>JAUDYJ010000003.1:127005090-132950090 GCA_030761175.1 Masticophis lateralis
CGAGGAGGGCTTATTTTCAGGGGCCTTATTTTAGTGCATGCGCTCAAAAGCCTGATTGGGCTTATTATCGGGGATGTCTTATTTTCGGAAAAACAGGGTAATTGGTTGTTCTTTTGTGTGAGAGACAGAAAGAGACTATGTTGCTGGCCAATATTATATGGCTCATTCAGGTTCTGTCAATTTTCTCAGGCAATCCAAGTCTTTTTAGAGCTATGGCTATTTTAATGTAATGAAGCTAAGCTCCCATATGCGCCACCATTTGAAAGCCAAGGATCATGCTTTCCTCCCTCCCTCCCTCCCCCCCTCTCTCTCTCACACACACACTTTGACTTACTGTTCTGAGCAATGCATTTTGACAAAGTATCTCATTACATGCTACTTAGCAATTGAGTTCAGGTGTCCTTTTATATTTTTCTCTTTCCCCTTTGCTTTTTCCTTCTGCATTTTCTTTTCTTAAGGCCAACCAAGCCAGTCAATCAAAATAGGAAAAAAAATTCTCCAATTTTTTCACTGAACTCCTAAAAAAGGTTTGCTGGGCTACAGAACAACAGTAAAAATTGCCTTTCCATTGTGGTTTCTTTAAAAAGATTCCAGGTAATCTCAGATGGGGCACTTTTACCTAATGGATATTAGATGGACATTTCTGTATCTTTTGCATGCAAAGTCAGTCTCTATCTCTCTCTCTCCCCCTCTCTCCCCCTCCCTCCCTCTCCAATCTCTCTTCATCACTTCCGCAAAGTTTGCCCAGAGTGGACAAGAAATGATATTATTTTCTTTTGGTTATTGGTTATCATTTAAGTCATGTTTTTCCACCATCTCAGAATAGCCAGCCTTTAGGCATCTAATAATATTGAAAAAGCAATAAAACAATTTTCCATAATTAAATCCGAAAAAGCAGAGCACATAATTGAAGCGTCAGATTAAAAAGCCCACCTGAAGCATCTTAACTTCACTTAATGGGAAACACGAAACACAGATGGAACAGATTTGTATCTTTTCAGTAAGTAAGGGCACAGTAAAGTGCCCGAATGAAACAGCTTGAACACCTCTTGTGACAAGTTTAGAATCTATCAAAGTTGAGATACAGAGAAAAGCCTCTCCATTAGAGCTTGGGATGTAGATAGCATAACATAGAAAGAAGTAATCCATGAGGTAAGAACATCAAGACAAAAGAGGAGATATCTAGACCATCATTCTTTTTTATTTTTATAAAGTAGTCAATATGATTTATTGGGAAGCGTGGTGACAGGATCTGAAATTTGTAACCCATACTTCTCACATCCCTAAGCAACTATTTCGAGGGACATACTGCCCCTTCTTTGAAAATGACACCAAAAGTCATTGATGGGCCAATTTCTTCACAAATTTGTCTTACCAAGCACTCTTTTTTTAAAAAAAAAATGCCGCTCTAATTGGCAGCCTCTTTTGACAATAAATTCTTTCTTTTAACTTTTTGCTATGTTCAAAAGTCCTTTTCCTGATCTACCCGGAGCCATTTTGCCTCATTGGAATGACCCAGCTTTCTGTTTTATTAAAGATGACTATACCTATAATGCTACATATCTAAAGTCTAAAATCTTCTACCTGAGCCATTTGCAGTACAAAGAGGTATTTTCTACCACTTAGAAATCTCATATAGTCTTACAGCTAGCACAAAGTTATCTGTAAAAAGTGTATTGTGAAAAAAAGGGCCCACATTATTCCACTTAGTTAATATTTGAGACTCTAGAACGAGTGCAGAGAAGAGCAACCAAGATTATTAGGGGATTGGAGGCTAAAACATACAATGAACGGTTGTAGCAATTGGGCACGGCTAATCTAGTGAAGAGAAGGACCAGGGGAGACATAATAGCAGTGTTCCAATATTTGAGGGGCTGCCACAGAGAGGAATGGGTCAAGCTATTTTCCAGAGCACCTGAAGGCCAGACAAGGAATAATGGATGGAAACTGAACAAGGAAAGATTCAACCTGGAAATAAGAACTTTTCTGACAGTGAGAGCAGTCAACCAATGGAACAATTTGCATTCAGAAGTTGTGGGAGCTTCATCACTGGAAGCTTTCAAGAAGAGACCGGACTGCCATTTGACAAAAATAGTGTAAGGTCTACTTGGATGCAGGGGTTGGAGTAGATGGCCTACAAGGTCCCTTCCAACTCTGTTAATCTGTATCTGTAAGAGAAAATATATATTTACAAATAATAACAGTGAAATTCAATATCAAATCCTAAGAAACTGGTGCTTATAATTTTCCAGTATTGTAAGAGATATTTTTGAGCTAAGAAAGATTGCTACATGGTACATCCTGGTCGGAAGGATGCTTCCTCTTTCTCCAAATCCCATACTTTAATTTCTAAGGATAATCCTGAAGCTATGCAATGTGCTTTTTTCTTGTTTCTGATTTTGCCTTGAGTCTCTGGTGCTATGGAGTAGAAAACTCCCTTTAGGCTGAGCAACCTTATTTTTCTCTTTTCAAAACACAGAAAGAATGTTATAATAGTATCATTTGAAATTAGGATCCATGCCCTTGAGTTCTGGGAAATCAGACGCTGAGTTAATTCATTTTACTCCACAGCTCACATCTCCCAGTTATCTCTGAACCTGTTTTACACCAGAATGTAAAGGAACTGAGCTGGTAAAGAATCTGTAACTGTGACAATACAAAGAGATATTTCCCCTGCTCATTTCATACATCAACTCAACAGCTGCTTCAGCAGCTCTACAGAATTGAACGTTCCCTTTCCCAGCAGAAAACTACAGAATAAATGCATTGTTCTGGTATTAGATGTGTTTTGATTATAAAAAGCTAGCCCAGTTGGGCATGCATTTACTACTTGTTATACCAAAGCAGCAACATTTCAATAGAGTTTGAGGCCCTGTTTTATAGTGGAAGAGTTTGATCCAGTGGCCATTATTATATGGGTTTCCTGAGAGGGAGGATCTATCCTGTGGAAACCCATATAATAATGGCCACTGGATCAAACTCTTCCACTATGAAACAGGGCCTCAAACACTATTGAAATGTTGCTGCTTTGGTATAACAAGTAATGTATATATATATACATTACTTGTTATGTAATGTATATATATATATATATATATGTATATATATATATATACACACATACATACATACATACATACATACACATACCGATTCTGTGGGTGGGGCTTGGTGGTGGTGGTAGTAATGTGATTGTGTGGACCTGGCCAACTATTTATTTATTTATTTATTTATTTATTTATTTATTTATTTATTTATTTATTTATTTATTTATTTATTTATTTATTTATTTATTTATTTATTTATTTATTTATTTATTTATTTATTTTTAAAAGCATTTTTTCTACAACCTCTCCAGCTGAAGAGGTTGCAGAAAAAAATGCTTTCAAAAGGCTCTGATGATCAGGCAACTCAGCTGGGATCGTCAGAGGCTTTTAAAGGCATTTTTTTTCCTACAACCTCTTCGGCCTAAGAGGTTGTAGAAAAAATGCTTTTAAAAGCCTCTGATGATCCCAGCTGAGCTGTGCAATCATCAGAGGCTTTTTTTTTTACTTTTAAAAGCATTTTTTCGGCTGAAGAGGTTGTTACGTTTGTTTTAAGGTTGTTTTACTTTTAAAGTAAAAAAAAAACAGTCTCTGATGATCGTGCAGCTTAGCTGGGCATGGGGGGTGGAGGCACAGGGATTTTTGCTACCAGTTCTCCGAACCACCCGCCGCCATTGCTACCGGATCAGGCGATCCGGTCTGAACCGGGAGCATTTCACCCCTGGTTAGGCTGCTAAACCATCAGGAGTTGATGGCTAGGCTGCTAAACAATGGTGGGATTCAAATCATTTAACAACCGGTTCTCTGCCCTAATGATTTCTTCCAACAACCAATTCACCAAACTGCTCAGAAAGTTAACAACTGGTTGTCCCGAAGTGGTGAGAACTGGCTGAATCCCACCACTGCTGCTAAACCTCCACCACATATAGCCATCCCAGGCCTAGCTAAATATTCTTGTCCCTGTGTCTGGCAGCGATAGAGTCTGGATGAGAAGGAGCAGGCTAAGGTTGAATCCCAACAAAATACAGGTAGTCCTCAATTTACTGGTAAAAGAGTTCATTTAGCTACCAGACAAAGTTACAACAAAAAAGTGACATGACTGTTTTTCACACTTACAACCATTCTAATAAGCCCATGGCCACAGGATCAAACTGACTCGTATTTATGAAGCTTGCAATGTATGTGATCACCTTTTGCAACCTTCTGTTAAGCAAAGTCAAGGGAGGAGCCAGATTCACTTAACAACTGTGTTCCTAACTTCACAACTGCAGTGATTCACTTAACGACTATAGCAAGAATGGTTGTAAAATCACTAAAATGGGGCAAAATTCACTTAACAAATGTCTCGCTTAGCAACAGAAATTTTAGGCTCAATTTTAGGCATACATATTCACAGATAATAAAAATGCATACATATGTAAAGTTGTACAATGAACATTTCAATAAATAGAAGCCAGAATTCATTAGAATCGTCCAAAGCTAAGTTATAATATATTCTACAGCCCACTGAATAATTGGAGCCCTATGTTTATCTATCCAACAAGATCTGAAAGTATTTAAGGATTCAGTTAGCATACTGTAATAGCCTCCTTTATAGCTGCACCTGTTCTATGGAAAAGCATTCCTACAAAGATCTGGATGGTCCTAATCATGTTGGCTTTTTACAAGGCATTAAACACCTTCATGTTGCCAAAACCATCTGAGCCAGAAACAACCAACCATCCCATTGGATGGTTGTTACTGTTTTAGTGGTAAACTCTGATAGATGATGGCTCAGTCCTAGGAATAGGGTATGTTTGAGGGCAGGAAGAGTGTATTTGTTCTTTTTTTTTTTTTAGCTTTTAAAATTATTAACTATTCATATTCTACCCCTCTTATGCTGGCCTATGACCAGAATAAACATTTGATTTTATTTATATAGTTTTAGAAACAGACTTATTGTTCCTTGATTTTAATCTTTCTATACAATCATCTTGACAAGATGGGCAGCTATATATCACACAAATAAATAGCTGCATTAGGACTTCTGATTGAGGAATGGTGGACTAAAGATGTCTCTGCAAAAGCAGAACCAACAACTCAGCAAAGAACAAAGAATTGCCATGTAGATGGGTTTTTGGAACCTCATTGGACAAGGTGAGGATCAGTGGTGGGTTTCAAATTTTTTTACGACCGGTTCTGTGGGTGTGGTTTGGTAGGCATGGCGTGGCGTGGCTTGGTGGGCGTGGCAGGGGAAGGTTACTGCAAAATCTCCATTTCCTCCCAATCAGCTGGGACTTGGGAGGTAGAGAATAGATGGGGGCAGAGCCAGTCAGAATTTTTACTACCGGTTCTCCGAACTACTCAAAATTGCTGCTACCAGTTCTCCAGAACTGTTCAGAATCTGCTGACACCCACCTCTGGTGAGGATGGGAGATTGCCCACATGTGCTCCAGAATCAGGTATCTAATCTCTCTTCTCCTGGTTTGGCTTGCTTTTAAGCTCTCTATCTTTGTCTTGTCTGGCACTACCAATATCCCGCCCCTCCCTTCCATTTTCATTCCCTCCACAGTGGCATCTCTTCAATACATGTCTTAAAGTTCCAGTTCTTGAAGATGGGCCAGATCAAGGGGGGGGAAAGTATCAATAAAGAACATGACCTACATTAGGATATAGTTTTTAATGGTATATAAATATGTGACTTTGGGGCACAGTGGGGAGATCTGCAGACTGGACAACCAGTATGTAAAAGACATCTCAGCCCACAGAAGAACCCTCCCTAGCTTTCTGGAGAATAAAAGAAAAGAAAGAGAGAAACACTTTTAATCTTGCAAATTAATATAACCTTATAATAAAGATTGAGGTAATATTCCTGGTTTTGCTCCTTGTCAGGACTACCTCGCAGGGCTAATATCATGCAAGAAAACATGTATCAAGGCTTCATAAATGAATACCAACACAAAAACAATGCATAATCAGAGGTGGGTTTCAGCAGGTTCTGACCAGTTCTGGAGAAATGGCAGTGGAAATTTTGAGTAGTTCAGAGAACCGGTAGTAAAAATTCTGACTGGCCCCGCCCCCATCTATTCTCTGCCTCCCAAGTCCCAGCTGATCAGGAGGAAATGGGATTTTGCAGTAACTTTCCCCTGGATTGGGGATGAAAATGGAGACTTTACAGTATCCTTCCCCTGCCACGTCCACCAAGCCACACCCACAGAACTGGTAGTAAAAAATTTTGAAACTCACCACTGGGCATAATATAATCATAATAAGCCCCAAACAACTGGAGCACCTCCTGAACACCATAAGCATTGACAAAAATACAATCAGTCAATTGCAAAAGGTAGCTTTACTTAGAACAGCTTACATCCCGCAATGATATCTGTAACACCACCAAACAATACCCGCCTATCTAGATCCTTGGGAAGGACTCGATAAGTGGACAAAAATGCCAAATCCAGTCTAAGCACCTGTCTGCTTATGCAATCAACCAACATAATATATTGTCAATTGCAAGAGGATACAGTGAGATATAGGTTCCAAGTCCAGCCTCAGCCATGAAAGCTCTAGATACTTTTTCTCCATCCAACCTACCAAACAGAGTTGTGGAGAAAAATTGGAAGAAAGAAAACTGGGTATACTTCCTAGAGTTCCTGGAATAAAGATGGGATACAATATAAATCTAAAAAATAAATGATAAATACTCTGCTGGTTTTGTGCCTTGCCTCTGTCATATTTCCTGAATTAGAAGGCGGGAGGGAAAAGCTTACCTGTTGTGGCCCGTCAGCAGCCTGTGCAGCTAGTAGCTGATTCTGACAGCAAGGAGGCTGGTATGGTGCTGCGCCAGCAGCCTGTGCAGCTGGCACTCAAGTCAGACAATGGAGAGGCTGGAGAAGATGTGGTGCCAGAGGCAGAGATTCAGCCAGGGCCTTCAGAACCTCCAGAAGCTCCCATAAGTGAAGAGGAAGAAGAAGAGGAGTGTCTTCTCGATGCACGGGCGTGCAGAGCTGCCAAAAGGCAGGAGTGGTTCCTCAGGAGGAGGTCTCCTCGAGAGTAAGGCTTGGGGCTAATTGGCCACTCCCTTAGCCTATTTAAGGAAGGACGACTACTGAGGCAATTTGCAGGGAACAACTTCGTTCACTCTCCTTTGCGTCCTGATCTTAGTTCTCTAATCAGCTTCCTGCAAATTGCTTCTGGACATTCTGCCAACCCAAGTAAGATTACGATTATTTATTCTTTGGATTCTTGTAGGCTGTTAATAAAGTTAATTAACAGCCTTTGTTTGAATAAAGACTGATTTAATTTAGTAAACTAAGGTTTGTACAGACTTTGTGTGTGCTGCGTTCTTTGGTGTCCATAACTGGAGCAGAACATTACCCAGCTCTGCCTTAGTTAATATTTATTGTCCTAAATAGATTTAGAGAGAGAGAGAACTGATGCTTTGAATCATGAACTAAAATGTTTACAACGAAATGACCAAGATTTTTTAAATCGGGTGATTACCATTAGCTTAGAATAAGCTCAGATATTGCATAAGCAAAATGCCATGGGAAAATTTGTGGTTATGCCTTAGGAACACACAAAAAAAACTAAAGCCAGAGGAATAAAAATCACAAGTCATTGTTTTTATGGCCCCTCGGAATGGCTGAATTCTATATAGGCAAAGCCTGTATAATAAGAAAATCAATACACACATGCATAATTCAACCCGGTTGAAAAAAATGGAAAGGGATAAGGGAAAAATAAAATAAAATAAAATGATTACCCTTTAGAACTTCTCCTGAAAATATCTTGACAACCAGTTGTAAATGATGAGTTTTGCAGAAAATTGTGAATGCAGGACATTTTTCACTCACACTTCACTGACTCTATGAGTTATGGGGCTTTCATTCATTTTAAGACTAACTTCCCCATCCTGTGAAACTCCCACAAGGGGTCTTGTGACTTTGAGGATCTTGATAAAGTAGAGAGAAAAGAAGCCGTGACGCTAATATACTAGAGAAGTTGCGACAGTTTGCTTTTGAGTGCAGCTGAAAACTCAGACAGACGTTTCCCGTTTGTATTCTGTTCAGGAATTGAGTCCTATTAACTGAAGCAGCATCCTTTTAATCGAGCACCTGGCATGAAAAGGAACGGATAGGAAAGAACTAATCTATGCATCGAAACTGCTTCTGTGCATCTGTGCCCTTGGCAAATCAGGAATTACAGATATATATACTGGCTGCTGACTTGTTTTCCACATTGCTATAACGGCCGGTTATTTTTTCTTTTCATTTCAAAATTGCTTGAGAAGCCTCCAAGAATTGCAAGGGCATCTCCTGGGGGCCGGAGTGATGGATTAAAAAAAAAACCAAAGATGGCCATGTAGAAAGTTAGCACCCACCCCTCTCCTAGAAGAATGAAAAATTTTGAGAAATATTTAAAAAAGCAGAATATTATATTTTCCTTGATGAGAAATGGACAAACATGTTCTTGGAAAGCAACCTCTACCTTTCTTAATAGACCTCAGCTTAAGAGATAAAGAGATAGATAGCTCTATTCATAAGCAAATTCCCTGCAGCAAGCTCTGAACAAAGGTAGGGTTAGCTCCAGGGGTGGGTTCTAACATTTTTTACTACCGGTTCTGTGGGTGTGGCTTGATGGTCATGTGACAATTCTTTAGGATTTAGCAGATGTACTGGTCTACCAGGCTTTTAACTGCTTGCAGAGCTGTACCGGTCTACTCATTTGTTTTTGGAGGCCCCGGTCTACTCATTCATTTTAGAAGGCACTGGTCTACCACCACACTGCCTTTTAACACTGATCAGCTGTCGGGCGGCCCCGCAGCAAGTGTTTAAATAATTTTTTTCCTTCTAGCCGACCAGCTGGGACTCAGAAGGCAGCAATAGATTGGGGGTGGGGCCAAATAAGACATAAGAATAACGCGGGGGGCGGGGGCAGGGGGCAGGAGGGCCCACCTCCCGAACAAAGAGAACCAATTCGGTGACGTCATATTGTCACTGCTACCGACTCAGCGGAACCGGGCAGAACCCACCACTGATTAGCCCTCAGCCACAGCTGGAATTGCCCAACAAGCCCCTTCATTGCACCAGCCCAAACTTCAACCAAATGTAGCTCAGACAAACTCCTAGGATTTGTACATGGTGCCATGGGAGTCTGAAAACAGCCAATAGAATACAAGTTCTTGCACAGGAACAGGAAGCTTAAGTTCAAAGCCCAAGAAAAGATACAAAAACCTCTCATTCTCAACTCCATGTGGTCAACTGCACCAGAACCACCCATGTGGTTCTGCTTCATCATTAAACCATCTTTCCAATCAGCCTCCATGTTTCCAGTGTCTTTCTCCTGGCTTGGAACTGAACCAGTAGGATATTTCTTCCCACACCACAACTATTTGGGTTTGGACAGACACAGAAGGATTTTGAACAACCTATAGTCGTTTCTCTTGGCTCACTTTTCAGACAAGAGTCAATCGCAAAATACTAGCCAAAATTAAAGTCCAGCATGAAGATAGAGGAATGGTGGGACCCAGGAGTGGGTTCTACTTACCTTTACTACCGGTTCGCAACTCGGCATGCGCAGAAATACTTTGATGACGTTGGGGTTGGTGGGCAGAGCCTCCCGCCAGTTTTACTACTGGTTCTATACAACCGGTGCGAACCAGGGACAGCCCACCACTGGTGGGACCTCTTCTGGTGAAATCAGAGGTGGAACTTGTAGGAAAGGAACTGCTGCTTGGATTAGATATCAGATGTGTCCAGAAGTCTTCTATAAAGAGATTCCTGCAGGGATGTTGTTTGAGAAACACAATTCACAAAACATTGTCTGAATTGCAGACAAAAAATAAGGCTAAATGGCCCATTATTCTGTGACATTTGCTACCTGGCCATGATACATTTTATGCAAAATAACTCTTTTGTTAGGAGAATTTACATTTTGCCTTTCCAAATAATCTCCACCCCACCCCCGGGAAAAATTATTCCAC
Source organism: Masticophis lateralis (assembly GCA_030761175.1). Classification (NCBI taxonomy): domain Eukaryota; kingdom Metazoa; phylum Chordata; class Lepidosauria; order Squamata; family Colubridae; genus Masticophis; species Masticophis lateralis. Next base: position 127,015,099 of record JAUDYJ010000003.1, read on the forward strand.
TCCTCCCCCCCCCCTCCACTTCAACAAAGAAGCTCCATATCACCTCTAGAAACTGTTTACTCATGTACTGTTCCTCCAGAACAAGGATCTCAAAAAGAAAAATCCTTCTTTGGCTTTAGCATTCTGTTCCAGTACAATAATAAACTCATTTAAGATGGTGCTACATAATTCAAAAGCAGTGAAAAGTGACTGTGCCATGGAAAGCAAATTGTATAATGTCACTCTTTAATGTATTAGAAGTCAGCATTATCTGCTTCTGTCTAATCATAATTCCAGCCTTTAAAGCACCAGGGATACTATCAGCATCGGCACTATTTTCTGACTCAATTACATTATGCATTTAAAAGGGGTGGTTTACAGCATCTATTAGACTGGTTATTATCCTTGTGCCATACTCAATTGACCAAAGGAAGGAAGGTGGGGGAAAACACCCCGCCTTCTCTGTGGAAGTGGGGAAAACTGAAAGGAATATTCAAGATAATGCATTGTGGATGCCTGTGGACAGAAAAGCCTGGATTACAATTCATTTTTTTCCCCAATTGTTCTTCCCAGCCACATCTCAATAAGCACCATGCTCCGTTACCTGATCCTATCATTTATCCACTTGCAAGTAATTGGAACGCTGAATATTGGATTTGAATTACATGGTGAGATGATTCTGAATAAGTCGCTCATCCATTCAGATGGATTATTTACAGAGTTGGATAGCTCCAATGACCCAAAACATCCTGCTTCGATCTGTGGTAAAGAGAAGAATCTGAAACTAAACATTTATGTTCACACGCAGGTAGATAGCTCATTCAAACTGGGTCCTAGGTCTTATCTGAATGGTAGTGAGGCTCACATGATAGCGAATAGAGAAATGAGGGGTCCTTGGTTCTCTCTGAGCTTTTCTTGCAGTTGTTTCATTACCCAAATTAGGCAACATCATCAGTGCTAATAAGGAGTGGGGCTAGTGCTGATGATGTTACCTAGTTTGGTGATAAAATGTCAGCAAGGAAATAACCAAGTTCGGAGAGAACCAAGGACCCTTCATTTCAATCTTGAGCCAGAAATATTCTCTTTTATATCAGATATATATTGATGGTCGTGCTCATTTGGTTCTATGAGGAAGTTATTTGGTCAATACAGCTTCAGGTTCAAAAGGTTGTTTTATTGTTTACAAATATATACATGCATACACTAATGAACAGGGTGTCCTTTGTATTTTTACCCTAACTGTATGACTCAGATGTTGAGAGGAGAGAGACGTTCACGTGTTGTCTCGCTGAGAGATAGATGAGAGAGAGAGAGAGAGAGAAAGGGAAGATATTCAAGTGGTTTCTAGGTAAGAGTCCAAATAAGAGAGTTCATTGGCTGATATATTCACATGTGATGTCTGTAAAGACTTAACCCCTTCTAGTCTCTGGTGCATCATATGCAGGCAATATCTGACATTTTATTAGAACAGATAGATGTCTGTCTAAAACCCACCATGCAAGGGAAGCACTTTACTCAAAAATAAAGTACATAAAACATGTCACCATTCCTGCAAAGGAGAACCACGTGAATTCCACCTTTTTTAATAGGATGAACTACCGTTGACTGATTCAGAACTGAACTAATCAATGGGACTTACAGGTGTGGATGAATAGAACTTTCTGACTTGGATCTGCATCAGCATTGCATATATTCATAACCTTTTTTGCAACCATTGCCAAAATAGTGACCAAAATCCTTTCAAATATTTGGGTTAAATATACAATTCTGGGTTCTGTGCCAAGAACTGAGTCACAAAGCCTGATGAAAAGCTTAATTTGAAGGATAGCTATAGAGTATTCCAATCATATAACTTCGCTTAAAAGATAGATTAAACTAAATCCTTAAGCATCTTTACATGTAAAGGAATATTGTAAGATAAGAGTATTTGTACTCACAGTTACTGACTGGAAATTTAGCCTCTCCCATTCACCTTTTCTACCACTTCTACTTCATTAAGTATATTTAGTCCTCACTATCCTTCCACACATGTTTGATCCCTTACTAATACTTAACTGTGAACATTGTTAGAGGTATATCTAATGCAACATTAGAATTTTGGCTGCTATATGTATGTATGAGTTTATTAAAGAAACAAACAGAACTTTTCAGATGTTTTTCCTTTTTCCTGATTCTGTTTCTGACATCTGCTGATCTTCTAAGGAGTGAGTAATGCTCTAGTTTCAGTGACGTAGTTTTCTTTCACTTTCATATGAAACTTATTCTTGTGATAGTAGAAATATAATTTTCTAAGGCCTCTGAATATTCCAAAAGAATATCAGCCATACTGCAAACGATGTCCAAGATAGGCCACCCATCTTACCTTAAGGTTAGACTACATTTCCTGTCATCCCTAACGACCAATACATTGGGAGGAAGATATTAGATTAGAAAATACAGATTTACAGGAAAATTAGATTTTGCATTCCACTTTCCTGAACTCTGCACTCTCAGAATAGTGACTTACATTTCAAATTGGAGAAAGGTAGGCAAAATGTTCCTAGCACAGAATGTTTGAGTAAACAGAGGGAAGCCAGTAAGTTAAAATATTGGCAACTTTGTTCCATGTCAGAAATGAAATATGATTGACAGTTAAACACAGTCCTGCCCCCACAATTCACAGGATGGCCCCAGCAATCATCCACTTCATTGCTGTACCACCCTATTCACATGGAATTATAACTAAGTCACATCTTGGCTTACCCTACATATTATTTTTTAAGTTGATCTTTCTTATCATCATTATTGGAATAAATAATCCTTATTCATAATGCAAAGGAACTATGTAAGCTAGTAACATTTATCTTCAATGAAATACCCATTTTGCCAAAATCTCTAGCCTCTATTTTGGAGTTGAGTTACAGTAAAAAGCATCTCAAAGGTTAACTAGCCGAGCCATTTCCAATGCATTGCTGGCTCTCAACTGCTTAATTATCACTTTCCACTTGGTGAGCCATAGCTAAATATACTAAATATTGTGCTCTAATGTGAGACGGTTTTCTTATTATGATGCTTATGAAACAACTCATTCAAAGTTGCAAATTATCATTTGGTTGTGTTGTTGTTGGGTAACGACCATCCTGGTACAAATCCCACCCTTGAGTAGCCACAGTTAGCTCCATAGGTCTCAGATGAGTAGTAGATGTTAGATGTTTCAGATTGTAAAATGACAACTATGTGCATTGAGTACTAGCGACTGTTAGTCCTTGAGATTCTTATTAAATATGTGATGACACGGAGACAACTGGGAGGGAGACAGTTTTTTGTTCATTTGTAAACTGAAATTTAGGACAGTGCAATTATAACACTTTAACACTTTCACAAAATGTCATGTTGGAAATGACACTAATTCACATTTTTATTGTTCACACACTCCTTTGGAGTCTAATCTGATTTTCACTATGCTCATAGAGTGGTACACAAATAACACCATCTATTCATAAGGGGACGGTTAGCAGGATAACCTCAGGGCACATCGATATGCAAAAAACATTAAACACATCCATTTAGGGAAAGTCCTGAGGATTCCCTTTTCTCAACCCCCTTTGCCTTTACTCCAAGAATTCAATGCCACAGTATGAGAGGGGGGAGGGAAAGGAACAGCCTAACAACTCACTGGAGGAAGGAATAGAAAGCTTAGCTGTCTTTTTCCATGGTATGGCATGCAGCAGATCAGCGGAAACAATATCCAAATGAACTCCTTCCAGCACTGATGAGTTACACAAAGTAAAAGGTTGTTGCTGGGCATTCCAGAAAATGAACCTTCTTCTGGAAAGCAGCACAGGTAGTCCTCAATTTACAACAATTCACTTAGTGACCGTTCAAAGCAGAGGTGGGATTCACTTACCTTCCCTACCGGTTTGCACGTTCGCATGCACCACCTCTACGCATGTGCACGGCCTTTTGCGCATGTGCAGTAGTCGCGCATTACATCTGGGCAGGTGGGCGGAGCCTCCTCCAGTTTCCGCTATTGGTTTGCACAATCTGGACAGAATCAGCTGAATCCCACCACTAGTTTAAAGTTACAACGGCACTGAAAAAGTGACTTATGACCATTTTTCACACTTACAACCATTGCAGCATCCCCAATGATCACGTGATTTATATTCGGATGCTTGACAACTGACTCACCTTTCCGACGTTTGCACTTTCCCGAGGTCACATGTATCCCCCTTTTGCAACCTTTTGACAAGCAAAGTCAATGGGGAAACCAGATTCACTTCACAAACGTGATACTCATTTAACCCCTGCAAGTGATTCACTTAACAAATGTGGCAAGAAAAGTTGTAAAATGGGGCAAAATTCACTTAACAAATTTCTCACTTCCCAACATAAATTTTGGGCTCAGTTGTGATCGTAAAGTTGAGGACCACCTGTAGCTTTTTTTATTTTAACAATCGAGTGCTAAAGATTGCTGCACAAACAAATCATTGCTGTTGACCATCATCTGCCTTGGACATCTCCTAATCATGAGAAAGGCATATCAATTAAATAAATAGACAAAGAAATAAAATATTTAAAAGCATTCCAAAGTTCAGTTTTCAGAGGAAAACTCCTTTGCTTGGTTTGCACTTTCGGCTTCTTACACTGTTAGTAGTTCCATGTCTGAGAAGAACTTCTGTAGCTAGAAGAATACTAGCTGAGAGGCTTTTTCCCCAAAGGTTTGAGCATTTCCTGCTCCACCTGAAAGTTTCAATGAGCTTCACTGTCTTTCATCTCAGGGAGTTCTAAATCTTTCTCCCATAAAAGAATCTTCTGAGGGTAGATGGGAAGGAAGAAGAGCACCCATATATAAGGACAGACAGAGTTGTCATTTTCCAGTTCACTCTAAGAAGCTAATTTAAAATATTTCCAGGGAAGGATAGACATCAGTGAAAAACATCAGTGACATCAGTGGGGGAAAAGAATCAAATAATAGAATACGTAGCTGATTTGGGGATAAGTATTCTGTACATTAAGAAAAGCAAAATTCCTCTGAAAAAAAGCATGTTCCAATGCAGAATGGGCCAACTTTCCAAGGCCAACTCTCCATGGCCAACTCTCCACAGGGCAATTTATCAGTTCAAATTAATTATTTAAAATAAATTTTAAAAATGTTTTAATTTTTGTCATTCAGAATTCACGTTGTCCCTCCTTTTGCATCCTTCCTTCCTTACATCACTGATTCTTCCATGTATTTCCCTGTTTCTAGCTCCTGTTTTTGTCAGTTAGCCATTGATAAAATAAGTCCCAGGTCAAAAACTATTCAGTTTCTTTCTCTTTCCTTAATTGTGTTAGCTTATCCATTTATGCACATTCTAATATTCTGTTAATCATATCCTGATCTGTTGGGATCTCTTCACTTTTCCATTTTTGTGCAAATACTATTCTTGCTGCAATCAATACATGTAAAAGCAGGTATACATTCCTTTTGTTATACTTTTGCATCCTTTCTTTCATGATTCTGCTTCACCATTTTTTTGATAGCAGTGTAACTCTTGTCCTGCAGTGAGTTGTCCCATGGGGACCTGGCTGTGACAAGTTGTCCCATGATGAGTTGGCAGTAGCGAGTTGACTGTGGCGAGTTGACCATGGCGAAATGGCCGCAGTGAATTATCATAGATTCTGTTCAATGCACAGATAATGCTAAATGACCCCCAAAAAATGAAGGTGGATTGGTGGTGGAGAGAGGGGGGGAGAGGGAGTCAACAGAATCTCCATGTAAAAGCGCTGCATGCCATTCACCACATGTTTCAGACACAGGTCTATCCTAAGTGCTGGAGCAAACCAAAGGAATGACTCATTCCCTTGTCATCTATATTAGACTTCTGCCCTTGAAGCTACTGTATTTTTCAGAGTATAAGACGCAGAGGATATAAGATGCACCTTAGTCTTTGGGAAGGAAAATAAGAAAAAAGTTGATTGGCAGGTGGATCGGCCTCCCGGAATACCCCCAATCAGCTGTTCCCAGAGGTGAATTTTAGCAACAGGTTCCTTGGTTGTGAGCTCTGTGCCTTTCTTTTTTTTTTTTTTTTTGCTTTTCTGCCTCTGAAACTTCTGAAACTCTGTTTCAGAAAAAACTGTGTTTTCTGCCTCTGAAAGCCTCCGAAACAGCCTCCGAAAAAGCCTCTGAAGCTCTGTTTGTGGGCTTCTTTTCTCAAGTTTCGTTTCTGATCCTTTTTTCAGCCTCTGAATCCTCTGTTTGAGAAGCTGGGTGGGGCTACATTCAGAGTATAAGACGCACTCAGATTTTCACCATTTTGTGGGGGGGAGAGGTGCGTCTTATACTCCAGAAATATGGTAAACTAGTACACAACACAGCCACCAGATTGCTGACTGGCGATATCCAGGTTAGCAGAAAAACTTCTATAGTGCAGGGACTACATTGGTGGCTGGTAAACTTCCAAACTCACGGCAGTGGTGGCAGTTTTAAAGCTCTTTAATAGTCCAGCCAATACATGTTAGCTGATAGGTTAGGGAGATAGAAGCCCAAAGGATAGTATTACTAGCTGCAACCAAACTGAAACAACTTACCCTCTGAGATTAGAAGGACCCCCAACCTAATAACTTTCAGGAAGGCAGCTAAAATTGCAGTTTACAATCTTAAAGCATAGTCCTATATGGGAAGCTGTATGAGGGAACCGCAAAACACTGTAAGTCACTTAAAGCCTATGGAGCAGACAGCATTACAAAATCCTTCCAGAAATGCCTAAAATACGCATTCTCACCATACTTAAATTAGCTTTCGAATGAAATTTCTCTAAAATAGAAACAAGACAATAGGACATTATTATTTTCACTTATTTTGGTTTGAGTCATGCCAACCAATGTTTCGGTTGGTGGTTTTAAGCGGATGCCAGACATCTGCCCGATCGTCGCTGACTTCAGGAGTAACAGAAGTTTGATATGATTTAGAAAAGGAAGATCTTGATGGAAATTATCATTTAGCACAAATCTACAACTCTGGCTGACCAAATATTGACTGGAGTGATCAATGAAAATAATAATTTCATTCAAAGTTCTAATGGGACTTGTAGGATCAGACTTAAGATCCATTGAGCCAAAAACATTCTTAGAGCCAGCAGCTTTAAATATCAGGTTGCTTTGGTGGTTTATGCATAAGCTTGAATCAATGTTTCCTGTGACCCTTCCCCATCCATTGCCATCCTCTGCAGTCTACCTACTGTATACTTTCTCATTTGACCAATTTCAAGCCATCAGTTACCTTATTACTCACATTCCTTTCCAAATGACATTTCACTAAATACAGAATTTCTTTGCTAGTTTGTTCATGAAAGAATGTCTTGTTGATGAATGCCCCTCTACCTTAAAAGAAAGCAACCAAGCAAGCACGAAAGTACTGAATGCCATTTACAAATGGCAACTACCTCTAAACACTAGAGTTTCATAATGAATTGCTGCCTGGTGAATATCCATCGATCAAAAGGCTTGTGCGTAGACCAGACAGCTTGCTTAAGTGGAAAGCCAGTACAAAATTCCAAAAATGCTTAAAGGGCTTTCTACAGTATCCCTACACAACTTTTTATGTAGTTCAGACTGAATATTAAAAGTCTGTATTGTCTGCACTGGGGCGCATTTGTTTATTTCCACTGTGTTTTTTTTTAATTGCAATAATTAACAGGAGTAGGGGTGAGCACCCAGTTCTATGTTTGGCTAAGAGATTATTCTCAAACTAGATAACCCATGACATGTAGGGTCATCATTTCAGAGATATTTCTTTACCTAAACAGAGATACAAAATGACCATGGATGGGCAAAAAAACAGAGAGACCAGCTTTTTGAAACTACTTGAATTTCCCTGTGGGAAGCTGGCAAGGAACAGCAAAAATCTCCTCTCCTCTCCCTTTCCCTCCCCTCCCCTTCCCTCCCCTCCCCTCCCCTCCCCTGTCCTTTCTTTCTTTCTTCCTTCCTTTCTTTCTTTCTTTCTTTCTTTCTTTCTTTCTTTCTTTCTTTCTTTCTTTCTTTCTTTCTTTCTTTCTTTCTTTCCTTCCTTCCTTCCTTCCTTCCTTCCTTCCTTCCTTCCTTTCCTTCCTTCCTTCCTTCCTTCCTTCTTTCCTTCCTTCCTTCCACCCTCCCTTCCTCCTACTCTCCTTAGAATTCCTGCCAACTTCCCCATTTACTTTACTCGTGGGAAGATTGCAGGAAGAAAGTAAATGATTGAAGCCAGCAGGAAGTTGCAAGTCCAAGGCCAGCAAGCAGGTAAATGGCTGCTGCTAGCTGGGGGAGGGAGTGAAGGGGGTATACAGGGGTGCAAGTCACAAAGGTTATGCAGGGATGCACAAAAGATCTCCCACAGTTCAGGAAGAGTGAGTGAGGCTTTTTAAGAGATTCTTTGTAGGTCTAGTAGGGAGAACACGGGAGGAGAAGGATGTGTTAGAGTTGCAGAGGTTTGTGAGAGGAGCCGCATGGGTCAGGGAGAATTCATGGGAGGACGCACAAGGTGCAAATGCAGGTCTGGGAAGATGCATAGGAGGGCAGTATGGGCAGTGGTGAGATCATCCCGGTTTAACAACCAGTTGGGTGATCATGCAATTTATACCCACAGTGGACTGAAGTTTCAGTAAATAGGGCAATTTTCATTGTTTGGGACAAACCGCAATCCATGAGAGTTAGTAGGATTCCTCTTGCTAGTATGTTCGTGAGAAAATATCAAGTCCATACATGCCCTCCTAACCTGTAGCCTTCTAGATCAGGGGTACCAAACTTGCATTACGGTGGCGTTATGTGATATATCATGACTTTTTCCCCCTTCGCTAAACCGGGCATGCGCATGGTCAGCATGTGATGCATCCGGCCCATGGGCCACGAGTTTGACAGCCCTGATCTAGATGATGCTGAACTACAGCTCCCATTATCCATTGCCATTGGCCATGCTGGCAAGGATTGCTAGGACAGTCATGCTTTAAATGCATTTTCCTCATTTTATCTCTTTTAGTTTTGGCACAAACCTGTAATATTGTACATGCATCTATAAGTAAAGATAGGTAGCATCCCTTTGTCAACTATATATCACCTTGGATTATTAAGGTGCATTTGCTCTTATATTTCCTTCCATTGCACCGTATCTCAATTTTTATGATGAAAAAATGGTAATCAGCCTTTATGTTTATGTGGCAATCTCATGCACACTTACCTCAAATTCGGTCCCATTGATTGCACTTCATATCAATTAATGATTTGAAAAGCAGATGGCTAATCAAGCACCGTTTTTTTTAAAAAAAATGACAAGAAAACCCTGTAATTTGGAGCCATATGGGGGGTTTCATTATTTGATGAGACTCAGCTGCTTACATGTGAAGAGGACAGTAAAGGAACCAGCTGCCTATCCTTCAAGCATCTTTGGCAAGGCAGCACTGCAATCAGGCAGCTGCCCATTAGGGCTGGAGAGAAATTGGGGTGCAGAGAATAAGGATGGGTGACAAATTCTTGTTCCCTAGCCTTCACTTGGTGCTCAGCTTAATAGGCAGCTTTTAGTAAGCAGGTTGAGACAATAGGTGATCGATCCCGCCTATTTCTTTCCAGTAATGAATTACAAGGAAAGGGTGGCCTTAGCAGAGGCTAGGTTTCTTCTGTGAGATTCACTGCCAGTCTCACAAGATAATTGCTTCATGTTTGCATCAGGAACCATTTTTGTTACATTCTTAATCAGAGCTTTCTCTCTAAGGCTCCCTGCAGGGGGTGACTTTATCCATTTCTGAATAATGCTCAAACCACTATAAAGAAAAAGACGGAGGTTTTTTTTCCCCTTCTGCTGTCCATTTACATACATACACACATACACATACACATATACATACACATATACACAGTGGTAGGTTGCCCCCGGTTCAGACTGGTTCTATAGAACCAGTAGTAAAACCGGTGGGAGGCTCCACCCACCAACCCCGACGTCATCAGAATGCATGCAGTTTTGGTGTATTCGGGTCTTTTCCCATGTAAGATTGAGATTATCTTGGCAACGTTTCGACAAGGTCCAACTCGTCATCTTTAGGCTGGTGTCTTTGGCTTCGTGCTTGTGCAAGGAAAGTGTGATTGGAGCTGTTATCTCTATAAATACTGGTGGGGAGGTGTGGGGTGCTGGCTTTGTTGCTGTGAGCAGGTTGGTTGCCTGTGTTGTTACATCTTGATTAGTTGATGGAGTTGATGTTTGAGATTAGTCAGCTGTTTCATAACATCCTGTGTGGGTGAGGTCCTTGATGTGTGCTCATTAATCTTTTGTGTTTTAACTACCTGGGTAATGGGCTGTGTGTTAACATCCTGAGTTGTAGTGTTGCGATATCCTGAGTTTTTTGATGTAATGTCCTGAGCAGATGGCTGCAATGCCATATCCTGGGCTTTGGTTTGGCTCCGAGTTTGAGGTCTTGCCATGTGTTCATGGTATTGTCAGTTTGCGTTGTGTGGGGATCGGAGGTGGGTGCAGCAGCTGGTGATGCCGCTGTGGTCTGGCTTCTGGATGGTGATTGTATTTCATCTATGGAGTGGGTTTGGGTTTGAATCTGGTAAGGATGATTGGTGGTGGTGTCATGTGGTATCTTGGGTTGGGTGTTAATCTTCATGGCTGGGACTCTTTTGTTGACTAGTTTCCAGATGTCCGGTAGGTGGGAGGTATCATCGCGTTTATTCATGTTATGGGGGTGTTTCTCTATTTTGATGGCTTCCAACACCCCCATAACATGAATAAATGCGCCATATACATATACATATACATATACATATACATATACATATACACATACAGGGGTGAAATGCTCCTGGTTCGGACCGGATCGCCTAATCCGGTAGTGATGGAGGCAGTGGTTCAGAGAACCGGTAGCAAAAATCCCCACCCCCATGCCCAGCTGAGCCGCACAATCATCAGAGGCTTTTTTTTTTACTTTTAATAGTATTTTTTCTACAACCTCTTCGGCCGAAAAAATGCTATTAAAAGTAAAAAAAAAGCCTCTGAGATCACGCAGCTCAGCTGGGATCATCAAAGGCTTTTAAAAGAAAAAAAACCTTTTTTTTCTTTTAAATGCCTCTGACAATCCAAGCTGAGTTGCCTGATCAGCAGAGACTTTTTTTCTTTTATATGCCTCTAACGATCAGGCAACTCAGCTGGGATCGTCAGAGCCTTTTGAAAGCATTTTTTTACAATCTTTTCGCTGAAGAGGTTGTAGAAAAAGTGGTTTTAAAAGTAAAAAAAAAATTGGCCACGCCCACCCAGTCACATTACCCCCCCCCCCACACACACACACCAAGCCACACCCACAGAACCGGTAGTAACAAATTTTAGATTTCAACACTGACATATACATATACATGTATAGCAGTATGCTCCCTCCCACAAGTTGGGGTAGACCAGGTGCCTCGATAGAAAAACACTTAATTTCTCCCCTGGCTCAAGCTGATGAAGGGAGGAGAACCTGTGGCTCAGAGGTTAATACAACCACCTAATATGCAGGCAGCCCAAGTTTGAATCCGAGTAAGGGTATAAATGCCAGATAGATAGATAGATAGATAGATAGATAGATAGATAGATAGATAGATAGATAGATAGATAGATAGATAGATAGATAGATAGATAGATAGATAGATAGATAGATAGATAGATAGATAGATAGATCAGGGAAGAAAATAAAAATGTATGATTACACTTGTTCACTTTGAGGGCGCCAATGAATGCTATTCAGCCATGGCCAGGACCATTAAAGCTACAGGCCCACAGAGAAAACGTGCCTGAATTGCAGCCTAAGCCATCTTTTATCAAACCTCTGCTTGGCTAATGGAATCACGGCAGCTTCTGCAGTAGCAAATGTGCCATATTTCTCTGCTAAGGAGCTTAGCAAGGAAAAAGGAAAAAAGCAGTGAAGGAGCCTTTCTCAGTAGCAGGCCAAAATTGGGCCAAGCCCACACCTGTTGTCCTTTCCATCTGACACCTAGGACATCTACTTCATTATGTCTAAAGTTCATAGCTTTCTGGAGGTTTTATTACTTCACTGCCATCCTACAGGCATAGCTTTAGGTGTGGGGGGGGGGGTTTGTTATGTCTCAGACTAGCAAATTGAGAATGACTGAATGGTAAACATTCACCATTGCTTTACCGGGTGTCATTCTGAATAATATCAAAAAAAAAATATTCAACTTCCAGGCAATGGATGAATGCTGCTGCTGCTGCAAAAATTGTGTATTACTGCAGAGAAGATGTGATGGGTGTAGCAGATACTTTTGCTGTCTCAAGTAGGAAATCTTCCTTGCTCAGCTTCTGGGGTTTTTTTTTTTGGAGGGGGGGAGCACAGCCTTGGGTTCTGGAGGAGTAAATTTGGCCATTGCAATCTCCATGTAGCCAAACAATACAACTTTTGCATTTGGATCATAGGTATGCATAGTGGGTAGATTGTTAACCTGTATGAATGATTAGCTGAGGTGGCGCAGTGGTTAGAGTGCTGTACTGCAGCTACTTCAGCTGACTGCTAGTTCAGCAGATCAGCAGATCAAATCTCACTGGTTCAAGGTTGACTCAGCCTTCCATCCTTCCAAGGTGGGTAAAATGAGGACCCAGATTGTTGAGGGCAATATGCTATTTAGTATACTGTCAATTGTTGTAAACTGCCCAGAGTCCTCGTAGAGTGGACGGCATAGAAATATGATTAATAAAAAATTAATTAATTAATTAAATGCTTCCAAGTCTAGATTGTAGAAATATGGGTGACCAATGGATGTAAGAAAGAGCTAATTTTCTTTATTGCTTTGCTGGTGTCTCGTGATCATATGAGTTTCTGTGGCCCAGATCTAATATGACTTATTATCTTTGAAGGTTCTGCCTAGTACTATTTGTACACTTCATGTAAGAAGTGTAAAATTTGCCAATAAGAAGTTCATGGATCAAATCCCATCCAAATAAAAATCTTAGGGATGGAAGTGCAAAGCTGAAACCAAGGAAATATTTTGGAAGTCAGTGGCAGAGTGACAGATTAGCTGGAATTCTATATATACTACACTTCAGGATCATAAGATAAGTAGAATGAGAACCAGTTAATTTACTATAGGAAAATGCCGTCTGCCCTGCACTCTCTGTCAAAACAAAAGCAACGTCGGTGTCAAGAAAACTGTCAAAAAAGCCCTCCTTTTAGAAATAGAAATTACTTACTTGGCCTTTGTTCCTTCTCTCATTATCACAAAGGACTCCCAGGACAAAAGTAGTTATGAACCAACATCATAGAACATAAGGTCATAGTTGAGTGGCCAAGCACCTGTCTTGCATGCAGAATATCTCTGGTTCTCTCTCTTTGGAATCGCTGGTTAAAAGGACTGTGTCTCAAATATAGGGAAAGATCCATTCTCGAGTCCAACAGAAGATCATTATTGCCTTAACGAAGAGGAAATGCTGTATATTTTGATCTAGTATTGGGCAAATTCCAATGTTCCAGTTCTGGAAATTGGAAGGGAACTAAACTGACTTGAATTTACTTGAACCATAAGGCTTTTGTCCATCATTCCTATGACACAGATCTCATATGTTTCGAGTAGAAAACAAATGTTCTACAAAATGGGTCATTATAGAGTGATTCACTCTGCCTTGAATTTTATTGTCTCATATCATCGTATAATGTAGACTCTTCTAGCCAAGCAATCTGCAGGGGGAAGCAAAATATAGAAAAATGTGCCAATATCTAAGCTAAAAGACGCCAGCTACAGCTACGTGGAAAACTTATGATATAGCTAAGATGTGAACACACATCATAGTGATATTATTATTAAATGTCAGTGCTAGCTAAAAGAATGGCTTTAAAACATGGAACATTGCGAGCTTAGGGGCATACCTGCCCAATGTCTAGAGAGGTATGCCCAATTTTTATATCTATATTGAGACTCAGTTTTTGCTCTCTGTCTTGCTCTAACTATCGCTTAGAAGCTACTTCCTCTTGATTTGGGGTGAGTATGCGTATGTGTGGTGTATATGTGTGTGTGATGCAAGTACAGAAGAAATGGAATAGCCACAAAATACAAATCAACGCTCCTGTGCAGTGTTGCAGAATCCCCTACGGTTTTGCAGGCTGTGGTTCCAAATTGTTCTAATTAGTTAGCAGATTATCCGATTTCACCACTGACTATTCCCCCTTCGGTTCCTCTTCCTTAAGACTTAGCCGAGACGAGCCCATATTTGAAAACTCGGATTTGTTGACATTCCCAATTGCTTGATACGTGCCTTGCTGGAAGGGCCTGCAAATAAATCAAAATCCAGCCAGCAAACTTTTGATGCATTTTATCTTGCTCCCTATTGTAGTAGAATTTTCAGCAGAAAGGCCAACTCATTCACCAAAGTCCTAAAGACAGGTTTTTACTGCCAAGGGCGCTAGAATTTCATAATAGGTACAAAGATTTAGCTACTTTGCATTATTTTCTTTTAAAATACAGAAACTAAAGTCAAATAAAGCAGAGAAGTAGACAAGGAGAATAAAACAGCAAGTAATTGAAAAGTGATGAAGCGCACTGGTTCCCTGCTTTATTTATTATTCCATCTGAAAGTCTCAAGGTTGCTACAAAATAAAAATCATGATCAAATCACAGGAAAATAAAGTACAATAGTTAACTGAAGCAATTATCCATAGAGATGGATGAGCAGCCTTGTGTTCACCCTGAAAATGAACTTTTTAGTGTTCCACTCCAATGCTTAAAAGACTTTTAACAGGGACTGCCTTAATAGAAATTGCTGGAAGAAGCTGGTTCATACCATTTTTTAATTTTTTTTTTTTTTTGCTGCCTCATCTCTGTTTTAAATAGGACAAACAATTTTATTGTGCCAGGATCGGTGAGCTGGCATTGGGGTTGCAGTCATCTGATGCATTCCTAAATCTCTGGCTTGCAAAATGAAAATAGTGGCAGCATAATGAAAATAGCCTCATTATCTTCTCTGCTGTCATACAAAGCCTTGGAAAATTACCAAAGGCCTTACAATAAGATGTTTATTTTAGCCATCCTGTGTCCGTATTTTTTTATTTTTACATTACCATCTACGATCGTACTCAATAATCCCGAATTATCTGAGGAAACTCAAAACACTGAAATAATTTAAAGGGCATCAAATCAGAGGTGGGTTTCAGAAGGTTCTGACCAGTTCTGGAGAACCGGTAGTGGAAATTTTGAGTAGTTCAGAGAACCAGTAGTAAAAATTCTGACTGGCCCCAACCCCATCTATTCTCTGCCTCCCAAGTCCCAACTGATTGGGAGGAAATGGGGATTTTGCAGTAACCTTCCCCTAGAGTGGGGTGGAAATGGAGATTTTACAGTATCCTTCCCCTGCCACGCCCGCAGAACCGGTAGTAAAAAAATTTGAAACCCACCACTGCATCAGATAATTGATAGGGCACCAAATAACAAATACAGAGATCTATTGGTGGAAGAGAAGAGCTGGCAAAGACCAGCTGAAGAGGAATGACTGTGATGGGGCAGCTTCAGCAGAAAGCCCAGAGAGATAAGCACGAGCATGTGGCAGAGGCCAACTGTCCTGCTGCTCCCCCTATATCATTTCAGACAAATGTTTGTCCAATCTCTTCTTTAAAACCTCCATTGTTGGAGCATTCACAACTTCTGGAAGAAAGTTGTTCCACTGATTAATTGTTCTAACTATCAGGAAATTTCTCCTTAGTTCTAAGTTGCTTCTCTCCTCAATTAGTTTCCATCCATTGCTTCTTGTCCTGCACTCAGGTGTTCTGGTTGACCCACTTTTCTTTGTGGCAGCCCATTAGATATCGGAATACTCCTATTATGTCACTTCTAGTCCTTCTTTTCATTAAACTAGACATGCCTGATTCCTGCAACCGGTTTTCGTATGTTTTAACCTTGAGTCCCCTAATCATCTTGGTTGCTCTTCTCTGTACTCTTTCAGCAATCAACAGTTGCTGTTGAACTCCTTAGCATTTACACTAGCTTAGGTTGTAGGGTAACCTCATGATTGCACTGCACTCATCTAGCGCTCAAAGAGAAGCTATCGGTGCATGATGTGATGAGGGCTTTTGCTTTTCAGCCAGCTTGTTGCAAAAAGCCTGTCATCCATTTAGGTTGAGGGGAAGTGACTGACCCAAGATCACCCAGCTGGCTTCACTGCCTAAGGGAGGACCATAACCTTGGTTATGGTTATTCCTGCTAGTCCTCAACCCTTAACCATGTTGGATCTCACTCAACGCTCCAGTAAGAAAAGGAGATGCTTGGACTAGGACATGGGTGAAATGCTCCCGGTTCGGATTGGATCGGGCGATCTGGTAGCGATTGAGCAGGTGGTTCGGATAATTGATAGCGATGGTGGCGTGAAGCTCCGCCCACCCGCCCGGGTGTCATTACTTCCTGCTTTTAAAATGTAAAAAAAAAAGGCTCTGGCGATCGCGCACCACAACTGTGATCGTCAGAGCCTTTTTTTTAACCTTTTAAAAGCATTTTTTACAACCTATTCACACGAATAAGTTGTAAAAATATGCTTTTAAAAGTTAAAAAAAAAAGTTGGCCACACTCACCCAGTCACATTACCCCTCTACTCACCAAGCCACACCCACAGAACTGGTAGTAACAAATTTTACATTTCACCACTGGACTAGGGGTTACTTTTGCTTTGGAAACATCTGGGGAAAGAAAGGGTGATCAGGAACACATGCTTATTCTCAAAAAAGCTCTCTGCAATATCCGCCAGGATGATTTATTTTTCTTTGGAAACGGGAAGAGAATCACTTTTGCATTTTCAGAAATGTTTATAATAGTCCTAGGTACCACATGTCATCACTTGAGCACTTGGTTGAAACTCATCTCAATGTCTAAAATCTCCTCCCAGCTTTCATCTTAATATGATTCTGCGGCTTCAACACCTGCACCCCTCATCTCTTTCTTTTTAATCCTCTTCATTGCTGATGAGTTGTGGGAAATTTTAAAACAAATACGATTCTGTGATCTTTTCATTGGTCCGACCTGGAATCTCTCTTTTTAATGAACCAATAAAATATAGTATTTAAGATGTTCAGGGAGACTCAGCTTGAAGTCCATCATTAGAAATGTGTTGGAGTTCAGTCCTTAATTGCCTGCTTAAATCGAACTGGTATTGGCTTTAATGTGGCAAAATATGCCTGAATCTGGAACTTAAATTTTAAAAATTCTTTATGCAACTGATTTATTTCTGTACCGCTTGAAAGAGTAACTTGGCTTGAAAGGTCTCAGAGAGGTTTCTCCCATGTTTTACCTTCTACCATTTTATTCTCCCAGCAACCCTGAGGGGCAGGTTGGCCTGAAAAATAGCGACTGATCCAAGGTCAAACAGGGAGCATCCAGCTGGGTGAGGAACTAAGATGTTAACGGGCCTCCCCCATGCTAGCCTGATCCTCTAATCATGATACATTAGGGCTTTTAAGTAAAAGCCAACTCAGGGGAAAACACAAGAACAGAACCTGGCAGTGAGAAATTCTGGAGTTTTTACATCACCGTTTCCTCCTGGCCTCTAGTCTTATCCCCAAAATTGTATCAGACTCATGAGCAGCAGCCCAGAGGATTGATGCTTTATCGCTTAATTGGCAATTATAATCTTATAATTAATTTCATGGGAAAAGAAAGTTGGAGATACTAGCAGAAATGCTCTGAGACAAACAGGCGATTTGCAAAGAAGTAAGCAAAAGCAGGTACATAGTGCCTTCATCTTGCCAATTGCCGCTTCACTTTCAGCCTCCCCACCCCCACCCCCAGCATATCTGAGCTTGCTACACCTCCATCAAAGTCCACTTTTTAAATATGAAGTGGTCCATATCTGTGACAGGTAATTATAACAAACTGCTCTTAGATCTGAAGTTGTACGGAAGCCTTCACAGGCAGCATCTTTGGAATTAAGACAAGAGACGGGAAGAGGGGCGGGGGGAAGTCCGTCTCATCTTGCCACTTTAAACACCTGCCTATAAATTCTGTCACTGGCAATCGCTTCTGGGAGAAGAGTGCAATAAACAAGTTTTCAAAAGTGTCATTGTGACAACATGTCAATGAGCCCAAAGTAGCATCTTTCAGACCAAAGGGCAGCCTTCATTATGCATCGGCAGCTTTACACCCAAAGTGGGAGAAGCAGTGGAAAATATATTTGAATTTTCAAAGAAGATTCCCTTCAGATTTACTTTTCTCAGGTCTGTCAGACCCCTTTGCTGCCTTCCCCCTTCCCTTTTTGTCACTTATAAGCCCCACTCCCCTTTTGCACCTCCTTTGCTTAGCTTTTTTTTTTCCCCTGACTTCTTTTTCAGAGTTAGTTGATATAGATTCTGCTCCTGTGGAAATTTCCTGTGGAAATTCAGGTTAAATAGTTTGTGGAAAGAAGGCTGGCTGACTTAACCGAAAAGCAATGACAGTTTTCTAATAGCAACTAATCATGCAAAGGCTTTATCTGATTTCCTTATTTATTACTTTAAAATCCCATTCTTCTTTGGGGGAATTCAATTACTTTGAATAACTTCCTCCTTCACCACAACCTAAGACTTTAAGCATCTTAGACTAGAGTCCTAAGGGACTTTAAGTCCCTTAATACAGGACCAGGGGAGCGAGATTTGCACCAAATTCCATTAATCAGGTTTAATGCAGAAAGAAAAGGGTTGAGATACAAAATCTTAGAAAATGAATCAGTAACATTCCAGCCTTACATGTGAATTCACTGAGGCAGAATCATTATGAATTGCTTGAATTTCTTTTCAGTGGTGGCTTAACTAAAGGCTAAAGGTTGTTTAACCAAATAAGACTGAAATATCCAGGGATGCTGCATTTGTTATTATTGTTTTATCCCCAAATCTCTGAGTTCTGTTACAGGAGCCCACACAGGGAGACGGTGGGAACCAGCTGAGAGTTCCTCATAATTGGCCATATATCCGATTGGAAAGCTGTCAAAGAACAGCCTTTCTTTAGAAAAGCCCAAGTCCAATTTCATATCCAGCTAAGTGACAGTATAGAGCTTGGCTAATTTTGGAAAGCAAAGTAGGGTCAAACTGAGTAGCACTTGGCTAAAAGATTGCCAAAAATACTACAGCTTTAGACTGAGCTGTGAAATTAGGAGAAAAAAATCCTACAAGTTATTTCTGTGTTGTTGTTATAAAAAAAAAACAACAACACCTATGTAGAAGTATCCATAAATTTAAAAAAGACTCTTCTAAAATTTAAGATAGAAACTCATATAAAAGCAGCAGTTATTCATCAACGTTTAATACCTAGAGCAGTGATGGCTAAGCTTTTTTTCCTTGGGTGCCAAAAGCGAGTGTGCTCGTGCGATAATGCGCACACACGTCCCCACATCCATAATGCAATGCCCCCCATGCACGCCCTGCCCCCCTGTGCAGGTGCACGCGAGCCCACCCCGTGCTGCCCCCCTGCACAGGTGCAAATGACCCCCCTTTGCTGCCCCACCTACCTGTGCATGCATGTGCGACACCTCCCACCCCCACCCCCTGTGCCCCGTTTGGGACCTAGCTGGCCTCGCTGAAGCCTCCAGAGGCCAGAAACAGCACATTTCAGACTTCCAGGAGGCCTGTTTTTCACCCTTCCAAGCCTCCATACAAGCCCTGTACTTACTTGGCATCCAAAATGGGTCATGTGGAGACTCCTGGGAGGGGAGGGGTGGCATGGCATGTGCATGCATCTCCCACATGCATGGCAGAGACCCAATAATCAGCTGGCTGGTGGGAGGCGGACGCGCATGTGCAGTGGAGCTAACCTATGGCGACAGCTTGCGTGCCCGCAGAAATGGCTCCGCATACCACGTGTCATAGGTTCACCATCATGGACCTAGAGACACAAAAGTCACCTGGTGGTAACAGCTCCCTACTTGAGGATAGTGTCTTACTACCCAAACAAGAGTTGTTCTGCTAAAGTTGTATCGCTACCTGTCAAATAGCATTCAAAATGTGTCTTCTTTTTCTGTTTGTTTTGGGGATGGATTTTCCCTTTTTTAACAATATATAAGTGGTGACCTTATGTATATAGAAAGATAATTGTGCTCTTTGGACTATCCTCATGACCTGGTGGGAGAGAGCAATGGGTGTAAGGATCTCCAGGACAGAGCCACATTCCTATCAAGATGTGATCTTTAGCAAGAATTCACAGTGTGAATCTAGTACTTATTTGTTTGTTTTATTGTTGTTTTATAAATAATTCAGGATGCAAATATATCAAACGCTCCTTCCTCCTCCTATTTTCCCTAAACAATAACCCTGTGAGGTAAGTTCAGCTGAGAAAGAGTAACTGACCCAAAGTCACCCAACTGAGGCGGGACTAGAACTCACAGTCTCCTGATTTCTGGGCCAGCATCTTACCCGCTAAAACATTATAAACATTGGTATAGGTGATGACCAGGCTGAGCCTGAGGGAGGGGTTAAACACATAATCAGTCTTGAACCGCTAAACACCCACAAAAGATCTTAGAATAGAATAGAATAACAGAGTTGGAAGGGACCTTGGAGGTCTTCTAGTCCAACCCCCTGCTTAGGCAGGAAACCCTACACCACTTCAGACAAATGGTTATCCAACATCTTCTTAAAAACTTCCAGTGTTGGAGCATTTACAACTTCTGGAGGCAAGTTGTTCCACTGATTAATTGTTCTAACTGTCAGGAAATTTCTCCTTAGTTCTAAATTGCTTCTCTCTTTGATTAGTTTCCACCCATTGCTTCTTGTCCTGCGCTCAGGTGCTTTGGAGAATAGTTTGACTCCCTCTTCTTTGGGCAGCCCCTGAGATATTGGAACACTGCTATCATGTCTCCTCTAGTCTTTCTTTTCATTAAACTAGACATACCCAGTTCCTGCAACCATTGTTCATATGTTTTAGCCTCCAGTCCCTTAGTCATCTTTGTTGCTCTTCTCTGCACTCTTTCTAGAGTCTCAACATCTTTTTTACATCATGGCGACCAAAACTGAATGCAGTATTCCAAATGTGGACTTACAAAGACATTATAAAGTGGTATTAACACTTCACGTGATCTTGATTCTATCCCTCTGTTTATGCAGTCCAGCCCACCTTAAAAGCCTTAATTTCCGCTCATTTCATTTATTTATTTATTTATTTATTTATTTATTTATTTATTTATTTATTTTTCAAATTTATATACCGCCCTATTCCCAAAAGGGACTCAGGGCGGTGAATAGCCAAAATAAAATACAATAACATATAAAAGTTAAAAGTTATTTAAAATAGATTAAATAATTTAGGTTTAGAAATGAAATTTAAAACCTCCAATTATATAAAAACATTTTAAAATCCAATTTAAAAGGGGAGACTTAGGCCAGACCAGCCTGTTGGAATAAAAATGTTTTTAGGGCGCAGCGGAAGGTGTGTAAGTCCTGAAGCCTCCCTATCTCAGGGGGGAGCTCGTTCCAGATGGTGGGTGCCCCCACAGAGAAGGCTCTCCCCCTGGGGGCCACCAGTCAACATTGTTTGGCCGACTGCATCCTGAGGAGCCCCTCTCTATGGGAGCGAACTGGTCGGTGAGAGGCTATTGGTGGCAGAAGGCGGTCCCGTAAGTACCCTGGTCCTAAGCCATGGAGCACTCTGAAGGTGGTAACCAAAACCTTGAAGCGCACCTGGAAGACCACCGGGAGCCAGTGCAGCTCACGCAGGAGGGGGGTACATGGGAGCGCCACGTCGCTCCCATCACTACCCGTGCGGCCGCATTCTGGACCAGTTGCTCCTCAAGGGGAGCCCCATGTAGAGAGCATTGCAGTAGTCCAGGCGTGAGGTGACAAGGGCGTGACCATTAGAAGTTCAGTTTCTTGAAGAGAGCTTAAGCGTGCAATAAAACTTCATACTCACCTGAACTATCTGAATCTCAGATAATTTTCCCAGCGCTTGACAATCCAATTTTCAATCCTCCTCCAACCATTTAATTGCAAGGTTGTCTGGTCTTTGAGAAAATGCCAAAATATATTGAGGGCTAATGATCTTCACAGAATAATATTCATTTAACTCCAGACCCATAATTCTTTCATTCTTCCTAATTATCAGCTGCTTGATCAAAAAAGGAAGGACTAATATAGACCAACAACAATTCTTGGAGGCCTTTCCTGTCTCTTGCAACCCAGTACTTCTAATTGAAGTTGAAATAACATGGGGCATACTGTGTGAAAAATGGAGGGTCTACCAGTAAGCCATAATCCTTCCACACTGTGCTCCTCAACTTTATAAATAAGATTGGGTAATGTTCCATTAGGGATTATACAATTATATTTGTCTGGCTTGGCAAGCTCTCAAGTTATGACTGTCCTAGAATCTGGCAATTATGTGATCAACTTGATTTTATGACCTTTTTTTAGTCATTAAGGAAATAATCACTTCAATAAGTGAATCCATGGTCATTTGGCGAACCAATGAGTTTTGCTGAAAATCAAAGTAAATGCCAATTTTTGGCAAGCCGTCATAAAGCAGGTGACTATGGGATGCTGCAAATGGATGTAAATGCAGCCCAGCCCAAAGTACAGTCATGTGATCACAAGGGGGAGACCATTGGAACGTTGAATCTGAATCATAAGTACCCCCAGGTAGGAACTTCAAATGGTTGCTAAGCAACTAGTTGCAAGTCCAGGACTACCAGTGGTGAAATCGAAAATTTTTTGTACCGGTTCTGTGGGCATGGCTTGATGGGCATGGTGTGGTTTGGTGGGAGTGGCAGGGGAAGGATACTGCAAAATCTCCATTCCCACCCCACTCCAGGGGAAGGATACTGCAAAATCCCCATTCCCTCCCCACTCCTGGGGGAAGGATATTGCAAAATCTCCATTCCCACCCCTCTCTGGGGCCAGCCGGAAGTGGTATTTGCCAGTTCTCTGAACTACTCAAAATTTCCACTACCAGTTCTCCAGAACCTGTCAGAACCTGCTGGATTTCACTCCTGAGGACTACCTATATTTTTAAAAAATCCTAAATCCTCACATGTACTACAGAAAGTTTATATTTCTATATCTTTCTTCGATTAATTTTGTTACCTTTGTGTTAGTGTTAGTGTTAGTGTTAGTGTGTTAGTGTGTTAGTGTTAGTGTTACTTTACGAAGAAAATACTTTTCTCATCTCATTCCCTTCTTTTATTATGGTCTTCTTTTCCTTTCTTCTTAAATTTCCCTCCCTGCTTTTCCATTGGTATTTCCATGCATCCTCCGCATTACTAGATCCTTCCCCCACAACTCAAGAAATCAGAAGGAATTCAACTGAGATTGACCATCACATCTATCACAAATAAGCATCATTTAAAATTACAGTCCTCTAGATTTTTGTTGTGCCCTCCTTTACTATGAATTGTTATATCTACCACTCCTCTTAATCTCTGTTAATAGTTTGGTATTTTGAATACTAAATTTTTATCTGGATGTTCCGTCTGTGATTGTTTCTATGATTTCCTCCCCCTTTGTTTGTATTGCCCTAAATACCTAAATACAATAAATGTATAACATCTGTATCAATATGCTGTATGGAGGAAAGACAGCAAGAGAAAGAAAGAGAAATAAAGTGTATATTACATTTCTCACAATTCCAGAATTTAAAGAAACTATCACCTGCCTAGAGAGCCGTAGTAGTTAAAAGCACTGGACCAGGCACCAGGAGATTGTGAGTTCTAGTTCTACCTTAGGAACAAAGCCAGCTGGGTGACCTGCTACCAGTCACTTTCTCTCAGCCCTAAGAATGAGACAGTGGCAATCTATATCTGAAATCTTGCCAAGAAAATTGCAAGAACTAGTCCAAAAACTGACTTGAAGGTGCGTATTCACACATGGATCCCTGCCTTGTCAGGCCGAATAGCTTGATATATGTCAATCTCCTATCTGCAAATGTCATTAGCGCATATGACGTTCTTAGACTTATAGCAAGAAAGGGTTTATACACCTTTTTGTTACAGTTGAAAAAGTTGTTGAAAAGTCCAACTCCTTATTTATGGCTCCGTGTCAGGAATCAATAAACCTCCTGCTCTGTTGTCCAGTTAGCACTGCATGCATGGAGTAGTGAGCGTCAATCACCCAATACCTCATAATATGTAGCTGAAAAACTAGTGCTACTTCACAGGCTACCCAGGCCTAGGCTAAAATGAGCTATATTTTGTATCCACAGAAAAAGGATGACCATTTCTATAAACTGGGATTTGAATAACACGAAGCAGCCCTAAGAAGAATCAGAAAAGCAAATTGTAACATACATTTCATCAAATCGAATTCTCAACTGCATCTTGAGCCTATGTGTTGAGCCCCATTGTGATATTTAAGACTTTTAAGTATCTCACTTCCCACAAATCACAAATAAGTAACCTTGATCGTTACAGAGAGGATCATAAGCACAATCATGATACCTATTTCAAAATAAATTTTGTCTCTTATCCACTTTGATTAATGCTTCCTAACTTTCATGGATTCAAAAAGGCTCAACGGGTTGATTTTCTAATAGGAGAAAAGATTATTATTCACCAGTGGGGAGTTAAATGCTTTGAAAATAAAATCCAGCACAGTTTACTAAAATTGGAATATGTTCCAGATAAATGGTTCATCTTATTACCAAATCCCACAGTTCCTCACATAATGATTATTCATAATCTCCTATCTCTTTCCCTTGGTACCATTTGAAATTTAGTGACAAGGCAACAAATTGTGTGGGCTTTTTTTAAAAAAAATAGCAGCAGGAAATTCTTTTGGCCATTGCTTGAAATATATATATACCATACGAAAAATTATAATGCAGTGCCAATGAAGGCCGTGGCTTTTGTCAACCTTACCCATTTTTCTCCATTGATTTCAGGCTCTCCTTGAAGAAACCTGAAGTGGCTGGGCAATAACGAAGCAGCACAGACAGGCTAGTGACAACAGCTCTTTATTGTATGGTGAGACTTCAGCAAGGTATGCTGGCAGCAGCCCTCTTTATATACAGTTTGGCTGCCAGCCAGTAGCCAATCAGAAACAACCCCCAGTTTGAACTTCCCGCTCAAAACAGTAACAACATAACACCCCTCCCCTCCCAGAATGCACATTATCACAAGTATTAACATATTTACAGACGTAGTCGTGCAGGTGACCTGGGCGTGTCTTAGTCCTAGTTGACCTGCGCAGTTCAGTTGCAGGCGGGGCGTTGAGCCGGTCAGAGGGACCTCCCGTCTCTCCTGGCTCCACCAATCCCCACTCCGGGATTCTTTCGGAGGCGTGACTTTCCCCGGCTGGGAGGAGTGGCTCGCTGGGGCAGCGCTGGAACTCCGGCTTGCCAGATAAGTATTCCGGCTCACTCGGGGTTGAGGTAGCTGTATTGGAAGGACCTTGGTAGTTAGGAACTGGCTTGTATTCCAGGGGGTAAGGACGGGACTCCTGGCAGGGCCTGCACTTCCCCACCCACTCAGCAATGTCCTGGTCTAAATGCGGCCACCACACGTAGCTTCAGGCAAGGCCCTTCATTCTAACCATGCCCGGGTGACCCACATGTAGCATCTCTAGCACTCTATGCCTTAAACTTTCAGGTACAACAACATGATCTCCCCACAACAAACACCCCCCCCAACATTGAAAGTTCGTTTCGCTTTGTACAAAATGGTTTCAATACAGCAGAGTCAGTTTGTGTAGGCCAGCCTCGCAGGACCCAGCCCATTACAGTTCTGATAACAGAGTCTCTCTTAGAAGCTTTGGCCACTTCGGCTGAAGATAGTTCAAATGTACGGCCAAACAGGTACTCATGGAATTTTTTAATGCCGGCAATGGCGGCTAAGGCTTCCCTGTCAAGTTGGCTATAGTTGCGCTCTGCGCATGACAAAGTCCGGGAGTAGTAGGCAATGGGCGCCTCTAGGCCATTAGGTAGTCTATGGCTGAGTACGGCGCCGACGCCAAACGGAGAGGCATCACAAACCAAGACTAACGGCAGTTCAGAGCTATATTGCATTAGAAAACTGTCCTTGGAGAGGAGCTTCTTGACAGTGTTAAATGCTGCCGTTTCTCTTTTTCCCCAAACCCACGGAGTGCTCTTGCCTAAGAGTCTATGCAGTGGTTCAGCTACCATTGCTTTGTCTTTTAAAAACATGGTGTAGAAGTTAAGAAGGCCTAGGAAGGCCTGCAGCTCGGTCTTGGTTTTGGGTGTGGGAGCATTCTCAATAGGTCTCACCTTGCTTTCAGTGGGGTGGATCCCCGATCCATCAATCTTATATCCTAAGAATTCAACTGAGGGAACCCCAATTTTGCATTTCAACCTTTTAAGCTTTAGGTCGGCTTCACGGAATCTCGTCAGGGTTAACCGGATTCTTTCTGCCAGTTGCTTTTCGTTATGGCCACTAATTAGCACGTCGTCGAAATACGGGACGACTCCGGGGAGGCCTTGTAGAAGGCGCTCCATCGTGCTTTGAAATAGTCCCGGGGCTATGCTGACCCCGAACTGCAACCGAGTGCATTTTAAAGCCCCTCTGTGTGTCACTATCGTTTGCGCTTCTGCCATGGCTTCGTCTACCGGCAGCTGCTGGTAAGCTTGCGCAAGGTCTAATTTTGTGAATATTTTCCCTGGACCTAGGGAATGCAGTGTGGACTACAGGGACAGGATAAGCGCTTTGCTGCAACGCCTTGTTGATAGAACATTTGTAATCAGAGCAAATTCTGATAGACCCATCAGCCTTGATTGGGGTCACTATTGGGGTTTCCCATTTCGCATGGTCTACTGGAACTAAGATGCCCTGGCTAATCAGTTTATCTAGTTCTGCATCAATCTTGGGCTTCAGGGCAAAAGGGACTCTCCTCGCATTAAGCCTAATTGGGGCTACCCCTGGGTCCAAATTAAATGAAATCGGGGTCCCCACGAACTTGCCCAAGCTGTCCTCGAAAACATCCCGGAACTCGTGCAGGAATCGTTCTTTGAGCGAAGCTCCACTGAGGCTGTGTACTCCGGTGAACCCCATGCCCAGGGCTCGGAACCAGCGTAGACCAAGGAGGCTTGGTAGCAGGTCTCTCACGATGGTCAGCGGTAGTCTCTCCTCAAAGTCGCCGTAGGAGATGGTGAAGGTGTCGACGCCTTCGACTGAGACGCGGTTCCCCTGGTAGTCTAGCAGGTGGATTCGTTGTCTCGATAGCTGGCTCTTTCTGTAGCTCGGAAGCAGGGACTGTAGCGTAGTCCACGACATGATGGAGAGTGCAGATCCGGTGTCGATCTCCATCTTACAGGGTTGTCTGTTGATCTTAACGGTAGTGAAGACTTTGTCCTCGATCGCCGTGCTGGCTTGGCCGACTCTTGTGCTGTAAGTTGGAAATTCGCGCCACTTTTCGGCGCCCTTGTTCTGGATTGGTCGTTTTGAAGCTGGCAGTGGTTCTGATTGGCTGCCCTGGTCACGTGGTTTGGATGAACGTGGAAGCTGCACTCGGCATACTCGGGCCAGGTGACCTCTCTTCTCGCAGCGCCTGCAAATGGCCTCGCGATATTTGCAGGCTTGTCTTTCATGCTGGCCGCCGCAACTCAGGCAGCTCTCTCTGTGCCGGCTGGGCTCGCCTTTTCTTTTTTCAGTTCGGAAGACGTCTTCATCTGATTCTTCCTCCGAACTTGTTCTCGTCTCCTCGCGGTGAACTGGGACCGCTTTGGACGCGTTTTTCTCAGGCTGAGGACGCTGTAAAGCCTCCGACACCTTTGTCGATGCTTCGTGTGCCCTGGCCTCGTCTAAGGCACTGACAAGAGTCAAACCAGGCTTCGTGAGCAGCTGTCTCTGAAGCCTGGTGTCTCGTACGCCACAGATTAACTGTTCTAGCAGCGCGTCGTCCAGGTCACGGTAGTCACAGTGAGTCGCGGCCCTGCGGAGCGCTGCTCCATATGCGGTCACCGGTTCTCCCTCTTTCTGGATTCTCTGCCTCAGCTGGTAGCGCTGGACGAACTTGGACAGTGCAGGGGCGTAGTGTGCCCTCAGAGTTGCTTGAAGTGTGTCCCACGGTACCATTTGTACCGGGGTTGGCTTGCACAGAGACTCAGCCATTTTGAAGACGTCCGGTCCACAATGGCTCAGGAACAGGGCTCGTTTACAGTTTGCAGAGAGCCCGTGCACGTCACTCGCTTTGAGTGAGCACTCGAATCGGGTCATGTAGGACCCCCATTTTTCTCGAGTTGGATCGAAAGGCGTAGGTGGAACGTACACTGCCATGGTTGAAGTCTACGGTCCCGGTGGGCACTGTGTCTATCGTAAGCTCTTTTTGTACCTTCTGTGTGCTATCCCACCTTCGTCGCCAAATGAAGTGGCTGGGCAATAACGAAGCAGCACAGACAGGCTAGTGACAACAGCTCTTTATTGTATGGTGAGACTTCAGCAAAGGTATGCTGGCAGCAGCCCTCTTTATATACAGTTTGGCTGCTGGCCAGTAACCAATCAGAAACAACCCCCAGTTTGAACTTCCCGCTCAAAACAGTAACAACATAACAAAACCTAACTGCCCGCACCTGTGATTCATTTTTTTTCAGTCAGCAGCTTCTTCTCTTTTGCCAAAAAAACTATGCACACTGGCATATGGAGACTTGTTCTTTATTTAAAAGATAATAAAGCAATCAAGATTAGATGCCCCTGGGTCATGTTTCGTGAATAGCTGATTGGATTTTACAAGCCTATCATGTGGTTTTATGGCCATTTTGTTCTCAAAGAGAGCTTGTCCCGTGCCATGGTTTTCTTCTGCAGTGTGTGCAGTTCTTGGAACATCTGACATGAAGAGAAGCTTCTCAAAGCATAGGCCATTCTTTCTACAACTTGATGCAGAGGCAGTAAATGATAGCTTAGTTTGCAAAAGCAATTCTGAGCCCTCTGAAGAAGAGAATGTGGAGCTTCCTCCTCCCCAAGGATCTGTAGATGAGGGTTTCACAAATCTGTCAATATTTAGGGGGAAAGGAAATAAGGCACCCTGTTTATTTTTAAAAAGAGTGAATGGAAGGGAAACATCTTCCCAGTCAGATCTGTTCATTTATCTTTCATTTTTAAAATGGATAACAACAAGCAGGAACCTCATACAGCCACAAAAAGCCCCCCAAAAAAACAACTTTCACACTTTACACACACACAACACAATGCAACACAATAGGCTCACCCACAATGTAAAAGCTGCTGTGCTAGACCCAAAATGGCCCCTGCAACAAACAGGAACCTCACACAGCCACAAAAAGCCCAAAAAACCAACTTTCACACTTTACACACACAAAATTCCACATACAGTGCGATTTTGTGTGTTTGTGTGGTTAGAGTGAAACACTACAGAAACACACTAAATCTCAGAAAGCTGCACAAATATTATTTTATTTTAATTTATTTTTATTTTTCTATAAAAGCAGCTAAATTTAAAACTTCCTAAACTTTAAATGGCTAGGTCTAAAAAAAGAACAACTTAAAAAAAAACCCCAATTAACTATTGTTTTTAAAGCTCCCAAAGGGGAAAAAAACTTATCCAATAGAACAGGGGTCTCCAACCTTGGCAACTTTAAGACTTGTGGACTTCAACTCCCAGAATTCCTCAGCCAGCGTTGCTGGGAGTTGAAGGCAGGCACGCAGGCAGGCAGGCAGATAGAGCTGCTCACCGATGAGCTTGATTGCAGAAAGAGAGATTCAGTTGCTCGCTGATGCAATGGATTGCAGGTATTACAGCAAGCGAAGCAAGGCAGGCGTTGTGACCAGCAGTTAAGGTAAGCCGTGGGGGGAGGGATTTTTGCTAGCGATTAGCAGGCAACTCAGCTGGGATCGTCAGAGCTTGGATCGTCAGAGCCATTTAAAAGAAAAAACTTTTTTTCTTTTAAATGGATCTGACGATCCTAGCTTGATTGATTAGCAGGCAACTCAGCTTGGATGTCAGAGCTTGGCTCCTCAGAGCCATTTAAAAGAAAAAAAAGGCTCTGATGATCACGCGGCTCAGCTGGGCATGGGGGGGGGCAGAGATTTTTGCTACCAGTTCTCCAAACTGCCCACCGCCATTGCTACCTACTCGGCCAAGCCTGTCCGAACCGGGAGCATTTCATCCCTGTTCTTATCCCATCTTTTAGAAGTAACTCAAGGCGGCAGAGATATCTAATACTCCTTCCTCTTCCTATTTTTCCCACAACAACAACCCTGTGTGGTGAGTTGGGGTGAGAGAGACTGACTGGTCCAAAGCTGGTTTGTTTAAGTAAATCACGTTCCCATGTTTGCATGACCTCCTTAGGTGAATTAACTTAGCTAGTGTTCAAATTAATTCATGATCTGGATTTGCATGTCATACTGAACTGTAGATCAGTCGTGTAGGTTGAGTTCCCACAAATTTATGCCATGTAAATTGTTATTTTATTTTAAATGTTTTATGTTCTCCTTCAAAGGTCTCCTTCTATCATCCTCAACAACATCACTGTCATCTACAACATATAAGCCATAAAAGCATACCACAGATGGTCCTCAATTTACGACCACAATTGAGCCCAAAATTTCCATTGCCAAAGGAAGGCAGTTGTTAAACAGATTTTGCCGCATTTTACAACCTTTTTTTTGCCACAGTGGTTAAGTGAATCACTGCAGCTGTTAAGTGACTTATAGGTCATTAAGCAAATCTGGCTTCCCTTATTGACTTTGCTTGTTAAAAGCCGGATGGTCACAAATGGTGACCATCCAATTCCAGGACTATGCAACTGTCATAAATACATGCCAGTTTCTAAATATTTGAATTTTGATCACATGACTATGGGGATGTCGTAAGTGAGAAAAAGGTCATAAATAACTTTTTTCAAAGCTATTGTAACTTTGATTATTAAACAAACGGTTATAAATTGAGCATTCCCCATAGTGAGAAGGCTCTCATATGTTTGAAACCTCTCATAGAGAGCCTAATTTCAAAGCCAAAGGAATGGATTTAGGAGGAATTAACATCGCCAATAATGTAAGAAGAGACTCTGATGCACCATCTTTTGGGGGCAGGTGGTTGACCCCTATCTCTTGCTGTTTAATATCTATGTGAAGCTGTTAATAGAGGTCACTCAGAGTTTGGAGGCAGTTGTTACCAGTGTGTGAATCATTTTATTAATATGGATAGTCACAGAGTCAACCAGATGTTTAGACTGGGTTTGGCATTTTTGTTGCAAGTAAATGCTCTCCCTGGACATACCCCTCAACATATGTTGGCAAGTCAAGAGTTAATCAGCACAGGCAGACCTAATCCCTCCTATCTCCCCCTCCCATTACCTGTAACCCCGCCTCCTGGTTATTTAAGTTCTCCTCATGTTGTTGCCGCCATTGTTCCTGATGATACCTGTAATGAAACAGACATGAATCAATAAAAGATTGTTTTTGATAATTGAACCAATGAGTCTTCGTATATTATTGGGCCCCAAATCGATCCAATCTAACAAAATGGTAGCAGTCGATGGTTGGGCAACCCAATAATCAGAAGACATGCCAAAAAGACCACAAACGAGGTCAGAGACCAAAAGGCAGGAAAAACAGCAAAACCTAATTGAAGACATGGCAACGCCAATAACCTCAGAAGAAGAAAAAGAAAACAGCCCCGAAGACTATTCATCGGATGATGAACAGGGGCAAAAAGACCTAAACGAAGAAAAAACCAAGCAAAAAGACACCAGCAGACTCAGGAGAGAAATGATGAGCCTGCTAGAAACCCCTGCAACAGATGAAGATCTCCTAGCCGGCATCAGCTACCTCATCCAAAGCCGGGACGAGGCCAGAGAGACCCAAAAACGAAAAACGAGACAACCGGACACAAGCCCGGTAAGAAAAACCCCCCAGAACAGTTATTTTTCAAAGGCAGAGGGGGGAATTCCCGCGCAAAATCTGAACTGGTGGCCATCTTTGAACACGTGGCCAAAAAAGATGGCCGACCTCCAAAAAAATAAATCTAAATATGCAAATTCACTAACCAATGAGATGCCCGAACCCCTAAAATTACAAAATAATAGTGACTCCTCGGAAGAAAGTGAGGAATCACCCCCCGAGGACACCCCTAGTGATCAGGCGGTGGAAGAAGCAATAAAAACACTCACCGCCGCTTTCGGGCCAAAAATGAAAATTTTAAAGGGGCTTTCAAAAAACGCTAAAAAGCCCAAAGGGGAAAAGAAGAGACCCCCCAACTGCTCACCGAGGGACGCAGATGCCGCTGAGGACCCACCGACGCCGCAGCGCCCCCGGTTGCGGTACGCCACCCCACTCCCAAGCCGCACCTACCGGAAAGGACGGAATGGAGGGAATACTCACCACCGCCGCCGCAGAGGGAAACCAGGAGCCATCCAGCGGAGAGGACAGCCTTCCCAGACCACCGCTGGACATCCGGAGCCGGAGCAGAGGCCTACCCATCCTGGGGAGACAGCCAAGCCGGAGCGGAGACGAGAAGAACCTTCCTCAACGAAGTCCCAGCCGAAATGAACGCCGCGCATGCACAGAAGCTCCTGTGGATCAAGAAAGAAAAAAAATGCAAGGAGGGACTTTTAAATTACCTACCAGCATTCCTGAGCCGCTCTGCTATTTCCAGCACGTCAAGCACCATGGACAGCAACACCCACCTGTGAGTAACACACAAAATAACACAGGAAACTTACCAAATGGGTTCCCTATATTAAAAATGGAAGGTTCAAATTTAATGGAGTGGTATCAGCAACTCCAAGTATTATTTTTAAAAGAGAATATGATGTTTTTTATAACTGACCCTCCTGATACACCATGGACATTTGAACTGGACTGCATGCACCACAAGGCATTTTGCCTCCTTATCTCTAGCATATCACCCACCATTTATTATAGCATTGAGAATAACTTGACTGTACATGATGTTGTTCAAAAAATATTTGGATACTTTTACAGTGACAGTGTAGCCACCACCACAAAAATTTCCAAGGACTTTTATTCAGCTAGGATCAAACCAGGGGTGTCAATGGGGGAACATTTGATGGAGTTAAATGCAGCCAGGGCAGAATTGCAACTAAGAGGAGAAATTGTATCAGAGCAGACCATGAAAAGCATCATCCTCAACTCGCTTGACCCTTCCTGGCGAACATTTCTTACACAACTCAACATACTTAGCCTAGGCCACATGACAATAGACAGCCTATCTAATCTACTAATAGCAGAAGACAATCACAGAAAGGAACACCAGGTGACTCACAGGGAGCACAGGCAAGCACGAAAGGTGGCCTTCACTGACACCCCACGCGACTCCCCCAAATGCTATAACTGCGGGCGAAAAGGTCACTACAAACGGGATTGCACTAAGAGGTACAGGGATAGGTACAAACATGAACCACGTGACAAACACACAGATAGGCGCCACCATGACAGCAGAATGAGGCGAAGAGATTCCCCCAGGCCCTGGGAGAGGAAAGAAAACAGGGATAACTCAAAGGATAGCAGGGACGGGTCCCTCTGCAGAGTAGGAGGGGCCACACCAGGAACCACACAAAGTAGTAAAACAAACGAAAAGGGATCCTGGTGGCTCATTGACTCAGGAGCCACCAATCACACCACATGTGAAAGGGAACTTCTCTCCTCCTTCACGGAGGAAGATTACCTCATCAAAGTGGCAAATCAAAATGATGTAAGAATGACAGGAAAAGGCAGTGTGACCCTCCCCAACTTAGGAAAACTAGAAGGGGTACTGCTGGTACCAGAAATACCCCACAATATACTCGCCTCCTTGAAACTCAGCAAGGAGGCAGGAATAGAAATTAGCATTAAGGAAGGGGGAATCGCCATGACCAAAGGAAGTACAACCATAGGAAAAGTCACAATTAGAGGGGGACTACCCTTCTTTTACGTAGATAGAACCAACACTAAGGAAGACACTGAGGGCAACAAAGAACAAGAGAAAGAGGACATCCAAACCCACAAGGAAGGCACAGTAAACAAAGGGAAAGTTAGTCTAGGAAAGCCGCTCCACGATGAGTGCGCACACTTGCTGCACCGCAGATTAGGACACGCAAGCTTCCCTGTTGTTCAGAAAGTCACTGATTGTACAGAAGGTTCGAGAATAAAAAATTGTGAAACTTACTTGGACTGCTCTATATGTAAGCGCTCTAAACTAAAGGTAGCCCCCAAACCCAGAAAGGCCTCACGCTCAACGGATCACATATTTGAAATGATACACATGGACCTCGTAGGCCCACTTAGGCCTTCCATAAAGTATGGCAAGAGGTTCTTCTTAACTATAGTAGATGACTATAGCCGTTATGGCTTTGTGTACACCTTGAAATACAAAAGTGAGATCTACCAAAAATTTAAAGAATTCTATAAACGTGTGGAAACACAACATAACACGAAAATCAAAAAAATTATGACTGACAGGGGATCAGAATTCTTGTCTAATGACTTCTCACGTTGGCTGAGGTCAAAGGGCGTCCTGCACTTTAAGTCATCGCCATTCTCACCTTTCCAAAATGGCGTCGCAGAACGCAAAAATTCCGCATTACAAACAATGATGAGGTGCGTTCTCGAAGACACTGGGCTAGGCCAACACTTCTGGGCCGAAGCCCTGGCTCATTCTAATTACACAATCAACAGACTCTGGTCCAGTGTACTAAACATGACACCCTATGAGGTGATGTACAATAGAAAGCCAAGGATATCCCATCTACACATCTTTGGGGTTACAGCAGATGTGCACATACCCAGGCAACTGCGTAGAAAGGGGGACAAAATATCAAAACGACTCAGATTCATGGGCTATGAGACAGGTACAAAGGGATTTAGATTCATAGACAGTAATAACAAATTCATTATCTCCAGATCTGCCACGTTCCACGAACAGGCTAACTGGTCAAAAATACACCTCAATGAATTACATCACCAAGTAGAGAACAGTCAACAAAAACCAGACAATATTGATCACCCATACAACAGCCACACACAAAAATCACTCCAACCCAAGCAGAAAGTAGATTCACTCACCAACAAAGAGGCAAGGTACATGCACGACACAGAGACCCTGCCAGGTAGGCCAGTCAGAACCAATAGGAACCAAAAACCAAAAAAATTCGAAGATTACGTCATGCACTTGCAGACAGAACCCATTACTCCTGAGACTTATAGCAAAATAACCAAACTACCACTGGAAGAAAGACAAAAGTGGGAGGCCGCAATGGAAAGGGAAATGAACAGTCTTAGGGAGTTAAATGTATACACGCCATCTAAAGCACCAGAGGGCAAGACTGTCATTGGGACAAAGTGGGTCTTTAAAGTAAAGACTTTAGAGGGGGGCCAGAATCTATATAAGGCCAGGCTCGTAGCGCAGGGATTCGCCCAAAGGTTCCCTGATGATTACACGGAGACATACTCACCAACAGTAAGGCCCGAGAGTGTCAAAAGCGCGCTGGTCATCGCAGCCACCCTGGGTCTAGAAGTACAACAATATGACATCCAAACAGCCTACCTACACGCCAAATTAGATAAAGAAATTTACGTGAGAGCTCCACCAAGTAAAGATACCACCAAGGGTGACACCTGGTTACTAAACAAGAGCCTATATGGGCTTAAACAGTCGGGTAAACAATGGTATGATTGTCTGGTCAATGTATTAGAGTCTATGGGGTTCAAGGCTACCTTAGCCGATATCTGCCTCCTCACCCGGAAGAACAATGGGGGCATGGAGTATGTTCTTATATATGTGGACGATATATTGTTTATAAGTAAGAACAAAAAGGACTGTGATGTTTTCGCAAATGAACTAAGCAAGCATTTCTCTCTCAAATCATTGGGGGGCATCAATAAGTATCTTGGGGTACATGTCACCAGATCACCCAAAGGTTTCCTCCTAAGCCAAAGAGAAAAAATCAATGAACTTCTCGTTAAATGCAATATGACAGGTGCCAAACCATGTGAAACTCCTATGTTAGCTGATTTTTTGAAAAATATGTACAATGATTCACCCCAATTTCAAGAAAACACCCTGTACAGATCCACAATAGGTTCCCTGTTATACATTGCTAATTGGACACGACCAGATATTGCCCTGCCTGTAAACCTACTTTCAAGGCACGTAGCCAACCCCACAGCATTCCATTGGGAAGCAATAAAAAGAATACTCAGGTATCTAAAGTATAGCATCAACACCTGCCTCAGATTAGAACCCAGTACCAATAAGAAACCTCTCCTTTCCTGCTACGCTGACGCTGATTGGGCAGGTGACGTCAGAAGTAGGAAAAGTACCTCTGGATACATTTTCTTCTTAAATGACTGCCCAGTATATTGGTATACCGGTAAGCAAAATCTAGTGGCTACCTCCACCACTGAGGCAGAGTATATCTGCTTATCCAGGGCTATAAACAATCTTGTATGGTTTGATGAGCTGCTAACTAACATCTGGGCCGAACCCATGCATCCCATTCAAATTTACGAAGATAACAAAGCAGCAATAGAAATTTCCACATCAGAAGCTATGGGTCATAGGTCAAGACATATTGATATCAAAAACAAGCATGTAAGACAACTTCACAAATCCGGTTTTGTTACCATTATGCACTGTGACACCGAACACCAAACAGCAGACATACTCACTAAACCGCTTCCATTTAAGCAGCATTCATACCTCACCTCTAAACTCTGTGTTCTACCCGCGGATCCCCATCAGACTGAGCCTGTCAGCCCCAGGGATAAGCATTTAGAGGGGGATTTGTTGCAAGTAAATGCTCTCCCTGGACATACCCCTCAACATATGTTGGCAAGTCAAGGGTTAATCAGCACAGGCAGACCTAATCCCTCCTATCTCCCCCTCCCATTACCTGTAACCCCGCCTCCTGGGTATTTAAGGTCTCCTCATGTTGTTGCCGCCATTGTTCCTGATGATACCTGTAATGAAACAGACATGAATCAATAAAAGATTGTTTTTGATAATTGAACCAATGAGTCTTCGTATATTATTGGGCCCCAAATCGATCCAATCTAACAATTTTGGCCCACCTATCAAGTTTTCCCAAGGACCTGGGATAGGCAGTTGTTGCTGTTTGGTAGTGTTAAAGGTATTGTCGTGGGATATAAGCTGTTCCAAGTGAAGCTGCCTTTTGCAATTGACTGGCAGTGATTTTGTCAATGCCGACGGTGTTCAAATGGTGAACCCAAAGCTTTGGGATTGTAACCAAGGCCCCTGTAAGTATTGGTATTATTTTATGATTATTACTTCTACTACCACTTTTATTTTATTTCTATTATTATCTAGACATCTTGGTAATCACATGATGGTGCCCAGTGTTTAAAATAATTGCCAATCCTTGTTCTGCATGATCAGTCTGGTTCTGCAGACAGTTGTATTCCTGTACAAATAAATGCAAAAGTGGAACTTTGTTTCCAACTTTGCAGAGTGAGGAATAGAGGGGAAAGCAGCCAAAACGATTTGGGTGAGATCAGCTCATTCCTATGCCCTTTAAATGTGTTTACCACTGAAGCTTAAAGCGGAAGAAAGCTTAAACAACATCCTTCTTTATCAAGTTGTTTACATACCGGCATTTATGCAAGCTCTCCAAAACCTGAACGGATGCTTCAGGTGGGTGGAATAACACCTGAAAGCATCAGGCTATTTGGCTCTGACACTCCAATATTACTGGCATCAGAGGAGAAGCTGGATCTCCATTGTAAGCCACCTGGAAATGAAAAATGAACAAGAAACAAATGAAACACTAATGAAAGACAAACAAAATAAATGGGTTCATAACAAACAGAAAATGAAATGAATGAGGCTGCCAGAAATGATTCAAAAACAAGAGTGGAAGAATTTTACGTGTGTACTTTCACTGCCATTATCCCTCTCCCTTCCTCCCTCCCTCTCCCCAGGAAGAAACCTGGAACAGTTTCACTTTCCTCGCTGATTATAATGATTAGTTTAAATGGAAAAATATAACAGTTGTACCCGAGAATATAACATGAACATCAGAAGTGTTTAATATTACTTGCATTTTTTGTACCAGTTTTTTTCAGTGCACCTCCTGAGCTGCTTCATAGACAAGTAGACAGAACATTAAATGCCATTTATATTTAGAAGGAGGGGGGGAATCAAATTTGGCTGTTTGCTGCTTCCAGTGGCCGCTCGCTGTTCCAGCCTCTTAAAATAGCACATTGTTACAGGTTGGACAGAAGCAACCTTGAGAAAGATGAAGTAGATCCTAATTTAACGGTAGTCAACTTAGAACAAGCATAGAACTCTGTAACTTACTAATATCTCAGATTTCTCACAGAGTAAGACAAGAGCAAGGAGGGGTGGGGTGGCTTTTAAATACCCAGCTTTTTCTGCAGACTTGACATCAGCTCTCAAGTCTGTGATAATAAAATTGCCATTATTATTGCTGTTCTATTTCTTTTCTATTCCACAAACATATTTCTTCTTATGTAGAAAGAGATATTCCGCATTATTTTCATCCAGCTACCATGCCTTGCCCACGTTGAAACGTGTATTGCAAATGGTGCCTTGTGGTTCTTCAGAATGAGAACAGATGACTGAACCAATGTAGCCTTTTCCAAACACCCTGTTGAATCTCACGTTGGA
Organism: Masticophis lateralis; assembly: GCA_030761175.1. Taxonomy (NCBI): domain Eukaryota; kingdom Metazoa; phylum Chordata; class Lepidosauria; order Squamata; family Colubridae; genus Masticophis; species Masticophis lateralis. The sequence goes on from JAUDYJ010000003.1 coordinate 127,053,531, forward strand.
AAGAAGTCAGTCATTTAGCATGCCTTTTAATGCAATTATTTACAGGCTCCCAGGCTTCCTGCATTTTCTCTGCACAGAAGGTTGAAGGGAAGTGTTTCCTCTCCCTTTCAATCCCCAAAACAGTTTTGCCTTCCTGAAAATAAAGCATTTATCTTTTTCAATTTCTGTAGTAGCTGGTTATCAGGGATTACCTAGGATGAGACTCAATTCCCTCTCATGTTTGTTTAGTAATATTTATTTGGAAAACCTATACACTATTCACTCTCTTACTAGCTCTAAGCAGCTTACAAGATACTGTAAAACAGCCATTAATATGTCTATTTCTCTGTGTTTTAAAACAAAGTGACATTAAAAGGGCTGGGAAAATAAATATGTTTTGTGTCCCCATCCTGAGGTGTAGTAAGATACGGTTTGCTTTACCTTTAGTAGCAATTTAGTCCTCCATATCACATCTGCATTCACCTTGAGATTATTCTCTAAGGAACTGAAAATTTATGGAACTCTGGAGACAGGCAAACAGGAGAAATAGAACAGTATATTTTCAACCTTTGATAATAGTTCCAAACTTAATCCCAAACTTGTGGATGATCCTTTCTTATGACTCCATGTCGCTATTAAATAACATATTTAATCCTCAGCTCCCCCACATGCTTCAACAAGATACCATAGTCAACAATATCAAAGCTGCAGAGAGAGTCTGAAGTATGAACAAGGTTTCATCCATCTCATCTTGTTCCCAGTAAAAATGGTCCAGCAGGCCCACAAAGACCACCTCCAAATCACATCTAGAAACAGGTTGGAAATGCTTGGGAGCGGCAACATCACTGTCTCTGAGAGTAAAGGTTCGTTCTCTGAGCTTCTGGGTTGGTTTCCAAAGATTTCATTACTAGGCTAGGTAACCTCTTCAGCACAGTTTAAGGGTGGCAGCGTTCTTCTGTTTATAAGTGTTTTTCATGTGGTCAGTAGGTCTTGTGATGAGTCAGGTGTGGGTGTGTCAAGTGAGGGTCTTGTAATGAGTCTCGAGATGGGTCAGGTGGGAGTCATCAGTGGGAGTCTTGTGATAGCTCTTGTGATGGGGAGGTTACCTCAGGTGAGGGTCATTGGAAGGTGAAATACTGGGGGGGGAGCGGCTTGTGTGGGTTGGAAGGTGAAATACTGGGGGGGAGCGGCTTGTGTGTCTTGGTTAGCTATGCTGTTGATTTGGATTCTGAGGGGTTCGTAGACTGGTTGTAGGTCACTGTATCTGTTGATGGACGTGCTTGTGGAGTGCCAGAATTCAATGAACTCACGAGCCTGGAAGATGGTAGTGTGGCTGATTATTATTGTGTTGCTCATATCGAACTGGTACTGTTTAATGTTGGTGTCAGTAGAGATTAAGAATTTGAGATCGTGGCATTTGACTGTCAGCCGGTGTTTGTAGACCTGGTTTTTAATTGATGTGATGTTTGTCCCAAGTAGAATTGATTGCAATTGTTATGATTGATTTTGTAGATTACATTGTTTCTTTCATCATTGTCTCATCTTGCCAAAAGTAGACAGCATCCAATAATTATTAAAACTGGTCATGTCCTTCTTCAGCGAATACCTTTCCAGTATCTCCTGTCAAGTGGATGGGAATTCTGCCCACAAAAGAGAAATATTAGTGATCTGAATTATAATTGACAGGATAGAGTGCTTATTTTATTAATTCATTTGTTCACTTATTAGACTTTTATCTCACCTTTTTTACTTTATAAGAAATTTAAGGTAGCAAACATACATAATGCTCTTTTCTCCTCCTATTTCCCACACCACAACAATCCTGTGAAGACAGTTGGGCTAAGAAAGAGTGGTTGGCCCAAACCAATCTGGGTTTCATGTCTAAGACAGGACTAGAATTCAATATCTCTGGTGATTGGCTGAAATTCATCCAGTCAGCTTTCATGCCTAAAATGAACTCACAGTCTCCTAGCTTCTAGGCCAGTGACCACTACCCCCAAACTGGTTCTATAAACCAAGCTGGGCAATTAATAGTAAGTACAATTCCAAAAAACATGTTCTCTTCTTCAGAAGGAAGCCCACCCATCCAATACAACAGAGAATATTTCATATGGAACTGGCAGTGTTCTACAGTTCTATCAGTATGTCATTCCTGTTATACCTCTTTATGTCCTTTCAGATAGGAAAAAATATCTCCAAAAGCAAAATGTTGGTAATATGAGAATATCATGCTGCATAATAGTTCATAGTACTGTCTTTTTGTGCCTGGGATCTTTTGGGGAACAAACATAGATGGTTCCTGAGAGCACCCATGGCTGCCACAGACTCCTATTTTAGCACCAAAGAGACAGGACTTGCCATGCCATCATCATCCAATGGACAAAGGACAACATTTCCTTCCTTTGCCATTAACTGAACCAGCAGCCTCTTCATAGAGCATCTGTCTGTCTGTCTGTCTGTCTGTCCATATATATAAACTAGAAGGTGTCAAGATGGATTAGATACTATATTGGCATCCGTCTAAAAAAAATAATTCTTTTCCCAGAAAAAAATCTCAGTCTCTTTGATGAGATTTGAGAAGAAAGGAATGGGGTTATAAGAATTCTGGCAACTGAACTATTTCCTACCAGAATATTACAGTGATGTCACCCTAATTTTTAAAAAAATTGCTTCTCTGTGAATCAGTGAATTGTGGATCTCTTCTCTGATCAAGGAGAAATTTATAGGTAGCTTTTTATGAACTTGTCTCTTGAATTTGTATCATTCTGGGAGCCAACTGTTTTATTTTCTTGTATAAAAAATATTATGAAATCATTCCACTGGGTTATGGTTAGACAAGGCTCTGCGAACAAAATGAAACAAACAAAAAAAAAGATTTGGGAAGCTCAAGTCACTTCCTTCTTCTCCAGATTTCATACATGGTGTTCTGTCAGAGAATTCTATGACATCCCTCCTGCTAGATGTGCTGGCTTTTACTATTCATGAAAACTCAAGAGAGGAAGGGAATAGATTGTACTGTAACAGATTATAGCATTACAGACCGCTGTGTAAAATCTAGGGTGGCCTTGAAAAATATGGTTTACTGTTGTCATGGTTCTTCAAATCAATCTTAACTCCTAATCACCACATAGCAGTTTTTTTTCTTCTTCTGGGTATTTTTATTATTTACCACACAGTCTATAGCTGAAAGAGAGAGCTAGCTAGGTGGTTTAGAACTCGTGCATCCCTCCTCTTAGTCCAGCACCTTTAATCACCACACCAAAGTGGCTCTTTATTTATCTTGACTTCAGTTGAATTCACCTGAATGGTATGGCAGGCTCACTTGTGTTTCATTGGCTGCTGCTTGGCAGCATTTCCTGGGCTATTGCCCTAATTCACAAGGGGGATCCTACCACATAGTACATCCACTCGATCCGATGGGAGGATTTTCACACACACATGCACACACACACACAGTGAAAACTGCTCATTTCAAGTGATCAGTCATGTCTAATTAACTCAAACAAAACATGTAATCTTGGCTGCCAGGCAGATTTCTGTAGTGCAAGGCCTACATCAGAAGAGCCAAGAGAATATCTAGACTATGATATGTTTTTTACAGGAACAGCAGTACTTTCCTTCCTCTTGATTGTTTGCTAGTTCTATACCCGCCTGGCATCTTTGAGTTTTGCTGGATTGCAATTCTTAGCAACTCCAGACAGCATAGCAGAGACGAGACGAGACAAGAGTGCTGGGGAATGTTGCTTTAGAACTTCACAGCAGGCAGTTTTCTCATAATAAGGCATAGATTTGCATCAGTGGAGATTGCAAGCTGCTTTATGCTCTCCTTTTGTATGCAGTGTTCATCTGAAAACATCAGATAGGCAGTGGGCAAAGATTCACCAATTAACAAGGACATTAGACAATTAGTAGGATGAAATGGGAATGCAGATGAGCAGATACAGCTTGATTTACTCTTCTTGGATTCGTGCTATGCTGTGTTGCATACTTAATGTAGACTAATAACCGTGTTAATATAAGGTAAATGTGGCTTAAGGAAGAAGCAGTAATACCAGAGGACCCTCATGGGCTTAGAATGCACAGCATGACATTCTGTGCTGCCAATATTACATTTTTGTCTTTAGAATGACACTAGCTTTGATATTACAGTCCTTGACTTAAGGCCAGTCAAAATTTATAATGGCCTTGGAAAGGATGCTTTATGGATCATAACGCAGTCATCAAAAGATGTCATGCAGCTCCCCCTTGTGGTTATGTATTCGCAGTTTGGGTGCTTGGCCAACTCTTTGCACTTACAACCAGTTGTCAAGCTCCTAACAATCATGTGCTCACCATTTGCAATCTTCTCTGCCAGTTTCCCAAGAAAGTCATTGGGGAAGCCGGCAGGGAAGTTGCAAGCTGCTGTCCCTCCCTCTTATCTCTGTGGGCTGGCTGAAAGAATTGCCTGCCAGAAGGGAATTTCAGCTCTGTATGGAGCTGAGATTTCTGCCTCCACACTCGAGCTGAGATTTCCTGCCCAACAAAGGATTTACTTTCCCCTCCATCCACTGGCAGGGGGAGAGGAATCCTTTGTTGGACTAGAGGAACAAAATTAAAACCCTGTAGATTTTCATTTCTAGAGTCCAGCAAAGGAGTTTCCTGAGTGGACAGAGGGGAAGGGAAATGTTTTCATCAGATTTCAAGAATGGAGCTAAAATCCTGAATCTCTACAGCTAAGCTTATCTCCGTTCCCCGGTGAATTTGCCCTCTAATTTTATTCATATTTGGAAAATAATTAAATGCACAATCCATATTTAGCTCAACAAATTAATACTCTTGCCATCTTTTCGTCTTCGAACTTCTTGCTCCTCGCCATATAAGAGACAACGAAGCAGCCCCTCCCAACCCCAGATGCTAGAAAGCTATGATCCATTTAATGGCAATCTTATTGTGAGATCCTAGAATTTTGCCAAAGGGAATGTAAAATAAAATCAGGCAGAGAACTAATGGCAGAAGGATATAGATATCAATGGTTCTCTAGTTTACAATTACTAGAAAGATTTAAAGTAGACAAAAGAATTTATGGTTTTGAACACTGTAAGACGGAGTTTGAAATGAACATAATTGCTACAACCAGTGGTGGGCTTCAAATAATTTAACAACCAGTTCTCTGCCCTAATGACTGGCTGGGTGGGTGTGGCTGGGGTGGGCGTGGCCAGGGGACGTGACAACACTTACCCTCCTGCAGCACTCTGCCAGCCAAAATGGGGCGTGGGGGTTAATTACAAAATGTAGGCTTTGCTTTGTGACATCCAGATCCAGCGAGCAAGGGGTAACTGATCAACACTGACAGAGTAAGCCACTAGTATATGAAAATAAGAGCAAACTCCACTCCCTTCTAGTACTGATGATGTTACCTAACTTACCTAATTGGGTAATGAAACATCTGAAAGAAAACCATCAACTCAGAGAGCATCAAGGACCTCACAGTTCAACCCTGAGCTACAAATATTCTCTTCTATCGATAAACCCTTTTTGGTTAGAAGGACTCAGAGCCTGCATTATATGAGATGGCTCCCAGTGGATTTCATTCTAAATTTTGATATGATTTCTGTAAATAAGGAATGTAGAATTATAATGGCTGAATATTTGATCCTTCATACATCAAAAAAATACAAAGCTAAGAGGTAAACAAATAAAAAACAGATTCAAAAAAAGAAGAGGCTCGGGAAAGTATAAGAAAGAAAGAGGAAAAAAAGAAAACTGAAAAAAGAATGACTTCCAACTTTCTTTGGTACAGATATAAGTAAAAAAATATATCAAACTCTTACTCTAAGATTAACATTTGTCTACATTATTGCCATAATCCCTTATTTAATCATCAAAGCCCAGATCAATTTTTAATTTCAGTTTCACACAAAAAGTCCAGTAATGGTTCTTATCACTTTAATCACTATTTGTTAATGAAACCACAACTGATCTAATTGCACCAAACTCTAAATAAAACAGGAATGGAAAATCCTAAACTCTAGTGTAGACCCATGCTTCTCAACTTTGACAACTTTAAGGTCCATGGACTTCAATTACCAGAATTTCCCAGGCAGCATGAAGTTCACCCATCTTAAACTTGCCAAGACTGAAAAACAGATAGGGATAGATCTACAGATAGGGATTTTTTCATTCCTCTTTTACTGGTTCCTACTTATTCATGAGCAATCATAATACAAAAATCCTCATTTCAAATTCACCCCACAGTAATGATCATGCAAAATTCCCATTTCAAACTCACCCACAGTAATGATCATGCAAAAACCCCAACTATTTTCCTGCACCACTTGGAAGCCAAAATGGGGTGCGGGGGGATGCGCAAGGCCCCCCCCCACACCCTGTTTGAGGCCTGGAAGTCCTCCTGCACCACCCTGGAAGGCAAAATGGGGCATGGGGGGGCCACATAACATACTCCGCACCCCATTTGGGGCCTGGATGGCCTCCTGCACCACCATGGAAGCTAAAACAGGACATGGGGGGGCCACATAACACCCCCTGCACCCCATTTTGGGCCAGGATGGCCTCCTGCACCATCCTGGAAGCCAAAACAGGGCATGGTGAGGCTGCATGATGCCCCCCATGCCCCATTTTGGGTCTGGAAGGCCTCCTGCACTAACCTGGAATCCAAAACAGGGCACACGGGGGGACTCCTAGGAGGGGAAGGGAAGGGTTGGGTGGGGCCAATCAGAGGTGGAATTAGCTGGTTCTCTGAACTGGTAAAAAACTTAACCGGTTCGCCCAAATCATTGCAAACCAGCTGCAGCCCACCTCTGGCTGCAATGTATCAACTGTGAAATTTGAAATAAGCAGAACAAATAAAATAATGTTTGATACAGTAAAGTGATCTACAAATTTTGGTTATAATATACAAAACAATGGGAAAATATCTGGTTGAAAGGACTAAAATTTACACAATCGTCTTTATCATCTTAAAGAAAAATTGTATAAGATTATGTATCATTGACATACAGTATTCCATCAGGAAAAAATTGCCTAGAATGTACAAAGGCACTTTTCCAATTTTTGCTGGAAATGTGAACAATAAGAAAAAACACTTTCTCACATTTGGTGGTTATGTACAAAATCTAAAAACTTCTGGATACAAGTGAACACACTGATTCAGAAAATTGTAAAGATTAATATTCACTAGAGGTTTTTCTTGTAGGATTGGTGGGCAAATAGTTTGAAAAAAATGTATATGGAACTTCATTTTTGTACAGAATAACTGTGGCAAGATTATTGCAATAGCTACAATGGAGGAATGGTGGGTAAAGATGATGGAACTTTTTAAGATGGATAAATTGACTTCTTTGATCAATATCTATATTTATTGCTGATTGGAAGCTGCTTATGGACTTTTTGTTTAAAACATAAAAGGGACCTTATAATTTATGGTTTTGATGGTTAGACAGGAAGAAGAAAATTAAGTTGTAACCAAAGAGTATGAGGTAAATTTATAATAGTATTTATAATTGCTGTAAAGAAGATCAGAAGTGCCCCTCCTGCCTGATACTTAAATAAACGAGGTTACCATAACAGGAAGGGTGGTAGAGCAATTCTCCATCATATCCAAGAGTTATCACTGAATTTAGTGACTCTCGAAAGGGATGTGAATCATACTGGGAGTCCAACTGGAATCATATTCAGATGATACCGTTTTATATGCTGATAACTCATTATTATAAATCTTCAGAAAGGTTTGATTATTGGGTGGATCAGAAATATTACCATTAATATTAACTAATAATAAAAAGGAGGACGAGGTTTGCCAAAGGCAGTTTTGGCAAACCTTGGTGATGCAGAGGACTAAAGGGCTGTTAAAGTAGCACTTAGCTGCCAGCTGCCTTCAATTACTGCGAGTTCAAATCTCACCAGGCTCAAGGTTGACTCAGCCTTCCATCCTTCCCAAGTAAGTAAAATGAGGACCCGGATTGTGAGGGCAATAAGCTGACTTTGTATAAAAAAGAACACAACTTAGGGGGGGGGGGGGCAAAAGCCCTACTAAGCAGGTATATACAAAAGTATGAAGGCTATTGCTTAATGCATTGTAAGCCGCCCTGAGTCTCCGGAGAAGGGCGGCATATAAATCGAACCAATAAATAAATAAATAAATAAATAATGACACACATGTCACATGTGACATGCCATGATGCTTTGGGTGAAACACCAGTATTTGCCAAACAAAAACAACAACTATTCTTGAAAGCATACCCCATTCTTGTGCAATTTTTGTAGGCTGTGAGAATGTGATGTACTCTCGCATGGCCTCTGGAGCCTTCAAAAATGAGTTTGTCATTCTCGTATTTCATTTCTCTAATTATATGATGTTTCTTTATATAACACATTATTTATACTGCACATAATTCAACTGCATTAAAAAAAAACAAATCAATATGTAGAGACCAGTAGTGGGATTCAAAATTTTTTACTACCAGTTCTGTGGGTGTGGCTTGTTGGGTGTGGCATGGCTTGGTGGGTGTGGCTTGGAGGGAGTGGAAGGGGAAGAATATTGTAAAATCTCCATTCCCTCCCGATCAGCTGCGACTTGGGAGGCAGAGAATAGATGGAGGTGGGGCCAGTCAGAGGTGGTATTTACCAGTTCTCCGAACTACTCAAAATTTCCACTACCGGTTCTCCAGAACTGATCAGAACCTGCTGAATACCACCCCCTTGTTTCTCTTTTGTTGGGGGGTGGGAAGAGAGGATGATTCACCAGTAGAGTCAATTTAGGCATTTTCCAAATGTTTGACACATCAAACCCAAAAGGTTCGCAATCCTCATGATCCCTTGTACTAAATATAAAATAAGCTGGGCCCATGTAGGAACCAACCATTAAATGCACTCAACCTTCCCGGTCATTTTCATTCTGAAATGGAATCCAATTTCACTGTCTATTTAGAAAGGATAAATGTTTGAGCTGAAAAAATAAAGGACTGTATTTTCATGTTGTGATTTTCTTCCCAAGTTGCCTAATTAACCAAGGAGTTTGTTCCCTGCCTCAACGCAACTCGTGTCTGCTTGCCTGTGATACTTTTTTCCCCCCAATTCCATCCTTCACACTTCTAGAAACAAGATCAGCCCAGGCCACCCACCCTATAGCCTTCTCCTTTTATTTGTTGTGACCACTTGGGTGATTCGCATAATGAAGTATAAATGGGCTACACCTTTACACCAGCCAGGGAAAGGCGGAGAAGGAAACCAAGAGAACACAATTCAAACCTCTAACTTCAGTAATGAATTGAATTGCACAGCCCACTTCAATCCATTTCTTCTCCACGAGACAAATATATGTAAAGTGAGCAATTTAAAAACAGCCTTTCTTTATCAATTCAGCATACCATGTTGCTTCAACAAGCAGAAGCTGATAAAAATGGCCTTTTCTAGACAGCTTGAACAGTGGAATACAAAGACTGCATGATTCTTTGTCCAACCCAAACGGCAAACAAACATCTTCTAAAGCTTATTTATAAGCTATCAACCTAAAGAAGGAAGGGAGTACAGTTTGTTTATGTGCCTTAGCATATTTGTCATATTGATATGCCTTTATTCCTAAATGAAAAGAGCATACATAACTTTGCCCTCAGCAACAGCTGCTGTATACATTTCTGCTACAGAATTGTCAGATCCCCAGCTGTTTCTCAATGTCTCCATCTGGAAATGGTTGTATAGTGTATTCATCGGTTATCAAATTACCTTTACTGATTCTGCAAGACAACTACTAGATAGATCCCTATCCCTAGATACAGAGAATATATACTCACTTAATTAGGTAAGTGTAAAGAAAATTGGCCTCTGCATTAGAGTTGAGAAGCCTGATCCTTATCAAGCAGAATAGTAAAATTGCTTTAAAAAAAACCCTATCCTCTCCTACCTACATCAGGATTCCTTCTGTTGGTATAGATACAATGTAACATATTGTTCTGGTCCACTGGCAGCCTGCGGAGCGGGCAGCCCAGTTGACCAGTGAGGAGGCTGGAGAGGAACATGGGCCAGTCCTGGAGTCTGGGGAAGGCTCAGATGAGAGTTCTCCGTCAGAAACAAAGATGGGGCCAGGACCATCTGAGAGTTATGTGCGGACTCCGGAGCCTCCAGAGTTGGACATCAGCAAGGCAGAGGAACAGGGGGACCCTGTTTCCAGTGCGTGCATGCACAGAGCTACCAGAAGGCAAATGCAGTTAAGACAAAAGGAGCAACTCGGGAGTCAGGCTTGGAGATGATTGCCACCCCCCCCCCCATAAGACATAAAGGAGGAGCAAAGGCACAGGAGCCTTTGCAGGAAGCAACTTTGTTTGTGCTGGTTGGTTTAAATTCTGAAGGTCTGTTTTGACTCTGTGCTCCATGTGGCCATGCAAAGCTAATTGCCAGTTAGGTCTTTGGCAGTGTGTCAAGGGAGATAAAGGTGGGTGCTTATCAGCTTTATCCCGAAGGACTGTGGCAGACTTCTGTCAGACTCTTTACAAACTATTTGTGACTCATCACGGGCTGTGAAGGAACAGAATTCACGTTGAAATAATGTGCTTTTTACTGTCGCAGGAAGCCTAGGTCAGAACACATATTTACAAAAATCTTGTTATATCTACGGTTAGTCCTTGGGTTACAACAGCTGAAACCAAAATTTCCCTCACCAATGCACTGTGGAACACAGATCAGTGTGTGGATGGGGGTGGAAAGTGTCACTGACAGGCACAGTGTAGAGCTGTCAGTAGGCAAGAGCCACAGGTGAACACTGCAGAGTGCAGGTAGGTGAAAAATCAGCTGGAGCAGAAGCAACCTCCAGCTAGCTTCCCCATTGAATTTGCTTGTGGGGAACTGGCAGGAAACCTCAGAAATCATGAACATGTGATTACAGCTCATTCAAAAGCTAGAGCCAAGCAGTGGTATTGCAAGGTATTGCAATGATGCGACCACGAGGGAGATTGTAACAGCCAAGGACCAGTTATAAGTTCCCTTCATTCAGTGCCAAAGTAATTTTGAATGGTTGCTAAATGAGTATTCAGAACCCAAGGACTATCTGTAAAATGAAGCCCTCTCAGGTTGGCTTCCAATCTGTCATTAAGTGCCTACCACAACATGGGCACTGATCGTCATATTCCATACAAAATGCTGAAGCAAATGAAAGCCAAGATGATAGGCGAATCTTTATCGTGTTATCTATGGTTTTCCCAGACTGGTGCCTTCCAGATAGATTGACCTTCAGCTGCTATACTTCCCACTCATCATGGCTTTCTGGTATGTCTGGTATGTCTTTCTATACTCTATATATTTTATTTATAATACAATTCAAGTATTATACACAGCATTCCAGGAAGATTTCCTAAACCACATATTGTCCTGATTCTGACCTGCTTTATCTTAGAATAGCTATAATGCTGTATACCTTTATCTCTTAGAAGTCAGCCTCAACTATCCAAAGCTGTTAATAAGCAACTATGCCTAATTCTCCTTTTAAACTGGGTTTTAAAAAAATTTTATGCAAATTAGATGTTTTAAATTTTTTGAGCCTTAATTATTTTATTTATTTTAATAGCTTTTAACTTTTGTATGAAAATGGTATTTTATTTTGGCTGTTCACCGCCCAGAGTCCCTCTGGGAGTAGGGCGGTATATAAATTTAATAAATAAATAAATTTAAATAAATAAATGACAAGATTTTTGGAGTGGTTTCTAGGCCATTCAAATAGACTTTGAGCAGTAGAAGAAGGTCCCTCTTGTCCTTTGGCAACATAATGCCATGGGATAGACTTCACAACATGATTTTATGATGGTTGCATGCTCTCCTCTTATGCCATGACTTAAAAGACTTTGAGAAATACTTAGTTAATTCCCAACTGTTTCCACATTTAGGAAGAATATTAGTCAGTCTGCTTAGATTCAGCCATGGAACGGCACCAACTTAAGCCACCTCTGAGTATCCCTGTCACATATACAGCAATCGGGTTAGGTAGCTGGGTCATCAAATACAGCAATTTTCCTCATTTGCCCTGAAGGGTTCTCCATCCCTTCATTAAGCTTGTTAACAGTCCAAGTTTTCTAAAGCCTATCTTTGCAAGAATAAATCTCCAGTTTAGTTGCGTGTTTACATCTCACCTTCACCTTCTTGTATTTATTTATTTGGCTGTTAGATTTACGTCCCATCTCTCATGCCAGAGTCTGAAGCAGTTTGCATCAAAATCCCCCTTCATTTTATCCCCACAGAGGCAACCGTGTGAAAGTACAGGGGTTTGAGAAGTCACTGGCCCAAAATTTTCACGCTTCAGTGTGGGCTTGGATTTCCCTAGTGTTAGTCCTATAACTTAACAGCTATGACATTTTTTCCCTCTGTCTCTCTCAGTCTTCTACTCTTGAGGCCGATGGCGCATAACTATTTTCAGGCTGAAAGTAAATGCACCCGTTTTAAAGGTTTCTACTTTAAAAATGAACAAGGACCATGACAATGAATTAGATTGATTAGATAGATGTTCTTTTTAATTAAGAGTAAGGCACATTAATTGAAGATAGTTAACACGATTATTCTCCTCACGTTTAATATCTTCTGTCCTATTAAAAATGGCTGTTTGATGGCAACAGTCAGAACTTAAAACATAAATAATGTTTTAAAATAATAGAGTTGGGAAGATCTTCGGAGATCTTCTAGTCCAAACCCCTCCCCCCCCCACAAAGCAGGAAATCCTATTTCAGACAAATGGTTGCCCAATCTCTTCTTAAAAACCTCCAGTGATGGAGCACCCACAATTTCTTAATGCAAGCTAATCCATTGATTAATTGCTCTCACTGTTAGGAAATTTCTTCTTAGTTCTAGGTTGCTTCTCTCCTTGGTTAGTTTCCAACAGTTGTTTCTTGTCCTGCCTATCAGAGTTCCAAGTAATATCCCCAACCAAGGAAGACTCCGAGGCCAGCAGTTCCTCAAAGTTCTATTTTATTAGAGTTGTCATATTGGCACATCTGGGAAAACCCGAATCTGAAAGCCCCCAGGTTTTCCCCACCCACAGGAAAGTCAAAGTGCCTTCCCCTGCACCCACATGTCCATCACATGGTCCAATCAATCCACCATCCCAACTGGAGATGTTCCCCAGTCACACCTCTCCGGGTGCAGGCTGAACGCCCTTGACTCCCAGAGAAAAGAATGTTGTTATGGCTATATATCTCCACCAAGTCCATGCAATCCCCCTCCCATTTTCCCACAGCACTAAGTGTGGCAACCCTGAAGATCCAAAGAAAAAGATGGCCTCCAGGGCTGACACTGCCTTTTGGTGCTTTCAAAAATACTTTGAACCCCCTCATCTTTGTAGAAGCCCCACGAATATTGGAACAGTGCTATCATGTCACCCCAGTCCTTCTTTTCATTACACTGATGAACATTGGGTAGATATACCCAATTCCTGCAATCGTTCTTCATGTTTTATCCCCCAGCCCCTAATCATTTTTGTTGTTCTTTTCTGCACTCCTTCCAGAATCCCAACATCTTTTTTATATCATGGTGGCCAAAACTGGATGCAATATTACAAGTGTGTCTAACTTGGGTGAGCAATTTTGACTCTGGATGCTTAGGCTGCCCAGTCTTCAACTAGTTCCTAATCCTGATTTCAGCCCATGTGAAGTCATCTCTTTTCTTCAATTAGGAAGACTTAGGGGGCCTGGTGTTTCATTATGAGTCCCCTTTGAGTTGAGCTCAGCTCTGGGTGACTTCTTGGCAAATGGAATTACAGCATGGAAACAATTTACCATTGCCTTCTGGGATTAATTTATTTATTTGGATAACCTCAGTCTAGTGTGCAGTTCTGGGTTTTCTGGGATTCTCCCATCAGCATACTAACCAGGTAAAACCCTGCCTAACTTTCTGAGATTGTCCAAGCTTAAAGCATAAGTCCCAACTTTGTTTAATAGCTTTTCTCAGCTTTTCAAACAACTTGCTCTTCTACTCCATAACTCTTTTTTCTCTTTGCAAATTTTCAGTCAGACTAGAAGTAGCAAATAGAATAATAAGATTATGAGACCTTAAATATATTGTAGAGCAGGGATCCCTAGCCCCTGGTCCGTGGACTGGCACATGTCAGAAACCAGGCCACACAAACAAGCAAAGCCCTATCCATGGGATGCAGGAAGCACACAAAACCATGCCTTCTCGGGTATGTGGAAAGACCTCTCTCCACAGAACTGGTCACTGGTGTCCAAAAAGTTGGGGGCCACTGTTGTAGAGGATCTCATTGTTGTGGTTCATCGACTGCGAGCAGAGACAGCAGTCAAGTCAGAGGAAATGAAGGAGGTGCCTGGGATACCATTGGGGCCTGCAGAACGCCTGAGGAGCAGGAGGTCTCAGAGCCAGATGCAGAGCAGGGTCCATCTACTCAAGCTCAGGCAGAGACAGCTGTTTTCAGGGCCTGAGCTGAGTGAGGGGGAGGAACAGCTGGGCCCTGCCCCAGATGCACGTATCCGCAGAGAATTGCAGAGAGGAGAACAATGCAGGATTGATGGCCAGCTATGCAGTAAAAGAATGAGATGTTAATATCTCAGCTTCCCTGGCTGGGATATAAGGAGGAGGGGTGTGGGAGATGTTGTTGTTGGAGACATCCGTTCATGCTCTAGAAGAGTTCCCTCCAACAGATTCCTTGCCAGGATTTCCTTGCCACTACCCAGGTTGGTTAGGACTCTTTGTGTTGGGACTGAGGTGCTAATTGAAGCTCCCTGCGAAGAACTCAAGACTGCTATGGCTTGTGAATCAGATGTGTATCCTGGAGCTGTGTCAGTGAAAGGGGTTTCTCCTTGTGAGTAGGCTTTTAAGTGGGGCTCGTGAAGGCTGGGTCAGAACACTCATTTTAGGTGGCATTAACATTTCATGAAAGTTTCAAGGTAATCCTATAGTACTGATAGCCCTCGCTTAACAACAGTGTCACTAAGTGATGCCCACTTTAAAGCTGACAGATGGCAGTTCTGGCATTCTCTGGTTACCATTGCTAGGGGTCACTGTGGGTCATTAACTGAGGATTTCACATAACTGCAACTTCTCAATTTCTGCCAGCTTCCTGATTTTGCTTTTGGGAAGCCAACAGGGAAGGTTACAAACCACAATCACCTGACTGTGGACATTGTGAAAGTCAAAACCTGAACTGGTTATTGAGCACCTGGATCAAAATCACATCACTGCAGGAGTGGTGCAACAGCCTAACTTTAAGAACCAGCTGTAAGTACCACTTGATCAGCATTGTCAGTTCGAACAGTCACTTAATAAGTGATTGTTAATAGAGTACTATCTGTATATTACAAAATTTCTACAGATAATCCTCAGTTTACAAGCACAATTTGGAACAGAAGTTTGGTCAATAAATCAAATTTGATCCAATTTTATGACACTTGTTATAGCAGTCCTTAAGCAAATTGACATGGTCATTAAGCAGATTGTTGGAAAGCCAGGAATAAAATGGAGGCTGCCTAACAAAGAAAGTCCATTTATTGGTGAACAGAACCAGCACACAGCCAGCGTGCAGTTCTGGGACAGCTGACCAGGGGTGGGTTCTACTTACCTTTACTACCGGTTTGCAACGGGAATGCATGCACAGAAGCTTCCTGAGGACGTTGGTGAGAGGAGTCTCCTGCCTGTTCCTGCAAACTGGTCCAAACCGGGGGCAACCCACCACTGCAGCTGACCAAATGGAGTTGAGAGTGGGTGGGTTTTTATACCATCTTGATTCTTATAGGGTCATGTAGGGGTCATGGTTGGCTCTATAGGCAAAGGGGGAAATGCAAATCCTAGATGTTTATATGAGCTAATCTTGTCAACTTTTGGCTTACCTAATTGTGTTGCTTATCTGGAGTCTCTGTTTGCTCTTTGCTTATGATTAGACTGACCTAGTCTTTCTGGTCAGATTACCAAATCTGCATTTCTAAAAATGACCTCCTCAGTTTCTGCTTGGGACAGGGAGACTGGGGCTGGTTTCTGCCTCCGTTAAGTTTTTTCCCCATTTTTTCCTTAGGGGAAATATTCTATCCTGCCTTTTTCATTTCATTCACTATTTCATTCCGGGGGGGAGGGGGCTTCCCACAGGATCACGTGGTCGTTAAGTGAATCTAATTTCTTAATGGGCATTCTTTTGCCAGAAATTTAAAAAAGGTCGCAAATTGCAATCATATGACCGTGGGGATGGTGCAACAGTAATAAGTGCAAATACAG
Source organism: Masticophis lateralis (assembly GCA_030761175.1). Lineage (NCBI taxonomy): Eukaryota > Metazoa > Chordata > Lepidosauria > Squamata > Colubridae > Masticophis > Masticophis lateralis. The sequence continues at coordinate 127,069,701 of JAUDYJ010000003.1, forward strand.
GTCGTAAGTTACTTTGTCCAAGGTCATAATAACTTTGAACCATTTTTAAAAGAAAGGTTGTAAGTCAAGGACTACTAGTATAGCATTTCATGACTAGCTGTCGGTTGCAAATCTGGAATCCAGTTAAAGCACTTAATGCTAGGAAAACATGGTTTATGTGCTGTGCTGCTTATAGACAACCTGTTCCAGATGTTGCTTCTAGTGATAATTATAGTAAGAATAAGGATAAAACTATCCCATTTGAGTATTAGCTTATCATATATCTGTGCAAGACTTAAAATCCTGGACTTATTGTATTTTCTAAAGGGCTGGATTAAATATAGGCATTAATAGGAATATAAAAGCAGGAAATCTCTTCCACAGGATTCAATGCAGTGTTGGGTTCCTCCCGGTTCGGCCCAGTTCGGCCGAGCCAGTAGCGCTGATGATATGACATCACCGAACCGGTTCTCTTTGTTTGGGAGCTGGGCCCTCCCCTCTCCCATTATTCTTACCTTTTATTTGGCCCCGCCCCAATCTATTCACTGCCTCCCAAGTCCCAGCTGATCAGCTAGAAGGAAAAAAACTATTTAAATTCTTGCTATGGGGCTTCAAAGGGCCGCCCTACAGCTGATCAGTGTTAAAAGGCAGTGTGGTGGTAGACCAGTGCCTCCAAGAACAAATGGGTAGACGGTGCCTCCAAAAACAAATGGGTAGACCGGAACGCTCCAAGAACAAATGGGTAGACCGGTACAGCTCTGCAAGCAGTTAAAAGCCTGATAGGCCAGTACCTCTGCTAAATCCTAAAGAATTGTCACATGACCATCAAACCACGCCCACTCCCAAAAGCCACTCCCACAGAACCGTTAGTAAAAAAATTTAGAACCCACCCCTGGTTCAATGCCTGTGCAAATGAAGGCTTGGAGTGGTTTTGCTGATCTTATTTATCTTCGTTAGGGTATATATTGTAAAATGCATTCACATCCTTTACTGCAGGCCATTTCTGAGCATTTGAGGCCTTGCCAAGGAATATAGATTGCTCAGTAGCTACTACCATATGTTTAATAAACATCATCAACACCACACACACACAAAAAGAGAGCTTCATCCTCTCTTAAAGTGACATTAAGGTATTTAATCCAACATGGAAACCGCAAAGCATTGAGTTAAAGCTGTCGTTTTGTGTGGGGTTCTTGGGGTTTTTTTCCACCTCCAGCATCGCAGGAATGCAAGGGAAAAGTTAATAAAAAGGAACTTCTCCTTAATTGCAGACATCAAATGATTATACTCACACATACATTTTGTAGGTTATCCCAGTTTGAGGCCTTTCAGATGTGTTGGATTATGCCACACAGACACACATCCCAGCATGATCATTGATCTCCGAGGATCACTGTAGGAGCCGCAATCATCCAACTTACCTGTTAGACATGAAGTTGGGGAAGGCTGCCCTCGGGTCAAGCTCTCATCATAAAATGCCATTCCAAGTAGATGAGGATTTTGCTTAACTAATGCAGCAATCAATCCGGTTTCCATGGTGATTGATTTCCTCTCTGTATTAGCTTAAACCTGCAGTTCCGCGCATGACGAGTTCAACAGGACTGACCTCCAGGTAAGTGTAGCTCAAATGGTGCCCAGCTCAATATTTTTGGAAAGCTTTAAGTAAAGTTGAAATAAGCCATAAATCTGGTCATTGTTTTCAGCAAGCCAAAGCAACCCAGTCCTTCACTGCCCTCTCCTAAATTTGCAAAGGCACTTGAATATTTCGTGCTATGCTTTAGAAAAAGTTGAAAAGAAAAGATAAAGCAGGATGCAGGGAGCTGGTTTCAGAGTAGGGGAAGTTCGGCGGGCTCTCCCTGATTGTCACTTTAGAGCTCTCATCCAGAGCAAAACCAAGGAAGAACATATCTTTGAGTCAGTGGTGAAATCCATTTTTTTTTACTACTAGTTCTGTGGGCATGGCTTGGTGGGTCTGGCTTGGTAGGCATGGCAGGAGAAGAATAGTGCAAAATCTCCATTCCCACCCCACTCCAGGGGAAGAATACTGCAAAAATCCCCATTCCCTCCCCACTCCTGGGGGAAGGATATTACAAAAACTCCATTCCCACCCCACTCTGGGGCCAGCCAGAGGTGGTATTTGCCAGTTCTCTGAACTACTCAAAATTTCCACTACCAGTTCTCCAAACTGCTCAAAATTTCCACTACCGGTTCTCCAGAATCTGTCAGAACCTGCTGGATTTCACCCCTGCTTTGAGTTCAAGAATAAAGTTGTAGAAGACTGTTATTGCTAGAAACAGGCAACATGGAGCCCAGACCACTGGGCCTGATTTTGCTTTCCTGGAGTTCTTCTCATACCCAGACTCTATGGCTCAATTCAATAGTGGAAGTTTTCAACAAAAAATTAACCCCCCAAACTCAAGAAAGACACCATACAGGTAGTCCTCAACTTACAACCATAATTGAGACCACCACCATTTCTGAGACAGTTGTTAAGTGAGTTTTGCCTCATTTTATGACCTTTCTTGCCACTGTTGTTAAGGGAATCACCGCAGTTGTTAAGTTAGTAACTCGGCTGTTGAGTGAATCTGGCTTCCCCATTGACTTTGCTTGTCAGAAGGTCGCAAAAAGGGATCATACAATATTTATGACACCGCAACTGTCATAAATACCAGTCAATTGCCAAGAATCTGAATTTTGAACACATAACCGTGGGGATGCAACAATGGTTGTAAGTGTGAAAAACGGTCATAAGTTGCTTTTTTCAATGCCGTTGTAACTTCAAAAGGTCACTAAATGAACTGTTGGAAGTTGAGGACTACCTGTGGTTAGCTTAACCAACCTGAAGAAGATAAAGACAAGGAAGAGGAAGAGGAGGAGGAGGAGGAGGAGGAGGAAGGTCTGCCTATGACAGTGATGGCAAACCTTTTTGGCACCAAATGCCCAAAATGGAATGTAGAGCACCAGAAACCCAAAGACCAGCTGGCTGGTGCACATGTGCACGCCAGCCAGCTGGTCTTCAGGTTTCCGGCACTCCGGCATGCACGAAGACCAGATGGCCGACCCTCATGCACGCATTGGAAACCGAAAGAGCAACTGGCGATGACACATGTGCCAGGGGTGGGTTGTAAACATTTTTACTATCAGTTCTGTGGGCGTGGCTAATTTTGTGGCTTGATGGTCATGTGACTGGGTAGGCGTGGTCAACTCAATGTCACTCACATGAAGGGGAGTCATGGTTTTTTGACCACGCCCCTTGTTCCATTCTCTCTGGCCCAGTTTCGACTCAGTCGGCTTGAAAGAAACATCTCTAGCAGATCTGGCTTTCAGCCATTGTCTGTTCTACTATCTCAGAGTCACTGTAAGTTTTTTGACCAAATTCTTTAGGATTTAACAGAGGTACTGGTCTACCAGGCTTTTAATTGCTTGCAGAGCTGAACCGATCTACCCATTTGTTTTTGGAGCGCACTGGTCTACCACACACTGCCTTGTACCGCTGATCAGCTGTAGGGCGCCCCTTTGAAGCACCCGGCAAGAGTTTAAACAGTTTTTTGCTGCTCTGTCACCACCGAGAGCATCGGAAACCACTTTCAGGCAGCCTGGCCTCAATTGCCAATTTACCACCACCGAGCGGTTTACCAGGAGCAGATCAATTCTAGCCGATCAGTTGGGAGGTTTCTTGGCTTCTCAATTTAAAGCTACGGTGTCTTGGTTTTTTTTCTCTTCTTTGTTGCGTGAGCCCTGATTTTTTCCTTCTAGCCAATCAACTGGGACTCGGGAGGCAGCAAATAGATTGGGGGTGGGGCCAGGCAAAGGTGTTATTTACCAGTTCTCCGAACTACTCAAAAATTCCACTACTGGTTCGCAAGAACCGGGGAGAACCGGTAGCAACCCACCACTGACATGTGCCCACAGAGAGAACTCTGCACACAACCTCTGGCATGCCCTTTGGAACGAACTGCCCCCGGAAATACATACAATCTCTGACCTCCGGGTTTTTCGCTGTGCCCTCAAGACCCTACTGTTCCGACAGGCAGGGCTGTCTATTTAAATGATTTAAAATTGGAGTTTTAACTTGGAGTTAAAATTTAATTTTAAATTGGAGTTTTAACTTGGGGTTTTAAATTTTGGCTGAAACTATTTAATGATTTTAATTAATTTTAATTATGATGTCTGTATATTTGTGTTTTAAATTGGCTGTACAACGCCACGAGTCCTTCGGGAGAAGGGCGGTATATAAATAAAATTAACATTAACATTAACGCTTGCAATAGGTTCCCCATCATGGGCCTACGATCTGTACACTTACTTCATTGTTCTTCCAGATTAAAAATAAGCTTTTTACCTGTTTCAAAAAAGCCGTAAGATCAATTAGAGCAAATCAGACAAAAGTTGAAAATATTATTTATGATTGCACTGAACGTTTATGATTGCACTTACATTCTGAGAGTGAAAAAAACAATACTTCACATTCAAACACTCTTTGTTTTTTATTTCCAGCTGCTCCTTTCCACCACCTGAATCTGCAGCATTGTTTTTAAAAGCAAAACAAACAAAAAAAGGGGGGGAGGCTTTTGGGAAATTATTCCATTTGATCCTCACCTAACAAAACCAGTATCCAGGTAGCACTGCCTCTCTGTGTGAGCTGCCTGATGATGCTCAATAGCGCATCGAATTTGAATCTGTCATATTACAAAACCCTGTGCAGACTGAAAACAATTCTACTTGCCTTCCTCTAGGACAAGCAGACATGTTTGCCTTCTTTTCATAAAACTGTTCATAAATAGAGCCACAGCCTACTGGGGAAGATTTGCATACTCCATATCTATTGCCACTCAGCAAGAAAGGGAGGGAGGAAGCTAAAGAGAATGTATTAATTATACATAGGCTTTTTTTTTTCCATTGCGGAGCTTGCTTCGGAGTGGCATACATAAGAAAAGCCATTGAAGACCAACTATAGCAGCCGCCTGCCAAATAAAATTGCTGCCTCATTATTGCCCTGGAAACTGAATGGGGAGGCTGCACGCAGTTTATTATTAAAAATGAAATTAATAAGTTGTGAGCCTCCTCCAAAAACTCAGGCAGACAAAAAAAAAACCAGTTTTCAGGGAACAATAACGCACAATTAAGCTGTGATGATGGTGCCAATAAAACAAAAACTGCATGATGGCCTTTAAACCCCATTATATGTCTTGGAGATTAAAACTGTCCTCGTTTCTAGGATAATTATTTTATAGACTTTAATTAGAAGATGGAAACAACACCATGGTGAAGCTTAACTTTTACTAGCTGACACCTCTGTCTCAAAGTCTGTCAGCATTGACATTAATGTTGGTCCCCAAAGGACTTTCGCTTCATCCACTCTCAAGATAGCTTCCTCCATTTTGATTCTCCTTGAGTTGTTAGCCTACTTTGAGACCATGATCCTATTCCTATCAAACAACCTATTTCATCCAGGCAGGGAAGCAGAGGTGGGTTACCCCCGATTCGGACCGGTTCACAAGCACAGGTAGTAAAACCGGCGGGAGGCTCCGCCCACTGACCCGGACATCATCAGGAAGCTTCTGTGTATGCGAAGCCAGCGCATGAGCGCAGTCCCATTGCGAACCAGAAGTAAAGGTAAGTAGAACCACCCCTAGAGGGACAGTGGTTTTTTTCCCATCTTGATTACTTTTAGCTTGTGTGAGAGCCACTGAGAATCTCCTTTAGAAATTAAAGCATAACTGATTGCAACATGACTTCACCTATTTTTTTCAGAGATGCTATTTTCAAAATAAGCAGACAAGACTCCAAACACAACAAAGGTACTTTGCTACAGTTTGAAATAAGATCCAGTAAAAGCTCCCCAAACCCTTTAAACCCAGAGACTAGGCTTATCAAAATGAATCACTGCTTCTTTTTTAAAAAGATTTCCAGTGGAATTTGGACAGTGATGAAATCCAAAAATTTTTTATGACCGGTTCTGTGGGCGTGGCTTGGTGGGCATGGTGTGGCTTGGTGGATGTGGCTTGGTGGGCGTGGCAGGGAAGGATACTGCAAAATCTACCTTCCCACCCCACTCCAGGGGAAGGATACTGGAGGAAGGATATTGCAAAATCTCCATTCCCACCCCACTCTGGGGCCACCCAGAGGTGGTATTTGCTGGTTCTCCGAACTACTCAAAATTTCCGCTACCGGTTCTCCAGAACCTGTCAGAACCTGCTGGATTTCACCCCTGAATTTGGGGCATTTTGAAAGAAAGAGACTTCACACCTCAAGAGGAAGGGGACCACATCAGAACAGAATCCACCAAAAGAGACATTCTGAGATCTTTATCAACATTCATGAAGGAGAGTATCAAAGCACTCAGTATAAGGTTATTACTTTTGCATTTTTATTCCAGGAGCTCACATTAAGCACTTCTGTGGATTTTCTCCCATTTTTGTCTCTGCAAACATTTTTTGAAATTGGTTATACTGAGAAATATTTAACTCGAAGTCAACCCAGCGAAGTCTGTAATCAAGTAAGCCAAAGGCCACCTGTATTTGTGATTCATCAAACCAAATAGAGCCAGATTCAGAAGACTGGCAGTAGAAAAAGCAGAGTTTTGCTGCCTGATGCAAAAGAGGCAAATATCTAACTGGCCACCACATGTCATATGTGGCCTACAATCTGCTTGAAGTTTTACATATGCTGTGCCAGCCTGTGCAAAACTTTTCCCTGAGTTATATGACCTTAAAAATCACAGGGAAAGAGAAGGGGGGGACTCTGGCGTACCACTGTAGCAGTAACTGATCAAAGGGGCATTTAGACCCTTCAAATAGTAATCATCTTTTAAATAAAGTCAAAGATATGAAATATCACTTGGTGTACAAAAGAAATTCTGCAAATATGTCTGCTAATGTTCAGTTTCAGAATGCTGCAGTTATCAGTCAGTCCCATTATAAACTTAGGTCATGCATAACAAAACACGCATTATTAACTTGGAGCGTATAGCAAATGAGGAATGAGAAAATGCAGCTACAAAACAAAAACTGACAAGTCAAAGCAAAAATGCCAGGATAGGGTGGGTAATGGGTATCATACTATTCACTCCAATAATAATGCTTCAAATCAAAATTTCTATATCATTTTTTTTAAGCTGTAGGTTTGTTAGATTCTACTAAAAATTCCAAGAGATAATTCAGGAAAACTGTCCCTGAATACAGCTTTCTGTTGAAGATAAAAGAGATGCAGAATCAGACACTCCCAGACACATTAATCCCATTGAAGTAATTAATATGTTTTTCTTGGAACTGCAGAGCTTAGTAAATTACCATGAATAAAGCTGAAACCTGTTGCAGCTTTGTTTCCGTGATAAATTAGCAGGAGTGAATTAGCAGTTTGTCACCAGTGCTGCTCCTTCGCCTTTCTTCATCTTGTCATTCCCTCCCAACATGGCGAAGTGCTTCTGAAAGGGCCAGACCACAGTCGTTGTATATTCTGTCTGCAGATGATAAAAAAATGTAACTGGGGATTGAAGGGAAGGTAGACTGGCAATGCCTATGGAAGAGAAAAGGGGCCCATGGTGAGACATAGATTTCTTTTTACTTCATTTCATATGGATCGAATTGCATGTTGGATTAAATGTGCATGAAGCAAAGGGTCCTTTACATCTTTTTTTAATGGGGAGCAGGGACAACCAAGATTTGAACACATGAAGGAGGGTTAACCGTACCATGGTTTTAAATTTTAAAAACCATTATTCCCACACATAGTGGCTCTTTTGCTCTGGGAACTAATGTTATTTGCACACTGGAATCTTGGAGAAAATGAGGTTAGGGCATACAAAAATTCTAAATTTGTTCCTTTCATGATGATATGGAGGCTTTTCAGTCTTATGTAAAACAACTATACCCATAGAAGGGCCACAAAACACTCCTATCCTAGTGTTTGCCTTAATACAGGGGTGTTAAACTCAAGGCCTGGAGGCCGGATTCAGCCCACGGGTGCTAAAATCTGGCCCACGGGGCTGCCCTGGAAATAGCAAAGGATCAGCCAGTGGTGCCTCTGCCATGAAAATGGAGCTCACGAGGGCTGCATGCACCCCTCTCAGGCTCTGTTTTCACTTGCAGAGGGTTGCAGGAGGCCGTCGCAGCAGGAAACGGAGCTCTGGAGGCCGTTTTTGCTGGCAGAGTGCGGGGGCCACCAAAGGAGTGATATTGAGTGATACGAGTGATATCGAGCTGGCCATGCCCCCCCTGCCCCCCCCACATCAAACACAACCCTGATGCAGCCCTCAATGAAATCAAGTTTGACACCTCTGTCCTAATATCTATTGCAGGATCAGCTTGTAGGGCCAGCTCTAGATTTGAGAAGTGTTTCTCCTACATCAGTGGACTTAGTAAACCCACCTGCTTGCAACTATTCTTCAAATATTATATGGGAGGATCAAGAACTTTTAATTTTCCATGAAGTCTTTTATGCGCCATCACCCCAAGTTTTTGTCTGAAATTAAAATGCTAACCTGTGATCTAGACATTTTCATAAAAACGTGTTGTGTTTTAGTGGAATTCTGATCTTCTTTTTCTGACCTTTAGCGTGTCTTTGGCCATCTGATAGATATAGAAAAGTTTCTTTATGGAGAAGATTTGGAAATGATAATTCACCCCCCCACACACACACAATAGGAAAAGGCAGACTCCATCTACACCTCTCTACCAAGGGAGTCAATCCATCGAAAACAGAATCAAGAATCATATGCTGCTGTTTTGTTTTCCCAGATAAACATTAGGCCCTTGTTTTCCCCTCTGAATTTTTATAGCTCTCTATTCTGTGCATTCAACTTCTGTGTTAACTCAAAGGGAGTCGATAATAATATCAGGTCCATCTTCTTTCTACGTTGCATTGTTGGGGTTTTTTACTCAGCGGCTTCAGGCTATAAATATGGATTGAAGCGGTAACAAAGATAGTTTTCAGAGAGCAATCTTTTTTTTTTAAACTAAGCCAAGGGTCATAATAGAACCGAAGTTAACTCATATTCAGAAAAAAAAAATCTCCATGGAGATGCAGACTCCTAAAGGGTTATCCACAGTCCCTGTGAAAGTTTGCCTAACAAAAGAAGGCAAAAACTAATCTGAATCGCAGATCTAATTCTTACTGTTCACTCTAGTCCTCCTCAGCTTCACCGCCACATCTGGAAAAATGATACCAGTAAAGTGAGGAAAACACTTGGCAAAACAACAACAATTTACAATCCCTAACTGCATCTCCGCCGACATAGGCATTATCTTTTGATGTGCTTCGAAGAAATCAAATGGGATTTCAAAAAAAAACCCGATAAAAACGAGGGTTCTTTTGCACAGCAGCTGCCACAATTGCAAGAGCGATACAAATAACTATTAAGGAGTTATTTTCCTCCAGCAAGAACAGATCAAAACTATTTTTTGTGGCTTGCCTGGTCATATTTCGATGCCTGGGGGATTACTCATAAGCCAATTATTATCCCGCACCTATGCTGAGTTAAAGTGTTGTTTCAAATGGGGGTATCTTCACCACTTCTTATACTAGCCGTTGTTGCTGGGGGTTGTATCGCCCTAGTCCAACAAATTGGTCTTAATACTGGCCATTGCGGATGCCTCCAGAAACTTTATAAGATAAAGGTAAAGAAATCAGCAGTTTGTTTCAGCCTTCCTTGACAAAGCAAACAGCTGCAGGAAATGTGCAGCTAATGCTTTCTTGCTTTATTTATTTATATAGATCATTTATACCAGCAGTCACCCACTGGTGGTCCGTGAACCACTGGTGGTCTGTGAGAAAATTTTGGTGGTCCACAGATAAATTATTTGCATTTTTTATATTGCGCTAAATACTATTTATCTTTTTTAAAAAATCATATTAAATCTTGTGGACTGGTGGTCCGCGGGATTTAAAATTATGAATCTGGTGGTCTCTGAAAGGTTGGTGACCCCTGATTTATACAGCTACCTTCTGTACAGAGTCACTCGGTGTGAGAGATGGGCGGTGCCTAACTTTGATAAATAAATATAAATAAATGAATACCCATCTCACTGCTGTGTTTCTGGATGGCTAACACTAAGTAAATAGCACAATAAATTTACAATAATAAACAATAAATTTCATCTCTGGTGGCTATTCCCAAGAGTTAGAAATAGGTTGGTTTAGTATTTACAGAAATGGATGAAATAATCAATTAGGAAATCCAGAGTTCAATTTAAGGAAAATAGTCATTGAACATAATAAAACGAATCTAAAGAGCTGGTGATTTAGATGCTGATAGTGGCAAGAATCATGATAGCAAGAAATTGGAAGCAGAAAATTTTATCCTTAGTCGAATGCTATAATAAACTTTGGTATATTGGAACAGCAAAACCTTACACAGTTGAACAAATCTAAACCATATTCCTTTTTTGAGATACAGCTAGATTTGATACTTTTCATTAGAAAAAGGATGATAAAGAACTGTCTCTTTCTTACATTCAGATATAGAAATATAACAGTACATGCTACTTTTTTAAAAAAGTACTAGGTCCGGTAAGCAAAGCAGATACATAGATAGAAGTTACATATAATGCAATATGGAAATGCATACAGTACATTTGTTATCCTTGAGTATTTGTTATTCTGCTCTGGATAAGCTATAGAAACTTAAAAGTGTCCCCCTCCCCACCCCTATCTCCTCCAAAGCATCAGGAAAGGTTTATTTACTGAATGAATAAAAGATTTTTCCTCAAGCACAAAGTAATACCAAGACATCAAATGTACAAGTTTCATCCAGCTTTCTTTTTTCCTCCAGCTCTGCTTTCAGACTCCAATAGCCAGTGGTTTCATATCTGTGAGTACCTTGTTGACCTTCTGCATTCTAAAAGAGCAATAAGCAGACAGTAAAGTCACATCGGACAGTCACTGAAATATATATATATTCCTCATATTTGCAAATATTGTCTCCTGAGGCTAGGCAGAGCCACAAAGTTGTTTTTATAAACTCTGGAATATATGCATTTTTTAAGTAAGTGTGTAATTGCAGGACCCCACTCGGAAGTGATCAAACAAACCCAACACGCTGTCCTTAGAAGTGAAATGCCCATTTTGCATATTTCCATCTCCACTTTAGACATTTTTTATGCCCGCCCTCCCCCAAATCACTAAATGTTTTCAGGGATAAAGAAAAGGATGTGTTAGAATCAGTGGTGAAATGAAATATTTGTTACTACCAGTCCTGCGGGCGTGGCTTGGTGTGGGTAGGGGTAATGTGACTGGGTGGAGGTGGCCAATTTTTTTTTACTTTTAAAAGCATTTTTTCAACAACCTCTTTGGCCGAAGAGGTTGTAAAAAAAATGCCTTTAAAAGCCTCTGATGATCCCAGCTGAGTTGGCTAATCATCAGAGGCTTTTTTACTTTTAAAAGCATTTTTTCAGCCGAAGAGATTGCAGAAAAAAATGCTTTTAAAAGCCTCTGACGATCAGGCAACTCAGCTCCTTCGGCTGAAGAGGTTGTAGAAAAAATGCTTCTTAAAGCCGCTGACGATCCCAGCTGAACCGCTCGATCATCAGAGGCTGTTTTTTTTTACATTTAAAGGGGATGTCTTGTTTTTTACTTAAAAGGGGGTGTCTTATTTTGAGGGAAACACGGTAGGATGAAATATTCATCGAAAAATTAAGCTGTTTGCCACAGCTTTTCATATAGATCCAAATAGATTTTGATGGATACTTGGAAAATTTGATAGGCAGTTCCAGTGATGGTCTAGATAACCATGGCAACAGGAAATTGGCCAGGGTTTCAGAATAACTGGTTCCAAGCAATCTCTCTCTGTTTGCCAATCTTGTTGGTATCTTGGTTTATTTAAGAACTCTGGAAAATGGTGGAGAAAGATGAGACGTGAACCAGACTGAGCACAGGAACAAGCACAGCTTCAGGCTATATTGTGGTAATAAAAAGTGATCTTATTTCTCCCATATTATGTTGGCACATGGTCAACCAATGGTCTTGTTTAGAACAGCTAATTCTCTCTCAGGAAAAAAAAATGAAAGGTAGAAATGATCAGCCACAGATTTAAAACAAAAAACATTGCAATACAAGTAATTCATTCCCTGCTTTTTCTCCAACAGGCACAGTTACTGTAGTTATTTTCTCTTACTATCATACACATACACAGATACACAAACACACAAGAAGGTGATTATCTTAGGCTTATTGATATGATAGAGGGCTAAGCAGAGCTTCGATCAGAAGACAAAAACGTGCTGTGGAATGGGCTTGCACAACACACATCTGCAGAATGTTGTGTTGTGTGATTTCACATAGCTTAACCAAGTTGCTGGGTTCAGTCTGGCTAAAGCCTTTCAGATACACAGTACACGCAGCAAGGTAAGAGTCTTTATTACACACTACACTGAAATACATTAAATAGTTGCTTGTCCTCTGTCAACGTGAGGGGGCAGTTCCCCTTTTGAAACCTGTTGCTAATCTAGCCTCTTTGATATTTTGACTCTTTGTTCCAGTGCCTTGAAACTCAGCAATTGTGGGCTGTAGACGTATCTGACATCTGAGAACCACTGGCTCCCAGATTATCTTTCACAAACACCTTGAATCCAAAACTGTACTTCAAGTACCTAAGGCAGCTGCTTTAAAATTGCCCTGCCCTGAGTACCCCGTCCTCCAAAAATATATTTTGTCAATGAATCTGAAAAGCATTATCCTAATATGAAGATTCCTAATCCCAAAGAAGTAACTAGAGAGTTCGGAGAGTTCTGCTGGGGACAGAAAAGCAAGGACTTTCATTAGGTAAGTGAATGCCTATCGACTGAATACATTAGCAAGGATGACATGCAAAAAATGAAAACGCAATTGTTCAAAGCCTACACATAAACATTTCCCTCAGGGTTTAGTATACAAGCTTTTCCCCACAGTCTTTCACAACGTTATTGAATTATAACAGGAGAAATATATTAAATACAGAGGAGATAATGAAGTATCTGTAGGTGTGTTTTATATGTGTATATTTGTATATTCCCTGGCTCTACATACACCTTTGGGAAGGCAGCACCCAGTTTGCAATTCTGAAACCAAAATATCTTTCAGCCTGTTCAGAATTATCTTGATTGTGTAGATAATAGTCTAAATCAGCATTGTTTATTCCTTGGGGTGGAAATGCATCTTGAATATGAGCATTTATCCTAAGCTTGGAATATCTAAGTGTTCAATCAGAATTTTTTCTAGCAATAGCACTTAGACATATATACCACTCCATAGTGCTTTATGGCACTTTACAGAGTCAGCAGATTGCCCCCAACAATCATGTTACTTCTTTTTACCGACCTCAGAAGGATGGGAAGCTGAGTCAATCTGGAGCCCGTCAGGATCGAACTCCTGGCAGTGGGCAGAGTTAGCCTGCAATACTGCATTCTAATCACTGCACCACCATGCAGAAAATATTTTTTTTACTATATTTGATACCATTAAAGAAAAAAAAAAACAAGAATGGGGGCCAGCATGTTAAAAAGCATCTCCACAAGCCTTCTGATATAAATTAGTATTAGTGGAATGCCCATTATGACTACGTAATAAGATATTCATCTGGAGCCATTTATCCAGTGGGGTTCCTTGGATCATCCCTATCTACCAAACTGTTTCCTTCATAGTACAGAAGACAAGAGGATCACCTGCTGTCCTATCTTCTATCACTATTCTGCTGTTTTTAAGTTTTGCTGTTTTAGGGAAAGGGTTAAAATTAAACAAAAGCCACTCTTTAATTATACCCACTATTTTTTTCTAGTATTTCTGGATAGTTTTGTTTCCTTTGATACAGTGCCATAGAGATAATTCTTCCCTATTCATATCTTTCTCTCTCCTTGCCTTTGCCTGTCTTTTGTCCTCTTTTGCCAGTCAATTGTTTTTAATGTTTGTTGAGTGTCACGTTGCTCTGATCTGAATATAGGAATTGATTGGGAGTGTGCTGGGTAGAAAGACTGGAAATTTAGTTATTTTCCAACAGATTAGATCCTGTGGGATTCTTGTGCTGTCTAAGCTTGGTTGGTTTTTTTGCATACATTTCCTGTATATTATTCCAATTTCATTTTAAATCATATTTTATTCCAATTTGATTTTAAATTGTATTTTATCCTATTCCATTTTAAATGATTTTTATCAGATTTTAGTAATAATTTGTGTCTGGAACTCTGCATTTTGATATGGCCTAAGGACTAATTAATAAAGTGAAATGAAGCATACATTTCATTACTGAACTAGGTTTATCATTAGTGCTAGTGTGTTAGCACTAGCACTAATAAAATGGTAATAAAATGTCTACAAGCAAATAACCAATATCACCAAGGATCCCACAGTTCAACCCGGAGCTACAAATATTCTCTTCTAACGAGATCAGATTCTACTTCTTTGCAAGACCACACTGGGTTTGTCTCTACAAGGGTATTACTGAGCCATAGAGATAGGCTGAGGACAATCCTTGAGGACCATTTCACAAAGCTTTCAGAGTTGAGGGCATATTTGTGGGTATGAAACCCTAAGTTTCTAAGGCCTTTCTTTTTCTGTGATTAACCAATACAGAACACAGCCATCAAACTTGAATATCTGCGCTTAGCAAGAATGCCCTCTGCAGGCTCTAATTTGAAACTTGACCCCAATTTTGGGAAAGCTAACCCTTCTCTTTAAAGATTTCAGGGGAAGCAAGTGAATTCTGTTTATGGACTTGCCAAATGTCTACAATTAGTGTTAATGAAGCTGCTCTGCTATTTGCAGAAATCTTGTGTAGTTCTCCATAGCTTTGGATTGTAAATCTCTCAGGTGTTACTAACAGATCAGGTCACATTCCCAATTCTGAAATCTGTTTAAATCAACAGCCCGGCCTGGCATTCATAGTTAGCCATTTTTTCTAATTCCAATTATCCACTAATTTTCCCAAACATAGCTAGAAAGTCTAGTTTGTAAAGCTACCAGGCATTGCTCTCAAATAGTAATTAAAGGGGAAGGGGATTGTTATCCTTAGAGTTCTATAAGGGGATAACTAATGCAGTGGTGCTGCAAAAATTAAGTTATAATTAGGTCCAAGGACATTCCTTTTTTTAAAAAAAACTTACTGTATGCTAAAAGAACCAAGAAAAATACAACTGCATATAACAGCAATTAAATGATCAAAACAACTTCAAAATGAATACCACAGCAATAAAAAAGAGGGGCAAAGAATTAAGTTATTAAACAAAAATAAAACTCTCCAAAAACTTTGATCATATTGTTTGAAAACCTTTTCTCTTTGCTGCTTGTTTGAAAAAAAAAAACCAATTCAAGTGATACCTAACAATTATTCACTGAGGTAAATCTGGTGCAGACATCTACTTCCAGTGTCATAGAATAATTTTTTAGCCAATTTTCTCACAATATCCACAACATTTGATACCAATTTCATCAGCTTCTTTAGCCTTCTAATAAAGAAGACACTGCTTCGGGACCCAAAGATAATCCCTTCAAGATCTATAACCACTGTGTATAACTTCAAAAAGTGACAACAGATGGACCAAATAAAACAGAGTAAAATTGCCAAGAGACACTCTGAAGTAAATCACTCATCCTTTAATTCTTCAAAAGGTTTTTTTTTATCTCCAGAACTAAGTGGATCCAAATTAATAATATAATAACCAGAAGCCAGATTTACTCCCAAAATCATATGTAGACATTATTTTTAAATTGCAATTACAATGTACAATGTAAGTTTGTCATGGGTGAATAGGTTGAAGCTGTATTTATAACCTCATCTTTGAGTAGCGTGGCATATAAATTCAATAATAAAAATCTCCAGTGAGGAGCTACCTTGATATCATTCTGGGACTTGTGTGCTCTGAGGAAGATGAGAGCACCTGTGCCAAAGGTTCAATCATATTGGATGGGTCTCATTAGAGGAGCCAGAGGAAAAGTATACCTCCATAAATAATATTGTGTGACCAGTGCTGAAATCCAATTTTTTTTACTACCGGTTCTGTGGGCATGGCTTGGTGGGCGTGGTGTGGCTTGGTGGGCATGGCAAGGGGAAGGATACTGCAAAATCTCCATTCCCACCCCTCTCCAGGGAAAGGATACTGCAAAATCTCCATTCCCACCCCACTCTCGGGTCAGCCAGAGGTGGCATTTGCCAGTTCTCCAAACTACTCAAAATTTCCGCTACCAGTTCTCCAGAACCTGTCAGAACCTGCTGGATTTCACCCTTGAGTGTGACATAATTTAGAGAAACCTATACCAAATAGGTCATTACAGAGGACAACAAGGACTTCACTAGGTGTTGGAATATCTGGATATCTGGTGACAAATGGGCTATCGAATTCAGGACTGTTGTCTGAGAAAGCTGCAGGACTACTGGAAGAAAAGGTTTTTACTGATCACAAATATACGAAGATTGAAAATAAAGAATGAATGATTTGTTATTTCAAATCAAGTCTAATAAGAATAGAATATTTGAAAATAATGCACCAGTTCTGGACAGAACAATACTTAGAATCAGAAATAATAAAACAGATCAATGTTGGTGTATAATACAAAATAAAATATTCAAAATAAAATCTTGATTGGTTGAGCAATAGTGCAAAATTTTACAGAATGTGGTGATGACTGGCTGGCTGGCTGGCTGGCTGGAAGTTGGGCAGACAGCTAAGCCCTCAAGTCAAAATAAAAAGAATTGAAGAAGGAAGATGAAGGTGAAAATAGTGCAGTTAACATTACAAACAGGATAATGCTATCAAAAAGAACTAGATTTTAGCAACAGTAAAAAAATAAAACTGGTCTAGTTTGCAGGATAATCAAATTCAATAATTGCTTTAAGTGGTTCCATCATTTTGCAATAACATAGCAAAGGTGAAGGCAATTTCCCTGTATATACATAGATAGATAGATAGAGATATATACTATTTTAAGCTATATTGCAAGATAAAATGAAATATTTTCTTGCCACAAGCATCTAATTCAATTTATTTTTGCTTTCTCCACATAATGTAAAAGTCATGTGTTAATTTTGTCTGGACTCACTCAATTTTTTAACAGTAATGTATCCTTTTAATCTAATCAATAATATGACCACGGTAGTTCACTTTCCTTCCTAAAACAAAACATTCCACCTTCCTAAATATTTTTGCTCTATTTTTAATCCTTGATTCTTTATTACATTATATATTTTGAGTTCATTACAAAAGTGTACAGCTACCCTTTTGAAGTCTTGAAAAAAATGTATACAAGGATGTGATACACTCCTGACATGATAATTTTTTGTTCTCAGTTCCTGTTGATGCTAAAACATACTAAAGTGGAAGTCATCAGTTGTGCTGTCCCATGTACACACACACACGCGCGAAATGGGTGTAAGGAGTCTTTATTAAGGCTCCTGAGCCTGAATTGGTATTCCCCAGCAATTCCCTGTGCTGGCACCAGCTCAACCCCAATGAGTTCCACAGGCTACTCAAATGAAGCCAACTCTAGTCTTCAAAGCAAAAGCAAGTCCAGTCCAGTCCACTAGGCAAAAGCCAATTGCTAGGGTAAAAGCAAGTCCACAGGCCAACGCAAAGGCAAATCCACTGTCAGTGTTTTGAGTAAAACACCCATTGAAAGCATAACTCCAAGGCAGGTAGTTTCTTCAAAGGATATGTTTATTGGATGCATCATAACGGCACAGCCAGTGAAAACCAACTCTGAAATTTCCTGCAGTTTTCACCTAGTTAAAAGAAGGAAATTTTTCCCCTCCCCAGCGTCATTAGTCACATGGTCCAATGAATTCAGCTAGCAGGCTCCTCTCCTCTTTCACCAGCCACCTGTTGCAATGACCTTGGTTCCCACAGGAAAACTTTTTATTTTGACTGTGAGTTGGGCTATCTACTTTTCCCCCTCCCCTTCTTTCTCAGGCTTCATGGCAACTTTGAGGCAGCGCAAGATGGCTACAGCCAGGTTTGCTTCAGAGTTGACATCCACAAGGCAAGTCCACAGACAAAGGCATGGCCACAAGGCAGGGCAAGGCCACAGCTGAAGAGACACAATTTGAAGTTCAAGGCAAGAACACATAGCAAGGAAATGAACACGATGTTCCCAGAATCAGCTCCATCTGTCTGCTGTGCTAAATAGCCAGCTTCTAGTGCATCCCATTAAAAAGGGGGAGGCTGCCTCCTCATGAGTAATATGGCTGACCTTTACTGCTCCTGCCCTACGTGTCCTTGGATCAGGGCAGAAGGCAGTTCCTCTTCCTCATCACTAATCAGCTGCAGCTGCATGCTTTTCCCACCTAAAGCCTCAGGACTGTCCTGCTGCAGCTGTGCTTTAGCCAAATCACTCTCAGACGACTGCTTGGAGCCATTGACCAATTCCCCTCCTGACATGTCCAGAACTGGTTCATCCTTCTCCAAATGACATCTGGAGAGATATCTGGGGGATGTCATCACATCAGCAAAACTGATAAGAGTTTGAATATCTTGCTATGAAATGCAAGCACTACGAGATGTTCTATGAGTTTATTTATACATTTTTCACTTATTTAGAATTCATCTATCTGCCCCAAAGGATACTCAAGCCAATATATAACTTTAAAATCAATCTTAAGACTACAGATAGTCCTCAATTTACACCTGTAGTGGCGCTTGCCCATTACAGTCATAAGTTGTGACAGTCATAAATTGGGTCAGCCTGTTTTTATCATGTTTTTGTGGCAGTCATTAAGCAAATCACCATGGTTCAGTGAATCCACAGTTATTAAGTGAACAATACTCACTACAGGGTGCTTTTCATCAAAAATGTCATAAATTATGCTCACATGACTGAGACGCTACAAACTACCATAAATTCAGGCTAGTTGTCAAGCACCCGAAATGAAGTCACATGACATCGGCAGGGCCCTGCTGTAGGAATTTAAAACCATATCATAAATACTGCGCATTCTGGCCATGTAACATAGAGGCATTCTGACTAGAGCAGTGATGGGGAGCCATAACCAGAACCCAAACCATAAGCAACCAGTCATAAGTTGGGAACGACCTATACCTGTATTAAATTAAGAAGCAGTGAAAATAATCTTTCAAGACAACATAAGGATATTTAATAACTTGCCAGGACCAATTTATATTTAAATAATGCAGATTATTCTCCTTCACAATGCTTTTGTAGCGTGTTGCCAACTACAGACCATTCAATTTTACATTAGATGAAGTTTAATGATACCTCTGGCCTTATTGAATCAAATGGTTGCTAAACCATTACTGTTTTGCTGTGGATAAACTATTCTCTCTGCTTGTGGTTGGCTGGGAAGAGGATCAAAAAAGTCAAAATGACAACCGCAACTATGTGATCAAAGCCCCGCCCTCCTTTGTACATGCCACACCTAAAAATGGGACAGAGTTGCATCTGTCTTGATTTTTTTAAAAAAATACAGATAAAAAGAATGGGGTTTTGTTTGCAACGTTGTGGCCGTCATCTTTATTATGGACATTTCTGTCTCTGCCTTTCATAGTTTCTGTTTAACTATCATACCATTCATACTGTCAGAGGAGTACTATTTCCATACCTTAAGGCCTCCACCCACATGTGAAAGGCTGATGCCTTTCAGATGTGTTTAGATTAGGATTTAGCAATTCAGAAAACTAGCCCAAATACATATGGAAACCAGCAGGTTTGGAATAGCTAGTTTAAAGACACCTTTGATGCCAGGAATAAATTGAAATATTTCTCTAACCCAGTCCTTTCACGTAAGAGTGAGGGATATTGTAACCTCAATGAAAAGGGGAGAAAATGGCATAGAGAAGTTCTTATTTTCTTCACATCATATGATTTTCTTCCCACATCAACTGGCCAACAATATTTTGTGTAGAAAAACGATGCTACTACAGCTCCCTTGATCTCCTCCAAAGACTGTCTTTTCTTCTTCGACTATACAAAAAAGACAACAGAAAAAACCAGCTCAACCAACAGAAAATAGCAAGAGAAAGTCCAAAGGAATCTTTACGACAAGATTTTTTTCCCCCTGTGAATCAGATTGCACGTTATAAAACACCAGATGGTTTTCTTGATTGCTTCAAAATGCGATTGGGAGGGATTGCCACAAATTAACTTCTCTGCAAATAGATAGCCACCATATTTTTTTTAAAAAGGCAAAAACCATTCTTTCTAATTTATTGGCATTATGGAAGCAGAAGGTTGTTGTTGTTGTTGTTGTTGTTGTTGTTGTTTTTGTCTTGCAATGGGAGGATATAGACCAGGAGTGTTAAACTTGCGTTGTCGTGGCAGCATCATGTGACATATCTCAACTTTTTCCCCCTTCGCTAAACTGGGCGTAGACGTGCCCAGTGCGTGATGCATCCGTCCTGCAGGCTGCGAGTTTGACACCCCTGATATACTATGTTATCTTCCATCACTTGAAATCTGGAAAGCTATACTCTAGAATGCAATTCAATTACATTATAGCAAAACAAACTCTGAACCGACAACACCACCCAGCTGCCTCTCTACTCAACCTTTATAGCCAATAGTCGTTGTACTGGCTGGGGAGAGACCTTAAAGATAAAGGGCAACAGCAACACAGAAGTCGGCCATTTTATAGACAGCCTATCCTCTCACACTCATTCAGATTCATAATAGTTCCCCTGACCATGTTTGTCTCTCTGGCCAATAGTACTAAGAGTAACAGTGATGCAGGGCTTACAACCATTGAGCCCAAAAGTTCTGTTGTTAGAGACAGTTGTGAAGTGAGTTTTGCCTCATTTTATGATCTTTCTTGCCATAGTTAGCAATAGCAATAGCACTTGGACTTATATATTGCCCCACGGTGCTTTTACAGCATTCTTTGTGTGGTTTACAATGTCAGCATATTGCCCCCAGTAATCTGGGTCCTCATTTTACCAACCTCAGAAGGCTAGAAGGCTGGGTTGAATACCTGGCTGTGGGCACAGTCAGCCTGCAATACTGCATTCTAACCACTGTGCCACCACGGCTCAGTTGTTAAGTGAATCATTGCAGTTATTATGTTAGTAAAAAGAGTGTTAAGCGAATCTGGTTTCCCCAGTGACTTTGCTTGTCAGAAGGTCGCAAAAGGTGATCATATAACCCTGTCATACATATGAGTCAGTTGCCAAGCATCTGAGTTTTGAACATGTGACCATGAATAGGCTGCAATGGTCATAAGTGTGAAGAACAGTCATAAATCACTTTTTTCAATACTGTTGTAACTTTGAATGGTCACTAAATGAAGTCAGACAAGGGCTCTCTATAGTATTTAGCAGCGTACATTTAGAATAACTGTATACGTCCAAGGAAAAATCACGTATTTCAATTTGACTGGGCTTATGTTAAAAGAATACCAAGGCTTTATTGGTCAAAACATATATTAGCTGCTGGAGCACAACTTATCATGTACTAATTGGCTCCTTGGTACCCATCTTTTAAATACATTATCCAAAATATGGCCAGGTCATGCCAATATAAAAGAAGGGGAGGAATCCAGTTGTGTCAAAAGATTGTCGGATTTTGTATTTTCAAAATACAATATTGTACTTTCAGTTCAAGTCTATTATCGATTGCTGCTATTTGTTGCTATTTTGTTGTCCAACCAGATCATGAGCAATGCAGTAATTTTCAGGACCAGGGAGATGGTACATTTTGATACAAATGTGTTTTATTCAAGGTCAAAGAAGAAACAAAACAAGATTAGGCCTATCAGAACATATTGACAGAAAGACTAGTGAAGCCACTGAAGGGAATCATCTGCATTGACTAAATTACCAGCACATCTTTTTTTTTTCCAATAGCACCAGCTAGAAGATTAAGGCTTTCTAAGTGAAGCAGTCAATTGCTAAAAATCCACATTAGGTTCTTTCACAATCAGGGAGGCAGAATTCTATCTGATTTATAATTGCTGCAATAGGATTGTTCAGGCCACAATTATGCAATTATTAAGAAACAGAAAAGGGAAAACTGTGCTAATTATGCCACAGAGCAGGGGTGGGGATGGTGGTTCAGGAATTCTGGGAATTGAAGTCCACAAGTCATAAAGGGGCCATAGAGTGAAAGACTGGAAGACACAAACTTCCTCCCACAGAAACCTTCCACTCCTTCATACCTGTTCTTTCCTTCTATTTTGGGATTATCAAATTGCTATTTCTCACTGCTACTACTCTCTTCCAAATGGCCTTATATTCACCCTTAAGCCCAAAGTGCAAGGAAAATAGCTTCACGTCTTATGTTGCATTTCTGCCAATTAAAAGATCAAAATTGTAAGTGGACAGTTAGTGCCATTTTCTGACCATATCACATAGAGGCATACTGACTAGAGCAGTGATGGCGAATCTTTTCAGCACTGAGTGCTGAAAAGGGAGCATTGCGCGGGCCGCAACCAGGAAGAGGAGCTGCCCAAGGGAATGCGCGTGTCAGATAAGGTGCTTCAGATTTCCAGTGCACGCATGGGTGCCAGCGAGCAAGTCTTCCGGTTACTGCTGCACATGCACACACACTGATCAGCTGACTGGCATGCATGCGTATGCCAGAAATCTGAAGCACCTTATCTAGCGTGTGCATCCCCCTGGGCAGCTCCTCTTCCTGGTCGCGGCCCACGCAATGTTCCCTTTTCAGCATTTGGGGCCGAAACGGTTTGCCATCACTGTTCTAGTCAGTATGCTTCTATGTTACATGGCCAGAAAATGGCACTAAATGTCCGGTTCCAGTTTCCAGCACTGCTGCATGCACAAAGGCCAGCTGATTGTCACATGTGCATGTGCACCAGAAACCCAAAAGAGGAACAGGCGATGCTGTGCGTACCAGGCGACATGGCTCCATGTGCCACTTCAGGCACACATACCATTGGTTCGCCATCATGGGACTAGAGATTCGTTCCCCAAACCTCAGTGAGATAAACCATTCTCACAAGATGTCTATGGAGATTCTCAGTCATTTAGGTCACGGTTGTCCCAAAGGTGCTGTAGGAAGTTAGCACCCATCCTCCTCCTAGAAGAATGAAATATTCTAGGAAATATTTAAAAGGCAGACTATTATACCTCCCTGGATCAGAAAAGGAGAAAGATGCTTTTGAAAAGCAGCCCCCATCTTTGTTAATAGCTCCAGAAAGACTGAAAGACCATCTTATCTACAAAACAAAAGACCTTCAGCTCTAGGATGATACGATTAGCCCTCGCTCAAGATCCAAACTAGGACAAAGCCATTAAGCCATAATACGAATTTCCCAACACTCTTTCAGAACCCATACCTCTTCATTACATCACCTAGCACAGTTCAACCAAGCTTGACTCAGAAAACCTACAAGGTTAGCTATAATCTCTACAGCAGCCAATAGCTTGCCATAGGAACAGGAAGCTCAAATTCAAAGCCCAAGAGAGGGTATAAATCTCTATCTCTCTCTCTCTCTCTCTCTCTCTCTCTCTCTCTCTCTCTCCCTCCCTCCCTCCCTCAATTGCCCAGGACTTCAAACCATGTGGTCCTGTCCACCATTAAACCATTTTTTCAAACAGCCTCCATGTTTCTAGTGTCTTCCTCCCCACTTGGAACTGAACCCAGATGGACATTCCTTCCAGCAGTGCTTTTTCAAAAGGCAACTGAACTTTCTTTGTTTTTCCTTGAAGATATTTCGCTTCTCATCCAAGAAGCTTCTTCATGAACTGAAGAAACTTCTTGGATGAGAAGTGAAAGGTCTTCAAGAAAAAACAAAGTCCAATTGCCGGTTGAAAAAGCACTTTTGGAACATTCTCACAAGAAATAAACAAAATCAAACTTTACTTTAAAAAAAAAACAAGTATTCCCTCCCTCCATCTTTTCCATTTTTGAACTTTAAGCATGGAAATAAAGTACAGATAAAGAACTCTCTGCCCCCAGACTGAATACACATCTCACTTACTTCTATAGAAATAAAACAAATATCTCCCCCCCTCCCCCGGACTTCTCCAGCTTCCTGGAGATTCCAAATGTTCATTAGAGGCTGTTGGGAAGATAATAGTCTTTTTCTACAGATTTCTCCTGATTGTTTTAAAAAGAGGAAATGTTCTACATATCCAGAGGAGAAAGAGTCTACATATCCCACTTATGGGGATATAAAATGGGACTCTCTAGTCTGGCCTGCAGACTACTTTCATGAGATATTTGGGTCTTTTTGTTGTTTTTTTTAAATTTATCAGTTGGCAAGTTCCCGCTTTTATTATTATGAACTATTAAATGAAACACATTGCATAATAGATGGAGTTTATAATTTCTTGCATGGCTGAAGCATTCCAAATCTCCTAGCAGATGGCTAAATGTATACATACCCATTTCCTTAAGAAAATGAATGCATAGTTCTTAATGGTACTGTTTTTAACTATCCATACAGATGGTAGAGCCAAGCACAGATAACCAAAACTTTCTTTACATTCTCTTTTAACTCTCTGCAGTACAGTTCTGTAGGTGAGACATAGTTTTACCATGTATAAAAGGCTTAACTATATCCCAGACAATCGTCCCATTTGCTTACCATCTATTTATTTGAAAAACAAAATCAATTATTTTTTTTATTGATCAATAAACTAAGGATCATGAACCTGTGCCATTTGAAAATACCATCTTACATCAAAATGGGTTTTCTTGTAATTGAATCAATACAGATAGTCTCGTAATTGAATCAGTACAGATAGTGCTCGCACAAGCACAAAGCTGAAGACACCAGCCTGAAGATGATGAGTGGGACCTCATCGAAATGTCGCCAAGATACTCTCAATCTTACACGGGAAAAGACCCGAATACGGCCAAGACTTGCATATGTGTGTGTGTGTGTGTGTGTGTGTGTAGGTCTTTGGTTATTCGGGTCTTCTCCCGCGTAAAATTGGAAGTGTCTTGATGACGTTTCGACGAAGTCTCATTCGTCATCTTCAGGCTGGTGTTCTCGGCTTCGTGCTTCCAGGAGCAAATTTGCTCCTGGAAGCACGAAGCTGAGAACACCAGTCTGAAGATGACGAATGAGACTTCGTCGAAACGTCATCAAGACACTTCCAATTTTACGCAGGAGAAGACCCAAATAACCAAAGACCTACATATATATATATATATATATATATATATATATATATATATATATATATATACACACACACATACATACACACACACACATACATACATATATATATACACACACACACACACACACTTTATATGACCACATTTCAGGCCTTAGCAATCAGTTCACATTTATGACCAGATGCAGTGTTCTGTGACTTTGCTGGTTTCCAGAAAATATAATGTCCATTCTGAGAAATTGGTACCTACTTATGACCATGGTGTTCACTTAGTGACCACAGTGGTTTGCTTAACAACACCACAAAAATGTCATAAAATTGGTTCTGATCATCTTGACTTAAAAGTCATAATGAGTTACGACTATAAATCTGGTAAATCTTCATAATCCGTGCCTTTTAATTATGAACTGAGGTATTTAGAAATAATCTAAATATAAGCATGCACTGCACAGATCTGATGAAAACGTATATTCCTAATTAAATTTGTCGTCGTATATAGGATTGACCAAATTAATTTTCTGAACATATGCATAGAAAGCACTCCAACTTTGGGAGGGGTTTTGCCAGAAATGTTATCCCATTTGAGTAATAGGTTCAAGACTAAATGAAAATCTCTAGCTGCAATTACATGCTCTACCCATAAGCTAAAAGTTTTATGAAACAATTGTGCAAAATATTTGTTTGTCCATTTTTAGACAATAAAAAATTATATACGACTGTTCCCATGATTATCAAAATTATATAATAACCATGAGTATCCAAAATTTCCATTTAACAATTAAGATTCCATAATTGATATTGCTAGTCGTCTCATTATTTTTCAGTTTCCATTCATTGTACATGAATCTGATCCAACCAGTTCTTACCCAGTAGATCTTTTCATCAGGAAAAATATGAGTTTTCATGCCAACCAACAATAAGGCTTGCCCCTTTTAGATGTACCTCTTAATCCTTTAAACTTTCCAAAATACACGGAATGTCGTCATTTTAAGTAAGAAGAAATATTAGAAATGTATAATTTTATACTGAAAACACTGAATCTGATCCCATGTCAAGGTCAGAAAGCAAATTACAATCTTAATAAATGTCATGTTCTATTTATTAAAATAAGTTTGCTGTATTCAATATTTATTTTTTATTTAGTTATTGATATGATGGTTTTCTAAATTTTATTTCAAGATTATGTGATGGTTGGTGTGTTTGTTGCTTTGTTCAGATGTAGTTTTGCCAAACTTACCAAGATTGTCTTTCTCTTGCTCAGATTTGGGACAATGTTTATCTTGCTGAATCATTTCTTGCTGCTGATACTGCTATCCTGTATTATGGCTTTAACATGAGGTAAAGTACAGATTTATTATTTTTAATCTCATTTTGTCTCGTCACTTCAGGGTCATTCTGTTATGATGAAAGATAGGTAATAAATTTTCTAGATTTCATTTCACCTAAAGACTGGGACTGGAAATTCTTATTGCTGAAGGTAGAGATTAAAGTACCAACAGCCATTAGATAATTATCTCCTGCTTTATAGATAATTGTTGACATTTATAGCCTTGTAGCCACATTGTTTCCACTGTGTACTGTGAAAATATCTTGAACTGAATCCCATCTCTAGTGTGTTCTTGACTTTTGTTCCTCTGTTTAAAGCTGACCTTGGTTAACGCCTACTCTTTAAAGTAAATTGACCACCATAACGATCTCAGATAGCTTTCACACGTGCAATGGCAGAGTCTGTATTAATAGATAATTTGTAGCCAGCCCCACAAGCCCCAACAACATCATCAGTGGAACGGAATGCTGGGAATTATAGTTCAGTGAACCTAGATGGGTGGCTATATAGAGAAATTAAATTTTACAAAAGCTAGTGTGGGGAGAAGGTTAGGCTAGTGTCTGAATTCAAAACCCTGCTCCGCCTGGGGTTTTGGATCTGTCATTCTGTGCTCGCTGCTCCATTTCACAAAGTTGTTATAAAGGAAAAGTCAGACCGTTACAATTTCTTCCTGAATTTGAGGATGGGTAGAAATAAAAAATAGAATGTGGCATTAAAAAATAGCAAAATGGAGCATTTCCTGGAAAATAAAAATATATGTATGGAAATTCTTTGCCTTTACTCATTTTGTATGTGTGTGTGTGTTGCAATTTATACTTTCAGTTTATTGAGCATTGCCCCAAGCCCTCAACTCTGCGAAAGAAAATGCTCGCTAACCAAAAAAAAGTTTCATATTGCTCTGTCTCCTGCTTGTCAGGATAACTGCAGTAGTCTAAATCTGTGAATCTTCAAACCACAGCTATTTTTAGTAGGGTTTTCTATATACTCACCACCCCATCCCCATCACAAATATCAGGCTAGCATTTACAGCAACCTGTCAGGTTTTGTAGAACAACCTATTCATTTGTTGCTTGATACCTATACAGACAGCAGATTTTCTATAACAAGCATAATTTCTGTCAAGGTAATTCCAGGAAAGGTGGGAGGGATTGGGATGAGAATGGCATGATTGAAAATCATGTTATCAGTTCAAGTAGACAGAAGATGCTTACAAAGCGTTAATGATACTACTGAGGGAAGAGATTGTTGTGAATGTATGAACACTGATATAGTGGAAGAATGAATATTTGGTTTGTTTGTTTTTTAAGCCTCAAACATCCTTCTTCACCAAGTCTTTGCTCTGATTTCCTCCAGTTTTCTTGAATTCGGATAAGGAGGACTGAATAATGCCCGAACAATGGTAAAATTAGGTCACTCTCAGTAGGAGCCCAGTCATAATTGGACAACTGATGTCACAGTATCCATTGATTAATGCTAGATTTCATCATTTGCATGCAGATGATTTCAGCTTTAATATTCAGAATCTCCAGGTATGGGAACAATGAAAGCAAAGTCAGTATTGTATAATGGTTAAAAAGCAAGAGCAGATTAGCTTCAGATCCACCATCAATCATGGGTGCTCACTGGGTGACTTCAGTCTAGTCACTATATCTCCATCCAATCTAAATTGCCCTGTTGTAAAGAAAGAGAGAAAAGAGTATGTAGTACTAAATAGGGTACTTTGAAATCTGGAAGGAATGTAGCAAGATGTAAATCTAATCCATAACAAAATTAATATCTTAAAATCCCTTTTTTTTAAAAAAAATCACTGCTAATCAACTGTAGGAAAAAAAATTGAATTAGATGAATCGATAATTTGATTCAATATAAAGCTGCCTCATCTATCTACTTATAGAATTGTATCAGATTAAGCAGTTCAAAAACATGCTTAACGTTGAATTGTAATTGTTATCAAATACTAATCGCTCCAAATATGTATGCAGATATAGATAGATCCATCTGATTGGGCATTTCATTCCAGTCCTGTTCACCATATCCTTCCACTCCTGTTCACTATTGTGTTTTCACTTTAGGAAAAGAAGAGCCCTGATGGCGCAGTGGTTAGAATGTAGTATTGCAATATTGCAATATTGCAGGTTAACTCTGCTGCCTGCCAGCAGTTCAATCCTGACCAGCTCAAGCTTGACTCGGCCTTCCATCCTTCCGAGGTCAGTAAAATGAGGACTCAGATTGTTGGAGGCAATATGCTGACTCTGCAACATGCTTAGAGAGGGCTGTGAAACACCGTGATGCGGTATATAAGTCTATTGCTATTCCTTCTTTTAACTGTCTGATTGCACCAAAGTATAGGACAACCTTTTCAATGAAAAGCTTTAGCTCCATGTCTTCTATGGTAGAGGAGGGTCTTTTAAAAGCATACCAAATTTGGTGATATTACCCTGTTTCCCCCAAAATAAGACATCCCCTGATAATAAGCCCAATCGGGCTTTTGAGCACATGGCAATAAGGCCAAGCGCTTATTTCAGGGTTAAAAAAAATATATAAGACAGGGTCTTATTTTGGGGGAAACGCGATAAATCACACATACTTGCAGTTTCACTAACTTTTGTAAAGAAACTAGGTGATAATCTCTTTTTTTTCATTCTCTATATGGGGTTGGGTAGAGCCAATTCAGTCATTATTGGGAACATAGTTAAGATGTTAGATGTGTAAAAAAATATAAAGCTTCCGGTAGCATCTCTAAACCGATATTTTACATACTTGTATGACTATTCAAATATTAGTCATTCACCATTAGATGATCTTCAATTGCCTAGCCAGATGTAGTGAATCCATGCCTTGGCCATGATCCTGTGGGAGGGGAGAGTTCTACTTATAAATGTCTTTAAATAATTTGGTTTATTTAGAAAAAGCAGGCCATATATTTTAACTGAATAAGATATTCAAGCTTAACCAACTACTACACTAGCACATACAGAATTGTAGGGTTGGAAATGACTCTGAAAATTTTCTAGTCTAACCTCCAGGCTCCTGCCTAGGAATCCCCGTACCAAATGGTTGTTCAACTGTTGCTTGAAAACCTCCAGAGATGGAGCTCCCATGACTCTAGGAAGCAGGCTGCTAAACTGCTTAATTGCTATCATGATCAGGAAAGTCCTCCTTCTTTGGAATATTGATCTCCCTCTGTAAAACTACCATCCATTGGTTCTTGTCTTACCCTCAGGAACCATGGAAAAGAAATCCATACCTTCTTCCCTGTAACTGACTTTCAGATATTTGAAAACTACCACTCACATGTCCCATCAGCCTTTTCTTCTTTAGGCTAAAAATACCAAATTTCATTCAGTATTCTTCAAAGGATTTAGCTTCCAGATCTTCATGTTCATCACCATTCTCTGTGATCTTTCAAGTTCCTCAAAGTTCTCCTTATATTATGGCAACCAGAACTGGATTCAACATTTCAGGTGTGGACTGAACAGTGCAGCAAACAGCTATCAATTATCAATTCTTGTGGGGGGGGGAGCATGTATAAACACTATCTAGGACAGGGGTGTCAGACTCAAGGCCTGCGAGCCAGATCCGGCCTGCGGGATGCTTAGATCTGGCCCACAGGGCCATCCTGGAAATATCAAGGAAGTGGCCTGTGGTGCCTCTGCCAGCCAAAGTGGGCCACAGGGCCCCCTGGGCGTACTGCAGGTGGCTGTACAGGCCAAAAATGACCTGCTCCAAGGCTTCCCGGGACCTCTGCACGGCCCTTTTTCAGCCGGAAGAGTGCTGCAGAAGGACTGGACTGGATTACAATTATGTGGCCTCAAGTAAATGCCTGATCTGGATAGAAAACAAGCAACATCCTATGTTAATACTACACTTTAATGCCAGATTTTATATACTATAGGTCCATTTAATCTACAACCATCTATTCTGTATTCTATATTCTGTTTTCTATTCTATATTCTATTCTGTATCTATAATTGACAGCCATTTCTATTTACTATCCTGGAAATTTACCTCTGCTGTTAGATCTTGTATTATCATGTTATTTATGCTATTGCATTTTTTATTATTAGTTGAATAACAAAAATACAATAGTATAAATAGCTTTTCTGCCTGAAAAAGCAATTTACTATTAAACAATGGGGTATAAATTTAGAAATAAAAAGTTTAGTGGAATATAAATAATAAGTAATAAATGTTTGCCAGTAGTATCCAGTAGAAGAGATAGGAAAATGGATATAGTAAAGAACTGTTGAAAGAAAGAAGAGAAGGGAAAATAATGCATTTTGAGTCTGTGTCAAACGCCCACCATGGGCACACCCAACCAGCCATGACCACCATGACCACACCCTCCATGACCACAACCAACTCTGACCACCACTACCCGGCTCTCCGAGGTCAAACACATCCCTGATGCAACCCTCAATGAAATCAAGTTTGATACCCCTGATCTAGGACTTCTACATCTGCCAACATGACCTTCCTTTAAGAAAAGTATACCAATCTCTACGTACCATTATTTTATCCACATTTTAAAAATGGAAAGCTACAACGTTCAATGTATAAATTGACTCAATTCTGAAAATAACCAAGAATCTTGGCCGCTGTTAAGTAATGATGTCATTGTTGAATTTTCAGCACAGGCCTTTCCTTCTATACTCTGGTAGCCACAAGAATAATTGGACTTGCGATTTCATTCAAAGTCTAAGAGGGGTCAGCCAGAATATGGTTTTGAGCATGAGAGGTGTGGGGAACCCAACCTAACAGAGATGCAACGGGAGGGGGGGGGGGGGTGAGCATTAAATTCAGTCACTTATATGTTGATTGAGAGAGAACAAACAATTCCCAATCAAGCTTGGAGATCAAACATTTTTCCCATATCAGCCACAGCAGAAAGTTAAAGCAGTTCCCACTTCAGAAAATGCTTGTTTATAATTGATAGGCCACCAGATACACTTAATCCACAAAGAGCCCAAGTGGAACCTTGCTTAACAACTGACAGCTTCTGAATTAGCCATCGAAACTCTTCAGCAGTCATCACCCACTGTGAGAAACCTCCAAGCGAGCTTTGCAGCAAAACCGAGAGCAAGCGAGAGAGCCTTAATTCATAATTTAATGTGATTCACAACAAAACCACCCTTGCAAGACACACTGTGCCAACCTGGCTATTCAAAGCCCAATACAAATGAAGGTCTTTTTCGGCCTTCTTCCTCATGTGGAAGAGCAGGGGGCAGCGCGTGACTTTGCATTAAATCCACTTCACGTTGTTTCTGTCACACTGAAGGCAAACGCCAGCGTTGTGTAAAAGAAGATAGCTCAACCTGACTGTAACAAATCTGCGCTTCTCTGTAACAGTGGATGATTTTGCCTCGGGCGGATTTTTTCATTTGAAGTGCTTCGCGGCTACCAAGGAAAAACAAGTGGCAATTCAAGGCACATTTCCCCAAAGATGGAAATTTTAGAAGTCTCTTCTCTGCAATATAGGAGCCCTGTTCATTCAGTAGAAATAGTTCAGCATTGTCAGCCAGCCCCGGGACATGTTATACTCTATGAGGGTTCTTCCAGAATATCTCCCACAGAGAAATACAAAAGGAAAAAAAGAAAAGAAAGAGCTAAGTTGTGATTGAATTTTTCAGGCTACAATGTTCTGGAAAGCAAAGAATCCTGTAGGTGGCTCGTGAAGAATTGCAACCTGGAGGGCTACTGTTCAGAGTTGAGACATCAGGTCCCACTGGAATTCAAGGCAAAAAAAAACCAACCCCCATCTCTTCCAGTAATTGTGCAAAACAGTTCTTAGGATTCCACTACATCTGAATTGTTACACCAAATAAAGTCACTTCCTCTTCTATTTATTCAAACAAGGCTGTCAGTCTTCGGTGGAAACGCTCGGTGATGATCAAAGATCATCGGATTTATCTGAATCTCATTTCAAGGTTCTCACATTCTTCCCCTATTTTCTACCTCTCATTTATGTTAATATTGTCTGAAATTTAAGAATGATTCTCCACACCACATCGTCACCTCGCATCAGCTCCCCTCATTGACTCCAGAAAATAAATATGGTGAAATAGAGGGATTATTTGTAGGATGGTGAACAACTATAGAGGACTGGTAAGCAACAATACATGCTTTTTAGCTCAGTGATCAGTGGACATACAAAATAGAATTTGGCATTCTTACAGATGAAGCTCAAGAAAGGACGGAAGTCCAATGGCAGGCTGTTGCGTTGAGAAGTTTGAAGGTTACCATGGCCCAGGTGCCTAGTCAAAAATATATGAATATTTTCCAGGACATTCCATTTAATTTTTTCTAAATGTTTCTGCCTGACCAGCATAAAAAGTATGTGTGTGTGCTTATGTGTACACACACACACACACACACACACACACACACAGTTTCCCCTAAAATAAGACATCCCCTGATAATAAGCCCAATCAGGCTTTTGAGCGCATGGCAATAAGGCCAAGCACTTATTTCAGGGTTCAAAAAAATGTAAGACAGTGTCTTATTTTCGGGCAAACACGGTATATATATATATATATACTGTATTTTTTGAAGTATAAAATGCACTTTTCCCCCCCTACATTATACACCAAATGTAGCGCCATTAACCCACTGGCCTCCACCCTTTGGCCTCTACCTCCCAGAGTTACCTCCTTGCAGCAAACAGCAAGAAGAAACAGCTCATTTCAGCTTCAGCACAGCCTAATTAGCACAAGTTGATTGGCTCGGCCTCCCGTACTCTTAGCTGTTTTGCTCTCAGCTGTTTTGCATGGGCCTCTGCTGCTTGCTGCAAGGAGGTAAATTGCTGGAGCAGATTTTTTTTTTCCTTGTGCTAATCAAGCTATGCTGAAAACAAAAATGAAAGTAAAGCAGGCTGTTTGCTGTTTGCTGCAACAAGGCAAAATTGCTGGGAGGCAGAGGCAGATTTCTTATTCTTGTTTTCCTCACCAAAAAAGGTAGGTGCATCTTATAGTCCGGTGCGTCTTATACTCCGAAAAATTGTGTGTGTGTGTGTGTGTGTGTGTGTGTGTGTGTGTGTGTGTATGTATGTATATGTATATATGTACATACTATTTTTAGAATAATTTGTAATATGTGTGTGTGTGTGTGTGTATTTGTGTATCAAAGATAGACAGACAGACAGACACATAATAGACAGACAAATAGATCACATTGCGTTTATTTCGGAAGCACCGAGGCACTTCTAGGTTGAAAGGATTAGCTGATGATATCACTATTGCCCAGGAGATGCCCAGTTACAAGCTCCTTTCATGTCCCTGCCAGGAGCAGGAGGGAAGGACGGGAGCTCACCCCTCCCCACAGCAGCACACAGATCTCAAACACAGGCTTGCTAACTTCCAACTCAGTGTCCTAACCACGGAAGCAACCATGCTCCTAGACAAATAGATGATCTTCAGTTCCAGCAGAGCAAGTGCAAAAGTCCTTTAGAATAGATTTCCATACAAATGTCAAAGAGAAAATAATCTGACTTTCCCAACAATGAAATTGTCAATGTTTCAGCACTGATTCATCGCAGTTATCAATTTGCTGTTGAAAAGAAATCAAAAAATAATATGGCATTTTAAGCAACCAATATATTTTTTAAAAAATAAAATTAATTAAATGTAAGTACTATGGTGTAATTTTAAAAAGTTAGACAACGCTTCTTTACACATAACGCAAAAGGAGAAAAATTCCTTTAATTTAAAAAAAGTGATTTCAAGAATTCCTACAGCATTATTATAGTATTGGTTATATTGATTTGCAGAATCACACTGATTACACTTTTCTAGATCAGACATTTCTTCCCATTGTTTTTGCATTGTTTGATTAATTAACAGATTTATTTTAAAATGTCTATCATGTTTTCCTCTACCAAAATCAGTATATTGGGGTTTTTTCGCTGCTTATTTGGAGAAGAACCAGTACTTAATATTGTTAGACACTCTAAAATCTTCTATCTCCATACACTCATGAAACCCAATATTATAATGATGAAAATAGAGCTGGGGCACTCTGGGAGCTTTAGAAGTAACTTATGGATTTTCCCCCCACAGCCTAATATACAGGAAATACCCCGAAGAACAACATAACTAACCAATTGGCATAATCTTTAAACAATCTGGACTTCAGCAATCTTTGCTTTGCTAGACCAGTTACTGATTTATTGCTCTTGACAAGCTAGAACATTTCCCTTAATGCTGATTGACACATCGTAGCTGCATCTTTGCATTCCTGGCCTTCCAAATGAATCACCTATTTGTCCGCTTAAATAAAGGGAAATGGAGGATTATTCTCCACAGGTTTGTTGCTGCATACTGAATAACTAAATGTTGGCTCTTAATAAGGCCCCATGTATATAATTTTTTATTCTTTCCATTCAGTGGAATGTCTGGAGGAAATTGCCCACAGGGGGCAAGGACTCTATTCATCACCAGCATAAACCTAAACAATATGAGACCAAAATGGAAATGGGGAATGGGGAAAAAGAAAGATTAAGTTAAAAATGGGGTAGATTTGATCGAGGCTGCAGAGAAAACAATTCAGGGAGAGAAGTCACCTAATGCATCCCTAGGAAGAGGCAATATCATGGAAAGATGATAGATGGATGGATGGACGGACAGACAGACAGACAGACAGACAGACAGACAGACAGATATACGTATGTGTTTATGTGAGAGAAATCTTTTTATCTTTATTTCTATTTTTCTTTATCATATATCAATCTGCTGTATCTATCTATTTGATTTATATAGCTGCCCATTTCACAAACAAGTGACCCAGAACAGACCTTCTATTGCTATTAATGAGTTAGAAAGAATTCCAGGAAGTCTGCTCAATGCCTCCTACTCTACCTAGTTTTCCTTTGTACAGATCTTTGGATTTGGATGTTAATCCAGCCACTCTTGCTGCAAAGGCTCCCTCCAGCTCACAATTTAGCAATTGTTCCCTTCACCCAGATATACAGATATCCAAATGCTGTCAGTTTTGTCTCTCTTGTTTGCTTCTTACCTTTAGAGCAGCTCCAGGAGCTTTTGGGGGAATTGGGAGAGTAAATCAAAGAATATAGACTGATTTAATTGTCAACACTGCCTTGCAGCTATTTGTTTGCAGAAAGCAAAAATAAAAACACCAAGCTTCCTATTCAGTCTGATAAGGATGCTAATGGCTGAAGGAGAGTGAACAGCAATTGACTGATTGATTATGCAAGTTGGTGTTAACTTAATAACCTTATAGATGCAATACATCTTCTCGAGGATGAAGGATTCTCAACAATTTTTTTAGGATTCCAAACATCACCACTGTAACTAAGTCCTTCCACCATCTTGCTGATCAGCCTCGTATTCCCTTTCCTTCCATCTTTCCCGGACTTATGAACTTCTCAAGGAAACGGGGTCTTTGAGTAATATGTTTAAAATATGACAACTTGAACTCGATCAAATGAGAACTCTGAATTGATTTTTTTCTATTATTTGTTTATTTGCTTACTTGGCTGCCCATAGCTTTCTCAAGAGTTTTCTCCAACATAAAAATTCAAACGAGTCAATACTCTCTCTATCCATATTAGGATGTCCTCAAAAGACTTTTCCAAGACTTACTAGGAAGAACAATCCCACAAACATTTGTAATTTTCTCTTTGTGAAATGTAAGTTCCAGCAGAGGTGGTATTCAGCAGGTTCTGACCAGTTCTGGAGAACCGGTAGCAGAAATTTTGAGTAGTTCGGATAACTGGTAAATACTACCTCTGACTAGCCCCGCCCCATCTATTCTCTGCCTCCCGAGTCCCAGCTGATTAGGAAGAAATGGGGATTTTGCAGTAACCTTCCCCTGGAGTGGGGAGCGAATGGAGATTTTACAGTATCCTTCCCCTGCCATACCCACCAAGCCACGCCCACAGAACCGGTAGTAAAAAAAATTTGAATCCCACCACTGAGTTCCAGCTGTTAAAGTTAAATCTGTTTCCATCCTATGTGAGACACACAATCTTTAGGCCAGTGGAAATGACAGAACTCAACCTGCCAACAGTTTTTGGCCCTCCCTTTCGGCAGGGATATCTGCAAAAGCTACTTAGTCTCCCCGCAATGGCCTAAAAAAGAAACTGTTTAGGAATGATCAATCAATTGTCATTAATCTCCTGAGCTGTGACTTGCTGAGTTGTTTTTAATTAGAAATGAAGGCGCTCCTGCAAGCATGAAACATATAAAAAAAGGAGGAATAGATAGGAGCAATGTAGGAGCCTTCTGCTAAAATATCAGTCTTAATCATTTAAGAAGTCTATTTTTCTTAGTCCAGTGCTTTCCAATCTCAACATTAGGATATGCGGACTTCAACTCCCAGAATTCCCCAGTCAGCATAATGATTGGGCAACACACTTGCTAATTGGCAAGTTCTGGAAGTCGAACTCCACACATCTTAAAGTTGCTGAGATTAAAAAGCATGGCCTTAGTCAATGACAAATCTATCGGGATCCAGGAGCCTGGATAGCTCAGCAGACTAAAAGCATTGTGATTAACACCAGCTGTCTGCAATTACTGTAAGTTCGAATCTCCCCAGGCTCAAGGTTGACTCAGCCTTCCATCCTTTCTAAGGTAGGTAAATTGAGGATGCCCAGTTTGTGGGGGCAATAAGCTGACTTTGTATAAATATACAAAAGTATGAAGGCTATTGCTTAACGCATTGTAAGCCACCCTGAGTCTCCGGAAAAGGGCGGCATATAAATCAAATTTTTTTAAAAAAAGGATCTTTGCTCAAAACCTGAACAGGAATGTCGTATAAACAGTAGCACTCTTCATACAACACCACTGAGTTATAGCAATTCCTCCCCTAGTTAATTCACTCACTTCTGTGCATCAGCAATGTGCAAGCTGAGATTTCTGGATCATTCATCCCTTAACTATTATTGCACTCCCACCCAGCTGTTTGATGGTCTTAATTTCTTTTCCCACTTGATTTTAATTGCTGGAGCAAAAAGTAAAAAATCTACAGCCATCATTGCTGACAAAGGGGGTGGAGGTATACCTGTTTTTCTGGCTCCTCTATACCTCCTGATTGTCTATAGAAAAGTAAAAAAATTTTACTTTTTAATTAAAGTAATTAAAAATTACTTTAATTAAAAATTAAATTTTTTAATTTTTAGGCTAATGCCTAAAAATTATCCTCGCATTTATCTTTGTTCTGAATGAGAAATGGATTAGTACATCTAGCAACTCGCTGTTCAGAAGACCCAGCTGATTGAGGAAGAGGAGTTATTTAATTTTAGACAGACTCGGGGCTGTTGGGAGCTATATCTAACCATGTTAGAATTACCCTCTTCGGACTACTTGGCTGATCAATTGTCAGATGTGCCTGTTTACTACATGTCACACTATTCTCTCCAAAGATGACCCAATTAAGTGGTTGTGCAAACAAAAAAGCATGTCCCTTTGTCTTAAAAGTGTAGAAGATCTCCAAAACCATGACTATAACTGTCCAGGTGCACCCTTTTTCACATGCTAAGACATAAGAGTGTTTGTTTTATGAATCTAATTATTGTGATTGGTGAATTGTGGTTTATGGCTTAATTATATGAACTCAGCCACTTGTGGAATACCTAACAAAGCAATGTTAAACCAATAATGTGAATTGAGTCCAATATTGTGTCGACACCAGGGGTGAAATGCTCCCGGTTGGGAATGGATCGCCGGATCCGATAGTGATGGCAGCAGGTGGTTTGGAGAACCGGTAGCAAAAATCCCTGCCCCCTCCCCATGCCCAGTTGAGCCGCATGATCATCAGAGGCTTTTTTTTTTTACTTTTAAAACCATTTTTTCTACAACCTCTTCAGCTTGAAAAGCCTCTGACGATCCCAGCTCAGTTGCCTGATCGTCAGAGGCTTTTAAAAGCATTTTTTCCTGCAACCTCTTAAAGTTGTAGAAAAAATGCTTTTAAAAGTTAAAAAAAAAGTTGGCCACGCCCACCCTGTCACATTATCCACCACCACCACCACCAAGCCATGCCTACAGAACCGGTAGTAACAAATTTTATATTTCACCACTGGTACACACACAAATATAAATCCCTTCAAAACTGGAAACCTCCAGACAAGTTGAAGCTGCTTTCCAAGAACTGGCAATTGTAGTTGGTAAGTGTCATTCCAAAACCTCTAGAGGATACTGTACTAAGAAAATCTGGTAGAGTGATAACTGTATTGTGACATGAGCTTTCATGAGGTAAAAGCCAAATTCATGAGGTGTTCCTTGTTTATTGGGAACACTGTTAAGATATAGAGGATGATTAGTACGAAGAAAAGAAAATGAAATACCAAAACTACAATGAGCTCTGTTAAAAGTTAAGTTAGCAGAACCAACACAGCAGCAAAACATGCACTGAAGGTAATGCAGGAATCTTACTATTTAGTATTTCACCTATGTTTAAACTTGAACATAATTGTCACTGCTGGTATTTCATGCATTTCATTTCCCTCTTACTTTACAGCTTCCACTTTCCCTGTCATCTGATAAAGTGCCCTTCAGTCCATGAAAGCGTGGGTGACAATAAATTGGTTTAGCCTTTATGTTGCCACAAGTCTCTTGTAATTCTAAAATACTTCAGATGAAGACTGTTCTGCAAATATAATTCACCATGTTCCCTCCTCCCTCTCTCTCGTTATCTCTCTCTGACGGGCACATACAGATTTCCACAAACGCGCCATTCTGGTACTGCTCACCTTAGATTGTGGGGCAATTCAAACTGACAGATGAATTTAGTTGTAGCGTGTTATGGCCATTTGGGCTAATTAAGAATACAGGACTTGTTGGCAATAACATACGTTCCCATCACATTGTTGCCTTTCTAGGTAAGCAGCCTCATGCAGAGGGCAGGCAGTAAGAAATAGCAAGCAAAAGAAAGGCATGATATAAAAATAAACTAAAATAATTAATAAAGATAAAATAATAACAGAATAACAAAGTTGGAAAAGGCCTTGGAGATCTTCTAGTCCAACCTCCTGCTCAGGCAAGAAGCCCTATACCAGGAGTTGGCAACCTTAAACACTCAAAGAGCCACAAAGGTCCTAACTGGAAGCCCCCGTTCAATTCTGGAGCCAACTGGAAGTCTGGTTCCCCCACCATAGAGTTGCCTCCTAGCTCAGCATCCTTTTTCCTCTATCTGTCCTAACCAAAAGCCCTATCAATTGTGGAGCCAAACAGCAACAGGGAGCCTCAGCAGAGGGATGACAGAGCCACATGCAGCTCCAGAGCTGCAGGTTGCTGACCCCTGCCCTATACCATTTCAGAAAAATGGTTATCCAATCTCTCCAATGTTGGAGCATTCACAACTTCTTGAGACAAGTTGTTCCACTGATTAATTGTTCTGTCAAGAAAGCTCTCCTTAGTTCTAGGTTGCTTCTCTCCTTTGATTAGTTTCCATCTATTGCTTCTGGTCTTGCCTTCGGGGGCTTTAGAGAATAGATTGACTCCCTCTTCTTTGTGGCAGCCCCTTACATATTGGAACACTACTATCATGTCAGAATAACAAAATAACAACAAACTATCAACAAATAACAACAAAATAACAAAATAACAAATGAAATGAATAATAAAATAAAGTAAAATAAAGTAAAATAAAATAATAAAATAAAAATGCTAAATTCAAGACCATATATTATACCTCTCCCTAACTTTCTCTCTTTGGCAATTATCTTTGTCCCATGTCCATACCCTCTGCCTTTTTTTTCTTTAACTTCTTTCTTCTGAGATTTATCAACTCAACAGGATTTTCTCACTATTTGCCTTTCTTTGAACACAACTCTATTTCTTTACATATTTGTATTGCAGTTTCATCTGCATTCATTCACACCCTATGAGCAAGTCACCACAATGCTTTCCTTTAATGCTCACTTTTGTATTCAATCCACATTCATTCAATCTCCATTCATTCTTGGCCCCATCTTTTCTTGTTGTACCTCATGCACTTCTTAAATAACCCAGATGCTTTTATGCTTCTCTGGACACAGCCAACTCTCATTTTTTTTTCTATAACAGAGTAGGCAGAGGCATGCCCACACATATCCTGTTATTTTCACTTCCTGGGACAAATATTTATTTCTCACAATAGATCATATACTACCCATTACATTTCTAACAGCCTTTACCCATCTCAAAATGTTTTGATCCATTTTTCTGTCATTAGTAAATACTCTACCAAGGCACACAAATTAATCTGATTGCTCTCGTTTTTGTCTATTTGCGGATAACTTTCAATCATCCACTCCATTTTCCCATCAAACACAACTACCATAATCTTTGATAAATACATTTT
The DNA here is from genome assembly GCA_030761175.1 of Masticophis lateralis. Lineage (NCBI taxonomy): Eukaryota > Metazoa > Chordata > Lepidosauria > Squamata > Colubridae > Masticophis > Masticophis lateralis. Next base: position 127,110,300 of record JAUDYJ010000003.1, read on the forward strand.
TCAGGCTCAAATTCCTTCTTGCATCATCTAACATTAGCTGTAAATCATTTCCATTTTTATCCAATGGCACCATATCATTGTTGTACAAAAGGATACATACATTCAGATATTCACCAGCACAACTCTAACATCACACAAACATTCCTAACACATTTATCTATAAACAGATTAAACAACCAAGAGGACATGATTCTTCCTTTGTTTATTCCCAGCTCAATGCTGAACTGTTCATCTAGCATTACTTATGCTTACCGTGCTTTATTTCCCTCATAGCATATTTAGCAAGCAACCTCCAACTTCTTATTCATGCAAGTCATCCCATAATTCAAACTTAGTTTCTAGACTTGTATAAGTATACAAAACTTATTTTTTTTAATATGTACATTTTTCAATGATCTGTTAAGAGCAAAGAAGGGATTGCGTACCCTATGAAGCCAAAACCACACCGCTCTTCCCAAATAGTCATCATCACCTCTTGGACCCTTTCAGTAGAATTCTGCCAAGCCCTGATGCAGAAGGGGTGTAGCTCTAGGTAAGTGGTGAAACATGCATTACAATGCAGACTCTGCCCAGGACATATTTCCTTGGAATAAAAAGGTAAAGGTAAAGGTTCCCCTCGCACATATGTGCTAGTCGATCCCGACTCTAGAGGGCAATGCTCATCTCCATTTGAAAGCCAGAAAGCCAGCGCTGTCCAAAGGCATCTCCATGGTCATGTGGCTGGCATGAATACCAAAGACACATGGAACACTGTTACCTTCCCACCAAAGGTGGTCCCTATTTTTCTACTTGCATTTTTTACATGCTTTCGAACTGCTAGGTTGGCAGAAGCTGGGACAAGTAACGGGAGCTCACCCCATTACGCAGCACTAGGGATTCGAACTGTTGAACTGACAACCTTTTGATCAACAAGCTCAGCATCTTAACCACTGAGCCACCGTGTCCTTGGAATACTGTGACACAAATTCAAAAGAAAGAAAGGAAGAAGGAAGGAAGGAAGGAAGGAAGGAAGGAAGGAAGGAAGGAAGGAAAGAAAGAGGATTGATGTTGGGATATTGCAACATCTTTGTAATCATTTTGGTATCGTGTATATATCTATGTGAACATCTTCCAAGAAACACTTAAATTATTTCCCCTACATTCTTTGTATTTACTGTATGTTTTGTTTGTTTGTTTTATTGGATTTATATACCGCCCTACTCCTGAAGGACTCAGGGCTGCGTACAGCCAACAATAAAAATACATACGTACAAAATTTAAAACCAACTAAAAACAGATTAAATAAATTTGGCCCGGACAGAATTAAAACACCCCAATATAATTTTAAAAAATTTTAAATTTGACACTAAAAACGGGGAGTGGTTAGGCCAGGCCCACCTGGCAAAATAGAAAAGTCTTAAGAGCGCGGCGGAAGGTGGGCAGATCCGGGATCCTCCGTATCTCTGGGGGGAGCTCATTCCAGATAGTAGGTGCCCCCACAGAGAAAGCTCTCCCCCTGGGGGCCGCCAGCCGACATTGTTTGGCTGACGGCACCCGGAGGAGCCCCTCTCTATGAGAGCATACTGGCCGGTGGGAGGCTATTGGTGGTAGTAGGCAGTCCTGCAAGTACCCAGGTCCTAAGCCATGGAGTGCTTTAAAGGTAGTAACCAAGACCTTGAAGCGCACCCGGAAGACCACCGGGAGCCAGTGCAGCTCGCGCAGGAGAGGTGTCACATGGGAACACCATGTCGCTCCCATCACCACCTGTGCAGCCGCACTCTGCGCCAGTTGGAGCCTCCGGGTGCTCCTCAAGGGGAGCCCCATGTAGAGAGCATTACAGTAGTCTAGACGGGAAGTGACAAGGGCGTGAGTGACCGTGAGCAAGGAGTCCCGATCCAGAAAGGGACGTAACTGGCGGATCAGGCGAACCTGATAGAAAATCCTCCCGGCCACGGCCGTCAGATGCCCTTCCAAGGACAGCCGTGAATCCAGGAGGACGCCCAAGTTACGAACCCTCTCCGTGGGGGCCAGTGATTCGCCCCCAATAGTCAGTGATGGCGCCAACTGACTATATCGGGACGTCGGAAACCACAGCCACTCGGTCTTGGATGGGTTGAGCCTGAGCCGGTTCCTCCTCATCCAGATCCGCATGGCCTCCAGGCACCGGGACCTCATTTCAAGGGCATCGTTGGGGTGGTCTGGGGTGGAGATGTACAGCTGAGTGTCATCAGCGTACTGATGGTACTTCACCCCAAAACCACGGATGATCTTACCCAGCGGCTTCACATAAATGTTGAACAGGAGGGGCGAGAGGACCGATCCTTGTGGCACCCCACATATAAGGGGCCTCGGGGTCGACCTCTGCCCCCCTGCCAACACAGACTGCGACCGGTCGGAGAGATAGGAGGAGAACCACCGCAACACAGTGCCTCCCACCCCCATCTCTACCAACTGGTGCAGCATGATACCATGGTCGATGGTATCAAAAGCCGCTGAGAGGTCTAACAGGACCAGGACAGAGGAGCACCCCCTGTCCCGAGCCCTCCAGAGATCATCAACCAACGCGACCAATGCCGTTTCCGTGCTGTACCCGGGCCTGAAACCCGACTGGAACGGATCTAGATACGTCGCTTCATCCAGGTGCTGGGGAAACTGTTTCGCAACCACGCTCTCAACAACCTTCGCCACAAAGCGAAGGTTGGAGACCGGACGATAATTTACCAACATTGCCGGGTCCAGGGAAGGCTTCTTGAGGAGAGGCCTCGCTACCACCTCTTTCAAGGCGGCAGGAAAGACACCCTCCCCCAATGAAGCCTTGAGGGAACACTGTAGCTACCTTTCCCTCTATATAAAAAGTTCCCCCCCACACACACACACATACAAACATATATGCAGGAAGGAAGGGAAAGAGGAAGGGAGAGAGGGAAGAATAGGGAGAAAAGAACCCCAATGCACTCATCCTGGCCCCACACAACTTTGCCAAGCCATGACACTTGCCGTGTGACTTCCCCAGCCCACACGGTACTCCATATGCCCAACTTGAGCACCTGCTACATGCCCTAGAGACATCCATGCACTCTTCTTGAGCTATGCTGTCCCTATGCACCTGACCTGACACCAGTGGTGGGTTCCTCCCAGTTTGGCCCAGTTCCCGCGAGCCGGTAGAGGTGACGAACTTACGACTGTCCTCACATTTTACGTTTTTTGCCCTGTCTTGTTACCATGGTAAAGAGAAGCAGTTGTGAAATGAGTGACATGGTTGTTAAGAATGCTGCACGGGCATAAATGTGAGGGTGGTCATAAGTGTGAGGACCAGTCAAAAATGCGAGGACCTGTCAGAAATGACTTTTTTCAGCCCTCTGAGTAGTCCCTATACACATAGCCATGGCCATCTGGTCACATGACCAGCTAGCCATGCCCACCCAGTCACATGACCTCCAAGCCACACCCACAAAATAAGCCACACCCACAGAACCGGTAGTAAAAAACTCTAGAACCCGCCCCTGCCTGACACACACAGGTTAGATGAAAAGAGTTAAACAAGACTCCTTGTTTAGCCCTTTTAACCACATCCAAAATAACTTTTAATTATCATCCAAAGAAATTCTCTTGTCTCTTTTAATCTTACAAGGCAGTGTGGTGACTTAGTGGTTAAGGTGCTGGGCTTGTCAGCTGGAAAAGCCAGCAGCCTAGGTTCAAGACCGGAGCACCATGTGACAGAGTGAGTTCCCATCCTTGCCCCAGCTCCTGCCAACCTAGCATTTTGAAAGTATGCAAATGTGAGTAGATAAATAGGTACCACCTCAGTGGAAAGGTAACAGCACTCCATGATGTCATGCTGGCCACATGACTCCAGGAATGTCTTCAGACAGTGTTGGCTCAATGGCCTTAAAAGAGAGATGAGCACAACTCACTGCCCTGAGTCCTTCGGGAGTAGGGCAGTATATAAATCAAATAAACTAAACTAAACTAAACTAAACTAAACAACTCCCTATAGTCAGCAACAATTCCTTTTTTTACGTTTTAATCTTAACAATTCCTTTTTTTTCTTTACAACTATCCTTTTCCTCTACATTTATGTTACACAATATCTGTATTTCATCTTTATTTTTGAGACAATTGTTCTCTCATATAAGAATCCATCCATAGCATTTTACATTATTCTATCAAGCATTCTTTTTTCATATTTCCCACTATCAGAACTCCTACACTTCTCTGGCGCTCTATAAAAACTAAATAATTGTAAATAATTGTCTTCACTCTGTTCCAAGCAACTCCTACAGTCTTTTTCCTCACATCTACTTTCTATCCACCTTGTTGGGAAATTTAACTATTTTCTAATACAGTTACTCTTACAAAAAGGATTTATTCTCTTCCGATGGTCATTCTACTTTTACTTCTATCATTTTTTTTCTTCCACTCTTGACATTATGAAAATAATGTCCAGCCCTCATTCAGAGTCTCTCATTAATGAATCAATTAATGAATCTTTGCAAGCTTCATTAATTATCTCACTCTTTCATCATAAGCAATCAAACCAATTATGCCTTTGAATCCAGCCTTTTTCTATGCATACACATTAATGGATTTATGATTAAACCACATATTAGAAGCAAACTGACATTTTTCTAAGGAAACATTCAACAATCATCCTTGTCTTTCATTGTTGGATCTCTGAATGGCCTAATCATTTTTTCAGCACTCTCTTATCCTCATTTATGCTCTTATGCCATCTAACAAAATTTGTTTTCCTTAGGTTGTATTCATTCAAATACAGATATTGTGTAACATAAATGTAGAGGAAAAGGATAGTTGTAAAGAAAAAAAAAAGGAATTGTTAAGATTAATGTTTTTCCCCTTCCAAATTCACTCCTGGTTCTTTCACAATCGTCATTCGCTGGAACATAATACACAATGATCCGTAAGCTCTATGGCAGGGGTGAAATCCAACAGGTTCTGACAGGTTCTGGAGAACCGGTAGTGGAAATTTTGAGTAGTTTGGAGAACCAGCAAATACCACCTTCTGCTGGCCCCAGAGTGGGTTGGGAATGGAGATTTTGCAGCATCCTTCCCCTGCCACGCCCACCAAGCCACGCCCACCAAGCCATGCCCACAGAACCAGTAGTAAAAAAAATTGGATTTCACCACTGCTCTATGGTCTTATCTTCATGTGCACCCCTGCAATAATTTCTGTCAAACATTCCAGTCCTTTTATTCACATCTTCATCTTTATGTGCCTGTAATCCATAGGACTACCTTTACTCACTCACATTTTTCCAACAAATATGTTGTTAAGTGAGTCATTCCTTATCACCTTTTTTTGCCACAGTTAAGCAAATTGTTGTACTTATTAAATGAATCATATAGTTGTTATGCAAATCTGACTTTTCCCATTGACTTTGCTTGTTGAAAGTCGGCAGGGAAGTTTGCAATTTGTGATCACATGACCTCCAGATATTTTGACCTTTGTAAATTCATGCCAAATACATGAATTTTGATCAACTAACCATGGGGATTCTATGGTGGTCATATGTATGAGGACCGGTTTTAAGACCATTTTTTCAGCGCCATTGTGACTTCAGATGGTCACTAAATAAATGGTTGTAAGTTAATGACTATCTTCATGGCTTTGCATGGGGATGCTATGATGGTCATAAGTGTGAGGACCAGTTGTAAATCCATTTTTTTAGTGCCATTGTAACTTCAAATGGTCACTAAACAAATGGTTGTAAGTTAAGAACTATCTATACAATCCATCGTGGCATTACATGGCTTACAGACAGTGGCTGCCTGATCAGAGTACAGTGACTGAATGAGCTAGATGTGATGGTGTGGTGATATTCCCAATTTTTTCAGGCAATTCCAGAGCTTGTTATGGTCAACACAGTCAAAGGCTTTTATGTAGTCAATGAAGCACATGTAGAGATCTTTCTAGTATCTTTTTGTTTTTTCCATCATCCAATGTAGATTGGCAATATGATCACAACATTTCCGAAATTCTGCTTATACATCAGGCAGTTCTCTATTGGCGGTTGAATTTAAACATTGCTGGATTATCTTCAGGAGCATTCTAATCACATGTGGTATCAAAGCTATGGTTTGGACAGGTTGGAATAGTCTTCCATATCACCTTTCTTTGATATTGGGATAGATTTTGACTTTTTTCATTCTTTTGGCCACTGACCAGATTTCCACACACTTTGGCAAAACACTGTGAGTGTTTTTGTAGGCAGTGATCTCAGAGACTCTGCAGAAATCCCAACCACTCTTGGGATTTTGGATGTGGTTAAAAGGGCTAAACAAGGAGTCTGGGGATTATGTGAAAGTGTTGTGTGTGTTGGTGAGGTGCATAGGGACAGCATGGATCAAGAAGAGTGCATGGATGTCACTAGGACATGTTGTAGTTGCGGTTTGGCAACTGGTTACACTACTTCCTCCTGCAGAATATCTGGTTCCGTTTCTGGCAGGTTGGCTTCTCCTCTTATGGCTTGGTCTTGTTTTTTGTTTATGTAAAGTTGCTCTGCCATATTCACACCATCTTTTGCTGATCAGCTGTTGGTCATGCAATTTCTGCCCATCACCTCCTCTGCCCATAGCCTTTATTGTCATAAAGGGGTTTCTGGCCTTCTTCACCAAAGTGAAACACTCTCTTGTGTGACCTTTCATGGTGGCTTCCTCCATTTTCTTACATTGCTCAGCCCAGTACTTTTCTTTATCTTTTCTTGCCCCTCTCCAGAACTTTACATTTGGTCTTTGCATTTCTTCCCTGTAAACAATGGCTTTTGCTTTCCTTCTTTCTTCTGGAGTCTCTATTGTAGCTTCTGATATCCATTTGGCCAATTATGTTGGTTTCTTGTATGTAACATGTTCTTAGGCTACTTCAGAGATGATTGTTTTTATTTCCTCCCATACCGCATCCGGTTGTCTTTCTGTGATGTTGAACAGTCCATATCTGTTCTTAACTATCATTACATATGTTGGGTGAATCTTCTTGATGACAAATTTCTGAATCATGACACTGCAGCTCTGAACCCTTAATAGCTAGCAGTTCATGGTCTGACCCATAATCTGCAACCAGGAATGTTTTCAAGGTGAGGATGGAATTTTTCCACCACTTTTGGCATAACATGTGGACAATTTCATTTCAATGTTCTTCACTTGGTGAACGCCAAGTGTATACTATGTTTCCCCGAAAATAAGATCTTGTCTTATATTTTTTTTGAACCCTGAAATAAGCGCTTGGCCTTATTGTCACGCGCTCAAAAGCCCGATTGGGCTTATTATCAGGGGATGTCTTATTTTGGGGGGAAAAGGGTAGTTGCCACTTGGGTTGTTCAAACCATATGTTCATTAGGCTTAGCTGTTGTTCATGGCATAGGTGAATCAGATGTTCTCCTGCCTCATTTTGTTCACCAAGACCAAAGTTGCCCATTATCCCTGTTTCTTCCATTTCTCCCACTTTTGCATTGAAATCTCCAATAATATAGATAATGTCTTTCTTTGGTGTTTGTTTCAGGATTTCCTGGATTTCAGCATAGAATTCTTGGAAGTGCTCTAATGCTGAGTCTGCAGTGGGAGCATCAAGTTGTAGAATTGTCATGTTGCGAGGTTATCCGTTGATATGTATTGCCGTGATCCGGTCACTGACTGTTCAAAAACTTTCCTATGGATCTGTCCACCTTTTTATACAATATGAAACCTACTCCTCTTCTTCGGATGGTATCATTGCCAGAATAGTATACAATATGACTGTGAGAGTTGAAGAAGCCACAGCCACTCCAATGAACTTCATTGATGCCTAGTATATCAATGTTAAGTCTATTCATTTTGTCCTTAACAATATTCAGCTTTCCTAGGGTTAAGTCATTGATGTTCCATATTCCTATTTGAAAATCTTTGAACAGCAGAGAGACCCATTTTCTCTAGAAACTGTGTCAATGGCTGGAGGGCCATTGGGATTTACCCCCTCCACATCATGGGTGATCCTGGTACTAGGATAGTCTGTTTGCTCTTCCCCTGTAGCTTTATTGGTACCTCCCAGACAGGGGGACTCACTGCTTAGCACTATATCTTCCACATCTTTGATTCGATCCATAAGTTTCTTGGTGGGTAAAACTGGAGTAGGTCACCAGGTCTTTCTCCAGGCCAGAGCTCTGTTGGCCAATATAATAAGGCTTATATAGTGTTTATCCTACCGCCAGTGAGGTATGGTTGGATTTTGACAGGGTCAACTAAACTCCTGCATGTTAAATGGCATTTAAGTGTCCTAGAGCAGCATCCTGTTTTTGTTTTTAAGAAGTAAAAAAAGGCTTAAAATACAGTGTAGCCAGAGACTCTCCTTCTCTCTGTCTCTGTCTCTCTCTCCAAAAAAAAATAATAAATCTCAAAACAAAAACGACTCAACAGTGATATCAAGCATTCTACATTTAACCCAGATACAATTACAATAAATGCAGTGCCACCTAGTGGCTAAATAATTTATCAACATAAGTAACAATTCCTTCTAGCTGTTACAAATTCACTATCTCCAAAGAAGCAAGAAGAGAAATTGGTTACGGAAAACATTGTGCTGGAAAAAAAATATTTTATAATTTTTTTTTTCTTTCCATTTGATTTGGGAACAGACTCTTCAAAAGGAAAAGGAAATTCTAATACAATTCTCAGAGGTGGAGATGCAAGTTTCTTCCCCTGAACTTGGCTTCTTGATGGCCAAGATTGTGTGAAAGCCAGTCATGAAATCTCTGTAGTGCCTAAAAAAGGTATAACAGACTCTCATGTCTTAAACACCTCCTGAAGTGATGACTGCAACACTCCCCATATGGAATTGTCCTTGAAGAGGACTTCTCTAAGTGGTTTACAGAGTCAGCGTATTGCCCCCAACAATCTGGATCCTCATTTTACTGACCTCGGAAGGACGGAAGCTGAGTCAACCTTGAGCCAGTGAGAACTGAACTGTCAAACTGCTGGCAGCTGGCAGTCAGCAGAAGTAGCCTGCAATACTGCATTCTAACCACTGCGCCACCATGGCTCTTGATTGCATTGGCTACCAGCGTACTTCCAGGTGCTGTTTGTTTTCTTTAAAGTCCTTTGCTGTTTGGAGCAGAGATACTCATGGGATCTCTCTCTCTAACTATCTGGTTATATTTGGCAGGAGAGACATGCTCCAGGTCCTGTCTGCAAGAGAGCATCATTTGTTGGACCAGAAGACCAGTCTTTTCTGCAATAGGATTCACTCTGTGGAATAACATCACCTCCACAAAATTAGACTTGCCCTATACCTGATAGCCTTTCAGAAAGTACTAAAATCTGGCTTTGCCATTCAGCCAGGCTACTTCACTTGATCTTAGCCAAAAGGCTGAGCAGGCTGGGGCCCTATTAACATAGGCCAGGGGTCAGCAACCTGCAGCTCTGGAGCCGCCTGTGACTCTTTCACCTCTCTGCTGTAGCTCCATCACTCAAAATATGTGTCACAACCCAATGTGTGACACCCGCCAGCACTCAATTTATTGAAGTAGGCCAACCATGGATAAATCCAAGAAAAGTTTCAGAAGAAACAGAATGTTTAATTCAACTATATATGTTAGTTTTATGGCCGCTCAAGAAATAGTCAGGCATGGGAAGGGTTTTGTGGCTCCCGGTGTTTTCTTTTCTGTGGGAAATGGGTCCAAATGGCTTTTTGAGTGTTTAAGGTTGCAGACCCCTGGTATATGCAAACCCATATTATAACTAGTTGAAGTTATTATATGTCTTCCTGGCTTCTATTTTTATGTTATTTTTGTTTTTAACTCTGGTTGTTTTTATTGGTTTTTATTCTGTTTTAATTGTGAGTTGCCAAGAGTGATGTGTGTGCGCCGGGCACCCTATAAATTTACTGAATAAACAATAAATCAATTTACTAAATATTCAGAAAACAACCAGATAATGCAGGAAGATCCATTCTCAATATAGCAAGCCCCAAATCAGTACAAAAAATATACCCTAAACAAATTTAGAATGGCAGGGCAAAATCAGAAATCTGCTTTGGGGAAATGGACAGATTTTTGGTACAGTATTAGCTATACTAATACTTTCTGACAAATAGCCAGGACAAATAGAATAAAGCTAGAGATGATGCCCCAAGGCCCAAAACTGGAGCCAGCAGTGCTTTAAAGATGGCACTAGATGGCACTGGATGCATTTCACATATTTTTAATATTGTTTCTGGGAACAATATTTTGGAGGATTCATTTTGATTTTCAAAAGGAAAATAAAAGTTCTTGATCCACAACTGAATTCTCTCGGTTTCCCCCAGTTCATGCTCCACTTCTAACTTGGCTACAGAATGAAATCACCAAGAATTGTTGATTTCACTTATTTTCCTTTGTGTTAAATACCTGGCTTCTGGCTGTGCATGGCATGCTCATTACCGTCACCGTTCTCTGCTCTAAAAATTCATTTGCTTTAAAAATTAAAATTCAGTAATTGCTGCATAATTCTTCTTCAATCCAATTAGCTCAAAGCTACTCCAAACAGATGGCTGGAAAAGAAGGTTGCATAAAGTGCACCTTTCAAGAGCAGAGAACAGAAAAGACCAAAAAAAAAAAACCCACCTTATATCCTGATAATGTTATGATGGAAGACATTGTGCTCTGAAGACATCAGTCTTCCTTCAAAAGAGAAAGCAAAGTGGAAAACAACATCTCCGCCTTCTATTGAAGATGTCTCCTTTTTTGGAAAATGTTCAGCATGCAAGTCTGGGATACCAAAGAATACAATATTATATTACTTCAACATGGGAAGGTTTAAAAAAAATGCTGATAATGATCACTGCACCTCAATGCAGAGAACATTGTAGAAGGGAGGTATGGAATTGGAGGCTAGCGATGGACTTTTGGAGAGAGGGTCTAGAGCACAGCTGTCAAACTCCCGGCCCGCAAGCCAGATGTGTCATACGCTGGCCACGCCCAGTTTAGCGAAGGGGGGAGTCCTGATACATCACATGACGCTACCATGATGCCGTGAGTTCGACAGCCCTGGTCTAGAGCACTGCTTCTCAACTTTGGCAACTTTATATATGTGGACTTCAACTCCCAGAATTTATTTATTTATTTATTTATTATTTATTAATTTAATTTATATACCGCCCTTCTCCTGAGAGACTCAGGACAGTGTACAGCCAACTTAAAACACAGAAATATAAACTTTAAAACAATTTTAAAAGATATTAAATATTTTGGCCCACGTCAATTTAAAAAGAATTCCCCATTAAACATTTAAAATTTTGACAAGACAAATCAGATTAAAACATTTATATAAAACATTAGGCTAGCCCAGCTCGATGGAATAAAAGCGTCTTGAGGGCCCAGCAGAAGGTGCGTACGTCGAAGATCCTCCGTATCTCGGGGGGCAGATCGTTCTAGAGGGCAGGAGCCCTCACAAAGAAGGCTCTCCCTGTGGGGGTCGCCACCTGACATTGCTTGGCTGACGACACCCGGAGGAGCCCCTCTCTGTGGAAGCGAGTTAGTTGGTGGGAGGCTACTGGTAGCAGCAGGCGGTCTTGTAAGTATCCAAGTCCTAAGCCATGGAGCGCTCTAAAGGTGGTAACCAGTACCTTGAATTGCACCCGGAGGACCACCGAGATCCAGTGCAGCTCGTGCAGGAGGGATGTTACATGGGAGTGCCATGATGCTCCCATAACCACCCATGCGACCAGCATGCTCTAGAGCAGTGGTGAAATTCAAATTTTTTTACTACCAGTTCTGTGGGCGTGGCTTGGTGAGTGTGGTGTGGCTTGGTGAGTCTGGCTTGGTGGGTGTGGCAGGGGAAGGATACTGCAAAATCCCCATTCCCTCCCCACCCCTGGGGGAAGGATATTGCAAAATCTCCATTCCCACCCCACTCTGGGGCCAGCCAGAGGTGGTATTTGCCAGTTCTCTGAACTACTCAAAATTTCCACTACTGGTTCTCCAGAACCTGTCAGAACGTGCTGGATTTCACCCCTGCTCTAGAGGCAGAGTGATGGAAATGGAGAATATTGGAGAGTAGATGTAGACTATCTGGCATTTCTGGGTGTTTTGGACTCTCACGAGCACTTACCACCATGGCCAATGATTTGAGACATATAAATTACTTCAATGACTTCAAGAGCACCATGTAGTTCAGGCCTGGATTTTTTTAAAAAAGCAATTAGGCTGAAAAATAAATATAAGGAAAGAAAGAATGCCCAGTTTAATGCCATCAGTTGAGTTTCTCTGTCAAGTGGGCTATAACAAATGAGGTTATGGGTTAGAACGTGGTATCAAAGATAGCTTTTCTTTCATACAGATGTGCATGGTGACCTGTAAGTTTCCTGCATAATGTGATATTTATATGTCCATTGTATAGTTTTACAGTGGCATCAAGGAAATGGACTTGTTCTGTAAAAAGTTCTAGGTTGAGGTTGATGGTGGGTAAAGGCTGTTGAAATAATGATGGAATTTGGTGAGAACTTCATTTCTGTGAATGCAGATGATGAAGGAATACGAACTCAAAAGCCTGGTGGCAAAGTATCCCTTTTGGGCATCAGTAATTATGTTCCTGATGCTTGAGATCCATAGATATTGATTTATAGGGCCTCAACATCCATAGTGGCTAAAATGGTGGTGTTAGGGAGATTGCCTTAGAATTCAGTTTTCTTATGAAGTCTGTGTTGTCACTTATGTAGGTAGGAGTGCTGGTGGCATAATGCATTATTTATTTATTCAATACATTTTGAATGAATAAATAATACAATAATATTAATAATTTCAATCATGCATTATTATTATTTATTCATTCAATATGTTTCTATCACACTACGATCAAAGTCACTCTTAGCAGTTTACAGAATATATCAAACAAGAGTTAAATCACCCAATGTCAGATTAGAAAAGAAACGTTAATTTTAACAATAGCCTTAAAAAAAAACCATGCAAAAACTATAAAAGACAAAATGTAAAAAGGAAGGAAAACTATAATAAAGCAAAAGAAGTAGATGGTATCAATATTTTGAAAAATCAACAAAGAGGTGTCAGCCTGATTGATCTTTGTTGGGAAGTTGTCGCAAAGTGCTTCCAACAACAGTTCTTGTATGAAGATCAGTGGTCATGACTGAGCTTCATTGGAAACTACCTCCCTTCTAGAAGAATTGGAAATAAAATCAATGCAGTGACAATAAGTAAGAATAGTAACTGAATTTGCTTTTTTCTTGGACTGTTCGTTTAACCTTAACTTACTAGCTTTTAATATACTGATCCTGGTTTATTCTCGTCTGCTGGTTGCTCAGATTTTGGCCACCAAGATGTCGTGGTTCTACTCTTCCACAACTCAGTGGAGCAAAAGCTCACATTTTGACACAAAAAGATGAAATGCATAACCAACAGCACTTGCTGTTCTAGTTTAGACCTGCTGGGGGGGAATACTGCCTCGCAGAAGAAAAAAATCCAGCTATATTAAGAAGGACAAGCAGTAAAGATTAAGTACAGGTAGTCCTTGACTTATGACTTCAATTGAGGTTGAAATTTGAGACATTTGTTAAGTGAGTTTTGCTCCATTTTACACCTTTCTTGCCCCAGTTGTTAAGTGAATCACTGCAGTTGTTAAGTTAGTAGTACAGTTGTTAAAGGAATATGGTTTCCCCATATTGTCAGACGGTCGCAAAAGGTGATCACATGACCCCGGGACATGGCAACCGTCATAAGTATGAGTCAGTGTCTAAATTTTGATCACATGACCAAGGGCATGCTGCAACAGTCCTAAGTGTGAAAAAATGGTCATAAGACACTAAAGTTGTAACTTCAAATGGTTGCTAAATAAACTGATGTGCAGTCAAGAAATTGCTAGAGAATTGAAATATTTGATTGTGAATGTATTAACAGCGGCTAGAATTGTGTTTGCTAAAAATTGGAAAAATGAGAAAATGCCAACGCAAGACGAAGTTATTAAGAAAATAATGGAATGTGCAGAAATGAGTAAATTGACATTTGAAATTAGAGAACAAAAAGATTGACAATATTATAAGATATGGGATTTATTTTATCAATGGTTAGATAAAAAGACATGGAAGTGAAATATGGTAGAGATTTTTCCAATGCAAGAAATGTAGAATTATATAAAATATAATATAAAGATGTATTGTTATTGGAATGATTTAGGAGAATGAAGGGCATAAATACAAATTAACTTAAATTTTAGACTATTCTGTATGAAATGAGGGAAGAGTCAGCCATAGATAAACATATGATTAATGGGGATAATAATATATGGATAGATATGAATAGAGTGAAGATGCATAAAAGACTTATAACCAACCGACACACTGTTTGTATTTACATTGAAGATGGCTTTTTATTTGTTTTTTATATATTTGTTAAAAAAAATAATTTTTTTGCAAAAAAAAAAGAAAGAAATTGCTTTGCCTACTGAAGGCTAACAAGTAAGGTGATGGTCCTTTACCTAAGACTTGGAGAATGAAATAAAGACCTTTTTTGTGTGTGAAATATTCCTGGCCATGCTTAGCATTGAGTTGAAGAAAGCTCAAGCACTATCACCCCAGGTTTATCTCCTTTCTTTGTTGACCACTGTCAGCAATGTGACTGAAATGAAAATTTGGTTGATGGTGCTTTCCAAGTTGGATTCATCCTGATAATTTTACTGCCATATTTATCAGCTTTTTTCAATATGTGGAATTCATGTGAATGAAAGGCAAATAATCCAGATTTGGCAATCTCCTATTTATTCATAAATCGTTCAGTAATTTATTATGGTCCATCACCTGGACCATAATAAATGCTCTGTATTCATTCTCCAAAGAAATTTGATTAAAAGGCAAAAGACTTTTTCAGCTGCAGTTCTCTTATTTATTTATTTATTTATTTATTTATTTATTTATTTATTTATTTATTTATTTATTTAATAATATTTATATGCCACCCTTCTCCCGAAGGACTGGGGGCGGCTCACAGCAATAAAAACAAAAAGATGCTTCATCAGATGCTGCTCACAAAAGCATCAAGCAACTCAGAAAAACATATATTTTTAATAAAATTTGTGAGTCAAAAAAGGTGCTATCAGATTCTTGATATTTTTTGCCACCATAAGCTAACATAACTCTTCTTATAACATATTCTAATGTTTAACTCTGTACCTAGCTATCAGAAGTTCTGTCTGGAGCAACTCAGTGAAATACCAATCATTTGCTTATAGAACTGAAATGAACTAAATCAATTCCCTCAAACAGTTTAAGAATCAATTCAATGCAATTGATCCAGCAAGTAGCATCACAAATCTAATTGTTAATAGGATCTGATTATTGAATGCAAGAGTCAGTGGGGTGTAGCAATTAAGCATTCACTTAAGAGAAGCTAGACTCATTCTCAGCCATCAAAGTTCCCTGAGCCAGTCAGTCACTCTCAGCCCAATCTTGATAGACGAAGGGCTATAGATCAACTTGAACTCCTAGGGGAAAATATGTGAGTGTTTTGGGTACAGCATAAGGAAGATGACCTTGACAGTGATATGCAAGCTCTGTTGCCAAAGCAACAAGAGCTAAAAGTCCAGACAGATCTCCATAATTTCACTTAAAAGGGAATATAAAATATAAAAGGGAAAGGAGCACAATCAGATTTGCAAGATTCTGTTTTTATAGTCAGTCTCAATAAAAGTAGTTTTAGCCTTCCTGTGGAGTTGATTTCTTCATCCAATATACCTAGTGGGGTGGACAGGAGATTGTATGAAGAATATAAGACAGTTAACATGCTCCCAATGATTCCTTACAAGCCTCAAAGAACAGAATTTGAGCACCTTTGACTTTTGTGAACGTGTTGTGGGCACTGATAGGAAATGGCAGTTACAAATGACTTGACCATTCACAAAATGGCTGCCACAATAGATTCAGTCAATCACAACACATCAATTTACTGGTGTTTGAGGATAGTCCTTGCCACTTCATCCAGTCCTCCAGGGTATTTATTGTTTTTTGTTGATTTGGGGATGTTTTGTTGCAGACAATATTCTAATTTTGTTTTTACTGCTGCAAGCTTCCCAGACTCACATTTTTGCAAGATAAGTGGCTGCATAAATCCTAAACAAACAACTATGGAAATTAAATGCATTTGTGGAGTATGGTCGTTTGCTTTGCAACATGCCAGATTTTTTCTGTAATTGTGCTTAAAATTAAAATATTTAGAGGAGGTACTAGGATTTGGCCAATCTTGGCTCTTCCCCAAATCCCAAATAGTTTAAATTGTTTAGATTGGCATGATGGATTTACCAAAACATTTATGGTTTCAGGAGAGACTTTACTTATGAAATTAAAATAATATAAAAGGGAGACAGAGACAAGGAGGTTGATAAATACAAAAGAGATGTCTTCAGGCAGATGGAGATAAGCAACTCCCATGTTGAAGTTCTAGTTCTAATTATCAAGCAATTCTCTAAGTTTTCATTAAGTGGGAGCCAGGCTGTATAACCATATTATTCTGACTCAAACACATGAAATTCCCCAAGCCATATTTCTGGCACTATTGCTTCTCAGTATTTCTATTTGGTTTTGTTTTTCTAAATAAATTTTATGAGGGTCCTTTGGGCAAGTATGGTTTCCCTGTGCTCCTGGAAAGAATGTGCAATATTATAACTCTTACGGGTGGAAGTAAGAAAAATAAAAAGAGCAACAAAAAAGCCATTTCAGAAAGCCATTATCTAAAATGCAAGATTAAACTGCAAGATAATAACAGTAACTTGCAGCCCTAAATATACTTATTGGGACTAGTAAGCCTATAAAATGTAATTCTGAGTAAAAATATGCAGGGATTTACTTAGTTTTTAAAAATGGCATATAGTTATGGTAATCATAGCTTCTTGGAAAAATTAAAGGACAAATCTGGAAAAGGGGCAAACGTGAAAAAGGTTCATAAAGACAGAAAAATTAATTATTAACGTTTACAACTTTGCTTTATAAAGGAACATTCAAGAGCAAATTTTACAAAAATGCATATTCTTATAAAACAATGTTTAAAATCAAATAGTATATATTTTAAAAAGACCATTCAATTTTCCTTACATTTCACACAAATGTGAAAGACTCTGTATTAAGTCATGCTATTTATACAATAAAAGTTAAATGACAAAATAAAGGGGGAAATGATTTTTTGGTAAAATAAATAAATAGAAATAGAATAACAGAGTTGGAAGGGACCTTGGAGGTCTTCTAGTCCAACCCCCTGCCCAGGCAGGAAACCCTACACCACTTCAGACAAATGGTTATCCAACATCTTAAAAATTTCCAGTGTTGGAGCATTCACAACTTCTGCAGACAAGTTATTCCATTAATTAATTGTTCCAACTGTCAGGAAATTTCTCCTTAGTTCTAAATTGCTTCTCTCCTTGATTAGTTTCCACCTATTGTTCTTGTCCTGCTCTCAGGTGCTTTGGAGAATAGTTTGATTCCCTCTTCTTTGTAGCAACCCCTGAGATATTGGAAATGCTATCATGTCTCCCCTAGTCCTTCTTTTCATTAAACTAGAAATAATAAGAATATAATAAGGACAGCTTTATGAAATTAAGGACTGTTTTTTATAATAAAGGATATATGGTCAGCAAGAGTATTAGATTTGATTTTTTTAATATTATTATTTTTTATAAACAACTCAAAATAACAAACTACTCCTTCCTCCTCCTATTTTCTGTACAACAACCCTGTCATGCAAGTTGGGATGAGCGAAAATGCCTGGCTTGAAATCACCCAGCCAGCTTTCATGGTTGAGTTGAAACCATGTTTCCTGGTTTCTAGTCTGATACCTTAACCACTAAACCAAACTGGCTCTCATTAAACCATACTGGCTCCATATAGTATCCAAATGCAACAAAATGCATGCATTAAAACTCTTTCCAAT
Source organism: Masticophis lateralis (assembly GCA_030761175.1). Lineage (NCBI taxonomy): Eukaryota > Metazoa > Chordata > Lepidosauria > Squamata > Colubridae > Masticophis > Masticophis lateralis. Next base: position 127,128,167 of record JAUDYJ010000003.1, read on the forward strand.
GATAAAACAAGAAAAAAAAATATCACCATGGTCTTACCAACACATTTTCCAAATTTTGGTTGGCTTACAATTAGTTTTTCTAAACCTTGGCAGGCTGGTTGGGGAATTCTGGGAGTCAAAGTCCACACATCTTCAAGTTACCAAGATTGAGAAACACTACAATGTTGCCCCACACCTACATCTGCCTTCCTTTCCAATGGGAAAGAGACCATTGATACACTGAAAGATTTCTCTGTTGCAAGGGTTCATGGGATACAGGAAGCACAAGAGGAAGTATACAGAGATTCGTTGTTTCTTCGAGTGGCAGCCTTTAACTTAGTTAATGCAATTGTGTGCTGCCAGATTCTGGCATAAGTCATGCAGACTGGGCTAAAGGATTTGTTAGATCAGAATCCATCTAATTAGAGTTTAAACAAATCATTTTGCTGAGAGGTGCAAGATGATTAGATCAAGGCATGCTGTGACACCTAATCTATATCTCTGAGTTAATATTTGTTAGATAGTGTGAATGAAGAGACAGAGGCTAAGCTCAGACAACTGTTCTTTATTGTAGCTCTGTAACATCCAGCAAACCCTGTCTGACAGCTTGCCCTTATATAGGGAGCTGTCAGGCATCATATCCAATCAGATTCAAGTATTTTTCCCACTTGTTCAGCGGGCCTGAATGAAGTCTATTGCTTCACTGTTCGTATCTAATAATATTGAAATCAGATTTGATTGCAAGGCTGATCATCTTTTTTATATTGTGTTGGATCGGTAGGTATGAGATATGGTATTCTTTAATTTGATTAAAATGTTGAATAATGTTATCACTTTTACATATATTCTTGACTTTCTTGGAAAGCCAAATATAGTTCTATTACAACATTGTAATGTGGCAAATTCACACTTGCCTGGGGTGAATTTAACAACCTCCTGAGAACCTTTTTGAGTAGCTATTACTCAGCCAAGGTTTCTAAAGTTTCATTTTCTCCATGGCCCCACCACTGTTTTGCAAAGAAGTACCACAATCCCTCACACATTTATTTTCTCGTGTAAAAAACAAATTATTAAACTGAAGCATATCTATGTTTGGTTCTGTCAAAAAAACAAATTTGCAATCAGTCCTGAGAAAATAAAAACCAATAGCCCTTAGCTGGGGTCTGCGGTATTATCATCCAGAAAATATTAAATCTTTCACAGCAATAAGTATATTCTCATGTCATACTAACCCACTTATTAAGGTTATGCTTACTACTATATCACCTCACTTCATCCTGTATTGCAGCTTAATCATAATTGAGGGATAACCTGAGGTTAAGTGTGCCACCTGAATTCAGAGGAACATCTATTGCCTATTAACTGAGCAGAATAACAGAATTGGAAGGGACCTTGGTGGTCTTCTAATCCAGCCCCCTGCTCAGACAGGGAACCCTATACCATTGCAGACAAGTCGCTGTGCAGTCTCTTTAAAATTTCCAGTGTTGGAGCACCCACAACTTCTTGAGGCAAGTCATTGCACTTATTAATTGTTTTAACTGTCAGGAAATTTCTCCTTAGTTCTAGGTTGTTTCAATTATTTTCCATCCATTGCTTCTTGTCCTCCCTTCAGGTGTTTTGGAGAATAGGTTGATTCCTCTCCCACCTTTGTGGCAGCCCCTCAGATATTGGAATACTGTTACCATGTCATCCCTAGTCCTTCTTTTCATTAAACTAGACACACCCAATTGCTGCAACCATTTTTTACATGTTTTAGCCTCCAGTCCCCTAATTATCTTTGTTGCTCTTCTCTGCACACTTTCTAGAGTCTCCACATCTTTTTTATATCATGGCAACCAAAACTGGATGCAATATTCCAAGTGTGGCCTTACCAAGGCATAAAGTGGTATTAATACTTTGTGTGCTCTTGATTCTATCCCTCCGTTTATGCAGCCTAGAACTGTGTTGGCTTTTTTGGCAGCTGCAGCACACTGCTGGCTCATATTTAAATGATTGTCCACTAGGACTCCCTCTCACAGTTACTACTCTTGAGCATGGTACCACCTATACTATACTGCATGTGGTTTTTAGAACCCTAACTTTTTTTCACTTTGTTAGATAGTGAATGCCTAATATTCAACTTTAGTTGAAGGTCTCAAATTCTTTTTAGTGCTACCTGCAAATGGCAACTGTCTTATGTGAGTCAGGCCATGAATTAAAAACCACAGAAGATAAGATGGATCTACACAAATTCCTATTAAATCAACAAGTTGGCAGACAGTTTCACATGCCAGAGGGAAGTCAATATGGCTGAACAGGAACAACAGCTCAATATAAAGAGCGCTTCCAGACAATTGTCCTTTCTGTCTCCCAGCTCTTCTGTTTCTGTTTTATAGCACACTTAAAACTGATCTGGACCATTTCAATTGTTTTCAGATTCATTTAGACATCCAGATGCTATGAAGATGAAGATATATATGTGCATCTATACAGGTGAAACTCGAAAAATTAGAATATCATGCAAAAGGTCATTTATTTCAGTAATGCAACTTAAAAGGTGAAACTAATATATGAGATAGACTCATTACATGCAAAGAGAGATAGTTCAAGCCTTGATTTGTCATAATTTTGATGATTATGGCTTACAGCTTATGAAAACCCCAAATTCACAATTTCAGAAAATTAGAATATTACATGAAATCAATAAAACAAAGATTGTACATAGAACAATATCGGACCTCTGAAAAGTATAAGCATGCATATGTACTCAGTACTTGGTTTGGGCCTCTTTTGCATCAATTCCTGCCTCAATGCGGTGTGGCATGGATGCTATCAGCCTGTGGCACTGCTGAGGTATTATGGAAGACCAGGATGCTTCAATAGCGGCCTTCAGCTCTTCTGCATTGTTTGGTCTCATGTCTCCCATCTTTCTCTTGATAATGCCCCATAGATTCTCTATAGGGTTCAGGTCAGGCGAGTTTGCTGACCAATCAAGCATAGTAATCCCATGGTCATTGAACCACGTTTTGGTATTTTTGGCAGTGTGGGCAGGGGCAAGGTCCTGCTGGAAAATGAAGTCAGCATCCCCATAAAGCTTTTCTGCTGAAGGAAGCATGAAGTGCTCCAAAATCTCCTGGTAGATGGCTGTGTTGACTCTGGACTTAATGAAGCACAGTGGACCAACACCAGCAGATGACATGGCTCCCCAAATCAACACAGACTGTGGAAACTTCACACAGGACTTCAACATCTTGCAGTGTGTGCCTCTCCATTCTTCCTCCAGACTCTGGGTCCTTGGTTTCCAAATGAGATGCAAAAGTTGCTCTCATCAGAAAAGAGGACTTTGGACCACTGAGCAACAAACCAGTTCTTTTTGTCTTTAGCCCAGGTAAGACGCTTCTGACATTGTTTGTTGTTCAGGAGTGGCTTGACAAGAGGAATACGACATTTGAAGCCCATTTCCAGGATCCATCTGTGTGTGGTGGCTCTTGATGCAGTAACTCCAGCCTCAGTCCACTCCTTGTCAAAGTCCCCAACACTTTTAAATGGCCTTTTCCTGACAATCCTTTCCAGGCTGCGGTCATCCCTGCTGCTTGTGCACCTTTTTCTTCCACACTTTTCCCTTCCACATAACTTTCTATTAATGTGCTTTGATACAACACTTTAGGAACATCCAACTTCTTTTGCCTTCTTTTGAGGCTTTCCCTCCTTATGGAGGATGTCAACAATGGTTTTCTGCACAACTGTCAGGTCAGCCGTCTTTCCCATGATTGTGATTCCTACTGAACCAGACTGAGACACCATTTAAAGGCTCAGGAACCCTTTGCAGGTGTTATAGCTTAATTAGCTGATTAGAGTGAGATGCTTTGAGCCTAGAATATTGAACCTTTTCACAATATTCTAATTTTCTGAAATTGTGAATTTGGGGTTTTCATGAGCTGTAAGCCATAATCATCAAAAGTATGACAAATCAAGGCTCGAACAATCAAGGCATATAATGAGTCTATCTCATGTATTAGTTTCATCTTTTAAGTTGCATTACTGAAATAAATGACCTTTTGCACGATATTCTAATTTTTTAAATTTCACCTGTAAAGCTCAGAGTATGGTCACCAGCAGGGGTGGAATTCAATTTTTTTTACTACCGGTTCTGTGGGCATGGCTTGGGTGTGGTGTCGCTTGGTGGGCATGGCTTAGTGAGCATGGCAGGGGAAGGATACTGCAAAATCTCCATTCCCACCCCACTCCAGGGGAAGGATACTGCAAAATCCCCATTCCCTCCCCACTCCTGTGGGAAGGATATTGCAAAATCTCCATTCCCACCCTACTCTGGGGCCAGTCAGAGGTGGTATTTGCCACTTCTCCGAATTCCTCAAAATTTCCGCTACCTGTTCTCCAGAACCTGTGAGAACCTGCTGAATAGCATCCCTGGTCACCAGCCACTCAGCATTTTTCCATTCTACCCAATACTCAGTGAATAACTATCAACCCATCAAGTATTTGTTGGTCAGCCAGGAACTAAGTAACACATCCCTTTTACTTTTTCACCCAAAAGAAAACACAAAATTATAATAAATATAGCGTTTATCCCTATTACTGGGTTTACTATCCTGACAAATCTCAATTTTCTTCAAAACTTGCAAGGCTAACGCATTGGTAGCTTTCCATTTGAGCTTCATGACTGCACCATGCTGGCAATCTGCTTTGATGGATCCAAGGAAATGAGATCAGGGCAGGCCAAGAATCTCCTTGATCAAGAGCACTTTTTGACGCCATGGATACCCTGCCATTTCTGGAGTGGCATTTTCTTCCTTGAAATAGCAATTCTCTCTCCATGGATACAATGCCACTGTCACAGGAATATAATGAAATGACTTAAATTCACAAGCCCTGTTACGGTATCCTACTGGTTCCTTTCTTGTGAATCTTGCAATAGTTGCTTCATCTTGAAAAATCAAAATGGCTCTTCTTTCTTTTCTGATGAACTTTGGATATTGGGGCATGTGCATAGCAGTGTGAATTCTGGAATAAAGCAAAGATGATCTGTTATTCATTATTTCTTCCTTGCACTTTGTTTCTTCATTTTGCGGTCATTTTGCTTAGATCACCAAATTTTCTTTTAACAAAACAGTGGAAAGGATGGGGAGGGTCAGGGAGAGAAAGTGGGTCAGTCGTGACAAAGATAGCTGGGTGACGTCAAAATGTCTCCCAGCCAGCCAATCAGCCAGGACTGGCTACAGTTTAACCATACCAAACATGTCAGAGTATATTGTTCAAATGTGCTCTAAACATAGAGCTACTTACCTAAATAGGGAAAGAAACTGTCAAACGACTTAGTGCCTCGGGTTTTATCTGGGTGGCTGCATTAGACAGAAAAGATATATTGTGAAGGAAGATGATACCTTTCAACATGGAAGTCTCTAAATTGCAAAAAGCAAATAAAGTCTCTGAGCCCACTTGTCAGATGATTAGGTTATTTACACTGCATGAAGGAGCTGACAATATGAAATATGTCACCCGACATGGGGGACAAACTCATTTTCCATCTGAAATGACACTTGTGCCTCTATTGTTCCTATTGCAGGTATTATGTGCATTCTGACAATGATCGCGTGCTTCTGTTTAGAAGCTATAAATGTTTCTAAAAATATAGAAGCAACACATAAATCGTTATTCTTAACTATCCCTTTCCATGAATGTGCAGTTAGAAAAATTCTAGCACTGAGAAAAATATTATTGTCCTGCCTTTGTTTCCATTGTGTCTAGGCCAAAAATAGGACTCTAACATTCCCAATAAGCTTACCTGCCTTCCTCTTTTATTTATAGTAGTCCTTGACCCAGAATTTTGGTCATAAATTGTAATGGTCATAAGTCAAGGCACATGTGATTTTTCCAGCCTCTTTCACTGCCATTGTTGAGCAAATGCAGCAGTTGTTAAGCAAAACCATTAAACATTGTGACTCCAATAAGCAAACCCCAAAACCAAACTAAATCATGACCACGTAACTACAGAATGCCAGGATGGATCATAAACCTGTCCTGTTCAGCATGCAGTCACATGACCATAGAGGGGCAGCATGACTATTCACAATCGTTAGGAGCAGTGGTGGGTTGCTACTGGTTCGCCCCGGTTTGGGAGAACCGGTAGCATTGGCGGTGGGAGGATCTGCCCACCTGCCCGGACGTCATCAAATACGTGAGTGAACCAGTAGCAAAAGTAAGTGAAACCGACCCCTGGTTAGGAGTGCTTTATGGTCCGTAAAGCAGAGTTCCCCAACCCTTTCAGGCTGGTGGCCCAGAGTGGGGGGGGGAGAAAGAGGGGATGCTTTTGGGGGAGGAGCAGTTGTGTGCTCCATGGGGTTGAGAGTATCTGTGATCCTTGCGCGAGTTGGGCTGCAAACGCCTATAACATTTACACAAGTGGGGTTGTGCTCAGGCACAGATGCATGCATTCCAGCCACTCCTGCAGCCCAGTTGCAAACAGGCCACGGACCTCTGCCCTAAAGCATTCATTCTGTGCCCGTCATAACTTCAAATGATAGGTTTTTTTAAAAAAAAGCTATTAAGCAAGATTTACCTGTATTATGGATTTTTAAAGTGATTAATTTTCTTCATCCCACCATATATATAGTCAACTCAATGCAGCAATATATCCAACAACTTTCCTCCTCCTCTTTTCTCCACCACAACAACCCTGTGAGGTGGGCTGGGCTGGGCTGAGCAAGAGTGAATGGCCCAAAGTCACCAGCTGGCTTTCATGCCTAAAGGAGGCCTAGAACTTAGAGTCTCCTCATTTCTAGTCCTTAGCCACTATACCAAACTGGTATTTAGACAAAAGTTTTGCACTAAAATATGCTTGCACAAGCTTATCCGGAATGTTGTATAATGGGTCTCATAGGGGAATTACAAGATGCTCCACCCACAGACTTTGTGTCGTCCGTCATCATCCCGAACTCCTGAGGGAGTCCCTATTCAAGTAAACATTCCCCCATCCTCTTTATTCTAGAGAAAGTCCTTTTGTACAGCATTTATTCAAGGGCAAAAAAACAGCAAACCTTCTGCTTCTGCTTATCCTTTCATTTTCTTTTTTCTTTTAGTAGCTTAACTAAGTGTGCATGCTAAAATCCTTTCAGGATAACATGCTGAGTCAGTAAGAAATGCAAGTCTTTATAATATATACCAAGGTTGTGGAACTAAAGGGCAGTTGAAAGGCAGAAGAAGAAAAGAGAAAATAGCAATAGCAATAGAGAAAATAGCAATAGCCTTAGACCAGGCGTGTCAAACTCACGTTGTCACAGCGGCATCACGTGATGTTTCAGGACTTTTTTCCCCTTCGCTAAACTGGACATGGGTGTGGCCAGCACGTGACGCATTTGGCCCATGGGCCGGGAGTTTGATAGCCCTGCCTTAGACTTATATACTGCTTCATAGTGCTTTACAGCCCTCTTTAAATAGTTTACAATAAGTCAGCTTATTGCCCCCAACAATCTGGTCCTCGTTTTATCGACCTTGGAAGGATGGTAGACTGAGTCAACCTTGAGCTAGTCAGGATTGAAATCCAGGCTGTGGGCAGAGTCAGCCTGAAATACTGCATTCTAAGCCCTGTGCCACCAGGGGTCCAAAAACTATTGATAGCTGCCAAGTTTTCCATCTTGGAATACATATACCACTCATCCATACATACAGAGATAGAGGCACCTAGCTCTAATCATTTTAATTCAATAACTTGAAAAACCTTAGACTACCACAGTTCTACTATTTTCTAGAATTTTCTAGAACTTTTTTTAAAATTGTATTTCCAATCCCCGTTTCTTGAGGGTTCGAGTACTGTTGACCTGATTTAGAGCAAATAAGAGAAAAAAACAACAATGGAACTGCAGCTCCTTCAAGTTTACTTGGGAGGAGAATCTTCTTGTTCCTGATTTTTAAGACTTTGTACTTTGGGGGATAAGATTTTTCCCTATTTGCTACTTTTAACAAAAGCTTGAAAAAACATAAAATTATAACACAGAACTAAGAAGCAAAACAAACAAACAAAAAAAAGTGAGGAACACAAATTGAGGAGTATTTATAGCCTAATGGTGAAAAGAAAAGTTTTAAACATCCAAATTCAATACCACTATCCGAAAGTTGAATTTGTTTAGATAGAAGTGATATCTTAGTAATCATGTCATTAATGTAACTAGGAAATGTAATAATCTTAACTGAAAAGGTTTTCAAAATTCTAAGTTGTATTGATTATTCAGCCAGTGGTATTTCCCACATATTCTTTGATTTGAAGAAAAAACATTTGATGCCCTCAAAACTTATAACACCTTTAGTGTCAGGTGCAAGAAACTAGGACTCAGGAGAGAGTTCAAAAACACTACAAGTTTATTCCATTCAATCTATGCACAAGAATCTGATCTACTAATGGTCAATGCGAATTGGTGCCAGATAAAAGTCAACAGAGGGGGTGGACTTAGGACTCCAGACAGATGATACATTTGACCCTGCCCTTGGGCTCAACTTAGTCTTCTCCTACATTTAGCTTCAGAGCACTTATCAAAATCAGTATTGCTACATGGAGTTTCTTTCTTGTGAAGAAACTATAGCTTGCATGCTTATGGTGACTTGATAGACTAGCTCTGCTGCACCAGTACAGTATTTATGTGGACAATTCCCAGGTCAAGAAAAGGATGACTTCCCTCTCTCTCTCTTTTCAAATCAATATATACACCATTAGCCATTTCCCAGAATAAATGGAGTTCATAGATATGAGGGCTGACTACAATCCATACTATTGCACAGAAACGCTAGTTTGCAAAAAGAGGAAATTATTTTCTAATTTACTCCTGAAGACATGGATTCAGTAAAATGTACTCTGCAGGATATATGCGATATTCTTCCAGGCTGCCAATCGGACATGAATGTTCTGCTGCAATTTTATATTGATGGATTCTCCTTTTGCTTTTTTGTAATTCTGTAAAATATAAAAAAAGCATTTGAAAATCGAATAAGTCCATGGAGAATCACCAAGGCAAGAATCTAACAATAACCCAACAGGCATCAAATGGTATTGTGTATGAAATTGGAGTGGATAAATGTATTTGTATCTTACTGCTTAGAATAGACAGGAAGATGGAGAATTAGACATTAACTTAATACCACCACCCTTTTGAAAAAGGCAACCTGCCCTCAATGATCTCAGAATCTATCAGATCAGATGAGATCATACATGAGAGATTGAATCTGTTGTTCTCCCAAGACACCATTATATTCAGGGATGGGTTTCACTTACCTTTGCTACTCGTTTGCTTGCGGGCGCACCCCTTCTATACATGTGCAGAAGCTTCTGCATATGCGCAGAGCATATTTGATGACATCTGGGCAGGTGGGCGGAGCTTCCTGCCACCGCTGCTACCAGTTCGCCTGAACTGGGGCAAACCGATAGCAACCCACCATTGATTGTATTGTAATTATTAAGTTGTTGAACTAGATGTGGAAAGATCCAGGTGCAAGTTCTCTCATAGCCTTAAAAGCTCACCAGTAATTCAAAGCCACTCATTCTCTCAATCCAAACAACCCTGGATCTTTTGCAGAGATTTATGATTTGATATATGTAAGGTAAGTGTTTAGAGGTGTTCTGCTTACAGATGATTGGTTGCTATTTATTGATAAAGCTGAATTTTCAATACCAAAATCAATAACATTAATAGACGAAGTTGGAGAGTTTTCTTGGTGTAATGTTCATAGACTTTTTTTTTTTTTTTAAATTTGATTTATATGCCGCCCTTCTCCGGAGACTCAGGGCGGCTTACAATGCGTTAAGCAATAGCCTTCATACTTTTGTATATTTATACAAAGTCAGCTTATTGCCCCCACAAACTGGGTCCTCAATTTACCCACCTTAGAAAGGATGGAAGGCTGAGTCGACCTTGAGCCTGGCTAGGATTGAACTCAGAGAAATTACAGGCAGCTGGTGTTAATTGCTGCCTTTAGTAGGAGGCATTAGCCCTCTACGCTACACAGACTCTTTCTGGAGAAAGGGGAGTTGTTGTAGGAAAATGTTGAAAGTGGGAATGCCACATAAATATATGAAATGACACCAAGCTAGGACAACTATAGTCAGGATGGCATGCAGAAAATAGTTCTGAGAATTATTATTTATCTCCTTAATAGCTCATTTTTCTTCAGAGAACTAAAGACAACATGCATGAAGCCCTCCCTAATTTAATCTCCATAATAATGTTTTAATGAGGTAAATTAGGCAGAAAGAGAGTGACTGCTCCAAATGTTCATTGGCCCAACCTTATTTCCTTAAAGAAATGTGAGAAGGCATTACAATCTTATACTTTTTAGTCCTGCAACCCAGAGAAGGTATAATTCAGGCAGAGGGAATGAATTGTAGAAAGGAATCTTCTGTTGAAAATTAATAACTCTAAGTCCATAAGTGAGAACCTTTAAAAAGCCAGACACTCTGCAGTTTATTCTTTGAATTCTGTAGGTTAAGAAATTATGTAGTGAAGATAACATGAAAAACAAAGTGTCAGGCTACAAGAACAGAGAATGACTCCTATGGTTACTTCTGAGTAGTTTCTTTTATTGTTCTCCACCTCTAGACAGAATCTTGCCAGACTAAAACAAGTATTTGTATCACTAAAGATTGGGAGGACTCATTTTAACCCTCTTCCTGATGAGCAAACTTTCTGAACTGGGCTGTCTCTTTGCCCTCTGGAATGCAGCCCGTCTCTCCTGGGAATCCAGCCTTCAAAAAAAAATATGGGTTGGGAGAAATGGCATGGCCAATACTAGAATATCCCTCTCATGAGCAGTTCTATCTCCATATGTATACATTTATATTCCTGGATTATTTTTGACATAAAGAGATTCTTCATAAAATGTTGTAATCTAACCAACTAAGATAGCAGACAGGCAAAAGATGCTTTCCATACACCAGAAAATTCACACATGTGTGTTACTTATTTCACTGATGTTACTGAACTTTAATTTCAGTAATTTTTTTTGCCAGTTTCAGAATGAAACAGAAAGAACTTTTCAATCTCAAACCCACTCTACCCTCTTTGGGAGCTGTGGTTTAGTCCCTCCCATCCCAATGTTAGAACTGGTAATGATTATTGTTGTTGTTTATATTTCCCATCTCCTTCAGCTGCTTTATTGATTATGTACATTTTGTTATATATTTACATGTACTGTATTTATTTGGTATACTTTATTACCGCTATTGTTTTATCTATTGCAAGCTATCCAATGGGGCAGCAAAGAAAAAGTTCAAATGAAATTAATATGCACAAATTCACTGTCACTTGCAATCTTTGGTATAGGCTTCTTCTGGAATCAAACTGGTATAGCAAAAACTTGACCATACTTTGCCAAGGTCTTTCAAGGGTTTCTAAGATCACCCAGTATTCATATAGTCCCTGAAAGGAACAATCACCACAATTGGACTGTCTTGATTGTGGCCTTCATTTTGCCTTCATAAACGTTCTGCTAATCAGAGATATTACCCTCATGCATTAGGTGCCAATATTTGTCTGGTTGGGGTCCCAGCTACTATATCTCAAAGACCAATGATTTAAAGAGGTCTTGCCACCCCTTTCTACATGCCAAAGCACACTGCTGGTCATACTTTCCAACTGATCTCAGTTCTTTGGAAAAAGGTGGACAAGAACAATGGGTTTTTCCCCACCTTCTGTGTCAACTGAAGCAGGAAACAATAATTACTTTTGGGAACATGGAGAATTGGCATAAAACTGCTTAAAGTCTGAGAGGGAGATAAAGCTGGTGTTGTGAGATCAGGGGAAAACATTTCAGTTGCCAAGGGATTCTGGTGCCAATGTAAACGTCAAACGAGGAAAGAGCCTCTGTCTTGCAAATAAGCTTCAATCTTTCAAATCCCCCTGTTGTGTTTGGGAGAGAAAGAGAGAAGAGAAATCTGCTTTACTAAGCGCTCTTACTCCATGAAAAGCTGTGCCCTGCAAGACACACGCCAGCAGTCTCTGACTCCTACCTTCGGATGGTACAAGAGCCCGTTTGTAATTGGTGAATTCCACAGGATTGCTGGGAACACAGTGGCACCAATACTTCAAAGACACCGGCTTCTTGCTTCTCAGTCTCCCTGCTCTCTGCAGAGATCAGAATTCCAGGAAGGAATATAAGAGAACAGATTTAAAGAGAATAGCTGTTGGGGAGCAGTGGGAATTGGTACAAGAGAGTGGGAGAAGAGCAAAGGAGGTGGAGAGAAGAAAAACAAAGCACAAAAGACAAAGAGAAGGGAAAACCACTAAGCAGGGAAAGTGTGGGGAGAGTTGGGGGGGGGGAGAGAACAAATAACAAAAAAGAAAGAAAAATTCCTTGGAGAATGACCAAGTCTGGAATGGAAGGAACAGGGGCAGGAACAAAAGGATTGCAGGCAAAGAGAAAGACCAGATGGTGTCAGTATTGTTTAAGAGGACCATCTTCCCTTCTAATTGGATAAATACAGTTTCACTTGGAATAAATATCACTGATACCACCTATACTTTGTGCTTTACGTTTTCTTTCATCCCTTCTAATGACAGAATTATTCACAATGTTTGGCACTTTCCCTTTTTTTAAAAAAATACATTTTAAGAGGGAAAAAAAAATACTGTGCAAGGTTTCAATCAGAAAAGGGACACCGGTATTATTTTTCCAAGAGTGATCACTCATGAACCTCTATTCATACTAAATCCCACTGATACAGAGCTAACACATCTACTCCAATACCTACAGAGCTAACACATCTACTCTACTACCTATTACCAAACAAACTGTAGGGAAATATATTATAGAAATAGTAGCAATGAAGAACACTTCAAAATAAACATCATTGGACAAAGTATGGTGATACCAGCCACTTCACTTATGGTTCGTGTGTCTATGTGATCATATATTACAGACAAAATATTTCTTCCCAAATAAAGGTGCTAAATATGCCTAAAAGACAGATAAATGCTGAAGTGCCTCTCTTCTAAACCCTTTCAACTTTCTGGAAAGAACATAGGAACACAATGCTCATTTATCAAAATATTTTATAAATTTCCACCTAGATGGCATCACCTAGCTAACTTTAACTGATCTTGGCAAGCTAAGCAGAGACAGACCTAATTGCTACTGTACATGGATGGAAAATGACATCAGGCTTACAAACCAGACTAGGAAATGTAAATAGAATTCCATAAATCATCCAGGAGACTTGAATTGCTGCCAAGAAAGTCATATGGACACGTCCATAAAACTCACCCAGAAACTGGTCTCAATTCAAAACAGATTTTACCGTTACCTTCCTTTCATCTCACAGAATAAGTTGAAACAAGAGTTGAAAAGCAATTAAAGAGTTGGGTCTTCAGATGAACATCTCCTGTCCAACTGAGGTACATCTTTACTGCTTGGATGACAAAAGTCTGATTGATTGATTGATTGATTTGATTTGATTTGATTTGATTTGATTGTGTGCCATCATGTCACTGTCAATTCTTATCAACTACATACCCAGATTTCCTGTATGATAATCTATCCCTAACCTCGTCTTCCAAATCTTCTAATGGTGCACACATTGTCACTATAACAGAGTTGCTTCTTCTCTTTCCTTCTGCCTTTCCGAGCATTACATACTTCTCCAGAGAATATGAGCCTTTGCAAAATGTGTCCAAAGTAGGATCATTCAGACTTGGTGGTCATTTGAGCCTTGAGTGAGTTCTAGATTGATTTGTTTGATAATCCATATGTTTGGAATGTGGGCCAGTCTTTATTTCTTATTGGGCGTAGTCTATTATGAAGAAAAGGAGTCTCAATCCTTAACAATGTTTAACATTTACCAAGTACATATTTTTTAAATATTAAGTAACAAATGGAGCATGTAGCATTTTCAAAAGCAAGGTACTTTTACTGTAGGAAGTTAAATTAGAGATCATCAAATACTTAAATAGGCACTCAATAGAATTTCATTCTATGATCTTTATCTCAAACAATATAAACAATATATTTATTTATTTAGAGTATGGCTGGTCACACACAATATTAAAACACTTCATTTTTACAGGTTAAAAACAATTAAAACAATTTTTAAAAAGCAGTAAGAAAACCTAAAAGGAAAACAGAAATAACATTTCAAATTTTGATGTCGAGTTTGGAGATCCAGTCAGTAGCTGCCGCTGTTATGCAGAGGAAGTCCCTAAAATCTCCTGTATACCTTCTGTTAGGGCATTCCCTCACTATATGCTGGATAGTCTGTCGAGGGGCCCCGCAATCACATTGTGCTGATGTGCTGACGCACATTGTGCGTCTTTCCCCATTTATACAAGGAGTCAGCACACACCCCATGAGTTGTTCTAATTCTATTATATGTCATCCATATGTGTCGGGGTAGGCTAAATAAACAATATAAATATGCATGTTTTTGAGAGATAACATCAAGGAAAAGTATTTAGCAAAGAAAGGCAGAGAGAGTGAAAGGGCTGACTTGATTCTAAAACCCCAAAAACCTACAATAGTCAAAATGAAATGTGAGACTTGGAAGCTAATAATTATTTTATGCATGCCTTGAACTTCTGGGGTTTTAAAAAGGGTAGATCCCCCTCTGTTTTGAAACTATAAAATTAGCAATAAAAGGAAGTAACAATCATGTCAATGTTAGAGAATCAAATGAAAAAGCAGAACATGTCAGAGAATTGGTAGATCTGATCTCTTGGTAGATGCTAACTATAGAGGTTATTTGTTTGTTTTATATTTGTTTTCCGAGATAATACAAATTTCTGCAGAGCCCATCATATGATCATTGGGGAGATGCCTGTCCTATCAATAATTTGTGCTGTAATGTTAATTGTTCACATCTATGGTATGAATTTCTTCAACAGGAAATTCTTTATATAGGTGATCCCAAACCATGAACTGTCTGCATGGAAGCTTATGTAGGAGCTTTCTCATATATATGCTCTACAGGATAATGATTCCTCATTACAGACAATTATACTCATGAATAAAAATAATAATATTTTTTATTAAACTGTCATGCCAACAATTTAAAGAAGAGAGGATCTCCCAAAATTACTTGTGTGAGATTTGATTTATCCGTTAAATTGCAATCTCCATGCCAGAACCAAAGGTCTTATAATATGTAAAAATGGTTTCAATAGATCCCAGGTGGTGAAGTTCTTCATATAATGAAACCCCAATGTTTCAAACTTGGATGCAACAGGCTTCACAAGGAATGGACTACATTTCTCTGCAATTTGTTCAAATAAGGGTCTTGTCACACAAATGGTGTAAAGTGAGGATCTGAAAGAAATGATGGGTTTGTTGAGGTATTTAAATATATCTGAGATTAGGGTTCACAGGTTTAACAGAAGGAATAGGCCATGGAGAATGTCAGTAAAATGGTTTGTAGACGCAGGAGTTCCATCAGAAGTTCTCAGACTCTACATTCCTTCCTGCATTTGAAAGTCTTTTCTTATTTTGTGAGGACACTGTTGATTCCACAAAATGAAAGTTGCAATAAAGGCAAAGGCAGCTTCCCAGAAGAGTTAGGTGCCTATAAAGTAGAGTTTGCAGACAACTTGGTTAGGACAATGGAGCCAAAGTTACTGGTTTTGGCAGAGGCTGGAGCAAGGGGTTGGACTAGATGACCTCCAAGGCTCCTTCCAGCTCTATTCTGAATTGAATTGAATTCTTTGTCCCATCCATTCTCATCAATCATCAGCACACAAAAGAATGGCATTTACTACTACTCAGGTTTTGTTCTCAGTTCAAGTTCAAGTTTGCTAAATTGAGTCTCAACTTATCTACTTCATTTCAATAGTACAATATTTTTTGTTTAAAAAAAACCCCAAAATGTTTCTTTGGGGTTTTTGTATGACAGGTGGCTTTAAATTAGCCAACTCAATAGGTGGCTTTTTTTTTTCTTCTCCCCTCCCCAGGAGGGGAACAGGAACAAAGAAAAGCAGGGGAAACCCCTATTTGATTTCCTTTTTTGTTCATTCAGCTATCCAACTGACTGGAGAAAAACATATACTGCTCAAAAAAATAAAGGGAACACAAGCAGAAAACATCTGAGATCTGAATGAATGAAATAGCCTTATTAAATACTTTGTTCATTACATACAGTAATTTATACACTGCTCAAACACCTAAAGGAAACACAAAACTACTGTATGTAACGAACAAAGTATTTAATAAGGCTATTTCACTCATTCAGATCTCCGATGTCTTCTGCTTGTGTTTCCTTTATTTTTTTTTGAGCAGTGTAGTTGGTCATTAGTTTGAAATGAATGTTCTCATACTATAGAGCTGACAATACTTGGAACATAGGGGTGGGGGGGGGGAAGCTTTTGCCATCTTCTGAATGAGCCTCAAATAATGAAACCTATAATTAGAAGCCATACCAAGAGATCAGCCAGGAAATAAAATTGGTAATGAGTTCAGATTGAAAAAGGTCACCTTAAAAACTGGCTCTTTGGGACTTCAGTATGTCCTTGAAAGAAGAATACTTGAATAGAATAGATTTGAATAAATGTCAACCGTTTTTCCCCCAAAACAGGACAAAAACCACTGAACAAAACTTTTTCTTAAAAACATTAACTACATGATTTGTCTATTTTTAAAGGCAATTACTGTGCCTACTGACAGGCAGATGCTCCATGAAAGAATCTATCTATCTATCTATCTATCTATCTATCTATCTATCTATCTATCTATCTATCTATCTAACTCTATCTCTTTCTTTCTTTCTTTCTTTCTTTTCCTTTCTTTCCCTCCCTCCCTCCCTCCCTCCCTCCCTGATCTTTTCATCTGTTTTTGAATCCAATCCCATTAAGCTGCCATTGGGACATGTTAGCTGGGAATTTTGAAAGTGAAGTCCCCAATTCCAGGGGTAGCAGTTGATTGGGAAAGCTAAACTAAGTCTTCCTTGATTTAAAAAGCAAATGCTTTTTCTTGGAGGGGCAGGAAGAAGGTAAAGAAAGAGAACAAGATGTTTTGGAAGACGGTAGCAACAACAAAGCCATCTACAGTACGTGAAGCGCTCTACTACAGTTGTGTGAAGCTATGTTCCCCTGTAAATGGAGGAGGTAGATAGGTCATGCAAACCTATAAGCAAACCATTTATGACTCTTTGCTTATTATCTTAATATCTTTTATTTATCTTATTACCTTAAGCAGAGAACTTCTTCTGCATTCCATAATTTGTTTTTGAATGTTGGGTCATCCACACAAAATGTCTGGGAAATTCAGATGACTGCAAAGATTGTCAAGATTTGACTGACTATTTTGAGGTTTCGGAACATATTACCAACATATGCTTAGCTAGCTTGTGTTTAACCTGAGGTTTACCTTCCTCTCATTTCCCAAAGAGATCATGATGTCAGGGAAGCAGCACTGAAGAAGCTAAATGTGGCTTACAATAACACACCCAGCTGTTGAATGATTCATATAGTACAACAGGATAAGGCAATGACCATGTCACGCTGACAATGCCAGCCTTGATCCTGGACTTAGATCAAAGAGGTCATGGTTGATGGTAAGTATCTAGGAAGCTGAATGATAGAATCTCTGTTTAGGAAGCAGTCATAGACTGTGGCGTCCAAACAATTTCTTAATTAAAAGATTAAAGTTTGTTCCCTGGGCAGTTGTCAACTTCTGGTTTAAATACATCCAGTAAAGAAGAGCTCACCCCTCCCAAAGTATTGGATTCTATTATTGAATTGTTGTGGTTGTCATTGTTGTTTTCCTAATATTCAACTCAATTCTGACTTCTTGTAGCCATTATTCGTTTCTTGCACTCTAAGGAACAGACCGTGGCTAACCTTTATTGTAAAGAGGCCTATTATATCCTTTCCTCAGTCATCTTTTCTGAAAGTTAAGCTTCTATTTCTCTCTAACTCTTCTTATCTAATCTAATCTTCTCATGCTTTGATTCTGCTTGCTTTCCTCTTCTGAACCCACTTCATGATGTTAGAATCCTTTCTGCCCCTTGATATGAGGCTTTGACCAAAGCACAGGAGTTATTAGTTTTCATGATTTGGAAACAGTTGTTCTGTTAATGCAGCCTAAAATTCTATTTCAGAATCAGTTTGATGTGATCTTTAAGGCTAGAAATTTAAGACTTTTAGTCCTGCATTAGAGACGAAGCTCAGGAAAAAAAGTGGCAAATCACTTCCAAAAATGTTGTGAAGGAAGGAAGGAAGGAAGGAAGGAAGGAAGGAAGGAAGGAAGGAAGGAAGGAAGGAAGGAAGGAAGGAAGGAAGGATGTTTGTTAGCTCAATGAGATTATTCACACTAGAGTTGTCATACTGCAGAAGGATTGCAGACTGCCTAAAGTCTAGAACAGAAAGTACTGTAGACTTTATTGCTTTGCCAGATCAGGCCCAGGATCTCTATCTGGTCTTTCATATTCCCATGAATATGAAAGACCAGAATGTAGAGCTGTAGTTAGGATTCCTGCTCTGAAGTTCTATATTGTTTCTTCTCACAGTTCCAGAATAAGTGTGATCCATCAGATAAAGACTAAGAGAGGTGTGAGGAGAAATTGTTTTGAAACTAAAATAAAAACAAAACCCTAAATAAAATCATCTGAATCAGACTTCTCTAATAAACATTCCATAGGTACAAGGAAGTAATTTATTATGAACTACCAATATTTATAACTGTGCTATTAACTGATTAGGACATCTATCCTATCTCTTTCTTCACCCTTTGTAAAGAGTAAACCAAGAGATATTCCAATAGGAAGAGAAGGAAGAACCAGAAAACTGAGATGTGATGTAACAGAGATCCAAAAGTATTCTTTGGCCTTAAGAATTGACACAATGTTCTTAAATTTCTGAAGACACAGCTTTCTGCATAAAAATTGATATATCTTCCTTCTACCTGATGCTTTCTAAACCACTGGGTTAAACTCTAACCCAGAATCATCATGATAGCTGGGTACTGTAATCTAAAACATCAGGATTATCTCAGATTAGGAACCTCTGACAAGCTACTTATTGTATGTTTAAAAACTAACTGTTGAGGTGCAGGTTTTCTAGAGTTCTAGGAAGCCTGAGATTCCCACCTTTAATTCAACATAATGCTGAATGCATATGATCACTGTCAAAAAGTTCAATGATTTCCCAACTCTCACTACTCTCCAGATTGTATGGATAACAAGCAGGATACCTGGTTAGTTCTTCTAGAAATGCCAAATAAAGCAAGATATTTTTTTTATCAGGGAATCAGAAGCATGTATGTTGTAGCAGCTTGGAGAAAGCAAACTCCATTTGTATAGTTACACACAATGTTCTCAAATATTTCTTGAAACAAAGAGCAACATACATTTCTCATATCTTCTTTTTTGATATTTCTTTTAAATTGTGCAAAGATTTAGTGACTTCTACTCTGAAATTAACAAATC
This sequence comes from Masticophis lateralis, assembly GCA_030761175.1. NCBI lineage: Eukaryota > Metazoa > Chordata > Lepidosauria > Squamata > Colubridae > Masticophis > Masticophis lateralis. Next base: position 127,147,530 of record JAUDYJ010000003.1, read on the forward strand.
AGGCAAAATTATGCATTTAGTTAAATCATGTATGTCTTGCTTTAATAGTTTACCATTAAAATAAAACTGATCTCAGGACCAGATGTTAAAACTATCATAGCATGGTGCTGAAGAGGTGAGAGAAATCCGTAAGTGGGGATAGTCTCTATTATCAATGCTCACTTTACCTGTCCAAGAATTTGGAAGAGGCTTTCCAAGGAAGATCTCAATGTTATTTATTTATTTATTTATTTGCTTCGATTTATAAACCGGACTTCTCCAACCGGACTCAGGGCGGTGAACAGCCAGAATAAAACATGATATACAAAAATTTAAACAATTTTAAAAATATTAAATATTTTTGGCCGACAATTAAAACAGTCCAATTTAAGATCAATTCCAATTTAAAACATAGGATGGGATCAAGCCAGCCCGGCTAGATGAAACAAGTGGGTTTTAAGGGCCTGACGAAAAGTCCGGAGGTCTGATATCATGCGTATCTCCGGGGGTAGGTCATTCCAGAGGGCGGGTGCCGCCACAGACAAGGCTCTCCTCCTGGGGGTCGCCAGCCGTTGGCACCCTGAGGAGGCCCTCACTGTGCGAGCATACTGGCCGATGGGAGGCTATTGGCGGCAGAAGGCGGTCTCACAAATACCCAGGCCCTAAGCCATGGAGTGCTTTAAAGGTGGTCACCAACACCTTGAAGCGCACCTGGGATCAAAGTAAAAATCAGCCAACAATTGTGACTAACACCACTATTTGTTTTGTTTCGGTCATCCTGAGAACTAATTTGAGATGTTGGCTGAGTTGAGCTAAGTTGGAAATCAGCTTGAGATGTTGGAAGAGTCTTAGCAATGTGGCAGTAGTCTTTATATCTTCTTGGCCACCCTCCAGATCACATGTAATTGGACCAATACTTAGTACTAAAGCATAGGTAATCTGGTATGTAACTTCTCATTTTTAAAAAGTCTGATAGCAAATAATAGAAAAAGCTACTGGCCTGTTCTTAAGGAGAATTATTAGCCAAGTAGAATTTAGGCATAATAAGTTATCATGATGCATTTACACAATTGACTTTTAACCAGGTCAGTTAAAGGCTTAGCAGCTACATTCATAAAAACACACTCGGTTTGATTTTAGCCTTCAAGGCAGGCCTTCTTTCCCCATTTATGGAGTTTGCACCAAACCTAACCAATCTGGCTATGATTCAATATATTACGTTTACCTTAAAAAAAATGAATTCGTTCACTAATGGAATTACATATGTTGTACAAATACAGCCCAGGAGGTTACAAAGCTACCTATTTCTGTGAACATTTGCATTCATTATCATTTTTCCCTTCCATATTTATTAGAAATTATAAATATGATTATAAATAGAGTAATAGAAATCAGGTTTTTTGTGGTCTAGATTTATAACCTTCTGTCTCTTTCTTAGAAGTTTAGAATGGTATCTATTTTGTTTAATGTTAGATAAGCCATTGAAATGATGGTATTGTGGTCATTAAATAATGTATTTTAAATAATTCTATGATTCTTTGTTTCTTCAAGTGTGGCTTTCACCTTCGTAAAACCCAACGGCACTTCAAGAACAATAGTATAAAGAAATAAAGTGTCAAGGCCATTCCTAAACCATGGTTAGCAACAAGGTTACAAAGGGGCAATCTGAATTTTCAATCTTCTATATTTCATGAAAATATATTAAGGTCATCTGTGATAATTCAACCAGTGAAATAATCCATAAAAGCCAAAATCAGACTTCCTACAATTGGAACCTAATGTGCTAATATAAATCCCAGAATCTCCAAACAACATAACATTAAATAACATTTCTTGGAATGATACAGCAGTCCCAATACGTCTAAAGGGTATTAGGCTTGCGAAATTAATCTTAGTATTTTGCGTATTCTGACCAGTCACCTCCCACTTCCAAACTTTGCCAAAAACACTCTCCAAGAAAAGGAAATGATTGCAAATGAAGTCATTTCTTCCATACCAGGAGACAGATGGAGAGAAATCCCAGCTTTCTTCCGTTTTTTGTCTTCAGGGCATTTTTGGAATTTCCTTCAGGAAGTAAAAGGCTGCAACCTAAAACATTTCTTTCATTTGTCAGGCAGCTGAGTTTTCCACCAGAAAATGTTACAGAGAGATGACACACAACCTAAGAAGGTGAAGGTTATCTTTGTAACCCAACTGCATCCTGTAAGTTTCAATAAAGTCTGAGGAATTATCTGGGGGGTTGGAAATGAAGAACCAGCATGAGGCACAGAAGAAGAACCATCTAAATCTCATGTTCCCTCTGAACCAGCCATCCCAAATTTAGTGTCCTCCAGCAGTCATTGGTTGGAAATGAGGGGAGCTATGGTTCAGCGCCATTGCACAACTTCCAAGTTTACTGCAACTGTACCTCCACCGAAAATCTGCTTTGGGTATCAATTGTTTTGATACACCATAAAATGAGAAGTTTCCAGAAATGTTTTGTAATGGAATAAAAGTCTAGGAAATCTCACAAGAGGCAATACTCAATTTGTTAAAACTCGGGATTTTAGCTTAACAATAAATCCTATGTGCTTGTAATCAGAAATAAGATCTAATGTGTTCAATAAAGGCTTCCTCCAGTTAAGTGGATATAATAGGATTGAAACATACTTTTTATATGGGGTGGAGGGAGAATACTGTGCATTCTTTTCTTTTAAAAAACCCAAAACTATTCTAACTAGAATATGAAGCCTTGTAGGAAATATTAGTCTGTTTATCTCTTTTGTTCCTTAATTTGAATAGGATGGCATTCATACTAGATACATATATGTAAGAAAAACAGATACATTTCAGTTTTTTTACATAGTTGTGAAAAGGTTATAGATATATTTTCAGAGCACTCACCCACATATGTGCTTCAGATTTCTGTAACAATATTTTTCTCAGTGGTTGAGCACTGTATTTAAAAAGAACTACTGGATCCTATTCCATGTAACCTGCAATCAAATTATTCTTGCAATCATAATTTACTTTTTTCTCATTCAGACTTTCCTGGCTTGATGTCTTTCATATTACAATTCCTAACTAGTTGGTTAGGAAGGAAGAGAGTTGTATACCAGAACATCTGGAAGCAATCAGATTGGGAAATGCAGCTTAACTACTATTCTCATTTGAATCTTGGCTTGTTGATCTAAAAACCAATATTAAGGTAGTTGGGATAAACCCTACAATCCAACACTTTCAAAGTAATGTTTGCCTGTAAGAAATGAAATTGTTAGGGTAGGTCCATGCATGTCATGCAAAGATACCATGATTAATACTGAGCTGTCCTTTCAGTGCAGAAAGGAAATGAGTACTTCCATAGAACTCTTAAAAGTATCCTTTCAAAACTATAACAGAGCTATGTATGACATCAAAGGAAGGATAGCTCAATGTACAGTTTATACAAAATCCAGTTTATTAATACTTAAAGGTCAATGAAGCTATACTGTACAAACCAAGTCAGAAACATTTTACATTTTTTTTAAAAAAAATTGTACTGAAAATAATGCTAAAACGGCCAATAATCTTGTGTCTAAGATCAATAATGCAATATTGATGGCTTAACAGCCATAACAGTGGAAACCCTGCTGCCATTTTCTTTTCTTTTTTTTAAATTTAAACTTTGGGTCTTCCCAGATATAAAACATGGCCTCTTCCATTGAACTCTGATGATTTTAGGAGGTTCATCCCTCACACATACAGAAAGACACTCACTCATTGATTTCACCATAAGCAGCACCTTCAGAAATTATTTCTTTCACACAACTATTATAAGTACAGAAATCCACAATATCTTCCTTTGCAACTGATTGATCTTAAGTGGAAAAGACAGATGTATGTCCCAAGTAATTAATATGGGGAACTTCCCTTCAGGTTAAGATGAAGCATGAATTTCTCATAAAATTGAAGATAACCAGTCCAGATATAAAATAGTATCTATGCTTATTAGCATCTCTACATTTTATATTGACTCAAGTTAAAATATACACATACATATACAAACACAAAATAACAATTAATGCTGTAATAAAATACATTCATTTAATACAAATAATACTTTCCATGGATGGACATGGATTTGCAGTCACTGGACACCATTTAAAATGAAGGGACACATAATGATTATACAAGGACTTTAAGTGTGGACATTTGCTGAAGTTGCAGAATGGCCCAATCTTATTTCTTTGTTCATTCTTAGAAGTCTTAATATTTGTGATTCATCTTTCAGCCTAAACTATATCTCAGAATTCAATACATAAAATGTTGCACATTGAGGTAAACCTCTCCTTAATCATGTATATATTCATATCTCCAACTAACTAGAAAAAAAATGTATGTTCACAGTGGACAACTAATAAAGTTGTTAACCAAATGTGTGGCAATATGAGAAAGAAATAATCCATGCTAGGGATTAAAATAAAACTATCAAATTGTAATGCCCTTACACAAAGGGTTCATCCATATTTATAATGCAGTGCACGCTTCTGGCTACATTTCAAAAAAGGTGTAACACAACTGGAAAAATTGTAGGAGAGGGCAACAAAAGAGACTGACTTTCAATATCTTCCTTAGAAGATGATTATGAGAAATGAATAGCAATATCACTTAGATTTATATACCACTTTATAGTGCTTTACAGCACTCTCTAAGCAGTTTACAATGTCAGCCTATTGCACCCAACATTCTGGGTCCTCATCCTTCACTCAACCTTGAGCCAGTCAGGATCAAATGCCTGGCAGTGGGCAGAGTTAACCTGCAATACTACATTCTAACCACTTCGCCACCACAAATGAACAATTTACATAGCAAAAGAAAATAGGAAATTTCATATGCTGTGTAGGAAGAAAACAGGGGAAATGTGTATCCTTTCCAAAAACGTTGGGATTCAGAAAAATCACCCTAAGAAATTGATTGGAAGGAGAAGAAAAACAAAAGAAAGTATTTTGTCACACAGCACATAATTAACATTGTAGAATTCATTACAAGCCAGGGCAATGGCCATTAACTCAAGTAGTTTATAAAAAGGAATGAATAAATTCATGGAGAATCAGTCTATCAAGAGCGATTAATTTTGAAGAGCTATAGGTTAGAACAGCCCTTCTCCAAATATTAGTTGCAGACCAACAAGTAGTAAGAGGGTATGACTCCATCTCCTGCTTGCAAGCACCCCACATTCAGCTGTTTGATCAATGGGGGGCAAGAGGAAGAATAAGGAAAAATATGTATCCTACACTAAGATATGGGAGGTCATACAACAAAGTTGCCTGGAAGGAAATTAAGGTCTCCAGCAGGGCTATTCTTAACATTCTTATGATTACCATGAGCAGAAATGGAACATGGCTGATGGTTAAAACTGTGTATATAAAGCTGCTGTTAAAGTTATTAAAATGCAACTCATTACTGAAAGCAGCATATTTATCAGCTTTTCTTAAAAGGTTCAAATGACACATCTATTAAGTTCAAACAGCCCCAGTCTAATTCACACGTATCACAATCTCACTAATTCCTTGAGGATTCAACTACAAGCAGGACTATGGGGGCTATGTTCCTCAGAGTAACCCACAGCAGTCTCCAGCACCTAATTCCCATTGACTTTCCACTGATGATTAAGTGCCAAAGGGATACACGCATCTGAACAACTCTTGAGATAAAATCCCACCCCGCTTCTCTTTCTATTACTCAGAATATACTAGCACATTTGCTTCCCTTGACAAGGGAGTTAATTGAAGAAGACTGTCAATCCAATGCAAGAACTTTGTCTCAGGAGTTCAGGAGTTTTACCTGGGGGGGGGGGGAGAGAAACAATTTGAAGATATTTCTCTCCTTCCCCACTCATACTCCCATTCAAAGGCACTGCTTATCCAAGTGTCCACTTTTCAGAGAAGTATAGAGTTTGAATATTCCTAACAATCCTAAGTTGCCACAGGGCAAACCAACATACAACATTCTTCCAGAGAGGAAATATTTTCAAAGGACACAATGTGTCTTATACCAACAGCTGGACCCCAATCAGTACTCCATTACTCCTTCAGACCAACTCGTTCTCACTCTCCTCCTTCCGTCTGGAGACAAGCAAGCAGAGCTATCCCCCATGTGTCAGCCTTCAAGGGGCTCAGGCCTCCATTTTGCCAAAGCTCCTAAGACGATGAGGTGACATTACCGGAGGACACAATCGTTTCTGGAGGATCCCCCTCATCTTTCTGAGGATGGGAGGAATTGTCAGATTTGCTTCGGCTGAATTCTATCCCTCCAATGATGGGTCTTTTGACTTTGGCCCCAGAGTCTGTGGTGGGACACGTCCAGCACCGTACAATCTTGAAAAAGGCCCTCCTCATCTCCTTGTTGGTAAGCGTGTAGATGATTGGATTGGTGGCTGAATTCAGAACTGCTAGTACTAAGAAATATTCAGCCTTGAAGAGGATGGGACAAGCCTTGACTTTGCATCTCACATCCAGCAACAGAAGAATGAACAAGGGTGTCCAGCAGACAATGAACACACTTAAAACAATAATCACTGTCTTCAGCAGAGCCAGTGACTTCTCTGAGCTCCGGGTTGCTTTGGCCACATTCTTCCGAAAAGTCAGCCTACGGCTCCTTGTCCTTACCAAGATGTAGATCCTACAGTAAAGGATCACAATGGCCAGTAAGAGGCCAGTAAATATACTGGTGCAAAAAAGGATATAATGCTTATGATAAAGAGGCAACACGGTGGAGCAGTTCTCCAGGAAACCAATGCAGTTCCACCGCATAATAGGGAGACCCCCTAATATCACAGAGATGACCCAACAGGCACTGATGAGCAGGAAGGAACGGAAACTATTGCTGCCATTATGGAGTTTCATCTTCAACATGGTAATATATCGCTCAATCGCAATAGCCAGCAGGCTGAAGACTGAAGCAGACAAAGCCACAAACATGCTTCCTTCTCTAAGAAACCACTGGGCAGGGGTGAGGGTGTAAGTCGCGGAGCCGGACAGAAGGATGTTAGCGATGTATGCCACTCCTGCTAGCAAATCTGAGAGCGCCAAGTTACCAATAAAGTAGTACATTGGCCTGTGGAATTTCTTGGTTTTCCAAATAGTCAGCAGAACAAAGATGTTCTCGAGGATGATGAAACAGCAGATAATGATGAAGACCACCGATGTTGCTTTAATCCCACTTTCGGCATTCTCATTGAGCTTCCCGGTGTAGTTGTAATGCCTGATGATGATTTCGTAGTTGAGGTAGTCACTGACGTCGCTCCGGACCTTCATGTCAGGGGCCCTGGCAGAGTCCATGGTTCCAGTCTGGACTGCAGGTTTCCAAGCAACTGGTGAGACGTGTAGAATGACAGTCACTTGCTGTCCCTCCTGCTGTGTCCAAGGTCTGCACTTCCTACAGCCTGTATCTCCTCAGAAACCAGGATAATCTCAGAAACCAGGACCCTTAAAAATCAAGGGAGACAAAGCAAAAGACTATTAGCTAAAGAGTGTTTGATCTAACCCAGCACAACTCAAAAGCCAACAAGCTGAAATCCCAACATCAACTGCTACAAGGGTGTTGCAGTCTTAAATTATGTAGAAGGAAAGACTATGAAGAAACATTCTATGCACTGCCCATATTTGACTGGTTACACTAACTACACACAAGGCCTGCAAAAATAATAGCTTTTATCTATATGATCACCTAAGTTTACTACACTGTCTAAGAAAAGCTGTTCTATGTATAGCACAGGTTAAGTGTTAGAATGTACAAACCGCAGCAGTCACAGTCCAGACACTAGATACACTCACACATTAATTCTGGTAATCATGAGGATCCGATATCTATTTCTACTGTACACCACAAATTGTTCTGATTTTTACTATGGTGACTAAATTATATCACAGCAGGTGGCAGCACCTAGCTATCCTTGGCTGATTTTGAGAAAGCAAAGCTAGCTGGACCTGGATAATAATTAGATAGGATGCCATCAGGAAACCCTTGGAGTGCAGACCTAACTGGGAAGTCAAAGAAAACAAACAACCCAAAACCACAAGTAGGAAACAGCAAACCGTTTCTCTACATCTGCCAAGCAAAGCATATGGATATGCCCCTGTAGTCATCAAATCAGAAATCATCTCAAAACAGGCATTCCCTTCTTAGCCAGATTAGGCAGTCTGCAATCAGAACAGTAATAATTTGTTTTTTTAAGTCACCCAGGACCATACCAATGAAATCTTTTTCGATGCCCACTGATCTCACTGAACAGAAAAACCCAAGTGCTGACCACAATTCAAACACATGAAATTAAATCCCAGTTTTGAAAGGCAGAGCTTGAAAACAATGAAAGGAAATAGGAATCACTCAGAATTTCAGAGACAAGAAGTTCCCACCTAATTCCACGTCAACTTCAGTTTACAAGTCACAATGCAACTTATTCCTGTCTGTGAATACACCAGGGAAACTAACCCCAACATCACTGTTTATAGCCAAGTAGGAAACCTTTCTCATTCTTGAAGTGCAATGCGCATCAATTTCAAGACCTTAGGTTACCTGTTCCTGATGGCAGCCTAAACAATTTTAATTCCTGAAACATTTTTCTTCAGGTGGCTAAAGTAATAGAAAGAAAATTGTTTTGGTTGGTTCCACTTAAACAAAAGAAGCAAGTTAAGCTTCAAAAAGACTTACTGTTGTAGGAGAGGCTTAGGAAAAGGTCATCTTTGAACAATGGACTAATTGTATCAGTTAAAAATAAAGATGACCATTAAATTGGAGGGACTGTTTTTTGCCCATTGCCCCATCACCAATTTCAGATCTCTGGAATAAACTCAGCAAAAACCTAGAGGACAAAAAGAAAAGTACTTGAACTTTTATAATTGGGAGCAGAGAGAGAGAGAGAGGAGGGGGAAAAGGCTGATTTTGGGCTACAGCCGAAAATGTTTGGAAGCTCATTTTCAACAGCTTAATTAGTTTGTGCATGGCATTACTAGATGAAAGAAAGTGTATAGAAAAATATGAGTAAGTATTCATGGTGTTTATACTAAGTATTTAAAATAGCATATCAATCCAACACAGAAAGCAAAGTTAAAACTTTCACTGGGTGCAGATGTTTTAGGATAGAAGAGAATGAAAGTTACCATTTGTGTTCCATTCTCTCTGTTGGAAGATCTTACTGCTTATTCTTTTCTCACTATGAACCAGGATAAATTGGGGGGAGGGGGAATGGACTCTTCAAAGAAACACGCTGGACTTCCTGATAGATGATCAATTCACATATAAATCTTTGACTATGAACACACGCCATGCCAGCCTTTATGCCATATGTACAGTAAATCACACCTAACTGCTTAAATAGCTGGGTTACCTAACAAAAAAAGGGCATGTATCATATACTTTATAAGGTAACACAGCTATTCCACAGAACTTGAGAGACACATGCCATTTCTGTGTTTGGCAGGCCACAAACATTTCACCATTTAAATTTGTCCACTTTTTGTCCCCAGATGTAAAACATCTGTTTTGAATAGGGCTGTGAACCAGCCACAGAATTTTCCTCTCTCCCAACCTCCTCTCTAGGAAGCAAAAGACATGGGTACCCATATAAGCCCATAAAACATTCAACAATTAGGCGAATAGGAAAAGGGTCAGATCAGTATTACGCCAACCCACCACTGTTTCTCCAAAGAATCAACCATTTTGTTAAACTATATGCTGATTTATTTTTTTAAGATATATTTTTAAGACAGCAGAGAAGGTCCTGCGTGGATACTAACTATGCACACAAAGCACTTTGCTCTGAACTTCAGCTGAACACAGACATACCTCTCAGTGTCCCCCTTTAAACCTCTGCACAAGACTTGTGAGGGGAATTTAATTAACAACAGGCAGAAAGAACCTCTTAAGGTGAAAGAACCTCTTGATGATCAGGTCATCAAGCTGACTGAAATCCGACCTGCAACCAGGTTTTGTTAAAACAGATTAGACCTCTGGTGTAAAAACTGAAACTTTTGCCGAACTGAGGTTAATAGCAACAGCCAGAATGAGGAGGAGGGGAGGGGGAACCCAGGTACACTGACTTCCAGCCTAAACCCAGCAAAGCTGCAATCTCTAACCAAAAATTAAGTCCTGATCTTTCGATCCTTCAAAACATCCTGGTTTTAAGTCATGTTCTTTCAACATCTCTTCCAAAAACTGTGCCTGTTTTCGGTTCCTCTGGAAGAAAAGGAAATCTTATGGTTGCTGCCTTCAGAGTTTGCCTCTTCTCCTCCATCCCCAGGTAGCATACAGCATGCAAATCGAGAGCGCTTTCTAATAACATCAAATATTCACCTGCAACTTTCACCAAGGAAACATCTCTGCAAGGCACCTCGGGGGCCATTCATTCTGGTTGGAGACCAGAACATCTCTATCCCACAGACTTTACCCAATGGCTCGTATTCTCTAGGCTGATAGTATCTGCATCACCATCAGGCAAGAGGGGTAAATTGCTTGTTGGAGTTATTTTAATCCCCCCCTCCCCATACACACACACACACACACACACACACACACACAAACCTTCCATTCCCGTTAGCTTCAACATTTTTTTTCACCTTTTTAGCTGTATTATTCCACCGCTACGCGCACGAATCCAGGCAGCAACATTCCCAGTAGATTCCACCAAATTAAACTTCCAGGACTGAATGTTTACTAAGCACGTTCATTCTCTGCTGCCTTCTGCCACAACCCCTAGATAAGAGTCCGGCAAACGGGGCAAAATCTTTCACAAATCAGATGCCCCCCTCCCTAAAGTTAGCTGGTAGTTCAAGCGCAAGACTCCTCCGTTTCCCCGCGTTCAGTCAGTGGCTAACTAGGAGCAACAAACAAAAAAAAAAACAAGTTGAGAGGGAATTTTGCCCGGTTCGCAACGCGCGCGCGCAGACTCTTCCTGGGAAGTTTGCTGGGACAGGTTTAGCACAACGTAAACTTTTCCGCCGCTTCGCCCGGATTCCTGATAAAATTTCCGGGGGAAGTTCCCAGGAAAAAAAAAGAGAGAGGGGGAAAAGGGAAATGGGCAAGTGTCAAGGCGGAGAGTGAAGGCTTGCTCGCTCCCCTTTGGAAGTCAATTCTAACCAAACAAAGCCGAAGGGACACGTACCGGGTAACCACGACTTAAATCTCCACTTAAATTCCAGGGTTGATCCTGCGAAGCACTATTTCCCCAGGGATTCGGAGTTTTGCAGCCCAAGGAGGTGTTCACATCAAAACCCTCGACCACCGACTTCCTTGGCTGCCGGTCGCCTTTCCCAATTGGCGACTTTCAAAGCGTCCCCGGAAGGCGGAACGCAACGAAGCGCTTCGCTCCCGCTTGCAAAATAAAATAATAATAATAATAATCCTGTCCGGATTCCTGCAAAAAAAAAAAAAAGGGGGGGGGGCGCGAGATCCCTCAGCTCAGCTCAGCTCTTACCTCGCTCGCCCGGGACGCCGCTCTCGTTGGAGGAGGCTGCATGGCTCACCCTTCACCTCGAGCCAGGCCCACCCGTCGCCCCCCTTGCCTAACAAAAGCGGGGCTGCCTCCCGAGCTCATTGGAAGCGTTTTTCCTTCCCAGCGTCGTCTGGGTCTCCCTCTCCTCCTCCTCCTCCCCCTCCCTAAATTCCCATTTCTCGCGCGCGCGGCTGAGGCGACTTTCACTCGGGCTTAAGTTTTGTCCTCCTGCCCGGCCTGGAAACGAGGAGATCTCCGGCCGCTCCGATTTCACTAAGCAGCTCCTAAACCGGGTGTAGCCGCGGAAGGATTAACACCTGTTTCCTTTCGCCGCTGGTTGCGCCTTCGAAGTTTTGTCTGGGGTTTTTGTTTTTTTTTAAAAAAAAATGCGGGGTGGGTGCACGCGAGGGGAGAGAGCCTGGCAACCGGCGGGGGGGGGGGGATGCAGGAAAGCTGGCTTGCTGGACCCCGAGGCTTCCCTAGACTTTGTCCAAGTTTCCTGCCATCTCCTTCCCCAGCTCCCGGCTTTGCCCCCCCCCCCCCCCGCCGCCCCTCGTTTCCTTTTTTGAATGCCGGTCTACAAAATAAGTGTAAACAAGTGGAAGAGAAGAGGTGCTGAGAGCTGGTCTCTTGTTTAACTTATTTACCAACTTATTTATTTATTTAAACTTATTTACCAACTTAGAAACAATGGATGGAAACTAATCAAGGAGAGACACAACCTGGAACTAAGGAGAAACTTCCTTCCAGTGAGGCCAATGAGCCAGTGGAACAGCTTGCCTCCAGAAGTTGTGGGTGCTTCATCACTGGGTTTTTAAGAAGAGACTGGACAGCCATTTGTTTGAAATGGTGTAGGGTCTTCTGCTTGGGTGGGGGGTTGGACTAGATGACCCCCAAGGTCCCTTCCAGCTCTGTTCTGATTGATTGGCCCCCTCAAAAGTTTGACTTTTACGTAAATTGGGTCCTGTTTTTTTGCTCCTCTCAGGAGGAAATCCAGAGAGCAGTATAATTTTTTTCCTCATTGGTTTCATTGGTTTTTCTTTATCTAGTTTTAGGACTTATGTGGAGAATAGATTATGTCCAGTGGTGGGATTCAAATAATTTAACAACCAGTTCTCTGCCCTAATTTTTTTTTTATTTGATTTATATGCCGCCCTTCTCCGGAGACTCAGGGCGGCTTACAATGCGTTAAGCAATAGCCTTCATACTTTTGTATATTTATATTTATACAAAGTCAGCTTATTGCCCCCAACAAACTGGGTCCTCAATTTACCCACCTTATAAAGGATGGAAGGCTGAGTCGACCTTGAACCTGGCTGGGATTGAATTTGCAAGTAATTGCAGGCAGCTGGATCTTAAATGACCAGTTGGGTAGGCGTGGCGTGTGACCATGTGGGTGTGACTAACTCAACGTCATTCACCTTGATGGGTGCTTCGCCTTAGCTGTTACAATGTAATAAGGGTTAACTAGAGAGGCAGTTTCTGTAAGCAGGGCAATAAAGATTAAGCTAGAAATAACACCAGAATGTTTCCTTCCTGCCTTCCTTACAGGATTAGCCCTGTAAAGTGGAAAAAAACAAACTAAGATTTCTTCCAACAACCAGTTCTCTGAACTGCTTAGAAAGTTAACAAGCAGTTCTCCCGAATATGTGTGAACTGGCTGAATCCCACCACTGATTATGTCATATTTATACAGAAATAGTGAAAAATCCAGAGTTCATCCATTTTTAAGCACCACTGTATGTTAATAGGATTACAATTCTTCTTTCCAAATATCTCTGCATGATAAATCACTTTATCAAATGTTTGTTTGTTTGTATGCTCTTGCCACAATCTGAGGCACTTGAATGCATTACAGATAAAACAGTGACAATCAGCCACCTCATACCTTCCTTGTTTCTAAGACCCTGCAAAAGATCAATTATATTACAGATATTCCTCAACTTACAACCTCAATTGAGCCCAACATTTTTGTTGCTAAGGAAGACTTTTTTAAAGTGAATTTTGCCCCATTTTACAACCTTTCTTGCCACATTTGTTAAGTGAATCACTGCAGTTGTTAAGTCAGTCAGGCATCCCCATTGACTTTGCCTGTCAGAAGGTCACAAGGTGATCACATAACCTTGGGATACAGCAAATGTCATAAATATGAATCAGTTGCCAAGCATCTGAATGTAGATACTTGCCCATTTCCCTTTCCTTCCCTCCCCCTCCCTTTTTTTTCCAGGGAACTTCCCCCGGATATTTTCACATGATCATGGGGATGTTGCAATAGCGTGGAAAATGATCATGTCACTTTCAGTACCATTGAAACTTACAATGGTCATTAAATGAATTTGTAAATGGAGGACTACCTGTATTTATTATATTTTTATCCCCATCTTTATTACAAGTAACTCCAGGCGGCAAACTTAAATAAGCTTTCCTTTTCCTATTTTTTTTCAACAGCAACCCTGTGAGATGAATTGGGCTGAGAGAAAGTGACTGCCCCAAAGTCACCCAGCCAGCTTTTGTACCTAAGGCAGGACTAGAACTCCCTGTCTCCTGGTTTCTAGGCCAGCACCTTAGCCACTTCACCAAACTGACTTTGAAATAGAAAGCTTGCCAAGAATATTGTAGAAAACAAAACAATCCGTAAATGAAGGCATTTCATTTTAATGATTTACAACCCTGATTTGTGAGGCAAGTTGTTTAACATGAAAGTTGCAGAAAATGACTCTGTGTCTTCACAAACCCTCCTTTCCCTCTGAAAGCAGAGAGAAGGCATTGCAGTAGTGGTGGGTTCCTCCCGGTTCGGCCAAGCTGGTAGCAGTGATGATGTGGCGTCACCAAACCAGTTCTCTTTGTCCAGGAGCTGGGCCCTCCCACCAGACCCCGTATCATTCCTAGCTTTATTTCTTCTTTTTTAGCCCAGCTGATAGGTGCGGCAGAGTGGATTGCCGTACCTCAGTTGGGCAGATACCTAATGTGCTTGCGTGGAGCCCAAATTTGGCGTGCACGCGAGCAAAATGAGTGCACAAAGAGAACCGGTAGTATAGCTGGTTGGAACCCACCACTGCATTGTAGATGTTGCATAATGGCGGGCACACATATGTACATGATCAAAGATTCTTCATGTCAGAAGTTTACCCTAATTTGGTATGTGAAATTTTAAGTGGGAGATCCCCAGTTCCCCCATGTTAAGCAACAAATGAAGACAACCTTGCAGTGAAAATTTGGCTTCTTTATTATCCAGATTCAGTGATATGCTCTCAGGGTACCCAGTGGAGGGATGGAGGGGACATATATGGCCCATGACCTGCTCATCCCTATAGTTAGCCATAAAAATTGTTTACCAGATGTAATGGTTGGATTTCTACCACACTCTAAGCTCAAACCAGATACATTTAGCATGATCCATGGGCTTCTTCCACAAACTCTAATTAAAACAAGTTATAGTGTGATTTGGGCTTAGCATAGCTTGACAGGAGATAGCAATGCAATGAATGAGCCATACTGTTTCTGAACTACAAGATGGAAACTTGTCAGCACAACAGGCAGTGGTATTCTCCCCTTCCCCAAGCCAAACTATTGTTTATGGTTTGAAGCCCAGGAAGATGGCTGTTGCATGGCTTTCCTTTCGTCCTGTGAAAATATTCTGTTCTTTCCTGTTACGCAACCGCCTGAGAACAGAGAATCACCTCTAGCATGTAAGGACACGCTAGAGTCCTTATTCAGGCTGTTCAAGATGTTTTATCCTGTTCCTCTCCACGCTCAACTAAGGCATATGGGAACTACAAGCTGCCATCCTCTCATTGCTCTAAACTGGAGAAACCCACTTGTTTAGCAGTCAGGGAAAGGATAACCTAGCCATATCTGTAACACAAAGGGCAAGGATTGGATACAATGTCTTCTCCCTTTTCCCTCTTTCTCTTTTGTGGAAATGGATTCCCAGAAGACAGGCGCTGACAATGGCTACATCAGGTGCACAAGAGAATTATTATTTTCTCTGTTGAGCAACTAGGGTTCGAAGTATGAGATAAGAGCAGCAGATCGGCTTCTTGAAGACATTGTAGGAAAGGAACCATGCTAGTCTATAGTAGTAAAAAATCAGGTTCTGGTGGTACCTTTTCTGATTAGCTTCTCATGTGAACTGTCTCTCTATTGACCATGCATCTGATAAAGTGAGCTTTGCTTCACCAAACTTTTACGCTTGTTAATACAATTTGTTAGCCACAAAAGTTGCTACCACACTTTTCCCTTTTGAAGTAAAAGACAAACAGTGTCCTTAAGGAAATCCTGTCTCCTTAATTCATAGTCAGGCTGTTCATTCTTGTATACAACATTCACAAAAACTTCCTGGGAAAGGACTGAATGTTGTCAGTTAGAGAATACAAGCGTTGTTGGCAAGTTATTCTGAGCTCAGTCCTGAGCATCTCTCATTTCCAGGGTGGATACAAGAAATCTCTATTTTAGAATGTGGAAGAACTGTTATCAGTCAGAGCAGACATTATTTTATTGTCATAATCTCTTCATAAGAAGGTGAAGTCACAGCTATCAGTTCTTTAGTTTGTTTTGGCCTTCATATGCATTATTTCTTCCCAGGAACTTATGATGTAATGTATTAATGTAGTTTGTTTATTTATTTATTTTATTTGTTTGTCAAACTTATACAAGCTAACAAGTATAGATATGAAAATCAACATGAACAAAGGAAGTAAATACGTACAAATGGAGACAGTAGAACAGGGATGGTAGGAACACTGGTGCACTTACGCACGCCCCCTTTACGGACCTCATAAGAATGGGGTGAGGTCCATGGTAGACAGTTTGAGATTGAAGCTGTGAGGGTTTAAGGCTGTAACAATGGAATCAGGTAGAGCATTCCAGGTGTTGACCACTCTGTTGCTGAAGTCATATTGTCTGCAATCGAGTTTGAAACGGTTTACCTTGAGTTTGTATCGATTGTTTGCCCGTGTATTATTGTGGTTGAAGCTGAAGAAGTCGTTGACAGGCAAGATGTTGTAGCAGATAATTTTGTGTACTATGCTTAGATTTGACCGTAGGGGGCGCAGTTCCAAAAGTTCAAGCCTGGAGGCATAGGGAGTTCTATTGTATGTGAGGATCCAAGTAGTGTGGCCTTTTGCAACTGAAGAGGTGGGAGATTTTTTCAGTGCTCAGATTTTGTAAGTGCCATCCACGATTTTTGGTGTGCTGGTAATCATTGGGACCACCACAGCCAGTTTATGCCATGATCTTTCAATTTCAGTTTTCAGATTTTGATACTTTGTGATCTTTTCCAATTCTTTGTCTTCAACTATCTCCTGGTATTGCCACATCAATTATCTTTTCTTTTCAACCACATTTAAATCTGGTGTGTTGTGAGTCAAGACGTTATCAGTCTGTATCCAGAAACCCCACAATAGTTTAACCTGATTATTTTTGACTACCTTTTCAACTTTGTTCCCACTAATTTCTCTTTACTGATAATATTTACAATTGTTTCAGTGAATCATTTGGTGACAGTGTTATGTCATTGTTTATAATCAGTTTGTGTGATCTTCTTGCACAAGCTGAGTATATGATTTACTTTTTTTCCTACTTCTTTGCATAACCTGCACTTTTTATCATTTGATTCAGTTCTGCCCTTGATTGCATTAGTTTGAATAGCTTGCTCTTGAGCAGTCAAAATTTAAGCCTTCAGTTTCTTTTTTTAATATTCCAGTTGTAAGACATTGTCAGATTTTATATTTATTCACTTTCTCCTCAATCTTTTGTAAAGGTTAACCATTTAATGCTTTTCTGTGCCAGTAGTGTTGTTTGCATTACATTATTTCAATATTAACTTTTTGTTACATTTCAATTTTTAACTTGGTCAATGCTTGTTCTTGTCTATCTTTTATATAATCAGCCAGTGCACACTTATCATCTATGACAGTTTGTCTGACCTGAAATAAACCTCTGCCCCCATTTCTATGGGGCAGATAAAATCACTACAAGGATGTAATACATAGTGAATTGTAGAGCTTGTAGCATTCAATTTTCCCAGCTATTGCTGTTATTTTTTGCTTTATGATTTCCACAGCTTCTTCAATATTTGGGGGCTAAACCAATACTTTTTATTAGTTTATTTATTTGTTTGCCTAGATTCCTACATTCTTCAATTTTTCATCTTTCATGATTTTTAAATTACTTGCACCTGATCTTGATTTTTTTTTTTTGGCCTCCAGTCTGATTTTCCATTTTAGGATTGAATATGATTATTATTAATTAACTTGTACTCTGTCCAATTCCGGAAGTCTCACACAATCAATGAAACAAATTTCATAAAGTACGAGAGCCTTAAGAACCCTTCTTTCCTATTTTTAATACATGCATTATAAAACCTGAAAGTAAAAGGATCATTTGTAAGCATAAGGCTGTTTTGTGTTTTGTTCAGTTGTAATTTGTTCTAGAAAACTTTATCAAGAATAAGTTATTGGTGCTTTAAATAAATGGACAGGCTGGTTGATTCTGCTATAAATAACTTTATCTAGGTTATTAGATAGTAACATACACTCACACACATAATATCTGTTACTATCTAATAACCTAGATAAAATAAAGTTATTTATAGCAGACTCAATCAGCCTGTCCATTTATTTAAAGCATCAATTGTACGTACTATTACATACATACATACATACATACATACATACATACATACATACATACATACATACAAGATTGCCTAAAAGAAACTGTCATCTTTTCGTGTGGGGTAAGAACAAAACCCCTAACCACAGGACAGTAATATCATAAAACTGATTCAGACAGAAATTCCGGTTTTGTCATTTGTGATCAGCCCATCTTGACAGTTAAAATTGATCTCAAAGCAAAACTTTTAGAATTGAGTTTTTTTTTGTGCTAACAGTTTCAATTGTTCCACGCCTGTTTTCGAATGACCACAATATACCCTCTTTTGAGATTAGTAGAAAATGAGACCCAGACAAGAGAACCGTTATTCTGCAACTGTCAAGAGAGAAGGGAAGAAAAATGAATCTGAAGACAGTCTTTGCAACCGCCACACAATCAGAAGCTGCACATGTTTTACTACAGTGTAAACAGAAAGACAAGGAAGCAGGAGATATCCCTTTCTTTGGAACCCTGGACTCAACATACCTTATATGAAGGGATTAATATATCCAAGTAAGATATCCCATAACTGAGGGATATGGTGTCTCAAGAAATCTCATAATCAAATATAAAAGTTTCATTTATAGCAAATACTATAAACCTGTGAATAAAGACAAAAAAACCCTGTCTTGTAGGAGTTAATGGGAAAAGAAAGCAGGCATACATTGCTTTTGTAAATGTTATTCACAAAGTTAAAATTCAAACTCCAAAAAGGGAAAAGTACAAGAAACAAAGCAAACTAAACACATTAAAAAAATCATTTAAAAGCCACTCACATTGGTTGTCCAGCTTGGTTAAAAACAGCTAAATATATTATACATATTGCTTCTGAAAAATGATATATTGATCACATTTTGTCCAAAATAGATTTAGTCCTCCACTTATGACCACAATTCAGCCCAAAATTTCTGTTCTAAGTGAGACAATTAATGAGTTTTGCCCCATTTTACAACCTTTCTTGCCACAGTTGCTCAGTGAATCATTGAGTTAGTAACACAGTTGTTAAGTGAATTTGGCTTCCCCGTTGACTGTTTTGTCAGGTCCCAAAAGGCAATCACACAACTGTGTGACACAGCAACTGTCATAAATATGAGTCAGTTGCTAAATGTCTGAATTTTGATCATGTGACTGTAGGGATACTGCAATAGTCACAAGTGTGGAAAATAGACTTTTTTCAATGTTGTTGTAACTTTGAACGGTCACTAAATGAATGGTTGTGAGAACTACTTGTATACACAATTTGATGCCCTTGAGCACTAATAAGTAAATAAAAAAGGAATACACTAAGCCTCTTGCATCACCTCTATTTACAAGATCTCTTTTCAGCACTATATAAGCAGTAGTGGGATTCAGCTGGTTCGCACAGGTTTGGTAGAACCGGTAGATAACTTTTTGTGCAGTTCAGCTAAATAGCATGCCTCACCACACCTGGCCCCGCTTCACCCCTCCCCTCCCAGCCATTCCTTGCCTCACTGCCTACCTGCTCGTGTGGCTGGACAAGTAGCTGGGTATGACAAGGAGTAGCTGGGAGGGGAGGGGCGAGGTGGGGCCGGGCATAGCATGGCATGGCATGGCAAGGCAAGGAGAGGCTGGGTGGGGTGAGGTGCCCCTCGACGTGAGTGATGTCGAGGTAGCCACACCCACCCAGTCACATGACCACCCAGCCATGCTTACCCATTAGGGCAGAGAACCAGTTGTTAAATTATCTGAATCCCACCACTGTATTTAAGTACACAAAAGATTTACTAGGTACATATATTAGTTTTCTCCATCCAACCAGATGTAATCCTAGATTGCATCAGTGGTTGTATAATCTATAGATCAAAGGGGTGGAGTTATAGATCAAGGGGTGCGTGTGTTCCTCTCTCCTCTGCATTGGATCATACTGGAACACCATATCCACATCTGGAACCATTGACAATTTGAAATATGTCCATAGAACAGCATCTAAGATAATAAAGGGCTTGAATTAAAAAAAAAGTATGAAGAGCAGTTAGAGGCGTTGGGTAATTTATATCTGCAGAGAGATATGATAGCTGCCTTTAAATATCTGAACCACAGTCACATAGAAGATGAGATGGAAGTGTTTAGAATTATGCCACAGGCAGAAACAATGGGTTTAAATTACAAGGAAACAAAGTAGATTTTAGTTAGATATCAAGAAAAGTTTTCTAACAGAGCTGTTCAACAACGTAAGGTGACCTTGGATAAAATGAAGACTTCTCTTTGCTGGAGATGGTTAAGTGGCATTTGGATAGCCATCGGTTGATGGTCTTTGTGGATTCCTGTCCTGGGCAGGGAATTGGACTAGATGATGTTCAAGCTTCCTTCCAACCCTTATATTCTATTATTCCATCAGACTAGCAGATTGGCATCTTCATCTGGGTTCTTCTATGCCACGGGTGTCAAACTTGCTGCGTGACATGATGTATCGCAACTTTTTTCCCTTCGTGGAGCTGGGGTAGGCATAGCTTGTACGTGACTCATCCAGCCCATGAGCCACCAGTTTGATACCACTGTAATCTATGCACTACAAAGAATATGGTTGCACTACAGAATTCAGAAAAAAGATATTCCCAATAACATAAAGTATGTATAATTGCTCCAGGCAGAAGGCAAATGGGGTTGAATATCTCTGTTCTTGAAGCCACATATATAGGGTGAGACCTACAGAAATACTTAATGCGGTCCATTTGTTTTTGTCCTTAGTGAAGTTACAAAGGGGCTGAAAAAAGTGACTCAACAACCAGTCCTCACACTTATGACTATTGCAGCAGGCCTGAGGTCACTTCAGACACTTGACAACCAACATATATTTATGATGGTTGCAGCATCCCAAGGTGACATAATTACCATTTTTAAGCTTCCCAGCTTCCCAGATTTTAGGCATCTGACAACCAAAGTTGTTGGGGAAAGCTGGATTCACTTAATGACAATTGGTTCACTTAACAAGCATGGCGATTCGTTTAACAACCACAGCAAAAATGGTCATAAAATTGGGCATGACTCACTTAGTGACCCCCTTGCTTAATAATGGAAGTTTGGGTTCCATTTGTGGTTAGTAAATTGAGTACTATCTGTATGCCCATCCATCCTTACCACTTTCCTTTTTTCCAGTAAGCTGATGTTTTGCAAATTACTGTTGTGATTGATGTCTAGTAAGAATAGCCAGGCAGAATAAACGGGAGCCAGGAAAAGAAGTCCCATTCATTCCATTATAAAATAGTGGAAAAAAGGAACAAAGTGCCTTTTCAAATTCTTTGTATCTCTAATTCTGTGATATCACAATGCACATATAATAGGGGAGGAGCTCGCATCACACTGCTTATGCTGTTTAGTTCCCTACACTCAGATGGTGTTTGACTTTGCATCATTGTGGTTTTTCCACCTCATCCAGTTACACGGACAAGCAGTTGTATTGGTGGGCGCACTTTCTCTCTCTTTTTTTGAATGTTTATTCCCCAAACCCTAACCCATAACCCAGCATCCTTCAGTTGTATTGGATGCAATTCCTGTAATTCCCAGGACAGAAAAGTGGTCTGAAAATACAATTGAGAGTGGCTGTAGTGACTGACAAAAGTTAAGATATTGTTTGTATGGTAAAATGTGATGATTTTGATTTGTGACAAAATACAGTATTGTCTCTTTTTGCTTTAAATTAATCCCAATCTGCATAGCCATTGTTCATAATACAAGAGGGTCAACTTGTTGAACTCCAGCCTACAAAAGATTAGCCATCAAGCCTGTGAATGCTGTAATCTAGTATTTGACATTGTACAGGTTTCACATCTTGGCTGAGGTCAATCAAAGCTGTCTAAAGTGGTGACATATTCTTATAATTAGATAGAGGTCTAGCTCAAATCAGACACAGAACTTTACATTTTAAAATGATAAAATAGCCCATAGGCAACATAAGTCCTCAACTTATGATCACAATTTGAACCAGATTTTCTGTTGCTAAGCAGGTTGTTTGTTGAGTAAGTTATGCCCGATTCTACGATCTTTTTTTTTTTTTTGCCACAGTTAAATGAATCGCTGAAGTTATTAAATGAATCATGCAGTTGTTATGTGAATCCACTTTCCCCACCGACTTTGTTTGTTGGAAGCCAGTGGGGAAGGTAGCAAAAGCCTATCACAAGTACTTGGGATACTGCAACTGTTATAAATACATGCCAATTGCCAAGTGCCTGAATTTTGATTACCTGACTGGGGATATTGGGGTTGTCGTAAGTGCGAGAACCAGCCATAAATCACTTTTTTTTAGTACTGTTGTAATTTCAATCACTAAACAAATGGTTGTAAGTCAAAGACAGCCGGTACTCAACTGTTTCCCACATATTTTATTTCATCTGGGTTACATAAAGGATAAGAGCCTCAGATAGCTCAACCGGCTGAATAGCCTGTTATTAACATCCAGCTGTCTGCAATTACACCAGTTCGAGGCTCAAGGTTGACTCAGCCTTCCATCCTTTCTAAGGTAGGTAAATTGAGGACCTAGTTTGTGGGGGCAATAAGCTGACTTTGGATAAAAAAATATACAAAAGTATGAAGGCTATTGCTTAACGCCTTGTAAGCCGCCCTGAGTCTCCGGAGAAGGGCGGCATATAAATCAAATTAAAAAAAAAAAAAGAGTTCAACTTTGCAGAGGAGAAAAATAGATTAGAACTATGAGATACTTTATCCTTTTGTCCCAATTTAAAAGTATGTAAAACCCATCTTAAATTTGAATTTGAATCTATTACTTCTATATATTAAGGGAGACAACATACACTCCCCAAATAGCATAAAGATTAAAAAATGTTCAAAAAAGCTCTTCCTGGTGGACATGTCTTTGGATGTGGTTATCTCATAGGATATTTCAACTCTATACAAACACCTTTTGTGGAGGGAAAATTTCAGGACTTTGGAAAAATTCAGAACTTTGCATAATACAATTCAGGAAGAGAAATACATGTTTATAGACCACAGCAGAATCTCCTATGCCAGCTTGCAGTATTATAGAACAACATTATCTATATGTAGTTATATGAAAGTTAAAATACATAATGCAATCACTAGCAAAATAACATTTAGGTATACAGCATGTTCACAGAAAGTTAAGTTTACTTTACTTTACTTTACTTTATTTTACTTTACTTTACTTTATTTTACTTTATTTTACTTTGTTGTCATTGCACCTCATACAACGAAATTAAATGCCATCTTCAGTGTACATTATAACTATAAAAATAAAACACAAACACACATCCTTCACATTCTATACAATTGAACTGAAAACCCGATATTGCATTAGTATTACATCTCTAGCACTCAAGAATAATCACATCCATGCTTACTACAACCCACAATTGTACTACAGAGTTGATCAGTTCTATATTCTTTGTTCAAATTCGGCATTGAAGTATCAAAGTTGCAGTATAGCTATTGTTAATATCTGAAAACGTGTAGCAAGTATTTTTTCATAAACTGCCTTGATAAGTACCTGTTCCTCACAACAGTTTTGATTAAAATGAATCTTCCCAGAACATTGGTTTAAACTTGTTTATTGACAATAAAATGGACTGCAATTGTGTGATAGTAATTTATGGTTCTAAACTCATTTGGTTACCTCCATGCAAAAAAAGAGTAGATAGAACAATATATTAATCAGACATTAATACTATTAACATTAATTTTCATTACCACACAGTTCCAAATGCCAAATTGTCTCACACATGGCCAAAACCAACAGGGATCCAGCTGTGTTAAGTTTAGCAATGACTTTTTTTTTGTTCATTTATAGTTAGGCTCAAGAGTAACTTTCAACTTCCCAAAGTCTTTTAAGTGAGAGCTTGGAAATGAGAACACTCCATACAGTAGCCTAATAATTTGTTAATAAGGAAAGATAGGTTTGTGCAAAAAGTACTTAAGTTGCATTAACTCTGAATGCATTAAGTACCGTAAATAGCAGGGACAAGTTTGGGGAAATCCAGAAGCCATTGTGTTCTCAACCACTCTATTCTGTAACCACTCCATGGGTTATCCCTTCCATAATGGATAGGTTAGATAAACCAACTTTCTGTTGACGTTCATGGAGTCAAGCAATTCCATATCTTCTTTTGCAAGCCTAAAATCAAAGACCTGGAAATCAATAATGAAAGAATAATTTCAATACATTATAATAAATGTTTTTTTACAATCAATCCACTGCATCATCAATTTTTGTTCTGCATATAAACTACTGTTACTTATATTGGAGAGATAGGTGTTTTTCCTTCAAGCCTGGATATGGAAGTCTGTGAGGAAAATTGTTATTGTTCCTGGTGAGTAGACCTATGATACTTTCATCTCCAGCAAATAGATTCCCCTTCCCACTCCCTCCCAGCTTTAAAAATCTGAAAAATGAATTTGATCAGAAGTCAAATGATGAAAGAACTGTCCATTTCTGGGGAAACAAAACTTTACACAGGTTTTCAAGTATCTTAAAAGGCTGCCATGTCCAAAATTCAGTGGTCAGGAACCCTGACTGCCCATTAGAAGAAACACTCAAATTTACTTAAAAGACACTTTTGTTTAGGCATTGTGAGAGCTTAAATAATATTTCAAGTTATAAAGCATCACTGAATCTCCATTGATATACTATCTTTTTCATATTGTTACTATTATGATATTTTTATATTTGAACTATAATGGTATCAAGTATGTAAAATGAAATAAATTCATTTGTTACAGAATACAGGTTTTTCAAATATATTGCTGTTATATTACTTGAATCTGAGAGTTATCATTAAAAACAAAAGAAACAGAAATTCTTAGAAGGAAAAATCGTGCAAGTAAATGCCTTGTCCTAATTAAACTCTCCTGTAAGAGCTGATTGTTAAAGAGATTTCTCTCTGGTCCATAAACAGTAGTTCATTAAATGGGAAACAGAGCCATAAAAATACGATAAGACAACTGAAAACTAAATGTCCATCAATCTTTCAAATAAAATGGAAAAGAAATGATTATTAAAAACAAAACAAAATAGTTCCAACAATGTTCCATTAAAAAAGGATGCATGATAAAAATGGATGAAATGACAAGTTGCGCCAGCTGAATGCAACTTTTACCACCTAAAATCTTTCAGATTCAGATTCAGATGCAAGATTTAGATTCAGATGCAAGATTGTGATTCAGATGCAAGCATTATATCAAAGAAATACTATGATTTTTGCTAATATTGCCAAGCTGGCATCTAACCAGCTGATACTTCCAACTTTTACCTTCAACTCAAATTGCATCATCTGAATATTGTTCTTTCAATTAACTTATTAGGGATTAACATTTAATTCTCTGCCTTCTTAAATAATCTCAGCCTACAATCCAAATGAAGCAGTATGAAAATGAAATAAAAGCAAGGTGTCTTCAAAACTAAAAGGCTGCAATTTGCTTTTCAAATGACAAAAACAAATGAAGCCTCTGCCATGGAGGATTATTTCAATATATGTTTATGGCAGCAAGATTACTATATGCACTAAGAGGGAAGGATTCGACACATTCGAGGAATAGTTGATGGAATTGACAGATATTTCTGAGATAGATAAACTACCGTAACTTCTTTGATTAGAGAAAAGACACTATTTACATTTACTAGAAACTTCTTAGGGAATTTTGCATTACAATGAAAAAAAAATGAACTTGTGATTTATGGTTTTGATTATTAGACGTGATAGATTATAGAAAGAAGGGTATTATAATGTAACTTTAGAAAGAGATGTTAAAATATAAATGTACTTTTAACTGCTGTGAAGAATATTGGAAACCACTGCTTTGTATCTTTTTCCTTTCCTATTTTTCTTTAACTTTTTTCTTTTCTTGCACTTTTTGGTTTCTCTTTTTTCTTTTTTTCTTTTCTTCCTTATTTTATATTTGTATTAGTGTGTATCTTTTTGAAAAGTTTTAACACAATTTTACACAGACACACATATGTACAAATGAAGCCCCCATGCTACTAATACATGAAAATAAAGTGTTAAAAATCTAATAACTGATTCTAATGTGTCTGTTTTGATTGAGCTCTCGAAAATTAGTGATACTAATGCAAACAGCTATCCTTCTAAATCCAGCTCCTTTCAGACCTAGGGCCTTTTGATGAATGCCAGATACCTGTTTTAATTCTCCAAATGAGATATCGAAAGAGAAAAGATGCTCCTGTAAGGGAAAGATAAAGGAAGGTTTCCTCAGATATTTCACATAACTCTAACAGAAACTTATGGGAATAAATTCAGTTTTCCCCTCAGAAGTACTGAATTTTTCAGAAGCCTGAGAACATATTCAAGAACCTGATTTTCCCAAAGCCTTCATTGGAGCCTTCCAGAGTAAAGTAGGAGTCATCTGAAAATAAAACAGGCTCGTTCTTGGCAGATAGTACAAAACGTTTTGACCACGGGCAGGCTTTGTTTATACATCCACAAAACAATTTTCATCCAGGAACAGAGCTTTCGAAAAAGAGTTGTCACTAGCTTTCCTGTCAACGTAACATCATTGTACCACTTTAAAAGGAAACAGACTGGTATTTACCAGAGCATATCAGGCCAGTAACACATATATTTTGACTCTGAGGGCTTCTGAACTTATAATTACTGCAGCCTGTTTACTGCCTATGTAGCAGTGACATAATTATCTTCTAGCCTCAGTTGTGGGCTAGGAAAGGGGCTGGAGCATCTTCAACTCTCTGCAATCATATGGGAGCTTGGTTAGAAATCCCTTACGTGTGCATTTTAAAGCCACCATTGGTTTTATTTTTTTGTTCAACTGAGGGTCTGAGCTACATTTCATCAAGATGTGGATGGAGAAGGAGGGGGAGATGCAACAAAGATGGAGGTGAAAAGTACAGGCCACATAAAAATAAGGAGGAGGAAATTAAGATCCAAATGGGAACAGAAAATTCTGGGTGGACAGCCTCAGAAAAGGGCCACATTCTTCCCGTTCACTTTTTAAAACTGATTTTGCTATTTTCTTCTTTCAAAATCATTGCCATTACCGCTCTAGGTAAAATTTGTGACTTTCACTTTAGTATTCAAAGAAGGCAGCCTTGCCACCAAATTTCAGGGTGCTGTGTAATTGTTATTTCTTTTTCAAATATCATGATTAAAATGCAATCAGTCTTCTAGATTCCCTATGTGCAAAGCCTAAGAACCCAATTATGTTCCGCTGATTTATTTAATTGTGCTACCTCAGAGAAGTTTTGTTTAGATGGAAATAAACATATAAAAAATAGAGCTAAACCAAGGAACTGAATGAAAATCTCCCAGAAAAACTTCTGGTTCAAAATTGTGGGCATCCCAAAGCTCTTCTCCTGAAACCGGAAACACTACAATCCAAACCTTACTACTTTTACATCAGTGTATCGGTGTTACATCCACAATAAAGAAGAGTGCTGCTCCACCCATTATTTTGTCTGCTTTGACGCCTCTGTGGATGTCACTGAATTGGAATTTGATTTGGAAAAAAAAATATTCCCAAATTCATAGGAACTAGGTCTGATGGAATCACTTATTTTCCCCATCCCTTGAAAAATTATGTTAATGCTGGTGCCATAGGTGGTTAAAAAAAACAGGCTTTGGTCAAAAGATGGTTACTATTTCTTGTATTTTCATATGCTTTGGAGTGAAGTAATATCAGACATTCTAGAGAAAAAGGAACCACATTAATCCAACACTTGAATTTTTATATTGAGTTTTTTAAAAAGAGAGAGAGAGAGAGAGAGAGAGAGAGAGAGGGAGAAGCTGCTGGGCTACAACTGGAAAGCCTGGGGCCACCATACCCTTTCAAATAATTCCCTTTGCAATTGCTAGGATACACCCTCAAATACCCTGCCTTTAAAAGGGATGATGAATATGGGGTGTTCTCATCCAACCCAAGAGAGAAATGTGCCATTTACCACTGATGATTGTAATTATCACTTGGAAGATAGGCTTTTAGAAAATTTATCCCGTCCAAAAGACTGGAGGATTGACAGATCTAATTTTATATTGGCTGAGGGAAGGGGATATAATTTGAATCAGAATGTAGTTTTTGGTACTAAAGCATCAATATTATAAAAATACTCACCATTCATTCATAACCTGACTTTTCCATCCTCAGAAAACCTCGAAGTCCCTTCATATTGTAATAAAAAAAAAACCTGGTTTATCTTATAATCATAAGCTGCAGAACTACTATGGAAATAAAGGATGGGCATTGGGCAATATAGATTAAGTCTGGCTCCACTCTTAATAGCTCCATCAGAACAAACTAAACAGCCTGCAATCTGAGAAATATGAAAAAGAAGATAACTTTGTTGTTCATTGTAGATCAATTCACCAATTGAAAAATGCCATTTTAGAGGCCAGGTCATGGTGGAAGCCAGCAGTATGAATGGAAGTCTGTACCAAGTCAACACAACGTATTTTGTAATAGTCCTGTAGAATTTTCTGCCACAAATGTATCATCATAGTCAGTTCATAAAACAATATGTCATAAATGGAATAACAAAAACCAACCTCCACGTTTTGGAATTAAGAAACAAAGCTTCATATTAGAGCATCCAAAGGTCCAAAATACACGCATGAATGAATTGTCAACTAGCTCCTATGTGATACTGAATAATAGCTTTCATACTCTGTCTGTCCCTCAGGAATATTAAAGGGGCCCTGAGAAGGTATTTTCTTCTAAACAGGAGTATGCATCCTAAATTACTTTTTGTGGCACCCCTATCTTTGGGATTTTAGTTTTTCAGAAAAAATGTGACTTCACTTATTTCTCGTATATCATAAGGTGTCCATTTCCTGGGAATCCCTGAATCTCTTTGCCAAATAGTAGAACAATGAAATAAAAGATAGGGGGCTTCAGGTCTTCAAAAAATAGTGCAAAATAAAACCTTCTTCAATGCTAAGCAAGCATGCAGCAGAAAATATGAGATGAACACATTAAAAATAGTAATGCATTATATTTAGATCATGGTTGTCCAACATTTTGGCTTGCCTGAGCCCCATTGAGTAAAGACGAATTGTCTTGTGCTGTGTATAAAATATACAATATAGTTAATGATATAAATAACAAACTTCCTTTTTAAAAAAATATTTTTATTATCTTGTGGGGCAGCATTACTAGGTATTTAAGACCATATGCGGCCTGCAGGTTGGATACGCCTGATTTAGATGGTATGGAATATTTCAGTCATGTTAATTGCTCTGATGAAAATAGATTCCCCAAATGTAAACATGCCTGCCTATGAAAGTTTATTCAGATGTGTGTCTTTTGTTTTATTTATATCAACATTTGAAGGCTATAAACAGATACAAATTATAGCTTTTGTAAGTAGCCTCAGGATAAATATCAATTCACATTTGAAGTATGTATCGCTAGAATGAAGCTGAAATTAATTTTATATGGGAGTAATACTTGTATGTACATTTTTGTCATATGTGATAAAATAATCTTCACTAGTGAATGATATTCTGGATACTCTGTTAACAGAAAATATGGTGGAGGTTGTTTTCTAATCTGCATAATTAGAATTGTCTTTTAAAAGACAGCTGGCTCCCTTGGCAGTGCATTTTTGCTTCTAACACAATTGGGATTTCATACCACTCGTGCATATCTTGAACAGCAACACTATATGAAACTTCTAATAGAGGTGGGGAACTCTGTTCTTCCTCTTTTATTTGTTTAATATTCTCTTTCAGATTACTTAGAATAGTGATTCGCAACTTGGCATCCTCCAGATGTTTTGAATTACCAACCCTATAGTCCCCAACCACTGGTCATGCTGAGTGGTTCTTGTGAGAATGGTAATTAAAAAATAGTGAGCATCAGGTTTTCCAATGAACACATCAATAGATATATTCAAGTGAAGGTTAGATAGCTTTCTGCCTGGGATAGCAATAACAGCAACAGCACTTAAACTTATATACTGCTTTACAGTGCTTTACAGCTCTCTCTAAGCAGTTTACAGAGTCAGCATATTGCTCCCAACAATTTAGGTCCTCTTTTACCAACCTCAGAAGGACGGAAGGCTGAGTCAACCTTGAGATGGTCAGAATTGAACTCCTGGCAGGAAACAGTGAGTTAGCCTGCAATACTGCATTCTAACCACTATGCCACCATGGCTCCTGCGCCACCACAGGATGCTTGAAAATTGGAGTTTGAATTCAAAACTTGTATGTATATGTTTATGTGTATGTACCAAATCAGAGTTCCTGCATTGAGGATTAAAATCCTTAATTTAGATGATCTAAATAGAACCTGGCAACTTCATATAGATAAGACTACAATTGAGCCTGAGATGTTATGCGTAACTCTACATTTGTAAATCAAGTGACTATGTGAATGGACTTGATTTTACAATTGTTTTTACAATGGTTGTTAAGCAAATCACTGTGGTTGTTAAGCAAATCATGTGGCTATAAATCTGAAACCAGCTTATCCAATTGGCATTTTTGCTGCAAAGAGCATAAAAGGTCACAAAATGGGATCACATGACCACAAGATTGGTGCAGCAATCGTAACTTGAAGACCAAGTTTAAGTACTTTTTTCCAGGTCTGTCATACTTCTGAACAGTTTTAAGAAACTGGTCATATATTAAGATAATGTAATATATTGTAATTTAATATCTTATAGTAATTTTAAAATGTAATTAAATTCAAAGGAAATAATGATAAATTCAATGAGTCCAATATTCTGTTCTTTCATTCAGATTAAAAGTTAGGATCAGGTTGCATGCTTGAGTAGGTATTGGGAAGTTTTATCCGTGGTAGGGGGGCAGGGTGTGTGTAACTTTAGGGTTCTAGGTTGGGCATCTTTGCTCCATGGCAAAGGTGGGGGACTCTGCCCCCTTTATGACTTGTGGACTTCAACTCCCAGAATTCCTGAGCTAGCCATGCTGGCTCAAGAATTCTGGGAGTTGAAGTCCAAAGGTCATAAAAGGGTCACGGTTCCTCCACCCTTGCTCTATGGAGTAGGCAAAACAGTTTCACAGATAAACATTCCAAATGAGTTGACTGTAACATTTCAACTTTCTAATACCCACTCCACAGCACCATGTTCTATAGAGTTATTTCATTTTGTGCCCTTATGGCCTCTCACCCACTTCTGCAAGAGGTCAAGCTACCAATTGTGCTACAAAAGGACTTGTTTCATAAGGGAGGCCTTTACATGTATGCATTAAGTGGTTTTGCTCACAGTAAATATATGGAGGCAGCATTTGTGCTGAGAACAAAATGGAACCTAGGAAGAAGAAATCGTTAAGCACAACTGTTACTTTCAGTAATTGAAGGGAAGTGTACTAGTAAAGGAGCCTTTCACATAATTTCCTTGCTGAATTAGCACATGTAGGTACACAAATATGCCATGTTTATATCCCTCCCTAAACCATACTTAATGCTGGCCTGAAACATAAAAGCAACAATGTGGAATAGCCACATCATATCTTAAGTTGCAAGAAGAGAGATGGAATCTTTAACCGGATAAATACCTGAAGTTAAAGAATATGCTCATATTCTAAATCCAACAGTGAATATCTTCTGAGATGATTGGGCCAGAGTTCCACAGATCATGCATGTATTTAGAAATCTGAATTTATACATACTAGAGTTTGTTGTGCAAAAATTCAGTGCTACAACAAAATACGATGGCTATATAGTGTCTTCATAGTCGCTCTCCAAAGAGAATCAATCAATCAATCAATCAATCTCCATATCACATGTTTCTTGGTTCATTTAATTTTTATATTGTTACAATTAAAAGATACTTGACAGCCCACAATATACTGTAGTTCACAAATTATATAAGGCTCAAAACAGTGAGGTAATATATTCCTTGCTCAATAAACAAACTGCTGGATTATGCGTCAACTGTAGGATACAAACTCCATATAAATGGCACTATAGTAATCCATTTGGTAACAATGAAGGTGTGAGTTATGGTTGGGAGCATCTGTTACCACTCCAGATAGGCAGCAACTGGTGCACCAACTGGAACTGGGCAAAGCCTCTATTTAACCACTGAGCAATAGCTTTGAGACAAGAATACTCAAGTCAAAGAGTTGGTTTCTTGCAGAAGTACTATCCCTTTCACTGTCAAAATAGTTGGCAGTAAATCCAGTTTGCTGAAACCTGATTGAAAGGAATCCAATAATCCATTTATTTGATTCATTTGATTCAATGTATAAATTATTATTTCTTTTAGAACATTCAATTGTTGCCTCTCTTCCAAAAGGAGAAGGCTAGAAATTTTGACCATAGTTATCAATTATGGCTAGATGCAAAGGGAAAAAACCTCTTAAGGAAAGGACATGCCATACTCCTTTTTAAGATAAATATCTTTCTATATCTAGAAACTCAAAATGTAAATACAGTAAATGAATACACATTGTAAGTAATTTTGTCAACAACTAATTGCTCTGTAGATCATTCTTGAGTGTATAATCCTCACTACCCTAGCCAGTGCCCCAGCCTCCTTTGTAAAAGCTGACTAGCTGCCTTTTTTTAAAAAAAGGGCCTGGTGGCTCAGCAGACTAAAGCATTGTGATTAACACCAGCTGTCTGTAATTACTATAAGTTCAAATCTCACCAGGCTCAAGGTTGACTCAGCCTTCCATCCTTTCTAAGGTAGGTAAATTGAGGACTCAATTTGTGGGGGCAATAAGATGACTTTGTATAAATATACAAAAGTATGAAGGCTATTGCTTAATGCAGTGTAAGCCGCCCTGAGTCTCCGGAGAAGGGCAGCATATAAATCAAATTTAAAAAACAAACAAAAAACAAATCCTCTATTTATTAGCAATGGAATATCTAGAAAAGCCCCATTCTATAGAGTCACTCTATAAACTATAATCTTTGTTCAGACAGTGAAAAGTAACCTCCTTTTCTGGCTGACTAGTATAAGGTAAGTAATCCAAGAACGCTGGGTTTTTTGGGGGGCCAATCCTGACCATATATTACCACATTTCTTGGTCTGTTTTGCACACTGTTATATTTAAATGAATGATTTAAGTGAGTCCAAGCTAAGCCTACAATCACATAATGGTTCCGTTTGGCAAAAGAATAATGAGGAAATTTGGCAATTATGGCTTATTGGTTAAAACAGCATGGTTAAATATCCTAGCTTAATATTATGCATGAATATAATATGAAGATTACTTTAAAATACAATGAAAGAGAAAGAAGAGGGGGAGAAATGAATTTAAAACACAGAAATGAACTCTTAAAACATGAATACATATATATCTCAAGAGACAATCTTGAACTTTGTTTGAAATGCTGACAGAACCTTCTGGAAAGTGTAATCAAGAGAAAAAAAGTCTCTGAAGTCTCTAAGTAAAAAAGCTTCAGGGACAAACAATACCAACCCATTGCAAGCTGGGTGTTGATAAAAAGCAAGGAACATGTTTTTTTGTGATACGACTAAAACAGCACAGCAGTGGGAAAACTGCTCCAGGAAGTCCTAAAACAATATAAATCACAGTCAGACTTTCCATACTCTTCTGGACACAGGAACTCCTAAAATATCAGGCCAATGTGACTACTTACCAAATACCAAGTTGATAATCGAATAGAGCTTTCCAAAAGTCAACTGCATTATAAGCCATTATTAATATATGCTTTTAAATAAGGTTCCAAGAGCACGGCCGGATTGAGTAAAAACTAAACTAGCTTTTAGTGAAACTTGAAAAACAGCCGATCATGATGTTGAGAGAAGGTTTTCTCTCAAGATACCCCCAAGTATGTACGTATGTATGTATTAGACTTCATGCATAACAATGAAGTAAAGTGGTTGTAGACATGGAAGAAAATCTGTTGTTTTCCAACTGTGTTGGAAAACTATTCATTTAAGAATTCATGGAGTCCTAGCTCCAATACACCTGGAGGATTTGCTGAAGGCTGAGAAAGTTGAAGTTTTATGACAGAATAAACAAATGTGAATTTATCTGGTACTATACCTAATCACAGTCTATTCAGGTGAAATAGCTGTATCCAATTAGGAAAATGGTCTGTTAAGATAGATATGATATTATTAGCAAGTTTTCTGGCGTCTCTAATATTTGCCTGCCTGTTTCAACCCCTCCTTCCTCCTGTTGCACTTTTTCATTCTTCCTGAACACTGTAAGCCTGCATGTAGGTGTTTCATATCGTATATTAGTGTATATCCTTTTTCTTTTAACTCTAAATTCTGGAATTGCAAAAATCACAAGAATTGGATGATAGATAAGTGGAGTTTTTTGACAAATTATATTTGTGAGGCACCTGCAGAAACTTTTACTGAATCTAAAATGTAAAAGAATATTGGAGCAATCACCACATGTTCTATGCATATTGTAGAACTAAGTGCACTTCCTGCTGAATCCTCTTGTTTCATAAGACATAAACCATGGAAAAGGATTACTTTGCTCTTCTTTGACAACCTAGATTCAGTCTATAATGTTGGTGTGTTGTTGAAGGAATAGAGATACCCATTATGCTGAGGTACTGCAGAAAAAAGTAAAGCAATAAAATGACCTGGCTTAAACAAAATGCAAAGTGATACCCATGGACTCACAGAGTTTTGACTAACAGATTCTAGATCCATGATGGTGAACCTATGGCACAGGTGCCACAGACGGCACACGGAGCCATATCTGTGGGCACGCAGATATTGCCCTACCTCAGCTCCAGCATGCATGTGTGCGCTGGCCAGCTGATTTTTGGGCCTTCTGGTCCCACTGGAAATTGGGAAACGGGCTGTTTTCGATCTCCAGAGGGCCTCTGGGGGTGGTGGGCTGTTTTCACCTTCCCCAGGCTCCTAGAAAGCCTCTGGAGCCCGGGGAGAGCGAAAAACGGGCCTTCTGGGCCCACCGTGCCAAAAGCAAGGGGAGCGTGGGGAGGTGCGGTGTCATGCGCGCATACGCAAGGGGATGGGGTGCATTGAATTATGGGTGTGGGCTTGCCTGCATATTAAGCAACTGCCTGAGGGTTCCTGGATTGGGGTTGAAAGGTGAAAGAAAGCAGTATGCTTCTTCCCATATTTGGGTAGACCAGGTTGCTTCGATAGAAAACCCATTTTATCCCCCCTGGTACAAGTTGACAAAATGAGGAGAACCTGTGGCTTAGAGGTTAATACATCTGCTTAACATGCAGGCAAGCCCAGGTTCGAATCCCAGAAGGGTAAGGCTAGGTGATGAGAGCTAAATAGCTTGAAATAGATCTATAGTCTCCCTTTATTTCTTTGTCAGTAAATGTCAATTTGCAAAATAGTTTGCCGTGAAAGCGACTGCCTAGGGGCTCCCGGAGTGGGGCTGAAAGGCGAAAGGAAGCAGTATGCTCCTTTATTTATTTATTTAGGTAGACCAGGTTGTATGTATATATGTAAGTGTGTGTGTGCACACACACACACACACACACACACACACACACACACACACACACCCCAAATCCTAGTTAGATGGAGGAAAATAATGCTGGTCAAAGGAGAAAGAACCTTGGGGAATTCACCAATCACTACACTGAAAATACCCCATATTAAACTGGAAGAACAGCAACACTGCATAACACAAAAATAGCATGCAGGAAAAGAATGCTTGAAGGAAAGGAAGAACTTAAAGCTAAAAGAAAATGACAGAGAAAAATGTTTTTAAAAATAATTAATGCAGGATCCAATCCAGATTGATCACAGGCAGCGGTGAAATGCTACCAGTTCGCACCGGTTCAGGCAAACTGGTAGCGATAAAAACTATCAGTTTGGGCAAAGCAGTAGTAAAAAAAAGCTACCAGTTCAGGTGAACTAGTACTTCCAACTATTAGCTGTGCCACACAGTTTATATAGCGAATCTAAATTGCGCAGCACAGCTGTATCCCCCCCCCACTGTTCTACTTACCTTGTCAACCCTTCTTTTTCTGCATGAAGCGTGCATTTGGCGTGCACTGTGCATGCATGCGCAGCGTGCTTTTGGCATGCACTGCGCAAGCACGGGCAGCGAACCGGTGGCAATACGTGGAGGATTTCACCACTGGTCACGGGGATAGGAGGTTTAGTCTGATGAGCTTTCTGACTAGTGCAGGAGCCCATATTCAGGGAACTTCTCTATCACCAAAGATATTAATTACTACTAATAATTAATCAATGAGGAGATTAATGATTAATTAATCAATAAGGAGAAAAAAATAGTATTCCAAAAAGGAAGAGTAATGGAAAAAATGAGATGAGAAGATGAATCAAATATTTAAAATAGTAAAATTCTGCATAGAAGTGGACTAACCCTACAGACAAAAAACAGAAAGGAATCTCCATTTACCACCATTTAAAATGTTTGCCATTTAATGTAGGCAATACTAGGCAAGATGTACTTGATTTTACTATGTATTAAACTGGTCCAAGTAAAGAAACACGAGGAAGTGCAACTTAAAGTGTTGGAGACACAACAGTAGACCTCCCTTGGCCACTCTTAGTCCAACCTACCTCGCAGGGCTATTTTTTTGTTTCTTTCTTTCTTTGTTTTGTTTGGGAAAAATAAGGGACATT
The DNA here is from genome assembly GCA_030761175.1 of Masticophis lateralis. NCBI lineage: Eukaryota > Metazoa > Chordata > Lepidosauria > Squamata > Colubridae > Masticophis > Masticophis lateralis. Next base: position 127,184,108 of record JAUDYJ010000003.1, read on the forward strand.
GCTATGCAGGCTATCCCAATATAACCAAATTTATATTTAACAATTTATTTTAAAATACATATTTTAAATGGTTCGGATGTAAACCAAAGAAATAGATCAAAAAACAGCATGAAAAAAGAAAATCAGTGAACCTAAGAATTCAGTAGCTATAAAGCAGTTATAAAAATGCCCCCTATGAAATTTAGAGCACAATTGTAAGTGAAATGGGGAAATTAAGCTTCTGTAGCAGGGACGTGCTTCAAATATCTTCCCACCACCACCACCAATACGTATACGTTTATAGACAAAACTAGTATAGATGAAACAAAAGTGATGGGCTGATCACAGAAGTTCTATGTTCTCTGTAATTTGGCAGGAATTGCAAAGGGTGAAAGGCCTAATAAATAACTTGCCCAGTACTTGCAATAAGAAATCAGACAAACCTTGCACTTAAACAACTGAGGTTGGATCCCAGGAAACATGTCTCCCATCATGCATTCCATTTAGTACTGCAACATCATCAAAGTCTAGTGAAAAATCAAAGACCTAAGGAGAATGCATAGAAATTAATGGAGTGGATACATAGGCAACACTAAGCATGTCTGCCACTTCGTGCTAACCAGCATGCCTAATTGTTGTTTCGATGCAAGGCTTTCACTCTAAAGCCAGAGCAGCCAAGGAGTTAGAAAAGCATTCCTCAGTTTGTTCAATCAATCCCTTTAAAATGTGACTACAACTCCAAACAAACCCAGATAGCAGCATGGCTAAGTTTGCGGGCAGTATTACTCCAACACAGATACAGGACACCAAGTTAGGGAAGGCCGGTTTAGAGTGACCAGTCTTTATTTAATTGGAAAAATTGACTTTAATTACATCATGTGACAGGTTTGTTTCCTTAATTACTAAGCTGGTTTGTTTATGCTGGCACAGGAGAATATGTTTCCTACTACATTTTTCTTTAAACACACAAACTGATTATGGCTTAATTTGTGAGGAAGAAGATTAATGTCCCTACGGTTTTCCACAAGTACATATAATTTCTTAAGTTCAAAACTCTAACTCCATCATCTATGTTGCTGGGTATCTTCTGCCCTCTTGCCTTGCAGTTTTCTGCAAATCTTCATTAATCATGTCAAAAGAATGTGGACAAAAACAAAGAATGAAGTTGAGAACAAAAGAAAAAACGAAATCAGTAACTGTTCCTTTGAGGCCTCTTTCCTAAAAAAATTGATGAGTTAACTGAGAGAGATTGCTGATAATGACTAGAGATTCTGGGCCAGAGGGGTTTCCCTGGCTGGGAATTTTTTTTTTTTAAAGAAAACTTTCTCTTTTCTCTTGGCTAGACCAAATAGTTATCCCTTCTCGTAACACAGATTCTGAGCTGCGTAGGCTTAGCTGCTGGAACACAGCAGTTGGCACGTAGCTCTGTTAGTTCTTTTTCTTGGGAGGATACTTAGGCTAAGATGCAGATGCTAAGGAGGTCTCTTCCTTAGAGTTCACCAAGTGTAAGGAGAGGCAATGGAAGAGGGAAATGTAGAAAATGAGTAGATGTCACAGAATCAAAGGCCATTTCCTTGCCTGCTCCCTAAGGAGCTAGGGAGTTCCTGTAAGTTGTAGGCATAGATGAAGGCCGAGCCAGCAACGTCAGATACAGTTTCTACATTACACATATATGCATTCTTGGAAAGTCCCTCTGATCTTTTATGGTCTTAGTAACAATGCATCATTCTCATTCGGGATCACCTCTGGGTCAATTTAGCATAATTCAACAATACAAGGACCCCGAGCCTAAGCTGATTTGGTTGGAAAATAATCAGCTAGAGTGGTTTTGATTTTTAACTGGCAAGGGACGGTTTTAACAAAAACTTGGCTATTCCACCACTTTGTGCCAGAGCTGATTTAGGAGCTCACTGCAAGGGATGATCATCATCGTATCTTCCAGCAATGAGTTTCAGAAATAATTGATAGTCAGAGGAGATTAGAAGATATGGAAAGAAGCTACTTTAGTATTAGCTAGGTTTGGTGGCTGAAATGGCAATCTTGAAGTAGGTAGGAGGTATAGTAACATCACTAGTGATGTAGTGTGAAGCTGGAAACTGCAGCAATGCTTGGCTGAGAATGAAGTTGAAAATGGAGGATTTCTATCTGCCTTCTTTTGGTGAGGGACCTGAAGCAGTTCAGGAGTACTTGGCTGTCATAGACTAAGGACCTGTCCCATATTCCTCAGGACTCCTTTAAGCAGTTAGCAGGGCAACTCTTCAATATAATACCAATTTTTTTTTACTGATCAGTTGTCTGAGTATATCAAAAAAGCTATAAAAACAAAACAGAAAGAATGAACTAATTTCATAATAAATTGTCATCCCTGCATTCCCTGCTTGCTTTCCTTTTTTAAAAACCAATATGACAGAAGAGTTCGCCATATATCAAATGCAACTTGAGCATTTATATAAAAAGAGTTATGATACTTGCAGTTCTATTGTCATACTTCTTCGCCTCCAAAATGAACTTACTTAAAAACACTTCCTTTGTATACTGGAAGATCTTAAAATCTCTGCACTGTTTTCAGTGACTTGTCATTTACACAACCCACTCTTCATTATTCACTCCAGATCATTTATGACTAATTCAACTTTAATTTATTCCAGTATTAATTCTATAGGAAACCCACATCTTATTTAAAGGTAACAACTCCTCATATATTCCTGACACTACTGAATCTTCAGAAATCCTTCATGATTCAAGAGGCACAGTAGAAGTTTCTTCCTCTACATTGATTCTGATGTAATTTAGCTGCTACAGAATTAAGCTAAAGGCTTTGTGATTAGTTGTTAAATCTTGGGAAAGTGCTCATTTTGATGCCAGTTTCTACATTTTAGTTAGATCAAATATGCATTGATCTATGTTTAATTTTTTAAAAAATGTACTGAAATATGCTATCTAATCCTCACCAGTTTGAAATATGCCTATCAGTTTTAAAACCATGTCATGATTCTTTGCATTTTTATGGAAACAGAAATTGATCCCCAAGTGTACAATGAGTCAGACTATCCAGATTGGGGTTACAACCTTATGTTCTTTAAGATGCCTAGCCTAAAAGAATGGGTTCGGGGTAAACCTTTTCCACAGTACAGATAGTACTCAATTTACAACCACAGTTAGGACTGGAATCTCAGGCATTCAGAGAAGCAGTTTTTATGTGAGACATCACATGACTGTCCACATGAGCACTTTGCTCAACAACCACAATCCTGATACTCTAGGTTCCAGCTAAGTGATCTTGCAGATCATTAAGCAAACTGAGTCCCACATAAGGAGAGTGGGGTGCCTTGTGGAATGGGGGAGATCCTGGAAGACTCTACTCAAGAGCTGAAAATCCTCCCTGCTGAAATCCAAGCAGGATTTTCAGTCCTTCAGAAAAGAGACGCTCACATGTGGCTATGCCTGCGCTACATGCCTTGAGGCACCCCATGCTTCTTACCTTACCATACTGTCTCTCCACTGTTTCCTTGGATTTTGGGTCTTTCTCATCTCTGTGGACTGGCTGAAAGAATTTCAGCTCCACTCTGTGCCCAGAAGGAATTTTTTTGTGGGATGCAAGAACCGAGCTCAGGATTTGAGCTCCCATTTCTGCACCCTGCCAAAGGAATTCAGTTCCCCTCCATGCCTAGAGTTCAGTTCCCCTCAGCAAGCAGATCTTTCAGCCAGCCCACAGAGACAAGAGGGAGTTCTGCTGGTTTCCCCATTAACTTTCTGGGAAAACTGGCAGAGAATATTGCAAATGGCAATCACATAATCGTAGGGTGTTTGGTAACCAGTCATAACAAGTTGCCAAGCACCCAGATCACAATCACATGACTGTGTCAGCGGCAATGCAATGGTTTGCATTTTTATGGCCAGTAAAGCAACATTTCCGAGACCGTTGCAATTCCAGACTGTAGTTAAATGAATTATCGTAAATTGAGGACTACCTGTGAATGAATTCTTTGTTTTCCTATGGTTTTCCTCTCCTTTCTGTCTTACTTCTAAATCTGGAAACGTATTAGTAGACTACCACAAAACCTTCTCACTTTGAATTACAATCCCCTAGCAACACTGACTATGTGGAGAATGATGACAATTGCACTGAGGTGCACAATTGGGGAAAGGCTGTAATAAAACCAATTCTTCCACAAGGGAGTGTCCTGCTTTTGTGGTACGTAAAGAAACACACATTAGTTCAGTCCAGTAGTCTTTGCTATATTGCAAATTGGCATTCATTTGCCAGTTTTGATGCCTCTATTTTCATCACTTATCCAATGACAATTCAGATTATTTTTATCTTATTTTTACCTTTACTATTAAATGTATACCTTTGCCAAAATCACATAGGATTGTTGGTGGCTTTATTGACCATGCAAATAACATTCATGGCACAATAAAAGTAATAAAAACCTAGAAACTTTTTAAAAAGAATTCTATTTTCCCCAGCTTTTGGAGGATGCCAAGGTCAGAGTTAGCCTGAGTACTAACAGGAGGCTAGTCCAAAAAGGAAGTGCAGCTTCTCCACATTTTAGGTTCCCATTGCTCCTTAAAATGAGGTGTCACCATCTGTTTCTCCTAGCAAACCCAAATTGTTCAGTTTAATTTTTGAAGGAATTGTTCTTGCTATTGCTATTCTTCCAATACGTGGATTTTTATTAGGAAATGGACATGAAGCATCTCATAATATTAATTATTTCTAACAGTATATTGGAATATGTTTGTTTTATGATATTTATACCCTACCGGATGTTGCTCATTACCTCATGTATTCTTTGTTCAACCATTTCCCTACCTGTAGTGTCCTTATTTGCTTTCTCTAGAACTCCATTATTTTGGCTTTAAATAATCTTGAATAATCTTTATCCTTCTGATTTTTCCTTTTAACTTGTTTTTAACACCCCTTCATTTGGGAAGAATGTTCCCTCCTTTAGAAGTTCAATGAAGCTTTTAGACTTTCTGGGCAGTTATCCACTTACACAATTATTGAATGTAATAGGACTGTAGCCAGTGTTTCTGTGTAGCTGAACAAAGATTGGTCAGTCTTGTGACTATTCAAAAGTGAAGTCATTTATTACACATAGAAATGCTGTTCATGTGTGGGGAAATCTGCTTAAGCTATGGAACTATGTATTACCCCTTATATTTGCCCATTTCCTCTCAAAATATGGTCTGCAGTATTATCTTCTGGAGAATTCCTGGGACATGTTTTATGGGTACATGAAATTACAGAAGTGGAAGCAGAATTGCCTCCTTTTAAAAGCTGCTTCTTTTAGAACCAACAACATATATTTCTCCAAAAACTGTGTGGATGCTAAAATTGCTGATGTTTATCTAGTTTTTGATTGTTTTCCACATTTTTTGTTCCATCTCAGAATTATGGGGTTTGGATGGGTGGAGATGGCTGTTTGGATAGATTTCAAATTAATGTATGGTAGTATTCTCATTAGTTCTTATTTTTTCACCAGACTCCTGATCTAATCTTTGGATTTATTGGAGTTATGTTTTCTTTTAACAAGAATACTCCAACTGGCTATCAGGATTTGAAGTTTTCAGAGTTAGATAATAACCTAAATTTGTAACTGCAGAGAACTTTGTCATACTTTTTGGTGCAATTTTGCCAACACCACTTCATTAAAAAAAAAAAAGCCACTGTGGATATTTGATCCTCCCTACCTTTTTTTTTTTAACCATTTGGCCAAACAAATCCTTTTTTCTGACATTACTACTCATTGATGCATTGACTCCCTAGCTAGTCTTATATATGAAAGACATTTTGAAAATGCTATCTTAAATATTCTAAACATTAACTTCTTATCTAGCTAACTGTATTTGACTCCCAAGATCTCTAATCCAAATTTTGATGGAAATTATAGTGACTTATTTTTCATCAATTATACCTGTAATGTCCACAAATGAAGAAATTACCCTCCCCAGAAACGTCTAACTATCACTTCATGGATAGATCTTTATCTCAGTCCTTTCAGTTGATATTAATCTATCCATTCTTCTCACAGATAGACCTTGCTAAGAGATTACTTTTCATAAACTCACAATGATATTAACTTCAACAATGACCTAACTTTGGGTTAATATTTTATGTTATTATTCTTTTTAAATAGTGAAATGTGAACAACTCCACAAATGAATACAGTAATTAGAAAATTTAAAATATATTACATATATTGCAGTTATTATAATAAAATAAAAGCAACACAAAAGGAAAAAAGAATTTTAAAAATCCGTATAATAGTCATTTAGTATCAACATGGGATTAATTCAGCCCTTAAGCTTGTCATTAAATCTAAATATTGTAAATAATGCTCAAGCTAGGCCGCATGAGCATGGAACCAGCCGGGGGCAAGCCGGGCAGGCCAGGGGTGATAGCAGCGGCAGAGTCTGGCACTCGGGGAGGGCAAGATTAGCATGCTCCCAGCTGCGGCCTGCGCGGCCTCCGCCAGATCAGGGCAGCGGACTCACCTTGTTTGCAAAGCTGTCAAAGAGAACGAAGTGGGCGTGGCACACCCAAAGCTACCACTTCTTCACAACAGCCAAGGATCTCTTCCACTTGGAGCTCCAAGCTGTGGGGGGGGGGGGGCGGCTGCAACTCCAGCAGCTTCGGGGGGGGGGGGCTCCTTCTCTCAGTGGTTCGTTTTCTTTTACCTCATCTAGACATTACATCAGCTTTATCCTTAAAGGCTGCTCCGCACCGTTTGATCTTTCTCGGGTGTAGAGAAAGCGACCCTGTGAAGGGACTGAGCCTGCTGCTGAACTTGGGAGCCAAGAGGCTTCTTTTCCACCCAGCCGCTGGCACAGGGTACTAAAAAGACCTCCTGTCGCTGCCGCCATCTTTGCGCATGCACAGCTTTCTTCTCACCGGCTGAAGGACTTTTCGGCGGCCAGGCAGCTGAGAGGCTTCTTTGCCAGACAGCCGCTTCCCAACTCTGGTCAGCTTACCGTCTGACGGATGTGTGGGCGAGTGAGCAGTGACCGGGGAACCGGTTCAGGGGCGTGGCCAGGCTTCCATTACTACCGGTTCAGAGAACCAGTCCCTAAAGTTACTACCTAGTCGGTAAAATAGGGCCGAACTAGTAGCAACCCACCACTGCTTGTAAGCATTTTATTTCTTTTGCAGTTTGTTTTCTCAGCAATTCAAGCTAAGTGTTCCTGTTTCCCCCAGAAACAACTAAATCTTTTTGCAATTTTTATTTATAAGCTTCTCCCCAGCAGTTTTAAATGTCTTACCTGACAGTTTTCTTGTACTCTCTCTGGTTTTGTAGATTTTGGAATGGTGACTATGCCATTCTAGAAGAAAAAATAAAATCATTATTGATGAAAGCATAGATCTAATGTTTTGATTTTTTTTTTAAAAAAAGAAATAATGTAGGAGTTTACACTAGTGCAATTTTTCAATAAATCATATCCTTATGATGGGTTTATGCACGTTTAGCCACAAAACATGTCCTTCTTTGACAGGTTACATTTTTATGTACAGGCCCATATTTTATAGAAAATGTTCTGTCATATGAGTTCCTATCTGCAATTTTAACAAATAAAGCCAAATACTTAAAACTTATTACCTCATCACTCTTTGGAAGAATAAAGCTATAAGTATTTATACACAAAGAGAAAGATACAGATAGTAACTTTGGTATGTATGAGGTACCAAAATTTAATGCTGTAATTTTTTTTAGATGGATATATACCTTCAAGAAATACTAGTGCTTTGACTGTTGAGGTATTTATTGTAAGGCATACACAACCTTATGGATTTATCTTTGACTGTGGTAGATCATAGCTAAGACAGTGTTACCACCCTGTTTATTGGCAATTAATTCAACTTTGTGTCTGAGAAAGTAAGAATGAGAAAGTGTGGATGTGTGAGTGTGAGTATGTTCAAAACTATATATTCTTCTGGCCCTATAGTATGCCAAGATTTTCATGGTTGATTAATAATTCTTCCTCAGCTTTCTTAAGTCCTATCTCCACCCGAGACATTTTATGACTTCTTGATTATTTAAATACATGGGAAGGAAGCCCCAATGAAGTTTCACCAATCTCAGTTACTTTCTCCTAAGACTAATTCAGGTAACACATTTATTTCTAGATGCTATTGCATCTAGATTTACAACATATAAATACCATATTTCCCTGAAAATGTATACACTACTACAGATACATCTTTCAGGCAGAACATACTACAACCATCTCTGTTCTGATTCACAACAGCCTCAAAAGTAACAAGTTTAAAATAAAGCCGCATCCCAGACTACAATAATTGCTCAGTGAAATGCAGAATGGAAGTTGAAAAACTCCAGACCTGCTCCTGATAATTATTTACTACAACAGAACTGAGACCAAATTATTTTTGAACAGTTTCATATATTGCTGTACTTTCAGTTATTGCTTAAACAGAAACCAGCTATTCAGTGGACATCGAAAACCAAGAGACAAGCATGCACTTTTCCCATTATTGTGTGGGACGTTTTATGTAGCTAGACAGGAAATTCATCTGTTACATTTTACAAATTGTTGCTTAGTGGAGCTGAAAGTTCAGGACTTACCTGGATGCTCCAACGAATACAGATTTGTGCAGCAGTTCTGCCATATTTCTTTGCAAGCTGGACAACGTTGGGATGATTAAGAACTTCACCTTTAGCTAGTGGACAGTAACCTTCAAAAACAATATTCCTGCTTCGGCAATACTCTACTAGCTCTTGAGGCCTTTGGAAAGGATGATATTCTACCTTTTTTAAAAAGAAGAACATTTACTTCAACATTCTTGCCAGTTTATAGCTTATTACAATATAAAGGTCAAGCTACTGAATGTTGCTACACTTTTGGCATAACGTTATCATGACAATAACATTTTATTAACTTTTTTCCTTCCAAAAGCCAAGGAAAAATCCCTTGTGAAGAAACATGAAATTCTGAAGAAAAAAAATGGGACAATGGTTACTAACATCCTCAGAATCTATAAAAGAAACTTTTAGTTCATAAACTCTTACAGTAATCTACGTCACTGCTTCCTGGCTAAATCGGAATTCTAGACAACAGTCATAGACAATAACTGTATTAATTATATCGCCTCCTCTTCTAAGATAGGATTCATTTTTTTATCTTCACAGACTGGAACCTAAGTCTTGCTCTCCAGAAAAAACAATATGGTGATAATGGAAAGAAATCATAAGATATTCTCCTTCCTCTAATTTTCTGCAATTTTCCCATTTTTCTAGACCTACATGGAATGTGCAAACACAAGGATGCTCACCAATGTTTCCATTAGAATCCTCCATTAGATTATGTTTTTCATTATTCAGCCAAGGATTATAGGTGGAACAATAAATCTCTAGAGGCTAGTATAATAGAACAAAGTAATAGCTGGCTTAAGTAATAGCCGGTTTAGGAAATCAAAAGCATTTTCGGAATCTTCATTCTGTATGGCTGAGATAGCCTTTAAATGCTAAAATTATAGCTATTAATTGGAATTTGTATTTATCCTCCCTCCCGCCCTTTTTTTATTCTTTCCAACCAGTGGGATAGTAGAAAATAATACAGGGGTCAAGTCTCTATCAATCAGCATGGCACCACTACAAAAACTTCAATTAAATTTGGTGAGGATAGTGAAGTCAGCAAATGAAAGATAGCTTGAAAATGAGTCAGATCTGTTTGATGGTTATGGAGGAAAAATATGTGTGGTATATACCTATGGAATGCTGTTGGCAGCTACCCCCTTTTAAGCCCCAATCCCAGTCATGTAACAGAGTAGACAATACACAGCTCATTCTGTACCTGCCGGTACATTTCATTTTTTTCATTTCATTTCATTTTATCAGATTTATATACTGCCCTACTCCCAAAGGGCTCAGGGCGGTGAACAGCCTTAAGATAAAACACATAAATACAAAAATTTAAAATAGAATAAAAACAAATTAAATAATTTGACTGAGACAAATTTAAAACCCTCATAATTTAAAACAAATTAAAATTTCCATTTAAAAAGGGGACAGACTTAGGTCAGGCCGGCTTGATGGAATAAATGAGCCTTGAGCGCGCGACGGAAGGTGCGCAGATCCGGGATCCTCCGTATCTCCGGGGGGAGCTCGTTCCAGATGGTAGGTGCTCCCACAGAGAAGGCTCTCCCCCTGGGGGCCGCTAGGTACAGTATGTAGTCTCGCAGATACAATATGAGAAAGCAGAAACGCACAACACTGTCGCATGCAACATGTTTCTTTTTTATCAGAAGAAAATGCAGACACCTTCTGTGGCCTTTGGTGACAAAGAGATTGGAAACAATGCCAGAAGCCATTTTTCCCAGACTTCTTAGTTTTCATTGCAATATACATACCTCAGTTATTCAAGATCTTCAAATTTCACTAGGATTCAGGTTCCTGGCTAGCTTCTTAATTACACATACATATTTAATAAATGAGACTTCTTGGCATGTTTAGTATTAGGACAAAATAAAAATAAAATGCTGGTATTTTGCAAAGATATACCAGATGTTTGATGGGATGGAAATTAAAATAAAAATATTTTATTTAAAAATAGTTGACATTTCAAAGATAGCCAAATCCTGGGAGATTCTGAAATCTCATGAGGATATTCTCAGTTATTATGAAACCTGAACCTTCTTTTTTTTTAAAAAAAAATAATTTTTATTGAACTTGTTGATAATTCATACAATTGCCAACACCTGGCTATGTGACACTCCACAAAAGTTTATGGCTATCAAGTAGTGGTCCACATAGCAAAAGAAGCTGGAAAACATTGATTTAAAATATATGTCATCATATATCATCATATGTCTATGATGAAATCTCCTCAGTGAAGGTGAATATGAATTGTGAGTATTTTTCTTTTTTAGCACAGAGTTTAATCTTGTGTAGATAGCAGTTAAGTAATAAGAGAAATATGATACATTTTGTGGGCAGTATTGAAATGGAGAAACGTTTAAGAAATATCCTATCATAGGCCAAAGAAAAGTGGGTATTTTTAATAACGAATTTAATATACAGCTTGACTTTTTTGGACAAGTCATACTATATTTGTGTTTTTCTGTGTTTATAATATCTTAGTAGTTTAAGGGCTCATTGAAAAGCTTCTTGATTCTTAAAATTGTATTCAACCTGGAAAGTGATCCAAGGAAAATATGAGCTCAGTTGATAGAAGACCAGAGAAATGGACAAAATAAACATGAATAAATATATGATGAACATGAATTTAATGATAAAGTGCCCAAAGGAATAACTGTGGTAAAACCTGCAAACATGTGAATTGTCCTGGTGTTACCAGGACACAGAAGATTGAAAAAACAATCCCTGTACAGAAAGAACTATTTCCCCAACACATGAAAAAGACAGCAGAAATTCTGTGACAAAGCCAGTTCATAGAGAGCAATCCCAAACTGCCATCAACGTTCTTCCACTGACCTAAATATCTATGTATTTTTATGATGAAGCAGCAGCAACAGCACCAAGAGTATTACAGTTTGGCACAAATGACATCAGCACGAGGAATATGGAAATTTTCATCCACCCTGAGTAGGATGAAAGGCTGTTTCCTGTTTCTCATCTTTAGGACATGTTGTCTATTCAGACAACAATAGCCAGAAACAATAGGCTGGCATATGCTCAACAGTGGCTCTGAGAAACGCAGGCACTCCAGGGCTAGGCTTGGTCAGTCTCAACCTACTGTGATCAAAAATGACTGCTTGGATGGGAATCAAAGTTCAAACAGCAGATACATCCATTTCTTCAACCTTTGAAGTTTCTTGACCTCTCTGTGGCCTTCCCCACCACACGCTTACAGTTACAGAGACGCGGTACAGAAACCTTCATTTGCTCATCTTCTTCCACCCAAAAAGACTACAACGGAGACCATTTCCAGTAGTTTCACTGGAGTGTTTTGAGGAAGAGGGAAGAGGCAGAAAATCCTGGTCTACCTTTTCATTTCATAGTGATCGCTGGAGAGTTACGGGACAGAAAATCCCGTAACTGGAAAGAAAAGGTCAATCCAAACATTATCTGCCTATTGGAAGATCTGAACTCTAAGGAAAAATCAAACTGTACACACACTATAATAGTTTATAAAGTCTCCCATTTTCTTACTGTTATCATTTTTCATGGAAGTTCTTGAGTATCAGATTATTATGAATGTGGTTTTTTCCCACCCTAACTAACGAAATGAGAAACAGTTTGCAATAATTTTTCATTTAGGCTCATCCAATAAATCAAATCAAAAGACTTTATTGCAATCATTAACCAGTAGAGAGAAAGAAGCAAAGAAGAAAAAAGTTAGTTTTCAAATATCCAAAGCATCCAAATGTTAATAAGAGGAACGATGCATAAAAAATATGCTAAAAGGCTTCATTCTTATTAGTTAAAGCTAGCTAAAATATAGACTTATAGAGCCCATGGCAAAATCATCTAATAAAACACACAGATAAATCAGATGTATTTTAAAAATATCACTTTAGCCATCTATCCAAATAGGAGAGGAGAGGATTCTGTTCTGCATCCTCATTTCAGAGAGTCATTAATATACCAATAGAAGAGAATATTTATAGTTCAGGATTGAACAGTGGTGTACTTGGTGCTCTCTGAGTTTTATTGTTTACTTGCAGACATTCATACCCAACTAGATAACATGATCAATGCTACAAGGGAGTGGAGTTTGCTCTCTGTTTATATAAAAATGCCCTGCCCTGTCAGTGTTGTTTTCTTCTTGATAGTTTCCTGATTAGGCTACTATTTATAGTTTGTTTGATTGTTTGTCTGAGTTAGTAAGTTCTTGGTTGGGATATTGTTTACTACTTGTTGGTCTGGTATTAATATTGGTGTTAATCTCTGCTTATCTGGGGTCTGATTGCTGGCAAGGAGATGTTTTGGTCTTTTTGTTTCCATTTTCGCTTTTAATTATCTGTTTTGAATGGAGTGTGAATGTTGTTGTGAATCTCTATTTCATTAAGTCATTCATTTGCTGATCAAAGCTATATAAGCACTATGTATAACATACTCACCTGATTTACATGTGGAGTTATCTGACAGTCCTCCCTCAGCTGCTCCAAGTGTTCAATTAAAAAGTTGCTTACTCCGATTGACTTGCATATACCTTAATGAAAACAAAAGAAGGAACTACGTGTGTTTAGCAATTTGCTGAGGCTTTCCAAAACAAAACAAAAAGGCAGTGCATTTAACCTTCTGATACACCCCAAGGGATGTTGAACTTAAAGACAGACGTTCCAACTTGACCACTTTTCTTCAAATGACCAAAGCCAACATTAAATTTTAAAATTGGGAACTAAAATGCATAAGACAATGGCAAGTAGCAGAGTTGAACTTAAATATTTGAAATCCCAATCTTTCCCTTGACATTAAATTGCAGACTCCACACATAATTGCTGAAAATACATAGTGATTCTGCATTTAATTTTGAATATGGTCCATGCAAGCATTTCAAAAGTAAAAGGTATTTTAGTTGTGTCTCATGGAGCCCCAAGCAAACCACCCTACTTCAGCTTCAGTCTTCTTCTTAACCCCCACCCCTTTTTTATTTATGTATAAGGCAAGAAGGCTCAGCCTACTCATTTCAAGAATGATGGATTCAGGATCAATCAAAAGATGTGAGGAAGAGTTATTACGCACACATCAATGTTTGTAGAACACTCTGCTTGAAAACATTATGGGGAAGGGGCTGTTTGTTGAAAATCAAGTATGACAGCATTATCTAAGGATGCTGCCCAATCAAGACGCTTTTAGGAAGTTGTTTTATAATCTAAACACATTGGGGATTCCCTAGTGAATTCAAGTTTCCAGGCTAAATTCTGGGAAAAGCTGATGTAGTGTAAGCAAAGAACAATTGGACTTCACCAGGTTGAAAAGGAGGAAATAGTGTTCTGAGCAGTGTGCCAAAAACTAGAGAAAAGTGGAACACTGGTAGAATGGGTGTAAGAGGGGGGGAAAAACTTCAGGGACAAACAGTTCAAACAGATTTCCGACTCCTTGTAGGTTACTGCCGCAAAAAAGTTCTTATATAACCATGTAACTATGTTTAGGAAGTGAAGAATTAAGACCTTGGAGTGCACAGCTTTTATACTGAGCTTTTGCATGTCGGGTCCTGCCTGCCACTATAATAACTAAGTATCTGAGGTTTTAATACTTTCCAATATAAATACAAATAAGCGTGCAGGCACGCACATATGTGAAAGGAAATGTATTAATCTGAATTACATTTAATAGTCCTAAAAACGAGCAAAAGGAAAAGCATTAATAAATTTAAGAAGAATAATTTCCCTATATATTATGTGTCACACAACAGGGCAAACTTGGATAGTGAAGAATACAGGTTTTAAGAAAAAAATATCTGGCAGTAAAAACAGGAACCAGAAGTATTTTTAAACTTTATGAATAATTTGATGTAATCAGCAAACTTAATATTATTTTTGCAGTTTTCCATATTAATTGTTCTTTTTTTTTCTTTCTTTCTTTCTTTGTATAAGGTCATGGGCATTTATTTTAGATAATGATAACTAATAGTGGTAACATCAAAATATATATTAATGTTTAGTCTTTTGAAGTAAATTTCAGTTACTTCTTAAGACAAAATAATATGCCCGGTTTTATAGATTCAATTATTTAATTAATGCAGCAATGAATTTAAAATTTTACGACAAGTATAAATTTTGTTTACTTATTGATATTCCCATCCACTAGGTCCATTGTCAGTTGTTTCTTTCTTCTCTTATGTAGTCATTAATTTTATTCCTTAAAATTAAAAAAAACAGGAAAAAGAATTTTAAAAAATACTCTATGGAATAAAAATTACCTTCTCTTAAAAACCAATGGATAAATTCCAGAGTTTCCAACATCATGTCTCCTGAAGTTCTACAATTCTCTGGGTATACCAAGGTAACCTGGCCATGAAAACTATCAAGTTGAAGAACGCTTTTTAAAGACAATCTTTTTTATTAACTCACTTTATTTTATTTATTCAATTTAGGCAGTGGCTGACTCCAGACTGACTCATAGTTCACAGCACCAATTTCTTTACTAAGAAGCTTCTACACAAAAGAGAATCCTGTTTCGGCTTAAAGTAATTATATGGTACAACGGGCAATCTGACATTTTCATACTCTGCAGCACTGCTGATTTAAATGTTATCCTCTGTGTACTACATAATATTGGAATGAACGTTATCTTCATGCCCTGAACAATGGCAACAATATACTGATTCTCTTTTTTATGGTATTAAGGAATAGAGATCAAGCTCAAGAATGGAGGAAAATTGGCTACATGGATAGCAAGAAATTAAAAATTATTTCTATTATAGACCTTTTAGCCACATTTGCAAGACATAAAAAGGAATTATCAAGAGAGGCAGGAGAAGCATTTTAACTTCCCTTACATAGCACAGAGTCATGCTAATTCAGATTATACGGTATGAGCACAGAATAGTATGGTAAAGAGAGAAACTGTTCGGACTTTATCCAACTAATAATGTTTAGAAGAGTTCTACCAAATTATAATTAGTATAATGCTCAAAAAAAGAAAAGAAAAAAGAATGCTATTACTTTATTTCAGAATGGTCTTTAGATTATTCTGCTCAATCTAAAAAGTGTCTTACTGACATTTTTGGAAACTATTTGTGCTTTTATAAATAAAAACAGTGAGTAATTGGCCCTATCAGTGTTCATAATCCACACATATATAAGCTCAGAGTAAATAACTTATTTAATGGAAAACTTTTAAGTGTTATTAACAAAACAGTTTTGTTTTGTTTTAAGTTCATTTTGCTACTGATAGAATATTTACAGGTGTTTTTTTAAGACAAATATTTGTTTTCTTCAAAAAGGTCAGCTAAATCCAGAAAACTGCATTTAAATACTATTATTAGTTTTATAATAATGAAAACAGTTTAACTCTGTGGAGACAAGCAAAACAATTCTACCACCTAAGATTTCTATATTGTGTACACATGGTCAGAGAGATTGCATGCTAGGTAATTAAGAAACTCTGGCCAAACCTGTATCCTTTACAGTACCTCTGAAAAATCCTGGCAAATGGGTAAAATATCTTATACCTGGAAGAGGCAAATGATGTCCTTATTTTATAAATGGGATCCCAGAAATATAGAGCACTTGATCTTTAATCAGTTTTTTTGGAAAATTCTAGAGCAGATAATAAAGTAAGAGCTTTATTAGCGTCTTGGGGTCAGTAAACATTGCGATGATAATTAGAGTCCATCATACATTTGCCAAGAATTTGTTTTGTCAATCTTAATCTCAATTTCAATCCCTTACTCCCTTGCTCCCTCCCCTAGGAAGCAAGCAATGGTAAACTATTTCCAGAATCTTGCCAAGAAAACTGCAAAGAGTTCTTCAGGAGCTAATAGTTAATAGTTAATAGTTAAAAGGTAGGTAGGTAGATGAGAGAGAAGGGAGGGAGGGAGAGAGATCAAGAGAGAGAGAGATCTCATATAACCGTGATGGCGAACCTATGGCACACGTGCCACAGGTGGCACTTAGAGCCATATCTGTGGGCACTCAAGCGTTGCCCTAGCTCAGCTCCAGCATGCACGCATGCACCAGCCAGCTGATTTTCGGGCCTTCCGGGCCCACCGGAAGTTGGGAAACTGGCCGTTTCTGGCCTCTGGAGGGCCTCCAGTGGGTGGGGAAGGCCATTTTCGCCCTCCCCAGGCTCCAAGAAAGCCTCTTGAATTATGGGTGTGGGCACACGTGTGCACGACCCCTACACATTCCCCCTGCTTTTGGCACGTGACGGCAAAAAGGTTAGCCATCACTGTCATATAGCTTCCCCAGTAGATTGGGAATCCTGTGGACAAATATATTTTGATTTCAACAAAATGTTTGAAAACATTTTGAGCAGTAACACTTCTTTGAGCATTAACTATCAAAAGGTTCAGACATGGATCCAATGCTCTTTAAGTTCTTTATAAAAGATTGGATAAAAAGTATAGGAATGCTTATAAAATCTCACAATCATACAAAACTGGGTCAATAGCTAATCATGCAGAAGGCAAACAACTTTCAAAATTCTTTATAGGTTAGAGCAGTTGCTCTCAACCTTTTCTTCATTAAAGGCCTCCCCTTAAATACTTTTTGTAGTCATGGACCATGGCCATGGGCACACACACGCCAGACTTAACTCAAGATTTAAATCATAACATTTCTTCAATCCTTTGCAGACCCCCTGTGGTGAAATTTGTGCCGTCCCCCCCAGTGGACCACGGGCCACAGGCTGGGAACCACTGAGTTACAGAAATGAGTTAAAAATAACAGAATGAAGAGAATCAACACAATGGTTAGATTAATACAACATCAGCTATAAACCATAGTTCACAAAACAAACTGAATTCATATGAGATTCATATCATGGTTGATGATCTCTGGATGGCTCAGGGCAGGGGGTATTCCTCTGTCCTAGTCCTATTAGACCTCTCAGCGGCTTTTGATACCATCGACCATGATATCATGCTGCGCCGGCTGGAGGGGTTAGGAGTGGGGGGCACCGTGCTGTGGTGGTTCTCCTCCTTCCTCTCCAGTCGGACGCAGTCTGTGTTGCAGGGAGACAGAGGTTGACCTCGAGGCACCTTGTTTGTGGGGTGCTGCAAAGGTCGGTCCTCTCGCCCCTCTTGTTCAACATTTATGTGAAGCCGCTGGGGGAGATCATCCGAGGTTTTGGGGTGCAGTGTCATCTGTACGCGAATGACACTCAGCTGTACATCTCCACTCCGGACCACCCCAATGATGCCCTTGACATGATGTCCTGATGTCTGGAGGCCATGTGGATCTGGATGGGGAGAAACAGACTCAGACTCAACCCCTCCAAGACTAAGTGGTTATGGCTCCCGGTGTCCCGGGATAGCCAGCTGGTTCCATCGCTGGCTATTGGGGGTGAAACTTTGGCCCCCTCAGAGAGGGCTCGCAATCTGGGTGTCCTCCTGGATGCACGGCTGTCTTTAGAAGACCGTATGACAGCTGTAGCCAGGGGAACTTTTTATCAGGTTCACCTGATTTACCAGTTGCGTCCCTTTCTGGACTGGGACGCCCTGCGCACAGTCACTCATGCCCTCGTCATGTCCCATCTGGACTACTGTAACACTCTCTACATGGGGCTCCTCTTGAAGAGTACTCGGAGGCTCCAACTGGTCCAAAATGCAGCCGCGTGGGTGATTATGGGAGCGACTCGACACACCCACGTGACACCTCTCCTGCGCAAGCTGCACTGGCCCCTGTGGTCTTCCAGGTGCTGTTCAAGGTGCTGGTTACCATCTTCAAAGCACTCCATGGTTTAGGACCCGGATACTTACGGGATTGCCTTCTGCCACCGATAGCCTCCCACCGACCAACATGCTCCCACAGAGAGGGACTCCTCAGGGTGCCGTTGGTTAAACAATGTAGACTGGTGACCCCAGGAGGAGAGCCTTCTCTGTGGGGGCACCTGCCCTCTGGAATGAATTGCCCCCGGGGTTACGTATGATTCCCAACGTGTGTACCTTTCGCTGTGCCCTTAAGACTCTGTCATTTCAACAGGCTGGACTGGCATAACAAGAAATCGGATGGGGTGTTTTAAATTTGTGGGTTTTTAACTGAAGGGCGAAAATATTTAATTTGTTTTAAATTGTTTTTAAATTTTATATCTCATATTGTTTTATTGTGGCTGTACACCGCCATGAGACCTTCGGGGGGAAGGGCAGTGTAAAAATTTAATAAATAATAAATAATAATAATAAATAATAATATAAGCTAAACCAAATCAAATACTCTGCCTTCATGTAAGGATGTAACTTGATGAATTGCAAAACCCAATATATGGCTTAGGTATATGTGAACTAGACCATAATGGCTTGCTCAACAAACCACACTTAATGCAGTACAGTAATTAGTTCTTTATTGGTGGAGTCCAGTGCTTTAATGTTGATTTCCAGGGAATTTTTTTTCCTTTAATATGGATTTGCAGAAGCCTTATAAGCACATTTCCCAAAACACTAAGGTAATGCAAATTCAGCACTCTCTTTCTTGTGAAAACAGGAACTGCAGACTGCAACCAGATAACACCGGAAGATTATTAACATACTAATGATTTGGCACATAGCCATTTGATGCATGAAATCACTAGTGATTTGTCTTGTCACCAAAATCCCACATAAATGGAAAGAACCTGTCCATTTGAAACAGCTGTGTTGTCAACCGACCACGTCTGCATGACTTCTATTAATACTAATAGGATCTCAGGATATATAATGGGATGGAAACCTACCTTAATCCAAGATTTAAATATAAATACCTATTAGCATAAATTAAAAATTTGCAATTTAGATTGACTCTTCGGCTTACATTTGCATACTAAATAGAAGCAGCAACATATCATCTTGGCTTTTTACATAACTATAATCGAACACAAAAGCAGAGATTCTGTGACACTTAACATTAACAATTCAGCTTTTACTGCTGACAGTCTGACCTGACTCTGTGCCTTTGCTCAGTATAACTGATTTCACAGATTTGTCCTATGGACAGAATGGATCATAAATGGAGAAGCCTGGCATCTTTAGGAAGAGGCAAAATATAAATACAATGAATACATAAATAAATGTAATGAATTCACTGGTGGCTTTTCCTGTGATTAGAGAATGCCAACACTGTTAGGTGCCTATCAACATTTGCAGTTATAGATCCAAGACTTGCCAGATTTATAATATGCACTATATAAAAGATGAATTAATCAAGTTTCCTACTTGTGGAAGACTTGTAGGCTTCAGCATTAATATCCCAATGTTTTTTTTTTATTAAAAGAGCTTTAAAAACTCTGTAAATTGAGCTTATAAATTTGTACAGGTAAACTCGCCTAATGACATCCCTGTTTAGCAACTGCTTGAAGTTATCATGGCACTGAAAACGTATGGTAACTTTACAATCAATCCTCACTTTTAGGAACATTTGAGTGGCTCACAATTATCATCTGTGCACTTCACAATTGGCAGTAATCGGGCAGTAAAATTACAAGCCGTGATCATGTGACATCTCACTTAACAACTTGCGGTGATTCACTTAATGACTGAAGAGAGGTTATAAGCCTGTTGTGGTCACATGACGTTCTGCTTAGCAATTGCGGCTGCTAAAAGAGGACTACTTGTATAGTCTAATTACAGGTAGTCCTTGACTTACAACAGTGTTTCCCAAACTTGACCCTTTGAAGATGTATGGACTTCAACTCCCAGCATTCCTCAACCAGCCATACGGTCTGGGGAATTCTGGGAGTTGAAGTCCATGCACCTTAAAATAGCCAAGTTTGGGAAACACTGACTTACAACCACAATTAGGACTGGAATCTCAGTTGAACAAGTGGTCCTTAAGCGAGGCATCACATAACATGACAACTTCGCTCAACAATCACAATCCCGGTGCTCCCAATTGTTAAGCAATTCACAGGTTATTCAGCAGGCAGAGTTCCATATAAGGAGCATGGGAGGAGGGATACATGGGGCAGGGAAGATCCAGCATAGACTGCATGTGAGTTTAGAGGGTGCTGCAGGGCAACTTAAAACTGTCACAGCGCAGGAGGTTCAGGCTGTTCCTTCCCCACCAGGCCCAGGAGGATTCCCTCGCCATCAGTGTTTATCTTTAGTGTTTTATAGATAAGAATGGGGGGGGGGGGTAATTTCCCTAAGTTCTGAATATATCTTTGTAGTTTGGCCTTCTTCATTCTCAAATTCATCAACATTGATCTGTTTCCTAATTATTTTCAGCTCTAGTATTAGCAAAAATTCAAGCGCTACTGTTTGGTGCAATTTCATGATTAAAGGTTCTTGTAATAGTATCACCAGCATGAATAGTATCACCAGTATGAATTTTCCACGTTTCTACCAGTGAAATTTCCTCTAGAGCCATTGGAAGCATTTTTAGATGAGGGTCATTGAGGCTCCTGAGCAGAGCCCAAGTAGAGACCTGCTTCTTAGCAGCAAACCTGAAATTAGCATATTAATTAGACTTCCTGATAAATATCATTCAAAACTAATAATCATATTTCAATTAGCTAGATTTACAACCCATAGTATTGCAATTTGCTTAATTTAATCTGTTAGTACAGGTCAGACTGCCAAAGGTTAAATCTGTGCGGGTTTTTTTTAAAAAAAGAGGCAACAGCATTGCAAAAAATAAGCCAACATAAACTGTACAAATAAATTAATTTTTCAAAAGTAGTCTAGATCAGCTAGTATTCTACTGCAGCATGGAAAGGTATGGGTCAGCAACTCAGTAATATTTTTTCCATTGATATTGCCTCAAAGAATTACACAATGTACAATAACATTGCAGCAGAGAACAATAGACTGTATAAATGCAGATGCTTGTTACATACATATAATAATACACTAAGATGAGTACAATTACCTCTGCTGAGTCAGGACACCAGAGGCAGTAATTTTGATAAGGTACATCAAGCCAGCTGTTCTCTCCCAGCCATGACATGCCAATATCAATGACCACCTTGTTTTCTCTATTAATCTAACAAATCTATCTATTATAGCACTATCCTTCCAATGGACTCATATTTCTAACAAGCAAATGTTACACAGCAATAATCCAGAACTGAGAGAAGCAATTTGAGGGACAGCTCAAATAAGACAACACCTACTGTATTAACAGGCAAACAAAGAAATTTTAATATTTTTTTATTAGTTAGAGAAAACTGGGTTATGTTTATTTCAAACAGTTTATTTACCTGCTTGCTTCTCTCAAATGCACTTATACATGTGTTAATGCCACAGGTTATATACTAGCTCTTTATCCTAAATTTCATTGCAAAACATATAGATAAATAGTGCCTATAAGTCAGTCTTCTAGTGGCTAGCTGCAGTTTTTTAGAAGTGCTTTCTTTTTCCTAGGTTGATAGGGTGTGATCAGCCCATGGTCACCCAAGCTGGCTTTGTGCCTATGGTAGGACTAGAACTCCCAGACTCCCAGTTTCTAGCCTGCTCTCTTAACCCCTTCTTCAAATTTGCTCTCTTTCATTTCAAAACAATCTGTACTTGATCAAAAATGACCTACAAAATGGCTTGGAATACTGTGAATGAACTCGCTTCACTGGAGGCTTTTTCAAAAGAGTCATACCGGAGAGAGAAGACAAGAAGTAATAATCCAGCCACTAACATGATGACGCTCAATCCAATCTTCATTGCAAGATTTGACTTTTGTACAAATAAGATTGAACTTTCACTACATTGACTTTCATAGAGGTATGTTAGGTGGCATTTACCTAAAATATGGTTACTATGTCCTGCAAATGAAGATCTGTCCTTCAAGAAAAAAACTTCACAAGAGGAGGAAAAAAACAAGACAACTTGGCTTTTTCCCTTCAGGATGGTTTTTTGTATATAAACAGCACAAATCAGCCTACAATAAAATTAGCTTCTTGAAAGAACACATGTTAATTTATGTTAAGTAATGTTTCTAGTGTGTTCTTTTCTATCAGATATCAAACAATGGGGTGGAGGGAGCAATATTTTGTCTGCAGCAGAAGACAAAACAAATCAGTGTGAAGTATTTTATAGATATAGATATATATATGACGACATTTATTATCAACAAGTATACAAAAGTCGCATCTTTTAAAAATTTGTTATAAAACAGACATAAACATATTTACCTATCTGTAAGAAGAAATATATTCCTACCCTCCAAGCTTCTAGCCAAATCAACTTTGCCAGAAAAAGATAATCAGAAGATCAGGGGGGAAAAGCAATTGGAAGGACCATAAGTTGGCTTCTGCAAATGAGCCTGGACTACATTTCTCATCATCTCCACATAAACATAACCTGATACATCTGGCAAGCCCAGATTCAGAAAGACTGATTTAAAACAATCAACGCCATCTCCAAGTTTTGGGAGATTCTTAAATAAAGCAATACTGGTGACCTTCTGGAAGAGAAGGAGACCTGTAAATCATGAGCTCTGTCTAGCTTTCATTATGCTCCCTTGCCAAATAAGAAAATCCATGTAATGGTGTCCCTTTTCTGTCATCGGAACTCAAGCAAATACTTGACCTCACTCCCTTCCATGTCTGTATTAGGCAGGTGACAGTTTAGGTTTAGCAGAACACTGAAAACTGATATGCAATATTTGTTGTTGAAAAAAAAATTGTCTTCAAACAAACTCCATGTAAAGATCAAAAAGAAGAGGGACAAACACTCCAGATACAGAGTAAGAGGGACATGCTGATCTTATTAACATCATTAAGTTTCAAAAATAAATGGTCTCAGTGGCAAAGCTTTGTTTGAGACAATAGCGAGTCTTATCTTTCCTAAACATTGCTATGGGTGTGTGTCAAGAATTTTAAACCTTGAACATTAATTGTACCATATTCACACATCAAAAAAAATACTTTAAAAAGCTTTTTTTCTGAATCATATTATATTTATAATTTTAGAAGCTCAAAAGGTACACTGTATACCCTACTGCCTGACTCATTACAGGAAGAGTAAAAAAAATCTTACTCAGAAATTCACCTTCAGTTCTCAGATCATTGGCTTTTTCTCTAACAGAAGCTTTATGACAATCTGAATAATGGATGGATAGTCAACAAGTATACAAACAGAAATGATGGAGATTAGAACATGTACTGTGGAACCATTCAAGTTTTCTGGAGACTATGTACTCTTATGGTCTATTGCATGCAGAGAGGAAGTAAATGGAACAAAACAGGAATTGGTTGGGAGGAAACGAACCAAAACTTAATCAAAGTAGAGTGTCAAGAGTTAATGAACTGAAGGAGAAGATACCATTTAGTCTATTCTGAAAGGAATTGCCCCTTGAAAAGTTAAGAAAAAAAATGTGAGAACTTCTTCTTCAGCACTGTTTTGAAAGGACAGGTAGCAGCAACCACTAGGAATATGGGCGTGCTTTGCTTAACATCTGCTCTGTTTAGCGACTGTTTGGAGTTGAGCGAATATACCATATCTGGAAGCTAAATGCATAAGTGCTACTCTTTGGATACTTTGGACGTCATTCCTTTCACACAATCCATTGATAGCACCGTCGCCTTGTGACCACATGTTGAAGCAAATAATCCAATCTCAAGCCCTTTAAGAAGACATTAGAGTTATAACTCTAAAGAGAGGGGAACAGGAAGACACAAATATCAGCAGCGCATAACAGCTTCCTCAAGTGTAAAGCTCATAGGAACTACAGAGCTGGGGGAGGGCAAATGTCATTATTTCCCTCCTGCTATTATATTCCCTAGATACAAAACACTGCTTATATTACATATCTCAAAACTTAAGAGGCTATCAAAGATCATCTTCTCTAATTTCCTCAAGAGGAAAAAAGGCATTTATAAACAGATTGAATTGGACAGAGGCATCTACAAAACATCCACTTTCACATTAGCTTTTTATGGCTTGAGTTCACATTAGCTTTTTATGGTCATTTTATCCATCTATGGAATTTCCCATTTCCGTTAACTATATTTTCTTTTATTATGATTTATGTCAGTCCTTTGAGGTAGGCCAAGTCCAGACACAAGACCCAGCAAGGATTCCAGGAATAACAGACTCTGGAAAACCTGTTTCTTTCTCTCCCATCTTAAGATGGGAGTTATTCTGAGTTTCTTTTCCATGCTTCCTTCTTTCTTTTTTAGGACTGTACTAACATTTCTGAAAGTCCCACCCTTTAATACTCATTCAATACTTCCCACCTTAACACTCTGCACAATCCTTTCCTATCATCAAAGTCAGCTCTAAATTCCTTTACATTTAGTTCATTTGTTGATTTATATGCCACTATTTTCCAAAAGCTCAAGACAGCTTACATGGAGGATATCCCTTCATTTCACCCTCAACAACAGCAACCCTGTTGCATACATTTTTTAAAAAAATATTTATTTTCCAAACTTACAGGCTGCCAATCTCACAGAATGATTTCACTCCACTACAATGGCTTTCATATCTCCTTTTACAAATAACTTTAAAATACTATTTTATGACAGTCAAAAATGTTGCTTATAATGAGCCACAGTTAGGAGAACTTGAGAAACATTCTCCTCCTCTTAATGGATGGTAGATATAAAAAGTAATTAAGTGCAAAGAAAAGTAAGTTTATGAAGTCTCCTCCAGTTTGGTAACCTTCAAGGATATGGAGCTAAAACTCCCTCAGCTTCAGTCAAAATAATCAATTGCATATAATGGAAAGAGTTATAGGAATTATAGATTAACTATCTGGAGGATATCAAATTGAGGCAGGCTAGTTTTTCACTTTCTAAGTAAATAAGCTTGAGTCTACAAGTAGTATGTTCATATACTTATGATATGAGATAAATGGATCTTATAGATCAGGGCTGTCAAACTCATGGCCCATGGGCCGGATGCATCACACATTGACCACGCAAACACCCAGTTTAGCAAAGGGGGAGGGGAAGTCACAATACATCACGTGATGATGCCATGACGACGCGAGTTTGACACCCCTGTTCTAGATCATGAAACTATACACTTGTTATCTCAGATATATGGGGAACAGAGGTGGGTTTCAGCAGGTTCTGACCAGTTCTGGAGATCCAGCAGCGGAAATTTTGAGTAGTTCGGAAAACCAGTAAATACCACCTCTGACTGGCCCCACCCCCACCTATTCTCTGCCTCCCGTGTCCCAGCTGATCATGGGGATTTTGCAGTAACCGTCCCCTGGAGTGGGGAGGGAATGGAGATTTTACACTATTCTTCCCCTGCCACTCCCACAAGCCACACCACTCCCACCAAGCCACGCCCACAAAACCAGTAGTAAAAAAAATTTGAATCCCACCATTAATGGGGAAATGCCATAAACTCATAGGGTACTGTTAAAGGAAATGAAATCCAGATGTGCCACTAGGGGAAATAAAGTATGCCTAATACATTTTGAATGAAAGATGGCACAAAGGACTTTCCATATCCGCTGTCTTATAAAACTTTCCAATGGGCGATACCTCAAAATGAAGCTGGATTTGCCCGGCCATTCCTTATTTGCCTCAAGTCTCACATTTGAAAAGATGAACGGCAGAAAATTTCTCAGAAAGCTGCCACTGCTGCTTGTTTTCCTTAAATATGTCTGAACTGAGGAGATGGGGTCAAAAGTGAAGACAGACTTAGGATAAGATGATATATCATGCTCCAAAGGGCAAGCCATGGGACCAGTTAGAGCTTTTGGATAAGCAGTGGCTTTACTCCCCACCCTGATAAAGCACTGCTGCTTTGTGTCAGGAAGAGAAGCACAAAACAGGAATGAACAAGACTGTCCTGCTTATCACTAGCAACCGATAACAAGCTGTGAAGGTTTGACATGTCTAATGTCCCTTTCATAAACACCTGTTGAGGAATTTGCAAGAGTGCAAAAGACATTCACAAATCTCACCCCCTTTCTTTATGCTCAGCTTCAGCATGTAGTCTACGCTAAGATATTTTACAAAGTTACTTAGATCTTGGAGTAGTAGCTCCAACTTTAAAATGACAATTAAACTAAAAATCAAAATGTAGTGCTGTTGGAATGGGAGCCCAGTTATTATCCTAAGAAGGAAGGAAAGAAGGAAGGAAGGAAGGAAGGAAGGAAGGAAGGAAGGAAGGAAGGAAGGAAGGAAGGAAGGAAGGAGAAACTAACAAGCAAGGTAATCCTCAAGACAAGATCTAGTTTGCCTAATGTTACTATTACCAAGATAATGCATTCTGATAGTTAATCAGTGATGTGTAAAGCACAATTTCAGCAAAGATTTGTCATAGTTTATTGAGATCTAATAGTCAATTGCAATATGCATAACCATATGGCAAACATAACCACAGAATAATCAGCAGCATATCAGAGTTATAAGCACAACAACTTTCAAATTTGTTTGTATCCTGCTTTTTACAAATAACTCAAGGTAGCGAACATATCCAACACACCTTCCTCTTCCTGTTTTCCCCACAACAACAAAACCTCTTGAGGTGAATTGGGTTGAGGGAGAGTGACTGGCCCAAGTTGTTTAGGAGATCCTTGTAGTCATGTCCTAGATCTCCACTTTGGAGCAGTAGCACATAATTAAAAGCATTCCAGGAGAGAGAAATGCGTTTTAGCAATTCAATAAAACCTTGATTTAAAGGAATCTATATGATTTGACATCCGTGTACCTACAAGATCACCAGAAATTTAACTCATCCATGGAGACCCTCAAAGGAGAAGTTGCTCATGGTGCCTCATTTGAAGTAAAAGGAAGCTGAAACTAAAAAAACAGTGCTTCTCCATCATTATACCTATACTGTAGAACAGGTTTCCTCTTGAAGGTCAAATGATCTTCTCTATGATGGCCCTCCAGAAACTTGAATGTAAAATATTTAAAGGAACTCCGAAGTGTGATTTTCTAACAACTTTATTCAGGTGTTATCCAATTTCTCAGATTTATTATTAGGTACTATATTATCAGTTTTGTAGTTTTAGGGTACTTATACTCCTAATTAGCATGCAACACTATACTGTATTTTATAGTAAGTTATAACCTGCTCAACAACATACAGGTAAATTAATAGATTACTTATGAAAATTTATTCACCCCAGTTTCGGGCATACTGAGGAATTCCGTATCTTGATCTTGCCTACATTCTTAAGTACTGTAAATAACAAATTCTATGAATTTGTTTCAGCTTTGAGGGTGGTGAGTTGTGAGCTAAACAACTAATTTAGCTCTTGACTAATCTACTAGAACAGCCTTCCCAAACTAAGGCACCTCAAGGGCATATCTTAAAGCTGCCAGGTATCATACTATGATTTTTGGAGGTAGAACCTCATGCGGAAGACGGCAGATAGGAGAGACTATATCCGGCATGATGTTGCAAAGTACAGGCACACTGAAACAATGGACTGGAACATTTCAGCTTGATTTACCATGTATATAATGTTCATATATATAATGTCCACAATTTTCCTTCCCGTGTTGGGCTTAAATAAATCCAAAATTCTGAACGAGCAAAATATCCGCCCTTCCCCTGTCATATAAATTTTGAACAGTTTCTGTGAGGCAATAAAGATTTTATCCACATGTGAAGGCTCAATTAAATTGCGTAGAATTAGATAAGGGTCAAGGGCACCCAAGGAGGGTTGAATTTAGGTTGCTTGTGGCACCACAGGGGTTTTAGACTGATTCCTTTTCTCACCCCACTCCCAGGTTCTGTCACTCCTTCTCCCACAGTTTGCATTGTATATCCTGTGAAATATGAACTATATGGTTATACATTTCATTTTAAAAAATGAAGGCATTTAAATATATACTGTATAATAAAATGGACCTGGGGTTTATGAAAATGAACAGCAGATGATAAGACACTGGAGAAGGAACAGGAATTACAAGACTGAGATGGGAACTGCAATTTAAATGATAAAGCCAATTGTTGCCAGAAAATGGAAAATTTGAAATCTCAGGAAAGTTACCGGTCAAATTGTTTTGGATTCAAAATGTTCTAATTAATGCAACAATCAAAACCACTTACCCAAATTTACAGACTCAATTAATTACAGTATTTACAAAAAAACATTTCAAATATCCAAAGTAGTTCAGTTTAAATTCTATTTCTAAAATATCAAAAACTGTTAAGTCAAGTCAACGGTCTTTTCAACATCCTTGTAAAACATATCAGTAGCTTTCTAAGACAATCTACATAAGTTTGTGTGTAGGAAAGATTTGAAATAAAAACTTCTTCAGCTATCATTCTTCTAATGTAATCCAATACATGTTTACCCAAAAGGAAATGAGAATGTTCAATACCCTTGCATGGATATATGTTAGGATTGCAAAGGCTGAACAATCAAACAAAGAATGTAAATTAAAAGACAGTTCAAGAAATCCCAGATCAGTGCCATAAGACAAATAGTACGATTAAGTATTATCTGAATGTCAACTGAAATTTTAGTGGTTAATTATGCAAATGAATTATTTAATCCTTTTTTTCCTCTCGGGCTACTGCATTAAAACCTCTACATTTATTAACATTTGCCTATCATTTCAGAAACACATGGCCAGAGGTTCTAAAACTCTGCTTCATACAGGACAGAAAAAATGATGATTTGTTGAGCAGATGAGACCAGGAAACACAGAGGCTATTTTAACTCACGTGAGATTTACATGTCATTAATTTGAATAATGTAAGAAGGGAGAAAATAGCAAATAGCACGCAAGAGTAGATGACTCCATAAGAAATAAAAAGCTCTGATTTATGTGATAAATTAAGGTAGCTTCCAACATCCAATTTTACTTCCTCATAAAGTATTCAACCTAGTATAGACAGATAGTCTGGTGGAATTAATACACATGAGGAAATGGGAGAGAAGAACAGCAAAGGCAGGGGTGTTATCTAGCTGATTCATGAAAACTAACCATTAATTTTTGGACATAAAGCAGCAAAACCAAAATCTAACATTTTTCCTGTTTGTCTAGACAAAGAAGGAAGGAAAGCCCAAAGTGAATCTGACATATATTGAACTTCGCATACAAATACAAAGCCACAGCTCTCAGATGACTGAACTCTTGACTCTTCCAAAGACAAGGAAAAATGTAATATTCTGGCTTATTTATTCAACTACATTACAAATGCTGGGACTTAAGCCAATAAAGGAATCTAACTTCTACTGATTCCTTTTCAGGTGACACTGATATTCGTAGTTGTAATTTATAGACAAAACCTTCTCTCAAACATTAATGTGGACGTGGAGGGCTCTTGGGCACAATAGAGTATTATCCCAATTAATTTCTTAAGCAGAAATATGTAATCAATGGGTTTAGGAATCATCCCTTTTATTTGATTTCCTATTTATTTATTTTTCAAATTTTTGAATGACTATCTCCCTGAGAATAAGGGCTTTTATCTTATAAAGCCTTTAATATTGTTTTACTTACTGGTTTATCACTTCAGTAATATTAATAAGAGGAGAAAAATATTACATAAGGAGAAAATTCGCTTAAAGGCTCATACAATATTTTCATTGGCCCTGCTAAACAAGGATATAAAATAACGCCTCCCTGTCTTCAGTTCAATAACCAAAAATCAACTCTGCAATCTTTTATAATCAAGAACTATAAAACTCCTTCTGAAAAGGAGCTCTTCATATAGAAAATATTTTTGTTAACATTTGAAAGCCACTGCAGTTTTCAATAGATCCTGTTTAACTTTGGTTAAATTATATGACATAGAGTAGATTTGGAAATGTGTAAGATCTCCGATCTCCGTGTATTTCGCTGTGCCCTCAAGATCCTGCTGTTCTGCCAGGCCGGGCTATCAATAAAAATGATTTTAAATTGGGTGTTTTAAATTTTGGGTTTTAATTTGAGCCGAAATTATTTAATAATTTTAATTATTTTTAATTGATGTCTGTTTTTTGTGCTTTTAATGGGCTGTACACCGCTCTGAGTCCTTCGGGAGAAGGGCGGTATAGAAATAAAATTATTATTATTATTATTATTATTATTATTATTATTATTATTATTATTATTATTATTATTATTATTATTATTATTATTATTATTCCTGAATTTGTGATATCAAGATGACAAAAACCCTAACTTCACTTCTATCTAAAGCTTGAAAGAATGATAGCATCATGAAGTTTGAAAATCCTTTTCTTATTGTATTCTTGTGGCTCACATGTTTTTCATTTCTGTTCATATAATGCAGCTTTTTACAAGATGGCTTGGTGTAACCTATTTATTGGCTGCCATCTTATGCTTGCTTGTGCTTCATTGCTATGCTGTGGCAGACTGCCATGAACTGTGTGAAGGGAGAATGAAGGGAAGGCAATGCTTGAGGAAACGAAAGTAAGTGCTGTATCTCCTCCAGACACTGCCTCAAGGTCACCCAGTTGGAAGAAGGAGGGACCCGCATATCAAATTATACTTGGATTGACCGTTATGAAAACATCTTGTCTGAACCTGATTGGATACACAGGGTGGACAATGAGAGACAGCCAAGGAAGGGAAGAATTGAACTTATGTGGTTTTGGCACGTGATTCCCAGTTCTGGCTTTGCATTACTGTAATACACTTGACTTCTAATAAAACTATACCAATGGAGCCAAGGGTTGTCTTTATTTAGATATTTACATTGTATCAGGCCTGACACTATTTAACTATTTAGATATTTCTCATTTTGAAGGAATAACAATGAATTATTGTCACTTGTGACTTAATATGAGCAAGAGTTTGAGAAAAGAAATTCAATTCTCACCCAAAGAGATACTGTAAAACACAATTAATAGAATAATCTTCAATTTCACTTCTTCGTAATGTCTTAAAAACCACAAATATGAAATCGCTACATAAATAAAATCTCCATCCACCATCACAAATCCTCTTTAGGGCTTATCAGAATTCACCTTTAATAATACTAGAACTCAGTATGTTCAAGAAACTACAAAACCCAAGAGTAACTGAAGTGGACAGCATAGTGCATAAAATCCAGGTCAGCTGTTTTGTATTCATCTCTTTGTTTCAAAGGGCATATGCAAAGATGAGAAAATAATTATTGAGGTTTTCCTCCTTTGTCCCAAAATACTTGCCCACGGGCAGCAGAAGAATATTAAAGCATGCTGTACATTTATTGGCAAAAAAGATTAATGATATCTATAGCCAGTAGCAGAAGATGTGAGAACGGGTTACACTGAAACTAGAAAATTTTTAGCTTAAATGCAGTCACTGCATTTCAGAGGATTTTAAAGATTAACATACAACTGAAACCAGAATTTTTCCTCTTGGGATTGATGGGTTAATAGTTGAAAATAAGGCATGGATCTTTGTTTTTATATCTAATGCTCAGTGCTGAAGTCATACATTGATACATGTCAAAGCTTTTGCATGATGGAAGAAACCAAGCTTCTGCCCTTTTAAAGGAATTAGGAGTGGGAGGAGAGACAGCCAAAGTGGAAAGAGGTTTCTTCTCCTTCCTGCCACCTCATTGCATGCACTTCATTTCTGTGCCATTAGTGTTCACCAAAAAGAAAAATGTGCAGACTTTCCCACAATTTCAATTCAGATGCTTTATAACAACAATGAACTGAACAAAGAAATCTGCACATCAAGTACTTATTCAGTGATATTCCCAAGATTTAGGACGAACAACAGAATTCAGATAAATTAAGAATAGAGCAATAGAATTGGGTAAGAATAAAATCTATTTGAATACTTCATATGGCAAACCCAAAATGCATTACAGAAGTCATGTTACCTTTCTCATATAATTCTTCCATAGCCTGCCAAGTTTCCGCTCTGACTTCTCGACTGCTTTTTCCAGGGACTTGTGCATCTGGCCAATGTATTAAATAAAGATCTAAACAAAAACAAACAAACAAATCTATTTCATTTATACTTCTCATTAACCAACCAGCCTAATGATGTATGCAGAACATATAGCACAAATCCTTATTTTTGCAATTCCAATTCCAATGTTCCATCTTAAAATCCAGGAAAACCACTTTTCTAGATTCTCACAAAGGTAGCTCTGCTAAGGGTAGACATGTACAAATTTGGCTTCAAGCCATGCTTGAGTCATTTGACTTTTTGTTCAAAAAAACTCAATGACCGAGTATTGTAGCAGTCATGAGAATATTTGTGGCTGGTGTAATTTATTTAGCATTTATGCAACAGGCTATACAATTTTAACCTACTAAGGTAATTATGGTCAACTATATAATGTTCATTGTGATTTTCAACTTTTCTCCCTCTTTTGAGTAAGGCCCAGGCAAAAAGAAAAATCAAGAGGCTTATTAAGTCGCCTGTACACAATGATGTGTAACTGATAAGATACATATAACTTGATACGTTGCAAATTATGCCAGGTTATTATGTAACATTTAAAAAATGGCCATAAACAAATCCTTCTTAGGGAACTATAAACCGTGAACTTTGCCCTCATTGCAAATAGCAAATATAACATTTTACATTTCTATATACAAATGAATGCCAGTCAATCGTTTAAATAAGCTGGTTTAGAAATAAAGTAATTGTAGTAAAAGAATAGCAATTCTATCCCCAAAGCTTTAGTTACAAAATAGTTAAAGGTTACTTAAACTAGGCCTGCCAATCTAAAGATTGGGCAGAAACCAGCAATATCTAGAAAATGCAAACTTTAAGCAGTCATTTTGGACCAGGAAGTTTTCTTCTTTAAAAGTGTGTATTAGAATATCATTCTAGAGCAGGGGTGTCAAACTTGTGGCCCGCAGGATGGATGCATCACATGCTGGCCATGCCCATGCCTGGTTTAACGAAGGGGAAAAAAGCTGCGATATGTCACATGATACTGCTGTGACGACATGAGTTTGACATCCCTCTTCTAGAGGTATTAGAGAATCAGAAACAATATAATAATTTAGGAAATAGTAGAATCAGATATGGATTAACAATTTTATGAATTGTTCAAAATTGTGCCCTTCTATCTTGAGTCTTATTTTGTTGTACATGTATTACATCTGAATTCAGATATATCCCTGTCTGGAAAAGAAGACAGAGTGAAATCCTGCTGGAGATATTATTTCTTCTTTCTCTATTTTTTCCCCCAATTATCTTCCATTCTCATTTAATTCATTGATCACAAATAAAAGATTGGTTCTTTCTTCCGAAATCAGCAGTTTCATTTTGATACGGAAATAAGCTTATTATACAGTCCTATCTCCTCTGCTATGTGAGCGGCGTAGTGGTCCAGTGGTGAAGATGCTTGCCTCCCACTTGGAAGTTTGACAGTTCAATCTTAGGTAGCAGCAGATGTTTCTCACTAGGGCGCAAAAAAAAATTACCTGCTGGGAACTCCATGTGGTATCAGGAAGGGCATCTGGCCAGCAAACACTCAGCACCATCCAGCAACTACAACTCTACCCCAAATTAAAAGACTACAGAATCGTAAAAAGGGAGTCCTATCTGTTCTGTCATGCTATAGAAAAGGAAGAATCTAAGACAAGATGACATTTTACCCACTTTCTTCTTAGAAACAGTGCAGACAGAATCAGGGTGGCAGCCTCCTAAACAGTATTCTAGATGAAGGACTGGAACCACCAGTCCTAGATACACGTATGTTTTGCAAACTGCCACACCATAGTGGTATGTTACTTTATTAGTAAAATAAAAAAACAAAAGGACATTCGCTAATCCCTAAAGATTTATGAAGATTAGGACGTTCTTCTTGTATTAACTGAAATATGAGACGAATGATCAAAGGCATTTACGGAATACAGAATAAAAGTGTTAGAAAGGACTTGTAAGTCATCTAGTCCAATCTCCTCCTACTCAAGTAGGAGGCCCTATACCATTTCTGCCAAGTGGCTGTCCAGTCTCTTCTTGAAAGCTTCCAGTAAATGAGAGCATTTACTGAATCTATGAACTTCAGTTTCAATGGACCAGATGTATAGCCTCGGAGAAAATGTGGAGCAGTTTTTATTACCTTGAAGAGAGTATGGAGCAGTTGTTTTTTTTAAAAAAAAATTAGCTAAGCTCAGGAAGACATGATGGGGTGAGTGAGAAACTCAGGATTGGCCTACCTTGATTCTCTTAGGTATAAGAGTGTGATAGAGAAACTCTTATCAATTAAGTAGTACTGACAGTGTCAGATGCAAAGAATCAGGACCATTTGTATAGGTTGGCAGCACTGAAGCCTACCCAGAAGAATCTGGTTAAGTAATGGTCAGCACTAAATTGGTGCCAGATAAGGGCCAACAGAATTCAAGGTTGGGGTGAGGGGTGGGGGCTGGACTTGGGTCTCTTGTAGCAATGCAAGAACTCTAAACTGATGAAGTGTTTTACTCTGCCCTCCAGTTCTACCTGCTCTTCTCCTAAAATCAGCCTTGTGAAATAGTCCAGATAGGAAACACACCCAGATGAACTAATTTTACTTACTTTCAAGGTTATATTAATAGAATCCTGCAAGTCTGAAAATGCATTTTTGCCCAATCGCTTTTATAGGCCAAGAAACTAAGGAGGGTCCCTTCTGAGATGATTGCTATAGCCTTATTTCTTATGCAGGCTAAACTGCCTCTTATCTGACCATCCCCCTGATTATGGCTCTTTCTCTGTCTCTTAAACTCATTCCCACATACCATTACGTATTGACATATCTCTAGCCTCAGTTCTGTATATGCCCAATGAAGGAAGGCTTATTTACTTCTCTCCCAATAATTGCCTCTCTTATTACATCTGGATTTTGAATATCACCTGATATAGATTTTAGTTAATTTCTACCCCACCTCAATATAAAATGTATTTAATTTCCATGCAAGAGAACAAGCTGCATGAAAAATAAACCTTTAGGTCCCATGCCACCAGGTGTGCTTATGAGATATGCTTCAGACAACCATTTGTCTGAAATGTTATAGGGTTCCTGCTTGAACAGGGGGTTAGACTGGAAGATTTCCAATTCTGTTATTCTGTTCTTACGTGGCCCACATGCTTACACGCAAATGACTTAAAACTACAAACGCTGATATATTCTAGCATGAAGTGCATTTTGAACATCATCTTAATTTGAAAAGTCATCTTAGGAAAAAGAATGGCACACATAAAAGAATGTAAATCAAAGCTTGTTTCTAGTATGGTGTCACTAAACAATATCATATTAATTCTGTTTTGCGGATTGCTTTCAAGAACAGTTGACTGTATGTGCTATTGTGTTGACATCTGAGCTTAATTATGTTGTTTCTTGCACGTTTATGGATCAGCAATTCCCATGGGAATTATTTTAAACATGTATCACATATCTTTAAAATCACTGGGAGTTATATTAATCTTCTTAGTGACATCAGCGGGATTTAAATGAGCAATAAGCTGCAAATATTCTTTGTTACTGATACTAAGCATCATAAGAGAAAAAAAATATTTTGTTGCACTATATGTACCGTAACTTTTAGCTTGGCACAATAGTTTCCTACCAAACACCTGCCAATGAAACCAGTTTTTTGAATTTTACATTTCTATTCAATGTGGATAATCAAAATGAAGTTACACAAGGGAAAAAAATAGGAATTTTAGGTTAGAATGTCTATAAAAAAACAAACAGGAGAATAAAACATTTCATTGTATATAAATTTTCAACCAGGTAATCTGCCTTTTCAAGCTGTCC
This sequence comes from Masticophis lateralis, assembly GCA_030761175.1. Classification (NCBI taxonomy): domain Eukaryota; kingdom Metazoa; phylum Chordata; class Lepidosauria; order Squamata; family Colubridae; genus Masticophis; species Masticophis lateralis. The sequence goes on from JAUDYJ010000003.1 coordinate 127,220,210, forward strand.
TTGATATCTCATTAATTTTCAGTGACTGCTTATTCTCCAGGCACTGTCAGAAGAGACTCACTGCTTAGAAGAGAAGTTCATCTTCATTCAAAATGCAAGCCTAGCAGCATATTTGTTAGTAGAACTAATATCTGCAATTCCATCAGAATTCCCAGCACAATGAAAGGTAAGGTTATTAAGGAATAGAAACCAATTCAAAACATACATGGGAGAAAATATCACCATTTATATATTCAGCAAACAAGGATGATGTAGGGGTAAGGAGATGTTATCATGATATCATGAGTCCAGATCTCAAGGAATGCCAACTCTAAATCCAACCTCTAAATCCATTTTATTTGTTTCCAATGTTTATCAATGAGCGCCTAAAGCCAGGTTATAACAACTGTGAAAACCATACATTTTAATAAAAAAATGAAAACAAATCTTTTCCCACAATCCAGCACTTTTTCAATTTCTCATTGGTATGTAATTTGTCAGACCAATATTCCTCTGTGAAGTATTCAGCAATAGAAACCAAATTAAAATGAAAGAATGAAGACAAAAAACCCCTAGAGAAACTAAAAAGATAGGAAAGAAAAATAAAACCGTTTATTGAGACAGTATTTAATTATTGGTTCTTTGTTTATGAGAATATTCTTCAGTATTTGTGACAGAAGAGAAACACAATACCAACTCAGCATCCTTTTCTGAATGCAAAGGAAACTTTCGACAAACCCATTTAACATAACAAAAAGCATTATTTCAAGGAGAAGAATACTTCAAGACCCTATTTTGGTTTGAGTCACCACCAGATGACTAGACTATCCATAACTAGTTTAATGCCTCTAACACACACAAACACAGAAAAGGCAGGAGTTAATACTTCCTTTCTCTGGCTCCTGTTTCTTCTTAGAAGCAGTTTGGAACACAAGAATGTTTTTCTGCAGTTCTTAATTTGAAAAAAATATCCTGGTCATTCTATGGCTTGCTTTACAGTGGCTGAATTTCTGGCTGTATTCACAAAACATGCTAAGGCCACAAACAAACGGTCACCATAATGGTTATACTATGTCAAAATATATTTGCAGCCAATCGGAACCAACTGAAATACTGATTTTCCTTGGGGAAGGATTTCATCCATACTGATTTCTGATGCAACCTAGGGGTGCTAAGAATTTTTGCATCAAGTGTGACCTTTTCCTCAAGTGAATTAATCAGATTGTTGTAACAATAAGGAATTGTTGCAACAGATTAATTATACAATTTGTGGGTATACCACTAAGTCTATCAGAATCTTTCTAGGTGGTTTAATTTTGAGGTGCCCTGTAAGAAAAATTAAGAAAAATGGATCAGTACAAGTAAGTCCTATTAACTAGCACTATGATTGAACTTATTCTAGCTCTGTCGAGATCTTATGACAACAAGCAGCTAAATCAGGGGTGGGTTCTACTTACCTTTACTACTGGTTCGCAATGGAGCTGCGCACACGCTTTGCTCATGTGCACGCTCTTCTATGCAAGCCGAGGGCGGTAGGCGGGGCCTCCCATCAGTTTTATTGCTAGTTCTATAGAACCAGTGCGAACCGGGGCAACCCACCACTGAGCTAAATGCTGGTTTAAGAGCTATAATAGATAACATCGCTAATAACACTGCTATTAACAGCGGCAATCATTTAAGGCAGCAGTCCCCAACGATCACTGCTTGGCAGCCCAGCGGGAGGGGGAGGGGGAGGGGAACCAGCCCGCCACTCATATAATTTGAGCTGTGCATGTACACACTGGCCACTGCTCACGTAACTCAAGCTTTGTGCATGTTTGCCAGCCCGGTACTCATACATGTACATGTGTTAGCCAACTGCTCGCATGACCCAATTCCAAACAGGCCACGGCCCATTAGTGGGCCACAGTCCAGGAGTTGGGGACCCCTGATTTAAGGTAAGAAGTGCAGATCACATGACCCTTTTTCTGAGTTGTTCCTTTCTGTTTTAACTGAAGGGGAGTGCTTTAAGAGTACTGCAATTAGCATTGATATTAAGGTTAAGCTGGATAGAAAACTATTGAGACTTTTTCATGTCGGCACTGGAGAAGAGTTCTAAGAATACTACGGATAGGCCAAAAAAACCCAAACAAATGGTAATTGAACAAATCAACTCAATCAAGTCACAAATGATCAGGCTCCAATTATCATGTGATGTGAAGACTTGATTCTCTAGAGAAGTCTATAACATTGGGAAAGATTGACTTGATTACAGCATCAATGGATACAGCAGCAATGGGTGCACCTGAAGAAGCAGTTGGGGAATAGATCATTCAAGAAAAAATCTATGTAGTCACTAAGAACTGACACCAACTTGACGGCACATAATCAATCATTCAAGGCTAAGCAGACAAATTCTCTTAATAACCTTCCAATCCTTGTTAAGATGTGTTTTCTTTCTTATGGTAAAGAGATTAACTAAAGAATTAAAGGAATAATCTCACTACTAAAAATTCTTGTTTATGATCCAGAGCAATCATAAAAGCATGTTGTTGCGTGTGATGCAATAAGAAAAATATATTAAATGTGCACCAAGATTTATGACTATAATAATCTGAACAGGAATATATATTAAAAAAATAGCTTCATACCTAGATATTCAACCCCAAGTCTGTTGCAAGATTCCAAGCAGGCTTGTTTTGTTTTGTCATAGCCATAGTCAGCATGCCAGAGTTTGGTTGTTATCCAGAGATCCTCCCGTTCTATTCCACTCTCTTTGATAGCCTTCTGCAAGAGCGATTCACAGCCATATCGTTTTGCCGTGTCGATATGACGAATGCCACATTTCTGAAGTGCGTATACCACTGCCTCGTGGGAATATCCACCTTGATGGGATGTTCCTTGAAACATCAGAGGGAAAAAATGTCATTATTTTGTTATTATGCTCTGTATTTCCTACAGACAATTACAGAAGTATAAAATAAACCACGAATGAACTGACTGGGAATGATTTGGTTTCATTATTTGGGTCATCTCTCTATCATAGCTGTTTTAAGCAATTTATTTCGAGTTTTTTTTTTAAATTTATAAATCAAAGACCAAAATTTTAAAAAATGAAATTAATAAAATGAAATGAGAGAATGAGCAAATGGGATAAAATAAGATAGATAAAAATCAAATAAAATAAGAAAAAAGTGATTTTACACATATATTAAGGAGACAATATTAAAGAGACTGGACTTTAAACTACTTTTCTAGCATCCTGCAAATTTTGTTTTGAATGGGCATTTATTTTTCCTCTAGGATCGTAAGATCTTTTTGACTTCATTTTGTATCCCTTTAAATCTTTACCCCTTCCTTTCCTTTTTTTCATATAGCAGACAACTTGGAAAAGATACTATTTTCTTCCATCTTTGAAACTTTTGCTCTTTTTCTGAAGCCCCATTGCGGGATCAAAGATTCCTTGCCTTTCTCTAAACCTAAAGCTTCTCTAGATACCAGTAATTCAATTTATGCTTACTACTGGTAGACGTATAACCATTCATGTAGTGATTGTTCAAAGTTACAACAGCACTGAAAAACCGACTTATGACCAGTTTCCTTACTTACAACTGTTGCAGCAGCCCTGTGATCAAGTGATCAAATTTTGGACTTTGCATGTTTTTATGACAGCTGCACTCTCCCAGGTTCATATGATCACCATTTGCAACCTTCCCAACCAGCTTTCGACAAACAAAGTGAATGGGAGAACCCAGATTCGCTTAATGACCTTATTCATGTAAGAGCTATGGCAAACAAGGTTGTAAAATGGAGCAAAACTCACTTAACATCTGCCTTGCTCATTAATGGAAACATTAGGCTCAATTGTGGCATAAGTGAAGGACTCCCTGTACTGTTCTTCTCCACTTCTCTCTCTTCCTGTAAAGCTGTTCAGATCTCATTGTTACTTTTTCCTGCCCAATAAATAATTTTCTAAAGATGCAGATCAGATCTTCCTTTTGGCATTTTGCCAGCTTATTAAACGGGGATCAATTTCCCTGGCGTACTATTCTCCATCATACGCGGATGAAAATTATGAATTAATCCATTTGCAAGTTACTAGGTGGACTAAAACTGTCCTGAACGGTTACATTCCCACAATAATCTGTGTTACAGAAGCCCAGAATTGTGATACAGATCCCCGCTCTGAATAAGGAAATGTAACTGCAGATATATTAAAAGTGAAGATACAGGGTGGCAAACTATTCAATACATTTGTTCCACTCTGGCACTTACTGGAGGTTTAAACCAAGGGCAATATATATGCCAGCAGGAGAGGAAGTGGTTTAGCTGGGGGGGAAAAATAGCAGGAGGCCTGCAAGATAAAGAATGTTGGACCTGAATCGTAGAAGGCTGTAGTTATCTTATCTTATACTTTCCTTCAGCTGTTTTTTCCTGCCACTTGTCTAGAGACTTCGGCATTTAGGGAAGCACAAATTCCTATTTCAATCTTCCGAGTATAGCCAGTTTTCAAGGTCACCTGTTTGATGTACATATGGTCAGTTTTTTAACTGACTACAGTACTTACTAAAATTGAGGTTCATACAGTACTTAAATTTCTCTATGCAATCAGGTTCAGAACACTGTTGGCTTACAATATAAAATCCTTTGTTTGCTCATGCATAGTTTACTGAAGAAGTCAGAATTTGTCGAGTTTATAAACTCATTATTTATAAACCATAAGCTAGCTCAACAACACGGCTCACATACATACCAACCAGTTCAAGCATCTTGTTCTCCCTACAACACATACACAACTCTACACATATTTATTAGGACTACCAAGTTTGGTCTCCAAAAATCCAGCCAACCACTGAATGTCAACGGAAGAAATTTAAATATATAAATAATTCTTTTCCACTTTCCAACTTTTACATAGCCAGATCTGGTAGTCCTATACAGGTAGTTCTTTTGTAATGACCGGTCACTTAGCGACCATTCGAAGTTACAACAGACCCAGCCCCAAAAGATATTTTTGACTGAATTCATTCCCCCATCATCACATAGTTGCATTTTGAGCAGTTGACAACCAGATCATGGCTGATTATTACGTTGTCTTGCGTAATGACCATGGCAGTCAGTGAATGATTGCTTAATGATAGCTTCAATAAAGTTCATAAAATTAAGTCCGTCATGTGGGTGCCCCAGCTTATGACTTCCATGTTTTACAATCAAAATTCCGGGTTGCATAACAGTCGTACGTCGAGGACTATCTATGCTTTATGTAATGTAAACTAACCCTGAGAAATGTTTTCAAAGGCACAACTTTGCACTACCAGTTTCCATTGTATTAGCAGAGTTCCTGAGATTGTTCACTTTGCAACGTATGGTTTCCTGAGCTTCGGTTTTAATAGTGTTCCAAGCTTGTTCTCATCTGAAATTGTCATTAATTCACTCCTATTTTCTCCTTAAAAATAGATGCACGAAAGAGGAAAATGATCTATGCTAGTTATTTATCCAAACTAAAGCATCGATATAACATTGCAAACATGTAAAAGTGAGACATGAGCCTTCACATTTTTTTATAGCTCAAAGCAAGCTAGAGAAGATACCCAGACTTACTTTTCTCCACATTCTACCTTCCCACCATCTCTCCCTATTCTCCCACCTCAATGCACAAAGCTTCCATGAAATGTTGGAGTTTTTCACCCTTTGTTTTCTATTCACTTCCTTAGATTTTACACACACACACAGTTCTATACTAGGGTTTTAATATCCACCACCCATCCACCCACCCACCCCACTGCACATTTCCTTTCCATTTCCTGCAGTGATGAAGCTTTTCCTTCTCTAGAGAAGCCAGTGTGGCCTAGTGGTTAAGGCACCAGGCTAAAAATGGGGAGACCATGGGTTCTAGTCTGGCTTTGGGCATGGAAGCCAACTGGGTGACTTTGGACCAATCATTGTCTCTCAGCCTAATTTACCTCATAGGTTGTGTTGAGTTGTGGAGAACATAGGAGAAGGAAGGAGTTTATTGGGCTAGAGAAAGTCTGGATAAGGAACAACAGGCTTCATCTGAACCCTGGCAAGACTGAATGACTCTGGTTTTAGGGGAGCACCAGTTCCATGTCATCCTTGATGCTGGATGAGATTACAGTGCCCCAGAGAGACCCAATGTGCAATCTGAGGGTTTTCCTAGACTCCAAATCTACCCTGATTAAATAAGTATAGAGTATAATCCAAAGAGAAGCCTTAAGTTCTTGTCCATACCTTTTTTTATTAAACTTTATTTATTTTAAGAGCAAAGTAAAATACAAAGTAAGAGAAAAGTTGGGGGAGAGGATTGAAAAAGTTAAAAAGTTAAAAAGCATGTTCTTGCTGTTACTTTTTGAATAATAAAAAAAATGGTGTTCTTTGTATCATTAATCAAGTGAAATAACAAAAATAACAAGCCTGGTAAATCTAATTTCAAGACGTTTCATTGAATATTCAATACTCATATATCAGACTACAGTATACTATACAGATAATCCTTGACTTAAAACAGTTCATTTAGTGACAGTTCAAAGTTACAGCACTGAAGAAAGTGACTTATGACCGTTTTTCACACTTATGACCATTGCAGTTTTCCCACAGTCACATGATCAAAATTCAGATGCTTGGCAGCTAGTTCATATTTATGACCATTGCAGTGTCCTGGGGTCATGTGATCCCCTTTTGCGACCTTCAGGCAAGCAAAGCCAATGCGGAATCCAGATTCACTTAACAACCATGTTACTAACTTAATGCAATGATTCACTTAACAACTATGGCAAGAAAAGTCGTAAAATGGGGCAAATTCACTTAACAAATGTTTCACTTATCAATATGAGCTTTGGGCTCAATTGTGGTCGTAACTTGAGGACTACCTGTACATGTAATTAAATGCAATATGAATGTTATGAAGTAAGTCAGAAAGTATCAATAATGAACATGTTACATAAAGACACTAATGATAAATTAAAGGAAAACTACCATACTTTGTGCATAATAAATCCATCCCAATTAATAAATTGTTATCAGTACCATCCCAATTAATAAATTGTTATTTATGCATCACAGATTGCAGTAAGAAAATATGACACAGAGAGAGAGAGATTAGAGCATTTTTTGTACTTAAGAATATTTAGTTATGTAATGTATATGTATATTACATAATGTAATATAGGTAACATATATTACGTAATGTATATAAAGAGATGACTGCTATTGATTCTGAATACTAAATTAAAATATGACCTTATTTCTTTTCAACCCAAAACCCAAATCAGTGAAATTCAACTCATTTTTTGTTTTAAATTCACACGATTATTAAAGTAAGTCAAGTATATAGTCCTCAAGTGCCAGCTATGCAATTTAATGTTTCCTGTTGAATCTGGAAGCAAGAACAGGCATCGGGATTGCCAAGCAACCATCTACCCACCTTCAACTTGATTTCCCTCAAGTTTCTCTTTATTTTGAGTCTAGATTAACTACATTCCAGTTAACAAAGGCTGCTTGGAAAGTCACACAGTTGCAGCAGAATTTTAATTTAAAAGTTGCACAGTAGCCACAAGGCATCTAGGATGGGCCTTGAATATTACCTCTGGGATCAGCTGGCAGCATCTTATGGTTCAGATGCAGGAATCTCCCCCACCTCCCCCCCACAACCTTTAATCCAAATTTAGCCCAAATCAGATGTAGGAATATAGCTTCAATTCTGGAGCCTTTTCTTTTTCACTTGTTTAATGGCTAAATAAATAAATGCTAATGTTCTTTATGAAAAATCATATTTTAATGATTTGGCTCATTTTTTAACAATCTTGCACATATTTAGGTAGAAATTGAATAGAGTAAATGTCTGTAGAGACATTGCAACTTGATTTAGTACGAAGACACATTTCCTTTTCAAATACCAGTAAACTAAAAAAAAAAAAAAAAAGAACTGAGTTATCTTCCAGAAGCAGATTTTTAGAGACCTCATATGATAGCCCCATGCAACATTTATTGTCTCAAGTTTTTCTCCAAACCCTGGTAATATGCTTTTAGTACTGTGTACTGTTAAAGATTAAAAGAAAAAAGTTTCATGGGGAGAATAAAGCCCTTGTAGAATCCCTTGAAAGCTTTACAAATAGAAAAGAAAATAAAATCATGTGGCATTAAATCCTAATTATATCTAATCATTCACTATTCTCAACACCGCTATATATAAATGAAAATGGCTGCCTGTTAAATTTTCAACAGCTCCATAAAGTTTTATACATTTGCTTGGCTTCTGCTATGAATAGGCCATTACTCTGTTTTTCAGCTCTCAGAATTAATTTCCTGCCTGAAAAACGTCAAACATTTTAACTATTGTGTTTCCTACAGCAATTCAGAATCATAGCTTAGGTATTTATCCTCTGGAAGTTCTTTGTTTGCGTAAAAACAGGATGTGTGCTAAGGAAACCTATGGATAATTATCTGAGTTGCTTTAATACTGAATAATATCACCTGATGTCAAGGTCTGAGGAAAGTCTTTGCAGAACCTGGATATGTAAAATGGAAAATAAATTTGGCACTTATTAATTTAAACCATTTTTACCTGATATTTCAGGTAACAAAGAGAAGACAGACCTGTTCTGACCTAGGTTTCCTGATATAGTAAAAGCAGATAATGAGTCCCAAAAACCCTCTTTTTATTTCAACGGCTGTGAATTCTGCTCATTCAGAGCCTGTTCATTCTCAATCTGTTCATTCACAGATGAGTCCCAAATAGTTGTAAAGAGTTCCACAGAAGTCTGCCACCTTCTTCTGATAAAGCTGATAAACACCCACTTTTATCTCCCTTGACATGCTGCCAAGACCTAATTGGCAATTAACTTTGCAAGGCCAACATAGAGACAGAGAACACAGAGTCAACACAGAGCTGCAGTCTTGAAACCAGCCAGCACCAATAGCAGTTGCTTCCTGCAAAGGCCCACATGCCTTTGCTCCTCCTTTATGTCTTGTGGGAGGGGCCAATCATCTCCAAGCCCTACTCCCGAGTTGACCCTTTTGGTTTAACTGTTCTTGCCTTCTGACAGCTCTGCGCATGTGCACACTGGAAACAGGCTCACCCTGTTCCTCTGCCTCGCTGATGTCTGATTCTGGAGGTTCCGGAGTCCACACATAACTCTCAGATGGCCCTGGCCCCCTCTCTGCCTCCGATGCAGAGCCCTCGTCTGAGCCTTCCCCAGACTCCAGGATTGGCCCATGTTCCTCCCCAGCCTCCTCACTGTCCAACTCTGCTGCCAGCTCCACAGGCCAGCGGCGGACCACAACAAGAGCTGACCTCAAGTTCATATCTTTAAAACTTTGGCACAAAAGGGTTAAAAAAACAAAACAAAAAGGGAAAAACACATTCTGATGGTAGATAATATAGTGGTTTCCTGGTAGAGGATAAAAACATGAAATAGGGTCAGCCTGGTCTCCTTGCATGATTTTTCAGAACAAAACACTCAGTTTTCTGGCTGATGGATGAGGCCCGATTGTGCTGTCCTTCAGTTCTACAGTCCCATGGCAATGGGGTTTGCTTTTCTCTGAGTTACTTAACATTCAGGCATCATAGGAATGCTTTCACAAAATATCACTTGACTTTTCAGCTCCCTTTTTTTTTTGTTTAAGAAACTTACTCCAAAATCAAAAACACTGTCTTAAAAAAAGAAAGTGACTTTGTTAGTTTTTGTTTAAACCATCTATCTTGCTTTTAATAAATCAATAATGTATAAGAAATGCCATTTTTAATTAAAATCAAAGAGCTGTGATTTCTCTAGCAGAGCTGATGCTTCAAAAGCAAGTTCATCTAACCACACATAAAAACTGCAGCTAGCCTAGCACTATGAAAAGGACACTAGGATTAGTGGCCCTTTTTCTAACAAAGCAAGCCATGATGTGTTACCATGTGCGATGTGTCATGTGGGACTTTATGCTATTTAGAAATGAATCTTGAAGTTTTGAATGTTAGCTTGTCAAAGGAGCAAAGCTACTTCTTCATTCAAGTGGACTAGTCCACAAAATATTTGAAACTGTCAATAGAATTTAGCAGGCAAAACCAGCCCTCAGAAAATTCCTTGGTAAGATTGGGTTGTAACAGCTGTTTGCAAAGCCCTGCTCATAGGAGTGTCTTGTTACAGCAGTTTTTACATGTGTGTCTGGAAAAACAGGATTTTTGTAAATAGTTACCGTACTTCGCCCCATAATGAAATGAAAAGCTTTTAGGAAAACTGTGTTGTCATCACTATACATCTTTCCAATGAATTGTGACAAAACTTCAAGGGAAATGGAAGATTCATTCCAGGGCTTAGTTATCACCTCTGGGAACTCCCTGAATTACACACAAATATAAATGCACAGGAATGACTTAAATGAAGATTTCAGTTGAAACCTTTCCTTTGCTCTAAAAGAGTGTATAACAGAGACCAGCAGTATGACAACCACAATACTCCTAGATGGCATCTGAAGAGCCAAATTAAATTACGTTTTAAACATTTAATAGTGGTTTCCATCTCATAAAACTAGTATTTTTCAGGCAAAACCAAATGATATACTGGGGATGAGATATGACAGTTTTGCAAGACTTTCACCATTTAATTCTTTATGTATAATTTGGGAAGGGTATGAGCCATTATTATGAATTTTTGTGACAGTTCTTTTTACTTGTCCCTTGTATTAAAATATACACTTAGATATGTCTTCCTGTTCGTTCATTGTATATGGATAACTTAGTACCCCTCACAAGGAGCACAAAAACCTGATTTTTTTAATGTCTTTTGAAATAGTATTTTAACAAATAGGTATATGTAGTCCTCTACTTATGAGCACAATTGGGACAGGAACTTTGACCACTAAGTAATGCAATTGTTAAGTGAGTCATCATGTGACTGCACTCAATTTCATGATCTTTTTTTGCCATGATCTTTAAATGAATCACATGATTGTTAAGTGAATGCGCTTTCCTCATTGACTTTTCAGAAGCCATATAGGAAAGTGGCAAATGACGATTATACGATTCCAGGATGGTGGATGCTGTAACTGTCATTTAGATATTCCTTCTTGTTTGTTCATTGCTTGAATCATAATCATGTGATTGTGGGAATGCTACAATGGTTGTAACTATAAGGACTCGCCAAAAGTCATTTTTTAAAGCACCATTCTATCTTTGATCGGTCACTAAACAGATGGTGATAAGTTGTAGACTACCTGTAGACAGCTAGTGTTGTGGCCCTCCAGACTCAGACAGTGAGGAGGTTGGGGAGAACATGGGCCAATCCTGGAGTCTGGGGAAGGCTCTGATGAGTGCTCTGTGTCGGAGGCAGAGATGGGGCCAGGGCCATCTGACAGTTGTCAGCTGCCTTTGGAGTTGGACATCAGTGGGAAAGAAGAACAGCTGGAGCCTGTTCCCATTGTGCATGTGCCAAGCTACCAGGAGAAGGGAACAGCTAGGGGAACAAGGGTTGACTCAGGAGTAAAGCCACAGGTGGACTGTGAATGGCCCCTCCCATAGGGAATAAAGGGGAGCGAAAGGGGAGGAGAGTTTGCAGAAGAGAATTAGTTTGCTTAATTGGTCCATGACTCTCAGAGACTTCTTGCCATGTTTTGAAGATATCGGCCTGGCAGCTCTTCAGGCCAGATAAGGTCTATGACTGTAAATTCTCCCTTGAAAGACTTTGCTGGATGTGAATGAGAGGAATTCACAGTAACTTAATAAAAAGGGGGTTTTGTCGGGAGAAGGAGTCTGCTTCATGCTCTTGGGAAGCCTAGGTCAGAACAGCTACTCAATAATTGCCTTCACACATCACACTGGTATTTATTTTATTTAATATGATTTTTAACAATTGGCCAAGTTCATGTGGTGCTAAAGCATAAGCCATTATTAATAAAGTACTACGACAGTGTTCATAGAATGCTGAAGCCAAAAAATAAAGGCATCAGCTTTTGTTTATATTCATCAAGATCATCATCCTTACTCCCTCCACATTCTCACCTTGTGAGAACCCAGCCATCTGTAACCTCCCCCAAATCTCAGCAAAAAAGAGGAGCCTTGCAATTCTCCAAAGAAACAACCGTAAAGGAAAAACCTCTTTGAGGCCTCTCTTCAAGGTCAGCCCACATCAAGGGATCAACCTACCTATTTGATAAAGGCCTCATCCACCCTTTCAGGCCCTGCCAGATGGTAATAAAAAATATCCTGGGATTTTCTCTATCCAAACCTCAGATGGGATTCTGGCAACTACTGGTGACAAAACTGGTGGAAGGTGGAATACAAAATAAATAAAATAAAAAATAAAATTTACAAACAAATTCACTGTGTATTATCAGATACATAGATATTTAAGTACATAGACAGACATTAAGATAATCAGACAGAATTACAAATGTAGTTTGTTTATCTATCTATCATCTATCTATCTATCTATCTATCTATCTATCTATCTATCTATCTATCTATCTATCTATCTATCTATTTTAGGAAATTTATATTGCCACCTATTCATACATGGCAACTCAAGGTGACTTACAGAAATATAAAAACCTCATAGTTGAAGAAAATTGACCTTTGCTATTGTATCTGTCAAATTGCAATAGCACTTAGACTTATATACCCCTTTTATAGTTCTTTAAAGCCTTCTCTAAGCGGTTTACAGAATCAACATATTGTCCCCAACAATCTGGGTCCTCATTTTACCGACCTCAGAAGGACGGAAGGCTGAATCAACCTTGAGCCTGGCGAGACTTGAACTGCCAAACTGCAGGCAGCTGGCAGTCCATAGAAGTAGCCTGTAGTACTGCATTCTAACCACTGCGCCACCACCATCATAATGCCCTAGAAATCATTCATAGATTTAGGACTGAGAGTAGTAAACAACCTGAAGAAAATTCACAATTAAAAAGTACTAGTTACAATTTTATTACTAGATTGGATTATCTTGATAAATAAACATGTTTTTTAATTTTAATCAGTTTCTGGGTTTTATTTCTATTTGATTTTTGTAATTAATTACAGTATCCATCAAAACTGCAGAAAAGCAGAGAAAATTGCTGCTATAGCTATTATGGCTGTGTTGGGGCTGCTCTGGGGGCCATTTTACATGTGGGGCTAAATGCCTCACCTATCATTATAGAACCTCCTTCTAGATATTAAGAAGGCTGGGCTGAAGTGGGAAAGCTTTTCCTTACCCAAGTCTTAGATTTACTCAGGAGCAGAATCAGGGGTGAAATCCAGCAGGTTCTGACAGGTTCTGGAGAACTGGTAGCGGAAATTTTGAGCAGTTTGGAGAACTGGTAGTGGAAATTTTTAGTTCAGAGAACTGGCAAATACCACCTCTGGCTGGCCCCAGAGTGGGGTGGAAATGGAAATTTTGCAATATCCTTCCCCCAGGAGTGGGGAGGGAAGGGAGATTTTGCAGTATTCTTCCCCTGCCACGCCCACCAAGCCACGCTATGCCCACCAAGCCACGCCCACAGAACTGGTCGTAAAAAAATTTGGATTTTACCAGTGAGCAGAGTGAATACCTACCAATTATGCTAAGCCATTTAACATGTACAGGTAGTCCTCAACTTCATTTAGTGACCATTCAAAGTTACAACGGCATTGAAAACAGTGATTTATGACTGTTTTTCACACTTACGATTGCAGCATACCCATGATCACGTGATCAAAATTCAGATGCTCGGCAACTGACTCATATTTATGACAGCTGCTGTGTCCTGGGGTCATGCGGACACCTTTTGTGGTCTTCTGGTAAGCAAAGTCAATGGGGAAGCCAGATTCACTTAACAACCTTGTTATTAACTTCACAACTGCAGTGCTTCACTTAACATCTATGGAAAGAAAAGTTGTAAGACGAGGCAAAGCTCACTTAACAAATGAGAAATTGTTACTTAGCAACAGAAATTGTGGTCGTAAGTCGAGGACTTCCTGTAACTGAATTTATACATTGTCATAAACCATGCCTTAGAACAGTAATGGCTAATCTTTTTGTCATTGTGTGCTGAAAGCGTGCGCACGAGCAACCACGCACACGTGTGTGTGCCAGCACCAAAATGCAATGCATGTGCAAAGCCCCCTGTGTGGCCCGCCCCCTGCACATGCACGCGCAACCCTGCCCATCATCTTGGCCTAGCAGGCATCCCTGCAACCTCCTGGGATCAAAAACAGGCGCACTGCACACCCTGTGCTCCCCCGCCCTCCATGGATGATCCCCAACCTCCGGGCATGCGCGCGTGTCTCCCGCATGAGGCCTGCCCCCACGGATGCACGGCAGAGACCCAAAGATTAGCTGGCCAGCGGGAGGGGCGCCCACATGCGCGGTGGAGCTGAGCTGGGGCAATGGCTCGGGTGCCACAGATTCACCATCACGGCCTTAGAAATCATAGTTGTGCACAGCACACCGTGCCAAAACCAAACAAACTATACTATGGCTTACTTAGCATGAAGTATAAATCTAGTTTTTATATCATCCTTCTTCTCTGTGACTCTTCCTGAAGTGCAGATCTCCAAGGACATGTTAACCGTGAGTGCTAAAGGACCCAGATCAGAGACCCTGTTCCATACTGCCAATTTTCAACCTTTTTTTTTTCTTTTTAAAAGCAAACATAAGGCACAGGGTTTTTTTTCCAAAAAGTTTATCTACAGGAAGAAGGAGGAGATCTGAAACCGGAGAGGAGACAATTGAAAATCAGGTAATGAAAGCCCACTCCATGTAGGAAATTTCATAAGCTTTTGCTACAGCAGCAGCAGCAGCAGCACACTTTTATTTTCAAACGTCTTTCTGGAGAAAGTGCCAAAATCTTGAAGTCTTTTCTTTCACTCAACACTTTCCCACCGTTGTGAGAACTATTTCTCATTAACAACCGAATTGTTTTCAGATGCTCGGCTATAAGATGTTTCCTTAGAAACCATTTGGTAAAAGGCTGTGGCTTTCTTCCATAGAAAATCTCAAGCAGTGAAAAGGCAGATTTTCTGGCATAAATCAAATCCAATTTCCAGGGTTCACTAAACCTTTTCTCCTCAGAATAATGTTTTGTGACTAGATCTGAACAGTTAATAGTTCACGAAGGATTGCTGGTGTGAACCAGTTTAAAATTATTTCCACTCTATTTCTTTTGTTACAACTGAAATGACTTTTCAGGACTTCCTACAGTATACCTGGTTAGATCTTCAGTCTCTCTAATTTTCTTTTAATTCCCACCATGAAATACAGAGAAACCTGAAAAGGTATGTTTGCATACAGTCTCTTAACAATGAGATGAAAAACAGGATTCCAAGCAATTAATTTATTCCCCAGATCTATTAAACTGTAAACTACCTGTCTAGTCTGGTGTGGCGGTTAAGGCAGTGAGTTCAAGTCCTGACTTAGCCATGAAAGCCAGCTAGGTGACTCTGGGCCAGTCACTCTTTCTCAGCCCAATCCACCTCACAGGGTTGTTGTGGTGGAGAAAATAGGAAGTAGGAAGTGTATTGGCTATGTTATTTGTAAAAATAATAAAGGTGAAATACAAAATAAATAAAATAAAAATAAAATTTACAAACAAATTCACTGTATTATTAGATACTTAGGTGCATAGACAGACATTAAGATAATCAGACAGAATTACAAATATAGTTGAAGAAAATTGGCTTTTGCTATTGTATCTGTCAAATATCAACAGAATGTCCTAGAAATCATTCATGGTTTTAGGATCGAGAGTCGTGAACTATCTGAAGAAAATCCTCTACTCTTAAAAAATATTAGTTACAATTTTATTACTCAATTGGATTATCTTGATAAATAAACATGTTTTAATTTTAATCAACTTCTGGATTTTATTTCTATTTGATCTTTGTAATTAATTACAGCATCCATCAATCGAAAATTATTGGGGAAAGAGGATTATTGACACTTTAAAAATACTGCACTGTTATGGATCCATACCATTCTGCAAGATAAATAAACGTGGGATACAAGCCTATTTTAGTAGAAGGGTCTAGCAAGAGAAACATACTGACTATATTGGAATAAAATAAGGTCCAGTTCAGTAGAGGTAATCACTTACCTTCACTACCGGTTCGGAAATGTGACGGCAGAGTGTCCTGGTGGGTGGGGGGAGCCTGGTGGGTGGGGGGAGCCTCCCGTTGCCACCGCTACCGGTTCGCCGGAACCAGATAGAACTGGTAGAATCCCACCACTGGTCCAGTTACTCTTGGGATCCCTAACTCCCCCTTTTCACAACACAACTATTCCTATTTCAGTTTAGCTGCAGTTTAAGAATACATTAGAAACCTAAACTCTGATAAATCATGATTTGTCAGAACAAATTTGTTTCATACCCTTTAGTTTAAAGTTGACTTATTTCAATATAGAAGAATTTAATTAAATTCTTTCTCTGGATAAATGATGTATCAAAAATGGAACAAAGGCTTTGCATCTCATCATAGCTCAACAGAGGGACAATGTGTAAATTTAAAATTCCTTGGTACTGTAATAAGAAGTCATAATTTATTGTCACTTTTTATTTGAGCTATTTAGCTGCACAAATATACACAAATACCATACCTGAGACAGAAACAAAGGACAAGTGTAGTCAAGATAAAACTAAATTCCAAGATGGAAACTAAATTCCTTTCCAATGATATTCACTTCCTTCTTGAATACTGGCTTTCTCCTTCTCTTCCTGTCAATCTATTCATTGTGATCTATAGAACTTAATCAGATTTGGTAAGAGCCCTATTGTATCTGTGAAATTACCAAGCCAAACTAAAATTATGAGGCTGTCCTACTTCGGTCCAGAAATGTACAAGTTTGCAATGGTGGCAAACATCTGTAGCTCGGGTGTAGGATGAGAATGGAGATTCGTTCTCTGACCTTGTGCGTTGGTTTCTGAACATTTTGTTACCAGGCTAACATTACCAGCGGTAACATCCACTGAAGATGTTACCTAACCTGGTAATGAAATGTTCAGAAACCAACGCACAAGGTCAGAGAACAAACCTCCACCTTCATATACAAGTTTCTTAGCTACTGGGTGAAGTGGAAGAGTATCCGCTGAGAGACCAATTAATTATGCTTGATTTGTCATTTTTGTAGCTAAAACACAACTGTTTATGAAAGTCTGTACCTTCCTAAAATGGATTAAATAAATAATACCGCAATCTTATACATACTGGTAGTTATATCAGATATAAAATTCCATCGGCACTTATTTGGTATTAAACAAGTATGCTTCTAATACACTAAAATAAGCATGACATCTGTGTAATCCCACATACTACTTTTTTTTTTGTCAAGACTATAAAACAAGACAGACCATATCTCATGTTCAGAAGCTGGAATCTCACTGATAAACGGCATCCTGCAGTCTTTGTGTACATTCATTTTCTTCCATATCATGCTGACAAGAAAGAACTAAGCAGTAGAGAATTGTTCCTCTAATTCTTCATAGTACTTAATAGATATTCATTAATTGCAAAAGGAAGTTTTTAAATCCAGAACTCTGCACGGTTGCTTCTGTTGACAAGACATATCAAAAACTCCCAAGGGAAGCACAAAATCAACATTTCTCCTCCCCCTCAATTCAGCTGAAGATGCTATGGCTGCAACCCAACTTGTAGTCTCACATGATGCAGCCATTCAGCTCTACCAGATTTTGCCAAGATCCTGGCAAAGAAAAGCCATTTTGAATTACAATTGTGATAAATTTACACTAAAAGAAAGTACCACTGGCAATCTTTGCTGAATTTAAGAAATACTGTACAAATACAAGCCTGTCACATTGCTTAGAACAGCTCACAACCACAAAATCAGGAATCTCTCAAGTTCAGAACAAGCAGAGTTACTACAAGGAAAAAGAGATTAAATTAAATCTTGGAAACTTGCTCTCTACATCTTAAAGCAAGATTTCTCTATTGCCTTTGATCTATTTTCTAATTGAATCTTTGTTTAATAGGGAAGATGTTAATTGTTTGATACTACAAAATGTCTATCTGTTTTTGTTGTGCAATATTTTGGAAACATTCATTTCACAGGACAGCAATGATTTTGCTTCCTAAACACTTTTGGCTGTATCTTACAGATTTTTGGCTGCTAAACACGAAAATAACTTGTAATAAACCTATCACGTAATGTTTTACAGAAAACTGTTTTTACCCAATGGCAAGGTATGCCCTTCAGTATCTGTTGGCTAGGCTCCACCCATGAAAGAAACCATGATGGAATAAGGGAACATCATGAATTCCTAACGATAAAGATTATCCATTCCCTGATTGTCAAAATATACTGTATTAATACTTTATGCAAATTATGCAGTCAATTTGCTACAATGTAATATGCACTATAACTGTGATGGTGAGCCTGTGGCACACAGCGTTCTCTCTGATGGCATACGAGCCATCGCCCCAGTTCAGCTCTGCTGCGCATGCGTGCACATCTCCCTCCAGCCAGAGACCCAATTGGTCTTTGGGTCTCTGCCCCGCATGCACAGGGGGTGGGGCGCGTGCAGGGGCGTGCATGCATGCAATGGATGCATATGGGGTGTGTGTGTATGCATGCACCGGGGGCGGGGCATGTGCAGGGGGTGCGCACACATGTGCGGGGGTGAGGCGCATGTGGGTGGGGCGCATTGCATTTTGAGGGTGCAGGCACACACACACGCATTGGCATGCGCACTGGCACATGCACGCACACACTTTGGGCACTCAGTCCAGAAAAGGTTAGCCATCACTGCACTATAGTGTACCCAAATTAAACTCTACTGGATTCCATTGCTTTTGGCAGGTTGCAGGTTCAATTTTCTATTCTGAATTCTTCAAAGGTGATTAAAAATAGGCCTATATTCTATATATAGAGTAACTTTGTGGGAAAAGCCAATCTCTAAAAATCTCATAACAGATGAGATTATTATTTTCACAATGACCCAGTGAAGTGGGTTAGTTTGGATATCTCACAGTGCATCAAGTCTAAGAAGAATGTCAACCTTGGATGCCTGAGCATGTATTTAGAGCATGTATTATGCTCTAAAATGGATGATTGGGTGTGCCTTAGTTTATTATAGATGCCTGGCCAACTGTAGATTATTCAATAAATTATCAGTGGTTAGTGGCTTAGTGCAATGTCTAAAATCTGCCCATGTCAAATTATGCTAGTTCTCTGACAGCAACTGCATGAATATACTATTATGTTGGGCTATCCAGCTTAAAATTATCACAATTTTCTGAATGTTATGGCAGCAGGAAAGGTCCATGAAATTTAACAAGAAATTTTCTTCCAAAAACAAAAACAGAAAAAAACCAACCCCTCACTGAACTGCAGAAAAGCACCTACTAAACATTACCAAAGCCCAGCATGAATATCTATTACACATACAAAGTTCCAGCACTTTTACACAGCAAATATTTCTGCTATTACTTGTTTCTCTTCCACAGGCCTCACACAACCCCACCCCCACCCCATGCCCCATTTTGGCCATCAAAGTGCTGTAGGAGGCATCCAGGTGAAAATGGGTGGGGTGGAGGACTCACAGTGCCCCATTGTGCCCCAATTTGGCCAGCAGAATGCTGCAAGTGGCCATCCTGGCTGAAAATGGGTGGGGGGGCACACACTTTTCGGCTGCCCGAGGTCCCATGGGCTGGTCCTTTGCTATTTCCAGGCCGGCCCCGCGGGCCAGATTTAAGCACCCTGTGGACTGGAGTTTGACACCCCCGATTTAAATAAATAAATCCTTTGACGAGGTCCAGTGATAATGTTCTATTTCTGAACAGCAATCAGATCAGAAGCACTGAAGACAATGCCTCCCTATTAGACCAATGCATTTGATTTTTTTTAAAGGATTATGAAAATAATGAAACACTTTGAAAATATGAAGTATGGTGTATAAACATTAATTAGCATCACTTAAGCAAATTAAATGTTTTGACACTTCTTGACTGATAAAATAAAGTCTCCCAAGTGTTAATTACGTACATCAACAATAAATATCTTGCCATCATAAGCGTAAAACAAAAGTTTCTCTTTTCCTACAATATTTTGTTTTTAGAGGTAGTAATTACGGTACTTTATTTTATGTAGTAAGGAAAAAGACTGTTATTACAGAGCACAATATAGACAATCTAAATTTTCCTTAATATATAGACTATATTTACATGACATACTAAACCACAAACCAGCTAACTATATTTAATCCTAGCATAGAGTGCAAACTCCGTTTGTGGGGCCTGTTTATGATTCTCTAAGTCATTCCAATCCATAATTTTTTGTTGAAGAAATGTGGTTAAATTAGCCAGCAGTACATGTGCTGTACAATCACTGACATAAGCTACTTAAGTTCCCAACTACTATACCACCTTATTTATTGAGGTTAATGGACTGTATACTTTTATTATTTCAGCATGTTCAATATTAAAGGAATTGACTATCTGCTACGCATAGGAAGGGCTTTCACCTCTGCCATATCCTCAAGCTGAAGAAATTTGCATTTCTTGCTCCTAGATGATATACTAATGCTAACCATGCAGAGTTGTCCCCCACCCACACAGCTGTTCAAGAATTAAAAGAATTTAAGCCACTCTTAAATTTGTATCCGGTAGCAGACTAATTCAGAGATTTGTAAACTTTACCATTCTATGAATGAATATGATAGGTTTCCTTTAAGGCAGAATGGGCAAGGTATAACATACCATTTACTAAAACATAAGTAACTTTCCACATAATTTCTTGACTTAAATGTTATTATTTCTTAGCTCCCCCCCTCCCCAGCATCTATTAAAGGCTTCCATTTTGGAAGGCTATTAATTTTAAATGAGGGGGGAAATTATGAACTTCTTTAACACATATACACTATAATCACTCCAAAGACTCCACACTAGAAGTCACCAGCACTGCTGTGACCATAGATGATTTTGACACGTCTAGGCCCACTGGCTCATCCATCTCCAAGAAGCCTTGGTGGAGCAGCGGACTAAAACGCTATTAAATAGCACTTAGCTGCCAGCTGCCTGAAATTACTGCAAGTTTGAATCTCATCAGGCTGAAGGTTGACTCAGCCTTCCATCCTTCCGAGGTTGGTAAAATGAGGACCCGGATTGTGGGGGCAATAAACTGACTTTGTATAAAAACAACACCGCTTGGGGGGGGGGGGCAAAGCCCTACTAAGCAGGTATATACAAAAGTATGAAGGCTATTGCTTAATGCATTGTAAGCCGCCCTGAGTCCCCGGAGAAGGGCGGCATATAAATCGAATCAATCAATCAATCAATCAATCAATCAATCTCACAAGACTTGCCTTAAGATTTGCTCACTGTTTCATCTGTGAAAATCTGCCGTAGGTTTGCTCATGTATTATGGGAGCAGAGATTCCTGCTTTATTTGTGCAAATCACTTATCCAAGCAAAGCCGTACTATTGTCAAAACCTACTGTGTGCTTTTCTCCCCATTTTGGTCTTGGAAATCTGGGGCTGGCTTGCACAGGCAAAGTAGGAACAAGTTTTGGTACTTCTCCCACTTTGCTTCTGCAAGCTCCATCAGCTTTTTTTTTTAAAAATGCAATCAGTATCTAAGTTACTCTTGACTCCCACCGTCTGAGAATCCCTTCAATAAATTAAGCAAAGATTTACTTGGGAATAAATCTTATTGAATGTAACAGGACTTTGTTAAAATGGCTTGCTTTTGAGACATATGAGAAGAGGATGTTTTAACTGTATGCGACATGCCTCCTTGGAAAATATGTCAGTATAATAATATAGTAAACAACCAATAAAAATATCTCAAAACTTTGCAGAATAACATCTCTTGAGAACATTTCATACTAATAAACCAGAGTTCCTATCCAGAAGTCATAATAGATTCAATGAAATCTTTTTTAAGGTTAAAAATAAGATTGTAGCATATAGTAATAAGAATTTCTTTTTTTGAATTTAAGAGAAGAATTTTCATTTATAATTGATTTACTTGTATCCCGCCTTTGTTATTCCTACAAATAAGGCAGCAACCAATATTTTCAGTCAACGACATAAGAAGTTCTCAACATACGACCATAATGGACTTCCCATTAGAGTCATATGTTTCGTCGGGAGCTGAAGACTTGGCTGTTCAAGCAAATAGGCTGATTCTGATTCTGGGTTTATTATTTATCATTAATTAGTTATTTGATTTAAAGTGCAATTTTATTGCACATGTTTCTTAACTTGTGTTCGCCACCCTGAGTCCTTCGGGAGAAGGGCGGCATATAAATACATGTAATAAATAAATTAATTAATAAATATGTCATGAGAGTCATAAAATGGGTCACATCATTTTACAATAATTTTTGTGGTGGTTGTTAAGCAAATCTGGCAGTTGTAAGGGTAAATCCATTGTTCACTAATAATGCAATTTTGCTAAAATTGGAAGTGCCAGTTTCCGGCAAAACCTTTGTAAAACTCAGGATGCATATGGCTGTAAATGTGATCATGTTACCAAGAGCCTGAAATGTAGTCATGTGACCACAGGTGGGGAAGAGACCATCAGAAATTCAGATCCAGGCCATAAGTCTCCTTTTTCAGATACATCGTAACTTTGACCTGTCACTGAGCATCCAGTCATAAATTGAGGACCACTGCAACTATAATTTACTTGTTTGGTTATTGTATAGAGGTCATAGAGCATAAGCAACGAAGATGATTAGGGGATTGGAGGCTAAAACATATAACAAATGGTTGCTGGAATTGGTTATGTCCAGTTTAATGAAAAGAAGGATTACAGGTGACATGATAGCAATGTTCCAATATCTAAAGGGCTGTCACAAAGAAGGAGTGGGTGTGGTGTCAATCTATTCTCCAAAGTACCTGAAGACAGGACAAGAAGCAATGGAGGGAAACTAATCAAGGACAGAAGGAACATGGGACTAAGGAGAAATTTCCTGACAGTTAGAACAATTGATCAGTGGAATGACTTGCCTCCAGAAGTTGTGAATGCTCCAATACTGGAGGTTTTTAAGAATAGATTAAACAACCATTTGTCTGAAATGGTATAGGGTTTCCTGCCTGGGCAGGGGGTTGGACTAGAAGATCTCCAAGGTCTCTTATAACTCTTCTCTTCTATTTCTATTTTATTTTATTCTACATTGAACAGAAAGGAGAAGCTAGGGTTACTGTCTTTTAAGCAATACCTTCCAAAATGCATGCTACCAGAAATAAAGGTGGACTCTTATATAAGTTAGGAAATCTTCAAACTATTAATTCAGATGCATTAGAAACTACCTGTTCTTCTTCTGTACCTGGACTGAGAGGGAGAGAAAGCAATTTAAATTTACATAAAAAGGAATGCATTCCTAGCTTTGGCCTTACTCATCACCAATGCTCAATTCCTAATAGATATCTAGTCCAGTATTTCTCAAAGTGTGATCCAAGGTCCTCAGAGGGTCCCCCAAGATCCTCTTGAGGACTGCAAAATCAAAATTTGCTGATTCCTATTGAAAACCGAGGCAATATTAAAATCACACCAAACTATTATGAGACATGGTACTGGCAAGAAATGTATCAATGTTAAACTCAAATGTGGTAAATATCAATAAATATAACTCATCCAAACAAAAGTTCTTTGGGATTACTCTGTAATTTTTAAAACTGGGAAGAGGTTTTGAGAAAAAAAAAACTTTCACTGTGATCTAGAAGAATGCAATTAAAAAGAAAAATTAAGCACTCCAAAACGCCAAAAATACTTACCTAAAGATAGAACACGTATAGCATATTACTCTTCTAATCAGCCTGTCTTAAAACAGGATTGTGGTGCTCCTTACCTAAGTATAGTCTTGCCAGCTTGTTCAAAAACATTCAGTCCAAGCCTAAACTAAATGATCATATAGGAAACCCCTATTAGATTTCTAAATGGATCACATCTCTGAGCTTCCAGAGAGGAAGCTACCTGATTTAATGACTCTTGGCAGAAAAGTGCTGACCAAAAAGAGGACTGCCATTTTGACAGTGCAATCTTACATATTACTCCGAAATACACTGCTCAAAAAAATAAAGGGAACACAAGAAGTCATCCAAGATCTGAAAGAATGAAATAGCCTTATTAAATACTTTGTTGTTTACATACAGTAATTTATACACTGCTCAAACACCTAAAGGGAACACAAAACTACTGTATGTAAACAACAAAGTATTTAATAAGGCTATTTCATTCATTCAGATCTTGGATGTCTTCTGCTTGTGTTCCCTTTATTTTTTTGAGCAGTATATTTAAGTGAGAGAGGTTTATTCCAAGGTATAGAGTACAGAATATCTGCCCCTGTCTAGAATAATAATTATATACAGTGGCATACCAGCAATTGCATATTGTAAACCTGATATTCTTTTTTCTTTGGAATATATTCAGTACAACATCCTGCTTAATTTGGCTGGGTGGGAGTTCAGTCACACATCGCAGTGGGCTTTTTTACCCATTGGTGTAGCAAGGAGGATGGAAGCTGTAGCGCAGGGCACCTGGAAGAACGCACAACGTTGCTTTACAGCGGGCAGGTGACAGGTTGAATGACACGGAGAAATGAGGCTCAAAGGCAAAGGCAAAGGCAAAGGCGCATGCACTTGGGCGATCATGTTTCATCACATTTAGAAGTGCTCTTCTCGTTTGCGAAGTGAGATGAGCGGGGGGGAGGGGGGGCGGATCAGTGCACTTACCCAGCCCCAATATGGGGATGTTTAAGCCATTAGAAAGGGGAACCGTGGGCACCCCCAATGCTTTGCCGGACTCCCAGGTGCTCATCCTGATCTGCCTGCACCTCAGCAGCAAAGGCACCATCCAGCCGCTCCCGTCATCACCTCTCCAGGGGGAAAGGAGCCAGCAAAAGCCCACCGAGAGAGTAAAGAGCCAGAGTCTCTGCTGCCGTAAAATCGTCGCAAGCGGAGAGCGATCTTTTTACGGCACCGAAAGACCCCGGAAGCGAAGGCGAAAGCATGGAAGGGATGGAAAGAGGCGAACGCTAAACTAGAAGGCAAGTGTAAGCGGGGAGGGGAAGGGCAGCGCTGCGCGGGACGGGGGTTCTACGGGGTCTCGGCCAATAGGAAGGGAGGGAGGGAGTGCTTTTAATGACATGCTAAGCAGGCTCTCATTTGCATAGGTAAAGCAGCTGAGTGTTCTTTACCTATGAATGAGGAGTCCCCAAAGGTGCTTTTTCAAGAGGCAACTGGACTATCTGGGTTTTCTTGGAAGACGTTTCGATTCTCATCCAAGAAGCTGCTTGGAAGCTGCTTTGAAACGTCTTCCAAAAAAACCCAGAAAGTCCAGTTGCCTCTTGAAAAAGCACCTTTGGGATAACCATGAGCTGGATGACTAAGAATCTCCATAGACATTTTTTAAAATGTTTTTTTTATTTTTATTTTTCATAAACATGTCTTAAATGTACTGTTTCTTATCCATTGTTAATCATACATATTCTCTTTTAACTTTCATATTAATTCATTCTTCATCCTAAAAATTTTGAGTATACTGAGGTTGGTCTTCTACCATTCCATCTCCCTTATTTTACAACAATTCTTCTTCTTCTCCTCTCTTTCCCTTCCCGCCCTTCTTCTATCCTCTTCTACTTTCTTCTTTCCTCCTCTCCTTCCCCTTCTCTCCTTCCTCTTCCTTTCCCCCACTCCTCTTTTCTTCCTCCCCTTCTAACCTTCTCTCCTTTTATTTCCCCTCCTTTTCTTCCTCTCCTTCTCCATTGACTTTCTGCAACATTTTTGAATTTCTGCAAAATTGAGCACATCTGTATTAGGGCGGGGGTGGGGGTGGAGGATTGGTGGGATTTCACGTCTAGAGGCCCCAAGGTTCCCAGTCTCTTTTCTTTCTGTGAGGACTCTTGGATTGTTTACAGGCATTGTTCTACCAACTTCCCCATGAGGTAGATTAGATAAAGAGAATGAGTGGCCAGGAGATAACATCCAATGAGTAACCTTGGTGGAATGTACTACCCTAGAATTGGATGGGGATTCCAGTTAGAAAAAAGGTTTCTTGGATTCGATTGTCCTAAGAAAGCATTTTTAGAATTACATTTCCTAAAGAGGAAGCTTGTTTCCCAGAAAATTCAAGGATCATTAAGATTTAGCTCCATTGGAGACTGTTTTTTGGTATATAAGGTTAATCAGATACAAAGTTAATATACAATATGTCATTTTATTATAAGAAAAACGTACGTGCATTCAAACACTCTATACAATCAGACACTATTTTAATACTTGATTTTAACATATTTTGCTTATTATGCAGTTACAAATATGATTTATTATTGAAACCCACTTTTTTTGATAAAAATTGCAGGAACCCTTTAATTCTCCAGCTCATTTCATTGGGTGGAGAGAAGTACCTTGATTGAATTTCTGCAGCCTGAATCTCGGTATGCAAAATATTGTGTGAACTCTGGCAATGTGTAAAACTTATAGTTTGGATTGTTAATTAATTCAGTTCGCCAGGAATGAGGGTAATGTACAAATACAGCCTGTGCTTAACAGAGAGCAGGGAAAAAAAGATGTCTTTGGAAATAGATTGGGCTAGGTCAGTGTTTTATATGAAGGGTGATCAGGAATGCAGTTATGCTCCAGTGGTTTAATTTTTAAAAATAAAATGATGCATGTGTCTGGAGAATAAAATCTTAAAGTTGGAAACTAATAATATTCAGCTAGACCATCCCTCATTTTTAGCTTATAAACTTATGGGAGTTCAGAAATATTGTCTGTATTTGATAATTTTTTTTTTTTGAATTTTTTAAATTTATTTTTGACATAAAACAACATCTTTTTAGAGCAAGGGTTTGATCCGGTATAAAATAAGTATAAATTCCATATTTCATCAATTAACATCTTAAAGGAAAAAGAAAAAAGAGAAAAAGAAAACAACAACAACAACAAAAACCAGAACAAGTCTAAACCCAATTTTTGTCATTCAATCTAACATCTTATTCTAACATTTAACATTCTATTATGTAATCACCCTAAATCTTAAACTTCAAATCTAAACAGCTCTTTATAATTCACCACTCTGAGTCCTTCTGGAGAAGGGCGGCATATAAATACATGAAATAAATAAATAATTAATTAATAATATTCATTTATCATTTTAACAATCAGTATTTCCCCATCCGTTCGCCACGGAGCCAACCGGAAGCTCCTGTATTTGATAAATTATTGATAAATCATTGTTTATAACAGTTTCTTATGATATAATTTACAAGTTAAAAGAAAATGATGTTCTGATAAGAGATTTCAGAATTAAATGAGAGTTGCAGCTGAGGGATTGCTGAGTGGTTAGACACCTGACTTGGAACAAAGAGTGCATTCATTTTATATGAAAGCCCAAGGACTTACTGAAAAAAATAAACCTAAGAAAAGTGGATGATATACTAAAAGGGGGAATTCATAGGATTAGGGACAGAGTATAAAACTTTTAAATCAATTAAATAAATGCATGTGTAAAATGAACATTTTGCCTTTGGTAATGGCTAAAGAAACAAGAAAAGTGAAAATATAGTAGTACAACATAATTCATACATTTTACAAGGAGCTGTCAATTTTTAGTTATATTTAGATTTTATATACTCTAGTTCTTCCAAACTAATGGCTGCTTACAACCATTAACAACCGTACACTATAACATTTATGGTAAAATTAATCCAGTTTCCAAACAATACAATATCAGATAGAATGTACATAACAGCAACAATTAACCAATTATTACTGTCCCATTCTTTTTTTTTTACCAGTGGTGAATAATCACTCAAAAATCCTTTTCAATTTCTCCACATTAACTTTACACTCATTAATTGCCTAAAGAAATCAGTGTATTTATAATGGTTGTGTAGGTATCAGACATGTGAATAATATTGATGAAATTGTTAATATTGAAACAGTTTCTCACTATGATCCATAATATTTTGGAAAATTGAAAGTTAATAACTAAATGCATGCAATTGTATTTCACATCTAAGTCCATTGATTTTGTTTTTATAACTACATAGCTGAAAAGTTTGCATTGTATCGTCAATATATTACAATAACTTTTGCAGTATTTTTTTTTCACTATATTTAAACTACAGGTAGTCCTCGACTTAAAACCACAATTGAGCCCAAAATTTGTGGTGCTAAGTAAGGCAGTTGTTAAGTTGATTTTGCTCCATTTTATGACCTCCCTTGCCACCATTGTTAAGTGAATCACTGCCGTTATTAACATGGTTGTTATGTGAATCTGCCTTGTACTTGTGACTTTGCTTGTCACAAGATTGCAAAAGATGATCACATGACTCTGAGCAGTGGTGGGTTCCTCCCAGTTCGGCCCGGTTCTCCTGAGCCGGTAGCGGTGATGATATGATGTCACCGAACCGGTTCTGCCCCCCCGCCCCACCCCACCCCCCGTGTTATTCTTACCTTTTATTTGGCCCCACCCCCAATCTGTTGCTGCCTCCTGAGTCCCAGTTGATGGCTAGAGGGAGAAAAACTGTTTAAACTCTTGCCACAGGGCTTCAAAGGGCCGCCCTACAGCTGATCAGTGTTAAAAGAAAACAAATGAGTAGACCAGTGCCTGCAAAAATACATGAGTAGATCAGTGCCTGCAAAAATAAATGGGTAGATCAGTGCCTGCAAAAATACATGACTAGATCAGTGCCCGCAAAAATACATGAGTAGATCAGTGCCTGCAAAAATAAATGGGTAGACCAGTGCCTGCAAAAAATACATGGGTAGATCGGTATAGCTCTGCAAGCAGTTAAAAGCCTGGTAGACCAGTACCTCTGCTAAATCCTAAATAATTGTCACATGACCATCAAGCCACGCCCACAAAATAAGCCATGCCCACAGAACCGGTAGTAAAAAATTTTAGAACCCACCCCTGACTGAGACACTACAACTGTCATAAATTGTCTTGAGACAATTGCCAAGCCTCTGATTTTTAATCATGTGACCATGGAGATGTCGCAATGGTTGTGTGAAAAATAGTCATAAATCACTTTTTTCATTGCCATTGTAACTTTGAACATCACTAAATGAACTGTTGTAACTTGAGGACTACCTGTATAAAATTTCTCAAACTTCCAATGTTCTATTACCTACCATTAAGCTTTAATACTTGATTTTCATGTTATTTTTGTCTGTTTCATTGACAGGTGTAAAAATCCTCCATACCAAAGCATTTCTTGTTTTTTTTAAAAAAAAAATGCTTTACTTGATTGGTCTTGGACTTGGAGATGCCAAAGATATTACAGTAAAAGGGCTGGAAGTAATAAAGCAGTGTAGCAGAGTATATTTGGAAGCCTACACTTCTGTCCTAACTGTTGGAAAAGAAGCACTGGTATGTGAATATAGGCAAGAAGAAGAGTAAAATAATATCAGAGCAATGAAAATGGTATTCTGATCCCTAATCTGATGTGAAATATTCTATATAATATTGCATCTACCTGTAGTTACTATATTTTGATTTAGTCCACACATAATGGGACTTACCTCTGTGAAGGAAAGTTAGAATACAGACACAAACAGGCAATGAACATAATAGCTTTATAAATTAGAGTTTGGTTTGATGATCATATATGGACTTAAATAATTCTGAGCCAAAGAGTTTGAAAGTTTTAAAAGTTTGGCATCGGATTATCATGACCCTTTAGAATTAGAATGAGAATTAGAATTCTTTGATGTCAAGCATTATTAGACACACAAGGAATTTGTTTCCGGTGCATAAACTCTCAGTGTACATACAACAATAGTGATAGATCATTATCATAGTATTGTAAAAATACATTCATCATAAAGCATTGGATACAACACTTTGTCATAATCATGGATACTAAATAAGCAATCACTATAAATCATACTAGGATACTAAGTAAGCAATATAAATCTTAAGATACAAGCAACAAAGTTATAGTCATAAGAAGATAAGGACATAGGTAATAGGGAAGATGAGAATAATGATGGTAATATTGCCTTTCTAGATAGTTTGACAGAGTTGTGAGAGTGATGGCATGGGGGAAAAAACTGTCCTTGAGTCTAGTTGTTCTGATGTGCAATGCCCTATAGAGTTGATTTAATAAAGAAAGTATAAGATCTGATTAGTAAGAGATAGACTTGACGTTGAGGTTGGGTGCCCAGTTTCCACACCCCTGTTTGTCCCCAACCCATAAGATTGGAAACACAATAGGGCCAATTATATGTATGTTTATAGCGTTTAAGAATTCAACAGCTAAGTCATAAGGAGGACAGCTTGGTTTTGCCTAATGGGGTGTGAATACTAAGTAATGTGATTTGTTAACAATAGTTGATGACTTAACACAAGAGGCAAAGCCACCCATTGGTAATGTGTGCGGTCCACCATTCTTTTAAATAAGCCATATAGCCCTCATCCCTGTTTGAAAGTACCCAAAGTTCCCTGAAATTGTGCTACTACAGTTGATCAGTGGGTGACTGAATGCTTGGCAGTGTGATTTCTTCCAGAATTAAGATAGCACAATTTATGATGTTTCTCTTAAGTCTTCAAGTGGACTTAGTGCTCCTTAAACTGTGAAAGTAATTTGAAATTAAACATGCTGTCCCCAGTCCAGAAAGACACAAAAAAGTCAGACCCATGTGCTGTCCTCATTGGCTGAAAATCATATTTAAAAAGAATGGGTGCCCATCTTCTATGGTCAACCATCCAAAAATTGTGTGCCCCAATACTTGGGACAGTTTCTTAAGCTCATCCTAACCTGCTTTGTAGGATAGCTGTGACAGTATCATAGTGCCAATTTTTTTTTATGTCACCTTAAGTTTCCTTTAGAACAAATAAGCTACAGATGTAACCTTTTTCTTTTTCTAGGAAGATTTCTATGGTAAAGAGCTGATCCTTGCTGACAGAGATATTGTAGAGCAAGATGCTGATAGTATCCTGAAAGATGCACATCAGACTGATGTGGCTTTTCTTGTAGTTGGTGATCCTTTTGGGTAAGAAAAGAAAACTGAATAAAGTCCCAATAATAATAAACTATTAAATTATTTATTATGTAATACTTAAATAATAAATAATATTATGTAATTATTAAATAATAAAAAAATAAAATGGTTTTGGAGGCTCGCCTTATTTAGAATAATTTTGTTTATTTACCATATAATGTGTACAGTGTGTGATCATAATGACATATGGGAAGTTTGTTAATGGTCAGATTTAGTACCAGATCCTGGAAAGGAAGGAAATTCATGAAGAAGTGAAGAGAAATTATAGGAAAAGCACGCTCCCAATTTCTTAGACCTGATGCAGTCAGATGACCACCTGTGTTGCATCTTTAAATAGGAATACAGACTAATTTGCATGATGTGTTATAATACCTTGCTCATCAGTGGTGAAGTAAATTGATTATCAATGTCTTGTCTGCCTTTTAAAAAAATAGTATTTTTCACACAGGCTGTTCCCTACTGGTTTCTCAAGAGATTCAGTAAGGCTTGTTCAGACTATTTTGTTAATTTTCATGTTGTATCTATATTGCA
This sequence comes from Masticophis lateralis, assembly GCA_030761175.1. Lineage (NCBI taxonomy): Eukaryota > Metazoa > Chordata > Lepidosauria > Squamata > Colubridae > Masticophis > Masticophis lateralis. Next base: position 127,251,627 of record JAUDYJ010000003.1, read on the forward strand.
TATAGTGGTTTTTAAACTTAATGCTGCAGTACAAGTTGCACAACTTAACTGGGTCACTACAAATCAATTTGACTTATTAAATGTTCTAGCTCCATTTCTACCATAATTACACTCCTTCCTTTCCCCAGACCACTTCATTCTGCCCTAGTAAGTCAAGCCTCATCAATCTACAGTATAGAAAGGAAAGCAGCTTTTGTTTCCAGCTGGGGTTTTAAAATTAATATTGCCCTTTTGATGAGAGTGTTGGGAAAATGTAATTGTCACGGACATCATCTGAGGGATTCCTGCTGGGAAAAAAATATATGCATATACATAAACAGGGATTGATGTACATCCTTAGCAACATGAAAGGAATATTTTCTTGCTTTCTTCCTGCCTTTTATAAACAAATGGCACTTACAGATGATACCAACCATGGAGAATTAATATAATTATGGTATCCTACTCAAAGCAGTGACATTATTAAAGGTGTCTTATTTGAATCTTTGTGCTGAGACACAATGAAAAGAGCCCTGTTTGATCATCCAAATGTTTCCATATAAATAATTCAAATACAAACTTCACACCAAGATTATTTTACTGCGGGGTAAATCTCAGATTTTTAAATGTTTATAAGTTTTTGGTGGCCCGGCATTCTGACAAAGATTAATCTGGATAAAATTTATTAATCAAATAAAAATAATCTGTATAGAGCTTGAAGATCTGGGGATCTTCCTGTATGCACACAAATGTTAATTTAGTCCTGAAAGAATCTGCTTTGCTGCAAAATATTGATCGTAAATCTTAAGATATCCTTGGACTTGTAGGCCAACAAAGTAGGCAGTGGCAATGCAATCTGGGTTAATCTTATCTATCAATTACAGATTTTCTGATTAATCATATGTTAATTATTTCCATAGTAGAGTGCTGCAATTCCTTTTACTTCTGCCTCTGAATATTATGTTAGAAAATAAACAAGCATAATATTTAGATTCTAACAGAAATAGTCCGAAGATAGTCAGAAGTCTGAAAAATGCAACTGGCAGTCTTGTTACAATTGCATTGGCTATCAGTTGCATTTTTAAGCTTGGCTCAGATGTTGATAATTAAAATACTTTAATGATTTTAAAATTTACTCTGTTTGGAATGAAATTGAGTAGAGCACGAAAGCTTAGCCCTTCTCTATTGTGGTCACTATGTGCCCTAGTTCCCAATCAATTGTCTACTTAAACTAGGTTTTCCTATCATGAAAACTGTGGCCTTTTTGATTATTTAGAATGAGTGCTAAGGGTAAAATTCCATTTCTATAAGCTGCTTAGAGTCTTTCTGGTTTCAGATGCCTCGTTAATTATACAGTTACAATATCCTTTGCTGTTCCGTAACTATTGGATTTGTCATATTGTTCCTATCATTCTCTAAAATCTAGTTACAAAAAATAATTAATTTTTACATATGTGGGTAACATTATTCTGAGTGCAAAGGTTGCTATATTATGCAACGTGTGATCGGAGCAATCAAACAGAACCTCAAAAAAAAAATGATACGTTTAGTCTCAGCAAATCTTGGACGCACCTCAATGGGAATTAAGCATCCGTGCCAGAAAGTGGATTGCTTAATCACTCTTTTCAGCCAGATGCTCTTTCTTTTCCCCTCTTTCTCTTCCATCCAATAAGTAGCATTAAACCAAGATTCCTGGGGGAAATGGGAACAGCTGAAGCCATTGTTGAAGTTTGACCGCCTTATTAAATTAATTTCTACATTTGGTTGGATAATACACTAAATGTGATTGATGCATGTTTGATTAGGAGCTTCTGCAGAGTTAGAGCTCTGAGCAGTCAGTAGCTCAAGAACATCTCTTTGTCAATGTCCGGTTTTGCATTCAAACACCTTAATTCTTGTTGACCAAGTACTTCTCGCCTACTCATCTTAGTATCTGAATGGTAGGCCATATTAATTCTAATGAATAACTTTTTTTCAGCAGTACATTTATCAGTGTTTATAGGGAGCTGCTGCTCTTTTAACTAAAGCCTCTGACAGCCTTAATTTGCATGTTTTCTGTACGCCTTACTGCACTTCTCTTGATTTCTTGCAATCTTTTGTTTTCTAAATCCCTCAGAAGAGATCTTTCTTTAAGCTAGATGTTTGCCTGGCACATGCAGTGGAAATCCAGCACTTGTGAGGGGCTACCATTCACTTTCCCTGAAGTCTTCTTGAATAACAAATGTGAATGTATCAGAAAACAAGCATTTTGCATACTATTGCAAGTACAGAACATGCATACCAAGTTTCTCATCTGCAATTAAATGAAGCTCCAGTTTGCACAGTAATTAAAAGGGAGCATTGGAGTTATGCCAGAGTTGCTCTTTGTGCCGAGTTGCTGCTTGCCAGCTAACAGATGTCTTGCAGTTTTCTGAAAGAGACAAAGAAGTGGAACACCTAATTTTCAGATGCAATTATTTATTAAAGTTAAAATGCAAACAACTGTAATTTTTAGCTTTGTAGTGTGTCAACTAGCTTTGGTACAGAGTTGCTTGGGGTTTGTTTCTTTGTTTTTTCCAGATTTAGATGGTTGAGTTCGATGCGGATTTTCATCTTTCTTGCTGCTTCACTGAGGGCCATCTGAAAGCTTATACTTCTCAAATGTACATATGTGAACCACAAATTTACAATATGGTTTTGCAACTTTCTTAGACTTTGACTACTTGAAACAGGGCGTGAGGAGTGAAAATGTGGCAGGAAAAAAGCTTCTTGATTTTGTTTCTATTTCAGTTACATTACATGAAATAAATAGATAAAAGGAATTCCCTTAATGATACTGAATGATCCCTGAATTTCCTGACTGTGAGAACAATCAACCAGTGGAACAGCTTGCCTTCAGAAGTTCTGAGTGCTTCATCACTGGAGGCTTTCAAGAAGAGACTAGACAGCCATTTGTTAGAAATGGTGTAGGATCTCCTAGTTGAACAGGAGGAGGTTGGACTAGGTGACCTACAAGGCAGGGGTGAAATCCAGCAGCTTTTGACAGGTTCTGGACTCCAGAATCTGGAGAACTGGTAGCAGAAATTTTGAGTAGTTTGGGGAACTGGCAAATACCACCTCTGGCTGGCCCCAGAGTGGGGTGGGAATGGAGATTTTTCAATAACCTTCCCCCAGGAGTGGGGACAGAATAGGGATTTTGCAGTATCCTTCCCCTGCCATGCCCACCAAGCCCCGCCCACAGAACCGGTAGTAAAAAAAAATCTGAATTTCACCACTGCTGCAAGGTCCCTTCCAACTCTTGTTATTCTGTATATACAGTTCAGGAAAACAATTATTCCTTAGACTTATTGGTTGCATATGTTAATCTTCATTTTGGGATAATTATCATCCCATCTCCATATTGTATAAAGTGCCATGAGGTCTGAAGGTATGTAGATTAGCAGCAGGCCATGGATTGCAGTCAGTGGTGCTTGAGGAATAGGAACTGAACTAGGATGCTTGGAAATGGGTGTAAACAATAGATACACAAAATTCTGCATTTGAATTGGAAAACAAGGAATTGTTTTGGAAAAGGTTATTGGGGAAGACAACATTTTGGTTATTGTTGTTACAACATAATTGCAGTGCTGCAGAAAATTATCCTGACATGTTTTATAACTCACTTATTTTTTTTTAATTGCAGGGCAACTACACATAGTGACCTTGTTCTCCGGGCTGTGAAGCTGGGAATTCCCTACAGAGTGGTCCACAATGCTTCCATATTGAATGCTGTTGGCTGTTGTGGTCTACAGGTATATTTCTTGAATGCAGGCATTTTGTTCTTAAGGAAACCACAGCTTTGTCTTTCCTTTATAAGGGAGGTTTCAGAAAGCAGGTGGCATAGCTGTGACAGTTGTGCACTTTCTGGGCTTGTGTTTCAGAATCAGTTGTGATCCTCCTTCCCTCCCTTCTTCTCTTCCTTTTCCCCCCTTTTGCTCAAAGTACTGTAAAATAACATACTCCAGGTAGCCCTCAACTTACAACTGGTTACTTAGCAACCATTTAAAGTGATGATGGACCTTCCAAAAGCTACTTCCAGAGTGCTGATGGCTACACAACCCACCTACCCCCATGGAATGATACAACCATTCTGGGCACTTGGCAGCTGCTTCATCGTTACAGTTGGTTGAGCGTTCCAAGGTCAAGTGACCATAATTTTTGACATCTTTTTCAGTTTCTGACCTTTTCAGCGGGTTTCTGACAAAAAATGCCCATAGGAATACATTATTTGTTTAACAGTTGTGGCATTCACTTAACAACCACCACAAAAAAGTTATAAAATCAGATCTGTTCATATGGGTTCTTTAACTTAACAATCGTTATGATTTAGGATAGAGATTTCAAGCTCCATTACAGTCGTAAATTGAGGACTACCTGTATAACTGAACTCCTAAATCAGGGGTGTCAAGCTCAATTTCACTGAGGCTTGCGTTTGACCTCGGGGGGTGTTGTGAAAGCTATGGATTAAGGATCTAAACTGTATATATTGTATCTAAACTGTATATATTGTATTTAAACTGTATATATTGGCCTGTCCAAAGGGGAGCATGTTAGGATATGATTTGGGCCTAACAGTTGTCCAGGCAATATATGTTCTGTGACTTTAAGTTTTAATGCTGCATCATGCTGTAATGCTGAATCATGCTCTAAGTACTTGTAATTTAACAATGTATTTAAGCAAGGTACTGTAAGGTATTCATTGGATGATAAGCTGCTATCATCACGTGCATGTGTGGGTGGATCGGCTACCATCCGGGGTTAGTGAACCAACTACTGTTTGTTTGGTAAGAGTTTGTTTGGAGTTAACCAGTAAAGATTTGGACTGTTTAGAAGACTACGAGATTGTTTATTTCCCATTATAAAGAAAACTTCTGATAACACCAGTTTGTATGTATCTCCTATCTCATTGCTCTCAGCAACGTTTCTCTGTGCACTTTACTCTGCTAGTTGTTACACAACAACAATATCCTTAACAGGGGGCCAGGGTGGGTGTGGCTGGGGTGGGTGTGGCCAGATCAGTGTCACTCATGTTGGGGTACCTGTGGCAGCCTGAGCACCCTGCCAGCCAAAACCAGCTCGTGAGCTCCGTTTTTGGCTGCAATATCCTTATGCAGCTCTCCTAAGCTCCATTTTTGCTGGCAGAGGGTTGCAGGAGGCCATCGCAGCCGGAAACAGAGTTCGGGAGCCTGTTTTGGCTGGCAGCGGCACCACAAGCCGGTCCTTCATTGTTTCCAGAGAGGCCCCGTGGGCCAGATCTAAGTACTTCATAGGCCAGATTCGGCCCACGGGCCTTGAGCTTGACATCCCCATCTTAAATAGTAAAGTCTTCCTTTTTACCCCGTAATGAATAAGATTTATTTAAAGACCAGTGCAGAAAATGTCGTAAAATCAGGTCTTTTACATAATCACCTGCTTCACGACCATCATGACTTGCAACCTACTTGGCAGGCTCCAATACGGTCATAAGTCAACGACTATCTGTAATCATATAGTACAAACGGTTATGGCACTTAAGTTGCAGAATCTAGATAATGATGCGAAAAGATTGGCACCTTAAGAAAATAACTATGCTGAGTGAAATAGTTCAGACCTCCCCGACCATTCTGGCTTTGCCAACTGACTGGGGGGAAGGGAGGGAGATGGAATGGTTCCACACGTGGCCGGCAAGTGCGTATCCGTGCAGCTCCATTTATGCAAATGGAGCTCACATGCAAGCACTCGCCCACTACTTGTGGAAGTGCTCGCCCACCATTTTCACAGCCCAGTTGCAAACACTTCTTGGCCTACTAGTGGGCTGTGGCCCAGAGATTGGGGACCCCTGAAATAATTGTCTGCTTTAGTGCTGGAAATAATTCTTTCACATATTCTGGTGTAATCCTTTTAGGGTTTTCCTTAAAGTAGGATATCTAGAACAATGGCATTCAGGATCTGATATGCTTTCCTGGTGATATAAAAGGGAAATCCAGGTGTTCCTTTATGTAGCTGCAAAACAAGGATTTTCAAGTCCAGATTTAGCCATGAAGCCAGTTTGGGTGACTTTGGGCAAGTCACTTTCAGCCCAACTCACCTTACAGAATTGTGTGGAAAATAGAAGGAGGAAGGTGTGTTAGATATATTCTCCTCCTTGTGTTATTTGTAAAAATAACAGCAAAGGTGGGATAGAAATAAATAAAGGCCCCAATTTTAGGAGATTTTAAAACATCCCAGGTTTTTGGCAGTTTCCCCTAGATTGTCATGTTATATTAAAATTTCACAAATTCTGTCAATCTTTGCAAGATTAAAAGATAATAACTTACAATTTACCAATGTATACGAACTTTGCAAGTATGGATGCAAAAGTAGATCAGCATTTTCCAGACTCTTCCTTTTTTCATTGAAATTACTTATTGTGTTCTCATTTATTTTATCATTACCTTATAAAGTCAATATAAATTGCAAAGTAGTTTACAATTTTATAAATAAATCTCTCATTTATTGGCCAGCATTTCAGGATGGGGGGCGGGGGGCGGGGGGAGAACCCTTTGATCTGTGCCTATTGCTTAATTTATTGATGAAATTGTCAAAAACGCAAAGTTTGTAATTAAAACAGCTGTTAAAATGGGTTAAAAGAAACTAGTCAGAAAGGCCTTACTTCCAATGGCAAACTCAAGATGCCTATTGTTTGTATAAGTCTGACTTTTTAAAATCACACGTGATTGTTTTAATATGGCTGTAAACCGCCCTGAGTCCCCTCGGGGAGAAGGACGGTATATAAATGCAATAAAACTATAAACTATAAACTAAACACGTGGCCAATGATCTAGTCTAGTCTAGTCATCTACCCTACCCAAGAGTAGGGTAGATGACTAATCTAGTCTACCCTACCTTACCCTGCCTTTATTAATTTTACAAGTAACTCAAGGTAGTGAATATATCCAATACACCTTCCTCCTCCTATTTCCCCCACAACAACAGTCCTGTGAGATGGATTGGGCTGTGAGAGAGTATCTGGCCCAACGTCACCCAGCTGGTTTACATGTCTAAGGTAGGACTTAAACTCATGATCTCCCACTTTCTAGCCTGGTGCCTTAACTACTAGACGAAACTGGCTCTCCTTAATCTTATTTTGCAGCATGTAAATTGAAATCCCATCATTTCAGACCTTTGACCATTTTGGTTAGGGATTAAGAGAGCGGGAGTCCAACAAAACCCGGAGAATCATATGTTCCTCACCCCATCTTTTTTGCACTTCCCAGAACAAGAGCTCATGCTTGTATGCGCCTGTATTGAAGACTGGTCTTGAAGTATGCAGAGGTTCATACTTCAGTAATGAAAAACAGGAAACGCCTTTGCCTACAAAAAAAAAAAAAAGCTTACACAGGTGCACTGAAGCCTATGATGTAATTCTGTCTTGTTGGAGAGCAGCAGATGTCTAAGCAAATGACATTTGGATTTCCAATTTAACAGTTTTGCCATCCTGATTGGGGGAAGCCAGTTTGAAGTCAGTCGCACTGTAGAAAAAAAAAGCATGCCTTGTGTTTCATGAGTACTTGAGAGTGGCAGCTATTACAGCTAGTCCTCACTTAATGACAGATTCATTTAGCAACCATTTGAAGTTGTGATGGATCCTTCAAAATGGATTTATGACCTAATCCCAAAGTCCCGAAAGCCACACACTCCCTGCTTGGCATTTTCTGCTGCTTTGGGAACATTTGTTTCCAGCCCATTAGGTAAAATGAATTTGTTTAACAATTGCTGCAAAAATGGTTGTAAAAATCAAGGTGTGGTGATATGGTGACCCATTTAACGAACGTCTTGACATACAAGTGTAGTTATGGGGTCAAATACAGTTATAAGTCGAGGACTACTTGTACACAGAAACAAGAAACTGTCTTAGATATCCTCTTTCCCCCCATAAGACATCCCCTGATAATAAGCCTAATCGGGCTTTTGAGCGCATGGCAATAAGGCCAAGCGCTTACTTCAGGGTTCAAAAAAATGTAAGACAGGGTCTTATATTCGGGGAAACACAGTACTGAAAAACATGCTGCAGTATATATCTTTATGGTTGACAATTACAGTCCTTTCAAATGAGATGGGGTGAACAGATTTTAATTTCATGACTTTCTATTATTATCTGTGCAAAATAACATTAAAAATTGCTTTGGTATTGTAGAGTTGAGGTCAAGCTTTGATAGCTTTGAACTAGCAAAAGAAAACCACGTGTTAATTTCTTCATACATGTACCACTTGTGTATTAAAAGACCAAGTTAAAGTTATGCACGCTCTACAGAGCTGAAAAGGTACCTTGCTGATAATTCTCATTTGATATTCTATTCCAGTGATGGCTAATCTTTTTGCCATCACGTGCCAAAAGCAGGGGGAATGCGGGCGGGTCGTGTGCACGTGCCCACACCCATAATTCTAAATAATTATAATTCTATAATTCATAATTCTCCCCCACACATGCAAGCACGATACCCCCGTGCTTCCCCCGCTTTTGGCACGCAATGACACAGTGGGCCTGGTAGGCTTATTTTTCACCCTCCCCAGGCTCCAGAGGCTTTCTAGGAGCCTGGGAAGGGCGAAAATGGCCTTCCCCACCCCATGGAGGCCCTCCAGAGGCTGGAAACGGCCTGTTTTGTCGACTTCTAGTGGGACCGGAAGACCTGTTTTTCACTCTCTCCAGGCCCCAGAGCCTTTCTAGGAGCCTGGGGAGGGCAAAAATGGCCGTCCTCGTAGGCCCTCTGGAGGCTGGAAACAGCCTGTTTCCCAACTTCCGGTGGGCCCAGAAGGCCCAAAAATCAGCTGGCTCGCGTGCCCACCAATATGGCTCCACGTGCCACAGGTTCGCCATCCCAGCTCTATTCATTTGCTTAAATGTATCAAGAAAAGTTTGGTGTAGTTCTTTCTCTGTGAGTTCACGTTCGTTTATTTTTATAGGAGATCTCATTCAAAATTTCAACTCTCTGCTTTGGATATGATGAAATAGCCCATCAATATTTTCACATAATCACTCATCTATTTCATTTAGGTATTTACAAGCTTCCAGTGATCTGATTAGATGGGGATGATGGGGTTTCTACTCCAAATTGTTGTACCTATCTCAGTTGTCAGTATTTTACAATAATCCAGTGGGGTGGCGATGATTTAGATTCAGGCACAATTGGAAGCATCTGATCTCTTTGGAGAGCAGATAGGAAGATCTGCTTCCATCTCTTTCTCTGCATGAGATTGACAATTATTTGTGTGTTTGTCCCCAAATACTTAAAAACTGAATCAGATTGTTGGAAACCTCTGCTTATTTATGGAATGATAAAGGTCTTGTTTTTGTAACCCCTAATCAGGGGTTTGATTAATTTAGATTGAATTCCCATTCTGGGAAACAACAACAATCTAGATAATTAAAAACTAAACTATCTAGATTGTTGTTGTTCTGGGAATGGGAATTCTGGGAATTGAAGTCCACAGCTGCCAAGATTAAGAGACATTGTTTTTGACCCTCCTTGAAAATGGGAACATGAATACTTAAAGATGACCTGGAGAAATGCACTGACCGTTCTTACAGCCGAATGCAGCAACCACGCTGGGAAAGGATGCTGCAAAAATAAACACTTGGTTTTGAAAAGGTTACTTCATGATTTCTCTCAAGCTATTGCATTATGGCATGTGAATACGCATCCTCTTTTTTTTTCATTTCTTGTTTTAAAATGTCTGCAGAATTGAGAAGGACATGGTTATTTCTGAAAACCTTTTTTATGGCTGTTATGGAGTGTGATTTGGGCTTAAACAATCATGGTTAAGAGACCACAACACGGTTTAATTTCTACATGAGAACAGATGTTACATTAACATGTGGTTGATCCTAGCAATGGCAGCCCTATATTGGTGCTCTTTTTCTCTTCTACGAAACATTTATCTGCATTAACTTATGGTTGCAAAGGTGTAGAGTCCGTGTCAGTGTTATTCAAACTTGGCCACTTTAAGATAAGTGGGATTTAACTCCCAGAATTCCCCTGCGAGCAAGCTGGCTGGGGAATTTGGAAAGTTAAAATTGACACATCTTAAAAACTGCCAAGTTTGAAAAAAAAATAGATCTAATGGCCAGGGCTCTCTCAGTTATTTGGAATGCTCATTGCCCCTTGAGATTTCTGCACCATCATAAATGGGTTGTGATATTGACTCGCATGATATAGTAGCAAGCGTGAAACTGCCTTCTAATATCCTGGCCCTCTGTCCTCTTTTTTATCCTTCAACGTATTATCACTCCCTTTGTTTCATTCCTCACTGGGCAGCTTGAAGAAATCAAAATGTTTAACAATAGTATATGAGGATTGTTTCGTCATAATAAATGTATCTATTGCTCCACTTGTATTCTTCATTTCAGTTTAGGAGAAGGCAATTTTTCCAGCTGGTGAATGTACATAAATTACAAGGAGCCTCTTGAGGACATTGTCACAAATGAGCTGTCATAAAGATGTGGCCAGTGCCCAAAAGTCCATTTACTGGATAGAAAGCTGGCAATGTTGCTCCCTGAATGAAATCCCGGCTAACTTTCATATGAAATACTTGTTCCAATCATCTAACATATTTATTTTTGATGTCTATCTCTCTGTGGGATTCAAGCAGGGGTGAAATCCAGCAGGTTCTGACAGGTTCTGGAGAACTGGTAGCGGAAATTTTGAGTAGTTCGGAGAACCGGCAAATGCCACCTCTGGCTGGCCCCAGAGTGGGGTGGGAATGGAGATTTTGCAATATCCTTTCCCTGGAGTGGGTTGGGAATGGAGATTTTGCAGTATCCTTCCCCTGCCATGCCCACACCCACAGAACCAGTAGTAAAAACATTTGGATTTCACACTGGATTCAAGGGTATTCTGTTGTTTAGGTCACTAAATGAACTGTTGTAAGTCAAGGACTGTCTGTACTGAAGGACTTAAAGGTGATGTGCAGGAGATTGTCACACATGCTAGACTGGAATTTCAATTGCAGTCACTGCAGTTGTAAATCAAGGCACCTGTGGAACTGGACCCTGATTTTTCAACTGCTTTTTTATAGCAGTTGTTAACTCAGTCACAGAATTGCAAATCCAAATCATACAGTCGCTAAATGAATCACATGTTTATTATTCTGCCACCTATTGCCTCCCACCGGCCGGTTCGCTCCCACAGAGAGGGCCTCCTCAGGGTGCCGTCAGCCAGACAGTGCCGGCTGGCGACCCCCAGGGGGAGAGCATTCTCTGTGGTAGCCCCCACCCTCTGGAACGATCTCCCTCCAGATCTGAGAACTATCACTGACCTCCGGACCTTTCGTCGGGCTTTGAAGACTCATCTCTTCCAACTTGCCAGACTTGCCTGATCCCTCCTATTTTTAAATATTTTAAATTATTTTAAATTTTTAGAGTTTTAGAGTTTTTATTCGGTTTGTATGTTCAGCCTAAATTTATATTGATTTTAGTATGTTTTAACTTATTGTATTGCATTGGTTTTAAATTGGCTGTTCACCGCCCTGAGTCCGGAAGGAGAAGGGCGGTATAGAAATTTAATAAATAAATAAATAAAATAAGTGAATCTAATCTCCCGAAAGAGAGATTTTGCTGGAAACCTGCAAAAAAACCCATCACAAATCACAGCCATGTGATTGCGGGACCCTGTAACGGGTCATAAATATGAACTGATTGCCAAGCATCTAAAATGCAGCCATGTAACTATTTATTTATTTATTTATTTATTTGTTCGATTTATATGCCGCCCTTCTCCAGAGACTCAGGACGGCTTACAATGCGTTAAGCAATAGCCTTCATACTTTTGTATATACCTGCTTAGTAGGCTTTTGGGCCCCCCCAAGCGGTGTTCTTTTTTATAAAAGTCAGCTTATTGCCCCCACAATCCGGGTCTTCATTTTACCTACCTCGAAAGGATGGAAGTCTGAGTCAACCATGGTGTGTGTGTGAGAAAGAGAGAGAGAGACGAGATGTTTTACAATGGCCAGAAATGCCTTATGGATCATAAAGCACCCTTTCCAAGGTCATTGGAACTTCATTAAACAACTAGTCATAAGTCAAGGAGTATCTGTAACACCATATGTACTCTACTATAGTTGATATCCTAGGCTTGGGGATATTGCTAGAAATAATAGTAGCAATATGTGGTCTTGACAGTAGCAATATGTGGTCATTTTTTGTTGAGTGGTGAAATATTACACTAGAGGAGAGTTATTTTGGATAGAAAACTGTGAACAACAAGCAAGCAGGACATCCTATCACCTATTTTACTTCTTTATTCATTTATTAAATTTATATGCTGCCCATCTCATTGTCTAAGGCAACATACCATAGGCTTTAAATCACTCCCACTTTAGCAGGTGAAATCTAGGCTGAATTCTACCAATCTCACTTCACTCCATCCATTGTTTCTCAGGTGTTGTTATCTGAAGATCATTATATAGTTTGCATTAGTAGAACCAAGATGTTTCTTAATTTAATGACATGCTTTCTGAAAATACAAGCAATTTACGTGTCTTAAATGCCCAACTCAACGCAAACCTCATAATTAATATGTACTGAAACCTACTCTTTCACTACTTCAACCTCAACCAGAAAAGCTGCCTCGGGGAAAAAAATTCATACACTGTTTCTATCAAATACTGTGGGTTTGGCGTCTTTTCAGTGGAGTTCTGCATGAGCAGTCACCAAGAACATCTATATGAAGCTTTACTTTTTAGATAGCTTTTGACAGACACAAATGGGATCCTTTTAGTTTCATCTGGCTGCAGAATTAGTGGTTTAGATGTGCCCACCTATGGTAAAAGCTGGTAATGAAGGATAGTTTTTTAGAGTTATTGCAGGAAACATTGTTTTTACAGCATGTTCCTAGAAACAAATGCACGCAACATAGATAAGAGGCACTTGGATGGACCTATCTAGGAAATCTGTAGGTCTGTACAATGCTTAGTGGAATAGATACAATATGTGGAATTCCTTTAAAGCCAAAAGCAAACAGCTAAGAATTAAACTTCCCGACATCAGCTTTTTGGATATGAAGATATTTGCAATCATACCTGCAAATTTGAGCAATTATGTGCCGTCAAATCATTGTCTTCTCTTGGTTATGATGTAAACAGAATTTCTCCTTGACAACTACCTGCAAATTAGGGATATCTTAAAACTTTCTACTTATAAAAACCAGAGCTCAATTTGACAGAAAAATTAAAATGACTGGTTGCAAAAGAAGACAGATCTTACATCCTTGGAGTGATAAATTGATGAGAAAGTCCTAAGCAAAGACAATTTCTACAGAGCTAAGATGCTGCCTTGGTTATAATTATTATCTTTTACCTGTTTTAAAAGCCCCAAATCTGTGTCTCAGGGAGCATTTCAGGTTATTAGATAAAATGCTACTCCAACTGAATGCAAGATGTACAGCATCAGTGACCTTATGTGAACAAAGTGATAACTGGAATCTATATTTTCCATGCATTTGGTTCATCTTTTTTCATCTTTGCCCTTGTGCTGTGGAATTTCAAGCATCAAACTATCTATTTCCATCAAAGAGTTTATTGCAAAGCTTTACACTGTCAAGTTCTATTTGAAGAGTCTTATGAGGAGTTTTTAACTATTTTGTGAAGTACTTTAGGACTAAATTCATACAGAAAGCATCATAGCTGAGGCAGTATTTTAACCCACTCTCTCTTATCTATATATATAGTTCCCCCCATAAGACTCTTAGACTAGAGTTTAAGTAATTTAATCCCTGAAGAATTGTTCCCACTACATTAGCATATAGTATAACTTTTATGTTGTAAACCAGACCAAGAACAGTCACCATGAAGGCCTAAATCACCTCTTAATAAGATGAGCCATTCTAACAGAATTTTGCAAGTCTGATTATGCTTTGTCTTGTTCCTTTCTTACACTCACTCTGAATTGCAAGTGAGGAAGGGGTCAACCCAAGATTTCTTTACACTTCTTCTTGGTTTGGACTCAAGCTATGGTTAACTCCTTGTTGTTTTGTTAAAGAGATGCTTGACATATCAGTGAAGTGGTTGGCATATAAGTTTAATTATTTATTTAAGTAATTTAATTTTTTAAAAATCAGTCCTCTCTACGTCAAGGTTGTACTCTTTGCTTTCTACATATGTTTACTCGGTTATTATTTATTATTTATTCTCATAGGTAATTTCAAGAACAAGAACATGAGATGGGAAACAGAGAAAGAGAGAGAGTCATGTGAATAATATATTCCAAAATGTTCAGTAGGACTTCTCTGAAAATATGTCTAGACCAGGGGGTGTCAAACTCGATTTCATTAAGGGCTGCATGAGGGTTGGGTTTGACTGCGGGGGGGGGGGTGCATGGCCAGCTTGACATCACTTGTGTCGGGGTTGCCTTTGTGGCCCGATTGCTCTGCCAGTGAAAAGGGGCTCCCGAGCGCCATTTCCGACTGTGATGGCCTCCTGCAACCCTCTGCCAGCAAAAATGGAGCCTGAGAGGGCTGCATGCAGCCCTCGCAAGCTCCCTTTTCAGCTGCGATGGCCTCCATTTTCACTGGCAGAGGCACTGCAGACCAGGGGTGAAATCTAAAATTTGTTACTACTGGTTCTGTGGGCGTGGCTTGGTGGGGGTGGGGGTAATGTGACTGGGGTGGACATGGCCAACTTTTTTTCTTTTTACTTTTAAAAGCATTTTTTCTATAACCTCTTCAGCCGAAGAGGTTGCAGAAAAAAATGCTTTTAGAAGCCTCTGACGATCAGCTAACTCAGCTGGGATCACCAGAGGCTTTTAAAGGCATTTTTTTCCCTACAGCCTCTTCGGCTGAAGAGGTTGTAGAAAAAATGCTTTTAAAAGGCTCTGACGATTCCGGCTGAGCCACACGATCATCAGAGGCAAGAAAGCCTCTGGGACCGGTCTGCAGCAGGGGTGAAATGCTCCCGGTTCGAACGGGATCGCCCGATCCAGTAGCAATGGCAACGGGTGGTTTGGAGAACTGGTAGCAAAAATCCTTGCTCCCCCCCACCCATGCCCAGCTGAGCCATGCGATCATCAGAGGCTGCTTTTTTTTACTTTTAAAAGCATTTTTTCGGCTGAAGAAGTTGTAGAAAAAAATGGTTTGAAAAGTAAAAAAAAGCAGCCTCTGATGATCGCATGGCTCAGCTGGGCATGGGTGGGGGGGAGCAAGGATTTTTGCTACCAGTTCTCCAAACCACCCGTTGCCATTGCTACTGGATCGGGCGATCCCGTTCGAACCGGGAGCATTTCACCCCTGCTGCAGACTGGTCCTTCTCTGTTTCCAGGGCGGCTCCATGGGCCAGATCTAAGCACCCCGTGGGCTGGATTCGGCCCCCCAGGCCTTGAGTTTGCCCCCCCCCCCCCAGGGGTCTACACTGTGGTTAAGTTTTCTTCCCTGTTACTCTCTGGTAAATTAAAAGTCCACCAGGTCATTCTGGTGTAGGGTCATGGGATACATTCTCAATTTACCTTGTTTCTATTGGCCCTACAGGTGGAAAGAATACCTGAGCAGAACATCTAGCTCAAAAAAGAACTGTTCTACATTCTTTGCACGTTTCTTCTTGCTTAATCACATGGTTATTTTTTGGGGCCTTTCAATTTATTTTTTATTTATTTTTATTATTAAAATGTATATGCCGCCCTTCTCCCATAGGACTCAGGGCGGCTCACACAACAAAACAACAACAATAATAACAAACAATACAATATTAAAATCCAATTTAAAATTTAAAATTCCCAAATTAAAAACTCCATAAACGAATTAGTGTTGGCTCCTGAAACTGCCCAAACTAGTTCCTATAGGGGTTTATTCATAAGATCCTAGAATTATACGGCTGGAAAGGACTTTGGAGGTCCTCTAGTCCAACCCTCTACTCAAGGCAGGAGACCTTATTCCATCCCAGACAAATGGCTGTCCAATCTTTTCTTGAAAACTTGCAGTGATGGACCATCCACAACTCCAGGAGACAAGCTGTTACATTGGTCAATGGCTCTCACTGTCAGGAAATTTCTCGTTAGTTTCAGGTTGGAACTCTCTTCAACTTGCTTCCACCCATTGCTTCTTGCCTTGACTTGCCTTGACACCTAAGAAAGGCTTAAAACTCACAGTCCTGTGGTTTCTAGCCTGGAAGAGCTAGCTAGCTCTTACTGGAGTGTAATATTTAAGAATATACAGTTCTTTTCAGCTATTTCCTTTCACTCGTTTTTCTAGGTTGCACTATAACTCTATTATATCTATGATAGCTCTCTTATTTTCAATTTTATTTTCCTTTCCACTCTAGTTCGCTGTCCAAATGTTTGGGCCACACCTTGAAAATGTGCCAGTTTCTTCCTTACCAATTGAGCTGGGTGTAGAGAAGAGGTGCACGAATCCCAACGATAAACCAACTCCCTTTTTAAAAAGGCATCCAGCTACTCTTACAGCGAGGTAGGGGAAGCAACACAGAGGACTTTGAGAGGCGTTGAAGAGTTAAAAGTTGCATTTTGACCTTCCCCCCATCCCCCACCCCCAAGTTGAGTAACCTTCTTTTTTTTCCCTCAAGTTCCCGGCAGGGCAATTTAGGTTGGGAAATACAAAATCTGGATTGCTTATTCTCGTTCGACTTACCCAAGTGTCCTGTTTAAAATATGTACTGTTCCAAGAACCATCTGCGGAGTACCCTGTTCTAGGAGTGTGAATGAAGCAAACTGTTTAGTGCAAAACCCAGGTGACTGGGTCATTTAGCTCATCACAAGGCAAAGAAAGGGTGTGAAAATGTTTGAGGGTAGGGGGTTGTATATCTTCCGGGCAAAGTAGCTGGGCTGCATTCTGGCTGTAGCGGATAAGGCCTCAGACAAAGGAGTTAGGCCTTGAGGCAAAAGTGGCCCCGCCTCCTTTCATCCCAGCTCATCCATCCATTCTCACTTCCATTCAATCCCTCTCCGGTTCCTGTCTCCCTCTGTGCAATCCCCTTATTCTCTGTTGCCAGGAGGAAAAGTTAAAATGTGGGCAAGAATGCGAAACCAGGCACCTGGGGACCAGCTCTGGAGTCTGCAGAGATGTATCCAGCAATGCTTCAGGTGTCTATAGGAGCTGCTATAGGAGCTATAGATGGGCTGTCTATAGGAGCAGCACCTTATAACTTGTACTTTTTCCTCCCAGACTTGCTGTTCCTTGTTTAGGAAAGGCCGTCTAGGGGAAGCCTGCATACCAGCTTTCTGATCACACAGCGTGCCTTTTCCTAACTCTGTTTTAGGATTTGCAAGATTTAAAGTATAGCCCTCCATTTTTTTTAATGTTGTTGAATAACCCCCCCCCCCCCAAAAAAAGAACAAAGCTGTAACAAAAAGAGAAGTGTGAGTGTGGGTGTGTTTGTGTGTCGTAATATATGCTGTAAGATTTTATAGGCAAACATGTCCATGTGTATAGATAGGCTTATGAAGCTTTGCATATAAGATGATACAGGTGGTCCTCAACTTACGACCACAATTGAGCCCAAAATTTATGTTAAGTGAAAAATTTGTTAAGCGGGTTTTGCCCCATTTTACAACTTTTGTCGTCAACATTTGCTAAGTGAATCTCTACAGTTTTTAAATTAGTAACGCCGTTGTGAAGTAAATCTGGTTTCTCCATTGACTTTGCTTGTCAGAAGGGGATCACAGGACTCCGGGACACTGTAACCGTCATAAATGTGAGTCAGTTGTCAAGCATCCGAATGTAAATCACGTGACCATGGGGATGCCAGCAAAGTCAATGAGGGAAGCGGGATGGGCTTAACAGCCTTCTCTCTAAATCAGATTATTATTTTCCCAGATCCTAATAACATTGGCACATTGCAAAAACATGCCCTTCGATAAGGGTCCTTCTGTTCTCTTCTCAAGCATGGCTTGTCCAGTAACCACATTTTGGATTTCTTGCACAAAGCAAGGATCTTTATCTTGCGTAGTTTTAATATCTTAATTAACTTAATTATGTTTAATCATTCAAACAATTACTTTAATTATTTTTCTATTTGTCTTTTATAATCTGTAAGCCACCCAGAGTCTCATTAGAGAGGAGATGGGCTGCAGAATTAATTAATTAATTAATTAATGATAGGGCAAACTTGAATTGTAAAAATGTGATAAAATTAGGGCAGTGAAGCTTCCCTAAATGCCAATTCAGTACAGATAGTCCTCGACTTACGACCACAGTTGTGGCTGAAACCTCCATTGCTAACTGAGGCAGATGTTAACTCAGCTGCACCTGATTTTTAGGATCTGTTTTTGCCACGGATTGGTTAAGCAAATCACTCCGATCGTTAAACAAATCTGATTTTCCCCATTGAACTTTGCTTGTCAGAAGCCAGCTGAGAAGAGCGTAGAGATAATAACATGGCCACAAAAATGGGATTCAAACATTTTTCACTACCAATTCTGTGGGCGTGGCTTGGTGGGCGTGGCAGGGGAAGAATGCTGCAAAATCTCCATTCCCACCCCACCCTCCTAACCTGCTTTCCAACTTCATGTGCAGGGCAACAAAAGAAGACCCAGCCAATCAGCTGGGATTCAATCAGCTGGGATTCGGGAGGTATCGAATAGATGAGGGCAGGGCCAGTCAGAGGTGACATTTGCTGTTTCTCCGAACTACTCAAAATTTCCGCTACCGGTTCTCCAGAACCGGCTGAATACCACCTCTGCCCCAAATGGTACAACTACCATAAATGCATGCTGATTGCCAAGTGCCCCAATTTTGATCATGTGGTTGCAGGAATGCTGCACCAGTTGTAAGCGTTAGGATCGGTTACTTTTTTCAGTAAAGTTACCTTTGTAACTTTGAATTGTTGTAAGTTGAGGACTGCCTGCGTTGTCTCCTGGGTAGAGAAAGAGTTTTGCCTCTTCCATGAGAGTTTTGCATAGGATCTTTTTGTTTGAGCAGTGCCTTCTTGTGCCTGGCCATTGCAATGAGGATTGCTTCATGCGTTATGATACAGTACATAGCTAAAGTTGTCTCTGGAATACCAATTCAGAAATAGGACCTTGCTTTTCCATCCTTACAGCCACTTCTCCCCTCTTCCACCTTTTTAAATCCTTTTAATATTTTAATGGCTGGGATGTATGTGTTATGTTTGGATTTTTAATGTAGTTTATATTGTTGTCATTTCAGTTTATATCTCTTATTTTAGCATGCTTTTCATAAGGTGTCTGTGATATGGGAGCCAATATTATTTAAATAAAAAATTAAGGTCAATGAATATTACTAATAAACATACTGTATTATAACCGTGTGTATAGATTGCAGGTTTGGTTCCTAATAAGGTCTTAATGAGTTTTTAAAAAATTTAAGTTGCACAAAGAGATTCACTCTTTTAAACAAGGAAGGCAGATTTCCCTACATTAAATTGAAAGCCCACGATGCAAAGCAGTGTACTTGCATAACCTGTTAGTACTGTAGTTACCCAATGCCTGCTTTAGAACTTATTCCACCTTCAAATTTACTCAGTTACTTTTTTAAAATATAATTTTATTAAGAATTTTAATTTTATTCTTTTATTAAGAATTTTAATTTAATCCCATTATAAAGAGTGGAATATGGGCTGAAGTGATACCTGTTTAAGGATCTGAAGAGTTATTAAATTTGTTTCTACTTGTTGGTCAAGGTTGCAAGTCACTTCCTTATATATCTCCTTTCTTTTTCTTTATTGTTCACTTTCTTTTTCTTCTTTCTTCAGCTTTTTCCCTGCACTTTTTATTATTTATTTCCATTCTATTTTCCCCTCTAAGTTTTACTTGTATTAGCTTTTACTAATTACCACAGCTTCGCCTGGTGCGCCAGTTGCGCCCTTTCCTGGACCGAGATGACCTTCGCACAGTCACTCATGCCCTGGTTACTTCCCGCTTGGATTACTGCAATTCCCTCTACATGGGCCTGCCCCTGAGATGCACCCGGAGACTCCAGCTGATCCAAAATGCAGCCGCACGGGTTGTTACAGGAGCCCCTCGTTACTCCCATATAACACCCCTCCTGCGTCAGCTACACTGGTTACCAGTGGTTCTCCGGGTCCGCTTCAAGGTACTAGTTCAAGGTAGGGCCGCTCTCCTCAGGGTCCCGACAGTAAGCCAATGTCATCTAGCGGTGCCCAGGGGTAGGGCATTCTCTGTGGGTGCTCCCACCCTCTGGAATGAATTACCTACCGAGCTCCGGACGGCTCTTGATCTCCGCTCCTTTCGTCGGGAGCTGAAGACTTGGCTGTTCAAGCAAATAGGCTGACTCTGATTCTGGGTTTATTATTTATCATTAATTATTTATTTGATTTAAAATACAATTTTATTGTACATGTTTCTTAACTTGTGTTCACCGCCCTGAGTCCTTCGGGAGAAGGGCGGCATATAAATACTTGTAATAAAATAAATAAATAAATAATTACAACAGTAAAAGCTAATACACATTAAATTTAGAGAAAGAAAATAGAATGGAAAAAAAGAATTAAAAAGTGCAGAAAAAAAGCAAAACAGGGAAGAAAGAGAAAATGAAGAAGAAAAAGAAAAGAGATATATAAAGAAGTGACTTGCAACCTTGACCAAAAGTATAAACAAATTTGATAACTCTTCAGATCCCTAATTAGATATATGTTCATCCTATATCCCATTTCTTATTTTAACCTTGATCAAATAAACCAACTTTATATTTTCCCTTTTACTTATCACTATCTTAATTGTTAATTCAATCAAATATTATGATAGGATTTGATTTCTTTTCAATTCTTCGTTATCTCATTGCATAGATTTTCCAAGTCATTTAACAAGCTTCTTTTGTAAATCCAACATGAAAACATTATCCAGGTGATTCTCTTGGTTTATCATTTATGTTTAATTTTTAAAAGTTCGGCAAAGTTTGTATATCTAGTAAAGTATCCTTTTCCAAATCATTATCTTGGATTGTCATTTGTAGTTCCACTTCTCTACTTTATCTTTTCGGATAAAATTTGTTCCACATCAATCACTCCTTTATTAACATTTTTTACAGATAGCCTATCCATAGAAACAGACTTCATTATTGACAGTGTTGATATTGTAATCACTAACCTTTGGTTTCATTTTTCAAAGATCTCCTTTAACATCTCTGATAACATTTGGTGTCATTTTGCAAGTCCCAGTATTAAATGACATCAAGTTTGTATTTTTTCCCCTTCTGCTTAAAATCTTTAGTCCCCTCTAGTGTCCAGTTTCTAAAATCATCACCTATCTTTTATTATGACTTGCAATAATCAGAATAGCACAAGAAGTTGTTTTGGTTTTTTGTATAGTTAATTTCAACATCTTTCGGTAAAAGTCAATATTATAATTTATCTGGGTATTTAATCCGTTTTGATCCATTCTTGGATCAAAAACTTACTTAGCTGTTGGATGTTTATTTCAGGCTCTGTAAATTCTTAAACTTGTAATTAATTTTGCTTTTGTTTTGAGTTGAAGATAAACTCAACTGATGGAAACCTTTCAACTTTGTCTTTCTGAAGGTCTCCAATAGTTTTAAGATGGCCAACAGGCAGTTTCTGAAAGTGATTTTTTAAAAAATGAAGTTTGCAAACTTAGTGTCATTTAAAAGACTTCAATGTAATTGCAAGCAAAATGATTGGTCCCATCATCTCCCAAAACCATGGAAAATCATTGTCTGCAGTCTCCTCATGAGAATCAGCCTTCATAGCATATGTTGCTCTCTTGTCCTCTTCCTTGGAAAGGTTCCAAGGAACTGATCTACCCACCGGATCCTAGGCCTTTGCCATTGTCGCCAATTCCACTTTTGAACAGCTGTTTTCTGCTCGCCATATTTCCTCCGGATGTCCCACTCAGTAACTAATTTTTGATGGGACTGAAAAAAACCAATAGCATCTACAGTAGTGGCCAAAATTGTGGAAACCTTTTAGGAAAAGTGTGTTTTCTAAAATTAGCTAATAACACCACTTTTTTTTTGGAGTAGTACTATAAAGTTGTATATCAATGGAAAGATAATTTAATCAAGAATGTAATGCAATAACTTTTATGAAGGATTTCCTATTAGAATAGCAGTTACACTATAAGAAGAAAACTGAAACACGTAGAAAAAACAAGACACAAAAATTATCACCATAGAAAAAAACGAGATATACAAAAATTATCACGTCAGTTAATACTTAGTTGGGTAACCTTTAGCATGAAGTACGGCTTTACAATATCTTCCCATGGAGTGAACCAAGTCTTTTAGTTCTGCAGCTGTTATAATGTGAAACCAAGATTGAATTATTGCTTCTGTTAACTGGGTTTTATTGCTGGGTCACTTCTGACTAACAAGTTTCTTTAGTCGGCTCCATAGATTTTCAATTGGGTCAAAGTCTGGACTATTCCCAGGCCATTCCAGCAGTGGAATATGATTATCTTGAAACTCCAAAAAAAAGAAAGTTGTGTTATTAGCCAACAAACCTCAAAAATACACTTTTCCCAAAAGGTTTTCACAATTTTGGCCATTACTATAGTATAGCAGTTCCTTCTTTTTCTCTGTAGGAAAACCTGTGAGATTGGTTGGGTTGAGACATAATGACTGACCCAAAGTGATCACAGAGGTTCATTGAGTGAAAATAGATTTGAGCCTAATTCTCTCTGGTCCTAATCCAAACTACTACTTTGCATTGAGACACAGTAGTTATATAGCTATATCCAGTGGTGGGATTCAGCCAGTTCGCACCACTTCGGGAGAACCGGTTGTTAACTTTCTGAGTAGTTTGGCAAACTGGTTGTTGGAAGAAATCATTAGGGCAGAGAACCGGTTGTTAAATTACTTGAATCTCACCACTGGCTATGCCATTTTAAAATAGCAATAATAGGCAAAGAAGAAATTGGAGCACTTCCAGGACATGTGTACCAGTAGTTGGATTCAAATTCTGGCTCTACCGGTTCGCTATCGGTAGTGCGTAGGTGCGCGTGCTCACTTAGCGAGTGTGCAATACTTCCGCACAGAGCGTTTTTGATGATGTTTGGGCAGGTGGGCAGAGCCTCCCACCACCGCCACTACCAGTTCACGCAAACTGGGGCGAACTGGGAGCAACGCACCATTGATGTGTAGAACTAATTTCCAAAAACATCTCTGACCGATGTACTTCAATTGGTTCCAGACCTTGCCTTTGACGAGTAAAAACAAGTATAATTCAATGATTCTTATACATTTGAAAAGTTCCATAATATTAATGTTTATAATCAGTTTTTTTATTATTTTATTGGTTACGGTATAGTGGTGATTAAAGATTTTTCTTTCCTCTCTCTCTCCTTCTTTATAGCTCTATAACTTTGGAGAAACAATTTCTATTGTATTCTGGACAGACACATGGAAACCTGAGAGCTTTTTTGACAAAATTATAAAAAACAGAAAAAATGGAATGCACACACTATGCTTACTTGGTAAGAAACATTTGCATCTGGTATTTATTTATTTAGATACGATATCATTGCGAGATTTTAATAATTCAAGCAATTGTTGGATGTCTTTTTAAATTACTCATACACCACCCAGAATTTTTACATTACACGTTGGTCATAAATACGCCGTCCATTGTCATGCTTCATCAGTGTGAACTACTGCAGTTTTTTGAATAATTGAATAATTCATCCTTTCTGATCAAATAAGTATCAAATAAGAGCTGTGGTGGCGCAGTGGTTAGAATGCAGTATTGCAGGCTAATTTTGCCAATTGCCAGCAATTCAATCCTGACCGGCTGAAGTTTGACTCAGCCTTCCATCCTTCCAAGGTTGGTAAAATGAAGATCTGGATTGTTGGGGCAATATGCTGACTCTGTAAACCACTTAGAGAGGGTTGTAAAGCACTATGATGCGGTACATAAGTCTAAGTGCTATTGCTATCAAATTGTAGATAAATGTGGAATGGAAAAAGAGATGAGCCTCTTTTGCCTTGTATGACTGCTACCTCTGCTAATGTATTGGTTAGTTGCTTATATACTTCATCTGGTCTTCAAATGAAAGGACTTCCAAAGTAAAAAGTAAAAAAAAAAAGATAGAAGGAGGAGAAGGAAGAGCAAAGTGCCCACCACCACCTCAAGTGTCCTTATGAAGGTGGAAGAGGCCTTCTCTGGTGATCCAGTTCTATATAAGTATGTAGTGAAGCAACCCTCATTGTTCTTATGAGAGCAATCCCAACTTTCACTGGATATTGAAGAAATATTAGTCAATCAAACATAGTAATGATACAACTATTGACGAGACCAACTTTAGAAGATGAATTCTAAAAGATCAATTTTTAACCTTATAATACATCTTGTAGGCTGTGTTTAGTGGGACACGGTGGCTCAGTGGCTAAGATGCTGAGCTTGTCAATCGAAAGGTCAGCAGTTCAGCGGTTCAAATCCTTAGTGCCACGTAACAGGGTGAGCTCCCATTACTTGTCCCAGCTTCTGCCAACCTAGCAGTTTGAAAGCACGTAAAAATGCAAGTAGAAAAATAGGGACCACCTTTGGTGGGAACAGCGTTCCATGCACTTTTGATGTTTAGTCATACCAGCCACATGACCACGGAGACGTCTTCGGAAAGCGCTGGCTCTTCGGCTTTGAAACAGAGATGAGCACCGCCCCCAAGAGTCAGGAATGACTAGCGCATATGTGTGAGGGGAACCTTTACCTTTAGGCTGTGTTTACATGACATACTGAGGCATGAAGATCTAATTGAACATTGTATGCAGTGTTTATTATTTTATTTAGAAGCCGCGTGATTCCAGAACAACACTGGGAGACTTACAGTTTTAAAAGAATAGAAACCAATAAGGAAAAAATTGTATATATCCAGGCAGACCTCACTTCATAGATCACAAAACACAAGCAGACTTTCTAAGACACGGAAAACAGCAAGTTTTGAAAGATTTCCAGAACATCTTCAGGGAGGAGGCCACGTGGATCTCTGGGCGGATATTATTCCAAAGGGCAGGTGCCATGACAGAAGAAACACATTTCCCAGGTCCCAGTAGGTGGCATTATTTGAATGACCTAACCACACCAATTCTGCCCAATCTTAACTGGAAAGGCAGAAACAATGGGAGATGAGTAGACCTTGTATAACTTGGCCCTATGCCATGAAGGATTTTCATTGATTAGCAGCATCTTGAATTGCACCTGGAAGTCAACTGATAACCAGTTCAGTCTGCAGACAGTGGGATCCTTTAGGTATAATGAGGTATATTCATCACTGCCTGTGTTGCTGCATGAATTGGCAGAATTGGTGTGGTTAAGGGTTACAGTAGTCCCATTTGTGAGTTGACTAAAGCATAAGTGACTGACTGAAGGGTCTCGTGGCTCATGAAAGAGTACAACAGCCACCCTAGATGTGTTTGTGTAAAGGCCATCTTGGCCACAGTTGTCATCTGCTCTTTGAGCAGGAGCTGTGAATCCAAGATTAGATTGCACACCAGCCTTGAATGGGGAAATGCAACCTTCCAAACTCAAAGATGGAAAATCCCATTCATATAGGGCCCCAGTATCTGCAGCCATTCAGTCCTCTCAGGGTTAAGTTTGAGTCTGTTTTCTTCATCCAGTTTCACACACTTTTCAGACATTGGGACAGGCTCTTGAGAACATCAACTTGATTGATTCAGGATAAAGTCTACATATGTTGAGGTCCCAAACAGATGGCTGATCCCCCTCAGCCATTTCATGTAAATATTAAACAGGAAAGGAGAGAGCATCAAGCCTCAAAACAATTGAGGGGCTGAGAGTCCTGGTCAATGTGTAGCTCGGTGATGGCTAACCTTTTTGCCATTGTGTGCCAGGAGAGAGGGGGGCAAGGGAGGATCGCCCACGCACGTGCCCACGCACATGCGCGCGCAACCCCCTCTTCTCCTCTTGCTCCTGGCACATGATGGCCTGGTAGGGCCGTTTTTCTTTCTTACCTGGTTCCAGATCCTCTCTATTTATCTGGGAAGGGCAAAAACAGCCTTTCTCACTCCCTCGGAGGCCCTCCAAAGGCCTGAAACGGCCCATTTCCCAACTTCTGGTCGGACAGGAAGTGACATTTTTTGCTGTCCCCAGCCTACAGAGTTTCTCTAGGAGTCTCTAAGAGCCTCTCTAGGAGTCTCTGGAGGCTGGGAACAGCAAAAAACATCACTTCCTGTCCCACCAGGAGTCAGGAAATGGCCTCCGAGGGAGTGGAGAAGGCTGTTTTCGCCCTCCCCAGATGCATAGAGAGGATCTGGAGCCAGGTAAGAAAGAAAAACGGGCCTTCCCCACCCCCCACCCCCACACCCTCCAGAGGCAGGAAACAGCCTGTTTCCCTACTGGTGGGCCCAGAAGTCCCGAAAATCAGCTGGCCAGCACACACATGCGCCCCAGAGCTGAGCCAGCGTGCCCATATGGCTCCATGTGCCACGCGTGCCACAGGTTCGCCATCATGGGTGTAGCTCATGATATTGTACAAATCCAGAAAACTAGGTTCATTTAATCAACCATGGTTGAGTTACTTCCTGGATAAGCATGCAAATGCAGGCATAATCATGGAACTGGAATAATATAATGCAGCCAGTATACTGTACAATATAGTATATTACTGTATATAATATGCATACCGTGTTTCCCTGAAAATAAGACCTGGTCTTATGTTAATCTTTGCTCCAAATTAGGGCTTATTTTTTGGTTAGGTCTTATTTTGGGGGGAAATACAGCACTAAATGCACTCATCTGGCTGACAATCTTAACTGCGGCTTATTTGGGGGATAGGTCTTATATTACCAGCATCCTGAAAAATCATGCTAGGACTTCTTTTCCAGCTGGGTCTTACTTTTGGGAAAATAAGGTAATACTGTAGTATAGTGTTATACATACTATAGCCAATAATATAATGCAGATATTTTTATCCTTGATATTTAAAAAAAAACTTAAAAAGAAAACAAGCCCTAATTGGCTGATTGTACCTGAGCTGGTGGGCTGGCTGGTCTTGCAGTCTGGCAAAATAACTGCTGGCTTCTGCAGTAAGAAGTAACTTAAAAAGGGGCCAGCTGATTTGCAGTATCTGATCTGTTTTTTGAACCTTTTTGGTCCAGCACCCTGTGTTAGTAGTCCATCCCAAATTGCTTTGGTCATGGAAATGTTCATTTAGACACAGTGGCCGGGAAAGCTGTATTACAGTAGGATAGTGGAATATGAATTTGACCCTCTTTACCCCATAATAGAATTTAGTACAAAGGTGCCAAAACCATATATGTTATTACCAGCCTATATGAAACTCCATACTTTGCCAACAATGTTTCAAAAAAAAAAATCCAAATTCATATGTCAGTGATTCCTAGATTAGCATCACTGATTTATGCATGTATATATCTAATAGATCTGCAATATTTTTTTTCTGGGCAAGCACATCTTGTGCTACTAGAAGGAAAGTATTAAATTTAGAAGGTTTTTTTTATCTAAGAAAGCCAGACACTGAAAAATAGTATAAGCAAAAAATAGCATTTGCCTAGTCTTCCCCTTATATTTGCCCCAGGGTAGAGTTTGTTTCAGGCTTTCTTTCTTTATGGAAATTTTCATTTAAAGCAATGGGATGGAAAAGGATTATTGCTAGACTTACATAATATAAATTGCCCTGAATAGTAATCAATTGCAGTGTTCTCTTTTGGAAGAAGTAGAAGTCAACGTCTCCCCACTCACTAATTCCCTAATTTTAAGAAATGTGTACCCCACAAAGCTGCAAAGAAACTTGAGTCTGAATAACAACTGAATATTGCAGAGTCAGGAGTTTTAAATTTCCCCAGAATTACATTGTAAGAAGTTTTAAATTACAGTTAAGAGGGTCACACAAATGTGCTTCCATTATTAGGGAGGTGATCCTAGAATGTCTTAAAAATGTTTAAAATAAAAGTTTTAGCAAGGCCATGCCTTTACTGGGATTGCTAATCTACTTACTGATCCTGCTTCTGGGTTTTAACAGTAATATGATATATAGAGATTAGCATCCTCCACTGTAAACGGAAAACAAAAAATACTCATTATTTCTGATATTTCTGTTGTTTCCTTAAAACTCTAATCAATGACTTGGCCTGCAGAAAAGGAAGCAGCCCAAAAGGTTTTGTAGCTAGACATGATTTTTTAAAAATAAAATTGCACCAGTCTTTTCAAAATTGGATTTAACATGTAAGCGTGAGACATTCTACAGAGCCATACAAACACACATGGAATTATCAGATGGAAATTGGACTGATGTAATTAGCTCATTCAGTGTTCTTTAAATACTAGGGTTGATTTAACCATAGCCTTTTTGGTGATCGTAGGTTGGTGGTGAGTTCTTGCAAGCAGCTAACAGTCTTATGACCTCGGTTGCTTTTCTTGATTACAAGCCAAGAGTTCCAGCATTATATCCCAAAACCTCTTAAGTCCAAGAGCAATTTCTCTGCATGTTTTGGAAAGAACTGAATTTTGCCAGCATATAATCAGTCAACATGATTGCTGCAGAAATTGGTCTGGAGATAATTTATACATTGGGGAATTGACTGGAATTGTTCCTCAATTATTGAAATGCTGCAGCAGCCATATAACTGTTTAAACTGCACAGATGTTGGCCATTTGGAATGCATTTTCAGAGAGCTAGAGAGATTTAAAATTGCATTTCTTCTCTGTGATTAATGCTGAATGAAAGAAGATGTTACAGTCTTTCTAAATACACGTCAGCCTGTCAAATGTTTTGGACAATGCTCTGTCCAGCACATCTTCCACTCTCCTTTCATAATACTTCCATTCTCAACATGCTTCTATTTTCTCTACTACATGAGTTCTTTCCTGGTGCCTTCAGGTGTGTCAAATTTAGATTCCCAATCATCCAAAGAGCAAAAGATTAGGTAAAATTGCATCTTCCCATGGGATATGGTTTGTTTCTCATAAACACACACAGACACCTCGGTATTAAAAATATTGAGGAAAATTACTTGAACATTTTATTATCTTTGCACAGAATGCTAAACCATTCTAGGACATCCATTTGTAAATAAATCACAATTGACTGGGTTCATGTAAAGTGCTCAGCTGGAAGCCTGGTGTGCAAATTACAGTTGCTTGGCCCACACGTCAATATCCAAGTGTATTCTGGTTTAGCTTAGTGTATGAATACAGTCATTGATTAACTCACTTTATCATAGCAAAAGTTCCATGTCAGGAATGTTGATATGTGAAGACGTAGGAATAGCTGGTTAAAAATTAAAGTGCAATTATGAAATCACTGTATATGGAAAACGAATTAGATCCAGAGTTCGAATGACTAGAATAAAATAAACACTGGATATAAATGGCACTAAAATATAATGAGGTTAATTCTATTCTTATAAACAAAAAAACTTGGGAGTGTTCTTTAATTCATTCTGTGTTTACCATCACATAACATAACTGCGTGACTCACAATAAAAATCCATAACACAAGTCCAGTAATCTCACTCACAAGCAACTGGATAAAGCTACCATAAATAGCCCATTGTAATCCAACACAACAGAATGCTGCTTTAAAGACTGCCTTCTTTAAACCTTGTGGGAGGAGACTGGGGTAGCCATTCCAAAGGAGTGGGGGAACAAGGCCACTGAGGTCTGCCCCTGCCCCACTTGGACTGGGAGAGCCAGAGTAATTCTCTCTCTAATTGGAGTGCACAAGTTAGGCGGGTTCAGATAATCCCTAAAATACCTAGTCCAGAGGATTGTAAAGGTTAATACCTGTTGGGAAACTCCCAGTCAGGCAGGGAGGAGGGGTCAAGCAGGGAACTAGCCTTGGATCCTCACATAGCCGCAAAAGGCATAAGCCTGACCCCATCTAAGTTCCAAGCAGTTTGGGGAGACTCATGGATTATACATAGAACACAACAAGGTTGATGACTTGAACCCCTCACAAATGGATCTGATTGCTTGCTCCTGACAATACCAGCCCTTTGACTTAAATTCATAAACTATTGGAGGCCAATGCAATATCTACAACTCCAGATTTTATCCTGCTAAAGTGACTCTCACTGACCAAGAGGCAGACAGCTGATGAAAACAAAACAGCACTTATCCATGGCTGCTCCTCATAGCTCATTCATACTGCTTAGGCTTAATAGGGTATCAAATTCATTAACTAATGATCTGAAGGAAGTATTTCACCCAATATGTTTTTCTTCTGGAAGATAAGATGAAAAATGTCAAGTATGTTATTGATTGCTTCAACCTTAAATCCTACAAGCACACATTTGGTTCCAGATGGTACAGCTTGAACTTATTAAAGTTGATGTCTACTTAACAGACTTCAATTAAGATTGGTACTTAGTTTTAATGCAAAAAGAAAAATTTTTAATTATGAAAAATGGACTGTGTCTTACATGCTGAGTTAATACTACCGTGTTTCCCCCAAAATAAGACCCTGTCTTATTTTTTTTTTAACCCTGAAATAAGTGCTTGGCTTTATTGCCATGTGCTCAAAAGCCCGATTGGGCTTATTATCAGGGGATGTCTTATTTGGGGGGAAACAGGGTAGCAGCAATTCATCCTCAAAGAGTGGATCCTATGAAGCCAATCCAAACACATAAGAAGGATGTGTCAGTGTCAATCCCAGTATCGGAAGAAATCTGAGGAAAAAAGTCCAGCAAAAACATCTCCAAAAGACAGAATCTGCTCATTACCTGTAGAATACTTGTTGAACCCCCTAAACAGATGACTGGAAAGGAGGAAAAATGATTAGGATTCCTTGGAGCAATCGGTTGACATTGTCTGAAATCCTGAATACCAACCAGTTTGTGAAAATCACTGCTTGTTATATACTAATATTAATTCAGTAGAGATACTCTGGAATCATTTGTTTTATTTTTGTAAAACAGTTGTGTTTTGGAGGGGGACATTAATTAATTAAGAGCCAATTTGATCTAGTGATTAATGTGCTGATCTAGAAACCAGGGGACTGTAAGTTCTAGTCCTGCCTTAGGCATGAAAGTTAGCAGGGTGACTTTGGGCCACTCACTCCCTCTTGGCTCACAAAGTTTTTGTTGTGGGAGAAATAGCAGATGGAAAGAGTATCAGTATGTTTGTTGTCTTGAGTTATTTATAAAAATAATAAATGTGGAATATAAAATAAATTCCTTTCTGCCTCACCCATATACAGTACATTCTAAACCATCCCAAAGACAATGAATATGCTATACAGCAACAAAATGGTAACCATGTATTACCATGCAATGAAGATTATGATACTGGCTAGCTGAAATTAGTCCTGTTTTTCTAAAAAAACATTTTTTGGAACAGAGATTGTAAGATTGTGCATGCAGAAATGGGTTAGAGAAGACAGTCTATAAACGTATTTCTGTATCATACGCAAGGGAAAAAATAAAATCTTGAGTCTTGATAGTTTTCATAAAAATGAACTTCCAATGTATGACATTTATTTTTTTCTGCAGACATTAAAGTGAAAGAGCAGTCAGTGGAGAATCTCATGAGGTAAGTTGTGTTGCTATATATTGATTATCAGCATGTGGCAGTGAGGAGTGTGTAGACAGGTTAGACTTGAAAGTAGAATAACTATTATAGGATCCTATAGGATTACCTATTACATGATTAATGCAGGAGATGGAAAGGAATTGTGATCATTCATACTCTGAGTTATGGGACAGATCAATAGCAAAGTTAAATCATAACTAAAGTCCACTGGAATCCTCTCAAATGTATTTCTACGAATATTAGGTTTAAATATTTGTAGGGAATCTGGAATAAATATGCACCCAGATCTTTTTCAAAGATCCCAAAATTAGTTTGCAAATATTTTTTTCTCCTCAGCTGAATGCAGTTGAAAGCCTTTGCACAATCAGAAACAATGCTGCAATCCATTCTCCGCTTCTCTGAAATGCAGAAGCCTGACTTCTGGTTGCATTCACATCCCAGGAGGCTTACCACAGCTTTCAACAGTAGCCAATTTAGTCTTCTTCACAACAGTGTGACCACATTGTAGGATGAAACACCATCTACCTCAGGAAGCACCACCAGGAATTGGTGTCCAAGAGACAGCATCGTTGGCTTTCATAACATCAAGTTGGACGGGGTCTTAAAGAATATTGAGTCCAACTCTTGCACTGCACAAGACACACTAAATCACTTCTGACAGATGACTGTTTAGTCTCTTTTTAAAGACCTCTAGTGAAAAATTGCTCATCACAGTCAGGGTGTTCCTCCACATAACTAGTCCAGACCTTTCTCCTTGTAGCTTTAAGTACTTTTAATGTCTTGTACTAACTGGAATTGGAGGTATCACTTACCATCTGCTTCAGGCAATAAAATGTCATTGGCCAAACCTTACTTTTAGTCATCTTTTTCTGTCAAAGATAAACTGGATGCTTCATAAGCAAATTTAATTCTTATTGTGTTTAGCATGTATTAGCTGTCTCTCACTTTAAAAAAGCAAACAGACCGATATTAGCTCTGTTCCAAGTCATTTTATCTGTGGTATAATATTTTCCCACTCCCAGTTGTTCAGTATTTCTAATCTGGGTGGATCAGTCTGTGTCCTTAATCTCTTTGCCAGCTCATTTTATGGAACAGTTGATGGTTTCTGGACACATCCTTTGGTTTAGCTTCATATTCATATGGACTGACGATCTCGGGGGAAAATTTATTTTGGAACTTCTTCCTAACTCTGCTTGGCCAAGCCCAGGATTGGCAAACTTTGCTGAAAACAACTCTTAAAACACTGGATTTGAGGGACTATAATTATGCAACTCGAGAGTATATGGTAGAAAAATACAGGCTTTCCTTTCAACTTGGCATGAATAGCACGGGTTGCTGATGCAGGGGGAAGTGTAATACCACTTTTGAAGGGGTTGAGGAATAGCCATGGCTAGGATTGTACTGGAAGAATAAACATATGGCACCTCTTTTAGAAGTGGAGAATACATTCATCTGAATCATGTAGGCTGTAATTCCTTGGTTCAAAGCTTCAAAACAGCCACAGGACTGCCTAAGAATGATTTCTCCTTCCCAATGACATAAATGTTGGATGCAGCTTTTAATGCACATCTAAAGCTAGTCCAATGAAGGCAAGAGAAGAGTGCACCAATATGTTTCCATCTGCTGAACGTACTGTTTACTGCTTTTCAGCTCTTAGTGTGGTGACCAAATCCAACCTAAGTCTTTTTAGTGTTCACAAACATTTGTTGAACAAAAGGCAGTGTGCAAACCAACTAATACAAATGTCAGTTTTTTGTGCTCATGAATCTAACATGACTAGGATGTATGAGCTCCTTTTTTGACATTGTCAATTTTCTCTGTCAGGGGAAAGAAAATCTTTGAGCCACCACGCTACATGAGTGTGAATCAAGCAGCTGAGCAACTTCTTGCAGTTGTCCAGAATCGGCGGCTACAGGGCCAAGAGCCAGGTATAATCTGTCTGTCATTTCTGGTAGAAAGATATACTGCTTGAAATCTCTTCCAAATTCAAGAGCTCTTATGGTAATATGGAGATGGGCCATCCTGAATTTGGCAAGATAGTTTGCACGGAAGCCAACGTTTTACATTGGTTCATCATCATGTCATGTACACCACTGGCCTGGAAGCACATATTTAAAGGCCGCAGAATGTTGGCTTATACACAAACCAGCCACAAGTTCAATGACCCAGGTTTTTTTTAAAAAAAAAAACATTCCATATGGATATATTTCAAGAATGAATCACATTGACTTCAATCATTTCCCACACTCATAAGAAATTATGCATTTCCTTCATTTAGTGTTTGAGATTCTACTTGCCACAAAATGTCTCAAAAGCAAAGTGGGAAAGCACTTTTAATATTTAAAAAATTGAATATTACTGTCTTTGATTAGCACAAAGAAAAATATGTATCAAATACCTTGCCGTCTTGTATTCAACTAACCATTTGACATTGCATGAAGAAATACAGACTTTGATGGGAAAACATATAACCAAATGTAGTTCTCTTGTTAGTAAAACATTTCTATGTTGTAGAAAAAAGAAACCTCAAAAGTTAAGTAAATTGATCTTGATTTGATCCTCAAGCATTTTAATTGTAAAATTGTAGATCAGGAATGGAGAAACCAAGGATGTACTATGACTCCCATCATCCTGGTCATGATCCAGTCATGCTCAGTGGGAATGACAGGAATTGAAATTCAGCAATATCTGACTGACTGAAGTTTTCTCATCCTTGCTTTAAGGTTTAAAATAACACTGTAAAGTAGGGATGTCCAATCTTGACGACTTTAAGACCTGTGGACTTCAACTCCCAGAATTCCCCAGCCAGCCATGCCGGAATTATGGGAGTTGAAGTCCACAAGTCTTAAAGTGGCCAAGGTTGGACACCCTGTTGTAAAGCTTCTAGTTCTTCAATGTTTGATCCCAGTAACTGATAGCAAACAAGATGGATACACTATTTATCAAAAGCAAACCTGGAAACACCTTTCATTCCTATGAAGCAAAGGAACATAAAACGAGAATTATGGTTAAGGAGAAATTTAACCACAATTTAATTCATCATCTTGGATTCAAATAACATAAAGCAAAACATAATACAATTTACTGTGTTATGCAAGTTATGGTTAGTAAAGACAACCCTCCCCTATCAGAACATCAAAAATATGGGAGTGGGGGAGTGAAAATGACTCTCAGCAAATTTTCCTTCATATTCTCTGGTTACAGAAACTTTCAGAGATACAAAACCCTGTCCATAGATATTTCATAAATGCTTCCTTGTTTTTTCAATTATTATTTTTGTTTTAGAAAATTCCTCAGTTATCAGGAATAGCATCTAGTCTTTCTGGTGGGCTATATTTACTTAAATAATTCTGCATGACTGAAAACCTACCTAATTATTATACCTGAAGTGTCAGAGTTCCAAGTAACACCCCCAACAAAAGAAAACTCTGAGGCTTGAGTTTCCTCAAAGTTACATTTTATTAGAGATATCATATTGACACATCTGGGGAAACCTGAATCTGAAAGCTTCCAGGGTTTCTCCACCCAAAGGAAAGTTCAAGTCCTTGCCCAACATTCACAAGTCCATCACATGGTCCAATCAAAGCACCATCTCAACTGGAGATGCCTCCCAGTTCCAGCCTCCCAGCTCCAGGGCAAGATGTCCTTGAACCTCTGAGAAAGGAATAATGTTACGACTGTATATCAGCCATGCTCCATACAATCCCCCCTCCCAATTTTCCATAGTAGTAAATGTAAATCTGAAGGCCCAATACAAAATATGGCTTCCAGATTCCAGGAAGTTCAGATTCCTGCTAGATCACCATATTTCCTGTGCCTGATCTTTACACATTTTG
Source organism: Masticophis lateralis (assembly GCA_030761175.1). Taxonomy (NCBI): domain Eukaryota; kingdom Metazoa; phylum Chordata; class Lepidosauria; order Squamata; family Colubridae; genus Masticophis; species Masticophis lateralis. The sequence continues at coordinate 127,286,858 of JAUDYJ010000003.1, forward strand.
CCACATCCTATTACGAGGCAGTGTTACAGGCATTGCTCCAATTTTCACGGAAATGATTGTAAATTCTGAAACCTTCAGAAGATTTCCTGGTATCAGTGTAAAATGATGTAACTTTGAAGGAAAGGAGGGAGAATCGCTTTCTCTTAGATTTGCTGCAGAAGTCAAAATTTTGAAGCAGATTTTCTTAAATCATTGTTCTTTGTTTTTGCAGAAGTAACCGAGGACACTGTTTGTGTAGGTTTAGCAAGAGTTGGTGCACTGGATCAGAAGATTGTATCTGGTACTCTTCAGGATATGACTACAGTGGCCCTTGGCGATCCTCTGCACTGTATGATCATAACTGGAATATTGCATCCCTTGGAAGTAGACATGCTTAAATTATTTGCAGTAGATAAATCTATCTTTGAACAACACTGAATTGGAAACTTTTTGTGCCTTACCTGGAACAGAAGCTGGTAAATTCCTTCTTGATAACAGACTACTCTACAAAGAAGTAGCCCATATCTTGCTAAAGAAGACAGCTAGCAAGCCCAGTTGTGATTCCTTATGGCTCAGGCTCAGTGCGTACAACTTGTAAAAGTTTTGTTACTTGGCAGAAGTGAAATAAAAATTGAGAGTATTGTTTTGATTCCACCTGTACAGCTGGTGATGGGAGAACACAGTATGGCAAAAGAGAACATACAAAAAAAGAAATATCGCACTTGGCTAGGATGGCTCATTGTTTTCAATGTTAGGTAGGGCTTTAGAGATATTGCTCACAGAGCAGAGATATCACATGAGTGAGATGGGCAGCACTATCAGTCTACTAAACAAATATCTCCTTGTACAACTCCATGCTGGACCAACTGTGCTTTCCAAATGCAGTCTTGCACGGACCACGAGAGCCTGGTGGTGCAGCAGCTTAAGTGGTGTTAAAGTGACACCAGCTGCCTGCAATTATTGCAAGTTCGAATCTCACTAGGCTCAAGGTTGACTCAGCCTTCCATCCTTTCAAGGTAGGTAAAATGAGGACCCAGATTGTGGGGGCAATAAGCTGACTTTGTATAAAAAAGAACAGCGCTTTGGGGGGAGGGGGGGGGGCAAAAGCCCTACTAAGCAGGTATATACAAAAGTATGAAGGCTATTGCTTAACACATTGTAAGCCGTCCTGAGTCTCCGGAGAAGGGTGGCATATAAATTAAACTTTTAAAAAAAGGTATTTAAACCATGAGTAATGAGAGGGATCTCTCATTTTAGGAAATGTACTTACAATTGGCACATAACAATGAAACCATGTAAGAGGTCTTCCTTTTCCATTCTTCAAACAAGTAATAGAAAAGCAGATCGTGCGCTGGTTGTATGTCAGTTAAATGCAAGATGGAGATTTTTGGACTGTCCATGGAAATAATTCCTTGCAGAGAAAAGTAACATCTTTACAGAAGCTGCTTTAGAATTGCCTTACTAGTTCCCTGCACAGCGTTGCCAAAAATATCAACTGTGTACAGCGAGACAAGGCATCCAGGCTGCCATTCAATTTCAAAAGTGGAGAGGATTTGGGGGACTCCATAAGTATATGCAGCCAATGGTTCATAATTCTCATACAACCTTAATTCCTTTTTTTCCCTTGAGGTCTTTTTTCTTTAAGCTCTTTTTATAGAATGTCCTTCCAAAAATGAAGAGGCTATGCCCTTCCAAATGAAATAGATTCAAAAAGATCTCTAGACCGCACCTGTGTAGCAAGCAGGAGGTATCCACTTTCAAATATAACTAATGTAGGAAATTGACCTTGGCAGTTGGTTTAGTGTACTGTTTTTATTGAGTCCACCTGCTCCATACTTTTTCTGGAGATTTGGAGGTTCCCCCAAAAGATTTTCAAAGGAAATTAAGGGATGCCATCTTTTCTGTGCCATTTCCATGAATAAGTGCCTCAACTCAACACTGCCTTGAGTTTGTGCAGAGAATGGGAAATAAATCTAACCAACCAACCAACCTCACTTTATCTTTTGATTCACATATTGTGTTTTACAATGTGACTAGCTGCTATTATGCATAAACCACAATGTGCAGCTTATTAGGGTCTGACACCTCCGTCTTTTTGCCAATTAGACGAGAACTTAAGAATACTTTAAAGGAATGTATTTCACCCCAAGAATTACATAAACAATATATGACCGTTAAAAAAAAGTTTTATTGATAGGAAAAATTGATCCCAAATACCATATCAAACATTTTTGCTGTTTCAATAAAGACTGTATTTAAAGTAGGAAAAAATAAACCAATAAAATGTTCAATATTGCACTGGCCACTAGCTATAGTATTTTCAAGTTATTTTCAGTATATTATCTTCAGCCACCACTTTGAACTTATCGGTAAATAAATTCCTTAAATTGTACAAAACACCAGGCCTTTAGAAATTAAATAAAAGACATTTTCAGGAAATAAAGAGTTTCGCCATTTTTTCATACAGGAAAATATATGGCTAGGCCATAAATGCGTTCTATAATTTAAATCGGGGCTTGGCAACAAGACACACCACCACTAAATAATGGGTACTGATCTCAAAAGTTAAAAATAGGCAGCTGGAATCCTATTAGATCAGTGTTCTCAAGTAAGAATTTGGTCTGTTAGAAGCTACAGGTTGCATAGTGATTCACGCTGCCTAAACAGACTGCTGACCCCTGCATAAATTTTTTATTTATTTATCAAATGTATTTGCTGCCCATCTTGTGCTTCAAGGCAACTTTGAGTGGCAAGTTTTGGGAACTGATATCATAGCAACCAGGCCTCAGTAAATGAAATACGTAAACAATGCTTTTAGCATTTCATTATAGTTTCCCCTCCTCCAAACAATGGAAGAATAAAAACAGAAAAATTTATCTCTGTTAAAGCTTAATCACAGCTCCAAAGTAAAATTACTTATTAGTGGGGCACAACTCTTTTAAAGTAAAAAAAAATTGCAAAAAGTTCAGGTCAAAGTACGAAGCAGCAGGAGTTATAATGGGGGCTGGGAGTAGGACTCTGAGAAAAATGTGTATCGAGTACTTTCTATAGCAAAACAAAAGCAGATCGTGATTTAAGAAATTTTGAACATAACTCATAGAGCACAGGTGTCAAACTTGACTGCATCACGTGACGTATCGTGACATTTTTTTTGCCTTGCGGAGCTGGGCTAGGCGTAATCTGCGCATGACTCATCCGGCCCGCAGGCCTCAGTTTGACAGGCCTGTTATAGAGGATAATTTTCTAAACTAGACAAAGCATGTAAGAACCCTGGGTTTCATCTAAATCATACCAACCATATTTGCAGCAAAAAAAAAAAAAAAAAAGAATACTGCAGTTCTCCTCTGGAAAACATAATTTCACAGGTTTTAGTCTCCCCCCACTCCATCTTGCAATAACCAGCCATTGATATTTCCACTGGCAGTCTTGGTTTCCTCATCTGCCAACAATATTTATTTGATAAAGTGCAGTTAGCATCTCTTCTAAAAACTTACAGTTAGACTAGTACTTTATTTACTAGCCAAGACTCTGAATATCTGAATAAATTTGCAAGTGTTCATTTTTAGAAATGAAAAAGAACTGGGGGGGAAAAGACTGTTCAATTTGCTGGTTCCATCTGTAGAAAATAGCATCCTAAACTATATTGGGCAGTCTATTTTCCCTCAACAATTAAACAGATCCTAAGATTAAGCCTAATACTTTGAACTTTAAAAGTATAAAAAACACTTTTTCCTTCATATTATCTCTCTGGAGCTTGGTGGACAATAAATCTGTTCTATAAATCTCCTAAATTAAAACTTTGTTTTAGGATTACAGACCAAAATGCACATTTGTTTAAAAAGTGAGCCCTCTGCTGAACTATATGGTTCAAAGGCAACGGCGTTCGATGTAAGTTATTTTGCCAAAAGTTAGATAAAAGCACATTTCAGTGCCACATATTTGGCAAAAGTATAATTTTACATGCTTTGCTGTTTGACATTTGGCTGAGAGAAGTCGGCAGCAATAAAGAGGACTTACATCCTGCAGAAACAAAACAAAGAGCATATTAACCCCACTAAAAAGGTTAAGCAGCTTCCAGCGCCTCTTATTTAAGGCACACCCAAGATTTAGAACGTGCCAACAAAAGCCACTGGAACAATCATATCAAAGCATAAGCAAAATTCAGACTGATGCACAAATCAGTGGAACAAGTTGATTTTCTTATTTGAAGAAGTGATTACAAATAAAGTATTTAAAACAAGTTAACAACCTATTTTAGCAAGCCCTTTTGCTGAAAGAGATTCAAAGGCGAGGGGACTTCACATTAGTCTACACAGAGCTAAATAATAATCTCCATGGGGAAAAATAATATTGCTGCACCAAGTGAAAACAGCACAAACATTTTCCCCTCCCATCTTGGGGAATCTATTCCTATTGTCTTTTATGTGTGAGGGGAATAAGAAAGTAGCAGTACACAAAAGTGTTTTCATTTTGTCTTATGGAAAGGAAGGAGGCCCGAATACATTACTGTGCAAAAATAATGAATCAAAACTTATATTAGGGTTTAAATTACAGGTTGCATAAAAATTCATTTCTAACAATAAGCAAAAACAAATCAGAGTTAGAAATTAAAATAACCAGTAAATAGATTATCTAACAACCATTGGATTAAAAAATAATAAAAAGTTATTCCCATAAAAACAGAAAATCCACATTACAGTATTTTCCCAATATAAAATTCAGGTCCTTTTTATGTATTTCTGATGTCTAACACAATTTCATGCAAGCCATAAAAAACAATTGTTTGGCTTAAGAAAACAATTTCTGACCATGAGTAAATGCTAATCTTTTTTTTTCTCCCCTAGGCCAACTTGCTTGCATCTCACGCTTTTGCTCCAATTGTCTTTTAAAAAGGCCTAGGGATTTCTATTGATTTGACAAACAGTGAATTGGGGTTTTCCATATTAACTTAAAATGGAGACTAGCTGACCAACTTCAGTTCCAACATTAGAAATATGTGGCGTTGTATCCAAATTTAACCTTTAAACATTACATGGTGGGATATAGACAGAAGACATATTACCCAGAACATTACTGTGAAGTTTTAAAAGAACTTTTAATTATGATGGAGAATACCAGCACAGAATGAATATTGGCAGAGCTATTCACTAACTAATTAAGTGCCAGAAAATGCTGCTGTAAGATTTATAGGTCCTACAAGAATCGTGATAAGGGGGGGGGGGGGAATCAAACTTTGAATATGGGATTTGATTTAGGAAAACTCATTATATTCAGTTAAAATCTGAATGTTTAAACCTGACAATGCAGACAATGGTGAGATTACCAGAAGTATATCCTGGATTCACATTCATAAGAGGATCAAATAATTGGTTAAGTAAACATACAGAGTACAAAATAAAATAATATATTGTCTGTTGGCTAGTATAAAAAAAAAACCCTCCAATCAAAATAAATGTATCCAACATAAAGGGCTCAGAAAGGAAGTGGTAATGCAGGAAGAGGCAAATCCATAAAAGCATCCCTCCTTTTGAGCGTTTCATAAAATTTAAATTTAATTATTTACTGCAAGACTTGACCATGTATGGAAAAGCAATAATTAAAAGACATCCGATCGGGGGAAAACATCATATTCTTGCAAGACATCTTTTTGCACGCTAGATACATGTAGTAACGGCCCAATTACTGTCAGGGTGCTGCAGAATTAGCAGCCAAGATTTTACTTCATGGTAATGAGACATTCTGTGAGCACGTATTCATTTTGCCACTGTATTTGAAAACAGAAGAGTGATCTTCAGAAACTTAAAAATGTAACATTAACAGGGAATCCATCATCTCTGTATTCAATTACACATTTACAGCACACCAATTGCAAGCAAAAACTTTACTGGTACAAGTCACAGCCATAAAAATTAATAAAAAATCCCCAATGTTTCCTATCTGTGCTGACAGATACTTTGATAAAAAGGCACTCTGAAAACCCAATATGGTTTGGTTCATTAAGTTTGCAAAGTACAAACAGTCTTATAAACAGTTATGCTGTAGAATGTCAACCGCTGTGACATTACACCCCAAAGTAATTTCTGTTTAATTTCTCCCTCCCTACAATAATACCGGTTCTGTGGGAACGAGAAATCTCTGCCACAGCACCAGCCTTACAGAAAGCACAGTCAATGATTGCAACCTCACATCTGTATCGGTAAGTCTGCTGTAGGTAGGAACAAACTTGGCAAAGAATCCACAAAGTTTTGGGGCTCCTGAAAGTCATTCCCAGATTAATTCAAGTCAATCCTACCCCTTTCATTTTCTCTTCTGCTAATCGGACGGCAAGAGACTTTGCTGGGAAAGGGAGACCAGGAGTTTCAATTTCCAAAGGGAGAACAAAGTCTTAAAATGACAGTACTAGAAAGCTTTGGTCCGAGGAGAAGTCGAGGAGGTTCGCTACATAGTGGCAAAGTCAATCTGTACATACAGTTGCCTCACTCCTGCCTGCAAACACAAGGAAGAAAGACACATATATGTCAGAAATGAGAACAGGTGAATCTCGTTTCAAATGCAGGGATATCCAACTTTGGCAACATTATGACCGTGGGCTTCAAATCCCAGCATGGCTGGCTGGGAATTTTTGAGAATTCCAATCCACAAGTCATAAGGTTGCCAAAGTTGGACACCTCTGCTATAAAGTCACTCACTATGATCTGTCATGGAAGTATCTTGCAAACCTCATTGGAGATCTGCTCCATTTAGGAAAACAGTCAGTATAGACCAGGGGTCTGCAACCTTAAACACTCATAGAGCCATTTGGACCCATTTTCCAAAGAAAAGAAAACACCAGGAGCCACAAAACCCTTCCTGTGCTTGACTATTTCCTCAGCGGACACAAAACTAGCATATATAGTTGAATTAAACATTCTGTTTTCTTCTGAAACTTTTCTTTTCTTGGGATTTTTCCATGGTTGGCCTACCGGGAGTTGAAAAGCTCAATAAATCGCGTGCCGGTAGGTGTCACACATTGGCGGTTGTGATGCATATTTTAAGCGACAGGAAACCGCAGCAGAGGGATGAAAGAGCCAGAGCCGCGGGTTGCTGATCCCTGGTATAGACCAATGGTTAAGATGTGGCACTGGGATCAAAGAAACCCAGGTTCAATTTGCCACAGAGGTCAAGCATGACGGTGGGTGAGTTACTTTCTCATCCCAACCCACCAAATATAGCAACTATTGCAGGGATAAAACCAGGGATAAAACCTTGTTTGCCACCTGTTTCCAATAGAAAAGCAGATATAAATTCAATAAACGTGACCACTACTATGGATAAACAGTTCTAATTAATAAAATGGCACCATAGCAAGGTCTTAATTTCGTTATTCCTTGGTCTTATGATCGTAAAAACAAATGATTTTTCTGGTTCAAAATATTTTCATAAGAATGCTTGAAAACCATTCTTGGCAACCTTGGCAAGGTTATGATTTGTGGACTTGAATTTTGTAACGTGCAACACCTAATGTAATGAAAATGAAAACTAGCCAATATGTAAGACTTTTATGATCCACAAAGTAATTTTTTTAAAAAATACATATACAATGACAGAATAAATGTAACTGGACTACCTCTATTTTAAAGTTCAGAACCTCACAGATTTATTAATTGCCGCTTTTAAACATTTAAAAATGCTAGACAATGTGATGATTAACATTTAAAATGTTTTATAATTTTTACCGAAACAAAAGTTAAGAGGCAAATTTACTCCCTTTGAAGTGATCCATAGACCAAAAATCAACAGAAAAGTGACAGATATTTGTAAAGCTGAAGAACATATATGTACAAATAAGTGTAAGTAGAATTTTATATAGAATTTAGATTATTTAGAATTTAAAATCAGAAATAAGACTTCTTGCAAGTCCTGAACTTTATAACCCAACTTGGCTAAAAATACCTTAATGAAATTTTCTTCAGTGGCTAAAAGACGGATTGTAACTTATAACTTAAATGCAAATTTTACCTGAGTAAAAATGTTGTGAGTTTGGCTTAATATCCACTTTGCATCAGCATCTGGAGCTACAAACAGTTTCAAAGTCCCTATGTAAACATCAGTACAGAGAGTCCAGAAATGAGGATCGTGCAAATTGTAAACTCCTTGCAATTGTTGAACCTAAAACAAAATTTAGTATTTTAGTTTTTCCTTCTTTTAAATGATTGTTAACACAATAATTTCTAAGAAACAATTAATCCCAGTCCTGAATAATTCTATGTACTTTGTTACATAATAAGCAAAATGAATTCTCTCAAAAGATGTCCAGTTAAAAATTTTTCTTTTAAGATCAAATATAATAAATCAGTTTCAATCTCATTTTGAAGAGTTTTCCCAATTTCTGTTCCTGAAAAATGTTTCCTTCATGCTATTAAGAACATGCTGGTACTTTGTACTAAACCGCTTTTTTAAAAAAAAATCCCAAGTTGTTAAAGCAATCTTAAAACCTGCTTTGCACAAAATCCTAAACAAAAATTATGTTCATCTTCACATTAATCCCAAACTAAGCACACTGCATTAAGGTTTAAAAATTACATGAGAAACAGGGTTATAACTTAACATGATCTTAACTGATAATAAATTTTTTAACATAATTTGCCTTCAGATGTCTTAGAACACCTGTCAAGGTCCAAAAGACATCTACAAGTATCATGCTGGGGAAGACTGTATTGGCATTCATAACTGAAAGTTAGTCTGGTCATTAATGTTGTTTGTTTATTGTTTCTACAATTATGAGAATGAGATTTCAATTTGTATAGAATGAAAATTGCCCAAATTTACAAATTTGTTTCATTAGATAAGCTCTATTAGTTTTAGGATTTTGTTCATTTAATAAGGGAATTGAATTGGCATTCCTGGAGGACAGGTGTTCTCCAGATGTTAAACATCTGCTGCTGCTCTATTTGAGGTGTATATTTCAAACCAATCAAAATACTATAACTCACCCGTTGATAGCACTGAGGCAAAGCACTTTCTAGAGAAGGAGGCGTTCGCTGCATCAAAATTCCAATGGATTCTCTCAGGAGTGGAACAACACTACAAATATTATTTAAAGTTATTTTAAATACAGATGATAGATAGATAGATAGATAGATAGATAGATAGATAGATAGATAGATAGATAGATAGATAGATTAAATTCATTCTAATGAAGAGATATTCTTGGTTAATGAAAACAGCCAGAAGTGCTGGGATTGCAATCACTAAGCAATGTGGTCACAACATCTTCCTTTACAACTGCATCATTTACCATGTTTCCCCAAAAATAAGAACCGGTCTTATATTTTTTTTTTGAACCCTGAAATAAGCGCTTGGCCTTATTTTCGAGGAGGTCTTATTATTTTGGGGCGCGTGGAGCAAGATGGGATTCCTCTTGCCGTTTTACCTGATTTCCAGTTCTGTCACCCTAACCCTAACCCGAGGAAATGGCGGGGACCGGTTGCGCATGCATTTTAATATTTTCAGGGTGGGGATTTTCGGAGAGGGCTTATTTTAGCGCATGCACTCAAAAGTCCAATTGGGCTTATTATCTGGGGAGGTCTTATTTTTGGAGGAACATTGGAAATTCTATTTCCAATTGTAGTTATTATTTGAGGACTATTCAAAACATGCTGAAACTGAATTGTCCAAATGTAACCATTGTGGAGTAAACTATATATCCTAAATAGCCATCTCTCGCTCCCACTCCCTCCCTCAAAAAAAAAAACCATTTACTAACTAGGGTACTCTCTCATGGGAGAAAAAGAAGATCAAGACTACTATGCACCAATATACAATTTCATTTTGACTCAGATGCTTGACAAAAATGGCATTACTGATAGGAAGAAATATATTTAGGGTCAGTTAGCTAAAACAACTGTCAAATAGAGAATATATACATTTTTTAAAAATGATACTTTTTTACAAAAGCAAAAGATACTTGCTTTTGTTTCTGGTTTAGAAAATGTTTAATTTATAATCCAAAATAATAAGAAAAAGGGTGCAAGTAGGGGAAAACATAAGAAGAAAAATCATAGAACTAAATTAGTAGGTACATATTCAGCCATAATTAAATGACTTGTCTAAAACAGCCATCTCTGCATTTCTTGAAATAGGGGAACCCAGGGATTTTAACAGAGCTCAAGCAAGGAGCATTTGGAAACAATTTAGAGGCTCCATTCCACAACTGTAAAAAGAGCATATTAAGGTATGAGAGGAAACACACAATTCCCATGATAAAGGGCTTAGAATCATAGATTATATACAGCTGCACCACTCAGAATATTGAGAATTTTATGACTCTTAATATCAGGAATACTGACTTCACCACAGGTATCAGTGGAGTGTGGATGCACAACAAAACACACATTAAGATTTTGTTACGCTAACTTCACTACATGTGTATGTGTGTCTGATATCACAATGCAAATACAAAAGGCGCATGTTGTGACATCATGATACACATTTTGTCATTTTGGTACTATAATGATTAGGATCAAATGCCGTGATTTCCTAATAGTCTTAGATTTGGAATATTATCAAGAATCTTCAGAAGGCTGGTTTGCAATTTTCTGATAACACAATAAAACAGATTAAAAGTTTATGCAGTTTCCTGTCCAGATTAAAATACTTCATTACTACCATAGCTTTATTTCCACTTTAAGCCAATCAGAAATATAAGGGTAAAATAAGTCTTAAATGATATTCAGTAGAAAGAAAGTGAATTAAAAACATAGCTCTTGGGCAGAAAAATTATATCTTCAAATTTTCAAAGTTTACTCTCTATATAACTCATAATATTTTTTTTTTAAAAAGACTGGTAAATTCACAAAATGAGAAAATTATTCCTGGACATTCTGCTGCAAAAATAGGTATTTCCCATCACAAGTCTGCCCATAATGGAAATTAATCATTCAACAACATTATACATTCTCTGTGGGAAAGGTGATGTATAAATGAATATTTAACACCAAATAAAGGCATAAGAACTCCATAAGGCTAAGAGATTATTGATCCCCAGCCAACCAAGTGGTTTTCCACAACTATCAAAATATAGGAGAGAAGGGCTTTAATCCAAGTAGCCTAATCAATGTATGGCTACCATGGCGTGGACATGAAGGCAAGAGTGTTCTCCTTCAAAAGAAAAGAAAATATAATTTTCCTAGAGCCAGCTGGTTAATGGGAGGTTTAGTGGACTCCAAGAGAGGGTAGATTTACTCTCTGCAATAAACTATTTTATTCTTAGTTTTAATAACATTTCAGGGAGATTTTAAAAGTAAAACCATACAAGAAGACTTAATGTGAAGTTCAGCTGAAACGTGGAAAAAGTGAATTATTCCTCCTTTAGAAACAAAGAACTGCAAAATCAATTCTTTATCTAGATCTGTGAGGGCGAACCTATGGCACGCATACACAAAGTGGCACACAAAGCCATGTCATCCCGCACATGCGGCCTTGCCTGTTTGTCTTCCAGGTTTCTGACGCACATGCACACATGATGATCAGCAGTCCTTTGCGCGTGCAGCAGTGCCGAAAACAGATGTGTGCATCTGCGCAGGCCAGCTGATTGTCAGGTGAGCATGTGTGCCAAAAACCCAGAAATTCAGCTTTTCCAGAGCGTGATCCTTTAGTGCATGCATGGCAGTGCCAAAAACCGGCCTGCGCATGCGCACCGGCCTGCTGATTGTCGGACAAGCATATGCGCTGGAACCCAGAAGTTCGGCCTTTCTGAAGCGTTGCCCTGAGAAGCGTGCACACAACATTTCTGCACAACCTTTTCAGCACTCAGTGCCAAAAAGGTTCACCATCACTGATCTAGATGATCTCATAAGCCTTTTGAGGTTATTTAGATCATGAGTGTCGCAAGGCTTGATAGGACCTATAAGGACCTATCCAGTTGCTGGGTTTTTGTCTTTTTTTTAGAAAACGAATAATAGCCTACCTGCAATGCTTAACAAAGACTCTTTTGTTATTTCTGCATACAACATTTTTAACAACTGTAAGCAATTTGGCTGCCGGTTGCTACATCTGGCACTTGCAAATAATAGTTTGGTGGTTATGCTGCGTATTAATAGATGACTACATTGGAAAGTTGTATTAGATGCTATTGTGGCTTACATATTTAAACAATTGATAATATTGCGGATATTGCGGTGTAACTGTTTATACTACTCATAAGCTTGACCTTGGCTGATCTGGAAAAGGAAAGAAAAGCTGGCTGTAGTTTAGGACTGAATGGGAGACATCAGGAAAAGTCTATAATTACAGTTAGATTGGGAAGTCAAAAAAACATCCCACATGAAGGTAACGGTAAACCACTTCCATATAGGAAAGGTATTTAGGCATGGCCATGAAATAACAATGAAGTGGTACTTGGAGATCTTATTTTTCCTGAGTTTAAAATATTATTTTCATATATCAAAGGAATTATTTGTATTGCTGCTCTGTTTTGGGAGAGAATTAGTTCCAAGCTGTGTATTACCTGGATCTCCAACGAAATAACTGCAGAAATCTGCCTTGTCCATCTGATTTTATTCTGCTTTGGATTCTTTTTATTTTAAACAAGAAGGAAGCTCACAAAGCGAATGGGGAGCTTTAGATTTTAGCATAATCTTTATTTCCAGAGTGTTCCTGGGACTTTCACCGACATTGTTAGAAGACAAAAATAATAAGGGTTACAATGGAGTGCTGATGCTGTAGGCCTACTATCCAGAAAAAGAAAGCATCCTGAGAGAGTAGATGGAATGATAAAAGAGTGAACCTGCTAAAGTTGCCTTGGGTTTCAAGGGTGTTTTGTAATGCCTATTCAGAGCAGCCATTTTGTTCACATGCAGGCTCCCACATAAAAGAACATCTATAGCAGTAGTGGGTTGCTACCGCTTTGAGCGAACCAGTAGTAGCAGCGGTGGGAGGCTCTACCCACCCACCCGGACATTATCAAATACGCTCTGCGCATGCGCGGAAGTAGCACACACGCGAACCAGTAGCAAAGGTAAGTGAAACCCACCACTGGTCTATAGGATGTTCTCAAAATTCAAAATATGCCCACAAGTCCAAAGTAGAGAATACTTTTATATTAATAAATATCTGAGAAATATTTCTGTCCTGTATAGCTATCCTTACCCTCTGAGCTGCTTAGAGCACATGTATGCAGAGAAGCAGGGTAGAATTTAAAACAATATGACTCAAAGGAGAGGTAAACTCTAGGAATTCCTGGATTCTTCTACTGCTATGATTAAAATGCTAATGAAAGAAAAATATTGGTTTTGCTCAGGTAAGCAACTTGCACAATAAGGGGAAATGCTCCACTTTATCCAGCCTAATAAAGCAAATATTGCAGCACATTAAATCTAATGTGAACTGGAATAATATCTGAAGAGTACAGTAAGTAGGTGGGAAGACAACCATGCCCAGAGAGGGACAATGAAATGGCATCCTTAATCCTTGTGCCTACCCTTCTTTATTCCAGTCCTATTCAATGGAATAGAGAATTATACTGAAAAGGATTAAAATCACCACACAGTTGGACACAATCAAAAAGCAGGAAGGAAAAAAATTCCTGCATGCCATTCATGAATTTTGACTTGGAACATTTTCTCAACCAAACTAACAGATTAGAATGGATAGGGCCATGGTGGCACAGTATTGCAGGCTAATTCTGTCTACTCCCAGCAATTTGATCCTCACCGGCTCAAGGTTGACCCAGCCTTCCATCCTTACGGGGTCGGTAAAATGAGGATCCATTGTTGGGGGCAATATGCTGACTCTATAAACCACTTAGAGTGTAAAGTGTAAAGCACTGTGAAGCAGTATATAAGCCTAAGTGCTATTGCTATTAATTTCACCTTAATATGTAAGAAAGTGTGTATGTGTGTCTGTGCGTGTAAGTGGGAACATGCTACTGAATACTCTAGGAGGTGTTTTGAGTTGTTTTTTTTTAAATTAGAGTAAGTTAAAGAGAGATTCTTGAAAGCTTCTCCATTCCAAAGTCACATTTTAAAATGATAAAAATTTGGTTTTTAATAGTCATGTGAGTGCTGTAAAGCCATAAATGTGAGACAGTAGATACTTGTAATTTCTCTTTGTTATTATTTGTTCCTGATCCAAGCCAAAGTAAAGAATGCCAAGGTAAATATTTCGTTCTATCTGGATATATTTCTTAAGAGACATGCATGTTGATTTCACATATCTTATTTTCAATTATTAATTTTTTTTAAATGGGCCACTTAATCTGGACAAAGGTAATAAAGACAAAGAAATGTTTGACACAACATTGTTATATTACTATATGCTTGGCATTTATTGTCAGAAACCGATGTTTACTTGCAGTTTGCGGCAAAAAGCACCCAATGGCTAAAATAGATTGGGTTAATGACTGCTTCATTTGTTTAAAGTCATAAAATTGGGAATGGTCACATGGTGACCTGCATAACAACTGCCACAATTTAGGACTGTAATTCCAGATTCAATTACAATTGTACGTTAAGGTTTATCTGTATGAAGAATTAAAATATAGAATGCAGGGTAAATTCAATGCACAGTTGTTAGGCTAAGCACAAGAATGACAAACAGCAACCCAGCCAGACTTCAGTTCTTTATTTGTTTACACCCAGTAGACAGAATCTTGCCAGACTAAACCCTTACTACTCTCACCCTAATAGTTGACTATGCTTACTCTCTTGCTCGGTCTCCCATCCTGCCTTTTGGTTGTGCTGCCTCTTGTCTCACTCCCTTTTTTGGAAATGTGCTCCCTCTTTCCTGAGAAACCGCCACTTCACTAAAACCCATCACACCAGCTCCCCCTCTCTCACAACAGCGCTCTAGTCCTATCTAATCCTAGACATTATCTCTGTCAAGAAGAGGAAGACATTATCATGGCAGGATTGGTACAACATGCTAAGCTAAAATCAAAAGCACATATGATGGCTTAGGGGGGATATCTGAACAAAATATTTTCATGATAAATGCCCGCATGTTTATTCATGTAGTCATGGTTTGACACTGAACTAGGCAGCCATAGTACATTCTCACAGATTCCCAGAAACAGCCCTCCCATCCCAAATTGCAGCAATGGGCAACTATATTAATATAGCTCTCCTGTGAGTTTTCCACTGCAGATCTTCGCCCATAAGGATGTAATGGAATAGAGTTGCAATATTTCATGGCACGTAGCATATAGTTATAAGCCTAATTCTGCTGTTACAGGCACTAATCACAGCAAATATATCTGGAATACATTAATATAAATTCAGACTTAGATCAAAAAAGTGGAGAATGTGGAAAGGAATGAGCCGTTACTTCCAAACCAAAAATGGAAATTTAAGATGAGCAATTTACATGGCACAGATTTCTTTTTAAAGAAAACAGTCTCTCCTGATTACACAGGAAAAACCACCACTCTACTGTATTAAAAACAGGCCTCCGTTAAACTTCAAAATAATTTTCTTTCAAGCTGGATTATTCCACCACCAAATAAATAATAAAAGAACAACTGCATGTTTCTAAAATGCATTAAACTTGAGAGTCTTGACAAGAAAATTAGATTTACTCTAAAGTGAAACACCGAGTTTCGGCAATTGGCATTCGGAATCAAGTGTCCTATTACCCACAACTTCCATCATTGCATGCTCTTTACACATTCCTTTTCTGTGATGGACATAATTTTTAATCTAGAAGATTGATTTTTTAAAAGTTTCAAATCAAGTTTTGAGGCAAGACGTGAACCAGCAATGAAGCTATTACAGCAATAGGCAGAGTTATTGCCCGTTTTATGTTGTTAAAATGGCAGGACAGCTTGGCTAGAATTCTTAATCAATCAATTAATCAAGATTTAAGAAGTATTCCTATGTCAATATGAACTCTTCAAAAGCAATATAGGAACTAGCACACATCTTTAAAAAATTCTAACACTTGAGTTCCAAATCAATGTATTTTTTATTTTTTATTTATTTTTATTTTTTTAATTTAATTTATATGCTGCCCTTCTCCGGAGACTCAGGGCGGCTTACATTGCGTTAAGCAATTTTTATGTGCTTTTGGTTACTACCTTTCTATCATGTTTTCAAATAAGAAGAACAAGTGAAATGCAATATGAATCCTTATATTTCCCAGGCACAGCTATCACAAATAAATACATTTATTTTAAATTGCAATGGCAGATGCTACAGTATTTTGCCAGATGAACACCAAGGGATGCAACCCTATCAAGTTTCATTTTCAGAAAAGAGAAATCTTCTATAGAATAAGATAATAGAAAGTTTTCAGGTTTATACCATGGTGAATCAATCTTTGAAACTATCACGCTTCAGAATTTCAGAAATGATAAATGTAAAAAATAGAAAAGACATTCTCTTCCAGAATAATATTACCTCCTATGAAACAACTTACCCTCCCCTTCTTGCCATAGATCAGGGATGTCAAACTCGCAATGATGACATGTTGTTGTCACGTAACGTATCACAACATTTTTCTCCTTTGCTAAAACGGGGTGGGTGTGGCCAGTGCGTGACACATCCAGCCTGCGGGCCACGAGTTTGACACCCCTGCCTTAGATAGTCCACAAAGAGTTGTTTCAATGATATGTTGTTAAGTGATTCAAAACATAATCACTTTAGCTAAGCATGAGATAAGAAAGCACAGACAGCAAAAGTGAGGCACCTGCATATATGAAATTTAGTCTTGGATCCAACTGGGCTAATTCTCCTGACAGTTGATATTCTGACATCCAAACTGATCTTATTTATATACTTCCTCCTGACACGCTTACACACACACACACACACACACACACACACACAAGTTCTACTGTGCAAACAGAAGTGATGAACCTAAAGAATTGCCATAACAACTGTCCTACTCCACCATAGTAGATTAAACGTGTTCTCACTAAAGCAGCTTTCCCAATCAAGATATCATCCAGATGTGTGGACTTCAATTTCCAGAATTCTCTGGGATGCTGACTAGAGCATCTAGACTATGGAAGCCTGCACTAAATTATGTCATTCAAATGGTTGGCCAGGAAGCTAATATGCCCTTCCAATTTAATTAATTTTAATTAATTAATTTTTCCCAAAACTAGTATGTTAAGTAGCGATTTATCATCAGATAAAGGTGGCAAGATATTTTATATTTTGCTCATTCAGGCTGTTTTGTTACCTTTTCCTAATAGTGAATCCTGGATGTGCAAAAGATAAAATATTTTCTCATTAGTTTTTTCTTTTTTTTTTTTGGCATCTGAAAAGGTTTTTGTTATAACCATAACAAGCCTTTGTAAAATCACCATGGATCAGGAAGTTTCAATAAAGATAAAAAAAGAGAACTAGTGTAATGGTTAAAATGTTGGATCCGGGGCAGGGAGACCCAGTTCAAGCCTCCCCTTACAGCCATGAAAACTAGATGACTTTGGGCCAGTCTCTCAACCCAACCTACCACACAGGACTTTGTAGGATAAAATAGATAGAGCAATAGCTATATATATGGACTCAGCTTCTGAACTAAAGTTGCAACAAAAGTTGCAATAGAAAACTAAGAAAGAGTCATGTATATTATTTTGAGTTGAGAAGGATCCTCAAGAAGTATCCTGCTCAACTTGGATTTAATTTGGATGCCGAACTTTAAATTCAACCATTTTTTAAAAAACGTTGATGCAAAAGGGTATAGAGAATGTAATTATTTTTAAATTTTTCGATCAATTCTCTACATGTGCTTGCTGACATCTAGGGTGTCAGCACGACCCTTGTTTTCACCTAAGTATCATTCTAAAACAGGGGTTCCCAAACGGGGGTGCTCGCAACCCCTAGGGGCGCGACACGATATTCCAGGGGGTGCAAAAACCTGGGTTTAGAAGTTTCAAAATTAGAGTGTATTTGCATAATTATATGCATTTAATTATTTACTTTTGTAAGGGGTGCGAGAATATATCAGAAGCATTTTAGGGACGTGGGGTATAGAAAAGGTTGGGAACCCCCTGTTCTAAAGGAATCCTCACATTCAATTGACAAGTATGCTCAGTTCAGCATCACAATCTCTCTGCTTACTCATTTATGCCATTAATCTACCTTCTTTCTAATTTGCAAAAGCAAATGCAACATGTCTAGCTCTAGGCTGTGTAAGTTCAGCACTTTTCAGCCTGATGTTTACACCAAAACGGAATTTATGATCTAGCAACTGTTGAGCCTCTATTGTGCAGCCTGGAAATGCTCTGCTGGAGAAACAGAGTGATCTCACTGTTCTCTGTATTAAACTGTAATAATGAACAGTTTAAACCAATCCCCGTTATCAAAATACAGGAAGTCTGCAGAGTCAAAGCATAATGGTAATTAAGTTGAAGGCCAGTTCACCCAAACTTTGTTTAAACAGATGGGCTACTGCAATGCAACGTTCTTTGTGCAAGCCCAAGACTTATTCCTCTACTCAGGGTCTTTTCAGAATCAGACTACATAGAAATGGGACATGTATTCCTGAAGCTGAATTTAAAAGTGGTTTCTGAGGGTTCATCTTGCACACTAGGCAGAATTTTTAGTCTTAGAACATCTCTCTGTTCAAAAGCTAGAAGCGTAGCGATGTTAGAGATGAAAGAGAGGGGCTGCCTGCCTCCTGCTTTTCATCTGCTTAGATTGCCCTTTTACAAGAACGAGCAGCCAAGCAATTGGAGATTCTTCTTCTTCAGGTCTTTCTCTATCGTGTGTGCAATCACTCCTTATTTTTGCCTTTTTCCTGCTTATATAGGACCATTGGGTCATTCCTCCAACTCATGAAAATGAATGACAATCATTTTGAGACTAAAATGGCAATATCCAGGCATTACTGGAAAAACAGTTTCACCAATCTTCTAAACAGAAAACTACCAAATTCCATCAAGATACGGAAAAAAATAATTTCTATCATGGAATTTCAGAACTAAAATTTCCCTAAACAAATCGTAATGTATAGCTAAATGTCTATGGAGAGTCTCAGTCAATTCAGTTCATGGTTGTCCCAAAGGTGCTTTTTCAAGAGGCAACTGGACTTTCTGGGGTTTTTTTGAAGACATTTCTTTGAAGATGTTTCGCTTCTCATCTACGAAGGTTCTGCATCTTTGGGACAACCATGACCTGGATGAGTGAAAATCTCTATAGACATTTAGCTGAAAGCATCATGTTGTTTATGATAGCATGAATTCAACTGCAATGAAAAAAACTCTCAATTCCGTAGGATGTAATGACACTAACTGAACACTTGACAAGCTACTATTAAATATTAGTGATGCACATTAGTGGTAGTTGGATTTAGCTTCTCTCACAAATATTTATGTACCTTTAGCATTACCACCTACCATGGCTTGTAACAGTATATCTATATACTGTTGGAGAATTTGCATGTTTAAATATTGTTAATCTCCTATTTTAAATTACTAGCTTTTCAAAACAGAAAAGGTTTTCTTGCTCAGCAAAAGTAAAGCAAAGATAACCAATATTTGTTAATGCTAATTAAAATAAGCCAAAGTCAAGCAAATATGATAAATGTTACGTATGTTTTTGTTATTGGATAACATGGCCTATTAGCTTATTTACCAACATTTCATAACAAAATGTTAGGGTTAGAGTAAATCTTGAAATCCCAGATTATAATCTCTCCCAAAACAAGGATGGCTCTGCCCATTTTTGAATGGCAGTGCTTGATATGCATGATAAATCTAGCAGAGTCTTTGCCAGACTATCTTATTTTTGTATCTATAAGATCATCTCTACTGCTTCATTGATTAAACATAATACTACATAAACCCAAACTGTCTCTAGAAAGTGACCTCACACACTAAAGGAAATGTGTTCAGTGTATAACTATCTTCCTATGGTGGCCAGAAAATGAAAGGCAAACTACAATGCATTGAATTTGAGTCCATTCTGCTTCTTTTAGTAATACAACATATCCTAAATATACATATATGCATCTCTCCCTCTCCCTCTCTCCCTCTCTCCCCCCCCCCCCCTCTCTCATGGGAAAAATGAAGATCAATACTGTAATGGAGCAATGTATAACTCAGCTGTCACTCAGGCACTTGACAAAAATGTCAATACTGATAGGAAAAAAAATAATACTGATGATTCTTTAAACCAAGCTTCATTACAACTGTAATTAAAACAGAATTGTTGCAGCTGAAACATGTGACAACCAGTGAAGTGATTTTTGTTACCATTCTAAATGTTGTGATTCTAAATCTCCACTCTTTACAATGCTTACCTTACACCAATAAGTAGAGCTATAAGCATCGAACAGATTGGGTCAGCAATCATCAAACCGTAATTCTGCATCAATATTGCAGATATGATTACACCAATACTTCCAAGGGTATCAGCAACAATGTGCAAAAATACACCTGCAAGAAAATATATATTGAGTAAAAGATATAAAAGGTTTCAAAGAGCCTTCATTTAAAGGGCCAGAAGATAACAGCACTGTACACTGTCATTTACTTAACACACATTAACAAGGGTCCTCATAGAACTTACTATTATTGGTCCTTTTTCTGTTGTTTTCAGCACAATAACCCCGCCAAGCCCACATGAGACCACACAACAGAAGCAGGGCCACATTATGACATTTGTGGTCTCTACCCCCATAAAAATATTAATAAATATAACATTTCATATGATTTTCTTTATATTCTATAGAGGGATAGAGAGTGGTGAATAAATGATTATTTTGTAAGAATCAAAGGTTGCAAATTAATTATGTGAATTATTAAATTATCTCAGTAGCATTTAATATATTGTATGGCCAAGCTTTTGAACTGAAATGTGCATACATTTTATTTCTATTTGTACGTATCTGTATTCTATTTATTGTGTGTCTTTTCAAGACTGAAAGGCAAGGCATGAAAATAACTTCTACTTCATGTTTTTTTTTTCTTTCTGATTTGCAAAAAATGAGAAACATTGTTATGGGCCCTTGGGACTCTTGCCTATTTAACAACTTGGTTAGGATGAGAAAGTTTGAAAGTTTTCAAAGTGAAAAGTAGATGGTGGGTCTTTCAGTAGATAACAAAAGGCAGGTTGCTCCTAAGAGACTCCATTAGTAGGGAAAATTTCGGTACCTCACTCCTCATTATCAGTTGATGTAAATAATACAGGGTTTTCATCAGTAGGGTTAATAAATTAGTAGATGCATATTCACTAGCCTTTATAGAGACCATTTTTCATAGCAACCATTATTCATATGCTCTCCCTTAATAGAAAGCCAACTTTCTATTCACAACTCTTGGAACAGATATGTTAAAAACGCAACTACTGAAATAACTTCTCAATAAATTTATCTTGTATCTCTCTAAAGATCACTTGTTCATCAACTGTCTCGTGACTGAAATAATTTTTGAGAACTTAACATTTTTTGGTAATTATTTTTACAAATTATTTGATCCAGCATACATTTGGTTGCACAAATAATGCAAACTACAGTGCACGATCTCCGCACATTCCACGCCGGCCTTAAGACATGGCTTTTCCATCAAATTCCCTGACCGATTATGGGATTTTAATTGGGGATTTTAATTTTTGGATTAGATTTTAATACTGTATTGTTGCCATCATTGTTTTTGTTTTTATTGTGTGAGCCGCCCCAAGTCCCTTGGGAGAATGGCAGCATATAAATTTTAATAATAAAATAAATAAATAAAATAAATAAAATAATTTATTAGTAATATCACAAAGAAGGAAAACTTCCTTTTGGCAAAGCGTTGCTGGGTGTTTTTTTGTCCTTGTTGTTGTTTGAATTAATTAGCTTGGCAAAGAAGTTTTGTCAGTTTTCATAATCTGTGCACGTCAGGTGTTGGATTTTTTTTCCCTTTTCTGTCCACACATTCTTTTGGCAGACGAATTGCAGTATTTAAATTCTTATACAATATATTTCACAGACTTGAGGAAGTTTCAAAGTCAATGGATTCCTCCTCCCAAAAAACTGTTTAACAGCTATCCAAAAATAAGGAATATAGTCCCTCTCCCTACTGATAAACTGAAGGTAAAAATGCTATTCTGTGTGCTGTCATTCAATGAGCGAAATAATAAACTACAATAATCAAGTTAGTTGTTTTATATATGATATGAGCAAGTCAGAGGTTTGCAAGAATAAATGTATGGTACATGACTAGTATAAGAAGATCATTTAGCACCCTCTGCAGTCACATAGTGGAAATACAGATTAGAAAATAGTTTTACACACACACACACACACACACACCCCAAGATATTGTATGCACTTCAAAAATCAAATACTGATGAGGCTTTGGGGGATGGGGGATGGGGGGGTGGGAAACTGAAGACAGTTCTGTGAAAGTGCAACCAACAACTTCAGCAAAGACCAAGAAACTGGGGATAGACAAAAAAACCTCTGCAGATAAGGAAAGGATGAGAGATCGCCTATGACAGGATCAGCTATCAGAGACTAAAGGAGACTTTTGAAGAATGAAATCAGAAAATAATAGCTAAAAGATCAAAAATGTCGGTAGCGATGTCTGTTTCTAGATAAACTATGTCTAAAAGGTGATTTAAAGAACTGACAGTATTGAAAGTGGACTTAAACTATCAGTGTATTACATTTCCCTATTCTTGAATGAAATTTATATAAGGCAAGAGAGAGAGAGATGTAAGTAAAAATCACCAGCTTACATTTGTAAATTCAAATTAAAAACTGTAGATTTGTAAAGTGATAATTTAAATGCAATACATCGTTACAAAAAGAAAATCATTTATATCAACTTTGATTATAAGCTTAATTATTCCACTGATTTTTTTCAATTGTTCCAATGTCTTTGTAGTTAAAATATTGTTAACAACAGAAGCTGAAACAAGGGTGAATGTGCTAGAAAACCAGAAGTACAAATCAGAACTGTCTGCTTGTTAGTGGTGTGAAAGATTTACTGCATTATAACAATCAGAAAAAAATTCTGGTTCTACAAAAATTTCAAAAGCTGCACTGCAATATACTAGGCATTAAAATAATTGTACTTTTCCTAAGACTGTAAAATATTTGTAGAGCTAAATAAAAGAAGTCAGTTTAATAGAACCTTTGCGAGTTTCCCCCAGGTTCTTTCTGATTGCCTTATCTTTTTCTACTTGAAAGGTTACTCAAAGAATCTCAAAGTTTGGCAGCATTTATTAATGTATTTTCAGAAGCAAGTCTATATTCTTAAAAAAATCTATTATTTCTTTATATCAGCTCATGTACCTTTTAGGAAGAAAAGAAAAACTAATTTAATTTACTGCTTTGATAGAATTTAGTAGGATTCTGAAAGACAGATAACACCAACTTGCAAATGTATGAACATTAGCTTGGTAACAGAAAAAAACTGCATATCTATTAATTCATTTAATTCATTAATAGAATTAAAGAAATAAATTAATTTATTATTAATCTCAATAAGTAATCTTGTTTGATGTGTGGCATTAGATTTTTCTACAAATGCATATTATACTTTTGTTTCGCATTAGCCTAAATTTAACACAATGTATCTATATCATACCTTCTAAAATCTGTCTGTTGGATCCTGCAGCCATCTCAATGGGTTGGTCATCTGTAAAAATGGTACAAAGAAAAAAGACATTTATCCTTTCATTTATCCTTGAGCTTTTGCTCAAGAAATCATATTATATACTTCAAGTACAGCTTCCAGATCTTCCTAGCCAAAAGAAACCAGGAAGCGCTTACGTTAAAAATAAAAGTAAATTCTCCAAAACACAAGAAATTTCCAAGCATTTTAATGCCTTATTTAACATAGGATAAAAAAACAGAGAAAGTGAGACGCAATGTAGTCTCAACCATGCTAAGAGGCTTATTGTTTAATAAACAGAATACAGAAACAGGATTTCTAGGTATTGATAAGTCTGGGGAGATTTCCAATTTACGTTAAAGAATCAATAAGCCCAGTTGCAAAGGGCCACATCTTTTTCCAGGAGCAAAGGTCTACAAGGGAGACTTCTGCTTTAGCCAAATCGATTTAGGAAAATTAAGCAGCTGCTTTAATGAATCACACTCGGCTGTGGTGCTCATGCTTCTGTGCATTTGAAAGCATCTTTTTCTAATCAAATGAAAAGTACTGTAAAGTCATATGTGCCCAATACCCAAGTATAGTCGATCACTAGACCAACAATCAAGAAGCCAAATTACAATCAAGATACTATATATTAAGTGAAAATTAATGACAGGAACATTAACATCAACAATTCAGGAAAGATTTATCTTATGATATTACAGAGATTCATAGTGCTCTAAAGCTATTTAGAACACTATTAATATCTCAGTATATCAGTAGATTCCCAAGTACAATTCAATGTGTTAGTTTTAACCTCCAAAGCCCCTTATGGTTTGCCCCAGGCAATCTCCTTCAAACAGTCTTCTCTATTCAGTCTTCTCAACTCAACAGGGATAAGGGTTTCCCCACCACATATGAAATCTGGGGATGGCTTGTCCCCAGATGTTCAATGCATTATTTTTTTTACTAGTCTTTATGTATCTTTTAATCAATAGCTGTCACATGGACTTCAGACATTGGCTGAGTGCATGGTTTTTATAAGCATTTTATCAGTTTTCTAAATTATCTTATGGCTATTTTGATTCTGCTATAGCAAACGATCAGCAGTTTTCTCAGAGTAAATAAATATTGCCAAGTAATTTTCTTTAAAAACAGAATGATGCAGAAAGAACTATTAAACCTTCACATAACAAGGGTTTGTTTGTTTGTTTGGTTGGTTGGTTGGTTATACAGAGGGAAGCAGCTCTGCATATGTAAAACTGCCCAACATTGTCCCTTCTCTAATAAATGCATTAAATTTACTTGCCAAAATGTAATAAACAGCACAATTAGCATAATCTTCCTTCAGCGTAGAAATATAGTACTGTGGCTATTATTCTCAACACAATCCTAACACAATCCCATAAAAAATTAGCTAAGTGACAGTACATTGTTAAACGTATTGAATAAATTCATTCATACTGACCATGAAGCACCTGCTTTTCATAACAGCAGCATGGTTTAAAGCAGAAAAAGAATGACTGTTTTCTCCACTGCATTTATTACCTCTCTAAACTAAAATTTCCTGGTTCTTTTAAAAATGTGGGCCTAGTGGCTCAGCAGACTAAAAGCATTGTGATTAACTCAATGCTCAGAGCCTCAGATAGCTCAACTGGCTAATAGCCTGTTATTAAGATTCAGCTGTCTGCAATCATTGCAAGGTTCGAGGCTCAAGGTTGACTCAGCCTTCCATCCTTTCTAAGGTAGGTAAATTGAGGACCCAGTTTGTGGGGGCAATAAGCTGACTTTGTATAAAATATACAAAAGTATGAAGGCTATTGCTTAATGCATTGTAAGCCGCCCTGAGTCTCCAGAGAAGGGCGGCATATAAATCAATTTTTTTAAAAAAAATGTGGCTAAAAGTATCCTCTATCTTAAAGAAAGTAAAAACAAATGTAATTGTAATTACTATCTTTCATATGTTTTATGTAGACTTGTACACTGCCCAAAGTTGGTCCGTGAGGGAGAAGGGCAGTTTCTAAATATGATAAATAAATACATACGGCACAGCATCGTATAGCCAAATGGAAGTATATGCACATATCACAATTTCTGTTGAGCAAACATATGATGCATGATGTAGATTCACCCTTTTCTTGTAACTGAGGCAAGACCAAAGGTTTCCTTACTATTTTTTTTTCAAATCATTATTATTGCAGGAAATTGATCAGCTAGCCAAAGATAAGATTCAACAATTTACACATCATCTTTGTTACTGGAAGATTTCAGCATCTTTTCGTTGTATCTATAGAGGTATCCCTTTTTGAAGACACATAGCATACAGATGTGCAAGCCTGCTGCACATTCCCCCATACCCACCATGGCAATAATCGTGAGAATGTCCATGGTCATTTCCGTGGGAGTGGCTATGTCCATGTCCATGCCCATGCTTGGAATCGTGACTGTGGCCATGTCCTCCATGACTGTGGCTGAGACCCCCATTAAACAGTGAATGGCTGTGTTCATGTCCTGCAGAAAGAAATTGATGGATATTTACCATAATACATATCAAGATTCTGGATTCGATTGAGGTTACAAAAAAGTTACATGTTAAAGAGTCTAGCAGAAATAACAAATAACATTCTAGTGTCCATGCAAGTAGATGTTCCCTAAGAGGTAATGTGCTGCACTTAAAGGGACTGCAAAATCTACTTCGGAACAATTTAACTGTATTTGTGAATTTTATTTATTTGCACTGTTGTTATACTATCCCAAGCTACATAATAGTTCTGGAAAAAAATGTAATTATTTTTATGTAATGAATTAATGAACCACAGCAGCTATTTTACCAACCGGTACGCTCTCACAGAGAGGGCCTCCTTAGGGTGCCGTCGGCCAAACAATGTCAACTGGCGACCCCCAGGGGGAGAGCCTTCTCTGTGGGGACTCCTGCCCTATGGAATGAATTGTCCCCGGACATAGGAAGGATCCCCGACCTCCGTGCCTTCCGTCGTGCTCTGAAGACCTTACTATTTCAGCAAGCCGGTCTGACAGAACAAGGATCTTAAATGGATTTTTAAAATAGTTTTAACTGGTTTTTTAGTCGGGGTTTTAATTATGGCCAACGATTTAATTATTTTAATTGACCTTCTTAAATTTCTGTGTTGTCATTGTTATTATTTTTATTATGGCTGTACACCGCCCTGAGTCCTTTGGGAGAAGGGGGGTATAAAAATACAAATAAATAAATAAATAAATAGATTGTAGAAGCCCTGATCTTTCTTCCTTGCAGGAAAGGGTGTCTTTAAGATGGCATCAGCATTTGTCAGTTTCATGAATATTTATATTAAGCGTATATTAAAATGTATATTAAAAAATGTCTGCAGACCAGTGTAGTCTCCTGACTGCAAAGTGCCCTTGATTATAATTGAAATTAATTAATGCATTAACACAGTTTGAGTGTAATTACATTGTATCAGTAAGCTATCTTGGTTTTACTTATTACTTTTGAAGCATCAGATGAACCACACTGTTATGGACAGATATAATGGGAAACTGTGGTTTAATAAGTCAGAATACAATCAACATGTGAGAGAGACATGGAAAGAAATTGGGGGTGGGGGGTGGGAGGGAGACATGGCTTTATTCTGAGTTTACCTATAACCTGAAGCACACCACACAATTCAGATCAAAAAGTTTGTATTTCTATGTCAATTACTCCTTTATTATTCCAAACTATAATTTTTTTCACTTTAAGCACCACAATTCTTCTGTAAAGGATTTTTCATATTTTGTATATTTTTAAGACAAAATTAATTGATCAAAGAAAAAGTGTTACTTGTTCAAATGACATTGTAGCATCAATTTTAAGCTTCTTTCCTGTTTTGACTAAATTAAAGAGATGTGACTGCGGGCCCTTTAACACAAGGGACACAACAAAGATATTCTGAGGCTTCTGGGCAGTGGTGGAATTCAAATTTTTTTACTACCGGTTCTGTGGGCGTGGCTTGGTGGGCATGGTGTGGCTTGGTGGGCCTGGCAGGGGAAGGATACTGCAAAATCTCTATTCCCACCCCACTCCAGGGGAAGGATATTCCAAAATCCCCATTCCCTCCCCACTCCTGAGGATATTGCAAAACCTCCATTCTCACACTACTCTGGGGCCAGCCAGAGGTGGT
The DNA here is from genome assembly GCA_030761175.1 of Masticophis lateralis. Taxonomy (NCBI): domain Eukaryota; kingdom Metazoa; phylum Chordata; class Lepidosauria; order Squamata; family Colubridae; genus Masticophis; species Masticophis lateralis. The sequence goes on from JAUDYJ010000003.1 coordinate 127,314,500, forward strand.
ATTTGCCGGTTCTCTGAACTACTCAAAATTTCCGCTACCGATTTTCCAGAACCTGTCAGAACCTGCTGAATAGTACCTCTGCTTCTGGGGGACAAGTCAATGATACAATGAATGGGTAACACTTCCTACCAGAACCATGGGAATGGCCATGTCCACCATGTTGAAACACAAAGATTCCTATCAGATTTACAAGGAAGCCAAGTATGGAAACAGGAAGGAGTCTTTCATGATGCACATCAGGAGGCTCAAGTGCTCTCTGTAACAGAAAAACAAACTGTTTCAGTGAAACTCAAACACAGATCTCACTAATGAGGTTTTCTTAACTTTTCATAAACATTAGCAGAGTCTACTTCAGAATGTTAGTTATTTCTGCTAGAAGCCAAAGGTAGATTGCTAAGCATTCACAGTATAATCTCCCTTAACATTGGAACTCAAATCATTCCAAGAAACAGGTTGATGGGAGATGGCTTTTTATTGGCACTAAACATACCCATGATGAAAATGTAACTAATAATTCTAGATACTGCTGGCTATATGTAAGGTTCAGAAAACTTACTGACTATAAATACCAGTTACAGAGAGCAGTTGAATGAAGAAGCCCTATGATTTCATGTTCAGGTTCTTAAGCCATTTGATCAGCTACAGAAGGAAACAAGATATGTATTGGAATAAATGGATATTTTTATCTGATCCAAAAGTGATTTTTCCAGATAAATTATACTATCTGTGACATAATTTTTACACAAATCACTGCACATCAGTGAGAAATTACTCTTTGCAGAATGAGGGGAAAAGTTTCAGAAGTGTTGTAATGTTAAGTGAACATAATAAAATGTACATATGGTGTAATCAAAAGGACTATTCTTTTACATGCATTTTTAAAGTCTTGAAGATTTGAGAATGTCAGATTTTCAACATCGGTATGGAAAACATGATGGGATAATATTCCTTGAAGAATTAGGGTTGATATTGTACGGCTACCAGCTTCCGCACAGTTACTACTAAGTAAATCTCAATGAATTTCATGTCAATGGTTTCTGCAAGATATTTTAAAATTGTCAAATCCTGAAGACATTTTGTTTCATTTCCTATCCTAAACAACTAGGTAAGACTTATTTATCTATTGAACTTATACTCTGCCACAATCAAGTGATTCTCTTTTACATTATCCGGGCTGCATTTAGCAATAACTTCATCCCAGTGAGCATTAACTGGATTTAAAAATAAAAACTCACTTGCTGTGCAAAAAACTCTTCCTTCAACAAAGGAAAATATTTTAACCATCTTCAAAACATACCTCAACCCCTTCAGAGAAAATGAAGAAAGCGGTGAAGATCAAAAATAGACCATTTACAAAACCAGCTAATACTTCTGCTCGAACATACCTAGGATGAAAAGAAGCACATAATTTCGTTCTAGATTAATGCCAATCCACAATTAATTTCATGTCTTGCCACTATTCTGGCTTATACAGAAGATACTGCGTAGCTATGTTTGATCAGTTATCCAAATAACTAGAATATAAAGAGGCAAGAGGTGGGGCTCTTATCTCTAAAGAGTACATAGTTAAGTCTCCTCTCCTTAGTCTTGAAATACAGTACTTCAACTATTTCAATTCTTCCTCATTCCATTTAACTTGCATCTTATATTACAGCAAGGGATTGGTCGAATAAAAACCATGTTAAAAAAAATAGTAGTAGACAGGTGGACAGGGTTCACTCTTATCTCCAATATACCACCTTCAGCAGTAAAAGTATACTGCACACCTTTACTTTATACCAAAATTGATAGCTATACATTTAGCATAGAGATCAACAGAAGGGAAGATCAGCGCCTAAAGTAGATCTCTTGATGATGTGATGTAGATATCAAGGACAACTGACATCCTACTATTGAACATCAATTATGAAGCTCATCACTTTACCATTATACTGAGAAAATAATTATTGGGGAGTAAAACAACGAATGGATTTTTATGTGGGAAAATTGCATCAGCAATTTACCTTTGATACTCAAAACAAATTTCTGAACTTGAAATTCTTAAATTCAAAGTGTATTATGTTGTGTGCTTAAGACTTTTTGTGCTCGATTCAGATGTTGATGACAAACCACATAATACTGACAAAACGACTACAAAAAGGGGAAGGGAGACTTTACTTTTAGGAAAAGAGAACATATATACCATTTGTGTGTGTGTTATGTACACACACACACAGTGCATATGTATTTTCAGATAAATTTATATACATACATTTACAAATAGTTTCTTTTTTTAACATTTTTTTTATTTTAAAACAAAAACAAAACATAAAACCATCATCATTCCAAACAATTATAGACAGTTAGCATTCTTTTGTGCTTAATCCCATCTTCAAATACCAATTTGTAACAAAAGCTTATTTCTCAAGAAAAAGAACTTCATATATTTTATCTTTATATCAACTTCATATTTCATATTTCATCTCCATGTTTTATTATCTATCCATTGATAAAACAAATCCCATATCAAATAATATTGTTTATCTTCCTGTTCTCTAATTTTGTTTATCTTCCTGTTCTCTAATTTGCTCATTTCAGCAAATTCAGAAAACATTCCATAATTTTCTTAATAATCTCATCATCAGTAGGTAACTTCTCTCCTTTCCAATTTTTAGCAAATACAATTTTAGCCACTGTTAAGACATTCACAATTAAATATTGCAATTCTCCATTGTATGTTTCTGGTAAGATCCCTAATAAAAGTATCTCTGGTTTAAAGTCCATGTATTTCTTTAGCATTTTTTCCAACCACAATGTAGTTTCTATATCACCAAAAGCTACTATTGAGAGAACAAATAAGGCTTACAGGTAGTCCTCAACTTACAACCACAACTGAGACTGGAATTTCCATCGTAAGTTGATGTAGTTATAATGCAAGATGTCATCTCACTGCACCAATTTATGACAGAAATCCCAGCACTCTCTACTGTAGTTAACCAAATATCCACCCCAATCCAAACCATTCTGGGCTTGGTCCCTCCCAATTCCAAACATCAGTAAGGTGTGGACTGCATCCAATTCCACACACTCATCTGTTCCTCCCTATCATATCTGTGCCCTTGTGGCCTCTCTGTACCCTGACCCCTAAGAGGAAAGTTGAAGTCAATGCATGGATGAAAGGAGAAAAAATCTGTAGCCCAAAGAGAAGTGCTATTATATAACACTAGATGAAGGACAACAGCAGCTACGAAGTGCATCCTGTTACTCCCACACAGAGTAGGAAGTGACAATCCCACATAGAAGAAAAGCCATAAAGAATGGGAACCAGGAGGATTCATCTATTTAAAGGAAGATCATAGAAGTTTTAAATTTTAGGAGCTCACCAAATGTTTTCTGGATTTAGAAAATATGCTGGTAACAGCACTAAGTAACAGTTGATTAGTTTGGCAGATTTGTTTTTCGTTAGCCAAATTCCACAATAATACTTATAGGCTGATTCCATTAACCATTCTAGTACAAATCTCAGACTGCTTTATCAGCATATAATAACATTACATGGTTTTTTCCCAATTATTCCCAATTATTGTCAACAGGTGATTGTTTTAACAAATAGCTTTTCAGAACTTGAACACTTACCCATAGGAAAAAGCATCATTAGATCTCCATTTTGAAATGACTGAAGCTGCAAGCCCAGCTAACAGAGCAGTACAATCAAAAAACATGTGAAATGAATCTGATATTAAACCTAGACTGGGAATATAAAGTTTAAAAAAATCAATTAAGTATAGTCATAGAAAGTAAAATACATTAGAACATTTTTTTAAAAATACCGATAAGTTAAAAAAAAACTGGTAGTAATAGTGACAATGTCCCCTTGGACCTCTATTTACTTAAGTTGTTATTCACCCAAATCTGTCACAATATATATACAACACACTAAAAAAGTGTAGTCCATTCAAGACCAAGAACTAATTTAATTGAATTTATCAATAAATACAGGTTTAATTTAATTAAAAAATAAATAGCAAACAGTACCATTCCATAACTTTGTTAATAAGGTCACCAATGCAAATGATGCTATACCTCAGTTTCTTGAAAGATGAGACATGATTTGTTTCAGCTGGAACTATTATTCACACCAAATATATATACATACTTATATACCTCTTGGTAGATTTTTTCATTTCAAAATGCAGCTTTCATTTTGACTTCTTACAATGAACTATGTTATCAAGAGTTACTAACAAATCCTCAAATTTAAAGCTGGATTTAAAAAAGGAATAATACCTTTCATTAGGCTCATTACATAAACTTATCTGAGTCAAATGGAATTAATCAGAATCCATTCTGAGACATTGACGGAATGCATTCTTAGCCAGCACAAAACTGCCCCAATATCTTGCATTGGGTTTAGAGTTCTTTCCTTCCCAAATTTCCACCCATGAAGCAAAGAAGTTATCAACTGGAGGAAGAGCTTTCTTTGCCAAGGAACATTAATTATGGAACACTCTCACCATGAGTGCTTCCCCCTTCTTGACCATTTTTCCAGGTACTTTAAAGTTGATGTAGTTCAACTTTAAACCTTTCTGACACAAGTACCTTCCATCCAACAATCCAATCAAGCTAAAATCCATGCCAGAAGTCTGATATAAATACCATAATTACAAAGTAACCTAGTTCAAACGTTCTCCAAAATTTAATAGAAATACACAATTTAAATGTCACCTTTCCCTGTCCATCAATGATTATTATTATTCATTAGTGATTATTTAGGTTGGATGGCCAAGAAAAAAAGAGTATTTATTATGAAGATATTACTTCATACAAAGACTACACCTTCCATTCTACTTTGGAATTCAGGAGGTGATAGGTATCATAGTACTCTGGGACAATTTTCATATCCATTGCTTCTAAGTCTGAAGGAAGCCAAACTGCTTAGTACAGTTATGAAACCTCACACTTGCTAGGGTAGGCCAAAGTGCTGAAGGTTTAAAAATTTCTCAGGGAATAAAGACCAGCCTATTAAAAGAGAGTACGTATTTACTAAATTTCAACTGTATATGTCCTAACAGTTATCCAGACCTTTCCCTAACATCTTATACTAAGACATACCATCATAACAGATAATGCTCAAATGTAGAAACTCATTTGCAAAATGAATTATGTTACTCATTTGTGTAATATAGTATATATACCAGCCAAACCAGCAAAATGGATGAATACTGAATGTTTTAATGTGATTTACTAGATGCTTACAGGAATAAGATCGTTTTACATATGATGATTAAGCTATCCATTCAATCATGTCTAATTTTCAACAATTATACAGACTCTTCCTCCTTATAGTGATAATTACATATTTTGAGGGGGAGGCTCACAGAAACAGGTCTTGGCATACAAGAAATTAAAAAGGACCTATGCATAAACATCTGTGGAAAGTGGAGATGATTGCCATTGCAATGCAAACTGCTACCCTTTTCTACAGGTGCTGTAACATCATACACACAAAGGGGATCTTGCATCATGCCCCACAATACCAATTTTATTATTTTAATAATAAATTTTAATAATACATTTTTTAATAATAAAATAATAAATTTTAATAATAAAATTCACTGGATTCTACAGAACTCTTTGTGTGTGATTTCTCTCGAACTACCATCTTTGTCAGTTTGGGGATATGAAACTGAAACAACTAAATGGGTGATAGGACGATACACGTTTGCCCAATTTTAGTTTTAAACTGAACCAAAGATGCAAAAAGACTCCTCTCTTCCCAAAAATAAAGCATGGCTTCTACAGCACCACACAAATCCCAGCCACCCGCAATTACAATTAATTTATGTAAAAATCAATACCTGTGAGGGGGGACAGACCATAGAAGACTTATACATTCAGTGAGATCTAGTTCAACAACTCAATAAAGGCAGTGCAAATGGCATCACAATTAGACCTTTTATGGAGTAATTATATTTTACTAAAGAAGAGCGGTTCCTCACTGAACCTGTTTAGACACCTCAACAATTCTAAACCATAGCTGGACAAGTTAAAGAATAACAAATGACAATCTCAGGAGTCATTGTTTCATCAACTCCTGTCTTTTATAAAAAAAAAATCCGGGTCAGCAACCATCATCTAAATATGGCAGAGAGGACATGATATTGGAGGGAGACTGCAGAATTTTCCCATTAGTACATTATTTATTTATTTATTGGTTCCATTTATCAGGGCAATCTGTGTGATCTGCCTCAAACCTTTCTGGTTTTCACCTTGCAGCTTAAAAAAAAATTGGCTTCTACTAACTAACTAGTATCTAAAAGAAAAGGGAAAAACAGTCATGATCAGGTATCAAGCAGACTAGGAGAGGAAATCTGAGACCACCCTCTCCCAAAAGCCAATGGCGCTCCTCTCCTCTCCGGCCATCCCCTTCGGCCCCTGCCAGAGGGAGACGTGGCAACACCAGCAGCGCTGAACTTGACTTTCCAGGGAGAAGCGCCGCCCTCCCGGCTCTTTCCTTCCCTCCGCCTCCCTTTTTGTACCTGTTGCTCCAGATGCCGTACAGCAGCTCCACGAAGGCGAAGGAGAGGTTGAGGCAGAGGAAGAAGAAGAGGTTGCGCGACGTCTTGTCCGAGAGGATCGACCTGGAAACAGGGACCGGGAGAGGGTCAAGCCACGAGGCCGGATCCCGGCTTTAATGCAAAGCCCGGCAAGGCCTCGTAGGGAAGCGGGAGGAGGGGAGGTGGTGGACACAGCCGCCCCCCCCATGCCTGATCGGCCGTAACGACAATCGCAAACCGCACACTCAATACACCTTAGTTCCGATTTCCACGCAGAAACACGTCCTGCCCAGCCAAATCTCGAAACTGCTCCCCTCTCAGCCCATTCGCCAGATCTAAGGGATCACCGGGCCCCTTCTCTCCACCGCATTCCTACCTTGCAAGCTCGGAAACCCCCCACCCCTCTCCTTTTGCAAGCTGGGAGCGATGGGACTTGGAGTCCACGCCAAAATAGGAGACAGATGCTGCCAAAGGCAACCTCCCGGCTCCTTATTTCCTGGCCAGCTGGCCGATCCATTTTAGAGGAACCGAGAGATCCTCGTCCTCTCCAGCCCGCCTCCCGGGAGATCCCCATTTGCAAGCCCCGCAACAGCTGAATCCGCTTTCAACATCCAGCCCCACCGAGGAGGCTCCTTCTGTTCCTCCCCGTAGTTCAGGCATCTTCCGGCCTCCAGCTGAGCACGAGGGGGGTCCCCGCTGCTCCATTTTCTCCCATTCTCTGCCGCCTGTTTAGCTCCCGTCCCCCCACGAGCGGGCTCCCAGATCCCCGACACCCCGGGCTTTTCCCGGCAGATGTATCTGTCGTTCCCCCACCCTCTCCCCAACCACTCGCCCTTACCTGAACCATCCCGAGACCTTTCGGAGTAAATGGAGCTTGGGAGGTTTATACTCGTCGTCCTTGATGGACAAAGGCAGCATCTTTCCCAACGGCGGAGGAGAAAGCCGGGGCCTCGCCTGGCGTAAAGGGAAGGGGGCGAGAAAGCAGCGACGCCCCCAACTCTCGCTTGTCTGCCAGGCAGCCCCCGCCTGCAAGGCAAAAGCCGGCCTCTCTCTCTCTTTTGAGCGCCGACTTCCGGCACAGCCGGAGCCAAGCGTCGCTAGTGAGCTTGCGCAGTAGGAGGCGGGGTGGCTAAATTATGTTGCGGTGAGAAAAAGGAAGGAAGGATGGAGTGGGTTTAATTTTTACGCCGCACGAACAGTTGCGTGATGTACCGGACAGCGATCTGTGCTTCGACACTTGATGGTGCCCCAGGGGGACGGAGGTATACAGGTAAGTCCTCGATTTAGGACCCCAATGGAGCCCGAAATTTCTGTTACCAATACATTTGTTAAGTGAGTTTTGCCCCATTTTGCAACCTCTCTCTTGCTACAGGGGTTAAAAGTGAATCCTTGCAGTTGATGAAGTTAGTGTTGGAAGGAAAATCCATCTGGTTCAGTTCCAAGTTGGGAAAAACAGACACTGGGAATAACATGGAGGCTGTAGTAACCTGGTTGCTAAGTGAATCTGGCTTCCCCATTGACGTCGCTTGTGAGGCGGTCACCGAAGGTGATCACATGACCTTGGGACACAGCAACAGTCATAAATATGAACCCGTTGTCAAGCATCTGAAATTTGATCATATGACCATGGGGATGCTGCAAAGCTCGTAACTACGAAAAATGGTCAAAAGTCACATTTTTTAGTGCCGTAACTTTGAATGAACTGTTGTAAGTTGAGGACTACCTGTATTGACTTGAAGCAATACTGCTTTACAGCCGATTTTTTAACGTAAACTTCGCTGTAACCTGCACTGAGTACGGTGGGAATATATCTACACGACATTACAGATGTACATGCTACAGAGAAGTATATTCCATTAACGAGTGTCTCTCCAAGGCCAACTGGTCTAGGATTGTTGCCTAAGAATTTTTACTTTACCAAGTTAAGGAAGTAAGATAACCTATGGACCTCAAGGGTTCTTTCCAAAAAAAAGAGTAAAAGGCCATGCTAATTTGATGGCACCTAATTAGAATACTTTAGAACACTTTATTGGCCAAGCGCAGGGGTAAAATGCTCCCAGTTTAAACCGGCTCGGGCGAGTAAGTAGTGATGGTGGCGGGCAGTTCGGAGAACCGGTAGCAAAAATCCCTGTCCCTCATGCCCAGCTGAACCACGCGATCATCAGAGCCTTTTTTTTTCTTTTAAATGGCTCTGATGATCCCAGCTGAGTTGTCTGCTAACCAGTAGCAAAAATGCCCACGCACCCACCCCCAGCCTCCAGCTTGCTTACCGTAGCTGCTGGCCACAACGCCTGCCTTGCTTCGCTTGCTGTAATACCTGCAATCCATTGCATCAGCAAGCAACTGAATCTCCCTGCCTGCAATCAAGCTCGTAGCAGCTTTATCTGCCTCCCTGCCTTCCATGTTCTATTGCAGGGGTCTCAACCTTGGCAACTTTAAGACTTTGGACTTCAACTCCCAGCAAAGCTGGCTGAGGAATTCTGGGAGTTGAAGTCCACAAGTCTTAAAGTTGCCAAGGTTGGAGACCCTTGTTCTATTGGGTAAGTTTTTTTCCCCTTTGGGAGCTTTAAAAAAAATAGTTAATTGGGTTTTTTTTAGTTGTTCTTTTTTTTAGACCTAGCCATTTAAAGTTTAGGAAGTTTTAAATTTAGCTGCTTTTTTATAAAAATAAATTAAAATAATATTTGTGCATCTTTCTGCGATTTAGTGTGTTTCTGTAGAATTTCACTCTAACTACACAAACACACAAAATCTCACAAAGCTGTATGTGGAATTTTGTGTGTGTAAAGTGTGAAAGTTGGTTTTTTTGGCCTTTTTGTGGCTCTGTGAGGTTCCTGCTTGTTGCAGGGGCCATTTTGGGTCTAGCACAGCTGCTTTTACCTTGTGGGTGAGCCAGTTGTGTTGTGTTGTGTTTTGTAGGTTAAAAAAAGGGCAAAGAAGTGACATTGACTTGGCCACACCCACCCAGTCACCTTACCACCAAGCCCCTCCCACAGAACCGGTAAGAAAAAAAATTAGATTTCACCCCTGGCCAAGCATGATTGGAAACACAGGGAATTTGCCCCCAGTGCATAAGCACTCAGTGTAGATATAAACAATAAAATAATATATTCATAAAATACCAACAGAAGGTGATAGTAGAAATGATGAGAAGGATAATAGTAATACAGTTAGTGCTCGACTTAACAACAGTTCATTTAGTGACCATTCAAAGTTACAATGGCACTGAAAAAAAATGACTTACGACTGTTTTCACAGTTATGACCTTTGCAGCATCCCCTTAATCATCTGATCAAAATTCAGATGCTTGGTAACTGGTTCATATTTATGACCGTTGCTGTGTCTCAAGGTCATATGATCACCTTTTATGACCTGACAAGCAAAGTCAAATGGGCAAACCATATTCACTTAACAACTAGATTATCAATTTATCAACTGCAGTGATTCATTTAACTGTGGCAAGAAAGGTCGTAAAATGGGGCAAAACTCACTTAACGAATTTGGGGCTCCATTGTGGTCGTAAGTCAAGGACTACCTATACAGCTGTACTACATGGGTAAAGATCCTTTGACCTAATACAAGTACTATGGTACTTGGGTGTTCAGCAGAATGATGGCACAAGGGAAAAAAAACTATCTTTGTGTTTAGTTGTTTAATATAATCAATCCAAAATAAAAATCAAGTGCAGTAACAGGAATAAAGGAATGCCAATTCAGAAACATGCTGAACGTAGTTTAGACCCCTGCTAGGGAATAAAGGAGAATTTGTTTTTCTCTGTCATGAGATCCTGGGGGAGGAGGAGAAGCTGTGTAAGGAGTACAGTACCTCCACTTATGTCAGTAAGCTAAGTTATCCACAGTTCATCTGCTACCAGTAACCAGCACCAAAGGAGCCATTTTCCACATTTGCTTTCCTTCACTTTTCCATCCCATTCTGCCTCCATTTTTCCTGCCACCAGTTCCATCCACCTCTTGTCATGGGAAGCAGGCATGGTAGGGAGAAGAAGAAACTAGATTCTCACCCTTTCCTACAGGGTGTAGGCTGCAGAGCCTATCCATTCACACACACATCCAAAATAATCCTATAGACCGATTGATGGTTACTTGCTCCCACTTTGCTTTCCAGAATAGAACCACCCCCTAGGGAAGTACCTTTATTGTGGGAACAGAAACAAGGGGAAATAATTCTTCAGCTAGATAGAAGGAGGTCTTTTGGGAGTAGGAAGAACTGGCACTAAAAACCTGCTTCTCCACATTACCTCTTTCTGTCACTCATAGATTAATCAAAGGCATGGGAAAGCTGGCTTTTCAACACCACAACAAAGGTTCAATTATTTCGGCTTAAAGGCAAATAACCAAGGTTAATGTCCACAGCAATTACCGTAGTGGGCAGGAGCAGCAGGCTAGGCCCTGTCCTTAATTTTTTTTCTTCAGTTGTATTCGAATTTTTAGAGATTGCCTGATTAGTATCTGCAGTTTTCTTGGCAAGGTTTTGATTTGCCATTGCCTCCTTCATAGGGCTGAGAGAGTACAACTAGCCCAAGATCGCCCAACAGGTTTTGTTTTGTCCCTAAGGTCTACAACTCATGGTTTTTCTATTTCAAGTCTATTTCAGGGGTCTCCAACCTTGGTAACTTTAAGCCTGGCGGACTTCAACTCCCAGAATTCCCCAGCCAGCTGGGAGTTGAAGTCCGCCAGGCTTGAAGTTGCCAAAGTTGGAGACCCCTGCCTTAAATCACTACTGGTTTTCACCCTCTTAAATTTACCGTGAAACAATTGCCACAAACTGTTTTTGTGGGGAAAACTAAATAGTGCTACTTTTGAAGGAGATCAAGAAAAAAACAGTAGGAGGCTGCCTTTGCAGTGGATGCAGGTTGAGGACGTTTTGCATTGTTGACTTCAGCATATGGTTAGTGTGGCGTCTTTGTGTTGGGGCAAACAGGGCATGCCAAATTATTTCAGTTTTTCACACAGTCAGCCAAATGTTTAAGCTGGATTTGTCATTTTTATCCACCTATCAAGTCCTTCCCAAGGCCCTGGAATAGGCAGATGTTATATGATGATGTTAAAAGTAGGTGGCAGGACATAAGCTGTTCCAAGTAAAGCTGTCTTTTGCAAATGATTTACAGTGATTTTGTCAACGCTGATAGTATTCCAGTGTTGTTCCATTTCCATTTTGGAATTGCACCCGAAGTCCCTATCACTCACTACCTTTGCTTTCTTTTGCCATAGTCATTCTATTTCTATTTGTAGATCTTTGTATTAAGGCAGATCTTTGCATGATTATCAAAAGGACTTCCTTTTAATAAAAAGCATGAAAAGGTGTTAGCAAACTCCTGAATTTTGCCTGCCCTGGACTTAACATGGCTTTCCTCCTACAGTCTTTCCAGAATAGGGGAGGCTGCAATAAGGAGGGAGCTCCCAAAATAGGCTTTACGATTGGGGGGGGGGGCAGGAATCTAGTTGGGGAAAAGCAAAAAGGACAGAAATCCCTTCTATACTTGCAAAATTATTATTGCCGACTTGCCCCCATCGCGTTGGCAAACGCCGAAGCCTAGAGGAGGGGCGCTTTCTCTCAACAGGAAGCACTGGGAATCAAAAAAGGAAGGGACTGCGGGGACCGGGTCCAGCCCCCTTTTGCGTTCCTCTCACGTTGCGATGGATGTTTTTTTAATTGCGATTGAATCGTGCGGTGCAGTGCTAGACGGGTTGCAAGTCAGAAGCGACGCCTTTTGATAACGGCTCCCTAATTCCCGAGGCGATCGCTCTTGCTGATATGTGAACTCGCTCTCGGGCCTCGGCCTCCCCTTGGTTGCAGGTGAGCAGGGGACCCTCCGAAGCTGTGATTGTGGTTAAGAAGCTATGCAGTGTCGAATACGTGGCCGGGGCTGGGTGGGCAAGCAGAAATATTTTGGGGTTCCATAGTGGGGTCCAGGAAGAGCCATAAATCGAGGGGCTCAAAATATTTGGTTCAAGCAATAGCCTTCGGGATCTTTTTGCTTGGATCTCACTCCCTGGATGTCGTTTTGCGTTTCTTTTGTGGACTTGCATGGGGACGAGAAAAATAAATAGCTGTAGGGTGTTGCGGAGATTTCATAATGCCAGGAGAAGGAATTGTATATTCGTCTCTGCGTCACTGACAACCCTTTCATACTGTACATCCCAAACAGCTTCCTTATTGACTTAGATGTCTATAAGATAATGCTTTGCTCTAGAATGTATTAAAAATAGGAGGGTAGCCCCTAAAAAAGAGAGGTGCTTTGATGCAGAGTTAGCTGCAGCAACCACAGTCTTTCCCCACATTTGTACCTACCATATCCTTAGCTTTTAGGGAAACTCATAGATGATTATTCAGAAATAAGCCTTCCCCATGCTCATTCCTTCCACATATCTTGGACTCATCCTGCGAATTCTGGGATTTGAAGTCCAATACCCAGAGTGCGACAGTTATGGAAAGGTGCTCCAAAAGAACTCATCAAACGCATGTTGGCTTATTTATTTATATGTTTGATGGATTCATATCCTGCCTTTTGTACAGGAGGGAAAGGCAGTGTTCACCGTGCCCCTTATACCATGCAGCTTTGAATTACTGTCATATTTAACACACAACTCTTGTAGTCTGAAGTTTTGTAAACACACACGTTTGGGACTGAAACCGACTGAGATTGTTGGGTATTTCTTCCAGAGTTGTATAATATGAAACTGCAAATAGAAAATATTAAGCACATACATTCATGGTCTAAACAGGTGAGAGTATCATAAAACCCAGGGACAAATTTTCAATAAACACTTTTGTCCTAAATCAATTTCTTTGCTTCAAGATGATTCAGAAAAAATAGTAACAAAGAACCTATTCCTATCTGTACCCTCTCTAACAATATTGTCAGTTTTTTTGTGCAAGAGAGGCTATCAGTCATAGGTAACCTTCTTAAAATAAGGACTGATAAATGCTTTGATCTAGACATGATGTGTCAGCAAAAATAAATAAAACCATCTGGTTAACAAGACAGAACATTCAGTTGAAAATAGTTTGTCTGTTTTTGTTTACTAAATGTGTGGTCTGTTTGGAAGTGAGTTTACATTCAGAGGCTCTCTTTATAGAAGTTGCCGTGTAATGAAGGCATGATTGCATATTTTGGCAGAAAGATGTACAAAAACAAAGATGTCAGATCTCGTCTCTTTGCAGTGATAGACTGTAGAATTATTAACAACATCTAACGGGCACTTGAATGGAAAAGGCTTTGCCTACAAACGTCTTTGCTAGATCCTATTATCTTGTGCCTGTATGCAAGTTAGAAATTCAGGGAGTTGCAGTCTCAGTACATTAAGAGTTCATCAAATTGGGGAAAGAGAGCATAGCTCCTAAAGCAATATGACAATGCCTAATTTTGAGTTACTTCGTTTTCCAACAGAAGTAAAGTTTATCCTAAACCAAGAACCCTGACAAACACAGACAAAAACTTCCTTTGCAGGAATGAGGTGAGTTCAACTGAATAGGATTCCTCTGTTAGATTGCTTTTCATGCTTTTTTGAAATTAAAACATTATTTGTTTCTAATGCCTAGAGGAAAAACGTAGCTTTGTCCATGTTTAAATATTTAGAAATGTTACTACTGCTTGGCTTCCTATACTATAGATATTTGGAGTGATTTGCTAACCACAGTGTATACATCATTTATATATTAATTATCAGTCACTTAATCCACTGCATAACCTCTTCATTGAAAATTATGGACCATAATCTACTTTGCTTGTCTACTGCCAGAGGCAGATTTTTTTAGATGTACCAAATCTAGGCCTGAGAGAGAGTGACTCTGCTAACATTACTCAGCCAGCACTCATGCCTAAGGAATATTAGAATTTGGGTATACTTATTCCTAATCCTGGGAGGTGGTGGCTCAGTGGGTAACACACTGAGCTTGTCAATCAGAAGGTCGGCAATTCAGCGGTTTGAATCCCTAGTGCCAGGTAACAGGGTGAGTTCCTGTTACTTGTCCCAGCTTCTGCCATCCTAGCAGTTCGAAAGCACATAAAAAATGCAAGTAGAAAAATATGGACCACTTTGATGGGAAGGTAACAGTGCTCCATGTGCCTTTGGCGTTTAGTTATGCTAGCCACATGACCACGGAGACCTCTTTGGACAGCGCTACCTCTTCGGTTTAGAAACGGAGATGAGCACTGCCCCTAGAGCCGGAAACGACTAGCACGCATGTGCGAGGGAACCTTTACTTTTACCTATTCCTAATCCAGAAACACTTTAACCATCACAAAGTTGAACATTTATTTTAGCAGATGGTATGTCTTTATTTTAAATTTATTTCTTAGATTTATATCTTGTCTTTCCTATAAGAAATGAAACAGTCTTATATTAATATATGTCTTCATTTAATCTTCATAACAGCTGGCCCAAACAGTGGAACTTTTGCTTCCCCATCCTGACAAACATTAGAACTACTATATTGTACTATCTCTTAATATTTGGGAATTGATACTTAACTGAGTTATTAAATTATCCCTTCAGTCATAATCTAAATGAATTGACTGGGTTCACATAACATGTTAAGCCACCAAAAAAAAAAAAAAAATTAACCAAGGTTGAAAGAAACAAAAAACTGCTAGATTTTTAATCTCTTTAACCATGTTATGTGAACCCAGCAGTTAATAATTAACTTGTGCAGAAGTTAAAAACGTTTTCCAGAGGATGGTTCCAAAAATGCTTTGAGCATCTTTCCCAATCGAGTATTCTTCAGGTATGATAGGATTATAACTGTTGGAACAATCAATGCATATGGGAGTTGTAATTGTACACATCTATAGTGCACCAAGTTAGAAAGAACTTGCATACATTGTGGAAACTGTATCTTAACTTTGATGTGTTATTATCCGTCTTTTAGAAGCCAAGATTGCTTATCATCCTAGGATACCCACAGCAAGTAGTATGATCTCCAGTAGCTCACAACAGTTCTGCCTTGAGCAAGGGGTTGTGAGAATTCTTCATTATACATGGTGCCCAATTAAGTTTCCCATTCATTAGTAGCACATGTATAATGAAGGAAACTGCATTGCACTGTAATTTCAGGTTAGTTTGAAATTTGTCTTTGGTCTTGATTTGAAGATTACTGTTTGATCCGCTGTTTATTTTGTCACTGTTTTTGCAAGAATATATATTTAATCATCCAATGGTTGAAAGTTTGATGATTCCCCCAGTTTTTCTCCAATGCCTCTAGAAATTTACCCCAAAATTTTTGTTACTGATTCCACAGCTCCTTGTTATTGTACTTAGTGCATACTTATCATATTTTGTTGGTGTTACTGCCTTTGAGTCATCTTCATGATAACCTATGCCTTTCTGAAAAATTGTGGTGCTATGGCCTTTCAAACTATTTGCTGTTGAAAAACTGTGATTTCTTCCCCACCTCCAGCCCCCCCCCCCATGCATTATAGGTACAGAACTAAAGGTGATGTACAAGCCAGTATCAGATATTGATCAGTGAAGTGTCTGTTATAATATTGCAGTGGTGAAGGGAGGTAGATTGGGATATATTAAATTATATTGTTTTAATACCAGCATGCATCCTCTCTTTTTTTTTTCAAAATTAGACTTAGAGAAGACGCCTTAAGGAATCAAAGTTGCGGGGGGGGGGAGGTTTAGAGAAAAACTGGAGTTTCAGTTTTAAAAACAAGGCAAAAATGAACTTGGATTTGTCCTTTGCCTTAAGTGAACAGTGTCTAAATTGTTGCATTGCATTGTAACAGTTCAAGCTTGAAATCCATCCAGTATTGTCCTACAGTACAGTACTGTTATGAGCCTTATTCCTTGTTATTGTTGTTTTCAGTTGTCAAACTTCATACCTGAATTCATCAGTAAGTCTTAGCTCTCTACTACCATGTTTCCCTGAAAATAAGACTTTGTCTTATATTTTTTTGAACCCTGAAATAAGCGCTTGGCCTTATTGCAATGCACTCAAAAGCCCGATTGGGTTTATTATCAGGGGATGTCTTATTTGTGGGGAAACAGGGTAGACTATAACTGAAAAACTAATCTTGTCCCAATGAATATGCAGATTGTGAATATGTAGCTAGTCTGTGCTCAGGTTTATTGAAAATGTAATGAGAAGACTAGGGTTGCAGGGATTCCTGGGGATTGTTGATGGTGACTTGCACCATTGTTGTCTTTGACAGATCCTGAGTACAAAAGCTGACCAGCAAAAGTTTCAACCTAACAAGAGGTGGAACAGACTAAGTAGGCAAAGCATATTTGTGTGCAGTAGAGGATTCAATGAAGATACTCATGGCATCATTATTGATTGAGACCTATAGTGATTCAGTGCCCCACCTTACAAAAGACAAAAGCCTTTCAGCATCTGGCATTTTGCAGTACTTACCCTCTAGCACTGCTGATACTTATGGCAATGATTCAATTTGATATGCAATGCAGTAAGAAATTATAGAGTTTCCTGTTTTACACAGAAATGAAAAGTGTTAATTTGAATATCAAATTCATTAATTGATCTTAAATTATGTCTTATTTTTTAGAAACAAAACAAGACATATTATTTAGGAACTGTGTTCTGTTTATTTAAAAAAAGGCTTAATCCAATATTTTATAATAGCTATTTTGGGGAAGAGTTTATTACATATATAATTGTGAAACAAGATTTAATATTTCAAATGTTTGTATTTTTCTGAATGATAATACTTTTGTATGGAAGTTGACACTAGAAGACAAAGAATGGATTGTCTATATGCTCTGCTTACAGCTAAAAGACTAAAACAACTCTATGGTTTGTGGAGATTTTATTAGCAATATACAGATGAATTACTTACTAACAGAGGTTAGCTATTATCATGAAATATAGCTACCATTTATTGAAGTGTGTGTGTAGAATTTTCATTTTCTTGCAAATATAGGGCGTGCTTTTTTTCAGAACAGCAGAGTATTCATTTAATGGTTGTGATAGGAATTCATCAACTAGCTTGTTGCCTGATTTAATGCTGTGGTCTGAAAGAGAGTCACTGGCTCAAAGTCACCCAGCCAATTTTCATGCCTAAGGCAGGACTAGAACTCAGGGTCTCTTGGTTTCTAGCCTGGTGCCTTAATCACTAAACTAAATTGGCTTTCAACCTAGTACTGATTGATTGGTTTGGATAGGAATTGACTGATTGGCTTGTTGCCCAAGCTTGACATTGTGGGCTGAGAGAGTAGAATATCTATGAATATATGCCTTGTATATTTTTGTTCACCTGTTCACCTAACAATTTGAAAGCATGCAAATGCGAGTAGATAAATAGATACCACTTCAGCCTCGTCATCTAGTCATGCTGGCACACCACAACAGAAATATCTTTGGACAATGCTCCACTTAGAAACGAAGATGAGCACCACCCCTAGAGTTGGATACAACCAGAAAGGGGAAACCTTTACCTTTATATTATTTTCCTTTCTTTCTAGATTGCTTTTGTAGTCTTTTTAACAGTTTGGGCTTCCTCCCTCCTTTCCTCTGTTGTATTACGTTTTACATTGATAAAAGCAAAACATGTTTCTAGCACAGTACAGAAGCTGGCATGGTGCAGATCACCAGTTTCTTCTGTAAGATTTCTTTAGCCACAATAAGGATCCCACTGTGATGGTAAAAAGCAGTTCACCATCTGATGAATGGATCTTTTGCAATCAACAAACCATGGCAGCCATTTTGTAAGAACACCTACTGGTTGCTTTCAGAATTTTATGTGGTTCCTACCTCAAAAGCGCTGTCTATCTCTGCTTATGAACACAAGCATTTTCTCTCTATTTTCTTTTTGATTTAGCTTTTCATTTCTCTGGATTTTGCTCTCTTTAACTGTCCTATCCTCAGCTTACTTTCTTGGCTTACTGTTTGATGGAGACCTTGCTTTATTCATTGGATTTCATTTATCATATCTATATACCACCTTAATGTGGTTCAAAGCAGCATGCATTATCTCCCTATCACAGGAGTTGTTGGTAGAGATAGGGCTTGAGCAAAAGTTATCAAATAAGCATCATAACTCAAGTGAAGGTTTGAATCTAGATGTCTTTTTGCCTAATCTGATAATCTAATCATTATACAACCTTAAATTTTCTTTGAAACCTCTCCTTTGATTTGAAGTGAGCACCTGAACTCTGAGCAGTCTCTTTTTGATGTCAGTCCCACTATTATGCTAGATCATAACATTTTATAATTATATATACACCTCCCCCAAATGTTGCAGTGTACTGTCGCATAAATCTTTTTTGCATAGAATTTTATGTAAATTGTTCCTGTTCTGAAAATAGCATCCTGCTATTCCTCACTCAGCACATATTTGTTCAGATGAAAGTATTATGTATCTGTTAATTCATATGCACCCGTTATATACTCTTGAATCACCTTGGGCCTTCATCAGTAAGCTATCTAAATTTCAATTCTTACTTCTTCATTGAATAGCTCTCCTTGATAAAGTAACCCAAATGGTGTGGGACACAAAAGCGTACCTATTACTTAAAGTATTATGTGCCAAAGGCTATGAATGGTCCTTTGCCAGTTTTGTGTTATTTCCTCATTGATATTAAGAATGCCTGTTCTGAAATAATAGACTGAATGATGTACAGATAGTCATCCATTTACGATTGGTTGCTTAGTGACCATTCAGTGTTACAAGGGACCCAGAAAATGGGAATTACACCGTGGTACATGATCTCATTTTGGGTGCTTGGCAACCAGCCTGCATTTACAGTGCCTCTTTGTGGCTATGTGACTGCTCTTTGCGACATTTTTGCCAGAAACTGACATTTACTTCCGGTTTCTGGCAAAAACCAGCCCATAGTGAGTATTGGGTTCACTTAAAGTTCACGTAATGACTGCTGCAAAAAAGGTTGTAAAATCAGTTCTGGTCACATGGTGACTGGCAATTTATGACCAAAATTGTGAGCTCAATTACAGTTACAAGTTGAGGACTACCTATATTGCTTCCTCTTACAAATGGGCTGGGATCCAATCTATAGAGTCCATACCTGGATGATGATGAACAGCCCACAGAAATAATAGTGTCCTTTCAGCATCTATGTCAAATTTCTGTGATTTAGTGCAGTTTCTGCTCACCATTTCAAAATCATCCCAGGAATATGCTGGTGGGAATAAATTTATGAGGTAATCCCCAAATCTAACCACATGATCTTTGGTCAGTTGTAGACTATAGAATTGAATGATTGCTTAAAATGGTCCAGTTCATGTTCCAGATGGATCTGAATGTTCTTGCTGACTATTCTTGAGAAATTTCTTGTCTCTGTCTACAATAATGCTTGCATCCTTTTTGTTGATCTATGGATCAAATCCAGGTTCCAGGAAGTTGACATTATCATTTTTAAGCATCTTCTTTTCTTGAGCAAAACCCAGTCAGCATCTTGGTTTATTCAGGAGCCAAGCATAATGAAACAAATAAGGTTGTAGAGGAATACAGAGATAACTTTGAGGAAGGAATGCAAGATTTACTAAGTAAATGATAACTCAGTCCTGGGAAAGGAGAAAGTCTGGGAAAGAAATTCAAAAAGATTCAACTGGTTTCTGTTTTGTATAAGAAAAAGTATAAGAGGGATACTTGGCAGGGTTTTTTTTTTGTTTTTATACCTCATACTATAACAATAAAGTATCAGTAGTCCTTTTATTGTCTGTTCCATGATCTGACCTATCCTGAAGGTTGACATAGGAGAGGACAAATAAAGGAACACTCAAGATGAATAAAACTGAGCACATAATTGTTAGAATTACCCAGTTCGACCACTTGCAGAAAAGGAACCCCTTTTAAGGACCATTTAGTATCCTATTCTATGTCTGTCAACACAATAAAGAGAACATTCTTCTCTGTTCCCATTGCAGTTCATAGGATAGCACATTGATGTTTTTCTGGTTTATGTGGCATCTCCTTCAAGAAGTTGGGAGAAGAAAACCAGAGCAATCCAAATTTCCAAGGCTGATGTAAATTCTTTGCAAACAGATTTGCTCACATATTCCTCAATTTGGAATCCAGTGTTAGGTCAAGTAATAGAAAGATAATTAGACAACTACTCATCCTATTCATAGGGATTGTTTCCAGTGTGTGGATTTTGAGGACACAGAGAGATTATATGGAGAAGCAAGACTTCCTGTTCGACTCTACATCAACAAATTAGACCACGGGTGTCAAACTCACCGTGTCACGTTGCTGTCACGTGATGTTTTGCGACTTTTTCCCATTTGCTGAGCTGGGGTGGTTGTGGCCTGAGCATGACGCATTCAGCCCTTGGACCACCAGTTTTGAGATCCCTGAATTAGATCATACAGTATAAAGGTGGCCCCAAAGTTAAGGTGTCATTAATGCCATCTTCTGGTTGGGATGTTTCCTATTTGCTTAAAGGGAATGGTTGTTAAAATATCCCTCTCAACTCACAAGATCAATTTGCTTCAGGCTAATCTCATATGTTCAGTTTTTGAGAATTGTGGCCTTTTTGATACACCAAACCCAAAAGGTTTGACATCACTGCCATAAATTATGATATCCTTCTGTGCTTTCTGGTAGGATTGAATCTTAAAGTACAATCTGGCCCTTGCTATCATGCCATATCCAGAAGTTGAAGCTGGGAGACAACTGCTCAGTGCAGTCATTACTTTGGATCATTATCTGATCCTGATGATGGATGCGATAAGAGAAACCAAGCTGAAATTAAACTCAGGCAAGAAGAAGATGCTGTTAATAAGGAGGAAACTAGAACTGGACACTGAATCAAGGTCTACTTTAGGTGGAGCTGTGCTCTCATAGAAGGAGCTTATCTACTGTTTGAGAATACTCTGTTTCATTCCCAGCTCTAATTAAATATGTAGGGAATGGTTGTGGCCAGGAGTGTGTTTACATAATTATCAAGTGATACATTAATTGCAACTCTTCCTAAGCTGCTTAGATTTGGTTACAGTCATCCTTGTTTTAGTTGCAATCTATTGTGACTATTGCAATGAGCTTGAAAAGTGTCTGGAAATTAAAATGGGTATAAAAATGTAAAGTTCAGGTATCTTATACTCCCTATATTGAAGAATCTGCACTTGTCCAATCTACCCATTGTCTGTTGGGCATAACTGAAGGTGTTGGTGTTGATTGTTAAAAATCTAAACAACTTAGGGTCTGATTTAGGAATGAACACCTCACCTGCTATGAACATGCCTGATAACATAGACTAGTAATAGAGAGACTTCTGAATATATGTCACTGACTAAAGTCTGTACACTTGATATATGGGAGAGGGACTTTTCTGTGGTTATGCTCTTACTCTCTGAATATGGAATGTGCTTACTCTCTGAGTATTTAGAAAACAGCATGGACGTATTACTTCCACAAATCCTTTAAAATATTAGTTGATTTTAATGCCATGTTCTATTTTTTATATTTTCATTCAAATTATTGCAAGGCATGTTGGTGTATAAGGAGAAATATTCAGTATATATTTAATAAATAAATGTGCAGATTGATCTATCCTTGGTTTATTGTTTTATTACTACATATAGTATGGAGATCATCAGGCTAAGCTGAAGTTACCTTGGTTGGGAGAAATCTCAGTCTTGATAACTAGTAAACTAGCAATATGTGCTCAAATGTGAGAAGTGAGTATGCTATTAGTAAGCCACCAAAAGATCAAGGCAAACCATCCATCCCAGATGGCTGAAGGTCATCTACAAGCATGATTAATGTCATGAAGTCCAACTAAAGCTATACAATCAATCCTGGTCTTCTATACAGTTGAAGAATTGTGTAGTTGTTAGATTATACTTTGGATATGGCAAGATGGGAATGCTTTGCTTTCATTTCCTAAATTTCAAACAGCCAACTTAAAGAAACTGCTTAGCCTTTGTGTTAGTGTTAATTTTGTATATAGCATTATGTGATCATGAATGATTGACTAACTTTCACCTCTTGTGTCTTTTTTTTTTTAAATACTTAAGGTTTTACCATACCTGCAAGCTACCTGGAAGAATTATGGGTATCCGGCTACTTCACTTTTCTTCTATAGTGATTTTTTTGCTGCTTCTGGTGGCAGGTGCATTAACAGCTTTACTACCTAATATTAAGGAAGATAAAATGCTCACTCTGCGAAGGGAGAGAAAATCCCAAAGCCAATTGGCTTCAGATTCATTTACTCTTATTATGCAGACATACAATAGAACAGACTTACTCTTGAAGCTTTTAAATCACTATCAAGCCATGCCTCACCTGCAAAAAGTGATAGTTGTGTGGAATAATGTTGGGGAGAAAGCACCTGAAGAAACATGGAATACTTTGGGACCTCATCCTGTCCCTGTCATCTTCAAAGTACAAACGGTAAATCACATGAGGAATAGACTTCAGGTTTTCCCGGAGCTGGAAACAAAAGGTAAATATTGTCTCTCTTATTATCTCTTTCTACCTCCCCATCAGTAATGATTATGGCTTATAGTACAATAAAGGGGTTATTGATGAAAGGGAGGAGTAGTTATTAATGAATAATTCATGCAGCACGCAAGGTATGTGAGAAAGACCTTGAGAAAAAGGGTGAAGGGATGCCTAGATAATGATTAGATAAGATATACCAGGTTTGCCAGAGCTAAATAACGGGCAGAGAAAGAATGGACCCTCCCTCCAAACTTCTCAGATTCTAAGAGGCAGCAGGACATTTGTACAGGCAGTCCTAAACTTACAACAGTTCATTTGGTGACCATTCGAAGTTAAACGGCACTGAAAAAAGTGACTTTATGACTCTTTTTCATATTTATGACAGTGCAGCGCCCCCATGGTCACATGATCAAAATTCAAATGCTTGGCAGTTGACTCATATTTATGATGCTTGCAATGTCCTGGAGTTATGTGATCTACCTTTTGCAACCTTCTGACAATCAAAGTCAATGGGAAAACCAGATTCACTTAACAACTGTTTTACTAACTTACTAACTGCAATGATTCACTTAACAACTGCGGCAAGAAAGGTGGTAAAATGGATCAAGATTCATATCTGTAGAGATTCTCAATTCTCCAGGTCATGGTTGTCCCAAAGGTGCTTTTTCAGGAGGCAACTGGACTTTCTTGTTTTTTTCTTTTGAAGATGTTTTGCTTCTCATCCAAGAATCTTCTTCAGCTCTGACAGGATAGTGAGGAATGGAAGGGTTTATGGAAGCTGTCTGCAAGGAATATAAATCCTTCCATTCCCCTCTATCCTGTCAGAGCTGAAGAAGAAAGCCCAGTTGCCTCCTGGAAAAGCACCTTTGGGTCAAGATTCATTTAAAAACTGTCTCACTTAACAACTGAAATTTTGGAGAAAGAATGGTAAACACTTCTAATTGTGGTATATTCATAGAGTATGATCAAAATATAGATTGCAGCAATAGCACTTGACTTATATACCACTTTACAGTGCTTTACGGCCCTCTCTAAGCGGTTTACAGAGTCAGCATATTGCCCCTAACAATCCGGGTTCTCATTTTACTCACCTCAGAAGGATAAAAGACTTAGTCAGCCTTGAGCCTGGTGGGATTTGAACTGCCAAATTGCAGGCAGACGGCAGTCAGCAGAAGTAGCCTGCAGTACCGCGCCCTAACCACTGCACCATCGAGGCTGCACCAATATATGAACCCGGCTTACACTTGAACTCATAAACGTTCTTACTATAGAGTTAAGCCCTATTGAACAAAGCAGAATCCATTTAAATATAAAAGCTTGAGTTCATATTGCACAGAACGAAACGTTTCTTCTGTGATTGTTGGTATAATGAGATCCAGAGACTTTTTCACTAATTATTCTTCATTTTTGGAACAAGAGAACGTTTTAGCCGCTGATAACATATTTCAGGTTCTCTTGAATTTGGCAAAATCCTGCCAAAGGGCAACTGTGTTTTCCAGTCACCATGAATATTGATCAATCTGTTGTAAGTATTTTGCTCGGTAAATGTAGGCACTCATTAAAATGCATTTTTCTCCATTCAGCTGTTTTGATGATGGATGATGATACCCTAGTTAGCGCCTATGACCTAGTTTTCGCTTTCTCCATTTGGCAGGTAATGTCAGCATTCTGCTTTGCATGTTTATTTAGTATAAAAAGTGTTTTGAGTTATGTACTGTACAGGTCTCCAAAGATCCTCCATGTACACCTACTTAAACATTACACTTGCTTCCAGTCACATTTAGAAATTAGTCTCAAAGAAACACATCATGCATAGAGAGCTGTTTTTCTTAAAACTGTTTTCTTTTCAAAAATGCCAAGATCTTCTAAGGAGATTGTATGCCTGCTAGGTATGCGTCAGACACAAAAGGAATTCAGCTATGTTTTGAAATTCAGATTTATGTCAGATTTGACCAGCATACCAAAAGCCAAACTATACATTCAAAATTTAACAGAGGGGCCAATTCTATATGTTTATTATGAGGTTTAAGAGACACATTTCCACTGTACCAGTGGAACAACAATCATGTCTTTCAATTGCCAAGTCCCAGAACGAAAAAGGAAAATATAGTAAAAAATACAAAAACAGTATGTACACTAACAACAATTCCTAAAAACACTGTTAGTGACTTGTAGTTGTTGACCATGTAGACAAAAACATCCATCCCTGTAAAGAAACAGTTAGTGCTGCTTTTTGATCCCAGGAAAAGAAGTATTTGGCTTGCGAACTGCAAATAGCTGCAATGCGCACATAGCACATTTAAATCTGAAGCTCTGCATGGCCCTAACACAGAAACCATACCAGATAGCTCACTGAGCAAGCACCCTGTCAGCCCTACTATGTAGACTAAACTAAAAAATCAGCTTCACAGAAAGACTAAAACTTTTTTTATTGAGATTGGTTATATCAATAAAACAGTCTGATTATGCTTTATTCCCTACTGCCTTGCCCTTATACTCATGAGAATTAAAGAGGTGTCTGCCTGAGTCACTTCTGCATTTCTTCTGCCATGTTTTTCCACTGGTAAAGGATGTAGCCTGTCTCTGTCAAGATCACCTGCCTTACTCTGTCTACGCATATAGACTTCCGAAGATAAGATACGCAGAATAGGAAAGTATTCTTTGAAGAAGCAGTTCAAAGGATGCAAGGAAATATCTTGTAGGCCGCCTTGAATTGCGATGTACAAGTAGGCAGCAATATAAAATTTATAAATAAAGCAAGCAAGCTAGCAAGCTGTTGTACCCACCTCCTCTAGCTCACCACATAGGGTGCAGAGTTGGGAATGAGAAGTCAAATATGAAACGAATACATTTAGTCCTTGGGCTATGACTATTTGTTCAGTGATGATTGAAAGTTAAGACTATATATACATATATATATATATATATATATATATATATATATATATATATATATATATATATATTGAAAGCAGAGATTTTTCTTTTGGGATTGATGAATAAGCAGTTGGAAAAAATTATGGCACTTTATATGTTGACTTCAGTGGTGGGTTCCTCCTGGTTCGGCCCAGTTCTCCCGAGCCAGGAGCGGTGACGATATGACATCACTGAACCGGTTCTGCCCACACCGCCCTCCCCCCAACACCATGTTATTCTTACCTTTTATTTGGCCCCACTCCCAATCTATTGCTGCTTCCTGAGTCCCAGCTGATGCCTAGAGGGAAAAAAACTGTTTAAACTCTTGCCACAGGGCTTCAAAGGGCCACCCTACAGCTGATAAGTGTTAAAAGAAAATAAATGGGTAGACCATAACCTGCAAAAATACATGAGTAGATCAGTGCCAACAAAAAATAAATGGGTAGATCGGTACAGCTCTGCAAGCAGTTAAAAGCCTGGTAGACCAGTACCTCTGCTAAATCCTAAATAATTGTCACATGACCATCAAGCCACGCCCACAAAATAAGCCATGCCCACAGAACCGGTAGTAAAAAAATTTAGAACCCACCCCTGGTTGACTTCAGCAGGATATTTCTCTGTATATGTGTGTGAATGTGTACGTGTACACAAACATACACAGACACAAAAGAAAAATAACTGGCTTCAATTCTATATACGTCTTTAAAATCTTCTGTATTATTGTATGTTATGAGTCCAAATTTTTTTGGCTTTTTTACACATCCATCAAGCATAATAAAATGTTCCTTCATCTTCGTTAGATTTCCAACATACGTTTGAAGAACCTTTATATATCCTAGCCAATTTTTCGAGTGAATGTATCAACAATACAGCATTTGATAAAAATTCTCCTTAAGACTGTAATATTACTCTAAATTTCAATTCTTTCAAGTACATATTCTTCCACCGATCCATGTGTATTATAATGTTTCTAGCAATAGCACTTAGACTTATATACTGCCCTATAGTGCTTTACAGCACTCTCTGGGTAGTTTATAGAATCAGCATACTGCCCCCAATAATCTGGGTCCTCATTTACCAACCTCCGAAGGATGGAAGGCTAAGTCAATCTTGAGCTGTCAGGATCAAACTCCAGATCTTGGGCAGAATTAGCCTGTAACACTGCATTCTAATCACTAGATTAAAACCACCATTTTAATTTATTTTATCATGCAGTTCTTCTCTTATTATTATTCTACATTCTCCTTGACAATATATCACTCAATCATTTATGTTTAATAATCATTTCTCTTCTATAAAATGCTTCTGTGCCGAAACCCAGAACAGTATTTTGGGGCACAGCCTACATTTATATCTGTTCCATATTCTCAGTATGTCAGGTTAAACAAAATGGTTTTTAAAATCTACATCAACCTTAAGGCATCATACGGTAGATGCCACCCAAAGCTCAAATCATGCCTTTCTAATTCCAAAAGTCTCCTGTTTCTTAGCAACCTCTATTCTTTCATCCGGACCAAAGAGCAGGCAGCAAAATATAATTTCAAATTAAGTGTGCCAGTCCTCCTTTCTTTTGCAATACCTTATATTTAACTCATGGTTTTCCCCTCTGCCGTACAAATATAGATATTAGCAGTATTTTTTTTTCCACATTTGACTCAAACTGAATTCATTACATGTATCTTGAGAGTTGGTATAGCATACAAGGTAGCCCTCGACTTCCAACAGTTCATTTAGTGACTGTTCAAAGTTACAATCGCATTAAAAAAGGGAACTTACGACCATTTTTCACAGTTAGGAAGTTTGCAGCATCCCCACAATCATGTGATCAAAATTCAGATGCTTGGCAACTGGTTCATATTTATGACCGTTGCTGTGTCCCAAAGTCGTGGGATCTCTTTTTGGGATCTTCTGACAAGTGAAGTCAGTGGGGAAGCCAGATTCATTTAACAACTGGGTTACTAACTTATCAACTGCAGTGATTCACTTAACAACTATGGAAAGAAAGGTCGTAAAATGGGGCAAAACTCATTTAACAACATAAATTTTGGGCTAGTTGTATTCGTAAGTTGAGGACTATCTTTAGTAACACCAATTCTAAAAGGCAAGCAGACCCTGATTCAAATCTTACTTTGTCCCTTAGGCAAGTATTTCAATTGCATGCTTTGGAAATTAATAATATTGGTACTTATAAGATAGTTGTTTGGATTACACTAGATCAGGGGTGTCAAACTGGATTTTTTTGGAGGGCCGGATCAGCATTGTAGTTGTCCTCTGAGGGCTGGCTGGTGGGGGGGAGGGAAAGACAGGACAGCTGGCTCCTACAGTACCCTGCCAGCCAAAACTGGACACGGGGCCATGCGCACCCCCACAAATATTGTTTTCAGCCTGGACGGCCTCCTGCAGCACTCTGCTGGCCAAAATGGGGGGTGGGGGGCCCGCACACGGGGGGGATGTGGCCCGTTTTTACTAGCAGAGGCACCATGGGCCAGTCCTTTGCTATTTCCAGGCCAGCCCCGCGGGTTAGATCTAAGCACCCCGCGGGCTGAGTATGATACCCCTGCACTAGATTATGAATTTGGTGCATTTTGAATATGTGAATTATTAGTTAAATTGGGATATTGCTGATGTGGAGCTCCCCACAAGACCAAACCTCTTCTGGGTTTTCAGAAATAATCTCAGTGCTCAGTCTGGGAATGAGATGCAGGAGAAAAAAATTAATCCTGTTTTTTTATAATATAGCATAGAAGACACAGAAATGGC
This sequence comes from Masticophis lateralis, assembly GCA_030761175.1. NCBI lineage: Eukaryota > Metazoa > Chordata > Lepidosauria > Squamata > Colubridae > Masticophis > Masticophis lateralis. Next base: position 127,343,102 of record JAUDYJ010000003.1, read on the forward strand.
TGTAGAATACATAGACAAACTGGGCCCTGTTGAGTGCATAAAACATGCCAATATAAAAATCAGGGCTTTTTCTGAACTCTACTCATCAACTTTTTAACTATGTGTCAGTTCTTGGCACAAAATGTGGTTAAATTTGCAGTGATAATAAACTTGAATGTGGGGGACATCTTATAAACAAGTCTTTTTTATGTATATTTTTGTTATTGGGTCATAAATCTTTTGCAATTGTTTTTATTTGCAACCAGGGGCCCAATAGCAATATTATGATGTTTTTCTTTTCCAACAGCAATTTCCAGATCAGATTGTTGGATTTGTTCCCAGAAAGCACATCCCCAGCCCTGCAGGGATTTTCAGCTATGGAAGTTTTGAACTTCAGGGTCCTGTCATTGGTAATGGAGACCAATATTCAATGATCCTAATAGGAGCTGCCTTCTTCAACAGCGCATATCTAGAACTTTTTCAACAGCAGCCTGAAACTGTGCACGCTATGATCGATGAGACTCAAAATTGTGACGATATTGCCATGAATTTCTTGGTAGCCAAACATATTGGAAAGCCATCGGGTATATTTGTGAAGCCAGTAGACATCAGGAATTTAGAAAAAGAAAGCAACAGTGGTTATTCTGGGATGTGGCACCGGGCAGAACACTTGCTGCAAAGGTCCTACTGCCTTAATAAATTGGCTAGCATCTACGGCAACATGCCTTTGAAATATTCTAATATTATGATTTCGCAGTTTGGTTTTCCAAACTATGCTAATCACAAGAATAAAGTATAAGAATATGCTCCAGTAAATGCTTCAACATGCTTCTCGGCAATTCAAATAATATATCAATCAAGTAAGGAAGTCTCAAGAAATCTGTAGGGTACTCATTATTTGGAGCTAATTTCTGCAAGAGCTCTTTGGGGATGTGAAGTCTGGGTGAAACATTCCATCTCTTGTACTCAGCATGTGAAAGCTTTTTAGTTGGCTTCGCTATTTATCCCCATTTCAGACAACCTCTTTCCCCCCCACCAAAAAAACCACTTGAATTGAAATTGTCCCAGAAAGCCATGTGCATTCACATCATCGAAGTTGCAAATATACAGTATCTCCAGCTACAATGTGTAAGCCAACAACCATTTTTCATTTTCAGCCTGCCTGCCTGTTCAAATATGCCAATAAAAAGAAGCAATGAATAAATTCTCCATAAAATGGTAGCACTTTTTTTTCTTCACACATCTGTACAAAGAGGCTGCACTTGATTTTTATAGCAGATATTGCTCCAGTGACACTCAATAGTTTTACCCGCAGAAATAATGAAATATTTTCTGTGGAATGACTTGATGATTTGAGAACATTTGCAATATCATTATTTTCTTCCTCTATCCACAGATAAATAATATTTTTTAAAAAAAGAACACTTGGTGAAATATTTGACACAAATACATTATCTTGATCTTGAGACATGTGAAGAGTTTGCCCTCATCTTCCACTAATCTTTAATAAAAATTGTTTGAATTTTGAAGGCAGTGCTATTTTATGTCTTAAGCCAAGAGCTAAATAATTTGCAGCATTTTTTTAACATAATGATAAAATGTTTCTGAACTTATACAATTTATAATATCTAGGTGAATATTCACTCTGAAATCTTTCTGTAACTCTAAAATAAAATGTTTAATCCCTTGTCTATCAGTAAAAGCTAATAAATGCAGTTACAAGATTGGGAATTTTTTCCATGCAAATCGTAATTCAAGACACAAAGAATGCAGCACTTCTGACAGATATAGTGAAATTTGAAAAGCTCCTAGCATTTCAAGTTGCTATCTTCTCTGTAAACTATACATTTGTATATTCAAGAACAGCAATTGTGTTTTCAACTCTATATACTCCATAGAAACCAAGTCTGAGATCCAGAGATCCTATATAATCCATTTTTTCTTCTTTTTCAAAGAATCACCCCCCCTGCATCCAAAGCTGTTCAATCCATATTTTAATATCCAACTTCTTTATATTGAATATTTGCCACTACCAAAAGAACCCCCCATTTTATCTGTGCAATATTTTGATCGGATTAAAAAGATTAAGCATAGATTACTATACAAAAGCTGCAGCCAACATCTGCAATAGTGATCTGGGGCAGCTCACAGTATGTTGGCAGAACATAGAGACCAAAGTAAGAAATTGTATCAAAGATTACTCAGCCTACAATCAATCTGAATTCAATTGCAATTTTTTTTTATTTGAATGCACATTTTTTTTCAGGCTTGTGTATCTGAAACTGGTGGCTTACTGCTACTTTCAAGTTAATAAAATGAATATTAGTATTTGGTTTGGGAACAGGTTGTGCTACCTTGTATATTAAGGTGCCATATTTGTGTTCATTCATTTAGGCTTATTCTGTATCTGAATTTGTATATTTCTTTTCCTTCTGCTCAATAATTTTCAATCTGTTGAAAAAAAAAATATATGATTTAGAATTCAGTGGTTCCTGGAGATGTAACTGCTTAGTTCAGTTGTATTTTGATGTATTTTGTAAATTCAGAAGTTGCGCATTTTTCTCTTTTATAGTCATATTGTTGGGATATTAGTTCTTTCATCTTTATTTTTTAAAAGAACTGCTAATAAAAATGTGTAATAATGAAAATGTCTCATGGTTATTTATTGGCTGAAGAGATGTATTATACAGAAAGTAGACTAATTCCTTCTTTTGTGCTCATATGCCAATGAATTCCAACTACTGGAATTAAATGTATATAAGATTACAGCTCTGAAGGTTGATTAGAAATGACTGAGTTGTAATCTTTATCTAGGATTGTGCTATGTTATTTTAAATACAATACTGTAATGTCTTGGAAATAAAATCCTACTTCAGATTTATTTCCAAAGAAACGTTATATGTCCACTGCACATTTCTTTATTCCCAGTGTTAAAATGAATATTCCCTAAGTATCTGAAGCACATTGTTCAAGGCCCTGTCTTAATGTAGTTCATTCCAGCTAGAGGAGACATTAAGAGTCTTGGATTACCATTTGGCTATAAATCTATGATTTAGATTTCAGTAAAGCAAACCTTTCTGGTCCAAAATTCTCCAAAAGTTAAAGTCACTTTCAAGTTAAACTTTATTATTGATGACTTCATTTGTACAGCTGGATCAGAGGTGGGTTTCAGTAGATTCTGACCAGTTCTGGTAGCGGAAATTTTGTGTCGTTCGGAGAACCGGTAGTAAAAATTCTGATTGGCCCTTTCCCCATCTATTCTCTGCCCCCCAAGTCCCAGCTGATGGGGAGGAAATGGAGATTTTGCAGTAACCTTCCACTGGAGTGGGGCGGGAATGGAGATTTCACAGTATCCTTACGCTGTCACAGACACCAAACCATGGACACCAAGCCATGCCATGGACACCAAGCCACACCCATAGAACCAGTAGTAAAAAACTTTGAAACCCACCACTGAGCTGGATGATTTTCCTTCCTTCACTGGAACTTTAACAGATGTACATGGGCATCTCTATGTGTTTATATGTAAAGACTCCCTTAAATTTAGTTATTATTTACTTAAAAGTCTGTGGAGATTCTCAGTCATCCAGGTCATGGGTCTCCCAAAGATGCTTTTTCAGGAGGCAACTGGACTTTCTTGTTCTTTCTTTTGAAGACGTTTCACTTCTCATCCATGTTATTTACTTGTTGGATTTTATATCTTGCCTTTCATCATGCAGTTCAATGCATTTTTTCCACCATTTTTTTTTCTCACAGCAGCCTCAATAAGCCTAAGGTTACTGAATTTCCATGGCTGTGGGTAAAGCTGAAATCAAATTTCCCTGGTTCTATTCTGTTACTTAAACTCTTACACTACACTGGTTTTTCAGTTCATCTTCCAGTGACGGTATATGTATGGTTTGCCTGGCAGTGTTACAGAAGTGGTTTGCCACTGCATTCTTCCAAGATGTTTTAATTTCCTAGCCTAGTCAACAGCCTTTTAATTATACGTAGAGAGAGTGAGTTCTGTAAATCTCTGCTTTAGATCCTACAGAAGAAGAACCAGAAATACATCCATGCAATAAATATCAACTGCAGCTAATGCTTTTTACTGGAGTTAAAAACCAGAGCTTGTTTGGCTTATAAAGATGGGACTTATTCAGATGCTGGAGACTCTGAACCACATTTATACGAATTAAATGATACTGTAATAGAGTGGATTACTTTAGTGAAACTCAGCATGTCTTAAAGTCATTATATTTATTGTGCATAATCCTAAAATGGGAGGAAAAGAATCTTAGCCTGCTTACTAAATCCATGGAAGTGTTTTTCTGCATAGTGCTGTTGACCTATTTTAGATGAGAAAATAATGAATGGAAGTAAAGTGCATCACGAGCCTCATTACTGTATTTAAATAATTTGCCCAATTTTCAATACACCAGCAGATGGCACTACTAAGATTTTGCCAAGTGGTATTAAAAAAGAACTTTGGGGTGGATATATGGAACAGTCAGCATAGCATTGCAAACATTGTTCTATAAATATAGTGTTATTTATATAAATATGATTTTGGTTATTAATGCAATATTTGTTCCAGTTGAATGAGCTGTACAATAATCACAAGTGGAATGTTAACTGCTATCTTTTACAAATATGAAACAAACAATGCAATTAATGGCTACAATAGAATAACTGAACAAAGAAAATACAAGAAAGATATTTTTGAAAGAAATATTTAATAGCTGAATCTGAAAATGGTTACAATTATTAATGTTGTTATAATACTAAAGAAAATAACACAAAAATCAAGTTTTCTGAGGAAAATGTCCTTGTAATCATTCATTTCCACTGTCTTCTCCATAATATGGATTCATTGATACATTCAGATTAAGAATATTATTGACAGTTTTAGTCATCTAAATTATTACTCTAAGATAGAATGATGTTTGACCTGAACCAGAGTAACAACAGACCAATCAGATGCCACAGAATCTAGATTCTTATGCCTGATCAGTATTCTTAGTGCTTATGCTGGTCAGTTTGTAACTGACGTTGTGAAGACAAGTATCTAGAAGGTCTAGGGGAAAAATAAGTAAGTTCTTGAAAAGTTCTTATAATTTTAATTTTTAATCTGCTAGGTTCTTCTGAGGTTTTCCTTGGGGATAGCACCCAGAATACAGTTTTTTCCTATATTATGGGTTAAAAATACTTTCCAACATTTGTATTGTAAGAGAAATATTACTGCTATCATTCCATTTAGGTCTTCATAAAAAATTTGAACAAAGTAACTTCTGAGAAGTTAGTAATAATCGTAAAATCATAATACCATATCCCTAACTTCAAGAGGTATTTCTTCTCTACTCTTCAAGGTTGAACACAAAAGCCAGACTGATGTTTGGTCAGTTGACAGAAAGAATATATATATTTATCACATGTAACTACCATAACAGTGGTTACATCCTTGGTACCATTCATGAATTTATGTGCAAGATGTTAATTTGAAATAGTCAAAAGGCATCCTATGCAATTTTACATGAAATTCAATTTCACTCAGTACATAAGAGTTTACTTTTAAATCATCCTGCATATGACCAGTTTGAATGCTTAGAATCCAAAAATATAGGTTGGTTGCCTGTTTATGCCCTTATTTAATTTATGGGACACAAAAAAGTAAGCTAGGGTTTCCCATATTTATGAATGGAGTGATAATGCTTATTTATTTATTAAATTTGTATGCTGCCCATCTCACTGATAAAGTGGCTCTAGGTAGCTTTAGTAATGTACTAACGCTTTGAAGTGTGCGGAGGTGTAAACATGGCATCTATCAGTAACACACACAATTCTTACAGGAAAATATGCAATTGTTTTAAAGAGTTACAACAAGTGCCCTGTGTGCACTGAAAACTGTGCTGCCCAGCCTTACAACCCACATAAGCCATGGATCAGATATTGTTCAATACTAATTAAAGAAAACATACTCCTCGTGCGGCACAAATCATGGAAAGGAATGGGAAGCAGCACCATGCCATATAAAAATGGGCTATTTGGGCTTTACAAATTATTTGGAAGAGGTGTTTTAGTTTTGGGTAAGGGTAGCACCTCTCTTCAGTTCATGCTTTCTGCTTAAGCTCAAGCTCAAGCTTTTCTTGAGCTGCTCAAGTTCAAGAAAAGAAGGTGCCATAGCACTTCAAAGACCTTTCAGAAGTGTCACCAGATGTGGTGGATTTACATAAACTACCATAATTTTAGAAATACTAGTCTCTTCTATGTGCATTTCTGAAAGATCTTGTCATATGTAATGAATGGGAACTAATAATCTATACTATAGATGTCAAACTCATGGCGTCACATTGCCATTACGTGACGTATCGTGACGTTTTTCCCCTTCACGGAGCTGGGGTGGGTGTGGCCTGCATGTGACCCATTCTGCCCGCAGACCGCCATTTTGACACCCCTGATCTATACCATGACATCTTAATGGATTTGACATCAGAGAAAACTCCAATGACTATTAGTGTACAGATCTGTTAGTTGTTACTCTATTAATAGTGGCTAGTGGTTTGAAAGCAGGGGTGAAATATTCTAGCCCATTGTCATAGCCTGTGTAGCCACTGTAGCCCTCACATCCCCCAATTCTATCTCTTCCTCGCATGTGTAAGTAGCATTATGAAATTGTAATGTTTTAGGCTTCCATAAAAGAAAAACAAAGCTCTTTTTTCACCTTTCATTTTTAAAATGTTTTTAGTCAGATATGGCCTTGAATTGCTATTTTAAACACCATTGTAGCCCTTGCACTATTAAGTACAGTCAATAAATTACAATGGCCATGTTCATATAACATGCCAATTCTAAAGAAACCACCTTATAGTGTAATGTAATGTGATGGTTGGTTCACAGAACATGCTATGATATAATGTAGAATAGACTAACAGAGTTAGAAGGGACCCTGGAGGTCTTCTAGTCCAACCCCCTGCTTAGGCAGGAAACCCTATAGATCGGGGAAGGCACGGGCAGCATAAATGCAGGAGAACCAACCTGGAAGCTAAAATGGGGGGCCGGGGGTGCATGCTTAGGGTGGGCGCATGCACAGGGAATGCATGCGCATGCGTGGGGGCAGGGGGCATGCACAGGGGGCGCTTGCATTGCATTTTGGGGATTGGGGCATGCGCGCATTCATTCACGCTTACGCTTTGAGCACTTGGCACCAAAAAGGTTAACCATCACTGCCCTATACCATTTCAGACAAATGGTTATCCAATCTCTTCTTAAAAACTTCCAGTGCTAGAGCATTTACAAATTCTACAGGCAAGTTGTTCCACTGATTAATTGTACTAAATTTCTCCTCATTTCTAGGTAGCTTCTCTCCTTGATTAGTTTCCATTGCTTCTTGTAGCATGTTTGGTTTTTATTTAAACAATAGTGTATTGTGCAACTACATTACTGTATGTATATAGATTGCAATCCTATAATGTGTGTACCCTATTTCCCCGAAAATAAGACATCCCCTGATAATAAGCATAATTAGGCTTTTGAGCGCATGTACTAAAATAAACTTCCCCCAAAAAATAAGCCCTCCCCGAAAATATTTAAACACAGAGCTGGAAATCAGTTAAGATGGCAAGAGAAGACCCATCTTGTTCCACGCATCCCAAAATAATAAGACCTCCCCGAAAATAAGGCCAAGCGCTTATTTCGGGGTTCAAAAAAATATAAGACAGGGTCTTACTTTCAGGGAAACACAGGGTATGGGATTGTGTATGTATATCCATTTTAAAAAATTAAATCCAAGTGTCATTCTACTTGAAGATTTCTGAAATTGAAGGTTATCCTGTTCGCCTGTTTTCATACAATAATTTTTGTGATGCGAGGCATGGGACCTAACTTTACTCTAGTTGTGTAATGTGTTGATTGTGTTAAAACAATCAGTTGATTGTGATAAAACAATAACTATGGGTTAATGTTAATCATCAGCTAAATAAGAAATGTGAGCTATGTGTAGAAGAATCATTCCAAGACACTTGAAGGAACTTTAACTATTTGCTTAAACAAATTAACAAAAAATCATGTCTTCTTTGTGGGATACTGGAACTATTCCTGACAGCATCTTAAAACTTCATGGTGACTTCCTCTTTTCCATGTATTAAGCAGTGAAATAATCTTTCATTTGCCTACGGCTGAATAAGACTTAGGTATGAACATGTACTAAGGTAAAGGGGCATCGTTTTGTTATAAACTATAAATCAAGGGACATAATGGTTTGGCTCAATCAACTAACCTATGATTTGTTTTTGGCTTAACCTACTGTATGAACACAGCAATTGTGAGCTATAAACCATAGTTTAGAACTGATCATGATGTGTGAACAAGATCATGATATGTTACATTAGTATATTAGGCTAAATAACTTGACATATGTCCCCCCCCCCCATTTTTTTATTCAAGGAATAAAATACAAACTCACAGAAAATAACCAAGAACAGAACAAAACTAAACAGGACAAAATTGTTTGGGGGGCATGATTTTGTTCCTTGATTTGGCAGATATGCCATTTTAGCAAAATGATTCAGAATCCAATCCTTAAACCTAAATCATAGCTTGCCGGCTGCATGAAGACACTTCATTTGTTACTGAGATGGACTAGAACTAGTTAAATGCCAAGCCTGCCTTGAAAGGTAGGGAAACCGAGTGGCTAAGTTCAAAAGGCTAAGCCTTTTGAAGCAAATATCATTAAAGGTCTTACTTAACTCCAAGTGATCTTTTGTTTTGCATATGGGATGGGGTGTGGGGAAGCGAGGTAAGTAAGTTAAAAAACATTTCAGCCTTTTATTTCCTATCAATTCTGGCACAAGGCGGTGGTTTAACCCAGCCACCCCCAACAGCGCGGAGGCTGAGGAAAGTGAGAGGGAGGAATCGAGCTGCTCTTCTTTCGCAACCTGGCGGGGCAGAGGAGGCGAGGCAAGGTAGCCTCAGGTGCCATCCGGGGACAGCCCTTCGGAGGCGTCGCTTCTCGGCCCGAGCCCAGGTGCGTATGTAACAAAGCCCGTGGTAACGTGGTTGCCACCGCAGCGCCGGCTGCCTGGAAACCGGGTCCTGCCCCTTTAAGCCGCCGGAGGGCGGGACGGAGGCGAAGAAATCCTTTCCACCCCACCCTCCGGCCGGTTCCTCCGCCACTCCCGCGGGTCGCTGGGTCCCGGAGCCGTCGTCTTTTCCTTTTCCTCCTTTCGCGTGCTCACTCCCCATCCCATGCGGGCGGCGGCGGGGAAGGAATCTCTGGTGGTGGCTGCAGCAGCAGCAGCAGCAGAAGCGGCGGCGGCGGCGGCTGGAGCGCAACCCCGGGCAGCCGGCTACGGCTCTCCCTTCCCTGAGCATGTCCCGTTGCTGCTGGCGTCGCTTTTGGTGAATCCGGCTGGGCGGCGGGGCTCTTGCCATCGCTGCTGCTGCTGCTCCTGCAGCCGCCGCCGCCGCCGCCACCGGAGAGCTCGCCGTTCCGAGGGGCGCTCATGAGTACCGAGACGTCGTCCCGCGCGTCTGCGCACCTCCGAGCCCTCTTTAGGATGGAACCCAGCCCGCCTTTGGGCTCGGAGCAGCTGCTGGGCGCCTCCGAGTTGCTCAAAGGTGAGCGCGGGAGAAACCGGGGTGGTAGCGGCGGCGGGGCTCGTAACTTTCACTCTTCCGCCCCAGCTGTTGACTTCCGTGCTTTGCAAGCACCTGCCTGGCCAGGGATTGGGGGGGGGGGGGCTGCAAGAAAGCCGTCCCGAAGGGATCAGTTGAGTTAGATAGATCCCTGGAATCGCGTAAACTTTGGGGAGGGGTGGAGAGGAAGAGTGTTAAGAAGAGGCGCGGGAAAAAGAGTGGGAGGGGGGCCGAGCTGGGTAAGTACGAAGCTTCCTCCCCCCCATCTCGGATGAGGAGGGAGGTGAGGCTTTCCGACGCCCTCGGATCGCCTGACCCGAGCGCTTTCCTCGAGGGCGATGATCCCTGAGGTGTTTTGATGCCTGCGATGAAATGGAGCCCGAAAGCTTCCCGTTGAAGTTATAATGGCCGGTTGGTGGCTTTAATAATGACGCTCGGAGCTGAGAAGTAAAGACCGAGCGATCAACTTGTCTGGAAAGACCGGATCATTCAGCAGCTCATCGCCTCTGTTTTGTTTTGTCCCCCCCCCCGGCCCCTGTATTTTAGACCGACTTTATTTTGCTACTTTGCGGAACAGACCCAAAAGCACCGTCAATACGCACTATTTCTGTACGGATGAGGAGTTTGTTTATGAAAAGTAAGTTTGTTCTTCCTTTTTGCCTTTCCCCCCCCCCTCTCGATAGCCCTGCTTTACTTTCGTTTTCTTATTGGAAATGTTTGTTTTAGTTCCTGTAGTCTCCAAGTGATTAGAAGAAGTAGGTCATGGGGGGTTTTCTGTCTCTCTCTCTCTCTCTCTCTCTTTTTTTTGCAGAGATCCTTTCAAATCATCCTAAATCACATATAAAACAGCCTTGCCATTCTGTTGTTTATAAAGTCCTAGAGCTATTTTTAAGACTAATTGCATTGCACTGTAAACTCTTAATTAGAAAGTGGATGTTTCTCTTTTCTTTGCCCCAAGTTTATTTTCTTTTTGCCAAAGGAATGTTATGTTTGAACCGTTGGTCTGTGATTTAAAATACTTTTCTGACGTTCATTTGCTCATCGTCTTCTTAAAAAAAAAAGTTCATCTACCCTGAAGTTTAGGAAAAACAAAAGATTGTAGTTGCACAGTGTTATATAGTTATTCTTCATGTCTGAATAGTTTGTGTTAGGTGCATTTTAGTTAAAAATACTGCATGTGAAACTCACATCAGTAAAAGCAGAGTATGTTTGCATTCAACTTTATGGCATTATGAAATTTGCATTTGAATTTATGGCAACAAAAACCTCTGCTGAATAAATGTTTATAACATTCTTGGTAATAAGATTATTTGACAGAAACAGGAATGTGATGTTGTTTTTTAACTTGTGAACTGTGATAGTCCTTCCTGGAACAAAAAGCAGTATCTATTGAGATTATTTATGAAGGACTTTAACAAAATTAGCTTTATGTTTACAAGACCTATTTAGATTGCCATGTTCCATGGCCATTTTTCTAACTGGAAACTCTCTTAAAATACAAAATATAGAGCAAGTGGGAAAGAATTTTAGGTAATATTATTACTAATAATATAATAATAGTTTAAAACTGGTTACCAGTACTGTATTAAAACTTACTGAGTGGAAAAGAATTTAATGATCAGAGGCTCAAAGTCCTTCCGTCATCTGAAATGCTTAATATTCATCTTCAGTACAGTTTAAAATCCATTAGTTTACATGAAATTAAGTTACATTGACTTAAATGGGATTTACCTCTAGATTAATAGGTTTATTCCTATAAAATAATACAACCTAACTAGAAACCAACATGATTGTACTCTTGGGTTACTCCCATGAATTAATGAAGTATTATAGAAAGCTTCTTCCTTGAGGTATTTAGTATATGTACCATAGACTTTGGCTTGTATTTCTCAGAGTTGGCCAGAACTCCAAGATTGCAGAACAGATTAGTTTGTTAAATATCCTTGCTTGTGAAAGATACACCCTTTTGCCTAATCCATATTATGATTTAGCAGAGATGTAAACAAGGTCAGGTAAAACTCCCTGGGACTTTCTGTAAAAAGTGAACACTTGGAGGTTTGTTTAGTAGAGTTTAAAAATGAGTGTATACAATTACAGATTTAATTATTTAATCTTACACACTAAACATCTGTTTAGATGTTAACTCAGATAATACATGGAATCTTTTTTTAATATACCCTCTCCTAAGCTAGCTGTATGATTTTTAAAAAGTCTGTTGTGCAGTAGCTAGCTTATCACGTTCCTTGTTCAAAAGTTTATTTAGGTCTGATATAATTTCCCTTGACAATAATTTTTAGTCTATCTTAATCTAAATATGGCTGGATGTGCCACCCACACACCTATAAGCCATAAGAATATACTCAGTTGTTTTGAGATAATATATCAAAACTCATTGGCAAATAGGAAAAAACTAAGCTGTGTAGCATCAGTAAAAACAAAACCCCTCAATATATCTGAGAAATAGTACTTGTTGCTAATTGATAGTATGTTTAAAGGTTTGGATGAAAGTTTTATATGCTGATGAAAATGTAGAGCTTATGTTATAGTCACCTGAAGCATGCATAGCATATTAATTTTGATGCGTTACTATTTCAGAATGTTTAGGTTTGGATGCTACAAATTTCTAAATATAGATTTTTTTAATCTACATTAAATCTGAGTTCCTTTGCTTTGTTATATTTAAGATTTCTTGTTGGACAGATAAAGCTATCCAAAAGATTAACAAGTATGGCAATTAAAACACAGTGATATTAAATATTTATAGAAAAAAGAATAGAAACATTTACATGTTAACCCTCAAACTTTTATTTGGCACCTTTTATAGTTATTAACTTAGATTAATAAGAGTATTCAAAGTTTTGATGGAAGGGATATCTATGTAGGTATCATCTTATCCTATTCCTCTTCAAGCAATTAGTCACCTCTGAGCTGCATTTGGCCTCATTGAACTACACCACTGAACTTTGATTGCAAATTGCTGAACTACGGTGAGATGGTTTTCTGCTCTTTATTGAAATCAAGCCTAAAACAAGCAGGCTGAGCAATTTGCTAAGGTTACTGCACTATTTTAATACTGAAAAGGTGACATCATGCCATCATTACTCTGTCCTCCATGCCTCTTGAATTTCATGCAGTCATCACTTAAAAAAAAAAAGAAGTTGTTCCCTAGCCATATTATGAAACAATTTGAGCCTGGTGTATTTTTTGTTAAGAATGTCATTTTTAAAGTATTCTTTATTCCAATCCTTCAGTGTTTTCATCCTCTCCCGTCTTTTCTTTCTTTCTTTTCAGCAACTTCACTTCTTTCTTCACTTCCTATTTCATATGATTGGTTAACACCTCCTTGAGAAATAATTGTATTTGAAGCTTGAAGTTAATGGTTCTTTTGAAGCCAAGGATTATTTCAGTTCTTCCTTGCTTTTAAATCTCTCACCACCACTATTTCTGTAGTACTCATTTCTTTCAACAGCTGTAGTTAACTGTGCTCTGCCTGGCACCCTACTTTCTAATAGCAGTTACTGATTTTGTTCCACTATAACTAAAGATTTTATTTATGTCTCTACTTGTAATTTTTCTATTGCTTCTTCTATAGCCAATTACTCTTTTTCAGTTTTCTGAATTCCTCTTCTGCTGTTATTTTACAGGCCCTTTATTTGATTTCATTGACATCAATAATTTTAAAAAATCTTCAATGAAACATGCCTTCAGTTTTAATTTTTCAGAATACTTGGTTTTGTGATTTTGATTCTCTAACAAATCCAGATCTCCTGGATTAATAATTGCTATTCGTGTGGTCCTTTTTTTGTCATACTTCAACTGATTATCATCATATTATCACCAGGTTGATTGACTTTTTTTTTAAAGGTATGGCGCTTCTTTAGATTGGATTGAATAATTTTTGCTTTGAGTTTGCCAAATATAAATGATGACTATCTACCAATTCACAACTAGCTATTTTCAACAGAGATATGTATTTAAAGCTTAATGTAATAGTTCTAGGTTACTATATCTGGGCTGCAAATACCCAACCAGCCATTAGGTAGCAATACAGATTTCTGTATCTCTTTGCTGCCCCTTTGTGGTGTTCTACTCTAAAGATGTAGATTCTCTATTAAAGCCGTTATCAATGGTTGCATGTCTTTAATAATGTTAAAATGGCATCAGTGGATTTGAGAATAAAATTGCTTCATCAAAAAATTGCATTTAGAGTATTGGACTCCTTAAGAATGTATTCAAAAGGATAGATGTTTTTCTTTTGGACATACAAAAAACTTTTCAAAAACATTGATCCATATGATATGGGTGTATCTGGTACTTTTCTGGAATAGTCTATTAATGTGCACAGGTAGATTATATAAGAAAGCCTCTCAATATTAAAGATAATGCAAGGTTGAATGTACAGTTAGACCTTTATTTACACCAGGGGTGGGTTCTACTTACTACTGGTTCACAATGGGGCTGACTACGCAAGCGAAGTGAGTGCGCATGTCCACTTTTCTGTGCAAACGCAGAAGCTTGTGCACATGTGCAGAAGTATTTTCATGACGTCGGGGTTGGTGGGTGGAGCCTCCCGCCGGTTTTACTACCAATTCTATAAAACCGGTGCAAACCAGGGGCAACCCACCACTGATTTACATCCATTTATTTAGTAACCTTTCCAAGTTACTGAAAAAAAAAGACTCATAACTAATCCTCATATTTACGACTGTTGTGGCATCCCCACAGTCACATGATCAAAATTTGGGTACTTGGCAGTTGGCCTGTATTTACAACAGTTGCAGCATTCTGGGATCATGTGATCACAATCTGTGACTTCCCAAACAGCAAAGACAATGTGGAAAGCCAGATTTGTTTAATGACTGTATGATTCACTTAACAATCATGGCAAAAAAAGGTTGTAAAATCCAGCATAACTCATTTAACAACCACCTTGCTTAGTAGTGGAAATTCTGGTTCCAGATATTGTAAGTAGAGGATTACCTATATATGAAAACTTTTGAATCTGACTGTCTTTGAGGAATTTGTTATACTGGGCATAGCGGGTGGCCAAAAGAATTATATTGAAAAATTGGAAAAGTGATACTACACCATTTCAAATATTAAGGACTGACTTGGAAATGTGTAACTTTCTTCTTCTGGAAAAGACAGTATTTTCTGCTAGTCAAAGGATGAATGTGGAAATTCTCAGTCATCCAGGTCATGCTTGTCCCAAAGGTGCTTTTTCAAAAGGCAAGTGGACTTTGTTTTTCCTTGAAGACATTTCGCTTCTCATCCAAGAAGTTTCTTCAGTTCTTCGGTTGAAAACTGTAGAAGCTTCTTGGATGAGAAGCAAAATGTCTTCAAGGAAAAACAAAGTCCACTTGCCTTTTGAAAAAGCACCTTTGGGATACTCACAGGATGAAGCAATATGACCTTTGGCATAGATTTTTATGATATTTTATAGTATACAATGATATTGTTAGGTATTTTTTCTTTATCTGATTGTAATATATTTACATATATTTTGAGTACTTTGATACTCTAAAGAATAAGAGGGGCGAGGCAGGAAATCTAGTGGCAATCTGTGTTTTTGCAATCCTGATAGAGTAGCTTCTTCTATCATTTTCTTAGAACGGCCTTAGCTAACAATAACCAGATATTGTAAGCCTATTCTGCTTTTGGTTGCAAACATATACTCTGTTTCCCCGAAAATAAGACATCCCCTAATAATAAGCCCAATTGGGCTTTTGAGTGCATGCGCTAAAATAAGCCTCCCCCCGAAAATAAGCCCTCCCCAAAAATATTTAAACACAGAGCTGGAAATCAGGTAAGACGGTAAGAGGAGCCCCATGTGGCTCCATGCACCCCAAAATAATAAGGCCTCCCCGTAAATAAGGCTAAGCACTTATTTTGGGGTTCAAAAAAATATAAGACCTGGTCTTATTTTCAGGGAAACACGGGTACAGTTTTTTCCTGAAATACGTTCAGTGTGATTTGAAATATTTTTTTTAAGTTTGTTTATTGAAATTAACCTTCAAACCCATTGGTATTTCTGGATTTTTGTTGAACAAATGTTTATATATTCTGTGATATTTGATGTTTTCTCAGGCTCTTTTTAACTCCCTCCAATTCTTACCTCATCCCCCCTTTTTTCTTCAGGCTTTTCAGCAAGGTTGGAATTTGTATCTTGTGATTGTCCTTGCACACTGTTGTGGTATACATATGCCAAAATCAGAACGGTATAAACAGTTTATTTTCAGGGGAGACAAGTATTCAGTCACTGCCAGTACCCCAAAATGGATAAATTTGTGGAGGCTTAGTGTCAGTCTTCTTGATGTTGTATCACTTATTTTCTATAACTGAACATCTGAAGTACGTTAGATATATAGTGTAGTTTTATAGAGCCTTCTATGGGTTCGTAAGATTTGATGCAAGACATAACACAAAGCTCCTCTTGTGAATTTTCCTTTCTTATTAAGAAAGCAATTAAACCCTTATTTACGTTAACTTTTCATCACCTTCCTTTGCAAGAGTTATTTCCAGCTGGATAGTTACATTCCGTTCTTTGCTTCTTTCCTCTGCCCACATGTCTGATTATCATAGTGGCTTGAGTTGTTTTAAAGCAAATTATTTTTCCACTGAAAATACTTGCAAATTGTTTATCTTAACATTTGCCCTATCTACTTTCTATTGAGAGAGAGAGAGGAGAGAAGAGATGTAAGAAGCTAAACACAGCAACTAACATTCCCTGTTTCAAGCTGTTGCTGGTTTTCTATCTGTGCCTGGTAGAACTTGGTCTTTCCTGTCTTGCCTCAGTGTTTCACAGAGATCTTTTGGAAAAAGTGAAAAGGACCCATAGTGCTTACTTCCTCTTTGGATCTTTGATCGGTTTTCTCCAAGGTTCCACCAGGTCTACTCAGAAGACTTCGACTTCCCCTTGAACCGATGGGTAGTTGTATAAAGCTGCCCATTTTAGGTTCACTAGCCAACATTGTTCTTTATTAAAACCAACCATAGTTGTTAAGCTGTCTATACTGTCCAGATTCACCTTGGGCCACCATATCTCCAACCTTTTCCAGTTCCCCCTACCCAACAAATATTTTGTTTTTTTATATCTTTGTCTTCTTTACCAGCTGAACAGCAGTCTCCTCAGCCCAGGGGTAAAATCCAAAATTTTTCCCTACCAGATCTGTGGGCGTGGCTTGGTGGGCATGGCAGGGGAAGGATATTGCAAAATCTCCATTCCCACCCCACTCCAGGGGAAGGCTACTGCAAAATCTCCAATCCCTCCCTTTCTGAGGGAAGGATGTTGCAAAATCTCCATTCCCACCCCACTCTGAGGCCAGCCAGAGGTAGTATTTGCTGGTTCTCTGAATTACTCAAAATTTCCGCTACCAGTTCTCCAGAACCTGTTAGAACCTGCTGGATTTCACTCCTGCCTCAGCCCCTTTTTCCTATGCAAAATCTTCCCATGGATAACCGTGCTATTTCCTTCACTCTAAGGTTTGTTTTGTTGACTGAAAGAGGACAATGTCTATTTAAGGTGCTTGTATGGATACACAATAGACTGCTGAGGTTGCCATAGGTAGGCATTCTTCTAGTTTTGTCAGAGGATAAGTCAATCTTGTACAATTAAAATGTATTCAACAATAGATTTGATAGTCAAATTTCTTAGTGTTACACCAAAATTGTGTGCTCAGTTAGAAAATAACTGATTTCCTTGTCTCAAAGAGATAGTCAGCCAGCTATTCTTGAGAGCCCTCCAAGAAAATATATTGTTTGATAGCAAGCTGTCTTTATAGGTGACAAATTGCTACAGCTTTTAAGGCTGTTTAGCTGTTTTAACAGCTAAATAACAGTTTAGTCATGGTTATTGGTGAATTCTTATTATATTTCATGAAAATAATTTTTGAATGTAATTTTTGAGTGTTACCATATTATGAAAATGAAGCCTCTGCTTTCAATTATTTCTTATATTTTTATTGATTAGATTTTCATCCCACCCTTGTTACCTTATAAATAGGAGTTGGGCTGAGCTTTCCTCATTGACTCTGCTTGTCTTAAGACTCTTGGGTAGGTTACAAATGATGATCATGTGACAGTGGGATAAAGCAATCATCATAAAAACATGCTAGTTGCCAAGCACCGGAATTTTGATCATGAGACGGTGGGGAAGTTGCCACAGTCATAAGATTGAGGAACAGTTGTAAGTCACATTTCTCAGTGCATAACTGAATGGTTATTAAATGAACAGTCATAAGGTGACCACTACTTGTTTGAATGAAAGGTACCCAATTATTCAAATATTTATCATAGCATTGCTACTTCAATCTCCCAGTCAATTTTAATATTCATATGTCCTATATTTTTCAAACTGTAATTTATCTTGAGAATTTCCATGTAGTATTATAAACATGATAACTAGATTTGAGTAGGATTATTAAAATATGTTTTCAGACTTTTTGCAGTGTAAAATTTCCTTCCTGGTATAATATACTATAATTTTTAAAAGAATCTATCAGGTACTTGCCTATAATTATTCTTATCTGTTGCTTAATGTATATCACATTGCACTAGTTTGAATAGAAATTTCAGTTTCATTTCACTTCCAAGCAGGCAATTTTAGAGAAAAGAGTTCTTCAAGGCTTTTTCTGCAACTGTGAGATTTTATCATGCTGAATAACTTGATGTATCTGTAAATAGGAGTATTTTATTAGTTACTCTTAAATATTTATAATATATGTAACACTTAGCGATTTATTTAGTGAAATAATTACTTATTTAGTTTTATCAATTTAGATTTCTTTGTCAGAATATGTGCACTTTATCCCTGTAAACCAGCTTTTAATACGTATCGATGTTGCCATTTTGTCAGTTACCAAAATTTGTTGGGATTGTTTAAATTTATGGTATAGATTTTTTTTCAAGACCCAGTCCTCAGTTCTGAATTTTACTGGTTTGATACTTCAAATTATTTCACATTCAAGAAAATTTCCTATTTTAAATTACAGCAATTTTCTGAACATACTATTGAATTTTTTTCTGTTTCTAAGCAATTTATTTGTTTCTATCCTGATTAGATCCTATATATGATTTGAGTTTGAATAAATCACCCTTTCTTTAGAGGCGCTGATCTAATTGGAGATTACAGTTGATCTGCACTTATGCTCACAGCAGGATTAAAATGGAATAGAGATTTAGCCTAATCCACCATTCCACTGTGAACCTGGAAGGTTGTGCATATCAGAGACTGTCTATATGTAATCATTTACAGAAGACTGGTCATGTAAATTGTTGCAACAAAATAAAAATGCCTGAAAATTGTTATGACATGGCCTTGTCATGGACGGTCATCAATTTCATCTGTTGCACATGTACAAAAGCTTCATGACACTTTTGTATTTCACTGATATCTGAGGCCTTTCAACAATGGAATTGCCTCTCAATTGTCAGAGCAACTAAAAAAGAATGAGACAAATGAGCAGTTGCAAACATAAAAACTAAGTGGAGCTTTGATCCCACCATTGCTGCTGCCATCTTGCCTATGGACATTTCAGGAAGACACAGGTAGTCCTTGACTTACAATGATAATTGAGCCCAGAATTTGGGTTGTAAGTCATTGCAGTCATTAAGCAAGTTAAGAAAATTGTGACATTAAGCAAACCACATGGTGGTTAAGGAAATCCGGCAATATCTAATATCTAATAAGCATTTTTGCTGAATTCTGCTGGGGGAAAAAAGCAAAAAACATAGCAAATCACAGTGACATGACTCTGCGATACTACAGCTTGTCATAAATGTGATCTGGTTGCCAGCGCCTGATACACAATCATATGACCATATAGGAAGATTTGTGGCAGTCATAACTTCAAGGACAGCTTGTAAGAACCTTTATTGAAGACCATCAAAACTTCAAATGGTCATTAAGCAACCAGTCGTTAAGCAAGGGCTATCTGTAGTTGCTATTACCTTTCTTTTCTTAGTTTCATAAATATTACAATAAAACTATGTTGTGTCTTTGATTTATGATTTTATTGGAGTTTATTAATATAAAGCAAGGTCACTTTCAGTACTCTAGGTGTCTATTTTTATACTGGACTCATCCTAATTTTTTGTTTTGGATACAGTAGAACTATGAGTTATTATTTCTGGGTCAGCATTTCTGATATACCCTGAGTTATTGAAGGAAACTCACTTGTAGAGATTATAGATTTTATTCATTTGTTGCATAAACAACAAACTTCAATTGTCAAGTTATTCTATGAATTCACTGTAGTTTTAATTCTCTGATCATTAAGCAATGGAGACTCCTCCTCCTCCTCTTATTGTTCCCTACGCAGCTTCTCTTCCACTCATCCCTCAAGATCATTCTTCCGTATGATTATAATTTAGGAGGAAAATTTGCTCTAAAATTTTGGTTTTCTAGTTTATGGGAGGCTGATATTTTCCACAGCGTTGCTCCCACAATCCATAGGTGGGATCCGATCCTTCAATCCTGACAGCAACTGAGAGAAAAAGGACATTTTGTCCTTTGGATTGTGGTCGCAACGCCATGAAAACGGACGTTCAGGTAAGCCAACGTCCATTTTATTACTACAGGCATTTTTATCACTGTGTTATTTAAATAGTTAGATCCTTTCTCCTTAAGGCTATTTTCAAGGATTGAATGTCAAGTCAAGTCTGTGCTACTATGTTAGCAAATTATTTTAGTGATAATTTGAATCTTTTATTATTATTATTTTACAAAGTCAAAAATAAATCCACGGACCAGAATTTGATGATTGAAGTCTTGTTTGTTCACTTGTAATTTTCATAATTGTTTATAAAGCAATATGTTGCTTCTATTTGGTAGCAGCATTGTTTTGATGATGTAGGTTCAAGCTGCCATTATTAAAATGCCATTAACTCTCCACATAAGTGTGCCAAGCCTTTTTAAATACTGTATAATTAAACACTAGAACTTGTGCCAAAAAAATATGAATGAGCCTGTGTATTGCTAGTTGAAATAAGAAGCCAAATGAGCCAATTGTAGGATTCAAGGGCTACCTGTTGAAAATCAAATTCAATTGGCAAGTGTTTTATAAAAGAAAGCTTTACAAGTAACTAAAAGTAGTTCTTTGTCCTACTCATGGGTACTGTTTCTTTATTAAGATGACTGAAATTAAAACAGGGAAACGTTGCTGGTAGATATAGAGCTGAATTAGTCAGCCTTCTAATTATTTAATGAGTTAGGAACTGGTAATTGGATTATTCAAGAGGAATGTTAGCTCTTACTCAATTCTTTGTAAAGGGATCTAGGATGATCATGTCACACTTCATTTGTTAATTCACAATAGACTTTCATTTGCTCAGCATATTTTATGGGTGGCCTGTAGCTGTTTCCATATGAAATAACTTGTTTTACCTCAGTAAAATATGACTTACTCCTTCTGAAAATGTTTTGGTTGCTTTTGTTTTGTTCAGTTGCTTTTAGTTGTTCAATACTATGTGACAGTGTACCACATGAGGTATTAGAACATGGTACTACCAGATCCTTGAGGTAATACCCAAACACACACATCTGTTAAAAATTTCTATTCTCATGGCATTTCACAAAAATACAAACTGCTAGTGTATATTATATAGTTACCAATAAAATGTTCTGGATTAATTCATTAGTAAATAAATGTATTTATAGTGGAACAACTTGAAACTATTATACCATAATGGTATTACACCTGAATATCCCTCTGATTTGAAGTGAAAATGTAGAAATTAAAAAAAAACCTGTAGTGTTGAAAGCTATTGCTGCAAATCCATATTTATTATAAATTTAAGCAAATAGTGAAATATTCAATGAAGCTATTACACCTTCTTTATAACAGCATAGCAAAATCATAAATTGGAATGTCCCAATGGTTTATCTGTATTGCTGGTAACATTTAGGCTAATATATGGACTATGTTGTATTTCTTCAGTCCCAGCCAGCCATTTCTTCAGTTCATAAAGCATTGCCCTCTCTACAAAAGATTGTCCATCATGACATTGTTAGGCATTTGTCACATTTTTCCAAAATAGAAAAGCGTATAAAGATTTTACTTCCTATGTATTTCTGATGTATTTACTTCTTATTTCTGAACTGTGGAATAGGTGGACTTTAATCAGCAAAATTATAAGGTGGAGTTTGAGCTTTCATCTAATTGTAGAACAGACGATATATATTGTACATTATCTAGGTTATAAATTGCAAAAACAGATAATAGGTCAATGCAGAATCTACAGATTCTGTAATCACATTATGCATAAAAGCCCTAAAAGTTTTGTGATAAAATTGCAGTAACCTGTTGCTTAGCTAATCACTGTTATAGTCAGAGATGGACTAAATTTATACGGTGCAGGTATCTATTGTGTACTTCAATTTCCCAATTGACTTTTTTTTAAAATTTGATTTATATGCCGCCCTTCTCTGGAGACTCAGGGCAGCTTACAATGCATTAAGCAATAGCCTTCATACTTTTGTATATTTATACAAAGTCAGTTTATTGCCCCCACAAACTGGGTCCTCAATTTACCCACCTTAGAAAGGATGGAAGGCTGAGTCGACCTTGGGCCTGGTGAGAATTGAACTCACAGTAATTGCAGGCAGCTGGATGTTAAATGCTGCCTTAGTAGGAGGCATTAGCCTCCTACGCCACTCAGGCTCCCTTTTTTGTAGAGCTGCAGTTGAGAACCAATGATATAAAGCAGAAAATATTAAATGGATAGAGTGACACATTTCTAGTTGTAATGCTGCTACCCAGTATCCCTATAAAAGATGCCAATAGCAATGTAGCTATTTAATAAAAAAAGTATTTGCATTTAGAAGTATTTGATTAGCTGCTAAATTACTTTGAACAGTCTTTCATGTGGATATATATGTTTTAGTTTTTATGCAGATTTTGGACCTCTAAACTTGGCTCTGGTGTATCGATTCTGCTGCAAATTAAACAAAAAATTAAAGGTAAGGATGTCCTTTTATTATTTTTTTATTGATCTTGTTAATCTCTGTAAACTTTCAGAGATATAGGTGAGTGCTTGGCTTGGGTAATTGATTTTTAAAATAGTAATTTTATAAAAATTAAACTGAACAATAAAAAGGAATACAAACTAAAAAGAAAAAGCATAGTAGAAGGTGCAGAAAAGAAGAAAAGCAAAAATTTTAAAAATGAAAAAATATAGTAAAGAAATAAATAAAGAAATTATTTCCTCCTTCATAACAAGCATAACCAATTTTAGTAACATTACCTTCTCTTAAAATGTAACAAATGATTTCTTATTCCCATATCCCATTTCTTATTTAAGGGAAAATATTTGTAACTCATGATTGAAATGAGGGGTTCTTAGAGCTTTCTGAGCTGGATGGTTTTCTTATAGACATTTTATTACCCAAATTAGCGCATGGATGATGTTATCTGGTTTGAATAATGGAATGTCTGGAAGAAAACAACCAAGTTCAAAGAGTGCCAAGTACCCTTCCTCTCTTATTTATAAACAAATCCTTGTCAATTCAGTTCTGATGTCAGCAAAAGTTCATGAAGTGTTTCCAGAGACAATAACATACGGTATCTATTTCAACCGTTATCAAATAAACTAATTTTATATTCCTTCCTTTTAACAATTATTGATCTTTAATTCCTTCAAATACTGTCTTAAATCTTAATTCCTTTCCAATATTTTTTATTCCTTCTCACAGAATCATTCAAACGTCTAGCAACATTCTTTTGTAAATCAAATAAAGGAATATTGTCCACATCACTCACTGTGTTTGTTCTTTGTATATCTCCTTTAATTATAAAGAGCTGGTTCCTTTTGCAGGTCCAGTGTAATATCTTTTTCCATGTTACTTTTGTAGCCTGTGATTTTTAAACCCACTTTCAAATCAGCCTTAATCTTGTCAGGGAAAACTTGCTTCTCATAAGGTATTTTAAACATAGTCTAGATAGAGAGGCAAACACTCTTATAATTAACTTCTGCATCCATTGTTCAAAAATAAACTTCAGTATCTCCAATGTTAGAATATTCTGCTTCATTCTGTATTTGTAAATCAAATTTAAATTTTCTTCTCCTTTAATTAGAATCTTTAGTTCCTTCTAGTTCCCTCTAGTGTCCAACCAACAAAGTCTGTATTATGTTTTTTAAAAAGTATTTTCCCACAGGAAGGTTCTTATTTCAAATCCATCGGGACACCTAGTTCATTTATGATTTTTAATCACCTTTTTGCCTTTTATTAAAAAAAAAATTAGGTCCCTAAACTTGTATTTAGAAGTTTTTCTGCTAAGGATTTGTCTTCGCCCAGAAGTTAAATATCAAACCTGTATAAATTAATATGCTTCTGTATCATAATACCCAGATGGATCAAAGAAGCAGCATTATAAATAAATAAGTGACTGATGGCATGCTATATTTGTGAAGGTGGGTGAGCTGAAGGCTCTGTAAAGAGTCTGTCTGCCAAACTCCAATCAATATGTTGTGTTGTAATTAGTAGAGCCTTCCCAATATTATAGTATCCTAATAGAAACTGTGGTTTCTCCAGCTTTTAATGAAAGTGGGAGGGGCTGTTCTAGGAATACATAAAAACTTTTAAAACAACTCTATTGCTGTCCAAAGTTTTCATATTTTGCCCAATAAGACAAAAATTCTATATAACTTCAGTTAATTCTTAGTGGAAAGTTATTTTGGTTAATTACTATTGGAAGAACTTGCTAGAGGAAAATAAATTA
This sequence comes from Masticophis lateralis, assembly GCA_030761175.1. NCBI lineage: Eukaryota > Metazoa > Chordata > Lepidosauria > Squamata > Colubridae > Masticophis > Masticophis lateralis. The sequence goes on from JAUDYJ010000003.1 coordinate 127,367,410, forward strand.
TGCAAGTTCTGATCAGTTCCTGCATCATGTGTGAAAGCACATGATACGTGCACATGTTCCATTATAAATATTCACCACCTATCTAATCATTTAAAGATGTATGAAATACCATCGCTGAGATCATTTAGGGTAAATATTCTGAGCAGATAAGTTTAATTTTTCTAAATAAAGCAAAAAAAAAAAAGACAAAAAAGAGCTGATTTACATTTATTACCTCACTGAAATATTAAAGCTGTACAATTTTTTGTTTCCTTGGGCATTATAGTGCAGTTCACCACAAATATCTTGGGACTGTGCCATTAATTCTAGATAAACAAATAGGACTGGGGCTGCATGTTAACTAAATGTTCAATATATTGCTTCATGTGGAGATTAGATCCTTTTAATGATGATATGAACAGTATATTTACTAAGAATGTTAAGATCTTGTCCTTTAAAATCATACTTGAATTAAACTCTAACCTTGTTTGCTCATGTGCAATACAAAGATTTTCCTTGATAAGGGAATTGTGTGAAATGTATATAATTGCTCCTTCTTACCACCTAATAATAAGATGAAAAAGTAGTCCTCAGGTTATGATGGCAGTTGGGAATGGAATTTCCATCACCAAATGATGTCCTAATGTGTAACATTCCATGACTACATCACTTACTGATGGTAATACCAGCAGTTCCCAATGCTGTCATTATGGCAGTTTGTTAAGCAAGGACCCCATGTGACCACAATTTGGAAAGAAGCAATGAAATTGCATCCCCGGAAAGCAGGGTAACAGGACTATGGAGTACGAGCTGGTGGCCAGTTGCCATGGTGGGCGCTACAATGTACAGATAGATGGCAAGCACTAAGTACAGGTAGGCACTACAGAGAATGAGATTCCCATAATCCCCCAGGAACTCTTAAGGAGAAAAAGCAATGGGAGTGACTTTCTGATTTGTGATTTCCTGCTGGCTTCCCCATTGACTTTGTTTCTGGGAAACCTGTAGGGCAGGTAGTGGCCCTACAGTAGTGGTCTGGTAGTTAAGGCACCAGGCTAGAAAGAAAGTTATTTAAATGAATAATAAAAGCAACATAGCAATCTATTTTTATGGTTTCAGTTTCTCATATCAGTAGTGATTTAAGCATGAAAACCAGTAAGTAATAAAAGAATATATCATGCAAATTCATGCTTACCATTCATAAATATCTATATTTATGATATGTTTATGATGTAGAACTCTATTGTTACAAAAACCGTTTTTCAAAAGAATTGAATAAAAGTCATTTTATTTACTGGAAAAATAGTGTACTATATGTGAAGTACACAGGATGATTTGTGAAACTTGTGAGACTTGCAAAATTCACTATATTCCGTTTCAATAAAATAGAATTCTAGACGTTCTATGGCAGTGATGGTTAACCTTTTTGCCGTCGCGTGCCAAAAGCGGGGGTCGCGTGGAGGGTCATGGGTGCGTGTGCCCACATCCATAATTCAATGTGCCCTAACCTCCCACATATACACATGTGACACTTCCCCCTGCTTTTTGCACACGATGGCACGGTGGGCCCAGTAGGCCCGTTTTTCTCCCTCCCCAGGCTCTAGAGGCTTTCTAGGAGCCTGGGGTGGGCAAAAACAGTCTTCCCCATCCTCCAGGAGGCCTTCTGGAGGCCAAAAACTGCCAGTTTCCTGACTTCCAGTGGGACCGGAAGGCCTGAAAATCAGTTGGCCAGTGCGCGCATGTGCACTGGAGCTGAACTAGGGCAACACGTGCCCACCAATATGGCTCCGCGTGCCACCTGTGGCAACCGTGCCATAGGTTTGCCATCACGGTTCTATGGTCTGTCTTGGAGGGCTGATACTACCCTCTTGTGGGAAGCCCGCTGACAAAACATGAGTGTGATTGCATCCTTCTTGCTATTTGCTAGTATTGAGTCATATATTGCCTCTCATACAGGTAGTCCTTGACTGACAACCACAATTGAGGCCAAAATTTCTGTTGTTAAGTGAGACATTTGTTGAGTGAGTTTTGCCCTATTTTATTATCTTTCTTGCCACAGTTGTTAAGTGAAGCACTGCAGTTGGCAAATTAGTAATCCGGTTGCTAAGTGAATCTGGCTTCCCCATTGACTTTGCTTGTGAGAAGGGCTCAAAAGGTGATCATATGACCTTGGGACACAGCAACAATCATAAATATGAACCAGTTGCTAAGCATCTGAATTTTGGTCACATGATCATGGAGATGCTGCAAAAGTGATAACTATGAAAAACAGTCATAAGTCACATTTTTCAGTGCTGTGGTAACTTTGAACAGTCATTAAACGAACTGTTGTAAGTTGAGGACTGCCTGTATTCCAGATAAATTATAGCTATCAAGACCAGTGTTTAGAATTAATGCCTGTTCCTGCTTATTCTGAATACTCATTTCTTTAACATGTTGCTAATATATTTTAGTTAATGTTGGGTGGATTTAAAAAAACAACTCCTGTTTCATTGTCCTACTTTTTATTTGTACAAGAGACTTAAGATTCAATATGGATAATTGACAAGCCAAAATTTGGATGCCTATGATTTAGACATTTAATTCCGAAGCACAGTAATCTTAAAGGAAGAGTTGCCTTAGAATTCATGAGATAGAAGGGGATGGATATTCTGATTCCCTACCCCTAAAATAATATTCAGACTAACAGAGGGATTAAAGAATTGCATGCAAAGAAGAAATATTCCCATTATATGGGGAAGGGGGTTAGGGAGCAGTTTCTTTATACTCTGGTTTAAAATTGATCAGGATATAACCTGATTTAAAGGACATGCTAGTAGAAGTCTCTTAAGCTGATGAGTCACTGAGCTGAGACATTTGGCATAATTTTGTGGTCTCTCCTAATCTTTTTATTTATTTGTATCTTAAACAGTCTTTCAGTCTATCAAGAAAGAAAATTGTGTATTATACCAGCTTTGACCAACGGAAAAGAGCAAATGCAGCGTTTTTAATAGGTGCATACGCAGTAAGTATCAATGGCCGTGTGCATTTCTAATGAGAAGTTGCTGATTCTTCAGTCTCTAAATAGATACTGCAAAAGCTAGCATCCCTGCTTTTTCAGGATTTTAAGAGTCAGAGCAAGAAGGTTCTGGAAAGAAGCAGTTCCCATTTGCATTTTTAAGCGTCTCCCAACCATAAAAGTGTTGCCTCAATTACTACTTGGGAGGGGATGGACATGCTCTGCCTCCCACGGGCTTCCATACTCAGTCCCATCATTTATCTCCCTCCCCCCTCCCCCCCAGCCATTTAGAGAATTGCAAGAGAGATTTGAAGGGTGGAGTTGGGAGTTGGAAGATTATGCCATCAACATAAAGTGGCAAATTATTGCTGAATTTTGATGAAGTTTTCTTGCTAAATTATAACATCAGGACTGTGGGTCTGCAGGCTCATTCTTGTTTTATACAACTTTGGCATTTGTTTTCTTGTCGATGTTTTTAAAAATTAAGAAAAGTTGATCAAAATTGTAGAACTTGAAAAAAGCTAGTATTTTGTGATTTAAGGGCTTGTGTTATGTTTTACAACATTCATGTAGGTCTTTATTAATGTACAGTGCTGTTAATTTAAATAGGTAATATGTACATATCCTGTTGGCTTTGTATTTATAATAAATACTATCTAGCATTACTCTGTACTGTAATTAGCACTTCACTATGCTATACAATAAATGTGCTACAAAATGATACCTCTGTGTTGACTGAATGAAGTGAAATGGAATTATGAATAACTTTCATATAAATAGCTCATGTTCTTAATCTTTTAAGATAATCATGTTGTTAATTGAAATAAATGAGCTTATTATGAAGAGAGCAAAGCATGTTGCAAGCAAATGAATTAGTAGAACTTTAATTTTATCTTTGTGTTGAAGAAAGCAAGGAATAACAGTATGAGAACTATGTTTGCCTTGAAAATGATTCACAGTGAAAAGGCAGATGAGATAATTCAGTCATTTGTCTTGGGTTGTGTGAGTAAGCTGCCTATCCTCTTTGGCATCTAATCTTCATCCAGGTTATTTAAAGGTTCTGGTACAGATTTTTCCTAGTCCTCCTACAGGAAACCCTTTCATTTCAGATAAACTAGGCCAAGGCTAAATGTAATATCTTGGGAGTAGCATCTTGCTTGTCTATTACAAACTGTAACACATCACAGTGCAATTTTACTGGCATTCTGTATCTCTTTTTTAAATTTAAACCCTTCTGTTGAAAATTCTAAGTATTTTGATATAAACATTCAGCGCAATAATAACAAAGCAATTTAAATTTATATTAATGTTATTTCCCCTCCTATTTATAAACAGTGTTGTATTTAGTGCATACAATTTGAAATAATACTAAATACAATAAAAGGACATCGTAAAAAGTGAAAAGTTTAGGATAAGCTTTTACTCAGTTTTTATAAATTTGGGCAGAGTCTTCTGTATTAGTAGATATTTGTATCTGCTGTTCAGGGATGTGAACAAACTGGGTGTCTTAGAAAGGATATTTTACAAGTGATGTTGTATTGTGGGGAGGATAAGCAAATACAGAATCCAGGTAATTAACCAAACAATAAATCAGCATAGCTGAGATTTGTTCCTGACAATATAGAGGCTGCTGGTGATGAATAATCCAAATAAACATTAAAGAAGAGCAATAAGAAGTTGATCTATAGAATCAACATTCATATTCAGAGTAAATTTTTCTAATTGATTCTGATTTGGCAATTTCCACAGAAGTTTATCTTTGAAACTCTTGCTAGAATATGATGATTTTAAACGATCTGTTCCAGTATGACTGGGAGAAATGCTTTCCCACTCATTTCTCTACTAATTTTTAAAATATCTAGTAAATGTTTAATTGTCCTGAAAGACTAGCTCTGTTTCCCCATGTGAACAGTAGAAGAACATTTGAAGGGCATTTCTGACAGCTGATGCAGCATGCAAGAGCCACAGACTTTGAGTTCCCTGATTATTCAGGGAAAATTTGTGCTTAACAGCAGTGAGTTATATGAAACCCATACTTTCAATCATAGGAAGATCATTTTCAAAGATGATTGTAGATTCTTAGTGAAATATGAAAATTAAAAACTGATAGGTAAAATTTTGCTGCAGATGGTCTTAGTTTAAACACCACTCATTTAGCAACCTTTTAAATTTACAATGATACCGAAGAAGTGGTAATTAGGACTTTCCTCAGAGTTTCTGACTTGGCAATGTCCCTGCAGTTATCTGACTATGGTTGCTCAGCATCTGGCTCTCAATTACAACATCATAACAAGCCATGGTCACATGATTGCGATTTCCAATGATCCTGCTGGCTTCTCACAAGATAAGTCAATGGAGAAGCCAGCAGGAAGTCAAAAGTCATGATCCTATGAGGACCTCTCTTAATGACTTCCATAATTCTCACTTAACAATGGCAATTGAGACTGCCTGGCTAAGAAGCAGGATAACATAATGTTGTGCTTTATAACCACATTGCTTAACAATGGCAAATCTACTTCCCATTCCCATCTTAAACTAAAGACTATCTCTTTTCTACACTTAAAAATGTATTCTTATTAATTAATTCATCACTTTCTTTCTATTACAGTGATGCTTAACCTTTTTGCCATTGCATGCCGAAAGTGGGGGGAGCACGGGGGGGTTATACGCGCATGTGCACACACCCATAATTCTATGCACCCTGCCCCCCATGCATGTGCGCGTAACCCTCTTGCGCTCCCCCTGCTTTTGGCATGCGATGGCCCGGTAGGCCTGTTTTTTGCTCTAGGAGCCTGGGGAGAGCGAAAATGACCTTCCCCACCCTCCCCAGAGGCCCTCCGGAGGTTGGAAATGGCCTGTTTGCTGACTTCCAGTGGGACCGGAAGGCCCGGTTTTTGCTCTCCCCAGGTTCGAGAGCCTCTCTAGGAGTCTGGGAAGGGTGAAAACAGCATTCCCCACCTCCCCCCCCAAGGCCCTCCAGAGGCGCTCTGGAGGTTGAAAACAGCCCGTTTGCTAACTTCCAGAAGTCCCACCAATATGGTTCGCGTGCCCACTGATATGGCTCCACGTGCCACCTATGAGGTTCGCCATCACGGTTCTATTAGCTCAATTCTATGCTTGCACTCACTGCATCATAGTGAAGTATTGTGTGCACTCTTTTTGAAACATTTTTGAAACAGGTTTAAGACATTTTTTATTCTTTCTAGATATTTCTGTTCTTTCTTCCTATGCTGTGGCCTCTTGTACTCTGTTCTTTTTTGTTTAAGAAGCTGAACAATGAAACATTACTGTTTAATTACTTGTCAGTGATGTAATACTTTTTTTAAAAAAACTGTAGACTCATTTCTAATTTTACAGCCTAATTCAGGCAACAAACAGAAATCAGGTGCAAGTTTTTGATACCATTTAATTATGGTTTTGGCAAGCAGAGCGAAAGCTATGTAGCCCAATTTAAATGTTGCAAGCAGTGTGTAGATGCAAGATGCAATCTTGTACTTGGATCAGTATTCCCAACCAACAAGCAGAATCCTGTTTCTCAGATTGGGTGAGATCTGTACATTTTTCAAGGAATAATTTTGGCTGATTTACAAGACTGATTGTTACAGCTTCATCATAGCATATATTACATTTCCTTTTGAGGAAAACAGAGTTGCAACATTCATGCACTTGCGGCAGTAACCTTGAGTTGAATTAAAAACACACAGCATTGCATAATCATACTGTTTAGTAAACATTTTTCTGATACTTGGTTTGCATATATATTATTCTTAGCTATGTTAGCATTATTGTACTGCCTTAATGCTAAAGTATTGTGTCAAATGAGATTTGGTAAATACTAGATTAAATGCTGCAAATAGACCTTCTTGTGGTGGCTGTGTGTTTGACACCGAAAGACACTGTGATTTCCTAATTTTTTCTGCAACCTACATTTTAATGATTGTCATTTGTAATATAATTGGCTATAAAAATGTAACCAAGGGTTCTTTTTTTCCTGTTCCTATCCAATTGTTAGAAGGACAGTGCTCTTATCCACACATTTGATATTTGATACTAAAGAATATGAAATCCCATTGATAATGCTTTTATTGTGTCTAAGTGTTATATACTCTAGTCTAGTTTCATCCATGAATTTTTACTTTGTAGATTTCTCACAGAGAACAACATTTCAGGAAGGAGGTCATTTATCCCGAATTTAAACTTGATTAACGTAGTAATTAAAATTGATGTTATCAGTTGCTTTGAGTGAGACCACTACAATATGTTGACAGTCAAGATAAATAGGGAAGGAAAAGCTGAGGAAAAAGCAATCACATTCTTTGGATTTCAAGAAAGCCACTTCTGGTGAATTCAGATTAAAAATAGCAGGACAGGTAGTCCTCGGTTTATGACCATAATGGAACCCATCATTTCTGTTGCTAAGCGAGACAACTGTTAAGTTAGTTTTGCCCCATTTTGCAACCTTTCTTGCCACAGTTATTAAGTGAATCACTGCAGTTGTTAAGTTAGTGACACAGTTGTGAATCTGGCTTCCCTATTGACTTTGCTTGTCAGGTTACAAAAGGTGATCACATGACTCTGGGACACTACAACCGTCATAAATATGAGCCAGTTGCCAAGCATCTGAATTGGATCTCATGACCATAAAGATCCTGCAAAGGTCATAAGTGTGAAAACAGTCATAAGTCACTTTTTTTCAGTGCCGTTGTAACTTTGAACGGTCACTACACAAACTGTTGTAAGTCAAGGATTATCTGTATAACATACACTGAAAACATAAAGGATAAATAAACCAAAGAAATAATGGAGAAAGGTTGGGTATAAATAATTCTCATGAGAAAAGAAGATTGGCAAAAACATTAAGGATCTATCTTACTGTTAAGCCCAGAGGCATTAAGGAAAGGAGCTTTAGGAGAAAAGGTAGGTTTTAACTGAAATAAATTATAAAAACTGCTTGGTAAATGGTAATGGAACACCTGGAAGTAAGTATTGGGTGGGTTTCCCCCAGACCAGGCATCTGCAACCTTAAACACTCAAAGAGCCATTTGGACCCGTTTCCCACAGAAAAGAAAACACTGGGAGCCCCAAAACCTGGGTGGGCATGGCCAACTCGACATCACTCACTCCCACCCAATCACATGACACCCCCACCAGCCATGCCTACTCAGATTTTGTGGCTCCTGATGTTTTCTTTTCTGTGAGAAATGGGTCTCTCCCTCCCTTCCTTCCTCCCTCCCTCCCTCCCTCCCTCTCCTCTTTCTCTCTCTCCCTCATCTCTCTCTCTCTCTCTCTCTCTCTCTCTCTCTCTCTCTCTCTCTCTCTCTTTCTCTCTCTCTCTCTCTCTCTCTCTCCCCCCAAAGCCATGTGTCTCCCTGAGCGACCGAGGTGCGCACAGCACCATCAAGGGCCAGAAGAAGAGGCAAGTACAGGGCCACTTCGCTCCTGCTCTGGAATATGGAGCAAATCTCCATCCTCCGCCATCGCCCTTACCTTCTGAATGAAGCTCTTTCATCCCCTTGCTGTGGCGAGGAGCGGAGCCAGCCAGTGGTGGGATCCGGTTCAGCAGGGAGCCACAGCAAGGGGCCCAAAGAGCTGCATGCAGCTCCAGAGCCACGGTTGCCAACACCTGCCCCAGACCCTTTGCTATTCAAATATTTGTAAATTATCTAGAGGACAGAATGAAAGGGATTTTTATCATTTTTGAAAGTAACAAGTTTAGTGAGATTATAACTTGGAGGACAAAATCATGATTCAAAATTAGCTTGGCATGCTTGAATATTGGATCAAATTCAGTAGGAGGATATAAACAGAATTGTTAAGAACCTCTGCATCTCGGAAGGCAAAATCAGATGTATGGATCCGGTAGAGGCATGCATAAATACAATATGCAAGTTATAGTATATATGAATGTTCCTTCTGGAAAAATATTAGGTACAAGTCAGTCCTGGAGGCAAATATTAGGTTGTTTGCCCCAGGTATAACAGCTAAAAAGACCAATGCATTCAGAGAATCATTGTTTCAGGATCATGGGAGATAATAGTTCCTTTGCATTTATCAGACTGCTCTTGAAAATATGTCCAGTTCTGGACATAATACTTTAAAAGGAACATGGAAAAGTTGGATTAGATTTAGAAGAATGTTTTACAATGATAATTGTCTGAAAGACTGGGGTGAAAACTGTCTCTATATATTTAAAACACTGTCATATGTTGGAAGGAGCAGATCCTTCTCTGTTGAAACTTTAAGCAGAGCAAGACCCAATTGGATGAAACTAAATGACGTGCAAGCTGAATATCAAGAGGAATTTCCTGATAGGAAGAGTTATTAATCATGGAGCAATCTGCCTACCGTTCCCTCAATGAAGGTTTTCCTACAAGGTCTGGATGGCCACTTTTAGGGATGGTTTAATGAATTCCTGCAATAAATGTTGGATTAGGTAATCTATTTTGGAATTTCAAACTCATATTCTGATTTTAGGAAGCTTACATATGAAAAAGGAGTTGGACAAATACTTCTAAGAAAGGCTGTATATATTATATAGTGATTAGGAATTAAATTCACATGATGCAAATGAAGCCACACATTCACACACACACAGTATCTTTTAATTGCATTTACACGGTTGTGCCTTATTTTGTCAGAATTCTTCTTGATTCAGGAATCTTTCAATTTAATATTACAAGCGTGTTATAGTGTTGAGTGCAAAATTTGTTAAGGCAAAAGTAATTGATTTTGAGGTGGGCAAGTGTTTTTATTTTAAGAGAATTCTGAACATACTCTCTTTAGGCTATAACTGAAATATTGGAACTGTTTTAAAACAGTTATTGAACAGGTTTATGATATGGAAGCAAACCATTTTGAAAGTGAAGTTTCTAAATAATGTTGTTTAAATTCTCTCTATAACTTTATATTTCTATACTGTATAATCTTTTAGGGAAGCATCTTTTTTTTTTAATGGGAACAAAACTCTTGGGAAGTCCTTTTTAGAAAGTGTGTTAATTCGTTACTACACGTTGATTTCTGTTGATAATTCTGTTTTAAAATACATATTTTCTGTATTTGGATTTATTTGTTTAAATGAATAATTATTTTTTTTTTAATCAATGCTTCCTATTTTTTCCCTTGAGAAGGTAAACAGTTATCTGCATTCAGAATGGAGAACACATCTAGCTGCAGAGAAATGTTTTTGTTTTGTTTTCTTACGAAAGCAATAAAAATAGAGAAGGAGTTGTTAGCTAATCTGGGAAGTCAACATCAAAACATTTTGATATTACTGTCTGGTAAACTTCCTGGTTGTGTCTATGGAGTCATCAGGAGTCAAGAGTGATTTGGAGAGTTCACATTTTTAGCTTGGAATAAAAACAATTTTCTGAAGCATCAACATACATTGATTCTGAAGCATTAATTCTAGGAATTGAAAAAAATTGAAATCAAAGTCTTGTTGAGTTCTATTCAGACTTTATATTGATATAATGAGTTATACAGTTGTAAGTATGTTTGTATTTTCTAAATTAAATTGTTTCTTTATTTTTATTTTTGTAGGTAGTTTACTTGAAGAAAACACCAGAAGAAGCTTATCGGATACTCTTATCTGGGTCTAATCCACCCTATCTTCCGTTTAGGTATAATTGTAATTTTGTACAATGCCTTAAAATATTCAAAATGCTTTAAAGATAGTGAAAGCAATTTAGTAGTTCTGGGCATTCTGAAGAGATTATCTCATAAATCTTGCATTCTATACAATGTGTTCTCCACTGAGCAAATTTCTTTGGATTTTCCTCATTATAAAAGTGAAAATGTAATAATGAGACAGAAGACAAGTCTGGATCAAATTCTTTCTGCTTATATGCTGCTTATTACTGATGATTGCCAATGGACTGTATTAATATTTAAGATTTTTATCTCACTTTTATTCTCAAGGCAGAGAATATATGTAATGCATCTTCCTCCTCCTATTTTCCCACAACAACAACCCTGTGAGGTAAGAGTGAGTGACTGTCCCAAAGCCACCCAGCCAGCTTTCATGCCTAAGGCGGGTCTATAAATTTCATAAGTAGGGTTGCATTCAAATACATTCCAGATTTCTCCAGATCATATTACTGTATAGTCTTGAGTAATGTTTAACAGATTATTCTACCACCTCCTTTATTATTGTGGAAATATGTCTGATTACATACCAAATGAAAGTTCCTTACACAGTTGATAAGCCAAGCAATTCATCTGGCTTGTTTCATTTTTAAAATTCTTCTATTAAACAAAATGTACAGGTCTTGATTACTTTCCTAATCTTTAATTTTTTTCCATCATTCTAATTTAGTTATTAATTTGTCATATTTGTGATTAATGACAGTCTTAAAGAGTTCATCTTTCATTCCAAATCTTCCAAATCTTTTGTTAATTTTCTTAATGGGTCAGATGATATTATCTGACATTATGCAATTCATATATAAGAATATCTTTAGTTTATGATAAGGAACAGGTATCAAGGTGGGCAAATATATGCATACATAAAACTCTACAAGAAGGAACAAGGGAAGGAAAGTGTTAGTCACTTGCCCCAGTGAACATGCTTGTTTAATCCAAACAAAGACCTAAATGGTTAAGGGTGGGTAACATATTCCCTCAGACCCTCTTTCTTCCTTGTGTGTTTTCAGGATCTATTCCCTTTCGCTTGTCAACTAACCTCCAGATGGCTGTGCATACACCACTTTTCCACTGTGCATATTTAACACTGTCCCATGAAACTTTGTTAGCTGTTGGCTTCTCATACAATAGTCTGAATGATTCCTTTTAAAGATGCATTACATTTCTGATACCTAGAACATCCTTAAACAATGTAACTTTCCCCACTAATTTGGCCAATATGCTCACTGTAAATGCCTTGACATGCAGTTTCTCTCACTCTCTTCCCTCCTCATTTGCTTCTCTTCACTTATCCTCCTCTTGGCATTCCAAACCTCAATTTATTTCTAGCCGAATCCTTTAGATCCATAGTTCCCAAACTGTGTGCCATGGTGCTACAATGAATTCAGACTGTGGGATATTTCACATTTTTAATGGAAACATACCAGTACCCAACATCTTCTGAACATAGCACAAACTACTACTATTAGTTTCTGCTTCTCTCAAAAATTTAAAATATCCCACAGTCTCTCTGAACTTGTTTCTTGGATACTGTGAGATGCCATGGAAAAATTTCTGAGATGCTACAAGCACTGTGAATTGAGAAAATGTAGGAATGTCTGGACTAAGCAGTTCCCTCACAGACAAAACTTCAGCTCTTCATTGTCCATCTTAATTCTTTACACAAAGTCTCTTGTATTCTCTCTTTTGCCACTTACTCAGAATATTTTTTACTGCTAGGTAAAGATAAATAATTATTTAAATTTCTATAGCCACCAACTCTGGACAGCAGTAGACTTCCTATCCATCTAGTGCCAAATGATCCATTTCTCCATTTTTTTTAAAATGATTGCTGAACAAATTGTCGCTGAGGATTATTTGCATTTAGTTTAGTTTTTTTAAAGACTTTTTGCCTTGTACAAGTTCAGTGCAATTATAGGATCAAAATAGATATGAAAAACTCAGGATAGAAACTTAATATGGATATACTGTGATTGGTGATTTCTTTGTTCTTTTCACAATCACTTTGCAGTGCTTGGTTTAAAAACAAAGTATTGTTACATAAAGTTGGAATTTCTTGATAAACCTTTTGATTAATGCAAAATAACTGCTGATTCAGTTTCCTGAAGAACCTGGCAAAATGCTAAGATCAAAGCTTTATCAGCCAAAGCTATTTGTAATCACCTGAAGTTTAGAGAATTGTCAGGAATGTATTCTGAATAGAAAGTATCAGTATTTAAAATACAGACAGTTCATCAGTGATAGGGAAGTTATTTTAAAGCCTGCTGAGTTGTATATCCCTCTGTATTTTTTAAACCGCAAACAAAAATTCATATATGATCTTTGTATTGGAATTGGAGAAAAAATAATCATTTGATTTTGCAATTTAATGCCATCTCCTGAAATTGATCATTCAGAATATACTTTTAAAAACTATTTGTCTTAAGATAAAGAAAGATTAACATTAACATCCCATTCACTGTTATTTTTCAGTTTTTAAGATCATTAGCTATTAGGTCTACATATATTTCTTCCTTTTTCCTTTCCCCATCCAGTACGGAATATTATTGTAGGCAATTATTTTTGCTCTTTTCAAAGTCTTACCCTTCTGTAAAATAGAACTAAAAATTTGGGCTTTGCTAGATTTGGGGAGCCTTAAAAGCCAAAAAACCCAGAAGGCACCTTTTAATGGATTGCACCAAGTTTGATATTGTCCTTGAATCAAGATGAGCACACCTAATCTTGTGAAATCCTGGAAGCAGGCGTAAACCTTTCATCCTCTCTTCTTCTCTGGATCCTCCCTTCTTTGAAATAATTATATAAATAAATACTAGCATGCTCATTTTTACCTCCAGCAATGAATATGGTAGGTGAAGTCTAGATACTTCATATCTCTCACATTCAAACAATTAAACTTTTATAATAAAGTTTAAAAATGAGCTAAATGTAATCTGACAAGAATTGTTTTAGATAAATCTCTGCTCTAGCCTGAATTCACTCTATTGTTTCCATTGTACTTGCAGATTAAACTCGGTATGATATTTTCTAGAATCTTTCCAAGAATCGAGCTGAAAGAAATTGGCTTATAGTTTGCTGAACCTTCCTTTTTATTCCATTTGTAAATAGGATCCATTTGGCACTTCACCATAAGGCAATCCTGGGCAATTTATGAGCCTTGGGCCATATCTGGCCCTTTGCCTGTCCCTTTTGGACCTGTGTGAGGTGAATTACAAATTAGAAATCAAATGTAAATAAGTCTATGCCATACATGCAATACAACTGCATTCCATTTTTTTGGTGACTGCTTTTTTAAAAAATGTATACATGTGCATGTGAGCATGCCTACCACCTTCACAGGCCTCCACAACAGTCCCAGTTTGTTATATGGCCCCTTGGGAAAATGAATTGCCATAAGGGTTTAGCCATACCATCAGCTAGTTCCTAGGATGCAGTTCTGAAGATTTAAACTCATTAAAAAGTAGAGACGGGCTCCATATTAGATTTCTCTTAATCTCAAACTTCAATTTTGCTTCTTGGTTGGAGCAACATACTTTTTTTTTTTGCCAGAAAACTCTGAACCGAGATAGGTAGTTATGGTTCTTCCTTGTTACACATTAACATTTTCCCATCTTCACTGAGTAACTGGTATCCTGACTCTTTTTGTTTTGTTAACTTCAGAGTTAACAGAGTTAAGAAAGTAAAAATTCTGAACTTCAGAGTTTTTACTTTCTTAATACCAACTTTATAGTTTCCGGCTCTCTACAGCTCTTTTGTGATCTCGACACTTTTGCATTTCTTGCATTTTGGAGAAATGTCTTTTGGAGTTTTTATTTTCAGATCTTAACAGAGCTTTTCAGATGGGCACATGGGCTTCTTCTGCAGCCATTTGTTTATTTGTTTGTTTTTCCTAATTGGAATTCTTGTTTAGGAACTTGTAACCATCTTGATTTCTGTTTCTCATTAGCATTCTCTACGGTAGATTCTACTTGTTATCTGAGTTTATTAAAATATGCCTTTTTGAAGTCCAAGAGATGACTTGTGCTGAGAGTGGCTGACCCAAAGACATCCAGCTGGCTTTCATGCTTAAGGCGGAAATAAAACTCACGGTCTCCCAGTTTCTAACCTAGTGCCTTAACCCAGGGATGTCAAACTCGCGGCCTGCAGGCCAGATGCTGGCCATGCTCACCCATTGGCCACACCTACCCCCTTTTTAGTGATGGGAGAGAAAATCACGATACATCACATGACAAAAACCTGACCCTGCAAGTTTGACACCCATGCCTTAACCACTAAATCAAATAGACCATCACAAGAACAAACTTTCCACAAAAGGTTTTATTTATTTATTTTGGCACTTCAATATTGCTGTGGGGGGAAAAATGTCAAAACAGGCCAGGCAAAGACTCTGTGGAGTTTGTAGAGGTGAGATTGAATAGATACTTAATAGGAACAAGGGGATCTAGAACTCAACCTTGGCAGTCATTGGTAACCCCTAGGTCTATCCACTGAGCAGATATCTGCTCTGGCTTTGTCTACAGAAACGGGGGCGGGGGGGAGACCAGAAAGGCAAGTCAGCCAAATGTTTGTCTTCTATCATGAAGCGGAGTTGTCAGAATTAAGGGAGCCAGCAAATGATAGGTGAAGGAAAATTTTAACCAATAAGAGAAGTGAGAAATGCAGGTTATTTATTCAAAATGATTCCACACATATCAGAGCATTTAAGACAAAGCATAGAATCCTGAAGAGAGCATGCAAAAATGTGGATTAAAAATATCTAGGGGTATAAAGGTATTATAGATGCATACCTGTAAACCGTAAACCATCTGCAGAACAGGTTTAGGTTTAAACAGTTTTATAGCAGCAGGGATGAACCTGTCGCCTCTGGAATAGAACAAGCTCAACGTTTTCCTGATTCTATTATTAGCTTTGTCAGACACAGCTCTAATTTTTTTCCCACCGGGCTCTAGATTGCAAAATATTGTTCATTCAAATAGTTAAACGCAAGAAATGTATATAAAAAAATTAACCGTTATAGGTTAAGTGAGAGGAAGTATAGCTGCTATTTAGGAGTTCAGTTATTCATTGAATTGAATAATGAGACATCATAAGTGTGAGTCACATACATTGACAACATCATACATGATCCAGCATGTTATTTACATCAATTTATATTATTTATGTAATGATGTTAGGATCTATAGCAAATAGTCCATTGCAGCAAAGTCTGTTAAAACAAGTTTTCATCAAATTGATGAGCTTTGGGGCTGATGAACCATGAACTGGTTTTCTTTTATACTGATGTGGCTGGCATCCTCAGAAGCAGAAGCAGCTGTTTTGTGTGTACCTTTCAGTAGCACAGGCCTCTGAACTGGGCTGACTGGGTTCTTGTATTTGAACCTGGCAAGCTGATATCTGAGTGGGCCATGTCACATTGGTCCAAGAAAGCTGATTCCTGAGTAGGTTCCTTGTCCAGTTGGTCTATTTTGAAGAAATTTTAAAGAGTAACAGTGCCTGGTTGTTCTATCTTCAAGCCTGCCTGCTGATTATGTAGAGGGGGACTTCTGATTGGTTTATTTTTGAAGAATTCCTCATTTGGACTGATTTGATACAGGGACACTGCCAAATGTAAAAACCTATGCCAATAAGTTTTCATATATTTTAGTAAGGCTTCTATTGAACCGTGCTGTGTTGAAATTCATCTCTAGAACCTAAGAAAGTCACAGAACAATACTCTCATTAAACTCCTGTGCTGTTATGTAAAAAAAGACACACTAATTTCTCATATAATGAATAAACACTGCTCATAATAAATAATGAAATTAATATTCGTTAATGTGTTATGTACTTGAATCTTGTAGAGAAGATATTTTAAATTAACCTGACTTAATTTTGAGTGATATTTTTATTTAAAAATCTATGAGCAGATATGATCTTTCAATTATTGTGCTGTAAATTGAATGTACATAATAATCACTAGATTATTACATCTTGAATGTAATAAGCACGAGTAACCAGTCAAAAACATTTTCATGCATGCCTAAATTGCCTAATATACATATGCCTTTCTGACATGTACCACTTCAATAGCCCAAATATTCAATCTGAACAAAAATATAATGGATAGCATACTTAATCATAATTAATAATGTAATTTTGATGATTGGATTATACCATAGGTATGTTGAATTGGATAACCCCGTGATGGCGAACCAATGGCACACGTGCCTGAAGTGGCATGTGGAGCCATGTTGCCTGGCATGCACAGTGTTGCCCATTCCTATTCCGGATTTCTGGCGTGCATGCGCGCATGATGATCAGCTGGCCTTTGTGTGTGTGGTAGTGCCGGAAACCGGAAGATACGGTCTTCCATTTTCCTGCATGATGATGCGCACCGGCCAGCTGATAGTTGCGCATGCATGCGTGCCAGAAACCCGGAAGGCTAGCTGTCTGGCGTACATGCGCGTGCAGGTTGCGATCCAGACGAGTATGCGTGTGCACTCCCTTTTCAGCACTCGGTGCCGAAAAGGTTCGCCATCACTGGGATAACCTATTCACTTTGAATGGGATTCATCAATGTAAAATTATACAATGAAATCTCTTTGTACACTACAGTGATCCATAGTGCTCTGAGCAAAGAACAATTCAGAAATGTAATACATTAGAGGAACTAGTAGAAGAAAGATTTTAAAGAATTTATTGCACACATATACAATTTCTAGAGCTATAAAGCATGTCTGGCACTGAAGAATGTTTCTTTGTTTACATGAGTGTCCCATCTTGATGTTTGTTGCCAGGGAAAGAATATATTGTACAGTGATCGCTTTGTTAGTAGTGTATTGCAAATATATTCTGGTCCTGTCAGAACATGTTGCTCTCCTGTAGAAATAAAAATAAGGATCCCTCATTTTGAAAGACAGATAAGCTTCTAAGATTTAGTACAGTACCAACTCCTCAAGTGTGGTTTTGCAAGCTGTTCCTGCAAATCTTTCAGTGTTCTGAGAATGAGGTTGTAGACAAATTTGCTAAAATACATTCCAGTGTGTATTTCTTTGCTCAGTTCACTAGATGTGGAAATTGAATTTGTTATTTTATTTTTTAGATTTCTTCCAGAAGCTCAAGTTCGTGTACCAAGCACTCCCCCTTCCTTTTTACCCCCCAAAGTGGAGTTGGTTGAATCTTTGTTTCCCAAGTCTCAGTGAAGTAAAATAGTGTCTGAAGCCATTAAAGTATCCTAAGATCATGTATCTGAAATGTAGTAAAGGAAAGAAAGAGAAGTGTATTTCACTCTATAAACACTGCAGAGTCAGAAACATAAGAAATACCCCAGGAAAAATAGGAAGATGTATCTTTGAAAACATACAGAGAGAGAAAGAAGAGGGAGGGAGGGAGGGAAGGAGGAGATAACCCTCTATAGATCCTGCATGACCTGTACAATTTCAACATTGCATAACTTTTTAAAAATAAAATTATATCACACTAACTTAAGGATGAAGCACTTAATAGTGTGGTCAGTTGAGCAGGAAACTTACAAAATATAAATTTGTTGGTACCCTAAATCCTGTTTTTTATACCTCATTTAGCACCAGGTCTGCAAGATAGGTTGCAACTCATGCCAGCCCAAAGTGTGAAATTTGATCTAGTACAGAGGTGTCAAACTCGATTTCATCAGGGTTGTGTTTGACCTTGGGGGGAGGTGGAGGTGGCCAAGGAGCATGGCCAGCTCGACATCACTAGTGTTGGGGAGTGCCTGTAGTGGCCTGAGCGTTCTGTCTGCAAAAACAGGCTTCCGAGTTCCGTTTTCAGCTGTGATGGCCTCCTGCAACCCTCTGCCAGTGAAAACAAAGCTTGGGAGGGCCACACACATCTCAAGCTCCATTTTCACTTGCAGAGGCATTGCAGGCCAGTCCCGCAGGCGATATCTAAGCACCCCGTGGGCCAGATCTGGCCCCCGGGCTTTGAGTTTGACACCCCTGATCTAGTATGATTTAACAAATTGATACCAGATTCTATTTAATATGATCTAAAATGCAATTAGCATGAGGCTAGTGCACATATGGTTGACACTAGCTCACGCACAGTTGTGCTGGGTTTTTAGATGCTAATTGATTGTGTAAAATGGAGAAAAGGAAGGTTCTATTTGAGGAAAGCTCAAAAAAGGAAAGGCTTATTATGAAGAACCACAGCAGAATGTTGTAGTAATGGCATTAATAGAAACCTACCTGTAGAGATTACTCCTAAATCCCCTAAATAAGTCTATACTAAAAATTGGTATGAATTGTCCTTGAAGTCTCTTCTGTCAAGTACTGTAAGTCATTTTCATAGTAATTGCCCTGTCTGTATAGAACTGGAAGAGCTAACAAATTTTTAATGAAACTCTCCCAAAATTCTTCTTGCACAAAATTCTTTGCAACTGCTTTCTCAATAGGGGATTTTTTTTCTGTCCATAACAGGCAACAGAATCTGTCAAGCAGTATTACATATAATTGCTAAACTTACACCTGTTTCTTGATTTCTCAATGATAGTTGAGTGGGGAAGTACCAAAATTTGATTTTTAAGATGGTTTCTGAATTGTGCAAGCATCATCTGAATCAAATTGTATGTTAGGTCTCAGCCCTAGCAGAATCCCAGTACAATTTGTTTTGAAAGATTTTCTGTATCTTTTTCTCCCAGATGTTCTGTTCGTTTGCTTGCTTTAAAAAACCTAGCAACTGGATTGCAGTATGCAGTTAAATGTTATCAAACATCTTGATGTTGACCAAGAGCAGCGTAGTTGTTTGTTAATCATTCATCCTGATTTTTTTTTTTATTTGATTTATATGCCGCCCTTCTCCAAAGACTCAGGGCGGCTTACAATGTGTTAAGCAATAGCCTTCATACTTTTGTATATTATACAAAGTCTGCTTATTGCCCCCACAAACTGGGTCCTCAATTTACCTACCTTAGAAAGGATGGAAGGCTGAGTCAACCTTGAGCCTGGCGAGATTCGAACATGAATAATTGCAGACAGCTGGATGTTTAATTAGGGTGAATTGTCCTCAGAGCTATCCAGGCTCTCTTTCTGACATGGAAGATAAAAAGATATCAGCATGAAGAAATACGAATTTGCTACGGGTAATATGTTATAGAGGGACATGGTGTCTCAGTGGCTAAGATGCCTAGCTTGTTGATCGAAAGGTTGGCAGTTCAGTGGTTCGAATCCCACGTAACAGGGTGAGCTCCCGTTACTTGTCCCAGCTTTTGGCAACCTAGCAGTTTGAAAGCACATAAAAAATGCAAGTAGGGACCACCTTTGATGGTAAGGTAACAATGTTCCGTGTGCCTTTAGTCCTGCCAGCCACATGACCAAGGAGACGTCTCCGGACTGTGCTGGCTCTTCACCTTTACAACAGAGATGAGCACCGCCCCCTAGAGTTGGGAACTACTAGCACATATGTGCGAGGGGAACCTTTACCTTTATCTTAATCTGTTATAATATGAAATTAGTTTTGATAGCTGGTCACCTATATCAAATCCTTAAATGAGTGTGAATAAAGGACTACTTGCTTCTGGGGTAAAGTTGTTCTGTGTATTTAAGGAAGTCAGGAATACTTGCATTCAAAAACAGAGTTTCAGAAAAATTGACTCTGGAAGAAAATTCGTAATTTTCAGATGCTACACAAACAGAAGTTTGGATAAAATCTAAATTATTTCGGTATATTATAATCAGTAATTTGCATACTATTAAAATATTTGCTAATTCAGTTCTGTGTTTGGTGAAACTGAGTATTCAAACTTACAACATTAAGGCATATTCATTTATATTGTCTTGCTATAGGTGAGGAGAGTATATGTGCTTTTACCCTTACAATTAAGAAGGAACTTTTATATCCAGAATTTTGTATACTGCTTATCAAGAAAACTTAATTTTACTTATGCATATTTATGTTTCTTCACAACTTTATTTTCTAGTATTAGTTGAAGAGTTAGAAAATTCACACATTTTTTATTAACCGTATCTTGATACCTGACCTTTATCTAAACATCTTCTGCATCCATAAAACACTACTATAGAAAGTGCTTTTTGACTGTAAATTCTCCTACTTGGACAGGATTATAAGGGTGGACTACCCATGAATATGGATATTGAGCAAAGAATATTAGCTAAAACCATTTTTAAATTGGCAGCTCTCCTTTTTTTAGATCACTGTAGAAATTATAATTGAAAACAGTCCAATATTTATTACATAACACAGAAATAAGGTATAAGTATAAATTAGTTTACTGGCACTTTCAAGTTTACCCAGATTGCAGCTGGAAAGGCTCATGCATAATCTTTGGGCTATATTATTAAACATTTGTTTTAATCAATGAATGAAAGGGTTTTTTGGGGGGGGAGATTAAAAATTTAAAGAAAAGTATTTAAATAAAGATATATATTAGAGGTGTATTAGCCCTTCCAACATTCAAAACATATCTTTTATAATAATGGGACTCTGAAATTTATTTATACCTTTTCTGAAAACAAATTATTTTTTTCAGATCACATTTATTATAGCTCATTGTTACTACATTAGGAACTTTAATTAGTTACATCTGGCAGTATATCATTTTCACACACTTGGTAATTAGATGACAGGCATTTAAACTTGCACTAAAGGTTCAGTTGCTATTCCATGTGAATTCATTTTTCACTTACATCTCCTTTAAAACATCATGGGGTTCTCGGTTTGATTGTAATGTTTGTAATGTTTTTGTAGTTTAGCCCTGTTAAAATCTTTATCTTTAATATAACTCATTGGGAAGAATCTAGTTGTCTTTGCTACTAATCTTGATCGCACTGCCTCAAACATTGTAAAGCTCTTTTGAATGATGAATTATTTAAACAGAAAATATACTTAGCCTTGGGCAAGAAACTGTATTTTTGCCTAGCTTTTCCCAAATAAATTTCAAACTTTCCCTTTATAAAACATTAACAAGTATAATAAACAAAGAAATTGCTTTGTTTTTAAAAATATGGTTGCTGCTTCATGAGCAAACTGTAAATATTCAGATTCTATCACTGATCTATGTTGCAATAACTGGCACAATGCTTCTCACAGGAGAAAATTACACACCTTGTTCCTATTGCTATTGATTTTGGATTTATTTTATAACACTATGTTTCACAAGTTAAAGAGAATATGCATATACTGTTTCTGTGAAGATCATTTCCTTAGAAGTTGGTTGAACTGGAGGTCATAGGAATGGGGATTTGATATAAATGCAAAAATGTGTATGACAAATGTATTAAATACATTATCCTCTTAGCAGCAATCCAACGAAATAGAACACTTTTAATAATAGTACATGAAGGTATGTTTTAAATTGTAATTACAAAATGAATATTAGAGATTCATAATTGTCTGTTGACAATTGACATTTTGGTAAACATAAGGTATTCAATTTTGATTCTAATAACAAAATATTATATATGAATATGGTAGTAATCATACTGCTTTTAGATAAAGTAGACTTCAACAGCATGGTACTACTAGTAGTCCGTGACTTGCAACCTCAATTGGGATTGGAGTTTTGGTCGATAAGTGGTGCATCCATTAAGTGAGCCATCATGTGATTGATGTGACCCAATTTTCTGCCATTTTTGCCGAGATTGTTAAGTGTATCACACAGTTAAGCTGCAATCATTGTAAATGCAAGTGAGTTACCAAGCATTCAAATCACAATCTTGTGACCCCGATGGAAGTGCAACTATTTTGACAAGAGATATTGAGAGCTGTAATATTAATTATGCAATATACATTTTAGAAATCAATAAAAAGCCTAAAATCATATTCATCTACCCTGTTTTCCCCAAAATAAGACATCCCCTGATAATAAACCCAATTGGGCTTTTGAGTGCATGGCAATAAGGCCAAGTGTTTATTTCAGGGTTCAAAAAAATGTAAGACAGGGTCTTATTTTCGGGAAAACATGGTAGGTGAATGTAATACAGTTAATCCTTGACTTAAAACCATTCATTTAGTGATCATTCCAAGTTGCAACAGCACTGCAAAACGTGACTTATGGCTGTTTTTCACACTTACGACCGTTGCAGCATCCTCATGGTCATACAATCAAAATTCAAATACTTGGCAACTGACTAGTATTTATGAGAGTTGCAGTGTCCCGGGGTCATGTGATCAGATTTTGCAATCTGATCACATGTCAAGGGGGAAGCCAGATTCACTTAACAACCATGTTAAAAACTTAACATGGAAAGTTTTTGCCCCATTTTACAACCTAAGAAAGGTTGTAAAATGGGGCAAAAACTCACTTAACAACTGTCTTGCTTAGCAATGGAAATGTTGGACTCAGTTGTCGTAAGTTGAGGACTACTTGTAGATGATAATAGTTTGAAAGACAATTTTGTTTACATATCTTCTACTGTTGTCTTCTATTTTATTTTTATTCAGACTAGTGTAGGAAAACTCTTATACTTAAATACTTTAAGTAGGGATGGGCTTTAGAATAATTCCATTAAATGGGAATCTAGAGTGTCCAGAGATACTGTACAATTTTCCTCCTTTGGAAAAATCAGTTGCTTCATTTTAAAATAATCCTATTAATCTTTTAAATGAACACACATTCTTTAGTTAGTTAGTTCTTTAGTTCACACATTCTTTAGTTAGTTGAAGTGATCCCTCTCTACATGTTTAGGTGTATAATTGAACTATGATCTCAGGATTGAAATTTTTAGAAATCTAAAAGCTTGAAGGCCATACATCACTCTCTTCAGTGTTATTGTGATACATGGCTGCTCTCTGTTCCTCTGACAGGTTAATATTTTCTTTTCTTCATAGGGATGCTTCGTTTGGGAACTGTACGTATAATCTATCTATTCTCGACTGTCTACAAGGACTAAAAAAGGTAACCTTACAGTGCTCAGGGGAAAGAAAATAGCTTCTTAGATATTTTTCGGGAGTGTAACACAGAACATTAGGCCATGATAAGCCGTAGTTTGCCAGTCATCCTTCAAGTCAAATGTAATCTTTCAGTAGGTTCATTTGGGTGTTTTATGTTTTTCTTTTTTACACATTTTTTAAAACCTTTGAGGGCATAATTAAGAATAAAAGCAACGTAGATTGGGAGAGCAGCCTTTTTAAGTGCCCATTTAAGATACTCTAAGAATATTTTCCAGCCTATGAAAAACAATAGGGGTGCTTTTTTTGAAGCAGCCCCAGTTTGTGGGGAGGGATGTTGTGTCACAGTATTAACAACATTTGAACATCAGACTGGGACAGAACAAAGAACATGTAGTATCTAGAGTAGTGAAAAAAATCCTTAAAAATCCTGTTTAGGCTGTTAGAGAGAAAGGGGGGGGGCAGGTACCATGCAAAACAATGGCGCCTAATAAAATTCCAATTTCTTGGGTGTTATGTTCTAAAAAGATGTTAAATCGTTTTAGAAAATGGACTTTTTATTTTTGTTTGTTTGTTTGTTTTTTGTGACACCTCTGGATGAATAATGCCAAAGCTTCCTCCTGAAGAGGGTTACAGGGAGAAGTTTCTAGTTTAAGAAAGAAACACAACTTCTGAATTTAATCACTGGGAGAGATAAAAGGTCTCTAGCAATATGTTCCTTGTTTCTATTGCAGTCTGTTTCATCCCATCACTCTTAGTTAACTATTCTTTCTGGATCAAAATGGAAACTTGGAGTCAAGAGAGTTGGTTTTGCTAAGTCATAAACTGTGCAACAACAAGTAACAATCTTGTCTTGATTGTAACACTATCAACAGCATAAAACAGTTTCTAAAGATGTAAAATAAGCACCAATTCCATTAATATTATTTCAGAAGGGACTGGATTCTTTTTTTAATGAACAGCTTCTGAGAATTTGATATGCTTTTTTTCTAGGCCTTACAACATGGATTTGTTGATTTCAAGACATTTGATGCAGATGAATATGAGCACTACGAGGTTTGTATATATTTTAAATGATGAAGTTTCTAATTTACAGATAAATTATAAAATTTGCTGTACTTGAGATACTTACATGCATTTGGTGTAGTACTGATGATTTTTAAATTGTTGTATAAGTTTTTAGTTTCTCTGTCATAAAAGTATCAAGGAAAAGCAATAAAAGATTGTTACAGCCCCAGGATTATCTGATACATGAACAAACTAATTTACATATTATTTAATGATACTGAAGTCATTCATTAAAACATTCATTAAGTTGCTACAAATCTAGGAAAATATACTGGTTGTTTAATTCCCAAACTTAGAAAAAGCTTATATTTGCTTGACACTTAGCTTGTGGAATCTCATTACTCTAGTGTGTATTTTATTGAGCAAGTAACGTGATATCTCTTAGCCTAATACAATACTTATAAGTACTAAATCTGAAACAATGCTTCAAGAGTATAGTTGAAAATGTATATCTGCTCAGTCACATTTTTAAAAAAAGGAATAATAGGCAACTAGATTAACCAATTGCTATATAAAATCATTACACTAAGCAATGTTAAGTTACTTAAGATAATTTGTTAAGTTGACATTTTCAGGCAGTACTTAAGTTTTCAAAATGAATTCCACTTCTTTTCTGTGTAACCTTGCTACTAAAAGTATAATGTCCGGTGATTTCAATTGACACAGAATTCCTACTCACAATTTATTATTTGATATAAGAGGAGTTACATTTGGTCTTGCAACAAATTTTAAAGCGCAGGAAGCTGTATTTACAATGTAAAAATGTTAACACTGATTGGTTTTAATTATGAATTGTTTTAAACATCAGTTTTACAAATCTTAATAATATGGCAGACTTCCATTGCCTTTGTGAATTCTGAAAATAAAAGTACAGTAATTGTTGATTTATTGGTAGAATTAGATGGATTTTACTAGCAAATTGCCTAAGGTAATCTTTCAGCAAACTTTATTTTTTTTCCCATGGGTGACATTAGTCAGTTATTAAAGCAAAGCTACATTTTTATGAACTTTTCAAAACAAGATACTGTTCAAACATTGAAAAGAGATTTTTTAAAAGTTTTTTTCTCTCATTTTCCATAGAGGGTAGAAAATGGTGACTTCAATTGGATTGTCCCTGGAAAATTCTTAGCGTTTAGTGGTCCACATCCGAAGACCAAGATTGAAAATGGTATTTATCTTTCGGGATGGGGGGGGCAGTTGGGTAGAATTTTGGTTTTGTTTCCTATGGCTAGTCATTGTCTATAGTCCAGAGTTGCTATAATTTACCCAAGTAATTTCTGTCCACAAGATTTGTTTTGACAAATGCAGTTTTGGATAAATGTTCTGAGCAACAACTTTGGTTAATAATGAAATCCAGGAAGAAATTTCATGCACAAGAAGGCCTTGGGTGTATGCAGGTTTTTGGACATTATATTGCTTAGTAAACTTTTTTTTTTTTTACCAGTACTGAAAAATTTAATTTTTAGTATGAAGGTAACTAAATATTCTCAACAATTAAAATAGTCTACCTGCGGAGAGCTTGCTTATGGTAACAAGCTCTGTCTTTTTACCTTTAGAATTGTTCACCTCTTCCCCTTTAAAAATTGCTCCAGAAATACCCTCACATCTCCAGGGTAGATTTTGAGTAAATGTGGAATTGAGCTCTATGGAGAGCGTAAAACAATGATATCCCATAACACAGTTGAATTTCTTTTCTTAAATCCACATTATCCAATACACATTTTTGAAATTTTAATTATCATTTTAAGGCCATTCATTGTAATGAAAATCCTGTTTTTTTTTGCTTGTAATTTTTAGACCTCTCTAGTATTTAGTTTCTAAAATCATCACTTATCTTTGTTATGATTTACACTGTTTAGGAGAGCTAAAATACATCTGTTACCCACAAGAAGCTGTTTATTTTTTATAGCTAATTCCAAAATCTTGTAGCAAAAGTCAGATTTATCTGGACCTTTCATTCCTGTATAACCTCCTAAGATCAAAAGCTTATTTAGCTCTTGGGTTTTTGTTATTTCAAATTCTTTAAGTTCTTAAACCTATGATTGATTTTTCTTTTGTTCAGAGTTGAAGTTCAACTCACCTGATGAAAACATTTTAACCATTTTATAGCTATTAGAGACTTTTGAGCCAACAAGCTTGAAAATGGTGAATAGGCAATTTCTTGAAAGCGATTAGGAAGTAAGATATGGTAAACTGAAGAGATACAGACGACAACTGTGGTAAAATGAGAAGCCAGCTAGTAGAATAGATTTTTGTAATTTCTCTCTGGGCACAGAGAGGATTTGAGATCGCCCTCAGTTGCTCCTCATGAGGAGACTGCAGGATAGCGATCTCCAGTGGGTTTAGAGCTCTGGGAGATAAAAGAATAGCCATCTTGTTCTAATCACAGTCGGAACCTTCAAAGGACACTAGGTTCATATACTACCTTTTCTAATCACTTTTAGAAATTGCTTTTTAACTGCTTTTCAACTATTAGGAACCTTTGGATTAACAAATCTGAAAGCACAGAGTAAGTTTCCTTCAATTTTTAGCAAAAGAAAATTTAAATATAAGTTTAAAGATTTTTAAAAAAATGAACTTCAAAAGGGTAATTAGAACTTCAATTTTGAATATGAGGATTCTTTATTTTCCAAGGACTGGACAAAAGGCAGTGTAGCAAATCTGTACAAAATACTTTACTGCAGCATAATAAAAGATTACAAGGTTGTTGCTGATTTTTTTAATGTTTAGAACAACATAGTTGATACGCACCTGCAATTGTGTGGATCCTACCCCTAAATATTGATGCCACCCCAAGTATCAGTTTTATCTCAGCCTTATAAAATCAGTGAATATTACCTTAAATATGTATCTAACTTTTAAGCAATTTCAAGAAGTTGTATAAAAAGAAGTGATGACAATAAACACAAAACGTGCAATTTCACTGTGTTGGATATAGTTACTGAAAGAAAGAAATAGCAAATCGGTCGAAATAATAATGCCAAGTCGCTCCCAAATATTTACACTTGTATATAGTACTTTCCAAATATTCATATTATGGAATTAAGGAGAAACTTCCTATCAATGAGGACAATTAACAATTGGGACAGCTTGCCTTCAGAAGTTATAGGGGCTTTATCCCTGGAGGTTTTTTTAAAAAAACTGGATCTGAAATGTTATAGGGCCGTGATGGCAAACCTATGGCATGGGTGCCACAGGTGGCACGTGGAGCCATATTGGTGGGCACACGAGCTCAGCTCCGGCATGCATGCATGTGCCAGCCAGTTGATTTTCAGGCCTTCTGGGCCCACCAGAAGTCAGGAAAGACAGAGGCCCACCAGAGGGCCTCTGAGGGGATGGGGAAGGCCGTTTTTGCCCTCCCCAGGCGCCTAGAAAGGCTCTGGAGCCTGAGGAGAGCAAAAAATGGGCCTACCGGGTCCACCGTGCCATCGTGTGCCAAAAGCAGGGGGAGCATGGAAGGGGGACGCATAAAATTATGGATGTGGGCACACATGTGGGCGACCTCCCCCGTATTCCCCCCGCTTTTGGCACGCGATAGCAAAAAGGATAGCCATCACTGTTATAGGGTCTCCTACTTGAGCAGGAGGTTGAATTAGAAGGCCTCCAAAGTTCCTTCCAGCTCTATTCTGATTGATCTGTTTTTCATGATGATGAAGATTCCACAAAATAATGCTTTCTTCTGATTTAGAACTAACAAGAAGAAATGGTTTCTCAGACTCTTAGCTGGAGCTCTTTAATGTTCTGTGATGCGGTTACTTAAGATCTTTTGGCTGTAACACGAAAGCATTCAGCTTTGCAACTTTAAATAGACTTGCCTAATAATATTTGTATTACCAATAGAAGAGAACATCATGATGTTACCTAGTTAGATAATGAAATGTCTGCAAGAAAACTACCAACCAAGCTCAGAGAGCACCAGGACCCCTCAATATTTGTATTATTTTAAAATAGTTTATTTTCATCATACAGTGTTCTTAATGGTTCAGCTATTTGGAGATGAGATGGAAACATCCAAGTATTCTCATTCTGCTTGTTGTAGGTTATCCGCTTCATGCACCCGAAGCCTATTTCCCATATTTTAGGAAGCACAACATAACAACCATCATAAGACTCAACAAAAAGATTTATGAAGCCAAACGCTTCACAGATGGCGGATTTGAACACTACGACCTATTCTTCATTGATGGAAGCACCCCGAGTGACAGTATATTGCAGCAGTTTTTGAACATCTGTGAGGAAGCAGAAGGCGCTATAGCTGTACACTGTAAAGGTAAGTCTGAATTGCAGTATTAAATCTGTTCAACATAAAAATAAAATAATTAGAATTAGTATGTATGTATGTATATATGTATGTATGTATTTCTCTTTAGCCAGGTTCTTCCTACATAAACCAAGATTTTTATGCAGGCCTAGTTCAGTGAAATCACAATCCACTAATTTCTAGGCTTTTTTTCTCTGGCAGCCAGGAGACCCACTGCTGCCCAGTGGGAGACTAAGATAGATCTATTTCGGGCTTATAAGAGAAAAAAAGCCTAGAAACTAGTGGATTGTGATTTCACTGAACTAGGGCTGCATAAAAATCTTGATTTACGTAGGAAGAACCTGGCTAAAGAGAAATACACATAAAGCTTACGAAAAGGAAAGAAAACATATGTATGTATGTATGCATGTATGTATGTATGTATGTATAACTATTCTAAAAATACAAGTTCCAGGTATACATGTATATATATTGACTTGTTAAATTACTCCAAATTACACATTTTAAAACCCTTGCCTTAGCTAAAATGTTGCATTGATTTTTCCTACCTATGCAGAGCCATTTTTATTCCACTGAGTGATGCTGTTGCCTTTTTTTTGTATATATTTCTCTTTAGTATTCTTTAGAAGATTCAGTTTTTATGCGTGTGTAAGAGTTAGTAATAAACTTCCATATAGTTTGTGTGTTGTGTGCCTTAACATCTTGAATCTTCTATTCCATATCATTTAAATAAAATGATTTTATTTGGAAAGCCTGAAAATATAGAGGAAGCAGTGTCACTTCTTTTTTTTCAGTAGCCTGTCTTATTTAATTAATTTATCCATTTTCAGTTTTTCCACTGCTTTTGGGAAAACCTGAAAGACTGGAATAGGGACAGATCATCATGGAGAAAATATATCTGTTTGTTCGCTAGGAGTCGAAAACAACTTGATGGTACTTAGCTAATCTAGAAAACAGCCTCTTTTGTAGTCTCCCTGACCTGTCTCTGGTGAATTTAATATTTATGTTTCTCTAGAACAAGAGCAAATAATCTGATAACCATACTGCTTCTGATTCCATTGTTGAAGGCTCACAAGGATTAAGAAAGGGCATTTCAAAAAAGGAAGTTTGTCAGCACTGAGCTAATGTAAAATTGTGGAAGGGTTTATAGCATCAGACAATTCTTATAATGCTTGTTAGCTGAAGTTTACGCTGGCTTCATGGAAGCTTGTTCCTTTGCATCACTGATCATCAAGTCTCCATTAAAAGGGAAATACAACTAAATTCCTGGTGGTGTACATCCATGTAGTTTTATGGATATGTTATAAAAGTGGTTGTTGTTGCTTCCTGCCAGGGCATTATTGGATTTCCCAGATGACCCACCATCTATGTTGACCATAGATGATCCTATTTAGCGTTCTAAGTCAGCAAAGTTGACCAGATATTATTGTTCAGTTGGGCAGGACCCTATTACGGTAGAAACATACCGACAGAAAATCACATTCACCTAGTAGTGATGAGAAGGACCTGCCTCCGTGATTATATGTCTGAGGAAGTTGAAATGCTAAGAAATCATGCTTTAAAATAATAAGACGTAGAGTGTCAACATACTAAAAATAATGAGCTTAAATGTTTCATGACGTTTTGTCTGATTGTTATTAAAAACAACCTCAGACTGTGCGGCCTGTCTCCATTTCTGTTAGTTAACAATATATAATATATTTAATTCATATTCCAACATTTTCACCCTGTTAATGGTCCCACACATTAAAAGGAAGATACTAATATTATGGTAACCCTTGGTTTACAACCGCAATTAGGACCACTAAGTGACCTTGTTGTAAAGTGTGATAGGATGTGACTGTATCACATAGTGATATTAATTCCAGCAATCCTGGGTGCCATTATTAAATGAGGGCCATTTGAGTTGTTAAATGAGGACCTCATGTGGCCACAACTGTTGACTACCCACCAGCTTCCCCATTGCTTGTGGGAAGCTGGCAGGGAAAATTGGAAATCGCAATTCCAGGTACATATCTGTGGCTTCTTGCAACATTGTAGCCATTAGCCATTAGCGATAAGTACTCAGATCATGATTATGTGATTGTAGGTATGCTACAATAACTGGAATTCCAAGAACCCATTGTAAGTCCCCCCTCATTCAGTGCCATCATAATTGTGAATGGTCACTCAATGAACCGTCGCAACCTGAGAACTACCTATACAGATCTAGCTCTGCAAATGCTTTTGATTTTACACATGTAGGAAATAGGGCTACACAAAGCCTTGAGAAGATAATCTGAGAAGTAATTAAAGTACCTTTCCAAATCAGCTTCTTGGAGGTTCAAGGCAAAGCATTGAATGTTTGAAGCATCCCTACTTCATTTTGGAAGTATCTTCTGTGCATGGATATACCTCAGAAGATTATGATAAAAAGACTTGAGGCAACTTGATGAAATCAGCAAGAGCTATGGTTACATCAGTGTTCCGGATAAATTGTATAGCACTAGAAACAAAGTGATATATTTAGAAATGTTTAAAATTATCAATGCCAGGAATATAAAAGGGCACAGGGGTTAAAATAAACATAAATCAAGCATAAACAGAAGAAAACTGACACTGGCATACTCTAAACTCTGCTGAAGATGTTACCTAGCCTGGTAATGTTCAGAAACCAATCCACAAGCTCGGAGAATGAACTTTCACTCTATAAATCAAGCTGTATAGAATATAGCAGGTTCTTTTTCCTTTAATAGACAGATGACATTTCATACCTAGTTTGGCTGTGAGTTTTGTAAAACCCTGAGACCTAGAAACAAATATTTAGAACATATTTGGCATTGTCCTGTGCCATATTTCAGCATTTTGGCTGTCTTAAAACTTATTTTAAGTTTATGTCTTTTTTTTTTCATTAATGTAGCTGGTCTAGGAAGGACAGGAACACTAATTGCTAGTTACATAATCAAACACTATAAATTCACCCATTCTGAAGCCATTGCCTGGATACGAATGTGTCGGCCAGGTTCTATTATTGGACCCCAGCAACACTTCCTTGAAGAGTAAGTATGAAAACTACATTAATCATATAATGGATGCTCCAGAATGTGTTCTTTACTGCTTACTAAATATTTATTAAGGCCACAAAACATGGTAACATTGAACTCCCTTTACTGAATTGTGTATAGAGTTTAACAAGTTCTGGAGAAGGTATGTGTAACGTTTAATGTTTCATGTTATTCAATTTATTGTGTTACTTATGTCTCAAAATGCCCTTTTTAAAGTAGCTCCAGGAATGGGTTAAGGATCTGGAAAATGTTTGCCCCATCTCTTGGTTTTGTTGCCTGAGCATATCTTAACAAGTTACTTCCCCTTGTCAATATTTTGTGCTTTTTTGTAAACTGTATCTCAATCTAATCCTGAAAAGACAGTATCAGAATCTAATTAAAGTTCATTTTTAACCATGCAGCTTTTGTTTGAAGTCACCTAATGTTTTTCATCTGCCTTTGGAGAGGTAGAAAGGGGGAGTGGGGGGGGGGGAAATGTATCCATCACGTTTGCTAAAAGTAGCTAAAGTTGTAGAAAAGGTGATAATTAACAAGGCTGCCTATCTGTGGTGCTAATTGGAATGGATCAGATCAAGCCATCTGGTTTTCACTATGGGATTTATGGCGGTGGCAATGAGCATCTGGTTGTTATGCCTTAGTGATAAAAATTGATTTAGTGAGTCAATAAAATACAGGATCCTCCCCACAGTGTGACTTGGGTGCACATAGATGCTGTAGATACATCACACAAGACATTTGCATAAGGATTTCTGATTTTATACCAGTACTGTAGCCCTATATTGCCTAGCTATTCTGTGTAATGTCCTGGAAATACATTTGGGGTGAATCGCTAGGAATCCTATAAAATGAACCATGAAGTGGGTGGAATGCCTCAAAACTATTCAAGTGTTATTGCCTATTATTTCATACTTAACAGGGTAATGAAATCCCTACCATCAAAATAATTATTGAAACAATCCGTACTTCTTGTTTTTTTCATATGTGAACCCGAAATGGTTTGGAATAGTATAGACCCATGATGGCGAACCTATGGCATGCATGCCACAGGTGTCATGCAGAGCCATGTCGCCTGGCACGCCAGCTCAGCTCCAATTTTCGGGCCTTCTGGGCCTACCAGAAGTAGGGAAACAGTCTGTTTCATGCCTCTGAAGGGCGTGGGGGGAGGAGGCCCATTTTTCTTTCTCACCTGGCTCCAGATCCTCTCTATGCATCTGGGGAGGGCAAAAACAGCCTTCCCCACTCCCTCGGAGGCCCGAAACTGCCTGTTTTCCAACTTTCGGTTGGACAGGAAGTAACATTTTTTGCTGTCTCCAGCTTCCAGAGCCTCTCTAGGAGTCACATGAGAAAGAAAAACGGGCCTACTGGGCCATCGCGTGCCAGGAGCGGGGGGGGGAGGGGGGGCATGCACGCATGCATGGGGTGGGACGCATAGAATTATAGGTATGGGTGTGCACATGCGAACCTCCCCCGCCCCTCCCTTCCTGTCAAGCGATGGCAAAAAGGTTAGCCATTACTGATATAGACCAATGTTCCTCAACCATGGCAATTTTTAAGATGGGTCAACTTCAACTCCCAGAATTCCCCAGCCAGCATTGTAGCAATGTGACAAATGCAGAGCATTATGCCAGCTATTTGTGCCCTCTGTGCCAACAAAGGACCAGAGATGGGACTTGGGGACACTGCCACATGGTGGTTGTGCCAAGGAACCTATGATGATCTGTGATTTCCTGGAACTATTCAATCTGTTCTCTGTGCTGGATTCCATCGATGCCTTGTTCCTCCAGAGAACTAATGGCAAGCTGCTTTTGGTGAGAGCAGGGCAGACAATTTTGCAATGGCTTCTTAGTCCAACAGAGATTAGAATAGCAAAGCTCGGTATCGCAGTAGGAAGACAACTTTCAATAAAGAGCAGGCAGGATAAATTGTAAGAAAAATAATTATTTGGGGCCATTATTGATTTGAGATTGATAGGTTTGTTTCTTTAATGCAAGTGTTGCAGATTAGTTATTCAAAATTTTTCTGTCATAGGTTAGATTTTTTTATTGAAGTTTCTACATTCCTTGCTGTGCTATTTCAATCAAAGCCTATGTCTTTAATTCTCTATTTTTTTGACATTCAATACCTTGGCACCTTGTTTTGTTATTGGTGATGGTTATCATAGGAGCTTTAAAGAATAATTAAGGAAGAAGACTGAGATTTTTCTTTTAAAAAACATATGAAACTTTGCAATTAAAACAACGATACTGCTGCTCA
This sequence comes from Masticophis lateralis, assembly GCA_030761175.1. Taxonomy (NCBI): domain Eukaryota; kingdom Metazoa; phylum Chordata; class Lepidosauria; order Squamata; family Colubridae; genus Masticophis; species Masticophis lateralis. The sequence continues at coordinate 127,401,509 of JAUDYJ010000003.1, forward strand.
TTAGGTGATATTGCTTTGGATTAAGAACCATATAGCAGTTCGAAAGCATGTAAAAAATGCAAGTAGAAAAATAGGGACCACCTTTGGTGGAAAGGTAACAGCATTCCATGCACCTTTGGCATCTAGTCATGCTGGCCACATGATCATGGAGACGTCTTCGGACAGCACTGGCTCTTCGGCTTTGAAATGGAGATGAGTACTGTCCCTTAGAGTCAGGAACGACTAGCACATATGTGCGAGGGGAACCTTTAACTTTACTTGTTCTTTGAAGTCGTTTTAACAATAATATCTCCAACCTAATTTTGAAAGAGGTGTCCCCATCCATCATTGCATGGGTAAAATCATTCTAAGCAAGCATAAACTTCCCTGATTCATTCAAGGACTTTTTTTTTTCTTGACTCATGTGTATATGATACTTGGTCAGTATTTTTTTCTAAAAGTTAGCCTGGCTTGCCTCATTTAATTATACTCCATATTAGTTTCCTTGCAAGGATACTGTTTTCAGCATTCTAATCCTATTCTATTCCACAGTCAATCTCCCAACGGGAATTTTTGTCTGAATTGAAATATATGAGTGACCCTGTTTATGTCTGCCTGTTGCTGCAGTTGTCATGTTTAATTATCCAATTAGTAAAATTGATGGGAAAGAGCAGCAAAATTTAGCACGTACATATAAAAAGAGAAGGAAAAAAATTAAAGGGTTATTACTGATATATTTAATTCTATAAGAATAAAAAAAAAAGTAAAGATTTACCTTGCCAGTCATGTCCGATTGTAGGGGGAAGTACTCATCTCCATTTCCTAGTCAAGAGAGTCATCATTGCTTCCATGATCATGTGGTTGGCATGACTATATGCCAAGGTGCACAGAATGCTGTTACCTTCCCATCAAAGTGGTACCTATTTATCTACTTGCATTTGCATGCTTTCAAATTACTAGGTTGGGAGTAGTTGGGGCAAGAACAGGAGCTTATCTTGTCACGAAGTACTTGGGTCTCAAACTGCCAACCTTCTGATCAACAAGCCAATGAGCTACCAATATTCTGCTCTAGCAATAAATATTTTAATTATAAGGGCCAAAGTCTAACTAGATCATCCAATAATTGTGTGAGATTGTACAGATTTAAAGATTTGAAAAGCACATATTTTAAAAGAAAACTATATCTCATTTTCTATAGTACAATGCCACTGGTACTAATTTTATTTTTGGTACTATTGAACAGAAAACAGCCGATATTGTGGGTCCAAGGAGACATATTCCGAACTAAACAGAAAACAAAAGAAGTAGATGAAGATAATTTGAGCAAAGTTTTATCGGGCTTCGATGACATTTCTATCACTGGAACTTCAACTAGAATTGAAAATTTGGATAAATATATAGAGGTAAAGTTGCACTGGAACAATTTCCAACCACGCTTGAAGAATATGTCAGTAATTTCAGAAATAAAATATTTGAAGTTTATAACAGCAGCGTAATACATTCAAAATGTTTGACATATACAGTATACTTGTGTTGTAAACCTTATAGTAAAAGACTTCAGGATGATTATTGAAATATTGCAAATTTCAAGGCTGAGCCAAGTAAGGATTAGGGCCAAGATAGAATGCAGTGGAATCCTATGCAGATATGATGGGTTCAATAGCCCTCTGCAAAACTACTATCTAAAATAAGTGTTTTAATGGTTATGTTTCCTAAGAAAATTAATTAGATTCTTCACATCAATCATGACTTTATAATTTGATTTCTGGTTCTGACCTAATATATCTTTGGTTTAATTTAAGCCAAAAGTTTCACTTCAAGGAGCAAGATAAGGAAGTAGAAGGTAAAAATGTCCTCACGTGTCAAGGTGTGGAAAGAACCAGTGTGATTATTTAGTACATTTATTTTATATTTATACCCTACTATTTCTTTGCAAGTTTAAAATGGCAGGGGGTAGCTTGGATTAAGAGAAAGTGATTGAGCCACAGTCACCCAGAACTCTTGTGATCAGCTGTGGTTTTGCAATAGGTTTTTTCCCCACTTGTAGTCACCACTTTAATTATACAGACCTGACCAACTTGTTAGAAGAATGAAAGCATGTATGTGCTCGCACTACATTGTGATTTTTCACCTTCATCCATATGGGAACCTGGGACAAGTTAAACTCCCCGCTGCTTCAATCTGCAGTACTTTTATTATTAATGTAGAGGTAGATCATGACTTACGAAAACAATTGAGTCTAAAATTTCTATTGTTAAGTGAGACATTTATTAAGTGAGTTGTTCCTCCTTTTATGACTTTTTTTTTTGCCACAGTTGTTAAGTGAATCACTGCAGTTGATAAGTTAGTGACACGGTTGTTAAGTGAATCTAGCTTCCCCATTGACTTTGCTTGTCAGAAGGTTGCAAAAGGGGATCACATGACCTTTTGGGGCACAGCAACGGTCATAAGTATGAACCAGTTGCCAAGCATCTGAATTTTGATCACATGATCGTGGGGATGCTGTAAAGGTGGTAACTGAAAAACGGTCATAAGTCATTATTTTAGTGCCATTGTAACATTGAAGGATCACTAAATGAACCGTTGTAACTCGAGGACTACCTATATTCCTTTTCCAACAACTTTCCGTCAGTATGTTATGTACGCATTCACAGTTAAGTTTGCTTTGGTTTGTATTATTCCTTTTTTGCTTAAGGCATTTTCAAAGTGATAAATGTTATCAGGAGTCAAAATAAGGTGAGAGAAGAAAAACCTATAAGTGATTCCTGTGTTGTAGATTTGTTCTGAAAACGTTTTTTTTAAATAAATTATTTTTGTTTTCCAGAATGATTTGGAAGAAGATTCAGAAGCTAAGAATGACATGACCCAGGGAGATCAACTACGTGCCTTAAAACTTCAGAGGCAGCCACGTTCAGCTACAACAGGAGCTCTTAGGTAAGCTATTCAGACTTGAATGATCCTGTTCTAATATTTCTCCTATTAGGAGAACATATTCTCCTAATATGTTCTAATATTATTAGAATTTCTCTAATAAAATTCCAGGTTGCTTTCTCTCCTTGATTAGTTTCCATCCATTGCTTCTTGTCCTGCTTTCAGGTGCTTTGGAGAATAGCTTGACTCCCTCTCCTTTGTGGCAATCCCTGAGATACTGGAACACTGCTATCATATTACCCTTATTCCTTCTTTTCATTAAACTAGATATGCCCAATCCCAGCAACCGTTCTTTATACTGTTCTTAAATCTTAGCCATAAACTGCTATATGTCCCTAATTTTGTTTATGTGAAGGTGCTAGTGATTGAACCTGTCCGTGAAAACCTTGTGTGCTGTACTATTGACTTGTTACTCCTATCACATATCCTAGAAATGGGTAATGTGTTGAACTCTGACATCTCTATTGTACTAGCCAGTAAAATAAGAGTATGGGATGATGGGAATTGTCACTCAGTTGCCTCAGTGGTGGGTTGCCCCCAGTTCGCACCGGTTCTAAAGAACCAGTAGTAAAACTGGCAGGAGGCTCCGCCCATCGCTCCCGACATCATCAAAATGCTTCTGTGCATGCACAGAAGAGCATGCGCGGCCCCACTGCGAACCGGTAGTAAAGTAAGTAGAACCCGTCCCTGAGTTGCATGTAGGACTTTCTTCATGTTAGGATCATTGAAGCAGATCATGGTAGAAATAATTTCCTTTTAAGGAAGACATCTGCTAGATTCAGAGATGAGGATCTGAGCGACACCCCAGTATTTATGTATTTGTTATTTATTGATATATTTATTGATATATTTACTTACTTATTTGCCTGCCTGCTTGCCTGCTTTTCTGAATATGTAGGACATGTGTTTAATTTAGTATATTAGATCGTTGGAAGAGTAAATATTGGCTACATAAATTCAGTAATATATATCCTTTTTAATTTGATACTTCTTATGTAAAATATTATTGTCTTTTTAGGTTAGAAGATATGAAAACACATGTCAGATCCATATCCCAGCCTTTCAGGTATTTGTTTGGATTGTTTAGAAAGAAGCAATTTCATTTATGGAAGCCTTCTGAATTTTTACTGTTGTAATAGTAATTACAAATATTATTAAAAAGTAATAGTGCTGTGATTGAATGTAAAAGCTATTCTCCATGTTAAAGCTGTAGATCAAAGAATGGTTTTGGAGTTCATTTAATAATAAGGTTATGAAGTAGCAAACATTGACATCCAAGATCCCATGTAACCTTCCTTGTGCATAAACTGGGTCCATACACGTATAGCAACACGAGGACACATGTCTATTGTCTGTTGTTCGTTGAGACTTCAGTGGGCAAAAATAAAATTTTGGAAAGCTGTTTAACATTCGGCTTCATGGCTTGATATGTAATTCTTCATAGATATAACCATACTAACATTTAAAGCAAATTGAACTATCTCATTAAAGCCTGATTCGTGTATCGCAATATAGTAGCACTGATACATGTCCATGGAGCAAGTTACCTGTTGAAGATGTATGGGACTTTGGATTCAGTTCCAAAAAAGTGCTTCAGAGGAAGCACATATGTACTGTCTGTCATTTACCTGCAGCCTCTTAGAGCTCTTTTCCTTAAAACTATTGGCAGCAATTTAAAAACTAAACATTGTGAAGGAGACGGAGAGAGAGGGAGGGAAGGAGGGAGCTTGTTCACTGCTTGAAATTTCTATCTAAAGGTTCATATGTAGTTTTCTTCAAATATGAAAGACTTTTTCAGTCATATTCTTCTTTAGAGACACTCCTGAATTACGTCAAAATTTTATTTGCAGTGCAAGACCAAACACAACCCCTGAAAAGTACCCAAAGGATGGGAGATCCTTTGGCACAATGTTCTGATTCACACATAGAACTGTGCTCTTAGAATAGAATATTTTCCTGTTCCTCCAAAAGGTTTTATTGTGTCCAAGCATCTTGAGATCCCGGTTGTAGAAGACATAATTCATCACATGCAAACCCTGAAGATGTTTTAATATTATTTATTTAGGTAAAGATTTATTTTCAGAGGTCCTGGTATGAAAACTAAATGAAGGATAGAAAAGTGAATATTCTACCAATCCTATGAACATACTTTTGCTTCCTATTGGTGTACTTTCAGATTGAATACAGCAGCTCTCTCTCAAGGGTCCATATCTCCTTTGAAGGCCACCAAAGTTATGGTTTCGGCATCACCCACAGCAAAGAGAATAAATAGACACGCTCCATCCTCCGTTCCAAATTTTAAAAGGTATTTTTTACTCTGCTATGTCTTTTATCTTTTGGGAAGAGGGAGTATAGGAACAAATACTATATTTTTCATTTGCAATTGGGGTTTCTTATGTACGAAATCTAAAATATTCTGAATGTCTTTGATGTAATTTTGATGTAACTTTAAGGGCCATCAGGCACTTAAAAAAAGTGCCTGGTGGCTCAGCAGACTAAAGCATTGTGATTAACATCAGCTGTCTGCAATTACTGTAAGTTTGAATCTCACCAGGCTCAAGGGTGACTCAGCCATCTATCTTTTCTAAGGTAGGTAAAATGAGGACCCAGTTTGTGGGGGCAATAAGCTGACTTTGTATAAATGTACAAAAGTATGAAGGCTATTGCTTAATGCATTGTAAGCCGCCCTGAATCTCCGGAGAAGGGTGGCATATAAATCAATTTTTTTTAAAAAATACTTGCTTCTGATACCTTAATTTGACTATGGGAATAAGTGGCTATGAGCACTAATAAAATTACATTCATACCATCCCATTGATCTCATCTTAAAAGAGCTACATGCATGTTTTTCAAAATAATTTCTCTCATAATGGCCTATGCCAGTTTATAGAAACCAAAAGGAAATCCCTTTTAAATGTTAGAAATAATCAACAATAAAAATATTGCATAAAGTTTCAGCATCACTGGAAATTACATCTATGTATTTCTTCAAAGCACTGCAATTATTTTGCAACTGTTATTTATCCTAAAATGTTCCCAATGATTTCCTCATAATTTACCGAAAGAATTAAGCTGTATGTTGCCACAATTTAATATTGAGAAAGTGATTTTTTTTTCCCTTCCAAAGCATGTTTTGCATTGAACATCACCTGTGCATACATTTTGTGTGTCTTTTTACCCCACATGTGTTTTCCATTCAGCTTTTCCATAAACTCCAGGTTAGCCAGTTCTCTAGGGAACCTGCATGCTGCTTCAGATGATGCTGAGAGCAAACTGACATTATCATCCTCTAGGACAGGTTATTCTGTAAGCCAACTCTCCAGTCATTTGAATGGCAGTGCACTGTTGCCAGCCGGAAATTATCATGAGCTGAACAACAACCTGTACAACAGGAGAGGCAATAGCACTACCAACCTCAACAACTATGTCAATTCTCCCAACGTCTTGGCAGAGGAGTACAACACCTTCAGATCTTTTACGGGGCTCGCTGCTTCTTCAGCAAGATACCTGAGTCGATCAATTCCTGTAAGTTTACAGTTCAGCAGCCCTTTCAGAGACTTCCCTTCAACCAAAGCTTTCTCCAAAGTTTCTAACAATTCTTAGACCTTCCTTTCTGGTCTTTTTCTCCTTTTATGATCTCTTCTTCTTGCGCAAGTAGTATCTTATTATCTCAACCAAAACCAGTCAGCTCCTTTTTGTTGTGGTTTCTTTATCACTTCAGGGGAAAAAAGATAATTGTTTCACACTCCAAATTTTGTAATGTCTTCCGTGAGCACACCTATCTTTTTATATCCATTTTAATTCATTGTCATAAAACGCTGAAAGTGTCAGATGTTCATACCAGTACAAGCCTTTTTTTTTTTACATTTTTTAAGGTACATACAAAGAGCATGGAGAGATTCAATAGGATTTTGAATTGTCTAAATTAGAAGAATCAATTACATTTATATAGGTAGTTTTTTGTTGATAACCACTCATTCAGTGACCATTCTAAGTCGTGACAATGCTGAACAAGTTGTACTTATAATCAGTCTTCAAAATTCAAAGTTCCAGCTATTATACCATCCCTATAGTCCAGGGTTGCAAAACAGGCATTTGGCAACCAGCTTATATGATGGTTGCAGCATCCCGCTATCCTGCGATCACCATTTGTAACTTTAGTTTCTGATTTCCCATAAGCAAAGTCACTGGGGAAGCCTTGACAGGGAAGGTTGAAAGTTGCTCCTGCTGCCTCTTATCCTGGGGAGCCGCTTACAGAATGTGAGATCCCAGAGATCTCGTACTCCATAGTGCACTTGTACTGCAGCATCCCCTCCCAGCCCACACACACTCGCACAGTGCTGCAGCAACCTCCATCAAACCTACATGTACTCATTGCTGCAATTCCTCACCTCATTCCATACTACGCATCTGCCCACTGGATTCTTTGCAAGCCACCCAGGACTCTGACTCTGATTATGACTTCCAGCCAGCTTCGCCAGTGACTCTGCTTGTGGGAAGCTGGCAGGAAGTCATAATCACATGAGGTCCTGTTTTTATTTAACAGCAGTGAGAACTACCATAGGTGCCATCACTACGTGATATAGTTTCAAGTCGCTCCACTTCATGACTGCATTGCTTAGTGATGAAATTCCAGTCCAAATTACTACCATGAGATGAAGATTACCTGTAAAATAATAAACAAAAAGGGGGGGGGGGGGGCGGGGGGAGAATCAGTATTGGTTCTCGGTCTAATCTAAATTTAGCCTCATGTTCTTGTTTACAATATATATATTTCCTCTGTGTGAATGAAATGGATAAATAAGTACCTCTGACTACCAACACCATTTTACATAAGTTTTGGGGAAAAAATACCAAAAAACTGGTGTCCTAAGATACTGTTTAAGCCATTTGTGCAAGGACTATTATCTCCTCTGCATAGAAAAGCCTTTGTTTCAACAGTAAGAAATTGTAGCATTCCAAATTTTAGCTGTTGTTTACCTTTTTGAACTTGTAAGATTTATCTCTTACATCAGTGTTGAATATAGCGTGGAAATACTAAAAATAAAAGAACTAAGGCCTTTTATTGTATTGGTCAGTATGAGATGTTTTTGTTGAGAGTATCTGGCAAATAAGTTACTTTGTTTTAAAAAGAATTCTTGCAAATATTTTTTCTGATAAAATAATATATTACACAAATTTGAAACTAAACTAATCTCAGGATTTACTTTAAAATAAGTTTGTTCCAGGTGCTACTAAAAACAACAATAAAAAAACAAGTATATTTTCCACACCTGAGAACTTATTTTTATAATTAGTTACACTGACTACCAGAAAGCACCATGCGATCGTTGTCATCCTTACTGGAACGCTTCAGATATGGGTAGCCAGATGTTTATTCTTTGGGGTTCAAATCCTCTCCTGGGAATTGAACTTGTGGATCTTTGCCCATCAGATGACTTCATGCATTGTTTTAGCTTTAGGAGCTATCCAGGCCCTACAATTCAGTGGTTATAAGAAGGAATACTCAGAAACTATCTGAATGGTATACACATAATCTATCTACCCTTAAGCTCTTAGAGCAGAGCAATATAGATGTTACATTATGTCATGACCCCAAGTGTGGGATTTTACATGACATAACCTCTCTTGGAGGGAGGGAGAATTTGTCTACTTTTACAATGTGTATATCGTATGTGGTGTTCTCAGTTGCCTTGACCACCAGGAGGCACCATGTGACCAGATTTGTCCTTATTTATACCTTTCTGCTCAGAGAGCTTAAAGAGATGGAACGTACCATTCATAATACACGTTTGCAGCACAGTACAAAAAACGTCAGTTGTTTTTGGGAGATAAGAGCATATTAAAAAATAGAAAGTCCCCCATAACTTAGATCACAGTTATTTTGTTAGAATATTACACTCCTGAATGTTTGAAATATAAATATATAAATATAAATAGAGCAATATAAAGAGAAAATATATTCAAACATAAATATAAGAGATGACACATTCAGTGGTTCCTTATGAAACTGAAGTGGATCAGACCAATATTTGTCTAACCAAAAACATCTAGCTTGGAGTTCACAGTATTCATAGTTTCAGAGAATTAGATACTTATTTCTACTCTAAAGGATGATGGTAACTTTATTCTTCAATGTCATTAAGTTCCATCCACTCTCTTACTCTAAGTAGCTGCCAGTAAGAAATGGGATTGTATAAATCCATGGATTTGAGAAGTGTGAGACGATATCTGTTGACTGAAATTATTTTTACCTGCTTTCCTGAGCAAAAGGATGCTGAAAGACATAGATGCTGGCCATAAATGGTACATTTGCTGCTGAGTTTGCTGAGAAGTGATGTATTTATATAGCTGGAAATATCAAAATATATAAGATTTTGTTTTAATAAATGTAGCATGGCATAAATAGATAATAATGGAGACATGTCACTTTATATAAATTAAAATGCATACCTTACATTGTGTAGTTGTAGTAGAAAATCAGATTTAGGTTTATAAATATTAGCAGGAAAATTGAAAAGAGTGAATTTAACCATACGTGCCAATTTTGTCTACATTTGAAAATACCAGTATGGATTCAATTTAAAAAGAGTTGTTACAAAAAGTCACAATCAAATTTGAAGTCCGTCAACTTTTCACTCTCTTCATCAAAGTAAAACTTGAATTCCATAAAAATAATTCTGAAAAAAATATATTGAAGTTGATGATGATGATGATGATGATTGCTGTTATTGCTCTGAAGAAGATAAGGACAGCCTTTTATATTTCATAAGGAACAAGATAGAACAAAACATTCTATCTTAGACAAGGAATGATGCAATAAAATTGATACTTAAAGTACTCCTTAGTTGCTCAGTATACAGAAATGTTCATATTTACATGTAGCATGGTGCTGTTTTCTCAGATTATAATCCTGAGAATAGGTACCTTTCCTCATAACTTCTAAACGCACTCACAAAAAGTTATCCATAAAATTTCTATCTTGAAAATAAATTTTAAAAAAGAATAGTAATATATGTGACATACTTAAAGAGAAAGCTTTAGCAGCCTCAGTGGAATAGAATGTGGAGATTTGAATAATAGATGTAGATAATAAGTATGTGATAATTGACATTTCTTTCACATGGATGAAAAAACCCAGAAAAAGTAGACTGGAAACCCTGCCAGGAAGCATATTCCCTATTATCTATGCTCTTTTCTGATTTTTAAAATCTCTGCTGTCCTGTATAAAATAGGTAGACATATTGTGTTCACACAAGGATGTTTCCTAATGTTGCTGAATATATAGGACATGCATTTTAAAACCAGCCCTATGAGCTTGATTGTACTGGATTTATTTCTCAAAACTTAATTCAAAAATTTACTTCTGACTAATGAGTGTGTCTTCTCAGCTTAAATAATTAGCAACACTGATGAAATATACTTGAGTATTCACAACTGAAATTTTACTTCATTGAGCTAATTCTGTTATATAACTGTACTAAGTTGCATGCTATTTTTTGCATATGTGCTTGCTTTGTAAGGTCACCTAATTTTGCTGGCTGGGGAATTCTGGGAGCTGAAGTCTTCCAGGCTTAAAGTTGCCAAGGTTGGAGACCCCTAACATAGGCAATATAGAGAAATATATCATTTGCATATAAGGGGAGGCGTTTCTTCCAGCTTCTTTAACTGGAAATAAGTCCAGTTGTCTTTACTGGAAGTTATTATCAGGTAGATGCAGGGGTGAAATCTAGCAGGTTCTGACAGGTTCTGGAGATCCGGTAGCAGAAATTTTGAGTAGTTCAGAGAACTGGTAGCGGAAATTTTGAATAGGTCAGAGAACTGGCAAATACCACCTCTGGCTGGTCCCAGAGTGGGGTGGGAATGGGGATTTTGCAGTTTCCTTCCCCTGCCACACCCACCAAGTGATGCCCACCAAGCTACACCATGCCCACCAAGCCACGCCCACAGAACCGGTAGTAAAAAAAATTGGATTTCACCACTGGGTAGATGTCCTGAAAAATACGCAAATCAGATAGATTCCATGTCACACTCCTATTAGAAAGACAAAAGTAAGCTGAAATTTACTTTCTCTTTGCAGACAAAGTATCAGCAGTTGAACAAATCTATTACAGATATCAGCAGAAAGAAGCACAAATTATTAGAAATTAGATTTCTACTACTTTTCTGCCTGTCCCTCTTATTGTTGCTTACATTAACTATATATTCATTTTTATTTCTCCCTCCTCTTTCTTCTCTCATTAACTTTTAAAATGTATTCCTGCTTGATCCCTATTTGAATAAATGAAACTAAATGTGTTCCTTATTGAAGCAGAAATGAATATAATTAAGATACAATAAGCAGATTTTCTGTACAGAAGTGAATTTTAGAGGTAATTATGACTGCCCTTTGTTTTAAAGCATTTGAAAGTAAAGGCATCTAGAATGTTCTTAATTAAGACAAAATATAGAGAACTATTGAATGTCCAGTTTCTGTGCAAGAATTATCGCCTTAAAAGAATAGTTTTTACAAGGTTACCCAAATGTTTTCTTTTCCATATATTTTTATTTGAATTTTCATAACACAGAAAAAGAGCTTATTATAATACTTCCCAATAGTTGTAGTTTGTTTTCTAAACCTGGAGGTAAAATGAACAGAAACTCTTAATTCTGTTAAGAAATAAAATTCTTAATGGAAAAATCATGAGCCAAGATGTTCTTCTCGTCAGCTCTTATTGTTGTTTCTGCTCTCTTAAGAGACGGTCACGTCACTGCTCCAGGCTTACCTCTAATAGGAAGGGGGAAAGGCCTTACAAAAGAATGGAATGCATAATAATGTAATATTGTAGCTACAGTTTTAAACTGAGGTTTGGAGTTAGCTTCAGGTTAGCGTTTTACAACTTTTGGGCCCTTCATTTGTTTTTGTTTTTTTTATGGTATAAGAAGAGTACCTTTGGAAGATATGTGTGTTAAATCCTCTAAAGCTGTGTTTTTTGTTTTGTTTTTTTGTTTGTGCAGCAAAGGTTTCATTTCTTTAAAAAAATGTTCATATGGTTGAAATTGAAATACTTCTAACTGCATCTTAATACCAGCTTTTGTTTTTACCTACACAGTCCCTTCAGTCTGAATATGTTCAGTACTAAAGCCTTACTGCTTCGGTGAAAGCTGGACATCTCTTAAAAATCATTTTTCTTCAAAGAGGAAGAATGTTGAAGGAGACACTTCACTGGAGAAATACTTCTTCACAAATGATTAGAACCTAAACCCCAAATCTTTGCATAATCAGGACTTCAGTAGTGACTACTACAAATATGTCATAATTGAACTTCTGAATATTACAATTTTGTGTACAGATCAAGATTTTAATATTGAGAATACTTGTAATGAACTGTAGCAATAGTTTATAAGGATGGTTCTGGGTTCAGTATTATAATGTATATATATCAAATAAAAGGTGTCATGTGTCCACCTGTACACAAAAACATGTATATTGTATAAATATATAGTATATTTTGATTTAGAATTCAGGGTGGATTTTTTTACCAAAAATGTGTATTTTTCAAATATTGTTTTATACTTCAAACATGAGCCAAGATCCAGAAAAACATGTCCATCTGCAGACATACTGGGGGAACATGGCTGCTAGTACTACACACCTCGTGAGTTATGACTCCAGAAACCCCAAGGACTGTTCAATTATGTCTGCAGATTTGAAAACAAAATTGAACATCTCTTGATCTTGGCCATACCGATCCTGCTACTTGTTGTCTTTATTGTATCTGTCTATCATTGTTGCTTTCGGTTTTTAGAATTTTACTAGTGGAAAAATTATATTTGTTGTACCATTTTCAATTTCAGATGCTGATGTTTGAAATGTTCATATTTTAAAGGTCCTAAGGAAGTCTGTGACATAGACTTGCCCTAGCATCTTTAATTACAAAGAGAAACTAATTTTAATTAAATCTGTATCTCTTAACAATTGTGCTCAGTAATTTGTATGTCAAAGGGTTTCCTGTGTTTTCCATTCTGTATAGCCTTGTCTACAAGTTGTATAATATTAGAACATGAGTAAAAAGGTTGTCATAACAGAGAAGATCTAATATAGTGATTGTATTTGTAAGACAACAATGTTATCTGATTTTCATTGGGTTATTCAGTGAAATAAGACAGACAACGTTTCTTTTTATTATAAACGGAGACCAAGAGACAGGAAGTCTTTTACTCACATTTTAATTACAGATTGCAAGAACGAATATAACTCTTATTTTCCACTATTTTTATACATTCAATCATACTATTCATATTATTATTTGCAAATGCTGTGTAGCTAGTGACTAATATAATCTTGAACATTTAGTTCCCAGTTCATCTGAAAGCAGAGGAGAGAGGACTATGAGCTGCCAATAGTCCCCAGTCCCATTTATGTTCCCCAAGAATACCCCCACGTTAAGAGTAAAATGCCAATTTTCAACTACTTAATTTTTCTTGGCGGGGCTGTCAGTTTGAGAAATAAGGAATAGAACATGTCCTTCAAGCTTTTGTAAGGTGTAGCACTTCTGTCTTGTTCCTTAGTTTCCTTCTAAGAACAAATGTGGATTTTATTAGTTCTAATGATCTTACCATGTCACTGGCTAAGTGACCTTGAGGTCCTAAACAGCAAAATTTAATGAAAATTGAAGTAAAACCTCTGCCTCTATTCACAATTATTTTTGAACGGGCTTTGTATTGGGTCTGTAGTACTAATTTAGTGCCATGCTGGATGCACTAATTGGTAACATTCACATACCATTTGTATTATGATCAAAAGAAAGCTCCCCTATTAATGGTTACCAAGGAAAGAATACTTTCTTTTAATGCATGTTATGCAACCATTTCAGTCTTTCCTTCCTTGCACAAACAATAAAAACCACAGATCCTCGTGGTTAGTCAAAATGCTCTGATTTAATCTAAAAAACTAAATTATCATTCATTGCTTTAGAATAGCTTAGTACGATAAAATATAGTCTCAAGTTTATTGTTATGGTTTCTTCTGAATCTGGCAATTTCGGCTTCCAAGTTGGAACAAAATGCACAATTCCAGTTAACTGGAAGTTTGCTAATTTGATGAATCATGTCAAGGGGGAGATCAAAGGTTGATAGATAATTTCATATCAATTAGCAAGGCTTGGGTATTTAAATAGGCGAGGGAAATAGTTCCAATTATGATGGCTACATTTTTGGTGTTTTGTGTTTATCAGCTGCTTTAATTACTGAATGCAATATTTTATCAAATGTACATCAAATGTACTATATGTATGAGTGAATAATAGGCAAATTCTAAGGTAATTTCTACCTCTAAAATTTGAGATGTATTTTGTTATTAGACTACTTATGAGACAGATGTATTATTTTTCCAATGTAGAAATATAAATGCTAATAAATGTCAAAATTATGCATAGATTTATTCTTTATTTGAAACAGATATTATGAAATACAATACTATTGTTAATACCAACAATTTGTTGTCTCATTATTGACATGCTTGAACCATGACCCTTCTTGGTCTCTTCTGTAATTTTTGTATCTATACTAGGAATAAATGAGCATTTCGAATATGTTTCCTTATAGAGAACAGCATTACAGTGGATAAGCAAAGCATACAAAGTTGTTCTTTCAATTGGGAGAATTGTTGAAAGGAATGCAGATTATAGAGGGAAATCAATTGTAATCTATATTGGAATATAAAATTTAGTTTCAAAAAAATTTAAATGATTTAATTGGTAAGCAATATTAACTATGCTTTCTTATTTCAGTGTGGTCATATTCTCTGAAGTGTGCTATTTGTATTTTACTTAAAGGATCCATTTTATATATTCTCATGAAATGCAATTATTACCACTTTCTTATAAAACATTTGGAACGACTAATGTTTATTTTTATATCAGAGTAATAAAAATTTACTTCTTTCCTGTTCTTCAAATATGTTGTTGCCATTCTCTACACAGCAATTTGTAAACTGAGTTCCTATGAAATCATTCTTTAAAAATTAGGTAAGATTAAAGTAGCATTTAAAATCTTTATCTAATTACTTCTGTAAGGTTATGTCTATACTGCCATCCCAAATCAATAATTTGCTGCCTGCAATACTTAATACCTGGATAAAAAAAATAGTTCCTTTATTTCTGTCCTATGCTAGGATCAGTAATAGTGACAATGGAAATATTATTTATTAGTTTTATATGCAATTTTTTGTTTAGGAACTCAAAGTGGCATGTGTTATTTCATATATATGATTGTTTATTTAGTTTAGAAAGCTGTCCAACTTCCAGTGACTCTAGGAAATTTATGAATTATGCTATTAAGCAAAAATCAAGATATTAAAGCAAAAATCGAGAACAAGAGGGATAACCTCAATGTGACCAGAGGGAAGTGCAAAATAATGCTAGAAGGTATTCACAGAAAGTGTAGTGGAAACTTGGAACCAACTTCCAGTGGAGGTAGTGGATCAATCATCAGTAATTGCATGTAAACATACTTGGAATAAAAACATGTCCATCATCTGACGAAAATTAAAAATTAAAATCAAAATAAATAAAATAATACTTTAAAAGAAAATAATTAAAAAGAAAACAAAAAACAAACTCAAAAGGACAGACTTAATGGACCACTATGTTTCTATGTAGTTACAAAGGAAATAAATCATTAAAAAAATTAAAAGAGAAAAGAACCTGTAATGCCTGGACAAAATCACTCATAACATTACAAAAAATCATCATGCATTCAACAACAACCTAACCCTAGGTCTAGGAGCAAAACCAACTTTTCAAAGACTTGAAGAATGTGAGTGTTCCAGAATTGCTGTTCCATGGGAGGCCACATACGAATATTATACAGATAGACCTTGCTTAATGATAATCGTGACCAGAAACTTGTCATTAAGCAATATGGTTTTGTCGAGAAAAAAACCATAACACTACTACTGGTTAGCAATGGCAGGGAAAGTCACAAATCACAATCACATGATCATTGGGATGTTATAACAGCCATAAGTACAAAGGAGCAGTCATAACTGGTTAATATTATCATAAGTTTGAATGATCACTGAATGGTCATTAAACAAGGACCACCTGTAGTCCAAGGCCTCTCCCATCTCTATTCCAGGCTGCAGCCAAGGCAGCACCAAATTGCTCACCAGATCCTCAGGGAAATCCCAAGCTCCATCGAGGATCCAAATTTGTCTTTCAGTTGTCTGGGATGGACCAATCTAGCATGCTTTGCCTTCTCCAGAGGGTTGGTAACAGGTTGGAAGAGTTCTGTCCACAGGAATGGACTAATGGTAATAGTCTTCAATGACACATCACATCATAACTGCTGTGTGGAAAAAAAATAGATTTAGAGTGCAACTCCTGGTATATGTCAAGCCTTTGATTATTTGGAACAGATGCATGATTGCCAGGGTGACCATAAACCCTAAACTGCTATGGTCTCAACATTCCTTGGAGGCATATTAAAATCCCTGAGAGCTACTCTCCTCGTGGAGTCCACCACCAATCCACTAATGGAACCCAGAAGTTCCATCAGGAAAGATGCTATGCAGCAGGGAGGGTAGTACGATAGCAGCAGTTTCAACTGTTGTCCAAAACCTGAGTTCATCTAGAGAAGGTCTCATTTCCAGTTAGACCAGGGGTGAGGAGCTATCGCTCTTTTATGACTTGTGGACTTCAACTCCCAGAATTCCTGAGCCACCATGGCTGGCTCAGGAATTTAGGGAGTTGAAGTCCCCAGGTCACAAAGTGCCCTTAGTTCCCCACCTCTGAGTTAGACCCTTCACCCCTATCTAGTACTACTGTCAACCAGTTTTTTATTACAATTACTTTCTTTCCTTTTATTTTTATTTTATTTTCTTAAAAATGATGAAACAGGCTGCAGGAAAGTTTAGGACAGCTGCAAGTGGAAGATATATTGGTCCATCTCGGTTACTCGTTTCTGTATTTGTAGTTTCTGTTTGTTTCATTTCCAGAGAGGTTTCAAAATTGGGATCAAAATGGCATGTATTTTTGTGCAAATTAACGCATTGCACAAAACATCAAACATCGAAGTTTGAACGGTTGTGTAACATATTAATTTTACAACTTTACCTAACATAGATGGGATTATATTAGAAAGACTGCTCAGTAATATAATAATTCTTGTTGCCAAGGAGCAGGAAGTATGTAATTAAGGGAGGGTTTGAATATTGCAATTAAGGTAAAATTAGGTCATATATTTTGAAAATAGTAGAAGCATTGAAACTTTTCTCACCATAACGCAAACCTGTTGAGAAGAATATGTGTAAGCAGGAGTTTCTGTCCAGCTTGGGATGAGCATCAGTGGTAAGAGAAGGCTAGAAGAGCAGGGAAGAGAAGTACCATCTCAAACAAAAGGTGACTCAGGAACCACAGTGGGTGGAGGGACAGGAGAAATATCCATTTCTGCAATAGCTGCCTTTTCACAGCAAGTTGGATTTTCTTCTCCCTCCCCTTCTCCCTCCTATAATCTCTGAATAATTCATAAAGATCAGATGCAGAAGCGCCACATTATAGTGCTGATAGATACAGCAAGCATTTTGAGAAGCTCAAGAGAACGCGCCACATCTTCAGATGCACTGCTAAGACACTTCCTAGGATTTCTGGTATTCCTTTTCCTTCTTTGAGGAATGCTCCTCATTTTCCAGTCTTAGGATACTCATTGCTACCTTAGAAGGTCCTGGGCATCTAGAAGGGGATCTATATGGTTGAATTACTTTTTGCTGTAGATATTTTTTTTTTTAAATGTTTTGCTTATTCACAACTGCCATGCTTCACATGCACCTTTCGGGATCTCATCGCAACTTCAAACAACATTGCATCTTCCTCACTTTATTTTCTGAATCCCACCTATGCTTTTTAAAAAAATTTTGCTTATTGCTGACACTGAATCTGGAATCGGGCAGTTTTATGTATTTCTGTGGGATCCAGTTTGTCTGATTCTCTTAGATATTTTCTGTGTTCTTGGGGATGCCTTCGACTTTTCCAACAATCTATCTTTGGCTGTCCGTTGTGTGTAGTCCTGTAGACGTGTCTTAATTTCTGAAAGGCTTTTATCACTTCTAGAACCAAGCAAGGAATATGTTTGTTTGGAGATTCGAGAAAGTTTAACTTGTGTGCAACAAGATGGCCAACACTTCTTCCTTCTCTTCTTCCTGGAGCTCCAGACCCCTACAACTGTTCCTTTGTCATGAAGACTCCCTAGGAACTAGGCTGCCTTTGTCTCTGCTCTATTTGTTGTTGGCTATCTTTGGAACTTTATCCAACTTCATGGTTATTTATATGGTCTTCACTTCCAGAAAGTTGCGTATCACCAGCAATGCTTTCATTGTGAATGGTTGTATCGCTGACCTCAGTGTGTGTGGTTTTTGGATGCCACAAGAAGCAATGCAGGGATTGCTGCCTTCTGGTTCTCCTACAGTTCATTCAGGAAATTACCGCTTATTCCAGATTAGTCTTGTTGCTCTTGGGCTGTTTGTTTCATTACTTTCCCACCTCTTGGTGGCCCTCAACCGGTATGTGCTCATCACCAAACCACACATCGTATACCAGGCTGTTTATCAGAGGAAGCATACTACTTGGATGATATGTTTGACCTGGTTATTTGCTCTTCTCCTTGCCTTGGTCCCACCAGGGCTGGAAACCTGGCGACCAATCCAGCAAGAGTCTAAAAATGGCACCAGTAACAACAGCTCTAACTATGCAAGTCTAGGAGTAGCCCTTGTTATTCTCAGCCAGACAGTTCTCCTGCTCCATTGCTACATGAGGATTGTGAAGCACGTTCAAGGCAGTGTCAAACGGGTCAGTGTCCTTGACTTCCATCTGCTGCAACAGCTGCCCTTTCTCCATCCTACTGGCCAAGCTCCCCGTCGGTCCCAACGCCATTTGAGCAGCATCTCTGTGTTGCTCCTGTGCCTAACATTCCTTCTGGGAACCCAACCATTGGTGTGGGTAAACCTCCTGGGTTTTTTCTTTCAGCCTGCCCCCCGTGGGCTGCAGTTATCCAGCTGGCTCCTTCTCTGTTCTCTCTCTGCTTTCAACCCACTGCTCTATACTTGGAAGAACGAAGAATTTAGGCGTTGCCTACGCCTAATACTACGTGGAAGAGAAAGTACAACTGTAGCAGTAGCCACAGCAGAAGCCTCTACAACTCTTCCAACAGTTTCTCCTCCAACCTGAGAGCCGTTACTGGTCAGCACCAAGTTAGAAAGCCCAGGGAGCTTAAAATTTCAGTGATTACCAAAGAAAACCTATAGTATACCTGAATGAAAGAGTGCTAGAAGGAAGTTGCAACTGGAAATGACTCACTGAAATGAAGTCTTCAACTCCTTAAGGAGAAGATTTTTTTATTGCTCCTTTAGGTAGGCTGGAGGGGGGAGCGTATATATTTGAAACAAAGTACATTACTGTATGCAATTTTACAGGAGCTCGCTCATTGTACACAAGCTAAGACAAGCATCTTGTACAACTCAAATTGCTTATAAATGTATTAACTATAAAGCAAGTATGGGGTTTTGGTTATATGTTTCTGTGCATGTGTGTTTTGTTTTAGTAGCTGGAAAATATTTTCATTCCTTTTTTGGTTAACAGTCCTCCAAAGTACTAAGTTGTTGCCAGACAGGTACTTGAACACAAGCTTCCTTCTGTCCTGAAAATATGCATGATAAGAGTTGGATGGTGTAAAATCCTGGATATTTTCATAATTAATGGCAAAAGTAGTTTTGATTCTCAGGACAGTACCGATCCTTATAGTGAGTTAAAGCGAAGGTAAAATCTAAAATTTGTTACTACCAGTTCTGTGGATGTGGCTTGGTGGGGGGGGGGGGGGGGTAATGTGACTGGGTGGGTGTGGCCAATTTTTTTTTTAACTTTTAAAAGCATTTTTTCTACAGCCTCTTCGGCCGAAGAGGTTGCAGAAAAAAATGCTTTCAGGAGCCTCTGACCATCAGGCAACTCAGCTGGGATCGCCAGAGGCTTTTAAAGGCATTTTTTTTTCTACAACCTCTTTGGCCGAGGTTTTAAAAACCTCTGATGATCTCAGCTGAGCCATGTGATCCCAGCTCAATATTTTGTACATAAGAACAGACATTCAGATAAAGTGATCACAAATGGTATTTAGACTTAACTGATACAAGATATTATAACAATAATCCTATCTACTCTTCACTGTTTTGAAGCTGTACCAATTTCTATGGAACCAATGATCAAAAAAGTAATCTCAGCTAAATGTATTCATTTTAAAGAGTTAAATGTATTATTCTTTTTCCATTGTTATATATTATTTCAGAATTTATTACTATATTTTAAATCTGTTGAAACAATTTTAATTTATATTTTTCAGGGTTTAAGCAATGAAAATATTAAATATACCTCTGGGGTGAAATCCAGCAGGTTCTGGAGAACTGGTAGCAGAAATTTTGAGTAGTTTGAGAGGTGGTACTTGAGTAGCAAGTACCACCTCTTGCTGGTCCCAGAGGGGGGTGGGAATGGAGATTTTGCAATATCCTTTCCCCCAGGAGTGGGGAGGGAATGGGGATTTTGCAGTATTCTTCCCCTTGAGTGGGGAGGGAATGGAGATTTTGCCGTATCCTTCCCCTGCCATGCCCACCAAGCCACACCCACAGAACCGATAGTAAAAACATTTGAATTTTACTACTGATATAACTTCATAAAAATGCTTTTAGATGTGTCTATAGTTTTCTAATTAGATCCAGATAATTGCTATATCTTACATAAATGGAGCACTTGAGATTTAATTTATTCTGCTCCAGGAAAATATTCTTGACCAAAAGGAACATACAAAAGGTGTTTGATACAGGCAAAGCTGGTCTGGGGCAATATTTTTCTTGTGACCCAACTTGAATACACAACTAATATTCATAGACCAACTCTTTTCTTCCTGATATAATTGTATCTGACCAATGGAAGCTCTATTAAATTTTAATTTGATGGTGATATATTTGCTTTTTCTTAAAAATGAAGCATAGGTTTGCTTTCTCTTAAACATGGATATATTTGTGTATGAGGAGAGACAGAACTCAATCTCATATGCCAATATTACAGCATGTTTATATGCTCTGTCACAGACAACCTCAAAGGCATTTTGTCATATGCTTTCAGTCTTGTAATGTAGTTGAGTTTCCTGTAGAGCCCTCAGGAGGTGGAATTATATGATAAATATACTTTTTGTTTCTCATTCACTATGTGGAGAAAGAGATGACTTTTGAATTTAGACCTGTAGTCCAGGTCTACAATATGGAGGTAAAGATGATAAGTCAAAATTCCTTAGATTGACCATCTGGTTGATTCCTTTTAATAAATACTGTCTTCAAATCAATAACGCTCGTGAACTGGGTTCTCCTTGCTGAGGTAACTTCTTTAATGAACTAACAAAGAAACTGTGGTAATACATGTATGGAACAGAACAGAGAACTGGCTCTGACATTTCTTATATAGTACTGTCAAAACATAAGTAACCAATCACGTAACTGCTCATATGTTCAACCAATCACAGGCTAGTACAATAGGGGGCGCTTCTCTGGATCATGCTCAGTATACAACACCTTTCATCCTATGATTCAGCAAATCAACCCTTAAATAATTTAGAGTTTATTATTTTTGTTGGTACAAATCTCCTATCTCTGCTTTTCTTCTTCAAATTTTCTATCCTGCCTTATCATTTTCCTCCCCCAGAATAGAAAGACAAGAATACTTGACAGAAAGTAGGCTGCAAAATTAAGCCTCTTGTGGGAAATACTATGATTTACTGCAAAGTAACCCGTTTTACATATTTACAGATTCAAAGGGAAAATTATTTAAAGCTGTTTTTCAGTACTATTTAGTAATGTTTAAACAAAACGTACACCTTGAAAATTTACTCATGTGTATGCGTAAATAATGGTTGACGATCAAACTTTTGGGCAACCTTAACTTCCCACACCAGCTTTTTGATGTAAGGAGAAGATAGGGCAGTTGAGTCTATTACTAAAAATCTCAGAAGCCTTGTATTACAATTTTTTGAAATAATAAAGGATCTCCTATTTATACTGCAATCTCCTTTATGACAATTCCATTTGTACTTGCAACAGTAAACTGCAAAAATAAGATGAAAACTCTAAAATTGTACCGGTAGTTTATCAAGTAAATGTTTTTAAGGGTTCAGAAAGAGAAAGAAATCTATTTGGAAATGCAAGAGGCATTCTTGAACACTTTCTATAGGAAAGGCCTCAAAATTGTCTGCTTAAAAATTCCTTAACAGACAGCCGTGGCCAACCAAACATAATCCCATTGGAAATACAGTCAGAGCCCACATTTCCCACAGGACTTTGCTCTTTAAATTTGGCTTATAACTTGCTCAGGAACCTGTGAAAGAATATAGGGCAGTTCCCACCTGGCTGAATGGCAAAAGAAGTTTTGATATAAGTTAACTGAGAAGGGCTGCATGCTGATAGTGGAGAGCTACAGTCAGAATCCCAAAAAGGGTAATGGAGCTATTAGGAAAAGAAGTTCAGGCGTCAAACAAGGAAATGTAAAAACTTCTTAGGCAAATATTCATCCAGGAATCCTTTTGGGTCTTTGGCATAAGTTACAAGTCTCTCCTGTTAACAGAAATAGAAGATGTATGGGTCACGGGAATAAAATATCTTTGCTAAAAAGCTGCCAGATCTGGGATGCAAAAATCCAAGTGACTAAGAAATGGCCACAGAGAGTTAACTTTTCCTTGTCTCTTTGCTGCCATCCGGTGTTTCTGGAAGTTTTTGGAATTCCAGGTATGGTTGCCTAGCTTTGCTACAGTTCAATTTGGAATTCAAAAGCATCATTACACAGTCTGTTTCCTTCCACTCTTTCCTTTCATAATTACCTTTGACCGCATGTTCATTGTATATTCAGGGGAAATTATATGCTTTGCTTCTGCCATATCTCAGAATCTTACTGCAGTTTCTATTCAGTTGCCAAGGTTCTTATAATGAGGCCGTTTGTGTTACACAAAGTTCAGCAGAGAAGGAAACACTTAATTCTCCCTGCCAGGTGTGTTGTCCCTAAAACTTCTCTCAGTAACATTTACCAGCAGGTCATTTTTCACAGGCAAACATGCATGCCAAACTCCTTTTACTGCTGCTAGTGTGTTTTATTTTATTGACATTCAAGCTTTTTTTAATATAAAGGATAGAAATGAATATATCCATAAAAACAATTTCTTTCCTTCTAG
Organism: Masticophis lateralis; assembly: GCA_030761175.1. Lineage (NCBI taxonomy): Eukaryota > Metazoa > Chordata > Lepidosauria > Squamata > Colubridae > Masticophis > Masticophis lateralis. The sequence continues at coordinate 127,424,651 of JAUDYJ010000003.1, forward strand.
TCTATGGTACAATCTTACTTGAAAATGCCTAAAGGTTTCCATATATGTTAATTTACAAACGTTGTTCTGTTCCCCATGCCTCTAGCTCCACTGGGAACAGGCAGAAACAGGTTTTCATACAGATTATATTTATTTGGGAATCCTTAAACACATAGACTTATACTCAAGCTGATTTAAGTATTTCATAATCTATCCTATTTCCTAGTGTAAAATGATGGTAGTTCTGTCCCCCTGTTCAGAAAGCGTGCTTCTCTCTTCTGAGGTAATTCAAAATGGCCGGTTTTTTTTCTAAACCCAGGCAGAAAGCCTCAGTGGCCAATCAGACACACAGATATGGTCACATGTCATGGATTTCATTTCTCATAATGCAATCTCTCTCTACATCTCCCACAATGGAATCTCTTAAGGCGCTCTTAATCCTTAAGGTAACTAATTCACTATAACACACTAACTGTAACAGCACAAACGTCATCTTCATGATACTTCCAAAATAGGTAACACATCTTTCCTTCAATTGCATGCAAAAGTTTAGGCACCTCTGATTAAATTGTATGTTTAAAACAGTGTTTCTGATCATTTAAAGATATTTGGACTTCAACTCTGGCGGTCTATAGAATTCTGGGAGTTGAAGTCCAAACATCTTTATATGGGCCAACATTGGGAAACACTAGTTTAAATGAAACTCTAGATCAGGGGTGTCAAACTCGCAGCTCGCAGACCAGATGTGTCATGGGCTGGCCACGCCCATACCCGGTTTAGTAAATAGAAAATATATCACATGACAACACCGTGACAACGCAAGTTCGACATCCCTGCTCTAGATGAACCTCTACTAGTAGAAAACATAAACACCTTTATGAAAATACGAATGCATGCTGTGCTACCATTTTTAGTTTCAGTTTAAAAACAATGAATCCAAAACATTGTTCTCAAATGTTCCGGGCTTATCAAAGTTTTCTTCAACAGATTTTAGAAGATGAGGTTAGAGAAAAAAGATTCCACCTGTCATCTCTCCCACATGGATCATTGTTGTATAAGCAACATTGTTTGATGGACCTGTAGATTTTTCAAGAGGTCATTTGCAGTGAGTTGTTCTAGCACAGATTTCTTGGGCTCGTCACCAATAAAATTGCTAGCTGAAAGTGTTTAAAGATTTCTTTTAGAAGAATGAATTATCTTCATTTTCAAATATTTCGAAGAACCCATATTTGTTGAAAGTAAAGCAACAATCACAACCCGACAGGTTAGGTGGTTCAGAGGGATTGTTCATCTGTAGAACTGTTATTGAGCAGGCCTAACAAATCACTCGACTTTTAGGACTTTTCCTTTCACATTAAAAAATGAAAAAAGTACCAAGGAAGCCATTCAAAGAGCATCATGGTCACTGTTTCCTTATTTCAATTCTGTAAACAACTGCACATAAATAGTATGCATGCATTTATATTTGAAGAAAGTTATGTTTCATTTTGTACCAGTAACTTCGATTCACAAGTATTTATTGAGATGTATAGTTTGACCAGGGGATGTCTAAACATTTACATGCAACCGTATCCTCCTAATGATTATATTTTATAGCCTTTTTAGCGTCAAAAATACTGATCTGCTGGGCAGATCAAAGCCCTGTTGATTCCAGAATCGTGCTTTCTACACTAATCCACAAGGTATCTGTAGAAAGCCCATAAGCGAGCTATGAGCACAATACACTATCCCCCTGTGGTTTCCTAGCAACTGGTAATGAGAAACCTACCGCCACCATTTGCTAAAGGTAATATATAGCCATCATCTACACCAGGAAGTTTTACTAGTCTTATTCTTCATTAATTCTCATTAAGAACACTTCTGTAACTGTCCAAGCTGGGCACCATTGCTATATTTTGTGATGAGAAATGTCATATTTTGGTTATGGGCTGTGGGAGCTCTTTGCTATAGCCATCCTTGTAATACCTTTGAAACATTAAGTAATGTTGATTGTCTCCTAATTTAAAGATCATAGAAAATAAAGGTGTCTGTCTTCATGGCTCAGGTAAATGTTAGAACTGAAACTTCCATGAAGGAAAAGTGTGAGGAAGAGAATAGAATAGCATCGGCAAATCTTCCCCAATCAGGTGGTCATTAACCTCATTAACCGCTTGTAAAGGTGGAAGTGGTTCCATCACATCTACAGGGCATCCAATTGTAGTATCTATATAAACCAGTGGTGGGATTCAAAAGTTTTTACTACCGGTTCTGTGGGCATGGCTTGGTGGGCGTGGCATGGCATGGCATGGCTTGGTGGGCTTGGCTTGGTAGGCCTGGCAGGGGAAGGATACTCCAAAATCTCCATTCCCACCCGATTCCAGGGAAAGTTTACTGCAAAATCCCCATTTCCTCCCAATCATCTGGGATTCAGGAGGCAGAGAATAGATGTGGGTGGGGCCAGACAGAGGTGGTATTTACTGGTTCGCCGAACTACTCAAAATTTCTGCTACCGGTTCTCCAGAACTGGTCAGAACCTGCTGAAATCCACCTCTGATATAAACCATTAATTAGGATTAACAAATTTCTCACTTAGCAACAAGGATTTTGGGCTCAATTGTGGTCATAAATTGAGGATACCTGTTGTAAAGGCAAGCTAGCCCTAAATTTAGTAAAAAAAAAAGAGAGAGAAATAATATCCAATGCTCCCTGGACAATAAATCACCCTGTGAAGGGTAAAAATCCATTTGAATTTCTCTTCAGTACTAAATTTGTTACTTCTGAGTACTTCCCCATTTTACAGTACAGGTTTTGCAATTTATTGCAATGCAATATGCATTTTACAAAAGACAGTTGTTCCTATAGGCACAAACATTGGTGTTGACATGCATGGGATAGTGCTATAAGACTACTAATCTGTCTTGGCTGTGGAAAAAATATAAATATTTGCCAAAATAGTGCCAATATTTCATTGTGAATGTGCCATTTGATAGAGGGGAACATTCCTAAGCTTCAAAGAATAACTTCAGGCATATCAGTAAATATTTAAAAAATACTTGCATTTTTATGTCCTAAAAGACAGAAGCTTCCGTTGTCTCATCTCCTAAATTTAGGCTAAAAGTAAAACATGCATGCAAAAAGGTAAATATAGAAAATACATATTTTGGACAAACCACATGGCATTTTCTGATATGCGTTTGACAAGTAGTAATGAAAACTTCATTTTCTTTCATCTCAGGGCAAGTGGAGTGAAGAGCATAGCCCAACTTGAAAGGAACAATGGAACATTACCAAAGATTATGCGATGAGAGAAAGTTTGAAAAGAAAACACGAAGTATTGCACTTAAGAGAGTAGGACACCTGTTCAACCCAAAAATCTAAATTTTGTTAAATTAATGGTGAAAGCAAAGCACTTGCCTTCTGCTTTATTCTAAGTGAGATCCGACACCCATCCGTACTCATAAGCTGTGCACTTTCAGAAAAAGCAACTCTACTTCATGTGCAAAGAATAGGAAGTATAAGCAGAAGAAATTAAAGGCAGGAGATAAAAGAAAATGAACTCTAATTAAATGTAGTTTTGTAGCGGTAGCACACTATTCATTATACCTCTCTGTATCCTTCCATCTTTGCAAACCATCCATCCGTACAGCCTTTTGTTCATTAAATGCCAAATTTCTCTTTTTCAGGGACTTATTAACTCCATGCTTTCCCTTCCATTAACTCTTATTTCATAAAATTGTTCAACAACATTCATTGTGTTTATATGACAAAGCCATCTCAATAATACTTTTTTCATACTGCTTACTCACTCTTCTCTTCTATTCATATTTTCTCAGCATCCATTCACTCTTGATCATTTCTCTTCTTGTTTCTGTGCTCTCCTCTTGAGGAGCAACTGTCCGGAAAGCAGGTGGGCAATCTCACGTTCTCTCCGGGTCATCAATCCCTACTACAACACCATCCCCGCTCCTTCAGAACTGTCTACATAAACATGGAATCTTAACCAGAATCCAGAACTGATACCTTTTTAGGAATTCTTACACCCTTAGAATGACCTACACAAGATTTAATTCATTCTTTCTCATAGACATTTCAGCCTTTCATTCATGATTAAACCTACATCTTCATTTTCTTGCACATATGCATCAGCTGCACTCCACAAAATCAGGCAAGCCTATTCAGATCTATTATCTCCTTTCCCTTTCTCTTAATTTTACAAACACACGAATGATCTATTTTAGTTAACTTTATTAATTCATGCTCTTTATCATTTACTTCTCTTATATTCCATACAGCAAGTCAGCAAGTAGGTTCAGGAATATTTATTTTTCCTGCCTATTATAGCTTTGGTCAGTTGAAGTGTTTACATAAGATAAAGAACAAACAGAATTAACAATCTTAGTTACAGCCATACTACTTTTGACATATTATGGCTGATATCCCATGTGCAATCAGAGCTCAAACATACTCCTGCTATTCTATACAAGCCCGGATTTTTATATTGCCCCCATCCAATCAATCAGAAATAATCATGCATTATACCGACACATTCACTATATAACAAGTGAAGTCAAAAGCATAAATCAAGAAGAAAGGCCATGTGAGCTACTGAGTCTTGTCGAATAGGCTCAGGAGCAAAAAAGGACAATGAAGCCGTTTCTGTTCTTTCACCAAAAATGAAATCAATCTCATCAGCATTTGTAGCCTGTGGTGCAGGGCAGAAAGCAATTATATTTGCTATATTATTTGATAAAGATAATAAACATTCTTGAGCCCTCTTCAGGTGTTGTTCTATTAATTTGTCACCTTTTCACTTAGATAAAGCGCTGTCCATTTTAAACATTTGGATTATAGCCCTTAGTGTTGCAAAGGAGTCTGGTCATATTTTAATTATGGGCACAATGGCTCTCATATTCATCCTGTACACTCTTTGATGACTGCAGATTATATGTAGTCCTCGATTTATAACCACAACTGAGCTCAAAATTTCTGTTGCTGAGCGAGACAATTGTTAAGGGAGTTTTGACCCACTTTACGACCTTTCTTGCCACAGTTGTTAAGTGAATCACTGCAGTTGTTAAGTTAGTAACATGGTTGTTAAGTGAACCTGGCTTCCCCATTGACTCTGCTTGTCAGAAGGTCACAAAAGGTGATCATATGACCCCGGAACACTGTAACTGTCATAAATACGAGTCAGTTGCCAAACATCTAAATTTTATCACATGACCACAGGGATGCTGCAATGGTTGTAAGTGTGAAAAACCATCATAAATGACTTTTTTGTAACATTGAATGGTCATTAAATGAACTCTTGTAAATCAAGGACTACCTGTACAGAGAATATATGAATATGATGTGGAGCATGGGGGAGGGAGGAATTATACAGTAACATAACAAAGGTCTCATTGAAGAATCCAGTTAATACCGTATCCTTTGAAACTCATTAATTGTTTCACACAGGCCAAGGACATAGCAATAGAAATAGCACTTAGACTTATATATCGCTTTACAGTGCTTTATAGCCCTCTCTAAGCGGTTTACACAGTTAGCATATTGCCCCAAACAATTTGGATCCTCATTTTATCCACCTCGGAAGGATGGAAGGCTGAGTCAACCTTGAGCCTGGTGGGATTTGAATTGCCAAATTGCAGGCAGCCGGCAGTCAGCAGAAGTAGCCTGCAGTACTGCACTCTAACCACTGCGCCACTAAGGCACAAATCCCAGCAGCTTAGGAGCCAGAATACCATATTCAATAATGTGATAACATGTTGAACTATAAACCTATAGTTTAGGTTTATAGTTCTTTTGTATAAACCTCCCTCTCTGGGTGGTACAGAAATGTGAGAAAGAAAGAAAGGAAGGAAGGAAAGAAGGAAGGAAGGAAGGAAGGAAGGAAGGAAGGAAGGAAGGAAGGAAGGAAGGAAGGAAGGAAGGAAGGAGAAAGAGAGAGAAAGAGAGAGAGAGAGAGAGAGAGAGAAAGAAAAAGAAAGAAAGAAAAGAAAGAAAGAAAGAAAGAAAGAAAGAAAGAAAGAAAGAAAGAAAGAAAGAAAAAAATAGAGAAGGGAGAACCACAAAGCAAAAATCCTCTGTTACCTCACCCAAGTATGTTTCTACTCCTAAAGCATTTGTTGTCTTTCCATATTCCAGTGAAGAAGCGCCAACGCTATCATTATGTGCAAGGCAGCAGGTATCACAGTTAGCAGTGATACCTTCAGGACTATTGCTTTTCATCCATGACAAAACTATGTTTGGTATGCAGTCCTTTTTGTTAAACTAGCCTCGGGCATTCAGATCCGGAGGGATCTCTCAGTAGAAAACCTCCATTTCCAGACAAGCAGTCTTAAGTTCATGGCTACAAAGTACACGGGAAACAATGTTCCCTGGTTGGTTGATTGAGGTCCTCAGGGGATGGAATGGGGAGTGGTGTGATCAGAAAGTACAGGTAGTCCTTAACTTACAACAGTTCATTTAGTGACCATTCAAAGTTACAATGGAACTGAAAAAAAGTGAGTTATTACTGTTTTCACATTTACAAACACTGCAACATCCCTGTGGTCATGTGAAATTCAGATGCTTGACAACTGACTCATATTTATGATGGTTGCAATGTCCCAGGGTCATGTGACCACTTTCGGTAACTTTCTGTCAAGAAAAGTCACTGGGGAAGCAAGATTTGCTTAACAATCATGTTACTAACAACTTCACTTAACAAGTTTGACAAGAAAAGTCATAAAATGGGGCAAAACTGACTTAACAAATGTCTCACTTAGCAACAGAAATTTTAGGTTCAATTGTGCTCAGAAGTCAAGGACTACCTGTATTCCCTGTAATGAAACATGATCCTAATCAGTGACCACAAGAAGGAGGAAACAGTATATAATATACTATGGAAAGAAGTGGAGAATGAGGTTTGAGGGAGGGAAAGAAGACCAGGGTCTGCAAAGCTAAATTTATAATGTTATTAGCATAAATAATGTAATTGTTTGACTGAAGTTCAATCCATTTAAAAAGATGGGACACTAGTCATGAGGCACTAGGAGTCTGGGGTTTAGATCAGTTGTGGGTGGCCCTCGGTTCGCAGAAACTGGTAGTAAAACCAGCGGGAGGCTCCGCCCACTGACCCAGATGTCATCATAGGTGATCTGCGCATGTGCAGAAGAGTGCGCGTGGGCGTAATGCAACGCGGTAATAAAGGTAAGTACAACCCACCCCTGGTTTAGATGGTTGGGCTAAAATATGGCCTCTTGTGAAGGATTTTACTTTCCAGAACAGTGGGTGGGTTTTTTTCCCCATACACCAAGACCTTCCTCAGTATTGAAATTAAGCTCTTTTCTCATCTATTTATTTTCAGAGACTGCCTATGCGCTTCGTCAAGGCCTTTTCTCCCAAAATAATACTTTATTTTCAAGCTGTAACTGTCCTGCTATGTCCAAACAGTAACCTTAGCAAAACATCATCCATCATCCTGTGAATTATATCCAGCGCTTCACACTTTGCATAAGTCAGGGGATTTTATAAAGCCATCTGGAAACCGAAACATATTTGCCTTGAGGAAAAAATGTATACCTGCAATTGCGCGATATCTCACAGTGCGATTCCTCACGTAAAACAGAATATCGCTGCTGTCAAATGAGGGAGAAATGCAGAAAGTTACAAGGGCTGATCATTGATACGTTCTTATGTGAAACTACCCAATTACATCTTCAGGGCCAGGTGAATTGTGTTCATGGTACTGAGGAATTAGCTGATGTTCTTGCTATATTATCTTAAAGAAATCCTATACACCTAATCCATGACTTACAACAGTACATTTAATGACTGTTTGAAGTTACAACAGCACTTTAAAAAGTGACTTATGACTGTTTCTCATACTTATGACCGTTGCAGCATATTCATGGTCATGTGATCAAAATTCGGACATTTGGCAACTGACTCATATGTATGACGGTTGCAGTATCTCGGGGTCATGTGATCACGTTCTGTGACCTTCTGACAAGGAAAGTCAATGGAGAAGCCAGATTTACTTAACAACTGTGTTACTAACTTAACAACTGCAGGGATTTACTTAACAACTGTGGCAAGAAAAGTCATATAACGGGGTAAAACCCACTTAACAAATGTCTCACTTAGCAACAGAAATTTTGGGCTCAATTGTGATCGTAAATCGAGGATTAGCTGTACTTCCTCTGGTGAAGGACAGGATGTCTTGAGGAGAACAAATCCTGTCCCCTTTCCCCCTTTTTTGAAAAAAAAAGGGGGGGGGGAAATGGAAGCTAAAATAAACTGCTGAACAATTCTGTTTGACACTGAAAACTGATAAGGTTAATGTTTCCAAGATTATTTGATTTGTAAGATGAACCTTTTTTTTTATAAGCATTGATTTATAAACTTCTTGAAAGAAGGGAATATTGACCAGATGATAGGACAGATTATATACATGCAAATGTTGCAAAGCTAACATACTGTAATTCATACTTTCCTTGGATAACTTCCTCAGTAGAGAGGGAATGCTTTTAAGATCAAATATAAAACCTCCAGGAAAACATTTAACTGATTATCCCCATGACATACTGATCAGCAAACTAGTTGAGTGTAAGTAGGATGGCATGACATTAAGTGGAGACATAGCTGGCTTCAAAATCATGTTCGGAAAATGTTCATTATCAGATCTGAGAGAGGATACCACAAAGATCAGTCCTGGGTCTTCTAGTCTTTTTTGTTTTTGTTAATGAAATGGATAAAAAGGTGAAGGTAGTGTTTCTCTCATTTGCAGGTAACACAAAGCTTCGATAGGATAGCTAATATTCTAAAATATGGAAATATCATTCAAAACTGTCTTGATAGGTTAAATTAACAGAGGCAAGTGGAAATTTCTTCATATAGGAAACAAAGGTAAAGATATAAATGGGAGTGTTCCTGGGTTGATCACTGTATTTGAGAAAAACATAATGGAAGATATAATACAGTAATTACTGTATAATTAATGTGACTAGTAATGTGTTAATGTGATGCAGGAATGCTACATCTGCCTGGGGTAAATTAATTAAGATTCTTGACTAAACAGAGCTTTTTAGTCTTCATAGATTAAATTGCCTCTTTCAATTTACTGACTGTATGTTGTTGTTTGTTTATTAGACCACAATTACTTTGCAGTTTCATTAAGCTGGGTGATAAAAGATTTTCAGATAGCTGAACAGATATGAAGACTCAGGAAAAAAAGCAATTACCTTGTTCACCGAGCCCTGGTGACAATTTTGAAAAGGACAATCGATTCTTCCTAGAATTTTACATTTTTGAAGATTCTCAAGACAACAGTCTCTTTCTTAGTATTTCCAAAGTAAATCATGCAGATACTCAAAATACTGCAAAGACATTTGAAAAAAGGTATTTTTGATTCTGCTCTCAATTTAGAATAGTCAATTAGCTTTCCCTCATTGTTTGAACATATTTCTTCTTTGCTCTGCTCCAACTTTCCCAAACATAGCTTCAGTCCAATCTTGCTTTGCTCTATCCCTTTAAGGCTAGGGACACACAGAATAGTGGATGGGGGCATTGAGGACGAGGGGAGGAAATACTCAATAACAGAGTGTCCTTGGTTCACTGGAATTCCAACTCATTCTTATTTAATGTCTTATTTCCCGTTCAATGATTTATGGCATCTTCTAAAGTTATTATATTTTGTTGTGCCAAAAATAATAACAAGCACAAGTTTTCTCTTATTTCAGCTATCAACCAGTGGTGGGTTTCTACCAGTTTGCCCCGGTTCAGGCGAATCGGTAGTGGCGGCAGCGGGAGGCTCCGCCCACCCACCCATCATCGCGGATGCTGTGCGCATGTGCAGAAGGTTCTGCGCATGCACAGAAGCGCCACATGCGGTTCCAATTCCAAAATGGTAGCAAAGATAAGTGGAACCCACTACTGCTATCAACGGATGAATTTTTTTCTTGAATTTTTCCAAGGCCCTTTTCTCTTTGCCTTCAAAAGACTGATGCAGGTGGACCTGAATAAGAAAAGGACAGCCAGTTTTCTGACAAATATTTGTCCAAAATTATTTTACTTTTGGAAATTTAACATATAGATTGCTATTTTGCTTAAAAGAACAGTTTGGCCTCAATTCATGGCACTACCAATTCTTTGGAGGAATTTAGCAATCTGCTATTTTGAAATTCCTTCAAAATCATTTGGCATGCACACACTCCTCCCAGACTAGCTGTTCTAGACACACATCACATCTGTTTCTATTTGTTTCTTATCTCCAAAGAATACCTGCTTTTTATTAGAGGGTGATGCTGTCATGCCAAACATTTTCCCTCAGATATGTATATCTGAATACCAGGGCAGTCATCTTTGATGCCCAGACAACATCCCTCTTGAAAGGGAAACACACTGATAGCAGTTCATGTCACAATTCACTTGGCTTGTCTACAAGATTTGATTGTCCATATTTCTTATCACACTGTTAGCGTTCATACTTGAGGGTCTAATTTTCCTTCACGCTAAAGTACTAGCTATGCATGCATGGATCTAAAAATATACAGGCTTGAGAGCAAGAGCAAGCTATTCAAACTAATGCAATCAGGGCCAGCATTGGAAAAACAATAATCAAAATATTCAGATTGTGCAAAGAAGCAGAAGAAACAGTAAACCATATACTCAGCTCATGCATGAAGACGCACAAGCCACAACATAACACAGTTGTCAAAATGATTCATTGGAACATCTGTAAAAATTATCATGTGCCAGTAATGAAATATTGGTGGGAATATAGAGTTGGAAAAGTAGTTAAAAATAAGCAGGTGAAAACACTTATCGTATTTTTGTATATGAACGTATAAAATCTTGGCCTAAAGCTACCAAGTTTTAACTAGGATTAAAAATAAAGTGATAGGAGTACTTGGACAGCACTTAAAAACTTTGCACATTGATAAAATGTCTATATGTCAATGGCAAAAGGCCATACTACTTGGATCAACACATATTATACACCAATACATTACAACCTTCTAGGTTCTTGGAAAGAACTCAAATGTGTATGAACCCTAACACCGGCTATAGAACTGGAAGCTGTGATTTCACATTTTTGTCTGTATTATAATAATAACAATAATTTGTAGCGAGAAGGATGAAAAATTGACCATTTAATTAGTGGCTGCGGCAAATTTCACTAACTGACAATAAGCAGTGTCATGACCGAGTTGCCAGAATTATTCACAGGTAACTTTGCCAGAGGTTTGGATTTGAATGTAACAAGGACAGGGACCATCAAGTTCAGAAAGTTTTGGAAAATGGGTGGATTATGAGCTAGTGGGACTTTAAAATCCAAACAGAGAGGCATCATAACATGCTTGATATAACAGGTCTATGATGACTCACAGAAGCCAGGTGGGCCTGACTGGGTGGGCACAGCCATCTGAGCTCTCCCAGGTGGGCATGGCCAGTTTTAACAGTCATTGAAAAGTTCATTGATGTTCCTCTACTGGGAGATGCTAAGACTTCTGACAAGCATCGTCAATGGTAAAACTAGACACACTTAACAAGTGTAGTACTAACTTAACAACTGCAGTGATTCACTTAAGAAGTGAGGCAAGAAAGGTCATAAAATGGAGCAAAACTCACTAAATGTCTTGCTTAATAGCAGAAATTTTGGGCTCAATTAAGGTTGTAAGTCAAGGACTACAAAGGAAAGGAAGGAAGGAATGTAGGATATGAGAAAATTCAAAAATAAAATAGTGTGTAGGTATATAGATTAGAAATGCATATAAATTAGGGTTAGATTCAATTTTGATCAGGCAGCTCTGCTACTCTGTTAAATTTGTTAGACATTATTCTGCTTTAAGATAGTTGGAGAACATGTTGAAAGCATACCAATAGTTAACAATGTTGTGTTAGAATAGATCTTCTTTTGTTTGAGGCCTGTTAGAAAGAGGCCCACTCTTTAATGCCAAGGCAATAGAGATAAGAAAGAGCCATTCTTGCAAAATATTTTATGGATAGTTATAGGGAGGTGTTGATGAACATGTAATTAGAGAAAGAGATGATGTTCTCTCTAAAAGGCGCTTCGGATTAGCCGTGATCCATCACTGGATGCGATATAGGAGGGGCATGGGGGGGGGGCGTCGAGATAGGAAACTATAAAATGTAATGCTTTTGAAACTTTAGGTGTGGCTTCCTTGCTCAAACTCCTTGTTGAGATCTGCTGGGATACCACCCTATTTTGCAAAATTGTTTTTATTATTTTCTTTTAATAAAGTCTCTTTGTTTTCATCGACCCATGCTTGTTGGCTGAATTCATTGCCAACAGGAAGGAAGGAAGGAAGGAAAGGAGGGAGGGAGGGAAAGAGAAAGGAGATAAAAACGAAGCATAAAGATGAGCAGGATAATAGAACTGAGGGAAAGGAAAGAGGGTTTCACTTCTCCTCACCAAAGTCTCTAAGAGTTGAGAGAGAACATAGGAGTAAAATTGAAGAAGATAAAGAGGAGACCATAAGTAGAATTTGAGAAGGAACAGAAAGCCAGAAGAGGATCAAAGCAGCCATGGCAGAAATATGTAATGCCGTGATGGTGAACCTATGGCCTCTCTGTGGGCATGTACACCGTTGCCAGCTGCTCTTCTGAGTTCCATCGTGCACAAGCACACCGGACTCCTGGTCCGTTGCACATGCGCACTGGCCAGCTGCTTTCTTCCAGGTTCCGGCATTTCAGCGTGCGCACGCATGCACTCTGGTGTGCTCGCACTCCAGTTTCAGCATTCAGTGCCGAAAACGTTAGCCCTCACTGAAATGTATACATTTTTTTGAGCTAGTTTTCTGCTGCAACAGTTCAACATTCCTAAGGAGGAATATTCTATTTATTTGAAATGCATTGCTTTTTACACACAGCAGCTCCCTATTTCCCGTGATTATTAAGTTTTTTAAAACTGACTTGTAGCATTATTTTCCTTTTAAAAATAATCAACAAATGTAGAAATAGAATTACCGGAAATACCATGCAATTGTTATTAAGTTCTTGTTTTACATCCATCTAATGATCTTCAAAAAAGGAAAATTCTGATTTTGACCAATGTAACCTGAAGCACAGACCTATGGAGCAAGAAGGGATTCTCTAGTCTAGGCCTTTTAATCCTATTCCCTGCTCAGGACAGAATCCAAATTAAAACATCCCTGACAGATGGTCATCCCGTTTCTGCTTTAACACTTGTAGTGAAGTGATTCTGCTGCCTGACTGTTGTTATTGCTAAGCAAACATGTTCACACTTGCCTCACTGCAGAAAATGTGCTAAATATAATGAATCATATTTGTTAATCTGTTTACTGGGGGTGAGGGGGAGAACCCTATCAAATTTTAAGAGACTGGGTCCATTGCTGAGCTACTTAAGTGTAGATCAATTTCTATCAGATATTATATAACATTTATTTTGCATGTGAAATTTTCTTTGGCTCCTTTAACAATGCTCTAGTCATCCAGGTATAAGCCTGATGGGATTTGAAGCTACAAGGAAGAAGTGACGTTTCTGCATTAATATATTATTTTCTTTTTTAGGCTGAATTAAAATACACATCCAGTCGTCCTTGTCTCTTAACAGCTTGCTTTATGTGATTTCTCCTAACAATGTAACTTGCTCATGTAAAGGTTTTGATGCAGATCACACCGATGCTGGTTTTTGTAATGAAAGCAGTAGGCTTTTTAAACATTACTTCCAAGTGTAAGTTTTTTTCTGGGGGACAAAGTTGATCAAGTCACACCCTAAACCAAGCAGATCTTTTCAAGAGCAGTGGAGGAGGGGCAATAGAGTGGAGTAATATGGCACCATACCCTGTTGCTACCTCCTTAGTCTTTGTGCCCATGTCCCAGTGGCGGGTTTCTACTGGTTCACCCCAGTTCAGGGGAATCGGTAGTGGCGGCGGCAGGAGGCTCCATCCACCCGCCCAGAGGTCATCACAAATCCTCTGCAGAAGCACCGCACGCAAAGTGAGCGCGCATGCGCGCTCACAGTTCCGAATCAGTAGAGAAGGTAAGTGGAACCCACTACTGCCATAGCCAATTTATGAACTCAGAAGAAGGCATGGCTCCTTTAAATACATGCTGACAGCTGTTAACTGGCAGGACAAAAGTGTTCCAGTAGCAGATCAAACATTTTCACCCACTGTGTAATAAAAACTGTATAACACTGATCCCATCTTTGATCCTTCCAAGTTATGACAGATCCCCTGCCCCCAAAAGCCATTTGAAACCCTGTTCCAAAGTTGTGGCCAAGTTATGGTTGTTTGCCCTTATGGCCAACTGCAGGGACATTGCAGTGGCCTCCCTCACCCATCTCCCCCTTATTGCCCACACATAGGGTCACTGCATGTCTTGGGCCTACTTCCCACCTCACTGGGCCTCACATCCTCCTCCTTATCCTGCATCACCCATTGTACACTTACTTTTTAAGATCTCCAGAGCTCGGGTTAGAGAAGGACAGTTCCTGGACTGTATAACACATTATCCCAGAAGTTGCTGTCATTTTTGAGGCACCCAGAGTTCAACTTACCAGGTTCTCAGGCAAGTGTCTGCCACTGATTGAGCGCTCTCTATGTGTTATGAGGGAGTTTAGGTCCTTTTGTCCAGGGCCAATGTAATTTTGAAGCGTCGCTGAACAAATGGTCATAGATTGAGGACGACTACCCGTAGATAAAATCTAAAATCAGATTTCATGTCAGACTAGCATTTGAGGGCTTCAAGAGTAATTTGAAATTGTCTCTTTACAGAGAAAAAAATGTTCTTATAGTCAGAAGTATCAACAGAAACAGACACAAGTGTTTAGAAAATAGGTTTCATAGCGAGCTTTTAACGCTCCTAATTTATTTTTTGCCTGTTGATTTTAGTGTTGCTTACGGTAAGAGTATGTATTGGTTTTCAAGTTTCTTTCTTTACTCAATCATATATAAAAATGTGCCATCGTTTTCTAAAATGTACTGCTTCTTGATTCATGCTAAATTCCGTTTCATTCCCTTTCTGAACGTAATAGAACTAAAAGGTGCTTTTTACTGTTGAAGCTAAATTGAATGCAATTTATACCCAATAAATGGATTCTCTGTAAAGTGAATTTTAAAGATAATTATGAGTGCACTCTTTGTTTTAAAGCACTTGACAAGAAAGTTGGCTGGAATGTTCTTAATTAGTAAAGACAGTCAAAATGCGGAAGCTCAGAGTTTCTGCTTGACGGATTGTTTTATCTCCCTAAAAGAACAGCTTATATAAAGTTACCCAAATGTTCTATTCTTTACCATTTATCTTTTATTTTTATAGTGCAGAAAAAGATTTTATTGCGGTATTCCCAAATAGTCGTTTTATTGAACTAGAAGATCAGTAGACAAGAAACAAATTTCTTAATTACAAGATTAATGAGCCACAAATGCCTTTCCCATCGTTCCATCAATATTGTGTTGTTGTTGTTTTTTCATTCTGATCCCAAAGCACATCAGAAATACCAGCTCCTGGAGAAAAGAATCTATGTCACTCCTTTGTGATAAATTACTAGCATGTAATTTGTCAGGCCCCCAAATCAACATTTTAAGAATGGGGAGTAATAAGAATAGAAAAGTAAGTTCACTTCTAATAGTAATTTTAACAAGTCCTATTCAATTGTTCTTAATCACCAAGGCTGTTTTCTTTGGAAATAGATCTCCCCCTGTCTGTTAGCCTTTCTCCATGCTCATCACGAGTGTATTATTGCTGCCTAAGTTATTGCATAATGGTTATTTTATTTGTTTCTATTTTTGATCTATTATTATTTTACTTGCAATTAGCCACCTATATTTCTTACATAATGCTGTTCTCTGACATTTATTGTAGTGCCCTCATCTCTTTGTTTATGAAAAAGAAAAAGAAGGCCCAACAAAAGAAAAATTTAAATGATCAGGATATGCTTAAATCAATACTTAAATCTTGACCATATCACAAATGACACCATTGGGACAACATTTTGATGTGGCACCAATTATAGAGAAGATGACAGAAGGCCAGCTCCCCTGGTGTGGACATGTCCTGAGAACAGCACCTTCCACTGTTGCCAAGACTGCCTACCAACTAGAAGTTAATGGCAGGTGACCTCATGGGCATCCAAAACAGAGATGGCAAGACACCATCAACAAAGATATGCAAGGTGTGGGCCTATATCTTGGAGACGCAGTTGATCGTGCAAAGTGGCATTCAAGGATCCAAAAAGCGGACCCTGCTATTGCAGGAATACAAGAAGAAGAGGAGGAGGAGGAGGAGGAGGAGGAGGAGGAGGAGGAGGAGGAGGAGGAGGAGGAGGAGGAAGAGCTTAATCAATACAGTAGAGGCATTTTTCTGTCATTTAAGTAGTCAATAGATTTTCTGTTGAGCCATAGAAATTGGCATTAGGGTAGTTGTCTCCCACTGTTCCCTCCATGCCTGAGGTATGATAATCAGGCAAATTTAAAGAGGACTAAATATACTTTTCCAAGCATTTGCCTAAACTCACCTAACCAAGTTAGGTGGTGGGATTCAAAATTTTTTACTACCGGTTCTATGAGCCTGGCATGGTGGGCGTGGCATGGCTGTAAAATCTCCATTCCCTCCCCACTCCAGGGGAAGGATACCACAAAATCCCCATTTCTTCCCGATCAGCTGGGACTCAGGAAGCAGAGAATAAATGGGGGCAGGGGAAGTCAGAGGTGGTATTTATTGGTTCTCCGAACTACTCAAAATTTCCGCTACCAGTTCTCCATAACTGGTCAAAACCTGCTGAATACCACCTCTGCCTAACTTCACTCCCTGTTAGGGAAATGATTGGTGGTTATTTTCCTGCTAATGCTTGATGAAAAGGGGAAAAAAATCAATGAAATCATTTCTGGCATTCTTGGAGAGGGGGGAGGGGGGAGGCAGGCAAAATAGGGATTGGCAATGGAGCTAACATTGTTTATGCTAGCATATTTTTTTTGCTGAATTAAAGACTGGGGGAAGAATCTTATACTTTTCTAACGAATTTTTTGAGTGTAAGAAAAAGTAAACCGAATTGGGCAAATCTTTCCTGCCTTTAACAGTCTCTTTTGAGAGCCTTCAGAAGTCCTTGACTTTCCAGAAAGGTTTTTTTTTTACATGATAAACGTTGCCTAAATTTTGAGAAACAGATGGTATGATCCTCTTTCACTAAGCATCTTTTAACCGACTCTAATGACATCAAATAAAGTTCTAAAAAAAAAGCCATTGTGTAATTTATTTATTTTTAAATTAGTTCCAATTGAAAAGACTATTTCAGGAAACAATTATGAAGATATGATACATTAATGTTTTCTTTTTTAAATTATCAAGTCAAATTCAGTTAAGTGTCTAGAAAGTAGAATAAGTATGATAGGGAATAATTGTTTCTTTAAATATTTGAAAAAATAAATAAGCTGTCATGGGGTCAAATTTGCAGCATTGGATATTTTTAAATTTCTTTTTAACTCATGAAAATTCCTTATATAGAAAGGTATTTAGACAGGAGATTCAGTCATAGATGATAGGCTGATTTCTTAGCGATTTTATTAAACAAGCGCCATCCTTTTTGGCAATTATATTTCAGAGGAAATCCCTCCAAAGATTAAAATGATGAGAACAAAGACAACAAATGGAAAATCAAAGTGGACAAGACTTTCACTTTGAACTAGGGGTTTTCCCATTTGTCATGGGCTAGAAGGCATCATTTATTACAAAGTATTTGTAAGATGCCTTTTGATAAAGATTTACCCTGGAAATTTAGAATTTATGAAAAATTTTAAAGTATTTTAAAATTGCCCATTTCAAAAAAGGGAAAAAAATCCTTTTTTTTTTTTTTTAGCAAAAGCATAGATGTATAGAAGTGATGCAGAGAAATGTATTAAATGCATATTTAATGTAAGATGTAACTTTTATGTAATTAGAACTGGAACTCAACGGATTAAATGCTATATGACAAAAATCATGCTTTTTCAAGCTTTATAACGAAGTTTTCAAATTTTAAAATTCTACAATATGGAAACGTGTACATACATTAATATACTATGAACTTAATTTGCATAGAATTATAAAAAGCACTTATCAGATTCTATATAAGGGAAATGATGGTGCAACAGGACTGGGTGTTTTGTTAATATGATTTATTGGGTTAGAGATTTTCTGTCTTCACTGTGAGTTGTACTGCATTGGGTGGGGGGTGCACTGAGGGAGCTCAACCAATCTCATTGTACATATGTTGTGCACTGACAATAAAGTTTTGAATTGAATTGAATTGAATGAGCATACACTAGTCACTAGTGCTTAAAGAAATGCCCTAAAAACCAGAACCAATAAAGAAAAACTCCCCCTATATGATTCTTGGCCAAGGTCAGGGATCTCCAAATTTGAGAACTTTGTGGACTTCAACTCCCAGAATTCCCCAGCCAACTGAAGTTGAAGTTGAAATCCACAAGTCTTAAAGTTGCCAAGTTTGGAAACCCCTGACCTAGGTTGAAGAAGCTTCTGGGATGAGAAGCGAAACATCTTCAAAAGAAAAAAAAACAAGAAAGTCCAGTTGCCTTTTGAAAAAAACATCTTTGGGACAACCATGACCTGGATGACTGAGAATCTCCATAGACATCTGACCAAGGTTGTTCAAGCTAAACAAAGTGTTCCTTACCTTATATGCAGCAGTTTTGCCAAAATGTACCCCACCTCAGTCCAATGGTAACACTGAATACAACCATCATTGTCTGTTTAAAAAATAATTCCTCTCCAATTTGTAAGCTACTGAAAAAGAATCTATGTCATTGGAAATTGAGAACAAAAAGGGGTAAAGACAGGTGTGGGCTTCAAAAATTTTAGCAAATTTTTGCCTGGTTGCTGAGTGGGCGTGGTCATGGTGGGCGTGGCCTAGTCAGCCTCCTGCACCATGGCGGGTGGTGGTGGTGGTTTTGCCTTTCCCGGGCTCTGGAAGCTTTCCTCAAACTTCCGGGAAGGCACAAATGACCCCCCCAGGCTCCAGAGCCCCTCTGGAGCGTTTCTGGCCTTCCCGAACTTCCAGTAGGCCCATTTTTCTGGTAGGCCCATTTTTTTCACTGTTCCTGAGGCTCCGTGTGTGCCCTGCACTTATCTGCATCCAAAACGGGCTGAATAAGAACTTCTGGGAGGGGAGGGGTGCATCCAAAACGGGCCAGCCAGGAGTGGGATTTGGGGATTCTCTGGACTGCACAGAATCTTAGCTAGAGGTTTTCCTGAACCCCTCTGAACCCCCAGCAGCCCACCCCTGGGTAAAGAAGAGCTCTCAGTGATAAAATTGCATAACTAAGAATATCAGCGAAATCTGCATTTCTAGAACTAGAAAAAGTTCATATACGTATTTCATATGCTTATATACATATTAGCAAATAGTGTGAAAGAAAACAGATTATAGAGTTGTAAAGAAAAAAATGAAACGGACTAGAGCTCATACTAACACAGATTATAAAACGGATTGATTGAAGTAGATTAGCAAACCCCTATCTAACAGATAACAGTAACCGAAGTGAAAGAGACCTTAGAGGTCATCCCCTGCTCACACAAGAGACCTATACTAGGGATTCAAACTGCCAAACTGCCAACCTTTCTGATCGACAAGCTAAGAATCTTAGCCACTGAGCCACCTAGCCATTTAGTATTTTAAAAAAATACTGTAACAATCCTTAGTTTTCTGCAACCATTCCTTTCAGCAGGGTTTGCGCAGAATAATCTGTGTAGGGCTGCATTGACCATGTTCTGTTTATTTAGTTAGGAGACTCCTTTGCCATAATTTTCTTGACCGAAGACACTGCTTGTTGTAGAAATTGCTAAGGAGGAGGATACAGAGTCAGCAAAAGTTTGTATACTGTGAGCCCCTGATAAGAGACAGACACAAAACTGACTCCTGAAGAAAAATAAAAGATATATTTTACAATGTGCAGCAGTTAAAGAAGATGCAACAGAAACTTATTACTGGCGATAACTATGTAAGAAGGAAGAAGGAAGAGAACACAGTGTACACGGTTATAATTTCCAGGAACTAAAAATCCTGTTTATTAAGGAAACATTTGCTTGATATTAGTAATATTGGCAGTCTATTTTGTTTGTTTAAGGTTCAAGGAATTGTCAGCCTCCTGTCTTTTTAACAGATGCAGCTTGATCCCCACAATGTAGGTTTTACAAAAACCTTAACCCTTCATGTCACTTGTAAATAGGATCTTGATAAATGTCCAAGGTTTTCATAAAAGTGAAAAGCTGGGCTGTTATAACATCAGCGTTTTTCCTCCAAAAATGCTTATTTGACCATATTATTGATAAAAACATTCTGTTAAGATCAGATATGCTTTCTGGTCCTAGAAGAACCGTTATTCTTTTTCAGGAAGGTCCTGAGTACAGGAAGTATATTGGTACTTCTCAGCAGAAAACTAGGAACTATATTTAGAGTTTAGCATTATTTCTGGTCTGCAACTATCGCTAGCAACCGTGAATTTAATAATCTAAAAAAAAAACCCCTCAAAAATATGATCTCGATCTAGCTCTCGCCTGTTCAAATTGACAGAATGGGTTAGGCAAAGAAGAAAAAGTGACATCCATACAGTAAAGGGGATCATTTTGGAATTATATCTTTATCTTTAGGTTATCTTTATTGGTCCAGAGTTGCACTCTGAATGGAGCGATGTGTTTCTGGCTACAAAAATCTAGATGCCCACTAAATTGTAACTAAGAAATACAGAAAATGCCAACCCTTTGCTGCCATCTGATGGTGATCAATCCAATATTTGCTGAATGCCCAGAGATATAGGATAGATGATAGGTAGGTAGGTAGGTAGGTAGGTAGATAGATAGATAGATAGATAGATAGATAGATAGATAGATAGATAGATAGATAGATAGATAGATACACACACACACCAGTATATTACATGTGTTAACAAACATTGACTGTGAATGATAACAATTGGCTTGCCCATATTTTCTTTGCCACTAAAGAATGTCCATTTTAAACAATTGAAGGAACTTATCTGCAAACTCACTAATCTAGATTCAGAGCTTTAAAAAACCTCACTAAATTATTAACAGCTCTAAGATTTTATTTTATTTAAAATACATCTGGCATATCAATTGCAAGGTGGAAAGAGTCTGACGTTTCTCTCCAAATATAACCTTTGTTTGTGCTCTAAAATGTGACTTCCAGTTAATTTTTGACTCATGGTAACTACCTGGACTAATCCCAGCAGTATTCTTGGCAAGGGTTTTCGGAAATGGTTTGCCATTGCCTCCTTCCTAGGGCTGAGAGGGAGGGCTGGCCTAAAGTCACCTAGCTGGCTTTGTGCCAAGGACAGGACTAAAATCCATGGTCTTTTTGTTTCCAGCCTGATGCCTTAAATCACTACACCAAATTGGCTTTCCAATTAAATTTAAGTTAATGCAAAAATTAGCTTCAATATATCTGGCAGCATCAGACAAAAGGATCAGAATAAAATGACAAATAATGCTATTTAAAAATGTATAAGTAGTGTATTAGCATGATTAATAAGGAAAGTATTAGAATGCATAATTGTACTAATAATAGAAGTCTAATTACACAACTGAATAATAAATAAAATAATAAAAGGAATAAGAAGGAATGCAGTAATAATTCTATTTAAGCTTTTTGTTGAATTTTTTTCTCTTATCATTTCCAAAAATATATTAAAATCCTCTGTATTTTATGTATTTCTTTGTAGGCTTATTATGTCTTCCTTATACAATTACAGCAGCATAGACTGAACATATGTGGACATATATATACACACACCCGATAATGCAACTGAAAAACAATTTTCCCCACTTTATTTATTTATTTATTAGTTCAATTTATATGCTGCCCTTCTCCGAAGATTCAGGGTGGCTTACAATAGCGTTAAGCAATAGCCTTCATAGTTTTGTATGTACCTGCTTTTGGCCCCCCTCAAGCAGTGTTCTTTTTTTTATACAAAGTCAGCTTATTGCCCCCACAATCTGGGTCCTCATTTTACCTACCTCGAAAGGATGGAAGGCCGAGTCAACCTTAAGCCAGGTGAGATTCAAACTTGCAGTAATTGCAGGCAGCTGGTTTTACTTAACAGTACTTAACAGTACTTAGTCTGCTGCGCCACCAAGGCTCTTTTATAGCCCCTTTAAATAAAACCAGCTTTTATGATCATAATACCATGCCATAATCCTAAAGCCTCTGAGTTATAGCTATTGTTGATGATATTGGATATGCATTATTACAATATACAGTACATTATTACAACATTACAATATGCTCTCTAGTAATTCTGATGTGTTTTTTTTTCTGTGACTTTTCTTAGAATTTCATACTCAAGAGATCAGATTTTGAGTATCAGACAGTCGACTTTAAATAACAAGCAAATTTCTGGGTCTATTCCTCCCTTCCTTTCAAATGTGGAGGAAATTCTGACCGAGGAATTCGTAGTTATCTCTCTTGATACAGCAATTAGAAAGAGGCAGAAGAGAAACAAGAGAAGGAGAAGGGGGGGACAAGTGAAGAGGCATTTTACAAAGACTCAGAAAGCATGGAATAAGAAAATTTATCCTCACTATATTTAATTAATCTTCGCTCACTTGTAAATAAGACAGATGCACTGCTCCTTTTAAATAGGAACTCAGACTTTTCTGAGTTGTTCCTCAACAGCCCTCTGCTTCATTGGAGCGTGGCTGGATGATTCAATTAATGATAGCTGCTTGCAAATCCCAGGATTTCAGATTCAAAGAGCAGATAGAATTGCAGAAACATCCGGCAAAAAGAAAGGTGTAGGTATATATTCTTATATTAGCAACCAATGATGTAACAATGTCACTACAGTAAAGAAATTTTGTGATTTGGAATTTTTCATCATTTGCATACCCTATTATAATCTCCCCCCCAGAGTTTTCTTCATTTATCCTAATTGGTGTCTACATACCATCCCAAGCTTCCATAAACATGGCATTGCAAACATTAACAGACCAAATCCTGTGGGCTGAACAGAGAGGTACAGTAGTACAGAGAGGTACTACTCATTCTATTAGGAGATTTTAACAATGCTAACCTAAGCTATCAGCTGCCAGGATACATTCAGCATGCCAACTGTTTCACAAGAGGCAAGAATATTTTAAGCCACTGCTACTCTACAATTAAAGATGCCTATCGCTCTCTACCAAGAGTAGCTGTGATCACTGAATAATTTACCTTGCATCTACAGTAGTGGCCAAAACTGTGGAAACCTTTTAGGGAAAATGTATTTTTGAGGTTTGTTGATTAATTACACCACTTTTTTTTTTTTGAGTTTCAAGATAATCATATTCTACTGCTGGAATGGCCTGGGAATAACCCAGACCTTAACCCAACTGAAAATCTATGGAGCCGACTAAAGAAACTTGTTAGTCAGAAGCAATCCAGCAATAAAACCCAGTTATCAGAAGAAATAATTCAATCTTGGTTTCACATTATAACAGCTGCAGAACTAAAAGACTTGGTTCACTCCATGGGAAGACATTGTAAGCCATAATTCATGCTAATGGTTACCCAATTAAGTATTAACTGATGTGATAATTTTTGTATATCTCATTTTTTCCTCTGGTGATAATTTTTGTATATCTCGTTTTTGCTACGTGTTTCACTTTTCTTCTTTATATTGTAACTGCTATTCTAATAGCAAATCCTTCATAAAAGTTATTGCATTATATTCTTGATTAAATTATCTTTCCATTGATATATAATTTTATGGTACTACTCCAAAAAAAGTGGTGTTATTAGCTAGTTTTAGAAAATACACTTTCTCCAAAAGGTTTCCACAATTTTGGCCACTACTGTATTTATGGACAAAGACTTTAAATCATAAAGTTGATAGTTAAAACAGTGAAATCCTGGACTGAAGAGGCAAAGTTAAAGCTACAGGCTTGCCTCAACTGCTCAGTTTTGAAGCTGCCTCAGCGGACTTGGATGAACTCATTGACACTGTGATATCCTAGGTTAGCTTTTGTGAGAACTTATGTGTGCCGACCAAAACCTTACATATCTACGGTAATAATAAACCAATTAAGCTGAAACAATCTATCTGAAAAGCTGAGGAATCCTCTCTCCACAACTGAACCAGCAAATGTGTGGAAAAGCCTGAAGAATATCACTGGCTACAGAAGACCTCACTCCCTTGCGGAAGAGAGTCGGAAATTGGCAGATGACCTGAATATGTTCTGCTGTAGGTTTGAGAGGAGACCACTGTCAACTATCACTACTCTCTCCATCTCAGATACATCAACAATAGCTTAGTCTCCTACACCCAATTCCATCCTGCTCCCCCCCTCCACACACCTCTGGTAATCGCAGAAAAAGATTTGTGAGGTCTATTTTATGAACACAAAGGTAGAAAAGCATCAGTGCCAGACAGGATAACTGCCTCTGGTTTGAAAGTCTGTGCTGATCAATTGGGTCCCATCCTCACCCATATCTTTAATAAATTACTGGAGATGTGTTATGTCCCTTCTTGGTTCCAACACTCTACTCTCATTCCGGTGTCCAAGAAACCCTCCATCAAGGAGTTGAATGACTACAGACCAGTAGTTCTGACATCCATAGTCAAGAACACCCTCAAAAAGTTAGTATTGGCCCACATGAAAGCTATCACAGATCTACTGCTAGACCCCTTGCAATTTGCCTACCATGCAAATAGATTGGCAGATGATGCTGTCAATATGGCACTGCACTACATCTTACATCCTTCCAAATCCTGGGTATTTCCATTACTTCACAGACTATTTAGAAAAACAGCTGTAATATTGCACACAAATGGTTTAGAAGTCGTCTGTTGTAATGGCATCACTGCCAACAAAAGCACTGGGGAACTCCACCTTTCCTATGTCCCCATCACTCCTCCTAGCCATTGGCAGGCTGCCAAATCCAAAATGCTGCAATTCTAAATAATAATGTTTTACCCTTGTGTCTGAATGGCATAAAGAAATAAAAATACTGTAATGCCTAAAGAAACTTAGCGGCATACCAAATGGTGCTACAATATTGTTGCCTGAGTGTGCATGTCTTATTCACTATGTCTGCATAAAATATTTCTCAGAGTGGGAGTTTAGAAAGTGTTGAGGGAAGCCAAAGAACTTCCATTGTCATAGAAAGAGAAAAGGAATTACTTCCATTGGAAGGCTTACACAATAACCTGCCTTAGTTTTCAAGTCATTCATTCAGGGTCTATATAGACTTTCTGTAAATGTTCATTCAATTCTCTTTCATTCTTGAAGTTGACTAAGGAGCTCAGGCACATAATATTCCACCAGCTTAATTAAGTGTATTATTATGTTAACTCTTGTGCTAAATGGTATAATTGAAAATAATGAGGGTCACCTCTATCACTCCCTCCTGTTTTCCATTTCCAGGAAAGTTTTGTGCCTTGGAAATGAACACATAGATTGAAAGAAGAAATGCAAAAGTAAATTTCTTTTAGTTTTCTTAGTTAAAGGTTGATTTTTCTGTTTAAAATCTCCTGTGCCATGACCCATTGAGAATCAGGCCATGCGGATGAGCACATGAACATGCAAAGCTGCATTGGAATGCATGCATATGAAGCCATCTCCTCTCCGCCCTCAGGGGTGGGCTGCTGGGGGTTTGCAGGGGTTCAGGAGAACCTCTAGCTAAGATTCTGTGCAGTATGGAAACCCCCCAAATCCCAGTCCTGGCTGGCCCCGCCCACTCCTCCCCTCCCCTCCCAGGACTCCCCTCCCATGTGGCCCATTTTGGATGTAGGGCACATGTGGAGGCTCGGGGAGGGCGAACAACAGGCCTTCTGGAAGTTTGGGAAGGCCAGAAACATACCTGTTTCCAGCCTCCAGAGGATCTTGGAGCCTGGGGAGGCCATTTTCACTCTCCCAGAGGCTCGAGGAAATTCTTCGGAGCCTGGGGAGGGCAAAAATGTCTCCCTGCCATGGTGCAGGAGGCTGAATAGGCCATGCCCACCACGCCCACGCCCACCCAGCAACTGGGCAGAGAACTCATTGCTAAATTTTTTGAAGCCCCCTCCTGCCCCCCATCACCACTGGTCCACAGAACTGGAAAGGTTGGGGAGTGTTGCTCTATTTGTACCCAAAATTCCATGCGGTTTAGGCTATCCTATCCAATACTAGGATTGTATATTAGGTACAACTGAACAGTGTGTGTAGCTGCTATTAAAATGTATTTTACAGCTCCTAGAGAAAAAGTTGTTACTTGTGTGATTTGGCAGACTTTGGCATTTGTTGCTGAGATTGTTACGACTTTTGGCCTCAAAGGCAGAGATGCCACTGCTCAGGTTGCTCTATTTTTCATTGTGGAATTTATAGTAGGTTTACCAATAAAGGAGAATACTGTATTTGTAGCTCGGTGTTGAAATGAGGAGTCCTTCCTAGCACTGATGATGTTACCTAGTTAGGGTAATGAAACATCTGCAAGAAAACAAGCAAGCTCAGAGAGCACCGACGACCCCGCGTAGTAGATTCAGAAATTGAAACGTTTCACAAATTGAAGGGATTTTCTGACATCTATGTTTTAGATTTTTATATATAGATAGTCATCGACTTACAGCCATTTGTTTAGTGACCATTTGAAGTTACAAAAAAATGACTTGTCATTTTTCACACCTACAACTGCTGCAGCATCCCCCAGATCATGTGATCAAAATTCAGACGTTTGGTAACCGGCATATATTTATGAGGTTTGCAGGGTCCCAAGGTCATGTGATCACCTTTTGCAACCTTCTGACAAGCAAAGTCAATGGGGAATGCCAGATTCACTTAACAACGCTGTTACTAATTTAACAACTGCAGAGATTCACTTAACGAATTTATTTATTTATTTTATTTATTATTGTGATTTATATGCCGCCATTCTCCCGAAGGACTCAGGGCAGCTTACATACAGCAATCGTCAATACAAATCACAGTTGAATTAAAATGAAATTAAAACCCCCATTAAAATCATATTAAAATTATAAAATTGTACAACCCCACAATCAGGTTATTGCTGGAACAGCCACATCTTTAGTTCACGGCAGAAGGCGAGGAAGTCGGGGGCTATCCTGAGCTCGGTGGGCAGACCATTCCAGAGGGTTGGCGCTCCGACAGAGAATGCCCTCCTCCTGGGGGCCGCCAGTCGACATTGTTTGGCCGAGAGCACCCTGAGGAGGCCAACTCTGTGGGAGTGCACAGGACGATGGGGCAAGAAAGGTAAAATGGGGCAAAGCTCACTTAACAACTGTCTTGCTTAGCTATGCAAATTTTGGACTCGATTGTGGTCATAAGTTGAGGACTACCTATAGAGGGTTTTTGAAGTACCAAAAGTTATTTTTTTTGTTTATTATTTTTGTTTTCTGAAGTTATTATGATGTGAGGTAATCACAGAAGAATTCAACTAAGCCACACCTTGTTAATGGATCTTCAGAAGCACATTTGACTGGAAGTTTGGAAATCTAGGAATTATTGCATCAACAAATAACACAAGGTTGTCATTTCCCCGAATGTGTATACGTATTATTCTAAAGTATGCTTTAGTCTAAACAGGTGCTTTTGCAATGTTTTGGAATATAATTCTCAGGATTCCTATTAGTGGTGGGTTTCAATTTTTTTTATGGCTGGTTCTGTGGGCGTGGCTGGGTGGACATGGCAGGGGAAGGATACTGTAAAATCTCCATTCCATCCCCTATTCAGGGGCAGGTTACTGCAAAATCCCCATTTCCTCCCGATCAGTTGGGACTCAGGAGACAGAGAATAGATGGCAGCGGGGCCCGTCAGAATTTTTACTATCGGTTCTCTGAACTACTCAAAACTTCTGCTACCGGTTCTCCAGAACTGGTCAGAACCTGCTGAAACCCACCTCTGATTCCAATGCAGAATAGTTGTTGGTTGTCTATGATGTGATAGGGGATATTTCTTCTTCAAGGCTTGTCACTTCTGGTGTGTATCAAAAGAGGGGATGGTGTCTATCAAAAGAAGGGATAAAACATACCCTTGTGACTGAGAGCTTTAAGGTTTCCAAACAAGCTGCTTAGTAAATCACTTGTAACCTAAGAAAAAAATTTGAATTTTAGAAGTTTGGACAACAACATTTAAAAAAAAAAGAAATTCTACAAAGCACACCTATGGTCTTGTTCACAGTTATAACCTTTGTGACCATCTTAAGGGAGGTCTGTTCTTCAGATGCTGTATCTGCATGATGCAACTTTGCAAGATTAAACAACTTTCGCAGTGAGTTGAGTCAATGTATGATCTTATGCATATTTCTCCTTTGAAAAAAATTCCCCATTTAATGGAAGAAGTTGAAACTTTTAGTAATTTCTCCTAGGTTAGAAATGAAAAGAAACCATCTTGGCAGACATAACCCAAGATAGTTATAGATTTTTTTTTACATTTCTCAACAAGCAAAAACAAACAATAACAAAATAAGCAATATGTATTCCTCTATCCTGTAATTAAGCTATCATCATCTAAAATAACTGAAACAGCTAAACTTCCAAAATATATTGATAAGAAAATAATTCAAATTGATTTATGATTAAACAGCATAAAATGTCATCTTTTATTGAAGTAATAATATGAACATATTGTATTTTAGTCAGAATTTGTATCAAACAAAATAACATTATTTCTAAATAAGTCTACAAGGAATGAAAAGGTATATATCCCATATATTATTTTTCTGTTTACTTCTTTGAGAAATAACCAGATCTTGTTAAAGAGATGACTTCCATTGCTTGACATATAATTAGAATCAGTTGCTCAGAAATACTGTATGTAGTGTGCTATGGTTTGGACAGTGTAAATATATCTTGAGAAGCCGCAGGATTTTAAAAATGTGTTCCAGGAAACTTCCAGCAGCCCTAACTGATGAATCAAATTTAATATGAAGGCTGTACCAATACTAATAACTATTGATGTCGTAATTCCATTACATGGCTACTGTAGAATGCAATGACATCTTATAATAATGGTGATAGATTTTAAAGAGATGTTCCCAGTCTGCCAGGTGAAAAAAGGATATAAGTGTAATAAATACAGTTCGTTTTATTATAAGCATGTACACAATTTCTGTATATTTTCAGACATTCACTATTTTTTGAAATTTATACAATAGACACCTGAAGATAAGGGAAGTTTGGAACACTTTTAATGAACTAGTAATACTGTCCAGTCTGTTTTTTATTGTTCAAGATTTCGTAGGACAGTTCAAGAAAGATATCTTTAAGAAAAAATCTTACAACCTTTAAGATGAAAAACAGCCCCAGAGAATATCAATAAATAAAGAAACCAAGCCAAGAAATGACACCTGTTATGTCCTTATAAGGACACCCGCCTGGGATTGGCTGAAGATCCTTCGGCGGGAGATTTGAATCCCTGTCAGGGAGCGGTGCGTCTGCCGGAGCAAATATAAGGAGAGCTCCGGCAGCGCTCAAGCAGTTCAGTTCTAGTTAATAAACCTTGTTACTTGAACTCCGCTGGTCACTTCTTCTTTCCTGCGCCGATCTAACACTGGCGACGAAGGACTAGAGAAGAACCTCCGCGTGGCACGATCACCATAACGAGCTGAAGTCACTCGACGCGGTCTGAGGGATGGCAACGCCGCAAGCGCCGTTCGCCTCGCTGGCTCCTTTCAACCCCAGCCGGGAGAAATGGAGCTCCTATATGATACATTTCCGCCAATTCCTCCGGGGAAACGGCTACAACAATCTAGATGACAAGAGGAAGAGGGCTCTCTTCCTCGCTCACTGCGGCACCGACGTTTTGGAGTTCGCCGTCAACCTCGTCGCACCCAGGGACATTGAGGTCATGTCCTGGGTAGATCTACAGACTGCCCTGCAAGACCACTATGCACCAACGGGCACCCCCATATCGAATCGGTTCACCTTCCGCCAGCGTAACCAAAAGGAAGGCGAATCCCTCAAAGACTTTGTGGCAGCATTGCGTCAAATTGCAGCAAACTGCAAGTTTGAGAACATTGACAATGCCTTACGCGACGGGATCGTCTTCGGGATGAGAGATGCAAACCTCCAAAAGAAGTTCCTGAGCAGAAAAAGACTGTCCTTGAAGGACGTTTTTGAGGAGGCTACGGCTGCTGAAACATCCGAGTCCGCCGCCGCTGCCATGCTCCAGTCCCGAGGGATCCATAAGATCCGCAAACCGTCATCTGAATCGTCCGATGACTCTGCCGCACCTACCGACTCAGAGGGGGAGTCGACCGTTTTGAAAGTTTCCCGCCCATCTAGGCGGGAAATTCAAAAAGATGGCCGCCGCGCCGCTCAGTGCGGCAGTTGCAAGGGACACCATCCCCGCCAATCCTGCTGCTGGCGTGATGCAACCTGCAGACGCTGCCTTAAGAAGGGGCACATCGCTGAGGCATGCAGAGCCTCTGATCCGGTTCCAGAATCGATCAAGCCCCGGAATCCGGAAAACCGCCGTGACTCCCAGAGATCATCCAAACGGTCCTCACTCCAGCACAACCGCGACAACCGCAACAGCTCTCATGGCGGCGCTGTGAACCAGACAACGATCGCCCTCACCAGCTCCAACAGTGCCACAAAATTCCACGTGACACTGTTGGCAGAAGGCTTTCCGTGCACGATGGAAGTCGATTCTGGCTCCGTCTACTCTATTATCGACTGGCACCAAGTGAAGAGGCTGAAGCCGACACTCACCAAGCGCCAACTTGAACCTCTGCACTCCAAGCTGGTGGATTTCGGCGGCAACCCCATCGGCGTCATCGGTAGAACCAACCTCCAGATCGCCTTCAAGCAGTTCCAAGGCCAGCTCCCCATAACCGTTGTGGAGCATAGCCGCCTGACCCTGCTGGGCGTGGAGTGGTTCCAGCCGTTGGGGCTTTCTATTGGAGGCATCCACCAGATTAGCTCAGGCGAACTCGACTCACTCATCGGAGAGTTCCAAGAAGTCTTCGATGGTAAGTTAGGGACCTTTTCAGGGAAACCCATCTCCTTTAATCTGGACAAGGGGGTAACCCCAATTCGGCTCAAGCCCCGGCGGGTTCCATTTGCCTTGCGGGCTAAAGTAGACGTTCAGCTAGATAAGCTGATTGCCCAGGGCATACTGGAACCCATCGATCATGCTTCATGGGAAACTCCCATTGTGACCCCCATGAAGCAGGATGGATCTGTGCGCATCTGCGCTGATTACAAAGTGACCATCAACAAGGCGTTACCGCAGAGCGCATACCCTGTGCCAGTAGTGCAACATTTGCTGCACTCACTCGGCAAGGGCAAAATTTTTGCGAAACTGGACCTGGCCCAGGCTTACCAGCAATTGCCAGTTGATCAGGAAACGGCGGAGGCACAGACTATTGTCACCCATAGAGGCGCGTTTAAGTGCAACCGTCTCCAGTTTGGAGTCAGTGCAGCCCCAGGCATTTTCCAATCCATGATGGAACGCCTTCTTCAAGGCGTTCCAGGGGTGGTGCCTTACTTCGATGATGTACTGATCTCTGGGGACTCAAAGGCTCAACTCCTTGACCGGCTGAGGCTAGTTCTCCAGCGGTTCAGGGAGAAGGGCTTGAGGGTCCGGAGGGACAAGTGCATCATTGGGGTACAGGAAGTCGAGTTCCTGGGCTATCTCATAGATAGTTCTGGCATCCACCCCACCAAATCAAAAGTTAAAGCTATCCATGAAGCTCCCAGCCCCAAAAACAAAGCGGAGCTTCAGGCTTTCCTTGGATTGCTTAACTTCTACGCTATTTTCCTCCAACAGAAAGCCACTATTGCTGAGCCGCTCCATCGCCTGCTGGCAAAGGCGACTTCCTGGAGGTGGGGACGCGAGGAAGAGTCTGCATTCAGAGCCGTTAAGCAACTACTGACCTCTGACAGTGTGCTCATTCAATACAATGAGACGCTGCCCATCAGACTAACCTGTGATGCTTCCCCCTACGGGGTCGGCGCTGTGCTCAGCCACGAACTGCCTACCGGCTGTGAAGCCCCCATTGCCTACTTCTCAAAGACTATGTCTAGTGCTGAGCGCAACTACAGCCAACTGGACAAAGAGGCGTTGGCTATTGTTGCAGGGGTGAAGCGTTTCCACGAATATCTGTATGGACGGCGCTTCACCATTGTCACCGATCACAAGCCTCTCCTGGGCCTACTCGCAGGCGACAAGCAGACCCCAATCTTCATGTCCCCCCGGATGACTCGTTGGGCTATCTTCCTCGCCGACTACTCCTACAGCCTCGTCCACCAGCCTGGTAAAGTCATCGCGAATGCCGACGCGCTGAGCAGGTGCCCATCCGCCGACTCCGTGGAAGACCCGGCCCCCACGCTCGAGCTGCTGCATATTGACAACGACAGCAACTGTCCGGTGACATCTGCCGACGTGGCGTCGCACACA
The DNA here is from genome assembly GCA_030761175.1 of Masticophis lateralis. Lineage (NCBI taxonomy): Eukaryota > Metazoa > Chordata > Lepidosauria > Squamata > Colubridae > Masticophis > Masticophis lateralis. Next base: position 127,456,964 of record JAUDYJ010000003.1, read on the forward strand.
CGGGCTGACCCTATCCTCCGGCAAGTCCACTCCTGGGTCCTCAGAGGCTGGCCTGCTCGAATTGACAGCGCCGATTTCAGCCCATTCAGCCGCAAGCAAGGGGAGCTGTCCACCATGCGCGGCTGTTTACTATGGGGAGATCGGGTGCTGATTCCCAGCGCGCTTCAACGAAGGACTCTTGCCGCGCTGCATAAAGGACACCCGGGCATCGTCCGGATGAAAGCCCTGGCACGGAGCTACGTCTGGTGGCCGTCACTGGACAAGGACATTGAGCATTGGGTCGCCGGGTGTAGCCCGTGCCAAGAAGTCAGAGCCGCTCCGCCTCAGTCTGACCCGACGCCCTGGGAAACTCCGAGCTCCCCCTGGTCGCGCATTCACATAGACTTTGCTGGCCCCATCCAAGGGCACCACCTCCTCATCGTGGTTGATGCCTACTCAAAATGGCTGGAGGTCGTCCCCATGGCATCCACCACCACGGAGGCCACGATCCGTGCACTCCGGCGTCTCTTCGCGACTCATGGGCTTCCAGACGTATTGGTCTCCGACAATGGGCCCCAACTTACGTCCGTACCCATGGAGGCTTTCCTGGCAGGGTTGGGCATCCGCCATGCCCTCTCTGCCCCCTACAGACCGGCCAGAAATGGACAGGCTGAACGGATGGTGAGGCTCACAAAGGAGTCGCTCGTCAAGATGGGCCTGGGTGATTGGCAGGAGCGCATTGACACTTTTTTGCTCACCCAGCATATCACGCCTCACTCTGCCACCCGAAAATGCCCTGCCGAACTTTTAATGGGCAGGCGACTCCGGTCACCCCTGGACAGACTGCACCCGCAATACACCTCTGAGGTGCCCGCATCCGCCAGTCGCCAACTTCGCCAGTTTTCCGTCGGCGATGCCGTTTTCGCTCTCAATTTCCACGGCTCGCCTAAATGGCTTAAAGCTACAGTACACAGCACAACCGGTCCCAAATCCTACCGCGTTGAGCTGGAAGATGGACAGATCGTGAGACGTCATCTCGACCAGCTCCGCAAAAGGTGGAGGGAAGTGAGCGACAACCACCCCGATGAGGTAGGCCTAAACCACCCCTGCGAGGAAGGCCACCACCACCCCCGCAAGGTAGACCAACACCAACCAGACATGACCGAGCAGCCCAGCGGCCAGAGGGAGCAGCAACCACCACTGCCAGGCCAGCCGCGCAGAGAGGGCCTACACCACCCCTGCAAGGTAGGCCTACAACACCGCGACAGAGCCGACCGGCCACCAACCTTGTCCGCCTGCTGCCCCGGGAGTAAACCGGACTCAACCGGAGAACCCGGGGACTTAACCCAACCACCACTGCCGAACTCGCACCCAAGCCCAGACCGGCGCGACCCTATCCCGGAGGGAACCCGAGGGACACCCAGGAACCTACCGTGGCTCAGGAGTTCCGGACCGGCCAACAGCAGGGATCCACACCGGCGGCACCAAGATCCGGGCAGGAACGAGGCAGACCAGCATCACCCGCAGGCAGAGGTCCTCGACCCGGCCGGAGATTCGGGAGCAGTGCCCGCGTCCTCGACGGCCAGATCCACCCCGGCACCGGGAAGAAATCCCCGGACCGAGGAAGCACCCTCCAGCAGGGAAGGCAGCCTCTCCAAGAATGGACTGCGCAGGTCAGCGCGTTTACGTCGACGTCCTGTATATTTAAGTGACTATTTTCCCTGATTGACTGACTAAGAACTAGGGGGGAGGAGTGTTATGTCCTTATAAGGACACCCGCCTGGGATTGGCTGAAGATCCTTCGGCGGGAGATTTGAATCCCTGTCAGGGGGCGGTGCGTCTGCCGGAGCAAATATAAGGAGAGCTCCGGCAGCGCTCAAGCAGTTCAGTTCTAGTTAATAAACCTTGTTACTTGAACTCCGCTGGTCACTTCTTCTTTCCTGCGCCGATCTAACAACACCCATTACAAATATTTCCTGTTAGTTAATGTTTTTTTTTTTAACTAACCAAGATATTCTTGGTCAAGAATGTATAAAGATAAAGATATAATGTATAAAGATCTACTTCTAATTTCTCTTCTGTGGTAAATATGTAGATCTTAGATGCTAGCACTGAATATCAGTTTCCCATTTTGCAATATACGTTTTATAATAATTCCTAAGCTCTTAGAATAAACAGTGCTAAATTCTGCTTCTGTAGGCACAAACATTGTTGTAAGACTATTAATCTTTCTTCCTTGTGGACTAATATAAGTAACTGGCAAAACAGCACAAAGATTCCATTGCAAATTCACCATTTAAATTAAGACAGAGAGAATCATATACTTAAGTATATTCTATTATTTCTGTAAATTCTGTAAATAAGATTTCACTTATGCACCTTAAAAGAAAAAAAAAGTTGCATTGATTCTGTTTTAAGCTAAGCTACAGTAAGGCATGCCTGAGAGAGTAAACATACTTGCAGATATTACATTATTTTGTCAAACTACATTGCATCGTCTGGTGTGTGTTTGAAGAAAGTAACAAAAGCTTAATTTTCTTTCATCTCAGGACAAATGGAATTAGCCTGTTGGAAGAAATATGCATCCAGTTCAGTTCCAAGCTAGGAGAAAGAAACTGGAAACATGGAGTCTGATTGGAAAGATGGTTTCTTGATGAAGCAGAACCACATGGGTTTGTGGTTCTGGGCAGCTGACAAAATGGAATTGGGGGGTGTTATGCCTTCTTTGGGCTTTACATTTGAACTTCCTGTTCCTGTGCAAAAACATATATTCTATTGCCTGCTGCCAGATTTCTATGGGGTCATATAGGGGTCGTGTAGGGGTCATAGCTGGCTCTATAGGCAAAAGAGGAAATGCAAATCCTAGGTTTTTGTCTGAGCTGCCAGGTTTGGTTGAAGTTTGCAATTTTCTGGGGGTGATGCAATTCCTATTCTGGCTTAATGCCTTTCATCCTGTTTTGGCTCTTGGATGAGGGTATTTGCTTATGAATAGAGCTATCTAGATATTTGTCTTCTTTCAGTAAGCTCTTAATGTCTTAAGTGCTGACATCTGCTATGGGCTATTAAGGAAAGTGGGGGTTGCTTTCTGCCTCTAAAAACATGTTTTTTCATTTCTCCCTTTGGAGAAATATAATGTTCTGCCTTTTTTAATGGTCCTCAATATTATTTAATATTTCATTCTTCTAGGAGGGGGTAGGTGCTGACTTTCTACAAGCCCAAATGTTTCACTGCAAAGAACCGTGAAACATTACCAAAGATTGTTCAGTGAGGGAAAGTTTGAAAAAGAAAACACAAAGTTCTAAAATTAAGAATAGGATCTCTTTTGCATTTTGGTTAAATTAATTCTGAAAGAAATGTCTTCAGGTTTTTGAGAGCCTCCACACAAGCATAGTTATAATCTATTTGGTTTCAGGGTAAGCAGCTCTATTGAATGTATAGATGAGAGACAAGAAAAAAATAAGTAGAAGAAATTAAAGGCAGGCAATAAGATAAAAGAAAATAAACTGTAATATACATCAGTACTGTTTATTTTATTTTCCATATCTCGTTAGCCTTGCAAACTATTCTTGCTTGTTCCTGTCCATAAACCCACTGATATATTGCCATCAGTACTTTAAACTTCTCTTTTTTTAGGATCTCATCGATTCTATCCTCCTCCTTTCTCCAATTCTTTACCCAAAATGTGTTTTGAGGTCATTCATTCTCTTTATATGACCAAGCCATCTCCATGTACTTCTTTCTGTTGGCTTTCCTGAGTAAACCAGTCAGGAAACACGACTAGATAGATGAGCTATACATTATTGTAAGGCTTTATTGTAAGGCTACATTAACAGTACAAACTTCTCACCTGTCACTTTTAATTGTTAAGCCCATTATCCTTCCTAAATTTCCTTGACCATTAATAGTTGTGGGCTCTACAAGAAAGAGGCAGTATCTCCTCTTTCTTCCGGGTTATTCATGCATTCCATTACACTTCCATATCACTCACACAATTTGTATTCTTTCAGCATCCATCCATTCATTCTTTTTTAAAAAAATTATTTTCCATTTTTCCAATTTACATAACAATAAGCATTTTTTAACAGTACTGTGCCATGTGTCTCTTACAGTTATCTACATTTATTTCTATACATTTTTGTTTCCATCAATCCATTCTTAACCCTACATCTCCTACTTTACCACAAACACTTCTTAATTTCTCCAATTTTCAGGTAAGATCATCAGTCTGAACACTTAAATAGAAATTATGAAAAAGGACAGTGTTTAATCTTTAGGCAAATACTATCTACTGAGGATGAAAAAAATTCCTTTTAAATATATGAACAGCCAATTATGAGTCACTTGTATATTTTTTTTAATCTTTTTAACCTTAATAATTGCTTTTCCTCCAGGAAATATGCATCAATGAGTCATTTCCATTTTCTTGGTGGGGTAACCATGATTATTCTCAAGAGAAAGTGTTGTATTCTAAAATAAGATTCCATCAAGTGGGATTTCAAATTTAAAAATCTGGAAGGAAAAGATTTTATATTAGATGTTATTCTGATATAAAAAGTCTGTGTAGCTAAAAAAGATTTTCTGCATTGGAACACGATCCTATTTGGAAATAAAAGTAGAAATGAAGGCACAAAACATCAGGAAATAAATTGGATAATTTCTAACAGTTTATATTAGGATAAATTATGAATTAAGAAATGTAACAGAATATAAAATATCATCTATTTGAAAATCTACCTCTTATCTTTAGAATTGAAAGAAGCATAAGCAATTAAAGATTTCAGTTTGGTTTGCTTAGTTGTGCTTTGATTTGTTGTGGCTTAATTTGTTGTGGTTTCCTTTGCTGTGGTCCGGTTTGTTGTGGTTTGGTTTTTTGTTGTGGTTTGGTTTCTTGGGGTTTGGTTTGGTTAGTTCTGGCTTCATTTGTTGTGGTTTGGTTTATTATGGTTTTGTTTTGTTTGTTGTGCTTCTTGTGGTTTGGTTTACATTGTTGTGGCTTGATTTGTTGTGGTTTTGTTCAGTATGGTTTTATTTTTTGTGGCTTGGTTGTTGTGGTTTTGTTTATTGCGGTTTTGTTTATTGTGGCTTGGTTTTATTTGTTGTGGCTTGGTTGTTGTGGTTTTGTTTATTGTGGTTTTATTTGTTGTGGCTTGGTTTGTTGTGGTCTTGTTATTGTGGTTTTATTTATTGTGGCTTGGTTTTATTTGTTGTGGCTTGGTTTTATTTATTGTGGCTTGGTTTGTTGTGGTCTTATTTATTGTGGTTTTATTTGTTGTGGCTTGGTTTGTTGTGGTCTTATTTATTGTGGTTTTATTTATTGTGGCTTGATTTGTTCTGGTCTTGTTCATTGTGGTTTTATTGATTGTGGCTTGGTTTTATTTGTTGTGCTTTGGTTGTTGTGGCTTTCTTTATTGTGCTTTTATTTGTTGTGGCTTGGTTTTATTTTTTGTGGCTTTGTTTTGTTGTGGTCTTGTTTATTGTGGTTTTATTGATTGTGGCTTGGTTTTATTTGTTGTGCTTTGGTTATTGTGGTCTTATTTATTGTGGTTTTATTGATTGTGGCTTGGTTTTATTTGTTGTGCTTTGGTTGTTGTGGCTTTCTTTATTGTGCTTTTATTTGTTGTGGCTTGGTTTTATTTTTTGTGGCTTGGTTTGTTGTGGTCTTGTTTATTGTGGTTTTATTTATTGTGGCTTGGTTTTATTTGTTGTGCTTTTGTTGTTGTGGGTTTGTTTATTGTGCTTTTATTTGTTGTGGCTTGGTTTTATTTGTTGTGGCTTGGTTTGTTGTGGTCTTGTTTATTGTGGTTTTATTTATTGTGGCTTGGTTTTATTTGTTGTGGCTTGGTTTTATTTGTTGTGGCTTGGTTTGTTGTGGTCTTATTTATTGTGGTTTTATTTGTTGTGGCTTGGTTTGTTGTGGTCTTGTTTATTGTGGTTTTATTGATTGTGGCTTGGTTTTATTTGTTGTGCTTTGGTTGTTGTGGCTTTCTTTATTGTGCTTTTATTTGTTGTGGCTTGGTTTTATTTTTTGTGGCTTGGTTTGTTGTGGTCTTGTTTATTGTGGTTTTATTTATTGTGGCTTGGTTTTATTTGTTGTGCTTTTGTTGTTGTGGGTTTGTTTATTGTGCTTTTATTTGTTGTGGCTTGGTTTTATTTGTTGTGGCTTGGTTTGTTGTGGTCTTGTTTATTGTGGTTTTATTTATTGTGGCTTGGTTTTATTTGTTGTGGCTTGGTTTGTTGTGGCTTTCTTTATTGTGGTTTTATTTGTTGTGGCTTGGTTTGTTGTGGTCTTGTTTATTGTGGTTTTATTGATTGTGGCTTGGTTTTATTTGTTGTGCTTTGGTTGTTGTGGCTTTCTTTATTGTGCTTTTATTTGTTGTGGCTTGGTTTTATTTTTTGTGGCTTGGTTTGTTGGGGTCTTGTTTATTGTGGTTTTATTTATTGTGGCTTGGTTTTATTTGTTGTGCTTTTCTTGTTGTGGGTTTGTTTATTGTGCTTTTATTTGTTGTGGCTTGGTTTTATTTGTTGTGGCTTGGTTTGTTGTGGTCTTGTTTATTGTGGTTTTATTTATTGTGGCTTGGTTTTATTTGTTGTGCTTTTGTTGTTGTGGGTTTGTTTATTGTGCTTTTATTTGTTGTGGCTTGGTTTTATTTGTTGTGGCTTGGTTTGTTGTGGTCTTATTTATTGTGGTTTTATTTGTTGTGGCTTGGTTTGTTGTTGTCTTGTTTATTGTGGTTTTATTTATTGTGGCTTGGTTTTATTTGTTGTGCTTTTGTTGTTGTGGGTTTGTTTATTGTGCTTTTATTTGTTGTGGCTTGGTTTTATTTGTTGTGGCTTGGTTTGTTGTGGTCTTGTTTATTGTGGTTTTATTTATTGTGGCTTGATTTTATTTGTTGTGGCTTGGTTTTATTTGTTGTGGTCTTATTTATTGTGGTTTTATTTGTTGTGGCTTGGTTTGTTGTGGTCTTGTTTATTATGGTTTTATTTATTGTGGCTTGGTTTGTTGTGGTCTTATTTATTGTGGCTTGGTTTTATTTGTTGTGGCTTGGTTTGTTGTGGTCTTATTTATTGTGGTTTTATTTATTGTGGCTTGGTTTTATTTGTTGTGGCTTGGTTTGTTGTGGTCTTATTTATTGTGCTTTTATTTATTGTGGCTTGGTTTTATTTGTTGTGGCTTGGTTTGTTGTGGTCTTATTTATTGTGCTTTTATTTGTTGTGGCTTGGTTTGTTGTGGTCTTGTTTATTATGGTTTTATTTATTGTGGCTTGCTTTTATTTGTTGTGGCTTGCTTTTATTTGTTTTGGCTTGGTTTGTTATGGTCTTGTTTATTGTGCTTTTATTTATTGTGGCTTGGTTTTATTTGTTGTGGCTTGATTTGTTGTGGTTTTGTTTATTGTGGTTTTATTTGTTGTGGCTTGGTTTTATTTGTTGTGGCTTGGTTTGTTGTGGTCTTGTTTATTGTGGTTTTATTTATTGTGGCTTGGTTTTATTTGTTGTGGTTTGGTTTGTTGTGCTCCGGTTTGTTGTGGATTGAATTGTTGTGGTTTAGTTTGTAGGTTTTTTATTTGGTATAGTTTTATTTGTTATGGTTTGCTTTGTTGTGAGTTGGTTGGTTGCTGCGTTTCCGTTTGTTGTGGTTTGATTTGTTGTAATGTGGTTTGAAAGCAATCTGAACATTGATTTGCATTGTAAGAAAGGATCAGAGGTCTTTGTCCAATTTTTCCTATTTCTGGGAATGATTACAGTAATAATGGTCATAAGATCCTAAAACTAGGAGATGGTTTACAAGTTCGCCATGACTGTTCCGAATTCTTAACATGCATCTTTTTATGACTACAAGTCATCATTCCTTATTGAAATCAACAAGCAACCACAAACTTACCCTGAAAGCATGAATGGACATAGCAGTTTGCTTGAGCTGGAGAAAGAATAATCTATTCAAGTAATAACAGTGATAATGAAATGACTCCTGCTCCAAAAAAGCTGAAAACTGAGTAGCTCAAAGAAACTTCTCTCTGTTTGCTTAGAGTAGCAGATGAGCTGGTGGAAGCAGTTTCTAATTTAGCTCCATTGAGAAAGTCCCATTCATATGGCTCTCACCTTTCTCTAAAATAACACTTAGTAATCGCTACAGGCTTTGGAAGGGTGCTGGATTGGTGACCTTGCTGACAGATGACAATCCCTACAAGCTTTATTGCTAGCTCCTTCCTTTCGAGGATGTAATTGAAGCCAAGTATTGCCAATGCAGATGTTCACCCTTATCTGCAGAGCTCAGTGTACCCAAGTGGGTACTTTGCAGGAGGTTTTTTTTAGCAGCTCTTGACAAAAATGTGCAAGGATGACAATTTTCCTTCCAATGGATTCTTCCCTTTGTCTTAGAATAAGGGCCAAACTAGCAGTCTTGGAAAAACAAAGAGGTCATAGCATTATCAGGAGAATTGCAGAGCCGGTGGCAAGAGGAAAAAATATCAATTACAGTTGTCCATGTCAGGACCTTGTTTTCAGCAGAGAATAAAATGGGGCTTCAATCTGTTTTGCTTGGACATCCTGCCTGTTTTGGGCTTTTCCACATGTCATAAGTGGGTACTGAAAAAGACTACAATGGGGAGAAAGGCTGGCATGACATGTTCCTTGCAAAAAAACCCAGCTTCTCAAATATATCTACAAGTGCTGATGGATGATATGAAAATATCAAGTGGTTCAGTGGTGGGTTTCTACTGGTTTGCCCCAGTTCGGGCAAACCGGTAGCGCAGTGGTGGGAGACTCTGCCCACCCACCCTGACATCATCACAGACAGTCTGTGCATACGCAGAAGCGCCCCACGCACGCCCACAGTTCCAAACCAGTAGTGAAGGTAAGTGAAACCCACTACTGAAGTGGTTTCATACAAAGCAGAATTTACAGTGTCATTAGCATAAGTAAATAAGTGATTGATTAAAATTCAGTCCATTCAAAAAGATTGGACACCATTCATGAGGCACTAAAGACAAGATACTATCTGAGGTTTAGATAATTAGGCTAAAATGTCGCCTCCTGTGTAGAGTTTTGCTATCCAGATCAGTGGGTTTTTTTTCATGTACCAAGAACTTCCTCAGTGTTATAAAATAAGCTCTTATCGAAAACAGTATTTATTTTCAGAAACTGCCTATGTGCTTTGTCTCCCAAATAATACTTTATTTTCAAGATCTAACTGTCCTGTTATGTCCAAACAGCAACCTTAGCAAAACATCATCCATCATCCAGTGAATTATAGCCATCTCCTCACATTCTGCATAAGTCAGGGGATTTTATAAAGCCATCTGGAAACCGAAACATGTTTACCTTGTGGAAAAAATGTATATGCAATTTCTGCAGTATCTCACAGTGCAATTCCTCATATAAAAGAGTATATAGGTGCTGTCAAGTTAGGGAGAAATGCAGAAAGCTACAAGGGCTGATCACTAATCCATTCTTATTTAAAGCAACCCAATTCAGTGGGTTGTAGAACCATCTGAATGAGTTTACATTTCCAGGACCAGGTGAATTGCATTTTTTGTACTGAGGAATTAGCTGAAGCTTTTGCTAAAGCCTCCTGTATTATCATAGAGAAATGGAAGCTACAATAAACTGCAGATCAGTTCTGTTTGACACTGCTAACTGGAAAGATTCAACAGCAAGTCTTAAAGAGGCTGATTTATAACTGTACATGCAACGTAGTTTTGACCAGAAGTGAGTATTGATAAGATCAACTTTTGCTAGGTTAAATGCCTTTTATTCTTTGATTGCGTAACTTCTTTAATGGACCGTGGAAATGCTGTGGACATAATTTATAGTGGATCCAGAAAAGCATTTAAGCAAATATCCCATGATATGCTGATCATCAAACTAGACTAGTCTAGGCAGAGGACAAAATATTAAGTGGAGACATAAGATGGCTTTAAAATCAAAATTCAGAGAGTATTCCTTATCAGATATGCAAAAGGATCAGTCCCGGGTCTTCTAGTTTTTCCACTTTTTGTTAATGAAGTGGATGAAAAGGTAAAGGGTACATTTCCTCTCATTTTCAGATAACAGAAAACCGGATAGGATAGCTAATATTATAAAATATAGATCATTCAAAACTTTCTTGGTAACTAGAAAAATGAGCTGAAATAAAAGAAATAATAGAGACAAATGGAAAGTTCTTTACTTAGGAAAAAACCAGTGATACAGGAAAGGAAAGTTATTCTTGGAATAGTAATGGTAATTGGAGAAAAGACTTTGGAAGCAACAGCAGTAGTAGATTTTATATAGCAATGTATTGCAGTTCCGTTTGCCTTAATATGCTTTAATTTAAATTCCTGCACAGAGTAGGGTTTGGTCTTGATGAACTAAATGCCCCTTTTCAGTTCAATGTTTCTGTGCTGCTGTTATGCGCTTGTTGGAGCACAGTTGCTATGCAATTTCAACAATCTGGTAGAGAAAAGGTTTCCAGATAGTTGAGCAGGTAGGAATAGTCATGCAAACTCAGAAAAATCATTCACCATCTTGGAAAAGGGAACACAAATTATGGTGCTTTGAAAATATTTTCAATTGAGTCCAGGTGAAAATTTTGAAAAGAGTGATTGCTTCTTGCTAGAATTTTACATTTTTGAAGATTCTCAAAGTTTAGTTAGGGTTCCCTTCCTTAATATTTCCAAAGTAAATCATGCAGATACTCAAAATACTGCAAATACTGCATGTGTGGGGTGGGGGATGTATTTTTGATTCGGGCCTCAATTTAGAATAGCCAGTCAGCTCTCTCCTATTGTTTGGATCTGGCATATCTGGATCTGAATAAGAAAAGAAATATTTATCCAAAATGGTTTTACTTTTGAAAAATCAACATGTATATTTTTCTCTTGCTCAAAAGAATAACTTGGCCCCAAATCATGGCATTACCAATTCTTTGGAGGAATTTCCAAATGAATCACATATCCTTCAGGAAGAAATATATGAATCTGCTATTTTGAAACGCTTCAAAATCATTTTGCATACACACACCTCTCCTTAATTTATGTATACAAACAGTTCTAACATCACACCTGTTTCTATTTGTTTCTTATCTCCAAAGAATACCTGCTTTCTGATAGAGGGTGATGCTGTCATGCCTAGCATTTTCCCTCAAATATATATATATATATATCTGAATACCAGGGCGGTCTTCTTTGATGTCCAGCCAACATCCCTCTTGAAAGGGAAACATACTGATAGCAGTTCATGTCACAATTCACTTGGCTTGTCTACAAGATTTGATTGTCCATATTTCTTATCAGGCTATTAGCACTCATACTTGAGGGCTTATTTTTCCTTTGCATTAAAGTGCACGTAAGGGGAACTGATGTGCTAAAAATATACAGTTACTCTTGAATAAATAAAAGTATCTGTAATAAGAGTGGTGAACCCAATGTTACAATCTACTAACAGAGAGTTTGACTTCTTAGGTTGGCCATTCTATGCTAGTAACAGAGCTAAACTTGGAATGTCAGCTCCTATAGACCCCAGGCCCTATAGAACAACAGTAACTCTAAGTACAGAGAAAAGGGTAATTCAAAAATAGAGGACACAAAAAGTATCATAACACTCTGCCTAATTGCAATGTCAGATTGGATTGACATAGATTTATTTTGGAAAGAGACAACTTGCCATTTTTTCAGGTTTTACCATATTTATTGACTCTTTAAAATATTAGGAAATTAAACCACTTGTTAAAAACTCTGGTTTTATTTTTTTTTTCAGTTAAAGAAATCTTTTCTCCCTGATAATTCGATTGAGAAAAATTACAGTGTTTCACAGCTTCCACTAAGATGAACAGAACCACATTTTGCTATTCAACATACATTTGATTATGATTTAGGCCCCATGATTTGCAAGTCCATTATCACCACTGATATTCATGGCACATATGGAACTGTATTCTTACTGTTTGAAAAGCCTTAGCTTCTTTCCAAATAGCCAAGTTAATTTTTATTGTAAATGTGAGACAAAACGAGATTGATCTATTTAATTAGTAATTAAATAAAAAGCACTGTTCTTTTGTGGACAACACATTGCTTAAATATTTTAGACAGTATTAAGCATGTCTCTTATAACCTTAAAATAAGACTAATTCAATAAAACACTATTTTAATGTTTACTGAACTCCAAACAATATATTATCTGAAAATTTAAAATAAACCAGGGGACATTTATTCATTGGCATATTAAACCAAAATATGGCAATAATGTGACAGGCCTCATTATTGCCATATTTTGGTTTAATATGCCAAAGTTTGTTAATATAGTTTTACAAAATATAGAACGGTTAAAAGATATGAAGGCATTCCTGAATTATAGGTGAAAAACTTGGAAAATGAAGAATAATAGTTTTTTTTTTTTTTAATATGAGCAAAGGCAGAAAAAAATATTCTTCCACGTTGGAAAGACAATTCAGTCTCAGATTTACAATCTTGGTTCATTCAGGTGTGTTTGCTTTTTGTTTATGACTTTGCTGTCTACTGACATGAGAGAAGAACAGATCAATATTATTCAATATAGCCAACATTTCATCATGTGCTTAAAAATTACGCTAAATGATTTCTTATAAGTGATCTTATATTCCTAGTATAAAACTAAGGAACAAAATAAAAAAAGAACATTGCTTGCTTTTCATGGATATTGGTCTTGTGGAAACCAGACTTTCAATGAATCCTTTCCTGAATTAATTGATTCTCAACTTTACCTCAGTTGACCATTTTTCAGCCATATCATCTTCATGACTAGAGACATTCTCTCCCTTTGGTTCATTTTACTTTATTACAGTAATGATGAGCACAATTGTGTTTCGGGTCCATAATCGGTGCATTTTTGCAGAAATCCAAACAATATAATGTGGTTTTTTTTAAAAAAAACACCTTCATCTATTAAAAAAATAAAGCACTGGATTACCAGCAGCCTTACAGGGTGGTGGGCATTCTATCTTGGACACTGTGAGGCTGCAACTATATTAAAGGGTTTTTTTTAAAAAAAAAAACAAAACAACTAGAAACAAGGTTGTCTTTAAAAAGATTGGAACACAACAATGAAAAGGATGCAATTCATCTTGCTAATAGCAGCAGCTGAATTCTTGTTAATGATAAGCAAAAAGCTGTGTCAGTTTCAGACAAAATGGTTGGAAAGGAAGCACCTTTTAACTAAATATACAATTTAGTATTAAAAATTCCATTTTAAAGACCTCTCTTCCTTTTGCTCATCACCGTACTGATTTCACCTTCTTCGAATTTAGTTTTTCTATTAGCAGGGTTTCCCATTTAGGAGTGATAGAGACTTGCTTTCTAAGGCTATCATATCTGAGCGACAGAAAAACCCCTCTAGCTATTCAGGCATTCGGTTCCCTCCAGCTCTTCTTTTTCCAGTAAGCACCATTTCTATTTCTCTCTGACAGACTTCTTTAAATCTATGCTTCAGATGTGGTGTTCAGCAGATTCTGACTAGTTCTGGAGAACCGGTAGCGGAAATTTTGAGTAGTTCAGAGAACCAGTAAATACCACCAAGTTCAGAGAACCAGTAAATACCACCAGTAAATACAACCAGTAAAGACTAGCCCAGCCCCATCTATTCTCTGCCTCCTGAGTCCCAGCTGATTGAGAGGAAATGTGAATTTTGCAGTATCCTTCCCCTGCCACGCCCACCAAGCCACGCCCACCAATCCATGCCCACAGAACCTGTAGTAAAAAAATTTGAATCCCACCACTGCTATGCTTGTGTCATCACTGACAAAATCTAACCACTTTGACGTCTCTTTTTGAACAACTTTGATTTTGCAAACATTTTGCAAGCAATTCGTGTTTTAGGTGATGTATCTTTAATATCTAAGCTGCAAATTCTTTATCAATGCTTAAACCTGGTTTTATTTCATCCAGGTATTAAATGATTTGTTCTTCTGGTGATCTGAGGTGTTCTCAATACAAGGTTGTCCTCGACTTACAACAGTTCATTTGGGGACCATTCAAAGTTATAATGGCACTGAAAAAAGTGCCATGTCTATTTTCACGCTATTTCAGCATCCCCATGGCCATGTGATCAAAATTTGGATGCTTGGCAATGAACACAATTGAGCCCAAAATTTTTGTTGCTAAACGAGATAGTTAAGTGAGTTTTGCCCCATTTTATGACCTGTTTTGCCACAATTGTTAAATGAATCACGGAGGTTGTTAAGTTAGTAACACGGTTGTTAAGTGAATCTGGCTTCCCCATTGATTTTATTTGTTAGAAGGTTACAAAGATGATCACATGACCACATGACATGGCAACCATCATAAATATGAATCACTTGCCAAGCATCTTAATTTTGATCATGTGACCATGGGAATGCTGCAATGGTTGTAAGTGTGAAAAATGGCCATAAGTCATTTTTTTTAGTGCCATTGTAACTTTGAAGGATCACTACACAAACTGTTGTAAGTCAAGAACTACCTGTAGCTGAGCCAGTCCCTTGTTTTCCTTGGGAAAATGTATTGTGGTCAGGGGCTTTTAGCTTGAACGCCCAAAATCTCCTATATCACATTTAAATATTTGATTTTTTTTTAAAAAAGAGGAATGGTTGAAATCCTAGGAACCCCAATGAAGAATTTCATTTTGAGAAAATTACTGCTCATTCTACTATTTTGGGGAGTTGAGGGATGAACAGAAAGGCCTGGGAGGATGAAATAATTGTTTCCCTCAGTCCTAATTCCTAGTTTCTGAATCACCCCATAAAACCCATTGCCTAAAATTATAGACCAAACTAGCCATTCCATTGTCCCAAAGGTGCTTTTTTTCAAAAGGCAACTGGATTTTGTTTTTCCTTGAGGATGTTTCTTGTCTCATCCATGAAACTTCTTCAGTAAACATCTTCAAAGAAAAACAATTGCCTCTTGAAAAAGATCCTTTGGGACAACCATGACTTGGATGACTGAGAATCTCCATAGACATTTAGCCAATCCATTTTAGTTGAGTCCATTATGCAACTCCAGCCACTGATCCTCTAGAAAGCTTGTTCTTCAGCTACTATACGCTATCTAAGAAAAAAAGGTGCCTTGAAGAAGAAAACGGTACGGTAGTAAGTGAGTCCTGGAGAAAAGATGAGACTCCTTGCAGCCAAGAGGCAATGGAAACAAAGAATCTAAACTAATGATTTTTCCTTTAAAGTAGCTTTTTACTTGAAACAGGATTTACGTTGGCCGAGCTGTCTCAAAAACAGGATATAAAATCCAGGATTAGAGACAGCATTGTTAACAAAATGCAGCCCTTTTAAACATGGGATTTCCACAGCATGTTATTGGTGCCAATCAAAACAATCATTGTTTCTGGCACTTATATGTTGGTAGATAATGTTTCATCTTACTAAAAGCAAAAAAAAAGAGTGGGTAGCCAAAGTTCAGCTTATTTGCAACAGTCTGACTTTTTAAAATTCTACTTCCATTGTAAGCAGCTGAAATGGGATCAGTCATTTCAGTAACTCAGTAAGTCAGGGCCTTGTCTAGCCCACATTCCTTGTACTCTGAACAAGAGGCCTCTAATAAACCTGTAAGAAGTACCTGCTACTTCTCCTCAGCAAGTGATATCACTGGCATCATGACTGTGTGAACCAAGAAAGCCACAGTTTGCTTTAATATGGCATGACAAATAAGCCACCAATAAAGGAGAATATTTGTAGCTCAGGGTTGACATGAGGAGACCTTGGTGCTCTCTGAGCTTTTCTTGCTGTTGTTTTCTTGCCGATGTTTCATTATTCAAACCAGGTAAGATCATCAGTGCTGGTGGATGTTATTTAGTTTGGGCAATGAAACATCGGCAAGAAAACAACCAAATTCAGAGAGTACCAAGGGTTATGAATAAGTCACCATTGGTCTGGTTCACACATCATGCTTGGTTTAATGGGCGACTTGGAGCCAGTCATACTTTTTAGCCTTATATGTATCATAACGTTGTTTTGGGTAAAAATAGGAGAAGGGGATGCCTAACTTACTTTCTCTGAACATCACATTTTTATATCATCTCACAACCAAGAATCACTGAAAATGTCCTCCTTTGTTTTTCCCATTAGAAGCAAAAACCTGTATTTTATATATACATACCATAAGGAAATACAGATAGCCATGTGATCTCATTTTGGGCAACTCACTTTTATAGGTGTTTACAGAATCCCACAGTCACATGGCTGCAATTTGCTACTTTTTTGCCAATTGCTGGTATTTACTTCTGATTTCTGGCAGAAAAACGGAAAACGGATTTGCTTAGCAACTGTAGCATTTACTTAATGACCATTGTAAAAAAAAAACAAAACCCAGTTTTAACTTCGATTCCAGTCACATGATGCCTCAATGTATGACTTATGACTGTAATTCCGCGTTCGGTTATAGTTGTAAATCGAGGACTACATGGAGACTCTTCCCCAATGAGGGAAATGCTGTACTTACTGATTGATTTCACTGCTAGACTAAACACATCTTTAAAAAAAAAGGAAAGAAAACATTTCTAACTTCTGCATACTGGGCATAATGGTATCAACTTTTAGGATATCCACAGATAAGTCGAGGACATAGTGAAAGAACCCTGAATTAACACATTTTCAGAATAAGCTGACTGAAAGGGCCCGTTTATTTCATAATTAAAGCCAGCTATTAATAAAAAAGAAAAGAAGAAAAATTTCCTTCAGTCTACAAGTTATCACAGATAATAACTTAATGAACTAAATTATGAACAGCATGCTATATCATTTGTACTTGTGGATTTACCCATTAAATGCAAAGCTAGTTGCTGTTTTTCATTTGCACATCAATTCAGCAGTAAATTCAGTGACTTTGCCCTAGGGCAGTGTTTCTCAACCTTAGCAACTTTAAGATGTGTGAACTTTTAACTCCCATAATTCCTCAGCTAGCCATGCTGATTGGGGAATTCTGGGAATTAAAGTCCACAGATCTTAAATTTGCCGAGATTGGGAACCAATGCTCTACAGAAATGTAGGATTCCAGACTTAGTCTGATAGATCGTACATCGGCTAATTTAAAATACTTCAACTGCATGCATAAAATGGGATTTTTTTAGAAGGAGCACATAAGAGTTGTACATGTTTAGAACCGAAGGTGCTAGGTTGGAGAGATCACATCTACTGGTTACCTTTATGTTGCAACGGACTGAGTCAGGGTTTCTCCTCTCATTTTGTGTTTGTATTGTTGCTTTAAGGAAAAGAACATTGTTCCAGATCAAATTCAAGAGAGGAATGCCAATACCTTTTGCCAGGGCATTTGTGGTCACTGTTGCTGGTATTGAAGGAAGGAAAATGATTTGGTACAAAGACTGAGAAGTCTTTGCACAAGAGAAACTATATTAGTGTTCTTGCAAGGAAGTGTTACCATGCATGATAATAACAACTCATCTTCCCTGTGCAATTTTATGGCTCTTGGAGGCCTTATTCTTCTGTTTGCAGGAACCTCTGCCCTCTTATTGGTGTGTCCTCATAGGAACCCCCTGGAATTATGCATAAATTTACACAAAGCTTTGAAGCTCGTCATGTGTCCTGGTTAGGAAAATTCCAAATGATTTATTTAATTTACCTTTTGCATGTAATGAGGGGGGTGCATTTTTATCCTATAGTACAAGACTTTTACACTCAGAACAATTATTTTTGCTCTGTAATCTCAGCGTTGCAGGGAAGCTGCCTGGAAAACAATCATGGATCATCTTTAAACTGTTATTAAACAACTGGAAAAATGAATGGAATGGAGTGGAGTGGAGTGGAGTGGAGTGGAGTGGAATGGAATACTTTATTGGCCAAGTGTGATTGGACACACAAGTTCTCAGGGTACATACAAACAACGAAGTATATGATCAAATGAAACATTTATGGTATAAACACTGATGGCATAAGTGCCTTAAGATATATTTCAAAGAATATTGATTCAGATGTGACTTCATGGCAAGAAGAAATAAAAAATTATATATATTAGGAAAATGAATGATTTGAGCATTTTAGGACTTGTCTTCTATTTATTAAATCAACCGTTCTTTTTCAACTTTTAGAGTTATCTTGACTATAAATATGGATGCTTTAAGATGTCTAAAGGCAATTCTGATGAATTCCCACAGCCTTCAAAGCACCTTTTATGATGGAGCTGCACAACCTTACTACAGGACAGAACCAGGGGTGAAATGTAAAATTTGTTACTACCGGTTCTGTGGGCGTGGCTTGATGGTGGTGGTGGTAATGTGACTGGGTGGGTGTGGCCAACTTTTTTTTTTTTAACTTTTCAAAGCATTTTTTCTAATGCTTTGAAAAGCCTCTGCCGATCAGGCAACTCAGCTGGAATCGTCAGAGAGGCTTTTTAAAAAATACCTCTCTGCCAATCAGGCAACTCAGCTGGGATCATCAGAGACTTTTCAAAGCATTTTTTTTACCACCTCTTCGGCCAAGAGGTTGCAGAAAAACAAATGCTTTGAAAAGCCTCTAAGGATCCCAGCTGAGCCGCACGATCATCAGAGACTTTTTTTTTTACTTTTAAAAGCATTTTTTCTACAATCTCTTCCATCAAAAAAATGCTTTTAAAACTTTAAAAAAAAGCCTCTGATGATCATGCGGCTCAGCTGGGCATGGGGGTGGGCAGGGATTTTTGCTACCGGTTTTCCGAACCACCCACCGCCATCGCTACTGAATCGGGCGATCTGGTCCAAACCAGGAGCATTTCACCCCTGGACAGAACAGCTACAGAAAATGTAGATTGTAGAATATAGAATTTAACTCCTTCACCTACAGTGCTGCCAGTCAAAACTTGTATGGTATTGTGCAATCCCCGTGTCTTAAAATTAAAAATTACAGAGAAACTAGATGTACGGTAGGTTTTAAATATTTTTTTCTCCTTTTGCTTGTCCAGAAGAAGAAGTAGGCCATGCAGGTAATTCTCATCTTAACAACGGTTAACATTTCTTTGGCAGCCGTTCAAAATTACAATAGCCCTGAAGAAAGTTACTTACTAGCAGGCCTTGCACTTACAACTGTTGTGGTGCCCCAAAGTCACGTGAATGTGATTCAGGTGCTTGGCAATCAGCTTGTATATATCACAGTTGCAGTCTCTTCTGCGGTCATGTGATTGTCATTTGTGGCATTCTGGCTTCCAACAAGTAAAATCAATGAAGGAAACTGGTTTCACTTAAGAACTGTCTGATTCACTTAACAACTTCAGCAAAAAAAAATGTCATATAATCTGGTGCAATTTACCTATCAGCCACATTGTTTAGTTAATAATGGAAACTATTATGGTCTTAAGTCAAGGACTACCTATATATAGAAGATAAATACTTCTTGTTTAGTGGTGGTATGATTCCACATCTGGAAATCCCTTAACAAATATGCTTGCCAACCTGCTTATCAACCCCCTGATGCTATAATTTTAAATGGCTTGTTGATTGACAAGTGACAGCAGGTCACTGAATAAGCTCTTTTACACAGTACAAAGGAGAAATTTCATCTTCTTTTGTGCTTTAAGGTTGGCTGGCATGAAATTTTCCGAAGTTATATCACAATTTTTTAAAAAATTTGATTTATATGCCGCCCTTCTCCGGAGACTCAGGGCGGCTTACAATGCGTTAAGCAATAGCCTTCATACTTTTGTATATTTATACAAAGTCAGCTTATTGCCCCCAACAAACTGGGTCCTCATTTTACCCACCATAGAAAGGATGGAAGGCTGAGTCAACCTTGAGCCTGGTGAGATTCAAATTTACAGTAATTGCAGACAGCTGGTGTTAATCACAATGCTTTAGTCCGCTGAGCCACCAGGCTCAGCGGACTAAAGTAAATAGCAAAAAGACATTGCAGAATTTTATAGAACAGAGGTGGGTTTCAGCAGGTTCTGGCCAGTTCTGTAGAACCAGTAGCGGAAATGTTGAGTAGTTCGGAGAACCAGTAGTAAAAATTCTGACTGGCCCCGCCCCCATCTATTCCCTGCCTCCCAAGCCCCAGATGATCGGGAGAAAATGGGGATTTTGCAGTAACCTTCCCCTGGAATTGGGTGGGAATGAAGATTTTACAATATCCTTCCCCTGCCACACCCACCAAGCCACGCCCACCAAGCCACACACACAGAACCGGTAGTAAAAATTTGTGAAACCCATCATTTTTACAGACATTACAATAACTGCCAGCGCTCTGCACAATACTTATTCCTTCATTTGCTGTTAATTTTGTCTCATGCTTTTGTTCATGCTTTGGTGGTATTCAGCTGGTTCAGACTGCTTCAAGCGAACCTGTAGCGCTGACTATCAGTTGGCCCCGCCCATCGGCCCGGCTCTATTCTGTCCTTTATTTCCTGCTTTGTAGCTCATCTCAATCGCGTGGCACAGCTGATTTCCCTCCACCACCACTACTGTTCTACTTACCGTTGCTGACTTGGAAGGTAAGCAGCTAAGCTTCTAAATGCTCCATTTTCAGCACTGTGCACAAGCGCCTTAACGCCTTAGCGCACACTCACCGAACCGGTTGTTAAACCGGCAGCATTCCACCACTGCTTTTGTTGTCATGCGGCAATTTATGTTTACAGCCCACTTTCTGTCCAATTGTTAACAAAGCTGGAGTCCTATTTTAAAAGGGTTACAGCTTCCCTGAACTCTTCATCAGGCATGATAATAATAAACCCAGGGAAAGAAAAACTAGAGGAAGTGAAAAGAGTGTCACCAACATTCAGGCTCTGACAGTTGTGGCTCAAGTTTTCATCTGGAGCGAAGAACTGCTCAACACACAAACTGAAGAGTGTCAAGTACTGGCATGGTTGCATAGGGACAGCAACAAAACTTGCTGAAAAAAGAAAAATAGATCCCCCCCCCACTTTGATCAGCTACAGCTGACTTACTTGGTACCTGCCAAATACAGTGGGACTTCAAATCCCAGAATGCCTAGTGATTGTTGGTAAAAGCTTTAGCCTTGAGCCAACTTAGGGACAATTGCTGTGGGCTATGAGCAAATAACAGAGTTTTATGTAGGCTCTGGTGGAAAATATCTTCATTTCAGTTTCCCACCTTATTGTATTTGTTTTTCCAAATTTCATTACATCTTTGGATGGGAGAAGGTAATCTTTTGTTGGACTATCTTGGACTATCTTCCAAAGCTGAATTAAAATAACTTGATTTTTAAGTTATTTCCTAGAATTAAGCAGCACTGTTAGTCACTGTCTAGATATCTTGTAAGCAGTGGGCAGTCATCCAGTTATGAAGATATCAGGAAAATGAAACTATACAAATTGCTTGCCAAGATGAAACTGTAAAAAGTAACTTTCATTGGCCAATCTTCACTTTCCGATTGTTCATACAATTAATAAATATAATGCAGTACATCAGATGAAGCTCGTTTGTTACTTTAATTTCTGATTTAGGAATTTAAGATTATTATCTTACATTTAGGGATTTAAGAGTATCATCCTTGATTTACAACCAGTTGCTTAGCAACAGCAGCCCCCCCAAGCTACTTACTACCTGTTTCCAAAGTTACAATGCCCCGCCTACACATACACATACACACCACAGTCACGTGATCACATGTTGGGTGCTTGGCAACTGGATCTCAATTGGATGTTTGCAGCTTCCTGCGGATACATGATTGCAATTTGTGACTTTTTTTTTTTTTGCTTCCAGTGTTTACTTCCAGTTTCTGGGGAGAAAATATCTCATTGGAAAAAATTGTTTTTCTTAATGATAGTAATGTTTGCTTAATGACTGCAGCATTTGCTTAATGAACACTGCAAAAAGCTGGCTGCCTCAACTTATGACCCCAATGCCTTTTGACCATAATGCTGGCCAGGCTCAATTACTGTTGTAATATGAGGACCGCCTGTATTTCAAGTTTCTCTGGGGCAACTGACTATTGAGGGACATGAAAGAGCATCCCCAAAGTTTGCACTACTTTTGGCAATTTCCTGGACAATGGTGGTGTCACTAGTAAATCCTTTCAACCCGGAAGCATCCTTTGGTTAGCTTTGTCAGTGCTTCTGACATGAACCCAGACAGCTGACTATTCATTGTAGAACAGCAAAATAATAGACCTGTTATTGAGGGAGAGGAACTGGCTGAGCTAGAGGGAGGAGTTAAACAGGGAATTAGTCTGGAATCCCTATGTAGACACAAGGGAATAAAATCCGATCCCCTTGCTGTTACCTAGGCTCACCCAGGTACAGACCGTAAGTCTGAGAAGATACACAGGCTTTAGCAATAAAACAGGTAATAGAACTCTTCACATGTGGATCTGATTGTTCACATCTGACAGAGCTTATCTTTCAACCATCCTCACATGGCTTTTCTTATAATCCTCCCCCCCTTTTGTTTTGAATCAAGTTTTATTGATTTTTCCCTCCACATTCACCCGCATCTTTTTTGAACAGAGTATTGGCCATATCTTGTACAATTTTTCAAATTCAAATATATTTTACTGAATTACAATTTTTGCCAAAATCTTCCTTCCCCCCTATTTTTCTTTAATTCATATCTCATTATTTCTATGCTTATTTGTATAAACAACATCTTTATTCGCTCTCAAGTTCTAATTTTCCTACTTATTCACATCTATTCTCTTTTGTTTTTAAACAATTCCTTCTTTATCTTAATATTTATATGTGTGTTCGGGGTTGCCTCTCTTCCATTTCCTCTTTTTTGTTATACAGCAATCTTTCTTCTCAGTCTCTTCCATCTCTCTCCCTCTCTTCCTTCCTTCTTTCTTTCTTTTCCGCCTCTCCTACTCCTTACTACTTCCCTTCCTTTCTCCTTCTCCTTCTTTCTTCCTCCCTGACTAACCCTCTCTCCTACTCTAATTTCCCCTCCCTCCCTTCCTCCCCTCTCTTCTATCCCTCTCTCTCCTTCCCCTTCTCTTCCATCTACTTCTTTTCATCTCTCTCTGTTGCTATATACTTTTTCAATTTAATATTTTCCACCATGGTATCCAGACAACCCTGACCATTATTTCATTTATTAAATATATTTCTCAAAATTCCTCTTATTTCTTTAATTATTAACAATATATATTTATAAATTACATCTTGATCATTTCTAATTTCCCCAATCTAATTAGTTCTTAATGTAATCTTAATTCGCCTTCTTTTCCTTTTGACTACATTTCAAATATATAATTTAAAATATTACAATTATTACAATTCCACCAATTAAATTTATTCATATTATTACAACTTATCATTTTATAAACCTCCAACACTGCAATTAAGAATATGACAATTCTTGCAATTTCTCTAATTTTCAATATAGCATGTTTAAAACATGAAACATAAAACATAAGTCTTATTTCATTTACTTCATATATCTCTATGTTTTCCTGTCATTTTAAGTCACTTAATTGGTATCGCTATTTTATCTTTTTTCTAATATCTTATCTCTTACATATTACAGTTCTAAATGTATTACAATCCCTTTGAGGAATTTTTGTAGCTAGTAAAAGCTCAGAGGAGTATCTTTAAAATTATTTTTTTCAAATTTCATTTACAAATTACAAAGAAAAAAAAGAACAAAACACCTAACTAGACTTTAAAAAAAGCTATACACCTTTAATAAAACAATTGTTAAAGAAGTAAATTCATAGAAAATGAAAGTGGAAAAATGACCTTATATATATTAACATGTATCAACTGGTTTAATAATAAATAATATTACTATTAAATGATCTATACAAGATATTACTAAATATCACAAAATATCTGCAATAGTAACTTCTTTTAAATGAATGAATAAATAATAAAAGCAGCTCAGGGAAGAACAAAAAGAAAAAACTAGATAAATTTTAGTGTGATATTGTTTTAAATGCTCACTGACAGCTGCTAATTCTGAAAGGTAAAAATAAAGGTTCCCCTCGCAGATATGTGCTAGTCGTTCCTGACTCTAGGGGGCGGTACTCATCTCCGTTTCAAAGCCAAAGAGCCAGTGCTCTGTGAAGGCGTCTCCATGGTCATGTGACCGGCATGACTAAATGCCAAAGGGACACAGAACACTGTTACCTTCCCACCAAAAGTGGTCCCTATTTTTCTACTTGCATTTTTTATGTGCTTTCGAACTGCTAGGTTGGCAGAAGCTGGGAAAAGTAATGGGAGCTCACCTTGTTACATGGCACTAGGGATTCGAACCTCTGAACTGCCGATCTTTCAATCAACAAGCTCAGTGTCTTAGCCACTGAGCCACCGCATCTGAAAAGGAAGATCTAATTTCCACCCTGTTTCTGATAGTTAACATTTTAAAGTATTTAGTAATCAAGTAAGACTTTAAACTGTTTAAGATGCAGCCATTCTTTGCTCATTTTTTCCCCTCCAGGAGTGTAGGAAGTTAGCATCCACCCCTTTCTTAGAGCAATGAAATATTTTGGGAAATATTGAAAAGGCAGAATATTATGTTTCCCTGGATGAGAAATGGAGAAGCATGTTTTAAAGACGAAGCAGCTCCCATCTTCTTGCCCCCATCCTTTGTCAATGGGCCAGAGGCAGAAACTTAATCTTTGTCAATGGACCATCATCTGCAACACAATAGGACCCATCTAGTAACAGAAATTCATCACATGGCACCTGGGAAGATTACATCAGTCACCAAGCCTAGCTAAGACCCCCACCCCCTTGGGAGTCTGATAACCAATCGGGATACTCTTTCTGGGCCCCAGGAAGTTCAAAGCCAGAGAGGGCATAAAACCAAGGCACGCTCAGCATCTCTGCCCTTTTTCTGTTCAGGAACTCAAACCATGTGATCCTGTCCACCATTAAACCATCTTTCCAAGCAGTCTCCATGTTTCCAGTGTCTTTTTCCCCACTTGGAACTGAACCCAGAAGGATATTCCTTCTTACAGGAGTTTGTGAGATGAAGAGAGGAAGAATATTATCAAATTATCTTTAAACCACTTTATAGAAATGGAAAGTAAAAACAGTAGCAATGTGGAAATACCTTAAATGTGCAACAATAAATTCCTTTGAAGATGAAATAAATGTTTTATTTCTTATTTTCAGAGGATTCTACTATTTGTGAGCTTGGGTGAAATTGCAGGTCTGCAGTCTTCCAATATATACAGGTAGTCAGCTTACAACAGTTCCCTTAGTGACCAAAGTCAGAACAGCCCTGAAAAAAGTGAGTTATGACTGTTTTTCACACTTATGACCATTGCAATATCCCCATGGTCATGCGATCAAAATTCAGACGCTTGGGGGTATCCAATATTTATGACGGTTGCAGTGTCCCGGGGTCATGTGATCTCGTTTGGGGAACCTTCTGACAAGCAAAGTCAATGGGGAAGCCAGATTCACTTAACAACGGGGTTCCTAATTTAAAAATGGCAGCGATTCACTTAACAATTATGGTAATAAAATTACAGTACATACAAGTTTATGGAAAGGTCATAAAATTGGGCAAAATTCAGTTGACACATGTCTCACTTAGTAACAGATAATAACTGTCACTCAGGAATCAGCAACAGTGTCTTCTAAATAGTAGATGTTTGGGACTATAGATGCCATGATCTTTTGCTGTTAGCCAAAGGTGTTAGATGTAGGACCTCTGAAGGATATCACCTTATCTTCTCCAAAGATTGACTAAACAAAGACCAAACCTCTGGTACTGGACTTGATGAATATTTTTCGAAAATTCCAAATCTAGCACCCTTTTCCTTTCTGGCGGCTTCAGCATTGCTACACGCCTAATATTGCTCTCATAGGATCTGTTGTTTGTATTGATAACTCTGATCTCATTACTCATGACAACAGCCCTGTAAAGTTGACCAAGGATATTTATGCCCAGTCGGCAAATATTAATTTTTGATATGAATACAGACAGCTGCCTGGTAGAACAACAAAATAATAGACCCATTGTTATTATTATATCAGTGAAAGGGTCTCAGTGAATTCATGAGGCCTGAAGTGAATATTTGAACTGTAGGCATCCATGTTTCAGAAATTTTTCAGTGCTTCGATCCCATAAAGCAGGGTCTCCAACCTTGGCAATTTTAAGACTAGGGGACTTTAACTTTCAGAATTCCTCAGCCAGCTTTGCTGGGAGCTCCCAGAATTCTGGGAGTTGAAGTCCCAAGTCTTAAAGTTGCCAAGGCTTTGCTGGCTGAGGAATTCTGGGAGTTGAAGTCCCCAAGTCTTAAATTGCCAAGGTTGGAGACCCCTGCCATAAACTAATTATTCCCCATCAATTCTTTTGACAGAAAGAAGGAGATCCTAATATCTCCATTTGATGCTAAAACGATTAAAAAGTGGCTCATTTTGTTTCCTTTTTCCCTGCAGGAAACTGGGGAAGTGGGAGTTAGAGGCAATTCCAACGTGCGCTGGGCTTCCTGGGGTGGGAAAGCAGCTTTCGTTTTTCTTCTTCGGTTTTAGGGATTTTCCATCTCGGAATTTCCACGGAACGCTCTTTCTCCCACAGTCCCACTCCCCCTCTCCGTCCGCTCCTGCCCTCCTCCCCCGCCCCTTCTCTTTATAAAAGGAACGAAATGGGGGTCCGGCATACACCGATTTCTCTTCCACGGTTACAGTGGGTCCACCTTGGAGTTCCTGGGCAAGGGAATTTCGGGACTGTCCTTTTCAAACCCGCTCAAGTTTTGCGTCCTCCGGACCCAAGTCGTCGAGGCCAATGGCACGAGTGACTTCAGCGCTGCTTTCGCTGCTCCTGACATTCACAACGGGTGAGTTTGGAGTTTGTTGCTGGTGTTCTGGAGAGAAAACGTGTCTTGTTTTGCATTATTAAGCGTCTGAAAAATGATGATGATAATGATGATGATGATGATGATGATGATAAACAGAGATTGTTCCAAGATAAGATAGATAGGTAACTCTAACTCTAGATAGATAGATAGATAGATAGATAGATAGATAGATAGATAGATAGATAGATAGATAGATAGATAGATAGATAGATAGATAGATGATAGAGTTAGAATTTAACTTTAACTCTATCTATCTATCATAGATAGATAGATAGATAGATAGATAGATAGATAGATAGAGTTAAAATATTAAAATATTTAATAAAATATTATTAAGCAAAAATATTAAAAAAAACCATAGATAGATAGATAGATAGATAGATAGATAGATAGATAGATAGATTACAGAGGATGGGTAATTTTAATGTATGGTGGTTAGTGTACATTAAAAGTGACAATAAAGTTATTCTAAATCTAAGTGATTTTATAAATGTCCTTATAATTCTTCTATGTGTAAAGAGTTTTTTTTTTAAAAAAAAATGAGGACGCAATTTTAGTAGACTTACAGCAAGGAAATCCCACTGACTGGAATTGGATTTCCTTGCAAGTAAACAGGCGTAATTATACCTTGTGCTGTTGGCAGACGCACATCCACATGGATTCAGAAATAGTACTGCAGGCTTATGAATGTTAACTTCAATATAGCAACCAGTGAATTCAGAAGACTTCTTCCTAAGTAAGAGTGCGTTGATGGGATTGTCATTCAAAAACCCTTAATTTGTGGGTGATGTAGTCTTCTAATACATTAAGTGGAAGCTTAATTATATATTAACTCTATCTATTTAAGAAAGTGTCTATTAAATTAAACTCTTACTCTTTAGGACTCTAAATTGAGCAATATTTAGATTGTCAGGTCAGTGGTCGGTAGTTCAAACTAATTGTGCTGAGACCTTGAACTTTAGACTGTAAGGCAGGCCTGTTTCCATATACAATATGTGTGCATTGGAATTAGATCTTCATCTACTTCATTTAGACACCAATCATAACTGAAACTCATCAGACTCAATAGTATGATATTATAATTGTGTGCAAATATTAGAAATATTAAGTTCCACTGAATCCAATAAATCTTTCAAATCAATGGTTATAAGATTGCAGTTTTGGGCATGTTATTAATTTTTCAGCCTGGGCCCAGAATGTGAGATTAGTATCACCATGACTACACATCCGGATAACAATCCTTAGTCGCTGTCTTCTGTATGCTGCGTCAGAGTCTGGATTACATTACTGATTCCACATTGAAATAGATGATATTTGTTGCTTTAATACTGGTTTATAACTGTAAATTCAAACATTCACTTTAAAACACGAGTCTAATCACAACAGTGTTATGGAAATAGAAATCTTATTACTATTGTAAGATATTTTTGATAGACATATAAACATTATAATGGAATAAAAAATATATATTCCATGCCATTTAGGTACTACCCAACTCCAAACCAGCTCTGGGTTGCCGAGTTTATATTAAGCAATTATTATACTAGCTATATTTTTGTTTGTATGGATCTTCACCATGACATTGTCAATCAATGCTTTTTGTCTTGACACTTACTTATATACAGTTCCACTCTGTTTTTGTTGGGTGTCTAGAAGCAGGTTTTTGAAAATTGAGTTTGGCTTATTTGATAAATGCTTGGTTATAAACAGCAAGAAGATAAATATTTATCTGTAACACTGCATCCATATGCATATATCCTGAATGTTCCTCCATATATCCTGAATGTTCTTCCTTCTCTCTTGTTTCAGCTGAAGAATTTGGAATAGAGGACATTGTGCCAGATCACAGAGTTGTTGCACAAATTGGACACAAGCTTGCCCTAAGCTGTCGCACAACCAATTGTGAATCCCCATACTTCTCCTGGAGAACCCAATTAGACCATCCATTAGGTGGGAAACTGAGCACTCAAGGAAAGAGTTCAGTGTTAACTATACAGTCGGTTGGATTTCAACATGAGCACCAATATGTCTGCACTGCTGGTTGCAAGTTGGGTGAACCGTCCAAAGAAAAAGTAGTCATGGTTGACATTTACTGTAAGTAATTAAACTGTAGTAAGATGCAGTGTATCTAATTCTCATAGCATACCTGTAGTTTCCACATATACGTAATTTAAGTATCTAATTGCTCCTCTGGTAGGAATGGTTCTTGCAGATTGTTTGAACTTTTCCTTAAATTAGCCATTAAAACCAGCAGGGAGACCTTGGGCCAATCACCAGGAGACGGTGAGTTCTAGTCCTGTCTTAGGTATGAAAGCCAGCTGGGTGATCTTAGGCCAGTCACTCTCTCTCAGCGCAATTCACCTCACAGGGTTGTTGTAGTAGGGAAAATAGGTGAAAGAAGAAGATGCATTGGATATGTTTATTGCCTTGAGTTATTTGTAAAAACAATAAAGGTGGGATACAAAAAGATAAGAAGTAAAATAATATTCAACAGAACTGAAGTGCACTGTCAGTCTGAATCCATAAAGACATGATACAACCAAAGCCAGCCATAATCATAATTTCAACTGGTACAATGCTGGTTCAGACAACACACACACACACACACAAAAACCTAGGTTTTCAAGAACTTACCAAAGACGAGGATAGTCAAGGCAGTGGCCATCCATATCTTGGTATGTGTGTGTATAAATGTGTGTGTGCACACCCCATTCCAGAAAGCATGTCCAGAACCTCTGATGGAATACAGTATTCCATCAGATGACACTGCTCAGATGAACCTTCAGCAGGTTAGCCTTATCACAACTTATGGGACAGATGGAAACAATTGGAGAATTTGTGCCCATTGTATTTGGGCCTGTTGTAATTTAAATTCTGAAGCTGTTTTTCAGGTCATTACTTCCTAATAATCCTGGAGGCCAGGTCCATAGACAATGAAAAATGTTGTGGAGGGCACACCCCAAAAAAGAAGACAGGTTAATTGGAGTCTGTATGACAAGGGCTTGGGTGTATGCCTTTCTATAAAAATCTATGAAGTCTGAATGCTCTTAAACTGGAAAACAATGCAGTGTATTTATTCTTAAACTGGAAAACAATGCAGTGTATTTACTCTTAACATATTAGCAATAGCACTTAGACTTATATACTGCTTCACAGTGCTTTAGAGCCCTCTCTAAGCGGTTTACAGAGTCAGCACGCTGCCCCCAACAATCTGGGTCCTCATTTTACCAACTTCAGAAGGATGGAAGGCTGAGTCAACCTTGAGCCGGTCAGGATCGGTCTGCTGACAGTCAGAGAATTAGCCGGCAATACGGCATTCTAATAGATTAGCTCATTTTGCCAGTGTACTAAATTAAAATTGTCTATTGAAATGGGGTAGCAGCATAATGGAACTGGAGCCAGGGTCCCCTTTTCTCTTCCCTGGTTATGGGTCTTTTGAAGGTTTTCATGTGTTGAGATGCTGTATAGAGTGCTGGTTCATTCAGAGTTTACGTACCAAGCAACAGTAATGTAAAATCTTCTGCCATGATATTGGTTCAGATCAGGGATGGGCTTAAATTTTTTCAGCAAGGTCAACTCTGCCTGGTTGCTGGGTGGGTGTAGCCTAGTCGGCCTCCTGCACTATGGGGAGGTGGGGGGGTGGTCGATTTTTGCCTCCTGGGCTCCAGAGGCTTTCCTCGAGCCTCCGGGAATGTGAAAACAGCCTACCCAGGCTCTGGAGGCTCTCTGGAGATTTCCCACCTTCCTGAACTTCTGGTAGGCCTGTTTTTCGCCCTTCCTGAGCATCCACATGCACCCTGTACTTACCTGCATCCAAAACGGGCCATGTGGGAACTCTTGGGAGGGGTGGGTGGGATGGGAGGGGCCAGCCAGGAGTGGGATTTAGGGGTTCTCTGAACTGCACAGAATCTTAGCTAGAGATTCTCCCAAACCCCTGTGAACCCCCAGCAGCCCACACCTTGGTTCAGATGCCATCATTTGGGGAGCAGTTTGTATCCAAAACATGAGGACTAAGTAGTTGTGAACAGAGAGTTGACAGTTTTAGCTGCTAACAACCTTCCTCTGATATGGTTTCTTCTTTTAGCATTCCCCAGTGATCCAGTTATTGAGCTTAAAAGCCCTCTCATTCTTGGGCAACCTGCTTCTGTCACCTGTCGGGTTCCCAAGGTCTATCCTTCTGAGCAGTTGACGATCACTTTGATAAAAGGAAAATTAACTTCTGAAAAAGAGTTTTTTCAAGACCCTCATACAAAATCATTAGAGACCAAGAACTTGAAGATGGATTTTATTCCTACCGAGGAAGATTTTGGGAAGGAGATTATATGCAGAGCTGAGCTGCTTTTAGAGGACATGGCTTTGAAGCCCAGGCAGTCTACGCATGTGATGGAAATAAATTGTAAGTATGTTGATGGAATAAAGATTCAAGCATAGGTTATGTTCATGTTAAGGTTGCCTCCCCTTGCAATAGGCTGAACTAGTTTTTGGAGGACGTTAAGAAGGCATCTTAAGCAGGGGTGGGCTTCAAAAATTTTAGCAAGAGGTTCTTTGCCCGGTTGCTGGGTGGATGAGGCCATGGTAGGTGTGGCCTAGTCAGCCTCCTGCACCACAGTAGGCGGTGGGTGTTTTTGCCCTCCCCAGGCTCCACAGGCTTTCCTTAAACCTCCGGGAGGGTGAAAACAGCCTCCCCAGGCTCTGGAAGCCCTCTAGAGGCTGGAAATGGGCCCGTTTCCGGCCTTCCCAAGCTTCCGGTAGGCCCATTTTTTGCCCTCCCCGCACCTCTGCGTGCGCCGTGCACTTACCTGCATTCAGAATGGGCCACGTGGGGACTCCAGGGAGAGGCAGGTGGGGTGGGAGGGGCCAGCCAGGAGTGAGATTTGGAGGTTCTCCAAACTGCACAGAATCTTAGCTAGAGGTTCTCCCGAACCCCTGCGAACCCCAAGCAAGCCTACCCCTGATCTTAAGACGATTGGTGCAAGACAAGTCAAATGAACAGTTCTGGTTTATGCTTTCATTTTTGTAGGCTGTTTAAAGTGCTTAATATTTGTACTTTAAAAACTTTTAATAGAGGGGGAAAAAATCCATCAGTGAATAAACAGCTATGTATTTTTTGATGTTCACCAGATGATTCTCAAACCCTTCCCCATTTGGGGCACTCAATGTGACCTTCAATTACAGTTTACTAATTTAACTTGGCTATCCTTTGCTTTCTTTAAGATGGCCCGCGGAATACTCAAATCGTGGCATTTCCAGGCAACACCATACTAGAAGGAGAAGCACTGATACTTACCTGCTCGACTGAAAGTCATCCTCAGGCTAGTTTTGTCTGGAAGAAGCAGCTTCCTGATGGACTTACCCAGAATATTATGGGAAAGTACAACCTCTCTATCCCAAATCCTCAGGCCTCTGACTCCGGAACCTATATCTGTGAAGTCACCAATGAAGTTACAAGTATAGTGGAGAGAAGATCACTACATATTTCTGTACAAGGTATAAAACTGCTGGGAATGTAAAAGGCCACATTCTGAATGCACTTACAGATTGTCTCCTCACTACTACTGGCCTTGCAAAGCATGGGTTTCACCTTTCCATCTGTGACAATTCTTTAGCACCAGGCCTGATATAGCCGGTCTGGTTTTAATTATGAAGGGTCTGATAATAGCAACTTATTTAATATTGCAAGAGAAAGATACTCATTAGTCAGCCTATTCTTATTCAGGGAACATTTGTTATAGATAAAACAAAAATCATTTGCAAATCAGATTTTGGGATCCCTAGATTTAATGCACTAATAAATTTTACAATATTTGTTGTGGGTCCTTTTGAGAGGGGAGAATTAAGGCAGAGATGAGAAGACTATCTTCCTTCACTCAAGTGATTGCAGTGTTAATGTTAAATATTCTCTACCTAAAGCCTGGATATCAAATATTTTACATTCAAATAAGCACAAAAACTAATATATAAGTTTTTTTTTAAAATCTCAGGTGCTTGAGCATTCATATTGAAAATATTCAGCATTAACACTCATATACAGGGATGGGATTCTGGGGGTTCGCAGGCGTTCGGGAGAACCTCTAGCTAGGATTCTGGGCAGTTTGGAGAACCCCCAAATCCCACTCCTGGCTGGGCCCGCCCACCCCTCCCCTCCCCTCCCCTCCCCTCCCCTCCCCTCCCAGGAGTCCCTACATGGTCCGTTATGGATGAAGTTAAGTGCAGAGCGTGCGTGGAGACTGAGGGTGAAAAATGGGCCTCAGGAGCCTGGGGAGGCTATTTTCACCCTCCCAGAGGCTCGAAGAAAACCTCCAGAGCCCAGGGAGGGCAAAAATCCCCCCCGCAGGAGTACGACTAGGCCACGCCCACCATGGCCACGCCCACCCAGCAAACAGGCAAAGAACCCCTTGCTAAAATTTTTGAAGCCCACACCTGCTCATATATACTATCATCACATAGTTTGATTTTATGTCAAGAATAGACTATCTTCTTTAAACAATTATTAATAGAAGTACATATTTTCATTTCTTTCTTTAGCTTCAGTCTTTTCAACAGCCGCTTCAACATTAACCACCCAATCTGAAACAACAACATTCACCACCCCATCTGAAACAACAACATTCACCACCCCATCTGAAACAACAGTATTCACCACCCCATCTGAAACAACAATATTCCCCACCCCATCTGAAACAACAGTATTAAACACCCCATCTGAAACAACAACATCTTTTATATCAGATGCAGCATCAGAAACTACAACATCGGTTACATCTCATGCAACACTGAAAACTTTTGTGTCTGCTACATCAGAAATAGCAACACCGGAGTTGATGACAATGTCAGCATCGGATACAGCGCCAAAAATAATTACCTCTGTGACATCACATGCAGCACTGAAAAACAATACACTTGTGTACCTGGTGGGTGTTTCTGATGATGACAGAAATAATACAGAAGAGATCATCATAATTGGTATGTATTTTTCAATCTTTGAAGCACATAACCATATTGCACTAATTGCATTGCCTTAACACTCCATGCTTATTGTGTAACAAGTCTCCAAAAGGTAACCAGGATCTGCTCTTCCTTTCCCTTGCTAGGATTCTTGCAGTGTTAAAAGACATTGCTTAGACAGCAAACTAACTGTTGTACAGGTAGTCCTTGACTGCCAACCACAATGGAGCCCAAAATTTCTGTTGCTAAGCAGAATTAAGTGAATTTTACCCCATTTTATGAATTTTCTTTGCCCCATTTGTTAAGTGAATCCCTGCAATTGTTAAGTTAGTAACCCAGTTGTATTTCACGCTTTTGCTAACTAAAGTTGGTTAATTTTGCTAACTAAAGTTGGTTAATAATTAATCTGTATGGAAACTTTCCCCAAACTCATATTGGAACTTTAATTCCCAGAATTCTCCAGACAATATGGCTACTGTAGAGTATTCTGGATGTTGAGAACCATGCATTTGGAAACTTACAAGATTTAGGAAAGGTGTCTTAGGGGATTGTTGGCAATGATATTATCCCCCACCCCCAAAATGTGTACTTCTGTATCAAGACCCTCTGTCCATGAATGTGACATGGTATAAAGATTGCTATAAAGGGGACTGAAATTTGTATGATTGATGAACAGAATGCCAGCCCTAGAAGAGAAGGAAGTAATGTTAAATCCAGAAATAGATAAACATTTGGTAGTGAAACTTTCAGAGTGTTGCCAATGGGAATTGTTGTCATGTTATACTCATTTTTCTCGGTTTGTTTCATTTTCAGCCAGAGTTGAAGAGCTGGATTACGTGATTCCTGTAATCATTGTCGTTTCTTGTTTAGCCACAGTGGCAGGTCCTGCAGCTGCCATATTTATTTACATTTTTAGAAAGATGAAAATAAATGGATCCTACAGTCTTGCAGACTCACTTAAACCAAACATATAAGTCCATTAACTGGAAGTAATGAGACAGTTTTGCAAGTTTACCAACTTGATGATACCGGATCTTGCTCAGAATCTTTGTTGATCTTTCCCACCGAAACTCGGCGTGAGAGGAATTGAGCTGATGTGCTTTGGAAAGGATGCAAACCAAAATTAGGCCTTTTCATGAAAACCAGTCTCTTGGGTCAAGACTCTTTCTCCACTTACTGTCTCCATTCAATGTGTGATTTGTGACTAGTCACTTGGACTAATCTATAGATATGTCTCTGAACCAGCAGACCCCAACTTTTTGGGCACCAGAGACCGGTTCCATGGAGAGAGGTTTTTCCACGGACCGGAAGGGGCGTGATTTCATGCGTTGCCTGCATCCCATGCATGGGGCTTCCCTTGTTTGCACAGCCTAGTTTCTGGCATGCCACAGCCCAGTGCCCATCCATGGACCTGGAGTTGGGGACCCCTGCTCTAAACTATGCTTTCATTTTACAATATCAACTTCCATGTGCAATTCAAGCCAAATGAAACCTGGCTTCCTTTTGGTAGTGGCGGACTAACTTTCATGCTTACCTACATACTCAACAAAGTAGTTAGTTATGAGAATAAAGTGAAGTGCAATAGGGCAGGCTAGCCAGAGATCCTTCTACAGTAGATGCAAGTCATGCAATGTGAACAGTTGATCAATAGAAGAGAAGTAGTGTTGCATTGTAGCACTGATATGTTAGCTAGTTAGGTAATGAAATGTCTACAACAAAACAAGCTTACAGAGCAGCAAGGACCCCACATGAACAGCTTTGTGAATATAAAAAGGACTATTTGCTAGCTTTGGGAGAGGTATTTCTTTGTTTGGCAAAATGCCCATCAAGCTCCACTTCCAGCCATTCCTGGATCCATGAGCTTTCGCCACCATTTTACTTCAACAGTTAAGCCTCTCTGCTTCCATGCAAAGTGACAATGCTACATGGATATTTAATTTTGTTTTCTTTATTGCTCTTGTGTTTTGGTGTGGGGACTCTGTGGCTGCAGGCAATTCTCAACAAAGGAGTGATTTTTGCCCTCTGTTCTAGAAGATGAGTCATTTCCACACTGTTTTTGAAAGACTAGACAGTAGAAATGTATGTAAATATGCTGTAAGATTTATTGTATATTTCTTGTAAATAATGTATCATATTCTGAACATATGTATTATGCAGAGATGGGATACAATTGGATAAATCTACAATAGATGTATGTATTTTGTATGTAGTACTTTTAATCTGCAAGTAGCAAATGCAAAATTATTCACTGATACTTGTGAATAAATTACCTGATATTCTGAAGGTGTTCTTTTCAGAATGGGCTTAATCCTGGTGGAAACTAAGCATTTTAAAACCTGTTTAAAGACGCTGACAGATGTTCATAGAATAGAAATGTCCCATTAACTAGTTCTAGATATTTGAATAAAATGGAAAATACAATTTTATGTACATTTAAAGTAGGCCATGAGTCTCATTGTAGAGCTAAAACTCTAGAATAGAATAGAATTCTTTATTGGTCAAGAGTGATTGGACACGCTAGGAATTTGTCTTGGTGCAAAGCTTTGATATTATTAGCTATATTATAATTTGTACACTAATTTGACAAAATTGCATTTTAAGTTCTATTCCAAGGTTATAAGCTGATGAGAGAGAGAGAGAGAGAGAGAGAGAGAGAGAGAGAGAGAGAGAGTCTCCCACCCACCTGGTTCATGTTTTGGTACTTTTCAAAGCTTGTACAGTATTATTTAAATTTGTTTTTAGCAATGCAATGTTCTCCTGTGAAACTGAATGTTTATATTGACATCTATGAATTTTCTCTTGTTTGGCTAGAAGCTAAAATAGCCCAAATACTTTGGTTAATCAATGTATGATTGAATTTTAATAAAAGTGCTTTTCTGATTTTATAAGCATTGCTGGTAACTCTTGATTTTCCTTGTTATCATCAGTAAGCTACAACTCAATAGAACATCCTTTCTCTAGAAAAAAAAAGAGATAATGGGCAATGACATAGATGTGGCCATGGGTATCTTCAGGGAGAACAAAAGAAGTCAAATGATGAAATGGGTGATGATATCATTATGGAAATGTGACTTGCACCAAATGTTTAAACATGAGTACATAAGGATAACATTTGCATAAGGATGTTACCATGTGTGTTTTATCATTTGGGCATTTTTGTGGTTTGCTGTAGATGATGCTGAATGCAATTCATATAGTATCTACTGTATTATCTTACAGCTTAACAATTCAGTGATCATATCAGTGTCACTGCCATTAAACCCAAGGATAGACTTTGAGCAATAGCAGTGTGGAGTTAAACTGGTGAATATAAGGGGGATTTATATTCAACAGAGGATCAGGAAATCTTCTTTTCTAGGATCAAAGTCACCTTAGCCAGTATTGGTGCATTATTAAATATTAGCAAGCCCAGTTAAATCTCAGTTTAACGTTACCATTTGTAAAGAGGAAAGATCCATTTGGATTGTTTCTCTTTATGTTAGGCCAACCCTAGTAAACTTTCTGTTGCAAAAAGAATAGGAAATTTTTCTCATGACAGGCTGATCTGTTGCAATGTCACATTTTGAGACTGATTGCTACCAGTCCAAATATAAAAGACAAATTTAAAAAAGAGCTTGTAAAAAAGAGCAACACTTATATACAAATTTAAGTGTTTAAGTTTCACACAAATCCTTTCAGAAATTACATATATATTCAGGTGCATGTATAGTTAAGTACATTATGTTTTGCTATCAAGTTTTATGGCTACTCCTACTGAGGAAATACATATTGAAAAATGTAATATTAATATCTCTCTTCATTTGGTTCTTTGCTACATTTCTCTATGGTAAATGGAAAATTAACACTGGGGAACCTTCTTGGGCAGTAGAAATGTAGGAAACTTCCAATATTGCATTGTATCTTCCCTCTTCTTTTGCCATTAGTATGTTAGTTAGGGGTTGGTGGCCGATTATTTATTTATTTATTTATTAGTTCAATTTATATGCTGCCCTTCTCCAGAGACTCAGGGTGGCTTACAATGCGTTAAGCAATAGCCTTGATACTTTTGTATATACCTGCTTAGTAAGGCTTTCGCCCTCCACCCCCAAGCAGTGTTCTTTTTTATACAAAGTCAGTTTATTGCCCCCACGATCCAGGTCCTCATTTTACCTACCTTGAAAAGATGGAAGGCAAATTTGCCTTGGTGGCAAATAATATCTGGAAAGGCACATGTGGCTCAATTGTCTATGGAGCTTTTCATGTACAACTGCTCAATCTCTTTGGCAGAATTTGACAGAGTCTTGCTATTGTATTCATTTGCAACTCCCTTGTGACTTCTACTATTTTTTCCATTTTTTAAATCAAACAAAAATCAGTTAAATAAAAAAGGAAGAATGAACAACTATAGTGTCAATAGGTATCTTTCTGAAAGCATCCCAGCATAACTAAATGGTGGGCATGTTTTATATGAAGTTAATTTCAGAGTCCTTCTATGAAATGTCCTTCTTTCTCCCCTCTTTAGCTCATGTAATCACTGCATAGTTCAATATATATTGTTATGTAGTGATTTATTAGATTTTTATCCCACCTTTTATTACTTTATAAGTAACTCGTGGCAGCTAACATATCTAATGCTCTTTTCTCCTCCTATTTTCCCTATAACAACAATCATGGGAGGTGAGTTAGCCTGAGAGAACATGAGTGTCCCAAGTTCATCCAGCTAGCTTTGTGCCTAAAGCTGGATTGGAATTCACACTCTCCTGGTTTCTAGCCTTAATCATTACATCAAACTTTCATATGTAATTTGACCCCTGAAATGAGATAAATTGAATGAGCATGTTGTACAGACACAGTCCTTGATTAGTGGGGAAAATATTACAGAATTGCTCTATCAGTGGGAGAGAGACAGAGTCAGTCAGTGCTTTTTAAATGTGCAAGGGGATGCACCAAAAGGGACCCTCTAAAGTACAGTCTGGGTATCCCAAAGGTGCTTTTTCAAGAGGCAATTGGACGAAAGTCCAGTTGCCTCTTGAAAAAGCACCTTTGGGACAACCATGACCTGGATGACTGAGAATCTCCATAGACATACTGTTTGGCTACTTGAAATGTCAGTCAAGCCTTTAAACTAATTGAAGTATGATCCTAGTTTCTCATGTACTCTGGCTTATTAAGCTATTGAAATCAACACCAAAAGCAATTGGGAAAGATTGCATCAGTACACAATGAAATGAAGAGAAGGAGGGAATCATTTGGACAATTGTCCTGCACTTCTCAAGGTCTTCAAACTTGACTGTCCCTAGTCAGCAAATTGAGTGTTTTTCCAATGAGAACTTCACTGGAACCACTTTGGTCTAGTGGTTAAGGTGCTGGCCTAGAAACAAGAAGTCTGTGAGTTCTAGTCCAAGTTGGGTGACCTTGAGCCTGTCAGCCGTTGTCAGCTCAACCAATGTCACAGTGTTCTTGTTGTGAGGAAAAGAGGAGAAGGGAGGAGTATGTTGAATGTTTCCCACTTTAAATTACGTATAAACTAATAAAGGCAGGATAAAAATCTAATAAATAAATAAATAAATGTAGCTAGGTTTTCCAGTCTTGCAGCTTTCACCATGCCCGGGACAATTGTTTTGCTGCCTATGAGTAAGGATTTAATATCTCCTATATGTTGATGCCAACATTTACAGAATATGTGTTCTTCTATGAGCTATGCAAATAAAAAGGTATCAATAAAATGGGAGGAGGAAAAATGTGAAGAATCTAGGATTTTTTACTAAGTGTCGGTGATAATATATTTATTCTCTATCCTTGATCCTTTGCTTTCCAGTACTTTCTCCACATTTTCCTAAAGCCTTCTATAAACCTCAGTAGATTTATTGATGCATCCAGGAAAGCTATTTTTGGTGTCATTGTGAGATGTTCTTTTGCAGTACATTTAGGCGGCAGTTACTGGAAGGAAGGTTCTGGTTAGATGTTAAAAGATATCTTCCTAAACCAACAAACAATTTGACAGTGGAACTAATTAACCAATGAGGCAGCGATTTCCTTCTCTGAATGCATTCAAAGAAGGTATGGACAGCCTTCAATTAAATAAGCTTCAATCTGGATTCTTCCACTGAGAAATAGATTCTGTCAACAATTTAAACTCATTTAGTTTAAATGGGACCCATGATGGCAAACCTATGGCACATGTGCCACATGTGGCGCACAGAGCCATATCTGTGGGCATATGAGTGTTTGTTTATTTATTTATTTATTTATTTATCATATTTCTATGCCGCCCACTCTCGGAGGACTCTGGGCGGCTTACAACAATTGACAGTATACTAAATAGCATATTTCCCCCAACAATCTGGGTCCTCATTTTACCCACCTCAAAAGGATAGAAGGCTGAGTCAACCTTGAGCTGGTGAGATTTGATCTGCTGATCTGCTGAACTAGCAGTCAGCTGAAGTAGCTGCAGTATAGCAGTCTAACCACTGTGCCACCTTGGCTCTTATGTGTTCTAGAGTGTTGCCCTTAGCTCAGCTTCCCAATTGGCCAGGTGATTTTTGGGCCTTCTGGGCCCACCTGAAGTCGGGAAACGAGCTGTTTCCGGCCTCCGGAGGGCTTTCGGGGGGGAAGCCATTTTTGCCCTACCCAGGCTCCAAGAAAGCTTCTGGAGCCTGGGGAGGGTGAAAAATGGGCCTACTAGGCTGACAGTGCCATTGTGTGCCAAAAGCGGGGGGAGTGTGAGTCGCACGTGCATGCATAGGGGGGGGCAGGACACATTGAATTATGGGTATGGGCATGCTTGTACGTGACACACACACCCCCGCGCTCCCCCCGCTTTTGCACATAACAGCAAAAAGGTTAGCCATTACTGATTTAGACCATTTAGACTCTAGTAGTCTAAGACAGCATTTGTCAACCTTGGCGACTTTAAGATGTGTGGACTTCAATTCCCAGAATACCCATGTCCACACATCTTAAAGTTGCCAAGGCTGAAACACACTGATTTGAATGATTGAGTCCACCATAGTCTGAAACCTCTCATTTTTTCAGTGCAATATGCAAGATGCCATAAATAGTGGAACACAATATGTTTGGATTACTCCATCCCTGTCACAAATGGTATAAAGTTAGTAGCTGGTTGATAGAAATCTCTTCTGCTTTATTGAGATACATTCTGATTAAGAATAAGATCTAGCTGGTTAAGGTGCAACTTTAGATGGAGGAGTGGGTGGAACAAATCTTCAGGGTTGTCAATGGCCTGCTTTGCCACAAAGGAGAAGTCATTATGAGGGTCCTTCTTGTATCTTTTGGAAGACAAGACATACCTTCACACCAGTTGTTATAAGTCAGACCTGCACAGGTGATAAAACAATCCCTGTTTTGCTCATCCTTTGTTCCTGATGATATGGCATCAGGAGTGAAGAAATAACAACATATCAAGTCTATAATAGTAATAGCACTTAGACTTACTGTATATACTGCTTCACAGTGCTTTACAGCTTCTCTATGCAGTTTACAGAGTCAGCATATTGCCTCCCAACAATCTGGGTCCTCATTTTACCCACCTCGGAAGGATGGAAGGCTGAGTCAACCTTGAGCCTGGTGAGACTTGAACTTCTGAACTGTTGGCAGTCAGCAGTCCGCAGAATTACCCTGCAATACTCCAATCTAACCACTGTGCCACCACAGCTCTTAATTCCTAATTCCCTAATCCTCCAATTCCCAGAAAAAGACAAGATTATAGTCCAGGAAGTTCCAAATAATGAATTATTTAATGTGAGTATAGAATACAGGACATCCTCGATTTACAGCCATTAATTTCATGCCATTTTGAAGTTACAGCAGCATGAAAAAAGTGACTGACAATTGATCCCTGCAGTTACAACCATCACAGCATCGCCACAGTCACGTGATCAAAATTCAAGCACTTGGGAAATGGTATGTATTTATGACTGTTGCGGCATCTCAGGGTTACATGATTGCCATTTGAGACCTTCCCAATTGGCTTCTGATAAGTTAACAGGGGAAGCTGGATTTGTTTAACAACATCGTGATTCATTTAACAACTGCAGGGATTCACTTAAAACTGGCAAAAAAAGGTCATAAAATTGGCTATGACTCATTTAACATACTCCTTGTATAGCAACGGAAATTCTGGTCCTGATTGTGATCGTAAATTGAGAATTACTTGTATATCAGAAGCTGCAAAGTATTCAACACCACAGCCTTAGCGTGTGAGAAGCTTTGCATCCTTATCCGCTGGAGAAAATCCATAGGTTCATCTTGAAACTGTAAGAAATTAGAGTGTCAAGGGTTTGATTTAATTCAACTGTTGATATCTTTTTTTCTCTTAGCTCGCTTTTCATTTTATTGCTAAGGCTGTAGACTTCATATATGATTAAAAAGAAAATATTTTCTAATATTTTACTTTCTTTGCCTTACTGAAATGATAGTCTATCTACTATTGAGTGAATTCTAGAATTTCTGAACCAGCTTGAAATATGTAAAGGGCTGCCACAAAGATGGTAAAGCAAATTGGATCGGAGGAGGAGGAGGAAGCTTCACTGGGGCTCAGCTGAGAGTCATGATGTGAGGGAAAATGGCCCCCATCTA
This sequence comes from Masticophis lateralis, assembly GCA_030761175.1. Classification (NCBI taxonomy): domain Eukaryota; kingdom Metazoa; phylum Chordata; class Lepidosauria; order Squamata; family Colubridae; genus Masticophis; species Masticophis lateralis. The sequence continues at coordinate 127,499,145 of JAUDYJ010000003.1, forward strand.
TATTTTATGTGGAAAGAAGCATGACTCAATGGATCGTGGGTTGTCTAGTTCAATTTAAAATTAGGGAGAACTCCCTGATAGTGTGACCTGTCCTCAGTGATGAGCTGCCCTTTGCTAAAAGATGTTAAACAATGGCTGGTCAGTTATCTATCAGAAAATTACTTTTACTATTAGGAGTTGAACTAGACCAGGGGTCTGCAACCTTAAACACTCAAAGAGCCATTTGGACCCATTTCCCACAGAAAAGAAAACACCAGGAGCCACAAAACCCTTCCCGTACCTGACTATTTCTTGAGTGGCCACAAAATTAACATATGTAGTTGAATTAAATGTTCTGTTTTCTTCTGAAACATTCCTCTTTTTTTTGGATTTATCCATGGTTGCCCTACCAGGGGTTGAAAAGCTCAATAAATCGCATGTCAGTGGGTGTCGCATATTGGTGGTTGCGATGCATATTTTGAGTGACAGAGAGCCGCAGCAGAGGGTTGAAAGAGCCACATGCGACTCCAGAGCCGCAAGTTGCTGACCCCTGAACTAGATTTTAAAATCCTTTCCTATTCTATGAGGTTCAATTACACAATCAATTTCAATCCTTTGTACAGAGCAGATAGACTGCCCACTTCCAGATACCTTGAAATACAGCATGTTCTTACAGCTTGATCAGCTAATTTCAAGAATTTACTTTACTTATCACTTACTGATCTCTGGGAATCTGGTAGTGCCTTAATATTTTAATTAAATAATATCAACTTCATATCAACTTTTAAGACTATCACTGCTCTGCTTCCCTAGACCAAAGACCAAAAGTAATATTTAGAGAACTGCATAAGTTCTCTTTGGATAATTACTTACACTGCTATTTTTCGGCCTTCAGGTTTTTCCTTCTTTGTCCTACAAACAAACTTGCAACTGGCCTCCCAGCTCTTGAGTGAAAGCCTTGGTTCCTGAAGTGAAGAAAACCAGAAGATGGGAATTTGAGCAACTTTTCAACACTGGGCTGATGGGCTGGATTTTCTAGATAACCCGTTGAATGAAGAGAATGCATTGTGAAGAAATCTGTTCTGCCTCTCTGCACATTATCAGTCAAGCACTATCAGATTGAAAGTCACCATGAGGAAAATTTGAAATATGTCAGGGAAGTTGTCCACAGTGGTGCTCTGCACTGGATAGCTGGACTGTGATTTGTAGTAAATATTTGTTCTCAATTTTTTAATGTGTTTGGGAAGAAGACATAATTACCGTATTTTTCAGAGTATAAGATGCACCTTTCCCCCCCTAAAAGAGGCTGAAAATGTGGGTGTGTCTTATACTCTGAAGTTTTTTTTCAGCCCTAACAAGGCGCTAACGAGGCACTAGCCAGCGATCTTCCCAGCTTTGCCTGCTCCCTCGACTCTCCGCTGTGCTTTAACTAAGTCATCTCCATGCTTTGCGCCGACTCTCAGCTGTTCTTTAGAAGCTTTTTTTCAGCCCTAACTAGGCGCTAGCTGAGTGAAGCAATCTCCCCAGTGCTTTGTCTGCTTTTCTCATTGCTATTTCCTCTCAGCTGTGCTTTAGAAGCTGTTTTTTATTCCGAAGCAAGGGATAAAAAACCAGCAAACTAATGTGCTGAAGCGACCAGACTAAGGACACTAGCCAGATGAATACCTGGTAGGCAGATTTTTCCCCCTATTTTCCTCCCAAAAAACTAAGCTGCTTATACTCTGGAGCTCTTATACTCCAGTGAGTCTTATACTCCAAAAAATATGGTAATGGCTCTTACCTACCTTATAAGACAGTAGCCCATGTCTTCTTTCACCCTGAGGTCTGCCCTATGCCCCTGAGTGACAGCCTAGGACCACACTGCCAAAAGGAACAACCTAAGCAATGTCAAAACTAAACTTAATTTAATTAATATGTGATTCAGTTTAATGCAATGATCTGATTACTTCCTATGCCTTTGCCTTCCCACTTCTATCGCATTAAGCTTTACAGCTGGAGGGTTCATCATCTGAATTCTGAGTATGACCTTAAGAGACAGGAGGCAAATTTGCAGCCTAGATGAGGGTCAGATAAAGGATATCTCAGCCCACAGAAGAAACTCCTGCCCAGTTCTCTGGAAAGTAGTTTGATTATTATTTGATTTTATTTCAGATGAGTTTTCAAGTAAAAATTGTATAGCACCTTCAGGGATAATTGTACATCTTAAACTATTGACAGCACTCAGGGGAACAAATACTGGAAGAAACAGGGCCAGTATCAATCTTTAAAATAATATTCTGAAAGAAGTTAATTGTTTTCAAGTTCCTAACAGGAAATTTCATTGTGGCAGGCTAAGATGGAACTGTCTGATTCCCCACCCCACCCCCATTGCTACTTGAGTCATTAATATAACAATGCTTCAGTAAAAATACAAAATTATACCCTATAAATATGAATTAATTAGTGTTATGTGTCATAGGGTCAATTAATCTGAAACAGGCATTGTGTACTTACAAAAGTCCACTTGGCCAGTCCATTCCTATTTTAAACGTTGCATTGCTTTGCTTTAAAAAAAAGGTTATTTCAATTTTTTGGACACTAGGGATGAGTTCCAGGGACGAGTTTTTTGGGCACCAAGAATGAATACCATACAGGGCAGTTTTTCCATGGACTGGGGAGACATGTTTTTGCATGCCTGGATCCTGTGTGTGCACAGTTGGGGTTTTGCTCGCTTCCATGGCCCATTTCCTGGCAGACTGTGGACCGGTGCCGCTCTGCAGCCTGATGGGTGGAGACCCCAATATAGTGTATGGCAAAGACTAAATCTATTAGGAAAGGAATTTCTAATATCCATCAAATTAATATTACCAAATACAGTATATCTTATAATTTTCCCAATGTTTTGATTGGACCGTAAAATGTGTCTGAAAATAAAATATTTTATTGGGCACAATTTAAACCGATGCTGAGAATCAGTACACCAATGGAAGTGGAATGATTTTACCTCCAATAAGGAATGCTCATTTCTTCTCATGCAAGTCACGTTTTGCATGAAAATTCACATAGACGAGTTGTCTTCAACGATGTCTCGGCATAAGAGAGTGTCTGTGAAAAGGCTGACATTAAAGATGGGCAAGCATCTTACAGTATCTTATCAGGACATTCCACTATAGTGTTTGTGTGATTGGCAGCTGACATATTTCAGTTCCAAGAAGCAAAAATATATTGTGTTTTCTTGATCTTCACTAGCACAATGGCTGACACAGAAAGAGTCATTATTTTGCCTATGCATCAGGCCCTTATATTGCTACAAGAACCATATTAGTAAAGAAGTAATCTCAGGGAACAAGAACTGTAAGGGCTTTATGGTATTTAAATCTGATAGTGCTTCTATACCAAACATTTGATCTTTTATTATTAAATCTGTTATTATTGTTGTTGTTGTTATTGTTGTTGCTATTATTATTTATTAAATTTATACACCACCCTTCTCCCGAAGGACTCAGGGCGGTGAACAGCCAAAATTAAAATACATACAATATAAAATTTAAAATAATTAAATTTAAAATAATTTAAATTGGCTACCCCAATTAAAAACCCCTGCCTATAAAATTTACCCATTACAAAATTCTTCAAGCCAGCCCAGCTTGCCGAAATAAAAAAGTCTTCAGGGCCTTGTGGAAAGTACGGAGATCCGGGATCAATCATATCTCTGGGGGTAGCTCATTCCAGAGGGCGGGCGCCCCCACAGAGAAGGCTCTCTCCCTGAGGGCTGCCAGTCAACACTGCTTGGCTGACGGCACCCTGAGGAGATCCTCTCTGTGGGAGCGTATTGGCCAGTGGGAGGTTACTGGTGGCAGTAGGCGGTCTCGTAAATACCCAGGCCCTAAGACTGGGTAATCTTCTGTGGCTGTGATCCTGTTTTAGTGGGTTCTTGCGCTCTGATGTGAAATTTCAAAATGCAGCTATTACAGATAGTCCTTACTTTACAACAATTTATTTCACAAAGTTCAAAGTTATGATAGCACTGAGAAAAGTGACTTAAAACCAGTCCTCATGCTTATGGTCATTGCAGTGTCCCTGTGGTCCCACAGCATCCCCATGGTCCTGTGATCAAAATTCAGGCATTTGACCCCCAGCATGTATTTACGATGGGTTGGGTGGGTTGGGTGATGACCATTTTCAACCTTCCCAGGTGGCTTCTCACAAGCAAACAGGAGAAGCCAGATTTGCTTAACAACTTCATGATTTGCTTAAAGATCACAACAAGGAAGGTCATAAAATAGGGCATGATTCACTTAACAATCCCCTGGGTTAGTGATTGAAATGCCAGTCCCAGTTGTGGCCATAAATTGAGGACTACCTGTAGGTCAAAGATAGACAGCATACTATGCTCATTCGAAGAGAAAGGGATCATGAAGGACTCACTCTGCCAACCTATAGGCTATGATTTCAGTCATTGTGAAGATTAATGTCCTCTAATATTCTCCTTGGGATCTGCTGACAAACTGTGAGTCAGTAAGAGTTTTGATAAATATGGTCCTTTCCTTAATCCATAATTTGCCAAAACATTCTGATTTGATTTTCTCTTTTGTGTCATTTGCTTGAGGTAAAGCTGTCAAGTCACCTTCTTCCTCGGAAGACCTGATGCTTAGGAGACAGGTAGCATGGTAAAGAGGAGTACAGGTGGATACTAAAAATCCCATAATATTACAATATCTGAGTGGAGAAAGCTCAACTAGACGCAAATGGTCTCAACTATGGAATCCAATCCAATTGATATTAAATTGTTTTACAACCATCTAATCTTTAAAAAAGGAAAATTCTAATTTTGACCAATAGAACCTGAAGCACAGACCTATGGAGTCAGAAAGGGCCCTCCAGGCCTTTAAATCCAATTCCCTGCTATAGATAAAATCAAAATTAAAGCACCCCTGACTGGTTGTCCAGTTTTTGTTTTAACACATGTAATGAAGCGATTCTGATATCTGGCTGCTGTACTGCAAGGCAAACATGTTCACACTTGCCTCACTGCAGAAAATGTGCTAAATATAATGAATCCTAATTTGTTATTCAGCTTCATTTTTTTAAAAAAACCAACAATTTTAAGTGGCCAGGTTCTTTGCTTTACATGCAGAGCAATTTCTATCAGATATTATATAACGATTTTTAAAAATGTGAAATATTATATTGCTCCTTTAACCATATTCAAGTCATCCAGGTATAGGCTTGATGAGATTTGAAGCTACAAGGATGAAGGGATGTATCTACATTCCTTGAGACTATTTAAGATAGTAGTAGAATAAGTGGAGAAATGCTATCGTTATATCAATGTTACAGACGTATATATTCATGCACTTATTGAATTCCTTGCTATTTATTTATTTATTTGCATCCCCTGCACTTTCTACCCGCAAGCTGATTCAATCAGTGGTATTGAAAACTAACAGGAAATCAAGAAGGGCCAAGAGGGAGGCACTACTCTAATCCCTAGCCAGACAGAGGTCATCTAGAAACAACAAATGCTGTCTTAGTACTAAATGCCTAACTAGATCCAGACTGAAAAGGGTCCTGATGATCCATTCGCTCCTGTGTCTTTTGAATGAGAGTCTATCACCTTTTCAACATCTTTAATCGGAAGGTTGTAAACTGCCTGAACCAGTAGCGGAAATTTTGAGTAGTTCAGAGAAGCGGCAAATACCACCTCTGGCTAGCGCCAGAGTGAGGTGGGAATGGAGATTTTGCAGTATCCTTCCTCTGCCATGCCCACCAAGCCATGCCCACCAAGCCACACCACATCCACCAAGCCACGCCCATTGAATCGGTAGTAAAAAAAAATTGGATTTCATCATTGGATCAAACTCTCCTCAGATAATCAAGCAAGAATCTACCTCAGTCAATTCCATAGGACCTACCTAGCCAGAATCCAATTCTGAGTGAATCCAAGCATCATCCGACACATATTGAAAATAGTCCTCACAATGATCTTGTAGAGACTTTTCCAGAGACACTGAGTGACTTGAAATGGGGCTTCAGTTTACAGGTGCAATAAAAGTGAATAAGTGCATTTTATCATCACGGTAATCCCTAATAATATACTAAGAATCTCTAAGAATCTGTTAATAATCCCCAAGAATCTGTTAATAATCCCTTAGAATCTATTAATAATCCCTAAGAACTACAAATAATCTCTAAGAATCTACTGGATATGTATGCAATGAGCTACCCCAAGGCTTAGGTTCAGTGCTCTTCAATATCTTCATCAATGATTTAGAGGAGGGGCTAGATAGGAGAACTCATCAAATTTGCAGATGACACCAACCTGACAGGAATAGAAGATTCCAGAAGATAGGCTCAAGATTCAGAAAGATCTTGACAACTTGAACATTGGACTCTATTTAACAAGCCTCCATGGCTTGGGAACATGCTTAGCTTTCAAAACAGAAGATCCATCTTATTTGAAGATGGAACAGAAAGGTGGTCATGCAGAAGATGACCAAAAGTTTTTCTCTTTCATTTCAGAGTTCAGGTCACGGAATAATGGATTTAAGTAATAGGAAGGCAGCTTCTGATGCAATATTAGAATTTTAAGTGTAAGAGCAGATTGATAGTGAAATCAGAGACTAAGAAAGATTGTGGGTTCCTCTTAACTTTTCTTTAGGCCCTAAAACTCAGAGGCCTCTTGAGTGTTTCTCAAACTTCTGGGTGTTGAAGTCTTGCTGTTGGCTGGAGAATTCTGAGAGTTGAAATCCATACATCTTAAAATTAGCAAGGTTGAGAAACACTATGCTAGACAGATAAGAGACAGAGGGAAAGCCTTAATTGCTTTCATTCATGAGACAACAGCACCATGAAGTGGCCAGTTTGGCTTCTGCAACACAGGTCACAAAACCCTCTGCTTTGGGTCAAGCCTTCTCGAGCATCTCCACTGGTGATGCATTCTTCCATTCTTATGATCCCCTTCCACAACTTGACCACTAACCCCAGATCTATTGGGAAAGCAATTCCCAGAATCCTCTAGCCAGCCTGCTCCAGGAAAACCACATTCCACAATGGTTTAAGTGATAGTCCAAGACTATGGGCTACAATATTCATGCTCCACCCTCATTATTTTTGGTCTCCCAAGGCTATAGAGACAGACACAACACAAAAGGTTCAGCCCCCAGGCTACGAACCAGCACCATTCTTGGCAAACACATGGAGTCCTCCTTCTCAAAGAAAGCTAGCTTTATTCATTACTAACAATTTATAATGAACAACCATTAATTAATATCTGAAAGTGAACAGATGGGGCAAACTCTTCTAATTCCTTAACAACTTTAACAACAATTAACAATTACTTGATAGCACTGAATTAACATTAAGATCTGAGAAGCACAATAATACAAGACGAGGGATCTCCATGGACCTGGAGAGTTTTGCAGGCTGATTAGGGCAGGGGTCCCCAACCTCTGGTTCATGAACCAGCACCGGTCCATGGCATTCAAGCAACCGATCTGTGCAAACGAACAAAGCGTCATCTGCGGGATGCAGGCAGCATGTAAAACCACACCCCCTCTGGTCTGCAAAAAAATCTTTCTTCACAGAACCAGTCCCTGGTGCCCAAAAGGTCCGGGGCCCCTGGATTAGGGGATTGGGGTCTTTCCAAAGGGGCGTCCTCCAAGCTGTGGAGGCCACAAGGCTGAACTCTTACAACTAACAGAGATTTCTCATTCCTGCCCTGAACCAAAGGAAATCCTCTCCCTCTCCATAGTCAGACTGCTGAAATGAGGCACCCGAAAGCAACCAGGAACAGGCTTTTTGATTTTATGAAAAAGCTGCCGAGGATTATCATTTACAGTATAGCAAAATTTAAGTTATATTAATTTATAAATTAAAAATGTTTGGGGCACCCAAACAGTAACTACTGTAGGCGGATACGACAGCTCTTTTCTTCAGGCGAATTCTGCCCAGTTGGTTACACAGCAGCAAATAGGGGTTGACAGCAATAGCAACAGCACTTAAGACTTATATGCCACTTCATAGTGCTTTTACAGCCCTCTCTAAGCGGTTTAGAGTCAACATATTGCCCCAAACAATCTGGGTCCTCATTTTACCCACCTCGGAGGGATGGAAGGTTGAGTCAGCCTTGAGCTGGTGATATTCAATCTGCTGAACTGCAGCTAGCAGTCAGCTGAAATAGCCTGCAATACTGCACTCTGTAACCACTGTGCCACCTCGGCTCTTGATGGCATATCAGGAGATTTTTTGAATAAAAACTGTTTTATTGACAACAGCAAAAGTAGTGACTTGATAGAACATGTGAAGATACAAATCCTCAAGACCGGACTACAAGAATTGGGTTCCCACAGTGCACAAAGGCCCAATTAAAACACATCCAAGACAAAGATATTGTGTGAACTCATCCACTGGCATCCATAAACAGGATGTCTGACAGACAATGTGGACAGAAAGGTTTATTCTAGGTGGATCTGAGCAGACCGAATCAGGTTACACTTTACATTTGAAAGCCACAATCAATGTGGGTTCATGGGGGTGGGGGTGTCAAACACTTCTCTTTAAATCACCGTGGTTCAGTTCAGGCACCTAAACAAAACCAGACAAACCCAAGTATGGCTTAGTCCTGTGTGGCCATATTTGTACATCCTGCTTATCCTGGTTACTGAGTTAGCCCGTATTCTGGAGTCCCATAATAATAGCCAATGGGCCAAGAAGAAATAATCAGGTTCTACCTACCAAAATTAGCTTTTTGTGGGAAAGGAGAAACTTGACGGTCTGTAAACACTGGAAGGAACCTAACCAGAGTGAGTATCAATGGAGCAACATTTGTGTCTGGAACAGAAAAGTTTATTTTTAGGGCGTACATGAGGTGGATGTGAAAGTTAAGTACCAGGGTGACCAGTCCTTCCTGTCTTGGTTCCCTCAGGATGCAAAAGTTGCAAAGGGCAAGAGAGGGATCATCACAGCTTTCCCCTCCCCTCTTTCTCCTGACAACCCAGTCAATGGGAGTCAGTACTGAGCTGAACCTGGAGCACCTGTGAAAGTGAGGTGTCTGCTCTGATGCCAGACCAATAGCCCTGCACTGTCCCACTGGCAGCCATGATGGTCCTGCTTTCCAGCAGGATGGTAGCATCTGCACAATCCTATGATTGGGGCTTCTTGAAGCAAGGAGGTGCTCCCCTCTGACCTTCAGTTAACCTCCCTAAAGGAACATGGACCAAGATCATGGACACGAGCAGATGTTCACGGCAAGGCACCTTGTCACAAAAGGACTGAGGAGTGAGAAAGAGACCGAGAGAAGGAGGGGACTTCTTACCTAGTGTGCCAGGCGAATCAGGCAAACGACCCATATCAGGAAAATCCCACAAGTGGTGAGACTGAACATTGAGCAGGAAGCCTTACGTCCCTAGAGTCTCAAGGCCTCAGAGCTCTGAGAAATTGCAGAAAGAAGCTGAAGAGCTGATAAGCCGCTTCCTTGCTGGAGCTTGCAAACTCCAATAAGGCTGACCTTGGCTAGGTTACTGGGTGTGAAGGCAGCAGGGTGCTTGCAAAAAACTGGATGACCTCCCCTTGCTCGTTTTTGGTTGCAAACTCAGACTGGCCAATCTTTCTTAGCTACTGGAGGTTGCAGACTCAGAATGCTTAGACCTGGTCAAGGAAGGTTTCAAACTTAGGCTGGCCTCATCTCTCTTTGGTTTCTGGAGGTTGCAAACTCAAGCAGGGTTTCTCTCTGTGTGCTAGAGATTGCAAACTGGCCAGGTTCATCTCTCCCTCTGCTCACTGCATGGTTATAAACTCAGGCCAGTCTTAAATCTTTCTCGTCAATGGAAATTGGAAACTCAGGCTGGCTTCATCTCTTTGATTGTTAAAGTTTGCAAACACTGGCCAGCCTCCTCTCTCTTTGCTCACTGGAGGTTGCAAACTGAGGTTGGTTTCAATACCAGTGGAGGCTGATGCAACGGGTTTTGCAAGCAGCAAATATCTGCAACAATTGATACCAATTGTGTAACAACGCCATCACGCAAAGGACAGAGAATTATGCCGATGATATAAAATCACGTCTCTCCAGGAAAATGGCCAAGGCTGAATAAATGGACCCTCCTTCCCTCAGGGTTGTGGTCAAAGGAGGCTTCAGTTCAATTTCTAGCAATCACAGAGCAGTGGGGTTGTCTGCAGGGGGTCAAAAATGTCAAAATGGAGGGGGAAAACCATGCAGCGGAAATCCTGCCTCTTTTTTTATACCCACTGCATGTAAGAGTTGGGATTTCAATTATGCAGGAATGGCTGCTATCTTGGCTTTTTTTTTACTCCCCACGAGTGCCTGTGGTTAGATGGGTTGAGGAAGTGTCTCTATAGGCTGCTGTTTCCCTCTTCCCCCCATTTGCTCAAAGAACATAGTTTGTGTTTGCAAATGGAACCATGGTTTGCTAAATTAAAATGCACAAAACACTGACCATGAACCTGGATAACTTGTTGCCCTCATGCTAGGTAAACCAAACTTAGCTTAGTGCACTGTGTGTGCTCATGCATGATGGGCAGTTGTCTCAATCATAATCACGAAGGCCCCGTGATGCATCTGCCGCCCCTTAAGCATCCTTCCAGATTCACTGCTCGGCAATTTTAGAGAAGGTCCAGACTAATTTGGTGTTGCGGGTAAGACACTAGGCTAGAAAGGGGGAAATTTTGAGTTCAAATCCTGCCTTATTTATGAAAGCCAACTGGATGATTCTTGGCCAGTCACTCTCTCTCAGCCCAACCCACCTCACAGGGTTGTTGTTATGGAGGAAATAGGAGGAAGGTGTGTTGGACATGTTCTCATCGCCTTGGGTTAGTTATAAAAATAATAAGAGTTAGGATATAAATATATAAATTTTAAAAAAACAGCCAGCTGCCATTTTGATCTTTGTCTCAGCAAGGGGCATGGGTCTCCCCAGAAGCTGCAGCTCCCAAAAGGCTTGACTCTTTTATCTGGAGGAGCCCCCGCTCCCCCCAAAAGCAGAAATTTCCCTTCTTTTATTATTGTTTTTCCTTGAGGTTGACTTCCTGAGGATTTTATAGCTGCTGATTCAGTTCTACAGAGGAATTATTGAGTCTGTCATCTGCACTTCCATAACTGTCTGGTTTGGCTCTGCAACCCAACAAGACAGACACAGACTTCAACGGATAGTTAGAACTGCAGAAAAAACAATTACTACTAACCTGCCTTCCATTGAGGACCTATATTCTGCATGAGTCAAAAAGAGGGCTGTGAAAGTATCTACAGACCCCTCACATCCTGGACACAAACTGTTTCAACTCCTACCCTCAAAATGATGCTATAGGGTACTGCACACCAGAACAACTAGACACAAGGAGTTTTTTCCCAAATGCCATCACTCTGCTAAACAAATAATTCTCTCAACACTGTCAAACTTTTACTAAGACTGTATTACTATTATTCTTCTCAACCTTCCTGTTACCTATCTCCTCCCACTTATGACTATAACCATGTTGCTTGTATCTTTCAATTTATATTGTTTTTGTTTTTTAGTACGATTTGATAGCTTATTAGTAACCTTGATTATCACTAAGTGTTGTATCTTTTTATTCTTGATGAATGTATTTTATTGTCCTTATGTACACTAAGAGCATATACACCAGACAAATTCCTTGTACGTCCAATCACATTTGGCCAGTAAAGAATTCAGTTCAGTTCAGTTCAGTTCAGTTCAGTTCAGTTCAGTTCAGTTCAGTTCTGTTCTGTTCTGTTCTGTTCTGTTCTATTCTAAATTTGACAGAAGGGCCTTTTCTTGGGCGCATTTGGTGGCCTTTCATTTTATGTAATTCAGAACAAGTTACTTTTCAGTTTCTTGGACCATGCTGTATTTCAGTCGTGTTGTTGTTTTTGGTGTTTTCTAAAAAAATTTAAAAAATGGAATTGTCACTCCAGCAGGTGAACTGCAGCAAAACTGAGCTTTGAACAATGCTTGCAGGTTCTAGCCTCTAGAGGGCGCCAGACTCCCAGATGTTGGGTTTTCTGAAGTGTTAAGTATGCATAAAAAACTGGTATTAACTGCCTAGTGCCTGACATTCGGAAGATGCCAGACATCAGGAAATTGTCAGTTAAATTCTGGCTTGCTTTACCACTTGGGAAGGTTTGCATTAATTGTAGTCAGCTGCTCCTCTTTCTATCCCTGGTTATAACCTTGCACCTTTGATCTCAGGAGCTGATCAGGCAGGATGGCTGGCAATTCCTCTCAATCTAAGCTATCTTTTTAAAGGCAGAAGGAACAAAAGATATGCCTCCTACAGCCTCTTTTGTCTAGGTTTGCATGTCTGAGAAGAGTCCCTGAACATGCAGTGAAATCAGTTAAAGGGGCTTAGGTTATAGCAATGGAGGTCCAGATAGAGGCGCTTAACAGAATAACGGCAACAGAGCTTTACTTTCAAAACATTTTATACTTTTAACTCGTTTCTACCATTGTCCTTCAGATCAGTGGAGTGTTGGGACTTTGAAATCAATAGCCTATCTTCTTCTTTCTCCTTTCCTTTTTTCCTTTGTTTGCCACCTTTGTTTCTACAAATAACTCAAGACAGCAAACATATCCAACACAACTTCCCCCTTCTCTTTTCCTCACAATAATCACCCTGAATTGGTAAATTGGGCTGAGAGAGAGGGACTGGTCCAAGGTCATCCAGCTGGCTTTCACGGCTAAGGTGGGACTAGAACTCATAGTCTTCTACTTTTTAGCCTGGTGATTAAGCACTAGACAAAATGGAGTAGAAAACAATAGAAATTTCCTTTCTTCCTTCCTTCCCTCACAAAGCTAAGTTATACTGAATTTAATTTAAAGCAAAGAACGTTGCAATTAAGGTGTCAGAATTGTTTTCTGCCCTAATAAGATGGGAAATTGTTAAAACTGAAGGATCTGGAATTTTGAAACCCAGATTAATAAACCTATTTGTTCAGTTTAAACTACAATTTTGTTTAGGACCATGTGGTGAAGAAGGGATTTCCCTTAAATTCTAACTGATCTTATTTATATCGTTGAAGGGCCATTTTATCAAAGAGGATACAAATGGTGAAAAACCATCACTGTCCTTGTGATGCAAATACTATGAGTTATCTGGACAGCTTTGGAAACATCATATTTTGTCCACTGTTGGAAGGAGAGGGGATGAAGTCCAAATTAAAATGTTGAATTATAGATGTTTGAATCAACCCATTCCTACCACATAAGCTACTAATAGTCTTTGGGCTGAGGCAAGATAATAAGCCCAATAAATAGGGTAAGTAAATGTATTATTAATTATATAATAAAGGGAATTTAAGGAAGCACTTTATTCAAACATTCCAGTGAACGAAGTGCAATACATTTATGCAGATATTTAAAGAAAAATAAACCATAACAAACGTAACACCATCCCACCCAGAGCAATAACTAGAGATTTGTATTTAGCAATCCAATTCCTTGGCACTCAATAATATGGGCATCCTTGGAAGAGTCTTCGTCTTCTGATTTCGTCACTGTAAACTTAGCCTGCAAACAATAAACAAAAAAAGCATGCGTTCTTAAATTGTTCTTTGCATAAAATGAACTCCAAGAAAGTACAACACACACACAAATTCAAAAATTACAAATACAGGTAAGTCCTCAGTGCAATTAGGACCAGCAATGTCATTAAGCAAAAAGTCATGTGACTGCACTGGACTTCAGTTCTGCTAGTCATTGAGCAAATCACCAATGGTCATTGAGGGCAACATCATGTGACCATGACTTATGACTTCCTGCCAGTTTCCCCATTGACTCCTCTTGTGAAAAGCCAGCTTTGGAGGTCAGAAATGCTCATCATGCAACTATGGAATGTAGTGACCGTCGTAAATGCACACTGGTTGTGAAGTGCCAAATCATAATCATATGATTGCAAGAAGGCTGTGATGGCCATAGTTTGAAGGAAAATTTTCAGTATTACCATAAATTTAAACAGTTGCTGAATGAGGCAGTCAGTGAGGGAGGATTACCTATAACAGGGGTGAGCAACTATGGCCCTTTCATGACTTGTGGACTTCAACTCCCAGAATTCCTGAGCCAGCCATGTTAGCTCAGGAATTCTGGGAATTGAAGTCTACAAGTCATAAAAGGGCCATAATTGCCCACCTCTGACCTATAAGATCATATTTATAATTACTGAAATGTCAGCATCATTTGAATTCCCCAAAGAGAACATTCTGAAGTCGAGTGCCATCTCCAAAAGGCTTTATATATCTGATACCTGCTACTCATAATGATAGTCAGGGAAATTTCAACTTTGTATCCTGCTGGCACCCACTGTACAAAATGTGGATGGTCAAAAGTATCTTCAGGCAGATTACTCCATAATCCAATCAGTAGACAAGGCAAGGCAGCTACCTCACGAAGTAGGTGCTGGATAGCAGTAAGGATTTGGAGGATAAAAGCTGCAATTGTTATGCATATTATCTTAGGCTCAATATATCAGAAGTAATTGCCATTCTTTCCTATACGCATTGAATTGTGGAGGGCATCACTATATCCTTTGCTTCCCAGTAAACCATCCTGTAACAGCCCTTTTTTCACTAGAGATCATATGATACTAATGCTGACCAGATTGGACAGCTTTGGAAAAATCAGCTGATCTGTAAAGAAAACTGGTACTTACTTTTGTCAGCAGTTCAGCAAAATGTATAGCCGTTTCTGTGTGCAGGGTAATTGGTCCAGTTTTTATTCTCGATTTCCCATTTGCTAAACCCATGAAAATGATCAGCTGTAGGGAATCAAAAACAAACCAGCATTATGAATGCCTAAAGGGATGCAATATACGTGGTGTTATAAAAGAAGAAAGACGACATATTATTCCACTATCTGACCGGAGCATCCTTTTATGGGATGCCTTTCTTTCTAGATGTTTTTGCTTGCACCATTCTGAATGATCTGAATTGATTACAACCGGTCAAGTCACTGAAAAATGTACGGATGCAATCCTGAATGCATAATTAGGGAGTAAGTGCCACTATACTTAAAGATATTCATAAAGTACTCTTACTTTTTATTATTACTTAACAAAATGTATTTATCAGAAAAGGTTCTACCACAATGGTTCCCAACCTATGTGGCTTGGCAGCCTGGCTGGGGGTCGATGGGATGGGGGGAGAAGGGAACCAGGCTGCGTAAGTGGCAGGTTGGCATGCATGCGGTCACAGAGCGTGGCCGGGTTCCAAATAGGCCACAGCCCGGTAGTGGACTGCGGCCTGGGGGTTGGGGACTCCTTTTGATTTTTTTTTTAAATGATTGTCCTCCTATAACATATTTTTACCATCCCTGTTGTAAAATACAGTGGGGCAAAAAAGTATTTAGTCAGCCACCAATTGTGCAAGTTCTCCCACTTAAAAAGATGAGAGAGGCCTGTAATTGACATCATAGATAGATCTCAACTATGAGAGACAAAATGAGAAAACAAATCCAGACAATCACATTGTCTGATTTGGAAAGAATTTATTTGCAAATTATAGTGGAAAATAAGTATTTGGTCAATATCAAAAGTTCATCTCAATACTTCGTTATATATCCTTTGTTGGCAATGACAGAGGTCAAACGTTTTCTGTAAGTCTTCACAAGGTTGGCACATGCTGTTGCTGGTATGTTGGCCCATTCCTCCATGCAGATCTCCTCTAGAGCAGTGATGTTTTGGGGCTGTTGCTGGGCAACAAGGACTTTCAACTCCCTCCAAAGGTTTTCTATGGGGTTGAGATCTGGAGACTGGCTAGGCCACTCCAGAACCTTGAAATGCTTCTTACGAAGCCACTGCCTGGGCGGTGTGTTTGGGATCATTGTCATGCTGAAAGACCCAGCCACGTTTCATCTTCAATGAAAGGTTGCTGATGGAAGGTTTGCACTCAAAATCTCACGACACATAATTTGCAAATAAATTCTTTCCAAATCAGACAATGTGATTATCTGGATTTGTTTTCTCATTTTGTCTCTCATAGTTGAGGTCTACCTATGATGTCAATTACAGGCCTCTCTCATATTTTTAAGTGGGAGAACTTGCACAATTGGTGGCTGACTAAATACTTTTTTGCCCCACTATACACTAAATTTACAACCTTTTCCAGTTTCACACAAGGTTCTATTGCTCTGGCAAGATTCTGGATCTACAGGCTATTTTTTTTAGCTTACTGATTTATTACTGTTGCTAGTTAAACAGAATTCATTAGTAGGCCAGCTTGGTATTATGGCTCAAAGATGGGTATCACTTTATTGAATTTTTATCTCAAGCTATTTTGTAATAATGCAAGTATTTAGTGTCACACTAAAGATCACTTTTTTTTCTTTTTCTTTTCAAAAGGCAGGTTTACAGAAAAATAAGGCTATAGAAAAGCCCAATTTTTTGTAAATGTCTATCAAAATTTGCAAAGATATAGAGGTGGCTTTTGAGAACTGCAGGTGGAATTGAAAGAGAACCTTTCATAGTGAATGATCTGTGAATGATCTGCTGAATTTAATGGTTTTGTCAGATCCACCTTTCCGTTTTCGCTAACAGCCACATTGGCTGGGATTTCCAATGCCAGAAAATCCCAACTCCAGAGAGTTGGGGTTCCTCTTTTCCAATTGAGGTATGCAAGAAGAGAAGAAACAAAGAAATCCATGTGGCTCAAAGCTCTCCCAGGACAACAGTCATACCATATAACAGTAACAGTGTTGGAAAGGACCTTGGAGGTCATCTAGTCTAACCCCCTGCTCATGCAGGAGACCTGTACTAGGGATTCGAACCCCCAAACTGCCGACCTTTCTGATCGACAAGTTTAGTGTCTTAGCCACTGAGCCACCTAGTCAGGCTCCCCAACATAGTAGGAAATTAAACCTCTGAAGAGTTTGGCAAAGTTTTTTCTCCTTCATGGCATACAATGGAAATGGTGTTTAAAACAGAGAAAAAAGAGAGATAATGTTTCTATTTGTTTTCCAGTGAAGTGAGGTTGGTCTGAAATGCTGGAAATGTCAGACGATTTCCTTATTAGTATGCTCCTAAGCTCAGGAGTTATTAAAAACCACTTTTTTTCCACTTCACTTTCCAGCTGTGTTGGTTTACAACTCAAACCCACCAGCACAGTGGTGAAATGTATATTTTGTTACTACCGGTTCTGTAGGCGTGGCTTGGTGGTGGTGGTGGGTGTAATATGACTGAGTGGGCGTGGCCTTTTTTTTTTTAACTTTTAAAACCATTTTTCTACCACCTCTTCGGCTGAAGAGGTTGTTAAAAAAATGCTTTTAAAGCCTCTGACCATCCCAGCTGACTTGCCTGATCAGCAGAGGCTTTTTTTTAAAGCCTCTAACGATCCTAGCTGACTTGCCTGATTGGCAGAGGCTTTGTTTTTACTTTTAAAAGCATTTTTTCTATAATCTCTTCGGCCGAAGAGGTTGTAGAAAAAAGGCTTTTAAAAATTAAAAAAAAGCCTCTGATGATTGTGTGGCTCAGCTGAGCAATGTAGGGGGGAGGGAGAAGGGGGGGCAGGGATTTTTGCTACCGGTTCTCTGAACCACCCACCTCCATTGCTACCGGATCAGGCGATCTGGTCCGAACCGGGAGCATTTCACCCCTGCACCAGCAATTGAAGATGATAGGACTTCACAGGCCACCATAGCTTGTGGGTGACAGATTGAGAAAACCTGGATACTGAATCTGGATAGCTTCTTGGAACCCTAATCCACATGTATGAGAAGGTGTAATTATGGCATCTCAGTTTGTACTTTTTTGTGAGAGACTTCCCACATGCAGATCTTACTTGGTCCTGCAGATAATCATCCACAGCACCTCCATGCCGAAGGTTTCCCAGCAACATCTCTGCTGCTTCGATTCCAACTTTGTCTGCATTTTTACCTGCAAGAAAAATTAAGTAGGGATGTGATTTAAATAAAATGCTTACCTAACAAGATTGCCTCTTCAAAAAAATGAAAATATGTTCAGAATAGATTTCTATCTTTGGATGGTTTAATTATAAAAGGCATTTATTCACCTTCACGAGGTAATCAGGGAGAGTTACGAAGTTTTTCTCTGTGATGAAATTTGATGTCAGCTATTCATGAAGTTGTATTTGATTTATAATAAATTGAAGTTATATTTGATTTGGTATGTCTATTATGATTTCTCTCAAATATGTGCTATGGTAAGAGCTCAATTTAATGAACCTTGATACAATGAATTTTGTGTGCAATGGACCCAAAGCCACAGGTATTGAAACATGTTGAGATAATTATGCAAGTATATGGATGCAAATGATGTCCCTGGTGTTATGAACGAATCACTAACTCAATGTAGATTTGGCTTTCACAGCTAAGGTAGTATACTGTTTCATTATGCCACTAAGGTATCTCTTATCTTCGGTTTTCCCTTTGCTTTTCCTTCCCTCTCTTTTTTTGTTAATCATCTCTCTCTCCTCCACTCATGTAAATTAGGGAGTGACCTTAACTGTTTGAGATCATGTATTTTCATAACAGGGATGTTATTATTCACGATTAATGTCAATATTATTTTTAATTTATTGTATGTCTATTGCTGGTCGATGACCATAATAAAGTATTTATTTAATCATCTCTCTCTCTCCTCTTTTTCCCCTCCAAGTTCTCTTAGCCTTCTGCCCCATCTTTCTTATAAGGACGTCTCCGAATAATCCTTTCCTGTATGTTAAACAACAATGCTCCCTATCATCACAGCCTCTTTTTCCAGATGATTTTGAAGAAAGATATCTCATTCTCCTCTCATACATGTTACCCTAAGGGAAGATGGGAGGCCAATAAATTTATGTGTATGTGTGTGTGTGTGTGTGTGTGTGTGTGTGTGTGTGTGTGTGTGTGTGTATGTATGTATGTATATATATATATATATATATATATATATATATATATATAAATTTATGTCTGTCTGTCTGTCTGTCTGTCTGTCTGTCTGTCTGTCTGTCTGTCTGTCTGTCTGTCTGTCTATCTATCTATCTATCTATCTATCTATCTATCTATCTATCTATCTATCTATCAGAGGTGGGTTTCTGACCAGTTCTGGAGAACCAGTAGTAGAAATTTCGAGTAGTTTGGAGAACCAGTAGTAAAAATTCTGGCTGGCCCCGCCCCCATCTATTCCCTGCCTCCCAAGTCCCAACTGATCAGGAGGAAATGGGGATTTTGCAGTAACCTTCCCCTAGATTGGGGAGGGAATGGAGATTTTATGGTATCCTTCCCTTGCCATGTCCACCAAGCCACGTCCACAGAACCAATAATAAAAAAATTTGAAACCCACCACTGATGTATATGTGTGTGTACACACACACATACTCTTTCTCTTCAAACTTGGCCTTACAGATTCAGCCAGGGCAAGCTCTCTATTTGTAATAAGAGATCTTTTGGATTTGAAGACCCATGTACCTTATTGGATATATTATTTATTTATTAAATTTATATGCCACTCAGAGCTGCCTTATCGGGCAGATGGGTGGCATACAAATGAAATAAATAAATAAATAAATATGTCATAATGAAGCTGTCATCAGATAAGAACACAGATTGGATATAATCCTGAAAAGGGAGCTGGAGATATGATGCTAGGGAAAACTGCCATGTTTTGGGTTTGAGCCTTTTACAAAATGGGTACCGAGGAGGCCAAGTCACATGAAGCAATGTAAAGCTCTCACCTCTTTTACCAAGGGATGATCCTGCCAGCAAGCAGCCAGTGGATGTCTCTGCAACAATTCTAAATAAAGTAAAAAATTATAGAATTGTATGAAACCATTGAAGCTCACCCCTCCTCTTCCCTCCCCAAAAACAGCTCACAAGAAGCCAGTTGGCTTCCTATGGCAATAAACTGGACTCTCAAATGACAATCAAACTCACTCACATAATTCCAGATCCTGTTCCAAAGGCCTCATTATCTGACTCTCTAACAGTCTGAATATTGACATAAAGATCCCGGATCTCTTTCCTGATGCATTTCACTGCAGCAGAAGCCATCTCTTTGGCTACCTAAAGTAGCAAAATGAAAGGAATATATGGAATTCCCAATATAAGAGCTTTCCTTCGTATATGTATTTTACATGGAAAGAAGGAAGGAAAGATTGCAATTTTGCAGAAATTTGCAAGTGATGTCTCCTGAAAAGTTGATCTAGAGACTGTTTGCTTAAAGCTGTGATGGTGAATCTGTGGCACGGGGACCCCTCTCTGCGGGCACACAAGCCGTTGCCCAGCTCAGCTGTACCCTTCATGCATGCGTGCCTGCCAGCCACCTGATTTTTGGGTCTCTGCCACGCATGTGCTGGGGATGGTGATGGCGGGATGCATGTGGAAGACACATGCACATACCTGGGGGATTGCACATGCATGCCTGGGGGCGGGGGGGGAGCAGGAGGGTGCAGCTCGTTTTTGGTCCCAGGAGGCTGCAAGGAGGCCTACTAGGCCCAAAACGGCGCAGGGAGGTCGCATGTGCATGCGTAGGGGTGGGGGAGCATGGGGGCACTTTCGGTATGCAAAAACAAAAAGGTTAGCCATCACTAGCTTAGAGTATCTTGCCTGATGATCCCTGCCATTTATATAGTACAATCTGAACCCATTTCAGGTTGAAGATTCTACTTGGTGTTTGAATGGCAAGTCAGGCGCTGAACTCAAGTATATTGGAAAAAGAAATAAACATGGAAGTCTTTAAATTGAATCAAACCCAGGAATAGGTTTACTGCCCTCGGGTTTATTGAGGTTTTTTTGGTGATAAAAAAAAACTACAAGATTACTAACTACACACAAAAAAAACCCCTATAAAACAACTTCTGGAGAGGTTCTGGAGACCATGTCAGACTCTGAATGATGTCAAGAGTCTTAGGATCTCAGGTTAGATAACCCTGCTACAGAAAGGAGGTCTCATCGGAAAACCTTCTCTCAGAACAAATTTCACCCGTGATTTTACCTAAATCAGAGCAGCTTTATAAGGTGACCTGGCTTATTTGACTCATTCAGCAGATGGGAGACTGATGTGAAAACAAAAAAGGGATTTTTCTAAGGCTATCAAATAACCTTCCGTACAAGGAGAGACTCAAACTCTCTGAAGTTATATTATACATCAGCTTTTTCACATAACATATTTGGC
Source organism: Masticophis lateralis (assembly GCA_030761175.1). Taxonomy (NCBI): domain Eukaryota; kingdom Metazoa; phylum Chordata; class Lepidosauria; order Squamata; family Colubridae; genus Masticophis; species Masticophis lateralis. The sequence goes on from JAUDYJ010000003.1 coordinate 127,520,217, forward strand.
AAAGAGACTCAGGAGCAGAGGTGGTATTCAGGTGGTTCGGACCTGTTCGGCTGAATCAGTAGCGGAAATCGCAAGTGGGCTTTCCACCTGCCCAGACTCTATGCCATCCAATTTAGGCACATTTTTGAGGCCGGGCGCATGCGCGGAAGGCACGCACACCATCAAAACACATGCACAAAATGCCGGGCGCATGAAGGGACGGGACACATATGAGCGGGGTTGCATGCACACTCACATTTGCGTACCGGTAGGGAAAGTAAGTGAATACTACCCCTGCTCAGGAGGATTACTAATTAATCTTTTGTAATGACCTATTCAGTGGTGCTCTTATAATCAAGTCCTGGGCACATTTAGGGAACATTGGTAATCACCATCTTTCAAAAATGAAGAAACTACATTGTAACAGGTTGGCTATTTGTTCATCTTGTTCACTATTGCCATCTCTAACCCGAATCTCTGACCTGCTTTGCCACATCTTAGGCAAATGTCTTTCTTACTGGCTTTGGTATCCTGTTATAACTGAAGATGTCAATTAAAGAAGTGGCCCCCAACCTTTTGGGCTCCAGGGACAAGTCCTGTGAAGAGAGGTTTTTCCATGAACCAGAGGGGGCGTGGTTTCGTGTGCTGCCTGCGTCCTGCGGATGGGGCTTCGCTTGGTAGCACGGCCTAGTTTCTGGCATGCTGCGGACCAGTGCTGGTCTATGAACTGGGAGTTGGGGGCCTCTGAATTAAAGGACTGGACCTGGGATCTTCTTCAGGAAAAGAATGTACTTTACAAAGGCACTATTTATTTTTAGCCTTATGACTGCGTAACTATTTTCTTAATATGGCAACAATTGGAGGACTATAAAATGAACACTCTACTATGCTGATATCATAACTAAATTGCCCATATTATTTTTCAAGGTAACATGGCATCTTTCTAAGAGCCATAGTCAGCGTAACAATAGCTTGCCGATAACCAGAGGACTGGTGCATTCCATCTAGGAAATCGTTAAGCTGCTATTTACAAATTCCAACATGTTAACTAAACCAAACTATATTATAACTTAAAGCAGGGTGAATTCAATCCAACTCTGAATCCAAATCTTACAGGATAAGCCCTTTTCCTCACCTAAATCTATCAGACATACTTACTTTGATTGGCAAAGCCCCAGCTACAAAGGCTCTTCCATGTATCTTGGTCACCGTACCACGGTCAATTAAATTGATTGGGTTTAGCTGCTTAACCGGGGACATTCGGACAACCACTTCACCACCCCCTTTAGGATAGTAGCCCCTGTTAAAAAGTAATGACACACAAGCAGAGATCAAAATAATGAGTTGGTAGGTTTTTTTCCTGCCATTAAAAATAAACCTCCTTAAACATAAATAGTAAATCTTGCAAAAGGCTCATTTAATCTAGTGTTCTATTTCCTACACCATCCCATTAGAGCGTCTTTGATAAGCCCACAAACAGGTTATGAATATCAGGGGCCCAGCAAATAAGTGTTCATAGAGGAGGCAGCTCAAGAGCAGAAGGAGCTATCACCACACCCTTTAATCCCAAGGCATATCTAGTCCTCTTGGTCTAAAATCATCTGGCTTTGACTGATGTGCAAGTTCCAAAAAGAAGATGGAACCAGGACAAAGAAACAAAGGAGAAAATCAAAAGACAATTCATAATTGTCATAATTTAACAAATACAGTGTATATGTTCCATATTATTTAACAATTTGGGCAAATTATGAAAGAGTTCAAGGGAAGCTATATTCTAATTTTCAGAAGCTGCACTTACTTTTAATAGACTCTGCTTTAGAAGGCCAATAAAGCTGGTCATAAGCTAAAGGAAGGGAATATCTTTTGTTGGCAAAATGCAGGAAAGTTATTGCGGATGGAAATTTGTAATCATAGAGACAAGACACAACTCAACATACAACTCGAACTCACCTCCTTTTTATGTCACAGTCTACAATCAAACCAAATTTCTCAGCTATTGGCTTGAAGATCTGGAGAGTAAATACATTTATGAAAAACAGGTACATCCTTTTAATGAACAAAGAACCCTTTAGTCATGTTGCCAGGTTGATGCAAAAACAACATACCTATCTGCCTGAAGGCCTCAGTCCTATTTTATCTGAATATGGAAAACTGCAGTTTCTATGAACAATAGTTTGTTGTCAAAAGCTGCAATTTCTTCATGTTTTAAGGACAAACTATGATTTGTGCAAATCACTTCTATGTGCCTGGGACATATTCTAATCTGCCATAAATTAGAAGTAGAATCTCACAGATAATCCTTTGGGCACAGAACAAAAGGAACGGAGCCAAGAGTTTTCAAGGCCCACAATGACATATCATTTTATGTGATCTGAGGCAATGTAGAGCAGGGCTGTCAAACTCCCGGCCCGCGGGCCAGATGCATCACACGCTGGCCACATTGATGCCCCGTTTAACCAAGGGAGGAAAGTCCCGATATATCATGTGACGCTGCTGTGATGATGTGAGTTTGACACCCCTGGCCTAGAGAAAAAATTAGGAGGTGGGATAATATACCGTTTCATTTCTTTTCAGGCAGACAAAATAATTCTCATTCTCTTTGTTACCAATAGAGAAGAATATTTGTAGCTCAGGATTGAACTGTGTAATCCTTGAGGTTCTCTGGTTTTTGTTTGGTTCGTTGTTTTCCTGCAGACATTTCATCACCAAACTAGATAGTATCATCAGTGCTGGTTATACCAAGTTTGATAATAATGATGAGGTTACATAGTCTGTTATTGAAATGTTTGCAAAAAAGCCCCCACCAAATTCCATGAGAACTAATTACCCTACAGTCTCTGTTTTTCACTTGACACACAGCTTCGACTAAGAAATACCTAACCAATAAAAATAAAACAATCGATTATATTATAATCACCCTCTTTGCAATGTGGGCAGATATGCCATGTTATCCACAGAATCCCATTATTTTCAGTAATAAAAATATTTAGCATCCCACTGAGTAATTACAAGCAGCAAACGAAGTTCAGAAATAACTGTTCACTTGACTGTGACAAGTACAAATGAGAGGCATTTATTACAATCTGAATAAATTGATTAAAGCAGTTTTAACTTGTTTTAACATTGTTCTAAAAAGCTTGATCACTGCTTCACCAGAGATGTTGCACAAGCTTTAAAAACTTAACATGGTGGCACATCAGAACACATAAAAAAGGAGCAAGTCTTGACTCATGAATGTTTTGAACCTCCTAAGCTTGATTTAGCCCATTTAATTTATGACATCACCTTTTAAAAGCTGATTTTTCTTTTCTTTTCTGCCATACTTTCAGGCAGACGCATGAGGACATAAAAATGCTTGAGGACCAGCAAATATGGTGAACATATTCCCAGTATCTGTACTGATAAAACTAACTGGACATGTCCACTGTGAAACAGCCCCAAATGAAGGCTAACTTGATCTGCACGATCCAAGGGCCAACTTTAAGCACGTGATTTTCTACTTACCATCAACGTATAGTCAATCTGAGGAGCCATCTCTGCATTGGTGCCACCTTTCAAACGAAGTTCAGAAGGAGAGGCCGCAAAAAGGACACAGGGCATGGCCACTTGCATTAGCAAGCAAACACTCCTACGATTTAAAAAAAATGCATAGACAAAAGAGGTTTCTGCTCTCATGTTCCCAGCGAGGAGTGGGACTCAAGTGCTTAAATAGTCCATTCAACTCTATGATTTTTTAGCTGATTTTACACTCTCCCTTCTTGAGCTGTCTAGGGGAAATACATCTATGGTTTTCTTTCCCACCCACCTTCCATTTTACTCTCAGTAAGCTTTAGAGCAGTAGTTCTTAAGCTTTTTTTTTTTTCAGGACCATTTCCACTTTTAAAAGTTATGGAGGAGCCCAAAGAACTTTTGTTTTTAAAGATTACATTTACCAATATTCAGTGCATTAAAAATTAAAATTGCTGCATTCGCTGCCACCACTACTTCTCATTAACTGATGAGATTTTAATATTGTATTTCAACAAAGGCTGGCAAATAATTTTGATTTCATGGACTCCTGAGAGAGGCTTGCTGGACTCCCAGAAGTCCTAAGTCCACACTTTAAGAAACGCTAATTTAGAGAGAAAGCAATAGCTAAACAAGGACTAGAACTAAGCCTTTCTACTGTTAATTCAACAACTGGTCAATCTAAACATTGAAATTCTGAGCCACTCTGCACTTCTAATTTGGTGTTAGGATTTTGCAATTGCTGGACTTCCATCAAAGGCTCCAGGATCCACAAAAGGGAAAAATCCATAGAACAAAAAAATGCTCTTTAAAAAAGATTAAACAGCAGAAAAATCTACCAAAAAAATTCAGGACATAGTAATAAAATATTAGTGTATATGTATGTATATGTATTTATACCTTTTCTTTCATTTTGCAGCAATATCTTTCTTGGTCTGATGTCTTTTAGGTGCACTGGACTATAATTCCTATATCATACTTAGGTGCATGGTGGACTAAGTGCATTGGACTATAATTTTAGGTGCATTGGACTACAATTCCCATATCATACTGAGCCATCCCTTTACTGGCTGGGGATGGTAGAATTGTATGCAATATATTTGGAAAAACACAATTCTATAGCTTTAATGTATAGGTTATCTTCAAAACTGAGTGCTAATTAATACAAATTTAGAAAATAATACCCTGCTGTTTTAGTATCCGCTATGTGAGTTCCACCCTTGATCTTCCCAGGTGTGAAAGTGATCTCTGTTGACCCAATGTCTCCACCTTCCATCTGTCCATCACATAGAGCTCGAACCATTTCCAATCCAGACAGGTGCTGAGGCCTTCAAGTCAAGTACACTGAATTAGAACATAAACAGAGCCTGGGCATGCATACAGGATACAAAGGATTCTCACCTTAAGGCTGTGGTAAGTTGCTCTCGGTTCTGTCCAGTTCTTGAGAACTGGTAGTAAAAGTGGTGGGAGACTCTGCCCACCCAATCTGACATCATATTTGGCGACTGCGCATGCACAGAAGCACAAGCGTGTGTGCAAAGCACACACGTTCCTGTTGCAAACCAATAGTAAAGGTAAGTAGAACCCACCCCTGTCTTAAGGTGATGTCTTCCTCCATCACAGATTAACTAGTCACTTCTCTCTTACTTGTCCAGGAAAAATAGCAATAACCCTTGGACAAGCAAATGGCCATAATTCTCAATTACTACTTCCCTTGTTTAGAAAGAACATTTCTTCAAGATTGGGAAATGGGTGCATTTTACCTAATTTCACATAGCCTTTGATTTCAAAATCCTTCTCTAGGCAATCAATTCAGACTTCTGACAAGTGTGAGATATCGTTTGATAGCAGTAAGTTACACAGAAGGATGTCAAGATGAGAAAGGGAGGGGGATGATAGATAAGATACATGGTTCTACTTATTTTTGGTTCTGGCTCCACCCACCATTTGTTTCAACCCCACCCACCACGTGGGATGTACCTCCCAGTCACTGTAGGAAATATGGTGCTATGTGAACTAAAATTAGTATGATTCATTGTAGTATAGCTATTTATGTCCCTGTAGCAACTTCTAGGAAAAAAGTATTCCAGGAATTCTGTCTCCTAGGTCTTTTGGCCAATGGCGGCCGCGCGGGTAGTTACGGGGGCTTCTCGTTACTCCCGTGTTACACCTCTCCTGCGCGGGCTGCAATGGCTACCAGTTGTTCTCCGGGTTCGTTTCAAGGTGCTGGTTTTAACCTATAAAGCCCTACATGGCTTAGGCCTGGGGTACTTACAGGACCACTTCCTGCCTTCCTCCCACTGTCCAGTGTGCTCCCATAGAGTGGGCCTCCTCCAGGTGCCGTCAGCCAAACAATGTCGGCTGGCGGCCCCCAGGGGGAGGGCTTTCTCTGTTGGAGCCCCGACCCTCTGGAATAGTCTTCCCACCGACCTCAGGACGGCCCCCGACCTCCTCTCCTTTCGCCGAGGATTAAAGACATGGCTGTTTAAAGAACATTACGATTGTGGGGTTATATACTGTATTTTCCTGCATATAAGACTACTTTCTAACACACAAAAATCTTCTCAAAAGTCGGGGGTCGTCTTATACGCCGGGTTTCATTCTCCTGTAACCAGGCAGACCAGCCCATAAGGCTCTGACGAGCCTTAAATGGCTCTGAGGAGGGTCGTCTTATACGCCCAGTCGTCTTATACGCCGGAAAATACGGTAGTCTTTTTTAGAATGATTTTAATGGATTTTAATGTGTTTTAATTGTGTTTATTGTGATTTGTATTTATGACTGTTTTTGTAAGCCGCCCTGAGTCCTTGGGGAGAATGGCGGCACATAAATCACATAAATAAATAAAATAAAATAAATAAATAAATAAAATTATTCCAAATTATACCAACAAGAATAGAACCATCAATTGCAGAGACATTTGTTTAAGTCATTAATTATATATATATAATTAATATACATACATACATACATATATATATGTATATGAATGATGCTATTGGATTGCTACTTGGAGTCAGTTTTATGATGGAAACAGCATATAAACCTGAGAAATAAAAAATAATTTATGGTTGAAATGGCTTATAAGTTACTTTGATGGGGTCTGTGACTTAAAAGGCAAGATACAAATAATAGTAAAATAAAACATAAGAACAATATAATATATCATGCTGTAATTAAATGCCACACTGCCATCATAATAGGACTTAAGCAAGCTGCTACACTTTTATTTATCCACAGGTATATCTGTAAATAAAGGGAATTCCAGGGCTGGAGGCTAGACAAGAATGTCAAAGGCAATGCATAACCATCCAGTTCCTTGATTTAAGGGAGTCTTTATCCTTGATAACAATCAGCAAATGGGTACATCATTGTAGTCACCATTAAAATTAAAAGATTTTGCAGACTAGTAAATTTTCTGAAGTTCTCCACAAACCTGGCATAAAGATGAGTCACAATGATCTGACAGCTCCCCCCCCCCCCCAACATTAGCAGGAGAGAAATTAGCTTTCCCAACAGTTCACCAGGATTTACCTTAGACCAGGCTGACTCCTGCCAGCTCGGATATTTTTCACCTGCAAAGGTTTATTCAGCAAGCAACTCAGAGCTGTAGAAACCCTCAAGATCTGGCCACCCTGAAAGGAAAGCAGATCGTCAAACCTCATAAAATCGGAGCTGTTGTGAAAGATTGGATAGTCTATCCAAGGACTAGGCCAAGTTCACAGATCTGTAAAGCCCATTTTCAAAAAAAGATGGGGATTGGAGGGGGGGGGAGTATTAGGGCTGGTAAGCACAGATGTCCTAATACATTTAGATAGGCGAGCTATTAAGATTGGAATTCTAATGAACTCAATGGGAGGCGCGCATAAACTATTCCTGTGGATACCCGCCGGGAAAGGAGGAATCCAAAGATTAATATTGGATTGCTTTTTTCCAAATATAAAAAGATCCACGGCAGAATGGATCTTCGGAGGGAGAGTTTAACCCTATTTCTGGTTCGGGGAAGAAAACGGGGTTCACTTCTTCCTGCCAGAAATTATGAGAATTGCGACCTTCTTGCTTGCTCTCCGACACCAATCGAACTGTTCATTCATTCGTTCGTTCGTTCGTTCATTCATTCCTTGCGAACGTTGGGTTGCACTTGCGCCCAACGGGGATCTGGCTATCCACGATTCTCTTTTCCCCTAACTCACCCCTTCCATAACGCTGCCATCTATCTCCACCCGGCCTTCGTCGCCCATGGTGGGCCGCCGCTGAGAGAGGACGCTGAGAGGCGTCCTGCAAGTGAAGAGGCCTTTCCGAAAGTTCAACCCCCTCGCTCCCAGGAGCCGAAAAGCCGAGGGACCGGAACCCGACCCAAGACAAGCACGGAAAGCGAGCAATCCAGCCACTGCTGCAGCCACCTCCTCCGGCTTTCGGCCTCTACTGAGAAAACGGGAGGGGAGCAGGCGCAGAACAAACCAGATCTGCTATTGCTTCTGCATCACTCGGGAACTCTTTTACTCTAGCGACTTTAAAAAAATAGAGAGCTCCGGCTGCGAAGTTATTTCCATATACAACTTTTGGAAAATACTTTTCCTTCCTTCCTAAATGCATTTAAGTTTCTCTTCAACCACAGCTCGACTGAATCGCATAGCGTTTGCTTTTCAATCCCCAATGAGGTCTGCCGGAATTGGCTGCACAAATCAGGATTGGGCGTGACAACACTGTAGCAGACCACGATAGGCAGGCAGGCAGACAGACATTGATAGACACTGATAGACATTGATTGATAGATATTGATAGACAGGTAGACAGATATACACAGAGAGAAATGGTAGGTAAGTAGGTAAAGATAGGTGGGTAGAGAGATAGATACTGCCTCTATGGATACGGACTAAAACCTGTATAGCCTGAAAGGTTGCATCCGTTTTATTACATTATGTATGTGAGATATATTCATACACATGCGGAGAGAAAGACGGCGTATGTATGTACATGTATAGAAATAGACACCTTTCTAGGCACCTTCAGGGGCAGGAGGGTGATGTCCAGCCCGGTGAAACATTATCTCTCATCAGGTGAAGTTGGACCCATCCCTGTTAATTTCCCTTAAATCCCTCAAGATGTGGTGATCTCAAGAGAATGATGAGATAATGAGATGACTCCGTTGACTAAACCATGATGCTCCATGCTTGTATTATTATTTTTTTAAACAATATCTTGTTTTTGAGGGTTGATTTGTTTTATAAAGCAAAGCGCCAGAGTCATTCATTTTACCAAAGAAGGCAGCTTTTCGCGTTCTAATTGGCCAGCGGGAGGAAAAGGCACGATTCGATTGGCTGATAAAGGGGAGGAGTGGGAAAGGCGTGGGGAAACTATCTTTCCGGAATAAGATGGCGGCAACGATTGCATTGAGGAGCAGCTGCAGAGCAGCCGGGCGTTTGGTAAGGAGCAGTGAGCGGTGGGAGAGCTGAAAAACGTGAGAAGGGTGCAGTAGATGCTTCGTAGGTTTTGCTTGTTTCCATTTTTCTCTAGAGAAAACAAAACTGAAAGTACAGTGTCTACTTGAACCTCTGCCTGTTTAGCAAGTGCATGAATCGTTAGCTCTGTTCTTTTCAATTTGAGATTAATTTATAGGTATTTATTAAGAATTAGCTACGCAGTCAGCACAATGAAAGGGCTGCAAACCATTCACGGTTTGTGGCCTCTTTGCCGTATTCATCCTTCCAGAAATAAGCTTCGATGGATTGCATAAATATAAGCATCTTTGTGATTTGATATTCTATCTTGCTAATTTCTATGGTTTTAGTGCTACCAAACCTGTAAAAACATTTCTATATCTTATTCATGCAGTTTTTAAAGTTTTACAGTTTTTAATTCATGGCTGAAATGTTTCCCAACAGCTGTTTGGCTGGAATAATGCAGACTAACCCCCCATATCACAGATGTGTTAATTTAAGATACTTTCTCAGAGCTTTTGAAGCCGATCAGAAGCAGCCCTGGGTCTGTGCAGTTCCCATTTTTGAGAGCAAAGAGTTCTTTTTTGATCTTTGAAACTAAAGCAAATCTGGTTTTCTTTTGGCAACATGCAGTTGTGCTGAGTTTTAAGAAAACTTGTTCTTGCACAGGTGAAAAGCTCACCTTGGTCCCATTTTCTGATCATAACTCACAGGTTGTTAATGCACAGGTCTTTCAGGGATGAAACTGGCTTTGCAACTCCTTTATAAGAAATTGCTCAGGGTTTTTATTTATGTTTTGAGCAATCAGCCTCACATCAGGAGAGAGTAACTTGGGAGAAGGCTGACATCTCCAGACTGACATCTATATGTATATTCTCAGCATGTTTAGATTTGTGGAAGAGTAGACCACAGTTGATCATTTTTTACCTACTTTTGATGGGCTAAACCAGGGGTCTCCAACCTTGGCAAGTTTAAGACTTGTGAACTTCAACTTCCAGAATTCTGAAAGTTGAAGTCCACAAGTTTTAAACTTGCCAAGGTTGGAGACCAGGAGTGAAATTTTTCCCTACCGGTTCTGTGGGCGTGGCAGGGGAAGGATGTTGCAAAATTTCCATTCCACCTCATTCTGGGGCCAGCCGGAGGTGGTATTTGCCGGTTCTCCAAACTACTCAAAATTTCCGCTACCGGTTCCCCAGAACCTGTTAGAACCTGGATTTCTGTTGCTAAACAGTAGAAACAGAATGTTAGAAAGCTCTCCAGTTCCCCAAATTTCCAACCAACATGGTTGTGTTGTTCTAGATCAGGGGTTTTCAGACCTTTTCAGGCTGCATAACCAATGTTGCCTATAAGCAACATCCCGCTCCCAGCCAGCCTGACCTTGCAAACAGGCATTGCTCCCTCATCCTTCTCTCATCACTCACTGCTGTTAAGACATTTGTGCCAAAGCAGTCAATTACTGCTTGCCTGTTGGGCCTTATTACCAGCTGATTGGGTGCAGGGGAATAAGGAACACAACCTTCATCTTGCCTTGCACCATGCAATTTACAGGTTTCTGGGAAATGTAGTCAGACCCAGTCTTTTGAAGCAGCTTCAACATTCCAAAATTCATTCCCACTGGAGTCATGAGGGCTGACATTCTGTAAATTAGCCTATTTGAGTTATCGTGGTTCAATAATTACACAGATTAAGAGTTGGAAGGACTTCATAAGTCATCTATTCCAACCCCTTGCCCAAGCAGGAGACTCTACATCATTTCTGACAAATGGCTTCCATTGATGTAGCTCCCAGGACTTCTGAAGGCAAGCTGTTTCATTGGTTGATTGTTTTCACTGTCAGAAAATTTCTCCTTATTTCTAGGTTGAATCTCTCCTTGATCAATTTCCATCCAATTATTCTTTGTCTGGCCCTCAGGTGCTTTGGAAATTGTTGCTTATACCTTCCAATTTTGACGAAATTATAGTTACAATCAGACACAGGTGTTTTAGTAGTATATAGATGAGGTTTAAGCACTATAATGGTGCTTTTACAGATCTGAAAAGGATCCAAGCTCTGGTAGTCCTTTTGTGTTAATGAACAGAAGTTACGGAGTTGTGATTACTTGCTATGTTATGTCTTGAATTGCCAGATGCACGATCTTGGATTATTAATTCTCTGCCTTTGAGAAAACATTCTTGATATCAACTTCTATCCTTGAATGACATCTTTACAAGGCTTCTTTTTATATATAATTGTGAGTTTCTTTATACCAATTTTGACTTTTATATTTGCTTTTCACTAGATGTAGATTGCCTGCCCAAGTGACATTGAAATTCTTCTAGTCACCCTGGCTGACTACAGTAATCTTTTTAGGTAGAAGGTAACCTTAAGCTTCATATCAGAACATTAATAGCATATCAGAACATTCAATAAACAGTTCAAAGAGACTTACAAAGCAGACATTAGACGTCATATCTAACCAGAATCATCATATAATTCTCCTCCTGATACTTTATCATCTGATTTGGGAAGATATCTCTATTTATTTTGAGCACTATATTTATCTGAAATTCTTATTTCATTAAGCATATATAACATATTAGCACTCTAAATTTTGTTCTATTTTAAATCAAGCAGCAGGCAAATTTCTTTCTCCCTTCCTTGCTTACTTTTTCACAGAGTCTGTGAAAATATGAACTCTTGTTAAGAATTAGTCAATTCACAATTACTTATTTTGTGGCACCATCCATAAATTCAGGTACTCTTGCATATGGATCAATCCTATATTCAGCAAGCCATGTTCAAGGATGAAAAAAAATCAATCTTGTCTTTTTTGCATGAATCAAAATGATGCTTAAAATATGTAAAATTGTGGCAGTATACATTTGATACCCTAAACATTTGCAAGAGTTTACATAAATTTCAGAGCAACATCCTAGCTAAACAATGTTCAGTACCAGGCTTTGAATCAAAGCTGCTCTTATACTAGGACTCTCCTGCTCTGCAGAATGGAAGATTGGAAAGAGGGATGAAATCTGTCCCAACATTGGTTCCACCAGCTCTCAAAGAGATGATGATCCATCTTTTCCTTACCTCTTTAAGACCTGGTGGAGCCATCTCCTCTGTCATCCATTCTTTCATCCAGCCATCATCATCTGGATCCAATTACATGTCTCCTGGAAGATCTTAACTGACACGGAAGAACATGACTCTAATATATAGCTGGTCCCACTCAAGAACTTGTATCTACTTCCTTGGGGCTAATAGGCTCAAATTCTTCTCAGATAAAAGGAATACTTCAGCATTTAAACCACTAAATGCACTAAATGGTCAGCAGTTACAAACTGCTTTTTCTTTTACTGATTCATATTTTTTTAAAGAAAAAAAATAAAGACTCAAAAGGTTTTCTCAGTTCCCTAGAACTTCGTGTAGTTTTTCTGGCAACAGTATGGAAGTAACTTTCCATCCTTTTTATAGGCTTTCTTTTCAAATCTCCCTATGAAATTTAACACCTTTTAAGTTTTCTTATGGTTTTTTAAGTAATGGCATTTTTCAAGTTTACCCAGCTGTTCTACCTGCGTTTGATATTTCTTACATACATAAATGAAGTTTATTTGAAATATGGATGACAACCAGCAGTGAATTTGGGAAGTCGCTTTATAAATATCTGTAATAATTCCACTGAATTCCACTATGAAATAGAACTTATATAAGATGCCAGAGCAGCTAATCTCAACAAAAGGAATAGCAGTAAACATAATCTTGCTGTATAAATCTACATGTGTACAAAAATGCAGTATATATTTTGATTCAAAATATGTGAAGAACTTAAATCTTCATGCTATAGTTTGGCCATGGATTGCATAAAATATTTATGCAGAAGTTATCTTCCTACAGATATAAATGTTATCTATTGTGCCTTATTGTTGTTATTTTTAAAACGGAAATACGTATACAGAATAGTGAGAAAAAATAAAAAGTTTCTTTTAAAATGGTGCATTTGTTTAATAAAACATTTTATTTTTAAAAATTGTCTTTTTCTATTCATACAGTTTTGTCTTACATTTTTGTCTGTAATATTGTGAGTCACTTAGAGTAGATCTGGAGTCAGGCAGCACCTAAATAAAATACATTGAATGAAATTAATCCCAAGAAGCTTGCCTTATTCAAGAATACTTATTATTTTGAGAACATTTTGGGGATAGTCCATCAAAGCTGATTGAATCTACTTACTTATAAAATGGCACATAGAACTAGTAGAGAACAAACCGCATTCAGGAGAAGGTGTTCTCTAGTGAAGTTGTTTCTTTGCCAGTCTGCCTAGCCCCACCCCCCATCCCCCAAATGCTATTGTCACCCAAACTTAGGTCTACCTTTATCTGGAGAGTGATCACATTTCCAAACCAAATAATGGATTGCAACCCCTCCTTTTTTTTTTTTAATGAATAAGAATAATTGTGTGGTCTAGATCAGTGGTTCTCAACCTGTAATCCACAGAACCCGGGGGGGGGAGGTGTCACGATATCATTACAGCTCCCTCCTCCCCTGGAAGGCTGGAAGAAATGTTATGATTTAAATCAAGTCTTGGTGGTCTGTGGCCATGGTCCATGCCACAAAAGATATTTAAAAGGGGTCTGTGGTGAAGAAAAATTGAGAACCACTGGTCTAGACATATTCAGTAAAATAAAAATAAAATAGCTGTCAAAGGCTTTTGCTTTGTAGCTTGCAACTTTCCTTTTTTTAAAAAAAATAATAATAATTAAGAATTAAATTTGGTTGGGGCAAGGAGCTTTTCAGGAGTCAAAAGAAGCATTTACTGCCATAAAGATACCTGCAGGTGTTGCATCGCCAATACACTAGATATGTATCCCCTTAAACACATTAATTAAATGTGTTTCATAAAGAATAGCTGCCATGTTAAGTACATTGGGATTTCTTTAATAGAAAGAATGAAACAAAGGTTTTAAGTTGACTCTGATGTCTGCAAATCTTGCTGTGTGAGATGTAGATGGCATTAATACTGTATCTCTGATGAACTTTGATTATAAGGTTGCTGTCCTTTCAGCACTGGAGCAGGGGTGGGTTCTACTTACCTTTACTACCGGTTCGCAGTGGGGATGCGCGCATGCACAGAAGTGTTTTGATGACATCGGGGTCAGTGAGCAGAGCCTCCCGCCAGTTTTACTACCGGTTCTATAGAACCTGTGTGAACCGGGGACAACCCATCACTGCACTGGAGCCTTATATATGAATACATCCTAAGGTGTACCAATTTTGAAGAACAGGAATTTACTTTTGTGTCTCTACAAGTTGCTGGACTTTGTGTTAGAGCAGTGGAATAGGATGGTAGGTACATAATTCTTGTGAAACAAATGTATGCCATTTGAAGAATTAAAAATAGTCTATGTGTGCCTGCAGTTTTTTCCTTTGGTAATAAAATACAAAAAAGAATAAGAAAAATAATTTATTTTATAACTTCTCACAAGCCCTTGATACGGCAGTAACTCCCTTTCTCTCAAAGTGAATGGTCATTAATGGTGGGAGAGATTTTTAAAAAAACATACTAATTTGGGTCTCAATTTTAAAAAAATAGCTTTTGTACTTTTTTTTTTTAATTAGATTTATATGCCGCTCTTCTCCGGAGACTCAGGTTTACAATGCGTTAAGCAATAGCCTTCATACTTTTGTATATTTTTTATACAAAGTCAGCTTATTGCCCCCACAAACTGGGTCCTCAATTTACCCACCTTAGAAAGGATGGAAGGCTGAGTCAACCTTGAGCCTCGAACTGGTATAATTGCAGACAGCTGGATGTTAATAACAGGCTATTCAGCCGGTTGAGCGATCTGAAGCTCTTCTTGCAAATTAAAAGGAGTATGTGGAGAATTAAAAAAATACTTCATGTTCTTACATTTTTATTTTTATTTTCCCCCATGGCCAGCTCTGTGTTCATCAAATAAGACTACATAGTAACTTTTGTTTGCTAAAGCAAAAATACATTTCTAAGTTTGAGAAGACTTTATGGAGGTATCAACATCAGCATCGATTTTTTAGAACAACCGCTGGTAAGATTCCTGCATGTTCAAATTATTTTTCTTTCTTACATGTCATTTGTTCTATCAATTCCAGAGAAAGGCAGGGAAAGTATGAAAGACTCAGGCTTTTGAAATCTGCATGTTTTCCAAGCTCTCAAATACAGGCAGCCTCAATTTACGACAGTTCATTTAGTCACTGTTCAAAGTTATAACGGCAATGAAAAAAGTGACTTATGACTTAGACAATTAAGACCATTGTATCATCCCCATGGCCACGTTATCAACATTCCGATGGTTGGCAAATGATTCTTATTTATGACACTTGCAGTGTCCCAGGGTCATGTGATCTGCTTTTGTGATCTTCTGACAAGTAAGGTCAATGGGGAATCCAAGATCACTTAACTACCATGTCATTAACTCAACAAATGCAATGATTCGTTTAACAACTGTGGCAAGAAGAGTCGTAAAATGGGGCAAAACTCTCTTAACAAATGATTCACTTAGCAACATAAATTTTGCGCTCAATTGTGGTCGTAACTTGAAGACTGCCTATACAGCAGTACTATCTACTTCGGGAAATATAAGACCCTGTGAATGCATTCAGACAATTGTTTAAAAATTATCCTTTTAATTGATCGTGCAGTTCATCATGTGCATGAAATCCAAGCCATTGATAATAGTTTTCTATTCCCAAACAGTGCAGAAATTGGAGAGTTCAGAGCTCATGAGCTATTATTCCCTGATTTGGAGTAAAATCAGAAACTGCTGAATTGAGGACTCTGGCTTCTTTCATGTAAAAGGATATAAAAATTGCCCAAGCCCATGTTGATAAGCCCAGTTTGTATAAAGCTAATACTGTGTTTCCCTGAAAATAAGACCTGGTCTTATATTAATTTTTGCTCCAAAAGATGAATTAGGGCCTATTTTCTGGTTGGGTCTTACTTTGGGGGAAATACGGTACTAAATGCATCCATATGGCTGACAATCTTAACAGGCTTATTTTGAGGGTAGAGCTTATATTACAAGCATCCCGAAAAATCACGCTAGGACTTATTTTCCAGTTGGGTCTTATTTTTGGGGAAACAGGGTATATGAAAGAATATATCCCTGCCTTCGTTGGGATAAAGTCTTAGCTAATTTGTCAAAGGAATGTCACATTTAACAAGAGAGAATTTAAACTTTATAGGTTTTGCTTTTTAGGTGCAGGGAAAGTAGTCCAGTATGCATTTGCAGAGATAGCTTCACTTATCATCTACGCAATTCTTGTTTAAAATGCCAATTAATTGATTGATTATATACATCAAGGTGCATTCAACTCTTAAGTGACCATATAAGTAGATTTTCTTCATGTCATCTGTCCCTAACCTGGTCTCTTCCAATGGTGCCCCTATCACTACTATAACTGAGTTCATTCGTCTTGCTGCTGGTTATTCTCGTCTTCTTTTTTCCTTTCACCCTTCCCAGCATTGGAGCCTTCTCATAATGTGTCAGAAGAAAGATATAAAGATTGCAAACTCTATTTTTATGACAATGCTGGGTCAACAAACCAAGATCATTTACCCATAACACATGTTGCTTTTACCAATCCTTTGCCTACAGACAGCCTAAATATTAACATTTCCTGATTTTTGAAGTTGAGCCTGCATTCTGTTCACATCTGCTGACTAGTTACTCTATGTTTTGGACTATAAGACATGCCAAGATTTTGAAGAGGAAAACAAGGGGCAAGTTTTTGGCCTCCGCACATCCAGTTTTTGCCCTCCTGGCCCCCAGGAGCATTCTGCAGGCCTCCCAAACCCTCTGTGCATCCTGTTTTTGTGACAAATGGGCCTGTTTCTGGCCTCCTGAACCCCCACGTGTCCTGTTTTTGCCCTCCCCAGCCCCCAGGAGCACTCTGCAGGCCTTCCAAACCCTCTGTGCATCCCGTTTTTGTGGAAAGTGGGCCCGTTTTTGGCAAAAATGGGACACACAGGGTGGGGTTTTAGGAGGCCAAAAATGGCCGTATTCGGTCTGTAAGATGCACCGACATTTGCACCCTCTTTTGGGGGGGGGGGTGCATCTTATACTCTGAAATGTACGGTAGCTTCAGCTGCAGGACTTCAAAGTCAAAAATTCATGTAGGCACTGAACTTCTACATCGGTTGGCACATTGAAATTTTCCCAAGGCACTTTTCCTCTGCCTTTTAGTTTTTAAGAATTTTGATTTTTCTGCCAGTAGTTTGAACTACTTCATCTCTTCCAAATTTTATTTAGTATTCCTTTTTTTAGATATTTTCCTTTGTTTTAACATTTTCCTCCTTTCTCTTCAAGCTCCACATGGCCAGATTGTTCAATTCAAGCTCTCTGATATTGGAGAAGGGATCACAGAAGTGACAGTGAAAGAATGGTGAGTTTAAACTGTGTCTCTCTTCAGACCAGTTTCCTAACTAAAATAAAAAGTTTGTTTTTTAAAAACAAACTTTTTATATATGGCTCAATCAAGGCATTGACAACTGGGCCTCATTTTTCTGACTTAAGGGCTGATGTGTGAAGAAACATACTCGTATTTCTCAAAGAGTTTATTTCCATGCTTTAACATCTCTGTTGCAATTATTCAGTTTATAAATTGCTTACTCTCTTGTTTATCATTAAAAGTAACCCTAAAATAGGATTACTTAAGATTCTGGGCAACTGAATAAGAACACTTTCTCATCCATTTGGGCTTAATATGTCTGAAATGCTTTAATTAACCCAATATCTGCGGAAGAAAGTATTGATAGTTGATCACAGTTTGCTCAAACTATCCTAGAAGGATAGTGGATAGACACAACTACCCCCTTGTTCAAAGCCTTTAATCACACTAGGTTGTTAAAAAGTCCAGCTTTCAAGAACCGTTTTGCAGGTCTATAATAACAGCATTTTCCTTGTTTCCCCTTGTTTTTGCACACATCTCTCTTACTGAAGCTGCCCTCAAGTTGAACTTGACTTTGGACGCTACGTTAATAGCAATAACACTTAGACTTATATATCACTCCATACAGCACTCCCCAAACAGTCTGCAATGTTGGCATATTGCCCCAACAATCTGGGTCCTCATTTTACCAACCTCAGAAGGATGGATGGAAGGCTGAGTCAACCTTGAGCCTGTCAGGATCGAACTCCAGACTGTGGGCAAAGCTAGCCTGCGATGCTGCATTCTAACCACTGCGCCACCAGGGCTCATGCAGTTTTCTTAACAGCCATAAGGAAGTAGTAGGTTGTTGACTTCTTAGATGCTACTCTAGGCTAGAGCCAGGCAGTTGCTTGTGGTTTCCCATTTAAGTACCAGATGAACCTGGTTATCTTCCAGAACATGTTGACTACCCGCTGAGATCTTATGGAAGCTATTTTTCGAAATCAGCTTTATCCTTGTGTATATTGTGTGATTTCTTTCCTTTTTTTCAGGTATGTAAAAGAAGGTGATGTTGTGTCACAGTTTGATAGCATCTGTGAAGTACAAAGTGATAAAGCCTCGGTCACAATCACCAGCCGTTATGATGGCATCATTAGAAAACTCCATTATGGGTTGGATGAAATTGCCCGTGTGGGGAAACCGCTGGTGGATATAGAAACAGCTACTTTAAAAGGTAATATTTGTTTCTTTTCCTTGCTGAGTCAGGATCTCACCATATAATCAACAGCGTTGAATATTGATTTGTAATGATTTGGTTCCTGTATTTGCAATGTACTTTAAACCAGGGGTCACCAACTTTAGCAACTTTAAGACTTGTGCTCTTCAACTCCCAGAGTTCCTCAGCCAGCTTTGTTTTGTTGGAGACCCCTGCTTTAAGCCATGTGTTTATGCGAAGATGGGAATACATATGTATAAAAAACATGAGACCTTTAAGAAGGCTTTGGAGAGTTTCTTCTAGAAGATTTTAATTCATGTGACTTTTGGAAAAATACCAAAATGAAGCCTGTCACTACAACGGAGGGCTCTGAAGACATGAAATGGTTATCAGAACAGAAGGCGGTTCTTTGTGAAGTAGATGAGTTGCTGCTACTCAAGTGGAAGAGTACTAGAAGGCATCAAAAGAGTTCCAAGCAGGGAGTAGCTTGTCAGAAATGTTGACAATCAATGGAACTGTAGTACTTTAGAGCCATCATATAGAATAAGAATAGCATATCTTATACTACTATTTTGATCAAATGTGATAGGGGCTTCCTTTTTCTTCATACAGTCGAGTCCTTACTTTGTTTCCTTTCTTCTTTTTGGGAAGTGTGCCAAAGGCTAGAAGCTCCTGCTTTCTTACATTAGTATAACAATTTAATGTCACCTGTTGAAACCTCACGGTTGTTAAAGTTAGTAAGTAAATCTGGCGTCCCTATTGATTTTGCTTGTCAGAAGGTCACAAAAGGTGATGACACTGCAACTGTCATAAATATGAACCAGATCATATGACCAAGCGGATGCTACAGCAGTCATAAGTGTGAAAGTCACTTTTTCTGTGCTGTTGTAACTTCGAATGGTAACTAAATGAGTAGTTGTAAATTGAGGATTATTTGTACTTAATATTATTTACTCTTCCTATTTTCTCTAGAACAGTAGAGGTGAGTTGGGCTGAGAGGGAGTGACTAGCTCAAAGTTACCCAACTAGCTTTCATGCCTAAAGTGGGACTAGAACTCCTGGCACCTGGCACCTTTCACTATACAAAACTGGTTCCACTTCACTTAATCCACATTGTTTATTTTGGGTCCAATCTGCAGCTGTAACTCCTGAAGAAGATGTGGTTGAAACACCAGCCGTGTTCAGTGAAGAACAGATCCACCAGCAAATCAAAGGCCATAAGACTTTAGTAACCCCTGCTGTTCGCCGCCTTGCTATGGAAAACAATGTACGTTTTTTAAATTATTGAAACAAGGGTTCTTACAGTTGATGTACCATTTGTATTGTAAATATGTAGCATGTTTACATAGGCTTACATGCCAAAATCATCACTGATCGGAGAAACTAATTATAAATTTTAAGATTTGGTAACTACTTTATAAATGAAAGAGAGATGTTATGCTCCATAAGTGATCCAATAATTTGCTTGCCTGTTTAGAAGCCCTGGTCTACTGTATGTAAATAATAATATGTATTCCATCCTCTGATCTAGGTTTGGAATAGGAATTATTCACCACACTGAATATGGTATCAAATATCGAGGAGAGGTTGCTGAGCATTAATGTGAATGCATAATTTCCAAGAAATCTATTCCCCAAAGGAAGTTTGGAATGAGCTCTTGATAACTCTCTCCCTCTTTACCCGGCTTAAAGGGAGTTGAAAACTCTTTGAACTTCCTGTGAGAATATTTCAGCTTCAATGAAATATTGACAGTATAGGATAATTTAAACATTGGAGTTAGGCTATGAATGGCTACGTGTTAAATATTTTGCATCTATTTAAGAGTCTTGTTTGTCCAGGGAATAAAGCAAAAGTCTTCTGTCAAATAAAGGAAAACTAAATGCATCATTGCGGAAAACTTTCCGCAGATGCACAAAGCATAATGGTGAAAGCAAAGAGAACAGAATAGTTAGTGAGATGGAAAGAGAATCTCTTTCATGCACTAGGTGAGTTGTGTCTGAAGAAGGAAGAACTTGGAAAGCAACTTCCCTCCACTGTGGTGTCTGCACTTGCTCTAGCAATGCCAGTTGCATCAAACAGTCTCTTGCAGATATAAAGAGCGTTTCTAGGAGGCAGTTTCATAATGCAGTGTCCCCTTCATCTCTGGAATCTAAATGGTCCTCATACTGTGATCTTCCACTTGAAAATTCTTCCTATATTTCCTTATTCGTTTTCAGTCATATTACAGAAGATCTACTGAGGAGGGAAAGGTGGACCAGCCTATCGAAAACTTCTCTTAGAAAGCATAGGAGTTCTTTTATCTGCTTGGTTTGTCTGCAAGTCAGCTTCAAAGTCTAACAAGAATTATACATGTGGGTTCTTTTATGTGGGCTTGGACAAATGATTAGGAACAAGTGATACAGGATTTTAATAACTTATTTAATTGCATATAAATTTGAGAAAGGGCAGATGCTTCTCAAGTCTGTTGTTTCAAGTGTCAGATGCTTCCAAAACTTGACCCACCACAGAAAAGTTAACTGAAATCAAACACATGGATTCTTCAGCTGAGTTACAGGGCTGCCATTTGCTTTCCATTCTTCTTTCCTTCTTTCTTTATTTTCTTTATTTTAATTTTTATACCGCCCTTCTCCCAGAGGACTCAGGGCGGTGTATAGCCAACAATAAAACACACCCACATACAAAATTTAAAAACAGTTTTAAAACATATTAAATAATTCGGCCCCAATGTCATTAAAAATAAACCAACAATTAAAATTCATGTTTAGGCCAGCCCAGCTTGTTGGAACAATAATGTCTTGAGGGCACGGCGGAAGGTGCATAGGTCAGAGATCATCCGTATCTCTGGGGGCAAATCGTTCCAGAGGGCAGGTCCCCCCACAGAGAAGGCTGTCCCCCTAGGGGTCGCCAGTCGACGGCATTGTTTGGCTGACAGCACTCTGAGGAGTCCCTCTCTGTGGGAGCGTATTGGCTGGTGGGAGGCTATCGGTAGCAGAAGGCGATCTCGTAAGTCACCTTGTGCCATCTGTTAGTTTGCAAAAAGTATGTGTTTTCATGTTGTGCTCAATGTCTGGAATTCATATATAGGTTTTCATGGATCTGAAGAAACACATTGTAATCTGCAAATGTGTTAGTAACATTGCTTATTTAGTTCAGTTGGGATGGCTGCATCGCTATGAATTGTTGGTTGTCCTGTGTCTTTCAGATAAAGCTGAGTGAAGTTGTTGGAACAGGGAAAGACAATCGTATTCTCAAAGAGGACATTCTTAACTACTTAGCCAAGCAAACTGGAGCAATTTTACCTCTGTCACCAAAGCCTGAGATCACTGCACCTTCCTCAAAACCAGATCTTGCTGAAGACATGTCCAAAGAGAAAGCTGCAAGAATTACAACACCGCTTTCTAAACCTGTAATTTCAGCCAAAGATCGAACAATGGCCTTATCTGGTAAAGAGGAAAAAAAAGTGATTTTTAATAGCGTGTGTGAAACACTTATAAATAACAACTACAAAACACTGTTACTGCATTTGTGATTTTAGAAGATATTGTGGGACATGCCACACCTGTCTTTTTTATGTTGAGGTGTTATTGTCAGAATTGTGGTAGAACCACTAAAATAGATGTTTGTATCCTCTCTAGCTGTTGGTATTGATTGGGTGTGTTTTCCTGATAATCAGTATTATTTTCAGAAATGTAGTGAAACTTCACTGATATACACCAACAATTAGAGGGAATCCAAACAATGTTTATTAGTTCCAAAATTAGTAGATTACAATGAGCCATTGGTCTCTTGCAACCAAATGAGCCAAGAGCAAGAAGTATTATTGTACATAGGTCTTGTACAGAATGTTGACTGATGGCAGTTTGAACATATGTTAATAAGCCACCTCAATTGAAAGTACTTCTTTACAACCAATAAGCAAACAAGGTAACTACAAAGATAAACCTGGGCATTCTTCACTGTGCAGCAATATTACAGACACAGACTTTGGAAGGTATCATAGTAGCTGTGATGTATGGCTTGTTCCAAGATACTAATTATCGTTCTAACTATAGAATCCATTATACACTTACAGGCACAAAGTGGCACAGTAAAGAAGTTTCCATTCTTGAAAAGTATTATATGAGAAATATAGAAATAGACATATAGATATCTGTAGATACATAGTATCTATACTACAGTGCTAAAAGTAAGCATGTGATTACATAATTACATAAACCTAAGTTCACGTTCTCCCCACAATAAATACGGAAATGTTGATCTGGGAAGGAAGTTTTTACACATGCAGCCAATGCAGATTTAGATTAAAGACACCATCAAGGCTCCTATGAAAAGAAATTGATAGTTTTTGATACATGTGAGTTTATGTATTTACTAGGTGCAGGTGGTAGTTCAATCTAATTGAATCTGGGTCCTGATTAATTTACAGATAGCAAAGCAGATCATTGTTTTAGGAAAATGAATGTAGAACCTGATAAAGATTGCTAACTAGGCCCATGTTTTTTACCTCTTAGATTGTTTTTCTGAATTATTTATTTATCAAATTTAGAAGCCTACATTTTTCTACCTAATTTTATAGAATTAGTTGGATTAATTTCCCAATTCCTAGAAAATTAATATGAATAACTTCTGGGGATTCCTGGATTGCAGTAATAATATCTTAGTGTTCTACAGTCTAATTTTGCTAGAGAACAACCTTCTGTTGCAACAAGACTGGGTGTTATATTATTCATTTTAACTCACTGGTGGTGGTGTGGACTCTGAAGGACCCAACCTTATATTTTCAGGCCATGAAAGCTATCATACAGAGTCATGAGAAGTATAAAATGCAGTGACATTCAGAGCTCCTAAAAATATCCCACCCAAATCCTGATTACTTTCCATAGCTATTGACTGTCTCCATTGAATGCAATGAATAAAACCATCTTTAGCAAAGATGATTCTACAGCATTCCTTTTAGATAACTGACTTTTCCTTAATTATACAGTTTTTCCCCAGAGTTTCTCATACATCTGACTGGATAATCATAATATTGCATAACTCATTTTCTGTCATCAGTGGTTTTGATATTGAAAGGAAACTTGAAAAAATAAAATTAACTTTTTTTTTCCCCAAAAAAAGTTTCAATAGCAAAACATCACTAATGATTTCCATTCTGTTTTTTAGGATTTCAGAAGGCAATGGTGAAAACTATGAATGCTGCTTTGAAAATTCCTCACTTTGGTTATTGTGATGAGGTTGACCTCACTCGGCTCATCCAGCTGAGGGAAGACTTGAAACCTTTAGCAAAAGAGCGAGGAATTAAACTCACTTTTATGCCCTTCTTTTTAAAGGTGAGTTAGAGGTTGCTTCTACTAGCCCTATTTTGTGGCACAGGATTATCAAATTTGTCAGGAAACATTCTAGTCCCTTGATGTTGACTAACATGAGTTCGATTAACATCTCAAGGTACAAAGGTTGTCTTAACTGTTTTACAGTAGAAACAGCCTTGGAAGAAAATTGCCAAATCTGCTTATATTCTGCATCACTGGTTAGATATCTGCTCTTCATAGGCATTTCAAACATATTCTTTCAAGATACTTTGCAGGATGGTACTAAAATATAATTGTAATGACCATATTCACACAGTCCAATTAGCATTGATTGTAAGTACCGTGATAAGATACTTTTCAAAACAACTCTATTCTAGACAGATTTTCGTAGAAAAATCACTTGATTTCAGTGGAACCTACTCCAGAAAACTAGAATGATCTAAATCAGTGGTCTCCAACCTCTCTGGCACCAGGGACTAGTTTTATGGAAGACAGTTTTTCCACAGACGGGGTGGGGGTGCGATGGGGTAGGTTAGGGGTGGATGAAGCTTCACTTGCTTGCCCGCCACTTGCGTGCCTCGGTTTCTAACAGGCCAGTACCGGTCCATGGCCCTGGGATTGGGGACCCTGATCTAGATAATACAACATTTTGCAGATATCTGGAATTTTACTATGGAAGGACAGGAATCTTGAAAGGTAAAAAGGGATGAATCATCCAAAGTTCTTTGAAATGTTTGTTTTATGGGATGGGACAGTAGATAGGGCATATAATGAAATCCATCAATCTTCATGAGCTTTCAGTTTTATAGAATAATTAGAAATCCCAGCCCAGAAACATTAGAGGGTTGTGGCCTTTGTGGCTGTTGGCTTCATGGAAACTAGTCTAATAATCACAACATTAAACATAAAACTAATCAAAATTTCTGAGAGCCAGTTTGGTATGGTGATTAAAAGTATTGGATTAGAAAATGGGTGATTGTGAGTTCTAGTTCTGCATTAGGCCTAAAGTTAGCTGAGAGTTTTGTGATAGTCGTTCTCTGTCAGCCTTAGGAAAGAGGCAATGTTATATCATTTCTAAAAAGGTTGACAAGAAAACTACATGGATTTGTGTGTGTAATTACCAAGAGTCAAGTGATTCAAAGACACAATATCTCCCAAGTTACTAACCCAGAAGGACAAAAGAAATCCTGTTTGCTGTAAACTAGAACATATGTTTAAGAGAACTTGTACCATCTGCAAGATTTCATGATTAGTCCACATGGAAAATACCCTTTTCATACTAAAAGTTAGCAATTAAGGAGCTAATGTTGTACCTTTGCTTTTCTCTTATCTTTTTTTTCCCCTCCCTCATATACATACGGACTTCAAAATTGTGTAAATTATAGTGTAATGCGTTCTTTTTATATGTTTAACAGGCTGCTTCTCTAGGCTTATTACATTATCCTGTTCTTAATGCTTCTGTGGATGAAAACTGCCAAAACATCACATACAAGGTTTGTATATGATTTAAAAAGTAGTTTCTTAATACATCCTTAATTGGTCCAGTTTTGCTTAATTTTCAGTAAAGGTACATTTAGATGTATCCTGCAGGTAGAAAGTAAAACACGGAAAGTTGTTAGGTCTTTTTCCTGCAGCCTAATTGCTAGTAGTATGTCTCTATTTTAATACTCACTGAAAGCTTATCCTACTTGTAGGATTCTCAGAAAGAGACGTGGCACTGCGTGGATTCAATATGAGAATAGTTCTTTGCAGGAGTCTGCCACTTAATTGTTTTGGCGTTATTTCCTTTTAGGAATGTAGCCCCCGGGGGGGCCATTTGAAAGCCCCATGGAGCTTCTAGTTTAGGAGGACACGGGGAAAAATTTGACTAAAATAATTCCTCTTACAAGGAATTACTCATAATGGAAATGTGACCTTTGTATTGTGCATGTTATATCTAGTAATAAGCTTCAGTGAAATTAGCAGGATGGTGCAGGTCTGAAGGGAAAAAGCTGTGGGCATGTATGTAACCTCTGGTAGCCCCTTTTAAAAATCAAACATATTTTTCCTTGGGGTCACATTGCAAATGCAGAAGGCAGCAGGTTAATCTTGAGAAAAAAAAAATCACAGCTTCTTGATTGAGTTGCTGACAGGTGCTCTGTGAGCACGCCAATATTTTCCAAATCATTATTTTTCATTAAAATCTGGATTGCCTCACAGATAGTGCTTGATTTATGAAGGGTCACTTAGCAATCATTCAAAGTTACATCGGATCTATCTTTGGGCTACTTATGACCTGGATTCAAAGTTAGGATGGTTGCCCATCCCCCACCTCCCTGGTCACATGCCAATTCCAGGCAGTCGTAATATAGTCATATTTACAGTTGTTTGCAGGTTCCTATAATCTCGAGAGTGCATTTTACAACTACAGTTGCTATAATTTGGTATTTTCAGCAATACCACACCCATAACAATTGGTTCATTTAACAACTGCAGCATTCGCTTAATGACCACTGCAAAAAAGGTTTTTTCCTGATGGCCTGTTTTATGACCATCACGACGTATGTTAGATACAGGTTTTATAACTTACAAAAGAACAATGGAAGAGTGATTAAATGAGAAATACTTTATTTTGCCAAGAAGAGAGCTCCTTCTATATAAACCAATGCAATACATTCCTATGCATTTCTAGGCTTCTCACAATATTGGAATTGCCATGGACACAGGACAAGGCTTGCTCGTCCCTAATGTGAAAAATGTCCAGGCTTGTAGTGTGTTTGAAGTTGCTTCAGAATTAAATCGCCTTCAAAAATTGGGTTCAGCTAACCAGCTGGGAACAAACGATCTCACAGGAGGAACATTCACGCTTTCCAACATTGGCACAGTAAGTTAAACAGCATGTAACATTAAACTGATAAACTGGAATATCATGGGGGCTTAAATTGTATCAAAAGGGGTGGGAATTGAACTAATTTAGGAGAGTCAAAGGATAAAGTCATTGCTTCTAGGAGAAAGTATCTACTGGGCTTCCTTTAATGGTTGAGTGTCTATAGAATGGATTCAAGGACAAGAAGTGGGGTCTATTGTATCCCAAGTGTCTTGTCACTTATTTCCTCAATTATATTTAAACAAAATGCATTTCCACCTAGAATGAACATTAGCTATATTGGCTAGAACTTCTGGGAATTATAATTTGTCTGGAATGTTGCAGATTGAAAAAAGCTGCTTTAAAATCTGCCTAAAAGAGACATCACTAAAAGTGTACTGATTTTCAAAGGTGTTAACCTCCCTTTTTGCTTTCTAGATTGGTGGCACTTATGCAAAACCCGTGATCCTTCCTCCTGAAGTAGCTATTGGCGCTCTGGGAAAAATACAGGTATTTTCACTGTGAATTATGAAAGATCAGTTTGAAATACTCTCTAATAACTGTTTGTGTTGGTTTTCTAACTTTATCGTACTCTTATATTGTAATATATTTATATTGTTAAATCATGTTTATTAATACTTCACGTGTACTTTAAAGTTCTTCTTCACTGTAGATAATCTAACAAGTGATTATTAACAATAGCCTTTTCTTTTGATGTCTTATATTTGAATATTGTCCAAAGAAAAAATCTAAATGTCTTCACAGAATACAGATTTGAGACTTAGGGACCTAATCAAATTAGACTTATAGCCTAATTTGAATATTGATTTTTTTTAATGTGTATTCTTAATTTGTGGGGATGTCAAATCCCAGAAATATTGCTCATATTAATATAAAATCTATTATTTTTAATGCAATAGGTGGTGATATCTTGGATCATTATACTTTTAAGAACCCACCATTACTAATTACTTTCAGTTGACCAAGGCTGGACTCCTAAATTATTTTCACATATATTGTGTTGTAAGATCCATTATGCCTATTATGCTGTCAAAATGACTTGTAAATTTAACTGCTGTTAATGCTTGTTCAAATGCTTTGAAATCTTGAGTAAACACCTTGTAAATTATCTTATCAGTAAGGTTGCTCGGGTGTGGGAAATTCTCATGAATTAATCCACTGCTTTTCTTACAGCATTTTGTTTTGTTTTTTTTAATTTCTAGGCCCTTCCTCGATTTAACAGTAAAGGTGAGGTATTTAAAGTACAAATAATGAATGTGAGCTGGTCAGCGGATCACAGAATCATTGACGGTGCAACCATGTCTCGTTTTTCTAACTTGTGGAAATCTTACTTGGAGAATCCTGCTTTCATGATAATGGATCTTAAGTAAAGAAGACAAACATCGGGATGGCTTACTTTAATTCCAAAAGTGCAATCAGGCTACTTAAGCTAGCAAGTGCCATTAAAACTGACTTCATACTTCAGAACTGCATAGCGTTTGCTAGATCTTTCAGATCCTGGCTCTGTGTCTTGATTATCTGTTACATTTTTGTCTAGTTGAATTTGCTAGTGGTAAATTATTTGCCTAGAAGTTGTGATTGGTCATGGTATGATGCCACAAGGTGGCGGAAACCTATGGTGACAAAATAATGCTATATTCCACTTTTACGGTATTATCAGATGGAGGCCGCTAATAATACATGGGACTCTAAAACGTCTTGCACCATGCACAACCTGCGACCTGATTAGAAATGAAAGTTCCTGATGAAAACATTAACCGAATGTTAACTATTTCTTATGCAATTAATTCACTACAGATGATATTCAAATAAAATGTTTTTAATGATTATTTTATTAAAGATGCAAAGGTTCCATTTTTTGACATACAGTGCTAACTATTCTCTTCTTAAAATATTCTTTTCAAATATTCAA
This sequence comes from Masticophis lateralis, assembly GCA_030761175.1. NCBI lineage: Eukaryota > Metazoa > Chordata > Lepidosauria > Squamata > Colubridae > Masticophis > Masticophis lateralis. Next base: position 127,548,827 of record JAUDYJ010000003.1, read on the forward strand.
GTTTTGTAGCAGACATTCTTCATTACTGAAATGAATATGTACACTAGAAGAATGGCAAACCCTGGACTATGGATACTCCCCACCCCCACCCCCCAAATTTGGAGCTGGCTTTTATAGCATGGAATTAACGCCAGGCATACATAAGATCCAAGACTGCATTAAGCATTTCTGTAATGTATGAAGCTGCTAACAGTTAACGTGGTGATCTTTGAAATGTCTAATAGTAGTTTGTAAACTATTGTTTTTCAAACTTGGCAACTTTAAGTTGTGTGGATTTCAGTTCTTGAAGTTCACACATCTTAAAGTTGCCAAATTTGAACACTGTTGTAAACCGACCATTTTCATAGACAAAGTCTTGCTATGGAGCAATAGATGAATAGCTTGTTCGGTGTAAAACATGCTGTAAAAACTGAAATAGGATTAAAATCTATATATGCCAAAAGTGGATATGATTATTAGGGGGCCTTTAAAAATGACCACATGCTTTTAACAGAATATTAAAAATTTCAGAATGAAAGTTTGTGGTTAATGTCAATTTAAGGAAACTAATTGTAAATGTGTAAATATATACATATATATGTTTATTTAAGATCCTTGTAATATATAATCTGTGAAAAGGGAACATATCTAGATTTGGACGTTTCTCTATATTCATTATTTTGAGGAACAAGCAGAAGAAATGTAAAACTGATAAATCAGGAGATATCTAAGGAATTTTATATAACACATAAACACATATACATTAAACATTTATTTGTTGTTTTTGTTTAATAAAGCATATTTTAATAAATCTCACTTTTTACAACCTTTGTAGCTTAATCTGGGGTGCTATTATGTGACTCTGCATCCTCTATACCGGGGTTTTCCAAAATGGTCAATATTTACCCCAAGAATCAATGGGATTATTCAAGGAGTTGATGTTATTATTCTAAAAGTATTATTTATTAAATTATTTTCATATAAATGTTTATATGAACTTCTTGATGGGGGTCAATGAGCTGAAGAATTTGTGGACTCCTGTTCTAAATGCACACATCCACATAAGAGCTACAATTTCCCTCACTGTCCTTGTGAGAAACCATAATTGGCAAAACTTCCTTAGTCCTCACATTTCAATCTTCCTTTGTATTTTAGGCTCCTATTAAAAACTGAAATCTTCGGAAGTTATAAAAAAACCATTCCTCCTCGAATCAGAGCTTAACCAAAATCTCAGGAATGGATTCTTGGTATTTACTGTTTTACAGGGCTGTGGCTTGGATTATGATCATTTTAGTAATTGTTATCAACTGTAATACATAGTTTAGGCTGAGGGAAAATTTTAAAGAGAGCAACAAAGAATAGTTGTGGGAGTTGAAGCATTTCCACTCCCACGCTGGACCAATGCATCATTTTGCCAGGATTGTCAGTAACTGTTTCTTTGATTTGTAAGTCACGCTTATGCAATCAGTAATGGTACTGAGCCAACTTGTGTTCTTGTGATTCCTTCACATGTCTTCTATCACTATCAGAGCCTTTTCCAGTGATTTATCCCTTCACACACGTCCAAAATATCTAAACTAGTTTCCCAATGCTACCAATGTCTAGCGTGCTTCACTTCATCTAGTTTTCAGTTATTTGTTCTCGTGGACCAAAACCAGTAGTTTTCTCCAGCATCTGAAAAAAACTGAGAATTCCATGATCTCCAAGAAAGCTTTAATTTTGTTTCAATCAGCTTTCCTGATGGTCCAGGGTTTACAAACCTCTGTTACAACAGAGGGGACACCGTGGTATTGTCTTTAATAATCTGTCATTAGTATGATGTAGCTATTCTAATTTGTCTAGAATCAAGCTCTGTTGTATTTTTTCCCTCAGGCAGAACTTTATGGCTGCGGTCACTGTCTTTGTGAAGGTTGTTAATACTTGAACTTGTTCCTCCCAATGTCATGGGTTAAAATTAGAATCTCGCTGCCGTGACATTTTGCTCTGTCATAACTGACAGGAAGGGTTTAATGGCTTTAACAAAGCGATCAAGATTCATGACGGAATTCTTACTGTACAGAAATCTCTGGGTCATGGAAAACCATCTGTGGTTTCAAGTAAGTGGTTGATAAAATCCTTTAATTCACTCCTTGAGGGGGTAGTGAATTGGCAAATTGTTGCTTCGCAGCTAAAATTGGGAGTGTGCTTTTCAAATGGCTGTTAGTTCCCAATTGCCATTCTTTTGCACAGTTGTCAGACAGGCTTTGTCCAAAAGCTTCTGGCAGACAACAGAGGTCTGCATGCAAGACTCTAAGAATAGGCTCTGGTGTTAATGGTGAATTAATGGTTTATCCTTCCTATAGATGTTTCTCCTGGATGTCAATTAAAAATCCAGAAATTGAAGGCATTTGTCACTCTAACGTGGGTTTCCTCTTTTGCTCACAACACTTCTGGATACCATGCCAAAAACTGAAAAGTGGGTGCTGAGTGTGAATGCGGAAGAGCTATGACTGAAAACACTGTTTGTGTTGGCTCATTTGTGGCTATTAAAGACCTGTGGGAAGTCAGAATCCAGAAAATTACCGAAGAGCTTCGGAAGCAAAAAGAATTCAGTCAGAAGGCTGCGGGGAGGTAGGTACTCAGAATTGGGGATCCTTTGGACGAGAAAAATGATCACATTTCAATTGGGATCTCTCTGATTTTTGGGAGTTCTCCAATAGTGTGAAAAACAGTGAATAGAGGTTGTAAAAAAATTTAAATGTTCCAAAATACTGCCACCCTGTTCTGCAAGTAGCAATAGTAGTATATTCCAGTGTTCTGCTATTAAAGTCTCTTTATGTCAAGGCGAGCCAGTCCCAAGATGATACACAACTCAATAGTAAATGCAGTGTAGTATGATGATTTCGGAGCTTTTGGTTTCTGAGAAATAGTAATGCTAACCTGCTTCACTGTTTGGATAGCACAATTGTTGATTTTGCTGCCTGATCAGTTCCAGACTCCAAATGTTTTAAAGCATGATGGACGTTGCAGCAATGAGGAAAATGCATCTTTAAAGCTTTACAATTTTTATTTCTAGACTGACAATTATTTGGGAAGAGAGGGCCAGTTTGGCCAAGCTGAAAGGCAAAGTAATCAATGAAGATGGAAGGGCTGTTTTAAGGATTGAGCAGGAAGAATGGCAGGTATTTGTTTAAAAGCTACTAAGAGATTTTTCATTCTTCACTGCTTCAGTATTTTGATTTATCGGTTTAATGGTCAGCAACTCTCCATTTCCCGGAGAACTACAAGAGCCATTTGTTTTGGATAAGAGCTCTTGAAAACATATGAAAAGAACATCATTTTTACTAAGTATAGCGAGGATGCAATTTATGTGAATTCAAACAATGCAACATTTGATTTAGTGTGAATTGTAAATTGATACCAGGTTGGGTTTAATGACACCCAAAAGTCAGTTCAGGAGAGACTAGATCCATGATGGTGAACCATGCCAGAGCTGGCACGCAGAGCCCTCTCTGTGGGCACACACAGTGACCGGCTGCTCTTCCAAGTTCCAGTGTGTGCATGCACACCGGCCAGCTGGTCCAGCATGCATGAGCACCAGCCAGCTGCTCTCTTCTGGGTTCTGGTGCGTGCAGAACCTAGAAGAGAGCAGCTGTCCAGCGTGCATGCACACAACAGAACTGGGAAGAGAAGCTGGCCAGGTTCCAGCTCTCTGGCACACGCACATGCACACATGTGCTCTAGTTTTGGCACTCGGTGCCAAAAAGGTTAACAATCACTGGACTAGATTGTGAGCAGTTAAGGTAGTACATGCAGAAATGTTCAACTTTCTTTGTGTAAAATGGAAAAAAAAAAATTCTGCCAAAGGAAAAGAGAACAAGTTCAAAAAAAGACGAGGCTTCTTAAAGCAAATATATATATGTATATGTGTGTATGTATATATATATATGTGTGTGTATGTATATACATACACACACACACACACACACACACACACACACACACATATATATATATATATATATATATATGTAGGTCTTTGGTTATTCGGGTCTTCTCCCACGTAAAATTGGAAGTATCTTGGCGACGTTTCGACAAAGTCTCATTCGTCTTCTTCATTGCTCCTGGAAGCACGAAGCCGAGAACACCAGCCTGAAGATGACAAATGAGACTTCGTTGAAACGTCGCCAAGATACTTCCAATTTCACGCGGGAGAAGACCCAAATAACCAAAGACCTACATACAAACACCCGCGAAAACCTCAGAAAACATATATATATATATATATATATATATATATATATATATATATATATATATATATATATATATATATGTGTGTGTGTGTGTTAATGAATGTTTACAGTAAAAAATAAAAAAAATACTACAGTATATCTATAATTTAAATTTATTAACAAAGTTATAGTGGCTTTAGGAAGTATCTAAAAACAATTTTTTATTATTATTATTCCTAAAGGTAATCTTACACTGATTAAAACATTATCTCTCAACCTCCTAGTAGATTTTTACAAACAACAAAAAGGTAATGCCACTTGGCCCTTTTTAAAATTTCCCATGCCTGTTTTATAATGTGCACTGTAGATTTCGGCATTCCAATGTCTTGTCCTATTTTGGTGTTGCTATGATATAATCTATGCTATGATATATAATGTTTTCTGAGGTTTTCGCGGGTGTTTGTATGTAGGTCTTTGGTTATTCGGGTCTTCTCCCGCGTAAGGTCTTCTCCCTATGCAGGAGAAGACCCGAATAACCAAAGACCTACACACACACACACACACACACACACACACACACACACCACACACCCCTGGTCTACCCCAACATGTGGGAGGGGGCATTCTGCTCCCTTTTGCCTTTCCCTTATTTTATATTTCTATATTTCTATATATATTATATTATATATTATAATTTTCACTTAAAACCATGAGAAAATGGTGGTCATAAGTTGAGCGCTGCTGGTAATATTATTGATTTGGGGTGCTTAGAGACCACTTTTTGTTTTCTCTCATTCAAATTTAGACTCTACCTTCTTGCTTATTGAAACTGAATTACCTGCAGGAATGGCAACTTCACAGAACTAATTTGATCAAAATCCCTCACTACATTGGTCGCTTTCAAAACCTCATTGTCCTAGATCTATCTCGAAATTCCATTGCAGAAATTCCTAGGGAGATTGGTGAGTGTCATGTCAACATTCCTCCTTGCAATTGCCTCTTCAGGTTGGGTTCTGAATTAGAGAGTTCCTTAAAATTATGGAAGTACTTAATTTTAAAAAATCGTATTTTGGAAACAATTTGAAAAATTCCTTCTTGATAAACAGCAGACAAAAGAAATTGAGAATGCTATTTTGTTGTTGAACTTTGCTTTTTGGGTTCCTTCAAAACGTATATTGTGCTTTATAGCATTAAGAGATGTTTTCACTCTATTCCAGAAGGTTCCCATGATTATTTTATAAAATTAATGCAACAGTAAAACTGTGAATCTTAAAACATTATAAATTTATTTTGACGTGCTTTTTGTAACAGTCCACTTTCATCAGATATTGACAAGATTATTTATCAGCAACAGCTGCATTATTTATTAGCAATTAGCAACAATTATTCTCTTGGTGGTGCATATCGATGAATCAAGAAAGGAAAATTCAAGAAAGACTACTCTGAATAAATGACACATAAAAGTATATAATAATATCATATACATGACTGCAACAATCATTAAACCACAAAAGGAGTTAAAACAGAATTGTCTGAGTCTTTTGCAATGTTAAGAAAATTGTAGTGAAAGTACCTCCATAGGAGCATGTTCTGGAGCATGGGGGCTGCTAGCATAGGAGCTATTTTCTGGTCCATCTTTTATTTTCCTAGTTTTGTTTTTTTGTAACTTCCTTTGTCCTCAATTGAGTTTTATCTTTCAAGAAGTGTTTTGTGTTGAGATGCTTTAAAGAAGAGACTTTGGGGTGAATTGATGGCAATCTGACATTTCTATGAGTGATTGTAAAGTAATGTTAGACTGCTAAAATGAGTCTTAAAAAATCTGTAGCAGCTTTCTCTTAACACTAATATTGATGTTTTTCCTTTCTCTCTAATTTTAACAGCTTGCTTTTTGTTTAAAGGGAAGCTTTTTGCAAGTGAATATTAAACTAAGGCTTTCTTTAATCTGTTTTACTCCTATAGGTCAATTGTCAAATCTTCAGGAGTTGATCCTCAGTTATAATAAAATTAAGTTGGTTCCTAAAGAATTAGGCAACTGCGTTGGCCTAGAAAGATTGGAACTGGCAGTAAATAGAGACATCTGTGACCTTCCCCATCAGGTTAGGAAATACCATAGTCTTCCTCTCTATGTTCATAATAACAAGATGTTGTTTAAATATTTAAAATGACTTGTAATAAATTAATAAATGACCAGCTAATGAACATTCATGTTTTTGTTCCCCTATGTGAACGTACTAGTTTGCCTCATCAGTCATGTAAAATATATCACTGGCATGGAGGCATCAAATGGTGATTTTTCTTCCCTGTAACTTATAGCAGCTGCATGTATAGCCACACAATGGAAGATGTCAGTGCTGATAAATGACATCACCTGTGTACTTAAATCAAGAGTTTCGCTGAAGTTTCATACAATAAATTAAATTTAATGGCTCCCACCCTGCTGGTGTTTTGAATCTCTTCATCCAGACCTTGGTTGAGTGTGATTAAAAAGCCTTTTTTATTTTTTCCCTTGTTTGCTTCCCTCAACCCTCAGGTAAAGCATGATAGACATTTTGCCAGAAGACAGAACACAGAATTTCCCACTGTTCCATTATACCTATCATTTGATGAAATGTGGTTTATCAAAATGAATCATCGCTAAGATTCTTTATTTCTTTTTTTAGCTGAGCAACTTGAAGAAGCTTTCTCACCTAGACCTGAGCATGAACCGATTCACTACTTTGCCACTAGTTATCCTAGATATGCCTAACTTGGAGTGGCTAGATATGGCGAGCAATCAGCTGAAAGAAATCCCTGGCAATATTGACAAGTAAATGCAATGATTCATGTCATTGTGATTTAATTATCAAAGATCTTGTAGTTTCAATTTCATAGACAAAAGCAAAAGGTTAGGGTTGTTACTTACCTAATGAAACAAATTCAATAGAATTCAGGCAAGCAGTTGAATTATATGTATCCTGTAACAGTCATAAGATATAAAGGCTTTTAAAAACATGATCTAAAAATCTAAGTAGATAAACTGAAATGTAGACCATTTGGATCCCATTGTTTTAACTGCTTTCAAACATACACAAAAATTACCATGGAAATTGGCTGATTTGAATAAATTTCCATAGCATTTTAATTTGTCATAGTTTTGAGCATTTTTTGTCAAAAAAAAACAAAAAAACAGGGGAAGTTAGGTTGAAAAATATAATGGTTACCAAAATTTAGATAGTGCTCAAATTAAAATCAGCCATTCTGGGTTCAGATCTTTATTTGATGGCATTTACAATTTTAATAATATATGATTCATTGCTGTTGAAATTACAGAAAATGCATTTGGAGAAGGATAAACAGATAAACAATTATTAGAAGGATAAATAGATAAACAACAATTGATGAAGATTGCTGTTCATATTTTTTCCCATGAAATCTGCAGTATTTATCAGATGTATTAGTATTTTTTACTGAGTTGGCATGGTTATGAAGTATTATCAACTCCACCCAACATAAATATCAAACAGAAAAGTATGATTTTCTGCTCCTCTAGCAGGGAATAGGACTTTTAAGACTCCAAATTGCTTAAGGTTATCACATTTTATTTTTTCACTCCAGGTTTACTGCCAAAATGAGAAATCTCCACAGTAAGACAAACGAATGTATATAATCTTCAGTTGTTTTTCTGACTAATTAATAGACCTGTTTGACTTTACAGAGCAGAAAACTTACATACTTTGTGGCTCCAAAGGAATGAAATAACCTGTTTGCCTGAATCCATTTCTAATCTTAAGAATATGACTACCCTTGTTCTCACCAGCAACAAACTGCAAGATATTCCTGTTTGTCTGAAGGACATGCTAAACCTAAGGTAAGGGGGAAAAAATCCCTCTTAGCTGCAGTCGGAAAATTAAGTGCTCTAGATAAATGTCACCAGCTTTATTGCCCATGGCTGATATTTTTAGTTTTCTTTTCAAAACAGTACTGTCAGATTCATCCCCCATAACCGTAACTGTGCCATGCTGAATGCATCATTAATCTCATCTCTATTCTCTCCGCAATATCTGAGAACTGACATACTGTCCTGTCCTAGGGAGCAATGACAATATATAGATTCCTCAGCACCTATTAGAGAATAGCTGACATGAAGGAAATCTAGAACTGTGCATATGACATTTTAAATTATCTTGTGCTTTTCTTGGCAAGGTTTTTCAGAAGTGGATTGCTACTGCCTCCTTTTCCTAGGGCTGAGAGAAAGTGACTGGCTCAAGGTTAATAAGTTGGTTTTGTGCTTAAGGCAGGATAGGAACTCATGGTCTCCCGGTTTCTAGCCTGCTGCCTTAACCCCTATACCAAACTGGTGTTTGGGCTAAAGATATGATTATTCGAATTTCATATGGTATGGAATTTTAGTTAACGTGAAAATAACGATTGTGACTGAACCACATTTTCTCCTCCTAGGTATAACCATGAGATCAGATGGTTTTGTTTAGTGTATTCACAGTTTATAATCTCACCTGAATTTGATATATTGTGGTCATCTTTGTTAAAACAAGCTGTGACAATCTGGAGTCTACACTTCTACCATACAATTTTTATCTAAATTTTAATTTAAAATGAATGCTTATTTAAAAAAAAATCCAGTGAGGTTTAAAAGTCAACATGGCTAACATAAATCAGATTCTCATATTTCTCTGTGGAGTGAGAAGTGGGGGTGGGGATTAGTTGAATGCAGATCTAAACACTAAGCCATTATTCAGTATTCCATGTGAAATGAGACTTAGATTCCAAAGAACACGACATATTAACACCGCCTTCACTGAGGATTCATAACGGTTGTATTACCAATATTTTTACCTAAAAATCAAATTATTAAGTTTGAAAGTGTTTCCAGTTTAAGGAATACCAGGTCATTAACTCCATTATATCATACATAATAGATTCGTCAACTTCAGAGATAACCCATTAAAGCTGCAAGTTACACTTCCTCCTTGCCAGAATCCCGAAGAAGAGGAGGAACAAGAACTCTATGGAATTCAATTTATGCATTTATATATTCAGAAGTTGCTCAACGGTGAAGGTACCGTTTGTTTATAGTTAAAAATAAATATACTCAGGAGATTGTCCTATTTTTCAAGAGCTGAGTTTGCACATAACATTAAACCAGTTTTTAATGATGGTTTGTTAGACAAGCAATAGTGGCCTTGATAGAAAGCATGAAGCCAAAATAGCTTCATAGTAAACAATAACAATGAACATTATCTCTTTTAAAAGGTTTGAATCAGGCAAATGTGGCCTGCAATGCATTTAAGCATTATTAAAGGAAAAATTTGTGATACTAGAATTTCCTTGACATATTATAGCATTTTATAGTTTTTAAAAGTTGAGATCCAAAATATTAATTGATTCAATCCTACCTTGAACATTAAATAATTCTGATACATGAAGCAGAGCCCTAATACTGCTCGCTTTAGCACTAAAATGCATGATTTTAATGTTATATGAACCATGCTGCAATGGTCCAATGAACATATCTTTGAAACATCCTGGTTTATATGAGATCACAGAACTCTCAAGGGATTAATCCTTTCCTGTTGTGCTATGGAACTAGAGAAAAACCTCTCTTCAAGGGAACTGCAGGGGCAGAGTGGACACTGCAAAAAGAACACAGGAAATTCCACTTGCTGGTGCATAACCATTAAGTACTGTGAAAAACATCATGCTGGCCCCAAGTGGGTTCATAGGACAGTTTAGATAGATACCTTAATCTTTTGTAAAAATATAGATTAAAATACTTTTGAAAACCTCATATAGACATACTGAAAAAAAAACTTTTAAAAAGTTGGTATATTTCTGAAAAATCTACATTTCTTGGTAAACATAACATTTTTCTTTCAGAAAATATGGAAAGTGATATTGCAGGTGCTGCTGACACCACTGACTGAAGACGAAAAATAACACTAAGATGATATGGTATTATAATTTTTTGGAGCACAGAGAAACTAAAATACAGATCTGTTGTAACAAATATTTTGAGCTGTCTACTTATTAGTACTTTTTTTTTGTACGCTGTAAACTATCCCTAGTTTGTTAAACACAATCCTGGATGTTACAAACTTGCAAAAATCATGGAAGCGGTGAAACTCCTGAAAGACCTCTTGAAGCTTTTAAGTAGTTGTAGAAGATAATGAAGACTGAGATGGAACAGCTGTCAGAAGAACATTTTCTAATGACACACTTGAGTCTGTATAGCGCTGCAACACAGCTTCATATCCTCTCTGCTGTAAGTACTCGATCCGTCCATGATCAATCAACAGTTTGCAAAGGTGCCCTATCTGTTTTCGTTCATCAGCGGTCAGCAGCCTAGAACAAAAAAAGGGGGAAAAAAACTTTAGAAACTAAAGTGACTTACTTTTGGATGCTCCATTTCAAGCAATTCATTGCAAACTTGTTTTTTTCCCCTCTGATTTAAATCAAGGACTCATTGATTAGTATCCTACTAATCTGTTGTGACATAAATGTTAATTAAATAGACACTAGTTCAATTTTAGACTTTCTAGCTGCAGAAATGACAAAATATATTTTGGCAGCGAAAATATTTAAAACAACATATTTTTTCCGAAAACCATTGTTGTTAAGAGTATAAGGATGATCACCTTGCTGGAAGTATGCAAGAACAGTGACTTGGGCAAAAGAAGCAAAAACATTTTTATGTCCAGAACAATGAGATAACATTTGATACTGATTCAGGCAGATGCTACCCTAATTCACTGGAGTATCGGAAGGAGGAAGTACAGTACAATCAGCCTTGAAATATTGTATTATTACAGTAAATCTCAATAAAAATAGTTTTAATCTTCCTGTGGAGTTAATTTCCTAGTCTGGTTTATGCAGTGGGGCTGACAATTGTACTCAAAGTGACCACATACCCTTGAAGACTATCCAAACTGCAGTCAGTATTTATATTATCCTGATCATGTTCATCTACGTTTCTTTGTTCTTTATTTTGTATGCCACTTCTGCTGGTCTCTGTTCTTCTTTCTCTCATGCCACAGGTAGCCCAGCTGGTCATTCTTTTGAAAAAATTAAATTCTATGGGGCCAAGTCCTACTCTTGTAAAGAAATCTTGGCCAACATAATGCCTCCACTCACATCTGTGATGACAACAAAGTGCAATAACAATTCCAGCTATAGGGTTCCACTTTTCAGCTGCACACTTGCTATGTATTTGGCCAGGACAATCAGTCTTGAGGCGTTTAGTGACTGGGCCTTCCTTTTCTTCAGCACGTGAATTCACATAGGTGTCAACTAAGCACCTCAGAGCAAGATCTGTGAATAAAGTTTATTTTTATATTTAATTGCTACATGCAGCGTCAGCACACACACACACACACACACACACACATTAATGTAACTGTGAAAATTCTATATAACATACTTGGACCATATTATCAAGCAATTTAAATCACTTTTTTTACTTTTGCCATAAATGTATTATGAAGCATTCATTTTAAGCTAGCTCTTTAGTATTACTGTTTAAATAAGCATGTTTATTGACTTCAATAAGCTTTGAACAAGTGTCAACGGTAATCAATGTATGTTAGCAAGCATGTGTATATGAATAAAAGCTGTTGACAAGCTTTCTTCATTATCTTTTAAATGACTCTATTACACTATTTTCAATACATGAGCAAGCTATACAATTTTACCTGTTGCAGCACCACACAGATGCTTTCCAATTCCTATTAGAGATAGTTTCTCTTCCACAAGAAGAGGAACTTTACCTGTCAAAAAACAATCCAAACAGAATTATGACATTCTGCTATCATCTTTGTGAACAATACACTTCATCCTTCCTCAACTTAATTCTTGGCCAATAATTCTCATGATCCCTGAACATTATCCCTGTTAGTGCTGATGAGACACGTAAGTCAAAACATTTGCGGGATTTAAAACAAGGCATGCTGCTACATTAATATGTAATAAACTACCAAAGGAAAACACAGATTTAATTTAAAGGTTAATACTAATATAGATTTGTTTTGATCAGCTTGTTGTAATAACAGTCACAGAAAGGAAGTAGTAGTAAATGTAATGTATTTTAATCCAATCCAATCCAATCCAATCCAATCCAATCCAATCCAATCCAATCCAATCCGTGTATGTGTGTGTGTATCAGCATGGTGGTTTCCACAAGTGCTTTTCTAGCAGAATATGGAAAGCCCATACAGTAACAATAATACAGTTATCCTAAGTAGAAGGGGTTTAGAGAGGAGTAAATAGCAGGAAAAAAAATGACAGCAGTCACTAAGGGGGAGGGAAAAAACCAGCACTTAGAAAATTGGAGGAGCAGGAGGCCATGCTAGGACATCACTAGTGATAGCTAGGAACAGAGGGAAGAAAAATGCAGAAAAAATTGGAGAGGGGACGGGGCTATTGAGATACCATAATGCTTTTATTTTTTAAAGTAATCCAATAGACCTTATATTTGAGCAAGAAGAATCTTGGCATCCAAAACTAACTCTGCAGTGTAACTACGGTGAACACTACCTGTATTATTTTTTTAAAAAAAAAACCTCAACCATGATCATTTGCACTATTTTTCAGAAAGTTCATAGAGAGACCTTTAAGCAACTTACTTAAACATAAATGCTGGATATCAACTTGAAGCCTCTCAAAGTAACGTTTTCTGTGTTTGCCATTCACCTGCAGGGTCAAAACTACTAATTATTATGACATGTTGGGTGTATATACACTGGTTGTATTTTACAATCCAGACAAAAATGTTTAGCACTGGCAAGATTCCAAATCCAATAATTTTAAACCTTTGTTTAAACATTTTTTTTGGACATACAGCATTATAAAATGTTAATATTAATTATAGCAATAATTGCCTTACCTTGAACCTGGTAGATGCCCTTTCAACAAGAAGAAAATAAACATCTTGGGCATCCTGTAAAGCTATATCCAACCAGTGGGACAGTTTTCCCCGTCCGGCTCCAAATTCCACGAAACAGTTCCCTTGTCCAAGCAAATGCAATCTTTTCATGTTACCTAGTATAGAAGCCTATAGACATCAAGTTTATTTATGAACCAGCAAAGATATTCATTGTACTATTTGAATTAAGCATTAATGAATCCTAAAATCTACAACAGGTTATTTGTAACTCTATTGTATTATTAATTGTAATTCTTTCAATATGCATGGGCTTTGTGATTTAGCCCTATACTATCTTCCTTAAGGTTTGAATGACTTATTACTCTAAATCCAAATTATATTATTTTCAGTAGATTTAGAAAACTAATTATTTCATGTTGACATTTATTTTTAATATTTACTACAAAAATTAATTTCTTTATGCAAAGCCTAGAACAACAAAAAAAAACCTTGAATGACTTTACTGTATACATAAAATATCAGATTCATCAATATTTTTATGAAACTTTAGGGAATCTAAAGGGTTGCGGATTAAACTGAGATTAAAGATCATGTATAAAATTATCAGTGTTTTAAAGGGAACAATAAGTTGTTCACCGATTAGGAAGCAATTTATTTAGAACAAGAAGTTGTACTAAATATATTTTTGCAAGACAGGTACCTGTTGCTTCAAATGTTTAAAAGCTGCATCTCCATTTTGAGGATCATTTAGGGCTTCTTGTAAGGCTTGATGAGAAAGAATTTGGTCCTTAACTTCATAATTTATAGCTGAGAATAGAATGTAAAATTTCGTGTTTGAGTTTGAATTGAATTGACAATGTAAATTTTCTGTCAAATGTCTAGTTGCTACTGTATGAGAAAACTAATATCCAACTCTGCAAAAAAATTAAATATAAACAACTTTACAATGTAATGTTTACAATATTTACATTGTAAAAAAACTTTACAATGTAATTCGCAAACACATCAAAAACCGTAAAATTACAAAAATTATTTCAAATTATTTCATCATTTATATTGTGATTACCCACATAAAAATAAAACACTTACCCTTACTTGCTTTTTTAAGCTTCCTAATTAAGTTCTCTAGTTCTTGTTTAGAAAGTGCAGAAATTGGTGCCTGCTGGAATGGACAAGAATATTTCTTACTTTGTTTATAAAAAACTATCAATACAAAGCAAAAATAAGGCCAAAAAATGTAATTCATCTGTTCTGATCTAAACAATATCCAATTCACCTTGACTAGAAAATATATTTAGATGAAGGATAGTAATAAATATACTGTGTTTCCCTGAAAATAAGACCGTCTTATATTTTTTTGAACCCTGAAATAAGCACTTGGCCTTATTTGCCATACGCTCAAAAGCCCGATTGGGCTTATTATCAGGGGATGTCTTATTTTGGGGAAAACAGGGTAATACAATTTACAGGAATAGAAAAGCTTCTCTTTTTGTTTTGTTTTCAATCACTTGGTGCCAATAAGGGTAACCATATCAAACTTTCAGGTTATTGGGGGATGGATGTTTGTATCCAATATACTGCTGTCTTTTTTTAGAACTCTTGATATCATTTTCGAATTCTGAATATTTTAGCATGCTACACATTTGTATTCAAGAACTATATCCATCTATATAGAAAACTGGTACAGTACTGTTAGCATTTTTTTAAGCTAGCATACTTTTCTGCCAGGGCTTGATGAGCCACCATGGGGAAGAACGCTTGGATAGCACAGCAAAATAAATGCCTCTTTCCTTTTCAAAACCAGGATTTTTCTTTCTACTGCTCAAATAGCATTAGATACATTTAATTGCCAAGACCAAATCGTGCTACTATAATTCTGCAACGAACAATGGCAAGTGGTACAGTATTTGTTATCTCTGCAACTTCTATAAAGCATTGTTTTTCCTGTAACATTATTATTAAATATATTATTATTATTATTATTATTATTATTATTATTATTATTATTATTATTATTATTATATTTATTAAACATGAAACCCAGTCAACTGAACATTCAAAAATGCATCACAAATACAATTGATTGGTGCTAATGGTTGATACTGGTTGCTGCCAGCATCCTAGGTATCAACCAAGTATCTTCTTAAAATATATGATGTTCCGAGTAGTGCATTTTTTTGCAGTTCTGCTGGTGTTATTGCAGGAAGCTGCAATTTCTTGATGTAATTTGTAAAATTCTTGGACATGGTACCAAGTGCCCCGATGACAATGGGTATCACTGTTACATGTTTCATCCATAGCCGTGTATTTTCAATGGCCAGGTTGCAATATTTCATGATTTTTTTCCAGTTCTTTTTCTTCGACTCTGGCATCTCCTGGTACAGAAATATCAATAAACTTTATGCTTTGTCCCTCAACAACTATGATATCTGGCGTGTTATGTTTCAAATGACGATCCGTCTGTATTTGAAAGTCCTACAAGATCTTCACTGTCACATTTTTGATAATTTTTTCCACTTTGTGCTCCCATTACTTTTTAGATGTCGTATTTTTACATAATGAACAGTGGACTAATTCAGCAATTTGATCATGTCTAGCTATTTTGCTGCACTCACATATTAAGTGTGAAACAGTTTCAACTTTGTCATTGTCAAGTCGGCAATTTGGATTGTCAGTGGATTTTTGTATCTTTGCTTTCATGGCATTAGTTTGTAGTGCTCGTTCTTGAGCAGTGAGTATTATACCTTCCGTTCCATGCCATCCCATGTCCCGTCCCATGTCAAGTTG
Organism: Masticophis lateralis; assembly: GCA_030761175.1. NCBI lineage: Eukaryota > Metazoa > Chordata > Lepidosauria > Squamata > Colubridae > Masticophis > Masticophis lateralis. The sequence goes on from JAUDYJ010000003.1 coordinate 127,564,682, forward strand.
TTATCACACTTTCCTTCAATGTTTTTCAAGTGCTGTCCATGTAGAGCTTTGGTTTTCCATCCATTTATTCTGTCATTCAACTGTTTTTCCTTATATTCTGCCTTTGTTTCTGTTGTTTTTATAATGTTCCCCGTTTTCACAGCCTACAGCAATCTTTCTGTGCTTTGGTTCATATAATCATTCAAACTTCGTTTTTCTTCTTCTACAGTTTGATGGATTTGCAATAATCCTGTGCCCCCTATTCTTCTTGGCAGGTACAACCTGTCAGAGTTACTTCATGGATATAAAGCATGGTAGATATTCAAAAGTTTACTCATTTTCCGGTCCAGGTTTTCCAGCCACAGTCCAGTTGATGATTCCAGCGGGGTAGTATATCACTGGAACTGCCCATGTTTTAATGACTTTAATTATGTTTCCGGCATTCAGTTTTGATTTTAATATTTTGCGGACCCTCCTGATGTATTCCTTTTGTGTTAACTCTTTTGACTTTTCTATGCAAGATGTTATCTGCATCCAATATACCTAGGTATTTGTAACCGTCATCCTTTGCTAATGCTTTCATGATGCTTCCATTTTCCAGTTCTATTCCTTCTATTTTTTCCATTTTTCCTCGCTGCATGGATAGTACAGCACACTTTTCAAGTCCAAAGTTCATTCTGATGTCGCTGCTGAATAGTTGAACTATATTGAGTATTGATTCAAGTTCAGTGGGGCTTTTTGCATACAGTTTTAAGTCATCCATGTATAGTAGATGGCTTATCTTGCCATGTTGGCTTGAGATTTGGTAGCCCAGTTTTGTGTTTTGTAGGATTATTGTCAGTGGAATTAATGTGATGTTGAATAGTAGTGGCAAAAGTGAGTTCCCTTGGAAAATTCCTCATCTGATGTTGACTTCGCCAATGTTCTCCCCATTTGCTGTTAGAACTGTTTTCCATTTCTGCATATTTGCTTTCAAAAATGTTCAAATATTTTTGCTGATTCCAAAGTTTTCCAAACAAGTGTTAATCCAGCTGTGGGGTAATGTATTAGTATATCATCATCATCATCATCATCATCATCATCATCATCATCATCATCATATATTTTAATCCCCTCTGTCTACACATCTTTCTGGTCAACCCAATGCAGGAGATTCTCAATCATCCCGGTCATGGTTGTCACAAAAGTGCTTTTTCAAGGGGCAACTGGACTAACAGACGTATTGGAACAGGTCACAGAATTTATAAAGAAGGCACAACAAACACAACAAGAGCAAAGAACGACAAAATTTTCTACCCTACAGCATAGACAGGAAAAAACACACAAACCAGAAAAACCAACACAGATGGACACATCTCAGAAAACCGACCGATGGGATGGTGAGAAATCTGTCTGACAGAGAGCTTACCTAAACAGAAAATAATGTTTTAGCCAAAGGACTGAATTTTGCAGTAACACCAGAACAGCTACCAGTTGTAAATCTCCTCACAGCCACAGAGTCAGCTTTCAGGAACAATAAATTGGCAGAACCAGAAGCAGAACAATTAAGGGTGAAGGTATCTGCAGCCCTCGCCAGTGTCAAAACACCCCCTTCCAACCTCCAAAGTCCAGTTGACTCTTGAGAAAGCACCTCTGGGCCAATGAAGCAAACATAACTAATATTCCTCCTTCAAATTTTCACACCATTCTGTGAGGTGGGTTGGGCTAAAAGAGAGTGGCCCAGCCAGTTTTCATGCCTAAGAGAGGACTGGAACTCACAGTCTCCCGGTTTCTAGGTCAACGCCTTAATCACAATATCAAGCAGGTTATAGAGATAGCATACAAATGTAATAAACAAACAAACAAATAAACATAATATTTTGATTTCTAAAAAGCAGAGTTTCCTCCTTGCAGCAGTTCAAAATATATTTAAGTTTTTTTTAAAAAATAGGGCCAAATCATTGAATATGTTTTAAATTGTTTTAATTTTTGCGTTATATGCGTTTTACTATGGCTGTACACCGCCCTGAGTCCTTTGGGAGAAGGGCGGTATAAAAATTTAATAAATAAGAGCCTGGATAGCTCAACAGACTAAAAGCCTGTTATTAACATTCAGCTGTCTGCAATTATTGCAAGTTCGAATCTCACCAGGCTCAAGGTTGACTCAGCCTTCCATCTTTTCTAAGGTAGGTAAATTGAAGACCCAGTTTGGGGGGCGCAATAAGCTGACTTTGTATAAAATATACAAAACTATGGAGGCTACTGCTTAACGCATTGTAAGCTGCCCTGAGTCTCCAGAGAAGGACTGCATATAAATCTAATTAAAAAAATAAATAAATAAAATAAATAAATAATAAATTAAGACATTTATTCACCTGTTCTTCAGGCAGTTCTGTTTCATTTTTCAGTCCTGCATTAATATCTTTAGCAAAGTAGACCTTAAATGAAATATGAAAAATGTTAGACTAATTATAGCTCTCTTTTCCAGTATTTACACACATTAATATTTAAATAGTTTAAGAAAAAAACAAAATCACTCTGGAGTTTGATTGTATCTACAGCACAAAACAATCAGTTATTATTTAGTAATATTTAAACAAGTTTAACAGATAGATGAACCAAGGGCTATTTTTTTCTATTAGCACAGTAAGACATGAACTTACTGTGCTAATGATAACTTATGAATGATATTTTCATCAAAATGTTTAGTCAAAAATATTTTCTATTTTATTTCTTGTTTCAGTCTTCTTCAACCACATCCTTGTAAAATCTTAACAAATTACTTTTACTGCTATCTATTAAAAGTATTTGAGATTCTTGGCTTTAAGGCAGCTCTCTGTAAACAATTTCTGTTCTGCTATGATATCCAACACCCATTTACGTTGCACACAGATTACAGGTGCTTCCAGATCATGTTTTCATTATGCAATTGTCCGGCTAAATCTACTGAACTCTATAAAGGAAGGATTCAGATAAACTGCCTTCTATTTGCAACTTCTCACGTTTCTTCACAAACTTTCCAGGCTTTTTTATCTCTGAAAATCAGTTAAGTATGAGAAAGTAGAATACTGATACAATAAAGCACAAACACTACAATATATTTACTGGTGATTCTGTGATGCTTCCATTGGAAATATCCTTACTTTCATCAGGATATTAATGAAAAGAAGCATCACTGCAGAAGGCAGTTCTGCTAGTATACCCCTAGAAAGTCCCCCTTAATTTTATTTCAAGCAGTTTCAATGACACTTACAGGCTTTGGCTTCTCTCTTGAATTACACTTTTTCAAATGTTTTTGTAGCTGGTCTTCATACACAGTGCTAAAATTAAAAATGAACAAACTAGCAATGTTATTCATTGTTCTTTTTTAAAAAAACACCACACAAACGACTCTTGCTTTGCTTACTGTTTTGGATCCAAAGGACAAGGGATTCTTTTCCTTTTATGTTCTTCCTATTTAAAAAAAATAAACAATTTATTAAAACTTAAAATCATACTCCTTTTCAGCTCCACACAAAAATAAAAGTGAATCCCAAGTAACATAGATGTAACATAATGGAATAGAAAAAAAACCAAAATATAATGGAATTGATTTACATTGGAATCAAAAATACGTTGCCTCAAAGGTGCCTTATATCCAAGGATGGTGTGAAATCTTTCTTGAAAGAATTATGAGGCGCTTGTTTTTAAAAAACTGTTTATATTCTGCCACTGCCCATTTCCACTTGTATTTGTTTTCTAACTTTTCCCTTTTCCCTATGCATGATATCCTCTAGGGAAATTAAGCCAGCCTCCCCCAAACCAGCATAACTTGCCCTAATATGTACAGGTAGTTTTCGACTTATAACAGTTCATTTAGTGATTAAGTGATTGAAGTTATAACAGCACTGAAAAAACTGACTTATGACCATTTTTCACACTTATGTGCCTTGCAGCATCCCCGTGGTCACGTGAGTGACATTTGGATGCTCGACAACTGGTTCATATTTTTATGACAGTCGCAGTGTCCAAGGGTCACCTGATCACCTTTTGCGACCTTCTGACCAGCAAAGCCAATGGGGAAACCTGACTCACTTAACAACCCGTGTTACTAATTTAACGACTGCAGTGATTCACTCAAAAGATGCAGCAAGAAAAGTTGTAAAAAGGGGCCAGAGTCACTGAACGAACTTTCTCACTCGGCAAGCTAAATTTGGGGCTCATTGTGGTCATAAATGGAGGACTACCTGTAATGACATTTACAGTCATCATGACAATTTTTACACCAGGATGGGAAGTATGAGATGAAACGGGATGAACCAGAAAATCTAATGACATCTTCTCCCGAAAAGTGTGTGTGCGTGTGTGCGTGTGTGTGTCCGCATTTGTCTGTGTGTGCATACACTCTACATATATGAATGCCGACGACCTTATCAAGGTGCGCTTCCTCCCTCCCTCCCTCCCTCCACCTGTGTCAGAAAAGATAAACTGGAGGCTCCTTGAAACAAAACTCAGCGGAGCCTTATTTTACAACCGAAACGGCTCGTTCGCTCCAGCGGTCTTGCCTAACTCTCCCCTACTACCTCTTCAGCGCTGTGCTCGCCACAGAAGCGCCTGCCTTGGGCCGGGACCATCTTGCAAAAGCGCTTCTTCCGCTCCACGAAATAGGCGCATCGCCCTGGCTGAGGAAGAGATGCCACCTCGGCGGCAGTAGCCCCCGCCATCTTGCCTACAGGTGCCGTGGCTCCTCCCCCCCCTTTCTCCTCCGGTTCCTCCTTCTCCCTCCCACCCTTGCCCCGCCCCGCCCCGCCCCGCCTCCTCCGGGCGGCGCGTGGCTTGTTCCCCGCCCATCCTGCCTCGCTCTTTCCTGGCTCCCCTCCCACCCCACCCCCCGCGGGAGCAGGGCGCCAAACTCAAAGCGCAAGATGGCGTCGGAGAGCCTCTTCAGCCAGTTGGTGCCCGTGCAGGTGAAATGCCAGGGCTGCGAGGAGAGGTGAGGCGCCGGCGAGGCTTTTCTTCCCTCGGGTGAACGGGGGTCTGGGGTCTTCGCAGTCGGTTAAAGACTGAGGGGGGGGTGGCGGAAGAGTCCTTTACCTTTTTTTCCTGCCTTGGAGTGCCCCCCCCCCCATTCCCGTCATTACTTCAGGACGGGACTCGGACCGTTGGCTTTTTCCCCACCAGCCCGGTGAAAGAAAGCGGGGCGGAACTTCAACATCGGGAGTGGCCTCCGTTTTTTTCATTTCACCCCACTTTTTTTTTTTTTTTGCCCCAAACCTTTCAAAACAAAAGCTATAGGATTTTGGAACAGCAGCGTTTCTATAAACCCCTCACAATTTTAAAAAGAAAGAAAGAAAGGAAAAAAAAATAGCCAACAACAACGTTCATGAATGAAAAAAGCCTCGCAGGTTTTTCTCTCAGGCTGCGGCCGCTGGGAGGGATCGATGACCCAAGTCAGGCTTTTTAAACAACTGTTGCAAGCTTGAGGAGGGTGTGTATAGCGTGGTTTTTGCCGGATTCAATAGGCTTTGAGGAGGCGATTCTTGAAGTGTACACAATGGTTCTCTTCAACTGTGTTAAGTTGATGGATACCGTGGCTGCTGCTTTTCTAACACGGGCTCCACTTGCCTAGGATTAATGCTAATGTTTTATAATGCACGGTGTTACAGATGATAAACGGCTACACGTGTCTGTCTCTATGGAGTAGCAACTAGATATGTTCAGGTATTTTAAACGTATCTTCCCCCCCCCCCCCCAATTTTCCTTCCAACCTTTAAGCAGTTGAATGTGACAGCCAGTTATTGAGCAGAGTCAATTGTCATCAGTCAATATCTGTCCCTTGGTTGGTTGTTAAGGTTTTGGAAGGATGTCAGGAAGCAAAAAGGGGGGAGAGGAAACACTCTTCTAACATCTGCTCGTGATTTCTTAGTGTGGATTGTTTACCACTGGGTCTGAATTGCAAAAAAACCGAACAACCAGTAGTTTTTATTGCTGTCATCTGCGGTTGTCTGGATATTTGCAGCCCAGATCTGGTAGCTTTAATTTAGCAAGTTTTTCTTACAATGTTTAAAGAATAATAAGTGGTACTTTCCCACATTTTAATGCGGTTATGGGAATAACTTTTGGAATCAGAAATATTACCAATTAATAATAATTTATTAAACCTATATGCTGTCTAAGCCTCAACAGCTGTGCAGCTCTCAAAAATAAAAGAAATTATAGCAGTGGTGAAACCCAATTTTTTTTTACTACCTGTTCTGTGGGTGTGGCTTGGTGGGCATGGCAGGGGAAGGATACTGCAAAATCGCTTAGGGGGAGCAAAAGCCCTACTAAGCAGGTATATACAAAAGTATGAAGGCTATTCCTTAATGCATTGTAAGCCGCCCTGAGTCTCTGGAGAAGGGCGGCATATAAATTAATTTTTTAAAAAAAATCTCCATTCCCACCCCACTCCAGGGGAAGGATACTGCAAAATCTCCATTCCCACCCCACTCCAGGGGAAGGATACTGCAAAATCTCCATTCCCATCCCACTCTGGGGCCAGCCAGAGGTGGCATTTGCCAGTTTTCCGAACTGCTCAAAATTTCCACCACCAGTTGTCTAGAACCTGTCAGAACCAGCTGGATTTCACCCCTGAATTATAGTAAAACATAAACATTTTTAAAAAGATAGCAGGCACAATGAAAAGATGGGTATCAATGTCTTTTGCTGAAAACTTGGATGAAGAACCAGAACCATCTGACTGTTGGAGAGGACAACAATCCTGCAGGGTTGGTAGACTCTGGGTTCCTTTGAACAATCTTATCTCTTAGGATGCCGTAAGTGATCCTGAGATATGACTTTGTTCAATCAAAGGAACCCAGGGTGTGCCAACCCTGAACGATTGAGTTAGCTGGCCTAACCTTTCTTCCTCTTTTAGCATCAAAATTTTAATCTGTTTTAAATTGTCTGGGCTGTTTTAATTTGTCTGGGCCAAATCTATTTAATTTGATTTTATCTGGGTTTTTAAATTTTGTGTACATGTATTTTTATTGTTGGCTGTTCACCGCCCTGAGTCCTTCGGGAGTAGGGCGGTATATAAATCAAATAAACCATAAACCAAACCATAAACCAAATGTTATGGGAGACAGGTCCCTGAGGTAATTAGGCATTATACTAGGTAGGACTTTATAGGTAATGGGTAGCCCCTTGAATCACGTCTAAAAGCAAACTGGCAACTAGTGCAGCTTGCCAAACAGGTTTTACATAGGCATACTAATACATTCTGGACTAGTTGAAGATTCTGGGTGGTCTTTGAGGGCAGCCCTATGTAGAGTATTTAGTAGTCAAACTGCGAGGTAACTAAGGTATGAGTGACTGTCGGAAATGTAGGCCCCGATATAGAAAAGAGTTTAATTGGGGTACCAGCTGGATGCAGCAGACACCTGCTGTTGAAGTAGGAGCTGCAAGTCCAGCAAAAACCCAGATTATTTATCACCCTTGAAGTGGAAAGGCTGCCCTTTCAAGGTCAAGGGTGGAATATCCCTAGATCTGGACAAACAAATATCCATAGCTACTCAGTCTTCATAGGATTAAGTCAGAAGCAGGTCCTCTCCATCCAGACCTATATAGCCTTCAGGCATTGGGACAGAACCTTGACGGTCTTACTAGGTTGCCCTGGAGTCAAAACTATAATTGAGTATTATCAGCATACTGAGGATGCTGTATCCCAAACTGGCAGATGACCTCACTCGGTTAAAAAGGAAAGAAGAGAGAGTAACCATCCTGCAACCATCATAAAATGTCCAAAAATAGTTTGGAAAGTGTAGTTCTCACCTGATGCTGTATGCTATATTCTCATCCTTGAAGGGCTCTGATTATTTATCATGAATAAATTTTTCCTACCTTTTCATAAAATTAATGGCAATTAAAAATGGCAAATCCAGGCATCCCCACCTTGAATTTGAGAGGAATGTATTAATATAAATTGTAATCTCAGATTGTGTAGGACACAGTCTTCTTATATATTTTATTCAGAATTAACTACAACTCCATGGAAACCATGGTAAAAAGTGCAAGATTGTTGCTTGGAATATTCTGACCCCAATTCTCCATTCTCAACTCTCTTTAGGCTTTTGGTTTTTTTCTCTGAGGAAAAAATTATTTCCCCACTTCTTGAAAACCTGTTGATTCTTTGTCTTCCTTGTACATGAATGATACTATTTTCATGTCATAATATTTGTGACAATATCTGAATATTGTTATTCATGCAAAGTAATGTCTAGTTATTAAGCTGCATTAATAAAAATGACTGGTATGAGTGGTGATTAATATAGTGATATTTAGAATCATAACTGATTATTTAGTGAATTATGTAATTATCCATCTTATTGAATGTTGATTCTAAGTGAATCTTTTTCTTATCTAGTAAAAATATACAAAATATATTGAAACAACAGCAATTGAAATAATCTAACAGTAAAACTATGATAGAATAATAATAATAAAGAAAATTAGAAATAAACATAGAAAACAAAACTGCAGGTGATTACAATCATCTAAACCAGGGGTCACCAACCTTTCGGACCTCAGGGACCACTAAATTCATAATTTTAAATCCCGTGGACCACTAATATGATCTGCCTAATGACCGGCTAGGTGAGCATGGCTAGGTGGTCATATGACTGGGTGGGCATGGCCAACTCCATGTCACTCACATTGAGAAGTGCCTTACCAGCCTCTACTCACCCCTCCCAGCAACTTCTCGCCTCTCTGCCGGGGCTCCTTAGGGCCACAACAGGAAGCAGTTGTTGGAGCTAAGCAGCCACCATGAGAAAGAGTTGGCAAAACAGCTCAGTTCAAATTGGATCTGACCGAGAAGGAGGCTTGGTAGAAGCACCTCACTGAGGACCACAAGCATAGGCTTTCCAAGCAGAGGGAAAACCTGCGCGAGTGCAAAGCCAGGTCCTGGTGCCTGGAGGCTCAGCGGGCTGAGATGGTCAGCCAGTTCCAGGCCATGATGCAGTCCCACTGGAATAAGGTCCTCCGGCTCTTTGCCACCAGCAGCACTTCCGTCCAGCCTTCGCCCAAAGCCCTGCACCAGGAAGCCGAAGCAGACCCCAAGATGGAATTTCTTTCCCCCTCCGACCCAAAAAGACCCCGAAGGGGGAGACTCTGCAGCAACACAAACGTTCATTGCATGTATCTGTCCCAAGGGCTGTAGTTTGAGGACCCCTGATTTAGTGCAATACAAAAAATGCAAATAATTTTTCTGCGGACCACCAAAATTTTCTCGCTGACCACCAGTGGTCCACAGACCACCAGTTGGTGACCGCTGATCTAAACAATGCAGGCATCTTGTAGAGCCACATTTTAAGGGCTTTCCGGAAAGCTAGCAGGAAAGATTGACTTTATGACAATTATGGTATATTGACTTTTATGATAGATATAATTCTGTGCAGACTCTCTTAATGGATCACCTTTACTTGAATTAAAATACAACATTTATCAATTGAAGAATAAATTGCTGTTACTTACATCAATATATTGAATGCACTTTCATGTATTTTGCAGACGAATAAAGGTCCGAGTGAGTGTTGAAATGCAATCAACAACAAATCCCATTCATAGAAAGGTTTGTATTTCCTTCATTGTGCTTTTTGTTTTCAGTTGTTACAATAAATGATCCTGCTTAAAATGTTATTTGCTAACTAGCCAAGCATATGCTTTCGTGAACAATAGACTTTACTGATTATTTATCAGAATAAATATTGTGAAGAATAATAATGTTTCATCACTAAAGAACAGAGGAAGGAACTTAAAACCTAGAAGTAATATTCCATGATAACTGTACATTGGCAAAGTTGAGACCAAAGTGAGGACAACCTAATCAAATACTTTCAAATATCATTGTATTCATTCAGTCTCTTTTCTACCCTTCATTCAATACTCTTGTACAGATTTCCATTTTACTTTATCCTCCCATCCTTTCATTTGGCCTGTACATCATTATGACCAATTTTCATATGTCTTCCCTTCCCATTTATTTAGTAGTTTTGCACTTTGTAATTGTCTGCTGAGAAAGCTACCATATTTCCCCAAAAATAACACCCTGTCTCATATTTTTTTGAACCCTGAAATAAGCATTTGACCTTATTGCCATGCGCTCAAAAGCCCGATTGGGCTTATTATCAGGGGATATCTTATTTTGGGGGAAATGGTATATTTCTTATCTAATAAAAATATACAAAATATGTTGAACTGTGAACAGAACACTCCAGAAAACTCTGGAATATTATAACAGAATAATGGAGCTGGAAGGGAACTTGGAGGTCTTTTAGTCTAACTCCCTGATCAAACAGGAAACTGTATACCATTTCAAACAAATGGTTGAATCTCTTCTTAAAAACCTCCAGCATTGAAGCATTTACAACTTTTGAAGGCAAGTTGTTCCACTGATTAGTTGTTCTAACTGTCAGGAAATTTCTCCTCAGTTCTAGGTTAGTTCTCTCCTTGGTTAGTTTTCATTCATTGCTTCTTGTCCTGTCTTCAGGTGCTTTGGACAATAGGTTGACCCCTTTTCTTTGTGGTCACCCACAGAGATATTAGAACACTGCTATCATCATCCCTAATCCTTCTTTTCATTAAACTACCCAATTCCTGCAATCACTCTTCATATGTTTTAGCCTCCAGTCCCTATTATTGTTGAAATCTTTTGGATCATGCTATTTTAAGAAACAATTCAAGATGTTCAAGTTATGGTACCCTGGATGAACAAAGCTGCTTTGGGGGTTACACCCTCCCCTTTGGAACACCTCAGACTGCTTTTGTGTAATTTGTTTCACAGATTGATAAAGTTTCAGTCTTTAAGCAGCCAGCTGCAGGTTTTTCTATTATTAGGAAAAAAAAAATAAATCTCATTGGCTTACAGAAAGATCATCAGAAAGAAACAGAGAAAGTCTCCACCATAAAGTAATGACAGAGTGAAATGGTTCTAAAAGGAAAATAGTTCAATTGCTGAAATTCTTTAAACTCATTTTAATAACCCTTGTTAAAAGAGAAACTTGCTTGAAATAAATACTTTGAGGCAATTGCCAAAACCCTGACATTCTAATTTGCAGGATTTACTTTCAGAAATTGTTGAGCCTGCATGAGAATAAGAGTCTGGAAAGAGGTCCCCTTGGTCCTGAGGGAAGCAATGTTCCAGGCTTTTCCAGAATGTTCTGTTTCCAGTGTCAGTTTTTACACTTTGTTGTGTTTTTTTTGTGGATACATAACAAGCTGATAGTTAGCAGAATGTAGTAGCTAAGGCTTGGACTTTCGTGAGAGATATGGGTTTAAGTTTCCACTCCACCAAGGATTCACTGGTTAATATACTGTCAGTCATTCAAATGCTAGTTCTGGTTATAAAATTAAATCCCCATTTATTCATCCATGAACTCTTAGAAAATAGGCGAGGCATAAATGGGGAAAATGTCTAATAGAAAAAGTGATAAACAGCATAATAAGTGAGGATTCTTCAAAGAATTTATGTTAACTACCACATAAGTTTCCTCTATGGATTCTTTAGCTGATTGGAATAAGTATTTATTGATAGCAGTCCCACAACCAAAGGGTTGTTTTGAGGAATGGTGCAGATCACAAAGTAGAGGTGAATTTTATTTCCCTTTATTACAGAGGAGGATTTAGTACACAAAAATATTTGCTACTGGAGGTGTGTGTTGTACTTATTTTTATTGTTATGCTTAGATTTCTAGATACCTTATTCCTATGTTTCTGTATCTATGCTTTATTTCTTATAATTACATCAGTGTTTTATTTCTGTTTGAACATCTTATTTGTTCTGCTATATCTATATCTCTTGTTTCCTGCAAACTACTTCTGAAATCTTGCCAAGAAAATTGCAGGGAGTTGTCTAGGCAGTTGCCAGGAGTGAACATTGATTCAAAGGCACACATAACAAATTCTCTTTCTCTGCCAACTCTCCCTCCTCCTTTTCAAACAGCGAATGGCTTTCAAGGCTACTAACATCATTTAACCATCTCCCTCTAATGCTAGTCCTCTTCAAGGATGCTGATGGCAAATTGTTTCTTGGCATTTATAGTTTCTTCACTGCTCTTTGCCAGGATCTTGTGGAGTCCTTCTTCTCCTTCAAATAGCACCCTGAAGTTCATCAATGTTGTTGGTTGCCCTTCCAGTCCTAGGCTGTATCACTTTTCATTTGCCTTTCACAATGACACACTAGTGTAACTTCCACTCCCAAAGCATGATATTTCAAAAAAGGCTTTTTTAAATACCATAGTTGGTAAAAGAGTGGAATCCGGATCAAAACCTCCCAAACCTCATTCTACACCAGTATCCTACCATAAACGTTATTAAAACAATTCAATTAAAAGATCCATAAAATTGGAACTTGTAAACATAGCATGTTATTTGCTGACTAAGAATCAAAGTTATAGTATTGATAAGCCTGTTTTCAGTTGTAGAATGGAAAAGGCCAAGAAAAATGGGCTGGGCCTTGGGAAAAAGGTTGATGGATCAGATAGGAGGCTTCCATCACTTTACCTTCACTTTAAACACAGATTTGGATAAATTCTGCAGTCAGACTTCTCTTGAAATATTTAGAAGTGACGATTTGCTCTTAGACTTAATACTTCTGCTATTGTTTTGTGATGCTCAAAAGATTTGTATGTTGCATAGAAGCTTTCAGCATTTTATGAATTGTATGATTTAGTACAATTTGGTACAATTGAAATAATTATTCTAGAGAAATACATTTAATTTTTGAAATTCATACTCTCTTCCTTCAGGATTTAGTTGTTCGGCTAACAGAGGATTCAGATCCCTTTTTCCTGTATAATCTTGTTATTTCTGAGGAAGATTTTCAGAGGTAGGTTTTCATGAATGTTCTGATTTTTATAGATTTACTTGTAAGTACACTATCCAGCATTAGTAATAAAAGATATTGGTGTAATAGTCTTGCTACAAAAATAACAAAATTTATCTCTATATTGTTAGGATTATGTAAAATATATAACTCAGTACTTATATGGAAACATTATCACTGATGTTTGATATATTAAGTTTTGTTCTTTTTTTGCATGAATTAAACTCAGTAACTTTAAAATGTGTGGATTTCAATTCCCAGAATTTTCCCATCATAGTCACTGGGGAATTTTGAGAATTGAAATCCATGCATTTTAAATATTGCCAAGTTTCACTGACAAACACTGATTTAGACTTTCAACATTTTGAGGAGAGAGGCACCCTTATTTCAGGATCATTTCTAGGAGTTACATGAAAACTACTGGGCTAAAAAATAAATATTTTTTTAGAAAGGGAAATGAGGATTATTGTAAAAAGTGATTAATACGTGACAGGTAAATTGTGGTAGCATTCCAAAAGATTGTAAGAAAATTGTTTTGTATTTTTTTTGAGGCACTTTATAATTCTTTTGAAAGAAATGTCTTGAAAATTAACTGCCCTTAGCACACATTACATTGATAAGTGTAATTTATTTTTTTCTTTTTTTCTTTGTAGTTTAAAACTTCAGCAAAGTCTTCTGGTAGATTTTTCTGCTTTTCCTCAGAGATTTATAGATCTTCTTCAACACTGTATCCAAGAACAAGATAAAGAAATCCCAAGGTTAGTAATACATAAACTGTACTTTATATCATTTTCAAATCAAAGAATATAAATAGCATTTCTAAATCAATCTATTATTTATTTAGAATTCAAGAAAAAACTAAAATTAAAAAAGGAGAGATAATAGGATCATTTGCATTTATTTGCTTCTAAAACCTTATGATGGCTCAGAGCTGCCCTTATTTGTTACTTCTTTAGGGGTTGGGTATTAGTGCTATGGGGTAGTTCAGGCAGAAAACACAAACAAAAGTAATATCTCTATTTTACAGGTAGTCCTCACTTAACAGTTTGTTCAGCAACTGTTCAAAGTTATGATGGCATATCATATCATAGTTACACCTGGTCCTCAAAGTTACAACTATTTGTAGCCTCCTGTAATCACATGGTCTGAATTCAGGCACTTGGCATTTACTATTACAGGGTGTGTTTCAATTTACCCCCATCTGCCTATCTCCCCCCACTCTGCCCTTTCGCTGTCCTGTACTTTATTGCCTTGCACTCTTCCCGGCACTCCACTGCCCCGTCATCCACAGCTGATGTTCGACATCTTCCTGTGGATAAGTTGCAACTGGCCTGGTTCTTCACAAGGCAGCTGCTGTGGCCAGTATGCATGTGGCCTTCCTGAAGCGGCATGCCTCTTTTGTGAGGTCTTGCAAGGCATTCCCAAGGCTGCAGCTGCCTCATAAGGGGCCAGGCTGGCACACCTGGTTGATAGGAAGAAGGCAGTGAAGATCAGCTGGGTACAGCAGAGCACAGGGCAGAGGAGGTGGTTACCACTGGGGCTTCACACTGCAGAGCTGGGGCAGCTGTAGCTAGGTAGATAGAACTTTGTGGCAGTGGCTGAGGCTTTGCACCACAGTGTTAGCTGGCCATAATATGGAGATTGAGGCAGTATTCCTTGGTGGCAGGAGCTTTGCCAATTGCTCTAGGACTGAAGTAGGGCAGCAGAGGCAGGGCAAATCTGCTGAAGGTCCCAAGCCTCTACCTCAGCCCAGGTGTCATTGCTACTGACTCTGGGGAATGCCACTATGCAGGGCAGCCAAAAATGACAGCTGAGGATTTGTGCCAAAGGGCAGCTTCAGCCTGTGATGTTGGGATAGCAGCAGCTGGGGTTTTGTGGTATGATTCTGGGACAGTTGGTCATGGCATGGGGCTTGAGGTGACATTCATTGATAGTGGTGGAGCTGGTTGAAGTAGAGGCCTGAGGACAGCTGTTGTATTCTAAAAATCACAAAAAACCACAGTGTTGAGTTTTAGCAGTGCACTGAAAGGCCACTAAAAATGTTCATCAGCAAAGATTTCCCATTGTTCCTTAGGGATTATAAGTAGCTTTGCCTTTTTTGAGAAGGCATGGCTTTGAGAGGGTAACTTGTATTTTGTTATATGTGATATTTTCTTCTTTTTAGGTTTTTGCTACAGCTGGTTTCTTCAGGATCTAGTTTAGATCACACACCTTCATTTCTAAATGTGGTTGAGACAAATCCATTTAAACATCTTACCCATTTATCACTAAAATTCTTACCAGGAAATGATGCTGAAATCAAGAAATTTTTGGCATCCTGCCTCAAATCTACTAAGGTAAAATGGTAGTTTCAGTTACGTATGTACATATATACGTACTTACATACATACTGTATTTCCCTGAAAATAAGACCCTGTCTTATACTTTTTTGAACCCTGAAATAAGCTCTTGGCCTTATTGCCATGTGCTCAAAAGCCCAATTGGTCTTATTATCAGAGGATGTCTTATTTTGGGGGAAATAGGGTACATATAGTTAAGTGTTGCCTTTTTTGGCAATAATTATTTTTGGTCATTAAGAGAAGTAAAAGATGAAGTTAAATGGTACATGGTATTAAATTTAAGGCTCACTAATATCCTAGCTTTAACATTCCTTATATTTTTAGAATTGACTGATAGCAATACAATGAAATCTTAATTTAATAGACCATTTGAGAGGCAAATGGTCCATTGAATCCAAGGTCCTTTGTTACTAAAGTCTAAATTGAGATTTCACCCTTACCTAGTTTAGAATGAATATTCTAAAAATGTTTAGAAAAACAGTCTGTGTAACTCCTGTAGTACAAATATGCTTGCAAATGATGTGCTAAATAAGGCAGTCTTATAGTATAAGCCTATATACATTGACTGACGAAAAAGTCCTCCAATGTCCTGGAGAGTATATCTACTACTAATTGCAACTAATCATTTTGTAGACTGAAAATATATTGACTGAGAAACTTTCAATTGTTTATAGGAAGAAAAGTTATTTCTGGAACAAAAACTTAACAGAACAGAGGAGGACCTTACAAGACAGCTGAATTATACACAGCAGGTAAGAGAAAGCTTCAGTATGCCCCAATTTACAGAAAACCAAAATAAATATATGTAGCTATTTTAACTATGTTTTATCAAGAATATCTAACTATAAAGCTAATGGATATGTATTACTGAACTGTATAAAAATAAAGAAAATTTTATCAGAATACACATTTGTAGCAAAGTTAGCAAAGTGTTATTATACCTTGAAGAATAACAAATTAGCTGTATCATAAGCCTAAGTAGGTGAAAGGTAATTCATTAGAGGAAACGTATGTCTTAATGTGCTACAACCCTTTTTTAAAAAGAAAACAATTTAGATTAATATAGGATTGTGAAGGCATACTGAACTATGTTTATATTGCTATATTTTTAAAATAGACAAATAAGACATGAGTGTCATCCTTTAATAAAACACTTAGAGTTAAATTCTAGCATTATATGAAAGCCTATTGATTATGCTTTTTTTTCTTAGACCTTGTCTGAAAAGAGCAGAGAACTAGATAATTTAAGAAGCGAATGGGCCTCCAAGATAGCATCACTAAATAGTAAACATACTCAGGAATTGTCAAACGAGAAGGAAAAAACTCTGCAGGTATGTAAATAATACAGTGTATAAAACAAATGATTCCTTTTAAAAATTTAAAATTAGGAATTATTAAAGCATTTTCTATTTTTCATAGGCACAAGCACATTATCAGCAACAGAATGATCAACAGAAAAGAGAATTGGAAAACTTGCATCAGAAAACTGTCCAGCAACTACAGAACAGGCTGAAGGAGCTGGAACTTGCTAACAAAGACTTAATGGAAAGGAGATACAAAGGCGATTCAACAGTCAGGGAACTTAAAGCAAAATTATCAAGTGCAGAAGATGTATGTAACATTTGCCAGTTTGTGTCTATTTAAAGATCTGATTTTCATGATTTACAATTTCTAATTGTATAGTTTAGAAACAATTGAAAATACAGCAAATATTCCACATTATAATAGGTGACTATAATACAGTTATGTGATCTAAACAATTGTTGCAGTGTATACCTACTTTTTAAATCAAGTTCAAATCTTTAAAATACTTTAGAATACTTTATTTTTCCATTTGATAAGGAATGCCAGAGAATAAAGCAAGAAGTTCTATCCTTACGTCGGGAGAATACTACCTTAGATGCTGAATGCCATGAAAAGGAGAAGCAAGTTAATCAACTGCAAATGAGAGTTGCTGTTTTGGAACAAGAGATCAAAGATAAAGACCAGCTTGTTGCCAGGACAAAAGAAGTATTAGAAGCCACACAAGAGCAAAAGGTTCCTAGAATTTTTTCTATTGTACTATTTTAACAAATGTAGTCATTAAAGTTCATTATGATCTAAAATGTTACATAATGTGTTTGGCATGTGACTAGGCATGTGCTGTCTGATCTGACAGTAAAAAGCTCCATTGGCGGAGACATGATCATGTAAATTATACCTGTCAGTACCTGTTTTTAAAAACTAGATAGCCTCATGATTCCAGGAGGAGGAAACTGAGTAGTCATAGCCATTTTAAAGTAGTTTATCATACTTTGCCTCCTCAACTCAAACTTATTTTCCTGGGGTTGTATGGCTACCTTGCAAGCGAAGGGAAAAACATAGCTTATTTAAGGAGGCATCTTTTTGATTTTAACTTTGGAGTATAGAGCATCTCTATATTACCTATAAGGTTTACATTGTATGAAAAGTAGAACCATTGTGGCATCATAGTCTGTTTTTTTATTATTATTTTTAAAAATTGAAAGTAACTTATTTTAGTGTTAACATAGAACATAATTTTGACAATCTGAAACTGCTTTGCCAACCTAGTAATATGGTTCACTAGAACTTGCCTGTGTTTAGAAGTTCAAACACATTGCATACACCATCTTCCTCCTCACCCCCAAATTATAGATTGTAGAACATAATGCTGTTTAATAACACATTAAACTTTCAAAGTGCTGCTGGTTTTACAGACCACATTATAGGATTTGCAGAACTACCAGTTGTATATTTGGAAACCAATCCATGCAGATTTTCACTTTTTTATTTGTTACATAATCTCCCTAACATATATTCTTTAAAAGGCAAATCTGGAAGAAAATGCAGAAAAGAAACAACTTCAGATAGGAAAACTGGAAACCTCACTGAAAGCTCTGTCAACTGAGTTCCTTAAGGTTTGTTTAAACATAGTATTCTTGTTTATGTTTATGGTTTGATTTCATCTGATCATCATTTAGTATATTGTAATATTGTTTCCAGGCCAATGAGATAATAAAGAAACTGCAAGGAGATGTAAAAACATTAATGAATAAGTTGAAATTGAAAAACACAGTAACAGTTCAGCAAGAAAAGCTTTTGGCTGAAAAGGAAGAAAAACTTCAGAAAGAACAAAAGGAATTACAGGAAATGGAAAGTTCTCTTCGAGAGAAAGAACAAGAGGTAACTGAAGAGTCTTGCTTCTATATAATAAATGCTTAAACAAGGTTTCCTTTCATCAGAAATCATATTTTCTTTTTTCCTATCCACTCTTCTCTGGAATGAAGTAAATATTTCCTCAGTTTTAACTCATTTCTTGGTCACATTATGTCCTTATAAGTTTCTTTCAGAAAAATGGTTTCTTAGCAAAATGATTTACTATTATTAAGGAATTATTTTTTCCTATTTTTCAACCTTATTTACTGTCCTGGATTTTTCTAGTGGTATCCCATCCAAGAATGAACAAGACTTGAATCTTGTTTTCCTTTTTTTAGGATCAGATAATGTTAATTAGATGCTTCGAGCTGCTTTGAAATATTCTGAAGTATTTTTGTTTTATGGCCTTTAAAACAAACATGCCTATATATTTACCTATTTATTTATTTATTTAAATTTCAAGAACAACTTATACAATGATGTTTATTATTTAGGAGAAATGTCTTCTGACATTAATTTTGAAATATTGTTTTTTGATATCAATAAAAATATTGCAGATAATTAATAATATGAAAACATTTCAGATATGCAAATTGCAGGAACAATTAGAAACTACAGTACAAAAGCTGGAAGAAAGCAAACATCTTCTCAAAACAAATGAAAATGGTATGTGATTTTCTTGCATTAACTACTATCTAATTTTTTTTAATACTGTATGTTTTAATATATTTTAATATATAGAATTTATTAGGAGATTATCTTAGGTTTGGGCTAGGCAATAATTGTGAATGTTGGATTTAAGATAAAGATGACGTTCTTTTTTAAATATTTGGAGGGTTTTTGAGAGTAGGGATATTGAAGAATGATTCTGAGGAAGGCCATTTTATTTTCCCTCCTGGCACTTATTAATATTCGTTTCCTTTTTCTATATTAATGCAACCCACGTATTTATTTTGTTTCCCTTGCAATGAATAATTTACAATGATATATAGAAGTTCCATCTTGTCACATAGGATTTATCTGTTCCTAATCATATTAAAACTAAGACTACAATTCTGTAAATCTTTGCTTGGAAGAGAACTCCTTTAACACTGTTCTGAATATAAATTTAACTTTGAAATCATAGTCTATCCAGACACATTCATAATTTAATTATTATTTTGTTTTAAAATTAAAAATAACTGGAATGGAAAGTGAAATGTGCTGTTTCTTTGCAGTCATCACATGGCTGAATAAACAATTAAATGAAATTCAGCTAACAAGGAAGCAAGAAATGTTAGGAACATCTACTTCTAGCAACACTGTTTCAAGAACTGGCAGCTCTCCTCATAGTATGGTAATAGTAAAAATCTTGTGTATTCATCTTTGATACCACATTGCTGTCCTTCATAGTTTAATTTCTAAAAAGACAAAATTTAATGGGAGTGCATACTTCACATAAATTCTTCAGAAATGGATGGCTCGTGGGGCCTAGTTGGAATTGAGCAATTTCCTTTCCTCCTGATAAAAATATGAGACTTGAGATTAGCATATTTCCTTTCATTTGCTTCTTTTGCTATCCTATCAATGGTAGGATGGTAAACTTCTACGTAGGGTCAGAGAGGAGAGCAAATGTTTCAGCCTGGGATTCAAACCAAGTCTTGACAGAAGCAGAGAATCTTACCTTCAAGCAAATTAAGTTTAGACCTAGGCAAAATACGAAGTGGGATATAAATAGTAGTATGCATGAACTTTGACTATGTTTGCTTTAAACAAAGACAACAAGTAGGAATCAATTTGTTTTTGTTTTTTGTTTTTTAACAGGCTGATAATAGGATTACATCTTTAAACTCAGGACTGAACTATCCCATCTCCCCCTTGCTAGCTTTCCAAAGCTTCCCAGAAGCAGCTGCTGTAAAAAATACCAACCAACAATTATCAGGAACAAAGGCAAGGAATTTAAGATGTTTATTTTTAATAAAGTTCTATTACATTGTATCAAGTCATGTCATTTCCATTTTATTGATATATGCCCAAAACAAAATCCTTCTCTTCTGGTACTCTGGGTGACTACCATCTGTGGGGAAAAGCATAAGGAATGAGAGATGAAAAGAAATCCTAAATACTCCATATGTTTGTCATCCAGTTCCTTATGTGTAGACCTGAATGGCCAGAATAATCCCCCAGTTGATATGCATATAGCCAACCTCTCAAAATAATTCAGGCCAGCATACAGAAAAAAGGAACCTACAAAAGTCAACATTAAAATATGATAAAATAGATAAAACAAATTCTACCAAAGAATGCAAGTGCCTGAAGAAAAAGCCAAGAGTTTAAAACTTTAGAAAAAGTAGGCAGAATGGGGCCATCTGTATTTAATGTAGAATATTATTCCAACTGTTTAGAACATTATTGGCAAAACGATTGTGCAAGATGCTAAGACAAAGCATGAGCCTGAGTAGCATAGGGGGCTAATGCCTCCTACTAAAGGCAGCAATTAAGATCCAGCTACCTGCAATTTCTGCAAGTTCAATCCTAGCCAGGTTCAAGGTTGACTCAGCCTTCCATCCTTTCTAAGGTGGGTAAATTGAGGACCCAGTTTGTGGGGGCAATAAGCTGACTTTGTATAAAATATACAAAAGTATGAAGGCTATTGCTTAACGCACTGTAAGCCGCCCTGAGTCTCCGGAGAAGGGCGGCATATAAATCAATTTTTTAAAAAAAAAGCCATCCATTTTTGTAACAGCTAATATTGTCATGCAAAAGACAGGCAGGTTCCATGAGTGAACCATACGGATAGTATTATGGCTGTGATTTATTGTAAATTAGATGTCAGTGATAATGTCAGACAATTTATTACTACTCTTTGAGAAAGCTAATTTAATTCTGCTTTAAATAAATATATTGACAATCTATACTGTTCAATCATTAAACATTTCTGTAACAACATGTATAATTTTTCTTACATGCAATATTGTATGGCTAAGGCTTTGATACATAAAATGGCAAAAATATAATACTGAAAAAATTATTTTTCCAGCAGGTTCACTTCAATGTGCAGCTCTCAGAAAAGAACAGATGTTTAGATGCCCAGTCAGGGATTCCTGGGCTGATAGGTCATTCAGCAAATAAAGAAAAGTAAGTGGTTGAGCAGGAGAGGAGTGGATCTGAGAAGAAAACTGGGAGCATTGGACTTGAATAGGAAGGCAAACTTGGGAATTGGGAAGAAGCAGAACCATCTAGGGTAGAGGCCAAAGGGTTGAAGGAATGTGCAAAGTGAAAGCAACCAGTGTCACCTCTAGAGGTAATCAGTATTTTAAATGCAAGAAAACAGTTACTTCCTCCTATGACTTGTGCAAAAATAGGTTTTCTCATTACCTTTTGGAAGGAGCATTGCTTTAACATATGTTCTTGCCGCCATCCCCCTCCAGACATAATTTTTAAGTATTTAAGTTACTCTAATAAGGAATGAACTATGAAGTTATATCCTGTATATCTGAAAGAAAATTAACTTTAAATTGAGAAGATATTCCCCCTCCCATAATATATTAAAAAAAAAACCGTCTTTTTTTTTTTTTAAGAATAGCTGGGAGATGGATATTAGGATGCCTTCAGGCAAACAGAATATATCTTGGTGAATTTTAACAGTGATTCAAGTTATATAGTACCCACAGTAATAAATTTTAGGGGGAAATAGATCAATGGAGAAGCATCTAAAAGCAAAGAACTGAATTTTTCCAGGGACTAGATCCGTTTTCATTTCCCCAGAGTCTAAGCAGAATGTCATCGCTTCAAGGAACATAGCTCCTAATAACAAAAATGCCATAGGAACAATTATAAGGTATACCTAAGATCTTTCATCTGCCTGATTGGCTCTCTTAAATTTTGTCAGTGCACTATATAAGTGTTGTGATCAATCTGACAAGTCATATGCCACTCTCTACCTACTTCGTATGATGCTCGAAAAAGATATTGCTTAGGTATGATATGGGCTTTACGAAGGTGACATAGTCTGTTAGCAGAAAATGTAAGAATTTCTGTCCTCAGGATATGATTTTGAGATCAGCATTCATAGGCTTGCTATCTTTTAAACACAGTAATTCATAGGAGATCTGGAATTGTATTTGAAATTCTTACAGATTTTCTTGGGAAACTCCTAAATAGATGAGTGCTTACAGCAGTTCTATTTTCTTTTGACTTAGTGGTGAAAACTTGGGATTGGAAACTAAGTATTTAAAGAAAAGGGATGATAGCATACCTTTAAGAGGACTCAATCAAAACACAACTCAAAACACAGGTAAACATGTATACATATATAAATATATACATGTATTTAATTAAAATAAAAATTTGTTCATAGTCTATAAAAATGTAAGATATTTCAGGATCGATTTTTATCATTGCAGGATATATGAAGGCCTCTGTACCAAAAAAAGTGCAGATTCCATGCAAGCCTGCAGCACCTTCTAAAACTTCTGCCTACTTTCCTGGATAGCATGTTATAATGAAGGGTTTACAAAAATTTTGATTTTTTAAACGATTATCAGTTACATGCATTTGTTTCCTTTTTGAAGTATCAACATTACATTTTTACTAAATAGATTTCTGGATAATAAAGTGAACCAGTTCTAGGATGCTTAAACTTATGTTTTTTTACAAAATAAAATGGGTATTTCTTTATCTAATGATGTCTAGATTCTATTTGGTTGTTCTCTAATAGTTCATTTATATTTTTGCAAATACAAGGTATTTGCTTTCAGTTTCAGGTATCAAAAATGTACTACCTGATAAGAATGACTTGTTGTTTCTATGCCAGAAGTTTATGGAATGTGGGGTTCAAAAATGAAGAAATTGTGGAAGGCTTGAGGAGGAATTTTCCTGACACAAATAGAATTGTCTGCAGAAATTTGGAGTTAATTTTTCAGTCTATGATTCTGCAGGGAATTCTGCTTAAATTCAGTGCAGTGCAAATAAATCTTCCTTATTGTTCTAACTATATAATACTGCAATCTCAGGGAGAGTTATGGCAAATGGGATAAGGTGTGAGACTCCTGAATCTACTATGTATGTTAACCTGAAATAAGCATAAACTTTCATGCTATCTTTCATTTAGCAGTTTTTGATTATATCAAAAAGAATGCACAGATTTGTTAAAATTGTGTCCAAGTGGAATTTTTTCCAATTATTTATAGATGTAAAGATTATGTAATGATGCTTCTACATGGCCAAACTACACATTTCCAGCTTGAATAGCAAACTGTTCAACCATTGGGGTGTCTTGGCCATAAATAAAAATTATTATATGACCATGTCTGAAGTAATGAAACCATTTTTAAACACAGTATTTTCTGGTTTCTAACCATGCTGGTAGAAAAATATAAACTGGGTCAGTCAAGTTCTTTTTATTACCTTTGGAATGCATTTGAACCCAGCTTTGCAAATTGATTTTAGTAATTTTAATGGAACTACCAATATTAACAATGTGATATAGGAATGTGGTACTAGTGCCTACAAATCTATAATAAACATTTGGTTTTAGGTTTACAGAATTTTAGAATTCCTGTGCTGTTAGTTACTTAACAATATTGGCACATTTTGTCCAGGGTTTAGAAAACAGTACTTAAAACCATTGCTGAATGTTGGTATATTTTTGGCAATTTTTCCCTCCACTGTAACATACTTTTGTCACTGAGTGTAGTTTGCTGTCTGAACATAATGAATGCCTTTTTTTAAGCATTTGATTTTGCAACGTATATTTAAATTGAAATGTTACGTCTAGAACTGGTCTGTTGCATCATATTCACATACTGGCACCTAATACATTAAGCTGTGATCTAATATCAGAAAATTTAGCAGGATGTTATTTTTGCTGCTATTCAGTAGAAATGTGCAAACCATTTTGCTTTAAAAGTTAACTTGAGAACTGTTTTGAATGTAAAATGTTTTGCACTTATTCTATTCAAATGTTTTCAATTCTAGATGGTCTGCTCACAATTGTAAAATATTTGGTTTTCCATTTGCCTGGAAATTATGTTTCAATGTTACATAATATCAGTCTATTGAATGTGGGGAACAATGTACAGTGTCTTATATATAGACCTCTGCTGCCCAGTTTTATTTATTGTAAAGAGTGATGAGGTTCACTTGCTGTTTTTGACCATAGGGGTCCCTGTGAAAAAGATGTAATATACTAGTGCTGTATGGAAAGATAAAAATCACAAATCTTTCTACTCAGAGGAGTCATTTCATTTTGCAATAGGACAACGGGGCCTCTGAATCAAATCAGCAAAAATTGGCATAGTCCAGCCAATTTTAAGTTTTATGAAATGCAGGGGAAAAGTTTTAGCATGCTTTAAGAACCTCATCATAATTGTAGCTGGAAAATATCTAAAGATAGTCCCATATAATCTCCTTTAATGGGATTTTATTACATTCATACTTCTTTTTCAAACAGAACTGCTCTGCGTAACTTGTAATTTTTGTCAAATAAACATTTAGATAAATCGTAACATGTAAACTTGGTAACTTAAGTGTGAAATCCCTTCTATTGCTTGGGTTTAAAAGATTCAAGATATTTTAAGGATTGTGGTTTGGATTTAGTTAGTGGCTTTTTGGTATATACATATATTTGTAATTCTGTATATTGAGTGAAAATAAATCATTTAAATGTGTTATTGCACAATCGTTCTCTACAGTGTAAAATGTGTATATTTGTCTATAATCAATGTAGCGTTCATATATATATATCTGTTCATTTTAATAAAACTTTTACACAAAGGTTTGGTTTCTGTCCAGAGTATAAACATCTTTCCTAATATGGAAAAGAAACACTTCTGTTATGGTACAGTTAAGATTTTAGAAAGTGAAGACTAGAGGATAGTATTTATTTCACTCCCTTAAATTCTTTTGCTTCATATAAAAGTTTGAGAGGAATTACCATGATAGCTATTAGAACTTAGTCCAAATTTCTAGATTAAAGCTCTTACTTTTTGTGTTGTTAATTACAGAAAAATGGACAGGTCTTGCATGCTTATGACTTTCATATTAGGAAGTAATGTTCCTTTCCTGGTTCCCATTTGTGTTGGAGGCACCATTTAAAGCACTTGTTTTTGGGTGTGAAATAGCATATAAGAGGGGATATATAAATATTCATGTAGTTAGAATTGAAGGACCTGTTTTTCCAAAAAGTGCCTCCAGTGACATAGTCATATGCAGGCAAATTAGAATTTTTATGTTCATCAATCAGAATAATAGAAGAATCATTTTCCTTCCCCTATCATATAAAGTGATGTTCCAAAAACCTAGTAACAACAAAGTATACCTATAAATAACAAACATAGATATCTGGCTGGTGGATAAACTTTAGTACCACTTACAATGTAAATGACCCAGCAAGCTACCTTTGGCAGTTTTGAGAGCTATTAAACATGTTTTCCTCAAATTGCCAGTAATGATGGCAAGCACAAAATAATTCAAAATTTTAGTTCAGGTGTCTTGTTAGAATAGTGTTTCAAACATCTAGTGCCAAGCCACATAGGCTAATTTATAACCAGTACTTTATTGGCATAGGCAAAAATTAAGTCAGTGGATTGGTTTAAACATGTACTGCACCTGATTCATATCAGTAATTTTCTATAGACAATATTTTTCAATTTAAGAATGTCTGTTTCATAAAAAGCACACACCACCAGTTGTGGAATGTGACTAAGCAATATATAATTGTTACCAGATGCAATTTAAGCAGAAATAGGCCTGTAATTTGTGGTAGACGTCATGATTTAATAAACCTAAATACCCAGCTGCTCAAATTATAGATCTGACCTTAAAATGTACTTTCCTACTACTGTCTTGTTTCCAGAGGCTATCAAGCATTTAAAGCATGACCAAGAGAATAGTCTAGCATCAAATGAGTTGTGTTCAACAGATACCCAGTTTTTTTATTCATTTTTGATTGACCAGAAAAATCCCGTTGTGTGCATGTATACACACATGCAGAGAAAACTCTGTCCTCAATAAATGGAGAGGTTAGCTTTGCCCACATAAAATCCTAATTTAAAAGCCTTGTCCAAACACTTCTAGAAGACTGGGTACTCACTAAATGAATGAATGCTCCAATTTAATGATTAATTTTCTATCAAAGAACACTCTAAAATTTAATAGATCCAAGTAGGGTACATGTTAACGTTTTTGTTGGTAAAGAAATAATAGTAGTGCTTTTCTACAAAGCTGCAAAGTAACTGGCAAGATATTTTAACCAGATTTCTCAAGTATAAGTGAAGATTAAAAGTCCAGAGCAGACTATATAGTAAGTACTTCCTTACCCAGTACTACCTGAATTATAGTGACTAAGAATTAACATCAAGACCTTAATATGCTAATATTAACTCATGCAAATCTTTCTCCACCCATGCCCCATATTTCTATTAACAATAACTTAGTTTATACATTTGCTATCAATTCATTTGTCGTATATATTAATCCAGCCTTCTTTAAAGATCTCAGAGTAGAAAGAAAACAAAATTAAGACAATCCACCGTCCCCTTATGTTTCTACATCAATACAAAAATGAAGTTTAATAAATTTGGATCTAATATAAGCAGCCATAGTATCTTTGTTAATGCAATAAAACCACAGTGAAATGGGATTAATGAGAATGTTCTAAAGAATCAGTTATTTAACACTGGAGAAAGATGCCTCCCTATAGAGTAAACTACAGTACTTTGTTTTCTTATTACTCAAAAGTGAGATATCTTTACTGTAACGTTACCCAGAGAAACTATGCTAGCACTATGCAATTGGAATAAATATATGTACTTTCCAAAAAAATTCCTTCAGTAATCACACAATTACTGCTTTTTGCTCCCTTACAAGTGCTAAATTTCAGAAACATTTTTCTAGGTACATAAATTCTTATGATAGAAAATATATGTATATCTAGAACAGATATAAAATATGTGATATGAAAGATGTACAATCAACTATATTGACAGTATATTATACCAAGTATATCAATTTTTTAAAAATCACTAAAATATTCAACTTTTATTAACAGTATTTACAATTTTTCAGCTTCTATTCAACCGTGGTGAAAGTTTTAAAAAAACTTAAGCAATAACCACAGCACAAGATGAAAACATTTTGAACTATACAATACTTTATACACATTTTATACAAAGGAACACTTAAATAATACAACTGGACACAAAAATATACACTTTTAGAGAAATTCACATCAGTAATTGTATAAAGCTCTCTCCTTGTACTGTGATCCTGAAAATGCAGGACTAACCCCTTGGCTCTGAAGTGTTATTTGTGACAATCCTAAAAGGCCACTATAGAGCAAGAATTGCCACTTGAATTACTAGACAAGAGGATTCACTAGCCTGTCACGCCCCCTACATATGTAATTTACAAATAAAATAGTAGGAAAAGCTGATTAACTCATCTGTCCTTGGTTCGAAACTGAACAGCTATGCATCCTGTCAAGTAATAGAAGTGACAATCATGTATAGAGCACATTGACATCATCAAGGCTATCAGCTTGAGTTGAGTTTGTACGTTCAAGTGTTGAGGTCCTTATGCAAAACATCCAAAGCATAGTGGTATCAAATTGTATTTATGAAGGTAGTGTTGGAGCCAATAGTAAAATCTAGGCGCACACTACACAGAATTAGAATAATGCACTTAAAGTGTACTGTTCAGGATGTGTATTCAACACATGATTTGTGTTAGTAAAAAAAGGGGAAAAAACCTGTCAGACACTGATTTGAAAGTCCAATATCAACCAAATTCACCTTCCTGGCCAAGTGCATCTATGTTAAGGCTTTGAATCCATCTGACCAACGATTTTATAGAGAAAAGATACCCAAATCCTGCTTGTATGTCTCACTGAGACCAGCATGAAGAGAACAAAGTTGAACACCGTCAAGAAACTGATGCAGGAACACATGCTGATACCTTTTGTGTATATATATTATACACACAAAAATTATATATATATTATATATATATAATTATATATATATAATTTTTGTTCAAAATTAAGGAGATTCAATATATTTAGGACTTTGACAAAAATCCTAGCTTCTTTTTAAAAACCAAAGTAATTTAAGTTGTAGCTTCTTTGGATGATTTTCCACTTCCTGTTTGTGGTTCTTAACAGTTTTCATGCAAGAGATCCATTTCTTAAGAACACCTTAAGAAATGACAATTTCAATGGAAATGGAATGTGTATCCAGAACTGCAGGTGAAAAAATAAAACTTGCTCTATGAGTCCTTGGGTTTTGTCATCATACATTTGTGTCCTGTAACAAAGGTTCTTTGGCCTCTCCAGGGGCCTGTGGACTGTGTGGATGTCCATGTCCACCACAGTGTTTTTTCCAGCTGCTAGAGCGAACATTTAAATTGGTATGTTCAGGAATAAACAAGGCAACGAGTAGAGCCAGCAGCACTGAACATGCACCAAATAAGAATGGGGGCCCAGGAATGATGGAATTCTGAAAGAAAAACAAAACAGAGCAATAGTTAAAAGTCAGCACTTTAGTTTATTTAATGAAATTATCGTACACAAGGATGAAGTGGAGTGTGAACAATCTGATTTTGTGCCTCAGTATCATGAGCTAGCTGTTTCTCTCCCACTGCTCCCCTCATTACTTCATAGATTTCAAAGTGATAAAATTAGATCTTATCAGATCTAATTAGATAATAATCCTGCTCAACTCTCCTTTGGTTTAAGTTTTTTACATGTCCTAAACACTTTATGTTTAGAGAGCACCATCTAAATCCGAAGCTGCATATATTTTGCAAAGATGAGTTGTATCACTGTTCATTTCATGCATAGAGTTTGTACAATTATATAATGATCCTCTATTATTTCTTTTCTATAGGTAAGCCGCTTGTCTTCAAGTTGCATGGTTAATTTGGTATGCCACCTAAGTCCCATTAGATGGCACTATTTCAAGGAAGTGTTTCCACCCAATGTCTGGAATACAGGAATACCATTAGGGAAAGGCAGGCCCTCAAATAACCTGTATTTTTTATACATGTTAAAATACCAACAATTAAACAATTATAAGAATTTGTAAGCCACCTAGAATTTTTGAAGTGTCTGAGGCCTCAAATTTGAATAAATAAATAGCCTAGTCCCATGATGGCAAACCTATGGCACGCGTGCCACAGGTGGCACACGGAGCCATATCTGTGGGCGCACAAGCATTTCCCTACCTCAATTTGGCCTTCTGGGCCCACCGGAAATCAGGAAACAGGCCGTTTCCTGCCTCCAAAGGGCCTTGGCAGAAGGGGGAGGAGGCTTTTTTCGCCTTCCCCAGGCTCCTAGAAAACCTCTGGAGCCTGGGGAGGGCAGAAAACTGGCTTTCCGGTCCCACACCGGAAGTCAGGAAATGAGCTGTTTCTGGCCTCCAGAGGGGTGGGGAAAGGCTGTTTTCACCCTCCACAGACTCCAAGAATGCCTCTGGAGCCTGGGGAGGGTGAAAAACGGGCCTACCAGGCCATTGTGTGCCAAAAGCAGGGGTCGTGTGGGGGGGAATTTATTGAATTATGGGTGTGGGCACATATATTTGTGACCCCCTGCACTCCCCCCACTTTTGGCACACGACGGCAAAAAGGTTAGCCATCTCTGCCCTAGTCCTATGCACATCGGGCTTTAGGCAATAAACAGCATGTTGAATTGAAAACCAAAGCTGTTACTCTATCCTGGCCTGAATTTAGGTTGAAAAGGGTCCAGATAATAAAGCGTAGTATTGGGATCACATTGTACTGGGGGAGAACTGAAAATCACATTTAATCCTGTGACCACACAATTCCCCATCCTGGTTTGGATACCACTTTATAATGCCTTGGTAAGACCACACTTGGAATACTGCAACCAGTTGTGGTCACCACAATGTAAAAAAGATGTCGAGACTCTAGAAAGACTGCAGAGAAGAGCAACAAAGATGATTAGGGACTGGAAGCTAAAATATATAAAGAATGGTTGCTGGAATTGGGTATGTCTAATTTAATGAAAATAGGACTGGGGTGACATGATAGCAGTGTTCCAATATCTAAGGGGGTTGTCACAAAGAAGAGGGGGACAACATATTCTCCAAAGCACCTGAAGGAATGGATGGAAACTAATCAAGGAGAGAAGCAACCTAGAATTAAGGAGAAATTTCTTGACAACCATTAATCAGTGGAATGACTTGCCTCTAGAAGTTGTGCATGCTCTAACACCAGAAGTTTTTAAGAAGAGATTGGATAACCATTTGTCTGAAAAAAATGTGACAAAAAATGTCACAAAAAAGTAAAAAAAAAAAAAAAAAGGGGGGGGGGGTCCTACTCCAGTGATCACTTGAGTTAAAACCTCAACAATCTATGACCATAATTCCAGGCTCAATTATGGTCATAAGTTGAGGACTACAAGTGAAGGGAAGTAAAAAGTAAAATACAAAAAAAAAAAAAAAACCACCCTGTCAAACTCCCCAATGAGAGTGAAAAACAGCAGAGCTGCTGCATGCTGTAGCTTCACTTTACAACTGCTCCTGCTTTTTTAACTATGAATAATCATTAAACAAAGACTAGACAATCACTGAACAGTAATTAAAGCAAGTTAAATTACACGGTGATGTTACCGATTGTGAGGGATTAGCCCCGGATAACTTCCAAAGCATCTGTAAGGAATAGATTAGTCCTATTTGGCAGATAAAGTAGTTTGGTTCTCTTTAGAGTTGGACCTCAACCAGTCAGTTTCAGCTGAAGTACCTGAGGCAGGGCCAGGTGGTACTTCACCTGGCCCTGCCCCACCTGGCCCTTCACCTGTGGTTTATCTGGAGCAGATCTGAAGCAGATCTGTGGCTTCCGAGCATTCTCCAGTATGCTACTTTGGTTAGCTGTCTGTTAAATCCATGTTGCTCTTAGATAGTGAAAGTAGGTGATATGTAGTTGGGTCCAAGCTGTGGTGCCAGGTCTTTGAATGAAAAGGCTGTGGTGCATCCTCTTCTCAAGAAGACATCACTGGATCCAACAGTTTTAGATAATTACTGTCCCAAAAGATAGTAATGGAGAAAGGTATGGTGAGGCTACAGGTCCATAGGACCCTGGAGGAAGCAGATGCATTTCAGTCAGGCCTCAGGCCAAGGTTTATTAGAGGGATGGTACTAAATTGGGCCCCTTGAACTCTCGGTGGCTTTTGATGCTGTCATCCACAGTATCTAGTGAAACTAATTTCAGGAATTGAGGGATAGGAAGCACTGTTTTACAGTGGTTCTCTTTTCTTTGGGGCTGATGAAGATATCGGAGTTACCATGATACATTTAGAACTATGATTCCTTTTTTTCTTATCACCACTTATACATAAAAAAAAATACTTGCTGTGCCTTAAACATACTTACTTGCTGTGAATGGTGTTGGGGGGGCACATTGACTTCATTTTCAGTCATTGGATTTTCATTCAATTCTACATGGAAGATGTAGAATATAAAACCATAAAGTGCTGGTCCCAAACCATTACAGAGTCCTCTAATTCCTGTAATCATTCCTTGGACAACTCCTATAAAATAATGCATATTCAAATAAACATCTATAAGCAAATGATAAAAATATATGAATTACTATTAGTTATTATTAGATAAAAATATACATGCTCAACAATATTTACATGCTTTGCACAGAAATACAATTTGCAGTATCAGCAAATGTTCTGATTTGTTTTTACAAGTAGGATACTTGCACAATACCATTTGTGATTATTAATCGAAATAATATGGTGGCATTGTTTGAAAAGAAGGATTTGTCCATTTTCAGTAAGGCAATATTTCCATTATTAAGGAGTTTCTATCTCGTGTGTTAATCTTAAGAAGCACTTACCCTGTTGATCAGCATCGGCAGTTCGTGAAACAAGGGCACTCACTGCTGGAAATGTGATGCTTGACATGGCTGCAACAGCCCCTGCTGCCCACATCATCCTAGAAAGAGGGTATAGAGACTGATAAATGAATCAGGCGTGTATTCACAATGATTTCAACAAGTTTTAAAATCAATCAAGTAAGTCAGATACTAAGAAAAACATACAACTCCAAAACAAAGTTAATGCAGGTAGTCCTTGACTTACAACCACAATTGAGCCCAAAATTTCTGTTGCTAAGGGAGAAAAGTTTAAAGTGAATTTTGCCTCATTTTATATCCTTTCTTGCCCCATTTGTAAAGTGAATCACTGCAGTTGTTAAATTAGTAACCCAGTTAATTGAATCTGGCTTCCCCATTGACATTGCTTGTCAGAAGGATGCAAAAGGGGATCAGGTGACCCCAGGACAGTGCAATTGTATAAATGTGAACCAGCTGTCAAGCATCCAAATGTAAATCATGTGACCATGGGGGTGTTGCAATGTTTCATAAGTGTGAAAAATGGTCATAAGGCACTTTTTTCAGTGCCATTGTAACTTTCAATAGTCACTAAATGAACTGTTGTAAGTCAAGAACTACATGTAGCTTGCATTAAAACATCAATGAGAGGCCTACTATCGATGGATGTTTTTAAAAACCTCTGCTAAATTAACAAAAGACTGTACCATAGGTGCAGCAATAATAAAACAGCAACATAATGAAAAATTGCTTACCAAGGTTCGGAGCCAAAACCGTACCATGCAAGCTGCAATATTTGAAATCCAAGACCAAGTAAGATGGTGTTTTTGTTTCCAATTGATCTCATAAGTAAACTCAGAACTATCGTCTGAGGAAAGAAAAAGACCACAAAGAAAAAATTCAAGACTTTTCAGAGATTTGCTCACTGTGATAACTACATTAATGCAAAGTTTGACCTTCACCTCCCTCCTTCTGGTGGAACCGGCTGGTCTTGCATGCTTGTCCACATCAGGGAAGCTAAGGGCTGCCCATGTATGTGAGATTGGGGCAGAGGTATTTGGTGACAATGTTTCTTTATTTCCCTCTTCCACGTTCCCAAGACCTGGCAACCTCCTAGGTACCGTATCATTCCAGAAAGTTATCAAAATGAATCCATTCCACAAGCCTGGGCTATCAACCAACATAAACAAGCAGTACTGGCAGAAACTCAGCAAGTGTATTTTCTCAGTTACAATTACCTGTGCCACAATGGAGAGAATCCCAAGGACGGCGATAAATGCTGCGACACTTTCTGATGAAAATCTCATTATCTAATTTTTTTAAAAAGAGAAATTCCATGGTAGAGGATTATGAATTATGAATAATTTACACTCAAGTGCATTGATAAAAAAAATGTTTCATAAAATGTTTAAGAAACCAAGATAACCCACTCCCCTATTTAAGAACAACAATGTTACAATATAGAGCTTATTCTATGGAAATAAGAGGCTTTCCCTTTCTAACGAAAGAAATCTGCTCTTAAGGATAGCAATTCCAAATTGCATTAAAATGGAAACAGTTTATTCTATTGAAACACATACCAAAAATTAAGACTTAAATCTATTAGTAAGCCATGGCTATATTCACTTTCATTTTTGCAAATCAAATGTGTGCAATTAAAAGAATTAGGCAAATGCTTACCTGTCTGAGGTACAAGAAGAAGCTGGAATACTGGCCTGCCTCAGGGAGGTAGGAGAGAAAGACCGTGATGCAGATTAGCAGCACTATAGAATCCTGACCAACTTTCTTCAATGACTAGAAATGAAGAGAAATGTAAACAAATTAACTTTATTAGTAAGATTGTCAAGGATCTGGGTTTCCTAATTTTTTTTTTTATCAATCATGGGTAGAGAACAGCTGGAGAAACAGAGAAAGCTGCCAATTGGTGAATTCTCCGCAGATAGAAAATAAATCAATACACTGTAAAAACAAAAATAGTCCAAAGGTACATTAACTACTTCCAGAATCTATGGAATACATGTAAGTTCCATTGAATATGGTTTAGAAAGAGACATGGAAAGAGAGCTGGCCGGCTGGAACTCTTTACAGCCTATGAGATGCAATTACTTTTTCTCAACTGGGACATGGTAAGCTTTTGGAAATCAGTCGAACTACAGACAGTATTTTTTTAAGGATGATGGGGTGAGATAATGATAGCATCTCCCCAGCATTGTAAGGCCCCGATGACCAATTTTCTCCAAAACCTAGGGCAATCAGCACTATAAGACTTTCACATACAATACTGTGGGGCCCTTAGTGCTCTCTGATTTTGGTTGTTTTCTTGTAAACATTTCATTACCCAACAAGATATCATCATCAGTGACAGCAAGAAAACAACCAAGCTCAGAGAGCACCAAGGACCCCATAGGGTATTCTCTTCTACTGGTACATACAATGCTGGACTACTCTAGCCAGATATAGAAACTATCCGTCTAATCCTAGAGCTCAAGTCAGCAATCAAACATTTGCTTTGGAAGAGGGGAAACACATGGATAACGGAAATATTTTTTTACTTTTAATATTGTAGAAAACCAAAGTACAGTAGAACTTCTGGTCATGAATGCTTCTGACCATGACCAAATCAGGTTCCAACCAAAAAATTCACAATTTTTTTTTGGTCAATTTCCCTTTTTTTTGTAAGCGCCAAATTTCCAAAATTAGGTTCAGGTCATGACCAAATCAGATTGCGACCAATGTTATGGAACCAATTATGGTTGTGACCAGAGGTTCTACTGTATGAATAAAATTATACATACAAAACTACCTTAACATGTTTATAGGAGCTTGCTATTTTATTCTATTTTACTTAATTCAATGTTAAATAAACATTTCAAACCTTATATAGCTCAAATTTAGCCTTGTTTAATATAACCCTTATTTTCTACTTTTTCTTGAAGGAGGAAAACTAAGACTATGTCCTTTGGTGCCTATTTAAAAGTGAACTAAAAATCAACTAAGCTTTTTTTCTTTCAGATCATTATATCTGTGAAAATTAAAATTAAATACAAAAAACAGACTAACAATCCAATACTACTAACTCTCCAAGAAGAAATATCAACAGAAACTGAAATGGGCAATATAGGAAAGATAACAGCAGACTGATTCTTTTCTTTTCTTAAGTAAACTCCCCTTGACTAGTCATCTCTCCAACAGCCTGTTTTTCACAATATAAAATGCTAACTATCACAAGGGTCATCTTGCTCTAGGTTGGAATTCATTGTCCTGTTAGCACTTGAATGACAGAATAG
Organism: Masticophis lateralis; assembly: GCA_030761175.1. Taxonomy (NCBI): domain Eukaryota; kingdom Metazoa; phylum Chordata; class Lepidosauria; order Squamata; family Colubridae; genus Masticophis; species Masticophis lateralis. The sequence continues at coordinate 127,600,099 of JAUDYJ010000003.1, forward strand.
AATGTAAGAGATTTAACCTCCATTTTGGAATTTAAGAATAAAAGAAACCCAGATCTAGACATTCTATCCTTATTCAACAGGCTTTCCCAGTCCATATAGACAAAATCTAGATGTCTATCTTCTTTTTGCCTTGGATTCCTCAATTCTCTCTTGTAGATTTCTCTGCAGATTTGAAACCCAACCAGATGTATGTAAGAGATCTCCCATACATAGCCACAGGATGAATATATGTTCAATTTTTTTTAAAAAAAAAATCTGAATAATGCAAATCCCATTTTAAGCGACCCCTTAGCATCCCCCCCATCTGAAAGGGTTAAATATATTACCGCAAAAGGGTCAGCTTGTTCCCAAGAAATAGGTGCTCCCCATGATGCAGGTCTCATTTTTTCGGGCAGTGATTCAGGGACAGCAACAAGAATAAAACAAATGTCCAACAATGCAATTGCTGTAGCTAAGACGACCACCAGACTATCCCCGTACACTCGACCAAGATAGGCACCAATGGCAGGACTGGTAACTAAACTGGCAGCAAATGTTGCTGAAACCTGTGAATGATAACAATTAGTGAGATGGAGTTTAGTAGGTAACCACACCACTTACTGAGAATCCTAAATATTTTCATTCTTAATTTCTTGGCAAGAAGAGGCATGCATCAAAAATATATTTACACTATCTTTCAGCTTTCAACACATCTCAGGAGATAAGACATGTAAGATGACCATGATAGTGGTAATAATAGCTGGCTACAGAATTCCTAAAAATATATGTGGCAATTCAGCAAAGGTAAAAATGGATTTGTTCTAACAAATGGAAAAGTTGTATTTCAAAATGCTAGTGGAAGAGAACTAAAATAAGCTGCATATCCTCTGATGATTACTTTAATCATATTACTATTATTTATAGCAAGATGAGATTTCTCTCTCTTCTCCCCTTCCCCCATACCTGTGAATTGAGGGGGTTATAAATGGCATTTGTGGATAAAATTAGATGCTGATGAAAACAAACGAACAGAAAGTACAAATTACAGCAGAATTCCATAATCACTGCTTGAAGATTAGCTTGTTCCTAGCTGTATGTATGCATGTTTGCACAATTTAATTCTTTTACCTAAGTAGACCTTCTTTCCTCTTCCTTTTGTTCCCTTGGCTGCTGATTGGTCACCCTTCCAGTTTATCCAGTTATTCCCCCTTTCCCCTTCCCTTCCCATCCCAGAGAAGCAACTATAGACAGTAAGTATATGGACAGAATTCTGAGATCAGTAGCAAATCTAGGTTGTGAGAATAGGGAAGCAGGGTGAAGCACAGGTGCTTTGTCTGCTTTTATAACTGTTTTTTCTCTTATTCCTTCTTGGTGGGATGGGGATGGTCTTCCAATTGCATATATATGGAAAAGAGATCTGAGGATCAATATGCACAATATCTGAATATATAGAAATACTGCATATACCAAGCCATAGGCCATGCTTCTTTCGTGTTCTTGGGTTATATCAGCTACGTAAGCAAATACCACTGAAAAAGTCACTGCAAAGACTCCAGAGACAGAAATAACTGCAAAGTACCACCTAAAATAAAGGATACCATAATATTAGAAATAAGAAGAAACTGTTAAAAACATCTTAATAAATAACTCTGTAAGTCTGCTTGTCCAACAGGCATGAAAAATATTGTCACTATTATTATAATACATTAACATGGATTTCTAAATATAGTAGATAGCATCCACAGAAGTTGAATAGGAAACACTTTCCCTTTAAATAAATAAGAACTTTATAATTGTTATTCAAATCTAAGATTCTGAGCAGCTACCACAAATCTAACTACTGGTAATACATTTATCTTTGATAATGTTCATAAAGTTTCAGCATGCTTTACTCCTTAGAAACTTTAAAAAAAACATTCCTTTTAGCAAAGAAACAAATAAATAACATCAAGCTAGCTACCTGAAAGGGAAAATGACAGAAGGCATAGTTACTTCCTATCCAAAGCTGCCCCTTTGATAAACTTATATCAAGATCAATCTTGTCCCCCCCAAAAAAGGCAGAAATTATCTTCAAGACTAGCAATTATAAGAATGTGCGAAGGATGCCAAAAATAGCCATGTCATTCTGTGACCATTTACTATTGTCCAAGAGTAAATGAAACAGGAAAACCAAATTTTTGCACCATAGACAATACATTCATTGGTAAGTGATTTGGCACTCTGCCAAAAGATTCAATCAATAGTCGCACAAAGAAATCTCAAATTAGTTTGAATGAGGTTAAATAGAATGGGATTTTGCTTGTGCAGAAAGAGACAAAATATTGATAAGATTTTTGTCCACTAAATTCAAAGTCTGCTAGACTGATGGTATATGTTGTATTTGTATATATGTATACAGGATTTACTGTGTATTAAAATAGACAAATGATGAAGCTCATTCTAGGGGATTTACTTGACCAACGTATAAAAGCAAACTTTAGACACTGACCATGGACTGATCTTCATCAATGGAATCGGAGCACAGGTAAAAAATACTGTTAGCAGCAGGAATGATTTTCGGCCCCAAACATCAGACAGAGCTCCAATCAGAGGAGCACTCAGAAAAGACAATAAACCCTGTGAATTAAACACAAATTTGTCACACACAAAGAAATGGCACAAGAGTGTAATGCACACTGAGTTTCCCATTAAAAAAACAAATTCTACCAAACTGGTTCCAGCTTTTCAGTCCAGTGTTGTGACAGCCTTCCCCAGCACTGTAAAGCAGGCTAATAAGCAGTTCTTTCACTAAGGTATATATGCAGTATCATAAACATGAATAACCACCAAATGACCAGGAAATAAATTTTATTTTAGTCTAGAGTACAAATTGTATATAACACATGGGCTAATGGCTTTATGGAGCTCTATAGTGTACTTTCCTTTATCTATTGCTTAGTATGTTTCAATATATTTAGGCAGAACAAAGGGAAAGTGAGACCTATTTCCAGTTTAATGTAGTGGCTATGGCTTGAAACCAGGAGACTGTGAGTTCTGGTTTTTCCTTAAGCACAGTCGCTCCCTTTCAAACCAACCCACCTCATAAGGTTGCTGTTGTGGAGAAAAGAGGAAGCAGGAGCATTAGGAACGTAAGATGCCTTGAATTGACCAAAACAAGGCAGGAAAAAAAATCAATCAATCAATTTATTGGGAGTTAGAAGTGGAAGGTGGTGTATTGCCAAACACTCCAGGGCTGCCATATGTAATCTACACTGTATATATGAGATTCCTTTGAAATCCTGAATGGTACTTGTAATTGAACCACACAGTGATTACTTTACAAGGTTATTGCAGTAAGAACATGAACATTAATTCAATTTAAAGTATGTGTATGTGTATCCTTTGACTCTCATATTATTTCATTTAAATATACCATACAGCATCAAAGACATAATGTTTTTGGAGCAGAAAGTAGAATGTGATTGCTGGGGGGGGGGGGGGGGAAGGGAGGGGGGAATCTAGAAAAAAAATTTGGAGGGGGGGAAAGACTTTTCCACAAAAAAGGATTATGAAAGAAGAATTATCAAGCAGACAAATCTAGCAAGAAAGCTTTTTTGGCTTGTACCAGACATTAGGAACATAAACAATGATAGATGAAAAGCATTCTTACTAGTGTGGGAAAGCTTAGGTGTGGTTGGAGATAGCTTGTTCCTGGATATGTATGGAAGAGTAGCACATCAGGAATGGGAAAAGACAGGTATTTTTAGACACCAATCACATCCTACCACATGATCTTCTTGAACATGCTTTTACTTTTTTTTATGAGCTAAGTTTAGAGACCTGATTGTCTTAAAGCATCTTTAAAATGTATGATTCTAACCATATTAACATGAGGTATTCAGTAGTCAATCAGATCTTACCTTTACTCCTTGGATCAAGCCATTCATTAAAAATGTATGCTTTGGGAAGGTTTCATGCAAAACCTGTAAAATAATTATGCACATGACAAGAATGAAGAGACTGATGCAAGGACATTGTTAAAATGTCCAAATAAATATCAAAGGAAATAAATCTCCCTTATGCATAAACTTTGCCTAATTACATTAAATTTCAGATTATTTATTATAAAAGTTGTGATTGTGTGGTCATTAAGATTTCAAGAAATATGTGCAAAGGACTGACTCCTCCTCCTCCTCAGGGGAGAGTTAAGAAAAGAAAATGTAAGCATAAATGTCTTTTTTATCTTGTGTTCTGAGGAATTAGACTCTTTTGTGTATTTAGAATACTGAAATACCAAAACATTTGCATGTTTCTACACATTTTATTGCCTGAGATTTACATCTCAATGCATAAAAGCTTGAGATTTACACAATTCTTTTATACTGATTTGAAAGCTATTTTAAAAAATCAAATCAACTCTCTTTGACCTGAGGTTAACTGCTAAAGATCTAATGGGTAGATCCATATACTTTTTAAAATAACAATACAGAAGTGGCTTGCCATGCTTTCTTCAGTAATGTATTTATTTTCTTCTGATTTCTCAGGCTAATAGACAGTTCTGATATTTTCTGGTGGTCTTCCATCCTAGCATTACCAGGACCAACCTTGCTTAATATTTTCCAAGATACTGCCATCCACCTGGGCTTTACTCAAAAGTGATAAACATTGTTCAATTGTGAAACAGGCATGCAGGAAAAACAGCAGGCAGAGCTGTTATTTTATCTACAATAACTGTATTCAAATGTAATTGTATTTATTATACATTCTGCAACTCCTTGAGCAGCGATTCACCCAATTAATAAAAACTAGTTTCTAATGAGTTTTTTTGAAATGTCTCCCATCCTTTATAAACAATTCAACTATAATCAGGAAAGTATTGTTTCCTCACTCATTATCAATACCAGTCAAACCAGCTTTCGATATGAATTTTTAATTTGGAACAGAATGTTTATTTGAGAACAAATAATCTATAACTCTTTGCAAATACTTCAGCCCACTTTAATCTGTTACACACTGGCTTTAATAAAACATTTTGCTATTTACAGGGAGTGCACTACACCACAAGAATTCGAAAAACAAATGAATAGATTTTCATGCATTGTTCTTTTTATTCTGTACAATTTCATGTAAAAAAAAAATCACAACTCATTCAGTTGCACTCCTCTCCTAAATCATGGCTAGATTTAATTGAATAAATAATTTCAACAAAATTTGTTGCCCAAAACAATGTTTCTTAAAGGGTGGTCTTAGTAAGACCAAAGCCACCGCAGAGGCCCACAAAATGAAAATTATGTGCTGCCATACATTGAAAAATAATACACTATTACAATACCATAAAATAAATGTGAGATGTGGTAATGGCAGCAAAAGCGTCCATTTCAATAGTAAATACAGTAAATATCAATAAATATAACCTATACAAAGAAAAGCATTTTGGGATCTCCATAATTTTTAAAAGAGGAAGAGAGTCCTGAAGGAACAAAGTTTAAGAAACATTGCTTTAAAACAAAAAGGAATTGGTAAAGGAAGCATCCTTTCTAATTACTTTACAGCAAATCTGCAAAAACTCTAATTTGGACATATAACTGTAGCATAGTAACTAGGAATGTGGAAATCCAATTTCATCTTTCTTGAACAGAATTTACATTCTGATTTAACTGTATTTTGCTGCCAAAATAGCAAATTATACTTGACATTTATCAACCTAAATCTTAACATTAAAATTGAGAAGAAAAACAGTAGATCTGAACAACTCTAATTCAACTTTTAATTAAATCAGAAAACCATATCTAAACTTGAATACTAGATTGAAAAAAATATTATCACTTACCACTAATGTAGGTGCTGTTAGAAGTCCCCAAGCAAAAAATTCCAAGAATATAACAATGACAGCATGGTAGACACTAGGAGAACCTATCCCTTGAGGCTAAGAGGAAAAAAATAGGATTGTTACTGGACTTATAATAATAAAAACAGTAAGCTATGGAAAAAATATCAGAAAATGAATGACACAGCCAAAGGTACATGTAAAACTATAATTTAATGTTTATGTCTATATGAGCAAAAAATAGATTCCATTTGTTCTTTCTTCCCTTTGAGAGACATTCCAACAATGCATTATTTTTCTCTGCAGATAAATGTGACAAATTATTTCTTGGGTACCTATACTTGTTATCTTGTACATGTTTGACAAATAATTTTTCAGCCACTGAAAATGCTATAATTTAAATAAGGTGTGGAGGACAAAAGCCAAAAGAGGGTGGTTCTCTCTCCAACAGGGTGGATAAAAAACGATTTTTTTTAAAAAAAACCAGGATTTTAAAAAATTAGATCAGATATTTTTATTAAATTTATTTTAATAAAATGCTTCTGGAGTAAAAATATTCAGCATGAAATGGAGCTTAGTTATGAAGCATGAGGCTCTATATTCTGCAATATTTACATTTTTTTGTAAACAATGAATCTAAGCTCTGTAAACTGAGATAACATGCACTGCATTGATGCATTCACACAATTTCAAAGTAACCATGAGATAAATCATAAAACAAAGTTCAGGAATATTCCTTTATCCCAGGGGTCAGCAACCTGTGGCTCTGGAGCTGCATGTGGCTCTTTCACCCCTCTTCTGCGGCTCTTTGTCACTCAAAATATGCGTCACAACCACCAATGTGCGACACCTGCCAGCATGGGATTTATTGAGCTTTTCAACCCCTGGTAAGCCAACCATGGATAAATCCAAGAAAAGAAAAGTTTCAAAAGAAAACAGAATGTTTAATTAAACTACATATGCTAGTTTTGTGGCCACACAAGAAATAGTCAGGCAAAGGAAGGGTTTGTGGCTCACAGTGTTTTCTTTTCTGTGGGAAACTGGTCCAAATGGCTCTTTGAGTGTTTAAGGTTGCAGACCCCTGCTTTATCCCATTATTTTGCAAATCTATGTACACTACAAACTTTATTTGAAGAGAAATGCATCTGTACCACCAGGCTCTAAGTGTGAGGAGGAAGGGCAAGCAGTATAAATGAAAGTGAAACCTTCTAAGCAGTTTATAAATATAGTATTAAAGAGCACCTCTCATTTCAGATCCATCATGGCAGCGCCTGTTAGTGGGCATCCACTCACCTGCTGCCTGCCATGTCCCTCACCTTCTTGTGTCACTGCCGCATCACCAGCCGTCCCATTGAAGTGAATGGAACTGTCAGTGAGTCAACAGCGGGTCAGAGGAGAAGTCGCTATGGGACAGAGATGACAGTTGCTCTTTAAAAATTATGATTTAAATCAAGTTGATTTAAATCAAGTCTTTTTACTAGTGACTTAAATCATGATTTAAATCGACTTGATTTAAATCAAATCCACCCTGCTCTCCATACCTATTCTGTAGACAAAATAAGTTTGTGGTGGTAGGACTAGCCTCCAAAACCCACTTCTGCAGACATATTTTGACTCTTGAGAAAAGAGCTAACTCAAGAGTCCTAGCAGGACTCAGAATTAAGAACTTCTTTGTTCATCAGGACCTTTCAGAAGAAAAAAATAATCTAATAGGCAAACAGTTGCTTCCACTAAAAAGCTTCATTAAGCAACATTTCTTAAAAGCTAGTTAGAGGTTTACACTTGTCAAATACAATAGTACCTTGGTACTCAACTGCTTCAAAATGCATTGAATTTGGTACTTGACGCATTTTGATGTGAAATGTTGTCCTGCTATTTGTCGCTTGTTTAGTATTTGACGAGCTGCAATGCCAAAAGGAGGACAGCCACAAAGAACAAATAGGAAGTCAGACAAGATGGGAAGGTCACTGCAAAAGAAAAAAGGGGGAGGGCCGCAGAGGCTGGACAAGAAGTTGCCCAGCCTATCCTGACATAAGATAAGGGACAGACAGGAAGTTCTTCCCGGCCAAAACAAAGGGTCATGTGGTAAGTCAGAGATTTGTTTGGCACTTATTATTTTTAGTACAGTGATTCTGTATGGCACTCATCGTCGCACCTCCTGGAACCAATTAACAAGTACCGAGGTATCACTGTAGTGAAAAGTGCAGGTAAGGGAAAATAGCATATTAGATGTTTGTAGGTGATCTGAACATCAAACACTTTTCAAAGACTGATTCCTAAGTCAAAAGTTTTCTTCCTGGTTCACTTAGATAATAATTTATGATGCAAACAACAAACAGTGAATGATGGAAAGAAAAAAACACTCGATTCTCTCAGGAAAGTCACACCATTATAGAGAAAATGACATATGCTACAATATGGTCACAATATTTTGCTAAAATGAATGCATAGGTAGATAACATCAGAAATTAAATTATTGTGCTACTGCCTACTGCATCTAAGAACCATAGTTTTAGATACACATTTTTTAATAGTATTACTAAAACCTCTGTATGACAACATATTAAACTGCAATATAGAATTGGCAGAAAATATTTAATGCTGAAGATAAAGTGCTTTGTATTGAGAAAAAACGTTTCTGAAAGTACCAGAGTTAAAAAATATAGCACCTATTTACCACCCATAAAACATTCACGCTGTTTTCCAGGATTACCTGGTTATTGAAGAAATTTTTTTTTGCAGCCATAAAGCTAAGCAAATAGATGTGGCTGTTTTAATATGCAACCATTAAGTGAATGGTTGTAAGTTGAGGTCTATATGTAGTTCTACTATAAACATTAACTGCAATGGGACTCCAATTTCTTATACAATAAAAAAAGAACTATGAACACATAACTTTACTACATCTTTCATGCAATCTTTTATATTGTGTGTGCCCTAGCAAAAGAAATATTTTGGTGGAACACCGCTCCCTCCCTCCGTATGGGAAATCAGATTAAATAATCAAGGCCATAGTTTGAACTGTACTAACAAGTAACTAACAACCATGTTTCCCTGAAAATAAGACCCTGTCTTATATTTTTTGAACCCTGAAATAAGCGCTTGGCCTTATTGCCATGCGCTCAAAAGCCCAATTGGGCTTATTATCAGGGGATGTCTTATTTTGGGGGAAACAGGGAAGTACTCACAAGCAAGTATTGGAGTACATAACACCAGGCATATCACTGGAAGGTAAAATCACAAAAGTATGTCTCACTTATTTTGGCCATGTCATGCGGGAGAATTCAATGGAGAAAGCAATTATGTTTGGAAGAATTAACGGTAAAAGGAAACCAGGCCACCAAAGAACGCGGTGGCTGGATGCCATCAAAGCTGACATCAGCTAGAGCATAGAACAACTCAAATAAGTTGTGCAAGGTTGGAAGATGTGGAGAGACTGCCCATAGAATCACCAAGTCGGAAACAATTGAATAGATATCATCATCATCAGTCTCAACTGTATTCTGCATCAGGGTTCCAAAAAGCAGTAAAGAATAGCTCCTTCACTGTTCCATAAACTCTTTTGTCCCATAGTGGGAAATACAAAGATCCAGCTGTCAGCATTGAAAAGTTTTGCTGAAGGAATCTTAGCACTACTTTTATATGTAATTACAAAAAGATTTTTGTCTGACAATAAATACCAACAGTGTTTAACAATAGTGTGGTGGTGGGAGACCTAGTTTTTAAAATGAATGGAGTCTTTGCCTTCCCTACAACGTTGGAACAGCAGAGGAAAGGGAATAATCTTGCCCAATCCCTTGTTTTGGTTCGTAATAAACAACTGGAACTTCAGCCATCTAATAGATGGTCCAATAGCTCAGATTCTTTTGCTGCCTTTTGTTAGGCAGAAAGGGATAGTGAGAGACTTGTATTTATTCCTGATTTATTTTAAAGTTGCAGCGTAAGATTAGAGACAACAACCTGCCTCATGGGAGGCCTTAGAAAATGTATTTATGGGCTTGTTACTATGGCCACTGAGAATTAGTTGAAACCTATGTACCGTACGCATATTAGATCTGGCAAAGAAAGCACGCTGCAGGTAACCATCAACTAGAGATCTACATTTGGTGGCTCTCAGGAGACGTGCCTCCTTTGCTGTGGTATCCACCTGGCAGGACATTTTTTTCACCAGAATTAAATTAGGTCCATCCCTTTTGACATTCCAAAAGGCCCTCAAGACCTGGTTATGTTATTAGGCCTCCCAGGGAAATAGAGATATGTTTAGATGGCTCCATTGTTGAGGTGGTTATTTCTAATCTTTCTTCACCTATTTGTTAATGTAGACTTTATTTTTTTATATATGTCTGTGGTTTTTATCTGATTGTTGTGTGTTGCCCAGAGTTGCTTTTGGTGAGATGGGTGGCTATACAGAACTCCCCATAATTTGAGTATACATAACATCTAATCAAAATATTTTATGTGCGATTTGATAGATTAATAAATAAGTATGCAGCAATGACTGTTACATGCCACTTCCTCTTTTCTCATATATAAATAAAGCAGCTCCTGTACACAGCATCAGTATATGGTTAGTACTGTAGCCTTGTGTACCAATACCCTTCTTTTGCTAAGCAAATACAGTGAATCACTACAGTTGCTGCTTCCCTCAGTACTTACTTCCTTCTCTTACAATGCTTATATGCTGAAAAAAGAGTGGGGGAGGGAGAAAGAGAATTAGTAACTAATCCAAAGCAGTTGTAAGGGATTCTATACAAGGACACTAGTAGTAAACACTATGCAAGCACTAAAACAGAAACAATTTTGTCTATTGATTTTCTTCCACTACTCTGACTTCTAGAACACTAGAATACAATCTAAAGCCACATTGCATTCTGTCACACCAAATTGCGTAGTTCCTTAAATAACATTGTGAACGAAGAACTTAGGGATTCATGCAATATGTTGAACACTATAAATCCGTGATGACGAACCTATGGCATGTGTGCTGGAAGTGGCATGCAGAACCATCTCTCCAGGCATGCGAGCCGTCATCTGTTGCTCTTCCGGGTTCTGGCACGCCAGCCAGCTGGTCTTTGCACACGTATGCGTGCCAGAAGCCAGAAGAGAAGCTGCCTAGTGCGTGCATGTGCACCAGGCAGCTACTGTTCTGGTTTCTGGCGCACACGCATGTGCCTGCGCTCCCATTGCAGCACTTTGTGCCAAAAAGGTGCATGCGCACCTATGGCTGCTCTTCTGGTTTCTGGTGTGCATGCATGCGCAAAGACCAGCTGGCCGGTGTACATGCAAATGCTGGAAACTGGAAAAGCAGCTGCCCGGTGTGCATGCACCTCTTTGGCACCAAGTGCTGAAATGGGAGTGCATGCGCACACCAGAAACCAGAAGAGCAGCCACCCGGGAGGCACATGTGCTCCGGGCATCTGCTCTTCCGGTTTGCACACACACTCTCATTTCACACGCATGACACTTCTGCTCATGCACAGCTTTTGCGCATGCACATAGATGTCTGTGTGGGTGGAGCCTCCCGCCACCGCCACCGGTTCGCCTGATCTGGAGCAAAGTGGTAGCAACCCACTACTGGTCTGTAGCATACCCCTTATGTTGGAGCAAAATAGCTGCTTGGCCACATGAGACCATCTTTCAGGTCTCACAAGGAAATCACCATGGGTGACCCTGGGAAGAAAGTGTTGTGCAACCAATAGTTGCTTTGCATACAGCCTGGCCAGATATGTTTGGTCAGCAGTGGGGGCAAGAAAATAAGAATAAGCTAGAATGGCTTTGGCAGCAGAGTCCAGGGGCCCAATGGGCATAGAGAGTGAGAATGGCAGGCGGGAAAGCTGAAACACTCCTCCAATCATAAAGGCAAGCTGTCACACTCTGAAATTTTGATCATGTGACTACGGGTTGCTACATAGCCATAACTTAGAGACCAGTGCTAAGTCCCTTTGTTCAGCATGGGTATAATTTCGAACAGTTGCTGAATGAATGGTTAAGTCAAGGACCAACTGTATCACTAAATCATTGCATGAGCAGCTATAATAGCCTTGTCTTGTACAGTACACTTAAGCATAAGAGATTATGAAATATAAGACGGAGTACTGCAACTCTCTATTTTCTTCAAGGATGGGAGAGGTAGCTTTATTACCAACAATATATTCATTCTCCATTTATCCAGCTGCACAACAGTACTAGGCCACAACTGGCAGTAATAGAATAAAAGTACAAAGATATTTTTAAAGCAGCGCCTACAAGTCATCAAGAATCAGGATATGTGACCATTAAAATTTCAAAAATTCAATAATTAATTATTGAAAAAAATCAAGGAATTCTAGTAGTTTTGATGTTCTACATTTGATGTCTTGCTTAATTTCTACAAATAAGACTTTGGATCCCAAAAGTTGAATGTGGTGTCTCTAAAATCTAAAATATGTCTTTTCAGAAGCTACAATATGAATGTATAATACTGAAAATGAAATAAGAGTTTCTTTTAAAAAATAAGATCACTTTCACCAATTCAAAAAAGAATAAATGGGAAGTATACGTCACCAGGGAGGCGGACCTTCAGAATTCTAGTCCATAGAGCTAGACCAAGGATAAACCCAGACTGGCACTTCCCATTTCTACACTATGGAGAAGTATGGAAATACAAAAGAAAACCTTAAAATTGGTTCTTAAATCTACAGTATATTTGTCCTTACACTATTTTATACAATAACAAGATGTGAAAAACAAGATGTAAATTTAATAAATAAATAAAATAAATAAATGTTTTTGAAAATGCACCTTGAAAGTGCCAGTTTTATTGTTCTGAATTTATGTACTTGAATCTATCTTCATTCACAGGTTTATAATGACTGCAATTTATAACTATTTAGCAAAATAATAATAGGTGGCAGGTGGCAGGAGAACAGAATACTTCCGTACAGTATGAATCTTAAGTATAAAATGCTTGTCTGTAGCTCTTTTCTCGATATTATATTCATCAGAAATGAAAAGAGAATAGCATACAGCTCTGAAGAACCTGTGCATTAGAGGTATCATTAAGTACTGTTTCACATAAACTAAAAAAGAGGCACCTTAAAAGATAGAGGCATACTCTAAAACATAGCAAAAATAAGCTTTCGAAGTATTACTAGTATTGGGTAATAATAGGAGTGCTCAGAAAATGGAAAATGTATTGTTCATGTATGAAACAAACACACTGTTGCTCAGGAATCTAGTAAAACTGTTCTGGGAAGGTTGTGATTTGCCTTAAACTAACACGGAGCCTCCTAGTTGTTTTAGTAATGACCAAAATAAAATTCAGGGGGGTGTTACAGGGCAACCCTACATTGTCTGTATGCCAGTTCACATGCCAATCTTCCCAGAGCCTTCCTTCCAGGAGTTTCTCTCAAGAGACCAATTATTCCATGCACCAATTTTTTTGTGTAACATTTCACATATCCCTAGATGGTAGCACACAACCCAACTTAACAGAAGTAACCGAACATCGTTTCAAATACCACAAAGTTGTTTCTTTAATAGCAAAATAATATACTTTGGAGAGGATTCTTTTAACAGAAATATATTCAAGAGTTTACAAGTTAATGGGATCACAACAACAGTCCTACATGTTCCAAAGGTGCTTTTTCAGCTGCCTCTTGAAAAAGCAATTTTGGGACAATCATGACCTGGATGACGGAGAATCCTCATTGACAAGGGTCCTACATATTTTAAAGAACTATTATCAACAAAGCTTTCCCCAATTAACAGTATTAAAATTACCACTGTAACACAGCAAACTTTACAGCTCATTCAAAGTCATGGCATTATACAGATTTGTCACATTTTCTCAGCAAGCCTATGTTTTGTGTAGCTATTATTTCCTTTCTAAAGAATAATAATATAGTAGAGGCCTTATTGATGTTACATAATTTGTTACTGCATAGAGAAACATTCACATCCTTAAATAACAAGGATCATACTGCATGGCATAACTTGGTATCACCTGGCTTTGACTATTAAACTTAAAAATTCAGAACTTTGATATGTTACTAATTTGCACACAGGATTTTCAAGGGCATAATTATTTATTTATTTTTTTTGCTGAAATGGAAATACCCCTACAAAAAGCAACAGCAGAATCAGCTGAGGATCAGACTGCAAACATAATAGCTGCTCAGAGTTCAGATAGCAAAGTGTAAATAGGTGATCCGTCCCTAAAGACTCAGGGACACACACATTAGGGCACTTTAATTGACTGCAGTTGCCTGTTTACAGTATCCCTAAGCATACAACTGATATATATTGTTCATGTCTGGCATGTTAACCATGGACTGGTACCATCACAGCATATGTTAAAAATGTAAATAACTTTTTATACAACCATGTCTCAAATTAAACCCAATTGGTATTATGTCACAGACATCAACTTTACTCAAATATTTAAACACGTAACTATCAGGTACAACTGGTTTCAGATCACTACAAAAGCAGAACTACTTCTACCATTCAACAGAATAAAGCAGTGCTATATGGCAACTGAGCCAAACTTCCCTTACTGCTCTTCTGATAGTTGCCCAGAGCAATCACTTCAATGTCTCTTAGGCATGTGGCACTCTAGATTAGCTTGCCACTACAGCAATTTTCCTATGCATACTCTACTAAAGGTGTCTTTAGGATGATCTGTAAGATAGGCCATAGGTTCACTATCTGTGCTACTACCATGACCGAAAAATACTCATCAAGAAAAAAACCACATCTTCCTATTTCAAAAGGGGAAACTATATGGTCTAGTTTGAAACACAAAAGTATGAAGTTCCTAGCACTACATTGGTGAGATACACCCTACAATACATAGGAATACCAACAGATCTGATCATTAGTGTTTCTACACATCACTAAAAATCACATCAAATGTTTTATTCTTCAGTTCAATTATATCTACATATGATCACAACATGATTATTACAAAACAGATAAAACAAAGAAAAACTGGGCAAGTTCCCTAAGTAAAGACCTTTTCCATAAGATATCCTCAGGGAAAGTATACATAACTGAAACTTGTATACAGGTAGTCCTCAACTTACAACAGTTCATTTAGTAACCATTTAAAGTAACAATGGCACTGAAAAAACTGACTTATGACGTTTTTCAGAGTTACATCCTTTGCAGCATCCCCATAATCATATGATCAAAATTCAGATGCTTGGCAACTGGTTCATACTTATGACCATTATAGATCCCCTTTTGCGACCTTCTGACAAGCGAAGTCAATAGGGGAAGCCAGATTCATTTAACCACCAGGTTACTAACTTATCAATTGTGGCAGGAAATATAAAATGGGACAAAACTCACTTAACAAATTCTCACTCAACAACATAAATTTTGGGCTCAATTGTGGTCATAACTCGAGGACTACCTACCTGTATTTCACATTGTTTTGTAACAAATGATCCCATCTGAACAGTTTACTTCAACAAAATTACTCAACAAAGTGCTTAAGAAAAAACAGTTAATGGTTAAACATTTTGATGGTGCTATTCCAATCAGTTTTTAAAAGCAGGAGACCAAGTGACTGACCATTTATAAAAATATCAAATTACTGAAAACCAGCGATTCTCAACAACTAAAGGATTCCGTAGATTAACATACTGCTCAAAAGTTAGGACCCTGTGTGTGTGTGTGTGTGTATACACACATAGTAAAAACTGAGAGAGAGGAAGAGGGCAGAGAGAAAGCATGTCCTATTCTCATTTTCGTAGTTTCGAAACCTCTGAATCTCCCCTCAATTGAAGCCAAATAAAGCGAAATCAGAATATCGATAAAACAAGGATAGAAAACGAAGCCCCGTCCCCAAAAAAGTTGGACGATTCGCCTTTTTAAAGGGCACATGTTCCTCATGCCCGAGTTTAAAGCGCTCTCAATCTCACCAAGTATATTGGGGTGGGGGAGACTCTCTCTCTTCCCCCCTCCCTCTGGCGTGAACCCGTTACCATCAGGATCTACGATACGAGTGGTCGACGCAGGGGGAACAGAGGCGGCACCGGGATGGTCCACGCTGACAGGTCCGCTGCCACCCACCCGCCAGCTCCGTAACGCAGGCCTCACAAAGCAGACCCGCCAGCAGCCTCCCTTTCTCCACACGGGCTTTGAGCTCGCCAACCTCTCTTCCCCACCGCCACACGAGCCGCTTCCTCACCGTGCCGCCGTCCTTAATGATGATCTTTTTAGCCAGCAAGATGCTGCGGTTGGCGGCCCTTTTCTTTTTCTTCCCCACTTGTGTCATTTTACCATCCTCCTAGAGGGCCGAAGGGGAAGAGGGCGAAGTGGCAAGAGAGAGGGGGGGGAAAAAAAACAACCGAGGCGGGAAAATCGTCTTTTCCTTTCCCGGCGGCAGCCAGGATTGTCTTTTCCAGCTTTCGGCCAACAGCTCCCCTCAGTCGCCCGCCGGTGCCGCCATCTTGGGGAGAAGAGGGAGGGAGGGAGGAAGGAAGGAAGGGAGGGGGGCGGGTGATGGGAAAGAACAACAACCCTGCTTGCTCTGGCGGCGCCGGCAGCAGCAGCAGCGGCGGCCGGGGTTCCTATCACGCGATCGCCCGATTGGTTCAGGAGTGTTGCACGTGACACGGAAGGCCCCGCCCACGTGTGGCTCTCCGTGAGAACCAATCGCTTTCGTCGACGGTTTTGCCTCCATAGAGCATTTGGGGAGGGGCGCGTGAGGGAAGTAGACGTTGGAGCCGCTCCGGCGGCCGACTCTTTGAGTAGTAGGCCTTGACAGGAAGGCGGGAAAGCGCGGGTATTTTCTTACCTCTCTGTGGTTCTTAAAAGGATCAACGAACGGACTGCGCGGCAAAACCCGTACAGTGATAGGTTTCTTTTAGATGAGAGAGAGGATAAGGCGATCTAGTGTAGGTTTTCCCGATTGCTTATGTGGAGGTCGTCTGACATTCACTCGGTTTGTTTTTAAAACAGTCGAGGGGGGTATTTACAGGTAGTTTTCGACTTACAACAGTTCGCTTAGTGGCCGTTCAAAGTTAACACCGCTGAGAATTAAGTGATTTACGACCGTTTTTCACGCTTAACGACTTTTGCATCATTGGCCGTGGTCATGTGATCAAATTCAGAGGCTTAGGAACTAACTCATTTATGGCCGTTCCTGTGTCCTGGGACCATGTCAGCTCCTTGTGTGACTTTCCGACAAGCAATGGCTTGGAAGCCAGAATGGCTTAAACAAGCGTGGTTGCTAACGTAACAACCGTAGTGATTCACTTAACAACTGGCAAGAAAGGTCGTAAAATGGGGCAAAACTCATTTAACAACTTTCGCTTAGCAACAGAAAGTTTGAACTCAATTGTTGTAAGTTGAGGACTGCGTGTATAAATATGGTAATTAAGCTAAACTTGTGAAGTTACTGCCTGTGGATTATGTTATAAAACGGAATAGAGATTCATATATTAGTGGCATTTACAATTGTCAAAGCATGAGTGACTCATAGGTGCCCGTGTTTTTTAAATAGAGACACCTAAGATGACCTATAACAACATGTAACAAATTTCATTTTAGTTTTTATTCTTGGCTATAAAATGTGTTTTCCTAATCCTTTATGCCTAAAATAAATAGAAAATAGCTATTGTTCCACAAAACTTTGATTCTGTGGTCAGGATGATAATATTTTGAAATTCATCTGTTTTCAAGAACGTTCTTTATTAACATTCAATGCTGAGCAGGCTTCCAGAATATTCTGGAACTTTCCAGAAGTTTCTAGAATTGGTCAAAAGTTTCTAGAACTTTCTGGAATCTTAGAAATTTCTAGCACTTTCTGGGCTCTCCAATAATTTATTTATTTATTTATTTGTTTGTTTAGATTTGTATACCGCCCTTCTCCTTGCGGACTCAGGGCGGTGGACAGCCAGATAAAAACAGTACATAAAAGTTAAAAATTTTTTTTTTAAAAAATCCATATAACTGGCTAAAATTAAAACCATTAAATATTTAAAATACACAACCCTATGATACAAGATCTTAAAAATTCAACGGGGGTCAGGCTAGACCAGCGAGCTGAAAGAGATGAGTTTTTAGGGCCCGACGAAAAGTCCGGAGGTCAGCAATTGTTCTCAGTTCTGGAGGAAGATCGTTCCAGAGGGTAGGGGCTGCCACAGAGAAGGCCCTCCCCCTGGGGGTCGCCAGCCAACATTGGCTGACGGCACCCTGAGGAGACCCTCTCTGTGGGAGCACACCGGCCGGTGGGAGGCTATTGGTGGCAGAAGGCGGGCCCGTAAGTACCCTGGTCCTAAGCCATGGAGCGCTTTAAAGGTGATCACCAACACCTTGAAACGCACCCGGAAGTCCACCGGCAACCAATGCAGCTCGCGCAGGAGAGGTGTCACATGGGAGCGTCCCATCGCTCCCATAATCCCCCGCGCGGCCGCATTCTGCACCAGTTGGAGCCTCCAGGTGCACCCCAAGGGGAGCCCCATGTAGAGAGCATTGCAGTAGTCCAGGCGAGAAGTGACGAGTGCCTGAGTAACTGTGCGTAGGGAGTCCCGATCTAGAAAGGGCCGCAACTGGCGTATCAGGCGAACCTGATAGAAAGCTCCCCTGGCCACGGCTGTCGTGTGATCCTCCAAAGACAGCCGTGGGTCCAGGAGGACACCCAAGTTGCGCACCCTTTCCGTGGGGGCCAATGATTCGCCCCCAATAACCAGCGATGGTGTCAGCTGGCTATATTGGGACGCCAGCAGCCACAGCCACTCGGTCTTGGAGGGGTTGAGTCGAAGCCTGTTTTCTCCCCATCCAGGCCCATAGAATATCCATAGAAGTATAAAAGTACAGGTGCCTTAAACCAGGGATCCGTAATCCTCAATCCGTGGACCAGCCCCGGCGGCAGAATGCCAGAAACGGCCACACAAACAAGTGAAGCCCATCCATGGGATGTAGGTAGCAGATGAAACCACACCCCCTCTGGTCCACAGAAAAGCATCTTTCCATGGAACATGTCCCTGGGGCCCAAAAGGTTGGAGGCCACTGCCTTAAGCCAACATTTTAGTTTGTCTAATTACTGAATAAGAGAATAATGAATAGCAATATTTGATTGAGATGGCATCAGGAAGTTGCTTGCATTCAGCAGGTGTATTTTGCTATGTGTGTTGACAATTATCAAGACAAAGAGCGAAAAGCATTCTGAAAGCATCAATTAAGATGTCTAAAAAACTTACTTTGGCATGCCTGTCAGTGATCAAGACAAGCCCTGGGCACTTCATTTCACATTTGAACACTGCAAGAAAACTTTTGAAGGTAAGGTGAACAATTGCTGCTCTCTAGATGAAATTTTAGTGATTTATTACAATTTAAAAGAATTGCAATTAAGAAAATTTTCACTATTTTCAATGTTCTAGGACAGCATGGCCCACCCCCCTGCGCATGTGTGCGAAATCCCCCCGTGCTGTCCCGCCCCCCTGCGCAGATGCATGTAACCCCCCCCATTCTCCCCTACTCCCACCCACACACATGCGCACATGACCCCACCCCCAGCCCCCGAGCCCCGTTTTGGGCCTAGCAGGCTTCCCTAAAGCCACCAGAGTCCAGAAATTTCCGGACTTCCAGTAGGCCTGTTTTTCACCCTCCACAGGCTCCGGAGGTTTTCCTGGAGTTTCCAGGAGTGCGAAAATGGCCTTCCCAGGCCCTCCAGAGGCTGGAAACATCCCATTTCCGGACTTCTGATAGGCCCGTTTTTTGCCCTCCCAGAGCCTTCCATGCGAGCCCTGTACTTAACCTGGCATCCAAAACAGGCCGTGTGGAGACTCCTGGGGGGGGGGCATGGGCATGCGCACATCTCCCGCATGCATGGCAGACACCTGAAAATCAGCTGGCCGATTAGGGGCGCGCGCGCATGCACGGTGGAGCTAACTTAGGGTAATGGCTCGCATGCCCACAGAAATGGCTCCACATACCACCTGTGGCACATGTGCCATAGGTTCGCCATCACGATTCTAGGAAAATACAGACTGCAATATATATTTTATGCCCTGTGATAATATCTTGCATAATATTAGGTAATGTGTGAAATGTCATTTTTTAAAAAATTACATGATTCTGCTATGTTTACAGAATGGTACAGGGGAGAAAAGAGCCATGAAGTTTGCTATCCCAAGAATTTGTTGGATGGAAGTGTGCAAGTCACAGATCAGAGAAAGCATATAATTTAATAATGGATCACACAAGAATCATGTGTATGTTGTTCATTCTTTTCTTGTTATCACATCCATAGCATGACATCAATCTTCTAAGATTTTTACAGTACTCCTCTTAAAATAAAATCTAATACAGCAGTAGGCAACCTTATGCCTGCCCTCCAGGTGCTTAGAATTGTTTCCATTTCCTCCAACCAGTCATTTCTCTGATTAATGAACCAATGCATCACAAAAATGTAAATTGAACTATGATTCCAAATGTTCACATGCACCACCAATTCCTTTCCTCCTTTTGTTTGAGAAAGAAAAGATGACCAAAATTAATTCAAGATAAATTAATAATTTGGATAATGAAGTACAGCATGATCTATTAGCAAATAAAAATAAAGGGATTATTTTTTCAAAAAAGTTAAAAATATCTAAAATATACAGCTACTTTCCACATTACTGGAACTATTAAATTATCAAATACTGGAATATTTAATTTTTAATTCAATGGAGACTAACATTTTAAATCACTGAAGTGTAATAAATATATTACATAAATGAATAAATATAATACAAATATCAATTATTATAACTTAATCTTGTTAGATGACAGCTGTTTTCAGATTCCCTCCTGAAATTCTGTAGATAAAACAAAACTACTCTTGACAAATAGCACTAGTGATTGAACAGAACTTGGCCACTTCCTCAAAGTCATTACTGAAGTGTCTCAAAGATGGGTAGTGAAAGATAAGATTGGCAGCTGCTCTGCTATGATTGGTTATTAAGTTTTTATGCAAATTTGAATAAAGGGAGCAATTAAGAAAGTTGTGTGTTCTTTCCTGCAAAGGATATGGAGTTACTGTAGGTGATGTGACATTGAATCAATCTCCCTCATCAAAGAGTTGAAAGTAAAACCCTGAATCTCACTGTAAAGATTCTTTTGTGTGCTGGTTGTAAAACAGTAAGGGATTTAATCACAGAAAACAGTCTCCCTAGTATGTCTGAGTTACAAGATTTTTTAAAATAAAGCCTACATCCTTTTATAAGTCTGGATCAAAAATTGTTTTTTTTTTTAATCTGAATTTTTTTCATAGCCAACTGAAGCCAGATATTTCATGAAAAGTCTGCAGTTTTAAATTAAACTTAGCCAAGGGGAAACCAAGTTACTTTGTTGGGTCATAGCAGCAGCAAAACATTCATAGCAGCAGCAAGACATTCATTGAAAATGAATTTGAATCATTATTTCAGACAACATAGTTATAATTGCACCCTAATAAGGTTTGGCTTAATTCAACCCTTCATAAAACTATGGGCACATAAAGTATAGGCCATCGAAAGTTGACACTGAGATAATTGCTGGTATATGCACCATAGAGCAAATAGCTTAATATCTTAAATCAGAAGATTTTGGCAGTGGCGATTATTGCAGGTAGAAAATCAAAGTAAGGCATTTTTCACAAATTGACTTGCATGGGTGCAGCTTTAATGTGTTTGGCCAAGATGTTGAGACTTGAACGGGCAGTGTTTGATTCAATCTTGAGAGAAATTGGGACAACTGGCTCTCTCATCTATTGATTGGTATTCCAATCTCTGGCCTTCTCAATACAAATGAGTAAGGAAGACGGTTATAGTATTTTCATATAACTGACAGTATAAAAGTATACATTTGAAAAGTTCCCCTGAACTATTCGCAAGTGTAGTTGGAGAACCTGCTCCTTATTTGTTGAGTGAAGTCCATAAGCATATTTTGGTTTCTTTATGGGAACCAAACTATGTTTATGGCACTTTGCAGAATCTTGTGGTCACATGATTGTGTTTTATAACAGTTTTGCTGAAAACTGACATTTACTTCCAGTTTTCAGCAAAACCAGTCCATAGCAAACCATTGGTTGATTTAGCAACCGCAACGTTTTCTTATTGACAGCTGCAAAAAAGATAAGATCAGGTTGGTCATGTGGTAACCAATTTATGACTGTGGTTAGCGTAGTGGATGTTAACCTTGCTTGTAACTTGTGGAACTCTGAATTTGTAGTAGGCAGTGCCCCTATTATGATAACAAGGCATTATTAATGACTAATACTTTTAAAAATGAATCCAACAACTTGTTCAGTAACAATAATTAAATTGTTTAATTATTTAATTAAATGTATTTAATTATTAGCCTAAAACTATACATCTCAAGATTTGATATTGATATACATGATAGAATAATGACATAATGACCTCATGTTAATTAGAAACCATACTGACAATTCATATTTATAACAATTCATTTTGTTATAAAACTGAACTGCACTTTTAAGTAATCAGTTGTATGTTACATTTCCAAGACTGATATCAGATATAATAATAGAGTTTTATAAATATATGAATTAGTACATAATTATGTGAACCCAGGCAAGGCAATGTCATTTGTTACTAGCAGCTTGTTTTGATCAGTTTTTAAATAATGGCTTGACTGTGTTGTAGATTTATTGTAGAATTTATAGGATGGATTGAGACTGATCTAATAAGGCTGTGATTGTATACTGAGGACATCTGAAATTGGTTGTTATGGGACAGCATCAGACTTTTACATATGAAGGACGTGTACTTAATTATTGGTTATACTCCATACTAACAATATGGTGAGCCTGATATTTCTTGGTACCAGGTATCTATACACAAACAAGGTGATGATCATACCCAATACTCCTTCCTCTTCCTCCCATTTCCCCCACAACAATCACCCCCCAAGAAGAGTTGGACTGAAAGTGACTGGCCCAAAGTCACCCAGGCTTTCATGCCTATGGTGGGAGCAGAACTCACAGTCTCCAGATTTCTAGTCTGGTTTCTTAACCAGTTATATTATTGTGGAGACAGGACACAATTTAAACAGCTTACTTATACAAAGTCTCTATTATTCTTTAAGGCCATTGTCCTCTCACAGCTCATTAGGCATTAATATTTGGAATTTGTACTTAACTAAGATATTTTTTCTTGCAGTTTGGGAAACTTATTTTTTCAGTTTTCAGATAACATTAAAAAAAAACGCACTAACCATAGATTTGGTTAATCCGTAAGAAAAACTGATTAACACATCCCTCAAAATTGCATAGCATTTTTCTAGTCTATTATATATAATTGGAGTTTAATCTGCCATTGGAATACATATTACAATTCTTCGCCATTCTAAATATTTTATTTCTTTTTTAACAGCACTATTTGAATAATAAATTACTTCTACAACTAACCATTACTAGCGGAGCTATTATAACAGTATCTCATTTGTAAATTTGTTCATCATTTGCTTTAGATAGCAATTGTGCTGCACTTTTACCTTTTTTACATTGAATAAAAAAACCTTAAATATACTAGCAGAATGGTACTTTTTACTCTCACTCTTTTAGTTGACCTCTGACCTTTGTCTGACCTCAAAATCCATTTTGGAACTTAGAACTTTTTAAGTTCCAAAGGCTTTTAAAAATGCAGCTGGGCCTTATGGATAAGGAAAGTGAAGCCACCTTCTTCCATTCCATTAACAGAAATTGCTTCTATTGACAGAAGTATAGTGTAGTGTTGTCTACCCATACACACTCTCTCTCATACACACACACACATAATTATCAGTTAAACTCTCAGGGACAGCATGTAGTTCTTTTGAGTATCTATACATATACAAACATTTATCTTACTACATAACAGGCTCCTTGCCTCATTATTTTTTTTAGATTTAAAATACTAGAATCATTTCATGAAGGAGTAAGCCTCTCTCCCATGATAGTCTTTCTTCCATTATTGTTACATAAAACAATCATGATATATTACGAATGCATAATCCCAATGTAACTAATGCAAAAGAGTAATGAACTTCTACTTTAATTCATTGTCATTCTTAAACTAGTGTAACTAAATTCCAGGAAAAATGTAAAATTCCTAGTCTAATATCACACAACTATGTTTTCTATGAGTTTCAGAGGAACTATAAATTTCAGAAGAACCATAGTTATTAAAAGATGCATATGGGTCAGAGGGAGATGCAGGGTAGACGTTATTTTATTGTGATATATTTTATAAACATTTAGGACAGACTGGCCTACAATGTGTTAAAAATAAAGAGTTCCACCTACAATGCAGGTCAGCTGTTCCTGATGTCTGCATGGAGGATCACAAAGTGCCAGTATGACTTCCACGATTACAATCATAATTTCTCAGCAGCAATTTCCATGAGGATTTCAATGATGTACTACCATTAATCAAGCAAATGTATACAAACTTCTTTCACTGAGCCTATCGCTGTATTATGTTCTCTGAACATATTTAAATACGTCAACGTTCCAAAATAATCTGGGTATGATCTCTACTGGTGTGACTACAGCCCTTTGAGTTCATATAGATTTGCTACACTGCCAACGAAGCTCTTCTGCATCAAAAGCAATTGCCTGGACCCAAGTTTGGAAGTAATTTCAAGTTTTATATTCAATGAAGAGCAGAGAGGGTTCCATTGGGCTTTATGGCCATTTCCGCTTACACACCTGAACAATTCATGCCTAATATTTATTGCACAGTAACATTCTTCATTTCTTGGTTAATACAATTAGCATGTATTCTAACTGGAATTTCAAGACTGGACAGAGCCGCTTTAGTTAAATAAGTTTTCCAGATTTTTTTTAAAGCTCTATATTATAGTACATTATATACACATGAATATACTACTGTGGCTCCAAAAGGAACTATAATACTTTATACAGTTATATGGCTACTTTTAAAAATACATTTTAAAAATATTTTCAAATTAAGGTAGTAAGCAATGAAATGTACTGTCCATAAATTGTAAGAATGTTCTTATCAAGTAAAGAAATTGTTCTCTGAACAAATAGACAAATTATCAGTTATGGCAATGTACAATGACATCTAATGTAGCACATAAATACCAGATACTGTAGTTATGCTGCTGCTAATTGGCGAGGCTCTCATTTTAAAAACAGAGAATGGTGCAGCAATATAGTTTGTGGCATTCATATACACAAAGCTTCCAAATGAAAATATTAAATTCTTCCTCTTGGAGAATTCACCATGAATTATCAGACATTTACATCAGTACATTTTACAACATCAATTTCAGTGAATTAATTATTTTCTATATAAAATATTATAAATCTACAAACAATGATTCAGTGATATTTCATTGGTTTTGAACAAGAATACTTATCAGAAACATCACCATCAAACCTTCCCAAAACAAAACATATCTTCCCACCAGATATTATACTTTGATTCCATAACTTTCCAGCCAGCCTGGTGAATTTATTGTTTTGTAGGTTATAGAATCCAAACTCCAACACACCCAGAGGACATCAGTATGGAAAAGACTACTCTAGGACAAAATTTTATATCTCTGACTTGAAACGTGTGTGTGTGTGTATATATATACAGATCTGCATTCATATAAAATTAGAAAAGATGAAATAACTTTCAAAAACAGGTATGCCATGTGCTGTTGCAAGAAGAATGCATAGGACATTTCTGCAGCTGTTGAAAACAGTAAATCATTCTGATTTAAACGTAGAGTTCAAGTTGGAAGCACTTCTAGTTCCAGGTTCTAGAAGCAACCCATTCAAGTTTTGCTCTGGGCTTCCCTTCTTTTACAGAAGTTGTTTTGCAAATTTAACTATTTAAACGTCATTCTTCTGACACAGTATAAACTCTTTCAGTGCCTGATAATCCCCCAACAGTATTTAGAAGTCCTTTTTCCACAATATTGGCAAAATATTGGGACATGGAAAAGTTTGTTATGCTTTAATAGGATTTCCTGTTGGCTTTGGATCATAACTATATAAGAAAGTAGCAACTATTACCAGAACAGCTCCAAGAAAAAACACACTAAAGATAAAAAAAAAGAATAAACATTTAGAATACATGTTTTGTACATTCATAAAATGGGTATTTTATATAATGACTCTTGCACAATGACTCTGGATGACACACAATAAAAACGTATAAACAGATAAAATCAATTAAAAATACAACTGGAATGAATTAAAAAGATAACAATACTCAACCATCATGTACCCATCTAGCACACTTGCTCGGAATGGAACATTTAGGCATGGAACCTTGGCCGTGCCTCCTTCGCCCCAGCCACCTGCCTCAGCCCATTTATAGCCAGCTTTCCTCCTCCGCTGACACTCCCCCAGCCATCTCCACAGCCAATGGATGCCTGACCCTCTGCCCCGACCCTTTGTCCCTGCCCATTCGCCCAGACAGAGTTTGACCTTGGCCTCTGGCTGCACAGGACAAATAGCTCCCAGCCAATCTGGTGGCAGATAGAAGCAATGGTGCTGTGGGGTAGCATACAACTGGCGATGGGCAGAGGTTATGGGGGGGGGGGCAGCGTGCAATGCAAGATTTAAAGAAGAAACAGGCAAGGTTGTGTTCGGGGGACTAGGAAGGGTGGGAGGGTGTCTACGGGGTTTCACAAAGACAGCTTGCCTCACAACTCAGCTTCAACAAAAGCGGGGAGGGCAAGGTCGACACAGCTTCTGGCATTTGTGGGGGTCATGAGTGTGTGTGTAGCAGGCAAATAGAGATGGCATGCAGCTTCTGGCGTGGGGTGTGTGTGTAGGGGGTTCAGCCCGCAAATGCAAGGGCCACGTGGCGGAGGGGAAACAACTGCCTGCTAGGCATCACACCGGAGTGGCAAAGGCGGGGTATGCGGTAACTTTGAACAGTCATTAAGTGATTAGTCATAAATTGAAAACTATAGTCTTATAGCTATAATTGGAGGAAAACATTTTATTTTTCCATTTGAATGCAAATGCACCTAGAACATTCATTCATTCATTCATTCATTCATTGTTTTCAGGCAATGATAGAAATATATTAATCATAACACTAATAGAATTGAAATATCCAAATTAATTTATATTCAACCACGCTTACTTAAAAAAGCTGCTTTATTCTGAAACAACTAACGTAGGCCAATAATTTGTAGACAAAAATGGGCAACCCATACACTGCATTTTTCTTTCAGGACATTTTGCAGATAACCATCTTGCCCCCATTTTATACTATCAAAATCTAGCCGCAAAATGCAGCTACTAAAATTGGATGAAAGTAGAAAGAAAAACATGCATATTAAACCTCCTTTCTTATATACCATTATTTGAGTAAATCCACCCTATGGAGCTGAACTGATTTATGTTTGAGTTGACATGTACAATATTGCTCCACAAAAGATAGTTCCTCTATTATAGTGCAAAATATTTAGTTTGCAAACTCACCAAAGCATTTAAATTCAGTTTAAATTATACTTTATTTATACTTGTAAAATGCATTTGTGTTTTTAAAGACAAAGTTAAAAATACAACTTACCTTGTAGGGACAAAATCTTGAAGCCAGAAATATGAAATTAATGTTGACAATATAATAGATAATGATGTTGCAAATCCTTTTAAAATATTGTCTGCATATTTTATAACAGCTGCTATAACAAGGCCGCCAAGTGCCTGACAAAACATTGAAAATAAAGTCACTTTATCAATCTTAATGGTTAATCAGATAAACCTTGCTATACATATTTAACAAAGAGATCCTGAAGGAAAAGTTATTACTTTATTTTTATGTTACATTATTCTACGAATAATGCTATACATTATCCAACTGTCTGCCTTAACCATGGCAGACCATGGATTTTATAAGTACTTTATTGCAGCTAGTCCTCATTTAATGACGCTTATTGAGATTGGGATCTCCATCACTCAGTAAAGCAGTTACTAATTAGGAAAATCATGTCACTGCAACTGTGTTCTCCAGTTGGGACAAGATTACCTTTTGTTTGACTGGTAACACTACGTCATATTTTGCCAATGCTAGGGTGCCTGATTACTGTCTTGTATACACTGACATTAATACAATCATGCCATATTCTTGGGGCTGAGAACCATGAGTATGCTATGCAAACAACTTGAAATCCTTTTATCTCCAATCTCTCTCCTCTGAGGGTGGGGGAAGGCAAAGGACAGATTGTCTACAGAAATTGCTTGGTTTTTTGTTTTTTTTTTGGTCTTCCACACCCCCAGAACTGAGAGATTTCAAAAGAGTAAACTGTTTGCTCTTTTACACATCAGAAGCAATGCAATTGTGCTGGCAGTCTGAAAATACAGTCTTAAATGAGTCTTAAATACAATCATAAATGGGCCACAAGTTTTTTTAGCACTGTCATGTTGCTGAAGAAATAGTAAATGCAGGCTAACTAAAATGTTTAATCTGAAAAAGAATTTTCCAATTTCAGTATTTTAAGTTAATTTAAATATATAATTGGTTCTGGATGATTTATGCTAAGAACATTTTACTAAAGTAATACATAATATTAAAATGTATAATATTGTATCATAAAATAAAATTCAATTTTGCAAGTTTTAAAGTCTCCATCAGATCTAGTTCTTATACTCTTCTGTTTTTGGTTCAAAGTTGTTTCCATACTGTGCATTTTATTATTTTTTAATTAACATCAAAAGTGTTAAAACTGTTATTCTTAAATCCTACTATCTAATTAAATGAGGCCAAGGCAAATGAGGCAAACTATTTCCTATCAATTCTATTTCTGTTTATCAAGAAACAGAAGTTCATTTTTCAAATAACTGGTATTCATAATTAGTGGTGAGGGACAGGAGACTTATTGTGGAAGCATTTATAATAAAACAATTCAATAAAATTCAATGTGCCTGATTAAATGGGACATTTTTTTAAATTCTTTCTACGCCAGTGGAATATTGGAACTCTGTCCTTTAAGATAAACTTCCAAAAACTGAACAGAACAAGTTCAATTTTGGTATGGTGGGAGAAACTAGCCAAAAAAAAAAAAAAAAAAAAAAGACTGGGTTTGAAAATGGAGGAAAACATTTCAGAAAAAAAATGTCTCAAGTATTTTAGGAGAGGCAGTTGACAATTACTCAGAATGCTGTTGACAGCTCTATTCTAAGCCCTGCCTCTGGTCACATTACTTAAGATGGAACACATTGTGCAGCCTGCTTTATGCTTCCCAATGCATATATACATACATATTAACACATGGAGACAATCACGAGGGTAAGACAATACAGAGTCACACAACAGATTTCTCCATTATACTAAGTAGACAGTCAGATCCTATGGCCAGTGCTAGTGAAGGGGCTGTAGAGTATTCCAGAAGCCAGACTCTGCATGCTCCCTTATTTAAGACTTCCTGTACCTCATCATGTGACCTAGAAATTATGGTTAAAGGGTTGAAAAAAATCCCAAAGCCATGTCAGCATGCTCTCCCTTGCCTTGTTAAATAGAATGACTTTTTAAAAAAGTATTAGTTGAACGAATCAATGCGTAACTCAACAATGGTAATTTCACTATTGGCATAACGCAAGCCCAATTGATAAAATGTAATATTGGATGTATTACCTGCAGAACTACAACTATCCAAGTAAGCTTGTTATAACCTTGAAAAAATCCATTCTTTGATACAAGTTCTCCATCATAAATGTATACGCCCATCAATCCAAATACACTACCAAAAAATCCTGAAAGTCAAGACAAATATTGAGCCATGGTAAGTTGGACAGAAAAGAAATTCCGATTGCTCTTTTATGCTACCCAGTAACAATTTGGATTATGTACTTTAATAATTCAGATGCAAATAGAAACCTCTCCTAGTATCTCTAAATATTAGTTATCACCGTATTTTGTGCTGTATATAAGAAAATATCAAAGAATGGTGATGACACCCTAATTGTTGATCTTAAAAGCTGATTTCAATGCAGCATCTCATAAATGCTATTTGCTTTCTACAATGAGTCCGTTGAAGGCCTCTGTTACACATGTAAAGGACCTAAACAGCTTCTATCAAGCATACGTGAGAAAGATATGCTTAGGTTTTGAATACTTACTTATTCAGACATGCCAATGATTAACTGCTGGATTTAGAACCTGTTTCTTTAAAAAGTGTTACAGTTTTAAAACTAGGTTTTCTATCTTACTGCAATAGTTTACATTTTTAAATGGTTATCTTAATTACTTTGGAAGCAGTTTTACCTACAGCTTATCACAGCAAAATGTGTATAAACCACTATTAATTGCAGTTGCATCTATTAACCACTGTGGGGCAGAAAAAGGCTGCTTATAATTTTTAAATAAGTACTGTAGAATAGTGATATTAATCTTGTCATTTTCAAGGTCTACTGGAGAACTCTTTGATTTTGCATCTACACGAAATGAAATTTTACAGAAACTAAGTTAACCCATCCCAACTGCTTTAGGCTTCCTTTCTGGAAGTTCTATCAGCCCATCTTATTATTACAGGTAGTCCTCAGTTAATGACCACTTGTCCTGCAACCACTGAAGTTACAACCAGTCCTTGAAGACCAGCTGTTCCAGGAGTCATGTGATCGCAATATAGGCACTTGGCAACTGACTTGCACTTCCGCTGGTTGCACTGTCCTGCAGTCACTTTGATTGTGATTTGCAACCTTTCCTGCTACCTCAAGCAAAATCAAGCAAAACCCAGCGAGGAAGGTCACAAATCGTTCAGGTAATCTCTCCCATCCTTGCACCTTCCTCCAGCCCCTTTAACAATTGTGCTTTACCTTTCCCACCACTCACACACTTTTATGCATTCTCCCAAAACCTTGTTGAGCTTGCATTAGACTTCCCTGTCACTAGTGCACCAGTGGTAAAATCTAAAATTTGTTACTATCAATTCTGTGGGCGTGGCTTGGGGGGGTAATGTGACTCGGTGGGCGTGGCCATTTTTTATTTTTATTTTTTTACTTTTAAAACCGAAGAGGTTGTAAATAAATGCTTTCAAAAGGCTCTGACGATCCCAGCTGAGTTGCCTGATCATCAGAGGCATTTAAAAGAAAAAAAGCCTCTGCAGATCAGGCAACTCAGCTTGGATCGTCAGAGGCATTTAAAAGAAAAGCCTTTTTTTCTGCTGAGTTGCCTGATCTGCAGAGGCTTTTTTTCTTTTAAATGCCTCTGACAATCCAAGCTGAGTTGCCTGATTGGCAGAGGCATTTTTTTCTTTTACAAGCCTTTGACGGCTTGATCCCAGCTGAGTCTCACAATCATCAGAGGCTTTTTTTTTACTTTTAAAAGCATTTTTTTTGGCCGAAGAGGTAGAAAAAATGCTTTTAAAAGTAAAAAAAAAGGCCTCTGATGATTGTGCGGCTCAGCTGGGCATGGGGGGGGGGATTTTTGCTAACAGTTCTCCGAACCCTCCCGCCTCCATCGCTACCGGATTGGGTGATCCGGTCTGAACCGGGAGCATTTCACCCCTTGCACACTCTCCTTCAACTGGCAGCAGCCGCTTCAAGCTGAGCTGCACTTGAGCCATAGCTTCCTCACCATCATGCACCCTTCCTCAGCCTTGCTGTGCTGGCATTACACCTCCACCACCATCCATAGAGCATCCCTGAGCCTCACTGAATTCATGCCATGCCTCATT
This sequence comes from Masticophis lateralis, assembly GCA_030761175.1. Taxonomy (NCBI): domain Eukaryota; kingdom Metazoa; phylum Chordata; class Lepidosauria; order Squamata; family Colubridae; genus Masticophis; species Masticophis lateralis. Next base: position 127,631,495 of record JAUDYJ010000003.1, read on the forward strand.
AGTGCACCCTCTTGTTCCCTTTTCTATCCAGCAGCAGCAGCCTGTTTGTGGGCCACCTGAAACTTGCAATTTCCTGCCAACTTCCCTATTGACTTTGGTTGCTGGAAGCCACAGGAAGTTGTGAGACGGGGCTTACTTAATGACAAGTAAGGATCAAAAGGATTGCATCACTAAGCAAGGTGGTCACGTTTTAGGACCGCATCACTTAGCAATGTGAATTCTGATCCCAACTGCTGTAATAACTTGTCGACTACCTGTATAATATATCAAAAACAGGAGGACTGCCTATGTATTACAAAGAGGTAGCCCTCAACTTATGACCATTTAATGATAGTTTAAAGCTACAATGGCTTCAGAAAAAGTGACATACGACTGAGGATACATTTGGGAAATTGGCAACTGGCTCACATTTATAATGGTTGCAGTACCTTATAAGTCACTTCTGAGCAGGCTTCTGACAAGCAAAGTTAATTGGGGAACCTGGATTTGCTTAATAAATGTGTGTGTGATTCACCTAATGATCACATGATTCATCTAACTATCACAGTAAAATTGGTAATATAATTAGGTTTGGTCACGTGATGACTTAATGACATCACTTAGCAACCAAAATACTGGTCCCAATTGTGTTCGTCAGTCAAGGGCTACCTATACTACTTTTCTATATTTTTTTAAATTGCATCTCTGTTACTACATTTTGTTGTTGCTGTTTGTAGTGTGATCCATATTAAAACTTTGAATTTGAACTTTGAACTACATTGTATATTTTAAAAGACAGGCAATTAGCAAATTTAATGAAAATGGATAAGAGTTAATTTAAGACTTTCAACCATAATTTAAAGACATTCAACTGCAATTTTAAATTCACTTTACAACTTATGAGGAGCTATGAGAGGTACTTTTTTTAATAGGCAATTTTTGGATCATGGTACTTTTTATATAGGCATACAGTATGTAAAATGCAGGTGCAATAATAGTACTTATTTATGCTTTTTCTTTTTAAAAAACAGCAGTCTATATTCCTAAATCCAGCTACTGGGAGAAAATATTCATTTGTTTTCATCTTTAGTTAAAAATACTGCTATGATTTTTTTTTCATCCTAGACTTCTATTCAAACAGAAAAATGTCTTTAAATTAAAGCATTCTTAAATAAACATTTGTAGATATACATATTTCCATTTTTTGGGTTCTTAAAAAGAAGGGTGCCATTGGGGTGGGCAGGTGACAAAACATGCATCATGACACAAAAACTGACTTACATACTTGCATCAGATGACAGGACACAAGTACGTAAGGGTGGATTATGCATCATGACATCACCACATGCATGTAATTTTGATGTGATCTTGATTTGTTCAGATGCCTGTGATAATGGCTATAGAAAGATGGCAATGTTTAGTTTAATTTAATTGGTTCTCATATAACACATAAGCTACAACTGTTTGAAGTGAGACATACAATACTTTTTCTCTGATAGCAAAACCCCCACCATACCAAAGTCATAAAAATATAATCGAAGTTTTAAAAGGGAGTTGTCATATAGCAAGAATGAGACAACTTTTTAAAAAACAAATTACATTCTTTGTACCATGGTAATAACTGCACTATAATTTGGATGCTAGTCATTGCCTTTATCATCCATTAAATATTAGCAGAAATCAAACAGAAGCTGGCTCCTATAATACATATTCGTAACAGGATATAAGTAAGAGTTCCTTTTAGAAAAGTTAATATCAAACAGAGCGTGGCCTTTATAACCATTTCTCTAAACTTAACAGAATGAAGTACTCTTAATTATAGTCGGATGCATATCTGAATCTCTTTTAGATTTTTTTAAGGCTTACCAAGCTGAATATTTCTAATCCATACTGATTGTTTTGTTTCTTTCAAAATTTTTTCAAAATATACTCCAGCAAACCCACTAGAAAAGCAGGCTATGAGTACTGCTACCAAGCCCACAAGCTGTGATCCTGCTGACAGTTCTTTAGCTGTTGTTGTTTGCAAATCTGATGGCCACTAAAAGAAATAAAGCACTATATTAAAATATATTTAAATTACCGAATAAAATTAACAAGAAAGAAGTGGGGGAAAAAATGCAATAGCATACCAGTAACATTTCATATATAGGTCTCCTTTATAACCAGTTCACATACAAATTTCACAGATTCAGTCAAGTCAGATCCATCAGTTGATGGCTATTCATTCAAGCATGTGATTAATTTATGCAACTAACTGGTCACCACATACTGAAAGAAACTACTGACAAAACAAATCCATTGAAGCAATTACTCTTCTTAGGTCAATTCTAAATAGTATGCAATAGAATTTTAAGAACTACCAATCTTAGCTAGTCTTTCTAATCTTAGCTAGTGGTTACAATAAAACATTTTATTACTAGATCTAAGATAATACTAGGTATAGAGGAGGTAATACTCTTCACACTTCAAGTATAGGTGGTAGAACATTAACAAACAAACTTAACATGTAAAGTCCTACAGCTTGGGAGAAAAAAATTAAAGGCACAAGAACAGGATTGGGAAAACTGGCTTGGCAGTAGTATAGGTGAACAAGATCCGGTATTCAAGTTGGACATGAGCCAATAGCATGATCCAACTGCTAAAAAGCAAATGCTATTTTGGGGTTTACTAATGTAAGATTGAGTCTAAGTCATGGAAAATAACTATCTCATTCTACATTTACAATACTATGTTCAGTTCTGCACACTGCAGCCTAAAAAGAACAATGACAAACTAGAGTGACTTCAGAAGAAGGCTACCATATACAGGTAGCTGACTTATGACCACAATTGAGCTCAAAATTTATGTAGCTAAGTGAGACATTCATTAAGTGAATGTCACCCCATTTTACGACCTTTCTTGCCACATTTCTTAAATGAATCACTGCAGCTGTTAAAGTTTGTAACACAGTTGTTAAATGAATCCCCACTGACTTTGCTTATCTGTCTACCCCACTGACTTTGCTTAGCAGAAGGCTGCAAAAGGGATTCCCATGACTCCAGGACACTGCATATATGAGTCAGTTGTCAAGTTGTCAGAATTTTGATCATGTAACTGTGGATGCTACAATGGTTGCATGTATGAAAAATGGTCATGAGTCACTTTTTTCAGTGCCATTGTAACTGCAAATGGTCATTAAGCAAATTGTTGTAAGTTGTGGACTACCTGTAATGCAGAGATCAGAAACATACCATCTATAAGTTAAGCCTGCACAAGAAATACAGCTGAAGGAAGATGGGATAGTAGTCTTCAGATAAACTAACTTTGTGAAAGTACCTCTTTTTCATTATATCTGGTATGCTAGAGGGGAGCCAAATCCTATTTAAATGCAGTATAAGAGTTATGAGGCATCAACCAAGTTTCTATTACAAAAACAAATTAAGATTTTCCCTACCAGTATTAAGACATATATTCATAACAGTATTTACCTGTACAAATGCAACACCAGCCATCAGAATCACTAATGAAAGCCATTGATATACGCCTAATTTCTTACTGAGCATTGACACGGAAAATAATGCAGTTGTGAGGATTTTCAGCTGATATGTGACCTAAAAAGGTAAAAGAAAAAATAAAATAAAATAGCCCCTGATTTGATTTCTGAGTTTTAACAATAAGACACTATCAAAATAAAGTACCTGGTAAGTGGCTGCATCTAGATTTGATAAAGCAACATAGAGCAGGTTATTCTGTAGAGTGTAAATCCCGGAAGGAATAGCAAGTTTAAGTGTCTCCATTGGTTTATTAAGAATTTCATCATGTAACACTCTGTTCAGAGTTCGCAAGCTGCACTCTATGCAAAGACAAAATGCAATACATATTGTTGATTAGAAGGAAACCTATCTGTTTTAATCACTTTGTAGCTAAACATTTTAATGCTTTTGTGTGGAATGTGCGATTTCTAAGGGACTGGCATATTTTAAACTTGTGAAGGACCTAGCTTCCCCTCCTTCTTCTCATTATTTTTATTTCCTTAAATAATGAACATGGGCAGACACAGCTAGACCAAAATCTAGTAAGTGGACTTGTGTTCCTATGCTAAGCTGTACCTTCATAGAATAACCTACAGAGTATATAGGTAGTCCTCAATTTACGACTACAACTGGAACTGGAATTTTGGTCATAACTCATTATGGTCCTAAGTCAAGTCACCACATCACCAGATCTGATTTTACAACCATTTTTACTGCAGTCATATGTTGAGTCACTTTAATTATGAGTTGAGTGATGCATTTTAAGTGCAAATCCACTTTTCACAATGGAGGGTTTTTTTTACCAGAAACATCAGAAATTGTGACAATGTGACTGCAGGGCTATTGTTAATGCACACTTTTCAAAGCTGTTATTAACTCAAACAGTCACTAAGCAAATGGTTGTAAATCAGGGACTGTCTGTAGTATGAATTCCCAGAAAACAGCTCATTATTATATATCATTCAAGGCACTGGTGAATCAAATTTGAATTTCTCTTCCTGGCAATTACTCTCCATAACCCCATGTACCCCTTCTGTAAATATTTTCAAGTTTAGGTAACTTAAGTTTATGTTAGCTATCTACTTTAAACCTTATTTCCAATTCTTCTTTGTATGCTTCTTTAATCAATATACTTATTTGATTTACTCCTGAGAAGGTGTCTTATTAACTCCTTATAATATCTAAAGATAATACTGGAATACTTACTGCTGTCTTTGTAAACCAACAAAATGCAAGCTGTAATTTTCAAAAATTCAGCAATGACCACAGCAGTTGAAGACAAATAGCGAGGTCCTTCTTCTTTCAGTGTCCGAGAATATCGCATAGTCAACACCAAACTAGTTGTCTGAAAAACTAATATGCTCAAAGAAAGGTATTTTAAGTTGGTAGACATAGCTTGACAATCACCTTCCTGAAAAAGAAAGACAGAAGAGGGAGAGAATTAATTGTAGAGATTACTTTGTCACGTGATATATATTCCGTGTTGAGGAGGGCCAGCATATAAAATGGGAAGGGCCACATTAGGAAGGACAATAAGGCAATGTGGCATTCTTACTATTTTATTAATTAATTTATTTGATTTACATTAAATTATTTGAATTACATTATTCTTTATATTTAATAAGAATCAGGTCTTGAATGCTTAGTAGGTTTCCTTTAATATCAACCAGTTGGAGATTTCTTGGTAGATCTGTAAAATCAAGTGCTTTAAGAAACCAACTTCTAAAGGAAGTTCCTTATCTAACAAGACTGATAGCCAATCTAGACTAATGCTCTACTCTTGGATATAATACATATAATTCTCAATATAACTTTTAGCTGAACCCACTATTTGTATCATTTCTCAAAGGTAAAAAAAAAGCTTTGCCTTTTTTGAGAATTTAGTCAAAATATGAATATTGCTCTCTTCTATGTTGCTCATAAGAAAAATACTGTGTCAATAGAATAGACCGACATTTTGTAGAAAGACCGTGAGAACAAAATCTGTCACAAGATGAGACCCCATGGCTATATCAAATATCAGGCTAGTTTTTCTCATATGCAGTCCCAGTTTTATAGTATGCATTCACTATCTTGTTAAAAAATTCCAGAACATTCAAAGTCTTCACATTTTTGTGATGTTTCTGTTGGCTGTAATAAAAGAATTACCTGTCTGTGGGTTTTTGCATGATTTGGGATTAAGTCACAGAAGAGTACTGAAACATGTCCCATGTTGACGTTAGGACTGAATTATATTAAATACATATTATTTATTTATTTGATTATTGGTGAGGATATCTTACTAAAACATGACCAATTGTTGCAGTGAGATAAGGCCTCTGTTACTAGTTTCCTTGAGGAATTATTTTTTCTGTAATTTAGCCCTAAAAATATTGACAATACAGCCAGCTTTACAGTATTATAAACTTTAATTATTGTTGTAGTAATTAAATGATCAAAATACCATTCTGCTCCTAAGACTACCTCACAAATTAGGAGAGCCACGCAGTAAAATGATTTTCTAAAGGTTGCTATTAAAATACTTCATTCTGAACAATTGACAGACACTTGAAAATTTATTCAGAGAGTAACAAGTCCTAAGTTCTTAACTGTTTTCCAACATTCTGTCAAAACTTCCTCCTCATTTGACCTCACAATATTTGGATTCATATGCCATATTAAATGGTTTAACTATGGTGAATGGAACCCTAACATAAACCAAATACAGTAAGTATCCTATCACTAAATATGCTAAACATTTACTTTCTTGGTTATCTTTCTGGATAGATCTATGCAGTGCCTGAACAAATGCATATTGCTGATTTATGATCTTTAAAGTAAACTGAAGGGGATAATTCACACCTTTGGGGAGAGTATCCATAAACTAATCTCCTCTATTCATAAAGATCCTTCTATACAGTATAGAAGGCAGCTCTTGCATATAGTTTTAAGAATCATAAGCTTATTGCGGCTTTTTCCAACATGTGCTTCATTTCTAATGTAATTAAAGAGGTGTTGCTTATGTCACAGGGTAGAAATAGCAGCAACTGTTTGAAGAGAATGCCAACTCTACCCATATTGTTTGCTCCTAAACTTCAAGGCCTCAAATATACTACCGTATTTGATTTTTGCCAGAGCAACGTCCTTCCACTCCTAAAGGAAAATGAAAACAGCTCGCTCTGAAAGAGTTAGGGTACTACTAGTCCTCTCAGTACTATTTGCTCAAGAAAAAAAATTAAAATCTATAATGCTTACCTAAGATATCTCTCCCTCTGACCTGTTAAGGTGGAAAAGCAAACAAGAAAAAAAACATCTGGTAACAATGTGTAGGTTTAAAAAAAAAACAAAAAAGAAAAAAATCACTCTTTGAAGAAATTATCAGCAAACTCATCTGCATTCTCTGGACATTTGTTTACTCTTGCTAAATAGCACAAAATCTAAACTAACCAGTTTCACTTCAGGAAAGGAGGAACAAATTTTTGAAGGTGGCTCTAGTATTGAGGGAAACAATTGAATGTTAAGATTTTATTTATTTATGCATGTATAAAACTAATTTGTATAACCACCATCTGTCAAGATGATATATATGTTCGTTTCGTCCAACCCTTGTAGCCACCAGAATAAGTATTTCTGTTTCCAGTTCAGATCAGGATCCAAGAAATAAAATCCAAGTGGCAACTCCATATATATAAAGCCAAAGGCAGTTAGTCACACAGGCTCAGAAAAATATACATTTGAATAAATAGGAGCAAAAACACGGTAAAAACAAGTCACATCCTTTCCTGTATGCCTCCCTTATTCAAACAGACATTTTGCTGAGCCACTGTGTGAGCCCTGTAAAAGCTGTGGCTTCTTTGAATATCAGTCAACAGAGATGCCAATGCAGATCTTAAAACACGATGCCCATGTTAGTTGTATATACTGCATACTTCTGATGCTGGTAGATTACTTTTCAAGTCTAAGCCAGTGACATCCCACACCCTTTCATCTTGTCTCAAATTGCTGAACAACACTGGAAGAAATCTTGAGTCTATTGCATTTAACTCCAATGTAAGCAGATTCAGCAGGACTGCTGTCTATATTCAATAATAACTAAGCCAAAAGTGTTGTGATCAGTCGGAAGATCTGGGCATTATGGATGGGGACTACATTTCCCCTGAAAGAGAAAGTTCACAGTGCTTCTTGATCTCTATCTATGGATTTCCAGGTTAGTGACAGAGGTAAGGAGGGCACTTGCTCCATCATGTTAATGCATCCATTGCAACTCTTCTCGAACGAGTGACAGTTAGATGGTTACAGGGCAACTGCTACAATGAGCTCCATGAAAGGCAAATTTTAAAATTCTGTATTCTGGCTGCTAATGGATGCATGCTATTAGGACCAAATTGTGCCCATATTGATAGACCTAAAGGCAGCCAAGCTTTCTGAAGCACAATTTAAGGTGGTGTTCTAATTTATAAAATCCAAAATCGCTGGGGCCTAAAAAAAAAAAAACACCACCCAAAAAGGACAGCAGGAGACATTCTCTTAAAGATATAAGCACTTTCCAAACACCATTTATTAGACATACGAGAACTTGCATAGACTCAGCATATCATCTAAAAAAATATGGGTTGGTAGAATAATGAGGTAAGCTGTTCAACTGAATAAAACTAAACGAAAGGAATAGGCACCATTCTACTGGAAATTTGTTTGGATGTGCATATTTTAAATTAACAAAGTACTAAAAAGAATACCAAGCTTATTCTTAGGATTAAGAACATGGTAAAATACAGGAATTATAAAAATTATCTTCTAAGGCATTGTAAATTTGGGGCATAAGGCAAGCCGAATATATTTTGGCAACTTTGCCGTTATCTCCATTGAGGGTCGTTCCCCGCCCCCCCCCCCAAATGTGTATTCAGGTAAAGTATAAATACATACACGCTACTATATATCTATATTGTTAGAATCCTTCTGTATAACATTCATATGTCCAGAACATTTTAGTTTAATTCAGAGAGTAGTAAAAATACCAACATATAAGCCAGTAAGAATTAAATATTTAAGTTAATTATTCAAGCGTTATGTAGTACTGACTCTAACATAGTCAACTGATCTATTTTAACAAAATGAATGGTTATTTACCCTGGATACAGGTTTTACTACTTTCTTCTAGAGATACGAAATAACTATTTTCTGTTCATTAAAATAAACTTTAAGAAGTCTATCCACAATTTCTAAACCAAACACTTTTACATAGATTTAGGTTCTGAATCTGAATCTATCTACTAGTAATTACTGTATATTCAAAGCAACACAACTGATCCTACAGAAAGTAGACATACAATGAATAAATTCAATATAATGGCAATTTACAACAATCAAAATATTCAGAGTTTCATGCTGTTTTTCCTGTCTGACTTTACCACATGTGGGCTATCAACTCTATTCTAATGAAAACAAGACACAATTTGTAAAATTTACTGAATATCCAGTGCTAAGATTTCTAACACACCTACTTCCTCTTCAAATGCAGTTTTTAAAACTTATATTTCTAAAAGTAACATATAACACCGCACTGAGATCTACTAATCAATGAAAAAGGCAAGAAAGTGCTTGACAAATTTCAAACTCTTTTGGCATACTAAACAGCACATCTCTGGATCCTAACCATTTTACATTTTACCAATATACAGTGTAACTCAAAATTGTCTTAATATTGTTTTCCTAATAAATAATACAGACTACTAGAAAATGTTATTAAAATGCATATAGCTATACTAACTTCAAGAACAAACTTCTCTTTCTGAATTTCCATGTTTCCCAAGCAGAAATGAGAGCAGTATTCATTCAGTCTTCTGGTTATTCATTCAGTATATCTGGTTGATATACATCAAGTATATCAACTGGTATCTGCTGCTGTACAAGTTCAAAACCTTAAAATTTGGGTCTTCCCAACTTGCCAAATCCATTTTTTCACGCTCATATTCTTCCGTAAAGATCAAACTTGAAGTTTAGGGGAAATGTTCATTTTTCAGTAGAAGTAGTAGTTCCATAGCTAAATAACTCCAAATGCAGTTTTCACACAGCTCGTATGGACAGAAAGTAATGTACAAAGGAAAAATTCTTTCAGTGCAGCGTCGTCTCTAGCACTGTACTAAAGCCAAATGACGTGGTCAGCACTTACGCAACAATAATCTACATTTTCTACAGGAGCAATAAATCACTCATTAAGCTACTGTTTCCTCTAGCTTAGCAACCTAAGGTTGATGATCTTCCGCATAAGATCTCATTTCACAAAGCACTTAATATTAAATATTAAATACAGAACCAGTGTCAATTCAGTAGCCTCCAGTAGTTATTGGAATCTTGGTGTTCTAGCATAAATGACTAGATTTATGCTAGAACACATAAATGACTGTTGCTCTAGCTCTTTAATGTCTCTAAGGATATTCAAATATAAATACTTTGCAACAAATATAATATTTGACATTGTTTCAGAAACATATTAAACATATTTTGCTCCAAATTCCCTGTGCCAGGCTCCAAAAAACATACAGAGAAACCGCTAAGCAGTTTTCTTTATTATTTCTCACCTATAAACAGAATCTTGCCAGACTAAAGCAGACTACTTACATCATTAAAGATATATATTGAGAACTTCTAGGGAGGAGATCTCTTGACCCTTTTTGTCCCAACCAAACTATCTAAACTGCGCTCTCTTTTGTTCCTTTAGAATGCAGCCCCCCCATCCTGGGAATCGAAATTATATTCCACTTAACTTTGGGAGGAAGAGCAGTATAGGAATAAGAACAATCCTGTTGAGAAAAAAATGAAGGCTAACCTTAATTACAAATGTATGCAATTGTGCTTTAAATATTTTGAAGGATTCACCAGCAGAGTTAATATAAATTATAAATAATCCCCCAAATTTCACTTTGTTGGGATGATGATTATACGCTGCTGCTTCCTTGATTATTGTGCTTGTCCCAAAGATGCCACATCAGTTATAGCACAGTTCCTCTATGAGCATGAGAAGATAAATTGTCATAGCACATATAGATAGTCCTCGACTTATAACAGTTCATTTAGTGACCGTTCAAAGTTATAATGGCACTGAAAAAAGTGACTTATAAGTATTTTTCACAGTTACAACCTTTCCAGCATCCCTGTGAACATGTGGTCATAATTCAGATGCTTGGCAACTGGTTCATACTTATGACTGTTCCTATGATAAGCAAAGTCAATGGGGAAGCCAGATTCACTTAACAACCGAGTTACTAACTTATCAACTGCAGTGATTCACTTAACAACTGGGGCAAGAAAGATTGTAAAATGGGGCAAAACTCACTTAACAAATGTCTCACTTAACAACAAAAATATTGGGCTTAATTTTGGTCATAGTCAAGGACTACCTGTAAAGCCCAGAATCATAATTTATTTCATAGAGACAGTCACATCCCAAAATGGTATACAGTGTCACACTGGGATTGTGTTTCAATGTTCCTTTAGTTCTATTTATTCAAATTCCTCTGTTGCAATACTTTGAATGATATTTTCTACTTCAAGGATTTCCTACCTAGAGAAATATATTGCAAAAGTTAGTAAAATGTAGGAAATCAGGCTATGAAATATAAATATAATTACTGGATTCTTCTAGCTCTTTCACACATTGACAGATTATAAATGACAAATTAAATTTGAGATTCTTCTTAAAATATCCCCATAATTCGATAAGAGGTTCAATTCTACCTGCTTGCCACAATTTACCTGTAGATTTTATTAAAGCAGCATTTGGTAAACAGGAATAATCCTACTGTCTTTTGAGGCCAGTGGAGGTTTCCTTCTTTCTATTTGGCAAGAACAAAAAAGCCTCTATAATAACAACCATGTTAAAAAATTATTGCTCTGGGAATTCTCCTTTGGTATATTTCTTTGCTACTTCCTGATCAGTACCTTCCTGATATTGTCTAAAATCAGAAGCCACACAGAATTAGATCTAGTGAATACTATCAGGGATTACCAGACCTACACACAGAGAAGGTCCTCAACCTACTACCAGAATTTTTCATTGCTAAGCAATGCAGTTGTAAAATGTGACATCATGTGACTGCACTGTTTAGCATCAGCCATCCCAGCACTCCTTATTGCTATTGTTAACTGAATTCCACTGGTTGTTAGCTGAGGACTCACCGCAATCCAAGCTATTCTGGGTTTGGTCCCACTTAGCTCTGAGTTTCAGTAAAATAAGGCATTGCCTCCAACTACCCTTGTTGACTATTTCCCATCATTTCTGCCTTTTTGGTCAAGTAACTGCACAGCTCTGGGGCTATTTGCTATACAGGTAGTCCTCAATTTATGACCACAATTGAGCCCAAAATTTATGTGGCTGAGAAATTTGTTAAGTGAGTTTTGCCCCATTTTACATCCTTTCTCACCACATTTGTTAAATGAATCAGAGATTCTTAAGTTAGTCACACAGTTGTTAAATGAATTTGATTCTCCATTGGCTTTGCTTGTCAGAAGGTGTTCTGACCCAGCTCCCCAAACACGACAAACCCTCTGTAGTTGAAGCAATTATTCTTTTATTAGGAGCGCCGGCAGCCGGCAAAAAGTTTCTTACAGGGGGCTAACAAGTCTATCCGGCATGAAGATGAATAGTTGTCTGCCACATCTATTCATCTTTGCCCCCTGCCTTTTATCCGCAGAGCTAGGGTGGGGCTTCACTAGCATCGGTGGCTCTTCCGTCCCAAGGATCAGCCCACAGATCTCCACTGCTCTCCTCTCCTCTGCGCATCTGCACATCAGGCAGTGGACCCAGCTATTCCTCCTTTTTCTCATCAGCCACCTCTGGACCTGGGGCTGTTGACTCTCCATCTGAGGGCTGACAGATGCCCAGGCTCCGCCTCTGTCTCTCTCTCTCTCTCTGACAGCTCCCTTTTCCCCCTCACAGCTCTCAAGTTGCCTTGATGTTGACCCTGACTCCCACGCCTCCTCCTCATCTGATTCGGCTGTGGAGGGGCCGGTGGCCAACAGGCCACAATAGAAGGTCAAAAAAGGGGATCACATTTTTTTTAAAAATTGATTTATATGCTGCCCTTCTCTGGAGACTCAGGGTGGCTTACAATGCGTTAAGCAACAGCCTTCATACTTTTGTATATTTATACGAAGTCAGCTTATTGCCCCCACAAACTGGGTCCTCATGACCCCGGGACACTGCAATCTTCATAAATATGAGTCAGTTGCCAAACGTCTCATTGTTGATTATATGGCCATGGGGATGCCACAATAGGCATCATGTGAAAAATGGCCACAAGTCACTTTTTTCGTGCCATTATAACTTTGAATGGTCAATAAATGAACTGTTGTAAGTCGAGAATTACCTGTACTGTGTCTCAGGGGCTTCTTGGTGCACCACAGCTCTGGGGCTTCAAGAAACCTTCATGCCTCATCACATGAAGCATAACCACCACAGTCGCCACAGGTCAGTCTATCAGGGTGGACCACTGGGACTTCTTGGCACTCTGGGGCTCCAAGAACCCGGGTTGCTGCATAGTGCAAGGCCCAGGCCAGCTGGGCCCAGCCCAAACCCACAGCTGCCCAGGGAAAACCCGGCCACCCCAGTTTGATGAAGCATGTCCAGCCTGGCATGAGGCCATCTTCCCTATGTTTCACAAGGAAACCTCCATTTGCAACCTGGGGGAGAATTCCTCATATAGCATGCAGCTGCCTCGGAAGCGCCAAATGGAGACACAACTCACTTAACTGTCTTCCTTAGCAAGATAAATGTCGGGCTCAGTTGTGATCATAAATTGAGGACTATCTATGTTGTCAGTTGCCTTGGGCAATTTACAAACACAGATGAATGAAGAAATAAGCTCACCTTTCCTGTACTGCTTGTTTCCAATGCACTTTAGCTTACTTCATTACATTTATATTATCTAAACTTGCCTTTTCCACTTGATTTTTCTAAGATGCCACATTTAATAGTCTGAGATTAGTAATGTCTAAAGAAACTATTTAAATAAGAACATATGGAAATCTACAATGCAGAGCTAGAACATAATTCCAGAGAAATAGATTCTAGCTTTTCAGAAGCTCTTGTGCAGTTCTTTTGTCCTTATATTCTTCAACTACCCTTTGTGGCAAAGAAAAGATAGAAAAGTGGCAAAGTATTAGATATTTGCAATTGGAAGATGACAGCATCTGGAACTTACTTATCTAAATCAGATGTGGTGCAACTTGATTCATAGTTGTTACTTTAAAGATACAGGAAAAGTACATATGGTTTTCAAATTCAGAAAATAGCAGACATATTGTCACTTCTATGCAGTTCCTAGTTCAACTTTTGATAAAGCATCTACATTCCAGGATATTAACTTACTGAATCACCTTCTGTTTATTCTATCTATCTGCTAACATTGTCCTTTGTTATTCTTTTACTTTTTTAAAAAAATATTCTTTGCATTCAAAAAATAAGCTAAGAACAAGTTCTACTACTGAAAGACTTTCTTTCAATGGTTCAACAAAGAACGGTGATATCTGAGTAGTGTTTTATCTTTTAAAATATTTGAACAAAAGACTGAAGCATTCCAATGAGGGCAACTTTGCCAGTTAACCCGGTTCACCATAAAGAATACTAATATTGTTCAAAGATTTCCCAGCTGAGGCATGTAGGTTGTGATTAAATTACTTTCATAGTCTTGCCTGATTGAAAGGATAGTGAAAAGGACAATATTAATATTTTGTACAACTGATTCCAGATGCTTTAAATACAGTATTTATGCAGTTTTCTATTAGTTTCCTATAAAAGTGAGTTCCTGTTTTATTTGTGTAATTATGCCATGACAATTATCTGACAAGTTCACATTTTTCTGTCATATTTTTTTAGTGAGAGGTAGGGAAAATTCCAATTTAAAAATTTAGTTTTCCTGAATAATTTCTTAACAGTGAATGAACCGAAAAATCGTTTAAATGAAAAAAAAATGCTGTAGGGCTAGTATGTCAAAATTATAGTAAAAGTAATATCAGAATACTTTTTAAAATAGTTGTCTATTTACTAGCGCTATTAATCAAACGGAACTATTCCATCTTTTTCGCTGAAATGGTTGTTTTTCTAATAAGAGAAAAATGCAGACGATGTGGAGAAAAGTGACAGAATTACAAATGCAATGCTATGTCATATAAACTCCAAAACTTTCAGAAGAACAATTATACAATGAATGACATGTCTATTAGCATCCATCATAAGATGACTACCATAATAGGATGACATATAATGGAAGGATAAAGGGATGAGAATCCAGGAATGATGGAAATTCTGGGATGCACAGAGTTTTGTATTACTAATTCTTATATGATTAATAGTTATCAAGTATACACAGGATGTAGCATTTGATTTAGACCTTATTTGTTTTCTATTACAACAATATAAAAACTGTTAGTGATGTTTAAACAAACATAGCTGGGTATGTAGCACTTATTAATACAGCAATATTGCACGTATGCTATTCTCCCTGTCAGCAGAAAGTTTCCTCGCAGGTTACTGAGATAGGTGGCATATGAATTTAAAAAACAAATAATCAAATAAAAATAAACCTATAAACTTGGTTCAAAATAGGAATTAATTCGAAGTACATACAGGAACTGTCAGCAACCATATATTTTAAATATAAATATGTCTCTATACAATATATTTGAATAAAAATAGTGTAACTTTTAAAGAATGTTTGCCCTTCGGGTATATGCTTGATGCAATTTTCTGTACTAGTAGAACAATCTTTCTTTGCATTATTCTATGTCTCTTGCTTCAAACTGATTATTAATAACCTCTTACTTTGTGCTTTGAATGTACCATAATAAATGATCAACATTCATTTATACAGGAGTCTCAGGATTTTTTATTGAATAACAAGGTTAACCTACCTTTTCATTTTTCTGTTCCTTTGCCAATACATTGGCAAAGATGTATATGGCAGAAAATCTTACCACTGTATTTCCATTTTATTCCAAAGTAGTAGTCCATACTATAAAAACTTGCTTACATGCAAGCAACATTTGCTTGTATGTAAGCAAGCAAATGACTTAATCTGTATGGCGGGAGTGGACACATGCATACATTTGGTCAGATAGTCCTTGTTTTGGCTATCATTGATCTATACTGCCTCATATATTTATCCACATTGATTTTTACCATGCCCACTGCACTGTAACTCACCTTTCGGAATAGTCGCGCATCCTGCTTCTTGTTCCTCAAAGCTATTGTTCCTTAATCCCTTGGCTCCTACCTCAGCCACTTCCTGCCATTAATATATGCTCCTCTAGTTCTGCAAGCTTTCGCGTTTAATTTCTATAGTTAGAGAGTATGATGATTATTTAAAAAAAAAAAAACTCGTCTCCAAGCTTTGTGAAGCTTCACGCCTCAAGGATTACGCACCACCCGCTCCTCTTAGCAAACCGAGGTAATAAGCACTCTGTGCATGCTCCGGGAACAGACGCTTTCATTCATTCATTCATTCATTCATTCATTCATTCCTCGACTACAGAATCCATCGACAGCAACCCTTGGCTACCAAAAGCCAGTTCGAGAGGGAACAGAGCACTCCTCGAATCAGCGAACCCCATCCCAGTCCCAAACGGAAAGGCGATCCGGCTGTCTTAACTTTGAAGGAATGGCACCCCGCATATCCTCAGGGACGCGTTCTCCAAAGAAGATATCCGCTGCAGAGGTTATCAGCCTCGATATGAAGCAGCCGCTTTAAGGCGCTGACAAGGCGAGGGCGAGCGGTAGTGCAATCCTACCCTGCCATCTCTCCACTTTTGCCCGCCATGGGGAAGGTTACCCTGCATCCCATCCCTCGCTATCCGCCTTCAGGCTCTGCCTTGCTTCAACCTAAGCGGCATCTATCCGACCAGATCCTCCCAGCCGCCTCTAGATCCTCCCAGTCCGCTCGCGCCTAGTAGTTCCCAGCTTGCGGACCTGCCCTCCCTGCTTAGCAATCCCCCTGTTTCCGCTTTAGCCCTCCCGGGTCTCTTCTCCCGACTCTCACCTGCCGCGCTGGGAGCCTGGCACGCTTCCCTTCCGGGTGCTTCTTTTTCCCCGGTGCCGCCCCGTCAGTACTCCGGCTGCAGCCGCGGCTCCGCCCGCTCGGTTCCCAGGCCCGCGGCTTTTTTTCCCCCCGCGTTGCCAGCCTCCGAGGAGGCTCTGGGAAAGACGCTCCGTAGCGGGAGAGGCAGCAGAGGGAGCGTCCTGGAAGAGTAGAGGCCGACGGGGCTGGTAGAAAAGGGAACGACAACATCCGAAAAGATTGGCTCTACGATTGATGCAATCTCTCTCTCTCTCTCCCTCCCCCCCCCTTCTCTTTCTCTTTCTTTCTGTATCCATTTGCCAATTGTTAAAATACATTCCTGTCTGTGGGAGCCTTTACTGTATTTCAGGCAGACAGACAGACAGACATCACCTCTTAAGATGCCCACTAACTGTTTCTTAAACCTGTTCCTGCAGGGCCATTGTCAACTTCATTTTGCAGCTTTTCACAGAAGGGCAAATGGCTTCATATAAAGAAGTCTTTCTTATGTCTTGCTTTTGTTTTTGCTGCCTTAGAGAAAACTTGGGATACCGGGAGATTTAGAGTGAGAATTTGTGAATGGCAAATCTCTTTTATCTAAAACTATCTGTTCTCACTTAGAAACATGAGTAGGTTGTCAACGTGACATGTTGCTTTTCAGTTGGATTGCAGCTAGCGGCACAATCCCTTTTTTTTTTAAATCAAGTTTTATTGGTTTC
Source organism: Masticophis lateralis (assembly GCA_030761175.1). Taxonomy (NCBI): domain Eukaryota; kingdom Metazoa; phylum Chordata; class Lepidosauria; order Squamata; family Colubridae; genus Masticophis; species Masticophis lateralis. The sequence goes on from JAUDYJ010000003.1 coordinate 127,648,733, forward strand.
CTCTCCCCCCCACCACATTTACCCACATCTTTTTTTGAACAGAGTATTGGCCATATCTTATCTTATACAATTTTTCAAATTCAAATACATTTTACTCAATTACAATTTTTGCCACAATTTTCTTTTTTCCCTTTTTTTAATAATATCTCAATATTTCTTTCCTTACTAAACAACATCTTCATTCGCCCTCAAATTCCAATTTTCCTTCTTATTCATATTTATTCTCTTTTATTTTTTAACCATTCATTCTTTATCTTGGTATATTTATATATGTTCGGGGTTGCCTTTCTTCCATTTCATCTTTTTTGTTGTATAGCAATCTTTCTTCTCAGTCTCTTCCATCTCCGTCTCTTCTTTCTTACTTACTTTTTCCCTCCTCTCCTGCTCCTCTCTACTTCCTCTTCCTTTCTCCTTCTCCTTCTTTCTTCCTCCCTGTCTAACCCTCTCTCCTACTCTGATTTCCCCTCTCTTCCTTCCTCCCCTCTCTTCCATCCCTCTCTCTTCTCCCCGTCTCTTCCATCTCTCTACTCCTCTTTCATCTCTCTCTATTGCTGTATTCATTTTCAATTTAATATTTTCCACTATGGTGTCCAGGCAACCCCGATCTTTCTCATTTATTAAAAATATTACTCAAAATTCCCCTCCTCTTTTTAATTATTAACAAATATTTCAACTTATTGCATTTTTTCCTTGAAACCTTTGTTAAAATAATCTTCCAACCCTTGATTTTTTTCCTTTAACAATGTATTTTTTCTGGTTTACTTCTTACAAGTCTATCATTTACATCATTTACTAACATTTCATTTTCATTCAATTTTACATTTCAATTTCAATTTCAATTCCCATCTTAATTTCAATTAATTCTTTTGTTGCTTTTATTTCTCTCCACTTAGTGCTTTCTCCAACATCAAAAACAGTTCATTTTTTTTACATTTCATCTACTGATCTATTTTACATTAAACAGTATTTTCACATATAATTTCTACAACATCCTTCTCTTTATTAACATATTAATATTTTCACTAACTCTTTACCATTTTCTTTTAAACTCTCCACAATCCCATTTCTTGATGCTTTCCTCCCTTTCTCCCATTCCCTTACCTTCTTCCTCTTCCTCTTCTTATATCTCCCTTTCTGCCTCTTTTCTTTAATTTTCACTGTTAATTTTCCTTCTCAATATTTCCCCATTTATTTCTCTTCTTTTCAGTTTTGAGATGTATTCTCTCTTATCTATTTTTATTCTATCACTGTTAATCCCAGTGTAATCATCTTTATCTTTATTTTCATTTATTTTATTTTCAATATTTTCTCCTTGTTTCTCTTGCTTCTCATTCATCTTTTCTCTTCCTTTTTTCTTGCATTCTAACCAATCCTCTGCTTCCTTATTTCCCTTAAATGCTTCTCTTATTTTTTCAAACATCTCCCTTAATATCTCACATTCATCCTCCCAATTCTCCATATTGTCACTTTAGAAGGCTAAAATTTTCCAATTTATTATTTTCATTTACTTATACTTCTAGTTTCAAAGTTCATGCGATATCTCTTTTTTCTTTCCAGATAGTGTCCAGTTCAAATGCTCACTTGAGCCATCACAATCTCAGTCCTCATCCTCTCTGCTTCTCTTAATCTTTTCAGCTGTATACTCCTACGGCTCTTTCCCACAATCTCTCCTCCAGCAGATGTCTCTCTTCAATTCACAACTCTTTCGGCAACAAAGTATCCATTTTATAACGCCTGTTTCCTCTCTTCCGAGTTAAATCTTTTTATTGTTTAAAAAATGTTCCCCTGTCTCCTTTTCCCTTGTCTTGTTTTTATTTCTTTCAAAATCCAATTTTAAATCCAGGTGGAAGATTCCTTTTAGGGCTTTCATTTTAACTTTAAAGTTCCTCTTTTTTTTTCCTTTCTTAAATTCCCAAGTGCAAATTAGCCACTAATTGGGACTTCTTTCAAGCTTTTAAAAGTTTTTTCTCCTTATCTGTGAGTTGGCCAATCAACTCATCCGGTAACAATACTCTGTTCAATCACCACTCCTGCAGTTCCTCTTTCTGATCCTGGCTGCTACAGCTTTTGACAGCTCCATGGCTGCCTTCCTTCGCCGATGGGTCGAAGACTAATACCAGCACTTCAGGGAACTTGCTTTTTCCCTATCTGTGCCAGCCTGTGTCTTCTTTCTTCACTGTCCCTACAGGACAGCTATGATCCCTAGGGATCCCCAAAATCGGCTGGGATATCGGTGCTCTTTTGGAGCTCCAGAATCCACACCGTATTGCCCGATGCCACCCCCCACCCCCCACTCCCCGTGGCACAATCCTATAGGGATTAATCTGGAAATAATTTTCTAAAGCTGCAATTGTTGGTAACCTGAATTAGTCATTGGTGTCATCTTTCAGGTCATTCAACCTTTCCTTGACCTAGAAAGGCAGCTCTGCCTGTCTTTTCTTAACTCCACTTCAAATTGCCAGTTTTTTCAGTTTTCTGTAAGGAAAAGTTCCATCAAATAATATATCTGCTGTAAATCATACTGAGGTACATTGAGGTGAAGGGTTTTTGCTGTTGCTGTTGCTGAGTATGCTGTAAGCATGCCCCTCCTTTAGCCCCTGTCCTCTGATAATCAGGGCTATTTGCTTTTTAACAATAGAAGTGTCAAGTCCCTGCCATTGTGCCAAATGCCATTTCTCTTGTCAACCCCTGGGTGGCAGAAGTAGGAAGAGAAAAGGTGTTTTTTTCTTGCCAGTTCTTATGGCGTCAAAGAGATTCATTTCTTATCACAGAGTGGTTGATGACTTCATTCCCTCTTTTCATTTCCCAGAGAGAGGGGAGAGAATAGTTATCTGGTTTATGGATGACACAAAATTGGGAAAATAGCTAATCTCCTAGAAAATACATGCATTTCAAAACAATCTTGATGGGTTGTAGAACATGGTGCTGAAAGTAATGGAATGATATTTATTTAACAGAGAAATGCAAAGTTCTTCACTTTGAAAGCACACATCAGATCTAAAGTTTTTGGAATGTGGGATTCTTGGAATGCCCATGAAATGTGAAAAATATATTGGAATACGAGACATCATGTGATCTGACTGCGGAAAATGGAATGCAGTTTTAAACTGCATCAACAAAAGTATAATTTCCAAGTCATGGCAATTGATCTTTCTACCAAACAACAATCACTTCCCATGCTACCAACCCCAAGGAATGAATCAATTTCTGAGTACCACATCTTTAAAAGGATTTCAAGAAATATGTTTCATAATTCTTTCTTTCTCTAAGAAATTCAATTTCTTAGTTTCATAGATTTAAGACCTATAAAAAAATATTGAAGGAGCTGGGTATATTTAGCTTTGAGAGTAGATGGATGAGGGAAATATGACAGCCCTCTTCAAATACCGGAAAGAAGATCATGTAAAGAAGATCAAGTCCTGTTCTTATTCTGAAGAAATATTAACACAAGTTACAGGAAGACAAATGGTACTTCAAAGTTAGGGAAAAAGCCGGGGTGAAATCCAGCAGGTTCTGACAGGTTCTGGAGAACCGGTAGTGGAAATTTTTAGTTCAGAGAATTGACAGCAGAAATTTTGAGTAGTTCGGAGAACCGGCAAATATCACCTCTGGCTGGCCCCAGAGTGGGGTGGGAATGGAGATTTTGCAATATCCTTCCCCTGGAGTGTGGTGGAAGTGAAGATTTTGCAGTACCCTTCCCCTGCCATGCCCATCAAGCCATGCCCACAGAACCGGTAGTAAAAAAATTTGAATTTCACCACCGGAGAAAGCCCTTCTGACAAGCGTTTGCCAGGTAAATCAATTACCCAGATACACAATGAATTCTCCTCTGCTGGATTGGGCTAAATAGCCATTTCTCTGGGATGCTTTCATTTGCACTGGTTCAGAAGCTGGATTCAGTAGTCTGAATGGTCCTTTCCAACTCTAAGACTTACCTAATTTCCTGGGCATTATATTTTACATGAGTATCATGTTACTCATGTCATGTTACTCTGATACTTGTGAAGGTATGGGGCTATATTGCACATTAAATTATTAACCCCAAAACACATTTTGAAACATTTACATCTAATTAGTTAAGAGAAATTTCAGAATTGCTATTGATATGAAATTTTGTATGATGTGTAAATTCTGTGGTTTTACTGTGGATCTCCCTTGGTAGCGTATCAGTTTAAGTGTTTTCTACAAGAAAATAGTTTAAGATGCCACCTTCATTGCAGAAAGAGAAAATAGATTGCATTTAAAAACACTGCAATCCAGGAAAAAAAGAAAAATGACCCACCCTATGTCTCATGCAATTGTTTGAAGTGGTGAACAAGAAAAACTAGTTTGACAATAGGAGACTGTTGAGCAAACCTGTTTTCAAACTTCTTGTTTTTTAAGTAAAACATTAGACAATAATCCACACGAGTACTATTGACATTATGCTTTATTATTTCAAATGCCCAGAATATATTCACGAGCATTCAATGACAGTTTTTATATATTAAACTTGCTTTGCACAACCTTTGACCCTTTGATGCACATATATAAAAAGGTAGAAGCATTAGCATAAAGGTGGGATGAAGAAAAGGAGTAGGAGGAGATTCCTGCATGCCAATTGTTTCTAAATATAGTTAGGATTTGAATGCTAAACATCCGCTGAGCTTTTATGTCATTTTGTAGACTGAACCTTCGAAATTATAGTTTTAAAATGCCCTGACAATTCCTGTTTATACATTTAGGAGTCGTTTAGCAATTTACTGTTTCAACTCAGGGTCTGTGTGGTGTGAGTAACAATGAGACTATAAAATACTCTGTTATGGTTCTATAGTCTAACAGTCAATGCTTAAAGTGTGTTTGTGGGGGGAGGGGGAGAGTTTTAAGATGGCTAGCTGAAACTTAATTATGGCTAGCTGAACAGAAATAGCATGACTAATCTGCTTGAAAACAAGGGATTGCAGCCCATCTCATCCTTTCTCATCTAACCACACTTAGATCATTTACAAATTATCATTCCTATAAAATATGTTTCATGGTTCATCCCTATAAAATAACCCTTATGCAAATACAAGCATACTGAGCTAATTGCAGAAAACTATATTATTGGGTTTACGTAAAAGGCAATACAAATTATTTGATCTAGATTATCATCATTGCATTTGGCATCTGTACATTATTTCTCTTTGGAAATATACTCTTACAAAGCCTATGCAAGTAGGCTCTATGTTGTTCTTAAACTGCTGTTAATATTTATTGTTATTCTTACGTCTTCCAGCTCAATAATTCTGATAACAAAAGGTACTGGATATTGGAAAGAATGGTATTACTGTTCTAAAATTTTTTTTTTTTTTTAAAGAATTAGTTTTTTTAGAATTGGACTTCCCGTTTCCTTCCTTGAAGGCCTCTTAAAGAATGTATCTTGGGTTCATTTATTTATTTATTAAACTCTTTATATTGTTGACTACCAAGATCGCTTGGCAGCTTACAAAAGAATCAAAGGCTGAGATATTTAAAATGATTAAAAATAATTAATTTTACTTAAAAATCATGCTTGTAGGGCCTTTGAAAATGCCAGCAAAAACTGTAGACCTGCCAGTTTAGCAGGGAGGGGATCCCACGGGACTGGAGTTATCTACAAAGAATTTTGACTCTGAGCCATCAGAAGGTGAGCCCATGGCAAATTTAGCAGATGTTCTCAGTTGACCCCAAGAAGCGTGTGAGTGGGGGAATAATAGATTAAAAGCATTTTTTTTTCAAATTATCTGAACCCAAGATCTTTAGAATACAAGATTCCAAACAGCCTCTTGAAGTAGGGTGAATATTACATGAAGAACTCATTTACATTACTCAAAGAGTTCTATGATGTTGCAACAAAACAGATGTGACTTTATTAGTTTTGTTTGCTTTCAAAGGGTTGATTGGGCAAGAAAGATCCAGATAAGCAGTGGAGGGCGGAGGAGGACCAAGATGATGGCTATGACTCACAAAATTAAAACCATAATCCATTTTAAAACCATCAGAATTGTATGGTTGCACCAGCCATCTTGATTATTTTTGACACACCTCTCTGTGGACCATATTATAACTAATCAGCCTGTGACCCATTGGGTTATCGTTTCAGAGATATTTCTTCACTAAATTCCTCGTTGCCTTCAATAATGGCATTACTTATAATGTACTGCCTTCACTAGAAAAGTTTTTTAAAAATTCAGGGAGCTATTCAGAGTTGTATCTGCATAGCAGTCAACCATCAGGAGCTCACCATGGGAAATATGTTATGAAAATTTATATTGTTTCATAAAATGTATGATAATTTTATGTCATAAAATGTTTTATAACTTTTGCCAAATTTCATTTCCACAGGAGTCGTGGGTTCTAGATTTTGGATGCATTTGGCAGGTTAGTCTATTCAGAGTACTATTTGAGGTTCAAAATGTTTTGCCCTAAAATGGTGCAGCATTTTGTCCAGTTAAAGGTTACAAACATGAGAGTTTTAATAGTATATAGATGATATTGTTGCCTTAAATTTATATTGATTAACATGATTGAAGCAAAGAAAACAGTTGCAGAAGATTCCTGCTATTTAGGTTCATATTTTTATTAAGAGTAGAAAATAGCTGATTTTTACAGTATTCCTTCAAAATATTTTATAGATTTTCCCATAATTCTCTTTCTTTTGATGATGAAGAAACTTCTAGATAATGCTGCAAGAGTGTGCCTTTCAAAATCTTAGAATTCAGATGTAATCTAGTTATTCATGAATGTACTAGGAATAATTGTTTCTGATACCGTAATCAATGATACAATAATTAAAATGTACAGTATTGCCAAAATTTGGGTCAGTACTATATTATGCAATGGTAGGGACTAATGAACTATCTCAATCTACATAATTATCACTGTAGTTATTTTCAAATATATTAACAGCCTTAAGTAAACTGCAGCCTTTGATCAAAGACAGTTGATCCATTAATTAATTTCATAACCAAAATGTCATTTTTGCAATGAAATACAATATAGTATATTTAAAAAAAACAAAGATAAAAGCATAATATACAGGGAATCCTCGTTTAGCAACTGCCTCATTTAGCAACCATTCACAATTATGGCAGTTTTGTAAAGCAAAGGAAAGCTGAAGTAAGATCATAGCAGAATTGTGGTTTCGCTTAGGAACTGCTTTGCTTAATGACTAAGTTGCCAGTCCTAATTATGGTCACTAAATGAGGAGTGCCTATATATATAAAAAGCAGTAATTTGCAACAAGGCATATTGTTAGTGGTACTTGTGTATGTAGAGGTCAGGGACTACAGGAATATATGACTGATCAATCTAAAAAAAACCTGACTCCAATGCGTCACCTCCTTGATAAAATTTCAAAAGTTCATATAATCCATTTAGATGCAGTTGAAGAAAAGACAGGAAAGGCACTCAGAATGCTGAAAAGCACCAGACCCAAGACGGGCTGCTTCCCAACAGCACTCTATAGAGGGGAAAAAAAGTGAAATCACATTCTAGGACTGAAACAAAGTACACTACTACTTTTTATGAAATGTGTTATTGTCACTGCGTTATTTGTATTTGCCAGCTGAACTTCCATTCTGAGCATTACGGTAGCTTGCCAGAGAACTTTATCAATAGAGATAACACTGTCTTGTGATTTTTGAAGCTACTGCGCATGTCTACATTCTTTCCTTTTCTAACTTCCTGATATACTTTTCCTTTGTCCGTCTGTGTGATAAACTGCTGGTAAGATGTAGTTAGCTAGGTTTTGTACTTTTAAAATAAAATGTTTCTTAGAAGAATACATTCGGGTTTTCTTTCTTTGAGAGTATACACCATGGAAAACAAGATCCATTCACCTCTAATTAATTACGGTTTCCCCAGTGGGGGAACGAGGCTGATTCACGCTTTGACAGTTATTTCTTATATTCCTCTCCATAGCCTGAACCCAGCTCTCAAAGAAAAATCTCTACACTAGACACTTTTCTTTTGGGACTAACAGATAAATCTCTGGGGAAAAAAGTCATGGAACTCTGTTTTTCTATATGACAATTGCAGCAAATTGGAATGATTTGGCATTACCCACAATGGAGGAAAACTTGGTGAAGATGATGGAACTTGCACAGGTGGCTAAATTGACATTTTTGATTAGTGAAAAGACAACATCTACATTTATTGCTTATAGATTTTTCACATTAAAAAATGAACTTTTGAATTGTGGTTTTGAGGATTAGAAAATATTAGACAATAGAAAAAGCTTTTTTTGTAACAGTAGAGTAAGACATAATTGTGTAATCATACTTGTATTTTCTGCAAAGGAAATTGGAAGCTTCTTTTTTCTATTTCTTTTTATCTTTTCTTTTTACACCTTTGTCCACAGCCTAAACCTAGTCATCATTAACTGGAAAACCCACAAAAGGATTTGCTCTATCCATAAATACAGAATTTGGAATAATTCATAGATATTGGCATACAGAGAATATTACAGCTGTACCTGTTTCAAAAATGATATAGAGATACCTTGTAAAATGTGAAAGCCAAGTAGAACACCCCTTTCCATACATACATCTTATTTCAGGCTTCTGTGTGAATCTGAAAAACTGATATGGCTGCTTTAGAAACTGCCTAAAAAATGTGGCTACTTTAATGAGTTGACTGCAATATGGGAATGTAGCAATGGACAAACAATGGTGAGGGATTGAGGAGGCTAGATTTCTCTTTCCTGTACCCTTGACTTTAATTAAACTTCCTCCATTCTGATTCATCAAAAGAAATATTCATTCACTGTCTTTGTCTTCAAGCACATTAATTCAAAGTGCAGTTAGATATGGGAGAATGCCTTTACACCAAATAGATGGAATGGCACAAGTACATTCTAATCTATATGACCATGCTACAGATAGTCATTGACTTACAACCACTTTTGAGACAGGAATTTCCATTGTTAGAAGTGAATCACACTCAATTTTATGACTTTTTTTGTTGTTGCCATAATCATGAATCAAAACTGCTTTCTGCCATTGATTTTGCATGTTGGAAGGGCCTTAAGAAGGATGCAAATGGGGATTAAGTAACCCTGGGATGCTGTGGCTGATGTCAATAAATAGAATTTGCCCAACACCTGAAGTTTGATCCTTTGACTATGGGGATTCTGCCACAATCCTAAGTGCAAAGACCAGGTTTTTTAAGGGCCTTTGTAATTCTGAATGGCTGTTAAATGAATCATAAATCAAGGTTTACCTATAATCCAAACTCAGGTACAACATTTTAATAGAATTTAAAGTGTGACTTAAAGAAATAGTTTAATCATTCAGGCTCCATTCATAAAAACTCCATGCTCTGGCTCTGAGATGGCTCATAAATAATGAACACATGTATTCACAATATGGCTTCCATCTCAGCATCCTTCCAGAGGTGCCATTCCAACTCAGTGCCATTCCTGATCCTAAAGTTGGATCAAGCTGATCCACATAGGATAGTGGTGCTTTTTTTGGAAAAACAGAAGAAAGCTTCTTAGGCAAGCATTCCGTGTCAAATGAGGAGGAAGCTTGAGAAGGTAAGCAACCTGTTGGGTTCCACTTTGCCCACTGCAGGATTCCCCTTTTATTCCAGTCACAGGGCTCTGTGCCTCCATGGCTATTCCTTCTTTGGCTCCTAGAGGGAGCCAAAAACTTATTATTGATGGGGATTGATTGATGACATCAGGGATTATTGACCTCCCAGAAGACTTTACATGAGATCAAAACAAAAACTTATCTGGCTATTATTGATGGGGATTGATTGATGCAATCAGGGATTACTGATCTCCCAGAAGACTTTATATGACTTTACAAGAGATCAATATCCCCACTAGAGAGCTGCTGAGAGCAGATGGAAGCAGAGTCTACAAGAGACCAATGAAACAGATTTGATTTAGCGACTCATTCACTGTTGTAATTGGAAGCAGTATCTAATTAGTGTTCAATTAGAAAGGTCACACGGGCTGTGGCGGAGCAGGGAAAGGAAGCAGCAGCAGCAGTAGTAGTAGTGATTCGGGTTTTAAGTGTATGAACTCTTCAGGACTCCCATGTCTGGTCTCTGTGCCTCCCCCCAGTTCCTTCCTCCCTCCTTTTGAAGAGCACTGCTACTGGTGTTCTTCAAAGCAGCAGCAGCAGCTGTGGCAGATCATTCCTTCACTGAAGACATGAAGAAAGGATATTAACAGTGCTACATGGACAGGCCCTTAGTAAATGAAAGTAGGAAACATTTTCGGAGTACAATACTTACAGAGTTATGAGATTGATGGCTCTGAAAACCCTGTGAATAAAACAGATACTAATTGATTATGTCAGCAGTTTAGCGTTGGTACACTCATGGCAAGGCCTTATAGCTTTGAAGACCTTGCTGTAGGGAGACCTTGCATTAGCAAACAAAGACCAGAACTCCTGGTGTTCAGTATTTCTATATTCTTAATCAGAATTCTAAAATGTGACTTAGTTTCTTTGGAGAAAGAATGTGCCAACATTTCTATATTAATGACAGGACATCTAGTTAGGTTATACCAAACAGTAACAGTGTCATTTATTTAATGTTGTTGAAGTAAGACATAAGAAATGAAGATTTGTACTGCAATCTATTGGGCAGTAGACCCCAAGTCCAATAAAACCAGTTTCTATAATCAGCAATCCTAAGTATACTTAACTGGGAAAGAAATCCTACTGAATTCAGTAGAACTTGTAATTGGCAAACCTAAGATTATACACTGGCTGTGCAACAAATAATTCAATGCAAGAGCTCTATGGTTGGTAATAATACATACCAATATTTAGAAGTTAAGATACTTTCAGTTTGAAATGGGTCTGGTGGCTCATATACATTTTCATATACTCTTTTTATACTATTAATGTCTAAGCCAATACAAAAATTAATCATTGAGAAATCTGAGTTATCATTTGCCTTCTGAATAAAAGAAACCCTATAGAAATAAGCAATCCAATCTTTATATTCCAAAACACTTGGGGGAAAGATACTGCATAGTCATTTTGAATGTATGTAATCAAACCATTATTACCCTGGGAGAAGGGCAGTATAAAAATTTAAATAAATAAATAAATTACAGTACCAAACTATATTGGATTTCTCAAAAGTTCAATTGAACTTAATAAAACCAGGATTTTAAATTTGAATACACTCAAGATCAGTGTCTACATTCTCCCTAAGGTATAACAAATACATTAGTATCAGAACAATTTATTTTCTTTCTTAACTGTAAGGACATTACAGGCTATACTGATTTCTAAATAGAGGAAATAATCAATTAACTAGTGCAACCGAAATACATTTATTTGAAAAGTCCTTACTTGTCCACTCTGTTGATTGCCTCTTCCATTACCAGTAAACCGAGTACCTCCATGCTGGGAACTCTGTGCAGGCAAAAAAGGGCAATTAGAAAAAGAAAATAATTTCAATATAAGTTCCAACAGTTCTATAAATATGTGCTAATACTTGAAAGAAAAATTACCTGCCTACTTTTATGTTGAGTACTTCCATATGACTTATAACCTGACTGGAAAAGATTGTGATCTACTTCTATGTAAAGGGAAATTGAGCCCAGCTAGACATGTCATTGAAGAGAAATTCTTGCTGTTGTTTACTTTTTTCTAAAAATGATTGATTCCCCCCCCCCTTGTTCTGAACTGAGACTAGAACACTGGAGAAGGGTGTTAATCTTATGAGCCCACATCTCTTTTTCATTGTAGGTTTTCTCTCTCCTTGCAGCCATAATATAGTATTCCCTGATCTATACCAATGAAAAAAATGTCATAGTATCTGTACATCAGGGGTGTCAAACTCAAGGCCTGGGAGTTGGATCCGGCCTGTAGGATGCTTAGATCCGGCCCGCAGAACCGCCCTGGAAACAGCGAAGGACTAGAGACCCACAATGCCTCTGCTGGTGAAAATGGAACTCGGGAGCTCTCCTGAGCTCCATTTTCGCTGGCAGAGGGTTGCAGGAGGCCGTCGCAGCCAAAAACGGAGCTCAGGAGCCTGTTTTCTTTGGCAGAGCGCTCAGAGGCACTGACACAAATGACATTGAGCTGGCCACGCACACCCTGGCCACACCCACCCCACCCAAGGTCAAACACAAACCTGATGTGGTCCTCAATGAAATCGAGTTTGACACCCCTGCTATAGATAATCCTCAATTTATGACCTGTCATTTAGAATTCTGATGGCTCAGAAAGGGTAGTTTATACAGTCTATAAAGCACTTCTGATCATCATAAAACATCATGCCTGGCAATTCCCAGAAAGTAGTCTTTCTTATTTAATGCACATTGGTATATAATGAATACTGTTTCTTCCCAAATAGTCATTCAAAATTAGACTTCACTGTTTCTGCAGTGATACCTTCTAAGTAGGAAATGCATTATTAAAACAATGGCCAATACACGAAAAAAGAATCATTGCCATTATTTATTTATCAGATTCATATTGAACCTTTAAATCGCCTTAAACCTGTCAATATCACACTTCCATTACTTTTCACAGCAACAAACTTCAGAGGTTTTCCTAAAAGTGTATAATTGGGAGAAAGTCACCCAGTGTATTTCCATAGCTAAGGGTAGACTTGAATTTGGGTCTTCCTGGCTCTAGTTCTTAGTGATTATACCATACTGACTTTCACTGATGTTAGTCCCATTCTTAGTGAATCTCTAATGTTGTTTTCAGGGGTGGGTTCTAAAATATTTTACTACCGGTTCTGTGGGTGTGGCTTATTTTGTAGGTGTGGCTTGATGGTCATGTGACAATTCTTTAGGATTTAGCAGAGGTACTGGTCTACTCATTATTTTTGCAGGCTCTGGTCTACTCATTTGTTTTTGGAGGCACCGCTCTACTCATTTGTTTTTGGAGGCACAGGTCTACCCATTTGTTTTTGAGAGCCCCGGTCTACCACCACACTGCCTTTTAACACTGATCAGCTGTAGGGCAGCCCTTTGAAGCCCCGCGGCAAGAGTTTGAACAGTTCTTTTCTTTCTAGCTGATCAGCTGAGACTCAGGAGACAGCAATAGATTGGGGATGGGGCCAAATAAAAGGTAAGAATAACACAGGGGTGGTGGTGGGTGGGGGGCAGGAGGTCCCAGCTCCCGAACAAAGAGAACTGGTTCGGTGATGTCATATTGTCACCGCTACTGGCTCGGCAGAATCTGGCCAAACAGGGAGGAACCCACCACTGGTTGTGTTGCCTAAACACATTCAGTGAAGAACACCCCACAAAACCTTTCTGGAACGCTCTGAATTAATGTATTCTATTACTGTATTCCCCTTACTCTTAAGAACTCTATTTAATCAAATCTTGGCTCCGTAACTGAAATCCATTATTCTGCACTCAGAACAATGAAACCAAGTACACAGCTTTGTCAAGTGTTTGAAGTGTCCTCTCATATCCTTCCTCAGCCTTCTTATCTCAAATCCAAGCATTCTCAATTCAGTCTCTCTTTGCAGGACTTACTTATTATTTCTCTTAATTTTATTCTGTGATCAAAGGCTGACATTGCCGTAAAATATAAAATCCTCCTAAAAATATTCTCCTTACTTGTCCACTATATTTGCTTCCTCGTCCACTACCATATTGATGATTGCCAGGGGTGGGTTCTACTTACCTTTACTACCGGCTCACAATGGGACTGTGCACACACAATTCTGTGCATGCGCAGATCACCCATGATGACATTGTGGTGGGTGGGCAGAGCCTCCCGCCGGTTTTACTACCAGTTCTATAGAACCAGACTGAACCAGGAACAACCCACCACTGATGCTCGTACCATATTGACTTCCTTGTCCACCACCATATTGGCTTCCTTGTTGTTTACTGCCACCATATGAGCTTTCTTGTCCACCACCATATAGACTTACTTGTCCACCATCATACTGGCTTCCTGGTTCACCATACTGGATACTACCACCATATTGGCTTCCTTGTCTGCCACCATATTGACTGTTGCTGCTATATGAGCTTCCTTGTCCATCACTATATTGGCTATGACCACCATGCTGGCTTCCTTGTTCATCATATTGGCTACTGCCACCATATTCAACATATTGGCTGGTGTCCCCATTCAAGCTTCCTTCTCCATGATTAGCTGATTGGGAACCCTGTAACAATAGAAGTCAGGGTTTTTTTCATGCTCATTCTTATTGGAAAGTCAATTCATGTCAAATCATCATTTCTATAGAAAAATATTCCTTACTTGTCCATCACCATATTGGCTGCTTTGTCCACGATAAGAGGAATCCTATTAAAGAAAAATTCATCTTATTTTTAAATCTGATTAGAAAGAAAAATCCCTAGAAAAGTTGCATTTAGTAATATATCTGGATGAACACCTTATATATTTGAATAGAAACATTTCTAGTGTATAAATGACTGCCAAAGGAAAGCAAAGATAGTTCCAATAGTAATAGGCATCTTGTGTGCAATCCCAAAACATCTGGAGCATCACTTGAACACTACCAGAATTGACAAAATCATTAGTCAATTGCAAAAAGCAACTTCACTTGAAACAGCTTGCATTCTGCAATATAACTGTAACACCATCAAACAACAATGTGTGCCTCTAGGAAAGAACTTGATAAGTGGATAAAAATGTCAAATCCAGTCTAAACATCTGATTGACTATGCAACAAGTCATAATAATAGAAACAATTCTAGACATCTCTTGCTGATGGCTTTATCCTACTCTGAGTAACTACTAGTTACTTCATCTTCAGAATTGGAGATTTGCATGGAGCGCCACAGACCCCAAAATATTAATTGATCCTAACTGACTTTCCATCATTTATTAACAATCTATGGACCTCCAGACATTTATTGGTCCCTTGGATTGTCTAATCGACTCCTGATATTGATCATTTCAGGAAGCTTGCATTAAAACAAAATTCTGTTTTAGGACCTGTAATGGATGCTAAACTATGATGCTAAACTAAACTCAAAGAATCCCATTTCTGCTTCAATGCAATCAAAACACAAATTAGGGAAAAAATAAGTACTTACCAAAAGCCCACCTGTACAATAACATCCAATCTGTTAAGAAAACAGAACAGAAATTCAGTAATACTTTAATAAAAGATATTCTGACTTATTTTTAAAATATCACTTTTAGTCAATAGTTTGTTTGGCTGAAAATGAATCAATGCTTCTTTACGGATGAAGAATGATGAAATATACTCCTGGCACAATACCTAAAAACATAGTTCTTATTTTTTCCAGAGATGATTTTGTTAACTTTGCTAAGGTTTTAGGTTCACATTTTTGAAATTCAATGTTTAATTCTTTTTTATGTTTATATGCAATTGCAACATGCTTAACTAGATATGGTCCAGATATGATCTGTCTACTACCAAATTATTATTGCTAATTATCAATTTATTATCAATTAGTGTTATCAATGCTGAAGAAAAAATAGCTTGAGCCTGAATATATAGAATTAAGTACTGGATAGCTACGCTATTTATAAAAATTGATAAATCAAATAAAGTATCATAAGGAGCTCAGGGAAACTGCTACTCTGTCATCATCTTGGCTCCGTCTTAAAGAAAAAAAATAGATTAATAGGTTTGTGTTACAGGGGTCCATTTTTAATCAGCTTCAGAAGACATACTGTCTTAACTTGCAAATCTCAGAAAAACTAGCATATATATACTCACAGCCTACATTATCACACTTTTACACAATATATTTCATTGAGAAGAAAACTATTCTACTTCTAAAACTAAAGAGCCGAGATGGCGCAGTGGTTAGAGTGCAGTACTGCAGACTACTTCAGCTGACTGCTAGCTGCAGTTCAGCAGTTCAAATCTCACCAGGCTCAAGGTTGACTCAGCCTTCCATCCTTCTGAGGTGGGTAAAATGAGGACCTAGATAGTTGGGGGCAATATGCTGACTCTGTAAACTGCTTAGAGAGGGCTGTAAAAGCACTATGAAGCAGTATATAAGTCTAAGTGCTATTGCTATCGCTATTGATTGAGTCTGCTGCAGTACAATATAGCACTCACCAAAAATTAACTCTAAGATGCTCATCTATCTTCCAAATCATTGGGCTGCCTCCTCAGTCATTGAGTTACTGCTATGTCATGAATTCAGTTCCCAGATTCCAAAGCCTGGGAATTTGGGGAATCATTAGCTGCAACTTTGGAGTTTAGGTATTAAGACAGGCAAGAAGGTTGTCATGGGAGCCCAATCGAAGCTGTGTCCATATATGTGTGTGTGTGTGTGTGTGTGTGTGTGTGTGTGTGTTCAATGCTGACACAGATGCAAAAAGAATAGGGCATGGATCGTGTTCCTACAACCACCATCTTGTCTGTCTTGACTTCCCCTTGGAGATACCATTGGGTATTATTGTCCCAACCCATCTGGAGGGCGCCTGATTGGACAAGATTGCTTCATTCCATTGCCTTGTTTTGCCTTAACAATACCATGTGTAGTTAGGCATTATCCTTGATGATTACAGAATATTGAGAGAGTTGGAGAATACAGCTGTGATAATTATATGATACCACTGTAGGCTATTTTTTGATGTTTTTCTCAGGCAAGAGGTATGGGATTTAAATGTGCAAACCCCAGTATGTCCTCTGTGCTGTGGACCTTATATAGGTCTTCAGATCGGTGGGGGGGGGGAACCCATTGCAAATGGTTTTGCAGCAATTTTTGCAGCAGGAACATGACACCCTCTCTCCTGAAACCAAGAAAACATGGTACCTTGTCACCAGTGGTGAAATCTAAAATTTGTTACTACCGGTTCTGTGGGTGTGGCTTGGTGGTGGTGGGGATAATGTGACTGGGTGAGCGTGGTCATTTTTTTTTTAACTTTTGAAACCATTTTTTTTTTACAACCTCTTCGGCAAAGAGGCTTTTTTTTCTTTTAAATGCCTGATAATCCAGGCTGAGTTGCCTGATCTGCAGAGGCATTTTTAAAAAGCCTCTGATGATCAGGCAACTCAGCTTGGATCATCAGAGTCATTTAAAAGAAAAAAAGGGTTTTTTTCTTTTAAAAGCCTTTGATGATCCCAGCTGAGCCGCGCGATCATCAGAGGCTTTTTTTTTTTTACTTTTAAAAGCATTTTTTCGGCCGAAGGAGTTGTAGAAAAATGCTTTTAAAAGTTAAAAAAAAAGCCTCTGATGATTGTGCAGCTCAGCTGGGCATGGGGTGGGGGCCCGCCTCCATTGCTACCGGATTGGGTTATCCAGTCCGAACTGGGAGCATTTCACCTCAGCTTGTCACCACTGTTGTTTGTTGGACAACAATTTCACCACTCTCTCCATATGGTTAGCGATGGGGTTGCCCCCACCCACTGTGAAAGCAAACAGAATGATGGGAGGAAGGCAGGGTCAAGGGACTGCCTACACATTATTTTCTTACTTGTCCACCAGTTTGGATGCCTCCTGAAGAAGTTGGGTCCTACAAAGGAAAAGAAATTATTTCTGCTGCAGATGCTTTTTTATCAAGCAATTTTATATGTTATGATTTTGCTTTTAAAAATAACAAGAAAGTTACACCTAAATCTAACCAAGAGAGAATCTCTTACCTGACCTCCTGGCTGACTGGCTCCAGAAGAGGAGGAATTCTGTAAAATATGAGGAATCCAATATTTTTCTGATACTTTATTATATGACTTTTAGTGGGAGATAAGAAAATCCTAACCCTAACCCTAACCCCTATCCTGACCTGGCTATAGGACAAGTGGAGGAGTGACTTCTCTTATTTTTTAGACCAGGGTTCCCCAACCTTAGAAACTTTAAGATGTGTGGACTTCAATTCCCAGAATTCTTCAGACATTTGGGAGTTGAAGTCCACAGATCTTAACACTCTGAAGTTTGAGAAACATTGTTTTAGATAGAAGGGGATGTTTTCAATAGTCCTGACGGGATAATTTCATATCCTCAAAGTCTTAGCAATAGGCTGTGTCCTACTCTGGAAATTGAAATTGGGAAGTAGTAAAATGAGGAATGGCAGAAAACATGCCAAGAAAATCCACAAGAACCAAATATTCCTCAGCATTTCACAATTGTCTCTTATTTTTAGTGTTGTTTAATATTCAGGTTACCCTGACCAGATTTCAGGAAACGGTATCTAATTTTAATGTGATTAAAATTACATTTTAATCTGTGTGATCAACAGTGTTTAGTAAATGTTTATTTGTCTCTAGATATAATATTAACATTAATTACATTTTTCCATGAATTTTTGGAATGTAATGCTTTTATACTTAAGATCAGTAATGTTGCTATTTTATTACTTGAAATAATAATAAATAATTACCTTATTCAAATTGCATAATACCCTATTATATTATTTTTTGTGCCCCAAATTCTTAAATAAATATTTTTGTTCTCTTGCTATGTAGCTGGTTTTATTGTAGTTAATTTATGTGCTGTAAAGAGTGCATTGATTTTCAGCAAGTAAAATGTGACTTTTTCCAAAGGTCTATTTTCCTGGTCAATGACAGAAATAAAATGACCGACTGACTGTTACGTAATCAGAATTGAATAATCAAAGGAAGTACAGATTTTCAAGATCAGTAGCAGACTTCTGGACTCCAGTTTGAACTTTATTGTTCAACAAATTTCAAGGACTAAGGAAGAAAAGCAAAAGAGTGACATCTGAATTTTGACTGCAAGTATGCTGCTGATAAGAGTCCAGCATTCCAAATTATGCTTCTCTTTAAAAGTAAAACTATTCCAGGAATTTTACCTTTCCATTTTGGCTGCTGCTGTTGTAAGATTCACCCTGTTAAAAAAAAAGGTTATTACAAAAACAGTTATTACACATTATAGTTCATTGAGGAAATCTCATATTGGTTGTTTAATACATTAGTGTGGAAACAGACATCTTGAACTGCTGGGTGAATGGACTATGTTTGCCAGGATGAGGGGAAGGTAAACAAAGTAACGGTTCTTTATTAAGAAATGTTTTGCTCAGAGGTGGGTTTCAGCAGGTCCTGACCAGTTCTGGAGAACCGGTAGTGGAAATTTTGAGTAATTCGGAGAACTGGCAGTAAAAATTCTGACTGGCCCCACCCCCATCTATTCTTTGCCTCCTGAATCCCAACTGATCAGGAGGAAATGGGGATTTTGCAGTAACCGTCCCCTGGAGTGGGGTGGGAATGGAGATTTTACAGTATTCTTCCCCTGCCACACCCACCAAGCCATGCCATGCCCACCAAGCCACACCCACAGAACCAACACTAAAAAATGTTTGAAACCCACCACTGGTTCTGCTGACAGCTAGGGTGTTTTAAGGAGGTGTCAAATAGTAAAAAATGATGGGCACAACAGCATGGATGAAGAAGCCCTGTTCTTTTTAGCTAGTTGTACCTTCCTTCCTCACTTTTAATAAGTATATTCTGAATAGGAAAGGTCATACAGTGGTGACAGCAGTCGCAAACACAGCCAATTTATCCCTATTGGAGGGTAATGTATGCATGTATGTGTATACACCAATCTCCAGCTGGGAGAGAGGTCAGATCATGTGACCATGTGCTTCATCCCCCTAAAGAAAGATCTACAAGAATGTGAGTTGAAAGTAACCCTTCCTCTTGTGTCTATTAAAAGTGGCAAACATAAGAAGCAAAACTGTGGATTTTAGATATCAGGCTAGATGAGGCTTTTACCAATGTGAATTGCCATAGTTAATCTCCCTTTCATTTTCTTTCACATAATTATAGAATTAAAAGGGCCATTTTGTCATTCAAATATCCCAGAGAAATGGTCTAGCCCCCACTGGGACACATCCTGGGAAGGAAAACACAGGGGTATCAACCAGGGGTGAAATTCAGCAGATTCCGGTAGCGGAAATTTTGAGTAGTTCAGAGAATTGGTAAATACCACCTCTGGTTGGCCCCAGAGTGGGGTGGGAATGGAGATTTTGCAATACCCTTCTCCCAGGAATGGGGGGTGGGAATGGGAATTTTGCAGTATCCTTCCCCTGCCATGTCCACCAAGCCATGCCCACAGAACCGGTAGGGAAAAATTTTGAATTTCACCCCGGTATCAACAAGAAAGCAACTCATCAAGGTTAATCCTCCAAAAAGAAAAATATCAAAGTGGATAATAATTGGGACATACTAATATGCCTTTAAAAAGCAGTTCTACTTCAACAATGAATCAACAAGGCCAATAAGACAAGGCCAAATATCAAATGGGATAGCCATTTCTCATATATTTTGATATCACAATTTTAAAATCTATTTTAGTTAATGAACTTTTACTGTTTATCTTTCCCCAATTAAGGTTTCTGTGTAATCTGCATTTTGTATCTAGGAGCAAAACTAAGTAAAGTACTTTTTAACATTTTCTTCCCTATGTATGTATGCGTGTAATATGACTATTAAATGTTACATATGTACTATAAACAATGATAAATTACCTGGCCTCCATATTGGTTGCTGTTGCCGCCATATGATGCTCCCTGTATTGATTATAAAATATTTGATAATAAACCTTAATAAAACGTAAGGATACTTTCTTTACTCAGGAATAGACATAAGATGAACTTTGTAATGTTATTTTATTTTTGATGCCCTAAATTGTAATACCAGAGAGCCATTGGCAAATATTACATACATATGTAGACAAGGGTGCAGATAGACACACTGCAAAAAAAAGTTTTTGTCTAGCTGTTGTACAGGTAATTTATGAGCACAATTGAGCCCAAATTTTCTGTTGTTAAGTGAGACATTTGCTAAGTACGTTTTACCCAGGGGTGAAATGCTCCCAGTTCAGACCGGATTGCCTGATCCGGTAACGATGGCGGCGGGTGGTTCGTAAACGGGTGGCAAAAATCCCTGCCCCCCCCATGCCCAGCTGAGCTGCGCGATCATCAGAGGCTTTTAAAAAACTTTTAAAAGCATTTTTTCAGTCGAAGAGGTTGTAGAAAAAATGCTTTTAAAAGTTTAAAAAAAAGGCCTCTGATGATCACGTGGCTCAGCTGGATTTGTCAGAGGCTTTTAAAAGCATTTTTTCCTGCAACTTCTTAAGGTTGTAGAAAAAAAATGCTTCTAAAAGTTAAAAAAAAAAAAAGAAAGTTGGCCATGCCCACCCAGTCACATTAACCCATCACCACCAAGCCACGCCCACAGAATCGGTAGTAACAAATTTTACATTTCACCACTGGTTTTACCCCATTTTATGGTCTTTCTTCCCACAGTTGTTAAGTGAACCACTGCAGTTGATAAGTAATAACTTGGTTGTTAAGTGTACCTATCTTCCCCATTGACTTTTCTTGTGAGAAGGTTGCAGAAGGGGATCACATGACCTTGGGACACAACAACAGCCATATATATGAACTACTTGTCAAGCGTCTGAATTTTGATCACATGAACATGGAGATACTGCAACGGTTGTAAGTGTGAAAAACGGTCATAAGTCACTTTTTTCAGTGCCGTTGTAACTTTGAACAGTCACTAAACGAACTGTTGTAAGTCGGCGACTACCTGTATTGGCTGTTGCCATTATTATTTCTTAATTATAAAATAATTATCTGAACAAAGCGCAAAGCTGCTCACTATACTATATTTAGGAACAGAAATAATGTCCTGACAAACATTTTAGTCCTGGCAAACATTTTAGATACCTATGTTTTGTCTGTATCTTTAGATAAAAAGTGTTGTGGCCTGTCAGTGGCCTGTGCGGATTGTAGCTGACTCTGACAGCGAGGAGGCTGGTGTGGTGTTGCACCAGCAGCCTGTGCAGCTGGCACCCGAGTCGGACAATGAGGAGGCTGGAGAAGATGTGGTGCCAGAGGCAGGGATTCACCCAGGGCCTTAAGAACCTCCAGAAGCTCCTTTAAGTGAAAAGAACGAAGAAGAGGAGCCTCTTCTCGATGCACGGGTGCGCAGAGTGGCCAAAAGGCAGGAGTAGCTCCTCAGGAGCAGGTCTCCTCGAGAGTAAGGCTTGGGGCTAATTGGCCACTCCCTTAGCCTATTTAAGGAGGAACGCCGACTGAAGCAATTTGTAGGGAACAACTTTAGTTCCCTCTACTTCGTGTCTGGATTCTTTGCAAATTGCTTCTGGGCTTTCTGCCAACCTTAGTAAGATTGTGATTACTTTATCTTTGATTTCTTGTAGGCTGTTAAGGAAGTTTATTAACAGCCTTTGTTTTGAAAAAGACTGAATTATTTTAGTAAATTAAGTTTTGTACAAACTTTGTGTGTGCTGTATTCTTTGGGGTCCGTAGCTGGGGCAGAACAAAAAGATACAAAAACAGATATAGTATATATATCCACATATGTAAATGTAGATATCTATATTTAAATCTATATTTAAATCAACAACAACAATTTATTACAGTATTAGACCAGAGGCCAGAACAAATAAAAGCACTCAGTATATATACAATTAAAAATTCTAGTATAAAATAATAAATAACAACTAAAATCTATAATAAAATCCAGTCTGTCAATTTATTACATGGTCTGACTATATGATAGTTGCAATCCATAAACTGTGCAGCCCGTTGTAGGCTCAATCCTAAAAGGGAAATGACTAAGCAGTGCAAAGGGTTTGCCACAATGACTATATAAGATCGCTATAGTGGAGAAGACACTTGTTTGTGATGAATCCCCAGTGCTGCTGCGCAGAATCTGGCTACCTGCGCTGTAGTTAGTTTAGATCATTATAAACATATAATGTTATTAAGTAATTTTTACCTGATTGTAATAATGACTGCTGCTGCTGCTACTGCTGCTACTGCCGCTATATGAACCTCCCTGTAAGAAAATGCTTATTAATTATAAAATTATCACTTTAATAAAACACAACACTCCTTTTTTACATCCAGCAGTAGAAGTAAAGTAAGCAAAATATATTTTATTTTATTTACCCTAAGCGTGTTAAGATTACAATGGTCTTATTTTCTTGGAAAAAAATAAAGGGCAAATCCAGCGGTGGGTTTCAAATTTTTTTACTATGGCTCTGTGGACATGGCTTGGTGGGCGTGGCATGGATTGTGGGCATGGCTTGGTGGGCGTGGCAGGGGAAGGATACTGTAAAATCTCCATTCCTTCCCCAATCCAGGGGAAGGTTACTGCAAAATCTCCATTTCCTCCTGATCAGCTGGGACTTGGGAGGCAGAGAATAGGTGGGGGTGGGTCCAGTCAGAATTTTTACTACCGGTTCTCCGAACTACTCAAAATTTCCGCTACCGGTTCTCCAGAACTGATCAAAACCTGCTGAAACCCACCTCTGGGCAAACCTGAAAAAGGGGCAAATAAAATAAATTTCCTCCCTGCAAGGAAATCCTTATTAATTATAAAATAATCACCTTTATAAAACACAAAACTCTTTGCTATATTCAGAAGTAGAAGTAAGACAATTTTTTTTCATAGGTTATATATATCTATATATAGTGTAGATATCCATGATCTCTATGTATAGATCAATAAAAATATCACAAATATCCTATACCTTTCTATCTGTATCACTATTAAAACACTACAGTATATAAAGTATTTTTTTTACCTGGCTGCCATAATGACTGCTGCTGCTACTGCTGTTACTATATGATCCTCCCTGTAAGAAGATGCTTATTATAAAATAATTCAATTAATGAAGCCCAAAACTACTGTCTATATTTAGGAGCCAAAAAAACTTCATATACATTCCAAAATGTATTTGGATACACATATTCGGAATACAAATATATGCTAAAATACATAGGACATGCAATAAAAATAACCATGGCAAATATTTAAAAATGTCCAAATTATAATATAATTTTTACCTGGCTGTTATATTGGTTAACACCATATGGTCTGCCCTGTAAGGAAATACTTATTAATTACAAGATAACTACTGGAATAAAATGCAAAGGTACCTTCTATCTTTAGGAGAAAAGATAGGGTGAACAAAAACACATCTGATTTTATGTTATTACACATTACCATGACAAATATTAGATACATAAATTGCATCAAATAATATTTTTACATGGTGGTTCTGTTTTTTTGAAAAAAGTTTTTTATTTTATTTCTTATAAACATATTGTAAATGTACATTCTCTTATTCATAATTACTCACACATATATATATATTTTCTAAAGAAAAAAAGATTTTTCAATTATATTCGGGGTTGCTCTTCTACCCTTTCTTCTCCCTTATTTTACAACAATCCTTCTTCTCCTCCTTCTCTCTTTCCCTTCCCTGCCTTTTTCTATCCTTTTCTACTTTCTTCTTTCCTCCTCTCCTTCCTCTTCTCTACCTCCCCTTCCTTTCCCCACATGGTTGTTCTGTTGACTGATGCCACCATCACATGATTCTTTCTCTTTAGAAAATACTTATAATTTATTTTTATTTATTTATTTGTATCCCACATTTATTATAACTTATTCATCTTAATAAAGTAAAATGTTCCTTGCTATATTCAGAAGCAGAACTTCCCAAACTTCCCAAACTTTATTTCCTGTAAGCTAAATATACATATCAGTGATGGGTTGCCCCGGTTCGCACCGGTTTTATAGAATCAGTAGTAAAACTAGCGGGAGGCTCCCCCCACCGACCCGACGTTATCAGAATGCTTCTGCACATGTGCAGAAGCTTCTGCACATGTGCAGAAGCATGCGCATGCGCAGAAGAGCGCACATGAGCAAAACAAGCGCACACGCATGGCCCCATTGCGAACCGGTAGTAAAGGTAAGTAGAACCCACTCTGATTCATATAATATATTTAATAGTATATTTTCTATGTAATATACAAAATATAACATGCTTATTGTAAATATACTACATATGATATATACATATACACACACACACATATACTTGTAGTCTTCGCTTACCAACAGCCTTGTTTAGTGACTGTTCAAAATTATGACGGTTGGAAAATACAGCTTTGTGACCAATCCTCGCCTTTACAGCCCTCAGAGTGTCAATGGAATTGCCATTCAGGCACTTCGCAACCTGTGCACATTTACAACTGTGGCAGAGTCCTGTGGTCATGTGATCACCATTTCCAAGCTTCACAACTAAGTTCCAACAAGCAGAAGTAATGGAGAATGTAGAAGTGAAATTGCAAGTCACAATCATGTGATGTTTCACTTAGCCACCTTGTGATTCATGTAATAATGGAAGCAGGTAATTAGTCTATTGTGATATTTCGCAATATATCACCATATCAGTGGTGAGTTTCAAAATTTTTTACTACCGGTTCTGTGGGCGTGGCTTGGTGGGTGTGGCATAGCTTGGTGGGCATGGCAGGGGAAGGATACTGTAAAATCTCCATTCCCTCCTCACTCCAAGGGAAGATTACTGCAAAATCCCCATTTCCTCCCGATCAGCTGGGACTCGGGAGGCAGAGAATAGATGGGGGCGGGGTCAGTCAGAGGTGGTATTTACTGGTTCTCCAAACTACTCAAAATTTCCGCTACTGGTTCTTCAAAACTGGTCAGAACCTGCTGAAACCCACCTCTGCATCACATGATATTTCGCTTAGCATCTGTGGTGCTTTGCAACAGGGTTGTCAGTACCAATTGTGATCGGTAACTGAAGACTACCTACATATGTGTGTATATAAACATATTGTAGGATGTTTCTATAGCTTTATTTATCATTATAAATGAATAAAGTTATAAAGTTGTTTTTACCTGGCTCCCATAAGAGCTGCTGCTACTGCTGCTGCTGCTGCTGCTGCTGCTGCTGCTGCCGCCGCCACCGGCATTACTATGCGACCCTCCCTTTAAGAAAATTTTTATTAATTATAATATTATCACATTAACAAAATGGCTGCCTATATTCAGGAGCAAAAATGAGCCACGTCTTTCCATTTTATATTATATACGGTAAATAGATCATAAATGTTATAATATACATACACTAGCAGAGTTTTTATATAGATGCTACATTGACAGCCGCTGTCACGACCGCCATATGATTCTCCTTGTAAATAAATGACAAAAGATGGTAGTCCTTGAGGTACAAATGGCTGTTTAATGACTGTTTGAAGTTATGAATGCACCCCAAAAGTGTACTTACAATAGGGGTTCAAAATTGTGACCAACAAGAGGCCTCTATATGTGACCTGGATTCAGTCACTTCTGAAGCAGTGGCAACAACTAAGTGGCCATGACTGCCCTTTGTCCCAGTACCAGCAATTTCCGAGGTCCATATGGTTGGTGCGTTTCTTTCCCCCGGTAACTTGACCAACCAAGATTGAGGACTTTGCATCCAGTGTGCTTTCCCGCACCTCAAATTCCTGCCAAATGAGGAATGAATCTCTCGCTGCTCTGTTGTTATTGTTTGTTCCTGTTGTCTTGAGGCCTGGAGTATTGCAGTTGCCTTTGTAAGTACTTTACCATTTTCTTTTTCATTATAATACTGTACTTGTTTGTAAGTACCGTGTTTTCCCGAAAATAAGACCCTGTGTCAGCACTCCAAGCTGCATTCACTCTAGTGCTGACATAAGAAGGAGAAGAAGGGCATCTGGAAAGGGACATTTTGACTTTTCACCTACTTATTTTCCCTGGAGATAATATCCCCTAGGAGATGGGATGGGAGGGGGGAAATTCCTTTGAGCTGGAGCAGTAGATTAGGGAAAGAGTGACTTGGAAGATGGCCAATGAGACCAGAGGAGCGGAGACAGGAAGGGAGGGGTTGGCGCCGGGAAGTCAGTGTTGGCTATGATGAATCAGAGTTAGAATGTTGTGCTTAATAAATGAGAGTTTTTTCATCAAAGACTTTGTTTGAAATGCAATTTATTTGAGATGACCTCGAAACCTGACACCCTGTCTTATATTTTTTTGAACCCTGAAATAAGCGCTTGGCCTTATTTTCAGGGAGGTCTTATTATTTTGGGGTGCATGGAGCAAGATGGGGCTCCTCTTGCCGTGTTACCTGATTTCCAACTCTGCATTTAATTATTTTCATGGAGGGCTTATTTTCGGGGGGAGGCTTATTTTAGCACATGCGCTCAATAGCCCAATTGAGCTTATTATCAGGGGATGTCTTATTTTTGGGAAAACAGGGTACTTTGCAGACTATTGTGCTTGTTTGTAAGTAAGTACTATACGAGGAATTTTTTAGTATTTAGAAGGGGTTTTTTTTAGCACTGCCTTGGAATTGCTTGCAGAACTACTAGCCTGTGTCTCAGAAAGCAGATTTAATACTGTAAAATTCCTTCATAGCCTACTGTACAGATAGTCTTCGACTTACGACCCCAACTGAGCCCAACATTTCTGTTGTTAAGTGAGACATTTGTTTAGTGAACTTTGCTCCATTTTACAAACTTTCTTGCCCCCAATTGTTAAGTGAATCACTGCACTTACTAAGTTAGCGACACATTTGTGAAGTGAATCTGGCTTCCCCATTGACTTTGCTTGTCACAAGGTGGCAAAAGAGGATTATGTGACCCCGGGACACTGCAATGGTCATAAGTGTGAGTCAGTTGCCAAGCATCTGAAATTTTGATCGCATGACCATGGGGATACTGTAACAGTAGTAAGTGTGAAAAATGGTCATAGTCACTTTTTTCAGTGACACTGTAACTTCAAACGGTCACGAAGCAAACTTTTGTAAGTCGAGGTCTACCTGTACTGTTTGTCTGCAGGTATTTTGAGATTGCTTGTAGAAAGGTCCTTTGTAATCTGCTGTATTGTGTTTGTTTGCTTTTGCATAAGAGGATTGGTGAATACAGCTGTAGATTCCTTGTTAAATGCGTGATGAGTGGGTGGCAGCGGTTCCCTCCAGCGGTTCCACACGGAGCCCTGCAAATTCACCCTCCTACTTTATCTTCAGTTCAGGTGCCTGCCCAGAGTCACTGTGCTTCTCACCTTGCCAGAACAGCTGATGTTCCCTCAGAGGCCCCAGCTGAGTGTCCTGCAGATTCTCAAGCCTCTTGGTTCATTGAAAGATGGCAACGATCATTTAATGAACTAAAGCAAACAGCAAGGGCAAACTTCATTGTTTTAATGACCCAATTATTCACTCAATGAATGTGGTAAAAACTGTCATAAAAATGAATCCAATTCATCTTACGACCCTAATAAGCAGAGTCCATTAGGGTCATACCTGCAGCCACCATAATACAGCACAATATTTAGGACCTGAACTGAAGTAACTGAAAAACATATTTCATTTTGTGTTCCATATGATAACTGTACTATGGATAACCCAGGTAATATTATTTACCTATACTATATTATACAATATTTGTAGCTGTCATATTGGTTGTCCCTAGTACCTTCTGATTCTGTTTGTAAAAATATTGCTGATTACAAAATAATTATCGTAATTAAACATATAACTCATTGCTACATTCTGTAGTAGAAATAAGCTGAAAATGTTTATTTTCTTTTCCATATGATAGTTATCTATTAGTTAATTAAATATTATATGCTGTGATTATTTTCATACTGTACATTTGTAAAAATGAAATAAAATATATAAATAGCTTAATTTTGCTCCTGAATATACTACACAACATTTCCTACAATTATCTACAGAAAATATTATGTAGAATATTCAGGAGCAGAACTAAGCTATTTATTCATTTTATTTCATTTCTACAAGTCTATGATAAATAAGCATAGCAAATATTATGCATATGCACTACATTATACAGCCATTTTTACCTGGCTGTTACTGCTACCATATGATCCTCCCTGTAAAAAAATGAGAATTAATTAGAAATAATAATCTTGATAACTTAAAACAGTATTTGCTACATTCAAAAGCAGAAATAATATTTCATTTACTTTTGTCTACATCTCAAATACAGGTTGTCCGTGACTTATGACTTTAATTGAGCCCATTGTTAAATGAATGAAGTGGTCATTAAACAACTCTATTATATAAATTGGGGTGTGTTTTTCTGGAAACCAGAAGTAAATTGAGGACCCAGTTGTGGGGCCAATAAGCTGACTTTATATAAATATAGAAAAGTATGAAGGCTATTGCTTAACGCACTGTAAGCCGCCCTGAGTCTCCGGAGAAGGGCGGCATATAAATCAAATTTTTTAAAAAATGGCAGAAGCTGGCAAAAAACACAGAATATCATGGTTATGTGACCACGGGATACTGCAAACAGTCATAAATGCAAGCTGGTTGCCAAGTAACTGTGGGGCGTGGGAGGTTGCAGCTGTTGGAAATTGGGTCATAGGTGCCTTTTTGGGGGTCCATCATAATTTTGAATGGTCACTAAGCAACCAGTAATTTAGTGAGGATTACCTGTATACTGTTTAACCATGGTAATTTTTACAGCTACAGTTATTGCGTGGCTATTGTTATTTTTAAACTCTCCATTCTTAAAAATAACAATTGGCTATTGTTATTTTTAAACACTCCATTCTTTACAGAAAAGTTTTCTATTAATGAGGACAAAGCAGAAAACTGGCTGTGAAGCACTATGAAGCGGTATATATGTCTAAGTAATATTGCTATTTATATGTATGTCACGATTTCTTAATATATTTTAGTTATACAATAGATAGATATATATTTGTGTGCATATCTTTTGAAGCAGATACAATATATTTCGGAGCAGAAATAAGCAGAATGAGTTTTACCTGTCCAGACTGGTTGCTGCCTCCATATTGTTCACTCTGAACAGAAAACAGTAATAAATCATTATGGTTAAAATTCATTACTTCTTTACTATATTTGCATTAAGATATTTTTTATGTTTAAAATCAGAAATAAGGATTGAGCTTATTTTTTTATTATATATTATGTTTGATATGTTTAAGCAGTTTTAAAAGCGTTTTTAACGTAAGTTTTTAAATGCTCCTTTGACCTGCCCATATAGTTTCCAACTATGTATGAATTATGCATATCTACTCTACTTGTGATGATGATGATGATGAAGATGATGATGTCCATACAGTTTTACCTGATCCGTGGCAATTCTATTTCTCCACATTTTCCATTGTTGTAGATCTTCTTTCACTGGTTTCATCCTCTGGTTGGTCTAAGCTTTGATGGCGTCTGGCCACATGTAGTCCATTTTGAACATGATTTTTGAAGTCCCATTTCCTTTTATCATCTACTCCTAATTACTTTTATCATTTACCATTCCAAGCATATTTGCCTTTTCCAGTAGGTTTTGTTGCATGACGTGGCCGAAATAAATAAGGTGGAATTTTATGATTTTGACTTCCAGTGATACAGTATATTTGGTTTTCCACCCTCCAGTATTCATTCTCTCCTTTATTTATGTATATCCTACTCTTTTTAAAAAGTATTTTTATCAATAACTTAAGGCAGTGAATATACCTAATACGCCTTCCTCCTATTTTCCCCACAACAACAGTCCTATGAGGTGAGTTGAACTGAGAGAGAGTGAGAGATCAATTTTCCTCCAGTCTAATTTTTTTCACAGTCCAACTTTTGCATCTGTACGTAGCTATGGGATATAGTGTGAACTTATTTGCATTTATTTGCCAGGTTGGCGTCCTTTCTTTTCCATATCCTATTCATGCTCATCCTTGCTTTGAGACCCAATGCGATTCAACACTTTATTTCTGGACAGCACTGATCAACCCATGATTCTAGGAAAGTAGATTCTTACGCATGTTTGATCTTTTAGCATCAAGTGTTATTTTGACATTTCCATTCCTCTCAGTGGTTATGACCTCAGCCTTTTTGATGTTCAGAAGAGGCCAAATTTCTCACTCTCTATTTTAATCCTTTTGATCAGATGTTTCAAGCCTTCTGTGGTTTCTGAAAGAACAGATGTAACAAACCTCTATTGATTTCCAACAGGGCTAAAGCTTGCAGCACAATACTGCAAAGTAATAGAATCCTGTGGTCGTCACTGAACAAACATATTATGACTTTTAAAGTAAAGTGGTTTAGGGAGTTTTTTATTTTACTTATTTACTAATTTATTTTACTGTGTTTCCCCAAAAATAATATATCCCCTGATAATAAGCCCAATTGGGCTTTTGAGCGCATGTGCTAAAATAAGCCCTCCCCTCAAAATAAGCCCTCCCCGAAAATATTTAACTGCATGCGCAACAAGTCGCTGCCATTTCCTCTGGTTAGAGTTAGGGAGACAGAGCTGGAAATCAGGTAAGACGGCAAGAGGAGCCCCATCTTGCTCCATGCACCCCAAAAATAATAAGACCTCCCTGAAAATAAGGCCAAGCTCTTATTTCGGGGTTCAAAAAAATAAGACAGGGTCTTATTTTCGGGGAAACACAGTAAATATTTTTATATTTATTCATTCAATTGTTATTCATCTGGAAAAGACATACAACAGACAAAATAAAAACTTTGAAGCAAATATTTTATTTATTTATTTATTAAATAAATGTATGTGGCAGAATTAAAGCAATTGAATAAGCCTAATACTTATCCTATTTTTACTATCTATAACCATAAAAGATACGAGTTATATTTTACCTGTCCATATTGATTGTCATCATATGATCCACCATATCCACCCTGTGGAAGAAAACCCAGTTATTATTTTAAAATATCTCACTGCTGAAATATGTATATTTGCCTAACAGATTTTTATAGATTTCTCATGTCAGCTTTCCTAGACCAGAAAGAAGGTTAGAGTGGAGTTTTGTATTTTTATTTAAATTATCAATAAAAATAATATCTGTAGGTTGTATTGAGAGATAGAAAAATTTTGGTTTTTAAGGACATCTTATCGTTCATTGAAAATGAAAGAAATTAGACCTACAGGCTATAAAGTTTGTCTTCATTAGGCTACTCTACCTTGGCTAAATAAATCCATCGGTTCACTAGATGGAAGCAGAGTTTCGATATATTTTTGCTGCCACCTAGAGGTTGCCAAGATTGTTACTCTTCAGAAACTGATGATCTAGCAATATAACAAAGCATACAAGTTTAAAACTGGCAAGTATCTTGAGCCAGGGATGCTATTCTGCAGGTTCTGACAGGTTCTGGAGAACCGGGAGCGGAAATTTTGAGTAGTTCAGACAACTGGCAAATACCATCTCTGGCTGGCCCCAGAGTGGGGTGGGAATGGAGATTTTGCAATATCCTTCCCTCAGGAGTGGGGAGGGAATGGGGATTTTGCAGTATCCTTCCCCTGGAGTGGGGTGGGAATGGAGATTTTGCAATATCCTTCCCCTCGAGTGGGGTGGAAATGGAGATTTTGCAGTATCCTTCCTCTACCATGCCCACCAAACCGGTAGTAAAAAAACTTGAATTCCACCACTGCCTTGAGCCCTTTTGTAATAGACTACAGAAAGAAAAATTCTGGAAAATAAGTGATATTATTTTAGTCTTATTTTGACATCTCTATATTATCATGGTATATATCACATATTGTCAGGCTGAGGCCCAAAGACAAGAGATCAAAATCCAGTTGAGTCCAATTCTTTATTTGCTTACACCTAATGTACAGAATCTTGCCAAATTAAAGCTATAACTCTTTACCCTAATAGATACCTATATCTGGAGGGATTCTAGGGTGTGGCTACCCTGAGCCTCTTCCAACTGGGGACTTGGCAATTTTTTAATTAGTTTTTTCCCTCTTCTCTCCTCCACTACCAATACATCCAGACAGTAGGGATCCAAATTGGAGAAATCAGCATTATGAAATGTTTCATAGGTATCCATATTAATTTCTGCTGCCATAGAAACAGTCACGGAGAAAAAAATGATATTTACTTGCTGTAATGTATCAACAGCAAACTAATCTACTCTACTTTCTCTTTTGAATAAAGAAAGAGTAAGCACAACCAGGGGCATTCACAGGGACTTAAAAAAAGGAAAGATGGTGGAAGTTATGCTTGGAAGGGTCAGTGGTAAAAGGAAATCAGGCATCCAAAAAACCCACAAGCCAACACCAGCCAGAGCATAAATCAAGCAAAAGAAGCTGTACAAGATCAGAAAATGTGGAGAGAGATGATTCATTGAATTGTCAAGAATTGGACATGGTTGAACAGATAGCATTCATCATCGTCACTTGCATTAAACATATTCTGCTATGATACATATTGGGAATGCACTTCAGGTAATCCTCAATTTAGAACCAGTCTCACTTAATGACCATTTGAAATTATCAGGTCCAGTCACTTAACAACTGCAATGACTTACTACCATAATTCTGGGATCAATTATGGTCATAAGTCAAGGACTACTTATATGTAATGTTTTACCTGTTCAGATTGGTTGCTGCCTCCATCTGATCCAACTTGTTCATTCTGAAGAAAATAATAATTCCTTCAAAAAGTTGTTAAAATAATATGCCACCTTAAAACATTTTAGATATCTTTAACAATTGTTCCATAAGAATCTCTATTTTAAACTATTTTCACTATGGTTTTTTTTTTTAAACCTAGGAACAGAGGTGATTATGGAGTTCTTTCTATACAATCTATAGAACATTAACATATAATATATGCTTACTTGTTTAGTAGCATTTATTTGTTTCACCAAGTCTCAAAACATTCTATATACATATACCTCATATATACTAGTCCTGTTTGCACACAAATTTGAGTTCTCTTGCTGCATAGATTTTAAAGCAATAGTAGGAAATGGTTTCAAACAAACGAAGGTTTCCCACAGCACTGAATAAAAGCAACAACCCATAATTACTGCCTTCTATAGGATGTCATTAATACTGGTAGTTTCTATTTAGCAAAGAAAAGTCTAGTTTCATTACTTCCTGTTCAGTAGAGCTAGAGAGTTCAGTGATTAATTGCTCCTTAATTCATCATTTGCCTCCTTTCCTTTCTTTTATTGCCAAAAGAGTGCTACTTTGGTGTAAAAGAAAAAAAGACGGGGAAAGTAGGAATTATCTAGTACATTAACCTCTGTCCATCTGGAAGATATACTCAACTAATTCAGATATATTCACAATAAAAAGTCACCCTAACATCAGTACAAACACGTATAAAAATTGTAACCAATCTCCTAGTTAGTTATTGGGTATGTAGATAGGTTCTACAAAGAATCAGAATTGAGGTATCAATTTTTTTATTTTTAATGAATGGCGTTTTAAATTTAAAATCTGTATTGTTTTATAATGTATTTTAACCAACGTCTCTAAGCCACGTAGATTTCGCTTTGGGTGAGATGGGAAGCATATCAGTTTAATAAATAAATAAATACTTTGTAAAAACTGGTATTCAGCATTATTATCAGATTAGTTTTATCCAAGTCTAATAGTGCTTTGTCTGCATGGCTGT
Source organism: Masticophis lateralis (assembly GCA_030761175.1). Taxonomy (NCBI): domain Eukaryota; kingdom Metazoa; phylum Chordata; class Lepidosauria; order Squamata; family Colubridae; genus Masticophis; species Masticophis lateralis. The sequence continues at coordinate 127,682,852 of JAUDYJ010000003.1, forward strand.
GTTAGCAAGCAGAATTTAGACCTCTAGGATTTAATCAGGATGAGACTGAACTGAAACATGTTGTTTATATAATGTTGCTCGTGCAACAGCCATTATTTGCCAATTATTCCCCCATCTAAGGGGGGGAATTTTTTTTTTTCAATCTTATGCTAGCAGTTCAATCTCCTTTCATTCAGAAGGAACATCAAGTTTTTCTTTCTTTTGCACAAGGCTCCCTCAACCTAGGTAAAAGTAAAATCTCTCTCAATATGGACTACATGTGGATAGTTTTTCCTTGGCAACCATCCAAAAGTGCTTCATTTAAAAAAAAATCTTCCTAGTTCTTGTTCTCAGCCTTGGGAACTGCTTTCTCCCATCCTAGTAGTGACAAAGTCCAATCCTGTTTGGCTTTTTCAAGATTATTAAGGTGCTACTAACCTACGGTGACATCTATCTGCCAGCAATTAGATGCAGATTCTCTCCACTGTAAGGGTTATTTGATTTCTTAATATTCTGCCTCACAAAAATTGCAAGCAAATCCAAAGGAGTGTGTGTGTGTGTGTGTGTGTGTGTATTTATTTATTTATTGCAGTGTGTTGGCCTCGTGGTGAAGACACTTGCCTCCCATTTGGAAGGTTGAGAGTTCAATCCTAGGTAGCAGCAGATGTTTCTTTAGGGCACAAAGAAAAAATATCTGCTGTGAACTCTGCATAGGTATCAGGAAAGGTGTTTGGCCGGTAAACGCTTAGTTCTCTGCAGTCACCCTGACTCTACCTGAAATAGGGATTACAGGATCATAAAAATGGAATTATATTGATTTATTTGTTAAATTTATATGCTACTCATCTTGCAATCTGCATAACTTGAAAAGTTTCTGTACAGTATAATATTTGGCTTACTTTACTTTACTGTAATCTTTCTTAGAAAATTTTATGCTTTAAAAACTGTTTTCCTTTTAATTTGTTTTATAAAAGCTGCTTTAAAAACAAAATATATATAGCCATCACTTCTTTTTCTCATGATAAACTATGAGAAAATGCAACTTTACTTTTGTAAATATCACTTTGGATGTGAAAATGCCACATCAAGTTGGACTATTCTTAAAGTAAGTTGAGTGGGACAGGGTGATTTCCAAGATTCGAGATCACCTCTCACAATGGATTTGGGTGATTGTTTAGTTTCTGCTAGTGCTAGCTGCCTCTTGACAGGCATTGTTCAGATGAGAGATTATTAAAGGATTCAGGTCTCCCTTCTCGGATTTACAATTGGGTAACAAAAAACTTTGAGAATAGTAAGAACAATATATATATATTAATTGAGTGTCTCTTGCAAACAAAATTAGTATAAAACTGTAGCTTGTGAAAGGTTCTGTGATCACTCCCAAGTCATCTTCTAAAGAGCAAAGTTGATTTTTATAGGTCTGTTATATAGTGGATTTGATATACATTCAAAATTTATTGTTTGCTTGCTTGCACGTACATTGGCTTGCAAAGGGATCTCATTAAAAAACAATAAAGCAAACACTTGACATCTGGCAGGCAAAAGTGAGAACATGGCACAAGGCATTTTGTTATCAATTGCAACAATGCTATGGAGACAGGAAGGAGCAGCATGAAAAATAAATAGGATTACCTGTGTATTAGGACATATACATTGTCTCTGTAAAAATGCAAACAATTAGTTTCAGCTTTGCTGTAAGAAATCAAACACTGCAATGTTTTATTATAAAACGTCTGTTCTTAAATGTTATTTTATGCTAATCTAACCTAGTGCCCATTTAAGGACTGGAATTAAACCAGGTTGGACAAGTTATGTCATCCTGCAGAGATTTAATAAGAAATAGAAGATAATAGTAGGATTGCTATTAGAGATAGATAGATGATAGATAGATAGATGGATAGATGGATAGATGGATAGATGGATAGATGGATAGATGGATAGATGGATAGATGGATAGATAGATAGGAGAGAGAAGGAGGGAGGGGAGGGAGAGAGAGAGAGAGAGGCAGAGAGTCAGGGAAATAGAACATGCTTACTATACAACAATAATCCATCCACTGTTTTTCTCTAGTGCTAGCTTGATTGAATGAGAAACTATGAAAAACACAAGAAACTACCCCTTCTATACGAGGAAACCTCTAATTATAACTACAGCAGACCTAAAATTGTGCTTTGAAGTCTGCAATTGGCAGACTTTGTTTCAGCAATTAAGTTTTATACAAAGGATCTGCAATCTAATTTTTATGGCCTTTTTAATTTATTTATTAATTTATTTTATTTGTCCAGCAGATGTAGATAACAGATAAAAGTATAAACATGTTTATGAATACATGAAATGGATAAAAAGGGACATTAGGAGAGGGATGGTAAGCACATTGGTGCGCTTATGCACTCCCCTTATGCCTTCAGAATCTTTTTCTAAGATCCTATTGTCAACATTCAGGAATACATTTTCAGTATTGCAGACTTTCATGGTTTTATTAAAATAAGAGTTAGAAAAAATGCTTTTCACCTCTTCTTTATTCAATGTACTTTTTTTGCTTCTGATATCCAATTCCACCCTTAGAAATGAGCAAATCATTTCTCTGGAATTGTCACTCCAAAAACCCTTGCAAAATCTAGACCCTAATATGAAAAAAATGCAGCCCCCATGAACAGAAATGTTTTTCTTCCTTTATTTATTAATGGAAGTATTGTTTATTGATAAAATTTTCTCCAAAAGTTAGACTTTTTCTCCATGAGGAAAAAATAATAAAATTCAAGAGCTGACAAAAATATTATTTCAAAGGTGAGGAACCAAATAATAACAACTGCAGAAAAAACTGCTTTCAAAATATTTCACTTTTTCCCTATTTTCAAATATTTCCACTTCATATTTCACTAAAGAGAGAGAGAGAGAGAGAGAGAGAGAGAGAGAGAGAGAGAGAGAGAGAGAGAGAGAGAGAGAGAGAGAGAGAGAGAGAGAAATGGATGGGACTAATCAGAACTTTAGTGAGGAATTAGCACTCCACAGCTGTAAAAGGTTTTTATAGAAAGCTTGAAACTTGATTCTTTTGTCAATACATTCAAATAAAACGCTTGAATTTCCACATACAATGAAATCTTCTCTCAGGGACTAATTGCAGGGAGTGAGTGTCCATTATTTCTGATTGTCTGTTAAATTGGAAAAAATGTCATTTGCAATAACATTATTATGTACCCAATCCAAATGATATTAATTGTATCAATCTTATCATTTGGGTAATGACATCATTATACAAATGACATAAAACTATGTAAATACAATGGTAACTCAAATCTGTTGCACCCAGTTCCCATAAATTGAAGGGTAGCATCAAAATCAACTGTGGCCTGGTGATTAAAACCTCTTCCAATGCCAAATATACATTATCAAGTATTTGAGACAGAAATTCTCTGCATTAAATGCTTAAGGCAGATGTTCAGTCTTAGTGATATCAAATAAAAGACATTCTGGAGATATTCTTTATTTCTTTATGCAACAGTGTGGTGGTTTTTTCCTACTTAAAACCCACGAAGAAACGTTGGGAAAGCATGGCAGAATTACACAGGGGAGACAGAATGGTCCAGAATCCTAATAAAATTTTATGAATGAGATAGGAAACATCACAATAAAGGATTGGTCTGAAGGACCCAGAATGAGCCCAAAGACAATTGAATAGATAAACTGATCTTTTGAAAAAAGGAATAGAAACTGAAGCGCAAAAATTCCCGTTCATTCTCAATCCTACAGGGTGTAGGATTATATAAGATTGTGAAGAACTTCTTAAAAATAAAGCTGCAACTTTTAAAATCTAAAATATTTCTTTTATGAATTCAGACATGGGGAAGCATATATTTATGTGCATTAAACACAATCGGCAAGGGCACTTCCAGATCACTTTTTACTGCTTATTGGATGCTACATCTATATCCATGGATTCCAGAATATTTTAAACCCAATTTGTCTTTTCCCCCAAAAATCTCATTTTAAAAATATATGTGTTTAATCTATAATGCCTAAACTAACAATATATAGTATCTGTGACTCCTGGATATATCTGTTAAAATGTATTGTTGCCAAATATGAGCCTGAGTGGCGTAGGAGGTTAATGCCTCCTACTAAGGCAGGAGTTAACATCCAGCTGCCTGCAATTACTGCGAGTTCAATCCTAGCCAGGCTCAAGGTCAACTCAGCCTTCCATCCTTTCTAAGGTGGGTAAATTGAGGACCCAGTTTGTGGGGGCAATAAGCTGACTTTGTATAAATATACAAAAGTATGAAGGCTATTGCTTAACGCACTGTAAGCTGCCCTGAGTCTCCAGAGAAGGGCGGCATATAAATCAAATTTTTAAAAAAAAATTGAAAAGGACAATTACTTCAAAAAAACTTCAAAAAAATATTGCAACCTGGTTTTATCTAATCGTAAAAGACTTTTATCAAATGGTTGGGAATTACCACTGATACAGAATTTGTAAAGGATCATCATCCTGTCAAAAGTAATGAAAAGGAAATCCTTACCTGTGGATGATTGTTTCTATCATCCGAAAGGGTACTATCCTGTAAAAGGTCAATATAAATTACTTCAGTACAAATAAGGACATCTGAAAGAAAATAATCATGCTCTCTACCTCACAGAAAGAGGACACCTTCCATTAAAAAAAAGAGTATATGATATACATTTTTATGTGAGTCTGATCCTTTTCCTTTCTTTGACCTGATGGGAAGTGTGTTGATGTCAGATAATACCATAATATCAGAATTGTAGGGAAGAAGGAACAACCAATCTCTGTTGGTTCATACAAAACTCCTTTTTTTGGCTTTCTGGTATGTCTTTTATTTCAGTTTTTTGGGGGACCCCAAAATGTGGTTGTTGTTGCTTTTATTAAATCTTTACTTTCTCTCCCACAACATTTCTCTGTCCAAGGACAAAGAAGGAACAGCAAGGTATGGTCAGCAGCTGGACCTGGCAAACAAGAGTTTTTGGAGCTTCTTCTGCTTCATTGGTAGTCCTTCTTTCTTTTTTTCCTTCCTTCCCTTCCTTCCTTGTTTTCTTCCTTTCCAAGGACTTTTTACACTCCATGACAATCTGTTCTGTTAAGCAGTTTTAGCCACAGGTAAATAGGTACCATCTTAAGATGGAAAGAGAAAGGTTCTCAAATGGAATAAACAGTGTTCTAGTTTCCTATCTCACAGTTCAGAAGATCTCGATTACAACAGCAGATTAGAGACCCAGAGGACTCATCCTCCATCATCTCTAGCCACTGTACAAACATGTCCCATATTTTTTTATTATTCCACATCCTTACAACTTTATTTTCATCTTAACCTCAGCATACAGCAGAGGCAGATAAATATCATCTTTAGCTGTACCAGTTTTGAAATAAAATTTACCTCTTCTCCCAAAACAGTTTTGGCCATGGGCACAATCTAGCATGATTCACTGAGGGAGTAAGTTGCTGACACAGTTGAGGGACCACTATGCTGGTCACTCTAAGCTATTCTGTTTGTTGGGAACCACTTTATTGCCATTTTGGCCAGAAATGGTAGGAAAGCCCAGATGGCTGGCAGAAGCAAAGGCTCAAACGCTGACCAGTGCTTTCTGAAGGGCTTCTCAGATGTAATGTGGGCTCTTTATAAACATGGGTTTAATGCAGGGGTGAAATGCTCCTGGTTCAGACTGGATCGCCCAATCCAGTAGCGATGGCAGTGGGTGGTTCGGAGAACTGGTAGCAAAAATCCCTGCATCCCCCACACCATGCCCAGCTGAGCCACATGATCATCAGAGGCTTTTTTTTTTACTTTTAAAAGCATTTTTTCTACAACCTCTTCTGATGAAAAAATTCTTTTAAAAGTAAAAGAAAAAAGCCTTTGATGATTGCTCAGCTGGAATCCTCAGAGGCTTTTCAAAGCATTTTTTTTCTGCAACCTCTTGGCCAAAGAGGTGGTTTAAAAAATCCTTTGAAAAGTCTCTTACGATCCCAGCTGAGTTGCCTGATCAGCAGAGGCTTTTCAAAGCATTAGAAAAAATGCTTTGAAAAGTTTTTTTAAAAAAGTTGGCCACGCCAACCCAGTCACATTATCCCCCTCCCCACCAAGGCATGTCCACAGAACTGGTAGTAACAAATTTTACATTTCACCCCTGGTTTAATACTCTTTTGTAAGAGTGCTAGACTTGGTTTCAATCATTGGTTTAGTGCTCCTTTGAAAGACCTCTGTTTAAAGGTCTTAACTCCACCTTCTACTCCATAGAAGATAGATTTAAGTTAGGAAACAAAACTAGGTTTTTCCAACAGTTTTTTTTTTTTTGCTGGTTTGCCAGCACAGGGCACAATATAGTTTTCCACAGCTTTTCCAACAAGGGGTTTCACATAACCATACTTTCCACTGTTTACTTTGGTTGGACAGCACCATTTCCCCTTCCCTGCTATTTTCCTCTTTAATGGCTATTCACAGGCTATTTCTGGATGCTCCTCTCTACAAGGAGTTACTGTCTTGCTGCCTGCTTCCATTCCCTTGCATCCCTAAGCAAAATCAAAGCTCTGCCAGAGCTTCACCGTAATCCAGAAATAAATCTCCTGAGAACTCAAACCTGTACACAGGAGAATAGTAACAAATAATCAAGGACAAGTGTGAATAGATAAATTGCTTTTATTGAAAGACACCAGAATAGCTTTAACAACAAAGATCAATTACAGAAGGTCTAAAAATCAAATTACATTTGTAACAAAGCTAGTGCTTAAATATCACGTCCCTTTTTTACATACTTATGTGGCAATAAATTTCCTGCTATTCATTTCTCAGTCTTAGATGTGTAAAACATCTACACATTGCTTTTGGCCCTGTCAACTTCAGTCCTCACACTATTACTCTGTTTTCCCTTTTCTTTTCTTCCTGGGATCTGGACATTGCTAGCTATTTCTCTCTTCCTCTTGTGCTGGATGGGCTAACTTTTCCTCTCTCTGTTTCCATCTATTTATCATGTGGAGCAGACAAAATTTCCCCACCTTAAGGGGCATCTGTTATTATTATTATTAATGTATTTATTTATTAAATTTATATGCCCTTCCTTCCTCTTGCCTGGGGTACTTCCTGACAAACATTGGAAAAGTTCTCAATATCTTTGTCATCATTCCTCCCTCATGCAGAACTGCCACCCCCCACCTGCTAAATCTTTGGGGTGGTAATTTCTGTGTTCCTCTTGTTACTGATACAATAGCTTCCCTCCTTTTCCCAGGTCAGTTTCCTTTGCAGAGAAAGAATGGAACTGAAGTGCACAAAGAGCAAAAGGGGCATTTTTGACCCAGAAAAGAATGCTAAAAGTCCAGGTATATTTTTAGTGTAGATGGAAGCTGCACACAAAATGTAATGGGACTGATCTATGTAAGTATTGCAAACAGCCTGATAAACTTGGCATACAGCTTCTTAGACAGTTGCATTGAAAACTAGAACCTAGTAGAAAGCCAGGTGTCGTATCCTACAGCAATAGAATGGTCTTCCTTTTGGTGATGGGTAGCAGGGTATTTGCAGGAAGTTGATCCTTGAAATGTCACAGCATATCTTGCAGTTTATGGTAAAAATGGAATGAGTGGAAGTCAAGAAGTATCAAGCAGCAGATGCAAGCAGTATCATAAAGAGCCTGAAATTGAGACATTTCAGTAGAGGCATGAATTAATTGAACCACAGCTAAATCTCAGGCCAGGTTTTGAGTTGGTCATTTATGTGGCAAAGAAAGTGTTGTTCTGTGTGATATTTGTTCTTTCCATTCCTCTGTCAGATTATGGATGATGAACAGAAGACAGGTGGAACATTAATTCAGTTGTTGATATAGTGCCGATAAAAATGTCCTGTGAATTGAGTGGCCTCTGTCCAAAATAAAATAATCAGTCAATTTGTGGTTCTGAAAAAAAACCCACAGCGAATAAACAGATAGGCATTCTCCAGAATGTATGGAAGGCTACAAAAAGAGATGAAAAGAGCCATTTTAGAGAAAAAGTCTAGTAGTACTAGAATGGCATCCAAACAAACAACATGTGGTAGTGAGTAATAAAGTCCAAGCAAACGGTGTTTGTTAATCCTTGCAGCAATGCGCAGAGTGCAGTAATTGAACAGGCTAGGTAGTATGAAGCTTTCTACCATGATAAAAATGTCACTTTCACCATCTGTTGTAAATTGAGACCTCCAGAAACCAGCGAAGAAGATTTGGCAAAAAAAAAAAAAAGTGTTCTTCAACTGTTGTAAAAGCTTAGAGATGAGAGGAATTGGGTTATGGTTTCTAATAGTTAACAGAGTTCAGGATGTTGTTGATGTTTTGGAAGGGAGGGTTGAGGGCCCAAGATGGATATTTCCATGTAAAGTGGTCAGATTCCCCACAGTATAAACATAGACTTTATATGCATGAATGCTTCTTTTCTCAAGCAACGTGAGCACTGTACAACCCAACTCCAGGGGTTCAACATCCAAAGTGTCCACTTAGTTGACAGAGAAGGATAGAACAAAAGATAATAGTGGTGACCTATTCATTCTCTGCCACAGTTCCTCAGGCCTCCCATCAACCCCCGAAGCATAATTGAATTAATATAGACAAAGTCTTTGTAATCCTCTCTTTTACCTGATAGTACTGTTTTCAATTAGCCATTTAAGTCTCTTTTATTCCAACTGGCAACCTGAACTGCTAACTGGGGATCAACAACATACTTTCACATGGAATGGTTTCCTTGCTGGAGAAGAGGGCTCACCCATTTAGATTCACCTTCCAATTATAAATCCAAAAAAGGCAGAATATTTGCCAAGATTCCTGTTGTTGTCGTCAGGTTTTTTACTTGTTTTCTACAATTGCTGGATCGTGGGTAGAGGCACACGAGAGCCCAATAGCAATAGTTCTGCTTGTTCAATCTGAGTCAAGCCATAATTCTGATATTGGAATAAAAGGCCTGGCAACCAATGGAACCATCCGTCGATTTGCAAGAAGGTTGATAGCCATGGTTTTAATCTTGGAGTCTTAAAAGAATTCTCTTCTTCCGTGGAACTGGGAATAGGGATAGCTTGTTTTGCTGTCAGAGCTTCACCTTGTGCACAGAAATAAATCTCTTTCTAGGAATTCAAATCTGCTCTCTGGAACTAGCAGCAAGGAATCAAGGACAAGGTCAGATAGATAAATTGCTTTAATTGTAGATTCAAAGGAGGTCAGACAACAATGAAGTTCAGCTACTGCGGGACCTAGGAAGCAAGCCATATTTATATCAAACCATTATATTTAAACACTACCTCTTTCTCCCACTCTTATGTGATAACAGATTTCTGCATTTCGCAGCCTTGAGTGCGGTGCATTCCCTAAATAGGGTTTTGATAAGGGACCTATCTAGTCTCAGGTTCCTTTCTTCTAATTTTCCCAGGCTCAGCCCACCCAGACAAAGAGCAGCATAACACCTAAACATGGCATTTCAAGCACTTGCCTGTCCTCACTCAACTTTGCCCATGTTAATGGAAGGGTTTCTGATCCTTCTTCTAAACAAACAGAAGACTAGGCTTTGCGGATACAGGAAAGAAATTGGGAAAATCCATCAGTTATTTCCTTAGCAGTTGCTGCTGGTGTTATTAAGTCACATTTTTCTGTTGGCTCAACAACTGATGAATAGCACTTTAACATGGCAATCTGATTAGGCTCTTAAATACCTATTTACCAACATGGACTTTAAACAGAATGAAGCTGAAATTCTTACCTGGTCATAGGTATACCTTTGTTCTGAATTAAAGGGTTCATTCTGAAATAAAGATAGCAGTTAAAGATGTTTTGTTATGTTATTACAAATTATGTGAGAAATATGGGACACCACCCCATATTTCATGCTTCTTGACTTCCCACCACCGCCATCCAAGTGTCGTTGGCCTCTTTTGGATCTTGCTGGGTTCCTTAGATACTCACTACTTTGCAGGACTTGTATAAGATGGCACTCGCTTATTCTAATTGTTATCTGCTTCCTCCTGCTCTTTCAGTGACAGGTCATATATGTAGTGGAGGGATTGCATTTATCAGAAGTTTTAGGTAAGTTCCCTCCCACTTCGCTCTGTATCCCACTTTCATAACTGCAATCTGGCAGTTAGGCTATTTTTTTTTAAAATTCAGGTTTATCTTTTTTTCTGAAGCATATTAGAGTCATGCTTAGAAATAGCTGTGAGGACAATGCTGGTTTTAAGCTGCAGTAGAACAGGGATCAATGGTAAGGGTGGTACATTTTAGGTGGGCACATACTTTCTTGCCAGCTGTATAATTAGACAGCATGAACAGGCTGCCGGAAGAGCCTTTTGATGTCATTTATAGCACTAGCACTGAGATGTGGTGGCTCAGTGGCTAAGATGCTGAGCTTGTCAATCGAAAGGTTGGCAGTTCAATGGTTCGAATCCCTAGTGCCATGTAATGGGGTGACCTCTCGTTACTTATCCCAGCTTCTGCCAACCTAGCAGTTTGAAAGCCCGTAAAAAATGCAAGTAGAAAAAATAGGGACCACCTTTGGTAAATAGGTAACAGCGTTCCGTGTGCCTTTGGCATTTAGTCATGCCGGCCACATGACCACAGAGATGTCTTCAGACAGCGCTGGCTCTTCGGCTTTGAAACGGAGATGAGCATCGCCCCCTAGAGTTGGGAACCACTAGCACATATGTGCGAGGGAAACCTTTACCTTTACCTTATAGCACTTTGTATTTACGCTTCACAGTGCTTTACAACCCTCTCTAAGTGGTTTACAGAGTCAGCATAGTGCCCCCAATAATCTGGATCATTTTACCAAACTCAGAAGGATGGAAGGCTGAGTTAACCTTGAGCCAATGAGGATTGAACCCCTGGCAGTCAGCAGAATTAGCCTGCAAGTACTGCATTCTAACCACTGCGCCATTACAGCTCCTTTATAGTGTATTCATAATCTATTTATTACTTCATGGTTCTGTAAAATGTCATTTTATATATCCCCTAAAACACACTATGTGAGATTTAAAATGTCCACTCTTATCTTTAATGTCATATTTCATAAACCTGAAAGTTCATGTTATAAACAAGGCATCTAAAACATACAAAGAAAAATAAAGATAGTGGAAAAATAAGGAGGAAAAGGGGGAAGAAAAAGTGTGCAGGGCAGAGGAGAAAAAAAGGCATTGATTTCTGAATTCTTTTGGTACAGTAGAATATGGGAGTAACTTAAGGCTCAACTTTTTACTTTTATATAATAATATATACTATAGCAGAAAACTTCTATTTCAAGCAGTCCCAAATTTAAGTGACGGACATAATCGAGTCCTTTGAGGTTAGAACATTTTGAGACTGTAACATTTTGTAAATCCTGAATATACAAGAGTGGTTGTTTTGGTTGGAAAAATCATAATTTGATTTTTTAATTATTTTTTTTACAAAATGTCAAACAGTATTTCTTTCATTCTGTTATTACCATGGGGCATGCATAGTTTCCCCATATAGAAAACAGTTGTATAGTGTGTGTACTGAATTTTGGGCAGTTTTGTGAGGGTGGAAAGGAATTGGAAGTTCAAATCAAAAGTAAGAAAATAATTTGGTCAGTGCTTTTTCACTTCTGGTTGCTCCGATAAGTGTGTGAACTTGTTGAAAAGCAAAAGTACACTTTAGTCTTCCTTTCATTGAATGCCTTGGGAAACTATAAATATCTAATCAGTAAGTAATGACTATTAAACCAAGAGATAATCATGGGGAGCGCAAGCACCAGTTATTGAGATACAGCAACAGATTGTGAAAATACAAAGCAGAGTAAATCAGAATTTATAGTGATGAGAAAAAGCACATACCCTTCTCCCCCGAATCTTATTGATCCATGTCTTAAGTATATTCTGTGGGAGAGAAAACAAGTCATAAACCAGGTTAGGATGATACACGAATCCTTCCCACTTTTATCTGATTTGAAGAAAATCTCAATTTGGTTAGTCAGTGTACTTACTGAAGCTGATGCAGCCCTTTTGCGTCTACAGTTTCTTGGGTTCTGTTAAAGTAAAAATATTATAAAAATGAAATGAAATGAAAGCAACAATCTTCAGTGTTCTAAATTATTCCCGTTCAAAGTCAGTCAGATCATCAAAACATCCAAACTTAACTTTTCCCACTTGGGCAATTTTATCTGAAAGGTTACAAAGTAATGTTGGTAGAAGGTACTTTTAAACAATGCTCACTCTATCAAAATAGGCAGAACTACACCATGGTGAGTTCACAGTATCTTGTATTACAGTTCCTGGAATTTCAAAAAGCAAACCAATAATCCACTCAGAATATTGTAAACGAAGTAAGATTACTGTGTACTAGAAAATCCACAAAGCCACTAGATGGCAGCAAAGAGGTGCAGGAAACACTACATTGTATACAAAGTTTTACAGCCCTAAACTGAAAGGTTTATAATTGATTCCATCTAAAAATCTTGCTACTCATTCTTCAGAAAAGGCTGAACAGTAGTGCCATTCATCGGTTAAAGAAAAGCATGGGCTCAAAATAAGCATAAAAGCTGTTGCAGGAAAAATCCAAGACAGCCTATGTCTTCTTTTCAAGTTTGAAAAAAAAAATCCTTCTTCAAAGAAAATTGAAAACTCACAGAAAGGACACTAATTAAAAACAACAACAAAAAGAAAGATACATATCTTGCTCCATTGTAATTGTTTCTTTTTCTTCAGAAAGGATTTTCCCCAAATGCATAGAAATGAAGACAAACTCATAATGAAACATAGAAATCTTTTTTTCTCTACTTCAGGGCTTTCTTATGTTAGCTGAGTTTTGAACTGATGGAAGAATAAATGAAAGCTTCAGAGATCAAATCAAATCTGCAACCACAGCAAGTGGATTGATATTGGGTGTAACTTCCGTCATTAGGATTATCCTTGAATTTATATAGAACGTAAGAGGAAGAAAAGAGCATTTCTCAGAACAGACGGTGAGCTTGTCGATCAGAAGGTCGGCAGTTCAGCAGTTCAAATCCCTAGCGCTGCGTAACAGAGTGAGCTCCCGTTACTTGTTCCTGTTTCTGCCAACCCAGCAGTTCAAAAGCATGTAAAAAAAGCAAGTAGAAAAATAGGGACCACTTTGGTGGGAAGGTAACAGCGCTCTGTACGCCTTTGCCATTTAGTCATGCAGGCCACATGATCACGGAGACATTTTTGGACAGCGCTGGCTCTTTGGCTTAGAAATGGAGATGAGCACTAGAGCCAGAAACAACTAGCTTGCATGTGTAGGGAAACTTTTACCTTTACTTTTAGAGACTGTTAAGACATTTGAAATACCATCATAATCAACAGTCATGACTACTAAGGTAATAAAAGGTGTGTGTGTGTGTGTGTGTGTGTATTCATTAATAGTTCTAATTGAGGAATATTGCCTTCAAAGAGTCCTAGAAACTACATGAGTGAAAGAGAAATCTTTAACAAAATGTTCTAATTTAATCAATTACTAATTTTGAAACTGCTTTAAATGGGAAAAAATGCTCAGGCTTATATACAAGTGATACAGCATAAATAGGCTGTACTGACATTTTTACATGGCATTTGGTGTTTTGAAATTTGTGAGAAAGAAAGCAGAAAACAGTTATTTTTAATACCAGTTATAATTCTACCCACCCAATGTACTGTAAGTTTGAACAATATGAAAAATGCAAAGATTTCTGAAAAAGAACTGCTTTTTATGTATAGTAAACTACAGCAAGGGAAAAGACAATACATTATTCATATTTTGAGAAATAAGTGAAAAGTTACCATTTCAAAATAAAATACTACTTATTTTATATGAACTATTCTGTACTTACTTCACCACAACCCTTAATGTTGGAGCTTCCACTTGTTTGGGAGCCCTGCCAAGTTAATAAGAAATGGATCCAATTATTTCTTATAGTAAGAGAGCCACTTAGAGAGAGCCAATATCATAGTCTCAGGAACATGGAATTTAAAAATATGCAAGTGTGTCTTATCCAAGATCACCCATGTTGACAAGAATAAAAGAAAACAGTTACTCTGGGACCATTTTAGAAAAGTTTTTAAGTTGTCTAGGCAGATGACAGAGCAGGGGTGTCAAACTGGCGGCTCGTGGGCCAGATGCATCATGCGTAGGCCACACCCACCCAAGCTCCCAAATGGGAAAAACATCACGAAATGTCACATGGCGGCAATGTGACGGCAAGTTTGACACTTGTGTGATAGATAGATAGATAGATAGATAGATAGATAGATAGATAGATAGATAGATAGATAGACTGACAAACAGATCTTTTTTACATTCAAAGAAGAAATAAACATTAATGTTGAGTTTTTAAAAATAGTTCACATCTGTCCATGAAATACATTATCTATACATTACTTAATATTTACCCTTTCCATACTGAGAGCTGCTCCACCCAGTACAGAAAATGCATAAAAAAATATTAATATATTTGCACAAAACAACTGAAAATAAATGGAAATGCTCATGTTTCTTTGTATTATTTATTGCTATAGCACATTTTTTTTACACACATCATACAGTAACAAAGTTTTACCTGTCCATATTGGCTGCTGCTCCCATAGGATCCGCTCTGCCCAGCCTGAACAAAAAATATATTATAAATTATTTATTCATTTATTCATTCATTCATTCATTCATTCATTCATTCATTAAACTTAGATAACTCCCATCTCATTGTCCAGAGAGACTTTGGGCAGCTTACAATGCAATACAAATATAAAAACATTAAAATTAAGAAGACTTAGATAAAATTAGGAATCCAGTACACTTGCAATATAGAGGTGGGATCTTTTCTCTTACTTTACCAGCCACCTCCAGTGTAAAATGTCTCTCCCCCATTTATATAACTGCACAAAGCTGCTTTTTATATTCTGAAATTACAATAAACAGAAACACCCATTTTATTATATTTAGAAGCAGCATTAAACCGAAACATTGATCTATTATTATAGCACATTTTCTACACATATCATACAATAAAACTCTGAGCTCTGGTGGCTCAGCAGACTAAAGCAGTGTTATTACTGTTATTAACATTCAGCTGCCTGCAATTACTGCAAGTTCAAATCCCACCAGGCTCAAGGTTGATTCAGCCTTCCATCCTTTCTAAAGTAGGTGAAATGAGGACCCAGTTTGTGGGGGCAATAAGCTAACTTTGTATAAAATATACAAAAGTATGAAGGCTATTGCTTAATGCATTGTAAGCCGCCCTGAGTCTCTGGAGAAGGGCAGCATATAAATCAAATTTTTTTAAAAAACAGTTTTACCTGTCCATATTGGCTGCTGCTCCCATACGATCCACTCTGTCAAAAAAATACAGGGGAAGGAAATCATAAAACAATACATTTAAGGAAGGCTGCTTTTTTAGAAGCTGAAATACATAGAAATACTGTCTTTTTTTATGATTATCTATTACTGTAGCATATTTTCTACACACATGATACGGTAACACAATTTTACCTGTCCATAATGGCTGCTGCTCCCATACGATCCACTCTGTCCGGTCTGCATAGCAAATATATTATAAAAACAATTAATATACCTGCAGAAGAGTGCTGCTTACATTCAGAAGCTGCAAAATGCTAATTATTATCTATTATTATTATAGGCCTTTTTCTACACACATTATATGATGGAGTTAGTTTGGATTCTCAGAAGGGAGGGGCGGTATTCCAGGAAAGCAAGAGAGAGCACAGTTGAGGTAGTTTGCTTGGGAGGAAAAGAATCAAGAGAGCGCTTCCCTAGAGGTTCTCAGTGTCTATTTTTAATGATGCAGGTAGTCTGCTTTAGTCTGGCAAGATTCTGTCTGTAGGTGAGGAACAATAAAGGAAACTGCTTGGAGATTTCTCTGCATATCTTTCTTTGGTTTTTGGAGCCTGACATGACATAGTAGCACAGTTTTACCTGTCCATATTGGCTGCTGCTCCCATAGGATCCGCTCTGTCCAGCCTGTACAGAAAATACATTATAAAAATGTATGTATGTATGTATGTATGTATGTATGTATGTATGTATGTATGTAATTAATTAATTTCTATGACTCCCATCTGTCGAGAGAGATTTTGGGCAGCTTACAATGCAATAAACACACAAATATGAAAACATTAAAATTAACAAGACTTAGATAAAACTAGGAACCCAGTTCACTTGCAGTATAGAGGTGGGACAGGGGTGTCAAACTGGCGACCTGCATCCCACACAGGCCATGCCCACCCTGGCTCTGCAAAGGCAAAAAAATGTTGTGATATGTCACGTGATGCAATCAAGTTTGATACCCGTGAGGTGGGATCTTCCCTTTTATTTTACCAGCCACCTCCAGGGTAAAATGCCCCGCATTAATATAACTGCACGAAGCTACTTTTTATATTCTGAAATTATAATAAACAGAAATGCCCTTTTTTTTCATATTTAAAAGCAGCAACAAACCAAAATGCTCATTTTGATCTATTACTGGAGCACATTTTCTACACGTATCATACAATATAATAGTTTTACCTGTCCATATTGGTTGCTGCTCCCATAGGATCCACTCTGCGCAAAAATATATATTAAAAATTAACATTAATATATTTTACTTCAAAATGCATCTTTCTTTATGTTATAAGAAACAAAACACTTAAAATACCAGAATGTAAACTCCAAGCCATTTTAACATTTTGAATATAAAATATAAATATATATATATATATATATATATATATATATATATATACAGTAAGGGATTACAGGGTTGTAAAAAGGGATACACACACACACACACACACACACACCATAAAATAAATGTTAAGTAAATCCTCTTCTTCTTGCTAGAGATCTAATTTGTGTCTTCTGTTTTCCAGGGAGGTGACTTCTGAAGGTAGCCTCTGCCAATATGTATGTCTTTGGCTTTCTTTCTGGCAGGGTCTGGTCCAGGGGTGGGTTCTAATTTTTTTTACTACCAGTTCTGTGGGTGTGGCTTAGTTTGTGGGCATGGCTTGATGGTCATGTGACAATTCTTTAGGATTTAGCAGAGGTACTGGTTTACCAGGCTTTTAACTGCTTGCAGAGCTGTACCAGTCTACCCATTTATTTTTGCAGGCACCGGTCTACTCATTTGTTTTTGGAGGCACCAATCTACCACCAAACTGCCTTTTACCACTGATCAGCTGTAGGGCGGCCCTTTGAAGCCCTGCGGCAAGGGTTTAAACAGTTTTTTTTTCCTTCTAGCCAATCAGCTGGGATTCAGGAAGCAGCAATAGATTGGAGGTGGGGCCAAATAAAAGGTAAGAATAATGCGGGGGAGGGGGGATGGCAGGGCAGAACCGGTTCAGTGACATCATATCGTCACTGCTACCGGCTCAGCGGAACCGGGCCGAACTGGGAGGAACCCACCACTGGTCTGGTCCCTCACTTTGGAATCCTGCCAAGGAATCTTCCCCCCTCTAGTCTGGATTTCTGGCATTTCTGCCCAGAAAGATATGTTGGGGTTGCATCTTGTGTAGATGGTATTCCTGAAACAAGTTTTGAGAGGACGATCAAAGACCCCTCCTAGGAGAGTTATATGAGGATTGGCAGTGACAAGAATAAGATCTATTGAATCTGTGGGTCTGATATTTATGGCGTTGTCTTCTGTGGCAGTACAGAAATGTGGGCTTCAGCATGTCCTCATTTGTCTGTAGGAGTGTGTTGACTTCTTCATGTAAGGGCACTACAAAGATCTAGAATCTGTGATGCCCAGGGGAGGTCATGTCAAAAAAGTCAAATGGTGGTCATCACTGCAGTCGAAGGCTTCCTACCTTTGATTATAAAAAGGAGTTTGTCTTCAAACTCTCATCTTGATCTTTTTTCATTGCTCTAGTGCAGGGGTGCATGAGCAATGAAAACTCAAGGCCCAGGGGCCGGATCTGTCCTGCGGGGTGCTTAGATCCAGCCCTGGAAATAGCAAAGGACTGGCCCGCGGTGCCTCTGCCAGTGAAAATAGAGCTCTGTTTTGGCTGGCAGAGAGTTGCAGGAGGCCACTGAAGCTGAAAACGGAGCTTGTGAGGGCTGCATGCGGCCGTGCATGAAGCCGAGAACACCAGCTTGAAGATGACGAATGAGACTTCGTCGAAACATTGCCAAGACACATCCAATTCTACGCGGGAGAACACCCAAATAACCAAAGACCTACACACACACACACACACACACACACACACACACACACACACACATATATCTGCTATTCATTAAATCAGGCCCTTTTTTTTCTGTGCAAGCCTGAAAGAAAGTCTACTTGCATTAAGTGTCACCCTAATTTTAATGACTTCCTTGAAGAAAGAGCAAAACACTTCGGAAGCATTTTTGAACCATGTACAGTGCTAATTTCCTTATCTATTATGTATCACTGAGGCCTACACTGTATTGAATGCATTAGTAATAGTCAAAAGTTTTAAAGCTGTTTGCATTAGCTGCAGGTGCAATATGATCCACTCTTTAAAGGAATTATTGATTTGTTTGTATACATACGGTATATTTATAGACTACCTACCTAATTCCCAAGAAACAGAGTGATTTAAACATTAGGAAAGAATTATCTCCTATATAAATATATATATTTCTATGTATATATTTTCTTTTATGCAGAAGAAGTGAGGCCTGAAGGAGGTACTTGAGAAGATGTGGAAAATAATAAGATCCTATACAGAATCTTCAAACACCCAGGCCTCTGGTAGAGGACCCAAGATTAAGGAAGACACAGATCATCCATAGGAGTAAGAAAGGAATGTATTTTTTCTGAAATGAAATTATAGTCACCCTAAATTAAGGCTTTATGAAACTACTGTGTAATATCTTGGGGATACTGACTCTGGGGGGCGGGGGAGGGGAAGATTTAGGATAGACCGCTATGTTCAAATCCATATAAGGAAGACTGTTAAAGAATGATTTTCCATAACCCAAGAAATTATGGCTCATGATGGTTATAAGCCACAGGTACCTTGATTTCATTTAACTACAAAGGAATTCTCACAGTAGGATCTATAAGACAGTTTTTGGGTGTGCCTAGAAGAGATTGTGAGTTTTCAATCTCTAGAGGTTTTTGAGACTCCTACTTCTCAGTTTTCCTGCACCTTGCAAAGGATAGGATTTAGATTGTTCTAGATTCCAACTCCACAATTCTAGCTTTCTTTTGTGTTATTAAGGCATATAGCAGAATAACAGAGTTGGAAGGGACCTTGAAGGTCTTCTAGTCCAATCTCCTGTTCAAGCAGGAGACTTTACGTCATTTCAGACAAATCGTTGTCCAATCTCTTCTTAAAAACCTCCAGTGTTAGACCACCCACAACTTCTGGAGGCAACTCATTCCACTGATTAATTATTTTAATATATACACATATTTTTCTAATATGTTACATTTTTTTTTATTTCCAAAGAATGCTTACCTGTCCATATTGGCTGCTGCTGCTGCCATAGGATCCACTCTGTGCAGAAAATAATCAAAAATTATCCAAGGATGATCTTAAATATAATTGTACAAAGCTGCTATACCCTCTTTTTGTCTTCCTTCTATAGTATTTTATACCTACTTCTCTTTCCTAATTTCTATATCATTCTCCTTTAGTAAGTCATACAACTGGTAAAAAAGTATTCACTCCCTATGTATATCTGCAAGATCCTGTTGTGGCCCGCCAGCGGCCTGTGCGGATCGTGGCTGATCCCAACGAGGAGGAGGCTGGTGTGGTGTCGCGCCAGCAGCCTGCGCAGCCAGTGCTCACGTCGGACAGCAAGGAGGCTGAAGAGGATGTGATGCCAGAGGCAGAGACTCAGCCAGGGCCTTCAGAACCTTCAGAGGCTCCTTCCAGTGAAGAGAGTGAAGTGGAGGAGCCTCTCCTCAATGCTCGGGCACGCAGGGCTGCCAAAAGGCAGGAGTGGCTACCCAGGAGGTCTACTCGAGAGTAGGGCTTGAGGATAATTGACCACTCCCTTAGCCTATTTAAGTCGCACACAGCTAGTATTTTCTTGCTAGAAACGTCTCATTACTACAGAGCATCTTGGAGAGCGAGCGACTTCTCATATCTGGTTTTCTGGGCTGATTGCCAACCATTGTCGGACTTTGTTCTTAATAACTTTGATAAGAACGCATTGCACGGGAAGTCTGCATTCTTGAAAGGGGTTTGTTTGGAATTAAATAGAGTTTGCGAAGTTTGGTGTGTGTCACATTCCCTGGAAATCCAAAACTGGGGCAGAACAGATCTATACAAAGTTCTAATATTGTTCAGAACATCAAAAAGTGCATACTTTTTCCCCCTTAGACATGTACAGTTATATATAATATCTACACCAAACAAGATTTTTACCTGTCCATATTGGCTGCCGCTGCTGCCACTGCTGCTGCTGCTGCCACCATAGGATCCACTTGATACCCCCTGTACAGAAAATGTATGAAGTTAATATGTGCATTTAATATGTGCATTTTTTTCTTGAATAAATGCATCAATACCTACATATGTCACCTGTGCTGTGTAAAGAGCCCTATCATTTGTGTATAGAACCAGTTAACAGTAGAGGGCAATATTGGCTATGATTTGAGGTTCCTCAAAGGAAAATAATTAAAAGTACAATTGCCCTTAATAGAATAGAATAGAATAGAATAGAATAGAATAGAATAGAATAGAATAGAATAGAATAGAATAGAATAGAATAGAATAGAATAGAATAGAATAGAATAGAATTGAATTCTTTATTGGCCAAGTGTGATTGGACACACAAGGAATTTAGCCCACCTATGTATCTATTTTCACAGAAATTATTTAACTATGAGCTGTCTAGAACATCCCAGCTATAGATAGAATGCGTACGATTCCCATTGGTATCTTTTTCCTATCAAATTGTACAATTACAAGGAGGAAAAACATATTTACCTTTGGACAGTTGCTACTGCTGATGATTTTACCAATAGTGCTCTGTAAGGGAAAACACATGTTCAAATGTAATGAAAATGCACTCTTTTTTGGTTTTAGTTATTTTTCAATAAGAACTACAAGTCTTTCCTTTCCAAGACAGACAAAGATCAGACAATGTAGATTAATGGACACAACTATTCCATAAACAACATAATAGGAGCAATTTGCCATGTTTTTCCATGATGCTTCACTAGTGGTGAAAGTGACACTGGTAGTTTCCCATTGATGTATGAGTCAGCTTTATCCTGCTCAGGTTGCATATTTAAGTTTTATCTTTCTTCCTTGTTAAAATGGAGACTTTTCAATCATTGCAAAATAAACTACATCTTTATAATCTGATTCAGTGTACCTTCTAGATCAACCCTTCCACCTACAACATACAGTGAAAGCTTTCAATAAATACAATAAATAAAAATATTTTAACATATTGCAAATAATACATTTCCTTAGTGACTTAAGAGTTTCCAATATCTGATCCACAGTTATTCTAAGGTGGCTGAGAATTAGTTTAAAATAGCATAACGTAACTGAGAATGCACAGAAGGAAAATAACAAAAAGTCTCCTTTGACTGAAGCTGTTGTATTTTATTTAAAGCAAACAGTGAATTATTAATTCACATAAGCTGCAGTGTTATGACATTTGCCACTTCAAACTGCCATTGGGAAAGATTGTCAGATTAATCTAAGGGCCATTTAAATCAAGATTAGAAAAAGTGGTTTAGAAAAAGGGACCTACCCCATCACAAGGATTTCTGTTCCCCTGAGAATACGAACCACCCTGGAGTAAGGCAAAAAGAAACAAAGTCATATAGCTATTTCTTTTTAAGAGAATATAGTATCTCAATCACTAATATACATTATATTGATCACATAGTCGTTCCATTGTGAGTCAGCATCCCAGCCTTCAAGTGGCATGAACAAACTGGAGATGGCTACAAATTGCTAGAAAAATAATGGGCCCCTGTGCTCTGTAGGTGAAGTGGCACCCATCCTCTCTTGGTGCCTTCACCCCTCTTAGAATAAAGAAATGCAACTGAAGACAAAGTTCATTTTGTTGTTCCGCCAGTTATCCTGGTTTAAGCTGGATAGTCCGGGTTGTGGAATGTGGGAGAGTATGTAAAAGTGCTCTGTAGGATTAATTGCTCTCATTAAGAGATGCTGCTAAACTGCTCCAAATGCCAAATCTTGGAACTCCACACATATCTCTTGCAGAAGAGTAAATTCATCTCTTGCCAAAGGATTTTGAAATCAGGCTGAGAACCCATGTAGGTATATAGAGCTTGCTCCCAATGGAGGTAACAACAAAAAAGAATTTAAAAAGGAGATGAAGTTTCAGTGCTTTTAAAGCAGTGGAAGAACCCTATGAATAAGCAAGTGGTTGTTCAAGCACTGTGGAATAGAAAGCATTGAAAAAAAAAATTCTCAAATTGGTGTGGATGTTAGGAGAAAATTCTCTTAGCAGGCACTGATGATATCCCACCCAGCCTTCATTCATTACCTGCCAATCACCAGTGATCAGTGGGTCACACCAAATTTAGAATGTGTGTGTATGTTTGGGTGTGTTTGTGCATGTGCATGCAGTCTATAACAGAAGAAGTTATTTTTCTTGTTGAAAAGATGTTCTATTTAGAGCTTTTTCGAACCGTTCACTAAACTGTGTCTTTTCAATGAACTGTGATCAAGCCAACAACAGTTTACTTGTGACTTCAGATTATATCACTTAACCACTACCCTTTATTTTTCTGATCTGGGTCTACTGTTTTATTGAAATGCTTTTTCACAGCATCTACTTGAATAATAACCACAATGTTTAAAATGTACACCCCTCAGTGCTGTGGTTCCCAATCTGTGCACTGTGATACCTTGGAGAACTGTAACAGGATATGTAAAAAAAGTTTATGTATATAAATGTTGTATGTTTTGTACTGTTTTAATGTACTATAATAAAATAATAATTAAAAAAAGAAAAGATGTTCTATATTCTGAGTACAAAATAGGCAGAAACTGCACAGGTACATGAAACTTAATTGTCTGAAAACAAATAATGGTTTATAAAGGAAAGTTTACTTCATCGGATGCTACTAACAAAAAGGCTTTGATTACAAGGCAATTGGTCATGGCATGAGAGTATGTGCTAGATTTTCAAGGGGAAAGTGTGGGATGCCCTAATTTGTTCCCATGCTCATAGAGATTGAGTGTGGTGGCTGTGAAGATCTGGAGCTGCCAAAGCTCTTAACTTAAGTCAGGTTGTTGGGAAAAAGAAATAAGAAAACAGAATACTTATTTGCTCATTTATTTATTTACTTTCTAGCTGTTGACAAGAGCAATAGAAAGTAAGCCCACCCTTCTTATAAAGGAATAACATTCATTCATTCATTCATTCAGTGCAGACTGAACCTTTGTAAAATGCCCCATCTTTTTAAGCAAGAGTGGAACAGGCTAAAATGATGGAATATTAAAAATAGATCAACCTGATTATTTCCAAAGAGTGTTATGATAAGCCATCCAAAAAGATGAATAGTTTTAAATATTATATTATGGTTGGTCACACAGTCAGACAAATGTTTAGACTGGATTTGGGGCAGGGGTGAAATGCTCCTGGTTCAAACTGGATCACTTGATCTGGTAGCGATGGCGGTGGGTGGTTCGGAGAACCGGTAGCAAAAATCCCTGCGCCTACCCCACCATGCCCAGCTGAGCTGCATGATCATCAGAGGCTTTTTTTTTTTACTTTTAAAAGCATTTTTTCTACAACCTCTTCCGACGAAAAAATGCCTTTAAAAGTTAAAAAAAAAGCCTCTGATGATCGCGCCACTCAGCTGGGATCCTCAGAGGCTTTTCAAAGCATTTTTTTCTGCCACCTCTTGGCTGAAGAGGTGGTAAAACAAATGCTTTGAAAAGTCTCTGACGAACCCAGCTGAGTTGCCTGATCGACAGAGAAGCTTTTCAAAGCATTTTTTAAAAAGCCTCTCTGATGATCCCAGCTGAGTTGCCTGATCGGCAGAGGCTTTTCAAAGCATTAGAAAAAATGCTTTGAAAAGTTAAAAAAAAAAAGTTGGCCACACCCACCCAGTCACATTACCCCCCCAGCCACGCCCACAGAACCAGTAGTAACAAATATTACATTTCACCCCTGATTTGGGGGCTTTATCCACCTACGGAGTTCTTCCCAAGGACCTAGGGTTAGCAGATGTAGATGGTGTTAAAGGTAGTGGTGACGTTAAAATCATCGCAGGCTGTAAGCCAGGGGTGTCAAACTCGCATCATGATAGCATTGTCACTTGACGTATTGGGACTTTTTTCCCCTTCACTAGACCTGGTGTGGGCATGGCCAGCACGTGACACATCTGGTCCGCAGGCCGTGAGTTTAACAGTAAAGTTGCCTTTTGCAATTGACTGATAGTGATTTTGTCAATGCTGTTGGCATTCAAACCGCGCTCCAGATGTTTTGAGATTGACCCAAGGTGTCTATTATTATTTTTGCTTTTGTTTGTCCCAGTTGTTCTAATTATTATTAATCAAAAAGCATAGTGAACCAAGCAGCAGCTTTTGAATTTTTTGAAACAGATTCACTGAAAGATGGATTTTACCTGGGAACCATAACCTTGCTGGGATGAACCACTCTGCAAAGAAACAAGATTTTTTTTTGTAAATTGGCTCTTCAAAAATACACAAAATTCTTAGTAGAAATAAAACAAGACAATATGTTCTGTCCTTACCTGGCTACTTCCAAAACCTTGCTGAGATGATGATCCAGCCTATGGGAGAAATGACGAGTGAAAACATTATAAATATGGATCTTATATGAGTGCCAAGGATTATACAATATGTCTTTTTAATGAAGATGTGGCTATGGTTTTGCCAGGAGGTCTTAAAACAGAATTAAATTCCAACTTTGGATAGGCTGCTTTTTTGGTAACACCATAAGAGAAGGATGAGTAATTTTAGATTCTTTGTCCAAAATATTCAAAATAGCAGAGCAAACCCTAAATGAATTTAATTTCTTTCACTTGATCAAGACAGTTATGTTATAATATTCAAGCAAAGCATGAGTGTTATCTAATTTGATGAGTTATCCCACCAAATAATTTTTACACTCTTAATTTAGTAAGTTCTTGTTTTATGTTTTGTTTTATTTTTATGTATAATGTACACTGAAGATGGCATTCAATTTCGTTGTATGAGTTGCAATGACAATAAAGTAAACAATTCACTATTACCTATAATAGTGTAACTTTTAAGAACTTACTTCTTCATAGTGCAAAAACATGCTTTCTCATTTAAGTGACCTGCATTAAATAAATGTCTCTTCCTCTTTCCTGTCTGCATTATGAAAAACTAGATGGATGGCTTAGGTGCTAATGTATGACCAATGACTTCCAAGCTCTCTTTGTAAGCATCGCCTGCCATATTGTCTGAACATGAAGTTGTGGCTTCTCCCAGTCCAAAGCGAGGCACATTTAAACAGAGCAAACATTGTTTCAAATTTGCTGGAATTGTCCTGCAGACAGGATATTTCCAATGGATCTTTTTGTGTAAATGATAAACCAAGACTGCCGTTTTGTCCAGATTTGTCCTATGCAAAAATGACTACGCAACATTACAACCTAAAATGTTAGCTTGGGGAAAAATAATCTTTGGAGCGTATAGAAACTTTATTCCAAAACTGATATTACATCAATCTTTTATTAGGATTTTGTGATTTGTGATTTTTCTTATGGTCTCAAAGGATATATTTGCTTTTTCTAGTCTTACGGTATTGATTGAACATATATTAACTATATAGGTAGCTGTCCACATATGGCTGACTGGGGCACTATTACAATGAAAATTGTATCCATGTAGATCAGGGGTGTCAAACTCAAGGCCCATGGGCCGGACCCAGCTTGCAGGGTGTTTAGTTATGGCCCGCAGGATCACCCTGCAAACAGCGAAGGACCAGCCCATGGTGCCTCTACCAGCAAAAACAGAGGTCAGGAGGGTCTAGTGCACCCCTCCCAAATTCCGTTTTCAGTTGCAATGGCTTTCTGCAGCCCTCCTGAGCTTCGTTTTTGTTGGCAGAGTGCTCGGGCCACCACAGGTGCCCCTGAAACAAGTGATGTTGAGCTGGTCATGCCCACCCTAGGCATACACACATCCTGAGGTCAAATACATCCCTGATGCAGTCCTGAATGAAATTGAGTTTGACACCTCTGATGTAGATGATTTATATCTTCTTCAGAGCATCCAAAGGTTTTAAATTTATTTACTGTGAAACAGGTTCAAAGAGTGTTTCTGCTGAAGTTCTTTTTTAAATTGTGCAATCATTCTTGTTTTATTCATAAAGCTTTATATATCAGATGTTGCTGTTTTCTGCTGGAATTTTCCCATGTTTTTCTACTGAGTTTCTCTTTGCCTTTTTTCCCTTACATTTCTATTCAGTAGCAACAGTACAGCTTTTGACTATATTAAAAGCCAATGTTCTGAAAGCAACTGAAGTATTTTCAATGTAAGATATCCTTTTCAAGGTTTCTAATCCATTTAACTGTCCATGACATTACATAGGAAAGAACAATTTTAGGGGAAAATCCTGTCAAACAAGAAATAGTTTTGAAGGAAGTAAGACAAATAAGGGAACACAGTGGCAATCTCCAGTTAGCGCCCTTTTCTTTTTACTTAATATATTTTGTTGTATAATTTCACATAATAATAAAAAAAGATCCAATCAACACAGTTCTCACATGTTAGAGCATAGAATTTTACACAGACCTGTAATGTGGCCAATGCAGATTTGTTTAAGTTCAAAGGAAAATAGTGCCCTTATTTTGTGTTTAGCATTTTTCCTTGCCCCCCCCCCCACAACCCACCCAAAAAAAGGGAAGAAGAATGGCACAGCCTTGTTAATCAGTTAAAAGGTTGGGACGATTTTGTCTAAAGCAATTTCTCAAGCACACATTAGCAATGCCACCTCCTGCTTAGTAATAGACTGGCATTGCTTTTTGGATGTTTAAGCACTAGATGTCATAATGATAATTATAGGGAAGAAAATCCAGTAGTTCAAAAATCAACAGCTGTTAAATCCATGTTCAGTTTGTCACTCAAGGCAACAGAATTTGGCAATTAAGGAAATTAGAAGCACATCTTCAATGAGTATGACGCAGGAATGGGCACTAGGTGCCTTTCTGACATCAAAATATAACCACAAGTATTTGAAGGGCCACAATTTCCCCTCAATAATAAATAAATCTTACCGGTTTACAAGGATTCTTGCCAGGGGTATTTCCCTGCAGGGAAAAATAAATAAATAAACAGCTTGTTAATTGACAATATCAATTAATTAAAAATTAGTATTTGCACATTACAGCTTAAGTTGAGGGGAAAAAATGCCTCAACTGAAAAAAAGACATTGCAATCATAATTAGAAATAGGAGTCCTTCAGCCAACAGATGGATTCATGACTCAAAATTGATTATAAAACTTTCTGTTTGAATATGATGAATTTCCACACATTACAATAATCAGAATGGATACAAGCAGGCATTCCTCAGATTATGGAAATAAACAGTTGGCTCAACTATTCTACTCTAAAGAATAGTTTAATATAATGAAAACAAGCCGCAGCAAGTTTTCATATTCTCTTTTCTTCTTCTAATGGGGGAGAAAAATGAAAACCTTGCTTCTGTTCTTTAATTAATTGTTGCTTGAGATATTATTCAAACCTAACAATACTTTAGCTAATTATACATTAAAACAAGCTATTTTTTTAATTAGTCAAACATAATTCAAAGAAAACATGTATACTTTTGCTGACCTCCTTGCAGCCATGTTGGATGAGTAGGACAACAGAGTAGATTTACTCTCTTTTCCAACTTATACAAACAACCATGGTTGAAGATTATATGCAAGCTTTCCCAATGTCAAATTGAACTTCAGCGACTACATTAAAATTTCATTTTGCATAAAGTAGGGTAGGGTGGAAGGTCCTCTCTTCACAAAGAGAACATAAGAAACACTTTAGCAGGTTGTATTTGTGAGGAAAGATACTAACCTGACCACAAGGATTACTGCCAGTTGATACAATAGATCCACTGCTGCCAAATGTAGATGATGAACCAGTAGAGCCTGTAGAGGGCCTCCCGCCACCAACTATAATCGAGGTTCCACTACTGCCAACCGAAGAAGGTCTACCGCCACTAACTATAACTGAAGTTCCACTGCCACCAACTGAAGTAGAAGGTCTACCACCACCAACTATAATCGTTTCACCCTGATGAAAAAAATAATAGCACTACTACAGATATTGTTTTTGTATGAAATGGAACATATTTCTTAAAATAACCCTAATATCTACAAATCCTGGTATGAAAAAGACATCGTCGTAGACTATACAAAGGAGGAGAAAATTAGTGTTCCAATTGCTAAAAGTAAAAAAATAAAATAAAATTAAGCAAATAGGAAATATCGTAAAATTATTGAGTTCAAGAAGGACGTTATATGTAGACATTTTGGAGATGGATGGATGGGTGGGAGGGTGGGTGGGTGGATGATAGATAGAATGATAGATGATGGTAGACAGACAGACAGACAGACAGACAAAATATAGTCTCTTTTGAACAAAAATCTAAGTTGAGATGGACACTGCAAGACTCCAGATACCATTATTGTCTGTACTGCAATGGAATCAATACTGGTAAAGAATACAATTACTGTCAAAAAACTTCCCAGAGTGAATGTTTTCTATAACTTCAGGGATTGTTTAGACAACTAACCTCTGCAGGCTTATCTGTAGTAGCTAAATAAGGGATCACAAACAAAATTAGTGCCATATCCATGAAACCTCTTGTCAATCCTACTGCTGGTTTGCCTTTGACAAGTTCTCTCAAGAAAGCAATTTTGCTTAGTTTTTGGAATGAGTAAAGGATTTAAAGTATCCTTCTCTGCACTTATTCTTCCAAGTGAGAATTTGATAGCATAAATCAAGATTTTTAAATACATCTGGGAGTGGAATCCCAGCAACTTTACCTACATACATGGATAGAAATCTCTGTTGGAGAAGATTGCTTCTTTGAAGAAATAATGCATGGGGCGGTTTCATAAAGAATTCCTTTCCACATTTATCTTCGCCCTCCCAGAAAAGGAAGTGAATTTTTATCGGAAGGAACTGTACCACAGGTTCCTTCCACCAGACTTTTAAAGTTTCAGAGATTTTCAGAAGTATATAATGAGGAATAATACTCAAACTGTAGATCACATCGTAACTGGCTGAAAGTTGAAGGCATATACTGGTCTAGATGGCCTAGACCTGTGATGGTGAACCTATGGCACACGTGCTGGAAGTGGCACACAGAACTATCTCTCTGGGCATGCCAGCTGTCGCCCATTGCTCTTTTGGGTTCTGGCGCACATGTGTGCGCCAACCAGCTGGTCTTTGGGCGTGCATGCATGCTAGAAAGCAGAAGACCAGGTGACTAGTGCGCATGCGTGTGCCGAAAACCAGAAGCTTCCCAGCACGTACACGCAGGCGCTCCCATTTCAGCACTCGGTGCCAAAAAGGTTCACCAACACTGGTTTAGACCTTGGTATTAGAACATAGATCTTTTTAACATTTATATTTTATTGTGTTTTACTAATGTAGGTGAAATGTGAATATATTTTGATACTCCTTTTGATTTGCCATACGCCAGGGATCCCTAATCCCTGATCCATAGACCACACCAGTCCAAGGCATGCCAGCAAACGGTTGGTGCAAACAAGCGAAGTCCCATCTGTGGAATGCAGGTAGCATGCGAAACTGTGCCCCTGCGGTCCCCGGAAAAATCTTTCTCCATAGAACCAGTGCCCAAAATGTTGGGGGCTGCTGCCATATGTTACATAAATAAATCCTCCAGATTTCTCACACTGATACGTACCATCAGAAACAGCCCTCCCATAATCCCAGTGAAGCTAACAGGACTCATGTATGACAAAAGAAAGTGTACCTGAGAGACAGAAGAGCCACCACTCTGAGATGCAGAAGACTGTATAGTCTGTTAAGAAAGCAGAAATATATTTTGGAATTATAGATCCAAAGCTTGGAACATTGCTATGAAAATTATTATGTAGGTCTTTGGTTATTCGGGTGTTCTCCTGCGTAGAATTGGATGTGTCTTGGTGACGTTTCGACGAAGTCTCATTTTTCATCTTCAGGCTGGTGTTCTCGGCAAATTGCTCCTGGAAGCACGAAGCCGAGAACACCAGCCTGAAGATGACGAATGAGACTTCGTCAAAACATCACCAAGACACATCCAATTCTACGCGGGAGAAGACCCGAATAACCAAAGACCTACATATAAACACCCGTGAAAACCTCAGAAAATTATTATGCGTGTACTGAATATGGTCAGGAACAAAAACGATAATTCCTCACTACTAGAAAGATTTTCAGTCTTGAGATCCTTATGTGCATTGCTTTCTGTTTAAGAGCTGGCTCTAAATCAGCATAATGGAAAGGCTGATTTTCCATGGTCAACGTTTTGTGATATGTTAAAAAATAAGCCTGAATTTGCTGTTTCTCCTTTTGCGTTTTTCTCTTTCCATACCTTTTTGTACATTAAAAGAACACTTTTTTAAAAAAACAGGTTCAGTTTTGAGAATATATTTACCAATTTGCAGGCTTGGCTGTTGTAGGAAGAAGAGGTCTGTTTATAAAAAAGAAAGAAAGAAACAGTTATTTGGAAATGAATGTAGTGATGGAATGATTAGAAGCCAGACAGTGCTTCTAAAGCATACATAAAATATATGGAAAGTTTTCCCTGACCAGTTATGTCTGATTCTAGGCTGTGGTGCTCATCTCCATTTCTCGGCAAAGGGAGCCAGCATTGTCTTAAGACATTTCCTTGGTCATGTGGCCAGCATGGCTGTATGCCAGAGGTGCACAGAATGCAATTATCTTTGTACCAAAGTGATACCTATTAATCTACTTGCATTTGAATGCTTTCGAACTTCTAGGTGGAAAGGAGCTGGGGCAGGAATGGGAGCTCACCTTATTGGGCAGCGCTCATGTCTTGAACCTAGGCTGTCCACTTTCCAGCTGACAAGCTCCGTGTCTTTAACCCCTGAGTCATCGCGCCCCCAAAGTATATGTATGTCTTAATATTTCATATTTTTGCGGAATTCTCTCGGTAATATTTTACAGCTGCAGAAGTCCAACATTTCTGTTTTGTTGCACAGATGTTTTGTTGACAAGTTAATTTTTGAATGCCCTGTCCAATAGTTGCTGTTAAACACATCTTCCCTTCTTCCCTACTAGCTTGGCTTTTAATGAGGAGACCAGTCATCCTTGATTTAGCATCCTTTGGCAGATTGCAGGATGCTAGTGTTCAGTAGCCCCCATATGCCTTGCTGGTGTTACCATCTTTACTGCAAGCTATGATTTGGCAAGGAACAGTAGACAGTTTTGCCTCTAATCATGCTTTCTTTATCTTCTAGAACAGGGATGTCAAATTTGCGTCGTCATGGCAGTGTCACATGACGTATTGGGACTTTCCCACCCTTCGCTAAACCAGGCGGGGGCGGAGCCAACACAGGACGCATCTGGCCCACTGGCTACAAGTTTGACATCCCTGTTCTAGAACGAGGAAAAACAGCTGCTTGTCTTCCTCACCTGCATATTAATGATAGTCAAGAGACAATACCTCCTGCTTGTGGATCTAACCACAGTCTCTAAAGAAAAAGTTCTTTCCTTATTCAAAGCTTAGCTGCATGTTGCCATTCGTTGCCACATCAGCGACATCTAAGCCCAGATAAACCATCTAGCTAAGCCTAACAGCAAGAATTAGGATGTGAGTTTGGAAAATTCAGCCTGGCTCAAAGTTTTGG
Organism: Masticophis lateralis; assembly: GCA_030761175.1. NCBI lineage: Eukaryota > Metazoa > Chordata > Lepidosauria > Squamata > Colubridae > Masticophis > Masticophis lateralis. The sequence goes on from JAUDYJ010000003.1 coordinate 127,714,577, forward strand.
TGAGAGTAGACTTGGACCTTGTTTCGGCCAACACTTTAACTATTACATTGCACTGGTTCTCTAGTAACACCTTTGACTCTAGACCTAGCTGGCCAGCCTAGCAGTGAAGGACAGATTTATCCTCTTCTAGTTTGTCAACTCATCCTTCAAAATTAGAGGGATACCTATAGACTACATTGATTCAGTGATGTTGATAGTGAAAGAATGCTTACCTTATCACAAACTTTCATAGGTTGTCCACTCTAGGGAAACATAACAGAAGCCATTTTAAAAACAAGAAGCATTTCACATACAGGTAATCCTCGACTCACAACAGTTCATTTAGTGACAGTTCAAAGTTACACTACTGAAAAAGCGACTTGGGGCCGTTTTTCACTCTTATGACCTTTGCAGCATCCCCATGGCCACATGATCAGAATTCAGATGCTTGGCAACTGGTTCATATTTATGACCATTGCAGTGTCCTGGGATCATGTGATCTGCTTTTGTGACCTTCTGACTGGCAAAGTCAATGGGGAAGCCAGATTTAGGATTTTGAACACTGTGATTGAATTAATGCATTGCACTAAACAATTATTTGTTTTAATGATTTATTAAGCAAGTTTTGCTGGCCTGAACCACATATTCTGAAAGCCAAAGCCAGGTAATATTACGATTTAGAATGAGAATGTCCTTGATGTATAACATTTGTGGGGAAAAGAAGGTCATGATATATTTCTGAAAACATTATTTGCAGGTTAGTGACCCAAGGCACATTAGCAGTGGATATAATTTTTATGATTCTATCAACTGAAGAGTTGAATGTAAATAAATAATAGTTACCTGAATTGTAATACGGATGTCACTTTGAGGATTTGAACCCTGTAGAAGAAAGCAACAATTTTACATAACATTGGTTGTAGAACTGCAACTATTTTATAGTGTTTAATCAATTCTTCCCAGCCCTCAATTTCTGTAACTACCAGTTAGGATAACTAAGGGTTATAGGATTCTAGGGTACTGACAAACCTCTGAATTCTTTACTATTTATCCACAAAACTTGCCATTGCTAAATGTAAACAAGTAAGTAGATTTTCCCTAAATGCAGATATTAATTTTAGAACAGTGTTTCCATTCTCATACATCCAGAAGATGAGTAGCAATTTTTAACTCTAACCTGTCCGATTTATGACTCAATCAATCAAATACATCTACCAAATAGAGCGTTAAATATCACTCAAAAAAAAGGTTTTCCAAATGTTCTGATCTAAAAAAGTGGCATTTATCCCTATTCCAGCAGTCCATTTTTACAGTTTTATTGAAAATTCCAGTAGCTTGGATAGACAATTGTTAGCCTCTATTTGTTTGGAGAATCATAGACTGCAAAGACCTTCATTTGCAGGTGCACACAATTAATATCAGGACAACCAAAACTGATTTAAATTTAGAGTCCCGCAATTGTTTGGACTTGCAATCAATATCTGAGATGTGAAAACACCAGCCAATCAGGACTTCTCCCCACGTACAAATAGAACTTATCAGGAGCTGAGTTTATTCTAAGAGTCACTGCCACTTGTTATAACAAGTAGGTCCTAACTCATCCTTCACAAACAGAAAATAAAAAATGTTCTTTGCTGTACCAGGTACTGTTGGGCTATTGTCCCTGTAAAATATATTATCTGAGAGTAGAGCAAGCCAGCAGACATATACCTTACAGCTTACCCAGTATTTTATGAATAAAACAGAGTTGCAAAAGCAGGAGGTAGGGAAGTGGGGAATTAGAGCAGGCAATCTCTCTGTGAAAAGAACTATGAACAAAAGATGATCCTAAATTTCATAAAACCTTCAAAGAGTGATTTAGAAGTTTTTAGATCATGCAGAGCATATATATAATAGCAGCCTCAAAGAACATCATTCTGGATAAAACTCAGAGAAAATTCACATGGCAAAAATAATTCATACAGTAACTATTTCTCCACTCAAAAAGAAAGAAACATTTCCTTTATTGGTTGAAAATACCATTTATATTGTCATATGCTGAAATAATCTGTGAGGCAAAAAACTATTCATTGCCTGCCGTTTTTGGATGATGTATCAAAGGGGCTTTGTTTTCAGTCATTTAACCATAAATCATTAATTACCGATACAAAAAATGAAAACAGCCTTCCTTTCATTTGAGATCTTGTGAACAAGATGAGTGGGAGTGGCAAAGCCTAATTAGGTTTCTCAGCAGATGGCACTATTTTTAGGAGAATGAAACAATTTCCCCTTTTTTCTGGGTCTCCAACATCCCTTCAAAATCTCTTCCATAAGATCCCCCAGGCTCTGTTGCAGATTCTGAAAAGTTAACAGGAGGTCACAAGGGTGAGGGTGAAGAAGAGAAGTCACCTCTCTCAGATTTCATTCAAAGTTATGTACTAGTACATTCTTTCCATGATGAAATTTCTAATTTAATGTACAGTACCTCCTCTCCTTCAAAACCATGCAAAACAAAAAACACACAACCACTGCCAATGGAAACTTGCAAGATTATCAGCTAGCTGCATCCGCAAGTAAGGTTGTAGTCCAGATAGCTTACTCCATGCTCCTATAGTAACATCATCAACTACATCATCAATGTAGTAATTTGCCATTTGATTAAAGAATGGAATTTAGCTATCCATTTTTATCTGTGATTCATGATTAATGTACGGTTAAATAACCTAAAAAAATTGAAAGGAATAAATGAGAAAAGAAATCATACCTGGCTCTGGATCTTTTCACCGTACTTAGTGCTCTGCAAAAGGACAGATATTAACAGTTTATTATGGTATTTTCTTGCAGATTAATCTCTGTGTTGTAGAAATATATATTGTATGCATTTTACCCCAATTATTTTGAGTCTACAATAATTTCTTTTCTACAAATGAGTACTCTTTTCATCCTTGGAAATAGATAAATAGATGAATAGATAGATAAATAGTAGGTAGGTAGGTAGGTAGGTAGGTAGGTAGGTAGATAGATAGATAGATAGATAGATAGATAGATAGATAGATAGATAGATATTTGTGTGTCTATGTCTGTGTATGTACATATACAGACACAGACACACACATATATACATACACATACATATACAACATATTTCCATAGCTGTCCGTCTTATACATCTGTAATCTCAGATGGTTTACAAACAAGAATAAAAACAGTTAAGAGAAAAGAAAACAGTACAAAAGGTTCTGGCAACATCTCCACAAACAACCTAACTGGGCTCCAGTCTTAAAGTATCCCAGGTTTTCAAGGCTTTTCAAAAGGCTAAGAGGAGAGGGCCTCCTGCTCTCAGCTCTCAGGGGTTTATGTGTTCTAAAGGATAGGAGTGAATACCATGCCCTCCACCCCAGCACCAGCTGATATTATCTCCACCTTCCTCCTGAATATTTCATTAATACACAGAATTTAGTGTAATACACCAATTTGGTGTACTGGTTAAGGCACCAGGCTAGAAACTGGGAGACTGTGAGTTCTAGTCCCACCTTAGACATAAAGCGCATTGGGGGACTTTGGTTCGATTAATTTTTCAGCCCTAGGAAACAGGCAATGGCAAACCACTTCTGAACTGTTGCTGAGAAAACTGCAAGGATTTGTCCAGGTGAAGAACCATTTTGGTGTAGTGGTTAAGACATAATGTTAGAAATCAGGAGACCAAGAGTTCTCGTTCTAATTCTGCCTTAGGCATGAAAGCCAGCTGGATGACTTTGGGCCAGTCATTCTCTCTCAACCCACAATGTTTGACTCAGGCAACAAGACTGTCGATCAATTCCTGTTGCAGCCAATGGATCAACATTCTTGCACTTCAAGAATGCAGCACTTGTAGAAAACACTAGGAAAAAAAAATAAGCAAGTGCTCTGAGCAAGTGTTTACAAGCTAACCATTCAAAATATGAAACCCTGATTTACTCCTCCTTTTCAAATCTGCCAGTGAGCATTCTGCATAAACAACTGACATTATGTTTTAAATAAAGCAAAGGAAAAAAATGTTTACCTGAATATGCTTGTAGTGGGAGTTGGCAAGTTGCTATAAAAATTGAGAAAAAAAATATATCATTTGAATTCTCTACGTCACTTTAATAGTGTTTCCATGTGTGTTGGCAGCATGGATTGTTGACAAAGAGTTAGTGGTGTGAACCCTTTTATTTCCCTTTTCAGATACAAGAAATACTTGTGCAGAAAGGTTTATTTAGCCAGCTGCAGCAATTTATATATTGCAAATTTGTCCACACACTTGCTTAGAAGAAATTGCTTATGAGTGGATTGCATTGTTATTGTTAATTACTCCTCTTGCTTCTTATTTGTAGTGTTATTTGTAATCATTAAGATAAAGAGGACGATCCACCATTCCACTAACCTAGCACTTTTGAAGGGAGGGGAACAGCAGTTGCCTAAAAGCAATGTTTTCATAAGCAAGGGGACACTTCCAAAGGTATTGACGAAATATGCCATCAGGCGATCCCTGGGCACTGTCTACTATAGACTCTATCTTCCTTAAAAATATTCTTGGCAAAGGATCCACTATCTAAAATTATGATTAAGTCCCCAATATGCTGTGCTACCAAACCATTCCCAGGTATCTTGTTTATACTTACTATCTCTTAAGTAAAATATAAAACATTTTTGTACTTTTCTTCCCCAGATAGTTTGAACCTTGGTGTAGATCCAAAATCTCAAAAGGTTGCTATATAATAGAAGTTATACAGAAGACTTCAAGGGGTTTATCTGCTGCTATCCTTGGGGTTTCTGGCATGCCAAAAGAATTTGAACTGGTATATTTTTCTCTGTTAACTCTCTTAATATTTATTTAATAAACTCCTCTTTGGCATTTTATTCTGGATCAAGTCTATAGCTTTTGAACTGTAACAAACCTGCTGACTCTCATCTGGCCACCATGTGCCAACACACAATGTAAGAAAGTGGTTCTGGAAGAATATTTTCATAGCAATTAGACGATAACTTTGGAATGAATGAAAGAAAATGGAACTTCTTTTCTTTAAAAATGTGACTTATGCTTAATTGTAACACTGCATCTGTTACTAATGTACTTGAGTGTTTAGATTCAAAATACAATGTATTATGCAATGCGGGAGTTACAAAAAAAATCTACATTCCCTATCCTTGAATACCCTGTCAATCCATATACTTTCTTAAATGCAGCAATTAATTTGTATTTTGCTTGCTAGCTTCCTGCACGTAGAGAATGCAATGTCTTTGTGTTTTATATTCATGTAGCATAAATCAACCACATAAATTCATTCTCATTTACAGGAAAGTGCATTCTTTGCAGGAGATTGTGAATAATAACGGTTTTTTCAGTTCTAGGTTCAGTCTGGAAATATTGTATGTGAAAATTTGACATACAAGTGCTATAAAAATGTAATGCATGTAAAGAATGTAGAGGAAAAAAAAATGTATGTTATCATTTTAGAAGTCCCCAAGCAGGCAGTTCATTTACAGAAATAATTTTAGAGGACCAGAAAATTGAATGCATGAATTAAAAAAAAAAATTTCCAGAAGAAACTTTTATGGCACACTTTTACCTAATTTAGTGTATTTTATTGTAAAGGAATGTTTGTGTCTCAAAATGGCGCAATTTCCCATTCATAACCTTCACATGGTTCCCTACTATTTCGTCTCCTTTTTTTTTTCTTTAGCTCAGAAAAATTACAGAAGAAAAGATGGAAAGACCTTTTAAATGGAAGTATTAGAAACACATTGACTTGAGCCCAATTGGAGAAACAAGCATTCTTACCGATGAATATGTTTCACGCTGTAAAGAAAGAAAGGATAAAAAAGAATAATTAAAAACAATAGTTACAAGAAAAGCCTCTCTATTTGACTAGTAGCAAAAAGTTATTTGCATGATCAATGAGTTGCAATTAGACATTCACTTTGCATTCTTTTACAGTAATAAAATTAAAGAATTAAATTAGTAGGGCTTACTTCAGGTGGAAAAGGCATCGTAGGAGGATATACTACGACCTGTCAAAAATCACCACAGAGAAAAGTTTTGTTTAGATTTTGTTTAATAGAAAGGGCCAGAGACCATTAGAATTTATTTCTCTCTGTTATAAATTTGTTGTAAAAATTGAATGAATGGAAAAATTTCATTTGGAAAACCCCTCTTGTAAAAGCTTTTAATTTTTTAAACCAGGAAAAAATCTCCCATGAAATAGTTTTGAAATGAAATTCAAAACTATTCTTCCCAAATAACTGATATCTGGAAAATAAGAAGGAAAACCATATAATCATTTTTCTGCCCAGTTGAACATAAGAAGGAAAACCATATAATCATTTTTCTGCCCAGTTGAACAAACTATTGTTAGTGTCATTTTACACAGAAATGGTGGCAGGCTGCCTCATGAAAATCAGTGGGTGCCTAGTCACTGATTTAAATGAGAAAGTAGAATTGTAACTACTATCCGTATCAGATACTAGTGTCAATACTGCCTGGACAAACATCAGATGTGCTTCTGTATCCACATTTGTTCAGTTTCTGAACAGGGCAGGAAAGGCTAATCTGCATCCAGATCATGACAATAAAAACACACAGAATTAAGTATAATAGATTCAGTTTAGTGGCATAGGAAAACAGCCTTATAACATAGCCTTTTGCTTGATATCCCAGGTTGCGAGTTCTTCACAATATTGTAATTGTGTAGTGTTGCCCCATATCCCATCATCTTGATGCATACAAGCTCACTAATAACACTATAGTGAGTTTATGAACTGATTGGAGTCTTCATCGCCACTAAAGGCAGATATTGTGTCCAACAAGGATTGTGGGAGAGCACCGACTTCCTAACTCTGGGTTGCATGTGGAAGTTGAGGTGACACTCTTTTTGACAAATTAGGACCAATGCCCTGAGGTTCTGGAGACCACATGTCCACCAATTGAGACCAATAATCTGAGCTAAGGTTCTTTCTATGCCAGATCTAAACTAAAAGTAGAGGAATGAGGAGCTTCTATTATATATTGTAACATTTTATGGGTGAAACTTAGGAAAGAGTGGGGGGCAGTGGGGAAATCCTCCCTGTTTTGCCACTGGTTTGCTCCCTGCACATGCTCAGTGTGCACCAAATGCACCCTGTGCTTGCGCACATGCACAGAACATGCCAAATGCACACTGCGTGTGGAAAAAGGAAGCTTGGGAAGGTAAGTAGAACACCGGGGGGGGCGGGGGGGAGGAACAGCTGTACTATGCAATTTAGATGCACAGGATTTCCTGCTTTCTAGCTATTTTAAATCCCGCGGTTCGGACCAACCAGTAGCTTTTTTTTACTACCAGTTCACCAAACTGGTAGCTTTTATCACTACCAGTTTTCCCGAACCGGTGTAAACCGGTAGGATTTCACTACTGGTGGGGGAATGGCTAGCACTTCACTGTTCTGCTGTTGAATTGTTCCCATCCCCCAATGTAGCTGCAGCCTTTACAACATGGCCAAGACAAATGGAAAACTGGTGGCAGGAGGAGATGCCTCCCTAAAAGCACACTCCAGCCGAGTGGGAGCAGCATAAGATGGAACAAAGCACAGCAGGCAAACCCGATTTTCTTACTGGTTTTAATGTGGAGCACAAGAACCTGGGTAGAAATTGCCTCACAAAATAGCAATAGCAATAACACCTAGACTTATATACCACTTCATAGTGCTTCATAGCCCTCTCCAAGTGGTTTCTAAAGTCAGCATATTGCCCCCAACAATCTCATATTAATAACCTCAGGAGGATGGAAGGTTGAGTCAACCTCGGGCCAGTTAGGATCGAATTCCTGGTAGCCAACAGTGAGTTAACTGGCAATACTGCATTCTAACCACTCGCCACCATGGTGCCTAAGGATTCTAACCACTGTGGCTCCATCCTCCTAAATCTAAGGATGGGCTGAAAGAGAATGTGGGAATCAACCTCAGACAACCTCTGATTTTGGGGGCCATAAAAGGGCAGCAAGTTAATGGCAATGGTATCTATTTCAATGGGGGGGGGGTTCTCTTTCATTTGCCTGGCTTTCAATTCTATCCAATTTGTTGTGGATAGGTGGGGGATTTACTGCTTCATCATAGGCAACCAAATACTGTATCTTAGCCCATCTTTTCATGAGCCTAATGTTAGTCAATCTACTTCTAGTTTTAGCTTTAAATACAGAGGCAGGATAATGACTTAGATTAAAAACCAGAAGACAGGTTTGTTGCAAGGAATGGTTGCACTTTTAAAAGAAGGTCCTACATAAGGATATTTCAGAGGTTTAGTTCAGAAAAAGAACCTACCTTCCCTTTATCTGAAATAGTTGAAACAGACTGCAAGAAAAACAAAAAGCAAGTATTATATTTTATCGATTATAACGTCACCAGGGGGCATCATGGAGCAGTTTATGCCACCCTTTGGACAACAGTTCTATACAGAGGGATTTCCAGGAGCAAGGGGCATCACATAGTCAATGCCCCTCCTCTTTATAACTCCCTCCTTGTGGAAATCCCTGGTTTCATTCAGGAAAGAATGAGAAAGAATATCAATACAGCGCTGCCTTGATCCTATTTTATTGTAACAGGGAGGGAGAGAAACAGTAACACTGTCAGCCTTTCCATATTCTCTTATTGCAATATAGCCTATATCAATAAGGTAGACTTATATTTCTTGTGGTATCTGTTTCCTGACATGGTCTACCCTGAAAGGCTAGCAGTATACCGGTTTAGGAAACTTCTTTCCTCGGCTGCCTACATATTTTGGAAACCTTTAACATAGCAATTGATTTCTTACCTGCCCATAACTGCTGCTGCCACTGGTATCTATGCCTCCCTGCAAATAAAATAAAACCAACTGTAAATAAAACTGGCAGAATTTAAGAGATTTGCATTTATAACAGGGTGTTCTTGTTCATTAGTGTTTAACTTAAATCTCTACCTAAGTTAGGATCCTAGAGGTTTTTAGATGTTTCTGGACTACAATTCCCACAATACTGATCTTTGGCTATGCTTGCTGATTGAGACCAAAGAGAGTGGTCTAAAACAGTGGTGGGATTCAACATTTTTTACTACTAGTTCTGTCGATGTGGCTTGATGGGTGTGGCATGGCTTGGTGGGTGTGATAGGGGAAGGATACTGTAAAATCTCTATTCCCTCCCCACTCCAGGGGAAGGTTACTGCAAAATCCACATTTCCTCCCAATCATCTGGGACTCGGGAGGCAGAGACTAGATGGGGGTGGGGCCAGTCAGAGGTGGTATTTACCGGTTCTCCAAACTACTCAAAATTTCTGCTACCGGTTCTCCAGAACTGGTCAGAACCTGCTGAATACCACCTCTGATCTACAATCAGGGAGCCCACAGAATTCCAATGTCTAAATCTTGAGAAAGAACTTTGGAAAATCCTTGGGAGAACTTGTTAGAATACTAAATGGAATGATGCTGAAAATGCAGTATCAATGTTATGGCAGGATACTTCCCATCCAATATTTTGCACTCTTCAGGATCTGGACCTGACTGATCTTATGATGACATTTTGGGTAGGGGCAGTTGATTCATTTCTGACTGTGCTCTTATTCATTAGAAATTGCAGCAGGTTTTAAAAAAAATGTTTCAGTTCTGCACACCTTCTGGGTGGCCCATTGGCCCATTTCCCAACTCTTATTTTACTTTCTGACTTCTGGACCCAGGTTTGCAGTACTTTTCTCAAGTCCGCAGATATTACAAGCACAGGAAAGTGGGTGCCAAGGGTTACTAGTAACTTCTTTTGTTTTCTTTTGGAGAATGTAGGTGAGGTGATTTCTGTTACTCCAGGACCAGCCTCCAGTTGGAGAGGAGGAAGCAGGATACTGGATGCTATTGGTCAACTGGAAAAGGAGAGTGAGAACTGATTGGCTCCTGGCATTCTCTGTATTTCAAGATTTGCAGAAATAAAGATTATTATAGATTTTCTTTATGAAAGTTTGGGGAAAAGAAATATTGGAGTGGATGTGCTCATAATTTCTGTGTGTATGTTTAATTTTATGGCTTTTATAAGTATCAGTTGCAACACAAATTGTTAAACATATGTGAAACTTTAAACATTAATTTCTCACTGTACATTTGGAAGGGATTCCATTTAGTGAGACTCATTTTCAGAAAAATAAGAGGCGAATTATAGTTTGAATATACTGAAAAACACAGGACTGTTAAACAGCATAAATGCCACCAACAGCATCATTCAAACAACAGGAGACTTACATCACCACAACCATATTTGTTGTAGACACTTGCAGTTCCACCCTGTATGAAAAATAGAGAATTAAATGAAGACACTTTACAAAATGTGAATATTTTGCATCCAGGATGAGGTTTTCATTGTTTTCATATGATGCTTTTGCTATAAAAATAGCTGCTTCATTCTCAAAATATAGGCAACATCTAGGAATGTTGCCTATATTTTCTAACCGTCTTCTGTTTGCCACAATTTCTGTGGTCCATTCTGAAGGGTTTATTTTTTTTAAGGAGCAAACAAAAAAAGTGTCATTATGTCTTGATTGTTAAGACTGGAAGCCATCTTTCTGAAAGCATCATTTGTGGAAATCTTTTGAAAGGGAATTTCTGGTAACCCACTTTCCAAAATTGTTATTATTCTTGGAAGACTAGACAAGGCACAAAAACTCTATCACATCTGTAAGTCAAAAACAGTATCCTCCATTACACTAAGAAAGTAGAGAACTGAAAGCCTATGCAATACAATGGCACTGCTGAAGTTATAACAATAACAACAGCACTTAGACTTATATATTGCCCCGCAGTGCTTCACATCACTCTTTGGATGGTTTACAATGTCAGCTTATTGCCCTCAACATTCTGGGTCCTCATTTTACTGACCTCAGAAGGATGGAAGCTTGAGTCAACCTTTAGTCCATCAGGATCGAACTCTAGATGGTGGGCAAAATTAGCCTCAAGTACTACATTCTAACCACTGCACCACTAGGTCTCTTTGTTATGCTTCCCAAAGACTCATGCCAGTTTTTATAAGAGAGCATAACTTAGATAGATGTGCCGACATTTCAATATTATCTGGTTTTAATTTGCCTTATTTGAAGGCAAAGATTAAATCATGGACAGGCAGATTTCGTTATTCCTGTTATTGTTTTGAAGTCATGTGGCATCCTTATTTAGTTCATTTATTTCTTAGATTTCTATCCTAGCCTTTTTCCCAGGATCTCAAGAGAAATCCCATTGCCTTTTTTTTTCAAAACAACAAGCTACATTGGGCTGAGAGTCCAAGTGATTGGCTCAAAGTCATCCGTTGAGCTTTCTTGACTGATGGTGGATTAAAATCTTGGCCTTTCTGTTCCTAATCTAGTAATTTAACCACTATTCCACAATGGAAATGATTCATCAAAACAAGTAAAGCTAGAAAATATTCGTCTTTTTCTTTCTTTTTGGGGAATTGGGAGATTGAATAAATTCAGACAACTATTTTAGGACTTATGTGGGATGGGAGGGGAAATCACCTTAAAATGTGTGACTTGGCAATATAATCTAATTCAGGAGTATTAAAAAACGTGGCCAAGCAGTTTTATGAAGCTTATGAGCTGTGGGTGGCCCATCTTTGGCCTAAACAGAAATGGGGAAAGTAAATACTTACACCAAGGCATCCAACCTTTTTGATGCTTCCCCCTTGGTAGATTAAGCCTCCCTAGAAAAAAGCAGTAACAGGTTATTCCTTTGCCAGTTATTTCATTTACTATGTCAAAAGAAACTACAAGGTAATAGCAGAGTTTTACTATTGTTCATCTACTCTAAAGAAAAAGGCTTCATTGCGAATAATTGTTGGTGACCTTGGCAACAAGGTGTATAACTTGGAAAGAAACCAAAGTTACTGATGTTGGTGCAGAAAGGGAATTAAATTAAATTATTGCTTGGGTTGATTTATTTGCTTTGCAGGTAAGGAAAAACCAGGAAGAAGATAACAGTTTCCCTTCATCTATTTTCTAATATCTAAAATTAGGGATTCACAAGTGGGGAATTCTAGTGATCCATAGGAGCCATGTAGCTTGAATGCCAAAGGGATGGCACTGCCTGTTGGAAATATGATAGTACAAGAGATTCATGGTAAACATGGTTTCCATATCAGTGAAGGTCTGACAAATAGTTCATGGAGGGATCTATCAATCCGTTGGGTGCACAAGCATTTTACTAACTGAACCATGTGCAGGGACAACCTAACCATATGCAAAAGCCACCTTTTTCAGGTGAGTCTATTGAACATAATAGGATAATATTCTTCCTTGTAAACACGTTATGCCGATTTACCACTGTGTCCCTATAATTCTCCCTCCATTAGTTATCCAAGCCAATTTTCTTCAGGTTTGGATCCAAGCAGTTAAAATCCAGTTCTCTATAGAGAATTCTGCTTGGTATCTTTTGCTAATGTTATATTGAGCATTAATTGTGTACTCTCAGCCCATCTATAGATATTATATATATATTTTAAAATACATCTTTGTCTTAAATTAAACTTAATTTATTTATCTTTGAAAAGAGATCATTGGCAATTTTACAGATCGTTCTTTTTCAGACAACTCCAGAAGGAAACATTTAAGAGAGAAAGAGAGAGAAAAAAGAATCATTCTATGATCTATGATCATGATCTATGTTAGATTTAGTCTGTTCCATCCAGAATTGTAGTACAGAAAGAAATAAACATTGTGGCTTAAGAAACACTTTTTCAAGGTCTTAATATTATTTTCTGAGTACAATGTAGAAAAATAAAAGTAACTAATGTAAATCAATGTAGGTATAATCTTTCCTTAACAATCCTGAATGGTGCCACATAAATTTGTACAATTTATACAATTAAGGGATCATCGAGAAGTGTGATGCAAGTTATGGCAATTATTCTTCTATAAAGTATTCTTCTCAACAATATCTCTAAATCTATGCTTTTGCCTAAACATAATTAACATTGGGGAGGAGGGGGGAGGAAATTCTTACCTGTGATTGACTGCTACTACTCTGTGAGGAAGATGTAGAACCCTGCAAAGAATCAGATCAGCAATTTATTCATAGAAAACTTATATACTGATAATAGTATAGTCAATATTTCCATGTCCTATCCTTTCTTGTGAAAGTCAAACAATATTCAAAATGAGTAACCGCCCATATATGCTCTTTTTCATTTTCATATAGCTTACTCATCTTGAATATTGCTTCATTTGAAAATCAGAAATTTATTTTTAATGCTAATATAGATATAGCCATTTTGGATTTTTTAAAGGACAGTATAATGACGTCATAGTGAGGCCCGAAGAAGGGCCCTCACTAATTTTTTTCATGTTATCTAGTAGCTTACAATCCCCTCAAAAAAAAATGTGTATGTCAAATGATGCAGAGAATTATATAACTTGGCTTTTCTGACTTGACATCTACTAATTGTTTTGAACTACAGCTTTGGGAATAGCCTGCCAATCTAAGCAACCCCAGTCTAACTGTAAGTTTTCCAAATATGTCTGGTGGGCAACTGGAAAAACATGGTGGCCTAGTTGGGTTCTCCACCAAGGTTCTTCTTACATTCTTGAAAAATTGAATAAATGACCCTGTGAAAATACACCAAGGCTTGGCATGAGATATATTGAAGGAATAATTATGCTTACCTGGACACATTCGCTGCCACTTCCATAAGAACCACCCTAAAGTAATAAAATACTATTAAAATTCTAGAGAATTTCATCAACACAATGCAACTTCAGGTTCAATAAAGTATCAAGAGAGCATAAATGAGCAATTGCTTCGAAAATATAGCCTGCTTTCTCATTAAAGCAGCTCAAAGCATTTGAAAATGCAAATCAAGTCTAAATAAAGTATTTTTTTTTCCTATCGCCCATTTTTTTTTCTGATGTTCTTTTGTGAATTAGAGGATTACACGCTTTACCAAAGAGTGTTATAGGTATTTTATAATTCAGATTGCAAAGAAGCACAGAAACAGGAAATGGGATTCATCTGTATTTTGCCCCACCCCTTATGTCTGGAATCTTGCTTCTCTTCTTGTGCCATGCTGAAAAAATGCAGTATAGTAATATATTTAGCAGAGGAGATGTAAGCTGTTACATAAATAGATTAGGAGTACCTTGTCATGCAATATATGCACTGCTTCTGGGAATTGACCCTGCACCTATGGGATCCACTGCCACTGCCAGTTTGGCAAACCCATTCATTTTTGCCTGGACTGAGATTCACTAGGAATCATAATGAAGACAATTTCCAATGGAAACATAGAAGCTCTACCGAGATTTAAAATGGACTATTTCCTCTGGCAATAATTTATGTCAACTCGCCTTACAGTGGGTTCCCAATTTTCTCTCTTTCTATAGAGATTAGGTGCCGAAAATAATTTCCAGATGAAGCAGAGGGATGGGCTGCTGGCAATGTGGCAGTCCATCTCTTTGCAAATGTACAGAATTTTTGCAAACACAGAATGAATTAAATCTGACAACAGGAAGCAGGAAAGACATTAATTGGATGCTGCTTTTTGCAAAATTCCCCTGGTCAGCTGGAGAATGCACCCTTCATTTCTTATAACATGTTCTGTATGCTGATGCTGATGGGAAGAGGATAAACACAAATCTCCTTGAGCCTGTTTCTGATTGAAAACGATGATGTTAAAGAGACTGGTGTGGTGCAATGTAATCTGGTTTCCCAGGAGGGAGGGGCTGCATTCTGGAGGACAAAGAGGCTGCAAAGCTTGGAAAGTTTGGTTGGCAGGAAGAGGTTTAAAATGGTTCCTCTCTTGTAATTGCCAGAATGTATTTACTACTGTTATGCATATAATTGCTTTAGTCAGGCAAGATTCTGTCTGAAGGTGAAGAACAATAAAGGAAATTACTCAGAAGTAACTCTACATGTTGTTCTCAGTTCTTGAGGCCTGACACCTATGGGCTCAGATTTAAATGTATTTACCATACAAATCAAGGATTCAATGAATAAGGGCAATTGTATGAAGAGAATTTAATTTGGAAATTGTTCAAGAATTCTTACCTGGCCACAGTTGACTCTTACAATAATGTTAGAAGACTGTAAAGACAAAATTAAAAAAAAACTTTTTAATTAAAAAGCTTATGCCAAAATTTTCTATTGAGTCTGATAATTTCTTGGTTTTTAGTACACTTTCTTGATTTTTAGCATTTGACTATGTATCTGATTTGAAATGTCTGAGGAAAAAAATAAACAGTATAGTTTATTTTTGTACCTCAATGCAAGGGGACTCTGAGCATAGACTCCGAGTGTGGTATATGAACATTAAGCAATAATTCAGTCAAAACTGAATATGATTAATTTCAACTAAATAAGTAATTTTTAAATTATGGGAGATTTAAGTATAGTTAAGCCTCTATGTCGGGGTGTCAATCTCACGGCATCACGGCGTTGTCACGTGACAGATCAGGACGTTTTCCCCCTTTACTAAACTGGGTGTGGGCATGGCCAGCGCGTGACACATCCAGCCTGTGGGCCGGGAATTTGACAGCCGTGCTCTATATTGTAATTGGAATTAAGAATGCTTAACCACAGTTGTTATACATAGCATGTTAAGTCTGAGTTATTTCCACAAACCTTCTTCCTACTTCTTGGTGATCCACTGGCTTCTTTGGCCACTTTATTATCATTTCCTATTACATTAGAATCTCTAGGGAAGAGGATTTTGTCGGATATAATAACCCAGTATCTTTCCGGATCTTGAAAAACAGTTGCTCTGCAAAGACAATATAATTTCATTAGATCATATTTGGATTACGATGAATTTCTGAATTATGTTTTGTTCAACATTTTTTTTTAGAATCAACACACCATACAATATCAAGTATGCTATATAATAATTGGGAGCCAGTTTGGTCTAATTGCAGGGGTGTCAAACTCACATTGTCATGGTGGCATCACATGATACATTGGGATTTTCCCCTCCTTCGCTAAACTGGGTATGGGCGTGGCCAGCACATGATGCATCAGGCCCATGGGCCAGGAGTTTGATAGCCCTGGTCTAGTGGTTAAGTCACCATACTAGAAACTGGGAGACTGTGAGTTCAAATCCTGATTTAGGCATGAAAACTGGCTAAACTGGTAGCTTTGGACCAGTTACTCTCCCAAATGGGAGAAAGAAGGTGTTTATATATGTTTGTTGCCTTGAGTTTTTAATAAAAACAATAAAGGCAGAAATAAATAAATAAATAAATGCCACAACTTTTTAAATTCTATTATTCTAAAGTTATTTCTTTTATTTGGTTAATTATTTCCTTATCTTAAAATTATTTCAGAATACTAACATTATTTTATAACAATTTATTTTTGAAAACACTTCATTATTTCTGACTATCAAGATTTCCTCATATGATATCTGTGGTGGTAGTCTTTAAATCTATTGTTTTCTTTTAAATGACCAGAGACCCTTTATATAGTTATATTCTCCACAAAATACATTTTTCGTGTAATGTTTAGTTTCATCATGTAGCAATACAAGGGATTTGGTGCAGATTAATTGCAATGAAAGATGACATCTATGTATTTTTGCTCTGTTTAGTTTTTTAACAATATCATATTAAATAGGTAAATAAGTGGCAAGCAATCTGTGAACAGACAAGGCTCAGTTGGCAGCTCCTTTTTTTTTTTTTTTTTTTTTACTAAACCGAATTCAAAATTCCAAATATGCTCCAGTTAAAAATGACTGACTACCTCTGACATATGTAATAAATAATCTCACCAGGGACATCTGCAAAGGAAAATCAAAAAGGTCAAGATGGCAGCCAAAATTGCATACTCATGGCTGCCATTTCGGTTTATTTGAAATACACAGACACCCAAATAAACACACACAAACAAATGTAACTCTAATGCCCCTGCATCTCTGTCTCAGACACAAATGCTGTATGCTACTAAGATAATGTAAATGCTTGGCTATAATTATAAACATAATTAGAGGATGTTTATGTTTGTGTCTATGTCTGTGTCTGTGTAGATGTGTGTATGCATGTGCACATATGTCTCTACACATCAACACGCATACAAAGTATGTCAATGCTGACACAGACTCCTTACAGAATAGAAATCCTGCATTGACATAAAGTTTCCTAATACTGTATGTACTTACACAAACTGAACCTTCTTAGCCTCTGGTGAAATCCAGACAGATGTAACATTATATTTCTCATCAGAGCTCTTGTGGATTAAAGTTGAATTCTAAAAAATAGATATATATATTAGAACTGATGTATTGTATTATTTAGATTAGTGCTTCAGAAATGGGTTCAATATGTATCCTAATTGCTACATTCGCTGGGGATAAGGGACCTTTAATCCAACATGCATATAGAGTTATTGCAACTTGGTTTGCTCTTCTAAATCCAAGAAATGCCGGAGACAGATGCTCTGAAGATGATATAGGAAAAAATGGCCTTCAAGACCACTGCAAACTGTTTACATCCCAGCATTGTGTCTTTTGTGAAAAAAAATCATGTTCTGTTTTCTGTATATCCTTCTGTCTTTTAACAAAATAGGCTTATTTCCTCAGTCAAAAGAGCCTAGGCCCGTGATGGCGAACCTATGGCATGGGTGCCACAGGTGGCACACGGAGCCATATCAGTAGGCATATGAGCGTTGCCATAGCTCAGCTCCAGCACATATCTGTGTGCCAGCCAACTGACTTTTGGGCCTTTCGGTCCCACCGGAAGTTGGGAAATGGGCTGTTTCTGGCCTCCGGAGGGCCTCCAGTGGGGTGGGGAAGGTCATTTTCGCCATCCCCAAACTCCTAGAAAGTCTCTGGAGCCTGGGGAGGGTGAAAAAAAGGCCCACCGGGCCATTATGTGCTAAAAGTGGGGGGGGGGACGTAGGCACATGCGCAGGGGTGGGATGCATTGAATTATGGGTATGGGCACACACGAGGGTGACCTCCCCGCGCTCCCCCAGCTTTTGGCATGTGATGGCAAAAAGGTTAGCCATCACTGGCCTAGGCAATCTTAAAGTACAGTATAAATCTTCGTGCAGAACCTATAAGTTACATTGCAGATAATTCTAGGGTACATTCTAGATTCATAGGAGTTGTTGGCCTTCTCTTGTCCTAAGGAGCCAGCGGCTTGACTTCTTGAGATATGACAACTGGTAACTTTTGAATGCTCCATTTGTATAATTCAACAACACTTCTACCTCATAGAGAATTCTGGAAGCCTTCCCCACACATTAACTCTGACAGAAACTCTGTGCTTGGAGACTAATGACTGGAGTCTGAGATGCTAAAAGAGACAATCAATTGTCTCATTATAATTTTTTTTAACATACACAAGCAATACACATTCTAATATCCTGTTAATGTAGCAATGGTTGGTCTATCACATACAGAATTCCTTAGAATTCTACAAAATTCTCTCCATGACTGAAGTTAGCATGCAGCGTTAGATAAAAATGAAGAAGAGGAAAAGAAAGCCCTTTCTCAATTTCCCTATGTCAAGACGATATCATTAATCTTTAGACAATTAGACTAATGTGCAGAGATTGTGTCCCATCATTCAGTGCTAATGGATTGTACACGTTTATTACAGAAGGAACCAATTCTTTTAATCGTATCACACAGACAAACAGAAGGAAATTAATATTATATTAATATTATGACTAATATTATATAATATTTATGACTTGGAAATTATTGCTTAACATATTGTAAGCTGCCCTGAGTCTCTGGAGAAGGATGGCATATAAATCAAATTTTTAAAAAAAGGAATAAAGACATACCAGCAAATTGTAACAGTCATGGTTCTGTGTATTGGGGTCTATGGTTAGAAACGAGCCAATAGGGACATTTTTTTCAATGTCTCGAGCTTGTAGCATGAACCATTTGAATCCAGCATTTGGTGTTCCTTCCAGATCCACTAAATGAGAAAAAGACCCCCAAACATTCATAAATATTATACATTATATGTTCTGTTCCAGTAGTGCTAAAAAGATAATACATTCCCTGAAAATTTGGATAACTTTATCTGTAGCTGCTATATTTTCAATAATGAGTTTATTATTTACTTGTGGCTGTTAAATGATACTTCTTTTAAATATTAAATATAGGAATCTTATATTTGTTTTATGACTTGGAAATTAATATTATATTAATATTATGACTAATTATATAATATTTATGCCTTTGAAATTACTATTTTATTAATGTTTAATATAATATTAAATATAGGAATCTGATGTTTGTTTTATGACTTGGAAATTAGGAGGACCATGCACACCCTGATTTATCTGTTTGAGTTTCATTGATGAATAAAGGTTCATAATTGTGATTATACAGTAAGTACTGTGATGTAAGGAAGAGCCATTTAAATCTTAGGGGCACCATTTTGTATTCTCCAATTACAACAGTTTAGTATAGTGGTTAAGGCACCAGACTAGAAACTGGGAGGCTATGAATTCTAGTCCTGCCTTAGGCATGAAGCCCGTCACTTTATCTTAGCCCTAGGAAGCAGGCAATGGCAAACCACTTTTGAAACATTACCAAGAAAACTGCAGGGACTAGTCCAGGCAGTTGCCAGGAGCTATGATTAACCTTGAAGTCACCCCCACTCCCACCCCAATTACAACAGAGCCCTCTAATAAATGAATGGAGGAGTTGAAACCAGATTAGCTTTTTGTTTTCAGAAAACATGGGGTCCAGGAAAGGATGGAGGAAGTGAGTAAGAAGTAAGAATTTTTGATATCTACCATTCTTCTGGAAACGGTAATGCAAAGGGATTCTCCAAACCCCCTAGAGCTGTTTTTGTAAGGCCTAGCAGGTTTCAGGGTAGGACAATGCTTGTAAATGCTCTTCTCTACTCAAGTATTGTTAGATGCTGGTGTTTTGTATTTCTTTTATCAGATTTATCTAATCAAATGGCACATTAACATGTTCTATTCCTCCCCAAAAAAGGCTGGGGGGGGGGGGGAAGGATGAAAAGATGCAGATATCAAGATACAAAATATATGGAAAGTACCTTCAACTTCACTTCCTGGGTTATATTCCTCAGATGACACCAAAAGGTGATAGGGTGATGCAGATTCCTCTGGTTTAGTTAGGTTTGTTGACATAGTTTCACAGTCTATTGAAAAATTTGTGGATTGAAAGCTGAGGACTCCAGAGATTAAGACTCCATTCAACAGAAGCGCAAAGAAATGGAATCTCCCCATCTTAAAAAAAGAAGCAGAGGACATCACAACAGTTGAACAATACTGAGAGATAAAACCATTGATATCATAACAAATAACAGTGATGGCTGGCCCAGAGAATGAGATTATGCTAATATGATTGTGGGTGTGTGGATGAGGATGTGTCTCACCAGTGACAGCACATCATTACATATTTGGTTGAAAAATTATGCAGGATAACTTTTAGAATTTGTTTTTTATTTATTTTATTTGTATCCTGCCTTTATTATTTTTACAAATAACTCAAGGCTACAAATATATCCAACACACCTTCCTCCTACTATTTTCCCCACATTAACAGCCCTGTGAGGTGGGTTGGGCTGAGAGAGAATGACTCGCCCAAAGTCACCCAGCTAACTTTCATGCCTAAGGAAGGACTTGAACTCTTCTGCTTTTTAGCCTGATGCCTTAACCACTAGTCCAAACTGGCTCTCAAAACTATAGGACTATACCAGGGTGATAGGCTATTCTATGAGGCAAACAATATATTCTGGGAAATGTCAGTGGCAAATCATTTCTGCACTGTTGCCAAGGAAATTATATTGATAGGTTCAAACAGTCACCAGGAATCAAACTTCACTTGGAAATTTTCACACATACAAATTCACAGAGGCTGTAATAAAATGTTCAAGAATCAAGTGAAAGATTATTAGTAGACTTAAAACTAGCTAACAGAGATGAGGTTTAAATCAATATATATTTAAAATATTCCAAATATTGATATCAAACAGTTCTTCAGATTGCAGTACAAGAATTTTCACCACTGCCTGACTAACCAGCCCTTCTGCTCCTTCTGAAGAGTGTCTCAAACTTTCTCTGCATGCATCAATTATACACTAGCACATGTGCTACAGGTTGGCACCCACCTAATGATGTCAACAAAAAATATACTTCTGCATCTTTTTCAGTTAGCTCATCAATAGATAGCAACCTCTGTCATTTGCCCATCTGAACTGGCTTGATTTAAGAAGGTGTCTTTAAATTTGGTTTTCTTAAAATCTGCCTAGAATTTGAATGATAATGAATGGGATTGACAGCTGATTTCTCATCTATTTTTTAACCTGTGTTCAAAATATCATTGAGTGCATAAAGCCTTAGTAAGACCACACCTGAAATGCTGCATCTACTTTTGGTCACCACATTACAAAAAAGATGTTGAGACTTTGGAAAAAGTGCATTTTATTATTGTCAATGCTTTAAATACTGCTTCAGTACTAGATATTTTTGCAAAAGTTCCTATGAAAATATCAATACCATTTTAGAGCATTGGCTTAACATGTTGTTGCGCTCAATAGATACTCAACTTTCTCCATAAGATTTCTACATTTCCCTTCAATGAGGACTGTCAATACATCATACTATCTGCATGGTAGACAGTCATAAAAAAAGACACAGACCTAAATTTGAAGTATTGTATTGTCTGCTAAAGCTCAGATTCTATTCTACTAGTACGCTTTCAATAGTGAGACATTTTGTGAAGTGGAATGAGAAAAATGCATATACAGTTGGCTTCTATGAAATTAGAATGCCTAATTTCTGTTTCCTTGATTTTAGCAATCCTGTGAAACTCTCTTCACATGTGAAATTTAATGGGTAATTTACTGTGACTTTCTTAGCCACCTCCCTTTGAATCATTTATGTGGCCACATTTTTATAAGACTTACAGAAAACTGTTTCAGAAACTGCTTTCCTGCTATTTCTTCGAGTATACATAAAGTCAGGAGAAATTTGTACAGAGTTGGAAAAAAGACACAGTGCTTTATTAATGTGAAGAAAGATATTCCATATGTGTTCACCAATGTTGCAATTCTCCTTTTTATAATGCTTCACATAGCCCTGATAATTTCTGAAGTGTACAAATATAAGTTACTTCTGGCACTTGTAAATAATTTCTGAAATGGGTCCTTTTCTATCTAGTGGAGTATGTTAATCTGGTTATTCTAGTTAGATTTATTAGAATTCTAACATATGGTCCATCCAACAAGGAACAATAATGATTACACACATTTCAAAAGCATCCAAGATACATGCAAAAATAATGTATCCTGATAAAGTCTCACAGCCATTACCAAAACAATTAACTGATGCAAACTATCCCAACTTCACAAAAAACACAAGCAAAACACTGAATCAAAAAAGTGTAAGAACAGTAAGAAGAATTTTGCCATCTTAGATTGCCTATATAGAGGGTTTTTTTGTTTGAAAGTGGAATAATCACTAGAACGCTTGGGCTGTAACCTTAACTTTTTTTGCTATTAAATATTGCTAAACAGAGCCTGATATTACAGTTGTATCTTAAAATCTTAAAGATCAACCAACAGATTGCATCATGAATACACATCAATCTTTTCCATGAGATGTGCACTTCATGGAGTGGTCTTATCAGTTGGGTGATTGAAAAAACTGTTTTCTGGAGTAAATTTACACTGAAAAAAGAAATCTTGTGATTTTGTAAGCCAATCAATAGACACCAAAGAGATCTGCATAGGAGGCAACAAACCAACCAATCCATGTGAGATCAGACTCCATTTTTTACCTAAGGTATCTGTGAGGGACCGTGAGAAACGTATCATTTTTTTCAACCCCGCACAGCATCACCACAGCTAAGTAGAAGCACATGGCTTACATGTATAAGTTATCAGAGCCTATCTCTGGCTACTCCAATAAAATCTGGAAATCAGGGTTGAAAATAATGACTGAACAGGTCAATGGATTTATTTAGTTTCAGCTCAAATTCTCAACTTTCTATTTCAGATGCAAAGCCCTTAGCAAACATTAATCAATGGGTTACTAAACATTTCCAGAAGAGATTTCAATACTGCATTTGAGGTGTGTGAACAGAAACCAAGGACACAATAAACCACTGTCAGTAATTAGATGCAGAGATTGTGAAAATTCTTGAGTAAGGAATTAAATTACATCATGGGTAGAGCCCAGGAAGAATTTCTTAGGCTTTGCAGGTAGTACAGTCAATACTTGTAGAAACAATTGTTCCTATCAGGAGTGGGAAGGACAGAGATTGTTTCACCTGAGGTTGCCAGGAGAAATGGCACTCACGTGGGAGTTTTTGCTTGTGTTTATTCAAGTATCAGTGCAGTAGGTGTGGTTGCTCACTTTCCTGCAGAGATATTGACCTGGCCTGCCTCTAATTAAAATGTAAGTATAGCACGTGGGTGCTGATCTATTACAGGCTGTGATAAACAATGATTTAATATGAGCCTGTCTCTTGTTATTCAGATCTTTCTATCTGACTCATAATAGAGCTACTGTAATATATTCCTCTCTTTTTTTCCAAAATGTAGCATGATAGCAAAGTGACTTGAGAAATAAGAAGTTGAACATTATTCCACCCTGAAAATGTTACTTTCTAGACAGAAAGGGACAAAATAAAAACAACCCCAACTCCATCCCCAAAATAATCCTCATTATCTTCATCATAATCATTCTAAGATGCTTTGTATGTGCAAATAAAATATGTGTACTTTATTAACACAATATGAAAGGAAAGATATGGGGAGCTCTTATGTGGAATCATTAATTTGGAAATTATAATTAGCTCCCTGTTGAATATTCACATGACTGCCTAGGCACTGTGTGAAAGGAGCCTGTGGTACATCAGATTGGTTAACATTACAATTTTACATTAAATGGAAGAAAACAAGAATGTTTTGTTCTACTTGACCTCCTTTTTTTAATGGACCTGAGATGTCTATACACTGCTTCCTAAATGTATAAAACCCAGCAAGATGGCATTCCCAATTTTCTAAATAAAATCAGTACCACAACTTCAGGCTCTGGGTGTTGAATTCTATGCAAGAAGTGGTATTTGCAAATTTCTGCATAGATCTATGGGGATAACAACTATAGGAGCAATAGGGCATTAAGCAGGGAGAAGTTCAGTGCAATTGTTCTTGCACATGTCATGATGAATTGGTTTAAGGAAGAAGTAATTGTCTGATCTGGCTAGATGACCCAGAACAATGGAAGAAAAAGTCAATTAAGGAGAATGTCCATTGACATAACTGTATGGAATCCTATATGGCAACAACATAATGTTGTTATAGTTTAAATCACAAACAGAATAATTATCTCTACAACATTTAGTTGTAGATATTCAAAATCTGAATATTGCACAAAGCTATACATTTATCAAAAGGCCATCTGAACAAAGCTAATGAAGATGTTTGCATCAGGCCTTTAAAAGATTTTACAGTAAAAGGTTATTGTGCCACCTTCAAGACTCATAATGATAAATCCTCAAAATCTTACCTTTTCTGAGAACTTCAGAGGAGAAATTCTTCTTATCCTTTTGTCCTTACAAGTCTGTAAAAAAAATGCCTAAAGTTAAAATTTTGCCATGTTTTTAATTGATTTGAATTTTTTACCTCAGGTTTATATCATCACACACATATACTGTAGTTGCCCCAAACTATAGCTCTATATTTAATTTACATGGTCATTCCTCTCTCTTTTTCATTTGCTTAGTTGTAGACAAGCACATTCATACATAATTACAAACTCAAAAACACTCTTTTTGCCTTTTTTAAAGCTATTTTTACAGTAGCCGCTCTTGCTCTGTTTCCCACATCTCCATACACTTAGATCAAACCACCTCACTGATGTCAGTAAATGTATTGTAACTTATTATAAATATGGTGTTGGAAAATTTTGGAGAAGCAATCCCACATATCTGGAAGCTACTAGATTGAGGATGGCTAAAAACAAGGAAGAACTTTGCCTTATTTAGATAACTGCAAGCAAAGGAAATTCAACAATCTGATATTTTTTTTTAAAAAAATATCTCTTTTGCACATGAAGGAGACCTGAATGGAACATTAACAGTGATAAGAAAAATTATTGAAACATCTAGCTCTCCTCCTCTCAGAATTACATGACAGTGAGATTAGTGGTATATAAATTTAATAAATAAATATTCTCTCACCTTATATTCCTCAAAATCTCTGCCTCTAGTCTTAAGACTGCTAAACTAGCTAAGTTTGCTAAAGTTAGCTGAAATGGCTGCTCCAAGTGAGAACTCTGAATTCTCATTTATTTGCTCATACAAAAGAGATTGTGAAAAAATTCTCTTATAGGAAAAGTTTCACATACTTGAAATTTAAAGATGAAATTTAAAGACTGCAAAGAGAAGAATCTTAAGACATTACAATTCCTATGAAAATAAGAATTGATATAAAGTAGAATTTTTGCATAGAATTACACATGATGCTTGCATGCTACAGTATTTTTGAATTCTTGATTTAGGCCTGAAAAGAAGAATTGACAAATCAAAAATACGA
Organism: Masticophis lateralis; assembly: GCA_030761175.1. NCBI lineage: Eukaryota > Metazoa > Chordata > Lepidosauria > Squamata > Colubridae > Masticophis > Masticophis lateralis. Next base: position 127,740,047 of record JAUDYJ010000003.1, read on the forward strand.
GATATTCAAACTTTTTCTTATAAACTCCTAAAATGGATGAGGCTGGGAACAGAATACAGGCATTAATTTTTGAACACTTGAGAGACAACAAATGTGACTAGGAAACATGCCATGCATTTACCTTTCATTTTAGAACTTTTAGAACTACATACATATCTCCTTGCCCTTACCTTTTCTGTTATCAAACATCTATTCTAAACATGCACCCACTTGTAATTTAGCCTGACCTTGTACAATGCAAAGTAATTAATATGTTAGTTCTTCCGGTGTAGGAAGCTCAGCTATGAATATTTTCATTTCTATAAACAAACTCCAAAAAAAAAAAATCAGAAAAGAGTCCCTTCAAATATCACCATGATTTAACCAAAGTTTCTTCAGATTTTTACATTGATCCAAATGCAGTGTTCAGGCTATCCAATTCTCTGTTCAGTTTAAAAATTTCTGACCCCTTTGCAAATCTTCTGGAATAAAATCATTGCAGATATCCAACAAGCAACATGCCATTGAAACTGAGTCTCTTGCCACTCTCATCCCAATGATTCCACCCAACTCACCTTGTTTCTGGAATCCTGATCAGCAGGCAGCAAGCCTTGTGGTCAGTGTGCAGCCCTGGAGTGCTTGAGCTTCAGGAAAGGATGGCAAAGAAAGCATCAAAGAAGTGACTGGATCTACCAATCACAACCAGGGTGGAGAAAGGCAGTCAGCCAATCAGTGTTAGCAACTCCTGGAAAATTAGGGTGGAACATCCTTCATCCCTGTGTGGCAAGAGCCATTCCAATTATTTATGAGTCATGCTTTTTTCTGAAGTTAAACCTCTTGAATTGAAACTCATTAGATTAAAATGAATGAAACAAGGGATTTGTATTGCTTGTCGAAAGCAATAAAAAACAAAGTATCTCAGATAGTTAACTATTGCATTGGGACATCACACGGACAAATTCTTTCAGATCTGCATCTATTTTGCACATGGATTATTTTTTATTTTATTTTTTCAATTTATATGGCTACCCATCTCAACCTCATGATTCTGGGCAGTGAACACAAGTTAAAAACATAACAGTAGCATACAGTAGAACAGTGGCTCCTGACCTTTTGGGCACCAGGGACCAGTTCTGTGGAGAAAGATTTTTCTGAAGATCGGAGGGGGCGTGGTTTTGCATATTGTGGATGAGGCTTCATTTGTTGTGTGGACCAGTTGCTGGCACGCCGCAGACTGGTGCCAGCCTACGGACTGGGGGTTGGCGGACTCCTGCAGTAGATAGCCAAGATAAAAATTACTACAAAATCATCAGAATAATCTCATGGACTGTCCCATATGTTTCAATCTCCATACCTGGTGATATGGAGCCCTCCACAAAAGGCCAATAGGATTGGGACTATCCTAATCCCTGGCAGAGAGGTGGATGAGGTTCAAAAGAGCCTTGGTGGCGCAGCAGATTAAAGCACTATTAAGTAACACCAACTGCCTACAATTACTGCAAATTCAAATCTCACCAGGCTCAAGGTTGACTCAGCCTTCCATCCTTCCAAGGTAAGTAAAATGAGGACTCAGATTGTGGGGGCAATAAAGTGACTTTGTATAAAAAAGAACACCGCTTAGGGGGGCCAAAAGCCCTACTAAGCAGGTATATACAAAAGTATGAAGGCTATTGCTTAACGCATTGTAAGTCTCCAGAAAAGGGCGGCATATAAATCGAACCAATAAATAAATAAAAGAACAGATACACTTTCTTCTTAGGTCCTGCCAGCCTCTAAGAGAAGGGACTCATAGCATGCCCCTCCTACCAGAAATGATGGTGGTTTTTGCTGCCAGAATAAAGAATAGGGTTAATTTCTATTTCTCACATTTTTTTACCTCTTAACTTGGAGATAAGGCTTGTAAACCATTTCATGGATCAGAATGCAAAGAGAGGAGAGGAGAAAGAAGAAGGTCCAGAACAGCTAAAAAGTTACATTTAATGCAATGTAAAAATCTAGAAACGAGCTAGCAAGGTTTTTAGTCAATATACTCCAAAGAGGAATGTTTAAATACTGTATTGTATTTTCCATTACCCCGAAACTCTTTAGCTTATAACTATTATTTTAGCAATTGTTATTTACCTTTTTACAAATTATTTTAAACTTACATGAGAACGAAACTGGAGTACCCCTCAGCAGTTACGTTAAAAAAGAAGATTTATGTTCAATGTAATATCACACAATAAAGTAATCACAAAACAGTGCTTCAGTTCTAAAAAACTAAAATTATTTTTAAAATGCCCCCCCAAGAAAGACCTTTATCTGTTGCAAAAGCTAGAATATAATCCTGTTACAATTGCATGTTACTGATCCCAAAGAAAAGTTAGCTTGTAATCCACATTGATTTTATGCCATCAAATATGTGCTCAACTCTGAGTGACCATCTAAATTCCAATCCACATAGGGATAGTTAAATACAGGGAATCCATGGGGAATCATATAGGCTAATGGAAGCTACATACATAATTCTCTAGTCTTCCCCAACATCCTTGGGAACAGCTGTGCTCAGATTTAATGAGCTATGAAGGCCTTCATAAAAAGAGGGAAAGCCAATCTATTCCACATAACTCAGCAGAGATGGTGTGATACAGGGGTAAAATTCAAAATTTTTCCCTACCAGTTCTGTTGGCATGACTTGATGGGCGCGGCAAAGGAAGGATATTGCAAAATCTCCATTCCCACCCTACTCTGGGGCCAGCCAGAGGTGGTATTTGCCGGTTCTCTGAACTACTCAAAATTTCCATTACCGGTTCTCCAGAACCTGTCAGAACCTGCTGGATTTCACCCCTGATGTGATACAATATCTTAGTCTACCCATAAACTTATTTGGGAGATGTTACAGCTCAAGCAAGTGTGGTCACTTCTTGAGCACCTGAGCTGGTATATCAGGAATGAGAGCCAGATTCCTTGTTAATTTATTGTTTGGTGGGGTTTTGCTGCAAAAAGAAATAGGAAGAAGCATTTTTGTGTGCGGTGTTTAATTTTAGGTACTATGGACATAATTATTTCATTTTAATCAAAGTTATACAGATACTCATCTCAGTAGAGGACTCTAGGCAGCTCACATACAGAATACATTTTTTTAAAAAGTAGCAAAACTATGCAGCAATTTAACAGAAGAAAAACAACATAAAACCAAGTAAAAAGATCTATAAGAACAAAATTCACATGAGGGATGGGAATGTCAAATAGGTCAAACATGCAAATGTCTTGAATCTGCCTTGTATATTGTTAATACATAAAGGAATCAACTTTGCACTGTCAGCATAAGAGGTTTGGTTGGATTCTATGTAATACTCAATATTTTTGAAATATATAACAGGTTAGAAGGGACCTTGGAGATTTCTGGTCCAAACCCCTGCTCAGGCTGGAAATACCATTTCAGACAAATGGTTGTCCAATCTCTTCTTAAAAACTTCCAGTGTTGGAGCACCCACAACTTCTGGAAGCAAGTCGTTCCACCGATTAATTGTTCTTACTGTCAGGAAATTTCTCTTTCTATAATCCTTTGATTATATATCAAGATATCATCTTTTGACACACTTCTGCAAGTTGTGTCCCAGACTTTGTGAACTCTGATTGGTCAAAAAGATGCTGCAGAAACAGCCATTTTCGGAAACAAACAAGGGGTGAAAATAGAATATTAATGCATTTATCAAAGCAATTCTCCCAAAAAAGCAACCTCTGTTGAGAACTTTTCACTTCTTCTTCTTCTTTATTTATTTTTTATTTTATTTTATTGAATTTGTATACCGCCCTACTCCCAGAAGGGACTCAGGGCGGTGAACAGCCAAATAAAACAATTAAAAAACCCATCTTAAAACCCATTTCTCCTTCTTCTTCTTCTTCTTCTTCTTCTTCTTCTTCTTCTTCTTCTTCTTCTTCTTCTTCTTCTTCTTCTTCTTCTTCTTCTTCTTCTTCTTCTTCTTCCTCCTCCTCCTCCTCCTCCTCCTCCTCCTCCTCTTTTTTTTTTGGAAAAATTAAAGCTAAAATACATTGCATTCAGGACTGGCACAAGAACATTTGAAGTACTGTATTTTCTGGCGTATAAGACGACTGGGCATATAAGACGACCCTCCTCAGAGCCATTTAAGGCTCATCAGAGCCTTATGGGCTGGTCTGCCTGATTACAGGAGAATGAGACCCGGCATATAAGACAACCCCCGACTTTTGAAAAGATTTGTGTGTGTTAGAAAGTAGTCTTATACGCAGGAAAATACAGTACCTTCCATTTCAGCACAAAAAGAATTTGACTGAACTATCATATTTATCTCAATTCTAAGAGAACAATTTAGGTGTCTAAGAAGGATTTTAGAAGTAGCTTGGAACAGCTGCCACTACTGCCCCAACATCCATCAAATGAGGCAGTTGTCTCATAGGTGGGCCAGCCCTGATGAAGTTTAAAAAAATTGACATCACTGCCTGCACTAGATCGTGTGTATCATTGAGAGTATCATCATGTTATGAAGTGATCTATAAAGGTGTTGGAGCTGTGCATTCCTTTGTGCTGTGACATTATGAACAAGCTGGGTGAGGCCTAGGGCAGATACTTCTTCTGGCTGTATCAGCAAATTTTAAATATTTGAGCCTCTTCTCTATCTCAGAGGAACTTATTATTAGTTTTCATTATGCAGTTTATGGCAACAGCATCTTTTTTAGCACCACTAGCTACTGTGTATATTGAGAATAATCAGATTATGGCTTTCTTGCTAGGACTTCCATTATGCCATCTCATGTCTCTGAGAGTTTGAAGTGCTTTACTATCATCAATAGGATGACATAGTCTTTCTGAGTGAGTGTGGATTAATATGCTTTGTTAATCCCAAATTTACATTTCAACACACGACTCAACCCTGAAGCCAGGGCTAACCTGTGATTAAGAAGTCTATCATATTCCTTCCTGGGAGGGAAAAGATAGAATTCCTCCCTAAAATGATCCTTCTGCTGATCATTCAAAGGATCAAAGATGTTTCTCTCTTTCCTTTTTTTTTTTTTTACCAATGGCTACCTGTACAGAGATACATTCCCACTTTGAGCAGTTATCAAGGGAACTGGTGTGAAGAAGGAACTCTGGGACTTCTGTGAATTGGTTAATTTGGGATCAATGGACCTGGGAGGTTTTCTAGTGGTTATCCAGTAATCTGGACAAGTGAAAGAGATGTAGCTCTTAACAATTATACCAATGGATAGTCCTTTTAGCATTTATAGGACTGTTACATTCGGGGTTGAACAGTACTGGAAGTCATTTGTGCAAAAAGAGCCTATTCTAGCCAATAAATTGTGATTAAATATATAAATAGGCTAATTCTATTGTTTGTTTTCTTCCCTTCCCTATTCTTCCAGATGTAACGATTATTTTTTTTTAATTCAAGGAATATATTTTAATGGTACTCTATTTCCTTGCAGTTTGTTTGAATAAAATATCATAAACCTTACCCAAGATGTTCCTAAGCCACAACATTGATCTAAATCTATTCCTTTTGAAATCGCTAAAGAATTATGGCATTTTGTAGTATTTGTGTATTTGCAAACATAGAGGCACAACAAATTATTGTATACCAGATAATCCAAGAAACACCATCCTTCTTTAAATCCTGTGAGCTTGTGAAGCTCACATCTACTAGCTACCCATGTAAATCTCTTAGCCTTATTAAAAATGAGGCATCTCTAACCTCAGTGGAAGTTCTGTTATTTCTCTTCATATATAGACATTTAGAATTCTATTAGACATATGCAGACTCTATCATTTTATGCAGATGATGAACAATAACTGCCCATCACAACAGGAAACAAATGAGACTTTATGTAATGGAAAATGCTTGGTGATGCTGGGTGCTTGATTACATTCTTGAACAACTGACCAATACATTTCAGTCTGGAGCGGCAATAATAGTACAGCTGAATCTGTCTGAATTGGACGTGGTGATTTTAAATTGCCCTGGTCTGAAGATAGATTGAAAGCTACTGAGTAAATAAGTAAGTAAGTAAGTAGTAAGTCTAAAATGGATATATTTCATTTCTACTTAACATAAGCACTAATGTCGTGCAGGAGAGAGTTACCCCCAGTATAGTAGTAAGTTCATTGGCTCTCAGAAATGTTAAATTGCAGTTTAGAAAGACTTGCATTGGACTAAGAAAAATCATATTCACTTTTGTGGGCAGCCCTGTTTAAAAACAATGACATCAGCAGTAAACTGTCCTTCAGACCATCACTCATACACTGGTCACCACATTCTACATGAGTCTGCCCTTGAAGTCCACCCAACATCAGTTGGCCCAGAATGCCATATGCAGGCAGTGATGGGCACACCTTAGTATGCTCATGTATTCTACAAAGAGTGCAGAGAAGAGCAACAAAGATGATTAGGGGATTGGTGGCCAAAATATAAAAAGAACAGTTGCTGGAATTGGGTATATTTAGTTTAATGAAAAGAAGAGCTAGGGATGACATGATAGCCGTGTTTGAATATCTCAGGGGTTGCCACAAAGAAGAGGGAATCAAACTATTCTCCACAGCATCTGAGGGCAGGACAAGAAGCTATGGTTGGAAACCAATCAAGGAAAGAAGCAACCTAGAACGAAGAAGAAATTTCCTGACAGTTAGAACAATTGTCAGTTCCACTGACAGTCAGTGGAACAACTTGCCTTCAGAAGTTGTGAAGGAAGTTTTTAAGAAGAGATTGGAGAACCATTTGTCTGAAGTGGTGTAGGGGTTCCTGCCTGAGCAGGGAGTTGGACTAGAAAACCTCCAAGATCCCTCCCAACTCTGTTGTTCTGTTCTGTTCTGTTCTGTTCTGTTCTGTTCTGTTCCTCTGCTTCAGAAGCTGCACCAGTTACCAGTATGCTTCCAGCTGCAATTCAAGGTGCTGGTTGTTTCCTATAAAGCCTATCCGGCATAGGGCCTAGTTACTTGTGGGACCACATGTCTCTCATAGAATCTGCCTGGATAACTTGATCCAGCAGGTTTGGTATGCTTTGGACTCCTTTGATTAAGCCATATCATCTATTGAGACCCTAGAAGCATGCCTTCGCCGCAGCATGGTATAATGATCTGTGAGAACTTCCTGTGAGACAGGAAGAGGAAGAGGAGGAGGAAGAGCCAGAAATTAGGCAACAGCGAGATAAGAGGCAGCTCAGCCCACAGAAGGAATGGGGAAGAGGTAGACTTATCAGAAAGGACTCTCCCTAGTGTCTTGGACTGTAAAGGTGAAGGGACAAGAGATATTGCAAGATTCTGTTACTACCGTATAACCTTACAATAAAGGTAGTATTAGTACATATGATTGGTGCTTCTTAGACGGATTACCTAAAAGGGCTGACACATAGCCTGATCTCTGGGTGAGGTTGACCTGAGATCCAGGTGCCCCCCCCCCTGCTGTTCTTTAGAAGGGCCCAAGCTTTGATGATTGCAAGTGAAACCCCCCCACACACAGATCTTGCACTATGTGGGTTTGTTTCTTTTTGTTCCCATCTGTTTTCGTCACCATCTGCACTCTTCATTATCCTCTATTGTTGTATTCCCCCCCCCCCCCAGTTTTTAACATTTTTATTTCCAAATGTCTACAGTCATTGGAAGTCGATCGGCATATAAATTTAATTCATCATCATCATCAACAACAACAACATCTAACTGGAAGATGGATTCCACGTCCATAGTATTTATCACATTACATAGAGGGTATTATAGAGTTGGAACAAAATAACAGAGTTGGAAGGGACCTTGGAGGTCTTGTAGTCCAGGGGTTCCCAACCCCTGGGCCGTGGTCCACTCCCGGGCCTTGAGCCATTTGGAACCAGGTTATAGAAGTGGCGGGTGAGCACACACACACACACACACACACACACACATCCCCACTTGCACATGCACGTGTTCATTTGCCCGCCACTCACATGGAACCATCCCCACTCCTCCTCCTTGCCATTCTGCAAAGTTGGAAAACTCAGTTCTGATCTAACCTGCTGCTCAGGCAGGATACCCTATATCAGTGGCGGCAAACCTTTTACTCCCTGAGTGTCAAACAGATCCATGCTTTGCACGCTTTGCGTGCATGCGTGCCATCCGTGCTAACATGCAGCTCCTCCCCATGTGCTGCACATGCAATCACACCATCTGCACGTGTGTGGTTTTCACACATGCAATGCACATACATGAATGCCATCTGCGCATAGTACTCTTATGCGCATGCATAAATGCACGCACATGCACAGGAGAGCTCCAAAGATCAGCTGGGTCCCCTGAATTGCATGCATGCGCACCAGAGGCACGAACACCAGTTGGGGCGCACACGCATGCACAGCTGCAGGTGAGTTGGACGACAGCTCGCGTGCCTGCAAAAATGGTCCTGCGTGTTACTTCTGGTACGTGTGCCATAGGTTCGCCATCACGGCCCTATATCTTTTCAGACAAATGGTTGTCAAGAAACTGCCTAGTGTTCTTTGTTATTTGAACAGTGGTTTTCATAAAACATTTGCTCTCCTTTATTAGGGATGCATAAATATATTCTTCATTGTAGAGTTCACAGTAGTGATTCCTGCTTCTCTGTATTTCATGAATTTTAAACCGTGATACAGCATTACATGCTATTTTCTCTGTGTACCTCTCAGATACAGGTGTACATACTTGAAGATATATCATAGCACTTAATTGTTTATTAGGAATTACTGATTTATTCATACAAAACCATTTACAACCTGCCTAGTTTCAATCCTGAAGAGAGCCTCCGTGCAATTTATAACCATAGCAATAACAAAAACAATAGCAATAATAAAAACACCGTAAAGGAAATAAAGAGATGCACAAGGCAGAGCCATAATTACATACTAAACAGAAGGAACCTAAATTAATTCAGACCAGGGGAAAAAAAACTGCATTCCATATTTTCAAAGATCAAAAGGGTTTAAAACACATTGGAATGAAGCTGCAACCAAGAAGACCGTACCCTGAGTCATCTCTGTATCTGAAAATGGGAGGCAGAACATGGCTGCAGATCTAACGTACCACAGCAGGCAAGTGTAAATGAGAGAAAGAGGTTCTGAAGCAGGGGTGAAATGCTACTGGTTCGGACCGGTTCTCCCGAACAGGTAGTAAAGTTCCGATGATCAGCTGGCTGTGACATGTGATTTATATTACCTAGAATCATAGGATTTCCTGCTTTCTAGCTAATCTAAATCGCGTGGCTTAGCGGATTCTCCCCACCCCCCACCCTCCGCTGTTCTACTTACCTTTGCAGACTCAGAAGGCTTCAAAATGTTCCTTTTTTAGCACTGTGTGGATGCGCCTCAGCACACACTCGGTAGCAGACTTACAGAACCAGTAGCAGACTTCAGAGGATTTCACCACTGTTCTGAAGGTACCGTCATTATAGATTGGGTCTGTGGGAAGTTTTATATCAAATATATATTTTATTCTTTATACTGTTTCCATCTTCCCTTAAAACATTATAGAATCCATAATGGTTTGAGAATCAGGGTCTCCATTAGATAACTGACAATCAAGCTGAAAATAAGTTAATCAACTAAAATTACCCTGTTTCCCCCAAATTAAGACATCTCCTGATAATAAGCCTTTTGAACACATGGCAATAAGGCCAAGCGCTTATTTCAGGGTTCAAAAAAAATATAAGACAGGGTCTTATTTTTGGGGAAACATGGTAGGAAACTTCCTCAGACCCCAAATAACTTACTCAAACCTTGTTCTCTGCTTCTCACATACCTATTATTTCTTTTTACTAATCATATCTAGATGTTTTCTTTGTTTTCATTTTCCTTGTTTATTTTATTGTTCTATTATTTTACTTTTGCTTTGTTTAAACTTCCTTTTTATTTCTTCATTTTTATGGATGTGAGCTGCCCAGAGTATCCTCATGGTGAGAAAAGCAGCAAATAAATTTAATAATAATAATGATGATGATGATGATGATGGTGATGATGTAGAAATGTGCCTGCTATTTTTAAATAAGGGCTTTTTATAGGGTCCATCTCTCCTGAGAACCCAATATTATCCAAATATGTTTGAGCACTTTCAATAAAAGAAATCCACTGAGTTCCTATTATTGGTTTATCTGCTCTATCCAGTTGACTGTGGTCAGAATGGACTGACAATTGCTTGTGAAGGACAGAAATGGATGACACTATTAATTTATTAATCTCAAATTCAATAGCGGCCTTTCCGGTCCACTTCTAAAATGCACTTCAAGTTATGTTCCCTTGAACACTTGTATCTGCCTTGGATAACATGTGGTTGCAGACTAGGCCCAGTAATTCATTGGTCCTATAATGGTGTATAATCAATACAGTTTCCCTTCCACTACATTACAGAAGATAACAAAAATGCCTGAAAATTAGGAACATTGAAATCCCAATTTTCATAAGAAAGTTGCAACTCTGAGAGAGTTTGGAAGAGTTTGATCCTTACATAAAAACTTGTCTATCAGTTTGTATCAATTTGTTTAAGATATATAGGTAAACCTCACCTTACAACCATTTGTTTAGTGACTGTTCAAAGTTACAATGATGCAGAAAAGAAGGTGACTTACAATTGGTCCTTCCACTTATAACTGTTGCCCATGGTAATTTAATCACAATTTGGGTGCTTGGCAACCAGCATTTATTTACAATGGTTGCAGCATCCAGGGGTTAGGCAATCACCATTTGCAATCTTCCCCGGCCAGCTTCCAATAAATAAAATCAATGGGAGAAGTCAGATTCACTTAACTGTTGTGATTCGCTTAACGACAATAGCAAAAAAAGTCATAATCGTGATAGAAGTTCTGATACCAGTTGTGGCCATATGTTGAGGATACTTGGATAAGAATACCTTCTTATCACTTTTTAAGATGATATGTATTATTGTACATTTTTCTCACAGAATCATATGTTTTTTTCAGTCATATAATAATGTCACTGTTAACCTGCGTTATACAATTTGAAATAATTAGATCTACCAGAAAAGACATTTTCTTAGGAATAATCAATGAATTAATATAATTGGAACGAATGACAAAATCCCATTTTATATAATTCTACAAAAGTTTGGTGGCCAGTGGACAAATATTAGATTTTTCCAATTTATTAAACACATTGAATATTCACCAAATTGCTATACAGTACCCACAGTTTTAGGGACAGAACTTTGATATCTATTAAAAGACCAAATATAGTAACATACATTTGTTCTTTGAATAGATACTTGTATACCTTGAACATCATGTAATTATCTGATAAGTCAAAGATTCCAACATCATATTCAATGTAGGAGGAGATAAGGGACATCCTTGACTACAAATGATAGTCTTTATACTTTGCAATTTATTCAAGTTATGTATGTTTGTGTAAATAGATTTTAAAAACATCTGATTCCAGATTTTTATCCTTGGTCAGACCTGTTTTGCCTAGGAGAAAAGATAGTACAGTAGACGAAGGACTACATATGCATGCCTGCCACCACCTGAAACACTGTTTGCATGTTAATTCAGCTCAATAATTCTCTTTGCATGATGTAAGAGACATCTTAGGTTGCAAATAGATATTTAAAGTGTGCCGTCTCATATGTCTGTCAGCCCAATCTGTCAATTCTATTTTGCCTTTCAACTCAAATAACTTAACGACAGTGGAGAAGACTGTACAACCGTCTATCACAGGAAAAGGACTGTTAAGCAGATGTGATGTGGCTTTATGAACTGATTTGAAACATATGGAATTAAATTCACATTGCAAAGGTAGAAGAAATAAGTAGTGTTTATTGATGTGGAATCATCATTTAATAAGCCAAACCCTTAAAGGTAATAATTGAGCCAGAAAGGATATGCTGGTTTTATAAGCTTTGAAGAGCATTTATATCATCACTAGGTGATATTAGGAAAGCTTTGGGATGTGACTAGTGAGGTGTTCCTTTTCTTAGCCATTGGCTTACTAAGATCTTCAAACCACTTACAGACGTTGGTGTATTAATCTCTATTTCTCAAAACACCTTGCTGAAACTGGAAAATCACTACTAGCTAAAGGGAAAAAGAGAGGAAGGAAGGGTAGGGGACAGGTCAGAAGTAGGAGAGAAGGTGAGAAGGGGAAAAGAAGAGAGGAGTGGGGGAAAGGAAGGGGAAGTAGGATGAGGTAGGAGAGGAGGAAGGAGAAAGTAGGAGAGGAGGGAAAGAGGAGGAGGAGAAGAAGAAGAGTTGTTGCGAAATGAGGGAAGAAAGGGTAGAAGAGCAACTCCAAATGTAATTAAAATGCCTTATTTTAATGCTTTCTTTAAGGAAAACATATATATGTAGGATCAATTATGTATAAGAAAATGTACATTTTATGTTGTGTATATAAGAAATAAAGCTGAAAAACTTTTCAAAAGAAAAAAGAAAGAAAATCACTACTAGCTCCATGTTATCAGTGTGGCACAGAGGGACACAAACATCTGAAGCAGTATGATTCAAACATCCGGGTATTCATTTCCTAGTCCAGCATTTTAATAGGAATCTTGCTCTCACATAAATTACAAAAAAATTAGAAGCTATTTTTGGATATAACCATAAGTGGAGAAAACCAGAAAGATGAACTAGGCTTCCTATTCTTTTCATTTGTCTATGACCCATAAAGAACTTCCTCATCTCACATTACTGAGAGATAGAAAATCATCTCTCCCGCCGCCACCCCTCCTGCCCCCCAACCATGCTAGAGGCTTGCAGGTCTTTCTTTTGAGATGTTATGGAGAATCATCCAACAGAGGAAGCGCAAATCAATCACACTTGCAATTTACTTTGCTTCTCATACTATGCAATGCTTTCAGCATGCCTTTCCTGCCATATACACCTCCATTTGTCATATAACAAGCCACAGTTAAAACATTGTAAATATTAAACACAAACCAGACAAAGAAAAGCCTCCTGTTCTTCACTATCCTTGGAAAACTACTCTTCATTCTCCACCCTCCCCAGCTTCAGAATTGATCCGCATCTACTCCTATACTTTGTTTAAATTAGAAACTAGGTGTCGTGACCCCTATCCCCCAGCTCACACATTGTTCACTGATCCCATCTTAGGAAAAACACTCAGGTGGAATGTAGTTTGCTTGCAAGATTACTAATAAAGGAGAGCTATTTGTAGCTCAGGGTTGAAATGAGGGATCCTTGATGGGCTCTGAGCTTGGTTGTTTTCTTGCCGATGTTTCAATACCCAAACTAGGTAACATCATCACCAGTGCTGATGCTAGCATTGATAATATTACCAAATTTGGGTAATAAAATGTCTGCAAAAAACCAACCTCACTTGCAAGATTGCCACATAGTGTCCCCAGCTGATTTCTAGCTACGTATGTGGTTTGCTCTCATACTCATTCTTCATCTCCTAATAGAAATATACACAAAAAATTGAACTCTTCTTTATGTGTAGCATTTCTAGATTTCAGGTACACCTTGGATTCCTTATCCAGAGGAATTTTATGGAGAAAAGACACCAAAATACATCTACAGCTCCTTCCTCTGTTTCAGCATCTACACTATTTTTTGCAAGTAAGATGCCTTCCATGTGGCTCCTCTCAGATAGAACAGCCATACAGCAGAATAATAGGGTTGGAAAAGACATTGGAGATCTCTCCCTGCTCAAGTATATATACCATTTCAAGTATATCCAATCTCTTGTTAAAAACCTCCAGTGATGGAGGATCCATAACCTTTGAAGAGAAGCTATGCCACTTAGTTATTGTGGGGAAAAGAGGAGGAGGAAGGAATATTTGGTATGTTTATCATCTTCAGTTACTTATTCAGGGAAAGAAAGAGAGAGACAGATAGAGAAAGAAAGAGAGAGAGAGAGAGAGAGAGAGAGAGAGAGAGAGAGAGAGAGAGAGAGAGAGAGAGAGAGAAAAGAAAAAAAGAAAGAAAGGAAGGAAGGAAGGAAGGAAGGAAGGAAGGAAGGAAGGAAGGAAGGAAGAAAGAAAGAAAGAAAGATTTTTTTTCTTAGAATGAAGTCTCAACATCAAATCAGGCTGCTCCACTATCTTGATGAGCCGTAACTCCATGATTTAGTTTCTATCAATTTATTTAACATATACAGGTGTCCTGATTTTTTGAGATGCAATTTTTTTTGAGACAAGGCACTTCCTTCAATCAGAACCATTGCAATGATTCTGGTCAAGGTGTTATTGTCGTGCTGAAGCAAAGGCCTTCTGCACAGGCGTAATGATTGCTAGCTCAAGGCTTCAATCTGCTAACAATGAAGTCAAAATGAGGGAAAGGTGGATTGGCTTTGTGGCAGAGTTTATTATATTAAAATATCTCTCAGGGCTGAATCATCAATCGGTTGTTTTGAAGCTGGTGAGGCAAGGATTCAGAATTAAAGATTGCAATAAATGAATGGTGTCAGAATTTCTTCAATGGCAGGAACTGTGACTGCCCAGGCTATTTATCAGGCCAATTTGGTGCCCAGTCACATTCCCAAACTATTCAAAACCTCTCATCATCTTCACATACCTGGTTTATCCAGACATGAGATATTTGCTATTGCCTTCCATCATGCGCTTGTAATGGTGTCGTTGTTGTCTTCATTATAGAAAACAGAAATCTCCTAAAATAATAAGTTCATTATACATTATAAGAAAATATACACCCAACGAACCCTTCTTCAGTACTATTGAAGCACAATTGCTACTCATTTAGGTAACCCAAATGCTCATAATAAATCCATTCATGATATTGATATCAGATGGAAATTGTCCCTTCCTTAAACTCTGCATATGTTGGATAAAAACTACTGGAAGAATGCTAAAAAGATGACCCTTATTCCCAAAGTTGGGGTGTTCGTTCCTTATTCATCTTGTCATCTTAGCAAGTAACCATAATCATGGCGATTTCCCAGGTGATTTAGGACCTGATTATATTGTCCAATTAAAGTGAGGAATTTCCAGGCTAATGAGGCTTCAGGTGTGGCACCAGAAATGACAATAGGAACAAGCAATGACAGCAAGAGCAGCACAACTTTGTGGGTGGGATTAAGATGGAAGGTCTTCCCCATTCAACCGGCTTAGTCTTTTCAGATGAGTAATTGTGAATAAGTAATTGAAGACTGCTGTTGCTGACACATTCAAGACAAAACAGGTTTAATTGCTTTTTAAAATGAATGAATGAACCAAAAGGACAATCACCATCAAGGCTTGGATAGGTACCAGTATATATTGATACACGTACATGCACAAACACACACACACACACACACACACAGAGGCATATACTCAACAAATCAACATGCATAGTAGCATCCATGTGCAATCTTCTTATTTAGCCAAAATTTTAATTCTTGTGACCTCTTGATAGATTTGGAGGAGACTAGATTAGAAAAGAAGGGGCAAAATAATAAAATCTCATGCTGATATTTTATTTCTTTCAGTAGAGGAATGCTTCTTAATATATTTAATCCATTCTCTGGGTATATGTAGTCCTCAATTTATGACCACAAGTGAGCCCAACATTTCTTAAGTGAAACATTTGTTAAGTGAGTTTTGCCCTATTTTATGAACTTTCTTGTCACAGTTGTTAAGTTAATCACTTTAGCTGATAAGTTAGTAACCCGGTTGTTAAGTGAATCTGGCTTCCCCATTGATTTTGCTTGTCAGAAGGTCACAAAAGGTGGTCACATGACCTTGGGACACAACAGTCATAAATATGAACCAGCTGCCAAGCATCTGAATTTTGATCACATGATCACAGGAACGCTGCAAAGGTCATAACTGTGAAAAATGGTCATAAATCACATTTTTTGGTGCTGTGTAAATTTGAACGGTCACTAAAGGAAAGTTGAGGATACTTCATGACACTTCAAGATCTGTTGCCAGCTTGATATCTCATTGAATGACCATTTTAGATGTGCAATCATCATTCAATATTTTCTGATACATAGCCCTGTCTCCAGCTCTTTGACTGCCAAGCTAGTTCCAATCAAATTACCCCTTCTGGAGGAAGACATACTGCATATTCTGTCCACTTGGACACTTGTGCAACTGAAAAGGGAATTAATAATATTTTAAACAACTATTATTTCTTCAAACTAGATTAAGGCAGATAATCCAGCGTAAACAGCGGGAAAAAGACAGGTGTCCAATCTCACTTGCAGCATCTATTTGTCCTCCTTATATGGTCTACTTTCAAGAATTGGTGGAGTTTTTAGCTGTCTTTCGCAAGAAATGTTGGATTGGCCTGATTGAGAGTTGATGTAACGGCTGAAATGGATTAGACGGGACAGTCTCTGATCTTTCTTCCCAGCTCAGTTCCAAAGTTCCAATAATATAAAGATGAGCGGAGAAAGGGAAATGATGTATACCAATGAAAGGACTGTTTTGTAAGGAGAAAGAGCTGGGTGTTTGTGAAGGATAAAATCTTCGGAACTGGTGAATGTTTACAACTGTCTCAGCATCCTGTGGTCATGTGGCTTCCAACAAGCAGAGTCAATGGAGAAATTGGCAGTAAAATTGAAAGTTGGGATCCCTTCATGACTGCATGTAATTTGCTTAATGACAAAAGTGGAAGTGAGGTCTTAAATACACTATGGTCACTTAATGGACTTGCAAATTTCAACTATGGACAATAAGGGGGTGGTGGTTACCTGCATGGAGATAATCTTGATTAAAGTGTGCAGAAATTCTTAAGGGAAAATAAAGGGCCACTCAAATTCAGTTCAATTCAAACCTTTATTGTCAGTGCGCAACATATGTACAATGAGATTGGTTGAGCTCCTTCAGTGCACTCCCCCAACACAATACAGCTCACAGTGAAGACAGAAAAATCTCTAAACCAATAAATCATATTAACAAACACATAGTCCTATTGCACCAGTGTGAACATGTTACATGTTGCGCTGGCCCTGCGAGTCCATCGTACTATGTAGTTATGATGTTATTTCATATTCAGGAGTCTGACAGCCCACGGATAAAAACTGTTCTTCAGCCTGTTTGTGTGGCTGGTAGTGTTTGGGAAAGGACAGGTGTTAGAAAGAAAAGCCAAAAAAACCCAGCTTTGATTCTGCATGATACAAAAGGGGGTGAAGGAAAATTGTAGTAAGCTCTCAAGATTCTGTGATCATATTCTTCAACAATGAAGTAACATTCCTGTAACCCTCATGATGTCTATATCTTGATCTGGCCTTTTTTGAATGGTTGACAACTAGGAATAAAAATTGGTAGCCTTTCACAGGGCAAAACTCCTAGATAACTCAGAACAAAAGAACAAAGGCATCTAAGAAAAGGATAACTAAAGAACTATCAAAATTCAGATCACAGGCCTAATCATATTCACAAATCAGGCTCATCAGAAAGTGGATGAAAAGCCAGATCTCTAAACCCACTATTGTCCAAAAAGGAGATATGGCTTGAGAAAGGCCTTGCAAACCAGTGCAGATAGTCACTGGATAAATTAGGATTTTTACCTCATCTTCATAGACATGATACTAGTTCACCAATACTTCATATTTCTCCAGACTCTGTTGCTATGGTTGATGTGATTTTTTTTTTTTTGTAATTGGGGTTATCAATTTAACCTTGGGCATTCTGGGTCATACTCTTTTAATCCTTGTACACCAACAGGCAGTCATATCCATTGAAATAAATATTGATTATATTGGCCTACTGGCAATTATAACTTATTGGCTACCCAAGAATTTAAATGTTGAAATAAGTTAGCAGTTACTTTGCATTTTGTGGCAAAGTATTATACATGTGTTAGTATA
This sequence comes from Masticophis lateralis, assembly GCA_030761175.1. Lineage (NCBI taxonomy): Eukaryota > Metazoa > Chordata > Lepidosauria > Squamata > Colubridae > Masticophis > Masticophis lateralis. The sequence goes on from JAUDYJ010000003.1 coordinate 127,757,765, forward strand.
TTTGTTCTATATGTATTTTTAAAATTATGAGGTTGGGATAGTTGAGAAATTAATAAATGTTGATGGAGATTCTCAATCATCCAGGCCATAGTTATGCTAAAGGTGCTTTTTCAAAAGGCAATTAGACTTTCTTTGGTTATTTTATTTATTATTTTATTTTTAAAAAATTCCTTGATGTTTTGCTTCTCATCCAAGAAGGAAAAATAAAGAGAGTCCAGTTGTCTTTTGAAAAAGCAGTTTTGGGAGAAACTAATAAACAGAGGGAAACGAATCTACAAATCTAAGGTACATATACAACAACATATGACTGATGTAACTGTAAAGCATTGTGGAATATAATTTTAGCTTTTAGGAGAAAGCAGATACTTGGATAGGATACAAATAGGACTGAGCTGGTATGTGGATGAGAAATGATACATCCCAGGTCTAACTTTAATGGAGAATTGATGACAGATGGCACATGACAAACCCTTCTTTTCCTTGTAACTCTTCCATGTGCAGATGGAATCATGACAGCAACCACTGAGGAATCAGATGTGGGTGGAGAAGATACTTTGATAGTTCCAGATACAGAAACCTGGCTGGAGTGTAGAAGGCAGGGAGGGACAGGTGATCAAATCAGGTCATCTATGTAGGTAGTGTGAGCAGTAGAGTGATACCTAAAAGCATGGGATATCTGTTATAGCATCCAGCAGTTTCATCTTTTGACTTCTAGTTATACTTTTCTTTATACTTATTTAATTCATTATAATACAATTCTTTATACATACTTATACTATTCTTCTTCCTCACCTATACAAAATCAGTATGCTAGCTCGTTTTGGATCAGCTTGTTTTCTTTTGCATCGTGAAACTTTTCCAAAACTGGACCCTCTGTATATGCTGAACTTTTCTTCCCAGAAGCTTCCAGTCAGAATAACAATAATTGAGCTATTGATTGGCTGGGAGAGGATGCATACAATACAAGTTGGAAAGCATGGTAACTACAGGTGTGCTTGTTTTACACTTTTAATAGATTTCTTTTTAAAAAAAAAAAAAAGAAAATAGAGCAACTTGACACGTTTTTGATGTCTGTGGCTAAACGTTTCCAGCAAAGAATTTGTAAGTGTGGCTGAAGTTTTAAAAGAAAAATACAGCTAGTCCTTGTTAGCCACTGCCTTGGTGGCGCAGCAGACTAAAGTGCTGTTAAGTAACACCAGCTGCCTGCAATTACTGCAAGTTCAAATCTCACCAGGCTCAAGGTTGACTCAGCTTTCCATCCTTTCGAGGTAGGTAAAATGAGGAATAAGCTAACTTTGTATAAAAAAGAACACCGCTTGGGGGGGGCGAAAGCCCTACTAAGCAGGTATATACAAAAAGTATGAAGGCTATTGCTTAACACATTGTAAGCTGCCCTGAGTCTCTGGAGAAGGGCGGCATATAAATCGAACCAATAAATAAATAAATACAGCAAATGCTCGAAGTTTTGACAGGGATGAAAAAGTCCCTTTGTGACTAATCCTTGCATTTATAATCTTCACAAGTCTGTACAGCAAAGGAAAGCTGCAGTAAGATCATAAGAAAAGCCTCAGTTTCAGTTAACTTTATTCAACAACCGAAAATTGTTTCTAGTTTCTAGTTTCTAAACAAGGACTACCTGATTTTCATCAACGTGCACAGGGGTGCACAGGGGTGCACAAGGGTGCAAAGTGCACAAGGGTGCATCATTTGCTTCGCTTTAGAAAATGGGAAATGCTACAGGTGTAATGTTGAAGATGGAGGTGGACGTTTTGGCCAGGGACTCTACATAGCTTTGGATCACCTGCCTGTTGCGGGCTTATCTGGAACGGGTGGCTCTTTGCAACAATAACCCTTATCACGCACCTCTCCCCAAGAATGGATTACTGCAGTGTACTTTTCTTGGGGTTACTGCTGAAAATCAAACTGTGAGGTATACACCTCTTAGTAGACGGGCAGAGCAGAGTTCAAGAGATGTGTGAAGAACATTTTAGTTACCTTATTACAATAATCCCACCTTTCCTAAGGTTTCATTGCATTGTTTTCATAGTTCATTTGTGTTCTGTTTGGATTTTTAGAGGATGTGTGTATATTAAAATTGTACTAAAGGGAAATGTGGTAACAATAAGTTTAGGAACCCCAGATTTAAAATCTGCAGATAGCTTAGATGCCTCTATAGCCTTACTACAGGTAGTCCTCGACTTACAACCATTTGTTCAGTGACCATTTGAAGTTACAACAGCACTGAAAAAAGTGATCTAGGCCCATTTTTCACATTTCAGATGCAACTGATTCATATTTATGATACTTGTAGTGCAGAGGTGGGTTCCACTTACCTTTACTACTGGTTTGCAATGAGAGCGCACACACGCACTTCTGTCCATGCACAGATCATCAGTGATGACATCAAGGCAGGTGGGCAGAGCCTCCCACCACCTTTACTACCAGTTCGCAAGAACCGGACCAAACCAGGAGCAACCCACCACTGTTGTAGTGTCCCCTAGACATGCGATCATATTTTGCAATCTTCTTACAAGCAAAGTCAATGTGGAAGCCAGATTCACTTAACAACCGTGTCACAAATTTAACAACTGCAGTGACTGACTTAACAACCATGGCAGGAAAAGCGCAAAATGGCCAAACCTGACTTAAAAATTCTATTGCTTAGCAACAGAAATTTGGGGCTCAGTTGTAGTCATTAGTCAAGGACTGTATACCAATGTTATGTGTACTGTATTGGCTTCCAATAGGGCAGTGATGGCTAACCTTTTTGTTGTTGTGTGTGCACAGCCACCCATAATCCAAAACGTGCGATCCCTCCCATGTGCCCCAACCCCCTACGCATGCGTCCATGACCCCCGAATGTACTCTGCCCCATGCACGCACACATGACCGTCTTGCATGCTCATGCAACATGCACCCCCGCCCCATGCCTGCACGTGTGCCCCTTGCACATGTAACCCCCCATGCATGCGCGTGTGTCTCCCATATGCGCCCCACACCTGCACATACATGGCAGAGACCCGAAAACCAGCTGGCCGGTGGGAGGCGCACATGCATGCGTGGTGGAGCTGAGCTGACAGCTCATATGCCCGCAGAGAGTGCTCTGTGTGCAACCTGTGGCACACGTGCCATAGGTTCGCTATCACAGCAATAGGATTCCTTGATCCAATCCAAAGGGATGGCCATAGCTATTAAAGCCCTTCATTTCATTTGTTCTGGTGGAACCAGCCCACTTGGTAAACTTGATCAAATAGAGGGGCTCAGAATTTCCCATGTTTTAGGTGAGAAGTATGGGGGCCAAGGCAGCATTTATTGAATAGCCTCCTCTCCCCCAGAGATTTGAGTGCCATTACTCTTGTGTCTTTTAGGAATGCTTTTCAATGGAAAATTTCCAGTGAGCATTTTAAACTGGTGTTTCGTTCATTCATTATATTTATATAGTTGCCTGTCTCTCAATCAAGTGACACTGGCTTTGCTGTTTATTCTGATCTTATTTTGTTCTGTTATTGTAAACTGCAGGGAGTCAATGCTAATTTAATATATGTAATAATCTAAAACACATATTCCATGTTTGATTCATACATCAGTTTCCTTCTCCAAATGTCACCGGCTGGTATTGGTATTGCTATTTATACAGATGTTGTTGTTCCTAGAAACCATGGATATTCAGGTATCATAGCCCTCTGCCTATGTGTAATTAAGGTGGTTTTTTGCCCCACTATGCTTCTTTTATATTTACCTAAATTGCATCATATTTGCATTATGATTGCCAAACATTTAAAGAGATCCTTCTTCTTCTTTTTTTTAAAATTTGATTTATATGCCGCCCTTCTCCAAAGACTCAGGGCGGCTTACAATGTGTTAAGCAATAGCCTTCATACTTTTGTATATTTATACAAAGTCAGCTTATTGCCCCCACAAACTGGGTCCTCAATTTACCTACCTTAGAAAGGATGGAAGGCTAAGTCAACCTTGAGCCTAGTGAGATTCGAACATGGAGTAATTGCAGACAGCTGGATGTTAATTAGGGTGCTTCTTGCGATGCTGTTCAGAGTAGCTTTTATTTTTAAATATTTTAAAAATATTAATTAAAATATATGTAAAAAAGTAAAATATGTATTTGTGTGCATTCAAATGTTTAAAGTTTTATAGAAGTTTCAGGAAAACATCATATTTCACTGTAATCATTCATACCAGACTTCAATACATTTAGTAACTAGGGCCATACCAAAGTTGAAAGAATATCTTAGCAATAAAAATGGTGTGAAAAACTAGTGCCATTGTCTGTCAGTTTAAATTTATAAATGTATAAATTTACAGCTCCAAATGTTTGTCTAAAAATTAAGCTCGCTCTCAAATTAATGTGTAATTACTTCTTCTCAGAAAATAATCTTAAAACATGTGATTTAATGAAGCATTATTGCATATTAAGCACCACAATCATTTACTTTTTTTATTTTTATCAATGCAACGGGGTCCAATAAATCAAAAATATTTTTGTGGCATAAATTATAATCTGATATCTATTCGTTTTTTTATAGTACAGTTAAAACAGTTCACCCTTGCTTAGAGAAAGTGGGTTTCCAATCCCTTGTTCTATTCAGTTTTTAATCTTCACATATCAAATTACTGTATTCATCACAAGTTATCTATAAAAAACTAATTCTGGGCTTTTTTGGTCTTGCAAGATTTAATTATCATGTATTAATTATTATTCAGGAATGCCATTGATCCAAAACAAGTTGTCAGTAAATGTTGTAGTTGTAAATACCGCCAGTTGGTGGCAACAGACAAATGATATTCATCCTTTAACACAGAAAATGAAGACAATTGATGCTTACCATCTAATATTTGAACTAAAGTAAAACCCCCAGCATTCATACAAACATTCCATATAATAGTTTTGCTGATAGTTTTTAATCTATTTTAACATCTATAGCATCAAACTGGTGTGACAGAAGGGAAAAAGACCAAAATGCAATTTTTGAGAAATAATATATTGCAATTTTTAATCAACATAATATTGACAGAAAGAAATTTATTTATATAATATATTGTTCATATTTAAAGTATTTATTTGAGAAACATCACATGGAATAAGAATAACTAAGTCCATAAATTCAACAGATACTGTATATGAAGATTAGAAAATTAATAAATATTTGCCCATTGAAATCAATTCCAATTTAGATCAATAGTATTTTGCAATTAATCCAAATACACTAATCTAGTACATTAGAGCTGGAATCAATGAATTTACTGCGTTCACAAATATACAACAGAAAGCAGATGTATATTCTAATCAATTATGCAATACAACCCAAATATATTTTTATCTTGTTTAATAGTACAAGCTAAGAGCTTTAAACAAATAGCAAAAATCAAAGAACAAAGTAAACATCCTTGACATTACACAATAAAAAGTTACATGAAGCTCTCACTTTAAATTTGGCACTCCGTACAGAATCTGGACCCATTTTATAAATTCTTCTGGAATCCAAATTAAGGTAACACACATTTACCATCGATAAATTTTATCAAAATCTTTTTCCACTTCAGTTTATCAATCAACCAAATCTTTATTATGGTCATAGACCAGCATAAGGAGATGGGATAGAAATAAGTAATTAAAAAAAAAATCTAAAAAAATATTAAGATGAAAATTATAGAATTATAATTGCAGCTTTGAGCTTTCTGTCTTGGTTCAGTTTAATTAAATCCACTGTCAGCCAAATATTCATTTTACCATATTTAGTTTTGACAAACCAGTTGGATCGTTCTTGTCTAAAGAAGAAAACACTTGAAAGCTATTGAGTCTAATAGCAGTTAAAATTTTGAATATCTACAATAATCAAGTAAATAGGACAATAACTCACAACTGCTAGAAAAAACTGTGATATATGCTTCATAAATGAAGATAAAATACTATTCTCAAACAATATAAAAGATAGATAATTTTTCAAAGTAGTTGTTTGGTAAGGTATTTCAATCTTTCCGCTACGCAGAAATTGTTCTTATGACTTGACTTGCATAATTTCTTCAACTTCAGATATGTTTCAAATTTTCATCTATAACACAGAAATATAACCATATCATCCAGCAGTTTATTAACCTCCACTGTCAAACTAATTGAAATTCTTTTCTTAATGACATTTTTGTTAATGATTCAGGTCAAATAACTTGATCTGGACATTATTTTCACTTTCTTCTCACTTTGCTTCTTAGATAGGAACACACTACATTTTTATTTTTATTTTTTTGCTTATAAAAATACTATTTTGCTTTACTTCTGCCCAACACTGAATGTATAATTCTAACAGGTCAAATCATTTTCCTCAATGTGATGCTTTCCTGATAAAAATAGTCAGACTTTCATGTACCTTGCCCTAAGAGTGAAATCATACAGTCACTTGTAAACTGAAGTCAGTATAAGCTATACATAGAACGTATAAACAAAGCAGTTCTGCATTACTACTGATATGAGTAGCGTAGGGGGCTAATGCCTCCTACTAAAGGCAGCAATTAACATCCAGCTGCCTGTAATTCTGCGAGTTCAATCCTAGCCAGGCTCAAGGTCGACTCAGCCTTCCATCCTTTCTAAGGTGGGTAAATTGAGGACCCAGTTTGTGGGGGCAATAAGCTGACTTTGTATAAATATATACAAAAGTATGAAGGCTATTGCTTAATGCATTGTAAGCCGCCCTGAGTCTCTGGAGAAGGGTGGCATATAAATCAAATAAAAAATAAAATAAATAAAATAAATAAAATTTGTTACAATTCTAATTCAATTGCCATTGTAAAAAGTTGATCTGAGATAAAGACATTAATCCTTACCTGGCCATTTGATGGTTGATCACTACTGCTAGCTTCACTCTGGATAAAAATAGCAACAAAATTCTATTAATCTCAATGAAAAATAGGCCATTGTACTTCATTAGTTTGTACACCCCTATCCTTATGATCAAATGAGTGGTGAGAGTTAGGCCATACATATACTTGCTGTCCCTAACAATCTTTGCGAGTTTATTTCTTAGAATACATTTTAAAATATCAGAACCTGGTTATACAAGAATCCCAAATTGATGGGAAATGGCTAAATTCAAACTGAAGTCATTTACCACCAAGCTACGGATCAGAGTGCTCAAGGGAAGCTGTACCAAAGTGTTTGGGGCGTTTACTTTCACACCTTACTCCCACAATTTTTGGCCTTGCATGCAAAACTAAATGACATTTTACTGTTTGGAAAATTATTCAGGAAGGCCGAGAACCTCATGCATTAAGACAGTGAGGTGAAATAGATGGGAAAGGAAAGGGATTTTTTTAGTAAATTCTCTGCTAAAATGGAAAAAAAAAGTCCTGTGTGTTGATTGCAAAGGTAAATGTTAGAAATCTATTAGATACAGGAAAATGCTGAGCAGTTCCATCATTTTTCTTAAAAATTAAGCTCTGCCTTGGATGCGGTGCTGTGCATTTTATAAAATGCTATTTTGATTAAAGATCGACTTTCAGGATAGGTAGATCAACTCTTAGCAGTCAAGTGACTCTTTTCTGTTGAGAAGTGTTAGCTGCTGATACCACAACAGAATTTTTATAATCTAATGGTAGGTTGGATACATTTTGTCTGGCTATAATAGATTAGTCTACTAAGTTTTAATTGAGGAAATACCACTGCTATCTGGTGATTAATGCATTCAATATTTTGATTCAAGTATGTGGCTGCAACAAGATACAAAAATTAAATGGAGGTTGGCAAATAAAATCTTAATGAAAATATTTACATCAAGGAATTAATGACACACAATCCATCTAACCTTTAGGTAGGCAAAAAGGGGCAAAATAGAGTAATAGTTTTTAAACCAGATGTTCAGTTACGTCTCTGAACTTATCCAAACTTTTCCAGCAAAGACAGAACATTACAAGTTCTGTCATTGTTGAAAGTACTGAAGAATCTGCTAGGGAAATAGCTCTGAAATTATGATTTAACGTATTATTCAATATGTTATAAATGAAATAATGTATTATTCAGTGTGCTGTTGGTAATCAGTGGAAGAGCATATGATCAATATCTTTTTAAAAAATCATACAGTCAAATTTCTCATATGACTGCAAAAACCATAGTGGCTAGAAAATTTACCAAGCATGTTAAGTCAAAGAAACCCATATATGAACATGCTGTGAATTATGCCTCTATGCAATTTTGAGCAGAAAGCAAAGTTAAACCAATAGCACTTACATCTCTGCAACCATATTTATTGTATACATTTGCACCTCCATCCTAAGAACAAAAAAAAAAAAGTTGACAGATCTTAGAAAAATCTGAGGGAAAGACTTGGGAACTGAGAAGTCTCAGATCTTCTTTGAGGTCCAGTATTAATCACTGTGTGGTGACATTTCCATTTCATTAGTGGTCTGTCTTGGAACCATGCCCTTTGTCATGCCCAGTGCATGTTGTACTGCATGGTAAAAATAGATTTCCCAAAGTAGAGGGTTTTTTTTAAAAAAAGTATGGAACCACCTCAGATCACATCTTTCAATGGGCAAAACAGTCCTGGTTGAGATTTCTTTCTATGTGTAGAACTCAACACAGAGAAAAAAGGAGCAGGATCACACCATTTAGGACAGTATGCAGGTGTGTGTATGTATGGGGAAAAAATCATGTTTCTTTTCCAGATCGAGGGACTACCTCTACCTAATTTCATCTGTCCATCCTACCAGATCCATCAGTGAGGGCATGTTACAGGTGCTGTCACCAAGGAAATACATTTGGCAGGTAGTTCAAATGTAGTGGGCCTTTCCAAAGGTAGCGGGCCTTTTCTGCTGTGATACTTGCACTGTGGAATCTTCTCCTCATGAGATGAGATTGGCCTTGTCACTGCTGAACTTCCGAAGGTCCCTCAAGACCTGGTTATGCCCCCAGGCCTGGGGATCCCAGGGGAGAGGTGAATTAGTGTGGTGGCTCCCCTGTTTTTCACATCCCTTCACCTATTTTTCTTTGTTTTAGCTTGGTTTTTATACTTTTAAATGTATTTATTAATGGTTTCTTAGCTCTTTGGTACTTCACTCTTCAGAATCACTGTTTGTGAGAAGGGTGATCACATAAATTGCTTTAATAAATAACAAATACATAAATAATCAGTGGTTCAGTTTCATAATTGCTGCCTTCATCTTGATGTTTTTGTATTCTGTTGAAGATACTCCAATATTATTCCTCCTCCCCACCCCGGTCTTGGCTATTTGGATTGCAGGATGATGAAAAGGTTCATCTTTATCCATTTAAAATATTTGTATACAGCTAATCCTCGACTTACGACCACAACTGAGCCAAAATTTCTCTTGCAAAGCGACATAGTTGTTAAGTGAATTTTGCCCCATTTTACGACTTTTCATGCCACAGTTGTTAAATGAATCATGGCAGTTGTTAGGTTAGCAACATGGTTGCTAAGTGAATCTGGCTTCCCCATTGACTTTGCTTGCCAGAAGTGTGCAAAAAGAAATCACTTGACCACAGGACATTGCAATGTCATAAATATGAATCAGTTGCCAAGCATCTGAATTTTGATCATGTGGCCCTGGGGATGGTGCAATGGGTTTGTGGAAAACAGTCATAAGCCACTTTTTTTCAGCGCCGTTGTAACTTTGAAGAGTCACTAAATGAACTGTTGTTAAGTCAAGAATTATCTGTATCACTTGCTATTTAAAAAAAAAACGAGAGTAGGGAACTAGTGTTCCACCTCTTGCCTTCCTCCCACCGTCCAGTGCGCTCCCATAGAGTGGGCCTCCTCCGGGTGCCGACAGCCAAGCAATGTCGGCTGGCAGCCCCCAGGAGGAGGGCTTTCTCTGTCAGAGCTCCGATCCTCTGGAATTGTCTTCCCACCGACCTCAGGACGGCCCCCGACCTCCTCTCCTTTCGCCGGGGATTAAAGACATGGCTGTTTAAAGAATATTACGATCGTGGGGTTATAGTTTTTAGAATGATTTTATGGATTTTAATGCATTTTAATGTGTTTATTGTGATTTGTATTTATGATTGTTTTTGTAAGCCGCCCTGAGTCCTCGGGGAGAATGGCGGCATATAAATCACATAAATAAATAAATAAATAAATAAATAAATAAATAAATAAATAAATAAATAAATAAAGTGATAGAAAGCCTCCTTCATTTTTTGCAGACTTCTTATCATGTGTTGATTTTTAAAAAGTTACCTCCAAGGGAGGGTGGGAATCAAACTGATAAGATCTCTTTATCTTATTTTGCATTAATAAAGACACAGCATATATTCTGTCCAAGTTGCAATTAAATGTTATGTTTACTCTGAAATAAAATTCTAAATAAAGATGACAGAAGGAACATACCCCAACACACCCACTGCCTTTGCTGTTTCCTTGTTTAACGACTACAACCTGGAAGGGAAAAAACCCCTCACATTGTTATTTTATTTAAAGAATATACATGGCCGCTTACAACTCTTGTTATAAAACTCTGTTATAAAACAAAATACACAATTTCAGCTAAAATCTAACATATTATTAAGCAACCAGGATATCACATATATATCCCTCACATTCCTATGTGAATCTCCAATCATTCTAACAGCAAAGTTAGATGAAAAAGCCAGGTTTTTATAGTATTGCCTTTCTGATGGGATCAGTCATATCTTGGGAATAGAGGTAAGGACAGGTGGTGCAATGGGGAAAAAACATGCTTCCTGTAATAGTATGCGGGAAAAGCCGTGGGAGATTGAGCAAAGAGACCCTGCCAAAGGAAGGGTCAAGTAAGAGAGAGCATAGGAGCCATGGTGGTGCAATGGTTAGAATGCAGTACTGCAGGCTACTTCTGTTGACTGCCAGTTGACAACAGTTTGGCTGGCAGTTCAATTCTCACCGGCTCAAGGTTGACTCAGCCTTCCATCCTTCCGAGGTCGGTAAAAAGAGGACCCAGTTTGTTGCTGACTCTGTAAACTGCTTAGAGAGGGCTGTAAAGCACTGTGAAGTGATATATAAGTCTAAGTGCTATTGCTATAGTCCACAGGTAAATAAAGGGTGGGGTAAGAGGTCCAGATGAGAACTACTTTCTCAGGCTATATAGGAGAAGTGGAGGGAGAGAGAACTGTAATTTTAGACTTGCAAGTTTCTGTAGAGTTGCAAGATTTTGTATCTTTAAAGTAAAGTAGCATTAGCTGATCTGGTTGTGATTCTTAACTGGTCCATGGGATCAAAACCTCCTGAATCCAATGGTGGGATTCAGCTGGTTCAAGCCTGATCAGGGAAAAAGATAGTTAAATTTCTGGCTGGCCCCAGGAGTCTCCATGTGCTCCATTTTGGCTCCCAGGTAAGTGCAGGGAGGCCTACTAGGCTCAAAACAGGGCATGGAGGAGTGTGGCGCGCCACCCCTCATGGCACGTTTTTGCTCCCAAGCTTCAGGGAGGCCTCCTAGGCTCAAAATGGGGCACGGGGGTGCAGCGCCTCCCATGGCCCATTTTCACTCCTAGGAGGCTGCAGGGAGGCCTACTAGGCCCAAAATGGGATGCAGGGGATGGCACGTTCCCCCCCCCCGGTGGCCCATTTTTGCTCCCAGGGGGGTGCAGAAGGCCAAGTGCTGCCTGTCACACCCATGGCCACCCCTACCATGGCCACCCCCACCCAGTTGGTCATTAGGGCAGAGAACCGGTTGTTAAATTATTTGAATCCCACCACTGCCTGAATCCCATCCATGGCACTATTTCAGGAAAAGGATCAAAAGTGGAGCTACCAGATTGGTGTGTATGGAACTGGCAGATATCATCAGGGAAAGGTTCTGCAGATAAGCTGGTCTTATGCCATGAAAGGCATTAGGGGGTGATCACCAGCATTTAAATTGTACCTAGAGACGGAAGGCCATGCATCTCATAAAATAGTGATGTTCCATAACATTAACTACATTAATCTAGACAAACTAAGTTCCATATGGTCTTTAGGGGAGGTACCATCTAATGTATGTTGCAGTGGCCCAGGTAGAAGGAGTGAACAGGGCCTCCTGATCCAAGAACAGGTGCAATTGGTTCACAAGATGCATTTGTGCAATGCCTCTCTGGCCTACAGTTGCATGAATACCAGCCACTTTATCAGTTTTTTTTAAAAAAAAATAATAATAAAGCTAACTCAATCTCTCAAGAGAAATGTGAATCAACCTGGGGCTTGATACAAACATGAACAGTGCCCGACTCACATTCCTATGTTCTGGGAAGCCCGAGAAATTCTATGGTCTGAGACAAAGAACAAAATGTTGCTTCCCAAATGGACAGTTAAATATTATTTCATCTCTGGTGTTGTGCTTTGTTCAACATACTTGAGGAAAATAATGACTTTAGGACAATCTATGTAGCATATACTTCTCTACTTTAAGAGTTTGAAAGACACTTCAGAGGATCATCTGCCATTTAAGGCAATTGCTTCATGGCAAGGATTGCCTTGCTTAGTATTATTTTTTCTGCTTGAATTTTCCCCATTCCTTTCGCTTTTCAGGATTAGAATCATAGAGTTGGAAGGAACCTTGTCCTTGGAGGTCTTCTAGTCCAATTCCATGACCAATGCTGAAATCCTCATAACATTCTAGTCAACAGAAGTAAAGAGTCCAAGATCTTTCTCACAAGTATTATTGCTATACCATATACCACCCATCTTATACCTGTGCATCTGTTTTTTCTTGCTTAAGTGCAGATCCTTACATTGAATACCATTTTGTTGGAGAGGCCCCCAACAATTTTCAGATTTATCAATATCCTTTGGAATCCTGAGCTTGTCTTCACTAGTATAAGCATTTCCTCCAGATTTGTATCATCTGCACATTTCATGACCATGTCTTTTATTCCCTCATGTAAGACATTTATGAAGATACTGAACAGCACTGGGCTGAGGACAGAATCCTGAGGTATCCCACCTTGTATCACATTTCCCCCCACGTTATGAGTCAATCATAGTTTGATTGAAACTACTACTGAAATCTAGGTTGACTATAACTATGAGGAACAGGGAGTTAGGATGAGATGGAGTTCCAAAAGGAAATTGTCAGCACTAAAGTTCTAGAAAACCAGCTCCAACACTATCAGCATTGTCTCCCGAGCAGAAAATGGGTGCAGTTTATAAAGATCAGTACAACTCCATGGCGTTGTGGGGAAACAGGGTGTGACATTACTCTCAGATTCTCAATTAGCACAACCATTCTGCAGGGACATGGCTTCCATCTTGCTTCTGGCTTCCATTTAATTATTTAAAGCAATTTAGCAATAATTCTCTCTTGAGAGAGAGAGCCTAGGCATTACAATAATCTTTACTGAAACTCTGAGTACTCCAGACCTCCATTATGCTGTATTACATGAAAAACCATGCAATCATATTTTAGCAGCTGCCTCTTTTGTGAATAGATAATTCCAAAAGGGTGAAACTTGTAATGAAAGGAAAGAGAGGCTTAATGCTTCGTCTCCCTTCCCTTCCCTTCCCTTCCCTTCCCTTCCCTTCCCTTCCCTTCCCTTCCAGAATAAAAAATTCTGGAAAGCACCAGGGACAAAACACTAGCTGCTTCTCCATTGTAAAATTGTTATTTCCAAAGATTCCTGGAAGTGTAATAGTTGTTGTGATGAAAATATAACGTGTGAATGAGTCTTAAGAAAGAGACAAGATTAAATACCACAACAAAAATTAAAACCACATTTACCTTTGATTGGCTGTCACTGCTCTGAGATGATTCTTGTGAACTCTGAAATAGACAAACAAAAAGATAACAGTGGGAAATTCACTTTAGGCAGGACATATACTATAACTCAAGTATGATTGATTGGGGTCTCAGCTTTTAGAAGTGACTTATTAATTATACTTTGAAAGGAGTCAGCAAAAACAGAAAATGAAAATATGTGACAACATGCATTCAATGTTTTTCTGTGGCTTTTGAGTAGGAAAATGACATAAAAAGCAAATGGGTTGTAAAAACGCCTGAAACTTTTTACCTATAGTAAATAATTTTATCTACCCTATGTAATCTTTGCAGATAAAAAAATATTGAATCAAATTGGTATTACTTGACAGTATTTCTCTATACTACATAATTTTAAAATGCATGCTGACTTTACGAAGAACAGAAATATTTCAGGGAAAATGCTTACTTTGACACATGCTCCACTATTTGACTGGAATACTTTTCCCTAATTCCAAAAAAGAAGAAAAATGGTTATTAAAAATAGTATTTCCATAAATATTGTAACAGAAGAAAATAATTTGAAGGCTTTTATTTGGGAAAAACAGCTAGTAGTTGTATTAATTTTATTATTCTTCCCTGTTTTAATTGAAATGTACCCTCTGGCATGCTAACATTTATCACACAGTTTAGTGCAATAAGTAATAGTGGAATACTACAAGAAATAGCATCTACAAGACTGAAGACCCCTAATTTGTTTCCCCACACCCCAAATGGGAACATTATTTTGATCTACGTTTTTGGGGGGTATCAAAGTGGTGTTGGGATAGGCCACATATGTCTGTGGATTACATTGTTTGCATTTCGGATTTAGGTCTTCAATTCTTATTTGGAGTGTGGAACATCTGTAGACTTTCAGAAGTTTCTAAATTAATTCCCAGCATCCTAGAGAGGCACAGGTTCTTCAATATTAGTAAGATTTTGCCTTTTCTTCAGATATTTTTAGTATTGAAGTAGCCAGATCAGTCCTTGTTTCTAAGATTATTACATTTATTTTAATGTTTACAGAGGTGTTTCTAAACCTTAACACCTTTATCATTTGCGGACCAACTCCAATAACATAGTCAAGAATATGAAAGCCCAAAATATTCAGAGATGAACATGTGACCTCTACCTAAACATGATGTTGGTTACATTTCTTGGTACAACTAAAAACAAGAATGTACTGACAGTTTAATATTAGAATATTTTTTTAGAAAAAAGGTGTCATACCTCAGTTTATATATAGTTTATATTCAGAGTCAGAATTGAATGAAATGAAAAGTAAAAAAATTGTTATTATTTTACATAATATAAATCATATTACACATTATTGTAGATTACATCTTATCTACAATAAGATGTTATCAATCTAGGAAAGGATGCCCAAGTATTCTGTAAGGACAGGGTTTTACATCCTATATTTTCCTCGTGAACCCTGAAAACCTAAAGCATTTTATACTATAATGATTATATCACACCATTAGGGAGATTATTTTGTTTTGTCTTAGTTTAGCATGAGATACTTAGTCCGTAAGTCTTTCTATGGTTTCTGGAATGAGGATGGAAATAATAATACAGACGAACAAACTGCTATAGTTACTTAATACACAGATAAGAATATTCTTCATTATTTTTTAAAAGTATTTCTGGTATTCAATTAATCCCCCTCTATTAAATTAGGTAAAGGTAAAGAATTATCTATGTTTAATAGATACCTTTCTCCTACTTTTTCTTGTTGTATTTCTTCTATCAAGATTTTGGGAACCAACAGTTGTATTGGATAAATATTCTTCTTCAGAATCAGGAATAAGGACATTGAGATCAATATCTTCAACACTGTCACTGAACGTGTCAGAATCAGCTGGGATGTCAGAAACCACGGATGGTATGGAATCACTGGTATTGGTTGCCATAAACACATTAGTGTCTACCTCTCTGGGCGAAAGAGTTTTGCTATGAACACCAACCCAGTAGTTATTGTAATCCTGAACAAAGGTTCCCCTGAGGGAGAAGAAAACAGATATATTATTCAAGATAGGAAGATTTTCTCTAATAAGGTATGTCATGTCATAAACACACAATCTTTTGCATCAACACTTTTCAGCTTATGATCTGGATTTTATCTTTAACTTGATCTTTAACAAAGAAAAACCAAAGTAGTTATTTTTACCTGGGAGACAACTATTACACTCAAGTCATAATTTTCTTTTAGGCCTAAAAGCATGAAGCTTTCTGTTTTTTAATCTTATCCATCTGAATGTATTTAGTCCATGGCTGATTTCCCCATTCCCTCTCCACCAAAATTCCCTATAAAGTGAAAAATATTTCTTACAGTGTATTATTGCTCAATTATACACATCTGTCCTGAACAAAAACACAGATTTTATTTGATTGTTTTTTTAAAAAAGATCTGCCTTAATAAGCAGGAAAGTCCCCACTTACATAATCCTTATTCTTCTAGTGCCCTGTGGAGCAACCCAAATTGTTGTAATCCTGTGCTTTATAATGGGGTTGATGTGACTTACTGCAGAATTCTGAAAAGAGGAAAGAGAAGAAATTAAGAATAGTGGAAACAAATTCATATGCATTGCTCATTAACAAAAAGGAACACTATATAGTGTTTATCTATATAAAGCTGGATGCTGTACGATTGGTGATACATGTGTCCAGTCCTTTTTCTTAGTTCTTCAACTAAGAGCAGCAAAATAATATAGACATGTCCGCGATGGATCAGACACAAGTTCGCAACTAACAACAACAAAATGTAATTATAGGTCCAAACCAAGATTCTTGGCTTATTATTTCTAAACAAGCCAGGAATCAAAAGGTAAGAACAAATTTTAGGTTCAAATTCTACTTGTTAAGAAAATAAGAAGTTGTGATAGCCCCATCGGAAACCGGTTTGGAACAGGAAGATGAGTAGGACCAAGACAGCAGTGGCATGAATCCCCAGGAGCATTCAGAGAGCCTGGGAGCTAAGGAAGATTAAGTCCTGTGTCTGTCTGGCATGGGGGAAAGGGGAGTAGTCGACTGGATGGTCAGCTGCCTGCCCTAGTAAAAGCAGGGGAGGTTCAGATGTATCCAATAAGGAATAGTTGCGACATCCAGTCAATCCACAGAGAGATCTTCTAGTCTCCATCCCCGTGTTCAGGCAGGAAACCCTGTACCATTTCTGCTACATTGTATATCAAACAAAATCAAGGTGTGATTCTTTTGAGTTTCTTTCTCATGCTTTCTTCTTTTTTGGGACTGATATATATTCTGAAACTCTTAACACTTTGTTCATCTCTTCCTCATTTCCAGGGCCACGTCCACATTCCATCACATGAAGTGACTTTGTTAAACAAATTTTCAAAGAACAACATAGCATAAATACATTATCTGAACACAGAGACACATACCGTCATATTGGCACATGGGAGACCTCGTGTGTATGGATCTACAATATGAAATGTGCCAACAGGAACATTTCCATCAATTTCTCGGGCCTGTACCATAAATGCTTTAAATCCAGATGATGACGTTCCTTCTAATACCACTAGGGAAAAACAATGGATAAATAATTCATAGCATTAGAGAGGTGTTTTTTTAAGGGGGTGGGGTTCATTAGACTTAAAATATACATCAGTGCTTTTCTTTTTAATTATATTTTACTTTCATTTTAAAGGTTCAGTGGTATTCACACAATATAATCTTTCCTGGAATAAATAATCCCTAGTGCTTGACAGTGCATCAAGATTAGTTTTAAATGCATGTATTGAGATATAAAAATGTAAGAGTTGGTTGAACACTTTCAAGTCAGTTATTGCTAAAATGAGACCAGCTGCTACCTACTTCAGCTCAACTATAAGTCTCATCTAATTTTCTTTAACATCAAGTTACCTAGTTCTAAAAAAATGTGGTAAATATTTTAAAAAGTTAATCAGGAAAACTAATCATACAACTTGCAACTTCCACCAAAATATAAATAAAGCACCTTCTAATAATGTCCACTAAATTGCATTTAATTAATATTTTGCATTTGCTGAGGACAAATAACATGCAATCCAGTCTCCAATCCAAAATATTCTATGCTGATTTCTGAGACAGCACAGCCATCCAAAATCAAAGCCCTGAAGGCATGGTGAGCAGTGAGATATAATTTTGGCTGACATAATTTCTTTTTCTTTCTTTCTTTCTTTCTTTCTTTCTTTCTTTCTTTCTCTTTCTTTCTTTCTTCCTTTCTTCCTTTCTTTCTCTTTCTTTCTCTCTCTCATTCTTTTCTTTCTTTTTCTTTTTCTCTTTCTGTTTTCTTTCTTTCTTTTCTCTCTTTCATTTTTCTCTCTCTCTTTTGCCCCCCTTCCTTCCTTCCTTCCTTCCTTCTTTTCTTTCTACAAGAGCAAACAAATCAACTCCTGAAGTGCAGTGTTACAGTCTCTATTTCATGCTTTTATTCACAGGGCTCTGAAACTAGTCTGACTGGACTGGGTCTCATAAAAAATGCACCATATATCCAGCTAAATAGCCTAATATCTGAAATAAATGCACCATTTATTTCAGCTAAATAGCCTAATATCTTACAACTTGAAGACATTAATTTTTTAAAGGAACAAACTGTATGGCAAATTTAAACTGCCACTGAAAAAGCTATTGACAGATAACAATGTTGAACATCTGATGGATTTTAGCATAACGTACACAATTTCTGAGCTAGATTGTACCCTTGCCCACTTTTTTACCTTGTATTTCATTTCCAGGGTCATATCTATCAAAGGAGACAGAGATGACATAAGGTGGGCTTGAGGTCTGTGGGGCACTTCCGTGATCTGGTAACATGGAGTCACAAGCTATTGAAATATCATTGTATGGATATCCAAAGATCTGGGACACAAATAATGTGCAAAAAATGATCCCAAAGAAGGAATACGTCTCCATCTGAAGAAAGAGAGAGAGAGAGAGAAGATGAGTGAGTAGGAAATATCTATAGAAAAATGGGCAGTTTGTTTTGCCAGGGGTGAGAAAATAATTGTTACTGAAAATACATAACATTTTCATGAGGAAGGTTACTTAAAATGATGTATTTTTAAAATACATCTTGTTTGCAATTTATTATGGGAAGAAGATGAACAGCATTTTGGAAGAAGAGCAGCAGGAACAGAAGCACATGTCAGTGGCTGAGCTCACAGGTTAAAAATAAACTGGCTTCATATTGATTTATCATAAAATGTGAATCTACTCATTGGAAACTGTAAACTATGGTTGCTTTCGTGGTGTGGAAACAATAACTTGGTCCTTAACACCAATATAGCGGACTATAGCTGGAATAGATCAGACATCCAGCCCTTGCTTATCAATGGAGACCAAGTGGAGCAAGTGGCCAGTTTTAAATTTCTGGTTGTTATTATAGTTAGTTAGTTAGTTAGTTAGTTTATTAGATTTATATACCGCCCTTCTCCTGATGGACTCAGGGCGGTGAACAGCCAAACATTAAAACATTAAAATACAATAGAAGAGGACTTCACATTGCAGCACTGGTCAAAAGGGCTCAGCAGAGATTATAATACCGGAGACTTCTCAGGAAACAACAACTGAATGAAAAACTGCTGGTGACCTTCTACTGCTGCACCATAGAGAGTATTTTAACTTACTGCACCTGTGTATGGTTTGCCAATTGCACAGTGGGTTAACGTCATTACCCAGAGGATCATTGGTTGCCCTCTCCCCTCTTTGGAAGAGCTTTATAGCTTCCTCTGCCTTAAGAAAGTTCAAAACATTCTTAAAGATCCAGCTCCCACTTTCTTCGGAGCCATTGTCTTAAGCATTTATGACACTTTTCATTCTTGCTACAGACAATGGATTTTGGGTCTGCAAAGAACGTATCGTATAAAGAGTCTATCTCTTTCTAATAGTATTCTAATTTTAGCTATACTATTTCATTGTATTTGCTCTAGAGAAAGAGATGATGTTGAGTTAAACTAGAAAGGCCCTGCAAATATTTAGTTATATTGCAAGTCAGATATATGTCGCAGGTATCTAATGCCGCATTATGTCAGGAGATAAATCAAACATCAATAGCCCTTCAGATTATGAGTAATAGCTTCATGAACTTCTACTATACTTGAGACATCTGCTTTATATCAAGTCAGACCTCTGGCCTGACTAGCTCAACATGTCATCATTGGCAGTCAGTAGCCCTTCAGGGTTTCAGCAAGAGTTTCTGCCAGCTGTTGATGAAATGCTATTATTTGAAACAAGGTTCTTCTGCACTCAATGAATATGCTCACTATTACACAATTATCTTTATTAACACTATGACCCATTACCCTATTACGAAAGCAAACTAGGTAGCAGCAACTAACCAATCTTGTCTGATCCCCTGAACCCCCTATGGGGGATCACCTAGGAATACCACAATTGTCAACTAGAATGGGAAGTTAAGGGGAAAATTTCCAAAATCAAGCACTGGTAAATCAGTTCTATGATGCCGTCCAGAAAAACGGATGTAAGAAGTTAATAAGGCTCTGTTCAAGAACTTTGGTCTTCATCCTGTGGTAAAGTAAATATTTCCATGTTTCTGGATGTTTGTTTCAGATATGTTTCTGAATAAGATACAAATTTATCTTATTTCATCCATCCTCCTTTCAGCAAAAAAATTATAACTGAGATGAAACTTGCTGCCTATTTGTCTGCTCTGAGTTGCTTCGAATGGTGCTGTTTCTAAATAGACCTGTGACATGCAAAGTAAAAATCGGCTGATTCTTCCAACTTTGCTGTCTTCAGCACATCAATAGTTGGTAGTGAGAAATACACCTGTCAATCATGGCATTGCTGCAGAAATGGGGCAATATCACTGCAGGACTGTTTCTGATGGCTCTGAGTTCCTTCATGAGCCTTTCTTCCTACCCTCCACTTAGTTATAACTCAAATTGGATAATAAATAGTCACTGAGGAGATGGCATCACAAGTTGCACTTTTATTCAGGATTCCTCTCCCCTTTCTTTCCTAATATAGATTGCATAGATTACAACTGCTGTCTTCAAGATCCCTTCATAATCTGTTCAGAAGGATGAGTTGGTCTCATCCTTCTACTATTAAACTACATACTTCAGCCTCTTATTAATCCAATCAGGATCACAGTTTATCACTTGCAGTACTTCTACCGAATGGTATTGCACAATTCTGAGAGACTACCACATAAATTTTTCAGTCATTGTTTGTTGCACTGGAAAATACAAAAAGCAGCACCCGGGAGTCATTTAGACATGTATTGTAAACATTGGTTCATGGTGGGCTATTATTTGCATGCAACTAGATTAGAGTTGTCAATGAAATGTAAAGAGAACTCCTATACTTAAAACATGGGTCTACTGTTCTTGAATAAATCTCAAGAACCACGATAATGTTGCAGCGTCCAGTTCTTTAGGGAGACAAGAGCAAAATGATGTTAGGTAATGTTGGGGGGGGGGTAGCCTAGCAGTTAAAATGCTGGGCTGTTGGCAGTTTGAGACTCAAGTATCAACATGATGGGATGAGCTCCCATTACTTGCCCCAGCTTCTGCCAACCTAGCTTTTCGAAAGCAAATGCAAGTAGATAAATAGATGCCACTTTGGTTGGAATGTAACAGTGTTCAGTGCCTCAGATGAACTGTCTTGCTGGCCACATGACCACAGAAGCATCTTTGGACATCACAGGTTCCCTTGGCTAGAGATGAACACTGTCCCTTAGAGTCAGACACTAAATCTGGACAGAGGAAACCTTTACCTTTTTTTAAGGTTAAGAGGGATCCAGAAGGAGACATGATGATTGTACAATCTGAATAAGATTCACTGATTCATTGTTACTTCTCATTTGATATATGTGACAAAGTGGCAAAAGAGATTATACACATCTAGCAGTTGTCATAGCATACTGTTGATTTAAGAGGAGAATTATCAACATGGGAGAGATAAGATTGAAGTCTATCTGGTCCTTTGACTGGGGAAGTTATGTCCCCATGTCATTGAAGCAATGACATGGGGATGTAGCAGAAGAAAGGTGCTGCCAGGATATGTTTATGCCACAATTGGGTACAAATGAAGGAAAATGTTCAGCATGATTCTTCCTAAGTCAAATCATCTAGTAATGCATCTTCCTTTTTGGCCCAGACTGCCTTGAAGAGTAGCATCTGGAATTTTAGAACCTAGACTAAAACGTATTTTTGGGACAATCTCCTCTTATCTTGGGACAAATAGATTAGAACCCAACCCTTATTCTTAATCACAACCCCCTCCTTTCATTTGGTTAAACCAGGTTTTACAATATTATGTAAGAAACCTCACAAATAAAGCCAGATATAAATATTTGTCAAGTAGGAACTTGTGCAATTATTAGGAAAGAACAACTAAGAACCTGCTCTTTGCAGATAAAAGAAATTTCTGCCTAACTTGAAGGACCATTATGAAGAAATCATTCATGTTTCTCTTCCTTTCCTGTCTTCCATATTCTTTGTTTCCTGCTAACATAACACAAATCACTGCAAACTTTTCACAACCCTCATTTCAGGACACAATTTACTATTTTTGTGATGTGGTTCATTTTCTGCAGCTGCTAGTGTTCAGTACTCATAGAGAAATCAGTGTGATGCTCAGCATCTTGGCTTATTTTTTAAAAAACACTCTTTAAAATACAAATTAGTTTTATCATGTCAGAAGTCAAAACTCCTTCTAATAAGTTAAGCCATCTTGCTAAATATTAAGATTCAGTAATTATAGCCATACAGCTCACTGCTAAGTTTTAAAACCTAGTCAAGACACAGGTGATTAAATCCAACCCAAAATACATGGGATTTAATACTACTAGATTGTTTTCAGAATCCCAGCAACCTACCTTCACAATCCCCAATTCTGACCAGCTGTGGTACCTTTGCAGCCTGTATGGGACTCAGGAAGATGCAATGAATAATTATGAGGAACTGGAAGGCTCAGCCAGTCACATGGGTTTGAATAGAAAGCAGCCAATTACAGACTGGAATCTCCGCCTTAGAAATTAGCAAATGCCAGATAAAATTATCTGTGATACGGCTAGACTCATTCTCTTTCCATTCTTTAAGCTATCTTTCTTCCTTTTGTGAAATGTGCAGTTTAAGATAGAAAAGTTCTTAAACTGTATTTGTTGAATTTCTGAGATTTAGTAGTGCCATTTGTAAAAACAAAATTTGAATACAAATGCATACATTGATTCAGAAGATTTTAAAGGTTAAATTACAACTGAAACCAGAAGTTTTTATTTTGGGACAAATGGACAGGCAACTAGAAAACAATCGTGGAACTTTGTTTTTATATATGACAATTAATATTATATGCTCAAAACTGGAAAATTTAGACACCTTCCTGAATGGAGGAATGGCTGGTGAAGATGATGGAAGTTGCAGAGATGGCTAAATCGACTTTCTTGATTAAAGACATGTTTATTGCTGACTGGAAATCCCCTTATAGACCTTTTACATGAAATGGAAAAACTGCATTTATGATTTGATGATTAGAAAAAAAATTGGATAATAGAAAAAAGTGAGCTTTTTTTCCTTTGTAGTCATAGAGTAATAATTTTGTCAATCATGCTTGTATTTGTTGCAGAAGAAAATGGAAGCTTCTATTTCTTTTTGTGCTCTTTTTTTCTCCTTTTATTCTTTATTCTTTTTATATTTTTTGCAATTTTTTTTTAAAAATTATTTTAAAAAAGGTGTCACCGTGGAATGTTGTTTTGCAGCTTCACTTTTCACTCTATCACGGGAATGGTAAATAGGAAAACTTTACACACACAGTCTCATATCTTTGTATTGCATTGGATCTTTTTTTTTTAAGTGACTTTTCTTGTTTTATAGTCTAGGAATATGCCATGAATAATGTGTGGGATGGGCACATATTATTTATTCCAACAGAGTGTCTCCTTTTTTGTAAAGACAAAACAGAGCTTTAAAGCATTTGTCCTACTTGGCAAGGTTTGCGGGCATACCAACAAAACCAAAAAGAGCCAGCTTTGTCTAGTGGTTAAGGTACCAGGCTAGAAACTAGGAGACTGTGAATTCTAATCCTGCCTTAGGCATGAAAGCCAGCTGGGTGAGTTTTGGCCCGTCACTCACTCTCAGTCCGACTCAGCTCAACAGGTTTTTGTTGTGGGAAAAATAGGAAGATGGAGTATTAGATATGTTTGCCACTTTGAATTATTTACAAAAATAATAAAAGGGGGATAAAAAAAATATAACAATTCTATAAATACTATATGATCTTTGCAATTTGTTACAATAGGCTCCACTGGATGTTCTGCTTGCTCTGGGCAATAGGGCAAGGACAGATCACTAGCTTTTTCTCAAGGACAAGGATGTACACCATTGGACTCAAGCTGGCACCAGTCTGCCTCTATTGATCCTTTCATGTTTTATGTCCAGAGTAAGGTTTTCTGACTTCTGCAAGCTGAAGTGGCATTGTGTAGCTCACTTGTTGCATTTTAAGTCCTGGTAGACAATTACACATCTTCCCATTAGTTACACTGCACTGTGAATGTCTCCTCGCTTTCTAACACTGGACTCTGCCCTAGTGGTGGGTTTCTACCGGTTCGCGTGACCAGGTAGTGGTGGTGGTGGGAGGCTCCGCCCACCCATCCAGACATCATCACAGATGCTCTGCGCATGAGGTTCTGTGCATGCACAGAAACGCCACGCGCTCACAGTTACGAATCAGTAGCGAAGGTAAGTGAAACGCACTACTGCTCTGCACCTCCATGACAATTTCATCCTAGATTACTTGCCTATTTCTGAGTATCTGGTGAAGCCTTGTTTTTTTTCTTTTTTCAATGGCAGGGCTGTAAAATGGCAAAGCTCTGATTTTTTAATGTTATTGGTGGTCCAGTGAAAATCTGGATTTTTTCTTTTCTTTTACACATTCACCAATGGACTGGTAGAAGGATGGACTTTTTTTCTTTTCTTTTAACAGGAGAAAGTTGTTAAGAGCTCTGCCAGTTTTCTCTTCCAGCCCAAGAGACGGGAAGAAAAGTAAAACTGTTATTTACTTCTATCTGTCTGCTACCTGTTAACAAATAAGATGTCAAGAACAAAGCGGAGTCCATAGGTGGCTGACTTGTGGGGATTTTTGAGACTGGCAATTCCTTTGCTATGTAATGCAATAGTTAAGTGAGATAGCACATGACCACAATGGGCTTACAACCTCACTTCCCCCATGGTTTTTAAGTGAATCACCCATGGTTGTTAAGTGACACATCAGGTGACTATGACTTGTGATTTTATTGTCAGCTTCTCCTTGATTTTGCTTGTCAAAAGCTAGATGTGAACTGCCTAAATGGGACATCACAATGGTTGTGTGTGGACTAATAATAAATTTATTTTTTGAATTTTTTCTTGAAATTTTGAATCATTGCTAAACAGCACAATCATTAAGCATGGAGTACCTAAGAAGTTAAAACTGCAAGCAGGATTGAGGCCAGGTAAATTTGCTTCTTTATTTTCCTAATCAACCAACCCTCTTGTCTTATGATTGAAAACATAGTTATTTGCCCTTCCAGATGTTGCTGAACTCTTTCTTCCTTTATCCATTGAAAATCTGCTGAAGCTGATGAAGATTGTTTAGCGATATCTGTCATCTTCTTCATTGCTCTTCTAAGGGGATGAAATAAAATATACACATGCTTAGTAATCCAATGGACATATTTTGACATGAGGCCTAAAAAGCATGGCAAATCTACCCCCAGTCTTTCTTTGGCATTAATAGCCATCCTCATGCTTAAGGGCCATGGTGGGCATACTCAGGGAGTCTTTTAAATTATTATTTCAATTTGGTTCAGCAATATTATTTTTTCTGGTAAATATTTCTGGAAACTCTGCAGGTGCCACTTGCAAAAAACCCACTTGCTGGTCCCACATCTATCTTGGGAGCCATGGCTTTGGGCTCCGAGTCGTATCATTGTGGCTGCACCAGGTCTGTTGGTCATGCTTCAGCAGAATGACTGTTTATTTAACCACATCCTGTTAGGCATTATCCCCACTTACATATTTTTAGTAGAGCTTCAATTGAATCCATTTGCTCTTTCCACTAAATTTATCCTCTGGTCCTCCTGGATGACGCTGAAATGACAGACTTGTGACCTATTATGGACACTTTGGAAGACATCAAGCAAAGTGTTGATTCCTCATTGTTGTTCAGTAAGCCTTTATAAACTACATCAATGTGAATCATAATCCATATGAAGGCAACTAGAAGCCAGTGAAAAACTCCAGAACTAGATGGACAAAGCAAAGCAATGGAGAAAGCTAGCACATGCCAAGACATAAATCGGTAGCAGAGTGTTAACAACAGCCATTTTGGGCCAAAGGTCAAGAGTTAATTTAGGAACTCAAGCAAATCAACTCAGTGCTTTGTTTGTGTAACAGAAAGTCTACGTTGAAGTACTCTTCTCTTCTTCATTCCATCCCCAATTCCCAAGTCAGCTGCATAACTGCTAAGAGGCATTTTTCCGGCCAAACATCTGAGGAAACGGTTTGAATTGCATTCTTTTTCCCTTGAGATGCACTTCTTCCTGCACATTTGGCATGTGAACTCAGCAAGAAAGCAGGTAGTTGTAAAAACAACAGTTCAAGACCATTCTGAAAAACATACTGATGCATCTGAAAATGTGAAACTGGTTCTTCTAGAGGAGGATACTCATTCTAGATGCACAAGATCAACACTCCATCCCTATAATATGTAGATGAAAATGATAAATTGCAAATACGGTGACTATTCCAGACCGAGTATTACAACATCCTCATCATAAACAGATCTCTCTCTAGCTTCTTCACTGGGAAAAAAATTAAACTTCATTATTTCAGTGATGAATACTTTATGATAATGACCAGATGATCCACTTTGCTACTGCCTGTTAAATGGCATGTATCATACTTGTTAAATGGCAAAGTATAAGTAATATTTTAGTATAATATCAAATGAAGAATCATTGGTAATAATGTTAAGATCTCTTTTCAAAGCTCTCTAGATGCTGAGTATTGCCAATCTAGGTTCTAATTTTTATTTGCTCAAATGCAGTTTCTTCACCCCTTATCAGTAGTATTGTAGTGGATGGGGTGGTGATGGAAATATTTGCTGCATAGGCTTTTAAATCTCATTTGGTAATAATATCTGATTTGGTAGACTACTTTAAACATTATATTTATAATCCTACACACTATATAACTATTTATCTTAAAGTACGACTGAACTCCATGGAATCTCTATATAAATGTGCATAAGATTGGCTTATAAAAAAAACCCCAAATCAACTCAAGGACTAACCACTTTTAAGCCGGGTGACCTTCAGATGGATGGGCTTCACCTCTTGAATCCCCTTACCAGCTTGGACATGGTTGCTAATTCTACGAATTGAAACCTCATATTTGGAAGATGCTGGATTGGAAAGGTGACAGTAAAGTAAACTAGTTTTCTCCAATTAAGTATTTATGCCAGCAGGGAATGTTTGGAGTTAAACCAACTCATCTGAGGGTACAGATCAGTAAACATATTTTTAGTGATACACAAAATTTAATCCTTACTACTTAGCATAAAAAGAATTATATATTGACAGATATGGAAATAGCCTGCTAAGAGAGCCAGACTGGGCAGTGTTAAACAGCAGTGTAGAAACCAGGAGACTGTGAGTTTTAGTCCTGCTTTAGGTACCTACTCTCCATCTAAGGAAGAAGACAAAGGTAAACTACTTCCGAAACCTTGTAAGAAAACTGCAGGAATTTGCCCAGGCAGTCACTAGGAGTGAACGCTAACACAAACTTTTAGGAACTCTGGAGGGAGAATTTCTAGCACTATACCAGTCAAAAACATAGCACAATCAGTCCATCTTTGCCAACCTGAAGGATTTATTTTTTTTAAAGTAAAATATTACTAGAAGCCACTGCAAATATAGAAAGATTTTAAATGGAAAATAACGAAGCCTGGTTGTCTTATCTCTGACATGATAACGTCAAATCTTGCAAATTGTTTGACCAACTTTCCATCTAATGACTCTGGTGAAAAGGAAAAGCATTCATGACCAGAAATGAAATGTATTTATAAAAAAAAAATAAAAAAAAATAAAGCTAATATTCTGATTCTTTTCTGCGTTTGGGGGAAATATTCAAACTGCTGGTCAAGGGCATGTAATCTTCCATGAATAAATCAATCTCAAAAACTATTTGGGTTGAAATATAAGAAGCTCACATTTTTCATGTTTTTAGAAAAAGAATGCAATTTTGGAATCGGGGCGTGAATTACAGGTGACATTGCCTTAATTGACCATAATGACCTTCCACTTTGGAAACTGCCTGTCTCATCCTTTAAGTACAGTAGGTGTCCACCCTGGTGAGAAGCAAGTTGCCTGGGTTTTTCCCAAGGAGAAATCTCTCAGAGGTGAGATGACTTATATACTAAACCTGTCAAATGAGAAGAGCTGAGGGGTGTGTGTGGCTGCTGTATACAAAACCTATTATCTCTCCATCAGCTGTCATCCTCTGTTGCAATCATTGAAATGATACCAGCTCAGTTTCCAGGGGAATGGCATAGGGCAAAGATATTGGGGCCCTCCTTTTTCTATTTCTTCTTCTTCTCTTTCTCTCTCTCTCTCTTTCTACATATGCTCTGCTGTTTCCACATTGTTTCATTGTAAAAATGCAACAAACAAAAGAAGGTGGGGATTGTGTACCTGAGAAAGGGTGTGGAAGATGAAGGTTGGGCACACCAACAATGTCAATGTCAATCCTGGGGGGCACTTCAAAGGTACCAGCCAGGACTCATTAAAGGCTGATGAAAGGCTGATTAAAGATTACTCTATTCTATGGCATTAATTGATGGTGTAATACCAAGCCACCCAACATTTTAAAAAGGAAGCTGCATAAATTTATGCATAAAGGATGCATAAATGTGATGCAGTTCTTGACAAAAGAACTGAAAAAGCTTCTTGGGTAAGAAGTGAAATGCTTTCAAAGGAAGAAAAAACCAAGAAAGTCCAGTTTCTTTTAGAAAAAACCTTTGGGGGGGAGAGAGAGAGATAGGAAGGGAGGGAGGGAGGGAGGGAGGAAGGGAGGGAGGGAGAGAGAGAGAGAGAGAGAGAGAGAGAGAGAATGTTTTCTCTCATTTTTTCTCACTCAAATAAAAATACTGCTGCTGCCATGAGAAAAGTTGTCCAGTAATCCTTTCATATCTAATGACTTCTGAAACCAGCTGTCTCCTGGGTGCTAGATTTAAACACAGTTTGTTAAGATTAGGATTTTAATTACTATTTTGAAATCTGCTTTTCACATCTGTTTTTTTTTTAAGAAGAGAAAGGGCATTTATTTTGTAAATAGGGACCTAAGAAGAACCATGCTAAGGAAGACCAGAGGCTAGACTTGTCCATGATAAAGTCTGATAAGTAGGACATGAGCACAATAGCAAAATTTTTTTTCGTTGTCATCAGGAGCTAAATCTACTGATGGCAGTGGAGAACTACCATGACTGGCAGTTATTGATACAGTGTTTCCATAAAAATAAGATCTTGTTTTATATTTTTTTGAACCTTGAAATAAGTGCTTGGCCTTATTGCCGTACACTCAAAAGCCCAATTGGGCTTATTATCAGGGGATGTTTGATTTTGGGGGAAACAGGGTAGCCATCACCTCCCCTAAATGTCTTTAACACCCTTCAAGGGACCATCACTACAGCATATGGTAACAAAAGCTGCTATTTAATTATATGTCCTTTAGAGGGAAGGAGCTGCTGTGAATGCATCTCATTTGACTTCATTGGACAAACTCTTATGAAAAAAGGATAAAACATAATTTTTCTGCGTTGTAATGATTGTATATCCCTATAAAGCAGGATCAAAGGCTTGTGTCCAACTTTCTTGACAGAGATATTCTTCTCCATCTGCTACAGCTCTAATGGAGGTACGTGCCGGGGCAGAGTTCTTCCAGCATGCCTATCAACTGGGAGAAGGAAAGAGTGACTATTTGACTACCTAAGGTTATTCCACAGCTGCTTAAAGAAATGGAGAATTGTAGGAGGAGGTAGATTTCCTAAATTATTATGAGCGAGGTAATCTACATTCAAGCATCTCAGCTCACTACATATCTGAGTCATGACCAACAAGTGGCATCACCCTTAAATTGCTTGCACATTAAGACATGAGTTTGAGAGGGTTTTTTTTAAATAAATCAAAATGAATCATTTTACATTATACAGGTGTACATGAAGCACAAAGCCTGTAAGTTGCTATTTGGGTGCATTTATTTTTACTGTAATGAAAAAAGGACCTCACTGCTGAATGTGTTAAATTTCTATCTTGCCTTAACTCCAGGCGATCTGAGAAATTATGAGGATTACTGTTTGATTTTCACAACAATCCTCTAAAGTAGGTTAGATAAAAAGGAGTGACTATTATTCATGGTTAGGGTGGAGTTGAAACTCAGTCACAGTCCAACATTTATACGCATAACCCCAATTGGGCAGAAAACTGTATTGGGGGAAAAAAGTTGATCCCCATTGTTGATCCTAGCTCTGTAAGTTTTGGGCTAAGTCATTGCAGTCACTTGACCTTCCTTTAGCAATGGATGATAAAGTTTAATAAATTTCTCAGAAGTCAAGGAGGTCCTTGAATGGTAACCATTACTCTAAAACTGGTATTTTAAAAAGAGCTTAAGCCTGATCTGATCATGGGCTTCAATTCAAAGCAACTTGATGAGGACAAGGCAGAAAATGAACATCTCTGAGGTATAATTAAGTAACCTGAGAAAGGCTCCACATTTAAGTTACATTCACCCCATTCTTTATTTTAAATTATATGAATATAGGCAGTCCTCATTTAGCAACCAATGATAAAAAAAATAATTTTGCAACCAGCGTTCACATATATGACCTTTGCAGATCGATAAATCCAAGAAAAGTTGAAGTAAGATCATAAGCACAGTTTTGGCGTCACTTAATGACTGCTTTACTTAATGATCAAGTTGCTAGTCCCAACTGTAGTCCACTAAACAAGGACTACCTATACATAATAAAGTATGGATTTTTAAATGTAATGTCTTTAATTTTATATCAGTAATTGAAAGAATCTGGATTGAATTATTGATCAAGGCAATTATAAATGCCCGAAACATTCCCACATCTGTTCAATTATTTATGAGTTTAAGATACTTAAAACTTGCTTTTAGCTTCCAAGCAAAACAGTCTCCAAAACAGCTTATAAACACCTAGAAATTATCCTTGAAATATGTTCACAATAAATAAAAAATGGCAAAATAAAATATTCTTTTTTTTAAAAAATCTGCTACAAACAAGCAAAAGTAGTTGAAGTATACAGCATAGGCAAATTAGTGGGAAAATATCCATAGTCGGGATAGTTTATATCCAAGCTTTAACATAATAACAACAAAGCAAATCTAGGATCAACTCCATTATTATATACACTGTAAAAGCTAAGTTTAGAGAAGCTGCATTGGTGAAATAGTTCCTGTATCACCCATCCCCGCTTCCAAAAACAAAACAAAAAAATCTCCCCAGCCCCATCCAGTGCTCTGCAACAAGGTGTACTGTATTCAGTTGCATCACTAACCTCTTCCCTTTCACAACTGCTTCACATTCTCTTGAAACCAGTTCATCCAGTTTGCCTCCTTTACTCTGATTAAAGTGCTGTTTATAAGATTTGATGGCAAATAAACCCAATGTTCTTAACCCTATCAGCCTGCATACTCACTGCATTAATGACAGAGTCAAAATTGCTAACAGGAGGGTACTCAAAGTTATATTATGCATTTATTTTGGGCAATTGTTCTCAATCATAATAAGGCCATGATTAATTAAACAGACGATCTCCTGATTGGTCAGCCAATTCATTGAGGATTTTGTTCACCATTGCTAGACTATTATAGTGGAATGATTAAACCAGCAGTGAGAAAAGTGTGGCTTTCAGATGCTGTAGGTCGAAGATTCCAATTAGCATACCCAAACATATGGGATAATAAGTGCTGCTATCAAATAAATCATAAACTCAAATGTGAGAAATTGCTAGTACTTCCTCTCCTTACAGGATATGATGATGGAATAGAGCTATGCAAAGGCATCTGGAGCAAAGAGCAAAGGTATGAAACATAGACCAATACCTATAATAATTATTGTTTGGACTCTTACAATCACCATGGATAAAAGAAAAAAATATAAAAGGGATCCTATCCTCTCAGTAGAAGAGAAAAAATGATAGATACACTAGGAATGCTTCTGTACTATTAAAAGGTGTTTCTATTCAGTGGAATTTTTGTTAATAATCTCAATAGAAACAAAATATAAAAATATAAGCACCTATGTACAGCTAATTTATACATATGGTTTTATTTTTTCTACTCTAATAGGCTAACTGGTCAAGGAAGACAAGAGTAATATCAGTGTTTTATGCTACTTTGTCTGGCTAACTGGCTGGAACAACTGGGGGGGAGGGGGAGGAGGAGGAGGAAGAGGAGGAAACAGAGTTATTACTTTGGACACTGTGGAAGTCAATACAGTTGGAATACAGAGCACTGGCTTCCAATTCGGTCTTGTTGCCCAGCCCAAAACAAAAAAACAGTAAATTCTGCTCTGGATCAAAACCAACTTCAATACATTTTTATCTAAATACATGATAAAAAGTATTACAGCTTAATTTTTAATTAAGCATTAATTCTTTTGCCCATCTTTTTTATCTTTGATTTAATTCATTTTCTTAACATGAGCTAAATGGTGATTATGTTCTGTTTTCAGTCTAGCAGTTGCAGCTTCCTCTGTATTGTGAATGACCAATATTGTGTGTGAATTGTACACTTCAGTGGCAGCTGGTTTGTAAATGTGTAGTGTTAATCTTACAAGTGACAGCAAGATTTTCTTAGGTTTTCTCCCTTGACACATCAGCTTCCGTTTGAAGGTTGGATTTTATTTTAGTAGCTGGTAAATTTGTTTCTAATAACTGTCAAAGTTTTTTTCCCCATCATGGCAGCTCATAAACAATAGTTGAGAGCAGAAAAGCAGATGAAAGCTGTGCCAAAAAGAGGAAGGAAACTGGTAGTCAAGATTGTAGAAATATGGGAAGCTCTTAGAAGGACAAAGGAGGAGAAGAGAGAAGAGAATAAAGGAGTATTGTTATAGGTGAAAGGCATGGATGTTGGAGGCTGAAGGAACATATGGAAAATGAAAATATTGATATAGATAAATGTTATTTAAAGCATTTATATAGATAAAAGAGATGAAATTAGTTAATGAGGAGAACAAATATAGGCAGGGCAGAAAGCCACAATATGGAAGGATGGGGAAGTAACTAAAATTTAGAAGGACAAAGGAGGAGAACAGAGAAGAGAATAAAGGAGTATTGTTATAGATGAAAGGCATGGATGTTGGAGGCTGAAGGAACATATGGAAAATGAAAATATTGATATAGATAAATGTTATTTAAAGCATTTATATAGATAAAAGAGATGAAATTAGTTAATGAGGAGAACAAATATAGGCAGGGCAGAAAGCCACAATATGGAAGGATGGGGATGTAACTAAAATTTATAACACACTTTGATATTTAATATTTGATTAATTGAATTTATATCCTGTATTTCTTTTTAGAATTAGATGGAGAACATAATGTTCTCTCCTCCTATATTACCTACGAGAACAACTCTGAGAAGTGGGTTGGGCTGAGAGACAGTGACTGGTCCAAAGTCATCAAGCTGGTTTCTCTGCCTAAGGGAAGAACAGAAATAATTTTTATTAGCCCTTGTGCTTTCAAAGAAAGCAAACCAAAATCTATCAGCCTATAATTTTAGAAGTTCTGCATCCTAGTTTACTATTAAAACAATAAACAAGTCTTTGTTGAACTGGGATGCAGAACCTTCTGTCAAGACTTGGCACAAGCAATGTTGTTTAGCAACTGACACCAAGTTTGAATGAGCACTTTTGAAGTATCTGAGAACAGGTTTGGTGTTTGGAATCTTCTTGAGAAAAACAGTTCATAGATCTCAAAATACAACTTGTTCCCTGTTTGATGTATTTGTAGTTTGCAAGACGGTCATTTCTAATATATTCCTAGAATATGTAATGTCCAAAAGTCCTCAGTCATCAAATTAGCAGAATTATCTTGGTGATCATCAACAGATGCCTAGAACTTGAAGGACCTGTACCATAGTTTAAAGATAACAATTCTCCTCCTCTTTTAACACCTGCTTCTGGAACTAATCAAGCTAAATCAACAGTATTTGCAATTTGAGACATATCAGTATCTTGACAATAACTAGGTTTTGGGACAGCAAGACACTAATGCAGCAACTGCAAAATTATGGAAAAATGTATTAATAAATTATTAATCTGAGTTATAATTTTTTAAAAAAATCTTTTTAAAATATTTTTTTTATTTATTTGAAAATACAAACGTAACAAGTAACAACGTTATACAAAACATGTAAACAAAAAGTCAGGTATACATCTTGTCAAAGTTATCACAACTGTAATCTGTTATATATTTCTCATTTATATTTTGACCCCTCCCTGGTTGGGTCTTTCGTGCATCATTCTTTATGCCAGGCTTTTCCTACGTAAATCAAAATCTAGGCTTTCTCAAACATCAAAGCAGCATTTTGCTGTCTGTTTGGAGATTTGGGAAAGACTGAGATAGATCTATTTCTGGCTTATTTGCCTTCATCAGCTAGCCATGCCCCCTTTTCATTATACATACATACTTACATACATACATACATACATACATACATACATACATACATAGAATATATATATATTCTTACTTCTCATAGGTTTTATGTGTGTTTTTTTCTTTTAGCCAGGTTTTTCCTACGTAGCCAAGATTTTTTTGCAACCCTAGTTGAGTGAAATCACATTCACTACTTTCTGGGCTTTTTTTCTTCTGGCAGCCAGCAAGCCATATGCTGCCCATTGGGAGACTTATATAGATCTATTTCTGGCTCGTTAGCCATCAGAAAAATCTTGGCTACGTAGGAAAAACCTGGCTAAAAGAAAAAAACACACATAAAACCTACGAAAAGTAAGAAAATAGATATTGTACCTTTACAGGGAGGATACATGAGATGTGGGTGTGGCTTACTGATGATGGCTAACGAGCCAGAAATAGATCTATATAAGTCTCCCAATGGGCAGCATATGGCTTGCTGGCTGCCAGAAGAAAAAAAGCCCAGAAAGTAGAGAATGTGATTTCACTCAACTAGGGTTGCAGAAAAATCTTGGCAATACACACACACACACACACACACACACACACACACACACACACACATATATATATTATTGAATCACTATTGGCCTACATTAAGTAATTCATATATCTATATCTATCTTAGGCTTCACTGGTTGCCTCCTGGTCCTGTCTTTCCCTTTTCCTGTCTTCCAACCAAGTGTACCATTTATCCCATACTAGATAGTAATCATGTTCCTCTTTATCTTGAAGTTCCTTAGTGAATCTGTCCATTTCTGCACATTCCATGATTTTACTAATTATTCTATCTTTGCTTGGTATGTCATTACTCTTCCAATTTTGTGCAAAAATGATACGTGCTGCTGTTGTTATATGGATTATTAAGTATTTTATTTCCTTTTCATATTGTTCGGTTACTATACCTAATAGGAAGGTTTCTGGCTTTATTTATATTCTGTGTTGTATAATTTGTTCTATTTGTGTTCTGATCATTTGCCAATATTGTTTTGCTTTGGGGCACGTCCACCATGTATGATAATAGGTTCCTTTGTGTAGCTTACATTTCCAGCATGTTGAAGACATGTTGGGGAACATTCTTGCCAGCCTGGCCAGGGGAAGATGCCACCTTTAGAACATTTTAAGCAGGTTCTCCTTATAGGGTACAGACATTGTCAATTTGTAGTTTGTTGTCCATAGTTTCTCCCATTTATCTAGTTCGATGTTGTGACCGAAGTTCTTTGCCCAGCTTATCATATTGTCTTTAACCACCTCCTCCTCTAATTTATATGCTCGTAAGTAATTGTAAACTTTTTTAAATCAATTTATCCTGTAGTCCTTGTAGGATTTTATCTAATTCGTTCTGGCCTTTTTGAAATTCAAATTGGGTCAAATCTTTCTGATATCTTGATTTTATTTGTAAGTATGGACACCAGTCAATATCTGTACCCTGTACCCCATGATTGTTTAGTAAATCCTTATAAGTTTTCATTTTGGTACTGTCCATGGTGTTTGGGTAAATCTGAGCCTCCATAGTTGATAAACATTCTGGGATTTTGTAATAATATGCTTTCCTAATGCCCTGCCATGTGTGATATAATGCATGTCTGACAATATGTCTCTGGAAGTAGCCGTGTTGTTTGTTGGTGCCCTCCCACAGGAATGCATGCCATCCCCGTTGTAGGTCAAATCCTTCCAAATTTAGCAGCCTTTTATTTTTAAGTTCCATCCATTCCTTGGTCCAAATCAGTGTTGATGCTTTGTAATATGTTTCCCAGTCTGGCAGCACGAGCCCTCCTCTTTCTCTTGAGTCTTGTAGGTATTTGATTTTAATTCTTGCTTTCTTGCCTTGCCAGATGTAATCTGCTATTAATTTGTTAAGATCTTTAAAGAAGTTCTTCACAGCTTTATTGGAATCACTTGGAATAGGTATAACATTCTAGGAAAGACGTTCATTTTAATTGAAGCGATCTTTCCCAATAAAGATAATTGTAGTTTTTTCCAAGTTTCTAAGTCTTTTTTGATTTGTCCTGTGAGTTTATCATAATTGCCTTCTCTAATTGATGAACTTTTGTTAGTGAGCCATATTCCTAGATATTTTATCTTCTTTGTTGTTTGTATACCTAATTCGCTCTCTAATTCCTTTTATTGTTGGTTAGTGAAATTCTTCATTAGTATCTTTGTCTTTTGTTTATTGATTTTAAGTCCTGCTGCTCTCCCATATTTCTCTATTTTATCTAGTAGTTTAGTGCCCGTTATTATTGGTTGTTCTGTGATAAATACAATGTCATCGGTGAAGGCTTGGAGTTTGTATTCCTCCCTTTTAATTTTCAGACCATGTATTTCCTTATTTCTTCGAATTTCCTTTAAAAGAATTTCCAATGTTAGTATGAATAGCAGGGGAGACAGAGGGCACACTTGTCTCACTCCTTTTGTTACTTGGAATTGTTCTGTCAGGTCACCATTTATTGTTATTTTTGCTGTTTGGAAAGAATAGATTTTCTTTATCGTATTAGTAAATTTATTGCCGAATTTCATAGTTTCTAATTGTAACGTGAGGAATTTCCAATTTAGGATATCAAAGGCTTTCTGCGCATCTAAGAAAATGAAGGCCAATTGTTTCTTTGAATTTGTTTTGTAGTATTCTAATATATCAATTACTAGTCTCAAATTATCTTTTATCTATCTCTTTGGGATAAAACCGTTCTGGTCTGGATGAATGTATTCGTTGATTATTTTCTTGATTCTTTCTGTAATTATTGAGGTAAATAATTTGTAGTCCACGTTTAAAAGTGATATCAGTCTATAGTTTTTGATATGGGTATGGTCTGTCTCTTCTTTCGGTATCAATGTTATGATGGCCTCTGTCCAGGAATTGGGAATTGTACCTTCCAGAAGTGCTTCATTGAATATTCCAAGCAAAATTTCATCTATTGGATGTCGGCAAGCCTTATAGAACTCTGCGGGTATACCATTAATCTGAGTTATAATTAAATAAGTATAATTCAGTGGTTTCTTACCAATGGAAGAAATTAATTAAATAATTTAGTTACTTAATTAAATTGATTAACTAGAATATTTAAATTATTACATATTCTCTTAAAAGCCAATAAGTCATTGGGATTTATTACAAATAAATCTTAATAGCATTAGAATTTGATGGAAATACTCTTACTGAAAGACTAACTGGATGAAGTTTTCATTAAGGCAAGGGTTGGCCATACAGCATCATGACATCCCTAAATGATATGAATGATTACTTTGTAACATCTGCATCTATGTAAAGATACAGATAAAGGTTTTCCTATCCAGTCATGTCCAACTCCAGGGTGTTGTGCTCATCTCCATTTTTTGGTTGAGAGAGACAGCACTGTTCAAAGACATTTTTGTGGTTGTGTGGCCAGCATGGCTATATGTCAAAGACACATGGAATGCTGTTACTTTCCCACTGAAGTGGTACCTATTAATCTACTTGCATTTGCATGTTCTTGAACTGCTAGATGTGGAGGAGCTTGGGCAAGTAATGAGAACTCGACCTGCCATGTGGTGGGGTCTTGAACACAGGCAGTCAGCTTTCCAACAGACAAACTCAGTGTCTTTAACCACTGAGTCATCACCATCCAGCTCTCTAGGCCATCTCGCTCTCTATGTATCATGACTAAAATCACAGAAAAGACAACTGTCAAAAATCTTTGTTTGGAAGTAAGAATAATTGGGGGCATTAGCAGCATTTGTGCAATGGCTAGAGCTTACTGGAATTGAAGCAATGTATCAGTTTCATAAATAAAAATTGCATAAAATCAGGACTGATTCCTGCTTATAGTCTAAATCAGGGGTGTCAAACTCGTGGTGACATGGCATCATCAGCTCTCGATTTACCAACTTCATCCCCAACTCACCTGGCTTACTTCAAGACTAGATTACTGCAACGGACTTTATTTGGGGATATATCTGAAACAAATATATAGAAATTGCAACAGATCCAGAATGCATTAGTTAGACTGTTGTTGACTGTTCCCTGTTGGAGGCATATGACACTTGTCCTACCTAAATTACAATAGCTACATCTCTTTACAGCTTGGTTCTTGCCTATCTGGAGGAACAACTTCCCTATTATGAGATGAGAACTTCATTTGTTTGCTTCATTTGGATTTATAATAAGTACTCCTAAGAAAGGAGTATCAGCAGGAAACATGTATGGCAAGGACCTTTTCAGTGGCAGCATTAAAACTATGGAATTTCCTTTCACCCATGGTGCAGGCTTCATATTCCATCCTTACTGTTTGTTTCATTAATTGATATTAATGCTGTTTGGAGATAGATAGATAGATAGACAGACAGACAGACAGACAGACAGACAGATATGGATATATAGAGATAGAGATAAAGATAGAGATATATAGTGTGTCATTTTTATAAAACTCTTCTGGAGCTTTTTCAATTTATGTTTTACAGAAAGAGTAAATTTTATTTTGGGTTCTTTAGGCAATGCAGAACTAGAATCTTCAAGTTTCAAACTTAAAACTTGGGTCTCTACCTGATTTTGAACATGTGCATTTAAAGTAACTCACATACCTTAATTGCTATAATGTTCCTAGTTTCTAGCCACAGGAGTTTCTATCATTCAAAAAGAGCTGCTTGGTTTTGTTATTTGTATGGATGACATCCTATTCCTAGCCCCATTATCACTCTCATGCAAATTTTTAAATTGCCCTGCTCAGTGGAAAGAGAGCATTGTGCTTTTAAATCAGAACAGAAGTATCTATCCACTTCTCTAAACTCGGATGACTAATATACTGAGCATGTGAAACCAATTAACAATAAGTCTGTTGTTGATCCAGTTCAACACACTGTTAGAAATCTTCGGAGTACTGATTAGCTAGTTTCCTGGGTAGGACACCATGTCTTTTCAACCATGCTAACTCTGTCTGGAGTATATACACGTGTTTCCCCGAAAATAAGACCGGGTCTTATTTTCTTTTGGGCCCCAAAATAAGCACTAGGGTTTATTTTTGGGATCTCCCCCCCCCATGTACAGAAGGCCCACTTCTTCTGGTTGCTTGTGGGGGGAGGACAGGAGGCCACGTGGTGCACTAGTGCTGCCGCCACAAGGCAGGGGATGGAACTGCCTCATATCCCTGCACCAGCTTACCTCAGGGCCCCTGGAGCCAGGCCACCCATTCCCCGACACCAGCCTTGCCTTGCAGAGGTGGCTCCAACGGCCCCATCCAGCAAGATCCTGCATGACCACCAGTCCACTCCTTCTGCTTGCTTGCGGCCACAAAGGAGCAGGAGGCCAAACAACATACCGGTGCCATGGCCACGAGGTAGAGCTGCTCCATGTGCCATGCACTGGCTTATCTCAAGGCCCCGCAGCCAGACCATCCATGCCCAACACATGCCTTACGTTGCAACCGTTGCACCAACACCAGTACACCATTCCTGCTCCGTTGTGGCTTCAAGCAAGAAGAAGTGGGCCTGCAGCCACAAAAGGGGTCCTGCTGCACATGGCTGTTGGTGCTGCTGCCATGCAGCAGGTGTTGGAGTGTGGATGGCCTGCCTACAGAGGCCCTGAGGTAAGCAGGTATGAGGTGAATGAAGGTGGCTCCACCACCATTCCACCTCGTGGTCACAGCACTGCAAGTAACCAGGTGGAATGGGCAGCTGGCTGACTGTGCAAGCTCTTAAGTAGGGCTTATTTGGGGAGTAGGGCTTATATTATGCACATGCATAAAAACATGCTAGGGCTCATTTTCGGGATAGGTCTTATTTGGGGGGGGGAAACAAGTTATTCATTCAATTTATCCTGCTGCTTGTCTCAAATAACACAACTCCGGGTCACTAACAACACTTGAAAACAAGATAAAAACATAAAGCAGTAAATACTATAAACTGCTGCTGTAGGCCATCTGACACAATTGACATAGCCATAATAGAGACTTAACACACGCCCAGGGCCCCAGGTTCAGTAACAAAACTAGTTTCAAGATCTGGCCACAAGAGTCAGGAGAATGATATACCAGAGGATGGGCACCACAACAGAAAAGTCGCTCTTCCTGAGTTCCAACAGATGACACTCCCTAACAGAGGGAGGGGATTTAGAGCATACCTCTCCTGTCAGAGTTTAAATAGGTAGTAAGACAATTATTTTCCACTAAGGAAGCTGATTAAGAATTCCTATTTAGTGAGCATCCTTTAGCCTGCATTCTGAATAAATATTTTAGAGTATTTTTTTTTTTACTTGTCTCTAGGCATGGCTTAAATATGGCCCACTGACATCTTTTGCCCATCCCCATGATGTTGCCTTTATCCTGCGAGCGGGATTTAAGTCATCCTTAGTTATATATTGTTAAATATAGCTATATTGTTAAAGCAGTCTTTCCCCAATTAATTCAGGCATTTAAACGCACCCTCCACTTATCTAAAATCTTGTGAGGCTTTGTCACTATTGCCTTAGGGAAGGCAATTGTAAAGAATTGGAACAAAGATATTAGAACAAGAATCAGCAATGGGTTCAGAAAATTTCATGCTAGTGTAGTTTTCTGCCACCTCAAGGATGGGTGATATTGCAAAATGCACATTTTAGCTATTGGGCAAACTCTAAAGACAGTGGAAAACACCGGAGTCTACGTACTGCAGTCTATGGGTTCACAAGGAGTCAGACATGGCTTAGTGCATGAAGAACAACAAACATTTTAGCTGATGGAATTAGCATGTAAGAGGAACAGCAACCAAACTCTCTCCTATTTCCCCACAAGGAACATCAAGAAAAAAAGGATAGTCCATTGTTGTTTGGAGCTTCACATGCAAGCTTCCCCTTGCTGAGGGGACAGGAGAAACTGATGTCTCTATTGTACATGATGTTTGCATCCATCTGGCATGACTGCTGCTGCACTGTATTCTTATACAGCATTATCTTTCATAGGCAGTTAGGGTAATTTTCTTCCAGCTTAGTAGTACCATCTTTGAATTGGAAAATCTTGATGTTGTGATGCTGGAATTCCACAAAGCTGAGTGGGCTTTTCTTTTCTTTTTTCCCCCCCCCATTCACAGGGGGTTTTTTTTGTTTTTGTTTTTGTTTTTTTTGCTCACCCTGCCTCTCATAGTCTGGACTTGGAAGAAAAGAATAGTGAAAGGATTTTTTTTGCACACTTGCGTTGGATTGTAGAAAATCCTCATTAGCTCATGGAATTTCCTGCCTGCTCCCAACCTTGTCAGATTACTGGGAGGTAACACAATAGCAGAGCTGACTTCAAGACATTTTGGAATGATTACTGAATAAAAAACTCATTGATGGAAGGATCTGGATAATATTCTTGTTAATTTCATTTCTTAACCATTAAGGAAGAACTACAAAACCACCAAACTAGCATTTTCTTTTTCCAATCTCAAGCTCAAGAACCAGGGAGAGAGCTGAGATAGCATCCTACCATGGGGGAAACAGAATCACAGCCTCTCAAAGCAAATAAAATCTACCCTACTAGCAGTCTGAACTTTTCTGAACCAGAAATAAGTTGATTAGTATCTTCAGTAGTACCGACATTAGAGCGCTGGAGCTGTTTTCAAACTGTTATAGAAACTTAAAATGGAGGAACCCTTAATCTCTGAACAAAAGTATGATTTCCTAAATACAATAGGACAGTGATGGGTAATATTTGATACTGTTGCAGGTGGTCTGAAAATTCTCTTTTTGTGTAATTAAGTCATAATACTGGTATGTTGGAGAAGGCCACTTACTGTACATAGCAGCCTCAGCTAAATAGCCAGAGAAAGCAACTTTCACTACAGGGTGTCGCCTTGGTTTTGCCTGACACTTTCTTTTAGTGTCTTCTAAATAGAGCGACAGGAACAGTTTTAAGGGAAAAGAATATACAAGATGCCTGATGTTCTTTTTCTTAATCTACATCCATAGAGATGTTAAGAGTTAAGCTTTAACCATTTAGTCACATTTCACATAGGTCTCCATAAAAAAATCTTCAGGGGGCCAAGGTAATTTTTTTAAAAACAGTAGACCAAATACTGCTATCTAGATTAAGGATCTGATTGCTACACAGATTCAGAAGTTTCAAGGCTTAGCTATTGAAAAATTCTGTCCTAAAATCTCTAATTGCATACTCAAGAATCTCCAGCACTGTCTGTGTTGGCACTTGTACTTGGACGCATACAATGGTCAAATATAAAAAGGTCAATTGTTGAACCTGGGTTATAGTAAGAGTTGGCTTGCACACTGTAGTAGGTTATGGTTTGTTTAACCATTGTGGATTGAATAAATCACAAGTGGCTAAATTTGCAAGGAGCAAACAAAGATTTGCATATCACATTGATTGGATTTAAAGAATATGTAAACCAAACAATTTACTTGATAGCTAATGAAAGCTTTCACAACTTTTTCATTTTTTTAAAGAAAATGGGAAATTTTCACAATTTACCTATCATTCAACCAGAGGAAATGGCAGGGACCAACTGCACATGTGTTTAAATATTTTCGGGGAGGGCTTATTTTCAGGGGGGGCTTATTTTAGTGCATGCGCTCAAAAGCCTGATTGGGCTTATTATCAGGGGATGTCTTATTTTGGGGAAACAGAATATACACAAACACACACACACACTCAGTTTATTTGTCTCACAAATAGTAAATAAGTAAAATCAGCAAAGAATGATCTTAATTGCCTAGTAGATATTCGCTGGCTTATATCTCAATAACTAAAACCAAGAATATAGTAAACACAGAATATACTTGTGTAAATTGATTTTCACAATTTACCATGAAATCTAGTAATCAGAGGTGTAGTAGTGGTGCCACCTTGTGTCTCAAAGCTTGAACATTCATCTTCTAATTAATGATATAAGGTCTCCTGAGATGCTTAGGAATTTTTCCTTCAGATTTATAGATAAACCAGCAACTTACATGAAGATTATTACAATTGTTCTTTGTTATATATTTAAAAAAAAGAGAGCTTGGTGGCGCAGCAGACTAAAGCACTATTAAGTAACACTAGCTGCCTGCAATTACTGCAAGTTCAAATCTCACCAGGCTCAAGGTTGACTCAGCCTTCCATCCTTTTGAGGTAGGTAAAATGAGGACCCGGATTGTGGGGGCAATAAGCTGACTTTGTATAAAAAAGAACACCGTTTGGGGGGGGGGCGAAAGTCCTACTAAGCAGGTATATACAAAAGTATGAAGGCTATTGCTTAATGCATTGTAAGCCACCCTGAGTCTCCAGAGGAGGGCGGCATATAAATCAAACCAATAAATAAATAAATAAATAAACTATCATCATGGATAAATACATACAGGTAGTCCTTGATTTGCAACTTGTTGCTTAGTAACTGTTTAAAGTTATGATGGACTCAACATAAGGGATTTATGACCCAGTTCCAAAGTTCTCTTCCATCACATTGCCACTTTTGGGGACCTTGGCAACCGGCCTGCATTTACGGCCTTTTGCAGCATAAATGGACACAGGCTCCATTATGACTGTAAATTGAGGATTACCTGTATATGATAGAAAACCCAACTTCAATAAAAATATTACAAGTATAGGGATCCTGTTTCTTTTTCTGCATTATCACACTACTCTCTAAATAAAGCTTTGCCATTTCAGATTTCCACCTTCCCTTATTGCTATCAGTTGAATCTTTAAGGGCAAAGAGAAAGGTACCTGTTACAGCTG
Source organism: Masticophis lateralis (assembly GCA_030761175.1). Classification (NCBI taxonomy): domain Eukaryota; kingdom Metazoa; phylum Chordata; class Lepidosauria; order Squamata; family Colubridae; genus Masticophis; species Masticophis lateralis. The sequence continues at coordinate 127,801,847 of JAUDYJ010000003.1, forward strand.
GATTTTCTTGTTGACAGCATAGAATCATTGGGACCAGATGTTTAATGGGGAAGATCTTAAATGTTGTTTTTGCCTTTACAAATACATAGTCTTCAACTATATCTTAAAATGTGGAATAGGAAGCGTATTGCAATATTTCCTTTGAATATTCCATCGAACCTTAGATCTAATTCAAAGCCCCACCCCTTCCTCAATTGCTTCCTTTGGTAGCTGAATAAATTGAGAAATGTGTTTATAACAACATATTGCAACAAATTCCTTTGGGTAAGAATTGGAAAAACAGTGAAAATGTGACTTTGTACACCACTGCATTTTCCATAATATAAAATCAAAACAAGAATTTTCTTCTATCATAAACCTCTAAAAATCTATTTGTTTGTCTTGTATATGTGTGGATAGATAGATGATAGATAGATAGATAGATGATAGATAGATAGATAGATAGATAGATAGATAGATAGATAGATAGATAGATAAGCAGGCAGGCAGGCAGCTTTTATGAACAGTGCACAACTCTTTATAATCTGAGGGCTGTAGGCAAGTAGGCAAAACCTTGACCAAGTGTTTCTTCAAACTGAGAGCCATTCCCTGTGATGTGATCTGGTACTAAGATCACAAATAATTTAAAAAGCAATTTTCTGCTCCCAAGTTACATTATGAATGGCTCTCTGCATGAAAAGACAAGTTTTTTCTCTAGACAAAACATGTATCTCTTGTTTTATAAAACCCTGAGGAATACCTGCATTAGATCTTTTGACTTTTGAATCCAAATTCTACATTGAAAGAGGTGCTTGTTTTTCTTAATGCACAAATTTTAATTACCGTACATTTTTTATAATATATTGTAGAATAACTTATTCTTATTGCACAGGCTATATTAATTATATACAAATGTTGTTTCACTTGAGGCTTTGTTGTAAGGATTTAAACTCTAAAATGAATAATATGATTATTATGACCAGTATTCAGAGAAGTGTCAAAATGCACAAATTAATTAAAACAGCCCTTCAGGAACATTTATTAATTTTTCTCTTAAACACAGTGGAGTTTTTAAAATACTTGGGCTGAGATTTTTTCATGTTAATGTACATGTTCATTGTAGGTACCTTTGGGTTGGATTTCACTGATTAGCTTGATAAATCACTGCCTTCAAGGGAAGTATAATACACTACACACATTTCTACTCTCTTTATAGAAGACTGTAAGGAAGATGAAATAGGAAACCACTCTTGTGGACAAAGAATCCTTTTTTCTTTATACTTACACATATGTGTGATCTTATTACAAAGGCTAACACATTCATGGCAGTTCTTGGCCAAGATTCAAAGGACCAAGTGATGCATTTTACTTACCCACAGGGCTGATTCAAGTCCTGCATTCAACAAAGCCCATCTTGATAGTCAAAGAGTTTTCCAGAGAAAAGTATTTGATGTACTATGAGGAGAGGGGGCTGCAGCTGGATGAAGAAGAAGTGACTATATAGTGAAATCATTTTGGTTCTTGGAATATTAATTTACCTTGAGTTTAAAGTCCAAAACAAATAAAAGAAAGGTTGTTAATTACAAAGCTTGAGATCATATATCACACTAATGATTGATTTTGATTTTGGCTTATTGTATTGCATCCATACAATATACAGTATGTTTTTATTTCCGTCCATACAACGTATCTTTTATCATTTATTATGATTGTGCATGCTGTGCTTCCTTGAGATCTCACCTTTCTTGCCAAATGGTAATTGGGAGGTAGGAATGATATCTGGTGGTGAAGAGGGTGTGAAATCTTTTGTTCTGCCTGGGATCCGGGTACCATAAAATGACAGGACACATCAATTTCTCTGTTTAGGTTGTCACTAGCTACTGAAGAATATACCTCCCCCAAAGAAAGAGATGAAGTTGTGCTTCCGTCTCTGAAAAAAAACAACAACGTTGAAAATGCGTAACTAAAGCAATAGGCCAATCTATGAGCCGGTACGTTGAAAATATTTCTTTTTCTAGTTGCTTTTGCTAAAAGCTTTAAATTTGCTTCAATTGCTATGTAGAGATTTCTCTTCAACACTTTAGGAATATAATTTATTCCTTTCATACTCTCCAAACCTTCTAAAACTGTTTCACACTGACCCACCAGGCATATTTTCTGCTGCCAATTTTATTCCATCAACCATTCATTACAGTTTATGCTTAATCAAAGGGACAATGCTAATATTCGTACCCAACCAATGTCCCACTTCTTTAAACACATTCCTGTTTGAAGTATTTGTAACTTGGAAAACAATAATGAACTTTTGCAATAAGGGGGAAGAGATGCCAAACATCCAATATGTTATTAATCTCTTCAATTGAAAATCAATTTTGAGGCACTCATAGTGGTCTGACAATACCACTGTTGGGAATGGGAACAGTGTAGAAGCTAAGACATGGGATGAAGTAAGAGTAACCTGACTAGGTGGCTCAGTGGCTAAGACACTGAGCTTGTTGATCAGAAAAGTCAGCAGTTCGAATCCCTAGTACAGGGCTCTTGAGTGAGCAGGGGGTTGGACTAAATGATCTCCAATGTCCCCTCCAACTCTATTACTGTTACTGTTATTTCCAATGAAAAAGTAGCTTATCCTCAAGCACTATAGTGCTTCTATTTGAAAATTGGATCCAGAGAAATTCCTGTTATATTGCAATTAAACCAGAAATAATTAAACAAATTGGTTCAGCTGCCCAAGAGAGATAAAGGCATGGGATTCTATAAAGATCTGATTGAGGAGCAGCAAAAATATCACAGCACAGGTGCCTTAAGGTAACTTTGGAGTATATAAGGGATAGCATAATCTTACAAAGCTATCCATTGATGTAATGGAGGTTGAAGAAAGCAATGTCAAGTCATAAGCTCCATCACTCTGTATGTGTCATGATATTACATGCACATATGAAAGCAGTGGACCTTGAATCTGGACAGTAAAACTTTGCTTCATTATTTCTATGAAAGCAGTTTACTAGATTTTTTTTTTCCAGAACAATTACAACATGTACTTCTGGTGCTGTGGAATGAGCAGGCAAAATATATCCCTATGACTTTTTCAGGTTCTGCAAACTATACCGAGATGCTGACAAATCTCCACTCTGGACATCAAGCTTCTCTATGTGAATCCAATTCTATAAGCAATTTCTTCTCAGAATTAACTCGCTTCAAAATCTGGGTTTATGCCGGGATATTATGATTTAAAATATTTATAGACTATCTTTAAGAACAAAGATTAACATTGCAAAATCCAATAAAATCATACTATATTACTGATCACTACAAAAACCAATGTCCCCAGATGTTTGGGCTAAGTGCAACACAGTGATAGGGGTATGTGTCTTGCTGTTAATCTTGATAGTAATCTTGCTGCTGCAAGAGAGCATGACATTCCCATTCTTAAATAGTGATGCCAGAATATTGAGTGCTGGCAGACTAAGAGAAATAAGATTTCTCAACACAAATGGTGGTGCCATAAAAACTGCTGTGAGAAGGTTCAGAGGTCATGGCAGTTCATCAGCACAATTAAGAATGGCCATGGAGGACAGTGCCCATGATTGGAGAGAAGTCAAGACATGCAATCAGAAGTCAATAGGCCCCAGTTACTGATTCTGTCATCACCACTATTGCTGTCAAAATGCTAGAATTATTACATAGTATACAACAAGGTTTATAATGGGAGAAGATAAAAAACTTCACTTCTATATTAGTTCGTTAGCTGAAATTTGTGGGGGGTCTCCTACGAAGATGAGTTGAAAACAGTATCATTAAGACATGTCCTTGAAAAATGACTAATGAGGCAACTTTGAATTGCATTTGGGGGGAGGAGACATGTGGATGAGCCAAAAATCACATATTAAACCATGTAACTTGGGCTCATTCAACACACCCAACTCCAAATATAGGTATCTAGTTTGTGGTTCAGGGTGTAAGGCAAACATAGCCAGAGCTTCAGAATTTTCCTAAGCTTGGAAAGGATGAAAAATGTGTGGTTGAAAATTCTTATAAGAGTCCTCTGTATTGTTAATAGTTTTTAATTCTCCTATGGGCTTATTCCAATTTCTCTACATCTTCCCAAATAGGCAGTATCAGGAACTAGATGAGATATCTTAGATGAGATCTGACTATTATATAGTTCTACAAAACAAAGTGGAATTAATATTTTTCACATTTGGAAACTATGGTCATATGACTGTATTATAAAAATTATATTAATTTTATTTGCATCTCCCTTACACTGCTAATTTATTTTCAGATGCCAGCTGTGATCCTTGTGATTTGTTTGTAAATTATCACAGTACATCCCTCCTTATAGTATGCATTCACATAACAAATTAATCCCAAAAAATGGTTCACAGGGCTCTATCAATCTTCGTATCGGCTTTTGTATGCTGTATTTCAACAAATGTTTGAGGCTAATTGTAAGTTGGACACCATTTTGAGTTTATGCATAGGTTGCACAGTGGCTACAAAGTCTGGTTTGTACAAACCAAAAAGGAGCCATTTCAGATTCAAAAGGCACAGTAACAGTACGTATCAAACCAGGAAACATTTTAGCAGCTTTATGCATTGCATTATACTCTGCCCTACAGCCTGGAAACCATTTTTATTCAGCACTATTACAATATTTGAAAAACAGAAACACAAATAATAATAGATTATCTTGAAGCCTGAAAAACATTCTTGCATTTCTTTGCCAGAGAACTAGCCCAGGAATAGTCAGATCAGACAAAAAAAAAATGGTATTGCTTTTCCATTGTAAATTTGATGTTGTTTCTGGAATTTTTCTGATCATTATCACACTTCATGAATTTGACTTTTCTTGTTCCTTTTTCCAACCACTCAGGGCTATAATAATAGTGCCCCATATATATCACCAGATACATGCCTGTGAAAGGTGGGAAGGATTGTCATCCATTGACAAGAAAGAATCTATTGAAAACAAATAAAACAAGGGCCCAAGGTAGAAAAAAAAAGGAGATACTGCAGCTGAAAAGCATGAATTTGAAGATTAGCATAGGAGAGGCCTGTTGAATTTTAACCTCTTTTGTAATGCTTTATAGAATAGAGAATATTCTTTTCTTTTTTCTTATCTCTTTCCCTTCTACTTTCCTTTCTCACAATAGCTACCGGTACCTGTTCTCCTTGCTCTACCTCCACCTTGCTTTCTTTTTCCAATAAAAAAATGTGCATTTGTATGTGAGTAGTTTTTACACATAACACAGCATAGCTTATTTATTCCATTTCTATCCCGAGGCAATTCAGAGATTCTTGAATAACCGGCATGCACAGATATGGGACCGTTTTAATTAGTAATTATTAATTCATCATATATGCAGTTTTATCCTGACTTAACCTTTCATGGAGTGGTTTCTTGCACGTATATACACATACAAGAACAAAGAAGTGCTCACATTTTTGCTGAGAAGACAAGCCCCTAGAATTAATTTCAGTTTGGGTTGACAAGGATTGAAAATGCAAGGCAGTATATATATTTTACTTATCTTCCGCTTCATCTTCTTTTGGGGAGAATGACTTATATTCTGATTTTTTTTTTTTTTTTTTTTGGAGATAAACACAGTATCCCTAAAAACTGCCTGAATCATTGTGGGTGATGAAGACAATTGTAAAGTTCCTTGTTTATCAGCATCTGGTTTACCACACATTAACACTGCGATGTATGCAAACATTCCTGGAAATCCTCTCTATATAAACACCAGCAGCTTGGTAATAAATTTATGAAGCCTTACAAAAGGGTAGCGAATTGTACAGTTCTCCAGAATTTTATCAGATGCCTGTGTTTTGTGTGTGTGTCGTTTTTTTGTTTTTGCATGGTCTCTCTTGCTAGAGTCACTTCAAAAGTTTCTGGGCTTTTGTTCCTGTTGTTGGCCCAAATCAGTGTTACCAAAATCGTGAATTCTTTCTCTTGAGGAACCAACACAACTCCCTTTGTTCCTTTATTATATTTCTAGGAGGGCTCTTCTGTAAAAGATTTTTCCTGCCCTCCCCAATTTGGTTTTCATCTTTGTTGTTTTGCGTCCCACAGGAGTTACAGGAACTGTAGAAGTGTGACCAGCACAACCGTTTGAAGAGCTCGGTGCCCAGACAAGCAGAATACACACAACAAAGAAAAAACCGCGACCACACTATTCGAGAGCCAGGCGGGCGTGCAAAAGAGAACGTTGGTTGTTCAAATGACTTTTACGCTCTTAAAATTGTGAGGGACGCTAAAACGAGGTGTGTTTTTTTTAAAAAAAAAATAAAAATAAAATTCAAAGATTCCCTCTTTGGCTTTCAATGTTATGCCCGTCGCCGCCCCGCTGCGCCCCGAGGCAAAGAGGAGAGATTAACTCCTCTTTGGAAAAAATAGTCCTTCTTTGTTCACCGACTATCGAGATGGCGGAGGAGACGATATCCTTCCGCGGGCGGGCTCGCCTCTTCACTGCCGCGGAGGGAGAAGACGAATGGAGCGCTGATTCGACGCGGCCGGACCGGCCTGAGGGGATTGTACCGTTTGGAAGGGAGGGGAGGGGAGGAGGAGGAGGAGGAGGGGCTGCTGTTGCTGCCGACGTCGCCGAAGCAGCTCCTTTGTGTTTCCCACAATGCACCAGCTTCTCCTCCGCGGGAAAGCAAAATGGCGAAGGGTTGTTGTGGAGCCGGGCTGCCCGTGAGGCTGCCTCGGGCTTGAGCCTCCTTGTTGGCTTCCCTTCCCCTCCTCCCCCTTCCCCCCTCGCGGGTTTGCCCTTTCGAAGGGCGGCGAGAAAGCCCGGCCGAAAAGCGGCTTCTCGGGCTAGAGCGCATCGAGCGCCATTGATTTCCCTGCATGAAGCGAGTGGCCCAACTGGAGAGACCGAATGAGGTGAGCGAGAGGAAGAAGGGTCAAGGGAGGAGATCGGCGATCTATTATTGATCGCGGGGTCGGGATGGTGGGAGGCAAGAGGAGGGGAAGGGAAAGCGGCTCTCTCCCGTTTCCCGGCTTTTTTTTTTTTTTGATCCCGCCATCTATTGATTTTGAAAGGGGAAAGAAAACAACGTTACAACATTTCCGCTCACCCGGTCGGTTGACGTTGCGGGAAAGGGGACCGAGAGAATGCGACGTTTCGGCCCCGCTGGCCGAGTTTTGTATAAGGAGGGAGATGTGGGGTGAGTGGGTGGGTGTGGGCATCTCTTGCGCTGCAACATGAACCATAGCTGGGGTTGGCTATATATGTGTGTGTGCGCGCACACATGTAAATAAAATAATATATATATATGGGGGCGTCTGGGTGTTCTAGGCAAGCCAAACAAAGGCGAGAATCTTCGCTAGTGATCATATAATATATATATCTATATATCTATACTTATAATTAAATCATTGAGGAAGTTCTGCATTGCCATAATTTCGGTCTGCAAATGGGACTCGAAATCATCTTTTTCGTTTTTGTTTCCAGGGTCGATAAAAAGAGGTCGTTCCAAAAGAAGGGGTTGGTAAATTTGTTGCTATACTAATAATGCCAGTATACTAGTTCTCATTATTTTATGTATGATTTATTAACCGATAATTACCTTATTAATTATTTACCTAATAATAAATGGGATCTAGGGTTAAAGATTTTGCAGCACTGTTCCCCTAGACAGCATTTTATATATTTTTTTCAGTTCAGACAGCTTCTCTTTCCCCCCCCCCTCTCCTGCTTTATGTTGTACAACTGCTATATGTACCCCTTTGTGTGTGTTTTCACAGTTTGTTTAACATAATTAATGAATTAACTTTTTAAGTTTACACAGTATATTGTAATATGATCCATCAAGTGGGATTACACCTCATTTTAAACCATATTTTAAAAATTGACCAAAATTAAAACCAATCAAGCTTTAGCATATTGTACAAAGACAGTTGCTGCCTTTGTAACTGATCTAGTTAAATGTGTTATGGGAAAAGGGTCTAGGAGTCAAAAGGAAAAAGGTTTGGTAGTACTGATAAATGAAAAGGCAGCTTTGATCTTGTACAGTGGGGGTGGGGGTAAACAACCTGAGGCCACCTGCAGCCCCTGAGGCTTTCAGTACAGTCCCTAGCACTCTCTTGAACTGTTTCTTTTAAAAAAAAGATTTTTAATTACATGGGGAATAACCATGCTAACTATATTTTTTAAATGTTAAATTGAATATTTTGTTTTCATCCTGGCCACCTGTGCTTTGTACTATAGTCCTCAGCACTTCACACACATAAAATCAAATGTGGCTTTTGATTCCCCACCCCCAAAGCTGCATTTCTCTAATGCAGTGAGTTGTATATTTTCAATTTGCTTATACACTGTCCTTTCAAATTGCATTTGAATAGTAGTGTACTGTTAATGTCAACATTAACAACTACAATGATATATTAGGAACCCTAAATCTGTGATAGTCAGATTACTAAAAAAATACAAAGCTGATAAAAGGTGCAAAAAAGACATAACTTCTCCCCAGAGCAATTACTCTGTGATAAAAGAGTATAATATTTGATGATTCTTAGCTTAAAAATGTTTAGGGAGAGCATTATTTATTGCAGGATGTGTGTGTTTTGCTTATTATTCCATTTCCTATTTTTTCTTGTTTCCTGGCAAAGCTGTTTATACCTTTTAACAGCATTGTTATTGCTGTTAAAAGAGCTTGTTACCTTTGCTCTTGCTCCTTTCAGTATTTGTGGAGTGTTAGCCAAGTGACATCATTTTTCATATTAGGAAATTGGAGTTCTCACCATTCACAACTATTCCTAGGCAGTCAAAATAGGTCTTGAAATTCCAGTCAAGAAATGTGGATAGAAAGAACTGGAATTCCACAAATGTAAGTAAATAAATTACAATAAGCTTGACCAGAATTTTAATCAATTGTTTAATTGGGACTGAGCTTATGGGGAATGGAAGAAGTGGGAAAGAGAAATCTGACTGAATAATTGAGACATACTGGTGATATGTTAAAAGTGAATAATGTATGGCAGCCAGGTATAATTCTGTCATTGCTAACTACCACACTTAATAAAGACATTGCTTCTGCTCCTTTTTCGCCTTGCCTAACTGTCACCTGAGTGTTTCACCTGTCCTTTTCTCTCTCTCCCTCCCCCCTCCCTCTCCCCCTCTCCCCCTCTCCCCCCTTCCCTTCTCCTCTCCCCCTCCCTCTGTGTGTGTGTGTGTGTGTGTGTGTTTGCTTGCTTATTAAGATGAGTATGCAGTTTCAGACTTTTGTTACATTGAATGTGTTCTTGCAAGAAGCAAGTTCAAAAAACTAACTTAGTGTGTTGTGCAACAGCCCCCCCCAAATTATAGTTATAACTTTCAGTTCAGTGTTCTGTACAAATCCAGGCAATTAGATTAACTCAGTTAATCGAGATTTAGCATTTTGTGCCAACATGGTCTATCCCTGATAATATCTCTAAAGATATACAAGGTATTATTTCTCTGAGTTTAACAGCCTGTTTCTATTTTCTGTCTAATTGTATATGAATCATTCTGTAGAAGTTTAAAGTAAGCTTATGGAATATATTTCTGTGTTGCAAAAAGATTAGAACACTGAACTTGGCAATAACACTTTTGTTTTAATTCTTGCTTTCTGACCCTTAATCCTCAGCAAAATTAAAAAGAATCAGGAGTGTTTATTTCTCTTCATATCTTTGCAAATGCCTTAGTTATGATGTATTGTTTCAGTGTTTGTACAAGGGCTCAATGAACCAAGAGAACACTATGTTTGCATAGTGATAGAAATGATTGTGGGCTGAATACTGTATTGTATGTAAAATATGAAAACCACTTACTAGTAACCAGTTGCTGCTAAATAATTTTACATAATGTATGTTACATAGACAGGTTTTTGGTAATGGCCAAAAGTGCTTTTTCTTTTAATGCAATATAGATTGCCATGTGCAGGTTTTAATACAGTTCAAAATGTACTAAGACAGTATCTGAGAAAACCAATATGTAAGCACATCTTTAGCAGATTAAATGAACAATATAGAAATAATAAGCACTCAAGTCATAGTTTTAATTGTTAGTCTTTAGGACTAAGGCATATTTCTTCAGTGTATATTGAATTACAGTAAATTTCCAGTTTAAACAATTACATATTGGCTTCATCTTGTCTCAGATATGTCTGGAAGTTAAATATAAGTCTCACTGTCAGTTAAATTTTTTGTGGTTTGAACGTTAGGTATTAATGTTTTAGAAGTTGCTCATGTTCATTATATATGTCTGTATTTTAGAGACTCTACGGGGGTGGGTAATTCAGTGGTCCACAAGCGGTCTCCTTTGCACCGAAACCAAAAACCACCAATATCCTTGACCAAACTCTCTTCACGGGATGGACAAAAATCCAAAAAGCCAGTGTGCAAATTTGAAGAAGGTCAAGATGTCCTAGCCAGATGGTCAGATGGCTTGTTTTATCTTGGAACTATCAAAAAGGTAATCCATTTTTAATTAACCTACTAGCTTAAAACGTCTTATGGCAAAATTGCAAATTACTATTATGGCTGCAAATATATTTTTATTTCAGATAAACAAACTTAAGCAGAGCTGCTTCGTTATATTTGAAGACAGTTCTAAGTCCTGGGTTCTCTGGAAGGACATACAAACAGGCAAGAACTTTATTATCATGATGATGATGATTTGATCCTTTAGTAATTAATGTAAAACATGGATTTACTATACTATTTCCAAACTCCTTCCAGTTGAGATTCAGAGTGCAGCAGGCATGAAGAAAGGGTTAACCATTCTTCAGCTGTCACTTACCTATAGTGGTGAGTGATAAAGAGGAAGGGGAGCTAGAAATATAATTGATCTAAGTAGAGATGAAAATTATAAGGGGAGCAACATGCTGAATGCAAAATATGTGTGGCCCATATATAACCCAAAGACAGATGAGTTGCTGGATTTATAGAATTCATAGGTCTCTTTTATAACTCATGATCTCAAATACACCAGTCAAACCCCAACTGAACTCACACTGTTCTAAGACATGGTTCACAGACCAGAGTGGCTGAGTTCACATATTATGCAAAACAAAACCCAAATCACGTTATGTCAGAACTTAGCGATCAGTGTTCAAAATGTAAAATATATTCATTTAGTATGAAGCCATGCCTTTTTGTTGTTCTAGGAGCTACTGAAACGGGGGAAATGGTCTGTACAATATGTCAGGAGGAATATTCAGAAGCACCCAATGAAATGGTTATATGTGATAAGTGTGGTCAAGGTAATTTAAAAAAATAAATGTAGATATTTTAAAAATGCATTAGTATATTCTGTGCAGAGGTAGTCCTTGATTTACAACTGTAATTGAGTCCATAATTACAATCATAAGTTGTGGCAGTCGGTGAGCAGGTCACCAGTACTTGATTTTGCCCAATTTTGCAATCTTTGCAGCAGTTAAGCAAATACACCGGTTGTTAAGCAAACCCACTGTATCCAATGGGTGTTTTATGCCATAATCTGGAAGGTAAACACTGTTTTCTCACAAAATGTCAAAAATCGTCATGTGAACATGGGTGCTGCAAACAGCCATAAATGTAGATCAGTTGCCAAGTATCCAAAATGCAATCACATGACCATGGGGAGTGGTCATTGGAACTTTGAAACAGGATTGTAGGTAGCTCTGGGGCGGTCTGCATAACTTCATATGGTTGCTAAGCAATTGGCTATAAGGACTACGTATAAACCTAAGTGCATAGACATTTCTATTGATGCTTATTACATTTATGCCATTCTTAATGTCTCATATTGTGTTTTCTAGTATCAGGATATTTAATTTAAAATGTTTGGTTATAGGTTTTAATGTGGGAGAGGAAGATGTACATAGCTTTATATCCTCTTAAAGAGTTTTTTTTTTCTTTTTAATTCAGGTTATCATCAACTGTGTCATACACCAAATATCAGTTCTAGTGTGATAGAGTCAGACGATAAATGGCTCTGCCGGCAGTGTGTCTTTGCAACAACAACAAAAGTAAGTTGATTACTTAAAAAACTAATTGCAGTTGAAAATTGATTTTTGTATGGTATTGGATACTAACATTTTCCGGTTTAATGCATTTCATTTTAGAGAGGTGGCGCGCTTAAGAAAGGACCAAATGCTAAAGCACTGCAGGTCATGAAGCAAACATTGCCTTACAATGTAGCTGACCTTGAATGGGATGCAGGCCATAAAACAAATGCCCAACAGTGTTATTGCTACTGTGGAGGTCCTGGAGAGTAAGGAGTTGACATGCTTATGAAAATATGTGTTCAGTTTTTTCTATGTTCTCTTTATTTGTCAAGAATATGTGTGAGATCAAGTGTTACGTTTCATAAATATGCCATAAAGCAGCTTTATTGAGCATAGTACCAGGCTCTCCGAATACTTTCTATTCTTATGTTTTTTATTTTTGTATGGAAAAAAAATAGTTAAACTATAATCTTGGATCAAGTTTCAGTGAATAAATTTGGAAGTTGGTTGGTTTAAGACATAGTGCTAAAGCATGTCAGTGTTTGATTTTGGTTTAGTTTGTTGTATAAACTCTGCCTTTGTGTTATGTTCAATAAAGATGAAGTCTGCAAACGGCAGAAGTATCAATGAATGCATAGTGACCAGTTAATTGACCAGTTGCTTCAGGAGCAATTCTCATATAACTATCACTGGTGTAGCTTTCATTTTATTTTTCTTAAAGCAGCCACTTTAAGGAATGCTAACTGAGCATAACCTGAAATAGGATGGCACTCCATTTTGCTATATGTTCATGGATCAGCAAACTGCCAAATGACAGATTCCTGTCTAGTCTGTGAACTTTTATTTTTATATGACATAGTCTATTATTTATATAAATGATGTGATTTTATTAGTTCTAAACTTCATAATCATGTAACCACATTTAATGCTTTTCTGCTAATTTTACTAGCAGGGTATTTACTGCGTAACAATCTTCGTTTTTTCTTATTGTTAATGAAGCTGGTATTTGAAGATGCTACAGTGCTGCAAATGTAAACAGTGGTTTCATGAGGCTTGTGTGCAGTGCCTGCAAAAGCCAATGCTGTATGGTGACAGGTAATATGTTTTTCTTTCATCTTCTTTCGTGTGTTGGGTATCCCCTTTGGGAAGGACTGTATTCAGTCCTGTAGTCATATATTCTCCATGGCTGTAACTGTGATACTCTGGGCAAGATCTGTTTAGTTTGTACATATTTTAATTTTTTATATTTTAAATTTTATGTCCTTTGGTATGCCTTATTTTAATTGTGATGCTTCTGACACAAACTGTGATATTTACATTGATGCATTAATAAATAAATATGCTGCTATCTCAGTGCATTGTTAGACTTATTCTATTTATGGTCTTCCCTGAGTCAAGTTTTATCTTAAGGATAAAAACATTTAAAAGATTGATAAGAACATAGATCCAGACTTTTTGCTATTTGTTTGAAAACAATCTTTTATTTATCACTTGTTGATGTACTTTAACTATGAAAACAGATTTGGTTTTTGTAGTCTTAAATATCTTGTCAAATGATTTGCTGTCAGTACAATTTAAAAGCAAATATGTTCACACACTGAATATGCCTTTTAAACTTTTTTTTAAGGTTTTATACATTCATTTGTTCAGTTTGTAGTTCTGGACCAGAATACCTCAAACGTTTACCCTTGCAGTGGTAAGTACAACTTAAATCAATATTGGGCAAAAATATTCAGGATTTCATTGCACATCTCTGTAAAGATAGTTTTGTAGTTCCATTATTTGAATGGACTTTGCACAAGTAATTAGAATATGGATATATTATTTTTGTTATCCTCTTCCCTTCTGCTTTCAATTGAGAAAGTGAAAAACAAAATATTTAGAAAGTAGAATTTTTTTTAGTGAAATAGATCTGCATTGTTGGCAGGCGATAGTTGCAGCTGACGTGTCCTAGCCATCTCGCCACAGCTGTCTGGACAACTTGCCATGGGACAATTTAACACAGGATAACTCAAGAGAGGGGCAAGTAAAATTGTAGCTCACCCCAGCCTTGAGGACTTCTAACCTGAGAAGGTTCAAATGTAAAGCGAGACAAGGCCTACTGCAATTCACTTATCCCTCTCTTGAATTATCCCGCATTGAATTGTCCTGAAGCGAGTTGGACAGGACCATTCAGCTGCAATGAGTTAAACAGTTCATGTTCTCATATTTAAAATGTTAAAACTTACTAATTGTTATTTAAACTTCTAAATTCTAGGGTAGATATAGCACATCTATGCCTTTACAACCTAAGTGTTATTCATAAAAAGAAATATTTTGATTCAGAACTTGAACTCATGACATACATTAATGAAAATTGGGATCGACTCCATCCTGGTGAAGTAAGTTTTTGAAATATTGATGTTGTTTATGGGTTTCTATAGTTCAAAAGATCAAACAGTTAAACTGTAGATATATTTTAACCATTTTCAATCTATAGTAAAATTGTATTAGATGTAAAGTTTGTTTTCCTGGTTAATGTTGACATGTTTGTGAACTGTTGCTTTTGAGATTATTTCTTTTGAGTGTTTTATTTGTATTTAAAAAAATCTTAAGATTTGAAAGTTAATGTCAGATGCAAAAGATCAGGTCCACACATGAAGATCCAATTAAATATTTACGCCTATCCACAGGAATCTTCTCAACTAATGGTTAGCATTTGCTTGGCATTATATAAGGGTCAACAGAATTCAAGGGAGGTTAGCCTTAGTTTGCTTCTGGGATAAGGATTATAGGCTGACCCCTTTTTTAACCCCAGGTTCTGCCACTCCTACAGTTACACATAATCCACATATTTTGTCTATTTTATATATGGTAAAATATAAAATGTGGTCTTGTAACTGATAGAAGTTTGAATTTTAAAGCAACTTTATCTTTTTTAAATAGATTTTTTTCAATAAAAATGGTTATATATGTAGTCCTTACAATCTGTTACTTCAAAGTTACATCAAATCTCCCCAGAATATTTCAGTATTAAAACTATATCCATAAATACAAGCGATATTTAGCAGTTCAGATAGATGCAGAACAATTTATTCAATGCCTTGTTTGTAGAATAATGAAGATAACTAAACTTCTGTTCCCCTCTTATTTGTTAATATGCTACAGTAGATATTTTAGAATTTTGCCCAGTTACATCAGAAATTCTAGAATGCTGCTGTGTTTTATATTTCTTTGAATTGTTAAGTATTGTTAAGTATGAGTGCTTATGGATGTTACTGCACATTTCAGTAGATTAAATCACTTCTTGATACTTTACAGCTGGCAGACACACCAAAATCTGAAAGATATGAACATGTTCTAGAGGCATTAAATGATTACAAGACCATGTAAGTCAATCAGGGTTTTATACAATTTTCTCTTTTATTTCCTTTAGTTTAATCAGATAATAGTCTAAAGTTGTTTGAAGTGTTATCTAAAAACATATGTAGCTGCAACAAAATTATTGTTTGTCTAAATGTTTAAGTCAAATTTTATTTCTGAGTAGAAGTTATATGAAGGTTTACTTATGTTTTTCCCAACCATAATGCCAGCCTGGCATTTGAGCAGGCTGTGAGTAGTGCCATACGTTTGTTAATAAATGGAACTGCATATCTAAAGAAAAGAGTTTTGTCTTCATGTTCTTCATATCTTGAAATGCAGGTTTATGTCTGGGAAGGAAATAAAGAAGAAAAAACATTTGTTCGGTTTAAGAATTCGTGTTCCTCCTTGCCCACCAAATGCTGCTTTTAAGGCTGAGAAAGAACCTGAGGGAACTTCCCATGAGTTCAAAATTAAAGGCAGAAAATCATCTAAGCCTGTGCCTGATCAGAGGTAAATAGACTAGAACTGAATAAAATGACAGACAGACGAAGCTGAAAGAATTTTATGTAGACTCCCAACAAAGACTAAATGGAAATAAGCAGAGGCCTAACAAGGGTTGCCCATGTTAGGCCAGGTTGAGCTTGTGCAGTTAGAATAGCATAAAGAACCAATTTGGTCTAGTAGTTAAACCACCAGGTTAGAAACCAGGAGACCGTTAGTTCTAATCCTGCCTTAGCCATGAAAGCTGGCTGGGTGACTGGGCGAGTTACTCTCTTAGACCAATTGACCTCACAAGGCTGTTGTTATGAATCAAATAGCAGAAAGGAGTATTATTTATGTCTGCCACCTTGAGTTATTAAAGAAATAATGAAGGTGGGAAATAAATAGAAGATGTAATTCTAATAGCTATTGCTACTTTTGTTCTTACATACAGTACCATAAAAATGCTCAATCCAGGTAGGTACTATTAAGTAGTAGTACAAAGCATATGATATATCTATCCAGTTCAAGTTAGTAGTTGGCAAATACAAGCTATGTGTGATCTTAATACAGAATTGGCCAAGAGTAGTTTTGTGCAGTAAACTCAAAACCTGTCTTTATGCTTGAGCAAAATGGCTTGCTAAGCTTAGATTAAAGCTTATCAACAGCAAATGGAAGGAGTATCCTGCATTGCTGGCTATCTTCTATAAGCTGGCTATCTTCTTTAAAATCAGTGGTCTACAAAATAAACTTTTTGAAGTCTTGGGATAGAACAGATTGGTACAGGAACATCAATACCCCATACTACTTCAGTAGACAAGCACATCCCAAGGAGGATGAATGGAAGTGTTGTATTTTCTAGTATGAAGGAATGTTATTTAATTAAATTATTCTTAAATTTCAAGCAGTTGTGATAAATCTAATCAGTTTTTTAAAATAATTACACAATCGCTTCTTGCAAATATGTGTGCAGCACAAGAAGGTTGCCTCTGATCAGCATCTTTCTCAGCACTTCTGTGTTACTTTTATTTGGATGATAGTACCTGAATAATATATTGGCACTGAATTGATAGCTCCTTTGGGTTACCTATAGGGAAAGGATTGGTGCAGCCCTCCTGGTTCTAGTTAATTTCTTACCAACCTTTGATAAGCATTGATTGTAGTATCTGTCTGAAACATCTCTGGAGATTCAGAGTCAAGGTTACTGTGTTGCATTGATTTTCCTCCTTCCTCTGGGGATGGTTCCAGCTGGTAACAGTGACGGGAGAAAGTTGAACTCAAATTCTTTTTCTGTGCTGCCATAGGGCTCTTTTTCTTCCTATTTAACAGGAAATTGTTGAAAAAGTTTATTTGCCAGTATCAAGTATCATCAGTGTTTATAGGACCTAGCTATATAGCTTGGCCCTGGGCTTAACATGACAGATAGTTAAGGTGCTATCTCAGTGCCTAAAAGCTATGATCATCTTGGAGAAAGGCTCTGGGTCAGTCCCAGCAAATAGAGTGGATGTTAGCATGCAAAACATCTGAGACTAGTGGAATTTCATCTTTCATTCTGAGGTGGGGTGTGATGTCCTGGACTGAAATAGTTCATAAACTGTAGGTTATTTCATAAACTGTAGGTTACTCCCAGTTTCTACTCAGGTCTTTGTAGTGTTCCACTTTGTGCAACAGTTATGGCCATTCCTGGATCATATACGTTGGTCACATCTCAGTAGAATTAGTTAAACTTATTCTACCTAGGGCTGTCCTTGAAGACCATCCAGAAACTATAAATGGTCTAGAATACAGTGACACTTATACTTAAAGAGTTCTTTTGACAAGTACCATTACAAGTAACAAGTTGACAAGTAACATGAACTACACTCTTTGCCAGTTGGCTTCTAGTGCAATTCAAGAAACCAACTGGTAATTGCTTACCTTGCTTGAAACTTAAATATCTTCGGGACTCCTTTCCTCACAGCAGTTGTGGCTGTGCAATAACATTTAATGAGGAGAGCCTCCTTGTCTTTGAAGGATTGCCATCTTCAGGGAATATATGCCTTTTTATTACTTCATTCCCTCTCCTTTGGAATAGCACTGCATCTAGTCTGATCAATACTGTTGAGATTTTAGGAAAATCTTTAAGACCTAAGTGTTTAGTACAATCTTTGGGGGTGTGGTATGGTAGATCTTCTCTCTGCAGTTGGCAATTGGTACAGTTCTGATTACTTTTCCTCTCTGTAGTGACAGATTAGAAAGTTTTGTGGTTATAGTGTAGAAATATAAATTGAAAGTGGTTTTCTCTGCTGGTTCTAGTGGGGTGTAATTGATATGTTTTTATTGATATCCTTTTTATATTTCACTTCTTAGAGATCTATTTTTTATGAGCAGTCAAAAGATAAAGCATAATTAATACAATTATAAAGGGAATTTAAGAAATGAAATTGTTAATAAAAACAGACCAATATTACTGTTTAAAACTCTTTTCCAGGGAAGTCACTAATGGTGTAGAAAAAAAGGGGAAGAAAAAGTCTGTAGGTCGTCCCCCTGGCCCATATACTAGAAAAATGATTCAAAGAATGTCTGAGCCATCTATTTTGGTAAGTGGTATTCAGGTTTACTTATTTAATAAAATAAGTACTACTTTATTATTTCCTTATTTAATAAAAATGAACATGTTAAACTGTCTTTTTAATGTTAACAGAGAGTTGAATATTTACAGAATCTGAAAAAAATCTATCTTATTCCTTCAGGAAAAAGAACCTGTTATAGTGCCAGAATCCCCTATTTTGGATTCTCCTAGCACTACTGGGTATGTATGGGAAAATATTCATTCAGCTTTCTATTCAAACAAAGCAAACACTTATCTTCCCCTTTGTGTGTGTGTGTGCGCGCACACATGCATACTCTACATATGTGATGAAATGTAAGGGGTTTGCATTCCACTATGGTAAATAATGTTTTTTCTTATAATGAAGTAAAACTGAAGATTGAGAGAATTAGAAGAGCAATGTGATGAAAGAGACAACAAAATAAAAAAGGGAAAGGAGACAACCAGTATACAGAAAACAGAAAAGAAATGAGTTCCCTTTTGTAAAAAATATAATCTCTCATTCTGTAAATAAACATGGAGTTGTATGTTGGAGCAGAAACACATACAGTTCATAGTACTGTATTTTCATTCTATAGGCTTATTAGCTGCCTTGTTTAATGACTATTCACAGTTACAGTGGTGATTGAAAAAGTAACTTTACAACCAGTCCTCACATTTATGACCTTTGCAGGTTTGTAAGCAAAGGAAAACTGAAATAAGTTTGTAACCAGAGTTGTGGTTTCACTTGGAGGCTGCTTTGCTTCACAACCATTTTGCTGGTTCCAATTGTAGTTGATAAATGAGGATTACCTGCCTACAATTTTAATTCTTTAAAAATTGATCTTAAATAAAAGATTGGATTGTAATATCCTTCCCCATGCCTAGTAAGAGAGGAGATAATTTCAATTTAAGAACTTGCTTTCATTTCAAGGTTCTGGCAGTGAGATTTTAACCTGTATTTATCTTAAAACTAGAAAAACAATTACACCACTTCTGACTGATTAAATCTGGTTTGGCCAAAATTTAATATTTGTCAATTTGATTAATGCTAGGTTATATGAAATTGTAATAATATGTCAATTTTTATTGTATGATACCATGATATCATTCAGAAGATCTGATGGAACTGCACACTCATCCAATACCTCAGATGTGGAATCCACAGGTGCTGCCAGTACAAAAGAAACTACCTCAAACAGTATTTCCAAGCATTACAGGTGCAGTATTTCATCTATTACAAACACCTATGTGTATAGATTGGCTGTGCTGTTTTTATTTAAAGATACTTAATATGTTAAGAAAGTATGTTTCATCTATACCATCTTGAGGTGTTAACGTAAGAGCATTTCATTTCACGTATGACTTTAAAATATTTGAATACTTTTAAATTTCTAAAATATGCTGACTTCTAATAACAAAAATCATGTAGTAGGAGTGTACTTCTGAATGATGTGTCTGTGTGTTTAAATAAGTTTAAACAAGTTGCAGTCATGAGGAGCTTTATGATAAAACTGCCAATGTTTTTCAGTAGCATCTCCAAAAGTAGGAACATAGAAAGTGGGCTATAACCACAACAACAGATTTGGTTAGTTAGCTAGAGCCTCCAATTTGTCAAAGAAGATTGAGACTCCCCTCCCTTTTACTTCCTTACATGGAAGTAGTGTACTAGCAGTAAAATTATATCATTTCCCGCTGATAGAAATTTTAGAAGCTGTTGCATTTATGAGACGCACTGGAAGAAGATCCATGTTCTTGGCAAGCTTACAAGGAATCTGCTTTTCCTCATTTTAGAAATACTTGACAAATTTAGAAGCAAAAATCAGTTTAAAAATGGACAGGCTAAATTAGTAAATTATGCATTGGTACACTCTGGCTTTCAGTAATGTGGCTGAATGTGTCATGTCTTAAGTAACATTGCTGTGCAGTAACAAGAATCAAGTTAGCTCCTATCAGCTGTAGTGCAAATATAAAACAAATGCTCCAGAAAAATTACTCAAGTATATATAGTGTTGTAATAGATAAAACATACATAAAATATCCAAATGAAACATAGCCTTCTACATCCTGAGAGCTAAATTGTCTCCAACAATCCATGAATGAAATGTGGCCATAAATCTCACCAAAATCATTCTGCTAGTTTAAGTTTTGTCTCCATTTGATTCATCATTAATTGAACTTTCCTTTGTTGTATCCAACAAAGAAGACATTAATAGTAGATTTTGTTATGGTATTACATATTCTAAATTTTTAAATTAATATTGTATGTGCTTTGCAGTTTATCTGATTCTAGAAAAAGGACACGAACAGGAAGAACTTGGCCATCCACGATACCCCACTTAAGGAGAAGAGGACGTCTTCCACGAAAAGCACTCCAGATTCAGAACCCAGAAATTGTAAAAGAAGATGAAGGCAAAGATGACTATCAATATGATGAACTCAATACAGAGATTCTGAATAATTTGGCAGATCAGGAGTTGCAGCTTAATCATCTCAAGAACTCTATTACCAGTTACTTTGGTGCTGCAGGTAGGATAGCTTGTGGTGAAAAATACCGTGTTTTGGCACGTCGGGTTACACTTGATGGAAAAGTTCAGTATCTTGTGGAATGGGAAGGAGCAACTGCTTCCTGACTATAGTGCTAAATATTATTTCCTGCACTGCCCTTTATCTATTTATAGGCAGAGTTTATACATTGGAGTGCAGAAGGGTACCTAAATGGATATTTGTAAAAATGAAGAACCAAGTTAGCCTTAACACTTCTTGAACAGAACAATTTTTTATCACATAAGAGGCCTATGACTAAAAAAATAAGGCTAGATTCTTAATGTGTTTAAAATGAGGATCTAGACTGTGTTGGGTTGGGAATCTGGGATTTCATTTGCTTTAAAATATTCAAAAAAAGCCTTGTCTCTAGTGTACATTCCATGGATGTTTTTTTGTGAGTAGGGACTATTTTCTGTAAGTAGGACAAATTTTGAAAAAGATACTTGATCTTTTCTTATCCAGAAGTTTGCAAAAGACTATTTCTACTTTGACAACCCTAGATTTTCATACATTGCAGTGTATATACTTCCTGCTGAGGACTGTAAAATATTAAAATCTTTCAAGCAAAGTGTATAAAATATATATTGAGCTTGTAAATTGCTCTGTGACTAGACTTCGTTGTCTTTTTAATATATTCTTTGCATGTGTATATATACACATACGTGTGCATGTGTATATATGTGTGATTGTGACCTATGCAATACAAATTATGGGATTGGGCAGCTTTTGACTATATATCCCATAATGTCTTTTATCAGGAATAGTTGCAGTATTTACACAGCAGCATTTCTTCTCAGGCTATATTGGGTGCTGTTGTTTGCCACATACTATGTGTCAAATGAGTGCTGGGTATTCTGGCAGTAAGTGCAGTCATTAATGTCACAATGCTTTTAGAAAATAATTCAGGCTGCAGTTCTACACATGGGAGCCCAGTGATTTTGGAGTGCCTCTCAGGTTCACATTATCCCCCTCCTGCGCAAATGCCCACACTTTTTGAAAAACTGATATCAATTACATGAAACCTAAAACCAAGGCTTATTATAGTTGCCTCTAATTAAATTAGTTCTAAGTGAAGGGGGAGAGATTAAAAGTACATACTCTAGTTTTTCTTGTTAAAAATACCTGGTGTAGTGCAGCTAAACCAGGCCAGGTTTTTGAGATTGCAGTTCTCAACTCATTTACATTCAACTCAGAAGGATTTCTAAACATGTATAGTATTGCACTGTACAATTCCTTGAAGCAGTCTGGCTGTGCACAACCTTGCAGCATCAGTTTATGTTGGCACGGGGAACCCTAGCTGGTTGAGGCACAGTCTTGAACATTTGAGTATGAGCTCTGTATAAAAAATGAATTCTAATGATTTGTGACACGTTGATTGTAAAATCACTTTCAGTTACTAAAAAGCAAAAGTCAGCAGGACTCACATTAACAATCTTCCTGGGTGCGATGATAAGTATAGTTGGAAGAAAAGGTTTAATTACACAGGGTTAAGTATGTTGCCATTTGAAGTAACAATACTGATTTTATTACAAAATTACCTCTTCTGTTATTAGGAATGAATCAAATTTAAATGGGTAACTTGATTTTACTTGTAAAATAACAAGTTTTTTTTTTTAAACGGGGGTTAGGATTTAGGTGGATAAAGTTGGCAATGACTAGTGGAGTAAAATCCATAGGGACTCCTTTACCTTTATCTTAGGGGCTTTCCTTTACCTGAGTTTTTGATATTTTTTTTAACCAAAGAGTAAATATTTTGAAGCTTCTTCCTTTAATTAGAGATGGTCCATTAGACATGGGTTGCCAACAAAATAAGTTGTCACACAAAAGTTAAATAACAATTGGGGGGGGGAGTTGTCCAATGAAATACTGCTCTGCTCTTATTTATATGATTTGAAAAACAAAAATACTGTTAGGATTATCAACGAAAAATATTTACCACCTTTTACAGAGCCAAAGGAAGAATAAATAAAATGCATTGCCCGGTGCTTGTGATTTTTCAGAAAATTTAGTTGAACAAAGGTCAAAATTAAAATTTACTTCCACTTGCCTTCACTAAAAATGTGGGTCTCTTCCATTTACTCAGTCTCAGCTATTAAGTTGCCTTGCCTATAGCTACAATATTTTCATAAGAACAGGTTACTTTTTAAATGTTGGTCTTTTGAAATAATGCAAAATGCAGTTTTGTTGTAATTCACAACCAGTTTTTAAATTTTCTTTTTCTGCAATTTTTGTAATTCACATTGAACACCAGCAGTATTTGCAGTAGGGCTTCCATGCAAGATCACTATTGGAATCTGGTAGGGGAGAGAATGTCAGTTTAATTGTGGATGTGTGTTTTCATTTTGTCATGGTGGTTGACATGTTTGTATTGCTGGAACTGTTTTCTAGAATTCAAATTCAACATTAAATGTGTGTATTTTTAAGAACCTGTTTCTAGTTGCATTTGTTAAGCATGCAAAAAAAAAAAAGCTCAGCTCTCATTTTAAGTTTCTTAAAATAAATGCTGTAGATATTTTCAGTAGATGATGGTAAAGCTAATCTTGTATCCAATTTTTCTAGGACCGTACCAACAATGTATACTTATCATTCCAAAATTATATTACTACTACTACTTCTAAAGTCTAGTTGGAAGCACCAAAGTATTTCCAGGTTGAAAAGATTGGACGGTGACATCACTGTTGCCCGGAAGATATCCAGTTGGGGCTCCTTTCACACTCCATTAAGTTATCCACCAAAGTGGTACCCATTCATCCACTTGCAGTTACCTGCTTTCAAACTGCTGAGTCAGCAGAAGCTGGAGCATGTGATGGGAATTCACTCCACCCCACGGTAGCAAACTGGTCTCGAACGCAAGCTTGTCAATTGTCAGCCCAGCATCCTACCCTCGTGAGCCACTGTGCTCATCAAATTGACTGTATCAGTGCTACTTCTTTTTACATAATGGTGAAATGACAGCCCAGTGCTAGATATTTTAAGGCAGCCTAAAAAATTATGTAGGGCCAAAAATATTTGAAAAAACAATTTTAATTAGTAAACGATAGAACATTTTAGATTAACTTTGGATTGATAAAAGTTAGTGTGTCTACTTTAGAAACATTTTAGCTTATTATTTAAATCTATACCGCCAGGTCTCTAATGGTTTATGAAAATAACCTTGGGAGACAGAATGAAGAGATGCAGTCAGGGAATGGTCAGGTAAATGACAAGTGAGACTGCAACAGTAATGTGGGCTGGGCAAGAAGCTCAGAAGAGACCGTTCCTAGTTACTTGGGTTTTAAAAGAAGATGGGAAAAAGATGTATGTTCAGATTTGCAAGATTATGTTAATTTAAGCATACAATAAAATAGAATTTACTCATCTGATATATCTTTGGCTAACATTATTTAAATAGGCTTAACTTAGAGGAGAGTGAACCCATTTTGTTAAATATATTAATTTCAACAGAGAAAAAAAATAAACACTTTTATTAATAAAACAGCATGGTTAGATAATCTAAAAATAATATTAATAAAACAGCCTAATGCATGTAAAGGGCAAATACAGTGATACCCTAAATACCTCTATGAGGTATTGAATTACCGTATTTTTCAGACTATAAGACACTCTGGACTAAGACGCACATTAGCTTTAGAGGAGAACAAGAGAAAAAATCTGCCCGGTTCTTCGCCGCCAGCTCGCCACCGCTATAGCCCGTTTGCTGCAGCCTGTTCACTGCAATTGGCGAATATCTGCTGCCTAGAACAGTTCATCGGTGTTGCACACCCCCCCCCCCCAGCCACTATATTAATTCTATAAGAGACACAGACATTTCCACCCCACTTTATGGGGGTGGGGAAGTACATCTTAGTCCGAAAAATAAGGTAGGTAGGATTATTAGGGCCACTTTTTGGTGTCCAGAATGGTACCTTATAGTTAGGTACAAGTAGTCCTCATTTACTGACTGCAATTAGGATTGGCAATTCTGTTGCTAAACAACATGGTCATAAAGTGAATCGCCACTGACCATGTTTTCCTTATGACAATTGCTCTGGCTGTGATTGTTAAGTGCAGTATTTCATAACCATGACTTGCAAATTCCTGTTGGAAATTACAGTTACAGTCTGCAGAGTATTTATGGGACATAAACAGTCAGGCATAGAGTGTCTAGGGGCAAGTTTTACTCTGCTTTTTTGGGGGGGAGCAGTTTTAGTCTGGTTTTTTGTACTGTAGTTTTGAATAAATTTTAAAAGGTTCTGTACTTTAAACAATAGCAAAAAATTGCACCCAAGGTAGAAAGATCTCTGAATGCTTTCTTCTATTTTCCTCTGTCATTTTCAATGTTAGAGATTCTTATCTTGCTCTTGTAAAAGAGAGCAAAAGAGGTGGGAGAAACACAAGAGAGAAAAGACTGAGGGGATATCTTACTCTATTTCCCTAACTTTCATACATTGCCTGGGGAAGGACTTACACTCCATGCACGTAAATGGGAAAAATCACAGAAGTAAAATACATAATTGATTTAATATTCCTTTATTGGTTTTTCCCACAATCACATTTGCGCCTCAATAAAAATCTATATTTTGTTTTGTTTGCAGAATGTTTATTCCTGAGCTCTGCTAAATTGTATCATTCAAAACATACGACAAAGTAAACTTATCAAAACAACTCAGTTAAGCAATGTTTATGGATTTAAGGTTGTTGTTGCAACATTAACACTGCAAAGGACAGAGCAAGTTGTAGCTAAATATAGAGGTAGAAAGCTAGTCACAGCTTTGTTTTGTACAAAACGTTATACAATACCTTTATCAGTGCTATAGCTATTACAGCCTTTTTTTTTTCTGAATTCCAAGACCATTGGAAGTACCATGTTTGTTTCAACTGCAAGATTAATAATATGGAAATAAAATTCAGTTTCCTTACTTGCATATATATTATTAGGTATATATAATGCTTGCATTTTGTTCCTTAAATAATCTGTTCTAACATTTATTTGCCGATAGTAGTAGTCTGTAGATGATAGAATGAAGTTTTCATGAAATTTGCTATAGCATCTGGACACAGGTATAGGTGCTCATGCTCACCCCAAAATCTTAATAGGTAAACCTGTTGTATGAATGGAAGATTAAATAGTGGAAACATTCATTATAGCTGTACTATTTCTCATCAACTGATAATGCTTTTGTTTACATAGAAAAAAACACTTAGTTGTGAGACAACCTCACAGCATTCTAGAATGTTTCTCAACTCTGATTTAGTCCTCAGCTGTTTCAATTTACTGGGTATATTAATGGAATAATTCATTAAACAAAATTCTATGGGTTATGTTGATCCTGTGAGATTGAAGAATTAATTATATACATTTTTTCAAAAGTTGTATGGCCTGTTACACAATATATCATTAAGTTAAAGAATAATTTAAGTATCCAAATTGGTAGAATTACTGATATGGAGTATGCCTTGCATTCAAATTAGCACTGGGCAGAATACTGATACACAACAATTTGGTGAGCATATACAGGCATTGCTCGACCTACAACAGTTAATTTAGTGACTGCTCAAATTTACAGTGGCATTGAAAAAAGTAACTAATGATCAGTTTACTTGTGACCTTAGTCACATGATTAAAATTCAGCCACTTGGCAACTGACTCATATTTATGACAGTTTCAGCGACCTAGGGTCATGTGATCACCTTTTGCGACCTTAATGGGGAAGCCAGATTCATTTAACAACCGTGTTCCAAACTTAACTGCATTCACTTTACGACTTACAAGAAACACTGCAAAGGGGGGCAAAACAACTGTTTCGCTTAGCAACAGAAATGTAGGGCTTAAAGTTGAGGATTACCTGTCCTTTGATGTGCTTCTGAGTTACATTTTTCAGAATCATTCTTCCCATTGGTATAATTTAATTCACAAAGTTAAAAATCATTCTGATGTGTTTTTAAAAGAATACACCTCACTTGGCCTACAACAAATGTGGGAAAGAACTTTAGGAAAAACAATTAGCTGAACTGAAGTTATTTAAAAAGGCAATATTTCATACCATCCAATGATGTTACTTGGTTTCTGCCTTTGCATGCATGTGTATGTATAACAAACACACACATATACATAAACAGAATGATGAAATCAAATACCCATTTCCATTCTGCTACTATTCAAGTATCAAAGGGGTTCAGTGGCTAAGACGCTGAGCTTGTCAATCAAAAGGTCGGCAGTTCAGCAGTTTGAATCCCTAGTGCCGCGTAACAGAGTGAGCTTGTCCCAGCTGCCAACCTAGCAGTTCGAAAGCACATAAAAAATGCAAGTAGAAAAATGGGGACCAACTTTGGTGGGAAAGTAACAACGTTCCGTGCGCCTTTGGCCTTTAGTCATGCCGGCCACATGACCACGGAGACGTCTTCGGACAGTGCTGGCTCTTCGGCTTTGAAATGGAAATGAGCACTACCCCCTTGAGTCAGCAACGACTAGCACATATGTGTGAGGGGAACCTTTACATTACTATTCAAGTCTTAAAGTTGATTAAAATGGGAATGAATCCCTTTGTTATATTTCATGCTAAAACGACTATTCTATACCCAATTCCTCGGGGGCAAATTTGTACCAGAACTGGAAACAGAACACTTGTTAATCATTTACCCATGATCTACAGCAAGGATCCCTATAGGAATGGGGCCACACAAGTAGCTGGCAAGTGAGCGAAGCTTCATCTGCACGGGATCTAGGTTGCACACAAAACCATCCATCCCCCCAGTTCATGGAAAAATGGTCTTCCATGAAACTGGTCCCTGGTGCCAGAAAGATTGGGGACCGCTGATCTACAGTAATAACTGTAACTTTGTGAATGGACCAAAATTTCAGTCCTTACAATGCTCAAATAATTCAAGAGTAGTACATATGTCTGAGCATTATAAAGGGAGAACATTGTAATGATACAGATGGCCATGTTTATGATTTCTTAAAATGATAAATATGCATAGAGAAGCTTCCAAAGTCAACCAATTAAACTAAATAATGAATCCTGATATCCAATATGTATATTAAACCTGTGCACGCTTCAAAAATGATTTTAGTGTTTCACATCTCAATACCATTCTGTTCTTTAAAGCAGCGTACCTTTTTTCAGGCTTTCATGACAGCATGAAAAATGTTTCCGTAAACTTTTGTGTTAATTTTATTGAGTGTGATTCTTAAACCAGCAGCATCTTCCAAGATGCTAGTAGTCCTAATGCACATTAATATATTATGTTAAGATTAATAATATTAACTCAACATACTGTATTTTTCAGAGTATAAGATGCACCAAAGTATAAGACGCAGCTTATTTTTTGGGGAGGAAAATAGGAAAACAAAATTTGCCTACCAGGTATTCATCTGGCTAGTGACCTTAGGCTGGCCAGTTTCAGCACATTAGTTTGCTGGGTTTTGTCCCCTGCTTGGGGATAAAAAACAGCTTCTAAAGCACAACTGATCTTTGGAGAGAAAAGCAATGAGAAAAGCAGGCAAATCACGGAGATTGCTTCACTTGCTAGCGCCTCTTTAGGGCTGAAAAAAACTTCACAGCTGAGAGTCGGAGGGAGCAGGCAAAGCACGGAAGATCACTTCACTGAAAAAAAGCTTAGCATGGAGACCGCTTCTCTCGCTAGCGCCTAGTTAGGGCTGAAAAAAAGCTACATTTAAAGTATGAGATGCACCCAAATTTTCAGCCTCTTTTAGGAGGGAAAAAAGTGTGTCTTATACTCTGAAAAATATGGGTTGTTATTTCCAGGCATTCTAAAGTTATGAAGGGTCCTTGATGCTCTCTGAATTTGGTTGTTTTCTTACAGACTTCATTATCCAACTAGGTAACATCAGGACTAGTCATAACCATGACTAGCATTGATGATGTTACCTAATTTGGGTAATGAAACATCTGTAAGAAAACAACCAAACTCAAAGAGCATCAAGGACCCTTCATTTCAATCCTGATTACAAATACTCTCCTATATTGGGTCTCCAAAGTTAAAATTCTACATAAAAATTTGAGAAGAAAAATGAGTTTTCATTACATTATTAAGTATGGCATTTGAACAAATGTTTCTTTTAGGACTTAGATTATATAGCTTTCATTTTGAATTATTACAAAAAAGGATTCACTATATTGACTTCTGAATTTGGACCCAAGTAGCTGATATTATTGAACCAATACAACTTTGCTTTATAGACTTAGTGACTTGGATTTTATTTCACCTATTGACTATTAATGTCTGTGAACTGCTGGAGTTTGGAACAAGTGCCTTTCAAACATTCATTTTGAAAATGTCTTAGTACAAATAAATCGTAAGGAGCTTTACTTGAACAAACAATCTAATAGTAGGCTTATTTTCAGCATTTCTACTCGACTCTGGTCATTAAATACTGAAAACACATCTTTATAAGGTTATGAAACAAATCATTTACTTTTTTAAAAAAGTTTAGGCAAAAAGTATAGACATAATAATTACAAATGTTAAAAAACTGGCATTGCTCCAGTATTCTGTGCAAGACAAATGGCATCAGAGACAAATTATGCACCAAGTTAGAGAAAAGCCACTCTGTTCGTAATTTTTTAAAAATCGTATGTGAACGTTATTATCCATTCCAAACAACTGAGAAGTAATAGCCATCTCTTTTTCTTAATCAGTGTATTGCAAATCCCCTTATTTATTGCTTTAAATGAAACCCTCTTGTGTTAAGTTCTAGTTTTCCTTTTATCTTCAAAAAGACTCTTCAACATGTACACCTGAACAGCTGACACTATAATCATTACTGCCAGGTTGACCATGGACCAGAAGTTTACCCTGTCATAATTGCTTTCTTGTATATTTCTATCACGAGCTTCAAATGCTTTGAGCAGGTTTTGAATCTGAATACTTTTGCCAAGCCGAGCCTTCACACTGTTGACGGATTCCTAGTAAAAAAACACAAACAACCACTAGTTTTAGAACCAAATATTAATTTTAGCACTCACAATACTCCCGATACTCCAGCTTTATGTTTGTAAATACAGGTAGTCCTTGACTTATGACCCCCAATTGAACCCAAAATTTATGTTGCTAAGTAAGAAATTTGTTAAATGAGTTTTGCCCCAATTTATGACTTTTCTTGCCACATTTGTTAAGCGAATCACTGTAGTTGTTGTTAGTAACATGGTTGTTAAGTGAATCTGGCTTCCTCATTGACTTTGCTTGTCAGAAGGTTGCAAAAGATGATCACATGAACTCAGGACACTACAACTGTCATAAATATGAACCAGTTGTTAAAACATCTGAATGTAAATCACATGACTGTAGGGATGCTGCAACAGTCATAAGTGTGAAAAATGGTCATAAGTCACTTTTTTCAGTGTCATCATACTCGGTCACTAAATGAACTGATGTAAGTTGAGGACTACTTGTATCCTATTCCAGTGTTGCTATTCCAAGCACGTATACCCTCTTTATCTCATTCTTACAACAAAGAGAAAAACAGAAGTTTTCAAAACATTCTGAATTGGAACCATTTTGAATCCTAATAAAAAATGCCAATACTGTGTGTATTACATGAAGTAAATGTTAATGTAATCAACAGAGATAGATGTACAATAGCTGCTCCAATTTTGATTCAGTGAAAAAGAGAACAAATACATTTTAAGTACCAGCAGTCATACATTCCACAAGAGCTGGCTGTTACATACCAGAATATCTTCTAACTTCATATCCAGAAGCTCTGTTCCAGTTGCATATTTTTCCCAGTCTTCTTCTTCTTCTCCCATGTTATCTAAGATCAGTTCAAAGAAAATCACTTTCTCTGATAGGGTGCTAAATGTGTTGTCAAAGCAGAACATGTAATCACCTTCCTCTGTCTCCACTCTGTTAACATAAGACATTGCACTTTAATACACTGTATAGGCAGTTATATTCCTTTCAAATCCCTTAATGACAGTTCTCTGAAACTTTAAAATGATACAGGTAATATCTTCTAAACTGCTGCAACACCTTGGGTCACTAGAAATTTGCAGGGATGCTGTGCAATACTTTAAATTGTTGAGGAAAAGAGCAATAGTTAACATCTGTTGGACATTGGCTTAATATTGCTGTTTCCCTGAAAAATTTAAAATATCCCATAGAATCTTTGTGAGTTCACCATTTGTTTTAACCCCATGGTTCCCAAACTGTGTCATAACACAGCATGCCATGAAAGAATTATAGAGACACTAAAGACACTGAAGCAAAAAACTTTGGGAACTTCAAACCTAGCATATTTCAGCTGCAGAAAGACAAGATTTTAAGTAATCTCCCTTTCCATAGCAGTTCCCTATACCTTGTTTCATATCTTTCAAAAAGATGTCACCAGCTTTTAGACGATTTGGGGGAGGGGGGGATGTACAGCAAGGATTGTTCAACCCTTCTGTGAATTTTCTTTTTCAAAACTCAGGATCTGCCAAGTGAGTGTTTTATCATTTTTAAACTTACGTGTGGACACCATCTGATTTCCTCTGTTCAAAAACTATGGTTTCATGCTTTGGAGATACGAGGTGAAAATCCACATCTAAACCTGCTCCGTCTAGTACCTAAAAATGCAACAAAGATAGAAATTAAACCAGTACTCATCAACTTAAGAAATTGGGTTTTTATAAACCGGTCTTAAAGTGAACAATGTGATATAACTCTGTGAACCGGACTTGGAAGCTATTAGGGACATCTAATTTATATAGCAGGGAAAACTGCAGATATAGATAATAGTATATCAAAATATTGTTTATTTATTCTATTATCTAATCTATTATTTAATAGATTAGATAAACATGGCCCAAGATTTTGTGAAAGCAACAGCATTTTTAATCTAGCATTTACTTGTTCTTCACGTTATGAAGAATAATAGCAGCATTCTTCTTTATAAAAAAACCCTGTCATTACACAAAGATATTCCATAGTTGGCAACTATGCCACCCATGGCATTTAGCACCTTCTGTTTGTATAACCCAAGCCACCTTGAGATGGACAGCATATAAATTTTATATACACACATATAAAAATAACCTCTCCTTCCCAATAATGAAAAAGAAATTCAAACGAATACTAATATGGAGAGGAAATTTGAAATTAACTTTCTAGTAACCTTGAGTAGAATTGATCTACAAATTCATTTGTTTTGTCATTAATAAATCATGCTCCATAAAATACAGAATAGGACAGCAGCACACAAAAGCAATAAGCAACAGATAGTTCCGTGCCATTGGAGAAGAAACTGCTCATATCCAATGTAGTCAAAATTTCATTTAATCTATTCATCTCAGTCAGTACATTTTAGGCTTATTTGGCTTTAACAATCTGAGTACGCGGCAGAATTTTGTTATGTAGACTTGTCAGTCCAAGCATCTAAAAACCAGCTTGATCAAGCTGTGTCACTGATATTTAGCTAGTCTGTTTGCTCTGTAAAACAAACATGAACTACCACATTCCCTCAACCTATCTAGCCATGGTGTCGACATGCATGATTCTCAGGTTCCTAGCAAGCATGGCCAATAGGTTAACTAGAAGAAATGATGGTCTGTGTAACCTATTCATCTGGAATGTACCAAGTTGGGGAAAGCTAGATGATGGCCAGAGGTATGAATGCTTCATTCTTTAAAGTTTTAATACTGTGAATAATTTTTCCAAAGCACCTGAAGGCCAGACGAGGAATAATGGATGGAAACTGATCAAGGAGAGATTCACCCTAGAAATAAGAAGAAATATTCTGACAGTGAAACAATCAACCAATGAAACAGCTTGCCTTCAGAAGTTGTGGGAGCTTCATCACTGGAAATTTTCAATAAGAGATTGGGCTGACATCTGTCAGAAACAGTTTCCTGCTTGGAGGGCTGGTGGGAGGGTGGGTTGGACTAGATGACCTACAAAGTCCCTTCCAACTCTGTTATTTATTCTGTTATATAATAAAGATGAATAGATCCCAAACATTTGACTTGCAACTTTTAAATTAAATCCAAGACAAAAGCAGAGAACCTGGCAAAAATGATTATCTTCACATAATCACATTGCGTTACTGCAGTATTAATACAAGGTTTGTGCCCTGCCTATCGCCATGTGAATCTGGGCACAGTGACCAATACTTTGCGTCACTTCTTTCTGGAGCTGAAAATAAGTGTGCAAGTGTAAGAGGAAACCACAGATTTGAACTTTTTTCAGGGCAGTGTCTTTGAAGCGCATACTTCCTCTTAGCAGGGATATTTTCCTTTTGCGGGTTGAATCAAAAGTTTGCTCTCTTGCCTTCTTGGATGTATCTACCGATTCTTGGAAAAACTCGGGCACTGAACTTCAAGCTGGGCACCGAGGCGCCTATATAAAACACACCAAGCTGCCCCTCACCCCCTCCTTTTGCTTCATATATAGGCGATCCCCGATCTTCCCACCACCTTCCCTCCTCACCTGGAACTCGATCTCCAACGTGGCCTCCTTCTTCATAGTCTGGAAGAAGCACTCCTTCCGGCCGGC
Organism: Masticophis lateralis; assembly: GCA_030761175.1. NCBI lineage: Eukaryota > Metazoa > Chordata > Lepidosauria > Squamata > Colubridae > Masticophis > Masticophis lateralis. The sequence goes on from JAUDYJ010000003.1 coordinate 127,835,196, forward strand.
GGGTAACGTGAAGGTGAAGTCGCTGTCTAGAGAAGCAACAAACCCCAAAACTCTAGGCGGCGTGGGAAGCAGCAGCAGCAGCAACGGGACGAAGACTAGCAAACGCTGCCCAGTCGCCGTCCTCATCCTCAAAAGCTCCGCAAACGGGGGAAGTCAGGAAACCGCAAGATCGGAACTCGCGCCACCTCTAACGAGAGCTAGACTCACACGCGTCGGGACGTGCAGGGCTAGGACGGTGGGGTGGGGTGGGGGGGGTTAATAAGAGAAAGAATACCCACAATACACAGCCCGAGGAGGCGGGTTGCGTTAAGAAAGACACGCCCCTTTTTAAAACGTCGGTGGATCTCTTAAAAAGGAGTTGCTTTTAAAGCCCGGGTTTGCAAGGCACGATGGGGAATGTAGTCCGTCCTGCGTTCAAATGAGAGCGGGGAGCGGTAAGAAGGAGAGCCGCAGGACTACCACTCCCGAGGGCGCGAGGAGCCGAGGCAACGAACCAATAGACGGAGACCGCTTCTTTTTAAGCGTCTTCTATTCGTGGCCTTTAAAAAAAAAAAAAATCGATCCTGCGCGGTTAGAACGTGTTGTTCCCAGCTCCGCGAATTGAAAAGCAAAAGTAAAGCGCTACGCTGATTTATATATAAAACGCGGAGGGAGGGGGGTAAAAATGGGAATTTCGTGGGAGCGTCAATTCGAACCTATCTAAAGGCGGGTTACTTTGATGACGTTCCCAACTGTCAATCCGAGGGTGGCTCTTTGGAACTCTTTTTTTATATTTGGGCTAGTGTAACGCGGTTCTTAAGAGAGTTCAATGGAGGTACGAGGAGTGCTCTCTGTAGGGGAGGGGGAGAGGAGAAAGTAGAGTTACTAAGCAACGGAAAGCTTGTGGCCTGGAACCCGCGTGGTCAAGGCGGTTCAGGACCTGAGGGAGAGAAGGTGGCAGTGCCTCTGAAGGGGGGAGCGATATATTTATTCGTTTTATTTATTTTCACATTTTTTCTGAACCGCCCATTTCCCCGAGGGTTATTCTTTTGGGGACCCGGAGCGCTGAGAGAAAACATGAAATTACATAGAGGTGAGGGAGGAATATTGGCCGGTGGCGGAGAAGGAACTGAATTTCGGGAATGAAGACGAGGCGGTGGAGAAGCCCTTCTGAGGGAAGCAAACCCCATTGCGGTGCGATGGGAAGGATAATTGTTTCTGGTTCAGATTGTGTTTTTGTTAGATCGAGCTAGAGCAGTGTTTCTTAAGCGTTTTTTTTTTCTCTCTCTCACGACCCTTTCTCGTTTTTTTTAAAAAAAGGAGCCCAAAATTATTTTTATGGTTTATATTTGCCATATTAACAATTAAAATGGATGCATTAGTAGTATATTTATTGGGTCGTGTAAAAATATTAAGCAGGTTAGATGTTAACAAATAAAATAGGAAAAATCCTGTTTGTTAAACAAACAAATAATAGGAAGAGTATGATGGTTTTAAATTTTTGCAAATATCCTGTGTCTGGCAAATAATTTTGATTTCAAGGACCCCTTGTCTTGGAGATCCCTAGGAGTCCTAGGACTATATAGGAACACTGAGCTAGAGGAATTAGTAACAGCTTCAAGATATTTTTATGATAATTTTACTACATTTTTAAAATAGAAATATAAAAACTAACATGAACTAATAATGAAAATATAAAAGAGTAAAGAGAGAATAAAACCAAGAGTGCAGAAAGAGAAAAAGAATGCAAAGTGAAAAAGTGATTTATGTCCATTTTTCCCAGTTACAATTGTTGCAGCCTCTCCATGGTCATGTGATCAAAATTCAGATGTTTGGCAACTGACTCGTATTTATGACAGTCACAGTGTCTCGGAGTAATGTGACCACCTTTTACTAACTTTTGCCAACCAAAGTCAATGGGGGAGGCTAGATTCACTTAACAACTGTTACTAACTTAATAGCTGCAGTGATTCAATTAATAAGTGTGACAAGAAAGGTGGTAAGATGAGTTTGGCTTTTTTACATGTCCACCAAGCATGATAAAAAGTCCCTTGTTCACATTTTTAGCATAAATTTGAAGTACATCTATACGTTTTAGACAATTTTTTCAGTGACAAATACCATCATCATTTTTTAAAATTTCTCTTTAAGTATAACATAATGTGAATTTCAGTCCTTTCATCCACATATTCTTGCATTGTTTCTTTGTATATTATAACCAAACATTTGTCCCATTTTATCATAAATTACTTTTTTCTTGTTTCAAATTTTAACAAAACGTTGTATATGTTCATCAATTTGCACACAGTTCTGAAAACAGGTTAATTCAGTATAGAGTTAAATAATGTTAACATCATTCACATGTATAAGAGTGTGACATCAATAGTATAAATACATATTAAAATGAGTGATGTCTACCATTCAGAAAACCTAACACAGTTAAAACTACTGTAATTTTAAAGAACTTTCAAAGGAAAAAGTGAATTCAATTGCCAAAAAGTTATTCAGTAATACCAGATAACAAATAATGTATTTAAATAATACTTAAGTTGCCTTCATAATAAAGAGATCTTAATAAAGCTGAATATGTACTGTGAGTATCAAACTAAACTTAATTCTTCTAGAGAGCTACCTCATCTAGGCTGAAATTGACTTGTATTTCCTTCAGTGGTCTAATCAGGAATATCTTGTCTAGATAAAAGCTCAATTTAGCTGTCATCCAGTCCATCACTACCACAAGTCCCAGATTCAGTACATCAGCATCAAGTATTTTGTTGAGTCTCCTAATGAAGATTTAAAATGAACCCTGAAGATACAGATGTATCTATGGAATTCTTACATACATCTGTAGTTATGGAATATTAATATACTAACATGAAGGAGTATAGCATTATAAACAGCATTATCTTGAAAACAACCTCCATGGCATTCAAATCAGTACAGTATAGGCCCTGTGTTGGTTGGATTTCTGTTAACTAGAATATGTGAATTATTGTATTTGTATTTGTTTGTATTTATGCTGGGCACTTTCTCCTAGTTATTACCTTCTATTCATTATTGGGTATTATTATTCAACTTACAGTATTCCTATAAATTAAAAATGACCATAAATTGAAGTTTGTTTCCAAACAACTAATTTTTGATAGTTATTAATTTTAAACAGTAGTATGAAAGTGGCTGAATGTATTTGTGCAGCTAGAGTTAACATATTGCTTTCTGTTATGATGAGAATTAAAAAGCATTTTTTCAAAGTGGAAGATGGTTATATTACTATTTTCTTATTAGTTATTTATTTCAGACAAATGAACATAAATGGAACCTAACTCTTGGGCTTCCAGTGACCAACAGGAAGATGTGGAAGATTTGCTTTCTAACATTGTAGCATTAAGAGGTCATCTAAAGAAAACAGAAAAAACTTTACAAGACTTGGGAGAACAGCTTTATAGGTATAACTGTATGGAACTAAAGTTACTGTTACTAATATGCTTATTTACATTGTGTTTATATTCTAACTTTGAGATTTTCTGTCAGAATAATTAGTGTAAAAAATTGAAGTAATATGCTTCTTTTATTTTCATTTTTCCAGTACTTCACATAATTCTGAACTTGGCGTTCATGATAGTAAGCTTGAAATTTTAACACTGGAAGATCTGGTTGATCCTTCTGAATTACAGAATAATACTGTGAGCAAAATGTCTTGGCATAACAGTGATTCTTCAAGGAAACCCAGGAACAAAGTAATTATTTGAGAATTTGCTCATTTCTAGCAGTATGCCTACATTACCTTTGGTTTATCCCAAATCCTGATACTGTTGATCCTAAAAATTAAAAATGAACAACATTTTTACTTATTACAAATACTTTTTTTTAGTCATATTCACTGGCTTTTGATAAGAGCATGGAAGAGGAAAATGAATTTCTAAGGGACAAACTGAATGTAGTCCGTGAAAACAATGCTTCATTAATTTCTCAGAACCACAAACTGATGAATGAAATTGAAACGATAAAGTTTGAACTGAACCAGGCAAGAGCACAAGTAGGTATCTTAAAAAGCATGTTTATTACCTGTTATATTGTTAATTATTCCCTATAATATTCTCCTTTATGTTGAATTGTAACGTGTAATGTTTTTATGTTAGCACTTAAGAATATTCGGCTGCATTTTTTAATATTACCTTGGCTCAGATTTGGAGGAGTGAATTTTAAAGTGGCATAATGATGTATCTTTATTATTAACCATTGTTCCATACTACATAAAGAAAAAAGCTACTTGATGTGTCTCTTTCACACATTACATTTTAAGTGCCACAGCAATATTAGATCACCAAAAATCAGTCCTAATCTTGTAAAATTTTATAGCCTTGTTTTATGCTATAATTGTCAATGTTTAACTATATCGTTAAGTGAAAAAAATGGTCTTCATAGAATATTATTATTTCTATTGTTTTATTGACTAACTTAAAGTATCATGCTATGTGCAGATTAAAAATATTGGAAATTAGTAAAGAAATACTTTGTTTATATTGGTAATTATTGAAGTTATTTGCCTACTGGAAGTAGCAAAAAATTAAATCGAAAAAAGAAGTTTGTAATCAAATAAGTGTACAAATACTCTGTTAAAAAGAACAATAATGGATTCTTCCTTTTTACCTTATTTTTCCAGATATCTTTCCTGGAATCTACTTTGGGTACACGTTCAGTCCATATTCCAATATTAGAAGAACAGATAGCAAACTTGGAAGCAGATGTTCAAGCTCAGAATAGACTTCTAAAGTAATTATTTAATTTTTCTAATTTGCAATGTTGGTTCATTCACAATTTTCCACTTGGAGCTTGATTCACTCATTTCATATTGAGATGAATGTTTTATATGCTGTATCAAATTGGGGTTTCCTTTCTGAAAATAAGGTATGCTCTAGGCCCTCCAGTTTTGGGAATTCTTTATCTCTTCTTTATCTCTTGTTCTGAATGGAGTTGCACTATCCCAAATAGAGCCAGAGCAAATTTGGGGATCCTCCTAAACTTATAGCTCCTGTCTGAGGACCAGATAGCAACTGTGACCAGGTCAGTCTTTGCAGAGCTTTGTGTTATGTGCCAGTTTCACCCTTTCCTGCAGTGGGAGTCTCTGCTCACTGTCAATCATAGCTTGATCATCTTCTGGATAGACTATTATATAGTCCATTGGAATCTGTTAATTAGCATTCTTGAGATATTTGTATTGTATCTGTATTGATGGGTTTGTCTGTTTTCTTATTTTAATTTCAATTACCAGTTGTCTACTTATTTTCTGTTGGGGAGGGGTTGATTTTTTAAAAAAAATATTATTGTTGTTAGCTGCCAGAATTTCTGGTTTGAAGTGAGTAATGATAGTGAATGTACAAATGAATGAATGAATGTTCTACCTCTTCCTATCCTTCTAGAAAACTAATTGAATATAGATAGACCTTGATTTATGATAGCAATTGGGATTGGAATTTCCAGTGGTAAATGATGTCATAAAGTGCAGTAGTATTGCTTAGCAATTCCTGAGTCCTGGTTCATTAAGTGAATACCTTGGTCGTTAGGCTATACAACTTCCTGCTGGCTTCCCATAATCAAAATCAGTTGTGAATGCAGCAAGAAATTGGAAGTCCACGCCCACAGATAAATGGGAAGGAGTGAGAGGGTGCATGGAGCTGCGGGGATGGGTAAGGAATATATATGAGATCCACTGCATGGCATGGCAAGGCAAGAGTGTGCAAGTGCACAAGCGGTGTGAAAAAGCCATGGGTCAGGAAAGGCAGGCAAAAGACATAAGTCAGTAGAGTGTGTGACAGGCATGGTGTGGATTAGGGAGTGTGAGGATGCACATGAGTTGTATAAATTGGGCAAAGTAGACAAGGTGATGTGCAAGAGGCAATGCACTGGCAGAATTGGGGAGAGTGCAGGGAGGTGTGTAATAGGTGCCACTCAGTTGAAAAGGGTGCATAAAGATATGTGACAGGCACCATGCAGGTCAAGGAGGGAGTCCAGGGATATGGGGTGGGATGGGTGTGTAGGGGTGTGTGAGTGGATGGTACAGAGGGACTTGGCAGAGAGTACATAGATGGGGGAAACTTAACCCAATGACCTGCTGGCTTTCCCATTATGTTTTTAGAGACGTTGGTAGGGAAGATGACAAATAGCCATCATATGATTCTGAGGCACATAAGTATGAATGGGTTGCCAAGCACCAGATTGTGATTATGTGACCTCAGAAAGGAATAGAATAGAATAAAACTTTATTGTCCCTTTAAATGTACAGTAATCAGCATATATTAAAATGAAATTTCATTGTATTCAGCTCTCAAAAGATAAGAATTATGTATATACCCAACACACACACACATATATGACACAGAGAAACATCACAGTCTAGTTCGAATGTATACATATACATGGCAAAAAATGCTGGGATTGGCAGAACTCTGAGGGCCACTCATAATCACTATTCATTCAGTGCCATCATAACTGGGAACAGTCGCTGACCTAATAGTTGTAGATCAAGGAGTCCTGGTAAATAATGTTCTGACCCCCCCCCCCCCCGGGCCACAGGCTATTACCGGGCTTTGAGCCGTTTGGAACCAGGCTGTGGAAGTGGCGGGTGAGTGCACATGCATCCCCACTTGCAATGGGTAAGGGCATACATATGTGCTCCATTTGCGTGAGCAGCAGTTGCACATGCCCGCCACTCGCATGGAACCATCCACCTACCCCCCCAGGCCAGAAAGGTTGGGAGACTCTGCCTTAGTGTACATTACTCTGGACATTTATTTCAAATTTCTATACTGAAAATGTTATTGAAATTGGGGAGATGAGAATGCTTTTCAGCTGTTAATATCTTTGCTATAAGTAAACTTATCATATTTTTTAAAAAAATCTATTTTAGAGATACAGAAGATAAATTAGAAGAAAGCCAGAAAATGCTAATGGAAAAAGAATATAATTTGCAGAAATTAAAGGAGGATTATAGAAAAATGAAGCATGATTTAATTGGATGGTCCAAACAAGGGAAGAGGTGACAAATTACATACATTGTTGTGTTTAATTCTGAAATCTTGACTATATACATTTTTGCTGTAAAATAATTTTTAATATGCTCAATATTTTTAAATAAAGTAGCGTTCAGCAGTATTGTTACATGTCATATACTGTAGATGTTTGAGTGCATATTGAAGATATATATCAACAGGTTGTACTGGTTTTTGAACCAATAAAAATTCCTTGAAGTTGACAAAATCAAGTACATTGAAGTCAAGAAAGTTAGTAGTGAATACATCATGAGAGTGAAGATCTTAAAATCCAAACTCAGTGAAAGAAATACCATCAAGGAAATGAACATTTGGGCAATTCCAGTCATTAGATACACAGCCGGAATAATGGACTGGACTCTGCTTAAGTTTACAGTTATGATTGGTGGGATTACTGGGTATTTTAATGAAATGGCTGCTGCTAGGTAACAATAGGGGGAGGGCCAAATTGATCTTTCTGCAGAAACATAGAAATAACTCTAATGTTTTTTTCTCTTGTTTATGGTTTCAAAGTTGTTACCGGTATACAAAGAAAGCCATGATGTAAAGCATATAGAAACAGAGGTTTTTTATTCAGGCCTACATTTTAAATATTATAGGCACTAGTTTAAATGTGCAGAGTTAAAGAAACAATGGATTCTTTGTTGTCTACAACTAACTATTGTATTTGTAAACTGTTATTGGTATGGAAATAAATAGTAGTGTACAATTCACTTGTACAATTCTTTAGTTGGAGGGAGGAAATAATAACTAACATTTCCAATTTGCATGCATTTCAGGTTTACTTTCAGGGTTAAATTTATTGGAAATAGATGTAGAAAATTATCAGTCCACTGATGCTGTTGTTCTGTTTCAGTGATTGAGCATATTCAGTAACTACTCAGACTGAGATTGGCTGCTGTGCTCTGAGCCACATTCAAAATTTACATATTTATTAAATTTACATGCCGCCCATCCTGCTATTAAGCGACTTTGGGAGGTTTACAAAATGTTCTTACATCAATAGATCTGCTTATGAAGGAATGTTTGACCAAAGCTAAATTTATTCTTAATTTTTCATGAAAAACATGTAATTTGGACATGTAATTACATGTAATTTCCTTTACATTTTGAAGTTCTTTATGTAAACCTTTTTAGAACTGAGGTATGTTGAATGATATCCAACAAATATGTATTCTCTGTTGTACGGTTATTGTCTTTTTGTTGATGAACCATTATTTTACCTCTTTAAATTGAGCTGCTATTTTCGTTTAAAGAACTGAACAGCAAAGAAATGAAGCACTGTATAATGCTGAGGAGTTGACAAGAACATTTAAACAATACAAAGAGAAAATAACTAATAAACTGGAAAAGGTAAGAAAAGACAAGATATTTAATAGAACATTTATATACCATAAGCTATGAATTCAACTATTAGTTCTAAAATTAAAATCACTACGATTCCTTAATATGTTTTTGCCTGTACCGTAATAGCATCTTAGCCAATAAAAATTGGATTTATTGTATATCAGAAACATAATTGTTGTTGTTAAAAGGTTTGGAGGATAGACAGAATATCATGCTATTTTATAAGAATTTAGGATACAGATTTACTCAGGAAAAAGTCTATTTGTCCTAAATGAGCTGATAATCCAGTAGACATGCATATGATTGCATTATTTTTATTTATGTATTTTCTTCATTTGCATAAGACCCAATCACCAAACTCTAGGAAACTAAGTAATATAATATCTGCAAAGAAACAAACAGAAATAACCCAAATTACACATATTCCTCAACTTATAATAATTCATTTAGCAACTCTTTAAAGTTACAGTGTCACTGAAAAAATGACTTACAATTGATCCTCTCATGTCCAACCGTTGCATCATTCCAGCAATCACAACCTAAGTGCTTGGCAGACTGATTTCTGCCTTATTTTATTATTTTGATAAATAGTGGGTTGATTGGTTCTGAATATTTTTCTTTTGTTCAGGTCCAAGTTGAAGAACAAATTTTAGAAAAAAAGTTAATAAACTGTGTAAATGAAAAGGAGAAGTTGCTCACACAATGTAATACCTATAAAAGTGAACTTGAAAACATAAAAGATCAATTGAGGTAAGGGTCTGTCTATGTTAGATTTTGGCATTTAAAGAATCAGAATTGCTTTTATGATCATGAAGTTTTCTGACATTTGATAACGGTTAATGAAAATAGTTGTATGTCCCGTTCAAGCCTTATAGCAGGTAAACACCAACCTTTGTGCATATTTTGTCCAGTATATATAGATTTAATATTAACGGTAATTGAATTCTTCACATTCTTGTGTATTGTTTTGTATTCCCCAGAAGAAGTTTTAGATTTTGAAATATTAATATTAGATTATAAGCAGATGGATTGTGAGAGTCAGTTTGATGTAGTGGTTAAGGCATCAGGCTAGAAATTGGGAAGCTGTGAGTTCCAGTCCTGATTTAGGCACACAGCCAGCTGGGTGACCTTGAGCCAGTTAGTCTCTCTCAGCCTTCAGAATCTGGCAACGACAAGCCACTTCTGAAATCTTGCCAACAAAACCGCAGGGACTAGTCCAGGAAATAACCAGAAGTTAAGATTGACTTAAAGGCACACACAAATAGATATATATGGCTATGTCCGGTGGCAATAAATACTTTAAGCCAAAAACTTTTGAAAATGGGAAAACCACTGAACAATCTTTTATAAATTGGTTTATTGCAAAGGTGGGCAAAATTTGAGGGAATTGTTATTTTTTTTCTGGATTTCAAGAGTGAGACTTAAATCTTTCTCCATTCCAATTTGAAACTCCATTTCTTACCCACTGACAAATGCTTCCAATAATAAAATTGTTCCTAAATAGGTATATGGAGCTATTTTTTTCAGAGGCATGAGAGACAGACTTGATGGACTAACTTTATTATTATATGCCTGGTTTATTATTGAATTTATTTGGGGGGACTCTGTGTATCTAGAACCACAGGGTATCACTTTGTGGTTGTTCATGGCAGCCCTTGTATAAAGTGATACCTATATTTTGGAATGTCATCTCCTGAAATTTGTGAGGTACCCACTGTTACATCTTACAGGCATCTGTTGTAGATTAATCCCTTTTGACAGGTCTTTTTTTTAATATGAAAGATAGCTTAATATTTTTCCCATTTTCCTTTTCTTTTCCTTTTTTCTCTTTCTTACTGTATAGTTTTATATTGTTTTAATTCATACTTTATATAGTGTGTTTTATGTTTTCTCAATCACATTGCATGCTTTCGTATAAAAAGTTATATATAATACACACACACACACACACACACACACACACACCGTGGTCACATGACTGGATTTTGTGACTTTCAGAAGAAAGGGTTCACATGATCCCTATTCACTTAACAATTGCAGGTTCACTTAATGACCCCTACAAAAAATATCATAAAATTGGATCTCGGCATGTGGATGCCTCAACTTACAACTGGAAATCCAGTCCCAATTGTTGTCATAGGTGAAATACTACCCATAAAATATTATTAATAATCATATTGAAAGGGAAAAAACTGACAGTTAAAATTCAAAACTATCTGGAATTGCTGGATGCCACAAAATAGATGCTGGGAATTACTAACAATTGATTACATAAGTGTAAGCCATACACTTTATGGTTTACAAAGGGATGTTATATGTAAAACAGAGTCTTAATTTCTGTTTTTAGGAGTTAGGTGTATTTTCATAAAACACTACAGAAAATCAAAGTATATTATTGTTTGAAGAACTATACTACTGTAAAAGACAAATACATCCAAATCCGGCCACCATTTAACTTCTTTCTGGCAGTGGGCAATACTGCACAATTTTCTTTAATGCTACAAGTCTCAAAACATAAAACATTTAAAACTGGTAAGTTTCTGAGAAGATATGGACTATTTAATGGTATATGTGTATGTGTAGAGATATATAGATATCACACTTACATGCATGTATCAATATTAAAAATGGTGATAGGCTTGTGCCAATTTATATAATGGCTTAACTTGTGTGTTTTTTGTGCCTGTAGACTCCAAGTTGTCAAATATAGATTATTGATGCTTTATTGTAATTATTAGTTTTTTATGACAGACTTTAAAAAGTCAGGATGAAGTTTTCATATTCCAAAAGTTTGTATGTAAATACACAGCCTGATTTTTGGAATCCACTTTCAAAATAAAATTGTGATTCAAATAATTATTGTCAAAGAAATCATATTGAGAATAAGATGATCTTGAAGAACCTGTTTAATTTTGTTTTGCATTTTAGACAATTAACTGAAGAGAACTGTACCGGAATACAAAACCTTAAAAGTATGGAAGCAAAAATGTCTGAAGTGGAATTTTTGCTCAAACATTCTCAGCAAAAGAATCAGATCCTTGAAAACAAACTTCAAGAACAAAAAGCAGGAGTTCAAGAAAAAAATGCCATAATAAATGAAAATGAAGATTTAAAAGCACTAATTGCACGACAAAAAGATCAACTTAATTTGTATTGTCAAGAAATTCAACGTTCAAAAATAGAACTGAAAACTTTAGAAAATATTATTTTCCAGTTGACCCAAAGCTCATCAAAAGAGGTACAATGATTTCTCTGATATTTTTTGAAGGATATCTTAACTGTCTATATATGTATATTTGTGTGCCTATGCTTTCAAGTCAGCACTGCTTTCTAGTAACTATCTGGACTAGGTCCCTACAGATTTTTGGCAAGATTTTCAGAAGTAGCTTGCTACTGTTGTCTTTTTTAAGATTGAAAGACTGGCCTAAGGTCACCTACTCATTTTGTTCCTAAGGCAGGACTAAAATTCATGTATAACAGTGATAAAATACAAACTCTTCTCTGTATAAGTGAAAGGGTGCCTTTATCCCTGTATAGAAGAACTCTTCTATATGAAACCCTTATAATAGCTATTGGTGGGAATTACACATTACTTACACTGAACTGCAACAGAGCTTAGTATACATGATTCCGTATGTTATGGTAACCCAGTCATTGTCTTAGCATATTGCATGCACCAGCTATCACATCAAACCAGTGGCAAATACGTTTTATGAGCTAAGAGTTCATCATATGGTGTAAATCCAACCTTTGAGTACCAAGTTAGGGACACCTCCAGTCTTTAATGGGATTTATGAGATGACATATGGGCTCTTACTTAAGGAGGTACGTTGTAAAAGCTTCTTTGAATAAATAGAATAACTGCATTTACACATCCTTACCTTGACTAGTTGCTGACCAGCTAAGAAAATATTCAAAATGAATTACTCTAGAACAGTGATCCCCAACATTTCTGGCTTTATGGACTGGTGGGAGAGGGAGAGGGAATGGTTCCACATGAGCGGCAGGCCAGCACGCGCACACATGCAGTTCCATTTGCTACTTGCACAAATGCAGCTTCACAGGTGTGCACTCATCCACACTCTCTCGCCCTGCTTCCGCAGCCTGGTTCCAAACATGCTGTAGTGTAGTAGTGGGCTGCGGCCCCGGGGTTGGGGATCTCTGTTAGAGAATGATCTGTCAGTCGCACACTATGTAGATAAAGAAAGCAATTCCAAACAGGAACTGTTGTGTCCTTCTTCTTCTTTCTCCTGATAAAGTGCTCTTGGAAGTACAGTTGCTCCTAATATATGTAGTCCTTGACTTATCACCATAATTGAGCCCAAAATTTCTGTTGCTAAGTGAGACATTTTTTGAGTGAGTTTTGCCCCATTTTATGATCTTTCTTGCCAGTTAAGTTCCCCATTAACTTTGCTTGTCAGAAGGTTGCAAAAGGTGATCACATAACCTGAGGACATATGATTGAGGTGCCAAACTCTCTAAGTTTTGATCACATGGCCATGGGGATGCTACAGTGGTCATAAGTGTGAAAAACGGTCATAAATCATTTTTTTGTGTCATTGTAATTTTCAACAGTCACAAAACCAAACGGTTGTAAATCAAGGATTACTGTATTTTTAGGAGTATAAAATGCACCTCCCCCCCCCAAAGATGCTGAAAATTTGAGTGCGTTTTATAATCCAAATGTAGCTTTTTCAAAACTTTTTTCCAGCCCTAACACCCTAACGAGGCCCTAGTAGTGAATCAATCTTCCTAGCTTTGCCTGCTCCCTCGCTGTGCATTAATGAGGTGCTAGCAAGTGAAGCTATCTCCCTGCTTTGCTCCAACTCTCAACTGTTCTTTAGAAGCCTGGTAGGCAGATTTTTCCCCCTATTTTTCTCCCCAAAAACTAAGCTGCGTCTTATACTCCGAAAAATATGGTACTTGTAATGGTAAATATTTATAAAGTATTAACTACAGTCCCTTTTTTATTAAAAGAACTACACTAATAATGAGGGAAAGGAAATATAAAAGTGAAATGATACAGAGGGGACAAAATTTAGGGTGTATTTGTTTTTCCTTTTTTCCACATTTATCTTACCTATTTTTTGGAAATATCCTCAAAATTTCCCAACATTTAAAATGTTAAGACAGCCTCATCACTCCTGACTTTTCAAAGATCCTTCAAGACACCTTATGAAGTGGCTCAATTACTGTTAACATCCCTCTATCATTTTCTTTTGTTTAGTTCTGCTTTTATAGTTTTTACGTTTTTAATAATTATTATATAATGGTTTTAAGTATTTATTGCTTTATGTCTAATTTTTAATTGGATTATTGTATGCCACCCAGAGTCACTTTCTGTGAGATGTATGGCCATCTAAAGTTGAGAAATAAATAAAGTGTATCCATGAATGTTTTCTCAATTAATAATTAATTATAACCAATTTATTTTTATATTTGTTTCTGGTTTTGCCCATTTTTTAGGATAATCACTCTAATGAATTGTGCAGTAATTGGTCTGAAATAGATAGTCTTCTGAAAGAAGAGCTAAGGTATTCTTTTAACTGTAACTTTTATTAAGGATCCTTTAATTAAAGATGAAATAAATTCATCTTTAATTAAATAAATAAATTTTATAAATTAATTTATAAAAAATAAATTATCATATACTATTTTTCTTAGACAAAAAATTAACTTTCAAGAAGCAGGAATTCAGAAACTTCAGACAGAATATATGGCCTGTAAATTAGGTCAAGATTTCTCTGAAGATGATGAGGGACAGGAATTGAATGGCCTAGAAACTGAACCAGTAAAACTCAGTGGAAATCAGGCAGGTATGTATAATGGTTATATGACTTCATTAGCAAGGCACTGTATTTGTCCAAATGAAACTGAAAAAAAAGTAATTTGTTTCTGGAATACTAGATAGTTGCTTCTCCAAAATAATCCACTTAAAAGTACAATAAATGCTTGTGACAAGAATCTGACTAGCACCATAGTGGTTCAGGAGATGATAAAGCTAAACAGGTCACTTTCTAGGCTATGTAGAAATGGTAAGTCACATTTGTGCTTGATATGGCATTTACTGAAGTATTTTTATTTATTTATTTAATTAAATTTTTATTTTATTATTTTTGATACACCATCCCCATGGTCACACAATCAAAATTCAAACACTTGGCAACTGACTCATATATATGACAGTTGCAGTGTCCCCAGGTCATGTGATCATTTTTTGCAACCTTCTGACAAGCAGAGTCAATGGGGAAGCCAGATTCACTTAACAGTTGTGTTACTAATTTAGTAATTGCAGTGATTCACTTAACAAGTATAGCAAGAATGGTCGCAAAATGGGGCAAAACTCACTTAAAACACAAAGAATAGCTTTTTTACTTGGCAACAGAAATGTTGGGCTCAATTGTGGTTGTAAGTCAAGGACTATCTGTATTAAGAGAATCTGCACCAAAATATTATGACTAGTGTATGCATTTAAAATATTGCAGATCTAAAAATGGATTCTCAGATTAACATTACATAGGTAAAAATGCATAGCTTTACAATATTGTATGTTCTAAATTTTTATAAATGTCTAAACATCATTGTCTCATTTTTAAAGGGACAAAGTGCAAACAACTGGAACTTATCAGTAAACAGTTTGAAAAAGAGAAGCAAATATTAATTAGAGATTTAGAAGAACTACGTATTAAACTGGAAAAATCAGAAGAAGAAAGTGCTGTTTTAAAAAACAACATTGCCCAGAGAACTAATCAGTTTCAAACAATACAGGAAGAGCTATTAGAGAAAGCTGCAAAATCATGTCGCTTGGAAAGAGAAGTAAGTGAAAACTAAGAAGTCTGTTCTTGAAGGCTATCTAGTTTAATTTTATTTTCATATGGTGCCTAGGAAGTTCCAAGAATATACATTAATTCCTCTGTAATAATATAATCTGGCTAGAATTCGCTTGTTGCATCAGTACTGAGATCTCCTTTCCTTATGATTTCTTTCATAGTGATAACTCATATTGGTTTAAGATCATTCTCACTACTGAACCAATGAATAGTTAAGGCCTTTGGGAATAATTTGTCAGTGTCCAAAGCAGTAGTGGAATTCAATTTTTTTTTTACTATTGGTTCTGTGGGTGTGTCTTGGTGGGTGTGGCAGGGGAAGGCTACTGCAAAATCTCCATTCTCATCCCACTCTGGGGCCAGCCAGAGGTGGTATTTGCTGGTTCTCCAAACTACTCAAAATTTCTGCTACCAGTTCTCCAGAACCTGCTGAATACCACCCTGGTCCAAAGTATGTAATAGCCATTGTAGTATAGTCCCACAAGCCAAAATCAAATGTAACAGTATTTTCTGTCATCATATAAAACAGCAGATACCTGTGTATTTCTTGTCCCAGACATGACTGATATTGCTGTTTATTTTATTTATTTATTTATTAAATTTATATACCGCCCTTCTCCTAGTGGACTCAGGACGGTGCACAGCCAAGAATAAAAAGCACTCCAATACAAAATTTAAAATATTAATAAAAGAATTAAACAATTTGGCCCAAAAAATTTAAAAAACCAATAGGCAATTAAAATTTAAAACCCACAAACACTTTAAACTAAAAAGGGGGGGGGGGGTTACGCCAGCCCAGCTTGACAAAATAAAAAAGTTTTTAGGGCACGGCGAAAAGCCCGGAGATCAGGTATCATGATTTTAACAAAAAGAACAAAAAAGTAACTTTGCAGTATATAGAAGTTACATTATCTATATAATAAATGTACACAATTATATCAACCCTTGTTCATTTCAGTTTGTGTACATATTCTTTGTAGGTAGCAAGAAAATCCTCCCAGTTTGCTATCCTTGAAAAACAGTTGGAAGAAAAAACTTTTGCTTATGTAAATGCAATTGCAAGAAATACTGAATTGGAACAAGAATTAATGGTAATAGTCTTTTACTCTTTTTTTCAATATTTTGAAGTAGAATGAGATACATTAATCTTACATGATGTTAAACAAATTGTGCTAATATGCTTTGTTTTATTCAGAGCATGTTTCTAATATAGTTTATAAAAAGCAAAAAAAAAATTGTATAAAATTATGTAACTAATTTTTGCCTGTTAGTTTTCTAGCTAATATTTTTAGTTACACTTACACAGTAAGATAATGGTTACCAAAACATCCATATAATTTTTGTCAACTTATTATCAAATTGTTGTCAAATTGTAAAAAAAAAATGTTTTTTTTCTAGGCAATGAACTCTCAGCTTCAAAGCATGGAAAGAAACATCATTGAAGAACAAGATCACTTCTCTACAATGTTAGAAGAAACCAAGTTAATTAATCATGAGCAACACAAGGAGATGGAAAAACAAATTGATTTAGTAAGTCTCAAAGTTGTGTAATATGAATTATTGAAATTAAAATTTCAATTCTGCATGGTTTTTTAAAATGCTACTGCAAATCTCAATAAAAGAATAGCTAATGTTCCAATTGATAGAATATTGTACTATCCAGTACCACCACCACCCCCCCCCATGAATTTCTTGCTATAAGGAACAGTTGCCATGCTATTCTTGAACAATTTTTTTTTAAAAAAAAACACAAACATACAAAAAAATTTTCAGAACAAGCCATTGATCGGGTCATAGGTACCGGATACAAGGTACAATTACTAATTCCTCTTTAACAAAAGCTTTTCCCAAGTCCCCACTAATTATCATAAAAAAGGGGGGGAGTGAAATTTTTTTTCCTAACTTATATCATTTTACACAAAACAATTATCTTCTATTATTTCACCACAAATCTTAATTTTCAAATAACACAACTTAACCTTATCTCTAACGGTATTGCCCTAAATTCTATCTTAAAATAAGAAAAAATTCTTAAAACCCATCATACTAATCTTAAAATCCTTAATATTTCAATTTCTTTTCCTTTTAACATGGATGGATATATCTTAAGAACATAAATCAACAATATAGTTACACATTATTTTAACTGTTAACATTTATCATCTTCATTTTACTATTTATCTCAATTTAACCTTTTTAATCACAAAATATTCATGTCATTATTAATATCAATTCCAGCATGGTCACCTTTAATTCCAAAAGTTTATCCCAGCACATATAATCTTTCTCTTAATCATTCTCTTTTGGCTGTTAATCACAGCTTAGTCTTCTTAAGTTTTACTGTTATTCCCAGTATAATCATCATTTTTGCTGTCAATCCCAGCATAATTTTCTTTGTATTTTACTGTTATAGCCAGTATAATCCTCTGTGTTTTGCTGTCTATCCCAGCATAATCACCTTAGTTTGCTGCTTATCCCAGCATAAACACCCTTTTTTAAAATTTTTGCCATCCATCAATACATTACTTGTTAATATTCAATCATATTATCATTATCATCTTTATAACAATTTAACATTGAGACTTAATTCTTAATCCAAATACTTTCTTATATGAATTAGTAAATTTCTGTTAATATATTCTATTTCTTTCATATTCTTACTCTTTTCTTTATTTCAATTTTTACATATTATATCAAATTCTTCTCAGATTTATATACATTTTTATTGAAAACCTTCTTTTTATCATTACTACCCATCTATACATTGCTTTATTTTTAGTCACATTATTTCTATCTTCTTATTTCCAGCTATGTGTATATTATTCCTCCTTTCCTTGTCTGTAACATATATTCCATTTCAGTCAATGTTCACAATTTAGTTCTTCATATATCAATTTAGTTCTTTTTCTTACTTCTAATTCAAACAAATCACATCAAATTTCTTCTTTCGTTCCTGCATCATTTAACTTCTTTTGTTCCTATGCCAATTAGTCCAATTATAAAACTTCCATCATATTTTCCCTTTTTTCAAACAAAGTCAAATCATCTGCAGACAAAGAAAAAACAGCTCCATCTCCAAAACCCACGGTTGTTATCCTGGAGTATTCACAATGTTCTCAAACAAGAAGCCAGTTACAATGTATCTTTTTAGACCAGAAGGTGTCCCTCTACAATCCACAATATCCCTTAGTCATGCAAATCGCCATTTTGTTTCAATTATAAAACATTCCAGCCCAATCCTCTCCTTCTTCAGTGTTTTAAAAGTGGTAATCCTTCTTTACCTTCTTTTCTTTAAAAGTCTAATTCAAATGTAAAGTTATTCAATTTAAAACCAAGTCTCAATGTTTATTTTTCAAATTTAGTCTATTCAGATATCAATTTTCAATCAGGTCTTTTTCTTTTCTTTTAAAAATTTCATCTTGTAGTCTTCTATGCCCCTTAACTCCGCAGCCGCTGATTTAAAGCTAGAGGTCTTACAACGTAAAAAGCCATTATTCCAAACGTTGTTTCAAGCCTGGGTTGGTTGACACTCACCGGCTTCAAAAGGCATCACTCTTTTCCGCTTTCCTCCTGCATATCACTTGCCCGGTTTGTCCCAACTTCGTGGCAGTTGTCATGGCTGCCACCCCCCACTGCCGACTCACAGAGAACTCCCTCCGACCTCCAAGGAACTTGCCTGTTCCTCTGATCGTCCAAGGCGCCTCTCTTCCATTCCCGTCCCTGCAGGACGGTTCTGGTCCAAAGATCCAGCGGCGGTGGTTCGGCAGCCGGGGGTTTTCACAGGGCTCATGTCTCACCGCGACATCAAACTGGAAGCCTTCAGTTGCCGTTCTATTCTGTTATCAGCAGGCAAACAACAGCTGGCTTCCAGGAAATGCATATTAACTATTAAAGACTTTATTTATGGCTGTACACCGCCCTGAGTCCCCCAGGAGTAGGGCGGTTTATAAATCTAATAAAATAAATAAATAAATAAATAAATAAATAAAGAGTATGTTCACTCTTCTGATTTACATTAATCCCACAATTCACATAGGAAGAGTTTGGATGTAATATAAATGTACAATTTGCCACTGGTATAGAGCAACTTGAATTGTAATTGCCACCCAGCAACTACTGTTATCCACTTTCCTCTTTCTTTTCAATTCCTGCACATCTCTTAGGTCTCCAAAGTCAGGAAAAATAATTAGAATAACAATTCTGGGATTTGTTCCTTACATAGAGAACAGGGTAACAATGCAGTTCTATCATATTGTAGGTATTGCTATTTATGGCTTTTTAATGCTGCTGTTGGTGTGTGTGTGTGTGTGTGTGTGTGTTTATTTATTTATTTATTTATTAAATTTATGTGCTGCCTATATCATCAGAGACAACTCTGGGTGGCTTACAAACATTAAAACTAATACACATTAGAATAATAAAACAATCAATAAAAATAAGCACTGTTAAAGGTGGAAAGGGGTATTGATGATACTTCAACCCATGGTGATAGAAGATCTCACCCAGCAGCTTCATGTAGATGTAAAAGAGGAATGGAGAGAGTACCAGTACACCAAAAAGGAACAGCTGTGGGCTGGGTCTCACTCCCTATCAATACTGATTGGGACCAGCCTTGTAGAAAGCCAAACCAGCCCCAAATCCTGTAGACAGCCCAAAAGTATACCATGGTCAATGATATCAAAGGCTGCTGATGGGTCAAGGAGAATAATGATGCTTGCACAATCCCAGAGTGCTTTTGCCAGATCATCAAGTGCAGCCAATACTGTTCCATAACTGGGTCTGAATCTTTTTTATCCAGAATTCTTTGAAGCTACCAAGCAATTACTTTCTTTCCCACCTTTCCTAAAATGGGAAGTTTGGAAACTGGATGAAAATTGTCCAGATAGGTGGGATCAACGGGGATTTTTTTAGGAGGGGGCAAACTGGAGTCTCCTTAAAAGGTCCTGGGAATATTCCCTCCTGCAGTGAGGAATGAATCAGTGCCTAAATCCCCTTGGCAATCCCTATCCTAGAGGCTTTTATCAGCCAGGAGGGTCAAGGATCTAACTGACAGTTGGTTGTAATGATAGCATTGAGGAACCTGGCCACTTCATTGGGTCCAACAGGATTGAACTGTTCTCTGATAACTGGGTAAAATCTTTCCCCAGGCACCATGTATGGGTTCCAGTTGGGAATAAATTTGAGCGACTTTGTCAGTTGTTGAATAAATTCCTCTGCACAATCCTGAAGATGATCTTCTGAATCCCACTGTCCCAGAAAAGATTCTGATCAGGGTCGCTAGGAAAAACTCTGCAGATGCGATAAGGGCGAAAAAATAATGATGTTTCACCACTCTTACTACCACAAGATAGGCCTTAGTGGCAGCTTTAAGTCATGTCTGGAGTCATCCACCCTCATCTTCCTCCAGCAGTGCTCTAGGCATCTCTTAATCCTTTTCAAAACTTGCAGCTCCTTCATAAACCATAGAGCGGGGCAGGCACAAAGGGTCAAGAGAGGCTTCCCAGGAGTGATCCAGTCCAAAGTCTCAGCTGTTCTTTGATTTCAGAACATTACTAGGTGCAGCAGCTTCCCCCACCCCCCCGCCCCACAGGATATCCCCCAATTCAGATCCATCAATACTATACCTTAAACAAGAAAGAGCTTCCAAACAACTGTTTGGAAGCTACATCTGCAAGCTTTGAAATATCAAAAACTGGTAAATAAATCACTATAGTGTTCTTTCCAACACTGGGGTAAAAATGCTGCTACAAAACAAGGGTGGTGATGAAAGAGTTGGAGTTCAGCAGTGAGCAAGAAAATTGTAAACATAATTCTGCAGATTTCTCAAAGTTCATTTAAAGCCCCCAGTAGGCCAGAAGCTATAGCAAATGCTGTTTTTTTCATTCTCAATCTCTGTATCTGATTATTTCTTTCAACAGTCTTAATTGTATTCTATTGCTGTCTGTTTATATATCTTTATTAAATATGATAATCTGTCTTTTAGTTTGCTGTAAAATATTGGAGGAGGGTATTCTTGTAATATTGATGAATAGAGGAGGTATATTGGATAGATCAATTAAAATCTTTCTTTCTTATATAGCTACAGTCTCAACTAGAAACTAGAAACCAACAATTTCTAGAACAAGAGAAAACAATGTCTATTTTCCAGCAGGATGTTTTATATAAACAGCATCAGCTTGAATCATTGGATCGACTATTAATAGAAAGCAAAGAGGTAGCATTTTTTAATAATTAACGGTTCTTGGGATTTGGGTTGGATTGCTTGAAAGTTACTACTTGCAAATTGTTTCCTTGCTTTTTAGAATCTGAAAAGCAATTTGAGAGTCACTGTTAATACTAGGAAGCTTTGCACTAACTACCTTCAGATGCAATTTCTAATTAAAAATTATAAAATAGCAGTATCAGAAAAGACCATATTTCTAGGTTTGAAAAAGTTACTTGTTCAATATACTGGTTCAGGCTTTCATGACTGGTATTTGTTGGGAAGTGTTTAGCTTCAGAATTTACTGACAATGCTCTAGACAAGAGATTTTCTGATGTTTTGCCAGCAACTATGGCTGATCAGCATTCTAGAAATGATTATTCAGAAGCTGGAATGAACAAAGGTCCAATCAGGATATAATGCCACCAAAATGGCCAATCAGAATTGGGCATAAACAGAGACTAGTTCTCATCAACCCGCACCAACCAGAATCCAGCTCATCTAAAGACCAATCAGTTCACCTGGCTATAAAGTTAGGAGCCTGGTCAGGCCCTGCTCAAAGGCCTGTGGTCTGCATAGCTAACCACCTTGCCTCTGAAGATGTCGGTCACAGTTGCCCATGAAATGTTAAGATATCTTCTGTCTAGACCATAGTCACAATCCTGAAGTTCAATACTGCCCAACAGTCACTTGTTCATTGGATAAGCTAAATATATTGTTCATGTTTTATTTTATGAACTTGCACATATCTCAACAGATGGCAGAATCTTGCCAAACTTACCTGGGCTCAGAAGTTAAATATGATAGTGCCTGGATAAGATTTGGATAGGAGATCATTAGGAAATGTTAATGTATTGGCTACTTTGGGATGTTAAATTCATCCTGGAAGGAGATCATGGCAAATGATGTGCATCCTTTTATAGTATCTTGATATGATTAGATTAATTGATTTTTTACTAACTTTATTCCCATTGTTTCCATCAAAAAATCTGAGATGCCTCGGTCAAGTAAGCAGTATTTTATAGCTAAGACATTTCTATTACTTGAAACTTTTTTGAATTTATAAACTGTTGGAGCCCCCATATCCTAATGGCATAACTATTTGGTTGGTGCTAGAGACAAAGTTAAGAAATAGGAACATGAAATTAGATAGATGCCTGAAGGATGAAAACCTGAAAACAAAAGACTTGGGGTGGGGGGGGAATAATACAATTGTGCAAAATGGAAGGAAAGTCTAGAAAATGAATCTAATCCAAATGTCTGCAGATTTTTCTTTTATAAAAAAACAGATGACAGTCAACTTGCTTGAGAATTTGTAACCATATCAGAAATATGATAGAAAACTCCCAGTTTTTAATAACATCAAATATTCTGTTGATTCTGAATAAAACCAGGAAATGGAAAAACAAAAAACAAAAAAAGATGAAGCTTTAAAGAAATTACAAGACCAACTTGCTGATGAAACGGTCAAGGTTTGTACAATTTTTGTGGCTTCTTAGAGCTTCAAGTAGCTTTCTGTTCTACTGTATTGCTTAAAGTCTCCCCTTATTTTTCATTTTCTTTCAAAAAGGAAAGTAGCAGAATGGCAGATGGATCCTCTGCAGTAATTTCAATTTTGGCTTAAATTAATGGGTAATTACTCTTTAGCCTTTAAAGAATACATCCATGAATGGATTATTTCCTTTAAATCTTTAATATTTATTAAATGACCTTACTGTTTTATAAATTTATTGCTACAGCTATTATTATTGTTTAAATAACTTAATAATGAATGTAGCACTTAATTTTTCAGGAATACCAAGGATTCCAGAATCAATAAAAATCCTCCCCTAACATCAGGGCTTACAAAATAGGAAACATAGATGGAAAAAAGAGAGGGGAGCAAATAGCCGTCATTTGTTAGTGTATTTATAATAATCACCTGCGATGAAAACCATTCAAAGATAGCAAGAGCCAAATGTAGTTTGTTTCTCAGTGTCTGTTTCTTAATGTAGCTAATAAACTAGACTTGTCTCTAGCAGATGATCTTTCTTCACTTACATGTTTTCTTCTGTTTTATTAGGTCAAACATTTACAAAAAGCGTTAGAAAGCTGTAAGGAAGATATAACTTCGTATTTAGAGCATTTAGAAGAAAATAAAGTGCTGTTTGAAAAGCAATTGGAGAAAAAGTCTGAAGAGGTAAACATGGTCTTTTTCATCTTGCTCCCCAGGTAGTCTTTCTATGTTATATTTGATAGACAAAAAATAGGATTTCATTTTATTAGTTAAGCTACTGGGAAAAATGTGAGAGAAACTTCATTGATTTTATAATACAACCAGACCATAGTAGTCGCTAAAGACAAAGAATGTGTTGTTTAGTTATGTGGAAGTGTCTCTGAAAATCAGGATCTATTCCCAATTAAATATGCTAAAGCATATTTTCAAATATAGCCCGTATTGTAGATTTTTATTTTCATTTATAATAGACTTTAATAAAAACTACAGCTTGTTAGTAGCATAGATATATATTGATAGAACAGACCATTTGCTAAAGGTGAAGTAACAGGAAGCTGAAAAACTAATTGCCTTGTTGCAGTCTCATCATATTATCTATTTTTCAGATACAGAGGTTGCAAAAAGAAATAAAGCATAAGAATGACAATCTTCAGTCAACTAATGAACAAAATCTTGCTCTACAGCAGAGTCTGCAGCAGCAGCAGCAAATGTTACATCAAGAAACCATTAGGAATAGTGAATTAGATGACAGCCAAATAAAACTCCAAAAACAGGTACATACTTTATGGTAAATATGTTAAAAATGTATGACAAGCATTTATATACTTCATATTCTGTGTTTTCTGTTACCAAGCTTATTTGAAATGAAACAATTTCATCTTATTATGAAACGTTAATTTGAATCCAGAGTTTAGCTGAAAGAATTGATTATTTTATCCTCAGAATATATTTATTTATTTATTTATTTTTATTTGATTTATATGCCGCCCTTCTCCGGAGCCTCAGGGCGGCTTACAGTTCTTTAAGCAATCTTGAAAGAGATTTCCTCTATGGCTAGAGTCCCAGTATTGTTCTTTGAAGCAAATCAGTCTAAGCCTCCAGCATTGTTTTTATACAAAATAAAAATGGCTGGTGATTGTAAAGCCACTTACTGTTGCCTACAGCAGAACCCAGCATTTGGGCATGGGAAAAATCTTATTATGATTTTGCTTTTTGATAGATTGTTGTTTTGTTCCTAGTGTTACTAAAACACTTTCCAAATACACTTGTGCAAAATATTAAGAGATTGAAATGTCCCAACTCTGATATTACTGGAAATCATCCAGGGTGAAAAGACTTGGTCCAATCTTACAGAAATATTCCAGTTTGAAACAGGCATTTGATTGCAAAAGCAAGGTTGGAATAGATAGTTTCAAGATCAGAATAAAACATTTTAGGGCTAGGACTTTTTGACATTAATTTTTTAAAAATATTTCTATCTCCAAACTTCAAATTGCCTATTGGTCCAAAAAACTAGGAACCCTATACACTTGTTAACTTTTTGAGATATCCCATCTAATCATGTATTGGGGCTATTATACATAGCTTATTAAGAGCACATTACTAAGTAATTGCATTGAGATATGCTATCAGATTGTTTAGAAGTATAACGTGAATCTCTGTTTCTCAAAAAAACAGGTATCAAAACTAGAGCAAGAACTTCAAAAGCAGAAGGATATGTTGGAAGAAGAATTGAGAAGAACAAATGAAAGGCTTCATTTAGCCACTGAAGAAAACAATGTGAAACGGCAAAAAATAGCAGAACTTACTGCTACAATCAGGCATAGTCCCAATTTTTTAAGTTTAAAAATATGTAGTTATTTTCTTGAATATTATTTTGGGAGGAAAAAATGGTTTATACCACAATTCTGTGCATATCCATTTGTCCTGCAGATTTTAGTGGAATTTATTCCCAGATTAATATATGAGTGCATTTTCAAAAGTACTTATTTGTGTATTTATTTATTTCTCCATTTATATTGTGCCATTTTTCATGACTCTAAATAGCTTACACTTAAAAGATTCAGAACTGTTCTGAGATGTAGTTCCCATTTTTTAATTATTGATTCTGGATACTTTGTAGAGTTGTAAACATGCTATTGTTTTAATTATTCATTGAAGCATGGTATATTTGCTTCTTTAGGCAGATTAAACAAGAGATGGATCAATGTAAAGATGAGTTAATAGACATGGAGAAAGAATTAGTGCACTTAAGAAGAGACGGTCATAGTAAAGCAATGCAGCTGAGCCAACTGGAAATTACTTTAGAACAGAGAATCTCAGAATTTAATAAAAAGACATACCAAGGTAAGATCTTCATTATGCTTTCAATATTTTTTATTATGCCATATTAAAATGAATGGGACAAATTTCTAGAAAATTATTTTGAGAATGGAATGACATTAAATAAGAATACTTAATTGACTGGCTGCACTGATTATAAATAACTAATTTATATATTGATTAGAATATATCAGAAAAACATTTTTGGTATTTTTTAAGCTAATCTTGTTTTAAAGATACCTTACTAACTGTTAAACCAATGACTATTATTCCTGTAATTTTTAGATTCAGATGAACCATAACCATTTGTTTAATAAAATCTCCAAGAATAATAAAATATGAATTAATTTAAATGTGATTTTTTTTCAGTGGCACATAACTTTCTATCAATCACAATGTTGAGTTTGGAGGGGGATTTTTTATTAAGTTATATGGGATAAAGGCAAGGTGATGTTGAGAAAGACTGAAAGAGGGAATGGCTTTGGGATGTTGTTGTTTTTTTGTAATTTTCCTGTGATTCATGGTTCATGTACTTACATGCAGCCACTTGTGGTTTGCCTAGAAGGGCAGTGACTATTTAATAATTTTCTGTCAAGGCTGCTTAGCCAAAGTCTCTTCCTTACATGGGACAAAATCAATCTGGCAGGCAGCTCTTCTGCTCTCAGAGAAGCTGGCTGAAAAAGGTCTGTCTCAAAATGGATCCAGAAAGACCTCTTTTAGCCAGCTCTCAGGAACCAGAGGGAGTCCTGCAAAAAAAGTGTGTGATATTTCCTGCTGGCTACCATTGACTTTCTGAGGAAGCCAACAGGAAAGATTATAAATGGTGATCACATGATCTCAGAGGGCTTGACAATCTGTCTAAAGTGCAAAGGGATTGCCAAGAGCCCAGACTGTAATCAGACGACTGAGGTGCGCTGCAACAACCATAACTTCAAATACCGGTCATAAGTCCCTTTGTTCAGTGCCATCATAATTTTGAACGGTTGCTGAACAAATGATTGTTAAGTGAAGAATTCCTTTATATATGAAGGAAAAGTGAAAGAAGAGGAAGACTGGGAAAGATGTAGCTAGATTCTGAAAAAGATCAGAAATTTAAAGAACAAATAGTATATTAAGCTATGTATTATAGGCAGGGTGGAAGCAGAGATGGTTTGCTAGAACTGAAAGGATGGGAAGGTATAATAAATAGTGTTGCTTGAGTTGAGTTTTGGCTATATATTTTTTCTTCTTTTTATCTCATGGTTTTGATGTCTATAATTTTTATCTCTTATCTCTTTTTCTGTGCTCTGTAAACCATTGCTTACCCAAAATGGAATAGCATGAAGGGTATGTGTGCATGTACCGGTATGTAAAGAATGTATTTGGGTGGATAGCTACTAGAAATGAATGTATTTGGGTGGATAGCTACATGCATTGAATTCAAGAATGTGAATTCTTGACAGCAGCAACAGCATGAAAATTACTAAACAGAAGCTAAGTTCAGAAGAAGAAAATATATATAGTAAGCTATAGATTTGGTGGTTTTCAGTGAATTCTGCCCCTTGTGTCAGTAAAGATAAAACTCACATTTTAGAGTTATTAGACTTGGTCTTTTTTGGGGATATCTAAGTAGAATCTGTGGCTGAAAGTACTTGTTACTAGTTAGCCAGAGAGGCTTGCCAGAGTTATGCATGACTGGCAACATTCATATTTGTTGCATGCAGACATCCTTGAAGACTATATGAGAACTTTTGAATGCATTATACAGGCACACGTGCATGCACACACACATATATACACAGTCATCTTAATTGGCTTGCAGTTTGATTCTAAACATGAAGCCTCTACTTCATAGAGAGAATAGAAATAGGGTGTTTCTAATATGGCCAAAGACTATTTTTTCTGGACTCCCTTTCTTGGAACCTAGTCTATTAGATTTAGGGCTAGGCAAACAGTTCAGTTACTCACAAATAATATATTTCACTTTTGGTTTTTTAAAAAAGTATTTTATGGTGATTGCTGATATTGAATTTGTTGTGTTCTTCATCTTGGAATAGCCTGAAGGATAGGATAGAAACTTAAATCTCTATCATATATTGTCTGGCTAAACATTCTTGATTGCTTTTTTTTCTATTTGCACAAAAGTGAAAGAATTGGAAGATAAGCTGCTTATAAGTGAGACCCAGCAAAAAGATTCCATACAGAAAATAGAATCTCTAGAAATTGACCTGAAAAACACCACTGGGGAGTTAAAAACTACTTTGAGACAACTGCAAGACCTTCGGGATACATTACAGAATGCACAGATATCCCTAGAGGAGAAGTATACTACTATCCATGATTTAACAGATGAATTAAGGTGTGTTAATAAGCATTACAGTGGATCGGTGTAACAAATTAGTAATTTCACCAGGTGGCATACCTACTCAAGCTTGCCTGGGTTTAAAAACCTAGCATGGTTGGATCTGGTTAGCATTTGTATGGGAGACTTTAAGGGAATTCCAGGGCTATATGCTGATGTGCAACAAACATCAAGGAAGAAAACAGTAGAAAATTATTTTTGTGTTTCTGCCCCCAAAATCTTCAGGGATATTTTACCAGAGCTATCAGAATTTTATCTCAGATCAAGAGAGTTTTTATTTTTCATCATTACAACTTAATAAATTAGAATTCTTATTTCAAAATTTATTGCCAGCATTTTATTAATTGAAATACACCTTAAATTTATTTTATTTGTTAACAGTGAAATGCTAACATGTCTTTTGAATTATTTAGTTGCCTTAAAATCACTGCATTGCTGAATTTTGAAGCAAAATAGCTTTAACTGTCCTTCAAACTATTTCCCAAATGTAGAGAAATACAAAGCTAGATATGAAATTAAGACAAAAAAAAATACAGGTATTACCTACTCTCATAAAAGTATAAAACAAAGTATAGGTATAAAACAAAGAAACAAAATAGTAAATATGCTATTAATCTTCATTATTTAGAAACAATGAATCATTTAATCATTTAATTTAGAATGGTTTATGCGAGTCCATAGACTCGTTCCATGAGTCTGTGTATGATTATTTACAAAGTGAATAGGTCATGTTTAGAATCAGAATACTAAACTGTTGTATTTAATTTCTAGCATTTTGTAAGTACCAATAGAAGGGAGTATATTTAGCTTTAGTACTTTTTAAGTACTGACATTGTTGAAAATATTATGAGTGGCATGGCGACTTAGTGGTGAAGATGCTCGCCTCCCACTCAGAAGGTTGAGAGTTCAGTACTAGGTAGTAGCAGCTATTTCTTTCCTAGGATGCAAAGAAAAAATATATGTGGCTAACTACATGTAAGCATCAGGAAGGCCATCCAGCCAGTAAATGCCCAGCTTCATCCAGTTGCCTCAATTCTACCCCAAATAGGAAATACAGGATCATTAAAAAGAGAGTTTATTGTTGAAAATATGTATGCACAAACTTAAATGCATATTTAAATTCACTTTTTTTCTAGTATCTCTAGGGAAAAAATCATTTGTATTTATTAATCTCTCATTAAGTATTATGTGGTTTAATATGATTAATTATATTAACCCAAAATTCAGTGTCAAGTGATCAAAGCTATACTACAATTTCTGCTTATAGATTTGGCTGTGTTTTTTCCTTAGTTTTTATGAGTCATAGATTGAATAAGTTACTTCTAAATAAACATAGAATCAGAGTACAGAATTGGATGAGGATAATTAGAATTTACAGTGTAATTTCCCTAATAGAGAAAATATTTCTGATTTTTAAATGAAAATTGCAGAGAATGCAAGGAGGAACTTGAAGAGAAAAAGCAAGAACTTCTTGACATGGAAAAGGTGCTGAAAGAAAGAAATTGGGATTTGAAACAAAGAGCAGCTCAGGTTAGAATAATATGTAAATTTAATAAGCTTTTAAGAATGATTGGGACATAAATATTAGTACATTTTTGGGATTCATATATTCATTAATGCTGCACAATTTTAGTGTGTATAGGTAATCCTCAATTTATTTGTTTAATGATGGTTTGAAATTATGACAGCTTTGCAAAAAGAGATGACCTGAAGTTATGATTATTGCACCATCCTTGTGGTCACAATTTGGTGGTTGGCAATTGGCTTGCATTTACAACAGTTGCAGTGTCTTGTGGTCAAGTGGTCACAATTTGCAACCTTCCAGCTGGCTTCCACAAAGTTAACTGGGGAAGCCAGAATCACTTAACAACCATGTGATTTGCTTAACAACTGTGGTAAAATGGTCACAAAATTGGGTCCCATCATATGATGACTCGCTTAATGGCTGCATAACTTAGCAATCAAAATTCAAGTCCCAATTGTCATGAGTTGAAGTTTACATATAATATTTGTTTCTGTTTTAATATTTTGTCTTTCCTTTTTTAAAAGGTTACCCAGTTGGATATGTCAATTCGTGAGTACAGGGGAGAAATGGAACAAAAAATAATTACATTGCAAGGTAGCTTGGAAAAAGCAGAGTTGCAGATAAAAGATTATAATAAACAGGTACTGTTATTGGTATTGTTCAAACTGCTCTTTAAAATAATTGCTTCTGGTTGCTTACTTTCCACAAATGTCTGATGTGAAGAGTTTGAACTCCTCAAATGGTTATTCTCTTTATAATTTACTTGCTTACATTTTGCTATCAGATTGAGAGTTTGACAAGCAAGATACTGTGTTCAAAAGAGGAACTTCAAGAAAAAGAGTATAATATTCTCCAACAAAATCAAGAGATAAATCATGTTAGAAAAGAGAATGAACAAAAGCAGCAAAAAATAACAGATACTGAGAAAGTAAGTTTCTCCTGTCTATTTTTTTCTCTGCCTTTTTTTCAATACTCCAGGTTTCTAATCTAACCAGTTACTTATTTAATCAATAATATATGATAAGGAATAACCTTGCCTTTTCATAGAAGAGACTATTGTCTGAAATACGTTCCACTGAATTCACTGAAGCTTGCTGAAATATAGTTTGTTTACTTTTCCATGAGAACATGCCAGTATTTTTGCATTTAATTTTCTGATACTGCTAATTTTTTCTTTCTCTTTAGAGAAATTTGTATACATATCTGTCAACAAAGAATACTGTTCCATCTGGCTGATGATTTTAATACACTCTAGAACTCTGTTTATCAGACAGTAGATCTGATTTAGGATAACAAATAAGAACTACTAAAAATGAAATAACAGGAAAACACAAGATTCTTAGTATGTAAAAAAACACTTTTCTCTTTTTAGAAGCTGAAAGATCAAGAAAGATGTATTGCAGAACAGTATAAAGAAATACTTGATTTGTCGCAACAGTTGAGACTGGAACGTGAAGCAATGAAACAAGTTCATGTGGATCTATTAGAGAGTCGCCGCCAACAGGCTCAAGCTCAGAGAGATGTGGACAGGATCTCTCTTGAACTGGAAGAAGTACACCATATCTCACATGAAAAAGTAATCAATTTTACAGTTTCATTTTATGAGAAATCAACTATCCCAATGCAAGATTCTTTCCAGTGTCAGTTTAATGTGTAGACTAGAGCATGGTTCAGAGCACAGTTTCAAATAGGGAAAGACAAAAGGTTAAAGCTAACCAATAATGTTAGAATAGTTTGAAAATGATGTAAAACAAGTATTTCAGATCTCTTGTGGAGAAAACCTGAAAACGGTCTGGTTATTTTAAAGAATAACAGAGAAGTGCTTGAAACATTAATACAAAATGTTTCAAAAATATGTTTTTTTTGATTTTTTGGGGAAAATTAGTAGCAATTTCCTATATAAACAAATAAACTTGATATTAACAAATATTTTGGTATTGCTTAAAATATTCTTGTTTTTAATAATGCTAATTTAAATATGGCAAGACATATTGATTTTGTATTGGGGGGCATAATTCTCTTTCAGGAAATCCGTGTAAATAATTTGGCAGAACAATTGGGAGCAGCTCAGGTGCGAGAAACTGAGTTAGAAGCAAGGATGCAAACTGAGATTAAAAGGCTCACTGCAGAAATAAATTTGCTAAAACAGTCTTTTTTATCAGAGGTGAGAACAAAATTGTTCTTTCCCATTTATTTCATCTTAGGTATGAGAGAATGAGAAACTCTGTGTGTTTGGCTCTAAACTGGCTCTAGGCTTTCCTTTTTTACCTACACATAATTTCTTTTGCACCAAGTTTGTATGAAATAATTTGAGAGCAGTCAGTCTGCTTTCTCACAAGTTATGAACTGAACATTGATAAACTATTTAAATACCACGTATATGCATAATATCAACAACTACTATACTATGGCATACCCTAGGGCTTAGGCCATGGAATAACTTACTGCTATGGTTAAAGATCGCTCTCTTTGTTAAGCTTTTTTTGTTAAAATTTAATAGTTTAGATTGCATCATCTATAGATGTTTGCTAGGTACTTGAAATCATAAATTGAGAATGAATAGGACATCCATTTTAAAAAATTACATATATTTGTTGAAATAATAAAGCCAGAAGGGAGCCATTTTGGTTTAGTGCAGGGGTGTCAAATTTGTGGGCCATGGGCTGGATGCATCACACACTGGCCATGTCCACTCCTATCTTAGCGAAGGGGAGAAAAATTGTGATACATTACATGACGACGCGGGTTTGACATCCCTGGTCTAGTGGTTAAGGCACTAGGATAGAAACCAGGAGACGGTGAGTTCCAGGCTTGCCTTAGACATGAAAATGTTTGGGTGACCTTGGGCCAGCCACTCTCTCTCTCAGTCCAACTAATCTCACAGGGTGGTTGTTGTGGGAAAAATAGGAGAAAGAATAAGTTTAGGTATGTTCGCTGCCTTGAGTTATTTATAAAAGTAATAAAGGCATGATAAAAAAAACTTTTAAAAAGTACAATACAATGGGGGTATTCATTGATTTAGTGTGGATTTAGCAGTAATTAAGAGTATTTGTGAACTTTTATAGTATTTATTTTAAAACATTTAAAAAGTAGAAATACAAAGAACTATATCACCAATAAAATACAGTAGTGATATTGTTAGGATATGATCTGGGCCTAACAGTTGTCCAGGCAATATATGTGTTCTGTGACTTTAAGTTTTAATGCTGCATCATGCTGTAATGCTGAGTCATGCTATAATTACTTATAGTTGAACAATGTATTTAAGCACGGTACTGTAAAAGGTATTCAGGTGGATGATAAGCTGCCATTGCGTGCATGTGTGGGTGGATCTGCTACCATCCGGGGTTTGTGAACCAACTACTGTTTGTTTGGTAAGAGTTTGTTTAGAGTTAACCGGTAAAGACTTGGACTGTTTAGAAGACTACGAGATTGTTTATTTCCCATTATAAAGAACATTTTGATAACGCCAGTTTGTATGTATCTCTATATCAGTGCTCTCAAAAACGTTTTCTCTGTGCACTTCACTCTGCTAGTTGTTACACAACAACAATATCCTTAACAGATATGATTAAAATTATAGTGATTAAAAGAAATAAAGCCATGGGAAAAATTGTATAAAAATCTATATATTTATTTAGTATCAGTACTGAATTAGTTGCTTCCTTAAGTTTGTCAT
Organism: Masticophis lateralis; assembly: GCA_030761175.1. NCBI lineage: Eukaryota > Metazoa > Chordata > Lepidosauria > Squamata > Colubridae > Masticophis > Masticophis lateralis. The sequence continues at coordinate 127,868,463 of JAUDYJ010000003.1, forward strand.
ATGGTTTCATCTTCTAATTTTTAGAATATAAAGACTTTTCAAAAATACAGGTGAAACTCAAAAAATTAGAATATCGTGCAAAAGTTCATTTATTTCAGTAATGCAGCTTAAAAGGTGAAACTAATATATGAGATAGACTCATTACATGCAAAGCAAGATAGTTCAAGCCTTGATTTGTCATAATTTTGATGATTATGGCTTATAGCTCATAAAAACCCCAAATTCACAATCTCAGAAAATTAAAATATTACATTAAATCAATAAAACAAGGATTGTACATAGAACAGTATCGGACCTCTGAAAAGTATAAGCATGCATATGTACTCAGTACTTGGTTTGGGCCCCTTTTGCATCAATTCCTGCCTCAATGCGGCGTGGCATGGATGCTATCAGCCTGTGGCACTGCTGAGGTGTTATGGAAGACCAGAATGCTTCAATAGCGGCCTTCAGCTCTTCTGCATTATTCGGTCCATTGTCTCCCATCTTTCCCTTGGCAATGCCCCATTGATTTTCTGTGGGGTTCAGGTCAGGCGAGTTTGCTGGCCAATCAAACACAGTAATCCCATGGTCATTGAACCAGATTTTGGTACTTTTGGCAATGTGGGCAGGTGCCAAGTCCTGCTGGAAAATGAAGTTGGCATTCCCATAAAGCTTGTCTGCGGAAGGAAGCATGGAGTGCTCCAAAGGTAAACAGCTGTGTTGACCCTGGACTTAATGAAACACAGTGGACTAACACCAGCAGATGACATGGCTCCCCAAATCAGCACAGACTGTGGAAACTTCACACAGGACTTCAAGCATCTTGCAGTGTGTGCCTCTCCATTCTTCCTCCAGATTCTGGGTCCTTGGTTTCCAAATGAGATGCAAAAGTTGCTCTCATCAGAAAAGAGGACTTTGGACCACTGAGCAACAGACCAGTTCTTTTTGTCTTTAGCCCAGGTAAAACACTTCTGACGTTGTTTGTTGTTCAGGAGCGGCTTGACAAGGAATATGACATTTGAAGCCCATGTCCAGGATCCGTCGTGCATGGTGGCTCTTGATGCACTGACCCCAGCCTCAGTCCACTCCTTGTGAAAGTCCCCAACACTTTTGAATGGCCTTTTCCTGACAATCCTCTCCAGGCTGCGATCATCCCTGCTGCTTGTGCACCTTTTTCTTCCATACTTTTCTCTTCCACATAACTTTCTATTAGTGTCTTTGATACAGCATTTTGGGAACTTCCAAATTCTTTTGCAATTACCTTTTCAGGCTTTCCCTCCTTATGGAGGGTGTCAATGATGGTTTTCTGCACAACTGTCAGGTCAGTAGTCTTTCCCATGATTGTGATTCCTACCGAACCAGACTGAGAGACCATTTAAAGGCTCAGGAACCCTTTGCAGGTGTTATGGCTTAATTAGCTGATTAGAGTGGGACACTTTGAGCCTAGAATATTGAACCTTTTCACAATATTCTAATTTTCTGAGATTGTGAATTTGGGGTTTTCATGAGCTGTAAGCCATAATCATCAAAATTATAACAAATCAAGGCTTGAACTATCTCGCTTTGCATGTAATGAGTCTATCTCATATATTAGTTTCATCTTTTAAGTTGCATTACTGAAATAAATGAACTTTTGCATGATATTCTAATTTTTCGAGTTTCATCTGTAGGTAACAAACTCACATCCTGAATCCATTCCTTAATATCAGGAGAACAATTTCCTTTCCATTGATGTAAGATTATCCTTCTCTTTGCTGAGTGCCAGGCATGGTAGAGCCAAACATGTTCATAAAGTGAAACAAAACTACTTAAATTTGTATTAATTTTGAAATATTGAAAAATTGTATTTGAAATATATTTTGTCTTCAGAAACTTTCCCATGAAGAAGAACAGACAAAATGGCAGCAGTCACTATCTAAATCTCATCATGTTAATGGGCAACTACAGCAGATCAAAATAGAACTCGATGATGCTCAAGACACTGTTTATAATCTGCAACAACAGCTTCAGGCCAGAGATGATACGATTCAAGCAACAAACGAAAAGTTGCTCCTTAAAGTAAGTTAAGAAAGGAATATTTATATTAGATATAAGATTGTAATCTCAATTCCTTTTAGAGATACTTGCAATACATGTCTATTAACACTTAAATCTGCACTCTGGATTGTACTCATTCATAGCTAGTATTAAAACCTTGGGTTAAGAGAGAGGTGGATGAAAAAATAAACATAAAGGTATTGTTGAAGGGGATGGTTGATAGTGTTAATCCTTATGAACTATGTTTTGGATTTTGGGAGGCCAAAATTAGCAGAAAAATGAAATCTGCATTTATGATGTTAGGGAATTTAATGGCAAAAAGACAACATGTGGCTTGCTTCCTTCAGGTTGCTATTTTTAAATACATACATGGATTTTGAACCACAAAGGAATAGTCTTCTCTAAAATTAAGGAAGAATTGTCATGTTTGCTGAGCCCATCTCCTCACTTTTGAGGTCTGAGAGCCTATCTCACTTCATAATATAAAACAACATAGTCAGAAATAATTAGACTGGGTAGTGGAAGCCAGTTCTTTCAATTGTGGAGAGTTGGTCAGCATATTCAACCCTTACTCAGTGCAAGACTCCAAATTAATGCAGCCTCAGTAGATGACTACTTAGGCTCTTCTTGAAGATATCCAGTAAAGACTTAATTGAGTTATTGGTTCTAGTATCAAATTGGTTTTCATGTTTAAAGAATGTTTTTTGAAGTATGATGCTGAGAATTGTCCCCAGCACTTGAGTAAGGCAGAATGAAGTAGAACTGTGATTTAAAAACTATAATTTTGTTGATGCAGTCTAAAACCAAATTTGCCATTTTTTGCCAATTTCATTCTGTTGCTTCAAGTTTAGTTTGGAATTAACTACTATTCAAAAATCTTATAAATGCTAATCCAAATGAAGCCTTTAAGATCTTTTGCTGAGCGTATTCTGTAAAGAAGGCTTTCTCAACTGGAATTCCATTGAATCCAAGAATTTTACAAGAGGTTGTTGAGGATTCTTTCAAGATATTGTGATTGAAAAAAACCATTTTTTGAACTTTGCATATTGTATAATGCTAGTGCTTATAATGATGCGAATTTTTATATGTCACAACTTAACATTCTGGCCTGAATTATATTAGGTAGCTTTTATATTTTTTTGCAATTTTATACAAAGGTTTTATGAGATCTGAAGATTATATCAACTGCTTTTACAGGGTAAAAAGATTGAGAAAAACTGTTTCTTCTATAGTAAGGCACTGTTAGTAGTTCCCAATTTATTTGTTGCCTTTTAATCTCAGTTGGTCTCTAGTAAATTCTTTTACTTCACTCTGTCCACTATCTCCTCCTGTTAATTCAAATATTATTTCAGATAATTGCTTAATAATCTGTAGAAATAGTATTGGAGATGCCTTGTTTAATTCAAATATTAATTAATATTAATTATTAATATTAATATTAATACCAATAATATTAATTATTAATATTAATACAATAATCAAGCCATGTATATTGTTCATATCATTTTTATTAATCAGAAATACTATCAATATTTTTGTTAAACAAGTAGCTTTTGTTAAGATGATCCCTCAGTACCTAATTTCTACAAAGCTTTAAATTTGTGTTGCACTCTAGGAATCTGAGCTTACAAGATTACAAACAAGAATTGCAGTTCATGAAAGAACAGCAAGCATCAAGCAACTAATAGAACATCATTGGTTTGATAATCAAGGACTTGACTTTGCTAAGCAGTCTACTTGCAGAAAACTACGCCGTTCAACAAGCACCAGTGATCTAAATATTAAGGACAATAAAAATGTACTAAGTCAAAATCAGACAGTTACGCTACACTCTTCAGTGAGTTCTGAAATGTCAAAATATATATCTCATGCTTCATCGAAGAGTTTGAATGAGTCTTCCTTTGATCCTTTGACATACAATGTAGAGGAAGAGGTTACTTGTAACAGTAATGACTTTCAAACACTCAGTGGCATGCTGAAATATATCAACAAGGAGATAAAGAATTCTGAAAATTCTTCACTATAATTTTTATCTGCTGTAAAGAAAAATCAAGTATGTATTTCTGTACCTAATATTTCTTAGCTAAATGGAGTACAAATATACCTTGTCACTGAAGTAACTTTTCATGGAACTATTGTTACCTTTTTAAATGTAAACAGAGTAATTTCTAACACAGAGAAATTAACTGAAGTTAAATCAACAATTTGCTCCCCAAAAGGCCAAGTGCAATACATGAAAATAAAACACTGAGTGAAAAAAAACTAAAATGGAGCTGTCATATTTCTAGAATATTTAACACATCGAAGTCAATGTTTATAGGTAGTTCTCGATTTATGACCACTATTGAGCCCAAAATTTTTATTGCTAAGTGAAATATTTGATAAATGAATTTTGCCCCACTTTATGTCCTTTTGCGCCATAGTTAAGTGAATCACTGCAGTTAAATTAGTAACATGGTTAACTGGATTGGCTTCCCCATTAACTTTGCTTGTGAGGTCACAAAAGGTGATCACATGACCCCAGGACATTGCAACCATCATAAATATGAGTCAGTTGCCAAACATCTGAATTTGATCAAGTTGACTATGGGTACACTGCAATGGTCGTTAAGTGTGAAAAATTGTCATTTTTATTTTATGACCTTTATTTGCAATGGCCGTTATCTGTATCACTGTTAAGTGAATCAAATGTGGTTGTAAATCTGAACCCAGCTGTGCCTTTTGGCAGGAAAAGAGAAAAAAGTCACAAAACCTGATCATGTGACTGCAGGACACTTCAATCAATCAAATATGAGCCGACTGCCAATGGCATATGGCATTACAGAGCATGAGTAGGTTATGCACTTGGAAAATTGAATATATTTTCATGACTACAAATTTTTGGAGGTTAGAGACTATAGAAATGATGGGTGAAGGATGGGACCATGGTTCTATTTTGCAGTGGATTTTATTTATAAAGTTACGTTTGGTGATATGCTGTGAAGCCTTTCATATCTGACTCAGTAGAGATGTTTTCTATCAGTGAGGAGGTTGGTATTATGGCCTCCAGGGTGGTCCTCATGTGGCTCTCATGACATTCTGAATTTGAAATCCTTCTTATATGGTCTTGTAGAATCCTATACAGAAAGAGAGATTGTTTATTATATAATTAATGGCTAGCAAAAGACAATCATTCCATAACATTACAGTACAATACATACAACTATGTCAAAATACTGGATTTCATTTAAATTAATTTGTAAATTCTGAGATTGACCTCTTTTAATTTTAGAGATAATACTTTTAAATATGTACAAATAACATCTCCTAAAATCTAAGAAACCAGAGGTATTGCTGAAGTAAAATTTCCATCTAGGAAGATTATATATCGCACAGTGCTTTCGTTAATAAGTACATGAAGTCTGAGTGAATTAATATTTTTGTAACTGAAAATATGTTTATTTCAGGAAGAAAGTTTCTGAAGAAATAGTGTGCTGGCATGCAAATGACCACAGATGGATTTATGGGCACGGCATGGAGTTCATAACATTCTATAGAAACCACAAATATAGTTATGTTTAGTAACTATCCACCGAAAATTATTTTCTGTGCTTTTTCAGTATTTTTATTATTTCTTAAATTAGTAATGTTCTTTAATTATGTTTACTAATAAAGTGAAATCCATAAAAAATCTTTTCATTAAATTTCAAAATTTCAGCTAAACACATAATTTATAACCAAACAGATCTTATAATATTGCCCTACATTAAAACAATTCTACTAATAAAGATAAATGTGATTGTATGTATTGAATGCATGGATTTTGAATGGAAGTTTATAGCCATGTGCACTTGTGTGCACATAAAATTTATATGCCATTAGTTCATACACTATTGCATGATTGTGATCAAAAGAATGATACACACACCTACCCCATAGATGATTCATATCTATGGGGAAAAGTAAGCAAGGATGCTTTTCTGTTTTAATTGGCCACTTAGTCTGTCCCAGATCATTCCACCATTATGAAACATCTTGATTTTTTCCTACATGTATTTATCTTAGATTCTATCTCTTAATGATGCACGGATTTGATGCAATGGACAGAACCTGGAGAATAATATTTTGTATGCAACTCCCATATTTTTTTATCTACCTTTAAACACAATAGTTTACGATAGAATTTTTAAGCCAGCTACTTTTTTTTCCAGTTCAGCTTACTCATATATTTGGGGATGAGAATGCATTTTGATCTAAAGAAAAGGCATGAAATAAACATTGCATTGTGATTATGAGGAAATCAAGGCTTTCTCTTATAAAAAGCTGCACATGCAGTATTATATCTTACAGATGCAGCTAAGAAAATTATTTCTAGTTCCCTTTTCAGATAAATGTTTTCCTTGGTGCACTGAAGCAATATCAAAAACTAGTATATATACTGGGGTTCTTGCCTATCCATGGGAAAGTATAATCGCTATTAGAGTTCAAAAAAAAAAAAAGCAAACTATTTTCTTAATGACTTGACTCTATTTATAAAAGGAATTGCACGCCTGCAATACCATCTCACAGAAAATAACATTCAAGAGTTGTAACAAAACGTTTTCCTATTGTTATGCCACCCTTATTTTATCTTCAAAGTCTGTCAAGCTGTATCATATGGGCCCCATCTCAACAGCATCTATGTTACCCATCACTAAAACTCGTTAAACGGGCAAAACTTTGCATCACAGGGCAAAACCTGAGCAAGGATATGACTGCTGCTGATCTCTACTTACATTTTTGCTTTGCTTTGCTATTAAGTTTGAATAGTGCTAAAACGATGAGACAGAAAATATCAAAACAAGCAGGCAGCAAACCCCGCACCGACTCACTGATATGAGCCACGGTGGCGCAGTGGTTAGAGTGCAGTACTACTGCAGGCTACTTCTGCCTTCAATTTGACCCAGCCTTCCATCCTTCCGAGGTGGGTAAAATGAGGACCCAAATTTTTGGGGACAACATGCTGACTGTAAAACCGCTTAGAGAGGGCTGTAAAGCGGTATATAAGTCGCTAGTGCTATCTATTTGGGTAAGGGAAACATCTGCAAACGGACAACTAAATGCCGGAAGCATCAAGAGCTCAAAATTCTTACACACCCCGAGCAACATAGTGTCACTGAGCATGCGTAATGCTCCCACCCGGTGAAGTCCACGTTCTGGGGAATTCACGGGCTAAACGATACCTCCCTACAGTCAAGTGAAAAAGAAACTGAGCGTTCTCGAACCACACTGAGGAATACAGCACGGCCTTCCCGATAAAAAGCCGTTTCCGTTCTAAACCGGAAACGGAACTAGGGTGGACCACGAGGAAGCGCTTCCGGTGGAAGTGGCGTGCGCCGCCGCCGCGCCGCCACTGCTGCCTTCGCCGCCGCCTAGGGTTGGTCGTCTGTTGCAAGTTCTGTCCTTGTTCTTGGCGTGGCGTGGCGTGGCGTGTCTGGGTGAGAGGAGCCGAAAGAAACGGGGTTGCCGGCTCTGCGTGACCGGGGAGGTTCGCCAACGGACCAAGGCCAGGAGGGGTATCTTTGCGTTGGGGAGTAGCGGCAGCGGCAGCGGCAGCAGAAGAGCCCGGAGGGATGTGGCGGAGGCAGTGCTGATGGTTGTCGCTGTTGTGACTCTGGCACTCGAGAAGGAGTTCGGCGGCGCTTTCCGCCCGGGCTCGAGGAACGCTTTCTGGCCGCGGAGGGCGATCCTCCTGCATCGCTGCGGCGGCCATTGCGCCCTCCCGGCGTCTTGTGGCTTCCCGTTTCCTTTTCTGGATCGTTCCGGCCGCCTCCCCAACCTGGTAAAGCCGGTGTTTTGTTTACCGATCGATCCAGAATGGCTTCTTCTTCCGGCAACGACGACGATTTGACCATCCCGCGGGCGGCGATCAATAAGATGATCAAGGAGACGCTGCCGAACGTGCGGGTGGCCAACGATGCCCGGGAGCTGGTTGTGAACTGCTGCACCGAGTTCATCCACCTCATCTCCTCCGAGGCGAACGAAATCTGCAACAAGTCGGAGAAGAAAACCATCTCTCCCGAGCATGTTATCCAAGGCAAGAACCTTCGCCTGGCCTTGCTGCTTCACACACCCTGAAAATTCCTTCGGTTCCTCCCCATCCCCATCCCTTGATCTATAAAAGGAGATTTTTAATTTTCCCTTTGTTGCAATCTTGGAATCCATGAAGCTGTAACTTAGAATTCCCTGCAAGTATTCCTTTTTCATCTCCCCATCCCTTTTCTTATTAGCCCCATCACTTGAGTTTTAAAATATACCTGGTATACAGGTAGTCCTCAACTTAATGACCACAATGGAGCCCCAGATTTATGTTGCCAAGCGAGAAATTTGTTAAGTGAGTTTTGCCCCGTTTTACGACCTTTCTTGCCACAGTTGTTAAGCGAATCACTGTGGTTAATAAATTAGTAATCTCATTGTTAAATAAAACTGGCTTCCCCATTGACTTTGCTTGTGAGAAGATTGCAAAACGTGATCACATGACCTTGGGACACAGCAATGGTCATAAACATGAACCAGTTGCCAAGCGTCTGAATTTTGATCACATGAACATGGGGATGCAGCCATGGTCATAACTCTGAAAAATGGGCGTAAATCACATTTCTCAATGCTGTTGTAACTTTGAACAGCCACTAAATGAACTCTTGTAAATCGAGGACTACCTGTACTTGCCTGAGATACTCATCTGCACTTCAGTGTCTGCCTCTCTTCTCCTTATTAAAGCTAGCTCATTGCACATTCCATCCCTCCAGGCAACTTGGTAACATTAGAAATCTGACAGGCAGGAGCTGTTTATCTGGAAATTTTTGTGCCTCTTAATTGTTGTATCTTAATAAGGTTTGCATTAAAGAGACACTTTGCAGATGTCAGCTTAATTCTAAATAAGCACATTTTAAAAAATGAAATGCCTATGTAGAATTCTGTTGCAGTAGTAAATTCTGTAATTGAAAAAGGGGAGGCACTACTGATTTTTATGCAAGGCTGTAGGGATGATCTAAAAGGGAAAAAAGGGTATATGAGGCTGAACAAATATATTAAAAAGCAAGAATGTTTTCTATTTGAGAAGATGGCTAATTATAATTCTTTGCTTCCTGTAACTTTCTAAAAACACTTTTGTTCTCTTGCTTGCCTTCTAATGAAACTGAAGGATTCTAGTCAAAGAATGTTAATCATAGTTCTTTGCTGATACTCACAAGACAGCTTTGAGTAGACAGTTCATTCTTAATTGTTATTAACTTTTCTAAAAGGAATGATTATGGTGGGTTTTACTTTGTATTTAGAGAACAGAAGACAACAGTGAAAGTAACCAAGGTCCTTGTTTCATTCAGGTGGCTTTTGATAATACTACTTTCGGAATCGAGACATGTTTGCTACTTTAAGAATAGAAAACGAAAAAGCTGCAAAAACGAGAGTAGTTCCGCTGTACTACATCAACAGACTAGCATTTTTTCTTTTCCTTACAGAGATCAGAGATGAAAGGCTTTCAAGGAGACAGACCCTCTCCCATAGCTGGTTCTTGGCTTTCTGTATATACTTGTACTACATCATGTTATTCTAGTATGGCATCAAAAACCTGACTTGGGTAGATAATAGCCACGCCTCAAGGATGGTTTAGCTGATTTCCCTGCACATAGCAGACAATTGGCTTAGATGATTTTTGTGGTCTCTTCCAGTTCTATGATTCTGTGAGATGCATGGTGAAAGTTCTATGCTATCGAAAGTTTTATACTAAACCTAATCACTATTTTATTTTAAGATATTTATTTTTCCATTTATTTTTCACAGTTTTGAACCTCCCTTCTTCCTCAAAAAATATTTTCTATAGTACACAAAGTGAATTGCAGAATTCACTTTGCTTACAGCTGTCAAGATGCACAGAGAAATGCAAGACATAGACGTCACTTAGAATGATTCTACGGTTAGGACTTCCACAGTATCTAATTTTCCACTGAGACTGGTATATAGTCCCCCAAATTGAGAAATGGATAAAACATGCACATTTCAGCATCCTTTCTATGGTATCACAGAGTGATGGGTGTATTTGAGTTAAGCTCGGGCATGTAAGAAATAGTGGCTATTCAGTTTTGCTCATAGATTTTGCACATAATTACCCAAGGTTGAAACTAACATCTCTTTCAATATATGCATGCCCAAGACTTAGCACATTTTGCTGGCCTGACTAGCAAAAGAACTGAATGATAGTCTGATTCATCTTAACATTTCTGCCTGTTCTTCTGCAGTAATAACTCTTTGGAATTACCTTTGTCCAGTTAACAGCAGTGTGGCTATACAGAGGCCTTCTCTACCTCAGAGCCAATGTTTGCATAGGTCAAGGCCAATATTAAACTGGCTGTTTCTCTTTTCTCTTTGCCCTCCCATTTCTAGTTAAAGAATATTTGGTTTTATGAGCATTTGTGTGGTTCAAGGTCCCAAAATTGCTCCCTGTTGTATTAGACTACACTTAAACTCACGTTTTTATGGCACACTGGGGATTCCCATTCTTTTGGCTGTGAGGAACAAGGAAAATGATGTGCCAGGAAGCAGATAGAGAGGTAGCAAATGAATGGTGCAAATAAGTATCTTAAATATTTGTTTTCCTGGACTAATCAGAGTTAATATAAGTTGACCTCTTGTGGCTAACTTTAACCAAGGTATTTAACATATTTTCATTTTTTGTGAGTTTTGAACTTTCAGTTTTATTTTTACTTATCTACTGCATTTGGTTTAAAATGATAGCTAGGCATGACATTGCAAGCATAGAAGTTAGTGGTATTTTTCTCATTCACAGTTGAGGGCTTTTAGAGTTAATGTACAGTATTACAGTAGTAGATAAAATGTACAGTATTCTGTACTGTACATTTTACTGTACATTATAATCAGCCCTGAAACCTAATTATCAATTCTTAAATCTCTGGAAAAGTTAAAAGGAAGTAATTTTTGCCCTTTTCCACTACATTCTGCACAGTGTTATGTTGTGTTTCAAACATTTAATGTAAATTTCATGGTACTAAAAGAACAAAAGATCTAGCCATTCAGCACATCATGAACTTTAAATGTTTCTGCACAATTTAAGAAAATATTTATTCTGGACTTGCAGAGTAGTTTCGCTCTTTGATGTGGTCTATATCTTTTTTGTCAGCAGTGCTGCAGCATCAGAGCAAAACTCTTAAGAAAGCCAAACAGATCTGAAAAGATTATTGTATGAGAAAAGAGATAAATCTGGCTGATACTTAGAACAATTCTAAGACTCTATATTATATATTTTTTTAAATTAAAAGAATGGGTTGGGAGATATCACAGATTTAAGTAGTTCTTTAATTAAAATATTTCACTTGGAGAAGTATATAGCACATCAGGATTTTTCACTAGATTCAGTTATGCTAGGTTCATATGAAAGAGATTTTTTCCCCTTTCTTACAAAGTAACCTGATGATGCAGTATTGAATCTTGACAAATGTGGATTCAACATGTTGATAAAAAGCTATGAAACAAGGATCACAATATCTAATATTACATTGAATTGAATCTACATATGTATCAATGTAATGAAATACAAGTGATTCAGTGGTCTCAGCTAAGCATTTGATTTAATAAATATTTTGCAAAATATAGGTAGTCCTCGTATAATTATTTGTTTGGACGCCATTCACAGTTACAGTGTAACTGAAAAAAGTTACAACCAGTCCTCCCACTTACAATCATCATAGCATCCCATGGTCACATGATCAAAATTCAGGGGCTTGGCAACTAACATGTATTTATAATAGGTGCAGTGTCCTTTATTACCTTCCCAACTGATTTCTATAAGGAAAGACAATGGATAAAGTTACATTTGTTTAATGACTGCATGATTCACTTAAAAACCGCAGTGATTATTTAACAGGTGTTGCGATTTGCTTAACAACTGTGTCAAAAAAGTGGTAAAATTGGGTGTGACTCAATAATCACCTTGTTTAGCAACAGAAATTCTGGTCCCAATTGTAGTTGTAAGTTGAGGACTACCCATCTATAGAAATATATGAAGTACATATATGAATAGTTATATGTGTATGACAGTTTACTGGAGAATTAAAATAGTATAGGAAATGGAGACAACTGTTTACATACAGATTAGCTTCAGGTGAAATATTTATGATGGATTGCATTCAGTTGGTGTCACTTTTAATCAGTGGAAGTTGGCTCTTATTATTCAGGTGAAATCCTCTTAATTATATCCAAATGTTTTGTATCAATAAAGGGACTTCACCCCAACTTTTTTTGTTATTTCTTAAAAGGCTACCAACATAAAGATTTTGCTTTATGTCTTATAAATACTGTGTGAGCAATAAAAATATGCTAAATTATTTTATATTCATTTGCAGACTGCCAGGTATGCTAGTTTGCTATTTTTTTATCTAAAATTATTTGACTTTAATCTTATCACAATTTTTTTTTAAATTCCTAGCATTAGAAAGCTTGGGATTTGGCTCCTATATCAGTGAGGTCAAAGAAGTCTTACAAGAATGCAAAACTGTAGCATTAAAAAGAAGAAAGGCTAATTCCCGTTTGGAAAACAGTGGCATTCCTGAAGAAGAACTCCTAAGGCAGCAACAAGAATTATTTGCAAAAGTAAGTGTGAAAGCAGTTACGAATACTGTGCATGTAACACTTTCTGTTAATTAATTGAAGTAATTAACATCATCCTGTTTTTCCTCCAGGAATTCAAGATGCATAGTATTCTCTTCCTCAGTTTTTCTCTGCAACAATACTTTAAATGCCCTTGGGTTAAAAAAGGGAGTTTATTAGCCCAAAGTGACTCAGAGAACTTCAATGGCTGAAGGTGGAGTAGTTTCTGGGTTTCCCCTAATTCCAGTCCAGCTTTTTCAGTGCATAGAATAATGGCTTTGTCTATATTTCTGTAAAAAAAATGTTATAATCAATGAAAATGGTTTTTTCTCTCTCTTGTTGTAATCCTAGATTGTATCTTGGAAATTGAAGATATTGAAGGAAATCTGCAACTTTGCAATCTCTTAAAATGAAATCTTATCTATTGTTCTGTTTTTCCACCTTGTTAAAGTACCACAGAGATAACACTTGAGTTACGGTAGCAATTCGGACCAGAATTTCTGTTGCTAAGTGATGTGATCATAAAACTTGACATCCTGTGAGTGCATCACTTAGCAATGGCAATCCCAGCATTTTTTGTTGCTGTCATTAACCAGAACCCATCAGCTGTTAGTTGAGGACCCATTCCGATCCAAATATTCCTGGCTAGGTCCCTCTCAACCCCAACTCCTCCCAGCCACCCTAAATCAGCATCATGATGCAAAGCATTCCAAGGCCCCTGTACTCTGCCAGATCAGCCGACCTTCATCAGCTTCTTGTCTTGCTGCTGACTAAGCAAACTCAGCCTGGGATTTTGCAAAGCCACTGCTGGCCATGTAACATTTCTTTTCCTGAACTTCTGGGAAGAAACATCTGTGTGCAATCTTAGGAAGAAGAGTCTGTAGAGATTCTTAGTCATTCAGGTCATGGTTGTCCCAAAAGTGCTTTTTCAGGAGGCAACTGGATTTTCTTGTTTTTTTTTTCCTTTGAAGACATTTTGCTTCTCAACCAAGAAGCTTCTTCATCTCTGACAGAATAGTGGGGAATGGAAGGATTCTGTCAGAGCTGAAGAAGCTTCTTGGATGAGAAGTGAAATGTCTTCAAAAGAAAAAAACAAGAAAGCCCAGTTGAAAAAGCACCTTTGGGACTTAGGAAGAAGATTTTACATGGCCAGCAGCTGCCTCATGAAGGACCAGGCCAGATATGTAGAAGCAAGAAAACAGCAAAGGTTAGCTGGGGTAACAGGGTGCAGGGGCCTTGGAGTGCAGGAGAACAATAGGGCAGAGATGGAGGAAGGTGGTGGCGATGGAGGAGGAGAGTTGAAATCCTCCTATGATCACAAGAGTGGGTGGTCTGCCAAGTGCCCAACTTTATAATCATGTTACCAAGGGAATACAACAATGGCTATAACTTTGGGGACTGAGTGTACCATTCATTCAGCACTGCAGTGGTGGGTTCCTCCCGGTTCAGCTCATTTCTCCCGAGCCGGTAGCGGTGATGATATGATGTCACCAAACCGGTTCTGGGGGGCCTCCGCACCCCCCTACGCCCCCCCCACCCACTCATCCCCCGCATTATTCTTACCTTTTATTTGGCCCCACCCCCAATCGCTGCCTCCTGAGTCCCCAGCTGATGGCTAGAGGGAAAAAAACTGTTTAAGCTCTTGCCCTGGGGCTTCAAAGGGCCGCCCTACAGCTGGTCAGTGTTAAAAGAAAACAAATGAGTAGACATGTGCCTGCAAAAATACATGAGTAGATCAGTGCCTGCAAAAATAAATGGGTAGATCAGTACAATTCTGCAAGCAGTTAAAAGCCTGGTAGACCAGTATCTCTGCTAAATCCTAAATAATTGTCACATGACCATCAAGCCATGCCCACAAAATAAGCCACGCCCACAGAACCAGTAGTAAAAAAATTTAGAACCCATCCCTGTAGCACTGCCATAGCTTTTAATGGCTGATGAACAAATTATTGTAACTTGAGGATTACCTATACTCAAAACAGTTTAGGAATAAGCGAGTGGGGAGGAAAAACGCAAGCAAGCAGATGGAAAGTTACAAACCAAGCAGTTTTTCTAGACAGTCTCTCCCTTGCCTGATGTTCGCAGCAGGATTGCATTGCTCTTGATGTGTACAAAGCAGATTACTCTCTTGAAATTTTTCTCTCCAGTCTCTGGTCTGAGATCACATGACAGAGGAACACTGCAAAGGTCAAAAAGGGAATGTAAATTCATTTTTTCAGTATCACTTCAATACTCAAATTGGAACAAATGCTTGGTGAGCAAGGCCTACCTGTATTATTGATGGAGCGTGGGAATGAGTTACAATTTAAGAATTGAATTTTTTTTCTTTTGCTAACATTGGCATTTCTGTTTTTCCTAATGTTCTGTTCCTATAGGAAGGCTTTGCTTTCAATTAACCTCACAATACCTGTTTATCTTTTTAAAAGTTGTTTAAAGATCTCTTCTGAAACTTCTGCCTCTTTTTCTTTTCAGGATCTAGTTGACTCCATCTCCATCTAAACATGACTTTTCTGGTCTTTTTCTTCTTACTGATACATTCTCTCTTCCTTCACATACTTGTTTTGCAATTGACTCCTTATTCACTTTTTCACCGTGTTCACTAACTTTTGTACTTAGTCCATATTCCTTCAGCACTTATTCCTGCAGTTCCTTCGTATTCTGTTTACACTGAAGTGGAATTCAGGTTGCTTATGTCTCTGTTTATATACTCAATTCCTTATAATGAGATGGACCAAAAAGGCTCTTAAATACTTACAAGATACAACTTGTAATTGATATTTACAAGATAGTCATAACATACCAAATTAGCATTTGCACATTTTAACATCTCCATTTCCCCATCTTTGGTGAACACAGAAGGTGCCTTTTTAGGCCTCTTTACCTCCATCCAAAACATTGTTTTTATTTCCATTCATATTTTCCTATCTCATGGTCCAATAATAATTGAGTCTGCCTCTTTTGATTTTTACCATTTTTTGCTCTCTTCAGGTTACATTCTTTGAAAATATCTTTTTTCTTTCTATATGCAATAATGCAATACCTTTTTGTCATCTTCCCCTTTTGCAGCAGTTATTGTATTAAACACATCTCTTCCTCATTCACATTACCATGCATCCTTTTTTCTACTTCACATTAGATAACTTCAAACCGTTCTGTAGCACTCAGTAACATTATTCTTTGCTTATGCTCATATTTCATTCATTCTAATTGAAATTCTAAATGAAATTCAATTAGAATGAATGAAATATGAGCATAATTCTATTCTATAATATTTCTCCAGAACTCATGCTGTCTTATTCTGTACTCATTTTATTCTCAAGTCTCATTTCTTTCCTTTTCTTCCAGGTCCATTTTTTTTCCCCTTAGATCCACTCTTCACACTGCTGAAAAGTGGTGTGTCCCACATTCAGATCACCTTTGTATATTTCACTAATTCTCTCAATTTCATACATAATTAATTGTGCCCTTACATTTGCATTAATTCCTTTGTCATATAAGTAAGCTTAAACTTGAAACAAGCAGTCACTTGCTAAGCAGGTGCTCGTCAAGCTATCATGTGTCATTTGTCTTGACACGCTCAGTATTGGAAAGAGAAAAAATGACCACCAAAAGAACATGTAATCAGAAAAATACTAGAGTACACCAAAATGAATAAGCTAACACTTAAGATTAATGAAAAAGAGAACACGGAATACAAATCACTTCTTTCTTATCTTATTCCCTCCCATTCATATCACCTAGTAGAATAATTGTTGCCCTGTATTGCGTTCATTATTAAGAATGTTGTACAATTTCCTGGTAAACTCATACTTGGTTCTTCCATTATCTCCTTCCAGTGGAATACAATATGCACCTACTCCCAATCTGTAGATTACTACTTTCATATTTATCCATGATAACCTAAATAATAATATCAAGTTGTACTTTCTGACATACTATACATTTAGCCAATATATTCATATTTAAATCTACACCTTTATTTCCTTAACATATTCAGCCCTGTTCCACTAAATCAGATCACATTCAGATTTATTACATTTTTCCCCTTTTTATTAATTTCTTTGACACACAAAATATGTTTCTTTTATTTCCTGTTTTAATTCATGCTGTTCGTCATTTTATATTCTAAGTCACAATCTGTATGTCATGGCCATGGCCATTGCCATAGATACTGATATCGTGGCCTTCACATAAAGCATTTAGTACCTGCTTAGAGGAGGAACGGACTGGTTTACCAGCTCTAATTATATCTATGCTCCTTGAAACATTTCCTGCTGTCACTAATTGCAGTACTAGTCAATTTTGGCCAGTATACCAGAAGTACAACAAAAGTCTAGTTCTGCCCCAAGTCTGTTGAATCTATTCTTTAAGACTCTAAGATTCGTAATCTAAAATCTCTTACAAGCCAACATATTTACCTACAGCTCAGCAGCTTAGAGGTATATACAATATGTTGGCATGCAGAGTGCATTGTCATCTACAGGTAGACCTTGATTAACAACTGTGTCAGTTTGAAGTTATGATAGTGGTGGAAAAGTGTGACGAATGCCCACATTTACAACCTTTGCAAGTCCTCTCTCTCTTCCTCCCTCCCATTTTTATTTTCTTTTTTCTCCCTTACAGAGCAAGCAACTGCCTAAGCAGACTATCTCTTCTTGAGCTGTTTTTCTCTGCTGTGAACGTGTCTCTAAAAAGCGCTAACCACAAGTTAACAAGCACAGCTCTGTGACCTTAATTAGCCTGCTTGCAGCTGCTGCCTGTAACTGACAAGACTTTAATTGCTTTCACACTTTCAACTTTTGTTTGTCCCAAGGGGCTTGGGATTCAGCATGCTAGACAAACAGCAGTAGCACAATCCTTTCAATGTGTATTCTGCATTGTGTGCCTGCTAATTCTTGTTAATCCCATTTTCTCCTATCAATATAAATAAAACCATTAATTCTCTTTGTGCTAAGTATCCCAATACCAGGATGAACATTTGAAAAGGTGGAGGAGTGAGGAGTGTCTCCTGCTTGATTCTGTTGACATCTACCTTGATAGTGTTCAGGAAATTACTGTGAAGACCTGGTTATTCTCTCACACCTTGCAATAGGTTGTAGGTGAAACACACACACACACACACACACACACACACACACACACACCTGATAGGCTTCTGTTTGTATGTCCATCTTCAGGCTGCATATGACTCTTTTTTCTTTTTTGACATTATTCTAATTTTTCATTACTGTAAACCACCCAGAGTCATCAGGAGTAGGAGAGCTTCCAAATTGTAATTTTAAATAGGTAAACAAGCAAAATAGGCTTGTTATCTCAAAGGTATTGTTTTAAAGGAAAAGCTTCTATAACTGCCTTGCTAAAAGCTTTGTAATCCCCCCCTCACAGCTGGCAGGTGTATAGTGATACATAGTGCACTACATTCATTCACTCTAAACTTCTTGCTTTACTTTCCTAGGCTAGACAACAGCAGGCGGAGCTGGCCCAGCAGGAATGGCTTCAAATGCAACAAGCTGCTCAACAGGCCCAGCTTGCTGCTGCCTCTGCTAGTGCAATCAACCAGGCAGGATCTTCTCAAGATGAAGATGACGAAGATGACATCTGAAATGTTTGTAGGCGGAGCTTTCAGTCCTCACCAAGATATAGTTTTCCTGCACAACAAAACCAGTGAAATGAATGCTTGCCTGTAACTTTGTCTTCACCTTGGACCAGCCATTGGTATTTTAAGGACGTCCGCTGTTGTGTGCTGTACATGTCAAAACTGTCTTTTTGAACTTTTGAGGACTTAAGGTTCAGTATCATATCAACTTTGGATTTTTAATGGTGTTTATGGAAATTTTAGACAGCTGTGCGTCATTTATTTGATCAACAGTGTTACAATAACGTTTATAAAATATAGCAGAATTTATACAGAAAACTCTAAATTCACACTTGCATTTCTCTTCCCTTTTAACCATAGAATCTTGTGTAAACATTTTTAATTTGTGT
The DNA here is from genome assembly GCA_030761175.1 of Masticophis lateralis. Taxonomy (NCBI): domain Eukaryota; kingdom Metazoa; phylum Chordata; class Lepidosauria; order Squamata; family Colubridae; genus Masticophis; species Masticophis lateralis. The sequence continues at coordinate 127,887,084 of JAUDYJ010000003.1, forward strand.
TTTTGAAATAGAGAAGGCATTTAATCTGCTTTGGGGAGAAAAAAAAGGAAAGGGTTCAGTGTACTTTGAATTCTTTGTCTTTTAAGTAAGGAAAGAGATACATGGCAATAAATAACATTGCTTAATATCACCAATCTGAGAAATTATACATTTTTGCCAAACTAGAAAACTGTATGTTTAATAGCCGTTGTACAGATACATGATTTTTTTTTTTTTTTTTTTTTTTGGTATGGGGTTAAAAAAAATTAATAAATAAAACCCAGAACTTTATTACGATGTTGATTCAGTGTTCTGAGCAAAACAGGTATTTCATTTCAAATGTTCCCCAATTTGGAGAATTAAAATGGTTCTTGTTTAAAAGCTGTTTAATTTTAACAGTAGATAGGGTTACAAGCATAGTCTAAGCATGTTATAATGCACATGCTACTTGGAGGAAAAGTAAAAATTGGAAGAACAGATTTGTTTTTAATTCTGTTCGATGAGGAATGCTTAAATAGGACTGTGAAAGCAAACATTGGAATTAATGAGCATGCTCACTGTCAAAGGAATTTTTATTTAATTCTGATTATTAAAGTGTTGTCGTCAGCACAATGTTAACAGTTTTTCAGGCTAGTCTACCAATAGAGAAGCTTTATCTTGTCAAACTGGTGGCTCCTACATTCAGATAGGGGACTAAATAACAATTTAGTTACAAAGTTTGGTTTGTTGGCTTGAAAGTCTAGGCTGGCCAACAAAACCTTGAATGAGGAATATCTTTTAGGGTGTTTTTTTTTTTTTTTAAAAAAAGCAGTACTCAAGATAGCTATTTACAATTTGACAATATACTTGAAAAAAAAAACCACCTCATATATTTCTGGTACTTTTTTGCAGAGGAATGATGCAGTCTCAGGTCTTGCATATGGATACATCAAACATTTTTAAAGCGATAAGATTTTGATGGGTCGCAGAAATATGCAACTGAAAGGCAAAACCATCCTATCTGCGAAGCAGAAGACTAAAATAGGCATCGAATTAAAGGCCTGCCTGCAATTTAAGTTTAAAGGGGCTTCCCATGAATTAACCTGCTTCCCATGAATTAACTCATTATTTATACACTGGTTATTGAGAAATATGTTAGTTTGAATGTTAAGCTGGAAAAAAAGAGATGGGGTTCAACTTGTTAAGTATTGGGACAAGATCTAGTTGTCATGAAGGTTGATGTACCAAAGGTAGAAACACTAGGCTAATGAAACTGTGTTAATGTGCAGTGTTGGCTTTTCTAATCTGTACTATGATACCCTTACTCTTCCTGTTTTAAATGAAACGTTTTTTTAAGCAAGAACATTTTCTTTTCTGATGCAGAGTTCAGGTTAATATTTTACTGCATCTGGCATGTATCATAAGTTTGAATCCCTGCAACTTTTCCTTTGGACATTCTTGTGCTTTTTCATATGCTGTATTCCTCAAGCAATAAAATTCAAATGTGTTTTTATATTTAATGCTTGAATGTTCAGCTTTTTGGGATAATGTCGTAGAGAAACTTAACACCATTCACATTTGGGTGAATTATCCAACTTTTTTTATAGCCAGGATGAAGTAACCAAAGAGATGTTCAGAAGAGGTCTTTTATTCGGGCCAGTCCTTCACTGGTCATGTAATTTTCTCTTAATCACTCTTCCCCCAAATGTACAGGTAGTCCTCAACTTAACAACAGTTCATTTAGTGACCACTCCAAGTTACAACATCATCAGAAGATCGAAAAAGGTGATCACATGACCCTGTGACATTGCAACTGTCATAAATACATTTGCCAAGCACTTGAATTTTGATCATGTGACCAGGGCCATGTTGCAGTGCTCATATATATGAAAAAAATTGTAAGTCCCTTTTTTCAGTGTCCTTATAACATCGATCACTAAATGAACGGTTGTAAGCGGAGGACTACCTGTACTTAAGAAGACACCTGATCTACGTAACATAAATATAGCTAATTGGTCATGTATAAAAATATTTCTGTTTGAATTTGTTAGCTGCCCACTTCCCAGTGAACTGCATTCTTGATCTATGAAATTATTGCAGTCATTTTCAGATCCATTTTTTGTTTAAACCTTTCATTCCAATGCCAGCAGGAGCTTGCTTTTGCATAGTTCAGTTTTTCAGTTCCCATTTGGGAAAAGACACTTTTTATATGAAACCTAAAGTAGATCTGCAATACAATTCTTTTTTTTTTTCTACCTTAATTTCTGTTTAAATAAAAAGAAAATAAAACCAGGGTTACAATAATCAACTGTTGGGAACAGTTTAAATCTTTACAATGGAGACACTGAAAAAGGTATTTCCCAAAGTCTAAGTGATTGTCAGCAAAACAGGGTCATTCTTAACACTGAAATCTTTGAGAGTGAAGTTTAGTGCTTCTGGGCAAGTAGTGAAGTGCTATATTATAGTCAAATATTGAAGATAATTCTACAGGACATTTTTCATAGATCCAGCTAGGGTGGAGGTAAGGATGGTGCCATATTTTGCTGAGAATGACTCATTCACACTAAAAAGAGGCAATTGTTTTGCAAACTTGCAAAGCTCGAAATAGGTTGAGCAATAGCATGCAAAATTTTAGGTTGTGCTGTGGCAAACGAATCTGACAGCCTATTCATCATGCACAAGCTACAACTGTAGCTTCCTGAGCAGTTACTTTATTGATCTGAAACTCTTTTAAGGTTTCCTATAACAGCAAATAATGTAGACATGGAAAATTCCAAATATAGCCCAAGCATCGCCACTGTCTCAGGGATCTTGATCTACCAGAACCTGAAGATTTTTACCTAAAGTAGGATGGAGAATGAGAACTTTTCAGAAGTTGTTTTTGGAACCTCAGCCAGAACAGCCAATAATGATGGAACTAGCAATGCTTGCAGGCCAATGTTCCACATCCTTGAAGGACTAAACATCAGACCCTGGGTGGAGGATGGTAGGCTGCCGGCTGATTTGTTCTTTGGACTTTTATTTTCTCCTTGGACTCCTGAGGTGATGGAGATGTTTCTGCAAGTCTTCACCACACTGGCTGGGATGTCACTGAGGATCAGAGTTAGATATCAGTATGGACATAAGTCCAGTGACGATGCTGGAGTAGGTCTTTGCCCAGATAACTGAGAACGGGTTGACCCTGTAGGTCCCAAGGAAGTGGACAGGATCCTAGGGAATGTCAGCATAGCCATCTGTGCTTTAGATCCATGTTGTCCGCCCTCCCAAGCTGACTAAGGCCTCTTGGGAAGTGACGTGGGTGAGTGCTGGTGATGGTAAATGCTACTTTGAAGGAGGAGATGGTGCCCCAGACTATTAAAAGAGGCTGCGGTTTGCCCCTGTCTTAAGAGACCATTGCTAGATCCTACCCAGGGAAAATCATCCTGTCTCCAACTTCCCCTTTTTGGGGAAGGTCATTAAGAAAGTAGTCAACTGCAGTTTCTGAGGATTCTGGATGAAGCAGATCATCTGGACCCCCTCAGTTGTGATTCAGGTCTTGATATGGGATGGAAAAGGCATTGCTGCCGATTAGGAGTAAGAGGTCCAATCCTAGGGTCCCAATTTGCAAGGTTTTTCAAAGGTCAGTGCTTTCTCCACTTCTGTTTAACATCTGCATGAAATTGAGGGAGGAAATATCATCCGTCACCATGGGATGAGACAATACTCAGCCATATATCTCTGCCTGTGGTGAATTAAGCGGTGCCGTGGTTCTCTTGGTGCTTGGTGGCTGATGAGCTTTGGATAGGGAGCAACAGGCTAAAGCCGAATCCTGGTAAGATGGAGTGGGTTAGAAGCTCTTAAAATAAATAAATAATAAATAACTTTATTGTCATTGTATGTGTAAACACAGTATACTCATACAACGAAATTCACTTAACACCCAAAGACCAGATCCAACACACATAACCATCCCCAAACGCACTCCCACCCACAATTCCCCATTCCTAAACCCCCAAGCATCCACATAACAACCAAGTACTATTGTCCAAAAGCTCACTGATGGTGGCCCTTTAGTTCATTGTTGAGTGCAATTATAGCTCTGGGATAAAAACTATTCAGAAAACGTGTGGTCCGAGTTTTAATTGTTCTGTATCTTCTGCCAGAAGGCAACAGTCCAAAAAGATTGTAAACAGGATTACAATCTCTTGGAGAATTACCAATTATCTTTGGTCATGAATGGGGTTGCACTGCCCCAGACTGACCTAATGCATAATCTGGGGGTTCTTCTGAACTGATGACTCCTGCTTGAGGAGCAGATGACAGTTATAAATAACCAGGAGAGCCAGCTACTAGTTGTACACCAGTTGTACACCATTCCTGGACCCAATCTGCCTTTCTCACAGTCACCCACACCCTGATCACCTTCAGTCACATTACTATTTGTAATGTGCTCTACAGTGCATTGGATACAATTTAAGGTCTGGTTATCACTTTTAAAGCACTACATGGCCTGGAATCATGCTATTTGAAGGGTCACCTATTTCCCATTACATCTCTCCTGATGGACAGAAAGGCAGGGTATATTGTAGATCCCATCTATTAGCGATGTACACCTAGCAAGATGAAAAAAGGGGCGTTCTCCATGATGATCCCTTCCCTATGGACCATGTGTGTGAGCTAGGCAGCCATATAAATCTGGCAAATCTGATTGTGTCTTACTTCCAATGAGCCACCTCCGAATATTATCTTGCTCTCAGAACTTCAAGGATTTTTCGGTTCTCTTTGCCTAAGTAACAATTCATGAATATGTCTATCAGGGCCAGCTCCATTACTCTCTACAAAAGCAGAGATTCTGTACAATAGATGTCAGATTAATCTATTTTTTTCTCTGCTTGTTTTTTGTAGATGGTTTCTTACCATAAAGAAATCAATAGTCTCTGAGTAAGGCTGAGAAAACTGCATCTTCTACATAAAAAATAGTGGTATCAGCAAACTCATACAAACTATATAATTTGTAATCCCACCCCCCCCAAAAGACTAACAAAATTGAACATTCTTGGCAACAGAGAAACCTGGAACGATTGCTCAGAACACAAGAAAAATTGAAGGACAAAAAGAGGATGAATAAATTGACTATAACTGGCTGATGCTTGCCATGGATCCTAAACTGGGTTATTTTACATGGTTGTGTTTTATACTGTTAAAAGTTTTCATGTTTGAAAGATACTTGTGGGAGTACATTTGTCATAAAGGGAGACATGTTATGAAAAAGAATAAAAAAGCTGCAAAATGAGTTAGTAAGAGATTTTATGAAGAACATCTGCCTTCTAACTTGGTGATAAATTCATCCAGTTATTCTGCAGATTGTCTGTTATTACACAAGGCACAGATCTTCATAATCATTTAGGATTTAAGATTATGTAACAGCTTTACCCAGTAAATTATTTGGTAAAATGGAGAGGTGCCGAGGATTATTGTTTAATTATTTAATTGCTATTTAGAGGCCCTTGTTTTCTGAAAGGAGCTCAATAATGGCACACATCTACCAACCTTTCAGATATTCTAACAAAAAGAATAGGCTGGTATCATCCAGTGTCACACTTGATTGAACATTTGAACCCATTTCACACAGCACTCAAAATACAGGGTCACACGGGGTCATTTGCCCAACGTGCTCAGTCATATATATTGTGGTTGGATTTGCTCTGTCATCTCAACCCTGACCATTGTCAAAATTGCAATTATGGTGGAGACCCTGAACCACAATCTGTATCTATGGTCTGTGTTTGGCTCTGCCTGTCATCTGGATTAATGGGTATCTTATGGTTAAGCAGCTATCAGCCAGAAAAGAGGCAGCGGTATTTCCATGGTTCTTGGTTCTTTTAAAAAAACTCCCTTCCCCAAAATGAGGTAGTTGGAAAAGATTACACCTTTTTTTTTCTTCAGCACATTGTAACTCTGATCTTGATCAGGCCATCATAGGCCTAGATTAATTTTTAATTGCAAAGATGGCTCGGATACTAGCCAGGGTGGATGGGGCTCATTCAACAGCCTTTATGCATACAGTACCATACTGTAAGGGCCAGAAACAGTCTAGCTGCTGAAATTTCTGTAACCCAGTTCATTTCAGTAAATCTTAAGAAATTTCTGTGCAATTCATGTCCAAATACGCCTCTTCCAATACGCTTACTTATTTAGTTTATATAGCTCATAGGTATTCTCAACTGAAAGGCAGTGGTGGGTTGCTACCGGTTCGCCCAGGATTGGGTGAACCAGTAGTGGCAGCGGCAGGAGGCTCCGCCCACCCATCTCTGCACATGCGCAGAAGCTTCTGTGTATGTGCAGAAGTCTTGTGTGCAGTGGTGGGTTGCCCCCGGTTCTATAGAACTGCTTTTAAAACTGGCAGGACGCTCCGCCCACTGACCCCGACGTCATCAGGACACTTCTGTGCTGGGTAATAGTTTTGATTAAGTAAATTTGAGTAAAGATGATAAAAAATTATATAAATTGATGACCAGATCAGGGTTCTGTTCCAAAAAGATGTAATTTGTGTGTTGAGAAAAATAAAAAAAAAATTGCAAAAAAAAAAAGAAGAAAGAACACGTCTGTGCATGCGTAGAAGAGCAAGCATGCGGCCCCGCTGTGAACTGGTAGTAAAGGTAAGTAGAACCCACCCCTAGTTATGTGCTTGCGCTCACGAGTGAACCGGTAGCAGCTGAAATTGAAACCCACTACTGCCAAAAGAGATATATGTTCATGCGTTAGAATAGAATTCTTTATTGACCAAGTGTGATCAGACACACGAAGAATTTGTCTCCAGTGCCTAAGCTCACAGTGTACGTATAAAGAGCAAGTAATAGGTCAAAAGGTCATAACCATAGTTACAATCATTAATCATAAGTTACAAACAACAATTGATAAATCATAAGAAATCAATAGGAGGAGATAGTAGGAAAGATGATGAGAAAAGAGACAGTGCTGTAAGAATTAAGTGTTTAGCAGAATGATGGGACGGGAAAAAAAAGCTATCTTTATGTCTGGTTGTTTTTCATGCAATGCTCTATAGCAGTTGGTCTCAACCTTCCTAATGCCGTGACCCTTTAATACAGTTCCTCATGTTGTGGTGACCCCCATCCATAAAATTGTTCCTAAGATCATTGAAAATATGTGTTTTCCGATGGTTTTAGGTGACCCCTGTGAAAGGGTCGTTCGACCCCCAAAGGGGTCCCGACCCACAGGTTGAGAACCACTGCTCTATAACGTTATACCTGAAGGAGTAGATAAACAAAGGTAACAAGAGCCAGCTTGGTCTAGTGATCAAGGCGCAGAAATTGGGAGACTGTGAGTTCTAGTTCCCCCTTACCCATGAAAGCCAGCTGGGTGACTTTGGGCCAGTCACTTTCTTTCAGCCCAACCCATCTCGCAGGATGGTTGTTGCGGAGAAAATAACAGGAGGAAGGTATTCTAATTATGTATGCTGCATTGAGTTATTAGTAAAAATAATAAAGACAGGATATAAACAAACAAGAGTGGTGTAGTATTAAAAGAATCAGGCTAGAAACCTCCAGACAGTGAGTACAGTAGCTTCCCAATGGTGTTTAATTAGCAAGTTTGTTAAGGAATTTATTTTTATAATTGCCATTCATTGAAGACCACATCTCTCTGAAATACTGAGAAAGCAACATTCAAATATTTCTAAAACTTTAAAAAATTATTCATTTGGATAGAAAGAAACATGGTTGTTGGGCTATATTTTTTTTTCAGGGGTGTTGGACAAATTCTTCATGTTCTCTTACTTTGTGTATATTTTAAGACCAATTTCAACCCCACATTGCAATATAACAAATTATAGTAACATAGTAAGGGCAATAAACTTTCCAGTTGTAGTCCCAAATATTTGTGTTAAACTTTGCATTGATTAAACTGTATGCAAAATCAATGCAGCAAATTTTGTGATACCGAGGAAGCGTAGCACCTGTGTGACTTGGACCATTACAATATTGCTGCTTGTAATAAACAAGAAGTTTATTACAAAATAAGAAGTTTTGGTTCTCTTTGTACTAATATAATTTATTCATATTCAAAATATTCCAATTCATTTTTTTAACTTGTCCTGTTCTCATTTAGAGAACAAGATTTTCATTTACTGTTTGTAGCAACAGTAAAACAATATTTTTTGAAAGCAGATTTTGCTCCTTCGCTCCTTCGTATCTTCTAAAACGTACAAGTAATCTTTGACTGTTACAACCATTTGTTTAACCACCATTTCAAGCTGACTGTGCTGAAAAAAGTGACCAGTCCTCGCAGTTAAGACTATCACAATATCCCCACAGTCTTGTGATCAAAATTTGGGCACTTCATTCATTTAATGACTGCAGCAAAAAGGACCATAAAATTGGGCATGGCTTAGCAACAGAAATTCCAATCCCAATTATCGTTGTAAGTTGAGGACTACCTGAACCATGCAAAGCATCGCTTAGAGAGATCTGTTAACTTACTTGGTTGCTCTCTATGAGAAACCCTGTAAATCCATTGTACTTTTATTTCAGAGATGTTAGATGCTACATAAGCTTAAAGCCTGACCACTGGAACAGTTTTCTTTTGGAACTAGTAACAGTTGCTCCATAGAAAAGACATATTAATAACAATTAGGATTTTTGTTAGCTATGACCCAGAAGGGAGCTCACCAGATCTGTTTTCCCAGAGAATTGGAGGTTCAGTCATAGCTGTCCAAAGACACCCTTTCGGTATTTTTACCTATGCCACTAATACTACAGGACCAGTAATTTATCAAGCTATCAAAAACACTAGAAAGATTTGGCTGCTTTCAAATCCAATTCTCTCATGCAATTGGAATTTTTTTCTATTGTACAGTATATATTGTATGTAACTATTGTTTTGTTTTTACAAAAAAACCCACCCCATCTTTACCACTAGGTGGCTGTCAAGGTAAATACAATAATTTACCGCATTGACTTTTTGAAATATGGAATCATAAAATGCAGTGTTTTGGAATGTTCAATCTTGAAATAATTTTTAATTTTTATAACCGGTGATTAACAGCAAAGCCGTAATATCATGGTGGGTAATTACTATTGAAAGACTATTCTAAAATATTACATGCATTAAGCCAGACAATAATTTTATAATGAATTTAATGGAGCAATTCTATACCATATGTTGGATCCAGACACACATTGTTGCTATGGTAGTGGAATTCGTGCCCATTTAGCCTGCCATGGGAGAGTGAAATTACAAAGAAAACATAAATTCAAAACATATTCAGATCCCCCCCAGCCCCCATGAGAGAGGTCCCCAATGGGCCGCGGCCTGTTCAAAACTGGGCCGCAGAAGAAATGGGCAAGAACGTGCACGTGAAGTTCCACTCGTGCGAGGAGCAGGCAAGCGTGCACACACATGCAAAGCTCCATTCACGTGAGTGGAGGGCACTTGAGCTTGAGCACAAAGCTCCATTCCCATGAAGCTTCCTGCACATGAACACCCTCCACTGGAATGAATAGAGCTTGGTGTGCAAGCACAAGCACTCTCTGCTCAAGAAGCCCTGCTTGTGCAAATGGAATTTCAAATGTGAGCGCAAGTGCGAGCACTTTCCACACAAGTGGAGTTTTGTATGTGAGCGCAAGCACCCTGTGCTTACATGCAAGGCTCCATTCATGAGTGTAGGGTGTTCCCATGCATGTGCACCGCTCACAGAAATGGAGCTGCACACATACGCCTGCGCCTACCACTCACACAGCCTCCTCTCCTGTGCCTTGTCGGACCGCCAAGCTAGAAAGGTTGAGGACCAGTGCCCTATGGAATTGAGAAATATTCTGGAAGAGAAAATCAAATAAATACAGGTAGTCCTCGATTTATGACCATAAGTCATAAGTTCCAGACCACCCCAATGATGCCCTTGATGTGATGTCTTGCTGCCTGGTGGCTGTGCGGGTCTGGATGGGGAGAAATAGGCTCAAGCTCAACCCCTCCAAGACCGAGTGGCTGTGGCTTCAGGCGTCCCAATATAGTCAGCTGGCGCCATCGCTGACTATTGGGGGTGAATCCCTACCCCCCACAGAGAGGGCTCGCAATCTGGGTGTCCTCCTGGATGCATGGCTGCCTTTAGAAGAGCATATGATGACTGTGGCCAGGGGGGCTTTTTATCAGGTTCGCCTGATTCGCCAATTGCGGCCGTTTCTTGACCGGGATGCCTTGCGCATGGTCACTCACACCCTTGTTACCGCCCGACTGGACTACTGTAATGCTCTCTATATGGGGCTCCCCTTGAAGAGCATTTGGAGGCTCCAACTGGTCCAGAATGCGACCGCATGGGTGGTTATGGGCACGACCCGTGCCCACGTGACACCCCTCCTGCACGAGCCGGGTGCAATTCAAGGTGTTGGTTACCACCTTTAAAGCACTCCATGGCTTAGGACCCGGGTACCTTCGAGACTGACTTCTGCCAATAGCCTCCCACTGGCCAGTCCGCTCCCATAGAGAGGGCCTCCTTAGGGTGCCATCGGCCAAGTTATGTTGGCTAGCAACACCCAGGGGGAGGGCCTTGTCTGTGGGAACTCCTGCCCTATGGAATGAACTGCCCCTGGAAATTCGTAAGATCTCCGACCTCCGTGTGCCCTCAAGACCCTGATGTTCCACCAAGAAGGGCTATCAATATAAATGATTTTAAATTGAGTGTTTTAAATTTTGGGTTTTTAATTCGAGCCAAATATTTAATAATTTTAATTATTTTTAATTGATGTCTGTTTTCTGTGTTTCTAATGTGCTGTACACTGCCCTGAGTCCTTCGGGAGAAGGGCAGTATAGAAATAAAATTGTTGTTGTTGTTGTTGTTGTTGTTGTTGTTATTATGCCCAGAATTTCGCAAAGCGAATTATTTGTTAAGTGAATTTGTCCCATTTTATAACCTTTCTTGCCACAGCTGTGAACCACTGAAGTTATTAAGTTAGTCACATGGTTGTAAAGTCAAACTGGTTTCCCCATTGACTTTGTTTATAAGGTCTTGATCACATGACCCTGGAACATTGCAGCTGTCATAAATATGAGTCAGTTGCCAACAGTCTGAATTTTGATCACATGACCATGGGGATGCTACAAGTGTGAAAAACAGTCACAAGTCACTTTTTTCAGTGTCGTAACTTTGAATGGTCACTAAGTGAACTGCCTTAAATCTAAGACCATCTGTAATGGACAAATCGCCTACCCAGTGATGGTCAAGTCAGTGGTGACTATCCCTTCCTATGTCTCTTTCAGGATATCCTTCCTCTTCAAGCTTATGCTTGGTAGCTAGAGATTCCTTTTTGTTGTGGGCTGTTAGCAGCCTGGGAGGATTGTAGCTGATTCTGACAGCGAGGAGGCTGGTATGGTGTTGCGCCAGCAGCCTGTGCAGCTGGCACTCGAGTGAGGAGGCTGAAGAAGAAGTGGTGCCAGAGGCAGGGATTCAGCCAGGGCCTTCAGAATCTCCAGAAGCTCCTTTAAGTGAAGAGGACAAAGAGGAGGAGCCTCTTCTCGATGCACGGGTGCACAGAGCAGCCAAAAGGCAGGAGTGGCTCCTCAGGAGGAGGTCTCCTCAAGAGTAAGGCTTGGGGCTGATTGGCCACTCCCTTAGCCTATTTAAGGAGGAACGCCGACTGAAGCAATTTATAGGGAACAACTTCAGTTCATTCTACTTCGCGTCTGGATTCTCTGCAAATTGCTTCTGGGCTTTCTGCCAACCTTAGTAAGATTGTGATTACTTTATCTTTGGTTTCTTGTAGGCTAAGAAAGTTTATTAACAGCCTTTGTTTTGAAAAAGACTGAGTTATTTTAGTAAATTAAGTTTTGTACAAACTGTGTGTGCTGTGTTCTTTGGGATCCATAGCTGGGGCAGAACCCTTTTGCACATCCTACCATCATGTTAGAAGGGGGAGAAGTGAAGTTTGATGATACCACTTCTGACTCTTTTGGATTAGAATGGGACTTGCTTTTGAATTAGCAGAGGTGGGTTATTTGCTCCCAGCAGGGCAGCTGAAACAACCAGTTGTGAGTGAGAGAATTAATTCTAACAGGAAGAAGAAGGGGAGGCGGAATTAGCCTTGTTGTGATCAGCTTGGCCTATCAAATAAACTAGAGGTCAAATAAATTGGCAGGCAGTTTTGGTCAGAGGGTTAATTGTCTCCCTTGATTGCGCCTGGGGGGACAGGCCTTTTCCTCCTTTATTTAGGGTTGTCCAAGTAACAAGGGCTTATCTGCTGAAACAGGAACCGAAGACACTGAATCACTAATAATCATGGTGGTTAGCTTTGTGTGCTAGTTTATTTGAATGGATGATGAGGTGATATCGGGAAGTAAATGCCTTTTTAATGTACTTGATTGTTATCTGTAGGATAACTGATGGAGACTTTCTCTCTGATAGCTATAACATGAAGGTAAGAGACGAACAGTTTAATAAAAACTCTGCATTTCAAAGAAAATATTGTATATTTGACTGCATGGAATTGGCATTTGTGGGGGAAAACAATGTGCTTGGACTCTTCTAGCTTTGCTGAAATAATCTATGCAGTTTTGAGAGTTGTATTACAGTCGAATATAAAGGAATAGCACTACACTGGGAAAGTTTGGCTTAGCTTCAGAAATTGCAACACCTTATTTTGGATTAGGTAATGACTGTATTCAAGCTAATAAACAAGGCATTTCCAGTTTCTTGAATCTCAATTATTTTTTTATCAGCAGGAAGCATCTAGGAACTGTTTGATCAGGAATGTAAGCTTCTCTTTTTATAAGTCATGACTCATCAGCAAGTTTCTCTGGGAAGATGAAATGACATTTTCCTTCTGCCCTGCTCTCCCCACTTCCAGGTAAAACTTTCCTTACCCTTTCATACCCCTTTTGATTAATTGTTGTGGTCTATAAAAGAGGAAGGGAAACGAGGGATCCAACACGTCTGGGGAAGGGATGGGTTGGTGGAAGCGCTTGTACAATTTCCTCTTCACTGCCTGTACTGCAAACTGGAGCCATCAACATCACATGAAACGTAAGCACTGTGCCACTATAAACACGGAGTTGCCAAACAATGTCAACACACAAAAGAACTAATCAGTGTGTATCCTGGTGATAACCAACCCTTGAAAAATCTTGAACAGCACACTTGTTTAGGCTGAGATGAAAACAGACCAAGTGGAAAGGTTAGGCAAATGATGAGGAAGACAGCAGAGCCACAGAAGAAACCCACACCAAGCACAGAGGTGCTTGGCAGATAGCACATAATGTTCTCTTCAGCAGTAGAAACAGAGAAAGAGCATGAGAAAAACTTACTTAAGAATGCTTTGAAGAGCAAAGGAGAGACAGCAAGGAATTGAGAATTAAATGAACAGAGAAATGAATGAAATTATCTTGAGTCTTCTGTTCTGTTTCTTTAATGCATTCAGAGATGTTTTGGTCCTGAACCTGTTTATTTGTAGGGAGTCACACTACAGCTTGTCACACTCTCTGCACCTAATGTATCGCCTTCGAGGGAATTTAGCTTTCCCCAGTGCATACTTCCTTTAATTGGTCAGCAAAGTGTGTTGTTTTTCTTAGTAAATCTTCCTCCCAAGTTACTAATGTTCTTATTTCACATTCCTTACTTTATGAGGTTTATTCCAGCTCAGTATGCAGAAATGCAAAAAGTTTAAAAGCAAAACTTTTCCTCATGGACTCCTATTTTTTTTCATCATTAGAGGTTTTTTATTCTCACTGCGTATCTATTTATGATCTTGAAACACATTATTTCCCCTGCTCGTTATTGAGTTACCTTTATACGAGCTTCTAGAAGGCTTGTTACACAGCCATGTGTTTCTTGTCCTCTAGTACCCTCTGTCCAAAAAAGGCTCCCAAGACAATTCTAGGCTAAGACCTTCAAACATCAGTCACAGCAAAATAAACAAGGCAAGGAAATGTTTAAAAAGTCACTATTGGAGCAATATATTTAAAACCACCTAAAAGCCATGAATTTAAAAACCATGATGTCACTATCCTGCCATTCTTTGGAAGTGAGCTCTGTAACCAAGCTATGATAATGTCCTGCTGCTCCACATTGGGCTTAGGGAGGGAACATAATTAAAAGAACTTCTACAGCACACTGAAATTAAAGGCCAGTTCACACACACACAGGAGGATATTGAGATTTTCATGGCCACCTTTAAAAAAATGGAAAAATGAAGTTGAAACTGAAATTCAAAAGATATCCAGCTCAAGGATTCGTTTCTGAATATTTCACTAACAGTACCACACCTTTTGCCAGGGATGTGGTGGCTCAGTGGCTAAGATGCTGAGCTTGTCGATTGAAAAGTTCGCAGTTCAGTGGTTTGAATCCCTAGTGCCACGTAACTGGGTGAGCTCCTGTTACTTGTCCCAGCTTCTGCCAACCTAGCAGTTCAAAAGCATGTAAAAAATGCAAGTAGAAAAATAGGGACCACTTTTGGTGGGAAGGTAACAGCGTTCCGTTTGCCTTTGGCGTTTAGTTATGCCGGCCACATGACCATGGAGACAGGCTTGGACAGCGCTAGCTCTTCGGCTTTGAAACGGAGATGAGCATCGCCTAGAGTCGGGAATGACTAGCACATATGTGTGAGGGGAACCTTTACCTTTACCTTTTTACCACATCTTTTAAATTTGGTCCTACAAGCAGCAGGGCCTTCTCTATTCCACTAAGGTTCTCAGCCAATCTTCCTTGCTCCCCTGATGCTTTGTCTATTTTATTTATTTTTTTATCCTGATTTTATTATATTGAAGGCAACTCAAGACTATGAACTTACTAATATTCCTTACTCCTCCTACTGTCATCACAATTATGAGGTGGATTGGGCTGAGAGTGAGTGATTGGCCCAAAGACACCCAGCCGACTTTTGTGTCTAAGGGAGGATTAGAATTTAGTCTCCTAGTTGTAGGCCAATACCTTAACATTACACCAAATTGGCTCTCTGAATTTTCAGACAGAATCAAAACAAGATTTAATTTCCAGTCCAATTGACAACTCTAGATGGACCCATATATCACTCTCTCCTTTGACTTAAGACAGCAAAACACCTTTGGCCTTCACTAATGTGTCCATCAGCACTTACCCAAATAAAGTCAAAATCCTGTTATTACATTAATGCTTTTACATCGACAAATTAGCCATTCGATGTATCTTCATGCAAACCAAGTCACTTTTCAGACCTCCGCAGGGAAAAAAAAAGATGACACTAAAAACAAAGAATGGAATTTACAGTAAGTTTCTTTGGAATGACTGCTGCTTCATACCCGAAAAATTGTGTCATGTCTCATTCCCTGTCTTACCTTACGTTTTTCGAAGATTATTTTAATTTTTAAAAATGACGTGGGAAATTTGTATGATTCACAGCAAAGTTTAAGCTTTCAGCCTTGTCTCTGCTTGCTTCTGGGCTACATTTAGATACTAAGCCAGATTGTTTTAAAAACAAATGTGTCATAAACATTTGGAACTTCAGTGTGCCTTAATCACACCTTGTGCCCAAAAGCTGCAATCCTGAAGGACAATTAAAGATGGGTGCTATTGGCACAACTGGTATATTGTTCATTTTTCTGAGTCACTTGACACTGGTGAAACCTTTTATCTATTATTTGCATGTTAGGATATACAATGCACAAAATTAAATAAATTAGTTACGGTCCTTTAGATCAGGAGCCCCCAACTTCAGGTCCGCGACATGCCAGAAACCGGTCTGCAAAAACAAGCAAAACCCCATCCGCGGGATGCAGGCAGCACACAAAACCACACCACCTCTGGTCTGTGGAAAAACCTCTCTCCTTGGAACCAGTACCTGACACCCAAAAAGTTGGGGGCCACTGCTTTAGATTATGTGACAAAGTCAGCTAGGTTAATCTTGCTGCAAATGTGAAAGTTACTTTATCAATTACTTGATAGGAATCATAGAGAACAACTACACAATGAAGTCCTGGACAAATGGGGGGGGGAAGGGCATATTTAATTTTGTCTATAGCAACAGCTATGCCGTCTATAGGTTAACAGTAGAAAAGTCAAAGAGAAATGGTGATTTAACTACCTGACTCAACATTACCTCATACAGTGTATTCTCAAGCTAACCTGAGTGTTTCATATTCTGTGCCAAGATCCCATCCACCACCTGTTTGTTTGCTTGTTTTGCAAGCCTGTTAGTTATTGTTTCTTGAGTCAACCCTACTTCTCTTTTATACTGACAATCTACCTGAAATGATATACATGCTTTATTTGTCCTTTTATTTACAGCAGGGCTGTCCAACTTGCAGCCTGTGGGCCGGATGCGTCATGAGCTAGCCATGCCCAAACCGTTTAGCGAAGGCGGAAAAAGTTCTGATACGTCACATGACGAAGAAAGTTTGACATCCCTGATTTACAGGTAGTCATTGCTTAACCACCAGTTATTTAGCAAGTATTTGAATTTCTAAAGCACTTCCCAAAGCTACTCATGACCCATTTTCAAAGTTCTGAGGGCTGAAACCCTCTCTCCCTCTGATTATGTGATTGTATTTTGGGAGCTTGGCAATTGGTTCATATTTATGGGATTTTGCAGCGTTCTGTGGTCACATGATCACAATTCTTGGCTTTTTTTGCCGGTTTCCAGGAAATCAGGGGAAATCGGTTTGCGCAATGATTGCGGTGTTCACTTAACAACAACAGCATTCACTTAACACCCATGGTGCTCAATTACCACTGCAAAAAAAGTTTTAAAATCAGGCAGTCATGTGGTGACTCAATGAGTGCTGTAATTTACAGCTGTAATTTTGGGCTCAGTCATAAGTCAAGGACAACCTGTATAACATTTAATGTCAGGCAGAAAAAACCAGAATGACACTATGAGTTGATCAAAATCTTTATTGCTGCATTTCTATATAAAAGAATCTCGCCAAACTGCCAGCATTCTCTTGGGAAATGCCAGATAAGAGTTTCAGAGATTCTGGGGGAACGAAGATCTACGTGACTTCCCGATGTACGAGGACTGTACGCTCGCTCCTTCTTCACACCTCCCCCCCTTTAGCTGGAGAGTCCACCACATTTAATCACCAAATACTATAACAAAGAAATACCCAATCTTCAAACTGTTAACATTTCTTTCCAGAAAATTTCTTCTTCATTTTTTCCCCAAGTGTTTATCATCTGCAGAAGCCAAATGACTGCCTCTCCAATGTATCAAGAATTTTTTCCTCCCTCTTACTGCTGCACTTCTGTCAACATAACGGAAAAACAGTAACATTACAATAGGTTATTAAAAGACCTCATTCCTTACGTGAAACTTGAGTATTTCAAAGCCAATGGGAGCTATTCATAGAGAAGATATAGTGGATATCACAACAGGTATCAGCCCCTCTTTTTGCTAAGTAAATGTAAAAAGATAAAGGTTTCCCTAGTTTAGTAGAGTCTGGCTCTACGGAATGGTGCTCATCTGTTTCTGTGGTCATGTGGCCAGCATGACTATATCCTGAGGTGCATAGAACGTTACCTTCCCACTGAAGTAGTACCTGTTTATCTACTCACATTTGCATGCTTTTGAACTGCTAGGTGGCAGGAGAAGGGGCAAGTAATGGGAGCTCCCCCTGTCCTTATTTTTTTAACCATATATTCTCACTCCATCCACAGATTTATTCAGAAATCCTATCTTCCTCTCAGTCACCTCCCCTTATATTCTAACTGCATTATATCAGTTCTGGATCCCATCAAATTAGATTATGGCACTTATTTTTTATTTACACAGAACAGTTACACCACTGTTTTTAATTTCTTTCCATTGCATTGAGCCAATAGTTCCACTAGTCAAAGAGGACACACACCTTGTGAGGAGCAATACCTTATACGTCGATTATTCAGACATACAACTATGAAAAGCTGTAGAGTCCCAGGTGCTCTTTGAGCTTATTTGCTTACAGACATTTCATTACCCCATTAATATTAGTAGCAAGGAACTGCTTCCTGTAAATAACCCTTATTATAACATTCAGTGCTTGGTACCGTCCCAATTTGCAAAAATCATGTTTTTAAAGAGATGGAATTCAGTCCTACGTACGCTTTACAAAAATCAGGAAAAATTGCCTATCTGAAGGCCAAGAATGTTTTATAGCTGCTGGAACAAAATAACAAGATAAATAATTGTCTACTAATTGATGCTTCAAGTATAGAAATTATAGCCTATTGCAGTTAACCCTTAGTACATCTAAAAGTGTCCCAAATGCTTTAGGCAAAATAAACAGGTTCCTATCTAAATTGGCTGAAACTTTACTTTGGAAAAGCCTTTGTGTGTGCATATATGTATATTTGTGTGTATGTGGTGATGGTGGGATTTTTTTGCAATAGTTTGATATGCACATTCTGAAATGTGGCCAAGAGGATAAAATATCTGCAGAGGGAAGGAAGGAAAGGAATTAGAAGTAGTCGAGAACTCAAGGATGCAGTTGCGTGAATGGCCTCTTTTAATGCACCAAAATAAAACCAAAGAATCCAAAACCTGCCAACTGGAAAAGGAAAGAAGCCATCTGAGGCCGCTTAAGCCAATTTGCTGCAGAAATGCAAGCATCCTTAGCTGGGAATGGGACAATTTGTCACAGCCAAGTCGCTGTGGGGCAATTTAGCATTTCTATATAAATAAATTAAAATAAATAAAAATTATTTTAATTTTCGCCGTTCACATTTCATTCTGTTCCCACTTTTTGCATCCTTTCTTTCATGATTCTATTTCACCATTTCTTTGGTATTAGCCTAACTCTTGTCCCACAGTGAGTTGTCCTGCGGCGAGCTGGCCGTGGCAAGTTAACGTTGGTGAGTTGGCCGTGACGAATTGTCATAGATTTGCTTTGTAGCCTATACTGAAAAGGGGGCCACGATTTCCCTGACGAACTACTCCCCACGGTACTGTCGGACACGTGGACGCTCTATTTTTTTTTTTAAATGTTTTAACTCGCACGGAATTAGGAACCGGGGTAGCACCTTTTGCAAATCGTTTTTGTGTGCTTGGCTTTCCTGAAGTGGAGGAGAGCTTCCAGAAAGGTGGCAGCACTTCACCTGTAGTAACCCAGAGGCTTTCTGAGCCCTCCGTCCCCGCGGAGAGCCTGTCCTCTTCCTCCTGCAGCTCGTGAGGCGAAAAGGCGGCCGTGGCAGTAAGCGGGCCAGCAGCGGCCGGTCAGCTAGCGAGCGAGCAGCAGCGAAGGAACCAATTCTCTCCTCGCTCCTAATCCCCGGGCCTCCCTAAGGAACGGCTGCGGTGGCCGAGCCCGCCCCTCTCCCAGCCTCCTTCGCGGCTACCCTCCCTCCCTCCCTCCTTCGCCGTCCCCCTCTTTTTCCTTATTCCCATCCTGAAGCGAGGTGGAGTTAGAGCTTCGGTCACCGCTGCCTCTGCCGCCACTACCACCACCTTCTCTCCAGCGCTAAACGGGGCGACGCTTCTCCACCGCTCGGGGAGGACAAGGACGGGGTGCATCGCTACCGCCGCCGTTCCTGCCAGCGCCGAAGCCTCGGGAAAAGCGACCCGAAGAGCCACAAAGGAGCGCCGACGGCGAACCTTGCGCTGCCAGCGGAGTCGCCATGAGTTGGGGCACGGAGCTCTGGGTGAGTTCCCTCCCTCCCCCCTCATACACACACACGCACACAACCCGGTTCCTCTTCATTGTGCCCGGGCTTCGCGACCAACCCTCTGCGGGAAAGGAGCGAGCGAGCTCGGCCGGCTGCTTTTGTGCATGCATGCATGTATGTGTGTTTGTGTGTAGGCAGGCGCAGCCCCCTCCGCCCCGCAATCTCCCCCGTGTGGCGGGGAGCGGGAGGGAGGTCGCGGCCGGGCTGCTTTGTTGAGCGAAGTAGTGGAAGCGCCTCGGGGGGGGAAGAGAGAAAAGGGTGACTTGGGTAACGTGGGCATGGGGGGGTCGGTCCGTTTCCCACGTCGGGGGGGGGGAGGAGGAAGAGGGGGCGGGGGCGGGGCCCAAAGGGAAAAAAATCCCCCTCCTCTTTTTTCTTCCCTTTTTTCCCCTTTCTCTTCCTTTTTCCCCGCTTAGAATTCTGCTACAAGATTTGATCTCGATTCACAGGTTTTTTCCAGCGTTGGGTTGAAGGACGTCTGTTTCGTTTCAAGAGTGCTGGGTCTTTTCGAAAGGGGGAATCCACAGCATCCGTGCTCTCTCTCTCTCTCTCTCTGTCCTTAAAGAAAGGGGGGGGGGAGAAAGGGAGAGCTTGAGCTGCTTTGGCTGGTCGTGCAGTTTTTTCCCTCCCTTTCGCTCCTTAAACAAAGAAAAAGAGGGCTTGGACAATACAGGGCAAGAAAGGACGCATGGATTCATGCTGAGCAGGAGAGATTGTTAGGTGGCGGTTTCGTCTTAAGGAAGAAACTGAAGGTGGAGTGTCTTGTAGGTTGGTCCCTGCTATCTTTGGTGTGAGTCAGGCTGTGCCCGAGATCTGCTTTGGGAAACTAGACCAGCTTGGGCTTAGTGAGCCGAAGGTGTAGAAAAGACGGGAAGGTATGTAAGTAGGCAGCCAAAAGGAGCTAACTAGCAATCAAAGCTTCCTTTGGGTTTAGCTGAGTTCCAGGGCTAAAATGAGAGGAATTCTTGATTGCAACCTTACTGTCAGTCAGTGCAGGCTAAGACATATGAGGTCTGAGTCACTCGGAAGCCCATATATTAACATTCTCAAATACCACACCTTGGTATGGTGTATTTTCTGCTTGGTGTTACAGTTTCTTCTCTCAAATATCTGAGTAATTGAAAAGCAGGCAACTAATCCGCTCTGCTGTTTATGTGTGCATTTTTTTATTTAAAAAAAACCCCACCATTTGTTATTAGACCTTGTTAGTAGAAACCATGATGGGAAGCCAAAGCACGCAGATCTCCCAAAAACATGACAGGATTCATAGGCATCACTTGGACGCTCTGGGTGCAATTGTTCTGTTGATTACGGGTGGAAAGTAATGGGCTGTGTGTACGCAGGGCAACTTTGATGTCCAGTGGTTAACTTTAGTGGTTGTGTTCGTTAATCAAAGCTGAATCAGTGAGCTCCTCCTGTCGTTTAATGACTCTGCTTATTTTATCTTAATTAATTGTAGCCAGTTGCGACCATTTCTGGTTCGGGAAGTACTATGCCTGGTCACTCATGTCTTCTTCATCTCACACCTGGGCTCTTGCAGTTCAGATTGAGGTTGAAAGCTTTTTGGAAACCTCAGCTGGTACAGCATGTAGCTGCCCATATAATTATGAGCACATCAACATTTTTCTGTGTTGCTTCTGGAACTGCACTGAGTGCCAGTTAGCTTCCAGGTACAATTCAGTGTGCTGATTGTCAACTTTAAAAACCTTTATTGCTCAGGGCTCAGATAACCTGAGCAAAAAACGCCTCCTCTGGATTATTTATTTATTAAATTTATATGCCTCCGGTCTCCCCATAGGGCGACTCTGCTTCCTAATGGGATCTGAGGTTAAATCTGCCTCCCAGTGAGATTGGGAAGAGAGGGTTTGCTGAAGGTCCCTCTTTTGAGGGACGTTTACAGATATCCTGTTTAAACTGCTTAGAGGCTGTGGTAATTTTAACCTTATAGATTCATTATAATTAGAAGAGAATATATGTAGCTCAGGATTGAAGTGTGGAGTCCTTGATGCTCTCTGAGCTTGGTTGTTTGCTTGGATGTTACTTAGTCAGGCAATGAAATGTCTACAGGCGAACAACCAGGCTCAGAGAGCATCAAGGAAACCACATTGAATAATTCAATGGAGTCAATTAATGAATAGGAATGTTGACATCGGAGTAGATAGTTTTCTTTTGCACAAGTATTAACTGATTCCTTTAAAACACTCCAGTTAGGGATGATGGCTCACAGTTCAAAAACATTGTCCAAATTGTGTGCAGTAACTTTAATATGATACTGTAGTTTTTCATTTGTATTTTGGTGATTTCTGCAATATTACAGTATTGTACCTGATTATTTATTACATTTACCCCCCAGGTTTAATTCAGGAGATCAAGTCCACATATATTGGCCTAAGACAGTGATTAGCCCATTGAGTTTCCGTGGCTGAGGATAATCTAGAATGTGCCCATCCCCCATTCCTTGTCCAACATTTTAAACCACTACACCACCCTGATTCTCCTGTCAAGTTATATTTTAAATTGTCCATTTAAAAGCATATTTTTATTTTTATGTATTAGTAATTTACAATTTAGTAGTGTATAGTTGTTCTGACACACATAACATTAACTGGAAATTGAAAATGTGTCAGAAAATGTGGCAAAACGTTTTTAAAAATGATTGTAAATTGAAGTATATATGCAATGAAATTTCTTTAATTAGACTCTTTAATCACTTTAATGAGTTTATCATCTGTGAGGAAAAAAAGTTAAACAATTTGATGTTTATTCTTTAGGAATGATCTGCCCTTTCTTTAGACATTGACTGTATTTTTAGATGCTGAAGCAACTATCTAATATGTACAATTTTTTTCTTTTGGATCAATAGTGAACACTGAGTGAGAATACTGAGTTCAGGAAAAGCATTTGCATCTAAAACAGTGACTTTATAAAACTATATTTTTTGGTAAAAAATAACAGTCATCATTTATCTGATGTAACAGTCTATCATTTATCTGATGTAACAGTCATCATTTATCTGATGTAAACCAAAATGTAAATTAAACTTTTAAGACTAGATTCTTTACAGATATTTAATAGTTACCTGATTAAGGTTTGGATATAGTGCAGTGTTATAGCTATCAAGTTATTTAAAGAACAAAAAGTAACCTAATTATATAGATGGAAGGAGTACATTTTAGTTTATATTTTATCTATATTTTTGTATATATTTTGCAGATAAATACTGATATTTTTACAACATTTAATAAATATATTATGTGGGAATGTATGTGTTGGCCAACATAGTCAGACATAAGAAAGGACAAACTGTTTATATGCTTTATTTATCAGATTTTTATCCTGTTTTTATTTATGTGTCTAAAAAAAGTACACAGGAATAAGTACAGTTAGTCTTCAACTTACAGTGGTTTGTTTAGTGACTGTTCAAAGTCACGACACTAAAAAAAGTGACTTATGACTGTTTTTCACACTTACGATTGTTACAGCATCCCAATGATCACATGATCAAAACTTGTACATTTAGCAACTGGTCGTTACGACGATTTCAGTGTCCCAGGGTCATGTGATCACCTTTTGTGACCTTCTGACAAGCAAAGGCCAATTGGAAGCCAGATTCACTTAACCTTGTTACTAATTAACTTACTAAAGTTACTAAATCCCATGTACTGCAGCTTCTTCAGTTGTCTGCTAGTTCAGCAGATTAGTGGATCAAATCTCACGGGCTCAAGGTTGACTCAGCTTTCCATCCTTTCAAGGTGGGTAAAATGAGGACCCAGATTGTTGGGGGCAATATGCTATTTAGTACACTGTTGATTGTTGTAAGACGCCCAGAGTCCTCGGAGAGTGGGTAGCATAGAAATATGATTAATAAAAATAAAAATAAATTTAACAATTAAAATGATCCTTATTAATTTAGTGCTCATATTTGAGCTAATATGCTAGTACTTACCTTGTGTTTTATAAACGTAATTAACAAATCTACTTCATGAATGCAAACCATCCTGTATTTTATCTTATTAATAAAACATTTTTTAATCCAGGAACAGGAGAAGATATTTCTCTTTTATGAAAGCAGCTTGTCTTGTACACAGCAGTTACTACCAATTCTCCATTACTACCAATTCTTGCTAGAGAAAGAAATTCGTCCATTTGGCAGTTTTCTTATGGTTAAGTTATTATTATTTTCACTCCTTTGTTTTGTGCTTTGTTTTACTTTGTCTTATCATGACATGGGAATTTGGTTTCGTCAATATGCTCTTTAAATTTAAAAAAATATTATTAATGTGAAATGAGAACCCCGCCTTCATGCATTTGTCAGCTTTCTAGTGGTGTCACTAGAATTTCTTCCCAGCCACTATATAATAAATAACTTAATATTTGAAAGGTATTTTTAGCTTGATTTGAGGAAATTGAGTGTTATTTTTTTTAATAATACGGTGTACAAAAATGAATGTAAAATCCCAAGATTTCATCAGAATGATGAAACATGGGCTGTAACTTGGTGACACAAGCCTTTTCCTTATATGAAGTTGCAGTAAATGAACAAAAGGGACAGGACGTCCGTCACAATGTGTGTTTTGTCATTTTGTTTTCTGTGCATCCCTATGACTATGTAGAATTGCAACTAGTGGTAAACTGTTGGAACCAACTAACAGCGCTTATAAGGTTATGACTGTAATGGCCTGCATTTTCACAGATGAATTTATAATTTCTGATGATAGTTCTCTTCATAGCTGCATGAACACACAAAGATAAATTTTCTCTATTTTCTCTATTTTTGTTTTCTGTAAACCACCTAGAGCAGTGATGGCTAACCTTTTTGCCATGGCGTGCCAAAAGCAGGGGGAGTGTGGGGGATCACACACACACATGCTCACACCCATAATTCAATGTCCCCTCGCCCTGCCCCCCCACCCGCACATGCGCATGTGACCTCCTGCGCTTCCCCTGCTTTTTGTACATGATGGCACGATGGGCCTCGTAGGCCCGTTTTTCGTCCTCCACAGGCTCCAGAGGCTTTCTAGGAGCCTTGGGAAGGCAAAAATGGCCTTCCCCACCCATCTCCCAGAGGCCCTCCGGAGGCTGGAAACAGTCGTTTCCTGACTTCCGGTGGGCCAGAAAGGCCCGAAAATCAGCTGGCCGGTATGCGCATGCACACTGGAACTGAGCTAGGGCAATGCTTGCATGCCCACAGATATGGCTCCATGTGCCACCTGTGGCACACGTGCCATAGATTCGCCATCATGGGCCTAGAGTCGCCGTGAGGGAGTAAGCAGCTATATAAATTTTCCATAATAAATGAATACTTTATGGAGAAATTAAGCAACTTTTAACTTTGAAGCATATTTAAAGTTAAACTAGCCTTCTGGTTTTTCTAATGGTGTATAGGGAGTCCTCACTTAACTATGTTCCATTCAAAATTACAACAGTATTGATGGCTGGTTCTCAAAAATTACATCTTTTGGCAGCCCACTCACATTTAAAACCTTAGCATGTACTTCAATATCATCACCCTGCCTATTGCATTGCATAATCCTGGCCTAATGACTACAATATATGACTACCAGAACTGCCATTATCAAGCAGTAGGGTCATGTGATGTTTTGTCTGATGACTGCTTCACCAAACAATGGAAATTCTGGTCCCAATTCAGGTTGTTAAATGTGTTTGTAAAAGCAAAATACAGCCAATATAATCATAGTACAAGTAGTCCTCATTTAGCAACCTTTCACAGTTACAGCAGTGATGAAAAATTAACTTCACAATCAATCGTCACATTTATGACCTTTGCAGGTCTGTAAAGAAAAGGAGAGCTGAAGTCATCGTAAGCACAATAGTGATTTCTCTTAGTGACCATTTTGCTTAAGGACTGACTTACTGATCCCAATTGTAGTGGCTAAACAAGGGCTACTGTAAATTCTTTAGGAATGGCCTGTCACACAGACTAGTGAACTGTGAAGGTATGTAGATCAGTTTCAGAGCATACTGCAAAATATTACATATATTTGATATAAAGGTTTTTCTCTAAAGAGCTTGAATGAGATGTTTTTTAAAGCAGTTTTTAAAACTGAGTAATTATCTTAGTGTTGCAGATAAGAACAAATAGCTCAGAAAAATGTTACCAACCTGGCTGCATATAATGCCGGACAGCTTGAGTGACAGGTTTGGCAAGTTATTTACTTTAAAGGAATTGTTATTCTGTCTCCAAATGAGTAAGTGCTGGCTAGCTGTAAGCCTTGCTCACACAAGAATAGTCCAACTATGATGATAAGATTAAAAAAGAATCTTACCAGGCCAATTGCTGTTTCAACTCCATTCAACTTAAGGTTACAGTATTAGTATTTTCCCAGAAGTTGTCTGATTGAATGGCTATCTGATATTCTGATCTTGTTTCCATGGAAAATGAATCATTAGTCTTGAAAGGATTTTTCCCCCCTTCCATACTTAAATTTTCCAGATTGGCAATAATATTCCCATGGTTGTAGATATTATTTAAATCTTCTGAAGCAATGTGCCGATTTATTTTATGAAGCTATTTAGGACAATTGTTCCTCAGGCTGCTGTGAAATGGGAGACACACTTTAAAAAAAAAACTGAGTCTGTTTTCATTTAAAACTATCGTTCACTGAGGGAAAGGGGGAGAACATTTTCAACATTTGTTTTCCATGTTCGAATAACCTGAACACAATGGAGGTGGAAAAAAAACAAGGAAGATAAATTTTGTATACATGGACTGAAATATGAGTGGAAAACCAAGCTTGAGAGTTTAAGAACATAAGGACTTGAATATATCCTGATATTTGGTTTTATACGAGTTATAGAATCAAACATGACAAATTAAGACAACAAAGAGGCAGAGGACACCAGAACTGTAATGGAAATATTTAAAGGACAATTTGAAAATCACAACAATAGAACTATATATTAAAGGCTGTCCTAAGAAGGAAAGGGCTTCAGTTTTTGAGAGGCTATTAATAAGGAAAAATAATGACCATCCCAAAAGGTCATTCCAAAGCCTGTGTAGACTTCCTCCCAGATATGAGATGGATATGAGGAGCTCCTGAAATATATAAGAGGAGGGTCTGACAGTCAGATTTATACAGGAGGGGGAGCAGAAGGGGGAGGAATATTCTGATTGTGCAAGACTTTAAAGATCAACATCAGCAAGCTGAATTGTGGTGACATCCTTGTAAGAGATAATGCATTCATTTCACTTACATTCTTTCTGTGCAGCTCCTGTTAACAAATAAACTGCAGCTTTCTGGACCAGGTGTATTGCAGTAATCCAGATTTGATGAAATTTAGATATTTTTTACATGCCCCTCTTTCAATCAAAAGAACTCAAAGCTAATAACTGTTTTCAAGGAGAATGTTACATCATTGTACCCAGGTAGCATCACTGTTAGTTTATGCCTTCTTGGAGTGAGATGAAGAGTTAGTAGAGGAAGAGTTAGGTGTCATCATATAATAATGATCTAACACCCCCTGTGCAGTTATACCCTCTTAATAGTATCATACATATACTAAATAGCATAGGGCCGTGATGGTGAACCTATGGCACGTGCCACAGGTGGCACGTGCAGCCATATCTGTGGGCATGCAAGCGTTGCCGTAGCTGAGCTCCAGAAAGCATGTGCGTGCCCGCCAGCTGTTTTTTGGGCCTTCCAGACCCAACGGAAATCAGGAAACATGCAGTTTCCGGCCTCTGGAGGACCTCTGGGGTATGTGTGTGTGGAAGGCCGTCTTTGCCCTCCCCAGGCTCCAAGAAAACCTTTGGAGCCTGGGGAGGGTGCAACCCCCACTTTTGGCATGCGATGGCATGGTGCCCTCCCCAGGCCCACCATGCCATCGCATGCCAAAAGTGGGGGTTGCAGGGGGGGTTGCATGTGCATATGTGAGGGGCAAGGGCGTTGAATTATGGGTGTGGGCACACGCGCAACCCCCCTGCACTCGCCCCGCTTTTGGCACGCAACGGCAAAAAGGTTAGCCATCACTGGCGTAGGGGATGCTTAGAATCCCATGGAATCATATAGCTGTGGGGTGCAGTGGTTAGAATGCAGTATTGCAGGCTGACTCCTCACATTGCCAGAATTTGATTCCTTTGATCCTGACTGGTTCAAGGTTGACTCAGTCTTCTATCCTTCTGAGGTCGGTAAAATGAGAACTCAGATTGTTGGGGGGCAACATGCTGACTCTAAGCAGTGCTTAGAGAGTGCTGTAAAGCACTGTGAAGTGGTATATAAGTCTAAGCATTATTGCTATTGATCAGTGAACGGGGAGCTCAGTAAGCATCCCTTAACGTCAGCTTCTAAGACTGATCACTATCAAATGTATCTTCAAGGACCATTCTTTAATGATTCAGAAGGATATTATGACTGATGAAATGTAAATCCTCAGAACTAGTTGGGACATCTGCCCCTATCTAGTTCCTGACATCAAAGTATTAACCAAAACAGTGGCTAAAATCAAACTGAGGTTGATTTAGAAAATCCACTGGCATATCTGTTGCATGGGATTATACTGTAAGTAGTAGAAGAGCATTATTAGCAGATAAAAGCATCATGGTGAGATTTGGATTAAGAATACTATTTATAGTACTGCCAGTTATCCTAATTTTATTTATTAGATATATTCCTATAATACTGCAACTGAAAAGACTCTTAATGGCTTACATAAAATATAAAAAACCAATAAGAGCATTATATATTGTGTTTCTTTAAAAAAGAAAGGATAGTGTCATACATGCCCGCTAGATGTCTTCTATGTAAGTTTAAGGGAGCAGGCTATTAAGGAAAAATACAATTTCCTGTTAAATAGGTCTGGGAATCGGTGAAGTATGAGGTTTGGAATTCCTTAATTTAATTAAAATAAATATTTTGGAGAACTTCACTGAAGGGTGCTGTATAAGCCGAGACAGTAATTTTCTAGAAAAAGAAAGTTCCATTGTAGCTTTTAGAGTGACTTGCTATTAGTGAGTTAATTGGTATGTACACAGTAAGGTTATACTTGATTCTAATTCAGTGGTATCTTGGCAAATAGT
Source organism: Masticophis lateralis (assembly GCA_030761175.1). NCBI lineage: Eukaryota > Metazoa > Chordata > Lepidosauria > Squamata > Colubridae > Masticophis > Masticophis lateralis. The sequence continues at coordinate 127,915,673 of JAUDYJ010000003.1, forward strand.
TTCTGTGCTCAGCCTTTTGGATTATTTTCAGTTCTTCCAGCTGTATAATAGTTGTAAAAGAGGAGGAAACAATGGAAGCTGAAGGATTTCATCAAATGTTGATTTTCTGACTGAAATAATTGCCAAATACAATTGGTTCTCTAATGTACAAAATCTTGACTCATAGTTGTAGTTTTGTTCTGCTACAGAATATGTATAAGCTATTGCATCATTTTTGGATATCTGCTAAGTCTGAAAACTGTTGGATATTTCCAGTCCCTAATATTACACCACCTTCAGAAATATGTAAAGACTCCTTTTTAGCATAGATAGTTCATAACTCTAAAACAAACACATTTTTTTCTTTTTGTGCAAAGAAATTAATTATTTTTTTACAAACGTATTTCATACAATCTGCCTACAATGAGTACCAAGCATTTCATTAAACTGATTGATACAGTGTTTGCTCCTTAGCATTTAAGCATATCAATTATTTGCTAAACAGGGAAGGACTGTTAAAATCAATCTAGTATCGGTTTGGACAAAGCAAATTTGCTTAATGAATGTTCCATTCTAGCTACTGGTATGATTTGGCACATTGCAGGGTAAATTATTGCTAACTAAAGATCCTCTTAATAACTTAAATAAATTAATTTAGAAATCAGTACAATATATGCAGAATCAGTTATTGCTTATATAAATAAGACTTAACAGGCTGATTCCTAATATTATTACATTTAGTAGTTTTCCCGGTTCCAGTGATTAATAGAATAGAACATTGTCATGAATCATTGTTCAACTATTAAGTACATCAGTAGCTACAGAAATGAAAACATAACATGACAGGTACCATAATATCCTTGGAAACTTTGCCCGCAATCTCAGTATTGAATTCTGATGATATTTCTGTTCATATATCAATGAATGACATTGTCTGGATGACTTTATGATTTTTCCTTAGCAAAATCACATAGCTGGAAACCATGCAGTAGAGTGTAATTCCTGTAGAGATCACAGTGTTATTTTCTGTGCCATCTTGCTGTGCATAAGAGGCCAACATAGAGATTCCAGAAGACCTGCAAAGCAATCAATGCCTCTTCGTAGCTAAATATAAATTATTTTCTTGTAGTATAGAAAGCCAGGGATTGCGGACCTAAAGGAGAACAAAAAATACAACTGGAGGGTAGTAGTAAGGCCTTTTGAGTAGGATACGATAACATAAATAAATGAAGGAGTTTTGTACAATAGAAATATAAGATTGTGGTTTCCATAAACCAGGGTCTTTAGGAAGAAATGTCTGGTAGAAGTAAATTATATGATGAGTCCTTTGGTAGCTTTTTAGTAAACACAGGATAGAACAATTATTGATATTTTTGAAGTTTGATGTGGGACAAGACTCCTGAGAATATCATGGATAGTCAAGAAAAACAAATAAATAATCTGAGTTTCCACTTGAAGAACAAGTGACCGGACTGAAATGATCATCAAATCAAATCTTTAATAAGGTTATAGACTAGCATACAAATGATAATATTTTGAACACAGTGTGCAAAGACCTATATGTCTGGAGAAACCCTGACTAAGTAGAAAAGAGATAAGAGGATAACCAGCAACAAAGTGGATGGACTCAATCACAGGGGTGATGGGTGTACTGTTCGGAGACATAAAAGACCAGGCTAGGGAGGGAGGGACAGATCCTGAAGAAAATCTATTTATGTGATTGCTAATAGTTTATACTAACTTGACAGCACATAATCAATATTATTTTGGACCTAAATAAGAGTACTGATGACAGCAATGACTGGATGGTCTTGTCAAGATAGATACCAATGCTGTGAGCCAAGCTTCCAATCAAAGCATCCAATGACTATCTGGAAAGGCAGCCTTGGCAGTTTTAAAGAATCACTCTAAAGAGTAGCAGTTATTGAAAGAGGCTTTGGAGATGTCATTGATATTGGATCCTGGGCAGGTCTTGCTGAGTAATTTAGGAATAATATCCGAGTTAAAACTGGAATGGAGTTTTTAGCTGTTAGCTGTTTTAGATGTTGAAGGTGAATTGGAAAATAATTTGGACAGTGACTAGTGTAATTTTCACCTAGAATTAGTGGATGCCAGGAGTACATTGAAGATCTCTCTCCATCCAAGAGAGAGAGAGACCTAAGTAGGGAAAAATCAGAGTATGGGTAGGGATTCCAGCCTGCAAAATGGGAATTGCAGGAGGAAAAACTCTTGTAGTGTCCAGGAAGCTGTATTTATTTTATATTTGGTTCTGTAACTGTGTAGGGAATAAGGGAAGCTGAGATTGTTGGGGGGGTTGACTGTGTGGTTTCTATTCCGGCCCGAGCGGCCTGCCTAGTTAGTCAGACCATGCTTATTTTGATCCTACGTGCTGCTTGTGGTATTGATAGTGGATAGGCTGTTGTGTGGTTGAGTGGATTAGAAGATTACAGTTTTGATAAGGCTTATGTGGATGGAATCTGACTATGACTTGGGGTGAAAGCAGGATGGGTTGAGGGAGAATTAAGTATGAGTGCCAAGGTTGCTATTCCAAAGCAAAGGTGATCAAAACAATTCTACCAACTTTCTCCTAGTTGCCCCATTCTTGGCTCCTGATGGTCAGGTATTTGGAGATTTGGGGGCAAGCTGCTTCTTTTAAATAACAATTTATGGTCACATTTGGTTGTGGATGAGCAGGTGGATCTAGAATGCCTTACTGAAATCTGATTGGGAAGGAGGCAGTGATTATGTCTTTTCTGAGATCTCCCCCTCCAGGGCCCAGGGCAACAATTGTCACTGATCTTATATGATACCTGAACCACAAATGGGCAGAAAATAAATTACACAGACAGGCATCTTATTTATGACTAGGGACCCTACTTTTGTACTTAGAGGCTATGAATATCTACATGTTGTGAGTATTAAACTGTATCTACTACACATTCAGCTCTGTCTCCAGCTCTTTGATCTTATCTTATGGTTTGGCATTGAAGTTCCTTCACTCTTTGGCAAAGTAAATCTATATCTCATTGGATCAGGGCTGTGAACAATTCATTGAGCTTATAGCTTCTATTGTAATCATGGACTTATTGCAGGTAATCGCTGCCCCAGTACAGGGAGGTGGGCCCTTGAAACCTTGTATTTTAGAACAGTTATCCTGCTAACTGGATATGGAGGATCTGTTGGCATGATCAGATAGTTTCTTAGGCACGTGGGTGCTTAGATCTGACCCACAGGGCTGCCCTGGAAACAGCAAAGGGCCCACCCACGGCCTGCAGCCCTCGCTTATTGAAAATGGAGCCCTGGGGGCCGCGCTGGCAGAGAGATGCAGGAGGCTGTCGTGACTGAAGAGCACCCGCCCCCCCATTTTCACTGCCAGAGGGCTAGCAAAACAAACTAAAAGCAAAACAAAATAAAAGGAGAAATGTTTCCCCTTTTCATTTGAGCATCCAAGAGAAAGGGAAAGAGGAAAGAAGAAAGACATAGAAAAAGATAGAACGATGGGAAGATAGCAAAGAAGGAAAAAGAAGGAAAGAGGGGAAGGAAGAAGAAGGGAGAATGAAGAGCGAGGGGAGGAAGGAAGGAAGGGAGGGAGGAAGGAAGGAAGGAAGGAAGGAAGGTAGGTTCTGCCTTAGCACTTGGCCACTAGGAGCCCTGCTGCCTTTTCCCCATCCCCTTGTCTCTGCTGAGAATGCTTTGGTTACAAAGCTGGGTCTTCTTGCATGGAGAGAGAGTGGGCCTTCCTCTGACCCACACACTTTGCCCTCCCACACACACCATGGGCAACCTGGCCAAGGAGAATGAACAACACCAGTAGCCTCAAGTAAGAGGTAGGCACAGCCGGGCACCCCCTCGGGGAAGCAGTGCTGGGCTGGCTGTGGGGTCCCAGTGCCCTAGGAGCTTGAGGGCCACGCTGGGCTCTTGCCCTCTGCCTAGGACTCTTCCCTTCTTGCCTAGGGCTCTGGACAGCCTGCGCCGCCATCCGAGGGTCTTCCACATGGCCTGAGAAGGACAGCGTGGTTTCTCTGGAGGACAAGGGTTTGGCGTTCTCCCTGGTCTTGCCTTCCTCACTGAAGACAATGGATCCCCCCAGCCCCGCCTGGGCCACCACAGGTGCCCTTGACACGAGTGATGTCAAAGTGGCCATACCCATCCGGTCCCCTGAGTTCAAACACAGTCCTGATGCGGCCCTCAATGAAATAGAGTTTGACACCTCTGCTCTAGATGTTCAGTGTATTCACTAGGGAATACTTAATCTATCTTAGTTTTTAGATGGGCTTTAAATTAATGTTACTTTCTCAACATTGACCGTTATAGCAATATTACAACTTTAATCATTATTATTACTCATTCTAATTAATTTTTTTGTGGTAATACTTATTCTTAATGTTTTTGCATATTACTTCATATTTCATATGAGAATTAATATTCTGTGATAGACATTGAATTGAGAAGACCTTGATGCAAGTGTGCTCATCCATAAAATTTATCAAATGATCTTGTTCTAGTAATCGCTCCCCAGATTATACTAATTTATAGAATAATACTTAGAATAAATGAGATAATCCTGTATATATGCTACTTGGAACTATTCAAGTGTGATGCTTGCTGCTTTCACAGTTTTTAATAATTTTTCATGAATTTCGTTTGGTGACATATAGAAATCACAAGCCAGTATTTTTCAGTATGAACATGTTGGTGATAGCAAGCAGCGAGCTGTGGCACGATTGTAGCATCTTCTACGTACTATAAATTCAATAAAAGAGACTCTTATTTGTACAAGACTATTTCCCAAATGACTGAAAAAGGAAAGTAGTTATATTTTATGCTTTTTGTCACAGTATATAATGCATCCTTGAGCAAGGTTATTTTTATTTGTGTTTGTGCTGAACAGAAAAATTACATTGTTTGCACTGATAGAATTAAACACAAAAAGTTCAAGTATAGTAGCTGTTTGATGTAATTGGTGGTAGCTAATGTCATTGTAGTTGATTAAATATTAAATAGTCTGTCTGGTTTCAACATTATGCATGCTGGCATACTTCCACCTACAAAATAGACCTACTGTTTGAAATACGTGATCAATACAAATTTGTGTAACATGGACGAAAGTGCTTCTTTTTAGCTAGTTCTTCTCAAGTACTGTATGCCAACAATTCCTGAAATTGGTTGCCAAAAAGATATCTGAGAACTCCTTGTTTCTAAAGATTTCAAAATCTTTAAAATAAAACAGGACTGCAGAGCAGTATATTCATGAACATTAAAAATCTGGATATACTGTATTTGATTTCTTGAATATTCAGTGCCAACATTGGATATGGGAAAGTATTAAAAACAGGCGGAAAACATGTTTTATTTGGAAAGATATTTCTAGGATTGGTAGAGTATTGTCATGTCTAAGCAGAGATCAGACTTCCAATGGGGTGAAAAAAGTGAGTGGTTATAATCATGTAGTTCAGATTGATTAAAATGCAGCTGAACAAATTTGGTCATATATGTTTTAGATGGTGGAGAGAGTAACTGTACAAATATGTGAGCTATAATTGTTAACAAGACTAAAACAAGGTTTCCCTTTGTAGCCATGTATTGCTTCACCTTCCACTATTAATTTTATTGTGTCCTATTTTGTAAAATTAAATTGCACTCACCTGTCAGATGCAATGCTTCTAACACAAAGTGGCTGAAATGACAAATTGAAACTGCCTGCTTACATTCAGCATATTTAGCAGATAGCTTATTAAATGTCTTGAGTGCTATGGTGATAGCTGCAATTTTAAAATTCTCTTTCCCTGAAATATACATTTCATCTAAATAGAGCTTAACGGTGATGAGAGTAAATGTTTTAATCATTGGCTAGGAGACTTCCTGCTCAGAGCAAACAGTATCTATCTCCAGACTACTTAAAATGGAGATACACTGTTTAGTTTTCCATTTAATCTGTTTGGATAAAAGACAATACTTTGATCCTTATTTTGGTGATAAATCAATAAGAAAAATATCCATTGTCTTGGGATCACCTGATGATGACTTCACCGACACATGTGTGTTGGCAACAATATAGAAATGCCTTTTTCAGACTATTTAAGTTTCCAAGTTTAGTTCATGGCCTAGACTTCCTTGTTTTTCCCCTTACTAATCATTTGTGATTTAATTTATTAACTGTAATTGCATTTACATAGTACTGGATGTGATTCAGTTTATTAACTGTAACTTTATTTACATAATACTAAAAAGAATGACAAATGGCAGTCTTCAGCATGGCTGTGATTTTTCCCTTTTCTTTCCCCTTTTGCTCATTTCTGATGAAGTATTTCTTTTATTTTTCTTTTGTATGCTTATTAGCGAAGACCTGTCTTTTCACCCTAGTTCTTGGCAGGGGAGAGTGAGACACTGTATCATGCTTTGTTTTCTTTTAATTATTTTTATTCTTTATTGATTGTATTGTAATTTTCTTTTTAGATTGTTGTGAGCTTCCCAGAGTCATTGTCGGTTGGTGTACAAATTATTATTTGTCCACTAGTTTTGCAACAAATGTGATCACTGTTGGCTTGGAACTACAGATAAAAAATTGCTACTGTTTTATTATTTATTATTTATTTTAGCATTGTTCACTCATCCTCCCCTTCCCTCTTTTATTGTGTTTCTGATATTCATCATTATTTTTTGGAACATGCCTTTGTTCAACATGGAATGAAAGGGTGCAGAGGAACTCTCTTAAACATTTATTTTATTTCATCCATGGTTCAATTACACAATTTCCTATGAGATACAGCAGAAGCATTTACTGAGATCATATTTTTTATGCTGCATACAGAAAGAAGCAACAGATAGTTAAATTAAATTGTTATGTCTCTATGCTAGGTAATCATTTTCTGTGTGATACAGATCTCTCCCCCCCTCCCTCTCTTTGCTGAATAACAACTTTATAAGCATCATGTATAACCTTATTTTGAAGGAAAGGTAAGGAATCCAATAAATAATTCACCTTTAGAATTTAATTAAGAAAGTATTAGTTCCCTTAGCATAAATAAATATCTTTGAAATCTAGTAACCAAAAGGGCTCTATAGTCCCAATTCTTTATCAACTTTTTCATTGATTGAAAGATTAGGATCGGGTTACAACTTCATGTTACCTTTTTCTTTTCAAGCTAAAAATTAATATAATTTAATATATGTTACTATGAAACTGTAGGTCCTGATACATTTCTGGTTGACTGTTGTAAAATATACTTATTTTAAAATGTCCTATTTTATGGGAGAAATGTGATAATGCCTTCTTACACTAATTTCACTAAGCCGGTAAATATATATTCAAGTTGTAGATCAATTTCCTTAGTAAATTCAGCTTATCCACCAGAAAGCTAGTATCAATTTCTAAATGATACCATAAAATTAATTCATTGTAGTTTAGATCTAGGTTATTTGTTTAGATATTGAGAAAGCAGTGGTGAAATCCTCCACGGATTGCCACCAGTTAGCTGCTCGTGCATGCGCGGTGTGTGCCAGATGCATGCTGTGCATGCACGTGCACACCAAACACATGCTGTGTGCATGCGCAGTGCGCACCAAATGCATGCTTCGTACAAAAAAAGGAGCCATTTGAAGGTAAGTAGAACAGTGAGGGGGAGGAAAACAGCTGTGCCGCGTGATTTCGATTCCCTAGAAAGCAGGATTTCCTGCTTTCTAGCGAATGTAAATTGTGCGACACAGCTGATCGTCGGAAATACCGGTTCAGATGAACCGGTAGCTTTTTTTTTCCTACCAGTTTGCCCAAACCAGTAGCTTTTATTACTACTGGTTTACCCGAACTAGTGCGAACTGGTAGCATTTCACCCCTCTGAGAAAGCTTCTGTTTTTATTATTAGAAATTTTGAAAATATTAATATTCTAGTAGGTATGATAAAACCAAGTGTAGATAATGATTTATGTTTCATAACTATGTTCAAATCTCTCTCTTCTTTTCTAATTTATTCATAATTGGATTAAATCAGACTTGGTAGCATTGAGTCTTAGTTATAGATTTTTAGGTTGTGTTTTGGTTCTTTTATGTATCATAGTATAAAGGTTCCTAAAAAGTCTTCTTCAATGATACACTTAAACCGTCGATATTTGCAATAAAGGAACAAATTTTAGACAGCTTGTATGGTACTTCTTTTTGGAAAGATGGATGTAAATGAGATGACTTTGAAGGTTGATATTGTAAGAAGTCGACCTATTTTTAATTTTTTCATATTCAGAAATTGGTTCGTTGGTTTATGCTTATTCTATTGCTATTCTTTGAAATTCATAGGCTATCAATGTGACTTAAGTGGCAGTGCATATATTCTTCTTGCTGTATCCCCAATATCTTAATTTTATCAAAGGAAAAATTACGACCCACTTATGTGCAAGGAGTAGCCAAATAATTATTGTACAAAATTAGAGCACTTGCAGAGATTTCCGGCAAGGAACTGCTGATAAGTGCTGCTCATCAGCATTTGAATTAGTTTCTTTATTTCTCACAGACGGACAAGAAAGGGGATATTTCACAATGTTGATCACATTTTCTATCTTTCCTAGCTGTCCATTTTACTGGCTAACTATACTTCCGGCCTTCTTTCATGTTATATCTGATTTGTTTATATTGCTGATAGTTAATTCTGATCATGTGTTTTTTGTGTTAAATTACAGTATGGATTTGATATTAGTATTTTTGCTATGTAGTACCATATTATTGCTATTGTTAATACTGGTTTAATAAAGGAGCCAATTCAACTGCTCTCCTTTCAGAATTAATGTTAATCCTTTTGATTCTGCTATCTGTTTTACACTTGGAAAGTTAGGTTTAATTAAGTAAATTACACAAAAATACATTTTCTACAAAACAGTGTACTGTATTTGAGTTCAGAATATCTAAAAAAAAATCTCTTGTTCATCAGAATTTTCTCTAAAGAGAGAAGAGCTAATGTGTGAGTGCCTACTTAATGGAAATAGAAAAAAAGAATTATTATTGCATATCCAGTATGCATTCAGCTTGAAGAGAATCAAAAAATGAATGAGAAAAATGATCAAATTAAGTAAAAATAATAATTTACATAAATTTATTCCTCCAAATGCTGCCATGGCTCATCAGTCAATGATTTCCATACTCTATGTATGCAAAGATGATCATTGAATTCATCACAATCTTAGTCTTAGCATACAGTCTTAGCATACATCACACAGTCTTAGCATACATTCTGAATCACCTTATGCACACTACAAGAGTTAATGCCACAGTGCCCCCCATCATTAGCCCTTACAGTTTGTCTAACAACCATGGAGTCCCTCCCCCTGCAGATTTTACTCTGCTAATCGTTGCCGACTATAGGTGGCACTGCTCATCTCTATTTCAAGGCCATTGGGCCAGCGCTGTCTGAAGATATTTCTGTTGTAATGTTGTCAGCATGATGTCATGGAATGCTGTTACCTTCCCACCAAAGTTGTACCTGTTTATCTACCTGCATTTGTATGCTTTCAAACTGCTAGATCGGCAGGAACTGAAGTGGGGATGGGAGCTCACCCTGTCGCATGGAACTTGGGTTTCAAACCTGGACTGCCACTTTCTAACAACCACACTGCGCCTCTAATAATCTTGGTACCGCCAAAATCTCAGCATCCCTGGAGTCAGGGTTCCAAGTATTTCTTAAAAGTGTTAGTTGTATTATATTAGGATCTAGTAGGATTCAGAAATACTGTCTTTTCGATAGCATCTTTTTTTTAAAAGATGTTTGCTGATTCTTTTTTTTTAATGAGTGTATTTTTGTGTGTTCCACCTTTGTTTTTAGTAAATGAAAAAAAAGCATCTATTGAATTCAAGATTTTTTCCCATTGGCATAATGACTTTTTCTCCTTTTCCCCTCATTTTTTCCCATTTTATAGGATCAGTTTGATAATTTAGACAAGCACACGCAGTGGGGCATTGATTTCCTGGAAAGATATGCAAAATTTGTTAAAGAAAGGATAGAGATTGAACAGAATTATGCAAAGCAACTGAGGTAAGTTATTTGTAAAATTCTTATATTTTAAATTTAGATGTTAGCTAAAAATCATTGCCCAAATATTGTAATCTTGGAAGATTAAATATATTTTAGCCATGCAGTAAAAACCAGTGTTTTTCTATCCTTTTAAAATTAGTTACTACTTTCTGTAAATATCTATCTTGATTCCTTCCACTTTAATTCCGTCCACTTTGGCACAAGTAAAGTCATGTTTTTAGTTCAGATATGCAAACAAAAGCTTGTGTAACAAATGGCATACCATACTTTGCAAAGAGACCAAAACGAAATATGTTTTTTTAATCCAAAATCACCTAAAACAGGATCTTTTAAACTCACTATTGATGACTGCTGTTACTCATTTGCTATGTTTGAAACATCACATATTTTTGCACTTTTTTCCCCTACAGAGAAGGTTGTGGTTATAGAGATCTGAATTAAAATATAATTGCTCATTTTCGGTCTTTTTATGTTGCTTTTCAATGCTTTTCAGTATGTGGTGAAAAAAGAAAGCTTCAATTTCTTAGGATGAATTTCCTCTGTTATTTTTCATTGGATTATATTCTTCTGACCTTGATAGAATATTGTAATAAAGAAGGGAATTAGTTATAGTTTTTTACTATGATAGGAAATTGAAAATATTGGAAGTTGTAAATATATTCATTGGAATTTAGCAACAGATGTAAGAGCTAATAGTGGTTGTACTTTATTTTGTTTTGATGTTCACTGTTTTCCTGTTGTTAAGAGATATTGTTGCTTTCATATAATGATAGGAGTCATTCTTGAGAGCTGAGAATGTAAGTTGGTTGCAGAAATATTTAGATATGATCCTTTATTCTGGACAGCATAAAATAGAAGCAAACTATTAAAGCTGATATATATTTTTTCCAGATGGATGCTTTTTACATTAATCTTTGAAGAAAATATTGTGAGCAGTGGATTTTTCCCTAATTATAAATTTCAGAACATTCTCTAGTTCTGTTTCTTTTTTTTAGATAACAATTTTTTTTAAAGATCCATTTCAATTAATTTATGTTTTTGTATTCTCATCTAGTTTCATTTCCTTTTCTGCAATATTCTCATACTTCCTTCGGTTTAGAGCAGTGCTCCTCAAAACCGAATAAACTATCGAAAATTGGGATAAAAGTGGTTTTTCTTCAGGTAACAAATCTATTATCTAATAACAACAGGACCATTTGAATAAAGACTTTCTGATAAGCAGTTTAGGGAAATGGTGGGGAAAATTTGGGAAGCACTGGGTTAGAGAATTACCTCTTAGTATGTATGTATGTATGTATAGTTCTTTGTTTATTACAATGATAAGCACATCAATTAATAAGGTTTAAACATTTTCCCACTGTATATTTTGTGTTGGGCTATTCACATGTCACAAATACCATGTTTCCCTGAAAATAAGTCCTCCCCCAAAAATAAGCCCTCCCTGAAAATGTTTAAACATGTGCGCAGCCAGACCCCGCCATTTTCTCTGGTTAGAGTTAGGGAGACAGAGCTGGAAATCAGGTAAGATGGCAAGTGGATCCCCGTCTTGCTCCATGCGCCCCAAAATAATAAGACTTCCCCAAAAATAAGGCCAAGCGCTTATTTCAGGGTTCAAAATAATATAAGACAGGGTCTTCTTTTCGGGGAAACACGGTAATAGTACGTGATAATATGCCACATAAATATATGTTCCCCTTGCTTATTCCATTGTCTACTAAAATTGTGAATGCTAACTATTAAAATTGAATTTAATCTAATTTAAGTAATTATTCTGAGATGTGTACAGGTAGACCTCAGGTTACGACTAAAATTGGGACCAGAATTTCCATTGGAAATCGGTATAGTCGTGTCATGTAACTGCATTGGCTTACGACGGCAATCCTGGCTCTCCCCAATATGCTTATTAATCAAGAATCCCATGTTGTTAAATGAGTGCCCACTCCCAATCCAATCCATTCTGGGCTTGGTCCCTTTCATCCCAAGCCTTGCTAAGATAAAGGACTTATTTTAATTCTCCCACCCACCTGTCTTCCCCTCCCATTTCTGTCCTTTTGGCCACCCTTGGCCAAAGTGACAAGCAATCCCAAAACTGTGTGACTCTGTGGCTACTTGCCATGCCCCAAGAAGCAAGCATTAATTTTCCCAGTTTCTTTTTATCCCCAGGCCCATGGGATTCCCTAGCCCACTCCCTCTAGCAAGCCGCAAGCATTCATTTGCTCCAAGAGAGCAGCAAGCATTCATCCACTGAGTTGCCTTCTGTCTCAGTTTGCCATACCAAACTGTCACCTTTTGTGCACAGTGCCTCACCACTTCAGAAATGCGGGGGGCGGGGAGAGGTTTCCAAAGGCAGCACAGCTTTAGCCAGTTTGGAAAACTGTGTTGTCTTCAATTTTTTCTAAAGATGATGCAGCTTCTGCCATTATGGGAATGGGGAAGGGATGGGAAGATTTCCAAAGACGACACACCTTTCTGAAGTGGCTACAGTTGAGCTATTTTCGGAAATCTTTCTGAAGACAGCGCAGCTTTAGCAACACGTAGGAAACATTTGCCAGAGAAGCTGGGTCCAAAAAAGAGGCGGCAAAGGGACATTGGATGCAAAAGGCAAAGTAGAAGAGAAAGCAAATATAATAATATTATATTATATTATATGATACAATACAATACATTACAATACTAATACTAGTCTTTAGAACAGAAGCCCCCAACCTTTTGGGCAACCGGACCAGTTCTGTGGAGAGAGGTTTTTCTATGGACTGCAGGAGGCATGGTTTCGTGTGCTGCCAGGATACTATGGATGGGGCTTCGCTTGTTTGCATGAACTGGTTTCTGGCATGCTGCAGACCAATGCCGGTCCATAGACTGGGGATTGGGGACCCCTACTCTAGATAGAATTGCACATAGTCCTCAAGTTACAACCATTCATTTAGCAATCATTCAAAGTTACAACGGCACTGAAAAACATGACTTACACAAGTTCTCATACAATCGTCACAACATTCCCACAGTGTTGTGATCAAAATTTAGGTGCTTGGCAACCAGCACTTATTTACATAGTTACATAGTGGTAGCATCCGGGGGGGGTCGGGGGGGGGTCATGTTATTACAACATTTACAACAGAAACAGTCAGTTTCTGACAAGAAAAGTCATTGGGGGAATCCAAATTTGATTAACAGCTGTATGAATCAAGGAGAGAACCAACCCAGAACAAATAAGAAATTTCCTGACAGTTAAAACAATTACCGTATTTTTCGGAGTATAAGACGCACCTACCTTTTAGGGTTGTTTTTTGTAAAAAAAAGCGTTTTTTTAATTTTTTAGACAAGCACACATACAAACATACAATGTATTTGAACAGAGTATTTGGCTGGTTCACAAATTTAAACAGTGTTTAGTCATTTCAATTAAATATACAATTTCTATATTTCCTTTTTGCCATATTTATTCCTTATCTATTTTTTTTAAAAAAACCAATATTACCCTTCATTCTCATCTCTAATCTTAATCAAATTCAATTTTCCCTTCTATTCTATATTATACCCCTTTCCATTGTCATCTATTTTTAATCCATCCTCACATTGGTTAATTATTTCCTGACAGTTAAAACAATTACTGTATTTTTCGGAGTATAAGACGCACCTACCTTTTAGAGTTGTTGTTTTTTTTGTAAAAAAAAGGTTTTTTTATTTTTTAGACAAGCACACATACAAACATACAATGTATTTTCTTTGAACAGAGTATTTGGCTGGTTCACAAATTTAAACAGTTTAGTCATTTCAATTAAATTTACAATTTCTATATTTCCTTTTTGCCATATTTATTCCTTATCTATTTTTTTTAAAAAAAAACAATATTACCCTTCATCCTCATCTCTAATCTTAATCAAATTCAATTTTTCCCTTGTATTCTATATTATGCCCCTTTCCATTGTCATCTATTTTTAATCCATCCTCATTGGTTAATTATTTAATATTATAATTGTTTAATACAAATTCAACATTTTTATATAAATCAATTAGTTATAACTATCTTTTTTTGTATATTAATCAATATGAACATGAATATTCCAATTATTTCCATGCAATCTAATTTCTTACAAATCAATTAATTATATTTACCAATAATAATAAACCAAATAATTTCCCCCATATATTCCTCCAAACCATAACTTAACCATTTCTGCTTTCAACACAATATACAATAAATAGACCTTTTTTTCTTTTGTATTTTAAAATCTTGAACTCTCTTCTTTGCCCTAAATTTCCCATTGTTTGTACCTACCTTTTTTGGTGAGCAAAAAGAAAAAGAAATCTCTCTCCCTGCCTCATTTTGTCACATTGCAGCAGAGCCTGCTTTACTTTCAGTTTTGTTTCAGCTAGGGAAAAAAAAAACTTCTCCAGCACTCTGCAGCAAGCAAAGAGCTTGCAAAACAAGAGCTTGCAAAAGAGCCTGCCCAAAACAGCTGAGAGCAAATCAGCTGACAGTCGGGAGGTCCTGCTAATCAACTTGTGCTAATTAGGTGAATGTGGCTGTTTTTTCTTGCTGTTTGCTTGCAAGGAGGTAACTGCTGGGAGGCAGAGGGCAAAGGTTGGGGGCCAGTGGGTGGGCAGGGCTACATTCGGTGTATAAGACGCACCTAAATTTTCACCGAAAAATATGGTAATCAGTGGAATGGCTTGCCTCCAGATGTTGTAGGTGCTCCAAAACTGGAGTTTTTAAGAAGAGATTGGACAACCATTTGTCTGAAATGGTATAGGATTTCCTGCCTGAGGAGCGGGTTGGACTGGAGGACCTCCAAGTTTCCTTCCAACTCTTGTTCCAACACTTGTTATTCTGATACCCTTAATAAGGTTGTAAAATCAGGCAAAAAAGGTTGCACCATCATTCAACCGCCTTCCTTAGTATTGGAAGTTCTGGTCTCAACTGGGGTCGCAAGTTAAGGAATATTGTACTTGATTTTGAAGATGAAGAAAGTTCTCTAAATAATCCTGTTGAGTTGGAAACTATATAATTTGTGCGTAGCCAAATGAAGTTTTAGTTACCCAAATTACTATATTTAGAAAGTTTGGCAAGTTATCTAGATACTTTACTACCATGAATTCTAAATTGAAAGCAAATGTGGTTTCTTGTTTCTCAAGTACTTTTTTTCTTTAATTGAAACTGAAAACATAAGAGGTTGATTGTGATCCAAATGTAGATGTGGCAGACTTTCATTCAACAGTTGTACAAATAAATTCATATTCTAAAGAAATTCATGCTGAAAAACCTATCATTCCATAGTTAATTGCTCCCAGAATAAAATGATTTTTCCATAAAACTGCAAATTGTCAACGATAGTACTAAGTGCTTTTATCTAAATACTCCAGAGAAAGAAACTTTTAAAAATGTATTCTGTCTTCGGTACCACTAAGGTGTGCAAAATATTTCAGTTTAAACCATTTTGAATGCAAATCAATTTAAACCCATTTAAAACATGTTCAGAAATGTTTTGAGTTGGAAACAAAATTGTTATGAGTGCAAAATCATTTCCAAAATGCTTAAAACTAACCTGTTTTGTAAAGTTTCATATTCAAAATGGCTTAAAATGAAATGTTTTGCATATCTCTTCTATCTGCTTATGGACTAATATTATACTTAACCTGTGCAACTTGATTAAAATGTAATATAATAATAAAAGTGTGTTGAAATAGAAGACCAGCATAAGTAATCTGCATTTGGAAAAGTTACAGCCTAAACCAGTAATGGCTAACCTTTTCTGGACCGAGTGCCCAAAGCGTGCACGCATGCACATAATGGCTCCCAAACCCCCAAAATGCAATGCATGTGCGGCCCCTGCACAGGCGCCTTGCCCCCATGCATGCATACATGCCCTCTGCATGTGCTCTGCACGTGTGCTGCAGAGACCTGAAGACCAGCTGGCTGGCAGGAGGCACACACGCATGCTCGGGAGAGCTGAACTGGGGCGATGGCTCGTGTGCCCACAGAGAGGGCACACGCGTGCCATAAGTTCGCCATCACAGGCCTAAACCTTTTGCCATCACATCTCCTTTTAGTGTAATCTTAATCTACATGCCTTGCTTAAAAATCCAGCTACCAAAATGAACACAAATGAACAATGTTTTTTAATGTTCTATGTCACGCCATGCCATGCTACTCTCTCTACTCTGTTCTGCTTTGTTCTGTTCTATTCTTAATGAAAACAAAATAAATAAACCTTGGGAAAAGTGAATTTATTTTAACGATAAAACTAAAAGTTTCTTCACACTTCCACTGGACTGTCTGCATCTCCCCAAGGGAGATATAGCTAACAGTCTGGGAAACCCTGAGTTATATTATTCTACTATCCTCAAAACAGTGGTGCCAAAAGCAACACTAGGGAAAAGATTATGAGAAATGAATGATACCTTATAAGTATTCTATAAAATGTGGGTGAGTTATCCGAGGCAGCTCTCCATTAAAAGCTCCTGTGAAAGAAGTCCATGAATTCCACATTGCCCTAAGAATTTTTTGACATGTGTTTAATATTATACAAGACTCTCCCAGGCATTAGCAAAGTCAATATATAGCAAAGTGTGCTCACCCATATATATCTTAAAGGCATAGATGGAAAATGTTCATCAACATTTTCCCATGGCCTTTTACAGTATGTAGAATATGTTCAACATCTGTTAACCATTTGTATCAGGCATCCTTCCATGGTTGCCCTTTGTGAGAAAAGTTTCTTATTGTCATCGGCGTTTCTTAATTTTGAGTAATTCATTAAATCTCCTCTACTAGCTTCCCTGCTTTTTTTTTTTTTTTTTTTTTTTTTTTTTTTTTTTTTTGCTACTGGTAAAGTATGAATATTGTAGTATTTAAGTGCCAGGTAATTTTTTTATATCTAAAAACTACTAGAGCAGGGTTAAATTTAAATTTAGTCCAAGGAAGAATGATTTATTCTGTGTTCTTAGTATATCACTTAAGGAAATGAAATAGATTTCCTGCTGTGAAATGTGAAACATATACCATTATTCCTTTGTGGGGATATTTATGAGCAATTTGGTAACTTGAGGCCACTGGAATTTTTGGAATTTCTGCTGTATTCTTTTAGTGTCAGTCTTTTGCTGCTGCTATTCTTTACCATCTTCTGGAAAATGGCTTGTTTTGGCTGAAAAAAAGCCATGCCATTACCTCTCTGAGAAAAGACGTTTAAAAATGCTGCTGAATTTGTAATTATAAACTAATTTGTCAGTCTGTCCATAGAAAATTCTGCTTTTTGTTTTGGCTTCATTTTAGCATTGTGACCTTACACAGAAAGAAAACACGACGGATTGGTTTTGATCAAGGATTGGTAGTCCTTGTGTGTTACGACAGCAACTGGAACTGGAATTTTAGTTGTTAAGTGAAGCTGTTGTAAAACATGACATCGTGTGACCACATTGCTTAACAATGGCAGTCCCTGTTGCTGTAAATTAAAAAAGGACTACGTGGGTCATTAAGTGAGAACATTATGTGATTGCAACATGGGACAAGACGAGAATCCCAAAGTGTTTGCTTAGGCTACTGAAACAATGTCCCGGGCCGGTGTGTGGTTGCAAATGGCAGTCACATGCCTGGGATGTTGCAACTTTTGTAATTGTGAGCCATTTGCCAAGCGCCCAAACATATTCATGTGATCTTGGAGATGTGTGATAGCCACAACTTTGTACCTTCAAACCGTCATTGAATGAGAGGTCACTAAGTGCAGACTACCTGCAATTGCCCAACAATGGAATAATTTTTACTTTTTTATATAATCTGTTTATTTTAAGTAATGTAGTTTACACTATGTAAATAATGTATGTAAATATGACTAATCTAACTAGTTGTCTTATTTTTCTGACTAAAATGGATTATTAAGATCATCTTGCCTTTTTTAAAAAACCCATCTCTCTCTCTTTCTCTCTCTAACAGAAGTCTGGTGAAGAAATACTGTCCTAAACGATCATCCAAAGATGAAGAGCCCAGGTAGCATTAATATGAAATATATATGGATCTTGGTCTAATCCCATTATTAGGGTTGTTGGGATTTTTTTTTTTAATTTAATTTATATGCTGCTCTTCTCCGGAGACTCAGGGCGGCTTACAGTGTGTTAAGCAATAGCCTTCATACTTTTGTGTATTTATATTTATACAAAGTCAGCTTATTGCCCCCAACAAACTGGGTCCTCAATTTACCCACCTTATAAAGGATGGAAGGCTGAGTCGACCTTGAGCCTGCCTGGGATTGAACTCGCAAGTAATTACAGCAGCTGGAGCTTAAATGCTGCCTTTGTAGGAGGCATTACTCCCCTGCGCTACTCAGGCTTAAATGTTTAAGCCAAGTACATTTTTCATAGGACATAATTATATATTAAAAAGTATTATTTTATAATAAAGATATCTGAATTAATGTGACTTCAACATTCTGGTACGTTCAAGACCTGATGAAAAAAGCAGCATAAGTTTATGAGATCTATTTTTAAGAAGCCTTGTCTTTGTTCTTCCCTTCCATACATTTCTTTTACTCCATTCAGTTCTAAACCTCTAAACCTCCCAACATTAATGCCAGAATAATGTAACATATTTGACCTAACCCAAGTGTCCAAACCTTCACTATGTAGCAAACACGTTCATTCAAAGGAAATATATGAATGATATGTCCCATTTTTCAGATGAAGCGACTCATTTCTGCATCAAGCTTAGTTTTCCTCATAATTTTCAATTTGTTCCTAAAATCAGTCTTTTCATTTCACAGCTTAGTAAATGCTTCTGTTCCGCAGGACCTTTGGGTCGTATTCTTTATTTTCTCCCTGCACAAATTCCTGCTGATTTTACAAGTTTCTCTAAGGAGAAGTGGTTTTGGATTTTCTGTTTTGCTTCTTTCTTTTGAGGTTCATTTTTTTAAAGGTCTTCACACCATGTTAGATTTTGATATGTTCATTTACTTTTTGTTTTGTTGAAGAAAAGCAGTAATACACCCACATTAATAATGAAATATCTTTTTTGTTTATTCTGCCAGGTTTACCTCATGTATAGCCTTTTATAATATTCTTAATGAGTTAAATGACTACGCAGGACAGCGTGAAGTAGTAGCAGAAGAATTGGGACATAGGGTATATGGAGAACTGATGAGATATTCCCACGAACTCAAAACAGAAAGGAAACTGGTAAAGGATGGGGGTGGGAGATCCAAGTTACTGTTTTGTTGAACTATCTGTGAATGTCAGGGCAATTTAATTACTTGTTTTATCCAAAAACAGCAAAAAAAAAAATTAGACATCTCTTCTGCTTGGCCAGCTTGTATATAGATCTTCATGTAGTCTTGCATTATTCTATTGTAAAAATGCAGCAAAAATATACCTGTCTATAAGATTCTAAAATATAATCCATTTAAATGTGTTTTGTTTTCTGATTGGTATTTTATTAAAATACTTGTATTCTCCCTCTTTCTCTCTCCCTCTCCCTCTCCCTCCCTCCATCTCAGTGGAGCGGATTCCTTAAAACAAGCTTCTGGTCACAGCTTTAATTGTTTGCTAAGTCCTTAGCAAGTTTTTTTCTAGATCTATGTGTTATTTAGTACTTAATATATTTGATGACTTTTAGAAATACAACATTTTTGAAAATATGAAGATGCTGTTATATTCCTAAGGGACCTTTCCCCCCCAGCTATAGGGAATGTAGCAGTAAAACCTGATATTAGTGCTCAAAGAATCCATGTAGTTATAATATCCACATAATTACATGATTGTAGTTCCTTCCATTGCATCTCTTAAATTATTGAAGATAATGTAAGTTAAAAATGTAAAAATGCTATCTTAAATGCTAAAGATAGCATTTTTACATCTTTGAAAGAAAGAAAACAATCGATGAATGCATATTAGTAATGTTAAAATGATGGTGCTTCTGTTGTGATTTACATTCTTGTTTTGGCATTTTGTTTTGCCTTTTGATTGATATATATCATTTTGTGAGATTAAGCTGAACAGTTTTAAAAGCAAGATGGGGTTTATAAAACATCTTGTTTATTATGTTCCAGCACCTTCAAGAGGGCCGAAAAGCACAACAGTATCTTGACATGTGTTGGAAGCAGATGGATAATGTGAGTTTTCTTTTATTCCTTTTCTGGTTTCCTTAAGGTTGCGTAGCTTTATTGATGACTGATGCAGAGTGAAGACATAATGAGTGGACTTAGTTATCAGTGAGCCATCACAGTGCTTTCATTGTTCAATAGCCAAAATGGATTATTATGTTTGTTAGATCATTACAGTGCTAATTCCTCAGTCACCAATATCTGCAGAAATATGACTTTGATAGATTTACGGACTGTATTTCAGCTGTCTCAGCATGTATTGAAATGCTGCCTAGCCTTGGAGTTCTTAAGCATGAATTTATTTTGGTAGCCCAGAGGCTTACTTTTATTTAAATCTTGAGAATCATATCTTCCCTGTTAATTGATACACTTTTGAGTGACGTTAAGATTATTTTTTATGAATTAGCCCTGAAGTATTGGATATTACAGTAGTAAAATTAAAGGGTAGTTGAAGGGGTTACATAATGTTAAATAAATAACTATTTCAGGCAAAAAAAAAAAACTATCTTAAGTGTAACTAAGACTGCAGTCCTGTATGTTCACTCTCCCTAAATAAGAGTAATTAAATATAGTGGGATATTTAATGGTATGCATTGGGTTGCAAGAAATGCAAAATTTTCCATTTTTGTTGAAGTCTTTAAAAAAAGCAATATATAAACTGTCAATTTCTGTGGCCTCTAATCTTCATAGTCCCAAATTATATGATCCAGTTTTCATTTTCATTCCATTCTATCGAATCATTTTCACTGTACTTGTTCCATGTCTTTCTATAAAAGAATGTATTATGAAGAAGACAAGTAATGATAATGATAAGCCTAATATTTATACAGATCTGTTCTCTACTATACATGCTGCTCCATAAAAGTTCTATTAATAATCTCTACCACTGATGATATACTGTATTTCAGATGCAGGACATTTCTATGCTATATATGAGCTTTCAAGAATGAAAATACTGCTAAGTTGTTCAGACTAGTTCATGTATTCTTAATTAGTGGTGTGTGTGTGTGTGTAGATACATTACACTTGTTAACCTCATGTTATTAGTTCTTGTAATAATGTTCTGTGAGGTATTGAGGATGGGATAATTTTTTCAGACAGATGGAGAAAGCAAATACTTTCATATATGGGATCAGCCACAATGCTGTTCACACAGAAGAGACAGATTATTCAGGGTTAAATTATTGTTCCTAACCTATATTTGCATCTTAGGGGAATCAATAGCTAGCAAATGAATAGAACTTCCTAAAATAATGGAGAAATGCAATAAGTAATAGCCTTGCTAATGTTAAAGTTATTTTATTCCTAGCATTGGACAAATGCATGATTGAGAGGGTAGAAGATGTGGGAAGTTTTAAAATCTAAGAATTAAATAATTACAAGATGAAATGCCCAAAGGTTAAAGAAAACAATTTGTGCAGAATACATTCCATTGCCATCAAAAAAGCATGGATCTGAATTATAATTGTGGAGTAGTGCAAGCACTATGATAACTTGTATTGATTTGTAACTATGTCATTGCATTGTAGAGCAAAAAGAAATTTGAAAGAGAGTGCAAAGAAGCAGAAAAGGCACAGCAATGTTATGAGAGACTGGATAATGATACCAACGCCACGAAAGCAGATGTTGAAAAAGTAAGATATTGTTATTGGAAAATAATAGTTCTCATGGCTATATTTGGAAATGTTATCAGTATTTATTGAAAGAACACAGTATTTGGACCGTCTAATATGAATATCAAAGTGTGTTGCATTAGCTGAGTTTCAGCCATCACATATTTTGATTTTTTTTTTCAAATTATGGTTTGAAAATCATGGTTCTGATTGCAAAATTTCATGAAATATCCCATTTTGTTGGTAAAACTGCTGTGAAGGCTTGAAACAGCCTGTTTCATATTTGAAAGAGAAGTTTCCACACATATGACTGGATCTTCTGTGAAATGTCACTCATAAAACATTTTAAAATGCAGCTTTTATAGTCCTATGCTGGAGCCACTCTTGAGCTTTCTTATTTTCTCATGGATGGAGCTGCAGATTGTGCTTATAAATCCAAAGCTGTAAAATGTGACTTTGGCAAATATTTCAAATGAAGATTGAAAGCCACAATTAGTCTTTTGAATATTTATCTAAACCAGTTTGCTGCTTCAGATTTTCACAGCAGGCCATTGCTTAATCGTGTCCCTGAAACTTCTTTACTTAACTATTTTTTTAATCTTTAATTTTATTTTAAATACAAAAACATTATGGATAACACTCAAGTTAAAGGCTTCAAAATATTAAATGAAAAATAATGTTAAGAAACTATATGCAGTCTTATTTACTCATATAGCCTTGTATAGAATATTTTATTGTAATTGAATAAAAGCCATAACTAAAGATGCAACATTTTTAAGAATAGCATTTTTAATAAAAGATCTTAAGCATTTGCTATTTTTATCTACGTTTGTTACCTCTTGTGACATGTCTGTAATATTTGTTTTATACACTGATGTTTATACATTTTATATATTGATGTTTCTCATTAGATTTATGGTTAGTGATTTTTAATAGCATAATTTATTCTTGTTAATTTTTTCTCAAAGAAAACTTATAAAATAGTTTACAATAGGAGTCAGCTTCTATTGTAGGAATACGCTTTTCTACTTGTGTTGGTTGGATTTCTCTCCTTTTTTGTGTTTATCCACAGATAGATACAAAATTAATATTTTTGTGACCATTTTCTCTTAAAACTAGTAGATTTGTGCAAGGATGTTTCCTTAGTAAATCAGCATAAGCTCCTGCAGATGGACAGAGAGGACCAGTTAATAAACTATTCATTATTAACACTTAACTTTTCTCTTTTCGTAGTTGCATTACAATGTTGCACGTAAACACTTAAGGAACAAAACTTGTGCTAAGACATCACAATATATTTATATTTATCATTTTAATGATGTTTTGGCTTGCTGCAAAAGTAGACTTTCCTGTTTAGCTTCCTTTGTAAATGCATTTGTTGAAAGTAACACCAAAACAGTGGCATAATTTGAAACAACTCAGTTAAAATCAAAAGCTTTTTTAAAATAAGAGTTAACTTCATAGTTGAGAAACAGTTTCTATAATTTACAAATGTTAATGAGAGGATATGTTGGACACAAAGACTTTACTGGGCATTAAAGATAATGAGCATGCTCTAAGCATGAATTTCTTTTAAAAATAATTTAGAACGGTTACTGATCTGTCCCCATTTTTTAGGCAAAGCAGCAACTAAACCTGCGTACACATATGGCTGATGAAAATAAAAATGAATATGCTGCACAGCTCCAAAATTTCAATGGTGAACAGCACAAGCATTTCTATATTGTCATTCCTCAAATATACAAGGTAAGTGTCAGGGTTCCAAGAAACCCCCACCCCCACCCCCCCACCCCAAAAAAACAGACTGCCAGTAAGTTTTTCATCTAAATGAATTTGGTTATTGAAGAGTGTGAAGGTAAATTTCTACCATTTACCATTTATTCTTCTACATTCTGCTTATTTAAATGTATATAATTAATTATATATATTAATTAAATGTATATAATTTATTTTGTAAATTAAAATTATAAATTATATACATATAATTAAAACATAAATTATATAATTACTATTTAGTTTTAAATATAGGATATACTTCTAAAAGTGAAGAATGCCCATCCACCTTTGTGTTATTTGTGAGATTTGAAAATGTTTTAGAAACCAACAAAAGACTAACTAGTTAATTATGGCATAAACTTTTACAGCAGCAGAGTTTATTTTGTAAAAAAAGTGTTAGTCCTTAAGTTATTCTTTCTTGTTTTTATTACCACAGTCTTAGGTTGCATGTGGAATACAAATCACAACTTTAATTATTGATGACTGTAATTAATACTTGCCAATTCTAATCGATTTTAGAGGTCATTAGCTGTGAATACCATTTGTAGAAATGAGCAAAGTTTAGTAAAATAATGATCCACCAATAAAAAATGTATTATTATTTATTTTATTTAGTTCAGTAACATTTAGTTAAAACACCACAAATTGAACAAATGGTAATTATAGGGAGGACAAGGTTCCACTCTATTTGGAATGTTGCTATAAAGATGTTCAGTCTCTCCTTTATTACTTAGCACCTTCAAGAAATGGATGAACGACGAACCATCAAACTTAGTGAATGTTATAAAGGATTTGCAGATTCTGAGCGGAAAGTTATTCCAATAGTCTCAAAATGTTTAGAAGGAATGATTGCTGCAGCCAAATCAGTTGATGACCGCAGGGTAAGTTTAATTTGTTCTGCATAATTCAGTACTAGTATTAAGCACATTTATATGGAAATAAATCTAGTCTTGTAGATTACAATCACATTCTGTCGTAACTAGACTAGCCTACGCTGGTTAAATTTACGCAGCTTAGGTCCTGTAAAGCAAAATACAGTCAATCCCATATGTTTTTTTTCTATGAAATTACTTTCCTCTCTCTTTTCCCAACATTTTTGTTGATCTAAGAAGCAGCAGAAAGTGGAACTCATCATATTGCAGCCAGTCCTAGGGACTATTCACAAATATGATGATAGTAAACAGTAGTAAAAATAATTTTCCACACTTAACACCTAAACTGCATTGGACAACAACGTATGCCAGAGAGAGAATTAGTATTGCTGCATGAGAGAACTTTATCTAAATTAAATGGCAGGAAGCAACAACCTCTCTCTCTCAGGGAGGGAGAGAGGGAGAGTGAAAGAGAGAAATGGCAGCCAGCCTTACTGATAGGGTTTTAGGTTTGCACACCTGTTATAGATAATAATAAAAATATAGCATGTTTCATTTTTATGTCTCTAAGCACTGTGGCTATTTAATATTGCCCGTTTGAAAAGAAAACCAGTCTTAATATTTTCACATATCCCAAAAAGGAAAATATTAAATCTTGGTGCCAATCAATGCATAATTTTTAATCTTGTAGAACTTGATTTTAAGTGTACGTTTATAATTTCCTTAAGAATGTTGTTAGCAATTGAGCCTGAATGATTCATGTGTATATTACACTATGTCAAAATTAGAGTTGTCTGATTTCAAGAGATGCAAACACTTATTACAGCAAGCCGATTAAGACAGGAGTTGCAGTATTTGGCATCCCTCATTCCGTAATCTGTGTTTGTTAGAGATGGCTTCAAATGTGATAAAATGCTAAGAAACTGCTTCCTGCCTCTTTTGAAGTCCATTTTATTCCAAATGGAATTTCTTATGTTCAGTATTTGATGAAAATGAAACTGACTGTAGCTTGGGAATCAATGCATTTCTTGGGTAGATTCTACGTAATGGTTCCAATATAATGATAAAAGAAAAGGAAATACAGGATATCTGCATTTTGTTTTCTCTACAATAAATGCTTACCATTCAAAACAGAGACACTGAAAAATAATGATGTAAACTAATTTACATTAAGTTTTGGTAGTATAATGGGCAGAAGGAATAACCTTGAGATGCAGGAGGAAGAGCTGCAACTTAGACAGTGGTCAGTTAAACAAAATCCGAATCCAAACCAGAAATGTGTTTTGAGGAATCATCTCAGAATTGATCCTTCCTAATTCTCTGGAACATAAAGTTGGGAGAAGGGGGCGCTTTCAGATTCTGTTGCTATAAACTTAACAATAAAAATACTCACGATTTTGGTTTCCTGATCTCGAGTACCTTGAAGGGCTGATTGGTAGTCTTTAAATGCAATATTAGTTAAATGCGGTATGTAAGCCAATTAACTGTGTATATTTCTCCCATAAAGGATTCTCAAATTGTAATAGACTCCTTTAAGTCTGGCTTTGAACCTCCTGGAGATTTTCCATTTGAAGATTATAGTCAGCACATTTATAGGACTGTTTCTGATGGAACAATCAGTACCCCAAAACAGGAAGGAATGAAAATCGATGCAAAAACCACTGTGGGCAAGGCTAAGGGAAAACTCTGGCTCTTTGGAAAGAAACCAAAGGTAAAAAAAAAAAAAAAATCAAAATGTATCCCATGATTGCACATTCAAGGTTGTAATTCAGTGATTAAATGTTGCCTTTTTCAACAGAATAATCAGATTGATTCTTGTTGACTGATTGTAGGGGCAAAATTGTTCATTTTAGAAACTGTATGTTCCAGAATATAACTGCTATTATGAACTCTCATCCTTACATAATTCAACTATGGAATTCCAGCAGCTGAGTCCCAGCAAGCCAAAAGCATATACTGTGACTGATTAGGATTATAGATACTGAAATTGCCCTGTAATTTTAAAATTATTGTGTATACCAGACAGTGGCTTGGCCAGAAATTCCTGTAGCTGATCTGAACAGTTGTAGCAGCCTCTGTAGTTGTTGCTAAACTGTTAGAGCATGTAATATTTTGCTATCCATGTGGAATTGTACTTGTTGAAATTGTAGTGTTCTGGTGGACTGAAGAGAGATTAATAAGCACAATCAGTTTAAGGTTTTTAACTTACATGATAAATGTAGTACAATTAGAAGTATAGTTTATTTAAGCTTTGTTAGTCCTGGGGAAGCTTTGTTGAGGATGCCTTCATATTTATAAGATAAAACTTGGAAAGAAGTGCATACTGTTGAGAAACGGGTGACCTGAAGGTTCAAATGGAAGTTAGTGTTAACTGCTTTTGAAGTATGAAAAGCTAGCAATATTAAGTCTAAGTTGACCCTATATTGTTGGCATTGGGACAAGCAATGAGCATAAAAATGTTTTATTTTTCTTCTTTTCATTGAACTGTGGTGGATTGTATGGGAAATTTGTGCAGAAAAGTTTAATACTTTAGATCAGGCATGTCCAACTCATGATCTGCATTTGGCCCTGGGCAGCTAGTAATGCAGCCTTACAACACTGTGTAATTTTAACATTATTATGTGCATTTATATATATTAACTACATTATATATTTATATGGTGCCCAAGACAATTCTTCACTCAATGAAGCCAAGGCAAGCTAAAAGGTTGGATACACCTGCTTTAGATGAAAGAATGCAATTGTAATTTCTAACTACATGGTGTATCTCTATTAATATTTGAAGCCATTGGTTTCATGTATCATTAAAATGGGCATCCAAATTTGCGATAAAATAAGGTTTTAATTACATTTTTTCATAGCAAGAAGCAAATGTAATATACCACATATATAAATAAAATGCCAGTGCCTATTGTATGTTTTTCCTTTTATGACTGAAGTTTATTAGTGTATTTTTGAGTTAGTCCAGAAGGGTAGCATTCGCTGTGATTTTGAAATTCTTGTAACCTCAACTCGGTGTCTCTAGCATTTTGCTAGTTAAAAACAAGAGCTTTGTGATGCCTGAAATATTACCAGTTGTTCTTATTATGATACAAGTGTTAACGATGATGCATTCTTTCTGATGCTGATAATTAAATTAAAAATATACAATGATATGGGCTTGGATCCAGACCCAGTGTGCTGAATTGGAAGAATTTTTTCCATTCCCTAAAATGAATGAATCGTGCAATGGAGGCTATGTATGGTGAAAGAAGATTGCTTTCATCTGTTCCGTCTCTCCACCTCCAGTTCCACCTTTCATGTTATTTTTAAAGCCCTCCAATCTTTATTTATGAAAGGATAGTTACTATGGGTTTCAGAAGTCGAGATATTTGGTTAAAAACTCCCCTTCTATCCAGTTATGGGAGTATTCAGTTTGCAGAATTCTGCTCCTTTGTTACTCTGGATCCAACCCATCATTTGTTTCTGTATTGAAAAGAGAAGACAGAATTTTCACCACTTTGAATGTTTGCCTTATCTCTTCCTTTCTTTCTATATCAGCCACAATCCCCACCCCTTACCCCTACTAATTTATACACGTCCAGTACTTCTAATGGTTCCCAGTATCCCATATTCTCCATTGAACAAATGCATTATTGCATGAATGAAATAAAGACAGGGAAGCCCAGAATTCCTTCTTTCAAAAACCTCAAAAGAGGGGTAAGTTTTATGAGATTGTGTAGGTGCATGATGGCGCTATGGTGTGCTTCTATGTGGCTTTTGTAGTAGCTTCCACCATCATAAGTTTTCTACTGGCAGTGGTGTGATCAACAACCATGTTGCTTAACTCCATGTTGTGAAATAGCTTGGCTTAGCTCCACAATGAATGTTAATGTTAGAAATAGCTGACTCTGATGGTATTGCGAAGAAGATGCTGAGTGCATGTTCTCATTGTTTCCTGAGCATACTTAATATTGGCATTAATATTAATATAAGCATTGGGAACTAGAAATTGTTGGTAAGAAAAGAGAAGTGAGGTAATTGTTTGTTTGTTTTTTAAAAAAGGCTACTATCTTGTTTGATGACTTCTCTGACAAAGGATGTCTAGTTTTTCTGAGGGATTTTAAAAAGTCATTCTGACAGCTACCCATACTTAATTCAGATGTTTATAATAAATAACTACCGTATTTTCCGGCGTATAAGACGACTGGGCGTATAAGACGACCCCCAACTTTTCCTGTAAAAATATAGGGTTTGGGCTATACTTGCTGTATAAGACGACCCCTCTTCCAACGCACACCAAATAAAAATTAAAAAACATCAACTGGCTCACCCACAATGTAAAAGCAGCTGTGCTAGACCCAAAATGGCCCCTGCAATAAGCAGGAACCTCACACAGCCACAAAAAGCCCCAAAAAACAACTTTTACATTGTGGGTTTACACACACAAAATTCCACATACAGCTTTGTGAGATTTTGTGTTTGTGTAGTTAGAGTGAAACACTACAGAAGCACACTAAATCTCAGAAAGTTGCACAAATTTTATTTTTATTTTTATTTTTATTTATTTTTTTATTTTTATTTTTATTATTTTTATTTTTATTTTTATTTTTATTTTTATTTTTATTTTTATTTTTATTTTTATTTTTATTTTTATTTTTATTTTTATTTTTATTTTTATTTTTATTTTTATTTTTATTTTTATTTTTATTTTTATTTTTATTTTTATATGAAAGCTAAATTTAAAACTTCCTAGCCTAAAACTTAGACCTAGCCTTTAAATGGCTAGGTCTAAAAAAGAACAACTAAAAAACCCCCCAATTAACTATTTTTTTTAAAGCTCCCAAAGGGGGAAAAAAACTTACCCAATAGAACAGGGGTCTCCAACCTTGGCAACTTTAAGACTTGTAGACTTCAACTCCCAGAATTCCTCAGCCAGCTTTGCTTTGCTGGCTGAGTAATTCTGGGAGTTGAAGTCCACAAGTTGCTTGCATCAGCAAGCAACTAAATCTCCCTGCCTACAATCAAGCAGGCAGGGAGATTTAGTTGCTTGCTGATGCAATGGATTGCAGGCAAGGCAAGGCAAGCGTTGCGGCTAGCAGCTAAGGTAAGCAAGCTGGAGGTGGGGGGGGGGATTTTTGCTACGGAGCAATTAGCAGGCAAAAATTAGCAGCTGGGATGGCCAGCGTTGTGTAAAAGAAAAGTTTTTCCCTTTTACACAGGGCTTGGCCATCCAAGCTCTGGCGATCCCAGCTGAGTTGCCTGCTAATCTCAGCTGGGATGGCCAGCGTTGTGTAAAAGGAAGGTTTTTCCCTTTTACCCTGGGCTTGCGTGTAACTCAGCTGATTAGCGGCAACTCAGCAGGCAATTCAGCTTGGCTCCTTAGAGCCATTTAAGGCTGGTCAAAGCCTTTCGGGCTGCTCTGCCTGGTTACAGGAGACCGACACCCGGCGTATAAGACGACCCCCAACTTTTGAGAAGATTTTTGTGTGTTAGAAAGTCGTCTTATACGCCGGAAAATATGGTATGAGGTATTTGTTTTATAATTCTTTCGTTCCAACCTTCTTCCAAGAACCTGTGCATGGCATATCTGATGATGTATTTCCCTTCACCCATCCTCTAGGATAGTGATGGCTAACCTTTTTGTCATTGCGTGCCGAAAGTGTGCGCATATGCGACAGCGCATGCACGTATGTGCCAGCACCCATAATGCAATGTACATGCGACTCCCCCTGACCCCCTTGCACATGGGCGCGCGACCCCTGTGCTCCCTCATCCCCACACACATGCAGGCACAACCCCCCCCCGCACACCGTTTTGGGCCTCCCTGCAGCCTTCTGGAACAAAAAATGCGACATGAACCCCCACATACCCTGTGTGTACGCATGACCCCCTGCGCTTGCACACGTGTCTCCTGCATACACCCTACCCTCCCTGCACATGTGCAGCAGAGACCTGAAAATCAGCTGGCTGGTGGGAGGCGCACACATGCGCGGTAGACCTGAGCTGGGGCAACAGCTCACATGCCCGCAGAGAGGGCTTTGCATGCCACCTGTGGCACTCATGCTATAGGTTCACCATCCCGGCTCTAGGACAGTGATGGCTAACCTTTTTGCCATCACATGCCAAAAGCAGGGGGAGCGGCCACACCTGTAATTTAATGCGCACCATGCATGCGCATGTGACCCCCCCCGGCTTTTGGCACAGGATGGCATGGTGGGCCCGGTAGGCCTGTTTTTCACCCTCTCCAGGCTCCAGAAGCTTTCTTGGAATCTTGGGAGGGCGAAAATGGCCTTCCTCATGGCCCTCTGGAGGCCCACAGGAGGTCGGAAACAGCCCATTTCTGAAAAACGGGCCTTCCAGGCCCACCGGAAGTTGGGAAACGGGCCCAAAAATCAGCTGGCTGGTGCACGCGTGCATGCTGGAGCTGAGCTAGGGCAATGCTCACGTGCCCACCGATATGGCTCCGCATACCACCTTTGGCATGCATGCCATAGGTTCGCCATCACGGCTCTAGGAAGTCTAGGAAAGGCTGTTGTATCTGTTCCAAGATCTTTGCTTTTTTAATTGCTACTAATAAAAATGTCATCCAAATATACTTTCTCTACAGGCTAATTTTGCATTTTAGTAGAGACCAGTACTTTATGATTGAACTCTCAATGTTTTTTTGCTCTGCACCATACATGAACAGTGGATCCAATATTTCACTATGAGCTTCCCAAAATGTGGTCTAGTCAGAAAGACTTGTTTCTATCAGGTGCCTCTCCTCAAATATTTGTTACTGTAAAGTGATTAGGCACAAGTTCAGAATTACAGGTAGTCCTCGACTTAACAACAGTTCATTTAGTGACCATTGGAAGTTACGACATCACTGAAAAAAGTGACTTATAACTGTTTTTCACACTTACAACCTTTGCAGCATCCCCTTGGTCACGTGTCATAGTTGGGATGCTTGACAACTGGTTCATATTTATGACGGTTGCAGTGTCTGGATGATTACGAGAACATCTTTTGCGACCTGAAAAGCAAAGTTAGTGGGGAAGCCAGATTCACTTAATAACTGTACTAACTTAACAATTGCACTGATTCACTTAACAACTGGCAACAAATGTTATAAAATGGGGCAAAACTCATTTAACAATTGTCTCATTTAGCAACATAACTTTTGGGCTCATTTGTAGTCGTAAGTGGAGGACTATGTGTATATTGACCTCCATGTTATTGCCCTCTAGTGTTAATTTGAATTTAGCCTTGACTACCCATGAACTGACTCTGGTTCACAATCAGTGTATATATTTCTAAGTATGTTATGAATCTTGTATAATGAACGTTAAACCCATTTTATGCCACCTTGGATATTAGCAAGCTTTTTAATTTTTCAGATTATTGATTGTAATGGGATATCTTAAAATGTTAGCTTCTGGGAAACATATTTTCATTTTTAAAGGAATCTGTCTGCACTTTAATCATTCACACACACATAAAACACAACTCTCTTCATTTTAGTGTATAATACATATTTAAATAATATTTAAATGCAGTGCTCTTCCCTCTAGTGGATAATTTACTGTTATTTCTTGAAGGCCATGTTTGTTCAATCATTTTATGGATTACTATTAAGAGTGCAGTTCAGGAAGTGTTCTTACTAATTTATACTGACAGATTCTGCAAATGGAGTTTGTTCTAAGGAAGAAGTAATCGCCAACCAACATTTATTTTTCCATGACAAATGAACTAGCATTGGATCATTTACTCTGAAAAACATTCTTTCATATATGTAGGAATCTAATACTGAGTCTGGAAAACCAGAAATGTAATGAATTCCCCCCTCCCCCCATACATACACATGTGCAGAGGAATCACAATTGATTATAACACTATATACTTATTATAGTTGGGCATGTTGGTCTTGAGAGAAGCAGTTCAGAGTCCAAAGATATCATAAGCAGTTCTAGTTAATTATTAGATAGGTTCTCATTGTAGTGAGTTGGTTTGGTCTTTTTTTTCTCTTTTGGCTATGCATGTCTTATAATTTCCTTGCCTTAAATTGGAACACAATGATGTCATTTTTTTTCATTCAGCATCTGGTTTTAATCTATAATTCATGCTCTTTATCATAAAAAACTGCAAATTTTGAACCAAAAATCCTTGATCATTCATTTAGAACAAATTATATGATTAGGCTTCATTAAAAACATATTTTTGGATTATAATTTTGTTATTCTTCCACATTTAAGTTTTTCAGATAACTTACTGTATTTTTTGGAGTATAAGATGCACCTTTCCCCCCCTAAGAGGGTGAAATTTTAGGTGCGTCTTATACACCAAATGTAGCCCCGCCCAGCCTCTTAAAGGGAGGTTTCAGAGGCTGAAAAAAAAGCAAGGCACAGAGCTCACAAGCAACGAACCTGTTGCTAAAGTTCACCTCTAGAAACAGCTGATTGGGGGTATTCTGGGAGGCCATCCACCCGCCAATCAGCTTTTTTCTTATTTTCCTCCCCAAAAACTAAGGTGCATCTTATACTCTGGTGCATCCTATAGTCTGAAAAATATGATAGATTTTATAAGGAGAGAAAAAGCAAATTTGGCAAGAGTTCTCGTTGGAATTAAGGAAGTTAGAGATGATAAAATATTTCTTAGGCTTCCTTTATACCTCTGAAACTTAGCTTGATTCTGCATGCACATCTAATTCTTATATAGCATTTTTGTATTCATAGCCATATCCAGCATTCTGAGAAAAAATTCTCGTAGCATAATAATTACTGCAATAAGAGAAACTTACCTTTAACAAGTTTGTAAATCATTAAAAATCATAGTCTACAGTGTCTCCTTTCTCTTAACTATTAATTATGATGGCTCTGTTGAGAAGGTTTATGAATATAACTCCTATTTGAAAAAAATGATAGCTGCCAAATTAAATTAAATTTAATTTAATAATATTGTCAGAGTTCTCCAGATGCAACATTAATTTTGAGCATTTATATTTATTAATTTTATATGCTGCCTGACTCACTATTGAAAGCGAAAGGGACAATCTCTGTAAGGACATTGGTTTTCATTATAAGGCTAGAATCTAGATTCTAATCGTCCATACTGATTGGGAAATGGTAATGATTTTGTGTTGTATAAAAAAAAGTAAATACATACTGTCCCATATCATAGCTCTGGAGAGTTTGTTCATGCCAAATAGGCAATATCTAAGGGGCTGCCACAAAGAAGAGGGAGTCAACCTATTCTCCGAAGCACCTGAAGGCAAGACAAAAAGCAATGGATGGAAATTCATCAAGGAGAAAAACAACCTAGAACTAAAGAGAAATTTCGTGACAATTCAAACCATCAGTGGAACAACTTGCCTCCCAAAGTTGTGAATGCTCTTAACAGTGGAACAGTTTAAGAAGAGATTGGCCCAGCATTTGTCTGAAATGGTATAGACCAGGGGTGTCAAATTGGATTTCTTCAAGGGCTGGATCAGCATTGTAGTTCTCCACAGGCTGCATGGCCTGTAGTTCTCCCAAGGCCTCCGCATTGGCCACAGTAGGCCACACACAGGCCATTTTAGCCAGCAGAGGCACTGCAGGCTGGTCCTTTGATATTTCCAAGCTGGCCCTGCAGGCCGGATTTAAGCACCCTGCTTGCCAGATGCAGCCCAGGGGCCTTGAGTTTGACACCCCTGGTATAGACTATAGAGGTTCCTCCTAAGCAGGGGGTTGGATTAGAAGACCTCCAAGCTCCCTTCCAACTCTGTTATTCTGTATTCTATTACTAATTTATAATCAACATTCTGACTTGAAATAGTATTTCCTGTATTGGACAAAATGACCAAACATCTAAAAACCCAACAATTCATATAGCATCACCCTTTGATTATAATTTTAATAAATTGAAAATAATCAAGAAATGCTATATCTGTTATGACAAACAGAATAACTCAAATATTCTTTTTTTTTTCCTGAATAAAAAGGCATGGACTTAAACTACACATACCTTTAGCCATCTGTTGACAGCTGAACATATCAAAAAGAGAGAAAACCACTTGAATGACTTTGTTTTCGCTGTTTTCCCATGTGGATAAACCTAGCTAAAAAAGCCTAGAGAAGTACACGAGCCTCAGAATTTTGGGAGCTTTATTTAAATATTGGCATTTTTTTCCTAAATTTAATAAGAGTATACTATAGATTTTGACTCTAAACTTAAGATCATTGCCATTGTCAAATGCTTCTGCATTATATAGAGTTCCCATGTGCTTTTTTGTAGAAGTAGTAAAATAGTAATGTTATTGTGTACTTCTGAACTGTTGCGCTGTTGCTTCTGTTTTAAACCCTGACTCCCCGCAACCTCCATGTATATTTACTGCAGTAATTTAGATCAGGGGTCCCCAACCTCCGGTCCATGGACTGGCACCGGTCAGCGGCATGCCAGCATGCAAACAAGCGAAGTTTTATCCACAGGATGCAGGCAGCCTTCAAAACCATGTTCCCTCTGGTCTGCAGAAAAACTTTTCTTCATGGAACCGGTCCCTGGTGTCCACAAGGTTGGGGGCCACTGCTTTAGATGATACTTAAAATGAGAATAACAATAGAATATTTCATAATGAGGATATAGTACTAAGTATGCTTGATAGCAAACCCCAGTTAATTCAGTGGGAATTGCTTCTCAATAATATATGCCAGATTAGCTGGTATTGGATGGATATTTTACATTCAGAAATCTTCCTAAATACTGGTTGGAAGTATGCAAATAATTTCCTGTTTCTTTCTGTTTCCAACTAAACTGGTCAGTGGTCGATGAAGACGGTAAGGCGTGTGTGCTGATCTGTCTGCTGTAATTCATAACAATAGCATGAAATAGCCTATCCATTTCATGGTTGTTCTGAGTCAGTTAGTCAGATTTGTGCCTACTTTTGTTTGTCATTTTGTCTCATAGTTCGTTTGCGCTTGATGTAAACAAAATTTCCTGCTATTTTATAGATTGTATTACAGATCCGATATGGATAATTTTACCTATAATTCTTCTTATAAAGTAGAATGTGTTTATGCATTGTCATTATGAAATGAGAATAATTTTACTTACAGTTTACTTGAACTCTGTTATACAAATTACACACATATATGAATTGGGTCGGGGGTGCGAAATTGGTCTTTTGTGTTATAGAATTGTTCTGCTTGAATGACTGAATATTTACAATTATTTGGGGGTGAAGTCCTATTTCTGCATCCAATTCCAGAATAAACAAGGTCTTTGTACATCTTCCAAAGGTGCTCTGAAATTTTTGGAGATAATAGACGAATCATACAGGAGCATTTAGGGAAGAAAAGAGAAAAATTAGCTTTGCCTAAGAGGTCTTACATTTCATAGGAGTTCATCCATTATTTAGAAGCAATATAAAGCTGGTTCATTGTGATAAAATAATCCATTATCCTTTTCATTAACATACAGTTAGAACTTTTTTTTGCAAAATTGACTTAAATCAGAAAAAAAATCCTTAACATATTTTCCAGTGCAGTTTCATATACTAGGCATGTTGTATTCAGGTTTGGTTAAAAAAAAATACCCATTTTCAGTTAATGTTCATTTGAATTAAAAAAAATGAATTTTTAAAATGAAGTTAAATGAATTTATTTTAAATGAATTTAAAATAACATTGAAATATATCAAGATAATTCTACTATCGATGTTACGGAAGTAGCGGAAATTAACGCTTGAGTATAATTTGCTGTGATAAAAGAAGAAATATTAAGAGATTATCATTCCAATAATAAAACTTAATAATAAAACTGTTAAGACTTGATGTGCACAATCATAATCCTGCACAATGTTTTAGTTAGTTTTGTGAATCAATAGGAAAATTGATAAGTTTCTGCTGTTGAATATAAGAAGAAAGTTGCTAAAAATATTGACTAATTGGGGGGAAAAAAGGAAGATGTAAATATAATTTTGGCTCTTTCTAATTGATAAAGCATGAAACTTGATTTCCATAAAGAAGGAGAATCTATAGCCTCCTTCTGTTTTTGTCAAAATAAGGAAACCAACATTTTGTTGCAAGCTCTGCTCCTTTTGGATATGTGCAACATGACAATATACACACAAAAAAGACAGGGCACATAGCTCAGTGCTGCAGGGACACATCTCTGCAGATATTCCTGACAGTAATATTAATTCTTTGACAGAAAATTACCCAGAATTCAGTAGAAATGATATATATGGTGGAAAAAGCTAGAAACAAATGTTGCCTGTTGTACTAAAGGCAGTAATCTAAAATCAGTTTTGAAGGCAGCATTGTAAGAATTGCTGGATTTTTCAGTCCCTGATCCCATTCAATTTCTTTGGGACTTGGCTATCTTGAACCCTTATGGGATATTTTTTGTACGTGGTAGAGATTCCTGTGTTATATTTAAAAACAGAAAAAATTAAGTGTAGAAAGTTCCCAAGAAAATCTGTTTTTCTTAAGTGGCGTAAGAATATCACTAACATAAATTGAATGGTAAAAATAGAATGTAAGATGATATGAAATCATTATGTTTTACCATATTGTATTTAGGAACTTCACTAGACAGTCTCTCCTGAAGAATACTTGCAGTAAAACTATTGATCTAGAAAAATTAGTAGAAAATGATGTAGAAAAGTGGATTTAGCTGCCTTGTTTAGCTTCTCTAAACAGATGGTAAACCATTAAAATAAAGGCTTGTAAATTCCTCTTTGGCTTGTAATTAACCAGTGAGTACTTTAGTTTAATTTATTAAATTGTTAATCACATGTGTTCAAGTAAGTGGATTTGTGAATCTTTTCTTTGTAGCAGCTTGTTTATAGCTTGGGATTTGCTAATTATGTTCCCACTGTTGAATGTGACAGAAATTGCTTGCATTCTCTTCAATATTATTAGGAGGATTTGGAAGGGAACTTTTTGTAGGTAATGAAAAAGGGTTTCTGTTTAAATTCAATTTGCGCTTATGCCAAGTAATTTGATTTAGAGGTATGACGTAACTGTTCCCAAATCAAGCTTTCCAGAAAATGGAGCAAATTATGAAATTAATTTGTTATCCTGCGCTATGGCTAAACAAGAAATAGAGGCTAAAAAGAAGTGGCTGTTGGTTTACAGATTTGGGGTGCTGCTGTTCTTGGTTTTGATCAATTTTGATCTAAACTTTGACATGTGAACTTCCCTGTTGGAGAAGATTTCAATGTGCTTCAGTGAAATTTGAAAAGTGAAATTTGAATTTGGCTACTTCCAAATTCATTAATAGCTTTTCTTCACAAGAAATATATTTTTGGTTAAAGAAGGACCTTTATCACAGGTTTGTGAAGACCTATTTTCAACTAAGAGTTAAACAACCAAAATAGATACAGCCTTACTATATACTGCTACTGCATTCACTCTTGTGCTGACCAACTTTACCAATATTAGTTTTATTATAGTAAAATAATAAAGGGAAACCTTGTTGGCACAATAGTCACAGTTTTAAAAACTCCCAACATATACAAGTATTCCTATGTTAAGTTAACATTTCAAATCTGAGTAAAACATCTAACTATTTATGTTGATATTGGCACAAATGTACTGCTTGATCACTGAAATATATCTTCATTTTGGGAAAGGAATATGCATTCCTGAGATTGGTTTCCAGTTTACTGTTGCTAATTATCAGGGTGCTAGGTTTATGTCTTTTTAGAGAAATCTTTTTTAAAAATGGCAAAAACATTTATACAATTTGAAAAGAAAACCAACTTATGTATTGTACATGAGTCTTTTTGAATGGTGCTACAGCAAATAGATTAATAAATCTATACTATTTCTGGAGGTTTTTTTCTCCTTCAAATAATGTCCAAAATTGCAAGAAGATGCATTACAATTCTCTTATTAATATGTTAATTCCATTTCCTTTTATAACTTAAACTTATTTTGTTCTGTTGTTTGTAATAAGGAAGAATATTATTATACTCTACTTTAAGCACATTGAGAAAGAACATAGTAATCCACTATATCCTTTTGCAGATTGTTTGATTGTCACTTTGGAATAACAGAGAAGAGTAGGTCATCAAGATAACAAATTCAGTATTTGATACACATATTTTCTACATCTATAGTTTGTAGCATTATTGAAGTGGGCAAATCGTTTCACTCAACTATATTATTCAGCAAAGAAGAACTATTGGGGCTTACTGCCAACAGAAGTATCAGTGGGAAAGCTGCCGTTTCTAAGTTTTGTCTTTTCTTTGCTTTTAGGGTCCTTCCCAAGAAGATTTCAGTCACTTGCCACCAGAACAAAGGCGGAAAAAACTTCAGCAGCGGATTGATGAGCTTAACAAAGAATTGCAGAAAGAGAATGATCAAAAGTATTTACGATATTCTGACTTGATGCTGATTTTATTTTGCTGTACCTAGGAATTTGACACTCGTTCACTTCAAGCGTCGTTTGATTTTATTTATCATATATCCTCCTAAGCATTTGGAATTTTGGGTTCTTCAGTTGCGATCTGTGTGATTCACATTTATGGGCTTTGAATGATATCAGTCCACCATTATGTAGCACTAAAGCTCAACTTTTATGCCCCAAAAGATGGTGGAACTCTCATCTTTCACTTTGTGAACCGTTATCTTCCTCTGGTTGTGATGAAATGGGAGCTTATTGTTTGAATAGAATGCAAAGAAAGAATTAATTGATAACTAGCATCTAAATATTTAAAGAAACAGGGCAAAAAGGAAGGTAACAGTAGCGACAGGAAGTTGACAATTATAGGGTGTAAAAATAGGGAAAGAAAAATGAGATAATTAGTATCTAGAAAAAAAATACAGGTAGTTCTTGATTTACAATCACAATTGGGACCGGAAATCCAGTGTAAACTATTGAAGTTGTAAATCAAGGCACCTGTGTGACCAGATTTATTTTCCTGACATTTTTTTGCGATGGTTGTTAAGCAAATCACATAGTCACTAAGCTAAGGTGCAGTCATTAAGCAAACCCATTCTTCCTAATGGGTATTTTTTGCTGGAAACAAAATATAGTCATTGACTGGGATGCGGCAGTCAATTGTAAATGTGGGGGAGCACATTTTAAAATGGCCGGGAAGTGATTTACAAGCCATAAAATACCCGTTTTAAGGCCATTGTAATGTCTAATCCTCATAAATCAAGGACTATCTGTATGAATAATCCTTATGAAAATGGTAATAAGTGTCAGTGTGCTTCTAAAAGAAAAACAGTTCATGGCCTCTATTATCTGTTCATACAGTGTTATTGTTAGACAGAACCTAAATTGTTCATAACCCAACATTTGTCTGAGTAAATGAGACAAAATATAATCTCATTCGCTACTATAGTTCCAGGAAAGAACTGTTAAGAGAGGAGATAATGTTTATATAAAATAAAATCTTATTATAAAAGAATTCTATGCTTATCATTTTGGGATGATAACTGAAATATTTTAAAATATATTTATCTGACCCAAAGATAAACCCAAAAAAAGGGTCAGATAAGACCCATCTGACCCTTTTTTTCAGGGGAAAAAAAATCAATCCCAGATTTTGCTTCTTACCAAATAAACTTGGTTCTACCATATAAATAAATAAATAAATAACTTTATTGTCATTGTACATGTATACACAGTATACCCATACAACGAAATTCACTTAACACCCAAAGACCAGGTCCAACGCACATAACAATCCCCAAACACACTTCCACCCATCACAATTCCCCACTCCTAAACCACCCAAACATCCACACAACAGACCAAGTAATACTATCCAACAGCTCATTGATGGTGGCCCTTCAGTTCATTGTTGAGTGCAATTATAGCTCTGGGATAAAAACTATTCAGAAAACGTGTGGTCCGAGTTTTAATTGTTCTGTATTTTCTGCCAGAAGGCAACAGTCCAAAAAGATATGACATACCCATATATACAACTCACAAAAACTGAAGCCAGCTGTGGGTTTTCTATCTATAAATTCAGATATTTTACTCTATATTTGTTTGGTTCTGTTAGGGTTGAATGCAACTTTTGTTTTTGAGTATTAAGGAAGTTAGCAGATGCTATGCACCACATAAAAGAGCAGTTGTGATACAGGGGACAGCTTCCTGCCAACATCTGTGAAGTATTGGAAGACCCAACCTATTTCTGTGAATTCACAGATTAATAAATTGAAGAATCACAAGTACAGATAAGTAGCAATAGCACTTTTATATACCGCTTCATAGAGTCTTGCAGCCCTCTCTAAGCAGTTTACAGAGTCTGCATATTGCCCCCAACAATCTGGATCTTCATTTTACTGACTTCAGAAGGGTTGATGGCTGAGAGTCAATCTTGAGCCGCTCAGAATTGAACTCCTAGAGTGCAGTGAGTTAACCTTGCAGTACTGCCTTCTAACCATGGCTCTTGGTAGCCAGTTCATAGTTCCTCTGGCTTTGATTTACACTCAGTTTTCTTTCTCCCCAAAAGATGATAAACAGAGGCAGGCTGTTGAACATCATTTGATGAACTCCTGACAATTGCACTTTTTCTATAGAGATGCCCTCATCAAAATGAAAGATGTGTATGAAAAAAATCCACAAATGGGTGATCCAGGAAGTCTTCAGCCAAAATTAATGGAAACTATGAACAACATGGACCGTCTACGAATGGAAATCCACAAGAATGAGGTAAAAATCTGTTCTTTGGATAGTTTTTAGAGTAGGATTAGTACAACTTTTCAGACTCTTAGTCAAGGTTAAGTTCCAAAGAATCATTCAAATCAAAGTAGGCAAAGTTATCTTTGCTGCAGCATTTCAGCCCATTTGCAACAGCTTCCATTTCTATGCCAGCTAGATCTAATATTCAGTTGAATGCAGCAACAGTAATTGATAATAATTATGTGGATGGTTTTGCCTGCAGGATACCTAAAAATATTCAAGGAATCAGACAGTATGGTGGCTCAGCAGTTAAGATGCTGGGCTTGCAACCTGAAAAGCCAGCAGCCCGGGTTTGAGACCCGAGCTCCAGTTCATTAAAGACACTTTAGGAAAAAAAACCCTTGCAGAGCCCTGTGGCTTTAAAAAAACCTTGCAGAGCCTCGGCACTTTAGAAAAAAAACCCTTGAAGACTTTAGGGGAAAAAACTGGCAGAGCCATGGGTGCAGCCCAAAACTCAGAGGCAATGGGGGGTGGGTGTCAAAATAGGAAGCCCCCGCTGCCGCTGCCTCTCCACCTCTTCCCCCGCGGCAGCCAAATTGCTGGTTCAGCATTCGTGTCAGAGCCAACCTACCACCACCACCCTCTAACAGCCCACTTGCTCATCCGGCTCTCCATCCAGTGCCCTCAGTGAGTTATCCCTGCAGTGACTTTCCAGTGTCGAGATGTCCTGTGAAGAAATTGTGATATTGAATTAGCAAAGGAGAATTAGAAGTGGCGAGAAGGCCACCCCCTGCTGGCTGCCCTGAGCTAGCGGCGTCGAGTCCTCCCATTCCGCCACGAGATAGGGTGAGCTCCTGTCCTAGCCTCAGCTCCTGCCAACCTAGCAGTTTGAAAGCATACAAAATACAATTAGATAAAAGTTACTTCAGTGGTAAGATAATCGCTCCGTGATATCATGCTGGCCACATGTTTGTAGAAATGTCTTCAGACAGCACTGGCTCAGTGGTCTTGAAATGGAAATGAGCACCGCCCCTTATATCAGCAACAACTAGCAGAGTAAAATTCACAGGGACTCCTTTACCTTTATACTGAATCAAGGAGTCTGCAACTTTTCTGTGCTTAATAGAATATTTGGAAGTACTTCAGTTAGAAAAATATTTTGGTAGATACAGTTTTATTATATTATTTATTTAAACCTGCCCCAGTTGAAAAGAATACACTTCAGGGAATTTATATTGGGTGAGCTTAATTCTTAAATGAAATTGGACGTTTAGTAAACAAAGACCGTCACGAAGCATAGTTTTAGTAGCTGTGGCATTTCAAACGGTGATGAATTTAACTGTGTCTGGATATTTGTAGAGTTTGTAAGTAGTGGTTTCATGATAACTGAACAAGGAATTGATTTTGGACTACATTTTTATTTCCTTTGACCATACATACATGCTTGTGTATCCATAACACAGGCGGAGCACTCCTTCTCAATTCTCTATCTCCCTTTAGTGCTTTTTAAATGTTCCTTGGCATTTTCCCCCTATCACTCCCAAGTTACATTTATCTGTTTTCTCCTGGACAGGAAGAAATATTTCCAAATAATTAATTGCCTATGAGTAAACCTTTAACACCCATATGGAACCAAGTGGATAACTGGAACCATAATGTTGGAAGCTGTCATTTTGGACTGCAGTAGACCTGTGCCCCTTTAAAGAAAAAACTTTAAAACATCTAAAAGTGCATACATATGTACAAGA
The DNA here is from genome assembly GCA_030761175.1 of Masticophis lateralis. Taxonomy (NCBI): domain Eukaryota; kingdom Metazoa; phylum Chordata; class Lepidosauria; order Squamata; family Colubridae; genus Masticophis; species Masticophis lateralis. The sequence goes on from JAUDYJ010000003.1 coordinate 127,958,345, forward strand.
AATAAAGCTTATGGTTCCAGAAGTATCCTGGGCACCTGAACAGAGTTTTTATATTTCATCCTGGCACAGGTAATGGGTTTCTCTCTCTCTTCAGGCATGGCTTTCTGAAGTTGAAGGTAAAGTAGCAACAAGAGGAGACCGAAGGCATAGCAGTGATATCAACCATCTTGTAACCCAAGGAAGAGAAAGGTAATTATATTACCCTTTTTTTTTGCCTGATGTACCAGTAGATTGATGGGGATGTGATGGCTCAGTGGCTAAGATGCTGAGATAGAAAAGTCAGCAGTTCAGCGGTTCGAATCCCTAGTGCCGCGTATTGGGGTGAGCTCCCATTACTTGTCCCAGCTTCTGCCAACCTAGCAGTTCGAAAGCACATAAAAAATGCAAGTAGAAAAGTAGGGGCCACCTTTGGTGGGAAGGTAACAGTGTTCCGTGCGCCTTTGGCGTTTAGTCATACCGGCCACATGACCATGGAGACATCTTCGGACAGCACTGGTTCTTCGGCTTTGAAACAGAGATGAGCACCGTCTCCTAGAGTCAGGAACAACTAGCACATATGTGCGAGGGGAACCTTTACCTTTACCAGTAGATTGTAAAGCCAGATTTCTAAAACAAGTAAATCTAGTGACTATAATTTATATACCGTACCTAAAATATAGAGCAAGACAAATCCTCAGAAAGTTGTGTTTGCAATAGCAAGGACATACCCTATATAAAACGCCTCTCTTCCAACATACAATAACAATCAGGAATAGCCAGACATACTTAGAAACTACAGCTGACTTAATCATTGGAAGAGAGGTGCACCAAATATGTTCCTTGGATTTCAAAGCATCTCCTTACACAGGTGTGCCAGAAGTCTGCCTTCTCTGTAGCAGCACCTGACTTCTGGAATAAGGTTCCCCCTCATTCAGATTACACACACACACACACACACACATACCTCTGAAGATCTGGCTTCTCATCCAGTCCTTTTGACAAGGCAGAATGAGAACTCTGTCATTTTACTAAAATATATAAAGTCTGTGTGTATGTGTGTGTAAAGAAATATAACGACTTTTTTCACAAGATCTTTTTGTGTCTCATCATCTTGGAAAAGCTTTGCATTAAATCTTCAACCTACAAGAAGTTTTATTTACAGAGTTCCAGTTTTATTGAACTTTCTGATTGGAAAAGGAAATACCTGCAGCTTCCAATGTTTACCAGCTTCTCCTACCCTGTTTTTTTTTCCTTTTAACATCTTTTCTGTTATGTGCTGATGTGTATGTTTAGAAATTTTAAACTTTTTATAATATAATTGCATTTTAGTGGATTGATTTCTTTCATATATTATAAATTGCTGTAATAGTTTAAAAAAGTGAAACATTCATACAATAGACAAAACAACAAACAATAGATGAAAATAATATTTAGAAAGGGTGTGTGTGCATGTGTGTGTTCATAACAAGTGTTCACAAAGCCAGAGGAATGTGAAGATCCCCTCCCTGCAAAAATGCCTTAGCATCATACTTCAAATGATTTAACCAACTTCATATAGTTCTCCTTTTCCCATAGAAAAGCTGTACCGTTCATCAATCAGTTTTATGTGCTTGGGTAAATGCTAAATGCTAAGGAATGAATATGCTTCTCTTCATTACATTGCATTGCAGTTGAAGTGTAACAAGATTGAAATTGTGAGAGTTAAAAGTTGTTTATATAGGCAAAGCAGGCTGAAAAAGTACACTCCTACATATTCTGCTCTTTTTAGGCAGCAGTAGAAATTTTAAAAAAAGCTTTTTTGATAAACAAAATATTTCATTTTCTATTTTAAGCAAAGCGCGGATTAAAAATTATGGACTGTTTCACTTTCAAATTTTAAACAAGGGTATGAATGGTTATTTTTTTCTCCTACCGTTATAACCATGCGTGGTGGAGAAAGTCTGAAGATGTAACAGGAGACAGACAGGATTTTATTCCTGTAGACTGAGCGCATTTTAAAGCCCCAGTATTATTGCTCTGTATTTTCATATGCTGGACAGATGGAATCAAAGCGCTTTTGCTTTTAAAAGCCATTGTATGTTCTGTCTCCAACAACGTTCATCCCCTGCCTGTATTTTTCAGTAACATTTTACAGATAGAATCATAGAATTCTTTACTGACCAAGTGTGATTGGACACACAAGGAACTTGTTTCTGGTGCATAAACTTACAGTGTGCATATAAACAGCAAATAATAGGTCATAGATCGTAATAAACAACAACTGATTAATCATAAATCAAACCAATAGGAGAAAATAGTAGGAAAGCTGAGAGGGTGAGAAAAGAAGAGAAATTAGACAGTGGTGTAGGAAATAGATGTTCAGCAGAGTGATGGCACGGCAGAAAAGCTACCGTCAGAAGTTTTGGCATGCAATACCCTGTAGCAGCATCCTGAGGGGAGAAATGGAAATTGATCATGTCCAGGATGTGAGGAGTCTATAGATATTTTCTCAGCCCTCTTTCTGATTGGTGCAGTACTCAGTCCATAATAGGATGGGTTTATGCTTACTTCACAAAGGTTCACGATTTGCAATAAAATCTAAACACGTTTGAGATTCTGTTTTAGCTAATGAAAAACTATGCAAATTTGGTTAGAGAAATGCAAAGGTGCTTTCTGTTATCTATTACATTTTAGTCCGGAGGGGAGCTACACAGATGATGCCAACCAAGAAGTTCGGAGCCCACCCCAGCAGCATGGCCCCCATAATGAATTTGATGACGAGTTTGAAGATGATGATCCTTTGCCAGCTATAGGACATTGTAAAGCTATATATCCATTTGATGGTAAGGTTAATTTGACTTAAGCCTACATGTAGAATAAATGGAAGTGACCTTGAATCGATCCAGAATATTTTGAATCTTCATTGTTCAACAAAACACGATTTGTAGTGTTAAAGAGTATTACACTATAAGAACAATGGGAACTCAAAGCATTTAATTTACCCCAAAAGTAGGGCTAGTCTCTGCTGAATGCTCCACATAATCATGTTGCAGAAATACTGGCTTCTCTGGTTGTTGGCTGGAGGCTTTTTCCTAATGCATAGTACACTTGGTAAGGTTGTATTTGTATTTCAACCAACTTGAAAAACTCAACAAACTCAATTTTTGAATTTGGCAACATGAAAGCTCAGCAGCATAGCATTATTAGCTGTAATTAGCATGCATAAGGCATGCTTTTACATTTGACAGCCTGTCTAAGAAAGAAGTATCCAAGTAAATGCTACAGTAGAACTCTTAAATCTCTCCCTACCAAAGACATACCACACAGATAGCAATCTTTTCTTAATGAGCAATCAGTCATCAGCCAGTTGCAGGACATTGGAACTCTCAAAGAATTTAATTTAAGCTCGGTATAGGTGCACATTCCTCTATGCATGTGTGTACACACACACCCACACAACATTGTGTGTGCATCTTTGTATGCAGTTACACACACACACACACACAAACACACGATATCTAAATACAATTGTATGTAAATTTTTATAATGGCATCTGGTTTAAGGTCTGGGAAATAGATGCAGTAACGCGTTTCTGTTTAATGGCAATAGTACTTCTGCATTATAACAAAATAAATATGTTAGATTAGAAAAGCAGTCGTTGGCAAGGATTCAATTTTGCAACAAGAGACCAGGTTTTCATCTGTTGGCTTACATTTGAAACATATGTTCCACTGCAGAGAACTGATGATCCCCACTTCCTAGAATGAAAAATGATGGCTGAGAAAGAGACTAGCTTTAAATCCTCCAAGGGAACAAGAAACCCTAACCAGTACCCTTTGTTTTGATTTCCTCCTAGGTCACAATGAAGGTACCCTTGCCATGAAAGAGGGGGAGGTTTTGTATATTATAGAGGAAGATAAAGGAGATGGATGGACAAGAGCTCGGAGGCAGAATGGAGAAGAAGGATATGTGCCAACTACCTACATAGATGTAACTCTAGAAAAAAACAGTAAAGGTGCAGTAACCTATATCTAATCTCCAGTCCATCATCTTGTCCATGAACATTGCTTAATGAATACTGAAGCACATAATTGGATGGAAAAAGTCCAAAACTGTTTAGGAGTCCTTTCAATATGTGATTGACCACAGGAGCCCAAACTAAGAGTTCAGTTTTGAAACTGGAAAATGTCTGCGTATAAATAACTTAGATTGTTCTCAGTGCCATCTTTGCTTAATGTACTTGTACATCTTCTTTTTCACTACACGGTCAGGCCGTATTTTATTGGTTTTCATTGTTTTAATGTTATTTTTGTAAAGCTTATTTCTTCCTTTTAAAAGAGCGTCATTTTAGAACAAATTGTTTCATGAGGGTATCCCATCTCTGGGCAATCAATTATTCTTCTTGTACCAGAGCTTGTTCCGGTGTCCAAGCAATAACTAAACCTAATTAAATGAAAATGAAGATTGGCTTTTAACTTTTATTTTCTGAACAGCAACTCCTCTTCTCATTGCCCTCTGCCCATTGATACCCTCTGCCCATTGATACATTTTGTAAGAACAGTCTGTAGGCTAATACAGTGTAAAGTTATGCAGAAATAAAGAAAAACTTTGGCTTGCATGCCATTGCCTGCATGTAATGGAACCTAGGGAGTTGCGATATAGGCTTACAAACATTCCTATTCTGTAAGTACTTTTGCAGCTTTTCCTTTCAAAATCAAATCTGAGTTTCTTAAAAATGATACATGCAAAAGATTGCAAGGGCCGCATATCTTGCTGATCGGCTCATTTTTTGCTCTTTCTTGTATTGGGGATTTTGTACGTTTCTGTATACACAACTGAAGAGTCCCAGCCTCTCATGACACATTTCTCTTGTTAATTGTCTTGTTCAAAAAGCACAGAATAGTTACAACTGCTTCCTGCAGGTCTCTCTTTCTTGGTTCCATTCATCCCAAGAGAAGTGCCCATAGGAATAAATGCAGATCTGTTCCTTTTGTTTAAAAATGAACAGATAAGGTCTTTGTATGTGGAGAAGTTTTCATGCCGGCATCGGGTTGTTTTATGAGGATGTTAATCTGTCGCATCAAATGATTAGAATTGGAGTGTTCTAACCTGTATTACTTGGGCTTTCATACTTGTACATTTTCACTTGGATGCTAGGGACCATTTGGAAGTTAAATTGCACTAATTTTCTACTGAGTGAAGGTCTTATCTAGAAAGTGTGACATGGAGAACTCTTGCAAAGGATCTGAGCCATTTTATCTAGTATAATCGTAATAATCTGAGGTGGATGTTTATAAAGAAAAAAAAATGACTGTGCTTCTCTTTTTTGAACGGCCCCTGGTAATTCTGTTCTGTTCTTCTTTTCCTCTCGGATTGCAGGTTCCTGAAGCGGGTATCTGAGAAAATGGGCGAGATGTTGAAGGAGGTTACATGCAGCTGCTTTTTTGGGGGAGGGTGTTAGGCCCAGCAAGATGGGGGAAAGCCAGTTGCATGAAAGCATGTAGGCATATGTTTCTCACTAACAATGTTAGCATTTCTCTTGTGTGTTCAAAATTGTGGTAAGCTAAAGCTCCATTCCAGCAGAACCAAACACCCCTGTTTGAAAACATATCCTCTCTCCATAGTTTGAAGTTCTGAAATGCTAGCTGTTTACCACTTGCATTTTATATTGGCTGTTTCAGCTGCTTCCTTTTTCCATATCCATTTTTAAAATCAGCATTCAGTCGAAATCTTGTCATTGAGAGTCTTCTGCCTGTGCCACTTCCATGCTCGCCCTAACCTTTTCCTGCATGTCTAGATAACGCGTCAGGCATGTTCGCCTAATGTTTTGTACTTCCATAGCTCTTCCTCGTCTCTTGCATTTGTAGCAACCTCCAGCACTCAAGTTTTTATTTCCCTACCCGTTTATGTCGCTGTAATTTGTTTGTTTGTTTTATCTTCTTCATTGTGACCATTCCAGTTCTTTGGCGCTACACCGGCTGTGAAAGTAACATTCATTCTGCTTTGGGAATGGAATACATCTCAGCACCAGGCCATTCCAGCCTATCCTCAGCACCTCAATACTTTCTCATGAGCACTGAAATCCTAGGATAATAAAGAGCACAGATTTGCCGCTGTAAGACAACCAACTCTTTTCAGAAATCAAGTGCTTGTCATTCAGATGCTGCCTTAAACTCTCGAGTGCCTAAATCTGTTGATTGCCAACAATACCACTTCAGTATCCCGCCAAGGGCTATTGGGTCTCAGCTCTGTATGACCTCCTGAATCTTTCTACAGTTCTGCAGCTGTTGGTAGCCAATGGTAGATGTTTTCTCGATCTCTACCATTCCACAACACAAGGTGCATTGTGAACGTGACACAGAAGTACATGTATCGATTTTTGTTTTACGTCCAATGAATGTTTTTAATAGGATTTTTATGGAGCCTTTTTTTAATTGCCTATTTTTTTGAGTTGGGGATGGGAGAAGACACCAGTTTTTAAATGAACTGCAGTGCTCGTCTATTTCCAAGTATGCTTTATTGTAAGGACCAGTTAAACATTGGAGTGATACTTTGTAATGATCTATGTGCACTTTTATTTGTAAACATTGCGATTTGGACACATTTATACATGTAAATATAGTTGTCTGCAGCACCCCGTCATTGCTCATGTTATTTGTCTGCCATTTGTGAATTATGTTAATTAAAACATCGAATCTAAGCAAAATAGGGTATTCTTAGTAGAGGGGAGGGGAGGGGAGGGGCAAAGGAACAGTTAAATTAAGCTTCATAAACCAGCTTTCTGCTGTTTGTGGTAATATTTAAAATCCTGCTTTTCTAAAGGTGGGAATCAAAGCAATATTTGAACACAGCAATGCTGGATTCCTTTAGAACTTTTTTCAGTGTTACTAGCAGTTGTACTATCAGTAAAACTAAATCTGTGTGACTCTTGTGTGGAAATTTCTTCCTTTTTACTATTAAGTGTGCCACTATTACACAGATGATTTAGTGTATTTACATTGAGGGTGATAAAACACTAAAGGTTAGAGTTTTGGGATATTGTAAACAGGGTTATTTATAATAATGTGACCGTATGCCATTACTGACCAAACTACATCGAATAGTTGTTCGTTTAATGCTGGCTTTTTATTTTAAAGTTCCAAATGAAAGACAATGATTAGGTTCTCACTCTTCCAGCCAAGAACCCTATGGATTTAGCTTAACAGCCAGTTTGAGCTGCTTTTAACACTTCTAGTAAAGGACTAATAGTTCTTTTGTGCTACTGTTTTTGTAAGGCAGGATTTGTTTCCTCAGGAGGATCTTTTCCTTCCTGTGGTATAAAGCGACCTTTATGAGGGTAGTTAAATGTAAAGGGGAGGAAAAAAATCTTTGTACTTGCACAGTTGGCTAAAATTATTTTGAAATGTTGAGAATTAATTGTCTGAGTCATAACTTTTCAGTAATTTTTAATCTTTCGTGCACGTGTTGATTTTTTAAATGTTAAAATGCTTTGTTAAATAATAGTCGTTCTCTTCAAAATATTTTCATGGAATTAAACAATCTTTTCATGGCCCTGATCATTTCTTTGTCTTCTGTTGCAGGCAAGTCAATAGGCGGCTTTTGTCTTGTTTAATTTGTCATGAATATGTTCGGGTGGTGAAGGGAAGCAAAAGTTGCACCAGGAAGACAAATCTCCTTTGTTTTCCTCAGTTAGTCCTCCAATCCAGAATTATTCCTCGGGATTACTTAAATTCTTTACAAGGTTTCTCAGGTGACTTTCAGTTCACTTTATACTCCCATCTAATTTGCCAAAGATGCAGACGAATCCAGATTGGTATTACACTAAAGCTTTACTAATTACACGAACACTTAGAAACAGCAGCACTTTTGGCATGTTTAAATAACAATGCAACAAAGAATTGTATTTATATTTGGCCTCCGTAAACAAATAAGGAGCACAGAATTCCCCGCACAATGCAAATGCCTGCCAGAGAAAAGTTGGAGAAGAGTCTGAAACAATACACTTCAGTGCGGCTTCTGGTAGAACTGCACACATGCAAACAGAAGCTTTTGGGAGGATTCCAAAATTCCTAGAGTTTTTTTTTTTTTTTTTTTGTCCTGACCTACATAGTTATAGCATGGTGGGTCTCGGATTTCAGGACTACTATGAAAAGGAAATGATTCTTTCCATTTTCTTATCCTCCTTTTTTCCCCTCTCAGTTTTCTCTTGCTTCCTAATCCCAGCTGGATTGTTTGTGTTCAGCTCATAAATTTTCCAAAAAAAAAAAAAAAGGCAGCATTGTCCTAAAATTTGTGTATTCATTTGAATTCTGAAACTATAGGTTAAGGTGCTAATGGAAAAGTCTCTGTTTGGAACTGATAATGCAAGTATTCAGCCATAGATTTCAAAAGCAATCCTAAAAGGTTGCTATCGGTCTGCCTTACTAGCTTATTAAAATAAAAGCTTCACATTTTCCAGTTGAATGGGCAGGCCATGGTGGATTTAAATGCCTTTTATTAAGTTTGCTTGTTTCCTCTGTCTTGGGATTCATGTCATGCTCACCATGACTTCCAGAGTACAAAGAGGAAGATAGATGTCTTCTTTTTCCCTAAGTCATTGAGGGATATTTGATTAGGAGGAGAGAGGAAGAAAGAGATGATATATTATTCTTCCCTCAGCGTATGACTTTAAATGGGTTAGTCAGTAAATTGTGTTACTGGTTAAAACAGCAAATGTCTGTATAATTAGAACAACAAAAAAGATTTTTTAAAATTATTATTTCCAACATGAAAGGTAAATCCTAAAAAAAGCTAATTTAGCTCATAGTGAACAGTAAAATAAAAGTTTGGTAGTGCAGCACCACCACAATTTTGCAATTTGGTGAAATTTATACTAGTATCATAGGCATTTAACCCATTACTGCTTGTGAAAACTCTTAGCAGTGAAACTGCTCTCACTTTATAATTCCTTCATGAGAGAATTATTTTTTTAAAATCTGCAACGGTGGAAGACATGCATGTTTTTTAAAGCTTTTTGATTTTTTTTAAAAAAATAATCCATATAAAACAGGGCTGTCAAACTTGTAGTATCAAGTAACTTATTGGGACTTTTCCCCCCCTTTGCTAAACTGGGCATGGCCAGCATGTGATGTATCCGGCCTGAGGGCCGCGAGTTTGACAGCCCTGATATAAAGTAATATAGGAAGAATCAGTCACAAAACCCATCACTTTGCAAGATGTGAAGATATTTGGATTTGAGTCTATTAAACCAAGGTACCTGATGACATTTAAAGTAACTTCATAGAAAATATGATTGATAAGTGATACAGATAAATGCCATCAAGTGGCTTCAATTTTATAGGTCCACAATGCAAAAGTTTGTTGAGGATATTGGCAATAGTCATGGACAATGGAAAACATTGAAGAGACTCAGATTTGTAATGTGAAACATATAGTAAGAAAGTTAGTAGAACATAAAATTGACCACGAATATTGGGCACTCTGAAAACTACAGCATGTCCAACAGAGTTGTCTAGGGAAGGTTCTAGATTTCCTCTCATCAGCAAATATATAGTCATTGCTGCCCACTATTTCCCATAACCAGAAACACCCATCCAAAGGAAAGTTTTCACTCTTGTCCAAGGCTGTACCATGCTCTTTTGGATGGCAAACACGAAAAGTAGCATTGGCTGAAAGCTCTAGTCCCTGCGATACTGGTCCCTCATTCTGGTTCAGCTTATGCTCAGATGCTACTTGCAGATGAGCTGGCCTGTATTACAATGGCTAAGTTTTGCACAGCAGTTTAAAATTACAATGGCTAGATTTTGCACAGCAGTTTAAGAGAGTCATTGGAGCTCGATAGGCCAGGTTATCCCAGGATAGGTTCCCGTTTACACACACAATTCAAGGCAGTTTCAGATACATTTTATGTAATTTTAGTTAACACATTTGTAGATTGATGCACACAAACACCACAGAGAGAGAGAGAGAGAGAGTAGCCTAGTGGTGCTCGCCTCCCACTTGGAAGGTTGAGAGTTCAATTCTAGATAGAGGCAGCTGTTTCTCTCCTAGGACATAAAGAAAAAATATCTATTGTGAACTCAGCATGGCATCAGGAAGGGTGTCCGGCCAGTAAATGCTCAACTCCATCCAGTCGCCCTGACTATACCTCAAATTAAGGGATTGCAGGTTTGTAAAAAGGGAGTTGTATGTGTATATATAGATATATTGATAAGATATAGATTAGATAGATGATATACACACCATACATAGATTTGCCACGCTTTTTAATCTTTTTATGATTCACAATTCTAGTGTTTAATACTATTGTTTTAACTGCTTTTATTTGCAGTTGTATTTACACTAGGCCACTCTAAGCTATTACGGGAGTGGGAAACTTATAAATGTTTGAGAGGAAGTAAATTTTATCAATTATACTCAAAGATAAGAAGTAATATGGCAGCAAAAAAGAAAAGAGTGGTACACAACGTGTACCCCTGTTACTACCTTAAGAATGTGAATGCAGACATTGATATAGTTAATACGTTAAGTCCCCAAACAAGTCATTTTGTGTTTCATTGACATAATAAAATAAGGCATAAAAGAATAAAGTAAGGCATAAAATATTTAAAGTGTTACTCTTTAATTCACAGCTATTATAAAATTTTCCATATCGTATTTAAGGGATATCATACAACTGATACCGCCTAAAAAGCCATTTCTTTAACTTCTATTTATATTTACAAAACAGACTGTTAATAATATTATTGGATATAAGTCCTAAAATGATCACTTTTTTAGAGTGGACTGGAGATGTCCATGAAAGGTAACAATCATAACAAATAAATAATCCTTTATAAATCACAAATCATTATTAGCAACTCATAAATAAATGTATATAAATACAGTTTACAAATTCTGCTTGATACCAGAGGAACTTTACAAAAACTTTTTGACAGTATAACCATGTTTTCCATACCCCATCTAGGGTTACGGAAGTTTCTTCAGAATAAGAGTAATAATAATCCATGAAGCAGTGTCCAGATTCTCAATTGGGTATAGATGCAGTGTTTGCTATATGATTTTTTATTGGCCTGAAATTTGCTTTTTGAGGGGGGGAAGGATTGGGGAAATAACTTTTTTTTAAAAAAAAAAATCACACTAGCAGCATAGAAGGGAGTTGGCAGGCAGCAAATACTCCCAAGGAAGTATTTTGTTTAAAGGTTTTTTTTTTTTGGCAGTCTGCCCTAGGGAATTGAGAAATAAGCAACATAAATTACAGCTTTCCTTTTTTAAAAAATGTTTGCTTGGTAAGTATACCAATTTCTTTTTAGCTGAGAGTCCATCAGGCATTTCTATGTTCAATCTGCTTGGTAAGAGGAGGTTCTAATTTTCGGGAAAGTGCAGTTAAAATTTGATTGAATTTTTCGTATCTTTCATTTTGGTTGACCTGTGCTCCTTTGCTGCCCCAGAGCAATCTCATCTGAAATTCTGTTTTGAAGATTTCGTTCATTGCTTCATCTGGCTGAAAACCTGGTGAAGAAAATGGAAATGTACAAATGTTACCTATAAAATATAGTCTTTGGTACCAAGTGCTGTATGTGCTTAAGCCAGCTGCATGTCACCTTTGACTGCAGCACATGATTTGAAGTGGCTGTAGTTTCTCCCTGGAGAAAACATGACAATATAATGGGCGAAGTACCATATTTTTTGGACTATAAGATGCACCAAACTATAAGATGCGCCTAGATTTAGAGGATGAAAACAAGAAAAAAACAGTTTTTGGGCTCCACGCGTTCAGTTTTCGCCCTTCCCGGCTCCCAGAAACACTTTGCAGGCCAAAAACAGGCCCGTTTTTGGCTTCCTGAACCCTCCGTGCATCCCATTTTGCCAAAAATGCACCTGTTTTTGACCTGCAGAGTGCTTCTGGGGGCCAGGGAGGGTGAAAACGGGATACACAGAGGGTTTGCGACGCCAAAAAGGGGATGTGCGGAGCACTGCAGAGTGCTTCTGGGGGCCAGAGAGGGTAAAAACACGATGCATGGAGGGTTCAGGAGTCCAAAAACAGGCCCATATTTAGTCTATAAGAAGCACTGAAATTTTCACCCACTTTTATCGGGGGGGGGGGGTGCATCTTATACTCTGAAAAATACGGTAGTTGATCTAAATCAGGGGTTCCCAACCTTTTCTATACCACACATCAGTGGTAGGTTGCCCCCGGTTCGCACCGGTTCTATAAAACCGGCAGGAGGCTCCGCCCACCCACCCAGACATCATCAAAATGCTTCTACGCATGTGCAGAAGAGCGCACACGCAAGCGAAGCGCGCACGGCCCCGTTACGAACCGGTAGTAAAGGTAAGTAGAACCCACCCCTACCACACCCTAGAATGCTTGATATACAGTATTCTCGCACCCCTTATAAAAGTAAGTAATTATATGCATATATAGTTATGTATATACACTGTAATTTTGAAACTTCTAAACCCAAGTTTTCGCATCCCCTGGAATATCGTCTCACACACCTCACAACTGGGTGTGAGCATCCCAGTTGGGAACCCCTGATCTAAATCATCTCCCAATTGCAAGATTCTTTTTCTCCCACGTGGAATAAATATGGCATTTGAAATACACATGCAGAGAATATATACAACAAATAATGGCTATACAGCAATAGTTCTTAAATGTGTGGACTTCAATTCCCAGAATTCTCCAGCCATCTTGGCTGGGAAATTCTGGGAGTTGAAATCCACATATCTTCGAACTGCCAAAATTTATAAATGCTGTAATAGAATCTCACTGAGTTAGATAACTGATTCTTCAACATGGCTACATCTCTACCTCCGAGGACAAAATGAACAACCAAACTTAAGCCCTGGCTTTACTCTTTTTTAAAAAAATAAACATTCCAACCCATTTTTATCATCTTAGAAACAGCTTTTCTCCAAAGGTAGCTAAGAATACGTTCTAAAGTTGCTAAATGAGTCATGCAAAGTCCCTAGGAAGGCCACATATTTCCTCACAAGCGCTATTGAAAGTCAGTCCAATCCCAGCGCTTCCTGTTTACAGTTCAGGGAATGAGAAGGGACATGGGTCAAGTCAGGTAAAGCTTCCTTCTTTAAATTACCAGCAACATAATCATCTGTCAGGCACATGAATAAGGATGGAAACAACCTTGTTGTCTTAAGACTGCATTTATACAGCCCTGGGCTTGATTGTCTCCTGTGTCTCTTTTTATGAGCTTAACTACTAAAAGCCTTACAGCCGTATCAAGAGGTCTATTATCTTTTTTCCCCTACCTGTAAGGATCCTTTCTGCGTTTGCGCTATACTGTTCAGCGTTTTGTGCTATCAAACGAGCTGTTGCCAAATGTTTCAGCATGATATCACAGCTTTGGTCAGTGTTTTCCCACACATCCATTCCCTCAAAGACCACGGTCTGACGTTCTAGCAGGGTAACCAGAGGCATCAGCAACGGCACAGTGACGACGTTTTGCGACACGCAAGTGATCTCTGAAAACAAAGAAATGAAAAGCGCCTGATGGTAGCACTATGACTATGACTAGGACAAATTGATCTACCAACTAGACCAGGGGTGTCAAACTCACGTCGTCATGATGGCATCACATGATGTATTGGGACTCCCCCCCCCAAGCTGCCCTCGCTAAACTGGACATGGACAGCGTGTGACGCATCCGGCCTGCGGTCCAAGAGTTTGACAGCCCTGAACTAGACTATAGCCTGCAACTTTAGATGCCAAGCGAAGTTTTCCATAGGTTTTTCATGGAAATGTAGTAACACAACCTTCTGTTACTACAGGCAGGTCTCAACAACTGTTCATTTAACGATAGTTTAAAGTTACGATGGCCTTGCAAAAAAAAGTCCCATCCTCAAACTTACAACCATCACACCACGCGCGTAGTCATTGCAATTTGACCTCTTGGCAACCAGTTTGTATTCACAATGGCTGCTGCATCTCTTGGCCACCTGATTGCCCCTTGCAACTTTCCTGACCAATTTCTGACGAGCAAAGCCAATTGGGGAAAATGGATTCACTGAATGATCAGATAATTCACTTTAACGGCTGGAGTGATTGACTTAATGACAGTGGTAAAAATGGGCCCAATTACATGGATGACTTGTTTAACGATTCCTTGCTTAGCAACTAAAGTTCCAGTTCTAATCGTGGTTGTAAGTCAAGGACTACCTCTACAATGTTTGGCTAGGTAGGTCTAATTTCTGAACCTAGTTCTGGTTTGTAATGGCACAGCTGGTTTAGGGTCAGAAATTCTCCATGTCTACCCAGCATTTTAGTCATCAGAGAACTCATTCTGAGTGCTCCTACCAAATTAAGTTAGTTGTTGGAAATAAGGAAGAGAATCTTCTCAGTTTCGGTATCCACTTAAGGAATTGCCTATTAGTATACAATTGTTTCAAGTGCTTATATTTTATATTACATATAATTATATTTATATGTGCCATTTCTTGTGAGTATATCTTCAAACACACACAGCATTCATGCTTAAAGTACTTTTATTGGGTTCCCCCCCCCCTGATTTTAGCATTTTAAATAATTTTGCGGAAAACATCTAATTATTTGGATTAGAAATATAAATACATACATATATGACACATCTAAGTACCCCAATAAGCAGTGTGAACTGAGTCTAGAGACAGCTATTGTTCCCTTTTTAATTCAGCTTTCTTTTCATAAAACGTCCTTAACTTTAGCAAGAAAATTGACCATTGATCACATTTCATTACAGCTCCAAGAAATTCATTATGCAACCAATTGTTACGACAAAACAGGAGGCCTAGGACATTTACAGGTAGTCCTCAACTTATGACCACAATTGAGCCAACATTTCTGTTGTTGGGAGACATTTGTTAAGTGAATTCTGCCCCATTTTACGACCATTCTTGCCACAGTTGTCAAGTGCAACTGTACTGCAGTTGTTAAATTAGTAACATGGTTGTTAAATGGCTTCCCCAATGTCTTTGCTTGTCAGAAGGTCCCAAAATGTGATCCCATGATCCTGGGACACTGTAACCATCATAAATATGAGTCGGTTGCCAAGCCTCCCAATTTGTATTATATGACCAAGGGGATACCACAATGTGGTTTGAAAAACAGCCATAGGTTTCAGCGTCATCGTAACTTCGAACAGTCACTAAATGGACTTTTGTTAAGTTGAGGACTACCTGTATTTTGGAGTGTTTTTAAAAAAAACAAACCCAGAGAAAGTCCATCGGAGGCCTTTTTCATAGAACTTACACATGAGCAATTGTACATGTCTACTTTGGCTACAGGATCTCTATTCTTCCCTGGACAAAATAAAAAACAAATAAAAATAAAGCAAAGCAGGATGTAATTAAGTCAAATATATTCTGCCCATTTGCTGTCCTTGATAGGATGTGACTTTTTCACACACTTTCCATTAAGGGAATAATGGATGTGCCCTTAAGGCTTAATTGGAGTCTCTCGGCAACAATGAAAAATGTTATGTAACTAGATAGACACACACTCACCTTTTCCTTCATGTAAGAGTTTGCTGAAAGGTTTCAGCTGTTTCTCATACATAATGGCCGTTTGTGTATAACAGTGCCTCAAGCTAGTCCATGTTTGCTCCAACCGTGAGATCTACAGAGGGCAAAAAATAGAAATATGCTTTTCCTGCCATATGTTACAATATTATCTTATTGAACATACCCAATGGAAGATGGCTTCCATCAAAACCAAGGCATGGCAAGATAAGCTGGGAGGGGCGGTGCTAAGTTTTTTTTACAGCCCACCCTCCCCTGACTAGGATGGCTGGTGCACTTAAAAGAGTTTCAAAGACAGGTTTTTGCCTATGATTTCAGGTGGGGTTTTCCCAGGCAGTTGTTCTACAATCCAGTACAGGAGTGTGAAAAAGCTCATGCTTGATTCCCTTAAGTCAGCAGTTGGTTTCAATAAATATTCAGCTGCCAGCTGGGAGTAGTGAACAGGGAGATCCGCAGAGGCAGATCTAATGGACCTTGGCAACAGTTGATTTTGTTTGCATATTGTTGGCCTTTCAAGAAATATTCATTATCCCGAATATCCGCGTATAAAATTTCCATTTTACCTGAGGCATTTCCAGAGCTTTCATTATAGCTGAGAAGGCGTACAGATCCCCCATGGAGTCTTTTAGTTCGACTGCAACCTGGATAATCCTGTTTAATGTTGCAACACGCTCTTCTAAATTTCCCGTGCAGCCCAGAATATCCACCGCAATTCCTATTGCCATCGTAGTATGCCTAGAGAGAAAACAAAATCGGGTATAGTCAGGGCTACCAAAAAGACGCTCCACTCCCTATGAATTCAAGCAAAACAAACAAACAAACAAAAAAGAATCTGGGATCTTGGCATCACTATATTCCCATTGTCATTTTGATGAGAAGAAGCAAAGCCAATCAGCGCAGAGAAACGCACACCTGCCATTTCTAGGATTCTTGAGCGTTAAAAAAAAATAAAGGAGTATTTTTAATTGATTGAAAATTGAGTGTTCAGTTTTGACCTGTTTGATTTATACAGTTATGACAAACAGTATTCTTCCTCTGCTTCAGGTATCATAGCACAGACTCAGACAAGCTATTGGTGCACTTTTGTAAATATTTGCAATATGATAAAATAATGAACTTGATTTAAATTCAGTTCTCTTTAAAATTCGAACCACTTGTTGACTTGAGTTTAGATCCTTTGATTTCATATTATGTTCCTGCAGTTTTCTGGGCAACAATGTGAAATTGATTTACCACTCTCTTGTTCTGAACTTCCTAGCTGGCACTCCTGATCTTTTCTTCTGATTTCCCATCCAAGTATTAGCCAACCCTGCCCTCTGCTTAGCTTTTTGAGATCAGCCAAGATTGGATAAGTGCTGCCACCTAGCTGGACACGTCACTCTATAGAGACCCACAGAAATCAATGCAAATTAGGCTTCATTGCCTTAAATCCAATATGAATCCCATAGAACTATGGCAGCTATGGATAAACATGGTTAACTCTTAAATTTTTCCTGTGCAATTATCCAGAATATATTTTAATAAGATTTGAAAAAATGAATGCAACCAATTACATTCTGCAATGGAACAATAGCACTTTGGAAAAAGGAGAGGTTAGACTTCACGGTGAAGATCAGCATCAGTTCAACCCTTCCTGGCCAATGCAAAAGCATTCATAAGCCTTTCCTTCCCCCACATCGGTGGGGGAGAATTTTGTGGTTCATGTGTACTGTTTAGGAAATTAGAGGCTTTAGAGTCAAAGGCTCTAAAATCCTTCTGACCTTCCATTAGGTAAATAGTTATGAAGTTGAACTTCAATAGTTTTCTCCCACTGAGTGCAAAGAGGAATTCTTGTTATTATTTTTTTTTTAATTCTTGAAGGAAGTGAAAGAGAGAAGCAACCTCCAACCCCACCCTTCCATTCTGTTGCTTGCTGGCTGGCATATAGTGGTTTCTTTAGTGTCTGTCAGAAAATAGCCATGGCCACAGCCATAGCCATAGCCACAATACATGGTGATTTGCATAATACACTCACATCAACCTAGTGCTATGCTCCACATTGTACAGCTAGTGCCTTTCTGATGACCTGGGAAAGGTTGAGTGTTGTTATCTTGGCATCTAGGGAAGCCCTACCATACCCCTAATGAAAAAAATCCCCTAATATGCAGGTTTCTATGTTTCCAGAATGAGGAGCAACCTTGATGGACATAGCCTTCATCCTAGGGAAGATCTTGTCCTTAACAATCTCATCCATAAGCTCCATTTGATAAGTGTTGCTACACTGTTCTAAACATGAAGAAACAGTAATGCATCTGTCCAAGGTGTCTCAAGGTGAATTCTCTTATGGCGCAGCAAGAAAAGGACAACTACAGGTAGTCCTCAACGTATGACCACAATTGAGCCCAAAATTTATGTGGCTAAGTGAGAAATCTGTTAAGTGAGATTTCTCCCATTTTACGACTCTTCTTGACATATTGGTTAAGCGAATCCCTGCAGTTGTTAAATTAGTCGCACAGTTGTTAAGTGAATCTGATTTCCCCATCGATTTTGCTTGTCAGAAGGTTGCAAAATGGGATCACATGACCCCAGGACACTGCAACTGTCATAAATGTGAGTCAGTTGCCATGCATCTGAATCTAAATCACATGACCATGGGGATGCTGCAATGGTCGTAAGTGTGAAAAATGGTCATAAGTACCCTTTTTCAGTGCGGTAGTAACTTTGAACGGTCACTAAGTGAACTGTTGTAAGTCAAGGACTACCTGTATCTGCCAAAAAGGACTTCTCTGGAAGCAGGAAACTGTGGCAACGTGGCTAAAGTCTCCAAACTGCAGCATTTTACTTTTTTATTTCAAAGACTGGGTGAGGTTGGAATCCTTGGGCTTTTCAAGACTGTTTATTACTTGATCTGCAGGATTGTTTATGTAAGAGATCTGTGCAATACAAGCGATTAGATTTTCTCTCTTTTTTTACTGCTTAACAAGCATACATTTTTTAAATGTGCTCTCAGGTAAGCATTGACTCCTGGTGGCTGCCTGGCCTAGTCTCTTCAATTTTCTTGGCAAGATTTCAGAAGTGGTTTGTCCATTCCTTCTTCTTCCTAGGCTAAAAGACCCAGATTGGTCCCACTTCACCCAGCTGGCTTTGTGCCTAAAGTAGGACTAGAATTCCCAGTCTCCCAGTTTCTAACCTGATGCCTTAACTGCTGCACTAAACTGGCTCTCTTAACAAATGTATTTATAATTAAATGTTCCAAGGGAAGTGTGGCTCATATATTATCAGGACCCCATTTAAAATTCTTACATCAATATGGGCATCATCAGGCCCTTTATTCCCAAACTACAAAGCATGCCCCGATAGACTTTGAATGCCCTGATAGGATGCATGGGTAGTTTCAGTGTTTAGTCCTGGTTATTTGGGAATCATAAGGAACCTGCTCTGATGTATTCGGAAACATGGGAAAGGTCTACCCACCCGGGAACTGCCCACTCGGCAGGTTTTGTGATTGTGGACCTCGAAGAAAGCCTCCTCGCGACAACTCAATGTTGCTGAGAGAAACACAACGGCAGTGCTCACCTTTCAATTAGATCCAGGCGCAGTTGGTGTCCGTAGGGCAAGGTAATCAGTTCCAAGCCTGATTTCACTCCCATGATCCTCCTCGTCTCTTCGGAGATTTCAAGTATCCTAGCAACCTGAGAGAGGCAAATGTGCAAACAAAAGAAAGCCGAGTGGAATCAAGGAGGCCCAGACATTGACCAGCATTGCAGGATCAATGCGGGATCCCAGGCGCTCTCTGCAAGCCCAGGAAGCCTTTTCTGTGAGGGGACATCCCCACTGTTGACAGAAAGCCTACAAGGTCGTTCCCAAAAAGAGTCACTATAGATACATTTCAAGCTGCAGTTTTATCCCCTCCACTGGAAGACCTTTCTAGCCATTTAAAAGGCTCCTTTGCCGCTTTCTGTACAATGTAGAATTTTAAAGAGGATGTGGCCTGGCCAAACCAGCTTTTGTCCTAGTCAGCTTTCGCTTCTTGGCTCCTACTTCCCCCGCATGACCCACCACTTATTGATAGTAACACCAACTCTATTCCAAGCATTACTAATGAAAGACAGAAACTTTTAGGAAAGCACGTGAACATTCTGAATGGGAGAGAAGACAAGCGAAGACAATGCGTGGATTTCAAGCAGCATTTTCTTCACAGACAGAAAGGACACAATTATCGGACAGTTTGAGTTGGTTTCTGTGGGCCAGGAATGTTTGCGATGTGTGTGCGTGTGAAAAAGTGAAAGCCCCCGCCCCCTTTTTAAATATTTGTCAACATTATGCTCACAAAAAGATAGCTCAGACTATACCCATTGTGAATTGGAGAGAGGCTTGTCTGAGATGTTCTCTCAAGTTAGTTTCATGGCCCAGGCTTAAGCCCTACTTATCTGACCCACCTGCCTTGATAATAGTTCTTCCTGCTGTCTTCAAAGTCATCCCCTCTGCCCTCCGCATACACACACACAAAGGGGCAGAGCTTTGATCACACAATCCCAACCACCATCTTGACACTTCCTGCAGATGCCTCAAATATGAGCTGGGATTTGTCAATCCTGCACTAGCAGGCATAAATGCACCTTTAATCTTCTTGCCTGCTTCTGCCAGAGACCCATGGTCCAGTTCCCCTGCCCATCACCTTTTCTACCCAATGACCTATTGAACTCAACAGCTGTGTCCTCCCCACTCCCCATGAGCTGATAGTTAAGGAGACAGCTTTGCCCCCCATCACTTGGGGGTGAACTTACTCCCCAAATAATTATTCTGTTATCACTAGTATGCTTTACTGGATCAATGCTTCAGGAAGGGAAAAGAATGGTTTGTTGTAGAAACCCCCAAATCAGTGTTAAAGAAGCTAATGAATTAACTCCCCAGGGGATGGTGGTTAAATTTGACTCCAAACTGACGAAGTCATGCACAAGTTAAACTAATTCCAGGCAATCTCAGTTGTGACATGGAAACATCTACACCCAATCAATTAATCTATTTTCCTCCTTAGCCCAGTCTTCCAAGAAAAAGTGTTGGAGAGAAAGAATACCAGATTCAGTAAGCCTCCCCATTACAAAACTCACTGCCAAGACCTAGGATTACAGAACATATACCCGAATATTGATGAGCTATTGCTCGTCTGGTTCACTTATGTTTTAGCCTGAGTGTGCTTCTGCTCCCAGCAGCTCTTCTGAGAAAAGCAATGAATGATAGAAGGAAATGTGTATAAAGGTAGCAAGTTGAACTTGATGGTAATATGCCAAGGCAACAAAAAGAGCTAAAGCATTTTAAATCCAGAATATTCACATAACATTTGGAAGGAGCTCACATAGAAATTTTCCCAATTCACTGACCTGTAAGGAAGAGGGGGAGGGGAGAGAAGAAAGAGGCAATATAGCTCCATCAGGCCTGCAAAATTCTGTTATTATGGCCAATCTCAATAAAAGTAATCTGGACATTCTGTGCAGTGCAGCTGACAAAATGCTGCCTTTGGGATATGGGAAAATTACAACTTAAAACACTCTGGACAATTGCACACCATCTATTTCCTAATCCCATGTTGGCGAACCTATGGAAAGTGTGCTAGAAGCGGCATGCAGAACCATCCTGTGAGGGACGCGTGGCCTCGCTGGCTTCTCTTCCATGTTCCTGTGCACACATGCATGCTAGTCAGCTGGCATTCGTGTCTACGGGAGTGCCGAAACCCAAAAGATCAGCGTTCCATCGCACATGTGCGCACCAACACCTGAACTTCTGGGTTTCTGTCGCGTGCATGCACAACGGCCAGCTGTTCATCGGGTGGGTGTCCATGCCAAAAACCGGAAATTTGGGTGCCTGCATGCACATGCATGATAGAACACTGGTCTTTCGGGTTTCGGCGCTCCCGCATGCGCAAAGGCCAGCAAGGCCGCGCAGTCCAGGCAGGATGGTTCTGCGGGCAATTTGCAGTTAGCCATCACTGTCCTAATCTAAAGGCACACTCTGCCAATCAATACAAAATGCTAAATTTAGAGCATGGGATGGAGGGAAGGATATCTTCTTGGAATGCATGCTTTTAAAACTTTTATAGTTTTGAAAATCAACTGCCTGGAGTTGGGGGGGTGAGAAGAGGGTGGAAAAAGAGGGGTTATAGGACAAAAAAGTCATCCAGAGTTCAGTAAAATTCAGTTAATGAAGCACAGTAATTCTAGATTAAAAGTCTCATCTCAGGTTTGCCCCAGGAGCAGCCTGTCTGCAAGTTCCAGAGCTGTGATTATCATATTAGGTCTGCTCTCTTGAGCTATCAACTCTTCCAGTCTTGAGGGCTTCAATTAATCTTCCCCAATCAGTTTCTTCATTTAACATCTTCACTATCTGCATCTATCATGTCATTGTCTTATCTCTTCAGTTGGATATGTATAATTATGCAACATTTGAGACTTAAAATGAAAATCTATTACAAATTGATTAACTTTTCACAGGTTTTCTTCTGATCTTTTCCTCTGCACCTTCTTTCTCCATTTGTAATTCTCTGATTGTCCTCAGGTAGTCTCTTGACTGCCCTTCAACCCCTTCATCTGAATTATACATAATCCAATAATCCAATAATGCAATACCCTATCCTCCTGTTCAAAAATGTCACTCTCCATGAATAGAATGTTTTCAACTAAGTTATAGGTAAATGCATGTAAATGATGGGATGCCTACAAGAGGGCACCAACTTGAAGATTCACTTAAAGCCAGGGGAGGGCTGCTGGGGGTTCACAGGGGTTCGAGAGAACCTCTAGCTAAGATTCTGTGCAGTTTGGAGAATCCCCAAATTCCCCTCCTGGCTGGCCCCGCCTACCCCGCTCCTCCCAGAAGTCCCCACGCGGCCTGTTTTGGATGCAAGTAAGTCCATGCATGGGAGGCTCAGGGAGGGTGAAAAATGGGCCTACCGGATGTTCAGAAAGGCCGGAAATGGGCCTGTTTCTGGCCTCCAGAGGGCCTTTGGAGCCTGGGGAGGCCATTTTCGCCCTCCTAGAGGCTTGAAGAAAGCCTCCGGAGCCCGGGGGGTGTGTGTGGTGCAAAAGAGCCCATCCCCACTGCCGTGGTGGAGGAGGCCGACTAGACCACGGCCACCCAGCAACCAGGCAGAGAACCCCTTGCTAAAATTTTTGAACCCCACCCCTGCTTAAAGGGCTTAAAATCCTTGAACCAATCTTGTCACAGAGGTGTACGTGTCTCACTGTTGTCAAAACAAACTAGGAAACAGTCTCAGGTCATTGATAAAACAAGCCCTCTCCTCCTCAGCTTTGCTCACTGGAGATCATGGCAATTGTAATTCAAGACTTATGGAAGACATCAGTTTGAGAAAGCTGTTCTAAAGGTACATGTTACAGGAGTTTTCCAATAAGCCAAGACTGGATGGCATCAGTACCTAGATGGGATACCACTGAGGTGCTCTATTTACACTGACACTTGCATTGTGGCAGGAGGGATACAAATAGAACAACTAACCCATTGGATGATTACACAAATTTATTCTATGATGGAGGAAGAGCAGGGGTCAGGCATAGCTGATAAAGATCAAATGGAAAGGTTAATTATTCAAGAGAAGAGTACCCATTAACTTATGTCAGAATTCACTTAAGAGAAAACAGCAAAACTCATTTACTGCATTGCTAAATGCAAGGAGAAAGCAGGGAGTAAGCATCAACAGATGTGCTTCAAGAAGTTTATCAAGGCACAGTGAATCAGATAACTCCTGTTTGGGTCAAGCACACTCATTTTTCCCTGACAAAGTAAAATATTGGTTTTAACACTGACAAAGAATCAAGCACACCAAAACACACTGGATCCTTGAAAATCCACTTTTTTTAATAGTTAGCTTTCCGGATTTCGTTAGTCTGCTGTCACCCAGACTTTCTACATCTTGCCACATGTTTTCACACCAACTACAATAAAGGTGGTTATGTTTAGGCTGTAATTCTGGATTGGTTTCCAATTTCTCTTCTGCAAACTTAAAGGCTCTTCCAATTCCTCAAAGAAAGGAACTGTGCTTTTTTAGAAGGCAGTGATTTTCCCTGATTATTCTTTGCTTTTTATGTCTCCACTGTCTATGGGCTGTTCTTGAGAATCTTCAAGTGCTGAACACCATGGTGCTGCTTTCTGTTCAGAAACGTAGGTGGCTGACACAATCTCACTCCACAACATAGTGGATCCAAGCCAAAATAACATGCAAATCAGATTCAGCTTGAATAGGAAGGTGGAATATGGATATATCATTTCTCACTCCTTATACTAATTTCTCCTGCAAAATACATTGGATTTCATCAGATGACGGGCATTTTCAGTAGTGACACCTACTCTACTGGTCCTTAGAAAAGTAGTAAAACCACTACTGTTCCAGCAGGAATTTGGTCCTTACTTTAATATAATGGTGTCCAGGAAGTTTCAGATTGTTTACTGGTGATATTTTAATACTTGTATTGAGGTTTTAGATTGTACTTTTGGTTTTGATCTTTTTTATGCTTATCTAAATTTAGGGAGGCTAGAAATACTGCCAAATCAAATTAAATAGTTAATCAGTGTGGCATTCATTACAAAATTGATTCTTTTAGCTTCCCGTAAAGCTTTCCCCACAAGCATTGGGAGAAGATCAGGTGGCACATTAACATGGATTGACGCCAGGTCGTCATTGTTTTTAATGTTTTATGTTTTAACTGGCTGTGTATTTTTTATAGCTTTAAAACGATTTTTGATGTCTTTTCATCTTCGATTGGAGCCTCCCAGAGTTGGCTGAAAGATGGGTGGCTCTAAGAATGTTTTCAATCAGCAAATAAGACTGACGTTGTTGACAAACAACGACGTAGTTGTGTGTGCACTTTTCTTTATAAGGCCCATGTTTCTCTAAAACGTATATAAGAATTAGAAGCCATCAATGTATATTGGAGACCCTGTATATGATTGCCACCAGGGGATTCACTCTCAATAAATGCCTTTGAAAGAAAGAAAAGCATTTAGGCATTCCACCCACAATCCTAATGACAGTCATATATTGCAACATTAGCTTAATAGGAAGCATCAACCTCATTAGGGACCTAACCCTCCCTTGGCTGCAGGTGGGTTGCACTAAATGTCATTAGTAATATTATTCCCGCCTTCCTTAATAATGGGTCCAGTGGGCTATTGTGTTTAACTGATCTCATCGAGAGCCCCTCCTGGGACCATGACAAACACGATGTCAGGAAACACGCGATTCCTCTCCACTCAATTTAAGTGGCCTGTATATATAGATTGAAGCTTCCAAATGGAGTGCTCTAAGTGATGAGGAAGAGAACACAAGAAGGTCTTTTCAAGCCTGAATGCACAGGATCACAGCTGAGACCAACATGATTGCGACAATCCAGACAGACGGCTGCTTTTAATAAGTCTCTAATACTTTTAGGCAAAGGAGGTCAAAAATGGGCTACTAAAGGCAAGGACATTGAGAAGCGTGATCTTTTCAGGAAACTGGGTGAAAGTAATGTTGGTTGACATTTAGGAGATTATCTGACAGAGATTCAAAGGAATAAGTAATTTTCACCAAAAGCTAGACACATCACTACAACGAGGGCTATATTTAATTCCTTGCCTTCCTTGACTCAGTTATTCTAGATACTTTAGGGCAGGGGTCGGCAACCTTAAACATTCAAAGAGCCACAAAGTTCCTAACCGGAAGCCCCCATTCAATTCTGGAGCCAACTGGAAGTCTGGTTCCTCCTAGCACAGTGTCCTTTTTCCTCTACCTGTCCTAACCGAAAATCCTATCAATTGTGGAGCCGACCAGCAATAGGAGCTGCAGCAGAGGGATGAAAGAGCCACATGCGAGAGCTGCAGGTTGCTGACCCCTGCTTTAGGATAACCTTTCCCAGGTTGAGTTGGATTATAGCTTCTAAAATGTCCAGCCAGCATATACAATTTTCATTGGATGGGCATGGAATTCTGGGAGTTGTAATTGAACATGTTTGGAGGGCGCAAAGTTAGAGAAGCTGCTTAGCATGTTTCCAAGCAAATTTCCAAGACTGATTCCCCATCGTTTTTGGGAATCCGTCTGGTTCTCTGGATAAGCACTATGTTGCCACAGAACTGAAATCTAGCAGATTTGAAGAGCATCAGAAAACTAGAATCATCATAGCTGTGAGGCTTGCTCCGTCAGCTTTGGAAACCCTTCCAAATTTGATCTTGGAAATATCTACACCAACAATTATTCTCACATTATGTCCTAGGAAATTTCAAGAAGAGATAGCAATTTAAGCACAAATCTGATAAGATCTTTTTAGTTTTTTTGCCAAGGATAAAAATTGCTCTTTGTTTGTTGACTTTGTAACTTTCCTATTAATATCTAATACGAAGAATAAAAATCCCCACAAAAATATGGGGGGTAAGAAACAGAGTGATTGGGTTCTATTGAGATACTCGAACTGAAGGCAAGAAAAGCAATTTTTCTTCATTCCACCAAATACCTCCAAAGTCAACCAGTTCTAGTGGACCTGCTTACTTCAAAAGCAGGTCCACTAGAGGGCACACTTAACATTCCAGTGGACATTCTGGAGTTCTTAATTGGCTTTGAACTAAATGCATTCTGGACAAGTTATATCAAGAAACCCTGGTCAATTAGGCTTTATCAAATTAAGGAAAGATTAGAATTCAGACAAGAATTTCTATCCCTCCTTTTAAAGAGTTCTCCCTTATCCTTATGTTCTCTCTTTATCGATAGATTGCCTATTTTGCTGATTTGCAAGAGTTTCCTTTCTTTACAACATACAGCATTAAAAAAAAAATAGTTTGAAGAGTATCAAATCCAGACCTCTGTTTTGAGATAGGAAGTTATGGTCTGCTAAATCCGCTTATTGAATAAATCGAAGTTGTTTGGGCTCAGCTACAGTACTATGAACCATGAAAAATAAATAGTGTACAAACCACTATAGATACATTCAACATCACAAACCAAACAAAACACATAATGGCTTCCTAAGGAATGGGAAAGTATGTTTCTAAATTAGCTTTCTAGGATAATGTCCAGACATACTCACTTGTTCATCTCATTCCTTTTGTGCAAGAAGAGGGCCATTTCTCAAATAACTACCAATATCTTTTATATTGGTAAAGGTAAAGATTCCCTTTGCACATATGTGCTAGTCATTCCTGACTTTAGGGGGCGGTGCTCATCTCTTTTTCAAAGCCGAAGAGCCAGCGCTGTCCAAAGACATCTCCGTGGTCATGTGGCTGGCATGACTCAACACCAAAGGCGCATGGAATGTTGTTACCTTCCCACTAAAGGTGGTCCCTATTTTTCTACTTGCATTTTTTACGTGCTTTCGAACTGCTAGGTTGGCAGAAGCTGGGGCAAGTAACAGTAGCTCACCCCGTTACGCAGTGCTAGGGATTTGAACTGCTGAACTGCCAACCTTTCAATCGACCAGCTCAGCTTCTTACCACTGAGCTTCCATGTCCCTAGTTTATATTGGTAGTTATTAATAAAAATAATATCCCAGATTTACTATTCTTAATCCAATTGTGTCTTTGGGCATAGCCACAGTTTAAATCGGCTACAACAGAACTAACCCTCTGCTCAACACCTTGAGAGAGATATGTCCACCTTCAGCACAGTGCTGCCCTCTGAGGATCATTCAGGATCACCCTTCAGTTTGTAGTCTGACCAGCTCTACAACTTCTGCAGCTTCTGCATAGAGACTTGATCCTTCATTCAGCGTGCAACTGCAGATATGGGTTGGTACACCACATTCTCGGAATATCCCTCCCTAGAGGAGTTTGCCTCTTTCCATCACTTATTCTGTATATAATGAAATCTATTCACCTCAGTCTTTTCTTGCCAATTTGGGGGTGATGGTGGATCTATTGTTAGTACTATGTGTGTATGCTTGGCATTTATTTTATGCGACTCTGGAGTGAGTCACATGTTATGTTAATGTTATTAATACATAAGTTAAATGTATATTTAGAGTGTGCGATATTCTAAAGCCAGAATATGTTTGTGTCTAGCTGTGCATGAAACAGAACACCAGATCAGCCACTGGTCTGATTTAATATGGCTGTTAAAAACTACCACCCACTTTGTTGAAATTAAAAATAGAGGTTTTACCTTGCAGTCCATCTTCAGTATATGCTGGGCAATGACCTTTGCATCATTATTCA
This sequence comes from Masticophis lateralis, assembly GCA_030761175.1. Taxonomy (NCBI): domain Eukaryota; kingdom Metazoa; phylum Chordata; class Lepidosauria; order Squamata; family Colubridae; genus Masticophis; species Masticophis lateralis. The sequence continues at coordinate 127,985,988 of JAUDYJ010000003.1, forward strand.
CAAACAGCTCCTTCACTTTCTTTAACATTGTGGTCTCCAGGGGCTTATTTTCTAGGGGAAGAAGTTTTGACTCAAAATGGTTTGGCCTGAAACCAGAGACTTTCTCAATGGCAGGTGTGACAAAGATGGGACACTCTTTGCTTATCTCCAACTGAGCTGTGTGTGGATCCACAGAACTCAGCGAAGAGTCACTGTCATCCAGGATCAAGGATGAATGCGTCCCATTGTCCTTAGTTGTCAGATGCTCTACAAAGCTGTCCGTCTGACATAAAGATTGCTTTGTTGGCCTGCCCTCTGTGGGAAGAGCTGCATTCAGTTCACAATAGAGGACTTCCAAGCCTTGCAGTGGCCTCAGGAATGGCAGTTTACTGGGCTTCGGCGGAGGTCTCAAATGAAGTTGGCTGTCAGACGCCCTGAGGGCATCACTAATCTGCAACTCTGAAGCAAATCTCCGGAACACCAGGGGGCTCAGATTAGGTTCACTGCCAGTTCTAAAAGCCGGAGACTTTGTACAAGGACTATTTTCAGTTTCCGTTCCTTGGGAAGGATATCTTGAACCTGAAAAGTAAAGGGTGGGAGAAAAGAAGTGTGACATTGCTATCTAAGGTATCAAGTTGAAGGTGACCAAAGCTTGATCAGAAAGTCAATGAAGAGGGGGGATTCCTAAAGTCCCTTGCCAGAATATGCATAGCCACGTTATTTCTCAAGAAGTGGACCAGACCTATTCCCATGTCTACTATTCTGCCTGACTTTAGGATATGATGTTATTCTTTAACAAGATAATTTCACTGAAACGAACAGAATTCACACCACAACTGAAGATTGTGATATCAGTAGGCTGCATTTTGCAGAGGTACAAAAAAAAAGGGGGGAGGGCTGAGAGCAACTCTAGGGAGAGGAATCCAAATACAGGTAGTCCTCAATTTACAACAGTTCATTTAGTGACTGTTCAAAGTTACAATGGCACTGAAAAAAGTGACTTATGAGCGTTTTTCACACTTACAACTGTTGCAGCATCCCCATGGTCACATAATCAAAATTCAGATACTTAGTAACTGGTCCATATTTATGACGGTTGCAGTGTCCCGGGGTCATGTGATCAGTTTTTGGTGACAAGCAAAATCAATGGGGAAGCCAGATTTACTTAACAACCATGTTACTAACTTAAGAACTGCAGTGATTCACTTAACAACTGCGGCCAGAAAGGTCGTAAAATGAGGCAAAACTCACTTAACAACATAAATGTTGGGCTTTTTCATGGTTGTAAGTTGAGGATTACCTAAAGACATAGCGAGTTTAATGAAAGGGGGGAATCATATGAAAATCCTGACATTTACTCGTAACATGGATTTTTAATAACTTGGACAGATTGGAGAAAAAGGTGCAGACTGGGACTTTCAGCTTTGCTTGGGCCAATTATTGGGAGGAGAAAAGAAGAGGAGAATGGGATTCTCTTAAGCTTTGGGATATGAGATACATACCTTCTTGCATAGGAGTGCCACATCTTTAGTGCGTTCTCCTACAGATATTTTCATATGTGAACCTAGTGAGCATGCCAGCCCCATGAGCTTTCTATTTCCCCTCCACCCCGGGCCTGTCATTATTTCCTAGTGGAAAATGTTTCAGATCACTGGAATTTGAATGCCACATATGTAAGTTGCATAGCTGAGGGACACTTGAGTGATAAATTCCATCCATCTACAGACTCTCCCCGTTGACATCCCAGCTATACAAAGCAGCTGCAGTGAGAAGTCACTGTGTGGTAAATGAGATATTAGCGGCTGTATAGTCAGCAGTGGAAAATCTCCAGGCCTTAGAGAAGGAGCTGATCTATAATGGAGTCTGATGGGCCAAAGAAGAAACGAGGACTTTGTGACTCACTAAGATGAAAAGAATATTCTTCTAGAAAAGGGAAGCTGAGCATACAAGGATTTATGAATGGAATGAACTCCAGAGACTAGCCCCTGTGTCATCCAGAAAGCCAATGGCCTCTAGAATATAGGACAAAACTTATAGAGTTCAGGATTTGCCATCCTCTTAAAGTAATATGAGGCAAATTCAGCCACTTGTCCTGTTCTCTTTTCCAAAACTGTTTGGAGGAATGAATAAGGAAATGGGAGGGAGACATTCAAACAAGGGGAGAGATACACCACAGATATACTGTACATCCAACAGTACTTGTACTGGTAATAATGTTCAGGGGAAATATATATCTTATTTTAACACGATAGAGTTATACTTAGATGCAGTGGTGAAATCTGAATCAGTTTACTACTGGTTTGCTGGCTGCTCATGCGCAGTGCACACCATGCACCAAATGCGAGGCGTGCACGCGCAGTGCACACCAAAAGGAGGCATGCGGTAAGTAGAACAGTGCGCGAGGAGGGGTGATTAGCTGTGGCATGCAATCTTTTTTTTGTTTTTACTTTTAAAAACATTGCTTTTAAAAGAAAAAAAAAAGCCTCTGACGATCGCACTAATCAGCTGGGATCGTCAGAGGCTTTTTTTCCCCTACCTTTTAAAAGCATTTTTTCTACAACCTCTTCGGCTGTTTCTACAACCTCTTCTTCTTTGTAGAAAAAATGCTTTTAAAAGTAAAAGTAAAAAAAAAAAAGCCTCTGATGATTGCGTGGCTCAGCTGGGCATGGGGGTGGGGGAGGGATTTTTGCTACCGGTTCTCCGAACCATCCGCCGCCATTGCTACCGGATTGGGCGATCCGATCCAAACCGGGAGCATTTCACCCCTGCTTAGATGGTAACAATTTTGTATTATGTTAAAATTATACACTAGACTTCGCAAATTAAAAAAAACAATCTGTCTGATTTCTCTCTCTCTAAATAATTTATTCTATAATTAGTTTTGTTTTGCATTCCTTATTTTGTTTTGGAAGCTTGGAAATTATCAACAGGCAGTTTAGAGAATAGTTCAATCCCTCGGCTACCTCAGAGACTGGAAAAGGAATTGCTCAAAAAACATTTTGAAGTGCAAAATGTTCTTTCTTGAGAAAAAAAGAAACCATAAAATAAAGAGGAAATGGGAATTGGGGATGAAGTTATCACTTAATTTAAGTACTGAGGCCCACAATTCCTCTTGTTTTGTCAATTTATCATATTTTGGCCCTAAGGGTGCTCCTCATGGAGATCTTCTGGACATATTGGGATACATCTGTGAGACAGATGTTTTCTGCTACAACAAGCTAACATAATTATAATACTCTGGAGGAAGAGAAGAAGATTGAGTGAAAGACTCAGTTGCCATAGATTTTATTATTTCCTCTTTATGTTTTGGTTTTCTTTTTTTAAAACTAAAACTAAAACCGGATAGTCAGAGATGTGTGTTTGTTATAGTTCAATATAGTTGGAGGACAAAATAAAGAGACAGTCCCTAGAATTCTTGTCATTCTTTTGTTGAATTTTATTGAATCCTGGCATGTTAATACTGAGATTTTGTTGCCTATGTGTAGATGAATCCATATAGCTTTTTACATTTATTTTTTATCCTTAAAGCAATACATATAGTAGTATTGCAATATATAGAACAACAGCTAGGAGATAGCAAGATCCTCATCCTTACCATTTATTTAAGGTAAAGAGTCCTTCAAGTTGAGTTTAACTTTTGGTGTTTCTTGCCAGTTACTACTGCCTTCTTCCACAATGTTTTTTTTTTTCAAATTCTCAGTCTATCCTGCAGTTCTGAAAAATCCCAGATAGTCTCCCATCTGAATAAGAAGAAGTTCCTGCAGAATTTATTCTGCTAGTCGTTGCCAACGACCGCATAGGGGTGTGTGTGCTCCTCTCCATTTCGAGGCCATGAGCCAGTGCTGTCCAAAGCGGTTTCCATGGTCATGTGGCCAGCATGACATTGTGGAACACTGCTGCCTTCCTGTCAAAGTGGTATCTGTTTATCTACTTGCATTTGCATGCTTTTGAACTGCTAGGTGGGCAGGAGCAAGATGAAGATGAGTGCTCACCTTGTCCTGCGATGTTTGGGTCTCAAATCCGGGCTGTTGGCTTTCCAACTGATAAACCCAGTGTCTTAACTGCTGAGCCATCATGCTGCTCCTGAGTACTAACCAACGCAAATTCTGCTTTGCTTTCCAAAGCAACTAAGGTTGGCTAGTTTCTGTTATCTGCTGGAGCTTTGTTTATTTCATCCTTTGTAGAATGCCTCTTTAACTCACTAATTTTTGTGATAGTTAGAAAATTTGCTTCAAATGTTATTTGGCAAATAAGCTCCTATATAGTGTAACCCTAAAGATTTTTACCTAAAAGTACATTGGATGAGATTGCAGTTTTTAGTTTATCTAAATTGCCCCATTCCTGAGACCAAAATAAGACACAGATAGGTGAGGACAAATATACTGTATTTATCATTAAATTAAGAATAGGAAGGTAATCTGGTTAAGATTGAACTTCTATTAGGACAAGGAATGGATGAAGAAATACATATAGATAGTTTATAGACAGAAGATATATTAACAGCAACCGAGTGTCCCAACTCTTTACCTTTTTAATGTAGGCCAAACTTACCTATTGGCAGATAGCTTTCCGATTGATGAGTCTTTAAGGGAAATCGCTTCTCCGGCATGTGATCCAAACATGCGGGCTGGCTACCACTTTTTTCTTTGTTTCTGAAACAAAGAAGCAATTGGCACAATGTAGTTCAACTTTTTGGGGAATCTGTCTTCATCCCTCCGCATTTGATCTATTTCCTCTAATGCTCCACTGAGCTTCATTGGGTTCAAGGGACGTGCAAAGTTCCAAAGAGAGAGAAATATTGCTTTTCAGAGGCCTGAAGCAAACTTGCCCTTCAAAACATGTCCGTATTGTTCAAGTAAGAGCATGGCATGTGCAGGAAGTGGATGCTCCTCTGGGAGCAAGTAAAAAGAATTCTTACAGCTTCACATTTTAGAAAAGTTAACAGCATTCTGGAAATCCCTGATCTAAAGTAAGTGTTAGTCTTTCAAATGTTGGACTTTGCCTTGACCAGTATTTCTCAACCTTGGGAACTTTAAAAAGTGTGGACTTCAACTTCCAGAATCTTGGGAATTGAAGTCCACACTTCTTGAAGTTCCCAACATTAAGAAACACTGATCTAAATGGACAAAGACAGATAAGTCTGTCTTTAATATTTTATTTTTGTTTAGCTTCCGTGCACCAAAACCAAAATAGTGTAAAGCCTTTAAGAAATCAAGCCCTCCCTAAAGTTTTTGTTATAAATAGTCTTGCCTGCATTTATCAAATGTCACACAAAGTACAATAAATTAATCAACCCTCTCTGAGCCCAACTTGCTTGTGAACCCATGCCAGGGGTGAAATCCAGCTGGCTCTATCCAGCTTGCATGGGCTGGTAGTGCCAGCGGAGTAGGTATGGTGAGCTGGTAGCGCCGGTGTGGGAGGCTCCACCCCAGCTGCCTGGATATAATCACATCCCGGTTTTAACCCGCTATGCATGAGCAAAGCTTTCTGTGCATGGATAGAGAGTCAAAACCATGACATGATGATGGTGCGTGTGCTTCCAAGCTGATAAGGAAGCCAGCTGCATTTTACCCCTCACCAATGCTATTGGTTCATTTATGGTTCACTGTGTCTCAGAAGATTGGATTAATGGAATAAAGCATGGTTAAATTAGCTAGGAATCAGCAACTGGTATGAATGAACCCTTACTGTGGTATCATTCTCATTGGATCAGAATATCAGAATATCAAAATCATGGTAGTAAGATCAGCTTACCTCTTCCCACCGTAACCTTACACTCGACGTAGCCTATACGTCCTTATACAGTACTTAATTAACCTAGCCTACTACACTTGAGAAAATGAGAAGGAAACACACAGATTTCCTTGAGCTCCAGAGGGAGCAAAGGAAGATTTAAATTCGCATACATATACAAACACCCACCCACACCCACACCAATGAAGGTATTGCCTGATTATTTAAGGCAACATAACCAAAGAATCTGTGCACTGGATATCTGGACATGCTTACAATTATTTTAAATGGCTACAGAAGTGAAACATTGGCTTGCAAACACAGCGGTGGATTAGGAAGTGCTGATCCTTTTGCATAATACAAATCCCCTTTCTTGACAAGGTACTAATTAACTTGGTCTCTGTCTGTGTGTATATATATATATATATATATATATATTTTAATGGAGAGAAGCAAAAAGAGTCCCTGGCCTTTTTCTGCCACTTGAGCAAATACAACCTTGAGATGTATTTGAAAGCGACATGGCAGGGAGCAAAGGGTTAAAGGGCTTTTCCTAACCACTGGCCCTTTAGACCTCTCTCCCAGCTTTCAGAGAGATGATACCTTTTGGTTCAGTTGCAAATCTTCTGCAACACATTTAACGAAAAAGGAGTGATTTTGCAAACCAATCCATAAATGTACCCCAGGTGTTCAACATTATAACCCATACGCAACAACCTCCTCTGGTGAAACCGAGTGGCAGTACCTTAAAAGATTTCCTTTGGCTAAAGTGGATTCTCTGGCCTGTCGATTGCACATATTAAGGCTCAGTCTTTGTGGGGTTTCTACTTGCCCCTCTAGAATGCTATCTTCTCTTGGCAGGACTGGAGAAATCCCGTATTTCTCCTCCAGGCATCTCAGAGGAACCGTTCTGTTTATGGGCTGAAATATAATCGCTCCGCTCTGCTTTGATATGGGCTTGCGATTTCCTACGTAACATCGCACCAGGCCAGGGATGGTGTCAAAGCCTTCATCTTCAAAGTGAAACTGCACCCGACAGTGAGCTTCGCTGAGCCGCAAGATGGTTTTATTGATCTTGAAATGCTGAGAGATGTTTTTCCACTGACAGGTAAGGACAAAATTGCCAGGACTGGAAAGAGAATCTCTAATCAAAAAGTCACCATCTCTCTGAACGAGGCTCTCAGATACCTTTAAAAGAAAAACAAAAACATACCTGTTTGAACCAAGAGGAAATTATCCATTGCTGGACCCCCCAGTCAGTTTTTTTTTCCTGGTATATTTTCAGTAAAGATATGCATACAACAAACTTCATGGCACAGTGTGGAAGAGTTAGAGTATGTGTGGGACCAGCTCAGAGGTGGGATTCACTTACCTTCCCTACCGGTTTGCAAATGTGAGAGCACGTGCGCTGGCTTCGCTCGCATGCATCACCTCTACGCATTTGCATGGCCTTCCGTGGATGCTCTGTGCTCGCGCATTCCATCTGGGTGGTGGACAATGCCTCCCGCAATCGCCACTACTGGTTTGCCTGAACTGGAAAGAACCGGCTGAATCCCACCACTGGACCAGCCTTCTCCAATTCTGCCCATCCCGTGAGATCCAACAGGATGGTCGTGCACTGAGTTTCCTCTGTGAAACAACATAAACTAAAGGGACCCGGCAATGTTCAGACTGGATTTGGCATTTTTATTCCCCTACCTGGGATAGGCAGACGTGGAATTTGATGGTATTAGAGGTATCATCGCAGGATGTAAGCTGTTCTGAGTAAAACTGTCTTTTGTAATTGACTGATGGTGAATTTGTCAATGCCAATCATTATTATTATCCAGTCCCTCAGCTTTTGTGTATTAAGTTTTTGCCAGACTTTCATTTATATATTCTTTCTTTTCTGGCTTTATTTTCATTACCTCTGTCTCATGCAGACATTTATTAGCTATCGTGTTTGAAGCTTACAAAAAGATTAAGCCTATTTCTCACAAGACAAATTCAGATTACTTTATAAATACAAGACAGTCCAGACTCCCCTATCTGGGGAGAATCATAATTCTGATTCTGTTACTTCTGAAATCCAAGACCGAGGTTACTTGGCTAGAATGCAAGAATGTTGTGCTGAAACAATCCCCCATCAGCAGGAATCCCTCCCTACCCTACCCTACCCTACCCTACCCTACCCTACCCTACCCTACCCTAACATATAGAGCAAGTAAATTGGACTAATTACGGTAAATTCCATTTCTTGAAGAAAATATATACTGTCTTTCACAACAATCAGTTCAGTAATACTTGGTAATATGCTACCCCCATCACTCTGGAGTGCTCAGAGAGCATTCCATGAGGTTTAACAATTACCTAGATCATTTTGTTTTCAACTGAGATGGAAGATTTCCTGTTGTGTTTTCAATCTCACTCAACTACTGGTATGTACGGCAGCTATTACCAGGGAGACTCTATACCGCAATAAAATTGTTAATCTCTGAGGCTGCATAAGCACTCTTAACCTTCTGACTGCTACAAAATCAGCATTAATATTCTTCTGGAATTATTCAGGGAATGCATATTAATTGGGAAAAGAAAACAAAGTGATCAGAACACAATGAGGTTTAAACATGCCTGTGCTAATAAAATGTAAAGCTTTGATAATGTTAAGCAACCCGATGCCTTCTACCATGTTTCCCTGAAAACAAGACCGGGTCTTATATGAATTTTTGCTCCAAAGGACACATTAGGGCTTATTTTCTGGCTAGGTCTAATTTTCAGGGAAATACGGTACTAAATGCATCCGTCTGGCTGACGATCTTAACTGGAGCTTATTTTGGGGATAGGGCTTATATTACGAGCATCCTGAAAAATCATGCTAAGGCTTATTTTCTAATTGGGTTTTATTTTCGGGGAAACACGGTAGATACTTGGAAGTATAATTCCTGTAATATTGGCCATGGCTGTAGTCCATATCATTTTGAGGACAACAGATTATTGATAACTGATGTAGTTTGCCAGTACTTACAGTGACAATTTGATAGGTCACCAAATCCCATCATGATGTCCATTAGGATCAAACTATCCTTGGGGTTAATTGCACAAATACAATTACCATATATATATTTCAAAGCTACAAATTGTAGCTACAGAAGGATGAAGGCAGTTGCTAGACCAAACCCTCCTTATGGTGGACTTAATCTTAGAATGCAGTATTTCTGGCTAACTCTGCCCAGAGTCTGGAATTCGATCCTTATGGGCTCAAGGTTGACTCAGCCTTCCATCCTTCCAAGGTTGGTAAAATGAGGACCCAGATTATTGGAGTTAATATGTTGACTCTGTAAATCTCTTAGAAGGGCTGTAAAGCACTATGTAAAGCACTATGAGGTGGTATATAAGCCTATAGGTTTTGCTAACCCTCTGATACTTGTATTTGTATTGAGGACAAGTTCAGTGAATCTAATTTCTAAGCATATTCCAGAAGACATTAAATGCTTTGTCCTGTGGTCAGAGTGCTACTTTTTGTTCTTTAAATGTCACATTTTAAAAAACTGCACATTTCCCACAAACTCTGAGTGGTATACAAATAAAATTATTGAAAACATAAAGACCTTGTATTAAAATTTAAGAAGAGGCAAATGATATTAAAAATTAATTAGAAGACCACTTACAGCTTTAAATTATCTTTAGACCACCTGCAAGGCCTCATTTGAAATATTAAAACATAAAATCAATATAGATTTTGTCCTGACTGCCACCAATGGGCAAACTCCAAAATATTGGATTGGATCTAATGGAATTTAAATATAAGTATAATTAAATAGGATTCTAGACTATTGTAAACAATATTCTTTCACTGGTTTCTTCACAGTTCTTTCAGTGACTGCTTTACCTATATCTAACACACTTACTTGCAACATGAAATACTATTTTAATTGTCTTTCCTTTTTTTTAATCAGACAACCTTTAATTATCAGACATTGCAAGATTGGTTCCCAAAGGAGTAGTTACAACGAAGAAGATTTGCATTTTGATTACTAGCTAATGCTGTTTTAGTTGCCAGGATTAAAATAGTAACAGCTCTTATCACTCAGGTAGCAAAGTGTATATAGATGTCATGATAAAAACCAGGTTGAGAACAGAAATATAATTTATTGCTTTTAACTATCCTACAAAATCCCTAAAACATAGGCATTTTGCAAATATCAATACTATTATTTTCAGCCTAAATTAAACTATTTCTCTAAGCAGTTGTGTGCATAATATACTATTGAAAAAGCAAATAGCAATCAGAATGAATTATGCTAGTTAAATATATTTCGCCTATTTTGAAATAACAGCATTTAGTATTAATGTTTTCAAATAATTTGGAAGTCTTTTCTCTAGAAAAAGTTTAGCAGAGAACAACAGAAAAAGGATCCCCAAAATCATTCATGACAAATGCATGAGAGCTAGAAACATGCTTGTTTCTTTTAAAGAAAATGATTTTTCAGAATACATTAGCATAAAATATGCAAATCCAGACAACAAATTCTGTGGTTATGCGGCAGTTTCATCAAAATCAAAAAAACACTGAAAAATGATAAAATCGACAAGATTGACAAAAAAGTATCAGAGGTGGATAATTACCAATAACTCAGATGTATTTCCAACAATTCTCCATCAAGGAACAGATCCCTACACCCTACCCCAGGGCATGTCGAAAGAACCAGGCCTTTGTGGCCTTATGAAAACACAAAAGAGTCAGGGCCATGCAGACCTCAGGGAGCACAATGTCTATAGGACAGGCACAGCTAACAAGAAGGTGCATTTTCTCAATCCCACAAGATACAATGGTTTACAGCTTGGAGTACACCAATTGGTCCAGATCTTATTGGTCAGGCAGAAACAACTGGAGAAAGACAGTCCTCCATCTAACCATATCCTAAGATTTGGAATAATCCAATATGTTTCATTTTTCCACCAATTGTTCCTTTGTTCCACCTGCAGAAATCTTAAAGAGTGATTCCTGTAGCTTGTCTCATTAAAACCTGAACTGTTATAACTACATGAAGTGTTGGCAGGATTTGGTTCTACAGATAAGCAGGGAGAACACAAAAGACTCTCCAGGATCCCCTAAAAAATGAGGCCAAAAGGAACGTACCTGCCGAGGAATCCGCCCATGGTACCATGCATGGCTCCGCAAATCATCACTGCTCATCTGCAACTCTTCTTCCAGCTCCTTCTTCAGTTTTTCTGGGGAGCTGTCCATCACTTGCTTCTCCTTTAAAAACTGCAAAAGAGAACAAGAAGGAAGGCTTGTTTATGTTGAATCAGGCCTTAAATAAGCAAAACAACAGAAAAACCTATCTAGGCAGAAACTTTCATTTGGCCTCACATGTCAAGAGGTCTGCAATTGCCAGCCTTTGGCCAGCCTTTGATCTTTAAAGAGCATTTGCTGAAACTGCTGCTGGGTGAGCAACTTAGGTAATGATTGCTTGCAAATGGGTGGATCACTCATGTCCCACCTGGATGTTTTGGGATAAGCATGAATGTTCTGTTGGTCATTTATGTCCTTCCCTGCACGGAATGCAGAAAGAAAATAAAAGAGGAAATGCACTTAGGAGCAAGAGCTGGGCTGAAGCAGAAGATTCAAGTTTAAACCTGTTGATCAGGGATGGTAGATTTACACCAAGCTCGCCCAACATAACACATTTTGGTTATGGAATTAATTCATTTTCTAACTTTGCAGAAACCATCCTAAACTAAGGTTTCCAGGTTAGACTCAGCTTTCCTAAACACCTCAAAGTATAGCCATAAGGTCTAATCCATAAGGTCTTAAGGGACGTAGTCAAGTTTGTGTGAATGTAACAGCAAAGACTGGTTTAAAGAGGAGCGAAGCAGGAGGCACTATTTATGCTTTGTTATGAGTTGTGATCACTGTATTTGAAACTCTATGATCAAGTATTGTAGGTCCTGAACACCAACTTCTGGGCCAATAATAAAAGAATTGGACCTACGGTACAGCAATTACTCATAAGTGATTTACTATAATTTCACTACTTCCCTATTTCTAATACGTCAGTAGATAACTATGTTACATAATCCTATTTTGCTTCCATATACCTATACGAAGAGCCTGTTACTGACATATTCTCAGCAGCTTTGATTGTTTGTGAAGAAAGATTCCTATTCTTATAGCTGTTTTTGAAGAATATGCTGCAGACTTAATAGCAGCATGGCTGACCTAATCTCCCAACCCCAGATAAAATTATTTTTGATGAAGCAGCAACAGAGTGCAGTGTGAAGCTCCTGGTTGCAGTGGGAACAACCCCATAATTGTTAATAATCCAGTTTCTTTTGCTAGTTCGTTGTGGATTTCTTAAAAACTGTAGAAACATAAAATCAATAATCCAATAATAACTGAGTTCCTCCATATCTTCTTTCAATCCTGTTTTGCCTCTGAGATAAAAAAATAAATAGTGTGTGAGGGAATGAAGTGCTACGATGGAGGACATTGACAGTTGGCCATAAGAGAAGGTGTAAATTAGACCTAGCTTTCCTCTTTCAACAACACAATTGACCAGGAGGGGGCAGTTTAAACTTCAAATAATCCTGAAGCGGTTTGGTATTAAAGCAAAATGACAAGGACTTCATAATTGCACAGATGCTTAGCTCACCCTTGATACAGTCGTGAGATCTCTGATAATTAGGAGATGCAAAGTTAAATTAAACCAGGGCTGCAATCCATGCTTTAAAGTTTCGTGAACATAGCCATAGTGGTATGGGAATTATAGTCGAAAGCATCTGGAGTGCTCCAAGCTTCTGTATTAAACCATCTATGAATTAAATTAAGCTTGTTTTAATTTAACACCCACCCACCCACCCCTTTAACTTAATTTTGTTTTCTTAGATAACTCACAGGGATTGCAGTGGCATTTTAATTAATCTCGCAACTCTACTTACAGATTTTGCCTCAAATCAGGTATCGGTGTAAATGTAAATAATTTTACTCCTTTCAGGACACGTCTGCTTTCTTTTCTATTTATGTTATTTACATTTTGCAGCTTTACCTGAGAACACTGAAAGAGCAACATATCTCTTACGAAATTCCCAAATCATTATATAAATGGTTGAATCATGAAAAAAAAAATCTTCAAAATAAAAGGTATCTGAAGCCACTGCACATGTTCTTGAAACAGAATTCTGCATTTTTAGGAAGTCAGTATACATTTGAAACGGAAACAGGCTGTCCACCTCTGAGTTAAAGAATGTCTTGCCAGGAATGGATAATCTACCACCCTGTAGGCTGTATGTATTCTCTCAACTCCTTTCTCCCACTAAAAAGTCATCAGTTTCTCATTAGAAGGGAGAAAAGATCTCTTAAAGCTTCCACATAGGCTTATCATTCCCTCAAAATGAAAAGGATCCCCTCCACAAATCTTCAGAAAATCCTAGAAATCATCATTTCAGCAAGACAATGCCATTGCCTAATCCACTGAAGCTCTTGGCTATGTATGAATGTGTGTGTGTATGTGTACACACACACACACGTATTAGTGTTGAATGTTGAGAGTACAGACACTCTGGACAGCATCTGTATTCCAAAAGCAATGTTCTTTTTTCTTGCTGAAGGTCTTTGTCAAATTGGAAATATAGTCCATAATGGCCCTGCTCCAATCAAGTTGTCTCCAACTGTCCTCTCTCCAACCTGCAGCTAATGTTTTTTTCACAGATATTTCATATCTGTGAAAAAAAAGTGGAGAAACTGAGGAGACCCAGGACCTGGGTGCCTCCTCATAATCACAATTTCACTAATCTGATCCCATCAGAAGCATTTAAAATATTTCAATTCTCCAGAAAAGAGCAAAACACAAGGCGTTCTGCAATTCAGCCACCCTTGATTGAAACTATCAATGAAAAAGGCAACAAAAAATAACTAGACTCTCAGGCATTTGCAGCATCCTGCTGGTTTCTAAAGAAATCTCCGCTTACAGCTCCTGAGAAAGAAGCAGAACTAAGTAGCATTAAGTTGGAAACGCCATGAATGTTCGCTGAAAGCTACCATGCAACAATAACCACTGAAACATTTTTCCCATGATTACAGCCTTTTTTTTTTTTTTTTTAGTAACTTGGATGAATTCCCGGGCTTTTAGTGATGTGAATGAATCTTTATAGTACTTGAAAGACTAAAGGACAAAAGTTCTTATTCTCTAATCTAGCCTTTCTATGAATAGTCTGAAATCCTGGGAGCTTCCACTTTCCTGGATTCTTCTTATAACCATACAGTACTTCGAAATATAGCATTTTTAATGAACTTCCAACAATTGTCTTTTTGGATGTAGTTAATCTATTAAGAAGTAGCATTTAATCAATGTTTGGCAAACAGATTTTTTTTATTCAAGCATCCCTTAATGAAGGATCAAACATGACCATTAATTTTAGTAGATTTATTATTCTTCTTAATCCAGGAGGAAGAGACCAGGAGGGACAACCTAGCTTAGGATGTCATTTTTTTGTGGAGTGTATACCCAGGCTGGACCACAGGAAGCACTCCAGGAAGAACAGTGGCCTGAGGGTCTCAATTCAACCAAGCCAGAGGGCTTTCCAGACAATCATCTAGGCCAGTGGTATCATACTCAATTTCATTGAGGATCGCATCAGGGCTGTGGTTGACTTCAGGGGGCCATGCGGGCATGACTGACTGGGTGGGTGTGGCCAACTGGGTGGGTGTGGCCAGCTTGACGCCACTTCCCAAACTGCTGGCATGTTTCTTCGCACTCAGTTGACCAGGCCGAAGCCATGCCGGCCAGATGTTTCTTCTTCGCATTGAGTAAACCGGGCTGAAGCCATGCGGATTGGCCCCTTACATTTTCCAAAACGGCCCCAGATCCAACCACATCATGGGCTGCATGCGGTTTGCAGGCCTTGAGTTTGATACCCCTGCTCTAGGCACAGGCAGCACAGAGGTGAGGCTTGACCAGGGAGATGGTCAGGAGGTTGTGTCAGTGTAAGGAGGCGAGCTGGGTATAGCCACCCTTCCACACAGTCTGACTTTACTGAGCAAGAAGTGAAAAAGAGAATGAAAAAGATTTACGCAAGCCCAAAACTTGAGAGAAAATTTTTACAAAATGTTTTATAGATGGCACTTAGATCCTAAGAAATTAGCCTGTATGTATCCAAGTACGCAACCTAAGTGCTGGAGATGTGAATGTGAGGATGCTACGTATTATTATATATGGTGGACATGTAAAAAAATTAAGGCTTTTTGGATAAAAATATGGTGGATTATCCAAAATATTTTAAAGAAAAAGATAAAATTTACTCCACAGTTATTCTTGTTGGGTATAATTACAGACTGTCCGGTAATAGAGACTAAGTTGCTCTTAAACTTAATAACAGCGGCCAGACTTTTGGTGGCGCAGTACTGGAAGAAGGAGGATTTACCTACTATTGAGGAATGGATTTTAAAAGTAGCGAATTTGGCAGAGATGGCGAAAATTTCAGCATATTTGAAGGACCACTCAAATGAAAGAAACGTACTAGAGTGGAGAAGATGGATTGATTATATTCAAAACAAGTATCGGACTAACAAGTTACAAATAGTTTATGAATGAAATATCTAACCAAATTTATAGTTTTTTCTTTGAATTATGTGTTGTTAGACTAAAGGGGAATTAAAGACCAAGAGTGAGTTGGGAGTCTGTAGAATGTTAGCTTATTTTAGTTTAGGATTGTTATATGCTATACCCTGTATTTGTTTTGGGAAGTCCGGGGAGGGGAGGGGGGAGGGGGATTGGGGGGGGAAGGGGGGATGGGGGGGGAAATGTTTGTATTTCTGATAAAACTTTTTTAATAAAAAAAAAGAGTGAAAAAGTAAGCAAGATCTTTCTGAAAGGAAGGAAATATCCATCTGCGCAGCAAAGAGATAGGAGAAAAACAAAAGCAGAATGTCAACCCCGCTAGGTAGACCAGATAGGAAATCCAGAAAGATTCAAACCAACTGATGGAATAGAATAGAATAGAATAGAATAGAATAGAATAGAATAGAATAGAATAGAATAGAATAGAATAGAATAGAATAGAATAGAATAGAATAGAATAGAATCAAAAAGTCTGTGTTATATTTCCTCCTCCTCCTTAAACTTCAATGTACTGGAAGTTTCTGCCTCAGTTGCTTCCAAATATTATCTAATTTCTCTGGATTTAAAAAAACGTTTCAGCCCCTTTTGCTTTGGTAACAATTCTTGCTTATTTCCATGATGGTCATCTTCCTTATGTTCTACACCAGATTTGAGCTAATTTTATTTTATTCTAGATAAGATCTTGAAGGACCACGCTGAAAAAAAAAATCTATGAGACTGACATTAACTTAATGCCACATAATCACCAAAGGGACCTGTGAAATGCCCATCTGACCATGGCTTGCGATATCACTGCTGCCACGTCCATTGACTCTGCTTATTGGAAACCAATTATGGAGTGTGAAAGTGGCAATCCCATGACCATGGGACATTGTGATGGTTGTAAGTGCAAGGACAGGTGGTAAAGTTACTTTTTAAGCACTATTATAACTTCAAACAATTGCTAAACAGGACAGAAGTTAAGCAACGACTACTTGTAGGCCTCGCATGGGAAAAGGCCTCACAATGATTTGAGTTTCAGATGCCTTGTTTATAAGTGGGAAAAAAGCAATTAAATAACAGAAATGAAGTGTTCTTGCTTTTGTGATCTCTCTCTCTCTCTTTCTCGCTCCCTCCCCCTTCCTCTCTCAGACACACACAGAGAGACACACTCATCTCTTTTCATTACTATACTGCACTTTCCCACATAGCAAAAGGACTGATATTATGTTTCGCCTCAAGTTAAATCATATGGCAGATGACTTCCAGATGACCAACTTTTCCCACCACCCTTTTATTTCAAAATAAAAGTAAAATAGGCTGTTTTTTCATGGACAACAGAATGCCACTGAAATCAGACCATGTTTAAATCTTTTATCTTGGGGATTCTTTACTAAGAGCCAGTCAGAGCTTGTCTAACCTAGTCAGCTATCCTATAGGAAGGCCATCCTCTACAATTTATTCTGCACCAAACTCTAATGGAGATTATGATTTACCTTACTAAATTGGCAGGCTACCAATCATCCTATTCCATCTCCTCTGTCCCCATGGCCCCTTTCCTCAGTTCTGGTTTTTTGGTGCCATGTTATGATACCAGGGGATGGAAGACATGTCAATCCTTTGCAGATCTGGAATACAAAGAAGCTTGAGCCTAAGCTAGTTCCTAGACCAATCTTTCTCATTTCAGGAATTGTAGTCATGATGACCCAATGAAATAAAGGACACTAAACCTTTGTTTCAAATGCTTAAGCAAACTGGGTTATCTGAACTGTGTTCTATGTTTTTTTTTAAAGATTCACACTTTTCTTAGGAAAAAAATGAGGTTAACTTCTGATCCACTTTCAGATAAACAGAATGGGAGTCTGGATATTACATTTATGCTCCACTTTGTCTTACTTCTCTCCCCTCCCACAAATATTATTGACTTTTTCTAATGAGAGTGTTCATCTGTTCCTTAACATTTTAGACAGCAATGTTACCTTAAAACAATTTGTCACCTATTTGTAAAGTGACTTTGATTCTAAATGGTACAGATGCCTCTAAAACAACACTACTGTTATTATTTATGTTTTAAAGATATTTTAAAGATATTGTAGAACCAGTTTGATGTAATGTTGGCCTAGGAGACTGTGAGTTCAAGTCCGGCTTTATATTGCTATATTGAACTAAGTTCTTCAAAAACAGTTAAGAATTAAAAATTTGATAGTTTGCTAAATGATGCCTCCCAGATTTGGAATCTTTCGATCTATGAAGAACTATGAATTTATTGTGCCTGGACTGTAACTATTTTTTTTTAAAAAAACTGATGATGTAGATATGGAAGAATGTCTTTTTTCCAGACTCTAAATACTGACTTAGTAAGATTTGTCATCTCTCACTCTTTGAAGTATGTTAGTATTATTCACAGTCCAATCATTAAAAAAAAACTAGTTACAGGACAAGCCTGAAGCAATTACTAGTGTGAGGAAGGCACCAAGTGAGTTCTCTGTGCAGAGATATTCTTATTTCTCCTCAGATTGTACAAACTTTGTACTGAAGGAGAGATAAGACCCAGTAATAAGATTACGAGTTCTAGGTTCATTGTTAAAAAACTGAATCACGGTGTGGAAAAATGGAAGGAAATTATAGTTTCAGTAGAGTGATATCTAATATGGGCTTTTGAATGTATGTTTAAAGTATAATTTAGGTATAGATATAATTCAAATAGGATTTTGCTTTACTATTTTAGAATAGAATAGAATAACGGAGTTGGAGGGACCTTGGAGGTCTTCTAGTCCAACCCCCTGCTTAGGCAGGAAACCCTACACCACTTCAGACAAATGGTTATCCAACATCTTCTTAAAAACTTTGTGTTGGAGCATTTACAACTTCTGGAGGCAAGTTGTTCCACTGATTAATTGTTCTAACTGTCAGGAAATTTCTCCTGAGTTCTAAGCTGCTTCTCTCCTTGATTAGTTTCCACCCATTGCTTCTTGTCCTACCCTCAGGTGCTTTGGAGAATAGCTTGAGTCCCTCTTCTTTGTGGCAGCCCCTGAGATATTGGAATGCTGCTATCATGTCTCCCCTAGCCCCTTCTTTTCATTAAACTAGACATACCCAGTTCCTGCAACCATTCTTCATATGTTTTAGCCTCCAGTCCCCTAATCATCTTTGTTGCTCTTCTCTGCACTCTTTCTAGAGTCTCAACATCTTTTTTACATTGTGGCAACCAAAACTGAATGCAGTACTCCAAGTGTGGCCTTACAAAGGCATTATAAAGTGGTATTAACACTTCACATGATCTTGATTCTATCCCTCTGTTTATTCAGCCTAGAACTTTGTTGGCTTTTTTGGCAGCTGCTGCACAGTGCTGGTTCATATTTAAATGGTTGTCCACTACGACTCCAAGGTCCCTCTCACAGTTACTACTTTGATATGATTATATTTTACTTAAGATTTTCTTTTTCATTTTCAAGTTTCTTTGGGGTTTTTTCTCTTTGCTTTTGTTTTTAGGTAATTTATTATAGACCTTTATTTCATTTCTCTTCAAGGGATAGATAGATAGATAGATAGATAGATAGATAGATAGATAGATAGATAGATAGATAGATAGATAGATAGATATAGATATAGATATAGATAGAATAGATAGATATAGATAGATAGATAGATAGATAGATAGATAGATAGATAGATAGATAGATAGAGAGATAGATAGATAGATAAACCTGTTTCCCTGAAAAAAAGACCTATCCCAAAATAAGATCTAGCATGTTTTTTACGTGTGTGCATAATGGTGTTTTGAAAACAAAATGTTAACTTCAGTATGTTTTAAATTCAAATAAAATTAAATTAATGAACTAGATAGTAAATATTGGAGGGTTCATCAATAGAATGCATGGCAGTAGCAGAGTGGACAAAGATCACTATGGGTTGGAATGTGAAGCTGCTGGAGTTGGAATCAAATAGGCAGCCTTTTTTCCCTTTCTCTTTTGGCACTGGTTGGAATCAGGAAGGAGAAGCCCTGAGTAGACTCTCACAAATTACTAGACATTAATGACACAACAGAAACCTGAGGACCTTCTGTAGGCAGTGAAAAATTCAGTAACTTCTCAAAGAGATCCATCAGACAGGTTTTGGGTCATGACAGAAGCTTGAAGGAAGAGAGTTTGATCCCAAAGAGTAACTGCAAATGAGTAGAACAATCGCACCAAGATCATTTGTAAAGTCCCAAAGTGTTTAAGAAATGTTTGCGCCACCTTTATGAAGGCAAAGAGAGGGAGGGAGGAAGAGGGGGGGGGAGAGCAAGAGCGATTAGGTTATACCAGGGGTGAAATCCAGCATGTTCTGAAGAACCGGCAACGGAAATTTTGAGTAGTTCGGAGAACCAGCAAATACCACCTCTGGTTGGCCCCAGAATGGGATGGGAATGGAGATTTTGCAATATCCTTCCCCCTGGAGTGGGGTGGGAAAGGGGATTTTGTAGTATCATTCCCCTGGAATGGGGAGGGAATAGAGATTTTGCAGTATCCCTCCCCCTGGAGTGGGGTGGGAATGGGGATTTTGCAGTATCCTTCCCCTGCCACGCCACCAAGCCATGCCCACCAAGCCACGCCCACAGAACTGGTAGTAAAAAAATTTGGATTTCACCACTGAGTTATACCAATTTGACACCAGCACTTTATGCAATGACTACAGGGTTGAAGGCCATGACTGGATCGAGTGAGACAAGAGGTCATCCTTATGAACAGCCTTAAGGAGTTTTCAAAGTACTAAGAGAAAAGGAAGGAAAACAAGACAACAATAAAGCAGGAAAAATAAATAAATTCGGTAAAGCAAAAGGACTAGCAAATCAAGGATGACATACTAATATTCTGCCTATGAAAAAGAAACTAAAGGGGTTCAATAGGAATGAGGTCTAGTTGCACAGTAGCCATCAAGGCAAGGCTCCCATAAATTAATTCTAGAAGCTCTAGAACCGTGTTGGCGAACCTATGGCACGCGTGCCGGAAGTGGCATGCAGAGCCATTTCTCCGGGCATGTGGAGCCATCGTCCATTGTTCTTCTGGGTTCTAGTACGGCGGTCATCTGGTTTTCATGTGCACGGGCATGCCTGAAATTGGAAGAGCAGCCACCCATTGCACATGCGCACTCCAGGAGAACGATCTTCCTGTTACCAGAGTGCACATGCGCACCGGCCAGCTGGTCTGATTTCTGGCACGCATGCACACACAAAGAATAGCAATTGGAGCACGTGCCAAAAGATGCAGAGAGGGAACCCCAGCGGTCACTTCCTAAAGGAGCAGAGCAAGGTAAGCCAGAGATTCCTTCCCTCTCTGTCCGCGCGAGCTACTTGTGCGGACCTGACCACCAGTGGACCATCAGCAGCCTTTTGCCCACGCTGCTCCCCCAATCAGAAGGGGGTGCGGGGAAATTTGCAAGGAATTTGCGGTTGCTGCCAGCCAGGCCCGTCCGCCTTCTCCGGTTGGCAGGCAGCTAAGGCTTGCAATGAATGACGCAAGCAGGACTGCAGCTCCACCCCCGGGCTGTAAATGTGCCTTGTGGGAGTGGAGGCTCATGAGAGTCAAACACTCCTGCCTGCCTTATGATGGGCCTTTCCAAGGCAGGGCTGGGCTCTCCAACCTTGGCAACTTTGAGAACTCTGGGAGTTCTCAAAGTCCACAAATCTTAAGGTTGCCAAGGTTGGAAGCCCTATTCCAAAGGGTACCTGCAACCCACGACTGAAGCAGCTGGAGTTGTGGCTGTGCTGGCCATCCCATTCCCCCCATCCCATTCAGCTCCCTTCCCCCCCGGCCACCCCTCCCGCCATCGGGCTCGGTGCCTGCAATCGCCGCAAATGGGAATCATCCATGCTGCCGGCGGATCCCGGGTTTCCTCCTCGCTGCGATCCGAAGAACCCAGCAAGGGAGTGCCAGGACCCTGGCCATGCTGCGCTCTCCCCCGAGGTGGCCCCGGCTGGACTGCTGCCCGGCCCGGTGAGCAGAGAGCGAAGGGGCGGCATCTCCGGCCGGCCTGGCACCTGCTCTCTGCTTGGAGGACCGGCTTTAGGAATGGTGCTGAGCCAAGCTGCCCCGGGAGAAGCGGCTGTGAACTGCAACTGCCCTCTTGGCCTCTGACTGAATGAGTCAGCCCTCTCCGTGGGGAAACCCACAGCAACACGTGAGGAGAGGCAACCCGATGCGAGACAGCGGCCCTGAGGCTGGACTCAAAGCTTTGGGTAAAGTGGAGCTCTGGTTTCCGGCTGTGGTTGCTGGTTGGGGGGCTCAGGCCCTGAGCAATGGCAGCTCCTGGCCTCACTGGCGTGGGGCAGAGAGAGCGCGGGGGTTTGCGAGGGCCACTCGGAGGGACCTTTGGGGAGGTTTCAGCACCGGAGATTGAAAAAATATGGAGAAGTTAATAAACTAAACAATTGATTTGATACAGAATTTTTAGGTGGCAGCGCAGGCTGGGACCAGCTGCCACCTGAAATGCAATGCCCTTATCCTGCAGCTTGCATAAACCGCTCCTGCCCCTTTCAAAACCCTTTCAAAATAACCACCCGGCACTTCCCTTGGGCGCTCAGGGCCGGCAAGAAGAACCGGGGGGGGGGGGAGAGGCAGGTGTGCCGGCGGAGACAGGCTTGGGCTCCTCCCCGCTGCCACCCAAAAATGCTTTCCTCCCTGGAAATGCACATTCCAGAGCCGTACGCCCTTCTTCTCCTTCTCCGCAGAGTTATTTTCTTTTTCCGAGGCAGCAAAGGCACAGCAGGGAGGAGGCAGCAAAGGCTGGGCTTCCCAGGAAGCCCAGCATCCAGCAGGGAGGAGCCCAAGCAAGGATTTGGGGTCACAGCAGAACAAGGAGCCAAAGCCCATCTTCACCGGCGCACCTGCCTCTCCCCCCCCCCTTCTTGCCGGCCCTGAGTGCCCAAGAGAAGCGCTGGGTGGCTATTTTGAAAGGGGTGGGAGCGGTTTATGCAAGCCGTGGGATAAGTGCATTGCATTTCAGGCGGCGGCTGGTCCCAGGCTGCACTGCCGCATGAAAATTCTGTATCAGATCAATTGTTTAGTTTATTAACTTCTCCATATTTTTTCATTCAATCTCTGGCTGCTGAAACCTTCCCAAAGGTCCCTCAAAGCGGCCCTTGCAAATTCCCCCACGCTCCCTCTGGCCCATGCCAGCAAGGGCAAGAGCCGCCATTGCTCAGGGCCCAAGCCCCCCAACCAGCAGCCACAGCCGGGTTGCCTTTCCCCGAGTGTTGCTGTGGATTTCTCCACAGAGAGGGCTGACTCCCTCAGTCGGAAGCAAGAGCGGGTCCTCCAAGGAGAGAGCAGGTCCCGGGCCGGCCGGAGAAGCTGTCCCTTCGCTTTCTGCTCTCCAGGGCCAGGCAGCGGTCCAGGCGGGGCCGCCTCGGGGGAGAGTGCAGCGCGGCCGGGGTCCTGGCGCTCCTTTGCTGGGTCCCTCAGAATGCAGGGAGGAGGAAACCTGGGATCCGCTGGCAGCACAGACGATTCCCACTTGTGGCGATTGCAGGCGCTGAGCCTGATGGCGGGAGAGGTGGCTGGGGGGAAGGGAGCCAAATGGGGTGGGGGGGACAGGATGGCCAGCACAGCCGCAACTCCAGCTGCTTCAGTCGTGGGTTGCAAGTGCCCTTTGGAACAGGGCTCTCCACCCCTGGCAACCTTAAGATTTGTGGACTTTGAGAACTCCCAGACTCTCACAAGCCTCCGCTCCCGCAAGGCACATTTATAGCCTGGGGGCGGAGCTGCAGTCCTGCTTGCGCCATTCATTGCAAGCCTTAGCCACCCGACAACCGGAGAAAGCGGACAGGCCCGGCTGACAGCAATTGCGGCCTCCTTGCGTGTTTCCCCGCACCCCCTTCTGCCTGGGGGAGCAGCATTGGCAAAAGGCCTCTGCTGGGATGGGTGAATGGGGCACTGGCAAGTTGGCAGGCAGGGCTGAGAGCGCTGCTGCCAGCTTGGGAACCCCTGTCTCACCAGGGTAACTGGTTGTCCTCCGGTAAGTGGTGCGCCGGCCCTCTTGGAAAAAGTGGGGGTGCATGCATGGCGGGCGCACACATGTGCAGTGGGGGTTGCATGTGTGCATGTGCAGTGCGCATGCGCATTAGGAGCATGGGGGGGTCATGTGCGCATTATAGGGCTCGCATGCTCAGACATTTTGCACGCAACGTCAAAAAGGTGCAGTGCTCGCCATCACTGCTCTAGAACTTCTGAACTGAACAAGGATATAACTCACGCATGTGAAATGGAGGAAATACACTGAAAACTCTTCTTTCTGTTAATGGCAAAGACTGGCCCTGCTTCCAGATATGGCCCTAGCTCTGAACTGTAGACAAATAGGAAGTCAATATAGAAAGGCTTGGCATGTAAAATGAGCAAGGATCCTCCAGTAAATTGTCCCTTACTTTTTTGTGTGCACATAATGTCAAATCATTTTTCTGGCCACACATCTGACTGTGATTCCATGTTCCATATGCCAGCTTGGGTGATTTGGTCTCATTTATCAGTGGTAAAAATAGATCGGCAAGTGAGTGACCCACATGTGGGGTTACTCTGAACAACCTACCTGTTCAAAGCCTCTATTTTCTCATTCCTCACTCTTCGCTTTCATGATTAATATGCTTTCATGATGAAAGGCTTATTACAGCCATGCCGCCACATTTGTGAAAATGACTCCATTCATTGGGAATCATAAACCCAAGAAATCTACTACTGCTTGCAACAAAACGATAAACATACTTCAGATGTCATCTCATTAGGTTCCCAAGCAGTAGAACTCATTATTCTTTACTGCAAAAGCTATGACGAAGACCAAACACATCCTTATATGTATTTTCAAACTAAAAGTTGCATCTGATAAAAGACAGTATACCTTGATTAGGGCTCAGATCCTGTTCCTCTGAAAAACAGACTAGAGCAATTCTGTTTCTTCCCCTTATTGCTACTGGCAATCCTAGCAAATTCTCAGCAACTCTTGGTGATTCTCCCTATAATAAAGCAGGCTCTTCTAATTTCCATACTGTTCATTATAGCTCACAAGTCCCTTCCTCCCTTTAATTTTACAGATGCTAATATATTAGTTCTAATTGGAGTCATGACCTGGGCCCACCATCTCTCAGATACATATTCTAATTTTGGATAGCCAAAATTAGATATAGAAGATATTTTTTTTCTATATCTAAGTTTAAACTAAGAGAAGTTTAAAATATAATTTCCATGACTTTTATTAAACCGGAAGGAATAGAGACCTTGAAAGCTTTGTAGTGAATATACCAGGGCTATTTTAAGCAGCTGGAAACCTTTTAAATAAAAAACTTGTATCTGAACAAGGCCAGCTGGGTTTCTTTATAAAAATGCTGCCCTTTCTCCTGTTCCATGAGATAACATATAGACTGAACCAATGGAAAGTTACCATGACAACACACAGCATCATTTTAAGTATTACAGACTCACAGCAAGATAATCAGCACAGCCAAGAGCTGTATTTATGATTCTGCTTTGATATCAAATGTTAAGCTCCAACAGTCACATGGATGCTTTGATTCTAATCAAAATCAAATAACAGCATTTACACTTTTAATTCCAATCTAAACACTCTTTATTAAACTGCTGTCTTTGCATTAGGAGCAACCTTTCCAATTATTCTGACACTGTTTTTCAGATAATTTTGGAACTTCTCTTTGTGGTTTTCACAAACCTTTCTCATCCTGGCACCTTCTACCTGTGTTAGATCCAAAAATAATTTGGTTGACAATTCTGAGAACTGTAATCCCAGCCTGTGTGGAAGATCCTGGATTGAGGAAGATGATTTACATCCACTTGACAAAAGAACATTTTAGAGAGCTTTTTCAATAGCTGCAATTAGACAATTTTAAACTGCTATATTAGGGTCTTATGGATTGGAACATTCTCTGTATGGCTATCAACATTACTCAGATTATGAAGCATGAAACATTTTCCCTATCTTTCTTTTTTTGATAATCTTGATTAAAAATAAGACAGCTTGTAACAAATTTCATTTTTATCATCATTGCGACTACACGAATAAAATGGACTTTGCTTCTGCTTTTCAACTGCTAACTACACTTATGGAGCATTGAGACAAAATGGATAAAACAAGCCTGTATGATGGTATAGTTTTACCATCAAGTATCTTCGACTACAAAGTGCCTTTTAAAAATTAGAAAAGAAGACACCATTGTTAGGTAGTTGATTTCAAGACCTTGGCATACTCAGACCAGTCAACTTCTCTTTAATTATTGCTGCAACGTGTCAGTCACTATTTTAGAGGCAGTCTTACTTGTTTTGGTGGCTACTAATTATGACTTGTTACATCTTTTACAAGTATCAGAAACAAGGTGATTGGGCCACGTTAATGAGAAACCCAAGGAAAACAGAGTACTTGAGAACAGTACTAGGAAGAGAGCACAGAACTAACTGATCCGATCCAGCACAATAACAGGATTGTATCTGAAGCAGATGACAATTAACATTTTAGATAATGATTTTATATTCTTATTAAAAATAAGTGCTTCTGGATTTGTTACCAAAAGATTTTGCACAAAGATAACAAGCTTTTTGTTAGATTATCTTCTTTGTTTTTTAAGATGGAAACAACAGAAAAGTACATTTAAAATTGAAGGAAACTTCTGATTATTATTAATCTCTCTCTATCCCTCTCTCTCCCTTAAAGAATAGATATTTCAAACAATCAGACCTGTAAAAAAAAAAACTCTCACTCTATTTTTTAGCTTTTCCTTTTCTTTGCAACTTCATTTTCAAACACAGATGCTTGAGAAATTCAGTCTTTGAATTTTTTCATAAATTGACTTGATAGGCAGCTCCTTAATTAAAGATATGCAAAGAATAGTTGTTGTGCATTTTCTAAATATTTTAAAATAGTTTTAGTTTAAAACCTATATCAAATTATATGTAAAAGTATGTTTTCAAGTTAAACATTTTCAAGTGGGACTTAAATTTATCCAAAAATCATATTTGAGAGTCAATACAATTTCAGTTGCATTGTTCAGGCAATTTCGATGCAAGAATCAAATTGCAATTTAATGTGGAAACAGACTTGAATGAAAGTACATAAAGTAAATGCATACAAAAATAAAGCACTTCGAGAATACGAGCTTTACACATGTTCAGTCTGAAATTATCTAGTTTGTTATTTTCAGTTACTACTATTTCTAATGAATAGTCTTGCAAAAAGTTTAGGGTGGCATAAATAGAGATTTTCCACCCTATCCTCTTAGCTTTTACAATTAATTCAAGCATATTTTAATACTATAATCTCAACGTCTGCTACTCTCTAGATATTCTAAAGTAATGGTGTCACCATTATTATGCTTCATATTATAGACCACCTACCTTGACCCCAAGAATGGAGTTCTGATGATAAAAGCAGCACAGAGATGCCATGAATGTCTGAAAAGCATTGCACTCCTTAGGCATTTTTTTCCTTTTGTCCCATTGACCAAAACCTCCCATGGAGAACAAAATGGATGGTCCCTCCCAGCTATGTCCAAGAGCGCTTACTAAGCTCTTGTGCTGAGTTGTTGTCCACTGGGGCTCCTACAGTCCCCACCTCATCCTTTCATTCCAGGCTGAAAACTGATCCTGTCATCTGTGCCCGTCTCGCTTCCATCAACCATGGGATCAGTGACATCAGAGGACTTTATTCAGCCTGCCAATGAAACTTTAAACCCTTGGAGGACTCTGTTTTCTCTTTCTCTCTCTCTCCCTCTCTCTCTCTTCCCTATTTTGGAGTTTCCCATATTACGACATAAACAGTCAACAAAAAAAACTCCACACCTTTAATTTAAGCAGCAAAATCTTTGGTCCCGGGAAGAATTTTCTAAGTCTAGTTGTTCCTCAGCAGATACAAACCTATATGTCCACGATGAGATCAGTAATGCTGCTACATACAAAAGCAATAAGGGGAAGGGACAGTTATCTAAAGGGGTTGCATGTCTCCTTTATTCTTCATAATCAAACAGGTTGTTGTATCTTGCAAGCAGGTAACCAAGGAGGTGAGGGATGACAAGACTGCGTGTTTTAAATTAGAAAGCTGCTCACAAGCCTTCCTTCAACCATATCAGAGAAGGAAGTAATATAGCAGAGAGTTAGGGTTAGCCTCTTTAGTGTCATTGTAATAATGCAACCTTCTACTCTTTTAATTAAAAGATTTTCCAAGCTCAACTAGGGCAGTCTTCTGGAGAGCAACACTTAAGGATGCTCGCCCTGTACAACTTGAGGTCTTGACTTTGCTACCCAAAAGAGCAAAGGATTTTTGCCCTGTATTTTGAGGTTTGCAGGCTTCAGACATTGAAAGGAAAGTATGTCCCTTTGAAATCTAAGATTAAAATAAACTTTGTAATCAAATGTCAAGCAGGGCATGTCCACTGCAATTGCTTTGTAGAGAAAAGCTCTAAATAAAGCTACAGCAGGAGTGTGTTTTCAACCTTTAATAACAGGCTGTCCTTTAATAACAAGATGTCCTTCACGCTGACTGCAGTATGTCGAAATCAGAGAACAGGAATCCCCTAGAAAAGGATTTGCAGAGCAAATGACTCCAGTGCAGCACAACAACCAATATGAGAGTTAAATGTGTGTTCATCAATCTCAAAAATACCTTTCAAATCACACCATCAGATTTTAGTTCAGCAAAATCCATCCCCTAACTAATGTTACATTGCCTAGTACTGTACCTTACCTTTAATTAAGGCCAGCTTTGAAGATATAGTGTTAGAAAAATCTAAGAACTCTGGTAAGCCAAAATGTAAAAATCTAAATCTAATAAAAGTTTAGAGCAAGACATTTGGATTCCAAAGCTACCTTTATCATGAGAAAAAAGAAAGATATTTTTTTTTTTGCTAACAAGATACTTCAAGCTGGAATGCTCCCTTGTATCTCCTTGCCAATAAAAAGCCAGCACAAAAAGTTCCATCATAATTGTTGCTGTTTAAGCACATGTTCTTGAAGTTTGAAGCATTATTTTTAATGTGAAAGTTCCATAAACCAGAAAATGTTTAAAAAGAATTTTTAAAAATTCACTATTATAAATAGCAACCGGAATTTTTGACCACAAGATATTTATTATGAGATAATCTCTTAAATAGCCTTAACAATGTGGTCATCCATTTATAGTCATGAGAACATCATCTCATGGTTAATTTTAGATAGAGTTAGAAGTCCCTTGTGAAATAAATGAATTATAACTTGTCCATGAAGCCACTTGATAGAAATGTTTATATGAATAGCTCCTTTCTTAATAGCCTTGTGCTGTGTAGCTTTTGCCAGGCTATAAAAGTTTCTGCTCTCTCTGCTACTTGGATGGAGAAGTGTAGCTCTAATACAAGATTTGAAAATCAAACCATAATACGGAAGAGTTATTTGATGAATGAGTTAGCTGCCTGTATCTTTCATGAATGAGGCAGGGTGTACTTTGAGCTTTTCTTTGTGTGGTGCCTGTTATATGTGGGTTTTTAAATGTTGATTGAGGTATTGATGGCTGTCTGTCAAACTTCTCTGAAGGGCTCTTGCATGAGTCCAAAAACTAGGAAGACTAAACCTCTGGTCCCGTTGACTGACCCAGATTGAATCCAGCAAGAGTTATTTGGTTTAATTACTATTCTAGTTGGATAAAAGTTTATAATAATCCTGTTGTTGATTTTCTTAGCTGCCTTGGGTGTTTTTAAAATGAAATATGAGTTATAACTGTAACAAAGCAACAGCCCAACTTTTCTAATTTCACAGACAGCTATTTGGGGAGGAACATTGAGATACGAATGGAGCCATCTCTTGTAGGGTTTCACGAAGCCCTTAAACCTGTCTTTGGTCTCATGCCTGTTGAGGGGTGGATGACATACTTGGTTTTAAACTTGTTTGTAGTCTGGGCTGTCTTGTTTTATTTTATTTATGTTTTTTATTGCTTTACTTATTATAGCTTGTAAGCCACTGGAGTGGTGACTTATATTTAATCAAATTAATAACAACATTATTCTTTAATTGCAATGTCACGTCAGAAGCAATTGTTTAATTTTGCTTATCCTTGTAGTAAGGTAGGATAGTTTATATGATTCCAATGGTGTTGCCCTTTAAGAAAGCCATAAAGATCCTAGCTTATTTAACAGGGGCTGAGACAGGGCAATTTATGACCTCACTCATGGCTGTTTTTATTGCTGTTTCTCAATATGGATGGTTTTGATTTGCTTAATGCTGGTTATATTTAGCTTATTTTAAATCATTATTTTATTATGGTACTCCCACCTAGAGTTCCTCTGGTGAGTAAGGCAATTAATAAATTGGTTATGTAAATAATAATATAAACTCGTAGCACATTCTCAGGAATGAATGTGCTGCCTAGAAAAACTGGAGCTGAAATCTTGATCTCTGGGGAATACTAGGCAGGAAAAGGCTAATGAACTAAAGAAGCATCTCTTCATATGTAATTTATTTTCGGAGGCCCAAATGAAGGTAGAAAGATGGATGCATGGGAAATGATCTTGATGATGATACCCTATCCATGAAATGCCCTTTCTGAAGACATCTGCCCTGCTGCCTTTCTATTTCCTTTACCATATTAGAAACTTCTCTTAGGTATTTCAACTTTTAAAGCCTCCCTCACAAAAGGAATTTTAATGTCTCTGGTTGCAACAGTTATTCTTTGGCATTTTACATTTCCCTCTTTTCTGTGCAGGTTACTGTTGCTGGTTTTACTTATTGATTTTTACATAATTCACTCAAAAAACATCACAGAGTGTATGTGTGCACTCTGTACACATACAGAGTATGTAATGTAACAAATATTAAATATCAATATTATATTTTCCCTCTAAACCTATTAACAACTTTACACAGGGATTGGCCTTCCCAGCTATTAAAATCTATGGGAGATACCTATAAATAACACTTACAAGCAGAGGCTAAAAAAAGCATCATTAACATCCTAAGCGAAACCACTACACGACTGCTATATATTCTATAAATCAGGTGCAGGCCATTTGCAAGTCTCTAATTTCTAACCAGGATTCCTCACCAGTCATTTATAATTCTTATAGCATCTTTCAGCAATTATTGTGACTGTATAAAGCCTGTCTTTACTACCAGTATGGTATACTGAGTACATGGATGATTATTATAGCCCATAAGATGCTCTCAATCACTCATAAGGAAATAGCCCCAATCAAACCTTTGGGGAATCCACTGAACAAGAGAGAGGGGGGGGGGGGGACAAAATTAGAATGAGAGAGAAAAGGGGAGAGCAGAAGAATGACCTATATTTTTTTTGGCTGTAGCGATCCCCACGTTGTCTCCAAACAATAACTCCACCGGAATGTGATTTTCAAATAGGAAAAGGTTTCCTGAACTACCTTATAAAGATATAATTCAGCAGTTTCTTTGACAATTGCTTTGGTGTACTTGGGTTTCCAAACTAATCATAGTAGGCTAAATGAATGAAAAATCCACTCTATAATAGACTTGCAATTGCATGTTGTAACTGCTGTTGACAATGCTACACAGAGCCTTTGATTCCCCAAAACATGTTCTTTCTCTCCAGAGACTCACAACCTTTACAAGTACAGATGGAATTGCTACTACTAATATATTTTGTTGCCTTGGAAATCAGGATTTGCTATCGTTTTTAGAAAATAGGTGGCTTTTTCAAATTAGACTGCTGATACGAATCAGTAGGCTTTGATATAGCTCTCTCTGCTACGGGTGCTGTTTCTAATTAAGCAGTTTCCCTCTGCAAATCATTTCATATTCAGTTTCCTTTGTTATAAAATTTGAGCCCATTTCTAAAATCCACATGCTGAGAAATTGGACTCTGGCTCCCCCATATGGTTAAGAGCTATAGGATGAAAAAAGATTCTTTTGAAAAAGGAAAATAAAATCAATTCAAATTTGTTGCAGCCCTAAAGCCAGATCCAAACAAAACATGGAATAAAAGATGTACGACATCCTTCTATGCATATATGCGCATAAGAGAAAAATAAGTATAATGGAGTCTAAAAATTATTAAGAACATAGTTACAAAGGAAAATATGAATATAAGAAGTTCTAGTCGTATGTAATGGGTACAGCATATTGTATAAATGGTAGCCTACAACTGAGGGCCTTGAGTGGAAGGGGGAAAAAAGGTTGTAGCATAGCTGATTTATTCTGCTCCTTTGAAAAACAGAAGTGTTGGATGAACATAGTAATAATAAGAATGACTGGTTTTAAGACGAAGCTATATAAGTGTTTTGCATGCACAGATACAAGTTCACTAAACAAGGCTTCCATTTTACAAGTAGGGCATGCATTCCAATTGCCTTTAAAGAGGCAACACGTTTTCCTCAGGCTAGTATTTTGTCCTATTTGCGCCATATGGCTCCCTATTTTGACATAAAAATGTCCTTTTATTTTTATTGAAGGAGGGAAATGCCAACTTTTACTGCTTCCCAGTGAGCCTTGGGCACCAAAGGTTAGGGATTTTTTTTATAATACCAAGAAATTCCTCAATTGAAAAGTCCTCAATCATTTTGGATTGATGGGGAGAAACTACCCAAAGCTATTTTACTTCCTCCAAATTTATTACATTTCCTCAGTGCCTGTAAAAAGAAACTCCTTTTCTCAGATTCCTTGCTTCTTGCTTCTTCATTCTGAGGTCCGCTGCACAAGTTTATTTCATTTATTTATCCAATTTGTATGCCACCAGATTCTCAATCACTTTGCCTGTTTAGTTAATAATAATAAGATTTACTAAAATAATATTATGTTAGTAAATAATAAATCTACTATGATGTATACCAGATGTCTTACATGCTAACGTATAACTCCCAAATTATGTGAGATTTGAATTGCATCCAAATATACATTTTCCCCTTCAGACATAGATAGACATTTGATAGCAATCATTTTTACACCTTTAATTTTAAAGCTATTTTATTGGACCACTTTAGTTCAATGAAATGGTGTCAATCATTTCACAATACAAATACAATATAAAGTAATATAAATGAAAAACCTTTTTGGAAAAACTGTTTTAATTTTGTAACATCTGAAGTTTTGCAGGATTTCAATTACTCTTCTGAGGAAAACGTGAGTAGTTATAAGTACGTGCAAAATATTTTGCTTTATGTCAACACAAACCTATTATAAGGTTTAGAAACTATTTCTATACATATTTTTGACAATACTGCAAGATCCAGGAGTTTTGAATAAATTGTTACAAGTATACATGATTAAGAAAACAGAATCAGCAAAGGGTCATTATATAGAAACCATCTCCAAATCTGAAAACCTCTTTTAAAATACATCTTACAGTTTGCAAGCTAAACTGGTGGTTATTGATACATCAATTCTTGTACTTTTTCTTTCGTATTGCAAGAAATACCAATTTGATGTATTACACTAGAGGGCAGCATACTACTACAAGGAACATATTGGAAATATTTCTAATTAAATTTAACCTAAATTATATAATATTTATACTTAAATGTAACATAAAAATAGTATTTCTAATTATGTTTAACAAATAAAATTCTATTTTTAATTACATTTATTTCTTTATTAAATTTAAATGCATAAATTAAATGCCTGGAATTTAAGAACTGCAAAATATTAACATCTATAGATACAAAATTATGATGCAACTGAGCTGGATAGTAATAGAAATAGAAGAAGAGTCTCTCTGTGAGGGTGATAGGCAATTCCAAAAAGTGATAGACAGACAGACAGACAGATAGATGTGGGTGGTGGTGGTGGTAGGGAGAGATCCTGATTGCTGTTTGAATTCAATATTGCTGCTGGGATAATTGCAAATGACAGGTGTCAGGTTCAACTTCTGAAGTTGAACATTGGAACTTCCCTTGCTTATCTAACACTTGAATAAGCCTGACCATGACTCTTTCACTTTCCATTGGTAGGACAGTAGGACATCATGTTCTGGAAGAAATCTAACAAAGTCATCCCTGGCAAGTTGCTACAAGCATAGTATTATATTACTTTCCTGAGGCTAGGATTAACTGAAAGTTAAGTCATTGGAATGACTGGCTGCAAGGGACATTCTGCATTCAAAAGAGATTCTGCAATGGCTAACTCATGTCTTCCTGTAACTTAACTGCCTCTCTCCATGTCCTGTACTCTAAGTTGACAAAATACAGGTTGTGGTTTTCTTTATGTAATATCCCTTCCCTTATTTCCCTCAGTCACTTTTGTAATATTCCTTCCCATACTTCCCTCAGTCACTTTTTCTCCACAGCCGTTATTTCTTTATAGGCCAAATTTTCAATTGGTACCTCTATTCCTTTCTTTGCATTTCGTTTGTTTCCTTCCCTTGGTCTTCCGAGTGAAGAACATGGAGGTAAATTTCAAATTGTTTGAGAATGGTAGACTGTTACATGGTTGAACCCAATACATATAAAACTTTCTTCCTACATGAACCCATAACCCTGAAGAGGCATAAATGAGCAAATATGTATTTGCTAGTGCAATGGGAAAATATTTATAAGAATATTTGAGGCATAATTAAAGTGTTTTAATTTTGTAGTCAGTGATAATATCTTAAAAATATAAGAATAACTGTGAAGGCCTGATGTTTCTAGAGCTGCCACACTGAGGTCTATGGGATATCCAAAAGCAAAACATGAGCACAATTTTATCTTCCAACATTTGTCCCAATTCCCATGATGAACTTTACATCAGTTCAATCAGGTGAACAGATTTCAGGGAACCTGTATAACCATGATGGTGAACCTACGGCACGCGTGCTAGAAGCTGAGCTTCTGGCTCAGAAGCTGGTCCTTACGCATACATGCGTGCCAAAAACCGGAAGCTCAGCTTCCGGCATGCGCACATGTGCTCCCGTTTCACCAACACTGCTGTATAAGTTGGATGACATAGCTAACATTTCTAACACTCAACATGGATGACCACAATTCATAATTGATTATCTATCTATCTATCTATCTATCTATCTATCTATCTATCTATCTATCTATCTATCTATCTATCTATCATCTATCTATCTATCATCTTATCTATCTATCTTCCGTAAGTATTGAATAAAATGATGTTTGCTTACAATATGAAACTAATATTGTTTTCCATGTTCCTCCTTTAAAATCCAGAATAGCAACTGGTTTAGACTAGTTTTAAAGTACAGTTTTAGCACTGTTCGGTTATACAAAGGAAGAAGACAACTAGAAAACAGATATACAAATTTTGCTACAAATATCCTGAAACCAAATTCTTTCATACTCATAGCTGGTATTATTTGGTCTTCTTACCTCACTCAAAAGAGTGAGTCCATTTATCTACATTTTTAGGTAAAGCACAAGAATTCTTTAGTAGCACTTTCTCTCTCTCTTGCCTCATTTGTCATTTAAAAATGAAATAAAAAAATTAATTCACTGCAGATAATGGTGATGATGATGACTTATATCTAAGGGCAAAATTCCATTCATAGATTCTCCTAAGCAGCCAACTCGGAGCAGTCTGGCCTGTTTTCACTTGGGAAATAAAAGCCAATTTCTAAAAGAGCTCTTTAACTGTGACCAGCCTTGCTGATGGAACAAAAGAGGAGCTATAGACCAATGGCTTCTTCTCAGAACATTTGTCTGTTTATGGGACCAGCACTGTATAATGAGCAGCTCTCTTTTTTAAAACCACAGAATGACCTAATGCATCAATACTTTAAATGTTATAAAAAGCATTTGCATAGAGCCATCACAAGAGCCATAGCCTGTAGAGGCTCTGGCCCCTATTGATGTTGCAAATGAGGGGGATGAAAATATCCTCATGTTTTTCTGAGCAACCTTGGTAGGAAATGAAATGAATTCTTTCTGCTTTTGCTTTTCAGGGAAACATCTTTAGACAAATCTCTTAATTGACATCCAAAATGCAACTAATCGCTTTCTTCACGGACATACAAAATTATTTGTCCAACCAAAGGAAAGCAGAAAGATGAAAGGTAAAATGAGACAACTAAACTCAGAACAAAGGCACTGTGCAAAAGGAGAGGATGAATAGGATTTGAAATGGTTGGCATGGCTCACCTCTGAAACATAAGCCAACATAAACTGCAATGGTTTTCTTAAAACTGGCCAAACAGAGTTTAATTTAAATATAGGTAGTTTTTGACTTACAACCATTTGTTTAGCGAATGTTCAAAGTTACAATCACACTGAAAAAAGTGACTTACAATCAGTCCTCCACCATATACCGTAGTTTATAGTCTACACTATAGTCACATGATCAAAATGCAGGCACTTGGCAACTGGCCTCAATTTATGAAGGTTACAACATCCCAGGGTCACGCGATCACCATTTGCAACTTCCCCAGCCAGCTTTTGACCAGCAAAGTCAATAGGGGAAAACAAGATTCACTTAGTGACCATGTGATTCACTTAACAACCACTTTACTTAGGAACAGAAATTCTGGTACCAATTGTGGTTGAAAGTTGATTGACAGCGCTATGTGGAATCCTATACATAGAGAATGATGCCCATTTTTCATTCGGCAAATTGGTGTTCTGGTGTTGGGATGCAAACAAACTGCTACCATTCTTCTGCAGTTGATCTACTTTGCCCTAATGGTTAGGACATTATCAACATGCAAAAATGACAATTCACATACCAGGGTAAGGTGGGTAAATGATTCCATTCACTCTTTGACCAAAGCAGGATCAATCACTGGGAGAAGCCATGAAAAAACACAGGAAAAAAACAACTCAAGTTTCAGTTCATTGCAAGAGTGAAGTCCAGGATATTAAATGGTAGGCATGTTGCACATGTGATGGAGTTTGCCAAAGAAGAATTTCTGGGTCCTTCTTTGGCAAAGGTTTATATGGAACTGGCTAGATTCTACACACCATGAGGTCTAAAATTGTGAAATAGAGGAAATTAAATTCAAAAGACGAGTTGCCATTTGGGGTACCAAATCGTATTTCTTCCTCGCATTTAGCTCCAAATGGAAATGTTTTGGGGACCTTTTCCTCAGATGCAAAATATAATTCTTCACAAATGAATTAGCTAAAACAGTGTGTCTCAGATAGGTCCAAAAGAAATTATAGGACTACCTATTTTCAAGTTCATTCCTTAATCTTGTTAATGTAAGAATTTTATTATTTATTATTTTTATAAATAGTTCAAGGTGACAAACATACCCAATACTCCTTCCTCCTCAAATTTTCCCCACAAAAACATCCTGTGAGGTGGGCTGGAGTGAGGGAGAATGATTGGGCCAAAGTCATCCAGTTGGCTTTCATGGCTAAGGCAGAACTTGAACTCATGCTCTCCTATTTTCTAGCCTGATGCCTTAACCAGTAGACCAAACTGGCTCTGTCAAGTGACTGCATCTGCACAGCTATAAAACTTGTATATCCTCACCAATCCCCACACCACTATTTAACTGAGACATAATTCATTCCTGCTAGGCGTCTACCTGTTGGAAATTCTGCAAGCATTTCTGAAAGCCAGGCGAACTTAAAAGCAAGCAATGGCTTCTCAACAGATGTGAAATCCCATCCCCCATTAGATAATGATAATATGACTATAGCACATCCGTAGATTACCTCATACTGCGCAGTTGATCTAGTCAACTCGGAAGTTCCAAGCTATGACCTATTCGGGATTACCTGGAAGTTCGCTCAGTTTCAAAGGTCACTCTCATTGCAGAGAATTGCAATTTAAGGATTATTTTTATGGCTTCCTGTTTATCAAAGTCATTTCCTTCTGTAATAGGTATGTGTCAAAGATTATCTGAAATGAAGACGTGCAATCACTAATGGACAACCTTTAGGGCAGTTAACTCTCTTAGTTCAAGGTAAACAAGCAAGATTTATCACTTGTATATTTACAAGGAAAAAGAGAACCTAAAGTAGAAGAGTTAGAAGCGTAAGTGTTTCCCCCAAAATAAGATCCTGTCTTATATTTTTTTTTGAATCCTGAAATAAGCACTTGGCCTTATATTAGGAGATGGCTTATTATTTTGTGGGGAGTGGAGCAAGACGAGCTCCTCTTGCCATCTCACCTAATTTCCAGCTCTGTCTCCCTAACCCTAACCAGAGGAATTGGTGGGGACCGGTTGTGCATGCGTTTAAATATTTTCGGGGAGGGCTTATTTTCAGGGGGGGCTTATATTAGTGCATGTGCTTAAAGGCCCAATTGGGCTTATTATCAGGGGATGTCTTATTTTCAGGGAAACAGGGTAGTTGCTAAATAAACCACATCACCCTTGGACATTGGCAGAGCTGCTGCTTGATAGGTTTTGAATATAATTTGGATTAATATACTTCCATGAGGTGAGATTTTCCAAGATTGGTTCCAGTCAGTGGGGATTGGGAAGGAGAGATCCCGCCCCCGGTCTCCACTATGTAGACTGCTAAAAGGTTCAGTGCTCTCTCTGCTCCTATTCAGCATCTACACCAGACTGTGAGTGAACACATTCGTCGCCACAGAGTGAAGTATCATCTCACCAATTACATCCGCTTGTCCCTTCAAATTTGGCAAGAGAGTCATGCTGTAGGTCTTGTCTCTCAGGAAATTATAGCAATAGCACTTAGACTTATATACTGCTTCATAGTGCTTTACAGCCCCCTCTAAGCACTTTTTTGGGGGGGGATAGAGTCATCTTATTCCCCCAACAATCTGGCTCATCATTTTACTGACCTTGGAAGGATGGAAGGCTGAGTTAACCTTGAACTGGTGAGACTCGAACTGCCAAACTGCTGGCAGGCAGCAGTCAGCAGAATTAGCCTGCAGTACTGGATTCTAACAACTGTGCCACCACGGCTCTTAGCAATTATACTGTTCTGACCCAGCTCCCCAGACAAACCTTCTGAAGTTAACTCAAAGATTCCTTTACTAGAAGCACCAGCAACCCCGGCAAAAAGTTTCTCTCTCACAGCAGGCTATCAAGTCTGTCTGGCAGGGAGATGAATAGTTGTCTGCCACATCTATTCATCTCCACCCCCTGCCTTTTATCCCCAGGGCTAGGGTGGGGCTTCACTAGAGGTGGTGGGTCTTCCTTCCCAAGGATTGGCCCACGGATTTCCACTGCTCTCCTCTCCTCTGCCTTCTGTACATCTGTACATCAGGCACTGGACCCAGTTGTTCCTCCTCTTCCTCATCAGCCACCTCCAGACCTGGAACCTGTTGACTCTCCATCTGAGGGCTGACGGATGGCCCAGGCTCCGCCTCTGTCTTTCTCTCTGCCAGCTCCATTCCCTCTTTCCCCTCAGAGCTCTCAGGTTGCCTTGATGCTGACCCTGACTCCCACACCTCCACCTCCTCTGATTCAGCTGCTGGAGAAGCCAGCGGCCGACAAACCACAATACATACTTGGCAAGCCCAAGGAGGTCTTCTCTGTTGTTGTGGTGTTCTGGTGCCTTGTGAAACATTCACTCTACGCCCCCCCCTCTACGCCAAAGTAAGGTCAGCTCCATTCCTCCTTACTTTCTGGAAGTCCCTCAAGATATGACTCTGCCATAAGGCCTGGGGATCTCAAGGTACAATATGGTGATTGATGATCCAATCTTGTATATGTCTGTGTACGTGTGTGTTTATATGACTGTATTTGATGTGTTTATTGTTTTTATACTTTTGCTATACACTGCGTAGTCACTTCTTATGAGATAGGCAGCCATATAAATTTGATAAACAAAAGTAATTTATTTATGAATAAAATAATGACAACTACAAACAATAGTTATAGTTTGCGGTGGTTCTCCTCCTATCTCTCCGACCGGTCACAATCTGTGTTGACAGGGGGGCAGCGGTCGACCCCGAGGCGCCTAGTGTGTGGGGTGCCACAAGGATTGGTCCTCTTACCTCTCCTGTTCAACATTTATGTAAAGCCGCTGGGTGAGATCATCCATGGTTTTGGGGTGGAGTTCCATCAGTATGCTGATGATACTCAGCTGTACATCTCCACCCCAGACCATCCCAATGATGCCATGGAAGTGATGTCCCAGTGCCTTGAAGCCATGCGGGTCTGGATTGGGAGAAACAGGCTTCGACTCAACTCCTCCAAGACCGAGTGGCTGTGGCTGCCAGCGTCCCGATATAGCCAGCTGACGCCATTGCTGGTTATTGGGGGCAAATCATTAGCCCCCATGGAAAGGGTGCGCAACTTGGGCGTCCTGCTGGACCCACGGCTGTCTTTAGAGGAACATACAATGGCCGTGGCCAAGGGGGCTTTTTATCAGGTTCGCCTAATACGCCGGTTGCGACCCTTTCTAGATCGGGATTCCTTATGCACAGTCACTCAAGCACTTGTCACTTCTCGCCTGGACTATTGTAATGCTCTCTACATGGGGCTCCCCTTGGGGTGCACCCAGAGGCTCCAACTGGTGCAGAATGCAGCCGCACGGGGGATTATGGGAGCGACAGGGCGCTCCCATGTGACACCTCTCCTGCGGGAGCTGCATTGGTTGCCAGTGGACTTCCAGGTGCGCTTCAAGGTGTTGGTAATCACCTTTAAAGCGCTCCATGGCTTAGGACCAGGGTACTTATGGGACCGGCTTCTGCCACCAATTGCCTCCCACCAGCCGATTCGCTCCCACAGAAAGGGCCTTCTCAGGGTGCCGTCAGCCAGACAATGCCGGCTGGCGACCCCCAGGGGGAGAGCCTTCTCTGTGGTAGCTCCCACCCGCTGGAACGACCTTCCTCCAGAGTTGCGAATGATCTCTGACCTCCGGACTTTTCATTGGGCCTTAAAAACTTACTTTTTCCAGTTAGCCAGACTGGCCTGATCCCATGGTAAAATTTTTTAGAGTTTTGATATTAATTATTAATTTGAATTGTTTTTAACTATGGGCCAAATTTATATTAGTTGCTTTTAAAATTCTTTTAACTTTTGTAAAATCTGCTTTTTATTTCTGGCTGTTCACCGCCCTGAGTCCGCAAGGAGAAGGGCGGTATATAAATCTAATAAATGAATGAATGAATGAATAGCAGTACTGCGGCAAAAGAAAGCAAATCTAATACCAATAATAATAGGTTCCTTGGTGCAATCCCAAAACAACTGGAGCACCACTAAGAACACTACTGGCATTGATAAAATCCCCATCAGTTGATTACAAAAGGCAGCTTTACTTGGAACAGCTTACATCCTGCAACAATGCCTTTAACATCATCAAACTACAACATCTTCCTATCCAGGTCCTTAGGAAGGATCTGATAGGTGGATAAAAGTGCCAAATTCAGTATAAACATCTGGCTGACTGTGTGACAAACAACTGACTTAATTGATAGGAATACTTTAACCTTTTATGAAACCCAAATAAAAATATGGTTACATTTACATGGAAAATAGTTAACCAGCCTAGTTGGCCTTCTTTCTTTTTGTTTGAATCCAGACTTCCTGCATGGTTCTGCTAAACAGAATAAATTTGTACACCAAGAACAATTCTGGATTACTATTCTAGCTTCTAAAGAAAGCAACATACTAATAATCTCATGTTAGACTAAACAAAGCATTTTTAATTACTTTAGTCGTTTGTACTAGAAATAAGAGCCAAGCAGGAATGAGTAACCTTAGTCCCATTAGAATCCTACTCGCCCACAATAAACCAGGATTTAATAAGAGTCAGGGTTCACCAATTGCCCCAGTTTTCTTAGCTTTATTTCCAACACTGGTTCATCATTTCAGCATTTGGAATGAATGTGTCCTACAGATAGGCATTCTGTTCATATTAAAGCAGCTTGTGGCAAAGAGAATGAAGATCAAATTACAAATTTCCTTTCATCCACTTTGATACAACAGAATGATTGCTGGAATATTACCAGGAGAAAATGAAAAAGCCGTTAGCGACAGTGGTGATTAATTACTAAGTTTGCAATCTGATCTTGCTTTCTCCAAGCTTGATTCAAGTAAGCTAATTAGCTATCATTCTCTCTTTTCTTTAAAAAAAAAAAGTCAACTTCTTTTTTTTTTAAAGAAGTCAAGCTATCATAATATATTAGACCTAATGAACCAAAGAAGGAATACATTATTGCAATTACTACAATTTACGAATAAAATAGAGGTTTTAACATTTTTTTTAAAATTATGGAAGTAATTAAGTCATATTTCATACCTTCACATACTCCAAAGCTGGATCCATAGTATTCTGGTCTCTGAAAAGAAGTAGCAGTATGTTAGCCAGTATAATCATTTTGTGTAATTTAAAACAAAATTGGCTTTATCTTGTTACTCCTCTTTTATTGTCTCTTTGAAAGAGAGCGATTTAAATCAGGGGAAACTTTCAGTTTGCATCTAGAACAAGTTCTAAACTGAATTCACACATCATATGAACCAATAATGTAGTTTCCTGCGCAGCTCTTACCATAATGGTTTATAAACACGATCTATGCTTTAACATTATTATTCCCTATCAAATAAATATGATAAAATAAATTGTTTTTATTATAAGATCCAATCTCAGCCTTGTGTCATGGCAACATTTAGAGATATAATTAATCAGAATCTGGACAATATATAGCACTGGCTCTTTTCCAGCTATTCAGCAAACATGGGATGAGCTATCAACCCAGCAAAAATTAGTATTATAAAAAACTAAACTCAAAATGGATTACCTATCCATAGCAGTGGCCCAATTTATAAAATGCCAGTAGTTTTTAATAATAATAAGGTAATTATAAGAATGGGAATATCTGAGCAATATTCAAACAATAACAATACCCAGAAAACTCCCAGAAACATCTGCTCTAAAGGACTATAATCTTCCTACAGAGATTACTGAATATTATAAACATTCTATTCATTAAGAAAATATTTAAAAAGCCCAAAATGCCATATTTATAATATTAATGGTACATGTCTGCGCCATTAATATTATAAATATGTATCCAATAAGGAAATATTATTGGGTTTTGAATACAAAATAAATACAAAAAAATAGCTTGCTTCACTGCGTACAGTATCTTCCCAAATGCGAGTGAGAAGAAATTATTTCTATCCATCCCCACTTCCCTCCACCCCCCCAAAAAATGATTGGAAGACAGCTTTTAAATGCACTTCTATCAATTGGGATGAATGTATAAGAGAGGAATTGGATCATTAAAGAGACAAGGAAAAGCAGTAATTTAACTAATACTGAATTCTCTAATAAGCCTTTTGAAACATATAGCATATGAAGGCAAATGAACAGACTTTTAATGGAAAATACAGAATTACTCTGTAGTTTTAGAATAAAATAACAAATTAGCATAGATGTTATTAAAAAGTACAGATATTGGGGTGATATTGTGTTCTATTACATATACATATATACACATGCTATAGTAAGAATGAAAAAAAAAATCAGATATGAATTTTTTTCTATTTTCCCCAAGTTCCTCTAATGACAATAGATCCTAACTTTGAACTCTCATAATTTCTTACCACTAGCTATACCGATCAGAGTGGATGGGCACCTAAAATCTATAAAAGTCTGAAGACCACCAGATTCCTTCTCCTACTACTGTCCTTAGGGACTAACAAGCATACACTATAAACCATAATAATTTTGTTAATGTTTAATGTTACAAGGATCTTTATTTTTCCATGTTGTGTCTCCCTGCCCTCTCCTTTGAAGATACCACCAAGTATCTGATGAAAAAGAATAGTCCTTATGATCTTGCGCTGAATACACGTATTAGTTGTTTTTAATATACATTGTTTTTGTTAACTGATTAATCTGGCTGTTCCACTGGAAAAAGCTTTTGGTGGTGCTGAATGACAAGCACCATCAGCCCCACTCCGGTAGCTTCAAACAGGATATTTATTAAGTTAATCTTGTGCTAGCAATTCAATATCCAACTTCAGGAGACATGACTTTAGAACTAATCAGACTAGGAACCTTCTAACCTCTGTCTATCGTTGGAAATCAGATTCTTTTGAACTCTGTGAACTCTGCAAACCTGAGGTCTAATTCATATGTTCACCAAATATGACAAAATCACCCCTATCTTCAGCAAATAATGTAGATAACACTTGGGTCACATACCAGTACTGCTGGGAGAAAGAAAAAGAACAAAAGATGTAACTTTTAAGCAGGCTACAAAACAATGGCTTACACCAGATTTGATACAGGACAGTTACGATATCTGCACTCATCAAACCAGAGTTAAGGGAGCTCAGAACATGGAGGCAGTTTGTATCTCTCTCTTTAAAAAAGCCTGTAGGGGTTCAACTTGCTAAACTAAACAGTTTGTTATCTATTTGAAATTTTAACCAGCACAATCCATGTAATAATCATTATCCATTTTAACTGCATCTCCAAGATCCAAATGGAGAACCAGTTTATTTAAAAAAAAAACAGAACAGATTTCAAGTTACTGGTTGGGTCTTTCCCAATCAAGCTTTTTCCAGTTGCAAGCAGTGGACAATGAACATGGGAAAATGTATTTCATACACTTCTAGAAGGCAAAACAAACCTCACAATTTCCAAGCCTGTGTTGGGAATCAGAAGGCAAAAGGGAGCGCTTTTGTCATAAATGCCACCATTGCATGTGTTGTCATAATTTTTGATGAAGGCTTCATTTGCTGTGGACACCTAAATCAACACCAATCAGAACAATATAACGACTATTTGAGGCATTCCAATTTCCTTTTTTCATTGACACATGTATTTTTATGAACTTGGGAACAAGTCATCTTGGGGGAAAAAACTCACAAAGCTTATAATGTGAGTTCTCCACCCTTGTTGAGCTGATGGGTACA
This sequence comes from Masticophis lateralis, assembly GCA_030761175.1. NCBI lineage: Eukaryota > Metazoa > Chordata > Lepidosauria > Squamata > Colubridae > Masticophis > Masticophis lateralis. The sequence continues at coordinate 128,029,973 of JAUDYJ010000003.1, forward strand.
TTCAAAATTTTAAAATCAGGTTTCAGGTTTTCTCAGACAATAGCTATAGTAGGGGTGCTAAAGTGGCGGCCAGTGGGCCGGATGTGTCACACGCAGGCCAGGCCTGTCCCAGCTCCACAAAGGGGAAAAACATCACAAAAGTCATGTGACAGCAATGTGATGCGGAGAGTTTGATATCCATGGGCTATAGATTTGCTGATATCAGAGGTGGGTTTCAGCAGGTTCTGATCAGTTCTGGAGAACCGGTAGCAGAAATTTTGAGTAGTTCGGAGAACCAGTAGTAAAAATTCTGACTGGCCCTGCCCCCATCTATTCTCTGCCTCCCAAGTCCTAGCTGATCAGGAGGAAATGGGGACTTTGCAGTATCCTTCCACCTGCTACGCCATCAAGCCACGCCCACCAAGCCATGCCATGCCCACCAAGCCACACCCACAGAACCATTAGTAAAAAAATTTGAAACCCACCACTGGCTGATATCCACAATCACTATCAGCATGATTAGTCAGAAAACATCAGTTACTATCTTCTCACACAAAATATTCTCTGCTTTATCTTTTTCTGGGCAAGTGGACACTGGACACCCTTCCAAATGAAGCACAGGACTGTAACTCCATAATTCTAAATTTCTAAGAGAATTCATAAAGCTTATTTGTAGCTCAGCTGCATTCTTGAAAATAAAGAAGCTGGCTGTTTATTTTGTAGCACGCAGCCTTTCTGCTGAAAATCAAAAGAGTTTGTTTTAAAATTCAAAAAGAGTGGGCAGGGAGTCTGGGTGGTATCAAAAGAAGTGCCAGTAGCACATTTTGAATCCTAGTTGTAGTTAAAATACTGTCTAGCTATTGCCCTGAACACTATTTTTGTTTCTTTTGATAAAGAGAGATTCTAAAGAGTTCCATAAATAATAAAGCTTTTGCAATTTCACATCGTGTGTGTGTGTATGTGTGTGTGTGTGTGTGTGTCCTTCATCCACCCCTTATCCCCTTCTTCCTTTGCAAGATTTCTGGTTACAAGTTCTCTTTTGCAGATGAAAACACTATGTCTCTTAAGATTATCAATTGCCCTTCTCTCAATTATTTTGTATATGCAGGCCAACCCAGAAACCCAACAAAGCGAACTGCGAATGTTGCTCTTTTCATCAGTTCTAATTAACATTTATGAGGCCACCAGCAATAAACCTACAGGATTATCACTCCGCTCAAACACAGCTGCACAGGAGTCCTCTTACATCAATTGTAGCTGAAAGCTTGTCTCACCACCTTAATCAGCTGCTTTTCATCTGGTGTTATAAAGTTCCTAGTTTGAAGATGTTTGCCTTCCTGGAGAACCCCCAAGTCATTCCTCTTTTTCTCATCTCTAGTGCTGTTTGCTTACAGGCGCTTTCCTGTAACCGCCAAAGGGTAGCTTCTACTGCTACCTAATGAAAATCAACTAACCCAGCAGTGTCATAAGCGCTGACTCCGCATGACTGTTTGGCTTCCCAGTGATCAGATAATCTCAATTCCCAATCCCATGTCAACAATGGGCCATTTGATGTAGCTCATTAGCATTGGAAAGAAAAAGTGGTTTCATCCTTCAGAAGATAAGAGAACTAGGGTAACAAAATGCAACTTCCCATCTAAAAGAAATGTTAACTTCTGGACATATCTGGTTCCTGCCATAAGCACTAAAATAGAAACATGTACACACTGGGGGTAAAATAAGCCAGTTGTAAATGTGTTATCTTTAGTGTACTAATATTTTGAAACACATATTTATAAGTGGCACTTTACTGTCGAATAACCCAACTTTATCTGTAGAAATTTATGGAGGATTTCTAGTTTCAATCCACCCAAGATTTTCCCAACATGCAGTCTATATTTTTCTTTATACCAGAAAAAAATCCATTCTAGCGGAACAATGGACTAGCACTGCAGTGACTTTTAACTAAATTTATCTCGGGTACTAAAGCTAGGCTGGGAAAATGCAGACAATCACTATATGACAGATCATTGGATAAGCTCTGAAGTACTCCGAGATTCACACATCCAATATTACTTTTAATAAAGGCCATTGGTAGAAGTAACAACAATGTGGTCATCATTTTCCACTCTGTTCTTGACATTCATTGATAAACTTGAACTTGGAGATCTTGGATAATGCACGGTCCACCAGCATGGAGTCCCTGATTATCAGAATCCAGATGAGGTGGGGGGGAGGGGAGACACATCATCAGAATTGATGATCACCATATGCCTAACCAATTGCTTTATAGTATTACTGAAGTCTGAGAAGAGACCTTGAGATTGGCCACTCAAGGACTACAAAGGAAATCCTACACCATTGTAAAAGCCAACCAGCTGCTAACAAAACCTACTGAAGAGCACTGGACCATGAAGCCTCTACAGGCTTTGAAGATGGGAGCTACCAAAAACTAATAGATAGCCATTCCAGACAACTGGTTTGGAATGGTATAGGACCATGATGGTGAACCTATGGCATGCGTGCCACAGCTGGCATGCGTAACCATATTGGTTAAGCATGCCATCATAGAGCACATGAGGTCTGATTTTTGGGCCTTCTGGGCCTACCAGAAGTAGAGAGAACAGGCTGTTTCCTGCCTCCGGAGGACCTTGGAGGTGGGGGTGGGGGTGGGGAAGGGCCGTTTTCCTCTCTCCCCATCCTCCAGAGCCTTTCTAGGAGTCTGGGGAGGTTGAAAACGGCCTTCCCCACCCCCAGAGGCCCTGTGGAGGCCAGAAACGGCCCATTTGTAAACTTCCAGTGGGACTCCTAGAAAGGCTCTGGAGGCTGGGGACAGCAACAGATGGGCCTACTGTGCCATCACGTGCCAGGAGGGGGGAGAGCATGAAGGGGTTGCGTACGCATGCGTGGGGGCAGGGTGCATAGAATTATACGTGGGGGCACACACACGTGTGACACCACCACCACTCCGCTCCTGGCACACAATGACAAAAAGGTTAGCCATCACTGGTATAGGGTCTCCTGCTTCAGCATAGGGTTGAACTGGAAGACCTCCAAGATCCCTTCCATAGAAAAGGGTACCAAGGTCCCTGTTAATAGAAAACCATAAATGGCATCACAGAATAACACCCACCATTACTACAAGGATAGACTTACAGTGCCCCCATTGTGCATCCAGACTGGCATGGCAGAGTCACCTCTATATCCACAGCTAAATGTATCAGAATAGAATGGCTATGTTATATAGAATGTGTATGTTGAGAAGACTTAGGTTATACCCAAAGAACGAGATATATAATATCATTGGGATATGCGATCAGGGCTTCAAATAGTGGCATGCTATGGCAAGATTACAAAATAAGATCCAAGCCTTTGCCTGAATAGCTTTGGCTATTGGGTGGTTTCAGCATTCCAATCAATCAATCAACAATCAATCACTTCTACCCTCTACTAGGGAGAAGAGTTATCATTAGGACTAGCTACATTATTAGCGGTTTACGTTGTTTTTTAAAAAAACAAAATACAAAAATATGCAGTGTTAAACCTGAACTTTGTCCAGTGTTTGAAATATTAATTGGGTCCAATGAAGCAATATCTTAGCACTTGCAAAATGGATGTAGTGCAGTTGACCAATTTAATGTGGAGTTCTGGAAATGCTCCTTCAACTGGAGAAGGCTAGAAATAGGATCAGGAAGAGCATTGACTGAGGAACCTACTGCACATTTATTTGAATGCATCACTCAGTTCAGTGGAATTGATTGCTAAGTATGCGTACATAAATAATCCTATATTTAGTTTAACTTGGCTAACTATTTTAGGGAAGAGAATGATTATATCATTACAGCAATATATTAAGGTCACAGTTTAGTCAAGATTGATTTACAGCTCTGCCTGAATCATAAACGAACACAGGTAGTGCTCAACTTACAAGTGGTTGATTAGGGACCGTATGATGTTCCTCCCCGTGGTCCCACATGCCTGCATTTTTGGCCCTTGGCAAGCAGCCCACACTTATGGCTGTTTGCAGTACCACAAAGTCACATGACCACGATGTTCATTTTTTGCCAGAAACTAGTGTTTACTGACCACTATAAAAAGGCCCAATAAAAAAAAAATCCAATAAAACTTTTTTTTAAAAGGTTATAAAAGTGGGTCTGGTCACATGATGATCCACCTTACAATAGTCATTACTTACAACTGAAATTATGGCCATAAGTAGAGCATTAGCTGCAGTTAAAATGTTTTGCATAACTAAATATTTTAAAATGATGTTAATAAGACAAATCCATGCTTTAAATGAGCCTGGTGATGCAGTGGACTATGTGCTGTTAAAGTAGCACTTAGTTGCCAACTGCCTGCAATTACTGCAAGTTCAAATCTCACCAGGCTCAAGGTTGACTCAGCCTTCCATCCTTTCAAGGTAGGTAAAATGAGGACCCAGATTGTGGGGGCAATAAGTTGACTTTGTATAAAAAAGAACACCGCTTGGGGGGGGGGGGCAAAAGCCCTACTAAGCAGGTATATACCAAAGTATGAAGGCTATTGCTTAATGCATTGTAAGCTGTCCTGAGTCTCCAGAGAAGGGCGGCATATAAATCGAATAAATAAATAAATAAATAAATAAATAAATAAATAAATAAATAAATAAATCTTGACTTACTTATTAAACCTATTGTGGCTTCCACTTTATTATAATAATCTCAGCACTACTGTAGCACAACCTTTCACATTTGATATCTAATAGCAGTGGTAGAATTAAAAGTTTGTTACTACCGGTTCTATGGGCGTGGCTTGGTGGGTGTGGCATGGCTTGGTGGGCGTGGCTTGGTGGGCATGGCAGGAGAAGGATACTGTGAAATCTCCATTCCCTCCCCACTTCAGGGGAAGGTTACTGCAAAATCCCTATTTTCTCCTGATCAGCTGGGACTCGGGAGGCAGAGACTAGATGGGGCAGGGCCAGTCAGAGGTGGCATTTACCGGTTCTCCGAACTACTCAAAATTTCCGCTACCGGTTCTGCAGAACTGGTCAGAACCTGCTGAAACCCACCTCTGTTAATAGCCTTCCAAATGCAGCTAATTTTCTTTTAAGGATAAAAGCCATTCCCCCAGAGATGTCATTATAATTCCTCCTCGCCTAACTCTTAACTGCCTGGAACGTCACTGATGGACTCCAATGAATTAGCAACCTTCCTTTGAATAAGATTTAAATACACGTATCTCATCTCCTTACAATGCATTTCTGACATTTACAGATTTGCAGATTCATTTCTTTAAATCTATCAATCCCATTTGAAAAGTACAGATATTTTTACCTAGGTTCAGAACCATCTCTGTGCATCAGCCATCAATGCTGGTGCTTTGAAATTTATATTACACGCTCGTAGATAAAGCAGGTGTGAAAGGCTTCCAGTTTAAGATCACTACATTCATATTTGAAAACTTAAATACATCACGATACAGGTCTGGACATACTATTAAATCAGTTTTCCTGGAATATTATTGTCCATGTGAGCACAAGGGCACATGGAAAGTCAAACGCACTTATGTCTGTTTCAAGAATAGAGGAAACCAAAGATTTATTAGAACAACTAGGTTACTTATTCAGTTGCTGTTTTTTAAATGGTTAAGACTGAGAACAAGAGCCTGAACATAACACTATAACAAAATAACACCATGGGCAGGGGTGGGCTGTTACGGGCTCACCCGGGTTTGGGAGACATTATGGCCGGTTTGGAGAACCTCCAAATCCCACCCCTGGCTGCCCCACCCCCACCCCACCCCTCCCAGGAGTCTCCACGTGGCCCATTTTGGATGCGAGGTAAGTGCAGGGCCTGCACAGAGGCTCAGGGAGGGGAAAAAATGGGCCTCCTGGAAGTTCCGGAAGACCAGAAATGGGCTGTTTCCGGCCTCTGGAGCCTAGGGGAGGCAGTTTTTGCCCTCCCAGAGGCTCAAGGATAGCCTCCAGAGCCTGGGGAAGGTGAAAATGCCCTCCCCCACCATGGCGCAGAGGGCCGACTAGGCCATGCCCACCATGGCCACACCCAGCCAGCAACCAGGCAGAGAACCCATTGGTGAAATTTTTGAAGCCCACCCCTGACCATGGGGATAGAAAGTGCCATGACGCCATGCAGAGTTTACACCAACACACTGAACCTCCAATTCCCCAGAAGAAACATTTCCATCTGTCACTTGCTATTCTTCATTTCAAGCAAAAAGGTGGAGTCCATCAAAAGTCAGAAGGATCATAAGAGCTGCCCTTCCAGAGAAGTCATGTGGTAGCTCTTGTCTCCTGCTCCTAGTTTGTCTGACCTAATCTTATTATGTAGAATCTTCCTCCAAGTTGAACTCATCTCCTGGTAACTACCTGGATAACCCCTTGTCATTTTGTCTGCAAAAATATGGCCGTGGTTGCTGCTACTTTCCTCCAGGATGTTTTTCCAACTTAGCCTGTAGCTTGGAGATTTCCTAATCAGCTCCCAATCAAGTCTGTCCCCGCTTAGCTTGTCTGAAAATCAGCCTTTGAGCAAACTACAATGGTTAGCAAACATCCTCTCAAAGCATCAACATCAGAGTGCTAGTTCCTCTTTGCATATTGAGACTACCTCAAGAAGAAGAAGAATTTTTGCAATGTGTCTACATGCAGATACTTTGGGGCTATGCTCAACAGTTCTAATTGATTCACAGAAAATGAATTCAGCTCAAAACTGGATTTGTCATGCATGAAGAGCCAATCACCAAATCATTAGTGAAGTCGAACGGAATTTGAGTTTTCACGGTTTCTGGAACTTTTGCGGCATTTCCCAAATTGTTAAGGGAAGCACATTAGAATTCAATCCAAAGCTAAACCCAAAAAGGTCAAAAGGGTATCTTCTCAATCCACCCCACAAGAATGTCGGTACGTGACTCTCTATGGGCAATACTATACCAGTCTCTGCTGTGTGCATAAAACTAACTTTTGCATCTTTCAGGCAAAATTATCCAATTTTTGTTCTCAAATGACAGTGAGGGTTTTCAAATACCAAAAGGCAACGAAAAAAAAATAGTCATAATTTCTGTATCTGAGCAGCATTAGGACCATTGCTTAAAGCAATAAAAATTGCTCCTACTATTTCAATTCTCCTTCCTTCTCACTTTTTCTAATGGATATGACATTGGATGGAGCCCACCACGCCATCATGACCTTCTGTACTGTCAATGTCCAAAACCTGTAACCACAGTTGGTCTCGAGCTTGCTTTGGCAGAAAATGAGAGTTTTGTGGTTCGCTTTTGTTGAGATGGGTGGCTATATAAAGTAGTTAGATTAATAAATTTAGGTTTACCTTCTTTGGATATCATACTCTTCTTGGAAAGTTATCTTCTGAATTCATCAGCCCAAGAAGGATGGATACAAGAGTTCAACCGAGTTAACATTACAGGGGCGCTTAGATTGTGCAATCTACTAGATGGAGGAGGTATGGAGCATGGAGGAGAAAAAGAGGAAGATCATATACTTCAGGGTTTGTACAAGGCAAGGGAGAGAACAGGGAAAAAAGAATTAGCACCATTGCTCAAAAAAAAAAAGAAAAGAAAAGAAAGGTGGGGAACTGAAGGCATAGTGAGTTATTGCAATAGTCAAGGATATCCCCCAAACCCTTGTTTCTGGGGATTTTGAGATGTTTATATTTACATAAATTATTTATATTTTTGCTCTGCTTAACTCTAATTAAGATCAAAGCCAGTTTGATGTAGTCAACAGGCTAGCAGCCGGGAGTATGTGTATTCTAGTCTTACCTTAAGCATGAAGCCAAATGGGTAACCACAGGGACTTGTCCAGGCAGCCACTAATAATCAATATTGAAGATTGTGTGTTTGTCTGCCTGCCTGCCTGCCTGTTTGTCTCTGTATGTGCAGTTGAACTATTTTGCTGCTTTCAACAAGTTTGCCCCAGTCATATTTGACATTATGTAAATTCCTGTGTATATCCCAAAGCAAAGGAAGGATTTTCTTCCATGGGGTGGACTTCTGAATATGTTACATCTATTGTTTATAACTGCTTTTCCTCTAAGAGTTCAAAGTAGTCCTTGAGTTACTACTATATTTCAGCAGTTGGGCAATTACAGTTGTAAGTCGTGACAGTTGTAAAGTAGGTCACCATGCAACAGGACCAGATATTACGGCTTTTCTCACAGCGGTCATTAAATGAACGCTTAATCCCTTGGCTAACCCACTGTTAGCTAAAGGCTGATAGAACTGTTGTAATTTGTGGTCATATGACCAAAGGGTGCTGCAAGCGTCTGTAAATGCAGGCCAGTTATCGAGTGCGGAGTGGCATGACATTGGAACTTTGAAACTGGATGATAAGTAGCTTTTGGTGGGAGGTTGTTGTAATTTCGAACAGATACAGAGTAATCGGTGATAATTCAAGGACTATTTGCAGGGTAAATTGGGGGATGCTTCCCTTTCTCTTACATCCACGCTTTTCTAAAGTAAATTGGGCAAGGGCAAAGTTACTGATCCAAAGTCATCCTAGGAGCAGACAGCTGAAGGAGGATTTGAATCTAGGTCTTCCCAGTTCCAAAACAGTCTATATTTACAAAAAGAGTATTTGCCAGGATGCTGCATCTTGCATCTATGTGAAATTCTTAACTTCATCTGAGCTACATATGCTCAATTCACCCCCAGATCAGGAGCAGGGGAGGGAGACATAAAATTTGGTCCCCATTTAATGCTATTCCTAAACAGAATGACTAGCACCATCATCTGGGTGACAAAACCTTGAAGGTTACTTGTAACCAATTTGTGTTCTGCCTTAATTCTACTGCTATCCATGCCAATTTGGATACCATCATTGTAAAGAGCTGAAATAACTGGAGTTTATGTACTGTTCAGTCTTCACGTGTTTCCAGTTGTACAACTTATGTGAACAAGCCAAGTTCACATAAGGTGAAGCTGATCACACATACTGTACAGTGGTGGGTTGCTCCCTCACTATCGGTGAGCCGATAGTGGTGATGATGTGACGTCAGTGAACCGGTTCTATATGACTGTGAGCTGGGCCTGCCCGCCCCCGTGTTATACCTACCTTTATTTGTCGTATTTTAACCCAGCTGATAGGCGTGGCAGAGTGGATTACTGCACCTCAGCTGGGCAGCAGTCTAAGAAGCTTGCATGGAGCACAAGTTTGGCGCATGCGTGGGCATAGCAAGCAAGCGTGTGGTGATCCCATGCAAAGCATGTGTGCGAAGAGAACCGGTGGTAACACTGGTTAGAACCTATCACTGATACTGTACCTTTTAGGTGTACTGTGGTAAGAAGCCAAGGCTAATAGTTATCCACAAGAGGGTCTCTGAAAAGTCTTAAAAATCATTTTTAATGTAATCATAAAACTTTCCAGAGCATAGTCTCAAAAGGCTAATAGCAGCGATAGCTGCTACTTTTTGAAATACCTAATAATGAATAATGATCTGACCAAATATCACAAGATAAGAAAGGAATGTTTAAATAATAAAAGGCACTAAAATCAGTACATTCATGCTGCCTTAAGGGTTTTTATACATTCCAGAGATCCACTTGCATTCTTATTCTTCATTTCTCTCTCCCTTTTCACATTCTTGTAATGCTAGCTAATAACTTACAAGGTTTTGGGGGGTGGGGTGAACATCCACTTTTCAATTTAAGGTCATAATGTCAAAGGCAGAAATTCACAAAGATTGAAATTTAACAGAATTTCTATTCTTGAGTCATCCAGTGTACTGAACAGTGTACTGTAGTTTGACAGTACTGTAAAGGCCATGAACTTTGAGCAGAGCCAGTCTTCTTCAATATTGTACAGGTAGAAACAGCACTCAAGTTACAGCTCACAAACAGGGTGTCTATTTGTTTTGCCAAGGAAAAGAAGGTCAACATTTCCTCCATTGTTATTAAAAACAAACAAAAGAACATCAATTGTATACATTGTGCATGGGCTAATTTATACATATACACAGAGAAGCCCTATCATTCAGTGGAATGAAACAGCTTCTTAGGACAGTAAGTTTGTGGTGTGAAGCTACACCAATTGTTGGACCAGTGATATCATTATACCATGGTGCACAGCTCTCTGGAGCAGTTTATTGTCCAGATTGGCTCTATGCATCCTCTTGAATCAGTGGTGGGTTTCCAAAATATTTTACTATCAGTTCTGTGGGTGTGGCTTGGTGGGCGTGGCATGGCTTAGTGGGTGTGGCAGGGGAAAAATACTGTAAAATCTCCATTCCCACCCCAATCCCGGGGAAGGTTACTGCAAAATCCCCATTTCCTCCTAATCAGCTGGAATTTGGGAGGCAGAGAATAGATGTGGGCAGGACCAGTCAGAATTTTTACTACCGGTTCTTCAAACTACTCAAAATTTCTGCTACTGGTTCTCCAGAACTGGTCAGAATCTGTTGAAACCCACCTCTGTCTTGAATGGACTGAAGACTGAGGTAGGATTCAGCTGGTTCTGTCCGGTTCGGCCAAACTGAAAGTAAAAAAATATGAAGGATTTGTGGTGTCTCAGAGCTATGCTGAGGATAAGTGGCATCATTCAGAATCAAACCTCAGCAAAGGATTTAACTAGATGGCTCATAGTGCATTTTACCATTGATTAATCAGGTGGGTCCTTTGCCAGGCTTAAAGAGATGTTTCAAAAGCTGCCCCCCCAAGTCCATATACATTATTTGCACAATATGTATGCATGTATTGTAGACATCAAAACAATCACACAAGCCTTGCAGATAGATCCAATTATATTAAAGCTTACAACAGATTGTTCTGTTCAGGCTGTGCACAATCCCATTACATGGCCCCCACTTCCACTCATGGTTTTCTGCAAATCCCACTGGATTCTGCAAATCCCACTGCCAATATTTTCCAGAATGTCATGGAATTTTTGAAAAAAATATACAAGTCCTATACAAATGGAAACAAGTTCACATATTCACAATAACGCTCTGAATTTTATTAGGCTTAATACTTCTACTCGTTTTCAAAGCCAAATTTTATCACCTCGAAAGGAAGTAACACTTCATTTATCAGAACTGGCCTTTCTTCTCCTATAGCGTTGCGATGTATTTTTAAAAGCATTGCCACAAAACTAGAGAACTATTATTTGAATGGTGGCAAATTATCCGCTTCCCACACCCTTTGTCTTCTCCTAAAACAACATTAGTCATGTGTAGTCTGCATGGAAATGGGATTATCATGATCCAGCCTGAGAGCTGATTATTTAGCTTATTTTTAAATGTTTCCAAGAATGGGGGATTCCAGAGTGTCCTTTTGATGATTCAGTAGTTGTTGGGCACTAGTGAAGTTCATAGTATATTGTGTAGCTATTTGTTCTACATTGAACTAATGAGTTGATGTTTTTAAGATTCTGGGGAAAAAAAGGTGGATGAAGAGTTCCATGCTGAATAACATCAAAATCCAACCAAAATGAGCAAATCAAAATATTTTGCACCGCGACTGGTTAATTACTGAGAGAAAGAAATCATTTTGTTAAACAAAAGGCAGATGGTATGGATAGAAAAGTTAAATGATAATTGGTGTGACGGAAGAGAGAAGCTATAGCAACACAGATTAGGTTAGATGGCTCCCTGTTGGCATTCACTTTTCTCTGGGATGGGATATTGTGTGTGTGTGTTTATTTGAGTGGGGGAGAGAGACAGAGAAAGAGAGAGAGAGAGAGAGAGAGAGAGAGAGAGAGAGAGAGAGAGAGAGAGAGAGAGAGAGAGAGAGAGAGAGAGAGAGAGAGAGAGAGAGAGAAGCATGAAAGAAGCTCAGATGTTGGGATCTCCATACATCTGTTTTTCCACGTACTCTGGAGACCAATTTATTTAATCTGATCTGAGCCTGTAAATCCTATCAGCATTACTGGTTCCTCCTATTTTTACGATATCAGTGTCTATGATGATTATGGTATTGTCCTCCCCTCCTCCCCAAGGACTATTCACGCATCAGAATGCCAAGAGGAGTTAAGAAACTTTGAGACTTTAGCATGGTGTTTCTCAACCTTGGCAACTTTAAGATATGTGGACTTCAGTTCCCAAAATTCCCCAGCCAGAACACTGAAAGAGGCTCACTGCTTTAGAATCATGGAGCAGGCACAGCATGAACCATTAATTCCATTCCTTCCTTGGTACAGAAAATACAAAGATAAGGCACTCCCTGACAAATGGGTGGCTAGGGATTTGCTTGAAACTCACCAATGAGAACGGGTTGACCATATCCCAAGAAATTGCTCCTATAGTCAAAACTGGACTTATAATTAAAATTAAATCAATGCTCAATCATGAGCTACAGGTATTTTTTAAAATTTAAACAGCAGTGGAAAACTACCCGTTACTGAGTTTTTTTGTAACAAGCTTCCAGATATGTCTATGCATATCTCCCATGAGCACAAGGCTTGTTAAACAAACTAAATAAACAAACACTATTCTTTCAACCTTTTCTCATGGGAATTATTTTTAATACTCATTAAATCTATTTTTTAATGGAGTTCTTTATTGGCCAAAGTGTGACTGAACACACAAAGAATTGGTCTCTGGTGCATAAGCTCTCAATGTACATACAAACTACAAACGTACAGTGTACATACAGACATGATCTCTCAGGGTACAATTTATCTACATTCTTCTTACAAGTGTGAGGCATCCCAACGTGCAAATTATAGTTTTCATTTTTATGTCTCAAGATTCAGAAACTCAGATTCTACAGTTGCAACTAAAATTGCATCAGACTTTTTTGGCAGTTCCATGACACGTTGATTCATGTTCAGCCTTTTCACTACCAAGCCAGGTATTCTCCCCCAATCTAGTTAATATTTGTGCATTTGAGTTGATTTTTCTTTTTAGATTAGCCAATTTTGTTTTGTTAAATTCAGTCCCGATTTCTGCTCAATTGATCCAGTTAAAAACATGGTGGACTTTCATACACGTTATCATCACTTCTCAAGCTCAGATGTGCCCTCCCAATAGCTTGCAATTTTCATCACCCAGCCACTGAGAACGCTTCATGAATGTGCCAGCAGTCCTTCCAGATGCCTGTGGGAGAAGCTCTAATACTAATATTATTGCCAGTGCCCCACCCTCTTTCACCTCCCTCTATTTAATTGTGCGGCCAATTCATGCCCTTAAGTTGGAGTTGCAAACCTTTTGCTCTGCTCTTGGGACACGAATATAGCTTAGGAGGTGCAAGTGGGAGACAACAAAGAGTCAGAGTTTCCACCAGTGGAAAAATAGCTTACCCCAAGCTCCATGGAATGGCAATGTTGCACATTGAAAAACAGAAAGCAATTGTAACACTCTCTACATGGGGCTCCCCTTGAGGAGCACCCGGAGGCTCCAGCTGGCGCAGAGTGTGGCCGCGTGGGTAGTAACGGGAGCGACATGGCGTTCCCATGTAACACCTCTCCTGAGTGAGCTGACTGGCTCCTGGTGGTCTTCCAGGTGCGCTTCAAGGTTTTGGTTACCACCTTTAGAGCGCTCCATGGCTTAGGACTGGGTTATCTGCAGGACCACCTACTACCACCAATAGCCTCCCACCGGCCGGAACCCTCTCATAGAGAGGGGCTCCTCCGGGTGCCTCCGGGTGCCGTCAGCCAAACAGTGTCAACTGGCGGCCCCTAGGGGGAGAGCCTTCTCTGTGAGAGCACCTACTATCTGGAATGAGGTACAAGTGGGAGACAACAAAGAGTCAGAGTTTCCACCAGTGGAAAAATAGCTTACCCCAAGCTCCATGGAATGGCAATGTTGCACATTTAAAAACAGAAAGCAAGCAATTGCTCATCTGCCATAGCTGGAAATGAGTTCAGATGCACAGGGGTAACAATTCAGAAGTGGCACCAACTTCTGATGAAAGTGCGAAAGTACCTACTGGTATAACTTACAATTTAATCTCCATTTTTTACTCACCATAATGAATAAGTTGCTGTGGCTCTAGTAAAGTATTGTCTTTACTAATATCATTCTTCCATCTCAGTTAAGTTTCAGGCATTCTATCAACCCAACCACAAGTACGCACATGCACACACACATTCACAAACACACAATTGTGCTATTCTATTTCCTGGCTAGGTGCAATGTTCAGCTGCTCCAAACAGCTGAATCATCCCTTGCAGCTGTTGCTCAACAGCTGTACAGCTTGTGTTTTCAATGCCAGGGGTTGTCAGGGCTCATCAGCCAGCACCGCTGCACAGGCGAAGGGAAAGGAGAGGCCATACCAATGGGAAAGCATAGTGCAGCAGGCCCTTTAAATACAGGTAGCCCTCGAGTTAGGACCACAATTGAGCCCAAAATTTATGTTGCTAAATGAAACATTTTTAAGTGAGTTTTGCCCCATTTTACAACTTTTCTTGCCACAGTTCTTAAGTGAATCACTGCATTTGTTAAGTTACTAACATGGTTGTTAAATTAATCTGGCTTCCCCATTGACTCTGCTAGTCAGAAGGTCGCAAAAGGGGGGGTGTCACATGATCTCAGGATACTTCAACCGTCGTAAATATGAACCAGTTGCTAAGCATCTGAATTTTGATCATGTGACCATGGGGATCATGTGACCATGGCTGCAACAGTCGTAGGTGTGAAAAACGGTCATAAGTCACCCTTGTCAGCACCATTGTAACTTTGAACTGTCACTAAATGAACTGTTGTAAGTCAAGGACTACCTGTAGTAAACATGGATCATTTGCAAATCCTTGGGCCAAATTCTTTTATACATTTAATTTCCCCAGAAGAGAGAAAACAAAACTCTGGGTCTGCAGCAAGATAGAACTTCCAATGTGTCAAGTTAAAATAAAGATGATGGGATGTAGATGTTTACTATTTCAATGCCAAACCAGAAAAAAATGTGAATTAAGCACCCATTACATGTTGCTTTTCTTTGTGTGGTGAAATGTAAAAACAAATGTTAATTCATTAAGGAAACAAACAAACGAAGACCGGAAGGATTACCCAAACAAACCATAAAATAGAAAGAGAAGAAAGTATATTATGGCACCATCAACCAGCTGTTTAGGCTGGATTTGACTTATCTGTACACCTATCAAGTCCTTCCTGAAAACATGGAATAGGCAGAATAGTTTAATAATATTAAAAGTATCACAGCAGAATGTACGCTGCTCCAAATAAACCTGCCTTTTGCAATTGACTAATGGTGATTTTTGTCAATGCCAGTGGTCTTAAATGATGCTTCTGATGTTTTGGAATTGCACCCAAGATGCATATTACTATTGGCAATATAGGTAGTTCTCAACTTATGACCACAATTGAGCCCAAAATTTCCGTTGCTAAGTAAGACATTTGTGAGTTTTGACCCATTTCACAACCTTATAAGAAAGTCGTTGTTCAGTGAATCACTGCCATTGTTAAGTTAGTATCATGGCTGTTAAGTGAATCTGGTTCCCCCATGGACTTTGCTGATCATAGTCAGTTGCCAAGCATCTGAATTTTTAATCACACGGCCATGGGGATGCTGCAATGGTCATAAGTGCGAAAAATGGTCATAAAAATGGTCACTTTTTTCAGTGCCATTGTAACTGTGAACGGTCACTACATGAACTGTTGTAAGTCGAGGATTACCTGTACTGTCGCTTTCCCTTGCCACAGTTGTTCTACTTCTATTTTTAGGTCTTTATATTTTGTGATTTTCTCCAGTTCTCTCTCTCTTCTACCGTCTTCAGGTAATGCCACGTCCACCATCCTGACTTTTTTTGGTATTTTTATCAACAATTGTTATGTGCAGGGCCGTGATGGCGAACCTATGGCACACGTGTCACAGGTGGAACACGGAACCATGTTGGTGGGCACACAAGCGTTGCCCGAGCTCAGCTCTGGCGTGCATGCACACGCTGGCCAACTAATTTTGGGGCCTTCTGGGCCCACCAGAAGTCGGGAAACAGAGGTGTGGGGTATGGAAGGCCGTTTTCACCCTCCCCAGGCTCCTAGAAAGGCTCTGCAGCCTGGGGAGGGCAAAAAATGGGCCTACCAGGCCCACTGGGCCACCATGTGCCGAAAGCGAGGGGGGTGGGGGGGTGCAAGCATATGCATGGGGAAGTGAGATGCATTGAATTATGGGTGTGGGCACATGTGCGCGTGACACCCCCCCCCCGGCTTCCCTCTACTTTTGGCACGTGACAGCAAAAAGATTAGCCATCACTGGTCTAGGGTGTTGCAAGGAAAATACTTTTCTATTTGAATTCTAAAATCTCAAGGTGTGCTTTCACTTCTTCATTTTGGGTTACTTTGTCTCTTTTGTAGCCCCACCAGTTCTTCCTTGCAGATGAGTGATATTTCTTGTAGATATTTCAATGAACTATTGTTGCTATTTGTTCATGCTGTTGTTTGTGATCGGTCTGTGAACGGCTAACTAAGTGCTCCACTGTTTCTTCAGCTCCTTTACAGACATGGTATTTGCTGTCTGTTGTGGTCTTCTCAATTTTGGCTTTGCTTGCATTTGTCTTTAAGGCTTGGTCTTATGCAGCCAGAATTAGCCCTTCTGTTTCTTCCTTCAGCTTTCCTGCTCTTACCCATGGCCAAGCCCTGTTGTTATCTGCTTTTGCCTGCTAGGTTTTTTTTTAAATGTACCCTGTTTCCCCGAAAATAAGACCCTGTCTTATATATATATATTTTTGAACCCTGAAGTAAGCACTTGGCCTTATTGCCATGAGCTCAAAAGCCCAATTGGGCTTATTATCAGGGGATGTCTTATTTGGGGGGGGAAACAAGGTATTGGCCATGTACATATACTTTGCTATACTTTTTTCTTTTCTTTGTTTGGTCTTCTTACAGACCAAAGTTTGGTCACTTTCAGCAAGAATTTATGGTATACTGCTGCTTCAGACTGGAAAGCTGTGGAGAGGATGGCAGCAAAGATTATTGAAAGTTCACTCCCTTTGATCCAAGACATAGCATATAAATGATGCTTGAGCAGAGTTCACAGGATTGCCTGGGACGCTACACATCCTCTTCGCAACCTGTTTTCCTTGTTAACTTATGGGAGGAGACTTCATGGTAGCCGAAGCAGAACATCTAGATTCAGTCAGTTTTGTTCCATATAGCATCAACCATGTGAACTCTCAAGTTTCCTCTTTCCGCTATGTATTCAAAATGGATAGTGATTAATATATGAAGTTTTCTTCTACTAGTCCTGTAGTTGCTGGCCTTGACTGCTCAGCCAACAGTAGTGAGTCTTGTAAGGCCATTTGTCACCAGATGTCCAGAAAATCCAACATGTAGCACAATCCTTGTTGACCCAGGGACAACCAATCTGATATGGGTCTATGTAAATTACTGTATATCTTCCCATTTTGTTTATGGGAGAGCCATTCTTTGTCCTGCTCCTTTGATGAGACATGTCCAAAATGGTTGAACCTCTGGCATAGCTCGCATCTTCCTTAGAGCACATAAACCCACACCTACATCAAGGCAGTGCATCACTGAGGGATTATTTGCGGATTCTCAAAAAGCAGTATTTATAAGACTTCAGATATATGAAGGTTTTTGAATGCATATGTGTGTGTGTGTGTGTGTATTAGTGGTGGGTTTCAAAATTTTTTACTACTGGTTCTGTGGGTGTGGGTTGGTGGACGTGGCATGGTTTGGTGGGTGTGGCTTGGTGGGTGTGGCAGGGGAAGGATACTGTAAAATCTCCATTCCCACCCCAGTCCAGGGGAAGGACACTGTAAAATCTCTATTCTGTCCCCAATCCAGGGGAAAGTTACTGCAAAATCCCATTTCCTCCTGATCATCTGGGATTTGGGAGGCAGAGAATAGATAGGGGCCGGGCCAGTCAGAATTTTTACTACCGGTTCTCTGAACTACTCAAAATTTCCGCTACTGGTTCTCCAGAACTGGTCAGAACCTACTGAAACCCACCTCTGGTGTGTGTGTGTGTGTATCTCCATTCTGTAACTATCCTGTTATAGCTGCATTTATTCAGAAGACACGAGACATGATTGACAGAAGATATGATTGAGGTATCTAACTACAAGGGTGGGGAGGAAGAGAGATTTTCTTAAGTATTACTGTAAATACCAATCAAATACAGTAGCATTTACAACAACAGGTTTAAACTTAGCACAATTTACCTGTGTGGACGGTTGTCACTTTTCCTGTTTTTCTGGGGATACTCTTCAATGACACCTTGAATTACAGGTCCTGGAGACTGATTTGTTTGGGTGTATGGCAACATTCTCATGTTGTTGAGGACATCACATGACCCAAGAAGAAGAGTTCCTTTTTTTTTTCTCGGAAGGGTACCATGGATAGAAATATCTTGATGGGTACCAGAATGAAGTTCATCAGCCAGAACGGGTTTGCTGCTCAACAGATCCATAGAAGAGGCCAAGGGAAACTCATGGTTCATTTGCATATCCCGTGGAAGACTTGCAAACTTCCCAGCTGCTATCATTCTTTAAGTCTAGAAAACAAAATTAGAACATACCGGACATTATAAAACATGGAAACCTTCTTGTTCTATGAAAGCAAAACAAATTAGGATTGATGGTAGACCCAATATCTTACATAAAAACATTTTTTGGAGGAGAATGTATTGGCCTCCCCAGAAGACTATAGAGACTACAAGAATGTGTAAGTGAGCACCAATGAATAGGAGCCCAGCCATTTACAACAATTCAATTGCTCTCATTTTCCCCAGCACTCACTGTCTGCTAGATTGAGATTACTACAGTAAATGATTAAAGGCTTTAACCATCTTATTCCTTCTGGGATTTCAAGAAAATTATTCCTGAACTGCTATAAGCAGCCAAGAAAGAGCAATCTTGATTAGTATCACTAGTGTAACAGGCAATCTATTAGTAGCTGAAGAACAGCAGATGTTGCCTACGAGAGTCACTGGGGGGTGTTTGATAAGTATCTCCCTTTTATCAGTCAAATCAGATTTTAGGACAATCTAAAGAATAGTTTTAGGCATTCACAGACCAGAAAAATTTGTTGTTGTTAGTTGCAAAGTCCTGTCTGACCCATCGCGACCCCATGCACAACGTTCCTCCAGGCCTTCCTGTCCTCTACCATCCTCTGGAGTCCATTTAAACTCACACCTACTGCTTCAGTGACTCCATCCAGCCACCTCGTTCTCTGTGGTCCCTTCTTCTTTTGCCCTCAATCTTTCCCAGCATTAGATTCTTCACCAGTGAGTCCTTCCTTCTCAATTGTATGCCAAAATATTTGAGTTTCATCTTCAGGATTCTAATGCCTTCCAAAGAGCAGTCAGAGTTGATCTCCTCTAGGACTGACCGGTTTGATCACTTTGCAGTCCAAGGGACTCGCAGGAGTCTTCTCCAGCACTATAGTTCAAAAGCCTCAATTCTTTGGCACTCAGCCTTTCTTATGGTCCAACTTTCACAGCCTTACATTGCAACTGGGAACACCGTAGCCTTGACTATACGCACTTTTGTTGGCAGGGTGATGTCTCTGCTTTTTAGTATGCTGACCAGAAAAATAATCAGACTTAAAATCCAGGTTGCCACTACATTTGCCATCACACTTTCAATCAATCCTAACATATTCAGCCACTATGTAGAAGCAGGTGATGAAAGAAAAATGGGAAACTTCATAACTACTTGTTGACATCTTTTCCTCAGTCTCATGCATTTATAACAGTTATTGCTTACCCAATAAAGCAAATCATTTTTGATATCCAGCATAGGACCAGCTCTGATCACCAACTGCAACTTAATTGTGCCAGGATTAGAGTCTCAAAAACACACATACAGAACCATTTCAGGAAGATAGATATTTTTACCCACAACATTTCTCTTTCTAATTGTTATTTAATGCCCCAAGTTCTAAAGCAGGTCAAACATCAGCCAGGAATCATTAACTTCAACAAAGGTGTCAGAGATGACTGATATTGTACAGATAATCCTCAATTTAAGAGATTAGCAGTATAAATTTGGCAAAGCGTGCAACTTGGAAAAAAAATCTTTCAGTAGCATAAGAATGATCCCTGTATTTCAGAAAGATCTATTGAGACAGAAATAGATAACTGGAAGTCTTGTTTGTGGCTCCTTTGAATTAAGGACATGTCCTTGCAGTTGCCTTGGCAGTAGTATGGAAATGCTTTGCCAAAGTCTGCTTCTTCAAGGATATTTGTCAACTTCCCTGTCTAGTCTACATCTTGGCATTCCCTGGCAGCCTCCCATCTACCTACTAACCAGGCCTGACCCTGTTTAGCTTCCAGGTTCAGATCAGATGAGCCAAGGGCTGCTACCCGCTGACAAGCTTAGGATATATCTAAATATCATCATCATAAGAATAATGTATCAAAATATATTTTAAACCTTGGATCCTGGATAACAATAAGTGGAATCCTATTCATGGGTTGGGATAGTTTTTCTATTCAGAAAGGGTAAAACAAACTTGTAATATTGGAATGGCTTTTTATAACAGATGCAAATTGAAGGGGCCTTAAATAAGATTGTAAGAGAGAAATCAGTTGTAATAACTGAAATGGAAACAAGAGAGTCACAGCAAGGACATATGACAGAATGTTCCACTTACTACACTTGGCAAGTATCTTCCAGAGAAAGGATCTTTTCACTGTAGCGTATCATCCATGAAAAACTTTTCTCAAAGAGGTTCCCTTGTGTCCACCTTATAGCATTTTAATTTGGAGCGTTAATTTTAATTTGATGTTGATGCTGATTTTACATTTTAAGCAATTTTTGAGAATTTAGGAATAGCATACATACTTTTGAAGGTTATCATTGTGAAGCACTTTATTATTTTGATTTTGTAACCTCTCCAGATGTTTGGAAGTTATGTGTTAATGAAATAGATCCATGATGATGAACCTATGGCACCCATGCCAGAAGTGGCACATAGCACCCTCTCTGTGGGCACATGAGCCATTACCCCAATTCAGCCCTGCCATGTATGTGGGCACGCTTCCTGCCGGCCAGTTGGTCTTCAGGTCTCTGCCGCACATGCACAGGGGGTGGGGGCTGCAGGGGGGGCACACGTGCATGTGCAGCGGGTGGGCAGATGCGCGGGGGTCCACACGCATTACATTTTGGGAGTTCAGACGCTTTGGGCACTCGGTCCGGAAAAGGTTAGCCATCACTGAAATAGATCATCAGAGGTAGCTACGGTAGGAGTCATGCAAAGGAATAATATCCTCAAAATATTTTTCTCTTCCTGCTAAAAATAAATAAGGACATTTTAAACATTTATTCCAGAACCTGTTTAGGAATCATCTGTTTCCTCTACAGGTCCCCACTTCTTAGTGAATTATCTATACATGTAATAAACAGAC
Source organism: Masticophis lateralis (assembly GCA_030761175.1). NCBI lineage: Eukaryota > Metazoa > Chordata > Lepidosauria > Squamata > Colubridae > Masticophis > Masticophis lateralis. Next base: position 128,051,198 of record JAUDYJ010000003.1, read on the forward strand.
TCCCAGATGCAAACTACAAGCCGGGTAATTAACATAGCAATTGTCTACTATCCAACCCTGGAACTGACTTCCAAAGAAACCTATGTAGAATTGCAGTCCTGAAACAGCTTGACAGAAAACAAAAAAAGATCTGTGCCTTTGGAAAGAGACACTGAGATGCTAATCTTAAATGTTATCCTTGTTGAAGAAAAGAAGAGCACTCTTTTTTCTCTCCTTCAAACTTAGGGCTACATTTCATCTTGACTGGTGTGTTGGCAACCCCCCTGCATTCATTGTTAATGCCACATTAAAAAGTAAAACTAAAGGTAACTTTTGCAGTTGTTCTGATAATTGCATTCCCCAAGTTTCGGGGACCATGCGTGATTCTGTGGCAATCAGGGTAAATAAAAATTGATCATTTTTTAAAAATATAAATCATTTTTTTTTAATCAAATTGGATTTTTTTGGTTTTTATCAAATTTATTTTAGTAAAATGCTTCTGGAGTAAAAATCTACCTAAAGATAGTTTTCTATTTAATATTAATTAAATAGAAAATTACACATTACTAATTACATGAATAATTCAGTTTATTCAGCAGGAAACGGAGCGTAGTTATGTAGCATGAGGCTGTATATTCTGCAACATTGGGACTGTCGGTGAGACAACAGCAGGTCAGAGAAGGAGCCATTGCGGGACAGAGATGACAGTTGCTCTTTCAAAATTATGATTTAAATCAAGCTGATTTAAATCAAGCCTTTTTACTAGTGATTTAAATCATGATTTAAATCGTGATTTAAATCAACTTGATTTAAATCAAATCCACCCTGGTGGCAATTTAAGACTCTTGGCTTCAATGATTCCTTTTGCATACTGTACATCACTCCTAGAGCAAACCAATAACAATGAAAACAATGCTAGTAGATACTTCAGTGATACCTCCAACAAGTAAAAGTTGTAGCTTTTGCTAAGTCTGAGAAGTGTAGACTTTTAAAATGCAAGGAAAGTAAGGTCTTCAGAAAGAAGTACTGCTTAACAACGGTAAAAAGGTAGGAAATATTCTTTTTTTCTTCCCCTGCCAGGGAAAGCTTAGTCAAACAACTTCAAAGGATGGATCAAGATGCGGGAGGGTTTTCTTACAAAGAGATATGGAAATGAGCCTCTGGATGCCCCAGGTTTGCTGATGTGCCATCCCCAGAGTACAAAGTTGCTAGCTCTGCAAACCATATAGCTTCAGGCTATTTTCCTTGGCAGACTGGATTATCTGTCAGTTCCTTACATGACAAAAATTATAATGAGGTCTATTAGGGTTGCCAGTTTTGAATCAGCCCCTAAAGTTCTGCCTTTTACAGCAGCTGGATCAGCCAACATTTATTAAAGAGCAATGTTAAACTACTGTTGTTTTCTACACATCAAAGTTGTTTTTAAAGAGGCTGAAGAAAACCTGGCAGTTTTCTTATTTTGGTTCATCTCCAGTTAACCATGTGGCTTGCAATATCCATTCATGAGGAATCAAAATTTCTATACACGCTTTCTATTTCATAATCCAAATGAATTGGCAACCTTGATGACTTTTTTAATGTGTAAACTACTTTTACAGAAGTTGAAATTGTTATTTTCCCAGAATGACCCAAACATTCTCTGGGCTCAATTTTAGAGGAGGCCATGGTAAAGAAGCATCAAACCAAAGCAAATGAAAAAGTAGATATCTCCATGCCTGTTTGATCAGACAATGTAACCAAAAGACATCTGGAAATTTTTGTTTCACCTAATTAAAAAAATATTTCATCAATTCTGACAGAGTAATAGTACTCTTTGTTTTAGAAGGTTATGGATTAACCATAATAAACAGTCTTTATGTTTGGAGTTAAGTTTCATTAATAAATGCTTTTATTAATTAATATGGTGATTTTGGAGAAATGTATAGATTGACTCATGGTACACATCAAAGCTAAGAACCTAGATGCCTTAATTAAGTCTGACAAGAGTCTGAAATAATTAAATTCAGTCATATCCAGTGGATTCATGAAGTCATTCTTTACATATTATGAATCACTAAATGCTATGCATTACATTTTGTACTTTTTTCAGATCTGATTTGGAAACATTGGCAATACTATAGTTCAGTTACTATGGTTGGTAGAAGTTTGCAACATTTAACTCTCATTTGTTTAAATGAGATAACCATTTCCTTGTTATCTTTGGCCATTATTTAGGTAATAGAGACATTAGGTGATGGAGATCATTCCACTGATTACAACAGACAAGGTTACTTAAAGTAAACCAGAATATCATAACCCAATCCTTAACACTATTATCTTTAGAATCGTTCCTTTATGTTGTCTGGAGACTGGAACACTCCTAATATAGAACTTTTCTGCTATTCTTTATTCAAATTTTCTACAGAAGGAATATCCGTCTTCTTGGGGCCACATGGTTGGCCTAGGGCAGGGGTCTGCAACCTTAAACACTCAAAGAGCCATTTGAACCCATTTCCCACAGAAAAGAAAACACCGGGAGCCACAAAACCCTTCCCATGCCTGACTATTTTTTGAGCGGCCACAAAACTAGCATATGTAGTTGAATTAAATGTTCTGTTTTCTTCTGAAACTTTTCTTTTCTTGGATTTATCCATGTTTTGCCTACCGGGGTTGAAAAGCTCAATAAATTGCTTGCCAGCGGGTGTCGCACACTGGCGGTTGTGATGCATATTTTGAGTGACAGGGAGCCACAGCAGAGGGGTGAAAGAGCCACATGCGGCTCCAGAGCCACAGATTGCTGACCCCTAGCCTAGGGTTTGGCCATGCAACACCATTTAGATTCCCAAAAGTTGCCCAAGGACTTTGAAAGAGATGTGCAGCACTAAAATATTGCAACATCTCATATAACAATAGGATCATCATCATCTTCTAAAATATTGGCAACCTTGTGAGAGATGAAAATTTACTGATTTTTAATTTTGGCAGAGTGCCTAAGCCATCATATGAGATCATCCGATAGAATGTTCCTGAAAAACTGAAGGCCCAGGGAAGGATTTGGGCACAACCAGAAATATAATACTGTTGAAATTACTGGTAAGTAAAACCAAACAAAGCTGAGCTAATCAAAACCTGGGGTCTCTGTGTAAGTTGGTGGGCTTTCTCTTTAAAAAAAAAGTATATAAAGATACTGTGAGCAAGGTTAAAGAAATGAGAAGACAGAAGTTATACCAGCCAAGAAGATAAGCATTTGTCCATATAATCAGTCAAACTCAGTTCAATGGTAAAGTACCAAATTAATATGACATAAATATAAATTAATCAATACAACTTTTGCTTGGTTGGTTGATATTGAAAATACTTGTTGGACCAGAGTGAATACAGGTAGTCTTCAACCTACCACCACAATTGAGCCTAAAAGTTATGTTGCTAAGTGAGAAATTTGTTAAGTGAATTTTGTCCTATTTTATGACTTTTCTTGACACATTTGTTAAGTGAATCACCGCAGGTGTTAAGTTAGTAACACAACTGTTAAGTGCACTTGGCTTCCACACTGACGTTGCTTGTCAAAAAGACGCAAAAGGCCTTATGATGGGACATGACCCCGTCATAAATATGAGTCAGCTGTCAGGCATCCAAATGTAAATCACATGACCATGGGGATGCTGCAACGGTCATAAGTGTGAAAAGTGGTCATAAGTCACTTTTTTGTCAGTGCCGTTATACTTTGAACAGTTGTAAGTCGAGGACTACCCATATAGTCACTAACAGCCACTAACAGTTGCAAAGTCTTATCAGATTTGATTCAAGCCCTGATTACAAAACATTTCCTTCTGACCAAAATCTTTGTCTGCTGTGTTATGTGTTTAATAACGATAATGGAATCCAGATCAAATAAAAGTGGGATTCTGCTCTGAGACACTTCAAAGGACTACAGAACTATTTAAAATGCATCTCTAGAAACAAGCTCTCTTCTCTTATTACCAGGGGATGCCTAAAACCATAACAAAAACAGATGCCAGGACCAACAAAAACATTCTTTTCATCTCCTTGTCTTGTATCCTTTTCTTTTAATGTATGATAGTACAGTTACCTCTGGGACAGTCATTAATCCTAAGCAAAGTTTTTATTAAACTTCAAAATGCAAATTTATTTTAAAGTCTCAATCATTTCATGTTAATTTCCTAGTGAAATTATTTAGGTTCATATCCTTTATTTAAAAAGTAAATGTTAGCAGTCTTGAATGGCTTAGCAATAAAAGATACAGATAATTCTCCACTCATCATCACAATTGGGACCAGAATTTGTATGGCTAAACAAGAGGGTTGTTAAGGGAGTCGGGCCCAATCTTGCAACCTTTTTTTGCCACAGTTATTAAGTGAATCACGTGGTCCTTAAGTGAATTTGGCTTCCCTCATTGGCTTTGCTTTTCATAAACTGGTCGGGAAGGTTGAAAATGATGATCACTTGACCCTGGGACTCTGCAAACATTATAAATACCTACTGATTGCCAAGCACACGAATTTTTATTATGTGACTACAGGTAGTCCTTAACTTACAACAATTTGTTTAGTGACCTCTCAAAGTTACAAAGGCACGGAAAAATGTTTCTTATGACCATTTTTCACAGTTATGACCTTTGCAGCATCCTTATGGTCACATGATCAAAATTAAGAAGCTGCCTCATATTTATGACGTGTCCCGGAGGCATGTTTTGTTAACCTTTTGACAAGCAAAGTCAATGAAGAAGATTCACTTAACAACTGTGCGAAACAAGGTTGTAAAATGGGATAAAACTCATTTAACAAATGTCTCGCTTAGCAACATAAATTTTGGGCTCAATTGTGATCGTAAGTCAAGGTCTATCTGGACTGCAGCTAAAACAGTGTGCTCGGAAACCCCTTTTTAATCTTTCAATCCAAAATGCTGCACTCTGAGAAATTTCCCAAGTCATTCCAACAGCATTTAACCTTGGTTCATATATTTTCTGATTAAACAATAATATCTTAAAAGACATTTTCTGGCCAGGTTAATTAAAAAAAAAGCCTGCAGAAAAGAATGAAATTTAGTGGTTTTGCTACTATTGAACTGGGTGCGTCTTGTACATCGAATGTAGCCCCGCCCACCCACTGTCCCCCACCCTTTGGCCTCTGCCTCCCAGCAATTTACCTCCTTGCAGCAAGCAGCAAGAAGAAACAGCTCATTTCAGCTTCAGCACAGCCTAATTAGCACAAGTTGATTGTCTGTTGGATAGGACTCCCGACTCTCATCTGTCTCAGGCTGCAGGGATTGCCATTGCCTATTGCTGCATGGGCCTCTGCTGCTTGCTGCAAGGAGGTAAATTGCTGGGAGCAGATTTTTTTTTCTTGTGCTAATCAAGCTATGCTGAAAACGAAAATGAAAGTAGAGCTTGCTGTTTGCTGCAACAAGGCAAAATTGTTGGAAGGCAGAGGCAGATTTCTGTTTCTTGTTTTCCGCACGTAGGTAAGTGCGTCTTATAGTCCAGAGCATCTTATACTCTGAAAAATACAGTAATATTTCAACAGGAGGGATCAAACCCAGTGTATTTTAAGAAAAAATAGTATAAAGCAGATTGTAGATCTGCTTAGTCTGGTATTCTGTTCTCACAGTGGTCAACCAGGGAAAATTCAAAACTGAACATGAAAATATATCTCCCTGTCACAAACTGCCTCTGTAAGAATCAGCTATCATGATTATCAACTACCAATAGCAATATTCTATATGAATCTGTCTATTGACCTATTAAAGCCAATTAATCTGTCAGCTATTGTCAAATCCAGTCCTAGCGAACTCCAGAATTATAAAAACGAAAAAGTGGTTTCTTTTGCTTTGAGTGTCACTGGTTGACTTTAGGACCATCCTACTTTTTGGTGTGATTTATGTATTCCTATCACACCCTCTTAATTGCCTTCCTTCTCAACTTAAAAGCCCCCAATAATACTATTTGTTCCCAATAGGAAGCTGTTATAATAGCCCTTTGATGGCTTTATGTGGCTCAGCACTTTGGCAAGCGGTAGTTACCCTAGCCAAAATATTTTTCACCTGCACAACTTTTAGGGCTCTGATTTGCTGAGAATTTAGCAATCGCAAGTTTAGCCCAACAGTTTTGAAATTCTGGTCAGAATTATCCAAATTACATTGTTTCATAATCAGATTTATTTGAAATAAAGCGACTGTCTAGGGTTAGGCAAATATTTTGGAGTGCTAAATACATTTGGAATTGTGTGAACCTGTCATAACTCCTCTCAGGAAATGGTTAGCAAAGTAGGCTGTGCCAATTACAAAATAGTACAAAAATACAATTTACAATAAGTTAAGCTGGTAAGAGTTGCTTCTTGCCACTTAAACAATCCATAGATGTTAGGTCTCATCCCAGCTTACCTTGGTCTTTTGAGGGAGGGGCAGAGGGTCATATACATATATAGGGATACAGTCATCCACCATACAGACTGCCAAACAAATGCCTGTGTATCTTAAGAGCATTCTTGTAAATGAGGGAGATGCAGGAAGCTGGCCAGGCTTTGCTGTCCAGAAGCCCAGCCACCCATTTAATCACTTTATACATTACAACAATTTTTTTTTAAAAAAAAGTATCAGTGGGTGGAAGAATTCGACAGGTGTCACATTGCATACCTAACATTTTTCTGTTGACCAAGGAAAATTATTCAAAAGCCACATTAACTTCATTGAAGGATTTCAAAAATAAGGAGTACATGCTTTGCAGTTTCAAAGAATTGTTCATAGGCAAAATAAATCCAACCAGAGAAATGACTGTGAAAAACAAATGGTTGAGAGCTAGGCCATGTTGGCACAAAACTGCTGTCTTACATGAAATGTGAGACATTCTACAGGTAGTCCTTGACTTATAACAGTTTGTTTAGTGACCATTCAAAGTTACAACAGCACTGAAAAAGGTGATTTATGTTTCACACAAGCATTGCAGCATCCCCATGGTCCTGTGATCAAAATTCTGATACTTGGCACCTGACTCATATTTATGATGGTTGCAGTGCCCCAGGATCATGTGACGCCTCCCCCCCCCCATGCAACCTTCTGACAAGCAAAGTCAATGGGAAAGCCATATTCACTTAACAACCTTATTACTAACATCATAACTGCAATGATTCACAGTGGCAAGGCAGGTTGTAAAATGGGACAAAGCTCATTTACTGACTGTCTTGTTTAGCAACAGAAATTTTGGGCTCAATTGTGATAATAAATTGAGGACTATCTGTATTAGGTCCTACCCTGTATGCAGTGGTGGGATTCAAATAATTTAACAACCAGTTCTCTGCCCTAATGACCAGCTGGATGGGAGTGGCCATGGTGGGCGTGACCAGGGGGTGTGACTGGCAGTTCTTGGCCTCCTGCACCCCTATGGGAGCAAAAACAGGCTGGGGGGGGCGGACGCACCTCCCTCCCGCGCCTCATTTTGGGCCTAGGAGGCCTCCCTGAAGTTTCAAAGAATTGTTCACAGGCAAAATAAATGGGCCTAGGAGGCCTCCCTGAAGCCTCCTGGGAGCAAAAATGGGCCTTGGGCGAGTGCGCTGCCCCATTTTGGGCCTAGGAGTCTTCCCTGCACTTACCTGGGAGCCAAAATGGGGTGCGTGGGGCGGGGCGGGAAGGGGTGGGGCCAGCCAGCAATTTAACTACCGGTTTACCCGAGCCGGCCTGAGCTCAGCAAATTTGCTGAGAAGAAAAAGAAAATCAGCGCCTACTTGTGGTATAAAGTGATACGTCCCAGATACAGACGGAATGAATGATATCAAGACCAGTAAAGCTTTTGCCAAAATCCTGTAATCTTTAAGGCTTAGTTATTTCACCTCTATTCTAAATTAGAATAGCCTCCTCAACAAAAGTTCCTAAAAGATTTGTTTACATATAATGTAGTGATACAGAAAACATCCTCTGAGGCCAGTTCAATTCATGTCCGTGTTGTCCTCTTGGTAATATAACAGCAGTAATTTACCATTGCACAATTTTAAATAATACATTTATAGATCATAAATAATAAGAGTGCAGCTTGTGGTCTCCTTCTCCATCCCTAGACAGACTTCTTTCTTTTCTTCTGCATGGTAAGTCCATCCATTGTTCTCACCCCATTCAGTCACCCTGATTTCTGAGAGTTGTCATGGATACGCTATGTGAACTTTTCCAGCCAACTAACTTTCAGTAAACCTAAATACCTTTGGAAAGAATGGACTTTCAGAGGGGGATGGACAAGAGGGAAAGGAAAATAATGAATCTCACTAAAAGTGGCTTATTGGTGTAATCAGACCATGTTTTTATTAACTCATCCAATTAAATCAGAGAAAGAACGTCATCACCCACATTGGAATGCTTTTGGGGCAAAATACATTCAAGACAAAATGATTTAAGTGTCAAAGTTAAAGTGATAGTTAAAATGCCTCCTATGGGACTTTAAGCATGTTCAATTTATCTGGATTGGGTTCAGAACAGGGGTGAAATCCAGCAGATTCTGACAGGTTCTGGAGAACCGGTAGTGGAAATTTTGAGTAGTTTGGAGAACTGGCAGATACCACATCTGGCTGGCCCCAGAGTGGGGTGGGAATGGAGATTTTACAATATATCCTTCCCCCAGGAGTGGGGAGGGAATGGAGATTTTGCAGTATCCTTCCCCTGGAGTGGGGTGGGAATGGAGATTTTGCAGTATCCTTCCCCTGCCATGTCCATCAAGCCACGTCTACAGAACCGGTAGTAAAAAAATTTGGATTTCACCACTGGTTCAGAATTATTGGGGCCTCTAGTTGCCCCAATAACGAAGGTGAGGTTGACAAAACATATTCACAATGGCATCCAAGGCAGTTTTCAGTCTGATTTTGAAATCATGGTAATTCCAGCTCTCCCTATCTCTAGAGATAAAGTACTGCTTTAGCATCAACAGCTCACAATGGCTCTCTAAATCCTTTCTGTTGTCTGGCAGCTTAAGATTTGTATCAGTCCTTCATAAATGAAAAGAAAGAGAGTTCAGGGCGAATCATAGCCAGAGAAGAAAACTTCTCCTCTTTCTTCCTGCTCTCTAGAGCAGTTTTTCTTAACCTTTGCAACTTAAAGCTGTGTGGACTTCAACTCCCAGAAATCCTCCAGCCAGGAATCCTGGGAATTGAAGTTCACACAGCTTAAAATTGCCAAGGTTGAGAAACACTGCTCTAAAATAAACACAACCTGCGATTCATTATTTGACCAAACAAATAAACAGAACAATGTGTTTGGCCAAGTCATAAGACAACCCACTTCTCCTTCTTCTTTACCAACTTTCCAAATCGAGTGACATAGACAACTATTCATCTCCCAAAATCCTATCTTCTAGAGAGACTGATACAAAATGATAGTGAGGCTACCACAGTCCATTTTATTGAAACAAAAACGCAAGCTAGGCAATAAAGGGGTGGCAAGAATAGAAATTAATTAGTATTAACTATAGCAATTAAAGATGTTTAAAGGGTTTATTTCTAAGGGTGTACAGTGTACTTCATGGAAGAATACTTTGTTTATTTAGCTTTTGGAACCAGCTGAGTTTACAAGGGGAAAAAAATCAGATGGGAGACTTCATGGGAAAATTCCATTGCATCTTAACTTCCATAGTAGTTTTTTTTTAATTTGATATGTTTTAAAGGCACTCTTACACCTCAATACATACAACAATTGACAGTTAATGAAGCAAATATCTCTTTTATTAACCTCTCCCAAATGGAAAGTTCATTTTGGTCACATTAATCACTACCAATAGTTACAAAAAGTTACAAAAACACAAACATGAAACAAATTACCTGAATAACCAGTGTAAGAAATACATTGGAAATTCAACATCTTGGGTGTGGGTTTATTGGGGGGGGGGGGCGATGAGAAAACAAAACACAGCAAAAGCATGAACATTGATACCAGTCAGTATTATCTATGCTGTTTCCACTGTGCCATACAAAGTTTATGAAGTACAAAAAATAAAATAAAATCAAAAACCCACCCCAGAACAATTCCCAAGGACATTATAATCTAAAATCTGACACAAAATAACAAAGAGAGGCAGGAAAAACTATGATTGTGGCAGTGACTAAGAGTTACTGTAGGGAAGGGCACAATATTAGGGGATCTCATTATGAATCATACAGTATTTATTATTATAAATCCTGAAATCAAATTTAAAATACCATTTCATCAAACCCGTTTTGGCTTGTTACAAATACCTAGCCAATTATCCAAACAGTAAAGTATGCAATATGTGAAGGGGGGGGATGCCAATTGTTAAAATGACTCATATCAGCCCTTTGCCATTATATCACGTTCCTAGTATATTTTTTAAAACTCAGAACATCTTTAAATGAGTCCTTCTAACAACGACCCCAAAAATCCACCCTTCTCTTTTCCATATACCAAATGATCAGCTCACTCCAGTGCAACAGTCTTTCCTTATTGTTAGTCATCAGAGTTCACCTACCATCATCATACATCAGTCTTTGCGGTAATTGCGTTGGGGAAAGTATGCACAATTTCTATGCCCACAGCCCTTAACACATACTCTCCATTTTTACTCACAAAATGCCCAACCAAAGGAGGAAGAACACTATCCTTTCAGCATCCAAACCTTTTAGTAACTGAACTGGAAACTTCTAAAGTTTGATTCTGTAGTTTTCTGGATATTTACCTCAATAATCTTAGCGGGACATTGAATAGACATGCACAGGCATCAACTGAACTAGATGATGATGATGATGATGATGATGATGATGATGATGATGATGATGATTATTAATCATTTCTTTGACTCCCAAAGGAGTCCCTGAAGTTTGGTAGCCAACATTTTCAGAAATTCGCCCCTCCGTTCTTCCTAGGATTGAGAGAAGCTGACTCGCCTAAAGTCACCCAGTTGGCGTCTATGCCGAAGCCAACACTTGAACTCAGCTCCTGCTAATCCAGCGCCTTAACCTCTAGTCCAGACTGACTCCCAAACCAGCATTAAAGACGATATGCATAGCCTGCGTTGCATAAATGGATAGATAAATTGTTCTCAAAGTTCTAACAAAAACCCTATTTCAGAACACTCAGAAGGAAAATAAAAATAAAAATAAAAAACCACCCCGGATTTTCAAATTAGAACCCCGCTCTGAATTCCGAATCACTTACTTCTGCGCAAAGGAAAAGAAAAGAGAAGAAAAATGAACTATTTCAGTCGGCTTTCGTCTCCACGAGTTCCTGCTACCACTTAACTCCCGGCGAAATCGGTCAATCCATCTCTCGGTCCAGGGAAAACAACAACAACAACGCTCGCAACTTCGCGATCTGCCCTCCAGCAGCCGGACTAACGCTGGGCAGCTGCACCAGCAGCAGCACCGCAGCCAAGACTCTTCCCCCGAGTTAACCTGTCTTTGAGTTTCTGCTGCGCTCTTTCCCAGACCGGCTCCGTCCTCATCCCAGGTATTTGCAAAGCCAAGCAGGCGGTGGCGTCGCTCTTACCTTGCCTGGAGCAGAGGGAGGGGGGCGGGGGCGGGGGCGGGAGAAGCACCGCGAGGGGGCTCGCGCACCGCTACCAGCAAAGGGGAGCTGCTCTCTCTCGCGCGCGCGCGCACCATCGGGCGCGAGCTCGTCCCGGGTCTTTTGGCAGCCGGTCAAAAGGTGGCTCGCGCGAGCCGCTGAGGCCAGGGTAGAAGCGTCGCCCGGGGCTCGCTCGGGATTTCCCACTCCCGAAGCGATCCCTCACCGCGGCGAGCGACGCCGGGGGTTGCCCGCTGCCAAGTCGGGCAGCAGCTGCAGACAGTGAAGAGGGCGGAGAACAAGGCGGGCACCGGCCTTCCCAGAGTGATTTAGGGCTGCTCGGCTTCCGCCCCAGCGCCGGGCTGTGGTGGCGGCGGCGTGATTGTCATTTGCATAGGGTGACCTCCTCTTGCCCCGGCCTGCGGCTCTTTTGGAAAGTGTTTTCTGCACTTCCACATCTAAAATAATTGTCTTTCCTCTCCCCAAACGAAAAAAATAGATTTTTTTTTTACTGCCAATTCTAATTATTCAACTAAGCAGTTGGAAGTGGCAGCAGTCACTGGGTCCATTTCCCTCCCTTGATTGGCATCCAATGCCCACAGGAGAATGTGTCACAACATCCTCTCCGTGCCAGCCAAGAGTTCGTTGCGGGCCAAGCCTCCTTTAACTGCAGCCAACAAAAGAAAACAGCTTCTGTGTATTTTGCTACCCTGGAAAAGGGCAATTTGCACCATCCATCAACTTTGGAAAGTTGGTTGATTCCCATAGCTCATTGCACTGCTGTGCTACATTCTATGGCAGGCTCTGCCGTTTATTGAGAAGATCTAATCTTCTAATCTAAACCGTTTGTTGATCTAATCACAGATTTGGCAACAGGATGAACAGGTAGCATGTTTTGAACCATTCTTGTTGTATCTAAACCATGACCTGTGACTTAACATTATCAGTAGTTACTGAAAGAATGCATCAACCAGTTTAAAACTGATTTATTATATGTAATATTGAATTGTTATTTAGACTTACTAATCGAGAGGTTTGATTAGTTAATGAATCTCACATAATTTGAATCTGCCCTATTCAAAAGGATAGTTCTATTGGAAATAGTCTTAACTATAGGATTTCAAACATCATACAGGTAGTCCTCAATTTACGACTACAACTGAGCCCAAAATTTCTGTGGCTAAGCAAGGCAGTTGTTAAATGAGTTTTGCCTCATTTTATAATCTTTTTGCCACAGTTGTTAGGGAAATCACTGCAGCTGTTAAGTGAAACATGCAGTCATTAAACAAATCTGGCTTCCCCAATTGACTTTGCTTGTTGTAAACCAGCTGGAAAGGTTATAAATAGTGATCACATGACAATGCAACTTAAATACATGCCAGTTGCCATGTGCTTGAATTTCTATCGCAGGATGAGGGGGATGCTGTAACGGTTGTAAGTGTGAAAACTGGTCATAACTCATTTCATTGCCATTGTAACTTCAAACAGTCACTAAATGAATGATTGTAAATCGAGGACTATTTGTAGTTAAAAAGGAACTTGGGAGGAAATAAGTTTTTTATTATCTTGTGTATGTTGGCTCTGGGTTTGTTTGTTTGTTTGTTTGTTTGTTGTTCATCAGAAAAAGGAAAGGAAATTATAGTTGGAAAGCCATTACAAGGTGATTGGGATAATCAACCAGAAAGGAAAAGGACTTGCAGAGCGTTGTCTAAAATTTGGACAATTATAGATAAGCTTAACAATAGATTAGGCTTCAGAAGGTTGGAGAATTTGTAGTACTCCAGAATTTGCTGGAAAAGAGATGTGGGACACTGGAAATTGTGATTCAGCAACACCTCTATGTCACTGATTTTTCAATTTGTTGAGGCCATAGCTTCTCCATTCCTGGGTGAGTGAAACAAGCCAAAGTCATAGTTTTTCACTTTTGCTGATCTCATAAACCATGGTTAAAAAGTCACATACAGTTAACAGAAAAAAAGAAGCAAGCTTTTCCAGTTTATTTCTCTCAGCTCTGATAAAGAAAAAGAGAAGATCAGAAATTCTTATGATTAAACATACAGTTAAATTATAATTTCAAGGATTAGATATCATAAAACAACATTTGGAAGAAAATCTTTTAAATGTCTTAAATATTAGAAAAAAAGAAGGGAGAAATCACATAAACTATAAACATGTTGTTATTTTATAAATCTGTGAGTACAAACTATACAATATTTAATAATATTGTATTGCCCTCTCATAAGGGGAAAAAAGTCAGAAGTAAAAATAACAGGCAGACTCAATCCAGGAAAAAAAAAGTTGCAAACTGTTTCAGGTCTTATTGCATAACTTTCCTTGTTTGTAAATCTTGGGAGAGAATATTATTCACCCAGATTCTCACAGGAAAATGTGAACACAACATGGGGGATGGTGGCCTATATATCATGCAAATTAAGATCATAGATGAGGTAAGTGTCATATAAATTTAATAAATAAATAAATAAGGCATATACCTATTTCTGATAAAACATCACACACTGCACAAGCTTAGGTAAGTCTAAATGCTAAGGGTTCTTCCTGATGGTTGAGGTGAAGTGTTGTCTTTTCTTCTGAGTCCAAGAAAACAGCTCCAGCATAGATTTTGCTGACCTCATTGCCAATCTCAATTCTGTTCTGGTTTGCAACTGAAGGACACTATTCTTATTTCCCATGCACGGAAGCCTGCATTTCCCCTCCATCCATCTCCATCCCTTTTCAAGCACCAGGAGAACAATCTGCCAGTCACAGCATGACAGTGACCACCCATGGTTTTGACAGATAGATAGACCTACAGATTTAGCTACCTATTGGACTTTGCTCCCTCTTAACCTATCACCCTTTCCCAGCCTGGGAATCAGCTGTCTGGTTGATGGATGGGTTGTGTAAACCAGCTCTTACTTTTCTGCTTCACTGTTCAATCATCCTGCCAATCATTTATTGTTGTGCCTATGTTTGAGCACGAGTTCACAACTTTTCTAGAAAAGCAGTAAACCTGCATTCAAAAACAGTCCAAACAATAGGTGACAAGGATTATCTGTGTGTAGTCATGAAGGAGCAGAGAGGAAGCTAGGGTTTTTTTCTCCTACATCAGGGTTGTCCAACTCACATCATCACGGCAGCATCATGTGAGGGGTGGGTTCTAAATTTTTTTACTACCGGTTCTGTGGGTGTGGCTTATTTTGTGGGCGTTGCTTGATGGTCATGTGACAATTATTTAGGATTTAGCAGAGGTACTGGTCTACCAGGCTTTTAACTGCTTGCAGAGCTGTACCGATCTACCCATTTATTTTTGCAGGCACTGATCTACTCATGTATTTTTGCAGGCACCGGTCTACTCATTTGTTTTCTTTTAACACTGATCAGCTGTAGGGCGGCCCTTTGAAGCCCCCTGGCAAGAGTTTAAACAGCTTTTTCCCTCTAGCCATCAGCTGGGACTCAGGAGGCAGCAATAGATTGGGGGTGGGGCCAAATAAAAGGTAAGAATAACACAGGGGAGTGGGGGTGGGGGGGCACGGGAGGTGTGGGAGAGGGGCAGGGGGGCAGAACCGGTTCGGTGACATCATATCATCACGGCTACCGGCTCGGGAGAACCAGACCGAACCGGGAGGAACCCACACTGGTCACGTGACATATCAGGACTTTTTTCCCCTTTGCTAAACCGGGCATGGGCGTGGCCAGTGCATGATGCATCTGGCCCATGGGCTGCAAGTTTGACAGCCCGGTCCTACATGAAATACACACATACACTCCTCTCTTTAGCTGCTTTTTTGGGCTGTGCTGATCCAGATGTTTGAGCCAGGAATCAGCTTTGAACCTTGACATATGTATTTATTCATTCAATTTATATGCCACCTATCTCACTGTAGCAGTGACTGGATGGCTCACAGCATGGCAAACAGATAAAAAAGGAAATACAAAATTATTAAAACTTAATAAGGCTGTCATAGACTGCCTAATCAAAGTGGCCAACAGGAGCTGGACTGCATCGTCACTGAGCTGCTGCTGCTGATGCACTGAAAAAAGTTACTTGTGACCATTTTTCATGCTTATGATCATTGCAGCATACCCATGGTCACATGATTTACATTTGTACGCTTGCAAACTGGCTCATATTTATGATGGTTGCAGTGTCCAGAGGTCATGTGATTATCTTCTGTGACCTTCTGACAAGCAAGGTCAATGGAGAAGCCAGATTCACTTAACAACCATGTTACCAATTTAACAACTGCAGTGGTTCAGTAAACAAATGTGTCAAGAAAAGTTGTAAAATATGGCAAAACTCATTTAACAAATGTCTCAGCAACATAAATTCTGGGCTCAATTATGGTCGTACTTTGAGGACTGCCTATATCTCCTGCTGAATCATCAGCTCGATGACTCCTGAAGCATAGATATCATTGAAACAAGAACGCTGGCTTGTGTCAGGAAAAGATGGAAAACACTATTCCCACCCACATTGATGCAGAAAGAAACAAAGTTAGTTGGCCCTAGCTTTGGGAGGAAGGCTGTGTGCTGAGTGCATGACCTTAAACATTGGTTAATGAGGCATCCTTGAAATTAATTTAGAGAGACAGGTAGACAAACTCAAACTGGTTGATTTAATGTTATCACACTGACCAGCAGCACCTCACTATGATATCTGTTCTATCCTGACATGCAAGTTATTGAACTTGGGCTTTCTGCAACTAAAACACCTGTTCTACCATGTAGTCAATGGAAAAGATCTTTGGCTAAATGTGTGCTTAATTTTAGACATATACATCCTGATTGGAATCTAGCACTGGGACATAGACTGTGAGGTTCTAATGGGAATCAGGAAACAACTGTTCCACTAGGTTTGAAACCTGTCCAGCCTCAAATTACCATAACTCCTTTCTCAAATCCTTACTTAAGTCTCCAACAAAATGCAGAGATCTCTATACGGGGAATCAAAGGAAGAGAAAAGTATTGTAGCAGCAGGATAAAAATTTCACTCTGATGATTAAGTGAATTATTACTATAGAAATGGCTAACAGTTATTATTTGATATGAGTTAAAATTTGATATTATAATTATGAAGTATTTTATTGAACCATTTGGAAATCATAATGTTTCTTTTGTTTCCTCACTTCAACCCCGTCCACCCCCTTTCCCTCCCCCCTTTTTCCATTGTCTTTATTTATATTTGTATTTTATAGTAAGTAAGAAAACCTTTCAATAAAAAATGTAATTGGAGAAAGCTCCACCCCTTTTGTATATGTGTTATAATACTGTGGATATGTGCAAAAGGGACAGAGTTTGCAGCATGACAATCCCACAATGCTTTCGTCCTTCTGCAGTCCCCTCTGGCTCCGATGAAAGCACATACATGCATAATCTTCTCTATTCATTAAATACCTCCTTTCATCTTCGATCCCATGGAAAGGTACCAACAAATATTAGGTTGGAAGCAGCGTTCCCCAGCTTACTGTCTTTCAAAAGACATTTTTTCCCAGAATAGGCTTACTGTATTATGATCTAAATTCCCAGGCTATTCCAGCATGTCTGGAAAGCACCAGACTGGGAAAGCTCGGTTTGATGCTGAGCTCGTACACAGGTTTTATATAGATTTTAGACTGCATAATACTTCATGCATCAATTTCTTTAATCTCTCTGCATGGAGTTATACCCTGTCCAAGAGTGAGTAGGTGTAGATGCACCAGCTCCAGTCATTGTCTTTTGTTTTTTGGATTTAATTAAAAGCCTCTCAGTAATCCCCTCTTTTACCAATTGGCTATTTATAAAGGCTTCATCATCTTAAAGGACCTGAATTTCCAGATTCATTCCTTTTTCTTCAAGGTTATGCCCTCTTGCTACCAACTTTTCTCAACTCCTACATGCTAGCAGCTGTCTGAGAGGAGTCCCTGTTTTGCCTCGGGTTATGATGTTTTGCAGCTGTGTTGTCTTCCGAAATCCCAAACAACACCCCATTGCTGCTGCTGCTTCTTTTTTGTCTGAGTTCATAAACCAGTAGCCCAAGGGCTTTGCAATTACCACAGGGATAATTACTCTGTTTTAGCCTAAGAAGCACCTTTCTAAGTATTTCTTGGTCAGCAATATGAATTTTTGAGCTTTGTTAGAAGATTTGATCGCTTAGGAAGAAACACTGACAGAACCATTTTTAAATATCTTTCCCCAAGATTGTTCCATTATATATATATATATATATATATATATATTGCTCAAAGAAATTAGTGCAACAACTCTTTTTGTCTCCAGCTGCAACTGAATGTCAGCTATTCACACAACATCCAGTTATTAGGAAGAAGACTCAAGCATGCTGCTACGTGCCTTCTGGATTGCTCATTTTTGCTTCTTCCTGCCCATAAGATTGGATAAGCAAATCAGGAAGCCTGTTCTCCTTCCTTTGTTCTTTCTCTCATAACTTTTCATAAAGTTGGATTTGATCTTGGCTTCTGATTCTGGCTGGTTTGGGCAGAAACAACCAGGAATCTAAGTTAAACACCCATAAACGGAGGGTTTTTAAATAATTAAGGAAGGTCCCAAGCTAAAAGCCAAGAAACTGAGTTCTAGTCCTACCTTAGGCACGAAAGCCAGATGGATGACTTTGGGTCAGTTACTCTTGCGCAGCCAGGCTTACCAAACAGGGTTGTTATGGTGGAGAAGAGGAGGAGGAAGGAGGTATGTTAGATATGTTCACCACCTGGTGTTTTCTGTTCAAATAAAAACAGAATAAAGCATCTAAAAAATTCCATTAATAGGAGGAATCAAGCAAAAATAGTCACTCAACTCTAATAAGGCAGAAGTTTTTTTTAATGTGTTATATTTGTAGACTTATGATTGTAGAATCATTGTAGATCAATTACTTGCATTGTTCAGTATCTGTAGGCATCTGCATAGAGTGTCAAGGGGGAGGCAAGGGATATAATATAATACCATTGCATAAGTGACAAGGCTTATGTAATTTGCATCAGTTGTGTTGAACACAATATGCACAAATTGTAATTATTTCATCTTTCACATGTCAACATCATTTATAGACAAATGCCTCCTCGTAAAATTTATGAGTTCCACTACAGTGGACAATCACAATAATGTCATCAAGCAGAAATTTTAAAAATTAAGGAAATCTTGAGCAACCTACTTTTAACCAAATACTATTCTTTCTATCCACGCATTAAATTATATTCTAATGCTATCCCTTCATTTCTAGATTCTCAATGTGACAACGTTAACCGAAGAAGTGTCACATGATAAACCATATTTTAACTGGGAAAGCATTAAAAGATTCAGAACAAATTAAGATAATAAACTGCAGTTAATTTTCTGTTATATTTTTTTTATCTTAAGGCAAAGCTGCTCAATATATCCTTGAGAAAGGAAAAGGCAGTATAAGGCCAGGGCACCCAGCTGCAAGATATGGCATATTTCATCTAATTAAGCAGGGGTCGTTCTAACCAAACAGCAGCCATTATCCATTTCTGGTGCCCATTGTGTTTTAGAATTACATAGCCAATTTCAGTGAGTGTAAGATTATTAGAGAATTGCTAGTGCAGAATAGGAATAGATCTAGAAGAAAAGCAGTTATGTTTATATAATCAAAAAGTTCTGCTCTTTTTATCAAGACCCTGTTAGGAATAACTCTGTGAAATACATCACAATAATTCCTGACACACACAAAATATTGTAGTAGAGATTAACCAGCAACTCATACCATACTGGAATATGTCCAAATTTCCTAATTATCTCAGAAAAATTATGTGGTAGTTCAGCATTTGGTAAAATCCTTGTGTCAACAACTAAGAAGCTGAGATGAAGGGCTATTTCTGGTTACTCTTCTAAAAAATATACAGGTAATTGTTCCATTCAAAAAGAAAACAAAGTCTACTGCAAATCTATATCCAGAGGCCTTTTTGAATTATCCCTCTTTATTATGTATATAAGATGATGTCACTCTGGACCTCCCCCATCTTTAAAGCATCCTCCACACACTTCAAGTTCAAATCAATTAATTCCAGATGCATTTAAAGTTGCAAAGCAGCTCAAGTCCTCTCAGGGCTGATGCAAAAAGTCCTTCCACTTAGAATATAAAGGGTAAGAGTAATGCATGCAAGATGCATCACATCCAAATCTAATGTACCAGGCAGTGAAGAAAAGGTACTTATCCAGTTGTCAACATATTGGTAATACCTTACAGCCAGGAGACTAAGACTTACAAAGCAGTGGTGTATTCAGCCGGTTCTATCCAGTTTTGGCGAACCAGCGGTGGCGGCTGCAGGAGGCTCCGCCCACCCACCCGGACATCATCACGTCCCATTTTTGACGCTCTGCATGAGCAGAAGGTCCTGCACATGTGCAGAGGAGTTTACTCATGAGCGAAGCGAGCACGCATGCACACTCACATTTGCGAACCAGTAGCGAAGGTAAGTCAATACCACCCCTGCTATAAAGGCAAATTTTCCTTGGTTGGAATTTCCCTTGTAATTTGATGTAATTGACAAAATGACTTCCCAGAGATTTAATTCTACTTTGTAAAAGGATCAGTAAAAAACTAGAAACATCAGTTTTGTGGTAGGCCCAGATCACTGCTCATTGATTTATGTGATGATATTCCTATAGAATGGGACACAGATTGATGTAGTGGTTAAAGCAGGCTAGAAACTGGGAGACGTGAATTCTAATGAAACCAGCTGGATGACCTTGGGCCAGTCACTTTCTCTCAGCCCTGGGAGGAAGGCAAGAAGAAACCATTTCTGAAATCTGGCCAAGAAAAACAGTTAGGCCAAGCAGTCTCCTGGAGTCAGTCCAGGAGACTGCTTGGTCTCCTGGACTGCTTCAGAGACAACAAAACAACACATCCGCACCTTTCCAGGAATATTGATATTTTTTCCTCCTTGGTTTCCTTCCCAAATAAGCAATATATGGACTGGCCTCCCTTTCTGAGTAGCACTAGGCAGAATATAATTGCAAAGATGTGTGCATTTTGTAAGATTGATAATGAGAAGGAGACAATACGTATTTGCACCACTTTATAAGGCCTTGGTAAGACCACACGTGGAATACTGCATCCAGTTTTGGCCACTACAATATAAAAGAAAGTGATGAGACTCTAAAAAGACTGCAGAGAAGAACAATAAAGATGGTTAGGGGGCTGGAGGCTTAAACATATGAAGAAAGGTTGCAGCAGTTGGGTATATCTAGTCTAGGGAAAAGAAAGACTAGGGGCAACATGATAGCAGGGTTCCAATATTTGAGGGGGTCAACATACTTTCCAAAGCACCAGAAGGCAAGACAAGAAACAATGGTTGGAAACTAACCAAGGAGAGAAACAACCTAGAAGTAAGGAGAATTTTTCTGACAGGAAGAACAATAAACCTGTGGAAAGACTTGCCTTCAGAAGTTGTAAGTCCTCCGTCATCGGAAGCTTTTAAAAAGAGACTGGACAGTCATTTCTCTGAAATGGTAAATGATCTGCTTAAGCAGGGAGTTAGACTAGAAGACCCCTAAGGTCCCTTCTAACTCTGTTATTTTGTTATTCTGTATAAAATACTTAAAGCTAAAACAGGCTAATATTGACTTTAGACAATAGAGAGATTTTTGGCCATATGACCCTTCAGAAAGTATAACATGTTTTCTCAGATCCATACCGAATTCAGTGGAGTTTACTGTCAGGTAAATACAAAGAGAGATGCAACTTTGAACCCGGAAAATGACAGTCCAGTTTTATTATTTTTATATTATTCATGTCTGTCTCACTTTTTCAACCCAGACCAAACAGTTGTTGCAAACGGTTTGGAAAAGCCTTCAAGCTTAAAAGAATTAAGGCCTATTTGCAACAAGATATAAACAGCAGCACAAAGAAACCACAAAGACCCAAGGATTATAACCGAGTAAGTAGAATAAGGAAATCCTCAAAAACTTTAGTTACCCTTTTTGACATCCTTAGAGATAAACCTTATTTATTCTCGGCCAGAGAAGGAAAGTTACTTTTTTACCAGCACCACAGTGAATGTGTTATGACTCCATTTTTCCTGATAGCAAAATTATTTTTTTTGCTCCCTTTTCTTTGAAACGATGAGACTCAATGAACTATAGATTATTTTACTTGGACAGTTCTCTGTGTCCTCCTCAACCTTATCATTGAAGTTAGAGCAGCTGACACGCAAGGACAATTCCTGCAAATGAACAAATCTGACAGTTGATTCTTGCAGAATGATTATTATAAATACTGTCATTCTTCTGGCAGTACTACAGATAAAAATCAATAGATAAAGAGTTCCCCGAATTCAGCTCAGGTATCATCCCCTCCTCCTCCTGCCTTCTTCAGATCTTATACTAAATACTTTGGCTGCTCTTATGTAAGCCTCTTATGTTTTGCCAGCAATGCAGAGTGGGAGCAAACGTTTTTATCTGAAATTTCCCATCAAGCAGTATATTAAAAATGAAAACAAATGAGAGGTTTTACTCTCTTTCCCTCCTCTCTCTTCTTTCTCTCTCTCTCTCTCTCAAAAAAAGTCTAGACCCAAATTTGGAAGGTGGATAGAAAATCTGTCCAAGTGGCTCATCTACAAAGGAGAGATGAAAGTTTAATGGATTTGGAAACAAACCGACAAATCATTTCTGTTCTATAAGACAAGAGCTGTTGTATTATTATTATTATTTTTGAAACAAAGATATTTGAGAACTTCTTTCAGTATCTAAATAGATGCCTTTTCCACCTGCTAGTTTGGACCTTGCAAAAAAAAAAAAAAAAAAAGGAACCTTTGCTATCCCTGTTCCCAAGCCTTCTGATTCTTGTATAAAACATATCTGAAGAGCAGATATCCAGAAGAGCAATTGCTTTGAAGCAGAAGGAACAACAAAACAATGGTCGTGTCTTAAACACTGAACAAATCACAGTTCTTAGGACACAACATTGTTTGATCAACAGGGAACCTGTCTTTGTCAACATCAGAACTGTCTCTTATCTACTCACTCCCTCACTCTCCTAGTTGAAGATCACCATGTGAATAATGCAGGTGTGCAGAAGGGTTGAGAAATGAGTTATCACATAAACATTCCAAGAATGCATATTGTTTGATGCATCCAATTCTGTCAGATCTCACTTAATGAGGGGGAAAGACAGCATGAATTTGAGTTCCCTGAGTGCAGACCTAGGCATGAAGTATGAAGTATATGATTCTCACAAAATATAGTATGCATGAAGGATAAGAGTACCTTCAACCCATTCCTTTCATTACAGGTATGTGTGAATTAGTTACCAGTACCTATATTTTGCTTGACACTTCCCAGATATTTCCAGAGATGTCTAAAACTTGGCTGGCCTTGATAACTTTACTTCCTTAATTGTCACCCCTAAGAAAAAGTTTTCATTTCATTCTTGGTATTATGAAGATACTCAGGAATGGCAAGAAGGATTTGCCCCTAATTCTGAACAGCAGAATACTTTAATACCAAATACAGCAAAAAATAAATAAAAATCAACCCCTACTGTCCTTAAGTCTCCTGCAGAAGCACAAATATTTTTGAAACTCATGAGATGGAGGGAAAATTGGAAAGAAGTTTTCAGGAAATTGGAATTGCATGGAATTGCTAGAGATACTCTGCTCACACAGGAGGGAAATTAAGCAAATAGACAAATGGGTAGGGATGCAGAGATATAAACCTGACTTTGTTCTTATTCTTGCCCTAATCATCTGTTATTAGAGGGTGATAGGATTACTCAAACATTCTGATAATAGAGTTTTCCAAGGATTATCAGTCTAGTCCATAAACACCATATTACAAGTTTGGAATCAGTACAGATCTGTTTCCTCTTGCTTTGCTATTAAATATTTATTTTCATGAACAGGAAAGAACTAAGAAATCAGCTCGTTGCAGAAACAAATCACACAGAGCACAGGGTTAGATTATCAACAAGAAAACAGTAAAAACTGTTGACACTTTTTTTCTTCAGAATGGCTAGAACTTCCCAACTGATTTCAAAACCTTCAAATAAATTTTAGTATATAGGTGATCCTTGGCTATGATAGCAGTTGGGACCAGAATTTCTATAGCTAACTGACATCATAAAATGCAATGTCACATGACTGTGCTATTTGCAATGGCAATTCTGTCCATTCTGGTTACTGTCCAGGGTGAGAAATGCATGGGTCATTAAGCAAGTATCTCATGAGCTGTGACTTTTGATTTCCTGCCAATTTCTCCATGGCTCATGGAAACATGGCAAGGAACGTTGGAAATCACAGTTGTGTGACTGCAGAATATTGCTGGAACTCCAAAGACTGGTCATAAGTACCACTCATTCAGAGCAAATTGAATTTGAACATTTTACAACAAAAAATATGCTGGGTCTTTTTTGCAGATGAATTTATCTGTCAAATTTAAAAGTGACTCAGGGTGTTGGACAACAATCACATAAAACAGTATATGTAAAAAGAAACCAGATAAAAATTTATAAAACCACATTAGTAAATAAAAAACAAAGATACAAACCATGGATGAAGGAAGGATAATTCTTTTTCATTCTTTTTTTAAATTATTCTATTATCTTACGTCTATTCACATGCATTTCATTTCTTGTTATTGTTTTAAGCTGCCTAGAGTGGCCCTACTGTGAGATAGGGGGGAAATAAATTTAACAAAATAAATAAATAAACCACCTAAGCCAGTCTCTGGTTCCCTGGGAGAACCCAGGCCTCATAACATAATCGGGTATTTCAGACTATCACAAGGGAGCGAGCTAATCTAATTTTGGAAGGAAGGATGTTCCATAAAATGATGCCACAGCAGAGAAGGTATGTCTCCTGAGGCCCACCAAATGTAGATCCCTAGCTGATGGTATCTGCAGCAGGCCTTCTCTGCCAGATCTAGTAAAGCAGGTTGATGTAACCAGGTAAAGGCAGTCCCTCAGGTAGCAAAGTCCCCACATCATGAAGGGCTTTAAAGGTTAAAACCAGGACCTAAAATTGAATTCAGAAGCAACTGGCAACCAATGCACTTTGCAGAGTAAAGACATAACATGCACCTAACAAATTGTTGGGAAAATATAACTCAGAAATCAAACGTTAAAGAATGGATGAATGGATGCAGAATCTAGATACAGTAGCTGATATTTAGCAATAGCAATTCAAGTGGATTTTAAATTTACATCAGACGTGTAGAGAAAACTGAAATGTTTGATGACTGGTACATTACTTAACCGACTGCTAAAACTGACAGCTCATTCTCCAAAAATGATTGCAAATTAGGTCAGATTATGTTTTTGTATTGACTGACAATGTTGAAATAGTAGTTTTTGAAAAATTGTTTACTGTAGAATGAAACAGATACTAGAAGTTTCGTTTATTTTTAATGTGGTTCTCATTTAATATTACTAAATCTTATATTCCCATAAAGTATCACAAATAAGCGTTGCACATGAAAAAGTTTGCAAATGTACTCTATGGGTCCTACCAAAAAAAAAGGAGGAGGAGGAAAAATGATTAATTTGATTGTTGGAATATGCCTCAATGTCCAAAAATTTGACAAAGAATTTAACTCAACTTGAAAACCATTTCTAGTCTACATTTCTGTATATGGATTTGTACCATACTTGAAATTTATTAATATATTAATAGTCTACCTCTTCATCATAAATTAAAATAAATTGTTAGTACTTGGATAGCTACTAATCAATTTTATACTGCTGTACTAGTATAAAGAGTCTCTCTCTCTCTCTCTCTCTCCCTCCCTTTCTCCCCCCTCCCACTCACTCACTCTCTTTCTTTTGCATGTCAATAGTGACTTGGAGCTTTCAAAATAAACTAATATAGTCAGTTACTTAAAACCAATTAACGACGTATTGGAAATTGTAACTTAACTTGCAAATTCTGTTTCTTCATGTTTATTTTTATTGTTCTCTTTTTTTCTTTCTTCCTCTTTTGGTAATGTTTAGTTAAAATATAGTTAATAAATAATATTAAAATATTTAGTCCAAATCAAACAACCACAAAGGAAAAGTGAAAACTAACACAGTATTTGAATATCCAAAGGGAAAAGACAAAACAGGCTTTTTTCTCTAGTCCTTCAACAATGTGATTCCAGACTTCTGGCACACAGTTTCCTTGAAGACTACAACAATGTTGATAAACAGCTGAACTCTGAGCTCACGGGTGCTGATAAAAAGCTCAACTGTTTGCTCTGAGGGCCAATCAGCTACTGATCAACAGCATCCTTATGTTTGGCACCTCTAAAAGTTTTTTGTACTAAGTTCCATGAGAAGTGTCTCAAAGCAGGCAAAGTACCATATGGTCCTCAGAGATTCTCATCTAAGCCCCAAACATAAACTTTACCCTGAGAGGCACAAAACCGAGGCAATGGGAAATAACAGAAGATAAAACAGGACATTATCCTTAGCAAAACAAGCACACAATACGCAGAAATAAAAAGCCAATCCAAATATTCAAGCATCTTGTCAACAATTGCCAGCTCCAGATCACCAACTTGGTGTGCCAAGGTCATTCTCCCGCCCAGGAATGTTCCTATGAAAACAGCTGGATAACGTGATATGTCTACAGTGGCAGCCTTCAAGAGCAATCCAAGGCCTAGCTCTCGATAATAAGGCTATGGGAATATAGTTTTAAGGTCTGCTTGTTGAATTGTTAATATCTCTCTCACTACACCTTTAGTAACCCCTTCTATGTAAGTTTTTCTGTTGGTGAGGCTTGTCCTGGAATCAGGAATTAATTTTTCTGAACAGCTCATTTTTCAATTCTGTATCTCAACCGGCTATTAATGTTAGAAGAGCTACAATTCTAAGTAATCCCTTTTAGAAACTATTTCCGTACGCAGCATAATTTAAAACTAGGGCACTTCTAAAAAAACACATTCCCAGGTGTCGGGCAGCTACCCAACATACAGATTAGTTAGTTACTGAGTTATGATGATCCTTTGATACGAAGATCAAAATGGCTGGGCTGGACCAGACTGAAGGCCCATTTAGCCCAGCATCTACTGTCCTACTCCTCAATTAGTTGCCTAGAGGAAATTCATAAACAGGACCTTATTTTGCTGTTCTCTCAGCATTTATATTCTAGGACACTGCAGGACGAGCAAATAAAACGAAGGTTAAACAACAGAGGTTGCAACAACTCACTCTAAAGACAGAAAGAACAGAAGCCAGTGTTAGATAGAGCTATAGTGACAGTCCAGGCAGCATGAGTAGCAAAGGCAGCATAAAAGGTAAAGGTAAAGGTTCCCCTCGCACATATGTGCTAGTCATTCCCGACTCTAGGGGGCGGTGCTCATTTCCGTTTCAAAGCCAAAGAGCCAGTGCTGTCCGAAGACATCTCCGTGATCATGTGGTCAGCATGACTAAACGCCAAAGGCGCACAGAACACTGTTACTTTCCCACCAAAGGTGGTCCCTATTTTTCTACTTGCATTTTTTACATGCTTTCAAACTGCTAGGTTGGCAGAAACTGGGACAAGTAATGGGAGCTCACTCCATTACATGGCACTAGGGATTTGAACCGCTGAACTGCCGACCTTTCGATCGACAAGCTCAACATCTTAGCCACTGAGCCACCGCATCCCCAATGACAGCATAGCTACCAGGAAAATCAAGAAAAAAGGCCTTAAGCATGAATGCTGAAGAGGGGAAGCAGGATTCATCAGTAGGATTGCTGAACCATTACAGATTGTTGCAGTAAAGTGAAGGCTACCATGCTTCTGTTTTCTGTTAATCTTTTTAGACTAACTGGCAAGAAAAGGCTACTTGTGATCAAAAACTCATTCAAAGACATCTTTCTTGCCATCTGACCATCTTACTCTTATCTGCTGCCTGATACTGGGCTTTTTGGTACCTGCATTCTCCAGAACTCAAGATGGTCATTTCATTTAGATTTGGCTTGGATGCTAACAATGTCTTCTTCATTGAGTTAGGTACCCCTTGCCTCATTTCTTTTCAAGCCTTGAGTTATTCAATTCCTGGAGTTAAAGGGCTCAAAATACCAACCTAGTTGGTAATACCTATTGTGTTCTATCCTTCCATTCAACCATGACTGACTTAGAGATTCCCTGGACAAGTCCATGCCGTTTTCTTTACAGAGTTCTTCAAAAGTGGCTTCCCATTGACACTTTCTAGGGCTGAGAGAAAGTGACTGACTCAAGATCACTCGCTAGTTTGTACCTAAAGTGGACTAGAACTCTTGGTTTCTCAGTTTCTATCCTGGAGCCTTAATCACTACACCAAACTGGCTCTCTTTTGCTTTAATATTTAATGTAGTTATTGATAACTAAAGTGGTCATTGATAATTCCCAAGAAAAGTGTGGACATAGTGATGATGGGGAGTGGTATTGATTTCTAGTAATAAATAGTTTTCACCTATTTTCACTCATTCATGGGTATAAATGCCTTGGGAGAAAGAAAATAATCTTGGGGAGCGTCTATAGCCTAGTTGGGGAATTCTGGGAATTGAAGTCCACAGGTATTAAATTTGTCAAGGTTGGGCATCCCTGACATAGAGAAAGTTTCCTTGTTCCCAAAGTTGCAAAGAGATGACGAAGACAATGCTATTCAGGAAATGTAATATGTGAACAATTCTAAAAATGCATTGGTCTAAACCACAAAATAAATAATGTAAAATAATAGATTACTGAACATACACATCAAAAACATATTAAGTACAGTATTTATATTTCATATTACTATGAGTAAGAAGTACTCATCCATTCTTGTAAAATAACCAAATGCTGCCTTATGAGGTTGTTACCTGTATATAATCACATCATACCTCAGGAATTGTACCATTTTGTTTGCTACTGATTTTCTTTTCTGAGTAATATTTGCAACTATTAAAAATGGTAATGAAATGTCAGGAGACTTTGCAGTGTTTTCAAGAATTGTACGGAAAAATACAGCACGCCTAACTGATGTTGAGTTCCCTGCTATAGTAGACACACCTAACAGATTGTCCTTGATTTATAACCACAATTGAGCCCAAGCGAGATATTTGTTAAGTAAATTTTGCCCTATTTTGCAACCTTCCTTGCCACATTTGTTAAGTGAATCACTGCAGTTGTTTAATTAGTAATACGGTTGTTAAGTGAATCTGGCTTCCCCATTGACTTTGCTTGTCAGAAGTTTGAAAAAAGTGATCATGTGACCCTGGGACACCACAACCATCATAAATATGGGTCAATTGCCAAGCATCTGAATTTTAATCCCATGACCATTGGGATGCCACAACAGTTGTGTGAAAAGCAATTGTAAATCACTTTTTGAGTGCCATTGTAACTTCAAAACAGTCACTAAATGAACTGTTGTAAGTTGATGACTCCCTATATTGTGAAGTTGGCAATGTCATATTCTTCAAGTTTTTCGGATTTCTTTCTTCTTTAAGCAGCAAGACTAATGAAAAGGGGGAATGTTGGGTAGAGTTGAAAGGAACTACAGGTAACATCTTCTGAAGCCTGCAGAAAAACTATACACATGTAGTCCTCGACTTACAACTATTCATTGGGAACCATTCAAAGTTGCAATGGCAGAAAAAAGTAACTTATGACCGGACTTATGACTGTCATAAGATGAGGATTATCTGGAAACTGTCTTTGAGAGGTGGTCATCTAGCGTCATTTAGAAAACCTCAAGGATGGGGAACCCAGAGCCTCCATGGTATATGTTCAATTGTAGTACAGATCTTATTGTGAGAAAGTATTTCTTTAGATTTAAACAAAATCCAGGCAGCTAAGGCTTACTTCTGATCTCATCTCTGTGGCAATAGAAAGTAGCTTCTAATCATCTTCCTAATTATATCCTTCTATGTACGTGAACACTGATAAACATGTACTCCCTCTGTCTTCTCTAGACTGAACATCTCAAGTTTCTTCTTTTTTCCACATAAGGTTGTTGTCCTCAAGTCCTTGTACCTTCTTTATCACCCTTCCAATTCTGTTGTAATCAGTCAATACCGCTCTGGAAATGTGATGCTCGGAATCATGCACATTATTCAAGGTGTGGTCTCAACAGTGAAGACATATAGGAGAATAAGGAATTTACACACCTGTGATATAACATGCCTCTTCTAACGTCATAACCGTATCAGCCCTTCTAGCAGCTGATTCACACTTCTGGTTGATGTACTGTTCGTTAGTTACCACACTCAAGATCTTTTCCAATGCAGTGTTTCCAAGTCTTAAAACACAATCCTTTTTTTTTTTGTTAATCCTATATTTGCCTCCCTAAAAGTAATATTTACATTTCTACCTGATTAAACACATCCTGTTCCTCTTAGCTCAGTGTGCTAATCTCTCCAGGTTAAATTAGAAATACTTCCAATTTTGTGTCATATGCAAACAAATTGGATAAACAGTCCATCAATGTCATTATTCAGGTCATTAATAAAAATGTTAAATAATACTGACTGCAAGATCCCACCAGCTACTGCTCCCCAACTCAATGCACAGCCATTAATGTTCACTTTCTGAATTCAGTTAGTCAAGCATGATAGATTCATCTTAGTGTAGTGATCTCCAAGCAATTTTAATAGCTTGTCACTGGGAATGTCACATGGAACCTTTCCAAAAGCTTTGTTGAAATGAAAGCAGATGATATCTACAATATTTCCCTTGTTCACTAAAGTTGGTACCTTGTCAATGAAGATGGGATTTGTCTTAACTGATCTATCTTGACAAAGTAATATTGAATATTAGCAGTCACAGTACTTATCTTCAGATGTGTACTAACAGACT
Organism: Masticophis lateralis; assembly: GCA_030761175.1. Lineage (NCBI taxonomy): Eukaryota > Metazoa > Chordata > Lepidosauria > Squamata > Colubridae > Masticophis > Masticophis lateralis. The sequence goes on from JAUDYJ010000003.1 coordinate 128,081,392, forward strand.
GTACTGTTATCTGCTATAACATTTTTCTTAGTTTTGTTGTTAAGCTCACTGGGCAATAATATAGAAAAATCACTTTTTTTGGTTTCTTGGACAGGAAAAAGTATTTGTGTTTCTCCAGGTTTCTACCATCTTCTCAGTTTTCCGGAGTGCCTCAGAGATAATAGCTGGAGCAAGTTCCTGCAGTATTCTGGGGTGTATTTCATCAGAGGCTGAGGTTTTGAATGAGACAATTAATTATAGAGTCCTTTACCACACTTAATTTATCTGAATCCACCTCTTGATGTAAAGACAGAGACAAAATAGGAATTAAGTTCCTCTGCTACCTTCTGATCATCTGTCAAGAGGTCTCCATTTCAAGTAAGGACAGGTAGTTCTCAACATACAACCAGTCACTCAGTGATCACTGAAATTCTGTCAGACCCCTCAATAGGTACGTACAGAACAATTCCAAAGTTCTGACAGCTGCCCTCCCAGGTCATTTATGACGACACAAATATGTTTTCCCTTCCAAGAAAACAAAAAAGTGGACCACATTTATGGCTGTTTACAATGTCCCACAGTATTTTGACCATGACTTAAAATGATTTTTTCCCCAGAAACCAACATTTATTCCAGTTTCGGGGGGGGGGGGGAAGATGGACTACACACACCCATAATGAACAATGGGTTTGCTTCATGACTGCCACATTCGCTTCATGGCTGCCACGTTTGCTTAATGATTGCCACAAAAAAGATTGTAAAATAGGGTCCAGACCAGAGGTGGGTTTCAGCAGGTTCTGACCAGTTCTGGAGAACCGGTAGCGGAATTTTTGAGTAGCCTGGAGAACCAGTAGTCAAAATTCTGACTGGCCCTGCCCCAATCTGTTCTCTGCCTCCCAAGTCCCAGCTGATCAGGAGGAAATGAAGATTTTGCAGTAACCTTCCCTTGGATGGGGGAGGGAATGGAGATTTTACAGTATCCTTCCTCCGCCACGCCTACCAAGCCATGCCATTCCCACCAAGCCACACCCACAGAACCAGTAGTGAAAATTTTTGAAACCCACCACTGTATAAGACCCAGATTTATTTTCATGGAAACACAGGTAGTAAGGAGATTTAAGAATTGATTGAATATGCTTTAAAGTTACACATTGCAATAATTCATATTTCAAATGAAATAAAAACCCATTATAGATTTAGTTATTAATTTATGAGATATTTGATTAATGGACAGGGAGATTTTCCGAGCTCTCTAGCTAACCACTTATTACATTCAAAAGAGGTTTATTTTCCATAAATATCATTTATTTTCTTCTCACCTCATAATAGGTTGCTATGCAATACATCTCGCCCTTTCTCCCAGTTCCTTAGTTGGCTTGTCATACAGAAAGTGCAATGAAGAAGTAAATATGTGATGACATCATAAAGAACTGAATTTAACAAAAAGCTTGGTAAAACGAAAACACAAACCATAGATTTTTAGAAAGAAAGGATGATTTTAATAAACTATGAGAAATAGCATGGGAAGGTAATCTTCAAGTTAAAAGTGCTGTAGTTGGGACTTGATGACAAAAAAAAAAAAATTAAGACCAGTGCAATTGAGATTATACCAATCAGTGGTGAGTTTCAAATTTTTTTACTACCGGTTCTGTAGGTGTGGCTTGGTGGGCATGGCATGGCTTGATGGGCGTGGCACGGTGAGCATGGCAGGAGAAGAATATTGTAAAATCTCCATTCCCACCCCACTCCAGGGGAAGGTTACTGGAAAATCCCTATTTCCTCCCGATCAGCTGGGACTTGGGAGGCAGAGAATAAATGAGGGTGGGCCAGTCAGAATTTTTACTACCAGTTCTTCGAACTATTCAAAATTTCCAGAACTGGTCAGAACCTACTGAAACCCACTTCTGGTCTTATAGATTATAATAGATTATGATAGATTATTTGACAGACTAATCATAATACTGCAGAAGACTTTGATATTAGTTTCCAGTTTGCACCTTATGATGCAGTAAGAATCAAACTCATCACTTGCATTGATGATATGAATTTTAAACATGGGCAGAAAAAAAAAAGGAAATAATTACTGCCAGGCACTGACTGTTTCTTTAATTGCCTGAAGAATGCATGGATTGAATTTGAGTCCCTGAAGCCTACTTTTTATTATGTGTCTTTCTCCAATCTTTGGGTCACTCTCTGAAGTCTCATACAAAATAGAGGGTTGGCAGAGACGGATAAAGATTGGGGAAGACCATAAGAGTAGATACAGGATAGTGTTAGAATCAAGAATCAATCTTACATAATCTTTTCTCAAATTAGTGTCCTCCAGATTTTTGAGCAAAGACCACATTAGCTGAGACACTGTGGGAACTGAATTCCAGTACTTGTCTGCAGGCTTCTTGTTTACTGACCTACCCTCACTTATACAGATGCATACATATGTTTGGTTCCAAACCACTTCAGAGTAGCGATTCCACAAATATAATATAGGTGTGGGCAAAGTAATTTTTAATTGCCTGTACTGTTAAATTGAAAGGAGTCCAAAACATAAACTACAGCAAATCAATTGAAGATCTAGCAAGAAACAGAAGATTGCTTACCTCAGCTTTTAGTCAGGTCAAAAGAAACAATTTTTCAAAGTTACAATTTTCTCACATTACTGTAACTTTTTAATCTTCTGAATACTTTTTAGTGTAATAGAATGAGGCACAAAGCAAAAAGATTCCATAATAAACTGACGATCAGATAATAACTAGTTCTCACTGATGAATGGTCTGCAGTCACATTTAACTTAATGATCTATTTACAAAGAAGATTCTCAGATTGAGTATGAGGACTTAGTTTCTCATTTTCTGTGCCATAAGAGAGGGAATAAATGAGTTACTGAATTTCAGTTCTACGATTCGACTCTATGTATATCTAGTAAAAATAATAATAGCAGTAGTACTTAGACTTATATTGTGTTTCCTCAAAAATAAGCCCTCCCCCAAAAATAAGCCACCCCCCAAAATATTTAAACATATGTGAAGCCGGTCCACGCCATTTCCTCTGGTTAGGGTTAGGGAGACAGAGCTGGAAATCAGATAAGATGGCAAGAGGAGCCCTGTCTTATTCCATGCGCCCCAAAATAATAAGATCTCCCCAAAAATAAGGCCAAGTGCTTATTTCAGGGTTCAAAAAAATATAAGATAGGGTCTTATTTTGGGGAAAACACAGTATACCACTTTACAGTGCTTTACAGTCCTCTCTAAGTAGTTTACAGCATATTGCCCCCAACAATTTGGGTCCTCATTTACCCACCTTGGAAGGATGGAAGGCTGAGTCAACTTTGAGCCTGGTGAGATTAGAACTATCAAACTGCAGTCAGCCGGCAGTCAGCAGAAGTAGCCTGCAGTACAGCCCTGTAGCCATTGCGCCACCATGGTTCATAATGTGATGTTATCCATTCAATTGAGTCCAACTCTTGGCAATTCTATGGTCTCTCCACATATTCCAATTTTGCACTGCTTCTTTACGTTTTTTGATAGCCAAAACTACATTTCCAATTGATTTTATTATTTACACCAAGATATAAATCAGTCTTACTTGATCTGGTGCTCTCCTTTTAAGCTAGGGCAAAAAATGTCAGCAATTTCATCCTTGGAAGTAGGTCCAGCACACATCTGGAGAATATCTGGTTGGAGAAGTTAGTAATAAGAACGCAAGAATAATTCTTATATAAAACTCCTGGGGGGTGGAGAATTACATGCATAAATATTGTCTGCAGGCGATATCACTTGAGATAAGGCTTTTAATTGCAAAAGCCACACATTTTTTTCATATTTCACTTATCTCCGAGTTCTTTGTTTTGATTCTATGTTTTATTCTTCAAATGTTCTCGTCTACATTCTTGAGGAAAGCTCTCGAGCTGTTGATCCTAAAGCAGGACTGAAGTTAAAGAAGATGTTTACAGGCATATATCTTATGTTTCTTCCTGTGAAAGTAAAAAGTTACTTCCAGTGATTTATTTTCTCACTTCCATGTACTGTTCTTTTCAGTACTTTCATTTCAACCAGTTATAATCCAGGAAAGCTTCTTCTTGCTTCCAGAGGCTAACAGTTACTATTCTGGAAATCCCTTCAGAATGTATGGTTTGGGTTGCTGATTTTAAGTCTTCACCTATGATAACTATAGAGCAGGAGTGAAATCCAGCTAGTTCTGACAGGTTTTGGAGAACCGGTAGTGAATTTTTTTTTTGTAAAAATTTTTTTTAAATTTTTTAGACAAACATACAATACATAGTCAATCGTTCAGTGTATCATCTGAGTACATCTTCTGTGTTTTCTTCTTGTTCCTCCAATATTTAATCATATCTTAATATTATCATTTCATCTATTATAACATTTCTCTCACATTTCCTACATATTAATACATTTATATATATACATATATACGTATATACGTATATATATATATATATATATATATATATATATATATATATATATATATATATATATATATATATATATGACTTTGGTTATTCGGGTCTTCTCCCGTGTAAAATTTGAAGTGTCTTGGCGACGTTTCGATGAAGTCTCATTTGTCATCTTCAGACGATGACGAATGAGACTTCATCGAAACGTCGCCAAGACACTTCCAATTTTACACGGGAGAAGACCCGAATAACCAAAGACCTACATACAAACATCCGCGAAAACCTCAGAAAACATATGTGTGTGTGTGTGTGTGTGTGTGTGTGTGTGTGTGTATCTTCTTTAACCATTGATAGAATTGCCCCCATACCTTTATTCCAATTCCTCTTTTTCTTTAATTGTCAAAGTTAATCTATTCATTTCTGCACATTCCAATATTTTCCTCCGTATAACAGCCTTTTATTTTATCCTGAGCCGATGATTATGTGAAAAAAACATATACTTTTGGCTACTAGTTGTCTGTTGGGTGATAATAGATATTCAGAGCTATACAGTGAGTTTGAATCACGGCAGCTGGTAACAGCTTCTGAATTTGTTAGTCTATATAATAGAATACATTTTGTACCTTGGTTCTTTTTCTAATTCTTGAAGGAGTAAAATATTCAACAATGTTTATTTGGTTCAGATTTTCAACTTCTGTTTCCTTATATTCAACATAACTCAGGTGGAATGAATTCTATTACAGGTCAAAAGAATATAAAAAAGGCTTCATAAATATTAATACAGTATACATTTGGATGCTTTTTTGACTTTGAAACTGAACAATCAAATTAAAAATACTTATCGTACATCTCTACAAAATATTGCATTAGAAAGATACAGATGAGTGCAACAAGAATATGTTAGCTTATTTTTTATTTAAAAGTCACAAATAAACGGAGGTCTGAAAGTAATGAACAATTAAATTAAAACATAAAATATAAAGGATCACTAAAAGATTGGTTAACAATTCACATATGAGAACACACATATAGGAATACATATTAAAAGAAATTACAAGCTGTTTTAATTCATGCTATTTGGGAAACCATATATAATAAAACAACCGTTAGTTGTTTTTACTCCAATTTCCTCATTTATAGCTATTAACAATGCTTTTAACCAGAGCCAAATGAAATATGAGTTTTCCAAGGGTGCTAGTTTCTCTGATTTAGTAAATTCTTCAAATTGAAGCTAATATTCCATGTTCCATGCTGTATATACATAATTTATTGACCCCTGCATTCTATGAAGTACATTACAAGTAAATCAATATGAGTACCATTTAAACTATGTATCATGAAGATTAATGTATAAAATGGCTAGACTAAGAACAGGAGAAAAAAATTAAGTACATATGGAGTTTACATGTTAAACAAAAACTCTAAAAAGATGCCTTGTAGAAGCACGTGTACACATGTGCATTTGTATTTACTGAAGTACTGTAGTACTGAAATAAAACAGCATCTAAAGCTGTAATAAAATTTTATTATCTCAAAGATCTGGACAAATCCATTGTTTCCACAGTGATACAATACCAGTCAGCCAAAAACTAGCAGCTAATTCCTACCTTTGAAGGCCCTCAGGCAAAGGTTCTGGTCTATTTAACTATTAAAACACTTCTGTGTTTTATCTTCCAATTTGCTGTCTGTAGACTCCAGTTTTTCATCTTCTGTGGTTCTATGATGAAATTCTTTATGTGAAAAAAGAAAGGTGAATTTCACAGGAACATGTTTCAGCTTAATGTCCCAGAAAGTTGACTGCCTGTCCATTTGATGAATGGAGCTATCAAGGGGAAAAAGTTATTCTCTCTCAAGCCGTTATTGATGCTACATTATCTTCACAATCTTTCATCTTTAATCAATTTAGATTATCCAACTACATTTTCAAACTCAACAGGATGCCCTTGGAACAACCTCTTAGAAAAAAAGTTCATACAATTGGAAGACATAGCTAATATTTTTCTCTATTTAAGCTTGTCATTATTCTCAGGAAACTATCAATTTGTTTTCTCAATAAGCTTCTACGGATACAAACTATTATTATTTGTAAAGTGTATTTGTTTACATAAGAAAGTAGAGGATAGATTAGATCAGTGATGGCTAATCTTTTCCAGACTGAATGCATGCAAATGCATGTGTGCATAAACCCCCTAAGTGCAATGCATGCACGGCCCCCTACATGTGGCCCACGCATGTGCACACGGCCCCCCACATGCAGCCCACCAACTCTGCTCATGTACTCCTGGCCCCTGAATCTGCTTCACCCCTTCCCCGAATGAACCCCCACATGTGAGCATGGGCCCCCACATGGGCCCCGCTCCCTGGCATGCGCAGCAGAGATCCAAAGTCCAGCTGGCTGGCATTGGTGCATGCGCATGCATGACAGAGCTGAGCTGCAGTGATGGCTCGTGCCCACAGAGAGGGCACTGAATACTACCTCTTGTATGCATGCAATAGGTGCGCCACCACTGGGTTAGATGGTAGGTAGGTAGGTAGATGAGTAGGTAGGTAGATAGATCGGTAGATAAATAGATAGATAGATAGGTGTGTGTGTGTGTGTGTGTGTGTGTGTGTGTGTAGAGAAAGAGAAAGAGAGAGACTATTGTTAAAAAACCATATGAATGTGTCCATAAAGTCACCAACAGTTGAGTTTATGGATATAATTATTGTGATTTTCTTGTCAATGGTATGAAAGTGGTTTTTGTTGAGTATTGAATGACAGTTTGAATGGACCAATCAGGGATGAGAGCGGGAAATTCAAAGGAACGTCAGTGGCTGAAGCCACGGACAGCTCCTAGCTATAAAAGGAGCTGCCGCAGCTAGAATTCTGATTGTGATTTACGGAGCTATTAAAAGTGTTAGATTCTACAGTGTGTCCTGTCCTTTCTTGTGCTCACAACTTAACACTGGCGACGAAGGTGGGATCCTAGGACAAAGAATGAAGCACTGAACCTCCACAAGCAATCATCAGCCACCCAGATCATGAGCATCGGTCAGATCATCGACTGCCACTATATCTTCAATCAGCCCACCTGCACCGTTCAACCTGGCTGGAGAAGACTGGGAATCTTACATGGAAAGATTCCATAGGTACATGGAAGGAAATGACCTCTTAAGCCTGTCGGAGCAGAGAAAGAGAGCGATATTCCTCACACACTGTGGAGCTGCAGTGTTCAAAATAGCAAAAGCACTCGCAGCCCCTACAGAACTGAGAACGATGTCCTGGGTTGATCTACAGAGCATCCTCAAGGCACATTATGCTCCCCAAGCCTTGTCCCTGGTAAGGAGAATGAATTTTACCGAAGGGACCAGAGGGAGGACGAGTGAATCAGTGAGTTCATCGTGACCCTGAGGGAGATAGCTGCAGCCTGCGATTTTTTAAATCTAGAAGAAGCTATGAGGGACCGGCTAGTGTTGGGACTAAAAGACCTCATGTTGCAAAGCAGGCTACTGACCAAGCCTCAAATAACATTCAAGGAAGTGTTGGAAGAAGCCACAGCATCAGAGGCATCCCAGAAATCTGTGGCAGCCATGAAAAAAGTGAACAAGGGGCCACAAGGAAAAGAGGAATCTGGGGTCCGCTATGAGGACGTGGAAACAGAAGAAGAAGAAGAGGAAGATGAGGTCCATCACCTACAAACAGACCAGAGGGGCAAGCCGTGAGGAAAAGGGAAGCTAGAATTCCGGTGCGCAGATTGTGAGGGAAATCACCCCAGGGCAGAGTGCAGATTCTGCGATGCCATATGCCAACGACTGAAAAGGACATATAGCGAGAGTCTGTAGAGCATCTCAACCAGCATCCCAAAGAAGCTGACCGAAATGCCTGCCAAGCTCACCGCCCCCCAACCAATCGTTCAAGACAAGTGGAAAAAAGCAACCATTTGGAAGAGGTCGCAGAGGCGAGGATTCTGGATTGGAGCGAGGCGAGACCCACCAAACATTACTAGTGGGTCATGCAAGCACGGGAAAGTCCAACAAGATGGCAGTGACCGTATTCATTGAGGGGAGACCCTGCAGGATGGAGGTCAATTCGAGGTCCTGCCTATCCATGGTCTCCTGGACAACAATACAACAGCTGGTTCCTGGCATCAAACCCAGCGTACTCAAACACCAAAGACTGACTCTCATAGACTACCAAGGAAATCACATCCCAATAGTTGGCACGGGAAGGTTCAATGTTGCCTACAAAACCTTCAAGGCAAAATTACTCCTCACCATCGTGGACCGAGACAGACCTAGCCTATTAGGTCTGGAATGGTTTGAGCCATTAGGACTGGCTGTAATGGGCATCGACCACATCAACAACTGCGGCTGGGAAGAAGAATTGATGACAGAATTCGCAGAAGTATTCAACAGCAAATTAGGCAAGTACATGGGGTCCCTAATATCCTTTAATCTAGACCCCCAAGTTGCCCCTGTCCAGATCAAACCCAGAAGTCCCATTTGCTCTAAGGCCCAAAATAGATGAACAACTAGACAAGTTAGTTGCCCAGAGAGTGTTAGAGCCTACCAACCATGCGAAGTGGGAGACACCCATCGTCACTTCAGTTAAGACAGATGGGTCAGTATGCATCTGTGGTGACTACAAAAGTACAAAAACAAGGCATTACAACAGAGTGCTTACCCAGTACCAGTAGTGCAATATCTGCTGCACTTTTTGGGCTGAGGGAAAATATTTGCAAAGCTGGATTTGGCATGGGCATATCAACAGCTTCCTGTAGATAATGCCACAGCCAAGGCCCAAACAATCGTAACACACAGGGGTGCTTTCAAGTGCAAGCGGTTACAATTTGGAGTCAGCGTAGCCCCAGGATTGTTCCAAAGCCTGATGGAATGATTGCTACAAGGGATTGAGGGAGTTGTCCCCTATTTCGACGACGTACTCATCTCGGCAAGGAATTTAGACCAACTACAGCAGCACCTAAGAGAAGTGCTATCTAAATTACAAGAGGTGGGGCTTAAAGTGAAAAAGAACAAATGCAACTTGGCAGAAAAGCAAGTAGAATTCCTGGGGAACTTAATCAATGAGTCAGGAATACAACCCACTCCAGGAAAACTGAGGGCAATTAAAGAAGCACCTACACCAAAAAACAAAATGGAGCTGCAAGCTTTCTTAGGATTACTGAACTTTTATAATATTTCCCTACCACAGAAAGCTACAACTGCTGAACCGCTCCACTGGCTACTGGATAAGACAACAGAATGGAAGTGGGGGAAGAAGGAAAAAACAGCATTCGAAGAAATAAAAAAATTACTAAGATCGGACAGAGTATTAGTCCAGTACAGCAGAACATTGCCGATCCGTTTGACTTGTGACACATTACCTTTCAGCATTGGAGCTGTGCTGAGCCATTGCATGCCAAATGGAAGAGAAGCCCCCATAGCATTTTATTTCAGAATGTTGTCCAAGCCAGAGAGCAACTACAGCCAATTAGATAAAGAGGCGTTGGCTGCGATAGCCGGAATAAAAAGATTCCATGAGTATTTGTATGGCCGGAGATTCAAACTCATCACCAACGATAAACCATTATTTGGCATCGTCACTGGAAACAAACCCACACCCCCAATTCTATCGCCGAGAATGCTTCACTGGATAGAGTTCTTAAAGCCTATGACTACCAGCTGAAATACAAGCCTGGCAAGACAATCGACCATGCTGACGCATTCAGCAGATGCTCACTTCCAGAAATAGAAGAAGACCCAACTCCTGCATCAACCATACCGCTAATAGAGACAATGGAAAGTGCTCAAATCTCCACTGCAGACATCGCGAGAGCCACAGCGAAAGACAAAGCCCTGGCGCATGTTTTGAACTGGATCTGGAAAGGCTGGCCAGAAGCGAACGTGGACATGGAATTCCAGCCACACAAATCCAGGCAAACCGAACTGTCGGGACTTAAAGGGTGCATTTTGTGGGGGGACAGAGTCATAATTCCCAGGGTGCTGAGGCAGGACTTTCTAAACATGTTACATGAAGGGCACCCGGGAATAGTGAAGATGAAGGCATTGGCAAGAAGCTATGTATAGTGGCCCGGAATGGATAAGGAGATAGAGGCATGGGTAGCAACATGCACACCCTGCCAAGAATCATGACCAGCACCCCACACGGCATCCACACATGATTGGGAGAACCCGGGGACACCCTGGGAGAGAATACACATAGACTTTGTGGGGCCATGCCAGGGCAACATGTTCCTAATCGTAATGGACACATTTTCCAAATGGCTAGAAGTATTCCTAATGCTCTCAACAACCACGGAAGCCGTTATCCGAATATTGAGAAGACTGTTTGCAACACACGGGTTGCCTGACTTGTTGGTATCCGATAATGGGCACCAATTTACTGCCAATGTGTTTGAGATGTTCCTGGCAAACCAAGGAATCCGACACGCAATATCAGCACCGGGAAAGCTGTCCACTAACGGGTTTGCTGAAAGAATGGTGAGAACGACTAAAGAAATGTTGGCACGGCTGGGGCCCGGAAACATGCAGGCCAAAATAGACAAGCTACTCATGATCCAGCACATCACACTGAGCGCGTCCACACACCGAAGCCCAGCAGAATTGTTGATGGGAGGAAAGCTGCAATCCCCATTCGACAGGTTATACCCACAATACAGCACTGAGAAACCCACAGAATCGACAAGCAAAATCCGACAATTCCAAGTGGGGGACAAAGTTTACGCAAAAAATTTCAGCGGCAACCCCCTCTGGATACCGGGAGAAATAACCCAAATCACAGGACCACTGTCATACAAACTGCAGACCGAGGATGGCCGACAGTGGAAGCGACATATCAACTAGATCAGAGGCAGAATAACAAGGAATGAATTCAGCCCACCAGAAAGATGCATTGAAAGAGACCAGACTCTACCACAGGCACAAGCACAAAACAGCACTGGCAAAGACTCAAACCCGAATAGAGGCAGCAGACACTTACCTGAAGTCCAGGAGGAAGAACCGAATGTCGGCTACAATCCACCATGTCGTCCAGGGGAGGAAAGAAGTAACACCCAAGAAAATAATTCCAAACCAGCGAGCGAGTTCGAGAGAGTTCCAGAGGTGGAACCAGCAGAGCCACGGAACTTGACCTATCACTCCAAGAACGCCGGGACGACTGAGGTCAAGTCGCACATCGAAACAACCCGCCTACTTACGTGACTACGTTGCCTAGAGACTTCAGGATTGGTTATGCTAACTAGAGGGGAGGGGTGTTGAGTATTGAATGGCAGATTTGAATGGACCAATCAGGGATGAGAGCGGGAAATTTAGAGGAACATCAGTGGCTGAAGCCACGGAGAGCTCCTAGCTATAAAAGGAGCTGCCACAGCTAGAATTCTGATTGCCATTTACGGAGCTAATAAAAGTGTTAAATTCTACAGCGTGTCCTGTCCTTTTTTGCGCCCACAACTTAACAGTTTTCCACTGTCTTCTTCTGGGATTTTTCACTCTTGCTTAGACCTTGATAGTTTCTGAAAGTCTCCCATCCAAGTAGTATCTTGGGGTGAACATGATTATCCTTCAAAGCCAGACAAGGTCAACCAATAATGCCACTTGTCGAGGCATACCTAGGCACACACATGTAAATTCAACACATCTTTGACACTCATGGATATTACATGAAGGGTTATATCAATATTAGATCTAACCATTTTAACAGGCTCTGTTTGAAATATGGCCTGCAGGGTCTCCCACTTCTGCAAAGCAGGCTTTGAGAGAGTGCCATTGAAGTGGAAACAAAGAACAAAGGGGATCATTCTTCTCTCTTCCGCTGACAGAAATTCTTGCACTGCCAGGAAAGGTTAACTGGATGCAAACTCTCCTTGGAAAGGGGCTAAAAAGTCTGCCCAAAGTTGAATTCAAAGGTCTATGAGGACACATCCATGTTCTTTTTATGGCAAGGAACTAATTGGATGCCATGTCTCTTGCAAAAGTCTGTTGTAAAGGCCAAATATATTTTTTTTCTAACGGAAATCTACTTAAGACCATTCAAACAGGTATCAGTAATTTCATGCTGGAAATATTTGTTACTCCTGTAGTAACCTGGAGAGGCTCTACAATGGAACACAAGACACTGCAGTTGCAAAAATATTCTAAAATTCTAAATACATAAATGGTACTGTGTCCATAGTCCTTCTAATGTAAACAAGAGACACCACATTACTTACTATTGGATGTGCCGTCCAACTCACATATATGTGACTCCAGATGACTTACAACATTTAAGAGAATTGTTCAAGAGAATTAAGAAGCATCAAAATGACCACAAAATGCTCTTTGTGACTGATACTACTACATTTGCAGGCTGTGACTGTTGTGGCTTCTCATGTTTAACTTTTTATTCTGGTTTTTTTATTGGCAAACATGCATAGAATCAAACATCTTCTTTCTTCTTTTATATTTGATATATATTTCTTTTTAAAAATTGCTTCATGTTCACCAGATACTTAACTGAAACAGAAATTGTTCCTCTTCCTTCCTTTCTTTGGATATTATCAGCAAACTTGATCTTAATCCTTTCTAGTCACTTTCAATCCTCAATAGTCACTTTCAAAATACTTAGAAAAAACCAGTCTGTTTCATTTTTCATGTTGATAGCATGATGCACTTTCTCTGTAAAAGAACCTTACAAAGGAAGCTGCTAATACTTCAGCTGTGCCACACATTAGATTCAGCAATGCCTGGAAGCTACAATGACCCAAAAGACTAATTATAAAAACAGTTAGAGAAAATAGCATAAGGAAGTTGGACTGGTACATGTCTGGTACATGTTTGGTGAGAAAAGCTAATGGAATATAAGTACTCTATAAATCCAGTCTCATGCCTGCTATTTTGAGCAAAATCTGATCATAATCATCCCCAAGATTTTGTAATCCTTTGGCTGCTCATTTGAGGAAGCACACTAAACATTTGTGAAACTTATCCGGGTGTAAAAATACAAAGGAACAGAACTTGCCACTGAACATAATGTTTTCAGTTATTTAAAGATATTGGGATCTGGCCAAAAACAGCAGCACTGCCATTTACCAAAATACTGATTTGTGTTCTTCTCATCCCACAAACACTGGCAAATACCTAGAAGCAAATGAAGAAAAAAATGTATCTTAACAATGCTTACATTTTCCAAAAGCAGCAACACGCTTGGAAAAAGCTGCTTTGTTTGAAAGTATGGCTAGCCATCTCCACCCACAAAACCTTTAAGCAGCAGGAATGAGAACATCTTGAAAGGGCTCTGAGATCCATGGAGTGACTGATTATGAATTCAAAGGCAGCCATTTTGAGAACATATAAGTTTCACTACCCATTTAGTCACAGCATCCATGACATGATTTTGACATTGCAAAGGTATTCAACAGCCCATCTTAAACATTGACCTAAGGAAAAGCTATAAACGATTTGTTTTTTTGTTAAAAAAACCTCCCAACCCTTTATTTTAATGGTTTGAGTGAAACAGATCAAATGAAATTAAAAAAAAAAAAGATTGTGGAACCAATTTTGCAGTTAGAAATAGCAGTAGTGATTTATGTGGTTTTATACTGATAGGTCTTCAGAGCACCCGATGTAAAAGTCATAGCTATAATAACATCCATCTAAGTTTTTCTAGGGCATTAATCATAGAATCATAGAACTATGGACTTGGAAGGAGGTCCTATGCTCTACGTAGGGCTTTTTGGTCCAAAGCTCTACAATGTGATTTTGCTGGCTGGCTTGGGGGCCGTGAGGGGGCACTATACCCTGGAGGTGGTTGATGGGATAAGAAAAAAAATCTCATTCCTATGTTGTCTGTCTTCTTGGTCCTCTTTAGTTGCTTTATATTTATCTTTTTACTATTTGTTAGCCACCCAGAGTCATACAAATATAATACATATATAAATCTGTGCAGGGAAACCAATTAAAATATCCATAAGAAGTAGCTATTCAACCCCTTTCTTAAAAACCTCCAGATATCGAGAATCCACAACTTCCGTTGGTGAAGTCATCATAGGTACTTATATAAGGTAAACATACAAAAACCTTTCCAATTCTCCATTCTTAATTTGAAATTCACTAAAGTACATGAGAAAATAATTGAACAAATATTGATTCAATTTGCTTACTGGGGGATTTGAACGCAATAGTGGACTGGAGAAAAGATTACATAAGTAACCAAAAAAATATAAAGAAGAGAAATTTATTGCCCAAGACATTCTTCAACTTGACAGAAGAATTAAATTTGATGGATATTTGGAGATTTCAAAACCCAAGGGAGCAGAAATTTACTTATAATTCTAACCCACACAAATCCTGGTCAAGAATTGATATGATATGGATTTCCAAGATCTTAGTCCAGGAAATTGGAGCGGTAGAGATTGGAATAAATGAATGGGCAGACTATAATCCCATATTAATAGAATGGAAAGGGCAGATACCAAAAAAAGGAAGATGGATGATGAATGTAAGAACAATTAAAGAGAAGGAGTATATTAAAACACTAGAAAAAGAACTTAAAGGGTTTTTTAAAGAAAATAGTAAGGAGCAAACATCCCTACAGATTCTATGGGATATCACAAAGGCCTATATTAGGGGCATAACCATTGCCTATAATAGTAAAAGGAAAAAAGAAAGGGAAAGGGAGTATAATAAGATACAAGAAGAAATCAGAACCTGGGGAAAAAAACTAGGTAGCCATCCAGGAGATGAAAAAATAAAAATTAATTGGATAACCGCTAAACACAAATTGAACCTGTTAGAACAGGAAAAAACTATCAACTCTTTGAAATATATTTCAAACAAAAATATTTTGAGCATGCAAATAAACCAGGGAGATGGATGACTTACAAATTAAGAAAAGAAAAAGAGAAAAGGATTATACACCAACTACAAGATAAACAGGGTAACTTACAGAAAAATATTGAACAGAAAAAGGAGATAGCAATCCAATATTTTCAGGAACTATACAGTCAAGAGGAGATATCAGATGGGAAAATAAAACAGTACTTGGAGGAGGAAGGGATCCCAGTAATTACGGAAGAGGATAGAGAGATGCTAAACAGAGAGATAACTAAAGAAGAACTACAGGAGACAATTAAAAGACAGAAAAACAATAAGACACCAGGAACAGACGGGATCCCGGTAGAATTATATAAAAGTTTAGATGAGACCTTGAATTCAATTCTCCTGGAAGTATATAACGAAGCCTTGAAAAAAGCAAAAATACCAGAGACTTGGAGAGAAGCTTATATATCATTGATCCCCAAGGAAGAGACATATCACATATATATACATACATTATATCAATGATGTATGTATATATATATATGTGTATATGTATAGTAATCACATATAGATACTTAAGAGAGTAGAAATGAATTTCATCATAGAATATGATTTATGGACATGGATATTTTAACATGGTTTTAACTGTTTTTGTATACATTTGAAAGTTAAATAAAGTTTGTTTTGAAAATTAAAAAAAAAAGAGAATTCACAACTTCCATAGGTAAACAGTACCGTTTTCCCAAAAATACGACTTATTCTGAAAGTAAGTCCTAGCTTGATTTTTACACGTGTGCCCACTATAAGCCCTACCCCCCAAAATAAACCCTAATTAAGATCCTGCCCACTCCAGAGTGCACGGGTAAAAATTAAGCTAGGGTGGGGATGGGGGGGTGGAACTGCCTTACTACTTACCTTTGGACAGTTGTAGCCAGCCCATTTCTTCTGCAGCCAGCAAGGCTGGCAAGGCTTTCCTGAAGGCCTCTGTAGCTGATAAGAAAGTTCCAAATCGATCCAGAGCTCTGTTATCAGCTGCAGATGCCTTCAGAAAAGTCTTGCTGGCCACAGAAGAAGTTCCTGAAGGTCTCTGACAGCGAAAAGGAGGCCAGGAGTGATGCGTGCAAGTGAAGTTAGTCAGTGGATGACATCCTCTGAAAATAAGACCTGATGCCTTTTTTGGTGGCAAAAATATATATACATATATAAGACAGGGTCTTATTTTTGGGGAAATAGGGTATTATACTGTTATCCTCAGGAATTTTTCCCTTGTTCTTTTTATCTATATGAGATGTGCAAACTGTATTGCATCTCTTTTCAAATGTGAGAAATCCCTACTGTACTTATGTAGGTTAAACAGCACCTTCCAAACACAAGGGGAATCCTAGCAGGTTTATGGAATTGCAAAGTTGGCAGAAAGACTAACAAACGTTTTTTTTTTTTAATTATTCCATTGAGGTATGAAACTCCAAAGCCATGATGTAAAAAGAGAGCAAATCCTAAATGGATTTGGAGAGAGCTTCTCTTCAAGAATTCTTTGAAACAAGGAATGTATACACAACATTCTAATATATGCACTTGTTCCAAATGTATACTTTATTATCCCTGATAATCTGAGACATTTTTGCATACCCTGAAAAATAGTAGTGAAATCACGGCTATAGGGTATGATTAGAATCAGTATCATAAAATAGTTGAAATTATTTTTCGCATTAAAAATTGGTTTCTTACTTCTACCCTATTACATTAGACATCAGGAAGAATGACTGAGCTGAAAAAACCATTTGGAGAGAAATGAGATGCCTCCTTAAGACACCTTTAGTTCATTAAAAAAAACAAAAAAACTTTGTTAGCTTCTAATTAAATGCAAGAATATACATGCACAATAATTATTCATTGACTGATGTTGGTCATGCTGGCTGGGAATGATGACAGCTATATTCCAACTCATTTGGAGGTCATATGTCTGAACCTCTGAATCTTCAAAGCAGAACAAGTAACACAGCAAATGGCACATGGAATAATAATAGGTAACTAACATAGAAACAGTGAAGAGTGATCTGTTGGGAATGCCACTGCTGGCTACTTACGGGATTTCTAAGAGGAGGAGAATTCTCCCCTATGTTAATATATTTTTTAATTAGATAGGAAATGGACGTCTTAAGGTATGTCAAATGCAACAAAGCCAAGAAATGGGCATTACTCCCTAATAGGGAATTTGGATTGAGTTATTGATTGATTGATTGATTGATATGTAACAATGCTAACAAAAATAATTACAATGGCTAGATTCACCCTGTTGCAGCAAGCCAGACCAAAACAAAGCTTATTGTAACATTGTGTGATGTATGAATTCTATTTTGGGCATGTAGCTATATCTGTGCACATTTGCATGAATAATTCCATATTTGCAAAATCTGCCGAAACACAATCTTGTTTCTACTGATGTCTCCATTAATACCACCTGTGACATATCAAGCTAGTACAATCCATCAGAAATACCTGAGCAACATCATCTATTCTTACTTCCTGCTGGGCAGATGCATTGGTGAGACACAAGTGGTGTTGCCCTCCTTTGTGGAAGTGAAGGGGGCTTTTCTTGTTGAAGATGTAATGGAAATTATAGTCTAGAGCAACATTTCTCAAATATTTTGGTCTCGGAACCCTCTTACCTTCTTAAAAATGATTGAGGACTCCAAGGAGCTTTGTTTTGTGTGGGCTGTATCTGTTAATATTTATTGTTTTAGAAATTAAAACTGAGAATTTTAAAAATATTTATTTATTGACTTCATGGCCTCCTGAAAGGGCCCCAGATTATCCTTTGAGACTTTCTGGTCTTAGTTGTGTCTGGCTCAAAAACCAAGAAAGATATGTGGTGATTTTTCCATACAAATTTCTTTATTGTTCTACACCTATAGACAGAATCTTGCCTGATTAAAGCCCTCTTCTCTCTATCTCAAGCATATACTCTGTGAACTATTAGGGAGGGACTATTTTTACCCTCTTTCTTTCACACAAACGGTCTGAATTGAGCTGCCTCTTATTTCTCTGGAATGTACCTCCTCCCTCCTGGGAATCCAGCTTTCTACATACCCTCACCAATTGCTTATATATTCTCCCATCTAGTCACGACAAATATTGGCAAAACATTGGGATGTTGCAAGTCCGCAGAAGAACAATGTTAGCATTTGGAGCTGGGTTTTTTTTTTTCCTTCTCCCTGGCCTAGAAAGACACATTAGTGAAAAAATGAGGCTTGTTTCCAATCAGAATAGAAATAATGCAGTGTTTTTTTTTCTCTCTATCAGATATAATTAAGCCAGTGCCATCTACTGCCTAAACTGTATAACAATACTATCCACGCAGAGGCGCTACCTAGGCTTTTCTTCTGCTGTACATGAAACAAATGTCAATCCATGAGCAAAATTAGATCTTTGCTGTGCTGCCTGATTAAATATTTCTCTCTTTTGTCTGGCTCACAGATTTCTGCTTACTATGTACAACCCCCCAAAGAATTATGACTTCTCAGCAAGAAAAACCCTTGTCCTAACCTGCTTACATGCTAAATATTTTACACACATGGTTGCTCAGGGGCTGATGTCATATGATGATCAGTGTGTCAGAAAGAGAGCCATGGAACGTGCCTGCCAACCACATTGCTGAGGTTGTGCATTTTCAACAAACCCGAGGAATGGAGAAACCTCAAGTAAAGCATGACATAATGCAGACACAAGACAACTTCAAGTGGATGGATGCTTTATTACTGGAAAAGTCAAACAAGCCTTTGAGTAAGAAAAACAATTCCTCTTTGCAAATTTTTGAAAACTAGCATGGTTTTCATCTTGAACTCACTATATTCACCAACATAATTTTTATGTCAATTACCGTCTCTGGATTCTAAGAGAAGCAAACAAATAAAACAGATCTTACACATTAAATTATCTAAATCCTTCAGAATAAATAGCAAAATGCCTGCTAGTGTAATGGCTAGGGAACACAAGAAAGAGAAACTGTGTATATTGAAAAGATCATAGTTGAAATTGTTATATAGCTCTGTATGCAAACTTTTACTATCTGTTGCTTGTTGCAAATGTCTGAGGCCATTCAGAATGAAGATGGGGATGTATTTGATTCATAATTTTCCAATAAAGTCCCATTTTCCAATAAGGTTTTATTGTATTCCAGTGATATGGAGAACCCGAAATTCACATTGATCTACTGCAAATGTTTAAAATAGAAGGCTTCCTCTTCCCATCCCCATGTGATCAAGTGAAGAGATCTAAGGTGCTAGCATAGCTTTGATAAGAAACTTAATTTTCAGGTGTTGGCAGGGGTGGTATTCAGCCAGTTCAGACCAATTTGCCCGAACCGGTAGAGGAAATTGCAGGTGTCTCCCCACCCCCGGCTCTATGCCATTCTATTTAGTCATGTTTTTGAGACCGGGCACATATGCACACACTCACATTTGCAAATAGGTAGGGAAAGTAAGTGAATACTAATCCTGGGTGTTGGCAAGATGTTCGGGGATTGCAAAAGTAAAGAACAGACGTATGGTACGATTAGGACTGCTACTGCTACCTATATGACGAATCTGGCCTAACCCAAAACTGTAAAGTAAAAAACCTGAGCCATAGAAATATTCATGATTCATCTCTGTTAGTCATTGATACTATGGCAATGCCAAATCCAGACAGCAAAATAATCCAACTTGGATTAGTAATTTGTTCCCGATGAACCCAACTGTATTCATTCTACAACTCAGGAAGAAGAAAACGCTGAAGCTACAAACAAGTTGAAAAAATGTCCTTTAACTCAGACTTCCATCATCTCTCTCTCTCTCTCTCTCTCAAGCTGAATGTAAAACAAAAGAAATACACTCTAATGCGAGAGTGTTTGAGGAGGATGAGAAAGAAACAGGAGAGACTTTAAACATAACCAACAGTTGGGAGAGGAGTTTGTTTGCAACTGCTTATCTTATAAACTTCAGTCCAGGCTGAAAAAGTCCCAAAAGAAAAGATTCAAAACATTCAAGAGATTCTTCCTTAATGAACTCATTAATAAAATAAGGTGTGGAGGTTCCAATGGCAATTTCCAAGATTCTGTATCTGACCCCTAAAACTTGCATTAAAAACTCCCAGTTGAAGCCCAAGTGATTCTTGCTTCCTTGACCGTTGAACGTGGCATGACAAGAGAACCCTTCTGTGGTGTTCTTCAATTTGTCCCCTACAGTGGCTTCTTCTGAAAAGTGGAGAAGGATGGGCAGGAACAATATCTACCATTTCCAAAAAATCCTTCCCTCCAAGATACAATTTCTTGATCTCCTTTAATGTGAACAAGAATAAGTAGAAGGTAAAGCTGTCAGTTGGATTAAGAGCATTATTGCAAGGAATAAGTGATATGGGCACCAAACCAACCATACTTGCATGGAGTCCTACTGAAGAAAGCTTGCCTACTGAGCTGGATCTCCAGAAAAATACTGTCAGCCCCAGCCCTGCGACAGTACCGGGGGCTGCCATTTGTGTGAGGATCGCCGTTACACTGCTGCACACTTTCGCCAATGACCCTTCCTGTGTGCCTGCTCTGCTGGGTCTTCAGCCCCGAGGCATGCCTCTCACTGCAACTCCCCTGCTGCATGCTAGATGACATCAGGGGCATGCACTGAAGCAGTTTCTCACCATCCATCACTTTAAGGAAAGACGGAGCAGCACCGAACTGGAGCGACTTGCGATGGATTGGGGAGGGAGTGGGAGGATACGGTTGAATTGGATAATTGAGTGATTGCTCTGGGGTGGAGCTGTACGCTGCTTAAAGGGCGATGGGGAGCATGGGGTGTCAGCTCCAATGAAGATTCCTTTCTATAATACTTTAAGGTGGTCCGTTAGTACCGATATCAGGATAAACAAACTTGGTTACTGCTTTTGCGTGCTGAGGGTTTTTCCCCATACTTTATGGAACCTGACAAATACTCTGAGAGAAAACCTATAGGAAATGTGGAATAAATACTTCCAAACCCATAGAATCTTAAATGTAGAACTTTGAAACAAAGTGAGTTGAGTAACCCAAAGGATTATCTCTAATTCAGCTTGTCATTCTTCTTCCTATAAACAAAGTACATGGGTAAATCCATGCAGATTTCTTGGAAAGAAAATGGAAGTGATTTGCCACTGATGGCTTCTGGGATTTTTTTAATTTTTATTTATTTATTTATTTATATTTGGAGTGTGTAGCCCTTGGGTTTTCCTTTTGCCTCCCAATCCTTAGTTTTCAAACCCAGACAAATATCTACCACTTGCAACACCTGAAATCTTACCACTCTGCTCTTTTGGTTGAAAGATTCCATTTCCCCATGTTACCTTTATTCTTTTTATTTATTTATTTATTTTATTAGATTTATAAACCGCCCTACTCCTGGGGGACTCAGGGTGGTGTACATATAAATACAGAAGTTTAAAATAGAATAAAACGAATTAAATAATTTGGCTGACAATTAAAACCCCAATAATTTAAAACAAATTTTAAATTTTAAAATTTTAAAAGGACAATCTCCCTATGGAAGAATTAGAAAGTCCTGACCCTCCCCAATTCTCATCACTTCCAACAGTGATACCCAAGGTTGTCATAAAAATTCCCAATCAGTCAGCCTTTTGACATTCTTGCCCTAAAGCATGTCATTAAAATAAATTTAAAAAATTAAGTTATGATGCCGTTAAAGGCCTCCCAAACTCTGTTCTTCTCTTATCCTTTTCGCTTCATCCTAGTTCAGAAAATTAAGCCTTCCAGGTATGAAGCATATCTTCATGCCGCTCAATAAAGCATTTGGGCCTTGATCCAGCCAGACACTTTAGAACATGCTTAAAGTTTCATCCAGGATTTATGAGCTTTGCTGCTGACTCTTTGATTTGGAAGAGAAAGTGCCCAGATTGATAAAAGGTAAGGTGCTGAATTCCAGAAGGCTGCAAAAATCTGGACATTAAAAATTGCTAATCAAGTCAAATTCTTTATTATAGATCTGTGACCCAGACTATCAATCAATCAAACTTACTAAATAAAATGACAAAATACAACTTACAAAGCAGAAGATACAAAATAAAATAATTGTTGTGGGAGACAAACATGGCAAGACACAGAAGGGGAATGGGCAAGGGTAAAAGCAGAAGAACTGTCATGGAGTTTTTGTCTGAGTTTTTTGTTTGTTTTGCAAGAGTATTTTGGGGGAGTTAGTTTATTTTGGGGGTGCATGAAAATATGTACAGGTAGTGCTCAACTTACGACCACAACTGGCCCCAAAATTTATGTTGCTAAGTGAGACATTAGTTAAGTGAGTTTTGCCCCTTTTTATGACCATTCTTGCCACATTTGTAAAGTGAATCACTGCAATTGTTAAGTTAGGAACACGTTTGTTAAGTGAAACTGGCTTCCCCACTGACTTGGCTTGTCAGAAGGTCACAAAAGGCATAACCCTGGGATACTGCAACATATATATATATATATATATATATGTAGGTCTTTGGTTATTCGGGTCTTCTCCCGCATAAAATTGGAAGTGTCTTGGCGACATTTCGACAAAGTCTCATTCGTCATCTTCAGGCTGGTGTTCTCGGCTTCGTGCTTCCAGGAGCACGATAAACAGGAATAAGTATACCACAGTGCCATGGCTCAGTGGTGGGATTCAAAAATTTAGTTTGGTAGGCATGGCATGGCATGGCATGGCATGCCTTGGTGGGTGTGGCAGGGGAAGGATACTGTAAAATCTCCATTCCCTCCCCACTCCAGGGGAAGGTTACTGCAAAATCCCCATTTCCTCCCAATCAGCTAGGACTCGGGAAACAGAAAATAGATGGGGGTGGGGTCAGTCAGAGGTAGTATTTACCGGTTCTCCAAACTACTCAAAATTCTGCTACCGGTTCTCCAGAACTGGTCAGAACCTGCTGAATACCACCTCTGCCATGACTACTTAGAATGCTAAAAAAATGGAACGTACAATATTCGATGATGAAGTAGAATGATTTTGTTCAAATGTATTCCAAGGGTGGTATGAGTCACTTGTCAGTGTCATTAAATACTGACCAAAACTTAATCCTTAGAAAGTGTTTGAAGTGGCAAGTCTAACGCATGACACACACTTTGCAATAAGGGCCTACTGCAGTTTGTTTAAAAACATGCTGCACTTTTAACCCCGGGACAAAGAGAAATACCAAAGGAATCCCAGAATCCAGGCAAAAAAAAAAAAAAAGAAAAAAAAAAAGAACAGAGCTGAACAAGTAACTAATAAACAATCGCTATCTAATCGGCCTGAACCAGCTGCATTTGCTCAGCTATAAACGCTAAAGAAAACCCAAAGGCAAATTTAACAAGAATTGTACGATTAGGCCTCATAAAGTACCAGCATCTGCATTCTTAACTAGTTTATTTCAAGGTTTGACAGAGCATTATTTTCTGTATATGCAGCTTAACTATGTTCAAGGCAGGCTTTCTTGGGATAAATATTTTTTCTTGAGCTAAACAAACTGGTTTCAACTCTTGGGGGTAGTTTGATTTTGCTGCCCTTTAAAGGCAAAGCTTTGAACAATATTCATCAGGGATAATGAGGCTCTACCATAGTATAAGTATATAATATATATAGAGAGAGTAGAGAGTATAAGCATAGAAGAACAGAAGTAATCAACAGTAGGCGGAGCTAAATAATTCCCATGGGAGGAGCCTAAACTAATCAGCTTTAGTTGTGTCACGCTCAGTGATGGTATTCCTACAGTATGTCACACATGTCAAAGTTGACACACCACAGTGCTTTGAGTGACATGCTAACGTTCACCAACTATTTTCAAAAGCCCATCCCGTTTTCTGTGATTTTCAGAGGCTGGCGGGCGTCGTCTTACAGAGTCTCCGAGCCCACTTGAAGTCATGTGAGAAAGCCATATTTTTGCACACCCCCTCAGCCTCCAAAAATTATCAGAGTGTGGAGTGTGCTTTCATGCACTTTTGTGAACCTACTTTGAGAACAAAGTTCTTGTGCAACCTGAGCAGTTTTGGGATCGGTCACAGAGGCTAGTCAACAGGAAGAGAGCACTGCCTGAAGGTAAGTGGTGCATGGCAGATCCTGGTGGCCATTGGGCCAGGGGGGCAATGATGCCCTTCCCCAAGGCTCACACACATTGGGGAATGGCATGTGGGTTTTTTTGAGTTGCAGTGGTAGTACTAGGGCTGAAGTCAATGCTTTTTTTGATGCATAACACATTCATTTTCCCCATGTTTTGAATGTAACTGTCCACATTACCGTGGGATAAGGTTTTTGTGTCTGTTTTATCCTGTGCAATGTAACTATGTATTTTATACATATTATTTTCAATAAATTTGCAGTTCACTCTTCGCACATGTAGAGACTAGAACAAAGGCATGCATGCATGCTATCGTTCAACTAACCCTTGTCTCAGCTGCTGTCAGATCAAGTGTTAACCATCCCAATCAGTCATCTAGTGAAGAAACACTCATGGCCCATCATTTACACCAAGAGTATAATTTACTAAGTCAAAATGGTTATAGAAGTAGCATAGCTCAATCTGGCAATTTTGTGCACAAACTACACAGTTAACATTCTCTTTTCCCTAGCCATCACCGTGTTATTAGTCAATGTTCAACTAGGTGCTCTCATATTGTTTGGGCAATGGACCCTTCATTTGTGGGCTTCCCAGCTCAGCAGTCCATTGGATGACCTTGAGAAGGTTGGCATGGCTTGGTTCCCATTCCCCTCCTACAGTGGTAAAGTTCAAATTTTTTTACTGCTGATTCTGTGGGCGTGGCTTGGTGGGAGAGATGTGGCTTGGTGGGCTGGCTTGGTGGGTGTGGCAGGGGAAGGATACTTCAAAATCTCCATTCCCTCCCCACTCTGGGACCAGCCAGAGGTGGTGTTTGCTGGTTCTCCAAACTAATAAAAATTTCCACTACTGGTTCTCCGAACTACTCAAAATTTCCACTATTGGTTCTCCAGAACCTGTCAGAACCTGCCTGATTTCACCCCTGCTCTCTTCCCCACCCCCCACCCTCCGCAGTTCCTCCCTACATTCCAGTCTTTCCTCTCCCCCCCCCCCCCCGACAGGCTGTCAGCTTGCAATGTGAGGCTGACAGAAGGACAGCCATGAGATCCAGCTGGTGACTCTCAATTGCTGAGATGAGACTGCTGATGAGACCTTGGGCGATTCTGCCAGTGCAGTAGATGTTCACTCAAGGATCAAAAGGGGACATAAGGACAGTGGTGAGATTCGGAGTTATAGCAGGTTTTAGTGGTGGTTTACTCATCAGGATTTAGAACTGGCTCCAGCTTGGTTTCAGACTTGGTTAGCAAATCAGTTTGATAACACAGCTTCCTGTGAAAGTGGATTACTTTAATCAGCGTTAGAGGCAGTATATGAGGTAAAGTGTGTTAGAGGAGTCTGCAGAACAGACCCAATATTCATCCCCCAAATTTATGTAACCTAGTCAATAAGTATTAAACAAGAATGAAAGTTCATCTACCCCCAAATTCTGCTTCTAATTGCATTTTAGACACATTTTTGTTGAGTGCCTCATTGTACATGCCAAAGTTGTGATCTCATCAGGAGGCCTGAACATTTGCTGCCAGCTAGATTTGCCCAGTGATAGGAAATGCATTTCCTTTTGGTGTGTCTTAGTAGATGATAAATTTCTTAGAAAAACAATGCCAACAATGCCTTGGAAATTTTGGCAAAAGCCAGCGGATATTAGAATATGCGATGACAAATGTTTTAGATTCTAAATAAAGCATCCTGAAAATTGGAAGAAGCCAGCCTCTGAAATTTAAATGGCAGTGAGATAATCAAGAGCCTTGGAACAGAGTTAGCACACAAAGAATCCAAAGGCAATCAAAAGGTTGGTTCATAATTAAAATCTGCATAACTACTGCAAGGTTGAACATTTTGCAGGTAGATTTTGTGCTCTCTTTCATATAGAGCAACTGGCTTTTCCTAAACTGGTTTGTCTTCAGGATAAGCCCCAATTGTCTGAAAACAACACATTAAACTACAAATCATGGTTTGTTTATAAACCCACAACTAAGCCAAACCCAAACAGACAACATTACTATTTAGTACAATGTAAGAGCCTGTAATGAGTCTCATCAGGCCTATTTCAAATATTTTCTGTCCTCATCAAGGCAAAGTACCAGAAGAAGCAATGTTGGAAGTATGAACCAGAGATTCTCTATGACCCAGAGGCACCTGGCTATTGCTGTTGAAGCAATGATGGTGAGTTTTAAATTTCCCTCTGCCACGGGTGCTCCAATTCACACCCCCAGATGAAGCATGAACCAGTCTCGACTCTGTACAATCATATCTAATACAAAAATATGGAGTCCAAGATGTGTTTGAGTTTCAGATCTGTTACACAGGACTGAAATTCAGATTTTGGGCCAATGCCATCTTGAGAGCAGCAAGAGCCCACGAGAGCTATCATCACAGCTATTATTCTTATATTGCACAGGGAGAATGAGGACAGTGTGAGACAATTCTCAATTATAGAAGAACATGTAGAGATGCTGCTTTAATCATAACAGTGCTACATTCCTGTCCTTGGCCTAGAAATAGACAATAAAAACAAGGCCACAGGTTTCTAGCCAATAATAAGCTGGAAACATATTTGCTTAAAAAAAAATGGCTACCATACCTCAAAACAATTTTTTGCAAGGCAAGTTACACCACTTGAATTGCAATGTAAAAAATTAATTAGGCTCATGTTATATGTGCATAAAACCAGGGGTGAAATGTTCCCGGTTCGGACCAGATTGTCTGATCCAGTAGTGATGGCAGCGGGTGGTTCAGAGAACCAGTAGCAGAAATCCCTGCCCCCCCCCCATGCCCAGCTGAGCTGCGCAATCATCAGAGGCTGGTTTTTTTACTTTTAAAAGCATTTTTTCTACAACCTTTTCGGCCGAAAAAATGCTTTTAAAAGTTAAAAAAAAAAAAGCCTCTGATCATCGTGTGGCTCAGCTGGGATGTCAGAGGCTTTTAAAAGCATTTTTGCTACAACCTCAGCCAAAGAGCTTGTAGAGGAAAAAATGCCTTTAAAAGCCTCTGGCGATCCCAGCTGAATTGCCTGATCATCAGAGGCTTCTAAAAGCATTTTTTTCTGCAACCGCTTAAGGTTGTAGAAAAAATGCTTTTAAAAGTTAAAAAAAAAAAAGTTGGCCACGCCCACCCAGTCACATTACCCCCCTCCCCACCAAACCATTCCCACAGAACCAGTAGTAACAAATTTTAGATTTCACCCCTGCATAAAACATATAACAATAAAGCTGATAGAAGTAAAATAGTAGTAAAATAAGTTCTCTTGCAGTATAATAGTTAAAATATGAACCTATCAAATTGCATCTTTGTTATGGTTATAGACCAGCATACAGAGGGTGGGGTACAGTCAATTAAAAAAGCATAGATGATTTATTAAAATCATAAAAAGCTAAAAGATATAAAACAAAGTGTGTATAAAAAACTAAACTCTAAAAGGATTAGATTAGATGAGCATTTGATGAGTGTAGGGAAGCAGATAAGGACCTATAGTTATATGAAAAGCTTGAGAAAACAATAATATCTTCGTGAGATGCTGGAAAGGCAAGAAAGTAAACATCTAAAGTAGTGAATCTCCCTGGGAAGAATATTCAACATCAGCCATTTACACTCAATTGTTGTGACCTATTTCTTTCTTCTTTCTTTGAGTGACTCAACCTAAGATTACTAGATTTCCAATGTCATTAGCAAAAAAGAAAACAGTACATTTCCCTTGGAATTGCTGAAGAGAGGGAGGCTAATTTTCCCTCTCCTTCTCAACAATTTTACTCAATGGGAAACCAGCAATCTGCTAGCAAATTACTAGTTGGGGGCAGGGGGGAGGGCGGAAAGTTGGGTGCTTTTCCTTTTTTTCCTAATTACTATGCAAGAGCGTGTGTCTGCCTGTTTGTGAGAGGAAGGGTAGAGAAGAAAAATGTTATTTTGATCAATGAGAAACATGAGAGAATGATCATGTATGGGAGAGGCAGCAGTACTAATGCAGCCCTGGACACTCAGCCCAAAAACCTGAGTACTTCTAAGGCCCAAAAGTGTTGCCCTGTACTATTTTGTGGTTGCAGTTTCCACTGGCTCTGCTAGTTGGGGGAGCATGATGAGAACCATAGTTTAACACTTCCATTCTGAAAAGACCCAGTTTGAGAAAGCTGATCTACTAAGCTTTCTAGCAATAGCATTTAGACTTATATACTGCCTCATAGTGCTTTGCAGCTATTAAATTCAGTGGGACACGAACACAGCAGCTTGGCTAACGTAATAATTTATTCACACACAAGTTCAACCGTAACGATGCCATCAGGATAAACACAACAACTCAGAACAGGTTGACAGCTGCTTAAATAGCAAGCTGCCAGAACAGGACAACCAATCAGGAGGGCGCTTTTCTCCCGCCGAAATACAGCCTGCATCTTAGCCAATCGGGAGGGGGGCGTGGTCCGAGGCAGTTCCGCAGACGTCATCTCTGCAAGAACTCAACAGCAGCCTTCTCTAACAGGTTTACAGAGTCAGTTGGTTATTGCCGCCAACAGTCTGGGTCCTCATTTTACTGACCTCGGAAAGATGGAAGGCTGAGTCAACCTTGAGCCGTTCAGAAACGAACTCCTGACGGTGGGCACAGTTAGCTTGCAATACTGCGTTCTTATCCTGCGCCACCACCAGGGCTCTTATATTTATATTTAAATTTAAATACCATTTATTTATGGTCATTAATTGGTCTGTACTAATAGAGACACACTTAAAAGAATAAAATCACTTACACAGCTCTAAAGTATTTTTAAAGGGTAACATATTCATAATGGCAATTTTTGTCTACCATGCCATAATCTAAAGCAATACTTTTTGCTATAAGAGGTTTGTGATGATGGGGGGGAGGGGGTAAGGGGGTGGATCACATTATTAGTCACATTTTGAGGGTACCCATATCCAAAACGTCCCCAGGTGGCATCACAAGACTGAAAAGCAAGAATAAGCAATAGCACTTATATACTACTTCATAATGCTTTAAAGCCCTTTCTAAGTGGTTTACAGAGTCAATGTATTGCCCTCAACAATCTGGGTTCTCATTTACTGGCCTCAGAAGGATGGATGGCTGAGACAACCTTGAGCCGGTGAGAATTGAACTCCTGGAGTGAGCAGTGAGTTAGTCTGAAGTACTGTAATTTAACTGCTGCACCATCATGGGTCCAAGAAGAAGAAAAAAATGTAAGAAAGAATAGATTGACTCCAAGGAAACCGATTTTAAAATGTTAAATAACATGTCCCAAAAGATCCTGAATTGAAATTTATATTGTAAACTCCTTTGGGCAGAGACCTATGTTTTAAGTTACTATAAATCAATATAAAAGTAAAGTTCGCTTGGTGTTGAGTTTGAGGCCTGGCAATGTTGTGGGTGTGTCCATGTGGATGTGTCCACCTGGCAGCAACACAGAAGTGAATTGTCACTGCCTTTTTCTGAGACATCATTTTCAATTTCCCAATTTAATCCACACCTGTGGTGCTTGCATTTCCAGCTAGTCTCCCAATCAGACACTTAGTAGATTTGACTTTGCTTAACTTTTTGAGTTTGTCCAAAGTCAGTTAGGACTGTTCATATAAATATAATGTCACTAAATCAAAATCTGGCCCAATGCTGAATTGATTCTGGGCAAGTATTCCAGGAACTGATGTGCTTTCTCACTTTGGAGATGGTGTGGAGGTGTAGTAAAAAATGACTTTCCTTTAACTTCTTAACTATGCAACAGTTTTGCAGTCACTTTGGCTACAATTGCTGTTTCAATAAATAACCAACATTCTCAGTATATTTTTTCAATTTATTCAATCAGTGAAGTTCCCATGAGAGCATATTTATCATACTTTAACTATTGACAGTTATATTTTCTCCACAATGGGGCGTGCAATTGTTTAATTGCTTTTTTCAGAGCTGTCTTCCTGAAGCAAAAGGTTCTTATCTCGGTAGAATAACTTTTATTATCAAGAAGGAGGAAAAAGGAAGAAGTTGTTGGTGCTTTCGCTTAGATTTCTGGAGGTACACACCAGTGGTGGGTTTCAAATTTTTTTACTACCGGTTCTGTGGGTGTGGCTTGATGGGCGTGGGATGGCTTGGTGGGCTTGGCTTGGTGGGCATGGCAGGGGAAAGTTACTGCAAAATCCCCATTTCCTCCTGATCAGCTGAGACTCGGGAGGCAGAGAATAGATGGGGGCAGGGCCAGTCAGAATTTTTACTACCGGTTCTCCAAACTACTCAAAATTTCTGCTACCAGTTCTCCAGAACTGGTTAGAATCTGCTGAAACCCACCTCTGGGTACACACCAACAAACTCCTGTTCAACATGAAGGAATTTTTACCCAGTTTGCATGAGTCAAGGTGCAAAAATCTTGTGTCCCAATCTTGTTTCAGCAAGGATGTGTCCCAAAAATCAGGCCACAAGTTCACATTCTTACAGAATATCTCTCTCTCTCTCTCTCTCTCTCTCTCTCTCTCTCTCTCTCTCTCTCTCTTTCTGGAAGAGACCCCCTCTTACTACTTGCTCACAGTTCTTTGCTCACAGTATTCGGAACAATTCAGCTCCTAGAAGTGATTTCCATTTCAATGCATCCCTCCACTTCATCTGAATGGACTCCTCTGTTTAACCAGTCGCTTCTCCAAGAGCAAAGATGGTCACAGACATTATGCAGACTCTTCAGTCTGAAATGAGACAACAGGGGTTTCCTCCCCTCCCCCCCATTCCCTTTCACAATGGATCAGATCATTCTGAAGGAACACTTCAGCCTGCTTACAAGGGGAAAATAATTCACGGAAAAGACCATCAATAAGGCCTTCAGGCTTTATAATCCTCAAACTTTGGCCTTCATTTGTCAAAATCATGGCTCAGAGCGGCTAGAATCAGGTACATGCACTACATTCAGGACAAATTGTTCAAAAAGTTCCCTGATGTGGAATCAAATAACACAAAGCAACCAAGTCAGGGTATTTGGGGTGGGGAGGGTGTCCCAAAAACCAAACCGCAAGCACCATCAAAACCTTATCCTTTTTTTTTTTACTTATTTATAGTCCAACTTAATTATTTTTATAAATAACTCAAGACGATAAACATAGCTAATCCTCCTTTCTCCTGCTTTTTCCCCAACAATCCTGTGAGGCAGGTTGGCCTGAGAGAGAGAAAGACTGAGCCAAATTCACCCAGCCTAAGGCAGGACTAGAACTCACGGTCTCCTGGTTTCTAGCCTTATGCCTTAACCAGTAGACCAAACGGGCTCTTTTTCTTTTAGTGCACAGTGCATGTATAAAAGGGGAGGGGCTTTGATTCCACAAGGGCAATCAACCATCATGACACCCTTTATTTCCTCCATCCTCCTCCCTGCACATGACTCCGCCCATTTCTGCAGCTCTCAGAGAGACGCTTTTAGGGTGGTTTGCTTGAGCGGATTACAGAATCCCCTGAATATTCCTGACATTTTGAGTTTGAATCCGCAGTTTACAGCAAAAGCTTTGTTCTTCAAAGTTAAATGGAAACACAGAGCACCCATGCCGTGTCTGGACTATGTTTTGATAATAACAAACTTGCACCCACCCAGCAATTAAGCACAGTTTGGATCAGCAAGTCCATGTCCAAATTAAAATTAAAGGTGTAATCATAGAGCTACGTACTTGTCTCAGAGAGAAGTTATACTCCCTTTAGCTTGGTCATGTACAAGCTAGTTGGCTAGTTGCTTCACTGAAAGTTGGCTTCCCAACTCTGTCATTAAAGAAGCAAAGTAAGAATCCCAAGACATTTTTCTTTGCCAAGGCACCTGCAAGAACCCAATGGGTTGTGCGTCATCAGAATATGCATGTTGGTAGCATGCTGTGTGTCATCCACCACAGGTTCCTGTAATGTGTGTGTGTGTGTGTGTGTGTGTGTGTATGATGCTTACTATATCTATATCTATATCTATATCTATATCTATATATCTATATCTATATCTATATCTATATCTATATCTATATCTATATCTATATCTATATCTATATCTATATCTATATCTATATCTATATCTATACCTATACCTATACCTATACCTATATCTATATCTATATCTATATCTATATCTATATCTATATATCTGTCTGTCTGTCTATATCTATCTATCTATCTATCTATCTATCTATCTATCTATCTATCTATCTATCTATTTGATGGTTACTAATTGCCCATACAATGGGAAGCTTTCAAAGGATTGATGTATTGGTTTGCAATCATTTTATAACATACAGTATAACATGCACTTTGAAGAGAGAATGAAGAGGGAACAGTAATGTCAACTCCAGATTTTCTTTCCGCATACATAGTTAGTGGTTTATCACCACTTTTGGGCCATCATCTACAAGAATTCATGGGTCATATATGCCTTGTCATTATCTAAAATAAACTCTTTTAGATATAAAGTTCTAAGAGATAACTGAAACCTAGATATGATTACTTTGAGGCAAAATTTGCTGATTATGCCACAATGATTGGTTCATATGTAACACTAAGCCATAATGAAGTGGTTCCCAAAATATATGAAGCCAACATTAAACAAATCAGAATACAAGCTGGAATAAGGCTTGAAGCCAGAGTATTTCCTTATTTGTCAGAATATAATGACGGTGCATATATAACCCATGGAAGTATGCTTTGTTTGCCCATGGTTTCTTCAATAAAATACCATCAAACAAGTTCACAAGAACTTTAAGCTATAATTCATACTTGACAAACCACAGTAAATGGATGTGTTCAAAAATAGGCTATGCTAAGACTGGAACTATCAGTTGGGTTGCAAAAATCCAAATGGCCATTACTGGTGGCAACTAAGTAATGCAGAGTGTGTTACTTACTGCCTTTGTTGCCAGTTGATGGTCACTGAGAGTTTTGCAGCCCAGACGGGCATCCATATCATGGCCTGTGTGAGCCTCGCCAAGTAGTAGACTAGTAGACAATGACCATCAACAACTTCAAACACATCTGAGTTTCTAAACATGTGGTGACAACATGAATTCCAACACTTTACTTGGTGAACCATATTTGTTCACCAAGTAAACTTGGTGAGCTTGAGGACAATCTCTTCCAAGGTTGGTTGGCATGTGATAGACTCACAGATGCTTCCCAAAGAGGTCAATTTACAGCTCAGATTCTTATGCCATTGAGTTGGTTTGGCTTCTGTACAGCCCTGTCAGTATCTCCTGGATATAAAGTTTGTAACTCTTAACTTATTGGTTACTAAGGTGGTAGAAGACGTTCTGATCCATCTGGTATATTAGACATATGATAAAAAGAAGAGGAGTTCTGATTACACAATTGCAGGTCCCATTTTGACCTTCCCACACAAGTCCTTGTTCAATCGGGTGTGCATTCCAAATGCCAGATTTTCTAAAGTGGCTTGGATTCAAGGCATTAAAGGCTTTCAAGATAATTACTAGCACACTGTGAAACAAATTGGCAGTCAGTATAATGTTTTTAATACCTGGGTAATTATGTTAAAAATGACTCTGGAGACTGCAGGCAAACTGCCATCTTTTGAAATGTTTGAGTTTGAATTAGTTGAAGTTTCTAGACCACTTTAAAAAAATCTTATGCAGCATGCGGGGCTAGATTTAAGTTTAAAGCCAGACTATGGCATCAGATGTACCTGGTTAAGATTCTTTTCTTCTAAAAGCAAATGTAGCTGAGAAATCAGCCAAACAACCTTTGGCTTTTGACTGAACTCTCCTAATTCCTTTTTGGGTTACTGTAACCCAGGGGTGTCCATCCAACCTTGGCAACTTTAAGACTTGTGGACTTCAATTCCCAGAATTCCCCAGCCAACCATAGACTTGAAGTCCACAAGGTTGCTAAGGTTGGACACCCCAGTGTAAAGTCAATTGGGCTGAGTCCAGAGTTAAATTTAACAGAGTGGTGTTTCTAGAAGAAAATTGGAGGTTATTTATTATTTAGATCTAATGCAAACAGAAAGCCTCAAAATCAAACGGTGACCACAAATAGATAGGGAATGGATGGATGGATGAATATTTTTATGTTTTCATCTTGGTTATCCACATGGGTACACCTTTTCTGCACATTTATATAGGAAAAACAATTCAAAATCATTTTAAAGAATTAACATTTGATGCAGAAATGAATTAAAGTGGATTGTCCAAATCTAATTAAAAAATTCAGGAATATGGCTAAATGCAATTGAAAATGCCTCCTCAATGCTGAAATGATATTTATTTATTTATTTATTTATTTGTTTAGATTTGTATACCGCCCTTCTCCTTGCGGACTCAGGGCGGTGAACAGCCAAATAAAATAGTACACAAAAGTTAAACAATTTCTTTAAAAAAGCATATAACTTTGGCTAAAAATTAAAACCATTAACCATTAAATATTTAAAATACCCAACCCTATAATACAGATCTTAAAAATTCAGCGGGGTCAGGCTAGACCAGCAAGCTGAAAGAGATGAGTTTTCAGGGCCCGACGAAAAGTCCGGAGGTCAGCAATTGTTCTCAGTTTTGGAGGAAGATCGTTCCAGAGGGTAGGGGCTGCCACAGAGAAGGCCCTCCCCCTGGGGGTCGCCAGCCGGCATTGTCTGGCTGACGGCACCCTGAGGAGACCCTCTCTGTGGGAACGCACCGGCCGGTGGGAGGCTATTGGCGGCAGAAGGCGGTCCCGTAAGTACCCTGGTCCTAAGCCATGGAGCGCTTTAAAGGTGGTCACCAACACCTTGAAACGCACCCGGAAGTCCACAGGTAGCCAATGCAGCTCGCGCAGGAGAGGTGTCACATGGGAGCGTCCCGTCGCTCCCATAATCCCCCGCGCGGCCGCATTCTGCACTAGTTGGAGCCTCCGGGTGCATCCCAAGGGGAGCCCCATGTAGAGAGCATTGCAGTAGTCCAGGCGAGAGGTGACGAGTGCCTGAGTGACTGTGCGTAGGGAGTCCCGATCTAGAAAGGGCCGCAACTGGCGTATCAGGCGAACCTGATAGAAAGCTCCCCTGGCCACAGCTGTCGTGTGATCTTCCAAAGACAGCCGTGGGTCCAGGAGGACGCCCAAGTTGCGCACCCTTTCCGTGGGGGCCAATGATTCGCCCCCAATAACCAGTGATGATGTAAGCTGGCTATATCGGGACGCCGGCAGCCACAGCCACTCGGTCTTGGAGGGGTTGAGTCGAAGCCTGTTTCTCCCCATCCAGGCCCGCACGGCTTCAAGGCACTGGGACATCACTTCCACGGCATCGTTGGGGTGGTCTGGGGTGGAAATGTACAGCTGCGTATCATCAGCGTACTGATGGAACTCCACCCCAAAACCACGGATGATCTCACCCAGCGGCTTTACATAAATGTTGAACAGGAGGGGCGAG
Source organism: Masticophis lateralis (assembly GCA_030761175.1). Lineage (NCBI taxonomy): Eukaryota > Metazoa > Chordata > Lepidosauria > Squamata > Colubridae > Masticophis > Masticophis lateralis. The sequence goes on from JAUDYJ010000003.1 coordinate 128,116,999, forward strand.
AGGACCGATCCCTGCGGCACCCCACACACTAGGCACCTCGGGGTCGACCGCTGCCCCCCTGTCAACACAGATTGCGACCGGTCGGAGAGGTAGGAGGAGAACCACCGTAAAACGGTGCCTCCCACCCCCAGTCCCTCCAATCGGCGCAACATGATACCATGGTCGATGGTATCAAAAGCCGCTGAGAGGTCTAATAACACCAGGATAGAGGAATAACCCCTACCCCGGGCCCGCCAGAGATCATCCACCAATGCGAAGCTAATTTGAAGCTAATGTTTAATAAGGCACAGAATGATCATGGATGACTTTTACTCTTTGGTTATTTTCAGTCAATAAAACCTTTGAATTACTTCAATTCTGGTAATTGAAGTCCACAAGTCTTAAAATTGCCAAGGTTGGACACCCAGATCAAACCTATTTAGAATAGGCATAAATAGCAATAGCATAGCATTTGAACTTATATACCGCTTCACAGTGCTTTACAGCCCTCTCTAAGCGGTTTACAAAATAGTATCATGTCCCTTAAAATTATAACGTGATATAGTTTTTGCAGAAACTAGTTTTCTCACATTGATATATTTTAATTTTTTTTGCCTTCTCTTTGATTTTATAATTATATTGTTTGATTTAAGCTTTCATTTAATTTTGCAGCAACCGGCAAATAAATATGTGAAATAAGTAAGTTAAATAAGTGCCCCTACATTGATGTGACATAATGGTTGTTACAGTTCCCTCTTCCAAGAAATTGGGCAACCATAAAGTAGTAGCAAAGCTTATCTTTAATGCCTTCTAGGGGCCATCTGGATTTCTGTAGCCCAAATATGACAGCCCTACATTAAGCTTAAGCATCTTCTCTTTATCCTTTCTGCTTTGCATTCACGTCCTTTTGAAAAAAGAAAAAGCAAAGGACACAGTATTTTTATTTTTATTGAAAAGTTTTTTTTAAAAAATTTACACATATTTTCCCCTCCCTCCACACCCCTCCCGTTCCAACCCTCCCCGCCCCCCGGACTTCCCGGAACAAATACAGGATATAACATTTAACAAACATAAAAAGAAGAACATACACTACCTATCTATAGATTTATCTCCCTCTTGCACTTTAACTCCCCTTGTTCATATCTAAATATAATTATTTAAATCAGTTCTTGCTTGAAAATAGCCCAACTTCATTCTTGTCCATTCTTCAATAATGAATTGAATGGATTAACTCAATAGATTAAGGACATAGTATTATGAGTAGCATCTGACATGATCCAATCATGGTTTACTTTTATCATTATTTGCTGAAGAATGGCACACAAACTGGATTTCCACGTTTAAGCCATATATCATGGTTTGAAATTTTAAAGACAGGGTTCGCATAACATACTAAATCAGAATTGAATCAGCCACATCTAAATATAGTAGGGGCACCTTCCTTATCATGGTTAGTTTATTACCGATTTTAGCAATTGAGTTCACCAAGGTGGTAGCTCAGTGGTGGATTTCAAAATTTTTTATTATCGGTTCTGTGGGCGTGGCTTGGTGGGAGTGGCATGATGTGGTGGGCATGGCAGGGGAAGGATACTGTAAAATCTCCATTCCCTCCCCAATCCAGGGGAAGGTTACTGCAAAATCCCCATTTCTTCCCGATCAGCTGAGACTTGGGAGGCAGAGAATAGATGGGGGTGGGGCCAGTCAGCATTTTTACTACCTGTTCTCTGAACTATTCAAAATTTCCGTTACTGGTTCTCCAGAACTGGTCAGAACCTCCTGAAACTCACCTCTGTTGTAGATGTAAAATTAGTCACTATGGTTAATTTGAAAAAGGAAGGGAAGAGGAAAGTAGATGAAAATTTTAAAAACAAAAAGAAATGAGGAGACTGGGATTTTTACATTTAAAACAAGATATACACTTGGAAACATAAACAATTATCTTTGGATCTGGTCCAAATACAATAATACTTGGAACAGACGCATCAAAATCCGCCTGTCTTAAATTAATTGGTTCAGCATAATAATTAGAGGGAATGATGTCATGAGTCATCCATATTTTTCTCATCTTGTTTACATACCGTAAGCTCATTCAATAACATCTGCAGTCTAAAACTGTTCTTCGATAAATTATTTCAACAGCCAGGAATGTAATTCAAAGGTTATGTAGTGAAGCTTAAGAGGACCTCCTATTGCCTGCAGGGGACATTGGACTCAATTACAGATGATAAAGTATAGCAATTTAAAAAAAAACCCTCTTCTCTTCACAGTGAACCAAGTGGGGAATCACAAAGCAAAGTGGAAGAAAAACTTTCTAGCTGCATAGTCAATGCAGCTTCTTCTCAGTTCTCCGAAGCATGTTTGAAAGAAACCCAGAAAGGAGATTTCCAGATCGTCTTCAGGTTTGCTGGAAAAATGGGAAGCTGCTACATATCAAATGAGAGTCGCATAAGGCAAATGAGTTCAGATAAAATAGAAGGTTTAACATTTAGTTGACAATATTAATTTTCTGTCTCTCAGCACATGTGAGTCTTCAATGGTTAAAATGGACAAGAGACAACTCAAGAAGACCCTTGAGAGAACATAGGAATAGTATTAAATATGTATTTTTGTCTAGTAAGTAATCTCCACACTGAAAAGGATAATTAATACATGTTCCTGAGAATATCATACATAAGTAGTAAACCCTGGGAATGCAGATTTTTACTCTTAAGATTATTTTGAAAAAAAATATTCATTTTTGTAGCACTACAGTATTCTTTAATCACTGTTGTTTTGCTTAATGTATTACTCCAATCACAGGAGAGATAAAATCATGCCTCCTAAAGCCTAAAAGGTAAAGGTAAATGTTCTCCTTGCACATATGTGCTAGTCGTTCCTGACTCTAGAGTGCACTGCTCATCTCTGTTTCAAAGCCGAAGAGCCAGTGCTGTCCGAAACGTCTCCATGGTCATGTGGCCAGCATGACTAACCGCCAAAGGCTCATGAAACGCCAAAGGTGGTCCCTATTTTTCTACTTGCATATTTTACGTGCATTCAAATTGCTAGGTTGGCAGAAGCTGGGACAAGTAACGGGAGCTCACCCCGTTAGGCGGCACTAGAGATTCGAACTGCTGAACTGTCAACCTTTCGATCGACAAGCTCAGCATCTTAGCCACTGAGCCACCGTGTCCTAAAGCTTTACTTTCTCTTTAATTGTTCTAGGGGCATCACAAATGTTTCATAATAAGAAGAAGCCAGAAATAGATTCCTATACATACACTTATAATGGTTAAAGTGCTGACTTACAAGCCAGAAGATTGTGAGTTCTAATCCTGATTCAGATATGGAAGCTGATTGGGTTCCCTTGAGTCTGTCACTCTCAGCCCAATGCACCTCAAAGGCTTGTGAGGAAAATATGAAGAGGAAAGAGTATTATGATATTCGCTGCCTTGTGTTACTTATAAAGTAATAAAGACAGGATAAAAAATGAAATAATAATATTGGGTACACTATAAGCATTCCTAACTCCATGCTCGGTAGCCATTTTTGTGGTCAATTTATTAAACTTGTCTTTTTTTTTCTTTTTCTTTTTTTGGAGGAACAAGTGAAATAACATTTTCAGGAAGAATTAATTTTTTTTTACTTGCTTTGAATCACAGTGGTACCTGTGAGATGTTTAAGATTTGTTATTTTTTTTACATTTTAAAAAGCATTCAAATTTCCTTGAAATGCAATAGTGTAAAGCAGGGGTGTCCAAACGTTGGCAACTTTAAGACCTGTAGACTTCAACTACCAGAATTCCCCAGCCAACCATAGACTTGAAGTCCACAAGTCTTAAAGTTGCTAAGGTTGGACACCTCAGTGTAAAGTCAATTGGGCTGAGTCCAGACTTAAATTTAACAGAGTGGTGTTTCTAGAAGAAAATTGGAGGTTATTTATTATTTAGATCTAATGCAAACAGAAAGCCTCAAAATCAAACTGTGACCACAAATAGATAGGGAATGGATGGATGGATGAGTGAATATTTTTATGTTTTCATCTTTGTTACCCACATGGGAACACCTTTTCTGCACATTTATATAGGAAAAACAATTCAAAATCATTTTAAAGAATTAATATTTGATGCAGAAATGAATTAAAGTGGATTGTCCAAATCTAATTAAAAAATTCAGGAATATGGCTAAATGCAATTGAAAATGTCTCTTCAATGCTGAAGTGATATTTGAAGCTAATGTTTAATGTGGCACAGAATGATCATGGATGATTTTTACTCTTTGGTTATTTTCAGTCAATAAAATCTTTGAAGGCCCACGAATTTATTCATGGACATTCAAGTGGACATTATACATGGACATTCAACTTTCATAGAAGAGATATGCACAATAAGTTATCTAAAACGCACACGCAATCAATAAGTTATCTAAAAGCCACACGCAACCACACGCAACCATGCAATTTATTAGTGGTTTCTGAGGTGATGATATGTTTCTAACCATGTTCTGTGGTGGAGAACATGTTTCTCCCATTAGGGGGAATAGGGGGCCATTTCTGCAGGGGATATTATGCTTCCTTTGAGTTTATATTGTACTACAGCTCCCCCTTGTGGAGAGCAAACAGTGTTATGATGAAAATTATTCAAGAAAAGAATAACTGGTAAAAAAAGAGAACACATTGTCTTCAAGGAGGATGAAATTGTTAGATGAATGATTGAAATCTTTCTCTGAGAAATAAAGACATCTCTTTCCCTTACTTCATTATGAAAGGAATAGTATTTAATGAAGAGGTGTGGAAGATCATTCAGAGGTTTCAACTCCAGTTGAAAATCTCTGCCTGAGATTGTGGGAAAAACAGTGAAAGACATTATTTTAGCTGGATTTACAACTGATAAGATAGCTTTGAAAGCATTTCATATTCCATATTCAAGAGGTCAGATGCATAAAGCAAGGTGCATACACATCCCTTTGGCTTGAATCCTTAAAATAAATAAAATATATGTACTATACCAAGATTAATGTACATAGTGTAAATAATGTACATGTGTCTACAATGTAAATCACACCATTGTCTAAGCAATGAAAAATACATTACTTGTACAAGATGTGCAATATAAATGTTTCCAATATAGGGCTATCAGATTTGGATTATAAGAACTCTGATAACTTCTGAGTGACAGCTAAGACACCGTTTCCTGCCTTCTTGTGGTCAGCTGGATTTGTGCAAGCCAGATTTGGTAGCCCTTCCAATTAACACTTTCTGTCTTCTTCCAATCATAACCCAAAGGCACACTTCTTGTGTGTACAATTGATCTAGTTCCACAATCCACACTATCTCTACCCACTGCTATTCTTTTACAAAATGTGTACCAAAATCTGTTCAAACTTTAAAGGTATAAATTAGTGATGTGTATGTCTATATTTTCCCCTAATTTGTTCAATTTTGCTAATGCAGAAGTAATTTCCTTTATACACAGTGATTTAAGCGGATACTTTGATTCCTAAGCAAGAACAAAATGTGGTTCATTAAAATTATTGCTTTGTGTCTAAATAGCACAATGCATGGAAGTACAAAGGATGTAATTATAAAGTAAATACATTGCTAATATTCCATTCTGTTTTCAAACTCACAATAACAAAATAAGGTAAGACCCCCCCTCCCCCCCCCCCCCCGAAGCAGCATTTTAAATCCCTCAATTCTGAAAAACACTAAAATAGACAAGCTAGCTTAGGAGCTTCTTCTGAAAGCAATTTATACTCCGATTCATAATACCCTTTACAAATGCACACTACTGCGTTGTATTAAGAATTAAGGATTTTTCTTCTCATTAAGATTAATGGTCGCATGAGATTAATTGTCAAGTTGCACTAATTTATCTTTGGAACTAAAAGATCTCTTATTGAAAAACTATCTTGGAAGTCTTTTCAACCAAAGATCAGGCCTCCTCAGGTTTCACCATCTTTTGAATCATGTTGTGAAACCTTTATCCTTCATTTCATTTCAAGTAAATTCAAAACTTAATTTTATATTTTAATGTAAATATTTACAATCCCTGTGCTTTTGCCAGTAGGCTATAATAATTCAAACTTAGTCTTCCATATTTGACTGTTTTATTTGACAATACACCAAAAATGATTGCAAGCAATAGACTAGAAATCCAAATATATATGATATGTACCATATAAACCAAGCATATTTAACACATTCTTTTATTTATCTCACAAATTTCAATTGGATTTACTTACACATGTGGTACTTGAAAGCTAGTCCCATCAATGTTTATTGGAAATAAATCCCAATGGGTTCAGTACGAAACCAGATAGTCCTTGACTTACAACCATACATTTAGTGATCATTCAAAGTTATAACAGCATTGAAAAAAGTGACATGACCAGTCCTCAAACTGTTGAAGCAACTGTCTTGTGATCAAAAAGTGGGCATTTGTGTTTAATTTTTGTACATTGAAAAATATATTCAGATGATTATTCTCAAAATAATCAGATGCATGTATCCCTAAGACCTTAGGTTATAGACTACCCTGATCCCAAATGTGCTAAAAATAGATGTCTCAGTAAATTGCATGAATATAATGAATGAGATTACATTATTAAATGCTATAATACAAATGCATTGGTTTGTATCCCACTACGTGGCATACCATTGATTTATGTTAACTGCTTAAAATCTTATACTGATGTAGCGTACAAATTTTATAAATAATAACTAAATAGAACAACAACAAAGCTTCCCTCACAGGACTGATTTGCTGAAACCTCACTCTTATTAAATTCACTCAAACATTGGTTACCTCCAGGCTTCCAAAATTAAGCCTGACTCTGTGAGAATATTTTCAGACATATGTACAACTTTCACATGTATTCTTTTCCATGCAAATTATGAATCCAAGAAGCCATGGTATGTAGTCTATGAAGGAAGAGGTGCATCTCAGTGGTGAAATCCAATTTTTTTACTACCGGTTCTGCGGGTGTGGCTTGGTGGGCATGGCTTGGTGGGCATGGCAGGGGAAAGATACTGCAAAATCTCCATTCCCACTCAACTCCAGGGGAAGGAAATTGCAAAATCCCCATTCCCTCCCCACTCCTGAGGAAAGGATATTGCAAAATCTCCATTCCCAACCCAGTTTGGGGCCAGCCAGGGGAGGTATTTGCCGATTCTTCAAGCTACTCAAAATTTCCACTACTGGTTCTCTGAACTGCTCAAAATTTCCACTACCAGTTCTCCAGAATCTGTCAGAACCTGCTGGATTTCACCCCTGGTGCATTTTATGAATAGCTGTGCCAAATGTGAGGAATGTGTAACAGGGAGCTGATGTCCTCTAAGTGATGTAAAGAGGGTATGGTTTAACCAGAGTAGTCACAAAGTAAATATTCCAGTTGTCTGAATGGGTTTAATATCTTTCAAACTGGAATAATCTTTTATTAGAAGAGAAACTCCAGAAAATCCTATTAACCAGAGTAACAATCTCATTTGAAGCTATGGATAGAAAAAAATAGAAAAGTGTGTGACTTGATAGATTCATACTCCATCTTTCTTCCAGGTGCTTATTGCAAGTTATAAACCATTCCAACCTACAATTTTATACTCATAAAACACTGTGAAGAACAGTGGCTTGAGGATGACTGGTCACTCAGGAAAAGGAGTGTACCTCCTTGGATCATAAGCGCGAATGATCATCATCACATTCAGGCAATACTCAGACTTGAATGGGACTGCCAATATTCATAAATCCACAGCTTATTTACTGTCACACATCTCCTATAATAAACACTGCACTTGACAATATCCTTTTGTCACTTAACCAAAGCCCATGGACTTTTGACATTTTAAAATAACAATAACAATCGAAGGAATAATGGGCCACTTTATTTCCGTGTAATGTTAGAATGTAGAAATATGGCCTTCTGCGAGCACATTAAAAGCAAAAATAGTCCTTTCATTTCATAAAAAGAAGCCTTTGTTGCATTACTATCTACACACAGAGGCTTTGAATATGTTTCTGAACTGCCTTGTATTGTTGTTTCCACAGGCCAATGAATTGCAGTTAATTTTTTTTCTAGAGGAAAATTAAGAAAAAGTTGACACTACTCCGAGTTCAACATAAATGCCATTGTTTCAGATTGGGGAACGAAGCAGCGAGAGAATGCTCCAGAAACATTGTGGAAAGTGATTGAAAAAAAGAACATTTTCTCCTTTTAATATAGGAGACACTTTGCCAAATCATAGAAATAACTATGTATAAAATAACTATGTACGTATTTTCATGTACTTGGTATACTTTGCATAGGGCCACCAGATCTGCAATAATGCAGAACATCTCCAGATAGACATAAAGACACAAAAATCTTTGCTGCCATCCCAGATTTTCTTAACTATGCAGAAATATTTACACATAGTTCTCAACCTACAACAGTTCTTTTAGTGACCTTTCAAAGTTACAATAGCACTGAAAAAAGTGACTTATGTCTGTTTTTCACACTTACGACTGTTGCAGTATCCCCATGATCATGAGGTCAAAATTCAGACACTTGGCAACAGATTCATATTTTATGAAGGTGGCTGTGCCCCAGGGTCATGTGATCAGCTTTTGTGACCATCTGACAAGCAAAATTGATAGGAAAGCCAGGTTCACTTAATATCAGTGTTACTAACTTAGCAACTTGAATGATTCGCTGAACAACTGTGGCAAGAAAATTGTAGGTTGTAAAATGGGGCAAAACTCACTTAACAAATGTCTCTGCAACATAACTTTTGGGCTCCATTGTGGTTTTAAGTCAAGGACTGTTTGAACCACTTCATATTTTAACCAGGTTTACACAACTTAAGGAGTTGTTATATGTCTCCCTAAATCTTGGGCATGAAAAAACTTGGGCATGAGTGGGGTTTGGTTGAAATTTATTCATAACCGCTTTATTTGGCATTCTCTCTTCTTTGCAAGGTCTTTATGCAAATGTTACTTGGGTAGTATACCTAGTAACATATTACTTTTATGTTCCCCTGTTTTCTTAGGGTGCTAGCATTGCTCAGGTATCTCTTTCAGTTAGAAACAATAATATTATCGCCTGCCAGAAAAATGAGTATGGGTGCTTATGTTTCTGTCTGCGTTAACTCATTCTTCTCAAACAAATCTATTGTATTATCATCTGGGAAACAGCATGGCAACTTTCACATGATAGATTAAGGAATTTTTGTGCAAGAGCAGTCTTCTCGGTTTGCTGTTTAAAAATGGTTATCTCCCTATTTATTGAATTTTCACTATTTAAATTACTATGTAAATAGCACATAGAACATGAGAGAGAAATCATATGTAAGATAAAGACATGGGAAAGACACAAAATGGTACAGCAGACACTGCCAAATTGGTGGTATCTGCATACTATTTGAGAACTAGTTTGGTGTAGCGGTTAAGGATTTGGGCTAGAAACTGGGAGATTATGAGGTCTAGTTCTGTGTTAGGCATAAAGCCAGCTGGATAACCTTGGGCCAGCCCTAGGAAGGAGGCAATGGCAAACCACTTTTGAAAAACCTCGCGATGGAAATCGCAGGGATTTGTCCAGGCAGTTTCTAAGAATTGGATAGATTTGAAAAGAAGAAAGAGAAAACAAAACCCTACCCTTTAATTAGCAAAACTTTATACCAGCATGAAAATTGCTATCTGCATTATATTCTGTCTCTTTGCTCGTTTCAAGTGACTGCTAGCTAATGGGCTATGTACAGGTAGTTTTCAAGTTCCGACCAGAATCAAGCCTCAAATTTCCATTGCTAGGCAAGGCAGTTATTAAGTGAGTTTTGCCCCACCTTACGATCTTTTTGCCACAGTCGTTAATTGTATTACTGTTGTTATTAAGTGAATCATATGGCTGATTACATAATCCTGAGACATTGCAGCTGTCATAAATACATTCCAGTTGCCAAACTCCTAATCCATGGGATTTTGATCACGTGTCCGTGGGATTGCTGCAATGGTCATAAGTATGAAAACTGATCATAAGTCACTATTTTTAGTGTCATTATAACTTTGAACAGTCATTAATCGAATGATAGTAAGTCAAGCATACCTGTTTGCCTTAAAACCTGCTACCCCTGGAGGATATCAGAATAATCCCAAATAGATAATGATAATTAGCAGGAAGACAAGTATCGTCTACTGCTTACTTACTTATTACTACTCCTCTTAAGCAGCATTGGGGATTGGCACTCAAAGGCAGGGATTTGAAAAGTATAAAACATAAGATTATAAGCCATATTGGTTGAAGATCTTGAATATTAATGTCAATACATCCAGAGGCATATGGTTAAGGAAAACTGGGAGAGTTGCTTGGAAAAAATTATTTTTACGAATTTATCTTTCACAAAAATCTTTTTGTGCTTTTCTTCTAAGGAGTAAGCAACATATGCTGTTTTAATGTTGTTATCTATAGCAAAAGCCAAGTGATTTACATAGAAAAATAAAACCTTCCATCAATTTGAGAATCTCAGTATTTACCTAGGCTGTGTATTGAACATGTTTATGGATTAATCAATGGGGTTTTAATCGATGAATGTAAATTTCCATCAGTGGGACTGAGAATTACATTTCAGTTGCTTGATCAAAGGTGCCCTTTTCATAAACAGCAAATGCCAATTTTTACTACATTGCAGATTTCTGTTGCTCAAAATTGCTCCAGTATACAAATACCTAACAGTATATTCAATAATGTTCATATATTTAAAAAATCTATCTGAATGGACCCTAAGAGTTGACACTGAAGTATTGGCACATAATCAATCAACAAAACTTTTACACTTAAATTCTGATATTTAGTGTTATTACACCTCCATTTATTAACTGGAGATTTGTTTCCTAATTCTTTTTACTTCATGCTAAAAGATAGGTTAAAAAAAAGACCTTGACTTTGTGTCGGAATGGTCAAACAATTGGCAACTCCAAATCTCAACCAACAAATGCTCTGTCTTACACATTGGCAAAAGGAATCAGAACACTAAATACAAGCTGAGTGGATATGACCTTGTAGATGACCCTCACTCTGTCAAGGATCTTGGAGTACTCATATCAAATGATCTAAGTGCCAAAGCCCATTGCAACAACATCGCCAAAAAGGCATTAAGGGTTGTAAACCTAATCTTGCATAGCTTCTTCTCCGGTAATATTACACTACTAACCAGAGCATACAAAACATTTGCTAGACCAATTCTCGAATACAGCTCATCTGTCTGGAACCCGCACTGCATATTGGACATTAATACAATTGAGCGTGCCAGAAATATTTCACAAGAAGAGTCCTCCACTCCTCTGCTCGTAACAAAATACCCTATGCCACCAGACTTGAAATTCTGGGTTTAGAAAATTTAAAATTATGCCGCCTTCAGTATGACCTAAACATAACTCATAAAAACATCTGCTACAATGTCCTACCTGTCAATGATTACTTCAGCTTCAACCACAACAATACACAAGCACACAATAAATACAAACTTAAAGTGAACCGCTCCAAACTCGATTGCAGAAAATATGACTTCAGTAACAGAATTGTTAATGCCTGGCATGCACTACCAGATTCTATGATCTCATCCCAAAACCCCCAAAACTTTAACCTAAAACTGTCTACTGTTTTTTTTTTAATTTGATTTATATGCCGCCCTTCTCTGAAGACTCAGGACAGCTTACAATGCGTTAAGCAATAGCCTTCATACTTTTGTATATTTATACAAAGTCAGCTTACTGTCCCCACAAACTGGGTCCTCAATTTACCTACCTTAGAAAAGATGAAAGGCTGAGTCAACTTTGAGCCTGGGGAGATTCGAACTAGCAGTAATTGCAGACAGCTGGGTTTTAATTACAATGCTTAGTCTGCTGAGCTATCTAGGCTGTTGATCTCACCCATTCCTAAAAGGTCTATAAGGGGTGTGCATAAGAGCATCAGCGTGCCTACCGTCCCTGTCCTAATGTTCCCTTTAATTGTACTCATTTTATGTATTCAATTCATGCTTATACTTATATATATTATCTAATATGTACTCGACAAAATAAAATAAATAAAAATAAACAAAAACTGTTCCTATAATTTTCTACTATGAATCTGTTTCATTAGGGTTTAGGCACTAAGAATCAGGAATATTAAATTATGTTCTACTATATATGTTTATAATATATAATCATATATTGATTATATATTTTATTACATGTCAACATTGCCTTCAGGTCAGTGTTGACTTCCGGCAACAGCCTGGACTTGTCTCAGCAATTTTCTTGGCAAGGTTTTTTGGAAGCAGATTGCCATTGCCTACTTCTTAGGGAGAAAAAGTGACTGGCTCAGCATCACTCAGATGATTTCTTGCCTATGGTGGGATTATAACTCATGGTGCTTCCCCCTATTTCTAGCTGATTGTTTTACATACTACAGGTAGTCCTTTACTTACAACCATTCACTTAATGACTGTTCGAAATTACATCACTGAAAAAGTGACTTATGACCATTTTTCACAGTTATGACTGTTGCACATCCCCTGGTCACGTTATCACAATTCATACGCTTGGCAACTGACATGTATTTAAGACAGTTGCAATGTCTTGGGGTCATGTGATCACCATTCTTTCTGACAAGCAAAGTCAATGGAGAAGCCAGCTTCGTTTAATAACCCTGTTATAAATTAACAAATGCAGTGAGTCACCTAACAACTGTGGCAAGAAATGTTATAAAATGGGGCACAACTCATTTAACTACCTTGTTTAGTAACAGACATTTTGGGCTCAATGGTGGTCATAAGCAGTGGTGGGTTGCTACCGGTTCTCCCTGGTTCTTGCGAAGTGGTATTAGAAATTTTGAGTAGTTTGGAGAACCGGTAAATACCACCTCTGCCTGGCCCCGCCCCACCTCTGCCTCCAGAGTCCCAGCTAATCGGCTAGAAGGAAAAAAATCAGGGCTCACTTGACAAAGAAGAGAAAAAAAAACCTCAAGACACCTTAGCAGGGGTGGGTTCTAAAAGTTTTTATTACCGGTTCTGTGGGTGTGGCTTATTTTGTGGGGGTGGCTTGGTGGGGGGGTAATGTGACTGGATGGGCATGGCCAACTTTTTTTTTTAACTTTTAAAAGCATTTTTTCTACAACCTTAAGAGGTCGCAGAAAAAAATGCTTTTAGAAGCCTCTGACGATCAGGCAACTCAGCTGGGATCACCAGAGGCTTTTAAAGGCATTTTTTTTCCTACAACCTCTTTGGCTGAAGAGTTTGTAGAAAAAATGCTTTTAAAAGGTTCTGACGATCCCAGCTGAGCCGCACGATCATCAGAGGCTTTTTTTTTTTTTGCTTTTAAAAGCATCTTTTTGGCTGAAGAGGTTGCAGAAGAAATGCTTTTAAAAGTTAAAAAAAAGCCTCTGATGAGGTGGGCGGGGTAAGCGAGCGGCGACCGTCTGGGGACCAGTTCAGGGGGAGGTAGCCAGCCAATGTTATTACCGGTTCTCCGAACTACTAGAATTTTTTACTACCAGTTTTTCATCCTTAGCTTTAAATTGAGAAACCAACTGATTCGCTAGAACCGATCCACTTCTTGTAAACTGCTTGGTGGTGGTAGATTGGCAATTGAGGCCAAGCTGCCTGAAAGCGGTTTCTGATGCTGTCGGTGGTGGCAGAGTAGCAAAAAACTGTTTCTTGCTGGGGCACTTCAAGGGGCCACCCTACAGCTGATCAGCAGTAAAAGGCAGTGTGGTGATAAACCAGTGCACTCCAAAAACAAATGGGTAGATCGGTGAGCTCCAAAAACAAATGGGTAGACTGGTACGGCTCTGCAAGCAGTTTTAAAGCCTGGTAGACCAGTACCTCTGCTAAATCCTAAAGAGTTGTTTGTCACATGACCATCAAGCCACGCCCACAAAATAAGCCACGCCCACAGAACCGGTAGTAAAAAATTTTAGAACCCACCTCTGGTCATAAATCAAGGATTACCTGTAAATTAAACTCACTCAAAACTTGTATTAACATAGGTGAATTGCATCAAGTCCCTAGGAAACCAAGTGTGCTTTCTGCATTAGTTTTTGTTAAACTTTTAATCTCTTATGAAGGAATTGATCCCCCAACCCCTCCCGGGATGCTCAAAATTAGGTTTTCATTCTTGTTATTGTAGATTGGGCATCTCTGAGTGAGGAGAATTCCCTGCTTGGGCAATCTCACAAATGGTGGTAGTGTTCCTCAGCCAAGTGGAGGATTGTAAAACAAAGCTAGGAATGCATTTCATGTTATGTTGGGTGGGTTGGAAGGAGGGACGGGGAGAGAGTGTGGGTGAGCCAGACAAAGGGAAGCATTGGAATAAATGCTGGCAGACGGGGATAGGAAGAACATACAAGGTTATAAATTCACCTCACAAAGTGAAGAATAAAAATCCCAGAAGGGTTGCTGTGTGCCCTACTTCACAGAGGAGCTCGTATTTGATGGAATGCTAGGGAAAGATATCTGTCTGAAGGCCTCTTTTATTTACCTTTGAAAGATGAGGAATCTTAATAAGGGAGAGCAAGGCCTGGAAGTCCTCCAAAGTTAACAACCCTTTAAAAGTAGACAAATCAGGCACATCAGTCAGCAAGTCATTGTTTCCTTCTAGCCTGCTATGCTGTATGGAGTATATTTCTCTCCCTAAATGATATTCATTCTTCTTAAGTTTGCATCGTATCAGTACAGCATGTGCATATTTTATGCAAGTCTGTTTCTCTCTTCTTCTTCTTCTGTTCTCATTCTTCTTTTGGAGGAAACCATTTATAAGGAGCTTTCATAAACATTTCAGGTTTTTTTGTTTGAATAGAAGGCATTTTTATCATTCTTACTAGAAAACCTTTGATGCAGTGGGTTATTCTTCTTTCCCCACATAATATAGGCTCGGGCTGTTCGTTCTCCTCTCACTACCACCCAGTTACCTCCTTCTCCTTTTAAGGTGACCTGTGGAACTGCCTGCCACTTTGCTGGGGAGAGGGGGAACAAAGCCAGGGTGAAATACTCCCGGTTGGGACTAGATCGGGCGATCTGGTAGCGATTGTGGCTGGTGGTTCAGAGAACTGGTAGTGATGGCTCCACCCACCCACTTGGGTGTCATTACTTCCTGCTTTTAAAAGTTAAAAAAGGGCTCTGACGACTGCGCGCCACAGCTGTGATCATCAGAGCCTTTTTTTTAAAGTATTTTTTTTACAACCTATTCGCCGGAATAGGTTGTAAAAAATGCTTTAAAAAAGTAAAAAAAAAAAAAAGTTGGCCACGCCCACCCTGTCACATTACCCCCCCAAGCCACGCCCACAGAACTGGTAGTAACAAATTTCACCAGTGGAACAAAGGAGCAGAAAACTGCATGTCCCCAACACCCCCCCCCGCCCCGCTTCCATGGAGGAAGAGAGCTCACCTATTTAATTGCCAGTGCTCCTCCCATCTTCCTTTGCGCCATGCACTCTACAGGTTTCTGGGATATGTAATTGGAAGATACAGCACTGAAACGGCCACAACTTTGCTGAATTTCAATCTCACACGAGTTATGGGTTCCAAATTTTGGACTCATTCTGTAAGCTGCCCCATTTGCGATCCGTTGATTCAAAAATTGTTGCTTCATAATGCACCGCTTTGCCTGGTTGTAGGTTAACAAGAACAAAAGTTTTAGGAATATATAGATATATCGTTGCATGGTAATTTCTTACTGATTGCTGCCCTTCAAGCTTACCTTATTCACACCGAGGAACCGACAGGAAGAGCTTTGGGATCAATAAAGAATTGAAGTCCCCTATGGGAGAGGAGGCTGTAGGAACTTGCATTTACAAACAGGAGAGGGAAGAGAAGCAGCAAGGATTGACTGATTATTTATTTATCTTTATTCAATTTATATGCCATCCATCTGGTGCTTCGAGGTGACTCAGAGGCTTAGAATGTAATATTGTTGATGATGTTTTTTTAAAAAGCCTACTTTCTGAAACCTATAGGCTTCAGTTGACCCAGTGGAAAGTCTACCACTGTTAATTAACAAGCTCAGTTTTATGAATTTAATTACTGTAGCTGTGTCTTATTTATTTTGGCCTTGTCATGCGGGGGAATTCATATTAGAGCCTGAGTAGCGTAGGGGGCTAATGCCTCCTACTAAAGGCAGCAATTAACATCCAGCTGCCTGCAATTTCTGCGAGTTCAATCCTAGCCATACTCAAGGTCGACTCAGCCTTCCATCCTTTCTAAGGTGAGTAAATTGAGGACCCAGTTTGTGGGGGCAATAAGCTGACTTTGTATAAATATACAAAAGTATGAAGGCTATTGCTTAACGCATTGTAAGCCGCCCTGAGTCTCCGGAGAAGGGCAGCATATAAATCAAATTAAAATAATAATAATAATAATGTTCGGAAGAATTAGCAGTAAAAGGAAACAAGTCCATCAAAGACCATGGTGGGTGCACACTATCAAAGCTGATACCAGTCAGAGCAAAGAAATAATGAAAGATCAGAAGATGTGGAGAGACTTGGACCACTGAATCGCCAAGAGTCAGATTCGACTGAAGAGATAACATCATCATAATCAATCATAATTTTCATCATCATGAAAAAGCACCTTCGGGACAACCATGACCTGATGACTGAGAATCTCCAAAGACATTAGCATCAATTACAGTAGTTGATTAGTCCCCTCTGATGGGCATGACTGCTGCCTGAAATTGATAAGACTTGTTACCTGCTGAAGGCTTATGTGTTCCTAATCTCTCTAACACATCCCTGCAATTGAAAACCAGTTTTTCTGATGCTAGAAAAAGTAATTTCATATACATGTAGGCAGTGGTGGGATTCAAATAATTTAACAACCAGTTTGCCCAGGGCCAGGTTGTCCCGCAACAACCAACCTGCCCCTGGGCGAACTGTTTGTTAAATTACCCCCCCCACACACACACCAGTGAGTAAAATCCAAATTGTTTCACTACCAGATCTGTGGGCGTGGCTTGGTGGGCATGGCAGGGGAAGGATACTGCAAAATCTCCATTCCCACCTCACTCCAGGGGAAGGATACTGCAAAATCCCCATTCCCTCCTCACCCCTGGGGGAAGGATATTGCAAAATCTCATTCCCACCCCACTCTGAGGCCAGCCAGAGGTAGTATTTGCTGGTTCTCCGAACCACTAAAAATTTCCGCTACTTGTTCTCTTATAAGAGCCTTGGTGGCGCAGCGGACTAAAGACTAAAGTGCTGTTAATTAGCACTTAGCTGCTAGCTTACTGCGAGTTTAAATCTCACCAGGCTCTAGGTTGACTCAGCCTTCCATCCTTCCGAGGTAGGTAAAATGAGGACCCGGATTGTGGGGGCAATAAGCTGATTTGTATAAAAAAGAACTCCGCTTAGGGGCCCCCAAAATTATATCTACTAAGCAGGTATAGGAATAGGAATCCCTATTGGAATAGGGCAGCCGGTGGGGCCTTGGACCATGTCGTGCCTTCGCAGCCTCTGACCCGGCGCCGAACTCACTTATCGCCTTGGTTTACCGAGGAGCTGAGGGAGATGAAACGCCGGAGAAGACGCCTAGAGAGCGGTTGGAGGGCCAGTCGCTCTGAATCTGACTTGACACTAGTAAGAGCTCACATTAAGACTTACTTAGTGGCGATAAAAGCGGCAAAATCTAACTATTTTGCCGCCCTTATCGCATCATCAGATAATCGCCCAGCTGCCCTGTTTAGGGTGACCCGCTCCCACCTTCATTCGGGAGCGCGGGAGGATCCCTTGCAGGGTCGTGCTGAGGATTTTGTTCAATATCTGAATGACAAAATAACTCAGATTCGGGATGACTTGGCCGCTGACTGGGTTAGTTCGGGCGAGGTGACTGAGGCAGGTCTTGAGAGTGTTATCTGGGCTGAGTTCGATCCTGTGGCTCCCGAGGACGTGGACAGGACCTTGGGGAGACTGAATGCAACCACATGTTTATTGGACCCGTGTCCCTCCTGGTTGGTGCTAGCCTCCCGGGAGGTTACACGAGGCTGGTTCCAGGAGATCATAAATGCTTCTTTGCGTGAGGGTGCCCTACCGGCTGCCTTGAAGGAGGCGGTGGTGAGGCCCCTCCTCAAGAAGCCCTCCCTGGACCCGGCTATTTTGGCTAATTACCGTCCAGTCTCCAACCTTCCCTTTTTAGCGAAGGTTGTTGAGAGTGTGGTTGCATGGCAGCTCCCTCGGTACCTGGATGAAGCTGTCTATTTAGACCCGCTCCGGTCCGGCTTCAGGCCTGGATACAGCACTGAAACGGCATTGGTCGCGTTGGTGGATGATCTCTGGCGGGCCCGGGGTAGGGGTTATTCCTCTATCCTGGTGTTATTAGACCTCTCAGCAGCTTTTGATACCATCAACCATGGTATCATGTTGCGCCGGTTGGAGGGACTGGGGGTGGGAGGCACCGTTTTACGGTGGTTCTCCTCCTACCTCTCCGACCGGTCGCAATCTGTGTTGACAGGGGGGCAGCGGTCGACCCCGAGGCGCCTAGTGTGTGGGGTGCCGCAGGGATCGGTCCTCTCGCCCCTCCTGTTCAACATTTATATAAAGCCGCTGGGTGAGATCATCCGTGGTTTTGGGGTGGAGTTCCATCAGTACGCTGATGATACGCAGCTGTACATTTCCACCCCAGACCACCCCAATGATGCCGTGGAAGTGATGTCCCAGTGCCTTGAAGCCGTGCGGGCCTGGATGGGGAGAAACAGGCTTCGACTCAACCCCTCCAAGACCGAGTGGCTGTGGCTGCCGGCGTCCCGATATAGCCAGCTGACACCATCACTGGTTATTGGGGGCGAATCATTGGCCCCCACGGAAAGGGTGCACAACTTGGGCGTCCTCCTGGACCCACGGCTGTCTTTGGAAGATCACACGACAGCTGTGGCCAGGGGAGCTTTCTATCAGGTTCGCCTGATACGCCAGTTGCGGCCCTTTCTAGATCGGGACTCCCTACGCACAGTCACTCAGGCACTCGTCACCTCTCGCCTGGACTACTGCAATGCTCTCTACATGGGGCTCCCCTTGGGGTGCACCCGGAGGCTCCAACTAGTGCAGAATGCGGCCACGCGGGGGATTATGGGAGCGACGGGACGCTCCCATGTGACACCTCTCCTGCGCGAGCTGCATTGGCTACCGGTGGACTTCCGGGTGCGTTTCAAGGTGTTGGTGACCACCTTTAAAGCGCTCCATGGCTTAGGACCAGGGTACTTACGGGACCGCCTTCTGCTGCCAATAGCCTCCCACCGGCCGGTGCGTTCCCACAGAGAGGGTCTCCTCAGGGTGCCGTCTGCCAGACAATGCCGGCTGGCGACCCCCAGGGGGAGGGCCTTCTCTGTGGCAGCCCCTACCCTCTGGAACAATCTTCCTCCAAAACTGAGAACAATTGCTGACCTCTGGACTTTTCGTCGGGCCCTGAAAACTCATCTCTTTCAGCTTGCTGGTCTAGCCTGACCCCGCTGAATTTTTAAGATCTGTATTATAGGGTTGGGTATTTTAAATATTTAATGGTTAATGGTTTTAATTTTTAGCCAAAGTTATATGCTTTTTTAAAGAAATTGTTTAACTTTTGTGTACTATTTTTATTTGGCTGTTCACTGCCCTGAGTCCGCAAGGAGAAGGGCGGTATACAAATCTAAACAAATAAATAAATAAATAAATAAAAAATATACAAAAGTATGAAGGCTATTGCTTAACGCATTGTAAGCCTCCCTGAATCTCCGGAGAAAGGCGGCCTATAAATCGAACCAATAAATAAATATTTAAACTGCTCAAAATTTCCGCTACCAGTTCTCCAGAACCTATCAGAACCTGCTGGATTTCACCCCTGACACACACACTATCAAAGTAGATCCTGGGTGCTGCAATGGAGAAACAGGAAATGAAGCGGTCAGCACAAGAGAAGGTGGAGGAGCAGGGAGAAGAAAGCGGGAAAGCAGCCTCCTCCTTCCTTCACATCAGCCTCTCCATTTCCCATTTCTCCATTGCAGCACAGCGCAGTACCCAGGATCCACTTTGATAGCGCAGAGGGGGGGAATTTAACAACTGGTTAGCCCGAACTGGTGCGAACCAGCTGAATCCCATCACTGCACGTAGGTCTTAGAAACATTTTTTGTGTTTTTTGTTGTAATTTTTGTCATGGATGGCAAGATAGCTAAACAGTAAGTGTGCCCTTCTTTTTCCACCAGTTCTTCTTTTCAGTTGTCTCTGTCCTCCTTTGCCTGTTCAGAGATCTGATAATTCTACCTAAATAAAACATACGCCTGCACAAGAGCGTCTGTAGAAATGTATCCTTTTTCCTATAAGTCTTTCTCCTTCCTCTATCATTTTCTGCCCCAGGCTAATTTTAGATTGTGTAGTCCCTGGAGGTACTCATCTTCTTTTGGTATTATTTGACAAAATAAAAATGGCCAATAAAAGCCAGCTTTTTGAACTGAAGGGCAAGATGACATTGCCCCTCACCAATATAACTTCACAAGAAAAGCTGACTGCATTCAATCATCAATATTGTATGATGAACATCTTTTACAAAGACTACCTGAGGCAGCACAGAACAGTTTGCACGCTATCCACAGGGTGCAGTTAGCTTTATACTTGAACACAGCAAATTGAAGATGTGGGAACTTCATCTCCCAGAATTCCCTAGCCAGCATCCTAGGGAAACCCTGCTTTAACAGATGGGAATGGGAATGGATAGGTTGCAGTTGCACTTTCTGCCCGGGCTCTCCTCATTCTCTCCCAACTGAGATAGTTTCTCAGAAGGGGAATACAGGTAGTCCTCGACTTACAACCAAAATTGACCTCAAACTTTATGTCGTTAAGGGAGACATTTGTCAAGTGAGTTTTGCTCCATTTTGCTACCTTTCTTGCCACCGTTGTTAAGTGAATCACCGCAGTGGGTAAGTTATTAACCTGGTTGTTAAGCTTCCCCATTGACTTTGCTCGTCAGAAGGTCACAGAAGGGGATCCCATGACCCCAGGACACTGCAACCGTCATAAATATGAACCCATTGTCAAGCATCTGAATTTTGATCGCATGATCATGGGAGTCCTGCAAAGGTCGTAATTGTGAAAAACGATCACGAGTCCCCGTTTCCAGTGCTGTTGTAACTTTGAACAGTCACTAAACAACCTGTTGTAAGTGGAGGACTACCTGTACACCTGGCTCCCAAATCTTCACAAACACTGACAGCAATAGATAGAGCAACAGATGCATATATAAACAAATTATCTCTCATAGCGGTCTTACTTCAACAACCAACCCTACTCCTTCCTGGAGGTAGAGTTTGCCCAGACAATTCCATTTATTCCCCTGAAATAAATGCCGCCACTGAGATTTTTTTTTAAATAAGTTTTTATTGTTTAAGCATTATGATACAATTCCAACATTTCCGGTTCCATGGTGTTATATACAAATGTACCTTCATAATATTTACATTGTTATTTACATGGTATTAATTCGTTATCTAAATCCAAAAAGAATACTACCCGTAGGATTCCTTACTTTTATAGTCCTTAATCTCTAATAATACATTTTATTAACTTAAGGTTACATCATTACTCCCTTCTTTTCCTACTATTGATAGTATAACTCATATCCATATACTCTTTTAATTAATCGTCCCTTTAAGCTTCAAACTCCCTCGAGTTTCACTTCTCTTCTCTTTTCTTTAACCACTCACTGCCACTGAGATTTATGCTGCCCTCAGTCAAGATGTAATTGACAGGGAGAATGTCGCTGAGCCAGTTTGATGGTGGATTGTTCGCTTCGCCCCTGTTTCACATTGCTGATCCAGAGGACTCCTTTTTGCTCGCCGCACTGCACCACTCTCTCCATCCCGGTCCCTGTTTAGTATGTGCAAACTGTTCACAGAGCGCATGGATGAAGGAGGGGAAGAGCGAGCCCTGCCTTGGGAAAGAAGGTAAGCGTTCGCCTCTGTTTCCAGCTGCCTTCTCTTCCTTTGCTGCTGTTTTTGCAGCGTTGCTCTTACCTACTTGCATTTTGAAGGCGGGGGGTGGGGGGGACTCAGCTAGCCCTGTTTTATGCATGCGGGCTGCAAAAGAGGCAGGAGGAGACCCTTTCTGCAAAACACTGCCTTCCACCCCCTGCAGTTGTCAACTTGCCTTTTTGCCACCACATGCTGATGACCTAATACAATATATTGATTGGAGTGGCAGGAGAAAAGAGACGAGAGTATAAATAACCAGCTAAGAGTAATTTTTGGAAAGATTTGCAGAACGTTTCAAGGGGAAACTTGAACTCGGAGACCTGATTCCAAGAAACATGCGGTTGATCTACGAGCTGTGCATCCAATTTTGACATCCCAAGAGTTCCCGGGGAGCTTTTATTGGTCCTCAGCTCCTCCTTCACACTGATATAAAAGGGATGATGACTGCAAGTGGATCTCTGGGGAGATATATCCATCTTTGTGAAGGTCTATTAAGATTCCTTGAGTTGTTGGGGGGGGGGGAACAAAATGTCAACTATATTTAGTGATAGAGCAAACAGACTTTGCATACAACGGCTTCAGCTTCAATTCATGGCACCTCCCATTTAAAAACCATCCCTGTGACTCAGAGCTGATTGCCACTTACAGTAAGCACAATTTCTTTTACTGCCAAGTCCCTCAACCAGCATTTTATTTATTGCTACCTCTCCTCTTTCCTCCCTTTTCTCTGCCCCTTTATGTCTGGTACCTACTTCTTACTTTTCCATTGCTCCCGCAATGCAACAATATTGAAAATTAGCAATAGTTAGCCATAGATCTGCAGGGTATTCACCGCTGGCCAAGATGGGTCTGTATAAGGCTAACGTGGCTTGGTTGGCTTGATTTACACATTGTGCCAAGTCAGATGTGGTTTGCTTGGTTTGTGTTTAACTCATATTGCAGAGAATCCAGCCATTGTGGCTTGTAAATACTGTTATTGTGGCTTAGCTTATTGAAGGAAACTGAGATTTATTAAATGAATTTTGGCTTAACATAATGTATGAACTGTGCTATTCATGTTTCTAAATACATACACACAAACACACAAATATATTAAAATGTCTTTTTTTAAAAAAGAAAAACAACCTGGACATGGGGTCTTACACTTTTGATCTATAGTTCAGTGGTGGGTTGCCCCCGGTTTGAATCGGTTCTATAGAACCGGTAGTAAAACCTGTGGGAGGCTCCGCCCATTGACCCTGACGTCATCAGAAGCGATCTGTGCATGCGCAGAAGCTTGGGGCACGCACAAGGGAAGCGAGCGCGCGAATGCAATCCCATTGCAAACTGGTAGTAAAGGTAAGTAGAACCCACCCTTTCTACAGTTGCATTAGTAGAAAAGAGGTGGGGTTTGAATCATGATGCTGCTTTCATCACACACACACAGAGAGACAAAAAGACCACACAGACTGTTGGTCCTCCTTCCTGGAAGACACCACTGCCCTTTGCAGGACCTTTGTGTGAAAATATCAGCTCTGCAATTTTCATCAGGATTGTGATGCTGGATCAAAAACTTCACAAACTTAAAACTGCAAACAGCAGTGTCAACCAAGCCTATTTTTTTAAAAAATATATACAATAGCTGAACACTGTACCCCACAATTCAGCACTAACTCTGTTAAATAGTTTCATGTGTTTCTGAGTATGTATATTGATGGTATGTCAGGAGCAGAAGTGATTCATCAATCTGCATCTCCTCAGCACATCCCACAACAAAATTCTTAGAGCTGAGTTATCAGAAGTGAAATTCTGCCATGTGCAAATTATAAAATAAAGGAATATTGACTGAGCGCCACTGAACTCAAATGAGAATTGCACTATTTTAATATAACAAACATGCAGGAATTAAGACAGCAGCCACAATAAACAATGGAATTAGGATTATTTAAGTCTCAGACCGCTCGGCAGCCTGGGCACTCCAACAAACCACGCTGAGACGAGATGCTCGAGCAAACAGAAAAGCAGTTTATTTTCGTCTTCCAGGAAGCCGTAGATTACGCTGAGTTCACCAAAAGGGATAACACAAAGTCGGCGTTGGGATTCCCTCACCCCAACTCCGTTTAAATAGCCGCGCTGTACAACCAGCCAATCAGCGCTGCTTCCAGGTTCCACCCCACCCATTATGCAAAATTGCAATTAATCATGGTTAGCCTAGCCCGTCCGCAGCGTGACCGACCGCCTAACTCGTGACACCCCCTCCACCATTGTGCCCATGTGTTTTCTCTTGATAGCAGGTGTGTTCTCTCCACCCCACCTAGCAGGTAAGTCCTTTGGTCTGATGTGTCAAGCTGGGCAGGCTTGACAGGCGGCTCCCCCTACCAGGAGTCCCCCTGGAAGACAAAAGCATAAAGTTATAGCAATCGCTATCAAACCACCCCACCCAGCTTGCCAGGTTTGTTGGGATATTTTTTATGAAATTGACGACGTAGCCTATTTGCATTAAGGTTTTCTAATGGAACCCAGGTTGCGTCTTCCAAGGGATAGCCTTTCCATCGTACTAGGTAGTACAACTTATTTCTGCGAACTTTGGAATCTAAGATCTCATCTATTTCATATTGATTTGTGTAAAGAGGTCCAGGGCGGGTTAACGGGTCTCGTGTTTCCGTTACCGGTTTGAGGAGACTACTATGGAAAACAGGGTGGATTTTTCCTAACAAGGGTGGTAACTTCACCTCGACAGTTACTGGATTTATAACTTTTGTGACCGGAAAAGGGCCGAGATATTTAGGGCCCAATTTTTTGCTGGGTACCTTCAACTTGATGTATTTTGTGGACACATACACCTGGTCTCCAACTTTGAATGGTGTAATGTCTTGTCTCTTTCTATCGGCGTATTTTTTGTACTCGTCCGCCGCTTTTCCTAAGGCTGTTCTGATGGTTGGCCATACTTGACAAATCCTCTCCCCCCACTCCTTTGGAGTTGTTTGGGCTTGACTAGTTTCCTCTAACTCAGGGATAGCGGTGAAGTCCCGCCCATGCACCACTTGGAAAGGTGTGACTCCTGTGCTACGGTGTACCGCATTGTTATACGCGACTTCAGCAAATGGTAGGAGTTGTGACCAGTCGGACTGTTGATACGAAACATAACACCTTAAGTATTTTTCTACCATCGCATTGGCCCTTTCTGCAGCTCCATTGGTACTTGGGTGAAACGCTGAGCTGAGCCCTTGCGACGACCCTAATAAGGTGATAAAGTCTCTCCAGAACCGGGCCGTGAATTGTACTCCTCTGTCTGATATTATTCGAGTCGGAGCTCCGTGCAACCTATATATATGTTTCACGAACATGTGTGCTAGTTTTCTCGCGGATGGGAGACCTCGGCAGGGGATGAAATGGGCCTGCTTTGAAAAGAGGTCAATCACGGTCCAAATGACCGTGTACCCATTACTGTCAGGGAGGTCCACAATGAAATCCATTCCTATCTCCTCCCACGGTTTGTTGGGGGTCGCAACAGCTTGTAATAAGCCCAACGGCTTACTAGTGTTTGCTTTTGTTGTTGCACATATTTTACACCCTCTGATATACTGTTCTGTATCCTTTCGTAAGCGAGGCCACCAAAATTGTCGTCTAACGAGATGCAACGTTTTTAGGAATCCGAAATGTCCTCCTATTTTTGCATCGTGACATCTGTGCAACACCACCGGTCTTAATGGTTTAGGAATGTATAATTTGGACCCTACCCAGGCAAGACCATCCCTCATTGTTAGTGTGGTTCCATGTTCCTTTACCCAAGGGTCATGGCTTACTTCCCGTTGCAACTCGACTTTTAAGGTATCAGGATCTAAAGAGGTAGCTTGTGTTCGTGCTGCTTGTTGTGGTTTTGGGATGATAGCCTGAACTATTTCGTTTCTCTTACTATTGAATTGTGGCATGCGTGATAACGCATCGGCTAGAAAATTCTTCCCACCAGGAACATATTTGAGATCGAAATTGAACCGGTGGAAATATTGTGCCCAACGAACTTGCTTTGGTGACAACTTTCTCGGTGTCTGAAGGGCCTCCAGATTTTTATGATCGGTCCATACTTCGAATTTCTGCCCAGCCCCTTCCAGCAAGTGGCGCCAGGTTAGCAACGCCCATCTTACCGCAAAAGCTTCCTTTTCCCAAACAGCCCAGCCACGCTCAGTTGGTGTAAGTTTGCGTGAAGTGTATGCGCACGGTTCTAACTGTCCGGTTTTTGTCCGTTGCAGTAGCACAGCAGCCACGGCTACATCGCTGGCGTCTGCTTGTACAATAAATTGCAACGTCGGGTCTGGGTGTTTAAGTACAGGCTCTTGGGAAAAGAGCCGTTTCAACTGCTCAAAGGAGCATTGACACTCTGGTGTCCACGAGAGTGGCTGTCCTGGTTTTACTTTCCCTATGATGTGTTTTGTTTTCAATAACTCAGTCAAGGGAAGGGCTACCTGAGCAAAAGAGGGTATGAATTGGCGATAAAAGTTGGCAAAGCCCAAAAAACTCTGCAACTGCTTTCTAGTTTTAGGTGCCTGCCATTCTAATACTGCCGCTACTTTCTTGGGATCCATTTCCACCCCTGTGCCCGAGATGCGGTAACCAAGATAGTCCAAAGAGGTACGGTGGAACTCACACTTGGACAGCTTGACAAACAATTTTGCTTTCAACAATTTTGTGAGAACGGTTCGTACTAACTGTATATGTTCTTCCATCGTATTCGAGTATATAAGAATGTCGTCCAAGTAGACAAGAACTCCTCTATATAAATGCTCATGCAAAACGTCATTAATAACTTGCATGAATACAGCAGGTGCCCCCTGGAGCCCAAACGGCATTACGCAAAACTTAAAACTGCCTAACGGGCAATTAAAGGTGGTTTTCCACTCATCTCCAGGTCTTATTCGCACCCGGTAATAGGCCTCCCTCAAATCGAGTTTCGTAAAGATCTTCCCTGTGGACAAGGTAGCCAGCAGGTCTTTCATTAAGGGTAAGGGGTAGAGGTGTTCTACACACACCGCGTTCAGCCCCCGGAAATCGACACATAAGCGAAGACCGCCATCCTTCTTTTCTCGGAATAGTACCGGTGCTGCCATACGGGCACGACTCGGTTGAATAAACCCCCGGGCTAAGTTTTTGTCAATGTACCGCCGTAGTTCCTCGAGCTCAGGCTTTGTCATTGCATACATGCGTGGTTTGGGTAATTTTGCCCCAGGGATTAATTCTATGGCACAGTCCGTAACCCTGTGAGGAGGCAGTATTTCACATTCTTCTTCAGCAAAAACAGCCGCTAAATCCCTATAGACATCTGGATATCCCTCCTGTGGAGGATTGTGGTCAACCCCCCTATTCCCAGTTCCCTGGGGTAAGCGCTCCTGTACCATCGGTTGCGACTGCGAGCCTACTTCCAACCGCACCTTCCGAAACCCATCCTCCCACCATATGACTGGCTGCCACTTGTCTAACCAGGCTAGACCCAATATCAGGGGTTCTACCATATGCTCGATTATCACAAAACAAAGCTGTTCTCTATGTGCCCCTATCCTTAGCTCTACGGGTTCTGTGACATAACGAGCTGGCTCCCCATCTAGGAGTGACCCATCCATTTGTTCAAAACGAATTGGAGCCCTCAGCTTCCTGATTTGAAGCCCCAATTCTTGGGCCACAGCTTTTCGCATTAGGCACCGGGTGCATCCAGAATCTAGCAGAGCACCATGATGGGCTTCTGTTAGGGTGCGTATGTTTTGTAACACTACCGGGAGTACAAAGGGACTTATTGGGTCGCTTACCATAGGATCCTCTGGTGCACTATCGTCACTGTCCTCCGACCGCACCTCGTCTCCCCCGACCGGTCTCCTGTTCTCCAACAAGGTGGCACGGGTTCCACGGAAGGTTGGTGTGGGCGTCGGTGGCTTTGCCCGTTCTGTAGTTGAGCGGACTCGCTCTCTACTCCTGACCCCAGGAGATGGCCCTTGTGTGCGGGGCGATGACAGGGGGGCCACAGGGCACTCGGCAGCCCTGTGCCCAACTTGGTTACATCGAAAACAACGGAACGAGGTAGCCCGTCCTCCACTTGTGACCGGTTTGATGGTAGGTGAACCTCCTGGATTCAGCTCTTTTATGGCTGGGGGTTTAGTCCCAAATCTTTGTGGTGGAGTAACCCGTGGTCGGAACTCACGCAGCCCGACCTCCAGTTCCACTGCTGCTTTACACCATTCTGCCAATAGGGGTGGTAAACCACGATAGACACACGCTTGTCTCACCTCTCTATCCAGACCAGCACGAAATTGGTGGACTAACAATCATTCGGGCCAAGAGCGGAGTCTCCCAGCCAGGACACGGAAGTCTTTGACGTACTCTTTCACCGGCCGGCCTCGTTGTCGAAGGGCTAAAAGCTCTCCTTCCGCCACCTGGATTCTAGCACTATCCTCAAAACGGATCCGTAGAGCGTCCAAAAATAGCCCCACATCGGCCAACTCTTTTGCATGCTCATTATGCAGGTCCGCAACCCAGTTTGCTGCTTCGCCCTGTAGCACTGCTGTGATTGCAATTACCATAGCCCACTGTGAAGGATACAAGCGCCCATACAGATCCACATGGCTTAGGATTTGGCTAAGGAAAATAGCGACTTTGTCTGCGCTGCCATCAAATGAGGCTTGTATGGGTGGTGGGCCCCACCATTGTTGTTGCTGTTGAACACCTGGTGCCCATATGGGTGGCAGTGGCGGGCCACGCACCCCCAGTTGGTCCCTCTCCTCCCCTCGGCGCACGTCGCTATACCCCCGCACAATGGGTGGCCGTGTCTCTCTCCCTTCCATCCTTCGGGGAGCCTCCTGTGTTTCGCCTAGAGACGATGTTCGGGGCCCCGTAGAGCCGTGCTCTGTTGCCTTTGTCCTGCCAGCCTCTATCCCCATGCGCAGCTTGGGACTTGCTAGATGAAATCGTGGTTCAGCCCTGGATCTCCCTTGCCACGTGCTGGTTGTCTCCCCACGTTCAACCCACGGCTGCCAGGACGCTGCATCACGGAAACTAGCTTCCCCGAACTTCTCTCGTAACGTCTCTAAGGTGGACGAGCCAAGGCTACTGGAAGAGTAGGTCCAATCCCCCTCCTCATCCTCTATCCATTTGCGCTCCCGCCACCCCTGAAACGCGCCTTCTGGCCGATACTGAGTTTGACTCCTCTGAGACCCAGTCAAGGCAGGGCTAGTCCACCAATCCCCTGTGGAGCCCTTTCCTGTACTTACTACAGCTGGGCTTTGCTCCCCGCTGCCAATGTCCACCTTCAATGACTTCTTCTCCTTTTGCTGGCTCTGCTCGCCACCGCTGATATCCACCTTCAGAGCCTTCCTCTCCTTTTGCCTGACCACGGGTGGTTCCACAGCGGCTTTTCCCTCCAGCGGCTCCAGCGGGACGACAGGGGTCTCTTCTTCCAGAGCTGCCACCAGCCCAGCCTCCGGTAACGCCCCCACCGCCCCTTCGGCCATCCTTTCACAACGGGAGAGAGAAATCCAAAAAGGAGAAACGCCGACTTTCTCTCAGACCGCTCGGCAGCCTGGGCACTCCAACAAACCACGCTGAGACGAGATGCTCGAGCAAACAGAAAAGCAGTTTATTTTCGTCTTCCAGGAAGCCGTAGATTACGCTGAGTTCACCAAAAGGGATAACACAAAGTCGGCGTTGGGATTCCCTCACCCCAACTCCGTTTAAATAGCCGCGCTGTACAACCAGCCAATCAGCGCTGCTTCCAGGTTCCACCCCACCCATTATGCAAAATTGCAATTAATCATGGTTAGCCTAGCCCGTCCGCAGCGTGACCGACCGCCTAACTCGTGACACCCCCTCCACCATTGTGCCCATGTGTTTTCTCTTGATAGCAGGTGTGTTCTCTCCACCCCACCTAGCAGGTAAGTCCTTTGGTCTGATGTGTCAAGCTGGGCAGGCTTGACATTAAGTACTATACATTTTTTTCAAGGAGTACAGCCATCAGACAAAATGCTTTGCAAGCAATCGATTTTTATTGACTTGTGAAAAGGATACAAAAGTTTCAACACTTCTGTAATTAAATGATCTGTTCACAACAGCAATAACAAAAAGATGGTATCAGAGGTATGCTTGTACTCCAAATGTTTATACCACCACAGGTGGTCAGATTTAATTGTACCTGCAGTGCAAAGGCCTTTCAATGTATTGCTTTACCAAAGTGCTATTAGCTTCCTTTTTTTGGACAAGATAAACTACCATTGTCTATGTGTCAAAATACATCAGGCCTGATTATAATTATAACGAGTGTTACAGCATCAGTTTTTCCTTTGTACAAATGTATCTTTGAAGCATTTGGATTTGGATGCTCTCCAAATGTATTTTTGAAGCATTTGGATATATACTTTCTGGGCTGCAATCCTATGCATAAGTCTCTGAGGATAAGCACCACTGAATTCCATGGGAACTATATTTGAGTAGACATGCAAGGATCTCCCAGGATCAAACTGACAAACTGAGAAACTTGGAAGGGAAGTTAACTGCTAATGATCCTTTTGTTGTGAATGAAGGTGATTCATGGGAAGTTCTAAGAAAAGCTGAGATAGGACAAAAATTCTTATTTTAACAGTTTGCTTCCAACTGCAGGCATTCAAGTATCTTTGGATGCTCTCAAGCAGGTCATTGTAAAAACAGTGGTTTAGACAACATACATAGCCCACAAGTGCAATACGCAACCTGCATCAATCCCACACCCAGACATTGTACACTAAAATTTAGCAGGATAATTGGGAGCCAATTTTCAATGGGTGTGTGGATATATATTTAGGAAGAGTTAATTCTGAGGATGGTAGCAATTTGCCTTGTATAAGTTATGCCTTGCATAACATTCACATCCTTTTAAGCTCCCCAAATGCACTGACTTTGACCATATTTTGGATATTTGAGAGCTTTCAAAAATGCGGGGGGTGGAGTGGGGGGGGAGAGAGAAATGCTTATATCCCTTTTGGGGATCTCAATCATTTCACTGGATTACCTACTAATAGTCAGTTGTATCCCCAAGTTCCGTTGAAATAGTCCAGTCTGTTAAGTGATTAGATGGCAAAATCTAAATCTAGCTCATTTTATGTACTTAATTAATTAATCCAAATCTAGCTCATAGATTATTAAATATGGTAAATGTGGTATTTTTTAAACCAATTTTTGTATCTTTGGTTTGTTGTGGCTTTAATGACCTGTGTTATACCTAAATTTGATAATGGGTTTGACCTTAATGTTATCTTTTTCCAGTGTTGGGTCATAGAGATGGGAAGGGAAGGAACAGCCACAAAACGGGACAACTCCAATGACTCCACATTCTTGTCTATTCTATTCCACTCTATCCTTCCCTACTCTATATAGGCATAGAGGAATTAAGGAGGAACCCAACCAAGCTACTGTATTTCCCCCTCAAATGAATTCATGATGTTGAAGTGCCTGGAGGCGGTACGGGTCTGGATGGGTAGAAACAGGCTCCGGCTCAACCCCTGCAAGACCGAGTGGCTGTGGATTCCGGCATCTCCTGATCTAGCTACTCCATCACTTATGATGGGAGGGGAGTTGTTGACTCCCTCTGAAAAGGCTCGCAATCTTGGTGTCCTCCTTGATTCACGGCTGTCCTTGGTGGATCATCTAACGGCCGTGACAAGGGTTTTTTTTGCACAGGTTCACCTAGTGCGCCAGTTGCAGCCTTTCCTAGACAGGGATGCCCTTTGCACAGTCACTCAAGCTCTCATTGTCTCATGACTGGATTACTGCAACACCCTCTACATGGGGCTGCCCTTGGGGTGCCCCCCCAAAGGTCCAGCTGGTCCAAAATGCAGCTGCGCGGATTGTTACAGGAGCTTCCCGTTACTCCCGTGCAACACCTCTCCTGCGCGAGCTGCACTGACTGCCGGTGGCCTTCCGGATCCGCTTCAAGGTGTTGGTACTTACCTATAAAGCCCTATATGGCATGGGCCCGAGGTACCTGCAGGACCACCTCCTACCGGCCTCCCACCGTCCTGTGCGTTCTCATAGAACTGCCCTCCTCTGGGTGCTGTCGGCTAGATAATGTCGGCTGGCGACCCCCAGGATGAGGGCATTCTCTGTGGCCGCACCGACCCTCTGGAATGGGTTGCCCACTGAGCTCCGGACGGCTCCTAATCTCCGCACATTCCGCACCGGCCTGAAGACATGGCTTTTTCATCAAATTCCCTGACCAATTATTGGATTTTAACTTGGGGATTTTAAATTTGGACCGGATTTTAATATTGTATTGTTGTTGTTTTTATTGTGTGAGCCGCCCCGAGTCCTACAGGAGAAGGGCGGCATATAAATTTTAATAATAAAATAAATAAATAAATACATTTAAAATGCCCTATTTGTCTCCACAAGAATATGAGGAGAAAGGGAGAACAGAAAAATGTATGAATGTGGGAAAATAAAAATAAAGTAGGTTGAACACCTTCAAATATAATTTTTATACAGTATGTAGAGTATATATAAATAATGCATTTTGGTAATATGAAATAAGGATTTTATTTCTTTCCTAAAAACATCACATGCTTTTCTGGAAGAATACTGTGCTATTTATAGAAAGTCAAGATATAAAAACAAATGGTCATTGATCACTCATACAGACATTATCTCACTAACCAGATGACAATATTAAATCTTGCATCCCAGTAATATGAATTTGTAGGATTAATTTAATGTGTATTCAGCCAGGCTATCAACTCTAAATGTGCACACATGTATGTGTGTGCACATATCTATGTACATATTAGATATCATGCTGCCAATGTGATTTAAAGTAAAAACACAGCAGTCCATTAAAAAAATTCTTCCCTCTCTCCATTTCTGTTGCTTAATGAAGTAACAATTATTGTTATTATTATAAATTCTGGATTGTTCTGCCCTCTTCCATAAGAAGTATTATAAGTGAACGATGCCCTGAAGAGACAGTAGACTAAATATCTGGTTTCAATTAAAATATAAAGTTCTTTCTGTAGCCAAATGGTCACTCTAAACTTACCCTTATCTCTGCTAGAAAAAAAAAATGCACTGATGGAAAATTGTGAGGCCTGGTTTATGGTTTCCTGATTAGCCTAGACAGCTTGGAATCACGGCTAGATAATTTCAGTGCCTCTTCTAGGAAATTTGGCATCTCTTCAGGCAGAATATCATCAATTGTGCACAATTCTTTTGAAAAGACACTGGGGCTGGAGGCCATTCGTGCAGATGCTAAGAAATGTGACAAGAAATGTAAGGAGAGAGAAAAACATTACTGAGATAGGCAGGTTAGAACAGGTCTAATAGAGTAGCTGTATTACTCCTGAAAGATTTAGCCTGTGAGCAATTTTATTACGTCTGCAGCAATGCCATCTCCTGGTCAGACATAAGTATTAATTTTTAAAATTAATTTATTAAAGATTTTTTTTTCACAAGATAAAAACAATACAAATATTAAAAAATAAAAAAGGAAAGAAAATAGGAAAGAATAGTGAATGAGAAAGAAAATAGAAAAAGGGATAGGGAAAGGGGAAAAAAGGAAAGGACAGAAGGAAAGGGGAAAAAAGGAAAGGAAAGAAAAGGAAAGAGGAAAGGAAAGGAAAAAGAAAAGGAGAGGAGGGGACAGGAGAGGAAAGGAAAGGAAAGGAAAGGAAAGGAAAGGAAAGGAAAGGAAAGGAAAGGAAAGGAAAGGAAAGGAAAGGAATGGAATGGAATGGAATGGAAAGAAGCATCTTTTGATCTTTTTGACAGCAGTTATACATGCATTTATATTTTACCCTTTTTGTATCACTTCAAAAAAAGATTATTTCCCCATACATATAATGAGACCTGAAAGATTGACTGGTTCAGGAGCCATCTGGATAATTTGTGCTGGGATATATTTATAAGCATCCTGGGCTGGAAGAACATCATTGGTTAACAAAGTATCCAACAAACCCACATGAAAGTTGTATCTCTGGTGTAAAGCTTTTTATTTATTTGGGGGTTTTTTTTAGATCAAAGAGACTTGAATGTTCTTTACTCAATATTGGTCTTGTGACCCAGAGCAAACTGTATTAAGTAATGCATGAGAATAGGAGATGCAGCTAAAGATCCTTAATTGACTTTAAAAGAATTAAATCCCCTGCTTCTGTTAGCTTTGAGCTCAGTAATTGGTCTATGTACTGTAAATTTAAACTATATTGCTCTCTGGCAGTGTTTACTATTCCATAAAATGGATGAAGCATTGCTGGCATCTGATTGGGAATTGTGGAATATGCAAAGATCCAAATTAAATAACATAAAAATAACATTTGCACATTCTCAACTGTTATCACAAGAAACACAGTTTGTTAGAATGTACCTGAATATTCATAGCTGAGTATTCCAGACAGTTTTTTTAAAAATTAGGGTAATATGAATCAGATCCATAGTATTTCTTGATGTAGAAATCTCATGCCTAAAAGTAGTTGTGTGGCTTGAAATGTGTGTTATTAATGCCTGAAAGAAAGGCCTAAACAGCAAATGTGACATTATGTTTATATGACAAGAGTTCAACTGGAACACATGAAAACCACATTTAAACCAGCATCTTGTTTTCACGATGTTAACAAGTTGTCTAAGAGAAGTTTATAGGCAACATTAAAAAATAATGGGACCTTTGATATGTCAGATATCAATTATGACCATAATTGAGCCCAAGATTTCTGTTGCTAAACGAGACATTAGTTAAGTGAATTTTGCTCTGTTTTATGACCTTTTTTTTTTGCATAGTTGTTAAGCAAATCACTGCCTTTCTTAAGTTAATAATACAGTTGTTAAGTGAATCTGGCTCCCCCATTGCCTTTGCTTGTCAGAAGGTGGCAAAGCAGGGGTGAAATGCTCCCGGTTTGGACCAGATCACCTGATCCGGTAGCAATGGCGGCGGGTGGTTCGGAGAACCGGTAGCAAAAATCCCTGCTCCCCCCCCCCAATGCCCAGCTGATCATCAGAGGCTTTTTTTTTACTTTTAAAAGCATTTTTGCTACAACCTCTTCCGATGAAGAAATGCTGGGATAGTCAGAGGCTTTTCAGAGCATTTTTTTCGGTAACCTCTTGGCTGAAGAAGTGGTAAAAAAATGCTTTGAAAAGTCTTTGACCATCCCAGCTGAGTTGCCTGAGCGGCAGAGGCTTTTCAAAGCGTTAGAATAAATGCTTTGAAAAGTTAAAAAAAAAATTGGCCACGCCCACCCAGTCAAATTACCCTCCCCCAACCAAGCCACGCCCACAGAACCAGTAGTAACAAATTTTACATTTCACCCCTGTGGCAAAGGTTGATCACAGGAACCCGGAACACTGCAACTGTAATAAATATGATTCTGTTGCCGAGGTCCTGAATTTTGATCACATGATGATGGGGATGTTGCAATGGTTGTGTAAAAATGTTCATAAATCATTTTTTTTTCAATGCTGTGGTAACTTCAAATGGTCAATAAATGAACTGTTGTAAGTTGAGGACTACATTTAGTCATATGATAATTTAGTAACTTTTTGGTATTGTGAATTGCTATAGTGTATATTTACAGATTTATGGAAAACATTTTAAATGTAAAGATATTACTGTAATGCTAAATTATATACCAATGTTTTAGAGTTTGCTTATCATCAATTGTGGTTGTATGGAGCATGAGGGGATGGCAAAAATAACTATATTAAGAAATTGGAAAAGTGATATTATTCCAGATGTCAAGAAATAACTGTTGGAAATATGTGATCTATCTGTGTTGGAAAAAACAACAATTTTCTAATCAAAGGATGCAGCAATATGTCTGTATTCTGGCAGAGATTCTGTAATATCTTATAATAACATCCTGCATTGTTCATATTATAGTAATTAATTCATTGGTAAACCGGGGTCTATGGACACGCATAAAATGTAAGGTAGATTTTTTCCCCCTTTTTCTTCCTAATTTGCATTTTTAATTTGCATTTATTTTTTAAATAACAGCATCATGTTTTTCATGTTAGAAAATGAGATATACTGAAAATGAAAGTAATGAAATGAAGGTAGCATTTATTCATTATCCAGGTCTCAATGAGAGCCATATCCTCCATGTCACTGAATTGTTCATCTCCTACCAGAATTGAACATCCAGCAGTTCATCAAGGCTGAAGATTCTGGAAGCTAAAGTTAACACCTCTGGAAAGTACCCATTAACCAACTTCATTGTTGATATCACTATCCTGGACCCAGTTTTGATAACTGTTGGCTAGTCCAAATCTTGAAAATAGTTTCTCATTCAAAGCTTTCAGGATAGCATCATCTTGAGCATTATGATATACTAAATAAGTCTAAATAGGGCTACCAGATCCAGATAATCACTAGATACCATCAAAGAGATTGCAGAAAAGCTAAATCTTTGGCGTTTACTTGGTGCTGGTGATAGCCTGGTGATAATTTGAATTTTGCAATCCAAATCTGGCAGTCATTTGCTCCCTGGATAGATTTGTTGATACAGAAATGGCTAATTTTTACTACTATGTAAAAGTAAAAGGTCAGGATTGGATGTTTCTATCTTATTTTATTGCACCAAAGAGAGTTAGAAATCAATGCCTTTTGTTTCTTTTTCCCTTCCTTTCTGCACTCTTCCCTTCTCCTTTTCTTCCCCTATTTTTCCTACTATTTGTTTTTTGTAGTTTTTGTACTTTATATTATAAACAAATAATAATAATAAAATTTATGGTATCACTAGAAAGGAGCTTTCACATTAGATGAAAAAGTATCTTATTCATTAGATGAGGAAGAATTACTAACAGCACTTGAATAATGAGTTTACAATAAGTATTTATTATAGGTCTTCCTAACTGAACAACTGGTTCACAATTGGGTTAGTAATGAAAATGTAACTTTACAACCAATCCTCATATTTTAAACCCTGTAAAGCAAAATGAAGTAAGATCATTTATAAAGTGGTGGTTTCACTTAGCAACAACTTTGCTTAATGACAAGAGTTGCTGGTTCCAATGCCAGTTGTTAAGCGAGGACTATCTGTACTGTCTGTGATACAGACATAGCTAAAATATTTCTGACAGTCTTGAAACCTCCTTTCCCACCCTGGATTCTGATTCACTCTATGGAAGTGAGAGTTGGGCGATGAAGAACCAGAATAGGAAAAGTATTGATTCCTTTAAGTCTATAGAGCTTCTCAGTCATCCAGGTCATTGTTGTCCAAAAAGCACCTTTGGAATAACCATGGCCTGGATGACTGAGAATCTCTATTGTCTTTTAGCTATGCAATATGGGATTAACACTCTTCAATTGGTTTTGGGAGTATGAACGGATTTCCAGAGGGGTTGCAGACTACAGGAACCATTAGCATTGCTCAGGTGACCCTGAGGACACAGATAAACCTCCAAGTGCTTCAACAACCCTCTAAAAGGATGCATATGATGAGCTGTCTGCAAGGAGTATAAACCAGGGGTGAAATGCTCCCGGTTCGGACCGAATCACCTGATCCAGTAGCGATGGAGGCGGGTGGTTTGGACAACCCGTATCAACAATATCAAGGTTGACTCAGCCTTCCATCCTTTCTAAGGTAGGTAAATTGAGGACCCAGTTTGTGGGGGCAATAAGCTGACTTTGTATATACATACAAAAGTATGAAGGCTATTGCTTAACGCATTGTAAACCGCCCTGAGTCTCCAGAGAAGGGCGGCATATAAATAAATCAAATAATAATAATAATAATAATAATAATAATAATAATAATAATAATAAAAATCCCTGCCCCCCCCTGCCCCATGCCTAGTTGAGCCGCACAATCATCAGAGGCTTTTTTTTTTACTTTTAAAAGCATTTTTTTCTACAACTCTTCGGCCAAAAAAATGCTTTTAAAAGTTAAAAATAAAGCCTCCGATGATCGCGCGGCTCAGCTGGGATCGTCAAAGGCTTTTAAAAGAAAAAAACCCCTTTTTTCTTTTAAATGCCTCTAACGATCAGACAACTCAGCTTGGATCGTCAGAGGTATTTAAAAGAAAAATAGTCTCTGCCGATCAGGCAACTCAGCTTGGATCATCAGAGGCATTTAAAAGAAAAAAACCGTTTTTTTCTTTCAAATGCCTCTGACGATCCAAGGTGAGTTGCCTGATTGTCAGAGGCATTTAAAAGAAAAAAAGTCTCTGTCAATCAGGCAACCTAACTAGGATCATCAGAGCCTTTTGAAAGCATTTTTTACAACCTCTTCGCCAAAGAGGTTGCAGAAAAAATGGTTTTAAAAGTAAAAAAAAATAAAAATAGGCCACGCCCACCCAGTCACATTACCCACCACCACCAAGCCACGCCCACAGAACTGGTAGTAACAAATTGTAGATTTCACCACTGGTATAAACCCTTCCATTCCCCACCATCCAGTCAGAGCTGAAGAAGCTTCTTGGATGAGAAGCGAAATGTCTTCAAAGAAAGAGCATTCAGTTTTGGGCACGACGATGTAAAAAAGATGTGGAGACTCTAGAAAGAGTGCAGAGTAGAGCAACAAATATGATTAGGGGACTGGAAGCTAAAACATATGAAGAACGGTTGCAGGAACTGGGTATGTCTAGTTTAATGAAAAGAAGCGTAGGAAGAAATATCCTTCTGGGTTCTGCTCCAAGTCAATGGACCTCAGTGGGGAAAAAGACACTGGAAACAGAGAGACTTCTTGGAAAGATGGTTTAATGGTGGACAGGATCACATGGCTTGAGTTCCTGAACAAAAAAGGGCCGAGATACAGCGAGTCCCCGGGTTTTATGCTCTCTCTGACTTTGAACTTCCTGGGGCCCTGAAAGAGTATCCTGATTGGTTGTCAGACTCCCAGGGGGTGGGGATCTTAGCTAGCCTCCTGGCTGATGTAATCTTCCCAGGTGCCATGTGGTGAGTTTTGTCCTAGATGGGTCCCATTGTGTTGCAGATGAATTCCACTGACAAAGATTGAGTTTCTGTCTGACCCATTAACAAAAGGGGGGGGGGGCGGCAAGAAGGTGGGAGCTGCTTTAAAACATGCTTCTCCAGTTCTCATCCAGGGAAACATAATATTCTGCCTTTTTAATATTTCCCAAAATGTTTCATTCCTCTAGGAAAGGGGTGGATGCTAACTTCCTACAGAAGGACTAGGGGAGACATGATAGCAGTGTTCCAATATCTCAGGGACTGCCACAAAGAAGAGGGAGTCAAGCTATTCTCCAAAGCACCTGAGGGCAGGACAAGAAGCAATGGGTGGAAACTAATCAAGGAGAGAAGCAATTTAGAACTAAGGAGAAATTTCCTGACAATTAGAACAATTAATAAGTGGAACAACTTGCCTGCAGAGGTTGTGAATGCTCCAACACTGGAAGTTTTTAAGATGTTGGATAACCATTTGTCTGAAGTGGTGTAGCGTTTCCTGCCTAAGCAGGGGGTTGGACTAGAAGATCTCCAAGGTCCCTTCCAACTGTTATTCTATTCTAAAAATAAGAAAGTCCAGTTGCCTCCTCCCAAAAAAACACCTTTTGGGATATTGATTCCTTTGAACTTTGGAGAAGACTTTTGAGAATACAGTGGACAGCCAAGAAAGCAAACTGACAGATCATTGAACAAATCCATTCAGAGTTCTCACAAATAACCAGGGTCAAATTATTCTATTTCAAACACATTATGGAAAGACCCAGCTCCGGAAAAGTTTGTCATGGTAAGGAAAGAAAGAGAAGAGGATGACCAGAAACAAGATGGATGGACTGGGTGACAATGGCAATATGAATGCATGATGAGTGGCATTGTTGGAAGAGATGAAGGACCAGGTTAGGGACTGATCAACATGGAGAAAATCTAAGTAGTCACTAGAAGTCGAAAATGACTTGATGGCAATAACCAGCTAACATTTGAAAAATTATTGGAAATTCAAAACCTTGCAACTATCTGTAAATCTTAACTCGGTCTAATAAAGAAGTAAAACTCTTTATAGTTTTACCTCCCAGTGCAACGGTGGTTGCTTACTCCAACTGAACACGCACAGGATTTACACCCTCCTTTTCTTGCAGGGCAAGTTCACAGAACGTGCAAAGCCCCGTTTGTGTAAATGCAACCTCTAGATTTCAGTCCCGTCCGCTATGGAAAGAATCCTCGGTTCTTTAAAAGACGGCAAGGAGGCTTGGGAAACGCCGTTCGAATTAAAGAGGCTGAGAAATGAAAGAAAGAGCTAAACAAGGGCGGGAATAAGCAGCTTTTGCCGGAAGCGAGTCGGAAATCTTTAAAGAGCAGCGCTGGCAACTCTAAAATAGGATCTTTGAAGAAATCTCTTCTGCTCCTAAACCGGGGCGAAAGTCGATCACTGAAGTCGTATAACAAATGTGCCAAGAATCCAACAGGTGGCTCCGTGGCGCAATGGATAGCGCATTGGACTTCTAGAGGTTGAAGACATTCAAAGGTTCCGGGTTCGAGTCCCGGCGGAGTCGGGAACCCCAATTTTATTTACCTTCCTCTTATTTTTAAAAGTGCTTCCTGGATGATCAGAATCCAGAGTCAATTATTTGCCGAGTCGCCGATAAGCGGCCGATTTTTAATTGCTTGCAAAGCACGACGTGGAACCTCCCCCCTCTCCCCCCTCCCCTTTGCAAGCCCGCTCTCTCTTTCCCTCGGCGCGCGCCGCCTGGTGACTCGGCAGGGAGGCTATCTGGCCTGAGGGGCGGGGAAATGTCGGAGGGGCGGGTCTAGGCGGGAAGGACGACCATGATTGACGGACCGGGTTCCTCAGGGCCTCCGAGGTGGAGACCCGGGAGAGCGAGAGCGGTGCTTCTCAACCTCAGCTACTTTGAAGAGGCGTGGACTTCAACTCCCAGAATTCCTAGCGGGCAAGGACCCTGAAGGCATTATGGGAGTTGAAGTCTCTTAACAAGAATGTGGTCTGGGAAGAGTGGCGCTAGTCCAGCCGCTCATGGGTAGGCAGTAATAGCGTTGCCTTCCTGAAGGCTTTTCAGTAAAGGCAAATTCCAGCATCGGTGCAGCAATTTATTCCGATCCCGCTCTGAAATACGCATCGCAATTAACCCTGTGCCTGAGCCACCAAGCATTCATCAAATATTTTACACCGATCATTCAATATTTTTGCAAGATTTGACCATTTCTCTTGAGGTTTATTTGGCTGTTAATCCTGACACAGAATTTGATGTTTAATTGAAAGGCAATGACGTTTATTTCCCGAATAGAGACTACATTACAAGGTCATAAAAAGGGGATCGACATTGTATTATGATGATGGCTTAAGGCTCCTCATGCTGGGTAAGAAAGCACAGGTCGTCCTCGATTTATGACCACAATTGCACCAAAAAGTTCTGTGGCTAGGCGAGATATTTGTTAAGTGAGCTTTGCCCCATTTTAACCCTCACTCTAACCTTTCTTGTCACAGTTGTTAAGTGAATCACTGCAGTTGTTAAATTAGTAGCCTTGGCTGTTAAGTGAATCTGAATTCCTGGTTGATAATTGCTTGTCACAAAGTCTCAAAAGTTGATCACGTGAGCCCGAGACACTGCAACTCGTCATAAATATGAGCCAGTTGCCAAATGTCTGAATTTTGATTATGTACCATGGTGAGACTGCAATGGTCATAAGTGTGAAAAACAGTAATAAATCACTAGATGAACTGTGGTAAATTAAGACTACCTATACTTCAGCCATACTGCTGGGCTGGACCCTCAGGTTTCTGAAGTGAAGATCTACATTCATAACTGATTATAAGGAATGTGGGTGGACATAACTTATTACTGCAAATAAATGAATAAGGCCGAGTGTCTTCCCAGATGAACACACTACCAAGCAAAGTGCCCTCTGTTCTAAGATGGCCGTTGTAGGTTCAGATGGATTTTTAAAGATGCTAGAGTTATGGCATATGTTGCCATATGTAAACATCCTACTTTTGTTAATGGAAGTATTTTAAAATAGTGTAAAATCATGATAGAAGCAGTATTTTTTCAGTTGTGGAAGAATATACTGTATTTTACTTTATATTATTTGTAATTATTTATATTTTAAATTATAATTATTTATAGTTTATATATTTTATTCAGGATCCAATCTGGGTTGGTCACCAGGATCAGAGGTTTTGTTTTTCCGAGCTTTTGGAGTCATGTTGAAACTCATGTTCAAAAAACTTCTCTAGCCTTCTCTTATCTTTAGAGAAGTTCCCCAAAGATGGGCTCCAACATGTCCAAAAGCTCAGAAAACGAAACCTCTTGTCAGTGACCAAATTGGATCCTGCAACATTACCCTTGGACACATATATTTGCCTTTATTCATATATAATTTAATTATATGTATATAAAAAACTTATATGTATTTGTTTAAGTGGTGATCCAAGTGGTTATTGGCCCATTGGGTGGCATGCCAAAAAAAGCCTTGGACAACACTTAGAAATTATCTGTGCATTTAAAAAAATGTCCATTTCTCTATTGCAAAATGCCACTGCATTTTGCAATAGAGAATCTGCCCATATTGATCTGCCCATATTGATATATTACAACATCCTAGATTCTTGGAAAGAATTAAATCTGAATAAAGACCAACATCGGCTGAAGAAATGGCAGTTATGATTTCATGCTGTGGGATGTAATAATATTGCCCAACTCTGTGTGTGTTTTATAATTGCTAGAAGTATTTAATAACGAATACAGAAAACACAAAAGCAGCACAAGAGAAAAGAGCTGTGCCAAAGGAAACAAACTCAGAGGAACAAAAAGGAATAAAGAGGTGTAAATCATTCTCTCCAATGGCCTCAGTGAAGAACCTCCAAAATACCAGTAAGGTGGAAGCTGAATGAATTTCAGAGGAAGTATAGAAAAGTAGGTAGAGCCTGGAGGTGGAATCGAGAGGAAGTCCAACCCCTCTTGAATTCCATTAATTCCTTTTTTAAATTAGGTTATAAAATATAAAAATACAAAAGAAAATAGTAGAAAAAATAGGTAGGGGAAAGAGGAAGGAAAAAGTGTAGAAAAAAGGGGAAAACCAAAGAAAAGGCGTTTACTTCTGACTCACTTTGGTGCAGTAGAATAAGATAACAACATCAAACTTCAACTTTTTACTTTTACATAACAGTATTCTAAGTACCTCCTCCCACCCCTCCACCCCGTGCCTCTGCCTCCACCTGTTACTGGTGCGAGGCAAAGCAGGTGGCAGGGCGGGGGTGGCACCATGCCATGCTACCTGCACGATTGGCCCCTGCCATCCCTCGTCCTCCAGCTCCGCCCCACCTGTGATGGCCCTGGCGAACAGGAAGGGTGAAGAGCCCCCGTCCCCAAGAGGCAGCCAGGACTCCCCTCCCCACCTTGCCCCTCTGCCTCCTGCTTGGACGGACAGCCTAGCGGTCACAGCGCTCAGACTCATTTGCACAGCCCCAGAGTGTGCTGGCCAAGGGGCTGTTAGGCTACGGCTGCGGCTGCTGGCTGACACTGTCGGCCCCTGCGCGTTTTCCACCTCTTGTGCTAGCCACCCCCACCCCCGAGGGCTGACGATCTTAACTGGAACTTATTTTTGCGGTAGAGCTTATATTACGAGCATCTGGAAAAATCATTTTAGGGCTTATTTTCTGTTTGGGGCTTATTTTCAGAGAAACATGGTATATATTAAAGAAAGCTTATGAATTCTTAAAAAATATTTTAATAGATATACAAAGAGAATATACTCTTACAGCAGCCACATTTCAAATATAATCTTATATGATTTTTTTTAAGTTAGACTCACTACTATTTTACTTTAAATTGACATTCTGATTTTAAACTACAGTAGATTGTTTCTTCTAAAAATTTTAACGTCATCTTCTCTGCTGCATATTTTCATCGGTAAGTAACAAAGGGTTTCACATTCAGTTCCAAAATCTTATTGGAAAAAGCCCTATACCCCTTCTTGTCTTCTTGCTGTTAATGTGATCAATCTTAGCTGACCATTTGTGCAAAATTTCAACTCATAAATTCACCATTAAAAACTAAGTTCCAGCATTTGCTGTTAAAATCTATTTGTGAAATTTCTTCTTCTTCCTATTTTTCTTTCCTGCTGAGAGGGCCTCTTTCTCAGCAATTATGTCCTGGTACTTCCTTTTATTGTACCTGAATAAGAGAAACAATTTTTGTGAAGAATGAATGCAAGCAAACACAGAATCAACCCCCACCCCCACCCCCACTCCTGTATACAATTATTGTTTTAAAAATTCATCAAATTCCAACTGTGTGAAATTTAATCATGGCAGTTAAATATAGCTACTAAGTGAGAGTGCATCTAAAACCCAGAAGCATGAAAAAAAACCCACATCAACTCATCTTTTAGTTAAGCTATTCATGTACATGTAGTCCTTGACTTATGACCACAATTGAGTCCAAAATTTATGTTGCTAATTGAGAAATTTATTAAGTGAGTTTTGTCCCCTTTTAGGGCTTTTCTTGCCACATTTGTTAAGTGAATCACTGCAGTTGTTATATTAGTAACACAGTTGTTAAGTGAATTTGTCTTCCTTCCCCACTGACTTCGCGTCTCAGAAGGGTGCAAAAGGTGATCACATGACCTTGGGACACAGCAAGTCATAAATGTGAACCGGTAGCCAGACACCCAAATGTAAATCATGTGGCTGTGGGGATTCTGCAATGGTCATAAGTCATTTTTTTCAGTGCCATTGTAACTTTGAACGATCACTAAATGAACTGTTGTAACTCGAGGACTAACTGTATGTTTCTTGGCTGACCACCTTGGAAACAAGATACTACATCACATTCTTACTACAATCCAACAAGGTTACTGCAACTAATTAATAGCACAAGATTATCTACATGCCTAGAGCACTGAGAGGTAATATTTGAGGGCATCTGCTGGTATGCTGAGAATATTACTTCTGTCTCAAGCTCATAG
Organism: Masticophis lateralis; assembly: GCA_030761175.1. NCBI lineage: Eukaryota > Metazoa > Chordata > Lepidosauria > Squamata > Colubridae > Masticophis > Masticophis lateralis. The sequence continues at coordinate 128,161,734 of JAUDYJ010000003.1, forward strand.
GTGGCAAGACCTATGTTTGCTTTTAGCTTAAGGAACATTTGCTAACAGTTATAGAAGTAATATATAATAAATAATATTGAAAAAGTATACAAATTAAAACTCTCCAACTAATGAAAACATCATAAAATTAACCAAACAAGATGGAACCAAGGGCCTAATAGCCTAGAAAACCTCTTTGGAGTAGCTTCTGGTAGACAGGATGAGATGTTCACTGGGGGGGGGGGGTGTCTCAAAGAAATTGTGCAATTGCTGAAAAACTGGGCCTATCTAAGTCCAAGCTATGCAATCTCATCAAATTTCAATCATTGCCCCTCCTGTCTTGAACAAAGTTCATTCAGAAATAAGATAATCTCCCATACTCATATAAAAGCTTAGCTTTTGGGGCCTTGGATATAATATTGGTCCTGCCTAACACAGGGAATATGTATATGTGAGTTGGCATCAACTGTATGTAGGCCATTTTGGATTGTAAAAAAATGTTCCTATTTTCAATCCTATTAGTATATTAGGTTTATGTACCACAGAGAGTCTTTTATGACTGGAATGGGTTGTTAAGCCTAACAAGAAAATAAAATAAAGGGAATACAAGATTGTCTTCCCGTACTCTAAATTATTGCTATAAAACAAGAAGGCCTGTGATCCTTAACACCTCCTAGACATCATCTGAATAAGGAGAAAAGGAGTTGTTGCCTATATAGTAACTACCAGGAAATAATAAAAACAATCTAGAAATCATAAAAGGCAGCAAATCATATAAGAACAAAAAATGGTCAATGTATTTCAAGTGAAAGGGAAATCAAGGTGACAGCTCATCTAAAATTGTGAAGACAGGCAGACAACCATTGCGCTCCAGGAAGTCATTTTTTAATCTATGTACTGCAATGGAAACCCCTCCAAATCTTATAACCCAAATCATGCATTTTAAGAGGCATTGCAATACATTACAGGGCCTTCCATACAGGATGAACTGCATCATATTGGAACTCATTCAGCTATACCTAACAGCAATGAAACACATTATTTTATAACACCCAAATGACTACATTAAAGTGTAAATACCGTCTAAACTCTGAATCTGCTATAAGTTCATCCACAATCGTTTTCTTCCTCTCTTTCTTAGGAATACGAGCATGATAGAAATCTGCTGGAGAATCCACAATAGTTCCAACCTGAAAAAGAAAATGCAAGATGAATTTGTTTTTATTTAAAGAAGTGATGGAAAATTAATCTAAGGATAGCATTTATTGATACTGAATTCATTTGGAGTGCTCATCCTCGTCTTTTAGTGTACAGGTAGTCCTTGACTTACAACAGTTCATTTATTGATCATTCAAAGTTACAACAGCTCTGAAAAAAGTGATATGACTGTTTTTTCACAGTTATGACCCGAGGTCACATGATCAAAATTTAGACACTTGGCAACTGATTCATATTTATGACAGTTGCAGTGTTGCAGTGTTCCCAAGTCAATAGGGAATCCAGATTCATTTAACAACTGTGTTGCTAACTTGACAACTGCAGTGATTCATTTAGCAACTGTGGCAAGAAAGGTTGTAAAATGGGGCAAAATTCACATATGTGGCTCACTTAGTCACATGAATTTTGGGCTCAACTGTGATTGTAAGTCGAGGACTACCTGTACAGAAACTTAAATCAGCCCTATTGACTGAAAACAATTTCAGCAACATTATAGAACAAAAACTATTTTGAAAACAAAAAAGGGATAGGGAATCAAAATACAGTTTACAGAGAAAATCCAAGCCAGGAATTCCTCATTTACTGCTGAGAGGGGAAAAAACTCAACATAGAAACTGGTAACATACTGTTCAAAAAGAAATATTAATCATTATTTTAAGCAGGAGTACTCCATGTTGCCATGCTAAATATTACGATATCAAAAATACTGTACAAAGAGTATTTTGTACAAAAATACAAAGAAACAGCAAACAAGTTATCATTCCAAGAAAATGTCTAGACAGAAATGAACAGAGAACAACGAGACAGTTCTAAGTAACGTTAGCTAAACTAGTGATTCATAAATCTAGCATACTTTTAAACATGTTGATAATATTTTGTAAAAATAGTAATATGCCTAAAACCTGCAAGGGAAGATGACGACACAATTGGGGTCCCTTCTACCTTTCTCTTGAGGTCCCCTGACCTGCCTCTTATAATATTTTGGAGGGTTTCCCAACTCCCCAGAACATCTTTTCAGCAAGTACAAATGGAAAAACTGATAAATGAAAATCAACGCCCTTATTTCTCTGCCACATTATTGCTTCTGCATCAACTACAAAAGAAGATGCAATCCATATGCCATCTTCAAAAAGCAAAACACACACACACAAGAAATTACTAAAGCAGCAGACGCTGTGCAGCAAATATAAGCTAGTAAGCAGATGAAGTTAAGAAAAAAATAAACAATGATACATTTTCCAAGCCCTTGTAAAGCATTTCCAAGAGGTTTTTGTAGCAAAAGTAAAACACTAGCAAAATGTACAATGTTTTGAAGTATATATAACTTTGTAAGAAAAAAAATAGACAAGTTATTTTTATGTAGTTTGTTTATAATTGCCACAAGTATTATTGCTAATTTAAGCAGTAGTTAAAAATTGTAGTCGTCGGTTAAAAGACTTTAATTCTGTGGACTGCAAGCCACTTTATTCAATGTAATTGCCTGGATTTCACAGAAACATCTTAATAATAAATGTGTTCTTTTTTTTTTTTTTAGCAAGCCTGATATTTCTTTTGGTGTGAAATGAATAATGAACATATTACACACATACCCCTTATATGTAAACACCATCAACATTCTTACCTGAAAATACTTGGGAAGACCTTTCCTGTCGTTCTTTTTGTAGAACCGTTTAGGATCTATGGCGGCTCTCATCTGCAAAGCCTTAAGGTCATTTTTCAATTCCTCCGTCATTTCTGGAGCTTTCATACCAAACCAACCGTCACCTGTTGTTTTTGCTCGGTCTTTCTATTTTTGGAAAAAAGTTACAAACATTCTTTCAAAACTTGTCAGGGTTATTCAATTCTTATGCCATAACCAGTGGATCGAGACCAAATTTTATAACCCAGCATTGAAGAGGGCAATACGCCCTTCCCCACAATGTGAGCCTTCTAGCTTTATAGCAGGATAATTTTCAAAGTATTTAAAGTATTTTTACCACTTTAAAATGTATGTACTTTAAAGAGCTGTTCCTATCTGAATGGTCTAAATCAGTGTTTCTCAAACTTGGAAGTTTGAAGATGGGTGGACTTCAACTCCCACAATCCCCCAGCCAGCAGGGGATTCTGGGAGTTGAAGTCCACCCATCTTCAAGCTTCCAAGGTTGAGAAACACTGGTCTAGATTAATTTTACCAGGGAAATCCTGAGAGATCATGATGACATGTTACAGGTAGTCCTTTACTTACAACAGTTCATTTAGTGACCATTCAAAGTTACAATGGCACTGAAAAAAGCGACTGACCATTTTACACACTTATGACCGTTGCAGCATTCCCCATGGTTATGTAATCAAAATTTGGGTGCTTGGCAATTGACTCACATTTATGAGGGCTGCAGTTGATCTTGCGATCATCTTTTGTGACCTTTTCACAAGCGAAGTCAATGGGGAAGTCAGATTCACTTAACAACCCTGTAACTAGCTTAATAAATGCAAGTGATTCACTTAACTGTGGCAAGAAAAGTCGTAAAATGGGGCAAAATTCACTTAACAAATATTTCGCTTAGCAACAGAAATTTTGGGCTCAATTGTGGTCGTAAGTTGAGGACTATCTGTATTGAGTCAAGAAGAGATATTGCCATATACTATATCCAAATGTATTTACAAAGGGGACCTTTTTATTTTCTTCAACAGCTTTTCTGAAAGCAAGCTCATGTTAGAGAAGCAACTACATAGGGAGAAGGAACTCTTTGTTTGGATTACTTTAATGCATTCTACACGGGGCTGCCCTTGAAGACCAACCTGAAAAGCTACAACAGGTCCAGAATGTGGCAGCGCATTTATTTCTATTGTATTTCACTTTCATTCCAAAAGGCCACAAAGCATAGAGACCACATTGTATCATCCCATTTTATAACTATTGATGAAGCTAGTAAAAATTGAGGAATAAGCCAATTTGATACGCACCCTTGCAGAGAATTTTTTAGAGGCAGACTTTAAATATGGCATTAACAAGGTGTCAGATTAACAAAGTTGGAAGGGACCTTGTTTTGTCTTCTAATCCAATCCACTGCCCAAGCAGGAGACCTTATACCACAATCGATACCGCAATGGCATTTCACTTACCTTACGCTGCTTCTTTAACTGATGGATGGATTCTCTTAAAGGTGGAACACATTCCTTTTTCTCAAAATCAGGAGTTATAATACTCTTCTGCAAAAGCTGCCAAAAGATATTTGATTAAGCTAGGCCACAGCTACAAGTACAATGCAAACAGGACTCTAAAACATGGAGTTAGTAAAATGACCCAACGCTCAAATAGTTCTGGAAAAGTTGCTTGCAAGATGCGGTTTTCAAGACACTCTTATTAGGAAATACTTAGATGACTGCCTGGAAAACTTAGTTAATGAGCAGTGCAGGAATAGCCACTCATGTACTGACATGTCAATAAAGTAGCATAAACTAAACCTGATGTGAAGAGTGTCGCTAAGTATGGACAATTGTACTTGATTCCTAAAAATGCTCAAAGAATATTAGAAAACATAGATTAGAGAACAGGTTAAGTAATGGTGTAGTCATTCTGAAGGGGTTGAATAAGGAAGTTTGGGACGACTAAGAATTTACTCATGGTTTAGCATCTGAGTACCATCAGCACTGCCTTTTCTGACTAGATTTGACCGACCTTAAGCATCTGTTAATAGTGAGGGAAGTGAGGGAGACCAAGGTCTGCAGCTATTGTTTTTCCAGCCCTTAGAGAGGCATGTCCAACTTGCAGCCCATGGGCGACACGCAGCCTTGGACAGCTAGTAATGCTGCTCCACAATAAAGGAAGCTTGTTATCTATAGACATCACTTTTATCATATATTTCATATGCAGCCCAAGACACTTTCTCTTCACACATTGTTTAGCCCAATAAAGGCTAAAGGTTAGACACCCATTGTTAAGAGGCAAGACTGGTGCCTTCATTAAGGGTCTTCCAGAAATGAATAAAATCTGAATTATCCCAGAGAGCTTTGGATTCCACATGAAGTTGCACTGTGCTATTTTAATTTGATATTATTTAATCTTAATATTTCATTTATTTATTAAATTGATATGCTGCCCCTCTCACCAATAAGGTGACTCTGAGTGGCTGACAAACAGCAAGATTTAACTTAATATTAAATTTAATTTACTAGGACCAACTTTTTTGTTGCATTCTGTGTTGATGTGAACCACTAAGTGTCACAAGGTATAAATTTAATGTAAGTATGTAAATTAAATATTTTTTTTAAAAAAAATGTGGCCAAAAGAAAAACTTCTTACGGAAGATCCTACAAAATGTTTGCTTTTTAAATAGTCCAGGTTATTTATAATGCTGCTAGAATGACATTTAGGATTTACTACTAATTCTAGTTTTCAATTTAATTGCTATCTTTTGGCAATTACCTCATCTGTTTTTTTCTCTTTCAGTGGTGGAACATCATGGGACCCAGGTTTCTGCTTTCCTGAGTCAAAATTAATATATAATCCTCCAAACTCTTTAATGTTTAATCCAGGATCAATACTGCTTGAAAATGATACTCTAGAAGAGAAAGAACTGATTATCTAAAAATATTGATATATAATCCAATCAACACATATTTGTCTATCATGAGCACATTACAGAAAATACTTTTTAATTAAACACTGATAAATTTCAAAACTTGGGTACTTATGTTTACATATCCACTAGCTCCGTTACAGGGGAATTAAACATGTAAAGAAAAAACTCTTTAAACTATTTTCTATCCAGTGACTAATATTATATACCACACCAAACTGAAGCCAAACAAATCACAAATCAAGTTGTGCCACACAGAACCCCATGCCACACAGAATGTAATTTTGGATTTGGGTTTGGTATGTTGCAATCCTGCCCTTGGTTTGTAAGCCGACTTTAGATTCAACATGTAATATGAAGCCAGCCAATAAGCCTTATTAGAAATGTGATTAAATGACCTTTGATAAATTATGAATTTTTACACAAGTTTTATGAAACACTTTATCTTATTCTTTGCCAAATTCATAATCAATTGGCAAATGGCTCTTAGAAGTTAGAGAAACACTTCTAATACCTTAGGTGGCCAATTTGCCTTTTTGTGACAGGAACTTAGATCTTCAGCACCCAGAGGTTTTGTACCTACTATACCTTAGCACAAAACCTAGCCAGTCAACCAAGCCATTTACTAAGCGTATAAAGTCTCTTAAAAGAACTTACAATCCTCTGTTTGCATTTAATTCATCTTCGTCCTCATCCATGAACTCTTCTTCACTTTCTTCCACCTCTGATGAATCTTCACTTTGTTTCTCCTCAAAATAATAATCTTTGTGAGAATCTAAGCCAGGAGTTTTATCAATGACAAACACATCTTGATTATTTGACCGGTTTTCTCTCAAGGGGCTTTCACTACTTTCAACATCAGTGGCTATTTCGCTGTTTTTCAGTTTTTCCAAGTTATTATTTTCAGATTCCTCACTTGTGAGAAGTGACACAAAAAGGTCTTTCTTATCTTCCCTGCCTTTGGTTGCACATGAAGAGGATTCAGCAATTACCTCTTCTAGGCTTCCATCACTATCTATGCTTGAAATCGAAGGTCTGCAGTCATCCCTGTTAACAATCGGTGATGTGATTGTTTTGTTGGTGGGGCTACCTACTTCAGAAATGTCATCACTATCTATTTTTTCTTCTCTTTTATATAAACAGGTCTGTCTAACATTTTCGGGTGTTAAGATCTTTTTATTTGCTGTTGCTTTTCCCGAGGACTCATTAGATTGTTCAAGGTTTTTTAGATCACATGGGGATCTTCTTGAATTCTGTAAAGGCAATTGATTTTCAGATTCCTGCATGGGTTTTTCTGAAGATTGATCATGCATTTTTTCAGGACTCTGAATTATTTCAATTATATCGGTTGCTGTTTGTTTTGAAATGGAATGCTCCAATTCATCATCGTTCTTTAGTATCTCTTGCTTAGACAAGTTTTTATTATCTTCCTTTATTACTTCCTCATTACTGCTTGAGAAAATCTGTTTCAGATCATTGCTGGCAACAGATTCAGGAAGACACTTTGTTTTATTGGGGCTAAGGTGCTCTTTTATCCAGTTTGAAGAAAGAGAAGGTGCTTCTTTGGCATTTAAATCAGAAACGATGGATTCTTCCGAATCAGAGATTACTACTGTTTCAGATGTAATTATACAATCAGGTGTTTCCGTATCCTCTCCTAATGCATTGCTTTTTCTTTCAGTCTGGGATGCTGATTCTGCTTGCAATTTCAGTCGCATACTCCTGGTTACTCGTTTAAATGGGCTAGACTTTTCAAAGGAAACACCTGAGCACCACGATTCAGCATCAGAAACCTCTTCAACTTGAACCTCACACACTGGTGACACATTACCCCTAACCTGTTGGCGTCTAGACTTTCTCAGAGTTTTTGAGGCTCCTGATACAACAGAAGAACACGACTCTGCTTCAGAAATATCATCATGGTCTTGACAATTACTACTTTCATGTGTAACATTTTTTTTGCTCAGCCTGTTTTTAGCTGAAGTCTCTGGGGTACAAGGAATTACAATTTGCCTCCTTCTGGTTATTCGTATAAATAATGGTGTTTGAAGACCAGACATGGAAGAACAGGTTGATTCTGCTTCTGAAACATCTCCATCAACTTGAGATTCTGTCAGGGGCTCAGCTGTACTTTTACTCAAGACTGTGCATGCTTCTGAAGGCTCTTCTGCATCCAATTTTGTTTCAGAAGCTTTCATTTCTTCATTCTGAGATTCAGACATGACTTGTATATGGGAAATCCTTCTTGTTCTGCTTCTAGTTATCCTCACAGATGGGCTATCTTCCATTGCAGTCTGCTGTAAGAATGAAAAGAATGTCAGGTAACAAGCAAAAATAAAATAAAATAAATACATAAATAAATCCATGCTCCATGAGAAACTCACGAATTCTGAACTATTAATTATCTATTGTAGTTAAGGAACAAAGTTATGCCTGCCATCACAAAGCTGCTTTTCTATGTGCCAGCTTCTTTATGAACAGTACTAGTTTCTGACATACTTGCTTTGTAGATTTTATACTTGTTGGACAGAAAACATTATGTCGAGGTTAATACTTTTTTTTATTAATAACTATTTTTCCTACTTTACAGCTATAATGAGAGATGCCCTGTGCCCAGCATAGCTTATGGGGTATGGTCCAGCAGGAGTTGCCATGGACAAGGGAAAGTGAATTTGGTTTGCTACTCAATTTTCCAAACATAATCTAAGCATTTCATTTGCTATTCTGCATTTCTTGCCAAAAGAGGAGAGAATGTTCCTCTATCTCCCCTAACACAGCAGATTATTAAATGACAACCTTGTACTGAAGAAAAAGTTACTTGGCTAAGAAAATAATAATTCATTTACAGAGGAAGAAAAACTAAGGAAAAATAAAAAAAAAGAAATGTGTCACTTAATGTTATATCCCAAGCCAACTGCCCCCCTCCCCGAATTTTAAGAGGGGAACTTTTACTAATCCAGTTTTTACAATGAGAAAAATGCCCAATGATTAGTCTATCTACCTAGTTCTGAAATGAATGGATAAATGACCATGTCTGCTATCGGCTCTGATAAATTGATTCATCACAGAAGGATAGATAGGTGAGACGTGAGGCAGATAACTATTGTACTGGTGAACACATGCAGTATGATAGAAAAACATTGCAGAAGCCCCTGTGCCCTCTGAATTTTACCAGTGTAGTTTCTAAGAAAGAGAACCTGTGAATAAAACGAGAGGGAGAGAAAACAGATGATCAATCAGTCCTCTTATTCAAAAAAATCATCACAAAATAAGTTAATTAAAAGTAGAGAAAAATATGACAAACCTATACACAGATTTTGCCGCTAAGGGGAGAAAGGCAGACAGAAAGGAATAAAGGGGGAAAAAAAAACTTGTTTATGGTTCTTGGCAAAACATTATTATATAATGTATATATAGACATTTTCTTTTGAGAGTGGGCATCAGAATTTCATTTTTAAGGTGTACCAATGTTTTCATAGAAAAAAAAATGACCATAAAGATTATCTTATCTAACTTATCTTATAAACATTGTTAAAGCGAGGGAAGAATATTATTCCGCATTTCTTTCAGGTGTGCTTTAAGATTCCCACAGAAACAACAATTGTCATAGTTTTGACAGGATGATTTCCAGACAAAATTCTAATTAGAAAAATGTTAATAGCAATACTGCAGAGGAGTCCAACCCATTGCTCCGTAGATCTGTCTGCTTCGTCCACGACGCAGGCAAGATCACAGTCCCACCGCGATTATATTCCAAAAGGAACAAAGGCACTTATTCTTTTGGATTAAAGATTAGGATTAAGACCTCTAGAATTTCCACCAGGTCTGTAAACGGCAGCCATAGTGCTGTTGCCCCACCTTTTTGCCCAAACCAGAAATGAGTTTCTACCAAAACCAAAAAACCACGGTCACAAACCGAGGCGGTGCATTCCGAAGCTTGCCCCTGCCCTCCTCTTTCCTCAGCCGACGTAAATGTTCACTCTCAGCATTTGCGTCCCCTGTCAAGGCAGCAACATCCCATCCCACCCCGTCCCCGAGCGCCCCAAAACCTCCCCCGCCTGGTCGACGCCTTCAGTTCAGCTCCAGTCCGGCGCTTTTAACACCGCGCGACCCAAACGCAGCACAAGGACGCGGCACGCGCCCCCGAACGGCGAGAACGTTCGGGAATGGAACGGCCGAGCGCGTTCCGAGTTCCAAGCGCGTGCGCGGGCCGACCCCGACGGAGATGTGCTCGGTGGGGGCGGGGGGCGCCTCTCTCTCTTTTTTTCCTCCTCTCACCTCCGCAGCTGGCCGTTCCAACTTCGACTCGCTCAGTCGCGTTACCCGCCTGGTGGCCACCATCTTTTCCGCGTGTGCAGAAGGAAGCGATTGTTCCTGTTTCGCTCCCAGGTGGCTTTGCCACTCCGAAAGAGGTCCGTCCGAGAAACTTCCTGCCCTGCCTCCGCCCAGTTCTTGGCAAGGATGGCTGCAAGCTATTATTGGATGGAAAGCTGTTCACAAAGGCGCGAAGCCGGGTTGAGAGAGAGGGGAAAAAAATCTTCTGTGCAAAGTCCATCTTTAGTCAGCATAGCCGTACTGCAACTAGGCGTTATTAGCAATTAAAAGAATGCGGGCAATGCGGCACGGTTCTTTTTATTTCGGGTTATTCGGGAGTACGCTCACCTCAGCTCAAGGCTAGCAGTTTTGTATGTGGAGAGCAGCGATAGTCTGGATTACAATCCCTATCGCCTTCACCAGTTCAACTGCTGCTCGTTCTGGATGAGGCATTCAGATTCATTCAGAGGGAAATGGGTTTGGGAATACTGGAATCGCAGGCAAACTTTTCAGTTTCCACGATAAAATCGCAACGGAGGTGCCCGTCAAATTAAATAGAATTTTACCTATATCTGAACATGGAAGGAAAATTTTTTTAGGTGATGGAAAGGCACTGCTTCCCAAAGTTTTTTCTTTCATTACCCCAAATCCCTTACCAGAAAGTCCTTTTTACCCAATGTACCGTGTTTCCCTGAAAATAAGACCCTGTCTTATATTTTTTTTGAACCCTGAAAAAAGCACTCGGCCTTATTGCCATGTACTCAAAAGCCCAATTGGGCTTATTATCAGGGGATGTCTTATTTTGGGGGAAACGGTATATAAAAAGGTCAGTTTAAATGTCTCTGTTGTGATTGGGCAAGGGGTCTGGCCCTGGATGTTACCTAAAGAAAAACCACTTATACTTGATTTTGGGTAACTTGCTTAGTTTTGGGAAGCACTGATATTTGATTGGTTAAACCTCACAAATTTGGATTTTTATTCCCCCGCAAGTGCATCTCTCTATATACTTTCCTTAGTTCTGAAATAATACTAGATCATGTGTCAAGAAATGATTGTAGAGTTTTTACTAATAATGTTAATAGATATTTAAAGGAAAACATTACTTCAAAAAGAAATCCTTTTTGCAAATCCTTTTTGGAAAAAGCTTAGCAAAGGAGATTTAGAAACTACCAGCTATGTCCTGAATGTCAAATGGAAACTTCATAGCCATTACAAAGTTCATGTTAAATAAAACAATGTACAGTAGTTATTTTACCTATTCTATGAGACTTAACTTAAAAGGTTATGCCTGGAAAAAGATCCCTTCTTTCCTCAATCCTGCCAGGAACATGTTCAGCTTTCACCATTACAGTGGATTGGATTTTTTGAGGTAACAAAATATTTTAAAACAGATTACAAAGATAGTAATAATAATAATAAACTATATTTTATGTGAAATTTTCAGCAAGCAGACCCTATGGAAGACTAGTAGAGAATTAGATAAACAGAATCTCCCCAACTATCTCCCCAAACTGATTAAGATTCAAACAGTTATCTGCATTTTTTGGATCAAGATTTCTTTTAATCCATAATAACTGCAAACTAATAAAACATTAATTCATTACAGAAATTTAACATCTGACAAACTACAGAAAACTGCTTTCTACAGTTCAATGCACTTTATAGTCCAACCCAAATTTTACAAAAACAAAGTTCTTTTGTATATTCAGTAACTTTTTTATCTGTATGTATATATATATATTTAAAGCAGCACATCAAAATTTACTCCAGAATGTTTTCAGATAAATTTTATTTCAGTTGATGTACTTAGTTTTTAAGGACTTCTTCCAACTAACCTGAAAATGGCCTCATGGCATTAAAATTCACTAAAACTTCAATGAGCTCAATAGAACCTAGTTCCTGGTAAGGGCTGAAATTTGAATTAAGAATGCTTTTTCACATTTAATATATTGTGGAATTCAAACACCACCACCTGCTAAATCATCTAATGCAAAATTCTTTTAATATAAAGTATAAGAGGTTTCTCTGTTGGAATGGATCCAAGTATGTGAATATGGTATGAAAAACATAATAAAATGTTTAGTAAAGCTATAACATTTTCTTTATAAATTAAAAGCTTAAAATCCAGATAAAATTTGCATCCCTTACATAACTTTCATATGTGCATTAATAACACAGAAATACACATTAAAGTGGCAAAAATGTACATTGTTGAACTACTGAAATCTCAATAAGCAAACCTCTTTAGAGATAATCTGAATTAAAATATTCATTTAACTGCAGTAGTTTTTAAATTAAGTGCTTAAGACCATTGAATCAATTTCTTTTGAGGAACCCACAAACTTCAAAGTAACTTATCTGCACCTCTGGTTGTTTTTAAGAATTCCTAAAAATGTCTGAGAAGCTACACTCAATGCAATGCTGAAATTTATATATACAACTTTTTATCTTTTTCAAAATATAAGTATGTTTTAACTTCAGGAAAACCAATTTTTAAAAAGTTAGTTCTACTCTTCACTGGAGCCATATAATTCTGAGTTAAAAAAATCTTCTGAACATATGCCAAGAGAAGAATACAACAAACATAACAAAGATTGTGCACAGCTAGTCAAACTCTGGTAAGATGTTTGAGGCGTAGTGAACTGAATATAAATTCATGACTCTATTAAATATTTCACATATTTTTACCACTTGTGAAGTCACCTGCTTAGTCCACCAAAATGTGGTGATTTAGTTTTCCATCAGCTCAGCAGCCATAAAGTATACCAAGTCAATTATGCCTTACAAATAAAAATACTTCAATCAAAATATAGCTAGCTAGATTTTGAATTTATATTAGTCATTAAAATATTCCAAAGATTACATACAATATCCCTAAATTAGTAAATTTTAATGAAAAACAATATTGTTATAGATGAGCCAACTGTTCTCAACACAGATCCCCATACAGTATGTGAAAGTAAATGAAATTGAAAGAATGGGCTCAAGAGTACCAACCCATATGCAATCTGGGTTTTATGATAATTTTGTCAATTAAAAAACAACTACTAGGTTCAATATGAAGTAGAGATAGGGTCTCTGAAGTAGCCAGTTGTAAAGATCAGTGTTAAAATGATGGGATCCTTTTAGCTTGCAAGATGTAGCCCTTGGATTTAATAATCCCTCTGCTTTTAACAATGACTGAATACCGCAGAAGCCAGAGGGGAGTCCATTCGTGCCCCTGGCAATCTGGGAGGCTTTCCTGAAGAGCTTCCTGGAAACCTGTTTCACAAAGCAGTTCTAAGAATTGAACAGATTATAAGAATAGTATTTTAGTATATGTGCTACCAGTATTATTTGATAAAACAAATGTATATCCCCAACACATTTCATAACACATTGGGTAGCCTATTACAGGTAGTCCTTGACTCACAACCTTTAGTTTAGTGACCATTAGAAGTTACAACGGCACTGAAAAAGTGACTTTCACACTTATGAATGCTACAGCATCCCCATGATCAAAATTCAGATGCTTGGCAATTAGCTCATATTAATGACAGTAATGTGATCACCTTTTGCGAACTTTTGACAAGCAAAGTTAATGGGGAAGTCAGATTCACTTATCAACTATGTTACTAACTTAATTGCAGTGATTCACTTAACTCTGGCAAGAAAAGTCATAAAATGGGACAAAGCTCACTTAGCAACTGTTTCACTTACTAACAGAAATGTTGGTCTCTATTATCAAGGATTATCTATATTTTAAGTGTTTAAAATTAATACTATTTCGCCTACCCCCAAATTGGGGCAGAATTCTTGGTAACAGCTGATATTTTCAAAGGTTTTCCACGCCTTGTTTTCATCCTACCAACCCACAGTCAGAAGGCTTTAGAAAGTCTTCAGAGACTTGAGGTTCATTATTAGAATTGTTCTTGTTTATTGAAACAAGGCAATCCTCAGATTCTTAAGGTGACATTACCTTTTGGGTCGTTATGAGTTAACAACTGAATATCAAATTCTTTTGCGAATAAAGTCAGATCTGGTGGCATTACACAACAGGAAGCAAGATTCACTTGGTTACTACTTGGTTTCACCTAAAATAAATGAAATATTCAATATGTAATAAAGTTTGTGTTTTAACGGAGTTGAATTCACAATGAGCAGTTTCTTTCTTACCTGTGCCCACCTGAACAGCTGTTCTAGCAATGTTTTATCTAGATCAGAAGTCCCTATGGCAACAATCTTTTTGTTCTGGACTAAGTTTTCAAGCTCTGTCCAGTAAGGTTGTAAATATTCTAAAGAAAAATTTATTCCATCTTCAGTTGGAGGGGGAGAAATGATCACAGAATCTAACTGGTCAACACCAAGAGCTGAACATGCTAAAAATAAACAAAGCAAAAAAATTAGACAAGGAACAATTTTATACATACTTTTAAAAAGCAGAAACAACTTATCTGTAATTCATTTATTCAATGCGTTATATTTATTTTATATCACATTCTATGCCAGGGGTGTAAAATTCAGTGCCCACGGGGCTGGATCTGGAAATAGCAAAGGACCAGCCTGCAGTGCCCCTGGTAGAAAAAATGGGGCACGGGCGCCCCTCCCCCCGCCCCGGCAACAGCTTTTGGTCCAGGAGGCCTTCCAGGCCCAAAACGGGGCCTTCAGAGTGCTCCAGGAGGCTGTCCAGGCCCAAAATGGGGCCTCTGGAGTACTGTAGGCGGCCATCCTTGACTCAGAAGGTTACAAAAGGGAGGAAAAGTAAAATATTTTAGCTTTTGGGCTTGCAGGATTCTGCTACTAGCCTATGTCAATATAGTTTATAGTTCTAGTCTTCCTATGGAGTCAGTTTCTTGATTTGATATCTCTCTCTCATAAGATGATTAAGTAGATCAAGTAAGTATTAAAAAATCAAAATCACAGAAATTTATGCCTCCCTATTTTTATAAGTTTATAAAACCATGTCTGCGGAGGTGCGGTTCTATGTCATGCCCACCAGGGCCACCCCCACCCGGCCCTCCAAGGTCAAACTCAACCATGATGTGGCCTTCAATGAAATTGAGTTTGACACCCGTTGTATGCAATGCATCTAGAAAATGTAAAATATAAAAATAACTATAAATTAAAGCAACATAAAATGAAGTTTGCTTAAAAAAAAGATGAACATAAAACCAAAACCAAAAGATACACTGTCTAGCAGAATAATTAATTCAGGAATGGATTAGTCAACAGAATTCTGAAATGTTCCATTCACATCATCCCGATTATGAGAGTTCAGTATGGTCTGGAGGGCGAACAAAATGATCTGGAGCTCTTCAAGTATAATTCACTCACAAACCAATAATATTTGTTCCTTCAGCATTCATACAGGTACAGCATTTTGACAGTTGTAAGAAGTATGCTATAAAATACATGGTAAAGTGATTTAGACTGCAAATGCCACCATAGGCCTGTGAATCTACAGATCTTCAGAATTGTAAAGATCCAGCAAATTCATTTTAACTTGCACTGAAGTATCTATACAAAAAGGAGGGAAATATACTGAAGGGTAGGGGAAAAACTAGATTTTATAAATAGGCTTTGAAATTCAGCTGTAAAATAAAAAGTTACTTTCAAAGCTAGCTGAAAAGTTGAGGACCCGGTTTGTGGGGGCAATAAGCTGACTTTGTATAAATATATACAAAAGTATGAAGGCTATTGCTTAATGCATTGTAAGCCACCGGCTTACAGTGTCTCCGGAGAAGGGCGGCATATAAATCAAATTTTTTAAAAAAAGTTAACATGTCACCCATACCTTCCCTTATACACTTCTCCCCTTTCTACATTCATGTTTTTCTCAGTAGCCCCAAATAATTTTAGCATGTTATAAGAAAAATAAAAGCCTAATTATTGTCAAGGGGCACAGGAGACTTTACCGTAAGAGCACTCAAGTTTACAAAGTCTGTTTCCTTTAGTGACACAAGCTTGCATTTACTTCTCTAGAACAAAAGGACAATCTTTGTTTTTTGTCAGCTGTAGTTCAAGGACAGAAAGGACATGAAAGTCTTTTTTTAAAAAAACTTGAGATAAATCTGTCACCTGTTTTAGTTACAAAAGCATTGTACAATGTACAAAATATAACTGGGCATTCACTCAAATTTAGATTTTGAACTTACTCATATTGACTGCTTCTCTGATTGATGAGGAGTTTGATCTTGTGACAAAGAGCTTTGCTGGAAATGAGGAAAGGCGATCGTTAACAAGGAAGGCAAGCAAAAGGCAAGATCATGTTTTTCTGGCTAAACATAAAAGCTCAAGGATGTATTGAGGGATATATTTTCAATGGCTTACCACAGTTTTTGTAAAAGAAGAAGAATGTTCCTGGCATCTTCAGCGAAAGGTAGAGAAAAAGTTTTGAATCCAACCACCTCCAAAGATATTTGGTTCCGCTGTCAAATTGCACTTACCACTAGATATTTTTTCTAACCTTTGTATCTTTTCCAATTTCTCCAAATTCTTCTGAAAGTGTGGGGCTCAGAACTATTACTTCTCATAGTTTGAAAATTGTATTTCTATTATTGCATTTATCTTTTTGGCTGTCGTTTCATGTATTCAGCTTTTGATTCAATAGCATTCCATTGTATTTTTCCATTTATTGTTCCCATCTGGAAGTCCCCCATTCCTGATTTCAGTTTCCTTTGCATACTGTCTGTTATTTTTTTCCTATTTTTATATTATTTTCAGCCTACTAATAAGGACCTATCAAAATCATTTATTTATTTAATCAAATTCTGAAACCACCCATCTCCCTCACAGAGAGACTCCGGGTAGCTGAATAATATTTAGTTCTGATGATTTGCACAGGTTCCTTTTGTAACCCTAAGCTTTGATTTAATGTTGTATAGAAATGCCACATTGTTAGACATAACTATATTAAACAGAATTCCTATTCGCCAAATGAATGTCCATTTCAATCCCACATTTTGATGCTCTGTAACCAAGGAGTTTACAAGTAATGCGAGTTAAGTAAAGTAAGTAAAGATTATTCACATTTCTGCAACATTGAGCACAAAACTGATTTTTACCTGAAACTTTCAATTCTTCTCTTTCTTCAGAATTAATCTTTTCTACTGCTTGTGGGAGAGTACAGTCAATAATGTCGGGAATTTCCTGAAATAAATATTTAAATATTATTTTTATCCTGAAATAAATGATCATGAGCAGCTTTCCTTTTGGGGCAGCTAAGCATTTCCAATACACTGTCACCTGCAAAAAACATAATGACACTTTAAAATATATTTTCACTCTATGTTCAGTTTTTATAAAACAAAGTGGATATCCAAGATAAAATTTATGACTCCTCTTGGTCTAAGGTTATCCCCTTGATCCAGAGGGGCTAACCTCTAATTTGTTTATGCTTTTATGTAAAACTGCTCACCAGGAGACCTGTACTAGGAATGTGAACTGCCAACCTTTCTGATCGACAAGCTCAGTGTCTTAGCCACTGAGCCACCTAGTCAGTAACTGGCTGGCATTATTAGTCAGGAAAAGCAAGACACTGCATCTTGATATGGATCTCATTTACAGGTCATATGTTCACTCTCAGTTCTGAAGACAAGTGTACTGTACTGTAAATGGGCAGCAATCTCCCTTTCCAATAATTCAGCTTCAAAGTACTTTCTACAGATTTGTGTTGCTGGGGTTTTTTAATGAACACAAAGAGACCTTGAACACCCGTAAAATCCATTCGCAAGTTTGCTTTTTTAAAATGAGGATGGGGTGAGATATCAACAGACTGGCAAAACAGAGCACACAGGAACTAAATAATCTCACGTACATATGGATGCTGCAAATAATCCATAACTTCCCCATTAACTACAAATTTTAATTTTCCAAAATTATTAAATATCATCAGATTTTGATAATTTTGAAGCTCCTTTAGTATATTTGTAAAACTACCAGAATCTACCAAGAACATATGCACCAAGACAAATTCCTTGTGTGTCCAATCACACTTGGCCAATAAAGAATTCTATTCTGTTCTGTTCTGTTCTGTTCTGTTCTGTTCTGTTCTGTTCTGTTCTGTTCTGTTCTGTTCTATTCTATTCTATTCTATTCTATTCTATTCTATTCTATTCTATTCTATCCTATCCTATCCTATCCTATCCTATCCTATCCTATCCTATCCTATCCTTTTGTGTTTCTGTTTCTATTTCTATTTCATTATTCAGATTTAACCTTTGGCCTGGTTAAATACAAGGAAAAAAATATCCAAACTGCGTAAGTATTTCAAATGTGGAACACTGCCAATTCCTGCTCCATGCAGACTTGATGTTCTTATTGTATCTTCAATGATTCAAAAATAGATGCAAAAAGCATCCAATAGACACTGAAACAATTTTGAAACAACTAGGAGCAAACACTTGATATTTCTTGTTTTATTTTTACTTCAGGGTGCCCACTGCTGATAGGTGAATACAGACAGACATACTTTCATGCATATTTCTTAATGAGGTACTTTCTATTTACATTTTATCATGTAAATCTTGACTAGTAGTAGTAACAATTCAAAACTGATTTATGTTACACCACAAGCTGTTCTTTTAAAAAAGCAAATTATCCTATTCCAGTGAGTGAAATATTATTAATTTAAATAATATTTTTTCTAATTTATTTTGTTCTTATTTTATTAGTAACAATATTTTTACTGAGTTTGTAAGTAGCGTATTTGTAGAAGTCAACAATCCCTACATCTTTTTCAGTTGATTTTACTGTTTTATTTAGTAGTTCTTATATTAATTTTAGGTTTCATTTTTATATTATTCTGACTTGCTAGTCTTAACATTTTCTGTTCTTAATATTCTTTTCAGTTACTCCTTTATTTAATTTAATCTTACATGTCTTGCCTAAAGATCTTTATTTGTTTTGTAATTTCTTTGCTCTGGTTAATGTTTATAATAAAGAATGGTGGTAATGATTAAAGAAATATGAAAGGATCGCTTACCTGCATCAGATCAGGGCTGATTTTTGAATTCCATTCATTTAAGGTTTTCTGAATGCAATCCCGCAGCTGTAAAGAATATTCTAATATTAACATTTGGTTTCTGTTATTCAATGTAAGAAATAAATTAAACAAAAAACAGTGAAAAAAACCCTTTCCAGTATTCATCTATTCCTTCTGCTGATATATGTAAGTGTATGAATTATAGATACCATAACTTACATAGCACAACTAACATGAGAGCAAGCAGTAGATGGTACATTTCTAAACTGTTATTCATAGGCATTATTAATAAAGTGGATATATTCTCTTTAGTGCCAAATGGGGGCAGCACTTAGCAAAGTGAGTAATCATAAAACAGGTATGGTACTTGCTTACTATTTGATGGGTAATCACTTGGGAATACCAGGACTCTGGGCTTAACAAAGGAATCAGCTCTTGGGAAAAGCCAGGGCAATTCACTTAGGAACTGTTGTCAAGAAAATGGCATGAATATACCTATGAAATTACAACAGGCTGAACTTGACCGAAGACTTTAGTAAAGGGAGCAAATAAACAGTCCATTTGGGGAACTACATTCTGAATCAAAGATAGCATGCTGCTTTATATAACATTCTTCCATTGTTATCCCCAAGAAGTATCATCAACGTTAAGCCCATCCTTGTAAACTTCCTGGACATATCTGGGTGTCACAGTATAACTAGACTAAACTGGCCATCAGCCTGATCTATTACCACTCTACTTACATTTCTAAAGTCTCCATCAAATTCAGGAATTTATCAAAAGGCAAACCACTAGGGAACTGGAATTATTTGATCTGTTCTTCACTATAATACTAGTATTGAATGAATGTAGAAGCTTCATTGTGTAAATCATGATTAAGCACAATGTCTGTCGGAACTTACCCATTAAGAATGCATTCCTGCTTAAAAATAATACCTTAACCTCATTAGCCATAGTGACATTAGTTTGTTTACCTTTCTAGATCCCACCAAACTACAGTCCCCACCAAACTGTGGAGTATCTGAAGACAAGTTTAAGTTTATTTATTATAGCTAAAGCTATTAATTCTCTTCTCAGCTGACAGACACAGGCCAAAATGAATTGTGGTATCTCTTTTTAAAAGAGGGGAAGACCTATCACTTATCTTGCTACTAATTATTTGTTGTCAAAGAACAGGGTGCCATAAATAAATCCAATGCCAGCTACACTGATTGACTCTGGTATGCCAAAAATGGTTTGCTGCCTCTGGACCGGGACACTCACTAACAGAATTATTAATTTGGAATCGTTATTAGCAAATTCCACAGAAAAATGTCAGGGTATCTATATGAAACTCAAGAGAAATTGACTCAGGTAGGAAGATAATGACCCAAAACACACAAGTCGTAAGACCAAAGATAGATTAAAGCAGAAGAAAATCAACGTTTTGAAATGGCCAAATCAAATCCTGAGCTTAATCCTATAGAAATGTTGTAAAAGGACTTGAGGGAGGAAGTTCATGCAAGGAACTCCTCTAACAGCCCTGAGTTCATGCTGCTCTACAAAGAGGAATAGGTTAAAATTTCTCCAAGCCAATGTGCAGGACTGATTAACATTTATCAGAAATGTTTAGTTGCAGTTATTGCTGGCCAAAAGGGGCTTACCAGTTACTGAAAACAAAATTCGTATACATTTGGCACGCAAGTAATATAGCTCTGGATCATTTTCCTCAATAAACAAATGAACAAGTACAATGGTTTTGAGACATTTAATTGAATTCTCTTTAACTAGTTTTAGGACTTGCATGGAAAGCAGACCAAGTTTAAGGTCATATTTATGCAGAAATATTGAAAATGCAAAAGGGTTCACAAACCTTTACACATCACTACATATTATAAAATGTATCTTTCTTAAAATTTTCTTGATTAGTAAGCCAAACTTTAATTAATGAGTTTTAAATACTGGGCCAAAGGAAGTTTCCAGTAAATATAAAGTACTTGAACTAGTTGATAAAGTAATTTTGATCCAATTTTGTTTGCAGTTTTTGTTCTTAACTATTACATGCCATATTAAGGTAGTTTAAAAAAACACAAAGTGTCTCAACTGTTAACATCTCACAGTAGGTCATACTTCCACAAATGACCTGGGGTTAGAATGTGATTTCCTGCTTTAATTATATCACGGATTCCATTCTGCAATTACAGCCAGGGTGAGGCAAAGATATTTGGCAGATACATGCTGCAACAAAAATATTACACAGTTCAAGCTGCTCTCATTTTATATTAAGCTAGAGGTATATTAGAACATTTTGAAATGAAAAATAAAACAGAAAAACTATCTTTTCAGGTGTTATTTTGAGTATATCAATCTAACTCGGGTCTTAAAAGAAAGGCAGTGAATTGTATTTCTTCTTCATCATCATCATCATCATCATCATTAATTATTATTATTATTTGGGCCATGATGCTAGGAGTTATCTTTGGCAATGTTTACAAATTCCCAGATTAAGGCAGATTTTTTAAACCTTCATTATAACTTGATCAAACTTTTGTCTGTTCATATTCCTGGCTTGAAATGTAAAATTCCAAATCAACAATTCGGCCCTTACATGTTCCATAATATGCCACTATTTCCGTGGCTGGATGAAAATACTCTTTTACCTTCTCTTCCTGAAGGCGTTTCCCTTTACCAGAAATACCCTGAAGGCACCTTTGTAGTCTTACCTCATGGGCAGGAAGCACTGCCCAAGTTTTACTAGAACTTTACCTCTCAGTTATGGAACATGTTGACTTTTGTGGACTCTATTTTGCCAGTGTACAAAAACATCACCTAATAATAGAACATTTCCATTTATCACAAACTTAATCACGCGGAGCTCGCCACAATTAATATTCATCAGATTGTAACATGTATTTCTTAAAGTTAAAAAAACTACCCTATACACCATTTGTAGATGGTATAATAGATATGTTGTGTATTTGTACAGTATTATATATAACTTACGATAGGACAAACCAAAAAGAGGAAACAAAGGAACAGCACTATTATCCTCAATTAGAATAAGTTATATGTTTTCCACATGCAACAAAAATTTATACCCCAAGAATAATGGGTTGGTTGCACTTCTGAAACTATCCATCCTGTAGCAACTACCATTAACATGCGACAACTCTCCCTGCCCATGTATCCTGCAGCAGTGCCAAAAGCCAAGCCTCTGTATCTCTTCTAGCAATAGTACAGCAACATTTAAATATTTATTTACAACCTCAAATATCTGAGAACATTTGTTCCTAGCAGGAAGGAGCAAAAGAGTGGAGGCTGCAATATGGAATACCCCACTATGGTTTAACAAGAGGTTCAGCTTTATCTCGAGACCTGAACAGGGATAAACTTTTTAATTACACCCCATGCAATCAGCTCTACAACCATACAATGGATGAATACTGTTAATAAGTTTATTACTACTGTACTACTACTATACTCCCTACTATTGCTATATTTTTATGGCTGTTTATGTCCAAACACTCATGTCTATATAGAGACAAGTACACATTCCAGAGTCCTGTAATTAGTATAATACTTTATGAACCTGGACACTGTTCTTCAAACATTTATGCCATAATACATGTTAATCTTCGTGGTGCCACCAAGTTTTACTTCAATCCATTCAAAGTCAATTATTCTGACAGATACCAGAGTCAGACCTTTGGAAAGTTTGTATACATCCATTACACAACCAAGTCAACATAAATATAAATATTATAATCTGTATACGGTATATTTTATTCATCACTTGAATGATGGATTTTGATTTTTTTTTTGAAAAAAAAAACCATAATTCATATCCCGGTTTTTTAAGTGTTTTAGGCTTTACAGCAATTTTGCAGCTTGTTCCTTACCTTTGAACTCTACCTGACTGTCCCTACAAGACTTTTTTGTGTCATAGTTTAAGTCCAGAGTTCTTTCCATGGCGATTTTTGATAGGGAAGGCCCAAGCAAAAATACCGTATATGTTATAAAGCAGCGTTTTATATAGATGGCTTGCTAGATCAGGCTTAAAGAGACTCGGTTAGCTCGCTCTGCAGTTAGGCGAGAGGAACAAACCTACATTCTGCAACCTCCAAACCACTTTTATTATGTAGGACGGCAGTGAAATCGATCACAACACGAGGTTTGATTTATTTATTTTTATTTTTTTGCCCTATTTTTTTGCATTCACCCGAACCTCGGGGGGGGGAAACCCCCCCAAATATAGGTGAATGTCATTCCGCGCAACCTGGAGTCCACCTCCGTCCATCGTCTCGTCGGGAAGGCATCACGGGGCGCCCCTTAGTCGTCTCCTGTCTTCCCCCCTTCTACACACACATATACACAAGCACACCAACCATCTCTTCTTTTAAGCTCACCTCCTCGCTGGGGGTGGCCGGGCATTTCTTCCGCAAGCGGCCCCAGTTGAGCAGGTTGCCGGTTTGCAGGTTGAGGGTGCGCGCTTGTCTCAGCAGGACGGCCGCCCGGCCGCTTTCGGTCCCCATGCCGGGAGTGCCGGATATCGCGCTTCTAACCTTCTCTCTTTGGGCAAGGAGGAGCCGCTGTGCCGCCCGCCGGGCTCGGTCGGGGAAGTATATATAAGCGCGGATGACTAAGCAAATAAAAGCGCTCGGTCACCCTCCCAATCACATGGCTCGGGGACAATAGGGGCAGGTGGCCGATCAGGGAAAAGGAAAGAGCGGAGGCGGCCGCAGCAACAGCGGGGTTCAGGGCAGCGGAGGAGGCGCGTTGCCGGGAAGAGCCTCAAGCGCTGAGCGCCCGGTTTAGCTCCTCCCAAAAGAAAGCACAGCCCCGCCGCCGAGCCCCACGTCTCGCCGTCAGCGCATGCCTGAACATCCCGAGCGTGAGTGGTAGTTGCAACGGGGCCCTGCCGCTTTCCCGGAGACGAAAAGAGCTTTGGGTAGCGACCTCTGCCGGTGGCTGGAGGCGTTTCTACCTCTTCAACCGTATTGTAGACACGCTGGCTTGCAATTCATTTAGTGACTGTTCAAAGTTACAACCGCACTGAAAAAAGCGAGTTTTTCATGCTTAACGACCGTTCCTGAATTTTGACATGATCAAAATTCAGACACTTGGCAACTGGTTCAGGTTGATGATGGTTGCATGGGTCATCTGGGGGTCATGCGTTCAGCTTCCTTAGCCTTCTGAGGGCTGAGGCAAAGTCAATGAGGGAGCCAGGTTGCTTTATCCACTGTGTAATTGACTTAACAAAGGCAATGGTTCGCTTAACTGTGGCAAGAAAAGTTGTAAAATGGGGCAAACTCACTTAACAAATGTTTCACTTAGCAATGTAAATGTTGGGCTCAATTGTGGTTGATTTATTTTATTTTATTTTATTTTATTTTATTTTATTTTTTATTTTATTTTATTTTATTATTTTATTTTTTATTTATTTCTATACCGCCCTTCTCCCGTAGGACTCAGGGCGGTGTACAGCCAAGATAAAAACACAAAACACACAAACATCCTAAAATCACAATTAAAATTATTAAACCGTTTGGCCCAATTGAATAAAACCCAGAATTTAATCCAACACCTGTTGGAACATCAGGGTCTTGAGGGCACGGCGGAAAGCATGAAGGTCAGAGATGTTATGTATCTCTGGGGGCAGTTCGTTCCAAAGGGCTGGAGCCCTCAAGGAGTACCTGTACTTACTTCAGTTTTAAGTCTGAGGGTGTCTTGCGTTGAGGTGCTCTGGAGGGGCCTGTGACAGTTTGCCATGGCCAACTCACTGCGGCCAACTCACCATGGGATAACTCGCTGCAGGACAACTAATATCAAGGAAACGGTTGAATAGCATCATTAAAGAAAGGATGCCAAAGGAGGGAGAAAATGAAATGCGAATGATAAAAATTAAAATATATTTTAAATAATTAAATTGAATTGTTCAATTATCCCGCAGCAAGTTGTTCCATGACGAGTTAGATGCGGTGAGTTGTCCCTCAGCGAGTTGGCAGTTGTGAGTTGACCACAGTGAGTTGGCTGAGGCAAATTGTCCCATTCCACTCTAGAGACTGGTTCTGTTTTGCTTCTGTTTAGCGACCGTTTTCATCCTTAATCTTCTATTTGGTCCCACTGTCTTTCCACTGCAGTATGTAATCCTAGAAGAGAAACGACAACCGCAAGAAGAGAAAACTTTTGGCACCCTTTGAATGTTCTTCCAGAGTCTCATTTCACTACTTATTTATTTATATCATGCCTTTATTATTTTTATAAATAATTCAACCCGGTGAGCATATCTAATGCTCCTTTCTCCTCCTGTTTTCAATGTGCTATTTGCATGGTTTATCTCATCTCTTATCTCATGAAGGTGAATGCGAGAATCTGAATTCATTCATTTCTTAGCAATTATTTGTGTTGTTTATCCAATCAAGAACCTGGAGGAACCTGCTTTTACCTAACTCTGCATCCAGCCCACGTATCAATGGGACTGTTTTACTTTGTAGAAATATAGTACTCTATATGGTATTACCAATATTGGAAAGACAGGAGACAATCAAAGTCCCCGCTTGTAACTTTCGTTCCTACTTCGATTACACAACAATCTTAGATTCAGATAATCCTGTATCTCATAAACTTTCAGAATTCTTAAGTTTGTTTACTGTAGAGATCAAGTCATTGCAGAGTGTTTTTATTTCTCAGCCTTTTTGGAAAATAAGTTCTAAATAATTACAGAGTTACAAACAATTTTAAGTCATTATTATTTCTTTCAACAGACTATGTAATTTGTATTGCTGTGTAACCAGAAATACTGTATACCAGCAGGGCTGCAATGTTGCTGTTAATTCCTACTGCTAGCTCTCAGCATTCCTGAAATTTACTTCGGAATAGAAAGGACTAATTGAAATGGTTGCCTGTTGCATTACTGAATAATATAGTGCCCTGTCCTTCCAACAGATTCTGTTGGGTAAAAGGATTAGCTAACTATATTCTTGCTCACCCTTAAAAAGTTTTTCCATTTCAACTCTGCATGACTTATTGCTTCAATTGTCAGAACTATATCCTTGTTTTAATTTGTTAAAAATGTGATTCGGTAGCAGAACTTTAGGCAATGCTTTTTAAATTGATTATATTTTATGGGAATTCAAGAAGTAAAAACACCTTCCCTGCCATAGAATTTTCCCTACTCTTCATTTTTATTTTTCCCCTCATACAACTAAGTTTTGTTTAAAAAACAAAACAAAACTCAAAAACACATGTCTCACAGGATATACACCAATTAATCCAAAGCCAAACCATTGCCTGATTATCTAATCATTAGTCCTCTGCTATATCATTTGTACAACTGGCACAGAAAGATCCAAGATTATAATTTCTTCATATACTCACTTTCTATTCAAAAGTAATTACAGTTGAGTCCAGCAGGGTTTATTCTCAACTAGATTAATACAATATTGCAGTTTGGAGTTCTATAATAAAAATTATCATTTAATATAATAAACACAGCTGCAAAAAAGGGATCAATTATATAACAGCCTGTATGAAATTAAAACGGAAATATTTCTGATACTTGGATTATGTAATCCCCCTTTTGTGTGAATTTGATACAAAGAATGCATTCTGAAGTTTGGAATTTGCTGCTTCAGGCTTTTATTTCTCACTGTCTATTGGTTTCCAATAATGGTTAACAAAATCTTGGCTGCTTCCCAGAGTGCTGCAGTAAAAATGGAGTGAATATATTAACAAGAGCACAAGGTGAGAGGATAACATCTCATTCTAATAATATACCAACTATTTGTTATTTAATATTAGTATGTGGTCATTTAAAAATGAAGGAACATAAAAGTTATCTGGTGAACACGTAATACAGTTTTCTATGTATGTTAAAGCAAGATGGAAAACTTTTGTGTGGCCAGGGAGACATGATTTCTAGATCATTTTCATCCCAGTGGTGTAAACCTATAGGGGAATTGCAATGCTATGATGATGTAATCAAAGGGAGTAGAGTTTTTTTCTCGATCTCATTTTGTGGATGGCTTTTACAAGTGTGGAAAGGTATATCAAGCCTTCCCAAATAAGAACAACTGAGAAGGAAGTGGAGCAAATGAGCTTTGGAAGTCGCCTGCATCTCATCAATTTTTCCTCCCTGCATTCAAAGTTTTATACTGGTGCATTAATATGTGTGATCAATTACATGTTAAAAGCATATGGATACCATGGCCCCTAATAATATAAGCGATTTTAGGACCTGAGATGTCAAACAGAAATTTGCTGTTAATAATTAGATTAATAATGTGACTCGTGGAAGTACCTGGAAGCAAAATGTTATGTATCTAATTTTGGAGGGAAAATTAGAACGGGAAAAAACTTGATGATTATCAGCTAACACACTTGGCAAGTAACTATATAAGGAGAACTGTCCTACTGTAAAGCTGCTGGATTCTCACTGTATATTAAAGAGTTGTTGTTCACTTCGTCCTGGCTCCTCGCCCGCCCGATCTAATACAAAAGAAGAGAAAGAACTAGAGAAAGTAACCCAAAAGTGCTTTTTCAAGAGGCAGCTAGATTTTCTGGTTTTTCTTTGAAGATGTGAAGAACTGAAGAAGCTTCTTAGATGAGAAGTGAAATGTCTTCAAAGAAAAACCAGAAAGTCCATTTGCCTCTTGAAAAAGCACCTTTGGGACAACCATGACCTAGATGACTGACAATCTCCACAGACATTTAGAGGAGGTAACAAAATACAAAAACCTGCAAGTAGAAGTAGAACAACTGTGGGAGAAGAAAGCAAAGATAGTACCAACAATACAATAATAGGCACCTTGGGCACAATCCCAAAACAAGTGAAGCACCACTTGAACACCATAAGCATTGCAAAATCACCACCGGTCAACTGCAAAAGGCAGTTTTACTTGGAACATCCTGTGATGATATCTTCAACCTATCCACATCTGCCTATTCAAGGTCCTTGGGAATGACTTGATAGGTGGACAAAAATGCCGAATCCAGTCTGAACATCTGTTTGACTGTCCAATGAACCATAATGTCAGTTTGAAAGAAGTTGTAATGTAAACAATAGAAAATCACCACAGTCTTTAGAATCTGAACATTCCAACAAACACCAACAAATCCAATCAAGAGCATCAAAACATACCGTCATTAGCTGGGAAAGGCCATGCAGTATCTGATTCCACTAAAAGAAAAAATACGGATGTTACATGGCATCTGAAATCTCTAAGGCTGGAGTTTCAGATTTTTTGGATTCTACCAATAAGATGAAAACCAGTTTGGTGTAGTGGTTAAAGCACAAGGCTAGAAATGGAAAGACTTGTGAGTTTTAGTTCCCCCTTAGGCACAAAGTCAATGGGGTAACTTTGGGCCAGTGATTTTACCTCAGCTCTAGATTTTACCTCTTCTAAAAATGTTGGCAAGAAAATTGCAAGGACTTGTCCAGACAGTCATGAGGAGTGTAACTACCCTGTTTCCCCTAAAATAAGACATCCCCTGATAATAAACCCAATCGGGCTTTTGAGCGCATGGCAATAAGGCCAACTGCTTATTTCAGGGTTCAAAAAAATATAAGACAGGGTCTTATTTTTGGGGAAACACAGTAACTGTAAGGCATGCACACGCACACACACCACCACCATCACTATCAGAAAGACTTCTTCCAGTAGCCGCACATCTAAATAAAGAGGTAATTTTGCCCAAATAATTAAAATATTTCAATCAGTTGTTTGGTAAAGAAGAAGAGAAATCAATGCTGTAATATTTATGCCTATATGTTGCAATTTTATAGGTGGGTTCCACTGACAGATTGTAGGATGTTCTATCCTCAGAACCTGAGATATATAGTGCTGTAAGTATTTTTATTTTATTAAACTTGCTTTCTAATTATACAATAAGAAACAGTTCGCAACAATGCTATAAAGCAGGGGTGTCAAACTCAAGGCCCGGGCACCGGATCTGGCCGATGGGTTGCTTAGATCTGGTCCACGGGGCCACCCTGGAAACAGTGAAGGACAACCCTGGTGCCTTTGCCAGCGAAAAAGGAGCTCAGGAGGACCGCATGCGGCCCTCCTGAGCTCCGTTTTCGCTGGCAGAGGGTTGTAGGAGGCTGGAGCAGCTGAAAACAGAGCTCGGGAGCCCATTTTCTTTGGCAAAGCACTCGGGTCACCACAGGTGCCCCTGACACAAGTGACGTTGAGCTGGCCATGTCCACCCCAGCCCCCAAAGTCAAACACAACCCTGATGCAGCCCTCAATGAAATTGAGTTTGACACCCCTGCTATAAAGCAATCTATATTAATTCCTGGGTATAAAAATGCATTTTAAATATTCTTTTAAAAATACCTAAAATATCTACTATTGTACCCTACATGGTATGAACTTAGCAGCACAGCACAGACTTGTGATTTCCTCACAAACAAGTGTTTACTTGCCAAGACATTTGGACTTCATGCAACAAACAATGGGTTGAGTGGCAATGATTTGTGATTTGACATAACCACTTCTATTCTAAAAACAGAGATTTGATACTGTTTTCACCTGGTTAGCTCTTCTTTGAGTAACCAAAGGAACCATAACTACTTTAATAACTCATCTGCAATAGCGCAACAAAAGTGAACACCTGAAATACATACTTCAATGTTCTCACCAAGGACCAACTCATCTGAAAAACTGAATTATTATAGAAAGCCTCCGCTAAGAACAGTATCATGATATGTTTCCTGGGGATGGAGTCACCAGGCAGGGAGAGTATGGCCTAGAAACCAGGTGAGTGTGAGTTCTATTCCTACCTTAGACACGAAAGCCAGCTGGGTGACTTGGGGTCAATCGCTTTCTCTCAACCTACCTCATCGGGTTGTTGAGGAAAAAATAAGAGGAGGAAAGTGTGTTGGATATATTCATTATCTTGAGCTATTTATAAAAAATAATAAAGGTAGGATACAAATAAATAAATGGAGGGAGGAAACTCTAGTTCTATCAGTTTGGAGATCTATATGCCTGATCCTCCACTGAAGTATAATTATGACTTTATCGGAATGAGCTAATATTGGAAAAGCTGCAGTAAGCCAGATACAGATAGGAGTAGGTAATATATTTAGTATATTACCTACTCCTGCAATAATTGAATATAACTTTCTCCTTCAAAAATTAAAGAAAGGTTAATGGAATTAAGTAAAAGACTTTGCTTCTCAAAAACTATATTTTTATTTCTAATCTTTGCTTCAAGTCTGAAACCTGTTTACTGATCCAAAAACACTTATTTTTTTAAAAAAACAAAACCTGCTTAGATGCCTAGCCTTGTTTATTGAAAATGATACTTTTAACTTTCACTCTCTGTGATATATTCTTAGCTTATTCCAAGAATATATCAGTTGTACAATATCAAATACTGCCTCAGCCTCACTTAACTAATGTCTGATTTTCTTTACAGTTTGAAAAACAGAAAATGTGCAGCAAATGAAGGAAAGCAGAAATGTCCATATGTGCGTGCTGATTTAAGATAATGGATATTATGGCTATAAGCCATACTGAATTCTTGCTGTGGGAAAAGGATAACTAACACTGAAAGAGAATTAATGCTTAACAGTCAATATTTCATAGAGTATGCACTGTGCTTTTAGAGTGAAAACCTTTACAGAGCAAATATCCTCTCACAGTAAAAATCCCAAAATATATCATCGAATTCTGAAAGCAGTATTTACTACCTAATAATTTAAATTTAATTTTTATTTATTTTTTAAAAATATTTTACTGAAACTCTTGTGTCCCTTTGACTGTTTGTAACCATCAATTGGAAACAAAAATATGTCATAGGGCAACAATTTTTGAACCAAGGTACCTCAAATGGACTAACTTACAGACTGTCAGGAGACCCATTACTTCCATGGAAGTGAAATATAGGACAGTTCTGGCCACACTGGATGCAGTCAGTCACAGTCACATAATCATCATTTCCAATGTTGCCTGACATTCCCACAAGCTAATGTGGAACCTGGCAGGAAGTGTAAATCAATCATGATTCCTAATGCTCCCTGACAACTTCCCACAAGCAAAGATGACAGAGAACATTGGCAGTGGGGAAGCTGGCAAGAAATGTTGCAAGTTTGCTCAGATTAGTCTCCTGCTCCCTAGTTTCTCTGTGTTTGTGCTGTGTTAGCGACTGGGACAATTCCCATGCCCCTTCCTGCTCTTTGCTGTAGATCCGTGCGTGATCTGATTCATGTGGAACCTCTTGCCCAGATCTATTGCACTGGTGTTCCCCAGGCAGAGTACTAGCAAACTACTTAATTTCTGAGGTTAAGTGCTACTATCAGATGAAATTAAAGTTAGCTACATGCTACCACAAGATCAGATTTTTTTGAAAATAGCAATGTTTAAAGTCCATCCCAAAATAAATACATGTAATATGATTTAACACCCAGCTCCTACAAGTACTATTATGTTGGGTGCTGTTTCCTAGTCTCAGCATTTCCTGCAAATAGAGATGGGAGCTTTCCAAGGAACACAACTAAAAGGAGAGGTGCTGCATTTGTATTAATATGTTGTGTGCAGCACTTCTTGCAATACTTTTTACTAGTCCATTCATTATTGTAATATACTTTATATGGGGCTGGCCTTAAAGATGATCCATAATAATAAAAGGGCCACACAGCCCTATAAATTCTTCAACTGAAGGTATTCATCAAAATGTTTGAGGGAGCTGAAAAGGAAGCTGGGGGAGGGATTTTATTTAAAACAACTTTTTGTGTTTCTATATTTGGGATTTTAGGGAAGCTTTTGTTGAATAAAAAATATTGTTATATTCTGGTATTGTATGCCTTAAAGTTAATTAGTGATTATTATCCAAATGTACTGTTATGTACACCATTTTAATAAACACTTGCAAATTAAAGGTAGTCCTTGACTTATAACCACAGTTGGGACCAGAATTGGGGACATAAGTTAAGTTATCACATGACCGAACTCAATTTTACAATGATCATAAAGCAAATCGCCACAATCGTTAAGAAATCATGAGGTTGTTAAGCAAATTAATTTTTCCCAATGGGTGCTTTTTGTTGGAAACCAGCAAAATACTATACATGGTAAATCACTAATACTTGACTTGGGTGTTGGTTATAAATTCAAGACAGTTGCCAAGCACCCAAATTGCAATCATATGACATGGGCAGTGGTGGGATTCAAAAATTTTTACTACCAGTTCTGTGGGCGTGGCTTGGTGGGCATGGAATAGTTTTGTGGCCGTGGCAGGGGAAGGACACTGTAAAATCTCCATTACCTCTCCACTCCAGGGGAAGGTTACTGCAAAGTCCCATTTCCTCCCGATCAGCTGGGACTCGGAAGGCAGAGAATAGATGGGGCCAGTCAGAGGTGGTACTTACCGGTTTTCTGAACTACTCAAAATTTCCGCTACTGGTTCTTCAGAATTGGTCAGAACCTGCTGAATATCACCTCTGGACATGGGGTGTGTGTGACATTTTGCTACTCTTTGGAAGTACCACAAAGCACCCTTTCTGAGCCTACCCAAAAAACTTCAACACAACTGTACATGTATAGTAGCTAGTGTTTATTGTGATGGAAAGATTCTAGTGTACCAAATTTTCTTTATTTATCTTACGCAGTTTAAAGGCTGCTCAACTCTACACCACTCTGAGTGACTTTCAACTTTAAAATCAAAAAGCAATAAAATAAAAGCATAGATCATACGCAAGGAAACAATCCACAACACGCAGAAGTCTTATGAAGGCTCAACATCCACCCTATCTCTGGGCCATTTTTTTTCAATTATTTTCTGAATATCATCAGGATAGAAGTCATATGGACCTCTGGAGGAGATGCTGTTCTAGTGGGCAAACAATGCAATAAAGAAGGCTTACTGGTAGTCCTTGTTTAGCAACTGCTTCATTCAGCGACTCTTCAATTACAACAGTAATGAAAAATTAACTTTATGGCCAATCATTTAAATTTACGAATTGCAGGTCCCTGAAGCAAGGTAAGCTGAATTATGTTCATAAGCACATTTGTGGTTTCATTTAGCAGGTGCTTTGCTTAACTGAATTGTCAGTCCCATCTTTGGCTGTTAAGTGAGGACTAGTACTTTATAGGTCCCAATAAAGTGCATTTTCTTCCTACTCCAGAGTAGGAAAATATTTCAGCAAACAAGCCTTTAATATGCAACAGGGTTCAGGGGTTCTATTATTCACACAGTTCTGTTGCATGGCGATGTAATTTGTATCTTCTCTGGCTAAAACTAGTCTTAATGTTACTCATGTTACTAAGCATGGGGAAAACTGCCAACAGAATATGTCAGTATAGTATTTTTATGCTCAGGACTTCTTGTCCAATCAAGATTTTTTCCCCCAAAAAATTTCTAAGGTTGATTTCTCTACCAATAAACAGCAAAAGAATTAGAATTTTATTTTTCTTTTGGTTGCCATCTAGTGGTCATCTGGATTAGTGCAGTCTGGATTCAGCAATAAACAGTGCTGAAAAGCCAGCCTGTTCAGGGCACTTGACAATGTAGGGCCTATATATATATTGGATCTGAACAGGTCAGCCCATGGTCTGGGAGTCCTTGTTCCAACTTAAAGCTCAAAACAGGTTCTGTTTTGTTGTTGAACAACAAAATAAATGAGCTGAACAACTTCATTTATTTTCCCCCTTTCCTCACTTACTTCCTGCCCACCTTCATTATTTTTGTAAATAACTCAAGGCAATGAACATACATAATACTCCCATTTTCCCCTCAACAACAACCCTCTGAGGTGGGTTGGTCTGAAAGATAGTGACTGGCCAACTTTTCATGCTTTTTATTTCCTTGGGATTTATGTGTTACCAGTTCATTCAAACCCGCAACAACTCCACTCCACTCACAGTATGAACATATAGTTAGGTTTAGGTGTCAACTTTTTAAAAAAACAGCAACGTTGTTCAACTAAATTTTCTAAAATGCCTGGAGAAAACCAGTTAATTATTTATTTATTTTATTTATTTATTTTTAATTTGATTTATATGCCGCCCTTCTCCGGAGACTCAGGGCGGCTTACAATGCGTTAAGCAATAGCCTTCATACTTTTGTATATTTATACAAAGTCAGTTTATTACCCCCACAAACTGGGTCCTCAAGGAGGTTTATCCCTCCTAAACTCTAATAAACAGGTCCTGAAGCCCAGCAGTAGTTATTCCACCAGGAAGATTCTCCTGTGGAGAGCCATGGGGGCATTACGTTTGTTATACAGGAGGTCCTTGACTTAAAACTTCATTTAGTGACCGTTCAAAGGTACAAGGGCCCTGAAAAAAGTGACGTGACCATTTTTCACACCGCATAGTCATGTGATCAAAATCCTGACACTTGGTTGCCGATTCATATTTATGACCGTTGTAGTGTTCCGGGATCATGGGAGCCCTTTTTGTGACCTTCTGACAAGCGAAGTTAAGGGAGAAGGGGAGATTCGCTTAACAACCGTGCCACTAACTTAACAATTCACTTGAGCAAGGTCGTAAAACGGGGCAAAAAAATTCACTTGAAAAATGTCCCCCTTAGTAACAGAACTTCCAGGCTCAATTGTGTGGGGGAAACACCCACAACTGAGTTGGAGGAAAGGAGAACCTAACTGGCTGTGTACCCTTTTTGATTGTGTGGGGTCGTGTTGTCCGAGTGGCGTACGTGCGTGCGGAGAACCTTTGACGGCTTCGCTCAAAACCGCTGGCCGCTGAGAACTGAACGGGCGCGGCGGCGTCTTAGCACAAGAGTCCCACGAGTATATGTGGGGGATTCTCACAACTACTTTAAAAAGATGCCATCTGTCAGAAATGGTGTAGGCAGGGTCTCCTGCTTGGGCGTGAGTGAGGGTGGGTGGGTTGGACTAGATGACCTACACGGTCCCTTTCCAACTCATCTGTTAATCACGTGTATCTGCGCGCACGTGTATCCGCAAGCAGGGTCCCAGCGACCCGCAGAGCAGCCGACGTTCGTATCCCGAGCCGATCCTGATTCTCGCTTCTTTTCCTCGGGAGCCTCACCTGAACTCGACGCTTCGGGGCTCCAGGCGGCCGCAGCAGCAGCAACAGCAGCAGCAGCAACAACAACAACGCGCAAGGAAACGGGGAGGGAATGACGGCGAGGCGGCGGAGCGCGCGGGGCCCCCTCCCTCCTCCTCCTCCATCCCTGCAAGGCTACCTCCTGGGCGTAGGAAATCTCCTGATTGGCCGGAGGAGCTGCCGGGCCCCCAATTAAAGTGCAGCCGCGGAGCTGCGAGGATCGTCGGGGAGAAAGGAAGACCCGCTCCCCGCCGCGGTGGCATCTTCTAGATCGGCAGCTGGAGGGCGCGTAACGGGATCCCCGGCGAGATGGGTAGCAGAATCACCTTCTTTGAGGTGGGTGCCTCGGGAGGGACGGGATGAACTGGTAGCCTCCCCCCTCTCCCTTTCCCACCCCGATGGAGTGGGGAATATCCTCGGAGCGTCAGTGTGCCCTTCTCCGGATCCAACCATTTGGGTGATACTCAGTGTGCCAGATCGCGGGAGCAGGAAAGGAAGCGAGCGGGGAATCTCTCTTTTCTAACCACCTTTCCGCTTGCCCTGAAGCTACCCAGGACAGCCATCAAGGGTTGCTCCGGCTGTTTTTAAGCCTAAGAAGCCTTTACTTTGCTATACTTGTCTCTTGACAGTGGTGGAACAGCACTTTTCTTGTGTGGTTGCTTCGGAGCACAGCTTTAAAATCATCCTTAAAGTAGCATTCTTCAATCTCTGATCTATGACTTGTCCTCCAAAGGGTAGTTAAGGACCATTTCATCTTGAAGCTCACAGAAGAGGGTTAGTTACACAAACTGTATATTTGAAACAGTTCTCTAATGAAACATGCATTCTAATGATAAAGACACTTTTGCTATTCACTTTAGACAAGCATTTCCTGGAGGCACGTGTTTCTCAGATTTGAGGTCAGGTTTACCACCAATTCATGCAGATCTGGAGAGTTTTGGCTATGTTGTGAGGGGAAAAAAACCACCAGTTCTTCTCAATTACTAGTCAATTGCACATATGTGGGAATTGCTTTTGTTAAGGCAGGTTCCAGACAGGGTGGATGATTTTTTTCCACTTCTCCTGACTAAATTTTCAAAAACTTTTCAAAGGAACAAGAAATGGGAATATTTACTGATATAATTTATATATTTGTATTGTAGTTTACTTTTTACATTTATATTGGCTGTCTTGTAATTTGTAGCGCTTAAGTAAAAACTACCAATAGTTGAAATCTTTTATTTTACAGTAAATGCATTCTGGACCTTTTCTTACCAACTTTATACAGGTACGGACATATTGAAACTCACTTCTGAATTTGCATTCAGTATTCCTGTAACACTTAAAGCTACTAGAAACATCCTTTAGAAGTAGTATACATGTGAAGCATAGTTCTGCTATGCTTCAGAATATTTAACTTTAACTATTTTCCATTTAGCTATTTTCATCACTCAACACATTTATTTTTATCTTCTTGAGAATTTAACTAGAGAAGTTGGAATGCTTTAAATATTCCAGAGCATTAACAACAGTCTTAAGGAGGGGTGGTTTTTTTTTTCTATTTAGAAAAGTATAATTAGTACTCTTTTTGCTTGCAAGTTTTGCAAGATGGTCAAACTGCCATTTCCCTGTGAACGTCCACTTTTTGGATATTCCTTTACCAGTACAGACTGTCATTTGTGAAGAGGCTTGTGTGGATGAAGATTGATAAATATTTCAGATCACTTGGGGTAGATGGCCAGTGACATGTTTCAGACACAAACAGCCAACTTCTTTCAAGAGTCTGATTTTGTTAGCTTCTGGGTTGTAAACAGTATTTAAACTTAATAGACTGAAATGATTGACAGAGCTTCTCCTGAAGCACTTGGACTTCAGAATTATCTAGGAAACCCCAAAGCATCTACGTCACAGGCCAGCAGTGCAGAATTGAAGATGGAATGATGGTTGGATCTCTAATTTATCAAAATGATTTTTTTCTTGCCTTTGTAAGCAAATAGAATAAATGATCAAAATTCCCCTTTCTCAGATTTTGAAAACTTAACATGTTTTACGTTCAGCTCCTTCCACATCATTCCACTTACGTTACTTTTAAGAAGGCTGACAGTGAAGATGCTAGCAGTGAGGGTTGTAGGGGAGGTAGAAGAAGGATCCAGTTTAGATTCTCCTCTCTAAGGTTTTGGAAAGCAAGAAAATAAGCTATGTATATAGCCAGGCACTGTAGAATTGTATCTTCAACTTGGCCAGTTTTGAATCTGAAGAGTATTTTTTACCTCCTTGTCTTATATTACACAATTGAAACAAATAGTTTTAAAACTTTAACCAAAAAACAGTAACTTACTCATTTTACCAATTCCAGGCCATGGTTCGAATACAGCTGAGTATTGATTATATATTTGTCCCCAAAATGGCCCACTACTGAAAATAATGCCTATAATAGAGGTGTATATTTGGAGAGAGATGTGGGAGAGAGGTAATATCTTCACAAAAAGTGCTCATTGAATTGCAACACAATCTGGAAATGAATTAGGGTAGTTTATACTGATAAAGAGACCTTTTATAGTTTGTGCTACCACCATGCGCCTAGATGTTTTCTTGAACAGTATGTTCAGCAGAGTATGTACAATGATCCAGTTTTCCTCAGCAAAAGCTTGGATGAATTTATTCCTGTAGCCACTCATCTCATTTTCATCTTGGCTCAACTGATCTATTATGAAATTGATCCCAGGCTGTTTTGTATTGGCTGAGACCAGCATCACGGTTTTTTTTGACAAATCCCAGATGTTTTAATTGTAATTATTTTATCACCATTTAGATCAGCTTTCATGGTCTGAACCAGTGTCTTGGTTGAAGCTTGTGACTAAGCAGTATTTATAGTCTCTGACTTGCAAAATTTAGGGAAAGGGAAGGAGATATTTATGAAGCATGAGTGAGGTGAAAGTAATTTTGAATCCGTTGGTAAATATTTGGGTGAGTTTACAGTACAATAGAATGACATAATATCTCTGCTTATGTGATAAGCATCAAAATGACCCTCCTTTTTATCTTAAATTATGATGTTGCAAAGAATAAAACTAGAAGTAATTAAAGAGTAGCATTTTGGAAGTGGGGTGTAAAAAAAGATGACCTTTACAGTATTCATTTTGGAGGCCTGAAATAAACAATTTTGTAGCCATGAAGATTTTAAAAAATATGCCTTTTTAAATTGGAGAATAGCAGAAGCATATTTAGTTAGAACTAAGTACTGGAAGTTTTAGGCAAGCATACCGTACATGGCATGTGGTTATGTTCTGATTCAGGATGTGTGTGTGTGTGTCACACAATGATAATAAAATCCAAAGGTAAATTATTAAAAGTATCACTTAAGTAAACATGGATTTATTATGTTGTGGTAAATACAGGTAATCCTCAACCTATGATCACAACTGAGCCCAAAATTTATGTTGTTAAATGAGAAATTTGTTAAGTGAGTTTTGCCCCATTTTATGACTTTTTTTGGCCAGGTTTGTTAAGTGAATCACTGCAGTTGTAAAATTAGTAACACTAATTTAAGTGAATCTGGTTTCCTCATTGACTTTGCTTGTCAGAAGGTTGCAAAAGGGGACCACTTGACTCCAGGACACTGCAACCACCTTAAATGTGAGTCAGATGTCAAGCATCCAAATGTAAATCACATGACCATGGGGATGCTACAATGGTCATTAGTGTGAAAAGCCAGCATAAGTCACTTTTTTCAGTGCCATTGTAACTTTGAATGGTCACTAAATGGATTGTTGTAAGTTGAGGACTACCTATAGTAATGCCCTTCAAGACAAGATCATTTTGCTGTCCATATGTAATATATGTCTTGTCCTCTAGAAGCAAATCAAAGTGCTTAGTACCCAATAGGCTGGCCAAGCTAGTTGGATGAGTGGCAGAAAATCTTGTCAGTATATATCTAGGATCGAAAATATAATCAGCAATGTCAACAACGATCTACCAACTCTCAGAATCAACAGCCTAAAGCAGCCACTTGCTCACCTTACCAGCGTAAGGAAAACCTAGGAAATAGGTAATTCAATGATTTACTCCCCACTCTTCCAAACAAACAAAAAATATTCACATGGTTATATAAATACAGCATTCCTTTGAATTATGAATCATTCATGCTTGCACCTCTCCCCTTCCAACTAATATTAGCAGTTGTGATTTCATTACTATTATTTTTTGCTGAGTTATTTGGAAAATCTTTTATTGTCATTACTAGTTTAGAATTGGTAGAGGAATGGCAGTTGTAGTGATGACAGCTTTGCTGAGTTGTCTAACTTTGGGAATAAATGACATATTTTGGTTTTTACAGGGGAGAAATAAAAATGCACTTTCCACAACAGCTTCTAAGATGAAGATGCAGCCAAATTTATTATACTATGACCTGCTTTTAAAGCATGATTATCTACCTGAAACTTAGGTCCTTTCAGCTTGGTTTTTTGTGGAAGATAGGTGACTAGAAAGTAATACTAGGAAAAAAAAAATTTTTAACCCTTGAAACTAATTTGTGAACTGGGGTGGTCAAAAGAGATGAATGGAGGCAATTAAAGATGCCCATCAATCAGAATTAGTTTTCAAAAACTCAGGCAGAATTAAGTCTCCCCCCAAGAACTTTGTTGTTCTTCAATTGTGGAAGGAGTTTATGGATCT
Source organism: Masticophis lateralis (assembly GCA_030761175.1). NCBI lineage: Eukaryota > Metazoa > Chordata > Lepidosauria > Squamata > Colubridae > Masticophis > Masticophis lateralis. Next base: position 128,201,432 of record JAUDYJ010000003.1, read on the forward strand.
TAGTGGAAGCTACAATTGGCCACTTTGGGGTATGAGCTGAAAATGGATTTAAAAAACTGAATCACATCAGAATAGCACATGTTCAGTCCAGTTCTCAAATAGATTGATCTGGCCGTGCAGAATCTCTTAGGAAATACTGACCTGTCCAATGCCAGAAAGTTAAACTTAGCAGCATGGTCTCCTGCCATTTTAAAGTAGAAAGCAAAAAATCCCAAATTGGGTGCTTAAGAAAAACGTCCTCCCTCCCCAAATCCTAAACTATTGTCCCCAATCTCAAGAAAACAATGATATTTTACTTCCCGTCATATTGTCTCCTCCATATTGTCTTTTCTTACTTTACTTCAAATATTAAAGAAGACTTAAAGAAGACTTCCAGAAAACAAAAGCCTGGTGGTGCAGGGGACTAAGTGCTGTTAAAGTAGCACGTAGTTGCCAGCTGCCTGCAATTATTGCAAGTTCAAATCTCACCAGGCTCAAGGTTGACTCAGCCTTCCATCCTTCCGAGGTAGGTAAAATGAGGACCCGGATTGTGGGGGCAATAAACTAACTTTGTATAAAAAAGAACACCGCTTGTGGGAGGGGCGGGGGGGAGGTTGCGAAAGCTCTACTAAGCAGGTATATACAAAAGTATGAAGGCTATTGCTTAATGCATTGTAAGCCGCCCTGAGTCTCCGGAGAAGGGCGGCATATAAATCTAATTAATTAATTAATTAATTAAATGTTTCCTCCCACCATATTAACATTAACAGGCCCTATGAAATTTAAATCAATAGGATTAAATGATAGGGTTTTTTTTTTTAAATTCTTTATAGGAACTGTTTGCCCCAAAAAGCACAGAAGCCATTTGTATAGTTAAAACACTTTTTGACATCTAGTCACTGGCTGATAGTTCTAAATATTTTAGAACTCTCACTAGTAACTAAAGGATTTAATAAGCAGCTTGCAAAATAATAAGCATATAACAGTTAATATCAATGGTTATTAGACTTTACTGAATTAGATATTGAAAATTAGAGAGAGTTATGCCATAAAAAATTGTAATATCCAGGATATGATTTTCAGGATATGGAAACTTGGGTTTTTATAGTGTGACATTTCTGTGGATTTAGAATTATAATTCAAGGGCTGAAAAAGAAGCTCCATCTCTAATGCGGCCCAGGTTTCCTGAGAAAAATCCTGGTGCTGATCATGAAAATCAAACAAAGTTGTCATCAAATTGAAGATTCTTGCACCGAAGCAGCTGCATTTGTGCAGTCGGTGAGTATGGGATTAGTGGATCATGATAATTTTGCATAGAATATACTAAGGGGAGAAATCTATGTAATCTTTGAGGGACATGTTCATAAGTTTCCATATGGGTCTTGTTATGGTATGATATGCAGATGTTTTTAGGGGTAGAGGTGGCTTTCTTCATCACCAAAGGCATGGATTTAGATTGACCTGCATGGGTGATTCCACAGAAGATCCTCTTCTTGCCCCATGATTTCTGATTAAGGACTCTGTACGGCAAGAATGTCAAACCAGATTTCTTCGAGGGCCCGATCAGCATTGTAGTTCTCCGCAGGCTGGCCAGGGGGGAGATGGGACAGACACCTCCTGCAGCACTCTGCCGGCCAACCCCTCCGCCAAGCCCCATTTTGGCCGGCAGAACGCTACAGGAACCTGTCCAGGCCAAAAACGATATGTGGGGAGCTTCACGTGCCTCCCTCCACATGCCCCATTTTGGCTGCCAGAGCTACTGCAGGCCAGTCCTTCGCTATTTCCAGGCCAGTTCCACGGGCCAGATTTAAGTACTCCAAGGGCTGGATCTGGCCCATAAGCCTTGAGTTTGACACCCCTGGTCTAGAGGATCTTAATTCAACTTTCCTTTGATTTATACTTCATGGAACAATTTCACCTAGAGAGCTTGGTGATGATCCAGATTTGAACTATTTGGATGCGAGGTGGGTCTCTTGTATGCAAAGGTAGAACCTCCTGAAATGAATTGATGCTTATTATCACATGTTGTAAACTTGATTTCATATCATCAAAGTCCTGAATTACCGTACGTTTATTCGCTCCTCCTGAGAAGGCATAGTGAGGTTGCATCGAGTCAAATTTATCTTCCACTTTCAGCCTGCTGGATTTTTTTTTCTCTGAAGAATGTTATGTAGAGCAGTGTTATCAGAAAAGAGCCCTTATGTGTCCTCTTGTTCTGCCTTGGCAAGCTTCTCAAGAGTCAGAAGGAGGCAGGCTCAAGTATTTTGAAATACTCTAGTTGGCACAATTCCAAAGCTCTGTAGAAACTGTTTGAGTCTTAAAAGCATTTGGGGTAATAATGGTTGTTGAAATCACAGCACAAACTACTTAAAGCCTTGGCAGCATGGAAGCCATGTTATCTCCATTAGTGTTACTTCACATCTAAGTAACTGTGACTGAGATTTCAGGATGGCCCTCTTCATATTCCATCTTTGATTATTGATGTGGATCATTGGTAGATATAACATGACTTTCCTCAGTTGAAGTACATAACTTTCATTTGGTATTTCAGTGCTAAGGTTTGAATTTTGCTTTTCAACTGTACTAAAATAGTGCTCACGCCTTCTTGGAGAGGGGTCTCCCCAGTATTGCCATTCTCACCAGCTGTTTCAACTTCCTTTAGAAGACTAGGGAACCTTTCTTCTACTAGCATTTTTATTTCTTCTAGCTCTTTATTGGCCTCCAACAGCTGATCAAATATAGATTGGACTGTGTGGGTAGTAAGAAGACTTATTTTGAAACTAAGGACAAATCTGTGTCCAACTCTAATGAGTTTCCAGTTAAATCTGCTTCCCTGGTCTCAGATTCCGTTCCAGCTACTTCTCCCTCTTTGTTTATTACAGTGTTTATTACAGTGTTTATTACAATGACATGCAGAAATAAAACCCCCAAACCAGTGGTGGGTTCCTCCTGGTTCGGTCCGGTTTTCCTGAGCCAGTAGCAGTGATGATATTCCCCCCTGCCATCCCCGCACCACCCCCACCCCTGCGTTATTCTTATCTTTTATTTGGCCCTACCCCCAATCTATTGCTGCCTCCTGAGTCCCAGCTGATGGCTAGAGGGAAAAAAAACTGTTTAAACTTTTGCCACCAGGCTTCCAAGGGCCGCCCTACAGCTGATCAGTGTTAAAAGAAAACAAATGAGTAGACCAGTGCCTGCAAAAATAAATGGGTAGACCAGTGCCTGCAAAAAATAAATGGGTAGATCGGTACAGTTCTGCAAGCAGTTAAAAGCTTGGTAGACCAGTACCTCTGCTAAATCCTAAATAATTGACACATGACCATCAAGCCACGCCCACAAAATAAGCCATGCCCACAGAACCGGTAGCAAAAAATTTAGAACCCACCCCTGCCCCAAACCCAAGAACAATAACACCCCCCCCCAACAATTTGACAGCAATCAAACAAACCACTTGTTGGACTCTATCACTCTGGGGTCCCCAGGCCCTGTGGCAAAACCATATCTTCAGACATTCAAAAGAGTACCAAGAAGGGGGCCTACCTTATCTCTGTAGGGATGATGAGGTTCCACAGGGAGTCAACCACCATGGAGAAGGGTCTTCTTCTTATGACTCAGTAACAAACTGTTTTATCTTTGTAGAAGATGAAGAAGTCACTGCATGTAGCTTTTTTACCGAAAGAGTTATTCTGTCAGCAGTGGAGAAGTCAAACAAAAAGTGATAATTGTGACCACATGATGGAAATTTTTTTCAAGATCACATGTACATAAAAAAGGTGGGGCTTAGAACACACTATTTTGGCTGTCATGTTGATGTTTTTACACACACTCACATCAGTGGTGGGATTCAAATTTTTTTACTACCGGTTCTGTGGGCATGGCTTGGTGGGCTTAGCTTGGTGGGCATGGCAGGGGAAGGGGATACTGCAAAATCCCCATTCCTTCCCCACCCCTGTGGGAAGGATACTGCAAAATCCCCATTCCCTCCCCATCCCACTAACCTGCTTTCCAGCTCCGTTCTCTTGTGCAGGGAAACAAAGGAATTTTGTACTCAAAATTTCTGCTACTGATTCACCAGAAACGGTCTGAACTGGCTAAATGCCACCTTTGACTCACATGCATGGATGCCCCTGCAATCCATACCAAAGATTAAGGGAGTTTAATGAAGGCTGATGGCTAGAACTGGATGAACACACTAGAAACAGGTCTAGTGGGAAACAAGGGGGGAAGTTGATACCGCTCCAGCAGAGAGAGCTTAATGATGAGTTGGACATGACATTTTTGCAAACTAACGGGCAATGCTACCCATTTGAATGTGTATCCTTATGACATTGCTCTGTCTTTTTAGTTCCAGGATAAGGTATAATTTATTGATCAGAAGAAAATATGCTGTGCATTGCAAATGGAAACTAACCGCTTGTCAAATACACACAAGGTGAATTCCAATGGCAATTTACAAGGACTTCAGAAATATTGGGAAACTATTGAATGAAGTGAAAAATAAGATTGATTTTGTGGGGAGGAAATCCTATAAAAATTCATACATCTAGATCACCTAATAAAGTCATTCTACAAGCTGAGGTGATTGTAATGAGGAAAGTCTTATTTCATAATATAATGAATATACATCCATTGGTCTGAAGGCATCAGCTATAAATTGTTTTCATATAAGCGAGAGTATTCATAGAATAGAATTGTTAAGAAATGGCTGCAACTTGTCATAAATCATGCTGGGTTGGTCACATGATCAACCTAATTTTATGACACTTTTTTGGGTGGCAGTTGTTAAGCAAATGCTGCAGTCATTAAGCGAAGTCACAATTTACTATGGACTGGTTTTGCTGCAAATTGGAAGTAAAACTTGTAAAACATGGTCACATGCAAATGGCCATAAATGTGTTTTGGTTACCAAGCACCCGTATTACTGTCATGTAACTACAGAGCGGAAAACTGTTGGAACTTCAATTCCTTAAGTAGTACCTAACCAGGTAAGTCAATTGTAATCTCAAATGGTCACTAGTGCTCAGTTATAAGTGGATGACTGTATTCACTCAGAAGTAAGATGGAACTTCCATAGGCAATTCAACTTACAAGAGAAGAGAAGAGTATTTAGAACTCTATTTGAGTTCTAAATAGAGAAAAATAGAAATTTGCATTCACGTGCCTGTCTCATAGATGACTTCTTGATTTGAAGCCCCTCTTGGGTCTGAAATCATGAATCTGGATCAGTTGTCATCTCCATCATCTTGTCATCTGCTATCTTGTCATTTTCAGATGACAAGACAGAATTGAAATCTGGATGCCATATTGCCATAGCCTGCCTCTATGCGAATAGGGTAAATCAGTTCAGATGTAAGGTGTTGCAGCCCACCAGCGACTAGCGGAGCTGGTGGCAGACTCAGACAGTGAGGAGGTTGGGGAGAAACGTGGGCCAGTAACAACCGGTTCACTGAGGTGCGTTTGAATTCAGCTCTAAAACTTACCTTCTACTGCAACCCCGGTGAGTAAAACAGCTGAGGCATGGCAATCTGCTCTGCTGTGCCGATCAGCTGGGCTTCAAACAAAGGAAATAAAGTTAAGTAAAGCGCAGGGTCAGGTGAGTGGGCCCAGCTGATTATCGGAACGAACCAATTTGCTCCCAGCTGATCGTCGGAGTTTACGGTTCGCCTGAATTGGTCCAAACTGGTAGAATTCCCCCCACCCCCACCCCCCGTGTCTGAAGGCTGTGAGAAGAGCCAGGCTGAGTTGAAGTAGAAACGATTATTGCAAGGCAGGAAAGTATGACATCCTCATCTAATGACAGTGCTGACCCGACCTAACAACGGCAACCAGGTCAGAAGAATATTCTGGTCTGTTTCCCAAGCTGGGATTTGCATAAGAATGACATCAGACCAGTGGTGGGTTGCTACCAGTTCTCCCCTGTTCGGGAGAGACGGTAGTGGAAATCTTGATAGGAGAGCGAACTGGTTCGCTCTGAATGTCAGTTGGGCCCTCCCCCCACCCTTGCGCTATATCTACCTTTATTTCTTTTGTTTTTAGCTCAGTTGTAAGACATGGCAGAGTGGATTGCCATGCCTGAGCTGTTTTTTTCCTCAATGCGCTTGTGCGAAGCGCAAGTAAGGCGTACGTTCGAGCGAAGCGAGCATGTGCACGGCAATTGAGTGCAAAGTGCGTGCATGATGCGAACTGGTGGTAAAACTGGTTAGAACCCACCACTGCATCAGACTCCCTGTTCGAAGAGGGAAAAAAGTTTATTTGAGAGCATAAAGAGAGAGCGTGCTCAAAAGTAGACTACCGTTTGAATGTTTTGAGGAAAAGGGTATTTTTAGAGAAAGTAGTTCTTGGTCTGAATGCATTTTGAAGTGTTCATCTTCAGCAATTTCCTTCGATGTATGTCAATTTGAGATGCCCTTTTTGTGTGTGTGTTAAGATATAAAAGCCTTATATCTTAAAGGATTTGTCATTTGCTATTCTTCGAAAAGAATGCCCTTTGAAAGGAATGCACCATCAATTATTTAGCTTGATAGTTAAATGATCTTTGCTACGTGGTTTCTTTCAGCTATTGACAGGGTCAGGTTGTTAATTCAAGGAGTTTACAGGCAGTGCATGAATAAAATTATTCTTGAATCTAAAATACTTCCAACACACAATTACCACAACTGCAATTGCAAAGCGGTACAGTCACGAGATGTTTCCCCTAAGGACTGTTTCAGGAAGTTCAGTCCCAATTAGGATTCTAATTTGCAACTACGTATGTTGTAAAGCAATAATTAGGTGGCTAAAAGGTAAGGTAAGGAGAGATCATTCTCCAGTCCTAATTGAATCAAAAGAAAGCTGACTTATATAAACGCAGGGCCAGAGGGATCAGTTCAATTTTGCATCTTTGCGAATAATTTTCCTGTAAATGATGTAAAAAAAAAATCAATACTGTAGAGCATTCACTCAAAACAGCTAAGCATAACAGAATAGCAACAGGAAAACACTGTTGTTGTAAGTAGAAGTAATAGTAAGCATAAACATCTAGAAGCAATAAAGGAGCTCTGGAGTGTTTCTCTAAGTCATCTTAGGTTGTGTAAATTTTTCAAAAGTGATGCTTCGTCAAACATGGGAGTATGTAAACAGCGCTTCTCTGCAGATTAAAACAGATAATTTTCCCCCTCAGGTTCACCCAGCTTCTTTGTAAAAATCTGTTCTGCAGTCCTAGATCCCAACTTTCAAACAGACAGATTTTCAAGACTTATTTTTATTATGCTATTTATATTCTATCAGTGACAATATATTCTCAGGAGACCTTAGTTCATTGTGGCACATGTATTTATTTAGAAAAATACCATATATATCTATATCTATATCTATATCTATATCCATATCTATATATCTATATATCTCTATATCTATCTTATACATTCCCTTTATTATCTTTACAACTAAGGTGGTGAACATATCCAACATACCTTCCTCTTTCTATTTTCTCTACAACAACCACTCGGTGAGGTGAATTTGGCTGAGAGAGAGTGACTTGCCCAAAGTTACCCAGTTGACTTTCATGTCTTAAAGCAGAACTAGAATTCATGGTCTCCAGCTTTCTAACCTGGTGCCTTAACCAAATCTTTTACTGTTGGAGTTACCTTAATATAAATGCCTCCGTGTTTTCTTATGAGTACGAGTACAAGACATACACATGGACAAATAAAAATTGTGCCCATTTTATACTGTTTTTGTCAGACTTTACATGTAGTTTAAGAGTTTAAATTTAAGAGTAGTTTCCTTTATTGTTCTTCACCTTTAGATGGAATCTTGTCGAATTAAAACAACTATTTGCATAACTACAGATATACTCTGTGAATCTCTAGGGGGGAACGGTTCTAATCTTCTTCCTGTTGACCAAACTTTCCAAGCTCCACTGCCTCTTTGCTTTCCTCCTTCCTGGGTATCCAGTCTACATTCCACCCTGGTTTCTTTTGATATTTCAGAGTGGGATGAGTGGCATATAAATTTAATAAATAAATAAAGCATTGTTCTATCAAGCCCATGAGAACTATTCAGACCTCCTTTTGGGCAAGATATGATTGAGTTGGAAAACTAGGTTTTCAGGAAATTAGTTACCAAGTCTTACCTTTACCAATCTTGTAATCTTAAACTGATAAATATATTTTCAGCCATTGCATTATTCTGACTGCCTAGGCCAGGGGTCCTCAAACTATGGTCCACGGACCAGATACGGTCCACTGAAGCCATTAATCTGACCTGCGAGGGACCATGAGGCTGCCCCACCCACATCACCCCACCTACCCACCTGCCTTCTGGAAGCCAAAAAGGGGATTTGCGGAGGCCTCAGGAGGCCAAAAATGAGCCCGTTTTGGGGTGGCAGAGTGGTTCTGGAGGCCGAGGAGGCTAAAAATGGCCCTGTTTTTGCCCCCCCCCGCCTCCAGGGAGAGAAAGGGAGGGAGAGAGAGAGAGATGCACACACAAACAGAAGTCCCTCACACACATCCAAAGGCAGCCACATCCCTTTACTAACCTGCTTTCCACCCCCAGGAGCATAACAAATTAAAGATTAATCTGTGTGTCTTGTGTTAAATTGGCCATGCCCACCCAATCACACGACTACCTAGCCACACCCACCCAGCTGGTCTGGCCCCTCCAACATTCTGAGGGACCATGAATTGGCCCCCTATTTAAAAAGTTTGAGGACCCCTGGTCTAGGCTATCTCAGAAGGTGATGGTAGATGAGACACAATGATGCCATTAGACTGAAAATAGTCACTAAGGCACAATATTGCATAGAGGTGGTGAAAATAAAATTTGGGTTATACAGCATTCTGAATTTGAAGACAAAAAGGTCCTCTGGCGTGTCAGGATGTAAAAAGAGCACCTGTGACTAACTCCAACTGTATATTTTCTTGGAATTGTAGTGCAAAGACAGCTTCACCCTATCCTTTGATTGTGTTATTGCTGACACATAACCAAGTAGAATGTACAGACAGATTTCAATTGCATCTCATAAAGAGCTGTGCTGGTTCTATTCTATTTTCTTCTTGCAGTGAAATTACATTTAATCTTCTATAAATCAAAATGTACATTTGTACACGCAGAAGAAGGGTTTAACAATCTGTCAGCTTATTAACTGTTAGTCTGTGTTGCAGAACACCATATGCTAAGTCATAATTGATTTGTTTGTCTGGCATACATAGAGACTACGATCTGAACTGGCTCGTGGTTCTTCTCCAGTCACAATCTGAGATGTCACTTCTAACATATAAAGGTGTTTAGGGCCTGGGACATCAATATTTGCGATAACTCATCTTTTTGTACATTTCTATGCATATCTTCAAGGTCATCCTCAAAGGACCTGTTGAAGTTATTCTTCTGTGTTGAGGTAAAGTCATGGTAACCCAGAGGCAGGCCTTCTCAGTGGTAGCCTTTTTCAATGGCTTATTATTTTGGCTTTTTTATATTGAGCAAATGACTTCTTATTCTCTGAGGCTTTTTAATAGGTTAATATTTTAACATTTTATACGTATATGCCTAGTACACCTTGGCTGAATTAAAAAAGGTTAAGGCAGATCAAACCCGATTAATGGTTGGATAGGAGACCAAGAAGAAATATCTGAGCTAAAGACTCACGTAGTACGATGGACTTGCAGGGCCGACGCAATATGTAACATGTTCACATGGGTGCAATAGGACTGGGTGTTTGTTAATATGATTTATTGAGTATGGGATTTTCTGTCTTCACTGTGAGTTGTATTGTGATGTGGGTGTGGGTGTGCACTGAGGGAGCTCAACCAATCGCATTGTACATATTTTGTGCACTGACAATAAATATTTGAAATTTGAAATTTTGAAATTTGGAATGGTTTATCCACTTTTTTTTCCTAGGTGGAAATTCTTGACTGGAAGACAAAACAACAGCTCTGCTTCCTAGAAAAGGTTAGTAACCATAAACATCACTTTTTTATAATCACATTTATAGATCATTTTCTGAGCACTCAGAGATTTGTACAATATCTTCATATTGTAGCTGGATGCTTCCTTAATTATATCCTTTGCTCCCACCCACTCACCCTTCCAAAAATATCTGCTTGCTTCCTGATATAAAGTTTTCTGTTATCTAGGTTGAGCCACACACTACAATAAGTGACATCCAAGTGATGTTCCACAAGATGCGTGAGTATCTACATTTCAGAATTTATTTTAAAAGGGATGTCAGTGCTTAATTAAATTATACATAATTATGAGGAGCATACCGAAATTCCTAAATGACATACGCTTTCTCAAAGCCGAGCTAATAATTCTTTCTACAAATTGCTGAAAGTTTAAGCCAGCCTTTTTCACTGCAATGCTCTTCAGATGTGTTATGTATCTGGCTTTCCTTTCCCATTGCCTCTCAGAAGTAGACAAATGGCTGTCCTATGGCTAGAGTCAGAATGGGACAACTCGCTGCAGCCAACTTGCTGAGGAACAATTTAACAATTCACTTTAATTATTTAAATCATTTAAGTTTAAGATTATTATTTAAAATAAATAAAAAATATTTAAAATAAAAAACTATTTTAATTTTTGTCATTCACATTTCATTTTGTCCCTCCTTTTGTATCCTTTCTTTGATATTAGTGTAACTCTTGTCCTGCAGCGAGTTGTCTTGTGGTGAGTTGACCATAGCTAGTTGTCCCGCGGCATGTTGCCTGCGGTAAGTTGGCTGTGTCATGTTAGCCATGGCGAGTTGGCTGTGGTGAATTGTCATAGATCTGGCTAGAGGGTATCAAATTGGTGAAGACTGGCTTAGGGTTTTCTGGGTTGAGTTAGCAGTACAGATCTTGCAAAAAGCTCATTTGCTGAAGCAGAAGGTGGTTGCCAGAAAAAATCCAAAAAGTTTGTTTTGGAATGTATATATTTATTTTATTTTTAAATTTTGTTTGCCACTGTTTCGCTGTGAGGCGACTCTGGGAGGCTTACAACATTAAGCATAGATGTTTATCATTTATATATTTAATCCTTATACGTGCTTTTATTTAGAAATGTATTCACATATGATTATATACTTTGCCAGAAATGTTGCGTAATACTTTGGAAATCAATCCCACCAAACCCAAACAGGCAAATTATAGAAAGAACGAGTAAAGAAGTGATTTGCACGAATTGAGACTTTTTATAATTGGTTGAGTTTAAAATGGAAAGTCAGAGGACAGGAAGGTCGTGTTTTTAATTGTGCATTTCTATTTTTCCCTGTAGATCCTCAGTGGTATCCAGCAAGACAATCTATAAGGCTTGATCCTAGTAAGTATCAAGTGTGTGTGTGTGTGTGTGTGTGTGTGTGTGTGAGAGAGAGAGAGAGAGAGAGAGAGAGAGAGAGAGAGAGAGAGAGAGAGAGAGAGAGAGAGATTAATTTAAACATTGCAGTTTTCTCTAAATTAAAGCAGTTCATTCAGATTACAATGTTAAAATCCTTTCAAAAAATTAGTTCTTTGCTAACATATCTTAAGTCGCTGCAGAAACATTTAGTTAGCATTTTGAATTCTGTGAAGTGAGATCTAGACTCCTGCATCCATAGACAGAACTGAGGCTGTTTAAGAGGGAGGGGGAATCAAAATAAAAATTCTCTCCTGCTGGCTGATCTTCTCCCTCTCTCCTCCTTGCATAGTATGAAAAGCAGGCTGTCAACAAAGGTCCAAGGCCATCTTCTTGTGAAGTCGGACCAATTATTGAGACAGAGTTCTGATAGAAAATCTTGTGTATAACACTTTTTGCTGTGATTTCTTTTTAACACCCTGGTTTCCCAAAGACTAGACTGTGAGCTCATGTTTTGCATACAGATTGTTACCAATATAGCCCAACATAAGAGATTGTAACAGCAGACCTGAGAAACATGGGACCATGATCTGCTTCAGTTTTCTGTATACAGGTAGTCCTCAACTTACAACAGTTAATTTAGTGACCGCTCAAAGTTACAATGGCACTGAACAAAGTGATTTATCACTATTTTTCATACTTAACAACCATTGCAGCATCCCCATAGTCACATGATCAAAATTCAGATGTTTGGCAACCGACTCACATTTATGACAGTTGCAGTGTCTGGCGGACATGTGATCACCTATTTGTAATGTTTTGACAAGCAAAGTCTATGGGGAAGCCAGATTCACTTACTAAATTAACAACTGCAGTGATTCACTTAACGATTATGGGGAGAAAGGTCATAAAATGGGGCAAAACTCACTTAACAAATATCTCACTTAGCAACAGAAACTTTGGACTCAATTGTGGTGGTAAATTGAGGGCTATCTTTATTGACAACAACAGGTAGAATCATTTGACGTATTTTCCTTTTCCATGTCTTCAAATGCTTCCTTTCTTTTCCTTCAAATGTTCTTAAATGGAAGAAAGGTTTTGATGCCAGTGAAGACTCCATGAGGTAAATAGGAAAGAATAGCTGTAGAAAATGCAATCTTTGATGAGGGATTGTGTACTTCAGTTCATATTACAACTTCTTCTCATCCTCTCAGAAGGAAAGTCCCTGAAGAATGAGGAAATCCTGCAACTGCTCCCAGTTGGCACCACTGCTACTCTCTATTTTAAAGATTTAGGACCGCAAATTGGATGGACCATGGTGAGCGCCTCAGCTTTGATATGTTTTAATTAATTGCTGTTTTACCTCAATAATATCTTGCATTATGATGTTATTTAGGGTTTTCTCCAATGCAAAATGGTAGAAAGCATCTCCCGCCTTTTTGTGTTCTTTTCTAAACTCAAATTGCTGGGATGAAGGATGCAAAAGGAAAAAAATATAATCACCAAAAAAACTTGGCAAGCAAGTCCATAGCAACGCAGCACTGGTTGCTTGGCAACCTGACAAAACCCAGCTTGTGTAATGTCTATATTAGGGGATGCAATAAGAAAGTAGGGAGAGGATGCAGCCCTCCAAAATTAGGGCGAGAATGAAACAGCCATTTGATCCAATCATATGGAATGGTGCCAACTTTGGTAGAACAGAATCAATTCTTCCAACTTTTCATCTTTGGCTTTTGTTTTCTGAGCTTCAGTGCTAGGAGAACCTAAACAGCTAAAGTGCTTCTTTGCACAAAGATGCTGTGACAAGCCCCTTTTCTGAATTGGCTTTTTGCCTGTCATATCTGCTAAAAGAACAAAAACAACATCTGATAAGGGATTTTTTTTTTAAAAAAGAAAGCACTCAAGTAAGAATGTTAGATGAAGCCAGGATTTGTGGGCACAGCACAGCACAGCAATTTGTGAGCACAGTGGGTTGTGTTATAATCTAGAGTCCTCCCTCTCCTTGTGTTTTATTTATTTATTAGATTTTTATCCCGACTTTACTACTTTATAAGTAACTCAAGATGGCAAACATACCTAATGGTCCTTCCTCCTCCTATTTGCCCCATAAAACAACAACCCTGTGAGGTGGGTTGAGCTGAGAGAGAGTAATTGGCTCAAAGGCACCTAGCTGGCTTTCATATCTGAGGCAGAACTAGGTCTCACAGTCTCCTGTTTCCTAGACCAGCACCAATACATTGCTACCCAATCTTTGCCAGCCTAGCAATTTTCAGACTTGTTACACAGCCCAACATGTTGCCAAGTTAAGGACTACTTGCATATATCACAAGATAAAATGGGAGCTTGGTAACAAACCAACAATTTATACCTGGAATCAATGCACAAAATACAACTTGGTTGATTTAAACTAATGTGTTTCCCCGAAAATAAGACCTATCCAGAAAATAAGCCCTAGACTGATTTTAAGCGTTTGTCTAATATAAGTCCACTCCCAAAATAAGCCCTAGTGAAGGGGGGCATAGCCAGCACAGGAGGTGGTGAGTGAGTGCGGGCTGATGGTTTCCCGCAGCAGCCACAAACCATGCAGCAGAGGTGATTACCTGTCCAAAAACAGGCAAAGGCAGAGGTGGGGTGGGAGGCAGGTGATCTGGATGCGCCATTTGGGCCATCAGAAAGCTGAGAGTCGATGGGCTAGAGCAACAGGCCGCTGGTCCAGCCCACCAACTTTCAGCTTTCCAGCGGCCCGCACAACATGTCCAGATTACTTACCTCCCTCCTCACCACCACACCCGGTGCTCTGCCTCCATCTGCTGCTTGCACAGGGAATCAATTCATCTGCGCTGTGCGGGCTGCGCAGCCTCCGAGTGCGCTGACCAAGGGCTGCAGCTGCTGCAAGATACGTTGGTCCCCGTGTGCTTGCCGCCTCTTGTGCATGCGCTGCAGGTGGGGAGCCCAGCCAGGCTGATCATCCTGAAATCATGTTTCCCCAAAAATAAGCCCTAGTGCTTATTTTGGAGCACCCCAAAAATATAAGGCCAGATCTTCTTTTCAGGGAAACATGGTAGTTTGTTTTGAGCTATAATGCTTATAATGACCAACTGCAAGAGGTATTTTAGTAGGCTTGACTTATGCATTTGAGCCAACGTATCCATCGTTAACTGATACATAGAAGGAATATTGATATTTCATTTGCTTATCCCACATTTATTTCCCTTCTCCCATAGGAACTCATTTGAACTGATCAGTCTCAGTTCTGAATTGGGGATTGAGCTTTTTGCCTTGAATCCAACCATCTAACCAGTCTGTGTTCCTTATTAAGCTATTGTTTTCAATTGTGCTAAAGGCAAAATCATCTCAGATTGCAAAATAACCACCGCAGTGTTTATACCGTTTCAAAGCTAAAATACAAGCAGCCACAATTCTTAGGCAATGAAGACAGTTATGTAAAATAGAAAAAAAAAATGGCAGCCTCAGGGGAAATAAGCAGAGTACTTTCTAGAGCAGTGTTTCTCAACAGTGGCAGTTTTAAGATATATGGGATTTACCAGCCAGCAAGTTAAAATGTTGGTTCAAAGTGTTGGCTATAGCAAATGATCATTCAGCATCCATTCTGATTGGGAGAACTGCATGCAATGTTGATAGAGGGAGCGGGCTGGGCTATGCATCAGCCTTGTAATATTCCATGCAACCAAAAGGTAATGTTCTAATAAGCGTCTCTCTCTCTTTTGCAGGTGTTTTTGATAGAATATACGGGCCCACTGTTCATCTATTTTGTGTTTTATCTCCGTATGCCTTTTATCTATGGCCAGGATGACAGATTTACTTCAGGCCGACATCCAGTAGTTAAGTGAGTCTCACTTCTAGACTGGAGGTGTTTATTTTGGGGCATCACAGCTTTATGCCAAATGTCTTACCCAATTTGTCTTTTTAGTTTTCTGAAACGCTTTTATCTTGCTGTTTCTAGCTTGGCATGTATCTGCCATTCTTTCCACTACATCAAAAGGTTGATTGAAACAATATTTGTTCATCGGTTCTCCCATGGGACTATGCCACTGAGGAATATTGTTAAGGTAAATTGCCACAAAATCTACTTGCAGCCCTTGAATGCAATCTAATCTGGCCACTCCCTATAGGAGCCCAGTTTGTGATACAACTTTGGGCTGTAAATGATGCTCTTCAAAATGAGGAACTGTTCTCTGTTAGCATTTAACATCCGCTACTGAAATCTGCCATTCCAAAGTTTTGCTGCAAAACATGGGACTGCGATATCTGATCTTTTTTCCTCTAGCCAAGTGGGAAGATGCTCCTTGAGAGTGGCTTTCCTAGGACATGCTCTCCTGTTAAGACTGTGGAGTTAGTGGGTTTATTAGAATTACAGGGGCTGTACTACACCATGCTGATGCTTGAGTTGGCCTGCAGCTAACTTCACAATAGCAAGGTATATTTTACAGATTTTTTTAAAAAATGTACTCCTAGACTTCAGCTCCATCAGCAAAACCAAGGGAATTTCTGGTTCATTAAAATGTTGCAAACTTGCAACTATCCTTGTGTAGAAAAAAATTGGACTTGGGACGATTTGCAAAATGTAACTTGATGCGCCTTCTCCTGGGACTGAACCATTCCAAATGCTTGTGGGGGATTGATTCGAATCCTTCGCTATTCTTGAAGGAAGAAATGAAGTACAGTAGATTGAAAATGAGGCTAAAATCGTTCTCTATGGCTTTCTGGGTATGTGTTTGTATGTGTGTGTGTTTGTGTATTTTAAGGAGCAAAATGATCGATCACACGATCCCACCCAATTTTGAGTTACCCTGAGCCGAAATAGGTATTTCTGAACTTATAATTTGATCCTTAAATTAAGTGTTTCTTTGGACGTTTCTGGAGGTATTGAATGATTTAAGAAGAACAATGAAGCTAATAAATGTGGTTTTTTAAATTTTTTATTATTATTATTATTAGATTAGATTTATAAACCGCCCTACTCCTGGGGGACTCAGGGTGGTGTACAGCCATAAATAAAACATTTCAATACAAAAGTTTAAAATAGAATAAAACGAATTAAATAATTTGGCTGATAATTAAAACCCCAATAATTTAAAACAAATTAAAATTCATAATTAAAAGGAGAAAATAACTTAGGTCAGGCCGGCTTGTTGGAATAAATAGGTCTTGAGCGCGCGACGGAAGGTGCGCAGGTCCGGGATCCTCCGTATATCCGGAGGGAGCTCGTTCCAGATGGTAGGTGCTCCCACAGAGAAGGCTCTCCCCCTGGGGGCCGCCAGCCGGCATTGTTTGGCCGACGGCACCCGGAGGAGCCCCTCTCTATGGGAGCGTACAGGCCGGTGGGAGGCTATTGGTGGTAGCAGGCGGTCCCGTAAATAACCAGGTCCTAAGCCATGGAGCGCCTTAAAGGTGATAACCAAAACCTTGAAGCGCACTCGGAAGACCACTGGGAGCCAGTGAAGCTCGCGCAGGAGGGGTGTTACATGGGAGCACCACGTCGCTCCCATAACCACCCGCGCGGCCGCACTCTGCGCCAGTTGGAGCCTCCGAGTGCTCCTCAAGGGGAGCCCCATGTAGAGAGCGTTACAATAGTCCAGACGGGAGGTGACGAGGGCGTGAGTGACTGTGTGTAAAGAGTCCCGATCTAGAAAGGGACGCAACTGGCGAATCAGGCGAACCTGATGAAAAATCCTCCCAGTCACGGCCGTCAGGTGCTCTTCTAAAGACAGCCGTGAGTCCAGGAGGACGCCCAAGTTGCGAGCCCTTTCCGTGGGGGCCAATGATTCACCCCCAATAGTCAGCGATGGCACCAGCTGACTATATCGGGACGTCGGAAACCACAGCCACTCGGTCTTGGATGGGTTGAGCCTGAGCCTGTTCCTCCCCATCCAGATCCGTTCGGCCTCCAGGCACCGGGACATCACCTCAAGGGCATCGTTGGGGTGGTCTGGGGTGGAGATGTACAGCTGAGTGTCATCAGCGTACTGATGGTACTTCACCCCGAAACCACGGATGATCTCACCCAGCGGCTTCACATAAATGTTGAACAGAAGGGGCGAGAGGACTGATCCTTGTGGCACCCCGCATATAAGGGGCCTCGGAGTCGACCTCTGCCCCCTTGTCAACACAGACAGTGACCGGTCGGAGAGGAAGGAGGAGAACCACTGTAATACAGTGCCTCCCACCCCCAACTCTACCAACCGGTGCAGCATGATACCATGGTCGATGGTATCAAAAGCCGCTGAGAGATCTAACAGGACCAGGACAGAGGAGCACCCCCTGTCCCGAGCCCTCCAGAGATCATCAACCAACGCGACCAATGCCGTTTCAGTGCTGTACCCAGGCCTGAAGCCCGACTGGAACGGATCCAGATACGTCGTTTCCTCCAGGTGCTGGGGGAGCTGTCACGCAACCACACTCTCAACAACCTTCGCCACAAAGCGAAGGTTGGAGACTGGACGGTAATTAGCCAATGTTGCAGGGTCCAGGGAGGGCCTCTTGAGAAGAGGTCTCACCACCGCCTCTTTCAAGGCAGCGGGAAAGACACCCTCACCCAATGAAGCCCTTATAATCCCCTGGAGCCAGCCTCGTGTCACCTCCCGGGAAGCCAGCACTAACCAGGAGCGGCACGGGTCCAACAAACATGTGGTTGCGTTCAGTCCACTCAGAATCCTGTCCACGTCCTCAGGGGTCACAGGATCAAACCCATCCCAGATAACATTCTCAGGACCTGCCCCCGTCATCCCCGCTGGATCTACCCAGTCGGAGTCCAGCTCATCCCGAATCTGAGTGATTTTATCATGCAGATACTGAACAAAATCCTTGGCTCTTCCCTCCAAGGGGTCCTCCCGCGCTTCCTGGTGGAGCAGGGAGCGGGTCATCCTAAACAGGGTGGCCGGGCGGTTATCTGATGATGCAATAAGAGCAGCAAAGTGAGCACACTTTGCTGCTTTTATCGCCACTAGGTAATTCTTAATATGAGATCTTACTAGTGTCCGGTCAGATTCAGCATGGCTAGTCCTCCAACTACTCTCTAGGCGTCTTTTCCGGTGCTTCATCTCCCTGAGCTCCTCGGTAAACCAAGGAGCCAGGTAAGATCGGCACCGGGTCAGAGGCCGCAAAGGCACGACTCGGTCCAGAGCTCCAGCGGCCGCCCTATCCCAGGCGGCCACTAGGTCTCCAGTCGAGGCATGAGCCAGAACCTCAGGAATTGGCCCAAGCTCCGTCTGGAACCTATCAGGTTCCATCAGGCGCCTGGGGTGGTACCATCTTGTCGGTTCCGCCTCCCTGCGGTGGGGTACAGCGGTTCGAAGGTCAAGGCGAAGGAGAGAGTGATCTGACCATGACAAGGGCTCAGTGACTATATCCCCTATCTCAAGACCACTCAGCCACTGTCCAGAGACAAAAACCAGGTCCAGCGTGTTTCCCCCCACGTGTGTAGGGCCATGAATTAACTGGGTCAGGTCCATAGCCGTCATGGAAGCCATGAACTCTCGAGCCACTTCAGACATCTCACCCACGGACGGCAAGTTGAAATCCCCCATGACCATAAGCCTGGGGGTATCAACCGCCACCGCGGCGATAACGTTGAGCAGCTCGGGCAGGGCTGTTGCCACGTGGCAGGGAGCCAGGTACGTGATCAGCAAGCCCATCTGAACCCCATGGCCCCACTTCACAAGGAGGGACTCACAGCCGGCCGTATGAGGAACAGTGGCCTCCCTCGGCCTAAGGCCCTCTCTTATAACAACCGCTACTCCCCCACCCCTCCCCTGAGACCTCGGCTGATGGAATGCATGGAAGCCTGGTGGGCACATTTCTACCAGAGGAACCCCTCCCTCCGGGCCCAACCAGGTCTCCGTAATACCCGCCAGGTCCGTTCCCCCCTCCTGAATAAGATCACCACTGAGGGGGGCTTTGTTTACTGCAGACCTGGCGTTGCATAACATCAGCCGGAGGCCCGGGCCCTGAAGGTCTGTGCTACCTGGAGAACGAGTGGAGCCTTGGGGACCGGAGCACGCTACCGCTTGGAGACAGCAGGGACGCGCTCCCTTAACATGATATGGCCCCCTACTCCCGCCATATCTACCCCTCCCACTCACAGTACCGATGATAACAACACAGTCTGGACAAGCTCGACCCCCTCCCTCATCCCCAGATCCTCCATCCCCCCCGCCACGCGTTGCAACCAGGCCCTCCCCTCCCCTCGGTGGGTTATCCCCCAAACCCACAACACTAAATCCAATCCTACCCTCCCCCCCACCCCTACTCCCGGGTCCCCTTAAAATTTTCCTTAGAAATTTTGATAAAAAATCCCTCAACCCCCTCTTCGCTACATGCCATCTCTCGGGGTTCCAAAACCCGTCATCAAGATAGGCCCTCGATAAAGTGGAGGGCCAAACCTGCGAGAGGGGGGAGTCTCGCAGTGCAAGAAGGTCAGCTGTACAATACATAATAAACCCAAGGCTCCGAGATGGTGGTGATATATGGCTTGGGGGTCCATCATGCTGGAATAGAGAAGAGGGAAAGTAGTCCCTGGGTGAGACTAAGAATCCAGAAATAGTCTCAAAGAGTCCTCACAGTTCTCCCACAACTGTGGGCAGGAGCCACAACATGTTGACTCAATCGGGGGCAGGTCTCTAAAACAGCCGCCCTCTCACGGCGGATTGGCCATAACTGGTCATAAAACAGATGGAACAGCCCACTGATGAGGAAATGTAGTACTGAACCCGCTCCTTCAGTATATCCCCCAAGGTAATCTCTCTCTCCATGGTGAGCAAACAATGTTAGTTGATGTTATAAGTCATAAATCATAAATTATGCCAAACGGAGGTCCAGTGACTGGTCAGTCCACGTCAGCTCTTGCATGTGGTAAAGAAGTAAAGATGGATATGGCCCAAGGTCGCCTCCAATCAAAGTTAGCCAGACAGGGTAGGAGTGACCTCCTCAGGCCTATATAGGCCAGAAGCGAGGAGGGGGAGTATGGGGGGGGGGGGTAGAAAAAAAGGGGGGGTCTACGAGGCCACAGGGAAACATCCCTCTCTTTGCCTCTCGGCCACCCCCACCCCCACCCCCGTAAACTCTCCATTAAAAAAATAATGGTTAGGGTTAGGGTTGGTATATATCAGTGGTGGGTTCCTCACAGTTTGGCCCGGTTCGGCTGAGCCGGTAGCGGTGATGATATGACGTCACCAAACTGGTTGTCTTTGTTAGGGAGCAGGGCCTCCCTGCCCTCTGCCCCCCTGCGTTATTCTTACCTTTTATTTGGCCCCACCACCAATCTATTGCTGCCTCCCAAGTCCCAGCTGATCGGCTAGAAGGAAAAAAACTGTTTAAACTCTTGCCGTGGGGCTTCAAAGGGCCGCCCTACAGCTGATCGGTGTTAAAAGGCAGTGTGGTGGTAGACCGGTACCTCCAAAAACGAATGAGTAGACCGGTGCCTCCAAAAACAAATGGGTAGACCAGTGCCTCCAAAAACAAATGAGTAGACAGGTACAGCTCTGCAAGCAGTTAAAAGCTTGGTAAACTAGTACCTCTGCTAAATCCTAAAGAATTGCCATATGACTATCAAGCGACACCCACAAAATAAGCCACACAGACAGAACTGGTAGTAAAAAAATTTAGAACCCACCCCTGGTATATATGGTATATAATAGACCTATAATTTTTCTTATAACATCACATTGAGGATTGATTCAAATCTGGGTACTATTCCAAAATCTAAGCCACTCTACTATATTGATATAATATGGTATAGTAAAAAATACATTGCATTTTTTAATGTATAATAGGAAGCCTTTGATTATTGTCACCCATGTGAGTTTTGGACTTCTATGATTTTTTTCCTCTATCTTTTGCTGTGGTGGGAGATGCACATAAAATAATCACATATTGACTGTCTCTAATATATATAATATATCCAGATCAGATCACATTGTTTGTAAATAGTTGTTAATTTCCACTTGCTTTTGTATATAAAATTCTTGGGATGGGGGATACTGTTGCAAATTAAAAATACAGCGTCTCTAGCAAAGATGTAATAATTCTTTAGGGCTTTAAGTGCTCTTAGCAGGCAGTTGTTGTTTCCTGATGCTGCATCTGGAGAATAAACAATCCAGTGGCAGCTGGCCAGTTCTTTCATTAGTTCTTTCAATCTCCCCTGAAACAAAGACCACTTACTGTAGAAGCTGTTACTATTTGACCCGGATTATGTTCTTGAGATAAAACACGTGCTTTGCTTGAATCTGGTTGTTTGCATTAATTAGAGCATTTGCTGTTGTATTTTGTTCAACGCAAGAGACAGTTTTTAACACACGTTTCTCTGCCTCTGGAGAACATCAGATGAATGAGGACAAACATAGCTGTTCTCCAGGGACGGCCTTTTTCTGGCGGTTCAGATTATGTCTCGGAGCATATGATGCAAGAAAATGCCCTTTTAATTTCTGCCTAATTAACACGGTTTTGTGTCTCCCAGTATTTTCTGTGGAAAACGTCTCCCTCCCTCCCTCCCTCCCTCCCTCCCTCTTCTCTCTCTTCTCTTTCTCTTTCCCCCCCTCTCTCTCATCTCTCTCTCTCTTTTGCACTCTCTCTCATTATCTCCCTCATCTCTCTCTCTTTCTCTTTCATCTCTCTTTCTCCATCCCTTTCTCTCATCTCTCTCTTTCTCCCTCTCTCATCTCTCTCTTTCTCCCTCTCTCTTCTCTCTCATTTCTCTCTCATCTCTCTCTCTCTCTTGTCCCGGTCTCTCTTTTGCTCTCTCTCTCATATCTCCCTCATCTCTCTCTCTCTCTCTCTTTCATCTCTCTTTTTCTCCGTCTCTCTCTCTCTCTCTCTCATCTCTCTCTCTTTCTCTCTCATCTCTTCCTCTTTCTCTCCTCTTTCTTTCTCTCTTTCTCTCATTCACTCATCTCCCTCCCTCTCTCCCCCCCCCTTTCTCTCTCAAATCTGTAGTTATGCAGTGTTTACAGGCAATTTGCCGGACCATTTTTCCCCAGATCCTTCTATTATGGTCCATTGGATCTAGGAGGAGAGGCATAGCTGTGGTTCCTGTCAATCAAGAGTGTCAACTTGTGAGACTCAAGGAGAGGGTTTGTTTTTCTGTTGCTATGTTGCCCTTTGGAACACCGTTTCCCTTAAGATTAGGTGGCCCTGGTCCTTCCGGCTTTTTGGAAGGCTTTCAAGACATGGATCTGTTCCAAAACATGGATTGTTAGAACCTGTAAGTAATTGTTATCTGCCTAGATTGATTTGGCTTCTTGGCTGTTGTCTGTTTTACATTGCATGATTTGTATTTTTTAAATGTTCCATGTTGCAGAATCACTATTGTATATATATCAAAGAAATAAACAAGTAAGGACCTTTACTATTTCTCTCCTGCCTTATTTTTTTTTTTATAAACAACTCAAGGCAGCGAACATATTTAAGCAAGTACTTTAAGGATGCATTCGGTTCTAGTCAAGAAGTGGATTATCGGTGCTGGCTCAGGATGTGAGGCCTGTAATCAAACTTCTAGATCAGCATTTCTCAACCCTGCTGGCTGGGGAATTCTGGAAGTTGAAGTCCACACATCTTAAAGTTGTCTGGGTTGAGAAACCCTTATCTAGACAACAGTTTGGAGGGGGCTGAAACAACAGTAAGAAGTCGGAAAGATTTAAGAGAAGGATGGCTTGAAAACGCTTCCATAACATCTGATGGAAGAGGAGTATTTTTTGTTACAGTATAGAGCAGACTCAGGAATTGCTGTCCTACAAAGTTAGTGTAGTTGAATTTAAAAGTGGAACAATGACTGTGTATGGCATTGGTCTGTTAAAAAGTGACATTATAACTATACTATGACCTATTTTCATCTTCTGATATGAAGACAGGAGGTAGTTTCTTTCTAAAATGTGAAGAGGCAAACATCTTTCAGGTATAATTATTTTCACAGTAAACTCCACATTTTTGATTGACGGTAGCCATCGCCAAATAGCTTCTTAATGGGGCTTCTATTATGTTAGTAATCAGCAGTGTTGGTGATTGGGGGAAAAAGGCAGTGGGGCTCAAAATAAAGAAAACAGTTTTACAAAGCAAACCCCACTCTATCTCTGTTGCAGTGTCACTCACGCCTAAAAGGGGCAGAGCTTGCTGTATGACCCTGAAAGCTAAAAGAGTGTACAAAGAGTGTCTTTGTAGTGTACAAAGTTAACACACAACTTTTTCATTTTCCAAAGGCTCCTTTTCTCCCTTTATTCACTGTAGGAGGGAAGATTTCCCTCAAATATAACATTTTTCTAGATCATCGTACCAGGCTTATTTTCCTTTGAGGTCACTGAGGTTCTTTTAGTTGGTTGTATAAAGGGCTAGTTGAACCATACTATAAGAGGCAAGATTTTAGATATTTGTTCTGTTGGAAGAAGAGGCAGTGTTATAAAAATGGGACATAAGGTCAATAAATTGTTTTGGCTTGTGTAGGATTATGGGGTGGCAGCTTTTAATCAGCTGCTTTCTAACGTAAGATTCATTTCTAGGCACAATTATGATGCCGACACTGAGCTTTTAAGCTCTTTATGGTTGGGTATTGGTACTTATATTTCCTACTGGTATTTAAACTATCTGCTACTCATTTCACCCACGCATTCCACTTTCATGGTGCAGTTTTGTGGCCCCTGATCTCAGACCGCTCGGCAGCCTGGGCACTCCAACAAACCACGCTGAGACGAGATGCTCGAGCAAACAGAAAAGCAGTTTATTTTCGTCTTCCAGGAAGCCGTAGATTACGCTGAGTTCACCAAAAGGGATAACACAAAGTCGGCATTGGGATTCCCTCACCCCAACTCCGTTTAAATAGCCGTGCTGTACAACCAGCCAATCAGTGCTGCTTCCAGGTTCCACCCCACCCATTATGCAAAATTGCAATTAATCATGGTTAGCCTAGCCCGTCCGCAGCGTGACCGACTGCCTAGCTCGTGACACCCCCTCCACCATTGTGCCCATGTGTTTTCTCTTGATAGCAGGTGTGTTCTCTCCACCCCACCTAGCAGGTAAGTCCTTTGCTCTGATGTGTCAAGCTGGGCAGGCTTGACAGCTGAACTTTTGAACCTAAATTCTTTCCTACCTGCTTCTAAAGTGAAATTCATGGTCTCAGAAAATTCTAAAAGAGGTAGCTGGAGCAGAGGACCTGCCCTCATGTCAAACCTGACTCACTCCATAGTTGCCTGTACCCAGTGGTGAAATCCAGCAGGTTCTGACAGGTTCTGGAGAACCAGTAGTGGAAATTTTGAGCAGTTTGGAGAACTGGCAAGTACCACCTTTGGCTGGCCTCAAAGTGGGGTGGAAATGGAGGTTTTGCAATATCCTCCCCCCAGGAGTGGGGAAGGAATGGAGATTTTGCAGTATCCTTCCCCTGCCATGCCCACCAAGCCATGCCCACAGAACCAGTAGTAAAAAAAAATTGGATTTCACCACTGCCTGTACCTGCTTTCATTCGCAGCTTTGCCAAACAATGACGGGAGGAGGGTGATAAGTTCCTAAGGGTGGAGGGAGGGAGGCTGTGACATGTAAGTGAACCATCTATTGTCGGAAATATGTTATCTAACAAGGCCAAGTATGAAGAATTGTTTGACTGAAGCAGACAGCTTTTCCTAAAGCAAAAGAATGCATTTGGTGTACTATGAATTGTGGGTGGCCCAAAGGGGAAAAGGGGAGTTACCTATGTGGGTTTTCGCAGGAAAATCCCAAAACTGACTGTGCTTCTGCTGTGCCTAGATGGATTTTTCAAGAAAGCTACACTCTTGGTTAATTTAAAAAGCCTAGAGTTTCTTTTGCTGAATGTGCCAAACGGGATGGTTGATACCTCAGCTATATCTCTAGATACCAAGAAAATTAAGAACAACTCAGAAATTAATTTACGTTTATCCTGTTCCACAGAAGGATTTTGTTTACACAAACTCACAGATCCCTTTGTATCCTGCTAGTTGAATTGCTATCAAGTCTGTGCTTCAAAAGTAAACACTCTGACACAAGTTTTAGGTTTCATTCACACATTGATATCCATAGGTCCTATTGCTATTTTTTAAATAAAAAGGACAAAATTAGTGTCACATCATCACACACCCCAAACTCCTCTTCTTTTGGACATTTATGCGATGTCACAACGTATATACAAAGGGATGGGGCTTACAATGCAATCCTGTTTTTATCAGACAGATCTCTAACCTATATTCATGTACTTCTTCAACTTGTCTTAGTGAAATGCTAGAAGATCCTGATGCTTGAATTTAACAGTACAGCCATTATTTATAGATAAACACTAGCATAGGTTGATTTTATCTGAAATAATATGTAAGAAATAGTATTAATTTGCTTGAGGAATTTAAAGTCCATAATTACGCTGAATAAAATTGCCCTATTTGCCATCATTGATTGGAGAAGTTTGTGCCTCTAAAATATTCTGTATTAAAAATTTACCAAACTGGGGTTCATATTTAGTGAGCTCACTTCCAGAATGTTATAAATACTGTATGTCTATAACAGCAAGGTCTATGTTTTTAAAAAATGTTGCTAGGAATGTGAGATAAGTGTTTTTAAACATTTAAGCAGCATTTACTGTTTTAAAAATCTCTTTCTTTTAGTCTTGTCATATAAACTATTTTTGGTAGCATTAATACTGTAAATTGTTAGGAAATAATAATAAACTGAATTTTTTGTAGACTAAGTCATAGGGAAAGCATAACAATTTATTTCTTTGCACTTCATTTAAATCTTGTCATATAAACTATTTTTGGTAGCATTAATACTGCAAATTGTTAGGAAATAATAATAAACTGACATTTTTGTAGTCTGAGTGTTATAGGGAAAGCATAATTTGTTTCTCTGCACTTCATTCACAGATATTTATTTCTTTGGTTCTGAGGAACAAAATAATGGGAAAGTTCTGAATTATATTTGAATCACTTAACTGGGGAAAAAGTCAAGTTGGGGATACTGTTATAATGGAAGAAACATAATTTCCCCGTATTTTGTGAACATAACTTGAGAACTAATTCTTCTCTGAATATGTAGTACCTGCTCACATTCTGTTTATATACATTAGGATTAGATAAAGAATTTGAACTGACAACATAGTTCCTAACTGAGTGCACACACTCTATATTTTCTGTAGACCTCTTTAATATAAAAAATTAACAAAAATATAAATGACTTGCTTTACAGAATTGTTTCTATTACTGGGGATTTGCTGCCTGGCTTGCTTTTTATATCAATCACCCTCTTTACACACCACCATGTAAGTAGCCAAAAAAAAAAAAAAAGAGGAAAAATCATTTGAATGTTTCATTCAGCTGAACCTTCATAAATATTTTCTTCTGCAGATTATGGACAAAAACAAGTCAATTTTGCTCTGATTATGTTCCTGGTAAGTATTTTGCAAATTAAAAATATATATAGTAAGAAACATTTGCAATTGTTATTATCACACTGAGCAATTTTTCATTGCAATTTTATTGTCACATTTAGTCAGTATGATCCTAGCATAATATTGGCATGTTGGTGTGATGAATCTTAAATCTTGCCAGTAACAGGCCAGTAGTGAGCCAGTTTGGTATAGTGGCCAAGGCACCAGACTGGAATCCAGGAGACTGTGAGTTCTAGTCCTGTCTTGGGTCCAAAGCCAGCTGGATGACCTTGAGCCAGTCACTTGCTCTCAGCCCTAGGAATAAAATAACAAGGCCACTTCCAAACCTTGCCAAGAAAACTGCAATTTTCACCCACAGTCAAAGGTCTCAAAACAGCAGACCAGGAACTGAAGGCCAGAGACATTCTCATTTCTCTGTCTTCCTTTTTTTTTTCTTTTATTCCCATTGCAGCCAATGTCAGAAAGCATACTTAAGGTAGTTTTAAAGCAAATACATATTTCCTATATATTAGGTGTCATGGAGATGAGACACTCTGCTATTATTTTTTAGTGTTTTCCAACATTGTTTTTTCAAAAGCTGGTTAGAGGCATTTGGAAAGAAAAATGGAAGTGGTAGTTTACTTATTTTTAGAATTTATATCTGTTTATCTGCATTCTCTTCATATTTTTACACTTTGCAATAAGGAACAGGTATCTGAAGTTTGTCTCTGTGCATGACATATGAGATTGAGTGTCATCCTGGAAAATACGTTGCAATCTTCAAATAAATTAAGAGAGTGTATTGTGAGTGAATCTGTTTTGAATTAGAAGTTATCTTGGTAGAGGGCCAGTAAGGAAAAAAAGGGTGGAAAGAGAGGAGCAAGGTAAAATGAATGGAAATAAAAGAACAACCTTAATAAAACATTGTGTTTTTAAAGTGAATGCTTTACAAAAGACCTTACTGTGATGTAGTAGTTACAGGACTGGGGAAGTTTTTTTCCCCATTTGACCAAGGAGCTTGCTGGTTGGTTTTCAGTCACTCACGTTTTCTCAGCCAAATAGCATAATTGTGAGAATAAAATTAGGGTATACCACTTTCCATGTTTCAAAGGAGTCACCTCCAAACAATTCCTTATGTGTGTGACGTCTTCAGGGTTTGTGTGGAGTTTGTCTTCTTGTTTTTAATAAGGAGAAACGCATGTGCCACACAAATTTCTGCATACTAAGATATTGTTTCTAGTAATTCTCTGGATGTTTATATTCTACTGGCAACTTCCTGAACTAATTTACACTAATTGGTATGTAATCAGAATACTTTGGCAGAAACTAGAGGCTCTTATGTGGTTTGAGCCCTGTCCTTTGGTTTAGAAGAAAATTATCATGGTCAGATAGATCTTTTACCATGCTATTTATTTAGTTCTATGTCTAGCTCAACTCCTATCAAAATGATCCCTATTGGCTCTTCCCAGAGACCTAGCCTGGCTTTTTCTCCTGCGCTGGGTCTATTCTGTGATGTGCATGTTTTTAATCATTATCCTCAATTATGTGTAATGTCTTTGTTTTTGTTGGGTTATTGTGTACTGTATTTATAATGTTATAAGGCTATACTTTATAATTTAGAAGGCTGCCCTTCTCAGAAATTGTGAGAAGGGCAGCCTTAAAAATCTTCAGAATTAAGAAAATAAATGTGCTTTAAAACTGCTAGTATGATAATAGGCTTAAAGCGAAAAACTGAATAGTTTATTTCCATATCTTAGCTACACAATACAAAACAGTATATATTATGAAAGTGAGGCTAGAAACTTGGCTATTTGCAAACATTGTTTGCAATTACCTTACCCTTTTAGAATGTTCCAAGGAAGAAACTTTACTTAAAATTAGTTAAATACATATGGTATTCTACACATGTTTTTAAAAGTTTCCAAGGGCAACTTTTAAAAGGGCAATAAAGGATCATCTGCAGAAGCATTTTCCTTCAGTGTTAATGAACAATGCATTGTTGTTGATTTCTTAAAGCAATGAAGGGTTTTATTTTTACGCAGAAACACAAAAGCTTCAGTGTGTTTCTAGAGGAATCATCTGGGTTCCCATAAGAATGCACAATTTCAGTGCCCAGCTGTCAAGTGGAGCAGTTGAGATACAGCACAGAGGTTGACAGAGCTAGCAAAATAACTCTTCCTCAGATTTTAAATAGCTTTCTGAGCTGAATCCCCAGAGCCCCTAGATAATTTACATGCTCGAAGATGAATCAGCCTTTACACAGATAAATCAAATCTGAACTTTTTGTCTTGGCAGTTTGGGGAATGACCTAGTAGAAGGGCTGCCATCTAAATCAAATGTTTGTAATAATTCGTAACAACTGAAGCTTTACAGGTAGTCCTTAGCTTATGACCATTCAAAACTATATGCGTTGAAAAAAATGACTTATGATTGATCCTTGCCCTTAAAACCTATGCAGTCTTCCTGTGGTCACTATCAAAATTCGGGAGCCTGGCAATTGGCATCCATTTACAACACCTACAATGTACTGATGATGTCATGTGATAGTCAGTTGCAACCTTCCCAGAGAGCTTCTGAGAAGCAAAGTCCATGAGAGAAGCTTAGTTTAGTTAATGATCATTTGATTCACTGAATGACCATAGCAAAAAAGGTGGTATAAATCAGGCATAACTTATCTTGTAACCACACTGCTTAGTGATAGAGGTTCCAGCCCCAATTGTGTTGTAAGTCAAGGACTACCTGTATTTGAAGATGTGTCAAAAAAGCTGTAACCATGCAATCCAGAGGTACCATGGTGTAAACAGAAATTAGACTTTGCTTTTAAAACAGGACAAAAGAGATGAGATTTTTAAGGAATTCTTCCCTAATTGGTTTCTTCCAGATGTGTTGGGGCTCTCTGTGAATTCACACTCAGAATAGAAGCCCAATCTATCTAAAGTGGACCAAATGGGTCTGCATGAGGACTAGCTCTGTCTAATTAGGGAAAAAATATATACTGAGAGCCTTCCTCTCTATTTAAACTGCCTTTTCTTTCATTGCCTCTGTTTTCATCCACTTTCTCATTCTCTCTCATTGCAGACGTGTGAAGCTGGAAACTTTTCTATCCATGTTACACTTAGTAATCTGAGAAGAGATGGAAAAAGCTGAGTGTTTTGCTTCTAATTAAATACTGTTGAGGTTACTGTTGACTTACATTTATATTGAATAAATATATAGGTGAATAGGGGGAATCTTACAAAGAGCTCTTCCATGAATCTGGCTGATCTCGACAGCTTGCGGTACAAAGTAAAACAAGATAAATATGGCTGTAAGAAAATGCTATAGTGTGAAACATTCCCACTTTGGGTTTTAGTTCCTCCAGGATTTTGTAGTCTATCTATTTTGTATCTCCATCCCTACTTTTCCGCAAGATTCATCAGCCTTTGTCCCATGAGCATGCTTACTTGTTATAACCTCTTTTTTTCCAATGTCATCATCTTCCCCAGTTATGGGGGAAGAAAGCTCTCTTCTTTTTTCTTTCTGATTGAGCTATCTTTGATCAACATACTATCATTACAGGTCATCCTCGACTTACAACAGTTTGTTTAGTGACCGGTCAAAGTTACAGCGGCACTGAAAAAAGCGACATGACCATTTTTCACATGTATGACCCATGGTCATGTGATCAAAAATCAGATGATTGCCAATTGGCTCATATTTATGATGGTGGCAGCGTCCAAGGGTCATGTGAATCAACTTTTGCGACGTTCTGACAAGCAAAGTCAATGGGCAGGACAGATTCATTTAACAACCGGGTTACTAACTTAACCACAATGATTCACTTACCACTGTGGCAAGGAAAGTCGTAAAATGTGGCAAAACTCAACTCACTTAGCAACATAAATTTGGGGCTCAAGTGTGGTCGTAAGTCGAGGACTACCTATATCATTGGGTAATTGTGAGACTCAGCCCTTAGAAACATAGACATTTCTTTGAAATTGCTTCCCCTTCTTTAACTGCTTATCTAGAAGGGTTGGCAGTGATGGAACTGCTGAAAGATAGATGCATTAATTATACATTAATACTGTAAAATGCTTTGAGAATTGAAGTATCTCTGGTAGGGTACCTCAATGAAAAAAGCAGTGAACTATAAATTGATATGAGAATAATAATTACATCCATATTATTGATGCTACCTACCAAGCCTCATGCTAGAAAAAATATTGGATGTATTTTTAAAAAAACCTACACAAAGCAGAGCAGGTAGTTTAAAATTTTTTGGATCTTTCAATTGATAGGATCCAAGACCTGTAAGATCCCTTATCCAACGAAGAATCCTTTCACGTGGCTATTTTATTTTGTGTCATGCCCCAATTATACCTATGAGGTAAGCATTTTTAATATTGCAAAATTTTGGTTTTGCTTGATATATATATGCTTAACGTTGCTATAGGGACACTTATTAAAACACTTGAAAGCTTGAACTGCACCCTTAAATATGTCTCTATGTATGATAAACCACCGAATTCTGTACTTCACAGAACATGCTCAGAAGGGAAACAACAAGAAAAAAATGAATGCAGAAACATAGCGTAAACAATAGGTGAAATTGCTGCATAGTATTTTTTGCAGATGAGGGATTGCCTCAGATATGCTACAGTTTCAAGGACACCGGAAAAAATGAATAACATTTTTTAAAGAACTGCAAATGGAAAGGCCTACTGTAAATCAGTAATAAATTAGAAATGTATGTAAATGGGAACATTTGTGGAAAACAGATTATGCAGAAGCAGTTTAGACACGTAGTTTTCTAATTTATTTTACGTGGGCCATTTGAATATATTTTAATACATCAAGCTATTTTAGCTTCACACTCTTTTTTGAAATAAACCTGTGAAGGGGAGGAGATAAATTTTGAAATACTAGGATATCTCTAGGTGATTTTGCAAGGCTTTACAATTCCTAGTACTATAAAGTAAAAAAAAAACTAACCAGAATTTCTCCACTTCACTGTAGATTATATACCTAAAAAGATGTTTAGTATAATGATCAGAAGTGAATTTTTATGTTCAATGTATGGGGGTGGGGGAGCAGGAATTACTAATTTTTTAAAATAAATCATCAAAATTTTATTATTTTAAAATTGCCTCCAGGAAGAAGAGTCCTAGCAATACACCTCAAACCATTTTGCTGTTATACTGTTTCTGCTCCTTAATAAACATGGTAAATTGAGGCAAAAAAGAGCATTACAGGCAGGCAGTTGATATATAGTATTAACATTAGATCCACCTCATTAAATTCTATGATTGTGAGGCATGCCAATTGCAGCAATAAAATTCTCAAAGCACTCTTTGTGTATGTCTTTTTACCATCTTCAATTAGTAGATGTCAGTGCTTTTCTTTTAAAGGCCCTACACATTGTATCTCTGCCTACTAATATTTAAAAACTGTATTCCTTCTTTACTTTATCTTAATTAACTGAGTTGGGAAATATTTTCACACTCTTATTTGGAAGATCTTAAACCAGAAGTTCATATATGTAGTGACGCATTTCCATGATATTGGCTGTGTCTTTAATTAGTTGCATGTTTATATTTTATTGCTTTTGTTTTACAAACTAATATTAAAAATAGTTATGTTTGATTATTTTAATATAAAGGGACTAGTTGCATTTAGCAATTTTAATCATGTGAAATAGTTCTAAATCTTCTTGGCCATTACAGCTGGGAACCTGGATTGGTTTTACTATCATGACTCAGTGCGTTCCAGGTGAATAGCATTCTTGGTTTTAAAATTTTGGGGTATTTACTCTCAATAGAATATTTTGTAATGTTAATGACCTTTTCTCTCTCTTGCAGTGGGATTGTTCACCTTGCTGTGTTTCATTCAGATGACGGTCTGGGCAAAGGACAAACACTGCACTTATATACGAGAGTTTAAGGACTACCCTAGTTTTAGAATGTCCATCATTCCTTTCTTATTATAAGAACAATGTTTTTTTCCCTTTCTGAATTATAAGCAGCAAAATGGATGGGCGTCCAAGAAGACTGTTGGCAATGGAGCCAAGATATGAAAATAATTTAGATTGATTATTTCAGATGCATGTTAATACTGTGCTATAGTGAGAGGGGCTCTCAATATGCAGGTTTTAGCATTGACTCCACTTTTTTTTTTCATCTTATTGCCTTAAGGGTCATGAAACACATTAATATTTTATTGCAGTATGATCTGCCAAGGTAACAGATAAGTAGATGGTTTTGATGCTTCTATGGGTTAGACTCTGAGAAAAAAAAATCATGAGCATCCATTCTGCATCCAAAAGAGAAAACAAGGTTGCATCTGGTATAAGATGCTTACTATAGCAAGCAGAATAGGTCATTTACGGGAAACCTCTAGCCTACAGGCCTAATCTGGTTTATGAGGCCAGCATGTTACAGCCTGGGGGCCTTGGCCTTAATCTAACCTGCACTGAAACCTGTCTCAATCCCCCAAGGGCCCCTCTCATCACTGCCCTGCTGATTGGAAGCACACCCAGTGCATGGCTTTCCCAGGGAATATTCACTATAGACAGATCGTCTAAGAGATGCCTTTTGCTTCCCCTCAAAATGGAGGATCTACAGCAGCCCCAGTCAGGTTCTCCCTGTACTGTATTTCTTTTGATTGGGTATATGCACACTAAATATTGGCATCTGTTCCTAACCATAATGGCGCCAAAGTGACTTATCAAAATCTTCATGCTTGCATAGTAACATCCCACAAAATACATAGAGAACAAGTTTACGTTGCAAGGCACATTTTTTCACAGTTGCCTATTCTTTATAGATAGCAATATATACTGGACAATTAGAAGAGCAACCTGTGGAGAATGCACAGCGGAAAGTGTTCCATGAGATTTATGACCCCCTTTAGTCCTGAATGGAGAACAGTATGTTTCCCCATTCTCATTCTGCGTAGAAAAGGAGCAGAGTTTATTTTAAACTCTACTACATCCTGAAATTATAACCCATTGGGTCAAAGAGATTCAGACCAAGACTGGATCCAATTCCCAACCCTGGTTTAGAACATGGTACACAGAACTAGAATAGGATCACAAGGAAAGGAAGCAGTCAATACACTAAGAATAATTATCTGATGGAGCCATCTGGTGACCCTACCAATAAGCTACTCAGGATTGCTTATGATTGAGGTACACTTAAGCTTAGTAAAATAAACAACAACATAAGTTTCTGTGGAGATTGCCTATCCAAATATCCCCAATAAAAATAGACCTTGGATTGACGGGAATGGGGACCGGGATTGCTGTCACTGAGCAATGCAGTCATAAAGTATGACATGCATGGTCTCATTGCTAAGCAATCCCAGGCCCCCGGTGTTGCCATCAAAACTCCAGGATGGGTGGGTCATTAAGCAGGAGTTTCAAGTAAGGAGGTTGGGATGCCACAGGTGCTAGCACAGCTTGTGTATGAGTTGGGGGAAAGGGTGCTACAATGGAGCACAAGAGCAGGGTGGCTAAAGTAAGGAGTGGAGAGTATGATACGTGGCACAGCAAGGCCGGGGGGTGGAGGGGGCAACCTTCTCTGCCAGCTTTCCCATTGACTTTGCTTTGCATGCAATATAATTTCATTTTAATGTATGCTGATTAGTGTACATTCAAAGTGACGATATTCTAGTCTAGTCTATCCTAACCTATCCTTGTGGGAAAGTAGCAGAGAAGGTCGCAAATGGCAATCACATGACTGCAGGATGTTGCAATTGTTTTAAGTTGCAAGCTGCTTGCCAAGATTATGATCTGCTTGTTCAGTTCATAATCATATGGCCATGTGGACACTGCAATAGCTGGAACTTTGATGACCGTTTATAAATACACATCGAATGCTGTCACAACTTCGGTTGCTGAACAAGTAGTCTTGGCAAGCAAAGCTACCAATAAAAATAAAATTGACTGAAGGTAACAAAATAGATAAGGCAATGGATGTTTACTCAATCTTTGACATGGTCTGTCTTCATGAAGCCCTATTAGATAGGGGATGCATTCCCTACATTAACTTCATCACATCCTGCAAGCTGGTGCTTCCACTAAAGCTAAAGTATCTTATATTACCTGCATTTCTCATGCTTGGAAAGGCTTATGTTTATACTTCAATTCTATGCACATTTATTTGACTGTAAGTCTTATTGGTGTGACTTACTTTTAAGTAAAAATGCGTAGCAGCAGGTTACCTATAGGCTGCTGTCCTCCAGCCTTCTGCCTGGATGCAAGGAAATATTAAACAATCCTGCATTATATTTTCCCTAAAATGCCCCATGTATTTTTTTTTAATGTGTGCAAAATTGTATCAAGAAATCAGTACAATGTTGTCTTAAATTTTTAAGAAGTCTGTAGCAACAAAGGAACCTGGGATGTTTCGGATTTATTTCTCTAGAAATAATGTACATTTTTCAGCTATTTGTAAAGAGATAATATGTAATAAACTGAAACTTTTATTTTAAACTTGGTTGAAATTACTGTGTGACTAGAACACCCACTGCAGTGAGTGGCCAAATTTTGGTATTTATTACCCAGAAAAGCAATATGCTTAATCATATCAATGATATGTAAAAATTTAAAAAATACCCCAACTTTACACATGGAAACTCTAAAGTCTTTGTACAGCACTCAATACTTCTGGGAAGGTAGTTTGGAAATCAGTTGTAAATAGCCCTTAACTTATGGCTGGTCACTTTTGACCGTTCAAAGTTGTAATGGACCCTCCCCCAAAACTACTTATGAACCTTTTGTGCTTCTAATTTGAGGACTAGTTGTAATTATTTTTCTACTACATATTCAAATGTTCTATAAAACTCATTAAACAGACATGAGTTTATAGATGCCTTGTTAGTCCAACTTAGGTGAAGAAGCTGCAGTCTTGCCAGTAGTGGATTTCCTGTTTCTGAAGATATTCTGAAGGATAGCAAAAGTCTGCCTTCTTTTATATAAGAGACGCTTCAAGGCTGTGAATTTGTTCTACTACTACTACTACTACTACTACTACTACTACTACTACTACTACTGGTTAATCTGTAGTGAGATTCACAGCCTATGAGGCTGGTTAATAGCTCAG
This sequence comes from Masticophis lateralis, assembly GCA_030761175.1. Lineage (NCBI taxonomy): Eukaryota > Metazoa > Chordata > Lepidosauria > Squamata > Colubridae > Masticophis > Masticophis lateralis. The sequence continues at coordinate 128,237,150 of JAUDYJ010000003.1, forward strand.
CAGTTCGAGTCCTAACCAAGGACCTAGGAACTGTTAAGGTATCATCGGAGGATGTAAGCTGTTCCGAGTAAGGTGGTTTTTTGTAGAGTCAAAATGTTCAAGTCCGGTAAATTTAGAATTTCTAAATAGCGGGGTAGCCCTTTGGGTATTGCTTCAAGGGCTCCAATTACAATCAGGATAACACATGATTTCTTTTTCCACAGTTGCTCAACTTCAATTTGCAAGTCCCGGTACTTTGTGATTCTTTTCTTACTGCTTATCTTCAATCCATGCATCCCCAGGTATTGCAATGTCAATGAACCATACTTTTTTCTTTTCAACTACTGTTATGTCAGGTGTGTTGTGGACCAAGCGCCTGTCAGTCTGAATCCTAAAGTCGCACAAGATCTTGAGTTTCTCATTTATTATTATTATTATTATTATTATTATTATTATTATTATTATTATTATTATTATTATTATTATTATTATTCTAGCTGTGCACTCCAGTAGACTCTTGAGTGGCTGTAACTGTTGCTTTGAAATATATGCCACCACAATAGTAGCAATAGCACCTACACTTATATACCACTTCACAGTGCTTTACAGTCCTCTCTAAACAGTTTACAGAGTCAGAATATTGCCCCCAACAATTTGGGTCCTCATTTTACTGACCTCAGAAAGCTGAGGTCAACCTTGAACTGGTGAGACTTGAACTCTCGAAGTGCTGGCCATTGGCAGTCAGCAGAAGTAGCCTGCAGCAGTACTTCATTCTAACCACTGCGCCAGTGGTGGGTTGCTCCCGGATTAGACCAGTTCTATAGAGCCAGTAGTAAAACTGGAGGGAGGCTCTGCCCACTGACCCCAACATCATCAGAATGCTTCTGTGTATGTGCAGAAGAGCACATGCGCGAGCAAAGCTCTCTCACGCGTGGCCCCATTGCGAACCGGTAGTAAAGGTAAGTAGAACCCACCCCTGCACTGCGCCACCACAGCTCAGTACCTGCTGTTTTAAAGATTTGAACTATTCAAAGTGGGTCTTGCATAATGTTTGTCCTGAATAAAAATGGTCAGAATACCATAAACTAAGATACTGAAAAATTAAAACTTTCCCATTCATCCATAACATTTGGCCATTACATAGCAGGCAGTGTGGGCTATTCTCAGCCATAAGCAATACATCTGTCAGATTACAATTCACTGCCCTCATTCTGGTTCTTACTAAAAATCTGTAATGTTATTCCACTTTCTTTAAAGTTTGGAAGATTTCTGTCAGTCTGGTCTTCAGCAATTGGAAATTTTGGCGTAGCTGCCACACAGCTTTTATTTGTTTATGTGCTGGTAGACAACAGGAGTCACTTTCATCTCTCTATTAGCTCCAGCTGCACGAGGGTGTAGAGGAATCTCCTCATCCTCCATCTGCTGTTTAGCGAAATTCACAAAAACCTGTGGGAGAAAAGCAGAGAAATGTACAGCAAGAACTACCCTAGGAAGCCAAGTTCTGGTAGAAATTGGGATTATAATATACATATACATACATACATACATACATACATACATACATACATACATACATATGACAAAATGTGTGTGTGATATATATATGACAAAATGTGTGTGTGATGATGCCACAACACAAACCCTGGCCTTTTGTATTTGCATCCTGACATTTACATTAGTCACGGGGTTTGTGTTGTGATTTCATGTCATCTGCTCCTCTACAGACACTTAGGGGAGGAGATAAATCCAGAAGCTGTCCAGAAAGTTAATAAGATTTGGATGGAAAAAAAATCTTCCCCCAGTGATTTTCATTCACACAGTGATTTGGCAGAAGTAGTAGTATGCTAACTTAGGGTGATTTTGAAAGTTGACATACTTAAAACTTTTTTCAGAATAACTTGATTTACCTGATCTAGAGTAGTTTGTGAGATAGCGTATTCTTCAATATTTAGGTTCTCTTTGTTGGAGAGAATCAACCTAAAGATCTTGGCCAGTGAGTAGGTACATATTTGGTACTGCAGCATGTTATAGTGCTTTTCTCTCTGTATCCCTCTTGGAAAGTTCTGGCACATGAATTGTTCTACTTGGTTGAGATCTGGAAGTAAGCCAGGTTTAGGCGCCTTGATTTTCATAGTAACAATGTAGCCATCTCCATATCTGTAAGATATCCATGGTTCATTAAGTTTGTGCAGTAATATTCACATTTATTTTATGAGAAACTTCATAAAGGAAGCACATTAATTATTAAATTACATACTTTCATAAATCCTTAACCATGAACATGAGATACCAATCTTCAGCTTACTTGTATTTGAGATCCTGGATGGTGCCCAGACATTTGAAGGTGCCTTTAGCCATGATAGCTATGCGTGTACAGAGCGCCTCACATTCTTCCATGCTTATAAAATGAGAAACAAATTGCACTTTACATTTAACATACAAAACAAGAATCTGATTTCAACAGATGGATCCCCTATGGCGATAAAGAATTGGTAATGCTGGCAGTCATCAATCTTTACATTTTATTTTATTCACGTTTTAGAATTTACAAAGCTTTTTTTTTTTTGCTATACATTCACACTATCTCATAGAATGTATATGCTGTTGTCTTTCATTTGGAGTATTCTCATGTTTAACCATCACCATTCTTTCTCGATGTTTTGTTCTGCAAAGCTGTTTTTTTTTAAAAATGGCAAATAAAAAGCAGGTTGAAGTCACCTGCAAGACTTCTAGAGCAGGAGTCTTCAACCTTGGCAAATTTAAGCCTGGAGGACTTCAATTCCCAGAATTCCCCAGCCAGCTTTAAGCCTGGAGGAGTTGAAGTCCTCCAGGCTTAAAGTTGCCAAAGTTGGAGACCCCTGCTCTAGAACAGCAGTCACCAACTGATGGTCCCTGGACCACTGGTGGTCCGCGAGAAAATTTTGGTGGGCCGCAGAAAAATTATTTGCATTTTTTTATATTGCACTAAATCAGGGGTCCTCAAACTATGGCCCCTGGGCCAGATACATGCAATGAACATTTGTGTTGCTGCAGAGAGTCTCCCCCCTTCGAGGTCTTTTTGTGTAGGTCGGAGGGGGGAAGAAATTCTGACTTGGGGTCTGCTTCAGCCTCCTGGTGTGGGGCTTTGGGAGAAGGCTGGAGGGAACTGCTGCTGGTGGCAAGGAACTGGAGGGCCTTGTTCCAGTAGGACTGCATCATGGCCTGGAACTGGCTGACCATCTCAGCCTGCTGAGCCTCCAGGCACCAGTACCTGGCCTTGCACTCCTGCAGGTCTTTCCTCTGCTTGGAAAGCCTAAACTCGTAGTCCTCAGTGGGGTGCTTCTGCCTAGCCTCCTTCTCGGTCAGATCCAATTTTAACTGAGCCAGCTGTTTTGCCAACTCTTTCTTGTGGTGGCTGCTTAGCTCAAACAACTGCTTCCTGTTGGGGCCCTAAGGAGCCCAGGTGGGGAGGCGAGGAGTGGCTGGCAGGGGAGTGTGAGTAGTGGCAGGTGAGGCGCCCCTCGATGTGAGGGACATCGAGTTGGCCACGCCCACCCAGTCACATGACTACCTAGCCACAGCCATCCAGCCGGTCATTAGGCAAATCATATTAGTGGTCTGTGGGATTTAAAAGTATGAATTTAGTGGTCCCTGTGGTCCAAAACGTTGGGGGCCCCTGTTTTAGAGGACAGTCAAGGCATTGCTAAGACTGAAACACCTGTATTCTCCAAATATGAGGCAGCCATTTCCCAAAGCTTTGGGGGCTGCTACTAGACCAATTTTCTGATACCCTCAAGTGATATGAAGATAATCTTTTCTCTGCTGCCTCCTACAACGGATTAAAAACGAAGTGGAGAGTAGGTACACCCTCAACTTAAACAAACTGAAATAAACTGCTGTCACTGTATAATTTATGGACCTCTCTGAAGCCATTTTAGCAAAACCTAAAATCTAAAGATTTATAGTGCAGGTGGGAATAATTAAACATTATTATCGGGACACAAAATTGTAATTTTGAAAAAGTAAAATAAAGAGATAGTAGAGTATTATTGTAATGCACCCCGGGATGGGCCCAGACAAACTGGAGTTCAAGCCCCCCATTCCTCTATCAAGCTAATTCAGTGACCTGAACCAGCCATTATCTTCCAGCTTATTCTATCTCAGCAGGCTTGCTGTGAGGATAAAATGCCGGGAGACAGTAATTCCTTAAAGGAAGGGCAGAATCAAGGGACTGAGGACTTTCCTTGCCTTAAGAAAGTGAAGGGGAGGCTTTTCCTTGACATGGGAGTTTGTCAGCTAAAATCTGGAGTGGAGCAAATGCATCTGAAATGCATCTGAATGAGCTGTGAGTGCTAACCAGGATGTACAATTCAATTTATCTTGATGGGAGCAGGGCTTACATTACCTGTGGGAGGTAAGAACCACAGCTCTTCCGTCTCTGATCACACTGAAGATTGAGTTCCATAAGAAGCGTCGGGACTGAGGGTCCATTCCCGTAGTTGGTTCATCCTATGAGAACAGGAATATAGCCAACTAGTAAGTTTTCTCAAGAACAGATGGTGAAGCAGTCCCATTCCTTGTAAAAAAAAGTAATATTCTCAGAGTTCTGGTTATTTATTTGTATCCCACCTTTATTATTTTTACAAATAACTCAAGGCAATGAACATATCCAACACCATTTCCTCCTTTGGGCGTTTTACAGGCTTACTCTGTGTGTGCTAAAACGTAACTTTTTCAAGGTCTGGATGCTATGTATCTCATCTTTCAGAAGAAAAGGTGTACCTCAGCAATAAGAATTGTCTAAAATAGCATGACGTAGCTTAGTAGTGTTCGTTGAGTAGAAAATGAAAGCCAGATTCCTGTATTAGCAGACTCTTAGCAGATTCTGCAAAGAGCTTTTCCAAACCAAAAGTAACTATGGTGTAGGGCAGGGGTCCCCAAACATGGCAGCTTTAAGACTTGTGGACTTCAATTCCCAGAATTCTCCAGACAGCATAGCTGCAAAGTTTGAAGACCTCTGGTGTAGGGGAAGGACAGGCAAAGCCCAAAGGTAGCGTCAAGAGAGGAATCAGCCTAGAGTTGATACATTCCTACAAGCGATTTAGGTCCAGCCACTCTTGAATTCTGTTGTCCTTTATTTAGTGCCTATTTAGTGCTGATAGCATGTGTATAAGCATGAGCAATAAATCATCACACCTATAACTTAATGTGTGATCCGATTCTTTGCCCCAGACCTATAGTGATTAGGATAACGCTTTGGGTCCCAAAGAATATTGAAGTGGATTTCTTCCTCAGTTTTCCAGAGCTGTTTTGGCAATTAATAGTTACCTTATCACAAAGCTACTTACTAGCAGGATTAAGGGAGGGCAACCTATCAGTGCAATAGCAGTGGAAAGTTTCCGCTTGGTGCCACCACTGTATGTTCCTGCCAACTGATCTGCATTTTGCGACAGACCAAGTTTCTGAATTCCCCACTCTGCCACCTGTGGAAAAAGAAATCAAGATCAGTAACAGAGTTGGAAGGGACCTTGGAAGTCATCTAGTCCAACCCCCTGGTCACGCAGGACACCTGTACTAGGGATTCGAACCACCGACCTTTCTGATCGACAAGCTCATCCATGTAAAATATTGTGGTTTTAATTCAGTCCGTTATACGGATTTATAACTGGGACTCTCATCAAATGGTCTACCCCAATCTAGGGGTAGACCAATCTAGTATCAAAACTACAATGATTTCCACGAAGGATGGTCATAATCTGGAGGACATCAGATTAGGGAAAGTAGTCATAAAGGATGCTCCAATGGGAAGTTCATGTTCTTTAGTATTATCAATCTCTGATACGCCTTATGTACATGTTAAAATAATATCATGTTCTGGTAATATTCCAGAGGAAAAAGAGCCAAAGGGAAATGGGAGGGGAGAAAGTCATAGTACAGTGATGGCTAACCTTTTTGCAATCACGTGCCAAAAGTGGGGGGAGTGCGGTGTGGTCACACACATGCATGCCCACATCCATAATTCTATGCACCTTGTCCCACCCATGCTCCTCCCGCTTTTGGCACGTGATGGCACAGTGGGCCTGGTAGGCCTGTTTTTTGCTCTCCCCAGGCTCCAGAGCCTTTCTAGGAGCCTGGGGAGGGTCTTCCCCACCCGCCCAGAGGCCCTTTGGAGGCCGGAAACATTGTGTTTCCAGACTTCTGGTGGGCCCAGAAGGCCCCAAAATCAGCTGGCTGGCGCACACATGTGCTGGAGCTGAGCTCGCATTCCCACCGATTTGGCTCCACGTGCCACCTGTGGCACCCATGCCATAGGTTCGCCATCACAGTCATAGTAGAAGGGACTAGAATGAAGCTGGAGCTGAGAAATTAGAACTAACTTTCGAGGACTTCCAAATGATATTCATACAGATATGCATCTCACACATGATTTTAGGGATGAGATTGCCAAAATCTAATGGGCTTTGAAACAATTTATGTCTTTTATTTTGGACACCCAGGATACCATGTAATGGTGCCTGCTATCTGAAAAAGTTGTTAATCCACCCACCAAGCCAGAAAGGGTGGGGAGTTTCATGACCATGCTTAGCTAAAACCAGACAAACCACATGATGGCTTAATGGGAACTCAGCTTCTGAGAAGGGTTTTACCATCTTGCAATGAGTGCTGAAGGACTTCAGCCCGTGCACTTCACACTGTTAATGCGGGATTCATAACTTTTATTTGTAGTGGTGGCTTGCCCCCGGTTTGCACCGGTTCTATAGAACTGATAGTAAAACAGGCAGGAGGCTCCGCCCACCGACCTCAATGTCATCAGAACGCTTCTGCACATGCGTAGAAGAGCGTGCATGCTCGCTTCGGTCGTGTGCATGTGCAACCCCATTGCAAACCGGCAGTAAAGGTAAGTGGAACCCACCCCTGATATGCATGTACGAGATTTTTACGCTAACTGAAATGTATTGCCATAGCATTTATTGTACTCACCCCAATGTGTGTAACAGTTACTGTGAATACACAGTGGTATATCTTGAGCTAGAGCCACTGCAAGCTTAAGCAAGGACAACTCCACTACTTTAAGTTTCATGAGCCTGGTAGTGCAGTGAACTAAGTGCTCTTAAAGTAGCACTTAGTTGCCAGCTGTCTGCAATTACTGCAAGTTCGAATTTCACCAGGCTCAAGGTTGACTCAGCCTTCCATCCTTTTGAGGTAGGTAAAATGAGGACCTGGATTGTGGGGGCAATAAGCTGACTTTGTATAAAAAAGAAAGCCCTACTAAGCAGGTATATACAAAAGTATGAGGGCTATTGCTTAATGCATTGTAAGCCGCCCTGAGTCTCTGGAGAAGGGCGGCATATAAATCGAACTAATAAATAAATAAATAATAAATAATGTGTGCACATTTGAAAATACACTCTGGAGACTGAAGAACCTGTTTTGTAGTTTGATTTCACCATGTGCAAGACTGCTACGTAGAAACAGAAACAATAGCAGTGCAGTGGGTAGAGCCAAAAGACAGTGCAATATACATACAGGTTAGCACATAATATTTTTTCTTTAAAAGTTTAATGTGAATCAATACGATCTATTATTCTATCAGGAGCCACCTTTTTTTGTGTGTAGGTATCTTTAGATGTAGTCCAAAACACGCACAGAAAATAAAGAATTATCATTCCTACCCTCTCAACTTCAGCTTCTGGGACACCACGCAAACGGGCATAGAGAAATAAATGTTCCCTTCCTGTCAGAAGTTCATCAATAGCATCGAATTGTGGGCAATAGCCCATGTTTTGGTGAACATCCCAGATTTGGGTCAATATGCTAGCAAAAGTGAAAGTGATAAGAGAAAAAAAAAGAAAAGAAAAATCTTTACAGAGCCAGATTTAATCAGCAGAGTAGCTTTAGAGAGAAAAAGTATCCAGCAAAAGTATAACAATAATTTATTAAATAAAACCATGTAATTAATAGATTAAAGTAACTCATTAAGTCATTGATTAGAATAAATCAAGTTAAATCCCTGTTCGTTAAAGCTTGACTGATCATTCAAAATGGCCTGACATTAAAATAAAAATACAGATTAAAATATTATTCACTTCTACCACATGATGAAATAAGACAACTAAACATACACCTTCTATAAATAATGTGGATACAGAACTTTGTTCTTCCATTTGCACCGAATTATATCCTTTGCAAACAATGCAAAGTTGAGTACACGCTAAATTTTAAAATAATATTCCTATCCACTATAATGTTTCAAAGCTTCACTGTAGACTCATATCTGTGCAGGCAGAACAGCCAACTTCAAGATCACATACAGACTATACACGGAGGTGCATGGAATGCTGTTACCTTCCCACCAAAGTGGCACCTATTTATCTACTCGCACTTGCATACTTTCAAACTGCTAGGTGGGCAGGAGCTGGAGCAAGTAACGGGAGCTCACCCAGTTGCGGAGCGCTCAGATCCTGAACCTGAGCTGTTATACAGAGTAATAAGTATTTTCTCCATATCCCTAATAGGAAATAAGGACCTATTGTTAAGGGCAATGTGACGGCAATTACCAGTTAGTAGATATAAAGAAACTTCTGTGGATCTTTGAACTCAACTGTTCTGACATTTGTCAGGACTTACCTATGACCAACGACAACAGCATCTCCTGATGTTACTTTAATATCTCCAGTCAGCATTTTGAATGTTGTTGTCTTACCAGCACCATTCACACCCAAGAGACCAAAGCACTAAATTATAATTTAAGACATGCTGGTTACTTCTAGAGCTTTACAGGAAAAGAAATAATTCAAAATGCATTGCATAACTGAGACATAACCCACCTCTCCTGGACGAACACCAACACAGAGTCTGTCTACTGCTGGTATACGTCTTCCTGCATATATCTGGAATAAGAATTTTTTCAACAGAAACCCTTATGAAGTCAGTTGAAGGGCATGTATTATTTAAAGAGGAAAATGTGGCTTTCTCCAACTAGGCAGTTGCCAGATACTATGGACTATTATTCTTTTGCCCAGTTCCTGTTGTCATGATCATGGCTAATTGGAAGATACTAGTAACTGTATTACAAAGTATTGCTGTGGTCTGCCTGCAGCCTGCGGAGCTGAGGCTGAGGAAGAACATGGGCCAGTCCTGGAGACTGGGGAAGGTCCAGATGAGGGCTCTGCATCGGAGGCAGAGATGGGGCCAGGGCCATCAGGGAGAGATGGGACGACTTTGGAGCCTCCAGAGGCTGACAGTAGAGAGGCAGAGGAACGGGAAGAGCCTGTTCCTAGTGCACGTACGAGAAGAGCTGCCAGAAGGCAGGAGCAGATAAAGCAGAGAGGACGACTCGGGAGTAGGGCCAAGAGATGACTGGCCCCTCCCATAAGGCTTAAAAGACCAGCAACAGCTCTTGGCCTTTTTGCTGGAAAACAACATTGAGAGATTTGCTTCTTGTTTCACTGTATTCATTTCTTGTTGGAGTCTTCTGCTTCTGAACTTTTGCCAGGTAAAGCCTTTGGCAGTTTGCCTAATTATCCCAAGGTCAGTGATAAACTGTGGAATGGTGTTTTGAAGAATTTGCTTTCATTTAGTTCGGACTATGCTGAGACTGAGTTAATTCTCAGCTGTTCTAATAAAGTCTGTTTGTTTTCAAATTGTTTGTATTTAATACTAACTACTTGGGCCTGGGTCACAACAAGTATCTGGAGAGTACTGATTGGAGAAAACCAGCACAACACAACAGAAAATAATATGCAAACAACCCGCCAAATTAAATATTCACTATTACAGATAGTCCTTGACTTTTGACCAGTTATGGATCTCCGTGGGTATATTTATGACCCAATACCGAAGTCCTGGCAGCTGTCCCCTGTAGTCACATTTACAGCTGTTTGCAGTGTCTTGCAGTCAACGTTTTATGACACACACACACCCAAAAAAAAACTGGCATCTGCTTCTAGTTTTCAGCAAAACTGGCCCCGTGGTGAATAATTGGTTTTTTTAAACAACCATGACGTTCACTGAACAAATGCCACAAACAAAAGTTGTAAAATCTGATCTCACATGGTTGACCTGTTTTACAATTGCATGACTTATGACCTTAATGGACAGGAACCATTGTGGTTGTAAGTCGAAGACTACCTGTAATAGCAAGTCAAGATTAAAAGAGCTCTACAGACATGTGTTATTTTATATACAGTTTACATAACAAAGCATAACAGATATGTCTCCCAGAATACTGATTTCCATATAATATATGCAATGATATATTTATATAAATAGAGCCAGTGGTGTAGTGGTTAAGGCATCAGGCTAGAAACCAGGAGAGTGTGAGTCCTGCCACAGATGCAAAGCCAACTGAATTGCCTTGGACCAGTCACTCTTTCTCAGCCCTAGGAAGGAGGCAATGGTAAACCACCTCTAAAGAAACTTTGGCAACCTGAGGGAAATGAAGTGGATGTTCTACAAATTAAGAATGGAAAGCTGACAGGCTTGAAGGAGATTAATCAGGAGATATGGAGAGAGATCTTTCCAGAGGTTTTGACACAGTCAAATGGAAAAGTGACAGGAGGCATTGGGATTTTTAATATAAGAAGAAGGATTCGAAATGGAACATTACAATTTCTTTACAAAAATGGACTTTCAATTCTGGTTAAAGAAGTGTGCTCATTAAAAGGAATTGTTTTGCGAAGTGTACAAGATTGCAAGACTCAAAAATTAGAGCTGAAAATTCAAGAGTCTGTAAAAATAAAAAAAGATGGAGGAATAAGACTAAAGAAGACTTTGTAAGGCTTTGTAAAAAAGCCAGGAAAAAATGGAGATGGAAGAATTATACTCCTCCTTGTTGGGGAGGATAATAGTGGTGAAAAAGAATTACTATACTTGTATTAAGGGATATGATTTGTTTTGTTTTGAAAAGTTATATTAGAGTGAAAATGAATGATTTACTTATATTTAGGGACATGATTTACTTTGGAAAGTTATTTTAAGTAATGTTATGTTTGAATTGTTATAGGTTACTGGCTAAATTTTTATTGGCGTTTGGAAGTACAGTGTTTTTTTAAAAAAAAAACTATAAAAGGGAAATATTGTGGATGTTAAAATTAAGGTCAGTATAGATCTCTCAATACAAATTCAAGGGTTCCAAGAAGGATATCATTAAAATTTTTATATTTTGTTTTAAGTTACATTAATGTTATCTAGTGGATTTGTAGAGAATAAGTTGAATAAGTTTATGTTTAATATACGTTTATAGGATGGAAAGTATAAGGTTTTTTACAATATATTTTACTGGAGACTAGTTGAAGTATTTTCTCACTGTGGTAATATATGTAAGGGTTGGAGATGCGATGGTTAATTGTTACTAGGTTTTGACTGGAATAAAGAAGATCTGCTTATTGCTGAGAATGGACAAGAATGAAGTGAGACTAACTACCTTCAAGCAAGAACAGTTATATTTAGATATGAACAAGGCGAGTTAAAGTGCAAGAGTGAGATAAATCTATAGATAGTTAGTGTGTGGTTTTTTTGTGTGTGTTTATCAAATGTTTTACCTTGTATTTGCTCGGGGAAGTCAGGGGGGGTGGGTGGGGGTTGGGATAGGAGCGGGGAGGTGGGGGAGCAAAATTTTAAAACTTTTTCAAGATTTGATGTATTAGATGCTATATTTTGATGACTGACTATGTTTTGTTCATATGCCTATATGTTTGCATGTTGATTATGAAATAAAATTTGTTAATATAAAGAAACTTTGGCAAGAAAACTGCTGGGCTGATCTAGGCAATCTCTGAGAATCAGACACAATTGAATGAAATAGCAGTATACACACACACACACACACACACACACACTATTTTTGTTTTAATTTTCTCGGGATATTTGCAAGCATACATGCAAGGCAGAGTGCTGAAAAATCCCCAAATTGCAGACCTGTTTCCCGAGAAACTACAACCCTATCCGTATTCAATGTTACAGCTGGAGTGATTATCAAAAAACAGCTCTATTTTGCAGGGATTTAGTTTGATCTGGTTTTAATCCTTCCCAGCCTTCATAACACCGAGGCCCTGGCATAGGACTCCAGTGGCATTCCCCTCCTGGCTGTGTGAGATGCTGGCTTTGCTTGAAAGCTGAATCTCTTTTTTTTTCTCCCTGAAATTGGAACAACCATGTTATTTTCTTCTGTAATTTCTTCTTTCTTCTGCACCTCTGTAGAGCTGGAGGTAATTTCATTCTTGAATTGATAGGAACTCTTGTCTCACCTTGTCTTCACTAATACACTATTATTTCATAGGCTTTTCAAGACAGAAGTACCTGTCAAATGTGCAGGCCCCCTATGAACAATCTCCTAGACTTTTTTTTTCTTTTTTAAATAAACAAGCAGACAAATGCAGACAAAATGAAATCAGATAGGGATGGATGTGTGATAGTGCAAGCAGATTATTTTCTTCCTTTTTTATGTGGAGTAGAATAATCTGTGTTCTTTCAGTTCATTATTAACTAACGTAATACACTTCTTGTTCCCAGAGTTTTGAGGTCAGCAGAAGAGAAGATGGTCACAAGATGGGTTTAAACCTTTTTTTTTTTTTTTTTTTGAGAAATTGGAGAGTGGAAATGGTAGTGCTGAGGAATCCCCTTTATAGGAAGAAGGGAATGGAATGGAATTAGTCCGTGTTTACAGATACACAAATAATGAGGCTTAGATGTTGGTTCTTCGGTAGTGAAGTAATAAGGGATTACAATAAAATTTTTCTCAGTAGTTAGGGACTTAACAACTGTGGAGTCACTTAATAAACATAGTGATATGTTTAATGACTGCAGCAAAAAGTTGTAAAGCACATGATGACTTGCGTTACAATCGTCACAACTTATGATCCTAATCACAGACTCCATTATGGTCATAAATTGAAGACTTCCTATCTTAACTGGATTGAGAAACTATCTGTATTTTAGAAATACATACATACCAATCCTGTAATGGTAATAAGTGACAATTCTACATCTCACGAGAAATAATAAAACGAATAGGCCAGTCAGCTCTTTGGCATCACACTCAGGAGAAAACAGAATGGGGGAGAAAATTTTGTTTCTTCTTGATGCCTAGCAGCAAAATGTCCTGGTCACTCCTGAAGTGCCTCAAACAAGCAAGTATTTCTTAATTTTTTTCCCCAGGGCAAAGCTAAAGGACACAAATATTTTAGAATAACTCCTGAAAAATTACCTTAGTCAATTCCTGCAATTTCAAAATATAGTTTTGGCTACCTCCTTTCATTATTCGCTTTCTTTCTTCTGCAACGTCCTCATCTTCTTCCATAATAGGCCCCAGAGTATTTTTGAGAAACCTGAAAAACTCAGAATAAGTGAATTGTAATTCAGCTTGTAACTGAAAAGCAGCCTAAAGGTAAAGGTAAAGGTTCCCCTCGCACATATGAGCTAGTCGTTCCCAACTCTAGGGGGCGGTGCTCATCTCTATTTCAAAGCCAAAGAGTTAGCACTGTCCGGAGACGTCTCCGTGGTCACGTGACTGGCATGACTAAACACCAAAGGTGCACAGTGCTCCTTATTTTTCTACTTGCATTTTTTACATGCTTTCGAACTGCTAGGTTGGCAGAAGCTGAGACAAGTAAGGGAAGCTCAACCTCTTACGCAGCACTAGGGATTCAAATCACTGAACTGCCAACCTTTTGATCAATAAGCTCAGTGTCTTAGCCACTGCATCCCTTGAAAAGCAGCTTATATGGATCCCATTTTCATGGCAGATGTAAGCCCTGGCACCTCCCACCCCAACAATATTTATTAACTCTCTAAAACAAATTTCAGTATAAGACCTCTGAAGCCAGGAGTTTTCCCACGTACCCTCTTGTAGGCAAGAAACTGTGTTGTAAAAGAAGATTCAGAATGAAATAGACCACACCCTGCACTGCCAGAGCTAGCATGTATTTTCCAGCAAAATCCCAGCGCAATGGATTCGAGACACGTTCTTCTCCTTTAGAATGAAACCAACAAAAATCAGTTTGAATGGCCCCATGATAAAACATAGTTTTTCAGAAACAGAGAATTTCCCCCTCCTGTCATCAACTGTTTAGATCCAATTCATGCAATTGGAAATCAAGAACTGAGTTAGCCTGCCACACACCACTGATTTAAATTTATATACTTCTCTGTGCCAACAAGATGTATCAGATAAAAGATTTTTGTTTTTGATATGAAAATATCAAATTGGTATTGGCATGTGTTTTTTTTTAAAAAAAACAAGGGATGCCAAAGTAGGAGGATGGATCCTTTCTGGTTAGATTTTAAAGAACCATTTCTTCTGTGCATCCAGTGGTCCAGAATAGGCTGCCAGGACAAAAGCAAGACAGAAGATTGGGAAAGGAGATGCATAGACAACCAAACTATGTAACATCTTCTGCAGGCATTTATCTCTGAGACTGGATACTGCCAGGTAAAGAGTGCTTGTTACAGAGTAATCTCAGAACCAGATTTTAGGTCTATCCATCCATCAAAGCTCTGAGGAACCGACTCACCCCAATGGGATTGGCCCATCCCACTCGCTCTAGCAGAAGAGCCCTACGTTGTATCCTGTCTGCCAAAGAATTTCGGCTCCAGAAGAAGAGTCTTTTCTACTGTGACCCCACCCTCTGTAATATTCTCCTCTGGAGCTGAGACCTGCCCCCCACCCCCTCACTATTGGCCTTCCATAATAACCTTAAAAGCTGGCTTTGTCTGTTCACTTGGGCTCCTGATAGGGCCCCCTACATTTGGGGTGGTTTATAGGGAGAAGAAAAGATCCTCATCCTTATATCACTTGTTCTCTTATTTCTTAGTTTCTTATGTAATCCTATTAATTGTAATCATTTTGCTTTTTTTTTAACCTTTCTATCGTATTGTAAGTTACCCAGAATCCCTGTAACAGTGAAGTGGGCAGCATATCAGTTTAATAAATAAAAATAAAGATTCGCCTCTTCTTCTAGGGAGGACAATTGGTGGTTGTTTTTCCCCTCTGGCAAGGGACACTAGAGAAATTGGTCACTTTCTTTAAGTTATCCTGTGTGAATCTATGAAGACAATGCCAGTTGGTGGCCTCATTACTGAGGCAGAATCACGCTCAGCAATGAAGGCAGAGTACGCCAGCATAATTTTGTGCCAACTCATGGACTGCAGGAAAGGAAATTAACATGGGGGGGGGGACCCAAGACAAGGGTCTTTCTGGAGCTAGCCTTGAATATTTTATTTCTTAATCTAGATAGGGATTAAGTTGATGAGGATGTTAATGCATCTTTAAGCTAGAGAAAGAAAAATATTTAATTGCACTGCCCTCAGCTAACAGCCCTGTGAGGAAGAAGAATAAAGCGGTACACTTAAGCAAGCCTCTGATATTCTACCATCTCTTTCTGTTTGAAGGTATCAAATGTCAAGAATGTTTGATAGTCAATATTAAAGGCCTCTTGTATATGTCATCATGATTGCACGTATGAAAGAAGTTGTGCAAATATGCCAGGTTAGTAATGCTACAGATCTCACATGTCTCTCTCTAAATAATTCAGGAAACATCCAAGCACAGTTTTGCAATATTTCATTCAGAGTTGCTGACCAAGTCATTTCCCATTGAGAGGAAATAATGCAGCTTCATCTCCCAGGATTTCTTCCCTAACCCCTCCCTTTGGCACTATTTGCTCCAAGGGACAATTTGATCACTCATCCTGTAGAATGGCTGGTTGTGGGGACTTCTCATTTTGTTTTTTCTACAAGAAAAAAAACAAACACAATTGGGGAATAATCAACAATGCCTCAGAGAGAAAGCCCATTCAGGGAGTGGTAAGGACAGCTGAGAAGATTATAGGTCTAAGGATGCTCGCTTCCTGTCATTCAGGATACTGCTTATGTTGCTCCCCTCTGGGAGGAGGTTTCGAAGTATTTCTAGCAGGACTACCCAATTCTGTAACAACTTTGATCCCCATGCCATCCGTCTGGTAAACTCGCAAGATTCGTTTCTCTCGCCATGCACATGTATACATCTGAACTAGACTGTGTGGTTTCTCACAGTATAATATAATATATATGGGTATATGCATAATTTTGTATTTATTTATTTATTTTGTCATGTATATGTAGTGTATACTGGAGGTGGGTGACCCTTTGAGAGCGGTATGCAACGAAATTTCATTTTAATATATGCCAATTAGTGTACATTCAAGTGACAATAAAGTTATTCTAAGTCTAACAGGATGATGGGATTCTCTCTGAGTCAGAGGCAGCAACAGAGTTCATAGCAGATAGTTATACAGGGAAGGCTGATGGCTGAGTGAAAATGTTTTTCCTCCTTGATCAAAGCATGGATAAAGTGCAGAAGATTCATCCTAGTAGCAGTTCATGACTGACTTCAATATAGAGCACTCTAGAACAATCTCCCATTGTTTGGTACTTACCAAAACGTGCATAGACATCAATCACAGCTTGGTTTATGGCTAGGTCAAGGAGTCCACGACCCAAGCAGAAATGAGGAAAGATCAAAAATATTTTTTTTAATGTTTTGTTGAATTCTAGGAGAGGCTGAAAAAGAAACACAGATGCTAGTTTTGCTTGAATTCACAAGATTATACATCCTGATTAATAACATATTTTAATGTGAAGATGTAACAGTAGGAATTCAGGAAATCTGGATAGCAGAAGATTTTTTTTTCCCTGAGAAAAGGAACATGATGGAACCTATAAAGAGATTTCCTCATTTTGCAATATCTCTGTATAATTTTCCATATATCTGATTATCTTATGCTGGAACATTTAGACATAGTGCAAAGGTTCATGAATATCAAATGTTTTCTGATATTTTCCATTGCAGCAGCTGCTCCTTTTAAACTCTCATTATCTCTTGAAGCTTATGAAGCATATATATTGAACCATGTCCTGACATAATGGAGCATAGCTAATGTATGGTACTCTCATTACAACTGAGCCTAAGAAAAGTCACTCACCACATTATTTTCAAAGAGGTCCAGAATAAATGTAATGGCACTGGTGTTAATACCAATGAAGAGATTAGCGCAAGACAAGACAACATAGGCAGTGCTGGGAATGCTAAAATAGCGGGATGCAGGGTACATCATAGGAATTATGGCCCATCTGTATACAGAACAATGAGAAACAAAAATGGTATAATCCAATTAATCAAAATATAGCCATAGGCCCTGCTCCCTAAGGGTGGTATAATAAACAATATGTTGTCACAGACTTTTGTTTTAATAAAACAAAAAAAGCCATTTTGTTATTTGTCTGAATAAAGATTCATCCTTCCAGTGCCCGTGTATTATTCAAACCAGCTGACAAGGAACATCTGAAACCATTCAAAAGAGCAGAAACTTTACAAAAAGGGTTGTTTATTCCTTTATTTGTAAACTTATTCAATTTATGTGATTGTTCATTTGCTATGTGATTTTGGGCAGCTAGCTAGCAACCAGCTAAAAACATCAACAATATAAGAGCATGTCACACCAGAGCCAGCTCATATACCCATAAGTAACAGAGTTTATAATCAACTGGCCACAGAAATTACTTTAAGCCAGCTCACCTAACTTACTGAGCCTGGAAGAGCTCTTCCCTCCAGAGGAAGAGCTCTTCCCTTCCTCTGAGAAGAGCCAATGCTGGAGGGAAGACTTTATCAAAAATAGGTAGAATTAGGGTTATCTGGTTATCTGATTCGGTTTTCTCGCCATGTACATGTATTCATCTGGACTAGACTGCGTTGTTTCTCTGTGTCATATAATATATGTGGGTATATACATAACTTTGTATTTATTTGTTTGTTTATTTGTTTATTCTGTCTTGTTTAGGTAGTGTATATTAGAGGTGGTGACCCTTTGAGAGCTACATGCAACGAAAATTTATTTTAAGATATGCCAATTAGTATATATTCAAAGCAATAATAAAGTATCCTACCTTACCCTACCCTACCCTACCCTACCCTACCCTACCCTACCCTACCCTACCCTACCCTACCCTATCCTGTTATTCCACAGGTTACAGTGGCAGAGAAAGCCCATTTTTTGGATCCCATCAGATGACACTGTTTAATAGAAAGTGTCCAGACCATGCCAACCCTGGCAGATTGTGTAGCATGGGCACAAATAATTAGAGACAAATAGCAAATGACCCAGCACTATGCCATGAAGAGTTTTATAGATGAAAAGTAATACCTTGAACTACCTATAGAAACTAAGAATTAGTGCATCTTGCTAAGTAGTAATGTCTTACGGTAGAGCAAAATGCTCCCATAACTACCTGTATCACAAGATTCAGTGTAGCTTCTAAATAAACTGGAATTTTGTATTAAGCTTGACCGCCCAGAGAATGTTGTAAAGCCTTATGGGGCCATATGTAAATCTAGGTGCTTTTGGGCATGCAGAATTCATTGAATAATTCAGTCGACAGATGGCCAAGGCATGAATAACTGTAAGCGAGGCCTACTGATCTAGAAATGGTTACAACTGATGCACAAAATGGTTTTGAGTAGGAACTAAGATCCCCACATTGGATACCAATTTTGTATGGGAAAGTGGCAATCCAACTAGATGTAATGAAAGAAAGACCCCAGTGTGGTCCCCATTCACTCAATCTTGTTAACAGGTGAATCTAAACCTGTTCTTTCCCATCCAGATCTCTACAGCTTCCAGTCAATGAGAGAAAACCTTGAGAGCATCACTTCTTACGTCCAGGATAGAAATGTATAGCTGGGTATCAGAGATGGGTTTCAACGGGTTCTGACCAGTTCTGAAGAACCGGTAGCAGAAATTTTGAGTAGTTCGGAGAATGGTAAATACCACCTCTGACTGGCCCCGCCCCTATCTATTCTCTGCCTCCTGAGTCCCAGCTGATCAGGGGGAAATGAGGATTTTGCAGTAACCTTCCCCTGGAGTGGGAGGGAATGGAGATTTTACAGTATCCTTTCCCTGGAGTGGGGAGGGAATGGAGATTTTACAGAATCCTTCCCCTGCCATGCCCACAAAGCCATGCCCACAAAGCCACACCTATAGAACCGGTAGTAAAAAAATTTGAGACCCACCACTGCTGGGTATCATCAGCATACCTAATTCCATGCTCACCCAATGGTTTCACAAGGTGATTAAAAAGAAGTGGGGAGAGAGTTGAGTTCTGTGAAACTTTACAACACTTGGGAAACATGAAGAGGGGCATTATAGAGTAAACACAGATAGGTAAGAAGATGATGCGTTACACAATTATTACCAACTGCCTTCTTCAGCGACCATTACAATAATACAGTAGTACAATAGTCATGTGATTACTTAATAACCCACAGAGGTTCCCTTAACGATCGTAGCAGAATTGATGTAAGTCCGGCACAGGCACCAAGTTGCCGGTTCCCCCCATTGCAGAAGGTTAAGTGAGAACTATTTGTAATGTTTTTATAAGTAATTAACCAAACTTTGAATTATTCTAGGAAATAAGCAGGCAAGCTGTAGAGTTTTGCAGAATTGATGTAATATGGTAAAAAAAAAAGGTTTATTGAAACATGTACTTTAATATTTGTTTCATTTCACATTTAATGAGATATCTATATAACTTACCCATATAACAATAGCAATATTATAAATGCAGGAAGATTGGTTGGTGATGTGTACGCTTTCTTTTTGAAACTCATGAATATTGCCACCACTAAGCCAGCACTCATTATATAATTCACCTGGCGCAGAGGAAAAGAAAAATACAGTAAGCATTCAATTGAAGAGCTACCCAGAAAGATAGCTTTTAGTAAGATAAATAAATAGAGATTAGCTTGTACTGTCTTACTTGATTTTTTGAAAACAATATTTTTTAAAAAAAAAGATGGCAGAAAGAAAAACTTGTGGAAAGCTACTTGCACCATAATTGCCAACAGCATGATTATTGTCCATACTCGTGAGAAGCGTCTGGTTGAAAAAGTATATAAAGGGAAGCAAAATAACTCACTATGTCCCAAAGGAAGTTGGTGAACCAGTAAACAAAAAGGCTCACACCACTGACAAACTGGAGATGCTTGGCTTTTGTCACTTGCTCTTGGATCAGATATAAGACAAAGCTTGCTGGGATGAAAGACATGGCAAAGATCACACAGATGGAAACAACCGCATCT
This sequence comes from Masticophis lateralis, assembly GCA_030761175.1. NCBI lineage: Eukaryota > Metazoa > Chordata > Lepidosauria > Squamata > Colubridae > Masticophis > Masticophis lateralis. Next base: position 128,257,221 of record JAUDYJ010000003.1, read on the forward strand.
ATTGAGGTGGTCAGCCTGTAGTGAGACATGTCAAGGACAGCCAATAAACCAGAACCAAAAGCTGCGAAAGCTACTTTGTGTTAGGTTCACATTTCACCACAAGGTTGACATTAGACATGGTTGATTGTACACTCACCACTGAAGACAAGAGTCCCAGTTCTCCTATGGTTCTGACAGAATCTACTAGCGCTAAACTTTTACTATGGCTGCATTGTTGAGCTTTTCTCCTGCTTCATTTTACTGGTGGAGAAAGGAATCTGAACCGGTTGTGACTTGATAAAAGAAATATTGGGCTGCTGTTGCAGAGGCAACCATACATTTCCCATCACTCATTCATTTATTGTAAATTGTGTATAAATATAGCAGTTAATATAACTAGCTTGAGATTGTTTATTGTAAGGGTCCAGTTTTGTGTGATGTACAATATGCACTTTTAAAGTACCATTGTATAAATATTTTTAGCTTGCCGACAAGACATATTTTTACTAATAAAGAATATTTGCAGCTCCGGGTTGACATGAGGGGTCCTTGGTGCTCTCTGAGCCTGCTTGTTTTCTTGCAGACATTTTCTTACCAAACCAGTGTGGGGAGCCCCCTCCCCAGAAGAATGAAATAGTTCGGGAAATATTAAAAAAAAAAAGGCAGAATATTATACTTCCCTAAAGGAGAAATGGAGAAACATATTTTTAGAGGCAGAAAGCAGCCCCCAGTCTTTCTTAATAGCCCACAGCAGATGCCAGCATTTAAGGAGATAAAGCAGAAGCTTATTGTTAAGATAACCCAGAACTGCACACTGTCTTTGTGTGTGGTTCTGTTCATCATTAAACTTTCTTTCTAATCAGCCATTTTATTTTATTCCCGGCTTGAACCTGAACCACTTGGATTTTCCTTCTAATACCAGGTAACATCATAGCTAATAAGGAGTAAGACATATTTTTCTAAGCTTTAAGCTGTGGTGTCCAGACCTGCTACATATAAGGGAGAGAGTAGGAGGAATAGAACTAAAACTGCAATTGGAGTGAATTAGAATTTAAAAAGCAAACAAATGTTACCTACACAGTGATTTCAGACAACTGATCCTTAGTGAGGTTCAGTGGATGGTTAATAGCGGTTATTCCATATTCTTCTGGATCCTTATTTTGTGGTAGATTGGCTCTCAGAATTGCATTGTTGGCTACATTGAGAAAACTGACCACCGCATGCCAGCCTTTGTTGTTAAACCACACCTGGAAGAACAATGGAGAAGATTACACACTTCAACCAGTCAGAATCCTTTAAAATTCTGATTTTATCAGGAACAAGCAACAGGCTGGCGCATGTTGCCTAATGGCTCATGCTGCTAATGACAGAAACTGAACAGTTTTCATATCTACTTTATTTATTATTATATGCACACTAGTACTCTGGGTTTTTTCCCCCATAACAAATCAGGGCTGATAGTTTCATGCTTTCAAATTTTTTTCCCTCTTGTTCCTATTCAGCATTTGCTTGTTCCTTGGAATTCAAGGAAAGCTGGAACTTTTTCCCAGCTTTTTTCCTTTCTCTCTGTCTTTACTCAATTCTTATATTTAAATAGGCAGAAATCAAACTTTCTTTCTTCTTCTTCTTTTGATTTGAATAACAGCAGCGATGCATTAATGTGCATGTAGAGCAGGGGTGGGTTCTACTTAACTTTACTACTGGTTCGCAACGGGGCTGCACGCACGCTCTTCTGCGCAACCGCAGAAGCTTCTGCACATGCGCAGAAGCATTTGGGTGACGTCGGGGTCAGTGGGTGGGGCCTCCTGTTGTTTTTACTACCGGTTCTATAGAACCGGTGCGAACTGGGGACAACCCACCACGGATGTAGGGGGAATGCTGAAGATATTTTGCAGAAGTTTAATCACTGCAGTTCTGGATGTATAGTATCCTTCTTAGGGTTTCTAGGTTGTTTTTTTTTAATGTGGAACATATATAGGTAGTCCTCAATTTAGCCACAATTGAGCCCAAAATTTCTGTTGCCAAGTGAGACTGTTAAGTGAGTTTTGTCTCATTTTACAACTTTTCTTGCCACAGTTGTTAAATGAATCACTGCAGTTATTAAGTTAGCCACATGGTTGTTAAGTGAGCCTGGATTCCCCCATTGACTTTGCTTGTAAGGAGGTTGCAAAAGGTGATCGCGTGACCCCGGGACACTGCAACCGTCATAAATATGAGTCAGTTGCCAAGCATCTGAAATTTGATCAGGCGACCATGGGAATGCTGCAACGGTTGTGAACTGTAAAAAATGGTCATAAGTCACTTTTTTTCAGTGCCATTGTAACTTTGAATGGTCACTAAATAAACTGTTGTAAATTGAGTACATGATATTTTGCAATCTCAAAATGCATATAAGGTATGCGTTTTTCATGTTGTTTCTAATATAAATTACTCATAACTGTTTGTTTGTTTGTTCGTATCATGGGATATTTAAAAAACTGGCTGGATCTAAAGAGACTCATATCCTTCTAAATAGGCCTGCTGATCTGAGTGCAAATATCTAGACAAACATTACATGGAAGCAAAAAAAATTATGTATCCCTTTGCTCCCATCTACTGATCATCCAGATATGACTGGCTTATATTAAAGAACAATTACAGAACTACAGTATATCCACTCAAGCTTTCTCTTACAGAAAGCTTAAATGAATATGCTTATACAAGTGGTACGTACAACCGTAATGAAGCCAGCCCATTACAATCATATGTCATGAGTGTCATAAAATAGGTTGGTCATGTGACCAATACAATTTTACAAACTTTTTTGGTAGTTGTTAAGTGAATGTAGTGAATTAATGGCTCACAGTGGGCTTGGTTTTACTGAAAACCAGAATTAAGAGCTGGTCACTGGATTATAACAAAATAATTTAACAGTACTATAAGGTTAAATTTAATTTTCAGTACTATACAATATTGCTGATTGTTGTTTGTTAACATCTGGAATAGTGTGTGTGTGTGTGTGTGTGTGTGTATGAGAGAAAGAGAGAGAGAGAGAGAGAGAGAGAGAGAGATTGCAAAAAAGCACAAAAGGAAATTGAGTAATCCAAATCTAGAATAGTATGTCTGTGTCAGTGGTGGGTTGCTCCTGATTCGGTCCGGTTCTATTGAACTGCTAATAAAACCAGCGGGAGGCTCTGCCTACCCGCCACAATGTCAAATGGGTGATCTGCGCATGTGCAGAAGCTTCTGGGCATGCGCAGAAGCGAGCGTGCTCCCATTATGAACCGGTAGTAAAGGTAAATGGAACTCACCCCTGGTGTGTGTGTGTATGCACATACATGTGTGTGCGTGAGAGAGCGGAATTGCAAAAAACCACAAAAGGAAACTGAGTAATCCAAACAATTTGGGAAGGTTATTTTGTTTCATAGACTTGTTTACTTTCTTTTTTAGTTGTAATGTTATATTGCATAATTTTTATTCTTGTGCCTTTAAGTCACTATTGACTCCTGGTGATTGCCTGGAAAAGTCCTGCAATCTTCTTGGCAAAATTTTGGAAGTGGTTTGCCCCTGGCTCCTTCCTAGTACTGAGAATCTCCCAGCTGACTTTGTGCCCAAGGCAAGACTAGAATTCAAAAGGTCCTGGTTTCTAGGTACCTTAACCATTATACCAAACTGGCTCTTATTGTAATAACATGCCTGCAAAATCAATTTTGGTCATTTGGTATCATACAATACAATGTTTTCATTTTACATAAATGAACATGTTTCTGGATTCAAGGCACTATTGGCACAACAATATGTTACATGTCCCCAAACTATCTGTAAGTAATCCATATGGATAATGAGTCATATACTTTTCTTAAAATTGTTCTATTCACTCTTCCATTTCCTTACTAAAAAACAAACATCTCAATCAAATAATAACAAAAGTTATTATTCTCTTTAAATTAATACTCCTTTACTGAACTTATTGTTCAGTGATCGAGTTATGCAAGATTTTAGGAAACTAAGTATTAAAATACCTTAATATTGTGTTCAGTTTCCATATATTTAAGAAAAGCTGACATTTCTTTAGCCGCAATCCTTGTTGTTTCACCCTAGACAACAGAAAACAAAGGTGCAGAATTCCTTGTTTATATTTTAGTGTTACAAATACTAAAGAAATAGTTAGATTTGGTGATAATCAAGTGACAAAGCAGATGCAAGAGTTCTTCCTTACCCCTGTTATGTTCATCATTTGACCAACGTCCTTCATAAAATCAACAATTTGATCTCCGGTAATATGCAGTATTGGAAGTTTCCCTCCAATGGAAATTCCTCCATATCTATATACAAGATTACATAATCTTCAATTCTATAAAGGAGAACCATACTCTACTTTTAATAGATAATGAACACAATAAAAGTTCCCTTCAACATAATTATACGGTACCTCTCTCCCAAAAAGAAATATGTCTATGGAGATTCTCAATCCTCCAGGTCATAGTTGTCTCAAAGGTGCTTTTTCAAAAGGCAATTGGATTGTTTTCATTGAGGAAGAAGAAGCCATTTTGATTCTCATCCAAGAAGCTTCATCTGAAGAAGCGAAACCTCTTCTTCTTCCTCAATAAAAAATAGTCCAGTTGCCTTTTCAAAATACATCTTTGAGACAAAAAGGAATATGATTCTCTTTGTTCATAGTGAATTGCATAAACCAAATAAATACAGAAAGCCCTCTGATAATGACCCTGATCGTAACCGGAAAGTCTGCTACTAAGCCAGGGATCTGCAACCTTAAACACTCAAAGAGCCATTTGGACACATTTCCCACAAAAAAGAAAACATCGGGAGCCACAAAACCCTTCCCGTGCCTAACTATTTCTTGAGCGACCACAAAACTAGCATATGTAGTTGAATTAAACGTTCTCTTTTCTTCTGAAACTTTTCTTTTCTTGGATTTATCTATGGTTGGCCTACCGGAGTTTGAAAAGTTCAATATATCGCGTGCCAGAGGAGGTCGCACATTGGCGGTTGTGACACATATTTTGAATGACAAGGAGCTGCAGCAGAGGGGTGAAAGAGCCACATGTGGCTCCAGAACTGCAGGTTGCTGACCCCTGCACTAAGCGAAGCAGTCACCAGGTGGGAAATCCCATGACTATGTTTCCTGGCTGGAAAGAGACAAGACTAGTCAATATCACAGCTTTGGCTTGTTTGTTTACCTCTTAACTACATGCCTGCCCTTTGGAATGCTCAAATGCCTATAAGCTGCTTGTGGAGCATGCCTGTGACTCCCAGGGCTGAGCTGCTGATAATATTACGTTGCTTTCAATGTGTAGAAGAGCAGTTTATTCTCTTGAAAACCCTTTCTCTGCAATCTCTTCTCTGCTCTGCAAGACGGGGTAGACAGATTAGGGGCATAGAACAACACTGTAATGGTGATCACATGACTAAGGGATGCTGCAAATGTCATAAATGGTCCTAAATGGGCTATAAAATTATTTTTTCAGCACCATTATATTTTGGATGGTCACTGAAGAAAGTGGGGACTATTTGTACTGTTTTCAAACCAAGCATAACCCTCTATTTTGTATTTAAGGCAAAATAATACTGATTTGGCCTATCTTATTATTTGTCATTTATTTGAAATCAAATTCTTTAGACTAAAAAAAAATCAACAAAAGATATACAACACATAGTGGTCCTACCTTTGCTCATTGACCCAATATTTACTCTTTAAGCTGCCAAGAAAAATAAAAAAATATTTAAAATGTAATGATCTTTAATATACTGCATTAATTACATTCTTTCAGATACAAAATTATATCTTTGCCATGAGGATCAACTTGGGGATTTTGTGGCTATTCTGCTGACTGAGATGTCACTTTAGGAATTTATAAGCCTCTTCAGAGGACTGGTGAAAAGGATGAATCTATGCAGTCTGTACACTTAATCCCTGTTCCTGACCACTATTTGTTCATCTGATCTGCACAGAAGCTATGTTATTATTTATAACTACAAGTTATAGAAAATAATTCTTTGATGTATATTTTGCTCAGTACTTTTTCTGTACAAATGTGCATAATCTAACCTCATGGATATATATATATATTTACAGATAGACAAAGGGCAGAAGTTTATTATGGCTAGAAGCCAGCATAACAGACAGATAAATGTGTATACAGAGAAATTTAAGAAAAAAAACACTAGCAAGGATTACCCGGTACATCGGTGGAACTTTCTCATTTAGAAGTGTCTTTGATTGTACTTTTGAAGCTGACTAGCAAAATGCAGCACCACTACAGACGGTTCAGATGTTTTTTGTTAGCTAGTAGGAAAGCTACATAATAAGTACCTGATTGCTCTGGAATTGTAGTATAAACTCAAATAAAAACTGCTCTATAATGTGAGATAGTTTCAACTTCCTTCATGCCTCAAGGCCAGAGGATAGTATTGTATTTCCAGAGTAAGAGTGCAGAGGGAAAGTTGTTGAAAGTGCACTGGTGAAAGCCCAGCAATAATTATTGATTGGGAATTGATGAGATTGTTGATTGGGAATTGGTGAGAAGAAGCATCACAAAAACTGGTGAGCATCGTAACAATAATCTCTTTAATTAAAAAAAAAACCCAGGTACTGGGTTAGTTTTGACATTACTGTATTTATTTCTTTATAGCGTACAACCTCCTCTTTTCAATATCGTGGAGACAGGGCAGAAAACAATATGCTGCCATGGCATGTTTGTATTATGGTTAGATGCAACTGGGGAAAAAACCCACAGAAAACTGAACAGCTGACTTGTTATTCAGTAGTCTCACGACCATACCAACAATTCATTCATACAAACTGCCACAAGTTCATTCATCACACAAAGCGATTGTGTAATTTCTTTCTTTCTTTTTTACTAGTTTTATGTGGGAACCTGCCATTACAGTTTAGTGTTATGTGCCAATACAGCTTCTGAACCTGAAAAATGTATAAATAGAAAATTCCCAACCAACCTGCTTCTTATTAGGGTGGGGTATGTTTTCACCAAGAAATCAGAAATATTTCGGTAAGTGAGATCCTGAAGAATTTCTGTACTATGCTGAACCCTCTATAAGATGAAGAAAATACTCATTAAATTCTTTCTGGTTATAATTTATTATTTCAGAGATTCAGAGGCAAGAAAAGACCTCATAGAAAAGTTTTAGATTAAAATAAGTGTTATTTCACTGGAAACTGAAAGCTGCCTTGTCTTCCTTTGGGATTTTATTTGTATATTTTGATCTCAAGCCACATAAAATAACTAAAAGCCACATTGGATTTGCTGAATGCTTCAAAAGATTTGTAAGCAGGGAGCTAAAAATGTTGGCAAGTGACATTTAAAGCCTGACTTTTACTATAAGACAGATATAAAGATTTAAACACATATACACGTTTGTAATTTTAGAGAATAAATACAACAGTCTTGTGCAGAGGTGGGTTTCAGCAGGTTCTGACCAGTTCTGGAGAACCGGTAGCGGAAATTTTGAGTAGTTTGGAGAAGCAGTAATAAAAATTCTGACTGGTCCCACTCCCATCTATTCTCTGCTTCCCAAGTCCCAGCTGATCAGGAGGAAATGGGGATTTTATAGTATCCTTCCCCTGGAGTGGTGTGGGTGGGAATGGAGATTTTACAGCATCCTTCCCCTGCCATGCCCTTAAAGCCACGCCCACCAAGCCATGCCACACCCACCAAGCCACATCCACAGAACTGGTAGTAAAAAATTTTGAAACCCACCACTGGTCTTGTGGCACTTTAAAGTCTAATTAGTTTAATGTAACAGACTATGGCACTTTAAAGTCTAATCAGTTTAATGCAACAGACTGTGAGTTACAAAATCTTACTCAATAATTAATCCTTTAAGTGCCAAAAGACTCTTCACATTTCCTGCAATTTTAAATGAACACATTTCTTTTTAGATTGTGATAATTGAGCAAATATACAATTCTTTTGTAGATAGCAAGTAAAATTCATGAAGAATGTGAATTGAGCCACTGAGAGGCAGTGTTGCCTTCCCATAGCAAAGATATGGGATACTTTCTTTGAAGTAATAGCGATTTTATAACCTATCCGGTAATCTTTGGCAAAGCAGTCTGGAAATAGTTTCCTAATACATCCCTGTTTTCTAGAAAGAACAATTTATGTGATTATGAATTTTTATTTTGCACTGACAAGGCTAAACAAAATCTCTGTGTACCCTTAAACAGAATTTATGATCAAAATTCCCATTACTAATGCCCTTTTATTACAGTTTATCATCTCTTCACAGTCTTTTCCAACCTGGACTCATTTTGGATGGAATGAGTAACAGGGCTTTGGAGAGCTTTAGTTCCTAGGCTAAGAAAGTCCCATGATACTTACATTCCTAAAATGTTCTTTGTCATTTTCTGAACTCCAGCCTTGGAGAGTATTATAAATTCTATATGAATGTACAATACTACTTTAGATGCAATCAGAATAGTATAATTAATATTATCAGGTCTTCTCTACTTCTGTGCTGTCATCTAGAAAACATCCGATTTTTGCAGCTAAGTAGCCCCTAGCTTAATGTTTTGTTTTTCCTTAAAAAAGACACCCCCCCCAAAAAAAAGTTTAAAGATTTGTAAAACTATTTCAATAAACTATAATCAGTCCAGAGGATTTTGTTACTTTACTTTATTGATTAATGGTAAAAGACAAAAACAAAGGAAAGCAAAACTTGTAGTAATTAAGGTGCTGGATCAGAAGTAGCGTGATCCAGGTTCAAGTCTGCCATTATTCATTCATCCATTACCATTATCAGGGAAACTCACCCAGCGTTGGGCCAGAAATTCTATCTCAGCTAAATCAGAGGCACCATAAAGAGTGAGAGGATCAAGAAGAGATAATGTAAAAATGAATATTGCTGAGTTCCTAATATCCATATATTAGGATGTTGCATAGATATGGGAAAGAAGCTGAATTTATGTCACAATGGCACAATGCTCATTTTAAGGACAACATCACATCTGAACACAGCATGGTGGATTGTTGAGAGAAAAAAAATAAAGAGGAAAGAAAGCACGTGTATGCCACTCTAAACTATGAAAGAATGATGGAATATAATCAAAACAAACCTCTGGCTGTTAGGATTTACAACGAAAACATGAATACATTTAACACTACATCATTTGCAAAATGGCTATTCTTCCATACCAATATATCTGCCTGGTAAATATGTTATCCAGATCTTCCCTCCCACTGTTAATCGATTTCAACAAAAGTCACATTGCTTCGTATTAGTAGTTGATACCCAAATAGTACCTGTGGTGGAGGAAGACCTCCTGCTCCTAGTGGACACTCTGGTAGCATAGTGAATTTCTTCCTAGTGCTGCATTCACACGCAGGTGAGGGATTGTCAGGACTCCATGTGTTAGTCCGAAAAAGGGCAGACACATGATAAGGGACAGTTGGTGTCCTCCAGGCCATTGATGTAGCAATGCAAGAATAGTTACTATGCAGGGAATTCAAAACCCAGTGTAAATATCAAAGTGATCACCTATGATCTTGCAAAATTATTGTATTTATATCTCTTGTAACAGGACCAAAAATTCAAAGGAATGCCTCCTAAGTATCCTTTAAATAGAAACGAATGACACTCCGTTTTCTTCATCATAAGCCTGTGGATTTTTTTTTTCCATACAGAAGCCATATAAAAATAATTTAATCTAATTTCATGCCTAATAATTGAAATTCAATTACATTTTACTTAAATTTATATTTCAATACAGTTAATATCATTACCTTCCCTTTCTGTTGCATTAAAAATTACGAACTTTTGGAGGTCTCTAAGGAGTGTGCTCAGGTTTTTCAGAGACTGTATACAATCATAGAGTTTGAAGGAACCTCATAGGTAACTACTCCCTGCTTTCTGTTCAATGCAGATGCAATCCATACATTTCTAACTGATGACCATACTGTGTCTGAAAACCCCTATCTGACCCTGGGGACTTAAGCTGGGCAACTCCAATTTATAAGGTGACTTTCCGTACTTAAAGAGAGTAACTTAGGGAACTATTTCCTTGAACTTTTAGATTTATTTAACTCCTTTATTAAACAGCAATATATATGGATTCCATAGAACTACTACTAAAACTGTTAATTCTAGTCTAGTGTATCTAGGCAAGGCCCATTTTAAAAAAAATACACAAATGATACGGCCTGGTTTTACACATCCTGCTATCCCATGGAATAGTTTGTTTTGCGCTTAAGCACAAATTGTAAGCCTAGAAGTTGTACAGGTTTACAATTTGTAAATATATTGTGGCAACTCTGAAGCTACGTTGGTTGGTATTCACATTTTAGGTTTCATATTTTGTCTTATTTTTTGATGCCACTGTCAACTTTGCATTTTCTTTAAACCACTACTTTTACTCAATGTTCAGAAGGCAAATCTTTCTGGGGTTACCACCTTCCTGTTTATTCCTATGTATTATGGCTGATTGCCAAAACAAAATAATTAAAACGAACTGCTGACTCTGATGGTGGCACTATTTGTTCCAGGAGGACATCAAAAAGTAAGATAGCTTGCACTATTTTTAATCTGTGTGGGCTGAAATTCCTTACACCAGATGCAACACAAAACTCTATCTCTTAGAAGACAATGCAAGGACAAAATGAACAGATGGAAAGAGAAGTCGAAACAAACACTTAGACAAACTATCCCCAAGATGTTGCCTTCCAAATATGTTGGCACTCAGGTTGTAGAAGTTACAACCAGCATGGACATCGGCTTATTTAGATCCAATTTTGTATGTATTTAATTATAAACCCACTTAAATTGGATAGTTTTATTTCTAACAGATAAGCAGTAGAAGTAACTCGTGTGAACCTAGCCAGATTTTCTTAATGTTATTTCTTGATTTTAAACAAGCCCGACAGACCAATTGATTAAAATAATAGCTGTACAATCCTTGTTTTGTTACACATTTATAACATATTTATAACCAAGTGATTTAGTTTCACCACCCTATTTCTTTCTCAATGCAGATCTTCTATTAGGAGTCTTGCATCACAGATTGGAAAAGAAACCCAGAGTGGCTGTAACGCTATAGGTAAGGCAATCAGTAATCATCGGAGGGGATAAGAACATAATGTATAAATTCCACATTTAGTCAGTGATAGAGATCAGCGAGACTTAATCTGGTTGTGATTAATTTAAATCTCTTTCATTCCATTGGGTCTAATTTAAAATTGTCTATTGTTCCATAGGCTCTTGCTTAATGTTGTGGGATGAAGGGACTTTATCTTGTTAAAACTTCAGTAATAGTATAGGATCTTTATAATTGGAGAGAGAGAGAGAGAGAGAGAGAGAGCGAAAATGAACTTACTAAAGGGGTTCTCTTTTCAAGCAGCGATTTCCAAATCCTGGTTTCTTTAAAAAGGCATCACGAAGAGAAACCATATGTTCACTGCCAGGGTGTTCATTGCTAATGAGATTGGGTGAGATTTAGATTATAAAAAGAGATTAACTATAGGAAAGTACAACTGCAAATGAAAATTAGCAGAATCACTGGAGATATTACTAAGGAGTCTGTGTAGCGTAGAGGGCTAATGCCTCCTACTAAAGGCAGCAATTAACACCAGCTGCCTGTAATTTCTCTGAGTTCAATCCTAGCCAGGCTCAAGGTCGACTCAGCCTTCCATCCTTTCTAAGGTGGGTAAATTGAGGACCCAGTTTGTGGGGGCAATAAGTTGACTTTGTATAAATATACAAAAGTATGAAGGCTATTGCTTAACGCATTGTAAGCCGCCCTGAGTCTCTGGAGAAGGGCGGCATATAAATCAAATTAAAAATAAAATAAAAAAAAAATAAAATAAATAAAATAAATTAACTACCCAATTTTAGATGAAGCCTGTATATTTCATAATGATTATAATTTTTTTTAAAAAAAATTGCATTATTGTTTACTACAAAGGTTTAATTTCTCAAAGGCATGATAAGCAAAGACATTCGTGCATAGTCCTGATTAACAAATGGAAAATAGTTTTATATAAAAGATAAGATAGTAGAAGACTTGTGGCTGAACATTTGCAATTCATACAGCCTGCTTATCCAACATTCCCCCCCACCAACCTCCCCGCCCCACCCCCGATTCAGTCAAATGCTATTGTTTTGTTATGTGCTGTCAAGTCAGCATGGACTCTTAGTAACAACATGGAAGACTTTTTCCGGAATTTTCTGTCCCCGGGTTTGAATTCATTAACACTGTAATCAAGTCCGTTCTCCATGTTCCTAGTACTAGACTTAGGTCAATGCAATATCATATCTCAACAAAGTGAAATTTTTTTATCTAGTTATGAGTCAGCGTTCTTTCTGGAAAACTACTCAATATTCATATAATTCAATACAATAGATTGTAATCCATCAAAACTCCAATTACTTCATTTCTTTGTACATAAAAAAAGAGACCACTCCTTTCTCAATATATTAAGAGATTTTTTAAAAAAAATCCTAAGAAGTGAAAGTTTGAGAATGGAGTGGGAGCACCCCCTGAAACTCACTATATTATATTCTATCACTATATTAGTCTTTGAAAACTGAGATGATGATCTCATAAGCTATATTTAGCAATGATGCAAATAGGAAGATGTTGCATATACCGTATTTTTCGCACTATAAGACATTCCGGACCATAAGATGAATCTAGCTTTTGGGGAGGAAAACAAGGGAAAAAGAATCTGCCTCTGCCTCCCAGCAGTTTGCCTCCTTGCAGCAAACAGCGAACAGCCTGGTCAGCTTCAGCACAGCCTGATTTAGCACAAGCAGCTGATTGGCAGTTGGATCAGCCTCCCAGAATACCACCGATCGGCTTTTCCAGGCTGCAGGGATTGCCGCCGCCCATCGCTGCCACCTATCGTTGCCTCTGTGCGCCCCATTTTTGGCTTCCACACACCACATTTTCAGCCTCTGCATGCCCATTTTTAGCCTCCAGGCATCCCATTTTTGTCCCATTCCAGGCTGTGGGAATTGCTGCCACCGCTGCCAATTGCTGCTGTTGCCAGTGATAGAAGGCAATGGTGGTGATCCCATCTACCTGGAAAGGGCTGAAAACGGGGCACACGGAGGCCAAAAATGGGATGTGTGGAAGCAGCAATAGGTGGCGGCGGCGATGGGTGTTAGCGATCCCCACAACCTGGAACAGTTGATTGGTGGTATTCTGGGAGGCCGATCCAACCACCAGCTGCTCATGCTAAATCAGGCTGTTCTGAAGCTGAACAGGCTGTTTGCTGTTTGCTGCAAGGAGGCAAATTGCTGGGAGGCAGAGGTCGAAGGGTGGGGGATAGCAGATGGGTGGGGCTTCGGCAACATTCATTCTATAAAATGCACAGACATTTCCACCCATTTTTGGGGGGGAGGAAGTGTGTCTTATAGATACGGAAAAATACGGTATATCTGATCTCCAACTGTATGGTGAAGTCTAGCTAATCTTATCGGATCTTAAAAGTTAATCACGGTCAGATCAGGTTAGAACACGGATGGGGGGGTACATCAGAAAACCTCACAGTTATATGTAAGACTACTGTTAAAGTCAAAAATAAAGTAGAAAAAGGCAACAGCAAAAAAGAGTTGCTCAGAAAATTACATGAATTTGCCCATGAAATCATGAGGAATCAAGCTCAATTTGAATAATATATATTTACTCAATTTACAGAATTGTGTTATGTTGTATTAGGTTAAACTGTTATGTTAATGTATCGCAATAATCAGAACTGGCTCCCAGCAGTTAAAATAAATTTTTTTTTAAAAAAGGAAGAAAAATAATCAATAAAAGTGTAAAATGTTTATGATTACATGGTCTGGTCATACATGACAAACATTCCATTCATTTAGGCATTCCTTATCTACATAATTTCAGTATCTCATAGTTTAGCTACTTAGAGAAATACATTCAAGAGCAAAGCAAAGTCAGCAATAGATATAGACTTGTTTAAAACAGAAATCTACTGTGTTTTCCTGAAAATAAGCTCTTCCCCGAAAATAAGCTCTCCCCTAAAAATAAACCCTTTCCCAAATATAAGCCATCCCCCCAAAATAAGTCCTCCCTCAAAAATAAGCCTGAAAATATTTAAACAGCTGGTCCCCATCATTTCCTCTGGTTAGGGTTAGGGAGACACAGCTGGAAATCAGGTAAGACAGCAAGAGGAGCACGCCCCAAAATAATAAGACCTCCCTGAAAATAAGGCCAAGCGCTTATTTTGAGGTTAAAAAAAATAAGACAGGGTCTTATTTTCGGGAAAACACGGTAAAAAATAATATCTTACAGCAAATACTGGATTAACCAGCATCATTACTAACCAGAATGTAGGAAACATCAGAGACAAGGTTACTTCAAAAATAAATATACTAAGGAATCCTCTGACCTGAAGAAAGTAAATTGATGTCCATAGAGCCAAGGGTGGAGGGTTAGACTGGGATATTCACCAAATGGAGGGATGAAGATTGTAATTATCAGAGCCAGCAACACGAAGCTAGCAGGTAGAACAATCTGCCGGTAGAACAATATGGAATATGTGAGATAACTGCTTTCACACAGTATCTTATTAATAGCAATAATAATAGCACTTGAACTTACAGTATATACCGCCCACAGTGCTTTATAGCACTCTCTAAGCAGTTTACAGAGTCGGCATGTCACCCCTAAACAATCCAGGTCCTCATTTTATTGACCTCAGAAGGATGGAAGGCTGAGTCAACCTTGAGCCGGTGAGAATCGAATTCCTGCCTGTGGGCAGAGTTAGTGTGCAATACTGCATTCTAACCCCTAATGTCTATGTACTATTTCAATATAAGTTACAAGAAGATCTAGAGTGAATTCTTGTGCTGGAAATCTATCTAACCTTGGTTGTAATTCACATTAAAATGTGGTTACACAGTAAATTTCAATTTCTACATTTCTGGTTTTTTAAAAAAACCCTAAACGAAAAATTCTTACTAATGGCTTCTCAGTTATATAAAATAAGACTAAAACAACCTAGGAAGCTGCATTGGTTAACCTGGTTTAGTATTGCTGTCCAGTGGCTTTTGGACAGATGTTCCTGGATGGAGTATGTTATGTTATGTATGGAGAATACATGCAAACTATTTCCAAGGATATAAATGCCTAGCCAAAAGAATGTTCTAAGCTATGTATGTGTGGTATAATTCTCACTCTAGGACTGTGATGGCGAACCTTTGGCACGGGTGCCACAGGTGGCACGCGGAGCCATATCGGTGGGCACGCGAGCTCAGCTCCAGCACAAATGCGTGCGCCAGCCAGCTGATTTTCGGGCCTTCTGGGTCAACCAGAAGTCAGGTAACACACTATTTCTGGCCTCCGGAGAGCCTCTGGGGGGCGGGGGGAGGTCATTTTTGCCCTCCCCAAGTTCCTAGAAAGGCTCTGGAGCCTGGGGAGAGCAAAAAACGGGCCTCCCGGGCCCACTGTGTCATCACGTGCCAAAAGCAAAGGGAGCACAGGGGGGCGGGGCACATAAAATTATGACTGTGGGCACGCGTGCGTGTGACCCCACCGTGCTCCCCCCACTTTTGGCACACAATGGCAAAAAGGTTAGCCATCACTGCTCTAGGACATTTTTATTCATTTGTTATATTTATGTCCAGCTTTTCTTCTAGGAGTTCAAGGCAGACTATTTGATTTCCTTTCTCTTTATTTTCACAACAATAACCCTGCAAAGTAGGTTAGATTCAGAGAGAGTACAGAGGGTCCAAAAGCCCCTTCTGAGCTCCATGTTTGAGTGGGACTTGAATCAGGATCTTTTTGATCCCAGCCCAACTTCTTAATCACTGAATACTTAACATACTGAACAGGGATAGCTGATTCTACAATGTAGATTCTGGACTTTCACACTACAATAGAACTCTAATAAACATCTTCATTAACTTTGATATATGTCATTTGGGGTGGGGATGGAGAATAGTAAGCATGTACCTGAGCCAAGAAGTCTTTAATACTACGGGTGGTATGATGGAAACGTTTGATGAGAAGAGCTTTAATCTGCTGAAGTATAAGCTGGCCACCTTTATTTTGCCAAGATCCTTTGCCATCACTCTTATCTCCATCCAGAGAAGCACAGCTGTTTGTTGAAGCTCCCTCTTTGGCTCCAGCAGAAGCATTCTCCTGTGCGGCTCCTGGATTTTACAAATAAGAATTCCCATGCCAGTTTTGTTCAGGGCACAATGAAAAATATTTTAGTCCCACAAGTCAGAGATCCATTTATTTCTTCAAGACTGAAGTTTAGACATGATAACAATAGATTTTTAAAGTTTTAAGCATCAATCTGTGAACTATCTTTATGGATAGTCCTCGCCTTACAACCATTCATTTAGTGACTGAAGTTAAAACCATGCTGAAAAAAGTGACTTATGCCTGGTCCTCAACTCACAAATAACGCAGCTTTCCCCACAGTCATGTGATCAAAATTTGGTCAGTTGGCAAACCAGCATGTATTTACGAGAGTTGCAACATTCCAGGATCATGTGATCACATTTGCGACCTTCTCCGTTGGCTTCCAAAAAAGCATAGTTAATGGGAAAAGCTACTTTTGTTTAATGACCATATGGTACACCTTAACAACTGCAGTGATTTATGTAACAATTGTGGCACAAAACGTCATAAATTTGGGTGCAACTCACTTAACAAATGCCTTGCTTTGCAACAAAAATTCTGATCCCAATTGTTATAAGTCAAGGACTATATACATATAAAATACTCAGTCAATCCACTATGCAGAAATGAATGCCTGATCCCAATTTTTATAAGTCAAGGTCCCTCTTTCTCTTCCTCCCTCTCTATCTATCTATCTATCTATCTATCTATCTATCTATCTATCCATTCATTTCTGCATTGTGGATTGCGTGGTATATATCAATATATATTGACCAAATATACATACATACATACATACAAGTTTTGGTGTATTCGGGTCTTTTCCCGTGTAAGATCTTACACGGAAAAAGATCCGAATACACCAAAACTTGCATACCTCTACTTGTGAAAATCTACACACACACACACACACACAGACACACACACACACTTGTTTTCTTTCCTTTTCATAGGCTTTATGTGTATTTCTCTTTAGCCAGGTTCTTCCTACGTAAACCAAGATTTTTATGCAGCCCTAGTTCAGTGAAATCATAATCCACTAGTTTCTATGAAACATTTGATGAGTTCTATGAAACTAGTGGATTGTGATTTCACTGAACTAGGGCTGCATAAAAATCTTGGTTTATGTAGGAAAAACCTGGCTAAAGAGAAATACACATAAAGCCTACGAAAAGGAAAGAAAACAAATACTGTACCTTTACAGAGAGGATACATGGGATGAGGGTGTGGCTAACTGATGAGGGTTTATAAACCCGAAATAGATTTATCTTAGTCTCCAAATGGGCAGCAGAGGGTCTGCTGGCTGTCAGAAAAAAAGCCTATACATATGTATATATGTATGTATATATATATAATACCCAGGCAATCCACAATGCAGAAATGAATGGATGGATGGATGGATGGATGGATGGATGGATGGATGGATAGATAGATAGATAGATAGATAGATAGATAGATAGATAGATAGATAGATGAGAGCAGGTGGGAGTGGGGGAGAGAGAAAAGGAGAATGATAGCAAAAGTAACCAATAGGCTTCAGCATGATCAGACTGAATGTCTTCACAGCACTTTTAATCATTTCTGCACTGTGGATTGACTGGGTATTTTCCGAAACATAGCCTCTTTTCTTGATATGAGAATGTTTCCTAACTTATGGAAGAGGCAATAGATAGCATGAGCTGGAGACAGGAAGCACATGATTTAAGTGAACACTACTGTACTGAATGTTATAGGTGGTAAGAGGTATACTGGAATTCACCGCTATATTTGTAATACTAAAATACGTGAGACTTTTCATACAAACTTTGGTTTTCAGAGACTCGATTATGGAATGCATACCTGTATTGGGTATTTCAAGGTCAGCCTCAGCTGTAACCTTCAAGAAAACCTGAAAGACAGGTATATGAGAAGATGCTGTATGGAAGCAAAGGAAGCACTGGCATCTTTAAGCATATCCTCTCCCTCCACCCCAATGCAACACAAGTGAAAAATCTTGCTCTTCTCATTTTATTTTTAATGAATGTTTAAAAAACTCTAAAAGGGCACAAAATAATCTATAAAATCAGGATAATAGGAAGAAATATAAAGTTAGTATAGGATTATACTAACTATCCCATCTTTATCCCCTTAACCTTCCATCTTTATTCTGGTGTCTTCAGATGGGGTAAATTACAACTCCCATCTTCCTATCAGACAGTTCTAATTCAATAGTTATTATTACTCTAGCAATATTTGTTACTACAATGCAGGGAAAAACACCACTGCCCTACAGAAATTATTTCTACCTCTCCAAAAACTAAAACACTGGCTTAATATCGGCAGATGATTATACAATTAGTTTGGAGCATTCATCCAAAATAGAAAAGCAAGGGCTGGGCAAAAGTAAACTGCTTGAATATCTGAAGATTACTAACCTCTTCAAGTGGTGTATCTGAGATCCCAAAACTGCTGAGTCCTACGTCAGCCAGGGTTTCCTCTAATTCTCTGAAAAGACTGGAATAGGCTCGTTCTTTAAAATTCTTATTTGGCAGAAGATAGACAAGTTCTTGACCAATATTTTCAATTAACTGTGCTTCTGGAACATGATGGTGGACAATTTCATTTAGTTCATTCACATTACCTATTTGAGAAAATCAATAAAGTGAATTATTTATAAAAGTGTTATTTATTATTAGGTCTATAAAAGAAGGTGAAAGAACCTGGTGCTCTCTGGATTGTCTGCTTACAGGCAAACAATACTTATCGAAGTAACTTTGTTAGTGTGTGTGTGTGGGGGGGTCTACTACCTGTTTATTTATAGTAGCTTGTCCTACTAATTGTGGTGCAGGTGTAGTTTTCTCCTTAGTAGTTCCTTGTTTAGGATATTGTTTTCTGCTTGATTGCAACCCCTCCCCCCCAAAAAACAGATAGGCTAAATTTCTGTATAGTGTATAAAGAGGGAGCAGACCCTATACTCACTCACATGGATGATGTTTTCTAGTTGGGCAATGAAATGTTTGAAAGCGAACAACCAAACTCAAGGTTTCCACAGTTCAACTTTGAGCTACATATATATTCTCTTCTATAGGGAGTTGAGAGAGAATGGCCACTTTCATTCTATTCACTATGATCCTTGTGGCTCAGTCAAATATATTTCAAGAATCACACTATCAAGTATTTTGTTTGTTTGTTTGCTTATTTATTTAATATCCTGCCTTTATTTTATTTACAAATGACTGAAAGTAGTTAACATATCCGACACATTTTCCTCTTCTTTTCCCCACAACTCTGTGAAATGAGCTGAGAGACAGTGATTGAAAGTCACCCAGATGGCTTTCATGGCTAAGGTAGGATTATAACTCACAATCTCCTGCTTTCTAGCCTGTTTTCTTAGCTACTAGATCTGTGATGGCGAACCTATGGCACGGGTGCCACAGGTGGCACACGGAACCATATGTGGGGGCACATGAGCGGCCCTAGCTCAGCTCCAGCACACATTTGCCCTCCGGCCAGCTGATTTTCGGGCCTTCCGGGCCCACCGGAAGTTAGGAAATGGGCTGTTTCTGGCCTCCGGAGGGCCTCCAGGTAGGTTTGAGGAAGGCCGTTTTTGCCCTCCCCAGGCTCCTAGAAAGCCTCTGGAGGCTGGGGAGAGTGAAAAATGGGCCCACTGTGCCATCACACGCCAAAAGTGGAGGGAGCACACGCACGCGCACGAGAGGGTACAGCATGGGTGGGCATTGAATTATGGGTGTGGGCACACATGCACACGATCCCCCCGCTCTACCCCTGCTTTTGGCACGTGACAGCAAGAAGGTTAGCCATCACTGTACTAGATCAAACTGGGTCTCTCAAATAGCGTCAAGAAAGACTGTTTATAATTTCTGCAAGTGCCATATTAACTTAAAGCCATAAAGCAGCAAGAGCTGGGGATTTCCCACTGAAATCACAACTCCTTGGTCGATGTATCT
Organism: Masticophis lateralis; assembly: GCA_030761175.1. NCBI lineage: Eukaryota > Metazoa > Chordata > Lepidosauria > Squamata > Colubridae > Masticophis > Masticophis lateralis. The sequence continues at coordinate 128,277,252 of JAUDYJ010000003.1, forward strand.
AAATGAAAATTTACACATACTTTGTATTCACAAATGCTCTTTGGAAAAAAAAAAATTAAAAGGCAAATTGAAGAAAAAAGGCAGAGGAGAAATCATCATCATTCTCATTTACTAACAACCAAAAGAAGGTATATAAACATATTGATTTCAGTTGTACACATTCTAATCAGTCTAGATGTTCTTGATCAAGAGTCATTTGCTCAAAAGTTGGAATTGTGATAATGCTGGGATTACAAAATATAGTCCAAAATGACCTAATGTGTATTTACTAGAAGCATGAGAGTCCTGCTGAACACAAATAGCCTTTTATGCCAGAGGCCTCCAAGGAGAATTTTATCACGGCCACTCCCCGATGGTTTTTCTAAACCTCTTGTCCTCCGAAACTCTATTTACCTATTATACCTAATAATCACTGATAGGCCCATTGTTTGTGAAAGTGAGTAAGCCAGTTCCATCTAATAACATTGTGCAATGAACATGTGAGGCAAACCCTGTTCTTACCTTCTAGTTCCTCTTCAACAACAGTATCCCCTTTGTCCACAGAGGCACGGCAGCTGGAGCAAGAGCATGAACACCTGGATCCGAGGCTACAGGAGGCCTGTAAGAAGATAGGTAATAATATCTTTTTTTTAAAAAATTTGATTTATATGCCGCCCTTCTCCAAAGATTCAGGGCGGCTTACAATACGTTAAGCAATAGCCTTCATACTTTTTGTATATTTATACAAAGTCAGCTTATTGCCCCCACAAACTGGGTCCTCAATTTACCTACCTTAGAAAGGATGGAAGGCTGAGTCAACCTTGAGCCTGGCAAGATTCGAACTGATGTAATTGCAGACAGCTGGATGTTAATTACGGTGCTTTAGTCTGCAGAGCTAAACCAGGCTCTCTTCTTCCTTTTCTGTATGTTCATATTACATAATACCTATAGTTACACAGTGCGAACATTTCCAGGTAAATCAAGGACAGCTTTTTCCTCAATCTTAGGGAAAATGTATCTGAGTGTGATAAAGAGTACAGCGAGTCCTTGACTTAGAACCTTTCATTTAGTGACCTTGTGACATTATATGTACCATTAGTCAAATTGTGCCGACTGGTGACTCCCAGGGGGAGGGCCTTCTCTGTAAAGGTTCCAACCCTTTGGAATGAACTGCCCCCTGATATACGAAACATCCCTAATCTCCGTGCTTTCCGCTGTGCCCTCAAGACCCTGATGTTCAATCAGGCAGGGCTAAGCACGTTAACTGGGAATGATTAAAATATTATATATTTCTGGGTTTTATTTATTTGGGCTAAACTATGCTATAATTTTAATTATCAATTTTATGATGTTTATGTATCTTTTATTTTTTCTTGACTGTACACTGCCTTGAGTCCTGCGGGAGAAAGGCGGTATAGAAATATAATAAATAAATAAATAAATAAATAAATAAATTATAACAGCATTGAAAAAAAGTGACTTACAACCAATCCTCACATTTACAACTGTTGCAGCATCCCCCTAATTGCGTGATCAAGATTCAGGTGTTTGGCGGCCACATATATTTACCACAGTTTCAGCATCCCACTTGGCTTCCATCAAACCAAATCAATGGGAGAAGCCATTCACTTAGTGACTGCATGGGTCACTTAACAGCGGCAATGATTTGCTAAACAGACATGGCGAAAAAGTTGTAAAATCAGGCATGGCTCACTTAACAACTGCCTTGCTTAGCAGCAGAAATTCTGGTCCCAAATGTGGTCGTAAGTCAAAGACTACCTGAGGTTGATTTCTACATAATTCCTACATATTGGCAATGGGGTATTGTATTTAAAGTTACAAAATGGAATATACAACCTTCATAAAGGAATAAGCTATCCTTAAAAAAAATAATAATGACACAAATTAAACCAGTATTTTTCAGAAAGGAGTTAAAAACTTACACACTAGATAATTTAAAACAGGGGTCTCCAACCTTGGCAACTTTAAGCCTGGCAGACTTCAATTCCCAGCTGGCTGGGGAATTCTGGGAATTGAAGTCTGCCAGGCTTAAAGTTGCCAAGGTTGGAGACCCCTGATTTAAAAAGCACCCTGATCTTAGAGCAAAATGTTATCCTACAAATTCCTGGTGAACAGATTTTTTTTTTCAATTATGACCTACTAAAAAGAAAATGGAGCTGTTCCCTTTGGAATGTTTCATTATTTGTGTGTGGTCACTGACAAAGCTCTACTTCTGCCTATCACACTATCAGGCTATGAATAGTCCTTCTCAGCTGCTTTTAGTTTAGATTAGGTGTTAGTGGCTGAGATGTTGTATAAGTATTTAGGACTAAGCCTTTTATTATATATAGTCTAATGCAGGGAGGGTGTCCAACCTTGGCAACCTTAAGACTTGTGGGCTTCAATTCCCAGAATTCCCCAGCCCAATTCTGAGAGTTGAAGTCCACAAGTCTTAAAATTGCCAAAGTGGGACACCCCTAGTAGGTTTAATAGCAGAAAGGCGAACAGTGCAGGACGATTATTAGAGACTTCTCCCTTGAGATCAGCTCTAAGAAAACAGAAAGAAGGATATTTTATATCCTTTTGTCCAAAGCCTAGAAATACAGAACACACAAACATTGTCCAGTCAGGAAACATAAGGCGTAGATACAGAACCATGCTATCTTCCACATGTTGAAGTTTTTTTTTTAAAATTTAAAATTCCCTGATTTAACCAATACAAATCAAATCTTTAGATTAAAAGAGGTTGATTAGGGGAAAGAGAATGCAAGGAAAAGCAAGGGAAGGTTACAGCCACACAATGAGAATTCAAAACAATTAATACAATCAGGCTAATCTAACTAAACTAGATATTTATTGTAACCTTGAATAAGATACTGAGTTTTCAAGACATCCAGATCCAGGCTGTTCACAACACATTCTCCTCCTTCCGACTTCTTTTCCCCCGCTCAATTTAAGAATATGGAAGATAATTAAAAGCCATCCTTTTAGACTGCCATTTTGCTCATAAAATACTCTGCTCTTGAACTCATGAGTCTATCTAGTAAATCAGAATTTGCTAGTGTCTATAAACCATCTTCCTAGTGACTCCTGATTGGTAATGGTCCAATCTAGATTCCACTAGTTATGCCACTCTATTAGTGGGATTAAAGGGAAGCAACATTTTTAGAAAACAAAAGCTGCATTCTGTTAATTCAACATCCCAGATGCTTTAGGGGGCACTATTGTACCATATCAAAAACTACCGTCAGTGCTTATCATAAGGCAATTAAAATGAAATTGAATATGAAGCTATGGAAGTGCCCGGAGGAACACATTTGGCGTGGGAATGATCGTAATATGGGTACCAGTTATATCTTCCTGGAAGGAGCTTGAGTGGAACCTTACAATGTAGCCATCTACTTCGTTTCTGTGAATAGGACCTCTTGAACCTCGAACTGAGCCTGGAAACATACTTGCATCATATGATTAGCCAGTACCAGTTAGTATATCTGTCACAAAATTTTGGAGTGGTTCAAGTTTTTGAACCACATTCAAAGATAAACCCAGACACAAGGTACTGCAGTTATCAAAACACATTTAGTTTTTAATGATGCTGCAGTTATACAAGCAATTAATAGTTTGTCCTTTCAATCTACCGGTTCCGTTACCCATCCTCTCCTACTTTTATGTGATTTATCTACCTATTTTGTTTCTCTTCCTTTCTCTTTCAACTTAAGTGCATTCCTTCCTGAGCTCTACAGCTTCAGTATAACTCTTCAACTACCATTCCTTACCCAACCTCAATCAACCAAGATTCCCATATCAATGCCTTGAGTTATTTATAAATAATGTAAAAAAATAATAAAAGGTGGGATACAAATTAATAAATGTTCTATGGCTCGTTCATACTTTTGCTTCACATTCATTTTCCCCACGGAAGTAGCATAGAATATAGCATAATTCATATTTAAAGGCCAGCCGAGCTGTTATTTAGTAGTGCCACTTCATTCTTAGCCCTGAATAGAATGTATGTAACTCACAATATCTGAATTCACTCTGGGGCCAAATGCTATTTGTGCAAAAACGGTGCTAACCACTTACATTTTTTTGACCATTTTCAACACTTCTCATCTTGCGAACCAAGGTGAGATAAAAGCCTGATCCAAAGGAGTTCTTTAAAAAAACAGGTGATCCTGAGCAGTGCAGCTTTCCTCGGGAAACGATGGCAATGCGATCCCCAAGGATATCTGCCTCATCCATGTGATGGGTAGACAGTATGATGGTCCTGCCTGAGAGGAAGCAACAGATCTGTCAAACATTCATTCAGGCATTCAGGATGTGTACCTGGCATTGATGCAGAGGATTGTACGGATGCGCGCACAGGAATCTTTTATCCCTGACTTTTTCATGCTATTTCAAACACTGATAATCTGCCACAGAGGATGGGGCAAAGAGAATGATGCACAATGTTCACATCTCCTGAATTTTCAAATATCTACATTAGAAGTAGGCAATCAGGAGGCACCATGGGAAATGTTGAGAACATATTGTTGGCAATATACCGGTAGGTGCTCCTTGACTTAGGACTGTAATGGAGCCTGGAATTACAGTGGTAAATGGTAATCATGCGACCCAGTGGTAACAACTGGGTCACATGATTGAACCCAGTTTTTACAATCATTTTTGTTTAGGATTGCTTTCCCTGGCTTAAACACCCTATAATATTTTGATAGTGTGGAGATCAAGAGAAACGACATTGTTTTGTCCCAAAACACAGCAGAAAAAGTTTACTGGAAGAATTTGAACATTCCAGCTGGATCTGGAAAGAATTCTGGCTTGTAGATGTCAATGGAAACTTAAAATACTTATCATTTATAAACAAAAAAGGCAGACTTATTGCAACCATATAAAGACCTAATCAGCCACTGTAGATCATATCACAAAAATCATATGACTGATTCCTAAAGTCTTTCAAGTTGGAGCTATTTCTTTGAATAAGCAAAGCAAAGTCTTCATTGTTGACTGAGCTTCAGATGTTGCTAGTTCGTAACTTTATTTGTTCACATTTTTAAATTATTCTGTTGTTAAAATGTTCAGTTTTGGCGATAGTTCTGGTCTTTTCTGACTGTATACTGCAGTCAGAAAAGAGGAACCAACTTCTTCCCTGGTCCAACACCTTAAAGCCACAGGACATGAAATTGACTTTAAAAAGACCAGAACTATCGCCAAAACTGAACACTTTAACAACAGAATAATTAGAGAAGCCATCGAGATAGAAAAACGCCCACACAGCATGAACAAACGAGACGATACCTCCCGCCTACCAGCCATTTGGAAACCTGCCCTTATTGACAAACGAGTCCTTAACACGAGGATTGACATCAGACCCACACTCACGAAAGCCACACAGAATGTCACCACCACACATCCATGCAGAAAACAGACTCAAACCCACACTGATGATGAAGCACGACCACGGACCTGAAGCCAGACCGCGGCTGCATCATTAGCCACTTTAAACCAATCCAATCCATACATGAAGCAGACTGAAACCCACCATGAAGTGGTGGCATGGCCACGAACACGAAGCCAAACAACAGCAATGCAGTTCACCAGCTCAAATCCCCCTGCAACACAGACTAATCCGAGCACAACCAAGCCCCCACCCAAAGAGAACACCCCCCATCCAATCAGAGCACAGCCAACCCATCCAATCAGAGCACAGCCAAGCCCCCAACCAATCAGAACACACCTCCACCCAATCAGAACACAGCCAAGCTCCCACCCAATCAGTTCACACCCCCACTAGCAGTTAAAAGGAAGAAACAGCTGCGATTTCACATTGCTCGTAGAAGCACGAAGCCGAAAACACCAGCCTGAAGATGACGAATGAGACTTCTTCAAAACGTCGCCAAGACACTTCCAATTTTACATGGGAGAAAACCCGAAGCGGGTTTTTGTATGTAGGTCTTTGGTTATTTGAGTTTTCTCCCATGTAAAATTTTGAGTCTGATTCTGTTTGCGTCGTCAGGGTTGATTTTGGTCAGGCTGGTTTCAACTCCCCATATAATGGTTTCAGTGGGGATGCGTTTGGGAGTGACGATGCAAACAGAATCAGACTCAAAATCACCAACATCCTCTGCGCCAGCAAGCCACCCAAAAGCAACTTACCCAAAGAGGAACAGACAGCACTACTTAACCTGAAAGAAGACACCAGCATAATACTAACAGCAGACAAGGGTAATGCCACGGTGGTTATGAACACATCTGACTACCAAACCAAATTAACCAACCTACTCCAAGACTCCACATACAAACCCCTAAACACAGACCCCACCACCTACCTGGAAAAAACCACCAGATCCAAAATAAAAGCCTCCCCCATCAGCGAAGAGATCTAGCAAAGAATCATTCCCAGAGAGAAATCATCCAGATGCCCTAAACTCTATGGTCTCCCCAAGATACACAAAGAAGGAACCCCACTTAGACCATAGTCAGCTCCATAGGCTCACCTCTACAAAACCTAGCCAAATTTCTCGCCAAACAACTACAGCCCTATGCAAAATCCATCACCTCGCACGTAAAAAACTCATTCCAGTTCATAGACATCATAAAGAAACAAAACTTACAGCCCAGTGACCTACTCATGAGCTTCGATGTCATATCCCTCTTCACCCAAGTACCAATCAAAGAAGCCTTGACAGTTATCCAAAACAAATATAACGCCCCCAAGCACATCCTAGATCTGACCAACCACTGCCTATCCAACACATACTTCATCTATAATGGACAAAAATACAAACAAATAGAAGGAGCACCCATGGGATCACCCCTCTCACCTGTCATTGCCAACCTCTATATGGAGCACTTTGAAACCCAAGCTCTAGAAAAATCTGATCACAAACTGAAACTCTGGCTCAGATACGTAGACGACACCTTCATAATCTGGCCACATGGGAAAGAAAAACTGGACAACTTCCTCACACACCTCAACAGCCTATACCCCAAAATACAGTTCACCATGGAAATGGAAATGGAAGCGAACAACCAACTTCCCTTCCTGGATGTCTTAGTCTACAGGAAATCTGATGGCTCCCTAGGACACACTATCTACCAGAAGAAAACACACACAAACCGCTATCTGCATGCACTCTCACACCACCACCCAGCCCAGATCAACTCTGTAGCCAAGACACTCATCTACAGAACAAAACGCTTAGCTGACGAACAACACCTAAAAACCGAACTACATACTCTAACTAACGTACTAACATCCAATGGATTCCAAAGAAATAAGATTACCAACCTAACCCAAAAAGAAACCCCCACTAAAATTCAAGACAGAGAACAAGAAAACGGCAAAGCCCTCCTCCCATACATAAAAGGCACCACAGACAGAATAAGCAAAATCCTCCACAAACATAACATCAAGACAGCATTCTGCACAAACCGAAAAATATCCACCATCCTAAGAAGCCCCAAAGACAAAATTGAGTTAGAAAATCAAGGAGTATATGAAATCCCATGCACCGCCTGCCCCACCGCATACATCGGACAAACCAACAGAAGAATAAGTGCACGCATTGAAGAACATAAAAACTCAGTCAAAAAAGAAGAACCAACTTCTTCCCTGGTCCAACACTTTAAAGCCACAGGACATGAAATTGACTTTAAAAAGACCAGAACTATCGCCAAAACTGAACACTTTAATAACAGAATAATCAGAGAAACCATCGAGATAGAAAAACGCCCACACAGCATGAACAAACGAGACAATACCTCCCACCTACCAGCCATTTGGAAACCCGCCCTTATTGACAAACGAGTCCCTAACATGATGAATGACACCAGACCCACACTCACAAGAGCCACACAGGATGTCACCACCACACATCCACGCAGAAAGCAGACTCAAACCCACACTGATAATGAGGCACGACCAAGGACCAGAAGCCAGACCGCAGCTGCATCATTAGCCACTTTTAACCCCTCCAATCCATACCTGAAGCAGACTGACACCCACCATGAAGATCTCTCATGGCCACGAACACGAAGCCAAACAACAACAACGCAGCTCACCAGCTCAAATCCCCCTGCAATTCAGACTAAGCCGAGCACAACCAAGCCCCCACCCAAACAGAACACACCCCCAGCCAATCAGAGCACAACCAACCCCCCAATCAATCAGAGCACAGGCAAGCCCCTAACCAATCAGAACACACCTCCACCCAATCAGAACACAGCCAAGCTCCCACCCAATCAGCTCACACCCCCACTAGCAGTTAAAAGGAAGAGACAGCTGCGGTCTCACATTGCTCCTGGAAGCACAAAGCCGAGAACACCAGCCTGAAGATGACGAATGAGACTTTGTCGAAACTGTCGCCAAGATACTTCCAATTCTACGCGGGAGAAGACCCGAATAACCAAAGACATATATATATATATATATATGTATGTATGTATGTATGTATGTATGTATGTATGTATATATATTCTTTCCTTTTCGTGTATTTCTCTTTAGCGAGGATCTTCCTACATAAACAAAGATTTTTATGCAGCCCTAGTTCAGTGAAATCACAATCCACTAGTTTCTAGACTTTTTTTCTGGCAGCCAGCAAACACTATTGACATCTACAAGCCAGAATTCTTTCCAGGTGAAAACAAGGTGAATATATATTCACCTTGTTTTCACCTCGATTCTTGAAACATATTACCTCACAAAACTTTATTTAAAAGGTACCCTTAATATGTGAGGAAACATGCATAGCGTAAATGGTATAATTAGCTAAGTAATAAATGTCCAGTTCAGGGGAAATGGACAGGTGCTTCAAAACTCAAAAATTCACAGGGGTAAAAAATTCATTAAATTAACCTGAAGTTTTATAACAGTTTTATAATTAAAGTTTTATAATAGTTACAAGCTATTGTAATTGACATAATGAAACTAATGAAACTAATATTTTTGTGGCATTTTTCAGCTCAATATGTCTATTACTTTACATAATAATCCAGCATCACTTTTATTAAATGAAATGATTATCCATTAATTTTATTCATACAAATAATAATTTCCCCCATGGTTGAGTAACCAGTTAATAATGAAGGAAGGGTCAAGTGCACCTGTCAAAACATTACCCACATATAATTAGTTATGTCTTAACAGCCTTAGGTTTTAGACTACAAAGGCTTGTCAACCTATAAAGCAAGACAAAATATGTAAAGTTGCATGTTAGAGGCAGGTGTTATTTCCCACCTTCCCCCTTTGGCGGAGAATGTGTGACATCTTGTCATTTTTAATCACAATAAACAAACTAATGACTCCCAGAGAGTACTCAATGCATTTGGAAATGGATTGGGGGCAGGGGGTGGGCACTGACACACCACCCTAAAGTCCGTGAACTTCATGATTGCTACTTTTTCATTTTAATGGGAAACCTATTTTCAGAAGGAAAATATAATTATTGGTACATAGACAATAACAGAGTTAGTTTGGTGTCCCTCAGCCCAGCCCACCTCAGGTTGTTGTTGTGTGGAAAATAGGAGGAGAAAGTATGTTGGATATGTTTGCCAATTTTAGTTATTTATAAAAATAATAAAGATGGGAAGAAAGAAAGAAAGAAAGAGAGAGAGAGAGAGAGAGAGAGAGAGAGAGAAAGGAGGGAGGGAGGGAGGGAGGGAGGGAAGGAAGGAAGGAAAGAAGGAAGGAAGGAAGAAGAGGAGAGGAGAGAAGGGAGGGAGGGAGGAAGGAAAGCTTTTTGTGTTGCTGTAGAATATAAAACATAACTCAACACAAGTACACATACATATCCAAATTGTTACCAAGTAATTCATGCTTCATATAGTGCCATATAAAGTTGTTTTAAAGCCGGAGTTACTTTTTTTGAAATAAAATTACCTGAGCGGTATTTCAGAAGGAGATCCCAAATAGAGCGTCTGGAGTATGGATCCACTCCAGATGTAGGCTCATCTAGAACGACTACTTTTGCTTCACCCACAAAAGAAATGGCAATAGATAGTTTCCGTTGCATGCCACCTAAATAAGGAAATGGGGAGTGGGGGGGGGGATCTTAAAATATAGTTATACATTTTTATCCAAGAAAGGGCTACTTTAATAGAGGACAGTTTGTTTTTGGGTAGCATACAAGAGAATTCACATCAAATTACAAAGTCTAGTAAAAATTCAAAGATAGTTACTTTAGCACTTGATAATATGGATTAATATGCATAAAGGTTTAGATCAGAGGAAATATGCTATAGTTCAAGATACCATATGATTCTTGTTTCGGTTTTACCATCAGACAAGGAAAGCATTGCTCTGAAATTTATTTCTCATTTAATATGTGTATTCAACATTTTTCTTATAAAATACTCAGAAAGTCTTGCAAAAGTAAAGATAGAAATACAGTCTTAATACAGAACAGGAACAGGTTATTGTAAACTTTTGGACAAATTATGGTTCTCCGACTTCCACACCTGACAGGTTTTGAGCCTCTTCGTTCCTTTTATGTGGTAGGCCAATGTCTTCCAGGATCTTTTCCGTTTCCAGTTTTGCCTCTGCTTTGCTTCTTCCTTTCAACAGGGCATAGAACTGGATGTGTTCTGAAACAGTAAGGCTCAAGAAAAAAAAACATGGTGGCTTTAGTTGACCAAAGGAAACTAAATGAATGAATAATTTAAAGTGCTCCATGGCTTAGGGTCCAGGTTATCTACGGGACCGCCTTCTGCCACCAATAGTCTCCCACCGACCAAAACACTCCCACAGAGGCTCCTCAGGGTGCCGTCAGCAAAGCAATGCAGGCTGGCGACCTCCAAGGGGAGAGCCTTCTCTGTGGGGGCACCCTCCCTCTGGAACGAGCTGCTCCCTGAGATACGTACGATTTCCGATCTCCGTGCTTTCTGCCGGGCTCTCAAGACCTTGTTATTTCAACAGGCGGGCCTGGCTGACTAAATAAATTTGGATGGGGTAGTTTTAAAATTATGGGGTTTTAAATCAAGAAAGCCAAGATTTGTTTAATTTTGTTTTAAACGGGTTTTAAATTTTGTACAATATATTGTCTTTTACTATGGCTGTACACCGCCCTGAGTCCTTCGGGAGAAGGGCGGTATATAAATCTAATAAATCAAATCAAATCAAATCAAATCAAATCAAATCAAATCAAATCAAATCAAATCAAATCAAATCAGAATGTTGCATTTGTTGCTTTTTCAGGGGCAAAAGAAATAGGTATGCAGTATTGGCAGCAATGTCTCCAAGTGCCTTATTTGAGTGAGAGAGAGAGGGAGGAGGAGGGGGAAGGGGAGAGGGAAGGAGGGGCTTCATTAATTGTGAAAGTGGAAAAAACATAATCCATAAGAAATAGTATCTGAGAGTAAAGGAAAGCTCCTTTGCAGCTATGGAGAGCCCTTTCATAGGATGAAGAGCATCTGTCTTGATCTGTCTAGATTGGAGACTAGAATAAGACAATAGTCAGTAGTGGGTTCCACTTACCTTTGCTATCAGTTCGGAATCGGGAGCACGCTCATGCACGGTGCTTCTGTGCATGCACAGAACCCTTGTGCGCATGCGCAGAGCATCCGTGATGACATCTGGGCAGGTGGGCGGAGCCTCCTGCCGCCGCCACTACCGGTTCACCCCAGTTCATCCAAACTGGGGTGAACCGGTAGAAACCCACCACTGATGATGGTGAATGCTAATATTGAAGTGACATTTTACCAACATCAGTTTTATTGAATATAAAGAAAAACTGTCTGGTGTGGCAGAGCAACCAAACAAGACTTATTGCTTAATGCATTGTAAGCCGCCCTGAGTCTCCGGAGAAGGGCGGCATATAAATCAAATTAAAAAAAAAAAAAGACAGGTACAGACTTCAATGGAGAGTTAGGACTTCAGAAAAACCAACTGCAACCAGCCTGCCTTCCATTGAGGATCTACGTATACTGCACAAACCAGAAAGAGGGCTGAGAAAATATCTACAGACACCTTACATCCTGGACATAATCTATTTCAACATCTCCCCTAACAATGCCACTATAGAGCATTGCATGCCAAAACAACCAGACACAAAAATAGTTTCCTCCTCATGCCATCACTCTGCTAAACACATAATTCCCACAATATTGTCTTGTTTCTCATCTTTCTAACTATCTTCTCCTATTGGTTTCTTATGATTTATCCATTGTTGCTTGTAACTTATGATTAATGACTGTAACTAGTGGCACGGTGTCACAATCCAAGTCTCACCTTTTGTAAGTGAACTAAGGTAAAGATAAAGGCTTCCCTTGCCAGGGGTGGGTTCTACTTACCTTTACTACCGGTTCGCAACAGGGCCGCTCGTGCGCGTGCACACTCTTCTGAACAAGCACAGAAGCTTCTGCGCATGTGCAGAAGCATTTACATCATGTCAGGGTCAGTGGGCAGAGCCTCCCACCGGTTTTACTACCGGTTCTATAGAACCAATGCAAACCGGGGGCAACCCACTACTATCTCTCGCACATATGTGCTAGTCGTCCCTGACTCTAGGGGGCAGTGCTCATCTCTGTTTCAAAGCCAAAGAACCAGTGCTGTCCGAAGACGTCTCCGTGGTCATGTGGCCGGCATGACTAAATGCCAAAAGTGCACAGAGTGCTGTTACCTTCCCACCAAAGGTGGCCCCTATTTTTCTACTTGCATTTTTTACATGCTTTCGAACTGCTAGGTTGGCAGAAGTGAATTAATGTCAAACAAATGTATAGAAAGGGCAGAACATGTATCATTATCCTGTGCCTGCTATCTTGCAGATTTTGACTTGCCCCTTATATCATGGCACCTTATAGCATTTTACTGACAAAACCAAGGCTTCTTAGAGGACTTTGAAACACATTTCTATTAGCACTTACTGATTGAACAAGATGTTGTTTTGGGGGCACATGCCTAAACTCTGCTGGATGGAATCGATGTGTATTTGGTTGTCCATTCCATCAATCAATATTGTTCCAGATGTAGGTGGGAAAAGACCTGTAATGATAGACCTAGACAAAAAAAAAAAAGACCACTAAAAGAAATCAAATACTTGAATAAAGAATATTGGATTTATAATTAGTAATCATTATAATATAATAATTGCAAATAACAATTAAATTATAGCTAATATTACCATTAATTTCAAATAAATGGAGACCACAGATGCCATTAACTGGTGCCTGAGATTTCTGGAGACACTTAAGTGAACACAATGCAAAAGGGAATGAATTAGTATGTTTTTGATAAGACTTTTAATCTCTCTGAATCTCTTTCTCTCTCTCTGTCTCTCCCTCCCTCCCTCCCTCCTTCCCGGAAAGCAATTATCTTAAATTCAAAGCCATCTTCCTACTGGCTAATGATTTGTTTGTTTGTTTTTAAATAAAAATACATATTCTCTTGTTACCCTATATTTTAAAAATATTCTCCCTGTGTTGAACTAGGGAATTAGACTGATCCAGGCTTTAAAAAGAGAGAATGGCCTGGCATTAATTGGGAGAACTGGCGAAGCAGTGCAGACCTGATTAAATTTCATTTTATGATGTTTTTCATTTTTTAAAAGCCTTTTCATTTCTTTAAGTGCTTTCCAACCTTAAATTCTCCATGGGACTAGGACTACTTAGCTGTGTATATGCATAACCCATATTCAAAAACAAAGTCTTTTATTTCAGAATACCAGAAGAATTTTTCAAATCTTTGAAGGGCTGTCATGCAGGTCTGGATGGGCAGAAACAGGCTCCAACTCAACCCCTCCAAAACTGAGTGGCTATGGATTCCGGCATCTTCTGATCTAGTTACCTCATCACTCATGATGGGAGGGAAGTTGTTGACTCCCTCAGAAAGGGCTCGCAATCTTGGCGTCCTCCTTGACTTGAGGCTGTCGTTGGCAGATCATTTGATGGCCGTGACAAGGGGGCCTTTTGCACAGGTATGCCTAGTGTGCCAGTTGTGGCCTTTCCTAGACAGAGATGCTCTTCGCACAGTCACTCAAGCTCTCATTGTCTCCCAGCTGGACTACTGCAATGTCTTCTACATGGGGCTGCCCTTGGGTTGCACCCGGAGACTCCAGCTAGTCCAGAATGCGGCTGCGTGGGTTGTTACGAGAGCTTCCTGCTACTCCCGGGCTACACCTCTCCTGCACAAGCTGCACTGGCTACTGGTGGCCTTCTGGATCCGCTTCAAGGTGCTGGTGCTTACCTATAAAGCCCTTCATGGCATGGGCCCAAGGTACTTGCAGGACCACCTTCTGCCGGCCTCCCCTGCCCTGTGCAGTCTCATAGAACTGCCCTCCTCCAGGTGCCATCAGCCAGACAATGTCAGCTGGTGACTCCCAGGATGAGGGCATTCTCTGTGGCCGCACTGACCCTCTGGAACAGGCTACCCATTGAGCTTCAAACGGCTCCAGATCTCCACACTTTTTGTACTAGTTTGAAGACATGGCTGTTCCACCAAATCCCATGACCGGTTACGGGGTTTTATAATTGGGGATTTTATAAATTGGACTGTTTTCGTTGTATTATTGTCTGTTTTTACCATGTGAGCTGCTCCGAGTCCCAAGGGAGAAGGGCGGCATACAAATTTTAATAATAAAAAAATAAAAATAAAAAATAATACCAATGATGAGGAAGACAGAATTTTGATAGAACATTGGGAAGAAATGAGCAATTTCAGAGTGGTACAGGTTACCTTGAAGTATGGTAGACTATTAGCAAAGACAGATGCTACTTATTAAGGATGTTGCACAGGCAGATTTCCTCAACTGTAATAGCAAGGACAGAGACTAGATGACCTACTTTCATCTCTATGTTCCTATGAAAACTGACAGATGTAGCTGTACTGCAATGTCCACAGTTTTTTGCAATGTTGACTTGGCCACAGTATACCAAAATTCCTCAGGAAGAAACCTAGCGGCATTGGGAAATTAAAGCCAAAAAAATGTTTGTCCAGACTCCTGAGAAACAATGCACCTGGAACTCTCGTAGGCCCAAAGGCCATATCAACATTGTGATTTCATTGCTTTTTCAGCTTTTCCAGACAAAATACTCTCCATCTCTTTGAGCGCAAGACCTGACCCCAGGAAAATGTTGCTCTTCCAGAGAAACATCTGCTTTTGTTTCTTCTATTTCATATTTATTAGGCATTTCCTTCTCCCAGGACTTTGCCTATTTTAGAATAATCTTTTTTTCCTTCTCCTCTTCCTTCAGACTGTAACTGAAGTAGATAAACTGACATCATAATTCACAATGTTTGAGACAGGAGAACAGGATCAGCCTATTCCTGGGGACAAAGGTACTAACTACATTGGAAATGTTTGCTCCTGGGTCTAAATTCCAGGTACCTCCAGGGAATAAGTTTATGCCTATGGAAATTTAGAATACATTTGAACATTTTAAATTGTCAAGCAAGGAGGCTAGGCTGCAATATCAAACAGGCACCAGGTCCCCTTGATTAATCTGGGTCAGGTTGGGTTCAAAATTGAATGCAAAGAATCCTATCTGTTTCATTTAATTTTATAAAAAGATCAGATACAATTTATTTCTAGCTGAAAATGCCCATTTATATCCTTCAAGCTTTATTTGAAAAGAAAGTCAGAAGATCTCCAAGGTCCCTTCCAACTCGATTGTTCTACACTAATTAAAACACAGAATAACAACATATATTTTGACTCATTGGGCAAACAGCTGTTTAGAAGCACTTTTGATTGAAAAGACTTCTGAATCAATATGTCAGCTGACTCACACACTAGTTTAGAGGGGAATTTAGCTAAATATAACATTCCCACAAGGCATTGAACACAACTCTTGGTGGGACTTACTTTTTTGCTTTCAACTGAGCATACTCAATGGAATGACTATTTTAGGTTATTTATTTGCCTTTTGAGTCAGTGAAGAATTTAAGCCAGCTAATGAGGAAGCCTTTGAAAGCAAGTGAAATTAGCAGGAGGTAGAATCCGAGCAGAAAGATATTGGCAAAATTAAACCCCATCATCACAAGCAAAGTTAATGAAATTTGTCATTCCATTATTATTTGAATTTGCTCAGTACATACTGTTCAGTTTTATCATCTTTTGTATAGGAGTCAAGCACAATCTTCCTGTGAAGCTATGCATTATTTCAGAATGTTAAATGAAATCTAAGCATGTATATTCAACAGCTCAGATGCCCAAATATTATTTCTTGATCTG
This sequence comes from Masticophis lateralis, assembly GCA_030761175.1. Classification (NCBI taxonomy): domain Eukaryota; kingdom Metazoa; phylum Chordata; class Lepidosauria; order Squamata; family Colubridae; genus Masticophis; species Masticophis lateralis. The sequence continues at coordinate 128,293,394 of JAUDYJ010000003.1, forward strand.
ATGTGTACTCACTATTAGGTCTGCCTATTTTGTCCTATGTTCAAAATAATATACATACAGTAATAATATCCTCCAATTTCCCCAACAACAACACTCTAAAGTAGAGTGAGATGAAAGATAAGTGGCTTGCCGCATACTGAATTTTCATAGCTGAGGATCCAATGACTTAATTCGACTTCATATCAATCTTTTTTTCTGAAAGCCAGACTGACTTACATAACTGTTGTCTTTCCAGCACCATTGTGGCCAAGGAAAGCCGTGATTTGGTCCTCGTAGAAGGTAACGGTCATTCCATCCACTGCTGGCTTGGAACAATTGGGGTAGATCTTCACCAAATTTTGGATGCTCACACCGGGCTTTAAACCAGAGGGCTCCACTTCAAAATATGGATTTGCTTGAAACAAAGAAAAATATATTTTAAAAATGAGAGGCAAGCTTCGTGGTTACAACTCTTACACAGCTAAGTCATTTATTAACAGGAGTGGTCACATTACTTAAGTATAATGAATTACAAACTCTAAAGCAGCCCTTATATATGTTTTGTTCTTACTGTACTACATTAAGTTGGAAACGAAACCAGACCCGCAGATTGGTTTTGTGTGTGCTTTTGTGTGGTTCTGTGGTAACTATCAAGTAAAGTACCATCTAACACCGATCACTTGCAACTGACACAATGTTTATGAATTCTGTCATCATCCTTCTGTCTGGTTTTCCCACTGCATATACAATGGTGAGCCTAGTTTAATTAATTCCTTTAGTGGGTATCTCAAATTTGATGATGTCACTAGAAAGTACTTTTAGATAAAACTTCAGAACTTCAGAAGTGGAACTAACATTAGAAATGGTGGTTAGGTTTCCACAGAGAATTTTTAAAAAGAGGCCATATTGTTTAACTGCCAATCTTTAGAGAAATTACAGGATAATTTCATTTGGTGAAATTTTCCTTTTGCCAATGCAAATAATTTTCCACAGCTAATATATGGAGACCAGGGTTGCCTCTGTCACAGGGAAAACAAAGTTGCCTTCGTCAGCAGGTTTATGGGCACAATTAGAGAAATTAGAAATGCAGTTTTTAAGTTATAGGGAGAGAATAGGCATTGGACTTTTTATTTTCCAGTATCAAGAAATTGCTTTGCAGCAAGATGGGCGGCAAACCAATTTAATAACAAACCTCAATGCATATGCAGCAATGCAGAAACAAACATGTCCAGTCTGGATTGTATTAAGTAATTGCAAATGAATAATAGGCCATTTAACTACAGCCTTTGCACAGAGCAATTTAAAAGGGATGCTATGTTGCATCAGTCTTTGAAGAAAGCAGGGGTAATCTGTAACAATCTAGGAATCTGGCATGAAAACAAGACATCTGTCCAGATGGATTTTCTCCTTTCTACAAAAGGGACTGCAAGAAAGCTCTGTAGTTTAAAATAACACTTTCCTTTTTGTCTTACTGGGAGAAAACCATTGTTGTTCAGCAGGATAGACCAAAGCTACAGTTTTCCTTTTGTCTCACTTCATCCTGGCTGTCCAAATGCTGAGCTCATAAAAGTGTTCTTTTAAATGTCACCCTGGGAAGTATTTTAATTCATTCAGAGCCAAAAAAAAAACCCAGACTTTAAAGTAAATAATCTGGGTATATGTAAAGATGTAAATTGGAATTTGTTGATTTAGGATTTATCCAAATTACTACAGGATTTGTGGTAAACTTCTGTAAAGATTGTGTAGCATCGTAAGAGTCTGGAGATGCTACATCTTACTCTACTGCTTGAGCCCTTGGCTGGAACTTTCATTGACTCTTCTACTTTTATAACAAAAATGCTATTTGAAGTTAATGTCTAAGATGGTCCAGGGGATGGTGGAGAATAGCATATATTGTTTCATAATAATGCAATTAAACGTGAAGGAACAGCACAAGTGATAGATTATCTAGTTTTCAAGGAATGAACATTAGATGTTGAGGAGCACAGTCCAAATGAAACTTCCAGATGTCAGAAAAGACTATCAGCACCTTTCTGTTCCAAAGCTTGAACAAAGAGTAGGCATTTCAATCTGGCCTCAAATCTAGAATTTACATTTATGTGAGGAGGAACTATGGGGCAAATTAGCAATTAGGACTGCAAAATGGGTTCTAATTAGACAACAAATCAGATTCTTTCAATTGAGGCCTATGTTATGCAATCCACTGTCCTGTTTCTTCTAATAGATATATGATCACCCCTCTGTGCAAAAGATATATGGATTATCTACTAAATATAACTAAAGGACTAGTATTAAATCAATTCCATGTTATCTATTTAATATCTATGAAAACAATTAAGGCAAATTAAATCAAGATTTGTAATATAAATAATTTAATATCTCAGTACATAATCTCCTATTAAGCTACTAGGTTATTTGCTTGGATTTGGCTTACGTTATGGTGATTAATCACCATGACTAATGCAACAAACTATAATTAAAACAAATATTGATTTGGCATAAAATTGCACTCTGCCAATCCCTCTCTGTCTTGTGCATCTTGCACTAGCAAGTATTGTGCTGAATGCATCATAACTAATGTTTAAATTTCAGCAAAATTCCATGGAGCAAATGCAGCATTTTTAACAGTCATCTATATTGATCACTTAATATATGTTAATAGTATACATACATAAGATCCTATGCAGTTTAATTGCATGTATGTGTATGTGTGTGTGTATAAATAAAATTCTCTAAGATTCTGCTTTCTTCAGTCTCAATATAGGAAAATAAACAGATAAGCAAGTTAAGTCAGAGAAATTTAAATAACATTTTTCAGATCTCATGGTATGTTTTCAGAAATTCCTTTATCGTATAAGCTGTTTACAGCTCCAAGCTGAAAAAGGAATATATGAAGTATTTAAACCAAGGGCAAAGTAGGCCAGCTTCTATAACATTTTCAGAACTTGCAAGACATTTGGAGTTAATAAGAAGGTGCTAGGAGGAGTGGGTAAAATGATCTTTGCTTTTTGACAGGACTGATCTTTTTGAAGGATTGTCTGCTTTTGTTCATCCATCATCACAACTGAAATCCTAATGAACCAAAATGGATCTGGTTTATTTCAAATCTTTCAAGGAGATTCTTCTTTGCTTGTCAAATGTTGGATTGACCATCTTGTCACCAAGTGTAGAAACCTTGACTCAACTAAAACAAAATAGGCTCAGGACACACAAACCTTAATGCTTATAACTGTAATTTCAATTTAAAGTAGGAATATAAACATACAATTCTTATATCAGGAGATATGGTTGGGGCCATGAAGGGCCCCAACTATATCTACTAATATACGTATTGGGCTGCATACAAATTTAAATTATTATGGTGGTCACATCGGAAGCCAGATGTTTAGACTGGGTTTTGCATTTTTTTCCCATTTATTGAATCCTTCCCAAGAACCTGGGAAAATCAACTGTTGTTTAATAATATTATACATATTATTTTTGTTTGCATAGTCAGCCAGATGTTTACACTGCATTATTATTATTCAGCAGTATATATCTGTTAGGCACAATTATATACATCTAGTAAATGCCTATCAAAAATAATAATACAATAGTTACAAATAATAGGTAATTTTTTAACATAGTTGAATATCACTTAAAGCAGCATTATGAATGCTGAGCTACCCACTAAATGGCAGAAACGGTACAATTTTTACAACCTGTAGACTTTTATTACTAAAATTTATTTTAAAACCAGCTATCATCATTCTCAATGTGATGCTTATGCTACTTATTTATTTTTTTAATGATAAAAATAAGTAGTATAAGCATGTGAAGAAAAAAAAGCCTCCCCCCTACCCGGCCAGATGTAGCCAAGATCAGGAAAACTTTATTACATGTTTCTCTCAACAATATAAAATGGCCTAGAGATATGTTCGTGCTCGTAGAATTGTTTTTTTTTTTTAATTTGGCTTGCAAGCAACTATGAACTACTGAGTAATAATCTTTTTGGTGCTTGATTTGACCCTTTCACGATGCAATTTTTAAAAAGAACCCTCTATTTTTCCATCACTGCCTGTAGCTATTCACACAAATGCACAGAACAACAAAAGGACTAGCAACAAGGAAATATATGAAAGTTTATGTAACAGAAACGGAGTTGTGATTATTGCACTTAGTTTCTTACTAGGAATGTGATCTTTGTCTTTTGCCTCTGTTGTCTCAGGTTTCCCCTGCTCCTTGCAGTCTTTTTTCCCTTTGTGTTTACATTTCTTTTCTTTACCATCCTCCTGCCTCAGGCTGTCAGTCTTGTTCTCTCCCAGGACAGGCTCAGCCACCATGCTTTTTCTCACCTCTTCATCTTCAGCCTTTATGTCAGTGACACCTTCTTTCTCTGGATCTTTTTCCAGGTTAATTAAGAATCAAGTTATTTAAAGGTAACCAAAGCTAAGTACTAAGACAACAATAAAAGTTATTATTGGTTTTTATAGTCCAAGGTATTTAAATTATGAAGACATTAACATAATACACAGTTAAAAAGACCAACATCAAATAAAACTAAAACATGCATGAAACATATATTAAAACTTTGCAGCCTTGAATCCCTTATTTTATTTATTTCTGGCATGTCCTTTAAACTCTACTGCTGAAAAGTGGTGGCACAATTTGTCACAACTTATCATTTGGAGGTAGGATATTATAACGACAGGTAATCCTCAACTTACAACCACAATGGAGCCCAAAATTTATGTTGCTAAGTGAGACATTTGTCGAGCTTTGTTCCAATTTACGGTCTTTCTCGCCACAGTTCTTAAGTGAATCATTGCAATTGTTAAGTTAGTAACATGATGGCTAAGTGAGCCTGCTTTACTCATTGACTTTGCTTGTCAAAGGGTCACAAAAGATGATCACATGATCCCAGGACATTGCAGTCATCATAAATATGAATCGGCTGCCAAGCATCTGAATTTTGATCACGTGCCCATCAGGATGCTGCAACGGTCGTTAAGTGTGAAAAAGAGTCAAAAGTCCTTTCTTTCAGTAATGTTGTAACTTTGAACGGTCACTAAGTGAACTGTTGTAAGTCAAGGACTAACTGTATAGTGCAAATCCTGTAATGTAGCATGATTATTGCCAGTCTTCTGACTTTCTTACCAGTACAGAAGAAGGTTCTATCTTAGATATATATCAAACTAACTTCTGTGGAATTAAGTAGACCACCAGCAGATTAATATTCAGGAAGATATTATTTAATACTAGGAAATGGGAATGGGAAATAAACTGTGAATCAGCAGTAATTGGTATCTAAAGACCACACCATCCAACAATCTGGACAACTACATTTTGTTCTACTTGAGTTTTCCACCATTTTTCAAGAGCAGGACATAGTGCCAATCATAAAGAGACTCAAAAATACCAACACTTCTAAATTAATAAATAAAGGATATTACATTATCTCATCAATGTCTTAAATTTTTTTGCCTAAATTATTTTCAGTAACTTATAATGTGGCAATATTTATTTAATAGGCACATAAAAAGCCAAGCTAGGTATTTGGGATGCTGAAGCAATACCAAATCCTCATTATGGAAGAAGTATCATTTTAAAAGATTACAAAAACTTTGCAGGGTTGAGATCCACAGAAATATTCACTGCTTTTGTCATTCTTGCATGTCCAGTATATGTTCAGTAGGAAAACAACAATCAGGTGAGAACGCAACAAAATGAAAACTCCTCTGAAAAGGAAAAACATTGCTGCCTCTTTCGATCTGACCCTAACATGTATAAAGATTGGGAAAATGCTGAGGAGAGAGATTTCAGTGTTTGCATGGAGGATTAGCTCTTGGCTGGTCCAGAAGTATCTTTCATCTGCTGAGAATTGGATGCAAATAGCCTGGAGGGGCTGCCGAAGCGTAAGAGTGATGAGTAGAATGGCCATATGAAGAACAAATATTGCCTTACCTATTCTGTGACACAGCAGCTCCCAAAAAGCTTGTGCATTTTTCCAGGCTTTTCTTAATTAACAGAATAAGAGTTGGAAGGGACCTTGGAGGTCTTCTAGTCCAACCCCTGGCTCTGGCAGGAAACCCTATACCATTTCAGACAAATGGTTGTCCAATCTCTTCTTAAAAAGGTCCAGTGTTGGAGCATTCACAACTTCTGGAGGCAAGTTGTTCCATTGATTAATTTTTCTAACTGTCAGGAAATATTTCCTTAGTTCTAGGTTGCTTCTCTTCCTTGATTAGTTTTCATTGCTTCTTGTCCTGCCTTCAGGCGATTTGGAGAATGGCTTGACCCCTTCTTCTCTGTGGCAACCTCTGATATATTGGAACACTGCTATTAGGTCCAATCCTAGCCCTTCTTTTCATTAAACTAGACATAGCCAATTCCGGCAACCATTCTTTTAAAATATATTTGTTACGTTTTGTCTCTTTAACTGAGAATAGAAACAGACTTTTATGCATGGATGTAAATGAGCTTGAGGCTCTTCTTGAACATATCAATGGACTGGAAAAAAAAGTACTGTGATTATTTGATGGAGAGATAGCTGGATTGTATCACTGCCAAGGAGTTTACAGCCATATCATCCATCTACCTGAACAGATGTCATCCCATCTGTTCATGACAAGAACGGCAACTTTAATGGGTCTATCTAGTATAACTGGGCTGCAAAAATCTGGATGATTATTAAATGGAAGAAAAACTAGACAGAATACCCTAAACTGCAGCTCTAGTTCAGGTGCAGTAGTCCTAAATTTATCAGATTCTTAACTTACCATATTTTTTGGTCTATAAGACGCAGTTCAACCCCCCCCCCCCAAAAAGTGGCTGGAAATGTCTGTGCGTCTTATAGAGCAAATGTTGCTGAAGCCCGTCCACCCACCAGCCCCCACCCTTCAACTTTTTTTGGCCTCCATGTGTGCCATTTTCGGCCTCTGCACGTCCTGTTTGCAGCCTGTTCCAGGCAGTGGGGATCGCCACCACCGCCAATCACTGCTGCCGTTGGTGATAGGTGGCGGTTGCGATGGAATGGGCTAAAAATGGGACATGTGGGTGCCAAAAATGGGCCATGTGAAGGCTGAAAATGAGACACATGGAGGCCAAAAATTAGATATGTGGCGTGGTGATAGGCGGCGGCAATCCCTGCAGGCTGGAACAACTGATCGGCAGTATTCCAGGAGGCCAATCCAAACGCCAATCAGCTGCTCATGCTAAATCAGGCTGCGATAATGTGCTGAAGCTGACCAGGCTGTTTGCTGTTTGCTGCAAGGACGCTAGCCAGATGAATACTGATGGATGCTGGGAGGCAGAGGCAGATTTTTTTTCTTGTTTTCCTTCCCAAAAGCTAGGTGTGTCTTATGGTCTGGAGTGTCTTATAATGCAAAAAATACGGTAATAATTTTTCTTTTCTTTTCCCCATTGTTTTCCCCTTCTGCAGTAGGTCTTTTATTATCAACTAAAATGGTACAAAATAATTATTTGATTTTAATAATATTAGTCTCTTGTGGATTTTTATTTCTTTTTAAATGAAACATTGGGGGGGGTTGTTTTAAAAAAAAAATATGATATTCTATCCAAAGATCATTTCCGCATGGGATGACAAAATTGTGGGCACAATGTCACATATCAATTTGTTTTCATGTTTCATATTACCTTTTGCTGCTAAGAAATCAAAAAATGTCTGATTATTTACAAATTGTTTCTATGCAACTCCATGTAGGAAATGCCTAACTTTTGAAGCTGCTTTCAGCACAGCCCTTTCTTGCAAGCCTACTCTTTGAAACACCAACTGTCCCCACCTTGTTGTGTTTTAGAAAAGCCATTAAAACCTGGCTTTAAAAAAAAAGGCCTGAGAGAGGATATAGTATTAGGTTAGGATCTCCACCTTAGATTGTGTTTGGATGTTTTTGCTGCAGGTGGCCTCTCTTAGGTAACTTATACAGAAGACTATTTCATGATGGTTATTGAAAACTTAAAAAGAGACAGTATATCTTCTCATTTATGTTTTATGTTCTAAACTTGTGATTGCATATATGTTATATGGTGTTTATGCTGTGAGACGCCCAGATTCAAGCTGAAGTCAGGTAGCATCTAATTTGAAATAGATTTTAAAAATTGCCATGCAGCTCAAAATGAGCATGACTTAAGTTTTTCAGTACTATGTTTGATGCCAAGACATGAGCCAACCTGTCAGCTGAACTGGTATAGCTCCGATGTTGAAAATGTGTGGAAACTTTGGTTCATCTCTGAGGTGGGGAAAATGCCAGACGCTTCCTAGGATGCTGACATTTTTATTTTTAGCTAGTCTGGTACCAGTCGAGTTAAAAACAAAGTCACGTTCACAAATTTAGCACTTGTCACAATAGTCCATAATTGTCAACTATTTCCAGACAAATTGAAAGGAAAACCATGATTTGCAGGCTCCTTGTTTATTTCAGCAGAATTCAGAAAAATTTGTGATAGAAGACCAACACATTATCCAGCAACACGCTAAGAATAGCCGGCCACTCAAGAGTTCCAAGCCACTGTGTTAAACCTGAAAATTTTAGACCTACCTCACTTTTAAATACTGATTATAAGATTTTTACCAAAGTACTGGCAAATAGATTAATGCCAATTACGCAACAAATAATTCACAATGATCAATCAGGGTTTATAAAGGGGAGATATATGAAATACAATTTGAGACAAATAAATCTGGTTGAATATTTGGAGAAAAATAATCAGATTCCTGCAGCTTTTTTCTTTTTGGATGCAGAGAAAGCTTTTGACAAATTGAACTGGCAATTTTTATTCAAAATAATAGATAAAATGCAATTTGGGGAGCAATTTATGAGCTCAATTAAAGCAATACATAGGGAACAAACTGCACAAATAATTATTAATGGAAGTTTAACGGATAGTTTTAAGATAGAAAAGGGAACGCGGCAGGGTTGTCCATTATCTCCCTTATTGTTTGTTTTATCTTTGGAAATTTTGTTGAAAAAGATACGTGAATCTAAAGAACTAAAAGGAATAGTGATTCGACAGCAAGACTATAGATTGAGGGCTTTTGCAGATGATTTAGTTGTTACATTAACGCAACCTATAGATACAGTTTCATATATGTTGGAATTGATAGAACAATATGGTAAAGTCTCAGGATTTAAAATAAATCAACATAAGACTAAGATAGTGACCAAAAATATGTCTTCTAATCAAAGAGAAGAGCTTCAACAAATATCGGGATTTGAAATAGTTAAAAAGGTTAAATATTTGGGTGTGTTTATTGCTGGATCAAATACAAAGTTATTTAAAAACAATTATGAAGTTTTATGGCGAAAGGTGCAGAAAAAAATGGAGAACTGGAAAAAGTTACAATTATCTTTATTAGGTAGAATAGCAGCAATTAAAATGAATGTATTACCTAAGTTTTTATTTTTGTTCCAAATGATACCGGTGTTGAAGAAGGATGAACAATTGAGGGAATGGCAAAAATGTCTCAATACTTTTATATGGTCAGGTAAAAAACCTAGAGTTAAATTAAAAATTATACAAGATGTTCGGGAGAGAGGTGGTTTAAAAATGCCAAATTTAAGATTATATTATGAGGCTTCGGTATTAGTTCAGATTAGTGATTGGTTTAATTTAACAGAGGACAGAATTTTGAATTTAGAAGGACATGACCTACTTTATGGATGGCATGCTTATTTACTGTATGAAAAGAAAGTGGATAAGATTTTTAAAAGTCATATGCTTAGAAATGCTTTGTTGAGAGTCTGGAAGAAATATCAATACAAATTGGATTATAAAATACCTATTTGGGCAAATCCCAGACATGCAATAGAAAATATAAGTATAGAACAAAAGATGGAGGTGATTACATATAAAGAACTTTTATTTAGAGAAAAGGGCAAACTACAACTTAAACCCTTAGAGGTTTTGAAGAAGGAGGGATAATTTATACCTGGTTTCAATATGGTCAGCTTCAAGCAAGGTGGAGGGAGGATCAAAAAACAGGTCTTATGGAAAATGAAGAAAATTTGGTAAAGCAAATTAGGGACCAGGATATTATGCACATTAAAAGATTATATAATGTATTATTAGAGATAGATTCTGAAACAGAGTTGGTTAAAGACTGTATGATTAAATGGGCTAGAAATTTTCAAGAACCAATAATGATGGAGACATGGGAAAAGATCTGGGTCAGAAATGTTAAATTTACTCAAGCACAAAATCTTAGAGAAAATTTTTATAAGATGTTTTATAGATGGCATTTAGACCCAAAAAAGTTGTCATGTATGTATTCTAATGTACAAGCTAAATGTTGGTGGTGTGACTGTGAAGACGCAACTTATTTTCATATTCGGTGGACCTGTAAGAAGGTTAAAGCATTTTGGATAAAGATTTGGTGGGTAATGCAAAATATTTTGAAAAAAAGGTTGGAATTTACACCGCAATTGTTTTTATTGGGTATTATAAATGAATGTACATTATTGGAGACTAAGCTGATTTTAAATTTAATAACAGCAGCCAGATTGTTGGTTGCACAACACTGGAAAAAAGACTCTTTGCCCTCAGTAGAAGAATGGATTGTAAAAGTAATGAACTTAGCTGAGATGGCTAAAATCTCAGCATATTTGAAGGATCATACGCAAGAAAAATTCATTTTGGAATGGAGGAAATGGATTGACTATATTCGGAATAAATATCATATAGACATCAAATTGCGTATGAATGAAGAAGAACTATAGAGTTGTAATTTTCTTATTAGATTAAATCTTATCTGTTAAGATTTTGATGGTGTTTGTAAACTAGAAATTGGATAGGTTAATGATTGGTTTATCTTTTTTATCGAAGAAGAAAAACCCTGTATTTTACTCTGGGAAGTCGGGGGGGGAGGGGGGTTGAAGGGGGGGAGGGATGGGGGGGTTGAAGTGGGGAGGGGGGGTTTATATGTTTGTATTTTTATAAAATTTTCAATAAAAAAAAAGAGTTCCAAGCCACCTGCGAATATTCCCACTACATTGTCTGAGTCTAATCTTTTTTATCTTCTCTCAGAAATGAAGGCAAGTGTGTGTTCACTTTTTAATGAATCAATGGCTCAAAATATTTCCAAACATTAGTTTTCCGCATAACTCACCATCGGCAGTTGTTGTTTTCTCAGTCTTTGGGTGTCCTAACCCAAACCAATAAGATTGCTGGAAAGGGAAATTCCAAGATCGAGGAATTCCATAGTCTCCTGAAACAAAAACAGGTTGGTAGGATGCAAGAAGGTTCGTTTTGCATTTTGCTATAGGGAGAATTCAGCAATGCAAATCATACTATTAAATAATTATTTGATGTGTCATTAGCATCAAACAGTGTTCACATTACAAGTTTCAAAAAGTATGCCCAACCACCACAAAACCCAAGACCAATTGCAGTCCCTGAGGGGTGGTTTTTCCCCATAAGAAAGAAAGAAGAATAAATGCATTTAAATGTGGTTCAAGATTATATTTATTTCTGAAATGTATACTCTAATTAAAAACTAGAGCTACGCAGTCTTTAGTAAATAGGATCTAAATGCCAGAAACCCTAAGGCAAACTGTGGAATAAGGACTTCCCAGTTCACTTTATTAGTTTTTGCCTCCGGATGTCTTTTAGATGTCAGGAATTTGTAATTCTTCAGCCAATACAGGCAGTCCTTATCTTATGACCACAATGGAGCCCAAAATTTCTGTGGCTGATTTCTGTTGTTAATGTTGCTCCATTTTACAACCTTTCTTGCCACAGTTGTTAAGTTAGTAACGTGACTCTTAAGTGAATCTGCCTTCTCCATTGACTTGCTTACCAGAAGATTGCAAAAGGAGATCACATGACCCCACAAAATTGCAACCATCATGATTCAGTCGCCAAATGACTGAATTTTGATATGACTGTGCGACAATGATTGTAGGAGTGAAAAACGGTCATAACTGTCACTTTTTTTCATTGTGGTAACTTCAAACTGTCACTAAACAAACTGTTGTAAGTTAATGATTACCTGTACTATTAATATCAGGTGGCTGGATCGGTAAAATACACTTGGAAGAAATCAGCTGGAGAGAGTGCTTTAATTGGAACAGATTTCATGGGGTAGACATATTGTGACAAAACATCATGGATATTTTAAGGGAAAATAAACTAATGTATTAATTTTAATACGTCTCAACAATTTTTCTTCTTTAGCAAAGGGAGGAAGTTATTTGGATTTTGGAGGACCTGACATGTGTGGAATCAGGATAGAGAAACTTTTCAAACTTCCAATTTTAATTCAGGGTCTCATGAAATTTGAGTCACCTCTCCTTTCGGGATAGCACTTTAAGTTACTGAAGCTTATATCTGGTAATGGTGATCTTCATCAATATCTCTACAAAAGAATGTTCTCTTTACTGTTCTTTGAAGCAAAAGAAAGCCTCTTGCTGCTTCTACCACAAAGACAAATAAGAGTTTCTTGAGCTGTGACAGACTGCAGGGTTTTTTTAAAAACACTTCTCTTTCTTTTTCTTTTTACTTGTGCTTCAGGAACCACTCAGTGCTGGTTTTGGAAAACTGCCTAAGCTGAAAGTGAATGGTAAGGTGTGAGCTTTCATTCTACAGATAAGATCTTTTGTGGGTCTTTATTTTGGCTCTTCAACTCCTATAATATGTGACCAGACAAGTTTCTTTAACTATGGGGAAATCCAAATTTCTGTTCTTCAAAGAGACATCTTTAAGCATTCACTTAAATAGAAAGACAAGATACAAGGTGAATTAGTAAATAAAATAAATGCATATTGACTAATATAAGAGTGATCCCTGCAGCTACTCATACGCTCTTTTGCACAACCTGAAAAGATTATAAGAGATACCACAACTATGCCTCAAAAGGACCTCATTACTTTCCATAGGAGCTTTGAACTGTCTAGTCATCACTCTTTTGGGGCCTGTCCCTGTTCCTCTGGTATACTCCTGTATTAATGTTATAGAGTCTCCTGTGTTATATTATAATCCTCTTTTTGAGAGGGGGTAGCTTGCCAATGCCTCAATAGTTTTTTAAAAAATCTACTGCGAGGTTTACATAAATTCTTAAAATAGAAAGCGCCAGTCAAACCCACCAAATGTAGGAGATGATTCTGTTTTTGTCAGGAACTACTGTAAAAGAGAAACACAATTCATTCCACAAAAGATTCTGAATCTATTTTAAAAGATTCATCTTCTGGAAGACAAGATAATGAAACCTTTGTCTAATTGGGCAATGTACAAATGAAAACCTTGCACTTCTAAGCCCATGTGTTTTGTCAAATGGCTTAAAGCCATTGTATTACAACTTTCTCCTGTGTAATGGATTGTCCATGCTGCCTAGGAAATTATAATCCAATACATACAGATGTCATGAGATTAGATAAGGCTTTACCATAACATCAGATCAAAATTCAAATTTTTTTGAATTTCACCACTGTTCTGTGGGTATTGCTTGGTAGGCATGGTGTGGCTTGGTGGGCATGGCTTGGTGGGTGTGGCAGGGGAAGGATATTACAAAATCTCCATTCCCACACCACTCTGGGACCAGCCAGAGGTGGCATTTGCCAGTTCTCCGAACTACTCAAAATTTACGCTACTGGTTCTCCAGAACCTGTCAGAACCTGCTGGATTTCACCCCTGCATCAGAAGCCAAGATATTTTGGAATATAATGTTATAAAAAATCTTAATGAATTGTTTAAATTGTTGCTAACGCACAATTTAAACCCTAGCATTTGGCAATAGATTTTAAACATTTCAATGTATCATAATTGTAAGTAACTGTAAGATCTTTTATCCCAAAATACAGTATAAGCATAATGGTATGGATTCAAAGATGTCACTCCCATTAGGGGAGGGAGAGGGGAGAGGAGGACAGGATCCCACTTCCAGTTATGGTCCTCAATGCCATATCCTATATTGTTCTCAAGGGTCCTTAGCTCCATAAAACAGGTTTTCACAAGAGGAAAAAAAACTGCATTTAAAATGAAAAGTAGGCAAACCTTTTTCCATGAAGAGAAGTTAGGATTTAAGGTTCTGACTAAACCTGAAATGTCAGAATAATTTCATATTTGAAAATGGGAAATATCAATATCTATATGATTCTACATCTTTAGCCCTTCTAGAGAACTCTACTGAAAATAATCAAACCATGTTAGAAACATTCCTGTCAGAATCTGAGAGCAAGAATCTGACTAGAGGGAGAGAAGGAGAATAAGGAGAAACCTATTGAATAAGCTGATATCTGTCACATAACTTTGCATTTACCTTCATTGTATTTGATTAGACAAATTCTGAGACGTGAGATATTTAGTCTTGCTGGTTCTCAGTTGTATGAAAGTAGCAGAGATAGGTTTTTACCCTTGAGCAGAAAAAAATCCATACAACAATAAACCACATTGTTGGCCATACCTGGGAAGACATTATCCAAGTACCAAGCAAGCAATCCATAGACAAAGCCATCAAAAACCATTATCACCATAGACAACAAGAAACTGTATTTATCTCCTTCCAGTGGGCTACTTCGGATATTATTCCACTGTAATCCAAGTCCTTGTTCTTCATAACGTGACAAGTATTCTGTACCGAACCCAAAAGCCACAGGTGAAAGGAAGCTCTGGAAGAAAGAGACAAATGATCTGAGTTTATTACTAATGAGTCATTTTGACTGCAGGAAGGTTATGACCATTTGTTCAGTGACCATTCAAAATTACAACAAAACTGAGCAACTAGTACCGTGTTTCCCCGAAAATAAGACCTTGTCTTATATTTAAGGCTTGGCCTTATTTTTGGGGAGGTCTTATTATTTTGGGGTGCGTGGAACAAGACGGGGCTCCTCTTACCTGATTTCCAGCTCTGTCTCTCTAACCCTAACCAGAGAAAACGGCAGGGACCGGCTGTGCATATTTTTAAATAATTTCGAGGAGGGCTTATTTTCAGGGATGTCTTATTTTCAGGGAAACAGGGTATTTACAACAGTCCTTAAGAGCTTCAGCCATTGAAACATCCCCATGATCACAAACTAAGCACTTGGCACCTAGCTCACAATTATAACTGCACCGCCAGCCATGATCACAACTGTGATTTCTAAAGTTCCCTGTCAGCTTTCCACAAGCAAATCAATGGGGAAGCCAGCAGGCAGTTGGAAGTCATAATCATGTGAGATCCTCAGGTAACAAACAGCAACCACGACTGCCAAAATGGCTGTCACTAAGGCAATGCAGTCACATGACTTTGTGCTTTACGATCACACCATGGTCACATGGCATTGCGTTTTACAACTGCATCGCTTAGCAACGAAAATTCCAGGTTTATTACCCGTAAACCAAATTCATTTGGAACAAGCCTTAGCGAAAGAAAAGAAATCCTTACCACCATGATCTTAATCTTAAGAGGCAGCCAATCCTGCCAAATGAAGCAGAGGATATGGGGCAGGTAGAGAGTAAAATAGATGACTCCACTGCAGGCCGCTGCCAGATTAGCCTTGGAGAAAAAAGTGCTGAGCAAGAAGCACTGCATGATGCTGGCTGTTGCGAAGGTTAACAGGAACAGAAAGAGAACTTGGGGGTTGCAGTACCGAAGCACTTTGCCATACTGTATAGGAAAGAAAAGAAAGTTATTCTGAGATCAAGGGTCTTCAGTTTACGATACTGGTACATTCATATTAATGCTGTTGTATTAATCCTATTAATGCTATTGTGACTTAAAGATTGAACTTCCTTCAGGAGTTCAAGGTGGTGTATTCCAATTTCTCCATAACTCTGTAAGGCATATAAGTCTGTAGAAATTCTCAGTCATCCAGGTCATGGTTGTCCCAAAGGGGCTTTTTCAGGAGGCAACTGGACTTTCTGGTTTTGTCTTTTGAAGAAGTTTCGCTTCTCATCCAAAAGCTTCTTCAGCTCTGACAGGATAGTGGGGAATGGAAGGATTTACATTCCTTGCAGATAGCTGGTCATTTGCATCCTTTTAGAAGGTCTTCAAAGCACTTCAGTGGTCCCATAGGGTAGCAATGCATAGGTAAAGCAATGCTACAATACAAGAAAGAAACCTTGTCAAGAGAACTTCCAAATAGTTCTTTTCCGAATCTAACCACGTAGAGTGACTTGCTCACTATTGTCATTGTTGGGATAGGCAGACTTATCTCTCCCCTACCCATATTTCTAATTTTAATTTATAAAAAAAAGTATTGCATTAAATTTTTATGGAGATTTTCAGTCATGCAGGTCATGGTTGTCCCAAGAAGGCTCCACACCTATTTGCACTACTTTATCTGAGTACACAGTTAAACCTCCAAATGGCCTCAACGGCTCTCTAAAAAAAATGCAAATAATCAGCTGTCTGCAAGGAATATAAATCCTTCCATTCTTCACCATCCAGTCAGAGGAGGAGAAGCGAAACGTTTTCAAAGGAAAAAAAAAATAAGGAAGTCCAGTTGCCTCCTGAAAAAACACCTTTGGGACTCTGTAAGGCATGTTAGGTGTAAGACAGTGATTGATTCTAAAATCCCCATGGTTTAGAGTAGATGAACTCTATTCTAATCCAGTATCAAAAAAACTGCTACATCGTACATGCAGCCAAATCAGTGGTGGGTTTTAATTGGTGTTACCACCAGTTCGCTTTGCGCATGCGCTTTGCATGTGCATGGGCATTTCATTTCAGAACAGCTGAGACGCGGCAATCTGCTCTGCCGTAACTATCAGCTGGGCTAAAAATGAGCAAATATAGGTAAGTATAGCGCAGGGGCAGGCAGGACGGCCCAGATGACAGTCGGAGCGAACCAGTTTGCTCTCACCTCACCATTGCTGCTACTGGCTTGCCCGAACCAGGGAGAACTGGTAGCAACCCATCACTGAGCCAAGTGGATTTTATGAATTTTCTGTTTTCAGAGAGTTGCATTCATGCGAAATGCTAAGTCAAAGTTCAGTTAATCACAGTGTGGAATAAACTGATTAAACCATCATTGGTTGGATTTCCACAACTTGCTAATATATAAACCATAAAATGATTTAGAACACCTTATAAACCAAGCCAAAAATGAACTGAAAGAAGGAATATTAAGAACAAGCTTCAACAATTATCCTATATTGATTATTTGTCATAGCAGAACATACAACTTAATATATGGAAGACAGGATAGCAATGAGTGTCTGGAACAATCTAGCAGTGAACATGAGTTCTGCTTTGGGTAGACATTGACCTGTAGAGATTTAGGAATCCTGCTTGTGTACCATCCACACTGCTGCAGGAAGGATCAATTCCTGAGTTCCTTAGGTTCATGTTTCAAATTACAGTGCGGTGATTAGGGTTACAAAATGTGGGTGCATTTCCCAATTTGTTACATCTGTGGATCGCATCCCAGCAGCCCTATTTTAGAGTGAACTACAGGTAGTCCTCAACTTATGACTTCAATCGAGCCCAAAATTTATGTTGTGAAGTGAAAAAATTGTTAAGCGAGTTTTGCCCCATTTTATGACTTTTCTTGCCATGTTTGTTAAGTGAATCTCTGCAGTTGTTAAATTTAGTAAGATGGTCACTAAGTGAATCTGGCTTCCCCGTTGCTTTTTCTTGTCAGGAGGTCACAAAAGGGGATCCTATGACCCCTGGATACTGCAACTGTGATAAATATGAACCACTTGTCAAGTATTCAAATGTAAATCATGTAACCATGGGGATGCAGCAGCAGTCATGAGTGTGAAAAACGGTCATAACTCACTTTTTCCAGTGCCGTTGTAACTTCAAACGGTCACTAAACGAACTGTTGTAAGTCAAGGACTACCTATATTCTCTTTGGAATGCAAGCTGCAGAAAGATCTTTTCAAGAGTTGCAGTGAGTTTCGGGGGTGGCAGTTTGAGAATAAAATCACACTCTGGCCTGGATGCCACAAGGACTAAGTCATAAGAGATTACTCTGATAGCATTGTGCATGATTATCTGAATTTATTTTGACTTCTGGTCTCTGAGGAAATAGGTTGAGTGATCTGTGAGATGAACCTGCCATGTGTGCTTCAATCATGCCGCACCTGGCTGCTTCAGTAAATGAAGTTTGTGTGTACAGGTACATTTGGAAGACAGTCAATGCTTCTTTGATGCCCACTGCCTTGAAAGAGCATATTACCCTGGCAATGGTTACCCAAAACTTCATCACCTTTCAGATCAAGTTACTGAAGCTTGCGGTAGATGGAGTTGCCTTTGAAGACCACCCAAATGGGGTAGGACACAATAGTAATCTGTGCCACTTAACATCAATTTTGTGCCTTCTACTTTGCCTTTCATTTGGCTTCTGACTATAAAAGTGCTGGTTTTAATCTATAAAACCCTTTCTCACCTGGTGTTCCAGAAATCTTCAAGACAATCTTTCTTTAGATTTAAAAAAAAAAAAAAAAGACCTGTCTAGTTCAATCAGGCTAGGGGAGGTCTACAGCATCTGGTCTTATTTATGTCTGAATTGTGTAACACAGCTTACACCTCTGAGAATGTGAATGGCACCCTTCCTAACAGTTTTCTGGATGGTGGTTAAGAATGAGTTATTCACAACTTTTAGGTTTTGAGGACTGCTTATTGAATGCCAGGTTTGGGCGTGTTTATGTTTTATGCTTCACAGGTTTTATCTTTTAGGTTGAGATTTTTTCCAAGTTAACAAAATCCTTGAAGGAGTTGATGGTACTGATGGTGTCAAACTTGATCGTGTCACATGACATATCGTGGCGATTTTTGCCTTTGCAAAGCCGGGTCAGGCGTGGTCTGTGCATGTCGCATTCGGCCCATGGGCCGCCAGTTTGACAGGCCTGGTATAGAACTATTATAAATAAATATATATTTGTAACATCTAGACCTTTTATCGCTGTAATTTGATCTGGACACAAATGTTCTTTATGGATTTTGTATGAAATGCTTTTGTTTTATTATTTTCTGCAATTATTGGATTTTATTGATTCATTCATGAACAAGCAGGAGTGTGATTTGCTGGGTTTTGGCTCAGCTGATATTTCGAACTTAGCCACTGTGATGGCTTAGCATGATGCATGAAGCTACTGGCCCTTAGTTTTGCTACTGCTTCCTCTTATTCACACATAACTGAAATGCAGCTTTACTTGTTTTAATCTCTGTAATATTACAATATTAATTACAAATTCAAATGGGGATTGTCTACCTAGAAGTGAGTGGTTTAAAATCGAAACATATTGAAAAATCAGAACAGATTCTGATTGCTGTTCCTCCTTCTGCCCCAAATGACAAACTACTGAAAAGCAGGATGTCAAAAAATCACTCTATACTAGGGGTCTCCAATCTTGACAACTTTAAGTCTGGCGAACTTCAACTCCCAGAATTCCCCAGCCATCTTTCCTCCAGGCTTAAAGTTACCAAGGTTGGAGACCCCTGCTCTATACTGCACTGACATCAAACATACATTCAAAACCAGCATACTATACATGGAGTGGGAACGCTGTTATTGCACTTTAATTCAAGTACTAATACAAAGAAATTAAACAGCAAAGATATTCTTACTGGCCCTCTTCCACAACAGTGTTTAAATATATTTGTTCTAGTTTAGAAGTATTAAAGTCAGGCCTTCAGGGTTCACTTTATCCTTATCTTCAAAGTGGGCAAATCTCAAGCAACCCATGGAGCTTTAGGTACTTACCATAAATGATATGAGGAAGCAGAAAAAACAATGCAAGAATTTAGGGTAACTATCACCAATCTGATAGCCCTCAGAGGTGTTGGGACTACAGTCCACAACTCCCATTAACCCCTTAAATAAACTAACAAACGACGATATCTTGAGGCATCATTATGTCGCAAATGGGGCAGTTTAAACATAAACCCAGAGTCTCCCTACTGAAGGACTATTTAAATGATAAGCTTTTGTGTCCCTCTCAGTTCCCCAAGGGATTATGTATTGAAACGAAGCAACTAATGGGTTGGGAGAAAGGAGTTTGAAAGGGAAACGACAGGATGGCGATCAGGTTTTTCAAAGGCGGATGGAGGAGGGACGTCACGCCTCCCTTTCAAGCCTTCTTCCACCTGAAGGCGATGTTTAGAACGTGACCTGTCAGCCTTAATCTGACTCCAAACGTCACAAAGGCAAACGCGACCCTGAATGTATCTGTCCCTGCCAAGTGATGATGATGATGATGCCTTAAGGGGGCTTCTAAAAAGCGCGCCTGCTGCTACGTGCCGAGAAGAGGCCAGGCTACTAGCAGGCTCCCTCCCATTTTTATGTATGGCTTTTATTGTTTTTTTACTAACACCTGGATCGCGCGAAAGTAAAGCATTGTAAACGCTGTTTAACAACAGCAAACGCCGCGTCTCTCCTGCTCCCTTACCGTAATGAGAGCCGTCAGGAGAAACGTGCTCACGGTCATCATGAGGAAGCTGTCCAAAAACCACGTGAACCAAATCACCCCGTTGGTGACTCCTCTGTTCTTCAAGGCCTCCTTCAGTCTCATTTCTTTCTCCAACACGATGCTTTTCACGGTCATGGAAGCGGAGTAGATCCAAGCCAGCACCGTTAAGAGGGGAAAGGCACGAGTCAAAGTAATCATGAAGCTGCCAGGCAAAGGGAGGGGGGGGGGTGGAGGAAAAGAAACAACCTTGCTTTGAAAGATAGCAGAGAAATACTCTCACTAGTATCCTTCTCCTGGAAGGCTCAGATGGGTAGTTTGAGAACAGCTGGCAAATGGCTCAAAAGGAAACTGGTGAGAGTCCTGGCTCAATAAGGCACCCCTGAATTCTTTGGAGAATTAAATTGCTATTTCCTAATAGGAACATCTAAGAAAAAGTAGCAAACATTATCAAAGCCTTCCTCAGGTAGTTTCTGTCCAGATATGTTGGACCTTAAGTTCCAGAATTCCAAGTCAGTATGGGGAAATGGCAGTAGGGGTTCCTGAACAAAGGGGCTGTGTGTTTGGATGCATGCGTGGCCAAGTGTGATTGTGTGTCCAATCACACTTGGCCAATAAAAAAAAATATTCTATTCTATTCTGGCTCTATTCTATTCTATTATGTGCTGCATCCAATTCTAGCCATTTTTCTTTTAAAAGATTTCTTCTTTAGCAGAGGCAACAAAAGTGTTGCAAATTTTAGGAGCAGTAGGGATTTGAATAGCTCAGGCAAACATTTGAGGGAGCCAATTTTAAACTCTTAAAGAGGCTGACACAGGAGAAAGCAATCTGAACGGGTGAAAGGCCAGCAGAATTGTGCTTCTCGAACTTGGAAAGAGGTGTGAGACTCCTCAGTTAGACATCTTAAAATGGCCAAGTTTGCAAAACACGGCACCAGAACATCTTAGCTGCATGCTAGACTGAAAAAGAAATCATGAAAAACAGAAAATACCAAGCCACTTGTATTGTTGAAAGGAAACATCATGGACACATCCCAATAATCCCAAAAATTGAGCTTGGTTTGAGGGAGGTTTCATTTTTTGAGGAAAGCCGAAAGAGCCAGCCCTTGCAACTGAAAAAAAAGTGCCTTTTGCAAAAACAAAACAATGTCACTTTTGTGGAATTCCTAAGGAACATGTTTTCCATTACTTTCGTTAATGTTCTGATTCTGTGATCTGATCAGGCCTTACCGTCAGAGTCCTATGCTTTTCTCAAAGGATACAATCACTTTCTGTCTCCTGCATGGCTACCAGGCCTCCATGCTGATATAATCAATTCACCATATGGAGGGGTAGCAATTGAAGAGACACAAAAATAAATCACATCATGTGTTTATTGGATTATCTCTATTTTGGCTATCCTGGGAGGAAGCTGTGGGGCAGCATTGTATTCAGAGTTAAAGATAAGATCATAGCAAGATAGCATTAAGCAGAGACAAAGGGAACACCTTAGCTGTTAAGGCGGATTACTAAGAAATGGGGTATTCTGGAAAACAAACCAAAGTCATGTAATTCCTGGCAGAGAAGGAATTTATTTTGCAACAAAATGGTGCCCTGGTGACATTTGTTCTGGAACTGTTTCTACAGCTGTATCTGGACTCCACTGAGCAAATCCCAGTGAGCTTAGTAGGGCTTCTTTCAGAAGGATTCCTGGGAATGGAACTAGGGTTATTGCTTCAGAGATGCCTTTTAAATAATGTGAAGCCAAGTTTCATAAAGAGAGGAAAGGTCTTGTCAAACCATGAAACTGCCAATAGATGTGTCTCATAAAACAAAACAAAACAGACTTCCACATCATGGTCTTAATCAGTGTATAAAACCTTATTCCAAAATAATTGGGAAATATGTTGCATTGTGAAAATAGGTCTTGCCCGATCATGCAGCTTTCTCTAACGTGTGCCTTTCTATTCTGCCTGGAATTTTGGGAACCATAATCCCAATCTGGAAAGGAAGAGGAAGGACAACCTGAAGACTTCTGTTCACCATGCTGGTAAGTCAACTTTTAAGAATAACATCTGGAACCCTCCTTTTCCTCATCTTTATATTAAAACTGTTTCACATTGGGTCTAACTATGGAATGAGCGGGATTCTTCAGCACAGCAAAAAGTCAAGTTGTGTTGAGTTATTATAGCTACAGCTCCAATTATACTACCATCTTATACTTTGAACTATATGAGGGTCTTAACATGAGAATTTACAACAGAAACCCTGTGAAATAGGTTAGTCCCAGGTTATCCAGTGAATTTCCATGATTAGGGATGGACTCCCGAGTTTCCCAATCCTAATTCATTGCCTTAAGCACTTCTCCCCTGTGAAGCTTTTGCTACATATTTCTAATTTTCATGTAAGAATTTTGGCATTATTAGCATGGAGCAAAACCAATTAAAACAACTTTGAGATCTCTTTTTGGTATGTAGAGAAGTGACCTGAGGATGATGATTGATGACAAATCAAAGGAATGTGATGCCTTGGGAGAGAGAACCAGACCTCTGCCTGAGTTTTACTCCTTGAACCTGATAAAATTCCACTCTCAGGCCTGCTTATTGTTTGTAAATTTGAAGAAGTCATAGAAAGCAACACTGCAAATTTTGTAAGACCCCAATTCACATTATTCATTTTTTTGTATTTCTCGATACTTTACAGCAGCATTCTTCAGGATAATATTCAATATAATACAGTACAAGAAAAAAAAATACAGGGCAAAATAAAGCCATCCTGTATTTTCACGGAGACCAAAGGTCTCTGAAGGGAGATTTAAATTCGTATTTCCTTGGTTTCACTCTTTAACCAGGGGTGGACTGCCGGAGGTTCATGGAGGTTCGAGAGAACCTCTAGCTAAGATTCTGTGCAGTTCGGAGAATCTCTAAATCCCATTCCTGGCTGGCCCCGCCCCCTGCCCCGCCCCTCCCAGGAGTCCGCATGCAGCCCATTTTGGATGCACGTAAATGCAGGACGCGTGCAGAGGTTCGGGGAGGGTGAAAAACAGGCTATTTCTGGTCTCCAGAGGGCCTCCAGAGAAAAGCCTCTGGAGCCCCAGGAGGGAAAAACGCACCCCCCCTCACCGTGGTGCAGGCCAACTAGGCCACGCCCACCATCTCCATGTCCATCCAGCAACCGGGCAGAGAACCCCTTTCTAAAATTTTTGAAGCCCACCCCTGTCTTTTAACACCCTAGTTTTGTTGCCTCAGGTGTCGTAGAACTACAGTATATAGCCTCTCAGCTATTAACCAAACTCAATGGTGATTCCCTCATTTCTACACATTCTGAGAGCATGAGATTGGGCAGGGCTGCCTTATTTCCTGTTTTGAAATATGCTAGCCAAAAATGGAAAATATCAGTCTCTACTTCACTGGTTTGCAAAGGGGATTTGTAAAGCCCTATGTACTGCATTGCACTACATTGGGATGTAGAGAAAAGCCTTGAGCAAATTAAATATTTCATCATATCCCAAATCTTAGCCAGAAACAGAGTAAAGGATTGATTGTTTTGAATAACAAGTTTTTAACAAGATAATAATAGGTATGCTGGAAGAGATCAGTATTTTAATAATGGCCTTTGGTTACCTTTTAATTAGAGAGTCATTTTGGTGTAGTGGTGAAGGTGTTGGCTAGAAACTAGAGATGGTGAGTTCTAGGCCTCCCTTAGACATGAAAAGCCCTGGATGTCATTCACTCTCTCCAGCCCAACCCATCTCACAGGTTTGTTGGTGTGGGGAAAATAACAGGCAATGGTATTAGATAGGTTTGCCACCTTGCATTGAGGAGGGATAAAAATCTTATTTTTATGGTTCATTGCAGAGTCAATCAGTTGTTGAGACTGGATTTGGCATTTTTATTCACCTATGGAGCCCTTATCAAGGATAAGCAGATTTATTGCTTGATGTTATTAAAGGTATCATTACATGATGTAAGCTCTTCTAAGTAAAGCTTCCTTTTGCAACTGACTAGTGGTGATGACTATTATTTCTATTATTTCTCTGAAGATAGATAAATGGACTTGATATTAAAAATATTAACCTGCTCCTGTCCAGAGAATCGGTACCGAAAAATTATCCACTTTTATTAAAATAGTGATGGTAGATCACTACCATCATGGCATAAGTATGCATTGTATGAAAAACAACTTCTTTGTTTGTTTGTTCTAGCCTGACCTGAGCCTTGCATCATTCAACATCATTGAATGAGCAGCATTCTAATGTTGTGGCAGAGACTGACAAGCCTTTCAGCACACCTGTATTCTTTTCTCATTTTTGAAAATGAACTGAATACTTTCCCTGATTAGAAGAGTTCAGAAAAACAGCTATAAGTTTGCAACTTTTCCTCCATTCTATGTTGCTAATGAATTAATATTTATTTTTTGCAATAAAGGTGGTATTCCTATTGTTTTCTATTTTAAGTAGGTAGAGAGATTGTTGCGATAACAATTATTTGTTCTAGATTTCTTATCTCGGATTTAACTAACACAATTCTGATTCCTTGGCAGGGAAATTTGTCTAATACTTCATTTTCTAGAATCTCTAGCAGGATCAAAAGCAAAAACAGTGTCATTTGTGAGACTCAAAGTGCCACCTGGCTAGCCACACAGTTGGACACAGATCATACTCACACATCATCTACAAAGCAGGGATAGGGCATTTGTTGTAGGTATATCCCTGAAGGCACATCAATACGGGTCTGGGTTTTGATGATCCCTTGCTCGATCATATCTTGCAGATAAGCAAACCCTCCCCAGATGTAGCGTAGATCATCCACTGGGTCAGCTCTTGGGCCAGGATCCCAGTACCTGTAGGGACAAAGCACAGATTTAGCCTTCAGACTAGTGGAGATTATGACAGGGGTAAAAGTGTCAGTTATCAGAATCTGAGGAACAAACTATAAGCTATGTTAAGCTGCAGTATCTTTTCTTCCTTTCACAAAGGCCAAGAGGGGCCCTAATCCTGGTGGGAGAACAACAAAATTTTAACCGTTTGTTTCAGCTGCAACCCTAGTCTGGATTAAATCCTTTGCACACTGTGTTTGCAGCACAAGTGATAGGCATGAAAAAGCTTTCTGATCATCTTAACTGATATCCTAGATTTCCTGTTAGAACAGAGACTGAGCCAAGGGAAATGTCAGCATTCCAGAACAACCCAACTCCAATTAAAAACTCTGAGACAAGCTTCATCTCAAATCTTTCATTTATTGGAATAGGTATACTGGCACATCTGGGAAAACCCGAATCTGAGAGTTCTGGGTTTTCCCTCAGTAAATCAAAATCCCAAATCCAGCCCCTGCACCTATCAGTCCATCACATGGCCCAATCACCATCCATCCCAACTTGAGGCACCACTGCAACCACTCCTCCTACTTTCCCAAGTGCAAGAAGGTGGCAGTGTGGAAGCTTCTGGGGTTAATATGGCTTCCAAAGCTGACAGGAGAATTGGTTTAAAGACCAAGTCCAAATGGGGTCTTCACATTGGTTGCCTGTGATAGAAAAAAACATGCCCATAAGGAAAAATTGTTATATTAATGGAGTTGTAATCCACTTTTTCTAGGTTGAATGTTTTTTTCAACTTTCCAGTTTTGTCAACCATCCAGGGATTTCCCAATGGCCTCCCATCAGAATCTTTACCAGATCTCACCCTGTTTAGCTTTTGACAAAAATAGCCAAGTGTTATCATCTTTGACTCTAAGATCTTTCAGTCTAATTTGTCCGATTAGACTGAAAGAGTTTAGAAGCAATGGTTTAGATGCAGTTTTCTTTTATCACTTCATAATTGCAGAATAAGTCAGTGTTCTGACAAATGAAGGTGCTGCCATAAATCAAATCTCACAGGTAAAATCATCGAATCAGCTTTTATTGGAACAAAGGAGGAATCTTGTGGCAATTTAAAGGCTATAAATATATCCTGTGCTAAACTTTCATAGAAGCAATTTGCAATGTCTATTTATATGCTCCAGAACTTTAAAGCTAAGTTGTTTAAAAGTCAGATGAAAGCACTAAGAGTTCAAATAAATTTATCCCCAA
The DNA here is from genome assembly GCA_030761175.1 of Masticophis lateralis. NCBI lineage: Eukaryota > Metazoa > Chordata > Lepidosauria > Squamata > Colubridae > Masticophis > Masticophis lateralis. The sequence continues at coordinate 128,319,745 of JAUDYJ010000003.1, forward strand.
GTAATTCCCCTGCATAGGGTTGAATGTATGTTAGTTCTAATAAAAAGGCATTATGCTTTGTCATGGTATGTGTGCTTTCTCATTCTCTCTTTCTGGGTAGTTGTATATACACTCATGATAACATTTTATATTTACCAGCATACCACTGTTTGAGATATCTAAAAGTTACACTTTGGCCTGTAGTTAATTATTATATATATTACAGTCATCCATACGTTTACCAGCCTTCTTTCCTGTAAATATGATAAATTGCAATTCTCATTAGACCCCTTTGATGACTGGGGACATTCAACAGAAATGCTGGATATCCTGTTAGAGAGAGCTTCTCTCGGCAGTTCTGATTTATTTTGTCTCTCCAATCACTGGTATCTGATTAGGCTCTACTTGCATGCCTAAAGATTAGAAAACATCCTTACCTATCTTTGATTTTGTTTGTTTTCTCCACAGCATCAATATCCATGCGTATCTTGTATTTCACATGAGGTGGCATTTGATCGGCCCTTGCATCCATGTCAAGAAAAACAACAGCAGCCCAGAATTTGTTTTCCTCCAGAAGAGAGCGAGCATGAAGAATCAACTCAGTTTCATCAGCTAGGCCTTCAAACTTATCAAGGGTCAAGCACTGTGATAACAGAGGCATAAGAGATACTTGAATGAGATAACGGTAGCATTGTACATGTATGTAAATCAGAATTTCTTTATGATTCGGACACCAATACTGGTAGTTCTCTATCAGGGGTGGGTTCTAAATTTTTTTACTACTGGTTCTGTGGGCGTGGCTTATTTTGTGGGCGTGGCTTGGTGGGGTAATGTGACTGGATGGGCATGGCCAACTTTTTTTTTTTACTTTTACTTTTAAAAGCATTTTTTCTACAATCTTAAGAGGTTGCAGAAAAACATGCTTTTAAAAGCCTCTGACGATTTAGGCAACTCAGCTGGGATCGCCAGAGGCTTTTAAAGGCATTTTTTTCCTACAATCTCTTCGGTCGAAGAGGTTGCAGAAAAAAATGCTTTTAAAAGCCTCTGATGATCCCAGCTGAGCCGCGCGATCATCAAAGGCTTCTTTTTTTTACTTTTAAAAGCATTTTTTCGGCCACAGAGGTTGTAGAAAAAGTGCCCTTAAAAGTTTTTTTAAAAAAAGCCTCTGATGAGGTGGGCGGGGTAAGCGACCAGCGACCAGGCTGGGGACCGGTTCGGGGGCGTGGCTAGCCAATGTTATTACCGGTTCACCTAACTATTACAAATTTTTACTACCAGTTCTTGCAAATCGGTGCGAACCGGGAGCAACCCACCACTGTTCTCTATATACAACCACAAGTGAGCCCAAAATTTCTGTTCCTAAGCAAGGCAGTTGTTAAATGAGTTTTGCCCCATTTTATGACTTTTCTTGCCATATTTGTTAAGTGAATTACTACAGTTATTAAAGCGAATCTGGTTTCCTGGTTGTTAAGTGAATCTGGTTTCCCCATTGGCTTTGCTTGTCAGAAGGTTGCAAAAGGTGATCCCATGACCCCAGGACACCGCAACTGCCATAAATATGAATTAGTTGCTAAGTGAATTTTGACCATATAACCATGGGGATGCTATTATGTGCAAAATGGTCATAAGTCACTGTTTTCAGGGCTGTTGTAACTGTGAACGATCACTAAACGAACTGTTGTAATTCAAGGACAATCTGGAGTGTTGCTTAGTAGAGAAATGGGCAGCATACAAATGTAATGAATAAATAACAAATAACAGAGAAACAGGTTCCTGCCAAAGTCTGCAGAATTTTGGTCAAAATTAATCAGTCTACATATCAACAAGGCATGTGAATAAAGCCAAATGCATGTGAATAAAGCCAGGTGGGTTTTGTAAAATAGGAGGAATTTGCAAATTAAGCTGAGGTTTGCATTCGGATCAGTATTATATAATAAAAATAATTTGAAATTTGCATAATCTGGGCAGACTATTCTTTCTATCCAGGCTGACTCTCCTTTTGCCCTGAGTATGAGACTTCAGAATCATTATACATGAGCAGTGAAGGAGTCAGACAATAGCCGGTCTATCCATTCAATTAACAGAATCAATTCTGCTGATTAGTGGGATCATCAGTGGGTTTATTGCCATAGTTTCCCTTTACAATGATGTTGAAACATTACAGTATTTATACAGAAAAGCTGCTGATCTCCTACAGGAGTTTCTATTCCATGTTCTTAGCACCAAGGAAAAAAAGAAATCTCTTTAAAATAGTTGTTATAGCAATGGATTCCTGCATGGAGCATGGATTGGAGTAGATAATTTCCAAATTCCTTTCAAATCTTTCTTAGGAGAATAAAAAGGGTAAACATTTTTTAAAAAAAAAACTAGGGAGGCTTTCTTGTTGCTGAGGGGCATATAAAAGTTAAAAATTCATTCCAGCTGAGTTTGACTGTTGATGATGGCATGGATACTTCCATTTTATTTTATTTTTTACGATAATGTAGAAGTTACTTGCTACTGCTATTGCTTTCTTCCATGTTTTATTTTTCACTTTTCATCTTGGTATAGCTTTGAAATAAATGTACAATGTTTCTGTATAATAAGAGTATATTGAAAAATGTTTTTTCAAGAAAATCATTAATTCAGAGGAAAAAATATTCAATACTTTGGCTGGGAAGAAAAGCATGTATGCTAAATCATTTAATACCTGTAATGGTTTAAATCTACAGATGCACAGAATTTTGTTGATTCTACTTTGATAACTTCCTGAATTAATGTATAAACTGGAACATAATTATCTCCAGTAGAGATTGTGCAGTTGCCTGAATTTTGCAATGTTCAAAAATCAGTACAGACGATAAGGTTCTGTATTAAATGTGAGTTTGCTTCTTTCAGTTAGCCAAATGGTGTGGAAACTTGCCAGACCAGACTTACTTAACATAAGCAGAGCTGAGATAGATCAGATTTATTTTCTCAGACTTCTCCTAATCTCATTCTTGGGTTTAAATGCATTATAAAATTGTAATTGAAAGAGGAGAGACCAAAAGCTGTCATAAGCATATTCCACATCTGAGGTTTATAATAACTACCGTCCTTTAGTGCAGAGACTGAATGGAGCAATTGTCTCTGGAAGATCAGTCATTAAAGAAGTGTCTCGACTGGCCAGATAACAACCCCCAAAGAAAAACAAAGCTGAAACCACCACAATAAATGAGGGTGGTGGGTAAGGTGGAAAGCTAATGTGAACCTATCACCTGGAAAATAAGCCTGGGAGAGCAAAACAAAATTAGCTCAAAGGAGGGGAAAGTGATGGTCATAAACAGCAGAGAGAACACTGCACACACAGCAATAGGTTCACAATTGTGAGAGACTGGGAAATCCTTTTTCTTTTTTGTTTACAAACCAATAAAACAAAATCTAAAATACAGAAAAACCAAACCTAAAACAAGAAGTATCAACCAACTTCTGCAAGTAATGGAAGAGAGTAGACATAAACAATCAAGATAGCTGACCTACGAAGAAGGACAAATCAAATTATCTTAAGAGACCGTATCTTAATTTGCACACCATAAATGAGAATTGGCAAATACCTCTTAAGAGTTTTCAAAATTCTTCATTTACCTTAGACTAGCATTAAAGTAACCTGACTGAAATTGATATACAGGTAATCCTCAATTTACAACCACAATTGAGCCCAAAATTTCTGTTGCTAAGTGAGTCATTTGTGAAGTGAATGTTGTCCTATTTTATGACTTTTCTTGCCACATTTGTTAAGTGTATCACTGCAGTTGTTACGTTAGTAACACAGTTAAGTGAATCTGCCTTCCCCATTGACTTTGCTTGTCAGAAGGCGGCAAAAAGTGATCACATGACGCCTGAGACACTGCAACCATCATATATATGAGACAGTTGCCAAGCATCTGAATTTGGATCTTGTGACTATGGGGATGCTGCAATGGTTGTAAGTGTGAAAACTGGTCATGTCATTTTTTTTCAGTGCTGTAGTAACTTTGAATGGTCACTAAAACTGTTGTAAATCGAGGACTACCTGTAATTCTTTATTCCTTTATCTTCCTAGCTATGTGGGCTTGACAATAATTCTGCTCAACTCTCAAATCCCATGAAAGGCATGGAGAATAAAAAGGCATTGATGGATGAAAATGAAGATTGCGATTGCATAATTAATTTAAATATGAATATATGGAAATCAGAGAATCAAGACTGAATTTGCAACAGTCCGTTTGATGACCTTTCAAAGTAACAATGGCACTGATGACTTATGATTTTTTCACACGACCGTTGCGGTATCCCTACGGTCACGTGATCAAAATTCAGACTCTTGGCAACTGATTCGGATTTAGGACTGTTGCAGTGTCCCAGGGTCATGTGATCATCTTTTGTGACCTTCTGACAAGCAAAGTCAATGGGGAAGCCAAATTCACTTAACAGCTGTGTTACTAACTTAGTAACTGCACTGATTCATTTAACTGCGGCAAGAAGGTTGTAAAATGGGGCAAAACTCGCTTAATTACTGTCCTGCTTAGCAGTGGAAATGTTGGACCCAATTGTGGTCATAAGTCAAGACTACTTTATCAGAAGTTGCTTTGATCCCATCTTTTAACTCTATCTGCTTCTTCGACCTTGCTATCAAACCTGGCCAAAGTCTTCTGTCAACATCTGTCTCCTGACACACACAAGCACTATACTTTGCTTAAAGTTAGGGCATCAGACTTCAGGAGTGACATAATATTTAACCAAATTCCAATGTTTTACTATTTTGGTATAGAGAAAAGGTAAGTGCCAGAGGAAGGAACTAGGGAAACGATGAAGTCACCAAATATCTCTATGTATCTTGTGCTTCCTAACTCCAAAACGAAGGAATGATTATCAGATTCTCAATGTTGGCAACTATTGTAAGGAGATGACATTTTGTTTCTAAACTGACTGGGAAGAAATGTATTTAATTACTTCACTTCACTGAATGCCCCAAAGCTAGTTTTTTTGATCTTATCGGCTTGATGGTCTCTTGCAGGCCAACAACCAATAATTATGTACATCAAAGTCCTCACAGGCAACTTGTTATTTAAGAGCCAGATTTCTCTGAAATGTAAAGTCTCCTTTGTTTAGCCTTGTCATCTGAAGAACAGTTATCTATTCTAGTAAAAGAGAAAAGAGGGGAGGTCTGCAAGAGGATCAGGTTGCTGATGATATACCAAAATAAACTCTGGCATTTAAAATAGCATGTCAGGTAAGACTGGTATGATTTTTGTCATGGATGCGGTAAGAGAAATGTATTTAAATTAAGAGTATGCTACCTGTAAGAAAAGTAAAGATGCTCTCAAGGTGACCTTGCTTTTTCTGTTGGCTTCATAGATACAACTGTGCAGTTTTCTCAGATGTATAGAAGTGATTTCTCCCATTGTCATCTTCTGGGATTTTTTTTTTAAGCTTTCCAGTCTAGTTTACAATTCTAGCATTCCTTAGCAAGGCAGTATTCCCAAACCCATCTATGTTTACCTTCTGAACCTTATGTGGAAGATAGTCTTGAAGGTACCTGAAGACATTTAATTATTAGAACTAAAGGTCGAACTTTAACAATTACATGATTGTTGTCACTAAACAATGCTTTTTCTTTTTGCATTTAGTAGTCTAGACCAGAAAATTAAGGAGAAAGGTTGCTTATCTTAATTCCTTGAAGGTTTGTTTTAGGGGGGAGCATGTACCTCTAAGCTGGTTTTTTTTCTGAAGAGAAAATACCCTCCAGGTAAGTTTTCTAAGCAAGATATAAAAGGTATAAAGCAGGGAAAGTCCTAATCTTGATAGTGAAACCAGAAAGCTTTAGTATTTTATTATCAAGGTAATACAACTTACATTGTTTTTTTTTCTTACTCCACATATTCCTCACATGTAATGCTAATATGCCTCCCCACTGAAAAACCTGTGAAATCAATTCAGTACTCTCAAGCACTCACTCTATATACACTTGGGGAAAAGCCAGATTCAAATTAAATGACTAATATGTATTATTGCAGGTATATACCTAAAAAATGCAAAGATCCGAGTTTTATTTTTTCTCAACAGTACAGAATTTCATGTTTACAGCATATGTGCTGTGTATGTATTAAAAGGCAGTGGCTCAATGCAATGCATTGCCACAATGTGTTAAGTATTACAGTTGAGACATTCAATAAAATAATACAAAATGCAAGTGTTAGCATTACCAGACTGACCATTTACAAACAACTGCTCACTTTTCTCTAATTAGACAGCTGAAGTCTGCCTCACCTAGAGCCCCCAGTTCAAAAGATGCCGAGTCATCACTGATGCTTGTCCAACTGCTCTTTCAAGCCCCAGGGAAGTAATTGACCCATTGTTTCAATGAGCAATCATCCTGCCCTAAGCCAAGAGGTTCATGTTTGTGCTATCCTTTTGCCAAATACATAACATCACTCCGCAAATCCAAGCACAGCCAAATGTAAATATTTATCCGAAAGACTATTGTGATTCCTTCATCACATTTTGTAGCTCTTCAACTGAAGTATAAGATGACACTGTTCCAAAATGTTATGAGAGGATATTCTCAGGGTAGCCAGTCATTCTGGAATTAAGATTTAGTTCACAGTTTCCTGAGTCTTCCCACTTAAATGACACAGCCATCATATTTTTAAAATCTAAACCATGCTCCTAGACAAGATGTATTTGTAATGAGGTCATCTGAACTCTTTACTTCTCCTTGTGTGTTCTCCTTTACTCCCACCTGTGTGGGGGAGATTTAAATTGTTTTTTATACATGGTCTTGAAACCTGGAACAATCTTTTCAAAAAAGAAAACCACGTATGGCAGGGGGGGAAAACGCATTGTAACCTGAATTTGATTAAAGTAATGCTTGAAAAATGGTAACCGCTGCTTCAATATTCATTTTTAAATTAATTATCCAATTGTAACCATTGTTTTCATGATGAAAGCAGTCTGCTCTAAAATAATAAATAATTAAATATATTGGCACTAATACAATCCTCTACTGCATGATGACTGGGGAGTTTGGGGAGCTGAAGTCAACACATCTTAAAATTTGAGAAACACCAATCTAAGATAATTTGCCCTGGTCTGAACATTTTCCACATTAGTGGACTTCAATTCCCAGAATTCTCCAGCCAGAATGAGTCATTAATGGGAATTCTGGGAACTGAAATCTATACATCTGTGTGCCTGGATAAGAGAGAGCTAATCTATACTTTGAAGATTACCTGAACAGTAGTAACTAGTAACAGAACTAATACTTGCAATTTACTTTAAGAAGAGAGTCTGGTCAAAAGCTACTTGTTATGCATTCTGCAATCAGATAAAGGTTCTGAGGATAATAAATCATAGAAAAACTGCCTATTTCACTTTTTCTTTTAAAGGTAAAGTTTACCTCCAGGTATTGGTAAGCCATATGGAAAGTCTGATTGGCCATACTGAAGATATTCCTCCAATCAAAGTTCCTCATACCATCCTTTCTTTTCTCTGGGGGTCCATTATAGAGAAAATTGATAGCATCTTCCACAGTTAGACCTTCACCACGAAATTGTTCACTTAAGGAACTTTGCACTGTAGGATTTTGTAAAGTGTCCTGTAGGTAAAAAAATATCATCTTTAATTTCACAATCCAGCTGTGAAAGCACATTGATTGCTGTTAAGTGGGAAATGAATAGCACTTGCCAAATAAGAGTTTTTCACGTTTTACATACTATGTAAACATAAATTCAGGAGAAAATGGCATTTCCAAGAAAATGTTTGACCCTTTACACACCTGCTGGTTGCCCACTTTAAATGCTATGCCTCAAAGCCAGTTCCCCTCCCAATAAGACTTCTAGTTTCAGAGCAATTAAATACAGGGTAGCACATTTATTGCTAAAGGAAGCAGTAAAGATCTCCCTGCTGGCTACTTGCTTAGTCTCGCCCTTCATGGATTAAGATGAATGGCAACAGTAAAGTGGCATTAATAGAATTTTGTTTCAGTCCTGGAACTGGAATTGCAACAACTCTAAATTACCAAGTATGGGCAATAAAAATAAATCATTAAGAACAGAAGCCCTTGGGGGGGGGGGGGGAGACATGTTTTGTTTTTTTTAAGCCCAGCATTTTAGATTTTAATTTATGCCTCTCTGGGAGCTTTCTTCACCATATGGGTTAAAAATCTTGTCCTTAGCTACTTTTGCTGGCTGAGATAGGAGTAAAAAGCCCCAATTTTGGAAGATTACTCTAGAATTTTGGTAGATACTATACATCCTGATGGGTGCCTAGACTGAAAAAGAAGACTATGTTTGTATTTCATTAATATTCACATAGAGAATATTATTTGTCCTGGGGTTTTTTGTTTTTGTTATTTCATTTGGATATCAAATGATTTTCAAACTTAAGAAAAAAATAAAATTGACTTGTCCATTTACCAACTGGTAAATAAGTTATTGCAAAAAACAAAACAAAACAGGGCAGTAATTTCTACTAGATAGTTGATGCAGTAATTTATTCCTCTCGGTATGTTCAGGCAGGAAAGTCTTGGTCAAATGAAATGATCTTCCATGAAATGAATGAGTGTGAACTATTATACAAGCACCTGTTTAGAATGTCGGTATTACTACATAGAATGAGTCTTTCAAAATCTAGTAATATTGCTAACTAAATCTTTGCCAGTTCTAAAGTTTCAACTGAATTGCAGAGACTATGGGCGCGTTAATCCCCTTTTGACTCCAGGGATGCATCATGGAAGCAGAAAGTTGAAAACAAGGTAGAACATTCCTGTTTAGTCCAGAATTTCCAATGCAGAATGCAGAAGGAACAATCCATCCTTCTTCCAAAGGTGACTTCTGACCCCTTCCATTTTTAACCTACAGCAAATTTTAGACCCGTTTTCTGTAGCAATGTTTCTCAATCAGTTTTAAGATGCATGGATTTCAACTCCCATCCCATGGCTGGCTGGGGAATTCTGGGAGTTGGAGTCCATCCATCTCAAAGTTGTCAAGGTTGAGAAACACTGGTCTGGAGTAACAGAGAACAAAAATCTGCTGCATCTTCTCAACGAGCATTTAATGAGAAGCGATCAAACTGGAGAGCACATGGACCAATATTTATAGAGCCTTAGATGCATTTGTGTTCAAAGGTGGGTTTTTTCCCCAACTTTAATGCTCCATGCTGAATTATTGTATTTTAATTGCTTTTCCAGGCTAAGCAAAGCAACTGTACTTACTCGGATCATGTTCATTTGTACACTGTCATTGAAGAAATTCCACAGTTGAGGTCCCACTTCTTTCCATGCTTTAGTCAAGAATGTTAAGCGCTCAAGTTGTTCAAATGTGGAATTTGCCTGAGGAATTTAAAATATATTGAATGAGGAAAAGGAACATGGAGGTGGTGTCTATATTTATTGACTTTGCTAAATTTCACAAATCAGTTTTGTAAACAAAAGTGACATTCTTTGAAACGAAATGAGTTCTCTACAGCTTTCCACATTTGGAAGTACAAGTCAATAAATATTCTTTGAAATTTCTCCTGAAATTATCTGAACATTATGAGCCACTGAATTAGGAAGAAAAACATGCTTTCTTTACACCCCTAACTATTCAGGGCGTGTGTGTGTGTGTGTGTTTAAAACAAGAAGAAGTAGAAATTGCTTTGAGAATGAAATATATTTTGATGATAATAACTTCAATGGTTAGTTGAATAGACCTTTCTACTAAATTGCTTTAAGAAGGGAGGGAGATGGGCAGTCTAGGAACATGAAATATAAACAAACAAACAAACAAGAATACTGCTGGTAGAAATAATTAGAAAGGGATGAAGGGAGGGGAGAAACTCTTACATTCTTCAGTATCTTCTGTACTGCAGGTGAATTAGGAGCGAAGAGGATTTTCCCCATCAGCAATGGTTTCATAGTTCTCCAAATTATTTTTGTTAAAGTGTTAGATTCCATGGTTTGTATCAACTGATTACAAAAGAGTGCTGTTAGAAGAGGATAAGGGGAAAAAAAGACAACTTACATTATATAATGCTGAGCTAGTCTCATTGTTTAATGCATCCCGCAGAGTCTGTTCTCCTGAAAGGATCTTTTCATATTACTAAAAGAAAATCATGGTCCCTAGGAACTGAACAGACTGAGCAGAACAACTTGTTCTGTATTTGTATATCTGCCATGCTCCTGGTTACAAAAACAGAAGAATAAAAGTTAGGGAAGAGGAATAATACATTTATTGAGAGCACTGTACAGCAGACATGGCCTCAGCAGCAGACACATTTTTTTTCCACCTCAGTTTTTCCCCCATTCTTTTATTTTTTAGATTCTTGCCTAACTCTTGAAATTTTGAAAGCAGGAATGGTTCTTGAAGAAAATTCTTTTGTCAAAAAAGAAATGCTCGATCTGAAAAGCTCATTCCTATGTTTAAATAACTGGGAATGGAATATGTTACTGAATTATTTGTAAAAATAAAGGCAAGATACAAACAAAAAATAAATAAGATATGCTAGTTGTCATTATATTAAGTGCTATTTAATGAAATGGTCTGCTTGGTTTGTTTTCATTGAACTTCCTACATTTCTGCTTATTCACAGTATTGTATTGTGTAGATGGCCTTTACATATGGACTTATAAATAGGTTGCATTCAATGGCATCTTTTGCTTTTGATGTTGGCAACAATTTATCTGATTTTATTATTTTTCAATAACCTTCACAATTATGAGCAATTCAATTATGAATAATTTTTATTTTTGTATAATCAGCAAACTACCCTGTTTCCCCTAAAATAAGGCATCCCCTGATAATAAGCCCAATTGGGCTTTTGAGCTCATGCACTAAAATAAGCCCTCTCTGAAAATATTTAAACACAACTGGTCCCCGCCATTTCCTCTGGTTAGGGTTAGTGAGACAGAGCTGGAAATCAGGTAAGATGGCAAGAAGAGCCCCATCTTGCTCCACACACCCCAAAATAATAAGACATCCCCAAAAATAAGGCCAAGCACTTATTTTGGGGTTCAAAAAAATATAAGACAGGGTTGGTTTTCGGGGAAACACAGTAGCTAGTTATCTTAAATTCTTTCCTTATTCTCAGGCTCTTGGTCTGTAAAGAATTTGAGCAAGTAGGATCTATCCAATAGTAAGGCGAAGTTTTTAATGAATATTTGATGATAGAATTTGTGGTATCTGAAAGTTATTGTGAGGGTACAGATGCCCAGTATGTTACAGAAATGTATACAGGTCTGTAGAAATGAACAAAAAGTTTTTGCTTTTGTGGGTGTGTCACATGTGTATGATCTGGAGACTTCAAAGCTAATCATTAAAAAACATTTGTCATATGATATTGTGTTTCACATTATTGCTGTATACGAACACATTTTATTATAACGAAGTCCAGTCTATCTTGAAGTGCAGGATGTTTTGATTACAGAAATGTATGATGTGTGATTACCGTTATTCTATTTTTGTTCTGTTATGTAAATATTAAAGTTTTTATTCACATCACTGACAGAACTATCTTTTAAAGTATGCACAAATAAAAAACTCGGAAAAAATAACCAACTTTTTTTTTCTCATTTCTATCTTTTACTTTAAAAACAAAACAAAAATAGCTCTGGCCATGGCCAATTTGAGTTTTCTATTTTGCCAGTTTTACATAAATCTTTTTTTTAGTAGGTGGAAGTTCTACCACTGCCCACATCTGAATCTTTGGTAGCTCTCTTTGAAGCACCTGGTAGTTCTCAAAATACTACCAGTCTCAAAGAAGACAGCACCCTTGCACTGCCAGCAAACATACACAGCTATCACCCTTCCTTAATGATCGCAGCTGCTTTTTGCCTTAACTCAGATGAAACACTAATTGTTCAGCCAAACAGTCCAAATGACTAATGGGGTAGGGACACTATCACTATCTAGGCCAATCCATCAATCTCACATGAAGTCACGATCCAAATGGGAGACTTACTGGTTGAGTTGTCGTAAAAATAAACGGATTCCTTTTCTTTAGCATCAATTCCAAGGAAGGCCTTGTAATTGTTATCTTCATACCAGTTTAGAGAAATTATTCGTGATCCACCTCCCTCTGGGTAACCACAGAACAGGTTGGATAAAATACTCAGCAACTGCGGTAAGGATGCTGGCTCTTCCTCTTGAAAAAGTGGCTGGATTGTTGACAAAAGCACCCGAGCGCTTGGCCTGTGAATTAACTGGCACGAAAAAAGGAGCTTAATGAATGGTTTTTAAATTAAAAATAACTGCAGCCTCTGTGGATCAAAGAACAGTACTGTAAATATAGATAAGGAAACCTGCCCCGTTCTTCGTCAGAGGCTAAAAGGAAAATAAATACATAGACATGGTACTCTTATGGTCCTCCACTTCCACTGATTCTACCATTAGACAAAAGCATCTGACTGTGTTTTCTGGAATTACCCAATTATTGTTGTGCCAAAAACTTGTAATGATGATAGATTTTAAATTGCCTCAATTTAATGGGGCAATTTAGAGCTAGAAGATTTTGCCAGAGTGAAGTAGCAGATAACAGGGCATCATTAGAAGAAAACACAAGCATTGCCACGCTGTTATTTTAGTAATTTTAATGTTAGAAAAATTTCTGTCTCCAGGGCCAGATAGTGTGGCCAGACCAGAGTAATATGTAGCTTGTACATTGGTCTTGAATAAGCCCATTTACTCTAATGACCAGATTGTACCCAACACAATCATCGCCTCCAACCAGATACCTTCTAGAGAAATTAGACTACAATATTTAAAATTTTAAACTATGCTCACTTACCTTTCGTACTGCTTGAGATATATTAGAAAGTATTCGTCCCCAGAGCACTAGGTCAGCACCTTGTGCATTATTGTCCCAAACAGTGGGAAGCTGCAATGGAAAGACAGACACGCTGGTGAGTCATTAACAGAACTTCACTCATGATAGACCTTGGATGCTTGCTTCCAAGTTTAAAGACTCCAGCTTTTGAGCGATGGGATTGTAAAACCAGTTCAAATATAGTAATGGCAGCAGTATCAAAAATAGCTGGGTATAAAGGTATGCATCTATCATCTTTGTTGTATGGAGTGAGTATTCGGTATTATATTTCAGAAGAAATATAAAGAAAAGGGCCTGGTGCCTCAGCAGACTAAAAGCATTGTGATTAACATCAGCTGTCTGTAATTACTGTAAGTTCGAATCTCACCAGGCTCAAGGTTGACTCAGCCTTCCATCCTTTCTAAGGTAGATAAAATGAGGACCCAGTTTGTGGGGGCAATAAGCTGACTTTGTATAAATATACAAAAGTATGAAGGCTATTGCTTAACGCATTGTAAGCCGCTCTGAGTCTCTGGAAAAGGGCGGCATATAAATCAATTTTTTTTAAAAAAAAGTGCATGTTGAATATGGTAGGAAGAAGTATTTCTAAGAAGAAGAGATGTAACCAAGGATGAATGGTGATAAATAAATGTTGGTTGAATGCAAAATGTGTAACCAATACTAGGGAAGGTCACTGAGGTTATATAGAAAGAATGAATATTGATCACATTGCATATACAAAAGAAGAATGAATAGGTCAAAAGGAAGGTGAAGATCAAGAAAGTCTTCATTGAATGAAGTTGTTGAGATCCTTTGGAAGACAGAGTTGAGAGGACTAAAAACAAAAGGCAATATATGAAGTGCTATACTGAGATAATGTAGGACTCAGTGTGAATTAGATTTAACCGTTTCCTTCTCCCCTCCTCTTCTCTCAGGACTTTAATTTTTTGAGTATGTTTTTTATTTCTCCTTTGCTATTCTTGCATAACATTGCTTACTCCAAAAGAGAATATTTTCATGAGCAACTATATTGTACATGTTGTAGGATGTATCCTGAAATCTTAATTGTTTTTGGGTGATTTAGACAGAACCAGATTTTGGATTAGAGGAAAATAAAGCTATCTTGGGTTAGTAGCTTAAAACTAACAGGGCTGCTTGAATGAAAAATCTGGAAGGGATCAGACAGTACTTTAACTAGGTTATCTTATGCATGCAAGAAAAGACCTTGAGAGCTCTTTCAATATATTCCTTCAGGGCTAATCATACCGGTCTCCCAATTCCAAACACAGACTCCCTAGGAATAATTTATCATACTTAAGGAGAGCATGTGATATCATAGCTTTTCATGAGTTGTATTTTCTAAGTCATCCATAGAAAATTATACGACACCCAAAAGCATACAATGCTTCAGGTAACATTCTGTGACACGGTACTCTCAACATCTGTTGGCACTCTAAACCACAACAGTATACTTCTTTACACAACCCACCCACACAGCTATCCTTTTTATGTAAAACAATAATGTCCTGGTGTAACACAAAGAGCTTGAAACAACTTTGCTGATGACCAAGCTTTTATAGAACTCCGAAAGAATGCAGTTTTCTTTCCTAAATGGTGAGCTGAAATGTATAAGACAAGTGGAATGCATGGGCTGTGCTTCAAACTGTGGGAAACATATAATTCAAGTATGAAGATGATTCACTCCCTTTACCTTTTAGGTATCATCCTTCTGGCTTGTCGAAATTATTTCAGAAAACTTCACTCAGTGGGATAACACATACCACAGATTACAGGACAAGCCTTTCTTGTTTATGGTCTGTCTGTCACTTATGAGAAAGTCCAGTGAAACAAGGAAATTGTAATGTGAGTTACAAGGCAAACAAGGGATTTAAAAAATTCGTCTAAGCCATACTGCATTGCTCTCTGCTCATTTCCTTGTGCTACCATAACTTTCCACCAGATCAGCTGGATCAGATTCTTCATTGGACTTGCATTTTTAGCTTTTAACAGTCCTTGCAGTTTGCCCGTTCTTTTGCCCGAAAAGGCAAATACAGGCAGTCCTTGACTTACGACCACAATTGAGCCCATGTTTTGTTGCTAAGTGAGTCATTTGTTAAATGAATTTTGCCCCATTTTAACATCTTTTTTGCCATAATTGTTAAGTGAATCACTACGGTTGATAAGTTAGTAGTAATATGGTTGTTAAGTCAATCTGGCTTCTCCGTTGATTTTGCTTGTCAGAAGGTTGCAAAAGGCAATCACAGGATCATGCAACACCGCAACCGTCATAAAAGGGAGTCAGTTGCCAGGTGTCTGAATTTTGATCACATGACCCTGGGGAAGCTTTAGCGGTTGTAAGTGTGAAAAATGATCATGTCACTTTTTTTCAGTGCTGCTGTAACTTTGAACGGTCACTAAATGAACTTGAGGACTTCCTGTAATAAATATATATTTATTAAAACTGCTCATTTTATAAGTGAGGTACCATTCTAAGCCTACAATCTCATCAGCTGAGTCTTATTTCTGAGTCCATACACCTAGGTTTACATTGGCACTGATAAATAAGGGAAAAATAGTTTAAAAATTCCCCATATGGGACAGCAAACCCAAAATATTAAGGGATGTTGCACATCATTGTCCTTTACTGATAAAAAGTTGTGGCACACAATGCTATTAAGTACTGATAAAATGGATGCTTTATCTTATAAGGAAAGAAGAAAAGACCACAACAAGCATACACTATTTTGGGCAAGATCCTCCAACTAACATCAATTTCCTCCTTAGTCTTGATCTTAATCTTATGATTGCTTCATAAAATATAGCCAAAAGCCTCAAAGCCTTAAAGTCCCCAACCCACGCTCCATGGATTGGCCTCAGTCCGCAGCCTGCCAGCAACCGGGCCACGCAAACAAGTGAAGCTCCACCTGCAGTATGCAGGCAGCATGCAAAATCACAACCCCTACAGTCCATGGAAAAATCTTTCTCCATGGAACCATTCCCTGGAGCCCAAAAGGTTGGGAGGGGGGCACTGCTTTGAAGCATCTTTTTGCAAAATTCATATTATTGACACAGTATATGAGATTTCTATTCTGGTTATGAATGTTGAAGTTCAACATATTGGGAAACCAAAACAGAGAAGATGGTTAACTGTACCTGGATGTCAGTTGGCCATAAACTGGAAGTTTCCATGCCTTGCATTTGCTGCTTCTCACTAAGAGCTCCAGGCTAATGGAGCTCTTTCTTTTCATTGCTTTTACATGCAGTTTTGCCATACTTCCTGACATTCCCTTCACTTTAATCTCTGTCGGTCAATACAACCATTTGACCCTGAAGGCTGGGGAAACAGAGTTTGAAAACCAAATACACCTAAGAAGGTATCAATTTGTGGACAGCTGCTCTACAATATGAACAGTAAGGGTAGGAAACCAGTGGTGGGTTTCCAAATTTTTTACTACCGGTTCTGTGGGTGTGGCTTGGCGTGGCTTGGTGGGCGTGGCTTGGTGGGCATGGCAGGGGAAGGATACTGTAAAATCTCCATTCCCTCCCCCAATCCAGGGGAAGGTTATTGCAAAATCCCCATTTCCTCCCGATCAGCTGGGACTCGGGAGGCAGAGAATAGATGGGGACGGGGCCAGTCAAAATTTTTACTACCAGTTCTCCGAGCTACTCAAAATTTCCGCTACTGGTTCTCCAGAACTGCTGAAACCCACCTCTGTAGGAAACCAATGCAGAGCTCATTTTGGAGTAACTGTAACATGCTTATAATACATGGATTTTCCAGCAGACTTAAAATTTGTTCTTAAGAATTTGGGACAGAATGAAAGTCTTAAACCAAAAGACATGACTTTGGTCAGCCATTGATTCTAAAAAACAAGATACAGATAATCCTCAATTATCTAGCAACGGTTCAAGGCTTCCAGGCTCCATGACAAATCAAGTCCTTACCAAATCTCACCAGTATCAAGACAGTTCCCATTTTTGAGGAAATGCTGTGCCAGAGGGGAGGCACCACAACAGGAAAGGCTGTTTTCCTGGGTCCTGCAATATGACAGCCTCTAATGGATGGGATCCGGAACAAGCCTCTCCTGCTGGATCTAACAGGATGGACATATACAGTTGGGGAGAGAGGATCCTTTCAAGTAACATGGCTCCAATCCATGAATGGCTTTAAAGGTAACTGCCAGCACCACATCCTGAACCCAGAAGCAGAGTGGCAGCCAATACATCTCATGGAGCAGAGGTGTTACATGTTCTGAACAACAGTGTATTTTGCACCAATTGAAGATTGTGAACACTCTTCTAAGTCAGCCCCACGTAAAGCTCTTTGTAGTACTCAAGTCCAACCAGGGAGGCAAACAAGGCATGATGACCTTAAGCACTGCTTTCCAGTCTAGGAATGGGATAAATTGCCCCACAACAGAGCTTTACAAAAGCCATCCTAGCCAAGCCTGCCACCTGCTCTTCAAGCCTGTTCAGGAGAACCCCACAAATTTCTTTGCAAATGGACAGATACGCTCTCTCTCTCCCTGCATTCAGCAATGATCCTTTTTCAATTCAGATTTCATTTCCTAAGGCAAAGTTGTAAAATGCAGCAACTCTCAATTGGATTGTAGGTCAAAAGGCCTCTGGAGGAGCTAAGTGCCGCTAAGGGCAGCATTCCACCCTGACAGCAAGCTGACATGAAAGCCAAGAAAGGCTTCTCCTGCACCAAAAATGTTTCAGCTGTCAGAAACCTAACAAAATGACAGCTTTCGGGGAAAAGGCATGTTGGTGTTTCACACCAATTGTATACAGTAGAAGGGCTTGCAACCGAAAGTGCCCTGGGGCATTTAGGGTACTTCATCTGAACTTTCAATACAATAGAAGAATAGAGAGACTATGAGACTCACTCTGGAAAGTTTCCAAACATGGGGTTAACCTAAAGGCAAAAGCTGATTCAAATACATCCTGGAATACTGCAGGGGGTCTCTTGTAGGCCCTTCTCCTCCTTCTCCTTCATTGCACCTTGACAGAGCAAGCTTGGCTTATTGCCTCTGCCCACATTATCCATTCCTGGTACTAGTCTGTGGTACCCTCCTGGAAGAAATCTAAGGAATGTGCTGACTCTGACAAGTATAAATGGTCCCTTCCCTCCTTCAGCTCTTCTTTTCTCTGCCAAACAAAACTCTCTTATTCTCTAATGAATGTGTCATGTAGCATCCACCATTTGACTCATGCTCCAAATCTTCCCGCCTTCATTCCTGGTATCTTTAATTTTAAAAAAATGTTTTTTTCAAGAATATGTGTTAGCAATTCTCCAATTTACCCACAACACATCTTATTAACTTTTGATTATAAATTGCTTCTTTTTTGACCCCCAAACCACATGGACTCTTATCCATCAATCCATTGGTTCCTTTTCCCTTTGTATCCTGTGTTTTATTTTTTTTAATGTTCATCTCTTCAACATATTTCATACATTCCTTCCACTTATTTTGCTGGGTTTGTAAAGAAAGGAGGGAAAAATCCACATCAGCTATGAATAATTCATCAGGTGTACTTATGGGGTGATCTCAGTATAACTTAGAGCGATGAATGTAGCTATTTTTTCTGCATGTACCTGCAGAAGTATTATTTTAATAAAAACCAAAAAAGCAGAGGAACTAGATCAGGAATAAGCAAATGAAATCCGTTCTCAAAATCATCCAGAACACTTTATCAATCCAATTTATTTCTCCCCAATAACTTGAAGAATTAAAGTCCTTCTTTGGGGCAAACCGGTGTTATACAACTCTGTATTTATACAACATCTTGGGCTAAAGTGATTGGATAGTTTGTGGTTCAGCATGTTGTGGGGCCAACCAATTTATTTTCTTGGATTGAGAATATTAAGGAAACATAGGAATTATATTTTGTTGATTCAAGTTTAAAGTTTAGTATGTTGTACAAACTCAAATTTCAGTGGAATATTTTTAAGCATTTCTTTTCTGGAATGGTTTAAGAAACTTTTATGTCTCTCTATCCTAAATAATCTTTGAGCTATTCCATATTACAACCCTTTCCAGCTTGGGGCCTTCCAATGTGTTAGACAAATGTGCCAACCCAGATACAGAAGGTGAAGTCAGACATTTCCTGAAGGTTTGAAAATGAAGAAGGCAGCCATGCCTTTATTAAAATAATTAGAAATTCTGCATGCACATAGTACTCAGTCAAAACACTATGAACACTGGAGTTGAAAGGAAGAAGGAAGTTTAGAGATATTGGGATGGAGAGGAAAGATATGTGAGAAGGTGGCTTTATATCTCTTTCTAGCACCCCTTAGAGTAAAACTTCTATCACTTTATGGGAAGAAATGAGTCTAATGCATCAAGTGAATCACAATACATCTAATTTAGTCCTCTGGATTCCCTTATCCTGTATTTTCAGGGTGCTTCCATCATCCACTGCCAGCCAACATATCTGTTTGAGGGAAGTTTTTGCCTTCATCTATGCCAAAACAAAGGAAAAAGCTGCCAATGTGGATTTTGCAGTGATCGTCCCACTTCTTTCCTTGCCGCCTTCTTCTCTTTTTTTAAAAGAAACATATTCTGTTGTTGAGATAAGCCTTTAAGCTTCCTATACAAAATATTTCCTTTATTCTACTCATTAAGGTATTGAGTTAAAAAGTACCATGAATGAAGATGCATCTTAGGCTCTTTAAATTATATTTATAAGATTAAATCATACATACACCACAGAACTTGTAACAAATGTAACTAAGGAGTGTTTTGGGTTATGACAGCATATTTCCCTAAACAATTTTTTTACAACTTGAGTAAACTTTGAGATTCCACACCTGTGCTATATGCCTCTGTTACATAGCCTTTCTGGCAATGCAAGATCCACATTCAGAGAAATGTTCATTATTAATATTAAGAAAAAAAGTTGCCATGAGTGACACAACTCCACCAGCCTCCCAAAGCCTTATCCTTTACGGCTGAAATATAGTAGGTAGATTCAATTTGTTTCTTCATGAGTGGTGGAATAGAACATAGTCCTCTAATCTCATTTTTTTCCCCTTTGTTCTTCAGTTGAAGTTTCTCTGGCACTGCTGCCAGGACTCTATAGTTCCTGATTATGCCTCTGACCCTGTCACACAAGAACTATATCATTACTTTATTTATTTTATTGCATCATCTGAGAAAAAAATTACTTTGTTGAACTTGGTTTAAACGAAAGAACCATACCCTCACTGTCATTCCCATTAGTAAAAAAATAAGTCTTTGGCTGGAACTTACCAAATGGAAAAGCTTAAAGAAGTCCACATTTGCATATAAGGAGTCTTCAATTTTTTGCAAGTTCTCCTGGGAAAGGGCACACATTGCACTATGCACAGCCTGAAAGCCACTTGGACTCCGGAAGATAATAAAGCGATTCAGCAAGTCCTGGCTGCAAGCTATATCTTTCAAAGTCAAGTCTGGGACACCAAAGGCAAACTGTGGACAAAACACAAATTGTAGTCACCCATCATTTTATTACGGTATCATCTAAGAATGCCTCGGGAGGTCTCTGCCGAGTGCAGAGGCATTGTTGGAAATGCATGCTATATTGGAGGCCAGTGTGTTCTTTTGCAACATGCTAGCTTCCCATTTTTTAAAAAATTAACACAATATTTTAAAATACACATAAAAAGAGAGCTTGGAAAGATGAGAAGATTGTGTTGGTAGGTACACGGTCATAAACTGCAGCACAAGCAGATGAGAGGAGATAGATGTCCAAACAAGATACAATGTTCAACATTTTACCTGAGGGATTGCCTTTTTCCAAGAATCTCTGTCTGTCCAACCACATCTAGCAGATTGGCCAGGCTGCAGATCCTGTCAGACAAAGAGTATCGGCTGGCAGGGCCTAGAAGATGGGCTTTTTCTGCAGTGGCCCCTGCGCTATCAAACATCCTCTCTTGGGATAGAATGGTTCAACCCTGTTATCCTTTCTTAAGGTCATAAAACCTGGCAATGTTCCTGAGTCTGGGGTGCTGAATGTGTTAAGGACTCAGTTTCCTGGCTGTATTGCTAACTGGCCAAATACCTTGGCTGCTATGTATATTTATTTTGGATGTTTCCATTGTTTTTATTCTTTTAAAATGTTTTTAGTATTTTGATTGTAATGTATTTTTTTAATTGTAAGCTGCCCAGAATCTTTGACTGGGTGGCTATAGAAATTGAAGAGAGAGATGGGGGAGGGAGGGGGGGACAGAGAAATCTTTTTCTCTCATCTTGAAGTAGATAATACTTTACTGGTAGTTTATTGCTCTAACTGACCCAGATTCACCTCCCTATGCGGGAGCAGTTGGTAAAATAATCATGCAATTTAAGTCAATGTGAAAAATGGAATCCTATACAATGCTGTTCATGTTTAACCTTATCAGAAACTAAGATTGTATCCTATTTCACATTTCTACAAGAATATAGAACATGTGGCCGAATAATACTGATATTATTATTTTCACTTCTGATAAAGAAATAAAACTTCACAATCTTGTCAGTAGAAACAGATGCTTGAGAGAAAATGACTAATGTGATTACCACCAGAAGCTAGAATAGTACCTGTGTAACTGCCACAGTTGTCTTGCAGGCAAGTATTTTAGATTCCTATCATGAAATGAAGTTGCAACTAGGAAAAGATCCTTTTATTAGTTGGATGGGAGACAACCCGGAAATCCCAGGGCAGTAGACTGGACTAGGATGTCTTAAATACTTCCCAGAAGAAGTAAGGAATCACAATTCATATTGCTGCCAAGAAAATACTGGATGTGTTCAAGCAGTTGTAGAATTACTAGGTTATCTTAAGAATTTTTGTTTTGTGATTTGTAGATATTGTGGTACATTTCAAAACATTTTGTGGTTTTGTGGTAAAAGTGGAAACAAAAGCATCAGTCTAAATACTATTCTATGGATATTCTTTATGGAACCAGGACCAATAGAGGATTTAATATTAAAAAAAACCTTAGGGAAAGTATTAATATTGATTTGCTGAAAGAGATTACTAGTCATTAAATGTCATTTCTACAATATAATTTTAAATAAAGCCCTGATTCAAAAATGTTCTTCATCTGGTTTTCTTTGCAGCCCAGCTTTTCCTATGAGTCAGAAACAGCTCCGTTATCTCTCTTGTAACCTGAAAGCAGCAGTTGGGAAATAAATTCCAGTAATTTTATCAGCGTGCCATTGTTCAGCAAGCACTTTTGAGAGGAGAAACAAAATATTTTCTCAGTTAGTTGGCCTCCAGATTAGGTTGAGCTTTTATGCGTGAGTGTGTGTCATTTCCTGCACTCCCAGGGTGCTTACGAGGTCAGCCCTTCAGCTGCATGCAGTTCTTTACAGAAGACTGAAACACTTGTAAACAGCATTGCTGGGACTATCCATTCTTTTTCATAGTTTCCTTAGAATGACATTGGAAGAGGAAACAGGATATATTATTAGCCGTGGCAAAGAAACATCAGAACATCCCATGACAATGGCAAAGTCTGTTCTGTGGAGGAGCCATGCATTTTGGCTTGACTGACTGCCACAATGTCCTACCTTTCAATGAATACTTCAGCTTCAACCACAACAATACACGAGCACATAATAGCTACAAAGTTATGGCAAACCGCGCCAACTTGATTGTAGAAAATACGACTTCAGTAACAAAGTTGTTAATGCCTGGAATGCACTACCTGACTCTGTGGTTTCTTCCCCAAATCCCCAAAACTTTACCCTTAGACTGTCTACTGTCAACCTCACCCCATTCCTTTACCTTTACCTTTACTACTGGCTCGCAACGGGATCTGCGCATGTGCAGATTGCCGATGATGACATCCGGGGCGGTTGGCGAGGCCTCCCGCCAGTTTTACTACTGGTTCTTGCGAACCAGTCCAAACCAGGGGCAAACCATCACTGCTACCGTCCCTGTCCTAATATTCCCTTTTTTTCATATCTATTTCATGTATTCATATACATTTCCCTGAAAATAAGACCCTGTCTTATATTTTTTTGAAGAAACTGATGTATTTTGGGAAGGTTTGGAGGGCTAAGGCACTGCTTAGTACTGCTTCTCTGTAGTAGTGCCAATGTTGTGGAAGATATTATCTATTCTGAACTATAATCTGTATTAATAGCAGATATGGGATTTTATTCTAACAAGAACTGATAAACACTCTTCGCTACAGTTAGTCCTTGATTTACAACCACGATTGAGCTCAATATTTCTGTTGTTAAGTCAGACATTTCTTAAGTGAGTTTTGCCCCATTTTACAACCTTTCTTGCCCCAAGAAAGTGTTAAGTGAATCACTACAGTTGATTAGTTAGTAACCCAGTTGTTACGTGAATCTGACTTCCCCATTAACTTTGCTTGTCAGAAGATTGCAAAATGAGATCACATGACCTTGGGAGACAGCAATGGTCATAAATATGAATCCGTTGCCAAGCATCCAAATTTCGATCACATGATCATGGGGATGCTGCAAAGGTCATAACCATGAAAAACGGTCATGTCACTTTTTTCAGTACTTTTGTAGTTTTGAACAGTCACTAAGTGAACTGTTGTAAGTAGAGGACTACCTTTATTCAGATTCTGATATAGCATAGCATTTAAAAAGGTTTCTTTAAGGATAACTGATAACTGATGTCCCACTGCCTGGAGGCCGTGCAGGTCTCGATGGGGAGAAATAGGCTCAAACTCAACCCTTCCAAGACCGAGTGGCTGTGACTTCCAGCGTCCCGGTATAGTCAGCTGGTGCCATCAGCTGGTGCCATATTGGGGGTGAATCCTTGCCCCCCACAGAGAGGACCCGCAATGTGGGTATCCTCCTGGATGCACGGCTGTTTTGGAAGAGCATATGACGGCCGTGGCCAGGGGGGCTTTTTATCAGGTTCACCTGATCCGCCAATTGTGGCCTTTTCTGGATCGGGACGCCTTGCGCACGGTCACTCACGCTCTTGTCACCTTGCAGTTGGACTACTGTAATGTTCTCTACATGGGGCTCCCCTTGAAGAGCACTCGGAGGCTCCAACTGGTCCAGAATGCGGCCGCGCGGGTGGTTATGGGCACGACTTGTTGCGCCCACGTGACACCTCTCCTTTGTGAGCTGCACTGGCTTCCAGTGGTCTTCCGGGTGCAATTCAAGGTGTTGATCACCATCTTTAAAGTGCTCCATGGCTTAGGACCTGGGTACCTATGAGACCGACTTCTGCCACCAATAGCCTCCCACTGGCCAGTTCGCTCCTACAGAGAGCGACTCCTCAGAGTGCCATCGGCCAAATTATGTTGGCTGGCGACACCCAGGGGGAGAACCTTCTCTGTGGGAGCTCTTGCCCTGTGAAACGAATTGCCTCCAGAAATCCGCAAGATCTCCGACCTCCGTGTGTTTCGCTGTGCCCTTAAAACCCTACTGTTCTGCCAGGCAGGGCTATCTATGTAAATAATTTTAAATTGGGAGTTTTAAATTTTTGGCTTTTAATTTGGGCCAAAACTGTGTAATGATTTTAATAATTTTTAAATTATAATGTTTGTATATTCTGTGTTTTAATTGGCTGTACACCACCCCAAGTCCTTCGGGAGAAGGGCGGTATAGAAATAAAATTATAAATAAATAAATAAAATTAAGTTCTTCATAAGAGGGAGATTGGATTTTAGTGAAACTGTCTTACATGCATCACTATTTCAAAGATTTTCAAAATATATTTAAAGATGATCAGAGGGACTCAAACAGGTATTTTTTTCAAGGTGACTTAGCCATGTACCTACTTGTGTTGTTTTTTTTAGAATGAGAAATCAAATGTTATTTACTGGATCAGTTTAGGCTGCTACTAACATTCATGTTACACAGAACTCCCCCCCCCTTCACAAATAAAAGAGCTGCTAGGGAGTTTCCTACAGCACCAGTCAGAATCCAATCAGCTGAACAGTTCAAAAAAAGTCACACAAACCATCTACAATTTTGGGGAAAAAATAACTAACAGAGTGAAAGGCAGGCTCATTAATTCCATCTCCTGCTGGCCATAAATAACCACACGCACTTCCCACTTCTGAGCATTATATAACAACAACTAAAAGAAATATATATAAAGAGGAATTGTGCCATTCAGCCAGTGTCTTTCTCTTCTCCTCAGTAAGAAAGGCTTTAGTTCCACAGATCTGTTTCAGCAGACCTCAATTATTTGCACCACATTCCTTTCCCAGTTCCCCAGCCACACAAGAACCAATGCCTGAGTCACACACCAGTCAGCTATGAGGAAAAAATGGGCACAGAATAACCAGGGGCTGCAATTCTCTAGTAAAAGAATTAAAAAGAAGAAAACAAAATAGCTATTGTTTGGTGTGAATTCATGACAGGAGATCTATCTTTCAAGGGCCACTCAATTCACCTGAAACAATGCCCCAGCAATGCCCTTTCACCTCTGCCCTGCTGACATGAAGAGCGGGGATTGTGAATTCTAGCATTTCTGCTACTGAAAAATTTGGGATCCATTCAGGGCCAGATCAAGGCGTTTTACTGCTTGAGCTGAAAGCACGATAGTGTCTCCTTTCCCATTCAATTGTCCATCTGGTTAGCTCTTCCATCATACCAAATGCCAACAGCTGGTTTATGAGATCTTTCAACACACACATAACTTTGTTCTCCAAGAGAAAGGAATGGTCTGGGCCATGATGTAATGGTATGTGGGAATGACCTTGGAAGACAGGGGGAAAAGCCACAGCCAGGGTAATGGTTGGATAGGGGACAACTTAACCCTCAGCAGGAATGTGGGCATAACAAACATCTCAGAAGGATGTTTCTTGCTTTGTAAAGGTAACTGGAAGAAATGTACCTTCTAACTTGCAAGATTCTATTAATAAAGTAGAACTAGTTCATCTGGGCACGCTTCCTGTCCGGTCTACCTCACAAGACCGACACAACCGTGGACTTAAAAAATCCAGAAGACCATTAGACCCCAAAGTTAGTATTTTATATATCTTCTTTTTCCTGCCACCTTTGAAGTCCTCTCTGTTTTTGCAGACCAAACCATGTTACCTCTAAGAATGGACAGTCAATAGGCATGTAGTGATTAGAATGCCTCTGCCCTCTATTTAAGGAATGATCTGGTTCTGCTTGCATTCACAGTTCTGCTGAAAAACAGCAGCATACCAGAAATTTTTGTGGAAAAAAATATTTCCACAAAACAAAATGGAAACGTTAAAGTTTCCAGTAGCTTCAATGCATCTGTGAAAGCAAACTTCTCAGAACTTCCTTACTCATGGAGAAAAATGGGAAGAAAACCCTATTTCGTTGCTTTGCCTTTCATTCACCTTCATCCATTAAAGAAAACAAATTAAAAGAATGGGAATAGAATCATTCCTGGCCCGGGAGAAGGTTTCTCCTCATTAAAATATCACTAAGGACTGACCAGAAATCTGGATGCAAAATTACAGACTGAAGCAGATTACAAAGCATCCTACCTTTAATTATGATTGTGTTCAGTGGTGGGATTCAAATAATTTAACAACTGGTCCTCTGCCCTAATGACCAAGTGGGTGGGCATGGCCATGGTTGGGCGTGGCCAGGGGGTGTGACAGGCAGTACTTGGCCTCCTGCACCCACCTGGGAGCAAAAACAGGCCGCGGGGTGGGAGTGCATGCCACCCCCCGTGCCCTGTTTTGGGCCTAGTAAATAACTTTATTGTCATTGTAAGTATATGCACAGTATACCCATACAACGAAATTCATTTAACACCCACAGACCAGGTCCAATACACATAATAATCCCCAAACACACTCCCACCCACCACAATTCCCCACCCCTAAACCACCCAAACATCCACACAACTGACCAAATAGGCCTCCCTGCAGCCTCATGGAAGTAAAAATGGGCCATGGGGGCCCATACTGCACCCCCTGCACCCCATTTTGGGCCTAATAGGCCTCCCTGCACTTACCTGGGAGCCATAACGGCTCCCAGTAAGTGCATGGGGACTCCTGGAAGGGTGGGGCGGGAAGGGGTGGGGCCAGCCAGCAATTTAACCACTGCTTCGCCTGAACCTGCCCAAACCAGCTGAATCCCACCACTGATTGTGTTATATTTGTTCTGAACAACTCATAGCCAAGGTGTGGGTAAAACAATTCCTGTGTTCCTTACTTAAAGCAGGTGGTATTCAATGAATTAGACTGTTGCCTAATTCTCTATTTATTAGCAAAAATATTGTTGGACACAAAAAGTGGAAAAAGGCTGTAAATATCTGAACCCACATAACACAAAAGCTTCCCATTTTTCAGAAGCTCATCAACTCACTTGTTCAGGTCGCACTACGGCATTAATTAGGTGGTAGACCACAGTATCAGGAAGGCCTGCGCCTTCAAGCAGAAACTTGGTTAAATTCTCTCCGTCTTTTAAGATATCCTGGATTTGTATTCCTCTTCCTAAGCGAAAAAATAGTAAGAAAGCTATTAAGCATTGGTACAGCAAAATGTATTTTTAAGCAAACCACAAAGCCACACAAATTCACTTGCTCCTCAGCCCATTCCTACCTTTATGGAAGATGAGATTAATGTTACTGGGCTATCTAACAGGATTGTGAATTGTCTGAAGAATATGAAACCATGCACGAGAAAATCTTTCAACTCTTATTTTAAAAAACACTGTATAAATACAAAAAAGCGATTTGACCTACACCAGCATTATATACATAACAATGAGAAATCACAGCTGTGTGTTGTTTAGCTGGTATTAACCTTCATATGCATTGAGTTCTTTACAAGAACCTAGGATGTCATAATGTATTGCCATAGCATATGCGTGGATCCAAGCTGTGGGGCCTTTTGTAATTTACAGATGGAAATTTTGTGCAGATTTTCTAAGTGGCAAGAAAAGTCATCAAATGGGGCAACGTTCATTTAACAAACATCTCGCTTAGCAACAAAAATTTGGGGCTCAACTATGGTCATAAGTTGAAGACTATCTGCAATGGAACATTCCGGAGGTTTGGGAAACACTCTTCAAAAAGAATTGCCTTCATTTAACGGCAAGCAGCATTGAAGGCTTCAAGAGCAATATCTGAATGCGAAATGACAGTTGTATTGCACATTACACAAGAGGCTTGGCATTTGGAACACACTTATTTATTTTTCTGCACACTGAAAAGAGTTGGCATGCTCAAAAGATGCAGACCCGAGATTTCAAAGGATGACCCAAAAGTTTCAAAGGCCTGGTGCTGTGAACTTCAAAGCTCAAGTGTTTTGTTGTTCCTGGTTACTGGGCTAGTGTGGGTGGGTTTCAGCCACTTAAGAATAAATAGTTTGTGGAATCTCTTTCTCCAGTTTATTTGCCCAAAGAAAGTTGCAGTCACTTTAGATCCTGCCTTGTAGGGAGCCCCGAATCCTTCCAATTAGTTTCTCATGACCAAAGCTGGATTAATCATTATGCTAAATAAAGTAGATCTCTCATTAATCAAATGGAAGCGCCTGCTGTGGCTTAATTATTTGAAGTTTCCCTATGTTTGTTCCTTTGAATAATTTAACCACAATTCAAAACACTGCACTGCTTAACCACCGGGAAAAAAGAAATGTCCTTAAACTCACATAGAAAGTGATGATGCATAAGAATCCTTTCGTTTTCATCATTTACCAGTAGCAATGGTGAATGATTGCTATCATAAATTAAATACTATGGACCAAGCAATTCTTATTCCTATAATACAGTATTTCCCCATGATTAAAGTTGACATTTCGGGAAGTACCGCTTAATTCTGAGACCAAGCCCTGTTCTTCAGCTTTTGGTACCCTTTTAACCTAAAAGAGACAGTGGTTATAGGCAGCCTCACAGAGGGAGAAGTTTGGTTTTAAACAGGCCAAATTTAATTCTATCCTCATGCATTTTTAGAAATCTTAGCAAAACCATGGGTTGTTTGTACGTTGGAGATATTTAAAATATTTTCTTTTTTTCCTTTTGATATGGATCCATTTGTTTTGTTGCCAGCAGTCAACATACCCAGTATGATTTTAATTCTCAAGGGAGTTTTCTCTTCTGTTTAATGTAATCCTTTGGTATTTGGGAGGGGGGGGGGCAAAGAAAAGAAAACCGAATCGACAGTTACCTGTAATCTTTTCAGGGTTGGTCCTCATTGTTTCCATAAACTGGGTCATGGTTCGTAGCTCTTCCCAGAATCTACCCAAGTCTCTTTCACTGATTTCAAGCAATACCTCTTGAGCATCTTGATATACTCTTGCTAAACTGAAATGGACAATAGTAAAGTAAACGTTGGTTAAGGCTATTCCCCATGGCTATCTTGTAGAAATCAGCCATTCTCAGTCTGCAGAGCACTGGGAGAATAAGACTAAGGTAAAGATTTGTTTCTTTTCCATATTTGCTTTATATTTCATCTTTCTAAACCACCCATCTCCCTCAGTCAGTTTGCTCTGTGTTTATAAATGACGGCTTGTCCTATCAATGTTGGTGGGAGTATTCTTCGTGGTTAGATTATTGTTTGGTGCATTTCTTAATAACAATGAAAAAGAGATGAAGAGAAGGTTAGCAGAAAGCAAGTAGATAGAATAATATCATTGTAAATGGTAAAAAAAAAAACCCACCAAAATTAACACATTGAAATAGATGAAATGGACATGCTAAAGTTTGGAAATCAATGAACAAAGAAATATTATTGGATATTATATATTTAAATAATATTTAAATGAAGAGCAGATCTTACATGGATGTCAGATTTCTATCTAGAAAAATAAGAATTAAAACTAAAATGAATGTAAGGTCTATCTTTGCTTTTATTCACTGACTTTTGTGGATCACAAAACTGGGTTATATGGTACGTAATATTTAAAATATCGAAGTCTGCCACATGTGAATCTTTTCTCCTCCTGCCTAAAAGACAAGGAGATCCTTTACTTACTTACTTACATGGAATTATTATAGTTGGAGACGACACCTGGAGATTCTCCACGGGTGGGGCTTTTGAAACATGGGTTGTTCATGTTACAAAAGATGCCCTGCAACCATGGCAGAGTTCCTGCAGAAGGCATTGCTTTATTTGGAAAGTGACCTTCATATAAGAAACAGACACATGACATGAAACATTAGCATCGATAACCAAAGCCACTTGCAGTGAAAATATTTTATTTATACAAACAACTTTTGTTTTGGGAGGGGTGATAAGATATAAACATCTTCGACTTGACTTAAACTCAAACTTAAATTTGATTTAGATATCCGTGGCTTAACATTTCAGTTATGAAGAAGCTGAATACAGAAGTTAAATCTGTAAGGATGGCCATGTGCAAAATTGCTGATATAAACTCACATGAGTAGAAATGGCTCAGCTTTTCGAGGGGGTTGGAGTATTGACTGTTTTCCTCTTCTCTTAGAAGAGCCCAACAAGCAAATCCCCAGATGGGGATGAGTGTAGATGCTGTTGAATAACTTTGTTTTTTCAGGACAAGATTACTCATTACCCATTTACCCATACCCCATGTCAGTGGCGGAATTCAAATTTTTTTACTACCATTTCTGTGGGCGTGGCGTGGCTTGGTGGGCGTGGCAGGGGAAGGATACTGCAAAATCTCCATTCCCACCCCACTCCATGGGAAAGATACTGCAACAACTCCATTCCGACCCCACTCTGGGGCCAACCAGAAGTGGTATTTGCTGGTTTTGCGAATTACTCAAAATTTCCACTACTGGTTCTCCAGAACCTGTAAGAACCTGCTGAATAGCACCCCTGCCCCATGTAAACTTCAACATCCTATGCGTGCATAGTGGCTATCTCCGATTCAGGTAGACCTCGACGTACGACCACCACTGAGCCCAACATTTCTGTTGCTAAGTGAGATAGTTCTTAGGTGAATTTTGCCCCATTTTATGACTTTTCTTGCCACAGTTGTTAAATGAATCACCACAATTGATAAGTTAGCCACTTAACAATATTTGTTAAATGACTCTGGCTGCCCCATTGATTTTGCTTGTCAAAAGGTTACAAAACATGATCACATGATCCTGGAAGATGACAACCGTCATGAATATGACTCAATTGCCAAGCATCCAAATTTTCATCACACGACCATGGGGATGCTGCAAGGGTCATAAGTGTGAAAAACAGTCATAAGTCATTTTTTCCTGCGACATTATAACTTCAGACAGTCACTAAACAAATGGTTGTAAGTCAAGGACTACCTGTAATGGAGCTGCACACAAAAAAAATACAGGATACCACTAGACAGCATTAAAGAGATATTTAAATTCTTTGTTGTACTCTAGTGATCATTTAATTTTAGAGCTTTGCAGTTCAGCTATGATAATTCTAATTTGTAATCTCTTTAGAGTGTATCATGTGGCGTCCTTGGTGTTCTCTGAGCATGGTTGTTTTGTTGCAGGTGTTTCATTATCAAACTATGATGATGTAACATCATCAAGGCTATATCATTCACTCTTCTCTACTCCAACTGATACCAGTTAAGCAACCATGGATTGAAAAAAGTCTGTTTGATGCAAACATGCTGACATGCATTCATTTCATCATCACTGCTGAGCAAGTGGTTTTATTTCTTGTATTTTTTTTACTATAAAAAGAGAGCTTGACTGTACGTACACGAAGGCATCCTATCATCTTTATTTATTTTTATTGGATTTACATGCAGAGCCCAAAAGGATATCCTCCAATTTTTCCTCATAACAATAAATATGTGAATTAGATTGGACTGAGAGCAGTAGTGGGATTCAAAATATTTTACTACTAGTTCTGTGGGCATGGCTTGGTGGGCGTGGCATGGCATGGCATGGCTTGATTGGCGTGGCTTGGTGGGTGTGGCAGGGGAAGGATACTGTAAAATCTCCATTCCCACCCCACTCCAGGGGAAGGATACTATAAAATCTCCATTCCCTCCCCAATCCAGGAGAAGGTTACTGCAAAATTCCCATTTCCTCCCAATCAGCTGGGACCTGGGAGGCAGAGAATAGATGGGGGTAGGGCCAGTCAGAATTTTTACTACCGGTTTTCCGAACTATTCAAATTTTCCGTTACCAGTTCTCCAGAACTGGTCAGAACCTGCTGAAACCCCCCTCTGACTAAGAGATAGTAACTGTCCCAAAACTGGACTAGAAGCCATATGTCCCTTACATTGGATCTCAGTTATTTTATTTTAATCATTTTATCACCATAACAAGCCTGTGAGGAAGGTGGGGTTTTAACTGCAATAGAAGAATAGTAGTCTAATGTCTTTTCAGCCATTTCTTTGTAACTGCTGCTTTTTCAGCTAATTTTTTTTTCCTTCAGTGTGCATTGGAAACACAAGGGCATGCATATACATATATTAGGGGACTGGCGGTGGGTGGGATGATTTTTGGGGCTTCCATAACCTAGAGCAGCTGGAAGAAGGGCATTTCTGAAGCAATATAGTTTTTGCATTCCTCTGTTTATCTGCTGAAGAAAGAGCACGGATTGAGACTTTTAGTTTTCTGTATCCTGTTCTCTGCATCGTGAGGAAAACAGAAATTAAGGTAAGCTTCAAACAGACTTGGGAAGAAGTGAGGAGTGAACCATGGCATGCCCAGGTTAAGACTGGAAGTAAAGTATGACTTAAATTGGGAATATCATTATGTTCGCATCTTCATGAATCCCCCAAGCAGCAACAAATCAAGCAGGGAAATGCTTTCTGGATGATGTCATCTCCTATCCTTTTTCCATCTGGAGAGTCAAAGGCTGGTCAACCCTTGATTTCCCTTCCCTTCCTCAAATTTAAATTTGAGATTGAGAATAGCAGAGGCATTGATCTCCTACTTCTTTCCTGGTTGACAGTACCAAATTTTGTTCAGCCAGTAAAGTAGAACCCTAACATCCTCTGGATACCCAGTTAGTTATGATTTGATTTAAATTTCACCAAGGAGGAGCCTATCCTTCCTTTTTTTTAAAATGAACATAAATAACACACTCTTACATTCATGTTTGTGGTAGACTGGAGTAACTTTCCTCAGCCATACTAAGACAAGAAATAAAGAAACCGGCCATAGAAGTTCAACCAGCAGACGAAGCTGGAAAGAAAAAAAAAGAAAAAAAATTAGATGCATCAATTCCGTACAGTGTTTGAGAAATGGCATTCATTCCATCTGACTTAAGTTTAGATCATCCAAGAAAAAGAGACATGTCCAGCTTTTTGTTCTCATATTCTCTGTCTGGAAACCATAGCCTTAAAATCAAATATTGTCTGGCTTCTTAAGTGTCTTATGTAGTGTTTTATTTTGGACTGTTTTTATAATGGCATGAAAACAATTCATGTTTTCAATGCTAAAATCCTACACATTTCCAAATAAGTACATGTAGGACAGTGATGGTGAACCTCTTGGGTGTGGCATGTCAAAAATTCAGAAAATGCCTAACTTGACTCTACCGGTGTATCACCTCCACCAAAAAAAGAAACAATTCTCTATCTCTTCCCCCTTCCCAATTTAGACTGAACAGTGGCACTCAGGGGCAGCGGCAAGAGTGGGCCTGAAGTAGAAACCTAGACCTCAACTTCAGCCCTACTGACACCACACTCCTACTCAAAAAGGCCACCTTCCACTTCCCCATAGGACGTGAGCTGTGGGGAATGGCGCCATTGCCCCCCATGGCCCAGTACTCCCCAGGATCTGTCATGTACTGCTTATCTTCAGGTGATGTTCTCTTTCTATTGATCAGCCTCTGAGGCCTACCTGAGGCTATTCTGGATTGCCTGAGGCCTTTGTTCTTGAAGTGACTTCAGAGAATGCTCTTCTGCAGCCTCCAAAAACCATGAGAAAGCATGGCCCGTTCTTCCACCATTTTCAGAGGCTCCAAAGGCCTTGCAAGAGCGTGACCCTCTGACATGATTCCTGGAAGATATGGAGGCTCCCTACTCCCCATTCTTGCAGGGCCTCCACAGCTTCTGAAAACCATGCATGCTTTCAAGAATAGTGACAGTTAGGTGAATTTGATTTGGGTGCTGGCATGTCACCCAAAATGTTATAGCATGTCACCTTTGACATGTGTGTCATCATTGGCATAGGATGAGGTTGGGCATTCAGGGCATTTGCTCTCTAGTAACCATGAAGTTGAAGACTGTGACAATAAACATGCACAGGACAGCACTATTCATGTTTGGTTCCTTCAGCATTCTGTGTTCCAGAGTTGAAAATAACAATCTCATATTTTAAAATGTTCTGCCCTTAATTTTCAGAGTAGGGTGGCTTATTAGATTTGACTTAAAGAAACCGAAGAAAGAGCATTAATTTTATTCACACAACCCTTAGAAAAGCTTCAGGATGTTGGAACTGTGGGATGGTGGTGGGTATATATGTGAATTGATTGAAAAGGTAGAAATGTCCAGGATAATAAAAGAGCAGAGTTTTCAACTTTCCTCTCTTCAAAATTAGTTTCTTGGCTGTTGTAAATTGTCATATTACAAATCCAGTAGATCAGAACAGGTTCAGTAATAGTTAAAGATACTGTACTGACCAGTCTTATCTATGCCAAGAAAATATAACTAGCGAATTAGTTATTCCATTAGTTCCATCCCAATTTTAATCATTGTTCTATCACTACTTTATATTCAAAATTGAATGAGGTTTCATTGTAGCAACAAGGTGTGTAAAATTGCATGGCCTCATGGCTTGTTTTAAAAGTGAATTGGTGAAATACTGTGTCTCTAGGTATGGCCTCAGGTATGGGCGTATCCAAAAGTGCAGTCCCAACCCTCTTTCCTCCAGCTTGCATCTATAGCCATTATTTCTTTTCCAGGTAGGATTTGCCAGTTCCATCCTTCACTGCTTTGTTAGCTGTTTAAACATTGTTATTGTTTTTAATATTTTAATCTGTTTTGTTTTATAGATTTATTACAGTTTTATATGTTGTTTTAACTTTGATTGGGAACTACCCAGAAGATGGGCAGCTATATAAATGTTTTAAATCAATCAATCAAAAATAATATTTTGTCATTTAGTCATTTAGTCCAAAAAATATGAATTCTTTCCCTTCTCCCAAGCCACTTTTCTCTTCTCTTGCCGCCATTAAAAGTACAGTAAACTACTTGTAATGCACTTTTGCAAAGTATGAAATGTACAGTACATTGAAAATATCCAAAGACTTTGTCAATTTCAAGATATGTTTAATTCACTCAAATCCTATGGTTTAATCTATAGCCTTCAAATGGTCTGGTATGCTTTGGTCTAGAGACATTTGCATAATACACTCCTGCTCTTTGAAGAACCACAGCAGATGAAAAGATTGAAATCTTTGGCCAGTTGCTTCCTGTAGGAAAAGTCCATTGGCTATTTTTATCTTCCAGCCCTGTGTTCTATTTGAGTCAGTGTATAACAGGGCGTCAAGAGGAAATGAATCTCTAGAATTTTCTACACTGATGCACTGAAGTTGGGTAGGTTCAGTCTTCTTTCTGAGGAAGGCCTTCTGTAACAAATTAATTTAGTACATCTGAACTATTCCAAACTTCAAATTAAAATATTTCCTCAGAACAGATTAATCACAAAAACACATCTCATTTTACCTTTAAAACTTATGTAATACAGGGAGTTCTCAATTTATGACCACAGTTGAGCCTGAAATTTATATTGCTAAGTGAGCAATGTGTTAAGTGAGTTTTGCCTCACTTGCAACTTTTCTTGCCACATTTGTTAAGTGAATCAGTGCAGTTGTTAAATTAGTAGCACAATTGTTAAGTGAATCTGGTTTCCCTATTGACTTTTCTTGTCAGAAGGTCGCAGAAAGTGATCATGTGACCCCAGGACTCTGCAACTGTCATAAATGTGAGTCAGTTGTCAAGCATCCGAATGTAAATCATGTGACTATGGGGATGTTGCAACCATCATAAGTGTGAAAAATGGTCATAAATAACTTTTTCAGTGCCATTGTAACTTCGGTCACTAAGTGAACTGTTGTAAATAGAGGACTACCTGTATAAAGGATATTGAATCTAATTTTGTTTCTCTAAAAGAATTTGAAGCATACATATCTGTTTTACCTTTTGTAGATATGCATTAAGTGCTTACTTTTTGCCGTTTTCGGAGTATCCAGTTTTTCCATAGAAGAAGTCTAACCTTTCTAAAGAAACTCATTCTGAGGCAGTGACCGCATTGCAAATTTGAAGACCGAAAATCATTTGTTGTCTGGAGTCCGAAAATATGTTGCTATTATCTTCTCACATAAGCCTCTGAATCCTAAAAATAAATGAATTGAATAGCAGATATTCCTATGTGGATAGAAAGCTGCTGAATTGAATTTTTATTGCATTGCATATCTGTATCTGGACCCAGTCATAAAACTAAAGGGTTTCAAAAGTGAGTAACTCGATCTTTTTTTCTGCCCCATGAATTTCTGCTATATTTGGGGTAGGATTTTTTTTTCATCTGCCAAATGACCCACCTGCATTTCAGATGGATCAGATGAGCCACGTTGGTGCAGAGGTTAGAGTGCAGTACTGCAGGCTACTTCTGCTGACTGTCGGCTGCCTGCAATTTGGCAGTTCAAATCTCACCAGGCTCATGGTTGACTCAGCCTTCCATCCTTCTGAGGTCAGTAAAAATGAGGACCTAGATTGCTAGGGTCAATATGCTGACTATGTAAGCCGCTTAGAGAGGGCTATAAAGCACTGTGAAGTGGTATATAAGTCTAAGTGCTATTGCTATTGCTATTGCTATCACCTTCAACATCAATTTGGGAGCAGCTGATTGCGTGGTTAATAGGTTAACCTTTTATATTACAGATAGTTTTCATTATGCACTAGGAAGGCCACTTACAAATCAGCAAAAAGAGAGAGAGAGAACAGAAGTACAAATACTCATATATTTTGCAATAATATTTTACAGGTACAGTTATACATTTGGAGATATTTGCTATAACTGAAATAGAAATGCACTTATCACCTTGTGGGAAGGACTATGGCCGAGTAACCATATTTGCTCCATTTATTGTCAAGGTGCAAGTTGCTGATGAGCACATCAAGTGCTTTGCTTTCTTGATCGCTTTCGGGTCTTTAAATCGGACTATTTAACATTTGAAACTGTGGCTCTTCAAATATTATTGGCCTGCAATTTCCTGTCCCCAGAAATTGATGAAAGTTGGAGTCCAACAAAATTCAGAAGGCAAATGATTCTTCCTCCCTAAAATTTAGGGTATATTCAATTGGGGCTATCCTGTGTAAAGAAATATATATATAACTATCTTATGACATATCCTCAGATGACTAGTTGGTGTAATGCAGGCATCAAGGCAACAATACACTGATTTTCTAAGTAACCTCTAAAGCTCCCAACTTGCATAAATTAATGTGTATACTTGGAGTAAAATTAGCTTTGGTTGCACTTATCACATACTGACAAACATATGCCAAAATGGATTGGTAGTGTCCTTGCTAATACAGTACTTGGAAATTCTGCGTGGCTGATTACCTAATTTACATTCTATCTCTATTATTAGGAAGTCTTATGTGAAAGCCTTGACTGACCAAAGCCATGATAGGCAGCAAAAAGTCATAGATTACAGTGACAATCATTATGTTGTTATGGATGTTTGTGACTTCTATGTAAGTGGAGTACAGTAAACATTGAAGAGCCTGAAGGAATGGCTTAGGTTGGCTTGGATAAGAGGAAGGGAAGGGAAGGGAAGGGAAGGGAAGGGAAGGGAAGGGAAGGAAAAGGTGATTATGAACAAAGAGAAAGGGAAACAATAGATCTGAAAGAAGACAGCCTTATGGAATGTATGATTGCAAAAGTTGTATTATGAGTGAAAAGGCTAAAATATATGACATAACTGATCATATGTATGAAAGTAAGGTTCCTTAGTTTGGTGACATTTGAATGTCATACTCCAATGAATAGCAATAAAGGAAGAATCAGAGATGAACTTTGTGAGTATATAAATGCAGGCATGGACTAAAACTCATTCATTGCTAGCAATATTTTTTAATCATAGCATTGCCATACAATGAAACCATCATAATAATTGTGTATCTGATGTCCATCTATAGGGTTGTTATAGTATTTTTAGATTTTCTTTCCTTGAAATTTCCAAAGACAAATTGTAGATTAGACCATGAAAGAATGTATCCTCTTCCTGAACATCTTCCTAAGGATTGCATATCCAACAAAGAATAAATGCCACTTTTGAAATATAGATCTAAACAAATTAGAGCATAATCCTTGCATAATTCTCCACATGATCATTCAAAAGTTAATTCCACTCAGTGATATGGTATTTACTTTCAGTAAGTGTGCATGTAATTACAATCCTATAGGCTGCAATTTTATATACATTTACCTAAGGGTAATGCCTCTTGCATTCTATGCAGTTCTAAATTGTTATACATAGGAATGCATTGTTAGCTAACTCAGAAATAAAGATTATTTTAGAAAGCTTCTTTTATGACAGGCTGTACCAACATCTTGTGGATTACATTAAGTATAATCTTCTCTAATTGAATTATAAATCCTATTTGAAGACATGGGAACTGACTTGTTGCTATTCTTAACTACTGTTGACTGCATTTGTGACCTACTTTTGCATTGGGTAGGATTTCCATCAGGCCATGGGTCTTTATAATTATCAAAATTGTAAACAAAACAAAAACAAATGTGCTCCATTTAAATTCCAGACATTGGCTAATTACACAATGGTAGAGATCTTGGAATTTGAAGGATGCTAACTATATTTTTGAAAGGATATATAAGATTAATTGTATGTGCAAACTTCCAAAATATTTACTGCAGCTATCACAATCCAACATGAGTTTCATCTAAATAGGATGACTTGCAATATAAGTTTTTAGACTCTGAGCATGAACTAAATCTATTCTAACACATTATACAGTACAGAGACTATTTTTCCATCACTGGAGGGGTGGAAAAGCTATATACAGATATTGTTATGATTCGTATGATTCTCCAGTTCATGCATCAGAAATGTTATTCTGTTATGTCTGTGTCCATGTTTCCTCTTTCCTGTTTGAATGTTTGTTTTAATAGAACACTAGAGATTTATCAAAATCATAGTTTGCACCATATTGTAGCCAGGATATTGTGGTGAGAAAAGAATTTTCCAGATGGGGGCAAACTCAGATCAAGCTGGGATTGCAATTCTCATTAGGTTTGTCCAATCCAGTTTGCCACCTCAGTAGCAAAGTTTGTTGCAATGAAATGAATAACAAAACATTGATATGAGGGAAGGAAAGGGAGGAGAAAGAATGCACAAGCAAAATGCTTCCTGCTGACGCTCCAAACCGGTCAGTGAAGGGACCTGTTCCTATTGATGGTATATTACCTTCCATTTTGAAACGATTATGCGGACTATGATTTGGCTAAAATAGTGGCATAGGGAAGGGTCTTATCAGAGTCATTCCTGCATGCCATCTCTGTCTCTTAGCCAGAGATCCTACACATAGCAGGAATAACCTGGACTTTAAAAGCTGCATTGTTTGCACTGCTTCATCCATCCCAACCTGATATATTCCAGGTGCTAAAAGAGCCATTCAATAAAGAGAAATGGCACATGTGGAGAAAGTGTAAAAGTGTGCACACTGCATAAAAATATTGTTACAATATGTTCTGGGATTAGTTATGGTTAGGTTTTATTAGCAGTTAAACAGTATTAGAGTTGGAAGGGAGCTTGGAGGTCATCTAGTCCAACTCCCTGCTCACGCAGGAGACCTGTACTAGAGATTCAAACTGCCAAACTGCCAACCTCTGATCGACAAGCTCATTGTCTTAGCCACTTAGCCGCCTAGTCAGGTTCATCAGCAGTTCTCTAGGTGGTTAAAAAATGCAATGTCTCCTTCATGAGAAAGATAATTTGTGAGGCCCTAGCTAGAAGAAAGTTTTATTTTAGATTGGACAGCTGAAGCAACACCAGCAGCATACGTGACATTTATGAACTGGAATGTTAGAGTCATTTTGTTTTCATGACCTAAGGGCACTATTTGTTGATAGATAGCTATCCTTAAGATGTAGCTATCCAGCCAAATATGCCTGAGGATATGTATATATTAAGCATATGTACAGTACTTACTCTTCATTTAGGAGAATGATATACATTTTTAAATAATCGACCACCATGATTAGCACACGTAAAGTTTCTTAACAGATAAGGTGTATTGGCCCAGGCCATCTGTGTTCCTTAGTCTGATATGACTACAAGATTTAAGTAAAGAAAAAAATACTTTAAGGCCTACTGGAGGTAAAGAATATTGGGAATTGTTCTTGTATTATTCACTTGATATTTTACTAGAAATAAATGTGTGTTTATAGAATTTCTAAACATTTCATAAGCTAGGTAGGAAAATGTAAAGAACTAATGTGAGAAACACATTAGTAAAATAAAAGATGAGATAATGAAGACAATTCCCTTATTGCAGCGTCGTTTGGAATTACATTCCCAAAATAAAGAATTCTGTTGAACAACATTTCTATAGAGAAGTAACTACGACTCTGTAGACTAGTCAGTTACCTCCAGACTATTACATTCAATTGTTACCGATGGTGTCTCATAACTTGCATTTTAATTTGCTAGTTACATTGTTTTATGCAAGCATCATTTTACTTGGCTGCCAAAATAAATCTTATGAATTGGTTTTGAAAAGGCTGTACCTTGCATTTACAATGATTATGTAATGCAAACTACAATGGCCTTGCTTTTGTATAAATCACTGCAATTTAAGTAGAGATATCTTCTATTTCACTGCAGTTATCTAGAGGCTTACAATTTCTTATGTTTGTACCCAAACATATTCAATCTGATACTTGCCACATTACAAAACCAGGAACATTCCCACACTAAGATTTTTTTAAAAGAGCAAAGGTTGCATCATTTAAGAATAACACTCAAAAAAAATCTTTGGCTTACCTCGTTTGCAATGGTATCTACCACAAAAACATTGTATGGCTATGAGAATTGAAAGAGTTTCTGAAAGGAAGTCCAACATGACCGCAGAGGAATGCCTTATCTCAGGAACAGTGAACACTTAGCAAAGCTCAGTTGTAAGGAGATTTTTTTTTAATCCTTCAATTTAATGTGGGGCAGCTTTGTTTTCATAATGTAAGCCCCATCGCATGAAGGGAAAATTCTGCATTTAATAGTCCTTGCAAGAAATTTGTCAACTGATCTGAATGCCTGAAATGGTCAGAGTTCTTAAGCCATAGCAAAATCAAGCAGACATTACAAGTAATTGGCAATTTAAGGTTTTAACTAAATTCATGGAAATACTTGATGCTGCTGTCTATATTTCAATAATGTATAAATATTAGGATGTACTTACAGAATACAGAATAATAGTGTTAGAAGGGACCTTGGAGGTCTTCTAGTCCAACCCCCTGCTCAAGGAAGGAGACCCTATATCAGGATTGTCAAACTCAATTTCGTTGAGGGCTGCATCAAACTCAATTTCGTTGAGCATTATGATTGCCTTCAAAGGGCCAGTTACATGTAAGACTCTGATGACTCACAGTAGCCAGGTGGGCATGGTGATGCCATTTGGGATGGCTGGGTCAGGACAGAACAAGTTGTACCAACTAAATGGATGCGGGGCAGGGGTGGGTTCTACTTACCTTTACTACCGGTTTGCAGTGGGACTGCATGTGCGTGCTCTTCTGTGCATGCGCAGAAGCATTTTGGTGAGGTCGGGGTCAGTGGGCGGAGCCTCCCGCCTGTTATA
This sequence comes from Masticophis lateralis, assembly GCA_030761175.1. NCBI lineage: Eukaryota > Metazoa > Chordata > Lepidosauria > Squamata > Colubridae > Masticophis > Masticophis lateralis. The sequence goes on from JAUDYJ010000003.1 coordinate 128,361,149, forward strand.
CTGCCGGTTCTATAGAACCCGTGAGAACCGGGGGCAACCCACCACTGATGTGGGGACAACTCAGTGCCCCACAAGCTCCTCGCCCCCCCAAACTGCTGGCAGCCAAGCACATGCTCTCACGCACAAACACACACACACACACACATTGCATTCCAAGTTTGGGTACTTTCATCCACAAAGGAAGGAGAGGGCCTTCTCCCCAAGCCCAACCTAGGTATGGTGTGTGTGGGGGGGGTGCGTGCATGCACAAAGCACATCAAAGGAGATGTTCTTCTCCCAATCCCAGACATCATTGGCGATTCCCTGTCCAGTGCCACCTCCTGGCAAAGCAGGAGGAAGAGGTTGACGCTGCTGTGTGTGGAAACGTGGAGGAAGCAGTTTTCTAAATTCACCTAACACTCTGAATCCATTTTTTACAGCACCGCATGCTAAAATATTACAAGCTTATTTGTTATTGGCAAAATAATTGCAATTTATAGCCGCATTTTCACAGTATTTTCCTTTTGAGCAAATTATAATCACATACATGCTTCCACAATGACATAGGGCTGTTTTTTTCTATTAAAAAAAAGTTTCCAAAGAAAATGATTAATTGCAGGTAATGCGATAATCAATCTTTTAAAACTCTGGTGCATCCCTATATTTAAAATAACATTTGTCCATGGGTAATAGAAAAGATCATCTGAACAAGTTAACACTGGGTTCTCCTCTGTATCACTGGACAGCTGGGGCATTTTATGTAGAAAATGAGGCACTTTCTTTCTTTTCAAAGATGCATACTATGACCTTTAAAGCTGAGCGAAGTGCTTGCATGGAAGCTGAATCAGCTGCCTTTACTCTAGCAATCGTTCCTGTTTCCTGGGGAAGCGGCTTAAAATCATTCTGAACGGCTCAGGAATGTTTCTCTCCCGCATCATGAAAACCTCAATCCCCATTTCAGGATCTTTCATTACTACAGCTACTGCCAGAGTGCACCACCTGCAAGGGTGGCAATGTGACCATTCGGAAGTAACACCGTCCCTGGGCAGGGTCTCAAGTAGCCAGCAGATTGTCCTTGACCTCTTTGAATGGAGACACAAATATTTCCACCTTGGGGGTTCTCACGGGATACCCGGATTACACCCTGGATTACACCAAAACCCTAGGGAAGAACCCCATACTTGTGGGAATGGTTTCTGCCAGACTTGCGGTTTGCTAGGACTGGAATGCTCACATACTGCAGAGAGTGGTAGAAATAAGGGTGGCTGAAAAGAAGGGGCAGGCACGGCAGAGCCGGACTGCTACTTTGCGACAGAGTAGAAAGCAGCAAGAAAAAGCATCTCCAGAGACTTCCTGTGAAGCTGCTTCATGCTGCTCCAACCAAACCACAGGGAAATGGGTGGCAGCGCCTGCTCATGGCAGCTGGAAATCCTGGCTCTGCTGCTCCTTGGCGGGGCAAAGTGGGGCGGAGTGAGGCTGGGTGGGCGAGCCTGGGTGGGGTGGGTGGGCAAAGCAGAGTGGGTCAGCCTCTCGCCGTTTCCAGGATGGCCCCACAGGCCAGATCTAACCACATCACAGGCCAGATCTGACCCACGGCCCTTGAGTTTTGTTCTGACCTAAACGTTCCCAAACCATGAAGCAGACTCCTTATCCCTACAAAAATCCATTTTTATTAAGTTACTGTGAATTTCTCTCATTCACACTCAGCAAAGTCTTTCAAGGAAGAATTTACAGTCACAGACCTTATCTGACTTGGAGAGCTGCCATATCTTCAAAATTTGGCAAGTAATCTCGGAGAGTTACAAACCAATTAGGCAAACTAATTGTCTCCTGCAAACTCCACTCCCCTTTCACTCCTCTTTTATTCCTCTGGGAAGTGCCATTCATCATCCACCTGTGGCCTTACTCCCAAATCAACCCTTGTTCTTTAGCTGTTCCCTTTGTCTGGCAACTCTGTGCATGCGTACACTGGGAACAGGCTCCATCTGTTCATCTGCCTCACTGATGTTTGACTCTGAAGGCAGCTGATAACTGGCATCTGGCCCTGGCTCCCTCTCTGCCTCCAACGCAGAGCCCTCATCAGAGCCTTCCCCAGACTCCAGGACTGGCCCATGTTCCTCCCCAACCTCTTCACTGTCCAAATCCACTGCCAACTCCACTGGCCGCTGGCGGGCCACAAGAAGTTTGAAATGTTTGCCCTATGCTATTTCAGACAAGTGGCTGTCCAGTCTCTTCTTAAAAGCCTCCAGTAATGAAGCACCCACAACATCTGAAAGCAAGACATTCCACTGGTTGATTGTTCTTACTTTTAGGAAATTGCTCTTTAGTTCTAGGTTGCTTCTCTCCTTGATTAGTTTCCATCGTTTATTGCCTTGCTTTCTGGTGCTTTGGAAAATAAGATTGATTCCCTCTTCTTTGTGGCAGCACCTTACATATTGGAACACTGTTCATGTCACCCCTAGTCCTTTTCTCTAGACTAGCCATACCAATTCCTAAACCATTCATGCTTTAGTCTCCAGGCCCCTAATCACCTTTGTTGCTTTTGTTGCTCTTCTCTGAACTCTTTTCAAAGTCTCATCATCTTTTTTATAATGTGGTGACCAAAACTGGATGCATTCTTCCAGATCTGGTCTTACTAAGGTTTTATAAAGCAGTACTAATACTTCTCGTGATCGTGACTCGATCTCACTCTTTATGCAACCAAGAATTACATTAGCTTTTTTGGCTGTTACGGCACACTGCTGGCTCAGCAGTTAAGTCATTGTCCACTAGGACTCCAAGATCTGTACTTGTACCATGCTTCCCTGAAAATAAGACAGGGTCTTATTTTCTTTTGGCCTTATTATCGGGGGGAGGTCTTATTATTTCAGGGGTGCAGGAGGCCCCGGATGGCCTACGCACTCACATCTGGGAGTCTGGCAGATAGGGGCTCCCTTCGCACATCAAGCCCCTCCCCTCCCACAGTGTGTGTGTGTAGAACATGAGCAGCCCAAAGGCACCAAGCTGCGCAAGTGCCTGTCCCCACCCTCTGCTTGCACGCCTCCCAGGCCTCACCACATCGATGTGAGCGAAGTCGGTGAGCACCAGGTCTTTGAGGAGCTCGTAGCCAATGCTGCTGACATCCACCAGCACCCATGTGGAAGCCACAGCCTGGGCCAGCTTTCCCTGCAGGGTCCAGCTCCAGCCGTCACCAGAGTGGGAAGCACACTCCCAGAACAGCCGCTGCCCTGGCTGGGGCTTGGAAGTCACAGAGGCAGAGTTTGGGGGAGAGAAAGAAAGACTTCTGCTGCTTTCCTTGCATGCAGCCAAAAGCAGAATCAGCACAAGTCTTTCTTTCTCTCCCCCAAACTCTGCCTCTGCGGCTTCCAAACCCCAGCCAGGGCAGCGGCTGCTCTGGGAGTGTCCTTCCCACTCTATAGCGATGGGAGAGCCTCGTGAGACCCTTGCCTGCCCTCCCTTTCTCCCGCAGGTCCCATTTACTTTTTCCAGGTGCCTGGCAGCGAGATGCTGGGTAGCCGCACCAAGGGCAGCTGCGACACACAGCTCAGCCGGCCCAGCCACAGCCACAGAGCTTGGCTGCAGGGGGCCGCTGGGCATCTGCAGGCAGCAGCAGCAGCAGCACCTGCAGCATCTTAGCCATCCCAGCCGAGATGTGTGCCCAGCAGCGCAAGGCACCAGGCTTGCCATTGTAGTACTCTGCGACTGCCCACCACGCATGGAGGCCTCTCTGCCACCGGTGGCCACCATGACAAGGAAGCCTGAGGTGGCGATGCTTGCACTGGGGCTACTGTGGCGGGCGTTCAGTAGTGCAGGCTATGCGGACGCGGCACCTGGGCACAAGTGGGCGGGCCATCATGGCACAAGAGTAGGAACAGGGGCTTGAGGTCTATGGTTGGTGCCGTGGGGGGCGGGGGGCGCAGGTGTTTGCAGGAATGGGGCTGCCTTGGGAGGGTTGGGGGGATGAGGGACCTGTGTGTGCATGTGTGAGAGGAGGGGCTTATTTTCAGGCATATATTTAGGCCCACCCCAAAAATCAGGCTTGGCCTTATTTTCGGGACATGTCCTATTTTTGGGGAAACACAGTTTAATTGTTTTTTCTTGCCTAAGTGTAAAATCTTATTTTTCTCTACATTACATTTCATTTTGTTCGATAGGGCCCAGTGTTCGAGTCTGTCAAGATCCATTTGGATCCTGAGCCTATCTTCTGGAGTGCTGGCTACTCCTGCCAGCTTATTGTCGTCTGCAAATTTGATGAGTTCCCCTCATCTAAATCAGTCTATTGCTTTGAATGTAATTACCATACCAATCTGACCAGCAGTGTTTTATGCTGCCAGCAGTACTGGGCACAATATATAAATACAAATACTGTAAGTACTCTCATTCCTGTAGTAAACAATCTTGTGACAAAATTTAAATGGCTAATCAGTCAAGATCTTGATTTTGTTTAAGTTTGCATATACATTTTGACAATGCCACCAAATAACTGTAGCCACCAGTAGGTAAACTATAGGAAAAAAGATAAGAAATTGTAATCCAAAGAAAATAAAAACATAAAAGAAAATATAGCCAAATGTACAGTGGGGCAAAAAAGTATTTAGTCAGCCACCAATTGTGCAAGTTCTCCCACTTAAAAAGATGAGAGAGGCCTGTAATTGACATCATAGGTAGACTTCAACTATGAGAGACAAAATGAGAAAACAAATTCAGACAATCACATTGTCTGATTTGGAAAGAATTTATTTGCAAATTATGGTGGAAAATAAGTATTCGGTTAATATCAAAAGTTCATCTCAATACTGTTATATATCCTTTGTGGCAATGACAGAGGTCAAACGTTTTCTGTAAGTCTTCACAAGGTTGGCATACACTGTATGTTGGCTCATTCCTCCATGCAGATCTCCTCTAGAGCAGTGATGTTTTGGGGCTGTTGCTGGGCAACACACACTTTCAACTCCCTCCAAAGGTTTTCTATGGGTTGAGATCTGGAGACTGGCTAGGCCACTCCAGGACCTTGAAATGCTTCTTACGAAGCCACTCCTTCGATGCCCGGGCAGTGTGTTTGGGATCATTGTCATGCTGAAAGACCCAGCCACGTTTCATCTTCAGTGCCCTTGCTGATGGAAGGTTTGCACTCAAAATCTCACGATACATGGTCCCATTCATTCTTTCCTATACACATATCAGTCGTCCTGGTCCCTTTGCAGAGAAACAGCCCCAAAGCATGATGTTGCCACCCCCATGCTTCACAGTAGGTATGGTGTTCTTTGGATGCAACTCAGCATTCTCTCTCCTCCAAACACGACGGAGTTGTGTTTCTACCAAACAATTCTACTTTGGTTTCATCTGACCATATGACATTCTCCCAATCCTCTTCTGGATCATCCAAATGCTCTCTGGCAAACTTCAGACGGGCCCGGACATGTATTGGCTTAAGCAGGGGGACACGTCTGGCACTGCAGGATCTGAGTCCCTGGCGGCGTAGTGTTACTGATGGTAGCCTTTGTTACATTGGTCCCAGTTCTCTGCAGGTCATTCACTAGGTCCCCCCGTGTGGTTCTGGGATTTTTGCTCACCATTCTTGTGATCATTTTGACCCCACGGGGTGAGATCTTGCATGGAGCCCCAGATCGAGGGAGATTATCAGTGGTCTTGTATGTCTTCCATTTTCTAATTATTGCTCCCACAGTTGATTTCTTCACACCAAGCTGCTTGCCTATTGCAGATTCAGTCTTCCCAGCCTGGTGCAGGTCTACACTTTTGTTTCTGGTGTCCTTCGACAGCTCTTTGGTCTTCACCATTGTGGAGTTTGGAATGTGACTGTTTGAGGTTGTGGACAGGTGTCTTTTATACTGATAACAAGTTCAAACAGGTGCCATTAATACAGGTAATGAGTGGAAGACAGAGGAGCCTCTTAAAGAAGAAGTTACAAGTCTGTGAGAGCCAGAAATCTTGCTTGTTTGTAGGTGACCAAATACTTATTTTCCACCATAATTTGCAAATAAATTCTTTCCAAATAAGACAATGTGATTGTCTGGATTTGTTTTCTCATTTTGTCTCTCATAGTTGAGGTCAATTGATGTCAATTACAGGCCTCTCTCATCTTTTTAAGTGGGAGAACTTGCACAATTGGTGCTAAATACTTTTTTGCCCCACTGTAGTGTACAGCAGTCACTATACCACTCTATACCTTTCCATCATTGCAATAACACACCTATAACACACCTCCATCCATTGCCTTTTGTTCTTTAAGCTTCTCACTCCTACCTTTATGAGTATCTCATCAAGATCATCCAGTTACAATTTTCTTGGTTTACTCTTTCATCTTCCATTTCATATATTTTAGAGTTTAATCTTCATTCCTTCCTTCTTTATAACCAAATGTCAATGTACTTATTTTGTAGTGGTCACTCAGGTTTACATTCATTCAATCCTGTTCATTCTTAACCCCTTGTTTTATTACACCCAAATTCTTAAGGATCTCGTTCCCATGGCATTCAACTTAGTGTGTTTCTCCTGACATGGCTTTCACTTTTCTATAACAAACTGGGCAAAAGCACTCTTTGATCCAGTGATTGCTTCTTTTTATAAACATTCATTTATTGTAGCAAACCCCATACTGCCTACTGTCTTTCTACTATCACTGCAGGTCTTAAAATTTCCACATTTACCCATCTTTAATCAAACATTTTATGAAGTATACAGTTTCTCTAATTTTTTAGCCATTTATATATGACCATTGATATATAACTAACAATCATTGATTCCATTTTTCCTTCCAGACATAACTCTATTGGTGCTTGGTACATTAATTTTCAGATTCATATTCCTTGCTGCATCAGATGTATATTTCATATTTGCATTATTCAGGTTGCCAGGCAAAAATGCAGCATTATCTACACGAAACAGTATTATACATTTATATCTGCATCCAAAACACATCAAATGTTAGCACAATTATTCCTTAGGCATTCTCTGTAAATGCATAAATAACCAACAGGGTATTTTCATAACTTTGTCAAAATACTTTACTTCAGTCACTGGCCAGTATTACATATGGTACATATGGTAACATAAAACATAGGAATAAAAGATAAATGAAACAAAATGGAGTAAAAGAAGAACACGACCAGAATAGGTGACACTTGTCAATTCATTGTGAACACTGAGACTCTTAAACTACTTCAGAAAAAAACATCATACAAGAAACAGATAAACAGGAAAGTGACACTTATTATTCCAGCTCCAAACAGCTCGCTGCATACTTTCTCAGCCAAGTTGACTATTAGTGTCAAATTATGCTTTCATATCCAGTACTTGTTTGTGACTTGTGACTATTTCAGTGAACTGGAGAGCATTTAATTGTCCAGAGTAGAGAAAAAACTAAATACAGACACTTACAGCAATGCTTCAAGCTTTGGTTTATTCTTAAATTAAGTATCTATATTTCATACTCTGCAGTCTTAATAAACAATTTATTCTTGGATATGGACTCCTTTCACTGTTGCACTCTAACATAAGTAGGCTTCCATGAGAAAAAATACAATTGAACAAATGAAGTAGATTATAAGGTTTTTTTGAGTGCACTTCATATTAGCTGCTCATACATTTGGAATGCATTTAAATACTCTTGAGAAAAATGAAATAATAATAATAAAAAATTAACTTCAATAGTCTTCACAGCTTTTTTCATTCAATGTTTTAAAATGCCTGTACAGATATTTATAAAAATAATTTCAATATGGCACAAAGGTGAAATCCTCAAGAAAAAAAAAACTCTTCCAGAAGTTTTGAGTGCCTTACACAAAATGAGCTTCCCTGTGTTCCAGTTCTTGCATCCGCTTTGGCCTTAATCTCTGATAAGTGGGCTTCAAATCTGCAGGGGTCATGGTTTCAAAGCTAGATTTTTGTTGCCTTCCAGGTTGGCTAGAGGAATCCAAAAAGCTGTGATCAACACCAGGATTCACACCCAGTCCTGGCATGTCATTATGGATTATTGCTGCACAGCATTTGGATGCAGAACTCTCATCGTTTGGTTTGGCATTATTGTTGGGTGATGGGTTATAAAATGTTCCTCCTGGTGGTTGAAAACATCTTGGCTTTTTCAAAGTAACAGAGGCTGTGCAATGCGTTTCTCCTACAGGCTTTACAGTTGTGAACGGTCCTGTATATGGCTTACAAAGAAGTATGGCATTCATTGAATTGTTAACAAGGTTGCCAGATGCATTTAAGGCACATGTATTTACAGATTCTTGTGTTAGGTTTTCATGGATATTGGTCATAATCTTTGCTGTTTTTGATGTCATGTCATACTGTTTATATTGCTTGTCCCAAGTCTTTTTCTGAGTTTGTGGGTCATAACAAGAGATTCTAGAGCCAGCATTAGTAGACGGAAGTGACTCTGTCCCAGAAATGTCTTCAATAACAAGACTTTTCCCAAGCTTGTCTGGGTTCAGACTTGCATTCTGGAAGTTTTGTTCATTTAAAATACAAGAAGGAAGCATTGATCCTAAAGGTAAACTCACAGGACGAAAAAATGGCTTGGACTTTTGACAGCGCATCTGAACTTTGGTTATTTGACGTCTAGGTCTTATTAACTGTTCACTTTTAACACAATCCTCAGTTTCAAGGTCATGCTTCCCATTGTCTTGATCTGAAACTGGAGTCGCTTTATTGTCTAGGAAGGAAAGAAATGTTTTGAGTGTCATCAAAAAGTATTAATCTTGAATATTAAAAGATATAGAGTAGAAAAGATATATACATTTCAGAAAATCACATTTCTTGTTTATTTCTCTTCTTACACTTTGTTTTATAACAATTATGTCTGAAAGACAGATCAGCCAACTCCAGAATTCCATTATATTTCTTGTAATTATTATGATTCATGTTCCTCAACTTAAGAAAGGAGGAACTCTCCTACAACTGTTTTGTAAGAAGCTACCCACAATGGAATTTCATCTCTCCAGTTTGTTTTTGTTAGTAGAATGAGCACAAACATTTTATATTTGTTTTTTAACTTAAGCTTTTCCAACTTTGCATTCTTCAGATGGAATCACTTGTTGGGAATTTCAAGTGGTTGAATTCCTAACATATCTGGACAGACAGCTCTCATTATTAGATTTATATACCGCCCTTCTCCTTGCAGACAATTAGACCCTACCTACATAAAGATGTTCTCATAATTCAAATTTAGCACTATATTGGTTGGAACAGCGTACAATAACCTACCATAAATATTAGAGAACTATAATATTTAAATACTTTTACCTATTTCATCATTATGAAAAACTGAATATAATAATGAAGCTGGCAAAAAAACAATTGTAAAAGGACAAACAAGAGATAGCATTTACAGATTTAGGGAACTCTCAAACTCTGCCAGATATCATGTTTAAACACTATCTAGCAGACTGTAAGCCTGCATAAATTGTGCTGTTTGCACAGCCAATCCCTATTCTGCTAGAGCAGAGGTCTTCAAACTTGGCAGCTTTAAAACGTGTGGACTTCAACTCCCAGAATTCTCCAGCCAGCTATGCGACACAAATGGGAAAAAAGTTATTTTAAAAGCTATTATTAAAGCACATATTTGTGTGGTTTTAAGTTGTAGATCAGTCAAAAAAACTGTAGCTACAGTATGCAAAAAATAAGCTATAGACGTACCACTTGAGAATTAATTATAATGGAGTTTTACCCTGAAATATTATTTAAGTCTTAACTCAAGTTTCAAGTGAACTTATAATCTTTAAAGATTTCCAACTACATTAACACCCTAAAAGTTGACATTTTTTCATTAATACTGGCACCAATTTAATCTAAATAAACAATTGCTTTGTTTTTTAAACATAGAATAATTCAACAGTAATAGGAATAATAACTGTATAAATATTCCACAGTTAATAAAACTAACCTGATTCTTTTATAGGAACCGTGTCATTTTCCAAAGCCATGACAGGAGTAGATTCTGAAGGAGAATTTTGCTTGCCAAGACTGAGTTTTCTTTCAAGAGTACAGGTTGATTCTAAGAAAAAAACCAACAATGCAAGCATTTACTATATATTGCACACAAAAATCTAATACAATGTGGAAGTAGAACACAGGTTCAAACAGTAAGATTGAGCTACAGATGTACACTGAGGTACCCCCTGTGTTGTCTCTGGAAGGAGTTGCATTGCCCCGGAAGGGAGAGTTCCACAAATGGGTTTCTCCTGGATTTGCAATTGCAATTGCATCAACAGGTAGACTATGGCCAAAGATGCATTTGCCCAGCTTTGGCTGCTGTGCCCCTGGTGGCCTTACTTCAGATGAAATGACCTGATTACAGTGTGTCATGCCCTCATCACTACTCATCTAGTCTAACTGATTGATTTCAGGTAGCAAATTTAGTCTAGTGGTTAAGGCATTAGACTAGAAGTCGGGAGATTGTGAATTCTAATTCCACCTTAAGAATCAAGACACCTGGGTGCCTTTGAGCCAGTTTCTGTCTCAGCCCAACTCACCTCATAGGATTGTTGTGGTTGAGAAAATAGAAGGGGATGGAGTGTTAGGTATGTTTGCCATCCTGAATTATTAAAACCAATAATAAAGGTTTAAAAGTAAATTATGTAGTGTTTTTATTGTTATATTGTCTTTTGTTAACTATTGAGAATCAATTTATGATTGCAAGTGGGATATAAATTTGATAAATAAATAAATTATTTCAAGCTTAAAACATTTTAATACTGTTTTTTTCATTTTCACAGGGGTCATCAATATTTCTCTCCAGAAATTAAGAGACAGTTCTGGCTCACTGGTGTATTCGTCAGTAAAATGAAGACCAGATTGTTGGGGGCAGTATGTTGACTCTGTAAACTTCTTAGAGAGGGCTATAAAGCATTATGAAGCAGTATATAAGTCTAAATGCTATTGCTATCTATTGTAACATACACTTACCGTTTACTAAAGAATCAGATTGGAAGGGGGAACGTTTGCTACCATCTGGTTCTTCAAAAGATATGCTTCTTTTAGTAGAATTCTTCCTCTTGACACTCTGTCAATAATAACAATAAGAATAGAATATTTTTTCCTAAATGAAATACTACAAATATAATGGAATATTATATTGTTCCTCAACAGAAACTCACTTCCTTCATAGCCACAAAGAATCCTCCTTTCCTATCTTGAGATGCTTGTTTATCTTCTACTGATAAAATACTTTTAGTACAAAAAGAATTTTCATCAGATTCAATTGCAGCTGATGAATGTTCTTGGGCAGTGTCGAAGATTTTCTCATAGTGAGTGATGAGAAGTTCTATCATTCGGGCTTGATATGGATAATCCACAAGTGAAGATAGTGAGAGTGTGGCATCTGTCTCACGTGGTCTGATCAAAGTTGGACCAAATATAATGCCAAGATTGCGGGCAGACATTTTATTTTCATCAGATTGTTCACTAACTCTGCATAAAAGAACAGAAAATGCATAAAAGTTTTGAATGTATCAACAAATATTTGTACAGATAAATATATATCTTAATTGCCAACTAATATTAATCAAAACCTAATGTCTAGATACCTGAGGGACAACCTATCTCCAATTGTTTCTGCCTTCCCAATATATTCCAGGAGAGAAGTGTCTCTGCCACCACTATTCCCTGCATTTTGGGTACAACAGCCCCTCCCCCCCCCCCCAAAAAAAACCCCAGACACTGCCTTCTCTCCTGGAATTCTGAAAATACCTCAATACCTAACTCTGACCTCAGGTAAGGGTTGTGACTGTCTGTTGTTATGATAGTTTTTTTAGTCCAAGCTTTGTTGGTTATGTTTTTTAAAAATGTTTTTATTGTTTTGGATTCTAAAAGTCACTCTGGGCCTCACAGGTTACCATTGTGTGGTTATAACAATTTTAAACAATAAAAAAATATGTATTGAACTTTATAACTGATTCTAATAAAGTAAATATAACAAGTCACTAAATAGAAAGTCATATTATTTTCATTACTACGTATAATTCTAGAAAAATATATAGAAAAATCTAGTTGCTGGTTGACTCTGAATGCTTACCTGCATAGATGAGCTAAAAGAAACTTCAGTGTGTTATGGTTTGCTGTAGGTAGCAATCTCAGTAGATCTTTTATTTTAAGTATGATTCTATTCAATTCAATGCAAACTGATTGCTGTTTGTTTGATTTTGGTCTCATCTGTTTCATATCAAGTTCCCCATTAATGTTCTGGCTTTCTTTTGCAAGTCCAATGAATTCATTGTAAAATCGAGACAAAATCAAAGGTTCAGGGAGCTGTGGGAAAGAATACCAGAAATCCATGTGTAATTTTATCTTAACTTTATGTCCTTTTTTTCACCGTCCTTTTCTGGAAGTTTCTGAATTTTTTTCTGCTTAGCTAACATATTGTAAGAAATTCATGTAGCACTGTTGATAGATTCCATTTCTTATAGCTTGGATTTTAATAACATTTCTATGTGTGTTTTTAAATTTTGCTTTGTTTAAATGACCAATTTTGTTTATTTGTAAAAAGTTTCTAAAAATAAAACCTGATCGAGATAGTTATTAATCTGCTTTATTACAGAACAAGAGAACAATTACAATATTTTGAATAGAAGGACTAGATATTTGTGAGTGGATTCATGCATTACATTAAAGTCTATAACCTAAACAATTGTTTGATTTGACAAACAATAATCTCTGTTTCCCAGAAGAAAAGGGAGTACTATACAGGTGAACTCAGCTACCATAGGTGTCAATCTGAGTAAGAGGAAATGGCAAATGAGAGCCTGCAATTCAAGTGCTAAAAAGACTATTAATTTAAGGAAGGGGTATGGAGTATCAAATATGAATACCAATGAATTCCCCATTCAGACTTGTAGCCTATGTTTGTATGATACACTTGAACCTATCAGCTGTTTATTAAAGTAAACATGTACCATAGAGCACAACTTAATATTTCCCAGTTTTCATTAAAAAGAAGCTTTGCAACTGTTACTTTAAATACTGATGCTAGTAAGCAATCAGATACTACTGCAAGCTGCATTAGACTTTAGGGAATACTAGTAAGGGATTCTGGAAGTCCTGGTTATGTGAACATTAATGTAGATAATCACTATTCACAAGATTCACATCTTTTTTTCTTCCTTACTATATAGCCAATTCTCTTGACTCATAAACTACAAAGAGTAATTTCCACTGTTTTGGTGCAAGTGAGGCATTTATTTTAAACCTATTAACAACTGCACGACAAAGTGGAACATAAATGAAGCAGCTAAGAGATAAAGAGAAGAGATGGCATAACAGAATCTTGAACCACAACAGAGGAGAATCAGGTTAGTTACTGTAGGAATACACATGGAAATTACATATTTATGTTTCATTAGAATGTAATGAAGCATTCAGATACTCGGTAATTTAAAAATGGACTTTCTACAACTCACATTTATAGAGTTGTTGTATTAATAAAAATGGCAATTCTTTTTTAAGAGTACACTGTCAGCATTAGCCTAGGCCCTAGTTCTGTATTCTTACAGGGTAGGTTTCACTTTTTTGAGCCATTTATTTCAAGCATGATTAGAGATTCTTTTTTGTACATCAGAAGCCAAGTGGATATAGTAAAAGCAAGATGTGTTTGGGTTTTTGTTATTGTTGAAAAATTTATTCCCTTTCATTTTTTAAATCTTCCCCATTTTTTCCAGCTAATTTCCCCTATCCACTTATTCTATGTTAATCATACTTAAAATAGCTAATTTTAATTAACCTGACAAAAATCACCAACAATGAAAAACTAATAGCAATCTAATTTTAAGAACGATTATTTGATTGTTTTCTAGCCTTCCAATACAAGCAAGAGTCAAAGGGTAAACCTCCCTGCAATTACCTCAATTCTGGAATTTTCACAAAATGCTACATAAGAATCATGTCCACCTTAATAAATCTCTCAGTATACAAATAAAAATAAAGAAGACAATAATGTTTATTTACCTGGCGAAGAAATAATTTAAGAACATTACTTATATCATGAGCATGGAGTTCAGATAATTCTACCAAGTCTTTCCCATTTTCAAATGATTGACAAAGTTTTTCAACTCTGGATTTGGCTCCATTCACACGGTATATCCCCTTAAATATGAAACAAACGTCATAAGTAATTGTAAAAACAAAATTTTAATGGTTTTGAAGAAAAGCATTTGAAAACCAGTATGAATCTTTACCTTGACATTTAAGGCTCTGCTTTCAATTTCAGAGGTACACTTTCTTATGATGAAAGGGATACCATCTTGACTATTTTTAGAAACTTGAGTAAATTCTACCCCAAACAAATGAAGTTTTCCATGAAGCTTCTTATGTCCACACTGAATAGCTAAAGTCTCCAAACATTTTTTGTGACAGGAAAGTGAGCACTAAAAGAAGCAGCAAAGAAATGAGATATTAAAACAGGGTAAGGGCATATAGCATCTACTGTTCAGCTTATCATCTAACTTCGTTTAACTTATTTAAAGCATTTAGCTTCTTTCAACCAGTTTGCAGTGATTTGGTACTACTTGAAAAGCTTTTGAATAGTTAACAGTTGCTTGACGGTTGTATGAGCAAAAAGGTAGAAATTCCAAAAATAAATGTATAAAGTGTGCACTGTATATGTAATAAACAGGTAGTCATTTGAGTATGCCAGGTCCAAAGTAGCTCTTAAACATGAGGCATAATGAATACTTCACCAACAAACCTTTCTGCCAAGCCTAATAAATAACTGGAGAACCATTTATATTATCTTGGCAAATATATTGCCAAGCTGGTCAGATAAATTGACATTATTCTCTCTGGCACTTCAAGCTCCTCTTAGTAGCTTCACATCTCCAGTGCACCTCAGTCATGGAAACTACAGGATGTGAAATTCTATTATGTGACTCTAGTAACTTGTATCGTCCACAAGCCATTATAAGAAAGCCAAAAGGTGTTTGGATTTCCAACCTCTTCACATTCTGCTCCATGGAATACCACCAGACTATCACATTCCCTGCATTTGGATGGAGACCTCAGCTTCCGAAGTTTGTGTGTTTGTGCTGCCTTAGATAGGAGAGTGTTTCGAAAAGGTCCAGGAGTACTGGCAATTTCAGCTGCTAGGTCATTTAAACCTTAAAATAAAAAGGTCTATTGTTAGATTTTCAGAGTGCAAGGAATACGCACTAATATTTTCAGATATTTATCCTATGAAATGATATCCTAATAATGATGCATATAATGTGTTCAGTAAAGTAAATCTATGTATACCTACCTACCTACATATGAGATCCTAATTCTAAGCAATTCTGTGTAAAATGGTTGTCTTATCATTTTATCATATGATGGGGGCAGGAAATTGCTCACAATTTCATATTTCTACTTTTGAAAAAGTAAAATCATTTCTCTATATTCACTGAATCATTATTTATTGGTTTTGAACGATCCACTAGCATATCACCCAAGCCAAAACAATTCAAACAATAAAAATCCCTGCTTATTTAATTCTTCTATCAAACATATGTTTAACAGATATATTACCCTTTTAAGCAGAACAGCTAAGCTTCATTTTTGCAGAATTCTTGTACTTACTGAAATTTGCTCTTTCAGCTCAATAAATATATTTGTTGGCTCAGGAGAGATAAACATGTCTACTATCTGCCCTTCTGTTTCTAACGAAGTTTTTTAAAAAATGAGACTGCAAAGTGTACTTAGAACAAAAAATGAACTAAGTTTAGAATTATATTACCACAGTCAGAAGGTGAAGGTGCCTCTCTCTCATCAAGATCGTCTGCAGATGACATGGTCCCAATAGATGGTGTACGAGGAAGTCTTTTGAAGTCACCTACTAAACAGCCAAGAATGGACAATTTAAGCCCTTCTGTTGCATTTCTTTTGCTTCACTAAATCACAGCAATAATACTAGCATTGAAGAATAATATCTGTACCTGGGCTAGCAGATGGAGAATCCACAGATCGTGATTCACTGCTTCCTCCTGCACTTTCAGAATCACTGCACATTCCCCCACTTTGATTACCAACTGACCAGGATCTAAAAGGTGGTGGACCTCGCACAGCTTTAAAGGAGAAGGAGAAATAGGTTTAATAACTTCAGGTTCTTCAGATATAAAACAAATTTTATCCTGCTTTTCACAGCCTACATATAAATTTTAAAAATCAATACTGGAGGTACCCTTCACTGTACTACAGTAAGAGATATACATTCTCTGTGTCTGTACAAGCCACTCTTTTGGTTGTGCATGCTCTGCAAGTGGCAGTTTTGCTGTATTCATCCAATGGGATAGCCTGAATCATAACTATGGCAGAACAAAGTAGTCCAAGAAGCATTTGAATGCAAAACCAGAGCAGTAAATCAGAAATTTAGTTTTTCAAATTTTGCTCACAGGAAAGTTGACATTAATTGACATCAAGTCCAATATCTACATTCAGGTAGATCCCAATTACATACCTGCTGTAAACCCATAAAAAGGCCTTAAAAACATGAGTTACCAATTCTTGAACAACTAATCATTAGAAGAAAACAGCCTCTACGTTATAGTGACACACTTATCCTTAATAATTGAATATTTATAATTTATCCAAATTGAAATGGATAAATATTAAATACATACTTAATATTTATTATATTTAAAAATATTGTATGATTAACTTTCACATATTTCAACATTTTTCTACATTTACCGTTTGACCTTCGTTTCATTTCTTTGGAATGATATTGTTCAGTTTCTATTTGTATTTCACTCTGGTTTCCTGACATATTAATATTAATTGAAAAGTTGAAAATTCTCACTTCCCAAAATTAAATTATGAGTCTTCATTATGTTTCATTTCACTTGATATACTGACTTATGTAAAGATATTTTGTTGAAGGCAACAAAAATAAAATTAATACATTACAATATTGGTAGTGGCCAAATCATAATGATATAAAATTAAAATTGTTTATTTAACTACATAAATGATCAATTGAAGTATTACCAGAGACATCTGTACTGCTCAAAGATCTTTTGTCTCCAATCTTTTGAGAGCAAAGATAGGCTGGGCTTGTAGTATCATCTAGTAACTGAATAGGATAATCTCCTGAGCACTGAGGTATGCTTCCTTGGGATGCAGAAACATTGTTTGACTGTTCATCGAAAACTCTGTGAAAGGGAACAAACCATCATTTGGAATTCATTGTTTTCCCAATTTATCCCAACATTCATCAACATTTTACACTTCTCTTCAAGATTTTAAATGCTTATAGAGCCACAACCATAAATACTGAACCTTTCCTTGATTACTTTTAGCAACCTGGCAAGCAAAGATTTAATCCACAGATTATAAAACTAATTTAACAACAAACTCTACTCAATTTCTCAAGACCATTAGCTTCAAACTAATCCTAAAATAGTCTCTGGCATGTCAGCTAAATTTATTTAAACAACTTCCAACTTGTAGTGAGTGATGCTATAAGAATTCATCGTAATGGCTAGCAGGCACTCTTTCAGCCTGGCATTCTCCAATGGGTTCTAGGCAACTTTAAACAATCCTGCTGGGTAGCTATTCACAGAGGAGTACACCTATTTACTAAGGTGCGTTACATGCAGGCCTCCCCCAAACTTACACTCCTCCTGAGGGAGCACTCCACTATGCTCGCTGTCTTTTAATTTCCTGTCCGTTCATCTCCAAAATCAAACTACTCACTATGACTTCACTTCCCCAACTCTTTTGTTAATTAAAATGTATTAAATAAATTTAAATGTGTTTAATTAATTTAACATATCTTGATGACATACACTCAGCTTTCCTTATTGTTTACTCAGATGCAAAAATCAGAATACAGTAAACAGAAGAACAATCCTCCAAGCTTTAATGGGCTCTGGGTAAAAAACACTTAAAATGTGAGGCAGATTGGTGGTTTCAAAATTAGATGACAGACAGACAGAAGAATAAAAGGTTTAAAATAAAAATGCAGTGTAAGCCAACTCTAAGTGCCCCTGTTTAGAATGTTGGGTTTTCTCCAAAATCCTATGATCCTATATATAGTAGACATCAAACAATTCAATCCACCTGTTTTATGTTTCTCTGACATTCAGAGTTCAATATTCTCTGACTGAAATGAGCATGCTAAATTTTCCGCTACTTCTTTTGTTTTTAAAATGGTTAAGATTTTGAAATTTTTGGCAGATACTGGCTCTGTATTTAACACTGACGAAAATTATGAATTTATCTCCCTCCCCCAGCTGAGAAAAAAGTGGTAATCGTCTTAGCAGCTTTGGTCATGGACAAAAAGGAAATGAAGACTCCTATAACAGTAAAAAACTGTTAAAAAATCCAAATATTCTCAGGCTTTTATATAAATCATTTATATAACAACCATTTCCCTACAACATTATAGAATCAATGATTAAGATTTATTCTTCAATTATAGTAATTAAATATGGGAAAGAAGACTCAGATATACTGGTAAACCTAACCAAATGCACAATTTTGCTAAATTCAAAACATTAACTTATGTAAGAATGCTTCTCACCTGCTTTTAAGCCCTATTTCAATTTGTTTTCCCACCATTTAATAGGCATCCAACCAGTAATCCAAAAATTCAGGCTTTTATTTTTTTATATTTTATTTCTTTAGCTAAACTTTTGGTTCATATTTACTGCCAAATACGGAAGAATATATCTAGTATCTCACCCTCCAACCTGGGAAGTCTGAGTTTCAAAGCAAACGGACTCAGTAGGAGCTTCATATTTTGGCAAATTCTTCACATATTCAAATAACATTTTTCCTGGATCATACAGCTTGGCACTCTCACAGAGGTATTGATAATTGACTGGCATTGAAACTACTTGGGCATGCTGCATCTGGAACAGGTTAACTGTCGCCTACGTGGAAGATAAAGTTTTTCAAGACTTCACAGTACTGTTTAGAAACAGCAAAATACAGAGAAACTACAAAATGTTAGATACGTGTATATTAATTGAAATAAAACCCAAACTCTACATGTAGTTGTAAGCCTACATTTTCTATACAATTAACCTATTATAAAACAATGTAGCTTTAGACTAAAGTTTAAACTGCAGCTGCATTTTTCACGCTTTTATTTATTTTATTATTTTTTTTATTTAGAAAATTTATATAGCCACCTACCCACTCACAGGAACTCTAGATCAGAGTTCTCCAACCTTTCTGGGTTGGTGGCCCGGAGTGGGAACAGGGGAAAAGAGGGGATGGTTTTGTGGGAGGGGCAGGCATGCGCACCGGCCAGCTACTCATGCAGCCTGGTGGCCATGGCAGAGTAGGGGTCCGTGGCCCATAGGTTGGGGACCCCTGCTCTAGGTGGCTTGTAAACAATAAAACACAGTATAGAAATAAAAATAGAATATATCAATAACCCACCCACCCACCCACTTGTTGATCTTCAAATTCTCAACTTTGTTTTAAAGGAAAGATAAACATTGCTTAGTACCAGTATACAAAAAAAAAGAGCAAGCATTGGCACTCTCATCAAATATTATAACAGAAGCTACATTGTTACACGAAGATGTAAATATGGCAAAGATAATCAGATATAATCAGATAGGAAATGAGGCTCTGGAACTGGGAGCTTTTTTCATTTGCAGAGTTTTCTCTATAGCAGGAGCACAAAAATATAGCTTACCAGCATCCATTTTGCAG
This sequence comes from Masticophis lateralis, assembly GCA_030761175.1. Taxonomy (NCBI): domain Eukaryota; kingdom Metazoa; phylum Chordata; class Lepidosauria; order Squamata; family Colubridae; genus Masticophis; species Masticophis lateralis. The sequence goes on from JAUDYJ010000003.1 coordinate 128,380,781, forward strand.
CATTCAGAGCCACCACAGATTTAGTGGGGCTCTCAACTTATCATGAAAAGCATAGTATGGCTTTTTAGCTAATGAAAGTTGTACAACTTCTCTTCAGTCAGGTTTTTCAAGTTTTACTTTAACTCAGGTGTGTCCAATCTTTTCGCTTGCCTAGCTGCACTGAGTGAAGAGGAACTGTCTTGGGCCACATATAAATATATATAATATTATATTATATTATGTAAATAATATACTTCATTATTTATATTTTTTATTATGATCTTGTACGGCCACCTTACTAGGTATCAGGGCTGCATCTGGCCCATGGGTTGTGGGTTGGACATGACTAGTTTAACTGAATTAAATGTGACTTAATTGTTTTATGAGAGTCTGGTTTTTTGTCATTTGTAATCTGGAGTTCAACAAACAGAACAACAACCATAAATCATAGCTTCCTGCCACTTTCCTTTCTCATATATTTCCCATTCAAATACTAAGAGGAGATATGAAGTTTACACTTTAAAATTTTAGCTGTGGGAGCAGTTGTTAGAATGAAGTATTGTAATGTAATGAATCAGCCCACTGGCAGCAGATTCTGACCAGCTCAAGGTTGGCTCAGCCTCTCATCCTTCCGAGGTTGGTAAAATGAGGACCCAGATTGCTGGGGGCAATATGGTGACTCTGTAAACCTCTTAGAGAGGGCTGTAAAGCACTGCGAAGCGGTATATAAGTCTAAGTGCTAATGCTATTTTAACTAAATACCACATTCTGTACCAGAAAACTATCTGAGATAACACAATGACTGTCTTATGCTAATGGATTTCATGATAATTAAAATAAGGAAAGTATGAAATTATTTTCACACTATGGCAAAGTATCTAATGTTGCCATTTTAAAATTCACTAAAGATTTTCGGATTTAAGATACATTAAGTCATATATTCTTACAGCTTTTAGTGTGAGATCACATTGATAAATTTGTTCCCGTAGCTGTGTTAAAATGACACTTTTGAAATTTTCTAGATTACTTCTCTTTTCTTCAACTTCAGCCTTGCTGGCTTTGAAATGTTCATTGGCTTCTTCAGCCTACAACAAATGAAGGATAAAGAAATAGGTACCTTTAGAAAAAACATCCAGTTAACTCTAATCCCTTTCCATAAATAACCCATAATAAAAAGTCATATGATTCAAATAATAGATAAAAGACCCAATGTCTGCCTATTTGTCAAATAGTGACATATTTAAAGAAGATACTTTACTTTTTGGAGAGCTTCCTCTTCCAGTTTACGTTTCTTTTCTAATTTGCTGGTATCTTTTGTAAAGCCCCAATTGGAGGAAATATAGTCATCCTCAGCACGAAGAGTGGTTGATTTTGCCTTCTCATACTCCTCTTGCCGTTGAAGATATAATTGTTTTGCTTTTCTTACACTGGATTCCAGTTCTTGCTGTACATTCCAAGAAAAAATATATTTTATACTAAGAAGTACACCTTGTGGTGGAATATTAATCGGTTAAATCAATATGATTTTCTAATTTCCAAGCATGTTTCTACTTATTAAAACATAATGATTATGATAAAAGAAACTATGATCTTTATACCATTAAGGGAAAAAGAGATGTGTAGGCAATTGCTTACAGGTAATCCTCGATTTACAACCATATCACACAATCACATCCAATTTTGCAATCTTTTTTGGTCCTTAAGTGTATCACTGCAATTATTAATTGAGACATCACTTGACCAAGACAAGCAACATTTCTTGCAGGCAAAAGATGGTCTTTTGCCTGCAGGACACTGCAGCCATTGTAAATGCACAACAGTTGCCAAGTGCCCAAATCACAATCACATGTCCATGGGGACCCTACATGAGACTTGTCTTTTTCATACAATGTCACAATTTAAACTCAGAAAGAAATTTAGAAGTTAAAATGAGTAAACAAGATGTATAATAAGCAATGATACTCACCAATTTTTTCTGTTCTCGTTGCCACAGTTCCTTTATCTCTTTTCTTTGTCTATCCAATTCATTTTTTCTCCCAAGCAGAGGCTAAATAAAAAAAATGAACTGAGTAAAAAGTATCAGTTATGTGTTAGCAGTTCACATAACAGTGAATTATTCATATAGTAATACTTCTTACAGAAGAATTTTTATTTACCTGTAAAAATTTATTAGTTTGAAGAGCTACTGCTGTCTGCTGCCAAAGCAAACTGTTCTCTATATCATTTTGAAATGCATTTATGAATATTGACTGGAATGGCATGTAGTCCTAAAAGCAAACATACATAATGTAATGCTAGCATTTTTTCAAAATAGTATTAGGATTCAGATTTCCAATTATAAAAATGAAAAGTTGTTTAAACAGCTTAAATGCCAAATTAAACTGCTACATAACACTTGTTTAAAATAATTTTAAAATGATGGTTTTTTTAAAAAAAATAGTTCTTAAATGACTGTTTAAATATTTGCACCTTTACACATCTGTTTAAATACTTGCATCTTACCATAATTGAGTTATGATATACTTTATTATAATAAATTATTCAGATTTTAAGACATAAGATAAGATGCAAACTACCAAATAATTAGGAACTTATAAAGTTAACTTGTAATTCAATTCATTTTGAATATCAAAATAGTAATGATTCACATAATGCATTTAATATTCTTTTTTTAACTAAATACACACCTGAGATACAATAATAGTCTTAGTGGTTTCTGCTACTTTTGCCAGGTTTTTAGCACACTCCATTTCTGTAGAAAGAAGTATCAGATATAGTAAAAAAATAATCTTAATCTTAATTAGATACTATTTTATTACAATCTTCCAGGCACAGGAACCAGCATTTGTTCCATTCATTTTAACAAATAGTTATTAATTTAGAAGTCACACTACTGGCAATGGGTAGTGCAATTCTGACAATATAAAACTTATATGCCTGCCTGACTCTGAATGACTGCAGGTGCCAGAAAAAGGTACTCACCCAAATTAATTTTTTTCTCTACCCATACAACAATATCCTTTGCATATTTTGACCATGCTTTAGCATAGGATAGAGCCGATTTGATTCCATTATCATTTCTTAGGAGAGCGCTATCAATTTCTTCAGCATTAAGGTGCCCTGAAAATAAAGCATCAAGTACAAAACAGCACATTTTAGACATTAGCTAACTGTAAACATTAAATCAGATGTAATCTTTTTAATGCTAGTTGACAACTAAATGGATCTGACAGAGCTTACAGAACACATTAAAAGTTCACAGAATTATATTTTAACAAACAATGGATTTTTTCTAATAACATATCAGGAGAAAAATAATATGAGCAGCTTAGGTTCATTCTGATAGTAACATAAACAATTTTTAAGACTGGGATGAGACATAATAACAAAAATAAAAATAAAAATAAAAATAACAACAACAACAACAACAGTCAATTGCAAAAGGCAATTTTACTTGAAACAGCTTACATCCTATAATGATAGCTTTAACACTACAAACAACATCTGCCTATCCGAGGTCCTTGGAAAGGACTCAATAGGTAGATAAAAATGCCAAAGCTAGTCTAAACTTCTGACTGTGCAATCAACCCTAATAATATTTCAAGTGTGGATTTATGATTGTTAAAACATTTAAAAACAAAGAACAATACAAAAAAAAGCTAAAACAGCACCAGAAAAAAGAGCTGTGGTGAAGAAAAGAAATGGGGAGGGGGGAGGTAGGAAAGGGCATCAGTTGTCCTTTCCAAGGCCTGGGTGAAGAGCCATATTTTTAAGGTCCTTCAAAATACCAGTAGGCTCAGAACCTGAATTTGGGAGGGAATTCTATTCATAATAAAAAGAGTATTTTAAAACACCAATGATTTTCCTCTAAATATTTATATTAGTATTTTTATATAGTATTTATGTAGAAGATCTGTTTATAACTTTTTACCGCCTCTATTACGATTTACCTACAAAACAACGGGGTACAAAGTCATCATGCATTTAAAAATGCTCACCTGTTGATTGAACACCTTCATGTAATGATATTCCAGAATCTGTACAAAGGTTTTCAAAAGACTGGCATACAAAAAAAAAAAAGTAGCTCATTAGCATCAGCTAAAAAAAATTTAAACACATTATATGCTACCTGATGAGGCAGAGTGGGAGGGAATACAAAACTAGATAAACAAGAAATCTAGCATTTATAGATAAATTGTATTTAATTGGCCTTATTAATATTTTACAAGCCAAATTAACAAAAGTACAGATGCATGTAACAATGGTAACAAAAATAATATAACAGCAAAGGCATCTTCAATTCATAAAAAATAAACTAGATTCATAACAGCAACCCAACCTGTTGATATCAACCCAAAATTAATACTGAGGCAAAACCAAGTCAGATGGGTTAATTTGTAACTCCACACTTGGATCTCCAATATTAATGCAACTATAAGCAAAGCTGAAGTATTATTTGAGTGGATCAGTGTTTGAAGCATTTTTTTTATTTTTATTTTTTTGCTGTCTTAACTTCATAGAGTTAAGTTGGGATTGTGGACATCGTCTGGTCCAACTTCCTCCCCAGGGCAAGAAATCTTCAACTATCCCAGACAAATGTCTGTTTTAGTGGTTTGGAAATCTCCAATGTTAAAGTATCCATGACTCCAGGAAGTTTAACTTCACAGTATTAATGCTAATATTAAATTGAAATGGTCAAATAATGTAAGCTTTTCATGGGATAATATCTTTACTCCAATATTTCCTATAAATTTCTTTGCAACATGTGCAAATGTGCTCATAAATGAGGAATATAATACTAATCAAGATTTTAACAGGTTCAGATAACAACTTTTCAGTTTAGTCCTCAGAGGAGCTGAAATCTGAAATCTTACTCAGGTGCAGATAGGTCCTTGATTTATTACTGTAATGGAATCACAATGCATAAACTGAACCCATTATTTGATATGTGTCATTTTTGCAAAAAATCAGAAGTAAATGCCATTTTTTCAGCAAAATCATTTTAAAATATGGTCATGTGGCTACAGGATGCTGCAAACAGCCATCAATCCAGACCAACTGCTGAGTGTTTTATAAGCAACTATGGGTCAGAACTTTGGAACCAGGTTGTAAGTACCCCCAGGGAGGTCTGTTGTAACTCTGGGTGATCACTAAGTGATTGGATTTTAAGTGAAATATATTGTCTCCATGAGAAAAAAAAATCCATTGCACAGATGATGCACGTTTAGCACCAGTAGCATATTCTTTCAATTAACCAAGAAAACACTCAGTGTGAGAGTAGGTAAAATATTATATATTAAGAGTTTACCTATAATCAAAGTCATGTGATATTTGTAGACTACTGAGGCTAACACTACTGCTTTATGCATGTTATAAACATTATGGTTTCAAATGTATTAATATTAATCAGTTCCCAAGGGTTTTTTTTTTAAGCTGACAGGAACATTAGGAATCTGAGTGCACAGCAGGAATGTTCTTTAAAAATGTCTTTTATTGAGGACTTAATCAGCTATGAAGCCTGATATATGAGAATATCGTCCCCACTTGCTTAGTTTCCATCTAGTATGCTATTATTCCTGCTTATGTTTTTTTTTTTCGTGGAGAAGCAGAAATACTTCCAAGCAAAGCTCTAAAGCTCTATTACCTTCCATTTTTATTTTCTAAAAAAGCTAGTGGGGCTCATTTCAGAACCAGAAACATTCACAGCAACATGAATGGATTATGGTGCTTTTATTGACAGGATTCCAACTTTCTAGTTTTAAAATTAAAATATATTTTAAGTGTTAGGAATAAAATGAGTCAACAAGCAAGCAAAGCATCAAGAAGATATCCTGCGCTGAGGCCCACAGATAAAAAGTAGGAGCATGAAAAAAAACAGCCTTTTCAATAAAAATCACAGTGAAACAACAATGACATCGAAATTATGCAACTTTTCATACTACGCTATCTTCACCCACTAACATATTTTCTAGCTCATTTACCAAATATTGTTAAGATAGTTAAGCAAAAGGGAGCTTATGAAAGCCAACATTCATCTTTCTATAAAGATTTTTATCCGTCACAAGCTGACAACTCATTTCAATTTCTTACTAGAAGTCCACAAAGCTCATGTACCTTAACTACTGTAGTTGAATACAATAAAATATCTCAAAAAAAAGAACAAAAGAACCCACATTTAGATTTATATTTTAGAACTAGGGTAGTTCCAGTTTTGTACAAATTTGCCATAGTTTCTGTAAAAAGTTGGGTTCTTATAGAGTTTTAAAGTTTTAAACTGTTCTTGATCAGTAGTAAGGTAATCTAAATTATCAATCACTGCACAAAGCTAAAACTTTCAAGAACATTTGTCAATGTACCTGACTTTGCCGAGATACCTGAAGACACAGTCCTGAGCCATTATCCACATCTCCCATAAGGAAGTCTGAAACTCTGTCATGGAAGTCAAAATAAAAATTAAATTATGCTTTAGCATACCACACAGGCACAAACGTCTAACAAATATTCAGACCAAATATCATATGGGAACAATCAGCATCTATTTTAAGATAGTCACAGCTATAAAATATAGCATTTTAAAATAAATATTATGTTTAACTGCTAAAAACTGCTATGCCTTATGAAATTGTTGAACATCAGGTAACTTCAAAATTTGGGTAGAAGCCTAGATGAATATACTCTGCTCTGTTCTTAATTGTTAGAAAACAGGATACATAAGGCATTGGTAGAAAAAACAGGTGGGACATCAGTGTTGCTTCAGAAATTGAAAATTTAATGGAGAATAGCTGCGGAAAAGACTGGAAACACTGAAGCAAAGACCTTCAAAGTATAAAGAGTATAAAAATTTACTCTTTCTTTTCAATTGCAAGAAAAGCTTGCTATATTAGGAGACAAAAAAAAGAAGTAGCATTAGGAAAGGAAAATTACAAATTAAATGAATAACATGGTTGAAGAATCTTATTAGTGGTTCAGGTACGTAGAGTCTAAAGTCTAAAAAACACAATTATATCTTTTTAAAACTTACGCGTTGCCAAAAGTGAATGCCAGTAAGTCAATAGAAGAGAATATTTCACTTAATACTTCTTGCTTCTTTTCTTCATTAATTTCCTTAAAGTTCACAGCTAAGAGAGAAAACAAAGAGGTTCTATAAATTAGCAGATTGAATTTTCATAGCTAAGTAATGCTCTCAAATCAGGCCATAGAGTGAGTACACTATGTTGTATTTAAACTAAAGAAATAGGGCTAGGGAGTATTTTATTCAGTTCATGCTAGATAATCTTTTCAAAAAAGAGGGAGGGAGGGAGAGAGGGAGGGAGGGAGGGAGGGAGGGAAGGAAGGAAGGAAGGAAGGAAGGAAGGAAGGAAGGAAGGAAGGAAGGAAGGAAGGGGCACTGTGTCTCCAGATAGGAGCTAAGCACTTCCCTGTTTTTCAAACTCCAGAGAGCCATTTTACATAATGCTATGTGCATATGGAATTTGGGACATGTGAGAAGGGAAGGCTAGCAAGTTCTCTGAAAAAAATGATGTTCATGGCAGTGATCATTCACTGGCACCAAGAGAAGCATTTTTTGCTAAGCTTAATTAATGTTTCCTGTGTAATGTGATAATTTTGAGCAATCACACTATACAGAAAGAGAACAATAGTTTTTAGTGACTCCTTGAAAAATCACTTGGCCAACTTTCATTGGCACTCAAGGTTCTGGAAACTAAATTCAGGATCCTGGCAAAAAGAGTAAAAACTGACTGCAGGTCTATTCATTGCTCTTTATTGTCTGAATCGGTTTGTAATATAAGCCAGCATTTTAAGCAGAAAAGTGTTTTCATGATAACTACGTTTTATCATAAATGGGTATACGTTATTATCCTAGATTGTAGAAAAATTGAACCTACAAAAGATAAACAAAATGAAGAATAGAAAATTTTAAATCCACTTCAATCAGAGGAGAAGGGAGTTAACTGCAGCAGTCTTAGAATTAAGTCATGCCATTTTTCTTTCCTGAAAAGCTTTGCAGAAATATACCCAGAAATTTAGAAAACTGGGAGACTATTTCAGTTCCAGTTTTTTTATCCCCATTACTCAATCTTCGTATTTCACTGGTATTTAGAAACAGCATCCATTACATCCTTTAACATCTTTTACACAACACATTATTTTATTAAGAAACTAATGAATCCCTGTTTTAAAGAAAACAATAGAAAAATGTAAATGAGTTTATTTAGAAGTCAGCTACATTTAAAACACCATGTGATTTTATTGACAAGTATTTAAACAAAGGCAATGAATTAAATAAACCAGATATTCCATCAGACTTCCTTTGTGACAAGGAAAGTTTCTAGTAGGTTGATAGAAATTAATTGTCTAATATTATATATTATAATAATCTATTCAATAAAGACTTCATTGCTCATAATGTAAACTGTGTTTCCTCATATAAACTCTGCTCTGAAAACTCTTCACAAATGATTGAAATATTTAAAACCAATTCCTCTACATTCTATATTCTAAAATTTAACAATGCATTTATAGTCATACTAAATAGGTTTTGTAAGATAAATTACATATATCATTTTTTTCCAGAATGAAATACTAGAAAAAAAAGCCTGATACCATTAAGTAGTTTAAAAGTTCAGTTAAATCAAAGGCAGTCGCTAGCTCATCCTGTATGGCATAAAAGGGACAGTACTATTAATTTGAGAAAAACAATCTAATGGCTCACAATAACAGTGTAAATTAAGTATGCAAGACATAAATATATATTTTAATATGTATATTGAAAATATTACTGGAAATTAAAAGAGGAAATAAGGAGGAAAACAATAAAGATAGCAGTAGCAAAAAAAAAAAAAAAGGCACAATTTGAACTGTTTTGAACAATGTTCCCCCAAGAAAATGCTATTGACTATACCAAACAAAATCTTTTCCTGTTTTACAAGTCTATCTTTGTTTCTTGCTATGCCTAAACTGTAATGATTTGGAAAATAAGTACTTAGTGATTTAAATACAAATTAATTTCTCCTACCTTATTTCCAAAACACTTCTACTCAAAGAACGCTAAAGCCTTCTTTCAACCATTACATACTGATATTACTTATCATCAGCTTTAAACAGTCTTTCCCCAGGACATCCTGGCTGTACACAATAGCGCTGACAACAATTAGTAATACTGTTTCCATGTCTGGAAATGGCAGTTTCTATACAACTACTCTTTCAAGTCAGCATGCAACATAATAGAGATGGGAAAAATTAATGTAAACATTTGGTTCCAAGGACTATTATTAAAAACTGAAACCATAATCCTTGTATTTATAATAACATAATTTAATAATCTAATAAAATATAATTGTAACTTGAATTTTATTAATCTCTCTCTCTCTCTCTCTCAGAAATCCAAACTGAAACACTTCCATGTGATCTACTGGTATTTTTTTCTTCACCTGTTTTAAATATGCAAATATTAATTGTGGCAAGCAGTGCAAAATAATGAAAATATGTTGGGATAAATTAAATGCCCAATGTAGTAATTTTATCACAAATTCTGATAATGGTATAAGATCATAAGGTTGATTGCATATAATTAATAATAATTAGTATAACATTACACAATTAAAGCCAATGCAATTATTCGAAGTTGCTAAAAAATACAATGGCATATATTTCGTAGTAATAAATAAAATGCAAAAAGATTGTTATTTACAACAAGTGCTCATCTGGGAATAAATGGATTCTCTGCTGTCACAGAGAAATATACAAAAGCAATGAAGTCTATATTGAGTAATTTATTATAATATGATATTAGACAGCTAATAAATAGAAAGCTTGCCTCTAAAAGACTGGAGTTTGGTTTAATAAGATGAGTCAAGACTTTGTTGAGAGAAAATTCTGTATACTAAATTTTTGAGAAAATTAAAATAGAAAAGCTTCCAATATAGATGGCTCTTGATTAACAACTACTCATTCAACAACTGTTCAACCTTTTGACGGCACTGAACAAATGGTACTTAAAGAACAAATCCATAAAGTTCCAGCTGTTCCGGTGCCCTTACAGTCATGTGATCACAATTTGTGATCTTCTCTGTTGGCTTTCCACAACCAAAGTCAATGGGAAAGCCAAAAGGAAGTCACAGTCATGTAAGGTTCTTGCATAATGATTCACTCAACAATGTAACTGGGGACTGTTGGAACTGCCATCACTAAGCAGCACAATCACATGTTATCACTTAGAAATGGAATTCTGGTCCCAATTGCCATTGTTAAGTGAGAACTGCCTTGTACTGAATTACAAACATCAGACAAGAGTGTAGTAGCCTGTACATGTAGCAATGGAAAATGCCCACTACCTGCAGCAGGCATTCTGGAGAAACCATGGAACCCTACTTCTTCTTCTTCCTTTTTTTTTTTTTTAGTTTGTATTGGTTTGTATTGTTGCAATTGTAGTTTTTAATTCTAATTTAATTGTTCAAATCAATAATAAATATTTAAATTACTAAAATACCGTTGAATCAAATATGGTTAGACATACTTCAAGTTAATATAATATTGATTAAAAATTGTAGCTAGAAACGTAGTTTAGTTGGTCCATTAAAGTTTTAGCTGCAGAATTATTCCAGTGGCATAATGATTACATATGGGAATAGAACTGAGACTCAGCATCAAGTCTACTTTCAGTCATGAGAGTTCACTCAGTGACTTTGGGCCAGTTATTATCTCTCATTCTAAATTGCTTCACTATGAAGGGAAAATCTGAGAAGGAGTGCTATATATGCTACCTTGAGCTTAGCGGAAAAAAGACAGGATATAAATCTCACAAAGAACAGTGGTAGCAATCTCCAAATTATTGGAACACTAAAAGGAGACACACACACCCTCAAAACTTTGAGCAAGCTATATTTTGCAGTTCAAGTATAATACAGAAGTATTACAACAAAATTAAGAGCATGAGCCATGAAAAGAGGTATCTGTAGAATCTAGTGGTTTCATCTGTTGGCATTCCCCTTCCCTCCTCCCCTCCCCATCTTAGATAACTATGGCTAAGGTAATCTGATTCAAAACTAATTTCAGATATGAATATTTAATATGATCTTTGTAAGATTATTTCCCTAAATTTCAGTTTTAAATATGCAATATAGAAAATAATACTGTTGTGTATCATGGGATGGTTATTCAATTTCTGAAAAAATATTATACCTTAAATATTTTAGCTATCTCCCCCCCTCCCACAAACACCAATTATTTAATTATCAAATGGAAAGAAATACCCATATGAGTATTTGATAAATTCAGAAGTGCACAATAATATTAATAATCCATTTTTTTTAAAAAAAGCATTTAATTACTGAAGGTACAGAGATAAAAAATCCCAATTTGTGTTACTTGATGCTATACTTAAAAGATTTTTTTCCAATCCCAGTTTACAGTCACAATAAAATAATTGGATCATTTTTCTTACCTCTGACTTTTGCAATGACTGTACCTGCAGCACTTAGAACATCAACTGAATAAAGATTCGGATGTTTGTTAATTATTGCCTTTAATACACGAAGTACCTCACCCAAACGTTCATGAACAAATTGATGGCGACAGTTTTGATTTTCTGGAAAGAAAATTTTATAGTATTTAATAGATAAGAAGTATCCACATAAAGTGCTGCAAATATGATTTCCCTTGTTATCTGGGCTTAGTCACATGGAAGGCTTACAGGAGCTATTTTAAGAGTATAAACTAGTTCATACTGTCAAAGAAAAGTATGGTAGGAAAGTATTGTGATAGGAGTTACAGCATTTAAAAACTGAGAGTAAACTTCCAGGAAAGACTGTCAATAAATAATTAGACCATGACCATACTTCTCAATGGATGTTCACAGAGCCACCCTTGCCCCCATGTGGCAATGGAACACTGCCTGCACAAGCAGGTATTCTGGAGAAACCACGGAAGAATTAGAATATTGCCCCTTGAGCAGACAATATTCCTTCCAACTATATTAATTATTTAACTGATGTAGTTAAAACTTCAAAAAGTGCAGAAACAAAGAACGTATCTATCCACTGTGTGCCATAGTTTCTGAGAGTCTGGGAAATGTCAGATGTTCTACTATGGATTTTCTCTCTCCTCCAAATTAAAAACATTTTTCGTTATAATCATTCAGCAAAAAGATATTCAAATGGAATCAATTTTATTTTCATTAAATCTAGCATCAAAATGATGGTCATACTGTTTAACAGGTAGAGCTCAATTTAATTTCATATAATAAAAAGTTAAGTAGACAGAAATATACTTAATTTCATAAAATAACAGTTCACTTGGATACTGAAGGATTTTAAAATTATCAAGTTAAGCTCTCTCTTATGCTTAAATTTAAGACACAGCAGCAGTACAAACAGGTACCAAAAATTTTCAATAGCAATCCTGATTTAATGTTATATCCTAATCCTCACTTCATTTAATGGCTATTTTTTCCTATTTTAACACACTTCCATCTTTCCTAGAATATCACTATGAGTACTTTTTACTCAATCATTTATTTCAATGGACGATTTATATTTCTTTAAATGATTCTGACCTACTCTAAAGTAGTAACATCCAATCCAGTCACGATAACCGGATTCAGAAAAAGGAAATTTAATCTTCCATTGTTCTAATATGCAAAACATTAAAGCAAAGATTTTGTTTTTTTACCAGATTAGGATGAAAGCCAATAACAGCACTGAAAACACATCAAACAATTAAAATTGATGCAGATGATTTTAAACTCCTTTAAAATCTGCTTTAAAGTGTTATGGCATTTTAAAAAAATGAAAAAGTATTAAGTTATAGGCTTTAATCATTAATTGCCCAGAACAAAAGTCAACAACCAATTATAAAAGCCATTCCATATGAACTATATATCAGCAATACCAAGTGGGATGACAGTCTTACATTTATGTTCTAGTTCACTTGAGATATTTATAACCAATACCAATTTCTTCATTACTACCAATTTTCCTTAAAGAAACTGTGTCCTCATTCATAAAATATCAAGCAAACCTTATGCTTGTGATAAACCACTATTAACTCATTTTTCTCTTCTGCAAATTGAGTGCCATCATCAAGCAAGTGAAGGAAATGTAATATTTAACATTCAATAAATTCAATAAAAAAACTATCTTGGGTACCTTTTTTGTGACCAAATTTTAGTTACCTCTAAAAACACTGCAAAATTGTTATCAATAGCTATTAAAAGGCTAACAGCTATTTCAGGCCTGTCCTGTACGCTCATTCCACTCGTATATTCTCTAAATGTGTGTTTTATGTGCACTGTTTGCTGTATTCTAATTACTGGTCTGGACCAAATAAACAAACAAACAATCATGTACATACAAAATCCACCAACACATTACCTTAGTTTGCAACAGTGGTGAAATCCAATTTTTTTCACTACTGGTTCTGTGGGTATGGCTTGGTGGGAGTAGCTTGGTAGGCATGGCAGGGGAAAATCTGCAAAATCTCCATTCCCACCCCACTCCTGGGGGAAGAATATTGCAAAATCTCCATTCCCACCACTCTGGAGCCAGCCAGAGATGGTATTTGCCAGTTGTCCGAACTACTCAAAATTTCCATTACCAGTTCTCCAGAACCTGTGAGAACCTGCTGGATTTCACGCCTGGTTTGCAAGTTCCTGCACCAGTAAAGCTCTTTAAAGAAAAGGTCCTAAGCCTAATGCTTTATGGTGCAGAAGTCTGTCTGTATAAAGACTTAAGAGCATTAGACATTGCCAACACAAAATGTGTAAGAGCAACGCTTTATTTCACTTATATTCTAAATATTTCCACAAATTCAAAACAGGTCTCCCATCTATAGAGGCATTGTATGACTTTATAAATTAAGATACTGGAAATCTTTCTTGTATCCTGACTGCTTATTGGCAAGTTAACTTTCTCAAAATAACACAGGGAAAGATTTAAATTATTGAAGCTTTTCGTTCAGTGTTTAATTGTACAAAATGTCACTGGAATAAAGCAGCATATACCAATTCCAACCTGCAGAGAGAAGTTTGGCTCATACTCTTACAAAGAAATTATTTGTTCTTCTTCTCAGAAAACTATTTGTATTAAGCTGCTATTTTACTAACATTTTGTCTATTCCACAAATAATCATTTTTTCCATGCTAGACATCAGTGGTGGGTTGCTCCTGGTATGCAAGAACCAGTAGTAAACATTTTTAGTAGTTCGGAGAACCGGTAATAACATTGGCTAGCCATGCCCCCGAACCGGTCCCCGGCCCAGTCGCTGCTTGCTTATCCCGCCCACCTCATCAAAGGCTTTTTTAAAAAACTTTTAAAAGCATTTTTTCTACAACCTTTTCGGGTGAAAAAATGCTGTTAGAAGTTTAAAAAAAAGCCTCTGATGATCGCGCGGCTCAGCTGGGATCTCAGAGGCTTTTAAAAGCAATTTTCCTGCAACCTCTTCAGCCAAGAGGTTGTAGGGAAAAAATGCCTTTAAAAGCCTCTGGCATTCCCAGCTGACTTGCCTGATTGTCAGAAGCTTCTAAAAGCATGTTTTCCTGCAATCTCTTCAGCCAAGAGGTTGTAGGGAAAAAAATGCCTTTAAAAGCCTCTGGCGTTCCCAGCTGACTTGCCTGATTGTCAGAAGCTTCTAAAAGCATGTTTTCCTGCAATCTCTTCAGCCAAGAGGTTGTAGGGGAAAAAAATGCCTTTAAAAGCCTCTGGCGATCCCAGCTGACCTGCCCGATGGTCACAGGCTTCTAAAAGCGTTTTTTTCTGCAACCTCTTAAGGTTGTAGAAAAAATGCTTCTAAGTTAAAAAAAAAAAAGATTGGCCACACCCATCCAGTCACATTACCCAAGCCACACCCATAGAACTCATAGTAAAAATTTTTAGAACCCACCCCTGCTAGACATAACAAAATTCTATCTACAAATCTGGCGGGCAGATATAATAATGTGTCTCTCAAAGATCATATTTGTTCCTGTTTGAAAGGATCAATCCCACGTCTTAATGAATTGTTTCATGTATCAATCTTTGAATTGGCTTTCTGATTTTATTTTAGAAGGAAAGCATTTCAACTTCATTTTATAAGGATTATCAAATGCAAATGGATATTAAAAACCTATCAAGAAATATACACAGTTTTTTTCCGAGCTCCATCCATAGATGTCCAAGTTTGCTTTCCTCTTGTATATTCTTATATTTTTTGGGAACAATATAATTTACCTATTTTCTAATTTAAAACATAATTTCTGAATGGCATCTTTAACACACATGCATTAATTTCTATTAGTCTTTAATTTCAATTAATCACTCAAACACAGAATCTGGTCATACAACTGCTAAAACACGTTCTACAATCAAGTTTACCAGTTTCAAAACAATGACCTGACATTACATTACGTGTAACTGAGAAAAGTATTCAAGTTGTATCAGCAGGCTCTTCTTTTGTTAGGCACTATTTATGAGATTCAAATAATTGGTTTTATTAATTAACCTTAATAATGAAAGTTTAATATTTGGCTTTTAAAATATGCAGATGCTTTATTTTACTATCCATTTTATTAAATGCTAAATATTCCTTTATTAGCATTTAATAATGCTTTGATCCTATTTGAATTAAGTGTTTTAATGTTTTAAAAATTACAACTGATTGTAACTGTTTTTTTCTTTTAACAACTCTGTAATCCCTTGCATCAGGGTAGAGTCGGGGGTGACTGAACAGAGCTCGAATGTTTACTAGGCAGATGCCCTTCCTGATGCCTATGTGAAGTTCACAGCAGACAATTACTCATTGCGCCCAAAGAGAGAAATATCTGCTGTACTTAGGTTCGAACTCACAGCCTCCTGATTGTGAGGCAAGAACTCCACCTCTACGCCACAATGTTACCAAATTGATTGTAACTATAACAAAAATGAATAAAACACAGCTGCTGTTTATAGAGCAAATAAAAAGATATCAGAAACATTTTAAGATAAGAAAATCTTATACTGAATTTTATATGATGAAGGCTTTCAAAATCCATTACTCCCTTTAGTAAACTGCAGTAATCTGTAAATTAATTCTATGTACAGTATTATTTCTTTCTTGCTTTAAGTCTATTTGTAATCAACAGTGTCTAAATCTTCAGAACTGTTTATATAAAAAAAGTTTTTCTAAAGATTTTTTTCAATTTCCAACATTTTTAAACAGCATAAAACAGAATGCACACTGAAATCTATCTTATTAAGAATCCATGCAACAATTCCCAGAAATGTTACTCCCGTTAATGCTACTTGAATATGCTATATATTGGAGCTTCATTTCCAGCTTTGACCAATTGGTTCATGGTTACTTCATTTTTCACTGTGAATGCTAAATTTCTCAGAAACACAACAGTGAGCACACAAAGAATAGATCAAAATATTACAAAATATTTTCATAAATATATTACAAAAGTCTTTAAGGCATCCCATTCCACAATTTGAGCAATGTGTTCTAACCTCAATCAAAATTGAGTGATACAGCCTCAAGATTGACTGGAGCACTGTTTTGTAGTCACTGATCCCAGTTTTGAAAAGATTCAAAAGATTCATTAATCTTCCCTACTGTTTTTCAGCAAGCAATGTTATGAGAATTGCAGACAGTGCAACAATACCCTTTTGTGAGAAATATATTGCATTATAGAAGATTACATACAGGAATTTGGAATTAGGCTGTTTTAATTTCTGATTGTTGCCAAGAAGAAAACAGTGTTTCTGACTGTTTAAAAATGGAGGGCCTCTGACCTCTCTCTGCCCATACTGAAGAAGCAAAATTTAAAAGTACTGTTATATTGTAGAAGCATTCATTCCCATCATATTGTTTAAGAAAACTCATAATGAACTTGGATCATTTCACAGGTATCTTGCTTCATCTAATATAGCCATAGAATCAGTCTAAAGCAATCAATCAATCAAATAAATAAATAAATTCGCTCTAATTCACAATTTGACTGAATCTATGTATTGCATCTGTATTGTATTTTGAATCATTCCAATTTTGAAAATATAAAAAATCAGAATGGACTACAATAATTAGCCACTTGGGGAAACAAAATTCGTAACTGAATACCGTATTTTTCAGAGTATAAGACGCATCGGAGTATAAGACGCAAGAATTCTACCTCTGCCTACCAGCATTTAAGGTGGTACTGCTTTACACCGCCCACCTCCTCCTCCTGCAAGTCGGCTGGGAAAGAGGGCATTGATTACTGATAAGTTTTTTTCCAGAAAACTTATCAGACTGCTCCTGCGATCTGCACAGACTACTTGCTTTCCCCTAAAGAGACCCCTCGCATGCTCTGGAGGGAGGGAGAGAGCACAGCTTGAGGAACAAACCTCTTTGGGACGGTCGGGGGGGGGGGGGGAAATCTGCCCAGCAGCTTCAGGGAAAACAAGGCGAGCACCACAATTTGCAGCTAGTCACCCCTCTGGCCGCCCAGTGGGCAGCTCAGGGCAGACAATGATCACAATGACTTCATTCCCCAGCGAGGAGCTGCCGCTGCTGCTACCTAAGCCCTCTCTGAGCCCAGGAGCCGAGCAAGCTGAACGGGAGCTCCTAACGTCCCTCCTTTCCAGCCACCGCTGCCCGGATTCCCCAATACAATTCTCAGAGCTGCGTTTCAGGTGGTGGGCAGCCAGTTCCCCAGGGGGAACTGTGCAGCGGGGAACTGGGAACTGTTTTGGATTCGGGGAGGGGACTGCAGCACTGCCGCGTGAAAGTGCTTTTCTTCCCATTGCAGAGCCGCGCAGCCCCATTCTCCTTCTCAGCAGACTCACCTTCTCTTTCCCCCTGGCCAGATCCTCCACCTGAAACGTGATGCACTTTTTTCCCCCTGCACACCCCATGTTTGGAATTGGGAATTTGGATTCCAAAGGAAAGTGTTTTCGGGCGGCAGACCCACAATCCCCTTCACAAACTTATCATTTCCAAAATATTATTATGGAAACAAATAAAAGCCGTGAGCTTATCATTTCAAACCAATATCAAAGAGAAAATTTCCTAAAATTCCTAGATAAGTATATAATGCAGAAGATTTAGAGTAGGGGTGTCAAACTGACGGCCTGCGGGCAGGATGTGACATGTGCTGACCATGCCCACCCAGCTCCATGAAGGGACATTGTTATATGTCATGTGACAGCAACATGATGTGGCGAGTTTGACACCCGTGATCTAGAGTTTCCAATGTCATAAATGTTTGTGCCAGGACTTACTTTCTCAAGTGATGATCTGTACACTTCATTCTAATTTCTTTTAAATTATTTAATGAGCATCACAAAATTAACACAATCCTATAAGTCATGGAAAAGCAGATGTGTTTATCATCATTCCTCATTTGTTATTACAGTGGTCAATTTCATTATCTTCCATTTCTGCCTACCTTAATGCTACAAATGACATACTTCATCTCACCTATACACAGAGATGTTGCAAAAAAAAAAAGATTTTAGGTAAAATGCATATATTACGTAAAATGCTTTTTTTTTCCAAATTAAATTATAGAGTTTTACTGCATCAAGCAAAGGCTCAAAATATTAATATGAATGTGCCTTGGACAAGCATATCTTGTTTCATTTCTAAACTTCAAAGAAAAGTATACACATTTATATAGTAAAACAACAGCACACATAAGATGGAGTACAAAACTACTTTAGAACATTAAAATGTAAGATACAGAATTGCTTTCAAAAGCAATCTAAGAATTGAAGAACTTCAGTGAACACAATAAACTGATTAAGGAAGAAAGTCATAATTGAAATAAAGATTAAACAAAATAGTTAAAAAATAAAGAATTGGAAAAAGACCAAAATGTCAGAAGTGTAGACAGAAACATCTCATTATTTTATAAGTCACTTCTGAAATTCCACTTAAGTTACAGGTGCTATATCCTCAAAAGACAAATCAACAGAGAAATCAAGGAATGTTTATTCCTACTCCTAAGCCCAAAGACAAAATAATTGTTCCTATTACTTCAAGATCAGTTGTTTAGTAAAAACTTTAAGAAAAATTCCTTCAAATAAAAACCCAAAAGTAATTTAAATCTACTGCTCCCATATTGTGGTTATTTTTGGCTGTTTGCACTGTATTTATCTTATACTAAATACTGAAAAGAGAAACTATTTTAAATACTAGATAAATATTGGTTATTTAATATTTATTTAACATATAAATATTAAATAGATTTAAAAATCAACAAAAAGTAATTTATGATAAAGTTTGAATTATTTTTGATGTTCATGTTTATTATTTCAGCTGTTTAGTCACAAGCTCTGGTAATAAACTCGGTATCTAAGGCCACACTTGCTCCTTCCGTTGCCAAATGTACGTGTGATTAAAACAATGGAAATGTTATGTAAGAGCAAGTACTGACAAATCAACATTTGAAATATATCCAGAAGTATGAAGAAATGTTGGGAAAAATGAGAAAAAACAAGAGTCAAAGGGGATTAAGATGCTCAATAAGAAAGAAGAAGAAAAGAAAAATCTGTGAAAACCAGAAGTGGATGAAAAATGGAACTTAGTACTTAAGAAATAAGTACTTAAGTAAGCAAATAAATAAGTTGTGACGAAGAACTGCAGCGCACACAAGCAACAAGCACTTTGTTGCACAAATATTTTATAATCATTTCTCAAGGATTCTCAGTTCCCATAAACACATATAGCCAATATGTCTTCTCTTTTTTAACTGACTTCAATTTTTTTTAAGATTTTTCATTTTACTATTTTTGGTGCTATTTAATTATGATTATTAATAAAATTTTATTTGAAATTGATATTAAAGTTGCTAGGGAAAATTTCAATAAGCTCTTTGATCCCTGGAAATGAGGAAGACTTAAGGAACCTCTTCTTGAAGTAAAATTTATTATCAGCCCAGTAAAAGATACAAATTTGAGATAGCAATGAACTCTATCTTTCTAGACTCAAAACTTTGGTGACATTAGCCAAGAAAAGAAATCCTTGCCAGTTAGGAAAAAGGTTATAGCAAATCTTGACAAAATATGAAAGCACAGAAACATGTGTATTATGAATTTACGAAATATATGGTTTTTCCTGTTGTAACATATGGCTGTGAAAACTGGACTGTCAGATTGAATAACATTTTGCTGCCAGCTCCACACATTAATCTCTTGATTATAACTTAGGGTTTGTGCTCTCCACTTCTAGAAAATTTGCTAAATTTCTAAAAGGTTGCTGCATTTCTAAACTTTCTGTGGAAGCATTTTGAAATCTGAAAACCCATGACTGAAATTTACAATATGAAATACTGGGATGATTTAGCCTTTCCTATTATGCACAGTATATTAATTATTTGAGTTTTAATTTGGTAAAACAAATTAAATTCCTTATGTGTCAAGTTCAATTCCTAGTGACCTTACAGATGTCCTATAGGTTGTTGGCTTACACCACCATTCCAAAGTTCCAATGGCTGCCCTCCCCTGCAGGCAAATGATCACATTTCAGACAGTTGGCAACCAGCCTGCATTTACAGCTGTTTGCAGCATCCAGCAGTCAAGTGACTCAATTTAAGCCATTTTTGCTGAAAAAGGAATTTATTTGGTTAATAATTCATTGTGTGTTAACATAAATCATTTTTAATTTAAAGTAACTCTATTTCCCTTCACCCAAAATTGTGAGAAGACTGGCATTGTTTTACATTTTTGCAAATTTCTTTAATGTCTAGCTTAATAGAAGACAACTGGATTATCATACTTTCTATATTCAATCTGTGGTGATATGTTGTTTTGGTTGAAATATATGAAAAAAACCTGGTCTCATGGAGATATGTAGTTGGAAAAAAGATTATTTTAACAGGTAACTGGATATTTTTTAGGTAACTGAATATTGTTCTCTGGTACTATACTAAAAGTTGACAAATGATAGTTTCTTAAAGGTTAGTTGTAATGTGGAATCTGAAATCATATTAATGAACTTTTCGTAGTCTGTTGCATTAAAATCCATTGGTTTATCATGTGCTTTAAATGGATCTTTTATCCATGTCAAATTCTGTAACATCATTCATTAGTCATCTGAAAAATATTGGTTCACTAAGTTATGCATATCTTCCAAATGTCGGCCTATTTCATTATATCATACTAAAAAAAAATCACATTCATTAATATCACCCCTGATATGATCAGAAAAGTCTTAAAATGTTCCGGAGCTGTCAAATTCATAGTGGTCGATTCAAGCTTTCGTGAATTCTAATTTTCACTTGAAAGTTCAAATTTTAAATGCCGTTGTTTTCTTTTAAGTGACAGGCCTCTTTCGAGAAAATGTTTGCCAAATACCAAGTCTGAATAATTAGAGTTTGTCAGTTGTTCTTTCAATTAAAAATGCTTCATTAAAAAAAAAACAGAGTTCAACACACAATGCAAACACACTTGCTTTTTCTCAGTGTAAGCATTGTACTTTGGTGTGCAGCAGAAGCACTCGATATGTACTTTCCATTTCACCACATGGAATATTAAAAAGGAAACACATACTCAAGGGTCAAGATTTAATAAAATTAATATTTTTACTGCTTTATCAAAGTCTTTTTAAAATGAAATTGACTCCTCCCCCCCCCCCCCCCCGCACAACTGAGTGGTGATGAAAAATACAATGACTACTAGTACAGTTTTTCCAGGATAAACAATGGGATTTAAAAAGTTATTCAAGTCTTGGAATACATTTGCACCATTTTGCTTGTTGCAAGCATTCATATGAAATATCTTCTCTGATTATTAATTTGTGTCAGATAAATACAAGCAAAATGGTAAGTCCAGCTGTTAGATTCTTCCATTTGTAAGGCAGACTAGATTTAAATCAGTTACGTTAGTTTGATTATTTTTTTCATTATTTCTTTTCATCCAACAGGCATTCAGCAATGTCACTTCTACAAGATTTCAAGCTATTTTGTGTGCTTCTCTAATACAATACAACACGGTAACTTACTCTGTGAGAAGTGTTAATTGGCTTTTTAATTTCTAGTTTGAAATTTTGGGTTTTAAAGAGCTTATCACGTCTGTTTAAAATATTTGATTCCTTTTTTTAAAAACTCTGAATGGTCTCACAATGACATGGCAATTTAATTGCATTTTAAGACTATTCAAAATATTCTTTTGCCTGATTTAATAAGGTAAATTAACAGCAGCTATAAATATGAGGGAAAGATATGGTAGGTTTCATCATACTAGTTTCTCATTTACAGCTTCACCCAGTTTCTTTGGAGTAGATTTCTTCATTCCATGAGTCAGAGATATCTCAAGTTTCTACTTTTTCATTTTTTTCAGGTGTAGACAGTGCACTTGTCGTACACTGTCATTACAAGATAGTGAATCTTGTAATCTTGTTTTTAAGCAAATGATCCATTCTAAATATAAGAATTTATATTATAAATTCTATTTTTGATAGAATAAAATACTACATTCTTAAATTATTAAAAAATTAGATAAAATTTAAAAACTATTATTGCAAAATAAGAGAACAAGATATACTTACTTACTGCTGTATTTCTGCATAGTTGCAAGGAAAACCTCAGGGTTACAAAACAACCATTTTTTGGATGATAATGAAATTACAGAGATTATAGTAGATATAAAGAACCTAATAAGTGTACACTAGGAATACTGAGAACAAACAGAGTTGATTTCTGAAAATACATATATCTTTAACCTAAATTTTCTACCATCACAAAAAATTCTAGTAACGTAAGAATACAAAAATACACATTAGCTGTGAGAGTTGTGACATCTTTATATATCATGTAATCTTTGGAAAACTGTACACCTAAGACAATAAGAGTGAAAAGGCCAAACAACATCTTAATATTATTTTGGAAATATTTTAGACCTCAGGGAGCCCTTGAAAAGATCTCAGGAACTCCCAGGGGGTCCATAGACTACTCTGAGAAATGCTACTACAGTCAATTATGAATACAGTATTTCCAAAGTCTCAAAAGTCCTATTCATTTTCTAAAGCTGACAATATAGAATCATCATTTTGAAGCTGCATCTACCTCTCACAACTTCAATTTTATGTTTTAATTGTATGCCACCCAGAATCGCTCTGTGAGTGAAATCAGTGATTTCCAAATTTGATAGATAGATAGATAGATAGATAGATAGATAGATAGATAGATAGATAGATAGACAGACAGACAGACAGACAGACAGACAGACAGACAGACTAATTGCCGAATATATTTTAGCAGGCTCAGCCAACATGGCCAATAGTGAGGGATTTTTGAAAGATGAGTTAGTAAAATACGCTCCAGACAGAGGCAGCTACTGTATTAGGAAAACACGATTTGTGGCGAAGAATTAAAACACAAAAAAATAACTAAGCACTGATATCCATATGCTCCATACATAGAATCTCTTTCCTCGTAATTTCTTTACGAAGCTATGAAACAACAGCATCAAGCTACTTATATGTATAACATGCAGCTGCATCACGGATGCTATGCTACAACCATAATCCAATTTATTGCAAATAATGCTGACATCACAAAATATTATTTCATTCTAATCTCAACTTCAAATTTTTAAAGTATTTTAAAAGTTGTTTAAAACATTATTTCAATTCCACTGAACAAAAGTCAATAGTATGTAGAATATTCTATCATCCTTCCCACTTTGCTACTTAGAAATTGTTCTTTCTATCCAAAGGTCAGGGCAGACATATTCTGCTTTTTAAATTACACATATAAAATTATCTCCCAGTCATTTCCCTATTGTGGGGCAACAAATATTACCATGTTTCCCCAAAAATAAGATCCTGTCTTATATTTTTTTGAACCCTGAAATAAGCGCTTGGCCTTATTGCCATGTGCTCAAAAGCCCAATTGGGCTTATTATCAGGGGATGTCTTATTTTGGGGGGAAAGGGGTATTATATATACTTTTTCAGGAAATTAACTGCTTTATCATTGTTAGGATAAAAACATGCTCAGATTTTAGTTATATTTAAGACAGGCCTATGTACTGAAGTCAATTCATCATGCTTCGTATAATGTATACAGTTTTTATTATTTATCCCAATGAAAGAACATAAAACATACTTCAGTAGTATGGTTTATTTTAATTATCACTAAGGACACCATTTAGAATAGAAAAATCCATTTTTGTAGGCTACAGGATCACCCTTTATACAGGTTGTTTTTTTCTTCTCATGGGCTGCAGCAGACAAATTGTTTCACACACAGAGGCAGAACAGGGATTATCTTTTTTACAACTGGGTATTTTCCCTAACTGTATTAAATATATTTTAACTTATTATTTATTCCTTTCCTGCCTAAAAATGGCAGATCATATCACTATTTTTTTTTCTAGGAAACTAATTTCAAGGGTGCAGCTGGCCATCCTGAGTGACAGATATTTCAGATTATGCTGTATTTTACAGAAATTGCACGTCCCATAGGTAGGTGGGGAGAAGAGAAGAATCAACAATATTTGGAGTGCTCTGCATAAAATGTTTTGCTCAAAAAAGCAACATTATTGACATTCTTTGGAATTGTAATATAGGTGATGTTCAATGCTACCTTATTCATAGGAGAAGGGGAAAACCAATACCATCACCATCATTTGGTCCATAATAAAATCAGAAACAGTTTGATTTAAAATATGTATTTTTCTGATCAACAAGCTATTTTAAATTCAGGAAAAATTAAACTTCCTTCACAGAATTTGATTTGAATATTCTATGAATTTGCTCAAGAAACATACCCCTAACCAACTGTTGATCTTTGACACTATAGCAACAAGTGAACATTTGTTCTGAAGGAATGCAAAATATGTAATGGGGAGGGGATATGGTCATAATTTTAAATCAGTTGGATAGACTTCACAAAGAAGTACAGATTATTATCTAAATTAAATATATACTGCATTTACTTTAAAGGAATTTGTTTTCATATACATTTACTGACCCACTGCAATACTGCACATTAATTTTTTTTTATAATTTTGTGATAAGACTGTGTTATAGTTGTTTAAATATCTGAACATGGATTAAACAAAGTAATTTTTTAATCTAATTGTGTAATAATTTAATATCATAGATAATCTCCCACACAGAAATCAAAAAGAATTGCTGGGTTTAGGAGACAAATATTATCTTGGGTAGCCAGCAATATTTTATTATCACATTTCAAAATTTCAAACTATAGTACCAGAATCCCACTACAAGATATAGACTGATGTCATTTTGAAATAGGTATTCCTTTGCCGTTTATTCTCTCTAATCAGAATTACATACACAGAAAAGTTGATGTACTGAGATTTTCTTAGTCTTAGATTTTCTGACAAGTTAAGATCAACTGTAGAAAACTTCCTGGATTCACATGCAGATTATTGCTAATAGGTAAGTCACTTGGCAGCCAATAAATTCCCTGCTTCACCTGACTTTAAATTTGGCATGCTGTAAAGCAATATTTGAGGGATTATCATGTGCAAAAATTGTCTGCATATGCTGTGTATGTGCCTTTTGTTATTTTAATGCATTTTGAGAAAATGCACCTTTCTGAATCTTGGCATAAAAGACTATTTTGGCATTGATATTTTTCTCAGCACCCCATGCATATTTTTAAAATTGGGTGCCATGTGTGAGTACCTGTGATCTTAAATACTGCTCATTTCACAATAATGTATCTGATAGTTCCCAGAGGTCAGAAAACTTTTTATTTACTTAGAATACAGGTAGGCAAACCACAAGTTATAGAATAGAATTCAAGATGCCATTTCAGCAACTGCCACTAAATGTTGCACTTACTGTATGGCTACCATTCAGCAAATTGAGAACCCGACTAGTTTCCTGAAGAAGGTAGCACATAGTGATAAACTCTCCAAGAGATGTCAGATTACTGTATTTTAGCCTTCAGTGTATAGAACAAATGAATAGAGGGATGAATGTTTTTCCATTTTCCATGAATATGAGAGTGAGTGAATTGCAGAGAAAGGTAATCCTAATTGCAGCTATCACCAGCCTAAACTAAGCTCATCTCCAACAAAATCCATTAGTGCTATGAAAATTGATTATGGTAATATTGAATCAAATTAAAAATCAAATATCATTTATTAGTGTTTTTCTTTTTAGCAAAGGAAGTTAATATAGCTAAACATAAAGATAATAGGAGAAATATGCTAGTTATCATATACATTCATTTGTTATATGTTCAGTAGTATTAGGCTGTATCAAGAAATCACTTATTTTTTATTAAATTTATGTGCTGCCCATCTCATGCTTTGAGGCAATCTGAATAGTTTATACAGTATAAGATTTTTAACTTGCTTCATGTATTAAAACTAGCTGGACGCCCGTGCTTCACTACAAAACTATGTGATCAGGTGTGATAAATTGACACTTAAACCCAGAAACTTAATGTAGAATGTGTAACTCGGTAGCATCAGAGCATGTTAATATAAGGCAACTGACAATTGGAACCAGGGCTGTGGAGTCGGGAGAACTGGGACATTTCAACTTGCTTTTTTTAAAATTCCAATCTAAATTTAGTAGGAGTCGGAGTCAGTGCACTGTTTGCCGACTCTGACTCCGACTCCAGGTACCCAAAATTTCCTCCGACTAAAGCTCCTCGATTCCAACTCCAGCTCCGACTCCACAGCCCTGATTGGAACAGAGGAGGAAGGGAAGTAGAATTTCCCAGCCCACAGGCCAGATGAGTCACACATTGACCACGCCCACATCCAGTTTAGGGAAGGGATAGCATCAGAGTGTATTAATATAAGGCAACTGGCAGTTGGAAGAGTTATTTTCAGGCGGGGAGGGGAAGTAGAACATCTAACTCCTTAGCATTAGAGCATGTGAATATAATACTGCATATGAAATACAAATGATCTGATGGTCATTTCAAAAAATCCTTTCTTAGTGAGCACCTAGAATCCAAGAGGAACATACGTGCCAAATTTCAAGTTTGTAGGCCTTACCATTCTGGAGATTTCATGATGAGTGAGTGGTATTTGGCTTTTATATATATAGATTAAAAGCAAACTAATATTTTATTTAGTTTCACTAAAATGTTTTTTTAATTTCAAATTGAATAGTTAAAGACATTGTAACATTGTTTTTCCATCTATATCAAACATGATCAATTCAATCAAGTTCCTAACAGGTCATATCTGGTGCACCACTGATATGAAGAATCCACTTGGACAAAAGAAAGCAATGTTGAATTCTTAGTTTACTTATGAATTTTTCTAATTGGTCTCAGATAAAGTCATATATTCCATGTTAAATATACTTTATAAAACCATCAAAATGCAGAAGTGATTTGAGTTCCCTGAGAAAAAAACTGGAAACACAAATTCCAAATTACTTTTTCAAGCCTGAAAAAATACTGCTATTCATGAACACACCAAAAACACTCACACAAATTGACCATTCTTTTATTTGCTTTATAAAAGCAATTGTTTCTGTTATATAGTAAATTCTAATTTCAATACATATCATGTTGGTTATTTTTGTTTAGTGATTTAAAAAGCACTCAGAGCTCCATTAATTGTCTTCACACTTTTAAAGTATAGGCAGCCATCATCAAACAAAACAATGTTACCAAAATCATATACATAAAAATGTTAGTATCATCATATATATTTGAATGTAAGCACAAATTAGGCAAATCTACCAAAGTAGTTTTTCCTACCCTTCCATTAATAGTGGATTTTACAATGCAATTCTCAGTTCAAAATGCATAGCTTTAGGGAATTTTTTTGTATTTTAATTTTTTAAAATGGCATTGCAGAATAAGGTTAAAAAATTATATCCAACCACAAACTAAATTTACAAATTAGAAAGAGACTGTTACTACAAGTTTAGTAAATTTGTAATGCTGATAACAATGGTTGCTGTAGCCTAAAATATTCAGAGAGATCCAATTGAAGAAATCTATATTAAATAACAAAACAATTTGTTGGCATTTTTCTTTATCTTTGAACTCTCCCATTTTCTTATTCACTATAATAGCAACAGCAGTTAGACTTATATATTGATTTATAGTGCTTTACAGCCCTCTCTAAGAAGATTACAGAGTCAGCATATTGCCCCTAACAATCTGGGTCCTCATTTTACCCATCGCGGAAGGATGGAAGGCTGAGTCAACTTTGAGCCTAGTGAGATTTGAACTGCCAAATTGCAGTCAGCCAGCAGAAGTAGTCTGCAGTACTTCACTCTAACCACTGCGCCACCGCAGCTCATAATATGCTCAGAAATGCTTGCTTCTATTTTTGCTTAATCGTAACTTCTCATAGTATCCATCTCACCAAATTATGCTTAATATTTATTGTAGTTTATCAGAAATAAGCCTACCAAAAAATCAAGATTTCAAACAAGCATTTTTGTTATATTTAATGGTATTTAAACTAAATAATTTAAATTAATTTTTGCAGCTACATAGTATGAAGGAGAAATGGCTAATTGCAACTCAAATCCTTCTTACTATATCAGTATTGGCACAAAACGTTACTTCACGTTATTTCATGTATCATTATATTGTTGACTTTTTGCCATTAGTAGACCCAGAAGATAATTCCATTGGTAGTAATGTATCTTTTAGGGGGATTTTAATTGAGCTGAGTATATAGGATCATAATCAAAACCATTCAAAATCCAAACATTCATGGAACGTAATACACAGAAATCTTACATAATATTTATGAATATTCAGATTTGCCCAAAGGCTCTAATTTTCTCTAGGAAAAATTCATATTTGATTATGATTCTCACCTCAGCATGAACACTTTTTCTCTGAAATACAACATATTCCCAAATTGTAAGGTGCCTATTGGTTACAAGCTCCCCAAAAAGTAATACATTCTCTGAAGGTATAGTTAAAACTTATTAGAACTTTTGCTAGCAGTTCTTCTGTATTCAGTGAAACAATTAATTATTTAACTAATATACAATCTCTACAATATTTTTACGGATAGTGTCATCAAGTTGCTTAAGGTGTACAAATTAAAATTTTAATTTAAAAATACAGTCATCCATGTTCATCTTATCTAGAGTAACAGGCAAGAACTATAGTATGGAATTAATATCAAATGCTGTGATATGAATCACATGTCATTTGAAGCCATAATGTGGATGTTATTTGCTTTGTTATTTGAACTCATCCACTGAGGTTTAAAAGCTATTAGTTGTAACTTAGTGTGCAAATGTATTTTGAGATTGTATTTGTTTACAATTTAATTGTTAACAGCTCAAAAGAAACCTTAGGTCACTGATAGTTCTTTCAAAACTACAGAAGATGTATTATATTTTTATCTCACCTTTTTATACAATACAAGGCTGCAAATATACCTAATTGCCTCTATTTTTCCCACAACAACCCTGTTAGGTCACGCTGCACAAAGTGGTTATCTTCTTAGGAAATACATACATTGCTCAGTTTAAAAGATTCATTAATTACTTTGCAAAGAATATACGGTATTTCAATCTGAAAGCCTCACCAATTGAGATAGAGATTTATTCCTCAATAGTTTATTTTTATCTTTTCATATAAAGAGTGCATTTAACTAACCAGCTTTCTTGACTCATTTGACAGGAAAACTATTGTTTTATCTCAGAACCCACAGATACATTTACACATAAGTTATTACACTTGCATAAGACAACTAAGTAGAATAGAAATAATTGGTGATAAATATTTTATAATGTACAAAATTAAAAAAGAAATCTTCCTAACAATACAGTCTATAAGTGCTATTAAACTACAGCTTAGCATTATGCCCAAACTGTGCAAAATCCTTCCTTTCTGAGTAGCAAAATAATAAGCTACTTCCCTCTAAGAAGAAAACACAGTTAAAAGGCATTTGCTGTTTCCATATGCTGGCAGTAAGGGGCAAAAATGTCTTATCAATTTTTGATTTTAAAAGGTAGTTCATTTTAAGAAAAAAAAGTTCAACTAAAATGTCAAAGCTGTGATAATAAGGGAAAGCCATTCATACTTGAAAGTATTACTAAGCTAAAGGAGCAATGAGAAATCCATTTAAATCAAAACCTTCATTGCTGACTTTCAGTTCCTATGCAATGTTTCACACAGGAAGTTAGCAAAGTAAAAGCCACAGTTTCCTGTAAATTACAAACATACCCAAGAGAAGTTTACCACTGTTCCACCTTAACATTCCTAGAGTCATATTTTACTAAATACTTTGCTACAAGTACACATATAAAATGAGAAGTTACCAAGAAGCATCTGACATACCTGAAGTAATGGCTTCTCTCAAATTCAGTAGAATATCTGCAAATTTTCTGACATCATTCACCAGCTGCATGATATAGTCTGGATCCACAATCATGCTGTCATAGCCATCAAAGTTTGAGCTAATGCTGCTCAGAGAACTACTTTTAATATTGCGCCCCATCCCCCAGTTTCCTGTATTAGAGATGGGGAAGAAATTGGAGGTAGACAGTTTAGTTAATCCTAAACCACGCTTGTTGCTGTCACCGTTCTGTCGCAACATCCCAGCTACTGCAGAGCTTTTGAAATTTCCAGAGCTAACGTTCAGTGGTACTTTGGGTCCATCTGCCAAGCAACAGAGATCTGAAAAAACAAAAACAAACTTAAGCCAGCTATAAAAATAAAATGATTTTGAACATTATTCAAAAGCTGCATTATTGGTAAATTTTTTCCAATATTGGAAAATATTTTTCAGTTCAAGACGAATGGTGCCATTTAAAATTTTGACAAAATTGTTGGTATCTAACTTACTCTTACAAAGGCATTTTAAACTTGCTTCCATATCTAAGTGTAAATATTTCTAAACTTAGAAATATTAAAAAGCATATCTCAAAGTTTAAGAAATTCTCACTCAAGTGGTAACTTGAAGCACCTGCAAAAGCCTAACATTGTAGATTTCATGAAAGAAAAAATTATAAATATTTAAACCATTCTCCCATTTCCAATGTGATTCAATTCAATTCACTCCTAACACCTTCAACTTATAAATAGAATTTAAGACACATTATAATATGTATCTTTTGTTTTTACTATATAGCTATTTACAAATCTTATTTTAAGCCATTCAGTTTAAGTTATAAAAAGTAAGTAACGAATTAAATGTAAGTATAATGATTCAATATGCCACTCTCTCAATTTTATGAAGAAAGTAGTATTTTAAATTACAATTCAGTTAAAATATTTAGGGGATATATAATATAGAAAAAGGCTTAAATAGAAATTTCAAATACTTTCTAGCTAATACTTGAACATGTATATTTGCATTGTCTGAAAAAAGAGAAATTCTCTGAACCTTTTACACTTCTTTAATCTTAGGCATACACATGAAATCATACCCGAAAGGAGAAGGGCGGTATATAAATCTAATAAAAAGATAAAGATATCCTAATATATGAAAAAAAATGTCATGTCAACATCATATCCTGATGCACTGAACTTTATGGAAAGATGATGGTAGATAGGAGCTCTCTTTAAACTATATTGTGCAAAAACTCTTAACTTCGTATGTGTGTTTTCAAAGCCAGAATAATATTCTGCAATCTTATCCTTCCACTTAACTATTTCCCTCTTTTAAAACATAATGACTACTAGCGAGACAAGCAAAACTTGCTCAACACAGACAGCTCTTGTGGCTTTGTATCCTAAATATGCAGGTCCTATTTAGAATCAGGCTCATTTTAAAATATGTAAAATGCTTCCTCTCATACTTGTTAATTGAAACTTGCCCTCAACCCACATGACAAAAGACAACTTTTTAAGATACACAAACACGCTTTAGAATCTCCTGTCCAGCTCATGCCTACCTTACACAATATTAGATAACTTTTTTCTACAATTATCCAAGCAAAATCCTTTCCTTAGCTTGTTAAGGCCCTAAGGCACTGATCTGTATATTTTGGGAGGGAGGGAGGGGGGAAATCCCTCTTATATTTCATCATCCAGAAACAGAGCTACCGCCCCTAAGGGGGAGGGGGGGGGAAGCCTCCATTCCTTCCAAAGTAATAAGGTCTTATCAGTTTATAGGACCCATTTATCTTGTACGTTCCCTTAGAATTAGCGTTCTTCCCGATGGGGCTCTTGGCCATACCCACAAGCTGACTTCCCAGTTCTCGCAATCACAGTAACTCTTGAGAAAAGCAGAAGTGGAGGCAGATTTCAGAAAGCAGCAAAGTTTCTCAAGACCAACGAACCTACCCGGTAGGGTTTACAAGGGAGGGGAGAATCGGACAGCGGGGCTTTTTTAATCAACCGAAAGGCAAGAGAGAGGCAAGGCAAGGAACCCGGCCGAAGAGTTATAGTTGTTGACAAATATACACGCAGGGAGAGAGGAGTAAACCCTCCCGGGTTTCAGCGAGTGAAGGAGGCGCCTGGCTACACACCCGCCCCTTCAAAGAAATAGCTGGCATTCCTCGCGGGGCGGACAGGCGCGCACACACACACACACACACACACACACACACAAACACACGCTCGCCCTCCGAAATTCATTTCCCCCCACCCCACCCTTTTTTTTCCCCTTGGCTCCCCCCGCCCCACTCCCCCAGGCGCCGCAGGCTGTCTAGGGCTCTCCTTACCCAGCCCGTGCAAGTGCAGTCAGCTGCCAAATCGCACGTTTCCTCTCCTCCCACTGAGGTTCAAGCTCCGGATTTAAATACAACCGAAAGGGGACGCTGGGGCTACGAACAAGACGGGGGTGGGGGGGACAGGGGAAAGGGAAGGAGGGGAGGTCGAGGGGAAGAGCAAGTAACTTTATCAGGTAAACTCAACAGGCACGGGAGGAAAAAACAGGGCACTGGGAATACGCCCCCTTTCCTTTAACACTGGGGGGAAGGTGGTTTTAAAAACAAGTCCCGAAACCCAGCGACGGAAGGTTCTTCAAAACCGGCTGCCGAGCTGAGAAGCGACGGACGCCCTTACTCGCCAGGCCAGAAGGTAGCCCAGCCGCTCCTCGTCAGGCTTTCTCTCCATCTGCGCTGCCGTTACTGCGCGCGGTTGAAGAGAGCTGTGGGGAGGGGAGAGGAGAGGGGGGCGCGCGCGCGGTTGACAGCAAGACGTTCGCGAACTCGGCCGACTCAACCCCAACTTCTTCCCCCCCCCCGCCCCCGCCGCCCCCCGCGCCATCCACGCGCCCACTCGCTTCTGCTTACCCGATAGACCAGCTGAGGCGTGGCGAGGAGAACGAGGCTATAGCCGGCTCGGAAGGAGCGGGCTCGTCGCCTTCGGAACTGCGGGCAAAGCAAGCAGCGTCAGGAGCCGCTGCATCCCCTTCGTCCATTGAACTCAGCCTTTCCTCAACCCTCCCTTCACACGACGCCGTTGCCGGACTGGCTAACGCCGCCACCACCCACCCTCCCCAATCTCGCTCTCTCTCTCTCTCTCTCTCTCTCTCTCTCGTCCCGCCCTGCACGCTGTACCCTCCCCGTCCCTCTCAAAGCGACGTCTCCCATTGGGTACTTTCCACCCCCGGGGCGTGGCTTTCTGCAAAAGAGGCAGCAGGTACAGGCGGCGGGGGGGGGGGCAGGGACGTCAGACGCTGTTAAGTTTTCGGCCAGGAGGAACGCTTGGTGTATCTCAGAGCGGCGGCGGCGGCGGCGTTGTTTCCGTTCCTTAGTTCGCACGGTTGTCAGAAACCTTTTCAGTACGCGGCCCGATAAAAGAGGCTGCCGCGTTATAAGTAACGAAAACATAGCGGGTCGGGGTGTAATGCAAACGCCTGGCCGGCGAGAGCTGCTGCGGCTGATGCAAAACCACCCTGGTCATTTTGTGGTGCATGAACTTAAAAAAAACCAAAAAAAAACACGTTAATGTTAACTTTTGTTTACGAGCTTCAAATTTACTCTCTTCCTCTCCCCTCTCCCCTCCCACACTATTATTATTATTATTATTATTATTATTATTATTATTATTATTATTATTATTATTATTATTATTATTATTATTATTATTATTGTATACCGCCGTTCTGAAGGACTTCCTCACTTTTGGAAATTAAAGTATCGTGGTATATAGCCATTTATTTAGTATTTGGAGAATGTCGAACACATCTTCCCTGCAGACCAGCTAGCTCATTCAATCTCCCCATGGCTCACAAAAATCCAGAAATATTCTGTCATCCATGGTCAACTATGCAGAAGAGCCAGAGCATCTTTCTAGAACTCTAATCCTGCGTTTTAGTGCGTCGCTGATTTCTTTGTGGCAGATCAGAAATTTGGAATTAATAAGGCATTCAAGCTCCACACGTTCATCCTTCATCTCCCCTAACTAGAGAACAAACCTCCCTTAATAACATTTTGTCTTCCATGGCCTCATGACATTGGCTTTGACTAATCCCCTGCCCGGTATCTGAAGCAGCTTAAAGTCATCCTGAGTCGTTTTTCTTTCTTTCCCTGTCACAATGTCGCCCTTGGGTGCAATCTGACATGCTTCACTGACCATGTGGTTGCTGACTTGGTCAGAGATTGGGATCTGCCCCAGTTCCCATTTATCACTTTGAACTTTTCTGAACATGCTGCTTCTCCTTAATTGGTCCATGGCTATTTTGCACCAAAGATGGGATATCCATCTGGCTTTCCATAAGGCTGTTTTCCAAGGGGTCCTTGTAAACACAAATATAATGCTCTTTTGAAAGAATGCTACTTTTGATTTTTACGCACAGATTTAGCACTAAGATTTATCTATTTAATCTACTTAAAAATCAGGATTAGGACTCTCTTCAAAGAGTACAAATGTGCTGTACAGAAGGTTGATTTAAACCGGGAAAGAGCTTGGTTCTGTCGGCAGTTTGAGTGTAATATTGCAGGCTAATTCTACTGACTGCCAGCAGTTTGATTCTCATCAGCTCAATATTGACTCAGACTTCCATCCTTCCGAGGTGGGTAAAATGAGGACCTAGATTGTTGGGGGCAATATCCTGACTGTAAACTGCTTAGAGAGGGCTGTAAAGTGCTATTACTATCACTACTGTCAAACATCATAGAGGCATCTACAACATCTGAAGCTTTTATTAAAATAAAATACTGTTTCAGCATGCGCCCTACCTTCAAAAGAATAGTAAATTTGTGCGCTGAAGTAGCTGTGCTGACAAATCAGAGTAAAGAGCAGGGTTGTGGAAGCAGGGTTTAACAAGGGTTGGAGTTCACAGTTCTCAAGGGAGTACTGTTCTGCAAGATGGACACAGCTACTGAGATTTATTAAATCCCACAAGAAGAAAGGGTTTGAAGTCTGGGGCCTATTTAGCATTAGCTTAAGGTAGAAAAGGTCATTTTGAAAACTACTGACAGACAAAGGCGTATCATTCGTAGGACAGAACTAAGTGCAATCAAAATGGTGTCTCTGGAAATTATGCTATCCAACTGGAGAAAGGACCTGAATTTGGGTGCTTCCAGGTAGGTTGCAAATGTCTTCAACTGTTTCATTTTTTCCCCAGGCAACGTTCAGGATATAGAAAGATCCTGTAGATCAGGAATGGGTAAAATGAGATATTGTTGAGGAGCATATCTCAACTCTCTCACCATCAGCCATGCTGGCTAGGATTTTAGGGGATTTAGATTTGCAACATCTGGAGGGTCGCAGGGTCCCCACCTTTATATTCTTATTCCACCACCGTCTCTATAGCACAGCTACCAAAACAACAAAGACTATTTGAATACAGTAACATGCACATTTTAATCATTTGGAAGGATAGGTGACCCTGGCTATAAAGATATTCCAAGAAATTATTTGAAAGTCAGCATTTTATTTTGCCATGAAAATTAAATCAGTGTATAGGTAAGCTTCATAGTAAAAAAAGAAACACTAGGGTAGGGTATTGTCCATCAAGTAAGACCATTTGCTAATGCAAATATATAAATATACTTACATTTTTTTAAAAAAATCTACGTTATGTGAGGATTACATTTGGAATGTTTATATTCCTGTTGCCTCTCCTTTTGCCACATTCTTCACAAGCATTATCATATTTTGATTATACGTTGGAGGCTGCAACCTGAGGATATATTCCTCTTGAACCTGGAGTTAGCCAGTAGTTTTGTGCATGTACCAGCCATTGCAGTAGGTAACATCTAATTATAGTGCATGAAAGTTTGCCCGGCCATCTGAGGAGGTCTGGATTTGCCCTCCCCAAAGCTGAACAATGACCAGATTTTCTGCTAAATTGAAGCTTTCAACAATAATTGTATTTTTTTTAAGTTACTGGTCTCATGAATCTGCTGCTTGTCAAGAACAATGCTTTATGTGGAGCACAGCAAGAAATATGAAAGGAATCTTCACTCTGCTTTTGCACAACAATTTGGTCTCACTCCCTAGAAGAATTTCTAATTTATTAGCAAAGAAGAGATGGGAAAAGCTACCCTTTACTCCAGTAAACATTTCCATTATTGTTGAGTTCTTTTGTAGCAGACTTTGCATAGCTCATTTTCTTAACATGAAATTTGCTGAACAGTCAAATCTATTCTGCAAGCTTTAATTAAATACATCTGATTTCTGCTTTGCTATATTTTATCGATAGTTAATTGGAGTTAGGTACAGGTATGAATAATTGTTATTCATAACAATGCAGAGCTGTATTTTAAAATATATTTCATTTTCCTCAATCAAGATTCTTCAGATTGGGGATCTCAACTCCCAAAGTTCCAAATCAGTAAAATCATGTTTAAGGAAGGCAGCAGTAATTCATCTGAAGGCCTGCTGTGTCTCAAGATGCCAGGAAAACCCTTCCACATTATAATAACTCAAATGCCCAAGTCTGGACAGAGGGCAAAGACATTCAGAGTATCAGCATGAATTGAATAAAAGGGGCCTGTGGTGAAAGGTCAAAGGCTGGAACAGGCTGACCACCTAAGCAGTGAATAGTGGGGCTGTTTAACAATAATAAAAGGAGTGTTTGTATTTGGGAGGTTATTACATCACCATTGATGGCTTAGCTGGTCATGCATCAGTGGAGGTTGGGTAGGTAAAGATTGCTCCATAGTAGGTCTTGAAACAAGCCTGTCTGAAAATCTAGTCTTGGCTTTCTCCAAGAGCTAATAGCAATTTAGAAAAAAACAGAAAAAGCTAGCTACCAGGTCTTTCCTATAGCCAAAGAAAAACAAAATTACATATGTTAAAGCACACCTTTATTATTAATGCCAGTGAGTTAACATACAGGTAGTTTTGACTTAGCAAGTTGCCGAGTACCTGAATTTTGATCATGTGACCATGGGGATGCTGCAATGGTCATAGGTGTGAAAAATGGTCATAAATCACTTTTTGCAGTCCCATTATAATTTCAAATGGTCACTAAATGAACAGTTCTAAGTCTAGGACCAGTGGTGGGATTCAGCCAGTTTGCACCACTTCGGGGGAACTGGTTGTTAACTTTCTGAGCAGTTTGGTGAACTGGTTGTTGGAAGAAATCATTAGGGCAGAGAATCGGTTGTTAAATTATTTGAATCCCACCACTGTCTAAGACTATCTGTACATTTATTTAATCCAATGTATATGCCCCCCCCCGCCCCCGCAATCTATCCAAGAAATTCTGAGGAAAATAAAAGCAAGGGATTCCATTAAATGAAAAGAAGCCACATATGACTGCATGGAAGCTGAGTAAAACTACTAATTACATACACCCATAAAAGAGCCCCATACTAACATCTTGCCCCAAATGCCCAGTGTTATACATTTTGCTTCTAATTCAGTCACAAGACAAATAAACATAAATATGCACTGGAGATAAATTCCTTGTGTGTCCAATCACACTTGGTCAATAAAGAATTCTATTCCTGTTTTGTCCTGTCCTATCCCATCCTATCCTATCCTCCTTGAAGCTAAAGCTAACCTGTGAGTTTAGCCACTGTAGCTAAGCCACTGTGGCTAAGAATTAGCCATTGTGGCTAGTTTTACACAGTGTGGCTGGCTCCATATATCACACTAAGCCATAACCATACATACAGTTTCATGGCTTCACAGTACTTTTGTCCAAGAAAATTATGGCTGATTAAATTAACTATGACTATGTTCACTGTGTCAACTCAGCAACTTTCTTATTTAATGTTCTCCTTCTGAGCAAAGGATGTCCAGAAAATAGGTTCACTGGTTTTTTGATAAGGTTTTCTGATTTCTAATGTGGTATCAGGATCATTCATCAAACTCCTTAATGAGCTTCAAAAATGAAAAAAGCTCAAGACTATCTAGGGATACACTTCTGTGACTTTAGTGCTGATACTTAATGTGCTCAAGGGAATGCCAGAGCATAATATTGTCTTCATGTCAAACCTGTACAGATAGTTCTTGTTTACCGACCATTTATTTGGTGACCATTCAGTTACGACTGTTGAAAAAAATAACTTTACAGCCTATTTATGACTATTACGACCTTTTCAAGGTCTCTCAGTCACAGCATTGCCATTACAGTCAGTGCCCATTCTCTTATCAGCATCAGAAAGAGGCAAAAGAGATGTTGTTACACCCACACAGAATGGAGAGATTTTGAAAGGAAGAAATTTCAAGGGAGTACAGATGCTCCTCGATTTACAACCGTTCAAAGTTACAACATCACTGGAAAAAAGTGACTTATGACCATTTTTCATACTTACAACTGTTGCGGCATCTCTATGGTTACACCATCAAAAGTCAGATGCTTGGCTACTGACTCACATTTATGACGGTGGCAGTGTCTCTGGGTCCTGTGATCCCCTTTTGCAACCTTTTGACAAGCAATGGGGAAGCCTGATTCATTTAACAACCTTGTTACTAACTTAAAAACTGCAGTGATTCACTTAACAACTGTAGCAAGAAAGGTCATAAAATGGGGCAAAACTCACTTAACAAATGTCTCGCATAACAACAGAAATTTTGGGCTCAATTGTTGTCATAATTCAAGGACTACCTGTGCTGTAAGCTCTTTGTGAAGCACAATTGCAGCTCCCAGCCCCTAGGCAGTTGATGTTATTTCATTGCTTTCAAGGTGTACAAGATAGTAAGCAGGCACTGGAGCATTCCCTCCTAAACAGGGAATGGTTAGGAGGCAAACAAATGGCAAAAGTGTGAAACTGAGTAGTCTTGTCTCTTTCTAACCAGAAAGCATAAGCACAATCGTGTGATTTCCCAGTTATCAACTGCTTTGTTTAATGGCAGAATTGCTGTTCCAGACAGGGTCATTAAACCAGGATTACTGGTACACGTCAGGAAGCCACAATATGGACCGAACATGATTAAGGAGACTGCTGTATTAAATTTCTTTTAACTGGACAGTTTTGTTCCTAATGGATATCAAGTTAATTAAAATGATCACATGTGGGTATTTTAACTACTTTTATACCATCTCTTCCTGCCTCCCTCTTAGCCCACTGTAATAAGCAAGAAATTCTCCAGTTAAATATATATGGTGATCCTGTCTTCTTTTAAGAAGGAGTTTTTTTTAAGAAGAGCTTGAGAGAATTATTGGCAAATATTAATTTAAGTACGCCCTTTATTCCCATTGCGCCCTATTTGTGTCTCCTTTAATACTGAAATAACTCTGGATTATGTTTTATTTGGGTACTATTTCTGCCTGAAAAGAAAAATATCCGTTCCTTGATCATCTGAAATACTGAAGCATACTTTTGAATAGATCCTATCCATGCTCCAGTTGCATAAATTATTTCAGTAGTAAGACAGATACGGACAGTTTGTGTGGTACATGATGGGGAGAAAAAGACCCATTTTGAATAAACATCTGGGGTCTCTTTCAAGGAAAACACAGGGCTAAATAATTCCCTGTCTTCTTTTCTTTGGCATGGGGAAAAAGGATACTCTCAGGAGGTAAGGCTTAATATGGTATCCTTGTTGATGACATTCTTCATTAGTTCTTCAGTCACTTCACATCACCTTTTCGGGCATGTCTGAATTAGGCTCTCAGACAAACTATTTTATTTTATTTTATTTTATTTTATTTTATTTTATTTTATTTTATTTTATTTTATTTTATTTTATTATTTTATTTTATTTTATTTTATTTTATTTTATTTTATTTTATTATTTTATTTTATTTTATTTTATTTTATTTTATTATTTTATTATTTTATTTTATTTTATTTTATTTTTTTATTTTATTTTATTTTATTTTATTTTATTTTTTATTTTTTATTTTATTTTATTTCATTTTATTATTTTATTTTATTTTATTTTATTATTTTATTTATTTTTATTTTTTTATTTTATTTTTTTGTCAAACATGTATAAGATAACAGATATAAGTATAAACATGATTATGAATACAGGAAATGGATACAAATAAATGGAGACTGTAGGACAGGGATGGTAGGCACGTTGGTGCACTTACACACACCAGTGGTGTGTTGCTCCTGGTTCGGTCCGGTTTTTGAGAACTGATAGTAAAAGTGGCAGGAGGCTCCACCCACCTGCCCAGACATCATAAGGTACAATCTGCGTATGTGCAGAAGCGCACACGCGCTCCCGTTACGAACCGGTAGTAAAGGTAAGTAGAACCCACTCCTGTCACCCCTTACAGACTTCTTAGAAATGGGGTGAGGTCAACAGTAGATAGTCTAAGGTTAAAGTTATGGGGGTTTGGGGATGTAACTATAGAGTCAGGTAGTGCATTCCAGGCATTGACTACTCTGTTGCTGAAGTCGTATTTTCTGCAAGTTTTGAACGGTTTACCTTAAGTTTGTAATTGTTGTGTGCGGTTGAAGCTGAAGTAATCATTGACAGGTAGGACGTTGTAGCAGATAATTTTGAGTACTACACTTAAGTCAGACCGAAGGCGACATAGTTCTAAGTTGTCTAAGCCCAAAATTTTAAGCCTGGTGGCATAAGATATTCTGTTGTGAGAGAGGAGTGGAGTACTCTTTTTGTGAAATATATCTGGACTTGCTCAATTGTATTAATGTCTGATATACAGTATCGGTTCCAGGCAAATGAGCTGTATTCGAGAATTGGTCTAGCAAAGGTTTTGAATGCCCTAGTTTGCAGTACAGTATTATCGGAGAAGAAACTTCACAAGACTAGATTAACAATTCTTAATGCCTTTTTGGCAATGCTGTTACAGTGAGCTCTGGCACTTAGAACATTTGAGATTAGTACTCCAAGCTTCCTAGCCATAGTTTATGTGACAAGGCACATGGGACAATTATGCATAGCAGCTAAGTTACTTGTCTCCAACATTGCTCCTGGTTATTCTGAAGCTAATTGCAGTTCAGATTGTATTGGTTGGTAACACACCAACCAAGTTAGTCTTTTGTTCAGTTATGGCCGGGGCAGGCCCTGATTCCCTGCTACCCCTCCTCCTGAATTGTAGAAGTCTTGCTTCAATCCTGCAATGATTACAGCAGAGGGGATACATTCCAATGTGTGTCCAAACTTTATGGCAATGAAGAGCTGATGATTCAGGTTTATAGAGGCAAATACCTAAGTAGGATTCTGTAGCTTCATTCTGAGATGCCTATGTTGCCACTTAATTTTAAAAGAGGGATGCCTAATGGTGGAATGGAGATATGCATGAAGAGCAGGTGGGAAAAACATGGTAGCCAGGGGACTTGAGTGAACCATGATTCTTATGGGCCATTGCTGGATCAACTGGGAAAATAACAACCGAAAGAAACTATTGACATAGTAGCAGGGGTGCAATCCAGCAGGTTCTGACAGGTTTTGGAGAACCGGTAGGGGAAATTTTGAGCAGTGTGGAGAACCAGTAGTGGAAATTTTGAGTAGTTCAGAGAACTGGCAAATACCACCTCTGGCTGGCCCCAGAGTGGACTGGGAATGGGAATTTTGCATTATCCTTCCCCTGGAGTGGGAACAGAATGGAGATTTTGCATTCCCCTATCACGTCCACCAAGCCATGTCCACCAAGCCACACCATGCCTACCAAGCCATGCCCACAGAACCAATAGTAAAAAAATTTGGATTTCACCACTGCATAGCTGCCTAGGATAAAGAGGCTGTACAGCAGAGGTGTCAAACTTGCATCATCATGGTGACGCCATGTGACGTATCAGGACTTTTTTCCCCTTTGCTAAACCGGGTGGGGGCAGGGCCGGCATATGACACATCGGGCCCATGGGCCGTGAGTTTGAAAGCCCTGCTGTACAGGATCACATACTAGACAAGAGAGAATGTACA
Organism: Masticophis lateralis; assembly: GCA_030761175.1. NCBI lineage: Eukaryota > Metazoa > Chordata > Lepidosauria > Squamata > Colubridae > Masticophis > Masticophis lateralis. The sequence goes on from JAUDYJ010000003.1 coordinate 128,422,811, forward strand.
AGCACTTGAATTTGGGGATGTTCCTAGATTCAAATGAAAGATTACCGACTGTTTGAAAGGACTTAAGGTAACTCAGGTTACACAACAGTATCTTTAAGTGGAATTTCAAAGCCCATTTGAGGAATGCATTTGTGGTGGGCTAGGAGTTAGTGGAAGCTGATTTTGTCAGTTCCTGGAAGAAATGTTTAGCCATGTGTTCTTTGAAGTAGAGCCCAGCTGTTCATTCAGAATGGATCTTTTTTTCATCATCTACCACACTAATTATCAATATCTGCCTTACTACTGAAATAATTGAAATAATGGATTGTTTGAGCAGGTAATGGAGCCAACAGCAAGGATGCATCTGACTATGAAAAGAAATGTATCATCTGGCCAACCTTATGACATGGTTATCCTAAAACCATGATGGCGAACCTATGGCCATATCGGTGGGCACTCGAGCTCAGTTCCAGCACGCATGAGTGTGCCAGCCAGCTGATTTTCAGGCCTTCTGGGCCCACCAGAAGTTAGGAAAAACATTGTTTCTGGCCTCCAGAGGGCCTCTGGGGGTGTGTGGGGAAGGCCGTTTTTGCCCTCTCCAGGCTCCTAGAAAGGCTCTGGAGCCTGGGGAGAGCAAAAAACGAGCCTACCAGGCCCACCGTGCCATCACATGCCAAAAGCGGGGAGAGCATGGGGGGGGCCGCATAGAATTATGGGTGTGGGCACGGTGTGTGTGTGACCCCACATGCTCCCCTCACTTTTGGCACGCGATGGCAAAAAGGTTAGTCCTAAGACATTTGAGTGAGGGTAAACAAGCAAGGATGAATCATGGATATAGATGAGGGTTTGGAGGGGGTAATCAAAACATGCCAACAGCCCTTAACTGGATTTCAGAAATATTCCATCTCAATTTGATTTATCAGTCATGGACAAATCTGGCTAGGTATAGAAGTTTATTGCAGTACTTAAGATAGTAGCCCTTTAAGTAAGTAAAATATTAAGAAAGGAAACAGGAATGATATTAGAAGCTGTGCTTGGTATTTAAAAAATGTTAAGGAGGAGCTAATAGGAATTTCACTAAATTATTGCAAAAATGCCAGCAAATCTCCATTTCCCATACTTTGCAAGAGTCCATGGGATTTCTTTTACTCTGTGTTCCTTCTATGTCTGTTATCAGTCCATGATGCAACATTATCACTCGGAGTCTATTTCCACAATACCACCAATGTGAGACTAAACAATGGGAAGAACATTACACAATTATGTTATAGCTTAGGACAAAGAAAAAAAAAGATATGAGATGAGCGAGTAGCATCACAAATTCAACCTGTTCTAGAAACTAAATATCAAACCCTTTGTAATCCCAAATATATATTCCTTTTTGACCATTTTTTTTTAAAAAGTTAGCTCTCCTGTAGTATAACCCACTAATTTGATGGCAGATTTACTGCTCAATTATACACTTGCTAAGCCTGCTGCATTTATCTTTCGGGAAGTACTTCTACCTGCTTCATCACATTTCCTAAATCAAAAATAATGCTACTGGTGTACACTTTAGATACCTTTTTGTATTTTTTCTAAGAGGATCTCATGTTTGCCATCGATTATGAAATCTGCTTGATTCAAGAAAGCAGTCCTTCCTACAGTAACAGGTTTCATGCATTACATGAAGTCACAATGTGGTTTGCTTAGTTATTGGTTTAGTACAGTGATGGCTAACCTTTTTGCCGTTGCGTGCCAAAAGCAGGGGGAGCGCGGGGAGGTTGCCCACGTGTGTGCCCACACTCATAATTCAATGTGCCCCACCCCTGTGCATGTGCGCACACCCCCCACCCCGTTTTTAGCACATGATGGCACGGTGGGCCCGGTAGGCCCGTTTTTCACCCTCCCCAGACTCCAGAGGCTTTCTAGGAGCCTGGGGAGGGTGAAAAACTCCAGAGGCTTTCTAGGAGCCTGAGGAGGGCGAAAACGGCCTTCCCCACTCCCCCGGAGGCCTCCAGAGGCCAGAAACAGCTCATTTTCCAACTTCCAGTGGGACCAAAAGGCCCAAAAATCAGCTGGCCAGCTCACACATGCGTGCTGGAGCTGAGCTATGGCAACGCTCACATGCCACTGTGGCACCCGTGCATAGGTTCACCATCACGGGTTTAGTATATTCTGTGCACCCAGCCAACACAGCTTGGGGACCATATCTTTTAATTTAATGTAACATGTGAACACAATGAAATAGGTCATGGTTCACTGCTATGTATGAATCTTGACACTGAACCATTAATTCATGGGATTTGCTGCGACAAAATGAAATATTAATCATTACGTCAAAGAGTTTTATACGTGTTAATTTTTTAAAAAAATGCTCCCATAAAAATTATTCCTGATATGGTCAGATGTATTTTTAATATGGAACTCTCACAAATCATAAACCCTGACTCCCTGGTATGTGCAGTTTTTCATTCTTTTTACATCCTACAGAGCTGATAAGGAATTCCAGTCTGAACTATAAACTAATCTCTGTTTGTAGAAAATGTTAAATATACTTCTGGGCAGTGCTGAGTGTTAAGCAGCAATTTTCCTCACTTGGTGGTGCAAGAGAAATTGTGATCAAAAGAAAAGACTAGAAAAGGCCCTTGCACAAAGCTGTAGACTTCAGTTTTCCCACTCTGGATGCCCTCCATATTTTCCCCACAACAGGTGCCCTCCAGGTTTATGGGAAGTACAAAATCCTTGAGTTCTGGGAATCCATAGTATATAAAGAGTGCTAGATTATAAAAGATGGTACACATAAGCAGGATATGCATAAGACCACTCCTATACTTTTCACAAGATTTGTGCAAGGAAACTCCACAGTGGGTTTTGCTTGTACCTGCTTGTTTCTGAAATTTATTAAATTTATTAAATAAAATGTATAGTTTCTGCATTTATTATTAATTTGAAGGCACCCGAATTCCCCTATACCTATTCTCAGTCGGAGTGAACGTGAAACCACAAAAATGGGGAAAGCTGAAAGACAAATGCCCCCCCTCCTTTTTGTTCTTTTCTGTACACAGAGACACACAAACAAAACTGATTCGTGGGAGCAGGGTGGGGGAGGTCAAGACAAAACATGCAGTAAGAAGTCTTGTTTTTTTATGCCAATCTCAACTATTTTGTTTGGCATTCACCCTCAGATTCTTTGCCAGGATTCAATATTGTGCTGGAACGTGCACAAACAGAACAGTAACTAAGGAGCAGACCAGCATGTTAATATTTTTTCTGTTAGGCAAAAATAGCACGCCTATGACTTCAGCATATTAAAGTCTGAGTTGTACTCACAACCTAGCTAGTTTCATGTATGTATGGGTAGCTTATGTGAGCTGCAAAAATGCAGACAATCCTTGGATGATTTTCTCAATTCCTTTGCTGTCATCTAGATTTTTGCAACCCAACATTGCCTGATTTGTCTCAGCTTCAAGAGGATCTCAATTCCTTTGTCATCTACAACTTGCTCCAGTCCCAGAAGTGGAATACAATAATAGAGCAATTAGTTCCAATGAAATATGTTATGTCTCACTTATACACATAGCCCTCGACTTGTGAGCACAATTGAGTCCAAAATTTCTGTTGCTGTGAGATATTTGTTAAGTCAAAACTATTTAACTATTATTAGTTAAATCAAACTAATAATAAATGAGTTTTGTCCCATTTTACGACTTTGCTTGCCACAGTTGATAAATGAATCACTGCAGATGTTAAATTAGTAACATGGTTGTTAAGTGAATCTGGCTTCCCCATTGACTTTGCTTGTCAGAAGGTCTCAAAAGGTGATCACAAGACCCTGGGAGACACTGCAATTGTCATAAATAATAAGTCAGTTGCCAAGCATCTGAATTTTGATCATGTGACTGTGGAAATGGTTAGGGTTTTAAGTGTGGAAAAATAGTCATAGGTCACTTTTTTCAGCGCCATTGTAAATTTGAACCTAAATTTGAATTGTAAACGAACTGTTATAAGTGGAGGACTATCTATAGTGTGTGGCTTAGATTCACACAGATCTTGCCTACAAAGCTGTGTTGTTTCCACTGTCTCTTCACATGTCATTTTAAGCCTTACTTACTTACTGTGGCATTTATTTATTTCATTAAACATATTATATCTGCCCATCTTGGGAGGTTTATAAAATCCAGGAACAAGTTTTTTTTAAAAAAAATTAAAAGCATGGTGGAGGAAGAGAAAGAATAAAATGACTGCCAAACAGAAATACAGTGAAATGGGCAAATAATCAGAGAACGTTCAGTTGGGCATACTTTTCAGAAAAAGCAAGGCTATTGCTGTTAAAGAAAAGATTTCATTATAGAACTGGTATCAGGAGGTGCACAAATAATGAGATGCACAAATACAGTCTTTCTTCTTCCCCAAATAAAAAAGTGGAAGTTATCCCTAACTCATTGCTGGGAGAGAATTGTAAAGAAAACATTCATTGAAAAGGCAAATATTGTAGCAGAGGCTGCCCAAACATACTTCTGTTTACACCTATTAGAGGCCATCGGACCCCTTTTCTAAGATGAGTGGCAACAGCATTATAGATTTGACACATCTTGAAACAGGGAGGGGGCAATGTCAAATTGAACAAGGAAAAATCCACATACACAAAACATAAGGTTGTTTAACACATGGCCTGGGGCAAGATGAAGTCAACATGTGATCCAAGGAAAGATGGAAATTGTCAAGCTTGGTGGTGTTTTCCAAACTGCAAGTTGTTTGCAAAGCCACTATTAAATTTTACAAGAGAACTTTGTGAATCAATCTTCCAATAAGAACAAGACAAATTAGTAGGTGCTGTAAATATTAGGGATTATTGCATTGAGAAAAATCTGTGCATAAAGTAAAATTTACTTCTAAATGCCAGATATCTGATAACAAAGAACAATGTATTTCGTTGGTTTGCAAATCAATTTTTTAAAGTGTTTGCTAGAATTCCTTAACAATTACCTCACCGCAAGGATAAAGTTGAACAGCTTTCCAAATAAAATGTAAACAATGTGTTAATCTATGATCTGTGGTTTGAATTTCAGTAGAGGTCAGGTAAAACTTAAGAGAGAAAAAAAGGGCTTTTCAATTGTGCCAGACAATCTTGCAATGTAATTATTACTGGTCAGTATTAGTGTATTGCCTTAAACATTTTTTTAAAAAAAACCTGGAATTCAGGTTTGTTTCTGTCAGAATTCCTAACCAAGCATTGGTTACTTTACTTTGATATACAAATCTAATTAGAAATGTTGGAGCTTAGAAAAAAAGAACAAAAATAAACAACTTTATACAACTTTGTTGCTCCAATGCAAGATGGCAGCCAACTGACTGGCAGATTTCTTGGTCTAGGACTGTAAATATTTAATATGATTTTGCTCAGCTTCTGATCTGAGACAAAGGACTCAGTCTGCTGGTATAGAAACTCTTGCCAGAGCAGAGAAGCTTAACTGCAATGTGAAATTAAGTTTTGTAAAGTTTATTTATCTCAAACTAGTTCCTTGTGTTGTTTAAATGCAGACAGAATAGTTAGACTAAGATTAACATTTAACTAGAATGCTGTGCAAACTAAGTTCACGTGGTTAATTTATGGTTCAGAAAACTGGGTAAGAATATTATAATTAAGTTAAGCATGGAAAAACGTATTCCCTATACGTTACCTATTGTTGCAAGAGGATACTAAACCCATTTATGTGAATAGAAACTGGGAAAGAGAAAAGGAAGCCAGGGTTTACCCAAACATTATCCTGAAAGTAGCCAGCTTTATACTTCCTTGATGTTTAGTTTCGATGCTTACCAAATACATATTTCCTTTCAACACAACTAGGAAATATTTTAGCATTATGAACAATATCAGTGATTTTTAATCTGTTTGACCAAATTACTCCCTTTTTGGTCTCAAATAATACACACACACACACACACACACACACACACACACACACACACACGAAAGCTTTGCTGTTTTTCACAAAGGTGTCAGCAGCAGTTCTAAATTGACTCATAAATAAGCATTTATAAATAGCTCCATTATCCCCAGGATAAGAACTACTGTTACATACCACATGCTTACTTTTGCTATCAAACAATAGTCCAATATTTTCTTAAGATTTCACTCAGTTTTGTTTTCTGCAAGTTTCCACGTGGGAACATAACTCTTGATTATGACGAAGATAATGACAAATTATGGTAGATTTAATTTGTCTTATACCAATACCTTAAGGACCCTCTAGCTTGAAATATAAAATTTCAAGAATATTTTTAGAGATGAAAGGGGATCAATTCCACAGAACTGACTTTTACGAAAATTGGAAATACTTAGATCTGAAAGTTCTTAAAAGGAATTGCAGTTGTTTTTCAGTAAGTTTGAATTTGTTTTCCCATTCCTACCAAGTCTTCTACTGTATACAGGTTGACAAGTCATTAAACTGGTTGCACATTTGATTCGCAATTCAATTTCCACAGAAACATTTTCAGCAGAAGTTTAAAGTTCCATCTTTCTGACCTACTATTGGACATAACCATGAAAGTTAAGAGACAGTGTCAACCTTTTTCCATGTTTAAAAGGGCAGGAGGAATTAATTGCCTCCTTTACTTTTACATGCAAAGCAAGAGCGGAGAACCTGTGGCCTTCCAATAATGCTAGATCGGTTCCTCCGCTACTTAACAAAAGCTACAGGGAAAAAACATGATTAGTGGAGTGCAATGCATGTAAATAGCAAACACTATGATTAAGGCTGACTGTGCTGGACAATACTGAGCAATAATTGAGATCACATTGAAGTAAAACATTTCATGTCAATCCAGCCCATGTCTTTAGAGTATAGTTCAGTCTGTCCAGTGTGAAGCCAGCGACCTGGGTTAAATAAGTAAATAGTTGTAACTTATCCATGGCGTTGTCTACGGAAGGAAAAGGAGGGGAAACTCTTGGCACAGAGGAGAGAAGGAAATGAAGTGAGCATGTCATGGAAAGTTCCTAGTTTCTAAAGAAATCAAGTCTGCATGAGGCTTTAATGGTGCTAAGGACATAACAAAACTGTCTTGTTTCTTTTCCCAGAGAAGAATTATAAACTGGGGTAATCTTATTATAAAGTAAATAAGGCATGGGCCTTCTGGACCAATAAGAATATAAGCAGTGCCCTGTTGCATTGAATCCCTAGCCCATCTAGTCTGTTTTCACAATGGCCAACCAAGTGCACAAACCCTTCAGTCTCGCAGCCAATAGCTTTGTAATGTTACAAGCACGAAATGAATTCTTACTAGTTTATTAAGACTTTTTCCTCAGTAATACTTCTGGTCTAGATATTCTCCCATTTTAGGGAACTGAATTCTCATGGTTTTTTCCAGGGGGTGTGTGTGGGTGGGCGGGGAGGGGGGGTGTCATAATGCATGTAAGAAAAGATGGAGCTTTGATTGCACTGTTGTGGCTACCATCTCAACTTTTTAAACCCTTGTAGAATATCCCTGATTTTGTCAAAAAAAAAAAAAAAAAAGAGGACTTCTTGCTTGTGTATCTGGAAAATTGCTCTGCAGAATATATACTATGGTAGTATCAGTTTCATGCGCAAACCTATTGAACAAGAAGTTTGTGCTAAGTTGTACTTAGCCAACTCTTAACTCATACAACAAAATATGGGTAAGCAAATTATCTTAAAATATAACTTCAAACAGCACTGTTTGACCTATGCATTGATTTAAAAAGACTGTTCTAATTTTCTTCTTTTGACATCCTAAGTGTATTACTGCATGTATACATTACTGAATGTTTCCTTCATGCAGTGATCCATTTTGAAGCCTAAAATCCAGCATGGTTAGCCCTGACTATTCCTGGTTTCTCATATTGCATTAAACTATAATCTAAGTCAATTTCAGAGCCACAACATTCCAAAAAGCCCTTTTACACCATACTCCTTTTTGTTTTCTTCTCTCTGACATCATGAATCACAACCCCAGCCTAGTCCAGGAGGATAGTGCAAGAGATTTTTGGTGCACTCTGCAGCTTCCTTTCCGTTCCATTTTGTTTTTGACTCAGCAGAAGCAGAAGCAAGAAGATGGCAAAGGTCATCTGGAGTGATGGAGCACAGGGCAACAGGGGTCTCAGTGTGCATGGTAGTGAGGGCAACTGTGACTGGGATTAGGCTGCGGCAGCTAAGCTTCCTAGGGTACGGCAAGCAGCCCCAGAACCCTTCTCTGGTTTATGCAAAACGATGCAGCACAGTCTAAGGGTAGAAATGGGGCAGTGGTGGGTTGCCCCTGGTTCAGACCGGTTCGCAAGAACCAGTAGTAAAACTGGCTGGAGGCTCCGCCCACTGACCCGGACGGCGTGAAAGTTGATCTGCACATGTATCGTGCCTGCGCACGAGCCAGAAGTGGGCTTCAGCAGGTTCTGACCAGTTCTGGAGAACCAGTAGTGAAATTTTGAGTAGTTCAGAGAACCGGTAGTAAAAATTCTGACTGGCCCTGCTCCCATCTATTCTCTGCCTCCCAAGTCCCAGGTGATCAGGAAAAAATGGGGATTTTGCAGTAACCTTCCCCTGGATTGGGGAGGGAATGGAGATTTTACAGTATCCTTTCCCTGCCACGCCCACCAAGCCATGCCACGCCCACCAAGCAATGCCATACCCACCAAGCCATGCCCACAGAACTGGTAGTAAAAATGTTTGAAACCCACCACTGGTGCGGACATGATGTGAACCGATAGTAAAGGTAAGTAGAACCCACCCTTGAAATTGGGGGGGGGGGGGCGGAAATTGAGTACAGACTCTTACCTTATTGAGGCTTAGAGCTGAGAGGAAGCAAGCCTGGAATAACTTGGATTTGTCCTCGGCTAATGACAGCAATGGGAATTGTCAGGACTGTGGTCGCTGAGTGATGCAGTCACGCAACATATTATCTTATGACTGCATTGCTTAGAAACAGAAATTCCAGTTCCAATTGTGGTTGTAAGTGGAGGACTTTCTGTAATGAGCCTGAAGAACATTATAGTATGTATCTATTACTTATATTGAATTAATAAAGTGCCTTACAGTACACTGTGTATTGTTTTTAATTTAAAACTGGTATATGGGTTTTGCAATTTGCACTGAATTAGAACCATGCAACGATCTATATCCTGTACAGGTTAGGAAAAGGAAGTGATGATCTACAAAATTCAGAGAATTGAAGAATTATACAGTTTAACTTTTTAAAAAAGAAAATCCATAAGGACCAATCAAATGCAGCTTTTTCTTGATTATTATGCAAAGGATTCAAAATACTTCATTTTAATTTTTCTCTTTCTCCTGAGAATCTGTTCTGGGTAAATGGTGAGTTAGGTTTTTTTCTGCTGTTTTATAAATTAGGAGCATTAAGGGCAGAGCCACAATCTATTGTGACTGGTGTGGTGCTTTACTCTTCCTGTTATGTTGCTTCCCTAGTTTGAATAGACTTCCCTAAAAGTCATTTCCAGCTGACTTAATACAAAGCCATAAATTTTCCGACTACATCTTAGCCTATTATGGTGTTTGAATGTATCTAGTCTAGCTTAGTTAATAGTTGTGTATTGTACAAACCCAGAAAAGTGGGTTAATGGAGTAAACTGAGGTTATATTCCTCACAAGAGTATAATGCAAAGTAATTTCATATAGAGGCTAAATCGCAAGACATCTTTAGTTCTTTCCTCTGCTGTGAATCTAGTAGGTGGCCTTCGTAAACTATTCAGTCCATCAGTTTTGAACAAGAGAATTAAAGGTCAGGAAAGGGGTTAAGTATCCCCTCCCACCTGCCAATTGTTCTCAGAAATCCTTTGGGTTGTTAAGTCAGCATTACCAGGAAAACCAAAGATCAGAAAAGTCTGCATTGCAATATGTAACTTTGCTCTCAGAAAGGCCGCCTGAAATAAACAATGTTTTAAAACTGTTTCGCTTACGCCATAGTTATTTTTCACAGCTTTTAAAAGATACCAAAAGCCAGCTGATGAAAACACAGTTCCTGGGTGACAGGACCTTGCAGAGTAGCCAATAACAGGAAACGCGCTGAGGCTGCTCTGTGCTTTGCAATCAAGTTGCTGAGTTATGATTCAGCACAGCACGAAACAGCAGGTGTATTTCCCATGAGGAAATGTGGGTGCCCGAGGCCCTGTGCTAGGATTTAATGTAAAAAGCAATTACAGCGTTTGTATCTGGGCCTTTTGGAATAGATGATTTTCACACTTTTGGTAACCATCTTGCTCCAAACAAGGCAATGAAGGCAGAAAGAAAAGAGTTTAGGTGGCTACTCTCAGTTCTGTTTTTTTTTTTTTAAAAAAAAAGGCAAAAGCTGTTTCTGGATTCAGCTTGGTTCGTACAACCACAAAGTGATTTGTATTTTAACCTGTTGTGAGAAACCAGTCATTGTGGCTTGTAAATCATACTTTAGGCTTATTACAAGTGTACAGAATGTATGTTCTGCCAGCATCCCTTTTGTTGTCCTCAAAATGAGTGGGATCAAACCTTTGGATCCTTTTTAGCAGTTAGAATTACCCCTTAAAACATCTCTCTTCAAATACAAGTAGTCCCCGACTTACAACCACAATTTAGCCCAAAGTTTCTGTTGCTAAAGCGAGACATTTGTTAAGTAAATTTTGCTCCATTTTACAGCCTTTCTTGCCACAGTTGTTAAGTGAATCACTGCAGTTAAGTTAGTGACACGGTTGTTAAATGAATCTGGTTTTCTTATTTATTTATTTATTTATTAATCAAATTTGTATACTGCCCTACTCCCAAAGGACTCAGGGCACTGAACAGCCAAGATAAAATACAGACAATGCAAACATTAAAAAACCCATTAAAAATATTAAACTTTTTGGCCCAAGAACAAATTTAAAACACCCAATTTATAAGACAGATTAAAATAATTTAAAATTTAAAAATTTAAAAGGGAGCATTAGGCCAGGCCAGCCTGCTGGAACAAAAACGTTTTAAGAGCACGATGAAAAGTGCACAGATCCGGGATCCTCCGTATCTCCGGGGGGAGCTTGTTCCAAATAGTAGGTGCTCCCACAGAGAAGGCTTTCCCCCTTGGGGCCGCCAGTCGACACTGTTTGGCCGATGGCACCCTGAGAAGCCCCTCTCTATGGGAGCGTACTGGTTGGTGAGAGGTTATTGGTGGCAGAAGGCGGTCTCGTAAATACCCTGGTCCGATGCCATGGAGCACTCTAAAGGTGGTAACCAAAACCTTGAAGCACACCCGGAAGACCACCAGGAGCCAGTGTAGTTCGCGCAGGAGGGGGGTCACATGGGAGCGCCACATCGCTCCCATAACCATTGACTTTGTCCCATTGACTTTGCTTGTCAGAAGGTCGCAAAAGCTAATCACATGACCCCAGGAAACTGCAACCATCAAAAATGTGAGTCAATTGCCAAGGGTCTGAATTTTGATCATGTGACCATGGGAATGCTGCACTGGCCGTAAATGTGAAAAATGGTCATAAGTCACTTTTTTCAGTGCCTTTGTAACTTTGAACTGTTGTAAATGGAGGACTGTCTATAAGCCTTGGCCTCACCCATTTATGGAATGCAGCCCACAACATGTCTCCTGGTGTGGCCCTTGAGCTTATAGAAATTCCATAACCCTGGCTTAGTGTGTTGTACAAACCCAAACCACTCTGCTATCTATAGCTATCTGTGGTTATAACCGTCATTGTTTTAACACAGTATTTATCAATCTTGGCATCTTAAAGACATGTGAACTTCAACTCCCAGAATTCCCCAGCCAGTTTTGCTTTGCTGGTTTGACTTGGTTTTGCTGGCTGGGAAATTCTGGGTGTTGAAGTCCACATATCTTCAAGCCACTGAGGTTGAGTAATACTGCTTTAGTGTGTGAAGTGTGAATCCAGTCAATATAACTTGATTTCTAGTGGAGCAGAAAACAATCCCCTTTCCAGGGAATGCGAGAAAAAGAAGTATGCATACTGGCTCATGGCTAACTCCAGTAAGGAAAATCAGGGTGCCTTTCTTCCTTTCTTATAACCAGTCAGTGATTGCTCCAAGCACATTCCACATTACCTGAGTTACTTTAATTGTCTTTAGTTGGAGGATCTTGACAACATTCCTGTGAGATATTTTGATTCCTTTGGAGAGAAGCATGCTCTTCTTGTTTTTTTTTTCCCCAGTCTATCCCTGTCCATCATGCTCCAGTTGGAATTGCATACCACCTACATTATGTACAATTTTACGACTCTCTTAACTAATGATATGTAAGCTGTCTGCCTGACAAAGCTTCCCCTTTGGTAAACCCTTGGAGTAATAGTTTCAATTCAACTCATTATAAAATATTAAAACTGATAACAGGGAAGAAGAGGATTTAAGGCTGTCACAACGTGTTATGAAATTCTTTTTAACTGCATGTTTTACAGGGTGTCAGCAGGTGGCAACACCTGGCTGAACTTCTCAGCTCCAAAGCTAAGCCAAAACCAAGCTTGGTTTGTACTTGGAGACAAAACTCTAGGGATGTAGGTTAGCCTGGGAAGAAAACAGCGGTGATATTCCTTCAGTATCATTGCTGAGAAATCTGAATGGCCTTGCCCATGAAGTCACCGAGAGTGGGTTCCAACTCAGAAAGTTTACTTGCTTATCTAAAATCAGAAACAGCCATTCCATGCAGCTTCGTCCAGCATTTTCTGCAGATTTGTTTAAATCAGCTGTAGCTTGTTATAATCTCAAGTCCTCCAAAACATTTCCTACAAAGAGATTATTATGGAACAGCTCCAAAGTAAGCTGTTTATAGGACTGTAACCTTGGGATATGGGCAGGGCAGCTTGCTTGGAATGCACTACAATTTACAGGGCTCTTTCAACCTCCAAATAAGGATGGGAATGACTGGTGCAATTTTCCCACTAGTAAACTTGATGTGTAATAATGATGATGATGATGATAACACGAAACAGAAGGCAACAAATGAGGAAAAGCATTCCTGGAAGCCGGACTTTGCCACAATCATCTGCACTGAGAAAGTCTGCCACAAAACAAGCTTCTCCCCCACCATCCCATGTCTTTAGTTCATGTTTCACAAGCTAAAATGAAAAGCAAAAGTCCCTTGGTAGAGCTGCCAAGGTTAAAAAAGTTTAAACAACTTTTTTTTTTTTTTTTGCCATGGCTGTTCACTGCAACACGCCTGGTCACTTGCTGCTCCTTGAATCAGGTGTTTCTCCCTCCCTTCCTTCTGAAAATTCTCATTTGAAAAAAGAAAAAAACTAAGTTGTTATCTCCCTGCACCATTGCTTTCCTGCTGCCCTTCCCTCCTTGCACTAGAATGCTAATGGCACCTCTTGCCCCAGCATTATATGTCCCAAGTCATGGTTTGTTTTATCTACAGTTTGTTGACAGTTGGTTTCTGAGAGCATAAAGTATGTGCCGCAATGGTTAGAGCCGGGATGGCACAGTGGTTAGAGTGCAGTACTGCAGGCTACTTCTGCTGTCTGCTAGCTGCCTGCAATTTGGCAGTTCAAATCTCACCAGGCTCAAGGTTGACTCAGCTTCCATCCTTCCGAGGTGGATAAAATGAGGACCCAAATTGTTGGGGGCAATATGATGACTCTGTAACCGCTTAGAGAGAGCTGTAAAGCACTGTGAAGCGGTATATAAGTCTAAGTGCTATTGTTACAATCTGGAAAAGCAGATTTTCAGATTAATGAAAATCACTCCTTATTTTAAGATGCTATACCCCATATGTGTGGTTCAGATGGACTCTTCCCACTACCAACCCTGCCACCATATTGAGAGACCTCATCTACCAACATACCTGAGATTGGTGAGAAAAAGGGAGATCACATGAATGCTATTTTCCTGCTGCCATACCCTCAGCTATTACCTGACTAAAAAACAGAGAAAAAGGAGGTTGCTGGTAATGCTGGCACTTCAGTTGACTGAAACGTTAGTTGACTTGGAGGTGGCAGTAAAAGAGTGATTTAAAAGCTCCAGTACATGGGTGTCAAACTTGCGTTAGTCATGTGACATATTGCAACTTTTCCCCTCTTCACTAAACCAGGGTGGGCATGGCCAGTGCATGATGCATCTGGCATGCAGGCCACAAGTTTTGACACCCCTGCTCCAGTAGGTCGTACCTTACTTACTATCTTCTTCCTTTGGCACCAGTCTTTTCATGATGGCTCCTGGTGGAACCATATCTGATCAGGTTCGTTGAACTATGAGACAAAGGAGAGTCTATGGCTTCCTAGGCCTGTACACTAGGTCTGCTATGGGAAGAGGTAAGGCAGCCATTTATTATTTGCACCTTCCCATAGCAAATAATGAAATCTCACTAATACAAAAGTGAGGAAAGACGTATGTAGAGGTAGACCCCCAGCAGCCTGATACTTGGGATGCCACCTTGTCCTCTGGCTGCTAAAGAAAAGGGGGAAACTGACAAAACCCTTGTCAATTCCAATGCTGCTCTGTCTAGTTATTGTACTAAGGGGAACTGTAAATCAATCAAATTAGCACCCACCTTATGTGACCTGAAGCCTCAGGCTTTAGGAGAGGACATGAATCAAAAATTCTCCCCAATAGGATGTGTGCAGGGGAGAAATGCTCCCGGTTCGGACCGGATTGCCCAATCTGGTAGCGATGGTGGTGGGTGGTTCGGAGAACCGGTAGCAAAAATCCTTGCGCACCCCCCCCCCCATGCCCAGCCCATGCGATCATCAGAGGCTGTTTTTTTTTTTACTTTTAAAAGTATTTTTTCTACAACCTCTTCGGACAAAAAAATGCTTTTAAAAGTAAAAAAAAAAGCCTCTGACGATCGTGCGGCTCAGCTGGGATCATCAGAGGCTTTTAAAAGCATTTTTTCTACAATATCTTCGGCCGAAGAGGTTGTAGGAAAAAAAATGCTTTTAAAAGCCTCTGACGATCCCAGCTGAGTTGCCTGATCATCAGAGGCTTCTAAAAGCATTTTTTTTTGCAACCTCTTCAGCCGAAGAGGTTGTAGATAAAATGCTTTTAAATGTAAAAAAAAAGGGCGGTGGGCCATGCCCACCCAGTCACATTACCCTCCCCCCCAAGTCATACCAACAGAACTGGTAATAACAAATTTTAGATTTCACCCGAGTGTGTGTGTGTGTGTGTTTACAGTTTCAATTACATCACAGCTAAGTCAGAAATAAGTTAGTTCAGCTTTCCAACAACTGCACAGAATTCCAGGAATTGTGGGTCCTCTATCACTGGAGGTTTTCAAGAAGAGATTGGACAACCATTTGTACGGAATGCTATAAGGTCTCCTCTCTATTCTTGGAATAGAAGGATCCTTCAAGGTTCCTTCAAACCTTTTTATTCTATGTTGTATGTTCCAAACTGGTATGGCAGGACAGAGTTTAAAGGCTTTAAATTACAAGAAAGTGTAGCTCATTTGAATATTATAGGAAATGTCTTATGGTAAACGGTTTAACAAATCTGTTACAGATAGTCCTCCACTTACAACAGTTCATTTAGCGACCGTTCAAAGTTACAATGGCACTGAAAAAAGTGTCTTGTGAACATTTTTCACAGTAACGACTTTTGCAGCATCTCCATGATCATGTGATCAAAATTCAGATGCTTGGCCAATGGTTCGTATTTATGACCGTTGCTGTGTCCCAAGGTCATGTGATGACTTTTTGTGCTCTTCTGACATGTAAAGTCAATGGGGAAGCCGGATTCACTTAACAACCGGGTTACTAACTTATCAATTGCAGTGATTGACTTAATAACCGAGGCAAGAAAGGTCGTGACATGGGGCAAAACTCACTTAACAAATATCTCACTTAACAACAGAAATTGTGGTCTCAATTGTGATCATTAGTTGAGGCAGGGCTGGCTTACCAGTGGGCAGAATGAAAGAATCATTTACAGATCAGAATGGACAGCAGATTAAGTTAAGAAGCTCTCCTTCCATCATCACACAGTATTCATTGCATCTATGATACAAGTAGTTCTTGACTTAACAGCATTTGAGCCCAAAATTTCGGTGGCTAAGTGAGACAGTTGTTTAACCGAGCTTTGCCCATTTTACAACCTTCCTTGCCACAGTTGTTAAGTGAAGCACTGCACCTGTTAAGTTAGTAACATGGTTGTAAAGTGAATCCAGCTTCCCTATTGGCTTGTCAGAAGACTGCAAAAAGTGATTACATGACCCAGGAACACTGCAACCATCATAACTATGCACCAGTTGCCATGCGTCCAAATTTTGGTCACATGACCATGGGGATGCTGGAATGGTCGTGTAAAAACCGGTCATAAGTCCCTTTTTCCAGTGCAGTAGTAACTTCGAATAATCACCAAACAAATGGTTGTAAGTCAAGGACTACCTGTACATAGTTTCCTAACTGCCTTGATGCTCTTGGTTGCTGCTAACATACATTGTCCTGATGGTGTTTTTGGTTGCTGTGATCATGTCACAGAGTATTGGCTGAGAGGCAATAATAAGGTGCTAGTCTGGCTAGTCGTAGTCAGTCTGGCAGTGCTACTGCAGCCGTGAAATCAGTGCACTGGAGGGAGTGTGCAAAGGGAAGGACGAATCTTCCTTTGGACTCAATTGGTAATGTTTCTCCTTATGCTGAAGAGACTTCTCTCTTGCTAGGCAACCATTCATAGAATGTTCTAACTCTGAATGTTCCAAATAGATGGAACCACTCCAACTCTATGATGCTTTATACTTCCAAACAGGATAAATGTAAGCTGTGATAAAATGACTACAAAGGAGGATGTTTTGATAGCTATGTGTGCCTGACTGCGTGCTTAGGCAGACTATCCATCAAGCACTCTCTGCAAAGTTTCTATCCGAAACAAATGATATCGGAGTTATTTGCCCATTCCCTAACCAATATTTGAAATAGCACAGACTGTCAACAATTATGAATTTTATACACACACACACACACTTAGGAAAGAAATATTGAAAACTTAAGAGTAGGATAGATTTTTTCTAATGTGGTCACTGTCCTGTCTAGAAGTGCAAAACAGAAACAGTTTAAAAATAAAAACATAAAATATTACAAGTGGTGCTGGGTTCATCGGTGGACAAAGTTAAACTAATTTTACAAGCAGGTGTAATAGCATTGTAATGTTGGCATTCGACAGCAGACAAGTGTCCTACCTGAACAGGAAAGGAAAGAGAGGAAAAATGGTCATAAATTTGTTCAATAGTTAATATCTTGACTGTAAACTTACCAGAATACATATGATTGGAGAAGTCCTCTCATACTAAGGTGAAAAATGACATGTGGATTTAAATTGCAGAAATTATTTCTGAATCTTTCTCTGATCGTAGAAATTAGCAGCTGCATATTTTATGCAAATCTTTACCTTCTGACCTCCTTTTGAGTGAGGCATAAACAGTCACTCTATTGTAGTGTTTCTCAACCTCAGTCACTTGAAGATGTGTGGACTTCAGCTCCCAGAATTCCCCCGTCCATGGCTCTATTGAAAGGCATTGCAATATCTATGTTTTCACTACCTGCTCAAATTTAGCAATCAGTGATGGGCCCTGGTAGGCCTTTGAAGAGAATTTACGTGAGACTTGCAATTGTAAGTACTGTATGTGTGTATGTATACTGTATGTGTGCTATTCTTCGAGCTCAGAATTCCTAGAAACGTCTTTCTGAGTGGAAATAATTTGATCAGCAATACCTTCATAATTGTAAGGTGATCAACTTTTTTACAATGAGGAGGAGGACACAAATAAATTGAAGAAAAAATATCGTAAATAAAAAAACATTTTATTCATTGCAACAATGAGTCTAATGTGTGCGTGTGTGCTGTGTTGTATTTCAGTAAGAAGTAAACAAAGCCACTTGCACACCATGCACTCTTGTGCACGGCGCACTTTCTCACAACAATTCTCCTGTGCAGAGGGCATGCGTCTCATAATCGTGTCTCGCCGCACTGTACCGAGCTTTGATGAATCGTCATGTCAAATATAAATACGTCACATCACACTCAACGGATCGGATCGGCATCGATCGAATATGGAGATTTACAGTTTAATCTTCAAATATCGAAAAGGAGGACATGTAGGAAGACACGTAGGAGGACACTTTTCAAGAGAGGACAGAACTTACAAAAGAAGGACTGTCCTCCCTAAAGGAGGACGATTGGCCACCTTAATAATTGGGACCTCTCAAATGATTTGTTAAAATAAACTCGTGTGTGTGTGTAGCAGCCAGTTTTTTTCCTATGTAAATCAAGATCTTTATACAGCCATAGCTCAGTGAAATCCCATTCACTAGTTTCTAGGCTTTTTCAGACATCAAACCAACATTTTGCTGCCTATTGGGAGACTAAAGGGAGACTTTAGATAGCAATAGACAGCAAAATGCTGGTTTAATGTCTGAAAAAGCCTAGAAACTAGTGAATGGGATTTCATTGAGCTATGGCTGTATAAAGATCTTGACTTACGAAGAAAAAAAAACCCAGCTGAGAGAAAAATACACATAAAAGCCTATGAAAAGACAAGAATATATATTTTCTTTCCTTTTCGTAGGCTTTATGTGTATTTCTCTTTAGCCAAGTCCTTCCTACGTAAGCCAAGATTTTTATGCAGCCCTAGTTCAGTAAAATCACAATCCACTAGTTTCTAGGCTTTTTTTCTGGCAGCCAGCAACCCTCTGCTGCCCATTGGGAGACTAAGATAGATCTATTTCGGGCTTATAAACCCTCATCCGTTAGCCACACCCACATCCCATGTATCCTCCCTGTAAAGGTACAGTATTTGTTTTCTTTCCTTTTCATAGGCTTTATGTATATCATAAGCCCGAGTTGAAGTCACTGGGAGATAAAAAGACTACAAAGCAAATTGGCAGCATAATTTAATATACAAAATCTTAACAAAAATGCTTCATATACAAATAAAATATGAAATCATACTGCAATGGATAAATCCTTGATTAAAATTGCAATTCATTAAAATAGACCAAATGCAGAATAGAAAAACTCATTAATAAGGGAAATTCATTGGCAGAGTCGGCAGAAAAAAAATAAAAAGGGCTATGGATAATTTTTGGCAATATGTAAGGATAGTCCCAGATCTTAGGACCACCACTGAATAACTTGACTTTGGCACTTGCCGATCTCAATGTTCCTATTGCTGAATTCAAAAGAAAGACTTTGAATCAGTTAGGTTTAAACAACACTCTGATTATCCTTCAGATCCTCATGGAGGGGAATATTTGTAGATCAGGTTGAACTGTGCACAATGTTATTTAATTTGGTAATGAAACATATGCATAAAAATAGAGACCAAAAATAAAAATAGAGACCAAAATAAGACAAACATCTGCAAAAACAACAACAACCAAGCTCAGAGAGCATCAAATACCTCTCAGATAATCTAATTCCATGCCCCATAGAGTTTTAATAGGCAATATCGAGTTAGTAATCTGAGCCACTCCCTACTTAACCTCACACTTTTTTTCTGATTGATGCAGGAAAGTTCTGAATGCCTTCATTCTGTAAAGGGTTTAATTGTTTTGAATAGATTTAATACCTTTGTTGTGCAGCAGTTGTAATTTTAGACAAGGGAAGACCCATACAAACCATGGTACATTAATCAAACTTGGTCATTATTAGGCAGTGGTGGTTTTTAGGAGAGCATCTAATTGGCGAATCCTGGTATAAAGAATTATATGATTCTTACATAATTAAGGATATCTGTACTTCTGTGTGAATGCAGCTTTATAGCTTGCTCATACTCTCCAATCCTGAAAGAGAAAGTTAGGGTGATTAGAACTGTTCTGATGGACATTTTTAATGACCTCTAATCAGTGATGGGTTGCTACCAGTTCACCCTGAATTGGACGAACTGGTAGCAGTGATGGGAGGCTCCGCCCACCCGCCCGGACGTTTCTGTGCATGCGCAGAAGCGTCATGCAAGCGCACGCGAGCCCACGATCAAACAAGTAGCAACGGGTTTTGAAACCCACAACTGCCTCTAATGGTATGGGAATGGGGATGAAAAATTAACATTCTTTTCAAAAAGGTGCAGCAGAATAGAAACAATAAAGTTTTTCAGAAAACTGAAAGAAATTTAAGGGCTTTTTGATTTACAGGAGTTGCTGATCTCCAGCTAGAACACCCTTTTGATTTTAAATGATAACATAAGCTAAACCTTAAACACAAAATAGTGTTTAGTTCAAGATGTAAATGTAATGCTAAAGTACAGAACCCGCCTAAATATGGAATTTAATTTTATTAAAACTGCTGGCTTTTCCCCTTGCCTGGTAGTGAACGTAGAACATACAAGGTTGCATGTATTTTTGAAACCTAAAAACAAGAAACCAGAACTAAACCAAGAAAAAATATTCCTGGGTTTGGGTATAAAGGTACAAAAAGGAAATGGTTTTGTGGGTAGCTAATAACAGATAGTTGATAAACACTTCTAGACAGACAGGAAGGAGTAGTGTTAGCTCGCTGTAAAGAAAAGAAAACAGCAACAGGGAAGTTGAAACTGGTGCAGAGTTAGCCAGGAATTGAATAACTATATGAATTATGCTGTATGTCCTTCAGATTTACCGTATTATCTTCCTCCGCAAGGTCAAAGCGGTTTATTCAGGGGGATCTCCCTCAATAACAGGTGAGATTAGCTGAGACAATGACCTATCTTGCCTGAAGCTAAGCCTGGATCTCCTCAGGCCTAATTCAACATTTTTAATCACTGTATGTTATTAGTAGTAACTTCTCTCTTAGACTGTGACTTACTGTTACCTAAGAAGTTTGCATTGTTGTTGTGTTCTGTTGTGCCTATACAATAGCTTGCTACTTGTATCACATGCAAACCGTGAGAGTTTTGGAAAAAGTTCAGCACACACATATACAAGTAGTCCTCGACTTACAACAGTTCATTTAGTGACTGTTCAAAGTTGCAACGGCACTAAAAATGTGACTTATGGCCATTTTTTCATAGTAACAACCTTTGCAGCATGGTGACGTGATCAAAATTCGAGCACTTGGCAACTGGTTCATATTTATGGCCTTTGCGGTGTCCCAGGGTCATGTGATCATCTTTTGCGACATTCAGACAAGCAAAGTCAATGGGGAAGCCAAATTCACTTATCAATCCAGGTTATTAACTTCTCAACTGCAGTGGTTCACTTAACAACTGTGGCAAGAAAAGTCATAAGATGAGGCAAAACTCAACAAATGTCTCACTTAAATATGGAAATTTTGGGCTCAATTGTGGTCATAGGTTGAAGACTACCTGTACAAGCCCCCGTTTTCAAAACATGGTTAACTAGTTCATAGTGAGTTACTGTATTTTTCAGAGTATAAGACGCACCTATCTTTTTTGGTGAGGAAAAGAAGAAAAAGAAATCTCTCTCTACCTCTGAACAATTTTGCCTCATTGCAGCAAACAGCAAACAGCCTGCTTTACATTCATTTTCGTTTTCAGCATAGCTTGATTAGCACAAAGGGGGAAAAAAATCTGCTCCAGCAATTTACCTCCTTGCAGCAAGCAGCAGAGCCCTGCGCAAAACAGCCGAGAGACAGGAGGCTGATCCAATCTACTTGTGCTAATTAGGCTGTGCTGAAGCTGAAAGGAGCTGTTTTTTCTTGCTGTTTGCTTACAAGGAGGTAACTGCTGCAAGGCAGAGGCCAAAGGGTGGGGGCAATGGGTAGGCGGGGCTACATTCGGTGTATAAGACACACCTAAATTTTCACCCCCTTTTAGAGGAGAAAAAGGTGCGTCTTATACTTTGAAAAATATGGTAAGTGTTGTCATGCATACACTATAATAACCCAATTTCCAGTTGGGAAGTTTAGAGTGAATTAATATTAAACCCAAATAGTTCCAGAGGTACCTTTGGTTAAACTAATGATGAGGTTGACAGAAGATTTAACCTTCCTTTCCTGATGCAAAAAGTGCCCTGCAGTTGCCCTGCAGAGAAGTTCTCCAGAACTTCATAGCTCTCTGTTTTACTTTTCACCTCTTGCCACAGCTGTGGGGAAGCAGCCTCTCAGCTCTGCTCACAAAGGTGTCGATAACATTGCATTAAATCTTGCATTGTTTTTCTTCTAATGCCACTGAAAGAAAGACTATCATTCATGACTCTCTGGCAGAAACCTTTGCCTTCAGCAATGCGTTTACAATGTACTGCTGTATGGATGCCTATATGCAATGTTTTCTGCTCTGCGACAGTGGTGGGTTTCACTTACCTTTGCTACCGATTCACTCGCACATGTGCACTCGCTTCGCTCTCTCTTGCGCCACTTCTGTGCACTGATGACGGATGGGCGGATGGGCAGAGCCTCCCGCTGCCGTTGCTACCGGTTGGTCTGAACTGGGGTGAACCCGTAGCAACCCACCACTGTTCTGCGGGCATAATAAATAAAACAATCAATAGGAAAGCAAGTAACTCTGCTGGTGTCAACAAACATGCTTCAAAATAGCTGCAAGGATTTTTGTCGTCGTGATTTGACAATTACATTTTTTGGAAAAGTACTTCTATCTTTCCTTTTAGAAAAAAATGTTTAGAAGAACTTGGAATGTTAACATATCAGTGTTCTAGTGCCATCCACTGTCTAAACATGGAAACTGCATTTTTCTGTAATGCCACCTTCAGCTGCTTGTGCCCTGGATGTACATTGGCTAGAAATGAAAGTGGCTTAAGATATGCTTTTCCAGATTTCAGGCCCTTGCAATAGAGTCTACAAGGCAGGCATGGTCAAAAAAGTCAAAATGGCAGCCTCGAGCCATGATTGAAGCCCTACCTTTTTGAATGTGTGTCACTGTTTTATACATACATGTGTTAAGCTGCTAAATTAATTCTTGAGGATGCCCTTCATGTTGGCCAGTGAACAAGTGTTAATTGCCCAGATGGCAATTAACCTGGCCTCCAATTGGTCAGTTTGTTTTGTTTTGGAGCCTTGAAATCAGTCTTGATTATTAGCACGTGCCTGGAGAAGCCCCTGCATTTTTCTTGGCAATATTTTTACAAGTGCCCTTGCCTTCTTTTTAGGGCTGAGTTATTCTTCAGGCTTTGCACCTAAGTACGACTATAATTTGAATCCACTGTCTTCTAGTTTTCAGATCAGTAACTAAAATGTATCAAACTACCGGTAGCTCTTATTTGGCAGGAAAGTAAGTACCCAATATGATAATGACTTTTGAGGACTGGTTGAGGGGGAAAAGGCCAATACTATAGTTTGACATTTTTTTCTTATTTGGCTGAGAAGGGGAAACTTGTCAAACTGTTGTTAATTTTGTGTAATTTTTTTTTTAAAGCCTTTCTCTGCCAAATCTGTTTTAAACTAAAGGACACCAACTCAGAGACTGATTGCTTTGTTTCTTTCAATCTCATTTCTCCAATGGATCACAAATCAATAAATACAAAACAAAACACAAAACAAACACCACAAATATTATATTAGTTAATAGTTAATAACACTGATCACATCGAGAGCAGAACAGAGATGTAGAAGCCTGTTAACAAAGCCCTGAACCTCTAAATTACGCTTCTTTTTGGAGATTTAACTACTTCCCCATTTCATTCATTTTTCAGGAAGCTCTGTGTGTGTCTGTGTGTGTGTGTGTAATGTTTTCTTGCAAGGGCAAAGTCTGTTGTTGGTGGGTTTTTTCCAATACTCAGCTGATCTATTGATTGTAACAGAAATTGATAGACTGGTTCACTGACAAACCTCTCATTCACACATACTTGCTGAACTAGCTAACCATTCCATTTGAACAGATTTTGATCTTGTTTCATTGCAACCAATTCTTACACCATTCCAACATTGGGTAAGGAGTCCCACAATCTCCTGTTTAACTCTGGGTGGAATCATATAACCAGATATCATCAGCATATTGATGATGCCTCACCCTGTAATAACAGGTGGCTTTCCCCCAGATTATTGCCATCTTATGTACTGTATATTTCTGATCTTGAGATGATCCATTGCTAACGCAGCCAAAATGAGCTCTTGCACACACGTGAAGTACGCATGTATATTTGTGTGTGCCCACACAGATACACTTCCCAAATCACCCAGTGAGGATTAATCATGCTTAATAACACAGAAAGATGATTGCCCCCTTTTTTTTCATCCTGAAATATTCAGACAAATGTTGGAATGAATACTGTGAAAGAGTATGAATGAATGTTTAAAGCAGGCTGACAAAGCATTCCAAACAGGAATGTTTTATTATCAAAGGTTCTAAGAGCAAAAACCTAACTTTATGTAATTCCTAGCTAAGACAAGATAATACCATCCACGAACAACACATGTTGTACATTTGGAGACACGCAAACCACTGATTTAAGATTAGATTTTGCTTGCGTAGTCCTGTGAAGGTGTGGGATCTGCACCAATAGACTGCCTGTGGTCCAGTTTTCCATCCATGTGATATTACTGTCTTTTAAATCCCTTTGATTTACCAAATGCGAAGAAGAGCTGAGTGAACGTCCATCTTCATAATCAAGAACCAACACTATTCTAATATCACAAGGAGAAGTGGGCAGTTGGTGCATATACTAATAACAATCAGTACGTAAAAGTGGCTGTACTATCAGTGTTTCATCTAGGAGCTTCCTTTATTGCACAAAGGGATCAATAATAACTCTTGCAATTCATGAAGCAATCATAATAAAATAGGCATTACTAATCCTGCAATTTTGCAATAATATGTTTTGTGATGGTTTGTAATATTGGAAAAAGCCTAATGCAGACTGGGGGAAAAATAACTTTTCATCAATGATGTTTGCTAGTGCATAGTATATATACAGATTTATAGCCAAAGCCAGTTTGTTCCGGGGTATTGATTCTGCTTTCAGAATTTATTCTGTCATGACTACATTAATGTGACATAAAACAAGAGCCAAAATAAATGCCCACATGCTCACTATTCATTAGTATTAAACCACTTTACACACAAGTTATTTCTTAGACAGGGGTAGGTAAAATTTAATGAAGTCTCCAAGTGCTGTTCAATTAAATTGTCACAAGCTACAATACTCCAATGTTATGGAATATGTTGAAAGGAAAATCAGCTATGGTTAATACAGATTTTTCAGAGTGTATTTCATAGTCACATAAAATGGATTTAGGTTGCATGAATCTTTATAACTGAAGATTCTTGCTTCAAACAGCTACATCTGAATTGTCCTTTTTAATGGGATAAACGGTAAAGTATTAAAAGTGCACGGGTAACTAAATTAACAGTATTTAGTATGTTTTTGTTGAGATGTAAATTAAAGTTTTGTCCTCGCTTTTGATTACTTCTTGAGCATGCCTCCCAATATTCCAGAAGTACAAAAAGTTCTCAGCTCCTAATAGGCTGCGGAATTCCATCTCCATTCCATAGTATTCCGGTTTTAATTTATTTAATCTCTGTTTATTTTAATATTTAATGTTTTAATGCTTTGTACCTATGGTTTTGATGATGTTTGTAAGCTGCCCAGAGTTGCTTGACAGTGAGATGGACAGCATATAAATCAAATAAACAAATAGACAAAAAAAACCAACAGCAAGCAAATAAAAATCTTGCCTTATAAAGATATTTATTTCTCTTGACTATTTCTCCTTGTTGCTGATTACAGCATTCTAGTATTACTTCCTGGTTTTTTTTCGTACACATTGTTCAAAATTGTTCTTTCTCATAAAAGCACTTTGGGTTTCCTTCTAATAAATTTTGAAGATAGATTGTGTGCCCTCACTTCTAGTGACTTCATGGACATACGTTTTCCAAGATGGTCTTTCCCCAACCTGGTCTTTCAAGTTTTTCAATGCCACTGTAACTGAGTCCACACAACCTTACTATTGAGTTGACTCATTTTCCCTTCCCTTCTACCTTTCCCAATATCATAGATTTCTCTATAGAGCTGGGTCTTTGGCTAATGTGTCCAAGATATGGTATGTTGAGCCAGATAATTTGTGCCTCAGTAGATATTGTAGATATTGAGTTAGACATTTGCAACATTAAAATTCACTGTGGCTCAATGCATCATCTGATAATCTTTGACACGTGTATAATGGTATAATGCTTCTGCTTTGAAGTTATATGCAATGCCAATTTGAGTCTTCCCTATCTGCAGCTCATTGTCTTCTAATGAGCCAAAACCTGGGACAAAATGAAGCTGAATAAAAAGAAAGAACAAGATGAGAAGCCTTTAAAAGAGAGAGAGAACAAAACCAGAATTTTAGTCAAAAGCTTGCTTAATGACAGAAAATGAAAGCTTCTTTTATCATTCAATCGCTAAAGCCCTACCCATAGGTAATTGTAAGAGTAGCCTAAATATAAATGTCTATTTCAGTTTTTCCACACAGTATCAAGATTGTAAGGTGAATCTGCAGAAGAATACATAAATATGTTGATTTACAATTCCAATTTCATTCAAGTTAAATAAGGACTAATGTAAAAAAACATTGCCATGCCACACAGATTTAGAACTTCTTGTTGTTGTTACAGCATATTACAGTGGTTCCTCAGTACTCAACTGCTTTGAAACTTATTGAATTTGGTAACGGATTTTGATGTGAAAATTTATCCTGGTACTCATTGTTTGGTACCCAATGTACAAGCTAAAATTTATCGGTGTTGGTTGTCTTTTTCCTTACGGCAAAAAATTGTTTTGATACTCATCATTTTTCGGTACTCATTACACCTTCCAGAACCAATTAACGATGAGTACAAAGGTACCAATGTATTTATGAGATAGAAAAATGTTATTCATGTCAAGTGAAAACACAGTGAAATACTGGATGATCTAATCACTCCACTATATTATAAGGTCTCAACCTCACACTTCTCAAGCAATTTTCTGTTGCCCACAATATTACATAGAGGCATGAATAAGGCCCCCAGGACACAGAACTACTCCAAAAGATGGCAAAATTGTTGCTGCCCATTTTGCAGGTATACAAATTATTAACAAGGATGGAGAAAAAAGGAGTGTGTTGGCTTGCCTGAAGCCCAGGATAGAAAGTATCTTACTCCACTGCATATATAGCAGCAGAATGAAAGTCTACTCCAGGCATCTGACCAATTGTCCTTGTTCCTTCATCTTCTCAGGTTATCTCATCTGGAGGGGAGGCCATGTAAATTGCAGAATTGGCAGGATCCATGAGAACAGTGTTGGGGAACAACCTGACCTTAGCTGTGTTAGGAGTAGTAGGGGGTAGGAGTTACTCTTTTTTTTTGAAAAAGTTTTTTATTTTATACACAAACAAACATTTAATACATCAATCTTCCCTTCTGTGTGATCTCTCAGTGTTTTCTCCGTGATTTCATCTTTTTTTTCTTCTATCTTCATTTTTATCTTTCTCCAAAAGTACAATATTTTAATTATACCATTTTTTTTACATAGCTATTAATTTACTTATCTATATCTCTTTTCTAACCAATGGAAAAATTGATGCCATATCTTAAAGTATTCTGAGTTCTCTCTTTCTTTAATCATCAAAGTTAATCTATTCATTTCTGCACAGTCTAACATTTTTTAAATTCTCCTTCCAGAGGTATTTTCTCTGCTTTCCAATTTTGTGCAAAAACAATCCTTGCAGCTGTTATTACATGTATAATCAAATAAGTATTTTCTTTGCTAGTTTTCTCTGGAAGGATACCCAGTAGGAACAGCTCTGGTTTTAAATCAATACATTGTTGTGTCATTTCTTCTAACCATGTCTTAATTTTATTCCAATAGTTTTTAGCTTCTGAACATGTCCACCACATATGATAATAAGATCCTGGTAATGGTGGACATTTCCAACATTTAGCTGATTTATCTTTAAACATTTTTATCAGTTTCTCAGGGGGCATATAACATCTGTAAAACATTTTATACTGATTCTCTTTATATGCAGTGGACATTGTTAGTTTGTAATTCCTTTCCCATAACTATTGCCATTTATCTAAATTATTTGAGTGTCCAAAATTCTTTGCCCAAGCTATCATTGTTTCCTTTACTTGTTCTTCCTCTAACTTGATGCAAAGTAAAAAATTATAATTTTTTAAAATTAATTTATCTTCTATTCCTGTATCCTATCCAACAGTCTTTTCTAAATAAAAACCATATAGTTTAACATCTTTTTCATATCTTGTTTGCATGTACATATACCAATCCATCTCAATCCCGTTTTTCAAATTCTTGTTTCCTCTTCAATTCCCCCTTATCTGTTAATAACTCCTTATATTTAACAATATTTCTAAAGTTAAACATATTTGGGTGTATTAAAACTTCCATTGTTGATAACCATATTGATATTTTCACATAGTATTTATCTCTAACCTTCTCCCATGCCAGTGGTGGGTTGCTCCTGGTTCGCACCGGTTCACACGAACCAGTAGTAAAAAAATTTAGTAGTTCAGAGAACTGGTAATAACATTGGCTGGCCATGCCCCCGAACTGGTCCCCGGCCTGGTCGCCGCTCGCTTACCCTGCCCACCTCATCAGAGGCTTTTTTTTTAACTTTTAAAAGCATTTTTTTACAACTTCTTTGGCTGAAAAAATGCTTTTAAAAGTTAAAAAAAATCCCCTGATGATTGCGCGGCTCAGCTGGGATCCTCAGAGACTTCTGAAAACATTTTTTCTGCAATCTCTTCAGCCGAAGAGGTTATAGGGGGAAAAAATCCCTTTAAAAGCTTCTGGTGATCCCAGCAGATTTGCCTGATTGCCAGAAACTTCTAAAAGCCTTTTTTTCTGCAACCTCTTAAGGTTGTAGAAATAATGCTTTTAAAAGTTTAAAAAAAAAAGTTGGCCATGCCCTCCCATTCACATTACTCCCAAGCCACGCCCACAAAATAATCCACGCCCACAGAACTGGTAGTAAAAAAAATTAGAACCCACCCCTGTCCCATGCCAATAACAATGGAACAATCTGACCTTAGCTGGGTTAGGAGTAGGAGGTAGGAGTTACTTTCTCATGAAGTTCCAAGGCTTCCACATTACAGTGAGGTTCCAGGAGCGTCTTTTGCAGATCTAAAGGTTTGCTGTTCTTAGCTGCTCTCTATTCAGGAGTCCTCTTCCATATAACCAGTTCCAATGTCAACAGCAACTGATGAAGGGAAATTTCCTGACACAGTAATTCCAGCAAATATTTAAGAATAATTCTCTATTGAATTGATAGCACATTTCAGGGAATATTTAAATGCCAAGCACAGGCAGAAAAATCACTGTGGTATCAGGGATCTCAACAGATATTGATATGCTGGAGCAGGGGTGTCAAATTCAAGGCCCGCAGGCTAGATCCAACCTGCTGGGTGCTTAGATCTGGCCCACGGGGCCTCCCTGGAACCAGTGAAGGACCAGCCCGCAGTGCCTCTGCCAGCAAAAATGGAGCTCAGGAGGCTGCATGCAGTTCCCGAGCTTCATTGTTGCTGGCAGAGGGTTGCAGGAGGCCGTTGCAGTGAAAAATGGAGCTTGGGAGCCCATTTTCGCTGGCAGAATGCTTGGGCCACCACAGGCGCCGACACGAGTGACATTAAGCTGGCCACGCCCACCCTGCCCACATTCACCCCAGCCCCTTCGAGGTCAAACACAACCCTGATGTGGACCTCAATGAAGTCAAGTTTGACACCCCTGTGCTAGTGAATGTCTACTTTGTGTCCAGGGGGAAACAGCTTATCACTGATACCATCAGAACTTGATGAGAAATCATGGCAAAATATGGTGTTTAAACCTTGGTCCTGACCTACCTATATTAGGTAAATGCTCTTTTCATATCTTTCACCATATCTAACATTTAACATGTGTTAACATTGGAATTTTAATTATTTTACCTCTCTTAGTCTGCTAGTGATTAACTGATTATTATGTTCATGCCTTGAGAGATGGCTAAACTCAAAGATATATGCGGCTTGGTTCAATTCATATATCAAAGTTTTCATGGGTTTTTTTTTATGAAGTTGCCTTAAATGACTTAATGCTATGAAAGGATACAAGAATATACAATGGGGCAAAAAAATATTTAGTCAGCCACCAATTGTGCAAGTTCTCCCACTTAAAAAGATGAGAGAGACCTGTAATTGACATCATAGGTAGACCTCAACTATGAGAGACAAAATGAGAAAACTAATCCAGACAATCACATTGTCTGATTTGGAAAGAATTTATTTGCAAATTATGGTGGAAAATAAGTATTTGCTCAATATCAAAAGTTCATCTCAATACTTCGTTATATATTCTTTATTGGCAATGACAGAGGTCAAACGTTTTCTGTAAGTCTTCACAAGGTTGGCACACACTGTTGCTGGTATGTTGGCCCACTCTTCCATGCAGATCTACTCTAAAGCAGTGATGTTTTGGGGCTGTCGCTGGGCAACACGGACTTTCAACTCCCTCCAAAGGTTTTCTATGGGGTTGAGATCTGGAGACTGGCTAGGCCACTCCAGGACCTTGAAATGCTTCTTACGAAGCCACTCCTTTGTTGCCCGGGTGGTGTGTTTGGGATCATTGTCATGCTGAAAGACTTAGCCACATTTCATCTTCAATGCCCTTGCTGAGGGAAGGAGGTTTGCACTCAAAATCTCACGATACATGGCCCCATTCATTCTTTCCTGTACACGGATCAGTCGTCCTGGTCCCTTTGCAGAGAAACAGCCCCAAAGCATGATGTTGCCATCCCCATGCTTCACAGTAGGTATGGTGTTCTTTGGATGCAACTCAGCATTCTCTCTCCTCCAAACACAACGAGTTGTGTTTCTACCAAACAGTTCTACTTTGGTTTCATCTGACCATATGACATTCTCCCAATCCTCTTCTGGATCATCCAAATGCTCTCTAGCAAACTTTAGACGGGCCCGGACGTGTACTGGCTTAAGCAAGGGGACACGTCTGGCACTGCAGGATCTGAGTCCCTGGCGGCGTAGTGTGTTACTGATGGTAGCCTTTGTTACATTGGTCCCAGCTCTCTGCAGGTCATTCACTAGGTCCCCCCGTGTGGTTCTGGGATTTTTGCTCACCGTTCTTGTGAACATTTTGACCCCATGGGGTGAGATCTTGCGTGGAGCCCCAGATCGAGGGAGATTATCAGTGATCTTGTATGTCTTCCATTTTCTAATTATTGCTCCCACAGTTGATTTCTTCACACCAAGCTGCTTGCCTATTGCAGAATCAGTCTTCCCAGTCTGGTGCAGGTCTACAATTTTGTTTCTGGTGTCCTTCGACAGCTCTTTGGTCTTCACCATAGTGGAGTTTGGAGTGTGACTGTTTGAGGTTGTGGACAGGTGTCTTTTATACTGATAACAAGTTCAAATAGGTGCCATTAATACAGATAATGTGTGGAGGACAGAGGAGCCTCTTAAAGAAGAAGTTACAGGTCTGTGAGAGCCAGAAATCTTGCTTGTTTGTAGGTGACCAAATACTTATTTTCCACCATAATTTGCAAATAAATTCTTTCCAAATCAGACAATGTGATTGTCTGGATTTGTTTTCTCATTTTGTCTCTCATAGTTGAGGTCTACCTATAATGTCAATTACAGGCCTCTCTCATCTTTTTAAGTGGGAGAACTTGCACAATTGGTGGCTGACTAAATACTTTTTTGCCCCACTATATAACCTTGTTTCCTTAACAACTGTAAAGCAATTATCTCTGCATTTGGGATCTTTCACTGATATATACACATGCCTGAACTTTGATCAACCTTCTGTGTTTGATCTGAACAATTTTGTGTTCTTTGCTCTTTGCTTGTCCTGATCCAAGAGACCAATTACTCACTGTTAAGTTGCTAGTTTAGGTATTAATAAAATAATTGCTTGTCTCCAGTTATCGGTGCTTTGGGACTGAATTTTCCACCACAGAGAAACAGTTGCCTATGACTTAATAAGCACTTCTTGAGTTAGGGAAAGATAGAGAAATGCATCGAAAGGCAACAAAATCCAACCCCCTGCTCAAGCAGGAGACCCTATACCATTGCAGACAGTGGCTATCCAATCTCTTCTTAAAAGCCTCCAGTGATGGAGCACCCACAAGTTCTGAAGATAAGCTGTTCCACTGGTTAATTGTTCTTGATATTAGGAAATTTCTCCTTAGTTCTAGGGGTTCCAAAATCAAAACACTGCTGGAGATATTGGTTTCAAGCTCCTACTCTTCTATATATTGGATCATTTTGGATTGTTGGACCTGATGCCAACTGCTACTATGGTTTTTGCTTTACCTTAGTGCACCTAGTAGTATAACTTTTGGTTGGATTTACATACTGGCAAATCTTCTTTGTGCCTATTGTTTGAATATGAGGAATAACAGAATCATGAACTTCTTGGCTTACTTCAACTTATCTATGCGAACCTAAATGGACCCTGACATGGTAGGAATTATTCTTGCATAGGAATCTCTCAAGGAAGTAAATGACACTTAAAGGGAATAATAATAATAATAATAATAATAATAATAATAATAATAATAATAATAATAATATTCCACTGGAACTTGTGTCACAACTACCATCTGCCTGTATCAAAGAACTGGTAGGATCATAAGCCTAAAAAAGTGGTCGAAAATGAGCATGCAAAACTACTGTGGGATTTCCGAATACAGACTGACAAAGTTTTGGAACACAATACCCCGGATATCATGATTGTGGAGAAGAAAAAAGTGTGGATCATCAACATTGCCATACCTGGTGAGAGCAGAATCGATGAGAAACAACTTGTGGCTTCCGCTGGTGCCGCAGGCATCGCCTGACGATCTTTTTTAGATCGCCAGCTCCGAAATTCCGTTAAGCCGTCCTGACAGCGTAAAACAGCTGTCCGACGGCTGTGCAGTCCCCTCTTCGGGAGAAGAAGGGGGGCAGAGTAGTTTCCGGAAGGTAGAGCCGCCAAAAAAGCTCCTGGGATTAATTCCAGGGGCTGGAAAGGTGGGCTCCCCAGGGAAACGAACTCCGGACTTGGAGCGCTGCTACAAATGCAGCAATAGGTGCCGCGACCGGCTCTGCAAGCAAATTGATAGTTTTAATGAGTCCAAAAGCAGACGGAGTGAAAGCAGGAGTACTGGCAACAAGATTTCAAAGCTTAACTCCAAAGTACTTTGCTGTTGATGAAGTTAATTGAAAGAGGAAGTGATCAATTGAGACTGTCATTGCTGGGATTCTGAGAAGTGGAAGTGAGTACAGAAGAAGTTTGCTGAGATCTTTTTGCATTTTAAATTGAAGCTGCTAGAGAGAAAGAGCCTGGGGAGGAAGATTATTCTTATGCTAAAGGCAGCAATTTAAATCTGTTTAGAGCTGGTTTTAGTGACTTTTGAGACTTTATACTTGCAAAGTGGGGTAAAAAGGAGAAAAGATTTTTTTGAAACAAAGAAATTAAAATAGCTTCTAAACAGACTAAACCAGCAGCATCAAAAATAGGAGGGGGTTCTACTACAGTCTCTACTGTGACACAAAAGGCTCAACTTCCGGTTGAAATACAAAATAAGGAGGATTTTATGAAAGAACTTAAGGACTTTATAAAACAAGCCATGAGTACTCAAACAGCGATGATAGAGGAAAAAATAGAAGAGAAACTAGGGAAATTTGAGGATGAAATAAAAAAAATTAGGGATGTTGTTGCAAAGAAGCATGATGATATAAGAGAAGACATTGTGCTGGCTGTTTCAGGCTTGTCTAAACATCTTGTCCAGCTTGATGAAAGAGTGGAAGAAATTCATGAGGCTACTTTAGATTTGGAGACAAAAATGGGTGAATTTATCACTAAATCTGAAAGATTGGAAAATGAAATGCTTATGATACAGTATAGATCCATGGAGTTTGCCTTGAGAGTGAGAGGATTGAAAGAGAATGGTCGGGAGAATTTAAGAGACAGATGTGCTGAAGTTATTGCATCAGTGGCTGGATTAAAAAAGGATGAGATAATTAGCCAAATTGACAAAGCTTACAGAGGATTGCAAAATTCATGGATTGCAAAAAACAAAAATTTGCCAAGAGATGTGGTGATTTATTTCATAGACAGAAGAATTAGAAATGATGTGTTGCAAGCTTCCTATAACAACAAGGTACAGGTTTCTGGACAGGATATTAAGATACTGAAAGAGATTCCTCCCAAAATGCTGAGAGACAGAAAGGACTTTGGTTTCCTAGTGGATGAGTTGAGAAGGCAACAAATAATGTACAGATGGGATGTACCAACAGGCATAATAGTGACTTATGGCGGGGAAAGATATCGTTTGAATAATGTTTGGAAAGCAAGAGAATTTTATTATAACGTTCTAAAAGTTGGACACCCACCTGAGGGGAATAAAAAGGGAATTGAAAAAGAAAAACAGCAGATGCAAACATACGCAAAGGCGGTGGCTGGAGAACCTAAGAAACAAGATGATCAGACCCAATTGGATTTAACCTCTCTCTCTTTTCCCTTAAGTAAATTGGAAGGAGTGGCACTTGATTCATCAAAGACAGAGGAACTGAGAGAACAAAGAGAACAACATTTGACAAGATCAACTTTTAAACAACAACAACATTTGATTCAAAAAACAGAAGGGAGGGGGGGGGGGGGGCAAGACCTAAGATAAAGGTGAAGGAAGATCTTCAGGAAATGCTCTTTAAGCTTCCAGGGAGCAAAAATGCCGGCTAAATTTACTCAAGCACAAAATCTAAGAGAAAATTTTTATAAAATGTTTTATAGATGGCATTTAGATCCAAAAAAGCTGTCATGTATGTATCCTAACGTACAAGCCAAATGTTGGCGGTGTGATTGTGAAGATGCAACGTACTTTCATATATGGTGGACTTGTAAGAAGATTAAAGCATTCTGGATAAAAATTTGGTGGGTAATGCAGAATATTTTGAAAAGGTGGTTGAAATTTACACCACAATTGTTTTTATTGGGTATTACAAATGATTGTACAGTAGTAGAGATGAAATAGTTATTAAATTTAATAACAGCAGCTAGATTGCTGGTTGCACAATATTGGAAGAAAGACTCTTTACCCACTGTAGAAGAATGGACTTTAAAAGTAATGAATTTAGCTGAAATGGCAAAAATCTCAGCATATTTGAAAGACCATACGCAGGAAAAATACATTTTGGAGTGGAGGAAATGGATTGACTATATTCGGAATAAGTATCAAATAAGAAGACATCAAATTGCGTATGAATGAAAAAGAATTATAGAAACGTTGTGTTAATTATACTGGAGTTAAGATTATAGAGGGGGGGTTGTTAACTGGAAGTTAGATAGATTAACTTAGATGATCTTTGTTTTTTTTCCTTTTCTTTTAATACCCTGTATTTTATTCTGGGAAGTTGGGGAAGGGAAGGGGAGGGAAGAAGAGGGGGGGTGTTGGGAGGGGGGGAATGTTTTTTTATCTTGTATTGTTATAAAACTTTTTAATAATAAAAAAAAAGAGAAACAACTTGAAAAAGTCACCAGATATCAGGACTTGAGAATCGAACTGCAGAGACTCTGGCATAAACCAGTGCAGGTGGTTCCAGTGGTATTTGGCTCACTGGGTGTTGTGCCTAAAGACTTAGGCAAGCACTTAAAAACAATTGGCGCTGACAAGATCACCATTGGTCAGCTGCAGAAGGCCATTTTACTGGGATCTGCTCGTATAATCCGCCGATACATCAAGCAGTCCTAAACGCTTGGGAAGTGTTCAACTAGTGATTTGGGATACGAAATCCATTATGGTCATCTCGTTTGCTGTGTATACTGTAATAATAATAACAATAATAATAATAATGAAGAAGAAGAAGAACTGGGTGAAGTTGAAATTAAATGAGGCATTTTCCAGGCGATTCCCTTTCACCCCTACTTTTTATACTCTCAATGCTACTACTGACAATCATTTTGAAGAAGATGAACTGTGGATACGAACTTGCAAAGAAAGGACTGAAAATCTCGCACTTGATATACATGGATGATTTGAAGCTGTTTGGTAAAACAAAAGCTGAACTGAATTTATTAATTGAAAACACAAAAGAATTCAGCCAAGACATTGGTATGCAGTTTGGAATTGACAAATGTGCAACAATAGTAACCAAAGCAGGCAAGATCATAGAAGAGGATGGAATAGAACTAGAGAACGAAGAAATGATAAAGGCAGTAAAATCAGAAGAAGGCTATAAGTACTTGGGGATTTTAGAGGCCTCTGACTTAATGCATAATAAAGTCAAGGAATTATCTTCAGCCAAGTACATTCAGCAAATTCATAAGATATTAATGGCCAAATTGAGTGGAGGAAACATCACAAAAGCCATAAATACTTGGGCTATACCTGTGATTCGATACTCTGCAGGAATAATTGACTAGATCCAGATGGAGTTAGACAATTTGGACAGAAAAACAAGAACAATGAATCATGCCTAAAAGTGATGTTGACCGATTATATTTACCAAGAGCAGAGGGTGGTCAAGGACTCCTACACGTAAAGCAGACTGTGGAAGAAGAAAAACATAGCTTGAATGATTACATCCAGAAGAACCAATGATTAAGGAAGTAAATAAAGGAAGCCTTTTAAAGACAACTAAAACAAAAGCAGAATATAAGAAAGAAGTAATTGAGCAGCGAGCTGAAAATTGGAAAAGCAAAGCTTTGCATGGCCAATACTTGAAAAGTATTGAAGGCAAAGCTGACCAGAAACTAACTTGGAACTGGTTAAGATCAGGAGTACTGAAAAAAGAAACAGAAAGCTTTATTTTGGCAGCTCAAGAACAAGCCCTAGCCACAAACTGCATGAAGGCAAAAATTCAACATGTTACTACCAACAGCAAATGTCGCCTCTGTAATGAGAAAGATGAGACAGTCAACGACCTGATCAGTGGGTGCAGCAAAATTTCACAAACTGACTACCTACAACACCATGACCGCGTTGCTAAGATGATTCACTGGAAATTGTGCCCGAAGTTTGGATTTGAGTACAGCAAAAACCACTGGGAACATCAGGTTGAGAAAGTTTTAGAGAATGAGAAACTCAAGATCTTGTGGGACTTTAGGATTCAGACTGACAGGCACTTGGTCCACAACACACCTGACATAACAATAGTTGAAAAGAAAAAAGTATGGTTCATTGACATTGCAATATCTGGTGATGCACAGATTGAAGATAAGCAGTAAAAAAAAAAAATCACAAAGTACCGGGACTTGCAAATGAGCGACTGTGGAAAAAGAAATTGTGTGTTGTCCCGATTGTAATTGGAGCCCTTGAAGCAATACCCAAAGGGCTACCCCGCTATTTAGAAATTCTAAATTTATCAGACTTGAATATTTTGACTGCAAAAAACCACCTTACCCAGAGCTTACATCCTCCGACGATACCTTAACAGTTCCTAGGTCCTTGGTTAGGACTCGAGCTGCTGAGCTATTAACCAACCTCAAAGACTGTGAATCTCACTACAAATTAAATAACAATAACAATAACAATAATTTTAAGAAGATACTTAGTTGATACCTAGGATGCTGGCAGCAACCCGTATCAACAATTAGGACCAGTCAATGATATTTATGATACATTTTTAAATGTTCAGTTGACTGAGCTTCATGTTTAATGAATGATGATGATGATGATGACGATGATTTCTCAGGACTTGAGAATCGAATTGCAGAGACTCTGGCATAAACCAGTGCAGGTGGTTCCAGTGGTACTTGGCACACTGGGTGCTGTACCGAAAGACCTCGGCAAGCACTTAAAAACAATTGGCGCTGACAAGATCACCATTGGTCAACTGCAGAAAGCTACCTTACTGGGATCTGCTCGCATAATCCGCCGATACATCAAGCAGTCCTAAACGCTTGGGAAGTGTTCGACTAGTGATTTGGGGTACGAAATCCAGCATGGTTATCTCATTTGCTGTGTATATTGTCATTTTTGTTTATAATAATTTCATTCTTGCCAAACTGAACAAAGTATTGACTACTCTATTATGCAAACTTAACCAGCCTGGTTAGGATTCTATTATGTAGCAAGCTTTGGAAGACTTGATATATTTTAAGGAGCAAGAAGCAGCCATGACTAGGTGGGCCTTTGCATAAATCCATCCTGTGCAGCAGTTATGACTTATCCAGGATTGGACAGCCTTTCTTACAATCACTCATGCCTTATCTCCCATCTGGACTACTGTAATCTACACAGCGCTACCGTTTAACCCCACTCAGAAGCCACAACTGATCCAAAAAGGGCATTTGTCCTACCTTAAACGCTGATTCTCTCCTGGCTGCAGAGTGGGTCAAGAATGGGTTAACAGAGTCCAATCTGTCAGGAGACTGAGTCAGAATTTTGTGGCCACGCCTCCATGTCTCTACTTCCTATCCCAGTTTTCTGCGAAGAAAGACCTAGAAGAGAATCTGGACCAGAATATTAGTAATCCCGGATCCAGGCCCGGGGTGGAAAGAGTGGGGCTGACCCACTCTGCAGCCAGGAGAGAATCGGCATTTAAGGTAGGACAAACGCCCCTTCTTCTATCCTGCTGCAGAGTGGGTCAGGAATGGGACATACCCAAACCTGCAGTGTTATGGGTGGGAAGTCAAAGGGCCTGGATCACCCCCGGCAATAACCACCAATTGAAGACCCCTCCTCCCAAAGGACGCCTCAGCCGAGGCGAATACATCAAGCTTATAATGCCTGATGAAAGGCAAAGGAGAGGCCCAGGTAGCCGCCCGACAAATTTCCTCGAGGGAGGCTTGTGTGGCCCAAGCAACTGTGGTTGCTGTGCTATGAGTAGAATGTGCTGTGACTCGTCTAGGTGGTGGCAGTGCATGGCTTTCGTAGGCTCGGGCGATGCACCCCGATCCAACAGCCTATAGTGAAAATGTTACCTTGGTACCAAGGGAAGTAAGTTGAAAAGAAACAAAAAGAGCCTTCTGTCTTCCTGGAGGGCACAGTGCAGGAGATATAAATTTTTAGGGCTCTCCGCACATCCAAGGTATGCCATTTTCGTTCCAAGGCATGTGAAGGCTGAGGACAAAAATTAGGCAAAATGACTTTCTGGGCCCTATGGGACCAGGAGTTAACCTTGGGAATGAAGGATGGATCCAGACGTAAGATTACCTTGTCTGGATGGAAAATGCAGAGGTCGGACCTAACAGAAAGGGCCGCTAGTTCAGAAATGTGCCGTGCGAATGTGATAGCTACAGAATTTGCGTTCACCAGTTCCTTGGAGGGAGCGCCTCTGAGCTCCACCCTGTCTGCCCTTGTAACAAAAGGACTGCCTGTCCTGTTGTCTAAACTGACCCTACTGGTAGGAACATTGGGGCAATTGGTTCTCTGGATAATTAAAACAGACCGATTGCCTACGTGAATAAGGAGCAGCTCTCCTATCTGCCCTTCTGATAATAGAAGGCAAGATCTTGCACCTATCCTTGTCCCCTATGAGGAGAGGATCCAGGGCTGACCCAAATAAGTTGGTACCCTTATATGGGGCTGAGGCCAGCCGCCACTTTGCCCTAAGGTCAGCTGCCCAAGACTTAAGCCACAAAAATCTTCTGGGGGTAATGGAGGAGGCTAGAGCCCTGGAACTATATTTCACTGCATTGAGTGTAGCGTCAGTGGAAAACTGAGTGGCGGCTAGGATCTTATTAAGGTCCTGATGGACCCAGACCTCTGAAGGAGATTATTTGGCTTGCAACTGCTGTATCCACAGGATGGTTGAGCGATTGAAAAACGATGCTGCATTGATTGCACATGCGGCAGCTTGATGGGCCTTTTTGAAGGAAGTCTCAAATTTTTTGTCCTCTGGTTTGACAGCCTCAGAGGGATCTCCGGATGCAAAGGGGCTGGAGATAGTAGAGCTGCCACTGGAGCATCTACTGTAGGAACCTGTAGCAGTTGACTGAAAGAAGGAGCCATGTTATAAAAAAATTTATCCGAAGTACTGGGAGTGGGGAGGATGGAAGGGTTATTCTACTGATTTTGGACGAGATCCCCAAAGAGCTTGAAGACAGGTATAAACAGCTGTTTCAAAACAGGCTTTGAAAAAATGCCATGACCTTTCCCAGGAATTTGGTCAGTAGGACCTTCCTCTTGTAGACCGGCTGTGACTGTTGCCTTGTGTAGCAAGGATTTTAAAAGGCCAGTCAGAAAAAGATCAGTGAAGACCAGTGTATCTGGTAAGGCTGAATCTTCATCCTCAGACAAGTCAGGGTCTCTGATAGGTTCATTTCCAGAAACTAGTTCCCCACTGCCCTCTGAAGGAGAAGGAGAGTGATGGGAACGTTCAATAAGACTGGACTGAATGGGGTGAGGAATGAGCCTGCTTACTGAGGTACTCAGAAACTAAAGATGAGGACCTATGGCTGCGAATGCCTGCAGCAATGCCTGTGGAAATGGCTATAGCTATTAATAATTGAACTTTGTCTGGCAAATTGTCTAGTTGGATCTCAACAGGATCTGGGGCCTTGCTGGACTTTGGAGTCTCAGTATGAGAATCACAAATAAATGGATTGGGCAACTTAGGTTGTTCCCCGGCAGCCAGCAGCTCTTGTGCTTCAGAAGTAGTGGGGCTTGGAGAAAGTCTTCCAGCTTCTTCCTGAAAGGAAGGCTGGGGTGTGGGGGGGGGGAGGTTTGATGAGAAATCTGAGGAGATGACTGAGCAACAGGCTGATCACTAGACCTGGGCATGGTTTCTAGTTGAGATTGCTTCTTTACTGCAATAGAGAACTGTTTCTCCAAGGCTTTTTGTCTGCGCTCCATTTCTTTTAATTCAGTGCTGGACTGTTGAGAGGCCCTGCAACCATGTTTACATTTGCAGGTAGCCTTCTTATGGGTGGTAATCACAATATTGTCTTGTGATTTATCAGCCATAATGAAGCACAAAGCAACTCACCAAGCTGGTACAAATAGAATAATTTTGACCAGCTGTTTCAAGACAGGCAGACAAAGGGAGTCTGCTGAAGAGCAGCTTACTCAGGACGAATCTGAGTGCTGCCTGCGCCTAGGGCCCCCCCTCCACCTTTTGCCAGGGTCCCTTGTGCTCTGTAGAGCGACGGTGGGCAGTAACTGAGGCGAGACAGGTGTAAAGGAACAAGGGTTTATTGCTAACAGCTAACAAAACAGCTTCAGAACTAGAACAGCAACTCAGGCGTTTGACAGCTATTTATACACTAGCTGTCAAACCGCTCAGCCAATCAGGCTGCTGGAATTCTCCTGCCATTTCTGGGCGCATCTTAGCCAATGGGAACAATGTGTCATATGTCTGAGGACCTGTCGTAAGTCTGAGGACTTAGCACCCCTTCCCTCCTGGATAGCGCATGTGTAATCGCTCAAGTAGGCAGGGCGCCGCCTGGTCCGCACAGATCTACGCAGTTCAGGGACGGCCTCCGAAGGAGTGGAAGATGTCTGTGCTGCCTGTGGAACTCCCAGTGACTCTTCTGGAATCTCAACATCGGACTCGACTTCAGAAGGTGGGCCTGGTTCACCAGGTAAGTTGGTTGTGGGTGGCGTGCTTGAGACAGGGCCTGGATTTTCGTAGTTAGGGACTGGATGGGTTTCGGATTCCTGCTGGCTTATTGATTCTTTTCCGCCTCCTGTGATGCGTGCACGCAATTGATTGATGTGGCGCTGCCAGAACCGGCCATCGGGTACTTCAACTTGGTAGGAGTAGGGCCCCGAGACGTGCACTATTGTCCCAGGAAGCCACCTTGGTTCCCCTGAGTAGTTTTGAGCAAAAACGAGGTCACCCACACGGAAGCTGCGAGCGCGGCTGGTAGACCCTGGGGGCTTATCTGGGGTGTAACTGGGGTGCAGACGGTCAAGGGTCGTTCGGAGCCGACGGCCCATTAACAGTTCAGCAGGGCTCCTGTTGGTAGAAGGGCAGGGGGTTACGTGTTGGGTCAACAAGTATCTCGCCACTTTCTCTGACCAGTCCCCTTTTGCGAAGCTGGATAGGGCGTCTTTGGCCGTTCTTACAGCGCGTTCAGCCAGCCCATTGCTGGCCGGGCAAAACGGGGCGACTCGGGCATGGCGGATTCTGAGCCCCGCTAGGTAGGTTTGAAAGGAAGCAGAAGTTAGTTGCGGCCCATTATCAGAGACAAGGACATCAGGGAGGCCGTGGGTGGCAAAGAGTCTCTGCATTGTCCTGATTAAAGCACTAGCTGTGGTGGATGCCATCACTTCTATCTCAACCCACTTCGAATATGCATCCACCACGATCAGGAAGGTTTGTCCATGGAAGGGGCCTGCAAAGTCCACGTGAATCCTGGACCATGGGCTTTTTGGTATTGGTATCCAGCTACTGGGGCTGCTGGACGTGATAGTTGGCATGCCTGGCACCTAGTGACTCACGCAGTGGCTGACTGGTCAAAATTGGGCCACCATACGTAGCTGCGACCCAATGCCTTCATCCTGACGATGCCAGGGTGTCCCTCGTGAAGGCATTCCATTACTCAGTGTTATAGCTGGGATGGTATTATTACCCTATTTCCCCATAGAAGGCACCCTCGTTGGACTGTTGCCTTGCCTGGTACGGTTTAAACTCTAAGGGCACTTTACCCATGGGCCAGCCCCTTTGCACCCAGTCAAGGACCTGGTGCAGGATGGGGTCTTTGACAGATAGGGCAGCGACATCAGAAGCAGTCACTGGCAGATTGAGGGAGTCAATGAGGAGCACTGAAGAGGCTGGGGAAGGGTCTAGTACGGTGATAGGAAGGGGGCAGCGGCTGAGAGCATCTGCGTGGGCAAGATGCTTGCCAGGGCGGTAAATGAGGTT
This sequence comes from Masticophis lateralis, assembly GCA_030761175.1. Taxonomy (NCBI): domain Eukaryota; kingdom Metazoa; phylum Chordata; class Lepidosauria; order Squamata; family Colubridae; genus Masticophis; species Masticophis lateralis. Next base: position 128,465,345 of record JAUDYJ010000003.1, read on the forward strand.
GTAGGAGTACGAAGCTGGGAACTCTACCCATCTCAACATACGGAGAGAGAGAACCTGAGGGGTTTGTTTGTTCCCTGCCACCAGTCCCAGTAGGGGCTTGTTGTCCGTGACTAGTGTGAACGGCCGGCCGTATAAGTAGTCATGGAAGCGTTTTATGGCAGCAACTGCAGCCAATGCTTCTTTATCAATTTGTCCATAATTTCGTTCGGTAGAGGACAAGGTTCTCGAATAGAAAGCAATGGGAGCTTCTGTGCCATTGGGCAAGGCGTGGCTGAGAACAGCCCCGATGCCAAAAGGGGAAGCGTCAGCAACTAGGCTGTCAGTATATTGGACAAGGACAGCATCGGAGGTTAGAAGGTTTTTTACAGCTGCAAAAGCAGCGGCTTCAGTGGGGCCCCAGGACCAGTGGGTCTTCTTGTCCAGAAGCCGGTGCAGGGGCTCTGCTACCGATGCTTTGTGAGGCAGGAAGATGCTATAGAAGTTGAGAAGCCCTAAAAACGCCTGCAATTCGGTTTTATTGGAAGGAGTTGGGGCATGTCTGATGGCAACTACCTTAGAGGGAATTGGATGGATGCCGGTGGCATCGATGAGATACCCTAGGAATTCCACACTAGGCACACCTATCTTGCATTTTTGTTTCTTAAGCTTGAGCCCGGCCGTTTGGAAACGGCGCAGGACTGCCCTCAACTTGTGCTTCAGGTCAGCCTGATTGGTGGCTGCGATAAGCACATCGTCAAAGTATGGAACGACTCCTTGCAAGCCCTGCAAGAGTCGTTCCATCAGACCCTGAAAAATGCCTGGGGCGACGCTGATGCCGAACTGGAGACGTTGGCACTTGAAAGTGCCCCGGTGGGTCACAATTGTCTGAGCCTCAGCCGTGGCAGCATCCACCGGAAGCTGCTGATAGGCTTGAGCCATATCTAATTTGGCAAAAATGCCTCACCCCAAAGAGTGCAACAAGTGCTGCACCACTGGCACTGGATAGGGGTTAGCCTGGAGCGCCCTATTTACTGTGCATTTAAAATCCCCGCAGATTCTTATAGACCCATCTTGCTTGATGGGTATGACTATCGGGGTCTCCCAGGGGGCATGGTCGGTGGGCACTAAAACGCCTTGTGCTATCAATTTATCCAGTTCCTTTTCTACTAAGGGTCGAAGTGCGAAAGGCACTCTCCTAGGTTTTAACCTAATTGGTGCGACTTGGGGGTCTAGACTAAGGGAGATAGGTGATCCATTATATTTACCTAGTTTGTTGTCAAAAACTTCAGCAAACTCAGTCAGGATGTCCTCAAAGTCATCACAGGTGGTCGAGCAGATGCCAGTGATGCCAAGCCCAAGGGCGCCAAACCAGTCAAGGCCCAGCAGGCTGGGGAGGTGGCCACTTACAATGATCAAGGGCAGGCTGCCGGTGAGTTTTGTACTCCACCAGGAGTTTAATTTGGCCCAGAGTGGGAATATGATTTCCCTGGTAATCTCGCAGACGGAGATGGCAGGGTTTCAGGTTTCCTCTCTTGCATGTAGGGACCAACTTCTGTAATGTGTCCCATGAAATGAGGGACTTGGAGGATCCGGTGTCGACTTCCATTTGGCAAGGGACACCCTCGATGGTAATCGTGAGGTAAATTTTGTGGCTAGATGGTGTTTTTGATTGGCAGGTGGCCACATCAGGATATCTGGTTCCCCGCCGAATGGTGTAGCAGTCCCCACTTGGCTTCGTGCTTTTGAGGAAAGGCTGTCTATTGGGGTTTGTTTGGGAGGTCTGTAGGTTGGCTCTACAGACACGTGCCAAATGTCCTTTCTTCCCACACCTGCAGCAAACTGCAGTTTTAAAACGGCAACTGGCTCTGGGATGTTTTTCACCACAACCCTGACATGGAGGGCCGGCAAACTCTTTTTCAGAGGCTTTTATTTTTCCCCTCACTGTTTTGAGGCGGCTAATGTTGTCCTCCCCCTCATCCTCTTCTTCTGGGTCCACTTCTTCCGAATGTATGGTGGCAGGCTTGCTAGCAGGGAGGGAGCCTTGCGATTTCCTTATCTCCATGGTGGATTTGCTGGACAGCTCACACGCCTGTGCCTCCTCAATAGCTGACAGGAGAGTGATTTCCTTTTTTTCAAGCAAGTGGCGTTGTATGCGTGGGTCTTTAACCCCACACACAAATTGCTCTAAAAGGGAATCTTCTAAGTCTTTAAACTCACAGTTCAAAGCTGCCATTCTGAGGGAAGCTATGTACTGGTTGATAGATTCCCCTTCAGCTTGGAGAATCTGTCTGAAGTTGAACCTGCGAGCGATTTGTGAGGAGGTTGGCGAATAGTGATTTTTAAGCTTCTCCCTCAAGACCTCCCAGGGAACCGTCTGGACAGGAACAGGGGCCATCAAAGCCATCACAGTGGTAAACATTTCTGGGCCGCACGCGTTCAAAAAATGAGCCCTCTTACGGTTGCTGGACAGGCCGGTATAGTCGTTTGCTTCAAGGAAGCATTCGAAGCGAGCTTCATACGAATTCCAGGTCTCTGTCAGTGGGTTGAAAGGAGCGAAGGTTGGAGGAGCCATCCTGACAAGAATGGGGTTCTAGTTCACCCAGCTCGTAGTGACTTTAGCTACCTGTCACCTCACGCCCAGAATCCCACCTTCGTCGCCAGTGCTCTGTAGAGTGACGGTGGGCAGTAACTGAGGCGAGACAGGTGTAAAGGAACAAGGGTTTATTGCTAACAGCTAACAAAACAGCTTCAGAACTAGAATAGCAACTCAGGCGTTTGACAGCTATTTATACACTAGCTGTCAAACTGCTCAGCCAATCAGGCTGCTGGAATTCTCCCGCCATTTCTGGGCGCATCTTAGCCAATGGGAACGATGTGTCGTATGTCTGAGGACCTGTCGTAAGTCTGAGGACTTAGCACCTTGAGTGGCAATACCTGCCAATCTGCAGAGAAGAGGCCTTCAATAGGAACCACTTTGAACTGTAGGATCTGAAGGAGCTCTGTAGAAATGAGGCAAAAAATGGCCACTGCTGCCCTGGACACACCTCCTGGCTCATTTCTGTAATGGCCACCTCCTGACTAGGCACTTCTGCAGAGAATACCAAAAAAAATGCCTTTCAAAATAGCCGCCGCCAGAAATCAAAATGGCCACCGAAGTTGGAAGCATGCCTCGTGGTCTTGTTTCCAAAATGGCCACCGCCAGTCAAGCAGAAAGAGAAGGCCCCGAAGTGCCATGCCACCCTAGGAACGGTGACGGTAGCAGCCGCAACGGAGCGCTTCTCCACTGAGAGGGCCCCGATCCACTGGAACTGCAGGCAGCAATGGTGGCATTGCGAGCAGTGGAATCCAAGCTGCTTGCCAGTTGTACTTTTGAAATTGCTTTTGGCAGCAAGAGGACCGCTTCACAGCTGATAGCTTCGCTGTGAGTTCAATTAAGTGGCAGCGAAGCTAATTTCGGTGGTGGATAGAGGCTGCATTGGTGGTAGTGGGGTGGGTGGGTGAGGTTTTTTGGAGGGGTAGAGGGGGAATTATGCAGCCTATCTGGCAAGACCTGTTAGGCCTGGGCCCCTAGGGGCGGCCACCCCCCTTTCCTTGGTAGTGGCGGCTTTATCAGCCTAGACTGATGTGGCCAGCACACTCACCAACAGAATTAACAAAGAATCTAGTAAGAAAAACCTGTAGTTGATTCAAGAATGAGTTGAAATGAAGAGCAATCTGCCAAAGATGTCTCTCTCACACGGACTGAGTAGAAAACTGGGACAGGAAGTAGAAACATGAAGGCGTAGTCCAAGGGTGGTTTCTAAAATTTTTTACTACTGGTTCTGTGGGCATGGCTTGGAGGTCATGTGATGGGTAGGCGTGGCTAGCTGGTCATGTGACGGGGTGGCCATGGCTATGTATATAGGGACTACTCAGAGGGCTGAAAAAAGTCATTTCTGACAGGTCCTCGCACTTTTGACTGGTCCTCACACTTTTGACCATCCTCACATTTATGCCCATTCTTAACAACCATGTTACTCATTTCACAGCTGCTTCTCTTCACCATGTGACAAGATAGGGCAAAAACATAAAATGTGAGGACAGTCGTAAGTGAGAGGACTGGTCAAAAGTGAGAGGACCAGTCAAAAATAACTTTTTCAGCCCTCTGAGTAATCCATATGCACAAAAGGATACAGCAATAGAGAAGGATGAAGGAAGGAGAGAGAGGGAAGGGAGGAAGGAAGGGAAGGGAAATTAAGAGTAGGAGTGAGGGTAAGAGAGGGAGGAAGACAGGAGGAGAAGGAGAAAGGAAGAAGGAAAGAAAAGAGAGAGGTGGTAGGTTTGAGGAGAAATACTGTTGTACAATAAAAAATATGAAAGGGAAGAAAGCCAACCCCAAACAAATATAAAAATATTAAGATAAAGAATTAATTGTTAAACTTTAAAGAATAAAAGAGAATAAATATGAATAAATAACAATAATTAGAAACACACATACAAACATACAATGTATTTTCTTTGAACAGAGTATTTGGCCGGTTCACAAATTTAAACAGCGTTTAGTCATTTCAATTAAATTTACAATTTCTGTATTTCCTTTTTGCCATATTTATTCCTCATCTATTTTTTTAAAAAACCAATATTACCCTTCATCCTCATCTCTAATCTTAATCAAATTCAATTTTTCCCTTCTATTCTATATTATACCCCTTCCCATTGTCATCTATTTTTATATCCATCCTCACATTGGTTAATTATGTAATTATGTAATACAGTTGTTCAATACAAATTCAACATTTTAATATAAATCAATTAGTTATATAACTATCTTTTTTGTATATTAATCAATATGAACATGAATATTCCAATTATTTCCATGCAATCCAATTTCTTACAAATCAATTAATTATATTTACCAATAATAATAAACCAAATAATTTCCCCCATATATTCCTCCAAACCACAACTTAACCATTTCTGCTTTCAACACAATATACGATTAATAGTATCTCAATTATTACAATTCCCTAGTTAAATAGATCTTTTTTTCTTTTGTGTTTTAAAATCTTGAACTCTCCTCTTTTGCCCTAAATTTCCCATTGTTTGCAGTTTTGCACCTACCTTTTTTGGTGAGGAAAAAGAAAAAGAAATCTCTCTCTGCCTCATTTTGTCACGTTGCAGCAAAGACCTTGCTTTACTTTCAGTTTTGTTTTTTCAGCGTAGCTAGGGTGGGAAAAATCTGCTCCAGCACTCTGCAGCTAGCAACAGAGCCCTGAGCAAAACAGCTGAGAGCAAATCAGCTGAGAGTCAGGAGGCCGATCTAATCAACTCGTGGTAATTAACCTATGCTGAAGCTGAAAGGGGCTGTTTTTTCTATTTTTGTCTACTCATTTGTTTTCTTTTAACACTGATCAGCTGAAGGGCAGTCCTCTCTGCGGCAAGAGTTTAAACAGTTTTTTTCTCTCTAGCCATCAGCTGGGACTCAGGAGGCAGCAATAGATTGGGAGTGGGTGGGGTAAGCGACCGGTGACCGGGCCGGGAAGTGGTTCGGGGGCATGGCCAGTCAATCTTATTATCGGTTCTCCGAACTATTAAATTTTTTTACTACCGCTTCTTGCGAACCAGTGCAAACCGGGAGCAATCCACCACTGGTGTGGCCACAAAATTATGACTAAGTCTCCTGACAGATTGGAATCCATTAACCCATTCCTGACCCACTCTGCAGCAGGATAGGAGAACACGGTTGTATAGGTACTTATGGGTGTACCCCATTTCATCCAGGTACACATACATTAATTGAGCTGCCTTAGCTACTGGTAAGCTTCCATGTGCAATTCAAAGTAATGCTTGTCAACAGTAGATTCTATAGTGGCTTAGAACCTGGTTGACTTTAGGACTACTTGTCTCCTGTTGTTTCTACCTGACTCGCAATATCTGATAAGAGTCAGTAGACTGAAGGCTCCAGCCGCAAAGAAATGTTATCTTGTGGGACCTATAAAATGTACCTTTTCTGTAATTGTGCTTACCCTATGGCATAGGATTCCCCCAGTTCTGTGCGGCTTTTAACTTTTCCATGCTTTTGTGAGACTATACAAACCTGGCTCTTTCTGACACAGTGACACAGTGGTAAATTAAAGTGGTCCACTCCCTAATAATTTAGGTCTTTGGTTATGACTGAGTATCCTTTTGCTCTAATGCTCTATATTTATTATCTGCTCTTTTATTATTTTAAGATGCTATTTCAATCCTAATTTGTAAACTGCCTAGAGTTACTTTGGGGCTGAATTGGCATACAAACTGATAAGTAAATAAAATAAGAGAGGGGGCCACATCCAATAAAAGCTGCACATCACAATATTGTTCTGTACAAGCCATAGTCTGAAGTAAATAAAAAGCAAGACAGTTAAAGGCGGAACACTTAACTGATTTATCAATCTATCAATCTACCTGTAGCCAAGACACAGTTGATAGAAGAAGAGCTGATAATTTAGACAAAGACTTGAAGAGTTCAGAGAGAAGTTGCCTTGTAAATTATGCCAGCACTGTAAGTTGCTGAAGGATTCAGCGGTAAGGATGCCAAGGAGTGTCTAAGACAATCTACATGTTGAAGCCAAAATAATTCTTCATATCCATGCTGCTCAGATCTCTTCACCCACTTGGCACTCTCTGACTCCTTACTACTAGAACAAGCTATTACAAGCTACATTGTGTCAAATACATCATTCATAGGTAGCTGCCAGCTTGTTGCCTCTTGAATTAATCTAATAGATTTTGCTCTTCAGTCTTGATGTTGAAGAAGTCCACAACAAATATCTGCTGACTGTACACATTAATTCTGAGGCAGATCAGATGCTCCGTATCACAACTTCACAATAAGCAATGTTCCCGAGCTCAGAGAGATTTTAGTATCTTGTAACTTAAGCACTTTTCCTAGCAAGAAATAGGCAGAGGCAGAGGCATAAGAATTGTCTCTGATACGTCAAACATTGAAATCCAAAACTGCAAAGTGGCCCAAATGTCAAACTCAAAAGCTGATCACCAGGCAAGAAACAGAAGGAACCTGGAGCAGGATATCATAGGAACACTGGTCTGAATCACAAAAAAATATTTTGGAGAAGGCAAGGGAACATGAAGGTTGCTCTTACATAGCTGTCAAACGTTTGAGGTAGGCCAGCCAAGAAGCACAAACCATGAGTACCAACACTACCCTTATTGTAAGGTTACAGTAACAGAATCTTGCAAGTCTGAAAGCACTTCGTCCTTCCTTTACTTTTACTTTCTAGAAAACTGGGGTCTCCTCTGAAATGCTTATCATGCCCTTTTCCCTTCTGCGGTCTGAGACACTTTTTACATGAGGATTGTCTAGGCTGCATCTCTTCTTCCTGTCTCTTCATAGTCATTTTCACATACCATTGCAATAGCCCAACTTGCTGACAGGTTAAGAAGCAGAATTTCCATCCTTTCCTCTTGAAGAGCTTTGCTGATCATGTCTCCTCTGTTCTGCTTAGTTGCTAGTCTCTTCTTGGACTTGCACTCTGTCTGGATCTGGCCCCTTGTTATCTGAGTTAGCAGCATCCTGTCCTCTCTGGGAGCTACAAGTTGTGTGTATTCTGCTAAGCCTCAGCAATTTGCTACAAATTGCCATCCTTGAGCTTCACATTCAAATCATATTCCAGAATTGCACAGATATATTTTAAGAATTAGAGTCTTTTAGATTTTATTTCTGTACATACTCATGTATAAGTCCATCCATGGGTAAGCTGACACTCCACGTTTTAGTCAAAATACCATGAAAAAGCAACCCCTGAAAATCTGCATCCCCCATGCAGATTTTGTGTGTTTTAATTTTCATAATTGGCTTGTTTGTGGGAAATCCATGGTTTATCCGTTTTTCATGGTATTTCAGTTAAAATTCAAGCATCAGCTTTTGCACAGATCCACTTGTACATGAGTATATGTGGGATATACAGGTACTTTAAAAAAAAATATTACCAAACATACTTGCAGACTAGTCCATCTGTGGATATGCCAAACCCAATTTTTGGAATGTATTTCGACACCAAAAATTCTCAGCTTATCCATGAATATATATGGTATCATACTATTCAATTTACTCAGGGGAAAATAAATTCGTAAAATATAGAACAATATATGTTACAACAACATAACCTAGAAAAAACACGATAACACAGAGAGAAAAGAAATAATACACATATTACAGTACTTAATGGTGACACTGTTTCTAAATACCAAATTAAACCTTGCCCATACTGATCCATATCAATCAGTATATGTTGATAAAGAACACATTCAAAGGCTGAATTTGAATACATACATACATACATACATACATACATACATACATACATACATACATATTCAATCCAAGATTTTATTGTAAATCCAGAATAACTGTTAATTTTCTAGTAAAGTGAAGACATATTCTTGGATATCCTCCAAGCCTCATGAATCCAAAGTTCTCCATATACTGCTAAATTCCACATTTTCAGAACATTGTGTCTTTAAAATTAATTCTCTTTACAAAACCATCCTAAACAATGGCTTGAATATCTGCCATAATCAGATTATTATAGTCCTAATCACGTGTATCAAAATCTCCTCAAGAATTAGGCTCAGAAACAGAGACAACTTGTAATTAGAAACCAGAGATGTGATTCTGAAAAACTTTATATTATTTATGTTTCACAGAAATTAATCTGAACAGTCAAAAATCCGCAAGCTTCACTGAATATTGTCATTCCTCTTTAATATTAAAAGAACAGATTTTCCATGTTGATGTTTCCACTTTCAGATTATAAACTGATGCCTAAAACTCCTCTTTTGTTAACTTTAAAAAAATTAACTGGTCCACATATTGCTTACTGATTTTGGGGGTCACAGTGGAGCATCCCACCAGGCAGAACTGAGCAAAAGCTAGACGGAGCTGTACTGAAGATCTCCGAGTGATCTTCAGACAACAAGAATTTCCAACTTTGATTTGATTAGTAAACCACAGCAAAATTATTTTTCCTTTGTGTTTTTGAGATAATGTTTTTGTGTAAAAGAACTTGGATGTTGAAACCAAATTCCTTAATATGCCCATCATGATCCCAAGCTCCTTTTTTTTAATTGTAGGGTTTTTTTAAAACTGGTTTCCAGTGAAGACTGAATAAAATCAGATCTGCTTGCTCATGAAACCAAGCCTAATTTGGGAGGGCTGAACCATTTGGAAATGGTTATGCTGTGGGAAAAAGTTGAAAGTCGTCCTACGCTAATTGGAGATGTTGCAAGGTTGAATGCCCTGAATCTAATGCATATTAATTTCCCTCAGTGAAAATTGAGTAACTGGATGCTTGCCTTTCCATTAAGAAGGGAAGCACTGATTCCTTACAGTGATGGGAAATCTATGTGATGTTGCTCATGTTGCATTAAACTTTTGTGCATGTTAGTGTAGTCTTATAAAATAATTATAGTATTTAAGATTAAGGCACAGAAAAGAATTTTAAATAGATTTCACAGGAGTCCTTATTTGCAGAGACTTTACCCTTGTGGATCCAGGGAGACTGAAACTTTCATCCATGTCCTCATACAGTGCCCTTTCTATGATGCCCCAAGACTTGCTCTAATAGCCCCAAAGAATTCCAAATAGCAATAGCACTTAGATATATATACCACTTCATAGTGCTTTGCAGCTCTCTCTAAGCAGTTTATAGAGTCAGCATATTGCCCCCAACAATCTGGGTCCTCATTTTACCAACCTCGGAAGGATGGAAGGCTGAGATGATGAGAATCGAACTGCTGGCAACTGGCAGAATTAGCCTGCAATACTGCATTCTAACCACTGTGCCACTATGGCTCTTAATAAGAGGATCATACAGATAAAGTTTATGTTCATTATTTTTAAAGGAATACTAAACCCACAATCACATATCAGGTGACCAAATATCTTCCCTAACTTATACAACGGCATAAAACTTTTAATTACTTTAATTGTCCTATTGTTTTTTTTCCTTTCCCAATAATAAATTGTTATATGAACCTAAGGTACAACAGACTGGCCAAAGACCATAATAAGGATATTTGATTTGATTTTTTTTTACATACATACATACAAAATTGAAGTTTTATAATACACCTGAAATAAGTATGCAAATACATATGTAGCTTTGTAAGATTATCATTTGTATGATGCCAATCTTTTCCATGTCCACTTTCTCCTCCATTTGCATGGGAAATTACAGTGAATTTAAGAATTGTGCTTACAGTCCTTTAAAGCTATACTATCTGCTCCCAGTGAGAGTATAGGAGTGGGATTCATGCTGAGAAAGCAGTAAAAATTTGTCTTCATTTCTTTTTTTATTTCTCCAGTCCGACTGTTAACCTTGAAGCCATTTTGCAGCATCTTCAGGGCTGCCACAGTAGGGTTGGCTAGAGCTGTGGGAACAGGAGGGGGGGGGAATAGAGATAGCTGGGGACTTGTAGCCAAAATAAAATTCTTTCTCCTGGGAACCAAGGGTGTTCTCACCAGGTGCTGGGGAGGTGTGGACTGAAACCAACTGGAGTTTAGACGGTAACCGGATTGGACCATGTGATGGACATGTGGACTGGGGGAAAGAACTTTGACTTTTAATTTGAGTAGGAAAAACCGTGGGACTTTCAGAGTCGGGTTTTCACCAGATGTGTCAATATGACTTGCCTAATAAATTTGGTCTTTGAGGAGCACCTTGGCCTCAGAGCTTTGATCGTGTTGGGTCTGTTACTTGGAACTCTGACACTGACTGGATGGCAGATTTGAAAGGAATAAGGGCTGTAGGACTGGATCAAGGATTCATGATTAAAATCACTAAAGTAAACTTAAAAATACAAACAGAAATGTCAATTTATTGTATTTATTTTCAAGGCTGTTTTGCTCAACCGTTTAGTGTTAACTTTGCTATGATTTTCTGTCTCTGCTTTTTGATAGATTAATTTGATTAGCTTTTATATATATATAAACGTAGGTCTCATGTATCCTGGCTGTTAGTTTATTTCCCAAACATTTACTTAATTGAATCTACTAAAAGGAAAATCCTTTATATTTCCTTTATGGGAAACATTTATAAGCTTAGCCCTGGAAATAAGTTATTTAGTTCAGCCCCATCCAGATTCTAGAAAAAGGGACTCAAGGGCAGGTGATGACAGCTTAATTACCTGCCCAGGTAATTAATTATTTTATTTGGGGTAATAGCTATACATCCAGGCACCTCAGATCTAAAATAGGAGAGTGGATTTCTGAGGAAGGAATTTAAAATATTTATTTCAGAATCCAGAATACCAGTATTCAAAGAATATCTGAACATATAATATTAGATTGTGATGAGCATTCACTAAATCAACCTTTCTTAAATGGTTGTCCACAAGAGAAAGATACAAAGGAGTAATGATTGTTGTGACTATATGAAAAATATCTCCTCAGTATTATATGGCATAAGTATCAAAAGTAAAAAAGTAGTTTCTTAGCAAGAAGTAAATGGGAAGAAAAATCTTATTCTATCTGCACTGGAATATATTTATTCTTTTGCGCTTGTGGAGAAATTAAACCCTGTTGAGAAATAGTGAAGCAGATGGAAGTTTTATAATCTATTATAGACTAAAAGGACACCTAAATTCTTACAAGAACGCAATAGGCTTGCTCTTATTCTGCACGAATTCATTATCAAGCAAGAGAACAATGATAAATTGATTAATGAAACTGTATAGGAGACTTATTCTAAGAGCAAATATGCATTTCTTTTGTAGTTTTCTATAGATTGTTCTTACTGTTGAAGGATACTTTTATAGTGAAGCTAAGTAGGTTGTGTCAGTTAAAAATCTAATTAGAGCTGCAATCCTATATAGAATGTATATTGTACAGTACGTTCAGTGAGAGCCAATTTGGTCCAGTGATTAAGATACCAAGTCATTAAGGGGATTAAGTAATCTAATGATTAAGACATCAGGTTTGAAACCTGTGAATTTTAGTCCCTCCCTGCATGACTGGCTGAGTACCTGGGCAGTAACCTCTCTCTCAGCTCAGTCAGGTTTTGGCAAAAGACCAGTTGTTCAATTACTGTGGCAACCAAATGAATCAATATTTTGCTGGGGGGGGGGGGAGCGGGGAGGAAGAAAAAAAAACTTGCACACACATTCATCTTGAAAAGTGACAGAGCTTACCTCTAAGTAGCCATATATACTGTAAATTTCACCCAATATATTATGTATATCATTTTACAATTATCTTTCCCCAAGCAAATCAGTTGCTTAACTATCAGCAGAATGGTATTATTGCAAAAACCCTAATATGTCACAATGAGATTAAAAAGCAAAAAAGTTGCCTTTTTTTATTACACAAACCACTTAATGCAAAGGAAAAAAAAATGTTTCACCATCCAGGCTCTGCCTCTGGACAGGTTGCAACTGAAACTGTAAGATGAAACAGTAACTAAAATACAATTGTCCCCAAATCTAAACTATTGGTTGTAATTTTCTTCTTCCTTGAATACTGAATTTTCCCACCAGGGCAGCTCTAAAACTAGTTGTCTAACAAGATTACCTTACTGATTTTGACTTTTGTATGTATTCCAGAATGTAAGCACTAAAATATTCTACCTCATTTGTTCTTTATATTATGCCATTCTCAAATGTGATTATCCCCTCGTCTTCCCCTTCTCTCTCATAAAGATTTACAACTCAAATGTCCATACAGTTCGGTATACATTTTCATACTGACTTGGCTTCAACTTCTGATGTTCATTCCATCTTCTTTCCCAACTTTTTTGCCTTTTAAGGGTCCCAGCCCCATGTAGAAGGTTATTCTCAATTCAAATAGCTAGTTTCAACTCCCATAGCAGCTGAAATTCCCTAAAGATTAAGAGGTACAAAAAACGAAGTTGAATAAGGCATTCAGATCTTTAGATATTTATGAACTAGTGAACAAAGAGTATAGAGAGAAAATAAATTAGCAGTTAGAGAAACCATGTGGAGAATCCTAAATGAAAAGATAAAGAAAAGCAAATGTAATGAAATATCTTAATTTGAGGGTATGATTTATGTACAACACTACTGACCTTATAAAGCAATGCTATATGCTAATTAAGACCATAAAACTAATTATAGCAGGGTCCTAGGATGTAAAACATACCAAGCTTAGTGGAGGCTTGAGCAATAAACGTCACTCACCAAGTTTTGAAATCTCGGAGTAAACATGTAACTCTCTTGCTAAACAAGATTAACCACTTAATTCAGTTACTAATTTTTTCTAATTAAAAAGAAAAAACACCTGTAGGATAAATGTAACTTCCTATGCCCAAAACCTGACTGAAATACAAGCAGGATTTCGTAAAGGAAGAGGAACATGTGATCATATGGCCAATCTACATTGGATGATGGAAAAAGCAAAGGAATACCAAAAAACATGTCCTTCATTGACTACACAAAAGTCTTCGACTGTGTTGACCATGACAAGCTCTGAAAATGCCTCAAAGAACTGGGAATATCACCATAACACATCTGGCTCAAAATGGTTCAGAATTGGAAAAGGCACTCAGCGAGGTTGTCATCTATTCAAAATCATCCAAATATTATTCAAAATGTACACAGAAATAGTTACGAGAAATGCACATTTGGAGAAATCTACCATTGTGGTTAAAATCAGCAGTAGGAATATCAACAACCACTGATACGCAGATGATACTTATTTACGGAAAGCAAGGAAGATCTACAATGGCTAATCCTGAGAGTTAAAGATGAAAGTGAAAAATTAGGACTAATTTTAATATCAAGAGCTCAAAGATAATGATGACTGCAGAAAACATACAGATCAGAGTGTAGATCGACAATGAGACTTTTGAAACAGTAAAGGAATTAATCTTTCTGGGCTCTAAAATTGACCAATATGGTGACTGCAGCCCTGAAATCAGAAGTCGCATAGCACTTGGAAGAACTGCAATGTCCAGTATGAATAACATCTGGAAGAATAAAGATGTCAGCCTACCAATCAAATGCAGATTAGTCAACACAATAATTTTTCCAATTGCTATTAATAGCTGCAAAACCTGGACTTTGAAAAAGACAAACAGGAAAAAGGTGAGCACCTTTGAATTATGATGCTTAGAGATCACTATTACACATTCTGGTTCATATTTATGACGATTGCAGTGTCTCAGGATCATGTGATCATCTTTTGGGATGACAAGCAAAGTCAATGGGGAAACCAAATTCATTTAACAACTGTGTTACTAATTTAACAATGATTCACTTAACAGGTATGACAAGAAAAGTCATAAAATGGGGCAAAACTCACTTAGCAAATTTCTCATTTAGCATTTAGCAACAAAAATTCTTATGTCAATTGTGGACATAAGTTGAGGACTATCTGTACAGTTACGAATTATAGATGGAGACCTTTAACATATTTTATTTACCTCTACCCCTGACATATTTTGTTTAACATCCAGCTTTAAAAAGATTTTGAGAATCTGGAAAGCTTGTTTACAACTTTGTGAAATTTTGGTCCTACGTATTAAAAGTTCTAGCCTAATGTGGCTAGAATTATGGGAATTATGAGAGCGATGGGGCGCTTCCATGTGACACCTCTCCTGCGTGAGCTGCACTGGCTCCCGGTGGTCTTCCGGGTGCGCTTCAAGGTATTGGTGACCATCTTTTAAAGCGCTCCATGGCTTAGGGCCTGGGTATTTGCGACTGCCTTCTGCCGCCAATAGCCTCCCACCAGCCAGTACGCTCGCACAGAGAGGGCCTCCTCAGGGTGCCGTCGGCCAGACAATGTCGGCTGGCGACCCCCAGGGGGAGAGCCTTCTCTGTGGCAGTACCCGCCCTCTGGAATGACCTACCCCCCGAGATACGCAGGATATCAGACCTCCGGACTTTTCGTCGGGCCCTTAAAACCCACTTGTTTCATCTAGCTGGGCTGGCTTGATCCCATCCTCTGTTTTAAATTGGAACTGATCTTAAATTGGACTGTTTTAATTGTCGGCCGAAAATATTTAATATTTTTAATTGTTTTAATTTTTGTATATTATGTTTTATTCTGGCTGTTCACCGCCCTGAGTCCACAAGGAGAAGGGCGGTTTATAAATTGAAATCAATCAATCAATCAATCAATAATGTACCTTTGAATTTTTTTGGGGGGGGGAGGAGATTTTATTAATTAATTAAATTTATATGCCACCCATCTCACTGTTGAAGCCATTCTGGACAGTTTTGTTTCAGATTATGGGTTTACTTGGTCACCAAAATGAAAGATGAAGAAAAGTGTATTGAGGATCTCATATAATGGGTGAAATAGTCCATGACAGGGCAACAATTTTGAGTCAGTTGAAATGGGCATTAATAAATAATTAAACAATTTTTGACTCAAGGTACCTCAAATGGGCTTTCTACAGAATGTATCCAAAATCCATGGATCCTGAGGGAATGAAATTTTGGAAAGTTATGGCTGCTTCAATGCTACTGGCTGCTGCTTTACTACTGGGCTACTGTGATCATGTGATCTTTATTTTCAACATTCCGTGATATTTTCCTAGCCAGTCTTGTGATCCCTCCCCCTGTCTCCCACCCAGCAGCAGTCATTTATCTGCTTACTGGGAAAAGTAGGGGAAGGGTATTTCCAATGCTTCCTTCAGCTCCCTGCTCCATATGGAAACTCAGTGGGGAAGCCAGCAGGAAGTCAGAAATCATTCCTGCTCCCACTGTATTTTTTCCTCTCCTTGTTCAGGCAAAGAAATACCTTTGAAACAATCATCCAATGGGATACAGGTTTTGTACATATGTGTGTGTGTCTGCCTGCCTGCCTGCCTGTCTATCAACTTAAAGCAGCAAACATATTTAATACTCTTGCTTCCTACTTTCTTCACAAGAAGCCTGTGAGGTAAGAGCTGAGTGAGTGACTAGCCAAGAATCACTACACAAAACTGTCTGTCTTAGTATAAGCAGTCTTCATCTTATGACTGTTTGCTTAATGACACTTCAAACTAATGCTGTTCTGAGAAAGGGTGTTTAATGGCCTGCATAGCAGTTTCTGTTGCAAAATGTTGCATTTCCCTCCTCGGTCACGTGATCACAATCTGAGAGCTTGGCAACCAGTTTGCATTATGACTGGTTGCCAAGCCCCCACAATCATGTAAACACCATTTGGTTTTTTTTCCTACAGGCTAGCCCAGAAAGTCAATGGGGAAGCTGGCAGGGAAGATTGCAAGCTGTTGCTTTCTATGGAAAACTCTGTCTCGACTCTGGGGTCTGGCTGAAAAAATTCTGTGGAAAAATCAGCATAAATGCAATTGAAATCCTTCAACACCAAACTCTTTCAGCCAGCCCACGGAGAGGAGAGGGAGTTGAAATTCAAGTAGAGTTTTTAATCCCTGACAGGAGTGGCAACACAGCAAAATAGAGTGCAAGGCACTTCAGAAGTGTGCCAGGAGGCCAGATACAGGTTGTGCACTAGTGTCTCTCTCCACTCAACTGACTGAAAGTCCTGCTAGAATTTTGGCAGGGAGGATTTTCAGCTCCTGAGTGGAAACACACTTATATGCCACCTGCACCAGGTCTCCCAGGATCTCCTTACCCCCCCTCCCCCAGTACCCCATGCTCCTCACGTGCTCTGTCTACTTAATGACCTGCAAAATCACTTAGAAACCACAACTGGCAATGCAGTTGTTGAGCAAAGCAATCACATGATATCTTGCTTAATAAGTATTTTAGTCAACCATTGAGATTCTGGTGCTAACTGTGGTTATAATTCAAGAACTACCTGTACTTTATTTCAGACCCTATTGAAAAAGCATTTTTGCACACCTGGGGTAGCAAAGGTAAAACAGGACACCTACAGCTTCCATTCACATTTTGCAAAAATACACATGTAGGAACACACTGAAATGACAGTGGAATTAAATGTGCAAGCTACTACAATTAACTGTAGAGTGCTATCAGAAAGATTTTTCGCCTTGATAAATTTTTCTATTAAAGTCTGCAAGGTCACAATTAGAAGAGAAGGTAATCTCTTCTTGTTGCCCCAAAAATCTCCATGCAGAGAAAGTGAAGAGCACTGGCTGCTTCTGGAGGTACAGGTTGTCCCCAACTTACAACAGTTCATTTAGTGACCATTTGAAGTTACAGCGGCAATGAAAAAAATGACTTATGATTTTTTTTCACACTTATGACCATTGCAGCATCCCCATGGTCATGTGACATACATTCAGAGGTTTGACAATTGGCTCATATTTATGACGGTTGCAGTGTCCCGGGCTCATCTTTTGCGACCTTCTGACAAGCAAAGTCAGTGAGAAAGCCAGATTCACTTAACAACTGTTACTAATTTAACGACTGCAGTGATTCACTTAAGAAATAGCGGTAAAAAAAGTCATAAGATGGGGCAAAACTCACAACAAATTTTCTCTCTTGGAAACAGAAATTTCGGGCTCAATTGGGGTTGTAATTCGAGGACTACCTGTATAACTGTTCCTCTTTGAGATCTTTCTTTGATGACATTTTATTTCTAGAGCTTGTGTTTCTGTTCTTTATTTTTAAGCTACAGCGGTAGACACATAACAAAAGGGAATGTGCAATAAAAGCTGCCTCCCATATATACAGAATACAGGTAATCCTCGATTTACAACACTTGCTTTGACACCTGCTCTTGAAACAAAGGTCTCTTTGATTTTTAGCTGAGCGTTCTTGCCAAGAAGTGTCTTGCTATTGTCCCAAAGATCCTTTTTCCAAGAGGCAACTGGACTTTCTGGTTTTTCTTTGAAAGACGTTTTGCTTCTCATCCAAGAAGCTTCTTCAGCTCTGGATGTGAAGTGAAACGCCTTCACAGAAAAACCAGAAAGTCCAGTTGCCTCTCTGAAAAAAAAGGACCTTTGGGGACAACCATGGTCTGGATGACTTGAGAATCTCCATAGACATGTCTTGCTATTGTTTTCTTCCAGGATGTTTTGAGGACTTCTCAAGTCTAGCTTCAAAGCCGGGGATTCCCTGCTTGGTTTTCCATTCCAATATCACTCCCTTCATTTCCAGTCCACGGCCGCTCGTGGGTATCTAAGCTTACTCACACGCAAGCAAGCGCCTCTATTGTAGTGAATTCCCTCTCCCCACCCACCTCGCTCTCCTTCGCCCGGCCTTGGTGATTTCGGCGCTCTCTGCTGAGGCTGCCACAGCTCAGGCCCGGCTGCCGGGTGAGGAGGAGCCAAGGCGGGGTTGCCAGAAAGAGGGCAAGGCCCGAGCTTCTCTGTTGCCGGCAGACGCCACCTTTTTTTCCCGACGTCCCTCTTTGCGGCGAACCTGTCCTCCGGTCGGCAGCCGCCGCTTCGCCGCTCGGAGTTGCGCTCGCCCTTTCTCGTTCTTGCTGCGCCGCCATGGCCGTCTACAGCAAGTTCCTCACCGCGCGCTACTCCACCATGGCCGGCACCGCCGCTGCCGCCTGCGCCTTGCTCTGCCTGCTTAGCAAGCGGCGGAAAGCAGCCGCTGCCGCCTTGCACAGGTCAGTGACGGGGATCGGGGTTCTGGTGGTGGTGGGGCGGCCGGCTGGGGTCGGGGGCTTCTCCAGGGTTTGCCCCGGGGATACAAGGTCACCCGAGTTGGGCGAGGTTGGGTTGGGATGGATGATCTTCCCCTTTCCTCCAGTTACCTAAGGGCCAGTTCCAGCTCGGAAGGTGGTAGCCAAGTCTGAAAGGGAATTTCGCAATTGACAGAGGTCAACAAAAAGCGCCGTTGAACTGCTGATCCCTGGGAAAACAGGTGGATATTCAGCAGGTGTGCCTTTTTTTCAACGGGGGGTGGTGGGGGAGGAAGGCACGCTATTTGTCTGAGCTTGGGAAGCTTCCTCTTCCTTCAACCCAACTCTTGTCCCTTCCAAACTCTTGATCTAGTCCTGCATGCTTGGAACTGTGTGGGGTCACCAAAGGATCCCAGGCCATCTTGGGCTGCCCTTTGTGCTGAGAGAGCACTCAAAACCTTTATCTGGAGGGTATCCTATGATTTCTTTCTGATATTTGAAACCCAGTTAATTGGAAAACATAAACAATGGATGCAGGGTTTAGGGACAACTTCACAATGTTCCAAGATTTGTATGGGTTTGTTTTCAGTAACCGTGACCAAGTTTTAAGATAAATCGAAGCTATGATATCCATATTGGACTTACAGTGACTTGCTTGCTAAGTGGTACTGGTGTTTGCTCTGACTTTTGATTCCAGAAATATAGTTGACAGCCGTTGTTCTTTGTTAGGGGGAAGACATCGTACTAGTTCAAAAATGTATATTATTTTAATCTTATAATCATAATAATTATCCTTCACAATGTACTCAGTGGCTCTTATACAAAAGATCTAATTGACACAAACTGCAGAGGGCAACTGCAGACTGTCCTATATGAAACATGATGTATACATGGACCTGTGGAGAAAAAAAATCCTGTAAAAGTTGAATCTTCTGAAGGGTAGTTAACAAATAGTGTTATTGTTCAGCTTGTAAGATTCCACTGTTGAAACACTGCAATGTGGGTAAACCTATTGTTGCTGGTATGTACAGTACTGTGCAAGTCTTAGCCCACCATTAGATTAATTGTAGCAATTATATAATGGCCATTTATAATTATATCTCACTCTCCTTATTAGAAAACAACAGAAAAGACAGTATTCAAAAGCAGGAAAAAGCAGAAGAAACAACTTAGAGGGGCAAGTATTTAGCGTGACCTCTCCTTACACTTGAGCAATAGCAGACACCTAGCTCCTGTAAACCTAAATAGAATGGAGCCCTAAGTACTGGGAAGTAGTTACCTGTAGGCATCTTATTTCATGCTAAAATGACAGCTATGCAAAAAGGTATTATTATATTTGTGAAAGACCTTCTTGAGCATTACAAACAATGCAGACACATGTTTTATGAGTATAATTCATCGGAAGCTTGCTAATAAGAGCAACTTTCAATCACATCATCCAGTCAAAATGCCAAAGTTCAAGAATTTGACAGACATAAAAGTATGCTTTTGCATCAGTGAGACCACTCAGAGGGAAATCAACAAACAAGCTGGATATTCAAGATATGGTATTCAAGACTGAAAAATAATTATGGACGGTCATTAAAACTTTGCTACCAATCAAATCAAATCGAATGATGGCCTTTTTGCATACTATCACTGTATATAGCCTTCAGGTTTATAGCTCTGATAACTGAGGCTAAAATAATTGTGTACTTTTTTTTTTAATTTAGCACTCAAACAACAATTTTAAAGGTTTGTAGGTTGGTACTGCAAGAATTAAAATAATCAGGCAACAAATAGTTTAATTATTTGTCTTCATACAAGCAAATTGAGGTTTTATATGAGTTGAACACACACACACACACACACAATTATATGCTGCCAGAACTAAGGAAGCAGTTCATCCAATTGTCAAATCCAATAGCTATTTTATTTTCAGTGTAACCTTAGACCTTGATCGTGCCTTTGTTTTCCTGAAATTCTATTTAATTGTTAAATGATCTGTTATACTCCTTTGATTTGGCAACAGGTTTTGTGTAAATTACCTGACAAGCAGCTCATACCTATATACGTACTAATGCATGTTGCCTTTATTGAAATGTAACCTATTTTAGTTAGTTATTTAGAACATTTATAGAGCTGTTCATTTTAAAGCCAAACTCTGGATGTTTTACAACTGAAAACAAACCAATATTTGCAACCAACAAAAACAAAATAATTTTTAAAAACTCCAGGCACAACAAGTACACTTTCCTGATGCAACATCCAACATTCTATTCCCAACACTAGAGGGAAATGCCAGGTCTCATCACTTTCCTGGGAGTTAAAAGGATAGGGGCCTGCTGGATCACTGTTCCATAAGGCAGTGCTGGCAATGGAGAAGGCACACTTCCCAGGACCTATAAGATGGTAGTGTTTAAGGGAAGGGACTGGGACTGTGCCCACGCTATCTGCTTTGGTGGAATGAGTACATTCAGGGAGTGGCAGTACTGCAGGTGACTTGGCTCCATGCCATGTAAGATTTTAAAGGTGATAATCAGCAACTTAATTGGACCCAGAAAGACACTGGAAGCCACCAGAGCTCATGCAACAGGGATGTAATATGGATCAACTTACAGATGCCCAGCCCTGTGCACACAGCTGCCCTTTGGATCAGGCAGTCCCATGTAGGGTTCATTGCAGTAATCCAAAGGGAAATGACCAATATGGGCATTCAGGAAAGGGCATAATTGGTGCACAAGATAGCTTTGTGCAAAACCCCCCTAGCCACATCTGCCACATTACTTTTATAGTAAAAGCATATATATAAATTTATTCAGTGGTGGGATTCAGCCAGTTTGCACCACTTCGGGAGAACCGGTTGTTAACTTTATGAGCAGTTTAGCAAACTGGTTGTTGAAAGAAATCATTAGGGCAAAGAACCCGGTTACCCTAAATCATTAGGGTAAATTACTTGAATCCCACCACTGGATTGATTTCATACTATGACATCCAGTGATTCTCCAATCACACAATGAACTCTTTTCTAATACTGTCTCTTCAGCTTTCAAATCTTTTCTGGTGAATTTTATTAGAATGAATATTCAAATAAATATAATTGGTGGAAATCCCTATTAAATTAAATGACCTTTGGATGGTTAAATGACCATTCATGTGAAATGATTTAGTGAATTTTACTTGGTTAAAATGAATCTATCATCCTTAGTGTTCAAAATTAGTCTAGAAAGGAAGTATGTTCATACATTAAATTATAGTATCTACAGTATATCAGATGGGTATATGGTGAAGAACAGGATTGTTAGAATTCTAGTGGAGGTATCATGACTGTTTTATTCGTATTGTTTTCAGCATTGTGTTAAATAAAATGCACCACAATGAACTGATATGATCTCATCTTAAATGGAATAAACCTTGAAATATAAACAAGCAATTCTAATCAAAATTTCATTTGTGAAATTATTAGTGTTCTTCATAAATAAATGAAATTTTCTGTCCATCAATGGATTTGTGAACTCACATGTTTGGAAATGTTTTGATGTAAATATTTTAACTTGGTAAATGATATGTAAATACTTTTATCCAAATAGGAATTGCACAGTGCAACAGCAAAAGCTATGATATTATCCCAAGTACTATAGAAGGCTTTACATTCAAATAATATAAAACAGATTTGGCAATCATAATCACTGGATTTTGTAGGAGGTAGGATTATGTTGCAAGGACAGATAGACTTTTTAACCTTTGTTCTACTGAGATGAATCATACCTGATTATTCAACTAAAGAAATAGTTGTGCCATAGTGTATCCTTTCCAAAGGTAGTAGGAAGCTAAATGAAAATTAAGGGAAAACTATACACAGGATAATAGTATGTAGAATAGGAGTAGAGAAACTTCATTTTTTCAGATGTTACTGAATTAAGTTCCTGTTATTTACCTAGCTAACAAGTTTTAGAAGATCATAGTTCCCTCATTACAGATTTAGAGAGTGTCAGGTTGAATTCTTCAATGCTACTTTTTGAGGGATTCTTACACATTGCCACTAAGGAAAAGTATATTAACTTTACCTGTGATAAAATTCAGTCAAGGGGAAATAATTTTCCGTTGCAAGAAAATTGATTGAAGCCAAGTATAAATGCTCCCTTAAATCATGATTATTTCCATGACTACAGTAGTCTCATTCAGTATCTGGAATCATTCATGTTTTATTCTTTTGGTAGTTTCTCCCAAGTGAATATCATGCGACTTGACTAATGCAGAACACATAGAACTGTACTGGTTTGCTACAGTAGCTTTGCTACTGTTGTATAAAAGCATGAGGATGAATTTTGCAGTAAAATAGTAAAAGTAAAAAAGATAATTTATTTATGATAATAGAAAAGAAGCAACATTTCATCTGACTATTGTAACACAGAGTTTGTCCTTCCCAGCAAGTCAATGTGTTACTTTTTGATTCTTAGGAATTTTGATTCCTATTGATAATTAACAGCAAATAAGTGTGGAAAAACAAACACATCGCATAGTATTTTCATTTCTTACCAATGCGAGTTACAAAACAGGCAAAAGCCAGAAATGAATTTGATCGGTATAGAAATATTTGCAAAAATGTCATTTTGTTCACATCTGGGATTATGAGCAGTTGTCAGGCTTCCCTTGAAGCAATGTGGATTGAAAACAGTTAATGCAAAGCAGAGGTGTTTTAGAGCTCTTTTTTTTGTTTTTGTTTTAGCAATAGTTATTAGAAAAAAAGGTAAAGCTTTAGCACAAGAATTCCAGTAAGTTTTTCACGTTGCAATA
The DNA here is from genome assembly GCA_030761175.1 of Masticophis lateralis. Lineage (NCBI taxonomy): Eukaryota > Metazoa > Chordata > Lepidosauria > Squamata > Colubridae > Masticophis > Masticophis lateralis. The sequence goes on from JAUDYJ010000003.1 coordinate 128,488,605, forward strand.
AGAAAACTATATATAGTTTTGGCAAAGTTCTGATCCACTTTCTCATCCTCTTTTCCTTCAAAGAGGGAAAGGAGGGTTGGCTTTTTGTCTGGCCGCATCTGTTGATTCTTTTTGTAATTGTTTGCTAGGCTTGCTATCAGTGTGAGAAATTACTCTCACAGCTCTACCCTTTCAACACAGTGACAGCAAATGCAGTTCCCCATTCGAAAAGAAGGGATCTGTTCTGATCTTGTGTGATATTTGAGCAGAATCTGGAAAAAGCACAGTAGGTGAAGGAGTTTCTTGTATTTATTGATTAATCTTTGATATTCCAAGACCTTGCTGGATGGGAGAGAAAGAGCAGTGACAGCAAAAAAAAAAAAAATAGTAGTCTGACAGGATATTTTAAATCTTAGCTTCTTATGAAATCAAACCTCTGAAGGGGCTGTGAGAAGAACGTTGCCTTCAGATTGCCATCTGAAGAGTTACCTTAGAAGTCATTTCTTCATCACAGAGAATAATGAGAACTGGTGTGAGAACTTAGATGTCTTCTCTATTCTCATTCAAAGCAAAGAATAGCTCTGGTTGTCCTGTCTTCCAGTGCTGCCACTATTTATGGTGTCATTTAGGAATATCTTCTTATAGAAAGTTGAATTATTTATTCTGACCCAACATCTAGGCGGAAGGTTCTATTTTTAAATTCTTGGGTGAAATCTTGCCTTTCTTAGGATGTGTCCAAGATCCTGGTATGGATCATACAATATAGTTTTCGTTTTGTTTTTTGTTTTTTTAAAAAAGTGGTGGGTATGATAGCAATTAGATTAGTGTTCGTTTTTATTTTCTTGCTGGGGCTTTTTTAATGATTGGTTTGAATAACAATAGAATTGCTTGCTACCCATTCGGCAATAAATTACTTGTCTGATGCTAAAATTCATCGTTTAGTCAATAAATAGATTTAAAGGGATAAATATTGTGCCAAAGGTAGCATAAGCAGGTTAGGAAATACATAGGCTCAGTATCTGAACTACTTAAGACCCCGACTGAACCCAAAATTTCTATTGCTAAGTGAGACAGTTGGTAAGGGAATTTTGCCCCTTTTACATTTTTTGCCATAGTTAAGTGAATCATAGCAGTTGTTAAATTAGTAATGTCGTTGTTAGATTAATCTGTCTTCCCCATTGACTTTGCTTGTCAGAAGGATGCAAAAGGGGATCACACGACAGCTGTCATAAATATGAACCAGATGCTAAGCAGCTAAATTTTAATCATGTGACCATAGAGATGCTGCAACAGTCGTAAGTCTGAAAAATGGTCATAAGTCACTTTTTTCAGTGATATTGTAATTTTGAATGCTCACTAAATGAACTGTTGTAAGTCAAAGACTATCTGTAGGGTCTGTCCCACACATACCTGTGCTATCATTTCATGTTTGTATTTAAAAGAAAGAAAATAAGAATTGAAAGGATGAGTGAGCATCATATTCTGAGCATGAGTGAGTTTATTGCATGTAAGACCGGTACCCAGCTTCAAAAAAAGAAGCATTATTTTGGAATTCTATTTTGGGAAGGCACCTTCTTGGAGGAGGACCCTCAAGTAGCTACAGCTGGACTAAAGAACAATAAAACAAGAATATATAACAATTACTTTTGGCGCAAAGTTGCATATTGCCCTGAAGTAGATTACCAGAAAGTTGTATTGCAAAGAACAACTGAAGCTAGAATAAATAGTTGGGGAAGGCTAGGAGGAGAACTAAATTTGATTTCACTTAAAGATTAAATTAGCTACAATTAATTTGATCATTCCCTATACATGTAATACATATGAGAACTTTTGAAGGAGCTCTGGGGGATGGACCAAAGGAGTTTGAGGCCACATGCAGCCAGGGATGCCAGGTCTAATACTTGTGTGATGGAGGAATTCCCCCTATTTGCAACTAAAAGCACATCATTGGCTACATTTACAAGGAAAACAAAGATCAAAAGCTAATATAATCTAACATTTAAAGTACAGGTAGTTCTCGACTTAACAGCCACAACTAAGTCCCAAATTTCCATTGTTAAGCAAGACAGTTGTTAAGTGAGTTGTGTTCCATTTTATGACCCTTTTGCCATGGTTGTTAAGCAAATCATGTGGTTGTTTAGGAGAATGTGGCTTTCCCTTTGACTTTGCTTGTCAAAAGCTCCCTAAGAAGGTTGCAGATAACAATCCTAGTGTCAGGATTCCAAGTAATACACCCATAGCAAACAAAACTCCAATGCAGGTAGATTCGTCAAAAAATAGCTTTATTGGATATAACATATTGGCACAATTCTGGTGAAAACTGACTCTGAAGCTTCAAAGTGGCTTATATCAGCTTTAGGGTTGACACCTAGGACCTGGGATGCTGCAACCATAAATACCTGCCAGTTACCAAGCACATGAAGTTTGATCATATGATTGTAGGGATGCAGCATAGGACATAAATGTGAAAACTGCTCATAAATGACTTTTTTCAATGTTGCTGTAGTTTTGAACAGTCATTAAATGAATGGTTGTAAGTCGAGGACTTACCTGTCTTGGGTTTAGCTTGGTGTTTGCTGAATGATGTTAAAAGTTATGAGGCATGTTTAATTAATTAATATTTCTTATTCTTAATTTTGCTTTGCATTCAGGTAATGGAATTATTTTAATTCTGTCTGTCCTTTCAAACAAATATTGGACATGAACGAATCAAATATAGCAGCAAATATGTCTGTAGCAAAATTAATCATATTTCATCAGAGCTCAACATGTGGAAGTCAGGAAAACAGCTAGTCTGATATTGCCCAGTTTTGGAAATATATCAAGAAACTCTTTATACTAAATATAAAACTTTCTTTGTAGGTATAACCTATGAAGAATGGTGAAAAATCAAAATAACATGAAAGCATTCATTCTGGTTGGTTTGTTCCCATTGCTAATAATTTCTTAAGTTCCTTTTGGTTGTATTTGAAATATACAAGAAACATAATTCCTGATTAGCCATCATTTTATTATTTCATCTTCTTCTGATGTCTTCCTGACATCAACTTGTAGAGTGAACCTAAAATAAGCCATGGGCACAATGCTAATTTGTGCTCTCATCAGCATCCTCTACAAGCAGAGATTCCTTTTATGCAATGCATTGCATAAACATTGCATAAACATAATCTCTGATATCTCTGACATGCTGAGGGTTTTTATCTTTATCATTAAAATCCTGACGTATTCTTTTATATACTTGTTTGGCAAAATTAGACATCAAGTCATGGATGCTTTTGATAAGTTTTTAGGTGCTGCAGCAAAAAATTGAAGACAGAGGCGAGCAAGTGTGATGAGTGACATAAAAATTTGATAGACAGCAGACAGACAGACAGACAGACAGAGAGTCAGTCCGACAGATGTAAGAATAGGCTCCCTATAATCTAGAACAGTGATGGCTATTTGCCATTGCCATTTGCCATTGCCAATGGCTATTTGCCATTGCATGCCAAAAGCGGGGGGAGCATGGTGGGATCACAACGCATGCGTCCCCACATCCATAATCCTATACACCCTGCCCCCCCGTGCTCCCCCTGCTTTGGGCACAGTGGGCCTGGTAGGCCCGTTTTTTGCTTTCTCCAGGTTCCAGAGCTATTCTAGGACCCTGGGAAGGGCAAAAACTGCCTTCCCCACACACCCCCAGAAGCCCTCTGTAGGCCAGAAACAGTGTGTTTCCTGACTTCTGGTGAGCCCAGAAGGCCCGAAAATCAGCTGGCTTGCACACGCATGCATGCCAGAGCTGAGCTCGCATGCCCACCGATATGGGTCCACGTGCCAGCTGTGGCACCTGTGCCATAGGTTCGCCATCACGGATCTAGGACAAGAGTTAATTGTACATTAATGTAGAGTTTTGGTTAATTTGCATTTGTCCACTAGAGTATTTCTCCAGTACAATGTTGGGGGGTTTTTTTGCTTTTGATTCTACTAAATGTTTGTGTTCTACAAGTAACAAAAAAAACTGGCTGGTTCCCCAGCTTTGGAGTTAAGGTGGTCTCTTTTAAACTGAATGGATTTGTGGAAAAATGGGCTTATTTCTTTGGACAGTTGTTCCATGTTTGTTTGTTCATTTTTTTAATGGAATTGTTATTCTAACACTGTGAAGCCTCCCAAAGTCATTTAGAGTGGGCAACCTAGAAATGTAATAAATGAATAACCATTAAAAAACTGTGATCTATTTTGAGTGAAATAAAGTAAATATGTACAGGGTCTAAAAGATTGTCAGTTATTTGATACATGAAAGATATTGTAAATTGGTTTGTATTTTATCATTGTAATATCTATATTTTTCATATAGGCATGCAACAAATAACTTATATTTACTAGAAGTGGTCCGCCTAATATTCTGATTGCATCTTGATACTTAAAAAATACTTTGCTTTTTAGAATAGGGTCCCCAGATATTACTAAATTACAAGTCCTGGGAACTCATCATTGCCATTCAGATGACACTACCAAAAATTATAGCTTGGCAGTATTTGAAAGAATACAGGTTGTCCATTCTAGTTTAGGAGGAAAATATTCTCAATTAATTCACATAAATGATATTAAAATATGTTGACTTAATCTAATTAAAATAAGTTATAGACTAATACCTTCATCCAGTGAAAATTAAGGAGAATTTCTGTGCAAATGGAGCTATTTTTATGCATTGGTTTTACCAGCTAGGTGTATCTGGGTTATTACCATCTTTTTTTGTTATCTTGAAACTATGTAGTTCTGTTTTTATTTTTCTCAAATAACATTGGGAAATATTTTTAGAGTTATGGTTTCAGGCACAGATGCTTTATCATTTAAATTATACAGGAACAGCAATCCTATTGAGGATTATAAAATCAGGAGAAACTAAAACAAAATTAGCTAATATAAATTTAACTAAAAATATCCAATGGATAGTGTGTATGTGTATTTTGAATTTATTTAGTAAAGAAACAACTTTAAGAATATGTTCTGTTAATTTTGTAAAGAACTTTTTAAGAAACAATAACAGTAAAATAAATTTATTATTTGCAGAAAGAAAAATGGAAAAAACTTATCCAGCGGTGAGGTAAGTTTTACTACAACTATCAAATCTAAATCAGATGATTGCTGAAATTCCATGAAATTATTTTGTGTGTAGAAATATGCTAAATACAATAAAGAAGATGTTAGAAGAATGTTTTAGCCATATTTTCTCTTATACAATGGGGAAATAGAGTATCTATTTAAGTGATGTATATTATATAATCCTATATCTGGAATTTCACTGACTGCAGTAGGACTTATTTCCAAGCAGATAAATAAAATATTATTATATACATTCAGAAACTGAAATAATTATAATATATTTATTTTTATAATATAGATAAATCCCCATAAAAATCCAATTATATAGTGGCTGAACAGAGCAACTTGTAGTCAGAGTACATTTTTTATTACAATACTTCATCATACTTTAGAAAAGAATAAATAACAAAACATATAATAAAAATAAAAGCAGAAGAAATTCTGGGACATCCTTTTACAAATTTGTATAGGAAAAAAAAGAATCTGCCAAAAAAAAAATCACACTTCTTTTGATATTGGCTAATACAAAAATAAAATACAGTACTTGCCCATAAAGCTTTCAGGGAAATGATTTTAAAAATCAAGTAATAAATATTAGATCTGCTGTGTGGTAGAAGCAGTAGAATAATGGTTTAATAATTCTAAGCTTTGATCTACTAAAACAAATTTGAAAAAAAGTTTATATCCACTAGTCTTAGTAAAAGGAAGATGGTAACTAGATGTTTTATATTGGCCAATGGTATAATGGTTTTTTAAATGCATTGTAAGCCGCCCCGAGTCTTCGGAGAAAGGCAGCATATAAATTGATAATAATAATAATAATAATAATAATAATAATAATAATAATAATAATAATAATGTAAAATGTTTTAAACAATGCAGTTTTTCTTTAAGATGGTATCTATTTTGCAATATTTACATCATAGTGAATTCAATTGATATCACTTATGTATAAGCTGTTTTAATAAGTAGATTTGTTAAAGTATTGTATAATAGTTTTCCTTTTGTGCCCAAAATATATCAAAGTTAAAATATTTTCCTTAAATCTATACTATGTACATTTCAGTTCTTAAGAACTGGTCATACATGTGTGAATGAATGAGAAGTACCTACTTAGTAAGGACATGGAAAACATTCGAAAGAAGTGCTTTTCAAAGGAGTTGAAAAGTCATGTGTAAATAAATCTCCTCTTTTTAAAAGATGAAAGCAGCTGCATTTTCTGCAGAGTTTATGTGACTACTTAGAGGGCTGTGTTTGTTTTTCTGGGCCTGAATTTGGTGGCTGTGCTGGCAGACAGACAAGGGACAGCCTTTGAAACAGCCACATGAGCCCGGCAAAGGAGGCGACTGCTTTAACGCTTCAAAGGGAGAGACTTCATTCATACTTTGCAAAACCCCTCTTTAAAACACTTCCACTGTAAAATATCCTAACAAACTGTAAGCAATTTTCACCTGCGCTGCTAAAATAAGTAAGATCATGTTTTTATTACTGAATATAATCCAAAAGAAAGAGAGCTGTTTTGCCTTTTTGATTTTCACCTGGAAATAACAGAAAAATTACTTGCAATAACCCAATCTGGTGTGGAAAGTGGAAGGAAATGCAGGCATGTACTACTAACTTTATCTCCCAGTTCAGTCTTCTTGGTCTATCCTAACTGGCTAGATTTACAACCTATCTATTTGATTCGTTCAGGAATAAGAATTAATAAAATAAAGATAACAGTGTTATGATAATGAAGAACATGGCAAGCCCTGTTTCTTTTGCAAAACAAAAGCATTGGTATTCTTTATTTGACAGATCTAGGATGCAGAGAATAATTCACATTAAATTATGTAGCTGGGTTGAAATAATTAAGATACACTTGTTTTGTTGAGACCATTTCCTCCTGTAATCTTTCAATATGCAGAAAGAAGTCAAGAAAGAGCGAGCGGTAGTAGATAAAGTATTCGTTGCAAGAATTTGTCGAATTCTGAAAATTATGGTCCCCAGGACATTTTGTAAAGAGGTAAGTTGCAAATAGAGGATAACCAGTCTAATACTTTTGTTATGAAGCCTTACTAGCTTGTGGTCTTTCAGATGTATTTTGGCTGCAATCTCTAGAATGCCAATTCAACACAAAGGCTGTTCATTTCACTCAATTGAAGACTGAAACTTTAGTAATTAGCAATTGCTGTTTATGTCAAACTGGCTCCTGAACATTTTTATAGTTGCCCGTGTTAAATCTAGTAGTAGTATCTAGTGGATGGTTATTCTTATTAACTTGAATTAGTTAAACATTGAAAAGCATATGCTGTAGTTTGATTGCTGTAGATGTTCTTAAAAGAATCCAAAGCAGCAATTAGGAATAACAAGTCTGCTCATAGCATTAAGCCTCATCATCATGGAAGAATGCAGTGGGTATGAATAAGTACTACGTATTGTGTTTCTAGGATTTTTCTTTAGACTGGCACTCTTGTTTATAAAGTTTGTAACTTTTTAAAAGTCTATTTGATAGACAGTACAGATTTGCCACTCTGTTCGTTAAAGATACAAATTGCGTCCTAAAGCTGAGCAGTTGTTCCTGTTTTTACAAACACAAATAGCATTAGAAGTTAAAGCAATTTTGCATGTTTCGTTCATATCAGTACTGTATACTATATTAATACGCTGCATTGACTTTTCTACAAGTCAGCCATCTGAGAGACATGATTAAAGTATAACAATCATATTAGGACTAGAAGTCAGCTTGTCCCGAAAAATTTATGCATGCAAATAAACTTTGTACACACACATACACAAAAAGCGTGCAATCCCTTCAAAAGTCCAATTTGATTTTTTCTATCTTGATCATTCAGATAATGAACTGAAAACTAATTAAACTAAACTGAAGATAATACAGTATTAAACTTGACCATAGCAACAGGAATTTTCTAATATATAACAGTTACAATAATTTTTTACTCCGCTTATTTTTTTTTTGCTTTGCATTTATATTGAAAAGAAAGGAAACAAGATGAGAATGTCTTAGAAACTGAGAGTGAAACTATTATTTACCTGAATTAGTTTTTGTTAGTTTTTATCTTTTTATTTGAAAAATCTAATGAAGTTATTTTAAAAAAGGAATCGGGACTATAGTCAGCCTTTTTTATATGTACAGGTGAAACTCGAAAAATTAAAATATCGTGCAAAAGTTCATTTATTTCAGTAATGCAACTTAAAAGGTGAAACTGATATATGAGATAGACTCATTACATGCAAAGCGAGATAGTTCAAGCTTTGATTTGTCGTAATTTTGATGATTATGGCTTACAGCTCATGAAAACCCTGAATTCACAATCTCAGAAAATTAGAATATTGTGAAAAGGTTCAATATTCTAGGCTTAAAGTGTCCCACTCTAATCAGCTAATTAAGCCATAACACCTGCAAAGGGTTCCTGAGCCTTTAAATAGTCTCTCAGTCTGGTTTGGTAGGAATCACAATTATGGGAAAGACTGCTGACCTGGCAGTTGTGCAGAAAACCATCATTGACACCCTCCATAAGGAGGGAAAGCCTCAAAAGATAATTGCAAAAGAATTGGATGTTCCCAAAGTGCTATATCAAAGCACATTAATAGAAAGTTATGTGGAAGGGGAAAGTATGGAAGAAAAAGGTGCACAAGCAGCAGGGATGACCGCAGCCTGGAGAGGATTGTCAAGAAAAGGCCATTCAAAAGTGTTGGGGGCTTTCAGAAGGAGTGGACTGAGGCTGGAGTCAATGCATCAAGAGCCACAACACATAGACGGATCCTGGACATGGGCTTCAAATGTCGTATTCCTCTTGTCAAGCCACTCCTAAACAACAAACAACATCAGAAGCGTCTTACCTGGGCTAAAGACAAAAAGAACTGATCTGTTGCTCAGTGGTCCAAAGTCCTCTTTTCTGATGAGAGCAACTTTTGCATCTCATTTGGAAACCAAGGACCCAGAGTCTGGAGGAAGAATAGAGAGACACACACTGCAAGATGCTTGAAGTCCAGTGTGATGTTTCCACAGTCTAATTTTCTGAGATTGTGAATTTGGGGTTTTCATGAGCTGTAAGCCATAATCATCAAAATTATGACAAATCAAGGCTTGAACTATCTTGCTTTGCATGTAATGAGTCTATCTCATATATTAGTTTCACCTTTTAAGTTTCATTACTGAAATAAATGAACTTTTGCACGATATTCTAATTTTTCAAGTGTCACCTGTACGTATAAAAAGGCTGACTATAGTCCTGATTCCTTTTTTAAAATAACTTCATTAGATTTTTCAAATAAAAAGATAAAAACTAACAAAAACTAACAAAAATTAAGATAGAAAAGAGAAAAAAGTAAAGAATGAAAAAGAAAAGAAAGTTAAAAGTACAGAAAGAAATCAAAGAAATCGCTTCTGACTTTCTTTTACAACAGATCTATGTATAAATTTACATTAAACTCAGTTTAAATTTACAACAAACTTTTTTCCCATTATCTACTATTTTTATAACATCAAATCCATATGTCATAATTTCATTTTTTTCGGTTTCTGAAAAAAGTCCAGAAGGAGCTTCTCATCAGCATTAAAATTAATATCTGTTTGTCTATCTGTCCCAAAAGGCATGTCTCTGATTTCAATTGTATATTAATTTTTAAATTTTTCTGAATTAATATATGTACTTGAATCCAATTTTTTAGTTTGTTTACATGTTCACCAAGCATAATAAAAAGGCCTCTCTTGTTGTACATACTTGCAACATATAATCGAGGTACCTTTAAATGTTTTAAAGAATTTGTCCAGTGACAAATGTCACTTTACATCACATCACTTTATAACACCAACACTAAATCATCTGCAAAAGTTTCTTTTTTTTCATTTTTATACCCATTATCCTCTCATCTTGCCTTATAGGTCTATTCATAATGTCAAAAACCAAAGTAAACAAAAGGGGAGATAATGGGGATTGGGCAGCCTTATCTTATTTCCTTAAACAAGGTTTAAGTCCTCATTAATAATAATTTATTCTATGAGGTATACACCAATTTTACCCATTTTATAAAACTTCTCTTCAATGTTTGTATTTTCTAAAACGTTAAACAAAAAGCGTCCATTTAAATTGTCAAAGGTTTTCTCTGCATCTAAAAAAAATTAATGAGGCTTGTTTTTCATTGTGCTCTTCCAGATATCCTATAATGTCCAATACAATTCTGACATTAACTTGTAATTTAGGTTTAAAAATATATATAATATCGGCCTTCATGAATAATTTCTTCTAGAATTATTTTCAGTCTATTTGCCAAAATTGCTGCCAATAACTTTTAAACACTCTTCAGTAGTTATATTGGTCTATAGTTTTTTGTGGAAGTTAAATCTTGACCATCTTTAGGTATTAATGTTATGTTAGCCTATTTCCAAGACTAGGCATCTTACCTCCCTGTAATGTAGTGTCCAGATTCCTATAGCTATACATCTTCACAAATTTGAAATGCCTAATTAGAATACCAAATAATATGAATGAGCAACTGGAATACAACTCCCTAGAATTGCATTGATTGATTGATTGATTGATCGATCCAGTTTCTATAGCTGTAATCCAGTTGCTCATTCATATTATTAGTAACTCTGGGCGGTATACAACTATGCTAAAACACTAAATATCTAAGAGATGCAGCAAAAATAATCCCTGCATCTCTAGTACATAGGTAGTGGTCAATTTAGTGACCATTGCAACAGCACTGAAAAAAGTGACTTATGACCAGTTCTTGCACTTATGACTCTTGCAGCATCCCTGCACTCACATGGTCACAATCCAGGCACTTAAAAACTCAATCACTTTTATGATAGTTGCAGTATCCTACTGTCATGTGATTGCCATTTGTAACCTTCCCAACGGGCTTCCCACAAGCGAAGCCAACGGGGGAGTGGATAGAGGGTTGCAAGTCATGGTCACATGATGTCTTGCTCACCGTTAGGTAATTTGCTTAACGACCATGGTAAAAAAAATTGTAAACTCAGATTCAGTCCCATCATGTCTCACTTAATGACCACACTGCTTAACAGTGATTTTTCTTCTGGTCCTTATTTTGGTTGTGAGTCAAGGACTATCTGTACTTTGTATTTGGAACAGATTAGCTTTATTTTGTACTGATTCTTTATGGTTGGAAAAGATCTGTATGCTTTCTGTGCAGAGCTCCTAAAATTAATAGAATTCTAAATATTGTTTCTATCTTATAATAGACAGGTTATTTGATACTTATTGCCATTATGTTGGTACTTCGCACATATTGTGACATCTGGATGATTCATAATGGAACAGTTATCGAGAGGTAAGGGTCATTTATATATTTCAAACCAATTTCCTACCATTATTATTCTTTGTTACCGTATATCAGAAGCTAATACTGCTATTTTTAGAAACAGTGCATATTTAAATGACTAAATATATATAAATAAATATAAAGTACAATACAAAATCAAAACTTCTTTCTAAGGGAGCATGCCATGTTAAGCCACAGGCTCTCCTCTACCCTATTAGTCTCTCTTGGAGCTGCCTGGAGAAGAAACTTCCACTTTTAAACTAACCAGTGTGGCTTTTACAAAAGCAAAAACCATAGATTAAGGGTTAGCCTTGCTCAACTGGTGCCCTCTTAGAGGTGCAAAAATCATAGTTTTCTCCCAAATCCCAGATATGTTGGGATTTCTCTCTCAGAATTCCCTAGTCACATGACTATCAGTTATGTTGACCGCGAGTTTTTAAAGTTGGTATTTCAACATACTTAAGTGTGTCTGTCAACCGCATATACGTACGAGTTTATATTATGGAAGGTAATACATGATTCTTTATTCCCGTGTTGCATATAGTATAAATACAATGTAGTATTGTGGGCACAAATTATCTAAACCATGAACACTCTTCAATATCAAGAGTTTTGCTCTAAGCATCAAGACTCAATTTTAAACAAATCTTATGGAGAGGAATTTATTTTAAGCTTTCCATTTTGACATTCATGCAATAATCCTGTATTCTATGAAATGTCTTTTTACCTTACAATTTTTGATGTCTATTCAAGACTGTTGTTTATTAGACTTCTGTAGTACAGGTAGTCCTTGACTTATAACAGTTCATTTAGTGACCGTTCGAAGTTACAACAGCACTGAAAAAAGTGATTTATGACCATTTTTCATACTTATGACCATTGCAGCATCCCCATGGTCGCATTATTTAATTTGGATGCTTGAGAACTGGTTCATATTTATGACCGTTGCAGTGTTCCAGGGTCATGTATTCACCTTTTGTGACCGTCTAACAAGCAAAGTCAGTGGAGAAGCCAGGTTCATTTAACAACCATGTTACTAATTTTAGAAACGGAAGTGATTCACTTAAGAAATGTGGCAAGAAAAGTCAGGAGCAAAACTCACTTAACAAATTTCTCACTTAGCAACATAAATTCTGGGCAATGGTGGTCATAAGTCGAGGATGTACCTGTAGTAATTATCCATTACACTTTGAACAATAAAAGTATATAATGATTATTTTGCCTAGTCAGAAATAAAAATGTTAAATTCTGTACATTTTTTTTTTCTTTCAGTGCAATCGTTAGCAGGGATCTGTCGTTATTCAAGAGTTTCTTTTTTAAATTTGTAGTTTCCATTCCACTGGTAAAGAGACATAAATATTAGCATGTATCTACAATGTTTATGCTCGTAATTGATGCATAAATGAAACAATTGCTTCTTTTCCCCAGGGGTTTTTGACTTCGGAGATCTTTAGTTTAAATAATGCCAGCTAAATTGTATACTCCATAGTCTTTCTAAAGCTTTATTAATTGCTTCAAAACTTGTATTCTTACAAATTATACAGTATGGTGCTGGTGACTTTCGCTGTTGTTTCCTGCTACTCCAAAGACAACCATTTAGTAGCTTAACAGTCTCAATTGCCACTAATATCACCTTGAATTTTGGTCTAGATTACTTTTAATCTAATTCCCAGTCAGTATATTGGGAGTGTGGTTTCCAGCTTTGGCCATGCTGACTGAGAATTCTGGAAATTGAGGATGAGCACACTAAGAAACATCACTGATCATTGTAGTCAAAATTTCTTCCTGCTATGTTTCTAAACCATTAGTAGTATTTTTTTCCTAGCAAATTCTTCACCTTCCTAAATATAAATTTTTATTCCTTGTCCAGCTCTTGTTTTTTCTCTATATGTATTTCTATGTTGGCTTTTATCCAATTCGAACCTTACTTATTAAAATTTTTGCATTTGCTGCTATAATATAATATATTATATAGGGTTTTTTAAAATTATTTTTTACAAAAAGCATGGGACTGCCTTTTATAGTGGCAGCCCATGCTTTCTCCTGTGGAAGACCTAATTTATCCCATATCTGGATGCCAGCAGAAATGGGGAAAATACATACCTTAGTGACGTCGGGATGGAAGTGTAGGTTAATAACCAGGCATGATGGAGGCATGGGATTTAACAATAGGCTTGTTTGGCAATAGCTTTCTTTGTAGTGTGGTGTCTTCAAGGAGATGGGCAACAGCATGTGGAAGTTTAAAACCCACCACCGCCTGTATAATCAGTTCCAGTAGTGTGAAGGGTAGCAAGGGAGGTGATGGCTTTCACCAAGGGTCAAAAGGGAGGTGATGGCTTTCACTGATTCAGTTGTCGCTTTGTCCACAGTTGTGGGAGCACATCTGAATGTTGATATGGTGTAAAGAGAGTCTTGCTGCTTCTTTTGTTGACCTTTTCTTGTGTTCGTTTTCACCTGTCCTTGTGGAAACATCATGGGATGGGTTTTCTTGCTTCTGACGCTAATCTTGTGCATGTGGTGGTTTCATTCAGTGCTATCATTGGCCGCAGTAGAAAAGATTTCAAGAGGTACTTGTTCAACTTCATCGCTGCCATGCCTGCTGTAAGTGGTGCTTTTTTGTTCTTGACCTCTGGGGTAAAATGAATAGGTATTCAGTCACAACTTTTCCAGTCACATTTGACCACTTTGTACTCCCATGAAATTTATTACCCTGAAAAAGTTTATGGAGTTGCAGTATTTCATTTCCCCCCCCCCCCACTTTAATTATGCGCTCACTATATTATAGTGACTTCCAGAAGTTAGGTCTACAATATGATCAAGCGAAGCTAATACGACCCATGGCACAAAGTTGTGAAAACTGTCATCCAAACTAATTGCAGTGCTCCAGGTTACCTACCCTTGATCTTAATGCAAAAGATTTCTTTAATGTCACTCCAGCTACAAATTTATTTATTTATTTTATTTATTTATTATATTTCTATACCGCCTTTCTCCCGCAGGACTCAAGGCAGTGTACAGTCAAGAAAAAATAAAAGTTACATAAACATCATAAAATTGATCATTAAAATTATAGCATAATTTAGCCCAAATAAATAAAACCCAGAATTATATAATATTTTAATAATTCCCAGTTAACGTGCTTAGCCCTGCCTGATTGAACATCAGGGTCTTGAGGGCACAGCGGAAAGCACGGAGATTAGGGATGTTTCGTATATCAGGGGGCAGTTCATTCCAAAGGGTTGGAGCCCTTACAGAGAAAGCCCTCCCCCTGAGAGTTGCCAATCGGCACAATTTGACTGACGGTACCCTGAGTAGTCCCTCCCTGTGAGAACAAATGAAATGGGAGGAATGAAATATTCTGTGTCCAGAGTATAAGAGCATAGGGAAAGTTTGTATTTAACAGTGCAAAAAAAATTTAAAAGTTGATAAACTGCTCGTTCCATTTTGATTTTGAATCAAAGTACATAAGATACAATCTTGGTGTAGTTTTTCCTCCTTATCATTAACAAAATTGTAGTTTCTCACCACATTAATATAACAGCTCCTCTTCCAGATTGATGGGGAAGTATTTTATACAAGAGACGATTTTTTTTTTAAATTGGGTTTTTTTTGCTCTACATCAAAGTAAGAGCAAGGGTAGATATGAGCACAAACGGATTTGATTTGTGATAGGGCAGAATGTGGTAGGTAGGAAACTAAGCCTGGTAGCATAAATTATTGTCTGATACCCATAATCAAATTCAGAAGTATCTGAGTTCAAGACTCTTGGCTAATTCTTTTCCTTTCTGTTAAAGGGATATGACATGAGAAAAATGATTTCCCAATCCAAGTTCCTCTTTTTCTATATAGTGATTTTATTACAAATTGTAAGTTAGATAAAAATTTAATACAACGCAATATACAGAATTTAGCACAATGCAATAAAAAATTAATACAACAATAAAAAATAAAATAAAAATATTTAAAAATGAAAAAAATAAGAACCTATAGTAAAGAGAGGGAAAGAAAAAGACTTCCCCCTTTATCATGACTCCTCATCGTATAGCAAGTGTAAACAATTTTAGTAGTAATGCAGTAAAATATACAGCCAAATAAAACTGCCACAGTAAATAGCATTAAAATAAAAGTTGTAAACGTTAATAATATCATTATGGTCCATCCTGATTTCAGCCAGACTGTACTCAGACTAGATTTGGCATTTTGTCTGCCTGTCGAGTCCTTACCAAGGACCTGGGATATGTAGACAATAGGGAAAATAATAGCACAGTCAAAAGAAGAATAGAAGGGTAGTGTTGGTCTTATTTCCAAGGGAAGACCATTTCACAAAACCAGAGAAGTAGGGCCCCATGACCTCCATTCTCCTTACTTATAAAAGTAGAGTATGTGCAAAAGCTTCTTCCAGGAAGAACATATCAAATGGTTAGGTAAGTGGAAGCCTTACTGTAGATCAGGGGTATCAAAGTCAAGGCCCATGGGCTGGATCCAGCCCATGATATGGTCAGATCTGGGCTGCGATGTGGTCAGATCCGTCCCTGCAGGGCCGTCCTGGCCTACCCAATGCAAAGAGGAAAGATCAGGCCAGCAGTTTGGGGAGTGGCGTCAAGCTGGTCATGCCACCAAGTTGGTCACGCCCAGCCAGTTGGCCACACCCACCAAGTTGACCACGCACACCCAGCCCCCCATGGTCAACCATAGCTCTGATGTGGCCCTCAATGAAATTGAGTTTGACACCCCTGTTGTACATAGTTGAGACCTGTGTAGTAAGATATTAGCATGTTAAAACTTTTGTGTGTGTGTAGAAAAGCCAGCAGAACAGGTCCTAGCATAGAAATGAGGAAAAAACCAAAAAGCTTTCAAAATCCAAGAAAGAATTAGAAGTTCCTGATTCACACAAAGTCCCCTCCACTGCTACTGCTTTCTATTTCTTTTGTGGTACCAATATGTGGTTCTTACAGATAAAAGATTACTCACCATGCTATAATTTATATCATCCCCAGTATATTGTGATATTGTGCCATGAGAAACTGTCACTATCTGGTTAAACAGTTCACAGAGTAGCAAGTACTATTACACTTCAAGCTTCCTCTTGGTGACTTGTATCTAAGCATATATTTCTTCATGAAGTTTTTTTTTTAAAAAAAAAAACCGATTACAGTACAATCCTAGGCAGGTTTACATTGCATTCAGTTTATTGGGGTTTATTTCCCAAATAAACATTTCTAGGTTTGCAGATGAATTCTTTGCGGGTTGTACTCTTAAATTGGATTTTAGATTGCCATCTGTTGGGATCTAAAGTGGTGGTGGGCTTTAAACACATTAGATTATGCGTTCTTATTGATATGTTCTTATTTATAGATTTCCCTAGTGAATAACTTCTTGAAATATGGACTAAATGAACTTAAATTGTGTTTCCGTGTCCGACTTACCAAGTATCTTTATGAGCAGTACTTACAGTAAGTGATTTTTTAAAAAGTTTTTAACATTACATTAGATTAAAATTAAATAAACGCTACTCCTTTAAAGTTAATATAAATTGTAATATATAATTTAATGTATAAGGAGGCCCTGGTTCACCTTGCCTCCTTGCATGATCCTTGCCTGGATAATTTTGGTCCATTTTCCCATCTTCCCTTCTTAGGGAAGGTGTTAGAAAAGATGGCTGTTTGGCAGCTTCAAAGGATGCTGGATGAAACAGATTATCTGGACCCCTTTCAGTCAGGATTTAGGCCCAATTAAGGGACAGAAACAGCCTTGGTTGCACTTGTGCATGATCTCTGGTAAGAGTGGAATGGGAGTAATTTAATCATCCTTGATCTCCTTGACATCTCAGCAGCCTTCAATACCATTAACCATGATATTTTTTTGGGCTGGCTGTGAGGTTTGGTCCTGGGCAGCAGAGTCTTATGCTGGTTTGACTCCTTTATCCAAGACCAGGTCTCAATCGTGAGGAGTGAGGGAGTGAGAGATCCAGCTCACAGCCTGTGGCCTGCTGCAGGGTTTGTTACTCTTGCCTTTCTTTTTAAACATTTACATGAAGCCACCAAGCGAAATCATTCATCACCATGGATTGAGGTATCATCAGTAATTTGAGGTATCTCCATCCCTGGTGACCCGAATGATACTATTTCTGCCCTTTCACGAAAGCCTGGAGGCTTTCGAGGCCTGGATGAGGGACAACAGACTTCAATTGAACTCTGACAAGACTGAATGGCTTTGGGAGTGTGGAGCTTCAAGATATCGGACTTTGACATCTTTAGTTTGGATGGGGTGGCAGTACCCCACAGAGACCTGGTTTGCAACTTGGGGGTTCTCCTGGATTCATGAGCAGGTGGCAGTTGCGGCTAGGGCAGCCTGTGCACAATTTTGGGTTGTGTGCCAGTTGCAGCCTTTCCTGGTTCAAGAGTCCCTGCACTCAGTCATTCAAGTCCTGGTCATCTCATATCTGGCCTATTGCAATGTACTGTACATGAGTCTACACAGACTCATTCATGTACAGTACATGAGACTCACCCTAAAGACTCACTCATTCGGCAGAGTGAGTCTTTAGGGCCCCTAGAGTGGTCCGTGTCACACTACTGTTCCGCGAGCTACACTGGCTACTGATTTGCTTCCAGGTGCAATTCAAGGTGTTGGTTATCATCTTTAAAGCCCTGCATGGCATGGATTCAGGTTACCTGAGGAACTGTCTTGTTCCAATGGGGAGTATCAAACTGGAGGTGGTTGATGGACTCATAGCAGATCCCACCTCACCCCTGCAGTTTTTATTTTCTCCCTCTCCATCTTTTACCATAATTTTAATTATTGTCTGTCTGTCTGTCTGTCTATCCACACATGTATAGATGTATATACATATAGTTTTATTTCTTCTAATCTTATAAGCAGCTCAGAGTTGCCTTGGAGGGGGAGGGCTGGCAACATTTTTAATAAATAAATATAAATGTAATTAATCATTCAGTGAAACTGCTATGTTATATTACTGATTTCCTGACATTTTAGGAGTTACACATTCTACAAAATGGGCAATCTGGACAACAGAATAGGCAATCCTGATCAACTACTTACACAAGATGTCGAAAAATTTTGTAACAGTGTAGTGGACCTATATTCAAACCTCAGCAAGGTAAGTGTGAAGAAAAAAAGTGATTATGTTGTCATCTGCGTGTTTAAATATAATTTACATAGTAGCAATTTAAATATTCGTTCTCAGCATGAAACTGAAAAATTGCTGATTTATTTATTTATTTATTTATTAGTTCAATTTATATGCCGCCCTTCTCCTGAGACTCAGGGCGGCTTACAACGCGTTAAGCAATAGCCTTCATACTTTTGTATATACCTGCTTAGTAAGGCTTTCTTTTTTATACAAAGTCAGTTTATTGCCCCACAATCTGGGTCCTCATTTTACCTACCTTGAAAGGATGGAAGGCTGAGTCAACCTTGAGCCTGGTGAGATTTGAACTTGCAGTAATTGCAGGCAGCTGGTGCTAGTTAACAGCATTTTAGGCTGCTGCACCACCAAGGCTCTTGAAAAATTAGAGATTTTTCTTGCATTTAAATAATTGTTGAACAGTAGGCAAAGTAAAAATTCTTGAGAAACTGATTTATATTGTAAGAATTTTTTTAATACAGGTTTTTAGTTCTTTAAAATTGAATCAGAATGTTCACATAGCCTTTGAGAGCCTAAGATGACACATTTTAGCTATGTTTATTTGAAAAACCTGATATTTCCTTTGTAAAAGTGTCCTTTTAAATAAAAATTAATACGACATGCTTTCTCCCAAGACCAATATTTACAATTAAATCTTATTTTGCAGCCATTTTTGGACATTGTTCTATACATCTTCAAACTAACAAGTGCAATAGGAGCACAGGTAAAATTTTATTTTTATTTATGCACTTTAAATATGAATTAAATACTCTCCAATAGAAGAGATGAATTATTGAGAATTTTCTATAATGTAATATTGAGAAGTATTTGGAAGTAAAACGACAAGAAATTTAGAATTTTCCACCATTATAATTTGTCAAATGTGTGCTACATACTCTATAAACAGATGGTAAATATAATGTGGGATATTCTTTTAACAAAGTCTTGAAAATGTAATAGGTAGAAAGATAAGATCATTCAGAGTTTTAAGAATTTTACATACATTAAAATTCTTGTAGAGAGCCAGTTTGGTGTAGTGGTTAAGGCACCAAACTAGTAATATGGAGACTGTGAATTCTAGTTTCACTTTACGCATGAAAGCCAGCTGGGTTATTTTGCACCATTCATGCTCTCTGAGATCTAGAAAGTAGGCAATGGCAATAAATTTCTGAAATCTTGCCCCAAAAAATTGCAGGCAGTGACCAGGTGTCAACACAGAGACAAACACATATAGACATGCATGCCCACATCCGTGCGCACATTTTTTGTATTAGAAACGGGTGTATTAATAAGCCACTATAAAAAGTTAAGCGTCATTGTGTCATAATCTTTCAGGAAAGGTTTTTATCATAGATCAGCTTTTGACACAATACCATATAAGTATTTACTCAGAAGCAGATGTTGTTATATTTGGAACCTGCTGTCATTTATAAAAATAATTAAGTGTTATTTAATTTCAGAATTGGCAGATCCTACTTTAAGGTTGATTACATTTTTCTGCAGTTGGAAGTAACTTCTAACCTGTAGTCAGGTGATACTTTTCCTTGTAACCAGCCTCTGCACCGATGGATTGCTAGATGCATCCTTTTTGAAAAAGAAAATGTTAATAGATTTATTTTTTGAAAGTTGTATCTTATTTTATTTTTTGATATTTTCAGGGCCCTGCTTCCATGATGGCCTACTTGATTTTTTCAGGGTTTATCCTTACACGCTTAAGAAGACCTATCGGTAAGATGACGGTTACAGAACAAAAATACGAAGGCGAGTATAGATACGTCAATTCACGGCTCATTACAAACAGGTATGACATAGTTTCAAAACAAATTAATGTTCATTAGGCCAAATATTATAAGCTAAATCAAGTCCTTTATATTATTACTTATTTAAAAAAAAACCTTTTAAAATGTTTCATATTAAACCTATCTATATTGGTTGGCAAAGAATGAAAACAAACAATTTTCATGTGAAAACTGAATGAATAAGATACCGTATTTTCCGGTGTATAAGACGACTGGGCGTATAAGACGACCCTCCTCAGAGCCATTTAAGGCTCGTCAGAGCCTTATTGGCTGGTCTGCCTGGTTACAGGAGAATGAGACCCGGCGTATAAGACGACCCCCAACTTTTGAGAAGATTTTTGTGTGTTAGAAAGTAGTCTTATACGCAAGAAAATACAGTATATATGTTTGTTTGATTTGTCATAATTGGTTTTGGTGCAATTTAATTTGTTGTAGGAAGCATGCCCTAAGATAGTTGGTTTTTTTACTAAAAATATATATATTAAAATACCCATTTTATTAAAATAAATGAAGTTAATAGTGATGTGTTGTGAACTTTACTGCTAAAGCAGTAAAAATCAGGAGTAGTTATTGTTATTCTGTTACAGAACCAAGAGTACGGCTGTAACTAAGAATTTAAGAATGAATACACTCTGAGTTATTTTGCTTGGTCATTTAAATAAGAACATTTTGCTAATTTTGTTGCTGCAGCAAGTTTTCACTAGTTGCCAGACTAGTTTCAAGGTCTGGTCCAGACATGTGGGAAATCGAAAATCATGAAATGTTGAAACAGCCAGTATGATTCTATGTTGCAGGGCAAGATTAAAACATGTGTAGTAAGCAGGGAAAGAAATTGCGGGAGCATTTAAAATTATGACTTCCAACTGGTTGTCAGAAATCTCAGGTGCCATTACTCTTTTATCGCCTGTAGACAACCCCACCTCATTCTCCTGCTGCTTAGTTTAATCTTGCTTGCCAATATGTGCTGATTAGAGCTTTTTTTTTTTTCCTACAGTGAGGAAATTGCATTTTATAATGGGAATCAAAGGGAAAAACAGACAATTCACAAAGCTTTTCACAAACTGGTAAGTTAGCATTGAACCATTCTGTAATGTAAACAATCCATAACATTTGGTGCAGTGATGTTAAAAATTATGAAAGATTTCTGTGTTAGAGGGATATCTGCA
This sequence comes from Masticophis lateralis, assembly GCA_030761175.1. NCBI lineage: Eukaryota > Metazoa > Chordata > Lepidosauria > Squamata > Colubridae > Masticophis > Masticophis lateralis. Next base: position 128,510,072 of record JAUDYJ010000003.1, read on the forward strand.
TGAGACGATCACTTAATGAAAAGTGAAAAGCAATAGGTGAAAGACACTATATATTTTTTCTGAAAGCAATGCCTAAGGACTATGTGTGCTGCCAAATGATATAGTTAAAAAGGAGGGGACATGATTGTAGCTTATTAGCCTTTTCTATAAATTGGCCTCCTAAATGCTTTAGTCGTAGTAAGGATTTTGTCTCCTTCAATTTGATTTGATTCAATTTGATTATATCCATTCTCCAAAAATCTTGCCAAACTTGCTTATCACCTTCTTCCCCTCTCAGCATTTATATCTTTTATTTTTCCTTAAGTCTCACTTAAATCTCCCTTTAGACCAGGGGTGAAATCCAGCAGGTTCTGACAGGTCCTGGAGAACCGGTAGTAGAAATTTTGAGAAGTTCGGAGAACCGGCAAATGCCACCTCTGGCTGGCCCCAGAGTGGGGTGGGAATGGAGATTTTGCAATATTCTTCCCCCAGGAGTGGGAAGGGAATGGAGTTTTTGCAGTATTCTTCCCCTGCCATGCCCACCAAGTCACGGCCACAGAACTGGTAGGGAAAAATTTTAGATTTCACCCCTGCTTTAGACCCAGTGACTCCAGAATCAGTGAGCTTTGTTGATCCTGGATGTGGATCTTTTTTTTAAAAAAAATGTATTTGACTTTTGCAAGTACTGTTTACAAGCACCAAAGTCTTTTTTTCCTCATCATTAGTTCACTTTTTTATTGCATTATAAGTATAATTTCACTTTTTTACTTGTGAATAGGTTGAAGCCCTATCAGAGGCAAAACAAATCTTATTGTTAAAGCTTAATAAATTTGATGTATGAAGTTTAAAAGGCCAAAACCTATTTCACGTTGCAGACTTTTGCCTCTGAAAAGTCATATCACAATTCAAGTTTAATTTCTAATGTGCCACAGATTTCCTAACGGATGTGATATTCAAAGAGCTTTACCTATCTTTACCTATTTGCGTAGTTTATTCTTCGGAGTCATCAACATAACGCATCTACATATTGGATACAGTTTCTGTTATTTTTTTTTAAGACGTATATACGTGCATTTATTTCAAAATTGTTTTCCATTTTCTATGCCATTTTTAATCTTAACTGTTCATTTTTCTCTTTGACTACATTCTTACAGCATACACAAACACACACACACACACACACACACATACACACACTGTTTTTTTCTAGTCCTCATGCTGCTCTCATTCTATAGCAGGGATGGCGAACCTATGGCATGGGTGCCAGAGGTGGCACGCAGCACTCTCTCTGTGGGCATGTCAGCTGTCGCTCCAGCTCAGCTCCGCCGTGCATGCGTGCGTGCCTCCCGCTGGCCAGTTGGTTTTCGGGTCTCTGATGCACATGCATGGGGGGCACGGTGCATGCAGGGGGCCGGGGTGCATGCGCAGGGGCTGCGCATGCATTGCATTTTGGGGGTTTGCGTGTGTGCACTTTGGGCACTTGGTCCAGAAAAGGTTAGCCATCATTGTTCTATAGTAATGATTTTTTCCTCACCTGTAGCATTTTTCATCAGCATTCCACCAAGTACAATATCTTTTCACAGACTTCTCATAACTCCACATATTTTTATGGTACTTTGTAGCATACATCATTTCACACTCTTCCAAACAATTTTCTCATTCTTTTTCCTTACATCCACTTTCTGTTCATCTAAATGGGAGATAAATATCTCTTCTAAAACTTTTTCATACAGGATTTGGCACCAAATCGACCAAAGTGCTATTTTACTTAAGCAAGTTCATGCTATTCTATGCAAGCTACGATCTTTAATGTAGAGACTACTTTGTAAGCCAATGTGCTATTTATTGCCTGCACGATACCAACTGAGAGGCATATGCAGTGAAAGTACACAAAACGAACCAAATTTCATAAGATTACTATTCTTGCATGAGATAATCATGAGATTTTTTTTTAATCATTTTTTTAATTTTTATTTTTGGGCACGCTCAACAATACACAGTGATTGTCATTGCCTCAAAAGGATCATGATTCCCTCATCCACGGACATCTAATATAAAAATATATAAATTTGATTAAATAGTGAATAAAAAGGTTATCTTGAAATTACAACAATTTTTAAAATATAGCAATAAAACCAGCCATATGTTTTCCGAAAAATTTGGCTTATTTTTAAAAAAACAACAAAAGAGGTTGCCAAAAATGGCCTGCTATTTACAGTTCGCTCCTGTATATTGTAGAATGCAACATTTTTTCCCTCCCCCCCCAATAAAATAAATACATCTTAAGAAAGACTGAGACAATCTATCTTTAATCCATCATTTAAGTACCATGTATACAATGTACTAACATAACTTTCCAATTTTTCATTGCCCTAGGTAGAGCACTTGCACAATTTCATTTTGTTCCGGTTTACAATGGGATTCATAGACACCATTATTGCTAAATGTAAGTGTTCAGTCCTTCCTTCCTTCCTTCCTTCCTTCCTTCCTTCCTTCCTTCCTTCCTTCCTTCCTTCCTTCCTTCCTTCTTTTTCATGAGAACTAAGGATGGTCATGTCTGAGACACTTTCTCTAATTATATCTCTCCCTCCCTCCCTCCCTCTCTCTTTCTCCTCCCCCCCCCCGGTTATATAACTTAATAATACTTTCCCCAAGACAGGCATTTTGCCATGTAAAATTCGATAGTGCCAATATCTACTTTCTGATTTTTAAATACCAGCCTCTCCCTTCTGATTCCTGTACCATTTAAGGAGTTTCCCCAACCTTGGGCAGAAGGAAACGTCTTATAGCAGAGTTTTATTCACATTTTGTGGAACCTGGACCAGGGGTGTCAAACTTGATTTCATTGAGGGCTGGATCAACATTGTGGTTGTCCTCTGGGGGGGCGGGGGGAGGGCGTGGCTGGGATGGTCACAGCAGACCAGGTGTGGCCTGGGAGGCACAGCCAGCTCAACATTTTCCAGCAGAAAATGGCATTACATATGCTGGATTCGCTTAACCTCTCGGTTCCACTTAATGGTCATGTGATTTGGTTAATGACCATTGTGGCTTACTTTACAATCATTGTAAAATGGTTCTAAAATTGAATCAGATTACATTGGCACATACTTAATGACCGCAATGATTTCTGACCAAAATTCTAGGCCCAATTGTGGTCATTAAGCAAGGGCTCCTCTACTGTCTTGCACTCCCTTCCTCTCCAGTGAATATAAATGCAAATATCAATTCCTTTGTGCTGGAGTCAGCATTTCAAAGGTCTGGGGAATGGTTAGGAGGCAAAAAAAACTGATCAGCCTTGTCCGTTTCACTGTCAGTTTAATGAAATCCCAGTTGTGGTCACACAATTTCCCGTTTAGCAACCCAGACTCGCTAATCGTGGTTGCTAAACAAGGACTATCTGTATTAAACTGAAAAGAAAAAACAGTGTTTCATTAAATTGCTGTCTGAATGTTGGATCAGTCCACATTTAAAATAATGACATGGAATTACAAATACTTCTTTTTTTCTTCAAATGTTATAGATCTTGCAACCGTAGTTGGCTATTTGGTTGTTAGCCACCCATTTCTAAACTTGTCTCATCCTCGTCATCAGAATAGCACCCATGCTGAACTTTTGGAGGTGAGTAATATATTTGCTGCAGTAGTTATAATAAATGACACACATGTTGCCTGTTCGTTTTTGAGAGAAAAAACTATATTTCATTGTTTTAAGGATTACTACCAAAGTGGGAGAATGCTACTGAGAATGTCTCAAGCCCTTGGCAGAATAGTTCTAGCTGGTCGTGAAATGACTCGATTGGCTGGGTAAGTGTCAAGTATAAGCAACTAGAGCCACCCATAAATAGTTAAAGTAAACTATTTTATTGACTTCTACCTGTGTTACAAAATCTCCCCAGACTGCTCATCTTCCTCAGAACAACTAGATAAATCTTTATGGATCTTGAAGGAAGTCAAGCTTGGCTATGCAATAACTCTAAGCTAGACCCTCACTTGACTCCTGCTTCCAGCTTGGCCAACAGTTTCCCAACAATCAGATTGACCAATATTTTCATTCATAAACTAAATTTATTTTATCCTCCTTGGTAGCCCCAAATCCATATTAATTTCTAATTATGAGATAACTGAGATTAATTTGATCGTTTTGAAATATTAAACATGAAGTACCTATTTTGACAAAGCTTGGAGCATCGTTTACAGAAAAAAAAAAGTACTTTCTAAATAATTACAATATGCTCTCGTGATATGTATTGTTTTGCTTTCCATTTTAAACTTGTCAATTTGGTTTATTTTTGATGAACATTCTGTTTTGAAGAAAAATGCTTGAAGTCTGTCAGTTTAATAGATTTATAACCTTTAGCTTCACAGCTCGAATTACAGAATTAATGCAAGTTCTGAAAGAACTAAACAGCGGGAAATATCAACGAACCATGTTAGCACAAGACAAAGGTAACTATGATGCTCTGATGTTGATTAAGGAATTAATGCAAAACCATATAATAACCTTACTATTGATTACTTGTTTGTTTGTTTTTAATTTAAGAATTAGATCTAAAGCAAGCTACCCCGTTGATCCCTGGTACAGGACAGATTGTCATAACAGATAACATTATCAAGTAGGTAAAACCCCTCATTTCTTATTAGGGTGTCCCATTAACCTTTTTTTATTTTTGCATACCTGCCGATGCTATATCTAAATTTTATTTTTAATTTTTAGCATTTGTGGTAGATCTCTGCACATGCCTCTTACCCAGAAGAGTAAGCTGTACAAGAAGCATCTGTGAGACCATGTCTACAATTGCTTCCTGCCAATGCCATTTTTCCCCTCTTCCCCGCCCCCAATTGTGGTCTTCTGAATGGAGAAAACCAACCTAATCATATAGGCCTCTGTATGGACATGCTTCCACAGATCTTGGAGCTTGTGTCATCTGCATGGGATTCAATGAATTGAGTTAAAAAGCAAACAGCAGTACATTTGAAATGTTTAATGAAGGAGTATCACAAGCCACTTCTTGTTCAATTGGCAGAATTATGTAGCCATTTGACTTGATTGATTTAAGACAGCAGTTTTACATGGATCAACGTTTTACTCCAACTGTAAAGAACTATTGCCATCTCTTGGATCTACAAGAAGCTTTGTGGGAGAGAGTTGCAGTAAAGTAAATATATAAAACAGGCTTTATTAAACAACAGTCAAAAAGTTATTGAACTTTTACTGTTCATACATATCCAAACTTTCGAAAGGAAATGGTCAACATCAACACATTTCCACCTTTAGCTCTCTTTTATGTACAAGTAGCCTTGAGTTATGATGGCAATTGGAACTGAAATTTCCACCGTTATGCAGTGCGATTATAAAGCTTGATATCATGTGACTGCATTGCTTAGCGATAGCAATCCTGGCAGCCCCAATTGCAATTGTGAACCGAATTCCACTCATCTTTAGCTGAGGACCCATCCCCAATGCAAATCACTCTTGGCTTGGTGGCAAGCAGCCCAAGACCTGCACAGCCTAGGGGCTGCTTGCCATACAACAGCTCAGGAGCTTCTTGGCTTACCACAGCTCTGGAGCTGCAAGGAGTCCTGAGCCCTAGCACAAAGCTGCAGTTGCCTCAGGAAGCTACAACTCTCATCACAATGGGAAGCCCCAGCCATCTCAAGATTACAACTGCCCCAACACCAGCTGCCGTTGTTGCTCTGCCTTCTGAGGCCTCTGCCGTCCTGTGTTCCACTGCCCCAGCTAAACTTTACTGTCTTCTTGTTCCCACTGCTGACAAAGTGTAATGGGATATGTGGGAAAGAGCTTGGGAGATAGTACAAACAGAGGATGCCTAGGGAACAATAACAGCATTACCCACATCTGCAGAGTAAGAGGCCTAGAAGGAACCCCCTAAATTCTGACACAGATTGGTGGGGGAAATTGAAGCACCTCTGTGATTGTAAGTGCAGATGGGCTGCCAAGAACCTGAATTTTGATCACTTGGCTTCAGGGGTGCCGCAACAGCCATACCTTCAGGAACAAGGTGTATCATTCACCTGTAACTTCGAACAGTCACTGAACAAATGGTTGTAACTTGACGAACACCCATATCATTTTTGAAAAGAAATAGCATCTACAAATATTAAAAAAGAGGGACAGAGGTTAATGCCTGTGAAACATAAAAGTATTTATATTTTCAATTTTGTAGATTTTCATATATTTCCCCTTTTTCAACTTTAAAAAGACATTTTGTTTTTTGCACTTAATGCTTATTTTGTGGCATGGCTTATGTTGCAAGCACTTTGAAAATGTTACTCTCTCTCAGTAAATCACTAGTAAATTTAGTAGACAGTTTACTAATTAGTTTATTACTTCGGGGTTTTTTGTGAATGGTGAATATCTTTAATAATTAATGGTGGTATGTCTATTTTCCTTGAAGATTTGATCACGTTCCATTGGCCACACCAAATGGCGATATGCTGATTAAAGATCTCAACTTTGAGGTACCTTGCAACATTTACAATTTTATCTTGAAATAATTTGCTGAATAAGAATAAAAATCTTTTATTCCTCTTCCCATCCCAAAGCATTGTCTTTGGAAGATTATTTCAGAACAAAGTTAGGGAGATTGCCTTCAAAATGAAAAATTATCCAAAATTAGTGGAGGCATTTTGGTCAGTGAAATCTACCCAATTTTGACCAATGTCTCCTTTTCAGTATAGGGCCCTTCCATAGACAATCAAGAATGTTTTCTAAATTTGGGGGGAAATGCCAAGAGGCAGAAAAAGGAAAGATTTCTATATGAGAAACTTTAAGAGGGGAGCTAACCCAGGTAGCTATAAGTAGTTTTCCCATCTTGTGTATGTATAATGCTAAATATTTGCAGAAACCTATTAATAATCATGCTATACACATGGAAACCAGGAGAAAGTTGACAAAGAGATTGCTATTCTCCATGCACCTAGTCAACACAAATATAGGAGTTTGAAACAATACATTAATCAGGCTGGGATTTTTCCCCCATTAGATAGTTATAATATACACCAGAATATCCATTCCATAATATTTTTTGTGTAGCTCCAAGATTGCCTTTCGAGGGTTTTAGTACAGCCTGTTTTGTCCTATCCAGATCCTTATAGCTTCCAGACAAAGAAAAAAGAACTCCACAGTTGATGGAGTCCATTTCAGACTTGGGTGGCAGCATAGAACTTTGTATTATCTGCGCCCCAAGTCATTTCAGGACTTCTCCCAGTGGCTTCATATAAATGATAAATAGTAGGGGAGAGAGAGGACCAATCTCTGTGACATTCCACAAATAAGTAGCCAGAGGGATGGCCTTTAAGGTAGACCAGATCTGAAATCACTCTGCAGGAAGATCAGAACTATACTTGATTGACATAGGCTACAATATCAGAATCTTGCATTTTATTTTGATAAAACAGTCTAGTTCAGATTATTTCAAAAAACTTGTCAATTTAACTGAACCTTATAGTACTTTTAAAAAAAAGCAGGTCGGCCCCATAGTGAGCCGAAAATTTGCATGTAGGTTTTAAATTTCATTCCTTCTGTTTTATAAACACTTCAAAGTTTGAATGCTTTTGAGCGCTCGTGTTTCAAAGGAATACCTAGAAAATATTTGCCAAATCAAATATATGTTCCCAAGTTAATGAAGTGAACCTCACGCAATATGTAGCTTTTAGTGTTTGAGAAACTTTCAATATATTCTGTCTTGATTTATACTCCAGGTGCAATCTGGTGCAAATGTTCTTATTTGTGGGCCAAATGGATGTGGAAAGAGTTCTCTCTTCCGTGTCCTTGGTGAAGTAAGTAAAGGCTAAAGTAAACTTGATTTTAAGGGCAAAAAAATGATGTTACGTTTCTATTCTAATCAATTGTGTTTTCTTGTTGCAGTTGTGGCCTTTGTTTGGTGGCTGTCTAACTAAACCCGAGAGAGGAAAGTTGTTTTATGTTCCCCAGGTAAATCAAACCACTAGAACTGTTGACATTTCTTCTCTCTGACAAATGTCCCAATTTTCTCATCCCTTATAACTTTAATTTCAGAGACCATATATGACACTTGGGACGTTGAGAGACCAAGTAATTTATCCAGACACTATAGAAGATCAAAAAAGGAAAGGCATCACTGACCAGGTGAAATGCATTATTATTCCTACAATTTATTTATTTGAATCTCTCCTTTATTATTTTTACAAATAACTCAAGGCAGCTAACATATCCAACAAACTTTCCTCCTCCTACTTTCCCCTCAACAACAACCCTGTGAGGTACCTTAGGCTGAGAAAAAGTGACTGACGCAGTCGCCTAGCCGACTCTCATGGCTAAAATGGGACCTAGCACTCACAGATTCCTGCTTTGCAGTCTTGTGCCTTAACCACTAGACCAAACTGGCTCTGTCTATCTATTTTTAAAGGTTATATTTACTGTAGATATATAATAAAAATAAATAAAAATTTAAAAAACAGAAGTCACTGTAAATTTTAAAAGCATGTAATAATTTGAAATCCCAGTGATTTCAACCAGTTTTGTCTCAGTGCATATATACAAAATCTCTATGGATGGATACTCTTATATTTATTACAATCTTAATGGGAGCAGAGAAGAAGGGAAATTCATAAATGTTTCTACACATTTTGAATTGTCTTGCTCTGAGAAAGGTATAATACTTTAAAAAGTAAATATGTATCTATTATAGATAAATATGCCAGAAGAATAAGGTTTCTAGATAGAGTATTGGTTTCATTGGTTTTCAGATTTGCTGTTGTAGTGGCATTTGTGTTTCAGGTATTCCTAGGTTGATTCTTGTTTGTTTTTTTAATTGAAGTTAATTACAACATTGCTGATACTTAACTTAATCTGCAATTACTGTAGAACTCTGAGTTAGTATAGAAGCAGAATCATAAAAGCCAATTTATTGTAGACACTACCACTTGGCAGATAGGAAAATATGCTATATTTTGTGACCATCCTGAAGCTATAGGACAGAAAAATCAGGTGTATAGGTCCCTGTCTGCTAATATCGTTAAAGGGTATGAATGTAATAAAGAAGAGAGGCATCAGTTCATCGGTACTTGCATAGAAATTACTCTTCTACTTTAACTTCTGCCAAGCTTTCAAGATGGGGGGAATTTTATAACTGTACACATGGATTTCCAAGTCCCATAACTCTGGTTCCTATATAGAAAAAGAGAATATTGATTGAATCTGAAATCTGCGCTGATGCTTCTCTGAGTTAAATACCAGGTTCTATTGTGATTTCTGTCTTGAATTAAAGAGAAATTGGAGGAAAAAAACTATAGTTCTGATAAAAGAGAGCACATGGTTATTTAAGGTGTCTATTTTAATGGAAGGGAAGGTCAGTGAATCAGAACCGCTTTCAGGCCAACTGTATGTGAGGCTGCATAACATTTATCATGTACTTCAATACCACTTAAAGTACATAGTCTAACTCAGTTAATATTGTTGCTTGGTACAATTATCTGACAAAATTTTTTGAACTAAACCAATCTAAATTGTCAAAGAGGGGAAGGGTTAGGGTTAGGGTTAAGAGGGAGGTACTAGCAAACGTATCGGCAATCTGTTAAGCAATATTTGTTTACTGTTTTGGATGTAGGTGTTAAAGGAATACTTAGATAATGTCCAGCTGGGTCAGATCTTGGAACGTGAAGGAGGCTGGGATAGCATTCAAGACTGGATGGATGTTCTTAGTGGAGGAGAGAAACAGAGAATGGCGGTAGGTTGCCTTCACAGTGTCCCTCGACACCGTGTGCATTTTATAGCACTTGTTTTGATTGATGTGTTGACATAAATGCAGTAAAACTGTGGTCTAATACCACTATTATTAATTACATTTATAGACTGCCACATCCCTAAGTTCCAACAAACATCAACTACTAGAGCAACCAGGGTGGACTCTATTCCTAAGTGTGGAGTCCTTCAAAAATTCATTTCATCTAAGATGCTCCATAATTGATGCCACTGTTATTGAACAGTGGTTTCAATAATCTTCCCCCAAAAGGGGAGGTTGAAGACTGGGCAATAGTCATCCAATACTTCTGGATCCAGAAAGAACTATTTGTGGAGGTGTATCACAGCCTCCCTCAAGGCTGCTGTTAGCATCCCATCCTTCAGTGAAGCATTAATAATCTCCTAGGTCCAGATCTAGAAATTCCCTCTTCTTTAGCTGCCCAAAGGAGTAGGGCAAAGATTAAAACTATAGATGTTTGAGGAGATCTTAGCATCCTATCCACTTTGTTGGAGGTCTCAAGCTGAAAGGAATTGAAGTAAAATGATGTCCCAGTCATCGTCCTGGACCTACTATAGGTAGTCCTCGACTTACAGCCACAACTGAGCCCAAATTTCTGCTGCTAAGTGAGACATTTTTTATGTGAGTTTTGCCCCATTTTACGACCTTTCTTGCCACATTTGTTAAGTGAATCACTGCAGTTGTTAAGTTAGTAACACGGTTGTTAAATGAATCTGCTTCTCCATTGGCTTTGCTTGTCAGAAGGTTGCAAAAGGTGATCACATGACCCCGGGATACTACAACAGTCATAAATTGCCAAACATCTGAATTTTGATCATGACCCTGGGGATGCTGCAATGGTCATAACTAAAAAACAGTCATAGGTTCCTTTTTTCAGTGCCGTTGTAACTTTTAACAGTCACTAAATGAACTTTTGTAAATCGAGGACTACCTGTACCTGTTGATTAATAATTTAGTACAGTATTACATAGGATATGTAATACATACATTGTAACAAAATGTGTTACAGTGTCTGCTTTTGACAATAAGCTTTTAAAAAAATAATAAATTCACTACTTACAGTTCGGAATCTGCTTAATTCCAGTTCAGAATATTTGTTCTTGTAATCTAGAATTAACTCAGACTGGCAGGAGTTCTCAGTCATAGATAAGTCTCCCATTAATTGCTACTTTTAAGAGGGTCAGAAATTTAGTAAAATATTTTCAGATAATTCTGTGTGATGGCAACAAAATGAAATTTTTGCATCTACTTCAAGAAAAAAAAAGAGAGAACTGTGTGCCACATAGAAAATTTGCTTTGTTTTTATTTTCACTAAAGGACTTCGTACAAATAATGTGACTCTCTGGAGAATATGAGTGTGGTGGAATTAATGAACATTTGTGTAGTACTGTTGTGATTTGAACGTCTCTCCCATCATATAATGTGGTTTATTTTTTATGATTACCTGCAAAATATCTTAGATTATTTTTTTTTAAAATCCAATTTAACCTTCTTCATATGTATGGATTATATGGTAATCCTTTATCGTTTCTTTTTCCATTGCAGATGGCTAGATTGTTCTATCATAAACCCCAGTTTGCCATTCTGGATGAATGTACAAGTGCCGTTAGTGTTGATGTGGAGGGATACATCTACAGCCATTGTCGGAAAGTATGTCTTTCTGTGGTTAATCTTGCATTGCTAGTTTAAGATACAACTTTAAAGCCATGTTTAAAAAAGAAAAGAGTGTGACTGCATTACTATAGTAACATTAGGCCTACAGACCCGAACCCTAACATATTAACTTGAAAATGTGTTAAAGAAGACAAAATAAAACAGCAGAGAGAAAAATCATATGAAGAGTAACGACAGTCTGCTTTGGCCGATCTTTATTTTGATATTTTCTGTAGAATATAACTAAAGTCTGTCCTTCTTCTCATGAAGTCCCTCCAATCTGAAGGTCATTTCTCTGAATTAAAGGATGAGAGTGATTTATTTCATTGATTAATACGGGTCATTGTTTTGAGGGAAAAGGGGGGAGATAGTGGCTGAGTGGGAAAAAAAATGGAGATTTGATAGAATTAATTCTCCAGTTTTCAATCAAAGAAGCTGCTCCTGGACCAGGGGGTAGGCTGCTATGACATCTTTACGACATGAGAACTTCAACTCCCAGAATTCCTAAATCAGCTGTACAGGTTGTAAATTTGTCATAGTTGCCCAACCCTGTCCTGGATAGGGGATGAAGGAATATAATGCAGTAAGAGGGCTAACTGGGTATTTTGTGGATTTATTTATTTATTTAAGTTTATTTATTAAATATATATGCTTCCCCGTCTCCCAGTTGAAACGGAGTTAGAGCTGGTCCTTCCCTGAATAGTTGTTTTGTCTGTCTTATGGCCAAAGCAAATAAGAATTGTGCAGTTGCTGAAGTTGGAGTTAACTATCCATGCACATATTTTCTCATTAACTGCATTCAGGTTTCTTCTTTGCCTTGGAATGAAAGTTTTAAATATATTTGTAATTATGAAGCGATTTCTGAAAATCGGTCTTCAACTCTGGCGAACTCAATGAAAAAAATTTATGTATCTTTTATCTCTTTAGGATTTAATTTTGGAACCCCAAAGTAAAGATGACATAGCAGTTATAGCCTGATTTTTAATCCAAGGGCAGAATGGGAGGCCAGGGTTAGGAGAAGGGAGTGAATTTTTATGTTTCCCATGCAGATTTCCTGTTCCGAATCACCCAACTCGAAGCTGCTATTATTTATTGTAGGGAAAATATACAAGTATCACAATGCAACTGTTAGTTACAAAAGGGAATTATGCAACATAAAATTAAACAGAGCAAAAAGTGTCATTCCAGCACTATAATCCTGTTCTAAATGTTCCCTCTTTCAGTAGCTGCTCTTAGAAAAAGGGATACTTTGGAAAATTAGATTATTTTTCTGTAGAGTTGGATTTCTTATTGTTTCATGTGCTTCAGTGCAGATAGATGTCTAGCAATCTAAAGCTCATTATAACCCTTAAACTGTTTTTTGGCATTTCAGGTTGGCATCACTCTCTTCACTGTTTCTCACAGAAAGTCACTTTGGAAGCACCATGATGTAAGGCTTATTTTATTTAACTGTTATTCCCCCCTAATGCATAAAATCCATTCTACATTATTTGTGTCTGCTAAGGGAATAAGACCAGCTTGGTATGTTATTGCTGGATAGGTTGAAAACAATAACGTACATAGGAGCTCTTATTATCTGAATTAAGGGGCAGAATCAAACAGAAGACTTACTCTTTAAATATTCTGGTCTCAAAGCATAAAGTTTTAAGCCTAGGAATTAGCTTGAAGGCATTATAACACTTTTAATAAGTATGGGAAGTCCCCAGGTCACAAACCTCCCATTTACGAGCCACTTCTAGATTACTAACCTGGCTGTTCCCAGAGACACCGTGCTGGGACATTGCATGAATCAGCATTTTGAACTCTGAGACTGTATTGTTTAGTTCCTGTCCTTTTATCCCTTCAGTGCAACTCTTTTTTATGATTTTTTTCTGTATTCTTTTTAACTCTGGGTGAACTGCCCAGTGTCACTGGCGAGTGGGCAGCCTTAGAAATCGACATTGTAAGTAAATAAATAGAAACATTCACTGCATATTTTCCCCTTATTTTTGAGTGTTAAAGAGCCAGAGGTTTGCTTAGATTCTGTTATATTTTTCTTCTAAATTTCTAACTTCAGAATCATACCCATATTGTCACTGAAACTTTCAAAAGTGTATCTATAGAATAGAATAGAATAGAATAGAATAGAATAGAATAGAATAGAATAGAATAGAATAGAATAGAATAGAATAGAATAGAATAGAATTCTTTATTGGCCAAGTGTGATTGGACACACAAGAAATTTGTCTTGGTGCATATGCTCTCAGTGTACATAAAAGAAAAGATACATTCGTCAAGAATCATAAGGTACAACACTTAATGATAGCCATAGGGAACAAATAAGCAATCAAATCATATTAGAAAACAGCCAATATGAATCGTAAGGATACCAGCAACAAGGTTACAGTCATACAGTCATAAGTGGGAAGAGATGGGTGATAGGAACGATGAGAAGATAAATGGTAGTGCAGACTTAGTAAATAGTTTGACAGTGTTGAATTATTTGTTTAGCAGAGTGATGGCATTTGGGAAAAAACTGTTTTTGTGTCTAGTTGTTCTGGTGTGCAGTGCTCATAGCGTCGTTTTGAGGGTAGGAGTTGAAAGAGTTTATGTCCAGGATGCGAGGGGTCTGTACATATTTTCACAGCCCTCTTTTTTACTCATGCAGTATACAGGTCCTCAATGGGAGGCAGGTTGGGAGTAATTGTTTTTTTTAATTGTTAACAAAATTTTAATTATATTTATGAGCAATCACAGTGTGCAGTATTAATACAGAAAAACCAACAATCTTCTTTAATTATCCTTGAGATAAATGTACATGATTCAGAGGAGTATAAAATTGGTTTTATTGTAATGGTTTACTATGGTTTTATCCTTCCATTATACTATTCTATTCTATTCTATTCTATTCTATTTTATTCTATTCTGAGAGGTCACTTTTGTCATTAGTTTGTTGTAGCTAAAAATATTTTTTTGATAAATCTCCTGTTTTAATACCCATTGTCTTTAAACACTATTTGAAGAATACAGGATTATTATTTAGCAATTTGTGAGTTTCAATAATAAAAAGCATTGAATTCAGTTTTTGATGGATAAGGCTTAGGCCACTGGTTAAATTATCATGGCCAGCAGATGGTGATCAAATGTCCACATTTTACAGAGCTCTTTTTTCCAAGGGCAATGTCTGAATATGAGTTTCTCTAAATGATCTTTATCTAAACAGATGCATACTTTTCACTCTTTAATATTCAAATTTGCTGACTCTGTTTCCTTGTCTCCCCAGTTTTATCTTCACATGGATGGAAGAGGCAACTATGAGTTCAAGAAAATTACTGAAGAAACAGTTGAGTTTGGTTCATAACCCCCATCCCCAGCCATCAACAGCCATGACTGTTAACAACACTGGACTTGGAAAACGTACATTGTGGTGTAACAAAGCTACTTGACTTACTCTTAAATTGATTACTAGGAATACAGTAACAAGCTGTCAGAACCTTTATTATTATGTAGAATACTACTAATTTGTGTTCATGTTGGTTTAATTATTAATATGCTCTAAGAATGTTCTTATTTTTGTGTTTTTTTAAAAAAAATCTGCCTAAATTAAATTGGGCTTAAATCACTGAAATGTTGATTCATCCTGGGATGTAAACAGTCTGACCATACTTCCTCTGAGGAAGGCCCTTATTCAGATTAGATTCACTACCTCTTCTGTACCCATTACAATAGATATGAATTTCTATGTCATCATCCTAATATATCAGTTCATTATATGTACTTTTTTCAGGATAGGGTTTGTTATATTACTGTAACATAATTACAGGGCAGTTGGCCTTTATGTTAGCCGTGGCTGTGGAGACAGTCTCCTTCCAGCAAAATGCTGTATTCATGGGAGAAAAGACCCTTGGAATTTCTTTGCAAAAAGATAAACTCCATCCAACATCCTCTGGCCATTGCCGGACACTACCCTTCAATCCTGTATTTCCATTTTTTTTCTGGAATAACAATATTCCATTTGACCTTTATATTCCAATTTCAGAAGGACAGATAAGAGGAATGAGAATGGGGGAAAAAAGAAGAAAGAAATAAAATAATTCCCAAATCTTTGTCATGGAATAAACATCATGGACATTCTCACTAATGAGAAGTCTGATCACTTTGTAATTTACAGAATGTAGTGTGCAAGTTCGAAATGAAATGCCATACATATCTGCCACAAGGATTTGGATTTTTCAGAGAAGGTATTTGCTTTTTGTACCTGGCATGTAGGTCTATAATATGTGATTTTTTTAAAAAAAAAAAAAGGTATGTAAACTAAGTAATGCCAGAGACACAGCAGTTCAGAGTCACCAAGAAACAGTTCAGAATCTTTTAGAACTATTTTATAGTTATTACTTGAAGAATTGTTTGGCTTCCTGTCAATTACTTTTATAAAAACAACATAACTGCTTAACTATAAATTAGCATTTTTGAAACAAGTATGTGATAAAACTTACACATGATGATTATAAATTATTATCCAGATTTATTGACATAGATGGGACTGGAAGATGTGAGTTGGTTAGTCTGGCTATGTAATTGATTACCATTCTTCTAACAAATCTTTAAAAGCTGTGCTGTATGACGTGATTTAGTCCTTTTAATATAATATCCACATGCACTTAACATGATGGCAAGCACTACATGCAAAATAAATGTGTTGGTTTCCCTCCCACTCTTTGCTTAAAATCAGCATTTCTTAATGATTAGTCAATCATTAATTATCCCTCTTTCATGGGAAATCTGGAATTTGTCAAAACTTCCAAATAGTTCATCAGATTTGGTATTTTTCCGAAAAGCCGGGGTTTTTAAATGTTTTTTCATGTGTGCTGTGGGTAAATGGGTGGAGAGTTGGGTTAGGATAAATTATCTGAGAAATGCAAAAATAAATGTTAAATAACTATTTTCAGTTTAAATAATAAATAACTAGTTTCAGTTTGTTGCCATTTCATATTTAAGAAAGAATTGCCTTTTTTTATAATTACTTAGATTTATTTTTCTCCCTAAAAGCTGTTATTGGTTGTATTAGTTGATATGAGTTTACAGATAATGCATCAGGACATGTCATAATCTGAAACAAGCATTCCAAGCAGCGAGACTATGATACCAATTTAGCATAAATCAATTGCTTGGAATGGTTGTTTCAGATTGGATGGAAATCTGACATCAGGAATAAACAAAGCTCTGACTTGAATTTGGTTGCCACGCTTCTGGTGAAAACTTCTTTTTCCATATATGATCTTTTTCTTTTCTTTCCTTTTTTTGTGCGGCTAATCTATTGAGACTAGCTTTGTCAAGAAATTCCTATTTTTAAAAAATGCTATTAAAATAACATATATATATCCTTTTACAGGAAATCTGGGCTACAAGTGAGTAATAGTCAAAAATGGCATGTATGTTTTTGTTACTAATGGAAAGCACCCTAAACCATATAGCATCTTTTGTAGAAAATCCAGGATTGCTTAATAGCAACATTTTTCATTGAGTGGGAGATTGCATTGCTTGGGAAGTAGAGCTAATTGTTTACTCTCCAATCTCCCTTCAGCCATCACAACCCTATAAAATCTTCTCTGAATCTAGAAGATTCTGAGGGATATATGCTGTTGGGAAGGCCTCCACATTATTTGAACAAAAAAGCATTTCTAATTATCGGAAACTCTCCAATGAATTTTACCCACTGGGCACAATTTTAAAAAATCTTACCTCTCAGACTGAGCTGATTAATTCAGTAACTATTAATCAATGATACCGGTTGATTTACTTCTGTGCTACTTGAAACCCTAATGGGAAATGGTGATTTTGGATGACCTTCATTAAGCTCAAGCTTCATACTTTTATTCAGAATGCATCAAAAATCAACCTGCCCCGTTAGAGAACTAGTATGAAGGTAAAGTAACCAGAGCAGTGCTCAAGGGGTCAAGAGTTGTTAAGGTTATGCTTTTCGTCTGTAATGGTTCAAAGGTTATGCAAAATGATCCACAAACCAGCCATGATGGTCTTGTCATGGTCATATGTTTTGATTGATGCTGTTAACAATTTATTAAACTGGAAATGTTGGTATAATGTAAAAGTCCGCAAGAATGAAGCATCGTCATACTTTATACTACATTTAACCTGGTAGTATTTTGTACTGTAGTTGATCACAAGAGACTCTGGTTTCGGTGGGAAATAATTGCAGTAATTTGTTATTTTATAGCTTGTAAAGTCAATTAGAAGGAAAGGCTTATGTACGATTTTTCTATATAAGTGCCTCTGGATAATAAAATTGAAACATATAACCACCTAGTATTTTTTTTTCTTTTTAATTGGTCTCAATGAAAAGTTTTTACAACTGTACAATTGATTGCCATAATGATTCAGCTTTCATAATTTTAGGGGCTGATCCCAGTTAAAGTGAAAAGTTATTTTATCATATCAAGCCTAAATTACAAACGTTACTGAATCCAAATTTCTGTTTGTGCATGTCTGCTGGTTTTCAATTTTCTAACACAGGATCCAGTCAACAGAAAATGAAGAACCTACTGTAAAATAAATAGCCTTGATTTCGTTTCAAGACCACTTTTTAAATCCAGTCTGATTGCAATTCCTGTTTGTTTGTTTGTTTTTGCTACATGGTACAACAAAGGAAGTAAGTAAGAAACTTTCAACTTGGAAAATTTATATTATGTGGATGTGGATCAATCCAGCTGCCTTCTGCTTGCTAAGAACATACTTTGCTATACTTTTTAAAGACACAATAACTAATTTCATACATTATGGTTCGTTTCATTTTATTTCCATGTTGCTTGACCTCAGCCATTGAGGTTCAAAAGTTTATTTATTTATTGGTTCAATTTATATGCCGCCCTTCTCCGGAGACTCAGGGCGGCTTACAATGCGTTAAGCAATAGCCTTCATACTTTTGTTTATACCTGCTTAGTAGGGCTTTCGGAGCCCCCTAAGCGGTGTTCTTTTTTATACAAAGTCATCTTATTGCCCCCACAATCCGGTTCCTCATTTTACCTACCTCGGAAGGATGGAAGGCTGAGTCAACCTTGAGCCTGGTGAGATTTGAACTTGCGGTAATTGCAGGCAGCTGGTGTCACTTAACACCACTTTAATCTGCTGCACCACCAAGTTAAACAATTGTTCCATGTAATTTTTGAACTTAGTCAATATGAGGAATATTTTTTACAATAAATAATTTACAAAGGCTTTTCTGATTATACCTGTTTTACCTAGTTGTGGTTGCCAGTAAAGGGCATGACTAAAGTGTTCATTTAACACCTGGCTAAGGATTTTCTTAAGGAGCTTACATTTCACATCTTATGAGCCACTATAGCATTGTGGTCTCTGGTTGCAACATGACAAGGCTTACATAACCATTTTTCTTCTTCACACATACCTCATACACGACTACATTCCTTACATATGAAAATCATTTCTACTAAGCTGTTATGACACACACACACACATGCATAAGTATGCATATATAAAAGTATTATGTGAGGTTATACTGTAATACATGCATACACACGTATGTTTAATATAGTCCTTTGGGAAGTTTTTAACCAAGAATAAGTAATGGGATTGTTTTATGTGAGAAACTTCAATAGCTTTGATCAGTTTCCATGACCCTGATCTCTGTATAAGCAAAACTGTTGATGAATATCTAACTCCCTTTTGTCTTTATTACCATAATGGGAGATAAAGCAGACTGCAGAGGACAAGTTTACATTATAAATACTTGTCATTGAACTACGCAGCAATAAAACGTAAGTGGGGGAAAATGATCTATGTGAAATTAAATCAGAGGCAGATTATGCAAGCAGTTTTTGAACATGAAGTAAGCTATTTAGAATAGGAAAGGGGAATCAAAATTTTGATAGGGCTAGAGCCCATTTTTGAATATTGTGATCAACATGCAAACAGGTTTTGATTGAAGCACTTTTATACTTGCTATTAAAAGACATTGGCACTATATATGGAATTTTTTTTTTCAGACAACACATTCATGGCATGTTAAAGCATCCCCTGTCATTCATGTCTGTTCAAAGGCCCCATTTATTATAATGGAGCAGTTTCCTATTCATTTTAAAAGCCTTACTTGGCAGATTATCCAATGGAGTCGGAAGAGCCAAACTTAAAATTCTGTTGATCCTCACTCTTGGAATGGGGGGTGGGGGAATGAAAAGGGAAAAAAATGGTTTTAGTTCTCTGTTCACATTATTAAACATAGTCACTTTTGGATTTTTAAACTGATATTTAAGTGAGATCTCAGACAATTTTTTATTTCTCATAGAGTTTTATCTCTTTTAATCAAGTAATACAGCATCTTCTGATAGTCTTTTATTCATCAAAGGGGTTAGATCTGTCAATGTTCTCATCAGATCATAGCTAAGTAATCAGATTGCTCTTGGCTGAGATGAATATGGGTGAGTTGAGATTAAACCCTGAAACTGCTCATAATTAAATTGGGCAAAAAAAATCCATTTTATAGACAACTGTAAAAATACAGACATACCATCAATTTAAACCAATGCTATTCCATGCAATATACTCACATTCTAGTCATCATTATAGAAGTATATAGTGCATACAGGTACTATGCTTTAGAGGCACAAATTGCTCTAGATACTTGTGGGATTTTAGTTTCTATTGAAACTAAAACATTGAGCAGAAAAAATAAATCTTGGATTTCAGGAGAGGTAAGTGTTATGGCTTTTATCTGTTCAGACATCAGGGAGAGGGTAACTAATAAAATTTAAAGCACTTCTCATTCAACCAGTAAGCAAGTGAAGAATGGGGGGGGAAAGCAGTCCTAGATTGGTGGCAGAAGTAATTTACTGAAAAAATGGCAATCCTACAATTTGAGTTACAAATAGATACTTCCCTTCCACCTGATTTAATGGCAGGTCAGTATGTGTGAAAGTGGACCATTCTCTACCATAAACCCAGATTCCAACTCTGTCTCTATATTTTCTCTGGCAATGATAACTTCAGTTTCTGCTGCTATAATAGCAGCAGAATATCCATTCATCTTTACAACATGATATCCGCTATCATTTTCCAGTATGCCAATTCATTCTAGGTAAAACACCTTTTTGCTGTGAGTATAAAAGAACAAATGTATATGATCCGCCATCTGAAGTGGTGTTACACAAAAACAAGCAGGAAACCCTTAAACTTCTGAAACATTCCATCATTGATAGCTATCCTTGTGAGAGAAAAGATTCTAGAAAATAATGACTTCTTCCCCACCCACCTCCACCCACCCCCCAAAAAATAATGTCTGTTTTTAATTGATTCAAGCTGCTTTTTCCCCATCATTGGAGTTTAAAAACAGGAAATGCTAGATGAACACTACTTTTAAACATACTGTGGAAATATAGAAAGAAGATACTTGAGAAATTGCACAATTTGCCATTTCAAGAAGGTTCTCCTGTTTAAAGCTTTCAGCAGAACTAGAGAACTCATTTAAGTTTTAAGGAATTTAAGGATTTATTTTCTCTGTGGGATCAGACTTCTCCAGCAAATGAAGGCAGGCTAATCTTTGCTAATAACCTTAGGAACATTAACATATCCTAGTTGTTTCCATAAAAAAAGTTTATATTATAGATATAATAAACCTCTTAATATTAACCACAGAATTTGTGGGAATTCAGATAAGCACACATCTCTTCTAAATACAAAGATGTTTCATTTATGAAATCTAATAATTCGTATTAGAGAAATATGCACATTTAAACCATAGATAATGTTATTATGCCACCTTCATAACATAAACTGTCATCGGTGCTTTATGAGTGATGCTCATAGATGGTGTCCATATAAAACCCAAATCCAATCACATGTAAATGATTGTGATCACATACAGTAGATGAATCTTCTAGATTTCAAAATTCTAACCAAATCTCAAGATTGCATTCCTGGAATTCCTGTTCTATTTAATAAACTGTGAGAACTATTCTTAAATATTTGTTTTATATTCAGGCCTGACAATTTCTAGCATTTGAAAAGGTTGCCAGTCCCTGTGTTCTGTCGCCGTCTCACACACACACACACACACACACACACACAGACAGCCGGGGGTTAAATAAACTGGCAGACAACCAATTCTTCCAATAAGACGCTTGGCAGCCTCCCAGTAGCTGCTTGCCAAGAACTTTTAGCAATAAACAAAATACCCACAGTCAAGAATTGTCCAGTTCGTAAAATAAATCCAAGGCCGATAATGTTGTTTCCAAAGATGCAATGTGACTCGATAGTAGTTAGTTTTGTCCGTCACAGAGTCTGAATGGCTACCTCACCCCCTCTTGTGGGGTGTGGTCCAGTGACTCAGCCTACTCTCTGATATGCCTTTTCTTCCGTTGCGCGCGCTTATCCCTGCAACGCTGCCGCGGATCCAGCCAAGACTCATTACCCTCATCACTGTCCACCTGTGGCTGCGTGGATGTGCTTGGCTCTGGGCCTATCTCTTGCCCTTCGGTGTCCTCTGGAGGCATTGCCAGAGAGGAGGGTCCTGGAGAGGGAGGCCTTGCCAACTTCTCTCCCTCACTCTCAGAGTCTGCATCTGCCGATGACACAGGCTCAGGCAACGGAGCCACAACACCCTGTATCAAAAAAATTGTCCATGTCTCTTGCTTAAATCATTATAAAACCCATGTTGACATTTATATATAATATGGATTAAGATAGGAACTAGTATGACATTCATAAGTGCTGTATGAGATTTGACCACATGCAACCTAAAGCAGAGAAACACAAATTGTACTGTGATTCTAGCCTTCCCTAAGAAGTGATTGACCACAAGCACTCTGGCTTCAGATTATAAATTCTTGCTGTGCATACATGTGTCAGCCCACCTAAGAATTATGATGATCAAATATCAGTTTCAGCTAGCTGATTTTTGTTGTTGTTAAAAGGATTTGCAATGTAAGAACAATTGCCCCAAAGTGCTGCAGTACGCTCTTTGACATCAATATGAAGAGTAATAGACATAGCAGTAAAAACTCTTAAATATTACAAGTAAATCTATAATTGCTTACATTAAAAAAAAAACACCAGAAGATGCCAAGTGAGGCATTTAAGGAATATGGAATAAATAATTAGAAAACTCAGTACATGAACTTCAGGAGAAGCTAATTTTGACCTCCATAGGTCATATTTCTATCTTGAATTTCAGTTAATCCAACTGAAATGTTTTGGAATGCATTTGATAGCTATATGTGTTTAGAAGGAAGTTGTTGTGTTCAGTCAAGGACAGGTGTGGTAGTTCTAAAATGTGATACTAGTTCATAATAAAACCATATTAGTCATTTGAAAAAGGTGCTTTATAGAATGCAAGAATTGTTCAAACATTAATTGCCTTATTCTAGGTTCTTGTGGCACATTCAAAAGCCACTCCATAAATGTGCAGAGAGAATATGGAGCACCGGGCACTTTTCCATTGAAAGAGATGCTTTGTATGCACTTTTTTGCATTTCGAAGAATTTGCAGACCTTCAGTTCATATAATACTGTCGTGTAATACAGAACTTCCTGTGACTCACAGGCGTTGTATAATATAATTCAAAAGAATTATGTACAAATCATTTAGAAATGAGTAGGATAGCAGAAAACTACTTTACAGTTCAATCCTGTAAGACCGTAAGAATGTTCATTCTCCACCTATTATTCAGAGGACTGAAGATCCTATACCTCTATATATGGAAAGAAATCCTATTACTGAAAGATTCATTTGGGGAAGCATATATCATATGTTTTAATAAAACATATTTTATAAAAACGTATTTTATAAAATTTTAGACTTACTTTGTATGTAAAAAGAAGAGAAACCCACGAATGTATGCGATACACCAGGGAAATGTATAATTTTATTATTTAGACAATGGAATCTACTGTGTTACTAAGTATCTACCAAGATGTCTATTGTGTGAAAACAATACAGCACTTGATTCTATGAAAATTTGTATTTGTGTTATTAATCTGTATGTTAATATATACATAGTAAAATAGAATCACAAATAGAATAACAGAGTTGGAAAGAACCTGGGAGGTTTTCAAGTCTAACCCACTGGCAGGATACCCTATACCATTTCAGACAAATCGTTATCCAATCTCTTCATAAAAACTTCCAGAGTTGGAGCATTCACAACTTCTGGAGGCAAGTTGTTCCACTGATTAATTGTTCTAACTTCAGGAAATTTCTCCTTATTCTAGGTTGCTTCTCTCCTTGATTAGTTTCCATCCTTTGCTTCTTGTCCTGCCCTCAGTTGCTTTGGAGAATAACTTGACTCCCTTTTCTTTGTGGCAACCCCTGAGATATTGGAACACTGCTATCATGTCACCGCAAGTCCTTCTTTTCATTAAATTAGATATACCCAATTCCAGTAACCGTTCTTTATATGTTTTAGCCTCCAGTCTCCTAATTATCTTGGTTGCTCTTCTCTGCACTTTTTCTAGAATCTCCACATCTTTTTTACATCATGGCAACCAAAACTGGATGCAGTGTTCCAAGTGTGGCCTTACCAAGGCATTATAAAGTGGTATTAACACATCACATGATCTTGAGTCTATCCCTCTGTTTATGCAGCCAAGAACTATCTTGGCTTTTTTGGCAGCTGCAGCACACTGCTAGCTCATATTTAAATGGTTGTCCACTAGGACTCAAGATCCTTCTCATAGTTACTACTATTAAATTAATACATTAATAAATTAATACATTTATATTATTCATATGTATGCTTCCAGTGCAATACAAGATGCTTGTTATTTTTTTAAAGCCCTCATGGCATAGGACCTGGTTACTTGAGGCAGACTGCCTATCCCCCATGATATCTGCCTGGCTGATTCAATCCTGCAGGTTTGACACATTCCAAGTTCCTTTGCTCAGTGATGAAATCTAAAATTTGTTACTTCCGGTTCTTGGGCATGGCTTGGGGGGGTAATGTGACTGGGCGGGTGTGGGCAATTTTTTAAAAAAACTTTTAAAACCAGTAAAAAATGCTTTCAAAAGGCTCTGACGATCCCAGCTGAGTTGCCTGATCGGCAGAGGCTGTTTTTCTTTTAAATGCCTCTGACGATCAGGCAACTCAGCCTGGATCCTCAGAGGCATTTAAAAGCATTTTAAAAAATTCTTTTAAAAGTCTTTGATGATCCCAGCTGAGCCGCGCAACCATCAGAGGCTTTTTTTAAAAAAATATTTTTTCTGCTGAAGAGGTTGTAGAAAAAATGCTTTTAAAAGTTAAAAAAAAAGCCTCTGATGATTGTGCAGTTCAGCTGGGCATGGGGGAGGGGCAGGGATTTTTGCTATTGGTTCTCCGAACCACCCATCTCCATCACTACCGGATTGGGTGATCCGATCCAAACCAAGAGCATTTCACCCCTGCCTCTGCTAGAGTAATGTTATCTGTTGAAATACTGGAAGCCAATCTTTGTAACTGCACTGCCTTCTGGAATAAGATTCTCCCTGAGATACAAATAACCCCCACTCGATTGTTTTTTAGAACAACCTTGAAGACCTCTTCAACCTCTTCACCCCAGTATGGGAGAGTGGGACCCCCTCCCCACTTTATTGTGCCTGCCATATTTTATCTTTATTGGTTTTATGGTACTTTTTAATTGTATGAGCCATCCAAAGTCAATGAGAGTCAGGATGCATGCAAGTTTAATAAATCATCATCATCTTCATCATTATCATCTAATTTCCTTTTGGATTGGCAGCATTATGCAAACCGTGGGAAAAGAAATTAAAAGAAAGAATGTAAAAGAAAAGGAAAGAAAACCAAGTTTATACTTCTAATTATAATACCACATCCTTCTATCCTTACAAACCACCCTTGCTTCCATCATCTCCATACACTGATTCATACAGTCCCTTTTGTTTTGTCCATCTTAACATTTCTCAATTTTTCCAAGAGTTGACTTCCAATTTTTGATACATGTTCAAAAAGGTATATTAGATATTAAAATATAATGTCCCTCTAAATGGGTAAATGATGAATAAAAGTTCTTAAGTGGCTTGATAGCATGAGATCTGGATGTTTCCCACAGCACTGCTGGCTCCCAAAAGGCACTAGAGACAATATTCCACTGCAATCTATCCATCCATCTATCCTTCATTCATTCATTCATTCATTCATTCATTCATTCCAATTATTGCTCAATAATGATTCTTAGAAGAAGAACATTTTTGCAATGATGATGATCCAAATATTGCTGAACTACAACTCTTAGCCTTCTTCACCAACTTACCAAGGATCCTGGTAAAAATAATAGTTCAACATGATTTTTAAGGGCAGAAATTCCTAATTCTTGTTCTATTCCCAGAAATTTTCTCACCGGAAGGGATTGTGGTCTGTGTTACTTTTGACAGAAAGTGGAAAAATGACATACTCTGAAACAGTCTTCTCAGAAATTGATACCATGAAGGCTTCAACAACCACAATCCTCAAAAATGGACATTGTGGCCAGAAATTTTAGGAAATTGTTAGGAGGAGCCCCAGTTAAGGAAAAGCTGCTCTCAAGGTGACATCCTCTACATTTCAAAAACAGTGTGAGTTCTATATCCTTGAAGGAGCTGTGGCTAACCCTAAGGGATCTATAGTTCATTAGTATTTTTATTTATTCTTCCAATTGTTGTTATACTTTTTACAGTACATTGAAGGGAACATACAAATATGATGAAAGTCAATAACAGTCTGCAAGATTTTAAAATGGAAAGGAAGAACTGGAGGGGGAAAATCTTTCAAAAGCATCAGAGGACATTAAATGTCATTTTTAAAAGGGAGTGATGTGCATAATTTTATAATAATTATTGCTGCAACAGAGGTCTGCTTTAATGGTGTACTAGTTTATCTATAGTAGTCTGTCTGTAATATTAGTGTGAAGTAATGATACAGCATTTTTCTTTCATTCCAGTTTGAAAAAAAAAACTTGTCCTGGTAACTTTTCAAAACATATGCTTTCATCAAACATAGGACAGTCTGGGCTTCTGGAATTTACAGGAAAGGCCAAATCTGAGTAGCCAATTTTGAAATTATGCAGTCAATAATTAGTTTCCTCAAATGTGATTTGTGTTATTGTCAAAAATGGTAATTTAGGATTTTTATTTATTGTGCTAGAGTGGATTGGATGGACTGTAGAACGAAAGCTATGTAATGGAATGTATGGATGACCTTGGGGAAAGAGCGGAAAAGATGCTTCCTAGGACACAATCTGACAAAAGAAGGGGGAGCCCCCAAAATCTTAACTATCCAAAGAAGATGGTTAAAAATGGTAGAGGTTTGTAACTTCAAACCTGAAACATTGAGGTCAGCCCCCTCCAAAGCAAACAAGGCAGGAAATGCAACCAATTAACTAAATCTACTTTATTGTAAGGTTACATTAATTGAACTTTGCAAGTCTGAAGGTACAAACATTCTACCTGAAACCATCTGATAAATTTGGGTGAGTTCTTCCTACATTTCTTTCTCTGACCATTAAATCCTTGGGCTCTTCTTTCTCTTGACTTATTATTTCCTAGGCAGCATCTCTTTCCCCAAACCCATCCACACATTACACAATTAAAACAAGTGAACAGAGCATGCTGTGTGAAAAACCAAATCAGTAAAAAAAAATCAATTGTATTTGGTTTTGTGGGGGGAGGTGTGATTATGAGAGAAATGTGTGCAACAGATGTGCTACATTGTAAAGAAAGCATTAAATATGATACTGGATGCAAATTTAGTTTCCTGAGACTCTTTCTTTTGATATATTTTTAGAAAAATGAGTAACTTATTTCAGTGTCTTATGTAACATGTCTGCTGGGAAGTAAAATCAATAAAATGTTTGAGGTAAAATGAATAAAAATCAGCTGGATGATGTAATGCAAGAGAGAATACAGCTCCTCAAGATGTGATAAATGAGTCATTTGTGGTTTTAAACACTCTGTAAAAGTACACACACTATGAAGAAAGGCAATTCTTACTACCATAGCACTTTCACTTCAACATTTTACTGATGCATTTACCTTATATTATTAATTCTACAAGGTGGTCTTGATTTGTAACACCTCTGTCTTTTCCTTATTTTATTTTTTATTTTTTTTAAAATATGGGGTTGAGAAAGGAAAGTTGGAATGGCTTCCCAATTACTTTTTTAAGATAGTTCTCGATTTAGAGACTTCCGGTTTGACATCACGGCGAGACAGTCGGGAATTAGCAGGCTCCGATGAGCTTCGTGAAAACCCCGGCTGACGAACTGCCACCGATGGGTTTGCGGACCAGAACCGTCCTGCAAGGTCAGGGTAGAAAGAGATGCACCTCGGACAATCAAGAGAAACAGGCAAGGTCAAAGGGAACTCTCTGTGAATTGGTGGTAGGGGTTGGCAGCGATGGCGGCTGCCACGAAGCTGGGGCAACCGGACTAAGTATAGAGCTGGAGTGAGAAGAGGATGGAACGGAGTTTTTTGAAGCTGGGTGAGTGACAGCCAACACAGGCGTGAAATAACAACAAGGGAAACATCATTTAATTATAAGACCCCTAATGATAAATAGCAGCTAAGGAGTGTGGGGGCAAAGAAGATTTTGAAACGTAACTTTAAAGAGATGAATACCTGATAGAAAATAGATTTTTAAACAAACTATTTGGAAACCTTAAACAATTTGAGAATGGTAGTGAGAAGAGCTATTTAAATTTGAACTGGACTTTAAATATGATTTGGTACTTTTACATCTAAGAGAAAAAGAGAAACTAAATAAGATCGTTATGTAATTGAAACAAAACAGATACTTTTTAAACAACTGGAAATTGTGGATTGCAGAGAGACACCATCTGGAGTTAAAAGGAATATTGCAACTTGGTTTTTGTTTTGGAAAATTGTGGACTTCACAGGTAACATCCATGAGAACTGGTGGGGGAGGATTTTCTTGTCTACAAGTGGTTTGACTTTTGGAGAAAAAAAATAAAAGGGGAATACAATGGAACTCTTATAATTGGAATAATATTAACTTAAAAAGAAAAATGGAGCAGAAAATAGAGAAGGAACAAATTGATCTAGACTTGGACAATGGAAATAAAAGAAATAATTATAATGTAATGTAATTATAATATAAAGAGGTAAAAAATTTGAGGATACAGAAATTGAAATGGAATATATACAAGTGGACAAGAAAATGAAGATGGAGGAATAAGACATAGAGGTGGATAATAAAGAAGATAAAGACAATGTGATTAAATATGAATAAGTAACTGAACATGTGAATAGTAATAATAAAAAGGTGGTCTCTAGAGATTATATTGAGATTAACAGTAATACAATGATGATTACACTGGGATTAACAGTGAATGATAAAAGAATAAAAGGTTGGAAAATACTAAGAAAAATAAAAAAGTCCAGGACGTGGATTTATAAAATTATATTTAGATTAATAAATGTCAGAAGAAATATGTTACAGATACTTAGAAATCAAATATGGATTGAAGTTAAAATATATGAGAAATAAACTATGTTAAAAGAAAATATATTAATGGATTTGATAAAGCAATTTTCATTAAGATGTTGGATGATATTATTTGAGGAAATTGATGACTATAATAATTGGGATATTGTTTAAACATTCATAGAGTTTACACTGGGATCAACAGGGAAAAAAATAAAGATGATTACACTGGGATTAACAGGGAAAAAATAAAGATGATTACACTGAGATTAACAGTGGTATAAAGATGATTACACTGAGATTACACTGAGATTACACTGAGTGGAATGATAAAAGAAAAGGTTGAATTAGATTATGTTAAAAGAAAATATATCAATGGATATAATGTATTAATTTTTATTAAGATGTTGGATGGTATCATTTGAGAAAATTGATAGCTATAATAATTGGATATTGTTTAAATACGTATAATAATTGTAATAATTGGAACATTTTTCACTTAAGCAAAAAAGAAAAGATTTAATGGGTGTTTATATAAATGGTATGGTTAAATAGATAGAACCTAGAGAAATAATTGGGAAACTGTACTGTAAATAATTTTGGAATATAAACATGTTTGAACTGTATTGTTAATAGTGAGAATTTAGGGTAAGAATTGTGAAATATATTATGAGGTATTAATTGAATTAAGATTTAAGGTGGGTTAATAGAAAGGTAATTATATTAATTAAGTAAATATGAGTAATTTTTTTCTAAGATGGTATTAGTTGTAATATGTGATATAAGATTAAGAAATAAGTGTTATGGCAAAATAGAATATATAAAATGTTGTTAAAGATGACAAAAAAATTGTCATCTTTAACAACATTGAACAAATTGATGACTGGATCAAAGCTCTGTTCCAAAAAGATGTAATTTGTATGTTTGAAAAATTTTTTAAAAAGATTTGCAAAAAAAAAAAAAAAAAAAGATCTCGATTTAGAAGCAGAATTGATCCTGGCAATTCTGGTTATAAGTTATGAAGATCGTAAACCAGGTCATCACATGACCGACCTGATATTACGACCTTTTTTGTAATGGCTGTTAAGCAAACGCTTTGGGTGGGTTTTTTGGGGGGGGGGGGTTGAAACTGGAAACAAACATTGGTTTTCAGCAAAATCATCGTAAGTTGTAATCACATGACCACAGATGCTGCAAACAGTTGTAAATACTGGCCAGTTGCCAAGCATCTAAAAAATGACCACGTGATCATGGGGGGGGGGGGCAGCCGTCACAACTTTGGATGGGTTCCAACGGGTCCTAAATTACATTTTGGGGGATCCATTGAGGACCACAGAGAGGAGAGGGTCAAGCTATTTTCCAAAGCATCTGAAGACCAGACAAGGAATAATGAATGGAAAATGATTAAGGAGAGATTCAACCTAGAAATTAGGAGAACTTTTCTGACAGTGAGAGCAATCAACCAATGGAACAGCTTGCCTTCAGAAATTGTGGGAGTTTCATCACTGAAGGCTTTCAAGAAGAGACAGGACTGCCATTTGTCAGAAATGATATAGGGTAGGGGTCAGCAACACGCGGCTCTGGAGCCGCATGTGGCTCTTTCATCCCTCTGCTGCTGCTCCCTGATGCTGGTTGGTTCCACAATTGATAGGGCTTTCAGTTAGGACAGGTAGAGGAAAAAGGATTGAGGAGACTCTTTGGTGGGGGAACCAACTTCCAGTCAGCAGAGGAAAAAGGACGCTGTGCTAGAATGAGACTATGATGGGGGAACCAGACTTCCAGTCAGCTCCAGAATTGAATGGGAGCTTATGGTTAGGACCTTTGTGGCTCTTTGAGTGTTTAAGGCTTCCAACCCCTAGTATAGGGTCTCCTGCTTGGGCAGGGGGTTGGACTAGATGACCTACAAAGTCCCTTCCAACTCTGTTAATCTCTTAATTGACTACCTGTAATTAAATCCTAAACATCACAGCCTTGATACAGTACCGAAATGAATGATTGCCTAAATAATCTCTGAAATATTTATTTTTAGAATAGCTAAATAAAAGCCATCCCTCTCTGTGGGGGGAAATATGAGGTTTTAAAATTTGATAAATAAATAAAAATATCTTAATATCCACATTTATAGCCTGGATCACTTCTTTCTTAGAAAAAGTATTCATGTTTTACCGACAGTTTTAGTCTCCTAAACCAGATAGGAAAGGCTGTTCATAAACAACAACAAAAATGCCTAAAATTTCCATCTCAGTATATGGATTGAGGAACACATGGAAATTACTATGGTTGGACTAAGGAGCTGTCCATAGGGTGGCATAGAGAACTGCATGTTTTGCCCTTTCCTTCCTAAAGAAAGGGAACCACCTTCTGACACCAATAGTCTCCCATCGGCCAGTTCGCTCCCAGAGAGGGACTCCTCAGGGTGCCGTCAGCCAAGCAATGTCGGCTGGCGACACCCAGGGGGAGAGCCTACTCTGTGGGAGCCCCTGCCCTCTGGAACAAACTGCCCCCAGAAATACGCATGATCTCCGACTCCGTGTTTTTCGCTATGCCCTCAAGACCCTGCTTTTCTGTCAGGCGGGGCTATTTTTGTAATTGACTTTTAAATCCTGGGTTTTTAATTTTGGGGTTTTTAATTAATTTGGCCGAAAGTGTAATAATTTTAATAATTTTTAAACTTAAATTATGATGTTTATATACTGTGTTTTTACTTGGCTGTACACCGCCTCAAGTCCTTCGGGAGAAGGGCGGTATAGAAATAAAATTATAAAATAAAATAAAAATAAATAAATCACAGATTGTAGAAGTAATCGACGTGGATTTAACAGGATGAAGCTGAGAAGTGAGTGTACTGTGACAGGAAAGATCAAACATGATGATAAGATGGAAAAGCTTTAGCAATAAAGGTCAGGAATTCACAAACTCTCTAAAAGTATCATGAGCAACTTAATCTAATCCAACACGTGGTGGAAACCCATGAGCATTTTTACCATTCTGCTTATTCAAGTCCGCAAAAGGGAGTTCCAGTACTACAAACTTTGTGGATCCCCGTGATCTACAGATTGTTAAAAGCAGTAAATTTATTTCTTATACAAATTTCATATGAATTGAAACAGTGAAATTAATTTTATTGGGGTTGAGGGGGGAGGGGTGTGAGAAATGTTACACAAATGAATTAACATATTGTTGGTTAATTCTAAATGGTGCAAGGCAGTTGCTGCAAAACTCAGTGCCCCAATGGAGGCTATCTAGAAGATTTATGGCTATTTAAATTATTTGATATTGTGCATTAAAACTTAATTTTACTACTACCATCTAATCATTACATTAAATGTTTTACGTTAGGAATGTTATCTAGGTGAAAGGATTAGAATAAAACTTGTACTGCATGTGCATGCTTTTTATTCAAAATAGTCACAAGAAACCACATTCTATATTAAGCTCCTAATTACATTCCTGACATACCTTTTGACAGCCTGGATTTGTTCACTGACCTTGTTATAATGTATGATACTAATTGACTACCCGTGTTTCTAAATAGGATCTTAATGTTTATAAATATGTATAATTACAATTATTTATTTGTACCACTCTAACATTATATACATGTACTTCTCCACTTGGAAAAAAACCACAAACATAGTTATACTTTCTATATAAAGAACTCTTTACAGCACAGAACACAAATAGGAATTATAGGAGTATATTCTGCATTTCAAACAGAGAATGTTCTATGAATTTTATAAATTATCAGTTGAGTAAACCATGGCTGATATATTTTTCTGTCAGATGGTGGAGCTAAGATTTGTGTTACTAGTGAGTTCATGTTGGTGCACTCGAAATGTATTTCTGTAAGTAACTGTATGTATTTTACAGTACAGAAATGAACAGAAGCACAATGCATGTGTTAAAAGAAATCTTAATTATGGTACTTGATGGGAAAATATATTTCTCCTCTAATTTCTCAATTAAGTGGCTTAGCTGTCAACTTGACGAATTTTAAAATGTACAATACAAGCCCATTTTTAGCCAGCACTGGCAAAACATTTGATAATAAAAACCACCGAATGCCCAAAATCAAGACACGTACGTCTGTAGTCCCCATTTACCTTTATTATATTAAATAAATAAATGCAATATATACAAATATATTTTCATTCATAAAAATCATAAATAAGTTATTATAGTACCACGAAAGTCTCAATTCACATCACCTGTATTTCCACTTATACAGAATTATTAAAAAGTTGAGATTTCTTTCTGTCCAGCAGTTAATTACCAATACATATTTAAAGTGCTAAATTCTGGCAATGGCAGCCAACAACACGTTACCAGCTGAAATAGTTGACACAGTTTTGATTAAAATGGAATAATTATTTAAGAGTTATTGCCAGATATCTGCCCAAGAAAGGCATTTCTGAACCACTTCCATGATCAATTGTCAAGTTCAGCTCAAGGGAATCTTTCCCTTTTTATCAGTTATTTTCTTGCAACATATTCTAACGTTTAAGGGCAATTTGTACCATACCTTTTATGCAAAACCAGACTGCTAAAAACTCATTCCTATAGTTTTATCACCACGTAATGTACCCAGAACACCCCATTTAAAAAGATGCTACCAAAAGTGCAGTAGAAACGGTAACATTTCATTATATATGTCAGTTAATATATTTCAAATAGTTCTCATCGTTTTAACAGTGAAGTTAAAACAGGAGTTTCAAATAGTGTTTTAAAATCAGATGTTTCACAGAAACCATAAATGTCTGTACAACGAAGAGTCAGTTATTATTGCTTCCAGAGAGGTTTTTTTTCCCCATGGCATCATTGCAACATTAATGCATATCAAGCATTTTGATCAATCAGGGCTAAGTGTTTAGTCCTTACAAATTTGGAGGCATATTTTCTTTTTCTGATGATCTGCTCTTTGCCTTTTTACACTTGTATATCACCACAGATAAAACAATAATCAGAATGAGGACTCCGACAGCAACAGCTACTATTATGAGGATTTTGTCCAAATCCAGAGCTGGAAAGAAGACAAATGCAACGTCAGTTGAATTAGATGCATGCTTTGTATTTATCTGAACTTTGCCCTAGCTGAAGCTATTCTACATTAATGAAGCATTAAATGGTGTAATAAATCCAAAGCATTTCTTTCTAACTGGGAGGAAACATTCCAGAGGCACTGGCATTCTGACAAAGCTGGTGTAGAAAAGTTAGTGGATCCAAAAAATAACCTTAGCTTAACAAACTAGTGTAGGTATTTAGACAAGAAGGACTATTATACCCTGAGATATTTATCTGCTCTGAATAGGTCAGTCCTCACAGATCTGTGATCTTTCTGAATATGGAAATCTAAGAATTTCCTCAATTCTTAGCGGGAAAAAATAGTTGGCGCAATCCATATGAAGCAACAAAATGAAAAGAAATTTTTTAATGACCGTCCCTTGTGCAATCTGAGTAAAGTGAGACCACAACTGTTTGTGACCACAACTTAATGGGAAACATGTATGAAATCACATAATACATACCATCCAAGTCTTCCCTGTTAACACTGGTACATTTTACACGGCTTTCTTGACTTTTCTGGTTATTTAAGCGGCTTGGAATATTAGCCTGAACATAGAAACAATAGCTCTTCCCTTTATCAACATGAACTACAAATTGATTGGTTTTCGTCTTTGCTAATTTCTGAAAAGCAACAAAAAAAGTATTTAAAGAGTTATCTGCAGATATTCCATTGCAAGTTATAATTGACTACAGATAGTCCTTGACTTACAACAGTTCATTTAGTGACCATTCAAAGTTACAACAGCACTGAAAAAAGTGACATGATTGCTTTGCAACATATCCCATGTCGTATAATCAAAATTTGGATGCTTGGCAACTGGTTCATATTTATGCACCATTGCTGTGTCCCTGGGATCATGGGATCAATGGGAAAGTCAGAAGCCATGTTACTCACTTAACAGCTGCAGTGATTCATTTGACAATTGTGGCAAGAAAGGTCGTAAGATGAGGCAAAATTCACTTAACAAATGTCTCAGCAACAGAAATTTTGGGCTCAATTGTGGTCACACATCTGAGGACTACCTACCTGTGCTGTAGAAACAGCAGTATGTATGATTATTGCTATTAATATAAGAATTAACATAAAGGCTTTCAGATATATTACTCTACTTACAACCATTCAGTTAGGGACTGTTCAAATTTATGACACTGAAAAAATGACTTATGAACTGTTGCAGTATCCTTCATGGTCGGGTCCTTGGCAACCAGAAGGTAAATACTTGTAGCAGCCTGAGGTCATGGAATGACCATTCCAACTGGCTTCCATCAAGCAAAGCCAGACTCACTTAATGACTACATGATTCACTTAAAAACTGTGGCCAAAAAAGGGATAAAATGGGGTGAAACTTACTTAACAGCTGTGTCAACTCTGAAGCGAATCTGGCTGAAGCCATCTTTAGTCGCCTCATAGTTGCCATGAACTTTGGAGGGAGGGGGGAAGGAAAATAGATAGGCTGACTAGCAGTCATAACAAAAAGCTTTCTCATGGGAACCAACAGGTGGCTGTTGAAGGAGAAGAGGAGTGACCAAGAAATCCACCAAACATCATAATTGGACAATGTGACCTGGGACACTTGGGGAACAATTGCACTTTTAATTATGCTGCAAATGCGGGAAACCTCTCAGAGTTGGCTTTTACAGGCTGTGCCGATGCATCTGATAAACATGTTCTTTGAAGAATCTGCATGCTTCAGAGTTCTGATTTCAATGGGCACATTAGTTGGAACACTGACAAACTGTCTTGCTTAGCAACCAAAAATTTGGGCTCAGTTGTGGTCCTAAGTCAAGGACTAACTTTTTTATTTATTCCACTCAACTTTATTGTTGAGAACCATACTCCACTCTACAATAAAAAATGTCAAACAGCACAGAACTATGTTTTACATTCAAATGAGTTTTAAAAAGAAAGTGTTAATGCTGAGCAGGAAAAGTTAAACATTTTTAGAAATTAGGTTCTCACCTTGCCAGTGCTCTGATCTTTCCAGTAGAATAACAGGTATTCCAGATCATTTTTGAATATGTCCCTGATAGTTTGCCAGGTACCATTAACTATATACGGTGTTAGTGGATCGGCTACTTCCACTTTCAGAATTTCATC
Source organism: Masticophis lateralis (assembly GCA_030761175.1). Taxonomy (NCBI): domain Eukaryota; kingdom Metazoa; phylum Chordata; class Lepidosauria; order Squamata; family Colubridae; genus Masticophis; species Masticophis lateralis. The sequence continues at coordinate 128,546,045 of JAUDYJ010000003.1, forward strand.
TTTTTGTTCAAAATGTGTTACGGTTGGCGTTCCAAGCTCAGCTAGGAAAAAAGTATGACTGAGTTTGATTTTTTTATAATGTAAAAAGAGTGCACAACAAATGTTATTATTTTCAAACGGTTCTTGTAACTCTTGGACAAAGAAATTGTATAGAATGGGGAGGACCCCCCCCTCAAAAAAAAGGAACATCACCCCTTTTTAAAACCAGCTGTCATAAATTGGGGGAAAATGCATTACAGTTCTAACGGCAAACATTTATTTATTTATTTCTGAGCACAGATTATTTTTTGTGTGTGTGGTCAATGGCTATTATAAAAATATAGCATATGACTGAAGCTGCATAAGATGTGTTTGCGGGCCTTTGAGTCAGGGTTGATTTCTGGTGACTACCTAAACAAGTCCCTTCAGTTTTCTTGGCAAGGTTTTTCAGAAGCGGTTTATAGTTAAGACACCAGGCTAGAAACTGGGAGACCGTGAGTTATAGCTTCCCCCCCTCTTAAGCCCAAAGCTGGTTGGGGGCGACCTTGGGCCAGTCACTTTCTTTCAGCCCTAGGAAGAAGACAGTGACATCCTCCATAAATAAGTCAAAATGAAACAAACGATTAAATCTAATGCTGATTTGTTCCAACTGAATAAATTACCTTTCCTCCCTTTTAGCTCTTCATTAAAAGTTGGGAGAGCCATATGTTATACAGGTAGTTCTTGACTTATGACAACTTAGACCAATGGAGTAGTTAAGCGAAACATCATGTGAGCAGACGTGATTTTACAGTCGTTAAGGAATCTGACTTCCTCAATCCATCTTGCTTGTTGGGAACTGGCTGGGAAGGTCACAAATCACAGGATATTACAGCCGGTCATATATACAAGCTGGTTGCTAAGTGCCTGAATTGTGATGATGTAACTGCAGGTGTGTGATGTGACATTTGCAACTTTGAGGACAGGTCGTAAATCACTTTTTCCAGAGCTGTTATAAGTTTGAATCATTGTTAAATGAATGGTCGTAAGACAAGGACTACCTCTATGTAAAATATTCAGCCTCTCAAAACTAAATTATAAAACTGAACTATTAACAGGAAGTACTGCCTTCCTATAAATCACACTCCTTATAAGTCTTTATACCTAATCTTCTTTTCTGTGTATAAATATATTAAAGATAGTGGAATATATATCATATTTATTATACTTACTTTGGGTGTAAGGTACAAACTCTGAAGAAATTTCATATGGAGGTGTTTCCAAATTATCTTCATCATTTTGTATTTCGGAATATATGCGTGCCACGTAAGTATCTTTTAAATTCTGAAGTGTCACCTTAGTAACATCACATACAGTTTTATTGGTTTGAATGCATACTTTATCTCGTATTAAGAGATCCCTATAAAGATTAAGATCAAGAATGTAAATCAAGCATTTTATGCATATGTGTGAGAAGTAAGACTGCTATACATACATGCCTTGCAGCAGTCAGAAAATAAATGGATATCATCCTGGCCACATACATAACTTTCACTTTGATCCATATAGTCAAAATGCAAAATGTTACATGTTTTGAAGGTCAGCAATAATATTGTCCATGTTAGTGAGATAAACAGTGTAACTAGGAAAACATGAAATGGCCTTTATGCCCTTGATTATTTTGTACTGCTACAATGAATAAGACACAACTGCTTTCACAGCAGACTTACAAGTACTAAGAAATGCAATAATTCAGGACAGCTAAAATTATGGGTAATTTAACAAGTTAATGAGAGAAATAAAAAATATAAAACATATAATATGAAATTAATTATCTTACCTATAAATTGATATAAAAACTAAGTACATTAAAGGAATATACTATAGTAACAATCTCTACTATAGATAAATTCAATATTTAATCAAAGCACTTCCTTCTGAAATCCCAGATCATAGTGGTTGTTTATTTCAATCTGGGCCCTATGTCTATGCCTGTGAAAGATATAAACAGAAGTCGCCTTCTATAAGTTTGAAGTACCCAGCTGATTCAACACTGGAGGTGATATGATTCAATTTTACCCCTGAAATTGGAACAGTTCTAGGGGACATACCATAAGAGGGGGGAAATTAAAAATTATGTAGGGATACCTTTAAGAAAATTTAGATGAGTATCATATTTCTTCTTTCAACAATGTACACTTGTTACATGTTTTATGTAAGCAGGTATGCTTCAAATTATAGCCTTATATGAAATCAGCAACATTCATTTTACAGTGTCAATTCATGTCCAATATCAAGTTACATCATGGAGATGTTTTTTTTCATATATGTATTCTTGTTATTTCTCAAACTGCTCCATTACAACAGATGAAATGCATAAGGAAAAGTATGGTTTCCAAACATTAACTTACCCGTCCATTTCAACTGTATAAACATAACCAACTGGCTTTGGATCCCAGCGGAGCACAGTCTTAAAATTGATTGATGACCAAGTTATGTTTACAGCTGTCTGTACTGCAACGCTACCTGTTTAAAAATGTATAGAGAGAAATATGACTTAGTGGTTTTTCCACATATTACAATATTCTGTGTGGACTGTTGAATTGTTTAAGGCTCTAACAATATTATAAACGCAATAGTTTATCATGTATTTTTTTAAAAGTCTGATTGAAATTGGAATATAAGTCAGACCTTCCCAACCTGATGTCTTTCTGGTAGGTTGGTCTACAACTTGTATGACTTCTCAGCAAACAAATCCCTAGTGGCTAGGTATTTTTTTATTTTTTTATTTTTTAATCCCAGCTTTATGGTTTTTAGAAATAACTCGAGGTGGCATATATATAATACCCCCCTCTTATTTTCTTCACAACAACAACCCTGTGAGGTGGGTTGGCCTGGGAGTGTGATTGGCCCAAAGCCTCCCAGATGGTTTTCATGACTAAAGTGGGATTAGAACTCACCCTCTTGGTTGCTAGGCTGGTGCTTTAATCACTAGACCAAACTGGCACTCATTGAAAAGATTGAAGGAATTATAGTTTATTTTTATTTATTTATTTATTATTAAATTTATATACCGCCCTACTCCCGAAGGACTCAGGGCGGTGAACAGCCAAAAGATAAAAATACATATAATACAAACATTAAAATAATCATTTAAAATATATTAAATAGTTTGGCCCAAGATACAAATTAAAACACCCCAGTTTAGACAAATTAAAAATTTAAAAACAGCGTAAAAGAGAAGTTAGTTCATGCGGTTTAATTTGTGTTAATCCAAAATTAAAAAAATGAGATATATTATTTTCTCATGCAACAGAGTGTCTCCTTGAATCAACAATTCAGACAGGCTGAATCCGTATACTATGCATAAAGCAGTCTTCGATAATCAATAGATTGTAACTCATAATTTCCTCTAACTGGTCCATTGAGCTACAACCCAAAACATGCAAAAATCATACATTTAGAGAAGATTTAGAATATCTAAGAGATTCTGCATTAGTACCAACACACTGGCTAGGTTCTTACATGATGTTTAATCCTGCATAACAAAGTAAGTGCGCTAAACGCTTCCCATTATGCATATATGGCACTGCTGCTACGTAAGCTGCATTTGTTGCCTGGAATCTTCTGGATGCAATTCAAGATGTTGGTCATCACCAGAAAACTCTTCATGGCATAGTTGATTATCTATCTGGTTATTTGAGGGACCCCATATCTCCAATTATTTCTGCACATGCAGGCAGGGTGCATGCAATTCAGTTCCTTCACTTAAAGTCTGCCAAGTTGTGGGACCAAGGAAATATGTCTTCTCTATCATTACCATTGGTTTCTACTAGTACAGTGTCGCCATTATTTTGGGGATCCAGAAGATCTAGTTGGTTCTCAGGCCTGGAGCTGATGTGTTTTGGGACCCATCAGATTTATACTACTTATTATTTTGATTGTTTTAGGAATGACTGTCTGCTTATGTATGTTTTTAACCATTTTATTTGTTTTTTTAAAAAATTGTAAGCTGCCCAGAGTCTAACATAGTGGGCAACTATAACAAATTGAACAAATTGAACAGAATAACATTTAATATGCTGGACCTGAATGTTGGCTAGGATCGATTTGGGTCCCAATAATATACGAAGACTCGTTTGTTTGTTTCTCAAGGTAAGTCTTTATTCATTCATGTATATTTGTTTCTTTGCAGGTATCAACAGGAACAACTGAGGCAACAACAACAGGGGAGGACCTTAAATACCCGGGAGGTGGAGCTACAGGTAATGGGAAGGGGGAGAAGGTGGGGTTATATTCTCTCAAGCTGGTTAACCCTTGGTATGCCAGGTCACTGAGCTGGACATGCCCAGGGAGAAGATTTACCTGTAACAAATCCCCCTCTAAATGCTTATCCCTGGGGCTGACAGTTTCGACCTGGCTAGCGTTTGTGGGTATGACACATAGTCTTGAAGTAAGATATGAGTGCTGTTTAACAGGTAGGGGCTTAGTAAGTATGTCAGCGGTTTGGTGCTCGGTGTCGCAGTGCGTAATGGTAACGAAGCCTGATTTGTGGAGTTGCCTTACGTGCTTGTTTTTGATGTCGATGTGCCTTGATCTATGACCTACGGCGTCTGATGTGGAGATCTCTATTGCTGCCTTATTGTCTTCAAAAATCTGGATTGGGTGCATAGGTTCGGTCCAGATGTTTGTCAGCAGTTCATCGAACCAAACCAGATTGTTTATGGCTTTGGACAGGCAGATGTACTCTGCCTCTGTGGTGGAGGTGGCTACAAGGTTTTGCTTTCCAGTGTACCAATATACTGGGCAATTATTTAAGAAGAGAACATACCCTGAGGTACTTTTCCTACTTTTGGTGTCGCCTGCCCAGTCAGCATCAGCGTAGCAGTGTAGGAGAGGCTTCTCATTGGCATTGGGTTCTAACTTGAGGCAGCTATTAATGCTATACTTCAGGTACCTAAGTATTCTTTTTATTGCTTCCCAATGAAACACCGTGGGGTTGGCTACGTGCCTCGAGAGCAGGTTCACGGGCAGAGCAATATCCGGCCGTGTCCAGTTAGCAATGTATAACAGAGAACCTATTGTGGATCTGTACAAGGTGTTCTCTGGGAACTGCGGTGAGTCATTGTGCACGTTTTTTTGGAAGTCTGCTAACATGGGGGTTTCACAAGGTTTGGCATTTGACATATTACATTTGGTAAGGAGCTCGCTTATTTTTTCCTTTTGGCTTAGGAGGAAGCCCTTGGGTGATCTGGTAACGTGAACCCCAAGGTATTTGTTGATGCCTCCTAATGACTTGAGTGAAAAATATTTGCCTAATTCATTTGCAAAGGCATCGCAATCCCCTTTGTTCTTACTTATAAATAATATATCGTCCACATATATGAGGACGTACTCCTTGCCTCCATTGCTCTTCTTGGTGAAGAGGCAGTTATCAGCTAGGGTGGCCTTGAACCCCATAGATTCTAATACTTTAACCAGACAATCATACCATTGTTTACCCGACTGCTTAAGCCCATACAAGCTCTTGTTTAGTAGCCAGGTTTCGCCCTTGGTGGTGTCTTTACCAGGAGGGGCCCTCACGTAAATTTCTTTGTCTAACTTAGCATGTAGGTAGGCTGTCTGTATATCATACTGTTGCACTTCAAGACCTAGGGTGGCCGCGATGACCAGCGCGCTTTTGACACTTTCGGGCCTTACAGTTGGTGAGTACGTTTCTGTGTAATCATCGGGGAATCTTTGGGCGAATCCCTGTGCTACGAGTCTGGCCTTGTATAGATTCTGGCCCCCCTCTAGAGTTTTTACTTTAAAGACCCACTTTGTCCCGATGGTGGTCTTACCCTCTGGTACCTTGGATGGTGTGTATACGCTTAGCTCCCTAAGGCTGTTTATTTCTTTCTCCATCGCTGCTTCCCATTTTTGCCTTTCCTCTAATGGTAATTTTGTTATGTCGCTGTATGTTTCTGGGGTAATGGGTTCTGTTTGCAGGTGCATGACATAATCATCGAACCTTTTTGGTTTTTGGTTCCTATTGTTTCTGACTGGCCTACCTTGCAGGGTCTCCGCGTCGTGCATGTATTTTGCCTCTTTATCAGTGAGTGAATCTACCTTGTGTTTGGGTTGGAGTGACCTTTGGGTGTAGTTGTCTTGTGGGTGATCAATTTGGTCCGGTTTCTGCTGGCTGTTTTCTGCCTGGTGATGCAATTCATTGAGGTGTATTTTTGACCAATTGGCCTGTTCGTGAAATGTGGCAGTTCTGGAGATGATGAATTTGTTGTTACTGTCTATGAACCTATATCCTTTCGTGCCTGTCTCATAACCCATGAATCTAAGGCGTTTTGAAACCTTGTCTCCCTTCCTACGGAGCTGCTTGGGTATGTGCACGTCTGCCGTGACTCCAAAGATGTGGAGGTGGGATATCTTTGGCTTTCTATTGTACATCACCTCGTAAGGAGTCATGTTTAGCACGCTTGACCAAAGTCTGTTGATCGTGTAATTTGAGTAAACCAGGGCTTCGGCCCAGAAGTGTTGGCCAAGCCCAGCGTCCTCCAGGACGCACCTCACCATTGTTTGAAGTGCTGAGTTCTTGCGTTCTGCCACGCCATTCTGGAATGGCGAGAAAGGTGATGACTTAAAGTGCAGCACGCCCTTTGACCTCAGCCAGCGGGAGAAGTCATTGGATAAGAACTCTGATCCCCTGTCTGTCATGATTTTCTTGATTTTTGTATTATGTTGTGTCTCCACACGCTTATAGAATTCCTTAAATTTTTGGTAGGTCTCACTTTTGTGTTTCAGTGTGTACACGAAGCCGTAGCGACTGTAGTCGTCTACTATGGTTAAGAAGAACCTCTTGCCATACTTTATGGAAGGCCTGAGGGGGCCTACAAGGTCCATGTGTACCATTTCGAATAATTGATTTGTTGAGCGTGTGGCCTTTTTGGGTTTGGGGGCTACCTTTAGCTTAGAGCGTTTGCATACAGAGCAGTCCAAATAAGTTTCACAATTCTTTATTCTTGAGCCCTCAGTACAGTCATTAGCCCTTTGAACAACAGGGAAGCTAGCGTGTCCTAACCTGCGATGCAGCAGGTGTGCGCACTCATCATGGAGCGGCTTCCCCATGTTAATCTTATCTCTGCCTAGCTTGTCTTCCTTGTGTGGTTGGGTACCCTCCCACTCTTGTCCTTTGCTACCCTCGGTGTCTTCTTTGGCATTAGTCTTGTCTATGTAGAGGAAGGGCAGGCCCCCTTTAATTGTGATTTTCCCTATGGTTATACTTCCCTTGGTCATGGTGATTCCCCCTTCTTTGATGTTAATTTCTATCCCTGCCTCCTTGCTGAGTTTCAAGGAGGCGAGGATGTTGTGGGGTATCTCGGGTACCAACAACACTCCTTCTAGTTTCCCTAATTTGGGGAGGGTTACGTTGCCCTTTCCTGTCACTCTCACATCGTTCTGATTAGCCACTTTGATTTGATAATCCTCCTCAGTGAAGGAAGAGAGGAGTTCTCTCTCACACGTGGTGTGATTGGTGGCCCCTGAGTCGATGAGCCACCAGGACCCACTTTCGTGAGCCTTGTTACTTTGTGTGGCTCCCCCTACTCTGCATAGGGACCCGTCTCTGCTATCCCTAGAGTTGTCTCTGCTTTCTTTTTTCTCCCAGGGTCTGGGGGAGTCCCTTCGCCTAGCCCTGCTGTCATGGTGACGCTTGTCTGTGTGCCTTTCTCGTGGTTCGTGTTTATATCTGTCCCTGTGCCCCCTGGTGCAGTCTCGTTTGTAGTGACCCCTTCGCCCGCAGTTATAGCACTCGGGGGAGTCTCGGGTGGTGTCAGTGAAGGCCACTCTTCGTGTTGGTTTGTGATCTCTAGGTGTCACCTGGTGTTCCCTTCTGTGGCTGTCCTCTGCTATGAGCAGGTTAGACAGGCTTTCTATGGTCATCTGGCCTAGGCTAAGTATGTTGAGCTGCGTTAGGAAGGTTCGCCAGGAAGGGTCTAGTGAGTTGAGGATGACACTCTTCATGGTCTGCTCTGACACTATTTCCCCCCTTATTTGCAATTCTGCCCTGGCTGCATTAAGTCCCATTAAATGCTCTCCCATTGACATCCCTGGTTTAATCCTGGCTGAATAGAATTCCTTGGAGATCTTAGTTGTTGTAGCTACGCTATCGCTATAGTAGTAACTGAATATTTTCTGAACCACATCATGCACAGTCAGATCATCCTCAATGCTATAGTAAATAGTGGGTGAAATGCTGGAGATGAGGAGACCAAATGCCTTATGATGCATGCAGTCCATTTCAAATGTCCATGGTGTATCAGGTGGGTCAGTTATGAAAAACCTTAAATTTTCTTTTAGAAGTAAGACTTGGAGTTGTTGATACCACTCCATTAGGTTTGAACCCTGCATTTTTAAAATTGGAAACCCATTGGGTAAGTTCCCTGTGTTATTTTGTGAATTACTCACAGGTGGGTGTTGCTGTCCATGGTACTTGGCATGCTGGAAATAGCAGAGCGGCTCAGGAACGCTGGAAGGTAATTTAAAAATCCCTCCTTGCATTTTTTTTTCTCTTTTAGTCCACAGGAGCTCCTGCGCATGCGCGGCGTTCATTCCGGCTGAGACTTCGTCGGGGAAGGACCTCTTCATCTCCGTTCCGGCCAGGCTGCTCGTCCATGATGGGAAGGCCTCCGCTCCGGCTCCAGGTGTCCAGCGGCGGTCAAGGAAGGCTGTCCTCTCTGCTGGGCGGCTCCAGGTCTCTCTCTGCAGCGGCGGCGGCGGCGGTGAGTATTCTCGCCATTCGGTCCGTTCCGGTAGTCGCGGCTTGGGAGTGGGGTGGCGTATCGCTACCGGGGGGTGCTGCGGCATCGGTGGGTCCCCAGCGGTGTCCGCGCCCCTTGGTAAACAGCTGGAGGGCCTTCTCTTGTCCCCCTTGGGTTTTTTGGCGTTTTTTGGAGGCCCCTTTAAAATTTTTATTTTTGTTCCGAAGGCGGCGGTGAGCGTTTTTATCGCCTCTTCCACCGCTTGATCGTCGGGGATGTCCTCGGGGGGTGATTCCTCACTTTCTTCCGAGGAATCATCATTATTTTGGGGTTTTTGGGGTTCGGGCACCTCATTGGTTGGCGGATTAGCATATGCTAATTCGTTTCTTTGGAGGTCGGCCATCTTTTTTGGCCACGTGTTCCAAGATGGCCGCCAGTCTTGATTTTGGGCGGGAATCCCCCCCTCAGCCTTTGGAAAATAACAGTTCTGGGGGGTTTTTCTTACCGGGCTTGTGTCCGGTCGCCTTGTTTGTCGTCCTTGAGTCCTCCTGGCCTCGTTCTGGCTTTGGATGAGGTAGCTGATTCCGGCCAGGAGGTCTTCGTCGGTTGTAGGGGTTTCTAGCAGGCTCATCATTCCTCTTCTGAGTCTGCTGATTTCCTTTTGTTGGATTTTTTCTTCATTTATGTCTTTTTGCCCCCTTTCATCATCCGATGAATATTCTTCGGGGGTGTTTTCTTTTTCTTCCTCTGAAGTTATTGGCGTTGTCATGTCTTCAGTTGGTTTTTGTTGTTTTTCTTTCTTTTTTGTCTCTGACCTTGTTTGAGGTTTCTTTGGCATGTCTTCTGATTATTGGGTTGCCCAACCATCGACTGCTACCATTTTGTTGGCTAGGATCGATTTGGGTCCCAATAATATACGAAGACTCGTTTGTTTGTTTCTCAAGGTAAGTCTTTATTCATTCATGTATATTTGTTTCTTTGCAGGTATCAACAGGAACAACTGAGGCAACAACAACAGGGGAGGACCTTAAATACCCGGGAGGTGGAGCTACAGGTAATGGGAAGGGGGAGAAGGTGGGGTTATATTCTCTCAAGCTGGTTAACCCTTGGTATGCCAGGTCACTGAGCTGGACATGCCCAGGGAGAAGATTTACCTGTAACACTGAACATCTAAACTTATATTATTTCTCAATGCGCTAAAGTGGTTCACCCAAGATGCTAATTCAATGTTTAGGTTCCTGTCATCCTCTACAAAGACTATCTAACCTCATGTTAGCTTAGAATATTATATGAATCAAGACACTGTAATTTTGTTTACGCTAAGTGGGTTACCAGTTATGGTGGGCGTATGAAATGTCTGTAGAAAAACTGGAAGTGGAATTTTTAGGACTATTAAATCTGCATTGGACAATCTTACAGTGCTAGCAAAGAAGTGTAGAAATGTGGAATTGGTGCTCTCTGAATTTGGTTGTTCTCTTACAGATGTTTCATTAAGTGACTAGGTAACACAGGCAATACAAGTGAGTGTCGGGTTTGTCCCAGTGGTGAAATGTAAAATTTGTTACTACCGGTTCTGTGGGTATGGCTTGGTGGGTGGGTGGGTAATGTGACTGGGTGGGCATGGCCAACTTTTTTTTTTTAACTTTTAAAAGCATTTTTTTGGCGGAAGAGGTTGAAGAAAAAATGCTTTAAAAGTAAAAAAACAGCCTCTGATGAGCACGTGGCTCAGCTGGGCATGTGGTGGGGGGCAAGGATTTTTGCTACCGGTTCTTCGAACCACCCACCGCCATCGCTACCAAACCGGGAGCATTTCACCCCTGGTTTGTTCCCTGTTTACTATACAGCAGTTTTCCCTGCCAGGGTTAGAGGGGCCATGGTTTTCTCCTTGGTAGTTCCTTGTTTAAAATATGCTTGATTGTTTGTCTGGTGTTTTGTTTGGTATTAATCCTTGCTTATCTGGGTGTAGATTGCCGATGAGGATGTGTCTGGTCTTATTTCTTCCTTAGCTTTTTTATTCTTTCTTTGAATGTTGTGTAAAAGTAAAAGGTAAGAAGGAAACAAACAGATCAGGACACATCCTTTCCGGCAGATACACCCAGATAAGCAGGAATTAACACTAGACAAACAATGAAGCAGAAAAGAACACCGTAATCAAGGAACTACCAAGGAGAAAAGCACACACACATATCCAACAGTTGCAGAGCAAACTATTGTACATAAACAGAGAGCAAACTCCACAATCACGAGCACCAGTATTGATATCTAGTCAGATAATGAAACAATCAAGCTCAGAGGGCACTAAGGAGTGCACAGTTCCACCCTGAGCAACATATAATCTCTTCTATTGGAAAATATTAATTCTTTTATGCCATTTTGTAGCTGTCTTCTATATTTCTATATTTCATATATGCCCTATTTGTGGGCCTTTCCCAAGATTAATCTCTGCATAAAAGAATATTGAACTCAAAGGATGGTTGGCTCTTATCATTATGATTTGAGAAAAAGGGAAACCTTTTTCTTTCTAAGAATGCATAATATCTCTGCTTAGGCTCCAATGATTACCATCTTTATAAACATTCCATTTATATGCTCCTCATACCTACTGAATAATTTGAAAGGTACTCTAAAGTTCCATTCCTTCTTTAGAAAACATGACTACATGTGACAAAACAGACTTTGGCAGGCTTTATAGCTATTCAAAGCGATTCTTTAGATTTTATTTGCTTCTTGGTATTATTAGATTAAATTCTTCTTTTAAGGATTATCATTATAATGGAGATTCTACTGTATAATGTACTCGGAAGAAAATTATGTTTTACATACAGGTTTTCAAAAATTTTCTGTAGTTTGTGAATTTACTGATAGCATGTGCAGTACGTTTGGGTAATGGTCATAAACATTTCTTATGAATCTTTACATGCATGTTAAAGCATTCCAGGTGGTTAACATGAATATGTGTTTTGCCATCTTATTTCTATCCCACACAGTTTTTCAACCATACTGTAATAAGTGACTCTTTTGTTATTAACCATGCAGTGCAAATGTGGTTAACACCTCTAGTTATTATCCACATTAGTTTTAAATTCCAGTTGGTACCAAAATCCCATTCCACATTTGCATATTACATTTAATTGTATCAGATGAGAATAAAGAAGCAGTCCATTCACTCACAGAAGCCAATCCAGGGAAACAGTTATACATGAATATACATCTCTGCTCTTATATTGAAGATTTACAACTTAGTAAGGCTGTGCCCACTTAAACATTGATTGGGAAGAAGTATTTCCAATCTTGAAAGATTGCAATATCTGCAAAATTATTAAAGTAGTCCAGCTTTTTTGCAGGTTTTCCTAAGATGCTGCTTTAAGCTACCTATTAACATCAGTGCAACTGTTAAAGCAACTAAAAATTTTTATCAGGTACACAAACTAAAAAAGATCAGGTTGTTTTAATGAAAGGCAGGTACATATTATGTTTATGTGAGGTTCAAAGCACTTCCAATCATTTTTATACTACAGATAGCCCTTCTGCTTAGCTAGTCAGCTTATAACATTTTTCTGGAATAGTTCTATCCATACCCTGTTGATATTAAATTAAGAAACTGCATTGTTTCAATATGCCACCATGATACTAACACAGTATTTAAAAGCATACCAATATTGCACAACACTTATACATGTACTTAATTGCTTTGAAAACATTCTTGGGGTTTTTTTTCTATTGTTAATAACAGATTATAAATTGCTCACTAAACTGATCCACACTTTGAAGCACGAGAGGGATGGCAAATAAACTTGATACATAAAATACTTATGTACTCATATAGTCTGAATACTTGATATTCAGACTATACGGCCTTAAATCGTTGCCATTTCTCTATCTGCACTCTATACTCAGATTTGATTAGAGAACAATATATATTCTTAATGCTTTAGCGTATTCTGAACACAATATATTTCTTGAGCCTTTCTGGTATTTTCCATACTTCTTGAACTATCTTTCCCCCCAAAATGTCCAGAATGATGAGCAGCCCCCTCTATCCCACAGACACTTAAAAGTTTCATTGCTTTTAATTTAGTCAGCTCAAATCCCTAGAGCCAGCTGTTCTTAAACTTGAGACCCGACTTGTGCTGCAGTCCAAATGCAAGGATGACTTCTAGCCCATTTCAAACAATTATTATTATTATTATTATTTATTTATTTATTTATTTATTTTATTCATTTACATGAAACTCAGTCAACTGAACATTTAAAAATGTAATGATGATGATGATGATGATGATGATAATAACAACTTGAAAAAGTCACCAGATATCAGGACTTGAGAATTGAATTGGAGAGACTCTGGCATAAACCAGTGCAGGTGGTTCCAGTGGTACTCGGCACACTGGGTGCTATGCTGAAAGACCTAGGCAAGCACTTAAAAACAATTGGCGCTGACAAGATCATTGGTCAGCTGCAGAAAGCCACCTTACTGAGATCTGCTTGCATAATTCGCCGATACATCATGCAGTCCTAAACGCTTGGGAAGTGTTCGACTAGTGCTTTAGCAATCCAGCATGGTTATCTCATTTGCTGTGCATATTGTCATTTTTGTGTAGAATAATAATAATAATAATAATAATAATAATAATAATAATAATAATAATAATAATAATAATAATAATAATAGACATTGCAATACTTGGGGATGCACGGATTGAAAATAAGCAACAAGAAAAAATCACAAAGTACTGGGACTTGCAAATTGAAGTTCGGCTACTATGGAAAAAGAAATTGTGTGTTGTCCCAATTGTAATTGGAGCCCTTGGAGCAATACCCAAAGGGCTACCCCACTATTTAGAAATTCTAAATTTACCGGACTTGGACATTTTGACTCTACAAAAAAACACCTTACTCGGAAGAGCTTACATCCTCCGACGATACCTTAACAGTTCCTAGGTCCTTGGTTAGGACGAGCTGCTGAGCTATTAACCAGCCTCAAAGGCTGTGAATCTCACTAAAGATTAAATCATCATCATCATCATCATCATCATCATCATCATCATCATCATCGCAAAACCGTGGGAAATAGTGAAAGAAACCATACAAGCAAAACAGAAACTGGCGATTCAGAAGCATTGGCCAGTGCCAATGGATCTACGAGGAAAATCCAGCCTAACACCTCCAGAGGGAAAGCAGACCATGCAGAGACCAAATCCAAAGGCGCGAAAAAGGGGCATCTCGGGGATGACGGAGGGAGGGAGGATGGAGGAAGGGAGCGCGCTCGCTCGCTCACTCACCTGAATCGGAGGGAAGCAGAGCGAACACCGCGCAGAGCAGCAAGGCTGGAGCGCCAGGCGCCCCCGCCGTGGGAAAACACCGCCGGGCCATCAGGACTCTTCGAAGGAAGTTCACGAAACGGAGCGCAGGGTTGCGTAAGGGCGCGTGTATGTGTGTGTGCCTGCGAGACAGCGGCTTTAACTAACAAGTTGGCTGGTTCTTCCTTCTTTTATAGTATTCCTCCCCCCCCCCACCTCTCTCTTTCCCCCTCCCCCCTCCGGAAACTCTCCGGACAGACGGCGGGTGGCTTAGAGGCTCATTGAATCACTCAGGCGCTGGCTGTGATTCAGCTCTCACGCCCGGGAGCCACCGCCGTGAGATGAACCGCTCCTTCTTTGTGAGTTCTCGTTCGCTCTCTCTCTCCAGGATCTGGGCCAGGTGAGCAGCGGCGGGAAAAGGGAGGAGCGGCCTCGCCTTTGGCCCAGGTATCTTAGGCTGGAAATCAGCCGACTTCGGAGGGACAAAGAGGCCGGTGAAGTGAGCCTTAGGCTCGAAGGAGTGAAGGTTGCTTTCCCCCTTGCTCCGCCCCGCGATGCGCGGGAACGAAAAGGGCACCAACGGGCCAGCCACGGATCGCCATCGCCGTCTGTAGAGGAGGAGGAGGAGGAGGAGGAGGAGGAGGAGAGCTGAGCGACAGGAAAATGGATAATTATGCTTTTTGTAATGCAGTTTAGAGAAACGACCCTTGCTGAAATCAACCTCGAAGCCCCGTTAATCTCGGTAGATCGGTTCTGAGGGCATGTGGATCCCATCGCAGACTTGGAAGTAAATAGGGTTTTTTTCCCCCCTCTCCCTGCCAATGCAACTTAAAAACCAAAGGTACAAATCAAATGTTTACCTTCGGGTTTTCATGCTGTTTTTAATAAAAGATTCTCTTTAAGATGCTCTGGTTGACACTTGGTCTTAAGCTTCAAAAAAATCTTTGATAAAAACTCCATTTGAAACTACTCTCAAATCACAGATCGTGGAGATATAACAGTTATAAATCTGACAAAAGTTTATGGTGCTAACCTCAATTTTTTTTTAAAAAAATGATTGTCTGACATCCACGTAGAGATAATATTTCAAATACTGTAACCTCAAGATGATTCCAGGCACCAGTTGCATGAGATCCAGATGTCTGCACCATAACTACTGTATCATCAGCTCCACATAAAAATATAAACAGATGTAGCCTGTAATCTGATGGTTCTTTCGAGTGGATCCAATGTAAAAATCACAGATTCTACCAAGACTCACAAAATATACCACCCACAAAACATACAGTACCGCCTTCTCTGAAATCCATAGTCTATATTTGTTTGAGAGGTAAATTGAGACCAGTGTCAGATATTTTTTCACTTAGCTTTTCAGGAACTACTGTACCTTAATTTTTTTTAATTTAGGGATTTATAGCGTTGTGTTACATTTGGATACTGGAGAAAGTTGCACAGATTAAATTTCTCTTTAAAATGTAGCTGTAGTAAAGAAGGCATGTTGCTAAGAGGGGAAAAAAGAGGTAATGTAAGAAAAATCTTTCTTCCCTCAGCTACATTAATTATGATACTTTTGGGAAAAGAAAGGAGGCTAGAAGAATTTCTTGAAAATGCTAATTATACTGGTTAAAAACAAGGGGTAATACTGTTTATATTATGGTATTTATCCAGTTACTTTCTTCTAACTGTAGATACATGAAATGCACTAATTTAAAGCATGATTGATCAGTCTACAGTTTAATCTGTTTGTGCAAAGCATGTCAGCATATTTAATTTATGGTTCGGTATGCTGTATGTATAAATCCCTGTAAGATTTAATCTCTGTCTCTCTCTTTCTCTCCTTCCCTGCCTCTCTCCCCCCCCCCTCTCTTTTTCTTTCTTTCTTTTTGGTCTAAAGATGGAGAGAAGAACCTTAGCATACTTTTGCAGACTTGAATAGTGAACTATTATTGTACTGATTTCCTGAATACAAAAACTTAACAAAAACAAGATCTGCTGGTTTGTTTATTTTATTTTATTTTATTGCATTGTTGCTACTTTTGTAAGTGTATAATACAAAAATATGTCCAATATCGTGGTAATTATTAAACAGCCTCTATTTTGTGTTTTCCCTTCTGCAACTACTATAGAATATAGGGCAAAGATGTGGCTGCTTTAAAGAAGTGCGGGAAAGTGCTATTTGCCCTCCCATGCTCCAAAAGACATGTCTAAAATCAAATCTGAAGTGATGTATACCTATAGTAACTATAATAAAGTGATTTCTATTTCAACTCAAGCTTGACTTTGAGAAATACTTTCATATACTTCTTGGCAACAAAATAAAAATGATTTGCTATTTCCATGGCTTCTTATATGTGGTTTTTGGTTGTTTCCTTGCTTTTGGACATTTTATTCTAACCTATTTCTTTGATGGTATCTCATGCAAATACTATGTAGGTCCAACCCTAGTTTACCTTTCTGAGAATGCATGTAATGCTAAACCTGCTAATAATAGAGATATTGTCAGATAATATTATAGGGTGGCTAAATTCCATTGAATAGTGTCCAGATAATTTCCGATTATGCCCTTTTTACAATATACATCTGAAACATGGGTGGGGTAGCAAGAGAAGGAGAAAAAATTCTATATATTAATATTTGGAATAAAACATGATTATGTTAATAAGATAGTTTTAGATAAATCTGAACTGCAAAGATGCTCACGGGATCATACAGTTCCTTCTGCCTCCATAAAAATTGGTTTAAGCAGTACTGTAAAACATATCTGGTTTGCAGATGGCAACATTATTGGCCAATCACTGTTACTTTGTCTATGTCTATGTCCTTTTCATCAGACACTTGTTTGGGAGGTCACTGTTGACACCTGCCAACTGCCTTGACGGGTCCCTGCAGTTTTTTTGATAAGTTTTTTGGAAAGTAGTTTGCCATTGCTTGCTTCCTAAGACTGAGAGAGTGACTGGCTCAAAGTCACCCAGTTGACTTTGGAAGTCAGCTAAGGAAGAATTAGAATTCATGTTCTCCCAGCTTCTAGCCTGGTACTTTAAATACTACACGAAAAAGACTCTGTAATTACTTTGTTTAAAAGGGGTTAAAAGAAAAGATACTGTTCTTGGGAAGATCATTCTTGATATAAAAAGTACTGCACATGTTGCTGCCTCACAACGACACCTTTTTCTTTTGGCTTAGAGTAAGTTTCCCCAACTTCATGCCTCATTGGCAGAATTGGAACTGCAATTCTTGTCATTCCCAATCCACACCTTTCATGGAGGCTAGAAACTTGGAAAGCATTATGAATCAAATTTGAAAGATACCAGCTTGAGGAATCTAGTTTAGAGAGATGGCATACATAAGGGTTTTTTCAAACTTGGGGAATCCTGGGAGTTGAAGTCCACCCATCTTACAGTTGCCAAGTTTTAAAAACACTGATATACTCCAATAGTGAAAAGGCTAAATGTTTCTCAAAATGTGGGTGGCACATTTGATACAAAAGTATGCTGAATGTAAAGTAACATGAGAGTTCCAGAACCTATTAGAAGCCTGAAGTGAGTTTTTTTCCTAAACCAGGGGTCTGCAACCTTAAACACTCAAAGAGCCATTTGGACCTGTTTCCCACAGAAAAGAAAACACTGGGAGCCACAAAACTTCTCCCATGCCTGACTATTTCCTGAGCAGCCACAAAACTAGCATAAGTAGTTGAGTTAAACATTCTGTTTCCTTCTGAAACTTTTCTTTTCTTGGATTTATCCATGGTTGGCCGACTGGGGGTTGAAAAGCTCAATAAATTGCGTGCCAGCAGGTGTCGCACATTGGCGGTTGTGATGCATATTTTCCGTGACAGCCACAACAGGGGATGAAAGAGCCCCATGTGGTTCCAGAGCCGCGGGTTGCTGACCCCTATCTTAAACATATCATGTTTGCCTTTGAAAGGAGGATTCCTGGAAAACGCTTGGTTTCTACTCAAAGCTCTTAAATTAATGCTTATTCTGCAGTGGGATTGATTATGGGTGGGAAAAGAAGTAGGGGCTTTGACTAATGACCCTATCATTATGTGGTCGTGCAGGAGAGACTCCACAAAGCAAGCTGCAGCATTTAAAGAAGCTGATTTAAGGCAAAGAAATGTTTTATTTTCTCCCTCCTGACTGATGGAGTGAGAATGATCATCTTCAAAATGAAACACAGGTCTCAGAAAATATGCGAAAGCAAGCAAATTCATCTTTCCATTAAAACATGGCTTTCAACTGTTTTATTTTCTTATTTCCAGTAAAACAATAGATGCTCAATTATAGAAGCACTTAAAGGAAATAATTATCTTGATCCCTTTCAGTCAAATTACTATCTTCAGGGATTGGAAATCCAGCTGGTTTCTTGGAGTCATTGTGTGTGTTTTTTTAACTGTTGTCATATGCAAAATATTCAGGTACTGCAAACAATTATGAAGATTATATAATATGTAATCTTAATTTATTACTTAACTTACGTAACTTAATATGTGCATTAAAATATAAAATATCAATCTAACATTTAAAAACATCTAAAAAGCATCATGTTTATGGCCTTGCCTAATTTTAAATTCTCCAGATATCTCATTATCTCTGTTCCACAGTATCTGGAGAGCATCAGATCAAAGAAAGGGGCCACTGAACATATAGTATAGGAAAGGTGAGGGACAAAAATGTTGGGGTAATTATATGAAGATTGTACGAGCTCCAATTTGGGAAAATATTAGCTAATTACATTTCAGTTTCTGGAAAATGTGGGAGGAGAAGGAAAGAAAGCAAAATCCTAGTTGTCTACTTGAAACTCCTTTGAAGTGCTTCATGTTTGCTCTTGATCTGCTAGTTCAGCACATAGTTGGCATTAGTTCCTTTAATCAGTTTTTTGTAATCCACTAAGGGAGTAATATGTAAATTAATTTTTATTGGCATGTAGTGTCAGTCATGTCCTGATCAAGTGTGATGCAATTTCAACATAATTCCAATTAATGTAATTTAGTTTAGGTTGAATTTCATTTTGTTTTTAATGGGTCTGTGTAGAGATCCAGATTCAAACATCAAAGTGTGATTTGTAGCAAAGATTGGCACCTACCATGAGTAACTTAAAGTAATTGATGTTTGATCGCAGGAAAAGGTATGTCTGCTTTAAGGTGTTCCCATTAGGTGCTATGTGTGCATTCTATGAATGTTGAATTTGGATCTCCAAAAGACTATTAGCTCAATATCTGTATCTCCTACTTTGCTTCATCAGTCTGGCTAATGAATTGTTTCAATGCACTATAACTTAGATTCCAACGTCTTATTTTGCAAATCCACAAGCAGCTTTTCAACTTTTGCAACAGCTAATGAAACATTTCCATAGTACAAAAAAGATCCAGGGCTTTGGCCCAAATACTCTTATAACCTTTGTACCCTGCCTGATCTGCTCTAGACTTTTGGGGTTCTCTGGAAAGTTGGGGGTTCTTTAAGGGCTCTGTTTTTAGCAGACAGAATATATCTGTTCTTGGGGGAACAAACTCTCTATCCAATCTAATAAATGCATAGCTGCTATTCTGTTGTAAAAATTCCATACTTTTTTTTTTACTTTACCTTTGCTACAAGTTAGAGAAAAAGAGAGATTTCAACTATGTACTGTTTTCACCAGGCTTAAAATGCTGGCTGATGGAATAAATACGTTGCTTAAGAAAAACAGATTCTAATGCAGCATTGTATAGTTTATCAAAAATATGATTTTTGGAAGAAATTTTCAAGTACTATTAAATAGCTTTATGAGTAAGGATTTATTTCAAATTAGAATAGTGTCTTTTGAATGATTGCAAAAATTGATGAGTTTCCTGATATTTCAGCAAGCAGGAACTTGTCAGTTATGCTACAAGCCAAACCAGAAGTAATGGGAATACAGCTAAAGCAGAACTGTAGGTCAAAGGGCAGAGTTTGTATGCAAGAATTCTCATTGGAAAATTACACAATTTTACTTCTTTAGCTGGGGAAAACAGAAATGATTTGTGTTATGCTTTCGCCTTCTTTATTTCTCTGAGTTGATATTTAAATTATAACACTTTGATTTTATAATTCCATTGATAAAAACAATTTGACACAAATAATTTAGTTTTTCTTTGGAACCATGGCTTCTACGTTTTCTTGTTTGTTAAATGTCATAAAGCAAAGTACTATGGGAATTACATGAATGGTTCCAGAAAATGTCCTGATTATCTCATGCCCTGGTTATCTCTTGGTTGGATTACTGCAACATGCTCTAATGAGGCTACTCCTAAAAAGCATTTGGCAGCTACAACTGGTGCAGTACACAATGGTGCAGACTATTCTGGAGGCTCCTAGGGTTGCCCATGTAACACTGCTGTTAGGTGAGTTGCATTAGTTGCAGGTCTGCTTCCAGGTCCAATTCAAAGACCTTTGAAGTCCTTTACGGCACGGGTCTAGGTTACCTGAAGAGCCATTTTACTCCAGTGGGATTAGCCCATCCCACTTGTTCCAATGGAAGAAGCCTATTTTGGATTGCATCTGCCAAAAAATTTCAACTGGGAGGATCCAGCAGAAGAGCCTTTTCTGCTGTGGCCCCCATCCTTTGGATTATTTTCCCATTGGTGGTGAGGTTGGTGCTCACATTCTTGGCTTTATGGAAGGGCCTTAAAACCTGGCTCTACCAGCTGGCCTGGGCCCCCGATAGGGTGCTTTAGGTTGGAAGTGGCTGTGGCCCCCATGTTGTCTATCCTCTTGGTTTTTAGCCTTTATTTAAACTTTCTAAACTTTTACATGTTTTGTATTTTCTTTTCTTTTTTAATCTTTTTTTTTTAAACCGCCCAGAGTTCCTGCAACATTGAGGTGGGAGGCATATAAATTCCATACATTATTAAATAGATCTAGATTGTATTATTTGGTTTAAGTGTCCTAAGCTTATTAGATCTTGGTGCAAACCTAGGTAGCGTTCACCATGGAGACTCGTGTGGATAGTGTTAGGCATTAAAATCATTGCAGTCTGACACATTAATTCACTTGTTTTGGATTTTGGCTGAAGAACAATGCATGAATCTAGCCCCTATAGTTTAGTATTATATACACACATAATAATTGCGGCTTAGTTAATGAAACTATGATTAAAAATCTTGGCTTAATACTGTGTGAGTTCTGTCTGTGTCAGAGCATAAATAGTTTTAAACAGGAGCTTGTGACAGCATTGAACATTTATTCCTACATCTTGCTTCTAATCCAGAGCTAATAGTCTTTTATAAAAGTATTTCCTGTTGAATGCAGAGAATATTAAAATAGGTGGTAAATATCATGCACAATTACTTGTAGGAGATCCCACTTACTATGTAATGCCCTTCCCTTCCCCTCCCCAAATTTCTGCTACTAGAATGTGTTGAATTCTAGAGAGTAAGAACATATACTAGTATCAGAGACCATTTATCTCTTGGGATGATGAGCAGTAGGATGCTATCTCATCTTCTACAGGCATTTAATTATCGGAATAAAGTGCTGACCTGGAAAATTATTTAGTCTTATTCAGCAACGTATTGTATTAGCCATCTGAATCTAGGCACTTGCACACGTATCGAAGTTTGGCACTTGTACAAGTATTGAAGTTTGGACTTGCTCTTCTTTTGAAACAGCAACCAACAAGACGATAACTTGTATTTTCATGCATATTGCTATATCTTATCCTTGATCTTATTGAGTAGGACTTAAGAGTCGAAGTTCATCTATGTTCTCATCTACATTAGGAAAATACATGTTGCCCACATGTACATTCTTAGAGCATCTAACTGATCTCGCATTGTGAGGTGAGAATGCTATAGAGGGATTCTAAATAGCATCACAAGATTTGGTCATAAAGTTGGTTTCTCAGGTGGCCTGATCCCAAGACAGATTCAAGATGATTTTCTTAAAGCACAGTAGATTTAGTTGGCAGAAATGAGATTGCATTTTTCATGCTCACAAATACTAAGCTCTACTTCTGTGGAAAAACAGATGTAGCTCTTTATAATGAAACAGTCATTTATTTTCCTTCATATCTTTTCCTCCAGGAGGTTTCAGTTGTAAACAAGGTAGTTTCTTCCATTTCCAAGTACAAAAAAGTTACATAGATACAGGTTTTGTTAAATATTATTATGAATATAGAGAATAACTGTTTATATTACGCCCATGTTCCCACCTAACCCTTACTTATGTATATTGGATTACAGCTCTCATGATCGCTCATACAATACAATATTAGAAGACAATAAATGGAATTATAGCCCACCATCTTTGACAGTAATTAGATTACGGGAAGGTGGGATATTTTGATGCCTGTGTGCAATGACATGTATTGTAATTTATCTTTAAAACAGGGCACGGCTTCCTTGTGTGTTTAAGGCTCACCTTTTTTTTTTTCTAAAGAAACAAAAGAAAAACCCAGTTAGTTAACAGCATGTGTCAACAAAGTGACTGTTTTAGGAATTGTAGAATTCTAAATTCTGCTTTGTCTTTTGGAACTGATAGGAACAAATTGTGGTTAAAAATGAAGTCTTATTGCAGTACTTTTAGGAATGGAATTACATCCAGCAAATCTTGTTTCCTGCCATCATTCATTACATAAAGATCTACAGAACTGATTTTTCTACAATGTGTTCTTTCTTTCAAAAACTGTGTTGGTTTCTTCTAATTACCTTTGATGCAGACAACTTGCACCTTAGTTTAATTACATCCTAATAATTATTGATTCATGCCCATATTTCCATAATCTGATACTCTGCAGAAATATTAGACTACAATTGGCAAAATACCAGTGCTGGCTGGCTGTAATTGTTCCTGTTGCCCTGTCAATCAGCAGGTATTCAGGTAGGTACTGGTTACCGATTTACAGGCCTTAGAACTGACTCCTGTTTTTTTTTATTCATGACGTTTTGTCATGCTGTTAATGTTTAAAAAATAAGTTCCTTTGTTTCTTAAAACTGGAAACAGTGCAATTTCCAAATCTGCTAATACAGATCGTGGGAAGATGCTTATCATCGGGAGGGTGGCCATAATATGGCACTGCAAAGCAAACTACACCATCTGTTTCACCAGCCCAAAGAGCTAAATAGGTCTACAGATCAGAAGTGTCTATCTTGTGAAGAATAGCAGTTTTATGGCAGCTTTCCCTGAGAGTCTTTAGATATGTTGGAGTTATAGTTCCCAGAGTTCCATGATGGATAGGAATTCTGGGAATTGTAGGCCATACATCTGGAGGACATCATTTGGGGTGGGGGAATAAGAATTATGTAATTAAAGATTTTGGATTGGAAAATGTTGAAGTATTCTTTTGCTGTTTCAACTAGAATTATTCTAGTTTGTGCATTAATTCAGCCAAGAAGAGCTACAACTGTCATTCTAAACAGAATCTACATTTTAAAAATATTGCTAATGTAGATAATAATGGGATATTAATGCGGCAGTCCTATCTGAGGATTGGCCTATTGAAAACAAATACTAGAATTACCTCGTTAAATTGGTGGAGTATTATAGTAGGCTAATTAACTAACTAAGCTATATACCTGTTACATTGCTGTTTACTTTTCTTTGGTATATCAACATTCTTAATGTTGTTTAGTTAACATGTATCTTGTCATCCTACAAATTAAATAAATGAATGATGACAGATACCAACTACTGTAATGTGCATTTTATAACATTTTGTGTCTTGTACATGTTATTGTTCTGGTATTCAAAATTATTGTTTAAGTGTATTGCAGCTACCAATAGCGATCCTTTAATTGCTTGCACATTCCAGTAACATTAAACTTATACTCCTAGAAATAACTCATGGTGGGCAGACCATAAATAAGGGATCAGACTAAATACGGTCCCTTGGAGAAAGAAATGACAGCCCATTCCAGCATTCTGATAAGAAAGTCAAGGGGACATTCATTGTGGAACACGTCAGTGTGATACTGGAAGAGGAACTGCCCAAATTGGAAGATATTCAGTGAGCTACCAAGGAGCAGCTGAGGGAATATTACTCTTTAAAGAAAATAATACACCCCGAATTGTGGGTTCTTGTATACTTGTAAACTTTTCTGGGATTATGAGAAAATATTCTTATGCTTTTACCAAATTGGAAATAAAGTATCTAAAAACCTACTGAACAAGTCTGCGTTGCTATTGACAGGCACAACCTGATTATTAGCTACTTTTATTCTTACTAAAAGATTCCATCAAGCAATTTTTATCACCAAGTCTAAGGATGTTCTATTCAAGATTAAATAAGCATGGGAGCATACCGAGAGATAATGATAATAAAATTTTGAATCGGAATAAAAGGTGAATCCATAAAAGTAGAAAATACTAATCTTTTAATGAAATGATTAATTGATTATTTATTTATTTATGTTCATTTACTGTTAATTGTTAAGAAGTATAACCTTTTAACTCATTTCTATTTTAGTCATGAAAAATACTGATAGCATTTCACCCTTCTTTGGATTGTATTTTACTTAGTTTGTACAAGGATGTCTGTGTATTCATATAAGGTATTATCTACATGTTGCACACACATATATATGAACATTAATATGCACACTAATATACTAAGATACTTATGTTGTAATAAATATATTAAATATCCGACATAATATATATATATATATATATATATATATTCATATTCTTTACTTATGGTTCCTATATAAGACCAATTTATCTAACATTAAATGACTACCTAATCTTCAATACAGATTAAATGACTACCATTACAATCCATACCTTATCATCCACAGGGAATCAAAATTGCCGCAGTAAAAAAAATCTAAAACATATTTAACATGTTAACACATGTCGATGTCAGTAAATGTGACATAAATAAGAATTGTTTGTAGAACATGAATTGTGTAATCCTTCTCTGTTTTACTGCAACATTTGGTTAGAAGAGTGTATTAGAGAGGTAACCAATAAAAAGTGGGAAGGACCGTAGCACATGCACAATTTTCTCTATTTTCTGGATTTCACTTAGATTTGTTCCAGTTTGGTATCATGCTATATTTCTCTTCCAAATCTAGAGGACAGGCCTTTAGCTGGAGTAAGAAAAAAGTATCTTATTATCTTAATTACTTCCCATAAAAGAGTATGGATTATACACAAGGCTCTTTAATTTTTAATTTAATTTTGTAATTTATAAATTATTGTATATTCTTACTTACATTCTTAGTTCATATCTTTTTATGGGGTGTGCTATTTTCTTACACCTTTCTGGCATTCTGCATAATGTTGCTTACATCAATGAGAAAGCACCTGGATATATTTGCATGTATGTAATGGATAATGGCTTCTAACAGCTAGGAAGAAACAAATGGAATGGAACATAAAAGGAAGTAAGAAAATAGAAGAGAGAGTTTGTGATACTCATTGTAACCATGGTTTAATATCTTGTTTGAACTGACCAGGTATGTTTAATTGATACATACCGCAAAGCCTTCCATATTTTCCCAGGGTGGCTTATTTTATTTAACTGTTTTTGATGACCATTCAATTTAAAACATTTTGCAATCCTGTCTAAGACTACAAACTGGGGAAGACTGACTTGCAAAAATAAGCAGGGATGGTCATGACCATGCTGGGATGAGTGATTTCATTGTTTAGCAGATCTTCCCTCTAGGGCCGTGATGGCGAACCTATGGCACGCGTGCCACAGGTGGCATGCGTAGCCATATCAGTGGGCATGCCAACTCAGCTCTGACGCGCATGCACGCGCCGGCCAGCTGATTTTCGGGCCTTCTGGGCCCACCAGAAGTAGGGAAACAGACTGTTTCCTTCCTTGGGAGGGCGTGGGGGTGGGGAGAGGCTCTGGAGGTTGGGGACAGCAAAAAAGTCACTTCCTGTCCCACCAGGACTTGGGAAATGGGCCCTTTCAGGCCTCCAGAGTGCCTCTGAGGGAGTGGGAAAGGCTGTTTTCACCCTTCCAAGATGCAAAGAGAGGATCTGGAGCCAGGTAAGAAAGAAAAATGGGCCTACGAGGCCATCGCGTGCCAGGAGCGGGGGGGGGGAGGGGTGAGGGGGATTGCTCATGTATGCGCAGGGGGAGCACATAGAATTATGGGTGTGGGCACGCGAATGCACAAACCTCCCCCACCCCCTCTCCTGGCACGCGATGGCAAAAAGTTTAGGCATCGCTGCTCTAGGGTAAACAATTTTGTAAGATAACATGCAATAGCAACAACAAGGAACAAGAAATTGCCAGTTATGTAAACTACTTAGAGAAAGTCTGTATCATTAAAAATTGAGCAGCATGACAGGAAAATATATATATATATATTTAACAGTTTGTATTTATTCTTGGCAGGAAGCTTCTTTGTACACAAATTCATTCTGTAACTTTTTTTTGTTTTTATTTCTGGGCTGCAGTATTTATACTTCTAAAAAATGTGTCCTCATAATTCTGCCTTAAAAACAGATTATATATTGCGGTTGAAATAAATATACAGAATGTTCAGTTTCTTTTAATAGGAATCTACGCCCCGAATCAGCAGCAAGAAACTTTTTATAAATTACTACATAGCAAAATATTGCAATGGAATTATAAATCTTTATTGATAATGGGAGATTGGAATGGAGTTACCGATGTAAATCTTGATAAGAAGACACTGGCTAAGAAGGGGAATAAATTACCACAGACCTTTTTTGCATTGAAAGAAGAGTTACAATTGAAGGATGTGTGGAGAATACATCATCCGAAGCAACAGGATTTTACTTTCTTTTCTGATAGACATCAGTCCTTTTCTAGAATTGACTTTATATTGGCTTCCACTGACTTATCTTCTAATATGACTAAGACTAAGATTTTTCCAAGAACCTTGTCTGACCATAGTCCTGTATGGATGGAAATGGATTTCGGCAAGAGGGAGAGAAGATCCTGGAGACTTAATGAGAATCTATTTAGGTATGAGAAGAATATAGAGGATCTCAAAAAACATCTGAAGGAATTCTTCCAGTTGAACTTGAATAAAGGTACACCTATTGAAGTTGTTTGGGATGCAAGTAAGGCTTACATGAGAGGTGTACTGATTTATATGAATTCTAAGCAAAGGATAATTCGACAAAAGAAAAGAATAGAATTGGAGGCTGAAATAAAGGCAAAAGAACAACTGCATATAAAAAATCCGACTGATCAGAAACTACAGCAAACTATAAAACTTTTGAAAGAACAATTTCAAATATTGGTAGCTGATCAGACGGCGACTAATTTGCAATTTGCCAGACATAATACCTTTTGTAATGCTAATAAACCGGGCAGATGGTTAGCATATACTCTAAAAAAGAAACAAAGTTCTCGTGTAATAGAATCTATTGAATACAAGGGTAAACAGGTGTTTCAACAGAAGTCAATTCATCAAGCCTTTTTAGATTATTATTCAAATTTGTATTGTAAAGATAAGATTCAAGAGGACCTTATTGATAAATATCTTGGAAAGATGAGAGTTACCAAAATTTCATCGGAACAAAGGGAAAGACTTAATTGTTTAATAACCTCTGAAGAGATCTTGTTTGCAATCAAACAACTGAACACAGCTAAAGCTCCTGGGACGGATGGTTTGACAGCAGTATATTATAAGAACTTACAATCTGAGTTGATAGAGCATCTGAAGGATTTATTTTGTAGTATACAACGGGGGGGGGGTAAAATACCCCCTTCTTGGAAAACGGCTTTTATTTCACTTATACCAAAGGAAGACGGCTCTTCAAAACCAGAAAATTTTAGACCAATATCTCTCCTGAATACGGATTACAAAATCTTTGCTAAAGTTTTGGCCAACAGATTGATGCCAGTTATCCAAGAGGTGATTCACAGTGATCAAGCAGGTTTTATTGAGGGGAGATATATGAAGGACAACGTGCGGCAAGTCATAGATTTATTGGAATATCTTGAGAAGAGTAAACAGATCCCTGCGGCGCTGGTATTTTTGGATGCGGAGAAAGCTTTTGATTGAGTCAATTGGGATTTTTTACTAAAGACTTTATATAAAATGGATTTCGGAGTTCAGTTTGTACAAGCAATTGAGGCAATCTATCAAGAACAGACAGCACAAATGGTTATTAATGGAAGTTTAACTACGAATTTTCAGATACAGAAAGGAACTAGACAAGGTTGCCCGCTATCTCCATTGTTGTTTATTCTAACTTTAGAAGTTTTGTTGAATTCTTTACGGGACTCGAATAAATTGAGTGGAATTGTTGTAAAGCAAAAAGACTATAGGACGAAAGCATTCGCAGACGATCTGGTTGTAACCCTAACACGACCTTTGGAATCAATCATCCAGATGAAAAAAATTATTGATGATTATGGTTTGGTCTCAGGTTTTAGACTAAACCAGAAAAAGACTAAGATGATAGTTAAGAATATGTCGGAACCACAAAGGATTGAACTGGAAAGGGCGGCAGGCTTTGAAATAGCTACAAAGGTGAAATATCTAGGAGTCCAGGTTGCAGTGTCAAATACTAAACTTTTTCAAAATAACTATGAGACTTTGTGGCATGAGATACAAAAGGATCTTGAGATATGGAAGAAACTGCAACTATCTTTACTTGGGAGAATAGCAGCTATTAAGATGAACGTTCTACCTAGATTTCTGTTTTTATTTCAAATGATTCCAGTGCTTCAAAGTGATAAAACATTGACTGAATGGCAGTCAGGTCTAAATAAATTTATTTGGAACCAGAAAAAGCCAAGAGTTAAGTTTAAAATCATGCAAGATGTTCGTGAAAGAGGTGGCCTCAAAGTTCCAAACCTACTTTTATATTATGAAGCTACAGTGTTGACTCAAGTGGGTGATTGGTTTGGAATAATGAAAAATGACATACTGAATTTAGAAGGCCACGATTTGGACTTGGGTTGGCATGCATACTTGTTTTACGAGGATAAGCTGGATAATGTTTTTAAAAGTCATATATTGAGACGGGCCTTGATGAGAGTTTGGAAGAAGCATCAGTTCAAATTGGATTACAAAATACCTTTGTGGTTGGATCTTGGGCAGATTGTGCCAAATATAAAGTCACTCGGGGGGTTGTTATATAAAGAGATACTTTTCAATGATGGGGGCAGATGGAATTTGAAATCTTTTAAAACTCTGTTGGAAGATGGGAAGAACTTAACTTGGCTGCAGTATTGTCAACTTCAATCGAGATGGAGAGAAGATCAGAAAATTGGATTAATGTTACATGAAGAAGATTTGGTGATACAGATGAAACAGAGAGGTCCGATGCATATTAAGAGGGTGTATAATTTACTGCTAGAAAGAGACTCAGAGAGTGAACTAGTCAAGGATTGTATGATAAAATGGGCACAGAATTTTGCAGAACCAGTGATGTTAGAAACTTGGGAAAAGATCTGGGTCCAGAATGTTAAATTTACGCAGGCACAGAATCTGAGGGAAAATTTTTATAAGATGTTTTATAGATGGCATTTAGATCCTAAGAAATTATCATGTATGTATCCAAATGTTCAACCTAAATGTTGGAGGTGTGATTGTTTGGATGCTACATATTTTCATATTTGGTGGACTTGCAGGAAAGTGAAAGCTTTCTGGATTAAACTCTGGTGGGTTATGCAGAATGTTTTGAAAAAGAAGCTTCAATTTTCTCCGCAACTGTTTTTGTTGGGTATAGTTAAGGATTGTTCACCGAATGAAACAAGACTGATTTTATATATGATTACTGCAGCTAGATTATTGATTGGACAATATTGGAAAAAAGATAGTGTACCGACTATAGAAGAATGGACTTTGAAGATGGCTAATTTTGCGGAAATGGCAAAGATTTCTGCATATTTAAAAGATAGGACCTGTTATGTCCTTATAAGGACATCCGCCTGGGATTGGCTGAAGATCCTTTCGGCGGGAGTTTTGAATCCCTGTCAGTGGGCGGTGCGTCTGCCGGAGTGTATATAAGGAGAGCTCCGGCAGCGCACAAGCTGTTCAGTTCTTGTTATTAAAACTTGTTACTTGAACCCTGCTGGTCACTTCTTCTTTCCTGCGCCGATCTAACACTGGCGACGAAGGTCTAGAGAAGAACCTCCGCGTGGCACGATCGCCATAACGAGCTGAAGTCACTCGACGCGGTCTGAGAAATGGCAACGCCGCAAGCGCCGTTCGCCTCGCTGGCTCCCTTCAACCCCAGCCGGGAGAAGTGGAGTTCGTATATGATACGTTTCCGCCAGTTCCTCCGGGGAAACGGCTACAACAACCTAGACGACGAGAGGAAGAGGGCTCTCTTCCTCGCTCACTGCGGCTCCGACGTTTTGGAACTCGCCGTCAACCTCGTCGCACCCAGGGACATTGAAGTCATGTCCTGGGTGGATCTGCAGACTGCCCTGCAAGACCACTATGCACCAACGGGCACCCCCATATCGAACCGTTTTACCTTCCGCCAACGTAATCAGAAGGAAGGCGAATCGCTTAAAGACTTTGTGGCGGCATTGCGTCAAATCGCTGCGAACTGCGAATTTGAGAACGTTGACAATGCCTTACGCGACGGGATCGTCTTCGGGATGAGAGATGCCAACCTCCAAAAGAAGTTCCTGAGCAGAAAAAGACTGTCCCTGAAGGACGTTCTTGAGGAGGCTACGGCTGCTGAAACATCCGAGACCGCCGCTGCTGCCATGCTCCAGTCCCGAGGGATCCATAAGATCCGCAAACCGTCACCTGAATCGTCCGATGACTCGACCACTCCAACAGATTCAGAGGGAGAATCGGCCGTTTTGAAAGTTTCCCGCCCACCCAGGCGGGAAATTCAAAATGATGGCCGCCGCGCCGCTCAGTGCGGCAGTTGCAAGGGACACCATCCCCGCCAATCCTGTCGCTGGCGGGATGCCACCTGCAGATGCTGTCTTAAGAGGGGGCACATCGCGGAGGCATGCAGAGCCTCTGATCCTGTTCCTGAATCGATTAAGCCCCAGAATCCAGACAATCGTCGCGACTCCCAGAGGTCGTCCAAACGGTCCTCAACCCAGCAAAAGCGCGACGACCGCAACAGTTCTCATGGCGGCGCTGTGAACCAGACAACGATCGCCCTCACCAGCACCAACAGTGCCACAAAATTCCACGTGACACTGTTGGCAGAAGGCTTGCCGTGCACGATGGAAGTCAACTCAGGCTCCGTCTATTCGATCATCGACTGGCACCAAGTCAAGAGACTGAAGCCGAATCTCTCCAAGCGCCAACTTGAACCTCTGCACTCCAAGCTGGTGGACTTCGGCGGCAACCCCATCGGCGTCATCGGGCGAACCAACCTCCGGATTGCCTTCAAGCAGTTCCAGGGCCAGCTTCCCATAACCGTCGTGGAGCATAGCCGCCCGACCCTGCTGGGCGTGGAGTGGTTCCAGCCGCTGGGGCTTTCTATCGGAGGCATCCACCAGATTAGCTCAGGCGAACTCGACTCACTCATCGGAGAGTTCCAAGAAGTCTTCGATGGTAAGTTAGGGACCTTTTCAGGGAAACCCATCTCCTTTAATCTGGACAAGGGGGTAACCCCAATTCGGCTCAAGCCCCGCCGGGTTCCATTTGCCTTGCGGGCTAAAGTAGACGCTCAGCTAGATAAGCTGATTGCCCAAGGTATCCTGGAACCTATCGATCATGCTTCATGGGAAACTCCCATTGTGACCCCCATGAAGCAGGATGGATCTGTGCGCATCTGCGCCGACTACAAAGTGACCATCAATAAGGCGTTGCCGCAGAGCGCATACCCCATGCCAGTAGTGCAACATTTGCTGCACTCACTCGACAAGGGCAAAATTTTTGCGAAACTGGACCTGGCCCAGGCTTACCAGCAACTGCCAGTAGATCAGGAAACGGCGGAGGCACAGACTATTGTCACCCATAGAGGCGCGTTTAAGTGCAACCGTCTCCAGTTTGGAGTCAGTGCAGCCCCAGGCATTTTCCAATCCATGATGGAACGCCTTCTCCAAGGCATTCCAGGGGTGGTGCCTTATTTCGATGATGTACTGATCTCCGGGGACTCAAAGGCTCAACTCCTGGACCGGCTGAGGCTAGTTCTCCAGCGTTTCAGGGAGAAGGGCTTGAGAGTCCGGAGGGACAAGTGCATCATTGGGGTACAGGAAGTCGAGTTCCTGGGCTATCTGATAGATAGTTCTGGCATCCACCCCACCAAATCAAAAGTTAAAGCTATCCATGAAGCTCCCAGCCCCAAAAACAAAGCGGAGCTTCAGGCTTTCCTTGGATTGCTTAACTTCTACGCGATTTTCCTCCAGCAGAAAGCCACTGTTGCTGAGCCGCTCCATCGCTTGCTGGCGAAGGCGGTTTCCTGGAGGTGGGGACGTGAGGAAGAGTCTGCATTCAGAGCAGTTAAGCAACTTCTGACCTCTGACAGTGTGCTCATTCAATACAATGAGACACTGCCCCTCAGACTGACCTGTGACGCTTCCCCGTACGGAGTTGGCGCTGTGCTCAGCCATGAACTGCCTACCGGTCGTGAAGCCCCCATCGCATTTTTCTCAAAGACTATGTCTAGTGCTGAGCGCAACTACAGCCAACTGGACAAAGAGGCGTTGGCTATTGTTGCAGGGGTGAAGCGTTTCCACGAATACCTGTATGGACGGCAATTCACCATTGTAACCGATCACAAGCCTCTCCTCGGCCTACTAGCAGGGGACAAGCAGACCCCAGCCTTCATGTCCCCCCGGATGACGCGCTGGTCCATATTCCTCGCCGGCTACTCCTACAGCCTCGTCCACCAGCCTGGTAAAGCCATCGCAAACGCCGACGCGTTGAGCAGGTGCCCATCCGCCGAATCCGTGGAAGACCCGGCCCCCACGCTCGAGCTGCTGCATATTGACAACGACAGCAACTGTCCCATGACATCTGCCGACGTAGCGACGCACACGCGAGCTGACCCCATCCTCCGGCAAGTCCACTCCTGGGTCCTGAGAGGCTGGCCGACTAGAATTGACAGCGACGACTTCAGCCCGTTCAGCCACAAGCAAGGGGAGCTGTCCACCATGCGCGGCTGTTTACTATGGGGAGATAGGGTGCTGATTCCCAGCACTCTTCAACGAAGGACTCTTACTGCGCTGCACAAAGGACACCCGGGCATTGTCCGGATGAAAGCCCTGGCACGGAGCTACGTCTGGTGGCCGACACTGGACAAAGACATTGAACATTGGGTCGCCAGGTGTAGCCCGTGCCAAGAAGTCAGAGCCGCCCCGCCTCAATCTGACCCGATGCCCTGGGAGACCCCGAGCTCCCCCTGGTCGCGCATTCACATAGACTTTGCTGGCCCCATTCATGGGCACCACCTCCTCATCGTGGTTGATGCCTACTCCAAGTGGTTGGAAGTCGTCCCCATGGCATCCACCACAACGGAAGCTACCATCCGTGCCCTCCGGCGCCTTTTCGCGACCCATGGACTCCCTGACGTTTTGGTCTCAGACAACGGGCCCCAACTTACGTCCGTGCCCATGGAAGCTTTCCTGGCTGGCTTGGGCATTCGCCATGCCCTCTCTGCCCCTTACAGACCGGCCGGAAATGGGCAGGCTGAACGGATGGTGCGGCTCACGAAGGAGTCGCTCGCCAAAATGGGCCCGGGTGACTGGCAGGAGCGCATTGACACTTTTTTGCTTACCCAGCATATCACGCCTCACTCTGCCACCCGAAAATGCCCCGCCGAACTTTTAATGGGCAGGAGACTCCGGTCACCCCTGGACAGACTGCACCCGCAATACTCCTCTGAGGTGCCCGCATCCGCCAGTCGCCAACTTCGCCAGTTTTCCGTCGGTGATGCCGTTTTTGCTCTGAATTTCCACGGCTCGCCGAAATGGCTTAAAGCTACAGTACACAGCACAACCGGTCCCAAATCCTACCGCGTTGAGCTGGACGATAGACAGATCGTGAGACGTCATCTCGACCAGCTCCGCAAAAGGTGGAGGGAAGTGAGCGAAAACCACCCCGACGAGGTAGGCCTAAACCACCCCGGCGCAGTAGGCCTAAACCACCCCGACGAGGTAGGCCTAAACCACCCCGGCGCAGTAGGCCTAAACCACCCCGGTACAGTAGGCCTAAACCACCCCGACGAGGTAGGCCTAAACCACCCCGCCGAAGTAAGCCTAAACCACCCAGACGAGGGAGACCGGCGACCCGAGGGACGAACAAACACCCCGGCACCTAGCCTAATACCAGATCCGGCAAGGCAAGTAGACCGGGGACAACCCAGCAGGGGAAGCCAACGTCAACCCTGCGAAGTGGGCAACCGGCAGCCCAGAGTTGGGGACCTCCAGCCAACATTCCAGGAGACCCTACAACAACCCGCTAACCGCGCAGAAAACCAACCCTGCAAGGAAGGCCTCCACCACCCCGGCAGGGTAGGCCAACACCAACCCGACCAGGTCGAGCAGCCCAGCGGCCAGAGGGAACATTCAGCACCACCGCCAGACCAACCGCGCAGAGAGGGCCTACACCACCCCTGCAAGGTAGGCCTACGCCACCCCGACAGAGCCGACCAGTCACCATTTCCGTCCGCCTGCCGCCCCGGGAGTAAGCCGGACTCGACCGGAGAACCCGGGGGCTTAACCCAACCACCACCGCCGGACTCGCACCCTGACCCAGGCCGGCGTGACCCCAGCCCAGAGGGGACCCGAGGGAGACCCAGGGACCTACCGTGGCTCAGGAGTTCCGGACCGGCCAAGAGCAGGGATCCACACCGGCGGCTCCACGATCCGTGCAGGAACGAGGCAGACCAGCATCGCCCGCAGGCGGAGGTCCGTGACCCGGCCGGAGGTTCGGACACAGTGCCCGCGTCCTCGACGGCCAGATCCAGCCCGGCACCGGGGAAGAAGCCCCGAGCAGAGCAGACACCCTCCGTCCGGGAGAGTGTCCATCTTGACTCTGAACTGCGCAGGTCTACGCGGGCACGTAGACGTCCTGTTTATCTTAGTGACTATTTCCCTGATCGACTGACTAAGAACTAGGGGGGAGGAGTGTTATGTCCTTATAAGGACATCCGCCTGGGATTGGCTGAAGATCCTTTCGGCGGGAGTTTTGAATCCCTGTCAGTGGGCGGTGCGTCTGCCGGAGTGTATATAAGGAGAGCTCCGGCAGCGCACAAGCTGTTCAGTTCTTGTTATTAAAACTTGTTACTTGAACCCTGCTGGTCACTTCTTCTTTCCTGCGCCGATCTAACAGGACCCATGAAGTTTTTGTTCGGGATTGGAAGAATTGGGTGGATTATGTGCAGAACAAATATCAAACTAAGAAGTACCAGCTAGTATTTGATTGAGGACAACAAAAATGGGATGATTATGTTTAGAATAAGTACTAAATTAAGAATTTTTGGTTAGCTTTTTGATAGAGCTTGAAGCAATAAAGGATTACTTTTACTGTTATTATTAGGTTAAATATATATATTATATTGTTTTTTAGATATTAACTTGATACATACTTTGTTTGTACTGCTGTCTTTGATAAAACGATGGGGAAAATTTTTATACATTTGTAGTTTTAAGGGGGCATTTACAAATCTTATAAACCTTATTTGTTTAATATGTTTTTTTTTATTAGTAGTTAGAATTCTGGATTAATTTTATTGCTAGTGTTATGATATATATTATGGATCTCACCTATATCTAATTTTTAATAATGATTGATATATACTTATGATTTGTATGCAACGGAAGTCGGGGGGGAGGGTTGGGGGGAAAGGGGGGGAGGGGGGTAATTGTGGGGTTAAAAATGTATTGTAAAACTTTTTCAATAAAAAAAAAAAACAGATTATATTTGGAAGGCCACTGGTACTAATGCAGATCAGAATGAATAGATCATTTCCCGTATACATCCGCCAATAGCCAAACTGGATTTTGGGAAGTACTCTATAAGCAAGTTAAACATCAACCTATTGTATTTTGAAAGATATTACTCTGAAGTATTTGAATCCAAAGAATCTTGACTTTTGTTTTTGTACAGGAAAACTTTCAGTAAAGTGCAGAAAACCTGTTTGGAAGGGTAACTAAGCAAAGAATAAAGATTCCTTGAATTTTTAAACTAAATACCTCCTGCAAAGAAGCAAACAACCATCCTCTTCTAAATGACAACAGGAAAGACATACTAAGCTAAAGGACGCTAAAGAATTTAAATCAATATCTGTCAGTTTCAAGCACTGAATGTACTTTCAGTCAAAATTATAACCAGTCTAGACATGAAGAAGTGGCAGATTACAAACTCTCCTTCAAATCACACCCTGGTAGCGGTAGCATTTAACTTAAAATTTAACTTAATAATGAGAATATACCTTTTCCAAATGTTTTATTTTTCCTTAAACTGCATCTTATTTCTGACAATTGAAAAATGTCTTATTACCGAGAACTTTATAGATACTGAAATTAAACAATGATATTTATAGTTCCAACCCCCCCCCCCAATTGCTTTCAATATATGTTTTTAAAAGAAAAATCTGGCATATCAGAACATTGGGGGAGGGTGAAAGAGGAAACCCATTACTTATGATTTGGAAATCTCTGGTTTTGCTATTTAGTATTTGGATATTTCTATATTTGAACAATAAGTTCAGTTCGATATTTTAAGAGTTGCATTCTAGATCCTCCAATGTATTTCCAAAACCTCTGTACGATTAAAGTCATGCATAATGTACATTTGCTGCCCAGAGTCACTTTGGATAGGGTGATATATAAATATAATAAGTAAATTTGAGTATGATATCATTTGTCTGATTTACACTGGATAGAGGGTTCCTATCTTAATATTTGGCTTATTGGCTTCAGTAAATATTTTGACAAGTCTCCTTGGTAGTCCTAGATGGGAAAATAAATCTTTCATATTTCTTAGGGTAACTTTTGCTTGAATCTTGAAAAATAATATAAAAATCAGGTAGTAGAATACAGACCACCAAAATAATAACTTTAAGAGTTATAATAAGAGCCTCAATTAGCTCAACAGGCTAAGTAGCATGTTACTAACTTTCAGCTGTCTACAATTATTGCAAGTTCGAGGCTCAAGGTTGACTCAGCCTTCCATCCTTTCTAAAGTAGGTAAACTGAGGACCCAGTTTGTGGGGGCAATAAGCTGACTTTGTATAAAAAATATACAAAAAGTATGAAGGCTATTGCTTAATGCATTGTAAGCCACCCTGAGTCTCTGGAGAAGGGCGGCATATAAATCTAATTTTAAAAAAATTTAAAAATTATTGTTAAATATGTAAATTCAAATTTATAAATTATAAATTCATAATTTATAAAATTATAAGCATATTATTAAAAGAATATAAAAAAGAAAATATAGTTAAACCCAGTCTACACAGTATCAGCATCATTCCCTATATTTCTCCATATCTTTCTGACCTTAATAAACCATCTGTGTTTTCTCCACATCCATCTATTCGGTAATGAAATTTTTAAGGATCTCATCAACTCCATCCAACCCATGATTTTCCCAGTCTTTGCCTCTCACTTGACTCAATCATTCTTCCTTCAGCTATTGGTTTGTGATTCAGTCTTTATTCTCTCTATACATTTAAACCACCTCATTGTACTTTCATGACAATCAGTTTCATATTCAGCCCACATATATTCTGCATTCACACATTCTGGACACTATCTCCTTTTGTGTTACAATACAGACAAGCATTCCATTCAAAACTGCTTTGGACACGCCTTTTATGTTTTTCCTGACATATCCAACTCTCACTTTCCTCTACCAACATTTGCAAATGTCTCCAACCATTTCCCAAATTTATATATTTTGTGGTAGTTTTTCTTCATTTATCTATTACTTGCAATTATTCATTTAGTTTTTCCTTGTTAAGAAAAACTACTGTGCCATTCATGTATTATCTGTACTTGTTGCTTCCTAAAATCTATCAGTGGGAAATAATTTGGCTTCTTAGCCAACAATAAGACTAAGAAATATACCATCCTGACTACATTTAGATCTACCGTTCAACTTCATAGTCGCATAAAACTTTCCATACTTCAGACCTGTTCATTTTATCATAAGCTTTTTCTAAAACAACAAATACGGTATTCAATTAACTCTCCCACGTTCACACATTTCCCAATGCCTTGCTGAAACGCAAACATTTATTCAAGACACTCCCTGCCTGGCATAAAGCCAAATAGCACCTCCTAGATTTTGTTCATTGTCACATCTTGTACATTTTCAATCATAATTTTTCCAAACATCTTTCCAGGTACATTTAATAATCTAAACCAATCACGTTCACTTTGGTTACCATTCCTTTTGTGAAAGAGAACAGCAATTGCATGTTCCCAAGAATAGGCATGGTTGCATCCTTCATAATACATTAACCAAGTTGCACAAACATTCTGTAAGTAAAGTCTACTTATATTTTAAAGTTTCTTTAGTTATGTCATCCACAATTGCAGAATTACCATTTTTCAATATTCTCATTATTTTTCTATCATAGGTTTTTCTTGGGCACTACCATTAATAGTCTTAGTTTCAACTGTACTTTTTGCTATACCATATCAATTCCTATACAAATCTCTATAGTGCTCCTTCCAGCATTCATTGCAGCTTCATCCCAAATAATTTCATGATTATTGTTTTTAACTTCAGTAATTCTGTTGAAATCAATTCTGTTCATCCATTTTGAAAGGTTTTTTTTTACTTCTATCAAAATTGTTCTGCGTTTTTTCTTGAATCTTAATATTTTTTTCCTCTATGGTTTGCAAATATATATATATATATATATATATATATATGTATATGTATATGTATATGTATATGTATATGTATATGTATATGTATATGTTTATGTTTATGTTTATGTATATGTATATGTATATGTATATGTATATGTATATGTATATGTATATGTATATGTATATGTATATGTATATATGTATCTTTCTTTATGCCAGGGATTTTCCTACGTATATTAAGATGTTTCATGGCCTAATTTTCAGTGAAAT
The DNA here is from genome assembly GCA_030761175.1 of Masticophis lateralis. Classification (NCBI taxonomy): domain Eukaryota; kingdom Metazoa; phylum Chordata; class Lepidosauria; order Squamata; family Colubridae; genus Masticophis; species Masticophis lateralis. The sequence goes on from JAUDYJ010000003.1 coordinate 128,584,965, forward strand.
CTCAATTCACTCAATTCACTGAAAATTAGGCCATGAAACATCTTAATATATGTAGGAAAATCCCTGGCATAAAGAAAGATACACATAAAGACCTACGAAAATAAAATAATAAGTATGTATGTATGTATGTATGTATGTATGTATATCTTTGGTTATTCGGGTCTTCTCCTGCGTAGAATTGGAAGTATCTTGGCAACGTTCCGACAAAGTTTCATTCGTCATCTTCAGGCTGGTGTTCTCGGCTCCGTGCTCCTGGAAGCACGGAGCCAAGAACACCAGTCTGAAGATGAAGAATGAGACTTCGTCGAAACGTCGCCAAGATACTTCCAATTCTACGCAGGAGAAGACCCGAATAACCAAAGACCTACATACAAACACCTGCGAAAACCTCAGAAAACACACACACACACACACACACACACACACACACATATATTATGCCATCTATTTCTCTCATAATTTGTTTCAGAAATTATTCTCTTATATAGCATTTGTTTCTCATCCACAGCCGATGTCACTTAATAAACCTCCCTCTCCCCATTTTCCATTTCTAGTACCACACAATTCTTTGACACACTGTAATATAATTCTTTTTGCAATTTCCAAAAGGTTTCCACATCCTCCTTTTTCCACATTCTTTTTCTGTTCATTATTGAGGAAGGACTTGCACTTACTTTTTCTGTAGTCACTTTACTTGGCTCGCCTCACCAGGTAAACCAGACAAGGAAATCAACTTTACAGGTAGGCTGAAACTACTTTCATTGGCTATAAAACAGAATCTTGCAACTCTGATTTTGCTGTACCTCTTCCTCCTTCTTATCCTTACATGAATTAAGAAAGTATGTGCTTAGAAGGTTGCTTCTAAGGGTTATCTTTTGGTCTGGACTTTAAAAAATGTTTCAGCCCCCTTTACCTAGGTTAGGATTTCTGTATATCTATGTCAAGGTCATCTTCCTTACTCTTTAAACTTAATTTCTTTAACTTTTTTACAGTTTTTCCTAGGCTCCACAAAATCTATCTCCTATTCAGAACATATTTAGAACATCTTAGTAAGCTTCCCTAATTCTCTCAGTTTTTAATCGTAAATGATCAGATCACTTATGCTTTTAGTTTTATATCTATTCCTCTGCCATGCATCCACCATTCCTGTTATTTTTAAACTCATTTGCATTTGATTCCATTATCCATGGTGTCTTTCTGGACCACCTCAAGGCCCGGGGGCCAAATTCAAGGCCCAGGGGCCAAATCTGGCCTGTGGGGTACTTAGATCTGACCTGGGGGCCACCCTGCGGTGCTTCTGTCAGTGAAAAAGCGGCCCCCGAGCTCCGTTTTTGACTGCAATGGCCTTCTAGAACTCTCTGCCAGTGAAAACGGAGCTCAGGAGGGCTGATTCTTGCTTCTTGGTATAATTCAAAGGGCTGATGTTTACAAACAAATCCTTAAATGGCTTGGCTTGCAGGATTTTATTCTCCAGATGCAATTAGGCTATTTCATATAAACATCCCAGGAGAGATTTTTGGTTCCTCCTCCCTTTTGTGATGGCTGGGGACCCAAAGCCAGAATCACTGTTTCTTTGGATATGATTCTGGTCTAATGCAATGGCTTTTCCTCAGAAAAGAGGCTTGTTCTTTGCTTAATAGAATTCTGGAAAATTGTAGAAATGGAGCTTCTTCCTGGGAGATTTAGAAAAGAGTTCTGCCATTGGTTATGACATTGTTGTTGTACCAGAATTGTTCTACTGAAATTGTGTGTTTTTTTAAACTTCCCAGTGTGCAGGTTCTGCCTTTTTTTTTTTTTTTTTGAACAACCAAATATTGACAGGAAATGACTGACTGACTGGTCATCTGAGCCTGACATCGTTGATTTAGAGGCAGTATTTGGTCCAAAGTCACCCAGCCAGCTTTCATACCTGAGGGGTCTAGAACTCACAGTGTCTTGGTCTCTAGCTTGGTGCCTTAACCACTAGACCAAACTGGTTTAAATAAAGAAATAAATAAACATCTATGAAATCATATATTTAAATTTAAAGATAATACCAATAATTTCAATAGAGAAACTGAAATTGTTGAATTAAATTGATAGCTTGAACCTGCAGGATGTCCTTGGCAGATTTAATGGTATATAAGTGTAAGCAAACAACGAAGCAATAAATAAATACAGCAAGCCATGATCAAATGGCAAGTTCAAATGACATAGTAAGCTTCAATATAACATAGGTAAGCATATGAACCAGAATCAATTTTGTATGCTTTGCTTCTATTCCCTTCATTGTTCAACCAGATTTTCATAATACTTATTTTGAATTCCCACCTCTTTGCAATCTTCCCAGTCTTATTCATTAAATATTGCACTTTTTCTCTTTAATATTCCACAAACTAAATTCAGATGAACGAGTGTGCTCACACCGAGGAACATAACTGTTTCTGAGTTTTTCATTATACTGCACTGAAGCATTAACTTTCACAATTCTGAAGTCAGAGTAGACTCTCCCAGACTGAATTATAAAGTTTTGATTCATCATAATATGATAATAATATTAGGATTGCCAGGGATTTCAATCTGGGATTTCAATCTGTTTCCTGAAATCTCCATTTTTCTCCTCCTATTAGAGGAAAAATCCCTTCTGTTTTGTGGGTGGGTGTTGGTTTATGTATACCTATTGTATATACTAACGTGTCAAAGTAACGTATTAAGGAAAGTATTTGATTTCCCCCCACCAAAAAGCAATTAGAGAAATCAGTGAACAGTGTAGAAAAGCTACAGGGAAATATTTCTGAATTGGAGAAATGGAAAATAAACATAAGATTGTTATGAAAGAACTAAAAAATGAAATAGTAAAGATACAAATTATAATCAATATTTATCACTTTGAACCATATCCTCTACAATGTAGAATTCGGAACACATGGCTTAATTTAATTAGTTTTGTATTGGCAAAACAAATTGAAACTTGCAACATTCCCACTCTACATTTTGAAAAATTTTGTTTGGGTGGTATGACCTAGCTTTTAATGAGATCAACCTTGATTTCAACCTTGATTTTGATTATAAAAAAAAAAGAAAGAATCGAAATCATTCTGGTTAGTATTTACAGTATATGGGAGAACATCAGCGTATTTTAGAGCTATCAACTAAACCAGAAAATCAAAAAAGCATCTGGGAAGAAAGGGAAGGCAAATGACTTCCAGTCTGTTGCCAAGAAAGCAAAATATCCATTAGTCAGCAGGAGTTGAGGTCAACTTGAAGGAATCTTTCCCTTTATTAACTCTGTCAAGTCCAAATAATTATAGAATGGCACATTCATCGCTTTTATTTTTGGAAACAATTGTTCCCGTCTCTGTATTTGGTGATTCCTCTGCTTTTGGTCATGCTCATGACTTTGTCATCCTGACTGATTTTTTCATAAAAGCTTACTGCTCCACAGTAATTTTTTCTTGGACTTAGATACATTTCCTCTGACAATATTTTTGCTGACACAAACATTCCTCGAGTGTACTCAAGTTCCTCAAAGTTCTAAACAGTTTTAAACAACAAAAAGAATTCCATGGCTCCTGCGTTATTTATATACACACACACACACATACACATGCATGCATACACACACACACAATATACAGAAAGAGAATTAGGATACTTTAATGCATAAAGATGCTTGCTGAATGGAGCAGTTTATTAAGATTATCTTTTCCATAAAAAGAATAATTAACCAAGCATACATTGAAATCACTTTAGTTGAAGATGCTTTGCTTATTCTTGTTGAGTGAATTAATACAGAAATTTTCCTTTAACACTTTAAAATGTGTTTACTAGAATAAGGCACTGATATAAGCTAGAACTAGAAAGGAAAGAACAGAGTAATTAGAAGAGACAGTTGTGCAGAAATATATTTTAGAAAACAGTTCCAACATTCCAAATATTAGAAGTTATGCCCTCACACACACAGGACAGTTTATCCTGTCTGGCAAGAAGAAAGATTTCTGACACAATAGTGAACTACTTGGACATTATAACCGCAAGTTTTATTTCCTTCTTTATGACCAAATTTCATGAAAGTAAACTAATAATTTTTTTGTCAGTTGACTAATAATTCTGGAGTCATACTAAAATGATTAAATATGTCTAGGGCTACATGAACTAATTTGGTAACATTTCTGTGTTTTATGTATGAAAGTAGTTTTTAGCAAAGCCAGCAGGAATTGGGCATTAATTTTTAATCTCTTTACTGGATGATCTAAATGAGCAAATCAGGAGGAGGGAATTCTAGATCAATAGGGGAGAAATTAAATAATTCAATGGAAAGTTAAAGCCCTAAGTGAGAGTATGTCTAGTTGAGCCCATTAATAATCTCCTACTAAGATACACTAAGAAGACTTCAAATTTATGCATTTCTTTTTCTTCCTTCTCTTGGTCCCCTTTCAAAGCTTCCCTCCTTGCTATGATTTAGTACTAATGCTAAGAAGGACATTTTTCTCATTAAGCTTAGTTTGCAACCATGATTTGAAGAATGAGAAAGGGAACACATGACATTTGGATTTAGCTGGGTGATTGGTAGTGCTATAGTTGAATAGAAGTGATGTAGGTTTTCTTTCTTTTCTTTTTTTTAAAGGTCAAGATAAAAATTTCCATGAATTGCTCATCTCTAAAATCAAATATACTATTTCACTTATTGAGGAAATGATGGATGGTAGGTTATAGTGATCGATATAAAACTCTGAAAAAGTTGTCTAAATAGGACACAGTAAAATCCCCCTACTGCATTGATGTATATAAGTATATATAAAACCTTCCTACTGAAAGGCTACTCCCCACATACATTCTATGAGTTTTGAGAGAGTGGAAGGGTATCTCTGGAATGATTGAAAATATAAGAATATGTAAGAGGTATAAGTGGATGCAAACATCTGAAGCATGGATGTCTTTCAAGATTAACTTTCATCTACTTGTTGATCTAAATACGGCTTCTGTTTTTTATTTTCATCCATTCCTTGATTTCATTTTTTTCCTTTGCTCACATCTGTGCCTAGTTTTGTTCCCTTCATTTCCTCTTTTCCCCATTTCCTCCCTGAAATTTCTTTCCTGAAAGAAATCAGACTCTGCACTTATGGAGAGAGGGCCCTTCCCTATTAAAAATATTTTCTGTCCCTTCTTTATTGAAACGAGGGAGGAGAATATGTAAAGTACATATGACCAGGATTTGTGTATATATGACAGAGAATGGGAAAAGTGTGTTGATTAAAATTGCCTATAAGATAAAATGTCAGTCTGTCTGAGGATATTTTATTTTATTTTATTAATGTTCATAATTTAGTAAATTTTAATTAATCAATTTTGTTGATTTAATTAATTTTAATTAATTAATTTTATTGAATTGTTTTAGCCCTGTCTCCCTTTGCCACATGGCTTCCGGTAGCTTTTTCTTTACATAGATGTGTATGAACTCATTGCACGAATAGAGATCCTGGATTCCTTTCCTTGTTCCTTGTTGCGCTTATCTGGCTTTCAACACAACTAAAAGTCAGAATGATCTAATAGTTGACTTGCTGGATAATGCTGGAGAAACACAAAGTTGAGCTCCACCCTCAGAGAAACTCACTTTTTGAGCTATTACTATCTCACAGCATTACTGTCAGTTGATCAGGTGAGACACCCATCACAAAAAATAGCATTTCATTCTAGGGTGCCCACATTTAATCAAGCTTGCATTACACGGTTTCTGCATGTAGTACCATATAGTTGCCAGCTGCTCCATCCATTTCTTAACTAGATAGAAAGCACTGCGGTTTGCTTACAGATCAGAGAAAGAGGGAGCAACTGTTTTTGTAGAGATTACCAATGAAGATATTTTTTTCCCACTTCAATATCTGCTCATTCTCAGGTCTTAGGAAGGCAGAATCTATAATAGGTGCTGAGGTCAGCTTAAAGATAGCAAGGGCAAACATTGGTTGGCTGCGTGTTCAGCAAATATCCCATTCTTCCTCTTCTATGTTAGTGAATTTTATTTTATTTATTTTATTTTTGTTTTGGGTACAGGTATTCAGAATCTAATGTCAGTGCATTTAATTAACAATGACAATAAAGTTTATTTATTTATTTAGTTATTTAACCATATATTGTAAAGGTTTGGGTAAGAGTCAATATTTTGCATCAGGATACAAATGTAACAAATACAAATACATTTATATATTTTTATACATTTATATATATTTCTGCTCTGAAAGTCAACATTTAACAAGAAAAAAAAATCAGTAACACATTTGTTTTGCAACAGATAGAACAGATTTCCTTGGTGACTTCCAGATTTTAGGAGCCAGGATTTCTGGGAATTATGGTCCCTATACATTTAGAATGTATAGACAGTATAGCCATAAAGTTATAAAATAGTCAGTTATTTATTTATTTTATTTGTTTGTCAAACATGTACAAGATAGCAGGTATAGATATAAATATAAACAAAGGAAGTAAGTATAGATAAATGGGGACAGTAAGAAAGGGACGGTAGGCATGCTGGTGTGCTTTTGCATGCCCTCTTTACGAACCTCTTAGGAATGGGGTGAGTTCCATGGTAGACAGTTTGAGTTTGAAGTTTTGAGGGTTTGAGACTATAACGGAGTCGGGTAGAGCATTCCAGGCGCTGACCACTGTGTTGCTGAAGTCGTATTTTCTGCAATCGAGTTTGGAGCAGTTTACCTTGGGTTTGTATCGATTGTTTGCCCGTGTATTATTGTGGTTGAAGCTGAAGAAGTTATTGACAGAAAAGACGTTATAGCATACAATTTTGTGAACTATGCTTAGATCGGACCACAGGCGGCGCAGTTCCAGGTTGTGCAAGTCCAGAATTTCAACTCTGGTGGCATAAGAGATTCTATTGTGAGTAGAGGAGTATTCTTCTCGTGAAATACCTCTGGACCCACTCAATCGTGTTAATGTCTGATATATAGTGTGGATTCCAGGCGGATGAGCTGTATTCAAGAATTGGTCTGGCAAAGGTTTTGTATGCCCTAGTTAGCAATACAATGTTACCGGAGAAAAAGCTTCGCAAGATTAGGTTAACAACTCTTAATGCATTTTTGGCAATGCTGTTACAGTGAACTCTGGGGCTTAGATGAGTACTCCTAGGTCCTTGACAAAGTGAGGGTTGTCTACGAGATCGTTTCCGCCCAACTTGTATTTGCATTAGCTAGGTGATGTGCTTTTATGACAAATGCTGAGAATTTTCTTTTGAACTCTCATAAACACACTCTACTTGAGCAAGTATGTTAAGTTGAAACTAGTTGAAAAATGCTGTTGCTTAAGAATTTTAGAAAGTTGATACTGGTACCTGTTATCAATACAAATATGCCTTCAGGCATCTTGTTGAAATTATGTTGATATAAATCAGAGCAATATAATGCTTTAGGAATTTAGCATGGAAAGATTTCAGCAGCCGGTGAAGTAACTAGTGAACTGGAGACATCAATTAATGTTTATCCCTGATTTTATTGAAAAGAGACTATACTTGGTGCCCTCAATTTAGGACTAAAATATCAACTCAGAATTATGTTCAATTAATTTTAAATCAAGAATTTGACTTATGGAGGCTTTGATGTCAGGTTGAAAATAGGTTTAAAGCACTCCAGTGTCATAAATAACCTAAATTTATAAAGTTAATATGTAATACACTGTTTAATCTATAGTACCTTGTTTTTATTTTAAAAAGATCAGGATTTGGAAAAAGACATGTTCAGTTATTGCATTGATTTGTAAAATAAAGATAAATGAAGCAACTCAGTACAGGTAGTCCTTGATTTACTTAACAACATACATTTTGGACTCAGTTGGTAGTCCTTGATTTACTATCAACTAAGTCCAAAATGTATGTTGTTAAGTGAGTTTTGCCCCATTTTATCATCTTTTTTGCCACAGTTGTTAAGGGAATCATTGCAGTTGTTAGGCTAGTAACACAACAACAAGTGAATATGGCTTCTTCATTGACTTGCTTGTCAGAATATCACAAATGGTGATCACATGACCCTGGCCTGGATACTGTGATTGTCATAAATATAACACCAATTGCCCGCATTTTGATCATGCGACTATGGAGATGCTACAGTGGTCATGTGAAAAATGGTCAAAAGTCACTGTTTTCAGTGCTGTTGTCACTTTGAATGGTCATAAAGAAATTATTGTAAGTCTGTATTATGATTTCCTCCTCTGAAAACAGTTTCTATTGATGGTGTACAAATATATGCAACCTCAAAGGATCTTTGGAGGATCTCTTTACTGTGGATTTTGAGGGCACCTAGAAATCTGCTGGGAGATCAGGGAAGACGAGAACATTTGATGAATAAGCATCTTACTGTTGGGATTCTACTTCAAATTCAACTTTAGCCCTTGGTCAATGCCTTCTATAATAAGGATGTGAATGATCATAAAATAATTCAATGAACAATGCAATAATTAACCCATATATTCTCTTCTTTATCCTACAAAAATATGAACAATTTTTAACACTGGTGACAGTGAAATGACCCAGTTTTGTGTCTTTCAAGTTCCCCCAAGCAGGTGATGGGGTAATTTATTGAAATAAAGGGTAAAATAAATGTGTTAAAGCTAGGCTTGGTTAATTTACCTATTTTAATTTAAGCATATTCAAATCTCAAAAAGACACACAGAGGACCAAACCTTTTAAAAAGCGAATGAATAATTTTATAATGAAAATATTATAGCAAAGAATATTCCAAAGATGTTTTTTCAAGAGGCAACTGGACTTTCTGGTTTTTCTTTGAACGGGCGTTTCACTTCTCACCCAAGAAGTTTCTTCAGCTCTTCATTCAAGAAACAAAGAATAATTAGTTTTATTGCATCAGAACTTTGAATCAGAAAGTTAGCATAGTGACTATAGAGACACTTTTGTTTGATTATATGGAAAATTACAAATACTCATATAGAAGTTATACCAATAATTTGGGATTATTTAGATACCCACTTTTTATCTGTCTAGATCAATCTCATGTTGCCTATTGTGGAGAAGATATTGTGGAGAAGTCGGTGGAAGAATTTGCATCTCTACAGCTATTGAGCTAGAGGCAAAACTGTAAGAAATTGATTTTGTAAAGTCTCTACAATAAGTGTAAATGATCTGGATTTGCTACTTGGAGAAAATTCCATCATACGGGTTGTCTTTTCAAGCTTTAATAGATTATTACAGAAAAGAATACAACTATCTTACTTTTTCAGACTATATTATACAGAAATAAATCCATTTAATCAGCATATTTAAAGATTGCTTTTCTAAGGAACTTGTCTCTAGATTTCATGGCTAGTTAGATAGTTCCACTGAAAGTAATTAAGTGATATTTTTCATGAGTAATTTAGTCTAAATGCTGACCTATAAAAACAACTACAAAGGTTTGAAATTCAATATTTAACAAAAACAGCAAAGTTAGATAACAACAATTTTAAACAATTTGTAAACGGAAGCTATTTTCATTAAGTTTATCAAATCTGGGCTGTGAAAATCCAAACCACCACAAGGTGTTTTCAAATTTCACTGCTTTCAGCTTATAGTTATCTACATTTTTTTCAGCCCCGATTTGGTAGCCATATGTTTTCTTTTCTGTAAATTTAATGCTTTTAGTTGCTTACTAGTTCAATTTATTCAACTCCTCATATTTTGGTGTGTTGTATGTGTATATAACAATTCATTTTCTTGCTAAGATGAAATTTGTTGTATATTAAGTCTTTGTCTCCAAAGGGTGTTTTAAGATAACCCTTTAGCGTAATTTAAACAAGATTACTTTGAAATTTTATTTTGCCATGACTGAGCATCTGGTTTCACTAGAAAGCATTCAAAGGGCTTGAACAACTTTTCAGGATTGAAGTCTTAAACCTTGATTACAGTATAGATGTAATTGATTAATATATTTCTGGGTTGTTATGTTTAAGTCTACAGCATAATCTTCATTTGTGATAACATAACAACTCATACGTCCTGGAATTCAACTTAAAATGTTTTTTATATTTAAAAAACTGAGTCAACATTTAACGATTGTTCTTGCTAGAACCATTAAATCCACTTCTAATCCATTTGTTGTAGAGGAGAAGCAAACAAAATCTGCATTATTCAATTAGTTTCACTAGGATCAAGTGTTTCTTAAGAAGGTTGAACTATTTTAAAGATTCAGAAGGTGGGAAAATTCTGTTCGGTTATATAACCCAGGGTGTAGTAACCATTGACTGTAAATAAAATAAACATTTTCCTTCCAAATCCTTTTAAAGGCATAAGTCTACATTTAAGCTTCTATGCATTAGGAGAAATTTAAAACCGTTCATAGGAACACTCTGTGAAAAACAAAATATTGGATTGAAACGGTCCCTGGAAGAGGTCTTCTTTTGTTTCTATGTTTGTTGAAACTCTGCAAGAAACCATTTATGTGCTTAGCACCAGTTTCGATGCTAAGCCTTTTCAGGTCTGATTGCTGATCATTCTGGAGCTGAGGGAAGAGCTCTGTGTGTGAGATAGAGACTGAGAGTCTATACATTCTCCCTCATTTTGACTTTGATCTTCTTTACTGTGGCTTATGGAAATAATGCAACCATTGAGTGAGAGGAGATTTTTCCACTCCTCCTTTATGGGATTCAACTGTGAAGGATAACATCTCATAAATGAGAACAGCTAGCTTTAAAAATTCCATTTTATTTTATGGCTGTATGTATATATGTAAACTTACTTGTGATATACAGAATTATAAAATAGACAGTTTCTTGTTAGAAGTGATGCTTAGCAGATCCTTCCCTTCCACAGAAAAAACTTCCCCTCTCTCCCCAAAAACTGAATGAAAAAATCGTTACTAAAAATTCTGTATAGGCATGTTTCAACAGCACTTTTTCTTTCAGCTGTTAATAAAAATGGGATCGCCATACCGATTGCCAACGTCCGATGAAGGATATGGCACAAGAAGAAGAAGAAGGTATGTTTACTAATCAGATAGCAATTCCTCATTTTGTATCAGCTAGGTAGATTTTTCAAGTTTCATATATCGGAACATATCCTCTTTTGATTTGGGATTCTTCAAGGAAAAGAAGGTGCCCAAAAATGAAATATGGCATAAAGATATATTAAATTGATAGCTCTGGTGTATGTGCCGTGCATAGTATAAATGTATGCATAGTGTCAGGGTAATGATGATTTAAAGCTGATCAGCCCTTTAAGACTGAGGATGAGTCAGCAGGGTTATTAAGAAGCTGTCTATATAAGGGAGGCCATTAGAGGGTGTATCTCTCTCCTCATTGTGTTCTACCTGCATTGTAGTTCTCCATGTAGAGTTGAAGATTGATTGATTGCTTACCATGTGTATGTATGTATATAGAAGTCTTGTACATAAACCACTGTTTGTAATGACAAAACCTGTGTCCTGTATTTTGCTCTTGGGTTGTTTCAAATTACCCTGTTTCCCTGAAAATAAGACATCCCCTGATAATAAGCCCAATCCGGCTTTTGAGCACATGTGCTAAAATAAGCCTCCCCCCCGAAAATAAACCCTCCCTGAAAATATTTAAATGCAGACCTGCAGGTAAGATGGCAAGAGGAGCCCCATCTTGCTCCATGTGCCCCAAAATAATAAGACCTCCCTGAAAATAAAGCTAATCGCTTATTTTGGGGTTCAAAAAAATATAAGACAGGGTCTTATTTTCAGGAAAACATGGGTAATAGTCATGTTGTAAACACTCTGACACCTAGTATAAATAGTCATGTTACCATAGTAATTTATTACACAACACACTAATATAGGGGTGTCAAACTCGCACCGTCACATTGTTGTCACATGACATTTCACAACTTTTTTCCCCTTTGCTAAACAGGTTGGTATGGCCAGCATGTGATGTATCCAGCCCACAGGCCGCGAGTTTGATACCCCTGCGCTAACAGGCAACAACAACAACAACAACAAAAAGGCAGAGCGACAAGACTTTTTTCTAAGTCTTCTCCTACAAGAGGATACGTTATGTATCATTCAACTGTGGACAGCAGAATGATGAAACTGAAGATTGAGATTGATAGAGCCATGATTAGCAAAAATTTGGCTAGATCCCAAACTGGCTTTATGCCTAAAGTGGGACTAGAATTTAACAGACTCCTGGTTTCTAGCCTGATACTTTAACCACTACAAATTGATTCTCTCTGTATAATATTGTCATATTAATATATATGATAATGTTTAATATTATCTTTGTGAAATCCTGGAGAACAGATGAAGGGAAAAGATTGAAAATTATCCAGATCTTTAAAAAAAAAAGGGTGGGGGAGACTCAAACAAACATGACATCAACACATGGGAAAAATTCTAAAGCAATTCTTAAAAAAGATTGATTTATAACAAGCTTGAAAAGAATGTGGAAAGTCAGCATGGGTTTGTCAAAACATAGGTATATTGAAGAGCACATATTGCCAGACTAACCTTACCTTATTTTTCACCAAGTAATTTCTTCAGTAGATTGTGGGAATATTGTAGATAAAATGATGGCAAAGTATTAACAAGATATGCTATCACATACTTTGAATAGCAAGCTAATATGGATTGAATGGAATGATGTTTATGTGGCTATCTAGTTAACCCAAAAATCATAATCAGGAGTACCTATTAACTATTTCTAAACTAAATGGTGTCACAATGTCCACCCTTGGATTCTTCAGCATTTTTTATTCTTCCACAATGTGTATAAAGATGGCAAGAATACTTGAATCAAATTTTCAGATAATGTATAGATAGGTAGAGTAGGTTAGTTAATAACCTAAGAAAAAAATAAAATTTGAAACTTTTTTTGATAAATTAGAGATGTGAGCTGAAAATAGCAATTAAATTTAACCAGAGGTCAGTCAAAGTTATTCACATAAAAAATGAATATATACTGTAGTTATTGGATGGAGATACCTGGTTTTGTAGTAAAAATCTTAGAATAGTAATTGATTGCAGAGTGAGACAGAAATGTGATGTTGGTTTTTTGCTGAAAAAAGACAAAAGCAAAGTCTATTGTTTCTAAAGAATGAGAAGTAATAGTTTATTTTATTTTGAATTGGTCAGGCTTTATTTTGAATTGCAGGTATTGTGACCAGATCTGGGTAGCACATTTAATAAAAGATTCAGACAAATTGGAACAAATAAAGGGAAGAGCAAAAAAGATGGTTAGGAGCCTAGAAATTAAGTTGTATTTATTTATTTATTTATTTATTTTATCAAATTTATATACCGCTCTACTGCCCGAAGGGACTCAGGGCGGTGAACAGCCAAATAAAATACAGAACATATAAAAGTTAAAAATAGTTAAGATAAATTAAATGATTAGGCTGAAAAATTTAAAATCCAATCATATAAAACCAATCATATAAAACATTTAAAAACCCATTATAAAGGGGAGGTTTAAGCCAGACCAGCCTGATGAAATAGGAATGTTTTGAAAGCACAGCGGAAGGTACGTAGGTCCTGTATCGTCCTTTTCTCAAGGGGGAGCTCGTTCCAGATGGCCGGTGCCCCCACAGAGAAGGCTCTCCCCCTGGAGCCGCTAGTCGACACTGTTTGGCTGATGGCACCCTGAGGAGCCATATGAACAAACATTGAAGGACTTGGAAATTATTTAGTGTTGAGAAGACTGACTCAGTGATAACATTGATAAATACCTGGGATGTTTTGGCAAAAACTATTATTCATAATTCCAAATTGCAGAACACAGAATAATGAATTCAATTTACAGATTTTCATTAAATATTAAAAAAAAAACATTCCAACACTAAAAACAGTAAGTGCAAGAGTGAAACTAGAAACCTAGATAAGTGGAGGTTCCTTTTGGGGAAGTGAGATTAGACACCAATTTGTCAGTGATGCTTTAATTTGGATTTCTATGCTGGTCATGGAGTTGGGCTCTGTGGTATAAATGATGTGATTTTTGTGTAATGCATGCATATTTGTTATATCTGTGATTACTGCCAAGCTACTGCTTCTGAACTCTTAGCGTGCTCATAAATATATATATAAATGTTCCAAAATCATTTTCTTATGTAAGAGTCATCATTGCTGCAAATCTTCACTGACATTTTGGACATTTTTAAATAGCTATAAGTCAATTTGAGAATAGCTAGTAAAAATAAATATGTTGCGTGAGTGGGAAGCTACTTTGTATTTATGAGCAACAATAAATTAATTAAACTTTGTTTTTCTTTTATTCCATTTTCACATGCTCATCTTTAATTTTGCCTGGACTCCTTGATATTACTATATAATGCATATTTGAAATGGTTTGGAATGGGATAGGACAGCAATCCATTTCTTTTGGGCAGTTAAAATTGACCCTGGTCACATTCCTTCTCCTCTCTCTTCCCACCATTTTTCTTCCCCTTGAGAAATTTCATTTGGAAATAGTAAATTAATTGTAGAATTTTCCCATGCTCTTTAAAAATGATTTATGATTGCAATTTAAATAATTTTCTTTCATTAGTCAAGTCCATGTATTTCACACAGACATGCACACAAGTCTGCTGATCACATTATTATATCTGAGATGTATTTTTGAAAAAATACAGTGTTCAGTATGCACAAAACGTAATGTCTTTATTGTAATAGATGAGATTGCAAAACATAAAAATTTTCTAAATACATGGAACAAAAAATATTTGACATTATGCCCTCGTCACTTCCCGTCTGGGCTACTGTAATGCTCTCTACATGGGACTCTCCTTGAAGAGCACTCGGAGGCTCCAACTGGTCCAGAATGCGGCCGCGTGGGTGATTATGGGTGCAACTCAATGCACCCATGTAACACCTCTCCTGCGCAAGCTGCACTGGTTCCCAGTGATCTTCCAGGTGTGATTCAAAGTGTTGGTTACCACTTTAAAGTGCTCCATGGCTTAGGACTTTGGTATCTACAACATCACCTTCCACCACCGATAGCCTCCCACCGGCCAGTATGCTCTCACAGAGAGGGACTCCTCAGGGTGCCATTGGTTAAATTATGTCGATTGGCAATCCCCAGGGGGAGAGCTTCTCTGTGAGGGCTCCTGCCCTTTGGAATGAATTGCCCCTGGAGAGACACAGGATTCCTGATCTCCATACCTTTCACCGTGCCCTACAGACCCTACTATTCCAACAGGCGGGGCTGACCATTTAAGTGAATTTTAATTGGGTATTTTAATTCTGGGGTTTTTTAAAAAAAAAAAAACCTGGGCCAAACTATTTAATTCTTTTAAACTTTTTTAAATTTATGGTGTTCTGTGTATTTATCTTGGCTATACACCACCCTGAGTCCTGCGGGAGAAGGGCGGTATAAAAATATAATATAATAAAATAAATAAATAATTATGACTAGCCTAGAATGGGGCTTGAAGACCGAACCATATGATACATGAACTACCTAGATGGAGTCCAATAGTAATGTAAAAATATCTACTTTGAGTCTTTAAAAATATAATGAAATAAATACTTTTTTGGGGAAAATGAACTTTCATATGGATTTAATATCTTCATGTTCTGAAGGTTGTCCAGTTTAAGGCTTAAATAGCTTCTTTGCTATTTGCTATAGTGTAATCCAGTTGTTGATTGGTACATGCTAATCTCCAAATCTATTTCAACATTACTGTAGTCCTTGTATATCTTGCCTATGAATCCCTGTCTCTGTCTTGAATTTGTTAATATCTTTAAATATGTGTGTGTGTGTGTGTGTGTGTGTGTGTGTGTGTGTGTGTGTGTGTGTGTGTATGTATGTATGTATGTATATTTCTTTATGCCAGGGATTTTCCTACGTATATCAAGATGTTTCATGGCCTAATTTTCAGTGAAATCTCCATTCAGTAGCTTTTAGGCCTTCCTAAACATTCCAGCAGCTATTATGCTAACTGTTTGAATTTAAGAGGGAGACTTCAAACAGTTAGCATAATAGCTGCTGGAATGTTTAGGAAGGCCTAAAAGCTACTGAATGGAGATTTCACTGAAAATTAGGCCATGAAACATCTTGATATACGTAGGAAAATCCCTGGCATAAAGAAATATACACATAAAGACCTACGAAAATAAAATGTATAGTCACATTTCTATGCCACCCAACTCCCGAGGGACTCTGGGTGGCTTACAACAGAGAATAAAACAATGTAACAATATCCCATACAAAAGTTAAAAGAAGACATTAAAACATTAAAACGTTAAAACACATACACTCCAATTAGTTTTAAGGTTAGTTTTTCAAAGGGGATTTTCAATTTGAGTTTTCAAAATAAAACAGGGCTAAATGTCAACAGTGTAATTAACAACTGCATGGAAGCCAATTACTAATTCCGACCTTCCTGATTTGTAGAGATAGGCTTTGATGTGCTGTGAACGTGAGTGAGGTCCTGTACCTGTTATTTTCACTGAATAAAAAAAATTCTCTCACTGGCAAGGAAATAAAAACATATTTAAATGTAGAGAGTCCTTTGAATCTACATAGTAAGCAGAGTCCTTCTGCTTACTACATAGACATATCCATATAGTTTTACTTTGGTTTTTGGCAGTCCTATTTGTTTATTATGACCACCTTCTGGAATGTTTTTTCTATTTCTCGGTGAACCAAGATCTTCCAAAGCAAATACTAATTTGAGCTGCCAGGATCCAATCTGAATCCAGTCCTCCTTAGCTGCAAGCCTTGCTTTTAAAAAGCCATCCTTGTAATTGTACAATTCTATAGATGACAGTTTCGTTTGGCTCAGAGTGATTAAACAATATGACGAAATGTTGAAACCAAAAATAATGATCCTATCATATTTCAGCATCTCTGAGCTAATACTCAGATTGAGGTCAAACCTCACAAGGTATGCTAGATTTAAAAAAATGTTATGCGTTCCATTTGGTATTCCGTAAGACCTGTCAGGTTCTCATGACTGTTTATGGGTCATTAGGGAGAGTTTGAAAGCTCTGGGAACAAAGTGTAACAGATGCCATGCTATTACTTAATGACACTTTGTTTAAGTTTTCAATGGAAAAGTGTTTGACAGAAAATTGGCTCTGCCATTTGGTTCTGCCGATTTAAATGGGTTGTATAAATTCAGATCTTTATTTAGAAGAAGATGAATAAAGTACTGTAGAAAATTTCTATTTTAGTTGCCGTCATCTATGTAAAGCTGTGCTTAGATGTAATTCCTTTATAATTGCCAGTTTGTAGACTCCAATATACTGATTTAGAACTGCAAAAGGTCTATTGTACCTATTTTTTCTTCCGTCAGGGAAAACTGGACAGGTTTGAAGCATTTACTAGCACAGGGGTCAGCAACCTGTGGCTCTGGAGCCACATGTGGCTCTTTCACCCCTCTGCTGCGGCTCCATCACTCAAATTATGCACCACAACCGCCAATGTGCAACACCCGCAGGCACTCGATTTATTGAGCTTTTCAACCTCTGGTAGGCCAACCATGGATAAATCCAAGAAAAGTAAAGTTTCAGAAGAAAACAGAACATTTAATTCAACTACATATGCTAGTTTTGTGGCTGCTCAAGAAATAGGCACAGGAAGGGTTTTGTGACTCCTGGTGTTTTCTTTTCTGTGGGAAACTGGTCCAAATGGCTCTAAGAGTGTTTAAGATTGAAGATTTGCACATTGCCTTCTTTTGTATCAACAGCTCAGAAATAGGTTATGATTTTATTCCAAAACATTGCCTGTGATGGTTTTAAAGTATAGTTTGTATTTTGCAAGTTATGCACACCCAAGAGTGGGTAGGTTTTTCAATAAGCCATAGATAAAGATTTTGACTTGCTATAACATGCAAACCTAATCTATATTAAAAGTGAGCATCAACCATAATGAATGTGTGCCCCAGCAAAAGCCACTCCTAAGAAGTAAAGAGATTGGTGCTGGGCCACTAATGTAGAGGGAAGGGGGACTGGCCTTGAAGGGTATGGGGAAGAGTGACTACCAGTGATCAGATAAGAGGGGTTGAGCTTAGGCCAAGAAAGTCACCCGAGAAAAAGCCTCAGACAAGCCCCTGTCTAGTTCACACTGAGATATAGTTAGGGGAGGGACTTTTACTGTAGCTGTTGCAATGAAAATATTACTGTCTTACCTGACATTGGTTTGTAGAGGTGACTATTAATGTCCTTTCTGCTCTAGGAAGAAGCAATTGAAAAGACTGCTGAATTTGAAGTAGTAAAGGAAGGTGTATAAAGAATCCACATGAACATTGCTCTCCAGAGTAGGGAGACTACTCCCTACTCTGATTAAAATCATTATGGCTTACATACCCAAGCTTTGATGCAGGAGAAATTCACTATAGGAATCAGTAAATGATCTAGTGATTTGCAGCTTTAGGTTGGTACTTGATCTCTGTTAATACTTCTGCTGAAAGTCTTTGAAATCTCGGTGTGTATTATGTTGTCAGAACCAATCTCTGACATCAGAAACATGGCAGATAGCGTTTACAATCTGACTTTAATGTAACCATAATTGGCTTGGTTAACCCACTTTTCTGAGATTGCATGACCTGAACTGTAAACTGTGTGTCTGCATTACCAACTGCTGATAAGAGTCCTGTGTTTTGTCTTTAAACCATTTTAGTTTACCCAGGATTTAGCATGGGCAACTTTAGATAACAGCTTTTGAATGCTTCTTAAATAGAGGTCAAACCTTTTCAAATAAACCATGTGATTTCCTGTGGTAGTCTAGATGTCACAGAAGTTCAACATCCTCATTCACAGATGTTTCATCATAATATTACAATAATTTCACATACACACAGTGAACTAGGACCCAGAGAATTCAATATGAAAATAGAAAAGATTAGGCCCATTTTAGACAACTGTTAAAAACAAGGTTGTTTTAGTGAATATTTTTTAAAAACTAAGGCTTTTTGTTTCATAATGGGTGTATTATTATTATTGTTGTTGTTGTTGTTGTTAATTTATTGCACAGTCAGAAGTTTAGACTGGATTCAGCATTTTTATAACAATGTAGTATGTTAGCTGCATTTTTGTTGAAAAAAAGCTCTTTCCACTTGACCAGACAGGAAATCATCCAAACAGCAGAAGAATAAAAGATGAGATCCTAATTGACAAGATGATGCTGGAAAATAGGAAGAGAAGGAAGAAGGCATTTGACTCCCTGCTCCATGATTAAATAATCAGAACCTAGAAGTAACAGGATTCAGTAGAAATATCAGAAGCTTTGGGCAAAGATCGATGGCACACAAGTGAGGAATTTATCAAGGAGACTTGCTATCATCACAACTGTTTCTTATTGCACTGATTCCTCTGACAACAATAACTAAACAAGTCATGTCATAGCTATCAAACATCAAACATATCTGCTCAGCTACTTCCACCTTCTTTAAATGGGTGATCTAATGGTGTATAGAAAACCATCTGAAATAGAATCGCTGCTCAACATTGCCCATATATACAGGCAAGACTTTTCAAATGTTCCACCTTCACCATCTGCAAGGGAAAACAATGAAAACCGAAGAAATCAAGATGTCCTATGGAAATAACATTAAGAACCCCGGCTGAAGTGACTACATTAACAAAGTGAAGAAGATCTTAAGGTTCAACCTCGGTGGATGAAATATGATCAAGGCAATTAACAGTCATTAGATGCACAGTTGGAAGAGCGGATGGGGAATAAAAGCCCTGGATAGGAAGATCAGAAAAATAATGACAATGAATCATGCCCATCATTGGAGTGACATTGACAGATTCTACTTACCATGGAAAATAGGTGGGCGTGGAATGTTGCAAGTACACCAGAGAGCTGAAGAAGAAAAAGGGGCACTGGAAGAATATCTGAAGGACAGTGAAGAAGATGCACTGAAGCTAGCATACTAGGAAAACTTACTGAGTCTGTAGGAGCCAAACTGATCTACAAGAAAGACCAAATGAAGGCAAAGCAATAACAACAAGGCCTGGCAGTGTCTAAGAGCAGGAAAGTTGAAGAAAGAAACAGAGGCTAATTCTGGCTGCACAAGACCAAGCTTTAAGAACAAATTCATGCAAAGCCAGAATTGAAAAGACAGTAACAGACAGCAAGTGCCGTCCTGGCAAAGAAGCTGAAAAAACTATCTGGTTAGCTGCTACAAGAAAACACCACTGACTACGAACAACGGCATGAAAAAGAAGCAACAATAGTGCATTGGAAGATCTATAAGAATACCATTTTCCGCAAGCAAGCACTGGTGAAATCACAAATAGACAAATAAAGTAATAGAAAATGAAGAAACCAAAGTGCTCTAGGATTTTAGAATTCAAATAGATAATACCCCTGACTTAATAACTGTTGATAAGAAAGAGAAAACAGCCTGGATGGTGGATGTGGCAATATCTGAGGACAGCAGAAAAGAAGAGAGAAAAACTGGACAAAATTATAAAATACAAAGACCTGTAAATAGAAGTAGAACAACTGCTGCAAAAGAAAGCAAAGATGTAACACCAATAGTAATTGGGTGCAATTCCAAAACAGCTGGAGCAATATTTGAAAACAATCAGCATTGACAAAATCATCAGCAGAACAATTGCAAAAAGCAGCTTTACTTGAAACAACATATATCCTTAGGAAGGACTTGGTAAGTGGCTAAAAATGCAAAATCCAGTCTTAAGCATCCAGCTAATTATGACAAATCATAATTATTTAGACTTAGAAGGTTGCCCAGTTCTGGAATGACTGGACAGTTTATGTATGTAAAAGAGATTATTTTGTTTTAAAACAAGTGGAAAGCAGTATTGTATGTCAAGAAAAAAATATCTAAAATACTACAAACACACACACACACACACACAAACACACCAGTAGTGGGTTTCAAATCCCGGCGCTACTGGTTTGCTATTGGGAACGCATGGGTGTTCCCAATAGCAAACCATGCGCAGAGCATTTTTGATGATGTCTGGGTGGGTGGGCGGAGCCTCCCGCCACCGCCGCTACCGGTTTTCCCGAACCAGGGAGAACTGGTAGCAACCCACCACTGACACACATACACACATACACACAAACACACAAATTCTTATTAGGAGTTCAGATACAGCTTGATCTTTTCAAGGTGGGATCTGTACATATCTGCAATGTATGGGGTTCCAGAGGGTAAGCACTATGACAGAGAAGGTATCTCTTGGGGCAGGGGTGGGTTCTACCTACCTTTACTACCGGTTCGCAATGGGGCCACACGCTCATCTGCGCATGTGCAGAAGCATTCTGATGACGGTGGGGTCATTGGGTGGAACCTCCCTCTGGTTTTATTACCGGTTGTATA
The DNA here is from genome assembly GCA_030761175.1 of Masticophis lateralis. NCBI lineage: Eukaryota > Metazoa > Chordata > Lepidosauria > Squamata > Colubridae > Masticophis > Masticophis lateralis. The sequence continues at coordinate 128,606,188 of JAUDYJ010000003.1, forward strand.
GAACCGGTCCGAACCGGGGGCAACCTACCACTGTCCTGGGGTCTGTTAAGATGACATTGTTTAATGGAGGAGACCTGGCATAATATATAGCAATATAAAACATGCCAACTTTTTATGTTATAAAAGGATTTTAAATGAAAAACAAAGCAAGGTTATTATTAGCTCAGAGAAAGTGCTACATTTATGGAATACTCACCATTTACAGATATCTCTTTTATAAATTTAGTATTAAATCTGTACGCCCATTTCTCTCTTATGGTGACTCTGGGCAGCTTACAAAATGATAGAGATATTAATTTTATCACTAGGTTGCTTGTTGATGATATCTCTTTATGGTAATTTATTTATTTATTTATTTATTATTTGTATTTATATACCGCCCTTCTCCCCGGGAGGGGGACTCAGGGCGGTGAACAACCAAATTAAAACACATATAATACAAATATTAAAAGAATTTAAAATTAGATTAAATTAATTGGCATTCCAAAATAAAAGTCTCAAACCCCATTAAAATACCCAATTTAAAACCCCAGAGATTACTAGTACAAAAATTTTTTAAAACCCCATTAAAATCAATCAAGCAAGGCCGGCTTGTTGGAATAAACAATAAACATAAACAATTGGGAGAGTAAGACTCCTGTTTTGGAACAATAGGGAGCAAACAACATGGATTCACCTAGGCAGCTATTAGCTGAAATATTTTTTTGAATTTTGTATAGAACTCTACTGCTCTGGATAAATGTTGACAAAGTGGAACGCACTGAAACTTATTAGAAGGGAATCATAACTTTTCTGAAATTCTTGCATTCACTGTCAAAAAGACAGATAATCTACTCAAGCACTACAGAAACCGTGTATTGTGCTAATATCTCTCCCTCTCTCTGCCTCTTTCTCTGTCTCTCTCATCATCATCATCATCATCATCATCATCACAGGATGGGATAGTAGTGAAGAGCAAGCAGAAGCAAAATGAACCGATGGATCTACTTTCTAATCAAGTTGAACAATTACTTAGAGATTCCCTAATTTGTTTGTCCACATACCAGCATTTAAAAGTAGTTTCTTTGTCTCTCTCTGTGCGTGCATGTGCATGCATAAATAACATAAGAGAAGTGTTCATGTTTTTGATCTTTATTCTCTCTTATCCTTCCACCCAATCTTTATTCTATCTTCATAGTCTTTCCTCTAAATGGTCTTCTTCATTCAACTGTCCACCAAGCAACTGGAGTACCCCGTGTAGATCATGTCAGGATGGGCAATGCCTTATATCAGGAATAGACAACTTCTTTGGATCAAAGGCCTCATTCACTGCTTTGTGCAGTGAAGATGTCAAGGGATGCATACCATTAAATTTGCCAAAGGGAAAACTAGCAGGCAAATACAAAAGCAGACAAGTTTTTAAAAACTTTTAAAAACTGTTAAAAGTACGATTAAAATACTTGGACATTATTAAATGTAGGTAGAGAAGCAGTTGTTTGATTGGTTGCTTTTGTGCCTTTGAGTCAGTGCTGACTCATGGCAATTACCTGGACAGGTCGCTGCAGATTTCTTGGCAAGTTATTTTCCCAAAGGGTTTGCCCTTGCCTTCTTTCCAGGGTTGACAGTGAGTGATTGGCCCCAGGACACCCAGCTGGTTTTGTGCCTAAGGTGGGGTTGATAGACTCCTGGTTGCTAGCCTGGTGCCTTAACTTCAAAACTACCAAACAGGCTTTAGTAAGCTGGTAAGCAAATGTTTGCCCAACTTTGGAATTGTTCTCAAATGGGCATGTACCACCATCTTATCTCTCCTCAGTTTTAATTCTGAAATTTCATTAGAACCTTCATCTTGGCTGCACTACACTCCTCAATCTTGGGGACAGTATTCCTTCTATTTAATTAATTAATTACATTTATATGCCACCCATCTCATTGTCAGTGATACTGGGTGGCTTCAGCAGCATTTATCATTATGTAGAGTTGGTTCGGTGGAATCCCTAAGCCATGCTCCTTTGTGGCTCTCTTTCCTGGGCATCTTGAAAGACACATTATCTGATTTTGAAGAACTGGTAGAAATTGCAATGCTTATTTCTGATTCCCCCACCCCCACCTCCACCTTACTTGACTAGGATCCTGACATAACTTTCTCAGGTTGCCTCATTTGGTGTCACGTATAACCAATCTATACCTGAAGGTTGGTACAAATTTTGATAATTGCTATTTATGTATTTATGTATTTATTTATTTATTATAACTTATATGCCACCCTATCTCCATAGGACTCAGGGCGGCTCACAACAATTAAAACAAACCAATAAAAACATGAAATACATACATAAACAAATATTAAAACCTGTTAAAATAATCAAAAAACCCCTTAGTCCAGGCTGGGCCCCGCGAACAGCCATGTTTTTAGTTTGCGGCGGAAGGGGTGGAGGTCAGGGGCCAGCTAGAGTCTCAGGGGGAGTTGATTCCAATGGGTGGGCACGCTCACAGAGAAAGCTCTACCCCTGGGGGCCACCAGCTGACATTGTCTAGCTGACGGTACTCGGAGCAGGCCCTCCCTGTGGGAATTCACCGGGTGATGGGCAGCTGTTGCTGGTTGCAGATGGTCCGCCAAATATCCTGGGCCTAAGCCATGTAGAGCTTTATAGATCATTACCAGCATCTTGAATCTCACCTGGAGGGCAACCGGCAACCAATGCAAACTGGGCAGGAGAGGTGTTACATGGGAGTATCAAGATTCTCCCATCACAACCCGCACGGCTGCATTCTGTACCAGCTGAAGCTTCCGAGTGGTCTTCAAGGGCAGCCCCATGTAGAGAGCATTACAGTAGTCAATACGGGAGGTGACTATTTATCTGTATGATTGTCAGTGTATTAATTTATTTGTATGTAATGTTACTCTATTTTATGTATTTAGCCTTATCAATAATTATAGGTTTATGTATTTCTATACTGTATCTCAGGGGTTGCCACAAAGAAGAGGGAGTCAAACTATTCTCCAAAGCACCTGAAGGCAGAACAAGAAGCAATGGGTGGAAATTAATCAAGGAGAGAAGCAACTTAGAACTAAGAAGAAATTTCCTGACAGTTAGAACAATTAATCAGTAGAACAACTTGCTTCCAGAAATTGTAAATGCTCCAACACTGGAAGTTTTTAAGAAGAGACTAGATAACCATTTGTCTGAAGTGGTGTAGGGTTTCCTGCCTAAGTAGGGGGTTGGATTAGAAGACCTCCAAGGTCCCTTCCAACTTTGTTATTCTATTCTTAAAGCATTAGTAAAGGTGATTTGAACAGGATTTACATCAGGCTGTGGAAATTTAAGTAATAATGTGGCCATGAACTTTTTGAAGAACATTGGCAATGGCATCAACATTTTTACTTGCAGTAGGAGCACCAAAAAGCATAATTTGGCAAGGGGTTCCAGGACCATACCCACCCTCCATATCTATTCCACGTTACGACATTTTACAAAAATGCCTCAGTGCTATTTGGTTAAAATAAAATGAAAACTATTTTTTATTTATGTATTTTAAAAAAAATTAGACATTTAAGGGAAATTCCAGCATAGTAAATAACTGTGAAATGTTATACAGGTTATGACTATAATTGAGCCTGAATTTATGGTTGTAGGTTGTGCCACTTGTTAAGCAGGTCATAATGTGACCATGCCTGATTTTACTACATTTTTTTTGTAGCAGTCATTAATCCAATGCTACAGTCATTAAGCAAATCCATTGTCTGTAATTGCCGTTTTGTTCCTGGAACCAGAAGTAAACATTGGTTTCTGGCAAAAAAATTCATAAATTGTGGCTACATGATTGTGGAATGCTGCAAACAGCTGTAAATGAAACCTGGTTGCCGAGAAGGCAAAATGTTATTATGTGACTGGGGGGGGGGGGAGCCATTAGAACTTGGAATCCAAGTCATAAGTAGCTGACCTGTTCTAAATCGAGGATTATCTGCATTTTCCCAGAAAGATCAAATGTTAAGGGGCCTGGATAGCTAAGCAAACTAAAAGCATTGTGATTGACACCAGCTGTCTGCAATTACTGTAAGTTCGAATCTCACCAGGCTCAAGGTTGACTCAGCCTTCCATCCTTTCTAAGGTAGGTAAATTGAGGACCCAGTTTATGGGGGCAATAAGCTGACTTTGTATAAAATATACTAAAGTATGAAGGCTATTGCTTAACGCATTGTAAGCCGCCCTGAGTCTCTGAAGAAGGGCGGCATATAAATCAAATGTTTTTAAAAAAATGTTCCTGGAAACTTTATACAAACCTATTAAAAGTAAACAAGAAAGAAATCAACAACAAAGGTGCAGCTTATTAAATATTTTGCATGACAGTTGAAGTGAGATGCAAAGTTTTTGACTCTCCAAATTTTCCTTTGGATTCAGCCTTGAGTTAATTCCAGAATTTTTTGACTTATATTTAGTTTATTTTTCAAATTGCCAAATGTGTGCAAGTGTGTGTGTCCATGTGTTTTGTTTTTTTTAAACATAGAATTGTTTTGTAGCTCCCTAAAATAGTTAACACATCGAGGAAATATCTTCTATTTTTAAAAAAAATCCAACAGCGACGACGACATCCTGACTAATAAAAACATTTCCTCTTTGTTTTAAAATGTGTAAATTTCCAAAAAGGAAATGAAATCACTGACTTTCCGCGAGTGGTTCGTCAAATTGTATTTTTCAAGACATGCTGTTAAATGGCACGCTCACACAAAGTGGGCAGTCAGATATAGTTTGGGAATCTTTAAAATCAGGCTTGTAAATATCTAGGTATTTGCTCATCTATAATGATCAAGAATTGATTCCATGCAAGTAGATAGGAAAATAGGACCCTTTGCTTGAGGTACTAGGACCCATGACATCACTGGAAATTGTTGCATGTCCCCTGCTTCTTTTCTCTGCCACCTCTTCCCCAAAAAGCTACATTTTGAAATATATCTTCTGATACGCTCTATCATTGCAGGATATGAGGAAATAATCATATGTACTTTCCCCCAGCAGGATATGAGGAAATAATCAGACAGGGTTTCTAGGCATTCTAATAGTTGCCAATAGAAGGAGTCAATCCATCCATCCATCCATCAATCAGAATAGAGCCGGAAGGGACCTTGGAAGTCTTGTAATTCAACCCCCTCCTCAAGCAGAAGATCCTATACCATTCCAGACAGGTGACTGTCCAGTCTTTTCTTAAAAACCTCCAGTGAAGAAGCACTCACAAATTCTGAAGGCAAGACGCTCCACTGGTTAATTGTCCTCATTGTTATGAAGTTTCTTCTTAATTCCAGATCGCTTCTCTCCTTGATTAGTTTCCACCCATTCTTTCTTGTCTTGCCTTCTGGTGTTTTGAAAAATAAGTTGACATCCCCTCTTATAAAAGAGTCAATTTGCCTTTTTTAGAGAAATATGCCTTTCATGCAGTGGTGGGATTCAAATAATTTAACAACCGGTTCTCCCGAAGTGGTGCGAACTGGCTGAATCCCATCACTGCTTTCATGCCTTTTTACGCCCAACTTCCTATTCCTTTTCAGAGTAGGCAAAAATTTGCAAAGTGCAGAAAATGATTTTAAAAATACTAAGTGAAAGAAATTTAAAATGTCAGATAAGCAAAAATGGAAATACAGCTATGTTTAGTTTAAATCAACTTCATTCTCTAAACTATTCTGTAACTATTTTATAACCATATTTGCTTTCACCCACTCATTTTATACACTGACTTTTGTTTTTAAACTCACTGCCCTTTTCTTTTTGGGAATCTAATCAGCTTGATTCAGTCATGACTGACTTCTTCTTTCGGTTTCTCTAAACTCATTCACTCTTCTACCGTATCATATATTTATTTATAATTTAGTCCTCATTCTTTCTCTATATCTGACCAATTCAACCCAAAACCTCTTTTATACTGGTCATTAATGTTTGCATTCAGTGGACATTCATTTATCATTTATTCACCCCTGAAATCAGGGGTGAAATGCTCCTGGTTTGGACTGGATCGCCCGATCCAGTAGTGATGGCGGCGGGTGGTTCGGAAAACTGGTAGCAAAAATCCCTGCACCGCCCCCCCACCCCCCACCGTGCTCAGCTAAGCCGCACAATCATCAGAGACTTTTTTTTTTACTTTTAAAAGCATTTTTTCTACAACCTCTTCTAATGAAAAAATGCTTTTAAAAGTAAAAAAAAAAGCCTCTAATGATCGTGCGGCTTAGCTGGGATCGTCAGAGGCTTTCAAAGCATTTTTTTCTGCAACTCTTGGCGGAAGCTGAGTTGCCTAATCAGCAGAGGCTTTTCAAAGCATTAGAAAAAATGCTTTGAAAAGTTAAAAAAAAAAGTTGGCCATGTCCACCCAGTCACATTACCTCCCCCACCACCAAGCCACCCCCACAGAACTGGTAGTAACAAATTTTACATTTCACCCCTGCTCTGAACCCATTTTTACTTCTACTACCATACATAAAGATTTTCTTATGGAGCCCATTCCCCACTGCATTCAACTATCACATTTTACCTGGTAAACTCAGCTACCACATCTTTTAAGAAATCAGGCAGAAGCATAATCTTACACACATCTATTGCATTTTCTTTTCTTATTATAGTATTCTTATTAAGGAATTACAGTATTTATCACTGTAATTCCTCCAAAAAAAACGTCCCAAAGGCATAACATAAAAGAACTATTAGGTTACTAATTTAAAACATGCAGCAATGTCATATTCTTTACTATTAAGGAAATGCAAAGCAATTCAATATGGATTCTTGAGAATGGAACAGCTGGTTTGAGTGGCTTACGTATAAAATGAAATGAGTTTTTCAGATGCTTCGATCTGGAAATGAACCAGAACAATAGTGCTTTCTTCTGGATGCAACCCAAAACATGGTTGTTTGGAGTAGAAAGGGCTGAATTCAGGTTTTGGTGATGTGAGAAAGTTGCCCTGCTTCTTGTCATTGTCTTTGAAGTCTTCTCTTTGGGCCGTTCATGTCTTTCCTGTTATTGGCTCAGCTTGGGTAAGGTCTAGAGCAAAGTGATGGACATTTAAGGAATACATAGCACATTGCAATACAATGCTGTTATGAGCCCAGGATTTATCCCAGTGAGTGAGTGAATGGTTCCAAATGACTCAATTGAGTTGATGTCTTAAATATGGAAGAAGAGACAAGCAGAGCAAGATAATTCTAAGGAAAGGCAGAAGTAGCCATCAGGCAACAAGTAGCAAGATGGTCCAAAGAAATCAGATGAGACACATCTGGCGCTGCTTAGATAATGGCTCTGTATTAACAGCCATTCAACATGTTAAAAGAGAAAGATTTCCAGCTTTTCCTCCATCTGGTTTTCTCTGTCTACCAGATCCTCCCATTTACCACCTTCGGCCAGGAGAAAGTGTCCGAATCTAATCGGTGATGCCCACTTTACCTTAAACTTCTGTTCTAGTCATGAGTGTATGCTTCTTATTCCTTCCTCACCATGCATTGGGGTTGGGTGAAAATAAGAAGAGTATCTACTGTAGTGCACCTCAGCATTTCCCAGGATCCAGGCCAGGAGTGGGTTCTACTTACCTTTACTACAGGTTCGCAATGGGGCCGCTGATTTTACTACCGGTTCTATAGAACCGGACAAAACCAGGAACTACCCACCACTGGTCCAGGCACTGGTGAGTCCTGCTGGACATGGCTCAAATGGAAGATGAGGTGGTCACAGCTGTGAACCATAATGTTTCTTACCTCGTCCATCCATTCAAATTTAACATAGTCCACCCCACATCCCCCAAAAGATATATGTTTTGTCCTGTTACCCCATGACCCACAGGTTCAGTGAATCTTTCAGGATGCGATGTTTTGTTTAAACTTAAGACAAACCACACTTTCTGTTTTGTGCAACATCTCTATTCAGTACCATCTTGGAGCAGCTCAGTTCAATACTAATCCAAGGGCTTAAATAAGAATGAATGCATAAAGGAGAAAAACAGGGGGAAAAGTCTGTTTTCTAAGCATATGAGCTTATCACTCAGGAAAACAAACAGAATTGCTGTCTGGTGCAACAATGTGAATGAATACAGTAGTTAAACATCAGCTGTTACCTTTGCAAAGCCACAAGTGTCTCTATACTCTAATCCCATCACAGAACAATGCTCACTGCCCAGACAATCAGAAAGAGGAATACCACTTGAATTCATAACATGCCATCATCATTAACTGGAAGGCTTTACTTTTCTAGGAAATGAGGAAAATATCCTTTGACCTATGACTGTTTTAAAAAATTTGCCAAGCAACATTTATTGGTCAGAGAAAGGCAGATTAGTTTGGAAAAGGCGTCTTGTTTTCTTGCTTGCTATTATTCATCATTTGACGACAGAGTGGAAAGACTCATTTTTCTTCTAAAACCTTTTCCTCACTTGGTCCACACCACACCACCAACAATATATTTTTTTTCTAACATGTCCACTTGGTTAACTGTATCTCATTCTTAGGGTTGTATAAGCTTAAATCACCCTTAGCTACACCACTGCCGAAGTAGCATTTTCATCTTATTCCAACACCACCAAAGTCTAGCTAGATAAAATCTATTGTTTATTTTTATTTATTTATTTATTTTATTTCATCAAGCATGTATTAGATAACAGATATACGTATAAACATAATTATGAATACATGAAATTAATATGAATAAAAGGGAACATTAGGATAGGGATGGTAGGCACGCTGGTGCGCTTATGCATGCCCCTTAAACACCTCTTAGGAATGGGGTAAGGTCAACAGTAGACAGTCTAAGGGTAAAGTTTGGAGGGTTTGGGGAAAAAAACACAGAGTCAGGTAGTGCATTCCAGGCATTAACAACTCTGTTACTGAAGTTGTATTTTCTGCAATTAAGTTTGACGTGGTTTACCGTAAGTTTGTATCTATTGTGTGCTTGTGTATTGTTGTGGTTGAAGCTGAAGTATACATTGATAGGTAGGACATTGTAGCAGATAATTTTATGTACTACGCTTAGGTCGGACCGAAGACGGCGAAGTTCTAGGTTGTCTAAGACCAAAATTTCAAGCCGGGTGGCATAAGGTATTCTGTTGCAAGCAGAGGAGTGGAGGACTCTTCTCATGAAATATCTCTGGACTTGTTCGATTGTATTAATGTCCAATATGCAGTGCGGGTTCCAGACAGGTGAGCTGTATTCAAGAACTGGTCTAGCAAAAGTTTTGTATGCCGTAGTTTGCAGTACAATATTACCGGAGAAGAAGCTACACAAGATTAGGTTAATAACTTAATGCCTTTTTGGCGATGCTGTTACACTGAGCTCTGGCACTTAGATCATTTGAGATGAGTACTCCAAGATCCTTGACAGAGTGAGGGTCATCTACAAGGTTTCATGTTTCATCTTGGAAGGAAATCAAGTGACTGGCAGCAAGGTGGGGGCGAGGGGAGGGCCAGGCACAGTCAAGGCAATGTAAGGATTGTCAATGAGCATGGCAAATATCCGTCCTTACTCAAGGATTGGTGAAGTCCACTTAAGCTTCGCTGTGGGAAAAGGCTTTTAGGCTTGAGTTTCATTAACCATCTTGGACTGGGAATCTGCCTCATGTGATTATTGCTGAGAGGAAAACCCTGGATTCTTAATTAAAGTTTGCCTATAGAAAGAACATTGATGTTCTGAAGCTCACAGTTATGTTCTTGACATAACCTGCTCTTATAGTGTTGCCCTGATTAGCCCCATTTGTCCACTTTTCTATTTGCCATATGAATACCCTGCTGGGGGGGGGGGGGGACGACCACAATTCTATAGCATTCACTTAGCTTGTGATCCTTCTATCACATAGTTGAAAATCATTTAGGAATGGCAACAATTCACAGTCAATGCTTGTTTGAGCATTCTCATTCTGCTTCTCTACAGCATTTGATGAAAAGAGGAACACTGTGTCGGTGAAGGGAGAGAAAAATTTTCTTAATTGTCAATTTTCTGATTTCAGTTAGGCAAATATTTCCTTTCAGAGCCACTTTTTTCCTTTCCAGACACTGGTTGGTTGGATCACACTTCTCTGTGGTTTATAAATAACGTATTTGTTATCCTATCAACAAGTTACAGTTCTTGTTGATACAGTATATATTTTGTTTGAGAGCAGTTTTCTGACTGCAGTTAATACATATTTATATCATTCAACTGATAATGTTGTCCATTTATATTAAAAATATTTGTATGCTGGTCAAGCATCAACTTTTTTTATCATCCATCCATATAGAAAGAGAGTGTTATTTTTAGAATCCAGCTGACTTGTACATAAAAATACATATTTAAAGTTTCCATTTAAATGGAAATACTGGAATTTACTAGTTATAATGCTAGTTATAACAAGATATTACTGATTTTAAAAAATGATTGTACTCTATAGGTAAAAAGATAAGCAGCCTATAATGCAATACAAGTAAATATTATTCATCTTGCTATACATTTTCAATATACATACTTTAATTGCAGAGAACTGAAATTCATTAATATAAATAGCAGTGTGCCATTTATCAGAAGCATACACTTTTTTTCCAGGTTTTCCAAGTTTCCTATGCTGACATTTAGAGACATTATGATTAACTATTTTTTTAAAAAAATCCTATTCATGTTTTACTTCAAGTATTAATAGCTGTTGTAAACAGGTAGTAACAGTAACATTTTAAATTCAGTTATAATCAGGACCATCTATTTTTAGAAAATGAACAATTTCACATATATCATTAATGTTTCCCCATATACAAAAACAATTGTTTTCTCACTATGGCTAATGATGATGACTAATTGCCTTTACATACAGAATATAATTGAAATGTTAGGTATTTAGGAATGTTAATTAGCACTGTTTTTAATTTCTTTAAGAAATGCAAATATATTAATTTACTCTGAATCAGAGGTGGTATTTAGCAGGTTCTGACCAGTTCTGAAGAACTGGTAGCGGAAATTTTGAGTAGTTTGGAGAACTCGTAAATACCACTTCTGACTGGCCCCACCCCCATCTATTCTCTGCTTCTCGAGTCCCAGGTGATTCGGAGGAAATGGAGATTTTGCAATAACCTTTCCCTGGAGTGGGGAGGAAATGGAGATTTGACACTATCTTTCCCCTGGAATGGGATGGGAATGGAGATTTTACAGTATCCTTCCCCTGCCACGCCCACCAAGCCACGCCCACAGAACCACTAGTAAAAAAATTTGAATCCCACCACTGCTCTGAATCATAAGGTAGGATGATAAACAAAGCCTTCAGTTATTGAAGTGGGCATTCTTTTCTGGAACAGCAGAGTCCTGATAGACATAATGGCAATTTGCAAACTATACATTAATCATCTGCAGTTTAAGAAACGAAAGTTTTAGGGCTAGGCATAATGTCTATCTACTTTATTATAGGGCAGATTCAGCAAAACTGCACTAACAGACCACACTTGCCCATGTGATCCTGGGTAAATAGAAATAGTCCAATGGATGCAGCAGTTTCTCTGTCATTTTTATAGGAATCTATGCAAAGATGGTATATCACCCCTGCTGTAATATCTTCCAGGAAGGATAAAAGCATAATTACACTCATCTTTTTCTTTGAGACTCCAACTGTGCTACTACCCACACAGCAGCCAAATTTTGTACTTTCACTGAAGTGAAAACAAAAAAAAAATAACTGGTACAAATGTGACAAATTGATCAGTCTGAACTCATATCACAATTTTGTTTTATTTTTAATACGTTGATCTTTAATTATAATAATGGATTTTATTAAGATTTGAAGTTTTCATTTTAATTCAGTTACCCCACTAAGGAATTAGGTATGAACTCTTACTTTCTAGAATGAAAATAACATCAATATAGTCTCTCTCTATATCACCACCAGTAAGGTAGGCATTGGTTTCAGGCTGAGATCCAAAGCTTCCCCATCAAGAGTTAAAATTGGTGATATTGCATCCATTCTTTCTCTACTGATGTTGAGATTCATTTCCTCAGTTTCTAAAGTTCATTGGCTTACTCATCTTCCATGAAAGTAAATGAACCTAGCTGGACTGAGAAAGATCACTTTAATAGAGAGCCCTCCCTGTTTTGTTACGCTGATGTTCTCCTGTCAACAATGAGAAAGACTTACTGTAATTTTTGGTGTAAAAAACGCACTTCCCCCTCCAAAAAAGGGGGGTGGAAATGTCTGTGTGTCTTATACAGCAAATGTTGCCAAAACCCCACCCACCTGTCGGCCCCCACTCGCTGGCCTCTACCTTCTGGCAATTTACCTCCTTGCAGTAAACAGCAAACAGCTTGGTCAGCTTCAGCACAGACTGACTTAGCACAAGCAGCTGATTGGTGGTTGGATTGGCCTCCCAGAATACCGCCTATCAACTGTTCCGGGCTACAGGGATCATCACTGCCTCTCCCCACCATCGCCGCCCATTGCTGCTGCAGCTTCTCACCGCCTCCCCATGCCCCATTTTCAGCCTCTGCACATCCAGTTTTCGGCTTCTGTGCATCCCATTTTTGGCTCATTCCAGGCAGTGGGGATAGGCAGCGGTGGCAGCAATCCCTGCCACCTGGAACAGACCAAAACTGAATGCATGGAGGCTGAAAACGGGATGTGCGGAAGCCACAAATGGGACCTCCGGAGACCAAAAATGGGGCACGCAGAGGTGGCAATAGGTAGCATTAGTGATGGGCAGAGACGGCAGCAACAATCCACGCAGCCTGGAACAGCTGATAGGCAGTATTCCAGGAGGCTGATCCAATCACCAATCAGCTGCTTGCGCTAAATCAGAGTGTGCTGAAGCTGACCAGGCTGTTTGCTGTTTGCTGCAAGGAGGTAAATTGCTGGGAGGCAGAGGCAGATTTTTTCCCCCTTGTTTTCCTCCCCAAAAGCTAGTGCATCTTATACTTTGGAGCATTTTATAGTCTGAAAAATACAGTAAGTAATTTGATCTTCAGAATCTGAATTCAGTGGTCCACAGCTGAGGAAGATAGGAATAAAGAAGTAAGAGAGATTAAATGTGTGCAAATATAATACAAGTCAAGAGGGAAATATACAGGTAGTCCTCAATTTACGATCACAGTTGATCCCAAACTTTATGTTAAGTTTTCCCCCATTTTACAACTTTTTTCGCCACATTTGTTAGGTGAATCATTGCAATTCTTAAATTAATAACGCAGTTCTTAAGTGAACTGATTTCCTCATTGACTTTGCTTGTCAGAAAGTCGCAAAAGGAGATCACATGAGTCCAGGACACTGCAACTGTCATAAATGTGAGTCTGTTGTCAAGCATCCGAATGTAAATTATGTGACTATGGGATGCTGCAACAGTCATAAGTGTGAAAAATCATCATAAGTCACTTTGTTCAGTACTGTTTAACTTTGGTCACTAACTGAACTGTTGTAAGTTGAGGACTATCAGTATATCCTCCAACCCAGCAGAAACATTTGTTTCATCATTCATGATTTACATCTAAGATACCTCATAGTGAAATGAAGGAATTTCATAAAGAGTCCAAATAGCAGTGTCTTGCACTTGTCAATATGTTGGCCCAAGATCAAAACATCTGTCTGCAGTATTCAAAAGGACTGGAGTTTTGATCATATGGTCATAGGCACTATCTTGACTTTTTAAAACTCCCCAATAGATACTCTTAATTTTCAATACATATTTAAGAATGTAAAACACTTAAAGTATTGCTTTACAATCTATTCAGCTACTAAGCTTTGTATTTTCAGGAAGACCTTTTGGCCTTGTGTTTTCAAGTTATCTTGACCACCCCTCTAGAAACTGCTACAGTACATGAATCAAGCATGATCTTGAAAAGTAACAGGCTTATAGTGGTAGCCTTTCAGAACTGTTAGAAATATTTTTAATAGCAACTAATTTATTTATAGCTCTGAGCAAAGCCTTGGATAATAGCGTCGGTGGAGTATGAGTCTACTGTGTGTTCACAAAAGAGGCTGACTGATGGAAATGTGCACATCTGGAAGACTTCATATTTCATCCTAGCCAAGCCATCTCTTCAGTACACACACACACACACTAAGGGAACATGTTGTCCTTAGAATTTTCTCTTCAGAGGATACTCCCCTCCATTACTGCAGAGAAATCTAATAGGCGATTCATTCACAGAAGTTTCTGTCAAAGGTGTGACTCATTCTCTTACAATGTGAATTTCAGTCTACTTATTGAACTATTTAGTAGTCTTCTCTTGCATAGCTTAACTGCATGCCAGTTCATAAATTGGCTTGCTTTTTATAATTTTTAAAAGTTCAGTTAGCATTATGAAATTAATGTAACTCTATCATTCAAGTCCAACATTACCTTAAGTGGAGCTGAATATTAAATTTTATTAGACATAGTATCTAATGAAATAAAAAGGAACATTACCAATTCTTAGTAAAAGACGGAATGGCTAAAAACAATGTTTTGAATTCAAAATGTTCTACAGGGACCCTATGCTTTTCATTTACTTACTTTACTTACTTACTTACGTACTTACTTACTTACTACTTATCGTTATTCCATACTATGTACATTTATTCAATGGTGGTTTTAAAAGTTTAACGTCCCTCTGTCATTCCTTATTTGAGGAACATCATGTTTTACATTGAAACACATAAATGGATAAAACCTCAAAAATTCTCTCAGTTTAAATATTAGTATAGTTATTTAAAATGCTTGGAAATATACCAGAGCAAGAAATCATTATTCTCTCTGCCACCACCCACCTTAAATAAGTCAATTGTTTTCAGAGAATTCATAGCATTTTTGATATTAATGGCTTTATCTGAGGACAGAAAACATATTTAAATTCTAAAATGTCTATGTGACCCATTAATTTCAAAAAATGTGTGTTCACTTATGAAACATGGATCGGGAGGTCAGAGCTCCAACTGCCAACCTCCACATTCAGGTTATATTTAGTTTCGAACTGTCTCCAGCTGTGTTTACCCTGCATTAAAAGCTATCTCTGATTGCAATGGGAAAAGAGACTTTTTATTCAGGAATTCTACCTCCCACTTGCAGGGTCTGGAGATCTGGTAAAGATGAGATTTAGAAGACAAATAGAGGCTGCAGGTAAACAGACGGCACCAATCAATCTCCCGAGTTGTGCTGGCAATACTCACCAATACCTTCCATTGGATGAGCGTCTGTGATGGATACAACCAAGAATGCAGACTGGATGGATTTCATAGATAGAAGCAGCTGATATATACGGTCAGTTCAGAATGTGTCCTGTGGTCTTCTCTGAATTCTCTAAGACCAAAACTGAAGAGGCAAATCAGACAATCAATGCAAAGAGCCAAGATGTCATCTTATCCCTACAGCAGCATCAGATGACCCAGACCCTCAGTTATTTGGATTCAGATTTTGGCTAGTTGCGTTGAACAAAGGCAACCTGCATATTTCTTTGAAGCAGATAGCAAGGCCTCTAATAAAGGCGTTCCAACATATGGTGTTATATATGAGCAGCTTCCAGGCCCTTGTCCCTCTGTTGAAAAAACAACAATAACAGCTGCCTCTCTGATTTTGGATCTGCATTCTTATCCCTCTTGCTCCTTGTCCGGTTATTCAGACAAGGTCATGGAATTTTGTGGGGCTCAAACTGGATTTTTACAGACAACCGTTTCTGCTCTGCCTCTCTTCTGCTAGCAGATCAACAACTGTTCAAGTTACAAGACAAGTTATGTTCTCTGTGAATCTCTAAAACTTAATTGCCTTAGTTAATTGGATAATTACACAATTCCTGACTAATACAGTATCAAGTGGTTTATGTCATGGCAATAAAATGTTTCAAACATGTTATTTGTCTGGCTTTCTGTTTTAGCAAAACTGGCACAAGATGATATGCCAGATGAATGAAGGTTCTCATGTTCTCCATACTCAAACACCTTGTTTGGGTCATATTTGCTCTCAGAACCCTAAGAGGTTCAAAACTCAATTGCTTGTGAGTCATTGAAGAAGTTTCTCAGAAATATATTTTCTCCCCTCCCGTTTCTATAAATGTTGCCAGAAGCTGAGCAGGATCTACTGGATCTACTGCCCACCAGCACTGCTTCCTTCTGATTCTGTTGATCAGGCATTAGCATCAGTGGTGGGTTTCTACCGGTTCGGGCGAATTGATGGCAGTAGTGGGAGGCTCCGCCCACCTGCCCGGACATCATCACGGATGCTCTGCGCAGAAGGTTCTGTGCATGCACAGAAGCACCGTGCACGAGCAAAGCACACACACAGGCGTGTGCTCACAATTCCAAACTGGTAGTGAAGGTAAGTGAAACCGAGTACTGATTAGCACTGCTTCCCTTTGGACTTGACTGTCTGGGCTTCTTTCAGTTCAGGATTAGCATGTGCAATTCCATTGTTGTTACAAACCAAAAAGGAAATAAGCTACAGTAAGGCAAAGCCACAAAATATTTTATGGCTTGCTTACAGTACTTCCTTTTCTGTCGCCAAAAACCCCATGTATAAAGATTTCAGAAAGCTTCCTGGAGAATATATATAGTCCAAGAGGACAGGGTTGATTCTACTTATGCTTTAACTGCCTGTATCATTCACTAACATGCTAGATGTCACCTCCTGAGTTAGTTAGTTAGTTAGTTAGTTAGTTAGTTAGTTAGTTAGTTAGTTAGTTAGTTAGTTAGTTAGTTAGTTAGTTATTTATTTATTTATTTATTTATTTATTTATTTATTTATTTATTTATTTATTTATTTATGCTTGTATGCTGCCCTCTCTCAGACAAGGACTCAGGGCGACTCACAGGAATAAATTTTTAGAAGCAAGAATCAAAATTTAAATGTTAAAATTATTAAAATTCCCCTTAAAAACCCCTTCAATCCCATCCGGCCTGGCGAAATAACCATGTCTTAAGGTCACGGCGGAAGGAGCGCAGGTCAGGGGCCACCCGGAGCTCCAGGGGGAGTTGATTCCATAAAATGGGTGCACCCACAGAGAAAGCCCATTCTCTAGGAGTCGCCGGTCAGCACTGCCTGGCCGAGGGCACTCCAAGAAGGCCCTCCCTGTGGGAACACATCGGGCGATGGGGAGCTGTCGCTGGCCGCAAATGGTCAGTTACCCTGGACCTAAGCCATGTAGGGCTTTATAGATGATAACAAGCACCTTGAATCTTACCCGGAGGGCAACCGGTAGCCAATGCAGGTCATGCAGGAGGGGTGTAACATGAGAGTGTCGGGACACTCCCATCACAATCCGCACGGCTGCATTCTGCACCAGCTGAAGCCTCCAAGTGGTCTTCAAGGGCAGCGCCATGTAGAGAGCATTGCAGTAATCGATCCAGGAGGTCATGAGCACATGAGTGACTGCACGGAGGTCATCGCGGTCCAGGTAGGGGCGCAATTGATGCACCAGACGAATCTGTGCAAATGCCTCCCTGGTTACGGTCGCAATATGATCTTCCAAAGTCAACCGTGAATCCAGGAGGATGCCTAAATTGCATGCCCTTTCAACAGGGAGCAACACCTCACCCCCTATGACCAGTGATGGAATATTTCCTTGGAACCGAGATTCCGGTACCCACAGCCACTCAGTCTTGGCAGGATTGAGTTGAAGCCTGTTCCACCCCATCCAGAGCTGCACCGCTTCCAGGCACTGGGACATCATGTCTAGGGCATCACTGGGCTGGTTCAGGGTGGATATAAAAAGTTGGGTATCATCAGCATACTGATGATACCTCACCCTGAAACCACGGATGATCTCTCCAGCGGCTTCATATAGATGTTGAACAAGAGGGGCGAGAGGACCGACCCTTGAGGCATCCCATATGTGAGGGACCTCGAGGTCAACCTCTGTCCCCCTGCCATCACCACTTGCGCACGCCCCGAGGTAGGAGGTGAACCACCAAAGAACGGTGCCTCCCACCCCCACCTGTCAAGGCGCCGCAGTAAGATACCATGGTCAATGGTATCAAAAGCTGCCAAAAGGTCTAATAGGACCAGGACAGAGGAGTATCCCCTGTCCTGAGCCCTCCAGAGATCATCCACCAGCACGACCAATGCTGCCTCTGTGCTGTACCTGGGCCGGGTCCAGATATAATGTTTCATCCAGGACCAGCGGAAGCTGATGTGCCACCACGCTCTCAACAACCTTCGCTATAAATCGAAGGTTAGAGACAGGACGGAAGTTGTTCAAAGTAACCGGATCCAGGGTAGGCTTCTGGAGGAGGGGTCTCACCACTGCCTCCTTCAAGGTGGTCGGAAAGTGCCCTTCCCCCAAAAAAGCCATAATGATTGCCTGGATCCAGCCACGTGTAACCTCCCTGGCCGAATAAACGAGCCAGGAGGGACACGAGTCCAGCACACATGTGGTGGCACTCAGCTTCCCCATGATCCTGTCCACTTCCTTGGGAGTAACCAGATCAAATAATCCCTTATGTAATCTCTTTTGCTTCCATTTTTGCCTTTTCCATGAGTCAGATGACACGATGATTTATTTTCTGATCAACTTGAGTCTCCTGTCTTGCTTTCCCAGAGTATTGTTTGCTTGTATATTTGTCTACAGTACTGTGCCTGTTTTGATTGCTAAATAACTCTGTGGGGGAAGCGTATAAGAGACTTACTTTGCAGATGGGTTTGAATCACTCAGTTGCGCAATCTATCATTAAGATTTTAGCTTTAATTTCAAACCACCAAATTTTTCATGCCAAGCAGCAGCTACAGATATGGGAATGGCTCCCCACATTACTACTCTACTTTTGTGGGAAATGTTTTTTTGTGTGGGAAGTGGCTGATGAAGTGCACCAGTTCTGAGTATGAAAGATTGCCTACACAGTTTTTTAAAAAACCAAATCAAGGATTAATTTTTACTATTATGATTTCAAGGTAGTAGAAACCAAGGTAGAGCAAGTAATTCAAATACAGGGTTGGTTAGATTATGCTTTTTCTTTGATTCTGTAAAAAAAACAGCTAAAGAACTGCAGATGCTTTGTGTTTTGCCAGTTGCCTTACATCTCTGACTCTTTGGCTGAGCATGTTATGTGTTGATGTGTTGTAATTACTGGAATGGATGATTGTGTCTCTTATCTTTATTGTCTTATGGAGGCATTATACTTCTGATCTCACAGTAGAAATCAAATCCTTTTTCTTTAAGGAAAAGAATTTCCTTCACTTATTAATTTTATTATATACTGTATAGATTTTCTATAAGAAAAGTGTAAAACAGCTCACAGCAGAAGTAAGATTTTTTTAAAAAAAGAAACATACTAGTGCAGATAAATGATAACAGAAAGGATAAGCCATTCAAAGCTAAGGTAAATGAAAAAACCAGGGAAGATAGGGTATATTAGAAAGACATGTAGGTCAGAAGTGGGTTTCAAAATCCGTCGCTACCGGTTTGCTCGTGGGCACGCTCACACTCACATGTGACGCTTCTGCGCATGTGCAGAAGCTTCTGTGCATGCGCAGAAGCATCTGGGTGGGTGGGCAGAGCCTCCCACAGCCACCGCTACCGGTTTGCTTGATCCACGGCAAACTGGTAGCAGCCCACCACTGATGTAGGTGGTCTCCAAATTAGCATATCTCCAGAATTAAATAGCCTGGACTCCATCTCCCAAGAGCTGTTTCTTTTTATCAATACATCATGCTGTTTATCAGAGGTTCTTTAGCTTGCTGGGTCTAGATAAGTATATAGGAAGAAAAATGATTCTGCAGCTATTCAGCCCATAATTATGATGGCCACCTTGAAGTGGACCCAGAAATGTGTAATGGGGTGAAGTCAGATTTTCTATTAAATATTTCTGGACTATTTTCATGTCCAAAATATGAGCAGAATTATCTTTTATATTGTTCTTAGACAGCATCTTGGCAGAAGTGGACTCAAAGGAATTTGAATAGCTATTTCTATTGCATGTGTATGGAAATCTTTCTTCAGTTCTGAATGGGACAAAATTGGGCCTACGCAGTAAAAACAGAATAGGTTAGCTATTTGAGAAGGGAATGAGAGAAATCTGTAATTTTCAGATGAGACTCACAGAATTATAAATTTGAAATATTTTCTGGTAGTCACCATGTGGCTACTAGATGTAAAAGAGTGGATTTGGCTACTTGACTAGAATGTTCTGGCTCTGCTTTTGCCTGCTAGCAATATAGATATTTGTAAATAAGCTAATGTATTACAAAATACCTTAAATCTCAATGTCTGAAATCTAAAAGAAGGGTCAATCCTTATAATTTGGCCTACTGGTTAAGACATCAAACTAGAAACCAGGAGACAGAAAGCTCCATTCCCACTTTAGGCATGAAAGCCAGCTGGGCCACTTTGGGCTAGTCAACCCAATCTACCTCACAAGGTTGTTGTGAGAAAAATGAGAGGCGGAAGGAGCATTAGGTATGTTTGCCACAATAATAAAGGTGAGATACAATTAAATAAATAAATACTGCACAGTTGAAATTCGTTACTGTTTCAGGAAGCGGAATGAGTGTTAATGTACTTTTGGTTCAGTGTTTAGATGAAAATGCATTTCATTCAAAAATATCCCCATTTTTTTTCCCAGCTAAATCTGTGAGAAAATTGTTCCCAATGAGCTTTTCTGATGTTTAAACATCAGGAATCATTTAGAAGTTTGTCTGCCTACTCATTCCATCAAATGATTATGTAATTTTTCTTGTGACTGGTGAACAGATTCTCCTGCTATGTAGCCAGAGGTTTTTACTTAGATCCACGCCCAGAACTATCCTTTCAAACTTCCTTCAGATTCTTAAAAAGGAAATATATTTTTCATCCTAATAAGGCATGTGTTTGTCTAAACAGTGATGTTGTTAGTGTAAATATAGGAAGGGCTAAAGTATTTTAAATGGGATAGATATTTAGCACTGATAACAGCATAACTGAGCCTGGGGGAATTAAATATTCATATAATGAAGAAGGCAGCTCAGAGAAACTTTTCATAATTAGAGGAAGCCTCTAGAGTTCTTATTTCCAGTTCTTATTTCTTTATAGTGGAAAATGAACAATCTCATAGTCTTCTAAACAGTCCAAGTCTTTACCGGTTAAATCCAAAAAGCTTCTTACCACACAAACAGTAGTTGGTTCACTCTGGTTCACAAACCCCGAATGATGAAGATCCACCCACACACGCACAATGGCAGAGTATCATTAACTGAATACCTTACAGTACCTTTCTTAAATACGTTTACAACTAATTATAGCATGACTCAGCATTACAGCATGATGCAGCATTAAAACTTAAAGTCACAGAACACATATATTGCCTGGACAATTTGTTAGGCTCAAATCATATCCTAACATGCTCCCCTTTGGACAGGCCAATATATACAGTTTAGATACAATATATACAGTTTAGATACAATATATACAGTTTAGATCCTCAATCCATAGCTTTCACAACACGCTTTATGTTTGACAGCACCTTGAGCTTTGGTTAAAGTATCAGCAATATTGTCTTCCGACATGCAATATTCCAGTTTAACCAAGTTGCTTTGGATACTTTGGCGAACATTCAGATACTGAATGTCAGTATATTGACAGTATATTGTTAGGCTCAAATCATATCCTAACAAGCTTAACAATCCTTGAGAAGATGAGAGGGTAATATAATTTTACTGTGTGTCAATGGCCAAGCATGCATTTGGTATTACCTTATTACAGGTCTCATGATAAGACCACTTTCCATATGGAAAGTTAATAAGGTAGCAATAAGTTGAATATACAACTTCCACCCCTCCCTACCCACCCACCCGTGATCTATCGCAGTCCATTGATCCCCAGGTCTCAAACAGACATTTTTCACAATTTGCCAACCACAGGGATTCAAATGTCTGTATAAATATATTATTCCACGTGGTTTCCACAGGTCTAGGAACATGCAAAGGACATATGAGGTGCTTTAAAAAATGATCTACAGGCAGCCAACTTGTTTGCTCTGACAAAAACACAGTAGGATATTTAAAATATCATCTAAGAACCAGAATGGTTAATACAGGTAGTCCTCAACTTAACAATAATAATTAATCAAACTTGATTTTCCAAGCTTTTTTATAGTGGGTGTTTAGTGAATGCAGTGAACATTAAGCAAACACAGTGGTTAAGAAAATCCAATTTATCCAGTGGGATTTTTTTGCTGGAAACTGGAGAAACAGTAAAAAAAATGTCAAAAATTATGGTCCCATGACTGTGGGACACTGTAAACAAGTGTAAAGTGGAACAGGTTGCCAAGCCCGCAAAATGCAATCACCTGATTTGGGGAGAGTTTCACAGCTGTAGGAACTTTGAAATCAGGTTTTTATTTTGGGGGAAGCTGTTATAACTTTAAACAGTCACTAATGACTGGTTGTAAGTCAAGGGCTACCTGCAGTTGCACTTGGGAGACCCAGGTTCAAGTCCACCCTGTGGCATGAAAGCTTTGGACCAGTTACTCTCTCTTGACCTAATTCACCTCACAAGAATATGGATGTGAGGACAAAATGAAGGGAGACCAGCTAAAAGCTGTCTTTAATTCCTAGACAAAATGGAACACAACTTAGGTATTAATCACATCCTCTAAGTCTGTTTAAGGTCCTGGAACTTTAAGGCACAACGGTGCTGTTGTGAATAAAGAAATGGGTGATTAACATGGGATTGGAGCTAACACAAAGTACTCTATTCAGCTATTCTAATGGTTGAAAGCAGAATCATAAAAAACATTGAGTTTTGATGAGTCTTAAATTCTGGATAGAGTTTCTTAAAGACAGCTAACTACTAATGAGGTGCTTGCTCATGTCCACCATCTGTCCTTGAATTCTAGCCATACATTCTCTGTGACTTGCACTAACCACTCATTTTTATTAAGGCTGACAGGTCTGTGGTTTTCATATTTTCTGGATTCCTTGCTTGGCTTCTATGCTGTCAGTATTATCCCAGCCAGGATCTCAGGGCATTGGTTAATTTAGTTGACTACAATATGTTCATTGCCCACACTGAAAGTTCACACGTAGGCTTTTTGTAGTAACCACAGTACAAGGAAAGAAGCCAGTATATGAGCTATTCAGCTCACAATTTGGAAAATATGCACTCAGATCTTAACAGAGCTGGGGCTTCCCGTAAACCACCAATATAGAATAACCCTTTTTGTAACTAAGATTAGTCTGCTGTCTTGCAAAAGCAAACAGAAAGCATCAAATAATACCAAGGATCCGGCTAAGCTGTTAAGAGGATGTTTACTTTTTTCATGTTATACATGCTGGAAGGGGCCACCTATTTTGTACATATTCTATTGAATTAATCTTTTAATCTTATACATTATGCAGATCTAAGTCTTCTTATAAGCAAATGTTTGGGTTGGCCCCAAAGAAAAAATGTACTCAAAGAATTAGCCTAGTGAAATATCTGGAAATTCACAAATATTTTGCATTATCACCTTATTGGAAGGTGTTGAATCTGTTTTATATACAGACAAGAATGGATTTTGAAACAGATGCTGGATTATACAGTTCATTTGTTATGATTTTTTGTTTCATTCTTCAACATATTTTTCTGATTTCTATAGTAACAGTAATAGTAATATTTAGTCTAAAATATTTATTTTTATTTCTGTTTACTGCACCGGGGATTCCTTGTTTAGCCCTTTTCAACCAAATCCAAACAGTTTTTATTTCCATCAAGATGCATTTTCTTACATCTTGATCAGTTATTGCTCTCTTTAACTATGTTCTTTTTTTTTTAAAGATCCATTCTGAACATTAGCAGTTTATTAGCAGAGAAATAATATCAAAGGAGGCTAAAGTTGTATCCTAGAAACCAGACAGTGGCTAGAAGTGTCCATTATTTTTATTGCCCCCTTTCAGAAATATAACAATAGGTGAAAGGAAGAGGAGGTAGCCAGCTAGTCTCATTTCAAAGTCCTGTGGACACAACATGAAGATAGTCCCTGCTTACTTTTATTACTTCTCTTCATAGTGGCCCAATTGTTTTTAATCTAAGAAGGAATTTTCCACTTGTTTACCAGATCTGTAAACCACTAGTTTCTCCAATTAAAAATCAGAGGAACCGTTCAAGTGCCTGTAATTGCAACAGATATTCTTGAATGCCATCCATATCCCTTTGGTTTACAAGATCAGTATATTCTAAATTCCTGAAATTAAATTCTTCCAGAAGATATGGAGCACACTGACAGATGGGGCAGCTAGTTTTCCCAAAGACGGCTGCTCTATTAGGTGCAAGAGTTATTCTATGTTGGTGGTTTATGGGAAGCCCCAGCTCTGTTAAGATCTGAGTGCATATTTTCCAAATTGTGGGTTGAATAGCTCGTATGCTGGCTTCTTTCCTTGAACTGTGGTTACTACAAAAAGCCTACGTGTGAACTTTCAATGCGGGTAATAAAAATATTGTAGTCAACTAAATTAACCCATGCCCTGAGATCCTGGTGCATATGTTAATATCCTTAGAGGTAGATATAATTATAATAATAATATGCCAGCCCTTCAGAGTATGGCCATGTGAATTAAGGGTGAAGAGTTGGTGAGACATATGATTATGAAATATAGGTTTTATATTGACTCATGTGTATTTACTACTTTAGGAAAATAACTACCTAATGAGACAAATGTTACATTTAGTATTTTTTGGTAAATAGAAATTCGGAAAGTGCATCCTGCATTTCAAAGTTATCTGGAGAAAAATATTTATTACTTCTTCCAGTAAAGAAGTTAATTAGCACTCCTTTTCAATCACTTGGTCATGTAATTTTAACTTGATTATTACATTTTACTCTTGAGGTTATATTCAATCAGGACTCCTACAGGTTTTACAGGCAAGCCAACTCTGTAATTAAAAGTGATCTTAAATAAAGAGAGGGGAGAAAGGCAGCTCCCACATTTGATTTGGAAGCAGTAGAAAGATAATCACAAGAGTAAAATGTAATAATTGTGTGATAAAGTGATTGCAAAAGGGCAGGTTTGGTTAGGTGACTCCAAATGAATACTCTTTATATATAAACAGGAACTTGGTACTAGAATTGTGTTACGTTCAACATTACTGCCATGATAAAATTTTAGAATAGAAAATTTGAATTTCAATTAGTCAGAATAATTGGAAGCAAAGGCATTAGTGGATGTTGGAGGTGGAGGAGACTCTCAAAAATGTCAAGATGTTTGTGACTCTGATCAAAGCCCCTTCCTGTTTTTCACACAAATTGTGTTTCCATTGAGGTCAACTGGATTGCCTTGTTCATTTGTAAATAACTATAGCAACATACACTACCATGTAAAAAGAGGTTTTAAGCTTTGTTTAACAGCAACAGAAATGGCAGCCAGAGAGGGAATGTTATGGGTCCAGTTGGTTAAGAATTTCAACTGGCAGGGTCTAGGAAGAGGGCCTTCTCTGCTATTGCCCCTGCCCTATGAAATAACTTGCCCCTGGAGGCAGGGCAAGCCCCTGCTCTCCTGGCCTTCTGGAAGAGCATTAAGACTGGGCTCTGTCAACTGGCCTGAGGGATCCAAGAGTGCCATTCAACCCTTGGGGTACTTGGTGAGCTGAAGGCACTTTCTCTGCCTTTTAACTTTGCAAATGTTCATTTTAACATTGTTTTAAACTGATTTTTAACTTTAGCTTTTATATCATTTTACTCTTATCTGTAAACCACCCAGAGGTACACAGATGTCATAGGAGATATAGGAATTTGAGGAACAAACAAATATAATACATTTAGTCCTCGACTTACATCAGTTCATTTAATGATTGTTCAAAGTTACAATGGCATTGAAGTGACTTATGACCATTTTTCAGTTACAACTTTTGAAACATCCCCACAATCATGTGATCAAAATTCAGATGCTTGGCAACTGGCTCATACTTATGACTGATGCAGTGTTCCAGGGGTCATGTGATCACCTTTTGCAGCCTCCTGACAAGCAAAGTCAATGGGGGAAGCCAGATTCACTTAACAACCATGTTACCAACTTACCAAGTGCAGGTAAGCAACTTGTGGCAAGCAACCTTGTATAATGGGGCAAAACTCACCAATCTTTCACTTAACAACAGAAACTTTGGGCTCAATTGTGGTTGTAGGTTGAGGACCACCTGTACAGTCCATCCATTTCCAAACACAAGTTAAGATTCATTCCTAGTTAAAAAAATAAAGGGTTAATTTTTCAGCCTATGCTAGACCTCCCTGAAATTTCCCCCTTCACTGGAAAGAAACGCTAATTTCTGGCAGGAGATCTTTATTAGCGTTGTACAAAGACTGGGATTTTTACACAATATCCCATCCCTGTCTAGATTCTACAGGCTTTATCTTTGCTGTATGTGCACATCATTAGGGGGTAACTATTTAAAGACAGACACACTAAACATTGAATGTATGATTGCATGTTCAATTCAAGCTTTCTGTCTTGCTGTGAATAAATGAGCTACAGAATATCCTGTTGCTTATTCAGCACTTGCAAGTTTTACTTCTTAAAATACTATCTGCATTTAGTGTTTATTTAAAGGGGGGGAGGTGAGGGAATGAGAAAGTTTTGATATTATGCAACTGGAGATGAATGAGTATCCATTTCACCTCTTCACCCCAGTCCCTTCCTTTGTTTCCCTTGCATCATTATTTTTTTTCTTTTGACAGAAAGCTCCAAAAGACCTCACCAGAGGAAGAATTCAATTCAAAGAATATAAAAGAAATTGAGAAGACCACTGTTCATCTGCCCTCTTTCCTGTTTCTTTCTTTCTTTTTTTTAAAAAAATATGTTGTTTGGAAGAATAAACAATTCAACTTTAGTGAGTCAAAAACAGGCAGCCAAGTTTTCCTAAGTGCATGTATAAACACAGAGAGACAATCTGGGGATTTTTTTTCATTCAATAGGACCCACCCTATAAATAAAGCTCTCAAGGAAGCATACATAATATAAAGGGCAGTGCCATCAAAGTAAAATGAAAAGTTGCAAGCAGATACGTTTACAAAAGCAGAGGGAAATACCAAATTTATGCTAACCCCACCCAACTTCTCCCTCTCTAGTATAGGGCTTCATCCTGGCACTGATCCTGTGGCCAGCTTTAAGAAGTCCATGTGCTGAGCTGTCTCTACCTCTTTGCAGAAGAACTATAGCCTGCTGGTCTACAACAAACAAGAAAAGCCAATTCAAAAGTAGTGGAATATATTTCCAAATTAGTGCATTTTGTGGGGTGCCTCTGCATGAGGAAACCACCCCAGGTGGCAGTTGCTAGAAATCTAGATGCTAAATCTGAAGGAATTGGGACAGAACCATGTCTGATAAGGAGAAAAATCCAAAATTTAAAATGGCAAAACTAGGCTACCAGGTCTAAAGCTGCTTAATCCAGGATATTCACAAAATAGAAGTAAAACACTAGAGAAAACCCTAACTGTGCTGCCTTTCAATTATTGTACAGATTTTTGTAGTTCCCGATGAGGAAAATGGCTGGATAAGGCAGAGAAATCAGATAGTTTTATTAATCTGAAATTAAAGGCTCCTTCCTGAACTCTTCAAACCACCAAGGCTTAATTATGGGTCATCTGCCAAAATTACTGTATACTGACAAGAAAATATTTACGGTACTGAGGAAACCAATACACTCAAGGATATATTTTTTTCCAGATAAGCATGCCTTTCCCAGCCATTAATTATGTTTGCATTCTCTGTGGCCTACACTCCTTAGAACTGAGCTGTGCTCAGGGTAGTAGTTTCAGATTAGAGGATGACTTCCTTCCAAAGGAGAAAGATGGATGTGAAGAATTCTCTCCTAGAGGAGCTGGAACTTGCTGCATCTTGGGCTTTTGGAAATGTTTACGTCCAAGATCTAGAGAGCTTTTTTGGAGGAGAGCTGGGAAAGGGATGGCAGGGGGGAAAGACCAGTGGCAACATTAGATTCTGTAGTAACACAGTTAAGTGGACCTGGCTTCTCTATTGTTGTGGCCTGCCAGTGGCCTGTGCGGATCGTGGCTGATCCCGATGAGGAGGCTGGTGTGTTGTGCCAGCATCGGACAGCGAGGAGGCCAAAGAGGATGTGATGCCAGAGGCAGAGATTCAGCCAGGGCCTTCAGAACCTCCAGAGGCTCCTTCCAGTGGAGAGAGCGGAATGGAGGAGCCTATCCTCAATGCTCGGGGATGCAGGGCTGCCAAAAGGCAGGAGTGGCTACTCAGGAGGAGGAGATCTACTTGAGAGTAGGCCTTGAGGATAATTGGCCACGCCCTTAGCCTATTTAAGTCGCACAGAGCTAGTGCTTTCTTGCTAGAAACGTCTCATTACTACAGAGCATCTTGGAGAGCGAGCGACTTCTCATATCTGGTTTTCTGTGCTGATCGCCAACCTTTATTGGACTTTATTCTTAATAACTTTGATAAGGACCCTTTGCACTGGAAGCCCGTATTCTTGAAAGGGGTTTGTTTGGAATTAAACAGTGTTTGCAAAGCTTGGTGTGTGTCACATTCTCTGGGAAGCCAAAGCTGGGGCAGAACACCTATTGCCTCTGCTTGTCCGAAGGTCACAACAGCTGATCACATGACCATGGGACACTGAAACCATCATCAATGAGCCAGCTGTCAAAAGTTTGAATTTGACCACGTAACCATGGGAATGCTGCAATGGTCATAAGTATGAAAAATGGTCATAAGTCACTTTTTTCATTGTAACTTCAAACGGTCACTAAATGAAAGGTTATAAGTTGAGGACTCATTTCAAAGAATGGGCAGAGTTGGCATACTTGTATTCATTAGTGCAAAAACATTTTTGGTCATAGCTAAAATGTAGGGTTACTATATATAAAAATACAAAACCTGGATGACCATCAGACAATGGCAAAGTTTTCTGTACCTCTTTGTACCTCTTTAACCTCTAGTGTTTGCTGGATTTTGTAATGTCTAACATTTCTATAGTTAAGAGTTCTGAGATAACTATGAGTTACCTTTACCAAAAATCTGGATCTTTTTTATCTAGTGATGATCTGGATTTTTTGCAGACTACATATGGTAGTCCTAATTGTTTATGATAGAATTCTTAAATTACTGAAATTTTATACATTACTGAGCATTGTTTTTCTAACAAGCTATTAACACACACAAGCTTCTTTTATCTGATATGAGAACAAAAGAACAATTGTTAACTGTATAATGTTTGAAGAATTAATCCTGTGTCAAACAAGGCATATCTTTACTGTGATCAAGAAGTAACAGCACTTAATGCTTTCCTAAAGACAACCTGCTAAATTATTTACTGCAATATCAGATTAAGAAAAATGAATTTCCAAAAAAGCTTATTAAGTGAATTAAGTAAATTATAATTGGTCAGAGTGCACCCATTGCAATAGTTGTATTGTATAAATTGTAGGATGGATTTATTTTTGGAAAAATGTAAAAATATTTAACATTTGACCATTTCAGGAAGAGGTTACTAGAATATGATGTTCCAGAGATCAGAAGCACAGTCGTGTTTAGCAAAGGTATTGGAGATGAATACCAGAACTCTGAGTTTCTTCCAGCTAGATTCCTATATGCTGAATATATATTGCTGAAGAGATGCTAATATATTTATTTTGGACCCTGCCTTGATTATTGCTTATGCACAATAATTGAATAAAGAGTGTGACGAAAAAAATAGTATTTGGTTCTTTCAAGGATCACAGCTGTCTCAACACGAAAGCATCATATTTAACCACACCAGATGTGTTTCCCCAAGGTTTTGTTGCATTAGATTCTTTTGACTGTGGGAAGATAATTTGGGGAAGGAATGGTTTGTCTGCTGTTTTAAGAGAAAAGAAATGAAATAGTTATCTGATTTGTTTATGGTAACAGTCTTTCTTAATACTATATTTCCATGTGGAGGTGGAAAATCTGTAATCTTCGGCTTTCTGTATTAAGGGCCTTCCTAAAGGACAACCCCCCAAAACTACCTTTAATTGTTCTTATAGATTCTCTACCTTCAATTGTGCTTATAGACTTCACTTGTAGCTAACCATTAAGGCTACTATATTTGGACTGCATATATCCAATAACTACTGAATGGCTGCAAAGATATGCAGGATAATATAATGCTTTCCTGTTCTCAAAAGTAATCTGAATTTTGCAGCACAAATCTGTCACCCTGCCAGCCATGGTACAAAGCTGCCTGGTACATCTTTTTTATGGTTTGTTCCCATGACATTCCTTTCAACCAGAGAAGAAAATTATCCTAAAACATCCTTAGCTGTACTAATATCAAAGTACTGTTTTCCCTCTTAAATTTAACAGCATGAGCCATGGTGGCACGGTGGTTAGAATGCAAAATTGCAGGTTAACTCTGCCCACTGCCAGGAGTTTGATCCTGACTGGCTCAAGATTGACTCAGCCTTCCATCTTTCTGAGGTTGGTAAAATGAGGACCCAGATTGTTGGGGGCAATATGCTGATTCTGTAAAAACCATTCTCTGAAAAAGCACTGTAGAGCACTACGGAGCGGTATATAAGTTCAAGGCCTATAAAATTGTATGTGTTTTATCAACCATACCATCAGTGTGCAGGTCAAATGACTTGTAGCAAGTAGGATCAGCCAACTTTCAGGCTGATGCAGACGTATCCTCTCACCTCTAGTTTGTGGATGATGTCCACCCCTGTTCTCTTCTCCCTGAAAGAGTTGGATAGAGTCGGTATGCCAAATGCATTCTCAAAGCATAGGAGACCGCTGTACCACTTTTACAAAGCTGTGAGGCATGCCTTCAGTGCTATCTGGACTGTCACACTCTATAGGAGGATGCAGGACAAAAATCAATAGGAGTCTGCACCTCGATAGGGGAACTGTTGTTTTTCACCTATTGGTGAAAGGCTGATATGGAGCAGCTGATTTACATATGTATGGACCTGCACAAGAGTACTAGAGCCATATTCTCAGGCAGTTTCAGAGTGAATACCACTTAATACCACACTTGGTGCGTATGTACCAAGACAAATTCCTTGTGTGTCCAATCACACTTGGACAATAAAAGAATTCTATTCTATTCTGCTGGACAACCATTTGTCTGAAATGATATAGGGTTTCCGGCTTGAGCGATGGACAAGAAGACTTCAGAGATCCCTTCCAACTCTAACATTGTTCTATGTTCTATATTTAGATCTTGACATCTATGTCATCTTCTTTGTTGTCTTTCCGAATCGTGTCTTATTCTAGATTTCATTTTTTGCATGCTGTGTTTTTTTTTTAACATAGTTCCTTCAGGTGGTTGTGCTGAAGCAGCAGTCAACTTGTTACTGTGAGAAACAAAATGTGTCCCATTGCCATGTTACCTGTTCTTGGATATACACTTGGATGACAGCAGAAGTAATGGGTAGGTACTAAATTTAATGCTGGATAGTTGTAGAAAAATAATATTGCTGTACAACTTTATCTCCCATAATATTTCACTGAGTCTAAATAGAAGTACTAAGTAATTCCACTGAGGCAAAGGGGGAAAATAAATGAAAGACATCTAATTCTAGTAAAAACTCTTTTTATTGAATCCATGTTCATCAATAGTGATGAAGATGACAAGGATGATGATTCCAGCCAGTCTTGACTCCTGACCACCAAGTTGGCAAATGCAAACAGTTTACTTGACAATATTTTCAGAAGTGCTTTACCTCAGTGGTGAAATCCAAATTTTTTTACTACCGGTTCTGTGGGCATGGCTTAGTGGGCATGATGTGGCTTGGAGGGCATGGCTTGGTGGGCGTGGCGGGGAAGGATACCACAAAATCTCCATTCCCACCCCACTCCTGGGGGAAGGATATTGCAAAATCTCTATTCCTACTCCACTCTGGGGCCAGCCAGAAGTGGTATTTGCCAGTTCTCCAAACTACTCAAAATTTCCGCTACCGGTTCTCTAGAACCTGTTAGAACCTGCTGGATTTCATCCCTGCTTTACCTCCTTTCTAGGATTGAGAGGGAGTGGCTAGCCCAAGGTCACTCAGATGACTTCATGCTTAAAACAGGTCTAGGATCACCATCTCCCAGTTTCTAGTCCAGTGCCTTTGACCACTACAGGAAACTGGCTCACAATTGTATACATAACATTATTGCATCACACAATACATAAATTACATTATTTGAGTAGAAATGCATTATTTGAGTACAAATTGAGTACAAATGTGTCTCATAGCCAACTACCACTAGCCATGGCTTTTGCACTTCCTTACATTTGTGTTTATTTTGATTAAGAGATTTCAGTAACAGTAACAGAGTTGGAAGGTACCTTGGAGATCATCTAGTCCAACACCCTGCTCATGCAGGAGACCTATAGTAGGGATTCGAACCACCGAACTGCCAACCTTTCTGATCGACAAGCTCAGTGTCTTAGCCACTGAGCCACCTAGTCAGGCAATTCTTATGACTGAAGATTTCTTATGATCTTAATGAAGAACATTAGGATATTTTATCTATTCAAGAGTCACGTGGCCACAATTTATGACATTTTTACCAAAGTGGCGTTTACTTCCATTTTTTTTTAGCAAAAATGTGCCACAGCAAACAATAGATTTGTTTAATGACCATAAAATCACTTAACACTCATGATGATTCACTTATTGTCTGGTCTCATAATGTTTGCTTTACAACCATCATGATTTATGACAGGCCCCATAACAGTCATAAGTCGAGAAGTACCTGTAGTTGAATAAGGAATAATCATATTTGCCAATAAAATAAGATACCAGATTTGTAAAATTGATTTGCTATTTGGATATATGCATACAAATCATTCTCTCTCACACAGAGATATATCCTCATGTGTCCCCCTCTCTCGTTCCATGAAAAATAGCATAGAAATCAAGAGGGAGATAGGGGGAGGGGAAGTCCTCCATTCTTCTGCTCGCAACAGAATATCTTATGCCACCAGATTTAGTATAAACTATAAGTTTTGGGCTTATACAATTTAGAACTTCACTGTCTTTGGTCCAACCTAAGCATAGTACATAAAATTATCTACTACAATGTCCTATGTGTCAGTGAATACTTCAGCTTCAACCACAACAATACACGAGCAAACAATAGATACAAACTTAAGGTAAACAGCTCCAAACTTGATTGCAGAAAATACAACTTCGGTAACAGAGTAGTCAATTTATTTTATTTATTTATTTATTTATTTGTTTAAATTTATATACCGCCCTTCTCCTTGCGGACTCAGGGCGGTGGACAGCCAAATAAAAGACAGTACACAAAAGTTAAAAATTTCTTAAAAAAGCATATAACATTGGCTAAAATTAAAACCATTAAATATTTAAAATACCCAATCCTATAATACAAATCTTAAAAATTCAGCGGGGTCAGGCTAGGCCAGCAAGCTGAAAGAGGTGAGTTTTCAGGGCCCGATGAAAAGTCCGGAGGTCAGCAATTGTTCTCAGATCTGGAATGCCTGGAATACGCTACCTGACTCTGTGGTTTCTTCCTCAAACCCCCAAACCTTTAACCTTTGACTGTCTACTGTCGACCTCACCCCATTCCTAAGAGGTCTTTAAGGGACGTGCTTAAGCGCACCAGCATGCCTACCGTCTCTGTCCTAATGTCCCTTTATATTCCTATCCACGTCATGTATTAATAACCATACTTATATCTGTTATAATACATGCTTGATGAAATAAATAAATAGATAGATAAATAAATAAATAATGCTGGGATAAACAAGAAAAAAAAGGAGATGAGGAAAGATGAAGAGGTAGCTGGGCTGAGGGAGAGAGAAAAAGAAAGAAACCAGGACTTCAAAATAGAGAATGTGATACACAAACAGGGGAGATATTCCCACCACTCCTTCTGCTTCATTGAGGATTCCAGGAAAATGCTTGACATCAAGAGATAAGAGAGGAGTGTTCGACTTGACACATTTCTTTTGAATCCTCTCTCTACAAAAAAAAAGCTGGAATTTCTCCGTTTGACAGAATCATGCTTCAAAGCCATGACTAATGGAGGCTCTCCATCCCACCCTTGTTTCTGGACCCCTCATTCATAATGAGGAAGCAGCTGTCCTGCATTTGCAGTTATGTGATAACCCTCCCAATGGGGTACTAAAGTAGCCAACCTGTGTAGAATGTTTGGGAAAAATCCCCATGATTAACATTTGGTGCAGGTGAATGGGTTCATGAAAGCTAGTCATTTCCCATAATGGAGTGATTTCCTTCATAATAAACTTTAGCATGATTAAGAATACAGAGTCCAGGGGATTTATGAGGTTTATATTCTTACTGTTTTTCAGAATTTTCTCAGGAGCTTATCAACGTCATTTTCTGATGATTTAACCAAGACTGTGGCAATGCAGTACCCATTCCTCTGAAGTTCTGCCATGGGTTAACATGCGGGTTAAAAAGCAATGCAACATCCTGTTACCAAAAATAATATATCTATTAAAAAGCACGCTATGTTGAAGGCGAGAACTTCCTCTTTAGAAAATCTTACTCTCTGGATAGATTTCCTATAAAATATATGGTATAATAGCACCATTCCTGATCACACACACAACAGTTCTGAGATGAGGATTTGTTAGAAACACACAAAACTAATATTCACCATAAATGGAAATTTAAACAGTATGAAAATTTAGCAGTGCAAAATGATTACGTTTTTTGCTTCTCTGCAATATTATTTCTATTTAGTCTCATTCACACCTTCATTGTTCTAAACGGAAGCTTCTAGGTTGCATTCATAGGTTAAGTAAATATAGCAGCCTTCCCCAGTCTGGGCTAATGAGGTTGCTGAATAATGAGGGTTATAGTCCAAAATATTTGGACTATACCAAGGAAGACAAGGTTAAACATACAGCATAAAGCAGTAATTTATACTCAGTCATGGATATATTACATTAAGGCATAGATAACTGAAGCCAGATAAAGTTTTTCAGAATGCCTTCTGCATTGTATCATGGTCTTCATCCTAACCCCCCATTTCAATAGCAATAGCACTTATATACTGCTTCACAGTGCTTTTACAGCTCTCTCTAAGCGGTTTACAGAGTCAGCTATTGCCCCCAACAATTTGGGTCCTCATTTTACCCACCTTGGAAGGATGGAAGGCTGAGTCAGCCTTGAGCCTGGTGAGATTTGAACTGCTGACTGCTAGCTGCAGTGCTGCATTCTAACCACTGGGCCACCTCGGCTCTTATCTTGCAAAAATAGATTAAATAGAAGTGTATAAGTGTTGGTGTTTCTTTCAGGGAAAAGGAGACACAAGCGCTCAATATGAACATAAATTTGATTTAATTAATTAAATACAACTGGTATGATTACTGTACTACAACTATATTTAATAATGTTTTCATTCTGACAAACTAAAAACTATAGTTTG
Source organism: Masticophis lateralis (assembly GCA_030761175.1). Classification (NCBI taxonomy): domain Eukaryota; kingdom Metazoa; phylum Chordata; class Lepidosauria; order Squamata; family Colubridae; genus Masticophis; species Masticophis lateralis. Next base: position 128,641,380 of record JAUDYJ010000003.1, read on the forward strand.
GTGGCAGCTTCTGAAAGTTGTGCCCCCAGCATACCTTTCTTCAAATTTCAGTATCCTGTAACAAAAAATACTAACAGTCAAGATATGGAATTGACTTTTTAAGAAGAAATACCTAAGACTTGAACCAGAGCTAGGTTCCTCAAATTTATGAAATTTTTTACAGGTAGTCCAACAAAATTCATTTGTAGGCATTTATTCTTTACTCCATTCTCAAATATGAATGATAAAGAACCTGTAGAGCACCCAGGGATTTGACCACGATCCCTGATTGCATCCTTAGGACTACAACAACCAACTTCACTGAAATTGTATCACCTTGAATGAATCCTATGTGGCAGGACAGAAGGAGTGAATTTTCTTAACTCTGCATTTCCATACAACCACTAACAAGAAGCGGAGGAAGATTTTGCTGAGAATAACTATGAGATTTAATTTGTTTCCTATAATTGCATTTATTTGCTATTGTTTTTTTAATAATCACAGATTATAATAGAGTAAAAATGTTTGCTTGTTGTTTATTTGAATCCTATGCTGCCCATCTTGCTATAGATTTTTACTTATCCTTCATATGAAATAAAAAGCAGTTTCAGAAAATACGACAAAATCATAAAAGCATAGCAACAAAGAACTAAGTGAGTAAGTAAGTCTTTGCCTGTTACAGTTAGTATTGGTTTCTAATAGAGAATGGAAGGGTCTTGAAAATTATTGAGAAGGTACCATCACCAAGACTTTATCTTGAATCCCCGCATTCCAGCTCAGACCTACAAATTTAATTACAAGTAGGATTATGTTCCTTATCTCAATCAGGGGATTCTTTCCTAAGGAAGAAGGGACTTTTCTAAGTACTTACTTAGAAAGGTTTTCCCCTTTCTAAAGAGTCAGGTACTGTCTCTGGATCAGAGATTAATCTACCTGCTGAAACAATAGCCTAGGGAAACAGTAATTTTTAGGGGAGCCAGTGTAGTTAAATTCTTTATTCATTAATCTTGATTCTTAAATGACCTTTCCTTACCCTTGTGACTTCCTGTTTGTTTAGCAAAAGTGACATTCTCACCACATTGTTCCTGAATTTAAGTTCAGTTCTATATTCAAAAATGGAAAACCTTAAAAAGTACTTCTTAAATGTTAATGTTAAATAGATATCCCAAATCGTCTAATACAAATTAAAGCTACCCTGTGCTGGCTCCTTCTGGGGAAAGTCTGTAATCACTTTCTGTTTACCAGATGGTACGTGGTGTTTCTATTGACACAAATGTTTTATAAGCTGAGTAACTGCTTTGAATTTTCCATTTTTTAAAGTGTGAAAAGACATAGGATGAATATACCTAAAGAAAAATAATTTGTTTCCAAGAATGAAAACTATTACATTTAAGTACATGACTTCTTTCATCTCCGGTTCTCTTAAGAGAGAGCCACTGATGGCTGGTGCCTGTCCAGTTCAGCTGCATTCCTTTGAGATGAATACTTATTGATATAGGTGCTGGCTTACAGAAGCCCTACTCAATTATCAGACAAGAACTCCTTGTCCTGTATCATGGATATAGCCAGAGAATGTGCGGGTAGCTGGTCTACACTTGGCAGCCTGTTTTGGCTTCTTTTCTAGGTCACTTTCCCATGTCCACCTCTGCATATTAAAGATCGCTTAGCTTCCAACTTGCATTCAGAGAGAGAGAGAGAGAAAGCAGTCTTTAGGAATTTAAAGAAAGATGCTGTCTCCAGGGGTACAGATTTGTATTTCACTTGTCCCCCAATTATATTTATAGGTAATCCTCAACTTACAACTGTTCGTTTAATGACCGTTTAAAGTTATGACAGTGCTACAGTTGCAATTGGTACTGAGACTTAAGAAGAGTGGCAGTGTCCCCGTGATCAAAATTTAGTTGCTTGGCAACCAGTGTGTATTTTCGAGGGTCGCAGCATCCGAGGTTCATGTGATTTCCATGTGCTTTTTTCCCAGGGAACTTTAAAACAAAGACAATGGGAAAAAAACGGATTTATTTAGCAACTGCAGCAAAAAAGGTGTTAAAATCAGACACGACTCAACACCTGCATCACTTAACGATGGAAATTCCGGTCCCAATTGTAGTTGTAAATTGCAGACTATCCGTCATCTGCCTGCATGTTGATTTCTCTTCCCATTTAGCACTTTCGTTTTTAAAATGGGTATTGACATGATGGATTTCTAGAAACAAAAGTGATAACAGTTAAATGAGTACAGTGACAAATGAGAAACAGAAAAACAAACCTCTTAGCTTGTTTGGAACGCAGTTTCTGTCATGTTCTAATGCAGGATTATGATAGATGCATGCTACCTACAAAGAGGGAAAATTATAGGGAGTCCATTTCAGAGCTGCACAGTATTTTTGAATTCAGTTCCAAAAACAAGCTTCAAACATGAAAACCACGAATGTAGCTCCTGTTTGCAAGAGTGGCATCTTTTTCTGAGATCTTGGGCAATTTCCACAGAGGAAATCCCAGAAAAAACTGCATATTCATATTTTGGTATGCTCTGTCACACTTTGGCCATGTAAGCTTCCATCAGGGTATAAAGTTTAATTGCTTTTGGCAGACATCCACAACTCCATGCACAAACATCTGGACACAATTAGATCATCTGTAACCTTGGGGGCAGACATTGTGGAGCAATTTCACCACCTCTTTGGTATACTGAACAGTTTTTGAGTTGTAAACAAAATATGAACATGGTCAAATCTTCAGCTTCCAAAGAGATGAGAACTTTGAAAGGAAAGTAGCTTGCTTTTTTTTTTACAGATTATTGTAATCTTCAATAGCACTTTCAATACTGGACTACTGCTCACTTGCTTAGATAAAATTCTTCTACATAAATTACATCTTGAATCCTACCGTGTTTTCCTGAAAATAAGCCCTCCCCCCAAAATAAACCCTCCCCTAAAAATATTTAAATGCATGCGCAGCCAGTCCCCGCCATTTCCTCTAGTTAGGATTAGGGAGACAGCGCTGGAAATAAGACGGCAAGAGAAGCCCTGTCTTGCTCCACGTGCCCCAAAATAATAAGACCTCCCCAAAAATAAGGCCAAGTGCTTATTTCAGGGTTCAAAAAAATGTAAGACAGGGTCTTAATTTCAGGGAAACATGATAATAGTCTGTGTTTGCAAAACTGACTCCTGCTGAAGTATTTACCGGTACTTGTCAGTCATAAGACTTACTTGGGAATTTTCTCCAAGTCATGCTTGAACTTTGTTGCTACCAGCTGCTATGATATTTACAGATTCAAAAATAACCTGGCCAATAAAATCCGAGACAAGTTTTCAAAATTCTATGAAAGACATGAACATTTTAAATTGCTTTCATTAGTCAGAACTCAGAGACAAATAGAAAATTAGTTTCAAATAATTGTCCAAAACCCAGGAGAGTCAAAATCAATGCAATTAAATATGTCTATTTAATTCTATGCCAGATTGTGGATTTGTATTGGGTTGCATCAGGAAATCTATCATGAACCAACACTTGTCAGCAAAATGAATTTGTTTCCCTTTGCAAACCAGTGTCCTTCCTAAATACGTGAACATAGTCCTGTAATTCTAGTAGTGGTACAAAAGCTTTTCCTGGTTTCTTTTGCCAACCTAGTTTAACAGCCATATATTCAATGATAAATAGCACCATCTTGTGGAAGAAAACCCAGAATACAAGTGTTTACAAAACCTATGAGTTTTTCAACACACTTCATCTAGTGGGAGATACAAATGAAAGATCTTAACATAATAGTATTAGCAGAAACATATTCTAATAAACACATGGTAATAATTATTTTTACATAAAAGTGCACCATTTAGAAATATTCAGTTTTCTACAAGGCTGCTTCAGAATGAGGTGTTTTTAACATGAAAATATTTCATATTTTTAAACTTTATTTCACTAGATATATTAATTCAGCTTGCAATGATAAAAAATGTTCTGTCCAGAATTCAGAAACAGCAGAAATCAACTTGACTTGCACGTATATTTTCATAAATTTCAATGGGTATTAGGCTGCAAACATTTACCTTTTATTAGTATAATATATGCAACATGAAATCACAGCTGTCAGTTCTTTAGCTGATGTTAGCCTTCGTAAACATCAAACTCTTCCCAAGAACTTAGGATGTCATAATGTATTGGTAGAGTTTATATCCAGATCCAAGCAGAATGGCGTTTTGTAACTGACAGGTGTAGATGTTGTCAATGCAGATCTTCTAAGTGCTGTCCAACAATTTTTGGTATCACATCAAGTGTGCTGATAACCACTGTTGTTATTTATTAATTAATGGTTCAACTGCACGGTCAGCCAGGTGTTTAGATTGGATTTGGCATTTTTATTTACCTATTGAGTCCTTCTTAAGGACTTGGGAGACAGATGTTGTTATTTTGATGTTGTAAAGGGATTGTCACAGGATGTAACCTGTGCCAAGTAAAAATGCCCTTTTGCAATTGACCGATGATTTAATCCATGCTGATGCTATTCAACTGGTGCTCCAGAAGTTTTGGGATTGCCCCCAAGGCGCCTATTACTATTGGTACTATCTTTGCTTTCTTTTGTTGCATTCTATTTCATTTGCAGGTCTTTGTATTTTGCAATTTTCTCCAGTTTTTCTTCTCTTCTGCTTATTATTACGTGTCATGAAGTCATTTTTTAATTCTTAGTGACCACATCAATTTTTTTCCTATGACAAACCTGTCTCTTAACCTTTCAAATCTCCAAATAGTATACTTATTGCCATCTTCCTTGACGCTGATCATCCTCTCCTCTTTCCTTCCACTTTTCCCAGCATTAAGCCTTTTCTACTTTTTTTTAAATCCTCGGGGGCTTTTTTTTTTTTTGGCTTTATTCAGAAACAAAGAAAAACATTTTCCATTTTATTTATTTATTCACTGTTTTTTCATATTTCTGAACTGCCCATCTCCCTCAAAAAAGGACTTTGGGGAGTGTACAATCTCATTTTCCTGAGAACATAGGATTGCACTACAGAACATGTGTTGCTATATACGTTGTAAGATTATAAACATAAAATGCATACAAAAATTAATGCATATTAATCTATGTTTTTTATGAAGTATGTTTAATTTGATAATTGGCAGTGTTTTGGTTTCTGCTTAAACTGCATGAATGATTACCAATTTGATGCTAAACAAACAGAGATAATTGTTTTGCTACCTTACTTTCTACTGCAAAGATTAATGTTATCAAGAAGTGCATAACTTAGACTTGTACCCTTTGCTCTAGCTGGAGAGATTATAACCAGATTGCAGTTTGAATGTTCTAGGACTGCCTCTATTCCACTTTCTTTTATATGATGTCAAAGTTCAGTAAAAGAAAATGTACTTCATCAAGTTTTGAGTCATAAATATACAGTACATCTTAATGTTTTATGCTGGGAGTATGTATTTTGACCAGACAGATCCTAGCTCTGAGGGAGAGAAATCTACAAGTTGTGCTTCCACAATCAAGTTACATAATTTCAAATTGTAGAACTTTCCTCACTTTGCTTTTTAGAATTTAATTTTTTGAGGAAAAACTTCCAGTGATAAATGCAATTATAAGAAAAGTCATATTATAGATAAAATACTTAGAAAATATTATGCAGAATCCAAGAATTACCAAAACTCATGCTAAGTTTCCCTCACCATTTTGCCTACAGATAGTCTGATTTACAACCATAATTAAGTCCAGAATTATGGTCTAAATAATGTCGATCATTAAGCAGGTCACATTATGACCTAATTTTAAAACTTTTTTTGCAGCAGTTGTTAAGTGAACCCATTGTTACAGTGGGCTTTTTGGCTGGCAATCAGAAGTGAACATTGGTTTCTGGCCAAAAAACCTATCATAAATTGTGGTCAGGAGACTTTTTGTAGGGAGATCCTGGAGAAAGGCAATGGCAACTCCCTTCTGTACAGTATTAACAAAACTATAAGAAATCAAGCTTGACTTAAGAACATTTTGTTTTAAGAAGACAATGGTGACCCACATTCAAACTACATCAAGTCACTAGGAGCTAAACTTAACTAGGATGCTTTTTCTTCCAAGTGCAAAAGTATAGTAGGATCTTCTGCAAATAATTCTGGTGCAAAATGTTTTCCTGCCAAACTTGAAAATAACAAGCTATGATTAGAAGAGAGGGCCAGTTTGGTATAGTGGTTAATAACCAAGCTAGAAATCCAGAGATAGAAGCCAGATGGGCAACCTTGATCTAGCCATTTTTATCAATCCTAGGAAGGAGGCAATAGCAAACTACTTCCAAAAAACCTTGTCATGAAAACTGCAAGGACTATTTTAACGGTGAAGCATTAAAAGAGAGCCAGTCTGGTGTAATGGTTAAGGCATCAGGCTAGAAAGTGGGAGACTGTGAGTTTTAGTCCTGCCTGAGGCATGAAAGCCAGCTGGATGACTTTGGACCAATCATTCTCTCTCAGCACAATCCACCTCACAGGGTTGTTGTGGGGAAATAAGAGGATGGAATAGTAGATATGTTCACTGCCTTGACTTATTTCTAAAAATAATAAAGGCAGGATATAAATATAGGTAGTCCTCGACTTATTATCACAATTGAGCCCAAAATTTATTTTGCTAAGTGAGAAATTTGTTAAGTGAGTTTTGTGCCCCATTTTACAACTTTTCTTGCCACATTTGTTAAGTGAATTACTACAGTTGTTAAAGTGAATCTGGTTTACTGGCTGTTAAAGTGAATCTGGTTTCCCCATTGACTTTGCTTGTCAGAAGGTCGCAAAAGGGGGTCACATGACTCCAGGACACTGCAACTGTCATAAATGTAAATCACGTGACCATGGGGATGCTACAACGGCCGTAAGTGTGAAAAATGGTCATGTCACTTTTTTCAGTGCTGTTGTAACTTCAAATGGTAACTAAGCAAACTGTTGTAAGTCGAGGACCACCTGTAATAAATTAAAAAAAAATAATAATAAAATAAAATAAAATAATATTGGAAGGCACATGGACAGCTGTATAACACTCTAGAGCAGACTTTCTCCCCTGACCCCATTACAAGTATAGCGACAGGACCACAGAAACATTAAAGAGGAAAAACTCCGCAGCTCTGGTGGTCCCCGTTTCTTCTGTATTGCCCACCTGAATCACCACGCCAGAATGCCTGTTTTTACCCAGGGTGCAATGAGAAATGCTTATGAGGCTATGAGAGGATTTTCTTTACTAACTGGGTGGGCATTTCCTTTTTTCCGTCGCTTGCACGGGAAAGGAAATACAAAAAAATGTCACCTGCTCAGGTGTTGCGAGCGCACGCCTAACCTGGGAATCTTCCACACGGGGAAAAAAACCCTGCTCGCCGACGAAAGACCCGTTGAAGTCCAGTCACACAGGAGAATGGGAAACGCGCAACCTTCTGCCCTTCGCCAAGAAGATCCCATTTATTCTTATGTTATGCGTTAATAATTCACGTGCCGCCGCCTCTCGCGGTTACAAGACGAGCTGGCTCTGGGCGCTTGCCTCCCTCCAGCGCGGGGTTGTGGTAAAACTTTGCACGCCCGCCGCGAGCACCTTGTTCCCGGAAAAGGCAAACAAAGGCAAGGCATGCGGAGAAACCCAGGCGCAAAGGCGCGCGGCGACTCTTGCAGGGGAGGCCCTTCAGACGTAGTGCCGGTTTGCGGACCGGGAGGGCAGCGCGCTACAACCGAGGTTGGGATACCTTTGGCTAAACCTATAACCCGCACCCAGCTGCAGCCCTGCCGGGCCCAGCCCAGCCTTCCCGACCTGGCTTCCAGGGGCTGGCAAAGCAGGAAGGAGCCGCCCAAGTTGCCCCAGCACCCAAAGCGGCAGGGGTGGGAAAGGAGGGAGCAGCATGGCGTGCTACAGAGGCGAGTATTTGGTAAGAGACCAAGCGCGGTATTGAGGGGAGCTTAGAGGGGTGGCGGGAATGGGGTGGTGCCCTCCCCCTCACCGTTGCAGGAGGAACTTTCGTGGGCAGGTCGGAGAGGGAAAAAAACTGCTTCGGCTAGTTAGCAGCGGCCCGGGACGTAGCTAATGACGCGGGAAAGTGGCGTTTTCTTCCCCCCACATACATACACCGGTTATGCGCGGAGGCGGCGCTGCCCGCGAAAGCAAACTGCGGTGCCTCCCAAGCTGACAGGTGCATGCAAAGACGGTATCGCTTCCACCGTAACGAGGCCTCTTCCCGCGGCGACGGTTTTTTTTTTTTTTTTTTTTTGCTTTTCGCCTTGTGCATTTGGACCGCGGGAGGAAGGGACGAGCCCTTCCTTTGCAAGGAAACAGCTCGGTTGGCGAGTTGAGAAAAAAAAAAGTTGCAGTGCGAGGGAAAGCAGAGTTTCTCCGTATCTGAATGGGTGCAACTAGCAAAGGCCGACTGGTTTTTAGGGATTCTTAAAGAAGGAGCCCTACCCTACCCTGCCCTGCCCGGGGCGAAAAGGTTTGGTCTGCTTGCACCTCGAGGGATCTGTGATTAGGTCCCAGTGGGATAATCACTGAATGGCGTTGGATCCGTCGTTAGTGCTTAAACGAATCATTTCGGCAAAATTGTGCTGATAGAATGAAGAAGTATCACCTACACTGCCTTGCTTTCTTGGAATGGGGGGGGGGGGGGAAGGCATGGTATAAAAATAATGTAATTGGTACTCCGTTCAGATCATGACCTGTGTAGCTTATTTATTTATTTATCCATTAAGGTTCTATCCGATGTTTTCTGCAAGAGTTAATGTTGCAAATCACATTCTACAATCCCTTTTCCCCCAAAGTTAGTTGTATTGAGAGTTAATGACTAGCCTCAAGTTACCTACAGTCTTATAGCTAAATTTTATGGATATAAGAGAGTACAGTATTTGTAGCTCAGGGTTGAACTGTGGGGTCCTTGGTATTTTTTGAGCTCAGTTGTTTTCTTACCTTTTCATTAACAAACTAGGTAACAGCAGCAGTGCTTAATAAGAATAGAGTTTGTTCTTATTTTATATACTTGCCCTGTCAGTGTTGATGGAAGTGGTCTTGAGAGTATATAAAATGAGAGCAAACTCCACTCCCTATGGTACTAGTACTGATGAAGTTATCTAGATTGGTAATGAAACCTCCGCAAGAAAACAACCAAACTTAGAGAGCACCAAGCATCCCACAGCTAAATTTTAATTGTAAGCCACCCAGAGTTGCTTTTCAGACTGAGATGGACATCAATAAATTTAATAAATTAATTAAAAAATAAAGAAGAATCTGAACCAGGGTCTCTAGCTCTTTGTGGTCACGAGGGGGAAGTGGTGTGATTTGCCATGAAACTTTAGTCAAAACACTTACATGCCATGTAATTGCAGTAATTTTATTTACATTTTCTTATGATGTCATATCAGTTGAGTCCTAGAGAATACTGTCATAAGAATACAGGTAGTCCTCAATTTATAACCACTCGTTTAGCGACCGTTTGAAGTTACAACAGCACTGAAAAAAGTGATCTATGACCGTTTTCACACATAACTGTTGCAATATCCCTGGGGTCACGTGACCGAAATTCAGGCACTTTAGCGTGTATTTATGATGGTTATAATGTCCTGGGGTCACGTGATTACCTTTTGGGACCTTCTGACAAATGAAGTCAATGGGGAAGCCAGATTCACTTAATAACTGTGTTACTGACTTAACAACTGCAGATTCACTTAACAACTGTGGCAAGAAAGGTCATAATATAGGGCGAAATGCCCTTAACTATTGCTTAGTAACAGAAACTTTGGACTCTATTGTGGTCATAAGTTAAGGACTACTTGTAAATTCTTGTTTGTTTCAGTAACATATTGAGCAATTATGCAATACATCTCAATAAAGCTGTTCCCTGTATCTGAAAGAGGTGCTTTGCAACATGCAGGAATAGGAATAACAAAAAAATCTTTGAAGTTTTATAGCAGCCATATGTTTTGCAAGGCTGCTTTAGAAGTACTTCCCATATGTCTCTGCATGCATACGCATGCACTGCTACTTGGCTTTGCAGGAGAGAAAAGTAAAGTATTTGTTGTACACATGCATGTGTTTTGATGTTTATGTAAAACAACCACAAAAGGATAAAAGCAACCATGTCCATCAGTCATTTATATATGTATTACATATCTAAACAGCACTTCTTAAGACATACAACGAAGCGCTAGAATGCATTGAATGAACTGTAAAAAAATATCGCTAAAATCTGCAGCAAAAGTTTAGCATCTCAGTCACTAGAGAACTCAAGGATATTCTCTCTTAAAACCACATAGCACACTTCAATTGGCAGGGGAGACAAGGACCTTACAGGACAATGATAGCTAACCTTTTTGTTGTCACATGCCAATAGCCATAATGCAATGCACACGCTTGTGACTGCCATGCATGCGTATGTAACCCCATGCATGTGCCCCATGCATGTGTGGCAGAGACCCGAAAACCAGCTGGCCAGTGGGAGGCGTGCATGCATGTGCGGTGGAGCTGAGCTGGGGCGATGGCTCATGTGGTAGCTGCATTCCACAGGTTCGCCATCACAGTTATAGGAAAATCTTGAAGTATATAGGATAACTATTAAAGAAATTACTTCTTCAAGTAATTCCTCCAGTTAATTTAGGGACTCAAAGTTAATTTTTTTGTTAATGCCCATAACATTTAAGTTTATAATCTGATACTTGTGTGCTTAGTAAAGATTAAATTAAAATGATTATAAACTGATGTTTGTGTGCTTTGTGCAGATTAAACTAAAATGAGTTTATCCATTGGATGCCATGCAAAAAAATACACTGTCTTATCTAAACATCCTTAATGTTGAATGAATCTTAAAATATATCCTGTTTGTGAATCTTAGGTTTCTGAAGATAGATTTCCTGAATCAAGAAAGTGGAGACCATTGATACATAGGAAATGCACAGACAAATTTTGGTTGATAGTATTTTTCTTCTTTTGGGCAGGTTTGGTAAGTAGAGTTCCCATTGAAATAAATGTGTTGAAAAGAATGAGATGTGATTGAAATTGTTAGTGAAGAATCTGATAAAAATATTTCTTTATTCAACTGCAGTGTATATGCTCTTTGAGTATATCAATTTCTCTGGAAGCAAAATTTTGCAATATTTTAACCTGGTTTTGTGACTGGCTATTGATTATGTTAAAGCATAGCTGTTTCAGTATTTTACCGCAATTGAATATGTTTCTCTTAAGAAAAATGGCTGTGTTGTCTGCCAATAAACCCAGCTCATTGCCAAATTGCTGTACAAAAAGATATAGATATGGGGAAATCAGATTTGACATTAGACTGTTTAATCCCTTTTTAGCAAGAGGTCCTCCCCTCTCTCCCATATTCCTATAGGCTAGAATAACCTTAGTCTTTTCTGAGTTTGGTAGTTTTCTTGCAGATGTTTCATTGCCCAATCTAGGTAACATCATCAGTGCTAGTTAGGAGTGGGATTTGCTCTATGTTTATTTTGGAGTTAATCTCTTTGGGTGCTGATTGCTGGTAGGGAGGTGTTTTAGTTGTTTTGTTCCCTTTTTGGCTTATTGATTGTCTCTTTTGCATAGTAAGTAGATATTGTTTATGTCCATGTGTCTATTGATGGGTAATTTGTTAGAGTATGAGACTTCTAGCATTTTTGGACTTGGCTGGGTCTAGGATAGTCACAGTTGAAAGTATGGTTAATTTTGTCCATGCGTCTGAAATTAAAGTTTTTTCATCATGTCTTCTGACTGCAACTACATGGAATCAGTGTAGCACATAAGCCAACTAAAGCCCTTCAGATATCCTAAGTAAACCAAAAGACCTCGCAGCCCCAGAAGAAAAAACAGGAGTCATCTACAGGATATAGTGCAGAGATGTCAAACTGGCGGCCCGCAGGCCAGATGCGTCACACGCAGGCCACGCCCACCCCAGCTCTACAAGGGGGAAAGCATCATGAAACGTCACGTGACGCAGTGAGTTTGACATTCATGATATAGTGTAATGCTGCAACAGTCACTACAAACAGGCAGAAGACTGACAGAATGCATCTATGAACACTAGCTAGCAGTCAGAAAACATGATTAATTAACTCCAAAATTAATATCAGACCAGCAAGTAAACAATATCTCAATCAAAGAATGGTCAAGCAAGCCAACAGTTAACAGGCCAACCAAAAAAATCTTTAAGACTCCCCCTCCCAATGCTGACAGGGCAAGTCATTAGAACACAGGTGTCAGACTCGTGGCGTCATATTGCTGTCACATGACTTCATGATGTTTTTTCCATTCGTGGAGCTGGGGTGGGTGTGGCCTGCGTGTGACGCATCCGATCCATGGGCTACCAGTTTGACGTCCCTGCACTAGAATATAAACTGAGAGCAGCCCTACTATTAATTAGCACTGATGATGTTGCCTAGTTTGGATAAAGGTAACTGGGTGGCTTACAGCCATAAAAATATATCTATACATGCTAAAAAATAAAAGCAAGAATTAAAAACCAAGGACACATGGGGAGGGCAAGGCGGAGTGGGGAGAGATGGAGTCTGTTGTTACTCAATCAACCATCTCCACTGTGCTGCCGTTGTGTCCCCTCCGTCCCCCTGTAAGTTTACCAATAAAGGAGATATTCTCCTTTATTAGTTATTTTGAGGTCATGTTTGGGACCAGCTCAGGAAGGGAAGGAAAAATCAGGCTGTCTCTTTCTGTTAAACGGGGGCTGGTTACTAATCTGAACATTTTATTTCTCTTTTCATTTGGAGGAGAGATTTTATGGGTATCAATACATATTCTTTGCTTTTCCTGATATGTTAAAGTTCTCCATATTAGCAGAGAAGAAAACGTTTTAACTTTATCATATATCTCCCTATAACTGTAAGCAGAACATGTTGTTATCTTTCCTCTCTATTTTCTTCTCTTCTATGGAAAGTCTATGGAAAGTATGTAAAGTATGTAAAGTAAAACTGTTGTTCAGTATAATCAGTGACTCCTGGAAATAGTTGAGAATCCAGTTGTCAGTAACTTTGCTGTTTGTGATTATCTGGGATTCTTTAAACTGATCTTATCAGCTATTGAGGTCACTTAAGTGGCTTGTGGATTTGAGTTGGAAAAAACACCATATATTTCTGAACAAAGCAGAAGGTAAGGGAAAAGTATACACCAAATACATACATAATAATCTGTTACAGTTTCTGATAAATGCTTTACTTGACATAATTGCATTATAAAGGAATCATAAATATACTTAAGGGGAAAAATAGTTAACCCTTAGTGTTCAGTAGAAGGAATGATATACGATAATTGTGGCAGTTCGATGTGAATTCCAAGAATAAAGTAGTGTGTATGTGCTTACAGATGTTTATAACAGGCTATGCTGTAACAGCTGGAGCTACAGAAAGGCTTATATTTGGATATGATAGCTATGGAAATGTTTGTGGTCGGAGGAACACACCTGTGGTTGGTGCACCTTTGTCAGGACAAGATATGACAAACAAAAAGTGAGCAAATTATTATTTATACTATTTTAACATCATATCCATTATATTTGAAGTGAAATTTGATTTCTCATAAATCTATAATTGGTGTGGCTACAGGTATTTTACACAAAGGAAAAAATGCATAAATATCCTAATGCAACAATAATCTTTTGCTAAGATTCAATATATTTGGAAATCCTCTTAAGCCTTAAAATCATCTTTTTGTTTAATATATTATTAGAGTTTATCCTATATACAGTATTGGTCAGAATAAAATTGCAGTAGTATGCAGTATGAAACATTAAAGAGAAATTCGTTTTTTAAAAATCTGCTTTCGATGCCTAGATAAAAATTGTAGATAAAGTAAAACGCACATTTGATTCTTAAATAGAGATTTTCTCTCCGATCCTTAGATTTGTGTTCTATTTGAATTCATGTGGTTTGGAAAAAAAAAACTTTAACGTCAATTCAACTGCATTATGTGTATCAAGTTGTCCACAGGAGCAACTGAATTATTTGGAAGATATCCAGCTATTTGCAAATAACAATGGTATGAGGACAAATATATGAGTTCCTTTATATGCAATGGTTTTTGTATATCTTTACCTAATATCCATCCATCTATCTATCTATCTATCTATCTATCTATCTATCTATCTATCTATCTATCTAAAATTTATATTTACTGACAAAGAAATAAAGGGAGACTAGTTTGTCGTAAAAGCAGTTGCCTGAGGGCTCTTGGATTGGGGCTGAAAGGCGAAAGGAAGCAGTATGCGCCTTCCCATATTTGGGTAGACCAGGTTGCTTCAATAGAAAATCCATACACGTATACATACATACATACATACATACATACATACATACATACATACATACATCTGGGTGTGTGGTGGCTCAGTGGCTAAGATGCTGAGCTTGTTGATCGAAAGGTCGGTAGTTCAGTGGTTCGAATCCCTAGTGCCGCATAACGGGGTGAGCTCCCATTACCTGTCCCAACTTCTGCCAACCTAGCAGTTTGAAAGCACGTAAAAATGCAAGTAGAAAAATAGGGACCGCCTTTGGTGGGAAGGTAACAGCATTCCATGCACCTTTGGCATTTAGTCATGCCGGCCACATGACCACGGAGACGTCTTTGGACAGCGCTGACTCTTTGGCTTTGAAATGGAGATGAGCACTGCCCCCTAGATTTGCGAACAACTAGCACATATGTGCAAGGGGAACCTTTACAGTTATATATGTATATGTGTGTGTGTGTGTGTATTTGCTTAATTAATAAAAGATAGAATAAAATTATTGATTTTATACAAACATGGTTGAAAATAATTTTTGCCCTTCCACATTATTTTATTGCCATTGTATATCACACAGAATAGTTTCTTTAAGTTGGTCAGAGTTATGGAACCAATTGCTTATTAAAATGTCTAAAAATTAACATGGGCTTTAAAATTATCAATTTACGTAGATTTTTGTAATAAAATGAATATTTTGCCCAGTTTACTGATTCTGCTTTCTCCTTTTTTCATTTTTATGTCTTATATTTTAATTTTGCTATAACTTTAATCTTTAAAAAATTATGAAGTGTGATCTATATTTTTCCTTTAAAAAAATGGAACAAATCAGTAAAAATAATTTCAACACTCTGCACATGATTATGAACATATTTTATGGGTTTGTTTTCTGTAGGATCTTGCCTTTGCGTTTACAGTTTGAATGCTAGCAGTTGTATACACGGATCCAAAGCTTCTGAACTTTGCCCCGCCCTACCAGTGCCACCAAGGTAAGATCAACCGTGGGTATTATGTACATAGAATGAAACGCATTCAGTTCTCTAGTTTTGCATTGAAATGTTGCTCTTTTTCAGAAAAAAACTCAGTAGTTTCAAGGAAGGAATATTTAAAATATTCTGCATATTCTAAGCACTCTACAGGTAGTCCTTGACTCCCAATGGCACTTGTGACTGGAATTTCCATCACTAAGTAATATAGTTATAACTATATTCCTTAGCAGTTGAACTACATTGCTTAGCAATGGCAACCTCTGCAGTCCACTTGGCATCATTCACTGAATTCCACAGTTGTTAGACGAAACAACTTATTGGCAGCTTCCCATAATCAGTGGGAAAGCTGGCAAGAAGTTGCAAGTCCCAGGCTCTCAGGCAATAAGTGGCTGCTATCAGATGGGGGAAGATGTGAGAAGGGGTGCAGGGGAACGTTGAGAGTCTGTACACAGGATAGGAAAATGTATATGAAGGTGTGAGAGAGTGTGTGACTTTCATTCCAGTGTGTTCACTTTTTAACATTTATTATATATTTTTTTTAATTGTCCCAGTTTATCTTTTCCGCTGTTTAATCGATGTGTTCCACGGAACTTCAAATGCTATTCCAATTTCGCACCTGTATTAATAGATGTGGTAAATGAAGTGGACTTTTTTCATCGTATTCTGGGTGGGCTTATGGCAGGAAGAGATACGGTAACGGGACTGTGCATCCTTTCATTAGGTAAGTTGAGTCTATGTTTATTTCATGTAAACGTTATTTGTATTTATCTTTTAAAAAATTATTAGTGCATTACAAAATTCCCCATGAAGAAAAATATATCTGATCATATATTTAGTTTAAAAATCCTCCATTCTCCATATCACTAATGTATTTCAATGAGTAATAGAGGGTTTTCTTATTGAAGTATATAAAAGGTAGAGAATATTTATCCTAAAGAAAAAATACCCATATCAATGTTGGAGAAATGGGATAAAAACACAAAATCTATCTAAAATCATAGCCAAGCCTTTATAAGACTGACCAGATGAATCCAGAAAGGTATGCAAACTTTTGAATTGCAGAACTTTCTCTGAATGGCATATTTTTAAAAATGGAGTAGAGAAGGAAGAATAGGAGCTCATATGTAATTTTTACAAAATCTGTTCATAAAACAGTTGCTGCTGGGAAGAATTGGGGTGAATCAGTGGTGGGTTTCAAAAAATTTTGCTACCAGTTTGGTGGGCGTGGCTAGGTGGGGGCATGTGATTGAGTGGGCGTGGCCAACTTGACATCACCCACCCATTCAGTCACATGACTGCCCCCCCCCCCGCCACACCAACAGGAAAAGGTAGGAAAAATTTTGGAATTTCCACCTATACCCCCGCCCTCCCTTCGCCAGTTGTCCCTGTTTCCCCTCCTTTAGCGGCCCCAGCCCTAGCCCCGCTTTCTCCCCCCCCCACCGCTGCTGTTTGGGCTGCTTACCTTCTGCGACGGCTGGTCCAGAAGGCAAGCGGACCGGAGTTTTCGGCAGCCTCCAGCCAGCCGCCGCTCCTGGAAAGCGGCTCTCAAAGAGGTGGTGGCTGGCTGCACGCTGCTGAAAAGTAGCAGAGGTCAAGGAAAAAGCTTCTGGCGTTAACGCCATGTTCTTTGCGCATGTGCATCCCATCGGACTTACAAGGCAATGGGATGCATGTGCACAAAAAACATGGCGGCGACGAACATGATGGGCGGGGTGGGTGACCGGGGGACCGGTTCGGGGCAGGGCCAGCTGGCTACTGCTACCGATTCGGCGACCTTGGCCAAGTTTCCACCAACGGTTCATGTGAACCGGCTGAATACCACCTCTGGTGTGCATGATAATTACTACCGGTAGTAAAAAAAAATTCATTCTAATAGAGGAGTGTCCAATTGGCCCACATGGATGGGTTACACACAGGCACGCCCACCCTAGTTCTAGTTCTCACTTAACAGTTACTTGTTCTGTGACTGTTTAAAGTTATAGTGATGAATGAGTGGGACTTAGAACAGGTCTTCATGGTTGCAGCCATTGCATCCTTACAGTAATATGATTTGGGCTCTTGGCAACCAACTCACAATTATGGTGGTTAAAGAGTCCCAAGATTACGTGAACACCATTTGCAACTTTCACTGATGGCTTCCAACAAGGGAGAAGCCAACAAGTCACAAAATGACTATCAGATGTGAGACACGGGATTCGTTTAATAGCAGCTATCATAAGTTGGTGGAATCATGTGATGGTGAACTTTTGTTAGAATTCTCAGCCCCAGTTATTGTTGGTAAACAAGGACTACCTCTAGTTTAATCATTATTAAAATATTATGAATTCTGACCCTTTTTCTAAATTATGTCTTTCACTTTCATTCAGAATTTAGCAATTAATAATTTGCTAATGTAAATACACACTCACATGATTCTTACACACACATGCACCTATATATTTATGAATGAGTATCATGTACACTTTTTGTTGATTCAGAAAGATTAATACATGATATTTTAAAATTACAATGTGTAATTCAGTTTTTACAAAGAGGAAAATAATTCTGCAAATGCAATTAAAATGAAATGAACAGCATAAGAAAATTGGAAAGTTGATCATGTATCCTTAAAAATAAACAATAATGAATATAATAGAATCTAAACAAAAATGTAGTACTGAATTGGAAGAGAAATTGCATTAATTTCTATCTCAAAGTGATAAGACCTGCATGAAGATATATAGAATTGATTGTTAAAATCAAAGACAGCATGTGCACAGTGAAGCTGCCATTGGATCCTATAATATTTGGCAATTAAATGGGCAAGGAATGTAATTTTCATCTCTAGATACAAAGAAAGTTTCCATGTACTCCACTTAATTAGCTTGTTAAAATAAGCAATCTATTCCATTATTTTCATTGCAGTTTTGTCTGCCCTAATGATGTTAGCCTTCAGATGCATCAATATGCTCGTGGTCCATATTTTTCTTACACTGTTTGTATTTGGATTATTATGTAAGTATTTATAATTATAATTTAATTTACAATTTAGTAAAACTGGCCTTTGTGCCAAATAGTTTTATCAGCTATAGATTAACATGAGGGCTTTTCACTTCCTTTCATCATGATAAAAATCTTCCATATCCTGAAAAATATAATCAGAAATCTTAAAATGTAAAGAACTACTTGCAGAAAAAAATGGAACATTCATGGTTTTTTCTGTATTTCATTCAAAAACCACTAATAAATAAAGTGATTCAATGAAAAAATAGATCTGATTCTTCTGACATCTAGTTTACTAGCAAATGAAAAATAACTTCAATAGGATTCGTAGGTTAGTACTCAAACATGTACTTTGAATATGAAAGTCTGGTATCTGAAGGGATTCAGAAGTATAAGAAAACTCTTAATTATTGCTCTCTTCTTAATTATTTGATCAGGCATTCCTGACTCTTTTGAACTTGTTTTAAGGTACCATATTTTTCAAACTATAAAATGCACTGGAGTATAAGATGCATCTAGATTTCAAAGAGGAAAACAAGAAAAAAAATAGTTTTGGTCTCCACATGTCTGGTTTTTGTCCTCCCTGGCCTCCAGGAGCACTCTACAGGCCTCCCAAACCATCTGTGTGTCCCGCTTTTGTGAAAACGGCCCCGTTTTGGCCACCTGAATCCCCATGCATCCTGCTTTTGCCCTCCCCAGCCCCCAGGAGCGCTCCGTAGGCCTCCCAAACCCTCTGCACATCCCTTTTTCGCCAAAAGGACGCGTGGGGTGTGTGTGTGTGTGTAATTTTGGGAGGCCAAAAACGGCTGTATTTGGTCTGTAAGAGACAGTCATTTCTGCCTACTTTTTTTGGGGGGGTGGGGAGTGTGTCTTATAGTCTGAAAAATATGGTAAGAGTTTTTCAGAGTGCAGGGTGGTGGTGGAGAGAATTAGTAAAAAAAATACCTATATTCCAAAAGAAAAATATATGTGGAAAGAAAAATACATTAATGAATGAAGTGTAAAAGTGAAATAAAGTTCCAGATACCAAGCTATTTATTTCACTTTTTATTTATTTTTATATATATATATATATATATATATTTATTTATTTATTTATTTATTTATTTATTTATTTATTTATTTATTTATTTATTTATTTATTTATTTATTTATTTATTTATTTATTTATTTATTTATTTATTTTGTTCGTTCTATTTTACAAAAAACAAACCCTAAAGACTTTGGAGGTCTTCTAGTCCAACCCCCTGCTCCACCATTCAAGGCAAGTGACTGTCCTGTCTCTTAGAATGCACGATAAGATAAGTCTTGGCTATCACTGTGGATAGATCACCCTGTTCTATGAAATAAAATGTGGGGGGGAGGAATTGAACCTCTCCCTTATTGCCAAATTGTGGCGTAATGGATCAGCTTTTTCAGCATCCAAAAAACATGCTACATTACCAAGAACCTGAAATCTTACCTAATTCTACCACATACTACACAGTAAGAACTTTAGGTAACAGAGAAAAAATGTTTTACTGAAACTCACATGAGCTTTGCAAGTTTTCCTTGTGTAGACATTCAGTTCCACACAGTTTAAAGAGAGGGAGTGATTTTCTGCCTAAAGTTTCCTCTCAAAAAATTATTTTTGATTTTCATTTAAACCAATTAAGTGGTTCTTCCTACCATCTTTCCAACAATCTTTCTACCACTCAAGAATGATCTGTAACCGGCATTATTTATTATTAAACTTACATGCCACCCACCTTGCCAAAGGTGACTCTAAGTAGCTTACAGGCATTGATTAAAATGCACTATAAAATATTAAAACAATACATGAAGAGCTTTAATTTAAAAATTTAAATCAAAATAAAATTAAGCAGGATGGAGAGAGAAGGGAGCAAAGTGTATACAGGGAAGAGTGGATGTTATCTACTCTATTAGCCACCTCTAAAATGCCACACCCCAATTGTGGCTCCAGGCTAGCTGGCACAACCAGGTGTTCAAGGCCAAAAGGGGAGGAGCAGATCTGACTTTGTGGGGCAAGATGTTGCAGAGGGCAGGAGCCATGGCAGAAAAGCATCTTCTAGACCCTGACAAGAAATTCCTTGGCTGAAGATTCTCTAAGGCAAGGGTGTCAAACTCACTTCATCACATGACGTATCATGATTTTTTCCCCCTTTACTAAACTGGGTGTGGCCAGTGTGATGCATCCGGGCCACGGGCCGCGAGTTTGACACCCCTGCTCTAAGATACAAACACATGTTCCTTCATAAGAACCCAGTTATAATCAAACATCCTTAGCAGGTAATTGGAACAGAAGGTAATACACATCAACATTATTGTCTCACAAAAATGTAAACTAGAGTAGAATTTTAGTTTTGTGTTACCTTTTTTTGTATCTACCTAATTTTTTAGTCTCTCTGGAACTGCAGTTGAATCATGCTGAGTAAATGCTTGATGATAAGCTTAATATGCCAGTGCTGCTCTTTTATCTTTTAAATTAAATAAACATTGCTGGATTTCTGTGTTTGTTCTAGTTGTCTCAGGTGTTATGTGGTGGCTTTATTACAATAACAGCAGCGGACTCAGCATAGAATTAGAAACTGAAAAAGAAAATATGAAATTATTATATGGACTTTCTATTATATCTACAGTTATTGTGGTAAGGCATCTATGTATATTATCACTAATATTCTATGGATACTTTATTTAATATAGGATAAGATAGCACTTCATCAGAAGTATTTGCTGAATTAAAAGCTTACAGTTAATTTCTTATTTGTAGTTGCTTCTAGCAATTAAATTGCTTCTAGTAGGTATACATAACCTGTAAAAAGCCAGTGTTAGTGCAGTTGAACAAACACAAATCAACACTTGCTGCAGATGATTTATCCTTCCTTGATACGGCTATTATTGAACAACCATAACATAGAAACATGCATCTTCTGTCTTCTATCTGTATGATAGAACTGTATGACACCCCTGACCTAAACCCTAACCTGTGTTGCAGTTTTAAGTCATAAATACATCTCAAGTACATCGATCTGAAACTTCAAATTATATTTGATTGACACATTTGTTGTTTACTATACCCTTATATTAATTGCTGCTAAGGTTTTATTTATCAGTCCTCTTAATTATCAATCCTCTTAATTATTTAAGAGGACTCATACATGAAAAGTAATAGCATCAGTCATAATATCCAAATAAATCAGATTTCAGGGATGCCTGGATGCGACTTATTTTTTTAAATTAATCTATAATTTTCAGAATCTTTAGTGAAGACAGAAGATCCAGTTGGTCAGTAATGGAACTTGATGTAAAAATACACTGTACACAACTGACTCGAACCTTGTAGTAATACGGCTAGGAATGTATTCATTTTTAAAATCAAATTACTTGATTCTACCAGTTAAATGAGCATCAGGGTACAATGGAATAGGACATATTTAAGTTGTAGAGAGAGAAAACACACAACCACTGCACTTGTGGATTGTACCAATGTAAATTAGGCTTTTGTGTCCATCATCAAATTCAATTAATAGAGATTTGTAGGCCCCAAGCGTCAGTAGTAGCAGTGTTTTTGCCTCATTAACCACTATATCCATTTGCTGGCACAAGGGGGCAGCAGATATCTCAAGGAAGATTGCTGCATTAACAATGCACAAAAGTATATTTTGAATAAACTTTTTTACTTAACATTTTTAGCATTGTACTGTTAAAGATCTTTCAGTGTATAAGAAGTGACAGATCAAACAAACTGCACCTCATTTTTAATCATACATTTGACTGGTCTTTATATTGTTGCATTTTCCTGCTGTATAATTGTAGCTGTTTATATTTAGATCAGTAAGAAAATGTTAAAGAAGTATCTAACACGTACTCACTTGTTGAAGTTATGTTTGAGCCTTTTCTCTATAGGATCTATGGTTTTCACAGTGTATCTTCTACATATTTTCTTGGGCAGAAGTGTGGTGCAAAACTGATAATAGTATTGAAATGTTTATCTCTGTGTTGGTGTATTTATAATGTAGATTTGTAAGACTACCAATCTCAAAATTATTTGGTTAGTGGACAAATGAAAAATTAAGTACAGTTCCTAGACTTGATTCTCATTTGGTAATAGAAACATTGTAATGCATTGTTTTTTCTTTTTATAGGTGATTCTAATTGTCTTGATAGTGTTATTAAGGAAGAAGATTCACTTGATTATTCAGCTCTTTCAGGCTGCCAATAAAATAATTGGCAAAGCCCCCTTTTTATATTTTCAGCCTGTTTGGACGTTTGTAATACTTATTTTATTCTGGATGTACTGGGTGGCTGTGCTCCTTAGCTTAGGAACTGCAGGTCAGTAAAGTTACATCAATTCTCTTTGCTACATCAATATATCATTTTTCCCTGATGATCAAAAGTTATTAAAATTGTTCCAAGGTGTGTAAATATGTTTACGCATGAGTATTGCGCAAGCTATTTTGTTTTCTAGAATTGCAAAATACTGTGGATCTAGAACCAGTCAAGCTAAACCCTACATTGATTGTTACCTGATTATTATAGATTGGCTTAAGTTGTAATTTTATGAACAGCATATCCTAGCCATGTGTATTTACTTCTCTTGGTCTCCTGTTATTTGTCCTTAAGATAAAAACAGCATTTCCTACAAAAAGAGAAAATAGTTGCAATTAAGGAGGCTTGGGTGGTTGTGGTCTTGACCAGTGGTGGGATTCAAATTTAAAAATTGGTTCTCTGCCCTAATGATTTCTTCCAACAACCAGTTCAGCAAACAGCTCAGAAAGTTAACAACTGGTTCTCCTGAAGTGGTGCAAACTGGCTGAATCCCACCACTGGTCTTGAGTCAACTAATGAACCTGTACTTCTTCAAAATGTATAGTATTACTTGAATTAAGGAAACTTAATAGTTTTAATTGTATGATTTAATACACCTACTAAGGCAGTATTTTGTTTCGACTATGGAAATAAAGGAGAGGGTTAGAAGCCTACAGATCATATATAAGTTTAGGATTAGTATGAGTACAATTGTATGAGAATAAAATACCAGTGCAAAAATTAACAGTCAGCCAACTAAGTGCTTCTTTAGTGGGAAGAAACAATTACTACTTAATTTTGTTTCTAGTTGCAAAACTTCAAAATGAAAAAGTAATTGAAAAACTATTCAGTTGATGTAGAATCTAAGCCAAACCATTGCTTGAAGTGAGGGTTCTGAAATCTAACATTAAATGCTGCTCTTTATGTTCTACCATTTAAACCACTTAAACTAGTAGATATTTTAAATGGCTATATAATACTATTTATTGTGTTCTGTCACTTTAATATGGAAATACAGATTAGTAGATGTGTGTGACCGGAAAAAAAAATTGGAATGGTTGTGTGCAGTTTTCCTTTAGCTGACCTTAGCTAATGTGTTGTTAGGTTACAAGGAAACACTTTCTATAACCTTGAAAAGACAGCTAGCTCGCCTTTATATGTAGGAGTGTGATTTGAAGGTCACATATTTCCTAGACAATGTGCTTCACTTAGAATACTTATAAAGTTTTTTCTCTTTCAGTCCCTGCCCAGCCATCCATTTAGAAGCAGTTAGAGGTTCTAATTCATAATGGACATGTTAATGTCTGAAATTGATAGAATAGTAACAGCCACTAGATCTATTAGAAAGTTTCCTTGTTTGTTTTGCTTTTCTTTCCCAGGGTAAGGTATTCAGAAAAAAAAGTACAACGTAAATACATTATTCTTTTCTCTGGATGTATGTATTTTCTAGTATAGATGCATATTCTTGTCTGCTTTTGAAATTTGTTTAATTTTATAAGTCTTTGTTTTCTCTCCATGGAATGTTGAGCTTCGTGTTAGCTATACCTAATACCTTAAGTTATAATTGATTCAGGCAGTTCTTATTTAATGACTGTTTTGTTTAGTGACTTCGCAGTTACTATAGTAAGGAAAAAGTAACTTTGTGATGAATCCTCACATTTATGACCTTTACTGGTCTGTAAAGCAAAGAAAAGCTGCATCAAGATCATAGGCATGGTTGCTGTTTCACTTAGTGACCACTAAACCTAATAAAATGGAGTTGCTAGTCACAATTGTAATTGTTATAAGAGTACCTGTATATACAAAGCTGTCTCAGTGTTTTAAAAGTTTATAATTGTAGCTCATTTTGATGTGACTTAAACATTTTGTGGCTGCACTTTGTTCCTTTTTTTTAACCTATCCATAGTTTTTATTTTTTATTTTAGCGTAAACATCGTGTCTTAGTCTGACGTTTATCTTTTTATTCATTTTTATCGTCTTAAATTCTTCATCTATAATCAGTTTCAAATATTTTCATTATAAATTGTTTCTAAAATACGATAAACAGTCAGTTGAATAACTGCTGAATAAGCTAAAAAAAGGACAGTAGAAGAATATCGATTTCTATTCTTTGTGCCTTAAATTTATAGACAGTCCGCAAGTCATTTCAGGAGGCCAAGTGAAATACAAAATTCGATTTGGAATCCGCTACATGTGGTGGTATCATTTACTGGGGCTTATCTGGACAAGTGAATTTATTCTAGCATGTCAGCAAATGACTGTGGCTGGGACTATAGTTGCTTGCTTCTTCAACCGGTATGTACAACAGTTAATCTAATTGCCAAAAACTTGTTTCTTAGCTTGCTTTTACTGTATTTTTAAGAGATTAGGGGGGGGGGAAATCAAACAATCCTGTAAGCATATATAAACAAGCCCTCTCAAAGTCAGTGGATTCCTTTCTTTGTAAGTATAAACAGAATTATATAATTATTGAGGAATGTGATGAGAGCAGTTGATCTTTATTGGTTGATATTCTATTCTGTGAACTAAGTGGCTTTCTTTCAAATTTTGCTTGTCTCATTAATTCAGTGGCTTCATTCATGCCTAACACAATCTTTAATTTAGTAGTACATCAACAGGATTCAGACTTCTAGACTTTCCCACACTACTTATGCTATTCTGGCATGACTTTGGTGAAAAGATGAGAAACATTTGCTCATCTAATAGCAGTTTTCTATTGGATACAAATTACAGCGGGCTTTAAATTAATTGTTTGTTTGTATCCAGAAAGTTCAAAACGTGTTTGTAATCCAAGGTTGTTATTAAACCATAGTTAAATGAGTGCAGATTGTGTTTTATATACATTTTATTAAAAATATTTAAAAGAATATAAAACTAACAAATTAATACAGCATAAAGAGAAGAGAGAGAGAGGAAGAAAAAACAAAAGTACAAAAAATATGAGGAAGCTTCTGATTTCCTCTGCTGTATGGTTATCAAAAAAAGCTAACTTTTTTTTGTAGCCGTTTTTTTCTAATCAAAATAGCAAATCATAAGTGCATTCTTTTCTGTTTCGTGCAAAAAAGTCTATGAAGTGTTTCCAATCAACCATAGATACTGTTTTCGGTTTCAATTATATTTTAATCTTTAAAATCATTTGAATTCATTATTATTTATATCTAAAAGTTTTTTTAGCTTTTTTACATGTCCTCCAAATGATAAAATGTTACTTCACATTGTTCATATTTCTAGCAAAGATTTTAAACACCTTTATACATTCTAGAATATTTTTTGTGGTGATAAATCATTTTATAAAATTCTCTTTTAAGATTAGATAATAATGGAAATTTTAGTCCTTTCAACCACCTACTTTCTGATTGATCCATTTATATATAATAACCAAAAAATTTAATCAATTTTATCATACATTCTTTTACTTGTTCTTTTTTCACATATTTCAACAAGTTTATACATATTAGCAATAACATTTTAATCATTAATACATAGTTCTGTTTCAAACTCAATCCTATCTTCAAACAGTCAAATCTTTTATTCACTTCAGATCTTTCTGATAATTGTTTATTAGAAGACCAGTGATAAGTAAAAATTTTATTGTCAAATCTTTGAGTTTATTTTTCACTTTCTTTGAGAAAATTCTAGCATGATAAATTAGCCATTCATGTTTACTTAGCATTTCTCATCTAAAATAATTGCATATTGTTTTGAAACATAACACAAGAATGAATATAAAACCAAAGTAGATGCTTTTAACTTTCAAGTGAGAAATCAGACTCATAAATGATACAAGCAGTTATTTAGAATTAAATCAATCAAGCTTGCTGTTTCATTTTGAAATAATATTTAACTAATCTATAAGATTTGTTGGTCTGTTTATATACAATAAGTTGCTTGTTTTTTTAGCATGGTGTATTATATGTGTGTATATGTATTAGTGAATGTGCGTGATAAGGTTCTATGTTCTAGAAATTCTATCAAAAAGGAAGAGGGAAATCAGTGCCTCTGGCATCAATTAAACTACAATCCAAGCAATGGTTTATTGAGTTTCAGCCTGGAAGAAATTATACACAGTTTTCCACTTAACAACCATTCGTTTAGTGACTCTTTGAAGTTACAGTGGCACTGAAAAAAGTGGTTTATAATTATTTTTCACATGACCATTGCAGCATCCCCATGGTCGTGATCAAAATTCAGACATTTGGCAACTGGTATGTATTTATGATGGTTGCAGTTTCCCAGGTCTTTTGCCACCTTCTGACTAGCAAAATCAATGGGGAAGCCAGATTCACTTAACCACCATGATACCAACTTACCAAGTGCAGTGATTCACTTAAGAGCTGTGGCAAGAAATGTTGTAAAATGGCAAAATTCACTTAACAACTGTTTTGCTTAGCAAAATAAATTTTGGGCTCAATTATAGTCATATCTTGAGGCCTGTAGTATCAGAAGAATTTATCAGATAGCTGTCCCTAAAAGCTGATTTTTCATTAAATATTGTAAATACTGAAATATTTTGTACCCTCAAAGGCTTCACAGTTCTCCATTGTTTCAATGAAACTTGGAGATTATCCACAATTAGAACTGGAATTCTAATTTTTATGTTTTACTATTTGGTTAATAGCACAATGTGCTTTAAATTATATTGATAGATTTAGATTTTCTCCTATGTTTCTCATCCTCTTGCATAGGTAAACAGATTTTTGTGTTTGAATTAACGTGCCTGGCTTACCCAGAACGGTTAGTCTGTAGGGAGCTGATTTGTTGGATTATGAACCCTAGGTTCATTGGGCAGGTGGTTCTGTCTTTAAATATTCTTACATGGCTCAATAACTCATTTGTAGCCAGAATGGGAATCACCAATCAATCCCACAAGTGTAAACTAAGCTTGGAAAGTTAAGAAAAGATGAAGAAGAGGACCCTTGTTGCTATTTGTCTGCTTTTGTACGAAAAGCCCTAGGGCCATGATGACGAATCTATGGCACACGTGCCACAGGTGGCATGCGGAGCCATATCGGTGGGCACGTGAGCTCAGCTCCGGTATGTATGCATGCGCCAGCAAGCTGATTTTCGGGCCTTCTGGGCCCACTGGAAGTTGGGAAACACGCTCTAGAGGCTTTCTAGGAGCCCGGGCAGGGCAAAAACGGCCTTCCTCACCCCTCCGGAAGCTGGAAATGCCCATTTTCTGACTTCCAATCGGACCGGAAGGCCCGTTTTTTCACTCTCTCCAGGTTCCAGAGCCTTTCTAGGAGCATGGGGAGGGCAAAAAATGGGCCTATCGGGCCCACCGTAGCATCGCATGCCGAGCGTGGGGGAGCATGCGCACATGGGAGGGCGGGGTGCATAGAATTATGGGTGTGAGTGCGCACGTGACACACACACACACACACACACACACCGGCAGTGCCCACGCTTTTGGCATGCGATGGCAAAAAGGTTAGTCAGCATTGCTCTAGTCTAGGGATTGAGCCCATGCATTTCAGAATCACTACTTCATAAGGTTTCAGTTCTATTTATAACAGGGATGCCTCACCCCTGTTAGATATGAAAGATTTTGGTTAAATTCTTTCCGTTTCATAATTTTCATAAAATGTCAGCATGGTGTAAATATTTTACTTCAGTAGCTTGGTGAGGAGAAAGAAGGAATTACACGCTAATTATATCCAGTAATGCGTAATATTTTAATTTTGTTTTACTACAAAATATGTAATTTAAATTTGTATTCAGTTTGCAAAGAAATGTAAATATTATGTCTTGTGTCTGAAAAACAGTTTTGTTTTTCAGACACTTTCTTTTTAGAACATAACTAAGGATTTTGAGCATCTACACAGAAGAAATACTGCATAAAATACTGTATTTTTCGATGTATAAGATACAATTTCTACCCCCCAAAAATCGGTGGAAATGTCTGTGCGTCTTATACAACAAATGTAGCTGAAGCCCCGCCCACATGCCAGCCCCTACCCTTCGGCCTCTGCCTCCCAGCAATTTGCCTCCTTGCCGCAAACAGCAAACAGCCTGGTCAGCTTCAGCACAGCCTGATTTAGCACAAGCAGCTGATTAATGGGTGGATCTGCCTCCCAGAATACCGCGTATCAGCTGTTCCAGGCTGCGACAATCGCCACTGCCCATCGCCACCTCTGTGTGCCCCATTTTCGACCCATTCTAGGTGATGGGGATCACCGTTGCTGCCTATCCCTACCACCTGGAACAGGCCGAAAATGGGATGCACAGAGGCTGAAAATGGGGGGTGATAGGCGGCAGCAGCAATGGGTGGTGGTGATCCCTGCAGTCTGGAACAGCTGATAGGCGGTATTCCAGGCTGTGCTGAAGTTTACCAGGCTGTTTGCTGCAAGGAGGCAAATTACGCAGAGGCAGAGGCAGATTCCCCCCCCCCTCCCCAAAAGCTAGATGCATTTTATAGTCCGGAGCGTCTTATAGTCTGAAAAATACGGTACTTTTAGAACACACAGGATTATAGCAAAATTTTCATAAAACTTTAATTTTTAACACTGCATCCTATTATCATCCTTTTAACCAGAATGTATAGGATAAATAATTTGGGACTAGTTTAATTCCAGCAAGAAATGTTGATTTGACCAATATTTCCTCTAATTTTCTGTTTTTGCCATTTGTTTGAATCTCTTTCAAATATGATTACATCATGTCAGAACTAAACTTGACTTTCTTAATACCACTGATAATTGTAAAAGTTACACAGTAGACGTTTAAATTGAAAACCTTACACTTCCAGAGGGAAATGTGAATTCCCCCTGGTGTTGATCTCTCTTCCTATTATTTGCTTTGTCAGCCTTTAGAAAATGAGATGAATCGATACAGTAGAACAATGTTATAAATATAGAAAAGAAAAAAACAACAGTGTTATTCACATATTTTGTGGGAGGGACATGAACCAGAGCTTTGTTTATCGCAGTCTGTGTAAAGCTTTCCTTTTTACCTAGTAAGCAGTTACAGGAAACTGGAGAGGCTTTAGTTTTGCAAATCTGCTTCCTTACTACACAGTCCATTAGGCACTCTGCTCTTTTCTCCTAAGCAGAATTAAACTGGGGAGGGTTGTGAGTTGTTTCAGCTGGATTACCTATTGCAGGAGACATCTGTTTGACCTAAAACAATAATAATGAAACATGCTTTGCTTTTTTTAAAATTTTGATGAAAGATGCATTCCTTAGAAACTCTAATGAAAACAAGGGGTTCAGATAACAGTATGCTATGTAGTTTGTGCAAATAGGCTCTGCATATTCAAACATATAGCTAGAATTTTACTTTACATTCTTTGGAAACTTGATTGATTGGCAGAGTACTTCAATAAACATACACTGAGGTCCCAACTCAGCCATCATATTCATTGATTCTCATTGGGGGAAGACTTTTATCCTATATCACCGTTTCTAAAATTTCCCAGTATTATTTTGTAGCAAAAATTGCTTGATTGTTAAGGATCTCTGAGGAAAATAAGCACTATATAATTCTCTACTACTAAAATCAGTAGTAGGAATGCTGGAAGCTAGCTTTAAACTTTGAAAGCTGCTGCTGTAGGATTAAATGCCTCTCAGAATTAAACAAAGAACAAATGTTATTAATATATTTTTAAAAATCATAACAGCAAGAACAATAAAGCGCGTATAAGAGTAGTATCGATCATGAAGAGAGTGTAGGAAAATGTTGCTAAAACAGCAGCCCAGAAGCATTTTCTCATAGTGGTGTTTCCTTCAATCCCTTTTAAATGTCATGCAATATTTACATGAATGCACTACTAGAAACACCATGAGAATTGCCCTAGTTTCTCTCCTCAGCATATTACATGACCTTGAATCTGCAGTGCTAGAGAAGATTATATGTGTCAGTAGACCAGCTGATGGCATTCTTTAAGTCCCTATTATTTTTGCTAAGGATTGAGTGCTTTATACCTTTTATATATTTGGCTTGATTTTAGATACAAAGAAGAATATCGGGTCTTTTCCCATTTTTCCTTGCCAAGAAAGAGGCAAGGAAATTATTGGTTAGAATCACTTAAAAAATTTCTAGACTTTTCCTAGACGTTTCAGAACATACGGTTTGTGCACATTAATTATCTAATCTTGCAAGTAAAAAGTAATCAAGCAAAGACAATTTCTTCTTGTAATGTCTGTAAGAAATTAACTACTAATGAATGCATCATCCCTCATATATATCAAATATTGTACTCTTGGTTTCTGTACTAATTTAACTATGAAATCATAATATCTTCAGACGTTACGTTCAAATGTGAGTACTTATTAAGAGGCATTTTGATTTATCTCAATTGAAACAGAGATAAAAAAACCTATTTCAAACAGAATTAAAACCATTTGAAATATGTTAATAATTATTTTGTACAAAAATCCAGTCATTATCCTTAAATAGACTTGTAGGCTGGTAACTAAAACATATGCATACCACTTTTATGGTATTTCCTATTCAAAATACTGAAACACAGGAGAGCAGTACAGCCATTTAGCTGTAGCGTAGCAATAAGAAATTTTTGTGGGTCCTTGGGAATTTATGTTAGAACAGACATTTTAGTGGATGTTCTTTTGCCCTGGCAAAATAAGTTTTTTTGAATCTAATTTAGTTTACTTCACTATATTGTAGTATCCAGTGTTGGCTAAATAGGAGTATGCTTAATTCTAAATTCTGTTTTTCTTACTTTATTTACCGGTAATTTGTTGTTCTTTTACCATTTTTATTTTTAAAAGCCTCAAAAGTTTTACAAGCAGCTGGCAAGCGCATGAAGCTTCATTTGCGCATGCACAGGATTAGGTTGCATACACGAAACCATTCCTGCCCCTGCTTCCAGTCCATGGAGCCAGAAAGGTTGGGGACCACTGCTTTATAGCACTCTCTAAGCGGTTCACAGAGTCAGCATATTGCCCCCAATGATCTGGCTCCCCATTTTACCCAACCTCAGAAGAATGGAAGGCTGACTCAACCTTGAGCTGATCAGGATCGAACACCTGGCTGTGAGCAGAGTCAGCCTGCAATTCTGCATTCTAACCACTACACTACCAGGGCTCATTTTGCTACTATCTTTGCTTTCTTTTGCCACAGTCTTATTTCTATTTTCAACCTTTGTATTTTGTGATTTTCTTCAGTTCTTTCTCTTCTGTTTCACTGTTTCCAAATAATGCCATGACCACTATCCAGACATTTTTGTCATTCTTATCAACAGTTGTTATGTCTGGGGTATTAGTTGGTGTTACGTGCTGCCTGTTTGAATTCTAAAGTCCCAGAACACATCTTCATTTTCTATTACTCTATTTTTCTGATGTATTTGGAACATTCCATGCCCACCTATTTTCTTTTGTAAGTAGAGCCTGTCAACATGGTTGCAAGGATGAAGGGCATGTTTCATTGTCATTATTTTTCTTAATTATTAATCCATTATTAAATTTATTTGCTGCCCATCTTGCTATTCAAGGTGGCTCTGAGAAACTAATACTCCTTTCTTCTCCTATTTTTACAACAATAACTCTGTGAGATGAGTTGGGCTGAGAGGGAGTGACTGGCTCACACAATTACCTAGCCAGCTTTCGTGGCGGCTAAGTAGGTAGCTTTCAGGTGAGATTACATGGAGATAGGTGGAGTGGAAATTACATTAGTTGGCATTTTCTCTCTTGGCTTGGCTGTTTCTCTTTGCACATGGCTACTTTCTCTCTCTTTTCAGCCTTACCATGAAAGTTGTCTGTAAAGAGTAAATGTGCCCCATGATAATTTGTGTGGAAACAGTAAACCTTCAACAGTCAACTCTACTGCTTTCTCCTGTTCAGAAATCTTCCAGTTTTAAGTCTTTATTTGTCTCCTCCCTCCTATGGGAAAAAAACCTCTACAGCAGGTTTTCCCAAACTGAGCTTTGAGAAGATGCAGGCAGAATCCAGGAAAGGATTCAAAATCCAGGGTTTTCAATTTTTTTATATCTTTATTAAAAAATAGTTTCATTATATGGTTTTCATTGTTCATTTGTGTTCATTTTTAGGGGAGATCTGTACACTTAAGACTACAACTAAACTTACTAAATGGTTGTAACCATCTTGAGAAGTACACCCATTTTTTTCCTTTCTCAAAATGTGTCAGAAAAGGAATTAAATTTGAAAGAGGAAAACTTCTCACTCAATTTTTAAATGCAGTTTGTCCATGTATGAGATGTTGTATAGTATTTTGTGATTATTTATACACATTTGGACCTCAGTAAGTTACTTTCTACTTAGAAGCAAAGCATTTAGATTCTGGAAGTTGGGCCTTTCCCCACTTCTGAACCCACCAAGATCTGAACTAGGAGCTGCATTGCATGTCCTCTGCTGTTCCCACTGACAATTCTCACCTTGTCTCTTTTGCCTTTATTCTCAATCACTGCCAGCTATCTAACTTCACTCCAAGGCCTCTAAATCTGCCTTAACAGATTTTCATACGTCTTGAGGTTTGTTTTGGGTCTGTTGAAAAAGAAGAATTCCATTATAATATGAGTATACACGTAGACCTTGACTTATGACCACAATTGAGCCCAAAATTTCTGTTGCTAAGTAAGACATTGGTTAAATGAGTTTTGCCCCATTTTATGACTTTCCTTGCCACGGTTTTTAAGTGAATCACTGCAGTTATTAAGTTAGTGACACGGTTGTTAAATGAATCTGGCTTTGTTCTGCCCTAGCTATGGACCCCAAAGAACACAGCACACACAAAGTCTGTACAAACCTTAGTTTACTAAAATAAAGCCATTTTTTTTTTACAAACAAAGGCTGTTAATGAACTTTCTTAACAGCCTGCAAGAATCCAAAGAATAAATAATCTTAATCTTACTATGGTTGGCAGAAAGCCCAGAAGCAATTTGCAGAGAACTAAGATCAAAGCATGAAGGAGAGTGAACGGTTGTTCCCTGCAAATTGCTTCAGTCAGCATTCCTCCTTAAATAGACTAAGGGAGTGGCCAATTAGCCCCAAGCCTTACTCTTGAGGAGACCTTCTGCTGAGGAGCCACTCCTGCCTTTTGGCAACTGCATGCCTGTGCATCAAGAAGAGGCTCCTCCTCTTTGTCTTCTTCACTTAAAGGAGCTTCTGGAGGTTCTGAAGGCCCTGGCTGAATCCCTGCTCTGGCACCACATCTTCTCCAGCCTCATTGTCTGACTCGAGTGCCACACTAGCCTCTTCGCTGTCCGAATCAGCCACCAGCCGCAGAGGCTGTGTATGGGCCACAACAGGCTGCCCATTTTGACTTTGCTTGTCAGAAGGTTACAAAAGGCGATCACATGACCTTGGGACACAGCAACGGTCATAAATATGAAACATCTGAATTTTGATCATGTGACCATGGGGATGCTACAATAGTCATTAAGTGTGAAAAATGGTCATAAATCACTTTTTTCAGTGTTGTTTTAACTTCGAAGGTCACTAAATGAACTGTTGTAAGTCGAGGACTACCTGTATAGCTTCTGAAATGGAATTGACTAAATGAACAGAGATGATAAAATGACACAAAATTTAAATTGATCAAAAGTGTTATTTTATTTATTAACGAAATGTATATGGCTGCCCAAATCACTCTGTGACTTCGAGTTTGTTGCAAGGATAAAACCCCAATTCATTCTTGGTGCATTAGAAAATGGAGTACCCTAAACACTTGGAAGGATTTCCAAACTATTGGATGAAGATTCTGATAGTTATATTGTGTTTATATTTCATTTTCTGCAAAGTTTTTCATGCTTGCTTATTTTTCATTGTAGAAATAAGAGTAAACTATCAAGTCATCCAATCCTGTGTTCCATATCAGTTCTTTTTTGTTATCATCTGGGAACAGTTGTGAAAGGGTCCCTTATAATCCCAATCATGAGAGTCCCAAGGATTATTCTATTGTCTGTTTATAACATTCTGAAAAATAAGGTAGGCTCCTACTTTCGATTTCTAACACCGCCACATAGCAATTGGGCAAATAAGTGTAGAAATGTAGTATCTAAGTAAGGAATGCAAATACAGTCTTTCTTTATTTGCTTACTTTTATATTGGACTTTATTACTTAGCCTTATCTCAGCAGGCAACAGCTTAAAAAGCAATAAATTCCATTGTAACAGACTTACTATGAAAAGGATTCAAATCCTCATGATTTGCTCCTAATCCCTGATAGAAAAAAATACTGCACAAACGAAAAAAGTCTGCTTAGGCTAAGGGACTAACTATCTTTGAGGGGAAGATAAAAATTTCTATTATGGGTCAGAAATGGAGGGTATGTGGATTGATGTTTCAACTTTGTTCATGTAAAGTATCATGACCCCTGGAGTATTTAAGGTTCCAGTGAGACAAAATGAAAGAGATTTCCAGAACTTCATATATTAAAATTTAAGGTTGATAAGTATGCAATATAAAGTTTATACGCATAGATCAAGTTAACCAGAAAGTAGCACAAAAATGTGCAGGCTTGCTTCTTTCTCATTCATGTTGTCCTTAGCTATAATTTAGGTGTCAAGGAAAGACAAGTATGCTTTGATAATATTTTGCAAACTAATGATGTGGTTTGATTGGGTGTATCTGCATGACAAACCAAAACTACTACTCCTTCACCATACTGACATTTTCCATAAGTCCATATGATGGAATTTTAATTTGGAGAGAGGAAAAAAGCAAAGCGAGGATTAGAGATTTACTTTCCCTTCTTGTTAATTTTGGTCATAATCAGGGTACTCTTCATCTATTTCTTAAGATCTTAAAATGTAATATCGGGTTGATCACATGAATGACCTGTTTTACGATCATTACTTACAACCATAACAGGCAGGCTCCATTACGATCATAACTCAAAGACCCCCTATAGTGTTTTAGATACTGTATTCCTTTATTCTGGTTCATTAGCAAATGAGTGAAATGTTTCGTAGAAGAACTAAAATTATTCACTATATTGTTGGAACTTTTCAAAGATCCCTTAAATGTATTTCAACAATAACTGTGAACTTGTTTAGGTGTTCATGTACATTGCTGTATAGTGTTCTATCATCAAACTTGTCTGATTGCCATCAATGATGTTCCCATTATTAAATCTGACTTTACTTCATTTAAATGTACTTTATTTGCTTGGAATTGGTTACCTTACTTCCTCAGAAAGAAGCAATAAAATAAAAGATGCAAATTTTGCAGAAGCACCCGTAGAAAAGAAAAGCAGTGCAGTGAACAGGGCAAAAAGAAGAAATTTTCTCAGTGAGAAAGGAGAAATATTATATATTATAGTTCAAAGCTTATTATTAATCTAAAAATTAAAACAGAAGTCTCTTTGATATGGTTGCAACATAGACACAAACCTAGTTTGGGTGATGAAGGGTAGAGAAGATGATAACTCCCTGTTTGAGGGATATGGACAGGACAGAAATGTGGATAAATAAATAAATTTATGTCAGAGAAATTTGACACTTACCTCTGAAAACGGTCCTGAAATAAGGGGAAATTACATTTGAAAATCTTAGGTATGTATTTCTGAGATTGAAAAATATCCTATATTTCTAAAATAAAATAAATACCAAAGCTGCTATCTATCATGACAGGAGCTTCAGTTTCAAGATTCCAAAGTCTTTTCAAGCTACTTCATGAATCAGGAATATAATTGATGAATATGAATCTTATATTCTGTGCATGGGAAGTGTGAAGTGTTAGATTAGAAGAATCTGAAACACTTGCTTTTTAGATTCTGGCATCTTTGATAATTAATTTGCAACTTGTGCTTTTTTTCCCCAGGAGAATGTGTGTGCAAGGTGTATTTTCAAATGCTGTTTTTGCAGTTTCTGGTGCCTAGAAAGAGTTGGATGTTTAAACCAGGTACATTATATAAATTGGATATCACATAAAAATGAAAGTCACATGAAAAAGAAGTGCTATGTTGATCAGTAATGTTTCCAAGGCAGTTACTATCCCAGTTTTGTGACAACTAGCAAAGAAAGATGATCTTTATTTAAGAACCCTTTGCCCTTTTCATTCCAGCTGATTTTATAGAAAGCATGCAGGACTATGCTATAAATCTTAGCTGAAATAAATCACATTGAGTTCAATAGGCTTATTCATTGAAACATGGGAGGGTAGAATAGCTACTGTGATTTATAATGACTGATTTAACTAACGTGACTAAACTAGAATGGATCTAAATCTGATTATTTCGTTCTGCCAGACATAAGCACCTAGTGAATTATAGTCCGCAAAATGAGAATATAATCATCTTCTGTAAAAATCTAATGGGAAACTCCTTCATTGGAATCAATGTCATTCATGGCATTATTTCTATCATACCCTGTAATCTGGGAATATATATAATTATTCCATACATTTTTTTTCAGGTGTGTTTCCCCAGAATTATTTTAGACTTTGGTGGAATGCACATTAATATAATAATATAATTACTGCTTTGAGTCCTGATTTTTACACGTAGGCAGACTGGTTTCTTGTAAGCCTTCCTCTTGTTTTGACTAAAGATTGCTGCTTGCCATTCTTTGACATACAGGAAACATTTTCATGTTGCTTTTTCTGGCGGGAAAGAAATTAATGTTTAGTATTCATGTGAGCAAAACATTATTTCCTTGTTTAATGCAATACGGAAAATAGGGGAGATGATAATTGGAAGATGAAGGCAAGCTTAGAAGTAATTTCAGTCTATATCCATGAAAGGCACTGTTTTCAGTTGAAGCAGTAGAAATGTTAATTAATATCTGGCCGTATGATAGATATTGTAAAAGGCAATAAACTGAAATAGTTGGTAGGTAGTTTGTGTGGAGGAGTGGTGCTTTTTATTAAGGGGTTCCAGCTGCTCTCCCCATCCACAAGAAATGGCTTTCATGGTTTGTGAATGCTTCTAGATACATCTTCATGGGACTTTATGTACATACATGGCATGATATAACCACCTAATTTGACTACAGTAAAGTGCACAATTTGAATTTGCCTTTAAAACTTCTTGGAAACTACAGTTGGTCCAAAATTTATGGCCTGCATGTTTTCTGGCTGTTGCAGATCCTGCATTGTTTACCAGATAGTTTCTGGATACAATTTAAGGTGCTGGTTTTAACCTATTAATCCATTTATGGCTGAGACCATGGATATCCGCAAGACTGCCTACTCTAAGCAGTACCAGCCCCATGAGTTAGATCATTTAATCTTGTTTTCTGAATTTCCTTTGTTGCTGGAAAATTTGGAATTTGCAGAACACGTACTGAAGCTGGAAGACATGAAAGAAGGCACCAGGACTGCCCATAAACTGAATCCTGTTTAATAAAACTTTCCCCAATAATTACTGTGCCAGGTTTTCTTTCAAATCCCAATCTGGTGTGTCCAAGCAATAGGGACTGTTTTGGAATTTTAATCACAAAGGGGATACTTTAATTAGGCATACTTCACTTTATAGCCCTTCCGTCTGCCCCTGGAGTTGGCTAGTTTGGGCATCAGCAAGGGAAGGTTACAAATTAATGATGATTAAACGTCTGGAAGGTATCAGGGCTCCGCTAAGACAAAAGAGGAAAATAATTACCTACTTAAGGTTACAGCAGAAATTTGTTACCTTGTAGGTTATTTATAATTTTGTCCAACTTCTGTTCTAGAGATACAATTGTTTTGTTCTCTCTTAATTTGAGGGGTTTCTTAGTGATAATGCTTAAAGTCAATCTAGCATAAATTGTACTTGGGGAGCTGTATTGACTGGTATCCTTTCCAGTGTCATACACGTCAAATATCTCTACCTTCTGGTATCTCTACAAACTCAGGGAAGGAACATTTAAAAGAAGCCACATTATGCAATTAGGAACTGGCCATAGGGGTGCATATGTTCACACTGTATGTAGGGGACAAGACAAATAATCTTGCTATTTCAAGATAAAGATATTTTGTTCCCTTGTGCATATCTGAAAGAGGCTGTGTTATTATCCCATTAATATTTTCCTTTACTGCTATAAAAAAAAACCTACTTCCTTCTACAGCTTCCATCTGTCAGAGTCTCTGGATCATTACTTTTTCATTTTGCTGCACCATTACTCTGGGAGAGCTCTCTGCATGGTGGGAAATGGCCAACTACTCTAAAAATGCAGGCAGGCTATGGATTGGAAGCTGGGTGTAGTTGTGTGCCTGGCTTGTTTTCGGTTTCTTTCCAGGGAAGATTCTGTTGCTATGGTGCTCTTCCTTTCACTGGGATAATTTTTAGAATCTTAGAATGGAAGATAGAATTTGGCTGTGACGCAAAGTAGCAATTATTTTTCACAAGGATTTTTAAAGTGTTGGACCTGTGCCATATAGCATTTCTCATGAAGTAATCAGGTCAGTTTTTCCAAGACCTTTGACATTCTGTCTGTGTTGGGAAGTGTAGATGTATTTTTTCCTAAACATTTTTTTCGCCTAGTAAACTTTAAGTATGTAAACAACCCCATTCCTTATTTATCTGTTTCTTTGGTTCCCATGCATATTAATGGAAAAAAAAAACATAGTGAAATCTGAGTAATTTACTCTGAAAACCAGAGTAAATATAAACTGTCAATATCTGAAGCTTACTTTTTTGTGATGTTCCCTTAATCAAGATACTTAGTTATGATACATAAATTAGACAAAGATTTAAATCTTAACAAAATGCCCTTAACTTAGTCAATTATTGGGAGAATCAATGTTTGTTACTTTCAGTGTTTATCTTGACTGCTGCTTCAGTTTATAAAAGATTGTATTTAAGTACTAGTTCTAGAGTATTGTAATTATTAGATAGCTATTTAGAGTTCAAGCATTTGTATGCTAGGGTTTTTGTTTTGTTTCGTTTTGTTTGCCTTTTCTTGACTTTAGATTATGCACACCTGGAATCTGCTCCCAAGAGTGGGAGCTTGAATTAGGATGCAGAAGATAATTAGAGAGAAAAGAAAATTAGTTTAAATGGGAAAGAGGTCCCTTGTTTGCTGTTTCATCCTCTGACCCATTCTATAATGTTCAAGGTGTTATCAGTCCTTGGGAGTAAATTGCAAGCAGTTGTATTAGGAAGAAGACAAAACCCCCACGAATTTCTTTTCAGAAAATTCATCCCATGAGGAAAGATGTTGAATAATACCTATTAAAGCTCCATGTTGGAATGGTATTTCTTTAAAAGTACTAAAATATTTAAATTGAGCTAATTAATAGCACAATATTTTAGATGATGGGATTGGGTTATTTTTATTGTTGATACTCTGTTGTGTGTTCAGGAAGTCTTTGTCATATTACCCCCCATGGCAGCATAAATATTATGTAGAAGTTTCATGGATTACAGTTGATTTCATGTATGTGTGTATTATTTTAATTTGATTTATTATAGACATGTGGATTTATATTTCTGTATTAATATTTCCCAACTCTCTTATGAAAATAAATCATTGTGTACATTGACTTAATTTTCATAGATTCCAAAGAACTAAGCACAGGAAAAAAATAGAAATAAAATATTAATCTTAGGTTGTTGAAGGATGTATTTAATCAGATGCTGAGAGCATTTTCAGTCCCATTCATGCCCACAATCAGAATTTTAATTCCAAATTGAGCATTAGAAGACTACACATTTCTTTTTAAAATAACTTTTGCAGACTTATTAAATACTTATTAAATATGCCAGCATGAAAATTCTTCTTCTAAAGAGGACAAGAGTCGCTCATTTTTCACCACATAAAATAATGATGTTTATAGCTTATTGGGAAAAGTAATTGTAGACTTTTGGGTATTCCTATTTATATGCTTAACTAGTTTGGTTCTTGAGGAATGAAACTTACTGATCTCCACAGTTCTAAATAGAGATTCTCCTCATATTAAAAATATTTTTAATTGAATGATATATACGTTTTGACAATTAGATTAAAAGTTATGCAAGTAATTTCATTTCCACAATATGATAAAATATGGATATTTATAAAAATAAGTTTGGCCAAATATTTCCTACTGTCTTGTTACTTCTGCTGTTTTACTAATTAAGTTTCTGATTGCAGAACGCATATGCGACAACTATCATAAATGGGACAAATTTTTGTACTTCAGCTAAAGATGCCAGTGTAATTTTATCAAAAAACGTAACTAGCACCATGGCAATCAACT
This sequence comes from Masticophis lateralis, assembly GCA_030761175.1. NCBI lineage: Eukaryota > Metazoa > Chordata > Lepidosauria > Squamata > Colubridae > Masticophis > Masticophis lateralis. Next base: position 128,681,925 of record JAUDYJ010000003.1, read on the forward strand.
GCTTCAGTGACTTTGCTGTCTTTCTTGCAAAGGTAAAACTTTATTAACTTTTTTTTCCTCATTGAAAATCTTGTTTAGTCCATATGATGCTTCAGTCAGATTCAAGGTTAAATTCAAATTTTATGGAAATTAAATTGTTCTCTGGAAGCCAGTAAAATGTATATGATATCCATGACCATGTTTAAGACTTGATCACAGAGCAAGTACAAGAGAATTGTTTGGGCTGGTAATCGTGTCAAAGTATAGTGTGCATTGGGGTGATGTTAGCCTTGGATCCTTCTGTGGGCAGACCCCCCCCTTAATTTTTTGTATTCATCTGATCATAATATATGTTTAGCCAGATTAGACCGACAATTGGTACATACATATGTTGATTGTGGTATCCAATGTGGACTTAAAGTAGTTCCCACACCATAATGTAGCTTCCATCACAATGGAAATGTAAATTTAGGGGGGGGGAAAGGTTCAAAGAGTACATACATACATATGTATGTACCAATTGTTCAAGTGACGAGAAGAAGAGATGGATGCCTCTTCATGGGAAACCTAGATTCATTCATAGAATGAACTAAAACAGTGAAGACATTTTCTTCCGTTAACTTTAAAGCAACATATGGCAGGGCTGAAAGGCCAAACAAAAGTGAAGAAAATAGTTGATATTTATTGAGACAACATGGAAGGTTTAGGTGAAAATGTCCCAGCAGATTTTTGAAAACAGTCATAATCTTAATACTAATTTATTTACTTATTTATTTACATTTATATGTCCATCTCCCTATCCAAGCAACCCAGGGGTGAAATGCTCCCGGTTTGGACCGGATCGCCCGATTCGGTAGCGATGGCGGGTGGTTCGGAGAACCAGTAGCAAAAATTCCTGCCCCCCCCCCCACCATGCTCAGCTGAGCCGCACGATCATCAGAGGCTTTTTTTTTAACTTTTAAAAGCATTTTTTCTACAACTTCTTCCACCGAAAAAATGCTTTTAAAAATAAAAAAAAAAGCCTCTGATGATCGCACGGCTCAGCTGAGATGTCAGAGGCTTTTCAAAGCATTTTTTCCTGCAACCTCTTCCCCGGAAGAGGTTGCAGAAGAAAATGCTTTGAAAAGCCTCGATCCCAGCTGTGTTCCTGATCGGCAGAAGCTTTTCAAAGCATTTTTTTGCATTTGAAAAGTTTTTTTAAAAAAAGTTGGCCATGCCCACCCAGTCACATTACCACCACCACCACCAAGCCACGCCCACAGAACCGGTAGTAACAAATTTTACATTTCACCCCTGAAGCAACCCTAATACTAGGCATTTACATACAGTTGGTACCTTCTTTGGATGAGTTACCTTTTAAAATATATCTGATTTTATCCTAATATAGGTGTTCGTAGCATGTTTCACCATTTTTGGGGGCTTGATGGCATTTAACTACCACCAGGAATTAAAAGTTTGGGCCTTGCCACTGCTGCTGGTTGCTGTTTTGGCTTATTTCATTGCCCATAACTTCTTATCAGTATTTCAGACTACAGTGGATGTTCTTTTCCTTTGCTTTGCTCTTGATGTAGAAACAAATGATGGCTCTTCAGATAAACCCTACCTAATGGATCAAGATTTAATGGTAAGCACTCCCAAAAGTAGTTTACAATGTCTTAATTCTTTAAAATGAGGTAATTATGTCAAAAGTTGATAGTAAACGTTTTTAGGACACACCTGTATTGTCATCCAGTTTAGTGTTCTATTTTCCAGTTGAGGTGGAAAACATATTGTGAAATTTATTCCACTTTCTAATAGGAGTTTCTATTAGAACAAACTCTAGATTTTCAGAATTTCATAGATGCTTCAGTAATTGTCATAAAGGTAAACTTCAAGAATTTTCTCCACTAAATTATAGCTTTTTAAAAAACCATCAGTCACAATTGTACAACTATTTTCTTCTCATCTCACATTCTTTTAGATATTTTCCCCGAAAACTACAGCTTACTATTATTCTCCAACAGAATTTCTTATTTAATGTTTTTCAGATAATTGAGCCATTTTTTATTAGAACTGTTAAAAAAATGTATTAATGAAAGTATTTTTCCTGTTGATGTCAAATGCTATGTCTTTATAGACTAGGCATTTAATGTGATTTTCTAAACATCTGTTTTAAACTTCGCAAGATAATAAATGCAGTGCTAAATAGCATTAATTACATATAAGTCCCATTTAATGGGGGGGGATTTCTTTTAAGTATGTTTTGGATTTCTTATTTAAAGCTCTACCCGATGCTCTTCAAACTAGAGCTATAGATTCTATTGCTCAGAATCATTCTACCTAGAACTGTGGCTTAATTACACATTTTCTATATTGATGGAAAGTTATCTTAGTTTTAAATTTGTGCAACAAAATATGTCTTATGTAATTGTTTTGTAGGACAAATAAAACAGCATTTTATAGGAAATTATGTTACTGTTTTTGTTTCATGTATTCATTTTTTACCCATCAAGAATATGTAATTTCATTTGCTAAGGGATATATGTTTCATCCCAGATTACAAAGAACTTTTGGTTAAAATTTAGTAGTGTTAAAATTTTAATATTGGCTTGATACTCTCTTGATTTGAGGTTGCTCAAATAATAATAGTATTAAATGTAATAAGTTTGGATAATGTATTGCTATTATTTGCAGAACTTTGTCTATCAGAACAGCAAGCTTGCAAAGATCAAAGAAAGAAATAGAAGAATATTTTATAACAATGAATACAGCATTGAATTGCAGCTTGTGGTAAGAGACAAACCAATTCTAAACGTCAGTAGATACTGCTGATTATCCTGGGTTGCATTGTTCTATTATAGCTAAACATTTGATAACAGAAATCCCTCAATCAAATGTGGGTCAGTAGCGGAGAGGAGGGAGTTATCTGTTCTGGTTTTTGTGGTACAGGTAGTTCTCATCTTAACAACAGTTCATTTACTGACCATTCAAAGTTACAACGGCACTGAAAAAAGTGACTTATGACCATTGCAGCTTCCCTATGGTCAGGTGATTTACATTCGGATGCTTGACAACTGACTCATATTTATGTCAGTTGCAGTGTCCTGGTTTTATGTGATCACCTTTTATGACCTGACAAGCAAACTCAACGGGGAAAAGAGATTCACTTAACAAAATGCGTTACTAATTTAAGAACAGCAGTGATTCACTTAACAAATGTGGTGAGAAAAGTCGTAAAATGGGGCAAAATCACTTAACGTATATCTCACTTAGCAATGTAAATTTTGGGCTCAATTGTGGTTGTAAGTTGAGGACTTACCTGTATTACCTCCCTTCATCTGAAATCTGGGTAGAATAGAACATAGGAGTATGTTTTTAACTAAATTGCCCCAGTGTACATTTTTAACCAGAATGACCAAACCTAAGTAACGGGTAGAAAGAATTCATAGTGGGATGAACTGGAAGCAGAATTCCTCGTTTTCTGGGAGTTTAGAAAGTTTAGGGGAAAGTTGTTACTTGGAAAGTTATAAGAGATGTATTAATAGAAGAAGGCAAAAATAACAAGGTTCCAATAGTATCAAGTTGTTAAAATTAACACTGCTATGATCACTGCATTGCTGGCTGCATTAATCTTTTCCCAAGTATCATAAAGTCCAGTTCAAATACATAATTTCAACTGCAAAATAGTAACATAATCTTTAGAATAACATCTGTGCAGCATTTTTTTTTAATTTTTTGGCATTTGAGCAAAATAAGTCATTGTGATGCTTCCAAAGTATCATTTTGCTGTCAGGGGATTTCCAGTAGCAGCCATCATTTTTCTGCCAAAATTATTCATGCCAGAAAAGAAAATCTGCACGTAGGGAGTCATATTTCTGGATTTTTTTAAAAAAATTATTTTGTTCATGCTGCACTCTCTGGAGGGCTTAGCTCCTTGTGCCTTTTTTAGAAGTTTGGAAATAGTATACAGTAGGCAGGTTATGCTGCCGAGAATCTGTGGTTTTAAGTTGATTAGGTTTATGTACGCCTTTGCTTGGCTTATTTCATCATATGCAGCTCTGTGCATTTCTGGCTCCACTCAAAAAAACCTCACAAAGTTGACATATGTAGTGACAGAACACAAAAATATTGTTAAAATAAACTTTTTTCCTCCCTGTTATTTACATATGCTTTTGTTATTATGGCTAATTTCATATTTTCCTTATTGTAGAGCTGAAATTGAGATGGCTTTAAAACTACATGCAGCAAAGATAAGATGAAGATCAAGGAAAATGAATTCCCTGAATTGATTTGTATATTTTGCACTAAAAGAGATGATTTGGTCCACTTTCACTTTGTGAAAATTGTCTTCAGCTTTTATGATTTTGTTAAGAATTTATTTAAGATATTTTATTAAAGTATTTTAATGATCAACTCTGGTGTCCATTTTATATGTTTCATTTAGTTCTTAGCTATCAATTCTTAACTACATTGCCAAAATGACTACACATCTGTTCCAGTGTCACAAGTTCCACCCTCTCTTATTTCAATTGAAATGTTGCATCCAAGTGCGTAAAAGGAGGGGATTGTGTTGCTACGCTTCTGCTGTTTTCCCAGACACAGTGGTGCAGCATCCATTTGGTTCTGCTAAAGAATGCATTGGGAGATCAAGATGGTTTTTTTAGATGAGCATATAGGGTTTTTTGTTGCACATCCTTTGTGAAGAGCAGCTCAGTAGGAACCCTGGTTTTATTTTCAAACATCCCAAAAATGAAAACAATAATTCAGAAGTTTTTAATGTTAAAAACCAAGAATGTGTTGTACCTGCCCAGAATCATTTGTTTGGTGAGATGGGCGGATATATAAATTGGAAAAATTTAATTAATTAGAGAACCGATAGAAAAATTAGCCACTTTGCTATAAATTATATGAACGAAGAGATTGCACGGGGAGGATCGTGTGCTTTAATATCACAAAGGTAATGCGTTTACTCATATGCCTTTTTTCTGAGTATTTAGATGTACCTGTGCACAGGTAGTCCTTGATTTATGACCGGTCACTTAGAGATTGTTCGAAGTCACAACAGACCTCTACAGGGCTACTTACACCTGGTTTCAAAGTTCTGGTGAATGTGCCCCCCAGTCAGATGACTGCATATCAGGCACTCAGCAACTGGTCTGTGTTTTTGTCGAAAACCAGCATTTTTGGTTTTCGGCAAAAACAGCCAATAGGGAACAGTGAGATATATAGCAGGCTCCATTATGGTCATAAGTTGGTGACGTCCTGTACTTCACTACTAATTGCACCTTAATCAAATCCTAATTTTCAAGGCTAGGAGAGTGACACAATACATTTCTTATTTGTAACTATGCAGAAGAGAGACTGGAGTAATCCCACTCTATGGATCAAGAATAGACAGCCTTTCTAGTGTTTCTAAGGATCGCAAGTGTGTTGGGACAGCAATATCTTTGGAGAGTATGGAATTTTCAAGCCTTTGGCTACTTAAACAAAACAAGTAATACAAAAAATGGATGATTTCATGTGGAATATCACTGACAATGTTCTTAGATGGGTCTGGCAACAGCAAAAAATTGTGGGATATGTGCTTGGAAGACCCCTTGAGTTCTCCACCTCAGATATGTACATTATTTACAATTACTTGGATTCTAAAGTTTGATTTGGGGAAAAATGTCCTTTTCAAAACTTGTTAAGCAGCAAGTAGAATCAAGACACAATTGTGCAACCATTTCTTAAGTCTCTATTCATTGAAAAGGAATGTGTTCTAAGACACTGCCGAAGCACCAGAAACTGCTGAATGGCAAAAATAATGTACATATGTATATCTGCTGAGAATACATTGAACACACTAGGAATGCCTAGGGTAGGGGGTTGCCTGTATTTTGTAAAAATACTTCTAATAAAATAAATGGAAACCTGGTATGATACTAAGGATGTTTTTTACCAGAATGTCATGGGACCCTTGATGACCTTAAAGTCATTTATAGAAATTAAAGGATGGATGACTGAAGTTCTCTGAAATAAATCCTTGGGTTAGCAGATTTCAGATATTATGAAAGCATTGTCTGTTACATAAACGTTTTACTACAAGTGATGCTATTTACTTAGGCAAATTACATAAATTGAAGGAAACGACAAAGTTAGATTTCACACACACAGAGTTAACTTCTACAGCCTTCCTGTGACTTGTTCATTATGGTGAAGTTTTACTATATTTGGAAGTGTTTATGACCACCAGTTGGAAGGAGGGCGAAAAACTGAACAAAAACCCAATCTGTTGACTTTTAATAAACAGGTAATTTCTGACACACACCCAGCAGCCATTTTGTGAGGGTCCCACAATAAATCCAATCCCCTCCTCCCAACAGATTGACAGTTTTTTCCCTCTTGGGCAATCTGATAAAATGATACACTTGTTATAAAATCTGAAGGGGATTGATAGAATTTTCTTGAAATTTCCTATGAAAGATGGGTTTATAGATTGTCGAATCTGATTTGATTTGGAGAAAAGATACTTGTTTATCTGCAAAATACCTTCAGATGAAATTGGAAAACACTGATTTGGAATGCCAGGGTATCCAAATTGCCCTTGAATTAAAGTTTTGAAGTAGGAATTTGCAGCCCCTTAGTACTTCATGTAGAAATTCTGGGATATTAGTTTCAAAATTTCAATATAATAGTTAAGCTAAAAAAATCACCAATAGAATCCAATAAATGTGTCTTCTATTAAACCTACAATTGAACCCAAAGAATGGTTGTTAAGATTGGAGAAATCCTTTGATAGCAATAGAAAATGGCATTATAAAGTTTGATAGTGTGGCCTCTACATCCAATACCTACCATCTGGAACGAGCTCCCCCCGGATATATGGAGGATCCTGGACCTGCGCACCTTCCATCGCGCACTCAGGACTCGTTTATTTCAACAAGCCGGCCTGACCTAAGTTATTTCCCCCTTTTAATTGCCAATTTTAATTTGTTTTAAATTATTGGGGTTTTAAATTGTCAGCGAAATTATTTAATTCGTTTTATTCTATTTTAAATTTTTGTATTTATAAATTTTTGTATGGCTGTACACCGCCCTGAGTCCCTCGGGAGTAGGGCGGTTTATAAATCTAATAAAATAAATAAATAAATATTAGTAGAAAAGCTAATTTTTAAAAACGAAGTGATTTAACTAGGGTAGTTTTTTCTAATAGGCAAACTGACATCTTAATCAGCAGCAATGTTAGTTAAATAGAATCCTATTTCGGTGTTGCACTTCTAACAACATAGAATTTCTACTTTTCTAGTTTTCTGTTGAATGTCTTACTATAGGCCAGGGGTGTCAAACTGGTGGCCCACAAGCCGGATGCGTCACACAGAGACCATGGCCACCCCAAGTTTGCGAAGGGAAAAAACATTGTGAAACATCACATGATGGCACGAGTTTGACACCCATGCTGTAGGCAGTTGCCTTCTACTACTTTGTTATAATTTTTATAATTACTTAATTTGATTTTGAAGTTGCTTGTCTCCATCTGACTTCTTGATAACTTCTGTGACTAGCATTTGTTTTTTTAATAATACATGTTCTACGTCTTCAAGAAAACAATATTTATTTATAAAAAATACAACAAGATCAGTTGATGATGAGAAATGTGGCAATAAATACAATTCAAAGGAAAGGCAATTCTACATGGATATATTATGGCACAGGGAAAAAAGTCAATGACCTTCAAAATGTAAAGATTTTTGTGGGCTCAGAACTTAATACTAGTTCCCTTCTAAGAAAGCTTTTCCTAGAATTTTGGTGAATTTAAACATGATGATGAAACATACACAATCACAAATGCACATTTATTATTTCTACTATGACTTCAGGAGATAAGCAAGCAAGTACAAAACCAACATTTTTAACTATTACCTAAAACCTTTATTTTGATGGTACGGTCCAGAATTAACTTTATGAATAAAAACATTTACAGTCTTCCACAGAATGGAGCTGTAAATAAAAAAGTTTAAAAGGAAAAGCTTGGTATAGTATGTAAAATGCCTATTTCAGAACAAGATTGTAAAAAAAATGCATAGTTCCTTATTATTAAAAGACTTGGCTGTATACGAGAAGTTCCCTTTCACAGTATTCCTTTTTACTTCATATGCTGTTATTGGTTATGCTGTAGACCGCAAATGTTACAGCACTAAAGGCAACTAGAGAAGAAAAGGGCAAAGAAAGGAAAAAGGAATGTTATGTAAGGCAATATTTCCTTAAGTACATGAAGCATAATGTGTAAAGGATGGGTAACGATTCCACAAGGCTAGTTTCGTTTTTCTTGAATAAAATAATAAACTAATACTGAGCTTTTGAGGCAAATCTAGTAATCAATGCCATGGTCACTGTATTGACCGTGGTAATCTCTCTGATATTCATCTTGGTATTCGCCGTGATAGTCATCTGGATATTCTGCCTGATAATCACTATCACTGATTTCTGATCCATTAGTTCCTGTTCCTTGGCTTCCATTATGAATGACAGGTTCTGTTGGTGCAGCACAATACTTAGGATCATACACTTGCCGTCCAAGCCCATATACACTCATCCCCTTCTGTGAAGCCACTTTGTTGGTGCCCATTTGTAGTGAAATTGTAGTGTTATCAATGGGCTGTAATGTGACCTTCTGGTCATAGATGTCTCGCCTTGTTCCTGGTGCAGGCATCCCTGCCTAAAAAACAAACACAAAAATATTTCAGGGATTATAGTAACTACTAGCAATATGGTTAGTACTTAAGACTGTCCACTTAAGGTTGATTCAAATTCACGATGGCCCCAGAAAGGGAGCTTTACAGGCTTCTCTAACAATTGCTAAATATTGCATCACATCACTTTCCTGGTCACATGATCACGATCTAAGTGCCTGGCAATCTATTGGCACTTCCGATTGGTTCCCAAGCACAACTGTGGTCACGTGATTGTCGTTTGCAAGCTTCTCTGGTTTCCCCAGAATGCCAATGCAAGTTGCTGCCACTTGCCAAGAAGACTTCCTCTTGTCTCTGGGGGCTGGCTGGCTGATGACCTCCACACCAAATCCAAACAGCCACAGAGCTGAAATACTACACGGTTCTCTTTCAGCCAGCCCTCAGAGAGAAAATCGAGCTGAAATCTAAACAAGATTTTTAATCCTTGACTGGAGAGGCAGCATGTGGGTGGGGGAAGCCCAGCCCAGGATTTGTGCAAATCTCTGCATTTGGGCTGAAAATCCTGCTTGGTTGGTGGGGAGGATTTTTAGCTTCAGAGTGGAGATGCAAGGCAGTAAGGTAAGGCATATGAGGTGTCTTTGGAGGGCAGAGAAGGTCTTGAACCAGTGCAAGTTGTACATGAATTGTCCCTGCCTGGGCTAAAAGTTCTGCTGAGGATTCAGCTCCTGAGAGGAGAAACACAAGTGATCTGTGACAGGCCTCCCCCACCTTCGCAAGGCATACCACATTCCTTACCTGGGACTCCGCTTAACAATCTGCAAGATCACTTAATGACCACAACAGGGAGTGCTGAGAGTGTGGTCATTGAGTGAAGCAGTCATGTGACATCTTATTTTAATCTGACTGAGATTTGGACCCCCAATTGTAAATTGAGGGCTACAGTGGTACCTCGGTACTTGACTGCTTCAAAATTTGCTGAATTTGGTACTCAACAAATTTTGATGCGAAAATGTCCCAGTACTCATTGTTTGGTACTTGACACTATGATCAGAAGAGGGGGACGGCTGCGGAGAACGGACAGGAAGTTGGCCATGCTGAGAAGGTCATTGCAAAAGGAAACGGGATGGCCAAAGAGGAAGGATAGAAAGTCAGCCATGCTGGAAAGGCCACTGTCTTAGGAAGAAGAACAGACAGGAAGTTCAAAGGATCATATGGTAAGTCACATGGTTTGTTTGGTGCTTATTTTTAGTACCCATCGCATCATCCGTAACTGATTAACGATGAGTACCAAGGTACCACTGTGTCTTTAAATAGTACAACTAGGATCCATGTGAAATACTATAAAACTGAAGTTCATTAAACAGTGTTGTTCAATAGTTCTACACCGAACATGGGGAAACTAATTTGTTAGGACTCTTTTTTTTATTAAAAGTTTTAATAAGTTTTACAAATGTTTCCCCATCCCACCTCCCTCCATCCCCCTTCAAACCCTCTCCCCCCCAGCCCTCCCAGGACTCTTGTTGCTTCAGTACTGAACAGTTTAATGTAAAGACTACAAAGAAAAGCTTTCAGAGTATTCTACCTTTCCCCAAGATTTAACTGAAGGATAAAAACGCACTGAGACTAAACCAGAGTCAGTCCTTTTCAATAATTAGACTATTAAATACAATTCCAAAGAGAAGGATTGGAAATCTAGATCAGAGAGTAGACATTCCTTACCTGACTGGCTCCTTTATTAGTCCCCATCTGCAGGCTAATTGTTGTCTGGTCAAATGGCTTGTCTGTTTGCATCTTTGGATCATAGAGATGTCTCCTAGTTCCATAAGCTGTCATTCCTGCCTGGCTGGCACATTTGTTAGTCCCCATCTACAATCAATTAGAGAATACAATTTAAAAGAAAAAAAATTCCTCAAGTGTTTGTTGTGACAGGTATGACTAAAATTCAAATAAGCATCCATAACAGAGAGTAAAGTGGTACAAGTAGTCCTCAATTTATAACCAGTTTCATCCAGAATTTGTGTTGCTAAGTGAAAAATTTGTTAAGTTTCCCTCCATTTTATGACTTTTCTTGCCACATTTGTTAAGTGAATCACTGCTATTGTTAAGTTAGTAACTCATTTGATAAGTGAATCTGGCTTCCCCAGTGACTTTGCTTGTCAGAAGGTTGCAAAAGATTGTCACATGACCCTGAACACTGCAACCTTCATAAATATGAACCAGTTATCAAATGTAAATCATGTGACCATGGGGATGCTGCAACAGTTGTAAGTGTGAATGGTAGTCATAAGTCACTTTTTTCAGAGCTGCTTTAACTTTGGTCACTAAATGAACTGCTGTTAAGTCGAGGACTATCTGTATAGCTAAAAGAACTGAAGCCAAGGAACTTGACTTTAGGATGGAGGGTGGCTTGCAGTCCCAAATTATTCATTCATTCATTCATTCATTCATTCATTCATTCATTCATTCATTCATTCATTCATTCATAGGAACATTAATGCACTTATGCACGCCCCCTCTACTGAGTATGAAATAAGGTCCATGATACTGAAATACTTGCCTTGCCCAAAAATTTATTTAACAGAAACCGATTATGCAAAAACATGTGATGGATATCTATAAAAAACAAGGCAAAATCCCTGTATGAAAAAAAATCAGTGAAAATAGAATGTGTATATGCAGTAATAGATATAAAAAATATCATCATGGATGCCATAAATATAAAAAATTAAAAGATAAAATATACTATACCCAACCTGTTTTTTTAATGAGGCTTAGAACAACATGTACTGCCCAGAAACTGCCCCTTACCATATCCACCATCTTAAAATTTCAGGATGTTCTCACCTCTAACTCAAACTCTTACACCATTAGCTTTTCTGTTCCTTGGTACAGTTAATTCTTGGCTTTAGTTCCTTGGTACAGTTAATTCTTGGCTTTAATTATGTTTAGCTTAGCTTAGTTAGACTTATGGACTATGCCACCTCCCATGTTAGGCAGCTCACAAAAATGGTAATTCATGGGCAAACATTACCTAATGATACCAAAACAAAAAACCATCAACATCCACATCTCTTGAGATGATGTTGGAATTTTTCCAAATTATGGTGAAATCTGTTTCAGATATACCATATTTTTTTGGTGTATAAGACACACCGTAGTATAAGATGCACCTTAATTTACCTACTAGCATTTAAGGTGGTGCTGCCCTCCTCCTCCTCCTGCAAGTGAGAGATGCAGGGACTACTCACTTTCCCCCAAAGAGAACCCTCACATGCTTTGGGAGGAGGAACAGAGCACAGCCTAAGGAACTCTCTTTGGGACGGTCTGGGGGGGGGGGGGGGGGAATTGAGAGAACATCTTGCAGGCCAGACCGATTCGGCCGCCAAGCCCGAAAGTCTTGGGGCGGCAGGGCAGAGTTGCCCCCCCCCCAGCCTTTTACAGAAAGTTTAGCGGGCGCTTTATGGAGAAGTTCCTGGGCCCTGCTGCCCCCCCATCCCAGGCAACGAGGGGGGCATCTCTGGTCCTCTGGGGCTGGGACGCACAGCTCTTGCGTCAATCAATCCCCCCGCCCGGCTCCATGCCTGCATGGCAGCACCCAGGAAGCCGACACTCCCGCCCAGTGCGTTTTTTGCAGTGACAGAGGCGCCGAGCGGATCAGGCCCGACCTCAGGCAGCTCTCCCCGCCAGCTGAACGGCTCTCCTGCCGCCCATACGGAAGGCGAGCACCCCGCAGTGCAGGCTCCCCTGGGCCGGATGGGCAGCGTCAAACCGAGCTGCGGGGCTCTTCAGGAGTGGCAGCGCTGGGCGATGTGTGCCCGGACTGGAGGCCGGCCTCTGCCCTGCTCTACCTGGGGCTCTCGGTCCGGGCCGCCTTCTGCATGCTGGGCGCTCCGCTCTGGCTGCGGCGGGCAGGTAGCGCTCCTTCAGGGCAAGGCGGGGCGGCTCTGCCCAGGACCTCACGGGGTGCCACTGCTGGGAAAGGAGTGCCCTAGCAGGGCCCAGGAGCCGTCCTCCCCAGATCCTCGACCTGGCTGGCTCCTTGGCTCGCTCAAGCTGCTGAGGCTGTGGCTCCAAGGACGAAGGCGAGCTCTGCATTGCCCGAAAGCACCCAGGGAGCCTGGCCTGTGCCGAAGCAAAGTCCGGCTGAGCACTGGAGGGGTTGGGGCTGGGGGCCGGTCTGCATTGGGGCTCAACCTGAAGGTCTTTGCCAGCCCACAACAGGCAGGTACCTGTTCCCTTTAGTTCCCTGCCGCCTGAAAGTGCTTTAAAGCCCGAAAATGGCCGAAGGGTGGGGGCTGGCAGGTGGGAGGGGCTACATTCGGTGTATAAGATGCACCCAGATTTTTACCCCCTTTTTGGGGATAAACAGGTGCGCCTTATATACCGAAAAATACGGTATTTTGGTAATATCTATACGTCTGATATGAAGCAAAAGCCATGGTAGACTAGTCAGCTGTCTCCTTGTGACCACAGTTTGCATTTTCTGCCCTCCTCCCCTCCACCCCCAAATCTTATGTATGCAAAGATCTAATATCTGGTAAACATCATTGTAAATGCAACTAGTATAAGGAATAACCTTGAGGAAAAGGAGGAAGCAACAACCAAGGTAACAGTCCAGATGACAGAAATTTGAGTCTAGAGCAGAAACACAATTTAGGAAAGTGCCTAAGACATGACCTCTAGTTCTCATGAAGATAGGGGGTGGGGAGGGGGAGAGACTTGCAAGATTCTATTACTGTAATTTTATAGTAATAGTAGCATTAACACCCATAACTTTGGATTCCTAATCTCATCTAGAAGGCCTGACACTAACAAATAAAATAGCCTATGCTAGAATAAACCGCTGCTTTATTATGGCTTGTCTTTTCTGAGCTGAAAAATGTACCTGGAGCATCTTTTTTTTAAAAAAAGTTGCCTTATTGCCAAGTGTGGTCCAAAAGTAGTTCAACTTGGAACTATTGGAAAACTGCTCCGTGGTAATGTAAATCTCATTACTTTTTTTTTTTTTTTTGGGGAATATGGTATAAATCATAGGCAATTACATCCGAAAATCTTGCTCTGCAGATTATTTTACTATCTTTTATCCTTTTTGCTTACCTGCAAACCGATCACACTTTGTCCAGCCTTGAGTTTTCCAGCATCAAAACTTCTTGCTTGTTTTTCTGCATATTTAACACCAATATCAATTGTAGTGTGGAATCCCTTGGTTTTTGCCTAGACATAGGTTAAAATTACATTTAGTATTTCTTGTACTAATAAAAGAGAGTATTTGTAGCTCGGGGTTGAAATGAGGTATCCTTAGTGCTCTCTGAGCTTGATTGTCTTCTTGCAGATGTTTAATTATTCAAATTAGGTAACATCATAAGTGCTAGTAAGGAATGGGGTTTGCTCTCAGTTTATATTATCCAATACCCCAAACAAAAGTATTGTTCTTGATTGTTGGTCTGAGGCCAACAATCAAGAAGTAAACAATACCCAAATCAAGGAACTGCCAAACAAGCTAACAGTAAACAGCCCAACCAAAGAACCTCCAAAGCCTCTCCCACCAACACTGACAGGGCAAGGCACTAGAATATTAACTGAGAGCAAACCCCCCTCCTTACTCGCACTGCTGATGTTATCTAGTTTGGGAAATGAAGTGCCTGCAAGAAAATAACCAAGTTCAGAGAGCACCAGGGACCCCCTCAGCATTTCTTGTACTTTCCTCCAATCACTTATTGTTAAGATACAAATATCCAATATAGTGGTGTTTATAACAAATTGCAATGAGGACAGAATGATAGCATCATGCAAATGCCCCCAAAACACCCTGCTCTCACAACAGCCGATTTCAGTAAGTAAGGCATGGCATCCACTCTGACTGGACAGAATCCAATCGGGAGACTAGGGTGGGTCTTGAGAACAATATCTGGATTGAGTTTGACCCTGTTTCTGTCAAGGAAGTGGACAGGATTATGGGCAAACTTAGTTCCTCTACTTGCTTATTGGACCCTTGTCCCTCCTGGTTGGTTTCGGCTGCCAGGGAGGTGACTAGAGACTGGATCCAGGCAATTGTCAACGCTTCGTTGAGAGAGGGGAACTTCCCCGCCTCTCTTAAGGAGGCGGTGGTTCGACCTCTCCTCAAGAAGCCTTCCCTGGATCCAGATTCACTTAATAACTATCGTCCCGTCTCCAACCTTCGCTTCATCGCAAAAGTTGTTGAGACTGTAGTGGCGCAACAGCTCCCACAGTTCCTGGAGGAAACGGAATACCTTGACCCGTACCAATCGGGCTTCCGACGCGGACACAGCACAGAAACAGCATTGGTCGCTCTGGTGAATGATCTCTGGCGGACTCGGGATGGTGGTTGTTCCTCCATCCTGGTCCTACTTGACCTCTCAGCGGCTTTTGATACCATCGACCATAGTATCCTACTGCAACGACTTGAAGGGTTGGGAGTGGGAGGCACTGTCTTACAGTGGTTCTCCTCCTACCTCTCGGGTCGCTTACAGTTTGTATGGACAGGAAGGCAGAGATCCACCCCGAGGCCCCTAAATTGTGGGGTGCCTCGGGGGTCGGTTCTCTCCCCCCTGCTCTTTAACATCTATATGAAGCCACTGGGTGAGATCATTCGTGGCTTTGGGGTGAGATATCATCAATATGCTGATGATACCCAATTATACATCTCCACCCCAGAGATGCCCTTTCCATGATGTCCCATTGCCTGGAGGCGGTACGGGCCTGGATGGGTAGAAACAGACTCAAACTCAATCCCTCCAAGACTGAGTGGCTGTGGATGCCGGCATCTCGGATTTCAGAAACCCCATCACTTTTGATGGATGGAGAAAAACTTGCCCCCGTTGATAGGGCTCGCAACTTGGGTGTCCTCCTGGATGCTCGGTTGTCCCTAGAAGACCATCTAACGGCTGTGACCAGGGGGGCCTTCTCACAGCTTCACCTGGTGCGCCAGTTGCGCCCTTTCCTGGACCGAGATGACCTTCGCACAGTCACTCATGCCCTGGTTACTTCCCGCTTGGATTACTGCAATTCCCTCTACATGGGCCTGCCCCTGAGATGCACCCGGAGACTCCAGCTGATCCAGAATGCAGCCGCACGGGTTGTTACAGGAGCCCCTCGTTACTCCCATATAACACCCCTCCTGCGTCAGCTGCACTGGTTACCAGTGGTTCTCCGGGTCCGCTTCAAGGTACTAGTTCTCACCTATAAGGCCCTACATGATTTAGGTCCAGGATATTTACAGGACCTTCTCCTGCCTGCTTCCCACCATCCTGTTCGCTCACATAGGGCCGCTCTCCTCAGGGTCCCGACGGCAAGCCAATGTCATCTAGCGGTGCCCAGGGGTAGGGCATTCTCTGTGGGTGCTCCCACCCTCTGGAATGAATTACCTACCGAGCTCCGGACGGCTCTTGATCTCCGCTCCTTTCATCGGGAGCTGAAGACTTGGCTGTTCAAGCAAATAGGCTGACTCTGATTCTGGGTTTATTATTTATCATTAATTAGTTATTTGATTTAAAATACGATTTTATTGTACATGTTTCTTAACTTGTGTTCGCCGCCCTGAGTCCTTCGGGAGAAGGGCGGCATATAAATACATGTAATAAATAATAAATAATTTGTATGACTGTCCGCCCCTGTGAAAGAATGAAGGTTTGTCATGTTTATTCAAAATCAATGATCAGACCCTTGATTTGACATTTTGACCTATTGCTTTGTTGATGTTACATGGTAAGGTGATGATTTTTGTGCAGACAAATTAATGGGATTCATTAACTTAATTCTTAAATTATCCATAATACAAGTTCAAACTATGAAATTCATGGGCATGCCTGTTCTATAATTTCTTTAGGTAACAAATGATGTGAACCAATGTTATAAGGTTTGTTATTTACTAAGGATGGTAAATTGTGTGTTGGACTCCATGGATTAATGTACTTACCAAGCCTGCAAGTGCCACCAATGATGTTTGAACTTGGGTCATATTTCCATTCTCAAAGAGATCATTTGCTTCAAAAATATCATGTGGTTTCATGCCATATTGTTGAATGGCTTTGATAAAATTTCCAATGTTCTCCAGCTAAAAACAAATATAGGAAGTCACACTCTTACGACTTGTTAACGTTTGTTACCTTAAAATGGAGATATACATTATTTGGAACCAATAATTGGCTATTGTTTCAGAAAAGATAAATTAGGTGGAATTCACATCAATGGGAGAAATGCTACCTGCCAGCATCCTCCTTCAGATCACTGTTCTGGCTGTTTTTAATGATAGTTATGTTTTAGGCACACATATCTGTAAATAAGATATTTTTAATTGAGGGAAATGGTACTTAAATGAAGCCTGAAAGTCAAGCATAACAGAAAACAGGAAGAGATTATTTCATTGATTTAACATGGCATCAGAACAGTGCAATTTTATTTTATTCAACTTTGATTTTGAAGTGTCTGGCTAATATGATCCCATAATATTTATACTACTGTTGCAAAAAAATAATAATTTTGCTTCAGTATCTGTTGTATTTGAAGGTTTATTTTGTTGGTGTGGGTATTCATCCATTTATTCTTCCTGATACATATAATGTGAAAAATCATTTCCTTTGGAAAATGGGGCAAATTTCTAGTTTAAAAGAGATGCAGTTATTGGTTTTCATTCTTGTACTACTACAGGGCCTCGCTATTTGGAAAGTGAGTGCACAGTATCAGATTCCTTGAGCTATGAACATTTAAAGAAAAACTGCCAAGAGATAGAAATTTCTCCAATCTCAAGAAAGCTTTTAATAAAACTGATTTCTCTGATTTCTCTTAAGAACTATCTCCTCCTTGTTTTTCTATTTGTGGGAAATAAATGTACAGGGATGATAAATGTCTAATTACTAAAATTAATAATTCTGTCACTCCAACGTAAGTGTTTACAGTAGTTAATACTGCAAACCATTTGTAGTTCCTGAAAAATAAACTTTCAATGAGTCTCTTATTTGAAAACCACTGGCCATTAACTTTTATTCATTACAATTCTTCTTAAAGAAAAAACAAATAAAACATAAAACATAGCTTACCTGGTGCCAGTTTAACTTGGACTGGTTTATTTTCTTTATTGATCCTGGCTGGAGTTTGTTGATAAGCCTGCAAAAATGATGAAGTAAAAGGCCTTTTTCTATTTTCTTTCTTTTTACAAAGCCATAATCTAAATTTTAATAGCACACTTTAAAAAAGTGTTAATCCTCCTGCTATCGAAGGCATTTTATGTTTTCTTCATACAAGAAAATGCTTTTAGGTACAAGCTGCATAGGTTTCACATTTTCCATGGACTAGCTACCTTATAATTTTGCTCAACCATTATACTGCATTTTCCTGTATGCAAAATATAAGAAGTTTCTTGAAGTTCCAATTTTTAAAAACCTGACATGAAAATTATAGGATATTTTAGTAACAGGAAAGCTTATTTCAGAGAGAACAAAAAATGCACGAAATGTTGATAATGTTAATTCAGCTGAAGAGACAGTTACAAAGAAGAACTGTATTCTGTTGTTTCTAAGAGCTACAGAGTTATTTTGGTCGGTTCAGTTCTTCAAACCTGCACTTTCAACAATTACATAATATACACATCTCTGGAAAACATATATAGCCTTTCTAAGACACAGACATGTGTACATAACGTTTTAAAAATGGAAACTATAAATTTTGATCTATGCCCAACAGCTGCTGTTTTAGGCTGAAACAGATCTACCTGAAGGAGAATTTTAAAAGCATTGCTTACTCGCATAGTATAATACCATCCTTTAAGCCCAGCTGGAAATTTGGGCCAATGCTCATGCCAGTAACTTCTTCAATCCAGTTGCGGAGATCTTCTTCTACCTGTGGATCATATTTCAAAGCAATCTACAAAACAAAAGGGGAAAAAATGTATTAATGTCTCTGGATATTTTAGATATTTAAGAGCTGAGGTGGCGCAGTGGTTAGCGTGCTGTACTGCAGCTACTTCAGCTGACTGCTAGTTCAGCAGATCAGCAGATCAAATCTCACCAGCTCAAGGTTGACTCAGCCTTCCATCCTTCCAAGGTGGGTAAAATGAGGACCCAGATTGTTGGGGGCAATATGCTATTTAGTATACTATCGATTGTTGTAAGCCGCCCAGAGTCCTCGGAGAGTGGGTGGCATAGAAATATGATTAATTAAAATAAATAAATAATAAATTTATGTGATTTTCTTCTAAGAGTTTAAAACATCACATATCATTCTTCCTTTGCAAGTCATTCTTAATCGGGTTTTCTAGACTGTATGATAATGAACCTGTCTGCATTATGCTGATATAAACTCTTCTGAATATACTCAGAGGAACCTGTCACTAACAAACATATATGACTTTGCCTGTGGTGTATTTAACTTAATATGCAAAACCAGAGACTCTGATCTGTTCCCCTTAACAAAGCAAAAGCATCTATCTGTCTGATTCTCAAGAGGTTATATGAACACCATCTTCAAATAAAATTAAATAAAAACCACTATCAAATGAAATCCGTTTATTTTCTTGCTATGGCTTTGACAGTTGATGGTGTGCATAAATTGGAAGTGGCTATTTGGATAAGCAATTCCAACCTTAAACTGAATTAAATTAATGACGAATATCTGCCATTCTGCTTAACTTTAAAAACCACTATTTTCCTGCATAGAAACAATGGAGAGAGAAAACAACAGAGGATTAGAAAGCATTCAGGCATAAAGATGGTATGTATCAAGAACAGAGTGGAAATTTATCACCCCTTTCCAATGACTATCAAGGCAGTGCTCAGAAGGAAAAAAATAATTACCCACAATACTAGAATATAGACTCTAGAATCAATATTTATCTGACATCAACCACATTTGAGAGCAATAGAGTATTACTGTATTTAGAAAGAATTATTCCTTTCAACACTTTCAATGAGGCTAAACAATATTACAGAGTTTAAGACCTAAACATCTGCTTTAAATTGATTGAAAACTGGGCAAAACATGATTATTGATTAAGAATTTAAATAGTACTGTTGCCTTCCTAGCTGCCAGGATCATTACAATACACTAAGGAAAGCGACTGTAGCAGGCAGCAAAAAAAAAAAAAAAAAAAAACCAAACAAAAAAAAAACACCAGAAGAAAGGCAATTAAATCACATCCTGCTGTACAGAACTAGGCCCAGAACACAGCAGGTTTTCAATAAGTAAAACAAACAAACAAACTGCTGACAGTCTATACCAGGCACAATGGATGCAGCAAGATAAAAGGAACGGCCACAAAATAGAACAGAACTTTTGAAGGACTTTCTATTTCTGGCAATGCCGAGCTTGGGCCACGAGAAAAAACAATAATGTAGGAGACCATTTTGAAAAGTGAAAAAAGAATTTGATTGCTTAAAAAAAAAAACTACACCTGCCAAATGCAAGAAAAATGTCATTGCAAACCACTGTGACAATCAAATACTATTCCAAACATCATGACTGAATATCATAGCTGTTGGGAAGTTGTGATGGCTCAGGTTTGATATTTTTTTTCTATAGCTGGTGAAAAATTGGATTAAGCAAATTAGAAGATCCCCAATGGGTTCACAGATAGGGTGGTTGCTTCTAATTAATAAGAATCGGGCACAGCACATCTATCCCACTGGAAGAACCTTTCAGTTTAATTAAGATTTTGCTAACCCACCTTGAAATTATCATAAATTAAAACGCACATCCTTAATTTAATGCACAACTGAGATAATAGTGCATAATAGCAATCAACACCTTTTGCTTTTGGCAATTCTGCCAATTTACCCTCAAATTGAAATGCTATCTCCACCACAAACTAAAAAGTTTAAATTTAGGTTTATGGCCAGTGTCTAAGCAAAAAAAAAAAAAAAAAATCCATTAAAATGTTAAGTAATCAAAGAGCTATCATACTTGAGCTTCTTTGTAACAAAATCTCTTCCTCAGTGAACTGCATAGACAAAATGGATTTTCACTGGAGCCAAGAAGAAACCTTCTACTTACTTCTCCACTACTCAAGATTTCTGTGGGAGTAAATAACAGCCATGCCATTATGCTCAAAACGTTTCATTATAACTGTACCCTCCTATATTTTGCATAGAACAAGTCAGCCAGTTGTTCATATTTAAGTCCCACAAGTAATTCAGTTCTTATTTAACGCATTCCCTACAGTTGATCTTGAACTCACTTTGTCTTTTAAAGGGAACCATTACCAGCCTTTTCTCTACATGCACAGATATGAGACAAAAACAGTCAGTGAATACAGAAAGGGTGAATATAGAAACTAAAAAACCGCATTCATAGTCAATGAATCTGTTTCTGTCTTGAGGGTAATACAGAACCTTACTGTATAATTCTTTTATAAATCAATGTCTTTAAAAAATATACTTTGAGCTCATTTTTTATCAGCTTGGAATCTTTTTAATAAAAGAGATACAGAGCTAAAAGAGAACGTCAACACAAGAGGCATTTTGAAGGAGATTAATTCTATACTGAAGACCACAAAGATCCATATTTTCATCAGGTTAGCAAAGCAAATCAATTCTATCCCTATTTATTTACTTACATACTGTCCTACCTATTGGAGAAATGAATTTGTTTTTCAGTGCTAATTTTACTAGTTTGGTATGTATCTGAATTTCAATATTTTCATTATGGAATAAAATGCTTATTGCCTTGAGATGCATTTTATCACCAATGTTCCAGCAACAGCAGCAACAATAACAGCAATAAAAGTAGTTTAGTAAACTTGCATGCCATCTGACTTTCAATGACTTTAGGTGGCTCATAACTATCAAATTACAATAAAATGAATTAAACATAAAAAATAAAGATAACAATGCTGAGTTAAACATATGGAATGCTACCAAAAGCTGCAAATATGTATTTTAATTTTATATATGAATTTCTTTGTTTTCTACAATATTGCTGAAATGTTTTTAAAGGAATTATAATAAAATATCAGACAAGCTGTGTTGTGAAACTTTACTCATTTTTAAAAATTTTCTCAATGTATACATTAGAGCTTCGGAGACTAAATGTACACAAAATAATTGTGTAGATATAAGATGTGGTTCTTTTATTACTATTATTAAGCTGCTGCTTTGTCTCTGAAATTGCAACATAACATCCAAGTCATCCATTCCCATTATGCTCATCATGTCTTTAGATACTTCTTTGCTGTTTTGACATGTTATGTCATGACAACATATATGCTAAATTTCTCAATACTTGTCCCACCTAACTCAAATCTTCATCCAAATATATTATTTGTCACAACCAATACACGGATGCTTCATATACATGCACAAGATCTTTAAAAAAAATTATTATATTGGAATTTCAGTATATTCCCAGATGTATTGAATGGATGTGATCACAAAATTACCAAGAAGCTTAATCTGCAAATAAGAAATATAGTATGGGATTACATCACCTTCAGGAGGATGACATATTTATTCATGATGCAATATAAGATGGAAAATGAGGGGAAAGTTCCCTCAATATATTAATGAATGTCTCTCCTAAATGGCATTCCAATTTATGGGTTGCTTACATGCCATATTTCTATGGGAGGGAGGGAGCAAAATCTGAAATTCCATTTTTTATTGCTTTTAAATCTTATGATTGCAACAACATACATAAAGGTATTTCAAGCATGTTGTGTATGTACAGTGAATATATTGAGGAGAAGGGAAGTGGAATAAATCTGCTCTCTTTGATTCCTATTGTATCCTGTAGAAGTCTGAAAAAGGCTCTATTTGGATATTGTTGTAGATATGCAACAACAGAAGGTGCAATTTTGGTGGCCAAAGATCAAATTTAAAATAGATGTGGGTAAGAGTGCACCCTCTATGTGGGCATAGCTTCAGGGATAATTGGGTGGGAGGGATTCCTTTTGTGACAGACCTATTTTTAGCCACCCACTATATGTCTCCAATAAGTTCCTTCTCAACATGGTGGAAAATTTCGCTGCCAGTTTTCCGCATAATTAAAGAGTGATTTGAGGTTGAAAGAAAAAAGTACATAGGACCACAGGTTGCTCACTCGTTTTACACAATTGGCAAACAGAATAAGCAAGATATACCACACTGTAGACATAGCTCTATTTCTCTCTCCTCTCAGGGGCCACCTCTGTGAAGGTCTGAGTAGGGGTTATGAGTATAAATGGATTTTAAGTAATCTCAGACAACTGAGAAAATTTGCAATGTCTGAAAGCACAAGATCAGCAAATTCTAAGCTTATTTTGTCTTCACTAGATTAGATTAGGAAAAATTAACATATTGTTATGTAGCACTTAGCTGCCAGCTGCCTGCAATTAGTGCAAGTTCAAATCTCACCAGGCTCAAGGTTGACTCAGCCTTCCATCCTTTTGAGGTAGGTAAATTGAGGATCTGGATTGTGGGGGCAATAAGCTGACTTTATAGAAACACTTATGGGGGGCCAAAAGCCCTAATAAGCAGGTATATACAAAAGAATGAAGGCTATTGCTATAAGTGCATTGTAAGCCACCCTGAGTCTTCGGAGGAGGGCAGTATATAAATTGAACTAATAAATAAATAAATAAATGTTTCTTTAAGAGTCTCCAAAAATTATGCAGGTAGTGCTATTCAATTATTTTTCATACAAGCCTATCTGTTTGCAGAATTATATCTAATTGAAACTATACTCATTCCTATTCAGTTTAGACTTAAATGATTGTCATTCTGTAATGGATCCAAATTTCAAATCAATGGTTTAAATACCTATCAAAAAGTAGAACACATATGCTAAGCAATGATAGAAACTTTTTGGTAACTTCAGCAGCTGGTGTGTAGGTCTGATTGAAGATGAAGCCCTTGTAAATGTAATTATTATGACATGAATATATTGTTATAAAAGACAAGCAAAATAAATCTGCATGATTTCCTAGGCGTTCTCCGAGTTTGTTTTTTTCTTGTAGACATTTCATTCCTCAACTAGGTAACATCATCAGTGCTAGAAGAATGGGGCTTGCTCTCTGTCATAGAGCAAATTGTATTCCCTTCTAGCACTACTGATGATACCAGTGGTAGGTAATTAAATATCTTCAAGAAAACAACCAAGCTCAGAGAGACCGAGCAGCACTCAATTTAATTCTGAGCTACAAATATTCTCTTCTATTGAAATCTACATAATTCCACTTTATTGGCAATGTAACAGATAAGATGCACTACAGCTGCCCTGTTGTAGTCAGCATATTTTGTTAATCTTCTCATTAAAAAAATTAAACTTTTAAATTCAGCTCTTAAAGCTGAATTCCTACTGACAAGCTGGGTACATCCAGTTTGTGTTCTTGGCAACAATATGGAAGTGATTAAGTACTAACTCTTTCCAGGATTTTTCTAGTCTACTACAGCCCTGAATTCATGGTGGTATTAACCAAGTCAAAGTTTTCTTCACTTATTTCAAGATCAGCCAACCCAAACCATAGAATCAAAACCACCTAGGAAATCTAATCAGCCCACTGCCCTGCACAGACAAATGACTGTCCATTGTTTGAAAATCTTCAGTGATGGAGGGCCCACAACTCCAGAAAGCCGTCTATTTCACCATTTAATAGCTCTTGTGATTGGGAAACTATTCCTTATTTTGAGCTTGGATCTCTGGAAAATTTATACCTGCTGGTTTTTGTTCTACGGTGCTACAGAGAATAACACCACACCCTCCTTCCACATCTTTGCACTATCTCCCTGAGAGGAAAAAAAAACAAAACTCCACAACACAACACTTGCAGCCTATCCATCCATCCCTCCATCCCTCCCCCCACATAAATTCTAACTTTCCCATAAAGTTGCTAAAGCTGCAGTTGCTTTAACAGGTATCTTCTGTCAGCCAAACTGGCAAGCGTGGAACTGTAACTGGCCTTCTCCAATCTAGCCATACATTTAACTGCTTCGTTTCTTTCAAAGCCTTTATCAGTCATTCGATCAATTTCAATGAAAAACAGGGACAAGACCACTCCTATTGTTGTGCTGTTGAGGTTGAAAACAGATTGGAAAAAAAAGTGAGGAATATTCCCCCCCCCCCCCCCCCCCGCTGTTTTATTTTATCCTTGGAATACTCAAAGTGGCCACCTTCACGCCAGAATCTTTTGGATTTGAAGAATTCTTCATTATCTCTAGTGATAAAAATATTTTAGATAACTTATCTGAAATTACAGTAAACTTTTGCTTTACCAGACCATTCAGATACGTAAAGCAAGTGTCCATTACTCCTGAATGTCTGCTAAATACAGAAAATCAGGTGTGTTAGTGACATCATTTGGGTATATTACATATGCACAATAGTACAAATTAGTAGCTAAAAGTGTTATGCACTCAACTCTTGCTTTGTTTGCTATTGTAAACCCTTAAACTGTATTATATCCAGCTTTCTTTTTTTTTCTCAAATGAAGCACTCAGAGACTTTATTAAGTTTGATGAAGTACGTGCTCTAACTAATTTATGATTCTGCAGGGCTAAAAAACCAAAAAATATCAATTATTTTGCATATTAAATGTTGCATTGCAGGCAGTTACAGTTAGTGCACAATGATAGATAATTAATGATTTAGCACATAGAAGAGATTTGATCCCACAAAGCTTGTTTGCTAATCACATTAGCCTATCAGATCTGGACTGCAAAAAAACTAGACAATCTTTTTTTAAATGGCAACAAAGAGTTACAGCTTTTTCTGTATCTTTTCTGTATCATCCAGTGGATGCCCAGGTTTTGGCTGTCCTAAACTACTTGTGGATGGCTACAGGTAATCCTCGACTTACAACAGTTCATTTAGTAACTGTTCAAAATGACAACGGCACTGGAAAAAGGTAACTTATGACCATTTTTCACACTTAGGACATTGTAGCATTGGATGCTTGACAACTGGTTCATATTTATGACGGTGATCTGTCCCCCCCTTCAGAGACCCACAAAAACACAGCCAGTCGAGGGTTAAGGAAGCACTTGGCACACTCCACAGTTCTTATCTCAAACTTGGCAGCGATATGCACACTGTCTGCCAAGGACTTTATTAGTTTACACAAAAAGAAAATCACCTACGTAGCTTTGCCGTTCATCTAGCTTCCAAGACTACGAGGTTGCTATGTTTGTTTTGTTTGTTCATCACAAACATCTTGACCCACCGTCCTGGCTTATATAGGCTCTGAGTGTGGTCCAGTGACTCATTGATCCTGTGACTCCAGTCCCGTGTCTCAGGTCTATTTCCTCATACGTCGCCGCAGCTGCAGTAATCGTTTCTCTCGCCTTCTTTGGCGTGCATCCAGGAATGACGTCTCTCCCTCACTCTCATCTGAGACACCTGTTTCCCCACTACTTGGCTCTCTTTCAGCTGGCACCTGAGACGGTGCCAGAGGGGGGGGCTGGGAGATCTGGCTGGCTCCTCTTCCTCCTGCTCAGAGCTTCCTTCCTCCAATGGGATAGACTCAGAGGACGGGGCCACAACAGACGGTTGCAATGTCCCTGGAGTCATGTGAACAGCTTTTGCGACCTTCTGACAAGCAGAGTCAATGGGGTATCCAGATTCACTTAACAAGTGAATCATAAGGTCATAAAATAGGGCAAAGTTCACTTAACTAATGTCTCACTTAAATGTAAATTTTGGGTTCAGTTGTGGTCATGAGTCAAGGACTACCTGTACTTTTTTTGCCTAGATTCTAATACATGACATGATATTAATAGATGACAAATGCTATGAAATTGTTTTATCTTATATTAAATATCAGTCAATATATAGTATTTGAAATGGGACACTGCTTTGGCTGTCTCCTTCTGACTCCCCTAAACCCTTGCCACACAATCCTGCGTGTTACCGCCTCCCAGCTAATGCTTCTTTCTTCCTTTTTGTCCAGACTAGATTTGTTTTCTTCACCATTGTTGTTATTGTTTTTCTTGTGCTATTGTTCTTTGTTTTTAAATGTTTTAACAATTGTAACCCACCCAAGGTTTATGGAAGTCAGGTGGCATATAAATTTAATAAATTATTATTAATGCTACCCATTTAGTTCACCTAAAAGCTGCCAGACATACTGTACCATTCCAGACTTTGTAAAAAACGTTTAAGCCAATTGGTATCTCATAACATTTGCAAAAGAACTGAATTCAGTGACATTTTAAAAAGATTTCAGTGAAAATATATGTTAATAGAAACTGTTCTTTCTCAGATTCAAAATCTAATAGGGAGTATATAAAGCAGTGCAAATCCAGGGCTGGTGTAATCAGCAAGACAACCAGGGGTGAAATCCAGCAGGTTCTGACAGGTTCTGGAGAACCGGTAGCGGAAATTTTGAGTAGTTTGGAGAACCGGCAAATGCTACCTCTGGCTGGCCCCAGGGTGGGGTGGGAATGGAGATTTTGCAATATCCTTCCCCTGGAGTGGGGTGGGAATGGAGATTTTGCAGCATCCTTCCTCTGCCACACCTACGAAGCCATGCCCACCAAGCCACACCACGCCTACCAAGCCACACCCACAGAACCGGTAGTAAAAAAATTTGGATTTCACTACTGAACACAACACAACATGACTCAAATCTAAAAGAAAAATAGATCTGCCTCCTTCCTTTTTTAAAAGTGCCTAAGAAAAAATAAAACTACTTTTTAGTAGTTTCTTCAAGTTTGAGTTTCCCAGGCTTAGGTGGACTCTGCTTTCTCTCTAGAGACAAATGGTTCCATATCTAAATGTCAACCACAGCCTGAAAATATTGAAGGAAAAACCACTTTCTATATTATATTTCAGAATACTGAACTATGGTATCTCAGACTTTTCCCTTTATTTTTTTCTCATACAATTTTGGGTCAATTGTCCTCAAATGACAACTGGAAAGATATCCAAAAGAGCTAGGGTCAAAATAATCCTACCACAAACATATGAGCTAGTTGCCATATAACTGGTTACATGGCAACTTTAACACTGTTAATTTGCGTGTGAAAAAGGAACATAATGTAAACAATGATCTTCTCTTGTAAAAGTGCCAAGCAGCTGGATGGAATCTCTCTCTGTGTAGTATGTGTGCCCATCAAATATGGAAAGCATTTGAGGTGAGATCTTTATATATCAAATCTCATCTCTAACACTGCATTCCAGAATGATAGTTAAAAATAAGTGGAGGAGATCCACTCAACAGCAACTTTTTATTAAGTTTCAAGCATATGTTCTTCCTTATCGCCCATCAATAAGAGGTAACACCCCTTAGCAGTGGAATTTTTGGGAAGACGATAGAAAACACAAGTAGTCAAAGGGAGTACAGGAAGAATTTATGCTTCTAAAATGAAAATCTGACCATTCAATTTAACCAATACATTAACAAAATGTAAAAACTTTGCACATTCGACTTAGTTAAAACAATTAGAACTAGACCATCTAATCCCTTTGATTGGCCAAAATCACCTCTTATTTTCCCCCATCAATCAGTTTTCCATTTTACCTATTTTTGTCCAATCACCTCCCTGTTGCTTATCAATACTTTATTCTAAGCTTTCCTCACAAAAATAACACAAGACATCAGATTTAAAGCAACATGTTTCTGAATTTTACTTTTCAACATCATAGTAAATGCTACTAAGTTAGTAATTTGGGTTTTTTAAAAAAATATTAGATTTTTTTCCCAACAAAATGATGTTTCCCATCCCAGTTATGTTGTACAAGATTTAATAATTCATCTTGCTCCAAGTTTTACTCAGGGCTTCTTATCCTTTACTAATGTTACATCTACTAAATTATTACTGCCCTTCAAGTGAGGTTATTGAACACTACACGTAAAATATGGAAGAACATATTGTGCAGAACATGCTTTCATGAAGGTGGCATATTTATGATGCACAAGCAAGAGAGAGAAATATTGATGAAGACTTGTTAGTAAAATGAATTAAATTAAAATAAAATAAAATAATACCATATTAAAAACATATTTCTGAGTTCCCATCATGGTGGCTTCCCTAATCATGAATGTTGAAAACCAATTAAACCATTTTTAAAATCATTTTGGGATGAGAAATAAATAAATGCAGTATAAAACCCAAAATAGGCATATTGAGAGAGAAAAAAAACCAACCCAAACAAATAAAACTCCCAAAATCAATGAAAAGGAACAAACTCTACTTTTTTGGGTGATATGACTCTACTCACATTGAGGCCATTGACTTCCCTATAAATATCAAGCAATATCCTTGGCCATAAGCAGTTCAACACCTCTCTCCTACAGTACCTCATAACTAGTCTCAGTTAATCATGAAAAAGTGAGTGTCGATTTGCACACCAAAAAAAACAAAAACAAACAAAAACAAACCAATATTCCCTCAGCATTGCTGGCCTAAAGGTTTAGACTGGTCAGTGTAGTTTTTAAAAAGTGTTGGTAGTTAAAGTAGACCAATGACGGAGAACCTTTTGTACTCAGTGCGTTAAAAATTCAGAAAATCCCTACCTTGAATCTGCTGCCATCTCTGTCTCTCTCTCTCTCTGACACATAGAGGGAGAGGAGGGGGGAAACAATTGACAATAAAGAGTAATAAATTAATTATTTAATAAATAAATAAATACTTAAATAATTGTAAATAATGTACCTGTCTGAGGCAGCTCTTGATTGTGTGAGGCATAGAAACTTCAGAAAATGATTTTCTGTGGCCTTGTAGTCTCCAAAAAAGAACAGGAAATAAGTCCCATTCTCGAATGTTTTTGGGGGGCTTCAAAGGCTGCGGAAGAGCAGAGCCTTCTCTCGCATGACTTCCAGAGGATTACTGAGGCCTAGTGTTTTTGGTAGTATTCAACCAGTTCCATCCAATTTGGGCGAACTGGTAGCAGTGGTTGCAAGAGGCTCCGCCCACCCACCGACATCATCACATCCTGTTTTTGATGCTTTGCGCATGCTTGGAAAGCTCTGCAGAGGTGGCGTGTGCGAGCAAAGTGAACGCACATGCTCACATTTGCGAATCGGTAGCTAAGGTGAATACCACCCCTACCTAGCATGTCACCAGTGACATATATGTCATAGGTTTGCCATCCCTGTATTAGACAATAATCACTCCTTCTCTCAAATACATAAATATGTAGCAATATAAGAGAAGAAATTCAAACCTGAAAGCATTATTATTGTTAAAATGTTTTAGGCAATAAGGCTGGGTAGTAGGCACTCTTTGAAAATGATTTGGAAGTGTTTCTTTAGGCTTTCTTTTATAAACATATCATTTCCCTGCTACTCATTATAGTAGGTCTCTTTCAAGCTTTTAAATAAGCTGGAGAAAAAGATTGTACTTCCTTAATGAACCAAATCAATAAAGCAGCTTGCATTTAATGTGACTCTTAAAGGGGGGAGGGGTAATATTATTTTCAGTATCAGGTCTGACAGAATAAAAAGTATTTCACCAATATACTGGTGGATTGGTCAGACCATTAAAAGATCTCTCAAACCCTGTAATAATCTTTAAAAATGCATTTTTAAAAAACAAAAGTAATTTTATATCTAAAGATGCATTTGTTTAGAACTTGAAATGTTAACCTGAAATTGAAATTCATCTATCTTTATAGTTGAGGCTTCCCTGAAAAGTCAGAATAATCTCTTAATCACAACTTGAATGACAGCAAGAAGAAAGTTAATGAAGGTTCCACATAAGACTTAGCAATGCTATCACTACCCAAAATAAATAAAACAGTATCAAAGAAAAAAGCAAATAAGAAAAACAAACTTGGATAAATGACACAAAATTATTATAACTATGTTGTTCATAGAAACCTACTGAAAAACATCTAGTGGGGTATCTTTGTTAAAATTAGTCGAGATACCTAAAATCAGAGAAAAGTAGTTGAATTCTTCTAACTCTTATGTTTTATTATTAAATAATTCCAAAAATTAAGATTATTTTTAGAATTATATCACAATGTCTTTTATAAAGGAGTATTCATGGAGATCTCTTGTTGTGAATAGAATAGAAAATAATGATAGAATAGAATTATAATTAGAATAGAAAAACAGAACAGAACAGAACAGCAGAGTTGGAAGGGACCTTGGAGGTCTTCTAGTCCAACCCCCTGCTCAGGCAGAAAACCCTACCACTGATGGCGAATCTATGGTACATGGGCTGGAAGTGACACGCAGAGCCATCTCTCCAGGCACACCAGCCATCGCCTGTTGCTCTTCCGTGTTCTGGTGTGCACATGCGCGCCGACCATTTATGGATGGGAGCACAGGAAACCAGAAAAGTAGCTCTCTGGCGCACATGTGCACCCAGCCAGCTGGTGTTCATATGCACGCCAGAAAACAGAAGACCAGGTGACTGGTGTACATACACACGCTGGAAACTGGAAATTCAGCTTCCCAGCGTGTGCATGCGTGCTGGGGAACTGCTCTTCTGGTTTCATGTGCGCTCCCGTTTCGGCACTTGGTGCTGAAAAGGTTCACCAACACTGGTTCACCAACATTTCAGACAAATGGCTGTCCAGTCTTTTCTTAAAAACCTCCAATGACAACCTCTGACTTTTATCTTTACCACAATAATCTTATGAAATATGCTTGACTAAGAATAGCCCAAAAAGTCCATAGCTGACAGGGAGAGCTAATCCTCTGCCTCCTTAATCCTGCCCAGTACCTTAAACACTATACAACATGGATCTTCTCACCCTTATTTTTGAGTTTAATAACACACACACACACACAAAACACCACTTCATTGGACTGGATGAGGAAGTACACTGGGGGACAGAGGAGAAACTGGCCATGATGCTTTGGCTCATACAATAGGAATGAAACAAATACAGAAATGGGGCAAGACAGAATAGATTGTATTAATTTACATAAATTATTAAATAATTTTTAAAAAATTATTAAAATTATTATATTTAATTATTTTTTTAAAATACCATATTTTTTGGATTATAAGACGCACTCCCCCCCCACCCCAAAAGTGGGTGGAAATGTCTGTGCGTCTTATAGAGCGAATAATGTGGCGGGGAGGCAGGGAGGTTGGTGCAGCACCGATCAGCTGTTCTAGGCGGTAGGCAGCGTTGCCGCCTATCACCGCCTCCCATTTGTCGTGATCGGCGATGAACGGGTTGCAGTGACAAATGGGCTACGGCAGCAAACAGGTGATGGCAAATGGGTGGCAGTGAACAGGCCACAGCCACAGCAAACAGGCAGCTGAGGCAGAGGCAGATTTTTTTTCTTGTTTTCCTCCTCTACAGCCAATATGCATTTTATAGTCTGGAATATCTTGTAGTCTGAAAAATACAGTAAGTTGTGTGTTACTCTTCAATAACACAGAAAAAACTACTAGAGTGGATGTATGTAAAGTTAAATGTGATTACTTTAATATGCAGATGCACCGCAAATGCACTTAGGAACACTACTGCATGTAGGCAACCACACAATTATCTTGATAACTACAAATTACAATTGCTGTTGTGTAAAATAAACGTATACTTATATCTCAGGTATGCATAATTTGTAATCCATTGTGTCAGCTGCAGCATGGTGGCCACATTAATCAAGTGCTAGTGATTGTCACCAAGTAGAAGTAAAACCAATAATTTAACTGAGCCAGTGATAGGTTGCCACTCCTTTTGACAGAATGCATTCCTTTTTTTTAAAACTCTTATTGACAGTTTCTTTCTTTTAGGGTATGTTGTACATAAACCGAGTCAAATTGGTTAGAGATGTAAAAACCTATCTCTCTGCTTTATGTTAGAGGGAGCACTGGGAATCAGTGTAGCTGTCTACACATGCTTGATTACAAAACAGGCATGTTGTTTTCTGTTGGTGTCTCCTATCAAAAACAAAGTCAAGTAACTGCTGGTTTTGGAATGAACTACAGATAATCCTCAATTTATGACTCTTTGCTTAACAACTATTCAAAGTTACAACAGATCTCCCCAGAGCTACTCATAACCCATTTCTGAAGTTACAAACGCTGCGCTCTCCATGTAGTCACATGACTGTATTTGGGGCACTTGACAACTGGATCATCTTTATGGCCATTTTCAGTATCTCAAGTCACATGACCACAATTCGCACATTTTTTTGGCCAGTTTCATGCATTTACTTCCAATTTCTGGCGGGGTGGAATTCCCATTGAGAAAAATGTTTTAAAAATGGTTCTAGTGACATAATGCCTCAATTTATGACCATACATAATGACTATTATCAGCAATTCTGGGCTCGATTACTGCTGTAAATTGAAGGCTACCTTTACACTCTCTTAGTTTGAAGCTTGATGTCTTTCACTGGCTTAAGAGAAAATAGTGTAAAAGCAGCTACTTTATAGGAAATGAAGAGAACCGAATTAAAATTTGCTACTTGATTGCTGTAACAGGAGCTTCACTTCTTATATGGTTTTGTAAACTAGTGCCCACCCCTTTTTTTTCCCACCCAGTAGACATCAGATCTGTAAGCTACACATTAAGCACAGAGCCCTTGTAATCCTCAAATGATACGACATTCCAAGGGATAATTGGAACATGCTGCTCTTCCTTGTTGTCTTCATTTTGTACTTTTCAAAGTATCTCTTGAGGGAAGAGATACTGTCTTTAATGGCTACTTTCTGTAGTCCTAGGGCAGTGATGGCTAACCTTTTTGCCATCGCGTGCCAAAAGCAGGAGGAGCGCAGTGGGGTCACACACACACTTGCCCACATCCATAATTCTATGGCTTCACCCCCCGTTTTCCCCCCACCCGCTTTTGGCCTGGTAGGCCCGGTTTTTTTGCTCTCCCCAGGCTCCAGAGCCTTTCTAGGAGCCTGGGGAGGGCAAAAACAGCCTTCCCGCCCCCCAAGGCCCTCCAGAGGCCGGAAACAGTGTTTCTCCTGACTTCTGGTGGGCCCAGAAAGCCCAAAAATCAGCTGGCTGATCTGCATGCATGTCGGAGCTGAGCTCGTGTGCCCACCGATATGGCTCCATGTGCCACCTGTGGCACCCATGCCATAGGTTCGCCATCATGGTCCTAGGGGATACAGTGGCACAGAGGCTTAACGGCCCTGGAACTGTGGCCAGAAATGGTCTGCACTCCAATGGTTCGAGCCTGGCTCTGTAAGAAGGGGTGAACTCCTGCTGCTCACTCTGCAGCTCCTGACCATCCAGCAGTTCACAAGTATATAATATTGTGAACCCATATTGTGAGAGATAGGTTCCATTTCGCTGGGAAAACCCTAGTTGTGTTTGTGTGTGTGGAGGGTGGACGCTGGCACTGGAGGAAGCAAGGAGAGACCAGTGGAGAAGCTCAGAAGAGCCAGCAACCGAGCACTGCTAGTCAGCTGGGATAAGCTAGTTTTCTCATTTCTTTCTTTTACAAGTGAATCCCTAGTCCTTCTTCACTACTCTCTCTTCCAGAAGCAACTTCTTTTTGGGACATGAATTTGTTAAAACTGTTTCAGAATCCAATTGGGGTCTTGGAAGTCTATTTTCTATTCTGTTTTGTTGAGCAGGGGGTTGGATTAGAAGACCTCCAAGGTTCCTTCCAATTCTGTTATTCTGTTTTCTCTCGTTTTGAGTGGGAACAAACCAAAATACCTTTAGAACTCTAGAAAGAGCTAAGCAAAGATCTTTCCAGAGGTAAATGGATATGGATATGAAGCTTAAAACTACAAAAGGTTATCACTACTAAGCTTTAAATGCACATTTGAAACCACAAGAATAGTTATTTATTTCCTTTACATGTGAGTGTCCAAAATGTGGTGCAGCTTATCTGTGATAGGACAGCAGTTTATTAATACTGTTAAGAGCAGTTCTAGCCAGAGGACAGTTTATGTAATTGCGAGTTCTTGAGGCATGACCAAGAAGGATATAATCTGGGCTCTCTAATGAGCTAATTTATTTGTTGTGTTTATATCCTGCCTTTCCTTAGGAATTAAAAGCAACACACATAATATTCTCACTCTAATTTTATCCTCTTATCCTAGCCCAAAGCCATTCAGTAATTTCATGACTGACTACTGACTTGAATCTTATGAATCTTCCAGCTGGAGTCAACCACTCATTATAAACAATTTCTTGTATCTACTCAGTATTGACTTCAAAAGACAAGATTTAAACTTGGAAAATTTATTTAGACAGTTCTGATATGATCAGTACTCTACACATAATGGGTGCTACAGGACTTCAAGTCCTAGTATCAGGCACAGAAAACCAATCACAAAAAGGAAACCAATTGACTGGAGGAAAATAAATTAAGTACCATATGTTTCTTTCATTTGTTGTTTTTGTTTTGTTTTGTGGGGGGGAAATGGTCATGGTCTGGTTTGGATACTGCAAGATTATTCTCTCCTAAATCAGAACAACATCCAGGTGTGGGGATATGGGATATTCTGATGGTGTAGTGGTTAGAATGCAGTATTGCAGGCTAACTCTGCCCACAACCAGGAGTTCAATCCTGACCAGTTCAAGATTGACTCAGCCTTCCATCTTTTGAGGTCAGTAGAATGAGGACCCAGATTGTTGGGGGCAATATGCTGATTCTGTAAACCGCTTAGAGGGGGCTATAAAGTACTGTGAAGCGGTATATAAGTCTAAGTGCTAATGTCATAATATAATTTTTGCTCCTTCCCTCTGAAAATGGCCAACCTGTACAGACTTGGAACTTGTTTAATTTTCTATATGACAGAATCATATAGAAAAGACAAATTGTAAAACGAAAACTCCAGATCAGCATCTCAATACCAAAATAACTTTTCAGAAATTTTGAAGAGCTGGCTGCTTAGCAAAATGTGTGTGTTGGAGTGGAGAATGAAAAGAGATCTAGTGGCCTATCAGTGCCTGGGCTTGGCTATTTTCTGAGTTAAAGGACAAAGAAGTATAGTACATAATCCTGGCAAGATTTTTTTTTTTAAGGTTGAAAAATTCTTTTAAGAAGTTCTGCAAGTAGAATTCAATTTTCTGGATTCAACTTCCTAAATTGGAAACAATTTAGGACAGGCTACTTCCTAAACTGATATAATATAGTCTCAGCTTCTTCTGGTTAATCATCCAACCAAAAGCAAGCTACATAGTCCTTCTAGAGCCCTGTTAAATAATATTGGAAGACACTCCTTTATTATTCAATCAAGCGAATACTGTGGGATGTTTCCTGGTACAAACCTCTCACTCCATTTATTTATGAGATGCTCTCTATTCACTGTACATTATAATACAGTTGAAATACATTAGACTTTAAATCCCTTTCAGTTCTACAATTATTTTTGATATTTGGTTTTATAATCATCAAGGAGGAGGCTTCAACTATGACATTTAAAAACAAGAGAAAACTACATAATATTCCAAGCAAAGTATTGTATATTACACTACTCAACAGAATACTTGGTGGTGCAGTGGTTAGAGTGCAGTACTGCAGGCTACTTCTGCTGACTGCCGGTTGCCTGCAATTTGGCAGTTAAATCCCATCAGGCTCAAGCTTGATTCAGTCTTCCATCCTCCCGAGGTGGGTAAAATGAGGACCCAGATTGTTAGGGGCAATATGCTGACTCTGTAAATCGCTTAGAGAGGGCTGTAAGGCACTGTAAAGCAGTATATAATTCTAAGTACTATTGCTATTGCTACTTAAATATATGGATTCAACTGAAAAAAATGTTAGAGAGCCCTCATAAATTGCTAGCAAATACTTTCCCTAACATCCCTAACATCTGTTATTTAGAGTTATTCTGAAAAAAACCCGCTCAGTTATGTAATTATACAACATTATATGTATTTCCTAGTTTAATATTACAATTACTTTAATGTACTGGTTATTTTATTGATCTGCACATATATTCAACATTTCATGTTATATCTGAAAATTATTATTTTTATTTATCATTATTAAAGATAGATAAATGTATTAACCTTGCAAACTGCCACAATTTCCTTGGACTCCTGACAATTAACAACAATTACATATATACATCAAGAAAATAAAAATACCCGCAGGAGACAGCAACATAATTATATTAGAGTTCAAATCAAAATATATATAATAGAGCTTCATCAACAAAAACACACAGAGATGGCGTCATCCTATTGTGAAAACACTCTGGAAAAACTCTGTTTTCAACATTTTCTGGAAGATAGTCAAAGACTTATCTAATTGCTGGAGGAAGGCTGCTCCATATAACAGGAAGCACAACTAAGACTCATTCCCCCTCACCTCACCAAAAAATAGAACTACTAACAATTTTTTTAGGGAAGAATAGCTTGGACAAACTGATTTTCCTGGAGGTGGTGGTCCTGGAAATATTTTAAATACTCATCACAGTTAATAAGCTTGACACACAGTTTAGCCTAAAAAACGCCAACCTACATCATATAAAAACTCTTTTTTGGATTCACCTTGACCTTTTATGACAATATGGCCTAACATTATATTATCACAACCATACTTTAAATGAATATCCTTGTAACAATATTTGAAACTGGATTTCCAAATTACTGAAGTTAGGAGATGTTTGGGAAGGGTTTTTGAAACCCTTTCTGTTTTGTAATCTACTGTATCATTTGTATGTTTGTGTGAATTTGTGTGTGTGTGTGAGAGAGAGCTTAGTGAAGTATTCCTAGAGCTACAGTAAACCATTGTTAACCAGGCCTAGCCAAACTATTCTGCAACATTACATATCACAGCAATTAGTTGTTCATGTAACTGTTTAACAGAGGGGTTCTGGCTGTTACTGAAATTAATGATTTCCACACACCGCAGTCTGCATTGGTATAATTTTTTTAAAAAATCAAATTATTCTTTGATTTATACATATTCTTTGATTTATACAGTATGTATAAGCTTTAGCTTATACATACTG
Organism: Masticophis lateralis; assembly: GCA_030761175.1. Classification (NCBI taxonomy): domain Eukaryota; kingdom Metazoa; phylum Chordata; class Lepidosauria; order Squamata; family Colubridae; genus Masticophis; species Masticophis lateralis. The sequence goes on from JAUDYJ010000003.1 coordinate 128,719,312, forward strand.
CTTTAGCTTATACATTTATCCTTTTGAAGGAGCCTTTACAAATGGATAAAGGTAGGAATTTTGTCTACTTAGACATCATTTTCTGTTAAAAGGCGTTTGAGAGGATGTAGTTCTCACTCAATAACTTGATGGTCTTTCCTGGTTTTCTATGATTCTGCAGTATTGCATGCTATTAAAAACTAACTATATAAGGGCAACTCTTGAATACCATAATATGCACAGCATTAACAAATTAAAAAGATAACTTCTACTAAGACTATAGTTTCTTGAACACCTGCTTCTAAGTTCTGTTGAGATGTAAGAAACCTATTTCTAACTAAATCCATTTGCTCTGGGATTCAAAATTCCTCTTAGAATAAATTCCATTGAAATGAAGAGATCTACTAAAGAGAAGTGATCTATAAACTTAAAATATGAAAAGGCATAGTTTAAATGCAAGAAGCAATTTAAAATGTTCCTGCATGAATACATAGTTCTTACTTTATCAAAATCTTATTCAAAACCAAAAATTATGGAAAAAGCTTCTTTGTATAAAATATCTAACAACATTGCTTAATGCAGCAAATATTGTCAGAATGGCACAATCAGTTAAGTTAATTTTTTTAAGATTGCAGCACTTTATGTCAAATAGCAAAGTATTCTTCAGTTAGGAAAAGACTTCAGTTAGGGTTTATATACCAGTAAAAATATTGGGATGTGTTGATTAAAAGTTGTTTTCTACTTTCAAGCAGGGAGAAGAAAATTTGTTATCGCATACTGTGCTTTTTTATTTCAATATTTTTAATTATTAAACATAAACATACATTATTAAAAATTATATTTAAATATAGTGATGCGTTGCCACTTAATCTGACGTTTCTGTTGAAGAAAACAGGGCATGTCATTGAGTGGTAAAGCATCTAGACCATAAGAAAGCCTTTCTAGCTCTTTTATCATGCCCATCCCTACAAATTAAAAAAGAGAAAGCTTAAACTACTCTACTTTCTTCTGAGTAACTGTCCTAACTTTACTATCTGTCCATCTATCTACAGGAGAGAAAGATTTTAGGGATTGATCTATTTTGACCTACTTGTGTTTTATATTTCTTGTAGTAACTGCTTTGAATTTCTAGTTCTAGGTTTAAAGAAGAAATATATCACTACATGTATCATTTTCTAAATGTTTTATGTATTAGGTATCTCCTGCACATAATAATAAAGAGCGTTCATTTAATTCTCAGAAGTGAATTAACCTTTAAGTGTTTTGAGTACACACACATCTTTCCTTTTCCAATACATGCCAATGAATAAATTATTTTTCAATTAAGGGTTTATTAGACTACATTACTAAGCATTGAAAATACTTTATATTTTGGAATGACTATTTGAAGTAAACCCATTTTATTTGCAATGTTAAAAACTTAAGAGATAATTAATCATCTTAAATGTTAGCAATAGCAATAGTGAGGTTTGTTCCAACAGGTAGCCCAGAAAGCAAAAGGCCAAGAACAAAAACAGCTGATCCTAGACAGGTAACAATTGAAAGAACTACACCGGGAAGTTTAGTTAGGAAGGAATATTATCCATACTTATTTTGGAGGAAGCCTCACTGAAATAACTGGGATTTAATTACAAGTAAAAATGCACAGAATTGGGTGGTCCAAGATTAAAACAAGGTGGATCAAGCAGTATTGGAGAACCATGAAATAAGCATTTTTTGAGTTTTCTGCTCTATCACCAAAGGGTTGTATTTTGTAACATTAAAAAACTTTTGTGAAATTCATACTGTTCTATGCATCTGGTCACCTTGCTGTTATGACAGGAGTATGTTACAATGTAGGAATTAGGTCCCACTACTGCACTTTTTTCCAGAGGAAGAGTAGGAATATCTCACAATACTTCATTCCCAGGAGACTTAAGAGAAACTTAAACCCAAGCCGCAGAAGCTTCCTTTGTATGTATCTTCCCCCCATCCTTCCCCACCACTTTGGACTTCAGAGCAGCAGAATGGAGACAATGAATATTCTGTGCACAACACCCACATGGATTGGCTGGTCTTTTCCCAATACCCTGTGATGTAATGCAATTGGAATGTGCTGGGGTTTTGAGCTGGAAGTGTTGGGAGGGGAGGAAGATTTAAGTGACACTTCTCATCCGTTTGGCAGAGCAAAGAGGTTCAGCAAATTAACAGTAGATCTGCCAAGTTTCATTACCTTTTCCTATATGTTCTATTTAGGATGGAAGAGTTCCTTTTAAAAACCCTGAGAACAGGCTCCAATTCCTGAATCAGTACATCACTGTTATCTGGGAAAATATGACTGCCTAAGACAGGAAATGAATATAAATTAGGCAACATATCAAATCAAAGTACAAGGGTTGGTTTTTTTTAAAAAAAATCCCTAAACTAGCAGGCTATGATGGAAGGATTTAAATGAGTTACAGTGCTGGGGGGGGGGAAAGGGGGGTGAGCAGGATGTTCAGTGTCCTGCTGTTGTCTGCAGATCTGCTCTACTAGTTTACAACAACCACCCTACTCTATTGGCGGCGCATCCGTCTTTTCCCCCCAACACACCATCCCCGCCTGGCGCTCGCTAGCGCTAGATCGGAGCCACGTAGGCTGGGAGCACCTCCCGCTCCCCCCGCTGCCGCCATCTCCCGAGCTTGGGTGGGTCCCACAGGCAAGCAGCAGGAGAGCCAGTCCTCCAAACGAGGGAGGAAGGGGGGCTTCCTCAACCCACCCACCCCCGTTTGTCAAGTCCGTCTCAAGAGTGCACAACTCCCGAGGCAAAAAAATAAAGCCACCGGGCACCAAGCGTTTCGCTGCCTTTGTCTCTCTTCTTTTTCCAGCAGTCGGAGCTTGTCCTTCAGCGGTTCGCCGGACTGGTATTAACCCTCGGCATCTGCAGCGTACAGTAGTTGGAAAGAAAGGAGGGGACGGGAGAAAAAGGCCCTTTTCTCTCTCGCTCTCTCCCCGCCTTCTCTTTCTGGGAAAGTACTTTTCCACTCCGAGAGGAAGGCAGCGCAGGGGCCAAGAAAAAAAAGTTTAAAGGGAAGGGAGCAGAAGGCCACCCTTCCTCTTCCATCTCTTCTCCACCCCCACCACGTCCCCGTCCCCGTCCCCCGCTCAGATCGACCCGGCAAGCGACGAACAGGTCTCCTCGAGCCCATGCAGAAGTGACGAGGAAAAGCGACCCGCAATACAGGAACGCCGCTCAAGCCAACAGAAACATCCCGGGGAGGGAAGAGCCTAACCCTAATCCCCTCTCTGCACACACACACACACAGAGAGAGAGAGAGAGAGAGAGAGAGAGAGAGAGCAAGCGGGCGGTGGGGAGGGTCGGAAGAGAAGGCTGAGTAAAGGAGGGGAGGAGGCGGGAGGCCAAGGAGAATCGCGCGGTACGCGTAATTTTCTTACGAAGAGGACGACGCGGGGAGCGCATTATGCATTCCACTAAAAGGGACCGGGGAAGAGGGAGGGTATTGGGTGTCCTGGATCTTTCACAAGAAAGGTGCGCCTGGTCCTAGCTTATGAGTAAGCCCCACAGGGAGAACGTCTAGCAAACGAGAAAGACCGGCAGGATTTCGGGGAGGGGGGGGGGGGGAGAGGAGAGAGACAAGGAAGCCCATTTGTGTGTGTGTTTGTGTGTGTGTGTGTTCAGGAGTGGAAGCCTCAAAAGACCAGGGTTGGGTTTGGTTTGGTTCCCCCCCGCCCCTGCATTGGCTATGACCCCGGGCCGCGTACTTCAGCGTCTGCGGTGAATGTCTCCTCATAAACAGAGTAAGAGGCGAGGGGCATTTCTCACCGAGGTTCCAGTCCACGGGATAAGACCGGGACGGTTCCCTATCCCCCCCCCCCTCCATCGAAGCAGTCAAATTCTTTTAAGGCCCAGGTTAGGGACGTGATAAACATCTTCCTCTGAAGCCACCTTTTCTTTGCGCCCCCACCCCACTTAAACCAAACAATGGAGCGAGTGGGGGTGTTATGGAAGAGGCGGGGAAAATCAAAGACGCTGCGAACAGGAGTAGGGTTTCCAAAACCTGAAACTATGTGGGAAAAGAGGGGTGGGGGGGTGGGCGCAGGAGCCGGACTCCAATCCCACACCCCCTCGCAACGGAGCGCGCAGGGAAGCGCCGCCGCGGCCCCCTTTCTTCCTTCCCTCCCTCAACTCTTCCCGCGCCTGCTTCCATCCCACGCCTTCCCTCTCCGTGGCGCAAACAAAGCGGGAGAGAAAGCCAGCCGCGGAGCTGGCTGGCGGGCGAGCTTTGATCGTGGCGTTTTTCCTTCTCCACCTCGGCGGTACTTTTACCTTATTCTTCACCTCGGCGGAGAGTCCGTAAGAAGGGCCCTTGTTAAAGTGGGTCATGGCGGCGACGGCAACGGCGCCGGGTCGGTGTCGGTGCCCGAGGTGGGGACGCGGCTGAAGCTCTCCTGTCTGCGCTCGACTGGATGCTCCGGGCTGCCAGTGGGGCGCGAGCGAGCGAGCGCGCGAGGGCGGGCCGGGCTGGAGAAGGAGGGAGGGACGTGGGGCCAAGCTGGCTGACGGCGCCCGCTGCGGCTTAGACGGCCTCCGAAACTTCTAGTCCCGCCCCGGCCCGGCGAGCAGCCTTGGCGCCCCTTCTCCGAGCCCAACAACAGCCATTCCTCTCCCGGCCGAGGGAGGAGCACCCGGGAAGGCAGTCGAACTCTCGCTCCGCTTGCCGCGTCTCCAGCTTTTGGAGTCCTGGGAAAAGCCTTCAAAGGACCGGCCAGTTGCTATTACTAGTCGTTTCGCCCGCGTGAGCTCTGCATTAAACCTCTGATAATGCTGGCTTAAATAGTGGAAACCCGTTCATTAACCCCGTGTCAAATAAATCCGTTTATTACAGCCCGCTCTAATCTACCAATCGCAGCTTGCTTGTTAACGATGCGCCAGGTTAATCATTCGCTAAAGGATGGGTGCGTTGCAACACCGCCCTTCCTAAATGGGGCTCGGGGTGGTAGGCTGTTAGTCCTACTACCCTGAGTGGCTTGCCTGGCCAAGTGGGCTGGGAACGATGGGTATTGTGGTGTGGCATCAACTGGAGGGCCCCTGATGGGGAGAGCTGTCAAAGATAAAATAATGGTTGTTCGATCCTGATCCTAAATGCAACTCCTAAGTGTTTTGACTTGCTCAGAAGGAGCAAGGACCTAGCAAGTATGTTTAGGATTGTTCCTTTAAACTAGCATAAGTTATCATGGGAAAGTGATTTGAAATCTTTAAAATGCACATGGATGTAATGAAACATGTGAAATATTTTTTGTGCTTGGTTATAAAGTGCTTCATTCTCTTTTAACCATGCATCCACCAATATATGTGTCTGACCATCAATATCTATCTATCTATCTATCTATCTATCTATCTATCTATCTATCTATCTATCTATCTATCTATCCTCTTCCTCTCTCTTCTATCTATGTCTGTTTCTCTAACTTTTGGAGCAATCATTCCTTCAAATTCATATTATCAACTAAAGCCATGTGGGATACATTTAACAAAGGCTCTAGAAGGCTGTTGGAAAGTTTGGGATGTTGCTGGAAGAAAGATGGTACAGTTGAATAGAAGATAACTTTTTCTTATGGATAACTGGCAAAACTTATTATAAAAACATATTGAAAACTGTACATTTGGATCATTGGAGCCTCAGGGTAGTTGGAGGGAGAATTGGCAGTTGTTAATGACTGGAAGGGAGTTTGCTTAGTGCTTCTGCCAAGGAAGAGAGAAACATCAAAGAAAGCAGGAAGGAATTACTTGCTGTTCAGAATTTTGTAGCAACATTATGGAAAAATAACCTGCAGGAAACTTTGTTTTAAGAATCATGAAATGGCCACTAATTTTTAACACATGTTATAGAAGGGATAGAATCTTTTTAAAAATTTCTCAACTGGATCAATACTTAGTTAGCTTTTTTTTTCAACTTATACAATATTTGTATATAAACTAGGCATACATAATACATGTAAATCCCTCTATATTTAGGCTGTCCTTTGCCTGGATCATAGGAATTATGGGTTTATAAATAAGATATAGCTATTCCTTTTAGCAGGGTTTCTGTAATTGTAACACACAGAAATCCATCCCATAACTGACTGCTGCTGCCTCTCATAGATGCATACAATTTGGATAAATGTAGTTTATTGGATTTTGTTTGTCAAAAATTTAAAAAAAGTCCTGTTGGTCAGCTGCCATAAATTGTATTGTGTGTGAATAAAATTTATATACAGCCTTTAGGGAAAAAACCTAAGGCTAAAAATGTCTCCTTACCTAGTTTTAGTGTATGTGGATGTAGGTGTGTGGGTGGTTGTGTTTTTACATGGAATCCTAAATTTATTTGAGGTTCCATGGAATGCTAACTTTATTTGAATTTGTTTTTGTGATTGGATGGGCCTTTATTGTAAAACAGTTTAGGAAATGTTGTTATTGTTATTTTGGAGTCTTCTGAAATGTGATTGTGAAACATGGAAAAAAGATATGGAATGACATTTCAAGGAGAGACGGAACTGAATTGTTGTAGGAAAAGGGCTGAAGATCATTGGTTTTCCTTTCTCTTATTTCACTTTCCTGTTTAATCAAGGAAGGCCCAGATAGATTCAGAATATAGAACTTAGAAGAGTGCAGTGTTTACTATTTTGTTTCTATCACATCTGAAAATATTAGATCAGAAGTATTTGTAATATATAAAGTCTTCTTCACCTGGATGCCAGAGAGATGGAGAAGGAGGAGAAGAACAGTCTTCTGATAGCAAAGTATTCAGTTTATCACAAATGTAGTTTTAAAAAGGGACTTTTATTTGGATTCCACTATTGCAGTGTGCTCAGTTGGAATAATTTTAGACTTCACCATCCTGTTTGTTTTGGATTTTTTTCAGTTATAAAACTCTTAACTTGAAAGGCCAAACTAAACAAAAAAAGTGACGTAACCCAAATGATACAAAGCCAAAAGTTCACAATTTTTAGGTCACATTTTAACTTTGGAGAGCATACAACCCACACAACATGGCTACCATCATGGAATTGGTGAATCACTAAGTACCAGAACTAGGAGTTTCCTGCTGACCATCATCTTTCTACTATCTTGTTGGATAATTTCTGATACCTGCATTTTTTAAACAGAGACCTACATTTCAGGTCCCTATCATTTTTGTTTTCAAAGACTGCTTTTAAAATAAATTTGCAGACTGAGAAGCATCCTTGAAAAGAGTGTGCTTAACCATAGCACTTTGCTTCAAAGTGTTGTACTTCCCGTTTATTTCTCATTTAGACAGTCTATAAATGAAGAAAATCATGTGGGGCATGAAGATTGTTAAACATAAAGAGAGGTGCTCTGAAGTACTGTATTTGGATATATATACCTTTAATGGTATATGACCATTAAAGGTGCTATATGAAATCTATCTCCTCAACTCCTATTGTGATGCCTTATCCTGGTAGGTGGATGTTCCTTGGAAGGATGAGCAAAGAATGCCACCTGATTAGGCATAGACTATTTAATCTCAGCAGGGTCATTCAAGGTATGAATAGTCCAGCTAAAGCAACTTTGCATTTATGTTGGCTGCAGTGCTTTAAGAAGAAGCTGTAAATGAACAGTCACTTCAATGACAATAGCAAAGGTAATGTTTCATACTGTACAGGCGAAGGCAGGGATTCACCTGTCATTATCAGCATATCCCTTATTATGTCTGCCTTGGTGCTCAGTCAGACATCTAGCATTTTATGCAATTTATTCTGGACTATCCTACTAGCACTGGTAATGGCGGTTTTGCTTCTCAGCTAATGATAAATTATTCTGATGGGCATGATAAACGTGATGCTTTTCAAGAAGCAAAGCCTGTGTCTCTCCATCATTCTCATTGAACCAGTTATGCTGCTTATGAGTAGGGGGCTCTAACATCTTCAATGCAGATAAATGGATTTCATTCCTGAAGCATTCCTAGTTGTCCTCAGAACTGCCAGCAAGATGTAACCAAGCAAGCTTAGTTTCTAAGCTGATGCTGAAGCTGTGCTGGGTGGGGGTGTTCAGCTTGCCCACATTTATTCTTTTCATGCGTTTACTTCCTTGTGGTCACCTCTTGGTTCTCATTGTCTTCATTTTGAAGACAATGTGCCTTTGGTCTGTCTAATAGTAAGTGTCACACATGATCATCATCATTCTGACATCCTGCCTGTTTTTTTCTTTTGATGAGGACATAGTCATTAAGATGCCAATGTTAAGAGTGGCAGTGCACCATCCTAGGAAGTCATGTTAACAGACTTGGTAGGCAGAACATTCTAGCAGTGAAGAGGTAATATGCTACACGGGTCTTCAATAAGAGTAGGTTATTGATGTTACACTTGTCTGTTCCACGTCTCCCAGTGACTCCCTGCCAGGCTGTAGAAGTGCACCCTACTTTTACATTAAAGTCACCAAGTTTGCTTGTGCTGTTCACTGCTGATAGTAGGGCATTTAGTTCTTCATGGAACCTGCCTTTCATCTCATCCAGGTTGGTCCTTGTGGGGGAATAGGCAGATTGCCATGTCTTCTATCTTGTAGAGGAGGCTGCAATGACATGAGCCAGTTTTTAAGACCCTTGGAGACACTAGCCAGGTCTCTGAATCAAGTGACTTCTGATAGCAAATCCAATTCCAGCATCCTAATGCTTAACGTTGCCAAGATTGCTTGGGGGAAAAAAATGGGTCCACTTCCAATTTCAACCAGCTGAATTTCATTGACAAGATGAGTCTCACTCAGGGCTGCAATGTCAATGCTGTAATCTTGCAAGCTCTTTGGTAACTAGAGCTATTCTTGTCTCTGACCTGTCTGCTGTAGGGATGCCCAGAACTATCTATAAGAGAGATGTGCTGTTAAGAAGTTTGATATATAAAAAAACAAATAAAAATAAAACATTCCAAGTGCCAATGTGTCACGGGTCTGCCCCTGAACCCCTCTCCAGATGTGAGTTAAGAGGAGAGGGAGTTTGAGTCTGCAGAGGAAACGATGGAACTGAGTATTGGTCAGGATCGGGACTCAAAGAATGTTAGCCTGATGGAGCAGCCTCAGCTGGGTCAATTGGACCAGTGACAGGCTGAGGAAGGTGAGCCATAACTGCAGCAAGTTGGCTAGGAGATTCCAGGCCAGGACCGGAAGCAACTGCTGCCCATTAGCAATGAGGACCTCCACACCTCCTCCTGATCCAAAGACATAGAGACAGGCACAACACTCGTCAGCTAGATAACTCATAAGGAGGCAACCTCACTTAGGAAGGGCTGCACCAGCATTGTCTACTTAACCCCACCCTGAGGACTTCAGTGTTGCTGGACCAATGTGCCCAGTTCTGTGCCTTATGTACTTGTGCCCTGTATCCTGGCCTGTTCAATTCCTGGATTGCTTTCTTGGATTTTGTGTGTGCCCATTGGACTCAGTTACCCAGTGACTCTTGCTATACTGAGCTTGGAATCTGGACCCAAGCAACAAGGGTGCTTTCCCAAGACCTGTTTTGGGTGGTGGTGGGGTTGAATAAACACCTGTAGTACTCCTTCCAATATGTGCGTGTGTGTGTGTGTGTGTGTGTGTGTGTGTGGGAGGAACGGGGTAGCACACAATAGTGAGCGGTATTTGTGTTTTTATGTTTGTTCAGCTGCCAAGATAGGTCACTAGACTATATCAATAAGAAAAACAAGGCAACAATAATAATTTTGGACAAAGAACAAGGTTCTGACGATTTGGAAAAGTTATTTTACTGAAGGTTTTTAAACAAAACGAAACCACAGAAGAATTTAAAGCCTGGGAGGAGAATGCATATCAACAATAAATTCTGAAGATTATAGTGAAAGAGATATTCTCTGCAAGTTTCCCAATAGGTAAAGTATAATGGTGCCCATTCTGTCCCTTACTATCTGTAATTGCTTTCAAGCACCTTGCAAATAGAATTTTTTAAAAAACTGATTAAAATCCAAGGAGAAGAATATAAGGTGAAATGTTATGCTGGTGATATAGTTTTAAGAATTATGCAACCACAGAACATTGCAGGACAGCTAATAACAAGTAATTAACCACTTTGGTTACTTTCCTGGATTCAAAATTAATGAAAAAACTAAGGCACTTAACCTCTGGTGAAGAAAATGCTGTGAAAAAAACAGACCTGTGATGAGATAACAAAAGACTCAGTTAATCATCTGACAGGAAGCAATAAAGATATATTTCAAAGCAATGGCAAAAAATGATGGAAAGAAAGAAAGTTCTCAAAATATGGAGAGGTCTGAAACTTTCCTGGCTAGGATTTAATACAATCATAAAAATGAATATATTACCTCAAATGAACTGTCTATTCCAAATGGCACCATTTCCAATTTCAGACAAAAACTTGCAGAATTGCTAAAGAACAAGCGACAGATTCATATGGAGAACAGGAAAAAGCCCCAACAAAAGGAAGACAAAATTCTACAGGATTTTTTAAAAAAAGAGGTGGACTAGCTTTCTCCAATCCAAGATTGTACTCAAGAGAGCTGCCTATGAGGGATAACAGAACAGATAAAATATCTGAAGAACTGAATGTTATTAAAAGAAGGGGCAGGTCAATCTAATAGATTTCATGGATTCTGTGGTAGGAAGAAACAAAAGAAAAGAATTTGAAAGTACATGCAGTAAGGCACAGCCTATTAAAAAAATATTTTTTAAAAAAAGCAAGAATAAGTCAGACAATTTAACCTCTAGCCTCACTAACACGGCTTTCAAGGATAATTTAAGTAAAAAAGATTAAAGTATATATGCTAAGACGATATATCTGGATTTAAGAAACAGATTAAAGACACATCAGGAACTGCACACAATAAAAGTAGTAGTTTACTATGCTTATTGAATTTACAAGCTGGAAAAATTAAAAAATGATCTCAAAAAAGAAGGAACTTTAAGAAAGATGACCAAATTTTTTATTTTATTTATTTTTATTATTTGTATCCTGCCTTTATTATTTTTACAAATAAGTTGCCGAACATACCTAATGCCACTTTCCTCCTCCTATTTTCTCTATTACAACAACAACTCTGTGAGTGGGTTGGGCTGAGAGAGAGTGACTGGCCCAAAGTCTCCCATCTGGCTTTCATGCCTACAGTGGGACTTGAACTCATAGCCTCCTATTTTCTAGCCTGGTGTCTTAACCACTAGATCAAACTGGCTTTGAAATATTTATACAAAACAAAATATTATATAAAATTTATATAATTTATACAATTTATAATGTATAAATTGTTGCTGAATATGACCCAGAGACAGAACAAATTAAAAACAGTGTGATGCTTTTTGTGATGCAAAATTTGAGAGAAATAATTACAGTGAACCAATCAAAAGGATTTGGAAAAAAATCAAATATATTTGCTCCAGCTACAATTTAGGGAGAAATACTATGAAGTGTACTACAGATGGTATATAACACCATCTACGATTGCAAAGATAAATGAAGCAAAAAACCCATGTTGGAAATGCAATAACAATGAAGGAATATTTTACCACACCTTGTGGTCATGGTAAAAAAATCCAAAAGTATTAGAAAGAAAAACATCAAAAGTTTTTTAAAAAATTAAAAATAACATTTGAACTGAAACCACAGACTTTTGTTTTACTACAATTGACTAAGATATATGTTGATTGTAGCAACCATAAATCTAGCACAGCATTGATACCTTACAACATCAGACTGGGAGATAAAAATGGAAGAACATGCTTAATAGTACAATGGTATATATCCACAACAGAAGTCTAATTAAAGCAGTGAGCTATTCCTGATTTAGACTTCTAGGTATGATTTTTAGAACTCAAATAGAAATAACTACAATTACTAATGATTGTTGCAAAGTTCAAATATTTAAACTCTGGCTAGTGGCTGCGGATAGAAATGGAAGGGAAAGGGCGAATGTATCAATAAAAGTAATCAACTTTTTTTTTTTTGCATGATAGAAAAAATATTGAGGATTCTGAATTGTGATGGAAAATGCTATGAAGCTAAGAAAGCAAACAAATGGAACATAGAACAAATCAGCCTAAATCTCTTTTTCTGCCAGAACACATCTCAGGATAATAGACTAAATTGACTGTAGACACATCGAATAGTTTTACTATGTCTGTAGCCAAAGGCATTTTTACAAACGTTCAAAACAATCCCACCACAGTTTATGAAGTTCACACAGAGTATTTACCATCATATGAGAGAACCCCATTTGTAGTCCATGGCTGTAGTCTTCAAATGGTTTTAAGGCTGGCAAAGCAAAATAGTTAACACATAGAGTGAACTCGGCAACCTACTACAATATAGTCCACAAAGATTTATGCTGTAATCAGTTTGTTAAAGATGCCACAATATTAATTGCTGATTGTGCTGCACCTTCCTCAAGGAGGCTATCTAGCTGAAAGTCAGTGATAGATTGGATTTGTTCAATTGCTGAGCTCCTCTGATTAACGTTGATTGCATTGGATTTTTTCTTTTTCTTACAGCACAGTGGACAAATTAATTTTGTAGTGCAGAATATTATGAAGATTAAGATTTTGCCCAATATAATTATGCTTCCATCCATCCTCGATGGAAGGCAAGCTGGTTGCAACTGTTTTTTCAACAGTCCTAGCTATCTACTGAAGTCTGTACCTGTCCTCTTCGTTGTTGGGCCAAACCAGACAGTTATTGTGGTGCAAATGACTGACTCAATAATTCCTCTGTAGAACTGTATCAGCAGATCCTTGGGCAGTCTGAGCTTTCTGAGTTGATGCAGGAAGAACATTCTTTGTTGTGCCTTTTTAATGACGGTTCTAATGTTAGGTGACCATTTCCTTGAAGATAATAGAACCTAGACACTTGAAAGTCTCTACTGTTGATACTGCTTTGCCTAATATTGTAAGAGTGGTAGAATAGGAGAGATTCTTCTAAAACCTACCATCATCTCTACAGTTTTAAGAGTATTCAGCTCCAGATTGTTCTGGCTGCACCACAGGGCCAGTTGATCTATCTCTCGTCTACATGCAGACTCATCATCATCTTGAACGAGACCAATGACTGTTGTGTCATCTGCAAACTTTAGTACAGTAGTTGGACAGTATTATGATAGACCAGGAAATATTAATTGCTAAATCAATAGAAAATTCTACCTAAAATAATACTAATCAATTGAGTTTGGAAGGATTTCTTATTTTGTTTTTTAAAGAATAATGCTGTAGCTACTTCCCAGGTGAGGTGCAAATAGTAAACATTAGAATTGATGTTGGGAGTACTTCACTAGTATTTTATTTTCTCGGGTTAATTTGTGACTGGAATCTTTTTCTTACCAGGGAGCAAATGCAGATTGAACTGATATATTTCTGGATGCTACATGAGATATTATTGCCAAGCAGCAATAGTTTGGTCCTATTATTTTACTTAACCGAACAACAAACTGCATGCCACTATTTATACTGAATAAGATTTTCCTATCTAAACTTTTGCTTAAATAAAAATGGAAAGCTTCAGTTTGGCTATCTAAATTACTTCTACTTGGCACTATAATTAGGGACTGATAGTGCTTCACAGACTGATAGGCTACGGGCTGTTTCGGTACAGTAATGAAATTTGTTTGTGGTTTCCTTTTATTGTGATTTTTGCCAAAATCAGATAATCCAGTGATTAACCTTGATTTATCTTACATACTGGGGTCAGCCACTAAGTGTTTGCTGTAGCTGGATTAATTTATAAGAGAATGCAAATTCTGCCGTGCTCGCTTCTCTAAAAATCATTATTTATAATAGAATCTAGTAATTTCTGCTAGCAGAAATTCCCCATTCTTTAGGATGGAGGAACAAAAAAGGCAGGAATCTGAAAAAGCACAGGCAACAAAAATTGAATTATTAAAAAAATACTGGTAAACTGAAAGTGACTTAGCTTTTTTTATGAGCTCAAACATTGTATAACTGCTTATAATGAATAGTTGTTTTAGGCTTGATAAAATAAGGAAAGCTTTTTCTAAGCAGATATTTAACTTTTTTTTAATGACTAATTGGAACATTGGCCTCGAATGAGACTCAGAAAATTTGTATGATACTTTTGTCAGTATTTTAATCAGTTTTTTGTCTTAGTAATGCTTAAGTGTATTGGAACAATCATTACTTTAATGTTTAAAGTAAAATCTGAGCTCTCTTCTTAAAAAAAAACTCTGTTGAGTTTTTCTCCCTGTGGGAGAAGAAATTAAGTTATGTTCCATCTTATTGGGCTACTGAAATGGCTCTGGGGATATTACAGAGAAAGCAGTAAGTCCCTAATATTAATTAAATGGGGAATGATTAAACTTAAACAACACATGTTTTGTTAAAAGCCCTCCATCCAATTGTCATTTAATTAATTGATTGTACATGTAGCAGTTCATTTATCTCAATGTATTTCCATTAAGAAATTAACAGTAAAACAAGAGAAGGGTGAAAATCAATTCATAACATATCAAAAACAATGTCAGAGAGGAAATTGCTGAGACCATTCTCCAAGTTCTCTTTTTGCCCTAGAAGCCTTGCCACAAAGCAGATTATAATTTTGCAGTCATTTAATACCATTCAGACACCGTGGTGGAATTTAGATTTTTAAGAAGACTGGGTTGAATCTAAGCTGAACATTCCTGGCAATAGTTGGATTGTTGTGAAGAGATTGTGCTACAGCCCTTGTTGAAGTCCTTCAACCTCTTATCAAGAAAGCTGTAAAATGTAATTCAGAGTACTTTCATTATCTGTCTTGATACAGTCAGTTTATTTAACCAAAGCACAAATAGAGCTTTGCGAAGGAGTTGTTGCTCTTAGTATTTCCTGTATTTCAAGGCAATGGATGTGGATAGTCTTATCTATATAATCCGATTTTGTTTTGTTTTTTACAGTTTAGTCAAATATGTTTTTAATCAGAAGTAACCCCAAAAAGAAAATAAAGTCAAGTATTGAATTAATCTAGCAATTAATGTGTCAAACTCACATCGTCTCCATATGATGTATCAGGATTTTTTCTTCCTTTGCTAAACGGGGTGTGGCCGTGGCCAGTGTGTGATGCATCCGGCCCGTGGGCCAGGAGTTTGACAGCCCTAATCTAACACAAATGAAAAAATGTTTTGAGCACTTTAAAATAATGGAGACATCAAAATTATTTATTTATTTATTTATTTATTTTATTTATTGAATTTCTATACCACCCTTCTCCCAAAGGACTCAGGGCGGTGAACAGATTAAGATTTCATATACAGATAAATATATTTTATAAACAGTAAATAATAAATTGAGTCAACTTGATGTATCTACTAAGACCTTGGCATAGAATTTTGAAGTTTATGCTAGCCCTGCTTGTTGAAATAGAAAGGTCTTCAGGGCAGGTCGGAAAGTGCGAAGATCTGGGATTATTCGTATTCCAGGTGGTATTTTGTTCCAAAGCGTAGGTGCCCCCACAGAGAAGGCTCTCTCCCTTGGAACTACTAGATGACATTGTTTTAATGATGGTACTATGAGTAGGCCTACTCTGTGAGAGCGTGTTGGTTGGTGGGAGGTTATCGGTTGCAGCAGGTGGTATCGTAAGTACTCAGGTCCTAAGCCATGGAGCACTTTAAAGGTAAGAACCAACACCTTGAAGCGCACTCGGAAGGCCACCGGAAGCCAGTGCAGCTCGCGTAGAAGAGGTGTTACATGCGAGCACCATGTTGCTCCCATAATTACTCTCGCAGCCGCATTCTGGACCAGTTGGAGCTTCCGGGTGCACTTCAAGGGGAGCCCCATGTAGAAAGCATTGCAGTAGTCAAGTCGGGAAATGACAGGGCTTGAGTGACTGTGCGTAATGAGTCCCGGTCTAGAAAGGGACGCAATTGGCGAATCAGGCAAACCTGATAGAAAGCTCCTCTGGCCACGGCTGTTATATGATCTTCTAAAGACAGTCGTGCATCCAGGAGGATGCCTAAATTGCGAGCTTTCTCTGTGGGGGTCAATGACTCATCCCCAATAGTTAATGATGGGACTAACTGGCTGTACCGGGACTCCGGTAGCCACAGCCACTCAGTCTTGGAAGGGTTGAGTCGAAGCCTGTTTCTCCCCATCCAGACCCGTACGGCCTCAAGGCACTGGGACATCACTTCAAGGGCATCATTGGGGTGGTTTGTGGTGAAGATGTACAGCTGAGTGTCATCAGCGTACAGATGACATCGCACCCCAAAACCACGGATGATCTCCCCCAACGGCTTCACATAAATGTTGAACAGGAGAGGCGAGAGGACCGACCCTGGGGCACCCCGCAAGTAAGGGGCCTCGAGGTCGATCTCTGTCCACCTGTCAACACTGACTGCGACCTGTCAGAGAGGTAGGACGAGAACCACCATAATACGGTGCCTCCCACTCCCAGCCCCTCCAACTGGTGCAGCATGATACCATGATCAATGGTATCAAAAGCCGCTGAGAGATCTAATAGGACCAGGATAGAGGAACATCCCTTATCCCGAGCCCTTTTAGGGTCAGCTTGATAAAATTAGGGTCAGCTTGATAAAAAAACTAGGTTAAAACAGCCAGCATTCCACCATTTGGCTATTTCCTCACCAGAAATGTTTTATAATTTTCCCCAGCCCATGTAAAAGCAATAAATCATTAAAATATATTACCATGATACTATATGTATTATATGATATACGATATGATTACAAGTAATGCTCAACTTACTATCACAATTGAACCCAACATTTGTGTTAAGTGAGGCAGTTGTTAAGTGAGCTGTGCCCCATGTTACAATCTTTTTTGCCACAGTTGTTAAATGAATCACTACCGTTGTTAAGTGAATCATATCATTAAGTAAATTTGGTTTCCCCCATTAACTGCTTGTCAGAAGCCAGCTGGGAAGGTTACAAATGGTGATCACATGACCCCAGGACTGTGCAACTGCATAACTACATGCCAGTTGCTAAGCATCTGAATTTTGATCCTGTAATGTTGGGGATGCTGCAATGGTTATAAGTGTGGAAACTGGTCATAAGTCACCTTTTTCAGTGCTGTTGTAAGTTTGAACAGTCACTAAATGAATGGTTGTAGGTTGAGGACTGTTATTGTACGCATTGTATTATAATATAATATATTACATTGCATTATTACATTATTATATCAATGGCATTGCTATACCATTCTCAACTATGTGACCCTCATATTGCTACAGTGATGACTAAGAGATGCTTTAAGACACCATGGGATATTACCTTTATGAGTAGTATCCCATGGTGTCTTAAAGCATTTCTTTGTCATCACTGTGGCAATATGAGTTATACAGTAAACAATTTTTATTGTAAAACTCCCAGAGTCACATAGTTGAGATTGGTATAGCAATATCATTGCTATACCAATGGTATATATTTATATTTATATATATAAATCACTGTAGAAACTCATGAGGGAAAACAAGGCTTGTTGCAGTGGCAACTGCTTTATAGCTCATAATATAACACTAACCAGTCTGTAGTTAATCAAACTTTTCTACCTTTCCCCCCTGGGAACACAAATGACAGCAAAAATGTTAAAAAATTTCAGGGTGGGGGAGGGGCTGCTATCAGCAGAGAATGACACAACATATGAGGGTTATCGTCCCTCATATCATTCTGTCATTGCAGCAGGATAGTATCATGATAAAAAGCCTCACCTGAAAGCATCCAGTTTCTAATATATCTCTGCTTTCTGGATCAATTTTCAACAAAAGCCTGAAGGACCAAATCTGGCTTTGTTGGCATGTTTAGTCCGAAACAGCTCTATTATTTAGCTACTTACAGAACAGAATTTCCTCAAGACAGAATCATTCGTTTGAGATGACTTTTCACGATCAATTACTTTTGAAGCAGTGGTGAAATTCAACTTTTTTTCCTACCGACTCTGTGGGCATGGCTTGGTGGGTGTGGTGTGGCTTGGTGGGCGTGGCAGGGGAAAGATACTGTAAAATCTCCATTTCCACCCCACTCCAGGGAAAGGATACTGCAAAATACCCACTCCTGGGGGAAGGATTTTGCAAAAACTCCATTCCAACCCCAGTCTGGGATCAGCCAGAGGTGGTATTTGCCGGTTCTCTGAACTACTCAAAATTTCTGCTACCGGTTCTCCGAACTACTTAAAATTTCCGCTACCGGTTCTCCAGAACCTGCTGGATTTCACCCCTGCTTTGAAGCATCTTTCTTTCTGGGTCTCTGAAGCAGCTATTTAAACTGGGATAGTTTAGCACATGTGAAGTATCTATTAAGGTAGAGAAAGAACTGGAACAGAATAAGCCATGCCATGGTTACTGCAGAACAGTCTCTTATTTTTGCTGATATTGTTTATTGCAGAGGTCTTCAAACTTGGCAGCTTTAAGACTTGTGGACTTCAGCTCCCATAATTTTCCAGCCAGCTATGCAAGACCTCTGGTTTATTGTCTTGAGAAGCAAAATTGGTGCCTTAAGGGTTGAAACTCAGTGCCTAGGGTGCCCACTGTGAATCCTGTCTCCCAAATGACCACCTTGACTACAGGAAATGACAAAGATATTAGCAACTGCATCATCAGGTGGCCAACATGGGCTTGCTGGTGCCAAGAGCGGTTACTATACTTTTAGTGCTATATGAACACCGGAATAGTACAGTTTGTTCAACAGATCATTGTTTAAAAGCTACCCTTACTGAGTGAGCTATGAAAAAATAGCCATGTGTTTCACATTGGAGCAGCAGAAGTTAACTTTTATTGTTGAGATCCTACTGCATGCTCAAGCTCTTCCTTCCTGGCATTTGTATTTTGTGTTGTTCTAACACTGTGTGTAAAGAAGTAGTTGTAAATCACAGAGAGAAGGCTTTCCGTGGCTGAAGCAATATATCTGATTATCTAAATCCCCTCTGTTCTGCAATGAGAATATTAAATCTAAGATCTAGAATCACCTGGTTTTACCTCTGAGAACAAGACAATGAAAAGCCAAGTTTCAAGCAGAAGTTCTTGGTTTGTTGAAGAATCAAGTTGTGTCACACCTACATGAGAAGCAGGGAGTTGCAGGGGGAGCCAAACATGGGGATTTTTTTTCACAGCAAACCAAAGAGTGGTTTTACTACTACTACTACTATTACTATTATTATTATTGGTTAATCTGTAGTGAGATTCATCATCATCATCATCATCATCATCATAATTATTATTATTATTATTATTATTATTGATCTGTTAGATTGTCTCTATGCCTTGGACTCTACTAGATTCTTATACTTTCTGTCAGTTGTGATGCAGTGTATGGCTATGAGGAAATAGCCAACAATCAGAATCAAAATGGCTCGTTTGGTAAATGGTTGGTTGACCGTGCTGAGAAAAAGCCATTCTTGTGAGTTTGCTAATTAAGCCTCCATTCAGTTAATTTCAGAGGTTAACCCATGCTTTCTGAGTTCAATTAATACCATGGTAATTACTTTATTGACTATTCCTGTCATATATCACAATAGCTATATTCTTCTTTGGTATTGATTTCAGCAAAGGAAGGCATTTTCATTTAAAATAACCACAGCAGCCTTGTATTCTTTGACCAAAAATAGAGCCAGACTTGGAAAATAATGGGATGAATGCTAATTTTTCCACTTCTGTGCCAAAAGATTAAAAGAAAATGATATTTTATACAACCTAAATAGTTAAGAGTTTATCAATTGTCGCTGATTAGAGCTCCTGATAGCAGCCAGACAGTTTAGCCAATGGTGAGCTGCAAGGAGTGCCAATTCAGCAATATTTGAAGAGCTCCCAGATCCCCTCTTGAGTTTTAACAGAAACTAACATCGTGACCTTTTGTGGGTCTAAAGCCAGAAGTCCTCTTGTGATTTGTGGTTTCAGCAGCAACTGGGTCATCCTAATCAAAGCTAGGTTAAGGTAATTTCTCTCTGAGTTACAATCTGTTGGTGTATTTGCACAACTATTACTTTAGATTATTGATGGCCCTGGCCACTTCTTGATGCGAAGCAGCTGGTTCCATTCGTAAAGCTTTACTATCTCACTGATAATGAAACATTTTCTCCGTTTTGGGTAAAATGCTAATGTGCTGAAATATCAGAGATCTTCAAGAGCAAATGTTAAACACGTTGAAACAAGTCCCAGTCATTTCCTTTAATTCCAAAAAAACCTGTTTAAAAAATTGTGAGTAAGGTACCTGCCTGTGAAACTGAAGCACTGATCAAAGTCTGGTTTTGACTTTATGAATTAAAAAAGCGTGCCCTGGGCAGCCCTGCTAGGGACAATCAAGTTGCATAGTGTATACCCATTGACGGAGCATGATTATAGAAGGTGAAAAATATATGTTCCGTATAATTTACTAAGCCAGTCTCATACCTGCACTGCGTTTCTACACCACCCTGCCTCCAAGTTGTTCAAGGATCTGGATTTTTATGTAATCTCTCTCACCTCCGCCACCCACATTTCTTGTGGTAACTCTGAAATGCATGTGTGCATGCCTGGTTTCCAACTTTTCCTTTGCAGGGAAGAAAAATGAAGAAGCAAGAAAGGATCTCCTGACTTGGTCCCTTCCTCTACTCCAGCAGCCCCCAACCTTTTGGGCACCAGGGACCAGTTCCATGGAGAGAGGTTTTTCCACGGACTGGAGAGGGAGCGGTTTCATGTGCTGCCTGCATCCCATGGATGGAACTTTGCTTGTTTGCACAGCCTGATTTCTGATATGCCATGGCCCAGTGCCACTTCATGGATTGGAGGTTGGGGATCCCTGCTCTACTGTTTTAATCTACTAATGAAGTGAGGACAATAAGGTTAAAAAAAGTTTAGAGCTGTAGTCCCAACTGCTTCCCCACAACTCTCCACCCATATGGCTCTTGTGGAGCCGTCATCTTGGAGAGCCTGTGATTTGCAGAATTCACACCACCTGGTTTTGCTTTGGGTTAATCCACCCTAGCATTCCTCAGTCTTTCCTCAATAATGTGCAGCTGATGGGCCATCACCTTCACTTTTGTGGCCACAAAATGGTAGAAAATATTTCCAGTCGGTTGCTGCTTCCCCCAGAGGTGGGGGAGCATATAGATCAAAGGCTGCCTTGCTTAGGCAGTCCAATCCTGAAACAACTATATATTCCAGAGACGAAGAATTGAAATGAATTGCCAGCACTGCTTCTTCCATCTGTACTTTCAGGACAAAGCTTGGTTACCACCTTGGCTTAGAACCTGGGTACTTGCGAGACCGAGACTAAGCTCCGTGGCTTAGAACCTGGGTACTTGCGAGACCGACTTCTGCCACCAATAGCCTCCCACCGGCCAGTTCGCTTACACAGAGAGGGACTCCTCAGGATGTCATCGGCCAAGTTATGTTGGCTGGTGACACCCAAGGGGAGGGCCTTCTCTGAGGGAGCTCCTGCCCTGTGGAATGAACTGCCCCCGGAAATATGCAAGATCTCTGACCTCTGTGTGTTTCGCTGTGCCCTTAAGACCCTACTGTTTCGTCAGGCAGGGCTATCTATTTAAATTATTTTAAATTGGGAGTTTTAAATTCTGTGGGTTTTAATCTGGGCTGAAATTGTGTAATAATTTTAATAATTTTAAATTTTTGATATTTGTATATTCTTTGTTTTAATAGGCTGTACACCGCCCTGAGTCCTTCGGGAGAGGGGCGGTATAGAAATAAAATTATAAATAAAATAAATTATAAATTTGTTTGGCCATTGGCTGAAAAATCAGAGCAGCGTATGTGTCAGGTTGAAAGTCACTGTTACTCCATGAAATGTAAAATTCACTCTGAGTTAGAGTGATGGGGAAAAAAATGCAATATCTGCACTTTCTACAACCAAACTCTTTTCTTTCTCAGTAGCTGCAGGCATGACTGGGCATCTAAAGCAGGAGGCCAGTTGAATATAGGGTCAGGCTGCTGAAGCATTAGAAATGGGGGGGATAAAATACTGGCTTTAGTTCAGAAGCCCTGAGGGTGGCATTAGGACAGAATTCCTGGCAATTGAAAGGGATTGCCCACAGTCTCCAAGTTTGCAAAACCTCTGAAATAACCGGTTTTAACCAAACAGGGATGCAGATAACCTGGTGTAGAGCCAGGAAGTACTGACCAGCATTCCAAGCAAGATGATATTCTGCAATCAGGTAAATCAGTAACTGATTTCAAACAAGCCTTGATGTGAACTTGGCTTTAATACAGTATGTTCTGTGAACCCTCTTCATTGTTCCTTGCAACTCATGGTTTCTATATGAACTTGTATAGCTGTGTTTGTTCAACAGTTGAACCCATGCATTGATTCATTCTCTTCTGTTTGGAACAGTGAGGCCTAGACGTCCAGTATCTCTTATTTGCTGCCTTGTCAGAAATGCAAATTGTCCTTACTTTCTGGCCCATTTACTTAGGGTGGATTCTTTTCTTTGTTTTTTTTTTTTACTATTTAAAACACATTCAGACAGTTAATAAGATTTATTTCAGTCCATGAGATAACATAAGGTAGGCCAGCCTAAATTTGCTTGTGTCTCTAGAATGAATAGAATAGAATAGAATAGAATAGAATAGAATAGAATAGAATAGAATAGAATAAACAGAGTTGGAAGGGACCTTGGAGGTCTTCTAGTCCAACCCCCTGCCTAGGCAGGAAACTTTACTCTGCTTTGGTAATGAGGCCAGCAAATTAATTTGCAGTGCAGTTTTTGGTGCAGGGAATTGGTGGAATTCCCAGCTGCTGGGATTTTTAAAAAATCAATCATTCCCCTTAATGTGGACTGGGATTGGGGGAGGAGGCATGTTTTGACAGATAGATAGAGCGGTGGGTTTAGCCATCTGTCAGAATGTTTTGTTTGCTTTAGGGTCCCCGTCCTTCCACTTTCTCTAGCAATATGGGCCTTCTGCTCTCTTCTAGTGTCAAATCAGCCCAGCAGGACAAAACAAAGTGACCATGGATGGAAGCCACTAGGCCTTGGGATCCAGATTGATTCCATCCAATAGTTGTGCTGATTTGTGTTGGTGGTTTTTAACCTCGACGGTTGTAGATTACATCTATGATGTTATTTTTCATTGATTTTATGTTCTTATGGGTTTATGTTTGTATGCAGTTTAAAATATTGTTAGCTGCCCAGGATCATGAATTTGAAATGGGTGGCCATGTAAATGGAAGTAAATTAAGTAAGCAACTGGAAAGACACAGCACCAAGAGGAGTAAATAGATGCTGAGGAGATACCATTCTTGTCATCATTGTAAAGTGCAAAGGCCATACATATAGAAAGTTTTGTGTTAGAAAAATAGTAAATATCATGCCTTCTGCATGGAACAGAAAAAATAAGGTCAACTGGCTTCAGTTATAGGCTAGGAATGAAAAGAGGGATGTGTTTTTCAGGAATGTTTGGGGTGGGATTCAGCTGGTTCGGACCGGTTCAGGAAAACCGGATACTAATTTTACCTCTGGTTCGCTGAACCGGTAGTTGCAAGAACTGGCTTGCCCCACCCACCCCTCTCCTCCCCTCCCCTGAGTCTCCACATGGCCCATTTTGGATAAGTGCAGGGCCCACGCAGAGGCTCTGGGAGGGTGAAAAACAGGCCTCAGGAGTTCTGGAAGCCTGGAAATGGGCCCATTTCTGGTCTCCGGAGCCCTGGGGAAGCCATTTTTCCCCTCCCGGAGGCTCAAAAAAAGCCTCTAGAGCCTGGGGAGGGCAAAAACGCCCCCCCCCCGACCATGGTGCAGGAGGCCAAGTTGGCCACACCTACCATGGCCACGCCCACGCAGCAACTGGGCAGAGAACCAGTTGCTAAAATTTTTGAATCCCATCCCTGGCTGGGATTGAATTTGCAGATGGCCCAAAGCTGGGGGAGAAGGCTAAAATGTCAGAAGATAGGACCAAGGTTCAAAATGAATTTGGCAATTCATTTCAGTGGCAAGAAAGGCAGGGCTCTGCATTTAAATAGGAAAAATTGGATGTAAAGTTACATCTGGTTACGTGACACCTGGTTCTTAATAGTACTTGTGAAAAGAATCTGGATATCCTGGTAGATCACAGGTAAGCCAGCAGTGTATTACAGCTGCCCAAAGGGTCAACACAAACTTAGGCTGCATTAATAGAGGTGTAATATAAAGATCACAAAAAGTGGTAATTCTGCTTTTATGCTACACTGGTCAGATTACACCTGAATTACTATGTCCAGTTTTGGTTACCACAATACAAGGAAGCCAAGGAGCTGGAAATAGTCCAGAGAAGACCAACAATCATGTGTTGGATCTGGAGCCAAACTTTTATGAACAACAGTTAAAAGAACTGTATAGTTTTAGCGTAACCTTAAGCCTAAATTTAAGGCTAAGGGAAATTATAACCATCTCCCAGTACTTGAAGGGTTGTCATAGGGAAGAGGTTGTGGATTTAGTCTCTGTAACATCCAAGAGTAGGGCAAGAATCAATGGGCAGAAGATTCTGAGAAGAGAGTCCAAGCTTGAAATATTTCCTCATAGAACTACAGATACTTCTCAAGTTACAACCACTTTTTCAGTAAATTACTTAGTATCATTCTGCAAAGTTGCAGCTGTCATAGTCTCTCATGGCCCCTTGGTCACATGAAAAACTTATATCCAATTGCCATGCAAATTTGGAATGGTGAAAATATTAGTCCAAATGATTTGATGGGCACTGAGCAGAAAAAGGTTGTAACATGGGAGAGGAATTTTTTAGACTGCAGAATACATTAAGTAGCAGTAAATTTGCCTCATAAATCAATGCTCCTAGGAACTGAAAGCTTCAGTCATAACTATCAGTGAATAATAGTCCTTATTTACTAAAC
The DNA here is from genome assembly GCA_030761175.1 of Masticophis lateralis. NCBI lineage: Eukaryota > Metazoa > Chordata > Lepidosauria > Squamata > Colubridae > Masticophis > Masticophis lateralis. The sequence continues at coordinate 128,744,023 of JAUDYJ010000003.1, forward strand.
AATATACAGTTCTACAAAAAGTCCTGATATTTTAACCTTCATCTGAGCCACTAGGCAAAAAGCCACAACACATGAGTTAAAACTAGGGGTCAGGTCATTCCCTTGGTTATTTAGTCCTTCACAGATATTCCACAAAGTTGCTTCCAATAAAATCCTTTAGTTTTCACAAGGAATTCATTAGTGAAGCACACTGCAAAAATGGTTCTGATCCAGCCAAACAATATTTTATTACCTCACATCTCAGCAAACTGCCCACCAAAACCAAAAACTGGCAATGAAGAAAACTGAGTTCAGATAGGAAAATTTATTGGAGTGATAAAGTTAAGTGATATTTACCTAGATTTACAGCCCTGAAAATTATTTGTGTTCATGGATTAGACTGAGGCTAAGAAAGATTTAAATCCTGGCTCATTCATCACAATTAATTACCATCCATCTGCCTTACCTACCTCACAAGATGGTTGTGTAGATAAACTGGGAATGAACAAAAACTATGTACTTTATCTTAAAAAGAAAAGATGGAAAAATGTCAAATATTTTATTTAAAATTATCAAATCTCATAGAATTCCTTACAATTCAATGGTAATTTCAAATTTTTAGAATCTGTTATTGGAATAAAAATGAAGTCCTATAATCACATATTTAAAAATAAATTCTACTGAAGCCAGAGGAAACGTATTTGCACAATGTATGCATTACACTGGGATACACATGCCATAATATAATTCTGTGAACTCATTGGTTAAAAAGATAAAAAATTCCCATGAGTCTAATTTGAGTTCTGGTTACCACATAATAAAAGGCCAGTTTGGTGTGGCGGTTATGGCATCAGGCTGGAAATGGAGAGATGGTGAGTTCTAGTCTCACCTGGGGCATGAAGTCAGCTGGGTGATCTTGGGCCAGTCACTCTTTCTCAACTCTAGGAAGGAGGCAATAGCAAACCATATCTGAAAAACCTTGCTAAGAAAATTACAGGATTCCAAGACAACTGCAGCAGTCTCTGAGAATTAGATATAATTGAATGAAAGGAAAAAAAACCCAAATTCTATGCATACAGTATACGTTGTTTAGGGGTTATGGGATAACATGGGGGGAGGTTTGGAAATTTGCAATACAATGCAGATCAGACTAAACTACAGATCAAACACCCATTGATCAGGCTAGTGGAGAACTGATGGGGGTGATGGTGGAAATCCACAATATTTGGAGATTACTGAGTTGCTTGCTTCAGTCGTATTATTCCGTAAGACATACTTGGATAGCGATTTAATTACATTACTGGCCTTAGCTGAATTCCATTCAACTGTTCAGTTACCCCCTCTCCACAAGATTCAGAAATATATGTCTGTTATTTTTTGTCTTTTAAAAGTCAGTGTCATCAGAAGACTTTGCCAAGCCAAATTTGATTACTATGGTGCCATCATAATTATGTCAATTTCCACTTCCTCTCTTAAAAATGAAAATGGAACTGCTCAAAAAATCTGAAGCAGATCTCACGGGATATTAAACTTACTTTGCAATCCAACTAAGGAAAGCCTTCAGAACATGTTCTTTCTCCTGCCAATTTCACACAAACATCCGACAGCATCAAGCTGACATACTAGAAAAGCATATTTTTTTTAGTACACAGCTTGATTTTATCACATGGGTAAAATGCAGACACTCTTTGAAACTGCCTTTCTAGCTCAATCAAAAGAATCAGAGAAGGAAGTAAGAGTAGCAGACTTGTGTAGATACAGACCTTAGACTATTGTTTGGCTCCATAGATGGATCACGTAACACATTTGTTTTTCTTTCTGTTATTTTCTGCAATGTTTGTGTTTCTGCTAAATTGGTCCGCTTACGTAGTGCTGTATACTGATGACTGATATGTTTTCAGTGCTTTATGCACAGAATAGTGGGGTTTTACTGTGCTATATACGCAGAATAATATTGGACTAGAATTTGCCTAACAATCTCAGACAACTACAACACGTTTCAGAAAATCCAGTCTCCTCTGAAATCTATTATTCTCAATAGTGTTTAATATTTAATGCCACTTCTGATTTAAGGGAAAGAATTTCAAGTACTAACCCACGTCTGGAAGTATTAAACAAAACCTAAATATACTAAACTCATCTTTGCTGACAAAGTAGTATTTTTCTTGCATTTCTCTCTCATCCCCACTCCTTCTTTGGCATTGTTAACCATCGTTTAAGTATTTACACATGGGGCTACCAAAAATACTAAAAGGAAAAAAAATCTTGTCGCTTATCTGATGAAAGTATCTTGTCTGAAATTTAACACGGTTAAAAAAAAAATTAATGCTTAGCTTGGAAAATCTGCCTTTCTTGAGAACAAATGATGCTTCTGTTTGTAGCATCCAGTACTTCTTTTATTTCTTAACAATTCAAGACAAGGCTTTAAGAACTGCACTAAATCAGAGGACTACTCTGCCAGGCCAAAAGTTAAAAAGAAAAGGATAGCAGATTGTTTTGAGTTTTGGAAAAGCAGCAGCAGAGTGAAAACTCTGGTGGGGCCAAGTTAATTTGATTGTTTCCTTCATGCTTAAAATAGTCAGCAGATACGGTAGTCCTCAACTTACAACAATTGTCGTAAACTTATGTTGCTAAGTGAGAAATTTGTTAAGTGACTTTTGCCCTAGTTTAAGATTTTTCTTGCCACATTTGTTAAGTGAATCATTTCCGTTTCTTACATGAGCAAACAGGGATGTTAAGTGAATGTGGTTTCTCCATTGACTTTGCTTGTCAGAAGGTCGTAAAAGAGGATCATATGACTCTGAGGCACTGCCATCGTTATAAATGTGAGTCAGTTATCAAGCATCCAAATGTGAATCGCATGACCATGGGGATGCTGCAACGCTTGTAAGTGTGAAAAATGGTCATAAATCCTTTTTTTCAATTCTGTTGTAACTTTGAATGGTCACTAAATGAACTCTTGTAAGTCGAGAGCTACCTGTATTTTATTGCTTGAGTACAAGAAACAAGCATTGTTATACCAAAAAAGAACTCTCTGTCTCTCTCACACACACTTCTATCTCATTGGCCTCTGAAATGGGGCTGTATGATCTTAATCTTAAAACATAGTTCTATTCTGGAGGGAATAAGGGATAATTGGCAGGAAGAATCTCTATTTGCTCCAACTAGCATCTTCTCAATTGACTTTTCCCATATAAAGCTCAATGGGACTGTATATGGACATCTTAACTATTATTGTCAAAACTTTGCAAACTTTGTGAAAAAAAGGCTTAGTCAAGAGTAAGAAATGGCAATGTAGCAATAATTTCTCAATTCTGAGACGCTAGTTCAGTTCACATCGCATACCAAGCTTTGTTTTCATATTTCAATGCCATGTCATAACACATCAGTACTGGTGTCATATTAATTGATTCATCCTTAGTTAATTTCTGCAGCTGCCCATCTCAGACAGGTGACTCTGGATGGCAATAATAAAAACAATTAAAAGCAATTATAGTAGAGTACAAAAATAAATATATATATAGCAGTCAAGATTTGGGGGGAAATTTAAAAAAAAATACATCACAGATTTAGGAACTAGCAACAAAGCAACAGTATTCCCAGAGTGCCAACTCTGCAACCTTGGATGGCACACACATACAGTCTGTTTGATTTACCATCAGGTCTAGCTTGAAATTAATTCAAGAAATTCAGAGTCTCAAAAATGTTGAGTGGCCGTACTGGCACTAGTTGTATTTCTTCGTAGCATGTCACACTATTCTTCCAAAATAGAGAGATCTGGGATATTTTTCTTTTAAAGCAGGCCACTGGACAATGAAGTAATCTGAAAAGTGGTAAAGAATTTTTCCTGACAGAGATAGGTTTTCAACACGGCAGATGCTCTCAACATACACAATGGTTATTTTCTTTAGTCCCAGTATTTTGAGTAAAAAGGCAGACAGACATATGGGCACACACGTTCCTGGGCCATTGCACAACACCTAAAAAGAAAAAAAGAAAAGAAAAGGGCTCATCAAACCTTCCAGAAATCTTTAAAAATATATTAGCAACAAGTATATAAAGTAGAGATACACAGTACATTCTAGATGAATCTAGTTTTAACACAAAATACAAAGAAAAGGGGGGAAAAAAGCTAATGTTGACATATGAGTAAAGCTTAAACATTGGGAATACGCACTTTAGCATTAAGTTGAAAAGGTGCCTGGATCAAAGATTTAATCAATGTTCATCATCTTGAATAAGCAGGCCACAGCAGATTTGTCAGCCAATCAGAACTGGGATGCCTTTTATGTACTTTGGCTTAAGGGAGGAGATGATTCACTGCCCTTCTGAATAACTCACATTGGGAAACGCAGTTTTAAGAAATCCAACTTTTTGGACAACCAGGAAGAAAGAAACCTCGTGCTTTAGGTTGAAGTTACTTGAGATAAATGTAGAAACTGGGAGGCAAGGTCTTGAGTTTATTTCCTCCTTGCAAACTTGATTTATTCCAGGGAACTCTCTGAGCAGCCTGAGGTTCACACTCCTTAATTGCCTGGACCTGAGGCTGGTCACTATGGGCAGAGGCCTGCTCTGATTTCCCAATGAGTTGGATAAGCAGTTTCATCTTCAAGATGGTCATTTAAGCCCTTCTGCCTCTATTACTGCCTTCCTATGATTCATTACACTTCAGAAGTACAACCTTCCTAGGGCAATGCAGCTTAATTGGACTTCACAGCCTGGAAGAAGCTGATTTTGTCTCATCAATTGGATCCAGATTAGAAAAAGGAGCAACATACCAATATCTACTCCCCGAACTAATCCAAACTCATAGATCCTGTGAATTCAGGAAGGCAAGGAGAGTACTAAGTTGACTCAGACGAAGAGATAAGTACTCTAAAGACCTGCTTCCTTCTCCTCTTGCAAAAGTCTGGAGGCCATGTTCATCACTAATTCTCAAAATCTTTGCACCATAAAAGGAACACCTGTCTTTTCGCTTCCTTCCTTCCTCCTTTCTAATTGACTAATTGACTATCTCCCTTACTTATGGTTGTCTTCTTCCACTACCCCGATCTGTTATATAACACAGGGTCCTCAGTCCCCATTTTCCCCCTCCCTCCTCTTTCTTCTGAACTCCCAACCCCCCACATTTAAGACATTTGTACCTCTCCTTTCTCTGGCTTCTCCAAAAATCACACTTGGCTCTCTCCTTCCCTCTCTACCGCAATACAGAACATACATTGGACTCTCTCTTCCTATTAAAAGTGCACCGTACAGACTGTTCCACTGTTACCCCCCCAGGGCTGTTCATTTCCATCCTTCAATACTGCTTATTGTTTTAAATGCTATTTCCCAATGAAAGCTGTGTTTCCTTTCAATGCTATTTCCTATTGACTGTTAGTTCCCCTACTGAGTGCTTTGTGAATGTCTTCATATTTTCATGGTATTGTCCCCTTAATAGTGCTTCCTTTCAATGCCATTTCCCCTAATAAATCGTTCTCCAATTAATGTTATCTCTTCTTTTATTGCTCTTTCCTACCCGCTGAGTTCTCCACTAATGTTTTTCATAGGATGATTGTCTTCTCCCTCAGTAAATTCAAATCTCTTTTCTGAGGCATATGTAGTTGCCATTTCTGTGGTCTGTATTTACTGTAGGACATAGGTGTCAAACTCGCCATGTCACATTGCCCTCATGTGACTTTTGCGACATTTTTCCCATTTGCGGAGCTGAGGAGGGCGTGGCCTGCACGTAACACATCCGGCCAGCAGGATGCCAGTTTGACACCCCTGCTCTACGACATGTTGTGTTTAAATCCCCTTTAATTAAAAGATCTCAGTTGCATCCTGATCCCTAATGAATAGTTTCTGAGTACAGGAAATCCTCAACTTGCAACCGTTAATTTAGCGACAGTTCAGAGTTACAAACGCACTGAAAAAAGTGACGAGTCCTCACGCTTACAACTGTCACAGTATCCCAACGATATGTTAATTAAAATTCGGGTGCTTGGCAACTGGCATGTATTTATGATGGTTGCAGTCTCCTGGGGCCATGTAATCGCCATTTGCAACCTTCCCAGCCTCTTTCTGACAAGTCAATGGAGGAAGCCGATTCACTAAACAATTGCAGTAATTCACTTAGAAACCATGCCCCAAAAATCATAAAATCAAGCATAAAATTGCTTAACAACCTTCTTGCTTAGCAAGCAATCAAATTCTGATTCCCAATTGTGGTTGGAAATTGAGGAGTACTTTTATACACCCCCATAAAAGAAAGATTTAAAAGGAAGCTGCCCTTCTTTACCAAAAGAAACATAAAGTGATATACTAAGGAATTTGGGATAAGCAAAGAAATCCTATTCTGTCCCCTTATAGAAAGAAAGACATTGTAAACTTAGCTGAAAGGAGGAAGGTACTGTATGTGGAAAAAGAGAAGTGGTTGAGGGCATGCAATAAAACTAAGAAAATCACTATTATGTGCTGTATAAAGATAAACAACAAGGCTGCGGCCAATCTTTTCTAATCAAACTGCATGATTTCATGGCAGATGGTCAAAGTTATTATGTACTCAATGAAGAGTTTTTGGGGGGGGGGGGGTGAACAGATTAAAATGGAATGTGACGTCTGCTCCTAGATCCAGTTCCCTTAATATGCAATTGGGATTCTCTCATAAATTCTGAAGATTTGATGGGTGACATGTTTTTCCGTTTTTTAAAAAGACCTAGGCCTTCCTAAAACTTTTTACACACAAGAAGAATGTATCCCACAATAAGAGCCGAATGCGTGTGAATTTCTGAAAAAAATATCAGGAAAAGCAGAACCTCAGAAGGAGTCTGGCAGCCCCTTTTCCAACTGTTGTGAAACTTCCAGCCAGGCAGGGAGGAGAGGTCAAGCAGGCAACTAGCCTTGAGTCCTTGCGCAGCTACGGGAAACATAATCTTTTTTTGTTGTTCCCATGGGAAGGCAAGCAGCCTGGGAAGCTTCTTGTAATTTAGGCAGAACACAATAAAGTTGCTGAGTTGGATCTTTCACGAGTTGATTTGGTTGCTGACATAAATTAACGAACTATTGAAAGGCATAAGTTTTTATGAGCTGCAGCTTTTTTCATCCGATAATGCAGCTCACAAAAAGCTTATGCCTTTTAATATATCCTTTTTAGTCGGGAAAAAATATTCCCAGATGCCTGGTTTTTTTTCCCTGCCACAATCTAATACTTCTCTCCTGAAAAACAATGTTTTCAGACAAAAGCAGGGGAAAGCATAGGGTGCATTGGGACCATCCAAGATTTCTGTGGGAAGAAGAGAAATTGAGAATGTGGTTAGCATGAGTCATCCATGAATTTGTTATAATTTGGCCTTAGAAAATTACATTCATAGGTCATGGGGGAGATAAATCGCTAGAAAGAAAAACAGCAGTGGTCTGGTTTAAGTCTACCTTCCTCTTGTATAACAGTCTCTAATGGAAATAAATGGGAACAGTTCTTGAATTCTACAGTATTAATTATTATTCTGTAGGCTCAGCTGAGAATTATTTTTAACTCAACAGAGCAATATCTCAGAATTCTTTGTGCTATTTACCCTTTCTATATTACATTTTCTCTTAAATATAACTTACTACCAAATGACTTTCACAATCTATCCTAAGAAACAGAAACTGGCAACACCTGGACTGAATCTCACAAAATATGAGACAGATCTTGCTCTGCAAGTATACCAACTATTCTTACCCCATCTTTGGTTGCCAGCATATAAGCAAAAAACATATATACAGAAGAATAGCAGCTCTAGCAATTCATATCCCAAAAAATCCACTGCCCCTCTCCAGGATCTTGTCCAAATATTTTTCCAAATGTCTAGTATTTTCTTCTTTTCAAAGCTGAAAATCTTTTAAATAGACCAAGAAGGCACCCCAAGTAATAAAGCAACACACTGTAAACATAGATGTAGAAATTGCAGGTGGAAGAACTACCTGGGAAAACGTATTCTCGCTCTCACACCGAAAGGAATCTTTCTTTAACACTCACCTGTAGTGACAAGTCCAGGGAGTATATAAATACAAAAGAATACCCTTTGATCTTCAGAAGGACTAGTTTGAAGACTGATGCAAATTTAAACTAATTAAATTTACCAGGCAATGTTTCTATTTTTAATAAAACTTCCATATACACATGGTAAGTCTCCCTGAAGCTCAGCTTGATTTTTGGTAACAACATTGAATATATCCAGATCCTAATTTCTGGATCCTGATTTCCTAAAAAGCATTTTAAGACACATGCGGGTGACTAAGGGTGCAAGGAGGATGTACAAATTGTAAAAACATCTACACACAGAGCATTACACATCATCCGCATGTCTTCTCTTGAAGCCGTTTGTTCTTGGTGATTCTCAGCATAGACCACAGGTGTGAACATTTAAAATTGCAATCCAAAATGTTAGGGGGGGGGGGGGTAAGCCTTAGTGAATACAGGGAACTTATCTGAGAAAAAACATGCACAAGAGTTGAGCCATCTAAAACTCCAAAATAATTAATTACGCAACCTCCGTAAGATAGAGCAGAATTTTGTACCAATAAATGAACATCTAATGTGCTTCCTAAAAACCAAGAGACAAAACAGCTCTTTAATGTACAACATATTAATCCTTGCCTGGAAGGCTGGAGAAAAGTACCAAAAATCATTTTTCTTTCCTCATTCCTTGCCCCCAACCATGGCAGATTATGAACTTCAACACTCTCCAGATGAAAGCAGCTTCAGTCTACTGAATATAGCAAATGTATTCAACTGACATTTACTGGTTCCAGTGAAAAAAACAGAGCTTCCACCCCTCGCAGGGATTAAATGTCAGCCAAATAGGCTAAACGTGGAGGAAAACATCAGTTTTCAAACACATCATGGTGATGAAAAAAAAAAAAATCCAGTGTGTTTTAATTACAAATTGAAGATCTCTAGATGTTCCGAAGTGAAATAAAACAGGAAAATGACATGGTTCCCAAATCCTTCCAGCAAAGACTTGTCTTGAATACCCTGCCATTTTGCTGAAGGAAGCCTTGAGGTCTTCATTGGAGCAGAGACCTATTAGAGAGGCTGGTCTTTGTGAACAAAATCCTGGTAGCGCAACAATCTATTTCCACATTCTGTGCCAGAGCCTCTTTGTAGCCAACTAATTGCCTGAATTCTGGCAGCGTGTCACAAAGGCACCTAACAAACATCTCTGTATTCCGTCTTTGCCTACGGGACACAGCTCAATTTACAAGGGGTTTTTTTTCCCCCTCCCAAAAAGGAATCAGCATGGCGAAATAACTACAATGCTGGGTGTGTATGCAGCTAGGTTGCTTAAAATGTAGTCCTGCTATTAGTTATGCATGTCCAGTTTCAGTGGGTCTTAGGATATTTATACAAGTCTGGCCAAACTTTTCTCAGACTTTAGGAAAGGGGAATGCTTGTTATGTGTTTCTATGTTTGTTTTGATATTTTCTAAAAGCCCATTATAGCAGCTCAAGTTGTACTAAGCAGCATTTAAGATGTACATTTAAATGTTCTATATAGCATGCATTTAAATCAATACAAAGGCAAGAATCAAGTATCTAAGTGTAAAAGCAAAATCACCACTGGTCCTAATCCCCCGTTAGTAAACACAGATCTAATATTTTCGGTAGAGAATGTTTCGTTGTCTGCGACTTTCCGCTGAGTTGTTTCCTGCTTTTGATATTTTGGCTGTGCTCAGAATCCTCAGTAGCTCTCAATTTTATTTATTTATTTGAATCCCACCCTTACTATTTTTACAAATCAGTTAAGGCAGCGAACATATCCAACCTATCTTCCTCCTCCTATTTTCCTCGTAACAACAGTCTTGTGAGGCGAATTGGGCTGAGAGAGAGACAGAGAGAGAGAGAGAAAGTGACTGGCCCAAGATCACGTAGCTGGCTTTCATAGCTAAGGCGGGACTAGAACTCCTGGTCTCCTACTTTCTAGCCTGGTGCCTTAACCACTAGACCAAACTGGCTCTATGAAGATGTTCTGGTATGTGTATATGTGTGTGTTTTTCCCCTGTTAATTAAAATTGTTCTTGAGAAATATTGAAGATAAACATAACATATTTGTAGGGGTATGCAAATTGAATATAAATGCAAATTTAAAGTGGGGGGGGGAGTGCTTTGGAGTGCATAAGGAAATGTGTGTCACACCTGTCTGGAAATGCATCTTGTTCTGGACTAACAAGGCAGCTGTGCAATCCTGGGGAAAACCCTGGATGTTTTAACAAACCTGTGCTTTAGTTGCACCTCCACAGCCCCAAAGCACTTTTTTTATCAGCATAAAGCTCTAGATAGATGCTGTCAGTGACCGTAGGCCACTTTGGCTAGACACAATACTATGTTGAGAGAAGTGCTGTATCTATAACACACCTGTGGTTGGGTGGAAGCCAAACCACCCACAACAAGATCTTTAAAAAAAAAGAACACACAGACTGTAATAAGACAATGCGCAAAATTGCTGGATGTGAGACAGACATTCTTGCACCGGTGAGTTGATGCAATAACTCATCAAGAAAAATGAACTCATTAAGAAAAATCAGAAGATAAGATGGGAGGATCCAAACTCATCATTTCAGTCACACTGAACTTCTGATGTGACTAGAAATCAGAATAATTAGCATATGGTACCTGTCCCTTCACCCCTATCCTATACCTTCACCCTATCCTATACAGCTGGCTGGTGACTTTGGCCCAGTCATTCTCTGTCCACCCAACCCACCTCACAGGGTTGTTAATCAATGGTGGGATTCAAAAATTTTTTACTACCGGTTCTGTGGGCGTGGCTTGATGAGTGTGGCAGGGATACTGTAAAATCTCCATTTCCTCCCCACTCCAGGGAAAGGTTACTGCAAAATCCCCATTTCCTCCCAACCAGCTGGGACTCGGGAGGCACAGAATAGATGGGGGTGGGGCCAGTCAGAGGTGGTATTTACCGGTTCTCCGAACTACTCAAAATTTCCGCTACCGTTTCTCCAGAACTGATCAGAACCTGCTGAATACCACCCCTGGTTGTTATTGTGGGGAAAAATAGGAGGAGGAAGGAGTAATATGTACATTCACCACCTTGGGTAACTTATAAAGTAATGAAGGCAGGACAAAAATCTAATTAAAAAAAAAAAACCAACTAGCCTGAGTATCAGTAACTCAACTGGTCTCTGGGTCTCTCTACTGCACTCACACCCCACTGCCTAATATTCTCCATTTCCCAGATGCCTGCTAGTTTTGCTGTGCCCTCTTCTAAACCCTGGTGAGTTTGGCAGCTTCAAGAACAAGGAGAAGGACAGGATGTCTGCTTCTATTGCCGCCACACCAGCAACACCGAGGTAATCAATTTATCATAACAAGGGGTATCCTAGCAACTCTAGAGAAATCAAAAGTTCTCACCCTCTTCAGTGAGGCAGAAAAACGAGTTTTTCTAGCAGCCTTGCAAAGATGCCCCAGCAGATAGGCAGACAGGTATTTTTATATTTTAAGGGAAGCGCGATGATACTTGGGAGGAAGATGAGACTCATAAAAAACCTGCTTTGTGCTGCAAGTGTTATGACTAACCCGTCAACTACGTTGAGCAATAAGCGTTCATTTAATATCTGATCCTTGCACTAGAGAGGACTAAAAAAACTGAAAGTAGCAGAACCAGTCATCTCTCTTTGCTCATGGCTTACTGGTCAAATCCTATTTCCATTGTAAATAGGGTGTGCAAACAGCTGCAACCACCCATTGCTGTTGGCTATGCTAAGGTAACTGAAGACTTTTCCCAAACTGTGTGATCAGCCACTCTGAAAAGTCCTTAGGGATATCAACAGTCTTACACAAATCCAAATATCGTACCTAGACTGTTTTGGTAACGTGGAGTGGTGGGGAAGACGTGGATATCCCAGAGCAAAAGTGAGACTACTAATTGTCCATGTCTCAAACTGGAGCTTATCTAGTGTTTGATCTAGTGTTTAAGGCACCTGGCTAAAGACCGGGAGCCTCTGAGTTCTAGTCCCACCTTAGCCCTGAAAACCAACTGGGTGGCTTTGGGGCCAGTCACTCTCTCTCAGCCCTACCGACCACACAGGGTTGTTGTTGTTGTGGAGAAAGCAGGAGGAGGAAGAAGTATTAAATATGTTCGCCGCCTTGAATTGTTTATAAAAATAATAAAGGCAGGATACTAAATGACTTTGTAGGCCCGAGGAAAAAAATGAGAAATTAGGAGAGTTATGGACATTCTCTCAATTCTACCCTCACCAATTTTGATCATTTAGACCAGATTTACTATAACCTGTCCAGGCAGTATTGTTTTAATTTTTACATGTAGGGGAGGCCAAAAAGAAAAGTGGCCTAGAGCAGGGGTCTCCAACCTTGGCAAATGTAAGATTTGTGGACTTCAACTCCCAGAACTCCCAGCTTTGCTGGCTGAGGAATTCTGGGAGTTGAAGTCCACAAGTCTTAAAGTTACCAAGGTTGGAGACCTCTGGCCTAGAGGATGCCTAATTTTAGGGTCTATCAAATAAGGCAGAGGCCACTGATTGAGTGGCTCCAAAATTTTATTACACTCTCTCTTTGTCTGGGCTCCAAGAACAAATTTGTCACTTACATTTATGGAATAGTGTAAGGGTGGAACCCCCCGCCCCTTCCCAGAGGTGGCATCTTAGCAGCAGATTTCTGATGGAAAGATAATCTATTTAAGGAAATGAAGATTGCTTTGCCATAGCAGATAAATTTTCAAAATGGCTTGCAGAGAAGGAAAGCATATATTAATCTCTTTTATTCATTGCATTTTGGCTGAGCAACAAACTAGCCAATCATATTTTCATCTAGTATTTTATATGAACACATCCCACGTAAATAGTGACCAATAATTACCAAGTGAAGCCAGGCAATTAGACTGAATTCATTAAGCCATAGGTGAAATACTTTTTAATTCTGTGCTTATTATTTTTATAAGTAACTTAAGGCGGTAAACATATCTAATGCTCCTTCCTCCTCCTAGTTTTTTTCCACAACAATCCTGCGAGGTGAATTGGGCTGAGAGTGAGTGTGACTGGCCTAAAGTCACCCAGCCAGCTTTCATGCTGAAGGTAGGACTAGAACTCCCTGTCTCCTGGTTTCTAGCTAGCACCTTAACCATTGGATCAAACTGGCTCTCAATTGTCTCAGCCAATACAGCCATGATGATCAATATTAATACTAGTTGGTACTTCTATTCTGCATAAGTGATATTAATACTATAACTGTAAATGTATCATGTTATAACTGACATTATTGCTTTATCTCCAATTTTAATTGTTGATAATTTTTAGTTTAATTTTGATTATGCTTGCACTGTACTCTGGGTGGAGTTGCTGTTTAAATAATTTTTTGTTTCTTTGCTAATTTTTAATGACTGCACATTCTTTTCTTTCCCCTGGAAGATGGTAGAATTTAACAAGTTGTTTGCATTTTTTTTAGTTGCTTGTGATAAAACAGTAGTTTTTCTCCTTGTATGAATATAAAATAACCATTTCTAATCCAAACATGGAAAATAATATCACAGTGGATATCAATCCACAGTTTTAATAGCAAACTTTCCTGCACATCTGTGGACTATTTTTTTTTAAAAAAAAGTTTTACAAATTTAAACAAGCCTTTTAATTTCATATCCTTAAAAGCAGATCTTCTGAAGAACAAAGGAATAGTTGACATTTCTGCTTTTTGATAACTTCAGGAAAAAAATCTTCCTTCCTTCCTTCCTTCCTTCCTTCCTTCCTTCCTTCCTTCCTTCCTTCCTTCCTTCCTTCCTTCCTTCCCTCCCTCCCTCCCTCCCTTTTCTTTGAAAGATAAATACTAAATAGAAAAGAATCTTTATTTTTTGTCCTGATACACAGAGCTCAATTACAAATATGCTTACTTGAAAAACAAGTCCTACTGTGGAAATTAAAGCTTATTACAAGTAAGAGTAGCATTGAGCTTACAGCAAGTAACCTCAAATAAAAAGAATGGATCAAATTTCAGGGTTATGTCTACGGTACCAGATGGCATTAAAATTCTAAATTCCATAAATAAATTCCATGTATTTTAAAGGAAATTTAGTTCAAAATAAACATGTTTAGGATTAGACTGCCATTTACAGTTAATGAGGAAGGTGAAACCTAGGAGGAAAGAGTTCGTTAAGTATTCCTGGGATGATCTTTGGTAGAATCCTAGTTATACGGGAACGAAAGACGGCAATGAACAAAATTTCGGAACTGCAGTGCAATTTTTATGAAGGGTATATGGATGTTTACATCAGATTCCTATTTTCAGAAGGTTACTAAGAGTTGTGTAATTGAATGCAGTAAAAGCAGAATATGATGGAAATAAAACATCCACAAGTCTCAATGAAATGCTTCAATGTTGAGCAGAAAGTAAGACAAGGTTATGTAATGGCTGCCTACTGTACGTATAGAGAAATGCATACAAACAGGTAATCTTCATTTTATGACAGATCACTTAGCAACAGTTCAAAGTTATGACTGACAGAACCCCTCCCCCCCAAAAAAAAGCTACTTACTATTTGGCTTTGAAGATCCTATCTTGGGGCCCCTCTGTAGTCACGTGCCTGCATTTTGGGCACTTGTCAATGGCCCACATTTATGGCCATTTGCAGCACTCCACAGGCATGTGACTGATTTATGATGGATTTGCTGGAAACTAGCATTTACTTCCAGTCTCCAGCAAAAACTGACCCATAGAGAACAATGGCTTTGCTAAACAACCATGGCATTCATTTAATGATTGGGGTTTCCACTTAACGACCACTCTGAAAGGGGAATAAAATCAGATCTGGTCACATGGTGATCCACATCACGACTTATGACTGTAATTGCCGGGCTCAATTACGGTCGTAACTCGAGGATTACTTCTGGTACATGTGATGTATTATACATGACTTTTGATATGTAGATGATGCTATGGTTCTAGATCATAATCCAAATGTTATAGACACCATGATGTAACAAAGCACTCAAATGCTAAGATTATGGGCTATTTCACAGGAAATCAGGAATGAACAATAGCAAGTTTTACACATGACAGCGAAAAACGATAGGTATGTGCTTTCGCTACTTTGTTATGTGGAAGTGAGAGAAGAGTAGTTGAATGCGGTAGGGATGGTCTATTTAAGAACTGGGTATTGCAAAGGAAGGAGATAAGGTCAGGAATGAATGAGTGCTGAGAAAATGTGGACGGAATACAAAAATAAGAAAGAAGAAGGTTGAGGGAGGTTTGGTCATGTAGAATATAAATTAGAATCAAAGTGCAAAGAAATATACCAAGAGTGAATGATTGAAAGAAAGGGAAAGTCCAGAACTGTTGCTGGATGAAATTGATGAGTTCATAAAAAAGAGAAGTTTAATGAACCATGACAGAAGTAAAGGATGATTTAAGTGAATTCAAAAAGGTACAGTGAACGATGTTGGTGTAAACCAGTTTTAACTCTGTTTTTGTTCCTTTTTTCTCATTTCATACTTTTAATTTCTTTGGCTTACTGTTCCATACTCTTCCTGTGCTTTGTATAAAAAGCTGGAGCTACCTTGAAACGGAGGACCATTTGAACCAAACCACAGAATTATAGCTTATCTCTTCAAAAACAAAAGACAAAGGAGTCATACAGAGGAAGTCTGGAATGCTGGAAGATTAGGAAATTAAGATGCCAACTCAAGCGTATAGATTCCTCAAGGACTTCTTCGCAACTGCAAACTATAATCCCATATTAATAGCATCCAAATTATAGACTACTTTAAGAGTAATTGAAGGAGCAACAAAAAGATTAGGTCTATGTAGATATCCTGCCTTTTCTATCGGACAATTTTATTGATTTTCTTATTATTTTTTTTATGAAAGATCACTTAAAGTTGCACCTGTGAGAACTTTACAGGTAGTCTTCGATTTACAACCATAATAACCCCCAAATTTCTGTTGCTAAGCAAAACATTTGTTAAGTGAATTTTGTTCCATTTTACGACCATTCTTGCCACAATTGTTGAGTGAATCACTGCCGTTGTTAAGTTAGTCACACGGCTGTTAAGTGAATCTGGTTTCCCCATTGACTTTGCTTGTCAAAAGGTCATAAAAGGGGATCTCATGACCCTGGGACACCGCAACCGTCATAAATATGATTCCTAATAAAGGAGAATATTTGTAGCTCAGGGCTGATGTGAAGGGTCTTTAGTGCTCTTTGAGCTTGCTTGTTTTCTTGCTGACGTTTCATTACCCAAGTAGGTAACGTCATCAGTGCTAGCTAATGAAAGGTTCACAAGAAAACAAGCAAGCTCAGAAAGCACCAAGGACCCCTGAGCTACAACTATTCTTCTTTATTAGTGACTCATATTTATGACAGTTGCAGTTGCATTTTGATCACATGACCACGGGGATGCTGCAATGGTCATAAGAGTGAAAAATGGTCATAAGTCACTTTTTTCAGTGCCGTTGTAACTTCGAATGGTCACTAAATGAACTGTTGTAAATCAAGGATTACCTGTATATGAATGCTTACAATACCAAACAGGAAACATACAGATTATTAAAGGGACAATGTTCAAGGCAAGTTCACAACTAATGTTACATTTTCTACATTGGTATTAATGAACAGATTAATAGGTTGGAAAAAGTTCTGAATAAATGTTGCAGACGTCTTAAATATACAGACATGTGGTCTTCAATTTACAACCACAATTGAGTGCAGAATTTTGGTTGTAAGTTGTTGCAGTTATAAGTTGAATCACTGACCAGGCTTGATTTTTATAACAGTTGTTAAGTGAATCACTGCAGTTAAGTGAATTGTGAGGTCTTTAAGCAAATCACACAGTCATAAGCCTGAATCCAGCTTATCCAATGGTTGTTTTTTGTTGTTTTGGGCTGGAAAGTAGCAAGACAAAACCATGGCAACACATGATCACATGACTGGGGGACACTGCAAGCAGTTATAAACGCGAGCTGAAATGGAAAAGTGCCTGAAATGGAATCACATGACCACAGGGGTGGCGTGGCAGTTGTAACATTGAAGACGAGTCATAAATAGTATTTTGAGCCCATCAGAACTCCAAATGGCTTGTTAAGCAACTGGCTATATAACTATCCACGTTGAGCAAAGGTTAAGAATATTGTTCTGGCATCAGGAAGAGCCTTGCTTAGTACAACAGCTATATGTAAGTCTGAGCAGTCATGCTGTAAACATGCTGTAAGCTTTGTCTTTGTTGTACCCTTCCCCAAACTGGGACCATCTACATGTATTAAACCAGGAGTCTCCAGCCTTGGCAACTTTTAAGGCTTGTGGACTTCAATTCCCAGAATTCTGGGAGTTGAAGTCCACAAGTCTTAAAGTTTCCAAGGTTGGAGACCCCTGTATTAAACTACCATTTGCTCTTAGCCAGAAAGGATCATGTTCTCTGGGTATGGTCAAATGTATCAAATTAAGGGCCGTTTTAATCTAAGATTTTCTTTTCAGTCATGCACATTACCAAAGACTGACGTACCTGAAGCCAAAAAAACATGCTACTCACAGTGCCCCCACCTCTAAAAGTTCACGCTGAAGGGATGAGGAGAAGAACTTGGCACAAGCCTAAGAGGAGAGACTGGTTGGATTTTAGCAATTGTAAGAGAAATCTTCCTTTCTGTCCCACCTCAGAATACTAGGCAGAATGCAGTATCCCAGACAGCAAGGGAACACTGTGGAGAGAGAAAGATACCTTACTACCATACTGTTATCTCCCTGCTTTCTTGGCTAATCAGTTCACAGTTGCTGGATGCACTATGACCACGCTTAAGAGAAATTCAATATTGCTTGCTCCCTCCTCCCCTTAAAAAAATATCTAGCCAAAGGAAGCCTAAATATTTCCAAAGCAAACATTCAGAAGAATGCACTCTCCATTATTGACAAAACAAAGAACACCCAGCTCTCTTACACATGATCAGATATCCTTGCTTAGAAAATTGTTAGCCACACTGTGTACTTTTCTGAATTCTGGAGATCATATCATTGCCTTCCCTTCACTGTACTTCAGGAGAGCCCTGTACAAAACCAGTTGAAACAGCACGGGACGGCAGGAAAGTACTGGGAGGTAATGAGCCAAAGCCACACAGAGAACTGCAGTTAGTCATGTTTGTGTTTGCTACAGGGGTGGCTAAAATGGTAGCACTGGGTTAAATAGTTCAGAAGAAGTTCAGCATTAAAATATTGTCAAATAAAAATTCAATATAGGTCTTTGGTTATTTGGGTTGGCCAAGAAACTTCCAATTTTACGCGGGAGAAAACCCAAATAACCAAAGGCCTATATACAAACACCCGCGAAAACCTCAGAAAGCAAACAAACAAACAAACATACATACATACAATTATTAATAATAAACTGAATAAGATATAAGAATGACTGTGAACTGGTTGTGTCTTTCAACATTAAATATCTGAGCTTTATCACAGATACCATGTTTCCCCCAAAATAAGACATCCCCTGATAATAAACCCTCCCCCTAAAATAAGCCCTCCCTGAAAATAAGCCATCCTCAGAAATATTTAAACACATTTCCTCTGCCATTTCCTCTGGTTAGGTTAGGGAGACAGAAAATCAGGTAAGACAGCAAGAGGAGCCCCATCTTGCTTCACGCACCCCCAAATAATAAGACCTCCCCGAAAGTAAGGCCAAGAGCTTATTACAGGGTTCAAAAAAATATAAGACAGGGTCTTATTTTCAGGGAAACGGTATAGATAGATAGACAGACAGTCAGACAGATAGATGGATGATTTGTGATTATCTGTTACCAAGTCAGAGTTAAATCTTAATGACCTCAAAGACAGATTTTCTCCAGGACAAAATGAGTGACTCGGTATTTATAGTTTTCTGCATTACTGTTGTATTCTTCATCTAGGTTTTTATTGTATTATTGTGCAGTATTGCATGTTTTGATATTGCAAATTAGTGCAGGTTATCTAATTTATTTTACTTCAACAAAGATGATGAAACTTGTTGACGGTTCACTGATTTCAATGGGACAGCTTAACTCCTTTAAATTATGCTCATTTAAAATGGGAACTGTAGCTGCTTGTGTCCATCCACCAATGGAATTTTGACTTCCTAATTTGCTGGAATTACAAGATTCATTAGAACAGGCTGCCAGTGTGTGTGAGTAGAGAAGAAAGGAGAGGAAGCTTTTACAGAAACCCACCTGTAGCTCTAAGTAATGCTCAACATTGGTTCCCAAATTCCCTGATAAGGGAAAGTAAGATAGTAGCTTCTACTGTGATCCTTTTATCAGCAGGCAAAAAAATATACTTTATTTAAGTTGCTATAGAAGGCTTTGCCTACATAACAGACCACTGGGGTTTTAATTATGCCTTATGATTATTATACCGATTTCATTTTTACACTAAAGGATTTGAGTATCATTTATTGGCTGATAAGTGGAATATAGATCCACTAAACATAATTAATGAAATTCTTCACAATTTCCTTTAGTCTACAGCAGGGGTCTCCAACCTTGGCAATTTTAAGACTTGTGGACTTCAACTCCCAGAATTCCTCAACCAGCTTTTTCTGGGAGTTGAAGTCCACAAGTCTTAAAGTTGCCAAGGCTGGAAACCCCTGGTCTACAGGAACATTTTATCAAAATTACCCATATCTTATTATTGCCACAAACATGTCCAGTATATTTGAAGGAATTTCTATATGAAGGAACCAAACTTCTTATGCTGGCTGACATCTTTGCTGAAAGTATCGTGCTGTGTCAGCTCTTGCCAGGTTTTTGACCAAGAACCTACACTGATTTAGCCATAATTTCCTAACTCTACAAAAGATCCTGGGAGGTGTATTTTTCCATACTCGATAGATAAGACTGCTTGTCCAGGTTTTGTGTAATATCTTTAGATATTAGGAATGTGTTCAGTTAGCATTTTAATGCAGGCTTATTTAATCTGTGTTTCTCAAGCCAATATGGAAACTCAAATACAACTGTGGTCCTGGTAATTGCCTTTACTTTCTGAACTATGCAATTCAATGGTCAAAGGTTGCTTAGAAAAACAGGATCATTTCTATAATTAGGTGGAATGAAGCTCCCACGTAGTTATTTCTCATTTTGTTATATGCCATTGTCTCATAGTAGAGTGTCTGTCATCTGCACCTCTATAACTGTCTGGTTCTGTTCTGCAACCCAACAAGGCAGACACAGACTTCAGAAGATAATTAGAACTGCAAAAATAAAAAAAAAACAAATACTACCAAGCTGCCTTCCATTGAGGACCTGTATACTGCACGAGTCAAAAAGAGGGCTGTGAAAATATTGACAGACCCCTCGCATCCTGGACATAAATTGTTTCAACTCCTACCCTCAAAACAAAGCTGTACACCAAGACAATTAGATACAAGAACAGTTTCTTCCCGAATGCCATCACTCTGCTAAACAGATAATTCCCTCAACACTGTCAAACTATTCACATTAGGCTGCATAACTATTGCTATTGGTCTTCTCATCATTCCTGCTGTCCATCTCCTCCCGCTTGTAACTGCATGACTGTAACTTTGTTGCTTGTATCCTTGCGATTTATATTGATGGTTTCCTAGTATGATTCCTTATTGTACCATATGACTGTCACTGGATGTTGTGCCTTGTGATTCTTGACGAGTGTATCTTTTTTTTTTTATGTACACAGAGAGCATATGTACCAAAGACAAATTCCTTGTGTGTCTAATCACATTTGGCCAATAAAAAATTTTATTCCATTCTCTATTCTATAGTGGCAATCAATTTAATAGACTCCCAATTTCAGGCAATGGAAAAAGTCAGGTGTTGGATTCCAGCCAAAACTGAAATTGTTAAGTTCCTGAAGACATCTGGAACAGATGCTTTTGTTCCTTCCTAAAAAGTGGAAAACTCCTGAGTGGCTTGCTACCATAGCAGATCACACAATATGTGTCACTGTGAGAAGTATGTAAGAGCAACAATCATTAGAAGGTCGCAATCCACTTTGTGCATACTACAGCGACCTCACATTGAATTACTTTGAGGATATTCTCCAGCGACACAATAAGGAAATCAGCTGGCTGGCCTGACCCAGGCATAATAGCGATGGTCTGCCAAAGGTCATAGGGAGAAGTAACAGGAGGAAATAGCAGATGACTTTCCTTTACGTCTTGGGCTACTACTGCCAAAATGTTGCGTGTTAATAAAAGTAGATTTTTTTTCCTCTTAAGGGTCAGAAAAAAACTATGCATTAGATAAAAATATGATTAAAATAACGGTAGTTACAAGATTTATTAATGCAAAATTATTTGACTGTACAGATCAAATCTGTATTCTCAAAAAAAGCACAACTTGCCCTTGCCCCATCTAGAAAAAGAAGTATAAAATTTAAGTATTGTCCAGATGTTCTGGGAAGACTCTCACACAAGGCATTCCCTCTAATAAATATAATCAAGAGCCGTGGTGGCGCAGTGGTTAGAATGCAGTACTGCAGGCTACTTCTACTGATCCTCACTGGTTTAAGGTTGACTCAGCCTTCCATCCTTCCAAGGTCAGTAAAATGAGGACCCAGACTGTTGGGGGCAACATGCTGACTCTGTAAAGTCAGCATGAGAGAGAGCTGTAAAGCACTGTGAAACGGTATATAAGTCTAAGTGCAATTGCTATTTGTGCTTTTACAATTGAAAAAAAAATCAACCTATCTAAGGTATTGATGTGAAAAAAAATAGAAATGTGGCACAAGAATGTGAAAATATATTGGAATATAACTTAGCATACTGGTCTTACCCTACCACTAAAAAGAAAGGACCGTCTAATGTGAATTATAACAGAAAGGAACAATGCCACATTATCAGTTCTAGCATGCTACTGAAGTGCCATGAACTTAAGACATTTTGAAAGCTGGAGAGAGAATGGAAAGTCTTAGCTAAGTGAAATAAAGACCTCTTTTAATATAGTTCTGCTGTCTGAGTGTTTCTGTAACAAAATGTAGCTGTGACAGTGATTGTAAGCACATAGATTTGGCATGTAGCTTACTTACCTCCAAAAGTAGGATACAAAAACATGGGGATGCCTCCCTCAACTTTCCATTTTATAATAACTAAACTGGTATTTTTAAGATATATTGTAATCATGTGGCCTGAATGACTTGGCTGTATCCTTTATCATCGTCATTGCTGTCAGACTCAAGTCAGCTGGCTACTTCTACCCATCTGGTTGTAAACAAGCTTGAAACCCATGAAAGTTTAGAGGACAAAATGTAATTCTTATTTTATTACTGTTTCACTTACTGAAGGCAGACATTGTAGGAGAGGAGTGTGTTAGTCTATAGTAGCCAAAAATTAGAAGGAATCTGATGGCACCTTTTCAGACTAACCCATTTGAACATAATTGTGTTATTTTGAAAAGGTGTTACCAGACTTTTTTCTGATAGGAGGTGGGAAAGCTCTGAAGAGAGTTTTGAGAAACTTTGAAACTTTTCTAAAAGAAACACTGAAAATTAGAATCAAGTACATCACCTTTTCTTGTATTTTAGCAAATTGGGTGGCATACACGTGTTAGTTATTGTATTTATAATAGCATATATAATATGAACATATACCGGTACAGGAGTGTTGTAAAGATGGATATTGTGATGTAAAGTGAAGAAAATGATTTAAATAAAAACAATATTAAACAATAATAATAATAAAAAGCTCTTTTGAAGAAAAAAGGACATGAGGTCTCTGTGTATGTGGGGAAAAAGGCATTTCCTAAATGGAAGGAATTTCTTTAAAATTATTTTAAAAAATTAAACACACAAAGACTAAGAGATAGAAAGCCCTAAAGTTAGATTTTGCCTAAATTTCAAACCTATGTTGAGGCCTAGAGCCAAGTACCTTTTCCTCTGACAGTGTCACTGAATCCAACTGTATCTACTCATTTTTGGAAATTACAGTTTGGCCTAGCTGCCAAAGCTGTCATAACATTGTTGTTTCAATATTTAGGATCCTTTAAAAATATGTTAAATGTTAAAAGTATAAGGATTATATCATCATCATCATCATCATCATCATCATATCACCATCATCCTGGCTTCTGGGCCATTTCTGTCTCTCACCATGCATGCTTAACTTGTTACTCAGGCATAGCAATGGAACAGGAAGAATTAGACAAAAGAAAACAGAAGAAGTAGAATTGATCCCTTGAGATGATTAAAAATGTCATCAAAGCACCTAGGCAGCCAAAATTTTAAGCACACAATCTTTCGTATAGCACTGGTTCTTCCACTTCTTGCTTCACTCTCTGGAGCCTATGTCTGGCTCCAGAAAAGAATTTAAAAGTAATTCTACGCCAAATCATGTCTGATGAGAACTGGGATGTTTGCTGCTAGCACATCCATGGCCAGACAAAAGCTTAAGTCAAAATGAAATCCACCTAGCTAGCATTTGCCCTTCCCAGGAAACAAAGTATGACGGGAATAGATGGAGATGGTATTTCTTTTCTAACATTTATAAAGTGGCTGGGGGGGATTTTAAAAATCTTTTTAAGCTTAAAAAAACCCCTTTGTAATTATAGCAGCACCTGCCTCATTGAGGAGCGGAGATTTCATCCTGGTGCCTCCTGAAATAAAGAGAAAAGAACCTTTGGCTACCCAGGAAATTAATTTTAAAAGTAAATCCAATCTTATTTCCGGTATAATTCTGATGAGTTTTTTGTAGGATTTTTTTTAAAAATCAAAATCAAAAACCTCCTGAGATCTATCTTCTGTGCCAAAATAGATCCCAATTACCAAGACAGTTTGAAAATGATTGGTCTCTTGATCATCAGGCAGCAAAACAGAAATGTTTGTTTTTGTCCTTATCTTCTTTCTTAGACTTAGAACTTAGAATAACTTTATTGTCACTTTGAATGTATGCTAATCGGCATACATTATAATGAAATTGCGTTGCATACAGCTCTCAAAAGGTCTCCACCTTTCCTTCACTCCTCCTTCTTTCTATTAAACTACAAATGGTTAAGAATCAAAGGAGGGTTTCAGCAGGTTCTGACCAGTTCTGGAGAACCGGTAGCGGAAATTTTGAGTAGTTTGGAGAACCGGTGAATACCACCTCTGACTCGTCCCGCCCCCATCTATTCTCTGCCTCCCCAGCTGATCAGGAGGAAATGGGGATTTTGCAGTAACCTTCCCCTGGAGTGGGGAGGGAATGGAGATTTTATAGTATCCTTCCCCTGCCACGCCCACCAAGCCATGCCATGCCCTCAGAACCAGTAGAATTTTTTTTTAATCCCACCACTGTTAAGAATGGAGCAAGGGAGAACACAGACTAGTAAACTAGCTTGGTAGATCACTTTAGAACTCTTGTTTGACTGGTTACTTGACATAAGAAAGAACAAACAACTACATATAAAGACCTGGGCCACCATGTTGCAATATAAAGGTAATTTGGGGGCAACTGTTGGATGGGCTCATATATTGTACCAAGCCATAATGTTATTGAAAGCTTTGGCTTAAAACTAAAATCAAAAATCAAAAAAGAAATAAATACTAGGTGTATCAATTTTCTTTACAGCATTAAATGACGCTAATCTGTTGTGCTTGGAATGCAAACATGGTGGTGTAACAGCTTACTTTAGCAATTATCTTTATGTAATTATCTTAGCCCACCAGCAAAGCTCAAACTGATGGCCTGTGCCTTCTGCCCCCAGTTCCTAAAAGGTGAAAGCAATGGAAAATTTAATTTATTATCTCTCTCTAACATTTCTCAGGTTCCTAGAGTTTCTCAGCTGCAGTTAAAAAAGCAGTTTGGGAGGACCCAAGAATTTGCAAGATCAGTTGTTAAGCTATACAACGAACTCCTTAAAAACATTCCAAAAATCGTACATTGTCGTTTATTAACAATATTGTAGAAACATGAACAGGAAAATGATTCTGCCTGCGCTGATTAATGCCAGAAAAGCTCCATAAATTCCATCATGGCAGCTATGTAATTTTGGGTTTGTCTCTTGGTTTTCTGGGTACTTCCTACTTTAAACATTTAATTGTTGAATTCCCTGGCAGGCATCTCTGACAAATGTCAACTCAGCACTGACTTTTCGTTTCTTTCCTCCAAAGGCTTGCAAACCTACGGGACCTGGTGGTCTGCCAAGAATGTGATGCTTAGTGGCTCTGTAAACATACTCTCACCCAAAGGCAGATTAATACATGAGGCTGTGGAAGCTGTTTTAAGATCAAAGCTAGGGCTCTGGTCCGATTCTGATAAAATTATATGATAATGAGATTAAAGAAAACACAGCTAATGCAGCAAATTGTTTGGGGAAAGTATGATAAAATGTTGCATAATTCTCTTCTTCCATTATTATGAGACCTGTCTCCAGAGAGACTTGATTCAAAGGAAGTAGCTAATGTCTCTCATGAGGCAAATCAGTTGACCTTTCAAATTAATGATTTCTTTTTTAATCAAAGATGGTTAGCTGAAGGATATGGCCTCCTAGAATAGAGGCATTGATTTCCTAATTTAGCCGCAGGAGGAAAAGTTCTCACAGACGAAAGAGAAAGCAAAGGAGGAATTGTGGGGATGGGCACGTCAAGCTGGATGTGTTTTGGGCTACATAAAAACCTTGGGGTTAATTTTAAATTTCTCTTGTAAGAATTAATTCAAATAATTGGAAAGAGAGACCTGTCCCCCTTCTAAAGATCAGAGGTAAAGAAGAAGGAATATGGTCCTTGTCAAGGTTCTCACTATAGTAATCTTTTATTGCAGAGGTGCCTAACCCCTGGGTCACAGCCCACCACCACACCTTGAGCCATTTGGAATGGGGCTGCAGAAGTGGTGGCCCCACTGCTCTTGTGGAACCATCCCCTTTCCACCAGTCCGCAAAGCTGGAAATGTTGGGGAACTCTTTTCTATTGCACCTAGGAGAAACTATTATCTATTTATTTATTTACAAAATTTATTGGCCTCCCAACTTATCTCAGGGTAACTCTGGCTGTCTTACAATCATAAATACATCAGGCAACTAGTTTTTGGAGAAGAAAGAAAGTAGCTTCAGCTTCATTCAGAAGTCAACCTTGCCCTTAATCATACATTAAACTGGAAAGTATGAATGAAGCAGACATGTTTTGGATTCTGCTAGCTGTTTCTCTTCCCCTCTCTCAACAATTACCATCTAAACCAGGGGTGTCAAACTCAAGGCCTGCGGGGAAAATCCAGCCTGCAGAGTGCTTAGATGTGGCCTGTAGGGCCACCCTGGAAAGAGCAAAGGACCAGCCTGCGATGCCTCTGCCAGCAAAAACAGATCTTGGGAGGCTGCGACGGCCTCCTGCAGCCCTCTGCCAGTGAAAATGGAGCTCAGGAGGGCCGTGTGTGCTCCTAAGCTCCATTTTCACTGGCAGAGGGTTGCAGGAGGCCGTTGCAGCCTCCCAAGATCCATTTTTGCTGGCAGAGCACTCGGGCCACCACAGGCGCCCCCGCCAACACGAGTGACATTGAACTGGCCACAACCATCCTGGCTCCACCCCCAAGGTCAAACACAACCCTGACGCGGCCCTCAATGAAATCGAGTTTGACATCCCTGATCTAAGCTATGGAGTGGCTCTATGGAGTAGTAGGCCTGCATTCTCCTGATATGCCTCAATTGCAACTCTTAGCAGTCCCAGTCAACATGGCTATTAGTGACGGATATTAGAAACAACAGTGCCAGAACATCTGGAGAACTATAAGTTCCCCATTCCTGAAATAGTATAGTTGAAGAGAAATTTAATTATGGCTTCTGAACTGTAGCTCATGCTGACTTCTAGCACATTCAGCGCACAAACCAGTGCACTATCTATTTAAATCTAGGTCCCTGAGTGTGATTGACTCACTAACTGAAGTGAAAATAATTTGATAAACCTGTGATTTACTGCAACGACAGATTCAGATTTACTGTGTGGCTATATACCTCTTAAAATCATAAAATAAATTTCAGTGCAAAGTCCATGTAACATTTGGCAGACTGTTCTGAAGTTGGGGTTTGTTTGTTTTTTTGGCACTGTTATTTCAAATGAAAAAAAAAATGCATAAAAGTTAAACTGTTACCAGTGAGCAAACTTTGTCACTATTCCTTGCATCTGCCCCAAGCATATTCTCCTGTAAATGAAATATTGTTTTAAGAAAGAGTTAAATTACTTCTCTTTAAACTTTTCTGCCTATCTTAGTGATGCTTTCTGTTTGATTTGCCAGACAATTTCTCCTATGATGAAAACTTGATAGAGTCAATACTAATTAAATGAAACCATCTCTATAACAATGTATTTTTCTCATATTGTGTCTTTTTAATTGCTTTTAAATCAGAATTAAGGTAGTTTACTTCCCCTTTAATGAAGAGGTGGTTTCACAAAATCATTTCTTTGCTTTGCAGTTGTTCAGTTGAGAAAGCAATTCTGAAGGGATGGGCCAGGGCTCTGGCTATTTCTCTATATTTGTTTCCACTTTTCCACACTGGATAGCTGTCTACAGGCAAGAGAAAAAGGTCTGGAACCTCCCGAGGAAGATGGTCCTGTGATCATTTATAATTTGGAGATACGTAAAATGGAATATAGCAAAACCTACTTTTATGAGTCCTTCCACAGCTGATCGAAAACCAAACTTGGAGGGGGTGGGAGGAGAAGAGGATGAAA
Source organism: Masticophis lateralis (assembly GCA_030761175.1). Taxonomy (NCBI): domain Eukaryota; kingdom Metazoa; phylum Chordata; class Lepidosauria; order Squamata; family Colubridae; genus Masticophis; species Masticophis lateralis. Next base: position 128,771,603 of record JAUDYJ010000003.1, read on the forward strand.
AAAGGAGATTCATAATTATTCAGGGATATCCTGCAGTGTCCATTTTTTTCATAATGTGTCATCTGAGGTAATACTATTAGCTGTTTTTTTGAATTAACAGCCAGTCATGAAAACAGAAGTTACAACTGAATAAACTTTTTTTTTTAATTTGAAAAATTTAAAACAGAAATGAAGATTTAGTGCTCATAAAGATATCTATCTAAATTTCTTGGGGTTTTATTTGTTAAATTTGATTTTAGTTTAAATTAATCTATTGCAGTAATTTCAAAAGGAAAACAGAGAATAGATGATGTTCCTTGTTTTCAGTTTGTGTTAATTTTTTTTAAATTTTAATTCATTTTTGTATTTATAGTCGTTTGAATTTTTATTTTATTTGTTGTAAGCTTTTCAGAGTTGCCTGAACTATGAGATGGGCAGAAAATAAATTTGAAAAACAAATAAATAACAATTGGAAAATGCAGTGTCCATATACAACTCATGATAAACCACAGGCTAGTGTGGAGAGAACAGACTGACTCCTTTCGTCCCCTTTCAAGGCTTTTAGCAATAAACAGTAAGCCTTCTGATTGCTGTCAATTCGGTTCATCAGTGAAATCAAACCATAAATTGCAGTTTATGTATGTACAACTACATTTATGTAGTTACAATGTATTTTTCGGACTATAAGACGCACCACTGTATAAGACACACCAAGATTTTGAAGAAATAAGCAAGAAAAAAAAATGTTTTTGCCCTCCCTGGCCCCCAGGAGCACTCTGCAGGCCTCCCAAATCCTCCGTGTGCCCCATTTTTGCAAAAATCGGGCCCATTTTTCACACAAATGGAACAAGCGGTTTCGGGAGGCCAAAAATGGCTGTATTTGGTGTATAAGACGCACCAACATTTCCACTCTCTTTTGGGGGGGGAGTGTGTCTTATAGTCCAAAAAGTACGGTAATATTAATAATGGTTAGTATAAAACTAGCCTCAACCACTGTATTAATTAAATCTGACCATAGTTTGCCTGATTTGGATAGCACAGAGTAAAACATAAATAGAAATAAAAACTGGCAAACGAAAAAGGAGGGGGAGGCAGCAGCGGCAATTGTATACAAATCCAAGATTTCTACAGACTTAGTACTTATCATGAGAAACTATGGTTCACACTGCCTGAAATACAGCAGTCAAGGAAATCCTGCAAAAAAAGAAATCAGTCCTAACTATATCCATATAGGTACAGCTGGTCCTCGATTTACAAAAGTTCCTTTTATTTATTTATTATTTAAATTTTTATACCGCCCTTCTCCCGAGGGTCTCAGGGTGGTGCACAGCCATAGTAAAACAACTTATATCACAAAATTTAAAAACAGGTTAAAACTTATTAAATAATTTGGCCCTATATTAAAAACTCAAAAACTAAAATACCCATTTAAAATTCATACTTTAGCCAGACCAACCTGTTGAAATAATAGGGTCTTAAGGGCACGGCAGAAGGTACGTAGATCAGGGATCATACGTATCTTCGGGGGCAATTCATTCCATAGGGCGGGAGCCCCCACAGAGAAGGCTCTCCCCCTGGGGGTCATCAGTCGACATAATTTGACCAACGGCAGCCTGAGGAGTCCCTCTCTGTGGGAGCGTACTGGCTGGTGGGAGGCCATCGGTGGCAGAAGGCGATCTCGTAAATATCCAGGTCCTAAGCCATGGAGCGCTTTAAAGATGATAATCAATACCTTGAATCGCATTCGGAAGATCACCGGGAGCCAGTGCAGCTCACTCCCGGTGGTCTAGTGACCATTCAAAGTTACAACATCACTGAAAAAAGTGACCATTTTTCACACAACTGTTTTTGCATCCCCATGGTCACATGATTTATATTTGAATGCTTGACAACTAACTCAGATTTATGACCGTTGCAGTGTCCCGGGATCATGTAATCATTTTTTGTGACCTTCTGACAAGCAAAGTCAATGGGGAAATCAGATTCACTTAACAACCATGTTATTAATTTAACAACTGCAGTGATTCACTTACCAAATGTGGTGAGGAGAGTCGTAAAATGGGGCAAAACTCATTTAACAAATTTCTCATTTAACAACATAAATTTTGGACCCAACTGTGGTCATAAATTGAGGATTACATGTACCGAAGTTCTGTTATTTTCAATTAGCCACATTTATTGGAACTGGCTAGTTTCTTTACTATTTCATTACACTAGTGACTTTACATACCACATCTGGGTTGAGTCTGAAGGCCAAAGGAAGAGAATAAAATAAGGAACGAATGGTGGTTAGCAGCGAAGAGCTCCAGGACTGACGGACCTCTCGACTTCTGGGAATGCGATGGAGGGCAAACTGTAATTCCTGGGGAGAATTGACAGATTTGCAGATAAGAATCATTCGGGTATACTAAACATTATTTCCTGTACTGTAAAACTCTCAACTATATAAACAGTTGATAGACAAAGAAGACATTCCAACTTGAACGGGCTCCTGCTTATTTTCGTTGCATTCCAGCATCCAATTGTCATGAGCCAGGAGAGATAATTCTGCAAGAAACCCAAAGGAGAAAGAATCCACATTTAAGGTCCCTCCCCAAAAACATGGAAGGAATCTCAGCAAATTTAAGACACCCTTTCCAGTTCAAAGGTAAATTCTTTGAAAAAGAAACAAATCTTCCTTTCAGGTAACTAAAATAATAATCTGCGCTGAATTTCTTGTGACCAAGACTTTTCTTTCTTCAAAGCAGCATTTAGGAAAAATCTTTTGGTAAGACCTTGAGAAATATACAGCTAGGCAGCCTAGACCAATCTTATATTTAATAGCTCATTTGTAACTACCAGTATTATCTCTACAAGGAGTGCCCAGGGTGGTATATCCTGCTGTTTGCTTAATTTCCACAGGTTTAAAAAAAAAATTATCCTGCACCAAACTTCCTTCTAACTCTATGATTCTTTTCCTCAGAAACCTATTACAATAACTCCCACAGCTTCTTTGGCAGGAAGCTATGTTTGTTTTTCTGGTAGATTATTTCATTTTCTGTAGGGCCATGGAGGCTGTGACCTTTCCTGTAGCTAGCATGCAACCAGCCTCTCCAGGTTACTAAAAACAAGTACTTTTTTGAGTGATTTTGGGAAGGTTGGCATAGATGTATCACACAGCACTAGATCAAGTGCCCCATCTGGTGGACAACTGTTAGTAAGACTCCAGCCTTTTCCTCGTATAATCCCCAAATCATCCAAAGACACACACTTAAAATCAAGTATATTTGGTTATCTCTGAGCTTAAGAATTTGTTTTCAGAACTGAATTCAGTCTTTCAGAAAAAAAAAGTCTAATCTGGGTTACTTTGAATTTTCTTCATTTCAGCAGCCTCATCTCTCTCCCTCCTCGTACACACTTACATTCATGTCTGTTTGTGCATCTACCCATCTAACTCTATGAGTATTTATTGTAAAATGGGAGTTTAAGATCTTCTTAAGCTATTACAAATAACTGACTGTAAATTCTGATCTACTTTTAGTCCATTTGTTTTTTTTATGACCCTATAATCCCTTTTATTGGGATGGAGTCAGGCTATTGGAGCTGTGCATTTATTGGCCAGACGCCCTTCCTAACGCCTATATGGAGTTGGCAGCAGATATTTTCTCTTTGTGCCCTGATAGAGAAACATCTGCCGTTGCCTAGGATTGAACTCTCAGCCTCCTGATTGTGTGGCAAGCATCTTCACCTCTAAGCCACCAGATCTCTCAGTCCATTTCTGGGTGGATAACACGAAATTACATCTTATAGTTCATACCCTCTTAGAAATACCTGACAAGCTTTGAATATTACTTGGCATTGTTTAATCTTAGATTTATTTCAGGTAGATTCCATAAGTACAAAACAGAATCATATCAAAACACACTCTGTATCTTTGCAATCAGACCTAAAACGAATCAAGCATACAATAATAACTGTCAGATGAAACCACAAAACCATATTTTACTACTCAAAATCTAGCCTAAGGAAATTCCTAAGGAAAACCGAATAACTATCACATAGCTGATAGCCCCATGGGACAGGTCTCTGGTCTTCTGTCTACATCATTTCCAGCTGGTCAGAGGAAAATGTGACTGGTGCAACATGCTCATAAAGTTGTCCTTCCTGCAGAAGGTACTTAAGAGACCATCAACATTCAGAGCTTGTTCTGGAGACAGCACCTTGCATAAAATGTATCTTTTTTGGATTGTTATTTATGTTTTTGTTCTTTTCAGAGGTAAAATACACAGTCCCTGAGTTACAACCATAAATGAGACTGGCAATTTCAGTCGTAAATTGTGGTGGTCGTAAACTCAGTCATCACATGACTAGACTCAATTTTACCACCTTTTTAGTAGTGGCTGTTAAGCAAATGTGATGGTCTTAAAGCAAACATCATGACTGTTAAACAAACCCATTGTTCGCTATGGGGCTTTTTTTCCCCAGAAACCAGAAGTAAACACCAACTTCTGGAAAAATGTCATAAATTGCAGCCGCATGACTGCAGACCGCTGTAAACAGTTATAAATACGAGGCCCCAAAATTCAGTCATGTGGCTATTGGGAAAGTTCCTGGACATAACTTCAGAACTGAGTCATAATTACTTTTACGGGGGTCCTTCATAACTTTGAAGGTCACTAAGTGACCAGTCATAAGTCAGGGACTACTTGTATCAACGGAATGTTGCATTTATAGTTATACAATTCGATTTCAACTACAGTGTTTCTCCAAAATTAAGACCCTGTCTTATATTTTTTTGAACCCTGAAATAAGCGCTTGGCCTTATTTTCGGGAAGGTCTTATTATTTTGAGTACATGGAGCAAGATAGGGCTCCTCTTGCCATCTTACCTGATTTCCAGCCCTGTCTCCCTAACCCTAACTAGAGGAAATGGAAGGGACTGGTTACGCATGCATTTAAATATTTTTGGGGTGGGCTTATTTTCAGGGGGCCTTATTTTAGCGTATGTGTTCAAAAGCCCGATTGGGCTTATTATCAGGGGATGTCTTATTTTCAGGGAAACAGGATATTTGTCATTAAATTGCTTTAAATATTGATTCCCATGGAAAAGGGGCTGTGTTAGCTTTTGTGGCAGTCCAAAAGTTATAGCGAAGGGGGGGAAAGTCCTGATACGTCATGTGATTCCGCCATGATGACGTGAGTTTGACACCCCTTCACTAAACCGGGCATGGGCGTGGCCAGCGTGACACATCCGGCCATGGGCCAGGAGTTTAACAGCCCTGGTTTAGGCTAAAAAGAACTTAATCTCTTTAAATAAAAAAAAATCAAACAATTCACACATTCCTCACACAGACATTTTTGCATTCATATTATGAAGTAGTTTTCACGTTACTACTCCACTTCTGTTTGGGTTTAAAAATAATTTCAAAAATGATTTATTTTTCCCCAATTTATTGCAGGTGGCAGCATGCAGCCAACTATAGTTGACTGAAAATGCTAAACACAATTACATTTAGTTGCTACTTGGACTGGTAATTACCAGCACTGAAGACTAGATAGGGAAGTTGAAAAAACATTTCAGGAGAATGTAGTGGCAAACTAGTTCTTTACTACTCCCTTAAGAAACCTACATCCACCTGTGCAACTACATGCACATGTGATCAGGTTTGAATCAAGATTTTTTCACCTTCATTTCCCACTCCCCACTCTCCCCACACATTCACAGCTTCCACTCATTTAAAATCAGAATGTGTACACATTATCTACAGCAGTAACTTATTTCATGATCAGTAGAGGGTGCTATGACACTGAGACTCATACTTAGGGACAAGCCCCCAAATTTTGTGAGTTGAGGAAAGGAAAAAAAAAAACCAAGGAAATTTAAAAAGCAAAATCAAAAAGAACCACCAATAGCAAAGGGGCATGAAGAAGAAACAGGCAGTACAAGCAGGATAAGAAAGGAGAATAAGAGAGAGGCAGAGAAAACAAAGTGATGAAAAACTAAGCAAAAAGGGATGACATATAGCAAAGTAAGAAAGCGGGAAAATTAATATCAGGCAGATCTTCAGAGCTCACACCAGATCCCTTAGGATTTTGAACTCTGTGAGCCACTGGTCTTTTCCCCTTTTCCAGTATATGATCTAGTCTTTCTTTAAAGTCGCCAAGCAATCCGAGATGCTTTGGTGATTGGCTCTTATTCATATCCAAAGTCTTTTTTCTTTGTGCTTAATCTAAAAATGCTCAATCATTAGAATGTTGTCCTAAACAAAATGAATGGAAAACGTAGAAATACTGATGAGTAAGAAAATGCCGTAAAATCCTTATTTCCAAAGTCCAGTAGACACAGATCCAAAGCAAAAATTGTGGGTCCTTGGTGGTCTCTAAGTTTGGTGGCAGATGTTTCATTGCCCAACTAGTTGAATAATGAAATATCTGTAAGAAAACCATCAAGCTCAGAGGGCACCAAGAACTCCACAGTTCAACCCTGAGCCACAAATATTCTCTTCTAAAGCAAAGTTTGAAAGTAAGATATCAAACTAGGTTGAATATCTTGAGCCGTGGTGGCACAGTGGTTAGAATGCAGTACTGCTGACTACTTCTGCTGACTGCCGGCTGCCAGCAAGCAATTTGGCACTTCAATTCACACTGGCCAAGGTTGACTCAGTCTTCCATCCTTCCGAGGTTGGTAAAATGAGGACCCAGATTGCTGAGGGCAATATGCTGATTCTGTAAACTGTTTAGAGGGCTCTAAAGCACTGTGAAGTGGTATATAAGTCTAAGTGCCACTGCTATCTTTCATTTTTTTAAACTTTGATTTATATGCCACCCTTCTCTGGAGACTCAGGGCAGTTTACAATGTGTTAAGCAACAGCTTTCATACTTTTGTATATTTATACAAAGTCAGCTTATTGCCCCCACAAACTGGGTCCTCAATTTACCTTCCTTAGAAAGGATGGAAGGCTAAGTCAACCTTGAGCCTGGTGAGATTTGAATTTACAATAATTGCAGACAGCTGGTGCTAATCACAATGCTTTTAGGTCTCTGAGCTATCCAGGCTCATACACTAGAATGGGTAGTCCACTGTCCTGAACACCACATATGAGTTTTCTACTTAATTTTATTGCCCAAATGATTAAAAGGCAATTTAATTAGTGTTCTCACTCAATGTAGTAGCAGATCAAATAAAGTTCATGATTGGAACTGCAATCCCACATGTGGGAAATCCTATTTCAGAAGACAAATTTCATCTCCTTTCACACAAACGACTTTTGTGAGTTGAATAAGGTACAAAATTAGAAATGTGTGTGTAACATCCTATTCCAGCAGCCCACTAGATGAATATACACAGGAGTTCCTCAATCTTTCACTCTTCAAATGGGTTGGATCAGTTTATGTAGTCTTCAGCCAGCATGGCCAAAGGCCATGCTGCCCAGAGGATTATAGCAGTTGGAGTTCAATTCATCTGGAACTCATCAGGTTACAGTAGTCTGGGCTAAACATCTGCTAATAGTCATGTTGGTGGATTATAAATGTCTAGCGCTTCTATGTTTTCAGGCTGGAAAACATAATTTTGAAATGTGGCTACCAATCTTACTGCTAGTAGAAAAGTATCATGATGCCAGGACACAAATGTAATTTTCTGCTTAAACTGCAGGAATATTCTATGTATCTCCAGGGTGAGTAATCCACACAAACAAAACAATGAAGGGCTAGAGCCTTGGTGGCGCAGCAGACTAAAGTGTTATGAAGTAGCACCAGCTGCCTGCAATTATTGCAAGTTCAAATCTCACCAGGCTCAAGGTTGACTCAGCCTTCCATCCTTTCGAGGTAGGTAAAATGAGGACCCGGATTGTGGAGGCAATAAACTGACTTTGTATAAAAAAGAATGAAGGCTATTGCTTAAGGCATTGTAAGCCGCCCTGAGTCTCTGGAGAAGGGCGGCATATAAATCGAATCAATCAATCAATCAATCAATCGAAAAGCATTATTTGAGGGAAAACATTCTAGGCTCTTATCTCTATATATCAATCAATCAATCAATCAATCAAATAAATAAATAAATAAATAAATAAATAAGCATTATTTAAGGGAAAACATTCTAGGCTCTTATCTCTATATAAAACAGTCCAAAGAGAGGGTTCACATTATGTTAGCTCATATTTTTTATTAGACAGCTATGGCTGAACAGAATAGTTGAGCCATAAGAAAATGTGAGGTTGCTTTGGATTGGAAACTGATCTCCCCTATTCTGGTTCTCTGGTGCTTTTCGGTTTGCACGTTATGCTAATTTATCTTGTGAATCATGTTGTTTGAATAGAGCCAGAGAATAATCCTACATAGTCTACTTGGACTCACTGAGTTCAAACAGACATTATTTCCAAGAAATGTATATAAGATTGCAACCTTGTGGCTTGGAATACTTCCAATAGTTCACTTCACTTCCCCATGAATAATGAAATACCACTGGGAAACAAATTGAAGCGTATAAAAGATTATGGCTACAGTCCCTCCATCCTGTTCCCCCATACCCAAACCCAGAGCAATTTAAGCCCTGTCAAGTGTTTCACTTTGGTCTGGAAATTTTAAGAAAAATAATATCTGAATATGTTTAATAGATTATCTCAAGAATATCAAATACACAGTGACAAATGTGTAATGAACAATTAATGGAAATTATTCATGAGTCAGTTCAACAATGCAAGACATCACAAACCCTCAATGCTTAAGCAATCTGTTCTGATGCTTAGGCTATGCCATTTTTAACATTTTTTTATTGCTAGAATAAAGGCAAGCAGATCTCAGGTTTGCGAATTTTTTTTTTTATGAGGACCCAAGATACATCAAGCAGTTTGATAAAAAAAAAGATATACCTTTGAACTGTAGCGTATTAAGCCCAAGGAATTACTTTGAATAAATGGACTGATGGAATTGAGGATCTCTCTTTACAGAATCCAACTGTTATTTACTATTTCCCCCTTCATTTCAGTAATATAATTAATAGGAAAATGTGTTACTTATTTTCTAATAACTGTCAGCTATATATATAGAAAAATATCTGTTAGCCCTTTAACTGTGATGGTGTTATGGCCCGCCAGCAGTCTGAGCGGATTGTGGCTGATCCTGACAACGAGGAGACTGGTGTGGGGTTGTGCCAGCAGCTGGCGCAGCCGGCGCTTGCATTGGACAGCGAGGAAGCTGAAGAGGATGTGGTGCCAGAGACAGAGACTCAGCCTGGGCCTTCAGAACCTCCAGAGGCTTCTTCAAGTGGAGAGAGCAAAGTGGAGGAGCGTCTCCTCAATGCTCGAGCATGCAGGGCTGCCAAAAGGCAGGAGTGGCTACTCAGGAGGAGGAGGTCTCCTTGAGAGTAAGGTTTGGGGATAATTGGCCACTCCCTTAACCTATTTAAATCCCATGCAGCTAGTAATTTCTTGCTGGAAACAACGTGTAATTATTGAAGAGTCTTTTTGAAGAGTGAGTGTCTTATCGTATCTTGTCTTCTGGGCTGGTTGCCAACTTGTGCTGGACTTTGTTTATTTTTGGTACATTATAACTTTGATAAGGACCGTTGGTGTGTGTCACAATCCTTGGGAATCCGGAGCTGGGGCAGAACAGATGGCGAACCTATGGCATGCGTGCCCGAAATGGTACACAGAGCCATATCGCCTGGCACGCGCGGCATCACCTGTTTCTCTTCCAGTTTTCTGGCGTGCATGTGCACATGATGATCATCTGGCCTTTGTGCGTGGGGCATAGCCAGAAACCGGAAAAGCTGGTTTTCTGTTTTCTGCCGTGAGCATGCATGCCGGCTAGCTGATCAGCGTGTGCACATGCATGGAAGTAACCAGAAGACTTGCTGGCCAGAAGTTCATTTTCCAGCGTACACATGCCCCCGGGAAGCTCCCCTTCCTGGTCATGTCCCAGATGAGTGTGCGCTCCCTTTTCGGTACTCGGGGCCAAAAAGGTTCGCCATCAGTGCCCTATAAGCTAGCTCAGACAAGAAGCCTCAGCACTATCTTTATTGTAAGGTTATATTAAACAGAATCTTGCAAGACTGAAAAAGTATTTTGCATCTGCTCTATTTTTAGTCTCTGGAAAACTAGGCAGTGTCCCCTCTAAAATGGTTCCCTTGCCTTTCCCCCCCACCTGTGGACTGAACTATGGTGGCACAATGATAAGAATGCAGTATTGCAGGCTAAATCTACTGACTACCAGCTGCCAGCAGTTTGGCAGTTCGATCCTCACCAACTCAAGGATGACTCATTCTTCCATCCTTCCAAGGTCAGTAAAATGAGGACTCAGATTGTTGGGGGCAATGTGCTGACTCTGTAAACGGCTTAGAGAGGGCTGTAAAGCACTGTGAAGCGGTATATAATTGCTTTTGCTATTGCTCTTATCAGACAGCTCATCTTTGGGTCTTCCTCCTGTTTCCTGTTGCTGAACATCTCCCTGATAAATCAGCAGAAGATCTACATCTATGCTTGGCACATATTCCATGCTAGAAATAGTCTAACTCAGAACAGGGGTAGGGACTTTTGTTTTCAAGCAAGCATGCTACAGGGCTACATACCACTAGTCAGGTTCAAGCATGTAACTTCAACATTTTTGTCTGAAGTTTCACCCTTAGGTTGTTCTAAAATGTCCCAACCTTCTAGGCTTCAGGGGGTATTTTAAATAGTCACCACATGTATTGAAGGCTTCACTGCACAGTGAAACTTGGAAGCGTAAAGGGGATCCCAGCTTGAGAAAAGGATTTATATCATCCAGCAGCAACCTTTTCAAGAAAACGCTCCCTTAGTCATAAACTTGGGAAGAAATAGGAGATCTCACTCCATTTGGCCTAGAGATCAAACATATCCCATTCCAATATATGCAAGACAGTACAGATTAGAGATATAAAGCAGAGCCAAAATTTCTAGGACAAGGATGTCCAACATTGGTAACTTTAAGACCTGTGGACTTCAGAATTCCCCAATCAGCCATGGGGGACCCACCATCCACAAGTCTTAAAGTTGCCAAGGTTGGACACCCCTATTCTAGAAAGACAGCTGTTTCTGCCTTTCTATGTTGTTTTATGTTTGGATACAGATGCTTCAAGATTATCTCAAAGTCAGATCCCTTCCTCTGGAGTTAGGTGTTTAGTGAAGCTTTCTCTGGCCTGCATGGAAGAACCGCCCTGCCCCCCCAAGTTAATGAGAAAAGTGAAAAATTTAGGGATGGAACTTCAGTGCAAATTGGGGAAAGGTACATTATTTTAACAGGAAATGCGACATTACTATTTAATAAATAATAAAATATGAACAATCAGAAAAATAGGTATAAAAACTCACCGAGGAATTGGGGTATTTTTCAGCTCTTTTCTGTTCAAAAGAACGGATTTTTTCTTCACTCATCTTATCTGTATCAGCCAAAACATAATGCCTGGGAGAGTATTTTTTGGAAAGGCTGTTAAGCAGCCTTAAGATTTCTGTAGTATGTCCTCCTGAAAATACAGAGTTAACTTCTGTAAATTCCACAGACTTAGAGTAAGAATTTTCCTCATTCAGTTGATTTACCTCTGAATAGGGTCACCCTTTTTGTTGGCTGGATTTTACAAACCATACTTATCCACAATTAACTTAAATGCAGTTTCCTTAATTAACCCAATTCTTTCTTTCCTTGGCCACTGAATGATAAACTAATCACAAGGGCTTGTTCAGCAAGCTAAACTATGTAGTTGGTTAGTTTGTGGTTCACTACGATATCTAGAACAACAAGACCAGGCAAGTAATAATTGCCACCATTTCCAGTTACTCACCTGTCCCTTTCCACTCCAATTCTGTTTGCTAACATATTGTCTTGGGCTAATGGAACAGAATGACTGGACCAAGAATGCCTGCACCAAAGGAAATGGAGACGATGACCAACTTACCTGTTTGGTTTCACTGAATGGGAGGGAGCGGACGGAAGAGAAAGCAAGAGGTGGCAAAGCAGATTTCCCTTTGCTCACCATCAATTACTAGGTCCGTGATGGCGAACCTATGGCACAGGTGCAACAGGTGGCACCCGGAGTCATATCAGTTGGCACGCTAGCATTGCCGTAGCTCAGCTCCAGTGTGCATGTATGCGCTGGCCAGCTGGTTTTGGGGCCTTCTGGGCCTGCCGGAAGTTGGGAAATGGGCTGTTTCCCGCCTCCAGGGTGGGTGGGGAAGGCTGTTTTCGCCCTCCCCAGGCTCCTAGAAAGCCTCTGGAGCCTGGGGAGGGTGAAAAACGAGCCTACCGGGCCCACCGTGCCATCACGTGTTAAAAGTGGTGAGGTGTGCACACATGTGTGGGACACATTGAATTATGGGTGTGGGCATGCACATGGGCGACCTCCCCGCGCCCCCCTCCCACTTTTGGCACGTGACGGCAAAAAGGTTAGCTATCACTGTACTAGGTGGTGTGGAACACTACCCAATTCAAAGAGACAGGGAACGTGAGTGCCCATGTAGTACCAAGCTGTAATTTATTTTACAAAGAGACAGTGCCCATGTAGTGCTAAGATGTGATTAGTTTTAATCAGTTTGAATAAATTATACTGGCCCAGTGTGACATCAGACTAAACCATAAACTATGGTTTACAAAAGGCAAATTCTGAGTTTAGGTATTCTGAATCAAAATCAAACAAACCATATTTGATATGACGTGTGAACTTTACTAACAAGTACAAAAAAGCTAGCTGCTTTTTTTCCTCCCCAGCTAGAAAAGAGGACCAAATACCAGTCAGAACCCTGCTTCTAAGTGGAAAATTCTCCTTGTCTCAGTGCAAGAAAGCAGTGGTAGGTAGTCTTTTCCTTATAGGTTTTCCTGCTTCCCAACCTCAAGAGAAAGGCAATGGAAGGGGGAAGGAACTTTGTTGTTTTATAATGTTGGCTGCGGAGCAAAAAAAAAAAGCAGACTAGAACTCACTCTGGAATTCAAAAGTGGCTATCTATATAGCTTCATTGACTTATGACCACAATCAAGCCTAAAATTTCTGTTGTTAGGTGAGACATTTGTTGAGTTTTGCCCCATTTTACAACCTTTCCTGCCACAGTTGTTAAGTGAATCATTGCAATTGATAAATTAGTAACCTAGTTGTTAAGTGAATCTGGCTTCTCCAGTGGCTTTGCTTGTCAGAAGGTCGCAAAAGGGGATCACACAGCAAAGGTCATAAATATGAGTCAGTTGCCAAGTGTCTGCATTTTGATCACATGATCACAGAGATGCTGCAATGGTCGTAAGGGTGAAAAATGGTCGTAAGTCACATTTTTTTAGTCCTGTTATAACTTTGAACTGTCACTAAACGGTTGTAAGTTGAGGACTACCTGTATGAAACATTCTTTTTCAAATACTTAGATAGGTAGAGAATACTTCTACTAAGATGCCATTGTAATATTTCCATCAGATTACACCAAAACCCAGAGTTGGTATAGCCAAGGTTGGTCTAAAACTGGAGACACCCCATGTTCAGATTACCCTGGGTCATGCTAATCTCACGCTATTAACAATTATTGTCAAGGAAGAATTAAGCAATTGGAATTAAGAATTAAAATCACGAAAGGAGGCGTGATACTCTGCCTCTTAAAATATTAGTCGGAGAATCCCTCCATTCCTTTCTAAACAGACATCACCCAATTAATTCCAAGCAAAATTTCTTCGAAGAAACTACAATTTCCAGCATCTCTAGCATCAGCATCAAGAATGCCTCCTTGCTGTACCGGCTTGCTTTGCTTCTTGGGTAATGTAGTCCGGATGGCCACAGTAACCCGTGGTAATTGACTGTTTTCTAGCTTTTTGTCTTACCAGAACCGGCAACTACCAGGAGTTTGACATCAGCATTAGGAGTGACAGCAGGACGTCGCTTCACAAACCGCAGGACGAAAAGAATCAGCAAAGGGAAAAAGAAGACTGAGACGCCCAGCTTCGCCCAAAACGACCATTCCATATCCAAGCCGTCATTCGACAAACCTCCCCAGTATTGTAAGAAGCTGGAGGAGAATTACGGGAGCCGAAGCAGTTCAAAATACGGCAGAAACGTTCTGTTGCTCGTTCGTCAAAAGTGTTTTCGTCACCGTTCCTGGGAAGTTGCTCTTCTTCTTGTTGTTTTTGCAAGCGTTGATTGTATATAGTTGCAATGCTTTTTAGAAAAAAACAACCCGAAAATATTTTCGAAATGAATAGAAAGGCAGAACGGCCTAGAGTTGTTTTAAGCGCACGACAGGTGAAAGAGAGATGAGCACTGACCCCTATAGGCGGCAACGACTAGCCGAGTAAAATCCACAGGGACTCCTTTACCCTTATGACACATGTGCTTTTTTTCTACTAGCTTATGGTGAGAATGGCAGTCATCATTTTTGTGTTCTGTGGTATTTTAGTGAAATAAAACAACCTTATTAGGAACATAAGACTGCAGAAGGTCCATTCATTAAAGATATAAGACTGTCCTAGTGTTTGGTGTTTTGTTTTTTGCTAGGCAATATTAAACTGCATATATTATTGTATCTTAAAAATTATAATTTACAAAGTATATAAAATGGATCGTGGACATGTAGACTCTCCCTTTTTAAATATAATGCCAAGGTGCCAAGTGATGAAAGTTCATCATGAAAACAATACAAATACCATGACGACATAATTGTGTCAAAAACCACAAATACACTAATACAGATGTATCAATTGAATCATAATGTCACTAAAAGTGTGTTAATTATGATGCCATTGTTATTTGCTGTAGACTCTGCTGTTTGGGATGCTGTAAAAATATTGCTTTATATTGATGAAAAATCTATAGCTGATCTAAAAGCCTGGATGGATGACATGTACTCACTTCCACCCCATGAACTGGCTTTCTATCAACTTTGTGGAAAGTCTGAGTATAATTTGGCCTGATTAATATTTTTCTTCCTTTTGCTTAGACATTAAAATCAATCAGTAATAAATTCGTATCTGTTTAAGGAGCACCTTTCTTCTGAATGTATATAAAAAAAGCAATCCAACACCAGAATTTCCTCCCCCCCAAACATTTTTATTTTCTTTGGAATGGCCCACTCCAAATCTCAGTGGTGCATGCAATTACAAAATTATCTGGATTATCTGGAACAGAAAGTGCTTTGTATTCAAAATATATCTACTCAATATCTCTTCTTCACAAAAATTCACAATATATACACATATGAAAACAGAAATTTTAATGCATCATAATAGCTAATCAATGAAAGCTTTGGCTACACATATGAACATTTGAAATGAAGTAATTGGAACTACTATATGCGTGAGATGCAGCCTTTATCAACATTTTTTGGTGTGTTAGGTTCTTAGGTTAGTGAGAGGAGCTGTACAGAGGGAGGGAGGACGAGGAGGAGAGAGAGAGATGATAGATAAATAGATAAGAGAGACTCATGCTGTAGTATCTTAGATAGCTATGTGATAATCCATAACTATATACTTTTATTTTAGTACAGTATTCTAAGCTCTAAATCAGAGTCCCATAACAGGCTATGAAGCCACATGATCCCTTTAAAAGCTTCAGATATGGCCCTAGAGCTCTCCCCCATTTGCTATTGAATTGTTCTTTTTAAGTTATCCAATACAGAAATTATTAAATATGAGAGAATTACCATAAATATTTTAAATTGATTAAAATTAAATATATTCCATTGTAATTAATACATTGAAATATTGTTTTAATTAAGTACAGCTTTTATTTGGACTGCTCTATTTTTTTGTCTCGGTCTTCTATGTCAAGGCCCAGGGCGACCCTTGGCTCAAAGAATGAATTCACTTTTTTCCTAAATCTGTAATTTATTCTTCTCAGTGGAAAATCTTTGCAAATCCTTAACTTAGTCTAAAGCGCTGGGTGGGGCTTAATTTGTATTTCCTTTCAATAATCTTGAAAAACAGGGACCAGAAAATTAGAAATAGGCTTTTAAGCTGTCTTTTGGTGTAGCATAAACAGTGCTGCTCCCGAAAGAGAAAACCTTTGCCTGTCTTCATTACGTTTAAAGGCCAAATTTGCCAGTAAGCAAAGATCAACTGGTTTTATGTACAAAATTAATAGAAAGTTGTTAAAATGTTTTCTAAAATGCAATTGCATTTAAAATATAAATGTCATGGAGGGACGAGTTTGGTTTGGATAGAATATTTCATTTATTTGTAGGGTATCTGTATCAGGGGTGGGTTCAACTTACCTTTACTACCGGTTTGCGATGGGGCTACGCATGCGGATTGTCATTTATGACATCTGGGCGGGTGGGTGGAGCCTCCTGCTGATTTTACTACTGGTTCTATAGAACTGGACAGAACCAGGAGCAACTCACCACTGTTCTGTATGTTGTTATTATTTATTGTTATCATTCATTAATTTTATATATCACCCATCTTACTATTCGGGGCAACTCTGGGTGGCTCTTTTTCGAGGACTTCTATCTCTGTTATTTTCCTCAAACTGAAATTGTTGAATTATCTTCCTTCCATATCTAGTAGTCTACTGATGTGTTGCGTTAAAAACTTCTATCATGGCTACTGAACATGGACCAAGTTTGTGTGCGAATTTCAGGCATTGTAATACAACAGGGCACGAAATTGGGGGAGCTAATTTGTCTTTTTGAAGAGACATGAATTATTTTTTTATAATTTAACTTTCTAAAGTCACCTAGTCATTGATGATGATGCATTTACAAGGATTAAAAAAAACCTATGCAATATGTTAATATACATTTTGATATGCATAGAGCAGTGATGGCTAACCTTTTTGCCATTGCGTGCCAAAAGTGGGGGGAGCATGGTGGGGTCACACGCACGTGTGCCCACATCCATAATTCTATGTGCCCTGCCCCCCCGTGCTTCCCCCACTTTTGACATGTGATGGCACGGTGGGCACAGTGGGCTCGATAGGCCCATTTTTTGCTCTCCCCAGGCTCCAGAGCCTTTCTAGGAGCCTGGGGAGGGCAAAAACAGCCTTCCCCAGCCCCTCCAGAGGCCCTCTGGAGGCTGGATACAGTGTGTTTCCTGACTTCTGGTAGGCCCAGAAGGCTCGAAAACCAGCTGGCTGGCGCATGCATGCGTGTCAGAGCTGAGCTTGCGTTCCCACTGATATGGCTTCACGTGCCACCCGTGGCACCCGTGCCATAGGTTCACCATCACGGGCATAGAGCATTTCGGATCTCTTCCATATAAATTGTATGCTTTGGACTGCAGATTTGTGCAAACTATATATAGTAAGAATAACCTTGGCACAATTTTTACAGGTGTTTTATTATTGTTTTATGATGGCAGTAACAACATTTCCGATCTTGAAATAGTGGGATGTTATTATTTATCCACTAACTTGACTTTTCTTTTTCATTTTGTTATCTGCTTGATAGTGCAACTGCCAATAACGGTAGGTAGGCTTTGCCACAAATCTGTCTGTACATGCTCAGACATGGTATAATCCATGGAAATTAAAATGTAATTAAAAGGAAAACCAGCCTCCAGCCGGGGGTTATTTTGATTCTTCTCTCTTTTTCCTCCTTCAAATTGATTAAAAGCTACCTCAGTACCTCTGTTAGTTAACATGTTTGATCAAACCGAATATGCAGGATGTGATTGATGCTTTTAAATGTAGTCCCGATCTGAATTCAGCCCCCTCCCTGCCCACTGCATTAACTTCGATCCCTATCCATATATTTCTTTGGATTGTGACAGACAGTGCAACAGTAGTGTTAACAGTACAGGGCTTTAACAGTACCCACAGCTCCCTGACAGCAAGCAGTATTGATAAATGATGGATGAGAATTCTCCTCATCTTTGAAGAGATCTGTTCCTTCAGACCTGGCATGTTATTTGTAGAGAAATATGAGTAGGCTGTTCTTTCATTTCCTCTGCTCCTGCTTTTCTGCATCAGATCTAAGGCCGGGCCTCTGCTGCTCTGCTTCTTTCCTTATCTGTGTGTTATAAATGCACCACCTCTTTCAACCTCTTTGGTAATTAAAATATGTATGTACTCACTTATTGACCATCTGATGGATTTAAATTTTTCCGGCACCAGGATGTTTGTGCCTAGTAATCAAGCCCAATTATAAATCATTTAACATTCATGAACCTGACACTATATTGTTCTCTGATTTTGCCTCTCAGACACGCATCCAGATCTCATTGGCTTTCATTTTTTTCAATTGTTTTAATGAGAGTTGGCAAAATCTTTGATCCATAAAGTAGGTTATAAGGCTTCGCAGTAGAGTAATTGTGCCTTGGGCATTAGCCCATATTTTGTGTATCTTCTTCAGATTTTATGTATTGCTTTAAAACAAGCTGCTGTATATATGATGATGATGCAAAAAGGGACCACAGATCAGTGGTGGTATTCAATTGGATCTATCCGGTTCAGGAGAACCGATAGTGGCAGCTACGGGAGACTCCACCCACCCACCCGGATGTCATATGTCCTGTTTTTGATGCTCTGCGCATACGCGGAGGTGAACGCGCTCATATTTGCAAACCAGTAGCAAAGGTAAATGAATACCACCCCTGCCACAGATCGCTTCCATCAAAGGATGCATAGGAACATGGAATTTTGGACCTAAAAGGCTCCATAAGGATCATCTTGGTTATGGAATTCTGAAATCCACATATTGTAAAGTTGTCAAGTTTCAAAAACACTGATCTAATCCAATCCTACATAATGTTCAGGAAAAATAGTATAGGCAGTGCTTGACTTATGACCATAGTTAAGCCCATAATGTTGAAGACAATAGTTAAGTGTGGGTTCTTTTGCCCCTTTCTGGCCACAATTGTTAAGTGAATCATTGCATTGTTAAGTTAATAACAGAGTTGTTAAATGAATCCGGCTTCCCCATTGACTTTGTTTGTCAGAAGGTCAGGCTTTGTCTAAACTAATTCTGTCTTTTGAGTGCAAAATTATATATATATGTATGTATGTATGTATGTATGTCAGAAATACTTTTCTGAGTGCTAACATATTCTCATATCCATATTTCTTATAACTGTAAATTACTGATGTCTCAACCTTGCTATAACCTACCTGTCCTGTCTTTTAGTTTTTACTTTAAAAAAAAAATCCTGACTACTGATCACACTGTCCTTTCTGGAATATTTGGAGAGCTCTGGATTTTTAAAAAAATTATTTTTATTTTTTGCTCCTTCTGAGTTGAGATTCCAGAGCTGCAAAGGCATTCTAATAGTTGTCTTCTCAAGACAAGGAAAGTCTTGGCCTCTTTGATTCCAGGGAGGAAGCTGAGTTCAGCCCTACAAGCTTAGCATCTACAAGCTCAATTATGTTAAGAGTAAAAAAAAAAGAGAACGAAAAACAGGATTTCCAAATTGTAAAAAAAGTCTTGTGTGTATTGCCTTCCTTACATATATGATCTTGCAAAAAAACCCAAAATGTCCTGCAGGTTTACCTCTGGCTGGGTTCTTAGATCTTAGGTTCAAACATTTTCCATTCCTGGCTGTGAGCTGCTAGATCAATATCTCCTTTCCCCTTTTTAGATCTCAGCCTTGCAACAACTCTGCCTGAGACTGTTGTGAACTCTCAAGCACAGGCTCCCTGGAAGGCTGCCTTTGCATCAGGGCTGTCTATGCTGATTGAATAAAATAGTCAGTTGGAATAACAACCTGGTGTGACTCTACTTGAAGTAGTAGATCAGTTGTCTTTGTCTCTTTGCTTGACTGGGAGATTTGTGCCTATAGCTAATCTGCCCAGTATACATATAAAGATTCAGGGCTAGCCTTTTGCAAGCAAATGTACAGTATTTCTAAAATATATTATCACAGTTATCTCAAGGCAATACAGTAATCACACTTAGGCTGTTTCAAATTCAAGCAACTCGAGTGTGTTTCTTTCCCCATTCTTTTCTGTTTCCAACTTTAAGCTCTTCTGGCAACTTCCAATGCCCTTTCCTCCTCTATCTTGAGCAGGGTTCTCCAAAGTGATTGGACCAGAAAGAGTTGACTGAACTATCTGTTGATGATGATGATGATGATGATGATGATGATGATAATAATAATAATAATAATAATAATAATAATAATAATAATAATACAATAATCGTACATTTTAAGAAGATACTTGGTTGATACCTGGGATGCTGGCAGCAACCTGTATCAACCATCAGCACCAGTCAATGATATTTTTGATACATTTTTAAACGTTCAGTTGACTGAGTTTCATGTTTAATGAAAAGAGAATAATAAAAGTAGTAGTAATAGTAGTAATAGTAATATAAGCGCCTGGAGACAGCAGAAGAGAAAAAACTGGAGAAGATAACAAAATACAAAGACCTACAAATAGTAATAGAATGACCATGGCAAAGGCAAGCAAGGGTAGTACCAATAGTAATAGACATCTTGGGTGCAGTCCCAAAACAAATGGAGCACCACTTGAACACCATAAAACATAAAGGTTCCCCTCGCATATATGTGCTAGCCGTTCCCGACTCTAAGGGGCGGTGCTCATCTCTGTTTCAAAGCCGAAGAGCCAGTGTTGCCCTGAAGACGTTTCCGTGGTCATGTGGCTAGCATGACTAAATGCCAAAGGTGCATGGAACACTGTTACCTTCCCACCAAAAGTAACAAAGAGTTAGGCATCTTGCAGACCTCAGCTAGAAGTTAGGAATAGTGATGGCCTGGAGCAAATAGAATGTATGATAAATAGCATTTATTAGCCAAGGTTTAGGAATAGGGATGGCTAGAGACCAATGAGCGGTGGCTCAGTGGCTAAGATGCTGAGCTTGCGAACAGAAAGGTTGGCAGGTCGGCAGTTCAAAGACCTAGCGCTGCATAACGGAGTGAGCTCCCATTACTTGCCCTAGCTTCTGCCAACCTAGCAGTTCGAAAGGATTTAAAAATGCAAGTAGAAAAATAGGGACCACCTTGGTAACGGCGTTCCATGCGCTTTCGGTGTTTAGTCATGCTGGCCACGTGTCCACAGAATTGTCATCAGACAGCACTGGCTCTTTGGTTAAGAAATGGAGATAAGCACTGCCCCTTAGAGTCGGGTATGACTAGCACATATGTGCAAGAGGAACCTTTACCTTTACTTTTAGAGACCAATAGAATAATTGTTAGATCATTACTAAAAAGTTTATTAGATAATATTTCTTATATATCCCGCCTTATCCCACCTTCTGCTTTAGTGAAAATGTGTAAAGCTTTAAATTCTATTGTTTGAGGTTCCTTGGCATTTTGGCTGGGACCCTTTTTCTTGGAGTGCTTCAATAAAAAGAAACAAAAACCTGCACCTTGTGTCCAGTGTCCTTCATCGGGCTCAGCACCAGAATCAGACCCAAATTGGGGACAATGCCTTTCATGAAAGTGTGGATTGTACTTTTCCAGGAGCCATGTATATTCCTTGTGCAGAGATCCAATCACCCAACAATCCAAATGCACTTTTTTCCAACTTAGCAAAAGGCTTGTGTTAGTAAAAGTCACTGCTCTTGCTGCTGCAGTCTGCATCAGCTGAAGCTTCCAGGTGGTCTACAAGGGCAGTCCCATGCAGAGTGCATTTAGCAGCGAGGTGACCAGGGCATGAATGACTTGATGAAGGGCCCCCTAATTTAGGAGAAGCAATTGGTGCACCAGATAAGCACCAGCCATCCTGGCTACAGTTGCCACATGCTCATCTAATAGAAGCTGTGTGTCTAGGAAGACCTCCACATTATGTACCAATCTTTAATGGGGATATGCCGCATCTCCAAGTCAAACTTGAAATATCTCCAGATTTGGTCCAAATACCCATAGCTGCTCAGTTTTCTTAGGATTGCTATCGTAACAAGTCTTGAAAGCCTGTCAGAATTTCCAGTGGTGGAATTTAATTTTTTTTACTACCAGTTCTGTGGGCGTGGCTTGGTGGGCGTGGCAGGGGAAGAATATTGTAAAATCTCCGTTCCCACCCCACTCCAGGGGAAAGATATTGCAAAATCCCCATTCCCTTCCCACTCCTGGGGGAAGGATATTGCAAAATCTCTATTCCCACCCCACTCTGGAATAAGCCAGAGGTGGTATTTGCCAGTTCTCCGAACTATTCAACATTTCCGCTACTGGTTCTCCAGAACCTGTCAGAACCTGCTGAATAGCATTCCTGAGAATTTCCCTTTGTTCCTTCTTGTATCAAACAGAATCAGGATGGGGTTATTTTAAGTCTGTTTCTCACACTATCCCCTTTCCCAGGACAGTGTCATTTCTCTTCTTTTAATAGCTCCTCCATTCTTTCATCAAGGTGAGCTCCACATTCCTCTATAGTCTATGTGTATTCCAGCTCTTTATGCACATTTAACACTCTGCAGAAGTAAATAATTTTTCTTTAAAATCTTGATTTGGAATAAGAACCTGAAATCCTGCTGCAAAGTTTTTATAGCGAGTTCCTTTTTTTAAAAATTTAATGTGATACCATCTTGTGGTATGATTGCAGCATTGCATCTTATTTTCTTCTTTTTCAGTTAATTCGGAAGTAGTACTTTTATTAAGGCGGCTCTGTATATATCTCCTTCAAGACTGAATGCTTGCATATTAGAAATCAAAAGATAAAAAGCTTTTATCATTTTTAAAAATAGATTTCATTGAACTCCTGTGATATTGCTGGGGGGGGGAGAAAGAAGGGACATACACCGTGCCTATATATTATATAGATAGAAGATTGCATTTTATGGGGAGGAGGGACCCCCCCCCATTTTTTGATGTTTATTTTTTTAATCATTAAAAATGACTTAGGCTGCAAAAGCCTTATTTCCCACACTGGGCTATGAAAAGGATCCCAAGTGAAATGCTTCAGGGAAAAAATGTGATAGCAGAGGCTAGCAATTAACTATCCCAAAGCGGGAGATGGCAGCCTGGTTTGTAGCCTAGAGGCCTTTGGGAACAGGATGTTTTAAACATCTTCTCTTTTCTGGGCTCAGCTGGTCTACTATATGGTGACAGAGGTAAGTTATGTGAAAAACATAAGACATTCCAGAGTTTTAAAAAGATATCTTTCCTTCAAGTGCTTTTCAAAGCACCTGTTGTTTTGTGCCTGGGATGGAGGTAGGTAAATGATCTAAAAGAGTTTGGCAGTCTTTCTCCACTTTCTCTCTCTTTCTTCTAAATTGTTTTTAACAGACTTGCTTCTTTTTTGGGTGTGTGTGTAACTTCCAGGTTTGGCAAGATAACTAGTTAGTGTGTAAATAGTTGTCTTTTGTGCTGTTGGGAATGGAAAAATATCTTTTGATGTTAGCAGAAGACATCTCGAGGGCCAATATGTCTAACTCTGAGACTGCCATTCAATTGGACTTACTGCCTCTCTTGAACTAAAAAGTTGGAAATATAGTAAAAAAGAAAGGAACTGTAGAATGATGGAAAAAAATAGAACTGGAGACACATCTTTTAAAAAATGGAGAAACCTTTTAAAACTGGAACTGGCACTTAAAGGACTGAAGGTGCAGACAGCAGAAGAGGACATTACAAGTAGAGAAAATAGAGAGTGGAAAACCTTCTATCACAATCCATCCAACATTTGCAGTACCTCTTGTGGAAAAATCTAGGATTCAGAAGACAGAGAGGAAATGAGCCTGACCACTTCTTGGATAATTTACCACAGCTTAGAGTTTGCTGCACCATAGAGATGCGAGAACAGTGGTGTGTGCTCTTTTTGAGGTCATTTTTATGCACAGCACAACCTGGGAGGTCTTCCTAAACTCGCGATTCCTGCTCAAACAGGGAGGGCCTAGGAGGGCTTTTGCATAGTTCTGTTGTGTGCCATTGTTCCTGTTCCTTGATTGGGATCCTCTGCTCATGGTCATTCATGCCCTGTTCGCCTACTAGGACAGGGGCATCAAACTTGTGTCATCATGGTGTCATCATGTGACGTATCACAACTTTCCCCTCTTTTGCTAAACTGAGCATGGGTAGGGCTAGGGCATGTCGCATCTGGCCCACAGGCTACCAGTTTGACAGCCCTGTTCTAGGTGAACTATTGCAATGCAGTCTACATGGAGCTACCCTAGAAGAGTAACTGAAAGCTTCAGCAAATGCAATATGCAGTGGTATGAGCAATTCTAGTGCTATGCTCCTAAAATTGCACACCTTACATGTCTGTTCCACAAGTATATTATCAGTTTACTTCCAGTTTACTTATGGCCAGGGTAGGCATGGCCAGCTCAATGTCACTTCTGTCAGGGGCACATGTGGCCCTACCGAGCTCCCTTTTCACTGGCAGAGGGTTACAGAAGGCCGTGGCAGCTGAAAACGGAGCCCATTTTCACTGGCAGAAGCACCACGGGCCAGTCCTTCGCTGTTTCCAGGGTGGCCCCATGGGCCAGATCTTAGTACCCCATGGGCCAGTTCTGGCCCCCAGGCCTTGAGTTTGACACCCTTGATCTAGCAGAAGCCAGGAGACATGGGAGCTATCTTTGGAACATTATCCCCCTGAGATAAGATTGTCACTTTCTCTGACATCTTTCCAGAAATTCCTCAAAACTTGGCTGTGTCAACAGGTCTGAAGGTCTCAAGGGAATGGTGATATGAGGAGATGGCTCCACTATTCATAATATCAAATAGTCTCACCTAGCCTTTTAAAATATTAAATCAATGATTGTAACGGTAGTGTGTTTTAATACTCTATTTTATGATTTTATTGTATATTGCCAAGAGTCACATTCTGGGAAATGAATGGCTATATAAACATGATTGATTGAATGTTAAATATTTAACTAGTTCCAATAAAGGAGAATATTTGTAGCTCAGGGTTAAAATGAGGGGTCCTTAGTGCTTCCTGAGCTTGTTGTTTTCTTGTAGACATTTCATTATCCAAACTAGGTAACATCATAAAGGAGAGAGAGAGGACTTCATCTGTATGAGAAATAGGAAAATTGGTCCTATCTATCTGAATGTCTAAGACCCATACCCTCTGCTTACATTCTACCAGTCATTTGAGACTTCATTTGTTGGCTAAGATTCTGAGCAAAACAAGTTATTTCAGGAGCCTCATTGGTACTTCTCATTACATATGATATGCACCAAGCTATTCTAAACAACAACAACAATTAGACCAAGATCTGAGATATTGTGGACTCTCAATACTAGCCTTACTTGCTTAAGGCTTGATCAATAGCTGTTGAATCTCTAATCTGATATTTTTCCTTCATAAGAGGCAGATCTACAATATATATAATTGAAATAGTGTATGATTATAAACTAATCATCAATCATCTGAATCTTGTAAGATTAATGGGAAGTTGTCTGCACTAACTACCCTTTTTGCTTCTGTATTCTAAAGCAGCGATCCCCAATCGTTGCAGATTGGTGGCCCGGCTGAGGGAGGAGAACCAGATTTGTGTGACTGGCGGGCCAGTGCACACACAACTCAACTTGTGCAAGTGGTGAGTGGACATGCACATGCAGTTCAGTTGAGCTGCATGCATGTGTGCACGTGCATTGGCCTGTCATTTGTGCAAGTCAACAAATGTATGCATGTGTGTGAGCGCCAGCCTGCCATTTGCACAAGTCAAGCTGTGAGTGCATGTGTGTAGACACCGACTGGCTCCTCACACAAGTTGTCACTTGGCCCAGTTCCGAATAGGCCATGGCCTGGTAGTGGGCTATGGCTTGGGGGTTGGGGACCCCCGTTCTAAAGCCCATGCATTTTATTTATATTCCATCTGCAGTTATGCATGGGAAGAATAGAACAATTGTCCTTCCTCACATAAGCTATAATTCTCTCATTCCTAGTTTGTGGCTCTAAAAGTATAAGTCTCATGAAATAAAGCAAACAATGCTTTTATTTTTAAAGATATTAATTAACTTGATGAAAGCCAGATTGCTATAGCGGTTAAGATGCTGGCCTAGAAGCCAGAAAACTGTGAATTGTAATCCCACTTTAGGCATGAAAGCTGGCTGGGTGACTTTCAGCTAGTTACTCTCTCTTGGCGCAACCAATCCCACAGGGTTGTTGTACTGGGGAAACAGAAGGAGGAAGGAGTATTATATGTGTTCACTGCCTTAAACTACTTATAAAAGTAATAAAGGTAGGATTAAACCAATCTAATAAATAAATAATATAATAATATAATATAATAAATATAAATTAAAAAATTCTGTCTCTCAGTAAGTGATGTGAACAGCCATTAATTATATATCCATTTCTGGTCCATGTACATTGTTTTTTGCTGAGAAGTGATTGCTAATCCATAAAAAAAGTTCAGAAATTGAGGGTTCTATGGAGCTGAAGCATTATTTTATTTTATAGAATTATAGGCTCTCCCAACCTGTACAATTTTGGAGGCTTACAGGATACAGCAGTAAAAACAATACAAACATAATATATAATCAGCAAAGAAAGCCTGGAGAAAAACAATAATCAAACAATCCAGATATCCCACAAAGGATCTACAACACATTATAACGCAGGACCAGGTTTTAAGAGCTTGCTCAAATAAGGCCAGGATAAAGATCATACAAATCTTGGGCAGAGTGTCGGAGCCATGACAGGAAAAAGAACACTGCCTCTGAGGTTAATTGATGGGACCTGGAGCATGTCGACTTAAAAGAAGCAAAAGAAGATAAGACATCCCTTCAAATATTTCCAAACAAAGGGTTGCAGAAAAGATTTGGGGGTTTTTTGGTTTATTTTAATTAAACATATCCTTTTCAGTTTGTAATTAAATAAATAAAACCCTATTATTATCTACATGTACAAGAGAAAGAATCAGGTATTTGGATGAAAGGTTGTAAATTATTCTAAAATAAAGTTAGATCTATGACAAAGTTATAGTGTGGTTCATGATGTTACCTAATTTCCCCATCCAATAGCTTTATTTATTTATTATTTATTTATTTATTATATTTCTATACCGCCTTTCTCCCGCAGGACTCAAGGCGGTGTACAGTCAAGAAAAAATAAAATACATAAACATCATAAAATTGATAATTAAAATTATAGCATAGTTTAGCCCAAATTAAATAAAACCCACAATTATATAATATTTTAATCATTCCCAGTTAACATGCTTAGCCCCGCCTGATTGAACATCAGGGTCTTGAGGGCACAGCGGCTTTAGGGAAAGGCAACACAAGTATTCTGGCAGGGGGATGGGAATGGACCAATCTGAGGCCCTGGTTTACATTTTGGAACAAAACTTTTTAAGACCTTAATATTTTCTTTTTTCTCCCTTCCAGGAAGCTTGTATGGAATCACAACCTTATTTGTCTTACTGCCTTATTTTCTTTCTGCCTTGAAACTGAGGCAGTGTGTCCCTGATCTTTTCTGGAATATTGTGGTAATAAAGAATCTTGTTGGAAATGTAAACCATGATCCTTGTGGATGGTCTAGAGCCGTGATGGCGAACCTATGACAGAGCTGCCACAGGTGGCACACGGAGCCATATCGGTGGGCATGCAAGTGTTGCTGTAGCTCAGCTCCAGCGCGCATGTGTGCGTCGGCCACCTGATTTTTGGGCCTTTTGGTCCTACCAGAAGTTGGGAAATGGGCTGTTTCTGGCTTCCGGGGAGTGGAGAAGGCCGTTTTCGCCCTCCCCAGGGTGAAAAACGGGCCTACCAGGCCCACTGTGCCATCATGTGCTAAAAGGGGGGGGCGTATGCTCAGGGGTGGAACGCATTGAATTATGGGTGTGGGCACCCATGTGGACGACCTTGTGTGCTCCCCCTGCTTTTGGCACGCGACGGCAAAAAGGTTTGCCATCACTGGTCTAGAGAACTAAGCCAAGAGCAATCTGAACAGGTATGGTTACTCTCATATTATTAATACATTCAAGTGCAATTACAGGATGAAGGAACTCAGGAAGAAACTGAAAACTTCAAGCACTGACAGAAAGATATAGTTGTTAAATCTGTCTACTGAGAAGCAAGAAAGGCAAACTCAGGATACTGACATTGGACATTAAAATAATCCAACAGAGCTTTTGCCCAAAGTGGGTTTCTACTAAATTCTAGTATTGCCCTTCCTTGTTTAAGGCCATCCGACTCATAATTCATGATTTAGGATGGAATACCTCTGTAAAAACCAAAAACAATTCAACCAGATAAAAAATAATACAAAACTAAATTAACAAACTATATTCATACATAAACCACTTTCAAATATGTTGCCAAGAAAATTGCAGTGAGTAATTCAGGTAGTTGCCAGGATTCAAAACTGACAAACAAATAAATCCATACCCCAAAACGTAACTGAAGTTGTGAATAACAAATTTGTATTCTCTCAACTTGAGAGGAAGAGCTACCATCTTGGCCCAAAACACACTAATAAAAAGACAAATCTTAATTTTCTCAGTTCTATAAAAACATGAAGGATTGCCTGGACCCTGGGAAAGAACTCATTTTAGAGGATGGGTGGGTGAGCAGATTCTTTAATATAGTAATATTTGTGCAGTTCACTGCAACAGTAGTACAAAATATAATTTCCATTAACTGACATAAAAGCAACCTGATTACAATGTGCAAAATGAAAGTCAAGGTTTCTCTAGCATGTTGATTGTGTCTCTGTTTTTCCCATCGAAGATATCCAGCACAAATTCTACTCATAATAATGGTATAAAAGCTTCAGAAAGCTTCCTATTTGTAGAATCCAAGAATCTACCAGCTGAAATCAGAGGCAATTAATTGTTTTAATTAAACAATTTGGATGACAAAAATATTTTTAGTTCCAGAGGTGGAAGGCCATCCAGCCCTTTTACATTGTGAACCATTACTGTTTTTCATGTCAGCAATATAATTCAGGGAAAAAATAATAATTTTGTTTCTGTTAATGTTACACAGCTGGAAATCAGAAATCCTTATTTATGTGCCTCAAGATTTCCCGTTGATACGTTCCCAGGTTGAAGGATATGTTTCTGTTCCTTAGGAAAAAAATGTCAGATGTTGGAAAATATGAGACTCTAACAGGACTACCTTTCTATGTTTGAGATTTCTTCATCTTTCCCGGCATTGGTAATGTAAAATTCACAGGATTTCCCTCCCCCTCCATATGTAGACTTTTAAATGTGATTCTGAGCAACCAACCAAATACATGCACATGGCAGGAAAATGCCCAAATCCAGTATTGTGGTATATGTCATGTGTAAATGTTACTGTAGTTTTCACATAGTGAGTGAAAAATAAGGTAAAAGCGAATTTGACCATACCAAAAAGAGATGGAAAAATGCAAAAGAGAATGCCAAACAGCCATTTCACAGCATGGGAAGGAAAAAGGTTTCAAGAGGGTTTGAACACAATTTCTAGGCAGAGAAACTCTCTCTTGAATCACAGCATTTACTGAAATCATTTTGGCTATGGCTTCTTAACCCTTTTCAATAAATATTATTGATCGTAAGTTCTTAGATATCTTGTAAACTTGTGTAAGTGGTTCAAGTTCTACCTGTTGAATGAAGTCTGACAGAATATCTGCTGATTATAATTATACAACCTATGCTACTTTGCTAGTGCAGTGACTCAGCAGTTAAAATGCTTGGCTTGTCTGCTGAAAAGCCAGCAGCCCAGGTTCAAGACCCAAGCTTAAGTGAAGGGGTGAGCTCCCGTCCTCTCTTCAGCTCCTGCCAAACTAACAGTTTGAAAGCATGCAAACCCAAGTAGATAAATAGGTACCACTACAATGGGAAGACAATAATGTTCAATGATGTCATGGTGGCCACATGATCACAGAAGTGACTTTGAACAGCCCTGGCTCAATGGCCTTGAAATGGAGATGAGCATTACCCCCTACAATTGGCAATAACTAGCAGAGTGAAATCTGCAGGGACTCCTTTATCTTCTTTTTTAATGCTAATTTGCCATCATTGGTGAAATTTAATATTTTCAGGGCAGCTTGGGTAAGACTCAGTAATAATAATCAACATTTTAATTCAGTAAAATAAATATGCATGTAATGACAAACCACTACCTTATTTATCATGCTACCTAAACAACCTTCACATTAGAATTCACTCATATGCAGGTGCATATAATACTTCCTGATATTTATAACTCCTCCATGCTTTTTTTTTAACCCACTAGTGGTTTGAAGACAGTGCACTTACTGAGTATAAATGGGAATTGATCTATCTTTGACTAAAACAGTACATTTATTTTGGTACCCTGCAATATTGTGCGTAGCAAATTAAGATGTCAGTTACTAAGTTAGCCAAAATGCAATCAGACTTCAACTGCTTGAATAAATATTACCACAGCTGTAATGCTAGAAAATTGAATAGAATATGAAGTTGTTTAAGAATGTATTTTCATGGAAGAAAACAGCTATGTAAGAAAAAAAATTCTGAAAAGGAGAATTAAAAAGCATTAATTGCACTACATGGATAGAGTAATTTAAAAAGCTTTTTTTAAAAAATAAAGGAACTTTGGCTTTTCAGGCTACTCATAAATACAGATTTAGTGCTCTTTCATAAGAGCGCTAAACTCACACTTAAAAATAATTCAAAAAAAAAAGCTGACATCAAGAGTCAATTGTAAGTGAAATGAGGAGTTTCTTCCCATGTCACTTTGCCAGTGCTGTTTCTTGATGTTTTAGAGCAATAGTTGTATTTAAATATAGGCCCAAAGGAATGGGTGCTGTCGAGTAGCCTGTGTGGTGAGGCAAATCTCCAATCCTTTGGAGCAGCTCTAGGTTATTTGTGCTCTGGAGACTGGTGGGAAAAAGTTGATTCCTCCTTCTACTTCTGTTGCCATCCCCTTTGAGCTCTGGAAGCCAGGACATCTGATGATTGGACATGGGCCTTTATCTCATTATCCCCAGCTGTCAGGTATGAAGAACTGGGACCACACATTAAGTTCCAGTTAAGGTGATTTATTGACAAGAATCTAGTCAACTAACAACCATCACTAAATTACCGCTAGATAAGAATCAATGGAATTCAGGAGCGGTTGGGCTTAGACCATTGTGGGAACCTTACAATTCTAAGCCAATTATTCTCTTGACTTTGCCCCCAGCTCTACCTACTTTGCCCTACTGGCTACTCCACCTATTCTGCCCTACAGCTCTATCTACACAGGTTTCCAGTCCCATCTGGTTGAAAGAACTGTTCTTTACTTCAGACAAAAAAAAGAATAGTCCTAGAAACAAAGTCCAGAATCAAAGGGTGCACTCATAGTAGTCTGAAAGGAGCAACAGAAGTGGACAGTTTCCATCCTTGAGCCAATTATCAACTACATCATTGCTGAAGCATCCTAGATCCATGGCCAACACTGTGTAGGAAGAAGAGGGAAAACATTACTAATACTTCGAGCTGGAACAGTGGAAGGTTGCCTTCGTGATCAGGTAGGGATAAAAGAAACACATTATGAGGATACATCCTTTAGAAAGGCCTACTGGGACACTTTCATGTGATTGTTAGGAAACGTGAAGATGAATTATTAGTAAAGAGACCAAGGTTAATTTGTTTCCACCACCAAATTGAACATGAAGACAAGTTATTAATAATAGAATTAAAATTAATTGGTGTTTTTACTCCACAGTTGAAAAAAACAAGTCCTATAAGTTTTCCATAGAGATAGTTGACCACTGTGAACCTAATCATGTAACAAAACTTCAGTTTTGTCCAGTTTTGTTACATGATTAGGTTCATTTTAGTGACTTCCAACATTACATTTAATTCCACAGATACCTACCAATCAAATTAAGATGTACGTTAGTGGTAGAGCTCAGATCTTTGTTGCAATACTTTGGCCACCTAAATACACAGTCCCAAGTATGCTTAAAGGTGCTTTTAGATAAGATTTTATTGTGGAATATCCTGCCTCAATCCCAAACTTGTAAAGATGATTGCTTCTTGTATCAGAAAAGGTTAAAAGAGAAAAAACAGTTGCAGAATGTTTTTTGCAGTTTTGGAAACATCTATTTATTTATAACATTTATTCTCCATGAGGTTCGACAACTTTTTCTGCTGTCTTAAAACAAGGTTAGCAGTCATTGACCCATTTGT
The DNA here is from genome assembly GCA_030761175.1 of Masticophis lateralis. Classification (NCBI taxonomy): domain Eukaryota; kingdom Metazoa; phylum Chordata; class Lepidosauria; order Squamata; family Colubridae; genus Masticophis; species Masticophis lateralis. The sequence continues at coordinate 128,803,458 of JAUDYJ010000003.1, forward strand.
TATATGGAGCTGACTCAGCAATTTATAATTTTTCCAATTGGACAGTCCCATCTCATATTTGAAGGATATCCTGGAAGTCATAAGTGGGTGATATAAGAAGGAAAAAAATCATTTCATTTAAAGTTAATGATACATTAAATACAGTTGATATGATTACTCACTAGCCAATCATTTAATAATTTCTATCAGTTGCTATTCTAACAATTTGGTGACAACTTTTTCATTGAAAGGTTTGGGAGCCACATATAGACCCATCCTTCAGTTGTGCATGTATATGATAAGTTATAAAATTGATAAATTTGTTTTGGCACAGAACAAGTTTGTACAACATGCTAAACCACTCACCTCATATGATTTTCTAAACATGATCTGTGGCTCTTCTAAGATAAAACAGATTATTTGCTAGAATGACTGCAGGACAACAAACTAAGCCTTAGAAAAACCTGTCTGTGATTGAGATTGGAAGTGCAGGAGGCAAATATGGCAACAGGTGTATGTTTTTATTATCTACCTAAAGTCAAGTATCAATACGGGTCTTAGGGTATTGTGTAAACTCAGCTATTAAGGCTTATTCAATAAATCATAAGTAAAATTAAAGGTGCTCCAAGCAGTATGTTCTACAAATCCTTTTTTGAGCTGGGATATTGAAACTTTTCAGATTCTGGATCCACTTAGTTCAAAGAAACATTTGGGGATTTAATTCTTCATTTCTTATAGATAATAATGCTGCTGCTGCAACTTGTAAGTTCCACAACTGCTCAGCCCTATTGTGCTTTGCTTGGTTTGGGTTTAGCTACTATGGATTGTAAACCAATTTATGGCTGTACATGAAGAAAACAAGTCACATTCTCATTTTATCGTGTCCTACACGGTAAAAATAAACTGACATTGGGGAATAATCATATAATGTCTTGAGCTTCTTGGAGGTAAGACGGGAGGGAAATATAATTACAGTAGGACCTATTCCCACAAGCACTGAGGCCAGAGTACTCAAATAAAAGTGCAAGTCGATTTGTTTTCTTGTCCTAGGAGTTTTGCTGTTTCTTTTTTGTACCATTTTGCAATGCGATTAATTTATTTGGCACCTTTATACAGCTGCCCACCCGACGCACCATGCAAAATGAAAGAACATGAACGCATACAACAAAATAATAATTACAATAACAATCCAAAATCATGCAAAAATATTTTTTAAAAATATCTTTAAAAAGCCCTATAAGGAATAAACGGACCTAGGTCCTCTGCCCAGAGCGCTTTAACAGAGCCTTGTAAATAGAGTTACATTTAAAAAAAAAAGTTAAATAAAAATAAAAGGAAATACAAGCTTTGCCTAACTTTGCACAGAATCCGCCTGACTCCAACCTAGAGACAGGAGAAAGAGAAAGAAAAAACAAAACAACAAGAAGCATTTTTTTTTTTGCGAGGCCTGTGGAAAATCTCCAGCCTCGTCTTCCCACGAGGGACCTGCCGAAGGAAAGGCATCCCCTTCGCTTTGGCAGGTATCCACGAGGGCAACCTTCCACGCCTTTACTAGGACAGCGGCTGCTGTTTTCTTCCTCCGCCGCGGTGCCTCCCCCCACTATTCGGAGGCCGACCAAGCGGCAGGGATTGGCCTTTGGGCGAAAATATGGCCCGACAGCCTGAGGGGGTCATCGCAGTGATCGGCCTGCCCGCCGCCTCCGGGAAACCAAGCGGCGACCAGAAGCGCTTCGGCTCCTTTAAGGCTGGGCTGGCGAAACGCGATCCCGCAGTGAGCGCGGGCTTCTGCTGCCGCTGCAGGAGCCGCCGTTAACAGCCGCCTCGCCATAGAAGCGAAGCCCACGCGTGGGCGGCCGGGCTGGCGTCGGGATTCTCCCGGCTGCAGGAGCTCGCCGGCAAGGATGGGCGGGGAAGCCGGGCGATCGCGCTGAGCCCGCAGGTGAGCGAGAAGGTGGCGGCGAGGGGGGTGGGGTGGGGGAACCGGGTTGGGGTGGGGGAATGTGTGAGCGGGGAAGGGAGGGCTCGTAGGCCCGTTGGCGGCGGCTCAAGGGATGCCCCGCTCCCTCCAGGGGCTCGGCTGAGCTCAGCCACGTTGAGCAAGAGGCCACGGGGCAGACCCAAGGCGGGGAAGGAGGGGGGTGAAATAGGGTCAGGAGCTGGACGGAGTTCCCGTGGAGGTGAGAGATCTGAAGCTGAAATAATCCTAAAGGAAGGAAGGCGCCTCGATTTTCAATCCGAGAAGTGGGGAGTCTCTGAATGGGAGTGGATGAAAGGCTTGAAAACTCAAAACTTGCCGGCTGTCCAGCCTATCTTCTCTCCCCCACCCCCCGACCCCTCCAAGCCATCCACCTTGGGTGTGGGAGGGACCTAGCAAAAGGAATAACGTCCCATTGCTGATGGCTTAATGGTTAACTTGGACGAATGTGTTGCAAGTGGAAAAAGGAGTTAGGCTCCCAGAATGGGACTTGAGTTCCAGTGCTGGGATTGTATTCCAGTTCCTGACCTTTTATCTTTTCCCACCTACCTTAATTCCAAAGGGTTTGTGCTTTTCATTCCCCTGCTTATCCTATCAGGAATGACGTGCCTTCTTCTAGTCAATGAAAAATGGAATTGAAGACGGGAAGGAGGGCACTTATTATGATGGTGGATGGGGCTCAGAAATGCTGCATCTTCCAAAGAGCTGATGAAATGAATGAACAGGAGGAATAGGAATGCTACTGGGTTTAATTTTTTAAAAAATGGACAAGACGGGTTCTCAGTTGAAGGAGAATGTTAATATTATGTGTAGAGGAGCTACTTTGAATAGTATCCCTGCTTTGCTGCAGTTCATATCATGTCACGAAAGTTCTGCATTCGTTTAATATTTGAATATTTTATAATTCATGTTGATAATACATGTGTTGATAATTCTTATGTTCATTATCTAGGTAGATGTAAAGGAAATAACTGCCGACATAGTTGTTTACAATATTTGAAAATGTTTTCTAGATGTTGTTACTCAAGAACAATCAATGGAATAATTTCTAATTACCATACCCTGGCTTTACCTTTGTTAATAATCTAATTATCTTCCTGAATGATGGGGTTGGGTTACTTTCATGTTCAGAGTTAGGAAATACTTGATTATTGATGTAACTGAGCCTTTCTCGTTGGTTTGCATTCCGTTTTGATGTGTGTCTTTGAAGCTACGTTTTCCCAGCTTTTAAATTTTGTTTGAGTCAAAGGACCAAAAACATCTATTTCTGAGGCTGTATTATTGAAACATACCGCAGACATGAGAGAACTGCGGTGCAAGCAATATGTATCTTTGTTAGTACAATCCCATTTGTGTTTACTGGGGATTAAGCCTTGCAAAGTGCAAAGAGGGGCCTCCTCTGAGGCCTGCATAAGATTGGAACCTATGTATTTTGTGTCTTAAAGAATATAAAATAAATGTGAAATCACAGAGAAATTATGAATACAATTTTTTTAACAGCAGCTTATACTTACTCTTTCTGGAATATCTTTAGGAACCTGAGGTAATTGTATTCAATCAATGTCAGCAAAGTTAGAGCCAGTACTGGCAGAGTGAAGTAATGCAGGTGAGGCAACCACACCAGGATGTAAGCTTCTTTCCTCATTGGTAGAGTTGGTGAATGTCACTTGGACTTTCCCTGAGGCCTGTTAGCTAAATGCTGTCTTGAGTTCACTGGGAGATGCTATCTTATCTCAACTATTAACTTGATTCAGTTAATGGTTCAGTTGCTACGTATATGAAGTGAGGAAAAGGCAACATGCTTAATCAGATGCCATGTTCCAGACCACTGGGTGCTCTCTCATGCCCCGGTCATAAGACCTTCAGAAGTCCAGGCTTTCAATTATTGGTGCTTAATACCAGACTAGTCTGTAATAACATTACCCTCATCTGTGACTTGATTACAGAGAAAAGGGCATGTATTGGCAAGACCTGGCTGAATCCATAAAAAGGGGTTGTCCCAGTGGTGAAATCTGAACCGGTTTGCTGGCCGCGCTTGCGCCATGTGCACTAAATGTGTGCTGTGTCCACGCAAAATGCTTGTGCGCATGCACAGTCCACAAAAAATACCCATGCGCATTACGCACCAAACGTGTGGAAAAAGGCTTGGGAATAACAGCGAGGGGGGAGGACAGCTGTACCACGTGATTTAGATTCACTAGAAAGCAGGATTTCCTGCTTTCTAGCGATTTTAAATTGCGTGGCACAGTTGATCGTTGGAAATACCGGTTCAGAGGAACTGGTAGGTATTTTTTACTACCTGTTATCCCAAACTGGTGTGAACTGGTAGAATTTCACCTCTGGGTTGATCCTTTTGGAAATGTACACAGCTAGGTTTCAGGCATGGCATCAGCTGAGACCTTTGGACAGTGGTGGGGGAATGGTGACTTTTATTTGGGAGTTCCTAAGAGCTTTGGGTCCTGCTGCTCCACAAGTTGCTGTATGTGAGACCACATTCATTAAGTTGCGTTTTAGGAATCAGCTGAGGTTGTTGCTACTATACCGGCCTTCCCCCTGTAAAGTTACCTTCCTACTTGAGCTTCTTGACACCATTTCTGGGATGGCAGTGGAATTTTCTAGACTTAAGGACCTGGGAGACTTCGGTCTGTTTTCTCTGGGAGTAGAGTCTAAGACTGTTCTGGAGTTCATGGCTTCCTTGAGAGCCGTGGGTTTATCTCAGGTCATCTAGAGCAGTGTTCGCACATTTGATCTGGTTTTAGTAGCAATGTGATCTGGAATTGGCAAAGCTGCCTGTGGCCCTTTGTTATGGTCATACCATACTTGAAAACCAGGATATTTTTTTTGATACTATACCCCCATTGGGAGGCAGGACCTATTTGATTGGTTCACTGCGATATGGAGCTGGATAGATTTCAAAGAAAACTGGGGGTTGTTCCTGTTGGCTTGTTGCACTGTCTGAGCAAAGCCTTGATCACCACCCAAATAAGAGGGTGGCAGAGGCCTTGGATAGGATTGCATCCACTCAGCTCTCCTTTCTTGCAGATCCTACTATTTTCCATTGTTTATGGAAGAATTGAGGGAGATGAACTGGGTTAAGAGACGCCTGGAGCAATGCTGGAGAATGAACTAAATGAAACATAGGTTAGAGCCGCTATTAAGTTCTACCTTGTGATGGTAAAGACAGTGAAGCATCAGTACTTCTCTGCCCTTATTGCATTCATGGATAGCTGTCCAGCAGTCCTGTTTAAGGTGATCAGAGTGGACTGAGGGGTGTATTTATAGGACCTCACAGAAGATTTTGTGGAGTATTGTCACATAGGAGGGACTGTGCTCAGATTCTTTCTCAGTTAGACATTGGTATTGGCATAGGTCCTATGAAGATGCTTGGGATGTAGTCTAACTATGTATCTGAAATGAATGAACCTTTGGACCTGAGAAAGTAGACAGGGTTATCATGGCTGTAAGTTCAACCATCTGCTTATTAGAGTTATTCCCCTTCTGACTGGTGAAGTCTTCCTGGGAAGAAACCTATGTTTGTGGTTTGGGTGTCATAAATTCTTCGAGGGAGTGATAGTGGTTCCTCTACCCTTAAAGAGGTTTTGATTAGCTCTCTCCTCAAGAAGCCATTGCTAAATCCAGCTGTGTGGGACAATTTTTATCCATTGGTCAATCTTCCCTTTTTAGGAAAGATTGAGAAAGAGGTGATGCAGAGAGGATCTGGACCACTTTCAGTTGGGCTTCAGGCATGAGCATGAGCCTGAAACAGAATTGGTCAGGCTTTTTAGTTAATCTCTCATGGGAGTGGAGTGGAGAACCATCTGTGCCCTGCTTGAAGTCCTGGCAGCTTTCAATACCATTGATAGGGGTTGATGACACAGTGCTCTGGTTTGCCTCCTTCCTTCAGGGTTGATACCAGGCTGGTGATGATTGGAGAGGAGAGGTCCTATTTCAGCCCCTCCTATTTGAGGTGCCATAGTGCTTCCACTCCTCTTTAATAGCTACATGAGGCCATTGGCTGAGCTCATTCATTGCCGTAGAGTGAGGAATAATCAATATGCTGCTGTTCAATTACATATTTCTGTCCCTGGTGAATTAAGCAATATTGTGAATGGATGTTTGGAGACTGTGAGAGTCTGGATAGACAACAATAGACTTCAGCTGAATCCTGGTGAGAGTGAGTGGCTCTGAATGGGGGCTCACAGTTCCAGAACTGCCATTTTTAATACTGAATAGGTTTACATTGCCCGAGATAGATCCATTGTGTTATCTGACGGTCCTAGAGTTTTGACTCCTGTTCGATGAACAGGTGGCAATTGTGGCTAGGATGTCCTTTGTACATCTTCATCTTGTGTGCCAGTTGTGTCCTTTCCCAGATTGGTAGGCCCTTCTTAGAGTAGTCACTCTTGTCTAGTCATCTCCAGTTTCGACTGCTGAAATGTGCTCTACAAGGGACTGCCCTTGAAGAGTATCCAGAAACTTCAACTGGTACAAAATGGGCAGTTATGTGCGTTTGTAGAACAGTGCATGTTCTACAAGCTGCATTGGTTGCACGTTTGCTTCTCTGCAAGCTGCATTGGTTGCACGTTTGCTTCTGGGTCCAATTTAAAGTGTTGGTTTTAACCTTTAAAAGCCTTCATAATATGGGACTGGGTTATCTGAGAAATCTCCCATCACTGGCTATGTCGGCCTGCTTTGTTAGATCTGATAGAGAAGGCATCCTGCAGGTACCATCAGTTAGGCACCTATATTTGGTGGGTCTCAGGAGATGTGCCTTCTTTGCTGTTGTCTCTGCCTTATTGAACATTCTCTTTCTGAGATTAGATCAGTTACAGCCCTTTTAACACTTTGGAAGTCTTTCAATACCTGGTTATGTTACTAGGCCTGGAGCTGCCAGGGAACCAGAGACGTGCTTCAATGACTCCATTGCTGACGTGACTATTCTTATCCTCCCTTTGCCTAGGGTTTGATTATTTATTTTTATATTTGGATTTTTATATCTTTTTCATATATATATTTGTTGTTTATATTTCCTGTACACTGCCCACAGTTGCTTTTCATGAGAAAATACATATTTGATTAATAAATTAACTAAATAAGTGGATGATGTGACTAAAAGAGCATTTGCACAATTCCAAGTTGTATACTAGTTACTCCCATTCCTGGATCGGTAGGCTCACGCTCAGTCACTCACACATACCAAGTTTCCCCGAAAATAAGACTGGTCTTATATTAGTTTTTGCTCCAAAAGACACATTAGGGCTTATTTTCTGGTTAGATCTTATTTTGAGAGAAATATGGTACTAAATGCATCCATCTGGCTGACAATCTTAACTGGGGCTTATTTTGGGGGTAGGACTTATATTACGAGCATCCTGAAAAATCATGCTAGGACTTATTTTCCGGTTGAGCCTTATTTTTGGGGAAACAGTGTAGTCATGTTCGGTATAGATTACCATAATGCGCTCTGTATGGGGCTGCCCTTGAAGAGCATCTGGAAGTTTCAAATTTCAAAATGAAAACTTCCAAAAGTTTTCATTTAGGTGCAAAATGCTGCGGCGCAGGCAATTTGTTCTGTGAGCTGCATTGGCTAACAATTTTTGATTCAAGAGGCTGGTGATGACCAATAAAGTCCTACATGGTATCCTCCTAGAATGTACTTTTTGTTCTTGGAGGAAAGAAGGCCTAAGGAATCTAACCAGCAGCACTTTACTCAGATCAATACAACTTTGAACACAGTCTTCTGGGCTCACAGATCCTGCTGATTCAAGCCATATGAGATTAAATGCTCGTGCAGAGTTAGCATATACTGCAATTTTGATAAGTCTGTTACTACATTTAGCTAATTAATACAGTTAATCAGCTTCGGCTTTTGTTTCAGCAAAGGGAGGTTGGAAGTGTTTTGATACTGTTATATATGTTTCCTATGAAATAATATTTTAAAATTTCCATAAGAGTACAAGAAAACGTTGATTACTTTTTCAAACAGCTCCATCGAGATGAATTTAGGAACATTAGGAATTTAGGAACACTTTTATTTAGGAACATTTCATTCAGACCCTGCTCAACTGGAAACGAGGCCAATGGATTTAGGATTTAGGATTTATTAGATTTATATATTAGATTTATATAGTAATGTTGGTACTTTTATTAATTCCATTGGAGTAATTTTTTAAATGGGCTGTTTCTAGATTACTTTTCACTTTGTGCCAGAACTGACACATGAAGTCACCTAAGAAAGTTCTTTTATATAATTTACCCTAACTAAAGAAGTAAGCACTATAGAAAGAAAGAAGAGCAAGGTGAATAGGCATTAGGTAGCAGGTGAAGAATTCAGACATTTTGATTTCTATTCCAATAATAATAATTTGGTTAAAGTGAGTGATTTTTTGATAGACATGTATTGCTAATTTGCTACCATTTCCTCTGCTGATGAGGATATACAGGGAGAGTATTGTGTTGTTTTCTTCTTTCCTCATGAATTTTATTCACAAAGGAATTTTATTCCTATGGAGATGATATTGTTTCATGTGTCTTCTCTAGTTTTTCTCTTTTAAATATTTTTAAATAAAAAACATATTTAGAGAAAAAAATACTTCTTCAGAAGATTTTATAACTGACGGACAATGGTGTGTGTATAGTAACAATTAAAACATGTATTGATCTATTAGTTTCCAGATAAGTATTTAAATTAATGAATTTTTCAAAATAAATTTGAATAAATGAATAAATTTAGTCATGCCCCCAAAGGGAATTGTGGTAGCATTGGATCAACAGAAAACCAATATTACATTTTATACACAAATCTCTAACACTAGTGAACCCACTAATTTCTTCTTAATATATTCATAAATATCCAATAGAGTCCAGGCCTGTCAAACTGGCAGCCTGTGGGCTGGATGCGTCACGCGCAGGCTCTGCCCGCTGTCAACTTGCAAAGCTTTCAAGTTGCCATGAGCAGGAGGGAGGGAGAACTGATAGAGCTGATTGATTTCTCTAACTGAAGTTATATTCCATATATGCTTCTTTACCGCAATTAGAAGGAGGGTGTTGGATTTCACAGCCAGCCAAAGTGGTTAATTGGAGAATGTGATTTATGACATGGCCAGGGAGGAGGGGAGAGACAGGGTCATAGGGGAATGTAAATCTACGTGGGATTAGTTCTAACTGCATCCGAATATTGCTGAAATGGTGCTCCTAATAAATGATTGTATTTCTTTTGAAGTTTGGCTCATGGCTCATGAATTAATTAGGGCATCTTTCGGAAACTTCACACCTGCCCTGTTCCGCAAAGGCAAAAAAAGGTCACGATATATCACCTGACGCGATCAAGTTTGAACTCGTGCAATAGACATAAATAAGTATTGAATTAACCATAATTGTAAATCTGAGTAAATGTGATATAGGCATCAGACATTCTAATTACTTTTCTCATGCCTTCCTATAGGAAAAATGCAGCAATAATAGTCTCTCCCATACCATCTTTAGTCATGATACCTTTACCCACGATTGGATTGTTCACAAATATCTATTTATTTATTAAACGTATATGCCGTCATACAACTTTGGACAGTTTACAAGCTGATAAAAACATTATAAAAGATTAAAAATAGTAGAACAAGAAATATAACATTAAAATTAATGGAAAGTAGCTAAGATGGGGAGGGCATACAATGGAGTAGGAACCACCCAGTAACCACCTCCAGGACACAACACCATTTGGGCTCCAGGCCAACTGGAGCTAAGTCTTGAGACTCTTATGGAAGGTCAAAAGGGTTGGGACGAACCTCACTTTAAGGGATATAATGGTCCAGAGAATCGGAGCTGCATCAGAAAAGGCTCTTCTCCTGGATCCAGCTAGCTGGAATTCCTGACAGAGTATACAGCAGGCCCAGCGTGCCAGCAAAAGTGAGGCGGGTTAATCCCATTTGGATGAGATAGTATGTTAAGTATATGTACTAACTATACTATAATATATTAAGGATACATTAATATATATTATTCATATATTAAGGATGCAAGAGAATTAAATTTCTCAGGATTGGCCTGTACTGTATATTTTGTGTGCCTGGTTTGTAACATTCAGTGTTGAGAGTACTATCAGCGGAAAGACCTTCATGCAAGTTGGAAGAGTCTTAATTTTTTTGGTGCTACTTCATTCATACCTGGAAACTGAGAACTGAGATGTACAAAATAGTTTAATTCACATGGGTGATAGAGATTATACACACTATTGATTTCCTTTTCTGGGTGTGAAGACAGTATGTGTGTGTTAAAAAGCAATATTTAAAAATTATTAATCATGAAGCAGGTGATAACGTATTGTAAAATCCAATACCTAATTCTTCTATACAGTAGAACCTCTGGTCACGTTCCATAATTTGTTTCATAACTTTAGTCACAATCTGATTTGGTTGTGGCCCGAACTTTAAACAAACAACAGGAAATTTGGCGCTTACAAAAAAAAATGGCAGAGAAGGGGAAATCAGCCACGGCCGTGTTTGATTGTCACCCGAGTATGTATTCGTGACCAGATTCAAACATTTTGTGAATTTTTGGGTTGGAATCCGATTTGGTCATGGTCAGAAGCATTCGTGACCAGAGGCTCTACTGTATACAGTGGGGCAAAAAAGTATTTAGTCAGACACCAATTGTGCAAGTTCTTCCATTTAAAAAGATGAGAGAGGCCTGTAATTGAAATCATAGGTAGACTTCAACTATGAGAGACAAAATGAGAAAATATCCAGACAATCATATTGTCTGATTTGGAAAGAATTTATTTGCAAATTATGGTAGAAAATAAGTATTTGGTCAATATTAAAAGATCATCTCAATACTTTGTTATATATCCTTTGTTGGCAATGACAGAGGTCAAACTTTTCTGTAAGTCTTCACAAGGTTGGCACACACTGTTGCTAGTATGTTGGCCCATTCCTCCATGCAGATCTCCTCTACAGCAGTGATGTTTTGGGGCTGTCACTGGGCAACACGGACTTTCAATTCCCTCCAAAGATTTTCTATGGGGTTGAGATCTGGAGACTGACTAGACCACTCCAGGACTTTGAAATGCTTCTTATGAAGCCACTCCTTCGTTGCCCTGGTGGTGTGTTTGGGATCAATGTCATGCTGAAGGACCCATCCACGTTTCATCTTCAATGCCCTTGCTGATGGAAGGAGGTTTGCACTCAAAATCTCACATGGCCCCATTCATTCTTTCCTGTACACGGATCAGTCGTCCTGGTCCCTTTGCAGAGAAACAGCCCCAAAGCATGATGTGGCCACCCCCATGCTTCACAGTAGGTATGGTGTTCCTTAGATGCAACTCAGCATTCTCTCTCGTCCAAATACGACGAGTTGTGTTTCTACTAAACAGTTCTACTTTGGTTTCATCTGACCATATGACATTCTCCCAATCCTCTTCTGGATTTTATTTATTTTATTTTTTATTTTATAATCAAACTTTTATACCGCCCTTCTCCTGTGGGACTCAGGGTGGTGTACAGCCAATAATAAAAAACATAGACACAAAAGTTAAAACAATTTAAAACTAATTCAATGGTTTGGCTAAATATTAAAAACCCAAAACTAAAAAACCCATTACAAATCATCCAAATGCTCTCTAGCAAACTTCAGAAGGGCCCCGACATGTACTGGCTTAAGCAGGGGGACATGTCTGGCACTGCAGGATCTGAGTCCTTGGCGGCGTAGTGTGTTACTGATAGTAGCCTTTGTTACCAGCTCTCTGCAGGTCATTCACTAGGTCCCCCCATGTGGTTCTGGGATTTTTGCTCACCGTTCTTGTGATCATTTTGACCCCATGGGGTGAGATTTTATGTGGAGCCCCAGATTGAGGAAGATTATCAGTGGTCTTGTATGTCTTCCATTTTCTAATTATTGCTCCCACAGTTGATTTCTTCACACCAAGCTGCTTGCCTATTGCAGATTCAGTCTTCCCAGCCTGGTGCAGGTCTACAATTTTGTTTCTGGTGTCCTTCGACAGCTCTTTGGTCTTCACCATAGTGGAGTTTGGAGTGTGACTGTTTGAGGTTGTGGACAGGTGTCTTTTATACTGATAACAAGTTCAAATAGGTGCCATTAATACAGGTAATGAGTGGAGGACAGAGGAGTCTCTTAAAGAAAAAGTTACAGGTCTGTGAGAGCCAGAAATCTTGCTTGTTTGTAGGTGACCAAATACTTATTTTCCACCATAATTTGCAAATACATTCTTTCCAAATCAGACAATGTGATTGTCTGGATTTGTTTTCTCATTTTGTCTCTCATAGTTGAGGTCTACCTATGATGTCAATTACAGGCCTCTCTCATCTTTTTAAGTGCAAGAACTTGCACAATCGGTGGCTGACTAAATACTTTTTTGCCCCACTGTATGTCTGCTAGTATTTTGTTACTAGAAAAGTTATAAAATATTGTTATTTTCTTTCTTGTTTACTGTATGATACCACTGATGTTGAATTCACGAACCAGTGAAATCTGAGCGGTTGGGGGCATTATGAAGTGTTAGAACAAATTCTCATCTACAGATATCTTGCTAATATTGCAAACAAAGCTACGTGGTTAATGGATCCATTAAACCATGACATAAAGTCGCTGAGTAAAAAAGTTTGCAAGGGGTCATTTTAAATATTTCAGTTGTATCCATTTTAAGAATCACAGCTTTTATTTAATACCAGTCACTTTTCTAGGCTGTGGGAGACATATAGGTAGTGATTAAAGCATAACCAACTAGATGGACTAGATGATTGTTATTGGTTAATGCAACAGATAGCATGTGTCAACTAGTATACATTTAGTCTTTTTTTATTAATTCATTTATCTCCCCTAATGTCTATTCATAGTTCTGTGACAGCCACATTAGCTCATCATCCAGAATAGAAAATTGTAGTATCTCATTTCTGTTAATTATTTGCATTACATCTTGCAATGATAAGTGAGGCTCTAGTCCTTACTGTTGTGGTCCACCATTTTGGTAACATCATCAGTGCTAGTAAGGAATGCTGTTTGCTGTCAGTTTATATTCTGGTTCTTGCCTTTCTGTATTGAGCCATACAAGTGGTTAAATATTTTGCCAACTGGCAGGCCGATTTCAGAGACTTGACATATTTAAATTTCACAATGTTTCATGCCTGATCAAAATGAAGAGTTGGTTACAGACTTGGACAATGAGGAGGTTGGGGAGGAACATAAGCCAGTCCTCGAGTCTGGAGAAGACTCTGATGAGTGCTCTGCATCGGAGGCAGAGATGGGGCCAGGGCTGTCTGACAGTTATCAGCTACCTTCAGAGTAGGAGATAAGTGGGGTTGAAGAACAGCTGGGCAAGTTGGGAGTAAAGGCACAGGTGGAAGGTGAATGGCCCCTCCCATAGGGAATAAAGAGGAGCGAAAGGGGAGTGGAGTTTGTAGGAGACAATTAGTTCATTTCATTAGTGTGAAGATCTGTTTGTGACTCTCAGAGATTCCTTGCCAACTATTTTCTTGCACAGCATTGCATTTGGAAGATATCGGCCTGGCAGCTCTTGAATCCTGACAAGGTCTGTAGTTGTAAATTCATCGGGACTTTGCTGGATGTGAATGAGAGGAATTCACATTAGCTTAATAAAAAGGGGTTTTGTTGGGACAAAGAGTCTGCTTCGTGCTTTTGTGAAGCTTAGGTCAGAACACTTAACAAAGAGTATACAGGTAGTCCTTGACTTATAACCATTTGTTTAGTGACCATTCAAAAGTTACAATGGCATACGGCTGGCTGGTCCTCACACTCATGACCGGCATAGCATCTCCGTGGTCATGTGTCCAAAAATTAGGTGTTTGGCAACTAGCATATATTTATGATGATTGATTTGCTTTTCACACACCGTCACTTCATATAGAGTTACATATAGGTAAAGTGGAATCATTATCATATTGTATCAAGTCTATCCTAGCTTAGATTTAGTGGACTTTCGTTAATTTTCTTCTGATATTGTAAATGTAGACTAATTTTTATAGATGGGTTGGAATATGTAAAGTATTACTTTGCACTCTATAGAATACGTGGAAGAAATAATGGGTGCAGCCAGAGATAAGCCTATCACAATTTATTACCTAGGCGGATCACGTCAGCTGCAAATGCACTTCTCCTGTGCCCATTGCCAAGAATTGTAGTCTTAATGTAAATTATTGTTGATTTTACAAGTAGTGTAAAATACATGCCTGAACTGAGGAACTGTGTTTGGAATTGTGTTTTTAACAGGCAGAAGAAAGATGACTATCTTTAATAAACTCAATCTGGGCATCGCTGTGAGCAGTTTTGCTATATTTCAACTTAGCTTTCATGTGCTGAGTTCTTGGCTATCTTCACGCCTAACATCTGGTTTTAATAATCTTGACCAAAAGAAGAAAATTGAATGGAACACAAGGTACAGTTTTTAAACAACATTATACAATTATATATAAATATTTTAAAGTTTGAAATGTTTAGGCTGTTAGCTGTGGTGTACTTGTTCAAACTATACCTGGATTGTTTAGGGGATTTCCTTTAGAAAAATGTAGTTAGGATTTGGGTTAAACAATCTTTAATACAAAATTGTCCTTGGGTAATTTATTTAAAAGTTATCACTTTATTAAAATAAAGTTAAATTGAATGAATATTAATCTTTCGTTATTTTTTCTGATTTTTTTAAAAAAAAATGATTAAGTGGTTATGTATAATATTCAGGGTACATTGTATTGTCAAAAATTGCAATCTTAATATAAATTATGCCTTAATCTAAGTTCAAAGTACATTCTATCTAGGATATTCATAAAATATTATCCTGTTTAACTTTGTGAACTGGTTGCAATATACTAACTATTTTTTAGCATGATTAATGTACCACCTGCTCTATAAATTCATGAAAACACATGTATTCTCTGCTCTGCATGTACTGCTGATTAAATGGTATCTAACAAATATTTGTCTGTTTGTTTGATTGATTGATTTTTGTCCCATCTTTATCAATTTATAAGTAACCCAAACGGCGAACATATGTAAAACTCCTTCTTCCTCCTCTTTTTTCCCATAAGAACAAATGTCTTGTTGAATAAATGCAGAACTTATGAGAAAATATTATTTAATATGCTGGTATCAATGTAGAATAAGGCGTGCAGATTCATTTCAAATTGTTTCAAGTTCAATACTTTGTGAAATGCAAAACAAATAATTTCAAGGAAATGCTCAAAAGTGCCCAATTCGTGTTGTTGCACAGAATAGAATAAAACTTTATTGATTTAGTTGCTTGGCCGTATCTAAAAATTTATTTATTTATTTTATTTATTTGTTTAGATTTGTATACCGCCCTTCTCCTTGCGGACTCAGGGCGGTGAACAGCCAAATAAAAATAGTACACAAAAGTTAAACAATTTCTTTAAAAAAAGCATATAACTTTGGCTAAAAATTAAAACCATTAACCATTAAATATTTAAAATACCCAACCCTATAATACAGATCTTAAAAATTCAGCGGGGTCAGGCTAGACCAGCAAGCTGAAAGAGATGAGTTTTCAGGGCCCGACGAAAAGTCCGGAGGTCAGCAATTGTTCTCAGTTTTGGAGGAAGATCGTTCCAGAGGGTAGGGGCTGCCACAGAGAAGGCCCTCCCCCTGGGGGTCACCAGCCGGCATTGTCTGGCTGACGGCACCCTGAGGAGACCCTCTCTGTGGGAACGCACCGGCCGGTGGGAGGCTATTGGCGGCAGAAGGCGTCCCGTAAGTACCCTGGTCCTAAGCCATGGAGCGCTTTAAAGGTGGTCACCAACACCTTGAAACGCACCCGGAAGTCCACAGGTAGCCAATGCAGCTCGCGCAGGAGAGGTGTCACATGGGAGCGTCCCGTCGCTCCCATAATCCCCCGCGCGGCCGCATTCTGCACTAGTTGGAGCCTCCGGGTGCATCCCAAGGGGAGCCCCATGTAGAGAGCATTGCAGTAGTCCAGGCGAGAGGTGACGAGTGCCTGAGTGACTGTGCGTAGGGAGTCCCGATCTAGAAAGGGCCGCAACTGGCGTATCAGGCGAACCTGATAGAAAGCTCCCCTGGCCACAGCTGTCGTGTGATCTTCCAAAGACAGCCGTGGGTCCAGGAGGACGCCCAAGTTGCGCACCCTTTCCGTGGGGGCCAATGATTCACCCCCAATAACTAGTGATGGTGTCAGCTGGCTATATCGGGACGCCGGCAGCCATATAAAATATAAAAATATAAAACTAATACAAATATACAGGTGGATACAAAGAAAAGAACAGGATACGTTCGTAGTAAGTCATCACATCGACAGTTAAACCCAAACTGATCTAAATATTCCGTCTCCTTCGAAATGGCCTTTGAAATAAAGAGGGCAGGGATATGCAGGTTAGTTCCCTCCAAAAAGCAAGACAGCTTCTTCCAGGTGCCCCAGTATTTTTTTTAGACAAGAATCTAAGTAAGCAATCTTTTCTGCAAAGTACAGTGTAAGGGGGTCCTTGGTGCTCACTGAGCTTGCTTGTTTTCTTGCAAACGTTTCATTACCTTAACTAGGTAACATCATCAGTGCTAGTAAAGAGTGGTGTTTGCTGCCAGTTTATATTCTGGTTCTTCCCTGTCTGAGGCAAGTCTGCTTGGATGGCTCTGTTGTGTTGAGACATACAAGCGGTTAAATATTTTGCCAACTGGCAGGCTGATTTCAGAGACTTGACATATTTAAATTTCACAATGTTTCATGCCTGATCAAAAAGAAATGTTTTGCACATCCCTATTGTGCAAGCATTTAATAGAACACAAGAGAACAGTTCCCAACTTAAAGGAGTTTGTAGTCTAAATTTGGTTAGCTATTACTACACACACTGTATATATTTTATTGGAGAACAATTAAATTTGTTTGAACAATTTATTCCAAAAAATAATAGCCTACGTTTTTGAGAGAATACAGGAATGCTCTACTTTTTTCTCTCTGACTTGGAGTTGAAGTCAAATGAATGACTTCATTCATTTGACTTCAACCGGGAGACGTGTTTTTCCTCAGACATTTTTTATTTTATTCAGACAATTTCTTGAATGGCAAAATATAAAGTTTTTACATTACGTTATATTTTACAATGTGTGTGTCTATATTAAAGCCAGAAAGCTAACAGCAAGGTAATACATCAAGTAAACATGATTTCTTAAAATAATAGAAACTAGAAAAGTTGTAATTCCCTGTAAGCAAATAAGGGCTCTATATTAAAATCTAATCCATAGTGTAGAATTCTTCTCCTTATTTCAGCCAACTGACATGTCCAGAAAGTTCAATATTCTTGATCTTTTGGAAAAGCAAGGACATCAGCCTGGCAACCAAATATAGATTAGTTTGTTCTATTGTGCTCCCTGTAGCTACCTATGGTTGTGAAAGATGGACCTTTCAAAAGCAAATCAGAAAGAAAATCGACTTGTTTGAGCTGTGGTGCTGAAGAAAGCTCCTGCATATTCTTTGGACAGCAAAGGTGACTAACAAGCAAGTACTGGAGTGCGTAATACCAGACATGACACCAGAAGGCAAAGTCACAAAACTGTGTCTTACTTTGGCCTTGTCATGTGGGGGAATTCATTGGAGAAAACTACTCACGTTTGGAAGAGTTAGTGGTAAAAGGAAACCAGGCTGTCGAAGAACATGGTGGTTGGACACTATCAAATCTGACATCAGCCAGAACATAGAAAAACTCAAAGAAATGGTGCAAGGTCAGAAGATGTGAGAGTCTTGGCCCATAGAATTGCCAAGAGTTGGCCTTGACTGAACAGACAACATCATCATAATCTTGGTCTTTGTAGATTCCAGATATAACCAAGAAAAACATATGCATCATAAAGCAGTTGATCCAGTATCATAATAACAGTTGGTATATCGTAAAATGTAACAACAAATTTGGCAAGGCAAAAACTATATGGAGCAAATGTCTGTGGAGATTCTCAGTCATCCAGGTCATGGTTGTCCCAAAGGTGCTTTTTCAAGAGGCAACTAGACTTTCTGGTTTTTCTTTGAAAGCGAAACATCTTCAGAGAAAGTCCAGTTGCCTTTTGAAAATATATGGAACAAAGTTTCAATTATAGAGTTACAACTGTAGTATAATTGTAATCAACCCACATTATTTTTATAGCCTATTCAGTACATAAGAAGCATTTAAATTGTACAACTCTTATTTTAAGATCATAGGAATTTTTTTATTTTTTTCATTATTGTACCACCAAATTAAAGGTAGCATATACTTAATGGGATTGCTTTTGTCTTTTTAGGACAGTATCTACGTTCCATGCCTTGGTGGTTGGAATATTTTGTGTGTATATTTTATTGTATGATGAAGCTGTTAATGCTGACCGTGTTTGGTAAGAAATACCTTGGTTTGTAAATCTCATTTTTTCTGTCCTTTGTTATTTCTTTTGCTGGTCAAATTATGACTAAATTTAATTTTAAAAAACCTAAGAGATATATATCTATTTGCTACCCAAAGCTTTTTAAAATTAGTTATATTTAACTATAATGTGGAGAACACTGGGAGCTTTTGCGTCATTAAAACAAAAAAACTGAGGCAAATATTGACCCCAAATATTACTATTCGGGCGTAAGTCAGAACTACTACTAGGTAGTTCTGACTTACGCCTGTAATCGAGCCTGCATATTATAATAGTAGGTCATGATGATCAAAAAGAGGTAATCACATGACCTATCTTATTTTACCACTTTTTTTGTGTTAGTTAGTAAGTGAATCACCACTGACCATTATGTGAATTCACAGCTGTTAAGCAAAACGATTGTTTGCTATTGGCCAGTCTTGCTGAAAACCAGAACCAATGGTTTTCAGTAAAACCCTAGTCAATCAAGGTCAAGTGACTATGGGCTGATTCAGATAACCTTAAATGTGGACCAATTACTGAGCCCCAAAAATATGGTCATATGACCACAGAGGGGGCAGTTGTTGGAATTTTGGAACCATGTCAATAGTACCTTTGGGGGGGGGGGATCCGTCATAACTTTGAATAATCTCTAGGTGACCAGTCATAAATTGAGGACTATCTTTACTCATTTCCTTTGGATCATTTCCTATACTGGAATAGAGATATTTTCCTCCTTCATTGAAACTGACATAGAGAAAAAGTAGTGGAAGTTAGCAACCTAATTGGCTGAATAATGGCTAATCCTCTCAATTTTTTGTCTTCAGAATATTATATATTAATCTTCTTAAATATGTCTGTCCAGAAGCTTTTCTCTTGTCTGTTTACCATTTACCAGAGTTGTAGGATCATCTTACCAGATGTGGTGTCTCTCTTCCAACATCAAAAAAAGTGAATCATCATATGTGGGGGGGAAATAAAAATAAGAAAAATGCAAAATGTTTACATTGTGTTACATTTAGCATAATGTCATTCCTTGGATGTCTTTGTTTATAGGGGCGATCCTTCTACAGTGCAACTAAATCTTGCTGTCACCATAGGCTACCTCATTTCAGGTAATGTGTAAAGTATTATGTGTATAATTTGTTGTAAATCATCTTTTTGAAAGAACCTTTTAACAGAAGGTTTACCAAAACATGGTCCTCTTTAGGAAAGTTTGTCTGTAGGAAGCAGACCATATTTTCCCTGACACCAAAAATTGTGCCGTAAAAATGTGATTATTTTATTTCATAACATGACAGTATTGTGTTAAGTATCAAAATATTTCCTTGGTGCAAAAGGAAATATTTCCTTGTGCAGCGGACTAAAGTGCTGTTAAAATAGCACTTAGTTGCCAGCTGCCTGCAATTATTGTGAGTTCAAATCTCACCAGGCTCAAGGTTGACTCAGCCTTCCATCCTTCTGAAGTAGGTAAAATGAGGACCTGGATTGTGGGGGCCATAAACTGACTTGTATATAAAAAAAACACCGCTTGGGGGAGGGAGGCAAAAGCCCTACTAAGCAGGTATATACAAAAAGTATGAAGGCTATTGCTTAACGCATTGTAAGCCGCCCTGAGTCTCCGGAGAAGGGCGGCATATAAATCGAACCAATAAATAAATAAACAATAAATAAACTTCCTTCTGTCAATTTCTCATTCTCAAGCCAGAGTAACAAGAATTACTTTTTTCCCCAATTTTTCTTCCTGCTTCCATGTTACTAGCTCTAATTTTTTTTTTTTTATTTGATTTATATGCCGCCCTTCTCCGGAGACTCAGGGCGGCTTACAATGCGTTAAGCAATAGCCTTCATACTTTTGTATATTTATACAAAGTCAGCTTATTGCCCCCACAAACTGGGTCCTCAATTTACCCACCTTAGAAAGGATGGAAGGCTAAGTCGACCTTGAGCCTGGCTAGGATTGAACTCAGAGAAATTACAGGCAGCTGGTGTTAATTGCTGCCTTTAGTAGGAGGCATTAGCCCCCTACGCTACACAGGCTCTATGTGTTTAGAGTATCAATAGTTTAATTTCTTTAGTATTAAAACTTTAGTATCAATAATTTAATTATTGTAGAAAAATAACTAAGGGAAAATAAATGAGGGCTGTTCGAAAAGGGAAACTTAGCTTCCTAATTACATGTCTTCCTTTGAGTTCTCCTTGAGGTGGATATTGATTAATCAGTGGGAAAACATATTGTTTTGTTTTGAAAGTTCAACTTCTTCACCACTGGTCCTCAGTTTTAAAAGGCTACTTTGGGACATACATGAATACAGCATGCATCTCCTCCTGCGTGTCTTAAATAAAAAGTCAAATATTTCTAAAGTAAGGTGGGATGAGATTGCTTGGAACATTAGACAATTTCAGGACTAGATTTGATAATAACTTCCTATGGTGAGGCAAATCTGATATTTATATCACTAGAAACAATCAATGTTACATGATAAGAGATCATAAGCCAAACCTTGGGGTTCTATTTTTGATGATGATCTGGCAAGAGCCACTTGGAAATTTTAAATCCTGATAACAGAAAAAGAGAAGTAATTTTGTCTCTCTGCCTTGCAGCATTAGAAGTTTTAAAATAAAATATAATAATTGTAGAATTTTACTCATCTGTTCTTCATTTCTTTTTAGATTTGTTGCTTATTATTTTGCACTGGAAGGCAATTGGGGACATATTTTTTGTAATCCACCATGTACTAGCTCTATATGCATATTACTTTGTACTGGTAAGTTCCATATTAATTTTATAACATAATAAGTCTACATAAGTAGACTTACCATTAAGATTAATGGCTCATCTCAAGAAGACAGTAATTGCTCTATGAGGCTTATGAAATACAGTAGCTAACAGAGGAAAGGAATAAAACTTGATATGTAAAAAGATGACCAATATCTGTCATTTCAGGACTGAACTAATTTATCAAATATGTAGCTGTTTTATGTTACTTTGCTTATGGGAAGTGACAAAAAAGTGACCCATCACTTTTGTTTGTATGTACACTGAGAGTTTATGCACCAGAGACAAATTCCTTGTATGTCCAGTCACACTTGGTCAATAAAGAATTCCTATTCTATGCTCTGCTCTGCTCTGCTCTGCTCTGCTCTGCTCTGCTCTGCTCTGCTCTTCTACTCTACTCTACTCTACTCTACTCTACTCTACTCTACTCTACTCTATTCTAGTGAATCACTTAAGGAAGTTACAGTTACAGTGTCTGTTAAGGATATTGTTGTGTAACAACTAGCAGAGTAAAGTGCACAGAGAAACGTTGCTGAGAGCACTGAGATAGAGATACATACAAACTGGTGTTATCAAAAGTTTTCTTTATAATGGGAAATAAACAATCTCATAGTCTTCTAAACAGTCCAAGTCTTTACCGGTTAACTCCAAACAAACTCTTACCAAACAAACAGTAGTTGGTTCACTCTGGTTCACAAACCCCGGATGGTAGCAGATCCACCCACACATGCTCGCACGCAATGGCAGCTTATCATTTACTGAATACCTTACAGTACCTTGCTTAAATACATTGTTAAATTACAACCAATTACAGCATGACTCAGCATTACAGCATGATGCAGCATTAAAACTTAAAGTCACAGAACACATATATTGCCTGGACAACTGTTAGGCCCAAATCATATCCTAACAGTGTCTCATAATCAATACATCCTGTGTTCATCAATAGCTCTTCAATTGATAAGCTTTGCCTTTTATACTTGTCCTCCTTCAAGTATATTTGGGATTAAGAGAATGAAGCTTTAAAGTTAAACAGCAGTATCCAGAATTTAAACTAGATGCAAATTTGACAGTTAGTAGACCATACACACATCTGACTAACAGCAGAAATCAGTACTGTTTTTTTTTTTGCACAAAAATTTTTAATTTTTATAATCAAACATACAAACAATACATAATCAATTATTGAGTGCATCACCTAATACATCTTTTATATCTTCTTACTCCTCCATTATTTATCATGTCTTGATATCATCATTTCATTTATTATGACATTACCCCCAGATTTCTTACTTCTCTATTAATACATTTACCTATCTTTTTAGTTTGTTAAAAATCATGAAACAATTTTATCCCCCCACCCCCTTCAACCCCCCCTTGCCCCCCCCAACATACCCGGACTTCCCAGAGCAAAAACAGGATATAACATTTAGCAAACATAAGCTAAAATAAACTAACTTACTACAAAATTCAAAACTCCCTACCATTCTTTAACTCCCCTTTTAAAATTCTTCAACCTTCCTTTTATAAATTCTCTTATCACATTTAACATTTATTACTAAAATCCTTTCCATACCTTCTTTTTCAGCATTACTCCCTAATATAATTCTAAGTTAAACATTTGTCCTCTTTAATCATTCATAAACCACTTGTCAATTTCTAAAAATTCTAAATTAAACATTGTAAAAATTTAAGATATATCTTTAAAATAGTATTATTAACCATTGATTTAAATTATGTCTAACTTAAACATTTCATCACATATGCCTTTTAGAAATCTCAAATTAAACATTTTAAAATCTCTTAATACTTCAATAAGACATTCTTCTAAATCTAAATTTCAAAACTTTTAAAAAGCTATCCATTAAATTTTAAGTTAACCACTTTAAAACTACAATGAGTTTAAAAAAACTATCCAGCTTTAATTAAGCCTTTTTGCTTCAATAAAACCTTCTTCAGAGTATAACTTTAGAGATACTGTATAAATTTCAAAACTTTCAAAAAGCTATCCATTAAATTTGAAGTTAACCATTTTAAAATCAGTAACTTTCAAAAGGCTATCCATTTTTAAGTAAACATTTTTAATTAAACATCAATAAAACATTCTTCAAAATATATTAGAGATACTGCATGAATTTCAAAACTTTCAAAAAGCTATCCATTAAATTTTAGGTTAACTATTTTAATACCTCAATAACTCTTAAAAAGCTATCTATTTTTAGTTAAACATTTTTAATTAAACATCAATAGAACATTCTTCAAAATATAACCTTCAAAAAAATTAATCTCCCATTCTTTCTTTCTTTTTATATTTCTTCCAGTCCTTCTTCTTCAATAATGCTTTCTTCTTCAGCATTGCTCCTCCCCCTGCTTTTATTTTCGAAAATTTTTGAGATTGGATTTGAGGTTGATGTATCTTGAGAATTCATTCTCCTTTCAAAATTATTTCCTTTAATTTGGAATCCCCATCTCTACTCCTTCTGCTTGTGTAATCAGTCACTTCATTCTTGAAGTATTGATTCTGTCTGTACAGCCAAAACTTGTCAAAATATTTTTCAGTCTGCAGCAATGAATCTACTTGCTGCTTTTCAGTTGTTTGCGTGGAAGCCTCCATCAAAACCTCTGTATCCAGTGTGTTAACCTCCATCTTAATCTTGACAGCCTCTTCTTCATCCTCCAAAATCACATTAGCCTGGTTGATTTCTTCCTCTTTTCCAGCCAGCAAATCATTATTATTCTCCCATTTACAATCTTGAATAGTCCTTTTAATTGTTTCTAATATAACAGGAGTGTAAAAATTTAAAAGTTCTTGTAACTCTTTAAAGTCACAACTTGTGAGTTTGCTGACTCATATCCTCCTTCCTTGATGTCAGCCATATTTCAGTTTTAACTTTATATTTATTCAGCTATCAGGTCAATACATCCAAATATTTTCCACACAGTTTAAAGGTGTAAATTAATTGAAATCAATACCATAGTCTTTTCCAATCCACTTCCACTTTAAATCTTTTTCTTAATGTGTAATCCAGTAACTTTAACAATGTTGCAGCCATTAACAAGCACTTTCACTAGTAAGTTTCGTTTTCTTCAGGCACCATTTTTTTTCCTTTTTAAACAGAGTTAAAGCTTAATACTTGCATTTTTTGTTCTCCTGACTTCCTCTGCCAGCATCCAGAATCGAAATTCCTTTTAATCCTTAATCTTGTGTTGCTGGTGTGGTCGCGACGCCCCGTTCTGCCTGAGGCAGACTCGTCCCAGCTCCAGAGCGCTGAAGGGCTTCCAGGGAGCTCTCACCCTGCAATCTCCAGGCTAAAAAAAAGCCTGGGGTCTAGAGGAGCTCTACCCAAACTCTTCTGCTCTTCTCTTCCCCTTTCCCCCAGAGGGAGAGTTTTGAGCCGCTAGATAGCTGATTTTCGCTGTTCTAGTGGCTGATGGAGTCTCGGGGCTGGAGCTCCAAAAGCAGCTTCCATCGGCGTTAGCGAAGCCACCGGAAGTCCAGAATTCAATATTGTTGATAGCATTCTGAACCATTGTAGATTTCAGTTATATAAACAGGTAATACTTGACCTACAACCGTTCGTTTAATGACTGTTTAAAGTGACAATGGCACTGAAAAAAGTGATTTATGACCTTTTTTTCCACACCTATAATTGTTGCAGCATCTCCATGGTCATGTGATCAAATTCAGATGTTTGGCAACTGACTCATTTATGACGGTTGCAGTGTCCCAGGGTCATGTGATCCTGTTTTGAGGTCTTCTGAAAAGCAAAGTCAATGGGGAAGTCAGATTCATTTAACAATCTTGTTACTAACGTAACAATTGCAAGGATTCACTGTGGCAAGATGGGTTATAAAATGGGGCAAAACACACTTAACAACTATCTCACTTAGCAATTGAAATTTTTGGCTCAATTCTGGTCATAAGTTGAAAACTCTATAGAATGCACAGCAATATGGAAATTCGGTGATCAGGGTATTGACCACAGTAGCCTTTATTCAACAGTAGTAGGATCATGATAGAATAGAATAGAATAGAATAGAATAGAATAGAATAGAATAGAATAGAATAGAATAGAATAGAATAGAATAGAATAGAATAGAATATAATTCTTTATTGGCCAAGTGTGATTGGATACACAAGGAATTTGTTTGGTGCATATGCTCTCAGTGTACATAAAAGAAAATTACATTCGTCAAGAATCATAAGGTACAACGCTTAATGATAGTCATAGGTACAAATAAGCAATCAAATCATATTAGGAAACAGTCAATAGAAATTGTAAGGATACCAGCAACATTCATGCAGTCATAAGTGGGAGGAGATGGGTAATAGGAATGATGAGAAGATTAATAGTAATGCAGACTTAGTAACTAGTTTGACAATGTTGAGGGAATTATTTGTTTAGTAGAGTGATGGCGTTTGGGAAAAAACTGTTCTTGTGTCTAGTTGTTCTGGTGTGCAGTGCTCTATACTATGCAGGGGTCCTTAAACTTTTTAAACAGGGCCAATTCACGGTCCCTCAAACTGTTGGAGGAGAATTGGCTGGGAGGGCATGGTTAGGTGGACATGTGACTAGATGGGCGTGGCGAAGTCATGTGACTGGGTGGGCCAATTTAATTTAACAGTCCATTGAACAATGCACACAAATTAAACTTTAATTTGTTTTGCTCCTGGGGGTGTTTTATTTTGCTTTTGTTTCCATGTTGCTCTTTTGGTTGCCTTTTCTTTTTACTAGATCGTTTTTTCAGTTGTTTAGGAGTCTAGTGGTCCACTTCAGGAAACTCAGTTTTGCAGCAATTCTCAGCCCCAAGGAGCTTGAGAAATCTCTCTCTTTCTCTCTCTCTCTCTCTCTTTGTCTCTCTCTCTTTCCTTCTTTCTCTCCCTCTTTTTCTTTTTCTCTCTCTCCCTCTCTCTTTCTTTGTCTCTCTCCCTTTCTCTCTCCCCCTCTCTTTCATTCTTTCTCTTTCTTTCTCTCCCTCTCTTTCTGTCTGTCTGTCTCTTTCTTTGTCTCTCTTCTTCTTTCTCCTTCTCTCTCCCCCTTTCTCTCTTTCATTCTCTTTCTCTCTCCTTCTCTCTCCCTCTCTTTCTTTGTCTCTCTCCCTCTCCTTCTCTCTCCCTCTCTTTCTGTCTATCTCTCTCCCCCTCCCTCTCTCTCTTTCTGTCTCTCTGTCTCTCCCCCTTTCTCTCTTTCTTTTTCTTTCTCTCTCTTTCTCTCTCTCTTTCTCTCTCTCTTTCTCTCTTAATTTCTCTTTCCCTCCCTCTCTCTCTCTTTCTGTCTGTCTCTCTATCTTGTGGAGGCGGTGAAGATGAAAAATGGGCCGTTTTGTCTGGGTTTTTGCCTCTTCTACACCCCCCCCCAACCTCCACAGGCATTCTGCAGGCTAAAATTGTTGAGCTTACCTTTTGGTTCCAGCCCGCAGGTCTCCCAAAGGCAAGTCCTGCGCTCTGCTGAAGGGTGGGTGGGGTGATGTGGGTGAGGCAACCACCTGGAGCTCCGCAGGCCGGATTAATTGGTTCAGCGGTCTGCATGTGGCCCGCAGGCCGTAGTTTGAGGACCCATACACTATAGTGCTGATTTGAGGGTAGGAGTTGAAACAGTTTATGTCCAGGATGCGAGGGGTCTGTAAATATTTTAACAGCCCTTTTTTGACTTGTGCAGAATACAGGTTCTCAATGGAAGGCAGGTTGGTAGTAATTGTTTTTTCTGCACTTCTAATTATCCTCTAAAGTAGGATTATTTATATTCTATGTGGATAAAACTTACATAAATTTGAACTGCTGAAGTTATCCTTATGAAATGATTTTTCTTATTCGTTTTTAATAATATAATAGATGGATCTTTACAATAATTTCCAGAAGACGTGTTAAATGGTATACTAGATTCATTAAAGAAAGGATTTAAGAACTTGGTATATTTTCCTAAACAGTATTCTAAGTAGTTAATTATCCAATCTACTACTACTATTTTATGTTAAGAGAATAATGTTGATATTTAGAAGTTTTATATTATGTGTTATTTTTATAAGACTTAGAACTGTGATCTCTGATTTGTTCTTCTACTTTTCCTAGGATAGAGGAATATTGGCATATTTTGCTAATTTTCGTCTGCTTGCAGAATTGTCTACCCCTTTTGTGAATCAGCGGTAGGTCATATTTTCTATAAGTTATTCTTACATTAGCATTTAGCTTGCTATTTGTAATTCAGTCACTACTGACCTAATAAATATGCACTTTCTATATACTATGATACAGTATCACTGTTTTTTAAAGTTAAAACCTT
Source organism: Masticophis lateralis (assembly GCA_030761175.1). Classification (NCBI taxonomy): domain Eukaryota; kingdom Metazoa; phylum Chordata; class Lepidosauria; order Squamata; family Colubridae; genus Masticophis; species Masticophis lateralis. The sequence continues at coordinate 128,830,828 of JAUDYJ010000003.1, forward strand.
GTGGTCACTGGTGTTTTAGGCAAAGGGTTAATGAAAATGACATTAATATATTAACTGAAGGGCTTTTTTTCAAAATGTATGAAGGCTAGAGGACTTAATGAATTTAATTATTATTTTAATTATGATATAATTTAGTTTCTATTAGCAGACAACGTTCATAGTTTCTAAAAAGATAACTATTCAAACTAAAACCAATAACCATATTGTTATATATCTTAATATCCATTCAAGGTTCTTTAAAGCAGAAAGAGACTTTTTATCTAAATAAAAATGTTAAGATTTTTTTTTCTTTGTACAATGATTCTTGGAATAGGTACTTTACTTAGTAAACGTTTAAGTTGCATGTATTCTAAAAAATTGTATGGTACTGTCTCTTGTGAGTTTATTTCATTCTTGTTTTTTATTTGTTTGTTCATATCTGCTACTGTATTATATAATGACTTCTGAGATATGTCAAAGACTTGTTAAAATCTAAGTCAAAAGTATGATCCATCTGGGTAGCAAGAATGCCTAATAATGAGATCTAAAAATTACTTTTTGAAATTTTCTAACGTCACATTATTGCCATACTGTTTATTTAATTTCTATATGTCCCACAAAATAAGAGTACATATTAGACCACCCTGCATGACTATATTTGTAAATGGTATTTTATATAACTTAAAGTGTCAGTCTTCTTCCTTCCTTCCTTTCCTTCCTTTCCTTCCTTCCCTCCTTCCGAATCATCTAGAAGATCACTTCAGAGGAGCCTCACTGTTTGTTTTGAAAAAAAATAAAATAGATGATATGCTACATATACAAATTAACCCCTAAAATTTGTCAGAGGCCTAATCCTTAATAATGTGTATAGGAAGTTTTGAGGAGACATGAGACAAAATTCAATGTTTTGATAGATCTTGCTTTAAGTTTATTTCACTTCCTATGTCTGTATCAATAGGCAGAGAAGGAACTATATTACCCCTTTCTATACTTCTATCCATTCAACTGTAGAATGCAGAAACTATACTGGAGTAGAGACAATGTGAACAAAATCACACGGGGAAAGGAATATTTTCCACTTTATTAGAATAGATGAGTTTGAGGAGAACTAAACATAGTAAGATCTAACAGAATACTGAATTTTGCCTCATGTCTCTTCAAAATTTCCTTTAATTTGAGGAGAACAGCTACTGTACACATTTCCAAAATTTAAGAATATACTCTGAGTTTGGCTTTTGTCTGTTTACCCAAAGGAAGATGAAAGAAATGATACAGGACCCTACTTTTCCTGCATCTATGCATTTCTTTAGCGTCTATCCTAAAATAGAATATTTTTGTCCTGTTGTTGATTTATACATATCTATTGATTAGAATTAATGGCTCATTTCTGTGCTTCTGTTTATTCTTATTTACCACAAAGAGCAAGAGTAGAATATATTATCAACTAAAAAAATACACTTTTAGGTCATAACTCCTCTGTAGCTGAGGCAGCCCTAATGCAGATTTAGAATCTCTATTCTATTAGATTCTATTATTTTCTCTCTTATCCTTGAGACATATGTGGGCAGTGCCAAGTGCATTGATGCATGTGGGGGAACTGCACTGCACTGACAATCTTGCGGTTCCATTTGCTGCTGCTAGTTGACTGTTGGATCAGCCTCTTCTATCCAGTCTCGGATCTGTCTCCTATCCCTCAGTTCTCAGTTCTGGGCTGTTAGGTAAACTGGAACCCTGGCCTGTACAGTCACTCTGCACACACCCTTCCCCCATTGGATTAGTCAATTGGTTGATGAAATTTCAAATCCTGAAATTGACTAATCTGTTCTTGGATTCTCACAGGTAATTGGAAGTGTAAATGGAAAGAACTTATCTTTTACATTTCTGTAGCTCACCGGACAGGAAATTTTCTTCTCAATTACTACAGTTTGCAAGAGCTTTGCTCCTCACTACCTCTCTTCAAGTAATATTCTTAGACATCTTACAGTTCCCCATAGCTAAACCCATTTCTCAAACTTCATGTTTTCATCACCACCTATCCAATTGCTGTCCAAATCCAGATGATCAATACACTACAAAGATCATTAGATGGCAGCAAAGAGATACAAAACCTTTCACTATAATCAGTACAATTCACAGTTTCAAGGATTTAAAACAAAACAAAACAACAAACAATTTAATTGGTTGATGATATGACATGAGAGAAGAAACAAAATGATTGCAATTCTGGAGTAACCAAAGCATTATGTATACAACTTGGAGGGGGCTTTTCACAGGTTGTTGAATGGGGCTGGAATTTCAGCCAAAGAACTGCCTGTCATGTCCCTTTGCAAGTTGCATGTTAAATCTGTGGCGACAGCTATGCCTTATGAGATTCTTCCAAATATGTGGTAAGGATGGCATTGCGGCAGCAGCCAGATTTTAGGGTAGCAATATTGCTTGCCCATTCTAGGCAAAGCAGATATGCAGATGTGGTCTCAGACTTTGCTGAGATAAATTTAATACTATCGTACTTTTCTGGTTTTGATTTCTGTTAATCCTTTTTCTCTTATAGGTGGTTCTTTGAAGCATTGGGGTATTCTAAAGCTTCAAAAGCCAACATCATCAATGGACTGCTAATGACCATCATGTTCTTCCTAGGGAGGATCATAGTCATTCCAATTTATTACAACAGTGTAGCTTCCGAGTTTGGAACAGAAGCCTACTACAGATTAGGATTTGTAGCTCAAAGCGCCTGGTTTGTCTCCAGTATCGCATTGGATATTATAAACTTAATGTGGATGGTCAAAATTACACGAGGATGTTACAAGGTTATTCGTCTCATCGGACAAGAAGAAGCCAAAGCTCATAAAAATGGCAAATCTGACAACACGAAGAAGAACATTTAATAGCAGTTTGGGGTACGTTAAAAGAACAATGCACACTTTTGCCATAAAAAGTTCCTCTTAAAGAAATATAAAGTTACCTTTCTTAAATTTAGCATTTCCGATAACACACTGCCTGGATCTCCAAAACTTTTTCATCTGAAAACTTGGATTGTGTGGAGTCAGAAACAGCAACAACATGCTGCATATGTTGAATTTGGCAGGGTGACCTAAGCATTGAGCAGTCAGCTAAATTCCTGAAGGATCAACCTCTTTTAGCACTATATTCCTGTGAATTTTCACTCAGGTTTCTTAAAACGATACGTTTTTAATGCTTGTGACTGTCAGGTTGTTTACGTTCTGCTAATATGGCAACATTTCTGGCATGTTTCTCAGCTTTCCTAATATTTGGTGTTCATATCTTATCTGCTTTGCAAATTACTCATTTCAGATCTATACATTTTACTGCTTTTTCTACTGCCTTACGTGCATGAACAGGATCTTTGAGATTCATTGACTAGTTTTACATACAAATACCAATTTGAGCTTGAAGATCTTTTTTCTTAAATGAGTTATTTTTATTGCTTCTTACTGTATATAAAAATAGTCTAGATGTTTTGAACTTTTTAAATATTCAAATTTTAGCATCTTTGCATGGCAAACAGTGGGGAGATTTTTAAAAATGCGCCAGTATTCTTCTTTCCCTGACACAAGTATTGGGACTTTGATCTGTTTTCAGCGTTTTATCCTGTAACAGACAAATGTTATGCTATAAAAACTCCTGAGGGATAAAGCATTAATGAATTTTGGACATATGGATTGTCACAGGAGCCTCTATAAGTCAGAAAAGTTACTAAATTAGTTCATTTTAACTTTTCTCAATTTTTCTTTAATACAATTTAGGAAAATGTGCTTCTCCAACGAGAAAAATCATCCTTCAGCTCTTGATAATGGCTACTTGCAGAAACATCACTAATATTTATTTATTTATTTATGTATTTATTTAGTCATATCTGTGCTGTTTTAGTTCTAGCAACTCAAGATGGTCTATAGTAAACTCAGTATGGTCAGAATAAAAGTTAGACAATCACTAATTAAAAAGGACATTACAGTAATAGTCCAGTTTCACTATCTTCACTGAAAAGTGTTTGGACCAGGTTGGTTAATTTTTTTGCAAAGAAAAAAACAAGTAGTAGGCTCTGCATCTCAGGGATCAAGATATTCCACAGAGTTGGAGCAGTCATATTTCTGGTACCTACTCCTTTCCCTTCATGCAGATGGGGGACTCTTTGCCACCTTTTTAGGAACGGTATTACAGGATGACTGATTTTATTCAAGAGAGGTGTAGAGGGGCTGAATTGTGTAATACATTATATATATTAAAGCTTGTATCTTGAACTGAACCCTGAAGCCTATTGACAACCAACAAAGTGAATATGGGTGTTACGCTACTAAATCCACTCCTCCTTTTTTAATAGCTAGGTTGATGCAGTTTGGCTCAGTTGCAGCTTCCAAGTCATTTTCAAGTTCAGTCCCACATAAAATACATTGCAGTAGTCTAACTGTGAAGTAACAAAGGCATGAATCATAGTTGCAAACGCAAACTGAGAAGGGAAAATTTGTAAGGGAAACAAAATAATTGGAAATCTATTGTTTACATTAACTTCACATATGCTCTCTCTTATTATGGACTCAAGTTTATTTTACATTGTAATATATTAAATTGAATTTACCAAATCGTCATCTAACGTATTTTTAATGGTATTTACCGCTTACTCATCTAACACGTATTTTGAATAGCATATATCTTAATTTACTGCTGACTTGTTTGTTTGCATATTGGGAGATTACAGAGAATTTATTCTCCCCATCAATGCAACTTAATTATGTTCTTGATATTCTAGAATATTATATTATAAGCACAGAGGTACTGTTCAGCAAAAGCGCTGATGACTGTAATAGCAAATGTTGATTTGCACATCCCATTTTAAACTCCTCAGATATTTCAAACATGTCAAACACAGTAAATGAAATCTGATATATCAGATTAACACTCAGGAACCATATTTTGTTGTTGACTAGGTAGCTGATGAGAAGGGAAATCTCTCCATATTTCATCAGCAAGAATTACAGTACTTAACTTTCAGCAGGACTCAGTTGAAATTCCATGTGTAATGTATGAATGGGGGCAGTTCACATATTCAACTGTGAGATTTTAAACATAAAATATTAGTATTAACTTTTTATCTCAAAATGGGAAAGCTTTAGATTTATTCCCGATTCTCAGTTATAAATAGAGTAATTCAGTTAATCTCATTAAATTTAATGAACTTTAATATTTAAGCAAATGGTATCACACTATCTTAATATATTCTGCAATTGTTTGAGATGTTTTGAAATTTAAAATTCATTTTCGAACATTATAGCAAACAGTAAACTGTCCATTTAACAGAGTTCAAGTTATTTAAACAGAGCCACCTTTAATTAATTAATTATTTTTTAAAACATCAGTTTAAATTACTGATCAGTATGCCCCAGGGCTGTCAAACTCCCAGCCCACAAGCCGGATGCATCACGTGCTGGCCACGCTCATGCCCAGTTTAGCAAAGGAGGGAAAAGTCCTGATACGTCATGTGACGCTGCCGTGGCAACTTCAATTTGACACCCTTAATATACCCTGAAACAATTGGTGCTATCAAGTATGGAGCATTTTGTAGCATTATCTATATTTGTACGCAATGTGCTGCATAAGACCACCTTCTTGCCCTAATTTAAAAATATATAGTTGGATCTTAAGAGAGTTTCACAATACAGTTTAGTGCACTTTTGCAATGTCAAAAAGTAACAATAGAGATTCAGACGGACAAGAGCCAATTACTCAGTAGTACATTTAACCATGTCCTAATTGTACTTTCTGACTTTAATACAGAGGATAAGATGGAGCATGATTAAATTGGGAAAAACAGTATCACTACAACTTAGTAACAGGTTACTATGTAACCTGAGAGTAAGTAGATGTTCAATATACTTCAAGAAAAAGCAGCCAAACCTCCAAGTAGCTTGATGAGAATTTGATTTCTTAAGCTTTGAAAAATAAGCTTTCCTGTCTTGAACGAGAGAATGCACAAAATAATATATTAGTACCCAATGGCCTTTCTATAATGCATGCTAATAACTATAAATCAAACATTAAAAAGTTATCAAGCAATTTATTTAAAGTTTGAATTGAATTAAAGTTTTAATGACTGATCCTGTCTCCCCCCTAGACTACATCGGAGCTGTTACCTAGAGAAAATGTAAGCTGAGGTGGTTGGCTTTTTGAAATAATTTGTTTGTAAAGTGCCATCATTATCTTACAAATTGATATGGTGACTTGTACCTTTTTTAGGGAGGAAAACCAAATGTGTTTATTTGTGGTGAAACATGAAAAGGGATTCACATTAACAAGAGCATAATCCCTCAGCTATTTTGAGAAACTAATTACAAAGGGAAATCAATTGGCTTATATAAAGATTCAGGATAATACTGTTTGATTATATAGAAAATCTTATTGTTAACAAACATTATTAATCTGCTAAGAATGCAGTAGAAGGCAGTATTAAAAATTTGTGCTCCATTGGACTGCTGAATGAGATAGGCAATATAATTATCTTTACTGTAAAATAAATCTCACAGAGCCCAATATAATTTACTGCTTAGCATGCATATTACAAGTTGTAGCATGTATAGTGCAGCCTTTTCAACAACTCCCACTCATTTCAGAAGACTAGCACTGGAAACACTGATAATATCACAGTGTTACCGGTAGGATTAATATCAGAACTAATCTACTATTTTACAAAATTAACCATGATTAAGTACAGTACAGTAACACAGGTTTTATAAGTCAATCTCTCAATCCTGTATTTTATTTTTAAGTAAAGATTAAATATGAATATACTAGTTTGTTTTATTAATTTAGCAAGGATAATTTTGTTATGGAAAACTAAAAAAGGCAACATGATTAAGTAGTTTATCTTGGTTAGTTTCTTCCTTGTAAACTGTCATGGAGTTCATAGACTATTTTAAGGAAGACGCTCATCTGAATCTTAGCATAATTTAAGGAAATTTATGAAAGGGAAGATTTAGAATACCTTTTTTTTCCTCTGAAATCATTCCTGTACTCTAAAAAGCTGCTTTGGAGAAATGTAAGGCTACCCTGAACAATGTGGGATTGGATGGGAGGATTTGTCCAAAATTATATTTGGTTCTCAGATGTCAATTTAAGGAAGGTAAGCGAAGGAAAGTTTCTTTGTTAGATTCAAAAGCAATCTCTGAAACTCTACAGAGAATAAAATGGATTTCTAGGAAAAGAAAGAAAAAGGATATTTTCTTTTCACGGGTTTCCGTAAATTATGTTAGGGTTACTGTGATCAAAACTGCATAAAATTCATGTATTCATTCTGATGCTATTCTCCAACATTTCTGTGCAATGTAAAAAGAATATGTTAGCAAATAAACATGCAAAAATAACTACAATGGATTCTATTTCAAAAGTGAAATGTCAGTTATGGCTAGGATTTCTCTGCCCACACTTATTTACACATACACCCTGCCCCTCCTTATCCGTATTGCCAGAAAGGATTTGAACTTGCATTTAACATCAACAAAAATGCAATTGAAGCGAAGGTGGTGGTTATCTTAATTCCTGCATAAACTGATTATTTGCAGGACTGCCTGTCTCTAGTTGTATTGTTCCATCCCACGTCCTCTGCCATGTTAGGCATGTTCCAGGTCCTGTCATTTGGCTGGACCCAGGAAGAATACCACTTCCATGGCAATGCCTGGTTCTTGAATGAACTTCCCTGAGATTCAGTTGGCCCTGATTCTGCTAGCTTTTCACAAGGCATTAAAAAACTGGCTCAGGCTGGGATGTTAGATGTGTCCACTTTGGGAGGCAGTATGATGTGGGTTAACAGCCATACACATGTATGTTTTGTTGTTGTTGACTACAGTTAACCATATCTTTAGCTGTTCCTTAGCAAATTGACAGCCATATAAACTGATTAAATATCTCCTCTCTCCTCCTCCTCAGAACTTGAATAACTGCTGTCACTTTGAATGTATACCAATCGGCATACATTAAAATGAAATTTTGTTGCATACAGCTCTCAAAGGGTCACCGCCTCCAATATACACTTCCTCCCTATCCCCCCTCCTCCACAGGCTTTGATAACAGAGAAGTCTAACTTTTCCTACTTCTATTCCAATGACCATATTACCTTCCTATACTCCATATCTAGGCATAGTACCATGCTATGTATTCCAGTAATAGCTTGGTCCCCCTACCCCGCCTCATGGGAAGTTGAAGTATTAATTTCATGCAATTTTGAGGAGAATGAGATGGAATGTCAAAATCATACTTATTGCTAAAGTATGGGATCTTATTGATTTGTTGAAATGAAACCCCTATTAAAATTAATCCCAATGTTTAGAGTCCCGGGATATAGAGTAGCAGCAAAATATACTGTCATCAATATAAATTGTGATTGATGAAGCTTTTTTTTTCAAAATAATCATCTTTAAAAAATAAAAAAAAAATATTTTCTTGTTCAACAAACATGCTGATTTATCTAATAAAGAACAATTGCAGGATTTGTCTCAGTCTACAAATGGACTAGGTTTTTTTTTTAGTCCAGTAATAAAGAGTACAAATCCAGCCTGTAATCTTATAACTGCTTTTTTGATATGGCCTTACATTGCTGAAGTTTAAATACAAAAGTTTGTAAATTTTAGCAAAAAAACTGAGGCCAGATCCATATTTGAAGAGTGCATGTTTTCCCTTTGCTACTCTCCCAATGAAATCACACATAGCCCCATCAGAGCAGGAAAAACATAGGAACTTAGATCTTGTAAAATTTTATTTGTACTCACAAATTGCTTTTGAAACAGCAGATTCTCAGCAAGAAAGCAGTCTTGAGGGGCACCAGGGCCTCCCAAAGAGGCTATTTAATTAGAAATATATTCAAGAAGATGCACCTGAAGGGCTCTAACCTTCTAACTAGTTTGAGTGGATTCCTAAATAAGCATGGAATTGTAAGTTTAAAATTAGATTTTTTATTACAATCATAGAATACATATGAATAATGGAGTAGGTTTTGCCTCTGTATAAAAAAAATAATTGCTGCTCTTTAGATGACATTTGTAACTGATTGTATTCAGGAACTTAGTGACAAAATCACGAAGTGAAATATCTATATTGTACTTTCTGCATTGGTGCTTACATATTTTCATTTATAAAACATTTTTTTAAAAAGCATTATGAGATGTAATGCTGATTTACAAATTCCAGGAGATGTAGGTTACAATAAAAGCCAAATAGAGAATATTTATTGAATCACAGCACAAAGTATAATAAACATACTATTGAAAATAATTACAGGAATGAAGTGGGCACTTATTTTCCTGAACTAAACTGAAATACCGCAGCTACATTGATTGGATTGCCACCCATCACAATGACAATGGCATATGAGATTGGGCAACACTGATGAAGTACTTAGTGAACATTAACATGGTTTACCTACCAGCTGGAGTGTATTTTTATGTTGTTTATGATAAATGTATATAACTGAGTTTGCACTTCACTGGCTTTTTAAAGTCTTGCTGTTTGTATATGTTTGTGTAGACTGAACTTGTCTGAAGTACATTCAATAATGTCTAAAGCAATAAGTTGCATGTGGACACAAGGCATTGGTTAATTAGAATAAAGGAAAAGAATGCAGCTGTTTCTTGTATTTTTTCTGTGTTAAAATGGTGACTTCTATAATTGCTATATTTAATCACTAAATGCAAGTACAATAGATGAATAGAACTTGGTATTCCTTAGCATCTTTGGAATGAGTAAGTTACTTATTGGCAAACAACAAGGTAACCCATTTTTTTCTTATGAGGACACAATTTTAAAAATATTCTACTAACAGTAATAAATGTTACAGTAAAATAAATTAAGATGCCTCATGCCACACATTTCAGTTGTGCTGCAATAAAAGTTGAATGTAATTAAAAGACAGTTGAAGGTTAAAGCTTTTTACATAGAAATATCAGTACTATAAATAAAGTTTTTTATATAAAAATATTTCTATATGTATATAAAATATTTGAAATATTTTGTATAGAAATATTTATATAGAAAAGTGATCTTTCACTTTTCTATGTATATTGATAATGGAGTATGATTAAAAGTATGTTTCATTAGATGTCACATTTAAGGATTTCAAGGAAAATATCTTAGAATGTGCACATTAAGCATTCATTTATATATAGTAGACTCATTTCTCTACTCAAGATCTCATATAAACAGTTGTCATGTTTTCAGTAATGTACAGAAGAGGCCATAAATCTCTGTAGAGCTGGATTGCAAAGAGTGCTATCCCTAAAGCTTTTACTGAGTACAAAAAACTTGGCCATTTTTTCATATTTGGATTTTAAAAACCAAAATATGACCTCAGCCTACAATATATAAGACACCATTTCTGTCATTAAAGAGCCGTGGTAGCACAGTGGTTAGGATGCAATGTTGCATGTTAATCAGTTAATTCCGCTGATTGCCAGCAGTTTCATTCTGGGCAGCTCAAAGTTGACTCAGTCTTTCATCCTTCTGTGGTCGGTAAAATGAGGACCCAGATAGTAGGGGGCAATATGCTGACTTTGTAAACCACTTAGAGAGGGCTGTAAAGCACTATGAAGCAGTATTAAGTGCTAGTGTTGTTAAAAACTTTCAATTCTCACTTCTTTAAAACTGAGATCCACTCATATTGCCAGCCTAACCTTTCCATCTCTTTTCCAGTGTGCACAAAGCTACCAATATTTTAGGAAAATTGTTTTCCCCAGTGGCTATACACAACCTTTCATAGATCCTTGATGTAAATTAATCTGAATTTATATTAAGCTTCTTTTTTAATGTTTTTTTTAAATGTTGAATTTACAATTGAATTCTGCTGTAACTGCTAAGAGCTCAAGTAAAAGAACACTATTGATTTGATTATTTCCTGGTTCACCTGCAAAATGACAACAGTGCAATAACCCAAAGAAGACCAGGGACAAAACGCTACCTTGAATCCCAGCTCCTATAACAAATAATTTTGATTATGGATAAAAGGATTTGGAGGAGAGAAAACTACTCTTTTCCCATCAATTTCTGAAAAACATAGTCAGCAAAAGTTCTGAAAGAATTACGATGCAACTAAAACAATTTAATTTTAACCATGTATTGCCACATCGATAGCAACGTATTTTATACGCTAGTTAGAACTAAGAACCAGATGTTTTGCAATAGAAATTGTGGAATATTGTAATAGTGCCTCGGGCCCAAACTGTGACTTTAGTAAGTATTTATATAAACTCAACCCTGTCCTGGTGTAATCGGCTATGAAACTGCTGGACTGAGGACATTTTGAAAATAATAGGAATATATGGACGATGGGAACCAAATGCTTCCACACCACAAGAATTACTCTACTATCTGTTTCATCTGACCTGGCACTCCTGTAATGGAAAACTATGGTAATCTAAGTATTACATGATGGTTTACATAGGACACTTAACAAAATGTGCTTTATAAAGGTTTGTTGAACAAACCCTGGTTGGCTTGGTTCAAACAACATGCTGAGCCATAAATCATAATTGATTCATCCAAAGCGAGTCTGAAAATAAACTTTATGTTTTAAGATGATATATTAACTGTAACTTGCTATGTTTGAAAATTAAGGTATGTTACTGCCATGCTTTTGATTTAAAATAAGGACTCATATCCAACTTTACAGAGAATTAGAGAAGACCCAGATTAAATAAGTTATTTCATGTATGCTCTTGTATTCTCTGCAAATTGGAAAAAAAAAAATCTTAAGAACAAATATTTGTAATATATATTACAAAAGTATCTAGGCATATCTAGAGATAATTTTAATAAAATTAAACATTGCTTTGGAAATGGTGACATCAGTGAGATAAAACAGGGAAATCTACCCAGAAGGTAAAAAAATATTGTAAACCTAAAATCTATTTGAAGGCCTTATAATTTAAATAATATAGAAGTAACATGTTTGTGGGGATTTTTCAACACCAAATTTAAGAGTTTTCCTGAACTTTGCACCTTTCAGGTGTGTTTACAGCACAGACCTCACTAGTTTCAGGATGTTTGGCTTTGGATCAAGACTAGTTTTGAAGTAAAGTGGGAAATAACTTAAAATAGAGCAAGTACATGATACTAAATGCTCTTGGAAATAAAAAAATATATGATGAAAATGTGGATATTACTCTCCCATTAAAACGTATAGCATTTTATCTATTGGGTTGAAGACTGAATTCACAAGTACATCGTCTTTTCAATTTTTAGTAGGTAATAACTGTCTAACTTGATTCATTTTAGTGAAGTCATACATTCTATATTCAAATTGTACCTGTAAAAGTAATTAACTTTGTAGCAGACATACTTTTTTTTTTACATTTTAATTAATTGAAACATTTTCATTCCACGCTCAAACTGTAAGGGTTCAGTCTACAGCAAATATAATAGCAGCCAATTAAAATTCATAAATTGAAGCAATTAAAATCATAAGAAAAAATATCATTGACAATCAGGACTAAAATATGAACATGAAAGAAATAAAAACAAGAAATGTATGGAAGAAAGAGTATTGATTTTGCGCTTTTGAGATTTTGCGCTTTTGAGATTCAGCAGTGAAGCATTATTATCATGGGTGGTTGTAGTCAGCCAGATGTTTACATTGGATTTGTTATTTTTGTTTACCTATTGGGTCCTTCCCAATAGGGATAGGCAGATGGTGTTGCTTAATAATATTAAAGACGTTGTTCCAAGAGGTAAGCTGTTCCAAGTACATATAGTCCGTGCTTAACTACCACAACTGGGACTAGAATCTTGGTTCTTGAACAAAGCAGTAGTTAAGCAAAATGTCATGTTTGTTCAAGTGACTGCTTTGCTCAACAAATGCAATCCTAGCACTCCTGCTTGTGGTCATTAAGTGATTATGCAGATTATTAAGCAGATGGATTCCCTAGTAAGGAACGAGGGGTGGGGGATCCTGGAGGCTCTGCTCAGGAGTTGAAAAATCCTTCTGCTGAAATCCAAGCAGGACTTTCAGACCCTAAGGGAGAGACATTAGCACAGGGCCTACCCAGGCTAATGCTACTCCCGAGGAACTCCATACTCTTACCTAACTGTCCTACCTCTACTCAGGAGCTGAAAATCCTCCAAAATCCAAGCAAGATTTTCAACCACTGAGTGAAGAGATAGCTATGCAACCTGCACTGGGCCACCCCACAATCCTTATCTTACCACGTTGTCTCTTTGCTTACTGCTGGGATTTTGGCTTCCTTTCATCTCTGTGCACAGAAGGGAAAGCAGGAGCCCTCCTCCCCATCAAAGGAATTCAGCTCTCCTCAGCAGGCAGTTCTTTCATTCAGCCCCCAGAGACAAGAGAGAATCGTCTTGATAGGCAGCGGCAGCTTACGACGTTTCCTGCTGGCTTCCCTATTGACTTTCAAGGGAAGCTGGCAGAGAAAATTGCAAAAGACTATCACAGGATTGTGGACACTTGGCAAGTAGTAGTTGTATATGCAAACAGATTGCCAAACACCCAGGTCACAATTACATGACCATGCATGGGTGGGGGGGGTTGCAACACTGTATGACAGCCTGCTTTTAACAAGCCACAAAGCACCCTTTTCTGAGACCATTGTAAATGGTTGTTAAATGACTGGTCATTAAGTCAAGTACTACCTGTACAGCTGCTTGTTGCAATTCACAATTTGGTCAGTGCTGATGGTGTTCAAGGAGTGTTCATAATGTTTTGAAATTGCACCCAAGGGACCTATTAGTTTGGTACTATCTTTGCTTTCTTTTGCCACAGTCATTCCACTTCTATTTGCAGGTCTTTATGTTTAGTAATTGTCTCCAGTTATTTTTCTTCTACAGGTAGTCCTCAATTTACGACCACAATTGAGCCCAAAATTTATGTTGCTCAGTGAGAAATTTGTTAAGTGCGTTTTGCTCCATTTTATGACTTTCCTTGCCACAGTTGTTAAGTGAATCACTTCAATTGTTAAATTAGTAACCCAGTTGTTAGGTGAATCTGTTTTCTCCATTGACTTTGCTTGTCAGAAGGTTGCAAAAGGTGATCACATGACCTTCAACCATCATAAATTTCAATTGTCAAGCATCTGAATGTAAATAACGTGACCGTAGAGATGCTGAAAGTCATAAGTCAGAAAAATGGTCAGTAACTTTTTTCAATGCTGTTGTAACTTCATATAGTCACTAAGTGAACTATTGTTGAGGACTATCTGTATTTTGCTGCCTCCAGATATTGTAATGTTGTCTTTCTTATTAATAATTGTTAAATCTGGGGTGTTAGTTGGACAATGATTGTCTAAAGACTCAGATCATCTGTTTTTTCATTTTCTGTTACTTTGTCTAATTTGCGGTGCCACAAGTTATTTTTCTTCTAATATCATTATCCCTTTTAAAATATGTTTTGATCAGCTCAAGACAGTAAACATACCTAGTACTCCTACTTCCTATTTTCCCCACAACAACCCACTGAGGTAGAACGGGTGGAGAGAGACTGGCCCAAAGTCACCCAGCTGACAATTTATCCCACCACACAGATGTATATTTTTTTTCTAAGTTGGGAAAACATATCATAGTGTAGGAAGTTAGCACCCACCTCTTTCCTGGAAGAATGAAACATTTTAGGAAATATTAAAAAGGCAGAATATTATGTTTCCCTGGATGAGAAATGGAGAAGCATGTTTTAAGGAAACCCAGTCCTTTGTCAAAGGACATCTGCAACACAATGGGACCCATCTAGGATGAAACTCACCACATGGCACCTGGGAAGATTACATCAGCCAGCAAGGCCAGCTAAGACACCCACTCCCTGGGAGTCTGATAACCAATCAGGATACTCTTTCTGGGCCCCAGGAAGTTCAAAGCCAGAGAAAGCATAAAACCCGGTGACTCGCTATATCTCACCCCCTTTTCTGTTCAAAAACTCAAGCCATGTGATCCTGTCCACCATTAAACCATCTTTCCAAGCAGTCTCCATGTTTCCAGTGTCTTTTTCCCCACTTGGAGAAGAACCCAGAAGGATATTTCTTCCAACAATTGTTTTAAAAGTCACCAAACAACAGTCCTGTAAACGAGACATTTTTGTCGATTCCCTTCTTTGATTGACTGACAAACAACAATTTTTGTGGAAAGTGGCCAGAAAGCAGATTTTTTTTTGCTATTTTTTTCCTTTAAGAACTTATATCTTCATTCTATTATTGGAAAGCTGAGCTCAGATTAAGTCCTTTCTTCTCTCTAGTCTAGAATAAGTGGAAATGGACAGGAAAACACCCCAAAGTGCTTTTTCAAAAGACAACTGGACTTTTGTTTTGTAAAAAAATAAAAGGTCCGGTTGTCCATGGAGATTCTCAGTCATCCAAGTCATGGTTATCCCAAAAGTGCTTTTTCAAGTGCGTTTTCAAGAAGCAACTGAACTTTCTGATTTTTCTTTGAAGATGTTTCGCTTCTCATTCAAGAAGCTTCTTCAGAAAGAGTTGAGGAAGCTTCTTGGATAAGAAGCGAAATGTCTCCAAAGAAAACCCAGATAGTCCAGTTGCTTCTTGAAAAAGCACCTTTGGGACAAAATCCAGTTACCTTTTGAAAAAGCACTTTTGGGACTTTTGGATGACTGACAATCTCTATAAACGACAAGAAAACACCTTACACCCCGCAACCCACGATTTTGCGCAGGCGCGACTCAGTGGCCAAAAGCAAGCACCTTCTACGGTTACCGTGGAAACGAACTACAAGGTTCTTCTCCTTCTAACCCGCCCCCTCCGCCGACTGGCGCGCTTCCAAAACCCCGCCCAACTCCTCTGTCTCCGCCCCCTTTAAATCTAATTCGCCGTTTGTTTTTAAAGCTCCGCCCGACCGCAGAACGTCCTTCTCTCGCGAGAGACGTGAGGTGAGTTTCTCTCGAAAATCGGGCTCCGGGGATTACAGCTGAGGTAATTTTAATGTGCCTCGTCTTTCTCCCCACCCCCGTCTCCCCGCGTGAAATGGGAGAATAAGCGCGCGAGAAGAAGCGCGCGCTGTCATCTCTTTTAGCGGTTTATTTAGCCGAGGTTTTTTTTGGGGGGGGGGGGCGGGGGCAGGCTTTCCTCTGTAATAGATGGAGATAAAACCACGATACAGCTGTCATTCGGGGTTACACTTTGGCTTCAGTTTTCCCTTCCGCCCCGAAACCCCGGCCAGGAACCGGAGCTGGTGGACGCTCTCTCCGCCTCTGGGGCTGAGGGGAAAGGGAGCCGAAAACTCTTGATAGGGATAAAATGGGTCAAAATATCTAAATTGCTAGAAAAAAACGTGGGTTTTGAGACGGAAGCTGGTGGCCGGGTGGATTCCTGTATGTGTCGAATTGATTCGCCTTACGTAACTATTTAAGATTTACGTCAGGTTAGAAATCGGCCTGTTTTAACAAGGTGACCTTGGGTCGACCCAGCTCAGGCAAGAAATGAGATAATTTTTCCTTCACTGTTACACAAGTACAGGTAGTCCTCAACCTACGACCACAATTGTCGCCAAAATTTATGTGGCGGTGAGTTTTTGCCCCATTTTATGATTTTTCTTGCCGCCTTTGTTAAGTGGATCACTGCGGTTGTTAAATTAGAAACATGGTTGTTAAGTGAATCTGGCTTCCACAGGTCGCAAAAAAAGGGAGAATCACATGACCCTGGGTCACTGCAACTGTCATTGATGTGAGTCAGTTGTCAAGCATCTGAATGTAAATCGTGTGACCATGGAAATGCTGAAATGGTCTTAAGTGAAAAATGGTCATAAGTCCCTTTATTCAGTACCATTCATGAAGCAAACCATTGTAAATTGACTACCTGTATAAGCTGCATATGCCTTTGAATGTGCTGCTTATGGTGGCTATGTTGTGAGATGAGAGGGTGAGGGTTTTAGGTGTTTTTTATATGTGGGTTAAAAAGAGGGATAAATGTATTACTTAAAAATTCTACTACAGTCTTGATGTAACTATTTTTTGATGCAGATCCAGATCCTCAAATCCAGTTTCTTCCTCATTTTAATTTTTACATTTCATTTCTCATACAGTAAGTACATCTACTACTGCCTTCATTTTGTGTTTTGTACACACTGTTCTAGTGAATAGTTGTCATGACTGCCTATTGTTCAGATTTAGACCTCATCTTTCACATGTTTCAAAATACCTAATTGGATAATGATGATATTGAGTCAAGGTTGACTCAGCCTTCCATCCTTTTGAGGTTGGTAAAATAAGGACCCAAATTATTGGAGGCAATATGTTGACACTATAAACAGCTTAGAGACAGCTTTAAAGCACTGTAAAGCAGTATATAAGTCTATTGCTATATCCATGTCCAACTCTTGGCAATTTTATGGGCCAGGTGTCTCCACGCCTTCCAATCTTGCACTACTTCTTTTGAGTTGTTCTATGCTCTGGCTGGTATCACCTTTGATGGAAAGGAAACATTATTCTGTATTGGGGAAATTATTTAACAAGTGATCAAATCTGATTTGTTCAATCATTGAAGCTTCATGTTATAATTCTAGTAATACCTCAGTATTCCTGATACTTTTCTGGTGTTGCTTGTGTTTCTAATACTGGTTGAAAACATATGTGTAATTACATCTAACATATGTGTAGTTACATCTAAAATAACATATATTTTAATTAATTTAAAATACTTTTGTTTTTTATTTTTTTTCTTGGGAAAATCCATGGTAGCTAATGGGGCAGTCATGAAATGGGAATTGTGCTTTATTTCAGATTGGAGAGTTACATGACAAGCATTCAAGGGATCACAAAGTGGTTTTATACAGAAAGTAGAGAAGGCTAGTAATGTTACACTTCTCCCCATTTCTTCATTGCCTGCACACAGACCTGTCCTATTCAATTTTTCCAGGATTTTCCCTTCTGCTTTTCCCTCCCCTCCACTGTTACCAATATGCATGGGGGGCATAACTTTCTCACAGGCCCACCTATTCTCTGATCTCCCAACACCTTTCTTTCCTCCCTTGCATTCTGTCAATTATTGCTGCCAACGTCCTAGCATGACATCCTACCAGGAGGCCAGTACCCTAAACTGCACAGTATTTTCTTTTTCTCCCTCCTTTTTCTCCCTTACTAATTGTTTCCACCCCCATTTTCATCTCCAAAGAAATCCATAATTTTGCCTTTTTTCACTATACCCTCCCCATTTCGGCCTGGAATAACTGCATTTTGATCCTTATAATACTTTAATACTGCATATGGATTAAAACAACCAAAACGTGCATGTTTTTGTTTGTACATAGACCACCAAATCTAGCTACTTAATGGATGGAGTGGTTCATGCATGGAACATTTTGTACATACTTTCTGGCTAAGTATAATACATTAAAACAATTATGAGATTTCAGAAAAATAGTAGAAACTGTGACTAAATTGTATAGCCATTAACTCAGCTGATTAAAAAAGCTTTTAAACAGAGTACCAATTAATCAAAAAGTCAATTGCTAATGATCTGAAAGCCTTTCTAAAATGAAGATAAATGCCTTGATAAAAAAAATCATCTGTCCTGTATGTGAAAATTAATAACAATAATTATTCAGTAAAGTAACGAATAATTTCCCTTTCCCATGAGTACATTCTGAGAATAGTATCTGAAAAATATATATGTAAAGTGTCCTCAGTGAGGTTTGAGCTAACCATTGACTGGAAAAAAGATCTTGGGTCATAGATAGCTTGATGAATGTATAGTTTGCTTAGGAAAAAGATTTAAAGGATTTAAAAAGTACTATCATAATGGCATAAAATTCTGAATGTGGCCCATTTTGTACACAATGTACTGTTCTGGTTGCTGCACTTTAAAAATATTGTAGAGTTGAAAGAAGTACCAAAAAAGAGTAGTTAGAGGAGGGAATTCAATTTAGCCCCAGTTGCAATCAGTTGTTAACAATTAAGCTTAGTGTTTTTAGAACTTGATAAAATGTGATGTAGTTTAAAACAATTTATGTAAAAAAGTGAATGAAATTATGCAAAGTTTTTATTCTGAACATATGTTTTCTATTTTGTTTACAATCTCTTTCCTCCCTTCTCTGCCCTTATGTAGCCCTTAATACATTTCTAAAAGTCTTCATGCAAATAATTATAGATACATGATAAAGTAATGCTTAGGAAATATTGTAGCCCTTGGGGTTTTTAAATTTAGGGATATATGTTTAAGATGGCTGATATTACTATGCATTGTGTGAAGGAATTGGACTGCGTCTAAGATCATCTAGTGAAATTAAGTTTTGGAACCTACATGAAATGTAAAAGGAAGCTATTCTTCATACTGTGTGTAGTTGAGTTACAGAATTAATTACAACGTATAGAGATGACAATTAACCAAAATGCCATTGAAACGGCATTTATTTTGATAGATTTGATGCCTGTAGAAAGATAATGTTATGTATCTGTTTTAAGAATTGAAAGTTTGTTGAAAGAAGCTAAAATGGCCAACTTCTTAAATGTATGTAGTAAAACATTAAATGGATGATAACCGAGTACCAAATATAAAAAGTGACAAAAACAAAATAAGTGAATTGAAGTTGTTTGATGATACAGAGAGAATGATAGAAGATAAATTGTGAAAGAAACATGGAAGAAGGATGAATGGACTCAGCAGAAGAGGAAGATTAAAAAAATGAAATGGATTGGATCCTGAAAAAAAAATTGTTTAAGAACATATGAAATATTGGGGAGAATTAATATATTATTTAATTATGATGGAAATAGTTGTTTAGAATATTCTAAAATATTCTAGTATTTTTAAGGGAGATCCATTTTATAATTGATACAATGTTTTTAATATTCCTTCTGTTAGGCATATTATTTGTCTGTAAGTGTTTTGTTGTCTGTAAATTATATTGATTTGAATTTCAGATGATCTATCCAGTAATTTAAAACAGAAAGTCAAGGTTGTCATGGGTTTATCTGCATCCTCTCCATTAACTACAATTCAGACAACTGTGTCAGAGCAGCCTCAAAGTGAAATCTCACAATGCCCCATGCATCAGAAGAACGTGGAAGGTGACTATTTACTCTTATTAAACTAACCAGGCATTTTTTCAGGAATAAAGATCTTTTTAAAAAACAGGAACAGTATACATATTTTCATTATAAGTACCGTATTTAGTTACTGAATGATAAGCATGAAAACCTCCATTTTCCATCCATTTAGTTGTAGAAATTGGTTAGGAATCGGTTAGGAATGTTTCCTTCATTTAGAGGAAAGCTAAATTTGGCCATTGAAGCCAGATAGCTCAGAGGTAAAATTTCTAGCTTGTTTCTAACAGTTTGGAAGAACATTAGAGTAAAATGGGTATCATAGGTCTTGCTAATCTTTTTTTACCTTTAAAATCCTTCTGAAATAGAGAAGTTGCATTACAGATTAAGTTTTTATTCCTAGTATGTAGATTAACAGCTGGAGTTTTAATACTATTTTTTTGTTTCAGCCTCTCCAGTGAAATCCGGTGACAGTTCCAGTGAGAAGCAGAACCCACCTGTCCCTGCACATCAAGAAAGAGCATATGAATATGTACAATGCCCTGCTAAATCTTCTTCAGAAGAAAAGATTGATCCTAGGAATATGGTAACTTCAGTCTTGCTCCTCCAGTGCACTATCAATTACAAAAGAGAAGTTTTGTAAGATTAGGTGCTATTTTGCTACTACTCTATTTCTGCTTTCAAAATAAATTCTTAAAATCTTAATGCTTCCATTTGTCATACTGAGACTAAATTAAACTTTTTAATCAGTATCAAAAATGAACACAATTTTTCCAATTGAAAACATTGTACCTGGCTATCCTTAGAAATGATCCAGTTATATTCCTTTCTTTATATCTGCCTTTTTAAAAACATAACTAGCATAATTTTGGAAAACCTATTTTTAAGTAATTATGATTGTGCCAATAAGTTTAGATATTTGTGATATCCCTGTATTGATTTTTGAATAAGAATTTGGCTAGTTTGTTATGATTTGGCTAGATGAACTAAGAGATTGATGAAATGTTATTCGTTTAACATGAGAGGCGTATAACATGAAATTCTAATGTTGCAAACAACTTACCGTTCCTTCAAAATTATACTTTTTAATATGAGAAAAAGGAGAAATTATTCCTTTCACTGTGAAAGTGCAGTCTTTCAGTGCCTTTTTTAAACTAAGAGCATGTCACAGCTGTTTTAACAGTTTCGCATCGGAGATACTCTCATATTTAATAATGCATAACAAGTATATCAGAATGTAGCTTCCTTATATTAAAGCTTACATCATTACATCATTTTTTCTATTCCTAATTAAATTTTAGTTATGTTTAATTTCAGTTTTCACCTCTAATGTTCCCAATTGTTTATATTTCTTGCTAATCTGTAAGATATGTTACAGTTCCAAAAAAGCATCTCAGTTGAAAAGAAGGGCATACGCAGAATTGTTAAGAATTGGTCTTTGATTATCAGAAACTTATCTACAAATATAGAAAGGAAGTAGTTGAAAAACTGCAGCTGCATAAATTAGGTAATCTCAGAATTAGGTAAAATCTGGATGGAGTATTAAAAGACAAACATGTTGGTCCATTCACAGTATTTGGCTTCTAGTCAAAACAATATACCAGAATTAAACTTATTTTTCCTAAATTGAAAGGCAATGAAGCAAATTGATAAATGAGAAAAAAATACATGTTACTAAATATACTGTATTTTCTTCTCTATCTTTCTGTTTTTAATATTTTATTCAGATGCCACCTCCTAATCAACAACCATCCCCTGGGCAACCTTTTCAATTATCTACAGTAAGAGAAGAGTCAACTATTCCTAGAGCTTATTCAGAACAAAAATGGGTTTATCCCTCAGAACAGATGTTTTGGAATGCAATGCTTAGAAAAGGGTAAGTGAATTATAAATTTAATTTTATATTAGTTTTGCAGAATAGAAACAAAAAATATTTCTCATATCTTCCTATTGTAACATTTGACTGAGATTCTCACAAATAATGATTTTTTGGAATCTAAAAATCCTAAACATTTTTTTACATAAATATGGTGAGAAAGGATTTTTTTTTTGATAAAATATGAGTAGAAATGACATAGTTACTGTCACTCAATTATTTATATATGATACTTTAACACTTTTTAAAGATTACAAAAGGAATATAATTTACTCAAAACAGCATATTTTCATATTTAGAATAGCAATATATTCAGTTAAAATAATTTTTGCATTCCTTCTTTGGTCCAGATTCCTTGGCTGCTTCCAAACCGCTGCAGTTTATTAGAGATTTCTGCAGGTTAAACCCACAATTCATTATCAATTAAAAATGATAGAAAAATAGATTGAACGATATACAGAATTTTTGGAATATATAAGAATTCTTCGGGTTAATTGGACTTTCCAAAAGTCGGTCAGAAAAATTGGTTGTCATTTATCTTAAGCTGGAGATGCAGTAGTTTTGAAAGTACACTGAAATGTTCTTATGGAGCACCAGAGATTTGAGGTTAAGATATTATGCTGTTAATATATTGTTAAATTCCAGAAATCTCAAGTGTCTCCTTTTATGAATTTATATTTGGACAGTTGCCAAAAAGATCAATTGAAAGCAAACTTGAGTACCAAAACTAAAGTTTTACCAACAAAATTCACCAAATCTTATCTTTTGAACTGGCTCTTTATTGCTGACAGTTTGATTCCAGGTGATCAAGAGTTATCTTGTTTTAAATTGAGTTATGATTTTATATAGGTAATAATTGCTATGTTGTAGTAGCATTGGATTTTTTTTTCTTTTTCTCCCTATTCATGCCCCAACCTATCTGGATTTTGGGGCAGATTTGCAAGGTAAATGTTAACTGGCTTTGTTGTTTACATTTATTAAGTTTAAAAAAGCATCTAAAATCTTTTAAATGTGCGTAGGCGTATGTGAGTGCATGTGTGCACACCTTTGAACCAGTGTTGACTCTGGTGTCTGCCTGGATGGCTCTCTGCAGTTTTCTTGGCAAGATTTCAGAAGTGATTTGCCATTGCCTATTTCCTAGGGCTAAAAGATATGGTCACCTAGCTGGTTTTGTGCTTAAGCCAGGACTAGAACTCACAAGTCTTCCGATTTCTAGCCAGATACAATAACCATCATACCAAACTGCCTCAAAATCTTCTTTAGTAGTTTCTTTATGTGAAGTTATTTATGAACTTTGTACTTGTTTCGTAAATTGCACAATCACTTATTGTATGTTTAGTAAAAATAGAATAGGGAAAAGTTAATCTTGATTCAATATTTAAGGTCAGCACAATTTTTTTTCCAATTAGAGTGAAAGAAAGAGGAGGAGACTGAGATATATATTATATTGTATTTACATCCCCACTTTCTTTAGGAAATGGAAGATTATATAATATTGCCTCTACACAACAGCAATTGTAGGAAATAACTGGGTTGAAAAGGAGTGAACTGGCTTAAAGTCACTCATCAAACTCAGTGGTCAAATGAAGATACGAACTTCCAGTCCATTTCAACATCTTAAATCTTACATTATGTGGTATAATAGCAAATACCACATAAATAGCTCACTTCTTTGTCTTGCTAACTTTTTCAGTATTGCTTTTTGTTAGCTGGAGATGGAAAGATGATGACATGAGCCCAGAAGATATGTCTAATATTATCAAAATTCATAATCGAAACAACGAAGAG
This sequence comes from Masticophis lateralis, assembly GCA_030761175.1. NCBI lineage: Eukaryota > Metazoa > Chordata > Lepidosauria > Squamata > Colubridae > Masticophis > Masticophis lateralis. The sequence continues at coordinate 128,854,455 of JAUDYJ010000003.1, forward strand.
ACTTGGAAAGAAATTTTAAAATGGGAATTACTTCATCTTAGGCAAGTACATGTACAATCTTAAATGATAATGCTTTCTGATTTGCATGTCTGAATGTGTTCTTTAAAAAAAATAATAGTACCAGGAGTTATTAACTTACGACCACAATTGAGCCCAAAGTTTATGTTGCCAAGTGAGAAATTTGTTAAGTGACTTTTGCCCCATTTTATATCTTTTCTTGCCTCATTTGTTAAGTGAATCATTGCAGTTGTTAAATTAGTAACATAGTTGTTAAATGAATCTGGTTTCCCCATTGACTTTGCTCTTCAGAGGATCACAAAAAGGTGATCACATGACTCCGGGACATGGCAACTGTCATAATTATGAGTCAGTTGTCAAGCATCCAAATATAAATCACGTGACTATGGGGATGCTGCAATGGTCATAAGTGTGGGAAATGGTCATAAGTCACTTATTTCAGTGCCGTTTTGACTTTGAATGGTCAGTAAGCAAACTGTTGTAAGCCAAGGACTACTCGTATTCTAATAGTAGAAATAGGAAACTGATAGAAATCATTTCTGGAACATTCTAATGATGGTATTTTTTCCCAACCTATACAATGTCAATACCTATCCTTTAAGTCAGTACCTTTTAATCAGTGTTGACTCTTGGTGACTGCCTGGCCTAGTTTTTGCAATTTCCTTTGCAGGATTTCAGGAGCAGTTTGCCACTTAGGGATGTTGCTTAGGTTCAGAGAGTGTGTCTGCCCAAAGTAACACAATTAGCTTTGTGTCTAAGGCAGAACTTGTAGTGTCCTGATTTCTAGCCTGATGCTTTAAGCACTACAACAAACTGACATAATTTAATTTCCTAGAAGTTAAACTGTCTTTAAGTATAAGTATTCCTCAACTTACAACAGTTCATTTAGTGACACTTTAAAGTTACAACAGCACTGAAAAAGTGACTTATAACCGGTTTTCACGCTTATGACCATTGCAGCATCCCCATGTTACGTGATCAAAATTCAAATGCATGGCAACTTAGGACTGACTCAGCCATAAGTCAAGGACTACCTGAATTCTTAACAGGCTGTTTGAATGTTGTTTATACTGTCACTAGATCAATAAGCATACTGTACTTTTCCTTAAAAGATATGTGGGGGCATGGCCTTCATCATTTCTTGCCAAACTACATATGTAAGTGAGATGCACAATATGTATTATTCAGTTCTTCACTGCTCTATCCTTACATTCTAACTAGAGCTGTAAAAGTCAGGAGAATGTTTTTAAAAAGGTAATAAAATATTTTTTTGGTTTCTATTTTTTGGATAAGTATTTTCATCACTATAATAAAATAATATAAAAACTAGAAAATGAAATTGATTACATATACTGCTGCTTCTTTGGAAACCACAAACTTCCTATTAACAAAAATGGTAGATATTTAATTTTCCATCACATTTATATTAAAATATCCCTCCAAATAAAATAAAGTTAACATACACTTCTATACAGAGAATTAATATAAATATTAATCCTCCCAATTAATATATATCTATAGAATACGACCACTCATAATATATATGACGCTATTGTTTTTAATTGTTATTTCTTGTGAGCATTTTGTAAGACACAATATTTTATTCTCTGAATTGGGGACTTTTGCTATGACTTTTAAACCATAGTTATGGCTGTGTAGGGCTGAAATGTCTGTCTTGGTTGGACGTGTTCAGTTTATTTTTCTGCATTGCTTTTTATTACACAATTCTAAACTTGTTTTTTAGGGACTGTCCATGTGGACCAACACTAGTACGATTTGGAGGTAAAGCTAAGGAATATTCTCCAAGAGCTAGAATACGATCCTGGATGGGGTATGTTGATTTTTGTTCTATTTAAAAGGATAAAAATATTAAAATTAGGGGGTGGGGTTGTTTTCAACAGAAGACTTAGTATTGGTAATATGGTACCCCTGTAATTAGAATTGTAAATATGAGCTACATATTATATATATAGGGAGAACATAATTATGATTTGCATTTCTTTCCAGTTATGAACTTCCTTTTGATAGACACGATTGGATTGTTGACCGTTGTGGAACACAAGTCCGATATATTATTGATTACTATGATGGAGGAAATGTAGATAAGAACTATCAGTTTACCATTTTGGATGTTCGTCCTGCTTTTGATTCCCTGACTGCTGTGTGGGACAGGATGAAGGTGGCTTGGTGGCGCTGGACTTCATAATTGATTTCATATGATGTGAACAGGACTATATTATTTCAATCTAGTGTTATTCTGACAGTAAGCTTTAATAAAGTTTATGTTACCAATGCTTCTATTTGATGGTTTGTATTTATGCTCGAAGTGGGGATGATGGAAAAATGAATTATTTCAAATGCACCTTTATTTTAAAATTATAGCTTCAGAGTTTTCTACATGTATTGATCTTTTAGTTGTATTTTACCAGAATACTCAGAGGTTCTTCATGTATCAAGATCATTTAATTGGATTAGTTGTTAGCAGTATTGCTTTGATATCAGTGCTCTAAATCTACAGTTAAATATAAATTTGATTTTGCTTTGAAAAGATACTATCTGCTGTCAAAAAAAGGAAAAGAATAGAATAGAGTAGAATTCTTTATTGGCCAAGTGTGATTGGACACACAAGGAATTTGTCTCCAGTGCATAAGCTCTCAGTATATATACAAATAAAAATGTTATTTAAAAGACTACTTAAAATCTAAATTATTAAATGTAGTAGAGTGGCTTATGTAATGAAGGCCCCATGAATTTGTCCTTCAGAATGATCATAGTCATAAACAAACCATGCTATACTCACAAATCAGGGTATAATACCCACTATAAAGTAGTCGGAAATCATTTGATATGAGAATAGACAAAATTGACAGGCATGATTAGATACAGGTACTCCTTAACTTATGACCAAAATTGAACCTCAAATTTATGTTGCTAAGTGAGAAATTTGTTAAGTGAGTTTTGCCCCATTTTTCAACTTTTCTTACTACATTGGTTAAGTGAATCCCTGCAGTTATTAAATTAGTAACACGGTTGTAAAGTGAATCCGGTTTCCCCATTGACTTTGTCAGAATGTTGTAAAAGATGATCACATGACCCTGGGACATCACCATCATCATAAATGTGAGTCAGTAGCCAAGCATCTGAATTTTGATCATGCATCCATGGGGATACTGCAACAGTCATACATTTAAAAAACATCACTTTTTTCAGTGCTGTTGCAACTTTGAATGGTCACTAAGCAAACTGTTATAAGTTGAGGACTACCTGTATCTCATAGGTAGTCCTTGGGTTACCACCACTCGTTCAATGACTGTTCAAAGTTTTTTTTTAAAAGTAAAGGTTTCCCCTGACCAGTTGTAGCTGACTCCAGGGGACAGCTCATTTTCATTTCCTAGCTCAGGGAGCAAGCATTGTCCAAAGATGCTTCTGTGGTCATGTGGCTGGCATGACTATACACTGAGGTGCACAGAACCCTGTTGGAAGTAATGATGGTCTAAATCAGGGAGTCTTGAACCAACAGGCATTGCAGCATCCCCACAATGACATGTTTGTGATCCAGGTGCTTGGTAACTGGCTCACGCTTAACAATGGTTGCAGGGTCCCATGGTCATGGGACCGTCATTTGCAACCTTCTCTGCTGTGATGGATTCCACAAGCAAAATCAATGGGAAAACCAGTAGGTTGCTCCTACTACTGCTACTTTTTCTCCCAAGGCACCTTCAAGCAGCAAATGAGATTATACTCATTCATTATCTGCCTGACTTTATGCCATGCTGCAGCACCCCCCCCCCCACTTGTGCCATGCTGTAGCACCCGCCCCTTGTCTACACTTGTGCCACAGCAATCCCTGTACCATGCCATGCAGCAGCCATCTGCTTGCTTTCGTACTGTGTTGCAGCTCCCCCATTCTACACTGCAACATCCACCCCACCTACCTTCCTGAATTTGCATTTAGCTGTACTGCTATCCCCTACCCAACTGCATGGCCTGCTTGCAAATCACCTAAGGCAGGGATATCAAACTGGCAGCCTGTGGGCCAGATGTGTCATGCACAGGCCATGCCCACCTCAGCTCTGCAAAGGGGAAAAAGTCACAATATATCACATGATGCAATTTATGCTGCAAGTTTTACACCTGTGGCCTAAGGAAAGGTTTGTTGTGACTGGGATTTGCAACTTCCTATTGGCTTTAATTCTTCAACAATAGGACAGAAGTCACAGTAATAAATATAAATCACAATTTACACAATGTTTCATCTGTTTAATTTTTCAGGTATGTTTACAAAACAATGTACATGCTATGCAATGTCTATTATTATTAAAATAATTTTATGTATGGTATAAACCAGACACCCAGAGATGTAGACTATAAATTGCTGCATTCAATTATGTTTTGGTAGCATAATAGATATGATTATTACATTTTAATAAACTTTTTGCTTTATCTCATTGGTTCAAAAATGTTTTATGTTAATTATGTCTTCTAAAGTACTTTGGTTCTGTGTATTGCTTTGCTCTGAAATAAATGATTTAGCACACACTTGTTTACATGACGTGAAGGAATGAGATGACATGAAGGATTGAGAACAGAAGCTTTAGGGTACAGTTTGTAGTGTCTGGTTCCTCTTATAACCTTCCATCACATCATCATTTACCCTTCTAGCCAGCATCCAATAGCTTAGTCATTCCCAGGACCCCAATATGTAAATTCTTGGCAGCAATAAAACTATGGCAAAGGCCTGGAGAAGGCAACAGGATCAGAAAATAAAATACTTCTGGTCTGGAAGGAAAAATGTTGGTTAGAAAAAAAGCCAATAAGATAATCAGAAAATGGAAAGTCCAGTACATGCATTTTGTGCTGATAGGCTAGCAAGTTAGTAGCATAATCTCACTGATACAAACTTGAAATTTTAGATGAGCTGATGTCCAAATATCCAGAATTTTGGAATTGCCTCTTTAATACCTTTCAGTTACAGCCCTACCCACCCTACGTTGGGTCACCATAAAACTTCTTGTCATAACATTTAATGTCCTTGTTGTCTATTCTTACCCTGTACTTATTTGCAGTGTATTGATGAATTGTACTGTTCCAAATTGGGATGGTAGGTGTCATGGTAGGCAAGGGGATTTAAACCTAAGATTCTACAAAGAAACCTTCCTAAAAAAGAGTCAGACTTTCATGATTATGCAGCTCCCCAGATCCAATAGAATCTGAATATGCTGGAGAAGCGCTGGTTTTGGGAGAATGATTTGATGTAAACTAGCTAATAAGCAACAAAAGCCCAGTTTCACTTTTTCAAGGCACAAAAATGTAGAAATGCAATCTAAAAGTGAGGCCACCCAACCGACCCCATTTTTACAGAATAACAGAGTTAGAAGGGACTATGGATGTCTTCTAGTCCAATCCCCTCCTCAAACAAGAGACCCAATTCCAGGGTTGTCAGACTCCTGGCCCGTGGGCTGGATGCGTCACATGCTGGGCCACACCAACGCCTGGTTTAGTGAAGAGGGAAAAGGTTCTGATATGTCACATGATGACGCTGTGATACTCTTGAGTTTGACACGCATGCTCTATATCATTGCAGACAAGTGGCTGTCCAGTCTCTTAAAAGCCTCCAGTGATGGAGCACTCACAACTACTGAAGGCAAGATGTTCCGCTGGTTAATTGTTCTTAAGTGTTAGGAAGTTTCTCCTTAGTCCTAGGTTGCTTCTCTCCTTGATTAGTTTCCATCCATTGTTTCTTATCTTGCCTTATCTTGCCTTCTGGTTGATCCCCTCTTCTTTGTCGTCAGCTTCTCAAATTTTACAATTGTGCATGCCTATCTTTCCCCAAGTAAATAGAAGAGATTAGCAAACCCTGAGCTCTAATTCCACTTTAGGTATGAAAGCTTGCTGGGTAACCTTGGGCCAGTCCCTCTCTCTCAGCCCAACTCGCCTCACAGGGTTGTTGTGGGGAAAATAGGAGCAAGAATCAGTATTACATATGTTCACTACCTTGAGTAAAAGTAGCAAAGGGATAAAAATGCAAAATAAAATGCTTATTTAATTATTTATTTTATTGCTAAATGTATATGGCCGCTCATCTCCCTTCAGATCAGAGGACTCCCAAGACAATATGGTAGGTGGCAAGATTTAACATACTCGGGGGGGGGGGGGGGGAAGGAGGGACACTTCTTGACTTAAGACAAAAAATAAATTATGGTACAGGAAGTGATGACATAAGGCCTCTTCCCTCAAAGGATCAGATGAAGGCCACCTTTGGTGATCGAAGGGAAAGACTTGGATTGTGAAGTCACATAATGAAGTTACGTAATAATTCATTATGAAGTGATATTATGAAGGGACATAATAAGCTGAGACCGGCACCTATGTGTAAATTGTTCCCGCCCTTCTCTTTTCAAAGGCAACTTAATAGTGATAGTCCCAGTCTGAATGCACAGCGCCATCAGATTCAAAAGCTGTATCTGACTGAAGGCTGCATCAGCTGTCTGCTTTGTTGAAGTCTGCTTTGCCTACAAAGCATTTCCCTCTGCTGGATTTGGGCTGAATTCAGAAGATAACAAAGCAACATGTGAAATCCACACATACACACTCACGCGCGCACACACACGCACGCACACACACACACACACTGTTGGTTGATGATCGGCATTCATAGACCAGGAAGGGGATTCTGAAAAGCTCACTGAATATAACCAGTTGCAGTACAAGGAAAAAAAGGAGGAATTTTCATGCTAGAAATCATTAGGCAAAATATTTAATAAGGACATGTCTGATATAATAAATATATGGAAATATATGGAACAATAGCTATAATTCTTGAAGACTAGAGGAGTTCCCATAAGAGGAAAAGATCCATCATTTATGGCTTTTAAAAGAAGCAGCAAGATGGATGTGATAGAAGTATATAAAAGTAAAGCAAGGAACAGAACCTTTTCCTTTTTTCCTGTTTTAACATTCTACATTTTATCTGATCCACTGCTACGTAACATAAAACATTGGCTTAGATGGCAAGATTGCTTAGTGCTTTGTAATTAATTCTGGAAAAGAAGTTTTAATTCCATGGGGATGCAAATGTAGCGTGTACCTTTAACCCTTTAAAGCAATTGCATCTTTGAAATTTGAAATAGCTGCCATGTGATCTTGGAAAAATACATGGCTGCCTAGAGCTGGTGCCAGGCGTTATGTTTGCACATTTTTAACACACTAAAGCAGCATTTCTCAACCTCAGCAACTTTAAGATGTTAGCTGGGGAACTCTGGGAATTGAAGTCCATACCCTGTTTTAGTGGTGAGGTTGAGGAACACTGTACGAAAGCACCTTTCTGGAACAAACTGAGGTATGCAATTATATTGGTCTTTGTCGTGATACAAAGGGGCACATTTGATGTTATTTCTAGGGAATGGGGCTAGACTTCTGATTTGTCACCAGTATCATCCACAAGGGTGACAACAATTGGCTCATACTGACTAAAGTAGCATTATAGTGCTAATGCAATGAACAGATAATCCTCGATTTACAACTTCATTTAGCAACTGTTCAAAGTTACAGTGGCAGTAAAAAAATGACTTATAACTGATCCTTGTACTTGGCAACCATTGCAGAATCCTCATGTCGTATGATCAAAATTTGGGCACTTGGCAATCGTTATCTGTTTATGATGTTGCAGTGATTGCCATTTGCAACTTTCCCAGCTGGTGTCCGACAAGCAATGTTAAAGTTGGGCTCATTTAATAATGGCATGATTCATAACTGCAATGGTTTGTTTAACAACTGTGGCAGAAGCCATAACATTGAGTGAGACTTACGTAACAACTGTCTTACTTAGCAATGGACATTCTGATCCTAATTGGGTTTCTAATTCAAGGACTACCTGTATGATCCACTTCTTTTCTACATGCATTGTAATATTACCCATATATTCAGTATCCTATGAGAGTGGTGCGGTGGCCTAGAAGTGGAGCTCTCACCTCATAAACAGGAGGCTGTGAGTTTGATCCTAGGTAGAGGCAATTATTTCTCTCTCTGGGCACACTAGGAATAGATCTGTGGAAAAAAACACTCCTCATTGGCGACAGGAAGGGCATCCGGCCAGTTAACACTCAGCTCCATTCAGTTGCCCAGACTCCACCCTGCAAGGGATTATGGGGTTGTCAAAACAGAATAATAATAATAATAATAATAATAATAATAATAATAATAATAATAATAATTCAGTATCCTGTGGACTCTGGTGCCAATCCCTGAGGTTCTACAACATTGTCTGCTTCTCTTTAGCTACAGGAAGTTGCCGTGAAGTTCAAATTGATAGAAAAATCTACAATACTTAGAGGCCCATGTGTATCTGCTGTCTGTCTATAAATATAGCTGCACCTATCATGATTGTTGGAGGCAAGAGTATGAATGATTATAATTAGAAGTGTAATTTTCTGCAATGGCATTTGTCATTTGTCACACACTTCATTTAGTTTCCTTGTTTTTATATATAATATGAAACGGCATATTGTTTTTCGAATTCATAATTTCCTTCCTAGCTTCCCATCAAAAAGTGGTGTCTTTTGTCACACACGTTTAAGGCTTTAAGGAATATGTTAGCAGCTGTGTGCCATTTAGTCAGAAATAAATGATTAACTCTACCTTACAAAATTAAGGAACTCTTTCCCTTGGTGAAAATGACAATTATGCTGCTTTTTTTTTTTAATGAAATGAAACCTCCTGTTCATGAAGTTGCAGATGGTCTTGACTTAAACCTGACCTTTCTTAAATTATAGACATGAATTATTTCCTCAGGAAGATGCTGTTGTGATCACATTACTACCAGAAATGTCATAATAGGCCGTCATATATTTAGAGTTCAGAAGTCACACAAAAAACATTAAAGCTATATTTACAGCCTTTAAATCAGCTTTAACCTTTATACTGCAGAGTCATTTACTCTCCATAAAACATGCTGGTTGCTTGTATAATTGTAATTTTTACAAAAATTGAGCAAAAGTACTTTACTCTGTAATGGTTTATGTAACGTGGTTTCAAAATGCACTCAGTCTTTAAAAAATATTCCCACGAAAAGTGTCTTGATATACCAGACACTGAGGTTCATCTAAATATATGATATTTATGAGTTCACATCTTACATAAATAGCAATGTATACATTTCTATGGCGTTATGGCAATCCTGGAACATTGCAGTGATTGACTGACTGACTGACTGGTATCTAACCACATAGTGTCCACATAGACCAATTTTCTCCATGATGATTTATCCTTAACCTGGTCTTTCAGGTTTCCTAACTGGGCACCATTGCTTCTATAACCAAGTCCATCTACCTTGTTGCTGGTCTTCTCCTTCCTTCCACCATTCTCACTATTAGAGACTTCTCCAGAGAGCTGGGTCTTCACAAAATGTAGGATAATTTGAGCCTGGTCATTTGTGCCTTAAGAGAGAACTTTGAATTGATTTGTTTCCTTGAATTAATGCATATTCCTTCTGAGAATATATTTAAATATTATAGTTCACCTTTAATTTAAATTTAAAAAAGAGAACCAGTTTGGTATAATGTGAAGGTGCTGGCTTAGAAACCAAGAGACTATGAATTCCAGTCCTGCCTTCGGCATGAAAACCAGTGACTTTGGTTCTAGTCCTGCCTTGGGCATGAAAACCAGTGACACAGTCTCTCAGCCTAACTTACCTCAGAACAACAGAAAAAACAGATATGGAGTGTAATATGTAACAACAATAAACAAGTTACAATTCTTTATACAATTCTATAATACAAACATATATTTATGTGTGTGTGTATACATTTATATATTCCTAATACAAGTAGGATATAGGTCTATCCTGCTGTTTTAACCTGTTATGCTTTTTATAAATAAGTCCCGTACTGTATTTCTTTATATGTATCCATACACAAGTCTTACTTACATCTATAGGCAATCCGCTCATACGTAGAAAGTGTAATCAGATCTTCAATTCGTTGAATAAATGGGGCCATACATTTATCTTTCCCATGTTGCAGTATCAATCTTTTCGATATAATAAGGTCACGGAGAATCTATTTACATTGTCCAATTGTCAAATTGCATGTACCATGGTATCTAATTCCAGAAAATATTATCCTCTGAAAACTTTAGCTTTTGTTGCACACTTATATAATTCCACTGCTTTCTCCCAAACAATAGGGTATTGAAAAAGCATGTGTTTTAAAGAAGCATTATTATTACATATCCAACAAATATGCTGTCCTGGACAATTCTTTTTTATACAAATATAATGGAATCCAATACATTCTAAATGTTATTTGTATAAGTTGTCGTTTAAGGTCCATTGATACTCTAGGGATAAGTTGTCGTTTAAGGTCCATTGATACTCTAGGGATAGAAGTTGTCGTTTAAGGTCCATTGATACTCTAGGGATAGAAGTTAAAACACTTTTCCATTGTCTAGGCAATATAGGAACTCTAATTCTTTATTCCAGTCATTTCTTTACAGAAATACATTCTTTTGTCCCGGCTCTGCTTTTCCTTTGACACTATTTGCATTGCCTTCAACTCTTATGGCTCTGAAAGTAATTGCACAATTTGGATATGCTCCATATCAAACCGAAGATAAGGAATAGAGCTTAGCTAACAGCTAAGCTACTAACAGTTCCTGAATATCTTGATTACCTTAAGGGGGGGGGGGGAAAGAAACTCAGGGTGTGTGGTGAGAATGTACATTACAGGTAGACCTTGACTTATGACCATAATTGAGCCTGCAATTTTGATTGTAAGGAGTGACGGTCATAAAGAGGGTCATCGTGTGTGACCATGCCTGATTTTATGGCCTTTTTGAAAGTGGTCATAAAGTGAATACTGCAGTTACAATGTAAGTACTGTGATTGTTAAACTAACCCATTGTTCTCTGTTACACACTTTTTTTTTTTTTTGCTGGAAACTGGAAATAGATGCTGGTTTTCAGCAAAAGCATAACAAATTGCAGTAATATAGCCACAGGATGCTGCAGATGACTGTAAATGGGGGCCGATGGCCGAGCACCGAAAATATGGGGAGAACCTGAGTGTAAGAACTAAACCTTCTTGTTAGAACCAGTTTGGTCTAGTGGCTAAAGCATCAGGCTAGAAAGTGGGAGTCTGTGAATTCAAGTCCCACCTTAACCAGGAAAGTCACCTGGCTGACTTTGGGCCAGTCATTCTCTCTCAGAAGTATTTTAAAGTGGAATCAGAGGTGTTGGAAGGCAGAAAGGCTGATCAAATATTCCATGTATATAGCCAATAGGTCCCATTGATTGTCAGACATCATTACATTATATTACATCAGCGGTCCCCAATTTTTTTGGCACCAAGGACTAGTTTCATGGAAGACGATTTTTCCATGCACTGGGAAGGGGGGGGTATAAGGGGGGGAGAAGAGGAGCCCACGACCAGGATCCCGCACATGAGCAGTTTCTCTCGCCTGCTGCTCGCCTCTAGTTGTGAGGCCCAGTTCCTAACAGGCCATGGACTAGTACCGTTCCGCAACCTAGGGATTGGGGACATCTGAATTATGTACCTTATATATTATATTACACTATATGCTATATTGCACCAGTTTGATCTAGTGTTTAAGGTACCAATCATTAGTAAAAGTAAAAGTCAGGAGACTGTGAGCTCTAGTCTGCCTTAGGCATGAAGGCCAACTGAAGGATTTGGGGCCAATTATTCTCTCTCAGCCAAACTCGCCTCACAGAGTTGTTATTATGCGGAAAATAAGAGGAGAAAGGAGTATTAGGTATGTTCACCACCTTTAGTTGTATATGGGAAAAAAAGGTTGGATTTTAAAAAAGCCCCTGTAAATAGATATAATTGGTAGCCATTATGCTGGTTAATTGGAATCATGGAACACTTCAAATGGCTGAAGCAATGCTGGCCAGATTACAGAAAACACACCAAAAATAGGAATAATAAGAAGAAAAAGGCTGGGTCAGTACATGAGTAGAGGATGTCAACAACGCAAGGAAAGTGATAGAATGGATTGTCAACAACAAACCTGTCTCAGATTATTACAAGGAGCTGATAACAAGGAATGTCAACAAGAAGGAACGGTTTCAGAACGTTGTAAAAGAATGACAAAAACAATAATGAAGACAGTGTTTGCTCTCATATCAAAAAGGGAAATTTGTTATAATGAAAGGTTTCTCTCGGACAACAATAACAACAGCAGATTTCTTACAACAAAAGACAAAGCTTCTCACAACAAACCATCCTTCTCAGGCTGCCAACAGGAAAAACTATATATAGTCAGAAAATAAACTCTTTAAGAATTCATCAGACCATCAGAGCAAAAGCTCCATTTATGTGTACTTGTGCATAAGCTCATTTTTTTCATCTGACCTCATACCTGCTTTGCATTAGTTACCCAAAAGTGTAGTGATGCAAGCATTATTGATAAATGGGTGAAGGAAAAGGAACTAGTATTTATAATTATGATTACTGTGCTTATGAGAAAAGTTAATTGTGCTTTATAGTTTCCATAAAGCTATCTTTATCACAGCTATCTCAGTTTAAGTCTCTGTACGTTGGGAAGGGGGCATGATGGCTCAGTGACTAAAGACACTGAGTTTGTCAGCTGACAGCCCGGGTTCGAGACTCGAGCGCTGTGTGACAGGGTGAGTTCCCGTTACTTGCCCCAGCTTCTGCCCACCAAGCAATTCAAAAGCGTGTAAATGCAAGTAGATAAATAGGTACCACTTTGGTGGGAAGATAAGAGTGTTTCCTACTCTTTGATGTATAGTCATACTGGCCACATGACCACGGAAATATCTTTGGACAATGCTGGCTCTTTCAGCTAAGAAATGGAGATGAGAAATTGGACTTGACCGGATAAGGAAAACCTTTACCTTCACTTTTATGTTTGGAAAGAGCCAACTATGCTGGAAGTGAGGGAATCAAGCAAGGGCTTAGTTTGGAGTTCTTCTGCAGCCACAAAAGGCATAAACTTGACTGCTCCCAAGATCCATGAAGCCTTATCAGGCTGTTCCCAGGGAGAGGTCTGGGAAGATTCTTATAATTTAGGTGGAGGATAATAAAGTTGCTTGCTTTAGCTATTTGTGAGCGGCTCTGGTTGCTTGCACCTGACATTCTATGCTTTATATGTTTAGAAATAAAAGGTATATAAAAGGGGAATGACTGAAGTTGCATTTGGATTGTTCAATACCTTCTTTATTGATCCGGCATCATATATTTAATCACAGTGCCTTGCTGGGGGAATAAAATAACATAAGCGACCTCTGGAAGGTGTTAACAGAATTACTTCCATGGGGAAAGAGGTTATTCCGAGACATTTTCTGGGCAAGACTGGAAATAATGTTTTTCACTGTTAATCCTCTATGCCCAATTTCCTGTTATTGACACATCAAATACAGGTACTGACACAAGTGAAAATGGCCCTGTAATGAACTTATGTACATTTCTTAGATGTATTAGTAAGGTTTACTATTTCTCAGACCGCTCGCCAGCCTGGGCACTCCAACAAACCACGCTGAGACGAGATGCTCGAGCAAACAGAAAAGCACTTTATTTTCGTCTTCCGGGAAGCCGTAGATTACGCTGAGTTCACCAAAAGGGATAACACAAAGTCGGCGTTGGGATTCCCTCACCCCAACTCTGTTTAAATAGCCGCGCTGTACAACCAGCCAATCAGCACTGCTTCCAGGTTCCACCCCACCCATTATGCAAATTGTAAGTGTCTCTCATTAATCATGGTTAGCCTAGCCTGTCCGCAGCGTGACCGACCGCCTAGCCCGTGACACCCCCTCCACCATTGTGCCCATGCATTTTCTCTTGATAGCAGGTGTGTTCTCTCTGTCCCACCTAGCAGGTAAGTCCTTTGCCCTGATGTGTCGAGCTGGGCAGGCTCGACACTATTAAAGACTTTAAAAATATCTACTTGTGGAAATTTTAACTGATTACCCTGAAATAACAGTACTAATCTTAATGATAGCAGGATTTGAAAATTTGTCTGTGTGGAAATTGTGTTATTTTCTTTGAAAGGAATGATTAAGTAACGAGACTCACATTGCAAATAAATTTACCACTGTATAAGCTTACCATATGTTCTCTAAAATTGTCTTCAGCAGCAAGTGAGAAGTCGCCATTAATTTTTTAGGGTTTTCAGTAACAGAAAGTTAATTTGATAAGCACACATTTGATTAAAATGGATGCTTATGAGTAGGTCTACAAAACAGTATTCTAAAACTTTTTTAGTAGAATTTTAAATCTTGTCCAGAATTGCACTTACAACAGCAATGTAATGAGTAAATTACCCCACTGTGTATTAGTAGTAAAATCTGATGCAAGGCTACTCAGAAGATGCAATGAGGTTTATTCCCAAGTATAAATATATATAAGATGGAAGCATAAATTATTAATACTGTATGAAGTATTACTTATGGCAACTTAATGGTAGGAACAGCATTCTGTTAGTTTTAAAAATACTAATTGCATTTTACTATTCACAAATCAATGTGTTTTTTAAATTTCCTCTTGCAAAACATTCAAATATTTAGATGAAGATTAATATCTGTATTTTAAAAATCCATTATATTTACCAACACTTTTTTTTAATAAATAAGGAAACTATCCTCAGTCACATTCTTCTGGCTTTTGATATATTAAAAGAAAATAGCAAGTCTTTTTGGACTGTTTTGCTCAGTAATAAAAATATGGAATTATGATGGATAAAAAGTAAATTTTTCTCTGAATCAATCCTGACTATTTGTGCATGTTTATATAGTTGTCTTGGTAACAATACCAAAATGGTTTGCTCTTATCTGCTCTAATATAGTCTCACCTAACGTTGTTAGATCACCTAATTCCTCGTGAATTCACATTTAAGTATTAAACTGGTCCCATTGTACTCTGTTTAGCTTTTATTAGCCATGATGTTAAGTACTGTTGTCTACAGTGACAAATATATACACTCTTATGCATTGGCTATTGTGTATACCCAGAATATATCAAATTATTTTGGCTAGTATCCCTAAATTGTAAGATTACAACCTCAAATTCAGTCATACAGATAGCTCCCAGCGTATAACTCGATCATCACATGACCAAATCCAGTTTTAGTCTTTTTTTGTGTGGCAATTGTTAAATCAGCAGTCGTTAAGTGAACCCATTGTTTGCTATGCGATGGTTTTTACCAAAAATTGGAAGTAAATGCTGGTTCCAGCAAAAATGTCATAAATCATGCTCACAGGAGCACGTATACAAACAGCTGTAAACACTGGAGGGTTGCTGAGCAACCAAAATTGGTCACATGACCGGGAGGTTTGATGTCAGAACTTCAAAAAAGGGTTATTATGTCTGTTTTGGAAAGAGCCATTATAATTTTGAATGGTCACTAAGCGAATAGGCTACCCGTAATAAACTGAATTCAGGAAACATGGATAAAATAAGCCATTTTCTTCTGGATAACATTATGTGATGACTTCAAAATCCCATGCAATGGGATTAATAGCCCACAGGAAGGTCCCCATTTCATATTTTCTAAAAAAAAACATGTAGAAAGTGAGGATTTGGGGCTGACATGACCCTCATTTTTCTGAGAAGATGGTTGAAAGGAAAATATCTCTTTCTGTATATTTTAAAAAACAACAATACCTTGCATTATAGGATTTGGTGAGCCGGGCATAAACCATTCTGACAGGCCAGCAAATTGAACTGCTAACAATATTAGGGGAATTATTATTATTATTATTTTAATAGAAAAGGGATTTTGACTTACTTACTAATAATTCAATATGAAGATCAAGAATAGATATTCATCTCAAATTTAAATATTTAACATTTTCACAAGTTGGTGACTACAAGAAAATGCATTACATTTAGATGGGATTTAATCTTTGACACGAAGCTGATATTTGCATAGGGTGACAAATATCAAACTGACATTATGCTGTCTCATTTGATGACTTCCAAATGTCATAGTGCAGGAACTTACGCATGGGGACTTTGGTATTTTTAGATAGTGTCAGTTTAAAAGACATTTACATTGACTGGGTTTAAAAAATATTGAAATGTATTAAAAAAACCCACCAAAAGACAGAAAGGAAAAGCAGGAATGCAACAGTAATAAAAGTTTGTTGTGAAAGTTTCAATTCTTTTTTATACAGAAGATGAATACTTTTACTGCTTGTTTCCTGTTGTTTTACAAACTTAATTCTACTTATTTGTACTGAATTGTTCATCTGACATAGAAAGAACTTCTACCTTTATCTCTACCTTCTCCCTGCCCAAGTAGTCCATACTGATGTATCATTCTTACCCTTTAAACAGGATTTAAGTTTTCCAGTTCCTGCATATTTTTATCTATATACAATGCAACACCCCCCATCCTGTTCCTTTTGAATAATTGTAATTTTACAGTGTTATGTGCCAATCGTGATCGTCATTTCACCAAGTTTCAGCGGTGCCTATCATGTCGTATTGGTGGGGATACTACCACTGTTGTAAATACATGCCAGTTGTCTGAATTTTAATCACGTGACCACGTTGATGCTACGAAAGTCGTACGTGCAAGGACCTTAAGTCATGTTTTTAGTGCCATTGCAATTTTGAATGGTTACCTACTGAATGGTTGTGAGTTGAGGGCTACCGGTACATACATTTCTTTCAGAATGAAAGAAAAAGAATAATTTGGTTTTTGTGGTCTCTGGGCAACCTCATTAATGAGTTCTACATTTGTGAAAATATTTTTCAAGCACAATCTTTGTTAACTGTCCCGCTTGAATTATCCAAGATGAAGGATGCTCTGAGAACATCTTTATGATCGTTTCCAACAATTAGTAATTTAACAACACAACATGTTGTTCAAGGATTCTTATACAGTTTGAAATATAAAATAAGGCAGTGATTGTTAATGTATCAGCTTTACTTGGATTGTTAATATTGTACTATTCTAGCATATTTCTAGATGCCTCATATGACTATTTATTTATAAATAACTTAAGGGCCTGGTGGCTCAGCAGACTAAAGCATTGTGATTAACACCAGCTGTCTGCAATTACTGTAAGTTCGAATCTTACCAGGCTCAAGGTTGACTCAGCCTTCCATCCTTCTAAGGTAGGTAAAATGAGGACTCAGTTTGTGGGGGCAATAAGCTGACTTTGCATAAATATACAAAAGTATGAAGGCTATTGCTTAACGCATTGTAAGCCGCCCTGAATCTTCAGGGAGTAGGGCGGTATATAAATCCAATAAATCCTAATCCTAATCCTAATCCTTCAGAGAAGGGCGGCATATAAATCAAATTAAAAAAAAAAGGTGAGAAACATACTGGTACATAATCCTTCTACTTCATCCTACTTTCCCCACAACAACAATCCTGTGAGGTGGTTTGGGTTGAGAGTGAGTGACTTTATGCAGAGAATTATTTACTTCAACAACACTTCATGAAAGTTACCTTTTTAATTTCCGGTCTCCTCTCAACAACAGGTAGCTCTAGGTTCAGCCTGCTTCTTCTCCTCTTCATCCGACAGAATGAGGATAGTTTTCACCAACAGCCATTAGGTAGATCTGGACCAGGGAAAGCCAGGTTTTAACGAAAGACCACCTACTTTGCATAGCTGAAATCTGAGCATATCTCATGTACTAATCCTATTATTCTAAGCACTGTTCCAGCCTCCTCTCCCCCAAAGATGGGTAGGATGACAGTATCCATAATCCAGCTGCATTGGACTTTCAGAATGTTATGGAGTGTTGTCCAACACTTCTCAAGGATCTCATGTTGGGAGATGCTAAAATAAAGAATACAGGTAGTCCTTGACTTATGACCACAACTGAGGCCAACATTTTTGTTGTAAAGTGAATCTGGCTTCCCCATTGACTGCTTATTGGAAGGTCTCAAAAGAAGACCACATGACCTCAGGACACTGCAATCATCATAAATATGAACCAGCGGCCAAGCATCCAAATTTTGATCACGTGACTGTGAGGGTGCTGCAACAGTCGTAGGTGTGAAAAATGGTCATAACTCACTTTTTTCAGCACCATTGTAATTTGAATGGTCACAAACTGTTGAGCTGAGGACTACCTGTATTGATACCGAAGCACTAAAGCAGTGTTTCTCAAACTTTTCAAAACTTTTTAACTTATTTATTATTCATTTATTTATACCTTGCCTTTATTATGTTTACAAATAACTCAAGGTGGAAAGCACACACACGACTCCTTTCTCTTCCTATTTTTCCCTACAACAACAATAACAACTCTGTGAGCTAGGTTGGATTGAGTTGAGAGAGAGTGAGGCTGGCCCAAAAATCACCCAGCCCACTTTCACGGTCTAAGGCAGAACTTGAAATCACAAGTCTCCCACTGTCTTGCCTGGTGGTGCCGCTAGACAAAAACTTTAGGATCCGTAGACTTCTGCAAAACATATAATTCACAATTCGTCTCATCTCTTCCCTGGGGACATCATCAGTGGGGGATTAACGTCTTCCAGTTGCAATCTGCGGCTGTTTTGCAACGCGGGACTCGGTCCTCAGCTGCAAGGCGTCTGAAACACCCTTTTCAGTGCTGAACACTGAAAGCAAACGCAGCGCCCCCTGGTGGGGAATATATTTAATTTCTCCTCCGCTCTGGTTTTTCCCGCGGGCGGAAGTGGAAAAGCTGCCCTTGCCTGGTGGCTTGGCGGCCAGTGCGGGGCGGCAGCGAGAAGTCGCTTTGCTGCCATGTCGGCGGTAGCTTTGGAGGAGCTGTCTGCCATTGCTGCTATTTACTGTGGGCGAGAAGAATGCGAGGTGCTGGAAGTGTCAGGTGATTGCTTTGCCCTGGTCGCCGCCTTTACCTGGATCGTAATCGCGACGTGCTTTTTGTCTCGAGGGAAAAAGGAGCCAGGGGTTCCCCCCACCCCCTAAAACAAGGCTCACCATCGGGGCCTCCCAGATACTGGGGCTGCTGATATTCCTGCCCCATCTGCAACTCGGAGAGGGGATATTGGGAAGTCCAGTTAGGGTAACCTCCCCCCAAGAGCCAGCAGTTTTGCACTTACAAATATAGTTATTTTCTTTTTAAATCCCAAACGTGCTCCTCGTTTCTCCCTTTACACCATTAACTAGTAATAGTAACTGAGTTGGAAGGGACCTTGGAGGTCATCTAGTCCAACCCCCTGCTCACGCAGGAAACCTATACTAGGGATTTGAACCACCAACCACCGACCTTTCTGATCGACAAGCATAGTGTCTTAGCCACTGAGCCACCTTGTCAGGCACATTAATTAATTAATCTAATTGGCATGCGATTCTTTGTATGGTGGAGTGCTTTGAATTCCCTCTGAAGAATCAAATGATTTGAAGCTGAAAGAGCTCCAGGTTTTAGCCAGGTTCTTTGCCTTGTACCTGACTCTCCCTCACCCATTTAGAAAGGCAAGAGTTTAAATTATATAGAACAGAACAGCGCTGGAAAGGACCTTGGAGATCATCTAGTCCAACCCTTTGCTCCAGCAGGAGACCCTGTAACATTTCAGATAGGTGGCTCTCCAGTTTTTTCTTAAAAACCTCCAGTGATAAAGCACCTTAAACATCTGAAGGCAAGAGTTCAATAGAAACTCTAGGATATATCCTATTACACTGCTCCTAAAACAAGGTTTCTAGACAGATCCTTACATACTCTGTCCTGAAGGAATTCCCAGGTAAAGAGAATGATTTCTATTTAATGATGCTACTATCAGACAAGGACTAGAAAATAACCTTAAAGTCTCCCAATTCTCGACTACCATTTGTACAATATGGCGTACCATTATTTAGGATTGGAAGTTCTTATAAGAGTATTTTATTTGGATTTATTTTAATAATTACTGTATGCTCTTAATTATTTTTAGACTCAATTATATGTATTGTTTTTCTTTTACACATACACACACACATTCTCTTGTCTGTCTGTCTATCCATCCATCCATCCATCCATCCATCCATCCATCCATCCATCCATCCATCCATCTCTATATGTCATACTACTTTTATTTTTATTTTTTTTATTTTATTCAATATTTTGTTTGTATCTGGTGTTAGGGCTGTAAAAATTTAATTTAATTTAATTTAATTATATAGAGAAGGTCACAATTTCTCCATGGATAGCAGGATTGCCTTCTGGGATGGAAAGAGGAGATTTCTAAAAGCAGTAAAAGCTGATTTCTCTGCTCTTGCACTCTCCTTTTAGTCAATGGCTTTTTAAAATTGGAACCATTCTTGCTACAGTTTGCCACTGATGGATTTGTAGTGTTTTCTGCAAATTGAAAAGCACCATTGGAAAGACTGTGTGTGTGCACAACTGTTTTTGCCCTTATTTAGTGACCATAGTTGGGACCAGCAACTCAGTCATTAAGCAAAGAGGTCTATAAGTGAAAGTGTGACTATAGTTATGATCTTACTTCAGTTTTCTATACAGACCTGTGAAGGTCACAATGTGAGGACGGGTTGCAAAGTTACTTTTTCATCACGGTTGATGAACAAGGTGATCAATAAATGAGGACTATTTGTGTTGTGTTTTTAAAATATTTATGGTGGTGGTGCTCTTAGAGTTACAACATAAGAGATACATAATCTGTACAGTATTATATTTTATGAGGAGTGACTAGCATTGTAAAACCTAATTTAGGTTTTAGACCAGCTAAGTCTTTGATCAGGAGTTTTGAAACATTTTGGAAATACTGCCAGCTCCTTCATTTTTTTTTTGTTTCCCCTCTTTAGCTATATACAGGGGATATAAAAAGTCTACACACCCCTGTTAAAATGCCAGGTTTTTGAAATGTAACATGATTCTATTTTTTTAATTCATTTTTTCCTCTAAAAGATTTCAGTTTGTTTTTCAATTGAATTGTACAGCTTATATGTTATATTAAAGGAGGAACAGAATTCTGAAGTGAGTCATTTTAGTCTGATTTTTTTTTTTTTTTTACATCTCAAAACCCTGGAATTTTATCAGGGATGTGAGGACTTTTTATATCCTCCGTAGCATGCATCTTTTATGTCAAGCAAGAGGTAATACCAGTTTCCTCTGAGATGTGTTTTCTCACCGTTTTTCCCCCTCTTGGCATGGGGATAAATTACTCGATGTAAACTTTTATTTATTTATTTCCCCTGCTCTCAGCTCAAGCGTCCATAAACATGTAAAATGTTCCCATCGCATTCCCTTTCCTCTTGTAAGCATTGCCCTTCCACCCTGTCTATCTGTCAACACCTGCTGGTAAGCTGAACCAAACAGTCTCCTTTGCTGCCAGTAGCCAATGAAAGCCCCAAGACTGCTCTACAAGAGTTTACCTTCAGACTGCTAAATATCACTAATGCCCATTAAATATGCATTCTGGTATGTTTGCAAAAAAACAAAACAAAACACTTTAGCTTCTCTAGTCTGGGATGCTGTTGGCGTATACTCTCTGTCAGAATTTTGTTTGCATGGTGCAGTGGTTTTAAAATACATTTGTGGGAACTGGGGGTTGCTCTAAGGCCGTGATGGCGAACCTGTGGCACGCAGAGCCATATGGCACGCAGAGCCATATCTGTGGGCACGTGAGCATTGCCCTAGGTCAGCTCCAGCACACATGCCAGCTGACTTTCGGGCCTTCCGGGCCCACCGGAAGTTGGGAAACTGGCCGTTTCCAGCCTCCGGAGAGCCTCCGGAGAGGTGGGGAAGGCTGTTTTCACCCTCCCCAGGCTCCACGAAAGCCTCTGGAGCCTGGGGAGGGCAAAAAACAGGCCTACCGGGCCTACCAGTAACCTTTTTGTCGTCGTGTGCCAAAAGCGGGAGAATCACTGGGGGGGGGGGGTCACATGCACATGCACAGGGGGTGGGGCGCGGAGGGCATTAAATTATGGGTGTGGGCACACACGTGCATGACCCTCCTCTGCACTCTCCCGGTTTTGGCACACGGCAAAAAGGTTAACCATCACTGCTCTAAGGCCTGTTGTAGGTTCTAGTGAAAATAGTAGATAAATAAACTTTTTAAAGTAACAACAGGATCATAAAAGTAGCTTAATTTCTAGGGGAGGGTGAGAAAAAGTGATCATTGCCACACTGGCCTCAGCAAATGGCAATGGCTGGTTGATGTTGTCTGGATTTTGAAGCTAAGCAGGATCTTTGATTAGTATTTGGATAGGAGGCAATCAGGTACTTACCAGGTACTTACCAGGTTAGCTCTGAATATCAAAAACTAATTCAGAAGGCGGCAGTGGTAAAACCACCTCCACCCTGCTGCTAAGATGACTGCATGGATTTATTCGTAAAACCTCTAGAAGTCAAACTTGACTTGAAGGATATGTTATTTTCTTGAGGTATTTTCTCTATTTGAGATCTTAGCAGAATTAGGTTTGGTGCTTTGCAGGAAGTGAAAGTTCTCCATTGTGGTTTTGAATGGATAATGAAGAACATGAGAAAATGATCTCTGGGATCTCTAGGCATTTGTACTTGGCCTGAAATCCCCCAATGCTATAAATTGAAAACGACCCACAGATAAGGAATGTAAACTTCTTCAGATGCTCTCTTTAAGCTACTAAAATAGAGAATTGATGGTGTCAAATCTTCAGAGGAGGCTTAAACGCCACCAGCTTTATTCTAACATCTTTTTTCTGACAGAAGCTATTGAATCAGATCAACCAAGGATATTTTGGTGCCAATGTTATATTGCAATAGACCTAGAAAAATTGGTTTCATCCAAGCGTGCTGGAGTAGAACAACAGCCCTTAAGTATCTTGTCTAACTCCTGAAGCTTTATTTATTAAAGATAATCTCATGCAACTGGATCAGAAAGCGTTTTTGGATGCTTCGGTAGAAGCCACTCTTAATGTTGATACCACTGTCAGCAAGTATGAGTGAATTTATCAAAGACCCTAACAAATTAAGCATGGAAAGATCCAAACTGTTCTGATGCCTCTCTCTTGAGATTTAGTTAAAATAAATCTTTTATTGCTGAAAGGGCTCCACTGAATGGTAACTTGATGCAGTGGTGTAGAGAATGAATTTTGCACGTGTAGGAAAACTGTCCCTGAAAACAGTTTGAAAACCACTGATGTGCAACTTATTGTGACAGTTTATCTAGGTGTGTCTCTCTCTATTGCCCGCACTCACATACTCCTCACCAGTTATTCTGAGTATCTAATTTTATTCTGTTTGCATTTGTATTAGCAGGGACAAGTTCCGTTCAGCATCTTTTTCCTGACAGTTTTATTAATTAATTAATTAATTAATTAATTGGGCTTGTATGCCGCCCTCTCTCCAGAGGACTCAGGGCGGCTGACAACAATAAATACACAAATTTATTTATTTATTTGTCAGATTTATATGCCGCCCTTCTCCCGTAGGACTTGGGGCGGCTCACAACAATAAAACAACCCGACAGTAGATAAGATTAAATAATAGTAAAAACCAATTTAAAATCCCCAAATCCCCAAGTTAAAATCCATGGCAGATGAGGGAAGTTGCTGAAAGAGCCATGTCTTTAGGTCAGCACGGAAGGTGCAGAGGTCGAGGGCCGTCCGGAGCCCAGTGGGCAACCCATTCCAGAGGTCAGTGTGACCCCAGAGAACGTTTATGTTGTTAGAATCTAGCTCCATGTGATACTAACCATCTGGTGAGCAATCATGTCACTTAGAGAAATATATATTTAATTATTAATTTAATTGAATAATATATCATATTTTTCAGAGTATAAGATGCACCAGGGTATAAGACGCACCTACCTTTTTTAGTGAGGAAAAGAAGAAAAAGAAATATCCCTCTGCTTCTGCCTCTGAACAATTTTGCCTCCGTGCAGCAAACAGCAAACAGCCTGTGTTACTTTCATTTTCATTTTCAGCATAGCTTGATTAGGACAAGGAAAAAAAATCTGCTCCAGCAATCTACCTCTTTGCAGCAAGCAGCAGAGCCCTACGCAAAACAGCTGAGAGCAAATCAGCTGAGAGTCGGGAGGCTGATCCAATCAACTTGTGCTAATTAGGCTGTGCTGAAGCTGAAAGGAGCTGTTTTTTCTTGCTGTTTGCTTGCAAGGAGGTAACTGCTGCGAGGCAGAGGCCAAAGGGTGGGAGCCAGTGGGTTGGCAGGGCCACATTTGGTATATAAGACGCACCTAAATTTTTCACCCCCTTTTAGAGGGGAAAAAGGTGCGTCTTATACTGCGAAAAATACGGTAGTTACCTTTTTCCTTCCAAGCAAACACTTTAAACTGGCACCTAATATTTTACTAAGATGGTAGCTGGGAGAAAGTACTGCAGTGCTGTTGATTCTCCCAACCCAGCTTCTCTATTTTTGGCACGTACATGATGTGACTGTTCATTTATATCCTGTTTACAGGTAGTTCTCGACTTACAACCACAATTGGGCCCCAAATTAAAGTTGCTAAGCAAGGCATTTAAGTGAATCATGCCCTATTTTATGACCTTTTTTTATCATGGTCATTAAGTGAATTACACAGTTGTTAAGCAAATCTGATTTCCCCCATGGACTTGCTTGTCAGAAGACAGCTGGGAAGGTCGCAAATGGCATTCACTTGACTCCGGGACACTGTAACTATTGTAAATACGCATCAGCTATCAAGTACCTGACTTTTGATCATGTGGCCATGGGGCTGCTGTGACAGTTATAGCAATAGCAATAGCACTTAGACTTATAGTATATACCACTTTACAGTCCTTTTACAACCCTCTCTAACTCGTTTACAGATTCAGCATATTGCCCCCAACAATCTGGGTCTTCATTTTTACCGACCTCGGAAGGATGGAAGGCTGAGTCAACCTTGAGCCTGGTGAGAATCAATCTGCCAAATTGCAGGCAGCCGGCAGTTAGCAGAAGCAGCCTGCAGTACTGTACTCTAACCACTGCGCTACCGCGGCTCAGATAAGTGTGGCGACCAATCATAAGTCCTTTTTTCAGTGATGTTGTAACTTTGAACGGTCACCAAATGAATGGTTTTAAGTCAAGGACTACCTGTATAACGGAAGAGGACTTAAAAGTAGTGTTTGCCAACCTGGGGTTCCTCCAGATTTGTGGACTTCAACCCTGAATCCATATTGTAGACTAAACCCACATTAATCCCTATGGTGGATTGGGATATGGGTAATGTGACCCTCCTGTCATGTTTGATCTCTCAATGACCTTCTTCTGAACTACCTATAATTGTGGGAATGGGGGAACTGTGTTGCTGTAATTCTGGGGTGCCACAAAAGCCAGTATTCTCACTCTTATTATATAACATTTCTCTTCTGACCGAGGCTTCCTGAGAAAGTATAAATCACAATCTTTGTCCCAAAAACCTCTTCTATTGAGACAGCTATGAATTATGGTCATTCACAGTCCATAATGATTCACTAACAGTCTGTGAAGATTCTGACAGATGTCTGCTCAGTTGACACAGTCTTTCAGGGTAATGTTGATAAGCGCCCACCTTTATCTCCCTTGAAATGCTGCCAGAGACCTAATTGTCAATTAATTTTGCAAGGCCAAATGGAGCACAAAGTTAAACTTCTCAGAGCTTGTGTGAACTAATGACTTCCTGCAAAGATTCACGTCCATTTGCTCTCTTTTATGTCTTATGGGAGGGGCCAATCATCTCCAAGCCTTACTCCCGAGTCGCCCTTTTTAAAATTTAATTGTTCTTGCCTTCAGCCAGCTCCGCGCATGCACACACTGGGAACAGGCTCACATTGTTCTTATGCCTCGCTGATGTCAGATTACGGAAGCTCCAGAGGGAGCACACAACTACCAGATGGCCCTGGCCCCCTCTTTGCCTCCAATCAGAGCCCTCATCCGATCCTTCCCCAGACTCCAGGACTGGCCCACGTTCCTCCCCAACCTCCTCACTGTCCGAATCTGGCGGGCCACAACAATTTCCATGAAGTTACTTGGGAAGGTCATTCACCACCGTGGAATCAAGTAGCATCAACGTACCAATGATAATCATCCATATGTCTTCATTTCAGATGGGGCAGAGACAAGGTTGGGGTTCTGTTTTGGTGTCTGGAAATTGTTAGGTTAATGGGAAGAAATATGCTCAGCTCAGTTCCAACAAAACAGAGCATACAAAAGCCCTCTAGTTCCAGAGACGGTTGTAGTGTCATGGGGTCATGTGATCATTTTATGCGGCCTTCTGACAAGCAGAGTCATTGGGGAAATTAGCTTCACTTAACAACTGTGTTGTTAAATTAACAACAAAAGGGTTTCACTTAGCAATTGTGGCAAGAAAAGTTGTAAAATATCACTTAACCACAGAAGTTTTGAGCTTAGTTGTAGTCATACATTGAGGACTGTCTCTAAATATCCGTCAAACTTGGATTTCTCTGGATAATCCTGAAAAATGTAAAATGAGTGTTTGACATAAAGAGCTTGTAGGAAGTGTTTTATGAATAATCATGCTCACCATGGCAATCATGTTCTGAAAGCGCTTAATGATATGCTCTCAAAATGCCCAACCACCCAAAAAGTTGTTTACCTCTGTCTTTCGCTATCAGGATGTTGAATATCCAACTGTGTGCCCCCAAGTGCCACAAATCCAGTTATGAGGTATGTTTCAGTGCATAAACAAGTTTGTGGAAGCAGATTCAAATATTGCAAATATGCAATTATGATATATATTTCAGTTTTGCAAAACAATAATTTTGTAGCTGTAGATCCCAGAAGCATCTTTGTAGCATCTCAATTAGATGTGAATAATTTATGAAACGGCTTTCTCTTAAAATGCAATTTAGTTGGAACAGTGTTCATCCATGTTTAGGACTGGGGGAAAAAATCACAAATACCTGTACATTTAGAAACCTAAAATCTATTGCATTTGTCCCATTTCTAAATATTATGCCCACTAGGGCATACCCAGATTATTCCCTTGGGGCTATTTATTGCCAGTTTAGGAATCACTGATGAAAGAGTTAAAATCTTGCTGCTATAAAGCCCAGTCATGAAATCTAGAAACATGAAGCACATTCCAACCAATTTAATTTGGGTGCAAGAACTGCATGTGTGTTTTGGATTTGACTGTAAATTGGAGATTATATGAGCAATTTGATTGTTTTCTTAGAAATTATGTTTTAAATTGGTGTGCAGGTGAAAGGAGCTGTTAATCTTCTTAAAGGAGCAGTACAGTATATTTAGTCATCTCTTTCTGGCTGTTCAAAATTGTCCTTCCACTTCACGTTGTTGTGACATGCAGGGGAAAATATAACTCATTCGTCCAAATAAGGAATAGTTAGCTAACTTGGATGTGTGTGTATGTATGAATGTATTTATGGGTGGATGGATAGATAGGTAGATATAGAAATAGAGATACATAGATAAGGACACATGGCATCAGGAAAGGCATCCACTCCATGCAGTCACCCCGACTAACCCTAAATTAAGGGATTAGAAAAAGAGACATAAAAAGAGACATAGAACAGAATATTTATAGCTCAGGGTTGAACTGTGGAGTCCTTGATGCTGTTGTGGTCCACCAGCAGCCTGCGAGGCTGGCAGAAGAGTCGGACAGTGAGGAGGCTGGGGAAGAACATGGGCCAGTCCTGGATTCTGGGGAATGCTCAGACGCGGGCTCTGTATTGGAGGCAGAGGTGGGGCTAGGGCCATCTGGGAGTTATGTGCGGATTCTGGAGCCTCCAGAGTCAGACATTAGAGAGGCAGAGGAACAAGGGAGAGCCTGTTCCTAGTGTACGCATACACAGAGCAGTTAAAACAAAAGGGATGTCTCAGGAGTAAGGCTTGGAGATGATTGGCTCCTCCCATAAAACATAAAGGAAGAGCAAAGGCACATGGGCCTTTGCAGGAAGCAATGTTGTGGATGGTGTTGGTTTGTACTTTGAAGCTCCGTTTTTGACTCTGTTTCTCCGTGTGGCCTTGCCAAGATAATTGCCAATTAGGTCTTTGGCAACGTGTCAAAAAAGATAAAGGTGGGTGTTTACCAGCCTTATCCGAAGGATTGTGGCAGACTTCTGTTGGACTATTTATAAACTCTTGATGATTCAGCATGTGCTGTGAATGAAAGGAATTCACAGCCATTAAAATAAAAAAAAGGGGGGGTGGGACTAATTGCGTGCTTTTTACTATATCAGGAAGCCTAGGTCAGAACTGGTGCTCCCTGAGCTTGGTTGTTTTCTTTCAGACATTCCATTATGTAATATCCTTCTAGCACTGATGATGTTATCTAATTGGATAATGAAACATCTGCAAGAAACCCACTGAACTCAGGGAGCACCAAGGATCATGAATAAGTAAGAAATGGCATAAGGAGTTGATACCCGAAGAGCGTCTGCCTCCAGTGTTGTCTGAACTAATTTGGCAATTTGCTGAGCTACATTGAGAGGGAGGGAGATGGTAGAACAGTAATGGTGGATCTCCCACACAGCTTGCACTTTGGCTATTTAGGTGCCTGTGTACTGCTGATACTTTCCTTGAAGCTCTCCAGGTTTCCTGCCCCCACTAGATTTTTAAAGATCCGTGTAATTAAAGCATTAAATTAAAACACGAATGAGTGGGAAGACAGCATATTGCTAAGGAGCGGTCTTAAGTGTAGCCCACCTTCCACTTATTAATGTTTTAATAGCACTTTGGGATCACAGACCTTCTTAGAAACTAAAATACTGGTGGTGTAGTTTGGTGCTGTGTCCACTAGCTCAGGACTGCCGCACCCCCACCCCACCCTCCAAAATGAGAGAGAACATTCCAGAAGCTAAAGAGGATGGTAGAGAGTAGCTTCTTTCATTTTCCTGCTGGTAAAAAGGTTATTTTATGACCCAGCCAAGTAGATTAAAATGTTCATATGTACAAAATGAGAAATGGAAATTGACTTCCCTTAGCTATCAAGGGATCTCTGTTCTAATCTCTTTAGGTCCCCATATCACCGACTGCCCTGAAACTGGTATCTTGAAAATCTTTTTTTATTTAAAAGTCAGCTTATGTTTGGGAGGTACTTTTCTAAAAGATGGCTGAGTTAAATAAAGAAACCTTAGAAGACCAGAGGACAGATGTCTTGAGGACTGTTGACTTAGGAGGTGAAGTGAGGGGCTTTTCCCCTTCCACTCGTGGTATATAAAAACAAGAACTTCTCAAAGCTTGAAATTACATGGTTAACATTCAGAGGAAGATTTATTGAAAACGATTTCTGTATGAATTTAAATAAGCTAATTAACGAAGGCTTGTTTTTCTTTATTTGCCTAGTCCCCAAGATTAATGTTGCAGATAGAATGACATAATTTACTTATTAATCTGTTCTCTTCTCTGCTAGGGTTTGCTCATCCAGCTTGTCATATCTGTAAATGTTCATCAAAACTTGGATTTCTGTAGATAACTCTGAGCAATACAGAATGAATATATGATGCAGAAAGTTTGCAGATGTGGAATCAGAAGCCGACACCAAACACGGGAAACCGTTTTAAGTGTGCAGGCACTATTTGCTGGGATAAGCATCCGTTTGCAGCAGTGTGAAAGTGTGTGCAAGAATTCAGCTTATTAGCACCGTAAATGTCAACAGTATGATAATATACTGCTCTTCATCTCAGATAGCACTTCTGCTGACAGAGCAGGCCAATATAATGTGTTATTAAAGTGAAATACATTTCTGTCAGGCCCAAAACCAAGAATGACATGCAGTGATTCTTCCAAGCTGAGTTCTTTATTGTTTTCACACTTATAGACAAGATCTTGCCAGACTGAAGCCTTTACATCTACAATATAGTTGGTGAACTATTAATGAGGGGTTGTCTTTACCCCCTGAGTTGAAGAAGCTTCTTGGATGAGAAGCGAAATGTCTTCAAGGGAAAAAAAACCCCAAAGTCCTGTTGCCTTTTGAAAAAGCACTTTTGGGACAAAGAGAACTAAGAATAATAAATTCAGTTGTCAAGGTCAAGCAGGAATCAAGCAGGAGTCAAGGTGTTTTAATGGATCATCACAATAATAATATATGTTGAATGACTTTGTTTATGAAATAAGTAAAACAATCACAATGCTTTGGTATTATTTCTTCAGTCAGACTCTTCTTATATACTGTACCTGTAAGATGCACATACTGTAAAAGACTGATAACTTTCAGTGACAAAGAAATACAAAACTACAGAACACCTAAAAGGAAGCAATATTTTTTTCTTAGAACCTTAAATATTACTAATACGGATCCAGTAGTTGTTCATGTTTGCAAGGGAAAAATAAGCTAATGTGTTGTGATAAGAACATGGAAGCATCTTATATCATCTTAAAGACGGTCCAAATAATATGCCCACGTAGATTAGAGATTATGTCATCCAAGGCACTTAACAAATGCTTATATCATTAAATTTTAATTTTTAAGGTGCAATGGCATTTTTGTTATTTTTGTTTTCCATTTTGGGCCGTCATAATTTCAGTAGGTATTGTTGCTGTAATGTCTTCTAATCTCCCTTTCCCTCTCCCTAACTCCCTCCCTCCCTCTCTCTTTCCTGAAGTTGTTTATTGGCAAGGTTTTTCAGAAGTAGTTTGTCATTGCCTCCTTCCTAGGGTTGACAGAAATTGACTGACCTCAGGTTACTCAGCTGGCTTCACACCAAGATGGGACTAGAACTCATAGTCTCCAGGTTTCTAGTCCAATGCCTTAAATGCTATAAATTGGCTGTAATGACTTCTTAGCTTCACTTAATTTATTTGCTGCATACAGCAAATGGGATTGTGGTACCATCATCATTGCTACAGTAAAAAGAAAAAAGAAAAAAAGAACAACCTCATAGACACAGCTGGTCATCTTGATTTCTTAAAGACCATAGGATTATTTGGTTTCCCAGGGAGGCGATGGCACAGAAACTTAATGATGCTGGATGTGCTGAGAAGTTGCCAGCACTCCAGTGGTTTGAGTCCAGCTTTGTAGGACAGGGTGAGCTCCCCTCTCTGAAAAATACTGCACTTTAATACTACATTGTGTGATAAACTATAGTGGGACAACCTTGCTGCTGTGAAAAAGGCAATTCTGATACCATTTCTGAGAAGCTAATCAGCAAATTAGCAAAGTTATTTCCAATTCTCTATATTACTAGACCTGTATATAATCAGAAGAAGCAAATATGGACAGAGGACAGCTTCCTTCCAGATCCAAGCCTATGAACTCCATCTTGCCTTACTAAAGATCAGGTCTATGGCTACATCACTGTGTAGATGCAGTCAGGGCATCCCTACTACCTCCTCTTCCTGGTGTAGAACTAAAAATGTACCTCCTGGTGAGTTAGATCCTATTCTTATGGGGCATTGAAAGATAGTCGAAAGTTAGTTGACTCAGTCCCTTTGGACAAACCAAATATCTAAGATGAATATGCTTCTACCATAGTGCTTGAAGCAGTCTTCTGCAGCCTGGGTGGAGATTTGGAGACTGGTTGTTGAAAGATATCTGTAGCGCATGAAGATAGGGAAGACTGGTTGATAGTTCAGTGGCCTTTTTTCATTGGCGGTATTGCACCCCTATGTAATATATAAAGGTATGCCTGTGAAGGCTCTTTGAAAATGTTGCCTTGCCTCCCATTAGTCATTCTCAAAGCTGCCTAAATCATTTCAGTTTGTGTCACTCATTAAATAGCTTTGTCTGTTGTTTTATAGAGGGCATTGAAGGTTGTGAAGCTGGGGGGTGGAGGGACTGAGATCAGTGGAAAAAGGATAAAACTTGGGAGGTAGGGCAGAGACAAGCCACTTCAAAAGAACTCATCTGAAGCTTGGGACAGCTCCACTGAATCTTTCAAATCTGTCTTCTCCCCGAAGAATGAATCAACTTGACATTTTAGCAACTTTTTGAAGAAATGGGGTGAAGTAGTTGAAACACATCAAAGAGCAAAAAACAGCAAGGATCTGAAAAAAGAGCATCTTTCATCTTGCTCTCTAATTATTTTTCTCTTTTAGTCAGAAGCAGATGAGGTCCCTTGTCCTCTTTTAATTTCACAAAAGGACTCTTAACGGTATTGTTTTACGTTAGCTACAATCCTGTCAGGAAACGGTACATTACAAATCATGTACTGTGATCTGCTTTTAAAAAGTTGTCTCTTGCTTATATGAATTTCTTTAGCCAGGTTCTTCCTACGTAAACCAAGATTTTTATGCAGCCCTAGTTCAGTGAAATCACAGTCCACTAGTTTCTAGGCTTTTTTTCTGGCAGCCAGCAAACCCTCTGCTGCCCATTGGGAGACTAAGATAGATCTATTTCGGGCTTATAAGCCCTCATCAGTTAGCCACACCCTCATCCCATGCAGCCCTAGTTCAGTGAAATCACAATCCACTAGTTTCTAGGCTTTTTTTCTGACAGCCAGCAGACCAAATACTGTACATTTACAGGGAGGATACATGGGATGGGGGTGTGGCTAACTGATGAGGGCTTATAAGTCTAAAATAGATCTATCTTAGTCTCCCAATGGGCAGCAGAGGGTCTGCTAGCTGCCAGAAAAAAAAGCCTAGAAACTAGTGGATTGTGATTTCACTGAATTAGGGCTGCATAAAAATCTTGGTTTACATAGGAAGAACCTGGCTAAAGAGAAATATACATAAAGCCTACGAAAAGGAAAGAAAACAAATACTGTACCTTTACAGGGAGGATACATGGGATGAGGGTGTGGCTAACTGATGAGGGTTTATAAGCCTGAAATAGATCTATCTTAGTCTGCCAATAGGCAGCAGAGGGTCTGCTGGCTGCCAAAAAAAAAAGCCTAGAAACTAGTGGATTGTGATTTCACTGAACTAGGGCTGCATAAAAATCTTGGTTTACATAGGAAGAACCTGGTTAAAGAGAAATCTATCTCTATCTATCTGTCTGTCTGTCTGTCTGTCTAGCTGTCTAGCTGTCTAGCTATCTTGGATTTGGCATTTTTATTCATTTATTTGTAGTGCTTTAAAAGCCGTGGGTGGTGCAGTGGTTAGAATGCAGTATTGCAGGCTAATTCTACTGAGTGCCAGCAGTTCGATCCTAACTGGCTCAAGGTTGACTCAGCCTTTCATCCTTCCGAAGTCAGTAAAATGAGGACCCAGATATGTTAACTCTGTAAACAGCTTAGAGAGGGCTGTAAAGCACTGTGAAGTGGTATATAAGTCTAACTTAGTGGTTCCCAACCTTTTTTTGGCCATGCCCCACCTAAGCATCTCTAAAATCCTGATGCCTCCCCTGTGACATATAATTCTTACTATTAAAAAAGTGAAGTCCTACTCACACAGAGGAAGCCTAAAAGGCCATTAACTTGGTTTAAACAAGGTTCCAATTGCCTCCATTAAAAATTAAATTGCCCTCCTGTGGGGCGTGGGCCCCACGTTGGGAACCACTGGTCTAAGTGCTATTGCTACACTGAAAAAAAGTGATTTATGACTGTTTTTCATATTACAACTATTGTAGCATCCCCATAGTCACATGATCAAAATTCAGAAGCTTGGCAACCGACTCATGTTTATGACGGTTGCAGTGTTCTGGGGTCTGGTAATCACCTTTTGCAACCTTCTGACAAGCCAACTTAATTTAACAACTGTGTTACAAACTGCAACCATAGTACAGCTTAATAACTACAGTGACTCACTTAACAACTGTGGCAAGAAAAGTCGTAATGGGGCAAAATTCACTTAACAACTGCCTTGCTTAGCAACGTAAATTTTGGGCTCAATTGGGATCATAAGTCAAAAACTACTTGTACAGTACTTAGTTTTTTTAGTTGCAGCAAACTCTCATGGAAATGTGATCTGGGCAGCCTATTTACTATAGCTAATATGTGACCTAATTCAGGGGTTCAAATATGCTCCTAGCATGGAAGGTTCTGCTTAATTTTGTAGCCTATACACGTAGTCTTTGACATAACGACCATAACTGAGCCCAAAATTTCTGTTGTTAAGTGAGACATTTGTTAAGTGAGCTTTGCCCCATTTTACGACTTTTCTTCCCATAGTTGTTAAGTGAATCACTGCAGTTGATAAGTTAGTAACCTGGTTGTTAAGTGAATCTGGCTTCCCTATTGACTTTGCTTGTCAGACGATCGCAAAAGAGGATCATGTGACCCTGGGACACGGCAAAGGTCATAAATATGAACCAGTTGCTAAGCATCTGAATTTTGACCATGAGGATGCTGTAAAGGTCATAACTATGAAAAACGGTCATAAGTCACATTTTTCAGTGCCGTTGTAACTTTGAACAGTCACTAAATGAACTGTTGTAAGTTGAGGACTACCTGTATTTTCTCTCAACTTAACTTACCTCACAAGACTGCTGATCTGAGGATAAAAACGAATGGAAATTCTCATATAAGCCACTTTAAATTCCTGGAGAAAAAGTAGAATAAGCCTATCAAACTAATAATAAGAAATAAGTCTTGTATTAGAATCATGGCTGTTATTTTGACAAGCTATTTATTGTTGTAGAAAAAACTCATATATAATAGTATCTCTAGACCACGCAGTGTAAAAATCCCATTTTTCTACTTCCTTATCTATTGCCCCATCTGAGACCATTCTTCATGTAACAGGACAAGCACCAAATCTTCCCTCTAATATATCTCCTTGTACAAAAATTGAGGGTTATTCCTATCCATATATATGGAATTTCCATTTAATTGGCTATGGCTGGATGAGATACCCTGACTGTGGCCAAGTATAAAATTGGCCTCTGTTTTAAGTGTCATGTAGACAGCAATAGCACTTAGACTTACAGTATATACTGCGTCACAGTGCTTTACATCCCTCTCTAAGCGGTTTACAGAGTCAGCTTTTTGCCCTCAAGAAACTGGATCCTCATTTTACTGACCTCGGAAGAATGGAAGGCTGAGTCAACCTTGAGCTGGTTAGATTCGAACTGCTAAACTGAAGGCAGCCGGCAGCCAGCAATCAGCAGAAGTAGCCTGCAGTACTTCATTCTAACCACTGCGCCACCACTAATTAAGACTCTGGAGAATAGGCATTTCTGCCTATTGGTGAGAATTGTATAAAAAACTGGTTAGGCAATGGAGGAAGTTGCTGGACACTGGATGCTGTATTTCTGCTGTGTACTGTAGATTGGGGGCATTATATAAATCCAGACATGGTTGGAGGAGGAGCACCCAGCAGGAGCACGCAGGATGAGAAAGAGGGATCTGTGACATGGAATAGCAGGTGGAAGAAACAGCTGGTTTGGAAAGAGGCCCAGATGTCATAAAAGGACAGCTTGACAAAGCTGAAGGACTTCTCAAAGGTTTGAGAAAGAGTGGTTTTTTTTCCACCTCTTTCCTTCTTCCTCTCTAGGTTGAAAGCAAGTCCAAGAAATTCTGAAACTGTCTGGTGGAGTTCTGTGAATCAGGGAAGTTCTCATCAAAGTTCTGATAAGGAAAACCCTTTGTGAATCTAGGAAGGAGGGATTGAGGCAGTTAAGAAACCATAAAATGCTTCATTGAGAAATATCTGTATGTAGATAGCAAGTCGGTGGTTAAACTCAAACCACTCTAAGAGAAATAAAAATATTTACTTCAGAAACATTGTCTTTACTTCAAAAACATTGTAATTTGGAGAAGAACAATGTGTGTTTATGTGTGAGTGCATGCATACCGCACCTAAAAAGTTCCCATCCCTTTTCTTAACTTTGACATGACTATTAATCATTGCTAGATTGATCTCCATGACATTGTCTGATTGTTCTTTGAAACCTTCACTCTGTTTGATGACAGCATTTGCATGTATATGTTGTGTGAAGGTACACTTATTTTATCTGTCAGGAATGTGTCAGTCAGTTTCACTGGATGATGTCAGGTTCTAACATTTTGAGTGGGATAACTCTTGATTCATATTGTGAATACTTATCAACATTTTTCTGCACAATCATTTTCAAAGTATGAACAAAATTAATCGTTTCTTCACAGCTACCCAGCCTTGCATATTCTCACTGGGTCTCCATGCAATTATAGGACTTCTGTATTACTTTAGATGTTTAGTAATCTATACTTATTTATTTTCCTTACCATCTTTAAAATAAAAATACAAAGTGGGTCTGACTGTTTGTTGATGTCTGACTACTAAAAAAAAACAGTTGATAAAAACACGAGTACATCTAAGTATAATAAAACATCAAGAGTTGTTCAAGTGAGCCTTATTTAATCTCACACTGTTTATTATTTTTAACACATAAAGTAGTGGGCTCCTTGGTTATTACTTAAAATAGACATTTGAAAATGCAGAGACATAAATTAATCATTGTTAGATGCAATGCAACTTGCAGTTTTCTATATTTATATTGCTTTATTATTTCTACCCAAAGTGGGTGATATGATATTAGGGGAAGTTAATTTTTTTTTAAAAAAGAACAAAACAATTAAAATCCTGTAAAGAATTCTTAATCCAATTCATAAAGCTTGGATGAAGAAGAAATTTTGATTTCTAATGGTGGAAAGTGTGTGAACTAAGTGTGACTCCTAATGGAAGATAGCCCATTTGATACAGGTTCACACAGCTGTTTCTGAGTTTATAGTAAGACGAGCAGGTTGTCTGAAACCAAGTTTTAAACTAATTAAAATTTCAGAGTTAAGACCAAAAAGGCTGATTGAGTTATGCCCAGAAATCAGTTGGCAACCAGTAATTTTATTTCACTGCCTTCCCAACAAATACTTGAGTACTTTAGTATTATTGCCTGGTTTGGTACTTGCCATAAGTAGGCCAAGAATTTTATGTTATCTACTTATGTTTACTCAGAGACAAGACTCACTGAATTCAGAGGGCTTACAGGCAAGTCCTTGACTTGCGACTGTAATGGAGTTTGCCTATCATGGTCGTAATTCATGACAGTCATAAAGCAGATCAATCATGTGACTGACCTGATTTTACAATCTTTTTCGTGGTGGTTGTTAAGTGAATGCCACAGTCGCAAAGTGGCATTAAGTGAATGCTGGAGTTATTAAATGAATTCATGGCTTGCCATGAGTCAGTTTTGCTAAAAATTGGAATTAAATGCTGGGTTATGACAAAAAGTCGTAAAATGCAATCACATGGCCATGGGATATTGCAAATGGCCATAAATGTGCCTGGTTGCCAAGCACCCGAAGTGCAGTCACATGACCATGGGGAGTGGTCTGATCATCAGAACTTCAAAACCAGGTTGTAAGTACCCTCTTGGTGGGTCCATCAGAATTTTGAATAGTTGCAAAGCAATCGGTTGTAAGTCAAGGACTACCTGTATTTTTATATAAGCTTTAGCTAGTATAATGCATCATTTAGCTATGATGCATTAATTTTTTTGCATTATTACCCCCGAATCCCCAAATCTGAAATAAAACATGGCCCTGCACAAAAGAATCCATAATTGCATAAAGTATTGATTACTATTTGAGTTTTCCTAACGGCAGATAACTAACAAATCGTTGAGAATATTTCATTTGGTCCTCAATTGATTACTGCTTTTGAATTCTTTTCAGAAACAAACGGAATCTCATTCAGGATCCAGACCAGCGTGAAAGGACCTTCGGGCACAGACATATTGTTAAAGTTGTTGTTTCATCTACCACTCAGTTACCCATCAAGCTTGCCAAACATTTCTCTTAATTCTGAACAACTTACAAGGACACAGTGTCTGACTGTGAGAGCAAGATTGCTCGAAGAAGCAGCAAGTCATTTGTCTCAGCCCATGGTACATGAGTTGGTTCTCTGGATAGAGCAGAATTTTCAATCTGTTATTGAAGAAGCTGAAATTCCAGCCTGCAGTGGGCACAGTATTCCGTCAGTGAAAACAACCGAAGATGATGAAGTCTGGACTGTCCTTTTGCATTTAGACCATATGAGAGCCAAAGGAAAATATATCAAAATGGTTGAAAAATGGTGTAGAGATCTTGACTTGGCGGGAAGACTGATGTTTATGGGCAAGATGATTCTCATACTACTTCAAGGAGACAAGCGGAACATTAAGGTGTAGGCTTTGCTCTTTGTGGCGGGTTATGTGGCTGGCAGATCATTGAACAAGAATGAATATTTGAGAATTTTGCTTGGTAGCATTAACCATCAGAGATACCCCGGTTGGTTGGTGATTTCCACACAAAACTCAACCTTCCTCTGGTTGTTTTCTCCCTCTGTCCTCTGGGTTCCCCCTCCATAAAAGTTACATCCACAGCAATGTTTAATATTGGGTTTGCAAGTCCAGCCACAGTTTGCACCGAGAAAGGGAAAGCCATCACCAACTTCATCACCGTCCCTTCTACTCCGGTGAAGAACTCCAATATGAGCAGTCACAGCAGATTAGACAGAATGCTCTCCTCTTGCTTACATTAGCCTCACATGAGGGTGAGCAGATACATGATAAGAGAAATTTGAGTTTACCTCTGCGACTGTCCACTCTATGGGGAGTCTAGATTAGTTCTCAAACTTGGCAACTTGATGATGTGTGGACTTCAGCGCCCAGAATCCCCCAACCAGCATGAGAGTTGAAGTCCACACATCTTCAAGTTGCTAAAGTCAAGAAATGGATTCAGCTGGTCTAGATACGTGAAAGACCACACATCTTCCAGCTGCCAAGATTGAGAAACATTGGGTCAAGACAATGGCTATTTGAGACACAGTGGTAAATGGGCTTTTTTTCCAGTTAATACGGTAGCCTCACCACCCAAGTGCCCTTCACACTTTCTAGCAGTAAACTAAATACTAATGCATTAATTAATCATGAAAAAGTTGCTGCCCTTTTATGACACCCCATTTGTGCTACCATAGGCAGCTGCTTCACTCGAACTAATGGATGCTATTCCTGTAACCAAGAATGGATGATTATACATAGGCCAACACGTATCTTCCATTGTGATGTATGGAATTATGGATGAATCATGACAAATTTAGTATTCTGTCATGCCTTCACGGCCAATGAAATGTAACTGGTAGAAATTTGTGTTCAGAAATGGATTATATTATTTAGATCTGGATAATAATTACAGTCCTATGAGTCGGTTGGAATTTTATATGGAAATATATATGCGAACTGACAGATGGGAAAATTGAACAACTCCTAAATGTGAATTATTCCTAAATGTCAAAGTGGAACTTTCTGTTTTTTAGTTTAATGCCATTTTGTGAGCAATTTGCATTCACAAAAGCCTTCAGTTACCGCAGTTTTGGTTTCACTATTTTGTTCTCCAGTCAACTCTGTAGTATACTCAGTCCTCATGGCAAATCTTAATGAGAATGGATGCCATGGTTCTTTTTTTATGCTTTCTTATCAGGGTGTAAATTTGCACCGCTCAAGTCTTATTAATCTGATCACTACATAATACACGAATAGAATAGAATATCAGAGTTGGAAGGGACCTTTGAGGTCTTCTAGCCCAATCCCCTGCTCAAGGGGGAAATGGCCTTATACCATTTCAGAGAAGTAATGGAACATCCACAACTTCTGAAGGGAAGCTATTCCACTAGTTGATTGTTCTCGCTGTCAGGAAATGAGGATGCAATCCTGTTTTACTTAAAATGAACTGAGGGTATTTTAAACCTCCTGGACCTGCCTCCTAAGTAAACTTGAAGAAGTCTGTATTGGTTGTGTAGTCTTTATCTGTAATTTTAGCAGATTTTTAGAGAATTACAGGTTACTCTATTGTAGGCTGGAAAGTCAAATAAAAAAACAAAACACAAACAAGCCAGTGGTAAACCTGTTCCAGATTATTGTATTTCCAAGAAAATTGCACAGAAGTATTTATAAAATCGCCAAGAGCTGAATTTGGCTTGAAAGAGAGCAGATTATACTTATACTTTTCATCTTTGGTTTCCACAATTTAATGCATGGATGTATCGATTAAGTCATCAGGAGCTGAACTTGACTTCAAATAAACCTTCCTTCCTTCCTCCCTCCCTCCCTTTTCCCATATATACATGTATCTTATTTCTATCATGCTGCAGTCACAAAGATTCCCTGCAAAGTACACAAGAGTAAATAATATAGTTAAAACATAGGATACAAAACAAACAATGCTAAAACAAATGTTTTAAAATACCCTTAGTGACATGTGTAGTCTCAGTTTACTGTAGTAACAAGTAGTCCTTGATTTACGACCGTGACTTTATGACCTTATTTTATGCCTTTTTTTGTTAATCACCAGAGTTGTTAAGTGAATCCACACTCATTAAGCAAATTCTCTGGTTGTTAAGCTATGGGGCATTTTTACCAAAAAATGGAAGTAAACCCTGGTTTTCAACAAAAATATATGACTGCAGGATGCTGCCAGTGACTATTAAATGCAGGCCAGTTGTTGAGCAGACAAAATGCAGTTGTGGGACTGTGGGGCAGGGCCCAGTTGTTAAAAGTTCGGTACTAGATGATAAATGCCTTTTGGGGAGGGTCCAATGGAACCTCCAATGAACATTAAGCACAGACCATAAATCGAGGACTACATATAAACATGCTTGATTTTTAATTTCTATACATTTATAGTGGTGAAAGTTTATTTTATTTGTAGGGGTTTTTTTTTGCTATTATTGTGACCTGTTTCTGTTTTGAGGCTGCAAAACCAACACTCACTAAATGGTCCCCCATCCTAAAAACTTTGGCAAGATTTGAATTTGTGTTTGTGTGAGAGATCTATATTTTGGAAGGATTTTGTGGTTTGATAATAAATTAAAGTCATCCTGGGCTCTTCACTCTTTCAGAATTGAATATAGCAGCTCTGAGCTGAAGGACTTGCTGTAAGAGCTTTGTTGCCTTTTTGTTAGTCCTGTTTGTGAAAAAGATGAAATCACGTGGCCAAATCATGCAACATGGTTTGCACCGAGTATTAAATGAAAGGGCCTTGCGTTGTTAGAGCGGATGAGTGGGAAGAGCTTTCATGTCATGGCAAAATAAACCCCTCATCTTTTCTCCAGGCCCTAGAGCTAATCTTTAACAAAACACAAAGGAAAAAACCCAGGGTGTTAATATTCAAGTAGATTTAATTCATGTAGGAAGCAAACAAACACTTGAAGCAGAAAAAATTAAGCTGACATCACTACTACACCCACTTAGGTATACTAGGGGAAAATTTGTATTGGGAAAAAATTTGTGTGTGTGTGTGTGTTTATAGACAAAGTTACCTATCCTTGTTCTGGAGATGGTATAAGAATTACATCTGTTACTGAGTGAAGGGACATTTTAAATATTCACTGCAGCAGACTGGGGAGTGTAACTCAGAAATTAGTTGCATAAATCTGTTTATTTTTCTTTTTTCTTTTTAAAATAATTTTTATTGAGTATTTTACATTTTAAAACCAAACCCGCAATAGCAAAAGAAGTCAAGAGACAAAACAAAAACAAAAACATATCAGACATTAAAGTACAATACAAACAACAGATATTTTACAACTTTCTGCATTGACTTTTGTCTTTACTCTTAGCTTTTATCCTTCCATTCCTTCTCTTTATTTTTAAATATTAAATCTGTTTATTTTTCTTGTGAGTTAACGTATGAACTAGGATAAATTGGAAGAGAACTGCACCAGGTGTAATTCTGCTTTTTGTAAGAGTGATAAAGATGCTCAGGGAAGCTGTTTTGGAAAGCTTGGTGCAGTTGGTCATAAACTTGTACAACTCAGGTGTGTGCCTTTCGCACGTCACATGAAAACGTAAGTGCAATGTTGCCATACTTTGCACTGTTAGGATTATTTACTAGCAAGAGCAATCCTGCCATTAATAAAATCAAAGAGTTGGCTTATAGGTTTCAGCCAAAGTCTATTTAGAAATCCTTTCAGGAAATAATGTTTTTTCCTGTCAATAATATTTGCCCTTGGGCTATTATGGATGATGTTATATTAATGTTGTTGAATTCTTTTTTTTCTGATTTAGGAATATCTTGTTCTCCAAAAAACTAGCAAAGTGGATGTGGATTCGAGCGGAAAGAAGTGTAAAGAGAAAATGATGAGCGTACTCTTTGAAACAAAAGTACAGGCTGAACACAGAAGGTATGATTTAGTTGCGTTCAGCTAGAAAACCAGCTTTGAATTGATAATTATATTCTGACAAAGAAGTTGGCATATTCACAAAGTCTCTTTGGTACAATATAGGTTTCAGGCATTTGAAGTCAAAGAATATTCAACGTTGGATGAGCTACAACATGAATTTGAGGCCGCAGGACTCGCCAAACTGTTCAGTGAGTTTGTGTCGGCTCAGTTAAAGAAATTTTGAAGCAAGCCCACATGACCGTGACTTAAACTGTCACTGAATGTATCAAGTGGAAGAGGAAGATAACACGGAAGGTTTGGTGATGAACAGGTCCTAAAGGTTTTCTGAAGCAAACTGTCACAAAAAAGCCATCTCCTTACGGAAAGCGGAAAGCACTTTCAACAGTAGAACAGATGTTACTTCGCTGTGTGCTCTGACAGCATTTTGCTAGTAACTGTTGAAAGTTTCAGCAGTTGATATTTAAGAACTGTAGGTCAAGTGTGAAGGGATTGCTGTTGTCCTTGGGATTTGGAAACCTAATTTTGCATGCATATATATATATATATATCACACACACACACACACACACACACACACACACACACACACACACTTACTTTCTGGCTATTCAAAAAACGTTTGCATCATATTTTCAAAAAGTAATGCTTATATGGTCTAAAGAGCTTGTGTTTTAATATATTAATTGAAGAATGTAAGGGATGAGACATAATTTTAGACTTTGCTCTCTTTTTTTTTAATTTTAGGAAAGTGAAGTAAAATAATTGTAGCATTATTTCCCAGAGATCAGTTTTGCCCTTTCATAAAAGTAGAGTTTCACCTTCTACTTATAAATTGGATTTAAAATTCACCTTACTTCAAAAGATAGTTTGAGTGGCTACTACAATACACACAATACAGTCAAAAACTAATTAATATATATAAAATATAAGATAATAAAATTCAAAAGGTTCTTTTTAAAATGTGAATGTGGTAGACTCACACAATCACTTCTATTTTTTTCTATTTGACCATTGGTTTAGTATAATACCTGCTTACTGGCTTATAAATATCCTGCAAGTTTCTTAAGCTGAATAAAAGTCCCATTGCCTTTCACCAAAATTATTTGTTTTTAGCTGCTTGTCTGTTGAGTTTTGTATATATAATCATTGTGGAGATGTCTGAAAAAGATGCCATACCTTTGATTAGGAATCTATTTTTTTCAGTTCCTATTAATGAGGATGGTAGTAACTTTCTCAGTACTGTGGAAATTGGGAAGCATACCATTCTCCTAGAGATAGGGATGAGTAACTTGTACTTCTCCAGATATTACTGAATAACAACTTCCAGCATACTGGGTGAGGCTACTGGGATTTGTTCTTCAGCAAGATTTGAAAAAACTCTGCATCCTTGTTTTATATTTTCAACTTGTTGACAACAGAAATGAAGAATTGATCCCTTTAATGTAGGGTTTTCTACTTTAATGTATAATATTTAACAAAAGTAAATACCAAACTCTGTTGTTCAGGAGTCAAGCTTTATTCTGGGTTACATCTTTAGGCCTGGTATGCTTGCTCTTTTTTGCACTAATATTATTACTCTTATTTACCAAACTTGGATAGAATAAGTTGATTGGAACAATTTATTCTAGAAGTCTCATGCTACCATTTATTAGGTAAGTGCATCAAAGCTAGAAAATTTTTGTCTATCCTTGTCAAGCTTCTTTCTGCTAGGTTGGCATCCAATGAATGAGGGAAGTGAGTTTATTGAGGAATAACACCAAATGACCTTTCTGGGCTTCCTTAATAGTGGGGGTAGATTTTGGGCCACAGTTACTTGCATGACCTCCGCTTTAATAAGGACCCTATGGGCTTAATGGGTTAAAGGTGCTTGTCATGTTCCCCAATACTTGCCTGCTACCTGCCTACCCCATATAATGACTCTAGGTGGCTTACAAAAATCCCTAAAAATATGGTTAAAAACAACCAAATCCTTCCCTGCAGGTTCCAGATCAAGCATCCTTGCAGCTCAACCCCATCTTTACTCAGTGCTTGGGGGAAGAGCCAGGTCTTCATGATCTCAGGTGGGAGGTTGTTCCAAAGGACTGGGCTGGTCTCCAAGAAGGCAGGCCTCTGAATTCCCATCAGTTGGCAACTTGGAGCACACTCACCCTATCTGACTTAGTAGGACAAACAGGAGAGATGATCCCTGGTACCTTGTGCATTGAAATCTTTCATTTTGTTAGTGGGTATTTCCAAATTGGAGGACTCATTCTCCTCTGTAATGCGAAGCATAGCCAAACTTATGTGGAGTACATTCAGTTTTAATGAGCTCCTTTTTATACCCTCCCGTTAAAAACATCATAGCTGTCGTTTCAATACACACTTGGTAATATCATGAGATGACAGTAAACTTTGTGCGCTTTGGCATTTTGTCAACCGAAGTGTATGATTTTTTTTAAAAAACTACTTTCTGCATCCAATTTGTACTTGTATATTTTGGATGGCAACATCTGCCTTTATGTCATCCAAGAAGAAACAGTTGTAAAAAAAAAAATCTGTAAAGGAAAGAGTTCGTGCTTGCTATCGTAAATGAGGATACGTCAGTCAAGTCAAGGTGTAATAGTTTCTTCAAAACATTTGCCATATGGGGCAAATTATGTCACTTCAAATAGTTGACGTGGTCATATTAGACTTCAGAAGGTATCCCAGAATGTCATCATTGTTACCTGATCTAGAGCACATTGTCAAAGCCTGTACAAGATGAACATATCCAATAGTTTCATGACTGTGTCTTCATTCTGTACAAAAATACTATGGGAAGAGCATGGGCCGTGTTCTGTGGTACATGAGATTATATCTTCAGGCATCTTCAAGCTTGTTAAATAAGGATTTCGGGTCCCTGTGTGTCTTGTGGATGGACACCCTTAAACAAAAGAAAGGAAAAACTGTCATGGAAAACACTATGCTTTTCATGATATACTCTTTAAGGAAACATGTCCCTAAATCCTGAAATCTCTGATAATAGGTGTTGATATGAATCCTTATTAATAAT
The DNA here is from genome assembly GCA_030761175.1 of Masticophis lateralis. Lineage (NCBI taxonomy): Eukaryota > Metazoa > Chordata > Lepidosauria > Squamata > Colubridae > Masticophis > Masticophis lateralis. The sequence continues at coordinate 128,899,340 of JAUDYJ010000003.1, forward strand.
AATCAGCTAATTTATTAGTTTTAATATTTTAATTATTTTCCTAGGTAAAGGTAAGGGTTCCCCTCACACATATGTGCTAGTTGTTCCTGACTCTAGGGGGCGGTGCTCATCTCTGTTTCAAAGCCGAAGAGCCAGTGCTGTCCGAAGACGTCTCTGTGGTCATGTGGCCGGCATGACTAATGCCAAAGGCGCATGGAACGCTGTTACCTTCCCACCAAAGGTGGTCCTTATTTTTCTACTTGCATTTTTTACGTGCTTTCGAACTGCTAGATTGGCAGAAGCTGGGACAAGTAGCAGGAGCTCACCCCGTTACGTGGCCCTAGGGATTCAAACTGCTGAACTGCCAACTTTTTGATCGACAAACTCGGCGTCTTAGCCACTAAGCCACCGCGTCACCTTTATTATTTTCCTACTTGTCTTTTATAATCTATGACTGTCCAGAATTGCATTATAGGGGAGATGGACATCATAAAATTTTATAAATCAATCAATACGATCAGTATGATTTATCCAGATATTGTTGTTACTGTCTCTTAATACCTACTGGGAGTAACAACTAGTAGTCAGTTTATATCCAACATTGACAGCTCATTGTGAAATCTAATATATGAATATAGTATCTTCATTATCTATCGGAAAAAAGGATATAAGAACATCAAGATACTCTTATATTAATATACCAAATGCTTATATATGCTTAACTAGCTACTTCGGGAAAGTTCTCAAGCAGATCCTGAGCATTACAGAATTTTTACTGTCACTCAGCAATAGGTGTTTATGATACCATGATTAACTACCTTTCTTAAATTTTTCTGTTTTAAAAAAGTTACCTAGATTTTGTCTGTCCCAGTTCACCACCACTTATTTTTATTGGAATTCCCAGATTTTGGCATCATGAAAAAGGCTCATCTCTTCATGGATAGCTTTATATATCTCTGAAGTTTTTGCCTTTTTTAAAGCTGAGGACTTACAAGATATGAACCATTTTTAAATGCTGCCAAATTTTATTTTTTCAGAAGTGGTGGACGGTGTTCCAAGTATGGCCACTTCTCCATGGATTTGGGTAAAAACAAATATTTCTTCCTCTTTTTTATTTTTGAGAAATCCGTGTTCTGATGTCCAACATGGAATTTCTTTCTTTTTTTAAACAGCAATGGGCACATATAGTCTTTTTTTTTTTTTACTGGGTTGCTTACCACTAGCCTCAAGACTCCTTTCTTGATTAGCTACTGTCAATTCAGATCCCAATAGCATGCATATGAGGTTAAGATTCCTGCCCTGTACTTATGTACTTACTTGACAGTCTTCCTGGAATGTTCCTTACAGCAGTTCTTTTTGTCCATACAATAAAACATACAAAATAATTTAGTTTGCCAGCCACCTAGCTAAGTTTTCTGCTAACTACTGGTGCCTCGTAACTTATTTATAAACAAGGGGTGCTGATATATTACAATGTTTATATTCCGTCATGAGAATAGGATTCTGATCTTTAACTGGTTATTAAAAATACAAGAGCGCCTCACCTTTTATCTCATTCTGCTAAATTTGTTTTCAGAGAGATGTCATCAAAGCTGCTTAAAAACCTAAACAAACCATTGTCCGCATCCATGTTGATACTCAAGAACACTTAAAAAAAGCCTTATCTTGAAAGGAATATTGCTGGTTCATAAGGCTTGTCACCCTATATGTGCTTATCAATCAATCTTTAATAACATTTTCTACCAATTTGAGTGGAATAGCTGTTAAACCAACTAGCCTATAATATCCTGAATTCCCCTGCATTCTTTTTTTCCCCCTTCAATTGGCCTGTACATTATCTATTTTATAATCTTCCGATAGATAAGTTGACCTTTAGGGCATGGTACAATTAACAGATGGTTAAGATCATTTTGTTTTTCCTACAGTACTGTCCTTTGAAGATTTGTTTTTTGTTAAAAGATAAATGTGACAGGGTTGGCTCATGTTAGGAAAAGTTAACATACAAATATATTAAAACCTCCAATAGATGTTACAGTAAGTCTTGATCATCATTCAGAATTAAGAGCAAAGTCATCTCTCTTCTGGTTGGTTCCATGATAAATGTTACTAGGTAGATTATTCCAATTCGTGCTATTTTTCTCTCTCTCTTCATTATGACTAAAGTAACCATTACTTAATTCTGTGTATGGATCATTAAAACCATCCATTTGAAAATCTCTCTAATTTCAACTTCAAGCATAAAATCATCTGTAATTTTGATCGGGGAAGGATACATCCTCAGTTCCTATGGGTAGATTTGTTGATGTAAAGTGTCAAAACTTTGTACCTAATCATATGAACTCAGGTGTACTCTCAGGTTTTTCACTACCTCTCTATTCATTTTGTCATGCACAATTATTCACATGCCAACCAGTTTAAAGAAATATAGGGCTGACTCATATATTTGCCCAACTTCTGATTGATATTTTGACTTTTCCCAGAATGGTACTGTTGTCTTGAGTGGCAGATGCTCTATTGTGTTTCTCAGAATAGTTTTGGAAAACTTCAAAATGAGTAAACCTCTAGCTTTGTAGTGTATGCATCTGAAATACAATCGCTCATTACTTACTGGCAAAAAGCTTCTCGACATACATTGATATTGGAGGATACATGCATGTGCATGCTGCACTTTTTTGTTTCAGAACCACCTGCACTACAAATTATCTATCTTGTAGACAACAAGAATGTCAGGTGCAAGCAACCAGAACCACTCATGAATAGTCTGAAACAGAAGCTTCATTGTTAGTCACCTATGTTACAAGAATCTCACCAGACTGACTATGTTCCCTCAGGAATGGTCGGATTAGGCTTCAGGGATTCTGAGGGCTGTCAGGCCTGTGTTGCTTTCTGCAATGGAAGGACTCTAAATTCAGCCCTCTCTTAACACCTTCCTCTAGTCTAACTGAGATTCTACGACAAGAAAAAATAATTCATGTTAACTACTATTCAGAATAACAATGCTAAACAGAAAATAACTCTTTGTATCCTGCCCTCAGAAGAGTCTCTGAAAAGGTAACTGGGGTCAAGTCATGACAACTTTGAATTAAAGCTGCAAATTTAAATTAAAGCTGAGAATGTTATTTGGGATGAGTTTGACCCTGTGACCCCTGAAGATGTGGACAGGTTACTGGGGAAGTTGAACGCAACCACATGTTTATTGGACCCGTGTCCCTCCTGGTTGGTACTGGCTTCCCGAGAGGTTACACGAGGCTGGCTCCAGAAGATAATAAATGCTTCTCTATGTGAGGGTTTCTTGCCTTCCACCTTGAAAGAGGCGGTGGTGAGCCCTCTCCTCAAGAAGCCCTCTCTGGACCCAGCTGTTCTAACAAACTACCGTCCTGTCTCCAACCTTCGTTTTGTGGCAAAGGTTGTTGAGAGTGTGGTGGCGCAGCAACTCCCGCAGTACTTGGATGAAACTGTCTATTTAGATCCGTTCCAGTCCGGCTTCAGGCCTGGTTACAGCACTGAAATGGCATTGGTCGCATTGGTTGATGATCTCTGGAGAGCTCGAGATAGGAGTTGTTCCTCTATCCTGGTTTTATTAGATCTCTCAGCGGCTTTTGACACCATTGACCATGGTATCTTGCTGCGCCGGCTGGAAGGGCTAGGAGTGGGAGGCACTGTTCTACGGTGGTTCTCTTCCTATCTCTCTGACCGGTCACAGTCTGTGTTGGCAGGAGGACAGAGGTCGACTTCAAGACACCTTATTTGTGGGGTGCCACAGGGGTCGGTCCTCTCACCTCTTTTGTTCAACATTTATGTGAAGCCGCTGGGTGAGCTCATCCGTGGTTTGGGAGTGCAATGCCATCTTTACGCTGATGATACTCAGCTTTACATCTCCACCCCAGACCACCCCAATGATGCCCTTGCAGTGATGTCCCAGTGCCTCGAAGCCGTGCGGATCTGGATGGGGAAGAACAGGCTCCGACTCAACCCTTCCAAGACTGAATGGCTGTGGATGCCGGCGTCCCGATATAGCCAGCTGATACCATCGCTGACTATTGGTGGCGAGTCATTAGCCCCCACAGAGAGGGCTCGCAACTTAGGTGTCCTCCTGGACACACGGTTGTCTTTAGAAGAGCATATGACAGCCGTGGCCAGGGGTGCTTTTTATCGGGTTCGCCTGATTCGCCAGTTGCGACCCTTTCTAGATCGGGACTCCTTACGCACAGTCACTCATGCCCTCATCACTTCCCGTCTGGACTATTGTAATGCTCTCTACATGGGGTTCCCCTTGAAGTGCACACGGAGGCTCCAACTGGTCCAGAATTCAGCTGCGCGGGTGATATTGGGAGTGACATGGCGCTCACATATGACACCACTCCTACGCGAGCTGCACTGGCTTCCGGTGGTCTTCCGTGTGCGCTTCAAGGTGTTGGTTCTTACCTTCAAACTCCTCCATGGCTTAGGACCTGGGTATCTACGAGACCACCTTCTGCAACCGATAACCTCCCACCAACCAGTACGCTCCCACAGGGTAGGCCTTCTCAGGGTGCCATCACTAAAACAATGCCGACTAGTGGTTCCCAGAGAAAGAGCCTTTTCTGTTGGGGCACCTACCCTTTGGAACAGGTTACCCCCAGGGATACGAATGATCCCAGATCTTCGTACTTTCCGTCGTGCACTTAAGACCTTTCTTTTTCACCAAGCCGGTCTGGCATAAATCTTTTCTAATTTTTTAAATCTTTATGCTGAAGATTCTTAACTGTTGAGCCAAACTGGCTTAATTATTTATATTCACATTCTATATGTATGTCATTTTAACTGTTCACCGCCCTGAGTCCTTCGGGAGAAGGGCGGTATAGAAATTGAATAAATAAATAAATAAATAAATAAATAAATAAATAAATAAATAAATAAATAAATAAATAAATAAATAAATTTAAATACAACCATCATTTGGAAAGCTAATCTTATGGGAGTCACACAGATCACTTTAAAACCTCATTCCTGTTTGCATCCTGTTGTATAAATGGCAGTAGCCAAAGTGGATGGCATTCGTGACAATTTGCCCTTGTCTCCTGACTGAAGTCAGAAAACCAATGAAGGATGGTTAGTATATGGGATGCGGCATTTATAAATGATCCATGATGCAAATATTCTGGGACTTGTTGCAACTCCCATAAAGCATCTTTCTACTTACTAGGCAAGAAGTCTGATTATCTGTCAAGCCCACAGATAATAACAGATGTTTTGTCCATTGATCTTCTATCACCTGCTTAATTTGTTACTCACTATTGTTAAATAGCCTCAATCGACAGATCCATTCAGCATAAGAAATGACTTGAGTTTTTCTGCTTAATTTGAAATACTTTAAGGGTACATGATGTTGCTCAGACATCTGTAGGGAAACATCAAAGTAGAAGTCAACCCAGTTTTGTCCTAGCAAATGTCCTTGCTTTCCATTTATCATCTGTCAACATTAAAAAGAAAGTAAATGCCTGGTTTTTACACAAGCCATAGTAACTCTTAGAGGTAGCGTCCCTTTCTGTTTTGTAGCCAGTATGGCCAAATCTGAATATGTAATGTTTTATTGCAACTCTCCTTTCTCAGTTATGTTTCTTGGATTCTATTCTATTGATCCATTTGATTACTGAGGCCACCTAGTAGGGATGACATTTCTTAACACTTGATTTATGCAGATTACAAGTTGAATTTAGGGAGTCTGAGTTTTTTTAAAAAATGCAATACTTCTTGAAAATGTAACACTAAAAAAAACATAAGTAAAAGATAAAAAGAAACCCATCTTTTCAATATGAAAAACGAGTAAGAGATGGCAGGCAAACTGGGCAATTTAAGTTTTTATACGGGCAAAGTAAAAGTGATAGAAAATAGTGTACCTGATAAATTATATCCAAGCTTGGGGCTGGTTAGTACTTGGATTATTAAAAAATATTAAGGCTATAAAATATAGTCTGGGAAATCAAAAAGAATGAAGCCATCAAGAGTCAAACATAACTCCATGGCATTGTTATATTTCTTGAGAGACCTGTAAAATGCAGATGTAGTGCTAAAACCTGTCCTGTAGTGATAGTATCACCAACATAGAGTGATTTTACCAGTACATAAAAAAAATGCAACAGAAACCAATTCGCCACATTAAAATGTGGGCAGAAGTTTTGTGGAATTGAAAGCAATAAGCACACAGATAAAAGCTGAAAGCAAAACAATAGGAAAAGAATTTATGTAAAACATAATCTAGGTGGGAAACAGATCCTTAGATAAGACAATAAAAGGAGACATTGCAATTTTACATGGAGGAGTGCAAATACAGGACAAAATTGCACTTGTCTTTTGTAGCTATCAATGTTCTTCAGAAAATACATACTCCAGATAAGTTTCTGAAAGCTCGTATTAGGTTGAAATTACTCATTCTCCTAATTATTTACATGTATAATTTATATTTCTTGCCTAATACTTATCAGTACCAGCTCACTGTCTGGCCCTTGCTGCTAAATAGCTGGCCTTGGCAAAGAAGAAAAGGATGGCATTTTTGAGGAAAAATGCATGAGAAAATGAACATTATATGGAGGAAAAGTTATGGGTGTCTGTTTAAGAGTTACAGCTTAACTACTATACCATACCAAGCATGCAGAAGAAAAGCCATTTTACACAGAAAAGCACAAAGAAAAATGTGGCAGAGCTCTGGTTTTTGTTTTTAGAATAGAATAGAATAGAATTCTTTATTGGCCAAGTGTGATTGGACACACAAGGAATTTGTCTTGGTGCATATGCTCTCAGTGTACATAAAAGAAAAGATACATTCATCATAAGGGACAACACTTAATGATAGTCATAGGGTACAAATAAGCAATCAAATCATATTAGGAAACAGTCAATATAAATTGTAAGGATACCAGCAACAAGGTTACAGTCATACAGTCATTAAGTGGGAGGAGATGGGTGATAGGAATGATGATAAGATTAATAGCAGTGCAGACTTAGTAAATAGTTCGGCAGTGTTGAGGGAATTATTTGTTTAGCAGAGTGATGACGTTCAGGAAAAAACTGTTCTTGTGTCTAGTTGTTCTGAGTGTGCAGTGCTCTATAGCATAGTTTTGAGTGTAGGAGTTGAAACAGTTTATGTCCAGGATGCGAGGGCTCTGTAAATATTTTCACAGCCCTCTTTTTTGAGTCGTGCAGTATACAGGTCCTCAGCGGAAGGCAGGTTGGTAGTAATTGCTTTTTCTGCAGTTCTAATTATCCACTGAAGTCTGTGTCTGTCTTGTTGGGTTGCAGAACCAAACCAGACAGTTATAAAGGTGCAGATGACAGACTCAATAATTCTTCTGTAGAACTGGATGAGCAGTTCTTTGGGCAGTTTGAGCTTTCTGAGTTGGCGCAGAAAGAACATTCTTTGTTGTGCTTTTTTGATGATGTTTTTGATGTTAGGTGTCCATTTTAGGTCTTAAGATATGGTAGAACCTAGAAATTTGAAGGTCTCTACTGTTGATACTGTGTTGTCTAGTACTGTAAGAAGTGGTAGTATGGGAGGGTTTCTCCTAAAGTCCACCACCATTTCTATGGTTTTGAGTGTGTTCAGTTCCACATTGTTCTGGTCGCATCATGAGGCTAGTTATTCAACCTCCCGTCAGTATGCAGATTCATCATTGTCTTGAATGAGACCGATCACCGTTGTGTCATCTGTGAACTTCAGTAGTTTAACAGATGGATCGTTTTAGATGCAGTCATTGGTATATAGAGAGAAAAGAAGTGGAGAGAGCACACAGCCTTGGGGGTGGCCTGTGCTAATTGTACAGGTATCTGATGTGATTCTTCTTAGCTTCACTGCTGCTTCCTGTCTGTTAGGAAGCTTATGTTAGGAAGCCTTAGAAGTGTATTCAGGTACCGGTAGCTGGTTTAGCTTAGTTAGAAGAATGTCTGGAATAATGGTGTTGAATTTTAATTGAATATATAAGAATCTATGGTCTTATCCATTGTTTAGTGGGCCATTTCAATCCAAATACTTCTAGTAGAAGAAATTAGTAGAACCAAAGGATTGCTCTGAAATTATTTTCTATATTAAAATCTGACAAATTGGCAATAATTCCTTGGGTTTTCTAATATTTGGAGAAGTCACATTTGGAAGCTATGCATATGCAGGTTTAGGGGAAAAACAATTGAAGAAGAAAGTGCAAAGGCCAAAAAAGCAAAATCTGGCCCAATCTAAAATACAACCATACTACTTAATTACTACTTAATAAGATTAACACTGCTTTCACAATTAAAATAGTACAAAGATGTTGTTTCCAAAACTGATTGGTTGTAAGGCCTGTGTTTGTGAATTTAGGCCAGTAATTGATTTCATGACAATAAACTGTAATGATTGGAATAATCTCATATATTTGGTAGAATTGCAATGGATTTTATGTCTTTTTAATGTTTTGTCTGAATAGCATTCTTGCCTTCTTAGAGTTTATGCTTAATTCTGTTATCTTCTGCAAGAAATACCTATTATGTAATTTAATTACAATATTTATAGACATAAATTGAAGCTTCAATGAAAAATATGGTAATTACATTTTAAAGTTATTGTTGTTTTGTGAGTTATGTGCTTTTGAATCAATATTTTGCTTGTCTAGCCTTGTTGATGGTCATATTTCTAATAAAGACTTTTATTTCAGTTCGTGTTACCTCTTTTTGAAGAGAGAAAAAATAAAGAGAAAAAAATATTTCTTTTTAAAAGCAGTGTTGATATTAAATTATGATGTTCTTTGAATAACATAACGTAAGAATAACATTCTTTTGGGTATGGAATAGTTATATATTCAGTAAGCTTAACCTTAAGATAAGAGAATCAAGCTTTCATTTTTGCCTTTTGTCTTGTTTGTAATTTTTGAACATAATTTAATGCAAACATTGGTCCATATGGTATATTAGTGTTCTAGTGATCAGTTCTGCAACCTTGATTTGTAAGTATTTCTAATTTGGAACTCAAGATCAAGATAAATTGTAGGGTTGAGTTTAATGTGCTCTGAAGCTGCAATAGCAGTTGTTCCATCCATTCCATTCCTATCAAATACTGAGATAGATATTACTCTTGGTTGTTTTTTTTTTATCCAAAGTTAAATTTTCTTGCCTCCTGTACTGATTAGTATTAAAATCATTTCCTTAATGATTGGAACTTTAAGAATAGACCAACTATTAATATTCATGAAAGTTGGTGTGACTGGACTGGGGATGGGTGAGAGTGTAGCAAATGTTTGTGATCAACATTTGAATTAGTCTTCCTTTTCCTACTCTGAAGAAACAATGATGTGCAATGCCTAATCTGATACACCTGAGTCATCCAAATGGTTGGTACATGCCTCCATTTTCTTTGTTGTCTTTAATGGGGGTTTTTCCTTCTACATTTTTAATGACAGAAAGGTGGGATGTAAATTAATGAACAACAAATAAATAAATGGACCTACGAGGTGCCTGAGAATCTGCCCCGCAAAATGAATAATCTTTCCCAACATGCAATCTTCAGTCAAAATGCTGAGGTAACTCTGGTTTCAATTCTCCATCTACTCCATTGGGGAAGGGAGTGGGGGAAGCATGGCCAGGGTGGGTGTTGTTAGGATGGGTGTGGTGAGCTCGACATCACTTGCATCGGGGGTGCCTGTGGTGGCCAGAGCGCACAGCTCTTCTGAGCTCCATTTTTGCTGGCAGAGGCACTGCAGGCCGGTCCTTAGCTGTTTCCAGCGTGGCCCCATAGCCAGATCTAAGTACCCTACCCTGGCCCGAGTTTGATCTACTGCTAAGACATTTAGCAAAATAGGAGTAGAATCAAGTCCATTAAGAATAGCTGGAGTCAGCTGCTTAAATTCAGTAGAACAAATCAAGTTTATGAAGGAAGTGACATGCCCCAGCGAGTACCACTGTGCTAATGGTGGGCAAACAGGGGAAAAAAAGGAAGGAGCTATTTATTGCTTTTGTAGGCAGTGAGATAAAAACGACAATAAAGATTCACCTTGACAAATGGAAGGCTCCTGTGTCTCCTACTGGGCAGTGTAAGACAGCCTTTAGAATAACATTTTTCTGGTGAGTATTTCACTTCAGCTTCGGTTTCTATATCTCGTACCATGAATTCCTGCCTTGACCACTGCAGCTGCCTTAACTCTCCTGCTACAATATATGGATGCTTGGTCCATTGTCAGGTCACATCATAGTGTATATCTTATTATTTATTTATTTATTTATTTGTCAACAAGTACAAGGAAACAAGTAACAGTATAGACATAGACATGGACACATGAAAAAAATTGGCACAAAGAAAAGGATATAAATAGGCAAAACATAGCCATAAACACATCAAATGATTACATATAAATGGGGACGGTAGGACAGGGACAGTAGGCACGGTGGTACGCTTATGCACACCCCCTTAGGGACTCTTAAGAAACATGAAAGGTCCACGGTAGACAGTTTAAGGTAAAAGGTATCTTGATTGCTTCTGTGGCAACTTCCAGGGTTCTAAATCCTTACAACCATGTGCATATTCAACTAGAAGTTCTTTACCTCCAAGGTTCACTTTGACCCTTTGTATGTTTGGATATATATACCGTATTTTTCGGAGTATTAGACACACCTTTTTTCCCCAAAAAAGAGGGTGAAAATCTGGGTGCGTCTTATACTCCAAATGTAGCCCCGCCCAGCCTCCCAAGCGTAGATTTCAGAGGCTGATAGAAGCCTCTGAAAGAAGCTTAAGAAAAAAAGCCTCTGAAAGGCTTTTATCTAAAATAATATGGCAAGCAACAAAAGAAGAATCAGTAAAGGTTCTAACTAAACTGCTAACAAATCTGGAGAATGACACAATATCCAAAAGATCAGAAGAGGTTAATCTACATACCAATACCAAAGAAAGGAGATTGAACAGAGAACAGCTAGTCCTTCAGAATAAAAGCCTCTGAAAGAAGCTTCAGAAAAAAAGCTTTTTTTTCCTGAAGCTGTTTCAGAGGCTTTCAGAGGCAGATTTTTTCCCTCCTGAAATGGAGTTTCAGAAATTTCAGAGGCAGAAAAAAAAAAAAAAAAAGCAAGGTACAGAGCTCACAACCAACGAATCTGCTGCTAAAATTCACCACTGGGAACAGCTGATTGGGGGTATTCCGGGAGGCTGATCCACCCACCAATCAGCTTTTTTCTTATTTTCCTCCCCAAAAACTAAGGTGCATTTTATACTCCGGTGCATCTTATACTGCGAAAAATACAGTACTGTACACATCCTTTGGATCCAGCCACTCCGATTTGGCTCATACTGGATGACATTATTTATATCTCCTTGTTTAGTAATCCAGGATGCTGTAAATCATGAGTATTTCTCAGACCTATGAATAAGATCCATTAGCAAATTAACCTTCGACTGCTAGTTCCCTTTGCTCAAAGGTATTCTTCTGTGGTGCTTACTATTCCCTTTTCTCATGTATCTTTTTATATCACTTACCAAGTATTCCATTTTTTCTCAAGAATTTATCGCTGAGTGTTTCAACAAGCTCTTTAAATTCCTCTAGCGTTTCCTCAGCAATCAAGTAAGAAAATCTATATCTGGAGAAGTCATCAATAAATATTAATAGGTATTTGTTCCCTGATGGGGTTTTAGCCTTCATAAGTCCACAAATATAACAGTGAATTATCTCTAGAGACTACCGTTTCTCTTTTACTCTGAAGAAAAATAGGTCTGATTCCCTTTGTCATTACACAGTATTATATATTTAGATTTTACTTTGCACAATTCTTTCTTCAGACTTCTTCTTAAATACCTCTTTTTTAACTGAGACATTGCATTCAGGTTTCTATGACCTAGTCACTTATTCAGCTATGATTTGAAATGGTTCTTTTGTGGGTATTATTTTCCATCTGCAGAGTTCACTTCAAATAGGCCCCTGTCTTTGAGAGATCCTTTTCATAAGTAACACATCTCCATCTGTACAAAATTGTGCTTTCTTTTCAATTGTATTTCATATCTTCCTTCCGGGGCATATTTTACCAGCACCAAACTGCATTAGGATATTTTAAATCAGCAGTTATTTCCCCTTTCCAGTTTGCAGCAATTTTGCAAATTCCCTTGTCTTTAGCAAAAACTTGCCTTCTGTCAGATGGGAAGATGTGATTTTGGTTTCCGATTCAGTGAATCTCTTTTTATTCTTTAATTAAATCACTGGTTGCAGCAGAATCACTGCAGATCTTTTTCATAAAGCTTTTCAGAGCAAGCTTCCCCAAACTCTGTGAATGGGATAAAGTTTCTACTGCAGCTTTGATTCTATTGTTCTTCGATGACTCATCCTCCATCAGCTATGAAGGTCATGTTAGGGTTTTTCTTTCTCAAACACCCAAAGTTGTTTATTATAAATTATAACTATAGACCCAGGTGCATTCATTATTTTGTTAAGCTACAGGAAGGGAGGATTTCAGTGGTAGGTTTGCCCCAGATTGGGCGAATCAGTAGCGGCGGGAGGCTCTGCCCACCTGCCTGGATGCTTCTGCGCATGTGCAGAAGTGTCGCGCGCCCACGAGCAAACCGGTAGCAACGGGTTTTGAAACCCGCCCCTGGAGGACTTAGTCATTTCTTTGTGTAAAGAGACAAAGTTTCAACTTTGTTGACCCTCTGAAGAAAGGTCTTATAGAGATTAACCTGTTTTCTGTGATAATAAGCAGGGAATGGGAGAGCTTGGTGTAATGGTTAAGGCACCAGGTTACAAACCAGAAGACTGTAACTCCTAGTTCTGCCTTAGGCACCAAGATAGCTAAATGACCATGATTTGCCCAGGCAATTGCCAAGAGTCTACACTGACTTGAAAGTACACACACACATAAAGTAAAGGTAAAAGGTTCCCTTCGCACATATGTGCTAGTCGTTCCCAATTCTAGGTGGTGGTTCTCATCTCCGTTTCTAAGCCAAAGAACCAGCACTGTCCGAAGATGTCTCTGTGGTCATGTGGCTGGCATGACTAAACGCCAAAGGTGCACGGAACGCTGTTACCTTCCCACCAAATGTGATCCTTATTTTTCCACTTGCATTTTTTATGTGCTTTCGAATTGCTAAGTTGGCAGAAGCTGGGACAAGTAACAGGAGCTCACCCCGTTACATGGCACTAGGGATTCAAACTGCTGAACTGCCGACCTTTTGATCAACAAGCTCAGAGTCTTAGCCACTGAGCTACCACGTCACACACACACACACACACACACACACACAAATTAAGGTTACAGCTTTATGAAATTGCAGAAGATGGAATAGATGCAGAAATGGTATACAGTAAGTACATATGAGAGCTGATGGAGAATCAAATTGTACTGCAGAAGTTTAAATGAGGGTGCCAGCTTTCACTTAACAAGGAATTTCCTAATCCCTGTGATATATTATCATAGAATTGGTCATTTAGGTTGACATTCTGTCCAGGCTAAATTTAGGGCCGAGTGCTTGAAGAGTGAAGTGTGAAATGTGCAATCTTAAATTGAGTGAAGTTAAGATGTGAAATCTATAACATGTAAGTGGTACAGTAAAAGTAAGGACTAAAAAGACCTAGTTTCAGTTTGCCTAAATATTGCAAGTATTCATCAGATGTATTATATAATTTTTCAAAATAGGAAACCTATCCATTCTTTTCTGTGCCACATCACAAGTAGCTTTTTCCATTATGGTAGCAGCATTGAAGATAATTAAAACCAGAAGCTCTCATCTATGGAACTAATTGCATTGGTTTGCATCCCACATTCTTTCTGGTGTTTTTTTCCCAAGAGAAAAAACCAACTTCTCTTGCTCCATCTCTCCATCTCCATTCTTATATTCTCTCAATCATTCCAGAAAAAGATGCATAGGGGAAGCAAGAAATCCCTTTTCCATAAATATGAACTTTTCTTCCATTCATGGAAGCTGGGATCAAAACTATTGATCTTTGTATTAGGGCCAGATAAAGTGAAAATGAAACGAAAAGCTAAGCAAACAACAACAACATCAAGTCTGGCAAAATGGATGTGACAGGTGTGAAGGATTCAAATATAAAGTGCATTTAGGTTGTATTTATTGAATATCATACTCAAGAGGTAAGTAGTTTGCACTGCAATATCAAATAAGATTGCCTTATTTTGATCAAAGTTCAGATGGGAATGCTATCTTATGAGAAAGTGAGTAGCAAAATACAGAATTCCATTAAGAGCTATGAGAAAATATATTTCTCCGAAAAGTGATAAAAGATGAAAAGCAAGTTATGTGATAAAAAAAAAAACCCTGAAAGTATTCAAACAGTCTATCTTGAAATAATATGGAAGGACTTTTCACATACTTTTTTGTGAATATCAGGAAGAAGAGAGAGAAATGTCAGAAGCATTTAGTATATCCTGTTGGGACAGGGTGCTTAAATTATAGAAAGATCTGTCTAGATTTAAAGCAACTATGATACTTTTTTCATTAATATATCAGTCATCCGACATTAGTTTTCAGACTTCCTTATGAGAAATAAATATCTTTACAAGAGTAATAATAGCCTTAAAGCTGCAGATCATTTACAGCAAATATCTATAGTATGCCTTCGTAAAATAAAGTAAGGATTTGTGCATTGCAGGCAGATAAATGAGTGGTATTGATATGTCTGAGGAATGGCACTTCTTTGACAGATGTGATATAACTTTTAAAAAACCCAAGCCAACATTTATGACTTCTAGAAATAACCAGTTTAATCATGGGATCTTTACAATAGTAAGAAATGCTTATGTTTATTGCATTATTAGCCTACGAGAAAGATACGTCCTGGATGTAGTCGTGTTGGCAAATGTGCACTTCCATAATACAATATACAGCTATACAAGTTATAATTTGAATTGTATTTCCAGTATGAAGACTGGGAATACAATTCATATTTTAATTTACTATTATATTATTATTGCATTTAGTATAATGTGTTTATATTTTTCTATATAGGTGAACCTGCATTTAATAACCCAATATTTGCAGCAAATAGATATAATATGAAAAGCAACAAGGACCATAGATTTAAAAATTATTAAAGACAAAAATGGTCACGTTTGACAGAGACAATGAACTAAGTATTTGTAAGTTATGTATGGATGATGAAATATAGCAAGTAGATGAAGTACTTTGGTACAATGTTCAGCATGAATGGGAAAGCGAATGCAGAAATATTACAAGATGCAAATCTTGGTATAAAAGTTTATGTGATTTGCTACAAAAAGAAAAAGAAATTTTCTTTGTCAAAAGAAGTGAAAGTGATTGTACAGTATATCAAAGCATGATTTCACCCACTTTGTTATACGGAAGTGCTGAGTGTGTCAGCATAAGTTGTATGGAGTACTTAAGAAGCCTGTGTGGTAAAAGATAAGTTAAAAATGAATTGGTACTGAATCCATGTCGATTGAATGCAAAATGGGTGACCAATACAGAAGTTTGATTATATAGAAAAGATGAATAAGAATCTAAGCATAAAACAAATATATGAAGGAAGAGTGAATGACCAGGAGGAAGGGGAAGACTAAGGAAGATGTAATTGGATGGAGTAAATTAGACCTTGAACGAGATAGACAGACAGACAGACAGACATGATAAATAAATTGACATGATAGAAGCAAGGTTAATGTCAGGCTCCAAGAGCCAAGAATGACACATAGAGTTACTTCTGAGTAATTTCTTAATTGTTGTTTGCTTGCAAACAGAATCTTGCTAGGCTAAAGCAACTATCTGTATGACTACAGATATACTCTGTGAACTGCTAAGGAAGGTTCATTGTTGCCCTCTTCCTGCCTACCAGACATTCCAGGCTTTGCTGACTCTTTGTCCTCTGGGAAGCAGCCCAGTGGTGAAATCCTCTGAAGTCTGTTACCGGTTCTGTGAGTCTGTTACCGAGTGCGTGCTTTGCATGCACATGCACACATGGGTCATGCCCACGCAGCCCTAAAAAAGGAAAATTTTGAAGCCTTCTGAGTCTCCAAGGTAAGTAGAACAGCGGGGGGGGGGGGGAATCTGCTGTGCCACGGGATTTAGATTAGCTAGAAAGCAGGAAATCCGACGATTTTAGCTTATATCAATTGCGTGTCATAGCTGATCGTCACCCAGCTGATCATCGGAAATACCGCTTCGCCCGAACCAGTAGCATTTTTTACTTACTGGTTTGGGAGAACTGGTCCGAACTGGTAGCATTTCACCCCTGAAGCAGCCCCTCCCTCTTGTGACAATAGACTAGATTCTACCAGAGTTGATTTACAAGGCAGAACTATATTGAGAGCTTGTCCCTACTTGCATTTACCTAGGGTACAAATATGCACTAAAATCATGTTTAAGAAGTGCTCAAACAACAGTTGGCAGGCAGGAGGTGGCATTGGGCAGCTAAGCAGCAAAGAGAGACCAACTCTTGTATTCCCCTTCCTGCCGATCAATTGCTGTTCAGCTTGTTTTTCAAGAGCAGTGTAGTGTTTTTCAAATGTGAGTTCACTGTTCTTCTGAAGTGAACCAAACCTGGGTTCAGAAGCGGCTCCAACACAGCTGACTATTGTGCTGCGTTTGGCAGAAAATTGCACTACTATTTAGTATTGCCTTGGAGATTGGTTGATTCACAACCCTTTCTTTATCCCCACTCCCAACCCTGGCAGTAGATCCCCAAGAGAGGTGGTGCAGAAGGGTATTCTGACAGATGTTTAAACCTGTGGGTCTTTTCATTTGTCAAAAATACCACCGGTCACAACAGTACTAAGTTTGGTAGATAGTTTGCTCACCTTCTGGTGGCCTTACAATGAAAATGAGGACATCTCCTCCAGCTACAATCTGGAGTCAATTGTGATTGGCATTAGGGTCAGAAGTGTCTATGCCGCTTTAGTTTTTACGCTACCTCACATATGGCAAGTACCTTTTTTTCTGAGTTGTGGGGAAGAGGAGTAGTGAATGGGGTTAATAAAATGTGCATATTTTATTGATTTCCTCCCTCCCTCTTTCTTTCTTTCTTTCTTTCTTTCTTTCTTTCTTTCTTTCTTTCTTTCTTTCTTTCTTTCTTTCTTTCTTTCTTTCTTTCTTTCTTTTTTTTCTCCACTTCTTCCCCTTCCTCTAATCTTTGTGTAACACTGTTTACCTTGAAAGGGGATAGTTGGACAGGCATGTCTCCATGTATATCTCTTTTATCTCTTGCTAGGACCTGTTTCTAGCTTCCCAAGTAGATCTCCAGGAATTCGGTGGTTGCTTTGATGAAGTCTGCTCCCTGCAGTTTGGGAAGACCTCATTAATAGTACTAAAGATCTATAGGAAGATGATATCCATTGTCTTTAATTAAACTGGGAATTTCCACTTGCTGTGAGTACTCCAGTGATATATATGGATAAATAACTGTTAGTAGATTGCCATAAATATTATGTTTCAAAACAGCAGGATGCTTGAGCTTCCTGCTTCTTTTCAGAGAAATGAAAACAGTAATAATTTTTAACTAGAGTTGGCGTATCTGAATTAAATCCAGTAATGGTTATTTTCTAAACAAGCATTATTAGTGCGCCCAGAATAAAGTGTTTGGTTCTGTGTTGTTTTCAGAAAGTATGATTCTTTAGTTTCATTAGTTTATTTGCAGAATATTACAAAATGTTTGCAAAGTGAATTATTAATTGAATGTCTGCTGTGTATTTAAAGAGGACAAATCTATTTGCCAACATGATCAAGGGGAGAGTTTTAATGTGGTTCTTATCTGTCAAACACGTTTTACATAACTGCTTCTGTTTCTAATCACAAAGGACAGTGTTTTATGAAAATCACCTAGTCACTAAACGTTCTAGCATTCAAACAATGCTAAAAGACTGCTCAAGATGGATTTTTGCAGCTTTTTAAAAACTTTGTAAAGTCTTTTGACTTACTGTAGAAAATTAGGGGCTTCAGGTTCAGGAATGTAGCCCCTGAGCCAAAGGATTTATTGTAGTGGGACCAGTCAGTTCCAACTCTGAGTAAAAGTTTCAGGGTATGGTCAAAAAAGATAAGGTAGAGAGCATAATCCTGCAAATGAAGTTCTGCATGGTTTTTTTATATGTGATATGTGATCAGATAGAATCTGATAGATCATACCATTGTGGTCATTGACCGTATCCTGAAAATTAGCCTGAATGGTTTAATATTGATTGCTTGAGGATTCTGCAGTGTATTTTTGTATCAATATGACTCTATAGTTCCCTTTGAATGTACACATAAGAAAGGTTGTAACATTTAGCACTTAAAGTATATAGGGCTGTGTATCACTCTGGATTATCCTCTTCTAATGGTATGAGGCTACATGTCTTAAGACAACTCTTAACCCTTTGCAGTTGGCCAAAACTTTATTGAGTGAACAGTACATACTGAGTATTAAATAGCACAGTCTCGGAACGTGCTGGAATTTCTAGCATGTATACACTATTGAAACAGCGACGTCTATGCTGGCTGGGGCATGTCGTGAGAATGGCTGATGGTCAGATTCCAAAAGATCTCCTGTATGGAGAATTAGTGCAGGGAAAGTGCCTCAGAGTGAGACCACAGCTGCAATATAAGGATATCTGCAAGAGGGACCTAAAGGCCCTGGGAATGGACATTAACAACTGGGAAACCTTGACCTCCAATCATTCAGTTTGGAGGCTAAAGACGCAGCATGGCCTTCTCCAATTCGAAGAGACATTTGTTCGGCAGGCTGAGGCAAAGAGGCAGTCCCGGAATCAGCGAAATCTGGGGGCTGGGCAGGGGAAAGAATGTATCTACCCTCAGTGTGGAAGGGATTGCCACTCTTGAATTGGCCTTTTTAGTCACACTAGATGCTGTTTTAGGACCTCTTTCCAGAGCACGATACCATAGTCTCTTGAGACTGAAGGATGCCAATGAATGACATACTGAGTATTAAAGAAGCTAGCATAGCCAACAGTGATACTCCTTCTCTTCCTGTTAATGTAATGGAAAAGGAAAAGTTTCCAGGTTGTAAAGTTTTTCTGTCTAAAATTAGAGCCGAGGTGGCGCAGTGGTTAGCTGACTCTGACTGGTAGCTGCAGTTCAGCAAATCAATTCTTACTGGCTCAAGATTGACTCAGCCTTCCATTCTTCTGAGGTTGGTAAAATGAGGACCTAGATTGTTGGGGGCAATATGCTGACTCTGTAAAACGTTTAGAGAAAGCTGTAAAAGCACTATGAAGTGGTATATGAGTGCTATTGCTATGGCTAGCATCAATTATTACGGGATGTAATAACTGGGAATAACTTTGGAATATCTCCTGTCGAAATCCTTTGGGAATTGACTGCTATAGCATCCCTCAAAAATGAGCATCCAGTCTCTGTTTAAACCACAACCATCACCACCATGATTTCTTAGTAAAGCAGAGACCAAAAAGAAAAAAGAACCAGGACAGATAAACAATTGCAATTAAAATGAATAAATTTCACCAAGACTACTTGCTGTCTTTTGTAAGATTACCCTGGAAATATTTTCTGTTCTGTCCCCCTTCCCCATACAGGCAAACACACAACCAGGCACTCCTGCCAAGATTTTATTAAGCAATCAGACTAGAAACCCTTGCAGATAAAAGTTTTGGCAGTAAACTGCGAAATGCCTGCATGTCAGTTTTCACTCACAGTGAACAAGAGAGAGAGTTTCTCTTCAGTCCAGTTCGGTAGCAAAAAGTAATCCACGAAGCAAGAATTGGCCAGGGTACAATCCAGATTTCAGGTAACGCGATGTGACTCTCAGGTTTTTAACTTTGACCATCACAAAGCCTGAAGAGCAATCACACCCACTTTTATTCCTTGTGGGGTGTGGCTCAGTGTCTCAGCTCAATCTCTGGCCCTCCCATGCCTCTTTCATTGCTGTGCACGCTTCTCCCTCCGACGCTGCCTGGGATCAAGCCAAGATTCATCATCCTTGCTCCCTATCTGTTGTTGTTCCAATATGCTTTCCTCCTGGCATATCCCAGGCTGTTCCTCTTGGCCTTCGGATGGAACCTGAGACATTGCCAGAGAGGAGGGTCCTGGAGAGGGAGACCTTATCAGTTCCTCCCCATCACCTTCTGAGTCTTCTTCCTCTGTTAGGACAGGCTTGGGAGTCAGGGTCACAACAATTTCCCCACTGTTTCAAGCTTGTGATTTTATAGTCGTATCCACATTTTACAAAAGTTGGCTTATGTCTTCAGTCAGTTTTGGGATGACTGAATTTACTTGACCAATGCTGGCTTTCCATACATCTTAATTTGTAGGAAGTGCCTCATATTTTCTTTCTTATAAAAGGTTTCTTACCTTTCTTATCTGTTCTCATCCAAGTATAGCCTGAGGTGGGAACGGGGCTTAAAATAAGATGAAGGGAAGGGGTGTGTGTGTTCATAGATTTCCTGGATTTCCATTTTCCACCATTTTTTTTTTTTTGGTCACCCTCTGTTCACTTCTTCTGTCCTGCTTCCCTGCAGTGAGACAGTGAAAGAAGCCTTTAATGTTGCCCCGGAAAACATCAGCAAAATCCAGAGGCATTGAGATGTCCATACTGGATATTGGCAGCAATAACTACACTTCCATCATATGTTGAACCCCTCTAGTTTTGTGCATTGCACAAGGCAGTTTCTGTGGTTATTTTGTAAATTCAGTGTGATACAAACAGAACCACTGAATGAAGAAGTTGGCAAGAAAGACTATTCCATATTTGGCTTTACATGAGGAAGGGTAGAAACCATTCTTCCCTAATTATTTCTGGTTTCTTGTTCAATGAAGCTCTGGCATTATTAGTCATAATCCCATCTCTATTTTGTCGGCATGTATAGCTTTACTAAAAAAACAGGACTTTGGTTCTTGCCACAGAGTCCTCGCTTACCAACTGCCTTGTTAAGGACCTTTTGAAATGACAACAGTGTGAAAAAAAACCCCTTTGTGACAATCCTCACATTTACAACTGGTGCAGAATCCCACGGTCATGTGAATGCCATTCACAACGAGTGCACATTTACAATCGTCTCAGCATCCCATGGACATATGAACACCATTTGTGTACTTCGCAACAATCAAAGTTAATGGAGAAAGCAGAAATTAAATGGTCAGTTGTGGGCACGCTGCGTTTTGCTTAACAACCGCAGTACCTTGCTCAACAACTTAGTGACTGCATCCCTTACAAGTGGAATTGTGGGCTTCCGATTGTGGTTGCTAAGTGAAGAGGACCTCCACAAGGATAGAGTAAATGATTGTATGTCTGATAGTGTCATCATACAAATGCCATACCTTACATGCTTGCACTAGCTAGCAGGATGCAAGTACGTAGTGGCATTAATGATGATGTCATCATATACACATTATTTTTGCATCCTTGTGATTTTCTGTGAACACTGTTGTGGCACAGCTGCACAATATTAGAAGTACAATGGCCTTTGCTTTTTACTGCACAGCCTGCTGATTTTTTTAAACAAAACTTTTCCCCAAACATTTATCTAGTATATAATTATATAAAAATTAAAGTTCTTCGAGTGGATATTAAATAGTATTTTAATTGAGTTGACAAAATTGCTTTTGGCTTGCATTAAAAGTCATTAGTATCTTATTTCTGGTAACAAAATATAATCAATGTTAAATTCTAAAATGTAACCAAAGAAGGCTGTATTTTTATTAACTGCAGAAAGATAATGAATCTGCTCTATATAAAGATTTGGACTAAATCTTCTGAGATGTCGGGGATGGTGTTTTAATTAAGATAATCCTTATTTGCATCTAACAAACACTATTGCTACTTAGAAATTTAAGACTTTAGTGAGGCATATTAGTACATTACCTAAACAAATCTAATAGTGACTTAATACTTGTATTTGAAGTAGCAATCTGTCATAAATTAACCACATTTGCATAGTAAATGTACAGGTTGTTATTCCTTGTAGAGTTTTATATAATTAAGGGACAAGTAAGCCTTAACATTAATAATTTTAATAGTGGAAGGGAACTAAATTGTAGTGTTAAAATAGTCCTAACTTTAAACAGAAGTAATTTTTCAGACTTGGAGAATAATAATAGATGAAAAATCTGAGTCCATAAAGCTTAGCGTAGGTGAGAGAAGATATCTTTGTAAGATGAAACATCTCCATCTCTAATTATTTCATTGCCAGAATTTATATAAGACTCAATTAGCTTTTTAATCATCCATTTAGATTGGGAGTTCCGTTGTCCATTGGCCAAGTGTGTAACTTGTTCAGGGTTCTGTGCATCACTGCATTCTATGGCACTCACCATCTGGACATCACCAGAAATTAGATAGATTTTGGGGATCAGCATATAGCAAAGTTATGATAATAGCTTCCATACAGGTAGTCTTCGTTTAGTGACAAGTGGGACTGGCAACTTCATTCCTAACTTATGCGGTTGCTTAGCAAAACATCATGTGACTGCAATGGATTCATGATATGAGAAAGGTGCTTCTTCAAAAGGCAACTGGACTTTCTTTGTTTTTCCTTGAAGACGTTTTGCTTCTCATCCAAGAAGCTTCTTCAGTTCTGACTGAGAAGAAGCTTCTTGGTTGAGGAGTGAAACATCTTCAAGAAAAAAACAAAGAAAGTCCAATTGCCTTTTGAAGAAGCACTTTTGGGACAACCATCATCTGGATGACTGAGAATCTCCATAGACATTCACAATGTCACTTCCCATCTGGTCATTAAGCAAGATATCACAAGACCCCACAATTTGTGATTTCTCTGCTGGCTTCTCCATTGACTTTGCTTGTTGGAAGCCAGCTGTGAAGTGCATAGAGGTTGATCATATGATCACAGGATACTGCAGTAATCATAAATGCCTGCCAGTTGCAGAACTCCTGAATGTTGATTATGTGACTATGTGGACACTGTGAAGGTCATAAAAGTGAGGACTGGGTTGTAAGGTTACTTTTTTAACATTGTTGTGAATTTGGCAGTTGTTAAGCAATGTCTACCTGTAGAAACTAGAATTTTCTTTACTTGATATTTGTAAGAATTTAAACATGCAGATTCTTGGACTCTCGTATACACCTGAAATAGTGTTGGAAGAAGAAACATATTCCCATTGAGCATTTCAGTATTTTAAAGGCGTTCTTACAGTTTCTTCAGGATCTTCTCCTTTTGAAATGGGAAATAGTTTATAGATAGTCCTGGCTTAATGACCACTCATTCAATGACCATTTGAAGTTGCAATGACATGTAATGCAGTCACATTGAGCAAGGAGACTTATGACTGGTCCTCATTGTTGTGATTGTCACAGCATCCCTGTGATCACATGATCACAATTCAGGTGCTTAACAACAGGTTTGCAATTACAACGGTTGCAGCATCGCATGGTCACATGATCGCCATTTGCAGTTTTCACTTCCAGCAAGCAAAATCATTGGGGAAGCCAGCAGGAAGTTGCAAGTGGTAACCATATGACACTGTTTTAACAGCTGTGTGGGATTTGCTCATTGACTGCAACTGGAATCTCCACAACTATTATCGTAGTTGGCATGGTCATAAGATGCCATGCTTTATGACGGCATTACTTAGTAGAGTTGCTGGTCCCAATTCCTGTTAATCAAGGACTACTTGTTACTTTCTTTTTTGTTTATTTAAGGATTTTACATTAAGTAAAAGAGAAATCTAAACAAAAAGAAAGAAAAAAGGCGGAAAGGAAAAAATGCAAGAAAAGAAATAAGCTACAGTTATGTAATATAATGACTTTTGATCTTCCCTTTCCTTTCAGTATCAATAGAAGAGAATATTTGTAACTCAAGATAAACCTGTAGGATCCTTGGTGGTCTCTGAGCTTGGTTGTTCTCTTCCAGACATTTTATTACCCAACTAGTTAGATCAGCCATTCTGGGAGTTGAAGTCCACAAGTCTTAAAGCTGCCAAGTTTGAAGACCTCTGAGTTAGATAGTTACAGTCTCAATTACTTGTACTTTTACACAACCTTATAGCACTTGCAAAGACAAACATGTTTTGCTAACATATAAACATACCTGAAATACAATCTACTTCATCAATGCCCTGCTAATTATAGGCCATGGAGAAAAAAACAAGAAGTTTAGAGAGAAAGTTTTATGCATTGTGGAGGTTTTTTAAATAAATGTATTATTGAGTGGTAGCATGAAACAAATGTATAGTGAAATAGGCTTAGATTTAGGTTATCATCATGTCATTCTTAGTTAAGTAATGCTGTGGTCTACAAAGATCTTAAATATGCAAGTGAACAACTCCAGTTTTGCATTTCTTTTTTTCCAGGGCTCTAGCAACTTCATTAGTTATGAATTATGTGATGCACATTCACAATAATATATTAGCACTTTTTAAAGGATCCAGATGTAATCTGTACAAAATAACAGTTTTAAATTTCATTTTATTACTCAGTCTTTCATGCTGCTTCATGGACTTTCCCCCCCTCTCGGACAGTAATAAAAAGGAACATTTTCCATTATGAAGATCCAAATTTTGTGCAATTCATGATTTTCATTATATTCTTTTTCAAGATTTTAATTGCCAAATTAAAATATTCATTGTGTTGACTACTTTCTGAGTGGAACGGTCTACCTCTTACCTTTTTTTTTTATAATTTAAAGGAATAAAGCAAACCAAAAGCTCATAGTTAATGGAAATTAAAAAAAGAAAGATCATTTTTTAATTTGTGCCTTGTAGGAAGACCTCAGCTGTCAAGGTCAGCAATTTGCAAAGTTTACGGAGTTACATGACAAATCCGTCTCTTGAGAGAAGTTGAAACCAGAGTTGCAAGTCTAATCATGTGAGTCAGAGGGTTAGGTCTCCGGGTCCATTCAGAATTTCTTTGAACTCTTGGCTGAATGCATTGACGGTTTTCCATTAGCAATGAATTATGGTAGTAATTTCATTAATTTCTTCACCTCTCTAAAGATATGTTAGTATGAGTTGCTTAACCAAGCATCAAAGGAACCATTGCATTTAACCTTTAGTCTTTTACTGTGTAACCAGGACCAGTTAAGAAGTAAATTAGTGTAACATCCTTAAAAAATTACTTTAGATAAGCAGTGAACATAATTTTTGTGTGCCTTTAATTTAATAGGGGTTTATGGTTCTGTGCAAAACCATTCGTGTTACCTCTGACCCTAGGGAAATGATTCCTACCCCTCACCCTTTTCCAGTTTGTATAATTTGGTGTCTAATAATCTGCTGCCTGTTAAATTCAGCACAGTCTTGATTAATGAATTGTGATGAACCAATACGTTCATTTATAGGTTGGGTCTAATACTCTGAAAGGTTCTATCAGTGCTTGTAGTTATTAATGCAAATGTTCCAGAGACAAGGGTCTGTCAGTTGAGAAGAAAGAAACATACATATAAAATATATCTTTATTCAAACACTGACGGTTGACCAGTGGTGCACTTTGACTGCAATTGGACAGGAGTTTTATGTAAAGAAAATTAAGTTGCAGACGGCATATTACATTACACTGAATGAAATAGAAACACCAACTTGTCTTTAGACCAGGAACAACTGACAAAAGGGGTAACTTCAAGCAGAAAATTTACAGCATAGGAGATGCTTCTCCTGATTTACAGTTTGAATATATTGGTAATTATGGTCCAAAACAATTGGATGTCATTTTTTGGTATAAAAACACTGTTGGGGATTATTTTTATTTATTAATTTATTAAATTTGTATGCTGCTTATTTAGCCAAGGAGCGACTCTAAGCAGCTAACAACCGAGTTAAAAACAGCAAGAAAAAACACTAAAATATTAAAATAATAAATATTAACATTAAAATCGACTAAAATCATCAATGATGGAGAGGAAGGGAGCAAGAATGTACACGGGTGGAAATGGAGTTATGATCCAACATATCTGGAGGACATCTAGTTGAAGTAAAGACAGTATTAGGAATTATAGTCCAAACCATCTAGAGAACATCAAGTTGGGATAAAGATGATGTTGGGTGTTATGTCCAAAACATCTGGAGGACATCTGGTTGGGACAAAGGCAATGTGGTGACCCAAACAACTGAACCTTGGAATAGCTACAGTTGGTATGATTTCAACTTGTTGCATTCTTCTTTCACCTTTCTTTTCATATTCTAAATCAAGATTCCATTTACTGCTACTTAATTTCTCATTTCTTAGACGCTCATTTTGTGCATCTGGACATTGCTGGAGAAAATCCATTGTGATGAGAAAATTATCTGCTTGATCATTTATCTTCCAGTAGTCCAAGAGTTTTTTAAGCATAAGGCAAAAGTCACTGTTGACTCTCATATGACTTGTGCAAAATTTCCATGCAATTATATCATACAACTTTAGTTTTCTTCTTAGTTAATTTTCTTCTAAGAAGCTGGCTAATTTATGCTTAGCTTTGGCAGCATTCAGAGTAGCAGATCTCACTAGATATTGTAATTTATATTGTAAATTCTACGCAATGAATTGAATATGTTAATTGAGAGTATTGCAATTACTAAAATTTTACTAAATTCTGCTGCTGATTTGCCAGATACCTATGATAAATTCTAAATCCTAAATTGTAGTTCTCTGAAGATCTATTTTTGATTTTTTTTTCCTGTATTAAATTTCTGTCATGGAGAATGACAAGCCTGTTGGAAATGGATGAGATTAAAACTTGACAATAATATTTACTAAGACTGACATGAGTCATAGAGTGATGTCATAAATCAGTACATCTATCGAATTCACCAAGATGAGGCATAATATCAAAGAAGACAAGTGAAAGCACAGAGGGTTTCATTTTCTAACCCCCCCCCCCCCAAAGCTCCTTCCATCTGTGTGCAAATATTGCTTTGCAGGAGAAGGAAATTTTGTGACAAGTATTTATGGATAGCTTTGATACTTCTGTGTATGGGAGTTGCTAGAACTCACTTCTGGGATCTGGAGTTAGAACAGTGAAGATGAAACTCTAGGTTAAAAACTCTTTTGTCCAATACTTTAAATGAGATGAGAACCTGAGAGCTACATCAGATGGAACAGTAAAAGTTTTGTCATTAAATATTATATTACAGGTAGTCCTCAAGTAAAGTCAATGAGGAAGTCAGATTCACATAACAACCAGATTACTAATTTATCAATTCCAGTGATTCATTTAACAACTGTGGCAAGAAATGTTGTAAAATGGGGGCAAAACTCACTTAAAACAAATGTCTCACTTAACAACAGATTTTTTTGGACTTAATTGTCATAATTTGAGGACTACCTGTATTCTTGAAACTTCCTTTTGTTTTTTTGAAACTTCCTTTTGTTTTATCAATATTTTGTCTTGGATTATAATGGGCGATCATTCAAGAAGTCTATATTCAGTCCTGGACATGCAGAGCTGATCACCCACCACAGCATAGCAATATTTTAAAATAAACATTCAAATGTAGTAAATAGGTTACATTTCTATTTTTATTTTTTAAAAAAGACCTGCCTGATTTTCGCTTATTGCTTCTGGCCCTATGAAGCCTTTCTCTTTCTGCAGGACAAATTACGCCGAGGCTCGAGTGAGGCGATCCCAGTAATTGATAAACCAGGATTCGAGATAGGGGCTTCCCTGCTGGGAGTTTTATTGTATTTGAGCCAGAGCAAGGAGTATTCAAAGAGCAGAAGGAGAAAGAAGAACAGGAATGAATGGGAGATCACAAATAACACTTTGGCTTCAAAGCGTCCATTTTAGATGCTGTGATACCGAGTCAGGCTTAACAATGTTATTTTTTTTAGTTGGCTAAATAGAGCTGTTTGAAATTCTAAGGACGGAACTTAGTCTTTTTAGTCAAATCTATTTAGCTTGTGTTCAGCAATTCCCTTTCCCCTCTCATTCATCTAATCCCCAGGTATACCAGCTTTAGAAGGCGTTATTAGGAGTGCCCCAATCTAGTTAGCGCTCCCTCCCTCAGTGCTGAGGTAGCAGCTCTACCCAGACATTTATAACTTCTGATACAGAATTCCATTGAGTCATCTTTCATAGCATTTTTGCTTTCTTGTGTATTTCTTTCATACTGAATGCATAGGGAAATTAGGCATTTTTGAGCAAAAATCTGTGCTGATAATGCCAATCAAATGTATGTATTCAAGGGAACACACAATGTTAACTTCCTTCAAGGAGCATTCTTTTTAATATCGTGCTGTCAGGGAGCCTTAATGGCATCCTGGAACGCAGCATGAAATGTGCTACAACTAAGGTAGCTGTTCTTGCGTTTATTTAATCAAATCCTAAATCAAGGGGAAAAAAAGTTCAACATTGCCTAATACAGAGTCAGCATTCAACATATTTAAAGCATTGATGCAGTATAAACATTACACAATGGAAATATTTAAGGCATTTAAATCTGCTCATCAAAAGACAGACCTCCAAATGAGTGTAAGTGCCAAATCAATCAATCTATCTATCAATCAATCAATCAATCAATCAATGGCTGTGCAGACAATGTATATCAACAGTGGGAACTATGCCAAAGTTGTGCATTAAGAGCACAAACTAGAGTAGGCTTGATCATGGATAGCTGTTACTAGTATTCATGAAAGTTCAAGCTTAGCTTCAAAGAGACGATCTATCACCATGATGGCAAACCTATGGCACACGTGCCACCTGTGGCACGCGGAGCCATATCGTTGGGCATGCAAGCGTTGCCCTAGCTCAGCTTCAGCTCGCATGCCTCTGGCAGGGAGAAGGCCATTTTCACCCTCCCCAGGCTCCTAGAAAGGCTCTGGAGCCTGGGGAAAGCAAAAAACGGGCCTACCAGGCTCACTGTGCCATCGCATGCCAAAAACGAGGGAGCATGGGGGGGGGGGTTGCGCGGGCATGCGTGGGGTGTGCCAAAAGTGGGGGAGCGTGTGGGGGGGTGTTGCATTGAATGATGGGTGTGGTCACGTGTGTGCACGACACCCCCATGCTCCCTCCGCTTTTGGCACGCGAAGGCAAAGAGGTTATCCATTACTGATCTAGCATCTAAGATATAGATATAGTATGTTTATAGCAGCAATGGCTCAGAGCAATAATCAGTTGACTAGAACAATTCTTTTAGCAGTTTCATTCTTTCAGTTCTGATGCAGAAACCGTCCAAGATTTTCTGAGCCACTGGAGAAAACCCAAAATGTATTTCTAGAGCAGTCATGGCTCCATGGGACCTATGAAATGAACAGAGATAACTAAGAGGGATGACCACTCTTAAAAGAAATGAGGAATTGACTCCGTCTTCTTCAAACTACAGGTACTCCACAACTTATGACCAGAATTTCCATTGCTAAGCAAGGCATTTGTTAAGTGAGTCACCCCCAATTTTACGATCTTTTCTTTTTGCCATGGTTGTTAAGCAAATCAACGCATTTGTTAAGTGAATCACATGATTGTTAATCAAATTCAGCTTCCCCCCTTGACTCTGCTTGTTGAAAGTCAATGGCAAACGATGATCAAATGGCCCTGGGACATTGCAACCGTTGTAAATACATGCTGGTTGCCAAGCACCCGACTTTGATCATATGACCGTGGGAAGCCTGTGATGGTTGCAAGTGCAAAGACCAGTCATAAATCATTTTTTCTCAGTGCCATTTCAACTTGGAAGAGTCAACTAAACAAATGATTGTAAGTCGAGGAGTACCTGCATTGCAATCAACAACACAGGTAGTCCTCACTTACAACCATTTGTGTGAGTTAGTGTCCTGCCCCAGCTACAGACCCCAAAGAACACAGCACACACCAAGTTTGTACAAAACTTAAATTTATTAAAATAACTCAGTCTTTTCCAAACAAAGGCTGTTAATAAACTTCCTTAACAGCCTACAAGAAAACAAAGGTAAAGTAATCAGAATCTTACTAAGGTTGGCAGAAAGCCCAGAAGTAATTTGCAGAGAATCCAGACATGAAGGAGAATGAACTAAAGTTGTTCCCTACAAATTGCTTCAGTCGGTGTTCC
Organism: Masticophis lateralis; assembly: GCA_030761175.1. NCBI lineage: Eukaryota > Metazoa > Chordata > Lepidosauria > Squamata > Colubridae > Masticophis > Masticophis lateralis. The sequence goes on from JAUDYJ010000003.1 coordinate 128,929,161, forward strand.
TCCTTAAATAGGCTAAGGGGGTGGCCAATTAGCCCTAAGCCTTACTCTCGAGCAGACCTCCTCCTGAGGAGCCACTCCTACCTTTTGGCTGCTCTGTGCGCCCGTGCATCGAGAAGAGGCTCCTCCTCTTCGTCCTCTTCACTTAAAGGAGCTTCTGGAGGTTCTGAAGGTCCTGGCTGAATCCTTGCCTCTGGCACCACATCTTCTCCAGCCTCCTCATTGTCTGACTCGGGTGCCAGCTGCACAGGCTGCTGGCGCAGCACCACACCGGCCTCCTCGCTGTACAATACGCACAGGCCGCTGATGGGCCACAACAGCTAGGACCACACCAGCTACTTCTCTGGAGACATTGTTTGACTCCATTCCGAATGCATAAATAAGATGGGATGAGCAAGGACTGAAAGAATATGTGGTAGACAAAGGAAGCACAGATAGAAGCGGCTGATTAAAGTCCAGAATCTTAAAACCCGATTCCCGTACAATCAGGCCCCTTGGTACATTGGATGCCTCAACAGATTTTGTACTAAAAGCTGCTTTCAAGCTGGCAATGGAGAGTGAGTGATTTTATCCTCTGAGAGCTTTGCAAGCTTATCTCAGCAGTCTCCAACTTAAGATTTACCGGAAGAGTTGATAACAAACCCTGAACTATTCAGCCCCTGCTGCCACAAATACAATAACCTGGGTTGGAAACTAAGATTGCTCATTAAGAACTGCATTGCTTGGTTTATGACAGAAAATGGCTTTCCACGGGCTAAATTCAATGGGTCTTCTGAGGTTCCGGGAGAAATATAATGCTAGTAGATGAGGCTTTGACAAGAAAAAAAAAATATTCCAGACTTTGTTTCCTCTTTGCATCCCTTTTATTGGAAATCTGGATAGAGTCATTTGCAATTTTTCATTCCCCCCATCTTCTCCTGCTCTGCTCAGAAAGTCTCAACCTTTAAGATTATAATGGTGAATATCATTTTCTTCAACATCTTCATGAAAAATGCTGAATTCTGGTCTGGCTATTCATATATCTGAAGAAGTCTCTCATGCCCTCCCATCCCCATTGCTATAGCCTTAAGCTCCAAAGGAAAATAACAGTAACCTCTGCAGGTTACTTGTTTGTTTCTTGATTCCCTCTGTATACATTTGAACTAGGTGATGTTCCTTTCTCCTTGGGGGGAGGGAGAATTTTCCTCCTGCACAAAGGTTCTTTTGTGTTTTGATATCTGAAGAACTTCTAACCTACGACCCATCTTAATAATAGGTGCTCGGTTCATAATAGGTGCTTGCTTCTTTATGCAAGCTCTTGCTTTGATTTGAGTGATACTGAATATTAGTCAGAAAGGCACCCCCTGCCATACTATTCAGGCAGTAATTATTAGTCTTCCTGCATAAAACGAGGGTGACAAAACAAGAGAGATGTATATTGTCGCCTGCATATCTTTCTTTCCGCCTTAGAGCAACAGCAACTTAATTTCCCATTGATTACCATGACAAAGGCTGATGCTTTCGGTGTCCTGCAGGTCTATTTCTGATTGTAACAAGCTAGGAGCTGCAGTTTGTAGGAGTGGAGGGAAAACAAGCAGAATTTCCCCTTTTAATGAAACCTCTCTAAAGTGCTCGGATTCGCAGTTGCCATTGGCTCCTGCAGTGCTCCCCCATGTCCACTAGGGGCTGCTGTTGAACTTCCAAAGAAAAAGGCCGGAGCAGCAATAATAATACTAATATTAATACTACTAATAACAATAAGAGGAGGAACAATTGACAGATCAGATCATTCTGGCGTCAATAGAGCTTTTCTTCTAACCACCTCAGGTACAAATAATTGTTTCAGAAATCATGCCACAATTGGCTGAGTGTCATGCCCGAAGAGGAGTAATTCTGAAATATTACTGGCAGTGTCTTTTTTTGCTTAAAAATTATATCTGGGTGTTTGGATGGGTTGTATTGTCTCCGTGGATAAAATGTATCTTTCCCAAACAAATGAATGCAGGATTTTAATTAATTTCAAAGTGCCTCCCATGACGTCTTTTTAAAAAGTCTAATATAATAATACCATGATTTAAACTTGCATGATAAAGCCGACAAGCTGTTTTGAAAGCTTAGCTGGTGTTCAGACTTATCTTTAATCTGTACCTTATTGTGTTTACAGGAGACAAATAACATCAGGGTTTTTTTTCATTTTTCTCGCCCCCCCCCCCCCTCTTCCCAAAGCTTTTCCTCAGTGTGATTTAATCTGGAGATATATTAAGGATTGCCTTCTATTTTGTGGATTTTTGTGTTCTTGCTGGTGCAATGGGCATGACGGTTTTTAATTTTAAATTTGGGTTTTCAAAATATCACAAGGAAAATTAAAATAATATTGAAAAAGGCTTGAATATGCAAGCTGAAGAAAAGAGAAATGGATATTAACCTGGTGTACAACGCAATGATGTTTGAAGCCTCAGTTTCTTTAAAGCCCAGTAATTACTGTTTAGTAACTGCTATGCTATGGTGTTTTAAGAATCTGATTTCTGATTGGGCTAAGACTGAAACCAGCAAGGCAGACATTTCACATATTTAAATCCAATGAATATTGAAAAATTAACTTACAGCAATTCGATGGAGCATTTTATGCAGTAGAAGACAAAGCCATAATTATCATTTTTTTTTAGAAAAATATGCTTTTTCTAATATGGGGGTGTAAAATACATTTTCTAATAATAAACAATTCGGCTTCGGCTTCCACTAGCCATGTCCTTCTGCTTGCAGAGCACTTAGGAGTGGTTGAAAGAATTGCAATAGAACCTTCTACATCAGGCCTGTCAAACTGGTGGCCAATGGGCCAGATACGTCATGTACAGGCCATGCCCACTCTGGCTCCATAAAGACAAAAAATGTCATAATATGTCACAATCCGTCCCATGACGTGATCGAGTTTGACACCCGGGTTCTACGTGAAAACTTAGAGCCATGTCAAAACAGTTCCAGTCCTCTATGGTCAGCAGCTGGGCTGATTCACTTCAAGGCGGAATGGGACAACTCGCCACCGCCAACTTGCCAAGGTCAACTTGCCATGGCCAATTCGCCACAGCCAACTTGCCAAGGTCAACTCGCCATGGCCAATTCGCCACAGCCAACTCACCACAGGACAGCTTACTATGGCCACAGTTATGTCCCACAACTTGCTATGGCCACAGTTATGTCCCACAACTTGCCACAGGACAATGTTGTGGGACAATTCAACAGTTCAATTTAATTATTTAATTATTTAAGATAGTTAAAAATTATTTTAATTTTTGTCATTCACATTTCATTTTTGTCTCTCCTTTGGCACTATTTCTTTAATGATTCTATTCCACTGTTTCTTCAATATTAGTGTAACTCCTGTCCCACAGCGAGTTTTCTCATGGCAAGTTGGCCACGGTGAATTGTCATAGACCCATGTCAAGGACAGCGGCAATATTATCTCATCCCTAACTTTAAGATTTGCTTCATCTCTTTCGAAACTCCTGAGCTTTGGGATTCTTACAGGACCTTTTAGATCATGGGTGTCAAATTCACGGCGTCACATTGCCATCAGTGACATATCATGACTTTTTTCCCTTTGTGAAGTTGGGGTGGTGTGGCCTGCGCATGACAGATCCGGCCCATGGGCCACCAGCTTGACACCCCTTTTAGATGAATGTTGGCTGGACTTAATAGCAGTGATATTGACATGAATTCTACTTTTTACTTGTCTTTTGGCAGGGCAAGAGCCAGTTCAAATAGTCCTTGATTCATGACCACCATCATGACCGGAATTTCTGTTCCCAAGCAAAGCAGTTGTTAAGTAATTCACGTCTGATATTATGACTCTTTTGCCATGGTCGTTAAGTGAATCACTGCAGTTGTCAACCGAATCACGTGGTCATTAAGCAAATCTGTCTTCCCCTGTTGACCTTGCTTGTTGGAAGCTGACTGGGAAGGTGGCAAATGGCAATCAGATGACCTCAGGGTACTGCAACCATTGTAAACACTTACTGGCACCTGGATTTTGATCATATGACTGTGGGGATTCTGTGATGGTTGTAAGGACTGGTCAAAAGTCACTTTTTTCGGCGGCCCTTTTAATGGTTGCTAAATGAATGGTTGTAAGTTGAGGACTACCCATACGCAAAGCATGAGGTTATTTGAGGTTTTATTTTTATTTCCCCCCCTCCTTTTGTGTGACGTAGGGAGGAAGATTTTGGATGCTCCAACTGATTGAACATGTTCTCAGTTCCCCGAGGTTGGGAAAATTTAAGAAAATAAGTAAATCCACTTCAAACTGCTTTGGAAAGTTTGGGGAATGGGAATGGAGCCATAACTATTTGAGTTTGTCACAATCAACAAAGTGAGAACAATGAAATACATCATCAAGTTATCTTTGAAAATAGCCTTATTAGAAGTTTCTTTCAGTTTGCAGAAAGATGCTGATCTTATTTGGAATCATAAAATGCACAAAATTTTCGCATTTTTCATTATGATTCCTTTTTGTTTGGTGGATCTGTAGCAAACTGGGAGTTTCATTCTGAAAATATGTAATTTTTTTTTTTTTTGAGAAAGAAGTCCTTATATTTTCTTTGTCATAATATTTGATTAACTGTTATACCAAGTACCATACAGAATGCCCCATCCATTCATGGATCAAATTATAATCTTAGCGTGAAGTAGAAAGTGACTGAAGTGCTGATTTTCTAGCTTGAAGTAATTCAGGAAGCAGACAGTCTTCCCTCAAAAGGAGAAGAAAACTATGCTCCTGGTGAGGGAAAATGTATAAGTCTAGCACTGTCTGTTTTGAAAGAAAGAAAGAAAGAAAGAAAGAAAGAGAGAGAGAGAGAGAGAGAGAGAGAGAGAGAGAGGGAGAAAGAAAGAAAGAAAGAAAAGTAGCTAAGTCCACTTCTCCTGTTGATTCTGTACATTAATCATAGAAGTTGGACATGAGCTTGCAACAGAATATGATCTGGTCTGTAGAATATCTATTTCCTTACAAGAGCATGTGTGTTTCCTGCTTTTAACATGTTAACAAGATATAGTCTGCTTTCATTAGGATGCGTCTTGATTGCAACTCTGCAAATATAAACAGTTCTTCCATATAGAGTGTTTGCTATTTCTTAACATCTCACTCTGGCAAATGTTAGATTTGCACATGCATAGTCTTTGCATTTGCCGAGGACTGAACACTTGTCAGCTGGTGTGCATGCATGTATCTGTGTTTGTGTTTCTGCGTGTGCATGGGCCTGTGTCAATGAGTCACCCAAAATACCATGCCAACTTGAATGCAACATACAATATGTTCTGCTGTAAGGCACATACCCACTTACACATTAGAATACATGTATCCTAGAAAAGTATTTTTCATATTTCATATAGCAACTTCAATCTTGTAGTTTGTATATTTAGCAAAGCCTCAAACCTGGAACTATATTTGGTTAGAAAAAAAAAGAAAGAAAGCTAAACCCCCTCTTTTATCTCCATGCAATTTGTGATGGAGAGAAGGAATAGACACCAATTGGAATAGAAGTGTTAGATCTTGATGAGAAAAATATGAACTATTTTAACAATATACACAGAAAAAAAGGAAGGTAGATTTCTCTCATCAGCTGTTATTAGGGCAAAACCATTGTAGATTCATGATAGTTGAATGCTGACTACATATGTAATAAGGTTATACAACTGCGTGCTTCAAAAAGGTAGAAGTGATAAACCAGCCAAGCTGGGTTTTTAGTTTCACTTCTCAGCCCCTACCTATCTTGTAACTTTGCAATGAAAGATTTGGAAATTGGAACCAATTACCATAATATGTGGTGGTTTGGTAAGAACATGTTCAACATCAGACAGTTAAAAGGTTTTATTGCTATTAGGAACATGTTAATGTCCTTGATAATGTCTTCAGTTGCTTTGTAATGTCTCTTGTTGAGGTATAGAATTCTTTTATCTTACTACATTATGCAGGAACTTAAATTCAAAAGATATTTGCGGGAACATTTAGAGGAGTGCATCAATCAGTTTCAAAGAAGAGAAAATGTTCTTAGAATAGCTTATAAAAGGATAACTGTCAGGTTTTGGGGGAAGCTGAACAAAAGAACTAAGGTAAAAAGCATTTTACTGTAAAAGCACAGCACGCAATTCAATAAATATTCCATATAAATATAAAGGAGAAGAAAGTTCATAATTATCCAATGACTTACATATAATTTACGTAATACTTTCAAAAATACTAAGCCAGAAGAGCGTTTTCTTAGATTATACTGTTCTTTACCCTTGGAGAAATTGTCAGCAAATGATATCGCTCTAAGAATGACTTGAACAAAATCTATAGGATCTTTACCATTATGATTTTTTTTATAGCGTGGGGACAAAAATATCCTCAATAAATCATTTGAAGAAGATAAGAGAAGTTGACCCCGTTGTCACCCCAACTTGGCCTAGGTTTCTGTCTACCTATCTGTCAGATGCAAGCAACCAAAGCAACTCATGAATAACAAAAGTCAGTAACTTTAATGTCTACCACCTAGGTTACAAGAATCTCCCCAGGTTGCTTGCCTTCCGCTGAGAATGACCAGATAAAGCTTCATGGATCTTGGGGCATGTCAAGCATATGCCACTTTCAGCTGTGCAAGGATTCCAAGCTAGACCCTTGCTTAACCCCTCCTTCCAGCCTAGCTGGCAACTTCCCAACACTAATGACTAGCTCTTATGATATCATTGGTTCTAGCACTCTTCCTTCCTTACTGCAAAGGAAAAAAGTAATTATGGGCAAGAGAATCAGCAATGGAAGCTGGCATATGTGGACAGGATAGTTCTGGTGGCCCACCACTTGGTCCTTTTTTTAACCCTTCTCTATCAGCCATTGCTACTTCCTTTTCTGCCTCCTTCACAATTCATCATGTCGTCATCCCCTCTGCCTCCCACTATTAAAATTCATGTTGTCTTTTGCTTTCCTGGTTATTAGCTTCTAATCATGGGATAGTATTTAATCCATGAAATGTGTAGATTTTCCCTAACCATTCGAGCTTAGATCAGATGTAATGTTAAACACATCACTGCATTTAGGATACAAGATTTCACAGATCCAAATATAATCAGCAAATGGGAAAAGGGCACTAATAATTATCAGCGTCCAGGTAGGATGGGTGAAACAAAGCTCTTTCTCTCTTGCTATATTATGGAGGAGAAACTGAAATGGGTTTTGTTTTGGGTGCAGAGCAACTGTTTTATATAAGCCATGTCTGATTTTTTTCCAAGTACAGGACATTTCCAAATCTGGCTGAAGACTTATATTCATCTGCATGCATGCTTTTGATGCCTGTAATGATCAGGGGTTCCCCCCCCCCTCACCTCATCTGATATTTGTATATTTCTGGGTGCTTCATCACTGGAAGTTTTAAGAAGAGACTGGACAGCCACTTGTCTGAAATGGGGGTTGGACTAGAAGACCTCAAGGTCTCTTTCAGCTCCATTCCTGATTCAATTGCATTATTAAAAACATCAGTGTGTCATATCTGGCTTGGTTTTGTCAATGTAAATCTGTGAGTGTGTGTGTGTGTGTGTGTATTTCATATTTCTAGACTGCCCATCTCAATCAGGAAGGGACTCTGGGCAGTGTAAAGTGTAATATATACAGTGATACAGTTTATCTATTTACTTCATTAGATTGCAATGTGACAACCTTTCTTGGAATAAGTCTTTCCGAATATTGTGGGATTTGCCTTTGAGTAAATAGGTAGAATGGCACATTTCTGTATTTATAACCCGCTTTTAGTGACCTAACTCTTACAAGGAAAATTCACTGAAAAGCAATAGAAAACCAAAACATTGTAAACGTTTTGTTTAAAAGCACACACACCAGATAATTAAAAACAACTAAAATAGCAGCAACAGCAACAAAGATGCAATGAAGAATCAATAATAATAGTAATTGTTTTAAAGCAACATTAGCAGACCTCAATTAAATTTTGATGGTTTAGACTGTACAGGGCAAAAAAGTAAACAAAACCCAAATTAGCTAGTTAGCTTTATATAATGGCTGAAAAGTAATACAAGCTGTTAAAGTATGAATAACAGTTTCAGGTGGTATAAAAGCCTGTTCCTCAGAGTCTCATGTTCTGTCCCAGAGGCAAATTTGTGGCAACATAAAATTATTCCCACACCATGTTTCTTCAGTTTTCTATTTTGGGTCTTGAGGCCAAATGGATGTTATAACACAGCCATTTTGTCTTCTCTTATCCCAGTCTGTCTCATCTAGAGATTTAAAAAATATGCATATTTTGGTGATCTTTGTTGACCCAAAGAAATACTGCTCTAAATGGAATTCAGAGACTTTTTCACAGGCCTCCAGCAGACATAAGATTTTGTGCTGATTCATAGTCTCAATCCATTAAGTAAATTTATCTAATTTCATTTTTATCTAGTATAGCATCTAAAATGTCTTCCACTTCATTAGCATCAAAACTATCTAGCATCATTATATTTCTTGTGTTTAACTACTATGAACATGTATTTCATCTGAGACAGAGAAGGCTTCCAATATAGGGAGCCTTATGTTTTAAAAAATGGAAGATGTTTGTTCTTTTCAGTTGTCTAAGAATCAGTTAATGTGTCAATTTGATTTATCCCAGAACGCTAATCATAAAAGTGGCTGACCCCATGTTTGAATCAATTAAAATGCGGAAATATATCTATCTATATATACAATCTATTATATACATGTTAGGAAGTATAATGCATTTTTACAAATATACACAATGCAAACTGCATTTTTCATAAAAATGGCTTTTAGGTACCCCTATTTTAATTGAGGAATCATAAAATTTGAAGATTAAAATAGAGGTACCTAAAAGCCATGTTTTATGAAAAATGCAGTTTGCATTGTGTATATTTGTAAAAATGCATTGTACTTACTTAAGATGCATATAATAGATTGTATATATAGACAGGTATACTTCTGCATTTTAATTGATTCAAACATGAGGTCAGTCACTCTGCAGTTCAGCGGTTCGAATCCCTAGTGCAGCGTAACGGGGTGAGCTCCCGTTACTTGTCCCAACTTCTGCCAATCTAGCAGTTTGAAAGCATGTAAAAAATGCAAGTAGAAAAATAGGGGCCGCCTTTGGTGGGATGGTAACAGCATTCCATGTGCCTTTGATGTTTAGTCATGCCGGCCACATGACCACCGAGACATCTTCAGACAGCGCTGGCTCTTCGGCTTTGAAACGGAGATGAGCACTGCCCCCTAGAGTCAGGAATGACTAGCACATATGTGCAAGGGGAACCTTTACCTTTACCTTTAAAATTTGAAGAACGCAGATATTGAACGATAACTATTTGTAGTATCATATTAGATTGGTAGTATAAAATTATATATGTTTGTATTAAAATATGAATCAAACCAATTTCCCCACACCCCCAACCCAAGAGCAGTCTCAGGGGAGAGTGTTGGATGTAACCTTCACAGCATCAGATAAAATCTAATTTGAATATCTGAACCCCCTTCTCTCGTTCCATCTTAAAATTGCAAAATTAATGACTTCAGTATCAAGGCAGCGTTTCTCCCTCCCTTCCCCTTTCCTAACATTGAACTTGAAGAGAAGACAGAGATATATCAGAATTTGTTTGAATTGGTCTAAGAAAGGTGTTGCTCTAAGATGGATATATATATATATATATATATATATATATATATATATATATATATATATATATATTCTTATTTCTTTTGCTTTTTTAATTAACTGGAAATAGTAATGTGTTCTTAGCTTTCCGGTGGCAAATGAATATGTTAATAAAATTTTACTTAATATTTCATATATTTTTTGTCTTTTAGCAAGAATATGCTGGGGAAGAAATACCAGGCTCTCACTTTCCTATTTTATACAAGTTTACTCAGAAATAATTACTACTGACCTCAATGTAGCTGCTTCTCAAGCACATATAGATAGGATTGCAGCCATAGTAATTTTACTTAGATATCTTTATTTCTCAATGGTTCCTCTCTTAGCCTGCAGGCATACTCCAAACCTCTCTTGTCTTTAAACAGAATCAATTACCATACACCCATTGGAGGCAAACTTGAAGTGATTTTCTTTTTTTAAAAAAATGTGGTAGGGGGAGTGAGTTTAATAAGTTATTGATACTCCCTCCATTTCAAGAAAGCAATAAATTTAGAGCCCGTAAGTTCATGAATTGTACACATCTGTACAGCTTCAGCAAATAAAGATTGTTACCATAGCAACGGCCATATCGTATGGAACATGCTTGTGAAATTCAGAGCTTCATATTAAGGGAATCCGTCTGCCTCCCCCACCGCACGGAACATGAAAATTTGTTTCTTGCGGCATCATTTTTCTGTGCTGTGTTTTTTAGCGTTTGTGTGTATCTTTAATTATAGCTCTTGCTCGGGCTCCTTTGTTCTAAATTACACTCTTAGCATTTGAGTTTTGCATTGTGTAATTTTAAAATCAAAAGCATATAATCACACAGCTTTAATGATTATGGAAAAAATGCAGGCAACCCAGCAACAACCTTGTTCTCTTGTGAGCGGAGTCTGGCTGAGCATTCTCTGTGAAGAGCATCCCTTTCTTCTATTACTCATATGATTCAAAGCTTTCATTTCCAACTCCTTTCTGGTTCTCGTGGCCTACTCTGTTCTCTCTGTCAAAACATAATGGGACTTCAGTGGGGAGAATCAGCCAACGTATTCTCTGTAAATACACGTCCCTTAAGGAAACAGGTACCATCAAAAGAAGCAGTGAGAAATAACCACTGATCTTCAGTGTTTTAAAATTTCCACTCTAATATGGATTATCGGTTCTTACTGTTGGTTTCTGTCTCTTGTTGCTTTTCTTTTGTAAAGTCCACACTGAAAAGCAGAGATGGTTCAGCTAGGTAACAAGGCTTGGATCTGAATTTTTCTTAATCAATTAATCCCACTTTTGTGCCTTCTGAATGTGTTAGTTCTTGGCATTTCTTACCAGCTTGGCTAATGAGCATGATGGCCAAGAATCCTGAATCTCTTAAACGAGGGGTCTGCAACCTTAAACACCCAAAGAGCCATTTGGGCCTGTTTCCCACAGAAAAGAAAACATCAGGAGTCACAAAATCCTTCCCTTGCCTGACTGTTTCTTAAGCGGCCACAAAACTACCATATGTAGTTGAATTAAACATTCAGTTTTCTTCTGAAACTTTTCTTTTCTTGCATTTATCCATGGTTGGTCTACCAGGAGTTGAAAAGCTCAATAAATTAAGTGCCGGCAGGTGTTGCACATTGGCGGTTGTGATGCATATTTTGAGTGACAGGGAGCTGCAGCAGAGGGATAAAAGAGCCACATGTGGCTCCAGAGTTGCAGGTTGCTGACCCCTGTCTTAGACCAATAAATCTAGTAGGAAACAACTTGGTGCTTTTTCACTCCTTTATGGATCTGAAAAGCTCTTGTAGAATTGGTTAGTGAGTAGATCAATAACACTAGAATATGTACTGTTATATATAGTCAGATGATTGCAGAATTTCATCCCCAGAGAAGCCTGACAAAGATAAGGCCTATCAGGCTTAAGCTTACATGCAAACCCAATTTGAACTTTTTACTTGATATTGTTTAGGCATCTGACCTCCTAAAAATGTGTAGCAAAGTACAAAAAACAAGTTATGGTAACAACATTACAAAAAAGATGTTGAGACTTTGGAAGAAGTGCAAAGAAGAGCAACTAAGACGGTTAAGGGCCTGGAGACAAAAACATGAAGAATGGTTGCAAGAATTGGCATGGCCAGTGTAGAGAAAAGAAGGACTAGGGATGACATGATAGCAGTATTCCAGTATTTTAGGGGCTGCCACAAAGAAGAGGGTCAACTTATTTTCCAAAGCACCAGAAGCGCGACAAGAAACAATGGATGGAAACTAATTAAGGAAAGAAGCAATCTGGAATTAAGGAGAAACCTCCTATCCATTAGGACAATTAACCAGTGGAACAGCTTGCCTTCAGAAATTGTAAGTGCTTCATTATTGGAGATTTTTAAGAAAAGACTGATCTTATCTGAAATGGTATAGGGTTTCCTGCCTGAGCATCAAGTTGGACTAGAAGTCCTCCAAGGTGCCTTCCAGCTCTGTCCTGATTGATTGATTGAGGTTACACAATTTATAAGTAAAATGTAATTACAAACCTCACAATAATTAAAATAGAGATATTTCTCCAGCGTAAGTGCTGGAGAATTTCCACCAGCTACTTTCAGAGGTGTTACTTCAGAGTTTTTCTTCCTTCCTGCTGACCTCAATAAAATCCATATTGAACTTGCAACTTCAGACTGGTTTAACCATGTAATCAGATCTCTTCCCAAGGATGGTTACCTCCCTCCAGCTATTTTAATGAATTTAATGAATTTCTTCCTTGATAATTTGATTTTTTTGCCTGTCTTACATAGCATTGAAGTACTTATTGAATCCTCTTTTCAACAGTTCTCTACCTCCTTTAGCAGATCTCCAACTATTTTCCTCTATGGTGCCTGTGTAATTCCCTCTCTCACCTTGTGTTTAAACATTATCGTGACAGCTGTGCTACGGTTCCTCATCGCTATAAACACACCTGGTTCATTGAAAGAAGTCTTCAGGTACTACAGTTAGGTTGCTAAAGCAGAATTACCAACTAACTACAACAAAATACATGTTAGGCATAGACCCAACCTGTAACAAAATGTGATTTAACCAGCAAGTAGGAGTCAATACCTTATATGCTAAAAAAAAATTAAGGAGAGAAGCAGGTGTTAGTCTGGGAATGAGGCCTTCTGAAGGGACAAGCAAAACTATAAGCAGGTTAAATTTTTTGTTACTTCAAATACAGTTGCAGATATTTATATAAAAGTCCCAAACCATTTTATAAAAAGACACACACTAAAACACACACACACACACACACACACACTAATCTTTGAAGTCTTTTTGAGATTTTTCGTACTTATTATTAGGAATGTTAGATCTTATATTGAGGCATTAGTTGGGATCTACTGTAGGTCAGAGCCACAAGCGAATTGAATTAGATGTCATGGAAATGGGCAGCAATTAACTTTTGCTGGGATTGACTGAGCTTTACATCTTCCTCTTATTTTGGCAAAACTTGTAATGAATTGGGAATCCTGCGGTTTTCATTGTGACATAATTTTTGTCTCGCTGTAGAAGCATTATGTGTATATTGTGACAAAGGGAGAAGGCATGGCCCTGGATGAGCGAAGACCATTGCTAGAGAAAAATATCTTTTAAAAACAGAATCAAAGGTAGGTTAATTTCCTCATCTCAGTTTTCCTGAAAATTGTGATTTTCAGCCATTACATAAAGCTTCTATGAATATACTAAAAGAAAAAAAGGGTGGGGGGGCTTTTGAATTGTGTTCATTTAAATTGTTGAAAACTATATTACACCATTTGGAGAATTGCAAAAATCATAAATGCATATAAGAACTGTGTTAGATCGGCGCAGGAAAGAAGATGTGACCAGCAGAGTTCAAGTAACAACGTTTATTAACGAGAACTGAACTGGCGCTGCGCTGCCGGAGCTCTCCTTATATTTGCTCCGGCAGACGCACCGCCCACTGATAGGGATTCAAAATCTCCCGCCAAAGGATCTTCAGCCAATCCCAGGCGGATGTCCTTATAAGGACATAACACTCCTCCCCCCTAGTTCTTAGTCAGTCAATCAAGTCACTCAAGTACACAGGACGTCTACGTGTTCGCGTAGACCTGCGCAGTTCATACCCGGGTTGGGCGCTCTCCAGGTCGGAGGGTGCTTTCTCAGCTCGGGGCTTCCTCCCTGGTGCCGGGATGGATCTGGCCATCGAGGATGCGGGTGATGTTCCCGAACCTCCGGCCGGGTTGATGACCTCCGCCTGCGGGCGATGCTGGTCTGCTTCGTTCCCGCTTGGATCTTGGTGTTGCCGGCACGGATCCCTGCTCTCGACCGCTCCAGAACTCCTGAGCCACGGTAGGTCCCTGGGTCTCCCTCGGGTTCCCTCGGGGTTGGAGTTGCACTGGTCCGGTCTAGGGTGCGAGTCCGGCGGTGGTGGCTGGGTTAGGCCCCCGGGTTCTCCGGTTGAGTCCGATTCACTCCCGGGGTGGCAGGTGGAACGGGTTGGTAACGGGTCGGCTCTGTCGGGGTGGTGTAGGCCTTCCTTGCAGGGGTGGTGTAGGCCCTCTCCACGAGGCTGGCGTTGTGGTGACGGTCGCCGCTTCCTGTCGTTGGGGTGCTTGCCCTGGTTTGGTTGGTGTAGGCCTACCCTGCAGGGGTGGTGGAGGCCTTCCTCACAGGGTTGGTCTTCTGCGCGGTCGGGCTGTTGTTGTGGAGCCCTTTGGTGTGTTGGATGGAGGTCTCCATCCCTGGAGTGTCGGTCGCCTACTTCGCAGGGTTGATGTTGGCTTCCCCTGCTGGGTTGTCCCCGGTCTACTTGGCTCCTGTTGTCAGGGTGTAGATCTCGGGTCTCGGGGTGTTGACTGCTATCCACCCCGTGGTATTTTGGGGTTCCCCGTTGGCCTTGTCCCCGGTCTACTTGCCTTGCTGGAGCTTGAGCATGGTTAGGTGTTGGTGCGCCCGCTCCTCCTGGGTGTTGCCGGTCTCCCCTGTCTGGGTGGTTTAGGCCTACCGCGCCGGGATGGTTTAGGCCTACCTCGTCAGGGTGGTTTAGTCCGACGTCGTCTGGGTGGTTTAGGCCTACCTCGTCGGGGTGGTTTAGGCCTACCTCGTCGGGGTGGTTTAGGCCTACCTCATCTGGGTGGTTTAGGCCTACCTCGTCGGGGTGGTTTAGGCCTACCTCGTCAGGCTGGTCTCCGCCCGCTTCCCTCCACCTTTTGCGGAGTTGGTCGAGGTGACGTCTCACGACCTGTCCATTTTCCAGCTCAACTCGGTAGAATTTGGGACCGGTTGTGCTGTGTACTGTAGCTGTAAGCCATTTTGGCGAGCCGTGGAAATTGAGTGCGAAAACGGCGTCGCTGATGGCAAAATGGCGGAGTTGGCGGCTGGCAGTGGCGGGCACCTCGAAATAGTATTGAGGGTGCAGTCTGTCCGGGGGTGACCGGAGTCTTCTGCCCATTAAAAGTTCAGCAGGGCACTTTCTTGTGGCAGAGTGAGGCGTGATGTGCTGGGTGAGCAGGAAGGTGTCGATGCGCTCCTGCCAATCTCCCGGGCCCATCTTGGCGAGTGACTCCTTGGTGAGCCTCACTCCTTGGTGGTTCAGCCTGTCCATTTCCGGCTGGTCTGTAAGGGGCAGAGAGGGCATGGTGGATGCCCAAGCCTGCCAGGAAAGCTTCCATGGGCACGGACGTAAGTTGTGGCCCGTTGTCGGAAACCAAAACGTCCGGAAGCCCATGGGTCACGAAAAGTCGCCGGAGTGTGCGGATTGTGGCTTCTGTTGTGGTAGATGCCATGGGGATGACCTCGAGCCATTTCGAGTAGGCATCGACCACGATGAGGAGGTGGCGCCCCAGGATAGGGCCCGCAAAGTCTATATGGATGCGTGACCAGGGAGAGATAGGAGTCTCCCAAGGCGTCGGGTCAGATTGTGGCGGCGCTGCTCTGACTTCTTGGCATGGGCTACACCTGGCGACCCAGTGTTCAATGTCTCTGTCCAGTGTTGGCCACCAGACGTAGCTCTGTGCCAGGTCTTTCATCCGGACGATGCCCGGGTGTCCTTTATGGAGAGCTTCAAGAGTCTTTCGTTGGAGCGTGCTGGGAATCAGCACCGGATCTCCCCATAGTAAACAGCCGCTCATGGTGGACAGCTCCCCTTGCTTGCGGCTGAACGGGCTGAAGTCTTCGCTGTCAATTCGCGCCGGCCATCCCCTCAGGACCCAGGAGTGGACTTGCCGGAGGATAGGGTCGTTCCTCGTGTGCGAAGCCACGTCGGCATATGTTACAGGACAGCTGCTGTCGTTGTCAATGTGCAGCAGCTCAAGTGTGGGAGCCGGGTCTTCCACTGTGTCAGCCGATGGGCATCTGCTCAGAGCGTCAGCGTTTGCGATCGACTTTCCCGGCTGGTGGACGAGTCTATATGAATAGCCGGCGAGAAAAATAGCCCAACGAGTCATTCGGGGTGACATGAAGGCTGGGGTCTGTTTGTCACCTGCGAGAAGGCCCAGGAGCGGCTTGTGATCGGTGACAATGGTGAAACGCCGTCCATAGAGGTATTCGTGGAAACGCTTCACCCCTGCGACGATTGCCAATGCCTCCTTGTCCAGTTGGCTGTAGTTACATTCAGCGCTGGACATAGTCTTTGAGAAATAGGCGATGGGGGCTTCACAGCTAGTGGGCAGCTCGTGGCTGGGAACAGCGCCGACTCCGTAGGGGGAAGTGTCGCAGGTGAGCCTGATGGGCAGCGTCTCATTGTATTGAATGAGCACGCTGTCAGATGTCAACAGGTGTTTAACGGCTCTAAATGCAGACTCCTCCTCGTGGCCCCACCTCCAGGAAGCCGCCTTTGCCAGTAAGTGATGTAGCGGCTCAGCAATTGTGGCTTTCTGTTGGAGGAAAATTGCATAGAAGTTAAGCAATCCAAGGAAAGCCTGAAGCTCCGCTTTATTTTTGGGGCTGGGAGCTTCATGGATAGCTTTAACTTTTGATTTGGTGGGGTGAATGCCAGAACTATCTATGAGATAGCCCAGGAACTCGACTTCCTGTACCCCAATGATGCACTTGTCCCGTCGGACCCTCAAGCCCTTCTCCCTGAACTGCTGGAGAACAAGCCTTAGCCGGTCAAGGAGTTGTGCCTTTGAGTCCCCGGAGATCAGTACATCATCGAAGTAAGGCACTACCCCTGGAACGCCTTGGAGAAGGCGTTCCATCATAGATTGGAAAATGCCTGGGGCTGCACTGACTCCAAACTGGAGACGGTTGCACTTAAATGCTCCCCTATGGGTGACAATTGTCTGAGCCTCCGCCGTTTGCTGATCAACTGGCAGTTGCTGGTAAGCCTGGGCCAGGTCCAGTTTTGCGAAAATTTTGCCCTTGCCGAGTGAGTGAAGCAAATGTTGTACTACCGGCACAGGGTATGCGCTCTGCGGCAACCCCTTGTTGATGGTCACTTTGTAGTCGGCGCAGATATGTACAGATCCATCCTGCTTCATGGGGGTCACAATGGGAGTCTCCCATGAAGCATGATCGATGGGTTCCAGGATGCCTTGGGCAATCAGCTTATCTAGCTGAGCATCTACTTTAGCCCGCAAGGCAAATGGAACCCGGCGGGGCTTGAGCCGAATTGGGGTTACCCCCTTGTCCAGATTAAAGGAGATGGGTTTCCCTGTAAAGGTCCCTAACTTACCATCGAAGACTTCTTGGAACTCTCCGATGAGTGAGTCGAGTTCGCCTGTACTAATCTGGTGGATGCCTCCAATAGAAAGCCCCAATGGCTGGAACCACTCTACGCCTAGCAGGGTCGGGCGGCTATGCTCCACGATGGTGATTGAGAGCTGGCCCCGGAACTGTTTAAAGGCTATCTGGAGGCTGGTTCTTCCAATGACGCCGATGGGATTCCCGCCGAAATCCACCAGTTTGGAGTGAAGGGGTTCAAGTTGGCGCTTGGTCAGTGCCGGCTTCAGTCTCTTCACTTGGTGCCAGTCAATGATGGAATAGACAGAGCCAGAGTCTACTTCCATCGTACATGGCAAGCCTTCAGCCAACAGTGTCACATGGAATTTGGTGGCACTGTTGTTACTGGTCAGGGCGATCGTCGTTTGGTTCACCGCGCCACCCTGGGAAACGTTGCGATCGTCACGGCTGTGCTGGATTGAGGACCGTTTGGACGACCTCTGGGTGTCGCAGCGATTTTCAGGATTCCGGGGCTTGAACGACTCTGGAACCGGATCGGAGGCTCTGCATGCCTCAGCGATGTGCCCCTTCTTTAAATAACGTCTGCAGGTTGCGTCACGCCAGCGGCAGGATTGGCGGGGATGGTGTCCCTTGCAACTGCCACACTGGTCGTTGCGGCGGCCATCTTTTTGAATTTCCTGCCTAGATGGGCGGGAAACTTTCAAAACGGTCGACTCCCCCTCTGAATCTGATGGTGTGGCGGAGTCTTCAGAAGATTCTGGGGACGACTTGCGGATCTTATGGATCCCTCGGGACTGGAGCATTTCAGCGGCGGCTTTTTCAGATGTTTCAGCAGCCGTAGCCTCCTCAAGAACGTCTTTCAGGGACAGTCTTTTCCTGCTCAGGAATTTCTTTTGAAGGCTTGCATCTCTCATCCCGAAGACGATCCCGTTGCGTAAGGCATTGTCGACATTTTCAAACTCGCAGTTTGCTGCGATTTGACGCAATGCCGCCACAAAGTCTTTGATAGATTCGCCTTCCTTCTGATTGCGTTGGCGGAAGGTGAATCGATTCGAGATGGGGGTGCCCGTTGGTGCATAGTGGTCTTGCAGGGCAGTCTGCAGATCCACCCAGGACATGACTTCAATGTCCCTGGGTGCGACGAGGTTGACAGCGAGCTCCAGGACGTCGGTGCCACTGTGAGCTAGGAAGAGAGCCCTCTTCCTTTCGTCGTCTAAATTGTTGTAGCCGTTTCCCCGGAGGAATTGGCGGAAACGGATCATATAGGAGCTCTATTTCTCCCGGCTGGGGTTGAATGGGGCTAGCGAAGCGAATGGCGCTTGCGGTGTTGCCATCTCTCAGACCGCGTCGAGTGACTTCAGCTCGTTATGGCGTTCATGCCACGCGGTTGGTTCTTCTCTAGTCCTTCGTCGCCAGTGTTAGATCGGCGCAGGAAAGAAGATGTGACCAGCAGAGTTCAAGTAACAACGTTTATTAACGAGAACTGAACTGGCGCTGCACTGCCGGAGCTCTCCTTATATTTGCTCCGGCAGATGCACCGCCCACTGACAGGGATTCAAAATCTCCCGCCGAAGGATCTTCAGCCAATCCCAGGCGGATGTCCTTATAAGGACATAACAAACTGCATATCCAGTAAGTTTGAAACAGAATTTGCAAAAATCATTTTTTTTTTGCACTCATTAATATCCTCCCTTTCTGTCTATAGGCATTTCAGGTGACCCAGAATAAAATGTGTTCTCACTGATAATTCCTCACTTTAAGATTGGAATTAACTAGTGACGGTTTGCATATTAAACTATATAGCTATATATAGTTATATGAAGCAATAATGAAGCTATATGAAGCTATAACTAAAATATCCTGTAACCTCAAAAGCAATATTAATAGTACATTTAGAAACTTGCAAGGCAGAAAAGTTTCAGTGTAGAACCAAAGACGTAGGAAGGGAAACCTGTCAAGAAGGAATGTCCCCTTAGGGGGAAAAAAATCCTATATAAATTAAATTTTATTAATAAATACAAATAAATAAATAAAAACCCAAGGAAGAGAAAGAAACTTTAGCAGAGGTTGGAAGCCTAAGAAATATGAATGGCAGAGGCAAACCAAAAGAAAGGCAAGCTATAGGGACTATGATGAAGAGCTGTTACCATATAAGAAGTGTTAGCAGGTAAAAGAAAAGCAACAGTTTTAGAAACTGAGGGTGCATAAGAAAGAGACTCAGAATAACTCACTTTAATTGTGTGTGCTGTGAAAGGGAGCAGAGGAAAGTTTTGGCAGTGTTTGAGATTCTAATATAGCTTGCAATAATAAAGTTCCAATAGTCCCTGTGGGACAGTGGTGGGTTTCAAATTTTTTTACTACCTGTTCTGTGGGTGTGGCTTGGTGGGTGTGGCATGTCTTGGTGGGTGTGGCTTGGTGGGCATGACAGGGGAAGGATACTGTAAAATCTCCATTCCCACCCCAATCCAGGGGAAGGTTCCTGCAAATCCCCATTTCCTCCCGATCAGTTGGGACTCAGGAGGCAGAGAATAGATGGGGGTGGGGTCAGTCAGAGGTGGTATTTACCAGTTCTCCGAATTACTCAAAATTTCTGCTACCGTTTCTCCAGAACTGGTCAGAACCTGCTGAAACCCACCTCTGCTGTGGGGTCTGTTTCCTAACCTGGTCTATCTTGAAGGGCTAACAGCCATTGGGCTCAATTTTGTCCCACAAAGGCCAGAAAGACTACCCAGAAATAGCATCTCATAGGAATGGAGATGGTTGATTGGAGACAGACTGCCCAGTTGGGCAGTCAAGCAGGAGATTAGTCCAGAATCCTTACATAGACACAAGAGGGCAAGGTCTGACATGCCCCCCCCCCAACCTTCCTGAATGCTGTCTAATGTTTCCTGGGCAAACTAGAAGTCTGACAAGATTGCTGTGAAATAGGCTTGAGCAATAAAGTAGCTAGTTTATATTCTACATGTGTGGGTCCATGCCTGACAGAGTAAGAGTTAATGGAAAGAGCATAATTGGGTTGAGAGTCACAGGAAATCAATGATCGCTGGTGTACTGATCTTTGATGAAAAACATACTAGGTTGGAGTAAACTTTCTCACAGGTGCATATGGGGTTATGAGGAAGGTACCCATAGGGATGGTACTTGCATATACTCTCAATGAAATTGCTTCTTGCTTGATAATAGGAGTGCTAAGGCAATTATACCAGGTGCTTACCCTGGGCACCCATTTGTGGCTGGTTGGTAACTGGAAAGGAAGACATGGAAAGAGAAAGTATGGAAAAACACAAGTGCCCCTAAGAGCACTAGTTAAGCAGGAAGAGGAAGGGAAGAGGATTCTTAAATAATTCTTCCTTTGCACTCTGACCTATTGGGAGATCGTAAACCTTGCAAAGATAAGGAACAAAAAGTAGATAAGACTAAGGGGAGGCCCATGGATCAAAAGAAGAAGTAAACATTGGATTGTTATAAGGACTCTACAGTGAAAAAATGTAGAGTAATCTTCAGTGAGGCTGAAAATAACCGGGTAGAAAAACATATTTTTATTAAAAACTACTACCATCACCAGCAGAACTGGTGTAGAGTTATATACAAGAAATGTTGGGACTGGTTTTAGTCCCACAAGTATATTTACTTATGTATTTATCACATTTAGGTATTGCCTGTCTCATGACCTAATTGGCTCTGGGTGGTTTACAGGTAAAGATCATAAACCATATAAAAGATATAATTAAAATAGACTTAAAACAACATAAGAACAAGGAAAAACAAAGGTAAATTAAAAATTGGAAGCAAGGCACTATTTAGAATTGAGCCAATGAGGCTACCACATTAAAACCCTTAGGCAGTACATAAGGGCTGTTGTTGAACCCCAAATCATTTGCCAAATCAGTTTACTGCTTGAGTGACAGCAGAAGTAGAGGTCCTATAGGTCACATCCAGAATAGCTAAATATAAGACATAAGGGAATGAGCGATAATTTCTCAGAGAAAAGTATCCTTTTTCGATTCCTTTTTCACAAATTACTATAAATATTCTAGGTCCTTTATCTCAAGACTATAAAAGGCCATCAATATATTTTAGTAATCTATGATTATGCAACACCTTATCCAGAAGCATACCTCTAAGGAATAGAAGAATGAAAATGATGGCTACAAAGCTAAATAAGGTCTTTAGTAGAGTAGGAGTATCCCAGGAGATTTTTTATCAGATCAAGGGTCACATTTTCAGTCTTCTTTATTCAAACATTTATAAGAGATCTTAGGCATAGTGGGAATTTATACTTGCCCTTATCACTTACAGACAGGAGGAGCTACAGAACAATTAAACCAGATGTTAAAAATATGCTTTAAAAATATGCAGTTGAAGTTCCTGTGTGTTAGGTTGTGTGGTTGTCCAACCTGTTATTTGCATGCAGAGGGGTTACTTAGCCATTCACTGGGTTGAGTATATCTGAGCTTTTCTATGGAAAACGAGCCAGGGGAATTTTAAATATTGTTAAGGAAAAATTAGAGAAATAAGCAATCGGTTCAGAGAAGGCTCAAAAGTGGTTGTGATTAAAGTGCTAGAGAGAAAAGTTTCGAGGTGTTAGAAGAAGTCTTATTATTTCCCAGTGCAGAATACAAACTAAAAGGCAAATGGCAGGGACTACGCATGGTAATTGCCAAACTGGGACCATATTAATTACAATACTGATGTAGGGAAACATAAACCAAAGTTGTATCATGCAAATGTATTAAGGCAAAGATCAGAGGAAATCCAGGATTATACCAAATACACCAAAACAAGATTTATAGGACCTAATAGCAGAATTTAATTCACTAGCCAATCAGTAGCCACAACTTCAGCTGAACATAAGATTGACCCTGGAAATACTAAACCCATATCTCAATGTCATTACAGAATGTCAGAAAGGTTAAGAGGATTGGTGGAAAAAGAAATATAAGCAATGATTCAATTAGGATTGTAGAACCATCCCACAGGGAGTCATGATTATTTCTGATATTGTGTGTAGATGTTTCAGTTAAAGGTTAAAGTGCAGGACTGCTGCAACATCATGAGAATCTGGAGCGTCCAATATTGTACCCCCTCTTTTTTTTAAAAAAAGTAACTCTATTAAATTAAAAAATAATAAAAATGAGCCAGAAAAATGAGCAAGGTAAAAATGCAGAAAGGAAAACAAAAGCAAGGAAAAGAGAATAGGAAAAATAATGACTTTCAACTTTCTTTGGTACAGATATAGATAAAAAATACAACAAACTCAATACTATAAAGTTAACAATAGTCTACGTTATTTCTATAATCGCACATAATTCTAATAATCAAATCAAAGTTCATTTCTTTCGGTTTCTCGACAAAAAGGCTACGAGTGGTTTCCAAGTACAAGTCAATGTCTTTTCTTTAATCAAAGCTGTAAATTTTGCCACCACTGCCAATTCCATCAGCTTCAGCATCCATTCTTCCATTTTAGACATTTGTAAGTCACCTTTGTGCATATACAAATTTTGCTGTTGTTATCAGCAAATAACAACAGCTGTGGAATGAATGAAGTTCAAGCATGCTGTAAGTTGAAACAATCTTGCAGATTGCTACATTGAGGATCCAGGTGATTGAAAAACATTTTTGAAATTATGTGTGTTTTCAGCTTCTGTTGTGATCTCACTGTTGTCCAGTCCAAACTACATGTCCTTCTCTGACACTAAATGTTATTTTCAAGAAGAGGAGGCTTGATGATCTCCAAATTCCTTTGACTAATTGCAAGAAGTTTTGAGAAGTTTTAGTCTAAAACAATGTTCCTCAACTTGGTTCTCACTTCAATTCCCAGAATTTCCCAGCCATTGTGCTATCCACACATTTTAAAGTGGTCAAATTGATAAATACTGATCTAAAATGTTGGGAGGACACTATGTGTCATACTCCATACCTACTGGAACAGTAGCCTTTCTTTAGTATTGTTTTGACACGCAATTGGATTTTAGGAGAAAGAACTGATTAAAGCAGAGGTGGATGTACAAGAAAGATGAATAACATACAAACTCATTGTTGTGTCAAATGAAATAACATCATATCATATCATTAGCAAACTGGCAATCGTTTACTCTCAAATCTCCTGAGGAATAAATAAGATCTGATATTGCAGAGAGATTATTGCCCATAAAAAATAACAACAACTGAGGTTTTGCTGAAGGGCAGGTAAAACAAGAAGCCATCAAACCTTAAAAATTTAGTATCAAACCCGTGTATGTATCTGTGAATTTGGTTAGATAGTCTTCAATAGCAATAAAAAAATAAATAAATAAAGAGCTCCTCAGTTTGGCTTCTATTCATATCCAGTGTGCATTGGATTTTAAAAATATAATCTGAGCACATAAAAAGAGATGTTGCTAAGCAACGGCTTCGTTCAGGTTGGTATCTCAGAATTGGGGACCTTTTTGAGAAACTTGTCACTACATAAAAGTTGGAGAGAAGGAGAAGTGTGCAGTTCATCTTAAAGAATACTTTACTAATAGCATCTTCATTTGGAAGAGTTATTTGATCCAGGCCACATTTAAATATCTGTAACTTACCAATTCTGAACAGTTGCTAAATGAGCGCTTGTCAAGGAAAGATTACCTTTATTGTGTTATATGGGCAATTTTAACTGTGTTTCTGACAGAAAAATATCATTGACAGATGAACACAGGCAAATTCCATGAGATGTCAACTATTTTATCCCTGTGTAACAATTTTTGTCAGTTAGGTGTCATGAAAGAATGGATATCCCAAGATCATTTTTTAACTCTTTGATTGTGTGGAGATTTGAACATGGATCATATGGTCCAAGTCTAATACTTTAACCCTTACTCTTATTTGCCAGCATTTGTTGCTATCCATCTTCCCAAATAGCATTCATGTTGTAACTGCCCATAGTCACTGATGCCAACTTTCAATGTTTTTGTACATAAAAATCTAGCATAATGAAAATTTGACCCACTGTCCTGTATTTCCAAGGAGAATTTTAGACAATTGATATGGGCAGAGTCTATTCAGGAATAAAAATCCTTTTTTTTTTTACCAGTAATGAAATGAATGCCAAATGGCTAAAATTTTAGGTCTTTTCAGTGGTAACAATACACTACCACGCATAGCCCTGAGGAGTGCCAAAAACATCAACCTTCAAAGGGAAACCTCCAGCTGCAAACAACAACAACAACCGGGCCCTGAACTAAATAACTAAAGTTACTCAGCTGCAAAATATCAACCACAAAACAAACAATGAGGCACAACACAGTATTTAGATCACATTTCCTAGATCCTCCTGTATACAAGTGCAGTTTACTAACTATGGCTGGCTTTTCTATGTCATTTTAGAGTCATGCAAACCAAGGACACCAGGTGATACTTTTGGGAACCTGTTAGAGAAAGAAGTTCAAAACAAACCGCTAAGTCTGCTTGGACATCCACTCAGCAAAGTTCACACTCCATCTTAGTATAGCTGTGAGAATTGGTCCTCTCATTTGAACCTAGGAAGAAAGGATGCTCTCGCATGAGCAGGACTGATCTTCTAAGCACATGGAACTGCGGCCTTGAAAGAGGCGGGATGTGGTCAGTAAAGCCATAAGATGTAGGGAAGATTGAGAAGTAATGAAAGAAAAAATATGAGGAAAGTATACAGCAAAGGCAGGAACCAAGTACATCTTACAGAATAATTCAGAATAACAGAGTTGGGACCTTGGAGGCCTTCTAGTCCAACCCCCTGCTCAGGCACGAAGCCCTATACCATTCAGTGCTTTGGAGAATAGGTTGATCCTCTCTTCTTTGTGAAACCCCTTGAGTTATTGGAACACTGCTATCATGTCACCCCTAGTCCTTCTTTTCATTAAACTAGACATACCCAATCCCAGCAACCGAAGGAGACTTGCTTACTTTTCCATACAGTCAAATGCCGGCCTAAAGCTGGCTCACTTCTTTCTGTATGAATGGATTGTTAAATGAAGCTGGTTAAGTAGAAGTAATTGATCCACCCCCCCTGGCAAATTCCAGCCATTTAAAGCATTTTTTTAAAAATGAAAGCCGGGTATTTTTTTAGCAGATTTCCAGTTTTATTGCCCCTTTGCTCAGGCACTCTCTGCAAACCCAGCCTCTTTAAAGAATAACACATTACATTTCACCACAACATTACATAAATACAAATGAAAATGCAACTTTGCCATAAAACTGTCACCAAGGTTTCACCTTTTTTTTTTTTTGCTAACAGGTATTCATTCGGTTGAGAAGATGGAGAAAAGTGGTAATAAAATCCAACAGAGAGGCAGCCATGGACGAGAAGTTAATCTTAACAAATATGATCTCTCCCTCTCTCTCTCTCTCTCTCTCACACACACACACATTTTTGTCAACTGACCAGAGCTCACAGATGCTTTGTGTCCAACTAATTAAAATTCTGAAGCTTCTTGCTTTGGTGGTGGGGAGGAAGCAGTTGGCAAAGCAATGTTCTTGTGTGGTTTGCCTTGCCAATTCATTTTCTGAAACAATTGCGTAGTGCAAATATTTATGAATCACCATATAGGTTGTAATTTTATTTTCAAAACAAACATTGTCTTATACTATAGCTCTTTTATGTTCTACTGGGAAAAGCCTTTTGGGGATGATAGAGGTTAGGGGCAGTTTTCTAAATTTAGGCAATGAGATTCCAGGAGGGAAGAGTATTCTTTGATTCAGATTTAAAGGATGCTGTAGATAAATTCTTACAGGCTTTGTGTGAACCTGTAAATTATGTCTTATATAAGAACATGGTTAAAATGAAGCATGGATTATCCTGACACTAAACCCTGTCTTTGGGAACACTTAGGAAGCATCCCTGAAACTGAAAATGCAGAGCTTCTCACCTGGGATTTTTTGTGGGTAGACACCAGAGGAGGTATTCTGACCAGTTCTGGAGAACCAGTAGTGGAAATTTTGAGTAGTTCGGAGAACCAGTAAATACTACCTCTGACTGGTCCCGCCCCCATCTATTCTCTGCCTCCCGAGTCCCAACTGATCGGGAGGAAATGGGGATTTTGCAGTAACCTTCCCCTGGATTGGGGTGGGAATGGGGATTTTGCAGTAACCTTCCCCTGCCACGCCCACCAAGCCATGCCACACCCACCAAGCCACACCCACAGAATCGGTAGTAAAATTTTTTTGATCCCATCACTAGTAGATACTAATAAGAGTCATTTAATCTTTGTGTCACAGTGTGGTCTCTAATAAAAGAGTCTTTGCAGGGCTTGGTTTCAGTTTAGGAAGGGACCAATTTCACCTCCCAGAAGAGACATTACACAATGCCCACCCTTTATGCTTAAGTGATAGCCTATTCCAGTGCTGGGCTATTGGTGTGACTTGGGCACTCAGAAGTCCAAAGTTGCTATTTACAGCTTCAATTTTCTTTAGACCTGTGTTTCCCAATCTTGGTAACTTTAAAACACATGGACTCCAACTCCCAGTATTCCCCACCCAGTCATTACAACATGATTTGTGGGGGGGATTCAAAAGCAGAGTTGGAGAACTATGGCTCCTTTATGATTTGTGGACTTCAACATCCAGAATTCCTGAGGCAGCATGGCTGGCTCAAGAATTTTTGGAGTTGAAGTCCACAAATCATAAATGGACCATAGGTTCCCACTCCTGTTGTGAAGGTTGACAAATCCTATTTTAGACCATTTCAGAAGACCTTGAACCTAAAGACTTGGTTCTGCTGGTTGGCCTGGAGTCCAGATACAGTAGGTGAGTTCCATGCTGAAGGTGACCGCTCGATTGATGGCAGATGCCACTTCCTCTCTTTTGCCCTCTGCTCTCCATCTGTCCATCTTTTTGGTTATCCTAGTGATGTAGTCTTGTGTTCTTTTTCATTGTTTCTTCTTTAGTTCTATTATTTTACTTCTGTTCTATTTGCACTCTTTTTATTTTTTTATTTTTTATTGTAAGCCAAGTATTCTTGATCAAATGGGTGGCAAATGGATTTAACAAACAAATAAATAAACTTGATCAACCAATAACTTTCAGTGAAGCTCCCAAAGTTTCTTCTAGACCAGTGATGGCGAACCTTTTTGGCACCGAGTGCCCAAACCGGAACACATGTGCATGTGCAGCCCCAGAAACCCGAAGGCCAACTGGTCAGTGCGCATTTGCGGAAACCAGAAGAGCAGTTGGTGATGGTGTGCGTGCCCACAGAGAGGGCTCTGCATGCCACCTCTGGCACGCGTGCTATAGATTTGCCATCATGGTTCTAGATCTTCCTCGGCCAGAATCCTGTGGAATCCCCAACAGATGCAACATGATAACCAGTTTCAAAGATGGATGGATGGATAGATGGATAAATGAATAAATGAATGAGACATGTACCTATTACAGGTATACCACTAGCAGATTCTGGTTAGGTGCCATTTGTGGAAAGCAAACGAAATATACTTACAAAAAACAGTGATGCCCAGCTCTGTCCTTCCTATCAAATTCGGGGCATTAACAAATACTGTATAGATAGTTTATTTTCTTTGTCCTTGTCACCATATATTGGGTGATCTGCTTTGTGCTTGTTTTTCTTGTGCTTGGTATATATATTTTTTTAATCAAAAGTGCATTTGATCTTCGTAGAACCTTTAAGCAGTTTGCTGCCTTTTGGGAGACTAATATAGATCTATTTTGGACTAATTAGTCCTCATCAGTTAGCCACACCCTCATCGCATGTTTCCACCCCATAGAGGTCAAGTATTTGTTTTCTTCTCTTATTGTAGGCCCTTTATATGTATTTCTCCTCAGCCAGGTATTTTCCAACGTAAACCAAGATTTTCAAAATGCAGCCATAGCTCAGTGAAATCACATCCACTAGTTCTAGGCTTTATCAGACAACAAGCAAGCAGTTTGCTGCCTTTTGGGAGACTAATAATGATAAGAGAAGAAAACAAATACTTGACCTCTACAGGGAGGAAACATGATGAGGGTGTGGCTAACTGATGAGGACTAATTAGTCTGAAATAGATCTCCCAAAAGGCAGCAAACTGCTTGCTTGTTTGCTTGCTTCTGGATGGTGGTTGTATTTCGTCTATGGGATGGGATGGGTTTGGATTTGAATACAACCACCATCCAGAATACAACCATCCAGAATACAACCATCATCCAGAAGCCAGACCACAGCGGCATCACCAGCTGCTGCACCCCCCTCTGATCCCCACACAAAGCAAACTGACACACCCCATGAATACATGGCAAGACCTCAAACTCGGAGCCAAACCAAAGCCTGGGATATGGCATCACAGCCATCTGCTCAGGACATTACATCAAAAAACTCAGGATATCACAATACTAGAACTCAGGATGTTAACACACAGCCCATTACCCCGGTCGTTAAAACACAAAAGACTAATGGGCACACATCAAGGACCTTACCCACACAGGATGTTACGAAACAGCTGACTAATCTGCAAACATCTACTATAATAACTAATCAAGATGTAACAGATCTTCATCTGTTCTGCCATCAGAATGAGATTTACATTGATTTAGAACCCCAAAAGCTACCAGTCAGATATGCTATTCCTCCTATTCCAAATAGAAATTAGGCTAATAGAATCGATACTTATCCAGAAAACCAACTAATACCTAAAATTTTGAGCTGCTTTCCTTCTCTTCTTTGTGATTTTACTTCTCCCATTTATTGTCTAGTGTTTCAGTGTGAAAACAGCAATGGGAGGGGGGGAATGATTGTCTAGACACACATTTAATGCATTGTGCTGTTCCTCTTCCTGAAGCATTTTAATTAAAGTCGCTTATGAAAGAGATGGTGCAAAATGCAGCCATTTCATGAGTTGCTGGAGTCAGTGGAAACGGAAGCCAAATGCAACCCCAGCACATAATGGATGACAGGCCGGGAATTCCATATCCATCAAGTGCACTATTGAAATTATTTTCTTTGGGGAATAGAAGCTATGAAAAGCAGCCAACAATTTTCAGAATGACGATGCAAGCTCTTGTTTTTCTTAATGCAAAGTTTGAAAGGGTAGGATCGCTGCCAAAATGTGATTCTAAAAAAATCCTGCTCTTCTCAAAACAGTTATCTTTTTCATATGGCTCTAAATATATTTACCTTCCTCTCTTTTTTCCAGGAGGCTGCTGAAAATACCTTGGCGTACAAGGATATTATTTTGTGAACAATCCATATCTGTATTATGGAGGGGACAAAAACTATTATAGGATTGACTGGTCCATATTTCTTTTTATACCTTTTTTTTAAATGAATGAGGCAACGAATTCAGCATATTCTTTTTCTATTCAAAATATTATTCTCTGATATTTGGTTGTCTGCTCTGCACTGGATTTTATAGCATTTCATAACACATAACACAATCATCTATGAATTCATGAACACTGATCTGCTGGAAGTATGACCAGTGACAGTGGCTTTGTCACAGTGTGGCGTATGGATAGAAAGTTAAGGACTAAAGTTAAAATCCTTGGAGCTTTCTGACCTTGGTGGTTTTCTTACAGACGTTTCATCACCAAACTAGGTAATATCATCAGTGAAGTAAAGAAATGTCAGCATGAAAACCACCAAGCTCAAAGAACACCAAGGACCGCACAGTTCAACCCTGTATTACAAATATTCTCTTCTATCTATTAAAATGGCAATTATTAGTGGAAAGAAGGGCAGAACTCATAATTCAGTTTTCTTTATTTTCCCCTCCACTTTTCTTTATTTTTTCATTTTTAAACTTAATTAAAAATATATTTTTAAAATTCTACTCTTTAATATAACTCTTCCAATCCTATATACATCTCTAAAATATTCCTTCTGGCACTCTCTTACTTCAGTTTCATCTTGATTTATTTCCTCCCTTTTTTTCTTAATTCTGCTTCTTCTGTGGGGCATTTCTTGTTTAACCCTTTTCACGCACTTCTAAAACAGGCTTTATTTTTGTCAAAACTGCTCTGTGCTTGCTATGCCTCTTTTAATCTTCAGCATCCTTTTCTCTGTTTGACTATATTCTTTGCAGCTACATTATCTCCCGTTCCATATACACATTATACAATATCTTTCTCATGTCCTCATTTTTTGAATCAATCATTCTCTTATTTGCATTTTTCCTCAGTCTCTTTCACTTTCTGTAGTCCACCAATCATTCTTTAACATACTTCCCATTAGCTTAACTCCACAAACTGCTGTGATACTTTGGAACAATTCTTTCTCACCCAGTTCCAAAAAGCTTGCATATCTTCTTTGTTTACAACCGCTTTCCATTCATTCCACTGGGAAACTAAACTATGATTTAACACTTTTCCATGCATAACTTATACATTTTTTCCCCTTTAGCCATTTTACTTTTACTCTTTATCTATGGCTTCCCAAGGTCCATTTGTAACAGTCTCCCAAAATGGGTTTTCCCATATTTAGAACCTGTCATCAGCCTTGCATCCTACATTAATTTTCTCAGCATTTAATCATAAGCAATAAATCATGTTTTTTTCTTTTAAGATGGATTAATGTGTAAATTACATATTGTATTCAAAAATGTTGTCAAGTATATATTCACCAGGCAACCACCTTCCTTACTTTCTGCTGCATTTTTGAATGTCCCAAGTCAATTTTAATGTGCACACTTTTCATATCCTTACCATCCATTTATATAATCCAATAGAACATTTCCCCCTGCTCTTCTTCACATTCATTTAGAACTGGATCATTTTTCTTAAAACTCATCCCAGGTCCTTTCTATGTCACCATTCACTGAAATGCAGCCTTCAGCTGTCATCAACCTAGGCATTCCTTTGCTTGGATGCTTCTACAGCAACCTAGTTGACCTTAATTCATACTTTCCGATATATATTTTAATCAATCAATCAATCAGTCAGTCCATCCATCCACTCATTCATTCAACTTCATTTTCAACTGTACTCCACAAGATCATGCTGCCTTCATTCAGATTTATTATCTATTTTCCTCTTCTTTTAGTTTCTTAGGTGTATATATACTGCATATACCTTCCTCTCCTCTCCTCTCCTCTGCTCTCCTCCCCTCCCCTCCCTTCCTCCCCTCCCTCTCAGTGCTGCCTAATATCTATTAACCCATGTAGTGTGGTTGTAATATTATTATTTATCCTTCTTATTATCTTCTTTACTACCCATTGTATTGTTAGTATTCAGCTAGTATAGTTAGTATAAGGTTAGTGCTGTCTCACTTGAAAACTATCACGGATCCGCTGTTAGACCCTCTGGAATTTGCATACCGAGCAAATAGATCAATAGATGATGCTGTTAATATGGCTTTACACTACATCCTACAACATCTTGAATCTCCAAAGACTTACGCAAGGGTCCTCTTTGTAGAGTTTAGTTCAGAATTCAACACCATCATTCTAGACATTCTTCTAACTAAGCTAAACTAGCTAGCAGTACCTGAACACACTTGTAAATGGATCATAAGCTTCCTAACAGACAGGAAGCAACAGGTGAAGCTAAGCAGAATCACATCAGATACCTGTACAATTAGCACAGCCCCCCCCCCAAGGCTGTGTGCTCTCTCCACTTCTTTTCTCTCTATATACCAATGACTGCATCTCAAACGATCCATCTGTTAAACTACTGAAGTTCGCAGATGACACAACAGTGATTGGTTTCATTAGAGACAATGATGAATCTACATACAGACGGGAGGTTGAACAACTCGTGGTGCGACCAGAACAATCTGGAACTGAATGTACTCAAAACCGTAGAAATAGTAGTGGCCTGTAGGAGAACCCTCCCATACTACCACCTCTTACAATACTAGACAACACAGTATCAACAGTAGAGACCTTCAAATTTCTAGGTTCTACCGTATCTCACTACCTAAAATGGACACCCAACATCAAAAACGTCACAACAAAGCCATTACTACCAACCTGCCTTCTACTGAGGACCTGTATACTGCACGAGTCAAAAAAGAGGGCTGTGAAAATATTTACAGACTCTTGCATCCTGGACATAAACTGTTTCAACTCCTACCCTCAAAACAACACTGTAGAGCACTGCACACCAGAACAACTAGACACAAGAACATTTTTTCCCCAACACCATCATTCTGCTAAACAAATAATTCCCTCAACACTGTCAAACTAGTTACTAAGTCTGCGTTACTATTAATCTTCTCATTGTTCCTATTACCCATCTCCTCCCATTTACCTTGTTGCTGGTATCCTTAAGATTTATATTGACTGTTTCCCTGTGACTATCATTAAGTGTTGTACCTTATGATTCTTGACAAATGTATCTTTTCTTTTATGTACTCTGAGTGAGTATGCACCAAGACAAATTCCTTGTGTGTCCAATCACTTGGCCAATAAAGAATTCTGCTCTGCTCTGCTCTGCTCTGCTCTGCTCTGCTCTGCTCTGCTCTGCTCTGCTCTGCTCTGCTCTGCACTGCTCTACTCTACTCTACTCTACTCTACTCTACTCTACTCTACTCTACTCTACTCTACTCTACTCTATTCTATTCTATTTTATTCTTCTTCTATATGCTATGGTCATAACCAGATGTTTCCACAGGTGTTGAACTCAACTATCTATCATGTCTCCGGTTAAGTAAGATTTTCACATATTGCTTTTTAGTAAGATGGAGAAAGTGTCAACTAGGTTACTAGCTTTTGCTATATCTGTAGTACCTGCAACTTTCACTGCCAATAATTGGACAGTTTTGGCACATGTTGGTCAGTGCAGATAGTCTTCTTTTAGCAACCACAATTAAGAGTGGCAACTTAGTCATTAAGTAAGCACACGCTAAGTGAAACACCACAACTTTATGATTCCATTTCAGCTTTCCTTTGCTTTACAGATCTGCAAAGGTAGCACAAGTGAGGACCAGTTGCAAACCAGTTTTTGTCACTTTTTAATTTGTCCTGTTATTTCCTTCCTCTTTTTCCCTTTATGTTACTTTGTATTTTAATGTTTGTTTTTTGAAGTTTAATAAATATATTATTTTAAAAAAAGGATAAGGCTTCAGGGAATAGAAATGTAAACAACAACAACAAAATATCCTTGAGTAGTATTGCCTTTTAAATGGTGTATGCAGATTTTTTTGTTCCCAGGTCAAGTCAAATCTTGTTTTATTTACATTTAGGAAACAGATATACATGAAATCATTGTTTGTATGCTGAAATTGATTACCAAATGCTTTGTTCACTGACTGTTTAAAAGAATTTAAAATAGGATCATTCTCTCTCCATTTCATACAATAGGATAAAATATGATTTTATGTAGCATAACTATTCTGAATAAACTATATATTTTAGGATGCAATTCTGCATCTACTTATTCTTGAGAAAGGGCCTGACAATTTAATATGATTCCTAAATAGACATGCATCAAAGTACACTGCTATTTTTCTCTTTTTACTGAAATATGCAAAGCCTACAGAACAGGAAACAAAGCTGCAGTAATCACTGATTACTTTGCAAGTAAATATATAACAAATTGGGTCAAGCAGGATGCTTTATAACTTCTCAAACAGCACTGAGCCAACTATATTCCATTTTTATGTCTGAAAAGTAAGTAGCATATTATATGCAGAACAGTATTCAGCAAGGATAAGATGGACAAGATGAGGAAAGTCAGGCTAAAACTGAGAAGAAAAAGGAAAATTTTATCAATGATTTTTGAATGGTTAACTAATACTGTGTCATCGCATTACTTTTGGAACTAAACAAAAATATGCTTGGCAATAGAAGTGGGTGTAAAAGCTGAATTTCAAGACCGATGAGTTTAACTGGAAGTGAAATTGGGGCATTTATTGGAGGTCTTTTTGGTTCTTAAATGCTTAGGGAGATTTATAGATTTATAAATTCAAATGATACCCGCAGCTGTGGTGGTGCAGTAGTTTGAATGCAGTATTATTTTATTATTTATTTATTGGTTCGATTTATATGCCCCCCTTCTCCGGAGACTCAAGGTGGCTTACCATGCGTTAAGCAATAGCCTTCATACTTTTGTATATAACTGCTTAGTAGGGCTTTCGCCCCCCCCCCCAGCGGTGTTCTTTTTTATACAAAGTCAACTTATTGCCCCCACAATCCGGGTCCTCATTTTACCTATCTCGAAAGGATGGAAGGCTGAGTCAACCTTGAGCCTGGTGAGATTTGAACTTGCAGTAATTTTAGGCAGCTGGTGCTACTTAACAGCACTTTAGTTTGCTGCACCACCAAGGCTCTATTGCAGGCTAATTCTGCCCACTGCCAGGAGTTCGATTCTGAACGGTTTGTGGTTGACTCAGCCTTCCATCCTTCCAAGTAAAATGACGACCCAGATAGTTGGGGGCAATATGCTGACTCTGTAAACCGCCCAGAGTGCTATGGGTGTGGTATATAACTCTAAGTGCTATTGCTATTTCTATACCACTGTGCACAATTAACTGTCTCCTCAGCAGACAACTCCAATGAATTGTGTAAGTTCCATGCTCTGCTTCTGTAATATTCTAAAAACAAATGGCTATTTCCATGTTATCAGGCTTATTTACTGCAACTTCTGATTTAACCACTACCAATTCTCAGCAGTTTCACACAAGAGCCTCCTCAAAGTAATCCAAGTAATTCAATCTACATTTACACCTACCATTCATTTTAATTCCTGATATCATAGACTGTGGCAAGTAGCAAAGTTATTTGAGAAGAAATCTAGCGAAAGGCATTCCAAATTAAAGCATGCAGTTTTAATTTCTAATATCAAGGGGAATTTAAATAGCTTTAAATTCCCCTTGATATTAGGATTCCACATTTCTTTAATATGTACAGGTAGTTCTCGACTTACAACATTTCGTTTAGTGGCTATTTAAAGTTACAATGGCACTGAAAAAAGTGACTTATGACCATTTTTCATACTTATGACCATTGCAGCATCCTCATGATCACACGATCAAAATTCAGACACTTAGCAACTGACTCATATTTATAACAGTTGCAGTGTCGCAGGGTCATATGATCACCTTTTGCGACCTTCCGACAAGCAAAGTCAATGGGGACGCCAGATTCACTTAACAACCATGTTACTAACTTAACAATTGCAGTGATTCACTCCACAACTGTGGCAAGAATGGTTGTAAAATGTGGCAAAACTCAAACAACTCTCCCGCTTAATAACAGAAATTTTGCTCAATTGTAGTTGCAAGTTGAGGACTACTTATAGTATGTATCTCCTAAAGGTGAAAGATACTTTGAAGTGCAAACAATCTTGGTTTCTTTAAGATGGAACAATGAAAAGATGCTTTAAAAGGTAATTTTAAAATTTCATTACCAATCAAGAACGTATCAATGAGCACATTATTAACCGAAAATACTAACCTCTATTTTCTAATGATCAGTTCATAAATATATAAATTTATACCAAAAATTAAAAGATATGGATGTAACAAAATATAATTCAAACATAGTTTGTTTCCCCAGGATAGGATAAACTTCTGATTGTCAGACCTGTATTGATGAAATCTGATGTCATATTTTCGATACTGTTTTAAAGCCTGTTTGTTCACAGACTGTATCAGTTTAACATTGGCTGAATAAAACGACGTTAGGTTCACACCATACTTGGTCATATGTAGTAGTTAACTTGCCTCAAGGGCTGATTTTAAACAAAAGTTACATTAAAACTAAACAATTAAATGAGATGTGCAAACTGCCCATAGTCACTTAGGTGAGGTGGACAATGTAGAAATTTAATAAACAAATACAGAAAAATAAACAAAATAATAAACAACTAAAGCCTCATAGTTGAATCTTAGTTTTAAAAGTTCTGTATTGTATTGTAGGGTTAATACTCTGGAATTTAAGATATAAATGCTGCTTTTTACTTCATTGAAACTTAAGTGGATTAAAATTAATGTCAGTTACCTAAAATTAAATCTCTTTTGCATACTCTTTTATTATCTCCATAATTTATCTTATTAAGACCAATCAGTTGTAATATGTATTCTGTATGAGTGTTTCTTTTAATATCCTCCTAAAATGCAGAGATTTAAAAAATATTTTATAAGAATGTATTCATGGAAAACTTAAATACTGCATAGAATGTGGAAAATGGACCAATAGCTATGACATAATCAAAAGACTTTTTTCTTTGGCACCCATAGTTTGTACAATTGTGTTTTTTTAATCATAGATTGTAAAATGATGAATTCTGGATATATGCTGCTTGGGTTTTGCTGATAAAACCAAAAATCCCCTCTGCAATTGTACTTCTTATTAGCTACACTATTTCTAAACTGTTTTTGAAGACAGTTCTTTTCTATTGCCTCACCAGTTTTTGTCATGATGGAAATGATGGGGTATAAACATGATCAAACAGATGAAGAGGCTGAAATAATCTCAAAATACTGCAGGTGAGAAAAATAAAATTGTTCAAGTGTAGTCTCCCAATGGATATGACTATTATTTCACAACTCATCAAGAAAAACACAGCAAAACAACAACAACAAGCATTGTATGCAAGCATTTTAATGCTTTTGTGGTAAATCAATTCTATTTATGTAAGGTCCCATATCTGCCATAGTTATTATAGTAATACTGGAATCTGATTTTACAAAGGGGTAACTTATATGATAACGTTGATTGATGTTACCAGCACAAGGGACAATAATGAAAGTAATATTCAGCTTCTGACAATCTATTTAAAGGAATTGAGTACCTTTAAAAGAAAGTGAAAAAAAGAACCACAACAAAGGGGGGGAAAAGTATAATATGTCCAACCAGATGAGATAAGACCTTGGCTAGAATATAGCTGTGAAAGAAAAATGTGGTTGCTGAGTTTTTTATTCAGAAAGCTTTCAGAAGATGGTTATTTAATTCAGTATTTCCATAAGGGACTTTAATTCAGTCCGTAAGGTAGCTATATAAATATGAAAAGTAATATGGAAAGAACCAATAAATCAAAGCAATGGTTTTTATAATGTCAGAGTTTATATATGTCAAGTTCTCCTGTGTTTTTGAAGTTGCATTCTGTGGAATACAGAAATCTGTCAGATATTTGATTCCTTCATGAAAAGATCAATAATCTGAAAGAAACGTGGTGGTCCATCATCACCAGTCATCTTGGATGCACTTTGTTTTCAAGCCAAATTTAGGCTTTTTGTTGAGAACTCCAGTCGCTGATACACACAAACAGCATCAGTTAAAAATATATGTATACAGGAGCTAAAACCACTAACCAGGATTCTCATCCCTGTGGAGGGAGCTATAAACCTATACTGTAGCTAAAGTTGTGTCATTTGCTAATCTTGGCAGAGTAAGGAGTAGCGCCATTGGCTCAATCTTCAAAGTTGGTAGAACACTGCAATTTTAAAGTCTTGTGACAAGACGCTGCCAAGATTTAGGATATGGTTTTTATTGTCACGGGGGCTATAACAAGGGTGAAATCCAGCAGGGTCTGATGGGTTCTGGAGAATCGGCAGTGGAAATTTTGAGTAGTTCGGAGAACCCGCAAATAACACCTCTATCTGACCCCAGAGTGGGGTGGGAATGGAGATTTTGCAGTATCCTTCCCCTGCCACCCCCATCAAGCCATGCCCACAGAACCGGTAGTAAAAAAAAATTGGATTTCATCACTGGGCTATAATATAGACTTTTTACAGGCTGAAAGAAACTATCTAAAATGGTAAGACCAGGATCCATTCGAGGGAAGTTTTAAGAAATAATATGCATTCGGTTCTCAACTCCTCCAAAACCCCTCCCAAACCACTTTCCATAGAAAGACACAAAAATGGAAAAAATGCTAGAAGTAGGATGATAGAGAATATAATTTGTTCTCTGGATAAAACTATGAATTTGTTAGATAAGGGACAATTGTATAACAGGAAACATTTTTATTTTAAATTCTTGGACAATTTTGAGAAGAGATTGCATTTTAAAGAACTAAAGAGTTTTTACGGGGTTCTCAGTTAAACCCCAGGTAGGTGGGGGTTATTTTTAAAATTGAATTTAATCAAGTATTTATAGGCAAATGGAAAACATTGATAACAGGCTTGTTCCTCATTTTGCTTGTACAACCCCAGAGTAGATAGATGTTTTACCACAGTTGATACATAGATTAATATGTAATTACTCAAAGATCATAAATATAATTCTTGCTCAGCCCTAGCACAAATTAAATCATTAGTTTCATTCATGGGGGAGAGTTATACGTTTATTTATTATTTTAGGAGATTACCTGATTTTTAAGGAAATGTGGATACTATCATGTAATTGCAGAATTAGGGTTATGGTTGTAAATTGAAACATCCATGAACTATAGTTTAATCCTTTGATCCGACTTTCTACAGCTGTATAAATATATGTAAAATAAATGTTTAGGAATAAACAGATTCTTAATACATAAACATAATTTCCAGATTACTTTTCACCAACCTCTTCTCCAGATCTCTCTGTTTGGTTGCTAAAATTGGCTATTACTCCTCAAGAGCCATTGGAAGCATTCATTGTATCATGGACTTTAATAGGGATATCCTAGGACCTAGGAAAATAGTTCTCTGTGGTGTGGCTTATATATCACATATTATTTGTTTGCATGTGAGTGTAGATTTGTCTCTTACTAAATGCCAGACACCAGAAATCTTTCTTTATCTATGGCAAATGTTCATATGTTTAAAAATGACTCGGCATAACCTACAGAAAATAAGACTTGTATTTTACCTTTTATTCCCACTTCTTGATTTATTTTTATTTTTATTTATATATATTTTTTATATTTTATATTTTTATTTGTTTTATTATATCAAATACAAAGAAAAATAGAAAATTAAGGGAAGGAAAAGGAGTGGGGAAAAAAGGGAGTGTGAGATAAAGGGGGAAAATGGTGACAGTTCACAAAGATTATTAGGTGCAAATAGAAATATAGCTGTGCAGACCAACCGAGCTCTTAGCCATTGTATGGAATAGGAAGGTGACTGAGGCTCTGAAAAGGATTGCACCCATGAGACCTCTCCTCACCTGTAGACCTCGCTGTGCCCTGTGGTATACAGAGGAACTGAGAGGGATGAAACACATGAGGAGATGTCTAGAGTGCCGCTGGTGGAAGACAGGGGATGAACTCGATTGAACATGGGTAAGAGCTACTACAACAGCTTACCTCGTGGTGATTCGTGCAGCAAAGTGTGAATACTTCTCCACACTAATTGTGTCTGCAGATAATCACCCGCAACTCTCTTTAAGGTGAGCCTCCTCCTCCTGGGGAAGGAGGCGATTGAGGTCCACCTGAAGGGATGAGCTGAGGAATTTGCAGGTTTTCTGGAAGACAAAATCACTTGACTTCATTTCCAGTTAGATGCCAGCATGGTTGCTGGTCCGATGGAAGCCCTTGAGGCAGGTTCTTGCCCTGTTATCTGGGAACAGTTTGACCGTTGCTTCAGAGGAAGTGGACAGGATCTTAGGGAGTATGCATGCAAGCACCTGTGTATTAGACACATGTCCCTCCTGGCTTGTGAAAGCTTCCCAGGAGATGACAGGCGGGTGGTTTCTGGTGGTGATTAATGCTTCCCTGCAGGAGGGGGCAATGCCCCAGCACTTTAAGGAGACTGGTCCACCCTCTTTTTAAGAAACCATCGCTGGACTCCACCCGGTTGGATAATTTCTGACCTGTCTCCAATTTTCCCTTTTTGGGAAAGGTTGTCGAGAAGGTGGTTGCGCAGCAGCTCCAGAAGTTTCTGGATAAGATGGATTATCTTGACCCTTTCCAGTCAGGATTCAGGCCTGGATTTGGAACAGAAACGACATTGGTTGCACTTTTGGATGATTTCTGGTGGGAGCGGGATGGGGGTAGTGCATCCATCCATGCTCTACTTGACCTCTCAGCAGCTTTCGATACCATTGGCCATGGTATTCTCCTGAGCGGCTTCGGGGGATGTGAGTGGGAGGCTTTGTGCTATCCTGGTTCACTTCTTTCCTCTGCATCCGCTCTCAGTGAGTGCTGATTGGAGGGGAGAGATCCAGCCCTCGCCCATTCCTATGTGGGGTGCCACAGGGCTCGGTACTCCCTCCACTCCTGTTCAACATTTATATGAAGCCGCTGGGTGAGATCATCGGTCACCATGGACTGAGGTATCATCAATATGCTGACGATACTCAGCTGTATGTCTCAGCCCATGGTGAGTTAAGTAATGCCGTGTCCTCCCTCTCACAGGGCCTGGAGGCTGTTAGGGGTTGGATGGGGAGCAATGGGTTGAAACTAAACCATGGCAAGACCGAGTGGGTCTGGGTTTGGGGTTTGTTGGCTCAGGGAGAATTGATATCTTTGGTCTTGATGGCGTGGCACTATCCCAAATAGACCCTGTGCATAATCTGGGGGTTCTCCTGGACTCAAGACTCCTGATTGAAAAGCAGGTGATGGTTGCGGCCAGGAGGGCCTTCACATAATTGCAAGTAGTGCACCAGTTATGCCCTTTCCTGGACCGGCATTCCCTACTCACAGTCACTCATGCCTTAGTCACTTCCCGTCTTGACTATTGCAACATGCTCTACATGGGGCTGCCCTTGAAGAGCATCTGGAAGCTCCAGTTGGTGCAAAATGCAGT
Source organism: Masticophis lateralis (assembly GCA_030761175.1). Classification (NCBI taxonomy): domain Eukaryota; kingdom Metazoa; phylum Chordata; class Lepidosauria; order Squamata; family Colubridae; genus Masticophis; species Masticophis lateralis. The sequence goes on from JAUDYJ010000003.1 coordinate 128,969,976, forward strand.
GGTCTGCACAGTTGTGCACATATATCACCTCTCCTGCAGGAGCTGCATTGGCTGCTGATTTGCTTCCGGGTGCAATTCAAAGTGCTGGTGGTCACCTTTAAAGCCTTTCATGGCTTGGGACCAGGTTATCTGAGGGACTGTCTCCTGCCAGTCACATTTACCTGACCCATTAGAGCAGGGAGGCAGGGAATGCTGTGGGTCCCATCCTCGAGGGAGATACACCTGGTGGGACCCAGAAGAAAGGCTTTCTCCGTGGTGGCTCCCTCTCTCTGGAACATCATTCCCCCAGAGATTAGAACGGCTCTCACTGTAATTCTCTTTCGGAAGGTGCTGAAGACCTGGTTCTGCCAGTGGGCCTGGGGAACCCAGAGCGGGATGGAGCACATTAAATGGCTCGTCTGATTGGCTGTTGCTGGGACTGGAGGTGAGGGTCAGGGATGATTTTATTACATTAATTTATTTGATTTTTTATGAGTTTTAGTTTTTTAAATTTGGTTTTTTATATTCTGTAAGCCTCCTTGTGTTACCATGGGCGAATAGGCGGCAATATAAATCAATCAATAAATCAAACAAACAAACAAACAAATACTATTTCCATAGCAAGGAAGATAAAGCAGGAATGGTTAAATTGATTGTAGAAAATATATTTTCCTTTGGATTCCACTTCTGAATTTTATGCTTGTGATAAAAAAAAACCCCGAAACTTTGATTTTGCTTTAATTGATCAGAAAGATTTGTCATTATAGAAATAGATAGTTATATATTAATGTGTAAAGGTGAAAAGTTGAGGTTTGAGTGTTTTTATCTTGTACTGTGCTAAGAAGAGTTGGAAGTCAATACCGTTTTTTTTTTATCCCCTTGTATTTTTTTAATGCTCAATGAAAATACAAAAAAAGAAAAAAAAAAGATTTAATGCAACATAACTTAAGACCAAGGGCCAGAAATGAAAACCTGTCAGAAGGTTGGAAAAAGTAACCATCAGAGCTGGAAACTAAAAGGGTTAGAAAAGTGCTGTGTTTAGTTCGAAAAATCAGACAGGTAAGTTGTTTGGAAACTGACCGTCAAAGAGACTTACAGGTAGACAGGAAACCCATTTTGAGCAGTGACAGAAAAATGACCTTCATTCATTTATCACCTTTAAAATGTCCAGCTACAATGCACAAACTAATGCCAAGGAGACAACAAAAGAGACAGCTGCCATATCAAAATAGAGTAACCATAACATTTTACCAGGCTCTATATGTCCTATTTCAAGCTTCTTTCAAAATGTGACCTTTTGATTTTTTTCCCCTTTAAAATCCAAAAGACTTTGGAGATACGGTATGTAGGGCTCTCCTGAGTGATCATCTTTAATGATATGCTTATCTAATCATAGGTATTTGGAAAACTAGTGTCCCATCTAGACAAATGTTCTAGAAATCAAAGACTGAATTTTCTCTTCTAAAGGCTAAAATCTCCAGTTTTCTCCATCTTTCTTTATAGTTTTTTAATTTACTGATAACCTATGTTACCATATTCTGGACTGTTCCATCTGGTCCAAATCCACCTCTAAGTACAATGTCAAAAACTTTATCCAAGAGGGATCTAAGAAGCATGGAATAAAGTGGAGGTGCCATTTTTGTTAATGGACTGTTTCTCTTCAGTTTGTAATAAACTATTATTACACAATCTTCTTCACAAGCCAGATATCATCTGTCCTATAGTGTACACGTGCATTTATTGTCTATCCAGTTAAATGCATATATTTGCATTTCTGTTAATTTCAGTCTGCTATTTTTGTCCATTTCTCTAACTGATCAGGTGCATTTTGATTTTTATTGCTATTCCATAAAGGTTTATGTGTTATACGTGCTAATTTGATAAACATTCCCAGCTTCTCATCCAAGTTGTAAATAAAAACGTTGCATTGTGCGAGGGCAGAAACTGTAACCCGGGAGACTCCACATAATACTTATTTTCACTTTGATTAGAAACCATTGATATGCACTCTCTGATAACAATTTTCAAGCCAGTTATGTAATCTTTTGATTACCGTTCAGGCCATATTTAACTAAGTAGCTACTGGTAATTATAATGTCATGGCATATTTTGCCAAACGCTCTGTTGAAATCAAGAAGTGTTATGTGTATAACATTTCTAAAATGTGCTAAAATTGTTTCTGTGGAATTCTTGGTGCTCTCTGAGCTTCGTTGTTTGCTTTTAGACATTTCATTACCCAAGTAGCTGTTAGTGAGTGTGGGATTTGCTCCCTGTTTCTCTACAGTAGCTTGCCCTGCCAGTGACTGTGGGAGTGTAGTTTTCTCCTTGGCAGATCCTTGATTGGAGCATTGTTTTCTGCTTGATTGTTTGTGTAGTGTTAATCCTTACTTATATTGGTGTTGGCTATTGGAGGGCTATTGGTCTCTCTCTCTCTCTCTCTTTTTGGTTCCTTCTTAGTTTTTTGTTATCTCTTTTGCATAGGATTTATTTATGTATCTATTGATGGCTGATTTATCTGAATGCCAAGCTTTCAGGAATTCTCTACTGTTTTTGGGTTTTCCTTGGTCTAGGATGCTGACAGTTTCCCAATTGAAGCTGTGATTGAATCTGTCCATGTGCTGTGAGATAAAGATTTCATGTCTTCTGATTACTAGTTAGTATTCATGGATATGCTTTGTCAGTATTCTACCTGTCTGTCCTGTATAGTATTTCCTTTTGGGCTACTGGGTCTTTTGGTTTACATAAGATGTTTTGGAGGGCTTTAGTTGGTTTGTGTACTATGGTGATGCCTTGTGGTTATATAGGAGTCTGTTGCTTGTTTCTGATGTATTTTTGATGTATGGAAATGTTATTCTGTTGGCTGTGTTGTAATAGGTTGAAGGGTCAGATACTTTTTGATAAAGATGCATGGGTAACCATTTTGTTGGAAGATGTTGAATAGGCGGTTTGTTTCCTTTTTCTGATGTTCCAGGTTGCTGCAGTGCATTTGTGCTCATCTGAATAATATTTTTTCATAGCTCCTATTATGGAAAATTTGGGCTTTTACTTTGGTTAATATATATTGTTTCTGATAGATTTGTGTTTCTAATTGCCATAGTTTCTGCTGCTGCTGAGGATATCCAGGACAGATAGTGTATTGCTGTTCTCTTCTTCCCTTGTGAATATTATTTCTTTGAAGATGTTGCTGATTGTTTCATGTGCCTTCTCTAATGGTTCTTTTTTGTCAGTCTTACCAGGTAGATCAGACAGGATGTACAACCAAATAAGCTATTTCTACTTCATGGCAAGACTACACTAACAGAATCCCGCAAGCCTGAGATTGCAATTCTCCCATCTTCTTTGCCACCCAAGAAATTAGAGAATGTCCTTTCTCAGCCTCTTGTCTCACCCACTATCCAACTGTAGGCTACGCTGTCTCTTCAGTTCTTTAGGCGGCATCTCTTCACTTTGTCTCCCCAAGTCTTTCCAATTGCCATTACACGTTTGTTATTATGACAAAGGTATTGTCTACATAATGGATCCATGCTTTTGGTTGCAGGTACTATAGTTTCTAGATTTTGCATTGTGATCTCTGCCATGAATTCTGAAGATGGTGATTCCATGTATGTTTCTCTGACTTTTTGACATATTTGTTGATCAAACTGAAAGTAAATAGTGAGGCAGTGGTTGATGAGGTCCACGATTGTGGGTATTTTGATCTTAGTGTATCTGGCTAGGTCAGATCTGTTGTATAATTATGCTCCCATTGATTCTTTTGCTAGTTTTGGATCTATGGACATGAAGAGAGCTATGACATCAAATAAAGCCTTACTTTCATCTTCTTCTGTTTTCAGACTTTGATTTTTTGGAGGTGCTGTAGTGGAGAATTGATAGAATATGTGCACCCCGCTATGAGATGTCCAAGCTTTTTTGTTTAAAAATATTTTATTGATCAAAAGAACAAAACTGAAAGTTTCTTGATCAAATGTAAGATTTGTCTGTCAAGACTAATTCTTCCAAAATTTATGCTGACTTCTACTTGTTTTCAAAGTTCTTATAGACTCTATGATATCCTCCAAAATCTGTTAGATAGACTGTTATGTAGTTCTTTGAATTGTCAGATAAAACTGACATTGAAACATCGAGTTACCAAAAAGTACTATGGCATCATTACAGTATTATATAGGTCAAGATCAGGTAGGCTCTATAATTTTTTAATAATTCTGTACTTTGCTTTGGAACCTGATGCAAAATTAAATACTTCAGGTAGAGTTGGAAGACTTGGATATACTATCAGAGTTAGTGGGATCCAAAATAAAATAGCATTTTAAGAGGACTGTAGGTTTAGGCAAAAAAGTGGAAGGCTGTACAAGCAATCTTATAAAAGGTTTTCTTAACACTTAGTGCCAGGATCAAAGGATTTTTTAAATGCTTATAACATCACTTCCTTGTCACATATTGATGAGGCTTGTTTTATCAAAGTGGTTTGGAGTGGAAGCATAGCACACTGATAGCAGAAAAAGGCCCATGGTCCATTGGGTCTACTCTTTGAGTTTTTATTTTTGTTTTCTTTTTAATTAATTATTATTTTAAAAAATTAGTTTATTTTTAAATTTTTGCCGGATGATGGACAAGTGTGCTGAACAGGTTTTTGTGGGGTTTCAAATAACAAATGCATGAATTTGTCCTAAGAAGGAATATAAGTTTCAGGATGATTTCCCTCTTAATATCTTTAATTCTTTACATCCTGATCTTTCTCTTCTGATTTTTTCCCCCTTCTTTCCCTACTGGGTATAAAGAAGAAACTATACCTTCTGTTCATCGTACACTTTTTCACTTTTTTTTTTCCCTCTTAACAATCCAGTTCAGCCAATTGGTTGGATTCCAATCAATGTGTTTAGGAAGGGACATCCATATTATTCCTAAATATAACAATATGACAAAATGGAGAGGATTTTTAAAATAAAAGCAAAAAGCATTCATCTTAGTCAAGGGGAGATATAATAGCAATATTCCAACATTTAAAGTGATCCTACAAAGACGAGGGGTGGGGTGGGGGGGTGTCAAACAAATTTTTCCAAAGCACCAAAAGGTCAGACAAGAAACATTAGATGGAAACTAACCAAGGAGAGAAGCAACCTAGAACTAAGGAGAAATTTCTTAATGGTGAGAGCACTCAACCAATGGAATAGCTTCAGGAATTGTGGGTGCTTCACTGGAGGCTTTCAAAAAGAGACTTAACAACCATTTGTCTGAAAATATATAGGGTTTCCTGCTCAAACAGGGGTTGGACTAGAAGACCTCCAAGGTTCCTTCCAACTCTATTATTCTAAATACAAAATTTATAGCAGCTCTCCCTAACTTGGTGCTTTCCCTAAATACTGGATACAATCCTTATTGCTCCATAATCCGGTTAACATTAAGATGGGTTGCCCTATAAATCTTTTAGGCAAATAAATGTATAAATGAACGCATCCAGCAAGAACTAGCTTGAATTTTTCCTCAGAGAATAAGGTAGGTGTATTAGGAGGTTAGAACATTAATTTTATCAAATTTGAGCAGCTGTTTTGAATGAGTTTGTCTTCCTACAGAAATAGTTGAGGCAGATAAATCAGTTTGCTACTTAAATGACCTATTAATCTGAATAACAAGTACATGAATGAAATTTGGTTTATCTCAATTTGTCTTTCTTCCCATCCCAGATTAATACCATCTGGTTTCTAAATCAATTTGTGAATTTAAAAAAAAATCTGCAAGAAATCTGTATGTTTGCCTAGAGTATTCCCAATATGTAACTTACAAGTAATTTCCCAAAGACTCCTTTTTTTTGTACACCAAGTGCATTCCCCATGTACATTTTCTTCTAATAGATGCATAATTACATGTACCTAGTTTGCAAAATTTTAAGAGTGAATAGGGTGAATAATGAGGCCTACTTGTGTTCCTTGTCATATATTGAGTTGCGGCTTTTGTCAGGAGTAATGGTGAAAGAAACTTTATCAAGGGATACTAAATTGTATTGATGGATTTGAACCTTTTCGTTAGGCAAAAGCATTCTTAGTCTTGATTAATAAAATCCTGGGAATATAGGTTGCAAATACAGATTGGAAAAGAAAAACAACAAAGAAACACAGTTTGGCCTAACGGTTAAGGTACTGGTCTAGAAATCAGGAGACTATGAAAGCCAGCTGGATGATTTTGGCCAATCAGTCACTCTGAGCGCAACATACCTCATAAGGTTGCTATGGAGAAAAAAGCAGGAGCAAGTAGTATTAGGTATGTTCGCCACCTTGAGTTATTTATAAAAATAATAAAAAAGCAGGATAAAAGATTGATCAAATCAATCAATAATTAAATATATTCCAAATCTTCAGAAAGACAATTCCTCTGATACTCTGAATGTCATTGTTTGGTTTAATAAATTTTCTTCTGTGGTTCGCATTGCTGAAATTCCTAGACACATCAAAAATCTAACTGTGAACAATAATCTATGAACCAATAAAAAAGAATATGTGTAGGGCCATGATGGAGAATCTATGTGGCACACAGCGCTCCCTCTGTGGGCGCACGAGCCATCATCCCAGTTCAGGGCTGCCACACACGTGCGTGTGCCTCCTGCCGGCCAGCAGGTCATTGGGTCTCTGCCGTGCATGCGCGGGGGTCAGGACGCATGCAGGGGGACGGGGCACATGCGGGGGCATGCACGCACATGTGTGGGGACAGGGTGAATGCATGGAGGCAAGTTGATGCGCAGGGGTACACACGCATTGCATTTTGGGGTTTCGGGCACCCACGGGCTTTGGACACTCGGTCCGGAAAAGGTTAGCCATCACTGGTGTAGTGGGTCCTCTGTGATCTCTGAGCTTGATTGTTTTCTTGCAAACATTTCATTACCAACTAGTAACACTATTAATGCTAAAAGGAAGTGAGGTTTGCTCCCTTTTTGTATACTAGTGACTTCAGCGTTGGTGGAAGTATTTTCGATGGTTCCTTGATTAGGTTGTTGTTTACTGTTAGCTTGTTTGACTGAGTTGGTAGTTTCTTGATTTTGGGTATTGTTTACTTCCTGATTGTTCACAGAGTGCTAATCTTGGTGTTAATCTCTGCTCATCTGGGTGTTGATTGCTGGTGAGGAGTCTTTCTGATCTTTTTTTCCCCCAATAGCTTTATTTTTCTATTTCTATACTAAGAACCAAAAATATTGTGGCTTTTTGAACTGTGAGTGGCACTTCATTGCATTTAACTCTATATACCAAATGATATCAAGACAGGAAATTACAGACAAAAAGGCAGAAGCTCTTGCTCGGAAAGTTCATAAAACATTGTCTCTTTTTGAAAAATGCCTCCTGCGTGATTAATTTAGATAGAAAGGAGAAACCAGTTTACCTTGAGAAACCTGGAATTAAAACAGGTTTGTTTTCAGAAAAGTCATTCTATTTCCCCTGCCCCACTTCATATCTGAGATGAGTTGATTGTTTTTGAGGAGCTATGACCTTTAAAGGGAAAGCTTAGTTACTTTGGTGGTTCTGAAGACGGATTTGATGAAAATTAATTCTGTATGCCATCAGGGATTGGAGGTTGCCTAGAAGGGCAGAAAGATGTATTTCCTGCTTGGGAAAAAGAAAGGAGAGTTTAGGGAATTCAAGATGCCTTGTGACATATGTCACTCCTAGAAAAATGAGCCATCAAAGGGAGGAGTTAATTTGCAGTAGTGTGTCCAGAATATTTCGGTTATTAGCAGCAGTGATGGAAGGAGAATGCAGCTAGAAAAAGCTTGGGAACTCATCAGAAAAACTGATGATGACAGCTACATTTTAATCAGTCTGGAGGACCTAGACTCACTGAAAGAGGATTTAATTACAAAAGGATAGAAGAGTTCTAAAACTGGCTTTATGACAGTAGTAAATGAACATTCAGTAGCCCAGTCAGGATCAATTGCTGCTTATTTTATGAATTTCTAAAACTATGTTTCCATCCTGCCCTTTAGTACTTTGGAAAGGGAACAGCCACTGGAAGATGCAAAATCGTAACATTGCTGGCCATCTCATTTTGTATCCATGTTAAATTGGGACCCTGGAGGTTGTTGTCCAGCTATATATTGGAGCCTCAGATCTGAGAAGGGACTCATAGTTTTCAAGCTGTATTCGTAGGCCAGAAGTTTTCAAGCTTTAAGACTTGTGAACTTCAACTCTCAGAAGCATAGCTGGCTGGAGAGTTCTGGGAGTTGAAGTCCACAAGTCTTAAAGCTGCCAAGTTTGAAGACCTCTGTCCTAGGCACATTTTCAGATGTTTAAGATGGATATCTTAATGGTATTCAAGAATGCTGCAGTGATATGCTGAATGTACTTTAAAGTCAAATTTTGGTTTCATGGTGGATCTGACTGCTATCATCCATAAACTAATAGAATATGCTGATCCAGTATCTGATGCAATGTAAATTTATTACATTAAACCACTAGTGTTTTTTTCCAGAGCAGTGTTTCTCAACTTCATTTTTAAGATGTGTAGACTTTATTTCTCACAATTCACCACCAACTTGCTAGCTAGGGAATTCTGAGAGCTGAAGTCCATACATCTTGAAGGTCCTGAGGTTAAGAAACACATTAGGATTCTAGAGAAATCCTAATATACTGTAATGATTTTTTAATCTTAATCTTAAAGGATGATTGGATAAATAAGTTGATATTTGGCTGTTTTTAGAAACCACAGAGCTAAAAACCATTAGATTCAATAATAGTTTTTTTAAAAAATGATAAATAGGTATATTTGCTGAAATGCTTTTACTGGCAGTTTCTAATACCTCTACTTTTCTGTTGAGTACAACAAATTTATCTCAAAGCTAAATTTTCAAAGAGAGGAAACAGCCTTGTATGAACATTTGGATTCAGAATTTGTTGTAGTGGTTCTTTGATTTCATTTTAATTGAACTTCTTAAATGTATTATTTTGTAATGTAATATTTTGATCTCATTTTGTGTGCTATTTTGAAATGTTTTGATAGCTAGATAATTGATTACACAAGTAGTCCTCAATTTATTAACACAATTGAGACCTGAATATCTGAGGCTATGCAATGTAGTTGTTAAGAGAGTTACATCTTATTCTACAACCCTTTTGCTAGGTCATTAAGTGAATCATATGGTTGTTAAGCCATTCTAGCTTCCCCCATTGATTTTTGTTGGAAGCCCCCTGGGAAGGTCACACATGATGATCACATGACCCCAGGATGCTGCAATTGTTGTAAATACATGCTGATTGCCCAGCACTCAAGTTTTGATCACATGACTATAATGGTGGTAAATACGGGATCTGGTCATAAATCACTTTTCAGTACCTTCATAACTTCAAATAATCCTTAAACGAAAGGTTGTAAATTGAGAACTACCTGTATACATAAATATTGTGTTGCTCTAATTGTTTTAGGACAATGTCATCAGCATTTTTCTCATGCTTATTGCTGGGACTGTAAAATCTGAGTGTCAAAACAACAGCAGCAAAACCAACACATGACCAATAGATGTCAGCCTAAAGACAGTACAGTAACTCTTGATTTCCTGCTGTCATCTAGTGGCCATTCGAGGCTCTGCAGCATAAAACTGATAGTCATCCTGTACTCCTGGATAAACTCTGACTGTCTAGTTGTTATGATACTTTTAAAGAAGAAAGGTATAGTTCAAACTTCAAACGTTATCCTAAGATCAGGTTATCTCTTTTGAGGCCATGCTTCAGCAAATGTTTAGCTGAGGGTATATATACCTTAGATATGAATGATTGGATCTAAGCTATCACAGCATAGTAGAAAAGTAGAGGGGAGGGGAATTGCGAGTTTGGCTATTTCCCAGGAGAACCAGTAGTGTATTGAAGATTTATAAGCTGGTTTAACTCCTATCAGATCAAAACTGAAACCAGAAGTTAAATTGCTTCACTTTTATTATTGTCCTGATATTCTGTGTCTCAAAGCTGCAGCAATTGAGGAACAGCCTCATAATATATCACCTGACAAAACAACTTCCCTACAGAAATACCTGTGCTTCCCAATATAATATTTTAGGCATTATTCTCCTCCCAATCAGTAGTGCTTTCATTAAATACAACTCCTGGCTAGGATCTCTTTTTCAAATCACATTTATTTTCCTCTGAATACAGAGGTAATCAGAATTCAGTCAAGTGGCCCGACTCTGTGAATCCTGACATGAAAGGGCAGGATGGTTTGATTGATATCACTCAGATGGTAATATTGTTTGAAGAAATGTAGTCAGAAGACTGGCAATTTAAAGGCTGTAAAAAGTTACAGGAGTGCAGTGTTCCATACTGATTTCTGGTGTACAAGGCTATGTATTACAGGATTGACAATAACATGGCAATCTCGTCGCTCAGACATATTCATTGTTTGAAAGCCTAGCAAGAAGGGAAATTGAACTGCTGGGTCTCAAGGATGAGGAGGCATTTGCAATATAGCAGTAAATGATTCCATGGGTGCTTTGGATATATTAAAATAGGTTGCTTTTTATGATGTAGGGGAATATGTGTGTGTGTGTGTGTGTGTGTGTGTGTGTAGGTCTTTGGTTATTCGGTTGGAAGGGCCTTGGCTGTCTTGGCCAAAGACCTACATACAAACACCCGCGAAAACCTCAGAAAACATGTGTGTGTGTGTATGTGTGTGTGTGTTTTCTGAGGTTTACGTGGGTGTTTGTATGTAGGTTTTTGGTTATTCAAGTTTTCTTTCGTGTAAATTTGACCCCCATCCAATCAGAACACAGCCAACCCTCATCCAATCAGAACACAGCCAAGCCTCCAACCAATCAGAACACAGCCAAGCTCCCACCCAATCAGTTCATATCCCCACTAGCAGTTAAAAGGAAGAAACAGCTGCGATCACACATTGCTCCTAGAAGCATGAAGCCGAAAACACCAGCCTGAAGATGACGAATGAGACTTCGTCGAAACGTCACCAAGACACTTCCAATTTTACGCGGGAGAAAACCCGAATAACCAAAGACCTACATACAAACACCCGCGAAAACCTCATATATATATATATATGTTTTCTGAGGTTTTCGCAGGTGTTTGTATGTAGGTCTTTGGTTATTTAGGTTTTCTCCCGTGTGTGTGTGTATCTAGGAGCACGAAGTCGAAAACACCAGCCTGAAGATGATGAATGAGACTTCGTCGAAATGTCGCCAAGACACTTCCAGTTTTACGCGGGACAAGATCCGAATAACCAAAGACATATACACACACACACACACACACACACACACACGCATGCATGCTTAGCTTACATACTTTGCCTGCACTTTAAAGATAAGCTCATAAAAGTTCTTTTAAAAAAAACATTATTATACTGTACTTTAAAAAATAAAGAGTAGTAAACCATGTTTTCAAACTGGTCAATATAGAATAAATAAATATGAATAATATATGCGAATAACAGGGTTTAACAAACAGACAGACAGACAAACTGCCTTTGACAGAATAGGCTTGTGTAACAGCATGGAGTCATGGGAGAAGCTGCCCTTTCTCTACTGCAATATGGAACTAATTGCAGATAAATAGACAGGCAGATCGATAGATAGTTAAATACATCAATAGAATATTGGAAGGATCGTCCCAGGCTCAGAATCCTGTTTGCTCATCTCGGGGTATTCACCTGCAGGAATTGGAAATGAGATAGCATTCAGAAGGTAGACATCTCTTTGGTTCACTAGAATATCAGAGTGAAGGGAGATAAAGCACAATCACCAGCTAAAAAGAGGGGAGAATTAAGAGGCGTGGCATTAGGGAGCTGCTGGGCGGTGGGGTGGGGGGGAGGCAATATAGGATGGACTAGTGAAGCACTTCACTGTTCACATGGGAATACAGTAAATCTAATCAGATTCTTGTAAATAGGTTATCATCAATAAAGAAATTGCTTTGCTTATTCATTCTGGTCGCTTGTGGCTGACATGATCAGGTTTACAAGAGTCTGTTCTTTTATAGCCTGTTTCAATAAAACAAGAGTTCCTGTTAGCCAGTTTCCTGATCTGGCTTTACCTCAAGGTGTTGTTAACACCTAAAGGTACCAGTTTATAAGTGCACTGCAAGTATTCCACTAGTACCAATGATGGTAGGCTGAAAGTGCATATACAAGTTCCATGCCCAACTTTCTGAGGCATAAAGGTTAAGGTTAGCGTTAGATCTTTGCCTTTGTAGATCTTTGGCTATGATTGATAAGGGCTTTATAAATGTATTGAGCTGAATATGCTTACAAATACAAGGAGAACAGAATGATGTGTGTTCTTAGAAGCACATATTCATCCAGGATGCCTGATAAAAAGCCCAAAGAACTGAACTGTGTCACATAATGAATTTAAGTATACTATACCTATGGGGTGGTGCAGTAGCTTGGTGGTTGAGATCAGTGGTGAAATCCAATTTTTTTTTTACTACCAGTTCTGTGGGCATGGCTTGGTGGGTGTGCTGTGGCTTGGTGGGCATGGCTTGGTGGGCATGGCAGGGGAAGGATCCTGCAAAATCCCCATTCCCACCCCAATCCAGGGGAAGGATCCTGCAAAATCCCCATTCCCACGCCACCCCAGAGGAAGGATACTGCAAAATCCCCATTCCCTTCCCGCTCCTGGGGGGAGGATATTGCAAAATCTCCATTTCCACCCCACTCTGGGGCCAATCAGAGGTGATATTTGCCGGTTCTCCGAACTGCTTAAAATTTCCTCTACCGGTTCTCCAGAACCTGTCTGAATCTGCTGGATTTCACCCCTGGTTGAGATGCTGGGGTTGTCAGCTGGAAAGCCAGGTTGAGACCTGAGCACTATGCTCTTGTCCTTGCCCCAGCTCCTGCCAACCTAGCAGTTTGAAAGCATGCAAATGCAAGTAGATAAATAGGTGGGGAGGTAAAATGTCAACTTGTTTTTCCTTTTGTTAACCCATGTATAGCTGCTGATGGTGGTGGTGGTGAAGTTTTAAATTGATATCCCATATTTTTCAAGGGGTCAGAAATGTATAATTTACATTCCTTTCTCCAATCTTATTTTTTATAATAATAGGCTTGTGGGTGAGATTGGACTGATAAATATTGATGGATCCAAAATTGCCCATTGAGCTTCTATGTCTGAGGCTGGATTGGATTGTGGATCACTCCCCTAGATTTAACTTCACATTTAGCCTGATTTATATTTGAAGATGTGGAATCACCAGCTAAAGGAAAGCAGCATGGAATTGCTCCATGGGAAGCCACATCATAGACCAGACTAATGAAGTTTTATTTACTGATTCCCAAGGGAATGCAGGCAGTCTGACAAGATTCTTGTAATACACGTGTTCAACAATAAAGAAACTGCTTTGGCCTATTCATGAATTTGCTCTGGTTCCTTGTGCCTGACAGAAAATGACTGACAGAAAATGACACAAAATTCAGTTTTTAAATGGGTTTAAAAACTGAATTTTGAAATAAAAATATTTGCAACTGAGTTCTGAGTTGTTATACTGAAAAAAAATCTACAGCCTTTTCCAAGACATCTAGTGATAATGCAGTTTCAAAATGTGTTAAAGTAAATAAATAAATAATCTCTTTGATTCAGTTTATTCACCTTATCCATTGTTTTCTCTTTCTTCTACTTCCCTCAGCCTTCTAAGCACTTTTTAAAATTATGAGTGTAATAATTTTTTCTTCTCCACAATCCACTTTTAATATATACAAAAATGTGAATTTTTGCTTTCTGATCATCACTGCAAGAAAACAATTTTTTTAAAAAAATTTTGTTTCAAGGCCAGCTGATCAATTATTCTTATAAATAAATGGAATTCTTAGCAACCTCATCAAATCCATAATTCAGACGTATCTATCTTCTTTTTCTTATTTATTTTCATTCCTACTGGGAAAAAATGCATTAGTTTTTCTGATCTTTGTTGTCACAGAAATACTTTTATGCTTTGTGATTTTGTTTAAATTTGTCATCTTCTGTAGGATCAATCTCTCCTTAATGTTTTTATCAATTTTTATCTGTTCTTGAGCTCTCCAAATAAAATTATCATCTCCTTTCCTGTCAATTGTATGTTCACTAAACTCTTATTTAAGATCAATCTAGATTTTTCATTGTATGTTTTATAGTGAGATTTCTAAGTTTTTTTAAAATGTTGGCTTTGGAAGTAATAACATCTGCGTATCTCAAAATATTAGTACAATATTTCATCATCTATCATTCCCAATGTCTACTCTTCCAATTCTACCATGCTTATATTTACTTTATAAGTTAAACAGGTTTGAGAACAATACGAATCCTTGGGCTTTTCTAAATAAGAGGTATCCAAACTTGGCAACTTTGAGACTTGTGGATTTCAACTCCCAGAATTCCCTAACCAGCCTGATATCCACAAGTCTTAAAGTTGCCAAAGGTTACACACTTCTGCTCTAAAAGAATCACTGTTTCTCTAAATCAGTGTTTCTCAACCCTGGCATTTTAAGATATCCGAATCAATTCACAGAATTCCTTAGCCAGCATGAAGAACTTAGCACTTAGAATAGTAAGGTGTTGCATCATATGCACAATCAAGGCCTTGTGGTAGCCCACTGGTGTCAAACTCACGGTGTCATGTTGCCATCATGTGAAGTTTCACAATGTTTTTCCCTTTGTGGAGCTGGGGTGGGCGTGGCCTGCACATGATGCATCTGGCCTAGAGCCGCCAGTTTGACACCCCTCTGGGTAGCCAGTAAAGTGAAGGGATTCTCTTGCTCTCTCTAATACCCATCTTATTCTAGATATTCTAGAGCAGGAGTGTCAAACTCAAGGCCCGAGGGCCAGATCCGGCCTGTGGGGTGCTTAGATCTGGCTCATGGGGCCACCCTGAAAACAGAAAAGGACTGGCCCATGATGCCTCTTTCAGTGAAAACGGAGCTCGGGAGGGCCACATGCTGCCCTCCCGCGCTCCGTTTTCACTGGCAGAGGGTTTCAAGAGGCTGTTGCAGCCAAAAATGGAGCTCAGGAGAACATTTTCTCTGGCAGAGTGCTCAGGCCACCACAGGTGCCCCCTGATATGAGCGACATCAAGCTGGCCACGCCCACTCCGCAACCCTGATGTGGCCCTAAATGTAATCAAGTTTGACAGCCCTTTTCTAGAGATTTGATCTTGTGTCCCTCTGCCTGCTTTAAGCTAAAACTCATTTTCTGTCTGTGTCCATTCTTTGTGAGACCTGGAAAAAAACCTTTCCCTATAGGAAGTATTAATGTAACATTCTGTAGATTTGCTAATTGTGCAGCATTTCTCTTTGTTTGGGATTGGTATATACACCGACCTTTTCCAACGTCCAGATCACACACTTTTGTCGCATGCTTGTTGTCACAAGGTTGGAAGCATTTTAACAGCTTCTTCTACTGCAGTGTTAAACAGTTCAGTGCATATTTCATCCACAACTGGTTGTCAGGCTTTGTAGCAGCAATCAGAACTGGAAATGATCGATCCAGAGAAAAACTCTCCCTGAATTCAGATTGGAAAGATTTATTAGGGAAAAAAGGTTAAAGCTGGAACACAAACATTCTGTGGAGTACTTCATTTTCAAATGAGGAATCTGAGAATAGGCAAATCAAAGCAGTTTGATTTTTGTACTCTTTCTTGTCCTAGTGTAATAAAATTGGGAGTAAGCTGGTCTGTTTTGGGAGGCAGGAGGCCTGCATCTGGACACTGTTTACAAAATGGCTATTTAGCCTCCTTATCAGCATGAGAATCAGATTTCACTCCGGGTGCTGTCCTAGTTAACAACTGGTTTACTGCCTATCTTATCTCATTTTCTAGTGAAGTTGGTTCCTAAATATATTCTCCTAAATATTTTGGTCATTCTTTCATTCCGTTTGTAAGCATTTTCAGTACATCTTTTCACCGCATTTGCATCAGATTAGATAGTTCCATAAATACACTTGAAAAACTCACTTTCCTTGCCCTTTCTTCCTTGTACTTCAAAATCTGTCTCTGCTTCCTATAAATCTTTTGTTGTTGTTGTTGTCCAAAGCTTTTATCCTTTGCTTTACCCAAGTGATCAAAATAACATCTTCTGAGAGGCACCAGGACTGTTTGTTTGTTTATCACCCATTGCTTAAGTATACTGAATCCATTCCTTACATCTATCTTCTGTTTTGATTATATACCCTCCAAGTCAAATTTTGTTGGCACATTTACTCTCTTTAATTTTCTAAATTTAACCAATAGATCTGACACTAATAATTCATACTCTGTTTCCACAGTCTGCACATTAAAGTATCTTGGCTGATTGGCTTGCCCTTTTCCATCTTCTGTTTCCTGTCATGTAGTACATTTGACTCCAGTGTTATCCAAATCTAGATTATGTGTTTATACTGCATGAAATAGGTGTTAGCAATGGATGAAACAATCTCTTTGACAAACTCTACTGAACTGTCTCTCGGTTTATTTTGTTCACCCAACTGAAACCTAGTTGTATTTCTCCATCTTTTGCATCCAAGTCACTTTTTAGTACCCTCGCTTCCTTCCTAGATATTATATTTAGCCCCCTTTGAAATTTGTGGTACAGTTCTTCAATATTCTCTGCCACTGTTTATTTAACATAACATTAATCTCCAGGGGATATAGACTAATTCCTCTAACATGACCTTGCTATTTACTGCATTATAATTGCACACATGTTATTTTTGGATACATCGCCATTTGATTTCTTTGTATGGTCTCATGCCCATTTATCTAAATGTTTCAGCTCCTGCCCTCTGGAACGATTTGCCCCCGGAGACACGAAGGATATCAGATCTCCGGGCCATTCGCCGTGCCCTAACAACTTTTCTCTTCTAGCAAGCAGGGCTGGCGTAAACCCCCCCCCCCCTTTTAGCTTTTTAAATTGTCAATGGATTTTAGTTTGAATGTTTTAAATTTTGGGCCAAAGTTATGTAATTCTTTTAAAATTTAAAATTTTGTATTGATATGTGTTTTAGTTCTGGCTGTGCACCACCTTGAGTCCGCTAGGAGAAGGGCAGTATACAAACTGAATAAAATAAAATAATAAATAAAAAATAAATAAATATATCCATACAGTTTTCTTGATTTGTTATTGCCTTCTCCTGGATTTAACTTTGAACTTCCTTCACTTAGGCAGATTGTCTTCCTTCATGATGCAGAATCTCATCCTGCCTTAACTTAGGAATTATCCTTAGCTTTATCCTTCCTCTTTTGATCATACTGTCAGGGGTAACCCTAGCAAGAGTTCCTGTTCCCTCCAAGATTGTTCTCACATCGTTGAAATTCTCTGCTCCCCTCCCCCCCCCAATAATCCATTGGGAAGGAAAAGAAAAGAGCAGATTTCAAAATGAAGAGTGTGGGTTCATGAACGGTTTGGAGCATTTATTATTGATGAAACGTGCAAGAATCATAGGGAAATTCTCCACTGCCTCCCATCTGAAGAGAAAAACAAAATAAAGTTTCATTCATGGAGCTTTCGGTTCCTGAATGTGATCGGGTCAAAGTATTTCAATATGATGAGGTATGGAATAGCAGTAAAAAGAAGAACTAGTTAAAAGCAGTTGCTACTATACAAGGAAGGATGCAAATCTAAACTGCAAATGCTGACTTTAATGGTACAGACTTTTTTTTTTTTTTTTGCAGGAGAACAGCAATTACTGAAGGAATTCACCTTTCAAGGTGTTCTTACTACTTGAATAATGGAGATGACTAATAAAAGCATGGCACTGAGGTAGTTTAACAAAGAGAGAGGCTTGGTTAATAAGCTTTCCAACTCCTTGGCCTCGTATCTTTCCTTGTAATTATATATATTTGATAACAGCATGTAACTTTCTATTTTATCAGTGAGGTCTCATGGCAAAATAATGGATTTTTAATACTTAAAAAAAGATAGAAACTTGTTCAATTTTATTTTTTAAAAAATACCAATGTATGTGTATTTTGTAGAAAAAAAACCCCACAACCTTCTTTTGATTCCTTTTCCTATCTTTCTTTTTAATTGAGATACGATGTTGAAAAATATACCATATTCTCATTCAGGGATGGGCTCGGGAGACAAGAACAGCTGCTCCTATTCATGTTTTTATATTTTTCCCATCTCTGTGAAAAATTGGTTTTAAAAAAAGGTATCTTATTGTGAGATACTCTCAGTGGGAAATACTGTACACCTATACTTGAATATATACATCCACCTATGAGATCAAGTCTAGATTATATGTGCATCAGCATTTCTTGATGATTAGCAACCAAACTGATTCTACTGGTGCATTTTCATCCTGTACTCCCTGTATCCGATGATGTCAATGGTAGTAGAGTAGAGTGGAGTAGAGTAGAGTAGAATAAATAGAATAGAATAGAATAGAATAGAATAGAATAGAATAGAATAGAATAGAATAGAATAGAATAGAATAGAATAGAATAGAATTCTTTCTTGGCCAAGTGTGATTGGACACACAAGGAATTTGTCTTCGGTGCCTAAGCTTTCATTGTACATAAAAGCTGTAAGTGATAAATCATGATCATAGTCATCATCAAAATACATTCATCATATATTGTATGATACAACTCTGATAGCATCAACCTAAATGATACTAGGAAATGAAATAAAACAATATAAATCGTAAAGATACAAGCAACAAAGTTATTGTCATAGAGAACATTTCACTGAGCCTTGCTGTTGGTGCCATCTTGGAATTAATTAATTAATTCATGAAAACATGTGATGAAAAGTTTGTTGCTCTTTAAAATGGACACCAGAGACCTTGTTGCTTTGGATTTCCATTTAATCAGGCAGAGGACATGCGCTGAGTGGGGTTTACAGTGGTTTTATGGGAGCAGTGGTCTAATTGGCCATGTTGGCATAATTTTATGGAATTGGTAATAGAATTTAAGCTGAAAGAACCTAGATTGTGAAAGCTCCTATACCCATGATGGCGAACCTATGGCACATGTGCCACCTGTGGCATGCGGAGCCCTCTCTGTGGGCACGTGAGCTGTTGCCCAGCTCAGCTCCACTGCACATGTGTGCATGCTTCCCGCTGGCCACTGATTTTTGGGTCTGCCCTGCAAGCAGGAGACGCACTCGCATGCGTGGGGGGACCTACCTTTCTCCTCACTTTCTGCGGCCTGTGCCTTCCCAGATCTCCGGAGATTCCACTCACAGCACTGTTTTGGGAGGCGAGGCTTTTTTCACCCTCCCAGCCATTTTGGGAGACAAAGACTTTTTTCCCCCAGCCATTTTGGAGGCTTTTTCCCTCCTCCCAGTCATTTTGGGAGGCAAAGGCTCCCCCCCCCATCTTGCTGTTCTGGGATGTGTGGCCAAAAGGGGGGATGTCGTGCACGCATGCAGAGGAGGGAGTGTTGTGCATGCATGTGGGGGGCATTGCATTATAAAGGTGGGCACGTGCTTTTGGCACCCACGGAAAAAAAGGTTAGCCATCACTGTCCTGTACCAATACCTATATCTATACCTGAACCTATATTGTGATGGAATGTGCACCTGGAGGAGTAGAGAGGGAGAGAATCTAGAATCTCTCAGGATATATCTAGTAGAGATATATCTATACTAGAAAGTTATAGCTTTAGTTTGGCAAAATTGATGTCAGTCCCAAGCTCATGAGCAGCAAGACAGTGAGATCCAATCAGATTTAACACTTTATTTGTTTCTACCAGTAGCTCCCAAACTTTTCTATGCCCCACATCCTTAGGAAATGTTTGATTAAAGCTTGCACTCTCTGAAATTGCATCCTGCACCCACTGGGGTTGCAGGCACCCCAGGTTGGGAACCCCTGGCAACATTCTAATGGACAGAATGTTGACAAACTAAAGCTTTCTTACCTCCTAGAAATATCCTGAAAGATTCTACGTGGCTCCCCTGAACCTTTTGTCCGTCCCCCCCCGCCTGTGGGATTGTGCAGTCTTTTAATTTGGGCCTCTCTCTGAGAAAGCTCTATGTTGCCGAAAGTCTCTGCCCCTGTTCCTACAGGTGCACATTCCACCACCTGGGTACCTGTAAATGTTAGATTGAATTAGGTAACAAACTAGATCCTGAAAGCAGGTAGTAGTCCATTATTTTAACAATTTACAAATGTCAACCACTCATCACACACTAAAGCAAGATGCTTTTCTTGTAGGCGGTGGATGGGAGAAAGAGATTCATAATTTAAATTTTGATTCTGCCATATGCATGGCTCTCATAAATTTTTTAGTGGCTGCCATAAAACTAACTTTTCGGCAATTACTACATCCTTGAATCTGTGCCTGCAAACTTTCTACTTCTGAGTAGAGTATTATCTGATTAGAGAAGCCAGATAACAGCCATAGCATTTTTGGAAGGGAAGCAACTTTATGCAGAGAGTGGAAAAGAAGTAAGAAAAAATAAGCCAAAGAAAATAAAGCTTGAGAAGAAGGTTTAGTTTAGTCTACTTTATTGTCATTGTACATGATACAACAAACTTAAATGTCATCTTCAGTGTACATTATAACTATAAAAATAAAAACACAAACATACATCCTTTACATTCTATATAACTGAAATTGAAAAGGAAATACAACTCGATTTAGTTCATGTTGCCATCAATCAGTATACTTTTCCATGCCCCTCTGACCTTGTAAATCATCTTTCTATCACCTTTATAGCCCTCTTCATACACTGCTTTTTGTTCTGTAATTTTCTCACCTCTTTTTAACAATCTCACTGAGTTCATCTAGTGATGACTTTTTGATTTTATTCATCCTCTTGACTTAGTCACTTTTTCTTCATATACTTATTTTGCAATTCAGTCCCCATTCGTTTTATCTATATGACCAAATCATCACGGTTAGTACTAGTCTCTCTGTTTTCTGTTGAATTCATACTCATTCACCACCCATTCATTACTGATCCTACATTTTCCTATTTTACCAGGCATGAGTTATATATATATAACTGTATAGTATAACTACATTGTATAGTTATAATGTACACTGAAGATGGCATTTAAGTTCGTTGTACCATGCTTTTTAGGTAACTCATTCTAAGTGAAATTCATCTTATTTTTATATTTTCCCAAGTATAAGAGCTCTTGCTTCTACATAAAAATGAGGGCAGAAATATACTTTTATACAAAACCATTTTAGCATCTTTTGTTACACATTGACTGCAATAGACCTTATATTTACCAATTACCTTTCTACTAAGGTACCCAAATTCATCTATTGTTAGAGATTTTCATCATTGAGCTTGCAATCTTTTATTTTCCTTGTAAACCCAACTTTCTTGGACTTTGATACATTAATTTTCAGGTTTTTTTATCTGTGTTGCATCACACAATCTATCTAATATTTGCCGCAGAGCATTCATTTCGCAACCAACAACCTAATATATGTATTCTAAAATTGCACATTTATTTATATCCTCTGTCAACATACCTATGACATCACCAAAGATTTACCATGTTTTCCTGAAAATAAGACCCTGTCTTATATTTTTCTGAACCCTGAAATAAGTGCTTGGCCTTATTGTCATGCGCTCAAAAGCCCAATTGGGCTTATTATCAGGGGATGTCTTATTTTGGGGGAAACAGGGTAGTATTTTTTAAAAAATTATTAATTTTTTATGCTACCCATCTTCCCTACAAGAATAAATACACTAAGCAACCAATTTATGCTGGCCTTACTGTTCAATATTGAACTATTCCCTAAGCAGTTCATTTGTTCTCATGCATGCTTTCTTATATCATATACTATTTATACTAGATTCAGCAACCGATCTTCATTATCCAATACCTTCAACTCCATATTCATGCAAAATATTCTACAGCTCAAACCTATGCTGCTACATTGATTACTATTAAGGCTGAAAATGCAAGTCAATGACTCATACTGTACATATCGGAAGTAAGAGAGCCAGTAGAAATCTTTAATGCCTTAGATTTGATTCAGGGAAGTTCATGTCTCAGTTGGGTGATGTTAGGCTAATGTCTCTCAGTTCAGCTTTGGGACTTCCTAGTCAGAACTTTAAGAAACTACCCACACATTTGGTGCAGCACAGATAGATGACAATCTTTGTTACAGTACATAGTAGGGTAAAGCATCTTAAAATGGGCAATAGAAATAACCTTGAGTAAATGGTCAGATAAGAGAAATCTGAATCAGGAGCAGAAATGTAATTTGAGAAAGCATCTCAGACAACCCAACCCACTCACAGGGTTGTTGTTGTCGGGAAAATAGGAGGAGGAAGGTAGGGATATCTTCCCCAGCTTGAGTTGTTTGGAAAAATAATAAAGGCAGGATATAAATAAATAAATAAATCAAAATTTAATAAATTTATAACTGATGTCTTAGTCTGGTCTGCCTGGAAAGGCTGACATTTCTTTAATCAGCTGATTGCCATATGACAACATGAAAAGGATAACCTTGTTATATCAAGGGCTAGTGAATTATGGTGTCTTTTACCTACTTTTCCTATATTTTAAGAGATATTTAGCTTAATACTGTTCAACCCTGGTGCCAGGAAATTCTTGGTTGTTGATATAACCAACATGCCATCTCTAAGAATCTCCCAGAATTGCTCTGGAGATAAAATTGCACTACAGTGTCACAGATATAACCTTTAAGTTGCTGAAAAAGCAAGGATATAAATCCAATAAATGATACTTGGGACCCTTCAGCATTGGACATTAGAACTACTTGCAACATAGTAAGACTCATCAAGCAGCATCCTCTATTTTATTTTAATCATTTTGGCAAAATAATTGGAGCCTCCATATAGAGATTAATTAAATGTGCACAAAACCTATTAGAGAATCTGATTAGAGTTCTCATTCATTGCCAATTAAATGCTGGTAAACTTGTTAACCTGAAGCCTATTTTTTTGTGTTTGATTCAATTGAATGTAAAGAAGTAAGAATCTGGGAACTCCTTTAGATGTCTGAGCGAATGTTTTCTTGTCCACAAACGAAGGGAGAGAGGCTGACATGCAGTCTGTTTCTAATAGCACACACACTGTTTCTTTATGTAGAGCCTCTTTACCAGTATCAATTAAATCACAGTTAAATCTGACACATCTTAACCTTGTGTTGGATTCAATTCATAGCTACAGCAGAACCCATATGGCACGGAGACAGTTTCATTGCTTATGTAGAGGCCCTGGCTGGATGCCAAGCAGTAATCACTGCTTTTCTGTTAATAGACATGTTTGCTTTGCAGTAGTTTCTATACACAGGGCTCTAGATTAATTAGACAAAATCTGTCATCCAGTTAAGAAATGGAGGAAAACTCTTCGCCTCCCCCACCTTCTGTGCTTCAAAACTAAAAGGAGATGGGGGCGGGGGGGAACACGAGTTGGCTCTAATGAAGCTTTTTCTGACAATGCTCTGGGTTTGTTTTGTTTTTTTTTTGGAAATGGATGGAAGGTTATTTCTTTTCAAGGAAAAACAAAGCCGGGAAGAGAGTTTTGAACATCATCAAAACCTACCGGCTAATGTAAATGAAATACCAACCATGAATACGAAAGACATGGAAATAATATCACTTTTTCAAACCTGACAGGGTGGGGATTCCCCTCCCCCACCAGGGAGTGGAATAGTTTTCCAAGGGAACAGACTGCACAAGGTCACCTGCATGTTTTCCACTAAACAAAGTTGATTTTAGGGATCAGGCTTTTTGTCAGAGGGTGAAGGACAGCTGGTACCCCTTGCTGTTCCCATAATTCAGTGAGAGCCGTTGAGAATAAGTCTGATACTCCAAGGATACCTACCCTATATTTGCAGAACTTGCTACTCCAGCCTGCTCATTTGTTATGGTACAGTAAAAGTGGGCAGCTCCATTCTGTTGGTCACAGGGTGTAGTAGGATCACTGAAATTACCTGCAAATCTCCCAAGAAGCCTTTGGATCAATTCAGAAGACATCAAATCTCCCTCAAACTTAAAATATTTGGACCATGTCTAGAGAGCAGGGTGTCTACTGGCAATGTCTGAGTGTCTGGGTATATGCACAGCATAGTTCAAAATTTGGAGGTGTAACTCACTTCCAAGGTGGCACAGTGGTTAGGGTGCAGTATTGCAGCTACTTCAGCTGACTGCTAGTTCAGCAAATCAGCGGATCAAATCTCACTGGCTCAAGGTTGACTCAGCCTTCCATCCTTCTGAGGTGGGTAAACTGAGGACCCAGATTGTTGGGGGCAATATGCTATTTACACTTTAGTATACTAAATAGTATACTGTCTTTGGTGTAAGCCGCCCAGAGTCCTCAGAGAGTGGGCGGCATAGAAATATGACTAATAAATAAATTTGCATACCTGCAGAAAGAATGAGTGGATTTAGTCTGTATGGATAGTAAAATGTGCATCTGTGGTTTTGCACGATTTTGAACTGCAATAATGAAGGGGGGAAAAAACCCAGGTTGTTAAGGAAACTGCTGCATCATCTATAGTTTTGGATATTTCTGGTTCAGAAAGTGGGAGGGACCGATGACCTGTTATTCTTTAAAAGCTGATAGGCTTATATCTAAACTGATAGGAATATAAAGAAAGTTACAGTTCAAATTCTTTCAGGATAGACAAAAAGAGGAAACAGAGAGATGGAGGAGGAGGAGAAAGAGGAAGAGGAACATAAAACTATTCAGTTTTCTACAGACAGCACTTGAAAGCACTAAATTTTCTACAGAAACTGTAAAAAGCTAAGAATTACAGTTTATGAATACAAGCCCTGAAGTCTTCTTAATTATGGTCAACACCTGCTAAATTAATGGTGGAAACATTCAGTAATGACCATCAATCACGTTAAGAAGCCCTCAAAATAGCTCTCGGTCCTCTGGTACCTCATGCACTCTTCTGAATGCATACAAACATCCTACATCCTTTTTAGGTGTGGACGTAGAGGAAAAATGTTTACTAAAAAAGCAGCAAAGCATATCTTATTCAGGAGAGTTATGCATTTTCCTGATGTGGCTTGTTCTCACACAAAGGTTATTTATTCTCTTGGCAGGAAATGCTCTTTTTATAGCATCATCATCCTTCTATACTGTACTTATAATTTTTCCACTGAGATGTTAGTGAACCTAGTGAGACCACATTAGGGGGAAGAAGAAGATCATTAATGTTCGTTAATATATGTATAGTTTTGAAGGCATTGTATATCTTTAGATTTCTTGCCATCCAAAATCCTGGGCAAATCTACACCAGCTAGAATAATCCACAAATGGCTGGAATCATACACTGTTCTTAGCAATTAATATTCTGTTTCCCCAAAATAAGACATCCCTTGATTATAAGCCCAATTGGGCTTTGGAGCGCATGGCAATAAGGCCAAGTGCTTATTTTAGGGTTCAAAAAAAATATAAGACAGGGTCTTATTTTTTGGGAAAACACAGTAATGGTTTATTGTTGGCTTGCTTGTTTATGACTTAATGACTAGCAAAAATTGTTTGATTGGAAAATTCCAAGTGGAACTAACAAAAAAATGCAATGTGGAATGCATTTGTTCAAGAGTTCCTATTTTCATTCAACCAGCTTGCCACCTTCTATTCAATCTTCTATCACTTTTCCAAAAATTGCCAGCTATTTTTCCATGTTCAGTGAACATACTTAGTCCTTTTTTTTTTTTTGATTTGATTTATATGCTGCCCTTCTCCGGAGACTCAGGGCGGCTTACAATGCCTTAAGCAATAGCCTTCCTCCTTTTTGTATATTTATACAAAGTCATCTTATTGCCCCCACAAACTGGGTCCTCAATTTACCTAGAAATTTACCTCAATTTACCTACCTAGAAAGGATGGAAGGCTGAGTCAACCATGAGCCTGGTGAGATTCGAACTTATAGTAATTGCACACAGCTGGTGTTAATCACAATGCTTTAGTCTGCTGAGCCACCAGGCCCTTTTTAACAGGCCCTAATTAACTGATAGCAGCTTTTTTTATTCCCTTTGGTATTTTTTATTTCTACAAGTCATCCACAGCTTTATCCTGTTGATACTTCATTCTTGATACAGAAAGCTATGTGTCGTTTCCACCCAAGTTATTTTTGTACTCAATGTTATCACCCATCCATTGCTTTGGTGTCATAAAGTCTTTTTATCGGTATATCATAAAGCCTCTTTATGAACACATCACCCCAACAGAGGCTGGAAGGTACTCTAAAAGATATTGCCTAACTGGTGAGATGGGCAGCATATACATTTAATAAATAAATAAAAGTACTAGAAATGGCACTCTTGAGAGATAAGAACTTCAATTCCAGATATAGGATGAGCACAACCAACTCCTTCCTCATGGGTCTCTGAGAATAGCAGGGGATTGGATATCCTAGAGGATCGGTAGGACCCTTGCCCAAATGCAGTTCCTAGAATTTTGCACGATGAAGTGGGAATATCAATTAAATGAACATAAAACTGTTTTGAGTGTGTTTGAGAAGACACAATTCAGAAACGAGTACTAAGAAGTTGCGGTTTTTTGCTAGTTTTGAGAATGGTCTTCAATATTAACCCAAGGTGTCTGCTAAATGTGTCTGTGGATAACTGTGCAGAAGAAGAACCAGATAATGCAACAAAACAATCTTTTGCATGTAATCCTTGATTTAGGAGTACAATTGAGTGCAAAACTTTCGCTGCTAAGTAAGGCAGTTAAATGAGTTTTATGACATTTTTTGCCGCAGGTGTTAAGCAAATCATTGCAGTTAAGTGACTCATGCCGTCATTGAGCGAATCTGGTTTCCTCCATTGACTTTGCTTGTTGGAAGCTGCTGGGAAGGTTACAAATGGTGATCATGTGACCCATAAATACATGCCAGTTGCCAAGTGCTTGAATTTTGATCGTGTGACATGGGGATGCTGCAATAGTTGTAACTGTGAATTCTGGTCATAAGTCACTTTTTTCAGTGCCAATATAGCTTTGAACAGTCTGTAAGTGAACGGTTGTAAGTTGAGGACTATCTTAATTATACTTCTTTTAGTAGAAAATAAACGTAAGATTTTTTTTAATAGGGCATAGGTAGTGAAAAAACAACTTTCAGGGAATATATTACTAGTATAACTGTTATTTCAGAAGTACCATATCACATGGAACCTTGATACGAGAAAATGAAATATCAATCATGCCAGGTTAAATGCTTCTTTTGTTTGTTTGGCTTTTATGCAAACCAGAATTAAAGCAGAAAGCTATTTATACAATAAAAGTCACCTTTATGAGCCTCCAGAATGTCATGCTACTCTCCAAAATTTATTTCAGAGGATCCACCAGTATTTCAGATTTTGTAGATGCTGAAGGAGCCTGAAAGGCATAATGTGAATTGTCCCCTTCTACTTTGTTAAAATAAGCAGTATTGTACCTTCACCAGACCTACTTAATTGGATTTCATCTGGTATCCTTGGACATTTCTATGAATTAGTTATTTACAGTGTCACTGCAATGGCTTAGGAATCCACATTGTTCACCCTCTCCCTGTGTTGATGACCTTGTTCTGTCTCAAGGTCATTATTTATACAGCCTAATTCACTGTTTTCCATATTAAAAACACTCATCATACAAAGCAAGGAAGACCGGCGAAGAAAATCTGGATAATTAGGGCTTACCCACATCTGGGCTGCAAGCATGCAGATGGACACCAGATGGCAGCAAAGAGATATAGAAAATGCCATTTTGCTACTATCTCCTGATCCTTGAGATATTTGCTGCACCCTTAATGCAGCTTGTTGAGTTCTGCTAAGGATCACTAGTGGGGAAAAGCTCTTTTTCTTGACTTTTACTTCGTGAGCAGGCACTGGAAACTCCACACAAGGCATTTTCCCTTTTTTTCATACAAATTTTTGCTTGTGGGGAACTTCATGAGGTATTTAGAGGCAGATGTCATGGCCTCCCATTGTTGTTTGCCCAACTGTGTCTCTGCAGAAGAGGACCTTCAGTTTCTGTGACTGCTTGCCATGAACCTAACTGATCAAAAGAAAAAAGAAATTCAGGCATTGTTTAATGTGTTGAAACCTCTTTTGGTAATCTGTATAGCATCATAAGACCAAGAGCTCAAGGCAGGTCAGAAAAAGAGAGTGGAACATAAGCTGGAAGTATTTTAGGTCATCTTCTTGGGAAAAAACTGAACTTCCAAAAAGTTTAGTCATAAGGCACTCGGTTCACTGGAAATGCAGAATTTACAGGAAAAAAGTACCAAGGGAATGATTTTATTCTGAAGAAAATATGATCATGCAGATATCATTTATTATGTGTACAACTAGTCCTTGACTTACAACCGAATGGTAGGAATTATTGTCATAAGTCACTGTGAATACGTATAAGTTGAGGCATCGTGTGATCAGACCCAATTTTTTAACATTATTTTGTGGACGTTGTTAAGTGAACATGATGGTTATTAAGTGAATGCAACATTTAATTCATACTGAGAAAAGCAGAATCAGATACTTGAGTGTGTCTGTTGTTCTTTTCTGCAGATACGAGACTCACAAGATACATAGCTGTACATATTTGGCCATATCATGAAATCCCAGGCTGTTCTGCATAATTGTCAAACTTTTTTCCTCATTGCTTCTATGTCAGTATTGGAACACTGACACAGAAATTGTATAAAGATGATTAATTTATTAATTGTATAAAGCTGATTAATTTATTAATTGTATAAAACTGATTAATTTATTAATTACATTGTATATGCAGCTATAGTTTAATCAAGACTGTAAAGTATTCTAAAATAAAATTTAAATGTATGTTTTAGGGGCCTGGAGACTAAACATATGAAGAACGATTGCAGGAATTGGGTATGGCTAATCTAGAGAAAAGAAGTACTATGAATGATATGATAGCAGTGTTCTAATATTTGAAGGCTGCCACAAAGAAAAAGAGCAGAGGTGGGTTTCAGCAGGTTCTGACCAGTTCTGGAGAACTGGTAGCGGAAATTTTGAGTAGTTTGGAGAACCGGTAGTAAAAATTCTGACTGGCCCTGTCCTCATTTATTCTCTGCTTCCCGAGTCCCAGCTGATTGGGAGGATATGGGGATTTTGCAGTAACCTTCCCCTGGATTGGGGAGGGAATGGAAATTTTACAGTATCCTTCCCCTGCCACGCCCACCAAGCCATGCCATGTCCACCAAGCCACACCTACAGAACCAGTAGCAAAAATATTTGAAACCCGCCACTGAAAAAGAGGTCAAACTATTTTCCAAAGCACCAGAAGGCAAGATAAGAAACAATGGATGGAAACAAATCTAGGAGAGAAGCAAGCTAGAACTAAAGAGAAATTTCCTAAAAGTGAGAACAATCAACCAGTGGGACGTCTTAACTTCAGAAGTTGTGGGTGCTTCATCACTGGAGACTTTTAAGAAGAGACTGGACAGCCCCTTGTCTGAAATGGTATAGGGTCTTCTGCTTAAGTGGGGGGTTGGACTAGAAGACCTTCAAAGTTCCTTTCAACTCTTCTGTATTCGGTATGACTAAGAGAATGACAGCACATATCTTTGAATGACTCTTCAAAGGGATGTACATTCAAATGGAACTTTGTTCGCACATTGTGTTAAACTGCAACTTAATTTTCTTTGGCTTCAGTTCAGCATATTTTGGGAACAGAGCCATTTTTCTCGGTAAACCATTGTTTATTATTTTAGCATACCGGGTAAATCCAACCAATAGTAGTTCATGCAGTAACCTCTCGTTAAGCAAATAATTGTTTTCTGCAAAATTGTGTAAGTTTTCAGCCTTAAAGAACACATTTCATATGCCATGCTAAATAATTAGTTTCATTTAATCATGGCCTTCTTGAATAAATACAGGCTTTACAGTTAATTATTATCAAGTATGGAATTGTATTATAATTTTGGTTGATTGCCATTTTGAGTGTTTAGAGGAAAGGGGAATGTAGATATGACAAAGAAATAATGCTCAGTTGTATAACCTGGTTTACAGATCGTAATGCTGAGCTGACACTAAATAAATCCAATTATTTATTATGGTGGTAAGTGACAGTCAATGTCATCTATACCATAAGTATCATCTGAATAAAAGGGAATGCTTTGTTAGCTTATCACATTTACTTTATCTGAAAAAAAAACATTTCATGTTTTACTGAAATTCCCTGACTTCTAAGCATTGGTACAACTTCCACTGTTCTGTCCAGCTCAATATTCTTTGTGTGGTGTAAATATTCCTTTCTAATTTGCAAATTAAGTTCTGTACATTCTGTTCATTACTCAGGTGTAAGCCCCATTCATTTTAGTAGGATCTGCTTTCAGCTGAGTAGGGTATAGGAAATTTTTAGTTATAATTCTTCATTTCTTTTCTTAGCAGCACATTTCATCAATGTAGTAGGACTTACTTCTGAGTAGGTATGAATAAGATTCCTTCTAATAAGGAAGACTGGTCAGTAATTCGGGTTAGCCTGCTTTTGTTTGATTTATATCAAGTTTGACTAGTGTGGGTCTCTTGTCTCTGAAGCTAATATAATTAAATCCTATTAACACATCAGGAAAAAAAAATCCTATAATAGGCACACATGGCTTTGAAAAGCAGCTAATTCCTGAGCAGATTTAATATCCTTAAATTAGGCAAGTGTGAATAGGAGGATGAATCTTATTAAAACCTTAAATCTGATTATATTTGAAAATTATTGGTTTCTTAATGTAATAAATTATCCAATACAGATTAGAGCAAATAATATATCTTAGCTTCACATAATTCCACTCTATAACAAGTGATAAACGAAATTAAGTATCACCAGAGAGCTGAAAAGGGAAGGTCTTTTAGAAGTCTTTGCACACAGTGAAAATACCTAAATAATTTCGAGAAATACTTTTAGAATGAGATGTATATACGAAGGGCATAACCTGGACCCCCTTATTCCTCTGCAAAATGGATAATCTAAAAGAATTGGGGCACTTTAAAATTTCATGAGCTCGAAGAGAAAAGCATACAGCTATGCTGGTAGAGATAGGTTCCTTTTCAAGAAGGCGAATGCAAACACAGGCCATCTGCCACCCATTCTGCTGATAAAGCTGGAGCACCAAACAATGAACCAACTGGAAGACTAAAACATAAATGGGAACTTTTAAAATATTATCTTAAAGGGGTTGATTATTCTAAAAATAAATGTAGGTGTTGCCCTTTTTTCACGTCAAACTTTATATTAGCTATTCTATCCCATATTTGTCTTTCTGCCTCTTTTTCTATCTAGCTTCTGTTCCTGCACTTTGTGCCAGCATGTATGAGTAACCGGGGGAGGGCATATTGGTCTACTCATGACTTTTCAACATGGGAAACTGGTCTACAGCTTCAATAAATGATAACAATGCTGCCTTTGTATTTGGGCTTTGCAATATCTGCATCTAACCCTACAGTCTTTTCCTTCTTTTAATATTAATGTGATAATATGGCATTCCCAGTGTAAGTAGCCTGACAGTCTAGGTATAAAGTCACCAGCAGTTTTTCAAGATTTGGGCAACATTCTCTCCAAGCCATACCTGGTCTCATTGATAGATCTTGATGTTTCCTGCCTGCAAAGTTCTGCCATAAACTTAGATTGTATCAACTTGAATCCTAGTTGTATTTTAGGGTTTCCTTCTGTCCCATCTCCAACATAATTTCTTAGCCATTTATAATAAAAAAGATTCCCTATTTATTTTTGACTGCTACCTTTAGAAAGGGAAGGGAAAGGAAGGAAAGGAAAGGAAAGGAAAGGAAAGGAAAGGAAAGGAAAGGAAAGGAAAGGAAAGGAAAGGAAAGGAAAGGAAAGAATTGGGATAAGTGATTTTTGATCTTGGAGTTAAGATTTTAGACACCACTAGCTTTGTAATTCCATCTATGCAGAATACAAATAACAGGATTATATTCTGAAACACATATCTACCCCGATGAGATCAAATTCTCTCCCTTCAACTATTCAGAGTTAAATATTGGCAAGAAAAAAAAGTTTGCATTTTAAAATAAAAAAAGGAGAAAGCCATTGGTTCCTGTGGAAAGGAACATGAATGTGTTTTCAGAGTTTCAGGGTTTTATAAAAAAAAAGTAGTGCAGTCTTGATATTATAAGACTGTAGGGAGACGGCAGACATTTGACTTGATTTCCCCCCCTGCAAGTCTACTCTTCTCTCTCTCTCTCCCCCCCCCCCTCTCTTCATCTCAAATTTGAAGAAAAGCCACCTGCTTCTATTCTTTTAACATCAATATACACCTGGGATTGCTGGGACTTAAATTTAGGCTTTGTGTCTTCTTATCTCCTTCTGGTCCTCTATTGCAAAGGCAAGCTTCAGGTTCAAGGAACAAGCTGAAAAGCTTTCAGTGCTTCAGAAGTAAGTTCACTTCATAGACAACTGAGTGGGAAGCAAAGTATTTGCCAGTGTAGTGAAGGAACTTAGGGAGACACAGTAGGATACAGAAACTATTGCCTGTTTCTGAATGTCTTACATATATCAGCCAGCATAAAGAAAACTCTCTTCTTGTGTTTTTGGATTGGAGCACTGGTTGTTTCCCATAGGTGATTCTGAACAGCCTTCCTTTTTTTCCAGAAAGAAAGCTGAAGCACCTTTGATTAATCTCTCTTGGGGTGAAGTTCTGAGGCATTGTAGGTGTGGAGGCTGCAACTTTTAATGAAAGGAATATGAAAACTCTTGGCACAGCTTGCAGGAAGGTGTGTATAAAAGCAATAACTGACAAATATCGCAAGCAACAAAGGGAACATTGGTTTTTGCTGTCTTTTGTTGTTTTTATTGTTTGGACAGTTTGCTTCTAGAGCTCTTGATGGAGAAGTTGGTTGGGGTTTAAGTTTGGGAAATGATTCAGAGTTATCTGAATGTTGACTTGCTGGAAAGAGACTAGCTAACTTAGGAAGGAGCACTTGATCATAGAAACATTGGCCTCCACTGGACATTGTTTGAAATGTCCATGATTTTGAAAGCCTCATCCTTATGTTGTTTCTTATCTGATCAGGGCACAACGTTCTTTCAAGGATGCCCAAATTCAAATGTGATATCAGATGCATGGTTTCTGCCCTATAAGTGGGGAAATGGGTTGCAATGAACAATTTGGCGTGGCTGGTGAAGTACAGTGGTACCTTGGTACTCAACTGCTTTGAAACTCATTGAATTTACTACTCAATGCATTTTATTTATTTATTTTATTTATTGATTCAATCTATATGCCGCCCTTCTCCAGAGATTCAAGGCGGCTTACAATACGTTAAGCAATAGCCTTCATACTTTTGTATATACCTGCTTAGTAGGGCTTTTGGCCCCCCCCAAGCGGTGTTCTTTTTTATACAAAGTCAGCTTATTGCCCCCACAATCCAGGTCCTCATTTTACCTATCTCGAAAGGATGGAAGGCTTGACATGAAAATTTTGACATGAAAATTTTGTCTTGGTAGACATCATTTGTTTTGTACTCAACGCACAAGCTAGAATGTGTTGATGCCAGCTGCCTTGTGACTCATTACATTATTTGTTTGGTACTCATCTTTTTGATACTCATTACAACTCCTGGAACCAATTAACATTGAGTACCAAGGTACCACTGTATCAGATGCACATATTATAATTTAGCAAAAAAATAATAATAATTGCTTTGTAAGTACTTGGGACAAATTACCCCCAGACCAGAAGTAATGTTCATTCTATAGGCTAGCCTTATTTTCACTATGGGTTTGCAGTATGCTCAGTTATTTGTTCATTTAAATATTTTCTATCCTGCCTGATTTTCTGAACAACCCTAACCCATAAATACATTCTAAAAACTATAACAGTCCAAACAACAATAAATTTAAAATACCAACAGCACATTATGTGCTCCTCAGGCTCTGAAGTCTGCTGGAGTAGCAGCATCTTCTCTGTCTTTCTAACACTAGCAGCAGAGAACTCCAAAATAATGGTGACACCAGAGAAAAAACTATCTGCCTCTAAGCCCACATCCCTCTGACATCCAGACATCATTCCCCAGGCTGATGGTACAGGTTGTGTCAATTGTTTGGAGAAGACAATATGGTGGGTAACATAGACCTGAACCACAGGGGAGCCTTATAGGTCAAACTATATCAAAGTTTGAATTGTATTTGGAACATCCCAGCATTCCGTGGAGCACCTGCAATATACATAATAACACTATTGACCTGACTCTAGAGTGGCATCCTACAGGTTGTCCCATTCTGCACCAACTGAAGTTTCTGGGTAAACTTCAAAAGCAGCCCAAGTAGAGCAGGTTGCCATAACCCAATCTCAAATCAATGAATGAAGATTATGAGGCCCTTTCTCCCCAAAAACAGAAAGCTACACCAAAAATAAACCTCAGGAAGAGGAGATCAAATATATTCTTCTCACTTTTCTCTTTTTTTTAATTTAATTTTTTTTTAAAAAAAATAGATTTATATGCCAGCCTTCTCCGGAGACTCAGGGCGGGTTACAATGCGTTAAGCAATAGCCTTCATACTTTTCTATATTTTATAGAAAGTCAGCTTATTGCCCCCACAGACTGGGTCCTCAATTTACCTACCTTAGAAAGGATGGAAGGCTGAGTCAACCTTGAGCTTGGTGAGATTCGAACTTGCAATAATTGCAGACAGCTGAATGTTAATAACAGGCTTTTTAGTCTGTTGAGCTATCCAGGACAGCTCTTGCTGTCAGACTAGAGTTTCTCAATCCTAGGTAACTTGCAGATGCATGGACGTCAGCTCCCAGAATCCTCCAGCCAACATGCTGTCTGGGGAATTCTGGGAGTTGAAGTCCACGCATCTTGAAATTGCCAAGGTTAAGAAACATTGCTATAGACACTGCTGTTTCATTCTCCTTCTCTAAGTCACAAAGGACAAACTGGTTTTCTTGGAGACTGGGTTTCTGGAATATGTGAGCTCCTGCAGGGCCTTGTTTTTTCCATCCACAGATGTAATTAGCTGATATTTTTTAAAAATTGCAATTGCATTAGGAGGCCTGGGTAATACTTGGAACCCAATAAATTTGGGTTGCAAAGCTCAGATTTCTTATGGCATGAAAATATTACAACTAACCTGGAAGTCTACTTTCCAATTAATGCTGTTGTGACTAACAAAGTTCTGTGTATATCTGAGTACTTAATGTTCAATCACATTGAAGAACAGTTACTTGGAGAAACTGTAAATTAACCAGTGGAAATCAAGTTATTGAAGGTGAACTGTTAAACTGGAAGGATCAGTCCCAGAGCTTTCAGATTGGCTATTATCATATTCTTGAACTTTTCCATTCTAGGCATTTTATTGCATTTCAGTTTTTCATGCACTCAGCATTATAGCCTGATTGAATCTGTTATGTTGTTTTGGTTTACATGATTGATTTTCAGTTACATTCAATTGCATATCTGATTCTTTGATAGTTTGCTTGCATATTGTTACATTAATTCTTAAGTAGACATTGGTAAATATTGTGATTATTGTATTGATTTAATATTGATGAAAATTGCCATTTTCCTGCAGTGAATCTACTTGAGCTCATTCTTACATTGATTCATAAACATAGTTTCAGTTTTAGCACAGGGTTGGAATATATTTAATGAAAAACCGATATTAATTCCCTTCCACATTAGCTATCTGTATCTGTAAAGTATAAAATTACAAGTGTTTTTTAAACAAGCTGCCAAATTTCTCCATCCAAATTAAATCCTGTACTTTCCATTGATATTATTTATCATATACATGCGTAGAATAATGAAAGAAGTGACTTTTTTGCTGTCCCCAGCATCCAGAGACTCCTAGAGAGGCTCTGGAGGCTGAGGACAGCAAAATATGTCACTTCCTGTCCCATTGGGAGTTGGGAAATGGGCGTTTCAGGCCTCCGGAGGGCCTTCGAGGGAGTTGGAAAGGCTGTTTTCGCCCTTCCCAGATGCGTAGAGAGGATTTGCAGCCAGGTGAGAAAGAAAAACGGGCCTACCAGGCCATCACGTGCCAGGAGTGGGGGAGGAGGGAGGGGGGTTGCGTGCACATGCACGGGGGTGTGTGCATAGAATTATGGGTGTGGGCATATGTACAAACCTCCCCCAACCCCCCTCCTGGCACACGATGGCAAAAAGGTTAGCCATCACTGGTCTATATCATAATGGAGGTGTTTTATAGATCGCTTAGTTTTTTTCCTGCAGAAATTCATGATGGATTTATTTTCTATTTCCATGTAGTACATTAAGATCCACTTTGATGTAGTGGTTGAGGCACTAGGCCAGACTGCCTTAAGCACGAGGTCAGCACATTCTCAGCCCTAGGAAATAGACAACGGCAAATCACTTCTGAATAGTTTGCCAAGAAAACTGTAAGGCCAGCAATCACTAGGAGTCAACACTGACTCAAAGGTGCACAGATACACACATCCGTGCATCTTTGCACGGATCTTAATTTTAATTCGCCTGCTGGCTATCTGAGGAAAATTCACAGGTCCTTCAAACTCAACCACCAACTTCCTCAGGAGAGGCAGTTAGAAATTCTCAGAGATTTGTGGGAGGAAAAGAGATTTAATGTGACTGACCTTAGGATTTGAGCCTAAAGGCTAAAAAAAAAATAAAAAAAAAAATCTTGGGAATCAGTTAGACTTGTTTTAACTATGAGAGTTTATTTTCACCCCCCCCTCCACCAAATGTTGCATGCTTAATTTTAGAAGGCATTGAATCAATTTCTTTCTCTATTTGCTCAGACAGTTAGCAAATTATTGAGTGCTAGTTTTGGAATATAGGGCTCAGCCTCTGGTTAATATGTGGCAGTTAAACTATTTTTTTTTTTCAAATTGCTGCTCTTTGGCTTTTATTAAAATTTTAAAAAGCAGATTGATTTGCTTCTTGATTTTTTTCCACTGCTGGGTTTGTAATCAAACTCCATGCACTTCAAAACCACTTGGTTTGGGGAAGCTTGGTTAAAAGGGGGGGAAATATCTATTTATTTCATTCTTGAGGATTTTTTTTTGTACTTTTCTTGCAAATGTTTCTATTTGTAGGTCTGGACAGCCCTACTTTCCGGGGCTGTTTTTGTCAACTGGATGGACTGCCCAGACTGGAGCACAAAACTGGGACCCGATCAAACTGGGGCAGGTGGTAAGTCTCTTAAGTAACAATAACAGCCTTGGAAGTGTTGGAAATGACTTCCATCAACAAAACTTGAATCAGTAAAAACAAAGAGACTTTATTAAAAGAAAATAATAATAGCACTTTGCAAAATGCGGTGGGTATCCCAGTAGGGACCTGAACAAGGATCTTTGAGCCAGGAAGCCACACTTGGAAATTTCAAAAGCATTACATTTTATAGTTTTCTCTCCCGATGCCCCCCCTACATTGGATCCAGTGACCGATCACAGCTAATCCAAGGTGCCTTCAGAGACAACATCATCTCTTTCTCTAATTACATGTTCATCAACACCTCCCCATAACTACCCATAAAATATTTTGCAAGCATGGCTTTTTCTTATCTCCATCTCCTTGGCATTAAGGAATGTCCCCTCTTTCTAAAGGGCCTCAAACAAAAGAACATCTATTTCTAACACAACACTTGTTACTCTGTTACATATATTTTCAGCACGTCGTTTCTCCAACTATCTTAACGCAGAATAATGTTTATATGCATTTCTAACCTATGCACATACTATTTTTATTTTTGAATGTTTTTATTTCCTGCAGAAGGGATCTTTGAGGTCATCTAGTCTGACCCCCTGCTCTCGCAGAACACCTATACTATTTCTCCAGTCTCTTCTTAAAAGCCTCCAGTGTTGGGGCACCCACATTAAATAAAAATAATGTGACTGACCTAAAGATTTGGACACACCCCATTATATAAAACTCTATTCTAATAGGAGTCTCTAAAAGCTGGTGTTGCAGAAGGTGTCTGTTACAAGGCAACACTTGTTCTCTATAATCCCAAAGTGTATGACATGATACAATGGATTTAAATTACAAGAAGGCACTCAACCTATCAGTTGAGTGATAGGTAAAAAATTCAGAACGGCAAGAGCCATTTGAGCCAACTTCTCTGATGGGCTTCTCTTCAAACAAAGCCTGGAATGCCCTTCGTTGTCAATATTTTAATTTTGGATTCCTGCAGAAAGGAAATTTGGAAAACCATTATGGAGACAATTAGAAAGCTATTATTTATTCCTCCTGAAGTTCTAGCAGGGACCTCTGTTCTTTTTTTCAGCTGAAAATCAGTCAAATCCCCATCTATTCCCCACCCCTTACATTAAAAGCTGCAAGGTAAGATGTTAAAGGCAATCTCTCTCTCTCTCTCTCTCTCTCTCTCTCTCTCTCTCTCTCTCTCTCTCTCTCTCTCTCTCTCTCTCTCATTTAGTTAGAAAATGGCATTAATACTCTGGAACAGTTTATTATTGTCAATTCCTTCCAAACAATTGCTGCATTGTAAAATGAAGTAGGATTGCCTGAAAGGCGATATGTTCAGTTAAAGCAGCTTTTGATTTCTCAATATGGAGCTGATGTATTAGCAGTTTCTGAAACTCCTAAATTACTTTTTAACTGGAAGAATATTTGGAAGAGCTTTAAACCTACAGCTCATTGCAGCTGAAGAATAGCACTAAGAAAAATATTAATAAGCTGGGAGAATGCAAAAATAGCCCGTCTTAACAAAATAATCTATTTTAGCAAATAGACAAGCAGATAAACTAGAGTTTTAGGGAATGTTTTTTATATATATTAAATATGAGCTCAAACTGAGACTATTTCATAAAAAAAATATTTTTCATGTTTATCAGTCAAATTCACCTCAGCTGAATTTTAAGAGTTGGGTGCCAATCTTTTTATGATGGAAATACAATATATATGAGGGAACTCTGACACATATGATTTGAGTTTGATCTATGATTGTTCTGTTTGAGCTGAAATCCACATTTTTATTTATTTTTAATTTAATTTTCTACAGCTGTCCATCTTAGTCACTGGCTTACAATTCAAAAATATATTACAATTAAAACATTAGAAGCATTTTAAAACACTAAAAACAATAATATTCAAAATAAATATACACTGTTGTTAATGACATTGGAAAGAAAATAAGGTTTAAAGATGCTATAGTGGGATATAGAACTATATACTGGAAACATGGAATATATTGATTTATGAAACATTTAGAATTTATTTAGCTTAGAGTGTAGCTAAAAACATAATTTTGCAGTGTTAAAAAGAAATTACCAGGGCAGACCTAAAAAGGCTACATTAAACAAATATTTTAATTCTCATTGTTTTGAATAGGTTGTTTACTGATGTAATGGAAATATTCATCAGTATGTCTTTGAATGGGCTTGCAATTGTCTAAAAACTGTGTAGCTTTTACACCTTCACTTTAGATGGCCTTTTACCTGTTCATTTCATTTTATTTTGTGTGGGTGCATCAGTGGTGAAATCTGAACCAGTTTACTACCAGTTTGCTGTCTGTGCATGTGCAGTGCACACCACGCACCAAATGTGAGGTGCGCGCATGCAGTGCCCCAAAAAGGAGGTATGCGGTAAGTAGAACAGCGTGCAAGGGTGTGTGTGATCAGCTGTGGCACGCAATCTTTTGTTTTACTTTTAAAAGCGTTGCTTTTAAAAGTAAAAAAAAAAAGCCTCTGATGATCGCGCGGCTCAGCTGCAATCATCAGAGCCTTTTAAAAGCATTTTTTAATAACCTCTTTGGCTGAAGAGGTTGTAGAAAAAAATGCTTTTAAAAGTTAAAAAAAAGCCTCTGATGATTGCGCGGCTCAGCTAGGCATGGGGAGGGGGCAGGGATTTTTGCTACCGGTTCTCCGAACCACCCGCTGCCGTCGCTATCAGATCGGGCAATCCGGTCCGAACCAGGAGCATTTCACCCCTAGTGTGCATATATATCCACAGTTTATATTAATGTATATACACAAAGTATTTTTCTTATATTATAGCAATAAAAATGAATAATATTAATATCATCAAATCAGGAGGTTGGATGTGATGGTTAAATTACCCATGATCACGTTTCCATAATGTAAAAACTCCCAATGAAAATATGATGGTTCAATGAATTATTTAAGCTTAGATTTAAACAGAGCTACTATATGAAATGCTAAACCACAGAGGGAGAAGCCGTTAAAGTATTTTGCAAATATTACTGGCAGACCCCCCCCCCAAAAGCGGGGGGAATATCCCCCATTTTTTCTCAGATAACAACCAAAAAAAGTTAAACCGGATGAACCTCTGTTTAGGCTTGGGTGTCAGTTTTGTGATAAAGAATATGCAGTTTTGTTGGCAAGATTCATTAGTGGTTGGCCATTGATCCCTTTCTAGGGCTGAGAGAATGACTGGCCCAAGTTTCCCACTTGGCTTTGTGCCTCACGTGGATCTAGAACTCACAACTCTCTGGTTTCTAACCTGGTGATTTAACCACTGCAATGAACTGGCTCTTTTGTTTAAGCTTAGCTCATCTCTAATACATCTCCTTAAACCCCCTCCAGTCCTGCACAGACTGATAATATCACTACATCATCAACACACCCACTTTGTTAGCGCTTTTTCCAAGGGGTTATTCATTCCTGCTCTTAATTCTAAGAATCTTAATCAATTCCATAAGCAATTACATTACATTAGTAAGAAAAACGTGTATGAGATTTTGTGTGTCTAATGTTTCATAAAAGGACCAGGAAATGCCAACTTCATGTTTTTGACTAAAGTTTGATTGACAGGATAGGTTTTCATTCTTCTTGGTCAAATAATGCCTGGAGAGTAGACTGGACCCCTCCCTCACCCCAAATATGGAAGAAGCTGTCTATTTCTTCAACAACTCAAAAAGCATGCAGAAGCATTTTTTCCAAAGTTTACATTTTTTTAAACTTTGGCAAGGCACATAGGCAGGAATTTGTGATGGAGAATATGGAGAAAGGAGGGGGGTTCCCTTATTGTTCATCCGTTAAACAAGAATTTAAATCTCCAGAGTCAATGCAGAAAAGCAATCTATTTTCTGAAGTTGGACCACATCTAATCACATAACTTCTGAAGCATGAAATTCCACTTGACCTACTCATGTTTTCACAGCATCAGATGTATGCTGGCATGAAGAAAATGTTCACAGCTCATTTT
Source organism: Masticophis lateralis (assembly GCA_030761175.1). NCBI lineage: Eukaryota > Metazoa > Chordata > Lepidosauria > Squamata > Colubridae > Masticophis > Masticophis lateralis. The sequence continues at coordinate 129,010,892 of JAUDYJ010000003.1, forward strand.
TAGAACACCCATGGGCTATGTTATGTGAAAACCTGCCTGTTTTCTTGCAGCTTGATCTGGAAAAGCAAACTAAGGTTTGTGAGAAGCGCTTGGCGTTCTTTGTGGACTTTTTCTGAAAGTGTTTGCTGTATAACATTTTTTTGGGGGGGATTGGAATTTCCAAAGAATATGGTGGATCTTCTCCTGGAATATTTCCTGCTACCTTATTTGATCTCCATTCCCATTTTTCAGTTCCAGGAAATCTGGAATTACTATTTTTGTTACAGAAGTTGCTTCAGGTTTGGGAATTCATGGATTATGAAACAATGTTCATCAAAAGCCAGTTTAGTTTAGTGAATAAGGCACCAGGCTAGTAGACCATAAGTTCTGATCCTGCCTTAGGTGTGAAAGTCAGCTGGGTGACTATGGCCCAATCACCAGGAGATTGGGAGTTCTAGTTCTGTTTTAGGCATGAATGCCAACTGGGTGACTTTTGACCAGTCATCCTCTCTCAGCCCTGTTCATGTCATAGGGTTGTTGTTGTGGGGAAAATAGGAGAAGGAATGAATAGTAGATATGTTTGCCACCTTGAGTTATTTATAAAAATAATAAAGGTGGGATATATAAATAAATAGAACATGAACCATATTAGTTTCATAGAATATTTGACATCCAAAACTCCTTTCTAGGTATTATTACATCTTCTTACTCCAGTTGTTTGTTATGCTGCAAACTCTAATTTTTGCTCAGCTACATCAGTTGGCAAATTTCTTTTTGGTATAGATTGCACAATGGATGTTATTGGGGGGGGGAAACGGGGGGAGAAGAGACAAGTGTTTCAGCCATTGTGTGCTGATGGAATTCATGATAAACAGCAGCTTTAGAGAGACTGGTAAGCCTTGATTCAGCTGAAGAGGTTTTACTTCCTTTGTAAACTAACCAGTGAACTCTTGGGATTAATCTACAAGGTCAGGACATCCAAGGTGATTTAACACAGAAAAACGTTTTTTTGGAAATGGGCCAGAAAAATGCTCCCTGAGATAACTTTGACAACGAGCAAAGGATTAACAGAGGGCAGTTTTGTCTATTCCTACCCCCTGGAAACGGTTGCTGGACCATTCGGGTGATCGGCCAATCTGACAAGGCAGATAAGCCCTTGGTCAGAATCCTTCTGTTCTGCCAGAGAAGCACAGAGAGGATTGGTTGTGTGTGTATATGTCTATTGTCCTTTCTAAAAAGGAAATCCATACTACCACTATATGCTTTTTAAAGGTGGAGCTGATTTGAGATATTTGAGGGCATAGTTTTTGTGGCTGTCTCTGTCTCTCTCTCTGTGTGTGTGTGTGTGTGTGTGTGTGTGTGTGTCTAGGGGATGTGGCTTTTCCTCAAGTGAGAGATATTTGCTCTGTAGTGTCCTTCGAGTCAGAGATTGCGCTGTTTCAATTATCTTGAGGAGATGGTGTTTGTATATGGAAGAGAATGTTTGTTCTCTGAAGCTGTCTATGTCTCCGGTATTTTGTTTTATAGTCTTATTTTAATAATTTAAAGGCAGAGCAGAACCCGAAGTTTTTATTTTTATTTCATAGACCTAACCTGGCTTTCCTTTCCAATGTACATGTTGTGGAAGAATTGAAGTTGTGGCACAATTGTCTACTAAGAGATTGGACATATAGTCATTTTTTTTCAGAATGGACCAACACATGATTGTTTTAGCCACACTGATAGCAACAGCACTTATATATGCTGCTTCACAGTGCTTTACAGCCTTCTCTAAGTGGTTTACAGAGTCGGCGTATTGTCCCCAACAATCTGAGTCCTCATTTTACCCACCATGGAAGGATGAAAGGCTGAGTAAACCTTAAGTCGGTGAGGATCGAACTGCAAACTGCGGGCAGCTGGCAGTCAGCAGAAGTAGCCTGCAATACTGCATTCTAACTACTGCGCCACCACGGCTCATAACGCCACCTCTGACTTATGTGCTTTAAAGCAGTGGTGAGAAATATACGTATGTGCATTTTAAAAATGGCTTTTAAATTAAATTTCATAATATAAAATACACATGAAAATAAAGGTTGTGGAAAAATAGGGATAAGGTGGAAAAAGAAGTGTTGGGTAAGGGGGAAAAAAAAGAAAAAAAGCATTACCTTCCAACCTTTTTCACTGCGGTAGAATAAAAATAGATTCAACTTTTTACTTCTACATACTTGTATACTAGCCATTTCTACAACAACAGACTGATTTAATCAGCAAATCCCAAAAGTTAAACTTTCCTTTTTTTTCTCTCTCAAGCAAAAAATCTAAAAGTGGTTTCCAAATAGAAACAAAACCCGATGTATTCTTTTCTTTGATTAAGAGAAGAATATTTGATTCTCTGCAAGCTCCATCAGTGTAGAGAAATGTATCTGCATTTTTAATCAAAATGGATACATGCCAGAGAAGGGATGCTGAAATTGTACTTATCCTACTTCTTGTAGCTATTGTCCTTGGCATTCTTTAAAACCACAGACTGGTTTTCTTACTGTAACAGAGCTGGGCGGTAGAAGGAAAGAATTGGGTTATGGAGTTAAGATTGCCCTCAAATGCCTGTGTTATTTGATATAAAAATCAAGTGATTCCTGACATGGATCAACATGTTATGAAATGATTGTCCCATCTGTTTTTAGATGAAAGCATAGGATCTTTAGCTAGATATACTGTAGATAGAAACGTATATGGAAATAATATTATCTTGCTAAAGTAGCGATGTAAGTATGATGCAACTCTCTCCTCTTTTATTGCTGTATGACCTGCCAGATTTGTATATTACGATGATTTTGCATAAACCACTCATGTTTTGTTCATGGCTTAGGAAATGCTACTTTTCTTGCTCATCAGAATGTGGACATACTTAATTTAATACATAAGCATCACTAAAATAGATGTTCCCTATTGTCTTCTTCTTTTTATTTTGTTCATTTTTACTTTTCCACTGCAGCTTCTCGCTTGTTAGGGAAAATGAAGGCAATTGCTATGCTTAAGATAGATCTGTCACAAGCAGCTTAGCCTATGGGCAGATGTATTGTTTTAATTAATCCACCCAACTTCCTTATTCATATGACAGCTTTCTAGTCCACTTGAGGTGCAACAGTGAAATGGTATTGTGTGGCAGTGGAAAATATTATTCTCTTGAAATATGAGCCACAAAATGTTTTCCCAGAGATATCCTTTTTTAATTTTGTGTGCCGAGTCTGTTAAGAGCCACTGCAGTGAAAAACCAATATGAACATCTCTTATTTTTCTAAATAAACCATTTTTTTGGGAATGTAAACTTTATAGTAATGGGTTATTTTGTTCTGCTAATAATACTAGCAGTTAAGAAAAATAATTCTTTGTCATTTGTGGTCTTTTTTTGTTGTTTTCCTTGTGTGATTTTTGCTGCAGCATAAATATTTTCTTTTTAAAAAAATACAATAGTATTAAAAAGAGATACATTGTCAGTAAATCAGTAATGGCAGTTACTAGGAGCCTGGGCAACAGTGTGCAAATGGTTTTATTGAAAATCAATGTGCATCTGAAAAAGTGTGGCTTGTTTTAAGGTCTTTTTATGTACATCGCTAGCTACCGAATGCATTTTAAAGCATTGTTTCTGGGTTTCACTCAGGTAGAGAAATCTGTTCTCACTCCTCACTGAAGTCTTAAAAACATTAAATGAATAGAAGCAAACTCTATTAGGTAGTTCGATAACGAATTTGACTTAAGGCATCATCTGCCTTCCATTTAAGACAGCTACATAAAATTGGATAATTATCCTTCTGACCAGACAAGAGTGCCAATGGCTAATATTGTCTAATATATATCTACGGGAGACCAGCAAAGGTCATGCTTTAATAATGTGGAATTTTGCAAAAGGTGAGCAAACTGAGCCGAGAACGGTCATGGTTACAAATCAGTGGCAGGCTTTCTTGCCCTTGATTTTCACCAAACACAGCAAAATAGTCTAGTCCTTGCTCTCATACATGGCATAGCTCCATTCACAGCAGGGTCCACTGGCCTTCTCTCTTCTAGCATCTGACCTTTAAGAGGCCATAACTCTGCAGCCATGCAGATGTTGGTCTATTTATTTGTTTGTTAGTTTGAGAGCCTTCTTTCTTCCAGGATTAATTCTGGAACCTTTTCTCTCTCTCTTTCCTTCTCTTTTTTTCAGTGTCAGCCCTTTGAGATGGACCAGGTCAGGAAACAGACTCCCTAGGAAGTCCAGAATTGTATTTTATTGATATAAGCTATAATAATAGAATCCTGCAAGTCTTGAATATTCTTCCCTGCCCTTTCTTTTCAATGAGTTAGAGAGCAATCATAGTGAGCCCTTCCTCCCTCCCTCCCTCCCTTCCTCCCTCCCCTCTTTTATTATTTTTATAAATAATTCAGGGCAGCAAACATTCTTATCTTTCTTCCTCCTCCTATTTTTTTTTATCACCACAACAATCCTATGATGTGGTTTGGGCTGAGATTGAGAGTGACTGGCTCTCGCACCTCGTTGCACCCATGTAACACCTCTCCTGTGTGAGCTGCACTGGCTCCCAGTGGTCTTCAAGGTGTTGGTTACTACCTTTAAAGTGCTCCATGGCTCAGGACCTGGGTATCTGCGGGACTGCCTTCTGCCACCGACAGCCTCCCACCGGCCAGTTCACTCCCACAGAGAGGGACTCCTCAGGGTGCTGTCAGCCAAGCAGTGTTGGCTGGTGACACTGCCCTTTGGAACGAACTGCCCCCAGAAATATGCACGATCACCACGTGTTTTTCGCAGCGCCCTTAAGACCCTGCTCTTCCGTCAGGCAGGGCTCTCTTCGTAACTGAGTTTTAAATTGGAGTTTTAACTGTGGGGTTTTAATTAGTGGCCGAAAATGTAATAATTTTAATAATTTTAAATTTGCATTGATGTCTGTATTTTGTGTTTTTACCTGGCTGTACACTGCCCCGAGTCCCTCGGGAGAGGGGCGATATAGAAATAAAATTATTATTATTATTATTATTATTATTATTATTATTATTATTATTATTATTATTATTATTATTATTATAATCCCCCAGGTAGTTTTTCATGCCTAAGGCAGAACTAGAACTCATTGTCACCTGGCTTCTAGCCTGGTGCCTTAACCACTAGACCAAATATTCTCTGCTCACAGGGCTTAAAGCATGCTTTGGTCCTTTTCATTTACATAATGATTTATGAAATAATGATGTGAAGGCTGGCTCTCCTTCTCTACAATCAGGTTATCAGAGGAGGGAAAGGAAGGATAATTCTAAAAAAATCTGAACCCTCCTTGCCAAAGGCTTTTGAAATTAGGGTGAAAATCACATGACATTAAGTCCAGGTTCAGAAGTTGTTGACTGGTATATGCTTTCTAAAATATGCATTGAACTCTTGATGCAAAATAGGACATTTCAAACAAGAAAAGAGAAGCTTCTCTAGAAAGCTCTGCTCAATGCCTGTTATTATGCTTGGAGAAATGGGCAATCAATTGGGAACTGAGTTCCAATCTCTCCATTTGCTCAGGAGGCCTTTATGAAGTCATCTTGAAGAGGAAAGACTAAAGATTGAATTTTTCAAGCATTCATGAATGAGGTTAGCAGGATAAGAGATGCTCCTCTGAGCTACACAAGAACTTGATGTGTTGCTTTTGTACAATTCTAGATTCATGCCAATGAATGGATAAGGGAATTTCTGCCAAATAGTGCCATTTTGAATAATAAAAGGCTAAACATAAAAGTTTAGCCATCGGGCCTATCACACACCAGACACTATTACTCAGATAGCTGCCTCTGAGGGAGCTGAGTGGCCAGTTGCTCCTACAGCTTAACCAAGAGTCCTGGAGGGCAGTGTCCAACAGTTGGAAAGAAGGGACTTCCTCGCTGCAGCCCAAAAGCACTAAAAACTGGAATAAGTAAAGATGATTTCAGCTCAGTTGTGAGAATAGATGATGGCAATGTCTTGAAGACAAATCGTATAATAATTGTTACTGGGTCATGTCGTGGTTAGAAGATGTGAAGAACAGCTGAGGCTCAAATATTTCTTCCCGCTTAGCAGTCTTAGCTTTTGTTCTTGTAATTTCTTGGTTTTACAATTGTGTTAGATATATTTCTAACACACTTGTATTAGTATAAACAAGAGCAGGTAAGCTGTTTGGGAAACAGCTTACCTTTCCATTGTGCTGACTACATGTATCCTTGTGTTCACTGCAGCTTGATCACTCTCTTGCGTTACATGTTTTCATGTATTGCAAATGAAAACGAAACAAACCCTAACTGTATAAAATAAATCAAGTCACTTTTCCAAAGTTTAATATGGCTCGTTTAGGTTTTTTTGACTTTGACTTTATTGTTAATGAAACGTGCTTTCGTCCAGATGTGTAAAATTAAGATCTGTCATATATAGCTCTATAAAAGAGTTTGCAAAATCGTGCAAGAAAAAAAAGAGTACGTAGTAAAATTTGAGCAATAAGTTTAACAGTATATATCTAAGTGTGGCTTAAGCTATTTGCAAGATCTAGAATGAGATGTTCATGAGGCATTCATTAAACTTGACTGCTGAATATTGGTGGTCTCTTTTTCACCATAAGCTACACATATTGTTGAAGGAAGGCATTAGGAAACCCCTGGGAGTTGTTTGATTGAGGAGTTAGTAAAAAATAACTAGATCAAACGCACAGTACATTCATAGTATAATAATAGCTATTAATGACCCTTACAAAACAAGCTGGAAGATTTCTCTTTAATAATATATTTAATTTCTTCAGATTTTACCTATGGAGGTTTTAAAAAGAATTGCCTGGATTGCGAAAAGTTTAATTTATCTCTGGAGCTTTTATTTTTCTCACTTGCTGCTGTAGCTGGCTATCTAATTAAACCAGATGAATAAGACTAGCTGGAATCGCCACAAGTGGCAGGAGCCTGGATAAAAATAGCACTCATATCAGAATTATCCATCTGTTTGGGTTTTATAAACTGGCAACTGGAATAAAAAGTCCTGTTGTGCCGCTCCATATCCCCTTAAAATCTTTAGCTTTAATTGTGGAAAGGCATCCATTTTTTTTCCTGAAATGAAACTGTCTCCTTTCTGTTCTATGTATTAATCTCAGGTATTCTGCGTGTGATGTATACTTCCCACTGCAAATTAAAAAGTATAATTTATTATGATATATTATGTATTAATTACAACTATTTACACCCCTCCTTTCAGGTCAGTAAGCCTTCTAAAGCAGTTGACAGATTACACAAACAATTGTAAATTAGAAAGCAATATTATTTCAGAACAATTAAAAAAGCCCTGGGCTCTATACTCTATTCGGTATGATCTGAGCCCATCATTTCTTCCTTTGGAGAAGGCCTCTGCTTGTCTTCCCTCTTCTCTCTAATAACACCCTCTGATTTGCAAAATGTGTGAAATCTGATTTGGTCAATTGATTAAGTCATTTTTGTAATTTTCATCAAATCATTTTTGGCTTCTAAAATGATTACATAGATTTTCTCCATAATGATTTGTCCTAACCTGGTCTTTCAGACCTTCTAACATGTGCTCCTTACCACACGAGTCTTTGCTACTGATCAACCTCTTCTATTTCCTTCCAAGAATGTGATTTAATCAGGTAAGTGAATAGTCAAACTAGGATTGACTGAGTTTTTCAAAGTCATGGGAAGAAAAGGGATATCTGGTGGCACTCTAAAAACTGTCTTGTTTTTGGTAGTTGTGGGCTATAGCCCTCTTCATCAGAGAAGCATGAAATGGTATCTTAACTTTACAGTCATGTGCTATCCATACATTTGTAGATAGAGAGATGGTCCCTAAAAGCAGTAAGTTGTTCTATAATGAACAGCTTAAAATATTGAGAAACATACTGTAGTATAGTTTTTTAAAAATGATAAACTGCATGGAAATGGGATATGATTATTGTTGAACCTTCTATTCCATGGATCTTCAGTTCCCTTTTGTTTGTTTCACTGTTCCTCTTCATATATTACACCTGCCAATTTTGGATATGATTTTGTTCACATGACAGACTGGACATGAGTTTACAAAAGCTCATACCACAATAAAATTGTTAGTCTCCCCTGAGCAGCAGAACTTTCTTTGGCATTTGAATGTTAAATACTATTGGACTGGTGCCTGGGAATAAACCTGAAATTATTCCATTCTGTGATTTAACTTTGTGCAACACAAGACTTTTGCACTTGTGTATGCATGAGCTGTAATTCCTTCGGGGAGCTTAAAGAAGAGCAAACGAAGGCAGAATTGATTTGTTTTTTCTCTAGCAGACAGAGCTGAATTAAGGAGAGACTGCAAGGCTTCTCACTTAGCTGGAAGGTACTAATTTACTACTTCTGCTTGTCTGCTTTTTATTATTATGTTCCAGGATTCCAAGCGGAATCTCTGTTGAAGCCTTAGCAGCTGACTGTCTAAGTTCGACGATGGAAAGTTCCCATCTGGAGAACAGTCGCTTGGAAACATGCACCTTTTTCTTAAAAAAGAAAAACTGGCAAGAAATCTCTCTCCATTGTGGGGAACCCATGGGGTGGAGGAGGGAAAAAGAAATGGGATGAGGGTCAGCATGGTGAGGCATTTGTCAAGAACTGAATCATAGCAATGGCCCCATTGATTTCTTTCACTACAGCCTTATTTTTCTTTGCTGTCATTCCATGTTCACATGCTTTCTTCAAATGAGGGAATAAAATAGAATTAGAAAGGAAGAACAGCCTTCTCTTGTTTCCCACCCATATTTTTTGGTGAAATAAATTATAGAGGAAAAGGACAGTGAGGCCTACTGACAGTGACAAAAAGAGAGACTGATTTCCATCACCTCTTTGTTGAATTACAATTGCCAGAATTCCCAACCAGCATGACCACAAATCATATGGCCATGCAATTCCGCTTTATAATGCCTTGTTAAGACCACACTTGGAATATTGCATTCAGTTTTGGTCTCCAAGATATGAAAAAGGATGTTGAGACTCTAGAAAGAGTACAGAGAAGAACAACAAAGATGATTAGGGAACTGGAGACTAAAACATATGAAGAATGGTTGCAGGAATTGGGTATGTCTAGTTTAATGACATGATAGTGGCGTCCCAATATCTAAGGGTCTGCCCCCCAAAAGAGGGGGTCAACCTATTTTTCAAAGCAACTGAAGGCAGGACAAGAAGCAATGGATATAAATTAACCAAGGAGAGAACTAACCTAGAACTAAGGAGAAATTTCTTGACAGTTATAACAATTAATCAGTGAAATAACTTGCCTCCAGAAGTTGTAGGTTTTTAAGAAAAGATTGGACAACCATTTGTCTGAAGTGGTATGGAGTTTCCTGCTTGAGCTGGGGGTTGGACTAGAAGACCTCCAAGGTCCCTTCCAACTCTGTTACTCTGTTATTCATGTCGGTAGTCCCATCTGGAGGGCCCAGGTATGGAGGCTGATGTACAGCAGATCATTCATAACATCTGTCAGTTCTATGTGGTAGTCTAGGCAAGAAGCACTCCCAGAAGTACTACTTCTAATTTTATTGTGAGGTTAGGTTAGCAGAATCTTGCAGTCTGGAAGTGCATCCTTCCCCAGTCAGATTTACAATCCAAGACACTAGGGAGGGTTCCTTCTGAGATGTTTGCCACACCCCCTTCCTTCTGCAGACATAGCTACTGCTTGTCTGACCATTGTTTAATCTGAGGTTCATCCACACGTCTCCGAAAGTCCCATATTGCAATATATTATCTTATGTGAGAATCAGTGGATGAAATAGAATACAAAATAACAGTGTAGGAAGGGATCTCCAAGGACCTTCTTCAGAATGTCACAATATTTGTCTAGGTCCACTCCAGTTTGTTTCTGAAAAGAGCTCAGTGGACAAATAGTAAGTCTATTGGGTTCTTGTACTTGACGTCAGGCAGAACATGTCATCTTGCCTTTTCCTGTCTAGAATGAACAACAGCAACATGGAATTCACAAAAATGACACCACAGTGTTTAAGTTTAGGTTTAAGTTTATTCAGATTTATATACCGCCCTACTCCCTGAAGGGACTCAGGGTGGTGAACAGCCAATTAAAAATACAATATAATGCAAAAGTTAAAAATTTAAAATAAATTATACAATTAGGCTGAAATAATTAAAATCCAATTTTAAAAACATTTAAAACCCAATATAAAACCCATTTATAAAGGGAGGTTTAAGCCAGATAAAATAGGAACATTTTCAGGCCCCGGCGGAAGGTATGTAGGTCCTGTATCCTCCTTATCTCAGGGGGGAGCTCGTTCCAGATGGCCCACAGAGAAGGCTCTCCCTCTGGGGGCCGCCAGTTGACACTGTTTGACTGATGGCACCCTGAGGAGCCCCTCTCTGTGGGAATGGACTGGTCGGTGAGAGGCTATTTAGCTCTTTAGATGGTAGAATGAAACTCTTAGTAGGAAATATGAAAGGAAACACAGGAATCTGAGAACTTTCAGCGGCATAATTGATAATTTGCAAATAGCTGATCATTGTGATGAGGGCAGATTTCAAGTGAACTTATGTAAGGGAATGATTTCTGAGTAAGAATAATCTATTTCAGGCTCCATATTATAGTGTAGCTTCCCACATCATACTAAGCCACAGTATAGTTTGCTTGGGCTTGATTTAGTATATTAGGGGAACCCAGTACTGTATTGTTTTGCAAACCACAATTTAGACTTAGCCTATTGGATAAATTTAGCCAATTGTGGTTTATTTTAATAAATTACATTTAAGCAAACATTCTGAGTATGTCTCAGTACTGTGCTTTTAACTCCCAATGGCTTGAAAATAGCAAAAATATTCTGCCTTGCAAGTTTTTTTCCCCACATACCCTATTTCCCCCAAAATAAGACATCCCCTGATAATAAGCCCAACTGGGCTTTTGAGCGCATGTGCTAAAATAAGCCTCCCCCTGAAAATAAGCCCTCCCTGAAAATATTTAAATGCAGAGCTGGAAATTAATTAATTAATTTAATTTTTATCAGGTAAGACAGCAAGAGGAGCCCCATCTTGCTCCATGGGCCCCAAAATAATACGACCTCCCTGAAAACAAGGCCAAGTGCTTATTTAGGGTTTCAAAAAAAATATAAGACAGGGTCTTATTTTCATGGTATTAGCAACACGGTATTAGCAATCCTAGTATGCATTGAATAGCATGAACATGTCTGTGCTTTGGTTGCTCTTGTGGCTCCTAACTAAAATGTGGCAAACTGATTGATATTGTCCTCATCAGTAGTAAAGATTGCTTCATGTAGCATGGATACAACTAAAAAGATAAAGGCTCAGTGCTAATCTCCGTTTCTTGGCCAAAGGAGCCAGTGTTATTTGAAGATGATTTCTGTGGTCATGTAGCCAGCAGGGCTATACACAAAAGGCTCACAGAATGCTGTTCCCTTTCCCACTGAACTGTTACCTATTAATCTACCTGCATTTGCATGCTTTTGAACTGCTAGGTGGGCAGGAGCTGGGGTGAGTAATGGGAGATCACCACATTGTGTGAAGCTTGGGTCTTGAACCTGGGCTATCACAAGCCCAGCTTCTTTAACCCCTGCTCCATCAAGCCCCCTTAGGGTACGGTTAAGACTGGTAAATTAGTCTATATCTTCCTTACATGAAGATCATAATGGATAATGGAAGATAATAATTATGATTCTGTCTGGTCTATAATGTCAGTATGTATGATTGTACATCAGAATATAAGAAGGCTAAAGGGCATGGATTAACAAAAAGAATGGGGGGGGGGAGAGGGAGGAAGAAGGAAAGCGAGAGAAAGAATGTTGTGTGTGAAACTAAAACAAAAGGGAAGGATATGTCTGAGGTAAATGAAGGTACTGATCTTCTGGGATACAGTTAATGAATACATGCAACAAAGTGAAATGCAGGTTTAATTATGAACAGAAAAGATAAAAATATGTATTTAAAGTATGATTTAATATTATTTGAGTTATAGTAGGTGGTAGGTGCATAGGAAATAGAAATCTATAGGTCGGAGACACTTTGTGTTACGAATGGTGATAATGGAGGAAATAGAGATGAATATACATCTAAAGGTATTGATTTGACGTTTCGAAATTAAATATTTAAAGAATTAATGAATGATACCTTTATAAATGTGTGACAGACTCTTTTTTGGTAGTGTCAAGTGTGGATCTTGGGAAAAAGTGACCCAAAAGACAAGGAAAGGAGTGAAAGCATGCAAAGTAGAAGAAATTGCAGGAAGAGAAATTACAAGACCTGTAGGAACAGTATTGGAAGAAGGATTTATTTTTTAAGAGAATGAAGGAAAAGTGAATGTAAGAAAGAGAATTTGGAGGTGGCTTGGAACAGAGGAAAAATAATTATATTACCTAATATGCAGCTACACTAATAGAAAGTACGAAAAAGGGTGCTTGATGAGGAGGCTTTGGATGAAAAAAATGCATTAAAGAGAAGGATGACTGCAGAAAATGTGAATGAGAGAAAGATATTGCATAATGTTTACAGTAAAGAGGGAAAAGAACAGCTTAGAGGCAGAGGAGATGCAAAATGTTGATGAAAATTGTTATTGAAATGGTGAATAGGTCTGAATAAGAAGTTTCTATCAAAGTAAATGAAATCCTTTTTTAAAATGATACAATAATTTGGGTGAAACTGAAGTGAGGGAATACTGGAACAAACGCTGTAGAGATTTGTAGGGAATAAGAGAGAGATGTTGAAGAGTGGATTGCAAATGAATGCTAGAAATTTATATTTATTTCAGAAATTTAAATGGAACTCCCAACTCAGTTATGACTCTGTGGTGTACAGCCAACAAGGAACAAGCAAACAACACATTTAAAAGAAACAATAAGATTAAATAGGCAATTAGGAATCATTTATATTTCAGCCCTCCAGGCAGGAAGGTCAATTGATGCCCCAATGCCCAAGGAAAGGATGTTAGTGTCCAAGAAAAAAAAAGAGTGAAAAGGAAGTCATACAAGCTGCAAGAATGTTGAAAAATGGTAAGGATGCAGAGGTAGAGGATGTAACTAGAAAAAAATAAAATAAAATATAGGTGGGATTTACTTACCGGGAGTAAGTAAAACTGTGTACAGTTTTAAGATCTGCTTGTGAAGTTTGCCTCTGTGCTTGATAATTAGAAAAATCCCGATACTGTTTTCCTATACCAAGAGAAAGGTAGCAAGAATCAGTGCAAATTCTGCAAGGGGTTAGTTTATTAATTTTTCCAGGGAAAGTGGAACACTGACAAAAAATGAGAATATTCCAGAAATGTGCTATTGACAGAAATTTGATAAAAAGAGATTTGAGATATGAAAAGATATGATATTTGGGATGCAGGTTATGGCTTTAGGCTAGGCAAATTTTTGATAGTCAACAGGTTATTAAGAAATGTGTGAGTGTGAGAAAGTAACACAGTTTGTTAAAAAGGCTTGTTAAAAGAAGCAACTTGTCTGTTTATTGATTCATTTGTTTTGCAACATTTATACTTATTCGTGTTCTAGAGACTATGGATGGCATATGTTTTCTAATTATCAGGCACAGAGGCTTCTGTATTCTTTGTTTGGTGGAAGTGAGACTTGTGTTAGGTTAGAAGCGTAAAAAGAAATTGAATGCAAATGGGAACCAAACACATCAGAAGGATGTGTGGTGGAACAAGAAGAAAGAGCACTGGAAATGAAAGGGTAGTAAATGAATGTGACTGAAAGCAAAAATGGATACACTATTGCTTAACGCATTGTAAGCTGCCCTGAGTCTCCAGAGAAGGGTGGCATATAAATTGAACCAATAAATAAAATAAATAAATACAGAAAAGGTATGTTGGGTCATGTATAGAGGTGTGTACACTTTAACCCTGAAGCAGAAAGATGATTTGGATCTTACATGGACTTGATTACCATGCAAGACCAGGAAAAGGCACAGCTTCTTTAAAGTATCACTGGTCGGTAGAGTGAACACACAAGAAGTGAATATGAAGCCAGTTTAGTGTAGTGGTGAAGATGCTGGCCTAGAAACAGGAGATGGTGAGTTATAGTCCCACTTTAGGCATGAAGCCAGCTTGGTGACCTTGGGCCAATCACTCTCTCTCAGTTCAGCCTACTTCACAAGGTTTTTGAAAATAGCAGGTGGAAAGAGTATTAGTATGTTTGCCACTTTGAGTTGTATATGAAACAATAGTTGGATAAAAATAAAAAAACCTTTTTTTTTTACTTAGCTACATTCCTTTCTTTTTCTTATCTCATATGTTCAGCATTTTTCATTTACTGTTTCATATTCCTTTTTCTGCACTCTGCATGGTGTTGCCTATGCCAAAGGGGAATAGTGTGATGTATGTGTGAATGGCTGCTTATGCAATGATGGTTTAGCAAAATATGTGACCCTGAGCACCACAGTTTGGTTTCCCAACAACAGCATTCTCAAATGTCTTTAGAAATTGCTGGATGGCCTCTTATCTAACAGTGAAAAAGAAAGAAAGAAAGGAAGGAAGGAAGGAAGGAAGGAAGGAAGGAAGGAAGGAAGGAAGGAAGGAAGGAAGGAAAAGGAAGGGAAAGAAAGTGGAAAGGAAAAAGAAAGAAAAAATAAAGAAAAGAAAAAAGAAAAGAAGAAGGGAGGGAGGGAGGGAGGGAGGTTGTGTATGAAGACGAGAAGAGGAAGCAAAGTATTGTAAGGACATCAGATACCAACTTTCATGAAATTCAGGAAATAATTAACTTCACCACCATGTCTTGGTGAAGAGATATATCTGAGAGAGAAGCTAATCGTTGCATGGAAGACCCACCTGTCCTGTTGATCCCCATACTGTAGCCTGGAGGTTGGTGCTAATAGATTATAGTCCTGAGGAAGAAAGGGCCAAATAGCAATTGCTCACAGCTTTTTTTTCTTTAGTTCTTTGTGTAATTTATCCATTTTAGTTCATGATGTAATTTAATCCATTGCCTTAACCTAGTGACTCTATGTATTATGGATATGAAAGTAGAGGAATCCATAACGTGTTATTTTTGTATATCAAAACTACTCAAATCCATAAGTGGCTGTGTACATCGAAACTATACAAATCCGTAAGTGGCTTTGGTTCCCCAATCAACTTCCAGCTGATGTTAATGCAGTTTGTTATGCTTGTTGCATCAAAGCAAAATGGCTTCCAGCAGATTTGGAAGACAAGGATGGGGTAGTGGAGCAAAATTAGGATGTGAAATGCCTTTCCTACAGATGATGCAGGAATTCTTTTCTCTGGCATGTTTAATTTTTGGTCTTTGCCAAGGAGAAGAAACGTGGAGAGGAAAGGACGGCTGAGAACCAGGTTTTTCAGTTTGAAAAATGCACATCGCCAATTGTTCTGAAGAGAACCCCGCTAGACACATTTGATAGGAGTAAATAGCTTGTGTGTATCGTTTTCAAAGGATATTATACTTAGAAAGAAGGGAAGTTCATGCGAATAGCAAACCAGGGAATTATAGCTTTTCATATGCTCGGGAGTAGAGAAAATGAAGGTTATGATCACAGTTGGCACATACACTTTTTTTCCTAGCTTGCAGAGTGGAATATTCAGGGATATAAAATACATTTTTATGCAGTCAGATTGTATTTCTGTTTTAGCCACTGCTTACTACTCTGGGCCTTAACTCAATACTGTTACTATGGGCAGCTGCATTATAGCACTATTTACTTACGTATTCATGGTAGTGACAGCTTTGTGTCATACAACAGCTGCTGAAAGCAAAGCCGTTCAGTAAGGGCAAAATGTGATTTGAAAACCCTCCGTGGATTTTCTCTACACATTATTATATTTTAATTTTGGTTATGGGATTCTTTTGTTTTTGTTTTTATTCCACTTGTCCTCCCCAACCTGTGCTTATGTGTCTGGGATTGCAATGAGGAAAAAGAAAAAAAAAGAAAAAAAAAAGAAAGAAACTCTGCCTAAGATGATACTAAAAATATACCGGTAGTTATTTCATTCTGATTCATCCTTAAGATTAAAAAAAAAGCACACTAAGATGGTCGATCCTCTTGTTTTATTTCTTTATCAGAAATGATAAAGTTGCTTATGTGTGTTGGATCCTTTCTTGGGTTTTCAGGGCTTTAAATCAGGGCTTTAAATGGCAGACAAGCTAAGTATGTTTAGCTTTGCCACTGAGATCATTTCTAGAGAAGCAGCTGGATTAATTTGTCAGAGCAAAAGCGAAAACCTGTGACATCTCAAGGATTAACAAGTTTATTATGGGGCAGAGTCCACAAAATGCTGCCGCCTGCTGAAGTGAATTAGACTTCTTAAAAGCTTATACCCTAATAATGGGCGAAGTTCCAGATTAATAGCATTTTAAACATTCACATGCTTAATGTGGACTAGTTGCATGCATTCTGCTTTTATATGACAGATGCTGATTTGTGCTTTGTTTATTACAGGTAGCCCTCGATTTACAACAGTTCATTTGGTGACCATTCAAAGTTACAACAGTACTGAAAAAAGTGATTTATGACCGTTTTTCACACTTACGACCTCATGTGATCAAAATTCAGATTCTTGGCAATTGGTTCATACTTATGACCGACCATTCCTGTGTCCCAAGGTCATGTGTCCCAAGGTCACCTTTTGCGGGCTTTTGACAAGCAAAGTCAATGGGGAAACCAGATTCACCTAACAACTGTGTTACTAACTTATCAACTGCAGTGGTTGACTTAAAAACTCTGGCAACTCTGGTTGTAAAATGGGACAAAACTCACTTAACAAATGCCTCCCTTAGCATCAGGAATTTTGGGCTCAATTGTGGTCATAAGCTAAGGTCTATCTGTAATGGGTGAAGTCCCAGATTAGTAGCATTTTAAACATTCACATCCTTAATGTAGACTACTTGCATGCATTCTGCTTTTATATGAATTTTATATACAGTACAATGCTGATTTATGCTTTATTTATTACAGGCAATCCTTGACTTACAACATTTAGTGACTGTTTAAAGTTACAGCAGCATTGGAAAAAAAGTGAGTTATGACTATTTTTCACAGAAAGATGATTTCACAGTTACAACCACTGCAACATCCCCATGGTCATATGACCAAAATCCAGATTCTTGGCAACTGACTCACATTTATGACAATTGCAATATCCCAGGGTCATGTGATCACCTTTTGCGACTTTCTGACAAGCGAAGTCAATGGAGAAGCCATATTCATTTCACAACTGTGTTACTAACTTAACAATGGCAGTAATTCATTTAACAACTGTAGCAAGAAAGGTCGTAAGATGGGGCAAAAGTCACTTAACAAATGTCTCACGTAGCAACAGAAATGTTGGGCTCAGTTGTGGTCGTAAGTCGAAGTCTATTTGTATTTACATATTTTAGAAGGGAAACATCCCAAGAGAGTATTCAAAACAAAACCCTCTCACATAATAAACCAATATGGACAATGCAAGAATGAAGTAGATTAAGGTAGTGTTACATTCACAAAGATCACAGTAGAGATAATTAAAGCCCAAGATTAAAAAAAATCTTGCAGACACAGTTCAAAGCTGTAATGATGGCCAACTGCTACTGAGAATGAACTACCTTTCTATCCTCTACCAGCAGCTACATTAAAATAGAGATTTTTGTGCTGGAAGATTGATGTGATTAAAAACAGCTTTCACATTAAAAAAGAAGCTATACACCTTGTGACATAATAAAGCCTGTTATCCATATGATGTTCCTCCCCATAGCATTTTTCTTCTGATTCTGAGAGATTGGTATATTAATTGATTAGCTGTTGACTAGGAATGTAATGTTTCTATTGAAAGTCTTGAGGGAACATATGTGCCAATGTCACCATTGCCTCTGCAGGCCTTCAATGTCATGGAAAGTTGTTCAGGAAACACCCAAAGACCTTGAGATGACACCCAATGTTCTTGGAGGACCTCCAAGGGTGGTGGATGGCTATTTCTGTATTTCTTTATCTTATCTAGAGTGTGCCAGTTTGTCTGGGTGGAGAAGTGGACAATAACAATAGCAAACATATAAATATGAGTGTCAAAGTTCTCCCTTGCTAAAAGAGGCCTATCTTTATTCACCTGAATAAATGTGTAAAGCTTATTGAGGTAAATACCTGGACTCTGTCTTTCTTTATACAAAACCACACCTGAAACCAACAAAACGTAGTCCTGCAACCCTATCAAAAAATAAAACAAAAATAAAGTACAGGAGGTAAAATAGATAAAAGAAAACACATGTGTAATAAAACACATGTGGTAAATATAAAGAATCAGCATTCAGATAAATACGTTACCCTTACGGGATACCGCGATTTGTGTCCACTGGATGGGTAATGGGTTCTTAGCTCAGCTGCCTTAATTGTACATTTAGCAGTTCTGCTCACAATGTATATATTAGAGCCCAGGGGTACATAGGACCATCTGTGATTCATATCCCAGTGGCCTATTTTTTCATGCAGGGATGTTAAATATCTAAGCCTATGAGGGGCATGTAGTTGACAGTTAATTAATTAATTAATTAATTCATTCATTCATTCATTCGTTTGATTTATATGCCGCCCTTCTCCGGAGACTCAGGGCGGCTTACAATGTGTCAAGCAATAGCCTTCATACTTCTGTATATACCTGTTTACTAGGGCTTTTAGCCCCCCCAAGCAGTGTTCTTTTTTATACAAAGTCAGCTTATTGCCCCCACAATCTGGGTCCTTATTTTACCTACCTCGGAAGGATGGAAGGCTGAGTCAACCTTGAACCTGGTGAGATTTGAACTCGCAGTAATTGCAGGCAGCTGGCAGCTAAGTGCTACTTTAACAGCACATTAGTCTGCCGCGCCACCAAAGCTCCTTCTCCTAGTTGTAGAAGGACAGGCAGAGCCTGGTTTGAGTGGGGGGGAAGGGGCGGCGGCGAAGTCAAGAGAAGAATTAGCCTGGAGTCATTACTATCCCACAAGTGGTTTAAGTTCAACTCCTTTTGGATTCTGCCAATTTTGTGCTGACAGTTGACTAGATGTTTCCATATAGGCATGAGCAATAAATCAGCTTAACTGGAACTTATTGTGTGATCCTGATTCCTCACACCTGACACAGACAAACAAAACACGAGCAATATCTTTGATGGCTGAGCTTTCTGATACTGGTTCTTTCACCTGGATTGAATCAACAGGAGATCCTGTAGAATGCATTATATTTGGATAATATTAAGATTTACTGAGAGGTGCAGAACAAGATTTCCCCTTGATGAATGAGTTCCCTGGAGGAACTCATCTAACATATTGTTTCCATTCAAGTCTAGATCAAAAGCTGAATGATCTAAATGATCTCCATTCATCAGTGTCTGGAATTGACACTGATCCCTCATTCCCCAACACCTCGCACAAGAATATAATAGCTTGGGCGGTGCCGATTCTAAATAGTAGAATCTAAATTTGCTACTACTTTCATTACCTCCTTGCCACTTTCTGTTTAACAAAATAGGGACCACACACGAACTTCCAAACTCTCTACCTTCAACCCAGACGTGACAGATTTTAATAGAATCATCGGAACAATGTTATCAAAATTACCTTTTTATTTTACAAGAGGGACTTTGATTCAGAAATTGTTTACCCAAGGTAAACCTGTGACAAATAAGCAGGTTGAGAACTGCAGGCAGTGTCTGTCATGCTGGGCCTTCTTTCCTCTCTGGTGAGCTCAATCTGGGTAAAAATTGCAAATGAGCCTTGGTGTTGCTAATGATGGGGAAACAATTCAGGTGTAAGACACATTGATTGGTTCTGAACATCATGTCACTCAGGAAGTCAAATGTTGTCCTTATTTACAGGAGTAGAACTTGTAATGAAAGTCAGTGGAAGTGACAGATAAAACACTATGTGCTAGTTTAAAAAAGAAAGCCACAAAATACAGATATTCTCTGCTCTGCCAGGATATACTGATTCTTGACTTACTTAAAAATATTCATATGTTTGATATCCTTTTTAAGAGATGCCGCAACAGTACACCAGTGTTGCAATACCACTCTCTTCACCAGTAGAATAAAGATGACAGATAAAAGCATGCTGGTTTTCAGACTTACCTTTTCACAATCTGCAGCAATCAAAACATTTTTGCACTGCACCCAAAAGGGGACAATGCTGGCATCAAAATGACCTGCTTTGAGAAGGTTTTCCAAAAGAGATTGCCAGAGCCATTTGCCTTTCCTAATTATCTCCGCTTCATTTGAGCTTTGAAGCTAAGAACTGGCCATTCAAATTGGGTTTGGAAACAAACCAAGAAATTGTGCAAATCCTTTAAAACCAGTGACATGCTGTCTGAATGCACTATAGATGGCAACATCTTGGGGTCCATGTTTGCAGGAATCAAAAGCTTTCCAATTGTTTTCAAAGGCAGTTCCCCAGAAATGTGTTGCAGTTTTCCAGCTAAGAAGCCACACCCAGGCATGGGTGGGTGTGGCCAGTACAAAGAAGCCACACCCAGACACGGGTGGGTGTGGCCAGTATAAAGGATTTTTAATTTTTTTATTCTACCTTTATTATTTTTATTATTTATTATTATTTTTATAAATAATAAAGGCAGGACAATAAATAAATACATAAATAAGGTGGCATTAGAATTCATAGACTCCTGGTTTTTATCCTGGTGCCTTAACCACTAGATAAAACTAAATTTATATGACCAGCTTGGCATTCGGGCTTCATTCAGAACTATGGTGATGCAATGGTTAGAATGCAGTATTGCAGGCTAATTCTGCTGACTGCCGTCTGCCAGCAGTTCAGCAGTTCGATTCACGCCAGCTCAAGGTTGACTCAGCCTTCCATCCTTCCGAAGTTGGTAAAATGACTCAGATTGTTGGGCACAATATGCTGACTTTGTAAACTGCTTAGAGACTGCTGTAAAGCACTGTGAAGTGGTATATAAGTCTAAGTGCTATTGATAGTCTGGCAAGTTACAGAGCTCAAACCTTAGTTTCTTTTGTCTGATTCTTTTCATGGTTGCTGCTCCAGCAACATACATAGCAAGAGGGATGGTTATGACTTAACAGCCCTAAATCTGAGGCACCCATATTCACTTGCCACATATTTAGAGGTGCAGTGCTCTTAGTGCTTGTTTTTCCCCTCTCTTACAGTAGACATGGTAGTGCTAATGCCCCACCATTCTGAAATGGTAGAAATCCATCTTGTAGAGAGCATTTCATTATTGTTCAATTTTTTTTCTTTCAATGCAATAGTCAATAAACACCCACTAGATCAAACCAGGCATTGCAGAAAATCTATGACATATAAGCTATCTTTGATAACATCCAATTAAAATAGGGTTTTCCAAAGAGGTCAGTATTGACCCCTAAGGGTTAATCTGACTATCCAATAGTGGTCAATGTTATTATTATTATACTTGATCAAACAGCCAGCCAGATGTTTAAGCTGGATTTAGCATTTTTATTCACCTACCAAGTCTTTCACAATGATCTAGGTTAGGCAGATGTTATTTTTAAATGGTATTATTATGATTTGTGACACAGTAACAGTCAGCCAGATGTTCAGAATAGATTTTATCCACCCATTGAGGCCTTTCCAAGGACCTGGGATAAGCAGATGTTGATATTTGATAGTGTTAAAAGAATTGGTGCAGGATGTAAACTGTTCTGAGCAAAGCTGCCTTTGCAATTGACCAATAGTGATTTTTTTCAATGCCACTGGTGTTCAAATGGTGTTCCAGATGTTTTGGGATTATACCCAAGGTGCCTATAACTATTGGTATTACATTTGCTTTCTTTTGCCACAGTTGTTCTATTTCTATTTGCAGGTCTTTGTATTTTGTTATCCTCTCCTATTCATTCACTTCTCTTCTACTGTCTCTTAGAACTGCCATGTTCAATATCCAGATGTTTTTGTCTTTTATTATTATTACTGGTAGTACCATTAGTTAAAAGTACTACTCATTAAATTATTTTCATACAATAAATGTTTCAGGGTTGATAAACAAATTCAGGAAGCTTTCAATGAGCTGAAGAGTTTAGAGACCCCTGAAATAAAGTGCACCTAGAAGATTTGGCAATTTAAAAAAAAAAAAAAAGATAAATTGAGCTAGACCTGAGATAGTACATGGATGGGAGATTGCCAGGACATCTCAGAGCTGATTGGGAATTAGAAAAATATTGGAAGAAAAGAATGGGCAAACCGCTTCTCTACTGTTGCCCCAAAAAATTACATGAGATTTGTTTGCAAACTCAATCCACAAGCCAATATAAAATGTGCAGATAATAAAACAATGCAATTAAATATCCAATAGATTGCAGAACTAAAAGGACAATTGGTACAAGTGACATTCTATCTGAGTCATTGTGAGATGATAACATTGGCTTTGGTCCTTCAAAACCCCAGATGAAATAATAATAATAAAAAAACCCGCTCACTATTTGTTGAAAAGATTTTGCTGTGAATGGAATTTGATCAGAATCAATGCTGGTAAATATCATTAGATGTTTACTAACAGAAGCAGGTCAAATACACTTTACATATAAATTTCCATTTGTTATTGATTGTTCCATGAAGTGTAACTAGCAAATATGAATTAAGTATCCAACTTTCTTTGCTAGAGGCAAAACATTTGAGTATCTTATCTACTGATAAACTGTGTATGAATGGCTCATATGAAATGTGAATGTGAAATGTAACTTATTGTGATGAGAAATCAGCTCTTGATTTTTTTGAAGTATGATTGTCTGCTTTCCACATGCAAGTCAGTATTTGATGCAGAAATAATTGAATGATGAAAATGTTCATATGAACTCTTCTGGGAAGCACATAAGTAATTTAAAAGTGCTGCATTGGTTACTGAAGTTGATGTTAGTCTTGAAGGCACAAAAGGAATGGGAAATATCAGAACTTCTTGGAGAAGAAATGGCAGTAGTGGGTTCTACTTATCTTCTCTACCAGTTCAGAACTGTGAGCATGTGTGTGCGTGGACTTGCTTTGCTTGCGCATGGTGCTTCTGCAAATGTACAGAACCTTCTGCGCATGTGCAGAGTGTCCATGATGACATCCGGGTGGGTGGGCAGAGCCTCTTGCCGCCGCCACTATTGGTTTGCCCAAATTGTGGCAAACCGGTAGAAACCCATCACTGAGAAATGGTGACCTGAAGATGACTCTGACAACTGCAATGGAGTGAAGAATTCGCAAATATACTAACCCTTTGCAATTCCTCTACAGAAAAAGGAAGGCCCTAGATATTGCCCACAAAGTACTTCACACACTTAACTGCTCTTCATGAGGGGAATGAAAGACTGTGGACTCTGGTGAAATTATTTATTATTTATTTATTTTATTAATTAGACTTATATACCGCCCTTCTCGTTGCGGACTCAGGGCGGTGAACAGCCGAATAAAAAACCAGTACACAAAAGTTAAAATATTATAAAAACAAATATAAATTTGGCTGAGAATTAAAACAGATTAATATTAAAATGAATATCAAACTCTAGAAAACTCTAAAAAATTTAGCGGGATCAGGCTAAGCCGGCGAGTTGAAAAAGATATGTTTTCAAGGCCCGACGAAAAGTCCCAATGAAAATTATCTTAGCACAAACTGCAATCAGTGCCTGAGTTCACATACTTCCCTTTCTAATCAGTTAGGAGATTGAAAAAAATATTATATTTGCTTTACTCATATAGAATGAAGCAAAAAAACCTGTATCATTGGACGTGTTGAAGGATATTTTTGGAGAATCGACCTACAATCGAAGTAGGTTGTAAAAGTGTCTGCCATTAGAGGTAGACTGTGTTTAAAAATGTTGTGGAAAAGGGACAAGTTTTATCTGATAGGACTGGGGCTGATCTGAAAGTGGATTTAAAAACCATAGGTTACAAGAATGATACAGAAAAAGATAATACATGGGATATATAAATGAAAGCATCTGATATCTTAGTAATTAAAAAGGATGTACAAATAACAAATCAATAGAGTGGTCTGGATAACTTTCCGGTGTTTATGAAAGAGACTAGGCTCACACATCACCTCCATAACAGCAGGTTGTTTTAAAGATGCTCCTAGTTCTGTTTAGTACCATTAAAAAAATCTGTACATTCAATTGTAATATTTATTTGTGTGTGCTTATTCTCCAGTTTTCTGCTTGTGTGCTCTGTACTGGTTCCTTTCTTTCTTTAAGACAAGCAAACCCATCCTGCTTTGCCTGCTTGTAAATATGGATTTGCTCACTTGCTCTAAGTTAGCAATGGCACTTATAAGAAGATATATCCCCACCCCCTATATTTTTCACGTTGCTGAAGGCAAATTGGGACCAAAACATGGGAAGGCAAAAGAAACAGAAGCAGGAGCAGAAGCACGATGGGACACAATAAGCTTTATATTATATTTATATGGGTTTACGCTTCATTCTTATTCTCATTACTGTAACCTTGTGAGATAGCTGGGTTGAGAGATAACAACTGGTCCAAAATCATCCACTAAGATTTAAGACTGGATTTCCCCAGTCTGACACCCTAATTAATAAATAAACCTGGCCTAAATAATGTGAATTATCTTAAAAGATATTTGGATATCCCAAAGAGGTTGGGTCACTAACTAGTGACAAGTACAGCGTAAGAAGAATGAAACAGCATATTGCAAACCAAGTTAGGCACCTCCTATAATGATCAATAATGAATAATTTTTCATTCCAATAAAATCTGCTACTGATTACATCTACTTGGGAAAGGAAGGGAAGTGATGGCGTCCTTATTTCTTTTTGAGGGTGTTTTGATGCGATTATTCATTTTTAGAAATAGAAATTATAGGAATCTATTTTTATTGCGAAACATAACACATCAAGAAATACATGAAATGAAAGATAATGGGTATAAATATTTATTTGCTTATCAACATGCACAATACTATTAGAATAAAGTTCTTGGAAAGGTTGACAGAACGAAAATCATTCTAGATTGTATATTTTCTGCCCTTTGCTGCTCCTTTTTTTTCTTGTGACAAAAATAAAGAGACCAGAATATAGATTTATGGCTCCTTTTTGCACTGTAAATGCATTAGCAATTCAGTTATAGGCCATTATTATTAATTCAACATTCTCTCTGCTAATACAGGAATATAATTTTTGGCGTTTTAAATACCAGGTGGCTTCCTCTTTGGCCCTTATCATTGTTGGCTTTTCCTGTAGAGGTTCTGACTGTGAAATCTACTTTCTTACTAAAAAAAAAAATAAAAAAAATACCTGTTACACATTAGAAATTAGTAGCAGCATGCATAATGTTTTTCTTTATAGCTATTTACAAATATGTCCAAACAGTGAAATATTCAGAGATAAGGTTTAAATGCCTGTGCAGTATACAGAACTTGGCAAGGCAATTTATACATTTTCTTGTATAAAATTAGATTACATTTATTGAATTTCATTTTTGTTTTTGATTGCAAGTGTTGCAATCAAAACTGAACTGTTGGAACTGAAAATCTGCCATTAGTGTCACCACAAAAATGAACACGTTTTTAATAATATTATGAGAATTTTGGGGTAGAAATTCAGATTAATGCATACCAGTGGAATGTTTTCTTTTAAATTTTGATGTTTTTGGAAAATTGAAAGATTACTAGAAATACTAGTAATTGGTGTAAAAGTTAATTTCTGTGTTTATTATGTAGCCTGGGACAAAAATATTATTTTATTCTTTCTGCTTATTAATCAAGTAAGCTTTACTAATTTGCATTTATCAGTTGATAATCTTTATTTATTTAAGTGTATATAAAGTGGGTTTACCTTTTGACTTCCTAGTGGGGAAAAACATTACAGACAGTTAATCATAGAAAGGAAAATCTAAAACTATAATGTTAACTATAAGTACAGTATATAACTGGTGGTGGAAGAATATAATAATGCATTATTATATTCAGATGCATATAATGTCAGATCAATGGTGAAATCTATTTTTTTTTTTACTACTGGTTCTATGGGCGTGGCTTGGTGGGTGTGGCAGGGGAAGATACTGCAAAATCTCCGTTCCCACCCCGCTCGGGGGCCAGAGAGAGGTGGTATTTGCTGGTTCTCCGAAGTACTCAAAATTTCCATCAGAACCTGCTGGATTTCACCCCTGTGTCAGATGCATTACTGTGTCTCATGCAAAAAGAAATGAGAAGAGGGGAAAACAACAATGAGAAAATACACAGGTGAGGCTTACCCAAATAAAAGGCTTTGCTTTCTTTAATTATATTATTTGCCAGGTAATGTATTCAAAGCTGTCAGTCCAGTCTGTTTTGCTAAAACTGAGCTCTTATGAAAGATTCAGAAAAGATTGCTTCCAATAAAAATACCCCAAGTATTTAACAGCTAAATTATAGTGCAGAAAACATGAAACTTCTTTCTTAAATATGCAGATTTTCATTGTATTGTCATACATTTGTGTTGTTTTTAAGGGAATGAACAGCAAAAGCCCTGGCCAGGCCAGGCCAAATTGAGATCCAGGCTGCCAAGAATTGCTGAAAACACTGTTAATTTGAGAGCTGCTGACAAGAAATCTATTGTAGATAACATCAGATTTGTAAGTACCAACTCTGGTAACTTTAATAGTGTCTGGACTTCTGGACCCAGAATTCCCCATCCAACATACTGCTTAGAGAATTCTGGGAGCTGAAGTCCACATATCCTAAAATTGTTAAGGTGAAGAAACATTGTTTTAAAGGAAGAAAGGCCACAAAATCAACATCACAGAACAGTAGATGAGTATTCAAATGATGTGTATATATATATAATATATATATACAAAACTTACATAGACAAATATATAATATAATGGCTTCCTATTTCATGTACTCTTCCTCCTTTCACTGTTACAGATTTGAAAGCAATTGAATTTAACTCATCAGTCTCCAAATAAATTCTTTGTTATAATCAATCTCTGTGAAAACGAATCAACGTTGCTTATTATAAAGATGTTTTGTAGCTTTCAGAAACTTTCATTCTTTTTTTGGTATATTACTAGAGGAGTGGGAAAATTACTGACACCTCCAGGTATCTTAATCAAATACCCACTCAAGTTGGGAAGAATATTTTAAATGCAGATCCAGCTTGTAAAAAGAACTAGAGTTGGATCGATCTGGATCAAACACATAATTGGCTACTCGATTGATAAAATCAATTAAGGTCAATAAGGCTCCTGGTGCTGATTGTGTTATGCCTGAATTAATTAAGAAGAATTCTACCTGGTGGGTGCATTTGTTAGCATTTCTCTTAGCATTTATAGATCAGACCGGTTATATTCCAAGAGATTGGGGGATGGCAATAATTGTCCCAATTTATAAAAAAGGCAATAAGAACGTGTCATGTAACTACAGGCCTATTAGCCTTTAGAGTGTTGTTAGCAAGTTATATGCTAAATCTCAGACCGCTCGGCAGCCTGGGCACTCCAACAAACCACGCTGAGACGAGATGCTCGAGCAAACAGAAAAGCAGTTTATTTTCGTCTTCCAGGAAGCCGTAGATTACGCTGAGTTCACCAAAAGAGATAACACAAAGTCGGCGTTGGGATTCCCTCACCCCAACTCTGTTTAAATAGCCGCGCTGTACAACCAGCCAATCAGCGCTGCTTCCAGGTTCCACCCCACCCATTATGCAAATTATAAGTGTCTCTCATTAATCATGGTTAGCCTCGCCCATCCGCAGCGTGACCGACCGCCTAGCCTGTGACACCCGCTCCACCATTGTGCCCATGCATTTTCTCTTGATAGCAGGTGTGTTCTCTCCGTCCCACCTAGCAGGTAAGTCCTTTGCCCTGATGTGTCGAGCTGGGCAGGCTCGACACTAAACACTTACCATAAATTTTAAATCACAAGATTGGGTAGAGACGAGTGCTATCCAAGGTTTTGGAGAAGCGAGGTCATCAGATCATAATTTGGCCCTACATCATCTTGTAAATATACATACATACATATATATATATATATATATATATGTATATGTATATGTATATGTATATGTATATGTATATGTATATGTATATGTATATGTATATGTATATATATCTCAAATTTATATTTCGCTGATAAATAAATGGAGACTAATATAGATCTATTTCAAGCTATTTAGCTCTCATCAGCTAGCCATACCCTTACTCGGATTTGAACTTGTGAATGTGACTGCTTGAGGGCTCCTGGATTGGAGCTGAAAGGCGAAAGGGAAGCAGTGTGCTCCCTCCCACCACATGTTGGGGTACACCAGGTGCTTCAATAGAAAAACACTTTATACATACAGTATGTACTAAAAAAATCCCTCTATGTGGATTTCCTTTATTTCACACAATACTTTGACTCAATATCCATCAATGTTCTTTGGGATAAATTTAAAAAAAAAAATACAACCATTGACAGGTGCCTCCTCCATTTGATACAGAAATTAAATTCTAACTCCAGCCTAAGAATGAGGTGCAACCCCCTTGTAGCCCTCTCAGGCACTATAAAAATACAGCAAGGTGTGCAACAAGCATATATTTTGGCCCATCCTTTTAAATCTCTATATTAACTCATTGTTGAGCTAAATCATAACTTGGATTTCCATGTACCCATCCTAGTGCAGTGTGAACTCCCAATTGTTCTTTGTGGTTAGGATCAGTGGTGGGATTCAAATATGTGGGCGTGGCTTGGTGGGCAGGGGTTGGTGGCCATGGCAAGGGAAGGATACTATAAAATCTCCATTCCCTCCCCACTCCAGTGGAAGGTTACTGCAAAATCCCCATTTCCTTCTGATCAGCTGGGACTCGGGAGGCAGAGAATAGATGGGGGTGAGTCAGAGATGGTATTTACCGGTTCTCTGAACTACTCAAAATGTCCGCTACCAGTTCTCCAGAACTGGTCAGAACCTGCTGAATACCACCCCTGGTTAGGATGCTGCTATAATTTCACAAGCACCAGTTAGATTAAAAAGACCAACTGAAGCAATATTAAGGTACTGCCAAAAAAATTGAATTCTCAGTGTTGAGAAAATGAAAATTCTTTTTCACTAAAACAGCTATTCAAAATTCCTGGAGAGTAGAAGGGCATAAACTAAAGAAGGTTAACACATTTAAATACCTGGATGTATTTTTCCATTTTAAAAGCATTTGGACTGGTCATCAGAATTATGTGATAAAATGAGCCATTAGATCAATGAATGTTATTAAATATTTTTTAATAGATACTGGTGGGGAACAATTAGTCCCTGCTGCTTTAAAAGTGTCTGAGGCCAAAACATTGGCTCAAATTCTTTATGGGGCCCAAACAGGAATTTATGTAATGAATGAACTGTAGGAAACTATGCAAACAAAATTTTTGAAATCAATTTTGGCTGTTCCCGGTAGAACTCCAAATATCCAGTTAAGACTTGAGACAGAAATGTTGTTAATTCAGATTAGAGCCTAGAAGACGATGATAACATATTCTCTTAATTTAACAGATAATTAATCTTCTTCTGGAAACAGGCGGTATAGCATAAGTTGGCTTCAGTTGTGCTCTGTCTACCATGTTGACTATCAATAAACTATAATCAAGGCAAACAATTGATTATGCAAAGAATAAGAGATGTAGAGTTTTAGATTGAAGTCAACAGGTTTTTCCAACATGATAGAATGAGGATAAATAGGGCTGCATGAAAACCAGCATGGTATCTGCAAAACCTAACTTTCTGTAAGTTGAGAATAGCAGTTATAAAAGCAAGATACAGTAGTGTCGAGATACGTACTACTGTCATCAGCACTACTATTTCAAGACAAGTATAATAAAATCCCCATAGTGGAGCATATTTGTTCATATGGTGATTACACATGTTATTGTGTACTTTTTACAGGGGCATAAGGCCTATTTATATTTCACACCAATAAATAAATTCCCTGGGAGATCAGACAAATTTTATCTGAATCTTATCCAAGATTTAAAACCCACTATTATCTGTGCAGTAATCAAGTTTTGTGTTTTTTGCATCGACCAGTTCGTTCTCACAGGGAGGGACTACTCAGGGTACTGTCAGTCAAATTATGCCGACTGGCGACTCCCAGGGGGAGGGCCTTCTCTGTAAGGGCTCCAACCCTTTGGAATGAACTGCCCCTTGATATACGAAACATTGCTAATCTCCGTGCTTTCTGCTGTGCCCTCAAGACCCTAATGGTCTCAGGTGGGGCTAAACATGTTAACTGAGAATGATTAAAATATTATCTAATTCTGGGTTTTATTTAATTTGGGCTAAACTATGTTATAATTTTAATTATCAGTTTTATGATGTTTATGTATCTTTCATTTTTTCTTGACTGTACACCGCCTTGAGTCCTGCGGGAGAATGGCGGTATAGAAATATAATAAATAAATAAATAAATAAATTTAGACAAAAACGGTTAAAGAAATAATTGGTTTAAGAGGTTCTCACTTTTACCTCTAATATCACTTTTGGATAATAGCTTTTCTAATTAATAAGTTGCTAGGGGATATTTACTCTATCTTGTAGTTTTTTTAAAAAAATAACATTGATCATTACGTGTGTGGTTAATGTTTTAATACAATAATAGAGGTGTGAATGTAATATCATTATATGATTTGCTGATTTGCTGATATGCTGATGTCACTCAGAGTGATGTTTCACTCTGTTTTTATTCTTTTAAATTTCCTGGTCATTGACCAAATAAAAAAATAATTACTTAGCTTACTGGCTGCACAACAGTTTCCAATGAGTCTCCATTAGATACTGATTTTTCTCCAACTTCATATAGAGCAGGGGTGTCAAACTCACGCTGTTAAGGTGGCATCACATGATGTATTGAGACTTTCCCCCTTCGCTAAACTGGGTATAGGTCTGGCCAGCATGTGATGCATCTGGCCCCTCGCCCGCAAGTTTGACAGCCCTGATACAGAGCCATTTATGCTAACTTTTTTTGTGTAATTAGCAAGGTAGTTGTGGGCCCATTTTACTATAGGGATTTCCAAACTACAGTATATTTTAAGACAGGAGTGTCAAACTCAAGGCCTGGGGGCTGGATCTGGCCCACGGGGTGCTTACATCTGGCCCGTGGGGCCTCCCTGGAAACAGCAGAGGACCGGCCTGTGGTGCCTCTGCCAGTGAAAATGGAGCTCGGGCGGGCCGCATGCGGCCTTTGCGAGCTATGTTTTTGCTGGCAGAGTGTTGCAGAAGGCCGTCACAGCTGAAAATGGAGCTCGGGACCCCATTTTGGCTGGCAGAGGGCTTGGACCACAGGTGCCCCAACACGAGTGATGTCAAGCTGGTCATGCCCACTCCAGCCACACCCTCCCCGAATGAATGAAATCAAGTTTGTCACCCCTGCTTTAAGAGCTTGTCAATTAGAATACCATGTCAAAGTTTGTCAGAAGGTTTAATGAAATCAAGTTAGATTATAATCACAGCATTACCCTTATCTACTATACTGATTATAAGAAGGAAATAAGATTTGTCTCATGTGATCTATTTTTGATGAAACCATGCTGTACCTTGGAGGTCCCAGTCTAGAAACTGAGAGATCATAAATTGTAGTCCTGTCTTGGGCACAAAGCCAACTGGGTGACTTTGAGCCAGTCATTCTCTCTTAGCTCTAGGAAGCAGGCAATGGCAAACCACATCTGGAAATCTTACCAAGAAACTGTAGGGGCTAGTCCAGACAGTCAATAGTGACTCAAAGGTGTGTGCATGCACACATACAAAGCTGACCCTTAGCAATCACAAGGTTGAGTTCAATATGGTTACAAACAATCTGCTTTATTATTTGTTCTGGGATATTTCCAGGTATCAATATTGTCTTAGCCACACTCCTAGAGCCTCCTAACTTTATTTTTTCTTGAGGGCAGAGAACACACAAGCTCTTTTCCAGTACTCTGGCTCCTTCTCAATTCATTAGAACATCTTGAAGATGATTGACCAAGGCCTCAACAACTCTTTAGCCATTCCTTCAGTGCTCTAGGATGTATTTTAAAAGGCCTGAAGATTGAAGGAATTTAGATTTGCCAGAAGATCCTTTACCAGTTTGTTACTGATCTGTAAATTGCCTCCCATATTGCGTTCGTTTTCAGTCTATGCTACTTAAATCACCCTTTCTTTTGGACATAAGGATAGAGGCAAAACAGGACTTAATGTTCCTCTTTGTTTTCTTTGGGTCATCTGTTAAATTTCTTCATTTGAAAGATGCAGTGAGCCTGCTGCCTTCTTTGTCTTCCTCCTGCTGTTGATGTATTTGTGGGGAAAAGAACTCTTATTGATGAATTTTGGCTCTGTTGCTAGCCTCAGCTCTATTTCTGCTTTTGCCTTCCTGTTCTCATTCTTGCTTTTCTGAGCTGAAGCTCTGTAGATTTCCTTGGCCGTTAGCCCTTTCTTCCATTTCTAATAAGCCTTCTTCTTAAGACTCAGCTTTTTTAGACCTGCTTTTAATTTATATGAGGTGATTAAAATTGGCCTTTAAAAATCCATTGTTCGATTTTTACTTTTTTTACTTTTTTAAAAAAAGACCTAAACTTTATTTGAAAATCAAGTTATCTAACAATGTATTGCTGCTTATCCTCCAACAATGGATGATATTATTTTATAGACAAGACCCGGATGGACGATCCATCAGATTTGGGGGAAATTACAGTAGGTAATTTCCAGTCAATGTCTATATATTCATATTAGAGCAAGTACACATGTCGCATAAGAAAAAAAACATCATTAAACCCCAGCAAACATAACAAACATTTAACTGGCAAAACAGGGAAAAAGTCAAGCAAAAAGCAGGAAAAGTAAGACATGAACAAATAAGAGCTAAACATCTACCCATATCATTAGATACAGAATTTTCCTGAGAGTCTGGAAAGAATACCGTGGCTAGTTAGTAAGGGCAATCCCAAAGGAGTGTTCCTTGGTTATTTTAGCCCTAACCTTTAATGAACATAACAACAGCAGAGTAGAGATGGCAAGTAGGATAGCAAGCAGTAGTGGGTTTCAAAATTTTTTACTACTAGTTCTGTGGGTATGGCTTGGTGAGTGTGACATGACTTGGTGGGCATGGCAGGGGAAGGATACTGTAAAATCTCCATTTCCACCCACTCCAGGGGAAGGATGCCGTAAACTTCCCATTTCCTACCGATCAGTTGGGACTTGGGAGGCAGAGAATAGGTTCAGAGAACTGGTAGCAAAAATCCCTGCCCCCCCCCCCCCACCTATGCCCAGCTGAGCCACATGATCATCAGAGGCTTTTTCTTTTTTTACTATTAAAAGCATTTTTTCTACAACCTCTTCTGATGAAAAAATGCTTTTAAAAATAAAAAAAAAGCCTCTGATGATCTCGCGGCTCAGCTGGGATCATCAGAGGCTTTTCAAAGAATTTTTTTCTGCAACCTCTTGGCCGAAGAGGTGGTAAAAAAAATGCTTTGAAAAGTCTCTGACAATCCCAGCTGAGTTGCCTGATTGGCAGAGAGGTATTTTTTAAAAAGCCTCTCTGACGATCCTAGCTGAGTTGCCTGATCGGCAGAGAGGCTTTTCAAAGCATTAGAAAAAATGCTTTGAAAAGTTAAAAAAAAAAAAGTTGGTCACGCCCACCCAGTCACATTACCTCCCCACCAAGCCACGCCCACAGAACCGGTAGTAGCAAATTTTACATTTCTCCCCTGGTAGAATGGAATTCTAATTATTTTGTACAATAATTCCTATTTTGTTTTCTCTGAATTCCTAGCCAGTAGCAACTTTTAACCAGGTTTCAAATAGAATTGGTCAAGATGTGGACAAGCAATAAATACAGTGTGTTGTAAAATATTAAAAAGTAGTTTCAAAGGGGGTTTTCTCCCTCTTGTGGCTTTGTATGTATGTATGTGTGTATGTATGTATGTATGTATTTATATCCCATCTTTATTATTACTTGCTTTTATCTATTTTGGCTTGCTTAAAGTAGGGAACAGCTGACGTCCTAGGGAACTCTGTTCCCTTCCATGTAAAAGGGGATCATTTTCAAAGTCTCTTCCCTATATTCCTCACCCTATGATAAAATGACTGAAATGCATACATAGTTGGATGGCCACGATCGTTGAGATCAGGGAATAGACTAACTTGAATGTGGTGCCTCCACCTACTCATCCCTGCTTTGTTTATGTTAATAATACACTCAGTCTGGCAATATGTAAGAAATAATCTTGCACTAGACCAACCTTAAGACATACTGGCAGCAGAAAATATCTCAATGTTTTGATGATCAAGCTATGAGAATCTAAACAATGAGAAGGGAAGAGTTACAATTTCCTGGAAATCTCTTTATGAAACCCTGTTGGCATAGCGTCCCTTAGATCTATTAGTTTTGACAACCTCCGTTATTCTGGTGCGTCTTATCATCTGTAAAGTTAACAAGGGCTGATAAGAGATGATGAGGCCCCATACCAGTTTGTATTTCAGCACTCATAAATATTTCACAATGCCACTTTCTTACAATCAGATACATTAGTTTGCTGAGTGTAGATACTGCTGAATATTCACTCACTTGCTGGGCTTTAACAAAGGGAGTGGAAGAATAAAACATAAAAAAAAATCAACCAATAATACCCTCAGGTTATGCAGCGTTGCTCCAGTGTTGCTTGCTTTCATACATCTTCTGTAATTTGAATATTTTTTTTAATCTCTAAGAGTGGTTATCATTTTCCACAATAACATATTACAGCAATTTACAGACATGCTATTTTCCACTAAGTTATTTTTATAGCTCTGAGAATGTCAATTCTAGAATGCCCTTTAGTATCTGAATGGCTGGGTTATTATGTATTTAATTTGGAATTAATTAAACTAATTTTGAATGGTTTGGAATTACTGCTGATTCTTTGGAGAAGATATTTAGCTAGGAACGTATCTTCATTAAAACTCTCCCATTTGATGGAAATAATCTCTTTCAAAAGCCACGGGTGAATATAACATATTTTATGTTTTATTATTATTTGTTTAATGTTTAAATCATTGTAGTCAAATTGATTCAAAAGTAACAGAAAGAGGGATTTTTCACCCTCCTTTTACTTTAATACGATGGAGTGCAAAAATATCACTTGATTATCAGCTGCAATATTAATTTCTCTTTTTGGTTGCTTGACTCACAGCGAGAATAATGTCAAGGCAGCAGAGAACCAATTAAATTGATTTTAATCTTTGTCAGGGAAGATAGCATGCCTTTTTCTTTTCTTGTTTAAATAATTAAAGTTTCAGTAGGTATTATTTTAGAGTTTAAAGAATTTGGTATCTTAATGTAATGGACCTTCTAATTACATACTTAATAGTCTTTAATAAGTTAATCATGATTTTTCATTTAATGTGTGTTTTGGTTTTTTTGTATTAACTTTGTATTTTCTTTTGTGAGACTTTAAAAAAAAAGAGAAAGAGGAAGATTGTTTTGCCTCTGCTTTTATTTGAAGCACTATTCTCACATTTCATATATTTTCTTTAAAACAAACAGAAAAGATTTCATTAAAAGTACATGAGACACTTTCCCTTCGTATTGGCATTATAAATATTTAATGGCACAGCTCAATAAATTAAGAGGTCAAGAGGAATAAGCTTTTCCTATCTCAATTAACATTCCATGAATTACATACTTTTTATACTTTGCATCATTAGATCATTGGAAATATAGCCAAGTAAACTTTTTAAAAGATTATTTTAATAGAGGAACAGGCTCTTAAGGTGTTCTGTGGTCCCTTAATAGGGACCATAACTGAATGTTATTATTCTAGGCTTAATTTGATGGAATTTTGTATATAGTAAAGATGTATTTTCCAAAAGCTGTTCAAGTAATGCTTAGAAACTGATAGAGGCGATAAATATCTGGTGGCTTGGAAGGATTTTCCTTTTGATTAAAACTATGATTCTTTTAAAGCCCTTCTTGACTGATAGAAAGTTGATGCAATTGTACCCCTATTTTGTTTAGAGTCTAGTGAGTTTTGTAGATTTTTAGAAGACAAGGAAACAATAGATATAATGGCAAGAGAGACAATGAAGGCAGTCCCATGCTGAATTTAACCAAACTAGGGTTGTGTTGGTGCCAGCAAAGTGATCCTACACTTCATCCCAAACTGTATTAATATAGCAGCATTTGACAGAGAAAAACATCAAAACAAAGTTTTTAATACTAGATTAAAAACAATTTAATCTAGTATTCTGTTCCCATTGTAGTCAACCAAATGCTCCTGAGAAGCCTGCAAG
Organism: Masticophis lateralis; assembly: GCA_030761175.1. Taxonomy (NCBI): domain Eukaryota; kingdom Metazoa; phylum Chordata; class Lepidosauria; order Squamata; family Colubridae; genus Masticophis; species Masticophis lateralis. Next base: position 129,046,986 of record JAUDYJ010000003.1, read on the forward strand.
CACTTTAGTATCTCACTAAAACATGTACCACATTGTTTCTGATATAGGAAGCCAAAATAACGACGACAATGACAATGACAATGACAACAACAACAGCAATCATCATCATCATCATCATCATCCAAGCAGTATCCTCAGTGTTATAACTGTCATCTATTCATTTGTTTAATTATCTTTTCTAAGCTGTTCTTAGCCATCTCAATGTCATCTTTGCCTGTTAGGACTAAATTGATGCAGACTGATATTTTTTCTTCTAAAATATTATATTATATTATATTATATTATATTATATTATATTATATTATATTATATTATATTATATTATATTATATTATATTATAATATTATAATATAATATTATAATATATTATATTATATTATATTATATTATATTATATTATATTATATTATATTATATTATATTATATTATATTATATTATATTAATTATTATTATTATATTCCTATAATTCAATTAAACATGATGCTTTGATAAAATTTGGCCACTTTACTGCTCATCCCTAATCCTAATTGCATTTGGGCAAGTTTAAAAGCACAATTATCAAACAGACTTTGGATAGACTTTACTCTTAATTTCTATCCAGATGTGGGAATTGTTTATTTAGTCCTATTTTCTTGTTCTTTAAAGATAAGAAGACTTTTTTCTCTAATTTCATGACAGCAATTTACTTAGAAATCTTTGATAAGGAACTCTGATAAAAAAAAATTGGTCATGAATCTGAGCTAACATTGTCTAGTGAATTGCCCCTAATGCCTCATGGGATAGGGTCGTGCATAAGTGCATAAGTGCACCAGTTTGCCTACCATCCCTGTCCTAATATTCCTTTTTACTTACTCTTTTCATGTATTCAAATTATGTTTATACTTTTACCTGTTATCTTATATATGCTTGACAAATAAACTTATGATTATGATGATTATGATTATAGCTGGCAAGCTAAAGGCTAGCATCTAGCAAGAAAGGAAAACCGACAGCTTTGCTAGTGTTATTTTTTGCTCAGAAAAAGATGGCTGCTTGTGGAATTGTGCCACATAGCTCAGCAGTTGAGCAGTCTATCCTCTTTCTTTACACCAACTACCTGCCCTCTGGAGATCTTCAATAAATAAGTGTGAGATTGTGAGATTGTGAGTAAGAATGTAGCACAAGCAGCTATGGGGATTCCAAGGAGTGGGAAGCGCGGTATGGGGTATCTGAGGGAGTATAGAAGGCCTTGGGAGGCCCAAAGCAGTGGACTTGTGCCTGCACCAGGCTTCCAAGTGTCTCCCCTCCCAAGCCACTCCATGCTCCACTTATTGATCAGTGCTTCCATTTGATGATTCAATGAGGAAAGCAGGGAGAGGGCATTGTTAGGCAAGTCACTCACATAATGGCCATCATGACATGGCAGACTCCATTATGGTCGTATTTTGAGGATTATCTGTATAGGTAATCAAACTGAGATCCACACATCTGCTACATGGAAGAGAATCTGGAAGATGACCTTGAGGGAAATAGACAAAACTAATTATACCGTATAAGCAAAAAGGACTGAAACATACCTTAAATCCTGGGGAAGAGGATAACATTTGGAAGAGACTCAGGCAGATTTCTCCCTGATTAACAGGGAGATAAGAGCAGGGGTGGGCTTCAAAAATTTTAGCAAAGGGTTCTCTTCCCAGTTGCTGGGTGGGCGTGGCCTAGTCAGCCTCCTGTACCAGGGTGGGTGGGTGGGTGGGTGGGGCATTTTTGCCCTACCCGGGCTCCGGAGGCCCTCTGGAGGCTGGAAACAGGCCCATTTCCAGCCTTCCCAAACTTCCAGGCCTGGAAGTTTGCTCTTCCTGAACCTCTGCGTGCATCCTGCACTTACCTGCATCCAAAACAGGCCGTGTGAGGACTTCTGGGAGGAGAGGGGCGGGGTGGGCAGGACCAGCCAGGAGTGGGATTTGGGGATTCTCCGAACTGCACAGAATCTTAATTAGAGGTTCTCCTGAACCCCTGCGAACCCCCAGCAGCCCAACCCTGGATAAGAGGAGGGGGAGGTAATCCAGCTTTATTACAGTCTGTTCAATAAAGTAGAGTTTTAGTCTTCTCATGAAGTTAGTTTCCTGATTCCTGACAGCCATTCTGATAGTTTTAAAGTTTCAGTTACACAAGAGTCACTGTCAATCTTTCTGGTTGCTCCGTAGTTTTTCTGGTCTAGAGCAGAGGTGGGTTTCAGCAGGTTCTGACCAGTTCTGGAGAACCGGTAGCCGAAATTTTGAGTAGTTCGGAGAACCGATAGTAAAAATTCTGACTGGCCCTGCCCCCATCTATTCTCTGCCTCCAGAGTCCCAGCTGATAGGGAGGAAAAGGGGATTTTGCAGTAAGCTCTCCCTGGATTGTGATGGGAATGGAGATTTTACAGTATCCTTCCCCTGCCATACCCACCAAGCCACACCCACAGTACTGGTAGTAAAAAAATTTGAAACCCGCCACTGGTCTAAAGATACATATTATCTTCTGGATCATATATATATTTACCATCTTTAGCTGAAGTATTTTGGCTGATGTTTCTTACTTTGGAGGAACGTGAAAACTGGAGAAAAAGAAGGTTATTTTTTTTCCCCCGGTGGCTATTCACACATTTAATATTGAACAATGATTTTGCATAAATTTTACTTCATCTTTCTTAATTTTATACTGAGTACTTCATTGATTTTCATAAGTATGTGGAAATATCTTTCCTGGACGGAATTAGATATAAATTAACAACATTGATTATACCTTCACATTTGTGTAATCACATGAAACTGCATTTATCAATGATGAAAATGTATATGTGAAGCAAGATCTTAATAATAATGTAAATAATAAAAAATAATAATGGGCGTGTTATGTATAAAACTTCAACCCCAAATATAAATTAATTTGTTAATTTTGACCTTATGTTGATTTGTGAGAAAGTTGTCACAACATTCAGTGAGTAGCAGTTTCCAGTTATTTTTACTTGTTTCAGTGAAGTTTTAAACACCATTAATTCTGTAAATTGTTGCTGAAATCAAACTGAGAATACAGTAGAATTCTATATTGTTTGTAGTAATAATAGGAAGTATTAGTAATAAAAGTGTGTCTTCAGAAATTGTGTAAATCTTTATTAAACTATTAGAAAATCATTTTTTCTTATTTGAACTGGTATTTGATAACCAACTTGGAGAAAATTAAGTTCAGAAGAAGCACTACCTTGTATCTTTCTCTATATCAGTTTCTTCCTAGGATAGGTTCTTCTGAATCTTTTAATGCATGCAGAAAATCTAGATTATGTAAAAACGATAGCCAAGAATTAATGTTGACTTAATTGACCAGTACAGAATCAATCAGTTGAGAAATACATGTATCCGCAGTGGGTAAAAATTAAGTTGGGTTGCTGAGGGGAAAAAAAAGGCAAAATGAGGCATAAGCGATTTATGAAAAATATTATGAATAATGTGAGAGTCATTTTTGCAGGAGCTGGCTAGTAAATATTTTATATATTCATTAGCTGTGGAAACGGAAATGGTATTTGAACTCGTGCAATTACACTTTAAACAATTCATCAAATAAAAGCATAAAAGTTTACCTACCAATGGGAGAGTTGGCCATTTTGTTTCAGTCCTTGTGACTGACCTCAATTGCCAATGTATGGCCAGAAGATCATTAGATCATTAATAAAAATCACTCAGTGCAGTTTATGTATGTTAAAAATGATCTTTCCCTCACCACATGTTTCGAAAGCATTTGTGGAACTGAAACAGCATATAATTTTTCGCTTTTTTGTATGTGAAAGAACTTCCTTCCTTCCCCTTATATTAGATAGAACCTCAAATATGTTCCTTTCGCTGATAAGCTAATGTGCCTAATTAAAACCCATTCAAATAATTTTAGCAAAAATATCTCACAAAGGTATTCGCAGCAATAAAAATACAATATATTGAATTCAGTAACTAATTTCTTCCATGCCATCCCAAATCATCAGGCTGAAATAGCTTTCTCACTGCACCTAATGATACATCTGGTCCTAGTTCATAACAATGGTTTCTCTGCTATGGAGAAAAGAAAGGTTACCTTATGGAGAAATTATTATTATGACAAATGTATTTAATTTTTCTTAATTAAAGATATGGAGAAATGAAAAGACAAATGTGATACTTAAAAAAAGACTTCTAGGGATTTTTCTAAACAGAGCAGGGTCAAGAAGTACAGCTTCTTCCCATACTCATATTTTCCAATCAGCTGATTGTCTCCCTATGAATATACTTCAGAGTAATGCATTATGCATACGAGATGCCTGGAACAACAGGTGCCATGGCCACAACACAAGTCTTCATTCTGAAAATTCCACCAGAACCCAGAACGTGATGGCCAGTTGTTATGAAGAGCTCCACACTTGAGATTGAAGGATGAGCCTTGTTCTGAGAGATAGTTGGTAGGGCAGCTAGTGAAGTTGTTTGTAATTCACAACTGTAACTTTGTAAACCAAGATAATTAGGGAACTGGAGGCTAAAACATATGAAGAATGGTTGCAGGAATTAAATATGTTGAAAAGAAGGACCAGGTGTGACATGATAGCAGTATTCCAATATCTAAGGGGCTGCCACAAAGAAGAGGGGTCAACCTATTGTCCAAAACACCTGAAGGCAGGACAAGAAGTAATGGAAGGAAACTAATCAAGGAGAAAACCGACTTCCGGTGGCGCCTTCCTCGTTGGCGGCGGGCTTTTCATGCCCGCTGGTTTCTCGGCGCGTTAGAGCCGCCTTACAGCAGATAGGTAGCTCGAAAAACCTGCTCCTTGACGGGAGGAGCAGGGAGAGCTTCTGGGGGTGAGGTTGAGCCCCCCTGAGTCGCCCCAGGAATTTTTCCTTTGTCCTGGGGAGGGCTCAGAGGGATGGCTCCCTCCATACCCCCAGGGTATGCTCCGCACCGAGAGGATCCTCCGCTAATTTCTTAATTAGCGGAGCCAGACGCTGGGAGCAACACCACAATTGAAATGATAATTGGAGCAAGCTGGAAAAGAGAGAAGATAAATTTAAGCAAGTATGGATTTTTCTCAACGGGTTTTTTGGAAGAGGAGGGGGGGAAGGGGGAGGGAGAGGAAGAAAAGTGAAAGTTTTTTAAGATGGCGACTGGCTCTGCTTGAAAGAAAAGTGAGAGCAGAAATGGAGCGCAGAGTTTAGCCCTGAAAGACTTTGAAAGGAATATTTTGTCACAGAAAAAGAACTTAAAGGAACAGAGGCTGATTTAAATAGATTTTTTCTGGTTTTTTTTCTTTTCTTTTCTCTATTGAAGTAAGAAGGATTTTTTTTTTTGGTCCTTTTTAAAAGTAAAGATGCCTAAACTTAAAGGAAGGGGGGGCTCACCCTTGAATCAGATGAATAAAGTTGAAATGTCTCATTTGCAGAGACTTACAGAACAGGATTTAAAAGAGTTAATTACAAGGTCCTTAGAGAGTGTGGTAGATAAGATAAAAGGATCACAGAAGGATCTTGAGGAACTGGTTTCTGGGAAATATGACCAACTAAGTCAAATTATTGCTCAAGTAGCTTCAGATTTTTCAACTGCGGTGGCTGCAATGGGGAAGAAAGTGATTGAGATGAGTAGTAAATTTGAATCTCAGATACAAGAATTACAAGCGAAACTTCTGAAAGCAGAGGCCAAAAACCATAACATTCAGAATGATGTTATTATGCTTCAAATTAAGGCTATGGAATCTGCAATTAGACTAAGAGGGATAAAAGAAAACAACAGAGAAAACTTAAGAACAACTTGTGCAAAGGCCTTTGCAGAATTATTAAAGCTACAAGATGAATTAATTTTGGGTTCTATAGAGAAAGTTTACAGAGTTAACTCACGTTTGGCTAAACAAAGGAATCTGCCTAGAGATGTCATTGTTTATTTCACTGATAAAAGACTGAGAGATGATATTTTACAAAAGTCTTATTCTGATAGAGTGCAGGTAGCAGGTACACAAATCAGGATTTTTAAAGAGCTACCATCGAAGGTTTTAAAGGACAGGAAAGATTTTGATTTTTTGGTCAAGGAACTGAAGAGAAGTAATATCCCATTTAGATGGGATTTTCCAGTTGGTATAATTTTTAGAAATCATGGTGTGAGACATTGTCTGAATACTATTGAAAAAGCAGAATATTTTTACCAAAATATCTTTAAGGGAGCACCGAAATATCTCAAGAATAAAAAGTCAAAAACAGAGTTTACAAAATGTGAACAGAAAGAAGAAAATCAAAGTGTGTTAAAAGTAAAAGGAGAATTTGGTGGTTGTCCAGAGGATTCTATTATGGATTTTTCTGATGAGAAAATTGAACACCTCAGTGACCTTGGGGGATCACAGGACCTTGAACTGCTGGAGGAAGATTCAAAAAACAAAGTTTTACTTCGAAATGACCAGCAGCAGAGGTCCAATACTCTTCAAGACATGGGGGGTGATGCTAATCGACAGGAACTAGAAGTCAATGAAGAAATCCGACTGGAAACCACAGGTGATAAATTTAAAGAGCATCGTGAATTGTTTGATACTGAATCAGAAAGCATTGAAAGATTTGGAAAAAATGGATTATAAAAATTCTTTTAAGATGTACAACAATTTGTTAAAAGTTTATTCTGAATTGGACTAACATTAAACTTATATATCAAAATGGATTATAAAAATTTTTTACTATGAAGTTTATCCTGGATTGGACATGATATCCTGAGTCCTGATAGATTGCTGCAAAATTAGCAGCGATCACTGGTTACCCAATTATATATTTTTTGTGGAACTTATCTTCTAGGAGAAGACTATGAAATTGAAAATATCTTATAACCCGAAGGATTGAATTGCAAAGGATGGCAGGATTTGAAATAATTTTAAAGGAACATCTGGGAATGCGGCTCTTAGTTAGTTTTTTCTTCTCTTTTTTTTTCTTCAAGGCTTGAATGTTAAGGCTGCAAAAGCCTATTTTTAGGTACAGTATAAGTTAGCTTGAATGAATTTTCCTAGAGGTGTGAATACCTTCGTGGTTGGATATTATTTATATAAAGTCACTCGGGGGGTTGTGTGGAGAAATGTTTTACTTTGTTGATGGGGGCAGCGGCAAGATGAAGATTATTGAAGCAGGATTTATGTGAGGAAATATGTTTGACTTCAATCAAGTTGAAGAGAAGATTGAAATTTGGATTATAGAGACTGAGGAATGAATTAAACAAAAGATAATTTTCTTAATGACATAATTGTGTGATTATAACTATATATGCATATATATTTCTTATGTTTTATGTTTTTGGGGGTTTTTCTTTAGTTAAGGGGTGTAGTTAGGATAGAATTATAATAGTGTTCTTAATTATAATGGCTATCAATGGTTTTTTTTATTATAATATTGTTTAAATATATTAATGTTTGGTTTTTTGTTTTTTTTTTTACTTTTTTTCTTTCTTTCCTTCTTTCTCTTTCTCTTCCTCTTTCGAAATTTGTTTAATTTAGAATTTGAATATTTAATAATCTTTTTCTTTTTCCCTTGTTCTAAACTTTGTTTTTTTTAACCTGTAGCGGAAGTCAGGGGGGGATGGGGAGGGAAGGGGCTGGGGTTGAGGGAGGATGGGAGGGGTTGGGTAGGGGCACTGGGGAGGGGGGGTGAAAATGAAAAAATTTCTGTATTGTGAAACTTTTTCAATAAAAAAAAAAAAGGAGAAAACCAACCTACAACTAAGAAGAAATTTCCTAACAGTTAGAACAATTAATCAGTGAAACGACTTGTCTCTAGAAGTTGTAGAGGTTTTTAAGAAGAGATTGGACAACCATTTGTCTGAAATGATATAGGGTTTCCTTTCTGTAATGTTGCTGCATGCATTAACATTTTATTTATTTATTATTTATTAAATTTTTATACCGCCCTTCTCAGGGCGGTGTACAGCCACAATAAGACAATAGGAAATACACAATTTAAAAGCAATTTAAAATAGATTAAACATTTTGGCCACCCCAACATGATGCTGTTTCATGCATTAGGGCATCAGGCATATGATGCAAATTATTTATTTGCATCGGTTTTGTACAAAATGAAAGACCAAAATGAAACAAGATACATAATTTGCATGATGACTTCATGGTGTATGTATGATATCACCACTTCTTCCATCTTGTGTTTTCATTCTCTTGAAGCAATTATTTCATTCCATCTAATGGAAGGATTACCCCAGTTTTTGTATGATGGCGATTTTTCAATTTTTTAGTGAGATCAGTCAAATTCTCCTCTTTGTCCTAAATCCTTATGCCTTAATTAATTCATTAGCTGTCAAGGAACCATGATATTTTTCATAGTTTGCTCACAAAATTAACTTGACTTTTGAATATAGTTGTAAGATACAATGCACAATAACTATTTTTGAATACATATTTGTATCCAAGAAAGTGAAATAATTAATTCATCTAACTTACTTTATATGAATTTTAGTATACTTGATATACTGAGTAAAACAGCAAAATAAACATAAGACTTTGTGTAATTGTTTTGGTGAACTAATTCGTTAATCAATATGATTTAATATGCTTCAGAATATTCAGAGGAAAAAGCACTAATTAGCTTGCAAATACTATAAAGTCATTTAAAAATTTACAGGGTGTTTATTTTATTTTATGTTATATAGGATTTTCCATGTATCACCATCTTGTCTAAAATGACAAAAGTTATCTCAGTATTTTTAGTTAAGGGGGCACAAATCAGTTACTTTTTAAATAATTTGGATTTACTGTGTATTGAGAGTCAGGCAGCATGCAAGTTTAATAAATTATTATTATTATTATCCCTAGTCACTGCATCACTTTATTCTGAGGTAATAATATATCAGAAGGAAAGCTACTCTGACTGAATATCAGCACAGTTCAGTTTCTTTGCAGAAAAAAAAAAACACTGAGGGAAAAATGTGGCAGTTTTTCTTGGCACTAGCATTTAAAAATAAAAGTGATGTTGGCTATTTTAGTTGTCCAGAAAGTTATGAATTGTGGCAGACTTTAGCTGTCTCCTCAAGTGAGTTCTCAAGCTTTGATTAAGTGTCTGTGATAGAGCAAAGGTGCCTGGGAAGGATGAAAGGAAAGATTTGTCCCGTGAAGGCTGTAGTCCTGTACCTTCATAATGATGTGATTCAAAGAATGCCCTATCTTCTTCCAGACAAAGATAGGGCACTCTATCTTCTTACCTATTGTTGTTTTTAGCTTCTTATTTTTAAACACGCTGAAGGTTTTCAACTGGTTCCTTTTCTAAGGTGTCATGGAAATTCTTCATTTATGGTTTGTGCTCAAGGAGGCATTACTCTGCTGCTACCAGCTCAGAATCTATTTTCTGAAGAGCTACTTTCATTGGAGAGAGAATACAGAGATCAGAGGCCCCGACAAAGGCTATTTAGGTTTTTAAGCCCAACATTTTGACTGATTCAGAAGCAAATTGTCATCAATATGTCTGTCTTTTCTCTCCTCTCCTCTCCTCTCCTCTCCTCTCCTCTCCTCTCCTCTCCTCTCCTCTCCTCTCCCCTCCCTCAAATTATTATTTATTTATTTTATTTTTTTATTAGTTTGATTTATATGCCGCCCTTCTCCGGAGACTCAGGGCGGCTTACAATGCATTAAGCAATAGCCTTCATACTTTTGTATATATTTATACAAAGTCAGCTTATTGCCCCCACAAACTGGGTCCTCAATTTACCCACCTTAGAAAGGAGGGAAGGTTGAGTCGACCTTGAGCCTGGCTAGGATTGAACTCGCAGAATTACAGGCAGCTGGATGTTAATTGCTGCCTTTAGTAGGAGGCATTAGCCCCCTACGCTAGTCAGGCTCCTGAATTCTCTGTTAAAAGAGGGAAGCATGTGTTTGGCCAAAAACATCTGGAAAAGAAATGTGGTTCTCTGAAAGGAATAATACTTCACTCTAGTAAGTTTAGAATGGCAGCAACAGGTTAAATTTTTTATCTAGATTCATGATCCTCCTATTTCTAGCCTCTCTTGGGACCATTCCTTGAACATGCTTGTGATGCTCTCTCTGTGTTTTAAAGAAATCTATTGAAACAACATTTCCCAACCTCAGCAATGTTAAGATAAGTGGATTTTCCCCTTTCAGAATTTTTAGCAATGGCTATATTCACAGATGAATAGATTACTGTAGTGCGTTGTTCATGGAGCTGCCCTTGAAGATCACTTTGAAGCCACAACTTCTACAGGGCACTGTTGGGCATGCCTCATTATGCAAAGATGATCCCACTGTTTTGAGAGCTTCATTATCACTTGACTTCTTGATGCAAGTCAGATTGCTGGTTTTATTTATAAAGTCCTAGGTTTATCTCCCTGTCTCCCATTGTTTCTACCTTCCAGTGTGATCAGGCACAGTGTGTTTTGTCACTTAAGCAAAAGTAGCATCTCACGGAGCTAGGAAGTTTGCCTTCTCCATCATGGCATCTATTTCTGGAATGATATCTTTCCAGAGATCACGATGGCTCCCACCCTGATGACATTCAGAAAGCTACTAAAGGTTCCATGTTATTTTTGGATCTGTTTGTTGATTCAGATCTTGCATCAGCAGAGCATTTGTATCTATCTGTCTATCTATCTATGATTGTTCCACCTACCCACCCATCCATTTATATGGCTACCAATCTCAAATTAATGGTTCTAGGTGCCTAACATCAATTAAAGGATCCCACCTGACCTTCTCCAAGCTTCTGTTTCAGCCTGAAAAAAGAATGCTACTGCTTTAAATATCCTTTGCTTGAATTAGTGGTCTCATTAAACAGCAACATCTGTTTTCAGACTTTTTTAAGAAAAAGGTGCATTTCTTTAATAAATTGCAAAAAGTGCTGTCCCATTCTCTGTTCCTCTTCTTTTGAATCATCTTCAAAGTGTTTACAGTCTTAACATTACCTTTACAATGTAAATAAAATAAATGAAAAGAAAGGAAGATATTAAGATAGTAAAGCACTTGAAAGAAATGATTTGCGTAGCATGTGAACAATTAAGAGACACTCTCTTCAAATGTTAAAACCCCTATGTCATTTTGAATGCTGTTCTAGGTTGTGTCGTGCATATGTGTAAAGAGACACATTGGGACAGGCAGAGAAGTAATGTGTAGCTATGCGAGCTTTATAAAAGAAGCATCTACTTTAATAATTTAAAAGGCAGTACTTTCTTTCTGCTCCCATGCATTGTGATATACAATTTTCTGCTTTTCAGAGCAAGAAGGTATACGTTCTGAGCAACTACAGTTGCACACTATTCTAGCTACAAGTGGCTTGTGAGAATTATAACCTTTTTGCTTGGATGATTCATTGTTTTTGGCATGAGTCTGTAGCCCCTAAATGGTCTTTATCTTATGATAATCTAGTGTGATCCTGGGACTCATTGAGAAACACCCAGAGATAAGACAAACTTGATGCCAGGTCTTAGATGAAACTTTTAGATATGGTCTGCAAAAATCTAAAAGACCACCAGATGGCAGCAAAGAGACACAGAAAATCCAAATTCTTTTAGGAATTCTCTGAAATTTTGCACCTCAGTATGTATGTAAGTATGGTTAACTTGGAAGACATCACAGGAGGCACCAGAACTGGAATAAAAGACAATATAATATCAGGGAGAAATTAAAAGTTCTGGAAGAGAGAGGATGAGTGGCTCCAGTATGCCATAACACTTATCTGCTTTCCATTCTTCCTTTTATTGTTTCATTGCAACATAATGTAGAAAGCTGCTTCGCAGAACTTGGCTGAAGGAAGGGAGGCAAACAGCTTGTCTAACTCTGATAGGTGAGGCCACCATTAGCAATGGCAATGTCATGTATTTTGCCCTTCTATCCATACTGCTAACACAATAGGCAACCTAGCTTTGTGAAGGAGAAAAATATCCAGATTGAGCTTATTTCTCTGATAATAAGTAAGAAAATAGTTGGAAGCTTCTGGATGAAATAACAGTAACAACAGCAGCTGTAGCAATCCCACCCAGCATGCAGTTCCTTGACTTCCTGTTTGATTCTAGGTTAAAGATTGGCTCTGCTTGGTAACTTCTGTAGGAAGGGGCACCATGGTTACAATATTTTCTCGGAAAAAAAATAAAAGACAAGCCTGAAAAAGGGGCAAATCTGAAAGAGGTTTCCATACAAATTATACATACATACATACATATGTAGGAAGTTAGCACCCACCCCTTTCCTAGAAGAATGAAATATTTTGGGAAATATTAAAAAGGCAAAATATTATGTTTCCCTGTATGAGAAATCGAGAAACATGTTTTTAAAGACAAAGCAGATCCCACCTTCCTGCCCCCACCCTTTTGTTAATGGGCCAGAGGCAGAAACTCAACCTTTGTCAAAGGACCATCATTTGCAACACAATAGAACCCATCTAGGACAGAAACTCGCCACATGGCACCTGGGAAGATTACATCAGCCAGCAAGGCTAGCTAAGACCCCCACCCCCTGGGAGTCTGACAGCCAATCAGGATACTCTTTCGGGGGCCCAGGAAGTTCAAAGCCAGAGAGAGCATAAAACCCCGGGACTCGCTGTATCTCGGCCCTTTTCTGTTCAGGAACTCAAACCATGTGATCTTGTCCACCATTAAACCATCTTTCCAAGCAGTCTCCATGTTTCCAGTGTCTTTTTCCCCACTTGAAGCTGAACCCAGAAGGATATTTCTTCCTACACCTACCTACCTACCTACCTACCTACCTACCGTGGTATCTTGGTATTCAACTGCTTTGAAACTCATTGAATATGGTACTCAATGCATTTTGATGTGAAAAGTTTGTTCAGGTATTCATCATTTGTTTGGTATTCACTGTACAAGCTAGAACTTGTCAGTACAGATAATTCTCCACTTACAACCACAGTTGAACCCAAAATTTATGCTGCTAAGTAATTTAGGTGGGTTTGCCCAATTTTCTATCTTTCTTGCTGCAGTTGTTAGGTGAATTGTTACAGTTGTTAAGTTAGTAACACTATTGTTAAGTGAATCTGGGTCCCCCATTGACTTTGCTTGTCAGAAGGTCATCAAAGGTGACCCCTTGGATACTGCAACTTCATAAACATGAACTGGTTGCCGAGCATTCAAATTCTGATCATGTGCCCAAAGGGATGCTGCAATGGTTGTTAAGTATGAAAAACGGTCATATGTCACTAAATGAACTGTTGTAAGTTGAGGACTATCTGTATTGACTGCCTTGTGACTCGCTACCATTATTCCTCATGGAAAAAATCTGTAACTCATTGTTTTTAGTCTTCCTCACACCTCCTGGAACCAATTGACGATGAGTACGACTGTACATGTGTGTGGGTATGTTTGTGTGTGTATACATACTATATATATAATATTTATAACTTTGCTTTAAAAAGAAAGGTTCAAGAGCAAAGCCAATAATATAATTAAGTTAAATAAATCTAAAGGACAGCTTTCTGAAACAAAGCACTATCTTTTAAAATAAAAGACATGTGGTCATTGCAACTATGGATGATGCCTTAAGCCGCTGAGATAAGGAGGGATATAAATCTGGCTGATAAATAAATCAACAAGTAACACAGGTCTGGGATAAAATCCTCCTTGTCCGAAAAATGCCATCACAGTAGTTTTCAGCCTTAAAGAATGCAATCCCTTGTGAATATATATAGCATGGCTCTGTAAATATTTTTGACTTCCAAACTTAAAAGAAAAAAATAAAATAAAAGCAGACAGTGACTTTGGTTAGCACTATGTATTACTAATATTTGCATCTCCTCCTCCTTTCATGTTGGTTAAGAAAAATGTAATTTGCTGAAGGCAGATCTCTTTGTTTCAAAGCCAGCCGAAAAGAGGACTGGCATTCAATAATTACAGCCAGTCAGTTTTCCAGGCAATTTCTTCTTCCTCAGCTTTGTCTAGTGCGGCTCCATTTTTTAACACTGTTCATTATATTCAACCTGCTGCTGTCACGGCAGAGTTTTAAAACAGTATTCAGTGGGCTATCGTGCGGCAGGACATGGATAATGAAATAGCTAGACGTGACTCAGATGCTAATTGGTTCACCTAACTTTCATTTGGCTAGAATGGCAGAAGATTTTCACAAAGCAACTCTGATCGGCGTTTTATGTTTTTAATTAGCCTCGCATGATATACCTGCTGATTCTGCTGTGTATTTTTTCCTTTGCATTTGTGTCATTGTGTGTGTGTGTGTGTGTGTGTGTTTTAGGAACTTAAGAATATGAATAGTGACTGTTTCTTAATGGTAAAACTCCATCCCCAAGAAATAATCTTGTGCAATACTGTTGATTTATGCGCAAATCACAAATCATCAGACAATTCCCCCTTTTCTACTGCAAATAATTTTCAGGGAAAAATACTCAGATTGTACAATGGTAATGGAGCACCCCAAAACCTGTTCAGTCTCAGAGGCAACAAATAGGAGAAGAAGGAGAAATGGGAACAGTAGTGGGTTTGGAGCAAGACAGACAAATACTGCCGATTGAACAGTAATTTGAAAATAACACGGTTCTATAAACAGAGGCATCGCAGAAGCCATAAAAAGTGTCAGTGAACAGATTGCATGCATTTTAAACTCTTATGAGCCACCTACTCTTACAACTGCTATACAGAATAATCTAATAATTTTCTTTAAAGCATAATCCAAATACAAGCTTTTTCAGCTATTGTTCCATTGAGTAAAACAGTAGTAGCTCCCAAATACAGTATATGGATATTGGATTAAAATTTGGGTTTTTTTTTTAAAAAATCCAAATTCCCACCCTAAACCCATCCCCTGCACATGCACACACACATGCATGCATATACACAAGAACACATGCATACACAAACCCCTAGAGTGCAATATTATAGAATGAATAACACAAACGCTAACAAACAAACACTTTATTCCCTTTTGAGAAGTCAAGCTGGCACAGTATTAAAAATGCCTTCTGTTTATATATAAGCTAAGAGACGTCTTGCTTCTCCACTTGGAAGAAGATACATGTATAAAATCTAGCACAATGTGCAGTGGGGATGTAAAAAAACTGTCCTTAGAGTGACATCCATACCTGAATAAAAATTTCATATTTGAAAGCTCAATGAATTGTCTTCTGTGTATATTAAATAAATAAATATATGTGTGATCTCAAATAGGCTTAATATTTTTTCTGGGGAGCAAATTGCAGTATTGCTAATCTATGCATAGTGTTGCAAAACTCAGTTGCCACAGAAAATGCACCTCTTGTGAAAAATATAATAACAATAACAGAGTTGGAAGGGATATTTAATCTCACATTCATTGTTAAGTAAGAAACAGTACCAGTAATCCCAAAAGCACTTTTTCAAGAGGCAACTGGACTTTCTTGTTATTCTTTGAAGACATTTAGCTTTTCATCCAAGAGGCTTCTTCAGCTCTGCATAGTTAATTGTCTATGGAGATTCTCAGTCATTCAGGTCATGGTTGTCCCAAAGGTGCTTTTTCAAGAGGCAACTGGATTTTCCTGTTATTCTTTGAAGACATTTCGCTTCTCGTTCAAGAAGCTTCTTCAGCTCAGTACCAGTAATGTTGATTCAATATGTGACCAGCAAAATAAGAAATAAATAAATAAATAAATAAAATTCATCAATGAAACTGAATTTAAGGGCAGGTTTATTGTGCTCGGCTTTCATCACATAATTTACATGAAGATGTTAACCTGATTATCTGATGCTACATTAGAGTAATTACTTCTAAACTTTTCCACATGAAATTATTGATCTGACCCTTTATGACCAATTAGTTGGCATTTTAAGTCAGATATATTTCCTGCTGCAGTTATGTGGGCATGATAATCATTTATTTCCCTTTCTAGTATTTTCCCACAAGTGCAGATCAATTGAGTGTGGTTGGTTGCAACAGGAATTGACTGGCTGACTTTTTACCCAAGGCAGATTTGTGGTCTGAGAGAGAGAGAGAGACTGGCCCAAAGTCATCCAGCTGGCTTTCATGCTTAAGGTGGGACTATAACTCACAATCTCCTGGTGGGTAGGATAATAATTATGAGAGGAAGTTTAAATAATATAATTATAATGCATGATGAATGTTTGCTGTAAGTGGACAGACTTAATCCTAGAAACAGAGTTCTTCAAGGAAATACTTGGTGCACAGTGGAGTTTTCAATATACTTTTAAAATAATAGGTTTATATGTTCTAGATTTGGAGTCAGATCAATACGGTCATCATAATATAATCTTATTTGCACTTACTGAGGTATAAATCCCACTGAATTCCATGGAAGAATTAGGTGTACATACTATCTTTTTTCTTAACCAGCTCTCAGATATCCTTTAGAGAAGATTTGGTTGGCAAGACTGAGAAAATATTGGTATAGAAATAGCAGGAATTTAAAATAATGGAAAGAAGATGAATTCATAGATCAGCATCTTGGAGATCACCAATCCAGAGCAGATGGCAGTATCTAGATGAAAATAGAATAGAATCAGATCTGATTTGTACTTTGATGGGAGTGTACCGAAGAATTCCAAGAGCTATATAGACAGACTGTTAAGTTGAAAAGGTATTTTGGAGAAAAACAATAAGAGTCCATATCTAGAATGCTGCCAAGAAAACTGCATTTGATGTGGTTTTTTAAGGAGTTGGATTTGAATTGAGATTTAATTCTTTACCTTTATAGTGAAAAGGGGTACAACAGAAAGAGTTACCTAGATAGTATGTTTAAGTATCTGGTTTGCATGCATGTTGCAAAGCAAACTGGCAGAATTAAAGAAGCTTTCAGGACTTATTATGTGCGTTCTGTGATGAGTGTATTGTATTTTATTCTTGATGTTGCTTTGTAGTCTGCCTTCTCTGACCTACCAGGGAACTGCACTATTTTAAATCTGTCAGTCTATTTTTGTTTCTGAAGCAAGTAAAACTTTTCTTTTTACATTAGATTCAGTCTGCTTATTCCGATTTAACAACAAGAACAAAAAGTTTGGTCTTTTTCTCCCCTGTTTTCATTAAAGATGGATATTTTAAGAACAGTTGCCACTTTCAGCTTTTTAACCTGAGCTGTTTTTACTTGTTTAAGCATCCCATCAATTTGTTTTTAGTTTGTGTCATTTAGATTATAGATCTTCAAGCAAAGATTATTTTGTTTATTTTTGATCTTATGTAAGCCGCTCTGGAACACTTTCTGGCGGAAGAGTGGGATAAAAAATGATTTAATTATAATAAATCTTTCATGGTGGTGAGGTTACCTTCACTCACTCTGTGTAGTCTCTACATATCCTGAGAGTACAAAATTATTTTGGAATATATATACATATAAGATTTCACTGTAAACACTGGGAATATGTATTAAAGTCTCTAGAGACTGTGTCTAATGGGATTCTAAAAAGATCAGTACTAGAGGATAAGAAGTAACTAGGAAATGAAAAAAAAAGATTTTTTTAAATGGGACTATCACCTGATAGTCCCTTTTCATTCCCCACCATTCAGTCAGACCTGAAGAAGCTTCTTGAATGAGAAGCGAAATGTCTTCAAAGAAAAACAAGGAAGTCCAATTGCCTCTTGAAAAAAGCACCTTTGGGACAACCATAACCTGAATGACTGAGAATCTCCATAGACATTTGACTATCACCTGACTTCTGGACTTTGAATCATTAATTAGTGCATTAATCCAGATTCTGCAGTAACATTCTGTTATAAACAATATATACTTCCCAGGGGTGAAATGCTCCTGGTTCAGACCGGATCGCGCAATGTGGTAGCGATGCCGGCGGGTGGTTCAGAGAACCAGTAGCAAAAATCCCTGCCCCACCCCCTCCCACCATGCCCAGCTGAGCCGCACGATCATCAGAGGCTCTTTTTCTTTTTTTACTTTTAAAAGCATTTTTTCTACAACCTCTTCTGATGAAAAAATGCTTTTAAAAGTTAAAAAAAAAGCATCTGATGATCGCGCGGCTCAGCTGGGATCGTCAGAGGCTTTTCAAAGCATTTTTTTCTGCAACCTCTTGGCTGAAGAGGTGGTAAAAAAAATGCTTTGAAAAGCCTCTGACGATCCCAGCTGAGTTCCCTGATCAGCAGAGAGGCATTTTTTAAAAAACCTCTCTGACGATCCCAGCTGAGTTCCCTGATCAGCAGAGAGGCATTTTTTAAAAAACCTCTCTGACGATCCCAGCTGAGTTCCTGATCAGCAGAGAGACTTTTCAAGCCATTAGAAAAAATGCTTTGAAAAGTTAAAAAAAAAAGTTGGCCATGCCCATCTAGTCACACGCCCACCTAGTCACATTATTCTCCCCCCCACCAACCCACACCCACAGAACCGGTAGTAACAGATTTTACATTTCACCCCTGGTACTTCCTCATGGACCATAACATGCAGTAATTCTTAGATATTTGTCTTAACTTTGTTGGGAAATTATGATTGAAAGTTACTACAGTTGGTCAAGTTAAGGACACTCTAAAGCAAGGAAAATATTTAATAGAGTCAATGCAGATGCCGTATACCCAGTGATGTTTTTGTGGAAAAGCTGACATGTGAAAGAAAATACAGCTGAAAGACCTTGGTACATATGCTTCCGAGTCATTAAAGAAATTATTGAAATCTGAAAATAAAAAACCACTTTAATCCAATAGTTAATTTATGAATAACCACAAACCCAAGTACTGGCATTTTAAGAGCAAATACATTATGTATTTTTAAACAGTTAATTTAAAAATAGTTCAATAATATTTATATGATTAATCATGTTAGACTTAAATCTAATTTCTATTTGTTTTTCATTTTTATAAATGTCACAGCGTAATGTATGATGAACAATGCAGGAAATGACAGGACAGCCTTGTCGTCTGGTAATGATTTCCTTGGTCATTTATAATTTACAAATGCTGTCACAAACTCTCCCTGATTTTGTTAGATATACATGAATTAATGGCCCAAAGTGGAGCATTATGACTTAAGGCTAGGCAAATACTTCCCATGAAAATAGCAATATTGTGTATAGCCTTTGTCTTGGGGAAAACGGAAGTTAATATGCGCTATCATTCTTCTATCATTTCAATATAGGGTGAAAATATTGATGATTGTTTGCTATTGACAGCAAAGTGTTGATAAAGATTATTGCATTTTGAGATTGTTTATTGTAGAAAACCATTAAAAGTAGATCTTAGATCATATGTATCTTTCTGTCTTTCTTTCAAATATATATATTTGAAAAACCATCCTATATTTTTCTATGTCTACTAAGTAAATGAGTAAAATAGAACTCACTAACCAGTCTTTACAAGCTGTGATATGTATTTTGATATTGCCGATCTGTTGGTCCAACATATGGATTAGCTTAGTATATATTTACCAGGAGAATATGTATGTTGTGAGCTTGGATCCAATTAAAATATGTAACCTTCTTCACTCTGAGATGGCTTAATCATTATCACTGATTAAAATGGAATTACAGCCTGGTGATTTCTTTTTGATCTGATTAGAATTTCAGAAGGCATGGTACAAAATTACTGCAAAAATTATGATTCAGCATCGACTATATAAATGTGACTGTAGTAAAAATAAATTAGATCTAGATTTTAATAGCGTTGTGATTGTTAAAGTGTATATTTTAGAAGTCCCTTCTAGTAATCTAGTAATCCTTTAGAAAGAGGTGCTATTTGTACCCATAAGTAATTTTGAGCATGTTAAGGTTCAGCTCAAAAACAGTATTGCCAAAAATTATCTATGAACGAAAATATAAGCCAGAACTCAGTGTGAGGAATGTTGTAGAACTGAGCCCAAGGAACCTGCCTAGACAGCCAGTTTGGTCTAATGCTTTAAGATACCAGGCTAGAAACTGGGAGATTGTGAGCTTTAGCCATGAAAGCCGGCTAGGTGATTTTTGGTCAGTCACACTCTCTCAGCTCACCTCACCTCACCTCACAGAGTTGTTGTTGTGGAGAAAATAAGAGCAGGAAGGAATATTAGATGTATTTGCCACCTTGAGTTAGTTGTAAAAATAATAAAGGCGGGATACAAATAAAATAAATAATAAATAAATAAAATAGCTTCCTTCTGATTTCCCTTATTCTGAAAGCATTCCCATGCTAAAGCAAATTCCATTGAGTTCAATGAGAATTACTCTCCAATAAGTAGTAGTAATACATCCTTCTCCTCTTTCCTATTACCTTCTCCTATTGTAATCTTATGATTATATTACTTTGTAGTTTGTATGTATACTGAGAGCTTTTGCACCAGACAAATTCCTTGTGTGTCCAATCATACTTGGCCAATAAAGGTAAGATGTATTGTATTGTATTGTATTGTATTGTATTGTATTGTATTGTATTGTATTGTATTGTATTGTATTGTATTGTATTGTATTGTATTGTATTATTGTATTGTATTCCGCTCCATTTCATCCCATTCTGTTCTATTAGTGTGAGCAAAATAAATACATATTGTATTCATACTTGGGATTTCCGCTCTTTTTCTTTCTTATTTCAGTGCCTGTCCTCCTCCTATATTCAGAAATGCAAGCAGAGGCAGTGAATTTAATCTTACTCGCTTTTACAAGTCCATGTCTACCTTTATTTCAAAGGTTCCTGATGTCCTGATATCTGTCATTATGATATTTTTACACTTGCGGGATTCTACCATTTATTCCAGTCTTCTCTTTTAGGTCAGAAAAGGGTTGAGATATTTCTGGAACTGACAGCATTTATGAAAGGCCACTTAAAAATTCTGTATAAATTAACATCTTCTTGGATTCCAGTGAAGAATTCTGCATTGTCTTGAATGTAATCACTTGGGAGGCCAATTTATTTTATCACCTCTACGCATGCTGTTTGCACTGACATCAGGGTATGCTTTGAGCAAGCATGACAAATTGTTTATTGAACTGTAAATGGGTACTGTCTAATTTTGAATAGTACTTTTATCTAATTATGAAACCCTAAGCATCACTTTAGGCTCATTTAGCTAGTTAGAGAAACTCAGCTTACTAAAAGTTATCATATTTTCATTTTTTTCTCTCCACATCTCAAATATTCTATCATGCGTTGAAAAACAGCCCTTCTTATTATAGGTTGAACTTCTATATATGGATTGTTGCATAGAAGAGAAACTAATCTGAGACTAATCAAGACCTGCCAAATAACTTCTAAGGAAGGATAATACATAAAGAAAAAGGCTTCAAAATATACCTTCATCTCCTCTTTTGCTATCTCCCATTCTCTATGGACAACATGTGGCACACTTTTTATTTCATTTTATTTCTTTTATAAAGAAAATGATTTCCTGAAAATATAAGACAATTATATCAATGAAATGCTACCTCTGGAGAGCTACAAAAATGATGAAAAAAGGAACCAAACAGTTTGCTACTTATATTTCTAAGACTTTTTCTTTAAAGATGGTGTACTGCTGCACTTTCTTTAATCTGATTTAGCTGATAATGTATCTGATTTAATTGATAACATCTGATTTAACTGATAAACTTATTCGATCATTTCTACCAGGATCTTAACTGTGGCACAAACTTCTGACTGTGAGGATTTGAACCAATGTCCCTTTCAATGACTCAATATATGCCAGTTGGATATAATATAACACATATTTCAAAACAGGTTTCTATGACTATGTTGGCAAGTGTATTCCAAGTTAAATTTGAGTTGTATTTGCATATTATTATGCAGCACTTCTGAGGTGTGCTTACACTTTCTATTTCTAGAACTGTATCTGAAACTAGAAATCACATTTCTTCTATGTGTGCTCCTCATATAGAATGAGTCAGATCAGATTCTTCTCCATAGTATGAATTGGGCTGTACCTTAAAAGTATAACAAAGGATGTAGGACACATTCCTAGTCAGAATTTGCACAATATGCTTCTCCCCAGTTTAAAACATTCATTCATTCATTCATTCATTCATCAAATTTATATGGCTGCCCATCTCATGAAACAGTGACACTGGGTGCCATACCATTAACTATAAAACAGTTAACATGTAAAAATCAATGATTATTCAGGAAAAAAAATTAAAAATTGCAATTAAAGCCTAAGAGAGGGTTGCAGATATCAACAACAATGGAGCCACCATCTTGTCCATCTGTGGGGCCTTCAGTCTGGAGACATAACCAGGTTTTGAGGGACTTCCGGAAAATCAATAGGGATGGAGCCAGATTATTAAAATTAATAATTATTAATTTATTTAAAAGTAATTTTAAAAACTCAATTCTTGTCAAAGCTCTGGATATCATCTCCCCAGATTAGTTATCCTTGTCATGATCAATTTCTGGTGACTTTCTATATTTCTATAAACCATTCTGAATCGGGCCATATACTGAGAGAACCAGTTGCCTGACAGATTTTTTTTAAAAAAAATATTTATTTCCTTTCATATTATGTGTACTAAATCCCAATCCTTCATTTTACTTATTTGTTTTTTTTAAAATTGCAAATTACCTTGGAGCAAAGCACTTTCCCAAAGCATGTTAAATATTTCAAAACATAAAGCAATAAGCAACATCTCCATTATACTTCTTCAGAAATAGGAAGCTCCTTAATCATAGAATAGCAGACGAACTGTTGTTTAATGTCTTTTATTTTACTATAAATGTATTTCCTGGACAGGTTTTATTTTTTCCCCACATCGAAGGGGGGATATTTTCAATTACGCTTTGTCTAAAGGATAAATGGACTAGTTTGTTTGGCCCGTGATTTTTTTTCCCAAAGACTTGCTTGCTATCCAACTTAACACCTCGGTCAGTTGGTTAGAATGAATGCAAACAAAGTGCAGGCTGCGGGAAACAAAGAAAAGTTTACCCAGCATAATAGAGTTTAGAGCTTTTCTTGTCACTGTTGAAAAGACGAGGCTTAAAAAAAAGAACCCGCCACAATCCTACAGGTTAATCCCTTTTTCGCACTTGGGTTTGATTCAGATGAAACCTGGCATGCTCAGCCACCTGAAGGCTGTCACTGACAAGGGGTTGTAAAGAGATGGACTGCCGCTGATCTGGTCTAAATGAGCCAGTTGCACCGGGCTGATAAAAGCAAAGATTTACTGGAGTAGACAGGCCTGAGCTAAAGCAGGCTATTCTCTCTATTGAAACACTGACTGTCACTTTAATCACTCATCTCGGCTGTCAAGCACAGTCAGCTAAAACAATGGAGTCCTGCTTGAGCTTTGCTGAAGGTGGGGGGGGGACCCCCCCCAACAGGGTAGATGTTAGATAATGGATCCTGATATGTTGTTCTGATCGGTGATAGGGGTGCTAGATAGGGAGTGTCTCTCCCTTCCCCTCTCCATTTGGGTTCATTTTTGAACGGATGTCTGGTTGAGCACTAAATAAAGCCATAAAGACTTTAGGGACAAGGTAATGATAATGAATTATGGGGAGGAAAAGTGCTTTGTGCAATTCTGATTCAATCAGAGAAATGGGTGGGTAATCGCTAAAACAATATTGGTGTGTTTTTTTTTCCAGGTGGATTTTACATTCCCATTTGTCTTTAATATTTCTCTTCTATTATTTCTATCATGTTAAGCCAGGGCTTCTTGAAAGAATCTAGTGCACAAAGTGATGTGAACTAAACACATTTGAAGCAATTTCTCTGTCATTACAACAAAACTATCCAAAGATGTAATGAAATACCTCATCGGATTTCTTTCCTTAGCTGAAAAATAAGTTTTAAAATGCAAGGGCGAAACCTGTTATGAGTATTTTTTGAAAATCTTATAGGAGAAAATAGTATGATTTTTCATGTAATACATTAAGCTTTTGCTGTTATTATTATTATTAATTAATACTTATTTAATTGTATCCTGCCTTTATTATTTTTACAAACAGTGCAAGGCAGCGAACATATCCAACACATCTTCCTCTTCCTATTTTCCCCACAACAACAATCCTGTGAGTATGACTGGGCCAAGGACACCCAGCTGGCTTTCATAACTAAGGTGAGATTTGAACCTTAACTACTAGACCAAATTGGCTTTTATTTCCTTCAAGGGTTTATTATTCACTTTAAGGACAATATCTAAATTTTTAATAATGGCAGAAAAACTAATATGGAACTGAGAAAGCCTTCCTCAGCAAGGAACAAATCAGTTTTGGTTTTCTTAACTGTAATGGATAAGAGCTCACTATAGGTCTGATACGATCTTTAAATGATTATAAAGATTTGAAGCAATTTATAAGGATTCTTATCCAGGGTTTATAATATATCCTCTCAGGAAACTGTCCCATAGGACAAAGGAGATGTTGGGAGAATATTTGATTTTTCCTAAATAAATATGAATTTGAAACAAACAAACAAACAAAAGTAGAAAAGGCTACACAAACATGGACATATTTTAGGGAAAATCGGAAATTCAATTAAACTGGTGTGCAGAATCAAACACCCTTCTTCAGGCTAGTATTGGATTAAACTTCCTGGAAATTTCTGATCGAGATCCATTTTAAATTAAAAATTAGGTGATCAAAGGATAAGAGAGTGACAGGGGCCCAGCTAGGCCTCTGCTGAAAATCATAATGATGTAATCTATATCATGATTGTTATTATGCAAATTAAATAATTTTTTGTTATTTCCACAATGGCATTCTGGATGTTCATGCTGGCCAGGAAGAATGGAAGATGAGAGAGTAGAAGTTGTTGTGTCTAACAGAGGCCAACCTAGTATCATTGGCATAGTGAAAGAAATGGCCTATAAAACATCTCATTCTCCCTTGCGCTACTATGAGAGTCCATTGAGTGGGATGTCCTCAGTCATTGGCCAATACTGAGTTAAAATTTGAATAGGCCCACCTCCCCTGCTGGTCTGGCTCCAGTTCTTTTAACTCAGTCCGGCCTAACGTCTGTGGTTTTTTTGCTCTGGCTCCTCAATGGACTCTCTTTACTTCTTCCTGGAGAAAAGAACTTAATATTGGGTGTGTTCCATCGTGCTAATAATCTCCTCGGCTCCAGAGACTTCAATTTCCATCAGCCACTGCTCAGCTGAGCAGTGGCTTGTTGTGTGGCCACCTGACTCGCCGCTGTCAAATTTGGATTGTATTACCATGAGTTGCTAGTGACGCGTGAGGAGACGTGGTGCTAGTTTCCACGTTGGAGGGATTGAGGAGAACCCTGTGTTGTTGGGCTCAGCTCTCCCGGTGGCACCAGAGTTTTGGGGCATTGTGGAGCCGTTTCATTGGCTTCCCCACCATTTTGAGTTTGTAAGAATGTGCGTGAGTGGTTGAAGGACTCGGTGCCATTTTGTTTCTCCTCAGGGAGGCGAAGAGAATCGTGTTGCCGGCTTGAAGCCTATCTTCCTCATAATGGGCCTATTTGAATCCTGTGCAGTCAGGTTTCGCGCCGTCTTGCCACCAGTTAGGTGTAGTGAACTGTGTTGTTGGCTCCAGCCTTTGTTGCAGCTCCTGCAAGCCTCAGCGAATTTGCCTTGATTGCCTGGCAGTCTCACTGTTATTTTCGGCTTCATTGGGTCTGTGTGGTCAGCCCAGTTACATTGATAGGCGGGCCTGTGAATAATACAGAACAGTTGCGCCTGTTCTATTATTAATACCATCAACTGCAATTCACTGGGGTGTGCGCATTAATATTATGGTAGATTGTAATAAATCCCCCTTTCTTCATTCCTGTTGTGGCCCCGTCCTCTGAGCCTATCCCATTGGAGGAAGGAAGCTCTGAGCAGGAGGAAGAGGAGCCAGCCAGATCTCCCAGCCCCCCCCCCCTCTGGCACCGTCTCAGGTGCCAGCTGAAAGAGAGCCAAGTAGTGGGGAAACAGGTGTCTCAGATGAGAGTGAGGGAGAGACGTCATTCCTGGACGCACGCCAAAGAAGGCGAGAGAAAAGATTACTGCAGCTGCGGCGATGTATGAGGAAATAGACCTGAGTCACTGGATTGGAGTCACAGGATCAATGAGTCACTGGACCACACCCAGAGCCTATATAAGACAGGACGGTGGGTCAAGATGTTTGTGACGAATAAACAAAACAAACATAGCAACCTCGTAGTCTTGGAAGCTAGATGAACGGCAAAGCTACGTAGGTGATTTTCTTTTTGTGTAAACTTTATTAGTTTACAGACGGTGTGCATATCGCTGCCAAGTTTGAGATAAGAACTGTGGAGTGTGCCAAGTGATTCTTAACCCTCGACTGGCTGTGTTTTTGTGGGTCTCTGAAGGGGGGGGGACAGATCAATTCCATTTCACCTACCCCGCAATATAAGGACAAGGGCAAGTCCAAGTCCAAATCAAATTATTCCAAGGGCAAATCTTCCAACAAAACTGCTTCCTCTGCAGCCACAGAAAAGGATGCCAAGCGCAGACACCTTGCTTTGTCCAAACAGATTGATAGGGCACAAAAACGATCCTCCAAGGATGGCACTGCAACAGCCTCCATCTCCGGGGAAGGGTCTCTTTTGGCCCCTGTCCAAGGTCTTTCCCCCTCTTGGTGTCAAGACCATTATGCCTGGTCAATCTCGTCCAATGCTGACCCTCAAGATAATCACACGGTCATTCAAGAGGTTTTTGCGCAGGGCTCTAGCAACAGCACTGTATCTGTGCCACCCGCCAGACAGTCTAGCCCTGCGGCTAGACATTCACGTCCACTGCAGCGGGGCTCCGTCCTGCAGACTGCCCTACCATGACCAAGCCCCAGGACATGGGTGAATTAATCGCCTTGTCAGTGTCCAGAGTGATAGAAGCCACATTCACAAAATGGGACATTTCGGCACCCTTGTCGGCCAAGGGTCCCTCACCAACTCTATCGCAACACTCGGCACATGTGGACTTCTTCTCAGAGGGATAATTTCCCTTCCCCCTCCAGGCATAGCGAAAAGGTCACTAACGGAGGATGAGGAGGGCCTTTGTTTCGACCTTTTGGGCAAGGACGAGGAGGAGATGCCCTCAGAAAGACCCAGAGCTACAGGTCTCTTCTGACATGAAATGTTTAAAACCTTGTTGCACAAGGCCACTGCTAATACGGGGCCTCCCATGCGCTCCAAGATTCTTCCCCTGATCCAAAGGATTCCAACACTCTATTATTTACGGAGCCGGTGCCTGATCTTGAGACTATCCTTTCGCCCAAATTATTCGTTGATACTGTTCAACGTCAATGGGCTCAACCAGGATCCGTACCCACACCCAGTGGGCTAGACAAGAAATTATGTACTGTTGACCCAGTCAACAGTATATAATTGAGGAAATTCTGAAACTTGAGGAACTTCTGAAACTTCCAGTAGTGAATGCACCATTGATCCAATTAACATTGCCAAACATCCTTCCTTTGGATGCCGCTGAAGGGCTTAAGACGGAGGATAGACGAGCAGAGTTTTCCACCTGAAAGATGCACCTGGCCACCGCATGGGCCATCAGATCTGCCACAGCGGCGTCATTCTTTATCAGGACTTCCCTGATATGGCTGTATCAGCTACAGTCCAGGATCCCGCCTGATGATGCCTGCCTACGTCAAGATGTCAACAAACTAATTGCTGCAGCCAAGTACTTACCTGAAGGTTCTTTCTCCTTGCACTGCAGAGAGTCCCTACCCTCTCTTTGTTTCTCTGGAGTTCTGGAATTTTTTTGTTATCTTCTTTGTTACCTTCAGTGTTCTGTTCCGGGACTTCATTAAAGAACTGGAGCCAGACCAGCAGGGGAGGCGTGCCTAATCAAATTTTAACTCAGTATTGGCCAATGACTGAGGACAACCCACTCAATGGACCCTCTGCAGCGCAAGGAGAAAGAACCTTCAGGTAAATCCAATGTTCCTTATTCATCATGGACAAAGAGATTCATTGGCAATGTATCATACAAGATACTAATCTCTGATTCAATGCCTGCAAAAGCAGATAGCACCTCTTATTTCTAAGATCTTTTAGGAACTGTTTGCTAAAACCTCAAAAAATACCAACCAGAAACAGGTGTAAAAAAGATGTCTAAAGGAATTCATGCACGAACTACAATTATCAGCTAGACTCACATGGACAGATGACTCTGATGACATCATAAGCATTTTTGTTGCTGCTGCAGCTTTTGATAATAATTATGAAATAGAAACCTTGCTGATCTTTTCTATTCATTCAGAAATCTACGATGTACCGTATTTTCCGGCGTATAAGACGACTGGGCGTATAAGACGATCCTCCTCAGAGCCATTTAAGGCTCATCAGAGCCTTATGGACTGGTCTGCCTGGTTACAGGAGAATGAGACCCGGCGTATAAGACGACCCCCGACTTTTGAGAAGATTTTTGTGTGTTAGAAAGTAGTCTTATACGCAGGAAAATACAGTAATTCCAGTTTCTGTTCTGCTTATTGAGAAGGAAGAGGCAAGGGTCTGTGGTACATCTGTGCCAATATACAATCAGAAGTTGCATGTATCATATAGCTTGGATTGCAAAAAGGAAGAAATAGGGACCTGTCAATTTATACTTACAAAGGAGGAGGAGGAGGAGGAGGAGGAGGAGGAGGAGGAGGAGGAGGAGGAGGAGGAGGAGGAGGAGGAGGAGGAGAAGAAGAAGAAGAAGAAGAAGAAGAAGAAGAAGAAGAAGAAGAAGAAGAAGAAGAAGAAGAAGAAGAAGAAGAAGAAGAAGAAGGGAGTTGCAAGATAAGAGATGTGTTTCAATTTCTTATGTCATTACCTCTTAGTCCTTAGCATTTAAGTTGGCATACTAATTATAACTCAAATATCCTAAAATCTATTTCTCAGTGTTCCCGGGCAATTCTACTGATTCCCTGATAGTAATACCCTCCATCCATTTTCCCCCTTGTGCTTCAGATCTAGCCATCTCTTAGATTTTTCAGCTTTCTTCTCTTACCTTCCTTGGAGTCAGTCATGTGAAATAATTGGTGTTTGGCCAATAAGTGAAAAATGCCTGTTGATTGGACCAATTAGGAGAAAATATTTGGTCTTTGGGGACCATTTGAACACCAAGTAACTGATAGTTAAGGGAAGTGGTGATATCTTGTTCATTAAATTCTATTGTATGTAGTCATTAATTAAAAAAGAAGAATTGTTTCTCTCCATTCCTCCTTGTTTTATCACAACAGACTGCTTGGATTTTATGTCTGAAACAAGTTTGCATGGGAAATAAAATATGCTTTTTTTTCTTTCAATTTGACTGTATGGATTTATATAAAATTAGTAATACTTTAGATGGGGAGGAGATGAATGGATTCCCCCCACCCTTTTCCTTGATTAAGTTGTAGTTTGTTTAAAATAAATTGAAAACCGGAAATAGTAACAAAATAATAAAATAGTTAAAGATGGAGATAATGTTTTTTTTTTTAAAGATAAAATAAATACCCAATATACTTGCTGAATTATAGTAGAGGATTTGTGGGGACATTAATTCTCTTTTACAGGAAGTGATAGGAATTTGGATAGTGGAATGATGGGATAATCCTTTCTGTTTTGATTACATCCAACCTCTCCATCACCTTTTTCCTAAAACAAAAAAAACCACTACCTTTTTCCTGCTAATATCCCCCCCGCCCCGAAAAATAGTAGTATTTGATGCCAAACAATCAGCGTAAATCCATTCGATACAGCGTAATGTCCTTCATATTGTAGGGCACAATAAGCTCAGTTTCACAACTCAATTATTAGGTAAATCTAACAATGACTCACGTTCAAGTGTTTGGGACAGATGTAGTTCTCTTTTAGACACTCAGTTCTTGCATATTTTCTTAACTTTACTTGGATGGGAAATGAGGAAGGAAAATAGTGGATAGGTAAAAAAAATCTTGGTGGGAATGAATCCATATTTTGTATGCCATTTAATGCTTTCTGTCAGTTCACAGAATTTGTGAGCATGCTCATTTTTACATTACATCGTGAATATTGCCTTTTTATATTTTGCCTGGATTTGGCCAAAGTGAACTATTTCAGTGACACAGAAGACGTTTGAGTCAAAAGTGATAGAACTGTGGAAGACACTCTCAGCTGAGTTAACTCTAGCATTCATTAAGATGATTTCTGAAAGAAAACTCATGCTTTATTATGGCAAGAAGCCGATCAGGAAGAAAGGGTGAAAATTATCTGTCATAGTCTTGGAGAACACGGTAATTAAGGTCTGAAATACGTCCCAATTTAAAGACAAGATTAGTTCAGACAGCATTAACTGTTTGAACAATATCCCTTTGCCAACTATATTTTAAAGTGACACATTTCACTAGGAATACTTGGTTATGAAATCTGACAATTTTCAAAAGGAAAACATTTATGGCTCTTTAACTCAGAATATGTTTGTTCTAAGGCTACAAAAACTGGATGACCACAAGATGACAGCAGAGAGTTAGAGTTTTCTCTACCTCTTCACTACCATCTAGTGCCTCTTTGCATTTATGCAGTCCAAAGTTGGTACCCTGTATGTATTTCTCTAGGCTTAAATTACTGCTGTCATATAGCCAAGCTCTAATCTACTTCTACCTTAATAACTAGAGTTGTAAATACGTCTGACTGTTTGTTTCCTGTATATCTTATTGTGGGATAATTCAATGGCAGCAATTGTTTTCTGTCCACTATCATCACCACCTAGTGGGAAAGAACCACTTACCAATTGCTATTCTTAAAATGAACTCAAGTGGGCTATTGTGTATGGGTGCCTGAAAGATGGCATTAGTCAGCTTTTAAGTTGCCACACACCAGTGACATTGCTAATGTATCAGTATCTTTAATAGTTGAATGACTTTGCATGTGGGAGACAGTGAATCATCTGACATGGATTCTGGTGCAGAAATTCTGGGTCCAACTTAGAATTTCTATGTGCAGCAAATCTGTTTTATGACACTTCCATATTAGAGAAATAATAAATATTAGGACTAAATAAGTCTCCTTCCCATCAGATCATTAAATTTGGAGTCTGAAATATCTTCCTATATTAAGAAATATCTAAATACATTGAGTGAACAAATAAAGGTAAAGACTGGACCCTGTCCAGTCATGTCTGACTCTAGGCCGTGGTGCTCATCTCCATTTCTTGGCCGAGGGAGCCAGCATTGTCCAAAGACATTTATCATGGTCATGTGGCCAACATGGCTATATGCCAAAGGACCACAGAATACTATTACCCTCCCACCAAAGTGGTACCTATTAATATACTCGCATTGACATGCTTTTGAGCTGGAAAGCTGATGGCCTGGGTTCGAGACCCAAGATCCAAGTCCCAAGTGCAATGGGGAGAGCTCCCATTCCTCGTCCCAGCTCTTGCACAGTGATTACGTGTTTACTGAAACAACTGAAAGGAAGAATATTATATTGTAATGATCAAGCCCTACATAGCTGGGAAGATCAAGGAAGCAAGACTACAGGAAGTCCTTGATATACAACCTTTCATTTAGCAACTGTTCAGAGTTATTACATCACTGAAAAAAGTGACGTACAATGGCTCCTTGCACTTATGACCATTGCAGCATCCTCACAGTCATGTGATCAAAGCTCAGGCACTTGGTAACCGGCATGTCTCTACAAACAGTTGCAGTGTCCCAAGATCATGTGATCACCATTTGCATCCTTCTCAGCTGGCTTCTGACAAGCAAAGTCAATGGGGGAAGCTGGATTTGCTTAATGACCATGGGATTCACTTAACAAGTGTAGTGGTTTTGCTTAACAACTGTTGCAAACAAATTCTCAAAACTGGGAGCAACTCACAACCACCATCTTGCTTAGCAATGAAAATTCTGGTCTCAGTTGTGGCTAAGTCAAGGGCTACCTGTACATAGATTTCAATCAGGTATTTTTGGTACTAATCTGGGGTGAATATATAATTTTGGGAACTATAAGAGGAGTTGCCCTCCTCCTTCATTTATAGTGAAGGAATTAAGGCAGAGCCCCTTTGAATGATTTGAAATGTCCTCCTCCAACGAAATTTATGAAATTAACTGTCAACTGATATAGAGGCTATCTCTTGATTGTTTCTTTCAAGTCTTTCCAGCCTGCCTACAAATCTCTTACAATTTCTTCTACATTAAACAACACTGCTCTTCAATAGTTGAGGAGGAAAATATCTACAGCATATTCTTTTAAAAAAAAATTGTGTTGAAAATGTACGGCTCCAAGAATACTAAACCCAGTATTATTTATAAATTGTTATAGGGGTTTTTTTTTGAGCACCTTTTTGACTTTTATACTGAAATTCTAAACAAAAAGAAAGCAGATCCTTTCAAATATTTGCTGATATGAATATGAATATGAATAGCCATCTCGGTCTAGTTATTAAAGTAAAGGCTAGAAACTAGGAGACTGAGTGCTAGTCTCAGTCATGAAAGCCAACTGGATGACTTTAGGCTAGTCACACTTTTCTCAGTCCAACCTACTTCATGGGGTTATTGTTGTGGGGAAGATAGGAGGAGGAAGGAATATTAGATATGCTCACCACCTGGAGTTGTTTAAAAAATAATAAAGGTGGAAATAAATAAATAAACAAACAAAAAAACAAGCCTTTGCGTCAGTGTTGACTTCTGGCAACTCCATGGAGAAACTCATGCAGTTTTCTTAGCAACATTTTCTTCCTAGGACTGGCCGAAGTTCAGCCACTGATTTCTGGGTTTCTCGCCTGGTGCCTTACACCGAACTGGTTCTCCTATGAATTCAGTGACTCAATGAGCAATTGGACTCGAGGAAAATATGGTTGCCCATGAATTAGAGACCATTGTCATGTCTTGCTTGCTCATAAACACTTTACCAGCGGTTTTAGAGAGACATGTCCTCTTGTCTTCCTCTGATGCAGCCTGGGATTCTCTGTAGTTGTTGCACTGTGGAGTGATGTTTTTCTTCTTCTCCTCTTGGTAGCCTCCAAATTTCCATGTGGACATTCAAGGCTTCTGTGGAGGTGATCCTGGAATTTAGGCAAGTAGGAACCTCAATCTGCTTGTTTCCAATTGACCCAGCAGACCTGTTTTAGCATGCTGGATGGGGTGTTTTTGTGGCCATTGGCTTGGACTGTGAAAAACACTGGAGACATGGTCTTTTCTCAGATTGGAATCTAAAACTTTCAGGAGCCTGATAGATCTGTAAGCCAAGATCCTGTGTTTGATGCGTTTTTGCCTTATGGATCCCAGTAGTATATGTGTTGGGAAAATTATAGAGAAAGTGCAGGTGGTACAAACACCTACCTACAAATGTGGAATGAGTATAGACTGGTGAGCAGAGATACTTTGCCTAACAAAAAATGATGGGCAGGACAAATGGGTTATAGGGAAAAAAAGGGAAAAAAAGCTCAGAAGCACAATAGCCCTTGTTTGGGCTCCTATGCTTTGTATTTGTATTCAGCCACTGAAGCAGACTTTGTGTGTGCGTGTGCTGTGGGGTGGAGGTGGGGAGTTGTTTGACATCAGTATATCGATCTTCTGCTTCTCTGACAGGACTATTAATCTCCCCGGAGATCAAGAGTCCTTAGAAACTATTTTATTAATGCTGCCATCTAGAGGTCACCCAGATTACCTGGACAACCTCTAGATGGCGGCATTTATAAACGGGCTCAGTAGGACCAAGAATCTGCCAGATTGATGGTCGTGTCAAAAAAAACATGCACAAAGTAATAAAAATTACTTATTTCAGTTTTGTATAGGTGTGTTTTTAAAAAGGGGGTATGAACCTAGTCTGTGGAAATCTCTTCTATTGAATTTCTGTGCTGGATCTCTGCATTTCTGACATTTGTCTTTGGTCTGACCAGGAAATAAAGCTTAACTAGTGGCTGGTATTTTTTTTTTTTATTCTCCTACAACACAAATATTACTTATGGATGTGGATATATATCCATGTGTTTCTTCTAATACAGGTGAAGCTCACCAGTGGCATTCTTGGGTGATGTACACACTTTCTCTCTTATGGAACCAAACCAAAAGTGTTTACTTTTCTCTGGACCAACATGCACAACAGACACACACACACACACACACACACACACACACACACACACACACAAAACATAATCCTTCACTTTTTGCATCCAGAGACAGGGAGGAGGTACCTTACTTGCTGATTTTCCTCCTCTCCTGCCCCAAACTTTAAAACTTGCTTGTAGAGCTTTTCTCTCTGCAAAGGAAACCCCACCGCATTTGGTTGTGATGTGTGTCTGAGCATTCAACATTTAAATACTGGATTTTTCCACTCTTTGTTCCTTTTTTCTTTTCTTTCCACCAGCAGAGCTGCCTGCAATACAGCTTCGGAGATCCACTTGCCAGAAACCACAGGGCAGAGAAGGTGTTGGAAAAAAAGTGCAAAGATTTTTTTGCGGGTGTTTATGTATGTGCAGCGAGAGCCAAAAACATACCTGCTTTAAAATATATATAACTTCACTCTAAAGAGAAGGGCATCCTTCTGCTTCCCTTCTGCAGGGATTCAGACAAGCTGTAGATGGCAAATAGTTTCATAGGTCGCTTGATCTCCTGGGAGATCAGCAGTCCTATCACAAAAAGCATGCAGTACATAATGAAACTTAAGGCTTGAATAACCGCCACCCCCCCTCCCCTTCCTCCTCTCCCTGCTCCCGGCCACATATTGAGTGTGATTGGTGGCTGGTTTTCGTGCTGGTGGGTGTTGCTAGGTGGGAAGAGAAAGGATGGCAGGGAATCCACCAATCGGTACCCTGTCACTACCCCACATTAGATGGTGGGAGGACATCCACATGGTTGCTGAGGCTCCTTCAGAGTAAGCTGTGAGGGCTGTGTGATTTATGTTGATATGCTCCAGATGAATTGCCCGCAAGGTCCCTTCTGCCTGATTGCAGCCATTCAAAGATTTGCCTTTTTGAGGGGCAGCAAATACAAAGCTGAGCCTGCAAGAATAGCCGAAAGCAGCAGAGTTAGGAAAAGGGCGGGGGTCTCATTCTGTGATTCACAGGATAGAAGACTGGCCCATCCGAGGCAGCTTTGTATTAATCCATGACCACTGATATTAGCCCCGTTTTATAAAGCCTTAGTAAGACCACACTTAGAATACTGCATCCAGTTTTGGTCTCTACATTATAAAAAAGATGTAGAGACTTTGGAAAGAGTGTAGAAAAGAGCAACAAAGAGGATTAGGGGGCTGGAGGCTAAAGCATATGAAGAACCGTGGCAGGAATTGGGTTTGTCTAGTTTGGTGAAAAGAAGGACTAGGAGTGACATGGTAGCAGTGTTCCAATATTTGAGGGGCTGTCACAAAGAAGGGGGGGGGGTCTATAAGAAAGATAAGAAACAGTGGATGGAAACTAATCAAGGAGAGAAGCAACCTGGAATCAAGGAGGAACTTCCTATCAGTGAGCACAATTAACAGTGGAATTTCTTGTCTTCAGAAGTTTTGGGTGCTTCATCACTGGAAGTTTTTAAGAAGAGACTGGACAGCCACTAGTCTGATATAGTATAGGATCTCCCCTCCCTTAGTCCCTTCCAACTCTATTATTCTGTTATGTTCTGAGGATTTTGGCTGAACTAGATTCACAGATTCTGCTAAATCCTACAGCGGTTTCCACGGTTGCAGCTTATTTTAAATGTGTACATTGAGCCATTATGACTTGAAAATCATAATTTGTTGCTCAGTGGCTAAAATGCTGAGCTTGTGGATCGAAAGGTAGGTAGTCCAGCGGTTCGAGTCCCTAGTGCCGTGTAACGGGGTGAGCTCCTGTTCCTGTCCCAGCTTCTGCCAACCTAGCAGGGACCACTTTTGGTGGGAAGGTAACAGTGTTCCATGCACCTTTGGCATTTAGTCATGTTGGCCACATGACCATGGAGACATCTTCAGACAGTGCTGGCTCTTTGGCTTTGAAATGGAGATGAGTACCACCCCTTAGAGTCGGGAATGACTAGCACTCATGTGTGAGGGGATCCTTTACTGATACCTTATGTATAAATGAAAAGAGCCAGTTTGAACTAGTGATTAAGGCACCAGGCTAAAAACCAGGAGACGGTGAGTTCTAGACCCACCCTAGACATGAAAAACCAGCTCGGTCAGTCACACACTCTCAGCCCAACCCATCTCACAGGGTTGTTGTTGTGAAGATAATATGAGAAGGATGGTATGTGGATATGTTCACCGCCTTGAGTTATTTATAACAATAAGAAAGGCAGAATACAAATGGATGGATGGATAGATAGGTGAATGGATGGAAAGATGGATAAATATATAGACAGACAGACAAACAAACAGACAGATCTAGCATGTATAAGGCAAAGCAACTGTCTACAGTGAAGAGTGCAGGTCCTTTGCAAACTGTGAAATGAGAAAAACCTTGATGTAAATAAAGAAATAATGGTACATTTGCTGGTAGGGAGGTTCTGAATTTTCAGAATAGGTTATTTTCCATTTCTCTAAAAGAAGACTGGGACCTTTTCAGACTAAACCCAGAGAGAGTGATAGAAATAGGAGAGCTGGAGGAAAAGAAACAGGTAAAGTACAGAATGAGAAGTTGGTTCAGTTCTACAGTTTGGTTAGAGAAAATGCTACTTTAAGGTTTGACTGTTCCTTGTTCTTTTCAGCTTGGCTGTTGCCTGCTTGGCTTTGCTTGACTAATAGCACACATACCTATATACTGAAAAAAGCTTAGAATGCTTATTGAACAAATAAAGGATAGACAGCTGAGCTATTGAACAGAATTCTTTTGTAAAAGGCCCAGCACTATTTAATAGTTATTATTCATGCAGAATAATTACTAGTTTAGTGACTTTGGGAAAAGTCAAGTATAGAAGAATGTCCATTAAATAAACTAGTAACAAAATCAAAATAGCTTTGCAAGCTGTTATTTATCAATGACCAGTGGTGGTTGTCTGAAGAATTAGAATTGTACTAATAGCAATTCTCTCTTCTCCTAATAAGGTTCTGAACAGCTGCTTTTGCTATCTATTCAGTAATTGAAGTTCTCTCTCTCTCTCTCTCCCTCTCTCATCTCCCTAATTCAGTGTAACTCTTATTTTTTCAATTTAATTTTTCAGTAGCTGGACAGAAGCTGGATGAAATCTTCAGTTTACTGCTGGGTAGATAACAAAGCATATCATACCTGCTTCAAAAATCTCGACAGCCATCAAGATTTTCAGGGGATTTCCCAGTGGTTGTTTTGATTTTTGTGGCCCACTTACATTATAGCTAAAGTATAATGTAGAGATTGGGGAAATGAGAATCATCCCATTCCATCTCTGTATCTCTGTAGACATCCACTCTGAATGAGGGAAGTGCTCCAGTTTTGAAGGTTTAAGATTCCAGGGATTATATGTAGTACAGTTTGCCCACAAAAGATCTGCTTGTTCTTTGAGTTATAAATCTTTTTCTTCCTGTTGTTGTGATCCAAATATTATATTTTTTAAAAGGAAAAAAAAGAGAGAAAAGAAATATCTCCAAATTCTGGTGCCATGGCTGTGCAAGAGGTGAAGAAAATTCTCTTTTCCTGCACCACAGGTTTTGATTAGTGGAACTGTTCTGGATGATTTACAGTGTGAATAATGTCGCTTGTTTGCATCTGGTGGCAGAGTCAAGTGTTTCTCACTGTGAAGAAATTTCAAATTACTTTTCAAATAAGATCACTCAAATCCAGGCTGACATGCTTGTCCCTGTATTAGCAAATTCATGACTTTTTATTGTTTTGTTAAGGCTTTGGCACAGTAGTGTTCCTATGATCAGGAGTTTTGAAGCAATTTTTAAGAAATCCTTCAATGCAATTTTATCTCTTAACTTATAATACAGCTTGATTAGCTGCAATTGGATGTGTCTGGTGTAGAAAGGAGTTGAGGGTCATAAAAAGGGGAAACTATGCAGGATACCAGCTGTTCTCAAGTACAAATGGGAGCTTTTTTCTCATGTGTAAGATTCTTGTAAGGCTGGGTGATATAGTAGTTGGATTATGAAGCTCATTTGAAGGCCTGTCTCAGCCATGGGAACTCATTGGGTGGCATTGGGGAAGTCCTTCTTAGATCGGCTTGCTTTAAAGGATGTTATTGTTTTGGGGAAAATGAGAAGAAGGATGCAGAGAGCTCCTGGAAGAAAAACAGCATAAAAATATAATGCAACAACAATAAGGGAAGGCTAGAAACTGAACTATTAGAGTTAGTGCCCAGTTGATTAGACTGTGAGAAGCATTCAGACAAACAGAATACTAGTAATATCCATTTCTATCAGCTGCAGAAAGTTTCTGCATGTTACACACTTGTGTGTTTAATAAAGAGCATCTACTAACTTAGAGGAAAGGAAGAGAGACCTACCTGATGGTGTAGAGCAGGGCTGTGAAACTTCTGGCCTGTGGGCCAGATGTATCATGCCCTGGCCACGCCCACACCCAGTTTAGCAAAGGGGAAAAAAGGCCCGATATGTCACGTGACACTGACGTGACAACCTGAGTTTGACAACCCCTGGTGCAGAGATTCTTTGATATTCTACAGTGGTTTTTTGGCCCTTTTAGCAGAATGCTTTCCCTTGGTATTATAATATACAATAAAAAATTAAAAATAAACAGAACTTTTGTATCAAATGGAAAGAGACTAGAAATACAATCTTATGCATGTCTGCTTAAAAGTAAAGCTTTTGGGATTTCAAAAGAAACAGTTACAATAAGGGTATATAGAATTGTAACCTAAATTTGGAAGAAATGATGTTTGCAAAGGCTTCTAGTTATTTCCGTTAGAAGTCTAATAATGCAACTTTTGCTAGTGTGGAAATAAAATATACCTTGAGTGCT
Organism: Masticophis lateralis; assembly: GCA_030761175.1. NCBI lineage: Eukaryota > Metazoa > Chordata > Lepidosauria > Squamata > Colubridae > Masticophis > Masticophis lateralis. The sequence continues at coordinate 129,085,566 of JAUDYJ010000003.1, forward strand.
ATTAATAGCCTGGAATCCATAGAGTACTCTCTGGCTTAAGCCATTATCCTTTGTCTGTAATAAGGCCATTAATTATTCTCAGCCATTCCAACAGTATAAAGTACATTATAGTTTAGCTTTTAGGACAAGATAAAGATGACCCATAATAATGATACAGGGTATAGGAATAAAGTAATATCTCAAGGAGGCAAAATGAGAATATAGGTAAGTATTTTTAGAAGTAAAGGTATATTAGGACGTAGATGGGTGTTTTTGCTGCAGCTGTAAAGGAATAAGGAATGAAAATGGTTAGAAAATGGTTATTGGCAGCTTAGCAATAGAACTCATACTCTGCATTCAGTCTTGACTATTCTGAAGTATGTGTGAAGAATACAATCTTATATGTAAGCTGCTGTGAGTCAGTAAAGACCATACTATAACATGTATGACTTAGAAAGGCAAGATGGTGGCCACAACTTTCTTGTCTCACCCATTAAGTATGCATATCACAGTGTAGGTAAAAAGGGCAGGGCCTTGATTACAGGATTGTAGCTGCCATCTTGATTTATTTGACCCCTTGCTGACACTCGTATCCTGCCTGGATTCTAACAGCAGCTTCTTTTCCTTCTGGGGAAGTGCTGTCTTCACAATCCATTTAGATCCAGATAAGGTACTGTTTAAACAAAAAGGTTGTTGCTGGTTAGTTGACACTTTTACTGTTAAAAAAACTGACTTTTTCTGCTTTGTCTTTCCTATCTACATTATTCATGATTAGTACATTGGTTAAGTTTTTCACACTATGCAAGGTGGAATGAGTCCAAACCATGATGCCGTACTTCTGCATCACAGTGCCAATGAAACAAACTCCATGGGGATATTTTTGATTGGTACTCATTGGCACAGTTGCAAAGTAACTGAATAAGCACTAGATGTGAGTGTAAAAAAAAGAAGAAGAAAAGAACAGAAACACCAGTGTCTGTCCTTGGGTTCTTAATTTAAATAGAATAATATAAACTATTTAATTTAAATAGAAAAATACTATAGAAAAGGAGGTCCATGAAAAGGATAAATTCTGGAGCCAGTGAAAGGAGAGGGAAATGTTAAAAATGCTACAATTAAATTGCAAAGGGAAGACATAAAGTTAACAAGGGAGTAATCTTAGTATTATACAAAAGTATGACATCACTCTCTGAATGTATGGAGGAATTCATCTTTGCCCGAACCAACTTCCTGCAGCTATAAACAGAGAGAGTGGGATTCTGCACCACTGTATCCTTCCTTTGTATATCTTTATGTTTGCTATGGGTTAGACCAGTGATGGCTAACCTTTTCTGGACTGAGTGCTCAAAGCGCATGTGTGCATACACATGCACGAACCCCCAAAATGCAATGCATGTACGGCCCCCGTGCACATGCCCCATCCCTACGCATGTGCATGTGGCCCACGCATGTGCCCTGTGCATGGGTGTGCACATGCTCTCCATGTACGCCCCACCCCGTGCATGCACGCGCCGACTCCGACGCATGTGTCCTACTCCCCGTGCATGCATGGCAGAGAGCTGAAGACCAGCTGGCTGGCAGGAGGCATGCGCGCATGTGCGGTGGAGCTGAGCTAGGGTGATGGCTTGTATGCCCACAGAGAGGGCAGTGCGTGCCACCTCTGGCACACGGGCTATACATTCGCCATCACGGGATTAGGCTGATCTTCCCAGGGTTTTTATCATTCCTTGCTTCCTTCCTTTCTCAATTCAGTTCTCTTTCTCTTTTGACTCTGACTTGCACAGTTCAGGTTCCAGCCTCCATAATGGAAGGAATATCCTACAGGCTCTTAGCTGTAGAGTGGCTTCCAGCTTTCCTGTTATTTCCTAAATGAAACTTAGTTTCTCTTCTGTCCATGTGCCAGCCTCAGAAACACTTCCTTATAAAAGTTGTATTCCTAACTATAGTGTTTTTTCTCAACATGTGTTCTTTTCTGCAATATAAAGTTTCCTGCTACCCAGCAGGATGTTTGCAGGTTTGTGACAGAAATACGTGACTGGTAGGAATCACAAGAGCAGCTATTCTGAGAAAGCACTCTGGACATGTACCACAGAAATGAGAGGTAAACAATTTGCATCCTAGTTTCTGAGAATATTGGTGTAGGGACATTGTGAACCAAAACAATATTAATTGCTTGAATACAGTTAACATGCACAGTTTTTTCTGAACACGTCAAAGCATAAGAGGTGAACAGTGGGTACCAGGAGAAGGGATTTAACACTTTCTGATCCTATGAAAAGTTTCCTCTCTCTAAACTGCTTGCATGCCAAAGAAAACTGATATTGACATTTGTAATAGCCCTTAAAAACTAGCTATCAGCTCTTGAAGGGTCCCTAATTTTCTTCTGAGAGCCAGTTTGCTTTAGTGATTAAAGCATCAGGCTAGAAACCCAGAGACTGTGAGTTCTAGTTCCACTTTAGGCACAAAGCCAACTAGGTGATCTTAGGCCAGTCACTTTGTCTTAGGCCTTAGGAAGGATGTAGTGGCAAACTACTTGGAAAAACCTTCCCAAGAAAACTGCAGAAGCTCAATCAGGCAGTCTCCAGTCAGACAGTATGGAACAGAAAAATAATAAAAACCCTTTTAACCAGTAGTCCTGAGCTACTTATCCTTTGTTGTATACTGTATACATCCTGTTTGATTGTTTGTCTGAGAGTTGGTAGTTCTTTCATTGGGGTATTGTTTACTGATAGATTGTTGGTCCGGTATTAACCCTGGTGTTAATCTTTGCTAAAATCGTGTGAATTGCTGATGAGGAAATGTTTTAGTCTTTTTGTTTTCTTTTTGGCTTTATTGTCTCTTTTGAATACTATGTAAATATTGTTTGTGTTGTTAAACCTAAAGAAGGATCAAACCATCAGCATCCTGTGAGCAGACAAAGGATGAACCCCACTTATTATGGACAGATCACAATATAAGACAAAGGTTAGGTTTAGGTTTAGGTTTATTAGATTTGTATACCGCCCTACTCCCGAAGGACTCAGGGTGGTGAACAGCCAACAATAAAAATACATGTATACAAAATTTAAAAACCCAGATAAAATCAAATTAAATAGATTTGGCCCAGACAGAATTAAAACACCCCACACAATTTTAAAAAGATTAAAATTTAAACACTAAAAGAGGAAGAGATGTTAGGCCAGGCTCGCCTGGTGAAATAAAAAGGTCTTAAGAGCACGACGGAAGGTGCGCAGATCCGGGATCCTCCGTATCTCCAGGGGGAGCTTGTTCCAGATAGTAGGTGCCCCCACAGAGAAAGCTCTCCCCCTGGGGGCCACCAGTCGACACTGTTTGGCCGACGGCATCCGGAGGAGCCCCTCTCTATGAGAGCGTACCGGCCGGTGGGAGGCTATTGGTGGTAGTAGGCGGTCCTGCAAGTACCCAGGTCCTAAGCCATGGAGCGCTTTAAAGGTGGTAACCAAAACCTTGAAGCGCACCTGGAAGACCACCGGGAGCCAGTGCAGCTCGCGCAGGAGAGGTATTACATGGGACCGCCATGTCGCTCCCATCACCACCCGCGCAGCCGCACTCTGCGCCAGTTGGAGCCTCCGGGTGCTCCTCAAGGGGAGCCCCATGTAGAGAGCGTTACAGTAGTCCAGACGGGAAGTGACGAGGGCATGAGTGACCGTGAGTAAGGAGTCCGGTGAACCTGATAAATCAGGTGAACCTGATTTATCAGGTAAACCTGATAAAAAATCAGGTGAACCTGATAAAAAATCCTCCCGGTCACGGCCATCAGGTGCCCTTCTAAGGACAGCCGTGAGTCCAGGAGGACGCCCAAGTTGCGTACCTCTCCGTGGGGGCCAATGATTCGCCCCCAATAGTCAGTGATGGTGCCAACTGACTATATCGGGACGTCGGAAACCACAGCCACTCGGTCTTGGATGGGTTGAGCTGGAGCCTGTTCCTCCCCATCCAGATCTGCACGGCCTCCAGGCACCGGGACATCACTTCAAGGGCATCATTGGGGTGGTCTGGGGTGGAGATGTACAACTGGGTGTCATCAGCGTACTGGTGTACTTCACCCCAAAACCACGGATGATCTCATCCAGTGGCTTCACATAAATGTTGAACAGGAGGGGCGAGAGGACCGATCCTTGTGGCACCCCACATATAAGGGGCCTCGGGGTCGACCTCTGCCCCCCTGTCAACACAGACTGTGACTGGTCGGAGAGATAGGAGGAGAACCACCACAACACAGTGCCTCCCACCCCCATCTCTTCCAACCGGTGCAGCATGATACCATGGTCAATGGTATCAAAAGCTGCTGAGAGATCTAACAGGACCAGGACAGAGGAGCACCCCCTGTCCCAAGCCCTGCAGAGATCATCAACCAACGTGACCAATGCCATTTCCGTGCTGTACCCGGGCCTGAAGCCCGATTGGAACGAATCTAGATACGTCGTTTCATCGAGGTGCCGGGGGAACTGTTTCGCAACCACGCTCTCAACAATCTTCGCCACCCTGCTGATGCTGTTGAAAAGAATTACTGGAAGACAAAGAAACCTATATCATAGTTAATACCAATACAATACAGAAACTAGACAACTAGATTAACAGAATCCTTGGTAATGTTACCAAGAAAAGTCATATTACAAAAGAAGAATAGCGGCAGATGAAAAGCAAGGGATTCCCTCTCCCAAACACTGACAAATGGCACTTTCGTCTAGCACTGATGATGTTACTTAGTTGGTAATGCAAAGTCTGCAGGAAAATAACCAAACTGAGAGAGCATCAAGGACCCCAGAGAAGTGTATATTTGCACTTCTCTGCTGCCATTGGTGAAAAGCAGATGTAAGAGAAGGAATAGCACAGGTGTCAGCAACTCGTGGCTCTGGAGCCACATGTGGCTCTTTCAGCCATCTGCTGTGGCTCCCGATGCCACTGCTGCTGCCGCCTCCATGGCTCGCCTGCACAAGTGAAAGTTAGTGCACTTCATGATGGGGGAGATGGGTCCCTTCCTCCTCCTGGAGCCCATTATGACGCAGAGCCACAATGTGACTCTCCAACAGCAGCGCTGTTGGCTGCAGCGCAGCACGGCACAGGTCAGTGTCTAGGGGCGGAGAGCAGGTTGGGCCTCCAGCACCAACCAAGGCTGGAAGCAGCTGCCCGCCATTTCATGCTGCAGTCGGGCAGCAAGAGACAGAGAGAGACAGAGAGACAGAGTGAGAAAAAGAGAGAAAGAGAGAGAGAGAGGGAAAGAGAGAGAGAGAGAGAGTCATGTGACTGAGTGGGAGTGAGTGACATCAAGTTGGCCACTCCTACTCAGGTTTTGTGACTCCCTGTATTTTCTTTTCTGTGAGAAACGGGTCCAAATGGCTCTTTGAGTGTTTAAGATTGCAGACCCCTGGAGGTGGAAACAAAAAGGGGATCAGGCTAGAAGCCCTACATAGCCACAAGCAAACTAGGTCTACCCCCTCCCCCCGCCCGAGTGACTCAGAGAACATAACCAAGGTAAGAGACTACCAAGGACCTCAGAGAGAAGTGTATATTTGCACTCTGATGTCATTGAGAACATCTGCTGAGAAGCAGATGTAGAAGAAGGAATGATAGAACATGAAAGCTGAGTGAAAAGGGAGGTTATGTTAGAATCCTCTAGAATTACATATTCACAAACATCTAAATCCAACCTCCCGTGAGTGTCATTAACCCTTAGCTAATTCAAACCAGGTTCTAACTTCAAGATTCCTATGCGTAGGCTTTTAGCAAGAAACCAGCTTAATTGAATCTTCATGTGTGGACCTGGTCTTTCACACCCCATAAAGGGGAGAAGTGAAAACATCAGTCTAATTCTTGTTTTTCCTCCTATTTCTTCACACCTGGAGTAAGGAACCTTCCTGTTCAGGAATGGTTGAAGATCTTGCTGCTTGGAATAACCTCCCCACAAGCGACATTAGCCTTAGCATTGTTTTGCTGTGTGAATGGACCAGAACAGAAAGCTTTCAGTACCATTGGAGGCAAAAGTATAGCTGCATTTCCCCTTCTGTCCTTCAAAACCTCATGAGGACCGGTCTCTTGACTTCTTGAGATAGCTATTTCAGGCTGCCTAGTGGTTAAGTCAGGCTTGTTTCTAAAGAAAACTGTGTTGCTTCCTTAGTCGGGAGGGTGGTCAGTATATCCGGATGTCCCTTAAAAACCAATATTAAGTGCCATTGTTCTTGATCATCGCTAGCTGTGAATACAAATAAAATATTTGAATGTAAGGCATATTTTGAACAACCTTGCATAAAATATAGTTAAATTATTACAATAGAGCTTGTTTATTAAAATAATGAAGTGATGTTATTTCTCCATTCCTGGTGTCTTAGTACCTGATATTATTCTAGTCCTGTTTCCATGGAAACAGCACACACTGTTCCTTTTGCTTGACCTGAAGTTCAAGCCCTGCTGATGCTGTTGAAATGCCAAGAAACACCTACACTTTTATTAAAAACAAAAATTAGATATGCAAAAAAAATAAATAAATAAATAAAGGAAAAAAGTAAAGACCCGTGATTTATATTCCGGCAAGGGAGAGGAATAAGAATAGCTATGACAAGGAAATGAGAAATAACTGTTTCAACTATTTTAGCAGCATGCTACATTCAATTTGTCAAATCACTTAGATTTGGATGGAATCATTATCTATTAATGCTTGTACGTTACGTGTTTTGTTTCTGAGAAGTTTCATTAGATGGCCAAAAGCTTGCTGTTTTAACAAGTATATTTTGGAAAGTATAAAGTTAAGCTGTTTCTAAAGCTGTGTGTCAAGTTGTATAGATCGTAACAAAGAAAAAATAGAACTAAATCAGGACTAAATTTACATTAGAAACTTAATTCACAGCATTTTGTTACAAGCACCACTGACCTAAAATTGTAGAAATATCAGGAAATCAATTGTACTTCAGTAAATTCTAATTTAGTGACTCTAGCTAGAAATCTGAACAAATGAATAGTCATATCATATTTACTCTAGTGGGAGAAGTGTATGAGCACAGACTATTCCTTTTAGAACATAATACAGGATTAAAGACTAATTATACATGTAAGTAGTAGCAATTTGGTATCTCTTATTTTTCTTATACCTAATCTGGGATAAATTCAATTTTGCAATAGACAATGAGATGAGGCAGAATGCAGTTGAGCTACAACTGCTGAAAGTCCAATTTTATTATTTATGGTTTACACAAAAGGCTAGTATGTTTTCTAACTATATATGCTAATTAGTTGGCCAAAGGAAAAGTATCCTTGGTTCAAGCCACTGTCAGTAGATAAGTATTTTTGGTACCTACAATACTTAAACTCCTTCTCATCAGGTTCTGTAATTTATTCTCCCAAAGTTTCTCAGTCTCTGTCTCTGTCTGTCTCTTCTCTGTCTCCGTCTCTGTCTCTCTCTGTCTCCCTCTCCCTCCCTCCCAATCTTTGTGAATTCTGCAAAACTAGATGCATAAGAAAAAATTGGAATAAGTAATAGCATGTATAGGGCACCATTTCACTATTTCAGTGCTCCTGATTAGGATTAGGAGACTCATTCCCCAGCTATTTTGCAATGAGAAGAAAAATTAATTGACACCAATGGGATATATTTATTTATTTTGTAATCTTCCAATACAAACACAGATGGGGTGGGTGGGTGTTCCTACCCACATCAGGATTCCAATCTGAATTGCCTATTCATTTACTTTTTGAAATCTACTCTAAAAATTATTCTAATGGTGTATTACACCTAGCTTGGCTTTCTGCAAACAGCAAATAGATTTTTTATATCCACCACGTGGTGCAAATGAGAACTCCGGCGGAAGTCAATTGGTGAGGTTAAGCTGCATTTAACCACCTTAAGACTATATTAAAAGCAAAACTGCACACGTACAAAATGGACACAAGGTGTTGATAAAATCGTGACATAATAAAACACCTTTTAGCATAATGTGGTATTGCTGGCAAGTGGTGAATTACAGAGGTGGACATAAAAAAGCTAATGGAAAGTAGGTCACTGGAAGATATAGAGAAATGAGAAACAGCTTCATAAGAAAGAATGGAAATGTTATGGTAATTAAAAAAAAATACAAATTTACTATTGAGCAGGAAATTAGAGCAAATAAAGCCTGTACTGTAAAGTAAAAGAGGAAGCACTTAATGGCCTCTCTTTAAGTCACACTTCAAAAAGATTATTGTTAATGTGTGCTAAATAAAATGATGTAGGAAGAAACAGAATAGAAATCTAGTAAAAATTAACATTTTAGAACATTCAAATTGGCCAGATGGTCATAAAATTTATGTTTGCAAATTGCTAAACAGACAGCTAAATCATCCTTAGAAAGTGTCTAAAATCCATAAAACTATCCATAGCAGGAAATAGTTAAATATTATTTTTGCAGAAAGTTGGGGGGGGTGTCATATGGAATAGGTATAAATGTTCATGATTGATGCCCTCGTGCCATTGTCATCTCGGATAAATAAATTTTGAAGTTTTTTGATAATGCTGCAACATCATGCAAAGCCTACATGATTGGAAGTGAAAAAAGAAATGTATTGTGGATTACAATATTTCTGTTGTTCCATTTTCAACTGGTTGAAAAATGGAGAAGTGTTGAGTTAGGGTGCTTAATTCATAGAGTTCCTGGTGCTATAAATCAAAAAGCATTGAGTGAGGGTTTTTTTTTTTTTGTCTTCTTAATGGATTTTCTCCAGAAAAAAATCTGAAAGAGAAAATATTTGGAAATGATGGAAGGTTACAAATGGAGGACAAAATGGAATCTTCTGTTAAAAAAAATAAATAAATCCATGAACAATAAAGAGTAATGCAAGTAAATCCTTTGAAACGGTTTATATTTATGCTTCTTTTAGTTGTCTTTCTTTACGTGGCTCTTCAGAAACTGTCATGTTTTATTATGTAATGGCTTTTATCGAAAGAGCTAGCTTGTTCATGCCACTGTAAATATGACCATTTTTCAAGATGTCTCTGATTTTTTAAAATAATGTTTTGGGGAAACACAGACATGTAAATCTTGAATTCAATCTGTATTCCATTTATCTATTGGTCTGAGAAAAGTCTGAAGATCAAGTCATGCATGTTTCTCAGAGGGAACATCCTACAGTACTTGCAGCATGCAGATCTGCTGTTGTAAATTCTTACTGGAAAAAAAATTATATTTTTTAAAAAATATATAAATATATATAAAATCGTAACTTGAAAGGGTCATTGAACACATCGATTCCAATCCCCTACTCAGTGCACAAATGCAAATTAAAGTATGCCTTAAAGATGGGTATCCAGGCTCTGTTTGAAAACATTCAGTGAATGGAAACTCATCACCTCCCTTGGTTCCTTTTCTCATTAGCTTCTTCTTCCATGAAACCCTACGTATCATTGCTCTGAGTTTATTAAAATTCATTTCCTTTAAAAGGCATGTTTCATTATTTTCAGCTTTGGATTCTCTTAAATTAAAAAAAAAAAATTCCAGCATTATGTAATCACTTTCCCTGAAAGTTCTCACAACATCTACATTGTCTAGTAAAATCATTTACATTGGGTAGGGTGACATCAACAATGTCTCCTTAATTCTCTGAAGGATAAGATTGTCAGCAAGTTATGTTAGGAATTTCCTGGAATAACCGTGTTTGGTAGAGTTGGCCTTCTAGCTGGTCATTACAAGTAGTCCTCGGCTTACAACAGTTTGTTTACCGACCACTCAAAGTTACAACAGCACTGAAAAAAGTGACTTATGGCCGTTTTCACTTACAATCGTTGCAGTCCCCAAAGTCACATGATCAAAATTCAGACGCTTGACAAACAGCATGAATTTAGGATGGTTGCAATGTCCTGGGGTCAGCTTTTGAAGCCTTCTGATGAGAAAACTCATTGGGGAAGCCAGGTTCGCTTAACCACTGTACAACTAACTTAACAACTGCAGCAGTGGTAGGATTTAGCCAATTCTCTCCAGATCGTGTGAACCAGTAGCAGTGATGCGGGAGGCTCAGCCCACCCGCCTGGACATAATGCATGACTACTGCGCATGTGCAGGCGTTGTGCATGCACAGAGGTGGCACGTGCACTCACATTTGCGAACTGATAAGGAAGGTAAGTGAATCCTACCTCTGAACTGCAGTGATTCATTTAGCAACTGTGGCAAAAGATCGTAAAATGGGACAAAACTCACTTAACGAATGTCACGCTTAGCAACAGAAATTTTGGGCTCTATTGTGGTCACAGGTCTACCTGTATAAAGTTTTCTATCAATGATAGTTCATAGTTTTTAAAATATTTACAGTCTGCTTTTAGAAAGTGCCAGCCACATACTGTCTCTTGGTGGGTGGGAAGGATGTTAACAAGAACATTGCTTTCATTTTTCTCTTCCATTTTTTTCATCCCATTATGCCAGCTAGGTTCCCTTAGATTTACCTTTTACAAGTACGGAAACTTTAACTTATACTGCTTCTATTCTTTTTTAAAGAAGTTGTATCCTTTAATTGTTGTTCTCTAGTCATGAAAATTTTCCAGCAGAGTTACATTTGAATCATGAGAATGAATCATGGCCCACTATTGAGGTGTGATTATATTATCTTTAGGTCCGAATAAATTGAATTATTTATATGGTACACAGTAAAGAAGGTTAATCACAGTTTTAATCATAATTCTCTGCTGAGAGTTTTCCATCTTTAGATTTAGTCTCTCTAAGGAATATATGCAAGGGACCGAAAATGTTAAGTGGAAGTATTGTCTTCAAGCTAGCATGAGACGAATCTCTTGCCCTTTTCTATAGAGCTGGATTATAATTTAATGACCTCTTCTGAATTCTGAGGCCAGCAAAAAGATATTATCTTTGGCCAAAGGACAGAAGGCAGCTAACATGTATAAAAGGTTAATCTATTTAATAATGGATTCTTAGCTTTTTGTTTCATCTCATGGATTTGGGCCTCCGACCAGTGTCTGATATCCAGGCCCAGGCTTGGTAGTTTGTAAAGTAATAACAGCTACAATTAGGAAAGAGAAATTCTGAGCATGTACAGAATCATTCATCTCTATTATTAAATTCAGTCACCACATAGTGCAGCCTGTTTCTATACCTGGGATTTGCAGGCAGAAATACCAGATAAGGCAAACTAAGGTGGGGTCTTCTTTCTTTTCTTCTTCTCTTCTTCTTTCCCCTCCTCCTCCTCCTCCTGCTTCTTCTTCTGTTTCTCCTTCTGCTGCTTCTGCTTCCTCCACCTCCCCTTCCTCCCCTCCCTTCTGCTCCCCCTCTCCGTCCACGTCTTCCTGTTCTACTTTTTCCTCTTCTTTCTCTTCTTCCTCTCCCCCCCCTCCTCCTCCTCCTGCTATTCTGAAAGATAATTTAGACAAAATGGAATTCCACTCTTCTATTGTGTAAGAAGTGTAGAAAGACCTTAAATGGCTGCAATGTTCCTGCAATTCACCAGTAATGTTAATGGTGACATTAAGCCACTCCAGTAGGAGTTAGTGAAGCACATCAAATCTCACAGAAATCAGAACAAAAAAAAAAGGCTTTTTTTGTTGGGGGGCGGGGAGAGGAAAAACTAATGGAATAGGCAGCAGAGAATCCCCACATAGTGGGTAAAAATTTATACAAAAAGGCTGGGAAGAGGTTGTACAAAGAGAACGATATTTGCAATCAGAGTGATGCCATTTTTGAATATGATGGAGCTGATTATTTTGGACTGAAGCAGGTGTCTGAGAGGTTAACTCTTAAAAGCCAGTTATTTAAGGCAGCTTACAAAATATTTATGTATACTGTAGTTTGTAATCTCTAATGCTGCCTGGCAGTTAATAACAAAATAGCATATTTAATAATTAAAACATCTGTGGTAATAATGATAATAAAGTTAAGTTAAAATTAAAAACTGAGCAAACCACCAAAACAATAAAACGCAAATTAGTTCCCCAAAGTCACTTGGAACAATGCCATTTTAACTAACTCCCTAAAGGTGGCCGCAGAAGAGACTGCTATACAGAATAAAAACCTGAATAACAATAAACTGGAGAGAACTAAATAGAACTAAAACTGGTTTTCCAAGATTTGCCTAATTTCCCCAAGACATGATTGGTCTGGCCAATGATTGATCTGAACACGAAGCTCACTCTACTGGTAGCTTTCATCTTGCATCTGGGCAGTCTTTTCCTCCTCCTTTCCCTCTCTCTCTACTATGCTGTTTTGCATAAATAACTGCCTCTTTTGTAGTTCCAGAGAAACAATTTGGGAATGAAGCTTCATGCAGCGTTTGGATTTGAAACAGGGCAAATTAAGTTGATTTAAAACACCTTGGTTTTGAAAAATGAAATTCACTGCAATGTCTAGCTTCATCTAGATGAGTGTCAGCCATCCACGAGACTTCTATGGAATGACAAAGACCTTACTAGATTTGGGTAAATTAACAATAACTAACCCTTCCCCCGTGTGCTATTGTGTGAAATTATGTGATGGTGTCTAAAATTATACATACTTGTGTACCACATGTTTTGGAAGCTTTTTAACCTCAATTGTACTGAATTGTAGCTAATATCTATAGGAATCTAACTAGCATCTACTTTCATATAGCATTCAATTTACTTTGTGATATGTAATATGTATTAATCCAGGGGTCCCCAACCCCGATCCGTGAACTGGCACGGGTCCATGGCATGCCAGAAACCAGGCTGCGTGAACAAGCGAAGCCCCATTTGTGGGATGCAGGCAGCACACGAAACCACACCCCCTTCGGTCCGCGGAATAATCTCTCTCCATGAAACCGGTCCCTGGTGCCCGAAGTGGTTGGAGCTCACTGCAGTAGGCTGTTTATTCAAAGCACTTTAAAAATTGTACTTAGATGATATATTGAACTTTGGACTTTGCTTTGCTGTATTTGTCCATTCAGCCAAAGATTGTATGTAAACTTAGTTCAAAAAGTCCTGGGAAATAAAAACTGACCTTAGTTTTAAGGGTTGCTTTTTCTATAGAACACTAAATTATTACTCAGTTCCAACTGTTAAATTGCTATATTATTCTTGACTCTTTTCTAAGGACTCTTATCTGTAGTTGTGCCTTCAATTGATACTTGGAGTAAATTCCTTAGTTCATGAAATGCCCAAACCTCTTTTTTTCTAAAGAGGTCCAAACCCTTCAGTAGATGAGAAGAACATTGAATGTTGCCTTTAAGTGTGCATTACTTGCACTTTGATATATTGCATTTCATCTAGTGTAATGTATCCCTGTTTAGTACAGAATTGGATCTAAACTTTGAGGGGTCCAAATTAGAATATCTGTAGCAAAGTCTATGTTGCTTTCAGCCCCTAGATTGAAATAATTCTATTTCAACATGCTTGAAGTCAGCTTTCTCATTAATGTTTCTTTCCAGGTCATGATTAAAAATACTTGGTATACTCAGTTGTGCTGAGGATATTATCTTTGTTAACTTCAAACTGCTTCAGTTTTAAAATTGTTGTTGTCTGAGCGGAGTTGTCTAAAAAGAAATAAAGTGCCTCTCACATTTTGATAATAAAGGAAAAAAAAAACCATTTATTTATTAGAACAACGTCCTCACGAACTCATATGTAGCCAGGAAATGACCTCTGCTCCAAATTCCTTCCCTTTCCTGGCTTGCTCCCTTATTCTTATTGGTCATTCTCTAAATCATTCTACTGCAGTTTCTCTTACTAATCCCACAGGAATTTAACCCCCCCCCCCTTTACTATGTCAGCCCTGAATGAAATGCAACTTGAGAGGCTGACAGTTGTGCTTTTAATACATAGTATTGGGGGTATATATTTTAAGGAAAAAATATGTTATTTATTGCTTGAGTGTTTTCAATTGCCCATACCATAGTGACTCTTAGTGTAAACTAGTTGGTCAAGAACATTATTGCTTAGGAGTCTTTGTGCATTACTGGACTGTGGACAACTGTCCTCAGTGAAATTGTATTTTTTAGAAATACATCAACTATAATCATTTCCTTGGGGATTGTACGGAATTATTGTTGATAACTGCTCTTGAGACCTGTTCAGTGCTGTAAATTTTCTGAATTTAAGTTTTGTGTTGTAATTTGAGTTTTCACTTATATGCTTTAAGGAATCAGTTTTCAGCCACTGATCTATTTTCATAAATAAGATGACTGATGGAGAATGCAGAGAAGTCAGAGTTGAGTTTATTTATTTATTTATTTATTTATTTTATTATATTTATATGCCACCCCTGTCCCAAGGCACTCGGGGTGGCTTACAGAAATTAAGACTATAAAAACAGTAAAAAATAGCTACACAGACAATTAATATAAAACCCATCCAATTAAAACCACCCATCAGATCAGCAAATTTGTTGAAAAAGCCATGTCTTCAGCTCTCGTCAGAAAGAGTGGAGGTTGGGGGCTGTCCGGAGTTCCATGGGTAACTCATTCCAGAGGGTCGGTGTGGCCACAGAGAACGCCCTCATCCTGGGTGCCACTAGCTGACATTGTCTGGTCGATGGCACCCGGAGGAGGGCAGTCCTATGTGAGCGCACAGGGCGGTGAGAGGCAGGCAGAAGGTGGTCCTGTAAATACCCCGGGCCCATGCCATGTAGGGCTTTAAGGTAAGTACCAGCACCTTGAAGTGAATCCAAAGGACCACTGGTAACCAGTGCAGCTCGCGCAGGAGAGGTGTTGCACGGGAGTAACGAGAAGCTCCCATAACAACCTGCGTGGCCGCATTCTGGACCAGCTGGCGCCTCCGGGTGCACCCCAAGGGCAGCCCCATGTAGAGGGCATTACAGTAGTCCAAACGAGAGATGATGAGAGCTTGGGTGACTATGCGGAGGGCATCCCTATCTAGGAAAGGACGTAACTGGTGTACTAGGCGAACCTGTGCAAAAGCCCCCCTGGTCACAGCCATCAGATGGTCCGCTAAGGACAGCCATGAATCCAGAAGGACGCCTAAAATATGCACCCTTTCAGAGGGAGTGACTCCCCTCCCATCAAAAGAGATGGGGCCACTAGATCATTAGATGCCAGCAACCATAGCCACTCTGTCTTGGAAGGGTTGAGTCTGAGCCTGTTCCTACCCTTCCAGACCAGCACCACCCTCAGGCACTTAGACATCACGGAAAGGGCATCTCTGGGTTGGCCCGGGGTGGAGATGTGGATATGTTGGGTATCATCAGCATATTGATGATACCTCACCCCAAAACTATGAATGATCTCACCCAGTGGCTTCATATAGATGTTAAACAGCAAGGGGGAGAGAATTGATCCCTGGGGCACCTCACACGTAGGGGGTTTGGGGAGGATCTCTGACCCTCTGCCCAGACAAACTGAATACGACCCGAGAGGTAGGAGGAGAACCACTGCAAAACAGTGCCCCCCATCCCCAACCCCCCGAGTCGTTGCAGTAGGATACAATGGTCGATGGTATCAAAAGCCACTGAGAGGTCAAGTAGGACCAGGATGGAGGAATAACCCCCATCCCCGGCCGGCCAGAGATCATTCACCAGAGCGACCAATGCCGTTTCCATGCTGGGTCTGTGCCTGAAACCCGATTGGTACGGGTCTAGGTAATCCGTTTCCTCCAGGAATTGTGGGAGTTGGTATGCCACCACAGACTCAACAACCTTCGCTATAAAGCGAAGGTTGGAGATGGGACGGAAGTTGTTCAAGGAGGCCGGATTGAGGGCAGGCTTCTTGAGAAGGGGTCGAACCACCGCCTCCTTAAGGGTGGCGGGGAAGACCCCATCCCTCAATGAAGTGTTAACAATCACCTGGATCCAGTCTCTAGTCACCTCTCTGGTTGCCGTGACAAGCCAGGAGGGACATGGGTCCAACAAACACGTGGAGGCCCCCAATCTACCCTCAATCCTGTCCACTTCATCTATGGATACAGGGTCAAAGTCAACCCAGATGTCACCTTCAAGACTTGCTCCCATCTCCTCATCAGACCCCGTCCAGTCAGAGTCTAAACCCATCCGGACCTGAGCGATTTTGTCTTGCAGGAATTGAGCGAAATCCTCAGCACTGCCCTGCAAGGAGTCCTCCCTTGCTCCCTGGTTGAGAAGGGAGTGGGTGACTCAGAACAAGGCTGCTGGGCAATTCTCTGGAGACGCAATGAGAGCAGTGAAGTAATCACGCTTCGCCGCTTCCATCGCCACAAGATAAGACCTAATATAGGTTCTTAACTGTATTTGATCAGACTCGGAATGTGAAGACCTCCAACAGCCCTCTAGGCATCTCTTCTGACACTTCATCTCCCTGAGCTCCGCAGTAAATCATGGAGCTGCACGGGATCCCTGTTGAAGGAGAGGCCACAAGGGGGCGATTTGATCTAATGCTCTGGTGGCAGCCTGTTCCCAGGTCTCCACCAGGGCCTCTGGTGAATCACGGGATGGGGTGTGGGAAATGTCCCAAGCTCCATCAGGAATCTTTCAGGATCCATCAGGCGCCTGGGGCAGAACTAACATATTGATCCCGCCTCCCAGAGGTGGGGGTTAGTGGATAGAAAGTCCAGCCTAAGGAGGTAATGGTCAGTCCATGACAGGGATTGAATAAATAATTCCCCCCTACCCTGAAAATTTATCTACTGCCCAGAGATGAAAATCAGGTCAAGTGTGTGTCCACCACTGTGAGTTTGACCCTGTACAACCTGAGTCAGGTCCATGGCTGTCATGGAGGCCATGAACTCCCGAACCAGTTCAGATGTCTCGCTGGCTGATGGGAGATTAAAATCTCCCACTACCATCAGGTTGGGGAGCTCAACCGTCAGTTCGGCTAAGACTTCGAGCAGTGCAAGCAGGGCTGAAGACATGCAGCTGGGAGACAGGTACCTAATCAACAGACCCGACTGTCCTCCAGGGCTCCATTTCAACAATAGAGATTCACACCTGCCTATCTGAAGGACAGTGACCTCCCTAGGACTAAGACTTTCTCTAATAATAACCGCCACCTCCCACCCCTTCCCTGGAGTCACAGCTGATGCAGCGCACGGAAACCCAGCGGGCATAGATCGGAGAGAGGAACCCCTCCCTCTGGGCCCAACCAGATCTCAGTGATACAGGCCAGGTCTGCGCCCCCCTCATTAATACGCTCATGCACGAGGGGGGCCTTGTTCACAACAGACCTGGCATTTACATACACCACTCGGAGTCCGGGTTTCTGAACTCCCATCCCCCCAGATAAACAGGAAGAGCGAAGGGGAGCAGGGTGTGCCACTGCCTGCAAGCGGGGCCACGCCCCACTGATGTCATAGCGCCCTCTGCTTCCCTTACCTCTGCCCCTATCAACCACCACAGCAATAGAATGACCCCGACCCTATTGTACCTCGTCCAGCCCCCTCTCCCCGTCCCCCCCACTGCAACCATCCGACAGGCTAGGTTGCTGATCCATAAGGACCCCCCCAGGTCCATTCTTCACAAGATTACCCACCCCACTCCTACAACCCCTTAAAATTTTAGCTAAAAATTTAGACAAAAAGCCCCTCACCCCCCTCTTCGCAGCATGCCAGAGTTGGCAATAGACTGATCTGCCTGATGGTCAGTGATTGCAAGGAGGCAAAAGCTCAGCCAGGAACTGGTCAACCACTGGTCAACTTGCTGGCAAGGTTGAGGCAAATTTGGGCTGATGAGTGTGGGAGACTAAATCTCTTTACCCCACAGTCCAAGATTTAAAGGCTGCTCAAGCTTTCCCTAGACCTATAGATAGATATAGGGATAGAGAGATAGAGAGAGATAGAAATAGATAGGTAGATAGATAGATAGATAGATAGATAGAGAGAGAGAGAGAGAGAGAGAGAGAATTATTTATGGTTTGTAGTATCTGAGCCAACTCAATTCAAGCATTTTACAGCTTGGCATAGAACAGCAAATGGCCCCAGTCAGGTTGCCCCATTTATTCATCAGGTTGCTGAACACCCAGGTAGACTGGATATCTACCAGGTAAAAGGAAAGCAAAGTAATTCAAATCAGCGGTCTGAGCAGCTCATCTCACATTGCCTAGTAGAAGGGCTGGCCTAATGGAGCAGTTCCCATATTATCAGCATGTGTGAATAACTACAGCAGGAGGTGATTCAAACTTTGACAGAAAATGAATGGATTGATGTTATGGTCCTTCTACCTCTCATCCAAGGCTTGGTTTCTCCACACTCCTCTCACCCCTCCCCTCTGTTTCATTTCTGCTGCACATAATTGTGCCAGTTCATAGCAAAAAGCAAGACTATATTTATAGGATATAAAAATGAACATGCTGTACCTTCCTTTTCATTTATTTATCAAAACACTCGGCACGTTCCCATATATGTTACAAGTCATTACTGTTCATATGCAACTTTTTTGTTACCAGTTACGTGGACTATAGAACAATTTTATTGTGATCCTGTCCTCTCTGTTGTTTGGCAGTCCTAAATAGCAAGCTCAGATGGTCCATGTCAACAGCATCAGATTGTGTTGACTGAGGTAAGCGGAATCTCAAAGACAGCACCATTGCCCATCTCAATAAATAGTTTCCATAGAGACCACAAAGAATGACATTTGTAGAATAAAATATTAAATACCTAATCTAGTACAGCGATTTTCTCTTTAATTTGATATCACATATGCAAGTTTTTGGCTTCCCTCATTACAGTTGGTCCTTGACTTGCAAGCTAAATTGGGATCAAAATTTCCATTGGTAAGCAAAGTGGCTGCCCAATTTCACATTTTTGCTATGGTTGTTAAGTGAATCAATACTTAAGTGAATCACATGGGCATTAAGCAAATCTGGCTTCCCCTATTGAGGTGCTTTGGAAAATAAATTGATTCCTTCTTCTTCGTTTCAGCCTCCTAAATACTGGAAAACTGCTATCTTGTCCCACCTAGTCCTTCTTTTCTCTAGACTAGCCAAACCCAAATCTTGCCACTGTTCTTCATATGTTTTAGTCTCTAGGCCTTTAATCATCTTATTTGCTCTTCTCTGCACTCCCCCCCCCCCAAATATCAACAACGTTTTTGTAATGTGGTGACCCAAACTGGATGCAATATTCCAGGTGTGGCCTTACTAAGAATTTATATAGTGGTACTAATACTTCATGTGAGTTTGATTCTATGTCTCTGTTTATACAAGCAAAGATTGTATTAGCTTTTTTGGCTCAATTTTAAGTGATTGTCCACCAGGACTCAAAGGTCCTCTCGCAGTTACTGTTTTTGAGCCAGGTTTCACCTAATCTGCACTTGTATCTTTGGTGTTTCCTTCCCAGGTATAAAACCTTGCTTCTCTCCACATTAAATTTCATTTTGTTGCATAGAGCCCATTGTTCAAGTCTGTCACAATGTTTTTGGATCCTGAGCTTCTCTTCTGGGGTGTTAGCTATTCCTGCTCTGGGCAATTGTACAATAAAACATCCAAATATATAAGGCAGTGTATTAAACAATTAAACTATGAAAAACATTTTCTTAAGTCTCTCTTTCTCATGCTAAATGACTCTGAAGGCAGAGTCATTTATTTTTTTTTTAAAAAAACAAGGTAGTAAATCAGCTATCCAAAATTATCATAACCTCTTATTCCTCTTTCTCATTTTACTTAGCCTTTCAAAAAGTGCTTTGGAATTTTCAAGCTTCTCCAAGACTTAAATGCACCTCCTGCCTCTGCTCTAATTAGTAGCAATCAGGAAGGCTAGTTGGGGACACCTGGAGTCACAGCATTGTGAAGTGTTGCCTGATGGCTACAGACGTTGCCATATGTTTCCCCGAGAAAGATTGCGATCATCTCTTATCAACAGGAATCCCTGATAGGAGATGAAAGATGGTCTCTTCATTTTTTATTTTTGTCCTGCATCATTTTCAACACGCGCAAGAAACTTGTTGATCAACTTAATACTCTTTCCGCTGAGAAGGAACTTAGATGATACCAAAGCACTGTGACCCCCACAATACAAGCCATCTGGAACTCAGCGAGACATCTGATGGAAGGTCTTTGCAAAGGAATGACAGTTCTTCATGGACCATATGCCACTGCCCAGGGCAATCCAAGAAGCTGATCATGATATGCATGCAAGCGAATCTATCTAATGCAAAACAACTGTAATGATCTCATTCTAATGGAGCTTATCTACCTATTTTAGTTTATTGTCAGTATTCATCTCAAACCTTTTTCCTAGAGAGAAAACTGAGTACAACTGGAAGCAGGCTTAAGACATGTAAATCAGTATAAATTCCTTCTGTTACCTTGTCCAAGTAGCCACTATTGTGTTTCTTTTCAAATTTCTTTATAAAAGATGGTTTTTTAAAAAAACTGTCTGCTTCAGTTTGCAGTTTTCCTTAATATATAGAGCTTTTGCATTCAGTTTCTCCTGTAATACATAGCTGTCAACATAATTTTTCTCAGAATCACTTCCTTTAATGTGGATTTTTCTATTGTTATTCTTGGTTATGTAAATCTTGCCAGTACAGCAAACCTCTGTGATTCATAAACTCCTGGTGGAATTTATGGTGACACCAGCTCCGCCAATTAAAAAGAAAAAAGAAAAAAGCTTGAGCCAAGCTATTATTACCGGGGTCAGTTTCAATGTATTGTTTCTGGTTTTGATAAAGGGGAATATTTGTAACTCAGAGTTGAAATGAGGGATCCTTGGTGCTCTCTGAGCTCGATTGTTTTCTTGCAAATGTTTCATTACCCAAACACGATAACATCATCAATGTTTCTGGTTTGTTTTAGGGACAAACATAAAAATAATAACTTGGGCTGGGAGTTAAGGGAAAGAATTTGAAGAACTAATATAAGTAAGTTTCATTAATCTCAACCATGTACCTTCTTGATGTAAAGATTTGGGGGGGGGGTATGTGTGGAAGGAAAACCATTTATAAAACAAATCTAATTGGCCCTAGGATTTGCCCCTGAAACATTATGAGGAACCTTGGAGTATAAAGGAATAGTGCTATATGAGTAACTAGCTTTGTTATTAGTACAATTAAAAATATATACACATTTTTAGGGGCTTAGTTCTAATAATTGCAATGTATAATTGAAGTCTTTGGAGGGCTACTTTCTTGATCTCGGGTTCTCTGGATACTTAGAAGGAGGCTTTTCACTGTATAAGGAATTATACAATTAAAAAATACATTATTCGAAAAGGAAGAAGTGATTTTATAGCCATTTCAATGCTTTGTGAGTTATGTAGTTTTAAAACCAACCTCTTTCTCTCTCTCCTCTCTCTCTCTCTCTCTCTTTTTCCCCAACCATACATGAATAGCTCAAGCTGTTAAACTGTATGCTGGTGATTGATCTCTTTAATAAAAGCACAGTTCCTTTTGTAAGGAAAGGGATAAACAAATGGACTTGTTTGTCCAGAGCTTTAGAGTTTATAGTAACTCTGGGGCATCAACTTTGTCTTCACTGATAACTTAGATGAAAGATATCAATTCAGCCTTCATGTGAGCAGTACAGAGTGAATATATGCATTTTTGCCTCTACTTCTGCAACCGTATCATTAGCAAAACAAAGTGCGTGAATACAAGCAAAGACATTTAACTTTAGGGTAATTTCCTTAAATCCCCAACTACTCCTCTGAGAATTTTGCATATTTAGAACCAATTTTGGGAGGAGAAGAAGAATCCGCAAGGGCACGTTTCCCTTTGATTCTAAATCACCATTGAGTCCAGAGTCATAATTACCGTGGCAGATTATTTGTTCTTATTGAGCTTTGCCAAGAAAAAGAATATATGTGGCAGTGCAAGCCTGAACTGTTAAGGATTGGTCTCTCCAAAATACAGTAGATTTGCTAACTGAATGCAAAAGGGATGGAGTGGGTGCTCATTGGTGTATGTGTGTAAATTGGGAATAGATAGGAAACTCTTCAGTTTTGTAATGATCTATAATTATTTCACTTTGTTTTCTTTATTTCTCTGAAGCTTTGTTCTTAGGGATTGACAGACAGGGTAGATTGAAGGCCACCTTGATGTCCCACTCCAAAGAACCACAACTGTTGCTGGGGTGTATGGTCTTTACATTTTTTTTTAAACAAACAGAAATGCTGTTGTAAAGCAAAATTCCAGACCCAGGTGCCATTTTATTGTCTCAGAGTGATTTTTGTGAGATTAAAACAATATTGTGACTTCTGACACAAAGTAATGGAAGAACCTCAAATATTTCTACCTGAAATATTCCTCCATTTCCTTAGTTGAGATTATGCGATGCCAAACATTATGTGATGCCAAGATCCACTTGAAATCATTACACATTATTTATACTGTCTAGCCAATTCTTAAACTCACCACTGAGTTATACCCACAATATTGTAGCCTCCGTGCATTAAAGCCCAGTGCTTGATATTTATGGAAGGTGTGCAGAAAAATCCTTGTAAGGACTTCTTGATAGTCATAACCAGCTCCATCCTGGGCCATTATTTTTGCTGGTGCCACATCTGCAGCCATTTTATGTGTGCATATTGTCCCTTTGTGGGAACCAAAAAGAAGCTATTTTCAGCTTCCTCTAACAATGCTCCAAATGAAAACTGTGTTGTAATTTCTTGTGCTGACTTGTCTCTAGGATCTACTGCTGTTAGCCCAAAGATCCCCTAATAATTCCAGTGCTACATGAGCACATTTTTGCTCTCTCTATGCTGCTTCTTGCAACCAGTGCTAAACTTGTTTACGGAATGTAGCTTATAATAGAAATAAATTGGTAGTTTGTTCTAATTGATAGTTTACTACTAAAGAAACTGGTAGTTTTCTACTGAACCTGATTTTAGTATTTTGGACTGCTTTGTGTTGTAAGTTGAACTGTTTTTAATTGTGTTTTATGTACTTAATTGCCTTTTTGTCAGCTAGTATGTTATTATTTTAGAAAGAAAGAGACTATAATTTTTAATAAATATGTTGGCATGACTAGGGAAGTATTCCCACATATACTTATTAATCTCTTTCCTACTTACAGTTGGGTGCAATAAGCCAGAATTCAGAAGAATTTGGATTTACCATAAAGAATAAGCTGTAGGATGAGGGATGCTACACAGTCTCGGCTATCACTGGGAACAATGAGGAATGCACAAGTTCGTTTGCTTTCTTTGTTGTGCTTACAAATTCTGGCAGATTTGCCTTGTCTCATCTTAATTTTGGCTTGCCAGTTGTAACTATCCCCAAAGAGCCCAGAAGCATCATGGGCTACTCTCAATAGACTTAGAAAATTGAATATATATATTGTCTTCCTCTATATACACACTCAATAAATGTGGCCTCATTTATTGACCATTTTATCAATGTTCAAACTATGAAATCGAAGGCATAATGAAATCTTGTGCCCAGGAGTGTCTATAGGGTATAGTCAAAAAGATCAAACTGGCAGCCACAACAGTGTGATCAGAGTAATGATGTTTTTTTAAATGTGAATTGCATAGATTATACTGTTGTAGTTGCCAGCATGATTCCCATGCTCAATTTCAGAAATGTATTTCAAATCCATCTGTTCCCCTAGTCTACTTAGAACTTTCCAAAAATCAACATTCTAATCACCCCTTTGTTATTTGTTAGAGAGAGAGAGAGAGAGATATTTTTAAAATCTCCATAAACTTATCTTTAAAACTTCTTTTGATAAGGATGAAAGGAAACTCACAAGGTGCGTTTTGTGAAACTTACCTATGGAAAGGCTCTTAATAGTTGAGAAGCGATTAATAAGCAATTTCCAAAAGGGATTTAGAAATGAGACTTTGCAGAACTCTGTATCCATAAAGACTACATGGTGGCTGGGAGTTTAGATGGAAATCCAATTTCCAGCAGCTGAACTCAGAAGCTGGCTGCAAAAGCCTCAGTTCCTATAGTTTACTCATGAAGCATCTGGAGTGCAAGTCAGCAATCTCACAATCTCTCCTTTATCCAGAGAGATTTGGCCAACAAGAAAATGGAGTCTAGCTGCTGAGCTCACTGCAATAACGTCTCTACTCCCTCAGAGACATCTAATTTACCATATGTCTCATTGAACACTCATCATCTTGATTTTTCTGACCACAGCTTAAACACACATGTGCTTGTGACTGTTGTATATTGCCTCCTGATATATTCCTGATGACCACAATTAAATCTGGTAGTATTCAGATAACTACAGTTTTCTGTTTAAGTATCGGGTTTGAAACAACCAAAATCTTAAACTAACTTCAGACTGTGATTAACAGCTTTATTACTTCAGGCCTGATAACTGTTCCCCAGTTTGGATTGAATAGGAAGCTATTATTAATATTCTGTTTTAGAGAGAGAGAGAGGAAGAGAAAGGGAGAGGGAGACTGTTATGGAGACAGGAATCATGCATATTTCAGTTCATATATTTTGTATATTTTATTTTTCTCCTAAGTGTTAGCTAACAAGAATACTTCAGTTAGATTGGCTATTCAATCTGGAAAAAAAGGATACAATAAATAAAAATAAATAATAATAAACTGTCACTGAGCATGACTGAGCATACATGTAAATGCAGTTAGTGCACAGCTATAATCTTAGAAGCCTCTATTTTTATTGCTAATGTCTCCAAGTGCTCACTCTAATGATGGAAAATGCCATACTGATCTGACCCTTACATAATATCCTCAATAAGTGACAGAAATTTCTATAGTTATTCACTGCAGAGAACATTTCATACTGTAGTGATATTTATTTCTATGGTTGACACTGTATTGTCCTTCAAAATTGCTTTAATAGGCTACACACAGCCCCCAGCGTGTCTTCCAGAGGCTCCCGCCGATCAGAACAGCTGAGAGGCGCTGCGAGGCAGCGCGGCGTGGGCGGGAGCGACGAGGAGATGGCGGCGTGTTTGAGCTGCGAGCGGGGAGCGGCGGCGGTGGTGAGAGGATGCCCAACGGCCGCTTTGCAAGGGGGCGCTTAGCATGAGACTCTGCTTGGTCGGGGAGGCGCTGGAGACGCTGGCTGCGCTGGTCACTGGGGTCACTGGGGCGGCTCTGTGTTGGTTTTCGGGCGCTCTAGTGGCAGGAGAGTGCCTGAAGACAGAGGAGACGGAGGAGATCACGATGAGAGACGGCGCTGATGGCTCCAGCGGCCTGTAGGCGACGCCGACGGCTCCGGTGGCCCCCCGGCTGGTTAGCGGACCCATTGGGGGCTGTTTATTGTTGGAGGGCTTTCTATGAGGAGTGGAAGACCCAAATGGGTCCAACGGGGTTGCCCCCTCGTGGCTACTGTTTGTGGGTGAAAATTCTCCCACCAGCAGTTTGTACTCATAATCTGGGGGCTACCCCCCCCTTTTTTACAGGAAGAGCTGCCCTCCTCTCCGCCCCCCCCCCCCAATCCCACTTGTCCTCCGCTGGCCCTCGAACTATTTCTGCTCCCCTGCTATTTGCCTGCTGTTCTCTGGAGCTGTGACTTTGAACTTGGCTTTATTCATCATCCCGCTGGCTGGCTGGCTATTCTGGAGAATAGGCCAGCTTCGGGAGGACTTATGGAGCCAGTTCTCTTCGACCTACCCTGAGGGATGTCACACCGGCAGGATGAACTTGCCTGGGCCACTGTGAGAGAGTGGCCTGGGACTTTCCAACTCTCCTGTCCCTTATGGGGACCACCGTGAGAGGGTGGTCAGGACATCCTCTCAGTTGGACAAAATATAGAGACTCCCAGCCGCTACAGTGAGAGGGTAGCGGCGTTTCTCCAGTCTGACCTGGTTCTCCTTTGGAACATCTTTATGGACCTTAGCCAAGCCTTCCATTCTCTTGCCCATGTTTTGGATGAGATGTATTCTCGGTCTGCGTTGCTTGCCCTGCGAGATTCCCCCCTCTCGTGGGCATGGCCCTCTATGTTATCGAGGGCCTACCTTAATGACGGGTTTTGGGACCCCGAGAGGTGGCATGTTGCAAAGAGGGGCTTGAGGGGTTTTTTAAGTTCTTTTTTAATTAGAGTTTTAGGGGGTTCCAGGGTGGGGGTGGGTGCGGGTTTGGGGGGGAACCCGCAGGGGAGAGGGACAGGCCCGGCTGCTTACGGTGCCATAGGGGGTGTAGTTTCTGGAGGCAAGAGGGCTCTTGTGGAGCCCTCTGTTGAGGGTGGCGCTATAAATGTGCTGTGTGGGAGGGGCAGATATGGCGTGAGCAGGGGACCATATCATGTGACGGGGGCACGCACTCGCTGTCTTCAAGCGATTGCGTGCCCCGGTCCCCCGAGCCATTCCCGTTCCCCGGGTTGTTTAGAGTCTCAGGACCCGAAGCTCCGGCTGCTGTTATGCAACGCAAGGTCCGTTGTCAATAAGGCCCCCCTCATATGTGAGCTCCTTCAAGAGGGGGGTGCGGACCTTGCCGGGATTACCGAGACCTGGTTGGGCCACGAGGGGGGGGTTCCCCTCGTGGAGATGTGCCCACCAGGTTTCCTTGCATTCCATCAGCCGAGAGCTCAGGGCAGGGGTGGGGGAGTAGCGGTCATTATCAAGGAAGGTCTGGATCCGAGGGAGACCACTGTACCTCAGATAGCCGGGTGTGAGTCCATCTTTGTGAGGTGGGGTCGTGGTGGGCAGATGGGTCTGTTAGTCACGTACCTGGCTCCCTGCCACGTGGCAACGACCCTGCCCGAGCTTCTCAATGTTGTAGCCGAGGTGGCGGTTGATACCCCCAGGCTTATGGTCATGGGGGATTTCAACCTGCCATCTATCGGTGAAACATCTGAGATAGCCCGGGAGTTCATGGCTTCCATGACGGCCATGGACCTGACCCAGGTAATTCAGGGCCCGACTCATATCGGTGGACACACCCTGGATCTAGTTTTTGTCTCTGGTCAGTGGTTGAGTGGTCTTGATATTGGGGATATAAGTATGGAACCCTTGTCATGGACTGACCACTCGCTCCTTCGACTCGACTTTCTGACCGCTGCACCTCACCGCAGGGAGGCGGAACCGACCAGGTGGTTCCGCCCCAGGCGCCTGATGGATCCTGATAGGTTCCAGACGGAGCTTGGGCCATTTCCTGAGACACGGACACGCGATTCGGCTGAGGACCTGGTGGCGGCCTGGGATAGGGCGGCCAGTGGGGCCTTGGACCGCATCGTGCCTTTGCGGCCTCTGACCCGGCGTCGAACTCACTTATCTCCTTGGTTTACCGAGGAGCTGAGGGAGATGAAACGCCAGAAAAGACGCCTAGAGAGCGGTTGGAGGGCCAGTCGCTCTGAATCTGACTTGACACTAGTAAGAGCTCATATTAAGACTTACTTAGTGGCGATAAAAGCGGCGAAATCCAACTATTTTGCCACTCTTATCGCGTCATCAGATAATCGCCCAGCCGCCCTGTTTAGGGTGACCCGCTCCCTCCTTCATCTGGGAGCGCGGGAGGATCCCTTACAGGGTCGTGCTGAGGACTTTGTTCAATATCTGGATGATAAAATAACTCAGATTCGGGATGATTTGGCCGCTGACTGGGTTGGTTCAGGCGGGGCGACTGAGGCAGGTCTTGAGAGTGTTATCTGGGCTGAGTTCGATCCTGTGGCTCCCGAGGACGTGGACAGGACTCTGGGAAGACTGAACGCAACCACATGTTTATTGGACCCGTGTCCCTCCTGGTTGGTGCTGGCCTCCCGGGAGGTTACACGAGGCTGGCTCCAGGAGATTATAAATGCTTCTTTGAGTGAGGGTGCCCTACCGCCTGCCTTGAAGGAGGCGGTGGTGAGGCCCCTCCTCAAGAAGCCCTCCTTGGACCCAGCTATTTTGGCTAATTATTGTCCAGTCTCCAACCTTCCCTTTTTGGCGAAGGTTGTTGAGAGTGTGGTTGCATGGCAGCTCCCTCGGTACCTGGATGAAGCTGTCTATTTAGACCCGCTCCAGTCCGGCTTCAGGTCTGGATACAGCACCGAAACGGCATTGGTCGCGTTGGTGGATGATCTCTGGAGGGCCCGGGGTAGGGGGTACTCCTCTATCCTGGTGCTGTTAGACCTCTCAGCGGCTTTTGATACCATCGACCATGGTATCATGTTGCGCCGGTTGGAGGGACTGGGGGTGGGGGGCACCGTTTTACGGTGGTTCTCCTCCTACCTCTCCGACCGGTCGCAATCAGTGTTGACAGGGGGGCAGCGGTCGACCCCGAGGCGCCTAGTGTGTGGGGTGCCGCAAGGGTCGGTCCTCTCGCCCCTCCTGTTCAACATTTATGTGAAGCCGCTGGGTGAGATCATCCGTGGTTTTGGGGTGGAGTTCCATCAGTACGCTGACGATACTCAGCTGTACATCTCCACCCCAGACCACCCCAACGATGCCGTGGAAGTGATGTCCCAGTGCCTTGAAGCCGTGCGGGTCTGGATGGGGAGAAACAGGCTTCGTCTCAACCCCTCCAAGACCGAATGGCTGTGGCTGCCGGCGTCCCGATATAGCCAGCTGACACCATCGCTGGTCATTGGGGGCGAATCATTGGCCCCCACGGAAAGGGTGCGCAACTTGGGCGTCCTCCTGGACCCACGGCTGTCCTTGGAGGATCATACGACAGCTGTGGCCAGGGGGGCTTTCTATCAGGTTCGCCTGATACGCCAGTTGCGGCCCTTTCTAGATCGGGACTCCCTGCGCACAGTCACTCAGGCACTCGTCACCTCTCGCCTGGATTACTGCAATGCTCTCTACATGGGGCTCCCCTTGGGGTGCACCCGGAGGCTCCAACTGGTACAGAATGCGGCCGCGCGGGGAATTATGGGAACATCGGGGCGCTCCCACGTTACACCTCTCCTGCGCGAGCTGCATTGGTTGCCGGTGGAGTGCCGGGTGCGTTTCAAGGTGTTGGTAATGACCTTTAAAGCGCTCCATGGCTTAGGACCAGGGTACTTACGGGACCGCCTTCTGCCGCCAATTGCCTCCCACCGGCCGGTTCGCTCCCACAGAGTGGGCCTCCTCAGGGTGCCGTCAGCCAGACAATGCCGGCTGGTGACCCCCAGGGGGAGAGCCTTCTCTGTGGCAGCCCCCACCCTCTGGAACGATCTTCCTCCAGAATTGAGAATTATCTCCGACCTCCGGACGTTTCGTCGGGCCCTGAAGACGCATCTTTTTCAACTTGCCGGTTTAGCCTGATCCCTGCCGCAATTTTTAGAATTTTTAAAATTTTAAAATTTTTAATGTTTGTAGCGTTGCCGCATTTTAATATTTATTTGGTTTTAATTCTCAGCCTAATGTATATATGTTTTAATTTTTAACTTTTATGTATTGAATTTTTATTTCGGCTGTTCACCGCCCTGAGTCCGTAAGGAGAAGGGCGGTATACAAATCTAATAAATAAATAAATAAATAAATAAATACACACACTCACAAATATATGAGGTAGGGTCTCATCATACCTAAGAAAGTTTAGAAAGATTAATTATAATGCTGTTATTTTTTCATATGATGTAAAAATTCTGCTGGCTATATTTTGAGTGTGATGGGAATTATGTATTTATTTATTTGACTTAAAGGTCCTGGCTTTCCTCAAAAAGCTGAAGGCAACTGGTATAGGACTCCCCACCATTTTTTTTCTCCCCTAGCCAACAACACTGTGCAGTAGATTGGGCCAAGTCATTTGGTGAGTAACCATAGCTAAGAGTGGACTTGAACCTGGTCCTAGTAGAATACCTTAGTCACTACACTATACTACTCTGGATCTCAGCAAAGAGTACATATCAGTAAAGTCTCTTTCCCTACGCACAAACATGCGCACACACACACACAAACACACACGTACACATACACATACAGACCAATGCACATACCAGTGCTACAAATTAAATTACAAGTCATGGTAACTATTGCATAATTGGGTGTTAGATGGAAAAAGACAATATTGCTCTTGGTGTATTGGGCCTATGATTTTGATTACTAGCTTATCTAAACCAATAGTTTGGTTAAAACCAACTGATTGGTTGGACATGAAAAGATTGCTTTAGAAGAAAAACTACTATAATTGCTAGACTGGAAAATCACTGTTTAGGATTCTTCAAATTACGTGGTCTACCTACACCTTGCAGTACTCTACATCACTGTTTTTTCAACATTTGTACACCATTTCAAGACATCAGTGATCACGTAACAAACTGAATCAAATTATATTGCTAGTGAACTAAAAACATCAGCTAAACACTTGAATATACTTTTCCATTAACATTTTTCCCACAGCTAAGGACATTTACCCATGTAGTATGGTTATATTATTCTTCTGTCTAATACCAATGACTGCATCTCAAACGATCCATCTGTTAAACTATTGAAGTTCACAGATGACACAACAGTGATCGGGGTCATTCGAGACAATGATGAATCCACATACAGACGGAAGGATGAACAACTAGCCTCGTGGAGCGACCAGAATTATCTGGAATTGAACACACTCAAAACCGTAGAAATATTGGTAGACATACTACCACCACTTACAATAGTAGACAACACAGTGTCAACAATAGAGATCTTCAAATTTCTAAGTTCTGCCATATCTCAAGATCTAAAATGGACATTTAACATCAAAAATGCCATCAAAAAAGCACAACAAAGAATGTTCTTTCTGTGCCAACTCAGAAAGTTCAAACTGCCCAAGGAGCTGCTGATACAGTTCTACAGAGGAATTATTGAGTCTGTCATCAGCACCTCTATAACTGTCTGGTTTGGCTCCTCAACCCAACAAGACAGACACAGATTTCAGTGGATAATTAGAAAAAATTACTACCAACCTGCCTCCCATTAAGGACCTGTATACTGCACGAGTCAAAAAGAGAGCTGTGAAAATATTTACAGACCCCTCACATCCTGGGCATAAGCTGTTTCAACTCCTACCCTCAAAATGACGCTATAGAGTACTGCACACTCAGAACAACTAGACACAAGAACGTTTTTCCCCGAACGCCATAACTCTGCTAAACAAATAATTCCCTCAACACTGTCAAACTATTTACTAAGTCTGCACTACTATTTATCTTGTCATCGTTCCTATCACCCGTCTCCTCCCACTTATGACTGTATGACTGTAACCTTGTTGCTGGTATCCTTACGATTTATATTGACAGTTTCCTAATATGATTTGATTGCTTATTTGTATGCTATGA
The DNA here is from genome assembly GCA_030761175.1 of Masticophis lateralis. Classification (NCBI taxonomy): domain Eukaryota; kingdom Metazoa; phylum Chordata; class Lepidosauria; order Squamata; family Colubridae; genus Masticophis; species Masticophis lateralis. Next base: position 129,116,495 of record JAUDYJ010000003.1, read on the forward strand.
CTATCATTAAGTGTTGTCCCTTATGATTCTTGTCGAATGCATCTTTTCTTTTATCTACACTGAGGGCATATGCACCAAGACAAATTCCTTGTATGTCCAATCACATTTGGCCAATAAAGAATTCCATTCCAGTCCATTCCAGTCCAGTCCAGTCCAGTCTAGTCTAGTCTAGTCTAGTCCAGTCTAGTCCATTCCAGTCCATAATCTACAATTTTAACTAAGTTTTAGGGGGTTTGCACTTCATTTGTATTCCCTTTTCTGCAAAGTTTTGCTTGTGCATAGGGCTGCAGGAAAAAAGTTACCTTCTATCTGGCAGTGTGTTTAACTGCTCTTTTCCTCTTTATTTTCCTGTCTATGGAGATTCCCAATCACGCAGGTCATGGCTGTCCCAAAGGTACTTCTTCCAAAAGACAACTGGACTTTCTTGTCTTTTTCTTTAAAAACGTTTCACTGCTCATCCAAGAAAATCTTCAGAACCGAAGAAGCTTCTTGGATGAGAAGTGAAACGTTTTCAAAGTAAGAGAGAAGAGAATCTAGCTGGCTTTGGAAAAAAAGTACCTTTGGGTCTTTGCTTTCCTATCATTCCATCCAGTCTAAACCAGTAGCAACTTAGGCATCTACATCTCCGCTGTGGAATTGCCTGGCAGGAGAACAGTTTGAAATAAGAGCAGGATCAACAAACAATGACCCAGGAGCTCAGTTGTGGTGCTTGGAACAGCTGAATTATTTTTGTTTGATACTCAAAACAAAAGTCTCAAAAGGCACTTACAATGCTCAAATTGGCCATTGTGAGGTTAGAATATTTCAGGTCTCAAATGTTTGACTCATCCCTATCATTGGTCAATTATTTACATGTATCTTTGAAATGATCTTTGAATGTGTAACTTCTTGTTGAATGATAATGATTTTATTAAGCAGATGGAACAGGAATGGTAGGTTGTTGGTTTTTTTATACTATCATTAGGGACTTCATTTCATCACTTTTCTTGCAGCAAAATCATTTATTTCAAGTTGTATTATTGCATATGCTTCTCGTAAAAAGAAGCAATGATTAAAGTTAAATCTCTAGAGGAAAAAATTAAAGAATTGTTAATTGTTTTGCATTTCATGCATCTCCTGAGCAATACGGTTTCATGTTCTCTGCTAAATTTGAACTAACCAATTGTATGCAGCTGAAACAAAATATTATCACATTGCACCAGGCAATGGTATTGGGAAACAAGAAAATCTACTAAGATATTTAAATTGAAGCAAATTAAGAAGTATAATGCTATATTTTACACAAAATTTAGAGGGGAAAATATATAGAGATTCTACTGTAGAGCAACCAATCAACTATTTTCAAGATTTCAAAAGTATACTTCCAATTTCTCAATATTTTCTTTATAGAGTGCAAGTGAACATTACACAGTAACTTATGACTTCTACAGCCATTATTAGTAGATTCACTTCATCTGTTTCTCTTCCAGAAATTCTGAATACATTTAAATCTATGAAAGTGGAGACTGCATTGATGGTTCTCCTTGACTGATGATTCTCCAGACTTTATTATTTACCTCTTTTTTATTGGAGATGCAGGTACTCCTCAACTTATGACCACAATTAGTATCAAAATTTCTATTGCTAAGCAAATGTTAAGTGAGTCACATCCACTTTTATGGACACATTTGTTAAGCAAATCATTGCAGTTGTTAAGTGAATCATGTCATTATGTGAATTTTGCTTTCCCCGTTGACTTTGCTTGCCAGAAGCCAGCTGTGAAGGTTGCATATGGTGATCACATGACCCCAGGATGCTGCAATCATTGCAAATAAATGCTGGTTGCCAAGCACCTAAATTTTGATCATACAATAGTGGGTATTGCTGTGATGGTCGTAAATGTGAAGACTGATTGTAAATCACTCTTTTCAATACCTAATTTCAAACAGTCACTAAAGAAAAGACTGTAAGTAGAAGACTATCTGTATGGGTTGAAACTCAACTCTTTAGCAAGATCTTATATTATGTTCCAATATAGACCTATTTATTTCCTAAATACTGATGCATTTTAAAAACCACCTTGGTCCCTGATTACGTTTTCTTTTTCCAACTATTGTGCACCCAGGTATGGTTGAATTTCTCAAAGTTTCTGATAAGATCTCAAAGAGTGGGGTCTGAGCAAGATTGTGTAGATGCGCAGAGCCTGAATACTCAGGACATTGTCACTGACATATCTTGCTCCCATTCTTCTTGGACAGGTCCTATGTCTAAGTGGAGTAGAAGGACAGTGTGGTCGGATTCTAGCACGTGTTTTTAAGGATTTGGTCCACACTGGATGTTAGGATATTGAAAGTAGGTATATTAAAAGAGTCCAGTTTACAGTATTCTAAGCATCTAATGTAGTCTTGTAGAGATCCATCCTCATCTACATGGGACTGGAATGGGAAGAGAGGTCCAAAACATGGTCCTACATAGTTCTAGTATAGGCAGTAAGTCAGCTTGGGTATCTAGAGATATATTGCTGTTGGAATTTGCTTCTCATCTGCTTAAGCAGTTTGTGGGTGAGTCAAGATTTTCTCTAACTGCTGCGTTGGAGAGTAAAAATTGATCTACCCCCCCCAACTCTTCAGCTCATTGACCCTTTCATAAAGTTTCTGATTGTTGATCAACACCCCCCCCAAACACTTATTATATGAACATAATTTCATAAATATTACTTTAATTATGAATAACAACAATAACAACAGTAATAACAACAATAATAAAGGATTTAGGCTGATCTATGACCATAATAAAGATTTGATTTGATTTGAGTAATAGAAACAACTCAAGGTGGCCCTTGCTGGCAGCTGACCAATCTTAAGTAACTCTGTCTTATCACTATGAACCTTCAAGACTAAGGAACTGGACTAGAGACTCCAAAAGATTAATTGAAACCCCATCAACTTTCAGTCATTGATCAATCACTTATTGACCTCCTGACATTTATTGTAACTGTCTCTGTGCAGCTTCAGATTTTCTTTTCACATATGGCAACATCAGCACCTAGATGTCCCAAAGAATTTAATTTAGATGCTTTATACACACTATTCATTCTCTGAAAGATCCTCACCTGTTCCTCAGTCACATGATAAGTTCTATCTGACCTGCAACCTATTGATTGATTGATTGATTGATTGAATTTATATCGTCACCTATTTGCCCATGGCGACTCAAGGCGGCTTACAGAATATAAAACCACATTTAAAACAATAAAAACAAACAATATAAATAATCCCCCAATCTGGCGACAGCAGATCACACGAGCCATTTAATGGGCTCCATCCCACTCTGGGTTCCCCAGGCCCTTTGGCAGAATCAGGTCTTCAGCACCTTCTGGAAGAGTATTAGATTGGGGGCCGTTCTAATCTCTGGGGGAAGGATGTTCCAGAGAGAGGGAGCCACCATGGAGAAGACCCTTCTTCTGGGTCCCACCAGGTATATCTTCCTCAGGAATGGGACCTGCAACGTTCCCTGCCTCCCTGTTCTGATGGGTCAGGTAGATGTGACCGGCAGGAGATGGTCCCTCAGACTATCCTTCACTACGGACAGTCCTTGATTTACAACTATTCATTCAGTGATTGTTCAAAGTTACAATGACACTGAAAAAAGTGACTGACTTACGACTGTTGCAGCATCCCCCCCATGATTACATGATTAAAGTTTGGGCGCTTGGCAATTGGTATGTATTTATGATGGTTGCACTGTCCCAGGGTCATTTGTGACCTTCCCAGCCAGCTTCTGCCATAGAAAAGTCAATGGGGGAAACCAGATTTGCTTTACCACCACATGATTCATTTAACACCGTCAGTGATTCACTTAACAACCCTGGCATAATTATTATAAAAGGGGTGTGATTCACTTAACAACTACCTTGTTTAGCAACAGAATTATTGGGCTCAATTGTGGTCGTATGTTGAGGACTATATCACATCAATCTTTTTATGTTTCTATCCACGTGGCTTCCTGGGTAAAAATACAGGAGTGGTTTACCATTGCCTTCTCCTTCACAGTATTAATTTATGATTGTGCTGTTGTCACAATTGTCTGCCTGCAGAATCTTATATCGCTATCACCATTATAGGTGCCTGCTTGTTTTAGCTGAGCCAACCTTCATCTCTTGGGTGACCCTGTTGGGAATGGCTTCCCTTAGTTATCCCTCTTGGGAACACCTCCAGGATTTCTTAAGACTGGGTCATTCATAACCAAATTTGTGACTGTCAAGGAAGCAATGGTCCATATCTTTAGCTTTAGTAAGCAGAGACAAAAAAATAAAGAGGACAAACCTAACACCACAATAAGTGAATGATCTCCTTCTAATGCTAATGTCCTTTGCATGTCAGGTCCAAAGTAACTGTGAATTAAATAAGTTAAGTATCTTTCTATTAAGTGGTCTTTAAAAGGAAAACACACAAATTCTGCAGAATACAGGGATGGATGGACAGATAGAGATATTGTAGAGAGATAGATAGTGTCAGACTGGCAACAACTTAAACCTCTAAATAGAAATGATCCTTGGCTCCATTCGTTGAGAAATGTATAGTTTTATTAGGATCAAATGTATTAGTGTTGCAAAGCCAGAACTAAGAGTTGTGCATCCAAATCCCTTAGTTCTACTCCCCCCACAACTGTCCCTTGCTGTGCACCCCACTGTAACCAATCAAATCCATGCAAGATGTTTTCATAATGGTCAGTCCAAGTGCAGCTTGGTATGTGGGTTCCTCCTCCGTCCAGCTGTATGACCTTGGGGCAGCGTCTTGAGGTGGCATAGTCTATACTTTTGATTCCCCAAGAATCGCCCTCCTTGTCTCCCCTCCCCAAAGTTCACGGCAGCCTGTCATGACAACACAGCACAGCAAGCATAAGGTGACGGCTGACAAACAGACAGACAGACAGAGATAGCAATAGCGATAGCAATAACAATAGCAGTAGCAATAGCTTCACAGTGCTTTACAACCCTCTAAATGGTTTATAAAGTCAGCATATTGGCCCCAACAATCTGGGTCCTCATTTTACTGACCTCAGAAGGATAGAAGGCTGAATCAACCTTGAGCCGCTCAGAATCAAACTTCTGGATTGAGCAGTTAGTTAGCCTGCAGTATTGCATTATAACTACTGTGATAGACAGATAAATAGATGACAGCTAGCTAGCTAGCTAGATGATAGATGATTGATAGATGATAGATTAGAGAGGTAATAGAGATAGAGATAGCTAGAGATATATTCCCTCCTCCATAACATTATTGGTGTTATACATAGAGATAGAGATAGATAGATGATAGATAGATAGATAGATAGATAGATAGATAGATAGATAGATAGATAGATAGATAGATAGATATTGAACATTTTAGTGGTCTAGAGCCATCATTTTCTAATATGCAATATAAAATGCAGCTTTTGGCTTTCTGTTTGTTTTAACCTGAGGTTTATGGATTTACAGAAATGATGAACATTAATTTTGATATTAATAGCATCTTCTGATAGTACCCCTAATAGCATCTTTTGGTGTGGAAGTAGCTGGTAGCATTTCCCTCTGGGGTAATGATATTACTGTATATGTTCAGTTTCTCTTCTACTCTTTCTGCACTGTTTTCATACCTTTGACATGACTACTGAAAAATTCAGAGCGAACAAAGCTGTGTCACACAATTTAGAATACACAAATTAAAACAAAACCCCCTGTGTTTGTAAAATGTGACTAAAGCTGCGAAAAATGTGTGCTCATGCATGGGCGTGCAAATTCAGGTGCGGCTGCACACCTGGGACTTCTTACTTATTAAATATTGGAGCGTGAATTATGCATAAATAAAAAAAAAGGAGACTAAAACCTTTTGGGCTCATTGTCTGTCATCTTCCGTTAAAGCAACAACAAAAATAAATAAGTGTTTTGCCTTCAAAATAAGACTTTGGGAGGGTTGCCATGCTATTCCTTAGGTATTTACTGTTGCTTCGTACGCAGCAATTAATTAGTATGGCAAATATTATCATAGTGGCTCATTAGAGAATGTAAAAAAGAGGCTGAAAAAGTGTCTTATTTATGGGAACAGACATGGGAACTCATCAAAATGTTCCTGGCGGAGGCTCATTTTGCATTCTGCCGTGACAGGCCCATCGCCACTATCACAGTCTGCATACTATCCATAACTGCAAAGGGAATTTCTTATGGAGGGCACCACTTTGCTTGCTTCAATGACATTTAGTTCTCAGTAGAAACACATTCAATTCCACGTAGTAATAGTACTTTAATAACAGCCGAAAATATGTTTTATGGTGGATGTTGATAACTAAATGCTTAGCCCATATATAGAAACTCGGATAATTGGAATTTCTCATAGCCCTGGATGCAGCTGAGGCCACTGGAGAATACCTTGATACAGAAGTTTAAAATCAATAGACTGTTCTGGGTTAGTTTTCAGTGATCTGTCCTCTGCTTACTATACGATATTTGTATCATGGATTCTGCTTCCTGTAAATCTAAGGTCTCCAGCTCTTGAATGAATGAGGAGATAAGCAATTGAATTTGAAAGATTCTTTATGCAACAGAAAAGCAATTTTGTTCCTTGTTATCAAAGGGCAGGAAACAACCTAGCAAGTGAATGCTAAATATTTATAACCCTGGGGCTTTTAGTATATCCTGGACCTATAACTGACTATATTTTTTGATAAAAGATTAGCAGTAGGGGTCCTGGAAAGCCAAGTGACATTTGGCTGAGCAACTTTGCTGGGAGCTGCCTCTTCCCTTGTTTTATCCACTTTCTGTGAAAATTACTCAGTGGGATTTCAATCTGTTGTTTCCCTCTAAATGATTTTCTAAAGAAAAGAAATGATGTTACCATGGATGCTAACTTAAATATTAACGTCCCAAAGGATAAATGAAATGGTAGCGAAAGAGTAAGGAAGCACTCGGATTGGAGACTATCACAGCTTTGTTTCAGAGACGAGAACAAAGATCATTTGAAACTGATAGCCTCATCATGTAGTTTGGACCATTAGATCCAGATATGAAGCAGCTTCATTTGGAGTCTATATACTGCTCCTTCTTGTGCTCTCATCAACCAAACAGGGCTTTGTTTTGATTTTAATAATGCTGCTGCGGATTTACAAATATAATAGAAAGGCAGCTGGTTTTAAGCAATCCAAGGGATGATCTCATGGACATCGAAGCGATCAAGTATTTTCATTTGTTACCACTCAAAATAAAGGTAATCCTCAAGATACGACCACAACAGAGCCTCCAAATTTATGTTGCAATGTGACACATTTGTTGTGCTCCATTTGTTAAGTGAGAAACGTGGTTCTTAAAAAGTGAATCTGGATTCCTCATTGATTTGGCTTGTCAGAAGGTTGTAAAAGGGGCTCTCGGAACATTGCAATGATCATAATTATGAACCAGTTGCCAAGCATTTGAATTTTGATCATGTGACCACAGGAAACCTGCAGCAGTCATAAGTGGCAGAAACAGCCACAATCCATTTTTTACAGTGCCGTTGTAACTTGGAATGGTAACTAAATGAACTGTTGTAAGTCAAGGACTACCTGTAATCCTTATATAAAATGAATATGCACATGTTCAAAAGAGCTAACTGGCAGCTTAAAGGAGAGAATCTTCAGTGTACTAACATGCTATTGTCTTCAGCAGAGGGTTGCCATTAAAGACATTTATTTTCTACAGTAAAGAGATCATATAGTCTAGTGGTGAAGGCATGAGGCTAGAAAGCAGGAGGCCATGAATTCAAATGTCACCTTAGCCATGAAAGCTGGCTGGTTGAATTTGGACCAGTCACTCTCTCTCATCCCTACTTTACAGGGTTATTATTTTGGAAAAATAGGAAGAGGAAAGAGTGTTGGATAGGTTCACTGCCTTCCTTGAATTATTTGTAAAAAAATAATAAAGGCGGAATAGTAAAATAAATAAAATAGTTATATTGCAAATGTGGAGTATATATAGACTGGAAGTGATCCTTTCCTGAACTTCATCTCCAGCTTTAAAGATATAGATTGAATAAACTATCAGCAGCTCAAAATATCCGTATTGTTCTAAGTAGAGGACAACTCCATCACCTGTTTCCTATGGAATGCCACAAATCCAACCTGGATTTTTTGGCCATGCAGAAGAAGTGCTTCTCCTGAGCTGTATTCCCTCCACATCAGTAGTGGTTTACACTTACCTTTGCTACTGGCTCGGGACTGTGAGTGTGTGTGCATGCGTGCTCACTTTGCTTGCACTCGCACGCAGCGCTTCTGCCTCTTGCTACCACCACTACCAGTTTGCCCGAACTGGGGTGAACCAGTAGAAGCCCACCACTGCTCCACATATTGTGTAGACAAGGAAACCGGCTTTGCGCAATGGAAACCCAATGTGTGTAAAATACTGTATGCTGGTGGAGTTGGTAGAAGATATTTGTCAGCCCCAAATCACCTAGTGCATTCCTTGAGTACAAATCATAGAAGAGTTTATTATTGCTACCTATAGAAGAATCTAGTCCACTAATGGTCAAGGCTAAATTGGTGTCATTTAAGGGTCAATGGAATTCAAAGGGGGCTGGACTTGTGGTCTCTTATGGCAACACAATGACTCCAAACTGATGACACATTTAATCTCGCCTTCTAGCTCAGCCTGCTCTTCTCCTACAATATCTCATCATAGAAGTAGTGTGTTTGGTGGCGATGTGGTATGCTTTATCTTGAAGACTATGCTATTAGGAGACAAAAGAACTTTCAAAAGTTGCAGTGATTAAATACAACTCAGACGTTTCTAATGTCAATGCACAGAGACATCTCAGTTTGTCTTTTTTCTTGCTTTTGTAGGGAGAGGGGAAATCTGTTTATCGGATTAAACCATCTCATGCTCAATATTCAGAGGGAAAAAAAAAATCCAGGATGCATCTGCCATTTAGATCTAAAATAATGAGAGGATCTAAATTGCTGCTTCATCTGTTAAATCTTTTAAAATGTTACTGTATTATTTTGGTCAATTGGTAGTTGACAGTTTATCTCTCCCTAATCTTTTTAGTCAAGATTTTAGTTGTGTGTGATATTTTTTTTTAATTAATGCACATTGCTTTTTCTTTATAAGTGGAATTTGAAAGTCGAGCTGCAATTTATTTAATAGCTGTAAACCATTATTGTAATGGTTCAAAAAATGCCTTTGAGGATACACTATAGCATTCCAGCCTTCAAACTCTCCCTCCCAATCCCCCACTCTGGGAAAAGGGCTTACCATTAAATAAATGTTCCTTCCCTTTGGGGCCTCCTGTAATCTGCTCGTTTGAAAGGCAAAGTTAAGAACTTAAAATGTTTCAGAGTAAGTGTTCAGGGACAGATGCAAGAAAATCTGTCAACAGATTATCACTTTGTGTTAGAAATGGCAAATTCTTAAAAAAAAAAATTAAAAACTTTTTCCATTATCACTTTGAGCACATCATGATAAAACAGAGAAGTTAAGTGGAAAATTAGGAACACAAGTAGTTTATATCTAGCATCTTGTACTAAGTTGCAAAGGATTATCTGATGTCTTTCTTCCAGGATGTAACTTCGTTCTTTTAGAAGTTTTGATTGTAGGAGTGCTTTGACAATTGGAAGAACCAAAAAAATCCCAAAACCTCGCAACTCTTTGCAATTGCTCTATTAAAGTGATAAATTGAACTCTTTTGCTTATCCCCTCCCCCTCCTATTATGGAAGTTAAATCATGACACCTCTTTAGCTGATAATGCCAAACTAATCTAAAGTTAGTTGTGCATTAGCATGACAAAATGGAATGTGGTTTAAGCAAACAGTAAAAATTACACATAAGGCTTGAGATTAGTTTGCTCAGACAGAATATAAAACTCTTGTTACGGTTCAGTATGAATCTATTATTTCCCACAAGACTTATTCTTCTCAACTGATAAACTTTATATCAAGCCTCTAGCTTCTCTTGAAACGCCTAGCCATCACCATTAGTTGGGATTTGGAAATAATTGTTCAAATACAACTGGAAGGTAGGTTGTGGAAAGTTGTTCTATACATTATGCTGACTAGAAACATCTGCACATTCCATTTAAAAGCAAATAGGGACATTGTTTAGAATGAAGCATAGCTAAGGAATATGATTAACATAGACAGTTCTGGAGGCCTTTCGGGTGGCACATGTAACACCACTGTCACAAGTGCTGCTCTGGTTACCAATCTGCTTTCAGATCCAATTCAAGGTATTGGTTATCACTTTTGAAGCCCTTAATGGCATGAGTTGAGGATACCTGAAGAGCCATCTTCAGGTATCCACTCCATGTGCTCTGATGGAAGATTCTTTCAGCCTAGGCCCCATCACCTGGTGGGGCTGGGAGAGGAGCATTTTGGTGTTGCCCCTGACCTTTGGAACATCTTGACTCTGGAGATGAGGACCACCCCTACACTTCTGACTTTCCAGAAAGGTCCTAAGACATGGCTCAGCCAGTTGACATGGGTCCCCAATGAAGATGCTTTAGGCTGGAAGTGACTGTTGCAGTGGCAGAAGAAGGCATCGCCTCCCCACTCTGTGCAAGTTCTTGATTATTGCTGTGTATAATTCTTGTAATTTTAACTTATATTTATAACTGTTTTTATACTTCTTTTTATACTTTCATACTTCACTGCAAGCCACACAGAGTTATCTGGATAGTGAAACAGATGGCATAATGTCAGGCACAAAGAATCAAGACCATCAATTAGATTGCAGTATAGACAATTTATTCAAGCCTATACACAAGAATCTAGTCAACTAAAGTTCAACACTTAAACTGATGCCAGATAAGGGTCAATGGAATTCAGGAGGGGTTGAACTTGTGGCAACATAACAACTCTAAGCTGGTGATGCACTTACCCCCCACAACTCATTCTTCTACACATATAAATTTAACAAATAAACACATACTGGACATTGTAAAATGCAGTTCAATTTTATGTTAGCAGAACCTGAATGATGGCAAAGCTGTTTCTATCCAGTACAGACTACTGTTCAAGAACGTATTCTGGGTATGTGCCCTGTGATACTGTGTTTTCAAGAGTGCCCAATTTGTATTCCTTATTTCAAGAAGTGTAGCTCCTTCTAGAACAGTTGCCCCTGGATCTAGAATCTTCATCAATTTATAGTGTCTCCATTGAGAGTTCAGCAAGTCATTGTACTTTTATTCATCCTTTTCTGTGCACAGATGTAAAACAAAAGATGTCTACAGTAGAAATCAGCTTGTCTACCAAATTTTATTAAAAAGCATAAGGCTTTGTGAACTGCAGTTCACTTTCCGAGATGCTCATGAAAGCTGATGCTTTTGAAATAAAATACATTAGTTGACAAAGGTGCTATCAGGTTTCTTCAATCCCTCTCCCCCATCATAGATAAGTATGGACCTCCTCCTAGAGACATTAGTTATGATGGTGTCAAGCCAGTGGTGAAATTCAATTTTTTTTTACTACCAGTTCTGTGGCTTGGTGAGCGTGGCTTGGTGGGCGTGGCAGGGGAAGGATACTGCAAAATCTCCATTTCTTCCCCACTCCAGGGAAAGAATATTGCAAAATCCCCATTCCCAGCCCACCCTGGGACCAGCCAGAGGTGGCATTTGTGGGTTCTCCAGACTACTCAAAATTTCCGCTACCGGTTCTCCAGAACCTGTCAGAACATGCTGGATTTCACCCCTGTGTCAAGCAATAAAACTGGTCAGCATTAAAATACTGCTGGTCATTAATTTCAAACTTTCACATGATCAGCGGTTCCATATCAATGTTAACATTATAAAGAATAGAATGGAAATACGGACCTCGTAGCTCAAATGCTATTAAGTTGAACAACGGTTCTTTGTTTCTACATTCTGAAAGATATGAGAGAAATGTGATGACTTCTGATCTTCAACCCACCAAACATAATTAGTCACAGAACTATGCTAGACAAAGGTGCTAATACCCTCAGTGGTATTAAAATTCCTCAAGAAGGCAAGAATAGCTTACCCTTTTTGTTGTCTTTGTCTTGTTGCACTTTAATTCATCAGGACCTTCAAGATTGTTGAACAAGCCTTGGATTGAAGTTACTCTAAGTAATCTTGTTTCTTTCAGGAATGGCTGGAGCTGGGGGAGCAGATTGTTACTACTTTCTCAAGAACCAAATCCCAAAATGTTAGTATTTAATTTGGGCAGACTTCTACAATCTCCCAGGTCTACTGAAGTTTTCATAAAGTTTCATAAAGAGTGGACCCTGATCCAAAGCATCTAGGACCACTCCTTCTCTCAGTGAGGCACAAACTACATCATGGGGATATGAAATAAATATGAGATCACAAATCAAGATAAGTAAGACAGATCTTTTAAGGACTTTTGAAGTCCTAGGGAATGCCTAAGAAACCCATAACAATGAAACAGGATTATTGTTGTAACTACCATATTTTCCGGCGTATAAGATGACTGGGCATATAAGACGACCCTCCTCAGAGCCATTTAAGGCTCGTTAGAGCCTTTCGGGCTGGTCTGCCTGGTTACAAGAGAATGAGACCCGGCGTATAAGATGACCCCCAACTTTTGAGATTTTCGTGTGTTAGAAAGTAGTCTTATATGCAGGAAAATACAGTAATTAGCTTCATTTTGAATTATTAATTCATCCAAATATTGAGCTTCACATGGGGGCACCCATTGTCCCTCAAAAATATAGAATTATTTTTAATATATGCTTATTTCTGCCATGGATCACTTATTCATTCCTTCTTCGTCTGTGATGAGAATCAAGAGTAGGCACGTCAAGCAAGTTACATGCTGTTTTCCACACTTTTCAGCTCCAAATGCAAGAGAAACTAACTTTGTTTCTTCTGTTGGTACAATTTCCCCAAATATTTCCTTCCTCCCCAAATCTTTAATTTGCTTGCCAATACGTAGCATTCAAATGAAGCAACAATAACATCCCTGTGAATTGAAAATAGCTTCTGATATAGGTTCTTATCCAGTTCCTAACACTCTGCAGTGATTTCGGTTCTTCTTCTAACATATCACTAACCAGTATTTGGCTGTCAAACAGCTGCAATAATGAAAGCTTTGTGTGCGGTGCTTTGGGAAAAATCACAGCGATATAGACCATAACGTTCAGTTGCCAATAAAAATGTAAAAATTCTTCCCAGTTGCCTAGATCTCTTTGAAAATGATATAGGAACAGTGTGAAGATTGGAAAAAAAATTGCCTTGGTATGCAGAAGCACTGACAATAAGCTGCTAATATAGTAGATGGTTTATTTAGAGAGATTGAAATATATAGATGGCAAAGATTTCCTCATCTGCCAGTTCTTCTCCGGCTAGCTTGTTTGCAGATGGATCACATAAATCTCAGCATGTATCTGATCTCACAATATTCTTACTGGTTTGCGGCCTTCTCTGCCCCCTCCCCATTCTCTTTTTATAATGATGATGATGATGATCAAATAAATCATAAGTCATCAAGAGATGCAGGAGGCAAAATACAAAAGCTGAGATATCTCTCCATCGTCATTTTACCAGAGAGAAAATTTGGGGAAATGAAAGCCAAGCATGTAATCACAACTTAGCCTGAATGATTCTTTACCCAACATTTAATTCTTGGAGTCATTACGAGCAGGTGTATGTTCACATAATACCTTCTGCAAATATATACTACTTTGCAGGAGAAAAATCTCTCAGGAAAGAAAGAAAAAAGATGGCTAGTTTAATCAGAAATGGGCCATCTGTTGACCTGCATTCTCTTTGGACCCTTAATAGTTGAAATGTTTCAGTTAAAAGCAAAATGATGAACGTTCAGATTGTAAAAAAAATAAAGCGACTTTGCACTTTTATTCAATATTGTTCTACGTTTTATTTATATGTGGTACACGTGATGCACAAATATATAACTTTTGCACCATTCTGCACGACACAGCCAAGCGTTCTTGTGCGTCAACTTGGCTATGAAAACTGAATTTTCCTGAGCATTCTCTTTGTGTAGCAAATATACACACCAACACACACACACACACACACAGTTTACACAGTGTAATAGCAGGGTAGAACAACAATAAGAACAAAAGGCTATTACTGCCTTCAGGAGCTTGAAATAAATGATAGAGTTTAGGGCAAGGATAAACAAACTTCCTGCAAATGATAATCTCTTTTAGTCTGTCCAAGTTAAACTCTATTTTCCCATCTGGTTGATTGTTTTCTATATTGTAATATGTGTAGGTATAAGAATTTTTTCTGTCTCAGTCTGTCTCTTTCACACGCACATATTTCTATCTACCTTTTTAACTTAGCTACTAGGAGTCCATTCTTAAATTGTTGCTGGGGGGGGGGGAATTGCTAAGGTTTTTTTTCCCTTATGGATGATTTCCTCCCCCCCCCTTTTTTTTTAACCGATGGAAAAGTTCCATTGACCCAGAATGGTAAAGGTGTGCTAATACGCTATCTAATTGAATTGCTTTGACAGCTCGGGTAAATATAATCATCACTCACATTTCAGGTAGACAAATGTGGCAGGTGCCAGATGCTATAAAATTCAAAATTATTCTCAGAGAATGATTGGGAACATACACAAGCTGAACCAGGGTTGCAATGATTCTTTAGGGAACACAGTCTTCAGTAATATTAAGCAGAGGCTGTAGTTTTTCTCCTCCATGAATTTCAACCTGATAGTAGAAAAGGTCTCAGAAAAAAATAATAATTTATTATTCTGATATGAGATTAGTGTTGAGGATGTCTGGTAGAGATTAATCACGATCACTGTACAGTTCCAAAATTCCATGCAGCATCAGACTGAAAGAGAAGTTATGGCTGGCTCAAACACAGAATAGGTTGGTGGTGATCAGGATTGAAGAACCTGTGCTCCACTCGTGACCCCAAATACTTTTCTGCCCTTATGATTATCTAAAATCTAAGTTTGGCATCCAACCGTCAAAGAAATAAACCCCCCTCCTTTTAAAGGGTTTGAAAAATGTGCAAGACTTTATTCTGTTTTAATTAACCCCAAAATAACAGAAACGAGATCATAACTACAACAAACTAATCTCAAAGAAGCCTTTAAAAAAATCTGTCAGAAACTTTGTCTATTTTGGCTATCCTGTTACTGGATTGGGGAGGGAATGGAGATTTTACAGTATCCTTCTCCTACCACGCCCACCAAGCCATGCCCACAGAACCAGTAGTAAAAAATTTTGAAACCCACCATTGAGCATCTCCCATCCTTGGGTTAAATTCATAACTATGCCTAAGGAATATTTAGGAACTGATATTAGCCAGGATTCAGATTAAATGAATTCCCTAATTCACCAGGATTTATTATTGAGAATTGGGGGGGAGGGGGGAGGGAACCAAACAAGCATAGCTTGCTTTACCTGCAATGCTGGATATTAATTTGTGCTGAGATAGCCATTACTTATCATTCAAAGTTTAAAAGAAGGAATCTGTTCTAGAGGGGGCTTGCTTTTGGGATTTATTGGCTATGTTTAATTTAATTCTATTAACAACAACAATAAGCCCGCTACTTGAATGAGTTGGGATCTAGGACTCAAGGACTCAGATTTCAATCAGCTCATTATTGGTAGGAATTTGAGTCCTTGAGTCCCAGGTCCAGATTTAATTCCCATTCTTCACTAAATTGTATTGAGTTCTTCTTGTAAAAATATGTGTTGAGAAATTTAGCAGTACACACACACACAGAAACACACACTTTTTAATCAGATGGAGTTTGCAGAGAAAACAAAAAACCTTGAGTTTATATAAAAAAAGTACATGTTAATTTTGTGTGTCACTCAGCCTACTTTTAATTACTCAGGTTATTTCAGCAAGATGTCTTTGTGTAAATTGAAGTACTCGAGTTTGCTGCTGCACATTGCTTTTCATAGATTGTGTTGACAACATGTACTGACAATTTTCTGTTGGTAGTTTGGAAATCGGGTCTATTTGTTAAATGGTGCTAAGCAAAGTAAAGTTAGAGACTGCTATAGAGGATTTCTTTCTCATGTGGAAAGAATTTTATGTACACGGGGTTGGGCTTACATGCATCCTGTATTTATATGTACATTCAAAACATTTATTTATGAATATTGAACATAAGAAAGCAGGCATTTTTCCCAATAGCAAATTATACCCTATAAAGTATTATGAAAGTTGATGTAATTTGTGGCCAGTAGTAAAGACAGCTGTGAGTTGTAAGACCCAGTCCTGGTGAATAAAAAGTTTTAGCTTTTTACCAAAGTTCTCAGTCTTTAATGGATATTAACTGGAGCCACCTACAAAAATATGATGCACATGCTGTAGTAGGGTAATAGCCTGAGAACTCTCTTTTTATGGGGAACCATGCTACGTATTTATCAAAATAAACAGAAAAGAAAATACGGTCATTTTCCTATTTGGGGAGCTTAGAAAAGTTTGGTGTGCTTTGGGTTTTTTTTTTTTTTAGCTTTCCAGTGACTAAACCTCCCATGAAACTTCTTAGCACAGCTGAAATAGTCATTGCGCATATTAATTAGCTGGAGGCATAAAACCTGATATTCAAATCATTCTTCCAGAGCATCAGTTTTGATCTAGCACCGTGCTTTGAGGTTCAATTTGATCTACATAAAGCAGCAGTAGCAGTCGACACAAAGCCACATAAGTCTCCCCGTTTCCCATCTTAAAGCTGAATGATTCATAGTTTATCTGATTCTAATCATTGCAGCACCATGCAGAGCCACTTATCAGAAGCTGGATATTTTAACTCATACTGACAAAAGTGCTGCTGCAGCTTCAGTGACAGTACTTAATTGCCCCTCGGCGCTGCTGCCATTGAAGGTGACACCCGTGGAATCCTCCAGAATTTGGAAAAGATAACAGTGGAAAATATTAGTATCTAACTGCACTTCAAGTTGGCTGAACTTATAGTGTGGAAAATTGGCCTCTAGTCTCCTGAAAGTTTTCTTCCTCTGCATCCATTTGTCTAATGCATGTTCAGGGTGCTTTAGCACTTCTATTGATGTGGCTTGTTCTTGAGCTTACATTTAATTTGAATTGTTATTTCGAAATTTTAAATATTTAATGGGGAATTGCATTTTAATTGACGTGGGCCAAAATATTTAATATTTTTTTAAAATTGTTTTAAATTTTATATTTCTGTGTTTTAAGTTGGCTGTACACCTCCCTGAGTCCCTCGGGAGAAGGGCGGTATATAAATTAAATTAATAAATAAAATAAATAAATAAATCACAGAGAGGTGATAACAGATGCTGTGGTTGTGGGTCCATTTTCTGGTTTGCTCTTTGCCAGCGTTCTGCATCCTTTGTGTCTGCTTTAATATCTTAGACTGGGAAAAAATTGTTGAATGAGTTTTTTTCCTTATAATATCTACTCTTGGGATCTAAAGATGTGAAGGAGAAGTAGACACTTTCTCTAACTTTAATTTCATATTAGAACTTCATGTTGTACCCAAGAAAATGCTTGCAGCAGATTCTTCTTTGAAAACACACACATACTAAATACATATACATGTTTGTGTGTGTATATATACTGTATATGTGTGTGTGTATATGTGTTTACACAAATATACATATATGTATATAAAATCTTTTAATCTTTGAAGATTATTTGATTTGGTAGTCAGATGTATTCATAACCACTGTGGCGTTGCACACATCTGACTACCAAACCAAATTAACCAACCTACTCCAAGACTCCACATACAAACCCCTAAACACAGACCCCACCACCTACCTGGAAAAAACCACCAGATCCAAAATAAAAGCCTCCCCCTCAGCAAAGAGATCCAGCAAAGAATCATTCCCAGAGAGAAATCATCCAGATGCCCTAAGCTCTATGGTCTCCCCAAGATACACAAAGAAGGAACCCCACTTAGACCCATAGTCAGCTCCATAGGCTCACCTCTACAAAACCTAGCCAAATTTCTCGCCAAACAACTACAGCCCTATGCAGAATCTATCACCTCGCACATAAAAAACTCATTCCAGTTCATAGACATCATAAAGAAACAAAACTTACAGCCCAGTGACCTACTCGTGAGCTTCGATGTCATATCCCTCTTTATCCAAGTACCAATCAAAGAAGCCTTGACAGTTATCCAAAACAAATATAACCCCCCCAAGCACATCCTAGATCTGACCAACCACTGCCTATCCAACACATACTTCATCTAAAACGGACAAAAATACAAACAAATAGAAGGAGCACCCATGGGATCACCCCTTTCACCTGTCATTGCCAACCTCTATATGGAGCATTTTGAAACCCAAGCTCTAGAAAAATCTGATCACAAACTGAAACTGTGGCTCAGATACGTAGACGACACCTTCATAATCTGGCCACATGGGAAAGAAAAACTGGACAACTTCCTCACACACCTCAACAGCCTACACCCCAAAATACAGTTCACCATGGAAACGGAAGCGAACAACCAACTTCCCTTCCTGGATGTCTTAGTCTACAGGAAATCCGATGGCTCCCTAGGACACACTATCTACCAGAAGAAAACACACACAAACCGCTATCTGCATGCACTCTCACACCACCACCCAGCCCAGATCAACTCTGTAGCCAAGACACTCATCTACAGAACAAAACGCTTAGCTGACGAACAAAACCTAAAAACTGAACTACACACTCTCACTAACGTACTAACATCCAATGGATTCCAAAGAAATAAGATTACCAACCTAATCCAAAAAGAAACCCCCACTAAAATTCAAGACAGAGAACAAGAAAACGGCAAAGCCCTCCTCCCATACATAAAAGGCACCACAGACAGAATAAACAAAATCCTCCACAAACATAACATCAAGACAGCATTCTGCACAAACCGAAAAATATCCACCATCCTAAGGAACCCCAAAGACAAAACTGAGTTAGAAAATCAAGGAGTATATGAAATCCCATGCACCGCCTGCCCCACCACATACATCGGACAAACCAACAGAAGAATAAGTGCACACATTGAAGAACACAAAAACTCAGTCAAAAAAGAGGAACCAACTTCTTCCCTGGTCCAACACTTTAAAGCCACAGGACATGAAATTGACTTTAAAAAGACCAGAACTATTGCCAAAACTGAACACTTTAATAACAGAATAATCAGAGAAGCCATAGAGATAGAAAAACGCCCACACAGCATGAACAAACGAGACGATACCTCCCGCCTACCAGCCATTTGGAAACCCGCCCTTTTGACTAACGAGTCCCTAACACGATGAATGACACCAGACCCACACTCACAAGAGCCACACAGGATGTCACCACCACACATCCACGCAGAAAGCAGACTCAAACCCACACTGATAATGAGGCACGACCAAGGACCAGAAGCCTGACCGCAGCTGCATCATTAGCCACTTTTAACCCCTCCAATCCATACATGAATCAGACCAACACCCATCATGAAGAGCTCTCACGGCCACAAACACGAAGCCAAACAACAACAACGCAGCTCACCAGCTCAAATCCCCCTGCAACTCAGACTAAGCTGAGCACAACCAAGCCCCCACCCAAACAGAACACAACCCCAGCCAATCAGAGCACAACCAACCCCCCCATCCAATCAGAGCATAGCCAAGCTATATATATATAATATTTTTGCTGATAATTCTATAAATAAAGGGAGGCTGTATATATATATATATACATATATATATATATATATACATACATACATACATACACACACACACACACACACACACACACACACACACATATGATTCTTCTTTGAAGATTATGTATACTTTATGTGTCTGTGTGTCTGTGTACGGTATATCTATATCTATATCTATATCTATATCTATATCTATATCTATCTATCATCTATGTGTTTGTGTGTGTCCGTCCACACGCACATGTGTGTGTGCAGTGTGTGTGTGTGTATTCAAAGAAGAATCTTCTAATCTTTGAAGATTATATATATATATATTTGATTCTTCTTTGAAGATTATATGGGATATATATGTATATATATTCTCCATCAAATCAGGAATGTTCATAAGGGCATGGGAACAATGTTCAGTACATTATTTATCCAAACCCATTTCATGGATCCTTAATATCAGATTTTGAATAGCTATTGATCTCTGTTCTTATTTTTTGTCTGCAGAACTGAAAATGAACTTTGTTGTATTAGTTGTGGGTTTATTTAACTTAGCAATCTATATCTAACGGCAAGGCCTGATGTTGTGGCTTATTTTTTCTCTCTCTTTAAGACAAGCACAAAGGTTCAGTATTGATTCAGAGGTTCCATCCTTGAATTTGTTTTGTGAAATTCTTAAACCAGAAAAGTTTTGTCAATGGCTGTTTTTATATAACATAATATTTGCCCATAGTTTTGGGGATAAATCTGGCTCCTGGCTTTGCACAATACACTAAACCACAAAATTGTGCCCCATTTTTATATGAATTGAACCACCATATACATTTTAGTTTCTTTTGTCCCCAGTTTGCCCTTTATGCATTTATTTGCTTATTTACTTATAATACAGTCAAATGATTTTGAGTATCTCATGTGGCATCTTACATGAATCAAGGTAAAAAATACAAATTTGTGGTGCCAATAAGAAAGCCAAAGTAGCAATCAGATAGGATTTTTTTAACTACCAAAAAGTAAATAGTCTAATATTGGCTATGAGAAAAATAAAACGTTTAGACCCTTATAATATTTTAAATGTTTGAACATTTCAATATGGTAATCTATTGAAGTCCTATATTTCTGTCTACCATTCAACTGCTGAGTTAGGTCACAGGCTTCCTGGAAGAGATGAGTTGTGATGGAGAATATGAAGGTGGTAGTGAATATATATGAAGAAGGGCAGCAAAAAAGAATAGTGCTGGACTCCTTTGATCAGCTACAAACAATATGAAAGAATAAAACTCACAAGCAGTGATATATTTGAAGACAGGAAGAGAACAAGGTTGATTTGCACATCAGATAAGATGCTATTAGAGGATGCAAAGATAATCCAACAACGATACATGATTTTATGCCAACATTTTAAAAGGTGGATCAGTTTACCCAATTCATTCTGATCTAATTTGCTATATAGGTTGCAGTACGCATCCTAAAACATATTTTTACTGCTTGATGATTATATGCAATGAAGTCACTCTTGACTTTTATCAACTACAAGGATTTTCTCCATCACAATCTGCCTCAACCTAGACCTTCAAGTCTTCCAATGATGTACCCATTGCCATCATAACTGAGCCTATCTCTCTTGCAGTTGGTTGTACTCTTTTTTAAAATCCTTCCATCTTTCCCAGCTTTAGAGCTTTCTCCAGTGCGCTAAGTCTTCACATAATGTGTCTGAAGCAGGATAATTTGAGTCTAGTGATTTGTGCCTTTAGTGAGAGCTCTGAGTTGATTTGATCAATAATCCATTTTTTGTTTTCATGATGGTCATGATATTCTCAGGAGTCCTCTTCAACAGTAAAGTTCAAAAACCTTAACACTTTTTCTAACTTGCTTCTTCAAAGCCCAACTTTTACTTCCATAGTAAGTCATAGGGAACATATCTGCAGCATATTACTTGTCCGCTTGTTCTTTTGCTGTTGATTGTTCATTTTAAAAGGAATAGGATATCCACCACTTCAATATCTTAATTGTCAAATGTAAGGCTAGCACTTGTACCTATTGTCATTATTTTGTTGTTCTTCATATTTAATGTTAATTGAGAGAATGCTGGAAGTATTTTAGAGATGTTCATAAGAATTATTATGGTATCTCTTAACTTGAATTTGAGTGAATAAAGTCAGTACCCAAGAGGGGGAAAATGATAACAAAGCTTTAAACATTGTGAGAATTTTGATAGATGCAGATATTGATGATGTACTTGGAGAAATTAAAATATATGTGCATTTTGACTATTTCAATTTGGTGCAGTTTGTTTAACGTTTGTGTAAAAACTGCATCTGTACTGGGACTGGAAGAATGTCAGCATTGTTCTCTTAAATATAAGAAAAGTTAACAAGAGTAAATGCAAACAACCACAGGGTGATTATTTTGCTAAATGTGCCTGGGAAAGTATTCAGCAGAATTCAAATGAAAGAGTTTGACAGGTGACAGTGAGTAAAATTTAAGAAGTACAGTGCAGGCAGAAATTGTGCAGATTAGATTTTTGCTCTTTGAATGGTCACTGAAAAATGAGTGAATGTGAGAAAATTTATTGTATATTTATTGAGTTGGAAAATTATGGAACGTTTTGTGCAGATATGGAATTGAAGGTTGATTCTGGAGTGCAGTTAAGGATGGCGTATTATAGGAGAAATGCTTGCAAGAGAATAAATGGAAAGCTTAGTGAATAGTTTAACTTTGAACGAGTAAAACAGAAATGTGATGTGTTTTTTGTGTAGTGTATTTATAAATATATAATGAATGGTTGTGATATTAAAGATGTGTTAACTGTGGATGTGAATATATGTATACTTTTATATACAGAGGATGCCACGTTGAACCCAAATGATTGTAAAAAAACCATTTCCGAGTTGATATGATGTAATGTGATGGATTATGGAACTCAGAATTAATGTGTCAAAGATTAAGGTTGTTGTGTTTGTAGGAAGAGGGAGTGAACAATTGAAAGTCACACATAAATAGTAAAAAATAGTAGATAAATTTATGTAGTTTTGTGGAATGCTTACTCAGGATGGAAAAATGAATGGAAAAATGTCAAGTTCTGCAAAAGCTCATAGAAAAGAATGAATGTTTGTCAAAAAAAGTGACAATGGATCTGTTTAAGAGTGCACTATTTACCATTTTGTTATTTGGAAGTGAGAGCTGGAATATGTCAGGAGAAACATAAAAATAGTGCAGTGGTATGGGATTGGGGATACTTAATAAGCGTATGATGGAACAAAAATAGTTTGATGAATAAATATGGTGATGAATATTTGATAAAATATTCATCAAATATTTTATTTGATGAATAAAATTCTTTACCAAAGAACCTGTAGGCAGGAGAAGAAACAATGGATGGAAACTAACCAAGGAGGGAAGCAACCTAGAACTAAGGAGAAAATTCCTAACAGTGAGAACAATCAATCAGTGGAATAAACTGCCTTCGGGAGTGGTGGAGGCCCCATCACTGGATACTTTTAAGAAGAGACAGGACAGCCATTTATCAGAAACAGGACAAGTCTCCTGTGAGAGCAGGAGGGTTGGGCTAGATGACCTCCAAGGTCTGTTACTGTTACTGGATTGACTATAAAAGCAAGTAACTATGAAAGAAAAGAAGAATGAGGATCAAATAATCCAACAGATATATGAAGGAAGAAGAAAAAGTTGAGAAGACCAAGAAAGTTGTGATTACATGGAATTAAGGAGAATCTCACAAGGAGACAAGTAAGAAATTTAAAGAACAGAAGGCAATGCATGCTGGAATATATGGATGTGCTAGATTGCAAGGATAGTCTGGAAGGACAGAAAAGTATGGAAACACCCTGTTTTAGCTACATTTCCTTCTCTTTTTCTTATGTGTATAAGCTCTTCTTTTTTGCTTACTGTTTCCCATTTGTTTTCTACCTTGTCATGATATAACTTAGCCTTAAAAAAAAAGCACAGCAATATGAGTATGTAATGTATATATGCACGAAATCAGGGGTATTTAAACATTCTTAATTTTATTTCTGAATTTTATTTCAAATATTTTATATAAGTTCATCGGGATGTTATATTTTCCATTATCCTGAAGATCGCTATAGTGATATTTAGGAATGGTGATTTACCTTGCTTAAGTTGATTTCATCTGTCTTACAATGAATATTTTTGAACAAATGCTATCAGTTGCAACTAGAAATCCTTTTATTTTCACTGTACTGAATTTTCTTTTTTCTTGTCCTTTCCATTTGGATATTTAGCCACATAATATAATAGGATACCTGTCTATCTAACTTTTAGAGCTTGTATTCATCATGACCGTCACGTTGTGTCGTTGTTACCAAACTGTGAAAACAACTGAGTTGCAGCATAGCCCAAGTTTGATTTGTGCTGCTTCTAGTTAATGTTTATTTCTTAAAACACCTCCTATTGTTTTTATGTAATCTGAAAATATTTAAAACATTGACAAGGGGGCCGAACATAAAGTAAAAAAATAGATTGGAACGGGGAAATATTAAGAATACATATCACATTTTTAAACTTAATAATGTTGACCCAGAGTGGAGCACATTTAAATTAAAATAATTTAAAAGTGTTTCACTCTGGGTCAACGTTATTTATAAAATGGAAATGTGGTGATAAAATATGTATAAAACACGGTAGGAACTCTAGAAACCAAAGCCAATAATAACCATCTTTCAAAAATAGGTTTAAATCTTTTCCATTGAGTATGGAACGTTTCCAGTGGATATATGACATGGTGATGGCTTCACTGAGCAATATAAATGTAAAGGAAACGAATCAGCTTAAAGGCCTGGAAACAAGAAAACATCAGTCAAATTTTGAAGGCCTTCTCCTCCACAATGCTGCTTCAGGAGGATTATATAGGGGGAGAGAGAATCACAAGGAGGGTTATGTTAAGGGGGCATACGAAGAAAGATGGATTCTCCTTTTTCATAAAAATAGTTCTGAGTGTTTATTCAATCCTTAAACGATTCCCATATATTATCTGCAAACACTAGCCAAATGGATAAATCCTCAATAATAAAAGTAGCTTGACTATCTTTTTATTCTTGATTAATGTATTTTATTCTCCTGATGTACACTGAGAGTAAATACACCAAAGACAAATTCCTTGTGTGTCCAATCACACTTGGCCAATAAAGAATTCTATTCTATTCTATTCTATTCTATTCTATTCTATTCTATTCTATTCTATTCTATTCTATTCTATTCTATTCTATTCTATTCTATTCTATTCTATTCTAAATTGTATGGCATATATACAAAGGCTTCCTAGACAATTTATCATATAAATTACATTAAAGGTTCAAATTGGTTGTCATTTTCTTCTAAACACTTCCTTACTTGCCCAATGTATGAACTTTGAACATTCCTAAATACAGTAATATTTTCTCTAAGCAAAACAACATATTATGATTAGTCTAAGGAGGCCTGATGTTTGGTACACCCCATAGAAATCTAGAAGGTAGTCCAGGGGTGTCAAACCCAGTGGCGTCACGTGACATATCAGGACTTTCCCCCCTTTCGCTAAACTGGGCGTAGGCGTGGCCAGTGTGTGATGCATCTGGCCAATGGGCCGGGAGTTTGACAGCCCTGAGGTAGTCCATGTTAACTCATTTCTAGTTCAGGCTTAAGAAAACAAATTCTACCATTAATGATCCAAAAAATTCCTAAAATTATTTCATTTGGGTCTTCTCTTTTTTCTCAATTGAAAAAGTGTCAGAGCACAGCTACTTCTAGGCTCCGCTGACCATAATGGCTTATTAGCTTCAAGAAGAGTGATTTCTTTTTGCACCTACATGATGTTCAGGCTCTTCTTCCAGATGATAGTAATAGTGATTTTAATCTTTTTCAAGATAGATTCCAACCCTAAATCTAAGACTCATCATGTTTTATCTTCTCTTTTTGTATTTGAACATACATACTCTTGCTCAGATCATTTCTATAAGATTCGCTGATTTCCAAATAGCTTTAAAAAGTGCAATTTATACTGTTATGGGATCTTATTGACTGGACTAATGAGCCCATTCTCTGTATATGAGCCCTGGTCACATAGTGGTTAGACCACAGTATTGCAGACTAACTCTGCCCACAGTCTAGAGTTCAATCCTGACAGGGCTCAAGGGTGACTCAACCTTCCATTTTTCCAAGGTCAGTAAAATGAGGACCCAGATTGTTGGGGACAATATACTGACATTGTAAACCTATCAGAGTACTTTAAAGCAGTGGTCACCAACTGGTGGTCTGTGGACCACTGGTGATCCGCAGAAAAATTATTAGCATTTTTTGTATTGCACTAAATCAGGGGTCCTCAAAATACAGTCTCTGGACTGGATACGTGCAATGAATGTTTATGTTGCTGCAGAGAATCTCCCCCCTTCAGGGACTTTTTGTGTGGGTCCTAGGAGGGCAGAAATTCTGACTTGGGTGTTGCTTCAGCCTCCTGGTATGGGGCTTTGGGCAAAGGCTGAAGGGAAGGGCTGCTGGTGGCAAAGAGCTGGAGGCCCTTGTTCCAATAGAACTGCATCATGGCCTGGAACTGCTGACCATCTCAGCCTGCTAAGCCTCCAGGTGCCAGTACCTGGCCTTGCACTCCTGCAGGTCTTCCCTCTGCTTGGAATGCCTATGCTTGTAGTCCTCAGTGAGGTGCTTCGACTGAGCCTCCTTCTCGGTCAGATCCAACTTGAACTGAGCTGTTTCTCGTGGTGGCTGCTTAGTTCCAACAGCTGCTTCCTGTTGGGGCCCTAAGGAGCTTGGGTGGGGAGGTGAGGAGTGGCTGGCAGGGGAGGCAAGTAGAGGCTGGTGAAGTGCCCCTCGACGCGAGTGACATTGAGTTGGTCACACCCATCCATGACCACCTAGCCACGCCCAACCTGTTGGTCATTAGGCAAATCATATTAGTGGTCTGTGGGATTTTAAATTATGAATTTAGTGGTTCCTGAGGTCCGAAAGGTTGGTGACCCCTGCTTTAAAGTACTATGGGGACGTATAAAGTGCTATTGCTACTGTTGTTCAGAGTGTGAATCCAAATTAAGCATCCAAAGTGTATGGCTATGTAACACTTTCAGCAAAAGAGGGTGGCATAACACATTCAGCAAAAGAGGGTGACACAACTAGAGCCAGCCAGTGGTTAAGGCAGCAGCAAGTCACTCTTGTTCAGCCCAACTCATCTCTCATAGTTGTTGTTATAGGGAAAATCGAAGGAGGAAAAGGTATTAGGTATGTTCACCACTTTGAATTGTTTATAAAAATAATACGGGGGGGGGGGGGATACAAATAAATAAAAGTAAAAACTCTATCTCATGGCTAAACATATTAAGGTCCCTTAGTTTTGCTTAAATTCCTGTTTCCTGGTTATTTTCATTGTCTCTATTTCAATTTCTTTCTTTCTTTCTTTTTTGAATCTCATTTACATGTAGCACCTAGAATTGGATATACAATTCAAGGAAGAACCTTCCTTTGCTCTATCCTTTATTCTAAGTGATGAAAGGAAGCAAATATGTACCTCTTTCTCTCCTTTGGCCCTCCCATTATTTAGCCAATCAGCCAAAATACTGTGGTTGAGATGATAAATGGCGATTGATTGCAAAGGTAACTCTAAATCAAAGTACTCTGATGGAATACTGAACAGGTATTTTCATTGCCTTCTCCTTCCTACTATCGTAAGAGTTTTTGTACAAGTAACACCAACACATTTTCTTCAATAAATGAACAAATATAAGGGTTTCCGACCCATTTCTTTAGCTGGGTTATCTTTACCTAGTTTTAAGACATATGTGAATAATAGATCACATCAGGGGTGGGTTCTAAAACTTTTTACTACCAGTTCTGTGGGTGTGGCTTATTTTGTAGGCATGGTTTGATGGTCATGTGACAAACAATTCTTTAGGATTTAGCAGAGGTACTGGTCTACCTTGGCTTTTAACTGCTTGCAGAGCTGTACCGGTCTACCCATTTGTTTTTGGAGCGCACTGGTCTACTATCACACTGCCTTTTACCGCTGATCAGCTGTAGGGCAGCCCTTGGAAGTGCCTTGGCAAGAGTTTAAACAGTTTTTTGCTGCTCTGCCACCACCGACAGCATCAGAAACCACTTTCAGGCAGCTTGGCCTCAATTACCAATCTACCACCACTGAGCAGTTTACAAGGAGCAGATCGGTTCTAGCCAATCAGTTGGGAAGCTTCTTGGCTTCTCAATTTAAAGTTACTGTGTCTTGTTTTTTTTCCCCCTCTTCTTTGTCAAGTGAGCCCTGATTTTTTCCTTTTAGCCGATCAGCTGGGACTCGGGAGGCAGCAAATAGATTGGGGGCGGGGCCAGGCAGAGGTGGTATTTACCAGTTCTCCGAACTACTCAAATTTCCACTACTGGTTCGCAAGAGCCGGGGAGAACCAGTAGCAACCCACGACTGGATCACATATATTTATGCAAAAATATTGACAATTCAAAAGGGTTCACAAATGTTTAAGCGCCACTCTTTTTGTGTCTCTGCATGTGTGTGTTTCCGCCTTTCTCAGGCTAGCCTGAGTATGTTTCAAAGCTTTGAGAGTGCATGATATGAATATGGAAGGATTTAACAACAGTTCATTTAGTGACTGTTTGAAGTTACAATGGCACTGAAAAAAAATGACATGATCATTTTTCACACTTATTACCATTTCAGCATCCCCGTGGTCATGTGATCCAAATTCAGACATTTGGCAACTGACTCATATTTAAGACGGTTGCAGTATCTCAGGGGATATGTAATCCCTTTTGTAATCTTCTGACAAGCAAAGTCAATGGGGAAGCTAGATTCACTTAACAATCATATTGCTAGCTTAACACCTGTAGTGATTCACATAACAACTGTGGCAAAAAAATGGAGCAAAACTCACTTAACACCTGTCTCACTTAGCAACCAAAAATTTGGGCTCAATTGTGATCGTAAGTTGAGGACTACCTATACTACCATTGCTATAGTTTCTAAGTTATTTAAATAAAATGGAGAGAGTTCCATTTGCACATAGAAGCTCACACATGCACATTGAATTGCTGAACTATGGCCATTCAACAAATTAAAAATAAATAAACTAAATTCTTCATTGGAGACTGGAATTCAGAAATTGCATATACCCAGTTTTAAAGTGATGATCCAATCTTACGAATTGCGGATTAATATTTTGGGTGATTAAAATATTGTTAGCAGTGATACTATTTTGCTGAACTCTTCTAGCAAAATTCATTAAACGATACGCTTCTGATCACATTTGTGAAGAGTTTTTGTAAAAAAAAAAAACACCAACAATTCATAGGCAGCTTCACTGCAAAGTGCAATTTATTTATTTATTTTATTGGTAAAAGTCTGTGGAACCTTGAATGAAAAGCAGGTTGTCATTTAGACTAAAAGATAAATTTGATGGGCCTGGTCCATTTCCCTATGCAGACACATTTTGACACAGTGCATTTGAGTGCTAATAATGACATTAGGATATGTTGGAAAGAGATCTAATTCAGCATGCAGAAGTGACTTCGCTGTCATCTCCTATTTTCTGCACAATTGACAGCAGATACTTGGGGCTGAATTTTTATTTCAGGTCAAATTTCCAATGCAAGTGACTGTCTGTTAGAAACAGATAAGACCAAATCCAATACCAAACCACTTGTTGGAAGTATCAACAGTGATGAGCATTTAAAAACGATGCTTCGGCTTTCTGTTTAGGACAATGTACAATGTATGTTTTTAACAGGCAGAATATCCAACCCACAAGATCCTGCAATTCCTCAGGTTTCTGGTGGGAGGGCTATAGAGGAGGATTCTTTGTTGGGTATGTATAGTGGGAGGGTGCAGAGTGGAGAAAAGATAAGGCTTTATTTTTCAGCCAAGATAGCTCCTTGCTTGGTTGCAGTTTTTGAAGAAAATCAAGGAGAGACAATACTTACATCTATTTAAAAGGCAGAGGCATCATTCTAGGCATCTGCAGGAAGCAGCCTTACCTGCTTGGGGCTTAGTATACTTCTAGGGATAAATATATTGCTTATCAAGTTATGTGTCTTATGTGAAATTGTGGACTTTTCAGAACATGAAAGAATTATGTATGAGGGTGAAAGTTCGTTCTCCGAGTTTGTGGGTTGGTTTCTGAACATTTCATTACCAGACTAGGTAACACCTTCACTGGAGTTTGGGTGATGGCAGTGTCAGTGTTCTTCTGTTTATGAGGGCTTCAGGTGTGGGTGTGTCAAGTGACCGTCTTGTAATAGGTCAGGTGTGAGTCATCCATGAGAGTTTTGTGGTGGGTCTTGTGATAGGGAGGTTACATCAGGTGAGGGCAGTGGTGAAATTCATTTTTTTTTTGCTACCAGTTCTGGCTTGGTGGGTTGTGGCTTGGTGGGTGTGGCAGGGGAAGGATACTGCAAAATCTCCATTCCCACCCCACTCTGGGGGAAGGATACTGCAAAATCTCCATTCCCACCCCACTCCATGGGAAGGACACTGCAAAATCCCAATTCCCACCTCACTCTGGGACCAGCCAGAGGTGGTATTTGCCGGTTCTCTGAACTACTCAAAATTTCCACTACCGGTTCTCCAGAACCTGTCAGAACCTACTGGATTTCAGAACCTACAGGATCCTGGGTGAGGATCAGTGGGAGGTGAACTGGTGGTGGTGGTGGGAATTGCATGGGTTGTGTGAAGGTCGGTGCTGTCTCTGGTTGGCTGTGCAGTTGATTTGGATTCTGAGAGGTTCATAGTCTGGTTGTAGGTGAGTGTGTCTGTTGATGGACTTGCTTGTGGAATGCCAGGCTTCGGGCATGGCAATTGGTAGCCTGGCTGAGGATTTTTGTGTTGTTCCAATCGAACTGGTGCTGTTTGGTATCGGTGTGGGTATAAATTAAAATATGTAGATACATAATTGGTCATACATACGTATGTATGTACATACATACGTATGTATGTACATACAAACATACCATATTTTTCGGAGTATAAGACACACCTTTTTCCCCAAAAAAGGGGGTGAAAATTTAGGTGCGTCTTATACACCGAATGTAGCCCTGTCCACCCACTGGCCCCTACCCTTTGGCCTGTGCCTCACTGAAGTTACCTCCTTGCAAGCAAACAGCAAGAAAAACAGCTCCTTTCAGTTTCAACATAGATTAATTACCACAAGTGGATTAGAGGGCTCTGCTGCTTGCTGCAAAGATGTAAATTGCTGGAGCAGATTTTTTTTTTTCCTTGTGCTAATCAAGCTATGCTGAAAATAAAACTGAAAGCAAAGCAGGCTGTTTGCTGTTTGGTGCAACGAGGCAAAATTAGGCAGAGGCAGAGGGAGATTACTTTTTCTTCTTTTTCCTCACCAAAAAAGGTAGGTGCAAACAATGGGAAATTTAGGGCAAAAGAGAAGAGTTCAAGATTTTAAACACAAAAGAAAAAAAGGAGAAAGAAAAAGGCAAAGATAAAAATGGGAAGGGAGAAAAAGAAAAAGAAATGAAAGAGAAAAATGTTATACATATTTAGAATTGAAATATGAATAGTAGTAAGAAATAAATGGGAAATCATGATCGTGAAAATGAAATGAATAATAATTGGAATATTTGTCTTTATATTTTTGAAATCTAGACAATGATAAGTTTTTATTTTTTATTTTTTTTAGAAATATGAATAAGTATAAACTGTAGCAATTGAAATACCTTTAATGGTATATGGTGGTGAAGGTAAAGAGGATTAAATTATAGCTTGGATAACAGCTAGAACATTTTTAAATTTAATTAGGGAAATTGTAATGATTAAAATATTTTTAATTATATATTGTGATGAAAGTAGAAATGATTAAGTTGTGATTTGGAGGATTATATGGGCAAAACTATGTGGGTTATTGCGAGAATTTAAGATGTGAAAATGAGTAACGTAAGGGGGGAAATTATTTGGTTTATTATTATTGGTAAATATAATTAATTGATTTATAAGAAATTGGATTGCATGGAAATAATTAGAATATTCATGTTGATTAATATACAAAAAAAGATAGTTATATAACTGATTTATATTAAAATGTTGAATTTCTATTAAACAATTGTAATATTACATAATTAACCAATGTGAGAATGGATATAAAAATAGATGACAATGGGAAGCGGTATAATATAGAATAGAAGGGAAAAATTGAATTTGATTATGATTAGAGATGAGGATGAAGGGTAATATTGGGTTTTTTAAAAAAATAGATGTGGAATAAATTTGGCAAAAAGGAAATATAGAAATTGTAAATTTAATTGAAATGAGTAAACACTGTTTAAATTTGTGAACCAGCCAAATACTCTGTTTAAAGAAAATTCATTGTATGTTTGTATGTGTGTTTGTCTAAAAAATTAAAAAAAAACTTTTTTAAAAAAACCCAAAAAGGTAGGTGCGTCTTATACTCCGGTGCGTCTTATACTCTGAAATATATGGTACATATGTATGTATGTATGTATATATGTACAATTATGTATCTACGTATTTTCATTTATATGGCTGCCCATGTCAACTACATGACTCTGAGCAGCATGTATGTATTTTATTTTATTTTGAGCGTCTTTTTTTAAAATACAGAAATGGAAGCATTCCACATATTGAATGGCCAACAGTAAGGGGTTTGGTTTAAAGCTTGGCATAGTTTAGAAACTATATAGGGAGCGGGAGGAAGAGGAGGAGACGGAGGAAGAGGAGAAAAAGAAGGATGAGCAGAAGAAGGAGGTGAAAGAGGAGAGGAAGAAAAGGAAGAGAAGGAGGAGGAGAAAAAGAAGAAGAAGAAAAAGGAATTGGTGGTGGTGGTGGTGGTGGAGGAGGAGGAGGAGAAGGAGAAGGAGAAGGAGAAGGAGAAGGAGAAGGAGAAGGAAGAGAATGCCTGCATCAACCGATAACAACTAGCAAATGACTATGATTTACACCAGCTCAACCATGTGCATTCTTATCATAGAGATTAGAGTTCCTCAAATCTCATCATCTATCTCCATTAAGAGTTCATCACCCATCTGTGTTTAGTCTGCTTGATTAAGATGCTTTTAACCTAATCTTACTGTTCTTATCATTTTTCTATCTTTCCAAGGCATGGTTTTATGTTGTTCACTGTTCAGAGTTGATTGCAAGATGGATGACTGTATAACTGCATAATATATTAAATAATTCCTAGACAGCATAGCAAATTATGGAAAACTAACACACCAATAGTAAATTGATAAAGAACAGTGGTGTCTTTACAATAGCAATGGAATGAATTTTGGCAGGTAAATATATATTTTAGAAGTATATCTTGATCAATAGTTTCAAGTTTCTTTGTTAAAAATCGTTCTCTGGCTTCTGTTTAACAGGCAAAACTAAAGAGCTACATAATAAGAACGCTGTCTAAAACAAGCTCTCCACCCAGCAAAATCTTGGATGCACGTGGATTATAATCTCAGGCCATCTCATTGACCATCTGGACCTTGTCATTAAAAATGGCCAGGCAGTGACGTGCTGACATTTTGCAAATTTCCATTTGACGTGCCCTGTTATCTCAGCTGTCCTGTGTAATAGCTTTGCTTAAAGGACACTTGATGGCTTTTAATATAGAGCAGCTTGACGCTTACAGTGTTAATACCAGATAGTATAACTTTGGGAGTAGTTAATTATCTCCATGGTGCAACAGGATATTGTAACTTTGAAACCAAAATGAGCTGCAAGAGGTTATCTCTGAATTTGAAATCCTAAGGAAATTGAACCAAGATTGGGGGTCCGAAACTGAAACAGTGTTTTCCTATAAAAGGATTGTTACTCCCCCCCTCAACACACCTTTGGTGTACTGAAAAGAAAGCATAAATAATGTTTTTCAGTAAGCCAGTTCTAAAAGATACCTGTGGAAGCTTCTGGAAGCTTGGCATCACTTCTGCATATCATGGCCAACTTGAAACATTCAGGAATCTGGATTTTGTCCAAGTCATGAACAACTCTTGGTCTTGACCAGTGGTGGGATTCAAGTAATTTAACAACTGGTTCTCTGCCCTAATGATTTCTTCCAACAACCAGTTTGCCAGATTGCTCAGAAAGTTAACAATCGGTTCTCCCGAAGTGGTGCGAACTGGCTGAATCCCACCACTGGTCTTGACCCATAACCCATAAGCAATGGGGGGGCTACTCTGAAAGCCAGGAAAAAGAAATAGTTGCGTCTTAACACAAAAAGGTTTGACTTCATATCCTACAGGTAGACTTACAACCACAATTGAGCCCAAAATTTCTGTTGCTAAAAGAGATGATTGTTAAGTGAGTTTTGCCCCATTTTATGACCTTTCTTGGCACAGTTGTTAAATGAATCACTACAGTTGTTAAGTTAGTAAGGTTGCAAAATGTGATCACATGTCCCTGGGACACTGCAACCACCATAACTATGCACCAATTGCCAAGCATCTGAATTTTGATCACACAAACACAAGAAGGCTGCAACAGTCATAAGTGTGAAAAACAGACAGTGCCGCTGTAACTTCTGTCACTGAATGAATGGTTGTAAGTCAATAATTTCCCGTATAATATTAATTAAATATAATTAATATAATTGCCCCCATTAGGTTATCATTTTCCCTGTCTCCTTAATACCCTGTTTCCCCACAAATAAGACATCCCCTGATAATAAGCCCAATTGGGCTTTTGAGCGCATGGCAATAAGGCCAAGCGCTTATTTCAGGGTTCAAAAATATATAACACAGGGTCTTATTTTTGGGGAAACACGGTAGTAGCTGTTCACATTCTGAACCAAAATCTAAGACATTTGAGGATTGCTTGTAACCTTGTCTCCTAGGCTGTATGTAGGTGGATACTCCTTGTTTAGCAACTGTCTCATTTAGTGACTGTGTAACGTACATCTATAATACGTACATGCATTATAGTTAGCTATGGTTCCTCAGATGGGGGAAAAATGTCCCCTAATTCTTCATAAGAGGGGTTGAAAGAATCCAGATATTCCATCCAAGTGACATTAATTAACTGGGAAGCATCCTTTGTGTTTATGAGTTAAATTAGAGATACAGTGGATTAGCATCTTGATGAAACAGACACAATGCTATTAAAACGGGAAGCCAAGGAGATTCTTAGACATCAGCACACTGAATACAGACAGAAGTGTAGCCTTCGAAGGCTTTGGGAATCCATGCATGAATCTTATCATCACAGAGGGCAACATTATAGTTACCCCCCAAATGTTTTAGAAGAGGGACATCTCTCTCACTCAAGATTTGATCCAGAAGATGGAGTTCCTAATATCTGATTCTTTGTTAATAAGGCAGCAGTAGCTTGTCACTAGAAGCAGAAAACAGAATGGAGCATGGTGGGATTCAAAATTCTTGACTACCGGTTCTGTGAGCGTGGCTTAGTAGGCGTGGTGTGGCTTGGTGGGCGTGGCTTGGTAGGCGTGGCAGGGGAAAGATACTGTAAAATCTCCATTCCCACCCCACTCCAGGGGAAGATTACTGCAAAATCCCCATTTCCTCCTGATCAGCTGGGACCAGAGAATAGATGGGGGCGGGGCCAGTCAGATGTGGTATTTGATGGTTCTCTGAACTCTCAAAATTTCCGCTACCGGTTCTTCAGAACTGGTCAGAACCTGCTGAATATCACCTCTGCATTGGAGGTCTTCTAGTCCAATTCCCTGCTCAAACAGGAGACAAGTGGTTGTCCAGTCTCTTCTTTAAAACCGCCAGTGATGAAGCACGCCCCTAAGTGCAACTTTTCTCATCTAGGAGTTTACCAATGCATTGGGCCTATGTACAAGTTCCAGAATTTCTAACAATCGTATCTTTAAAGTTCGAATATTAATTTGGAGATGAGATGAGGCTTCTTAAGACAAATACTTCTTACATCATATCACCTCATTCTGCTTTCCTCCTCTATCAGCAATTTAACCTTCTAACTCCTCTCTCTGCGTAGATCTGGTAAATACTCTTTGTAATAAGCCCTTCCTGACTCTTCTATTTTAGATGTCTATTTTTACTGGGCTATGACGACTGATACTGTTTTCAACAAGCCCTGGCAATTGTGAAGGTTACTCTGTTAATACAACTGCCCACCTGGATTTGTAATTTTAGAAGCAATTGCCTAGAAGCCGATGTACATTTTTCTGCTTTTGTAATGAGAAATACCTGATCTATGACAGGAAGTTTTCTTAGGGACATTTTTTCATTTATTGCTTAGAGGAATTGTTTTCTTTCTTGGGAAGAATTCATTGTCAGTCCTCCCTATCAAGCAGCTTGCTCCTGTTGTTGTTCTTGAGAAATGCTCATAATTTTTTTAAACAATCAAGCTAACCAGGTATAGGTATGCAATTGTTATATTTTTTTTCTTTGCTTCATTAAAGTATAAAATATTGACACACAAAGTTTTGACGTATTTCCTCTATTCCTATCAGGACATTCTTAAGCCAGGCAGTGTCAGTCTCCCGAGTAACGTGATGCTTTCATGCCTAAACCTTTGCCAAATGAGTGCACCAACCTTTTGATAAAATTCTCAGATTATCTCAATTGTGATGCAAGCAAAAATGAGGGTAGTTAATGGTTGGATCTGTATGTGTCTGACCTTCTCTGTTCTTTGTAATGATAGTCAACTGGATTAGATTAGATTTATTGGATTTATATACCGCCCTACTCCCGAAGGACTCAGGGCAGTGTACAGCCAACAATAAAAATACATGTATACAAAATTTAAAACCCAACTAAAATCAAATTAAATAAATTTGGCCCGGACAGAATTAAAATACCCCACATAGTTTAAAACAGATTAAAATTTAACGCTAAAAAAGAAGAGAGGTTAGGCCAGGCCCGCCTGGTGAAACAAAAAGGTCTTAAGAGCGCGGCGGAAGGTGCGCAGATCCGGGATCCTCCGTATCTCCAGGGGGAGCTCATTCCAGATAGTAGGTGCCCCCACAGAGAAAGCTCTCCCCCTGGGGGCTGCCAGTCGACACTGTTTTGCTGACGGCACCCGGAGAAGCCCCTCTCTATGAGAGCGTACCGGCCGGTGGGAGGCTATTGGTGGTAGTAGGCGGTCCTGCAAGTACCCAGGTCCTAAGCCATGGAGCGCTTTGAAGGTGGTAACCAAAACCTTGAAGCGCACCCGGAAGACCACCGGGAGCCAGTGCAGCTCGCGCAGGAGAGGTGTCACATGGGAACGCCATGTCGCTCCCATTACCACCCGCGCGGCCGCACTCTGCGCCAGTTGGAGCCTCCGGGTGCTCCTCAAGGGGAGCCCCATGTAGAGAGCGTTACAGTAGTCTAGACAGGAAGTGACAAGGGCGTGAGTGACTGTGAGTAAGGAGTCCCGATCCAGAAAGGGACGTAACTGGCGAATCAGGCGAACCTGATAGAAAATCCTCCCGGCCACGGCCGTCAGGTGCCCTTCTAAGGACAGCCGTGAGTCCAGGAGGACGCCCAAGTTCCAAACCCTCTCCGTGGGGGCCAGTGATTCACCCCCAATAGTCAGTGATGGCGCCAACTGACTATATCGGGACGTCGGAAACCACAGCCACTCGGTCTTGGATGAAATGGTACTCCTGCTATCAGATGAAGGAAATCAGGCCGGATCTCAATAAATAGGATTTTCTGCTCTCTGTCTGAATGATCACCTTATTCAATAATGGCATTGTTCAATCAGTGCTTTGAGTGAGTTAAAAATGATTGTACCTTGAATTGCTTGGATTCATGTGACGTCCGATATTCATACAGAATTGGTGGACAGCTGTGATTCCCACTTTCTCCAGTGTAACATTCCATCCCAATAGAGTATTCTTCCTGTTTACCTATGCTTCTGCTTATCTATGTCTTCAGATCATCTTTTATTGCATGGTTTCTTAGAGCTTTGGGCTCAGAGAAAGAAGTCAGCCTTAAGTTAGGGGCGGGAATGAACGTTGGCAGAAAGCTAAAGAGGCATGAAGATATGTCACATTTACCACTGGTTGGGCCAATTACTCAGCACTAATGTATTATGTGACCTTTGGGAGTTCTCTATGTGGACCTGGAAGTAGCTTTAGCCCATAAATTTCCCAATTTTTCATGGCTCAGTTAAAATTGTCCATGCACCATTCTTCTTTATCTGCTTACTCCTTATTTTCCCTAGCAACAATTGCTTCCCTGCAAACCAGCGGACACATTCCCAAAGGACTATTTTCAGTGCTCTATAGTTTTAAATCTTGTTCCGATTTGGCAAATTAAGCCATTTTAAATGTGATTCATTTTTGTGCTGCCAATGTTATTACCAAAGCAGCACATTTATGGACGAATCAAGTTCAACTTTAGAAAGCCCATTTTCAATCACTTGCATTTATTTAAAGAATTAACATTTTATGTGAAGTGGATTACCATTGCCTTCTGTTCGGGTTGCTCCTTTAGCCATTAAAGTCAACCTGAAAGAATGTTTCCTTGCTGGTATTTGACTTGCTTCGTGGTGTCTGTTAAAATGTAGAACTCCTGAAAATATAGATTATGCTGATTGCAGATTTAGCTTTGTGGTACTACAGAGAAGTTAAAAAAAGAAAGAAAAGGATGACATTGCCTAG
The DNA here is from genome assembly GCA_030761175.1 of Masticophis lateralis. NCBI lineage: Eukaryota > Metazoa > Chordata > Lepidosauria > Squamata > Colubridae > Masticophis > Masticophis lateralis. The sequence continues at coordinate 129,154,619 of JAUDYJ010000003.1, forward strand.
GCTTTTGAGTTATTATTATTAATTCTGGGGATATATTGCCTTTTGGTCTTTCTTGCTATGTCTTTCGGTAACTTTCAGTTATTGCCTTTCTCCTTAAAATATTCTGATTCCTTTCTAATGATCCTTCCCTTAACATGTACAGTCACAATTTTCTTTGGCTTTGTCAATTCTTTGCAAAAGTCTTTGCTATCCTGCACAATATATTTTAAAAGATAAATGTTGCTTGAATTGTAGAACCTAACTTTTATATTTTCTCTTTGTTAAAATGCAGTCTACCCTTTTCAAGAATCTACCAGAGTAGCTGGTCAAGGAAACAAACAAAAAAATTTGAGTTAATATAATCCCCCAGTTCTGTTTTGTTTTTTATACAAATTACTTTGCTTGATTCCAGTTATTGATTGAGAAATATAATGAGCAAATTGGGAGGATTTTACCTGCTGCTGATTTTTTCAGGTTCACACATTATATTTCCAGTCCAATGCTTTGAATGTTTCCTTTAAAACCTGAGTTCTGTAATGCCACCTGAGACTTAATTTCAATTTAGCAAAGATTATTGGAACAGACCAACTCATGGGATCAAAAGCGTAATATCCAAAAGATACAGTGTGTTCTGTAGATAAAATCTTGAGAGTTCAATATTATCTCAGCAATATCCCATACCTTAGAAAAACATATTTTTAACCAGTTGGGTTACATGCTCACCTGGTTTTTGTGTTAAAACAAGTGTTTTCACAGGTTTTATTTGTTCTGACAGGAGTCTGTGATGACAGAGCACATATTGGTTACAAAGTTTATGAAGAGATTGCTTGGACAAGTTCTGGCCAAATTTTTTACCTGGATAAAAAGCAAGTTAATGAGGTGTGTGTGTGAGAGAGTGGGGGGGGGAGAGGGAGGTAGATAGGTTTTGAATTAATTAGGCTTGAGGATAAAAATAAACAGATCCAGGGTGTCAGATTTATTTATTTATTTGTAAATCTATTCTATTTTATTTCTGCATGTATGTAAAAATCTAGGGGGAGGAAAAAGTATTTAAATCCTATCTTAAAATAGACATTTTAAAATGCATACTTTAAAACCAATTTTGGTATGTTTGAGAGTTCCATCAAAACATTCAAAGAAATGCAAATTCAAGAGAATAATTCTCTCCTGATTTTCATGTGGATTTGGGAGGTGCAGATCAAATAATCTCACAACAGAATTCACCAAAACTGAAATTAATGAACAACTCTTCTTAGAGACACAGTCAAAGCCACTGAGCTGATGCTTGATAGAACAGAAATTTGAAACTAGGTGTGTTTGATATTTTTAAAAGATACTAATAACTATAGAATAGTACTTTTTTTTCCCTGTGAGGGAAAAGCTTGCTTCTGGGGCAGGTACATGGAACATGTCAGATCAACTCTACTGAACTTTGTCAAAAAATATTTAGTGTCTTAAATTTTGGTGCAATAATGCTCAGATGCAGGAGCAAATGAGAGGGGAGATCCAGGTTCTAGTCCAACCTCAGCCACAAAAGCTAACAGGGTGACTTTGGGCCAATGACATTCTCTCACCTTAATTTACCTAATCACATGATTGTTGTGAGGGAAAATAGAAGGGGCCGCTGTCTGTGCCACCTTGAGTTCTTGATTAAAAAGTGGGGTATAAATCTAATAAATACATAAATCCTTCCGGAAACAGTCTTAAATATGAATATATACTTTTCCTTCAAACTACTGCTTATTGTTGCTATGGCCCCTTGTTTATCCTTTCTACCTCCATGAAGGATCCTAAACAATTAGGGATCACATAACCCTCACCCTAAATGTGCATGCCAAATTTGGTGCATGCCAAATGTTTCTTTTCGGTGAGACATTTTGTTTTCACTTTGCCTTGTCCAAGAACTTGAAAATTCTTCTGCATAGTCAAAAGCCTTTTCTGACTACAGTATCTGCCAAGGAGGTCCCAGAAGGGATGCCAAAAGACGCAACATGGCATCTTGAAATACAGGGATCATGTTGCTTCACTCAATGTGAAAGCAATGTGGAAGCAAGGCCTGTTCTTTAATGCTTGGCATAGCCCTGTTGAACACAAAGTTGCCACGTTGACATGCCTACATAATGTTTCAGATCTGCTACAATGCTTCCTGGACTACTGATGTTGTAGCCAGCCAGGCGCATAACAGTTTTGCTATTGCCTCTCTTAAAAGTTACCTGGATGCTATTCCCATATTTCATTTTCAGGTCCTCAGTTTTCTTTCATCTGAATTTCAAGAAATTCTCAAAGGGTTCCTCGGTCTTTATCTCCTAGCAGACATGCTTTTCTCTCAGGGAATTTTTCTGTCAGATTTCTGGCTAATCTCCCAGCCATTTGAGCCTGTGGTAGGAACTTCTAAACTCTGAACAGCAAAGGTTGCATTTTTGATTGACACTTCGGCTAACAATAATGTAGGTAAAACTGTGCATTATTTCCTTGCTTAGCTGTGAACAGTGCAATAATCCCTGGTTTTTTCCCCCTTTCTTTCTTTTAAATAACTTTAAAGAGTTAAATTTCTGTAGTGGTAAGTTTTCCTCTGAGTTCTTTGAGAGATACAGCTTCAGCAGGCAATAAAGACACTATATTTCAAATGTCATCAACTTAAAGTTGTGCTAAGGGAAGAATGCACTTCTAGCTGGAGGTTTTGCACTTGCTTTTATATGCAAATTCTGAAGTTTAAAAGTTTCTTGACAATAAGACAAAGAGAATATGTTCCCACTTCCTGAATGTGCAGCAGTGTTAAACATTTTGAAACCTAAATTGGTCACCAATTGCCCCCAAAGTTTCCTTGGTCTTCATAGCACTTTGTCAATGAATAACTTAGAAAACAAATATTTGCTTGCTTCAGATATTATCCAGATCGGCTGCTATGATTTTTCACTGCTTTTTTCACCCTAACACCTGTGACTTCTGAGTTGTATTGGGACAACTTTTTCCACTAGTTAGGTTTTAGACTTTTCTTCTTCATTACAGGCTGGATGAAGTTCAGGAGTACTAGTTCAGATAATTTTTTGATTTATTTTTAGCTTGAGAGTGGACGTTCATTCTCTGAGCATGTGGGTTATTTCTGAACATTTCATTACCAGCAGTGGTAAAATCCAATTTTTTTACTACTGGTTCTTTGGGCGTGGCTTGGTGGGTATGATGTGGCTTGGTGGGCGTGGTGTGGTGGGCATGGCAGGAGAAGGATACTGCAAAACCTCCATTCCCATCCCACTCTGGGGCCAGCCAGAGGTGGTATTTGCCAGTTCTCTGAACTACTCAAAATGTCCGCTACCGATTCTCCAAACTGCTCACCATTTCTACTACTAGTTCTGCAGAACCTGTCAGAACCTGCTGGATTTCATCCCCGATTACCAGGCTAGGTAACATCTTCAGCAGCATTTACAGGGTGTCAGTGTTCAACTGTTTATAAGGGCTTCGTGTGGTCAGTAGGTCTGTGATGGGGAAGTCACACCAGATGAGGATCTTGTGATGGGTCATGTGTGGGTCACATCAGGTGAGGGGCTTGTGACGGGGAGGTAAACATCAGGTGAGGATCATTGGGAGGTGACAGTTGGGGGGGGGGGAATGGAGGGGAGGTGGCTAGATTGCCGTTCCAGCAAAGTCAGCTGAATCTCTTTTCCATTCTTATGACTGAATGAAGAAGCCATGGAAGGGTTTCAAAGTGCTTTGATTTTCAGATCTTGGTACTTTATTGTCTTCTCCACTTCATTGTCTTCTATTTTACTATCCCCTGGAATATTGACGATGTTGATCATGATGATGATGTAATGGTTTTCCATTTCATCTTTTCATTACAAGGGTTATTCCCTTGTGCCTTTATTACCTAAAACATTCAGTGCTGTGATCAATATGATCTTCAAGTGCTAAATAACTCAGTTAACCTTTGCTTTACCCCTGTTGTATGTGTTAGCAGCTGTTCATTCACAGACTTTAAAAGTTAATTGATTCATAATTTTAAAACAAAGCTGCTAAAGGAGATAAATTGTTTCATAAGAGGCATACTGATCCTTTCCATCCCATTTTACCATTTTATTAAATCTCCTGCAAAAATACTGTGTAGCAGATATATGCTTTTTGTAGTCTGAATTATACTACAAACAAGGGGGAAAAAATCTCTAATTAACTCCCCTATCATGTTGTAGAGCCATATGAATCAAAGGTGAGAAATTCTCACAACCGCCAGGTTATACCCACCAGATATTCCTGATCATAAGTTATGTCCTTTGGGAAAGTTCACCTCTACCTTTAGCCTTGTTCCTTTTTCAAATCCTCACATTGTTTCTTCTCTGGCAGATCTTCCTGCGTATAACTGTTTCCTAATTTATTGCTGCTGTTTGTCTAGAAACTGTTGTGGCCCCGTCCTCTGAGCCTATCCCTTTGGAGGAAGGCAACTCTGAGCAGGAGGAAGAGGAGCCAGCCAGATCTCCCAGCCCTCCCCCTCTGGCACCGGCTCAGGTGCCAGCTGAAAGAGAGCCAAGTAGTGGGGAAACAGGTGTCTCAGATGAGAGTGAGGGAGAGACGTCATTCCTGGACGCACGCCAAAGAAGGCGAGAGAAAAGGGTACTGCAGCTGCGGCGTATGAGGAAATCCTGAGTCATTGGATTGGAGTCATAGGATCCATGACTCACTGGACCACACCCAGAAGCATATCTATTTAAGACAGTACAATGGGTCACGAAGTTCGTGACGAACAAAGCTAACTGCACAGCTAAACAAACGGAGCAACCTCGTAGTCTTGGAAGCTGGATGAACGGCAAAGCTACGTAGGTGATTTTCTTGTTTGTGTAAACCAATAAAGTCCTTGGCAGACGGTGTGCATATCGCTGCCAAGGTTGAGATAAGAACTGCAGAGTGTGCCAAGTGAGTCTTAACCCTCGGCTGGCTGTGTTTTTGTGGGTCTCTGAAGGGGGGGGACAGATCATCTTGTTCGTCACCCAAAACTCCATCGTTAACCCACGATGGACCAACAGCTGCAGCAGCAGGTACAGCAGATGCTGGAGGCCAATCAACTTCTGCAACAGCAAGTAGCACAGCTAACTGCACAACTTGCTTTGGGAAATGCTCCTGTAGCAGCTCCACCTGCTCCCCTTCCCCGTCCAAGATGCCCAGTGAACATGCCAGATAAGTTTTCTGGACAGCAGGAAATGTTCCCGGCCTTCTTGGGACAGTGCCAGCTGTACATGGCAATGCGGCCGGAGGATTTTCCGGATGACCGGGTTCGGGTGGCTTTTATTATCAGCTCCCTCTCTGGCACTGCCGCCCGATGGGCCACGCCCCTGTTGCTGCAAGACAGCCCCTTGCTTCTGGACTATCAGGGCTTTTTGCAACACCTGCGCACCATGTTTGAGGACCCCCTCCGGGTGCAGACGGCAGCGAGGCGCATCAAAGACCTCCGCCAAGGCAAGCGCCCCCTGCAGGACTATATTGCGGAGTTCCGATTGCTAGGCCAGGATTCGGCCTGGAATGAGGCGGCGCTGATGGATGCCTTCCAGGACGGCCTCTGCGATGAGATGCAGGACGAGCTGGTTCGGGTGGAGGCGCCACAGACCCTGGACACGCTGGTGACCCAATGCCTGCGCATCGATGCCCGCCTACAACGGCGACGGCCCCGTAGGGCTCTTCCGGAACCACCGACAGTGCCGGCACCCCCGCGTTTCGTACCAACAGCGCCCCGGACCGTACCGCGTTTGGTGGCGACGGCTGAGGAGCCCATGGAGCTCGGAGCAGCCAGACCTCAACTGACGGCCCAGGAGCGGATGCGGAGACGCCAAGGGGGGTTGTGCCTCTATTGCGGCGAGGCTGGACATTTCGCCGCCTCGTGTCCCCGGAAGCGGAGTGGATCGCTCAAGCCTGTTCCGGAGCCTCGGCGTGACCAGCCGGGAAACGGGTCAGGCCTGGCCTAGGGGAAACTCTGGGTCAGGCAGGTGACCATGCCCCGCCGGAGGCGGCGGCTGTGGACTGTGAGCCCCCTCGGCACCTGATTTTGAACACCCGGGTGTTGTTGGCTAACCGGTCGGAGGGGCTCCAGGCGCACGCGCTGGTGGACTCGGGGGCCACCACGAACTTTATGGACCAGGCCTTTGTGGCCCATTACAAGGTTCCCTTGGTTCCAGTGGACCCTCCGTTGAGGGTCGAAACTATTGATGGGCGGGAACTTGTGGCGGGGCCCATCAACTTCGCTACTCAGCCCTTGCGCCTTGCCATTGGGAACCATGAGGAGGCGATCCAGTTTTATGTGACGGCGGACCTGCACTTCCCCTTGGTCCTGGGGATGGCCTGGCTTCGGGCGCACGACCCTCAGGTGGCGTGGTCGAGAAATGCCATCTCGTTCCCCAGCCTGCAGTGTGTCGACCACCTTCGCCACACCTGTGCCGGCCAGGACGTCTCTGCCCCGAACGTCTCCTTGCCTCCGGAGCTGACATCCTTCGCCGACGTGTTCAGCGAGAAGGAGGCGGATCGCTTGCCCCCGCACCGACCCTACGACTGCGCGGTGGACTTGATGCCCAACGCGCCCCTGCCCTCGGGACGCCTGTACTCCATGTCGGAGCCCGAGCTGGCCGCCTTACGGGACTTTCTGGACAAGAACCTGGCCCGTGGGTTCATCCGGCCTTCGACCTCCCCGCTCTCGGCCCCAGTCCTCTTCGTGAAAAAGAAGACGGGGGACTTGCGCCTGTGTTGCGACTACCGGCGCTTGAATGCCATCACGGTACGGAATCGCTATCCCCTGCCGCTGATCCCGGAGCTGATGGAGAGGTTGCGGGAGGCCTCGATTTTCACCAAGCTCGACCTCCGGGGAGCCTACAACCTGGTGCGGATGCGAGAGGGGGACGAGTGGAAGACGGCATTTGGCACCCGATACGGACACTTTGAATATACCGTCATGCCGTTCGGGTTGACCAACGCCCCCGCGGTCTTCCAGCACTTGATGAACGACGTGTTCCGGGACATGCTGGATCGGTTCGTGGTGATCTACCTGGATGATATTTTGATCTATTCCCGGACCCCGGAGAGTCACCTCCAGCATGTCTGCCAGGTCCTGCAGCGCCTGCGGGAGCACCAGCTCTATGCGAAGTTGGAGAAATGTTACTTCTTCCAGACTTCCATAGAGTTCCTCGGGCACATCATCACCCCCGAGGGCATCGCGATGGACCCACACAAGGTGGCGGCCTTGCGCAGTTGGGAACCCCCGCGTCGGGTGAAGGACGTCCAGCGTCTGTTGGGATTCGCCAACTACTACCGGACCTTCATCCCGGGCTTTGCCACCCTGACCGTGCCGTTGACCCAGCTCCTTCGGAAGAAGGTTCCGTTCCTGTGGGGGCCCCCGCAGCAGCAGGCCTTCGAGGTTCTCAAGCAGGCCTTTGTCACGGAGCCGGTCCTGAGGCACCCCGATCCACACCGTCCGTTCGTGGTTGAGACAGACGCGTCCAACGTGGCGATTGGAGCGGTGCTGCTACAGGCTCCGGTGGATGGTGGCACTCTTTTTCCCTGCGCTTACTACTCCCGGAAACTCACTCCTTCCGAGCGCAACTACACCATCTGGGAAAAGGAGTTGCTGGCTATCAAGGCCGCGTTCGAGGCTTGGCGACATCACCTCGAGGGGGCCCGACACCAGGTGGAGGTGCGGACGGACCATCGGAACCTGGAGCACCTCACCACGGCCAGGAATTTGAACCAGCGGCAGATCCGGTGGTCGTTGTTTTTCGCCCGGTTCAACTTCCACGTCACATACATTCCGAGCCACCTCAACCAGAGGGCGGACGCGCTATCCCGTAAGCCGGAATACTTTTGCCCAAAGGACTCCCTTTCCCCCCGGACGGTGCTGCCAGCGGACTCCTTGGCCGCGGTCCAGGAACCGGTGGACCTGCGGACTCAGGTGCTGGAAGCGCAGCGACGGGACGACTGGTCGCAGCAGCGGAGAGCGGACGTCGGCCCCGCGTCCCCATGGACCGTGGAGGAGGGCTTGCTCAGGCACCGGGGTCGGCTGTACGTGCCCACAAGTCCGCTCCGAGCCCTCGTCATGAACCAGTGCCATGACAACCCCGCGGCGGGGCACTTCGGCTTCTTTAAGACCTTGAACCTAGTGACGCGGACTTTTTGGTGGCCTCGGGTACGGCACGACGTGCACGCCTACGTGACGTCCTGTGTGCCATGCCGACAGGCCAAAGCCGCGTCCGGCCCCCCTCCTGGACTCCTCCAGCCGCTGCCGACACCGGAGAGACCGTGGGGAGCCATCTCCATGGACTTCCTGACTGACCTGCCCCTGTCCGCTACGTTCACGACCGTCCTCGTGGTGGTGGATGCGCTCACGAAGATGGCACATTTCATCCCGTGCCGCGGCCTGCCCTCAGCTCGTACCACGGCTCGCCTGTTCCTGCAACACATCTTCCGCCTCCACGGCCTGCCGGACCGGGTGGTTTCGGATCGCGGGGCCCAGTTCACGGCCCGCTTCTGGAAAAGCCTGATGGCTGCGCTGGAGGTGCAGGTGTGCCTGTCGTCATCACACCACCCGGAGACTGACGGGGGCACGGAGAAGGTCATTGGCATACTGGAGCAGTACCTCCGCTGTTTTGTCAACCAGCAGCAGGACAACTGGGCCGAGTACCTTCCCCTGGCGGAGTTCGCTTTTAACAACTCCCAACATACCTCCACCCAGATGACACCGTTCCATGCCAACGTCGGGTACCATCCACGTTTTTTTCCGTTGACCATCATGGACTCCCCTGTTCCTGAGACCCGGGACTTCCTCTCGGAGCTGCAGGCGGTGCAGCAACTGGTGCGGCGGCAGCTGATCCGGGCGAAAGAGGACTATAAACGGTTCGCCGATCGCGGCCGCCGGGCGACGCCACCGCTGGAAGTTGGAGATCGGGTGTGGCTGTCCACGAAACACCTCCCCACGGACCAGCCGGTGAGGAAACTGGCCCACCGCTTTATCGGTCCCTTCCCCATCGAGGCGGTCATCAACCCGGTGGCCTATCGGTTGACTCTACCCCGCTCCATGCGGCTCCACCCCGTTTTTCATCGGTCCCTCCTGGTCCCTGAGACTCCCACTAGCCGTCTCCGCCGCCCGCCGCCGCCTGCCCCCCCAGCCGCAGCCGACGAGGACGACGCCTCGACGTATGAGGTGGACAGTATTCGGGACTCCCGTTGGCTGAAGGGGCGCTTCCAATACCTCATCGCTTGGAAAGGGTACGGGGCCGAGGATTTCACCTGGGTGGACGCATCTGCCGTTCAGGCCCCTGACCTGGTGCGGACTTTCCACGAACAGTTCCCGTCCCGACCCCATCCCGACCGTCAGACCCGGGGGAAGGGCCCTGCGGTGGGGGATAGTGTTGTGGCCCCGTCCTCTGAGCCTATCCCTTTGGAGGAAGGCAACTCTGAGCAGGAGGAAGAGGAGCCAGCCAGATCTCCCAGCCCTCCCCCTCTGGCACCGGCTCAGGTGCCAGCTGAAAGAGAGCCAAGTAGTGGGGAAACAGGTGTCTCAGATGAGAGTGAGGGAGAGACGTCATTCCTGGACGCACGCCAAAGAAGGCGAGAGAAAAGGGTACTGCAGCTGCGGCGTATGAGGAAATCCTGAGTCATTGGATTGGAGTCATAGGATCCATGACTCACTGGACCACACCCAGAAGCATATCTATTTAAGACAGTACAATGGGTCACGAAGTTCGTGACGAACAAAGCTAACTGCACAGCTAAACAAACGGAGCAACCTCGTAGTCTTGGAAGCTGGATGAACGGCAAAGCTACGTAGGTGATTTTCTTGTTTGTGTAAACCAATAAAGTCCTTGGCAGACGGTGTGCATATCGCTGCCAAGGTTGAGATAAGAACTGCAGAGTGTGCCAAGTGAGTCTTAACCCTCGGCTGGCTGTGTTTTTGTGGGTCTCTGAAGGGGGGGGACAGATCAGAAACTTGGCAAACCAGATCTAATGTCAAGGGAAGCCCAATAAAGTAGGAGAGAGGGTTGGAGATTAATAGCCACTTTTTACTAGCGCTGTCAGTGGATAGTTCATCCTCTAGATTCAATGACAGTAATTTAGTCAAAGGTAGTGGTGAGTTGGACCAAGGACCCTGTTAGATGGTTTGGGATGTATCAGAAAGATTCGAAGACACTTACGGAAGGAGCTTAGGAGCAAGCAATAAAGGACAAACAAAACTGCAAAGAAGGTATCTCTTTCAAGTGCTGCCTCATTAATCTGCTGGAAAAGTTCTGGATCCATCTTTGACATTTTTCCTGTGTTACTGGCTTTTTGGATATTTCACTATTAGTGGTAGCCTTGGCCATCATTTGTTGTTTTTGTTTGGTGTGTGGGTTTTGAGAGAGCCTTATTTTAGATAATCATGATTTTATGGATGATCGATGTTTGGGTAATGTTTTACACTATGGATTGTGGTTTTTTGCATGCTTATTACTGTAAACTGCCTAGAATCTGAGGGTCAGGAAGTACATGAATGAATGCAGTAAATAAACAAATGAATAAATAAGAGGAATGTGATACCAAGGACCTTTCATCAGCTCAAGTTGATGCAGCAGCTATAACCTCACTTGAATAAAAATTGCCTTGCTGTAATAAACCACGTCTTGGTAATTTCTTGTTTAGATTACTGCAGGGAACTATACCTACAGTTATTTTTTACAATGTTCAGAAACTCAGTTCTTACAAAACTATGCAGTAAAAATATTGACTGGAACTGGGTGATACATCTATGGAGATTCTCAGTCATCCAGGTCATGGTTGTCCCAAAGGTGCTTTTTCATGAGGCAACTGGACTTCCTTTGTTTTTCTTGAAGATGTTTCATTTCTCATCCAAGAAGCTTCTTCAATTAAGTCAGAACTGAAGAAGATTCTTGGATGAGAAGCAAAATATCTTCAAGGAAAAACAAAGAAAGTCTAGTTGTCTCTTGGAAAAGCACCTTTGGGACAACTGGGTGATATGAACACATCAGTAGTTTATGATCTTTACTCTCTACAGTTTGTTTCTGAACAGGATTCTACAGGAAGTAAGGAATCAAGTCCTTATGTAGGTTCCTGTCCACACCCTGAGATCATCTTCTGAGATGGTCCTCCCATGCTGAGGTACAACTTGAAAATACCTAAAAACAGACTTTTTCAAAGATAGCTCTTTAACTTTGGAATACTTTTCTCTAGTTTACTTGTATATTGTATCTCTATCTTTAATCGGTCTTCACTCTGAGAAGAACGAATTTTCATGTAACCTTTGTATTTGTTGTTAAATTCCTCCCAATTTACAAGATATTCTGCTCCATTCTATTGGCAACTGAAAACAGAGAAGACTGAACGAATTTACTTTCACTGAATTCCACATGAGATCAGTGGAACTTAACTTAGCCATGAAGTTTTCAGTATGAGTGAAGTAGTCTGAAATCAATGCATTCTGTAGAGACCAGCTGGAAAAACAGCATAGATCTGTTTTCTGTATGGAGACACCTAAAAATAAGTGTTAGACTACAGCTCCCATCCTAATCATCCAGTTTGACCAGTGACTGCAAAGAATAGGAATTGTAATCTAACAATCGAGAAAGCGTTAAGTGTGTGGGGGGGAATCCCTTCCCATTCTAACTTCAGAGCAAATAATTATTTTCCACAGTTATTTAGTGCTATTATCAGGTTACAGAGGTGGAAATGAGATTGACATTTAGGTGCTAATATAAAGGCCACTCAGGTAATCTCTAGCTTTGAGTGAGAAGGTCTGAAAGGACTTCTTGTTATAGTTTCTCAAGGATGTACACACTTTTAGGAACATGGCATAAAAAAGTAAATCTTTGCTGATTCCAGGAACAGATTTTGAAGATGATACTTGCACTTTCCCATACTGTTGTTTTCTTTGGCATGCAGTTATATCCCTTCAGAGGCTCACTTCACATATTCATGCTCTTAGTTCTAGTAGCATTTTTATAGCAGAGTACTTAATAATCCTTTTGTAAGGTGTGAGCTAGTCCCTATTCTCCGAAACCAAGGGCAACACACTGTGGCTTGATATAAAATAATGGACATCTATGTACATGCATGAGCCTTCCAACTTCTTTGTTTCTTTATTTCGTCGTTCTAAACCTATAATCATCACATGAAGGAGGTGGGTGAATTAAAGATCTATCATCCCAAAGTGACATTTCTCAAAGGCGTCGGTGGGAAAGGCTTCACAGTGGCTTCGCGTTGAAGGCAAAATTGTGCATATTTATCCTAGCTGAAAAGGATCATTAGATTATTATACCCTTTGCTCACATGAATCTGATAGTAACTCGCGCAATGAGCCTCTACCCTATTTTACGACATTATGGCACCAAGTATTTTATGCACAAATAGGCCAAGGAAGCAGAGAGCATGCCGGTACTGCTGGGAGACATGGAACATAAATCAGACGATGTGTGCATAATTACAAGATAGCAGAACAGGTCTCAAGGGTATTTTCAGCACCGTAAAGCATTACATAGACCTCCAGACCCCCTAGAACATTATCCTTTCCTATTTCTTCACTCTTAGGCACCCGACAGCTTTTGTCTGCAGGACAGCCTGGCGCACGAGTGATACAATGAATTACAACTGCATGAGTACTCTGTGTTTAATTGCAAAGCCACAATTTAAAGCCCCCTCTGATTAAATTGCCCAAAGCTTCCAATCTTCTTTCTTGGATAATGGTGGCAGGGCTGTGTGTTTTCTTAGCGTTTGTATCTGAAAGTCGAGGTGTCGTCTTGCCACCTGTCCTGGAATTCTTTGCACATCCAGACAGGCTGTCATCCATGATGGCAGCCGGCAGCCATAAAAAAGGGCAACACAAGCTTTAAATAAGCTTCCCGCATTGAGAAGCAAGTCCTCTTTCCAAGCTTTTACCAAGCCACAATGAAGAGATTGTTGGGATTATTGGTCTCCAATTAATTGCATTTGATAGCCTCTCTTGAAAGATAGGGGTGGGTGGGGGGTGCACTGATTTAAAAAAAGTTCCCTCCTGGACAGATCTGTCACGCATTTCATTATAACTGAAGAGTAATCTCTCTGTGGATCTAAGCCAGCCTGTGCTGATGATCTTCCTTTAATTTCCTTTCTCCATCGTTGCTACCACCATTGGCCTGAAAAAAAGATGCATTTCAGGATGTAAGTAGTATGTTGACTACTACAATACTGTAATGCAATTACTTTATTGGATCTAGCATGGGGTGCTTGCTGCACGCTGCATAGCATTTTAATAAAAACTCATTTAGGAATATTTTAAATAAAGCTTTCAAATAGCAAAACTTAGAGTGGGACGATGCTCCTCATAGAAATAAGCCAGCAAAATTGGTGGACCATACATCTGGAAAGCATCCAGGCTGGGTAAAGGTGGAATTAGTTTGAAAACCTGCAAGGAATAAGGCAAGGTGGATGACTCTCCAACATACCTGAGGAGCCATCTCATCCCAATGAGATTGCCCCAACCCAACCGTACCAGCAGAAGTGGAATGCTGTGGACCCTATCAGCCAAGGAATTCTGGATGATGGGGCCCAGAAGAAGAACCTTTTCTGTTGTGACTCCCACCCTCTGGAATATTATACCCTCCCCCCCAGGTAAGATTCTCACCCACCCTTGTGACCTTGTGAAAGGGCTTGAAAACTTGGCTCTGCCAATTGGTCCTGGGCCCAGACAGGAGTATGTCATTCTGGAAGTGATTAATGGAAATAAATCTCTGCTTCCATCCTGAGTGCATTTCGCTCCTTTCCTCCCCATCTTCGATGATTTTAAATCAATTTTAATATTTACCATTTTAATATTTCAATATTTTATCATGTTTTTAAATCGGTTGTAAGCTGCTTAGAGTCATCTCTTGGTGGCATATATATATTTAATAATAAATAAGTAAAATAAACATTGTTCAGTTTAATTTCATAATAGTGACTTATTTCCAGGCAGAAAAATTTAAGAGCCATGGTGGCACAGTGGTTAGAATACAATATTGCAGACTAATTCTCCCGACTGCCAGCAGTTCGATCCTGACCGACTCAAGGTTGACTCAGCCTTCCATCCTTCCGAGGTTGATAAAATGAGGACCCAGATTGTTGGGGGCAATATGCTGACTCTGTAAACCGCTTAGAGAGAACTGTAAAGTATGAAGCAGTATATAAGTCTAAGTGCTATTTCTATTGCTAGTATGAACAATTAGGCAGTATTCTGAACTCTTTCAAGAATAATAGTTTCACTAATTAAAATGGCGCAGGAAATTAGAGAAATGATTAAATTGATGTATTTGCCATGGACAATGGAAATAAGAGAAATAATTATAATGTTACATGGAAGACTAAAATTTGAGAACATAAAAGCTGAAATGGAGCATACACAAGCAGACAAGAAAATGAAGATAGAGAAGTAAGACATAGAGATTGAAAATAGAGAAGGCAAAGACAATATGATTAAATAAGAAGTTACTGAACATGTGGATAATAATAAAAATGAGGTTTTTAGAGATTATATCGGGATTAACAATGAAAAAAAATAAAGATGTTTACACTGGGATCAACAGTGGAATGATAAAAGAAATGGTTGGAAAATACTAAGGAATAATAAAAAGTTGATTTTTAGAGATTGCATTGGGATTAACAGTGACTAAAGATGATTACACTGGGATTAACAGTGGAATGATAAAAGAAAAGGTTATTATACTTATTCCAAACTGTCCCTGTCAAACTGGACAAAAAATTCTTCTTAGAACTCAATGCAATAATTAGGAAATTCATTTGGGAAGAAAAAAAACCAAGAATAGCAATTAAAAATTTACAGAATAAGAAGGAGAGAGGGGGATTCGGACTACCAAAATGGGAGACATATCAAAAAGCTGCAAACTTAGTATGGCTGAAAGATTGGGCTACTCTACAAAATAAAAGACTCCTAACTCTGGAAGGACATGACCTCCAGAAGGGCTGGCATGCATATCTTTGGGATCCTGGAAAAAGAACCAAAACATACTTTCATAGACATAAAATAAGGGAGACCCTCATACAAACATGGGGAGAGATAAGACAGAGGCAATATACAAAAATCCCGAGATGGCTGTCCACCATGGAGGCATTAATATATCCAAACGTTCTGGAAATAGGAAAGATGTTCAGATATAAAGAGATATTGGATGGGGGAGGGAACCTTAAAACTAGGGAAGAATTGAGGGAGCAAGGCATCATTATAGATTGGTGGCCATATGCTCAAATTACTTCAAGATACAAAAAGGATAAGGAGGAATTCGGCATAGAGATAGGGACAAATGGATTCGATAAGATTTGGATGGGCTCAGACGAGAAAATTCTAGCTAAACTATACAATTATCTATTGGAATACGATACTGTAGAGGAGGTGGTTAAGGAGCCGATGTTGGCCTGGGCTAAAAATATTGGTAAAAATATAAATTTGGATGAATGGGACACGATTTGGAAAAAAAACCTTAAAATGACCAGAGCAGTGACCTGCAAAGAGAATCATTATAAGATGTTTTATAGGTGGCACATGGCCCCTGCAAAGATAGCGAAGATATACCCTAATCTGAGAGCAAATTGTTGGAAATGTGACCATCAACAGGGTACCTTTTACCACTGTTGGTGGACATGTAATTATGCACAAAAATATTGGAAGATGTTATTAAAGTGGATTATGGAAATTATAGGAGAAGATTTTGAACTCGACCCCAAAGCATTTCTCCTGGGAATCTTAAAAACAGAGTATGTTAAAGAGAAAAAGTACCTAATTATCCACATAGTGACCGCCACAAGGATTTCCTTTGCCCAGTACTGGAAGGAAAAACAGCTACCTCCAGAAGAACTTGTTATAAAGAAAATATTGGAATGTGCAGAAATGAATAAATTGTCCTTAGAAATTAATGACAGAATGGATTCAGAGTATTATGGGGTGTGGGGTTTGTGGTACGAGTGGTTGGAGAGAAGGAAAAAAACGAGATAATATATATAATTACTGTGTATTATTATGTGTAATAATCATTAAGATAAAATTTAGCACTATTATATCCATATAGCTACTTATAAGAAGTAATAGTACATGTATATGTATGACAAGATAAAAGTTTATGTATTTATTTATGCACCATGGAACCGAAAATGTTTCTTATTGTATTATTGATTTGTATAAAAAAAATTTAAAAAAAAAAGATAAAAGAAAAGGTTGGAAAATACTTGGGAATATAGAGCAAAATAGAAGAGTCCAAGACTTTGATTTATTGATTATATTGAGATTAACAATGGTAAAATAAGAGAAAGAGAAAAGGGAAGGGAAACAATGGGACAAATAGGGCAAAATAGAGGAGAGAGAGGGGAAGACAGAATATGTTATAGATATCTAGAATTGAAATATGGATTGAAGCTAAAATATATGAAAATTAGATTATGTGAAAAGAAAATATATCAATGGACATAATGAATTAATTTTTATTGAGACGTTGGATGGTATTATTTGAGAAAATTGATGGCTATAATAATTGGGATATTGTTTAAATACCTATAACAACTGTAATAATTTGAATATTTTCAATAATACATTTATTTAAGCAAAAAGAAAAGAAAATTGAAATGATATAGGATTATGATTTACTAAATAAGACTCATTCAAATTGGTTTTTATATAAAAGGTATTGTTAAATAGACAGAATTTAGGGAAATAATCGTGAATTGTGTTATGTTGTGTTATTTGAACTAAGAACTCTATTTAAATGTTAAATTGGTATATTTTCAAAACTAGAGATAAGATTCCAATTTGATGAAGTAATAAATTAAATAAAGATTTAATGAATATTATATGAAGTAATAATAAAATGTAAGGAAGTTCTAGAAATAAGATTTAGAAATATAAACATGTTTGAACTGTATTGTTAATAGTGAGTATTTAGGGTAAGAATTGTGTAATGAGGTATTAATTGAATCAAGATTTAAGGTGGATTAATAGAAGAGTAATTGCTTTGATCAAGTTAATATGAGTTAGCTTTCTATAAAATGGTAATAGTTGAGATATGTGATAAGTGTTATGGCAAAAATAGAATATATTAAATGCTGATAAAGATGAACAAAAAGTTGTATAAATTTAAGACCTGATCAATGCTCTGTTTCGAAAAGATGTATTCTATGTTTATTTGTGTGTTTTTAAAAAATATAAAAAATTTTGCAAAAAAAAAAAAGAATAGTTTCACTAATTTCTTTAATTTATTCATTTCAATTTAGATGCTACTTAACTCCCATTGACTCCCACTGCCACTTAACTGCCACTTAACTTCCACTGACTCTCAGTGGCTTCTGTATCTGATTATTGGACCAATTGCTCTTTTTCAGCCTCCAAGATTTCTTTTATAAACTGTGACAACCTTGAAATTATTCAGGGAAGAGTCTTCTGAAGGACTCTTTGATTGAGCTAGCAGAACTTACGGTTGGCTGCCACAAAGATTTTACAGTTCATGGCTCAGCAAAGCCATGCCACACAATCTTTGCAAAGAATTGTGCTGAGTTTTGCATTGTGCAATCTGGTCTAGGCATGTACAAAGTGTTTCAACATAATTGGGCTATATATAAACACATGCACTTTATTTAAAGCATTGTATACTGCTCCTTGCATAAAAGGTTTTGCCGATCAGTTTACAGTAGTCTTTGCCTTTAAACTTAACATACATAAGAAAAACAGGATCAGATGGAAGGAAATAGAGAGAAAAGGAGAATATTTTTTTCATATCAGTAATTTAAAAATTCTATTGCTTCCCATAGATTCCAATCTACCCTCCGGTTATATGGAGGCCTTAAATCAGTTGAATTATCATGCACTGCTACTCTGTCCTTGCCAATGGAGTAGGTGGAAGCATAATAATTGAGGCTGGTCAAATTACTTTGGCACCTGGGGATGGAAAAACACAATAACAACACATTAAATAACTGGAAAATTGCTGCTTTTTTGTGACATCCCAAATCAGCTGCCTGAGACTCATTCTGCCTAATGGTAGAGTTGGGAAGAGGAGAGAGCCATAGGGAAGAGAAGATGTGTGGTTAGGAGACAGCTGGAGAGGAAAGAAGGAAGGGGAAAAAAAGCAAACACTTACTTCCTCTTTTTATACTATTCCTCTTATTTATTATATTTATATGGAAACTTAGATGAATGAAAACATTTCATATGGTATCTAGAACAGCTCTCCAACACTATTGAGTGCCCTCACTTTGCAGTGCTAAGAACCTGTAAATTGATTTTGCAGCTTTTCATTCTCAAATATAATTAAACAATATAGTTTTGGGCAGTGGTCGGATTCAAATAATTTAACAACTGGTTCTTTGCCCTTAATGACTGGCCGGGTGGATGTGGCCAGGGGGTGTGACAGGCAGCACTCGACCTCCTGCAACCCCCTGGGAGCAAAACATGCCAAGGGGAGAGGGACATGTGGCCTTCTGGGAGCGAAAACAGGCTGTGGGAGGGCCATGCTGCACTCCCACTCCATTTTGGGCCTAGGAGGCCTCCCTGAAGTCTCCTGGGAGCAAAAATGGACTGCGGGGGGCACACTGCACCCCTGCATCCTGTTTTGGGCCTAGTAGGCCCCCTTGCACTTACCTGGAAGCCAAAATGGGCCGCATTGGGACTCCTGGAAGGGGCGTGGCGGGACCACCCAGCAATTAACTACCGGTTCACCCAAACTGGCCTGAACCGGCTGAATCCCACCACTGGTTTTGGGAGATCAGGTGTACTTTCTGTTTACTAAGAAGAGAATTTATTTCACAAGTCTCTCTCTCTCTCTCTCTCTCTCTCTCTCTCTCTCTCTCTCTCTCCCCCTCCCTCCCTCCCTCCCTCTTTAAATTATTGGCCACCCATCTTATCACAGAGCAACTCTGGGTGGCTTCCTGCCTTCCCACCTAACAGAGGTTGCTGAAAACAGGTGTGCAGATGCTGAGCAAAACACAACTGATGGGTAATGGACATCATCTTTTGCACTACAAGACCTTTTGAAATGAAACACACATGTTCCTCTGACTCACAGCTATGTTACAATTAACAAGACATTAGCCGTTTGGGTTGGGGGGCAAGTGATCACTTTGAGCCATCTGGAATTTGTATGTATGGATTCCTGCTTCTATGCAGGTGTAGTCACAAACCTTTGCCAAATATCCCTTTTGTGGGATGTATGCCATTAGTTACCCTCATAGCAAGAACTGCATTTCTGATAAATAATATAGTAAGACATTAGTAGAGCAATTTGCTGACAGAATATTTCCAGTGTTTAGAGACCCAGTACAAATTGTCCTCTGGGATCTCCCAATAAAACCTGACACTCTTATTGCAACTTTAAAAAACTAGTTCCACTCTCTTTTTCCCTTTCAGATTTCTCATTTCTCCCTTCCCACTTGCACCTTTTTTTAAATATATATATATCTTCATTTCTCCAAAATATCCCCAAGCTAGGGAGGAGGTATTCAAATACAAGGAAATAGATTTTTAAAAACATTGACTAGAAATAACAGTAACTCCATAGGTTACTACCTATGTTGAATGTTCCAACACTAATGGCACCATTGGTCACAAGTCCATAAAGACCTCAAATTTAGGCAGTGGTCACTTTCTTTGTTGAGGAGTTTCCCCCTGCACAACTGAATTTGGAATGTAGCATCCTTAACAAGTTGCATTTTTTGCCTCAGTCTATTTGTGTCATCTATTCTACAATATTAAAATTAGTCTTGAGTTAAGTTTGCATTCTCTTAACTTAAAATACAATAACAGAATAACAGAGTTGGAAGGGAAGCCTTCTATCCAATCCCTTGCTCGAGATAGAGGCCCTATACCATTCCAGACAAGTGGCTGTCCAGTCTTTTCTTAAAAGCTTCCAGTAATGGAGCACCCATGACTTCTGAAGGCAAGCTGTTCCACTAGTTAATTGTTCTCACTGTCAGGAAATTTCTCCTTAGTTCTAGATTGTTTCTCTTCTTGTTTAGTTTTCATCCATTGCTTCTTGTCTTGCCTTCTGGTGCTTTGGAAAATAGGTTGACCCCATCCTCCTTATGGCAGTCCCTCAACTATTGGATCATAGCTATCATGTTGCCCTCTAGTTCTTCTTTTCACTAGACTAGACATACCCAATTCCTGCAACCATTCTTCATAAGTTTTTGGCCCCTAATAATCTTGGTTCCTCTTCTCTGCACTCTTTCCAAAGTGTTAATATCTTTTCTGTATTGTGGTGACTAAAACTGGATATGGTACTCCAAGTGGGGTCTTACTAAGGTTTTATAAAGCAGTACTAGAACTTCATGTGATCTTGATCCTATCCCTCTGTTAATGCAGCCTCAGATTGTATTGGCTTTTTTGGATGCTGCTGCACACTCCTGGCTCGTAATTAAGTGATTGTCCACTAGGACTCAAAGATCCCTCTCACAGTGCTTTGATACAGAAAGTACTTCGATGCACAATATTTTGATGCAGGAGAATTCTCCCATAAATTTGCTCAGTCCTCTTAAAATAAGTATTAGTTCTTTTTAGAGTGGCATTATGGTAAGTTTTTCTGTTAAATCAGATCCCTTTTTTTCTATTATGACTCACAAGAGTAAGGAGTCCAACCATGGCTTCACACATCCAATCCAGTAATGGGTTCCACTTATCTTCGCTACCAGTTCGGAACTGGGAGCACGCGCAGAATCTTCTGCGCATGCGCAGAGCATCCGTGATGACATCTAGGTGGGTGGGCGGAGCCTTCTGCAGCGGCCACCACTGATTCAATCACATGAAGAAACTTTGAGGGTAATATTTTCTGTTCTGTTGTGACTGAGTCCATCTTCATGGCCAATTTATTCCCGCTTGAAACCAACAGCACAGACAGGAAATGCAATTTGTTTTTTCAGCAAAGCGTCAGCAGCAGAAATGTCTTTGTAGAATGGAAGAGATGCATTTGTCCAACCCAGATTGGCTTGCGTGTTCGATTTTATGCATACTTATTTGATCCACAGTAATTGGGTGCCATTAGAACATTGTTTAAAGGAAGAATACTGAGACGTTTACTAGCAAATTAAAATATTTTTTAATGAAAATGAAAAGAATGTGTATGCATTTCCATAAAGGGGGGAGAGTGTATAATGCTGGCAATCAGTGAATGAGTGAATTCCTTGATTTTAACATCCTCTTTTCCTTCTGCAACTCGTATTCTTTTCTTTCCTTGTTATCGGTTGTTCTTTTACTTGGCAAGACTGAGGTCAAGGTCTCTGTCATCGAAAAGGCTCAATTAATCTTTCTGGCTGAAGATTGAGATAAACAAACAAATAATACATAAGGTCATTTAAAAAAATAAATTAAGTTTATACCTCACGCAGCTCACTATTGGAACGAATCTGGCCCAGTTATTGCAAAAGGGAGCCATTTTTCCCCACCTCATTATGCAAACTAAATTCCTTTCATTTATTTGGATGTTTCTGTATCAGTTAGGAAACTTTAAGGCTGTGAGATGTACGGTAATCTGGAAGAAAGATCAGATTTCAGACCAGACAGCCTCATTCTGCTATTCACGGGGACAATCTGGCTTTTAGATTCTTTTCTGAAGCATGTATATCTCTAGGAAATATTATTGCTGAGAGCTCTGCTTTTCTATTCCATTTTTCCATCAGCTTAGATTTTTGTATTCCCTTTAAATTAAATTAATTAATCTATACACAAGAGAGAGAGAGAGAGAGAGAGAGAGAGAGAGAGAAGGTAAAAAATTGATCTCTTTTTCTTAAAAAAAAAACCCTCATTGTTTTATTCAATTTACAAATGATTGGCTTTTTGATAGTGATAGCGCTTTAATGCTAAATATTACTTTTGAGTATTTTTACTGTGCTGTGAAATGGAAAGAAGTTAAAGATTTATTCAGAGTAATTAATTTACAGTGCTTATTTCACTTAAAGTATCACCAAAATCACCATTTATTGAGTCTGCCCCATGTCTGATTCTAAGATGATGCAGTATAATTGTTAAGAAAGCACTGTTGTATATTCTGAAGGCCTCTTGTTAAACTTGTTAGTGGAGCTACAGGTAGATTACAGGAATACTGTAATGAATCAGACAGGTTCCATTGTCCAGTGCTGTCCAGAGTTGGATTCGATCAACTCTTGGTGACATTTTCCCTTTTTAAGGCAGCAATAGTAGGCAGAGCAGTGAGGTAAGGTTATCAATAAAGAAGGTGGGACTGGAGTTTTCGGGTAGGCAAGTGGGTAATTTTGGTAAATTGGGAAGGAAACTATTGCTCCTTTTTGATGTGGTAACTAAAAAGAATATATAGATAGTCCTCAACGTATGAGCATAATTGGGACCAGAATTTCAATGGCTATATAAGGAGATTGTTAATCAAGTCACTCACCAATTTTTTCCACTCAGGGGGTAGCTCATCTCCGTTTCTTAATTGAAGGAGCCAGTGTTGTCTTGAAGACTTTTCTGTGATCATGTGACCAACATGACTATACGCTGAAGCATAGAAACTACTATTACCTTCCTACTGAAGTGGTACCTATTTATGTACTCCCATTTGCATGCTTTTGAACTGCTATGTGAGCTGGGGCAGGAGCAGGAGCTCATCCCATCATGCAGCACTCGGGGCTCAAACCTGGATTGTCAGCTTTCGAGCTGACAAGCTCGGCATCTTTAACCACTGAGCCACCCCATCCTCTGAGTCCAGCCTAATTCTGCACTTGAACCCTCCTCCCAGTTCAGTTTGGTTGCTCTCCAACGAACTTCTCTTTGAGATGAGAACTGGTGGGGGGGAAATGAGGAAGAACGCATCTGCACAGCAATACTATTATTATTAGTCTCAAGAGTATTGCCGAGAAAATTCCCATTTCCCTGTTCTATCCGCCTCCTCCATGTATTCCAGCTACCATTAGTCTACGATTCTGCCATCCATATTGTTTTGTCACTCATAACTCTAATTCTAATTGAATTATTTATTACAGGGGAGCATTTTAATTATAGCTACTGTGAATCAAAATAATTTACACTTATTGCCAAGGGGGGTATTCACTGAGCTATAGTTTAATTTCAGCTTGTGGCAGCAGCCCATCCTGCTGGCTATTTGCCTTAATGCTCTGTGGGCCTCTTAGAAGCAGCAGCTGCAAACAGCAATGCCAGGATTTCGCAAGATTTGCTCGCAAATCACAGCCACTGGAGATGGGACATGAACTCTATTGCTGCTGCATCCTGCCTCACTCCAGCCTGATCAAAAGATTGTAATTTGTGTAGCAGAAAACAACAATAACAAAAGAGAGATGGGGGGGGGGAACCTAAACAGCTTACCCCAACCGAACATCCGAGCTGTCAATATATCTGACCATCAAACCATCAAATTCTTAGGAGGGCGGGCTGGAATTAGAATCTAGGCTTTCAATATCTTTTATGGTGTTTTTATAGATGTTGGGGATTGAAGGGGAATTTTTTTTTTTTGAATGACATTGTCATATGAGCTATGCAAAAATTATCTTTCAATTACTTTTTGAGCTGTAAAATTGAATGCAAGGGTTGTGTAGAAGAGCCGGACAGTGTCTAAAGCTACATGCTTAGATATCCTTTTTGGGGTGTTTGTTTTTGTGTTTTTAGGACAAACTTTGACTACTGGTGACTGCCGGGACAAGTCCCTGTAGGTTTCTTGGCAAGGTTTTTCCAGAAATGGTTAGCCATTGCCTCGTGTCTGTGGCTGAGAGAAAGTGACTTGCCCAAGGTGACTTTTTGCCTAAGGTGGGACTAGAACGCAAAGTCCAGTCCCTTTAATCACGACTCCCAAACTGGCTCTTTCTTTCCTTATTTTTAGGATAAACGCACTTGTTCTATCAGGTTGCTAATATAATTTTGAATGAAAATATACATCCCATAACTCTGCAGTTTTTTTTTAAAAAAAAGCTCTGATAAGGAAAGTGGCCATAAGAATTAACTTGTGATCCCCCCTCTTCCCCCCCCCCCCCGAAGTTACACAGGGATCCCACCATCAAATCGGGACTCAATAGATGATAAGCGATTGTTTTGGTGAAACTTGCAGTTTAGAATCCCTGTCTTCCAATTAATTTTGCTTTAATTGCTAAATTGGTCTTTTAATCAACCACGGCTATTAATTAGGTTATATTATACAATTATGGTTTTTGTTTCTAATTACACTATAAACCGTTTTGGGATCATTACTGCCAAAGAAGTTGCATAAAGTCCTTGATAGTGAGTCTTATAGTTATAGGGAGAATTAAAACCCAAGATGAAAATGATGTCACTAGGGCAGGGGTGGGCAACTATGGCCCTTTTATGACTTGTGGACTTCAACTCCCAGAATTCCTGAGCCAGCCATGATAGCTCAGGAATTCTGGGAATTGAAGTCCACAAGTCATAAAAGGGCTATAGTTGCCCACCTCTGCACAAGGGCATTCTTTCTCCTCCTTTTGGAGGTACAGGTAGTCCTTGACTTACAATAGTTCGCTTAATGACCATTTACAGTTACAACAGCACTGAAAAAAGTGACTTATGACCAAGCAAGCTGCAACCTATAGCAATTTATTGGGGGTTTAAATATCACTAAATTTTGGTGGAACTTACTTTGTATGGGATTGTCCCGTAAATGTAATTTGAATCCCTTTTTAGCATTAATTATTCTTTCGGTTAAATTTCCTTCGGTGTTTTATCTTCTTCTTCCTTTTTGCTGGGCAAAAGAAAACAAAATTAGGTACATTTGCATTACTGAATGCTTTGCCTCAAAGCTTGGGGCCATTTAAATTAATTTTTATGTACTCCATTCAGTTTAGTAAAATATTTAGTAGTGCTCTAATAGTGTAAAGCATTAGGCTGTAATTACAGGGACATAATACAGAGACTAATAGTTCTGTTGAAACACAACGGTGATGCATGATTGCCCTATTATTACAGCCAATTTGAAGCAACATGATTATTAAAAAAATTTATCACTGATATAGTCTTGATTTTGTTACAGGTTATAATAAAAAGTAGGCATTTAAACAACAGTTATTTTCAGCCTCATAAGAGAACTACAGCAGATAGATTTTCATGTCCTTTAAAATATATTTCTTGATGAATTGGGGATTAATGAGGATTTTAGAGCATGCATAACCTCTTCTGGGGTGTGGTGGAAGAAACTGGGGTTTGGAATGGGGACAAAAAAAATAAACTGTTCTCACACAAACAGATCAGCTACCAAGCAAAGTTAAGATCTATATTTATATTTTTTTAACCTGTACCCTATATTGGATTGGATTGAGTAGGAATTCTGAGAATTCTACTTAAACATTTTTGAAGATTACCAAATTAGAGAATGGAATTTGGATACAAGAATACCTTGGATCTTATGCATTTGCTAAACAAAACAACTCATTCCACAACTGTAATAGACTAGATTAAACAATTAAACAGCAATATGTATACATTGTTTACACATTTATGTAAACAATGTGTACATAAATAATTGGTGAACTACCAGTCATCTACTGAGTTATAACACAATTTGGCGTAAACAGCATATTAGAAAAAAGAGATATTGAAGAAGATTATTTGTCAAGTTGATGATCTTTTTTAAAATAGAGATTTAAAACAAGATTTCTCCTACAAGCTATTAGGTTGATTTGCATTTGGCAGAGCAAGCTCCTGTTGTAATTATAAATGCATTTGCTTCTCCCAGAATTGAAAATGGATGCTTATATATTGGAGCAGTGAGATAGACATCTGGTTCTGTGAAAATGCTGTGAACAAGTACATTCTGGATGTCACTTTTGCTGAGAATCCTGTCAATTACTCTCCATATTGCTCATGTAATTAAGATGGGAATTCATACTGGGCACTTTGACCTACGCCATCTTCACCCAAGGCCATCTCCAGCCTGTAGAAATGACAGGATGTATCAAACATAGAAAAATGTCCTACAATAGGGTCTGGCAAAGCTATGCTTGGGAATGCAAGAGTTTTTACTGCTTGTAAAATGATCCACACAGATCAACAAAGAAAATGCAGTTATAAATGGTTAAAATCTTGGAAGACTGCTGAATCTTTAGATATTATTTTTATTGAGTTTTTTTAATGGGGAGGAAGGGACAGCAGGGATTCGAAAAGACTGATGACCTTTGAGTCCAAGTAGTCTCTTCCCATAGCTGCACTACAGGCGCTACCAAATGTCATCCTTGGGATGGGTGTTTCCTCTAGAGAAGGAATTCTACACCTTTCTTTTTCTATTTTTTTAAAAAGATGAGCGAATCAGAGGCAAGGCTGAAGTAGGATCTATTAGGAAAAGCAAATCAGGGAGGATCTGCTCTGGAGGCCACAGGGATAGTTTCATAGTATAATTGGCAGGTGGTGGGGGAGTGATTGCTAAAATTGAGCTTTTAAAAAGTGCCTGATTTATCACCAGAAATGCTCTAAGAACAAAGATGATCATGTCCAAAGTTTGCTGCCAAGAAGGTGCTTTATGGGTCAAGGGCAATTTTTGAACAAGGTTGGCTAAGTGATAAATTTCATTGGAGTTTAATGTGTTGGCCAAACCTAGCTTATTAATTTGGTTTATGATCTATGTATTGCTTTTACCCGTATATTAGGTAAAAAAGGAGCCATGGTGGCACAGTGGTTAGAATGCAGTACTGCAGGCTATTTCTGCTGACTGCCGGCTGCCAGTAATTTGGCAGTTCGATTCTCACCGGCTCAAGATTGAATCTGCCTTCCATCCTTCCGAGGTCAGTAAAATGAGGACCCAGATTATTGCCTGCAATATGCTGAGTCTGTAAACCACTTAGAGAGGACCGTAAAGCATTGTGAAGCAGAATATAGGTCTAAGTGCTACTGCTATTGCTAAATATAACAGAGAGCCAGTTTTGTATAGTGTTGAGGCACCAGGTTAGAAACGGGAGACTGTGACTTCTAGTCCCACTTCAGTCATAAAAGCAGGCTGATGGGCCTTGAACCAGTCCTGATCTCTTAGCCTAACCCACTTTACATGGTTGTTTTTGTGGGGGAAATAGGAGGAGAAAAGGGTGTTGAATGTGTTTGCTCTTGAGTTATTTGTAGAAATAATAAAAACAGGATATAAATAAAATTAAATAGGAACAGCAACTTTTTCTATAAGTAAATAACATATATGGGGTAAGAGATGGAGTGTTGCCTGGCACTTGCTAAGAAGAGACTAATAGAAAATAAAGGCATAAAGAGACTAATAGAAAATAAATAAATACCTGTAGATGCAGTGCTGCAAATCATAGAGAGTTTTTTTTTAAAAAAAATAAGGCTACCTCTCACTTTGGAGGTCTCCATTTGTTGAATTTAACCCTTTCTTGTAATGCCTAAAGAAGCATTCCCCTCCTTTCTTTCTCTGAAGAAATTGAGATGAAGACCTCTTCATCTCAATCCAGTTTCTTCCTTCCTGTTCTAGTTAGACTCTTCATATACCTTTAACCTTCCATCCACTTCTATTCTGCATCTACGATGTGAACCTGGTTTGTCTTATCTACATTGTTTCTATGAACCTGAAAAGAGAATCCTGTGTATAGATGGAAACTTGATTGAGTTTTATAAGTATGGCAACCTATCAGTCATTAATTTTAAATATTCAACTAATATAAATGGTTAATTTTTAATGCCCTACTTTTGTAGTGTGGCCTTGGGCAGGAGTATATAGAAGCATAAGCATAATATTACAGTCAACAAGCTGAGCTCAGCTACTATGTTTGTTCACTTGGTGATGCCCTGGGAAGATTAAGAGGAAATATTGTGAAGATCAGCCATTAAAGCAAACAATTATCTATCTCAAATTAATTAAGGCAGAAGGAACACCTGTGATCAACACAGATTTGCAGAACATTTTCATTAATTTCCAATAAAGCAAGGTACTTATGAAAGGAACTCTGGTCTATTGCTGGTTATGATTGTGTCAGACTATGTTTATTAAGATATAAATAAATATGAGGATGTGTGCTAAAGCAGCTATTTAGGACTGTATAAATATTTCCTCTAGGCACATGAACGTCTTCACAAGCTTCTTCAAACATAGCTAGATTAGGCTGATTATTTGCTATATGATGACCATATGTTCTACATAAGACAGGAGAGTTCCCTATGAAGTGTTTTCTAATGCAGGAGAGTTCCCTATGAAAGGCTTTCTAATGCAAATCTTGATTTTTCTTAAAAACAGGAACAGAATGCCAAAATGTTGATGTTGCCCCCTCAAGAATTAGCTGAACATGTATGGTTGACTGAGAGGTATGCAATTCACCTGGGCCTAAATTATCTTATTTCACAGAGATGGAGTATAGTCTTTTTACAGATAAAGAAAATATCTTTAATTTTGCATCATATGTGTCACTTATATTTTATCCTCTTTCACAGGTAATGTATTTTTCCTGGGTGATGTGTAAGTATCCATCTGTAATGATTAGCAGTCAAGTATAGCAAAAGCATGCAACTTTAAGTCTCCTTTTTGACTTCAGTTAGAAGGCAACTAGGTATAGGACGGTTTGTACTACTATATAATTAAGGTGCATGGATTGGAATTTCAGCTTTCTGCATATTTATGGGCCAAATAAATGCCTTGCTGAAGTTTAATAGACCTTTTGGAATCTTACTGAAGCCTATTTAAAAGTTGGTCTTGAAAATTATTCTTTTTGCTTCTGAATTTGGTGACAAGAACTTAGTGTGTTCTGCAAGCTGGAAAAATGGGATCTACCTCTGACCTATAGATATGGTCATGTAATTAAGTGTACTTTACTATGCCATATGCAAGTTAAAGAAATGTTTGCTGGATGCTCCAAAAAACCCATTCTCCTTATAGGGTTGCAATGGCCCTGAAATGCTTTATAACATGACAATGTTCACTGGAATCCTAACTGTATGTATGTATCTATGTATGTGTGTATGTATGTATGAAAATTATTAAATAAAATATTTCATTTTTGTTTGCTTATACTGTATTTG
The DNA here is from genome assembly GCA_030761175.1 of Masticophis lateralis. Lineage (NCBI taxonomy): Eukaryota > Metazoa > Chordata > Lepidosauria > Squamata > Colubridae > Masticophis > Masticophis lateralis. Next base: position 129,183,534 of record JAUDYJ010000003.1, read on the forward strand.
CATGCATTGCTTTCAGTTATTTCCATAGGGCAGTGATGGTTAACCTTTTTGTCACCGAATGCTGAAACTGTTCTGTGTGTGCTGTAGCGCCAGAACCCGGAAGAAAGCAGCTGGCTGGTGTGCATGCACTTGGCAGCCAGCTGCTCTTCTGGGTTCTGTTATGCTCATGCACACCAGACTGATTGTCCGGCACACATGCACACCAGCCAGCTGCTCTCTTTTGGATTTTGGTACATGCATGCGTGCTGGCCAGCTGGTCTTTGCGCAAAGAAGAAGAGATCTGGTGCGAATGGGTGCCGGACTAGCTAGCCGACGTGCATGCGCGTGACGGAACCCCAAAGAGCAGCTGGCGACGGTGAGCGTGCCCACAGAGAGGGCTCTGCATATCACCTCTAGCACATGTGCCATAGGTTTGCCATCATAGCCAAAGGGAAATTTTGGGCCCTGAGTCCACTGTAATGATCAACTTGCTCACAGAAATGTAAGTATGATGAGGAGTGGCCATGTTTTAATATAACCTCGCTGTTAACTAGAATTCTGCAGAGATGAATGCCTGTGATACCGCTATCTTAATCGGAATAGAGCCGGAAGGGACCTTGGAAGTCTTGTAGTTCAACCCCCTCCTCAAGCAGGAGATCCTATACCATTCCAGACAGGTGACTGTCCAGTCTTTTCTTAAAAACCTCCAATGAAGAAGCACCCACAACTTTTGAAGGCAAGATGTTCCATTGGTTAATTGTCCTCACTGTTAATTAGTTTTTCCTTAATTCCAGGTTGCTTCTCTCCTTGTTTAGTTTCCATCCATTGTTTCTTGTCCTGCTTTCTGGTGCTTTGGAAAATAATCTTCGCAGTAACATATCCCAAATATTTGGCATAGAGCGTATTGGAGATTCATATTTGTGATTTATGCAGCATTATTCCTCTTCCTTGTTAAGACAAGATTTTGTGGGAACGGTTAAGATCCCCGGATTTGCAATTTGCAATGGTGCAGTTTCTCATTTAATTTAACAAGAACCTAATGAACAGATATATGTTAATCTTCCAGTAAATTCAATGAATATATAAACAATAAAGTCCTCCACCTTTCAAAGAGGAAAGAATTTCGCTAGGAACAGTGGCTGCAACATCTGAAAGTTTTGAAATTTTTAAAGAAATTTAATTTTCCACCAGCTATCTTTAATGGAAGGCATCAAAAAGTAGAAACAGGAAAAGACTGAAAAATAGTAAAGTAAGTACCTTTGGAATAAGAAGGGGAAATAAAAAGAAGGGAAATGCAAATAGTTTTAATAAGGAATATATATTTATGACCGTTTCCTTTAAATATTGTTGGCCCTGAGAAGATGGAAAGAGTTTTAAATGAAAATCTTTCCCAAGCAGTAGGTACAAATCAGAGTTTCTCATATGTTTGTCCTTGACATCTCTTATTTTATTTTATACTCTAACTGAACTGTTGATGTTCAATATATTTTTCTCATGAGAACTTCATTCCTCTCCTCCTCCTCCTCCTCCTCCTCCTCCTCCTCCTCCTCCTCCTCCTCCTCCTCCTCCTCGCCTTTTCTTGACTATATTTAACACGTATATATAGTGACACACTTAACATACAAACCCTTGGATGAGTCATTAACTGAATGAATTGGCTTCAGCTTAGTTGGTTTCTGATCAATATTTCATAATGTATGTGGGTATTTTAGAAAGGGAGAAAATTATTTTTTTGCAGGAAAATAAATAGACCTGGCTTGAAGAAAGGAAGTGGTTTGGAGATTCAATACTTAGTACAACTAGCAAGGTCAAATGACACAGCTTTTCCATCAGCAGGGCCACTTCTGGGTGCAGGCAGGGGTGAGATAGGGTGTTAAGTTTGAATGCTTTTCATCCTCACAGCTGCCAACCCCCCCACCCCATTCTTGCACATAAAAATTAGCATTTCAACACATTTTATCTATATGCCAGGAGCCTCCTACCTCCCTCACCTCATCGCTGTAGTCTGAAGTAGTACAATCCAGCAAAACAGTCATTTGAAAAAGATATAAGTCAAAGGGACAAGGCCCAGGCATACAATAACTAGTGTTGTGAACAGAAAAGATTGAAGGGAAATAATAATGCTACTCATAAGTCAAGCACCAGGAGGCTTTGTTATAGAAATACTAAAACAAAGATGAAAATTCCGTAGCTGTTGCAACTCCAGAAACAAAAGAGTGTGTGGGTCCGGAATTAAATTTTAAAATGTATATTTCTGAGCAAGCAATCTGAGGAATTTGTATGCAATTTAGTGGCATCATTACAGTTGTATAGCTTGAACAAATTGCATGCTAATTAAGGTTGCCTTGACCAAGCAAAGTTTCTATTTACAAGCTAAAAGCAAACAGTGCTTCTATGTTCTTTCTGATTCTCTCTCCTTCCCTCCCTCCTTCCTTCCCTCCACATTTGAAGGCTAATCCTCTGGTATTTGTGTTCTTAGAGTTTAATTCATAGCTCTAGCCCTTCAGTGCTTTGCTATTGCTTTGGGAGTAGGAGGAATGGTACGGTTTGAACAAATGTCCTTGAGCACGAGAACAACGGAGGAAAGGGACATCTTAACAATTTGGAACTTATTTATGCAGATGGAATCCAAGGTAGCACACATGTGGCTCCATTGTAAACAAACATGTGACAAACTCCATGAAATTGATCGACTACGGGGTTGGTTTATTTTATTTTATTTTTCCAAGGCTTGAGTTTCTCTTATAATTTTCTATAATAGCCACGCTATTGCTTCTATCGTTTGGGATGTCTGTGCATTGTTGTGATTTTGAAAGGACAACAAGACCAGTATTACACCACTCTTTCTTTGCATTGACATTTTAAAATGTAAGAGCCACAATTAAAGCAGCCAATAACTAAATTTTGTTTTATTAGGATGAAAACCACTGTTATATTTGTCTCAAATTTTCTCAAAAGATCAATAACTGAGATAGCACGGCTTCGGTTTCTTATTTCCTCCCACCTTCTCCAAGTTAGAATAATAGCAGCTTGGACTGAATTAGTCAAAGAATCTGCATTCTGATGTTTGCATGCATTATTGTTTAATAGAAGAGATGGATAACATTGAAACAAACCTTGGAAGCCATCAAATAAAGGCATCTGAAAATTTTATTTTTTTAATTGAATTGGAAGATTAGGATTTTAATATTTTGCTCTTTTTTGTCTTTACAAAAATATGAACATGCTTTTTTTAAAAAGGTAAATATTATCATATAACTCTCTTACAGCAGTTGTCCGGTATGGAAATTATTTTTTAAAACGCGGATTCAGCTTCGCAAGGCATGCCAAGTGATAAGATGGTAAAGGATACATAGAGTTCCCTTCCTGCGATGGGTTGTTATCACTCTTCCGCCAGGAAAAGAGGCATTTCAGATCGCAAGATGGAGACTTTAAAGCAAAATTTGGATTAAAAGGACTCTTTAGCTTGATCTACCACAAGGCATTTTATTACTTGAATGGGAGAGCAGTTGGTACATGGCCAGTGGAGAGGTGGAAATTATTTTTGTGCCCCGTAGCAGAAAATGCTACAAGTATGCCTCCTTAGCAGTAAAGACACTATAAAAATAAATAAAAATCTGCTGTCTTTTTATGACACCAAAATCATATGCCTACATCGACTGTTTTACTCTTTCTAATAGAAAGGCTGGCTTTGTTTTTCTATTTTCTTTTTTGGTGAACCTACCCTGACATTTTATCTACTCAATCACAACCAATATTTAGTGAAAGTGGTTTTTTTTTTTTTACTACTAAAGGCATATAAAAAGTAAAGTATTCTATTTCCTAGTATTTGCCTGATTTGCTCTATCTTGTTTGCTTTTTCATCCTGTGATAGTTTTCTATTTCTTTCCATTCCTTCTGCATCATTGGTTTTTTCCCCCATATGTTTTTTCATTTATCTTTATCTATATCTTTTCTCCTGCCTTTTATATCGTCTCTTCTGAAAGGCAGAGAACATTCAATCAGATGTTATTATATTTTATTTTACAATGTCATGCCAAACATAAAAATTGGTTTTGTTGTCTCTTTTATGTTACTGAATTAAGCCCATATTGATTCCTTGTTCGGAATGATCGTTGAAAATCACATGTTTGCTTTGTCCTTTAGCCACAAAAATTCAAGGATTTCTTTAACAAAAAGCAATAAAATGTTCCCATTCTCAGTTATATTTGGAATTCATTTGAAGAATTGATAGCCTGTCAGACTTTTGAGTCATCTTTTGTTTTAGTCCTAGTCTTAACAGTAAGGTATATGCTGGAGGGAAAGGGGGGGGGGGGAAGGAAACCAGGAGCCATTTTTTGGCTGATGGTCCCACTTTGTGCTTTTGGGGAAATTATGGCATTGTTTCATTATTCCCTTCTTTCTTGGTTGGGTTTACCTTTAAAGTGTATGATTTAGAAGTTAAAAGAAGATGCTGTTTTTGAATGGAAGTATGTCACTGATGGTCTAAAATTCTTCATCCTATGCAAGATGTTCAAATCCCCTTGTTTCAGAATAGCAAGTAAACCAGAATCCTTGGTTTCATTGGGAAGAATAACAGAGTTGGAAGAGATCTTGGAGGTCTTCTGGTCCAATTCCCTGCAAGAGCAGGAGATCCTATACCATTCCAGACAAATATTCTGGAGAATATTTTCTTTAAGAGAATCCAGTATTCTCTTTAAAACTTCCAGTGATGGAATACCCACAACTTCCGGAGGCAAACTGTTCCACTGATTAATTGTTCTCACTGTCAGAAAATTTCTCCTTAATTCTGAAAGCTCCACCTGATTAAGGTAGAAATCAGAGACAAGAACCACAGTAAAATGGAACCCACTCATCTCCTCATAATTCTCCTTATGCCATATACTTTCTCTTATCAAAGATTGGCAAACAGCACATACAAAAACAGATATGGGTCAAACTTTTATGTTCTTGGTCCCTTTTCCAAAAGCAACTTCTATGTGACACCTACTTTTTTACTGGTTATGGGATAGAACCTTTCATTGTATGTAAGAGCGGAAAGCACATCTAGAGAACTTGATGGCCTCAATACTGCATACAATTTTGTCTTCCAATAGAGAAGAATGACTTAACGTAACAGCTAGGGGGCATAATTTGCAATTTTGGCATGAATATATAAGAGCAGCCCTCCCCAATTTTGCATGCTGCTATATTTGGACTTCAACTTCAACTCCAAGAATTTTCCAACCAGCATGACCATTTCTGAATTCTCAGAAATTCCCAAGAAAACAAGAATTCTACTCATTTTCCACATCATTTACACATGTGGAAAATGAGCAGGTTAGGACAGGCTGTGTAAGAGGCCCCTTTGATTTCATTTTTCTCTGAAAGTAACACAAGATGAGGGGATTTAACTTGGCTATCTTGCTGGATTGGTGCAAATGACAACGATCAAATTATGCTTCATACACATGCTGGTATTGGAATATGCCAAGAAAGATGCCTTCCAAATGGTTTCATATGCTTTATTTTTGCCTACTCTATCTCCTGAATCTTCATAGACCAATGAGTTTCCTCATGTTGCCTTTCCAATGGTCTCAAGCTTCTCCTCCAATAAAAAAGGTCATTTTTCTGTAACTCTGTTAGCCTGCTAGAGTTATAGAAGTAGAATACTCTAAGACAGAAAACTATATACCCACACTGCCCCAATTAATTGCTCTGTTTATTGTCCATTCTTTTGGAGTAGACCCCTTAATGCAGGAATTATCATGCTTTAGATACCAGTCAAAAACAACTCCCAGTAGCCCTGAACAACAGAGCCAGTATGAGAGAAGTACTCAATAGAAACACCTGACCAGATTTCTGCCTAATCGCAGGAAAGGCTTGAGGGAAGAGTCACAGCTATAGGTTTTGTCTGATTCAAACTTCTTCATTCACTGACTATCAACAGATGTAGGACTCATCCATACATATGTGGTGCTACTTACATAAGCCTTTCATTTTGATTCCAGTCTGTCTCTGGGGAAATCTGAAACCCAATTAAGGCAATCTGAAAGGAAACTAATGTTTTCTACTGGGAAACACAACAAACCCTTCTCTGGATTAGCATTCTGTGCCACAAGGAAGAAACCTGATAGGTTGGTGACCTATAGGACTTCAAATGGTCTGTTGGTCTTTTCCATTCAGTCATGGGGTTCTGTTGGTATAGGGTCATTTGTGCTTCAGCTTCTAGAGAAATTAGCCAGAAACAAAGCATATGAAATCATTTGAAAGGCAAAGACTTGCCCAACCTCCTTTAATATTTTCTAAAACAGGGAATATTAACCTTGTGGAAGACATTCCGGGGTGTTAAAATTCAACTTTATGTGCACATACACATAAACACAAAAGAAAAAAAGAAAATGGATCAGATATTGTTTATTATTGTTTATTGTTTATTATTCAATTTATATGCCGCCCTTCTCTGGAGACTCAGGGTGACTTATAATGTGTTAAGCAATAGCCTTCATACTTTTGTTTATACCTCCTTAGTAAGGCTTTTGGCCACCCTTAAGCAGTGTTCTTTTTTATACAAAGTCAGCTTATTGCCCCCACAATCTGGGTCCTCATTTTACCTACCTCAGAAGGATGAAAGGCTGAGTCAACTTTGAACCTGGTGAGATTCGAACTTGCAGTAATTGCAGGCAGCTGGCAGCTAAGTGCTCTTTAACAGCGCTTTAGACCACTGCTCCACCAGGCTCCTACACTGGGCTGTTCTATGTGGTACAGAAGACTACAGAGACTTTCATGGTTTTATTTAAAATACAGCTGGGTGAGATATTTGTAAGCCACCCTGAGTCTCTGGAGAAGGGCAGCATATAAATTAAATTAAAAAAAAATATTTGGATATTCTCTAGAACTGTAATTTCATAATGACACTAAACTGTTCTCTTCTCTCACCTTCCCATTTTTACTTATGGATGAGCAGGTATGGATTGACCAACCATAGGGTTTGCTAATGGCACATTTTTCCCCTATAAGACAAACCACTGTTTACATGTCTTCCCACTTGCTGTGTAAGAAAACACAGAATATCGGGAGATACTTCTAGAACATGCAGAGTGCCTCCCAGCCTTTCCAATCATGAAACAGAGATGGGAACTGGTGCTTCATTCTTCCAGAAAGACGCCTGATCTTCACTTTGCTACTTCACTTTGGCTCGCTTCTGAGCCCACTCACATTATGTAGCCCCGCATAATCAGAAGAATCTTCTGCAGACATACTATGCACATGCACTGAATTCTCTTCAATCCCTTGCAGGTGCTGGGTTAAGCTTCATTGTAGTTGCAAGGCAAGGCAAAATATCTTACCTAGAAATAACTTTTATTACTTCTTTAGCCGGGGTGGGGGTGGGGGGTGGAATCTCCTCTAGCACAAAGCTTTTTATTCAAGTGAAGAGGTCTCAATGTTTCTTTAGTTTACACATAACATGCTCAGACAAGAAACTTGGGGATAAAAATGTCCCCATGTTTCAAGACTTAATAAGCAATCTACTTTCCTATGGTAGGTTTTGTCCATCAGGAGCACATGCAGCCATTTCAGAGTACCGGTTTCTATTATAGCAAGTGCATTGTGGCAAACAAATGGAAATTGCAGTTAATTCAGCAGTTTATAGATTTTATAGATATATAAGAGCTTTTTCTGCCATGGCTGCTGCCCTTTGGAATATCTTGCCACATGAGGTAAGATCCATCTCCTCTCTTTAGCCTTCAAGAAAAGCCTTAAGACCTGGCTGTACCGGCTGGCAGGAGGTCCTTAAAGAGGGAAGGGAATGCACCCCAACAGGGAAGGCACCCCATCTTTCATCTCCAAACGCTTGTGTTTTAATTTGTTTTAATTTTTGTAATTTTTAATCTGTTTTTATATTTATGATTGTTGGATATTTCTATATTTCACTGTAAGCCACTCAGAAGTGCTTTGAACCACGAGACAGGTGACAAATATATTTGATGATGATGATGATGATGATGATAACTGCAAAAACTGCACTTCTTGGAACATCGTACATTTTAAGAAGGTACTTGGTTGACACCTTGGATGCTGGCAGCAACCCGTATCAACCATTAGCACCAGTCAATGGTATTTGTGATGCACTTGAATGTTCAGTTGACTGTGTTTCATATTTAATGAATAATAATAATAATAATAATAATAATAATAATAATAATAATAGAGGGTTCACAAAATATTAAAATCAAATGCTGAAAGCATAATTAAACCCATTAAGACATGGGCAGTTCCAGTGAAATGCTACCCATTTGGAAACATCAACGGGACTGTGGCTGAACTGGAAAACCTGGACCTGAAAACGTATACACTTTTGAATGTGTACCACGCTTTACATCCACAAAGTGACACCAACAGGCTGTACCTGCCAAGAAGAATAGGGGGCAGAGGGCTATTGCAAATCCATCAAACTGTAGAAGAAGAAAAATGAAGTCTGAATGATTATGTGAACCAAAGCACAGAAAGATTGCTTCAGGCTGTGAAAATGAAGAACATTATAAACACAACAGAAACAAAGGCAGAATATAAGGAAAAATAGTTGGAATGCAGATTAAATGGATGGAAAACCGAAGCTCTGCATGGATAGCACTTGAAAAACATTGAAGGAAAATGTGATAACAACTTGACACAGGCATGGCTTAAGAGAGGAACCATCAAGAAAGAAACGGAAGGTTTAATACTTGTTGCTTAAGACAAGCACTACAAACTAATGCCATGAAAGCAAAGATACAAAAATCTACTGACAATCTAAACTGCCAACTTTCCAATGACCAAGTCGAAACTGTTTCACACTTAATATGTTAGTGCAGCAAAATTGCACAAACCGATTACAAAGCTAGACATGATCAAGTTGCTAAATTAGTCCACTCGTCATTATGTAAAAAATGAGACATACTTGTATCTGAAAAGTCATGGGAGCACAAAGTGGAAGAAGTTATCGAAAATGAGAAGTGAAGATCTTGTGGGACTTTAGAATACAGATGGATCGTCATTTGGAACATAACATGCCAGATATCAAGGTTGTTGAGAGCCAGAGTTGAAGAAAAAGAACTGGAAAAAAAATCATGAAATATTGCGATCTGGCCATTGAAACTACACGGCTATGGATGAAACATGTAACATGGGTCATTGGGGCAGTTGGTACCATGTCCAAGAATTTTTCAAAACACATCAAGAAATTGCAGCTTCCTGCAATAACACCAATGGGACTGCAAAAAACTGTGCTACTCGGAACATCATATATTTTAAGAAGATACTTGGTTGATACCTAGGACCCTGGCAGCAACCCGAATCAACCATTAGCACCAGTCAATTGTATTTGTGACACATTTTTAAATGTTCAGTTGACTGGGTTTCATGTTTAATGAATAAAAGAGATAATAATAATAATAATTTGAAAAAAAATGGGTAGATCACTTAAATAGATACCCAATGGAGGGCTTCAGAGGGAGGATGGCATCTATTTTGTCAAACTCATCAAATTGAATCCATGTATATTTCTTGATTTCAAAGGAGGCATTATGAAATAGCAGAAAACATGTTTTGCTATCAAAAATACGACTCTAAGATTAGTCTCAGTAGAAATTTTACAAGTATGGATGACTTTTTTCCACTGATGATCCAAATCAGTTTAGAGAAATGCAGTAAACCATTTATTTATTACATATATTTTCACTGAGTACAGTAATATTTTATTATGAAATGGGGGTAGGGAGCCATTGCCTGGCCATTTACAAAAATGTTTAAATTAGACTAGTCTTTATGCTAGGTTGATCTATGCTTTGGTTCAAACCATATATAAAAGCAATGGCATTTTTAGAATAAAAATCATGAGTAAAATCTAGGGTGGTGAGAACAAAGGGGGGGATTACAAATACATCTTGAAATTAATTTGCATTATATAGAGAAAATGATTTGCATTCGTCCTGGAGTTCCCTTTCCCATTGGCTCCTGGAATGTACACCTGTGGCTTGTTAGCATGCAATGCTGCCACAATGTGCAAATGAAAACAGCCCTATACTGGCAGTGTGCAGAAAAGGTTCTCCCCAGGGTTAGTGTTTCTCTTTTAAATGCAAAACCCCATTGAAATGAATGGTCTTATTATTATAATTGGATGTATGCCTGTTAGGGCATCTCAGTACATATTAGAAGAGAGAAATGTCTCCTTTAGTCTTGGGAAATGTGGAATGAAACAAAACACAAGCCATGCATAACATTTTGGTCTCCTTTACTGAGCGAGAAAATGCATGGGCAGGCAGGAAAATAGAATGACCTTTCATAATATGCCTCCATTTCCTCCCAATTTATCTGAACCAAGTACTCACATGGACGGTGCTTTTAAGGGCTCAAGTAGCTTACAATTTGGAGTGACTTTCTTCCCACTGTACTCAATGGATGGAGAATATTTATGAGCGAACTGATGAAGCTATCAATTATTTGAAAAGCTATGTAAGTTCCTCAAGAGTTGCAACAAGTATTGGCCAAAGCAAGATGGCCATCTTTAATATGACAAAGAGATAGTGGTAGCAACTAGACATTTTCTAACCCAATTTTTGCAGCAACAATTTGTTTCCATAAATTAAAGGTAGATATTATTCCCAGAGACGTATTAGGAAGAAAGAGCAACAGAGTTTACCAAACCAGTCTCTACACCATCAAAACTGTTTGACAGATGGCAGGGTGGCAATTTTTCTGACTCAATAAGTTTAGATGTTCTCCCTGCCCTTGATTTGGTTTGGGGTTTTTAAAGAGTTGTTTTGGGGTCTTAGACAAAATCTACTTCAGTATACACTCAGCAGTAGAACGGGAAAAATACTGCCTACCCCAGTGGGATTTTTAAAAAAAGCAATCCTGACTATATTATTAGTCTAGACAATAAAAGCAATAGCTGCAAAAACACTATAACTCAAAAAGAAAGCAATGGTAATTTTGCAGAATATATTGACTCAGTATACAACCTTTGAAGGATTCAGAGATGAAAGACCTAATATTTGAGCTTTAGAGCTGAAGTAATTTTCCTGAGCATAATTCTAGTTGAGTCTTCCAAATGAGCTTTTGAGTGCTCATGGTAAAGCTACCAGCCTCCTAGGAAGCACAAATACAAGCAAAATACCACTAATGATAATGCAAAGTATTGTTGTCACAATAAACAAAAACATCCAGTCAGCCCTTGTCTTGGGGGGTGAAACTAGCCCCTCCAACATGGCTGCCCTTCTCAACTATAAGTAGCATTTTTTACTTTATTGTAAAACAGCACGTTTTTGAATCTTCTTCTCCTTGAGTCACCAGCACTTCCTCCAGCTGGTCAGTGGAGGACTACTAAAAATGGCAGTGATTTGACAACATGTTCTCTTCCTCATTCTCCCCTCACTGTTTATTTTTTTATAAATAATACAAAAGGTATAGGAATATGGGGGGAAATGTTCCCTCTTGGAGAGTTTATTTGATCCTTTGCTTCTTTATTGTATTTATATGACACTTCATCCAGGGGTGAAATGTAAAATTTGTTACTACCGGTTCTGTGGGCATGGCTTGGTGGGGGGGGGGGCGGTTAATGTGACTGGGTGGGAGTGGCCAACTTTTTTAAAAAAAAACTTTTCAAAGCATTTTTTCTACAACTCTTCGGCCGAAGAGGTTGCAAAAAAATGCTTTGAAAAGTCTCTGCCGATCAGGCAACTCAGCTGGGATTGTCAGAGGCTTTTCAAAGCATTTTTTTGTAACCTCTTCAGCCAAAGAGGTTGCAGAAAAAAATGCTTTGAAAAGTAAAAAGAAAAAAAGCCTCTGATGATTGTGCTGCTCAGCTGGGCATAGTGGGGGGTGGGGCGCAGGGATTTTTGCTACCGCTTCTCTGAACCACCCTCTGCCATTGCTACCGGATCTGGCGATCCGGTCCGAACTGAGAGCATTTCACCCCTGTGTTCATCTCAAAATACATAGATCCGGTAAGCAATACTTAAAAGCAAAATAAAAATACAACACATTTATAGATTGAGCATTGGGCCTTATCCAACAAGATGCAGTTCAGTGTCGAGAAAAATAAGGCCCTGCACTTAGACAAGAAAAACCAAATGGACAAGTATAGAATAGGAGGTACCAGGCCCAACAGTAGTAACTGTGAAAGGGATCCTGGTGTCCTGGTATATTACTGCTTAAGTGTGAGCCAGCACTATGCTGAAGCTGCCAAAAAAGTCAACACAGTTCTAAGCTGCATCAACAGAGGGATAGCATCAAGATAGTATCAAGAAGTGATAGTACTGTTTTATACTGCACTACTGAGGCTACATTTGGAATACTGCATCCAGTTCTGATCACCATGATACAAAAACGATGCTGAGGCCTAGAAACAGTGTAGAGAAGAGATGATAAGCGGTATGGAGGCCTTATCACATGATGAACAGCTAAGGGAACTAGGTATGTTTAGCCTGATAAAGGAAAGGCTCAGGAGAGATACAATAGCAGTTTTCCAATACCCGAAGGGCTGTCACATGGAAGAGGGCACCAATTTATTCTCCATAGTACCTGAGGGCAGGTTAATAAACAATGGGTGGAAGCTCATCAGAGGGAGATTCTATCTGAAAATAAAGAGGACATTTCTGACAGAATGATTAATCAATGGAACAGCTTGCCTCCCAGAGTTGTGGATGCTCCATTGCTGAAGGTTTTCAAGAAAAGATTGGACAACAATTTGTCTGGGACGTTATAAAGAAACCTGCCTTGGGCAAGGGTTGGACTAGAAGACATCCAAGGTCCCTTCCAGTGATTGTATGAAAAAATATGGAGGAGCCGAGGAGGAGGCAACAAGGAGTTATGATGTCTTGCTACTTGGTGGAAGAGGAAAATCTCAAGACCCAGGATGTGGGGTGAAGCAGGAGTTTGCCCTAATGGTTGATTTCTTTGACTACAGCTTTACAGGAAATAAAATGGTCTTTCACTGTTTTGTCTGGAGTAAACACCATGACATTTTATTACCTCTATTTTCAATGCCCCACAATGTTCTGGATGGCAATAATCTCAAGTGTACAGGGCTTTAGATTGTCACTTAAGCAACGAAACAGTTTCCCCCACACCAATTCCCAAATGTTCTCTTTAGTCCACTTACGAAGAACAGCAACAAGATTCATCAAAACATAAATGCCATGTACATTTATAGTTAGATTTCATTGATGGTTTAAACACATTTCTAAATTGTGTTAGATTGCCTGGAGACGTGATATTATGTCACTAAAAAAGGAAAATTTCAAAGCCACTTGTCAGATTGATTTCAGATGTCCATAGAGCCTAAGGAAATGGCTATGCTATTTGAAACTCTAGAGCAACTAAAGTAAACTTGTTATAAAGAGAATATCTCACCTGAATCAAACTTTCAAATATGATGGTCTCCTTTCCTCAGTCTTTTCACAATGTCTTGGTTCACATATTGATTTTCTTCAATTTGGTCTATGAATTGCCTATTTTCTATTTTGTAGTTTGAAAAGGAAAATTGTTCAAAAGTGAGGGTTTTGTGAGGTCTGCTCTATGTATATTAATGTACCGGTATTTACTTATCTTGATAATTTCCAATGGTTTCAAGATAAGCTATTAAAATAATATACACATTAGGTCACACTGATTCACAGTTAATTTTCAAATATATTTCTCTGACTAGCTAGCATGTCACGAGGAGCAACTATTATTTCAAAATCTTCTTTTATTATATTTGGGCTCACCACCCTCTAATTTGATGCTGTCACTTGAATCTATATATTTGATAGAATTGAACACATTATTTTAAAAAAAAATTATAAAAGGGACCACCTGAAAATTCAACTTGTTTTGAAACTGTACTTTTACTTCTCTTATTATTCTTCTCAAAAGCTGTTTACTACTCACCTCCCTTTTCTTTTACATTCTTTGGCCCCATATGCACAAAGTGTGTGGGTCTACTTTCAAATTGATCTGATAATTGCTACTGTATTAATGTGGAACCAACTTCTCAATTATTAAGCACACTGGCTGAAAAATACCAATCCTGAGAGTGTCACATCAGTTATCTATGAACTATGAATTTAAAGTTTTGCTATTAGTCTTCAAACCCCCACATGATTTATGGCCCACCTACTTAAGTGATTGTTTCTCCAATAAAATACACTTTTTACATGAAGATTAACTAAGGCATTCTTGGTGGATTTGGCTCTCAGTATAGAGGCCAAGAGCAGGGAATTCTTGGTATCATCACCTCTAATAAGAACTTAATGATGGCCCCTAAACTATTCTTCTTGTTGAAGAAACACTTGTTCAACTGGAAATTTATAGGATTAAAAATGGCTCTAGGACCTGTTTTTTATTTTGCTTTTCTGCTTTAAAGTCCTTGGCATGTGGCTATCCATGGTTAACCTTTCTGGGTTTGGAAGCTAAGCAGGACTAGGCCTTGGTGACCTTCAATAAGGGGTTTCCATGGAATATCAAACCTAGACTTTGAAGAGGCTAGACTTTGAAGGAAAAGAAAAAGAAAATCTCTGAGAAGTTAATGGCAAAACATTTCCACAGCCTTCCCAAAAAAGCATCATGATTGCCATGGCCTTAGTTTAAGGGAGACTGAGTACTATTTCAAATGAACTTTGTAGTGTACTTAAATGTGTTTCTTGATTTTTTGAGCATTGTTAGTTTTCTTCCCCATCCTCTTCTATAAACCAATCTGGGCTTTTCTGAGAGGAAAAGTAAAATACAAACTAGCCAGTTGGTGGTAAATATAATAAGATTATTCCTGTGATGATACAGTAATCATAACAGCAGTATAGCCAAATATTGACAAATCAGGATGAAAATCATCATGATAGCAGAAATATAAACATCATGATGAAAACCATAAATAAAAGAGTAAGGAATATGGAACAGCATTGAAATTGTGATTGGGTTTTTTTTTTTTTTTTTGCTGCAGTTACTAAACCCTGATGACAAGAAACCCTTTTAAAAAATGGTTAGAGTACCTTCATGTCTGGCACTGTGGTTATATTGATCCAACTGCAGGGGTCATACTAATTAGCCAGTAGGATTAAATGATGACATTGACCAAGGAAGGATGAATGGCAGTCACAGATTTTTCACTTTATGTCTGGAATGAATAGAGGAATTCAGTCCTTCCAGACAAAGAAGAATAAATAATATGAAAGAAGAATGAAACTTGATGACTGAGTTGGCACAAAATTCCAAAGGTCACCAGACAGAAAATACTTATTGACATTGAAAAAACAAACAAAAATGTTTGGATTGAACACTAGCTAATGTTCCTCCATAAATTGTCTGTGAGACCAAACTTCAACAAGTCATTTCAAAACTTACAATTAACAACCATCATCATTTTAAAGAAGTATAGTGTTCAGTGAGGGAGTGGTATGATGGCCTAGAAATGAAGCTCTCGCCTCACAATCAGGAGGCTGTGAGTTTGATCCTAGGTAAAGGCAGGTATTCCTCTCTCTGGGCACACTATATATCTGCTGAACAAAACTCCGCATTGGTGACAGGAAGGGCATCCAGCCATTAAACCCCTCTGCTAGCTCCATTCAGTTGCCCAGACTACACCCAACAAGGGATTATGGGGTCGTTAAAAGAAGAAGAAGAAGAAGAAGAAGAAGAAGAAGAAGAAGAAGAAGAAGAAGAAGAAGAAGAAGAAGAAGAAGAAGATATTGTGTTCAGTGAACATCTGTAACATCAGACTAAGCTTCATCTTGCCAGAGATTTTCAAGTTGGCTATAGATTTATGTAGGAAAGTTTTTTATTTTTTTAAAAAAGTACAATTTAATGCAGGAGAGTTTCAAAACCATGGCTGGTGGACAACTATCCCTTGTCTCCTGAATGTGTGTGTGCATAGGGGGTTTCAAGCCTTTTTTTAATCATTTATTCACCCATAAATTTTATTATTTGCTGTATGCTTCTTCTGACAGTACTATCAATCTCTCAGGACTGATAGCCCTATGAAAGAAACAGAAGAACTTTATAACTATGTCAAACAAACCCTTTGCCAAAAGCTTGCCTGAATGATTGGAGGAGCTGTTTGTGAAACAGAAGAGCAGCCCGAAAGCAAAAAGCTTTCAATGCCATTGTGCCTCTGGTTGTTTCTTGCCCTCCTCACCACCAGTTTCTCTTTCAAATTGTTTTGGTGAAGCAATGACCCTGTCCTGTCTCTTCCACTTCGCATTTCAGCTGGGTCTGTATTTCTGTGAGTCTTACCTGCAATCAGGTATAGGTTTAATTATATAAGAAATGTCCTGAAGTATGAACTGACATCATCCTGGTTGTTAATGGGTGTTTATTAAAGCATATGCTGATGATAATCACATAATGAAAGAACCAGAGATGAATTTGGAGAAAAATTGTGGAATATTCTGAACGAATTCCCTCTTAATGGTATGATTATGATTATGACTATTCTGTTGCTTTGCATGTACGCTGAGAGCTTCTGCCCTGGAGACCAATTCCTTGTGTGTCTAATCACTTTGATTCAATTCAGTACCATAGTGAGTTGTTTGGTGTTTTGTGCGCTTGGGGAATTCAGCCATCTCTGGTTCCATCCAAAATGGATAAACTCAATAACCAGGTTTTGTGTGTTGAGTGAACTCAACCAAGCTCACTATAAAATGGTGTTTCTCAACCTCAGCTACTTTAAGATGTGAAGACTTCAACTCCAGAATTCCCCAATCAGAAGTACAGATTACCATGTATTGTTACTGTGCCTCAGGTTAGGTTAGATCAGGGGTCTGCAACCTTAAACACTCAAAAAGCCATTTGGACCCTTTTCCCACAGAAAAGAAAACATCAGGAGCAGGGGTAAAATGCTCCCAGTTTGGACTGGATTGCCCGATCTGGTAGCAATGGCGGTGGGTGGTTCGGAGAACCGGTAGCAAAAATCCCTACACCCCCTGCCCCCATGCCCAGCTGAGCCGCGCGATCATCAGAGGCTTTTTGTTTTACTTTTAAAAGCATTTTTTCTACAAATGCTTTTGCAGAATGGTTTTTTTCTCTTTGGCTGAAAAAATGCTTTTAAAACTAAAAAAAAAAAGCCTCTGATGATCGTGTGGCTCAGCTGGGATCGTCAGAGACTTTTAAAAGCATTTTTTCTACAACCTCTTCGGCTGAAGAGGTTGTAGGAAAAATTGCCTTTAAAAGCCTCTGGCAATCTCAGCTGAGTTGCCTGATCATCAGAGGCTTTTAAAAGCATTTTTTTCTGCAACCTCTTAAGGTTGTAGAAAAAATGCTTTTAAAGGTAAAAAAAAAAAGTTGGCCACGCCCACCCAGTCACATTAACCCCCTCCACCAAGCCACGCCCACAAAACCAGTAGTAACAAATGTTACATTTCACCACTGACCGGGAGCCACAGAACACTTCCCATGCATGACTATTTCTTGAGTGGCCACAAAACTAGCATATGTAGTTGAATTAAATGTTCTGTTTTCTTCTGAAAGTTTTATTTTCTTGGATTTATCCATGGTTGGCCTACCACAGGTTGAAAAGCTCAATAAAGCACATGCTGGCGGGTATCGCACATTAGCAGTTGTGACGCATATTTTGAGTGACAGGGAGCCGCAGCAGAGGGGTGAAAGAGCCACATGCGGCTCCAGTGCCGCAGATTGCTGACCCCTGGGTTAGATGCTTGTTAATTTAATATACATGCTGGTTGGTAATAATATAAAAGAGGTTTGTCATTGCCTTCTTGTGAGAACTTCCACATCCAAATAACAGCCAGCTTTGAGCCTTATCTTCATTTTGGTATCAAACAGAATTTGCCTCCTGCTATCAGATAAGGGGAAATGTAACCGTTCCTTTTTCATACACAACAACACATTTTCAACAAACAGTCAAAGTTTTATAAGCTTCATTTCACTTCATCAAATACGATTTTCTGCTACTGTAGGCTAACCCACAGCTCCTTCTACCTACACTAACTGTTGCAGAATTGTGTTAAAACTTTTCCATAAATTAGGATTTATTGTACTTCATTAGATGTGCGGAGTGTTGCTTTAGGTTTCATAATTGTGGGCCTGTTTGTATTTATAGCTGTGAGAAGGTTCATATCAAAATATAAAACTCAAGCAGGAGATATAAAATATAAAAATATAAAGCTCAAGCAGGAGACCCTATACCATTTCAGACAGGCGACTATCTAGTCTGTTCTTAAAAATCTTCAATAATGGAGCACCCACAACTTTTGAAGGCAAGCTATTCCTCTGGTTGATTGTTCTCAATGTTAGGAAATTTCTCCTTAGTTCTATGCTGGATCTCTCTTTGATTAGTTTCCATCCATTTTTTCTTGTCCTCCTTGCTGATGCTTTGGAAAATAGGTGGACATCCACTTCTTTGTGGCAGCCCTTCAAATATTGGAACACTGCTATCAAGTCTCCCCTAGTCCTTTTCTTCTCTGGACTAGGCATAGCCAATTTCTGTAGCCATTCATCACAAGTTTTAGTGTCCAGGCCCCTAATCATCATTATTGCTGTTCAACATGCCCAACATTTTTTTTTATAATGTGGTAACCAATTTTGGATGCAGTATTTCAAGTGTGGTCTTATTAAGGCTTTGTAAAGCAGTACTGGAACTTTAGGTGATCTTGATTCTATCCCTCTTGCATTGGCTTTCTTGGCTGGTGCCACACACTGCCGTGTCTACTCTGTGCCGAACACCTTTGATAGGGTGTCAGATTGAAGCTGGATGATTGCAATTTGATTTCCTTGGGGCAGATCTTGAAGATTGCTCCAATGTGTGAGAAATGCCCCCCCCCGTATGTTGGTGAGCAGGAGACACTGATCGTGTAACACAAATTCTAAGGACACTGTGCTTGTTCCTGGATACAAATGAGGGGGCAGTTTATTATTTATAAGTACAATGCCCCTATAGCCTTTATTTGAGAAAGTTGCTCTTTATAATTTAATTATTGATTTTCTTGGTTTTGCTCGAGTTTTCCTTTGTAAAGCAAAGTTACAAACATAACATTCTTTTCTATCCTTATGAACATCTTTTATGTTTGTCTTTTATTTTTTCCAAGAAGATATGATCACTGTACTTTGTTAGTTTGTACTTTAATTGTACATTGCATTTTAACCCTAATTTCTATATTGCTGTACTCAGCTTTTTAAAAAAGAATTATTATTCAAGTACCTATGTATATCTAATGCATTTATGTAACTATCGTATTTTTAACTTACTGCATTTTGTACATTTTGTTCCATATTTCATTACATAACCATATAGAGAATTTTGCTTATTTACTTCATTGTTTTTATGCCACTCCATACACTAGGAGGCTTAGAATTTTAATTACTTAGAGGGAAAATGATATATTATACAGGTAGTTTTGAAGTTAAATCATAATGAAGCCTGCTCATCTAGGACATAACTTGAGACAGTCATAAATAGACTCAATCATATGACCAACCTGAACATTCTTGGGGATATTTCAAAGGGCTTTGCAGATGGGTTCCCAGCCAAGTGGGGATATTTAAATTAGGCCAGATGACACCAGGTTTCCCACCTGGGGCCCTTATGACCTGTGTTCATAATTTATTGGGCCACAATGTGGAAGTGGTTCACCCCTGTTTCTTCCAGGCAGAGCAGAGATCTCTTTGTGGTCTCCTGTCCCCTTCTATAACCAATTTGGCCCATTTTAATTAGAGGCCAGATGATGGTTGCCCCTCACATGCCACGCTTGTGAGGCATTCCCAACCAGCCTTTGTGGAAAGCAGGCATCGCAGCCTCTGAGTGTACATGGAATTTATTTCCGCCCTCTGCTCCCATCCCGCCTTCTTCGGCCCCTGTTCTGACATGCACTGCTGAGAAGCCCACAGATGATGAGATGCATTGTAGCTGGACTCTGCCTGGAGCTGAGTGACCTCGGGGTCTCCTCGGACGGGGCAGTCGGTGGCTCTTGGGCTGGGGTTGGATGCGGGATCTCTTCTGCTGCAGGATTGGGAGTCTTTGTGGCTGGAGGGGGTGTGTCCTCCTCGACTGCAGGGGCCAGGAACCCCTCAACCAGGGGACCTGGCCCAGAGGACCGGGAGAAGCGCAGCAGTTTCAGGAGCCTCTCCAGCTCCTTCTCCATGGTGGTCCAGAGGTTCCCACATGGCTGGTCTTCTGTCTGGTTGGGTCTAAAGGAGGTGGGATCATTTTCCCTCTGCAGGAAAGGGGAGCCAATCACCTCCTGGGATCCTTTTCTTTCCAGCTGGTTCTCGACCTCATTTTGGAATTTTTTGATTTCCAGTTGATTTTCAAGTCCCTCCTTGGCTCCTTTGCTTTCTTCACTTTGCTGGGGATTCCCAATCACCTCTTGGGATCCTTTTTTGTTTAGCTCAATTCCTTCTCTGGATCCCTTTGTCTGTAGTGGAGTCCCAAGCAATTCTTTTGAGTTTTTACTTTCTAGCAGGTTAGAATCCGCCTTCGTCTCCTCGGAAGGCATCTGTTAGTGGAAGAAAAGATGCCAGACTTAGAGGTTTTGAAGGTCATCCTTTCAGTAGATACTTCTTTTCCCAGAATTCCCCAGGCAACATGCTTTAAGATTTGTGGACTTCAACTGCCAGAATTCCTAAGTCAATGTTCTTTAGGATGGGTGGACTAACTGCCAGAATTCTCCAGCCAGTATCTGTGGATTTTAAGTCCCAGAATTCCCCCTGCTGGCTGATGAATTCTGGGAGTTGCAGTACAGATATTTTAAAGTTGTTGTGGTTGAGAAACACTGCATTAATGTACTGAAGATCTTCTAGATGCTTGACTGACTGGTTCTAGGGAAGGAAAGTAGCATTCAATTAAAGATTTTTTAATTTCCTTGTTTAAAAAAAAGTTTTTCTACCCAATTTACTTTTGTATGTGCATGTATGTTTCTGTGTGTTTCTCTCTGTATGTGTTTCTTAAGACAGTGAACCCATGGCACTGGTGAGGTATTACTGTAAAATTTACTGTAATTTTAAAAATCTAAAACAAATAAATCTATTTTTTAAAATTATTTTTGCATTTGTTTATTAGCTGCCTCAACCTCTTTTATGCAATGCAGATGGCCTTCTAAAATATTCAGATAAATCAATAAGACTTAATTCCCTGGGTGTTCCATATGCTGTGAATGCAGCCAAGTTGATTCTTTGGCTGAATATCAGTTTCAGAGTATCATGTGAGCTCATCTAAGGTGGTGGTCAATTCCTCATTTTCATGTCTTCAGGGAGACCCCAGACATTAAGCTTCCCTCTTTGTTGTCTCCCCCAATTGTCTTCCAGGCCCTCTCCCCAAGGCTCACCTGTCTGGATCCCTCCTCCTCCTCCTCCTCCTCCTCCTCCTCCTCCTCCGGGGCAGGAGAGATCTTTGGTAGCACCTTCCCCCTTTCCTGGCCCATGTCATAGGCAATGAAGAGGATGCTCCAGGCCATAGCACAGCAGCCACCCAGGAGGATCATCAGGGGTACCCAATAGGCCTTCCACTGCAGGGACTCCAGCAGGGACTCCTGCTGGACCTTTCGGGAGCGCAGATGCTTCTCACAGGGGACTTTGGACCCCCCCACAAAGAAAGACATGAGCAGATAGAGGTAGATATAACCATGGAGGCTTTGGGCAGCCATGCCAGCAGCTTCTGGCAACAGGGAGCTGGCCTGGATGGTGATCACTTGGTCTTCCCTGACAGTTACAGGCTCCTCTGCCCCCTCCCCTACCTCCATTATGACATCAGAGCAAAGATGACTCCATACATCTAAGCAACAGTTACTGGGATGAGGAGACACTCCCTTTTCAGAGAGGTTGCCAAAAGGTGGCACCTTGGCTCAGGTGTGTAGCCAAGTGAGAGAGGTTGGCTCACACAATCTCCTGAAATGAGAACCAATTTTGTTTAGAGGTCAAGGTAGTGGGTTAGAAACCATGAGTCAGGGTAACTCTAAATCCTGTAATAGGCAGAAGAAGGGGACTTTGGGCTAATCACCAGGAGACAGTGACTTCCAGCTCTGCAATAGGCGTAGTAAGTTCTAGTCCTGAAATACAAATGACAGTCAGCTGAGGGACTGAACCAGTCGGCAGTAGATGGTGAGTTCAAGACAAACCTTATACAAGAAAGCCAGCTTCGTGATTTTGAGCAGATAAGCAGAAAGCAGTGGGCTCGAGTTTTGCAATATACACTACAGGCGGGTGAATCAATTATTTAATTTCATTTTTCAATTCTTTTTTCAATTTTTCAATTCTTTTTTTTTTCAACTTTTAAATATAATTTAAGAGGAGGAGGAGGACTGTGAAGTCCTTGGTGTTCTCTGAGCTTGGTTGTTTTTTTGCAGGCATTTCATTACCCAACTAGGTAATATCATCAGTGCCAGAAGGGAGTAGGGTTTGCTCCCTGTCTATAGGTAGTTCTCAATTTACAATCAAATCCCCTACTATCTATACTAGCCCACTCCAGTGAAGGCCCTCTGGAACTGAATCACTTTCATTGCCTCCCCATTGGAAGAAAATATGCATACACCCACAAAACAGCATTCATCAATAGTTTCTAAAAAAAGAGGCACAGCCCAGCATTCCTGTGATAGGAAGAAAAGTATCCCAGATTTCGCTAAGAAAAAAAAAAAGGCAAATATTGGTGATAGGAGATTTAATTCTTAGGGGAACAGAAACGATAGTCTGCAGACCAGGCAGTAAATTTATAGAGTTATATTGTCCCCCTGGAGCAAAAATCAAAGATGGAATAGAGTACCTTACTAAAATAATCACCCCATGGATTACTACCCCTTTCTTCCTCTATACGTATAGACCAATGACACAACAATAATGCTGAAAACTATAACAAGATTACAAATAGCTAGGGAAGACAGTTAAAGAATTGGGAGCACAAGTGGTACTTTCATCTATACTTCCAACAAAAGGCCAAGATCCAATGAGGTAACAAAAGATTTTATAAATTAATTGCTGGCTTAAAAACTGGTGTCATTAGCATAACTTCAGCTTCCTAGGCCATGCTCTGCATTACCTACATGAAGGGCTACTGGCAAGAGGCTACTCACAAGAACTGGAAAGCATATATTCAAAAAATGACCAGCTCATCTTATCAAAAGAGTTTTAAACTAAAATGAGGGGGTGGGGGGGTGAATCTTCACAACCTTTAGAGCCTAATTCCAAGCAAAAACAACTAGATCACATAAGGAGATAGGGAGTAAAAAGAAAGAAGAAATAAAAAAACATAATGAACTAGAGAGTGAAGGGAAAGATAGAAATCCCAGTTACAAAGTAGGAGATATAAGAAACATACCCAAGACCCATAAAGGACTCAAATGCCTATACACTAATGCTGAAAGTTTAGGGAACATACAGGATGAACTTGAAATATTAGTACATGAAGGCAGATATGATATAGTTGCCATTATTGAAACCTGATGGGATGAAACTCAAACTATTCAAAAGGAATAGACCTAACAAAAGAGGAAGTGGAGTTGCATTATATATAAATGATACTACATCTCTACAGAAGCATGGAAACTAAATATGAAAACCTCCTAGAATCCATATGAGTCAATATAAAAGGGAAAAAAGTGACATTGCTATAGGCCTATAATACAGGCCACCCAACCAAGCAAAAGAAATAGATGGACTCTTTGCTAACTAATTAATAAATATATGTAGGAAACATACCATAGTAGTAATGAGAGACTTTAATCACCCTGATATCAACTGGGAGACAAACTCTACAACAAGTGGGAGATTGAATAAATTCCTAACCAATGTAGCTGACAAATTTATCATCCAAAAGGTAGAGGAGGGAACTAGAGCAAAACCTAGACTGGGCCTAATTCTTACTAATAGAGAAGAAGTGATGGAGGGAGTTGAAGTTGCTGGAATCTTGTGTGAGAGTGACAACATCATATTGGAATTCAATATAATGCAAACACAAGCAATATAATATAATCCAACCAGTGAATTAAACTTTAAAAGGGCTGATTTTAACAAACTCAGAGACAGCCTAAGAAAAATTCCATGAATAAAAACCCTAAAGGGAAAAACGACTCAAGAAACACGGAAAACTCTGAAAAATATGATCATAAAATCCCAGTCCAACACAATACCACTGAAAAAGGAAAACAAGAAATACAAGAAGAAACCACCATAGTTCCACAAAGATCTCTCTGATACACGGAAAGACAAAAAGAATAAGTACAAAAAATGGAAAGAGGGACACATAACTAAGGCAGAATATCAACAGATAGCCTAAATCTGCAAAGATGAAGTCAGGAAAGCAAAGTCTCAGAATGGACAAAGACTTGCAACAAAAGTCAAAGATAATTTTTAAAAATTATTTCAACATATAATTAACAAGAAAAAAAAAGTCAAGAAAACAGTCGGTCCACTAAATAGAGAAGATGGCAAGGAAGTAACAGGCAATAGAAAGAAAGCAGAGCTGCTTAACTCATTTTTTGCATCAGTTTTTATGCAAAAAGAAAATATAGCCCAACCTACCAAAAACATAACTTTAAAAATAAAAAGAAATTAAAATTAAAATTAAAATAAGTAAGAAAATGGTAAGACAAGACTTGTCTGATCTTGATGAATATAAATCACTGGGACTGATAGATTATATCCCAGAGCTCTGAAGGAGTTGGCAGATGTTATCTCACAGCCATACTATATCTTTAAAATATTCTGAAAAGCAGGGAACTACCAGAGAAAACTACAGACCCATCAGCCTAACATCAATACTTGGGAAGATACTGGGGAAAAAAAACCCAGATCTACAGTGGGGCAAAAAAGTATTTAGCCAGCCACCAATTGTGCAAGTTCTCCCACTTAAAAAGATGAGAGAGGCCTGTAATTGTCATCATAGGTAGACCTCAACTATGAGAGACAAAATGAGAAAACAAATCCAGACAATCACATTGTCTGATTTGGAAAGAATTTATTTCCAATCTTATTTCATTCTTTGACAGAGTAACTAGATTAATAGAACAGCGAAATGTTGTGGACATAGTTTACATAGACTTCAGCAAGGCATTTGACAAAGTAGACCACAACGTACTTCTTGCAAAACTAGAAAAATGTTGGGATAAACAGCATCACCATTACAAATGGATCTGTAACTAGACAAACAATACTCAACCAGTAGTTCTTAATGGTACTACATCTACACAGAGGGAAGTAAGCAGTGGGATACAACAACAATGGTGGCATTCAAATAATTTAAAAACCGGTTTGCCCAGGGTCAGGTTGGCTGTCATGGGAGGCATGACCCCCCCGCTATCAAAGTGGATCCTGGGTGCTGCATTGCAATGGAGAAATGGGAAATGGAGTGGCTGGCATGAGGGAAAGATGAGCAGGGAAAGAGGAAAAGAGGCCTCCTCCTTCCCTCATGCTGGCCACTCCATTGGCTCCACACACACCCCACCCCCACTATCAAAGTGGATCCTGGGCACTGCACTGCAATGGAGAAATGGCAGAGGTGGGTTGCTCCCAGTTTGCACTGGATTGCAAGAACCAGCAGTAAAAAAAATTAATAGTTCGGAAAACCGGCAATAAGATTGGCTGGCCATGCCCCCGAACCGGTTTCTGGCCTGGTCGCCGGTCGCTTACCCCACCCACTCCCAATCTGTTGCTGCCTCCTGAGTCCTAGCTGATGGCTAGACTAGAGGGAAAAGAACTGTTTAAACTCTTGTCGTAGGGCTTCAAAGGGCTGCCTGTTAGATCGGCGCAGGAAAGAAGAAGTGACCAGCGGAGTTCAAGTAACAACGTTTATTAACGAGAACTGAACTGCTTGAGCGCTGCCGGAGCTCTCCTTATATTTGCTCCGGCAGACGCACCGCCCCCTGACGGGGATTCAAATCTCCCGCCGAAGGATCTTCAACCAATCCCAGGCGGGTGTCCTTATAAGGACATAACACTCCTCCCCCCTAGTTCTTAGTCAGTCACTCAAGGGAAATAGTCACTTAAATATACAGGACGTCGACGTGAACGCGCTGACCTGCGCAGTCCATTCTCAGAAAGGTTGCCTTCCATGCCGGAGGGTGCTTTCTCGGTCCGGGGATTTCTTCCCGGTGCCGGGGTGGATCTGGCCGTCGAGGACGCGGGCACTGCTCCCGAACCTCCGGCCGGGTCAAGGACCTCCGCCTGCGGGCGATGCTAGTCTGCCTCGTTCCTGCACGGATCTTGGTGCCGCTGGTGTGGATCCCTGCTTTCAGCCGGTCCGGAACTCCTGAGCCACGGTAGGTCCCTGGTTGTCCCTCGGGTTCCCTCCAGGATAGGGTCGCGCTGGTCTGGGCTTGGGTGCGAGTTCGGCGGTGGTGGTTGGGTTAGGCCCCCGGGTTCTCCGGTTGAGTCCGGCTTACTCCCGGGGCGGCAGGCGGACAAGGTTGGTGACAGGTCGGCTCTGTCGGGGTGGTGTAGGCCTACCTTGCCGGGGTGGCGTAGGCCCTCTCTGCGCGGTCGGCCTGGCGGTGGTGGTTGCTGCTCCCTCTGGACGCTGGGATGGTCTGCCATGTCGGATTGGTGTTGGCCTACCCTGCAGGGGTGGTGGTGGCCTTCCTCGCACGGTTGGTTTTCTGCGCGGTCGGCTGGTTGTCATGGGGCCTCCTGTACCGTTGGCTGGAGGTCCCCGTCCCTGGACTGTCGGTTGCCTACTTCGCAGGGTTGATGTTGGTTTCCCCTGCTGGGTTGTCCCCGGTCTACTTGGCCTTCGTTGCTTGCCTGGAGGTCTTGGGTCTCGGGGTGTTGCCTGCCATTCACCCCTCGTTGCTTCGGGGTTCCTGGCTTGGCTTGTCCCCGGTCTACTCGTCTTTCCGGAGTTTGCGTTAGGTTAGGTGCTGGGGTGTCTGCTCTTCCCGCATGTCGCCAGCCTCCCTCGTCTGGGTGGTTTAGGCCTACCTCGTCTGGGTGGTTTAGGCCTACCTCGTCGGGGTGGTTTAGGCCTACCTCGTAGGGGTGGTTTAGGCCTACCTCGTAGGGGTGGTTTAGGCCTACCGCGTCGGGGTGGTTTAGGCCTACCTCGTCGGGGTGGTTTAGGCCTACCTCGTCGGGGTGGTTTTTGCTCACTTCCCTCCACCTTTTGCGGAGCTGGTCAAGATGACGTCTCACTACCTGTCCATCTTCCAGCTCAACGCGGTAGGATTTGGGACCGGTTGTGCTGTGTACTGTAGCTTTAAGCCATTTAGGCGAGCCGTGGAAATTGAGAGCGAAAACCGCATCGCCGATGGAAAACTGGCGAAGTTGGCGACTGGCAGATGCGGGCACCTCAGAGGTGTATTGCGGGTGCAGTCTGTCCAGGGGTGACCGGAGTCGCCTGCCCATTAACAGTTCGGCAGGGCATTTTCGGGTGGCAGAGTGAGGCGTGATGTGCTGGGTGAGCAAAAAAGTGTCAATGCGCTCCTGCCAATCACCCGGGCCCATCTTGGCGAGCGACTCCTTTGTGAGTCTCACCATCCGTTCAGCCTGTCCATTTCCGGCCGGTCTGTAAGGGGCAGAGAGGGCATGGTAGATGCCCAACCCTGCCAGGAAAGCCTCCATGGGCACGGACGTAAGTTGGGGCCCGTTGTCGGAGACCAAGACGTCTGGAAGCCCATGGGTCGCAAAAAGACGCCGGAGTGCTCGGATCGTGGCTTCCGTTGTGGTGGATGCCATGGGGACGACTTCCAGCCATTTAGAGTAGGCATCGACCACGATGAGGAGGTGGTGCCCCTGGATGGGTCCAGCAAAGTCTATGTGAATGCGCGACCAGGGGGAGCTCGGAGTTTCCCAAGGCGTCGGGTCAGACTGAGGCGGAGCAGCTCTGACTTCTTGGCACGGGCTACACCTGGCGACCCAATGTTCAATGTCTTTGTCCAGTGTCGGCCACCAGACGTAGCTCCGTGCCAGGGCTTTCATCCGGACAATGCCCGGGTGTCCTTTATGTAGCGCTGCAAGAGTCCTTCGTTGAAGCGCGCTGGGAATCAGCACCCGATCTCCCCATAGTAAACAGCCGCGCATGGTGGACAGCTCCCCTTGCTTGCGGCTGAATGGGCTGAAGTCGTCGCTGTCAATTCGAGCAGGCCAGCCTCTGAGGACCCAGGAGCGGACTTGCCAAAGGATGGGGTCAGCCCGCGTGTGCGTCGCCACGTCGGCAGATGTCACTGGACAGTTGCTGTCGTTGTCAATATGCAGCAGCTCGAGCGTGGGGGCCAGGTCTTCCACGGAGTCGGCGGATGGGCACCTGCTCAGCGCGTCGGCGTTCGCGATGGCTTTACCAGGCTGGTGGACGAGGCTGTAGGAGTAGCCGGTGAGGAAGATAGCCCAACGCATCATCCGGGGGGACATGAAGGCTGGGGTCTGCTTGTCGCCTGCGAGGAGGCCCAGGAGAGGCTTGTGATCGGTGACAATGGTGAAGCGCCGTCCATAAAGATATTCGTGGAAACGCTTCACCCCTGCAACAATAGCCAACGCCTCTTTGTCCAGTTGGCTGTAGTTGCGCTCAGCACTGGACATACTCTTTGAGAAATAGGCTATGGGGGCTTCACAGCCGGTAGGCAGTTCGTGACTGAGCACAGCGCCGACTCCGTAGGGGGAAGCATCACAGGTTAGTCTGATGGGCAGCGTCTCATTGTACTGAATGAGCACACTGTCAGAGGTCAGAAGTTGCTTAACGGCTCTGAATGCAGACTCTTCTTCGCGTCCCCACCTCCAGGAAGCCGCCTTTGCCAGTAAGCGATGGAGCGGCTCAGCAATAGTGGCTTTCTGTTGGAGGAAAATAGCGTAGAAGTTAAGCAATCCAAGGAAAGCCTGAAGCTCCGCTTTGTTTTTGGGGCTGGGAGCTTCATGGATAGCTTTAACTTTTGATTTGGTGGGGTGGATGCCAGAACTATCTATGAGATAGCCCAGGAACTCGACTTCCTGTACCCCAATGATGCACTTGTCCCTCCGGACCCTCAAGCCCTTCTCTCTGAACCGCTGGAGAACAAGTCTCAGTCGGTCCAGGAGTTGAGCCTTAGAGTCCCCAGAGATCAGTACATCATCGAAGTAAGGCACCACCCCTGGAACGCCTTGGAGAAGGCATTCCATCATGGATTGGAAAATGCCTGGGGCTGCACTGACTCCAAACTGGAGACGGTTGCACTTAAACGCGCCTCTATGGGTGACAATAGTCTGTGCCTCCGCCGTTTCCTGATCCACTGGCAATTGCTGGTAAGCCTGGGCCAGGTCCAGTTTCGCAAAAATTTTGCCCTTGCCGAGTGAGTGCAGCAAATGTTGCACTACCGGCACAGGGTATGCGCTCTGCGGCAACGCCTTGTTGATGGTCACTTTGTAGTCGGCGCAGATGCGCACAGATCCATCCTGCTTCATGGGGGTCACAATGGGAGTTTCCCATGAAGCATGATCGATGGGTTCCAGTATGCCTTGGGCAATCAGCTTATCCAGCTGAGCGTCTACCTTAGCCCCAAGGCAAATGGAACCCGGCGGGGCTTGAGCCGAATTGGGGTTACCCCCTTGTCCAGATTAAAAGAGATGGGTTTCCCTGAAAAGGTCCCTAACTTACCATCGAAGACTTCTTGGAACTCTCCGATGAGTGAGTCGAGTTCGCCTGAACTAATCTGGTGGATGCCTCCAATAGAAAGCCCCAACGGCTGGAACCACTCCACGCCCAGCAGGGTCGGGCGGCTATGCTCCACGACGGTTATGGGGAGCTGGCCTTGGAACTGCTTGAAGGCGATCTGGAGGTTGGTTCTTCCGATGACGCCGATGGGATTGCCGCCGAAATCCACCAGCTTAGAGTGAAGGGGTTCAAGTTGGCGCTTGGTGAGTGCCGGCTTCAGCCTCTTTACCTGGTGCCAGTCGATGATAGAATAGACGGAGCCAGAATCGACTTCCATCGTGCACGGCAAGCCTTCTGCCAACAGTGTCACGTGGAATTTCATGGCACTGTTGTTGCTGGTGAGGGCGATCGTTGTCTGGTTCATAGCGCCGCCATGAGAACCGTTGCGGTCGTCGCGGTTATGCTGGAGTGAGGGCCGTTTGGATGACTTCTGGGAGTCGCGGCGATTTTCCGGATTACGGGGCTTGATTGATTCTGGAACCGGATCAGAGGCTCTGCATGCCTCAGCGATGTGCCCCTTCTTAAGACAGCGTCTGCAGGTTGCATCACGCCAGCGGCAGGATTGGCGGGGATGGTGTCCCTTGCAACTGCCGCACTGAGCGGCACGGCGGCCATCTTTTTGAATTTCCCGCCTAGATGGGCGGGAAACTTTCAAAATGGTCGACTCCCCCTCTGAGTCGGTTGGTGTGGCAGAGTCGTCGGACGATTCAGATGACGGTTTGCGGATCTTATGGATCCCTCGGGACTGGAGCATGGCAGCGGCGGCGGTCTCGGATGTTTCAGCAGCCGTAGCCTCCTCAAGAACGTCCTTCAGGGACAGTCTTTTTCTGCTCAGGAACTTCTTTTGGGGGTTTGCATCTCTCATCCCGAAAACGATCCCGTCGCGTAAAGCATTGTCCACGTTCTCAAACTCGCAGTTTGCTGCGATTTGACGCAATGCTGCCACAAAGTCTTTGAGGGATTCGCCTTCCTTCTGGTTACGCTGGCGGAAGGTGAACCGATTCGAAATGGGGGTGCCCGTTGGTGCATAGTGGTCTTGCAGGGCAGTCTGGAGATCTACCCAGGACATGACCTCAATGTCTCTGGGTGCGACGAGATTGACGGCGAGCTCCAAAACGTCGGTGCCGCAGTGAGCGAGGAAGAGAGCCCTCTTCCTCTCGTCGTCTAGGTTGTTGTAGCCGTTTCCCCGGAGGAATTGGCGGAAACGTATCATATAGGAGCTCCATTTCTCCCGGCTGGGGTTGAAAGGAGCCAGCGAGGCGAACGGCGCTTGCGGCGTTGCCATGCCTCAGACCGCGTCGAGTGACTTCAGCTCGTTATGGCGATCGTGCCACGCGGAGGTTCTTCTCTAGTCCTTCGTCGCCAGTGTTAGATCGGCGCAGGAAAGAAGAAGTGACCAGCGGAGTTCAAGTAACAACGTTTATTAACGAGAACTGAACTGCTTGAGCGCTGCCGGAGCTCTCCTTATATTTGCTCCGGCAGACGCACCGCCCCCTGACAGGGATTCAAATCTCCCGCCGAAGGATCTTCAGCCAATCCCAGGCGGGTGTCCTTATAAGGACATAACACTGCCCTACAGCTGATCAGTGTTAAAAGGAAACAAATGAGTGGACTGGTGCCTGCAAAAATAGAAAAAAACAGCCCCTTTCAGCTTCAGGTTAATTACCACAAGTTGATTAGATTGGTGTCCTGACTCTCAGCTGATTTGCTCTCAGCTGTTTTGCTCAGGGCTCTGTAGCTGCAAAAAGAGCTGGAGCAGTTTTTTCCCCCCTAGCTATGCTTAAAAGCGAAACTGAAAGTAAAGCAGGGTCTTTGCTGCAACGTGACAAAATGAGGCAGAGAGAGATTTCTTTTTCTTTTTTCTCACCAAAAAAGGTAGATGCAAAATTGAAAATAATGGGAAATTTAGGGCAAAAGAGAAGAGTTCAAGATTTTAAAACACAAAAGAAAAAAAGCTCTATTTAAGTAGGGAATTGTAATAATTGAGATACTATTAATTGTATATTGTGTTGAAAGCAGAAATGGTTAAGTTGTGGTTTGGAGGAATATATGGGGGAAATTATTTGGTTTATTATTATTGGTAAATATAATTACTTGATTTGTAAGAAATTGGATTGCATGGAAATAATTGGAATATTCATGTTCATATTGATTAATACACAAAAAAGATAGTTATATGACTAATTGATTTATATTAAAATGTTGAATTTGTATTAAACAATTGTAATATTACATAATTAACCAAGGTGATGATGGATATAAAAATAGATGACAATGGGAAGGGGTATAATATAGAATAGAAGGGAAAAATTGAATTTGATTATGATTAGAGATGATGAAGGGTAATATTGGGTTTTTTAAAAAAAATAGATAAGGAATAAATATGGCAAAAAGAAAATATAGAAATTGTAAATTTAATTGAAATGACTAAACACTGTTTAAATTTGTGAACTGGCCAAATACTCTGTTCAAAGAAAATACATTGTATGTTTGTATGTGTGTTTCTAATTATTGCTATTTATTCATATTTGTTCTCTTTTATTCTTTAAAGTTTAACAATTCATTCTTTATCTTAATATCTTTATATTTGTTTGGGGTTGGCTTTCTTCCCTTTCATCTTTTTTTATTGTACAGCAATCTTTCTCCTCAAACCTACCACCTCTCTCTTTTCTTTCCTTCTTACTTTCTCTCCCCCACTTCTTCTCCTCCCCACTTCCTCTTCCTTTCTCCTTCTCCTCCTCTCTTCCTCCCTCATTTACCCTTACTCCTACTCTAATTTGCCTTCCTTTCCTTCATCCCTCTCTATTGCTGTATCCTTTTATGCATATGGACTACTCAGAGGGCTGAAAAAGTTATTTTTGACTGGTCCTCGCACTTTTGACCAGTCCTTGAACTTACGACTGCCCTCACATTTTATGTTTTTGACCTATCTTGTCACCATGGTGAAGAGAAGCAGTTGTGAAATGAGTGACACGGTTGTTAAGAATGCTGCAATGGGCATAAATGATGACCAGTCATAACTGCGAAGACTGGTCAAAAGTGCGAGAACCTGTCAGAAATCACTTTTTTCAGCCCTCGAGGTAGTCCTTTGGTGCATATGGACTACTCAGAGGGCTGAAAAGTTATTTTTGACTAGTCCTCGCACTTTTGAGCAGTCCTCAAACTTACGACTGTCCTCACATTTTACGTTTTTTGCCCAATTTTATCACCACGGTGAAGAGAAACAGTTGTGAAATGAGTGACATGGTTGTTAAGAATGCTGCACGGGCATAAATGTGAGGATGGTCGTAAGTGTGAGGACCAGTCATAAGTGCGAGGACCTGTCAGAAATGACTTTTTTTCAGCCCTCTGAGTAGTCCCTATACACATAACCATGGCCATCTGGTCACATGACCAGCTAGCCATGCCCACCCAGTCACATGACCTCCAAGCCATACCCATAAAATAAGCCACGCCCACAGAACCGGTAGTAAAAATTTTAGAACCCACTCCTGAGAAATGAGAAATGGAGCGGCTGGCATGAGGGAAAGACAAGGAGCAGGGAAAGAGGAAAAGCAGCTTCCACCTTCCCTCATGCTCGCCACTCCGTTGCGCATTTCTCCATTGCAGCTCAGCGCTATGGAGCTTGCTCTACCCACCACCACCCAGATGCTTTTGTTTCCCCTAAGCATTTCTTTACCTAATTTCCAGCTCAGACACATTTTTGACTGTATCCTGCCTGCAGCGCCCATGCCGTCTGCCCCTTCCAGGCCAGAGCTCGAAGCCTGCTGCATTTAAGTGCTGATAGATGCTGGTCTTCCCACTGGAGAGCCTGAGCAACTGTTGGAGACAGATGTGATCTTTTCAGGGCCGGGTGCCAGATGCCCTTGCTTCCCCCAATAATAACTTTGCCTACCTGATTTCCACCTCCATCATGTTTCTCCATTGTGTTTCTTGCCATCATGTTCAGGGAAACAAGTTTGTGTGACTAAAAATAAAAGTTCGATCAACCAATTGCAACTTCGGGGGACTTTTTTATTTGTGAGAATTTGGAATTGATAGATTGAACTTTTTAAAGTTATTTTTTCAAGAGTTTTATTCTTACAATATGCAAGACAGTTGGGTATTGACAATGGACCAATAACTAAGAGCTTGTAACTTTTATCTCTGCAATAGGCATTTTGAGTAGTACTTCTGCAATACCTTCATTAGGCATTCTTCTACTTCTGCAAAACCCATGAGAGTGGATGAGTGACTATGGGCATATCACCAGGAAAAGAGAAGCCTACAGTTTTACACCTGCACTGGAGACGACAGGAAGTTGAGTGATCTTGTATAGAACGTCAGGAACAGGTCAGTTGTCCTCCTGCAATACAAAAGACAGGCGTCTGAATGACCTAGACCAGTTCCCCACAAAAAGGTGAGTCCTACTCCAACCACATGCACAGGAACTGAATTAGTGATGTTGGACCAATAACCAAGAAAGAACAATTTTTATTCCTTCATTAGGCATTCTTCTTCGACTTCTGCAAAACTTAAAACAGTGCATGAGAGATTGTAGGATGATCACCAGGAAAAGGTCAGTTTTACGCCTACACTGGAGACAACAGGCAGCTGAGTGATTTTGCTTAGAGCATCAGGAACAGGTAAGTTCTCCTCCTACAATATGGAAGACAGGCTTCTGAGTGACCTAGGCCAGTTCACCATGAAAAGGTGAGTTCTACACTTCCAAGATGCAAAAGAGTTGAATCAATGATATTGGACCAATAACTAAGAAAGAACAATTTTTATTCCTGCATTAGGCATACTTCTTTTACTTCTGCAAAATCCATGAGAATGGATGAGTGACTGTGGGCTGATCAACAGGAAAGGTGAGTATTACGCCTCCAGTAGTGACGAAAGATATCTGAGTGGTCTTGCATTGAGCGCCAGGATCAGGTAAGTTCTACTTCTGCAATACGGTCCCTGTCCGAGGGACCTAGACCAGTTCCCCACAAAAAGGTGAGTTGTACACTTATAAGATGCAAATGAGTTGAATCAATGATTTTGGATCAATAACTAAGAAAGAACAATTTTTATTCCTTCATTAGGCATACTTCGACTTCTGCAAAACTTAAAACAGTGCATGAGAGATTGTAGGATGATCACCAGGAAAAGGTCAGTTTTACGCCTACACTGGAGACAACAGGCAGCTGAGTGATTTTGCTTAGAGCATCAGGAACAGGTAAGTTCTCCTCCTACAATATGGAAGACAGGCTTCTGAGTGACCTAGGCCAGTTCACCATGAAAAGGTGAGTTCTACACTTCCAAGATGCAAAAGAGTTGAATCAATGATATTGGACCAATAACTAAGAAAGAACAATTTTTATTCCTGCATTAGGCATACTTCTTTTACTTCTGCAAAATCCATGAGAATGGATGAGTGACTGTGGGCTGATCAACAGGAAAGGTGAGTATTACGCCTCCAGTAGTGACGAAAGATATCTGAGTGGTCTTGCATTGAGCGCCAGGATCAGGTAAGTTCTACTTCTGCAATACGGTCCCTGTCCGAGGGACCTAGACCAGTTCCCCACAAAAAGGTGAGTTGTACACTTATAAGATGCAAATGAGTTGAATCAATGATTTTGGATCAATAACTAAGAAAGAACAATTTTTATTCCTTCATTAGGCATACTTCTACTTCTGCAAAGTTGATGAGAGTGGTTCAGTGACTGTAGGCTGATCAGCAGGAAAAGGTGAGCCTTAAGCCGCCGGTGGAGATGACAGACAGCTGAGTGATCTTGCATAGAGTGCCAGGAACAGGTAAATTCTCCTCCTACAATAAGGAAGGCAGGCATCTGAGTGACCTAGGCCCTTACCCCTAGTAGAAAGGTGAGTTCTACTATTACCACATGCACAAAAAGCGAATTAGTGATGTTAGAAGAATAACTAAGAAAGAACAATTTTTATTCCTTCATTAGGCATTCTTCTTCTACTTCTGCAAAACCCATGAGAGTGGATGAGTGACTGAGGTCTGATCAACAGAAAAAGGTGACTTTTACTCCTCCAGTGAAGACGGCAGACAGCTAAGTGATCTTCCATAGAGCGCCGGGAAAAGTAAGTTCTCCTCCTGCAATACGGAAGAAAGACTGCTGATTGACCTAGGCCAGTTCTCCATGAAAACGTGAGTTCTACACTTAGAAGATGCCAATGAGTTTAATTAATGATATTGGAGCAATAAGTAAGAAATAACAATTTTTATTCCTTCATTAGGCATTCTTCTTCTACTTCTGCAAAACCCATGAGAGTGGATGAGTGCCTGTGGACTGATCACCACGAAAAGGTGAGTTTTACGCCTTCGGTGATGACGACAGACAGCTGAGTGGTCTTGAATAGCGTGCAAGGATCAGGCAAGTTCTCCTCCTGTAATTCGGAAGACAGGCGTCTGAGTGACTAAGGCCAGTTCCCCACGAAAAGGTGAGTTCTACTCCTACCACATACACAGGAAATGACTTAGTGATGCTAAACCAATGACAAACGAAAGAACAATTTTCATTCCATCATTAGGCATTTGTCTTCTACTTTTGCAAAGCCCATGAGAGTGGATGAATGACTGTGGGTTGATCAGCAGGAAATGGTGAGTTTTACGACTCCAGTCGAGACGACAGGCAGCTGAGCACCAGGAACAGGTAAGTTCTCATCCTGCAATAGGGAAGACAGGCGTCTGAGTGACCTAGGCCCTTTCCCCACTAAAAGGTGAGTTCTACTACTGCCACATGCACAGGAAATGAATTAATGATTTTAGGCCAATAACGAAGAAAGAACAATTTTTATTCCTTCATTAGGCATTCTTCTTCTACTTCTGCAAAACCCAGGAGAGTGGATGAGTGACTGTGGGCTGATCACCACAAAAAGGTGAGCTTTACACCTTCGGTGGTGACTACAGACAGCTTAGTGATCTTGCATAGAGCGCCAGGAACAGGTAAGTTCTCCTCCTGCAATACGAAGACAATCGTCTGAGTGAGCTGGACAAGTCCTCCACGAAAAGGTGAGTTCTACACTTCCAAGATGCAAATTATTTGAATCAATGATATTGGACCAATAACGAAGAAAGAACAATTTTTATTCCTTCATTAGGCATTCTTCTTCTACTTCTGCAAAACCCAGGAGAGTGGATGAGTGACTGTGGGCTGATCACCACAAAAAGGTGAGCTTTACACCTTCGGTGGTGACTACAGACAGCTTAGTGATCTTGCATAGAGCGCCAGGAACAGGTAAGTTCTCCTCCTGCAATACGAAGACAATCGTCTGAGTGAGCTGGACAAGTTCTCCACGAAAAGGTGAGTTCTACACTTCCAAGATGCAAATTATTTGAATCAATGATATTGGACCAATAACTACGAAAGAACAATTTTAATTACTTCATTAGGCATTCTTCTTCTTCTTCTGCAACAACCATGAGAGTGGATGAGTGTCTGAGGACTGATCACCAGGAAAAGTCGAGTTTTATGCCGCTAGTGCAGACGACAGACAGCTTAGTGATCTTCCACAGAGCGCCAGGAACAGGTAAGTTCTCCTCCTGCTATACGGAAGACAGGCGTCTGATTGACTAGGCCAGTTGCCCACGAAAAGGTGAGTTCAAGCCCTATCACATGCACAGGAAATGAATTAGTGGTGCTAAACCAATGACCAAAGAAAGGACAATTTTTATTCCTTCAATAGGCAATCTTCTCTTTCTGCAAAACCCATGAGAGTGGATAATGTGACTGTGGGCAGATCCAAAGAAAAAGTGAGTTATACGCCTCCAATGGTGACGACAGACAACTGAGTGATCTTGCATAGAGCGCTAGAACAGGTAAGCTCCTGCAATAGGGAAGACAGGCGTCTCAGTGACCTGGGCCCTTTCCCAATGAAAAGGTGAGTTCTACTACTGCCACATGCACAAAAAGTGAATTAGTGATGTTAGATGAATAATTAAAAAACAACAATTTTTATTCCTTCATTAGGCATTCTTCTATTTCTACAAGACCCATGAAAGTGGATGAGTGACTGTGGGCTGATCAACAGGAAAAGGTTAGTTTCATGCCTCCAGTGGAGACGACAGACAGCTGAGTGATCTTCCACAGAATGCCAGGAACAGGTAAGTTGTCCTGCTATACGGAAGACAGACATCTGAGTGACTAGGCCAGTTGCCCACGAAAAGGTGAGTTCTAGCCCTATCGCATACACAGGAAGTGAATTAGTGATGCTAAACCAATGTCAAAAGAATGGACAATTTTTATTCCTTTATTAGGCATTCTTCTATTTCTGCAAAAACCATGAGAGTGGATAATGTGACTGTGGGCAGATCCAAAGAAAAAGTGAGTTATACGCCTCCAATGGTGACGACAGACAACTGAGTGATCTTGCATAGAGCGCTAGAACAGGTAAGCTCCTGCAATAGGGAAGACAGGCGTCTCAGTGACCTGGGCCCTTTCCCAATGAAAAGGTGAGTTCTACTACTGCCACATGCACAAAAAGTGAATTAGTGATGTTAGATGAATAACTAAAAAACAACAATTTTTATTCCTTCATTAGGCATTCTTCTATTTCTACAAGACCCATGAAAGTGGATGAGTGACTGTGGGCTGATCAACAGGAAAAGGTTAGTTTCATGCCTCCAGTGGAGACGACAGACAGCTGAGTGATCTTCCACAAAATGCCAGGAACAGGTAAGTTGTCCTGCTATACGGAAGACAGACATCTGAGTGACTAGGCCAGTTGCCCACGAAAAGGTGAGTTCTAGCCCTATCGCATACACAGGAAGTGAATTAGTGATGCTAAACCAATGTCAAAAGAATGGACAATTTTTATTCCTTTATTAGGCATTCTTCTATTTCTGCAAAAACCATGAGAGTGGATAATGTGACTGTGGGCAGATCCAAAGAAAAAGTGAGTTATACGCCTCCAATGGTGACGACAGACAACTGAGTGATTTTGCATAGAGCGCTAGAACAGGTAAGCTCCTGCAATAGGGAAGACAGGCGTCTCAGTGACCTGGGCCCTTTCCCAATGAAAAGGTGAGTTCTACTACTGCCACATGCACAAAAAGTGAATTAGTGATGTTAGATGAATAACTAAAAAAGAACAATTTTTATTCCTTCATTAGGCATTCTTCTATTTCTACAAGACCCATGAAAGTGGATGAGTGACTGTGGGCTGATCAACAGGAAAAGGTTAGTTTCATGCCTCCAGTGGAGACTGCAGACAGCCAGGATCAGGTAAGTTCTACTTCTGCAATACGGTCCCTGTCCGAGGGACCTAGACCAGTTCCCCACAAAAAGGTGAGTTGTACACTTATAAGATGCGAATGAGTTGAATCAATGATATTGGACCAATAACGAAGAAAGAACAATTTTTATTCCTTCATTAGGCATTCTTCTTCTACTTCTGCAAAACCCAGGAGAGTGGATGAGTGACTGTGGGCTGATCACCACAAAAAGGTGAGCTTTACACCTTCGGTGGTGACTACAGACAGCTTAGTGATCTTCCACAGAGCGCCAGGATCAGGTAAGTTCTCCTCCTGCAATAGGGGAGACAGGCGTCTGAGTGACCTAGGCCCGTTCCCCATGAAAAGGTGAGTTCTATTACTGGTACATGCAGAAAAAATGAATTAGTGATGTTATACCAATAACGAAAAAAAGTCAATTTTTATTATTTCATTAGGCATTCTTCTTCTACTTCTGCAAAACCGCTGAGAGTGGATGAGTGACTGAGGGCTGATCACCAGGAAAAGTTGAGTTTTACGCCTCGAGTGGAGAAAGAACAATTTTTATTCCTTCATTAGGCATTCTTCTTCTACTTCTGAAAACCGATGAGAGTGGATGAGTGACCGAGGGCTGATCACCAGGAAAAGTCGAGTTTTATGCCGCTAGTGCAGACGACAGACAGCTTAGTGATCTTCCACAGAGCGCCAGGAACAGGTAAGTTCTCCTCCTGCTATACGGAAGACAGGCGTCTGATTGACTAGGCCAGTTGCCCACGAAAAGGTGAGTTCAAGCCCTATCACATGCACAGGAAATGAATTAGTGGTGCTAAACCAATGACCAAAGAAAGGACAATTTTTATTCCTTCATTAGGCATTCTTCTATTTCTGCTAAACCCATGAGAGTGGATAAGATGACTGTGGGCTGATGAAAAGAAAAAGGCGAGTTTTACACCTCTAGTGGAGACGTCAGATAGCTAAGTGGTCTTGCATGGAGCGCCAGGATCAGGTACATTCTCCTCCTGTAATATGGAAGACAGGTATCTGA
Organism: Masticophis lateralis; assembly: GCA_030761175.1. Classification (NCBI taxonomy): domain Eukaryota; kingdom Metazoa; phylum Chordata; class Lepidosauria; order Squamata; family Colubridae; genus Masticophis; species Masticophis lateralis. The sequence goes on from JAUDYJ010000003.1 coordinate 129,223,314, forward strand.
GTGACCTAGGTGAGTTCCCCACGAAAAGGTGAGTTCTACTCCTATCACATGCACAGGAAATGAATTAGTGGTGCTAAACCAATTACAAAAGAAAGGACAATTTTTATTCCTTCATTACGCATTCGTCTTCTGCAAAGCCCATGAGAGTGGATGAATGACTGTGGGTTGATCTCCAGGAAAAGGTGAGTTTTATGCCTCCAGTGAAGACAAAAGACAGCTGACTGATCTTCCACAGAGCGCCAGGAACAGGTATGTTCTCCTCCAAAAGTACGGAAGACAGACATCTGAGTGACCTAGGCAGGTTATCCCCGAAAAGGTGAGTTCTACACTTTCAAGATGCGAATGATTTGAATTAATGATATTGGACCAATAACTAAGAAAGAACAATTTTCATTGCTTCATTAGGCATTCTTCTACTTCTGCAAAACCCATGAAAGTGGATGAGTGACTGTGGTCTGATCAACAGGAAAAGGTGAGTTTTACCGTTACAATGGAGACAACAGACAGGTGAGTGATCTTGTACAGAGTGCCAGGAACAGGTAAGTTCTCCTCCAGAAATACGGAAGACAGACGTCTGAGTGACCTAGGCTAGTTCTCCACAGAAAAGTGAGTTCTACATTTACAACATACGAATCAGTTGAATTAATGATATTTGACCAATGACCAAAGAAAGGACAATTTTTATTCCTTAATTAGGCAATCTTCTATTTCTGCAAAACCATGAGAGTGGAGGAGTGACTGTCGTCTGATCAACAGAAAAAGGTGAGTTTTACGCCTCCAGTGAAGACGGCAGACAGTTAAGTGATGTTGCAGAGAGCGCCGCGAAAAAGTAAGTTCTCCTCCTGCAATACAGAAGACAGATGTCTGAGTGACCTAGGCCAGTTCTCCATGAAAAGGTGAGTTCTACACTTTGAAGAGAAGAACGAGTTGAATTAATCATTTTGGAGCAATAACTGTGAAAGAACAATTTTTATTCCTTCATTAGGCATCCCTCTTCTACTACTGCAAAATCGATGAGAGTGGTTGAATGACTGTGTGCTGATCAGCAGGAAAAGGGGAGTCTTATGCTGCCGGTAGAGACAACAGATAGCCGAGTGGTCTTGCATAGAGCGCCAGGAACAGGTAAGTTTTCTTCCACCAATATGGAAGACATGTGTCCGAGTCCACCAAGGTCAGTTCTCCACGAAAAGGTGAGTTCTACACCTACAAGATGCTTCCATTTTGAATTAATGATATTGGAGCAATAACTAAGAAAGAACAAATTTTATTCCTTTATTAGGCATATTTATACTACTGCAAAATTGATCGGAATAGTTGAGTGACTGTGGGCTGATCACCAGAAGAAGGTGAGCCTTAAGCCGCCGGTGGAGACGACAGACAGCTGATTGATCTTCCACAAAGCACCAGGAACAGGTAAGTTCTCCTCCTGCAATAGGGGAGACAGGCGTCTGAGTGACCTAGGCCCATTCCACACGAAAAGGTGTGTTTTATTACTAGTACATGCACAAAAAGTGAATTAGTGATGTTATACCAATAACGAAGAAAAGGCTATTTTTATTCCTTCATTAGACATTTTTCTTCTACTTCTACAAATCCCATGAAAGTGGATGAGTGACTGTGGGCTGATCAACAGGAAAAGGTGAGTTTTACCGTTACAGTGGAGACGACAGACAGCTGAGTGATCTTGCATAGAGCGCCAGGAACAGGTAAGTTCTCCTCCTGCAATACGAAGACAATCGTCTGAGTGAGCTGGACAAGTCCTCCACGAAAAGGTGAGTTCTACACTTCCAAGATGCAAATTATTTGAATCAATGATATTGGACCAATAACGAAGAAAGAACAATTTTTATTCCTTCATTAGGCATTCTTCTTCTACTTCTGCAAAACCCAGGAGAGTGGATGAGTGACTGTGGGCTGATCACCACAAAAAGGTGAGCTTTACACCTTCGGTGGTGACTACAGACAGCTTAGTGATCTTGCATAGAGCGCCAGGAACAGGTAAGTTCTCCTCCTGCAATACGAAGACAATCGTCTGAGTGAGCTGGACAAGTTCTCCACGAAAAGGTGAGTTCTACACTTCCAAGATGCAAATTATTTGAATCAATGATATTGGACCAATAACTACGAAAGAACAATTTTAATTACTTCATTAGGCATTCTTCTTCTTCTTCTGCAACAACCATGAGAGTGGATGAGTGTCTGAGGACTGATCACCAGGAAAAGTCGAGTTTTATGCCGCTAGTGCAGACGACAGACAGCTTAGTGATCTTCCACAGAGCGCCAGGAACAGGTAAGTTCTCCTCCTGCTATACGGAAGACAGGCGTCTGATTGACTAGGCCAGTTGCCCACGAAAAGGTGAGTTCAAGCCCTATCACATGCACAGGAAATGAATTAGTGGTGCTAAACCAATGACCAAAGAAAGGACAATTTTTATTCCTTCAATAGGCAATCTTCTCTTTCTGCAAAACCCATGAGAGTGGATAATGTGACTGTGGGCAGATCCAAAGAAAAAGTGAGTTATACGCCTCCAATGGTGACGACAGACAACTGAGTGATCTTGCATAGAGCGCTAGAACAGGTAAGCTCCTGCAATAGGGAAGACAGGCGTCTCAGTGACCTGGGCCCTTTCCCAATGAAAAGGTGAGTTCTACTACTGCCACATGCACAAAAAGTGAATTAGTGATGTTAGATGAATAATTAAAAAACAACAATTTTTATTCCTTCATTAGGCATTCTTCTATTTCTACAAGACCCATGAAAGTGGATGAGTGACTGTGGGCTGATCAACAGGAAAAGGTTAGTTTCATGCCTCCAGTGGAGACGACAGACAGCTGAGTGATCTTCCACAGAATGCCAGGAACAGGTAAGTTGTCCTGCTATACGGAAGACAGACATCTGAGTGACTAGGCCAGTTGCCCACGAAAAGGTGAGTTCTAGCCCTATCGCATACACAGGAAGTGAATTAGTGATGCTAAACCAATGTCAAAAGAATGGACAATTTTTATTCCTTTATTAGGCATTCTTCTATTTCTGCAAAAACCATGAGAGTGGATAATGTGACTGTGGGCAGATCCAAAGAAAAAGTGAGTTATACGCCTCCAATGGTGACGACAGACAACTGAGTGATCTTGCATAGAGCGCTAGAACAGGTAAGCTCCTGCAATAGGGAAGACAGGCGTCTCAGTGACCTGGGCCCTTTCCCAATGAAAAGGTGAGTTCTACTACTGCCACATGCACAAAAAGTGAATTAGTGATGTTAGATGAATAACTAAAAAACAACAATTTTTATTCCTTCATTAGGCATTCTTCTATTTCTACAAGACCCATGAAAGTGGATGAGTGACTGTGGGCTGATCAACAGGAAAAGGTTAGTTTCATGCCTCCAGTGGAGACGACAGACAGCTGAGTGATCTTCCACAAAATGCCAGGAACAGGTAAGTTGTCCTGCTATACGGAAGACAGACATCTGAGTGACTAGGCCAGTTGCCCACGAAAAGGTGAGTTCTAGCCCTATCGCATACACAGGAAGTGAATTAGTGATGCTAAACCAATGTCAAAAGAATGGACAATTTTTATTCCTTTATTAGGCATTCTTCTATTTCTGCAAAAACCATGAGAGTGGATAATGTGACTGTGGGCAGATCCAAAGAAAAAGTGAGTTATACGCCTCCAATGGTGACGACAGACAACTGAGTGATTTTGCATAGAGCGCTAGAACAGGTAAGCTCCTGCAATAGGGAAGACAGGCGTCTCAGTGACCTGGGCCCTTTCCCAATGAAAAGGTGAGTTCTACTACTGCCACATGCACAAAAAGTGAATTAGTGATGTTAGATGAATAACTAAAAAAGAACAATTTTTATTCCTTCATTAGGCATTCTTCTATTTCTACAAGACCCATGAAAGTGGATGAGTGACTGTGGGCTGATCAACAGGAAAAGGTTAGTTTCATGCCTCCAGTGGAGACTGCAGACAGCCAGGATCAGGTAAGTTCTACTTCTGCAATACGGTCCCTGTCCGAGGGACCTAGACCAGTTCCCCACAAAAAGGTGAGTTGTACACTTATAAGATGCGAATGAGTTGAATCAATGATATTGGACCAATAACGAAGAAAGAACAATTTTTATTCCTTCATTAGGCATTCTTCTTCTACTTCTGCAAAACCCAGGAGAGTGGATGAGTGACTGTGGGCTGATCACCACAAAAAGGTGAGCTTTACACCTTCGGTGGTGACTACAGACAGCTTAGTGATCTTCCACAGAGCGCCAGGATCAGGTAAGTTCTCCTCCTGCAATAGGGGAGACAGGCGTCTGAGTGACCTAGGCCCGTTCCCCATGAAAAGGTGAGTTCTATTACTGGTACATGCAGAAAAAATGAATTAGTGATGTTATACCAATAACGAAAAAAAGTCAATTTTTATTATTTCATTAGGCATTCTTCTTCTACTTCTGCAAAACCGCTGAGAGTGGATGAGTGACTGAGGGCTGATCACCAGGAAAAGTTGAGTTTTACGCCTCGAGTGGAGAAAGAACAATTTTTATTCCTTCATTAGGCATTCTTCTTCTACTTCTGAAAACCGATGAGAGTGGATGAGTGACCGAGGGCTGATCACCAGGAAAAGTCGAGTTTTATGCCGCTAGTGCAGACGACAGACAGCTTAGTGATCTTCCACAGAGCGCCAGGAACAGGTAAGTTCTCCTCCTGCTATACGGAAGACAGGCGTCTGATTGACTAGGCCAGTTGCCCACGAAAAGGTGAGTTCAAGCCCTATCACATGCACAGGAAATGAATTAGTGGTGCTAAACCAATGACCAAAGAAAGGACAATTTTTATTCCTTCATTAGGCATTCTTCTATTTCTGCTAAACCCATGAGAGTGGATAAGATGACTGTGGGCTGATGAAAAGAAAAAGGCGAGTTTTACACCTCTAGTGGAGACGTCAGATAGCTAAGTGGTCTTGCATGGAGCGCCAGGATCAGGTACATTCTCCTCCTGTAATATGGAAGACAGGTATCTGAGTGACCTAGGTGAGTTCCCCACGAAAAGGTGAGTTCTACTCCTATCACATGCACAGGAAATGAATTAGTGGTGCTAAACCAATTACAAAAGAAAGGACAATTTTTATTCCTTCATTACGCATTCGTCTTCTGCAAAGCCCATGAGAGTGGATGAATGACTGTGGGTTGATCTCCAGGAAAAGGTGAGTTTTATGCCTCCAGTGAAGACAAAAGACAGCTGACTGATCTTCCACAGAGCGCCAGGAACAGGTATGTTCTCCTCCAAAAGTACGGAAGACAGACATCTGAGTGACCTAGGCAGGTTATCCCCGAAAAGGTGAGTTCTACACTTTCAAGATGCGAATGATTTGAATTAATGATATTGGACCAATAACTAAGAAAGAACAATTTTCATTGCTTCATTAGGCATTCTTCTACTTCTGCAAAACCCATGAAAGTGGATGAGTGACTGTGGTCTGATCAACAGGAAAAGGTGAGTTTTACCGTTACAATGGAGACAACAGACAGGTGAGTGATCTTGTACAGAGTGCCAGGAACAGGTAAGTTCTCCTCCAGAAATACGGAAGACAGACGTCTGAGTGACCTAGGCTAGTTCTCCACAGAAAAGTGAGTTCTACACTTACAACATACGAATCAGTTGAATTAATGATATTTGACCAATGACCAAAGAAAGGACAATTTTTATTCCTTAATTAGGCAATCTTCTATTTCTGCAAAACCATGAGAGTGGAGGAGTGACTGTCGTCTGATCAACAGAAAAAGGTGAGTTTTACGCCTCCAGTGAAGACGGCAGACAGTTAAGTGATGTTGCAGAGAGCGCCGCGAAAAAGTAAGTTCTCCTCCTGCAATACAGAAGACAGATGTCTGAGTGACCTAGGCCAGTTCTCCATGAAAAGGTGAGTTCTACACTTTGAAGAGAAGAACGAGTTGAATTAATCATTTTGGAGCAATAACTGTGAAAGAACAATTTTTATTCCTTCATTAGGCATCCCTCTTCTACTACTGCAAAATCGATGAGAGTGGTTGAATGACTGTGTGCTGATCAGCAGGAAAAGGGGAGTCTTATGCTGCCGGTAGAGACAACAGATAGCCGAGTGGTCTTGCATAGAGCGCCAGGAACAGGTAAGTTTTCTTCCACCAATATGGAAGACATGTGTCCGAGTCCACCAAGGTCAGTTCTCCACGAAAAGGTGAGTTCTACACCTACAAGATGCTTCCATTTTGAATTAATGATATTGGAGCAATAACTAAGAAAGAACAAATTTTATTCCTTTATTAGGCATATTTATACTACTGCAAAATTGATCGGAATAGTTGAGTGACTGTGGGCTGATCACCAGAAGAAGGTGAGCCTTAAGCCGCCGGTGGAGACGACAGACAGCTGATTGATCTTCCACAAAGCACCAGGAACAGGTAAGTTCTCCTCCTGCAATAGGGGAGACAGGCGTCTGAGTGACCTAGGCCCATTCCACACGAAAAGGTGTGTTTTATTACTAGTACATGCACAAAAAGTGAATTAGTGATGTTATACCAATAACGAAGAAAAGGCTATTTTTATTCCTTCATTAGACATTTTTCTTCTACTTCTACAAATCCCATGAAAGTGGATGAGTGACTGTGGGCTGATCAACAGGAAAAGGTGAGTTTTACCGTTACAGTGGAGACGACAGACAGCTGAGTGATCTTGTATAGAGCGCAAGGAACAGGTAGGTTCTCCTCCTGCAATACTCATCACGTATGGGACGGAGTGGGGAAACGCCGGTCCCAAAGATATCTACAATGTCGCTCGGGATGGTGGAAGGTGTCTAGGTGGCGGACAGCAATTTCAAGACATCGGGAAGCAACAGCAATGATGCAAATGCTTTCAGCTCCCCTCATGGCCTGTTTGCTTCTGATGAAGTTATGGAACACAGTAGACGCCCAGAGAGCGGGAAACAAAAAGAACCGATAAACAGCTGATGTGAGAAATGGCAGAGGAGACCGTGGCAGAGGAAGTGGCAGAGGAAGTCCCAACGGAAGAGGAGGCATGGGAGGGTATCGACAAACCGGTGGTTAGACCCAAGGTCGGGCAGACATGGAGTGTCAGGTGCCCAGAGGAAGGTCAACAAAACCAGAGACCGAGGACTGGATAGCCAGCCACAGGAGAATGGTGGCACAGCTCATCTCTTACTAGCATTACTGGACCCAGGATGCCATCTCCCTGTCGTGAAGGAACATCTTTTCAGGGGTGGAGGGAGAGGTGTTGGATGGAGGATGAGGAAGGGGGAGTGGAATTATTGCACAGACCCTGGCCCCAGTACAATGGGGGAGGCTGTTGGAGGAGCAGAGCAAGTGCCAAGTAAGGTGATGCTGGAGAGGGTACCAAACAAGGTGACTCACCAGCCCCCACTGGGCCATGAGAGGTGGGACAGAAGTGCTGCTGGTATGGTTAGAACACCAGACTCGGCTCCGTTGTGGGCCCTGGGGATGTGGGGCCTCCACAGAGTCTGGAGCTCACCGACCATACAGGCCATATTTGATGGAAGCCTGGACTGAGTAGCCCTCTTCCTCAGTCAGGTGATAAGCCACATAGACTTATATGGATGTTGGTTCCTCACCCAGTGGGCGATGGTAGTGGCTATTACAGCAGTACTGACAGAGGAGGCAGTGGATTTGGTGCCTGGCCTGAACAGCAATCATTCATGAGAAGTTATAGATCTGGTCTGGTTCCTATAGGCTCTCAGCTCCTGGTTTGAGGATGAGTGTAGTGCAAAAGTAACGGAGGGGGAACTCATCGTATTTAGGCAGAGGGGCCGGTCTGCCAAAGACTATGTATGTGAATTCTGGAAGATTGCTGGGCACTTGATGGCATGACCGGAGCGTTTCCTGGTCCATCAATTTCACATGGGACCTCCAGCAGGCCTGTGTGTATCAAGGATTACCTCCTCAGTTGAATGATTGGTTGAGGATTGGCCCAAGTAATGCCTGAACAGTCTCAAGTGACACAGACTCTTCCAGCAGTTACTGAGACACGAATCAGAGAAATCGGTGTTAAGCCAAGGGAGGGAGGTTTCCAGTGGTGTCCGGGAAAAGCGATGATGAGGACCCGGACGACCCAATGGTGAGCGACACCATCCATCCCTTCGTAATCCCTGTTGTAGTCCGGAACCCTCACTCAGCTAAAAGAATCAGATACGGGGCCATGGTGGATTCAGGATGCACCCGTTGCCTAATCTGTTGGACTGTGGTGAACAAATTGAGGATTCACATTATACGGTTGAGAACTCCTTTCAAATTTGAACAGATGGATGGGTCATTACTGGGTGGAGCGCTGTCTACACATTTAATGGAATACATTCAATTAGAAATAGGGGATCATCGAGAAATTATTTGATTCATCATAGTCAAGAAAAGGATTGACACTTGGTCCTGAGCCACACGCGGCTGAGCGGATAGGAGGAGGAACAGGGATGGGAGAAGCCACAGTACTAGCTCAACCAAATCAGGGGTTCCCCAGTATATACGGGAATCTGGTTGCTGGATCTAGTGAGGAGGAATATGTGATGTTGCCCCATGATTGGCTGACAAACTGTGCCATTGATTTAATCCCAGGAGCCAAGTTGCCAAAACCTTGTATGTACTCAATGACACCAAAAGAACTTCAGGAATTGAGACGATACATTGATAAAAATCAAGCAAGAAGTTTTATCAAAACCAGTAGATCCCGTATGGCAGTACCCATCCTTTTCAGAGAAAAGAAAGATGGAGGGTTGCATTTGTGTATTTATTTTTGTGGCCTTAACGGAGTGTGTGTGGAGCATTTCTACCCGCTGCCGTTAATAAAGGACCTTCTCTCCACTTTAGCAACAGGCCGCTTCTTCACAAAACGTGACCTGCGCGAGGCATATTACAGGGTGCGTATCCGACCAGGGGATGAGTGGAAGAACACGTTCAATTGTCCCCTGGGGATTTACCAATTCCAAGTCATGCCGGTCGGGTTACAGGGCCCCCCTGCGTTGTTTATTAATCAATGAAATGCTGCACGAACATCTATATTGGAGGTCCTTGTGTATCTGAACGACATTTTGATCTATACTCAAACAATGGAAGAGCACACCCGATTGGTTCATCAAGTGTTGGAAAAGTTGTTGGCAGCCAAATTGTTCATGAAAGTATCAAAATGCGAGTTTCACCGAACAAGATCGGATTACCTGGGATATAGAATATGCGTGGAAGGGGTGGAAATGGATCCCCGAAAAGTCCAAGCACTCTTGGAATGGCAAGCTCCCAGGACCAGAAAACAATTACAGAGGCAAACTTCCTTGGGTTTGCCAATTTCTATCAGCAGTTTGTTCCCTCTTTTGGTAAGGCAGGGTTGCCACTGATGGATTTGTTGCAGACGAAAACCACAACATCAAAACCGAGACCAGGGCAGCCGTTGAGTTGGACACCTGAATGTCAAAAGGTGTTAGAGGAGCTAAAAGTACTTTTTTTGCACGTGAACCAGTCCTCACCCCGATCCAACTCAAGCATTTATAGTACAGGTAGATGCCAGCGATGTAGCTGTAGGAGCTGTTCTATTACAGAAAAATGATTGCGGCCAATTGCAGCCTTGCGCCTACACCTCTTTTTTTTTTAATTGAAAAAGTTTTACATTACAAATTTTATCATTTCTCCCCCCACTTCCCCCCTATCCCCCTCACCCCTCCATGCCATATCCCTCCCCTTCCCTCCCCCTTGGCTTCCGCTACAAATTTTTTTAAAAAATCTTTACCTTACTTATATTGAACTAAAAAAAATACAGTGAAACTATTAATAGTATAATAAAAAAAAACTAATAATAATAATATTTACCTCATTTATCAACCATTAATAGTCAATTGTCCATCAATACTACTCTTATCATATTTAAACCCCGCTTCAAAATGTCAACATTTCTCTAATCTAATATTTAATTAATCTAATATTAATTACCTAAATCAACCCCCCTAAATATAATATATAACATCCATATCAGATAATTTTCTGTATCAAACAACCAATTTTAGATCTTTTTCTTCATATTAATTAAAATTAAGTATATTCCAAGTACCCCCATCAATAAAAAAAAACATCAAACATTTCTCTAATCTAATATTAATAATCCCCCTTGTTGTATACTAATAAAATATAATATATCATATATATCAATTATATCTAATAATTTTCTATTTTAGTAATCCAATTTTTAATCTTCTTTTCATAAATGTGGTATCCAACATAGTTTTTATAAACTTCATATTCTTTCAGAATATATAACAATTATATCAAATAATTTTCTATCTCAGTAGTCCAAATTTTTGTCTTCTCTTCATCTTGATTGAAGTTAAATAACTATCTTCCAACATAGTTTTTATAAACTTCTTATTCCAGCTGCTCCCATCAGCAACAAACATCTCTCCATATATAAATCCCCCCAAGTGACTTTATATTTATAAAATCCAACCAGAAAAGTATTTTGTATTCCTCTAGGTAGATCATTCAACCTGGCTCCTGCTGTACCAGTTAAAAAGAAAAACAAATGCAGCTCATCCCAATTTACCAAACCTTGTATAAAAACTACAAGCTGCATTCCCAGATGTTCCTTTCAAGCTCTTTCAAATCCTGCCAACCTTTCCATTTCCTTCCTTCGGGTTTCCAAGATGTTTTCATCTTTATTTTCTTCATCGAGATGAAGAAAACTTATTGGATAATTCCAATAAGTTATAATAGGGTAGCCACAGATCCTCTGCATGTATTGCAGTGATCTGTTTACCTTTCTCAAAATATCAAATCCAACTCAGGATGAGTTTTGCAAAAATTTTATAATCCATTTTCATATATAAATCAAGTATGGCCATGATTATCTTTTAAACTATTTCAGTTAGTAAAATATTATCCTTTCTGTAGAGAATTCAATCTATTCATAAATATTCTTTAAGTTTCACGAAGCGACTCAAGCAATTGACACAGTTTCCGTTGCACAGCAGTTTCAGTGGTTTTCAGATTATTTCCTCCCTTAACTTCTGCTTTCTGTTGCTTGCCATCATCCCCTTTTCCACTTGTGGAGTACTGGGCCCCTGCTGTTTCTGCTTTAATAATATTTGTTTCCCATCTCGAATTATATGTTTATCTTTCAATTCTTGCTTCAACAGTTCAAGGTCCAGCACCACATCTCTTGAATCTCTGGGATGCTTTATTTTCAAGTCTGGAAATTCCATAATAAAATCATCTGAAAAACCACCTAATGCTCCTTTTTCTTCTAACACACTTTGGTTATTTTGATTTTCTAATTCCATCTGCATACATTGTTCCTCAGTCTCTCTTTCAGACTCTTTATCCTTAATGTCTTCTTCCATAGTTAACAACATAGATGAGGATGAAGATATGGGGGCTCCCTTAAGAATATTGTTATAAAAATGTTCTGCTTTTTCAATAGTATTTAAACAATATCTCACATCTTGATATCTCAAAATTACACGAACTGGTACATCCCATCTGAATGGAATCTTACTTCTCTTCAATTCCTTCACCAGAAATCCAAAATCTTTTCTGTATCTTAAAATCTTAGGTGCTAACTCTTTATAAACACTAATTTGTATACCTTCTACCTTCAGAATAGCAGAATAAGAATTTTGCAAAATAGATCACAAGAACCTGGAAGCCCTACAAACACCAAGTAGGTTGTCCCCAAAACAAGTAAGGTGGAAGCAGTACTTCCAAAGATCCTCATTCCACCTAAAGTACGTTCCGGCTGGGAAAAGCTTCCTAGCTGATGCTTTGTCCCATATGCCCCAATATAATAGTAAATGGGAGAAGGTAGTGGAAGCTCTCATACCACCCGGTAAGCCATTGAAAGGCGTACTAGCTGTTACCAAGCCAACACATTGTTCCAGACCGAACTAAAGTTGACTATACTGAGTGATCCTTGGCTAGTGAATAACCGGACTCTGGTAACTCACAGGGAGGGTTTGGCACGGAAAGGGGAAAAATTGTATATCCCCAACAGCCTCCGGACTGCTGTGTTGAAACGATGCCACAATGCCAAATCAGCTGGACATTTCAGGGTTTTGAAGACATTACATTTAGTAAGAAGGCCATTTTGGAGGCCAGGGATGCGGGTGGACATTGAGGATTATGTGAAGGGATGTCCGACGTGCGCGTCAGCCAAACCGAGGTCAGAAAAACCCATAGGCCTATTACAACCAGTAGCTGATCCAAGTAGGCCATGGGATGAAATCGCTATGAATTTCATAGTCGATCTCCTTAGTAGTAATAGCTATATGGTGATATGGACGGTGGAGGATTTGTTCTCGAAGTAGGCTCATTTCATGCCATGTAAGGGCATACCTTCCGCCTGGCGACTAACGAGTCTGTTTCTTCAAAATATCTACCGCCTATATAGGGTACCCAGGCGCATCATATCAGACCGCGGTATTCAAGTCACTGCTAGGTTCTGGAGAAAGTTTGTATGTTTGATTGGATTCACTCAAGGTCTGAGTTCGGCGTTCCATCCCAGCACCAATGGTGCGGCTGAACGAGCCAATGCTACGGTGGTGGAGCCAATGCTGAGGTGTTATGTGTCATACTAGCAATCAGACTGGTCAATCCTCTTACCTTTCACGGAAGTGGTCTACAATAATGTGGTACGCTGCAGCACGGACCTTTCCCCATTCCAGGTGGTGTACGGCATGGAATTTCCAGCGATCCCAGAACTAGAACCACATTCACAAACCACAGAGACCCCATCTGGGTGGGCAGAAAAGATCCGCCTAGTCTGGCCTAAGGTTAAAACAGCCTTACAGAAGGCTGCAGAAGAATACAAATTATACGCAGACAAGAAGAGGGCAGATCATAAACCATTCCAGCTGGGAGACCGGGTCTACCTGTCAACAAAGTACCTGAAACTCAAAATACTGAGTATGAAACTGGGGCCAAAGTATTTGGGACCATTTAGCATAACCCGAGTGATCAATTCTGTCATGGTTGCTCTAAAACTACCACCATTCTTGGGTAAGATACATCCTGTGTTTCACAGTAGTCTGTTGAAACCTGTAACAGCTGAAAGGACCAGTGACCCTCCTGACCTGCCGGGCCCGGTACATACTGATCACTACGAAATAGATAGGATTTTGCATTCCAGACTACATAGGGGAAAGGTCCAATATTTAGTGCAATGGAAAGGATACCCATTCACTGATGCTACCTGGGTGGCGGCACCAGATATTCATGCCGCACGGTTACTAAGACAGTTTCACTGCAAATATCCAGACAAGCCAAGGGGACAGGGGTATATGACTGACAAAACTAACCCGTCTGCTCTCTTTCTTACAGGTGGACCCATGGTAGAGGGGAACTGCCTGTCGAGACACTGCCGGGAATCGTCACAAATGGGAGGGATGGTGGAAACGCGATCACCGAAGATACCTACAGTGACAACTGGGATGGTGGGAAGTGATCTGGGCAGCGGACGGCACTTGCGAGATATCGGGAGGCAAACAGCAACAATGGAAAGGCTTCCAGATCCCCGCGTGGACTGTTGGCTTCTGATGATATCCCGGAACACAGGAGACACATGGAGGCGGGAAATACAAAGAACCGACAAACAGCTAATGGGGGTTGATTTAGCTGCCAGAGGGTGGTTCAAACAGGAAATAATGTATAAATAGCGCTGAGTGGCGGCTGCTCTCAGCACTGACTTTGAACCTATTACTCTTCTTGTAGAGTAATTACTCTACCTGTGATTTGGCTGTGCTCATTGATTAAAAGCCTTGAAAACTATCTTCGTCTACTGGTGTTTTGTGGAGCCGCACGGACTGGGAATTGACAAGCCAAGATCTACTACTACAAGATGTGAACGAGTACAATTAATGATCTTGGACCAATAACCAAGAAAGGGCAATTTTTATTCCCTCATTAGGCATTCTTCTTCAACTTCTGCAAAAGTCATGACAGTGGATGATTGACTCTCATCTGATAACCAGGAAAAGGTGAGTTTTATGCTTCCGGTGGAGCCGACAGACAGCTGAGTGGTCTTGCATTGAGCGCCAGGATCAGGTAAGTTCTCCTCCTGCAATTCGGAAGAGAGGCGTCTGAGTAACCTAGGCCAGTTCCCCATAAAAAGGTGAATTCTACTCCTACCACATGCACAGGAAATTAATTAGTGATGCTAAACCAATGACAGAATAAAGAACAATTTTCATTCCTTCATTAGGCATTCGTCTTCTACTTCTGCTAAGCCCATGAGAGTGGATGAATGACAGTGGGTTTATCTCCAGGAAAAGGTTAGTTTTATGCCTCCAGTGGAGACGACAGACAGCTGAGTGATCTTCCACAGAGCGCCAGGAAAAGGTAAGTTCTCCTCCAAAAATACGGAAGACAGACGTCTGAGTGACCTAGGCCAGTTCTCCACAAAAAGGTGAGTTCTACACTTACAAGATGTGAACGAGTTGAATTAATGATATTGGACCAATAACTAAGAAAGAACAGTTTTCATTCCTTCATTAGGCATTCTTCTTCTACTTCTGCAAAAGCCATTAGAGTGGTTGAGTGACTGTGGGCTGATCACCACGAAAAGGTGAGTTTTACGCCTCTGGTGGTTCCGACAGACAGGTGAGTGGTCTTTAATAGAGCGCCAGGAACAGGTAAGTTCTCCTCCTCCAATTTGGAAGACAGGTGTCTGAGTGATCTAGGCCAGTTCCCCACGAAAAGGTGAGTTCTACTCCTACCACATGCACAGGAAATTAATTAGTGATGCTAAACCAATGACAAAATAACGAACAATTTTCATTCCTTCATTAGGCATTCGTCTTCTACTTCTGCTAAGCCCATGAGAGTGGATGAATGAATGTGGGTTGATCTCCAGGAAAAGGTTATTTTTATGCCTCCAGTGGAGACGACAGACAGCTGAGTGATCTTCCACAGAGCGCCAGGAAAAGGTAAGTTCTCCTCCAAAAATACGGAAGACAGACGTCTGAGTGACCTAGGCCAGTTCTCCACAAAAAGGTGAGTTCTACACTTACAAGATGTGAACGAGTTGAATTAATGATATTGGACCAATAACTAAGAAAGAACAGTTTTCATTCCTTCATTAGGCATTCTTCTTCTACTTCTGCAAAAGCCATTAGAGTGGTTGAGTGACTGTAGGCTGATCAGCACGAAAATCTGAATTTTAAGCCTCCGGTGGTTCCGACAGACAGCTGAGTGGTCTTGAATAGAGCGCCAGGATCAGGTAAGTTCTCCTCCTCCAATTTGGAAGACAGGAGTCTGAGTGACCTAGGACATTTCCCCACGAAAAGGTGAGTTCTACTCCTACCACATGGACAGGAAATGAATTAGTGATGCTAAACCAATGACAAAAGAAAGAACAATTTTCATTCCTTCCTTAGGCATTCGTCTTCTACTGCTGCAAAGCCCATGAGAGTGAATGAATGACTGTGGGTTGATCTCCAGGAAAAGGTGAGTTTTATGCCTCCAGTGAAGACGAAAGACAGCTGAGTGATCTTCCACAGAGCGCCAGGAACAGGTAAGTTCTCCTCCTCCAATTTGGAAGACAGGCGTCTGAGTGACCTAGGACATTTCCCCACGAAAAGGTGAGTTCTACTCCTACCACATGCACAGGAAAAGAATTAGTGATGCTAAACCAATGACGAAAGAACAATTTTCATTCCTTCATTAGGGATTCGTGTTCTACTTCTGCAAAATGGATGAGAGTGGATGAATGACTGTGGGTTGATCTCCAGGCAAAGGTGAGTTTTATGCCTCCAGTGGATACGACAGACAGCTGAGTGATCTTCCACAGAGCACCAGGAACAGGTAAGTTCTCCTCCAGAAATAGGGAAGACAGACGTCTGAGTGACCTAGGCCGGTTATCTCCAAAAAGGTGAGTTCTACACTTACAAGATGCGAACGAGTTGAATTAATGATATTGGACCAATAACTAAGAAAGAACAATTTTCATTCCTTTATTAGGCGTTTTTATTATACTTCTGCAAAACCTATGAGAGTGGATGAGTGAGTGTGGGCTGATCACCACGAAAAGGTGAGTTTTACGCCTCTGGTGGTTCCGACAGACAGGTGAGTGGTCTTTAATAGAGCGCCAGGATCAGGTAAGTTCTCCTCCTCCAATTTGGAAGGCGGGCGTCTGAGTGATCTAGGCCAGTTCCCCATGAAAAGGTGAGTTCTACTCCTACCACATGCACAGGAAATGAATTAGTGATGCTAAACCAATGACAAAAGAAAAAACAATTTTCATTCCTTCATTAGGCATTCGTCTTCTGCAAAGCCCATGAGAGTGGATGAATGACTGTGGGTTGATCTCCAAAAAAAGGTGAGTTTTATGCCTCCAGTGAAGACGAAAGACAGCTGAGTGATCTTCCACAGAGCGCCAGGAACAGGTAAGTTCTGCTCCAGAAATAGGGAAGACAGACGTCTGAGTGACCTAGGCCGGTTATCTCCAAAAAGGTGAGTTCTACACTTACAAGATGCGAACGAGTTGAATTAATGATATTGGACCAATAACTAAGAAAGAACAATTTTCATTGCTTTATTAGGCGTTTTTATTATACTTCTGCAAAACCTATGAGAGTGGATGAGTGAGTGTGGGCTGATCACCACGAAAAGGTGAGTTTTACGCCTCTGGTGGTTCCGACAGACAGGTGAGTGGTCTTGAATAGAGCGCCAGGATCAGGTAAGTTCTCCTCCTCCAATTTCGAAAACGGGCGTCTGAGTGATCTAGGCCAGTTCCCCACGAAAAGGTGAGTTCTACTCCTACCACATGCACAGGAAATGAATTAGTGATGCTAAACCAATGACAAAAGAAAAAACAATTTTCATTCCTTCATTAGGCATTCGACTTCTGCAAAGCCCATGACAGTGGATGAATAACTGTGGATTGATCTCAAGGAAAATGTGAGTTTTATGCCTCCAGTGAAGATGAAAGACAGCTGTGTGATCTTTTACAGAGCGCCAGGAACAGGTAAGTTCTCCACCAGAAATACAGAAGACAGACGTCTGAGTGACCTAGGCCAGTTCTCCCCGAAAAGGTGAGTTCTACACTTACAAGATGCAAATGAGTTGAATTAATGATATTGGACCAATAACTAAGAAAGAACAATTTTCATTCCTCCATTAGGCATTCTTCTTCTACTTCTGCAAAAGCCATTAGAGTGGTTGAGTGACTGTCGGCTGATCAGCATGAAAATCTGAATTGTAAGCTTCCAGTGGTTCCGACAGACAGCTGAGTGGTCTTGAATAGAGCGCCAGGATCAGGTAAGTTCTCCTCCTCCAATTTGGAAGACAGGTGTCTGAGTGACCTAGGCCAGTTCCCCATGAAAAGGTGACTTCTCCTCCTACCACATGGACAGGAAATGAATTAGTGATGCTAAGCCAATGACAAAAGAAAGAACAATTTTCATTCCTTCCTTAGGCATTCTTCTACTACTTCTGCAAATCCCATGAAAGTGGATAAGTGACTGTGGGTTGATCACCACGAAAAGGTGAGTTTTACGCCTCCGGTGGTTCCAACAGACAGCTGAGTGGTCTTGAATAGAGCGCCAGGATCAGGTAAGTTCTCCTCCTCCAATTTGGAAGACAGGCGTCTGAGTGACGTAGGAAATTTCCCCACGAAAAGGTGAGTTCTACTCCTACCACATGCACACGAAATGAATTAGGGATGCTAAACCAATGACAAAAGAAAGAACCATTTTCATTCCTTCCTTAGGCATTCGTCTTCTACTTCTGCTAAGCCAATGAGAGTGGATGAATGACTGTGGGTTGATCTCCAGGAAAAGGTGAGTTTTATGCCACCACTGTAGATGACAGACAGCTGAGTGAGCTTCCACAGAGCGCCAGGAACAGGTAAGTTCTCCTCCAGAAATAGGGAAGACAGACGTTTGAGTGACCTAGGCCAGTTCTCCCCAAAAAGGTGAGTTCTACACTTACAAGATGCGATCGAGTTGAATTAATGATATTGGACCAATAACTAAGAAAGAACAATTTTCATTCCTTCATTAGTCATTCTTCTTCTACTTCTGCAAAGCCCATGAGAGTGGATGAGTGACTGTGAGCTGATCACCACGAAAAGGTGAGTTTTACGCCTCCTGTGGTTCCGACAGACAGCTGAGTGGTCATGAATAGAGCGCCAGGATCAGGTAAGTTCTCCTCCTCCAATTTGTAAGACAGGTGTCTGAGTGACCTAGGACATTTCCCCACGAAAAGGTGAGTTCTACTCCTACCACATGCACAGGAAAAGAATTAGTGATGCTAAACCAATGACGAAAGAACAATTTTCATTCCTTCATTAGGGATTCGTGTTCTACTTCTGCAAAATGGATGAGAGTGGATGAATGACTGTGGGTTGATCTCCAGGAAAAGGTGAGTTTTATGCCTCCAGTGGATACGACAGACAGCTGAGTGATCTTCCACAGAGCGCCAGGAACAGGTAAGTTCTCCTCCAGAAATAGGGAAGACAGACGTCTGAGTGACCTAGGCCGGTTATCTCCAAAAAGTGAGTTCTACACTTACAAGATGCGAACGAGTTGAATTAATGATATTGGACCAATAACTAAGAAAGAACAATTTTCATTCCTTTATTAGGCGTTTTTATTATACTTCTGCAAAACCTATGAGAGTGGATGAGTGACTGTGGGCTGATCACCACGAAAAGGTGAGTTTTACGCCTCTGGTGGTTCCGACAGACAGGTGAGTGGTCTTGAATAGAGCGCCAGGATCAGGTAAGTTCTCCTCCTCCAATTTGGAAGACAGGCGTCTGAGTGACCTAGGACATTTCCCCATGAAAAGGTGAGTTCTACTCCTACCACATGGACAGGAAATGAATTAGTGATGCTAAACCAATGACAAAAGAAAGAACAATTTTCATTCCTTCCTTAGGCATTCGTCTTCTACTGCTGCAAAGCCCATGAGAGTGGATGAATGACTGTGGGTTGATCTCCAGGAAAAGGTGAGTTTTATGCCTCCAGTGAAGACGAAAGACAGCTGAGTGATCTTCCACAGAGCGCCAGGAACAGGTAAGTTCTCCTCCAGAAATACGGAAGACAGACGTCTGAGTGACCTTGGCCAGTTATCCCCAAAAAGGCGAGTTCTACATTTACAAGATGCGAACGAGTTGAATTAATGATATTGGACCAATAACTAAGAAAGAACAATTTTCATTCCTTCCTTAGTCATTCTTCTTCTACTTCTGCAAATCCCATGATAGTGGATAAGTGACTGTGGACTGATCACCACGAAAAGGTGAGTTTTACGCCTCCGCTGGTTCCGACAGATAGCTGAGTGGTCTTGAATAGAGCGCCCGGATCAGGTAAGTTCTCCTCCTCCAATTTGGAAGACAGGAGTCTGAGTGACCTAGGACATTTCCCCACGAAAAGGTGAGTTCTACTCCTACCACATGATCAGGAAATGAATTAGTGATGCTAAACCAATGACAAAAGATAGAACAATTTTCATTCCTTCATTAGGCATTCGTCTTCTGCAAAGCCCATGAGAGTGGATGAATGACTGTGGGTTGATCTCCAGGAAAAGGTGAGTTTTATGCCTCCAGTGAAGACGAAAGACAGCTGAGTGATCTTCCACAGAGCGCCAGGAACAGGTAAGTTCTCCTCCAGAAATACGGAAGACAGACGTCTGAGTGACCTTGGCCAGTTATCCCCAAAAAGGCGAGTTCTACATTTACAAGATGCGAACGAGTTGAATTAATGATATTGGACCAATAACTAAGAAAGAACAATTTTCATTCCTTTATTAGGCGTTTTTATTATACTTCTGCAAAACCTATGAGAGTGGATGAGTGACTGTGGGCTGATCACCACAAAAAGGTGAGTTTTACGCCTCTGGTGGTTCCGACAGATAGGTGAGTGGTCTTTAATAGACCGCCAGGATCAGGTAAGTTCTCCTCCTCCAATTTGGACGATGGGCGTCAGAGTGATCTAGGCCAGTTCCCCACGAAAAGGTGAGTTCTACTCCTACCACATGCACAGGAAATGAATTAGTGATGCTAAACCAATGACAAAAGAAAAAACAATTTTCATTCCTTCATTAGGCATTCGTCTTCTGCAAAGCCCATGAGAGTGGATGAATAACTGTCGATTGATCTCAAGGAAAATGTGAGTTTTATGCCTCCAGCGAAGACGAAAGACAGCTGTGTGATCTTTTACAGAGCGCCAGAAACAGGTAAGTTCTCCTCCAGAAATACAGAAGACAGACGTCTGAGTGACCTAGGCCAGTTCTCCACGAAAAGGTGAGTTCTACACTTACAAGATGCAAACGAGTTCAATTAATGATATTGGACCAATAACTAAGAAAGAACAATTTTCATTCCTTCATTAGGCATTCTTCTTCTACTTCTGCAAAAGCCATTAGAGTGGTTGAGTGACTGTGGGCTGATCAGCACGAAAATCTGAATTGTAAGCCTCCAGTGGTTCCGACAGACAGCTGAGTGGTCTTGAATAGAGCGCCAGGATCAGGTAAGTTCTCCTCCTCCAATTTGGAAGACAGGCGTCTGAGTGACCTAGAACATTTCCCCACGAAAAGGTGAGTTCTCCTCCTACCACATGCACACGAAATGAATTAGGGATGCTAAACCAATGACAAAAGAAAGAACCATTTTCATTCCTTCCTTAGGCATTCTTCTACTACTTCTGCAAATCCCATGAAAGTGGATGAATGACTGTGCGTTGATCTCCAGGAAAAGGTGAGTTTTATGCCACCACTGTAGATGACAGACAGCTGAGTGATCTTCCACAGAGCGCCAGGAACAGGTAAGTTCTCCTCCAGAAATACGGAAGACAGACGTTTGAGTGACCTAGGCCAGTTCTCCCCAAAAAGGTGAGTTCTACAATTACAAGATGCGATCGAGTTGAATTAATGATATTGGACCAATAACTAAGAAAGAACAATTTTCATTCCTTTATTAGGCGTTTTTATTATACTTCTGCAAAACCTATTAGAGTGGATGAGTGACTGTGGGCTGATCACCACGAAAAGGTGAGTTTTACGCCTCCTGTGGTTCCGACAGACAGCTGAGTGGTCTTGAATAGAGCGCCAGGATCAGGTAAGTTCTCCTCCTACAATTTGGAAGACAGGCGTCTGAGTGACCTAGGACATTTCCCCACAAAAAGGTGAGTTCTACTCCTACCACATGGACAGGAAAAGAATTAGGGATGCTAAACCAATGACAAAAGAAAGAACAATTTTCATTCCTTCCTTATGCATTCGTCTTCTACTGCTGCAAAGCCCATGAGAGTGGATGAATGACTGTGGGTTGATCTCCAGGAAAAGGTTAGTTTTATGCCTCCAGTGGAGACGAGAGACAGCTGAGTGATCTTCCACAGAGCGCCAGGAACAGGTAAGTTCTCCTCCAGAAATAGGGAAGACAGACGTCTGAGTGACCTAGGCCGGTTATCTCCAAAAAGGTGAGTTCTACACTTACAAGATGCGAACGAGTTGAATTAATGATATTGGACCAATAACTAAGAAAGAAAAATTTTCATTCCTTCCTTAGTCATTCTTCTTCTACTTCTGCAAATCCCATGAAAGTGGATAAGTGACTCTTGGACTGATCACCACGAAAAGGTGAGTTTTACGCCTCCGCTGGTTCCGACAGATAGCTGAGTGGTCTTGAATAGAGCGCCAGGATCAGGTAAGTTCTCCTCCTCCAATTTGGAAGACAGGAGTCTGAGTGACCTAGGACATTTCCCCACGAAAAGGTGAGTTCTACTCCTACCACATGATCAGGAAATGAATTAGTGATGCTAAACCAATGACAAAAGAAAAAACAATTTTCATTCCTTCATTAGGCATTCGTCTTCTGCAAAGCCCATGAGAGTGGATGAATAACTGTCGATTGATCTCAAGGAAAATGTGAGTTTTATGCCTCCAGCGAAGACGAAAGACAGCTGTGTGATCTTTTACAGAGCGCCAGAAACAGGTAAGTTCTCCTCCAGAAATACAGAAGACAGACGTCTGAGTGACCTAGGCCAGTTCTCCACGAAAAGGTGAGTTCTACACTTACAAGATGCAAACGAGTTCAATTAATGATATTGGACCAATAACTAAGAAAGAACAATTTTCATTCCTTCCTTAGGCATTCGTCTTCTACTTCTGCTAAGTCAATGAGAGTGGATGAATGACTGTGCGTTGATCTCCAGGAAAAGGTGAGTTTTATGCCACCACTGTAGATGACAGACAGCTGAGTGATCTTCCACAGAGCGCCAGGAACAGGTAAGTTCTCCTCCAGAAATACGGAAGACAGACGTTTGAGTGACCTAGGCCAGTTCTCCCCAAAAAGGTGAGTTCTACAATTACAAGATGCGATCGAGTTGAATTAATGATATTGGACCAATAACTAAGAAAGAACAATTTTCATTCCTTTATTAGGCGTTTTTATTATACTTCTGCAAAACCTATTAGAGTGGATGAGTGACTGTGAGCTGATCACCACGAAAAGGTGAGTTTTACGCCTCCTGTGGTTCCGACAGACAGCTGAGTGGTCTTGAATAGAGCGCCAGGATCAGGTAAGTTCTCCTCCTACAATTTGGAAGACAGGCGTCTGAGTGACCTAGGACATTTCCCCACAAAAAGGTGAGTTCTACTCCTACCACATGGACAGGAAAAGAATTAGGGATGCTAAACCAATGACAAAAGAAAGAACAATTTTCATTCCTTCCTTATGCATTCGTCTTCTACTGCTGCAAAGCCCATGAGAGTGGATGAATGACTGTGGGTTGATCTCCAGGAAAAGGTTAGTTTTATGCCTCCAGTGGAGACGAGAGACAGCTGAGTGATCTTCCACAGAGCGCCAGGAACAGGTAAGTTCTCCTCCAGAAATAGGGAAGACAGACGTCTGAGTGACCTAGGCCGGTTATCTCCAAAAAGGTGAGTTCTACACTTACAAGATGCGAACGAGTTGAATTAATGATATTGGACCAATAACTAAGAAAGAACAATTTTCATTCCTTTATTAGGCGTTTTTATTATACTTCTGCAAAACCTATTAGAGTGGATGAGTGACTGTGGGCTGATCACCACGAAAAGGTGAGTTTTACGCCTCCTGTGGTTCCGACAGACAGCTGAGTGGTCTTGAATAGAGCGCCAGGATCAGGTAAGTTCTCCTCCTACAATTTGGAAGACAGGCGTCTGAGTGATCTAGGCCAGTTCCCCACGAAAAGGTGAGTTCTACTACTATCACATGCACAGGAAATAAATTGGTGATGCTAAACCAATGACAAAAGAAAGAACAATTTTCATTCCTTCCTTAGGCATTCGTCTTCTACTGCTGCAAAGCCCATGAGAGTGGATGAATGACTGTGGGTTGATCTCCAGGAAAAGGTTAGTTTTATGCCTCCAGTGGAGACGACAGACAGCTGAGTGATCTTCCACAGAGCGCCAGGAACAGGTAAGTTCTCCTCCAAAAATACGGCAGACAGACGTCTGAGTGACCTAGGCCAGTTGTCCACAAAAAGGTGAGTTCTACACTTCTAAGATGCGAATGAGTTGAATCAATGATTTTGGGTCAATAACTAAGAAAGATCAATTTTTATTCCTTCATTAGGCATACTTCTTCTACTACTGCAAAATCCATGAGAGTGGTTGAATGACTGTGTGCTGATCACCTTGAAAAGGAGAGTCTTACGCTGCCGGTAGAGACAACAGATAGCCGAGTGGTCTTGCATAGAGCGCCAGGAACAGGTAAGTTGTCTTCCACCAATATGGAAGACATGTGTCCGTGTCACCAAGGCCAGTTCTCCACGAAAAGGGGAGTTATACACCTACAAGATGCGTACATGTTGAATTAATGATATTGGACCAATAACTAAGAAAGAACAAATTTTATTCCTTTATTAGGCATATTTATACTACTGCAAAATTGATCGGAATAGTTGAGTGTCTGTGGGCTGATCACCAGAAAAAGGTGAGCCTTAAGCCACCGGTGGAGATGACAGAGAGCTGATTGATCTTCCACAGAATGCCAGGAACACGTAAGATCTCCTCGTGCAATACGGAAGACAGGCATCTGAGTGACTTGGACAAGTTCTCCAGGAAAATGTGAGTTCTACACTTCCAAAATGGGAACGATTTGAATTAATGATCTTGGCCCAATAACTAAGAAAGAACAATTTTATTCCTTCATTCAGCATTGTTCTTCTACTTCTGCAAAACCCATGAAAATGGATGAGTTACTGTTGGTTGATCAAGAGAAAAAGGTGAGTTTTACGTGTCCACTGGAGATGAAGGACAGCTGAATGATCTTGCATAGAGTGCCAGGAACAGGTAAGTTCTCCTCCTGCAATAGGGAAGACATGGTCTGAGTGACCTAGGCCCATTCCCCATGAAAAGGTGAGTTCTATTACTAGTACATGCACCAAAAGTAAATTAGTGAAGTTATACCAATAATGAAGAAAAGGCAATTTTTATTCCTTCATTAGGCATTTTTCTTCTACTTCTACAAATCCCATGAAAGTGGATGAGTGACTGTGGGCTGATCAACAGGAAAAGGTGAGTTTTACCGTTACAGTGGAGACGACAGACAGCTGAGTGATCTTGTATAGAGCGCAAGGAACAGGTAGGTTCTCCTCCTGCAATACTCATCACGTATGGGACGGAGTGGGGAAACGCCAGTCCCAAAGATATCTACAATGTCGCTCGGGATGGTGGAAGGTGTCTAGGTGGCGGACAGCAATTTCAAGACATCGGGAAGCAACAGCAATGATGCAAATGCTTTCAGCTCCCCTCATGGCCTGTTTGCTTCTGATGAAGTTATGGAACACAGTAGACGCCCAGAGAGCGGGAAACAAAAAGAACCGATAAACAGCTGATGTGAGAAATGGCAGAGGAGACCGTGGCAGAGGAAGTGGCAGAGGAAGTCCCAACGGAAGAGGAGGCATGGGAGGGTATCGACAAACCGGTGGTTAGACCCAAGGTCGGGCAGACATGGAGTGTCAGGTGCCCAGAGGAAGGTCAACAAAACCAGAGACCGAGGACTGGATAGCCAGCCACAGGAGAATGGTGGCACAGCTCATCTCTTACTAGCATTACTGGACCCAGGATGCCATCTCCCTGTCGTGAAGGAACATCTTTTCAGGGGTGGAGGGAGAAGTAAGGTGATGCTGGAGAGGGCACCAAACAAGGTGACTCACCAGCCCCCACTGGGCCATGCGAGGTGGGACAGAAGTGCTGCTGGTATGGTTAGAACACCAGACTCGGCTCCGTTGTGGGCCCTGGGGATGTCGGGCCTCCAGAGAGTCTGTGGCTCACCGACGATACAGGCCACATTTGATGGAAGCCCGGACCGAGTAGCCCTCTTCCTCAGTCAGGTGATAAGCCACATGGACCTATATGGATGTTGGTTCCTCACCCAGTGGGCGATGGTAGTGGCTATTACAGCAGTACTGACAGAGGAGGCAGTGGATTTGGTGCCTGGCCTGAACAGCAATCATTCATGAGAAGTTATAGATCTGGTATGGTTCTTGTAGGCTCTCAGCTTCTGGTTTGAGGATGAGTCTAGTGCAAAAGTAGCGAAGGGGGAACTCATCGTATTTAGGCAGAGGGGCCGGTCTGCCAAAGACTATGTATGTGAACTCTGGAAGATTGCTGGGCATTTGATGGCATGACCGGAGCGTCTCCTGGTCCATCAATTTCACATGGGACCTCCAGCAGGCCTGTGTGTATCAAGGATTACCTCCTCAGTTGAGTGATTGGTTGAGGATTGGCCCGAGTAATGCCTGAACAGTCTCAAGTGACACAGACTCTTCCAGCAGTTACTGAGACACGAATCAGAGAAATCGGTGTTAAGCCAAGGGAGGGAGGTTTCCGGTGGTGTCCGGGAAAAGCGATGATGAAGAACTGGACAACCCGATGGTGAGCGACACCATCCGTCCCTTCGTAATCCCTATGGTAGTCCGGAACCCTCACTCAGCTAAAAGAATCAGATACGGGGCCATGATGGATTCAGGATGCACCCGTTGCCTAATCTGTCGGACTGTGGTGAACAAATTGAGGATTCACATTATACGGTTGAGAACTCCTTTCAAATTTGAACAGATGGATGGGTCATTACTGGGTGGAGCGCTGTCTACACATTTAATGGAATACATTCAATTAGAAATAGGGGATCATCGAGAAATTATTTGATTCATCATAGTCAAGAAAAGGATTGACACTTGGTCCTGAGCCACACGCGGCTGAGCGGATAGGAGGAGGAACAGGGATGGGAGAAGCCACAGTACTAGCTCAACCAAATCAGGGGTTCCCCAGTATATACGGGAATCTGGTTGCTGGATCTAGTGAGGAGGAATATGTGATGTTGCCCCATGATTGGCTGACAAACTGTGCCATTGATTTAATCCCAGGAACCAGGTTGCCAAAACCTTGTATGTACTCAATGACACCAAAAGAACTTCAGGAATTGAGACGATACATTGATAAAAACCAAGCAAGAGGTTTTATCAAAACCAGTAGATCCCGTATGGCAGTACCCGTCCTTTTCAGAGAAAAGAAAGATGGAGGGTTGCATTTGTGCATTGATTTTTGTGGCCTTAATGGAGTGTGTGTGGAGCATTTCTACCCGCTGCCGTTAATAAAGGACCTTCTCTCCACTTTCGCAACAGGCCGCTTCTTCACAAAACGTGACCTACGCGAGGCATATTACAGGGTGCGTATCCGACCAGGGGATGAGTGGAAGAACACGTTCAATTGTCCCCTGGGGATTTACCAATTCCAAGTCATGCCGGTCGGGTTACAGGGCCCCCCTGCGTTGTTTATTAATCAATGAAATGCTGCACGAACATCTATATTGGAGGTCCTTGTGTATCTGAACGACATTTTGATCTATACTCAAACAATGGAAGAGCACACCCGATTGGTTCATCAAGTGTTGGAAAAGTTGTTGGCAGCCAAATTGTTCATGAAAGTATCAAAATGCGAGTTTCAGCGAACAAGATTGGGTTATCTGGGATGTAGAATATGCGTGGAAGGGGTGGAAATGGATCCCCGAAAAGTCCAAGCACTCTTGGAATGGCAAGCTCCAAGGACCAGAAAACAGTTACAGAGGTAAACTTCCTTGGGTTTGCCAATTTCTATCAGCAGTTTGTTCCTTCTTTTGGTAAGGCAGGGTTGCCACTGATGTATTTGTTGCAGACGAAAACCACAACATCAAAACCGAGACCAGGGCAGCCATTGAGTTGGACACCTGAATGTCAAAAGGCGTTAGAGGAGCTAAAAGTACTTTTTTGCACGTGAACCAGTCCTCACCCCGATCCAACTCAAGCATTTATAGTACAGTAGATGCCAGCGATGTAGCTGTAGGAGCTGTTCTATTACAGAAAAATGATTGCGGCCAATTGCAGCCTTGCGCCTACACCTCTTGAAAGCTGACACCTACAGAATGAGAGTGGACAATCTGGGAAAAGGAGGTATTCGCTGTGTGGTGGGCGCTTCTGATTTGGCAACCTCTCCTTGAAGGGGCCCCACCCCCATTTCAGTTATGGATAGATCACAAGAACCTGGAAGCCCTACAAACACCAAGGAGGTTGTCCCCAAAACAAGTAAGGTGGAAGCAGTACTTCCAAAGATCCCCATTCTGCCTAAAGTATGTTCTGGCTGGGAAAAACTTCCTAGCTGATGCTTTGTCCCATATGCTCCAATATAATAGTAAATGGGAGAAGGTAGTGGAAGCTCTCATACCAACCGGTAAGCCATTGAAATGGGTACTAGCTGTTACCAACCCAGACACCTCGTTCCAGACCGAACTAAAGTTGACTATACTGAGTGATCCTTGGCTAGTGAATAACCGGACTCTGGTAACTCACAGGGAGGGTTTGGCATGGAAAGGGAAAAAATTGTATATCCCCAACAGCCTCCGGACTGCTGTGTTGAAACGATGCCAAATCAGCTGGCCATTTCGGGTTTTTGAAGACATTACATTTATTAAGAAGGCCATTTTGGCAGCCAGGGATGTGGGTGGACACTGAGGATTATGTGAAGGGATGTCCAACATGCGCGTCAGCCAAACCGAGGTCAGAAAAACCCATAGGCCTATTACAACCAGTAGCTGATCCAAGTAGGCCATGGGATGAAATCACTATGGATTTCATAGTCGATCACCCTAGTAGTAATGGCTATACGGTGATATGGATGTTGGTGGATTTGTTCTCGAAGTAGGCTCATTTCATGCCATGTAAGGGCATACCTTCCACCCAGCGACTAACAAGCTTGTTTCTTCAAAATACCTACCGCCTACATAGGGTATCCAGGCGCATCGTATCCAACCAGGGTATTCAAGTCACTGCTAGGTTCTGGAGAGAGTTTGTATGTTTGATTGGATTCACCCAATATCTGAGTTCGAAGTTCCATCCCAGCACCAATGGAGCGGCTGAACGAGCCAATGCTATGGTGGTGGAGCCAATGCTGAGGTTTTTACGTGTCATACTAGCAATCAGACTGGTCAAGCCTCTTATTACCTTTCACGGAGGTGGCCTACAATAATGTGGTACGCTGCAGCACCGACCTTTCCCCCTTCCAGGTGGTTTACGGCATGGAATTTCCAGCGATCCCAGAACTAGAACCACATTCACAAATCACAGAGACCCCATCTGGGTGGGCAGAAAAGATCCGACTAGTCTGGCCTAAGGTTAAAACTGCCTTACAGAAGGCTGCAGAAGAATACAAATTATATGCAGACAAGAAGAGGGCAGATCATAAACCATTCCAGCTGGGAGACCGGGTCTACTTGTCAACCAAGTACCTGAAACTCAAAATACTGAGTATGAAACTGGGGCCAAAGTATTTGGGACCATTTAGCATAACCCGAGTGATCAATTCTGTCATGGTTGCTCTAAAACTACCACCACTCTTGAGTAAGATACATCCTGTGTTTCACAGTAGTCTGTTGAAACCTGTAAGAGCCAAAAGGACCAATGACCCTCCTGACCCGCCGGGCCCAGTACATAATGATCACTACGAAATAGATAGTGTCGAGCCAAGCAACAGGCTCGACAACATTACCTGCACAGGGGGGGGGGGGTGTGCACTGGTGATGGGAGCACTCAGGAATAGGCGGACGTGTGCGGGGTGGGGAAGGCGGGGCGACGGTAGTAGGGCTTCAACACACCAACTGCTGTATTCGCTGACCCCCTCACTGCAGAGATGCCGGCACGAGGAGAGGCTGGGAAAACGCTGAGACGCCGAGACCAGCATCCGGAAAGAGGAGGGAGGGTGTGGCTTTAAATACAGGGCGGGGCGGCACAGTAACAAGCTCTTTGCTATAAAACAGCTGCATGCCTACAGAATGTAGCGCTAATTTCAAATCGTTTAACGAGTGCAGTACGTTCCTGGAGCCAGCCGGATAATAAACCAGCATAGCACCGACCTGTGCGCGTGTGTTTCTTGGTGTTGCCGTGCTTAGCCTAGGACGGCTGAGAGGAAATTAGATTTTGCATTCCAGACTACATAGGGGAAAGGTCCAATATTTAGTGCAATGGAAAGGATACCCATTCACTGATGCTACCTGGGTGGCGGCACCAGATATTCATGCCGCACGGTTACTAAAACAGTTTCACTGCAAATACCCAGACAAGCCAAGGGGACAGGGGTATATGACTGACAAAACTAATCCCTCTGCTCTCTTTCTTACAGGTGGACCCATGGTAGAGGGGAACTGCCTGTCGAGCCCCTGCCGGGAATCGTCACATATGGGAGGGATGGTGGAAACGCGATCACCGAAGATACCCACAGTGACAACTGGGACGGTGGGAAGTGATCCGGGCAGCGGACAGCACTTGTGAGATATCGGGAGGCAAACAGCAGCAATGGAAAGGCTTCCAGGTCCCCGCGTGGACTGTCGGCTTCTGATGATGTCACGGAACACAGGAGACACACGGAGGCGGGAAATACAAAGAACCGACAAACAGCTAATGGGGGTTGATTTAGCTGCCAGATGGTGGTTCAAACAGGAAATAATGTATAAATAGGGCTGAGTGGCGGCTGCTCTCAGCACTGACTTTGAACCTATTACTCTACTTGTTCTGTGATTTGGCTGTGCTCATTGATTAAAAGCCTTGAAAACTATCTTCGTCTACTGGTGTTTTGTGGAGCCGCACGGACTGGGAATTGACAAGCCAAGATCTACTACTACAAGATGCGAACGAGTACAATTAATGATCTTGGACCAATAACCAAGAAAGGGCAATTTTTATTCCCTCATTAGGCATTCCTCTTCAACTTCTGCAAAAGTCATGACAGTGGATGATTGACTCTCATCTGATAATCAGGAAAAGGTAAATTTTACGCCTCCAGTGAAGACGACGGAAAGCTGAGTGGTCTTGCATTGAGCGCCAGGAAGAGGTATGTTCTCCTCCTGCAATACAAAAGAGAGGCATCTGAGTGACCTAAGCCAGTTCTCCCAAAAAAAGGGGAGTTGTACACTTCCAAGATGCGAACGAGTTGAATTAACGATATTTGACAAATAACTAAGAAAGAAGAATTTTCATTACTTCATTAGGCATTCTACTTCTGCAAATCCCATGAGATTGGATGAGTGACTGTGGGCTGATCATCACGAAAAGGTGAGTTTTACGCCTCCGGTGGTTCCGACAGACAGCTGAGTGGTCTTGAATAGAGCGCCAGGATCAGGTAAGTTCTCCTCCTGCAACACGGAAGACAGGTATCTGAGTGACCTAGGCGAGTTCCCCACGAAAAGGTGAGTTCTACTCCTATCACATGCACAGGAAATGAATTAACGATTTTAGACCAATAACAAAGAAAGGACAATTTTTACTCCTTCATTAGGCATTCTTCTATTTCTGCAAAACCCATGAGAGTGGATGAGGGACTGTGGTCTGATCAACAGAAAAAGGTGAGTTTTACACCTCCAGTGAAGACAGCAGGCAGCTAAGTGATCTTGCATAGAGCGCCGGGAAAAGGTAAGTTCTCCGCCTGCAATATGGAAGACAGATGTCTCAGTGACCTAGGCCAGTTCTCCACGAAAAGGTGAGTTCTACACTTAGAAGATGAGAAAGAGTTGAATTAATCATATTGGAGCAATAACTAAGAAAGACCAAATTTTATTCCTTCATTAGGCATCCTTCTTCTACTTCTGCAAATCCCATGAAAGTGGATAAGTGACTGTGGACTGATCAACACGAAAAGGTGAGTTTTACGCCTCCGGTGGTTCCGACAGACAACTGAGTGGTCTTCAATAGAGCGCCAGGATCAGGTAAGTTCTCCTCCTCCAATTTGGAAGACAGGCGTCTGAGTGACCTAGGACATTTCCCCATGAAAAGGTGAGTTCTACTCCTACCACATGCACAGGAAATGAATTAGTGATGCTAAACGAAGGACAAAAGAAAGAACCATTTTCATTCCTTCCTTAGGCATTCGTCTTCTACTTCTGCAAAGCCCATGAGAGTGGATGAATGACTGTGGGTTGATCTCCAGGAAATGGTGAGTTTAATGCCTCCAGTGGAGACGATAGACAGCTGAGTGATCTTCCACATAGCGCCAGGAACAGGTAAGTTCTCCTCCAGAAATACAAAAGACAGACGTCTGAGAGACTTAGGCCAGTTCTCTACGAAAAGGTGAGTTCTACTCCTACCACGTGCACAGGAAATGAATTAATGATGCTAAACCAATGACAAAAGAAAGAACAATTTTCATTCCTTCATTAGGCATTCGTCTTCTGCAAAGCCCATGAGAGTGTATGAATGACTGTGGGTTGATCTCCAGGAAAAGGTGAGTTTTATTCCTCCAGTGAAGACGAAAGACAGCTGAGTGATCTTCCACAGAGGGCCAGGAACAGGTAAGTTCTCCTCCAGAAGTAGGGAAGACAGACGTCTGAGTGACCTTGCCAGTTATCCCCGAAAAGGTGAGTTCTACACTTACAAGATGTGAACGAGTTGAATTAATGATATTGGACCAATAACTAAAAAAGAACAATTTTCATTCCTTTATTAGGCATTTTTATTATACTTCTGCAAAACCTATGAGAGTTGATGAGTGACTGTGGGCTGATCACCACGAAAAGGTGAGTTTTAAGCCTCCGGTGGTTCCCACAGACAACTGAGTGGTCTTGAATAGAGCGCCAGAATGAGGTAAGTTCTCCTCCTCCAATTTGGAAGACGGCCGTCTGAGTGATCTAGGCCAGTTCCCCACGAAAAGGTGAGTTCTACTCCTACCACATGCACACGAAATGAATTAGGAATGCTAAACCAATGACAAAAGAAAGAACAATTTTCATTCCTTCCTTAGGCATTCGTCTTCTACTTCTGCTAAGCCAATGAGAGTGGAAGAATGACTGTGCGTTGATCTCCAGGAAAAGGTGAGTTTTATGCCACCACTGTAGATGACAGACAGCTGAGTGATCTTCCACAGAGCGCCGGGAACAGGTAAGTTCTCCTCCAGAAATACGGAAGACAGACGTTTGAGTGACCTAGGCCAGTTGGGGAGAAAAAGGTGAGTTCTACACTTACAAGATGCGATCGAGTTGAATTAATGATATTGGACCAATAACTAAGAAAGAACAATTTTCATTCCTTCATTAGGCATTCTTCTTCTACTTCTGCACAACCCATGAGAGTGGATGAGTGACTGTGAGCTGATCACCACGAAAAGGTGAGTTTTACGCCTCTGGTGTTTCCGACAGACAGGTGAGTGGTCTTGAATAGAGCGCCAGGATCAGATAAGTTCTCCTCCTCCAATTTGGAAGACAGGAGTCTGAGTGACCTAGGCCAGTTCCCCACGAAAAGGTGAGTTCTACTCTTACCACATGCACAGAAAATGAATTAGTGATGGTAAACCAATGACAAAAGAAGGAACAATTTTCATTCCTTCCGTAGGCATTTGTCTTCTACTTCTGCAAAGCCCATGAGAGTGGATGAATGACTGTGGGTTGATCTCCAGGAAAAGGTTAGTTTTATGCCTCCAGTGGAGACGACAGAAAGCTGAGTGTTCTTGAATAGAGCGCCAGGATCAGGTAAGTTCTCCTCCTCCAATTTGGAAGACAGGAGTCTGAGTGACCTAGGCCAGTTCCCCACGAAAAGGTGACTTCTACTCTTACCACATGCACAGAAAATGAATTAGTGATGGTAAACCAATGACAAAAGAAGGAACAATTTTCATTCCTTCATTAGGGATTCGTGTTCTACTTCTGCAAAATCGATGAGAGTGGATGAATGACTGCAGGTTGATCACCAGGAAAACGTGAGTTTTATGCCTCCAGTGAAGACGAAAGACAGCTGAGTGATCTTCCTCAGAGCGCCAGGAACAGGTAAGTTCTCCTCCAGAAATACGATAGACAGACGTCTGAGTGACCTAGGCCAGTTCTCCACGAAAAGGTGAGTTCTACACTTAAAAGATGCGAACGAGTTGAATTAATGATATTGGACCAATAACTAAGAAAGAACAATTTTCATTCCTTTATTAGGCATTTTTATTATACTTCTGCAAAACCTATGAGAGTGGATGAGTGACTGTGGGCTGATCACCACGAAAAGGTGAGTTTTACGCCTCTGGTGTTTCCGACAGACAGGTGAGTGGTCTTTAATAGACCGCCAGGATCAGGTAAGTTCTCCTCCTCCAATTTGGAAGACGGGCGTCTGAGTGATCTAGGACATTTCCCCATGAAAAGGTGAGTTCTACTCCTACCACATGCACACGAAATGAATTAGTGATGTTAAACCAATGACAAAAGAAAGAACAATTTTCATTCCTTCCGTAGGCATTTGTCTTCTACTTCTGCAAAGCCCATGAGAGTGGATGAATGACTATGGGTTGATCTCCAGGAAAAGGTTAGTTTTATGCCTCCAGTGGAGACGACAGAAAGCTGAGTGTTCTTGAATAGAGCGCCAGGATCAGGTAAGTTCTCCTCCTCCAATTTGGAAGACAGGAGTCTGAGTGACCTAGGCCAGTTCCCCACGAAAAGGTGAGTTCTACTCTTACCACATGCACAGGAAATGAATTAGTGTTGGTAAACCAATGACAAAAGAAAGAACAATTTTCATTCCTTCCGTAGGCATTTGTCTTCTACTTCTGCAAAGCCCATGAGAGTGGATGAATGACTATGGGTTGATCTCCAGGAAAAGGTTAGTTTTATGCCTCCAGTGGAGACGACAGAAAGCTGAGTGTTCTTGAATAGAGCGCCAGGATCAGGTAAGTTCTCCTCCTCCAATTTGGAAGACAGGAGTCTGAGTGACCTAGGCCAGTTCCCCACGAAAAGGTGAGTTCTACTCTTACCACATGCACAGGAAATGAATTAGTGATGGTAAACCAATGACAAAAGAAGGAACAATTTTCATTCCTTCATTAGGGATTCGTGTTCTACTTCTGCAAAATCGATGAGAGTGGATGAATGACTGCGGGTTGATCACCAGGAAAACGTGAGTTTTATGCCTCCAGTGAAGACGAAAGACAGCTGAGTGATCTTCCTCAGAGCGCCAGGAACAGGTAAGTTCTCCTCCAGAAATACGGAAGACAGATGTCTGATTGACCTAGGCCAGTTCTCCACGAAAAGGTGAGTTCTACACTTACAAGATGCGAACGAGTTGAATTAATGATATTGGACCAATAACTAAGAAAGAACAATTTTCATTACTTCATTAGGCATTCTACTTCTGCAAATCCCATGAGATTGGATGAGTGACTGTGGGCTGATCACCACGAAAAGGTGAGTTTTACGCCTCCGGTGGTTCTGACAGACAGCTGGTTGGTCTTGAATAGAGCGCCAGGATCAGGTAAGTTCTCCTCCTCCAATTTGGAAGACAGGCGTCTGAGTGACCTAGGACATTTCCCCATGAACAGGTGAGTTCTACTCCTACCACATGCACAGGAAATGAATTAGTGATGCTAAACCAATGACAAAAGAAAGAACAATTTTCATTCCTTCCTTAGACATTCATCTTCTACTTCTGCAAAGCCCATGAGAGTGGATGAATGACTATGGGTTGATCTCCAGGAAAAGGTTAGTTTTATGCCTCCAGTGGAGACGACAGAAAGCTGAGTGTTCTTGAATAGAGCGCCAGGATCAGGTAAGTTCTCCTCCTCCAATTTGGAAGACAGGAGTCTGAGTGACCTAGGCCAGTTCCCCACGAAAAGGTGAGTTCTACTCTTACCACATGCACAGGAAATGAATTAGTGTTGGTAAACCAATGACAAAAGAAAGAACAATTTTCATTCCTTCCGTAGGCATTTGTCTTCTACTTCTGCAAAGCCCATGAGAGTGGATGAATGACTATGGGTTGATCTCCAGGAAAAGGTTAGTTTTATGCCTCCAGTGGAGACGACAGAAAGCTGAGTGTTCTTGAATAGAGCGCCAGGATCAGGTAAGTTCTCCTCCTCCAATTTGGAAGACAGGCATCTGAGTGACCTAGGACATTTCCCCATGAACAGGTGAGTTCTACTCCTACCACATGCACAGGAAATGAATTAGTGATGCTAAACCAATGACAAAAGAAATAACAATTTTCATTCCTTCCTTAGACATTCATCTTCTACTTCTGCAAAGCCCATGAGAGTGGATGAATGACTGTGGGTTGATCTCCAGGAAAATGTGAGTTTTATTCCTCCAGTGAAGACGAAAAACAGCTAAGTGATTTCTCCTCAGAGCGCCAGGAACAGGTAAGTTCTCCTCCAGAAATACGATAGACAGACGTCTGAGTGACCTAGGCCAGTTTTCCACGAAAAGGTGAGTTCTTCACTTACAAGATGCGAACATGTTGAATTAATGATATTGGATCAATAACTAAGAAAGAACAATTTCAATTCCTTCATTAGGCATTCTTCTTCAACTTCTGCAAAACCCATGAGAGTGGATGAGTGACTGTGAGCTGATCACCACGAAAAGGTGAATTTTACGCCTCTGGTGGTTCTGAGAGACAGCTGAGTGGTCTTGAATAGAGCGCCAGGATCAGGTAAGTTCTCCTCCTCCAATTTGGAAGACAGGAGTCTGAGTGACCTAGGACAGTTCCCCACGAAAAGGTGAGTTCTACTCTTACCACATGCACAGAAAATGAATTAGTGATGGTAAACCAATGACAAAAGAAGGAACAATTTTCATTCCTTCCGTAGGCATTTGTCTTCTACTTCTGCAAAGCCCATGAGAGTGGATGAATGACTGTGGGTTGATCTCCAGGAAAAGGTTAGTTTTATGCCTCCAGTGGAGACGACAGAAAGCTGAGTGTTCTTGAATAGAGCGCCAGGATCAGGTAAGTTCTCCTCCTCCAATTTGGAAGACAGGAGTCTGAGTGACCTAGGCCAGTTCCCCACGAAAAGGTGACTTCTACTCTTACCACATGCACAGAAAATGAATTAGTGATGGTAAACCAATGACAAAAGAAGGAACAATTTTCATTCCTTCATTAGGGATTCGTGTTCTACTTCTGCAAAATCGATGAGAGTGGATGAATGACTGAAGGTTGATCACCAGGAAAACGTGAGTTTTATGCCTCCAGTGAAGACGAAAGACAGCTGAGTGATCTTCCTCAGAGCGCCAGGAACAGGTAAGTTCTCCTCCAGAAATACGATAGACAGACGTCTGAGTGACCTAGGCCAGTTCTCCACGAAAAGGTAAGTTCTACACTTAAAAGATGTGAACGAGTTGAATTAATGATATTGGACCAATAACTAAGAGAGAACAATTTTCATTCCTTCCTTAGACATTCTTCTTCTACTTCTGCAAAAGCTATTAGAGTGTTTGAGTGACTGTGGGCTGATCAGCACGAAAATCTGAATTGTAAGCCTCCAGTGGTTCCGACAGACAGCTGAGTGGTCTTGAATAGAGCGCCAGGATCACGTAAGTTCTCCTCCTCCAATTTGGAAGACAGGCGTCTGAGTGACCTAGGACATTTCCCCATGAACAGGTGAGTTCTACTCCTACCACATGCACAGGAAATGAATTAGTGATGCTAAACCAATGACAAATGAAAGAACAATTTTCATTCCTTCCTAAGGCATTCGTCTTCTACTTCTGCAAAGCCCATGAGAGTGGATGAATGACTGTGGGTTGATCTCCAGGAAAATGTGAGTTTTATTCCTCCAGTGAAGACGAAAAACAGCTAAGTGATCATCCTCAGAGCGCCAGGAACAGGTAAGTTCTCCTTCAGAAATACGATAGACAGATGTCTGAGTGACCTAGGCCAGTTTTCCACGAAAAGGTGAGTTCTTCACTTACAAGATGCGAACCAGTTGAATTAATAACTAAGAAAGAACAATTTTAATTCCTTCATTAGGCATTCTTCTTCAACTTCTGCAAAACCCATGAGAGTGGATGAGTGACTGTGAGCTGATCACCACGAAAAGGTGAATTTTACGCCTCTGGTGGTTCTGACAGATAGCTGAGTGGTCTTGAATAGAGCGCCAGGATCAGGTAAGTTCTCCTCCTCCAATTTGGAAGACGGGCGTCTGAGTGACCTAGGACATTTCCCCATGAACAGGTGAGTTCTACTCCTACCACATGCACAGGAAATGAATTAGTGATGCTAAACCAATGACAAAAGAAAGAACAATTTTCATTCCTTCCTTAGACATTCGTCTTCTACTTCTGCAAAGCCCATGAGAGTGGATGAATAACTGTGGATTGATCTCAAGGAAAAGGTGAGTTTTATGCCTCCGGTGAAGATGAAAGACAGCTGTGTGATCTTTTACAGAGCGCCAGGAACAGGTAAGTTCTCCTCCAGAAATACGGGAGACAGACGTCTGAGAGACCTCGGCCAGTTCTCCACGAAAAGATGAGTTCTACTTTTACAAGATGCAAACGAGTTGAATTAATGATATTGGACCAATAACTAAGAAAGAACAATTTTCATTCCTTCATTAGGCATTCTTCTTCTACTTCTGCAAATCCCATGAAAGTGGATAAGTGACTGTGGACTGATCAACACGAAAAGGTGAATTTTACGCCTCCGGTGGTTCCGACAGACAGCTGAGTGGTCTTGAATAGAGCGCCAGGATCAGGTAAGTTCTCCTCCTCCAATTTGGAAGACAGGTGTCTGAGTGACCTAGGACATTTCCCCATGAAAATGTGAGTTCTACTCCTACCACATGCACACAAAATGAATTAGTGATGCTAAACCAATGACAAAAGAAAGAACAATTTTCATTCCTTCCGTAGGCATTTGTCTTCTACTTCTGCAAAGCCCATGAGAGTGGATGAATGACTGTGCGTTGATCTCCAGGAAAAGGTTAGTTTTATGCCTCCAGTGGAGACGACAGACAGCTGAGTGATCTTCCACAGAGCGCCAGGAAAAGGTAAGTTCTCCTCCAAAAATACAGAAGACAGACGTCTGAGTGACCTAGGCCGGTTCTCCACGAAAAGGTGAGTTCTACACTTACAAGATGCGATCGAGTTGAATTAATGATATTGGACCAATAACTAAGAAAGAACAATTTTCATTCCTTCATTAGGCATTCTTCTTCTACTTCTGCACAACCCATGAGAGTGGATGAGTGACTGTGGGCTGATCACCACGAAAAGGTGAGTTTTAAGCCTCCTGTGGTTCCCATAGACAACTGAGTGGTTTTGAATAGAGCGCTAGGATCAGGTAAGTTCTCCTCCTCCAATTTGGAAGACAGGAGTCTGAGTGACCTAGGCCAGTTCCCCACGAAAAGGTGAATTCTACTCTTACCAAATGCACAGGAAATGAATTAGTGATGGTAAACCAATGACAAAAGAAAGAACAATTTTGATTCCTTCATTAGGCATTCGTGTTCTACTTCTGCAAAATCGATGAGAGTGGATGAATGACTGCGGGTTGATCACCAGGAAAACGTGAGTTTTATGCCTCCAGTGAAGACGAAAGACAGCTGAGTGATCTTCCTCAGAGCGCTAGGAACAGGTAAGTTCTCCTCCAGAAATACGATAGACAGACGTCTGAGTGACCTAGGCCAGTTCTCCACGAAAAGGTGAGTTCTACACTTAAAAGATGCGAACGAGTTGAATTAATGATATTGGACCAATAACTAAGAAAGAACAATTTTCATTCCTTCATTAGTCATTCTTCTTCTACTTCTGCAAAGCCCATGAGAGTGGATGAGTGACTGTGAGCTGATCACCACGAAAAGGTGAGTTTTACGCCTCCTGTGGTTCCGACAGACAGCTGAGTGGTCATGAATAGAGCGCCAGGATCAGGTAAGTTCTCCTCCTCCAATTTGTAAGACAGGTGTCTGAGTGACCTAGGACATTTCCCCACGAAAAGGTGAGTTCTACTCCTACCACATGCACAGGAAAAGAATTAGTGATGCTAAACCAATGACGAAAGAACAATTTTCATTCCTTCATTAGGGATTCGTGTTCTACTTCTGCAAAATGGATGAGAGTGGATGAATGACTGTGGGTTGATCTCCAGGAAAAGGTGAGTTTTATGCCTCCAGTGGATACGACAGACAGCTGAGTGATCTTCCACAGAGCGCCAGGAACAGGTAAGTTCTCCTCCAGAAATAGGGAAGACAGACGTCTGAGTGACCTAGGCCGGTTATCTCCAAAAAGTGAGTTCTACACTTACAAGATGCGAACGAGTTGAATTAATGATATTGGACCAATAACTAAGAAAGAACAATTTTCATTCCTTTATTAGGCGTTTTTATTATACTTCTGCAAAACCTATGAGAGTGGATGAGTGACTGTGGGCTGATCACCACGAAAAGGTGAGTTTTACGCCTCTGGTGGTTCCGACAGACAGGTGAGTGGTCTTGAATAGAGCGCCAGGATCAGGTAAGTTCTCCTCCTCCAATTTGGAAGACAGGCGTCTGAGTGACCTAGGACATTTCCCCATGAAAAGGTGAGTTCTACTCCTACCACATGGACAGGAAATGAATTAGTGATGCTAAACCAATGACAAAAGAAAGAACAATTTTCATTCCTTCCTTAGGCATTCGTCTTCTACTGCTGCAAAGCCCATGAGAGTGGATGAATGACTGTGGGTTGATCTCAGGAAAAGGTTAGTTTTATGCCTCCAGTGGAGACGAGAGACAGCTGAGTGATCTTCCACAGAGCGCCAGGAAAAGGTAAGTTCTCCTCCAAAAATACGGCAGACAGACGTCTTAGTGACCTAGGCCAGTTCTCCACAAAAAGGTGAGTTCTACACTTACAAGATGTGAACGAGTTGAATTAATGATATTGGACCAATAACTAAGAAAGAACAATTTTCATTCCTTCCTTAGTCATTCTTCTTCTACTTCTGCAAATCCCATGAAAGTGGATAAGTGACTGTGGACTGATCACCACGAAAAGGTGAGTTTTACGCCTCCGCTGGTTCCGACAGATAGCTGAGTGGTCTTGAATAGAGCGCCCGGATCAGGTAAGTTCTCCTCCTCCAATTTGGAAGACAGGAGTCTGAGTGACCTAGGACATTTCCCCACGAAAAGGTGAGTTCTACTCCTACCACATGATCAGGAAATGAATTAGTGATGCTAAACCAATGACAAAAGATAGAACAATTTTCATTCCTTCATTAGGCATTCGTCTTCTGCAAAGCCCATGAGAGTGGATGAATGACTGTGGGTTGATCTCCAGGAAAAGGTGAGTTTTATGCCTCCAGTGAAGACGAAAGACAGCTGAGTGATCTTCCACAGAGCGCCAGGAACAGGTAAGTTCTCCTCCAGAAATACGGAAGACAGACGTCTGAGTGACCTTGGCCAGTTATCCCCAAAAAGGCGAGTTCTACATTTACAAGATGCGAACGAGTTGAATTAATGATATTGGACCAATAACTAAGAAAGAACAATTTTCATTCCTTTATTAGGCGTTTTTATTATACTTCTGCAAAACCTATGAGAGTGGATGAGTGACTGTGGGCTGATCACCACAAAAAGGTGAGTTTTACGCCTCTGGTGGTTCCGACAGATAGGTGAGTGGTCTTTAATAGACCGCCAGGATCAGGTAAGTTCTCCTCCTCCAATTTGGACGATGGGCGTCAGAGTGATCTAGGCCAGTTCCCCACGAAAAGGTGAGTTCTACTCCTACCACATGCACAGGAAATGAATTAGTGATGCTAAACCAATGACAAAAGAAAGAACAATTTTCATTCCTTCCTTAGACATTCGTCTTCTGCAAAGC
The DNA here is from genome assembly GCA_030761175.1 of Masticophis lateralis. NCBI lineage: Eukaryota > Metazoa > Chordata > Lepidosauria > Squamata > Colubridae > Masticophis > Masticophis lateralis. The sequence goes on from JAUDYJ010000003.1 coordinate 129,264,382, forward strand.
CCATGAGAGTGGATGAATAACTGTCGATTGATCTCAAGGAAAATGTGAGTTTTATGCCTCCAGCGAAGACGAAAGACAGCTGTGTGATCTTTTACAGAGCGCCAGAAACAGGTAAGTTCTCCTCCAGAAATACAGAAGACAGACGTCTGAGTGACCTAGGCCAGTTCTCCACGAAAAGGTGAGTTCTACACTTACAAGATGCAAACGAGTTCAATTAATGATATTGGACCAATAACTAAGAAAGAACAATTTTCATTCCTTCATTAGGCATTCTACTTCTGCAAAAGCCATTAGAGTGGTTGAGTGACTGTGGGCTGATCAGCACGAAAATCTGAATTGTAAGCCTCCAGTGGTTCCGACAGACAGCTGAGTGGTCTTGAATAGAGCGCCAGGATCAGGTAAGTTCTCCTCCTCCAATTTGGAAGACAGGCGTCTGAGTGACCTAGAACATTTCCCCACGAAAAGGTGAGTTCTCCTCCTACCACATGCACACGAAATGAATTAGGGATGCTAAACCAATGACAAAAGAAAGAACCATTTTCATTCCTTCCTTAGGCATTCTTCTACTACTTCTGCAAATCCCATGAAAGTGGATGAATGACTGTGCGTTGATCTCCAGGAAAAGGTGAGTTTTATGCCACCACTGTAGATGACAGACAGCTGAGTGATCTTCCACAGAGCGCCAGGAACAGGTAAGTTCTCCTCCAGAAATACGGAAGACAGACGTTTGAGTGACCTAGGCCAGTTCTCCCCAAAAAGGTGAGTTCTACAATTACAAGATGCGATCGAGTTGAATTAATGATATTGGACCAATAACTAAGAAAGAACAATTTTCATTCCTTTATTAGGCGTTTTTATTATACTTCTGCAAAACCTATTAGAGTGGATGAGTGACTGTGGGCTGATCACCACGAAAAGGTGAGTTTTACGCCTCCTGTGGTTCCGACAGACAGCTGAGTGGTCTTGAATAGAGCGCCAGGATCAGGTAAGTTCTCCTCCTACAATTTGGAAGACAGGCGTCTGAGTGACCTAGGACATTTCCCCACAAAAAGGTGAGTTCTACTCCTACCACATGGACAGGAAAAGAATTAGGGATGCTAAACCAATGACAAAAGAAAGAACAATTTTCATTCCTTCCTTATGCATTCGTCTTCTACTGCTGCAAAGCCCATGAGAGTGGATGAATGACTGTGGGTTGATCTCCAGGAAAAGGTTAGTTTTATGCCTCCAGTGGAGACGAGAGACAGCTGAGTGATCTTCCACAGAGCGCCAGGAACAGGTAAGTTCTCCTCCAGAAATAGGGAAGACAGACGTCTGAGTGACCTAGGCCGGTTATCTCCAAAAAGGTGAGTTCTACACTTACAAGATGCGAACGAGTTGAATTAATGATATTGGACCAATAACTAAGAAAGAAAAATTTTCATTCCTTCCTTAGTCATTCTTCTTCTACTTCTGCAAATCCCATGAAAGTGGATAAGTGACTCTTGGACTGATCACCACGAAAAGGTGAGTTTTACGCCTCCGCTGGTTCCGACAGATAGCTGAGTGGTCTTGAATAGAGCGCCAGGATCAGGTAAGTTCTCCTCCTCCAATTTGGAAGACAGGAGTCTGAGTGACCTAGGACATTTCCCCACGAAAAGGTGAGTTCTACTCCTACCACATGATCAGGAAATGAATTAGTGATGCTAAACCAATGACAAAAGAAAAAACAATTTTCATTCCTTCATTAGGCATTCGTCTTCTGCAAAGCCCATGAGAGTGGATGAATAACTGTCGATTGATCTCAAGGAAAATGTGAGTTTTATGCCTCCAGCGAAGACGAAAGACAGCTGTGTGATCTTTTACAGAGCGCCAGAAACAGGTAAGTTCTCCTCCAGAAATACAGAAGACAGACGTCTGAGTGACCTAGGCCAGTTCTCCACGAAAAGGTGAGTTCTACACTTACAAGATGCAAACGAGTTCAATTAATGATATTGGACCAATAACTAAGAAAGAACAATTTTCATTCCTTCATTAGGCATTCGTCTTCTGCAAAGCCCATGAGAGTGGATGAATGACTGTGGGTTGATCTCCAGGAAAAGGTGAGTTTTATGCCTCCAGTGAAGATGAAAGACAGCTGAGTGATCTTCCACAGAGCGCCAGGAACAGGTAAGTTCTCCTCCAGAAATACGGAAGACAGACGTCTGAGTGACCTTGGCCAGTTATCCCCAAAAAGGCGAGTTCTACATTTACAAGATGCGAACGAGTTGAATTAATGATATTGGACCAATAACTAAGAAAGAACAATTTTCATTCCTTTATTAGGCGTTTTTATTATACTTCTGCAAAACCTATGAGAGTGGATGAGTGACTGTGGGCTGATCACCACAAAAAGGTGAGTTTTACGCCTCTGGTGGTTCCGACAGACAGGTGAGTGGTCTTTAATAGACCGCCAGGATCAGGTAAGTTCTCCTCCTCCAATTTGGAAGACGGGCGTCAGAGTGATCTAGGCCAGTTCCCCACGAAAAGGTGAGTTCTACTCCTACCACATGCACAGGAAATGAATTAGTGATGCTAAACCAATGACAAAAGAAAAAACAATTTTCATTCCTTCATTAGGCATTCGTCTTCTGCAAAGCCCATGAGAGTGGATGAATAACTGTCGATTGATCTCAAGGAAAATGTGAGTTTTATGCCTCCAGCGAAGACGAAAGACAGCTGTGTGATCTTTTACAGAGCGCCAGAAACAGGTAAGTTCTCCTCCAGAAATACAGAAGACAGACGTCTGAGTGACCTAGGCCAGTTCTCCACGAAAAGGTGAGTTCTACACTTACAAGATGCAAACGAGTTCAATTAATGGTATTGGACCAATAACTAAGAAAGAACAATTTTCATTCCTTCATTAGGCATTCTTCTTCTACTTCTGCAAAAGCCATTAGAGTGGTTGAGTGACTGTGGGCTGATCAGCACGAAAATCTGAATTGTAAGCCTCCAGTGGTTCCGACAGACAGCTGAGTGGTCTTGAATAGAGCGCCAGGATCAGGTAAATTCTCCTCCTCCAATTTGGAAGACAGGCGTCTGAGTGACCTAGAACATTTCCCCACGAAAAGGTGAGTTCTCCTCCTACCACATGGACAGGAAATGAATTAGTGATGCTAAGCCAATGACAAAAGAAAGAACAATTTTCATTCCTTCCTTAGGCATTCTTCTACTACTTCTGCAAATCCCATGAAAGTGGGTAAGTGACTGTGGGTTGATCACCACGAAAAGATGAGTTTTACGCCTCCGGTGGTTCCAACAGACAGCTGAGTGGTCTTGAATAGAGCGCCAGGATCAGGTAACTTCACCTCCTCCAATATGGAAGACAGGCGTCTGAGTGACCTAGGAAATTTCCCCACGAAAAGGTGAGTTCTACTCCTACCACATGCACACGAAATGAATTAGGGATGCTAAACCAATGACAAAAGAAAGAACCATTTTCATTCCTTCCTTAGGCATTCGTCTTCTACTTCTGCTAAGTCAATGAGAGTGGATGAATGACTGTGCGTTGATCTCCAGGAAAAGGTGAGTTTTATGCCACCACTGTAGATGACAGACAGCTGAGTGATCTTCCACAGAGCGCCAGGAACAGGTAAGTTCTCCTCCAGAAATACGGAAGACAGACGTTTGAGTGACCTAGGCCAGTTCTCCCCAAAAAGGTGAGTTCTACAATTACAAGATGCGATCGAGTTGAATTAATGATATTGGACCAATAACTAAGAAAGAACAATTTTCATTCCTTTATTAGGCGTTTTTATTATACTTCTGCAAAACCTATTAGAGTGGATGAGTGACTGTGAGCTGATCACCACGAAAAGGTGAGTTTTACGCCTCCTGTGGTTCCGACAGACAGCTGAGTGGTCTTGAATAGAGCGCCAGGATCAGGTAAGTTCTCCTCCTACAATTTGGAAGACAGGCGTCTGAGTGACCTAGGACATTTCCCCACGAAAAGGTGAGTTCTACTCCTACCACATGGACAGGAAAAGAATTAGGGATGCTAAACCAATGACAAAAGAAAGAACAATTTTCATTCCTTCCTTATGCATTCTTCTTCTACTGCTGCAAAGCCCATGAGAGTGGATGAATGACTGTGGGTTGATCTCCAGGAAAAGGTTAGTTTTATGCCTCCAGTGGAGACGAGAGACAGCTGAGTGATCTTCCACAGAGCGCCAGGAACAGGTAAGTTCTCCTCCAGAAATAGGGAAGACAGACGTCTGAGTGACCTAGGCCGGTTATCTCCAAAAAGGTGAGTTCTACACTTACAAGATGCGAACGAGTTGAATTAATGATATTGGACCAATAACTAAGAAAGAACAATTTTCATTCCTTTATTAGGCGTTTTTATTATACTTCTGCAAAACCTATTAGAGTGGATGAGTGACTGTGGGCTGATCACCACGAAAAGGTGAGTTTTACGCCTCCTGTGGTTCCGACAGACAGCTGAGTGGTCTTGAATAGAGCGCCAGGATCAGGTAAGTTCTCCTCCTACAATTTGTAAGACAGGCGTCTGAGTGATCTAGGCCAGTTCCCCACGAAAAGGTGAGTTCTACTACTATCACATGCACAGGAAATAAATTGGTGATGCTAAACCAATGACAAAAGAAAGAACAATTTTCATTCCTTCCTTAGGCATTCGTCTTCTACTGCTGCAAAGCCCATGAGAGTGGATGAATGACTGTGGGTTGATCTCCAGGAAAAGGTTAGTTTTATGCCTCCAGTGGAGACGACAGACAGCTGAGTGATCTTCCACAGAGCGCCAGGAACAGGTAAGTTCTCCTCCAAAAATACGGCAGACAGACGTCTGAGTGACCTAGGCCAGTTGTCCACAAAAAGGTGAGTTCTACACTTCTAAGATGCGAATGAGTTGAATCAATGATTTTGGGTCAATAACTAAGAAAGATCAATTTTTATTCCTTCATTAGGCATACCTCTTCTACTACTGCAAAATCCATGAGAGTGGTTGAATGACTGTGTGCTGATCACCTTGAAAAGGAGAGTCTTACGCTGCCGGTAGAGACAACAGATAGCCGAGTGGTCTTGCATAGAGCGCCAGGAACAGGTAAGTTGTCTTCCACCAATATGGAAGACATGTGTCCGTGTCACCAAGGCCAGTTCTCCACGAAAAGGGGAGTTATACACCTACAAGATGCGTACATGTTGAATTAATGATATTGGACCAATAACTAAGAAAGAACAAATTTTATTCCTTTATTAGGCATATTTATACTACTGCAAAATTGATCGGAATAGTTGAGTGTCTGTGGGCTGATCACCAGAAAAAGGTGAGCCTTAAGCCACCGGTGGAGATGACAGAGAGCTGATTGATCTTCCACAGAATGCCAGGAACACGTAAGATCTCCTCGTGCAATACGGAAGACAGGCATCTGAGTGACTTGGACAAGTTCTCCAGGAAAATGTGAGTTCTACACTTCCAAAATGGGAACGATTTGAATTAATGATCTTGGCCCAATAACTAAGAAAGAACAATTTTATTCCTTCATTCAGCATTGTTCTTCTACTTCTGCAAAACCCATGAAAATGGGAAGTGGCAGAGGAAGTCCCAACGGAAGAGGAGGCATGGGAGGGTATCGACAAACCGGTGGTTAGACCCAAGGTCGGGCAGACATGGAGTGTCAGGTGCCCAGAGGAAGGTCAACAAAACCAGAGACCGAGGACTGGATAGCCAGCCACAGGAGAATGGTGGCACAGCTCATCTCTTACTAGCATTACTGGACCCAGGATGCCATCTCCCTGTCGTGAAGGAACATCTTTTCAGGGGTGGAGGGAGAAGTAAGGTGATGCTGGAGAGGGCACCAAACAAGGTGACTCACCAGCCCCCACTGGGCCATGCGAGGTGGGACAGAAGTGCTGCTGGTATGGTTAGAACACCAGACTCGGCTCCGTTGTGGGCCCTGGGGATGTCGGGCCTCCAGAGAGTCTGTGGCTCACCGACGATACAGGCCACATTTGATGGAAGCCCGGACCGAGTAGCCCTCTTCCTCAGTCAGGTGATAAGCCACATGGACCTATATGGATGTTGGTTCCTCACCCAGTGGGCGATGGTAGTGGCTATTACAGCAGTACTGACAGAGGAGGCAGTGGATTTGGTGCCTGGCCTGAACAGCAATCATTCATGAGAAGTTATAGATCTGGTCTGGTTCTTGTAGGCTCTCAGCTTCTGGTTTGAGGATGAGTCTAGTGCAAAAGTAGCGGAGGGGGAACTCATCGTATTTAGGCAGAGGGGCCGGTCTGCCAAAGACTATGTATGTGAACTCTGGAAGATTGCTGGGCATTTGATGGCATGACCGGAGCGTCTCCTGGTCCATCAATTTCACATGGGACCTCCAGCAGGCCTGTGTGTATCAAGGATTACCTCCTCAGTTGAGTGATTGGTTGAGGATTGGCCCGAGTAATGCCTGAACAGTCTCAAGTGACACAGACTCTTCCAGCAGTTACTGAGACACGAATCAGAGAAATCGGTGTTAAGCCAAGGGAGGGAGGTTTCCGGTGGTGTCCGGGAAAAGCGATGATGAAGAACTGGACAACCCGATGGTGAGCAACACCATCCGTCCCTTCGTAATCCCTATGGTAGTCCGGAACCCTCACTCAGCTAAAAGAATCAGATACGGGGCCATGATGGATTCAGGATGCACCCGTTGCCTAATCTGTCGGACTGTGGTGAACAAATTGAGGATTCACATTATACGGTTGAGAACTCCTTTCATTGGCTGACAAACTGTGCCATTGATTTAATCCCAGGAACCAGGTTGCCAAAACCTTGTATGTACTCAATGACACCAAAAGAACTTCAGGAATTGAGACGATACATTGATAAAAACCAAGCAAGAGGTTTTATCAAAACCAGTAGATCCCGTATGGCAGTACCCGTCCTTTTCAGAGAAAAGAAAGATGGAGGGTTGCATTTGTGCATTGATTTTTGTGGCCTTAATGGAGTGTGTGTGGAGCATTTCTACCCGCTGCCGTTAATAAAGGACCTTCTCTCCACTTTCGCAACAGGCCGCTTCTTCACAAAACGTGACCTACGCGAGGCATATTACAGGGTGCGTATCCGACCAGGGGATGAGTGGAAGAACACGTTCAATTGTCCCCTGGGGATTTACCAATTCCAAGTCATGCCGGTCGGGTTACAGGGCCCCCCTGCGTTGTTTATTAATCAATGAAATGCTGCACGAACATCTATATTGGAGGTCCTTGTGTATCTGAACGACATTTTGATCTATACTCAAACAATGGAAGAGCACACCCGATTGGTTCATCAAGTGTTGGAAAAGTTGTTGGCAGCCAAATTGTTCATGAAAGTATCAAAATGCGAGTTTCAGCGAACAAGATTGGGTTATCTGGGATGTAGAATATGCGTGGAAGGGGTGGAAATGGATCCCCGAAAAGTCCAAGCACTCTTGGAATGGCAAGCTCCAAGGACCAGAAAACAGTTACAGAGGTAAACTTCCTTGGGTTTGCCAATTTCTATCAGCAGTTTGTTCCTTCTTTTGGTAAGGCAGGGTTGCCACTGATGTATTTGTTGCAGACGAAAACCACAACATCAAAACCGAGACCAGGGCAGCCATTGAGTTGGACACCTGAATGTCAAAAGGCGTTAGAGGAGCTAAAAGTACTTTTTTGCACGTGAACCAGTCCTCACCCCGATCCAACTCAAGCATTTATAGTACAGTAGATGCCAGCGATGTAGCTGTAGGAGCTGTTCTATTACAGAAAAATGATTGCGGCCAATTGCAGCCTTGCGCCTACACCTCTTGAAAGCTGACACCTACAGAATGAGAGTGGACAATCTGGGAAAAGGAGGTATTCGCTGTGTGGTGGGCGCTTCTGATTTGGCAACCTCTCCTTGAAGGGGCCCCACCCCCATTTCAGTTATGGATAGATCACAAGAACCTGGAAGCCCTACAAACACCAAGGAGGTTGTCCCCAAAACAAGTAAGGTGGAAGCAGTACTTCCAAAGATCCCCATTCTGCCTAAAGTATGTTCTGGCTGGGAAAAACTTCCTAGCTGATGCTTTGTCCCATATGCTCCAATATAATAGTAAATGGGAGAAGGTAGTGGAAGCTCTCATACCAACCGGTAAGCCATTGAAATGGGTACTAGCTGTTACCAACCCAGACACCTCGTTCCAGACCGAACTAAAGTTGACTATACTGAGTGATCCTTGGCTAGTGAATAACCGGACTCTGGTAACTCACAGGGAGGGTTTGGCATGGAAAGGGAAAAAATTGTATATCCCCAACAGCCTCCGGACTGCTGTGTTGAAACGATGCCAAATCAGCTGGCCATTTCGGGTTTTTGAAGACATTACATTTATTAAGAAGGCCATTTTGGCAGCCAGGGATGTGGGTGGACACTGAGGATTATGTGAAGGGATGTCCAACATGCGCGTCAGCCAAACCGAGGTCAGAAAAACCCATAGGCCTATTACAACCAGTAGCTGATCCAAGTAGGCCATGGGATGAAATCACTATGGATTTCATAGTCGATCACCCTAGTAGTAATGGCTATACGGTGATATGGATGTTGGTGGATTTGTTCTCGAAGTAGGCTCATTTCATGCCATGTAAGGGCATACCTTCCACCCAGCGACTAACAAGCTTGTTTCTTCAAAATACCTACCGCCTACATAGGGTATCCAGGCGCATCGTATCCAACCAGGGTATTCAAGTCACTGCTAGGTTCTGGAGAGAGTTTGTATGTTTGATTGGATTCACCCAATATCTGAGTTCGAAGTTCCATCCCAGCACCAATGGAGCGGCTGAACGAGCCAATGCTATGGTGGTGGAGCCAATGCTGAGGTTTTTACGTGTCATACTAGCAATCAGACTGGTCAAGCCTCTTATTACCTTTCACGGAGGTGGCCTACAATAATGTGGTACGCTGCAGCACCGACCTTTCCCCCTTCCAGGTGGTTTACGGCATGGAATTTCCAGCGATCCCAGAACTAGAACCACATTCACAAATCACAGAGACCCCATCTGGGTGGGCAGAAAAGATCCGACTAGTCTGGCCTAAGGTTAAAACTGCCTTACAGAAGGCTGCAGAAGAATACAAATTATATGCAGACAAGAAGAGGGCAGATCATAAACCATTCCAGCTGGGAGACCGGGTCTACTTGTCAACCAAGTACCTGAAACTCAAAATACTGAGTATGAAACTGGGGCCAAAGTATTTGGGACCATTTAGCATAACCCGAGTGATCAATTCTGTCATGGTTGCTCTAAAACTACCACCACTCTTGAGTAAGATACATCCTGTGTTTCACAGTAGTCTGTTGAAACCTGTAAGAGCCAAAAGGACCAATGACCCTCCTGACCCGCCGGGCCCAGTACATAATGATCACTACGAAATAGATAGTGTCGAGCCAAGCAACAGGCTCGACAACATTACCTGCACAGGGGGGGGGGGGTGTGCACTGGTGATGGGAGCACTCAGGAATAGGCGGACGTGTGCGGGGTGGGGAAGGCGGGGCGACGGTAGTAGGGCTTCAACACACCAACTGCTGTATTCGCTGACCCCCTCACTGCAGAGATGCCGGCACGAGGAGAGGCTGGGAAAACGCTGAGACGCCGAGACCAGCATCCGGAAAGAGGAGGGAGGGTGTGGCTTTAAATACAGGGCGGGGCGGCACAGTAACAAGCTCTTTGCTATAAAACAGCTGCATGCCTACAGAATGTAGCGCTAATTTCAAATCGTTTAACGAGTGCAGTACGTTCCTGGAGCCAGCCGGATAATAAACCAGCATAGCACCGACCTGTGCGCGTGTGTTTCTTGGTGTTGCCGTGCTTAGCCTAGGACGGCTGAGAGGAAATTAGATTTTGCATTCCAGACTACATAGGGGAAAGGTCCAATATTTAGTGCAATGGAAAGGATACCCATTCACTGATGCTACCTGGGTGGCGGCACCAGATATTCATGCCGCACGGTTACTAAAACAGTTTCACTGCAAATACCCAGACAAGCCAAGGGGACAGGGGTATATGACTGACAAAACTAATCCCTCTGCTCTCTTTCTTACAGGTGGACCCATGGTAGAGGGGAACTGCCTGTCGAGCCCCTGCCGGGAATCGTCACATATGGGAGGGATGGTGGAAACGCGATCACCGAAGATACCCACAGTGACAACTGGGACGGTGGGAAGTGATCCGGGCAGCGGACAGCACTTGTGAGATATCGGGAGGCAAACAGCAGCAATGGAAAGGCTTCCAGGTCCCCGCGTGGACTGTCGGCTTCTGATGATGTCACGGAACACAGGAGACACACGGAGGCGGGAAATACAAAGAACCGACAAACAGCTAATGGGGGTTGATTTAGCTGCCAGATGGTGGTTCAAACAGGAAATAATGTATAAATAGGGCTGAGTGGCGGCTGCTCTCAGCACTGACTTTGAACCTATTACTCTACTTGTTCTGTGATTTGGCTGTGCTCATTGATTAAAAGCCTTGAAAACTATCTTCGTCTACTGGTGTTTTGTGGAGCCGCACGGACTGGGAATTGACAAGCCAAGATCTACTACTACAAGATGCGAACGAGTACAATTAATGATCTTGGACCAATAACCAAGAAAGGGCAATTTTTATTCCCTCATTAGGCATTCCTCTTCAACTTCTGCAAAAGTCATGACAGTGGATGATTGACTCTCATCTGATAATCAGGAAAAGGTAAATTTTACGCCTCCAGTGAAGACGACGGAAAGCTGAGTGGTCTTGCATTGAGCGCCAGGAAGAGGTATGTTCTCCTCCTGCAATACAAAAGAGAGGCATCTGAGTGACCTAAGCCAGTTCTCCCAAAAAAAGGGGAGTTGTACACTTCCAAGATGCGAACGAGTTGAATTAACGATATTTGACAAATAACTAAGAAAGAAGAATTTTCATTACTTCATTAGGCATTCTACTTCTGCAAATCCCATGAGATTGGATGAGTGACTGTGGGCTGATCATCACGAAAAGGTGAGTTTTACGCCTCCGGTGGTTCCGACAGACAGCTGAGTGGTCTTGAATAGAGCGCCAGGATCAGGTAAGTTCTCCTCCTGCAACACGGAAGACAGGTATCTGAGTGACCTAGGCGAGTTCCCCACGAAAAGGTGAGTTCTACTCCTATCACATGCACAGGAAATGAATTAACGATTTTAGACCAATAACAAAGAAAGGACAATTTTTACTCCTTCATTAGGCATTCTTCTATTTCTGCAAAACCCATGAGAGTGGATGAGGGACTGTGGTCTGATCAACAGAAAAAGGTGAGTTTTACATCTCCAGTGAAGACAGCAGGCAGCTAAGTGATCTTGCATAGAGCGCCGGGAAAAGGTAAGTTCTCCGCCTGCAATATGGAAGACAGATGTCTCAGTGACCTAGGCCAGTTCTCCACGAAAAGGTGAGTTCTACACTTAGAAGATGAGAAAGAGTTGAATTAATCATATTGGAGCAATAACTAAGAAAGACCAAATTTTATTCCTTCATTAGGCATCCTTCTTCTACTTCTGCAAATCCCATGAAAGTGGATAAGTGACTGTGGACTGATCAACACGAAAAGGTGAGTTTTACGCCTCCGGTGGTTCCGACAGACAACTGAGTGGTCTTCAATAGAGCGCCAGGATCAGGTAAGTTCTCCTCCTCCAATTTGGAAGACAGGCGTCTGAGTGACCTAGGACATTTCCCCATGAAAAGGTGAGTTCTACTCCTACCACATGCACAGGAAATGAATTAGTGATGCTAAACGAAGGACAAAAGAAAGAACCATTTTCATTCCTTCCTTAGGCATTCGTCTTCTACTTCTGCAAAGCCCATGAGAGTGGATGAATGACTGTGGGTTGATCTCCAGGAAATGGTGAGTTTAATGCCTCCAGTGGAGACGATAGACAGCTGAGTGATCTTCCACATAGCGCCAGGAACAGGTAAGTTCTCCTCCAGAAATACAAAAGACAGACGTCTGAGAGACTTAGGCCAGTTCTCTACGAAAAGGTGAGTTCTACTCCTACCACGTGCACAGGAAATGAATTAATGATGCTAAACCAATGACAAAAGAAAGAACAATTTTCATTCCTTCATTAGGCATTCGTCTTCTGCAAAGCCCATGAGAGTGTATGAATGACTGTGGGTTGATCTCCAGGAAAAGGTGAGTTTTATTCCTCCAGTGAAGACGAAAGACAGCTGAGTGATCTTCCACAGAGGGCCAGGAACAGGTAAGTTCTCCTCCAGAAGTAGGGAAGACAGACGTCTGAGTGACCTTGCCAGTTATCCCCGAAAAGGTGAGTTCTACACTTACAAGATGTGAACGAGTTGAATTAATGATATTGGACCAATAACTAAAAAAGAACAATTTTCATTCCTTTATTAGGCATTTTTATTATACTTCTGCAAAACCTATGAGAGTTGATGAGTGACTGTGGGCTGATCACCACGAAAAGGTGAGTTTTAAGCCTCCGGTGGTTCCCACAGACAACTGAGTGGTCTTGAATAGAGCGCCAGAATGAGGTAAGTTCTCCTCCTCCAATTTGGAAGACGGCCGTCTGAGTGATCTAGGCCAGTTCCCCACGAAAAGGTGAGTTCTACTCCTACCACATGCACACGAAATGAATTAGGAATGCTAAACCAATGACAAAAGAAAGAACAATTTTCATTCCTTCCTTAGGCATTCGTCTTCTACTTCTGCTAAGCCAATGAGAGTGGAAGAATGACTGTGCGTTGATCTCCAGGAAAAGGTGAGTTTTATGCCACCACTGTAGATGACAGACAGCTGAGTGATCTTCCACAGAGCGCCGGGAACAGGTAAGTTCTCCTCCAGAAATACGGAAGACAGACGTTTGAGTGACCTAGGCCAGTTGGGGAGAAAAAGGTGAGTTCTACACTTACAAGATGCGATCGAGTTGAATTAATGATATTGGACCAATAACTAAGAAAGAACAATTTTCATTCCTTCATTAGGCATTCTTCTTCTACTTCTGCACAACCCATGAGAGTGGATGAGTGACTGTGAGCTGATCACCACGAAAAGGTGAGTTTTACGCCTCTGGTGTTTCCGACAGACAGGTGAGTGGTCTTGAATAGAGCGCCAGGATCAGATAAGTTCTCCTCCTCCAATTTGGAAGACAGGAGTCTGAGTGACCTAGGCCAGTTCCCCACGAAAAGGTGAGTTCTACTCTTACCACATGCACAGAAAATGAATTAGTGATGGTAAACCAATGACAAAAGAAGGAACAATTTTCATTCCTTCCGTAGGCATTTGTCTTCTACTTCTGCAAAGCCCATGAGAGTGGATGAATGACTGTGGGTTGATCTCCAGGAAAAGGTTAGTTTTATGCCTCCAGTGGAGACGACAGAAAGCTGAGTGTTCTTGAATAGAGCGCCAGGATCAGGTAAGTTCTCCTCCTCCAATTTGGAAGACAGGAGTCTGAGTGACCTAGGCCAGTTCCCCACGAAAAGGTGACTTCTACTCTTACCACATGCACAGAAAATGAATTAGTGATGGTAAACCAATGACAAAAGAAGGAACAATTTTCATTCCTTCATTAGGGATTCGTGTTCTACTTCTGCAAAATCGATGAGAGTGGATGAATGACTGCAGGTTGATCACCAGGAAAACGTGAGTTTTATGCCTCCAGTGAAGACGAAAGACAGCTGAGTGATCTTCCTCAGAGCGCCAGGAACAGGTAAGTTCTCCTCCAGAAATACGATAGACAGACGTCTGAGTGACCTAGGCCAGTTCTCCACGAAAAGGTGAGTTCTACACTTAAAAGATGCGAACGAGTTGAATTAATGATATTGGACCAATAACTAAGAAAGAACAATTTTCATTCCTTTATTAGGCATTTTTATTATACTTCTGCAAAACCTATGAGAGTGGATGAGTGACTGTGGGCTGATCACCACGAAAAGGTGAGTTTTACGCCTCTGGTGTTTCCGACAGACAGGTGAGTGGTCTTTAATAGACCGCCAGGATCAGGTAAGTTCTCCTCCTCCAATTTGGAAGACGGGCGTCTGAGTGATCTAGGACATTTCCCCATGAAAAGGTGAGTTCTACTCCTACCACATGCACACGAAATGAATTAGTGATGTTAAACCAATGACAAAAGAAAGAACAATTTTCATTCCTTCCGTAGGCATTTGTCTTCTACTTCTGCAAAGCCCATGAGAGTGGATGAATGACTATGGGTTGATCTCCAGGAAAAGGTTAGTTTTATGCCTCCAGTGGAGACGACAGAAAGCTGAGTGTTCTTGAATAGAGCGCCAGGATCAGGTAAGTTCTCCTCCTCCAATTTGGAAGACAGGAGTCTGAGTGACCTAGGCCAGTTCCCCACGAAAAGGTGAGTTCTACTCTTACCACATGCACAGGAAATGAATTAGTGTTGGTAAACCAATGACAAAAGAAAGAACAATTTTCATTCCTTCCGTAGGCATTTGTCTTCTACTTCTGCAAAGCCCATGAGAGTGGATGAATGACTATGGGTTGATCTCCAGGAAAAGGTTAGTTTTATGCCTCCAGTGGAGACGACAGAAAGCTGAGTGTTCTTGAATAGAGCGCCAGGATCAGGTAAGTTCTCCTCCTCCAATTTGGAAGACAGGAGTCTGAGTGACCTAGGCCAGTTCCCCACGAAAAGGTGAGTTCTACTCTTACCACATGCACAGGAAATGAATTAGTGATGGTAAACCAATGACAAAAGAAGGAACAATTTTCATTCCTTCATTAGGGATTCGTGTTCTACTTCTGCAAAATCGATGAGAGTGGATGAATGACTGCGGGTTGATCACCAGGAAAACGTGAGTTTTATGCCTCCAGTGAAGACGAAAGACAGCTGAGTGATCTTCCTCAGAGCGCCAGGAACAGGTAAGTTCTCCTCCAGAAATACGGAAGACAGATGTCTGATTGACCTAGGCCAGTTCTCCACGAAAAGGTGAGTTCTACACTTACAAGATGCGAACGAGTTGAATTAATGATATTGGACCAATAACTAAGAAAGAACAATTTTCATTACTTCATTAGGCATTCTACTTCTGCAAATCCCATGAGATTGGATGAGTGACTGTGGGCTGATCACCACGAAAAGGTGAGTTTTACGCCTCCGGTGGTTCTGACAGACAGCTGGTTGGTCTTGAATAGAGCGCCAGGATCAGGTAAGTTCTCCTCCTCCAATTTGGAAGACAGGCGTCTGAGTGACCTAGGACATTTCCCCATGAACAGGTGAGTTCTACTCCTACCACATGCACAGGAAATGAATTAGTGATGCTAAACCAATGACAAAAGAAAGAACAATTTTCATTCCTTCCTTAGACATTCATCTTCTACTTCTGCAAAGCCCATGAGAGTGGATGAATGACTATGGGTTGATCTCCAGGAAAAGGTTAGTTTTATGCCTCCAGTGGAGACGACAGAAAGCTGAGTGTTCTTGAATAGAGCGCCAGGATCAGGTAAGTTCTCCTCCTCCAATTTGGAAGACAGGAGTCTGAGTGACCTAGGCCAGTTCCCCACGAAAAGGTGAGTTCTACTCTTACCACATGCACAGGAAATGAATTAGTGTTGGTAAACCAATGACAAAAGAAAGAACAATTTTCATTCCTTCCGTAGGCATTTGTCTTCTACTTCTGCAAAGCCCATGAGAGTGGATGAATGACTATGGGTTGATCTCCAGGAAAAGGTTAGTTTTATGCCTCCAGTGGAGACGACAGAAAGCTGAGTGTTCTTGAATAGAGCGCCAGGATCAGGTAAGTTCTCCTCCTCCAATTTGGAAGACAGGCATCTGAGTGACCTAGGACATTTCCCCATGAACAGGTGAGTTCTACTCCTACCACATGCACAGGAAATGAATTAGTGATGCTAAACCAATGACAAAAGAAATAACAATTTTCATTCCTTCCTTAGACATTCATCTTCTACTTCTGCAAAGCCCATGAGAGTGGATGAATGACTGTGGGTTGATCTCCAGGAAAATGTGAGTTTTATTCCTCCAGTGAAGACGAAAAACAGCTAAGTGATTTCTCCTCAGAGCGCCAGGAACAGGTAAGTTCTCCTCCAGAAATACGATAGACAGACGTCTGAGTGACCTAGGCCAGTTTTCCACGAAAAGGTGAGTTCTTCACTTACAAGATGCAAACATGTTGAATTAATGATATTGGATCAATAACTAAGAAAGAACAATTTCAATTCCTTCATTAGGCATTCTTCTTCAACTTCTGCAAAACCCATGAGAGTGGATGAGTGACTGTGAGCTGATCACCACGAAAAGGTGAATTTTACGCCTCTGGTGGTTCTGAGAGACAGCTGAGTGGTCTTGAATAGAGCGCCAGGATCAGGTAAGTTCTCCTCCTCCAATTTGGAAGACAGGAGTCTGAGTGACCTAGGACAGTTCCCCACGAAAAGGTGAGTTCTACTCTTACCACATGCACAGAAAATGAATTAGTGATGGTAAACCAATGACAAAAGAAGGAACAATTTTCATTCCTTCCGTAGGCATTTGTCTTCTACTTCTGCAAAGCCCATGAGAGTGGATGAATGACTGTGGGTTGATCTCCAGGAAAAGGTTAGTTTTATGCCTCCAGTGGAGACGACAGAAAGCTGAGTGTTCTTGAATAGAGCGCCAGGATCAGGTAAGTTCTCCTCCTCCAATTTGGAAGACAGGAGTCTGAGTGACCTAGGCCAGTTCCCCACGAAAAGGTGACTTCTACTCTTACCACATGCACAGAAAATGAATTAGTGATGGTAAACCAATGACAAAAGAAGGAACAATTTTCATTCCTTCATTAGGGATTCGTGTTCTACTTCTGCAAAATCGATGAGAGTGGATGAATGACTGAAGGTTGATCACCAGGAAAACGTGAGTTTTATGCCTCCAGTGAAGACGAAAGACAGCTGAGTGATCTTCCTCAGAGCGCCAGGAACAGGTAAGTTCTCCTCCAGAAATACGATAGACAGACGTCTGAGTGACCTAGGCCAGTTCTCCACGAAAAGGTAAGTTCTACACTTAAAAGATGTGAACGAGTTGAATTAATGATATTGGACCAATAACTAAGAGAGAACAATTTTCATTCCTTCCTTAGACATTCTTCTTCTACTTCTGCAAAAGCTATTAGAGTGTTTGAGTGACTGTGGGCTGATCAGCACGAAAATCTGAATTGTAAGCCTCCAGTGGTTCCGACAGACAGCTGAGTGGTCTTGAATAGAGCGCCAGGATCACGTAAGTTCTCCTCCTCCAATTTGGAAGACAGGCGTCTGAGTGACCTAGGACATTTCCCCATGAACAGGTGAGTTCTACTCCTACCACATGCACAGGAAATGAATTAGTGATGCTAAACCAATGACAAAAGAAAGAACAATTTTCATTCCTTCCTAAGGCATTCGTCTTCTACTTCTGCAAAGCCCATGAGAGTGGATGAATGACTGTGGGTTGATCTCCAGGAAAATGTGAGTTTTATTCCTCCAGTGAAGACGAAAAACAGCTAAGTGATCATCCTCAGAGCGCCAGGAACAGGTAAGTTCTCCTTCAGAAATACGATAGACAGACGTCTGAGTGACCTAGGCCAGTTTTCCACGAAAAGGTGAGTTCTTCACTTACAAGATGCGAACCAGTTGAATTAATAACTAAGAAAGAACAATTTTAATTCCTTCATTAGGCATTCTTCTTCAACTTCTGCAAAACCCATGAGAGTGGATGAGTGACTGTGAGCTGATCACCACGAAAAGGTGAATTTTACGCCTCTGGTGGTTCTGACAGATAGCTGAGTGGTCTTGAATAGAGCGCCAGGATCAGGTAAGTTCTCCTCCTCCAATTTGGAAGACGGGCGTCTGAGTGACCTAGGACATTTCCCCATGAACAGGTGAGTTCTACTCCTACCACATGCACAGGAAATGAATTAGTGATGCTAAACCAATGACAAAAGAAAGAACAATTTTCATTCCTTCCTTAGACATTCGTCTTCTACTTCTGCAAAGCCCATGAGAGTGGATGAATAACTGTGGATTGATCTCAAGGAAAAGGTGAGTTTTATGCCTCCGGTGAAGATGAAAGACAGCTGTGTGATCTTTTACAGAGCGCCAGGAACAGGTAAGTTCTCCTCCAGAAATACGGGAGACAGACGTCTGAGAGACCTCGGCCAGTTCTCCACGAAAAGATGAGTTCTACTTTTACAAGATGCAAACGAGTTGAATTAATGATATTGGACCAATAACTAAGAAAGAACAATTTTCATTCCTTCATTAGGCATTCTTCTTCTACTTCTGCAAATCCCATGAAAGTGGATAAGTGACTGTGGACTGATCAACACGAAAAGGTGAATTTTACGCCTCCGGTGGTTCCGACAGACAGCTGAGTGGTCTTGAATAGAGCGCCAGGATCAGGTAAGTTCTCCTCCTCCAATTTGGAAGACAGGTGTCTGAGTGACCTAGGACATTTCCCCATGAAAATGTGAGTTCTACTCCTACCACATGCACACAAAATGAATTAGTGATGCTAAACCAATGACAAAAGAAAGAACAATTTTCATTCCTTCCGTAGGCATTTGTCTTCTACTTCTGCAAAGCCCATGAGAGTGGATGAATGACTGTGCGTTGATCTCCAGGAAAAGGTGAGTTTTATGCCTCCAGTGGAGACGACAGACAGCTGAGTGATCTTCCACAGAGCGCCAGGAAAAGGTAAGTTCTCCTCCAAAAATACAGAAGACAGACGTCTGAGTGACCTAGGCCGGTTCTCCACGAAAAGGTGAGTTCTACACTTACAAGATGCGATCGAGTTGAATTAATGATATTGGACCAATAACTAAGAAAGAACAATTTTCATTCCTTCATTAGGCATTCTTCTTCTACTTCTGCACAACCCATGAGAGTGGATGAGTGACTGTGGGCTGATCACCACGAAAAGGTGAGTTTTAAGCCTCCTGTGGTTCCCATAGACAACTGAGTGGTTTTGAATAGAGCGCTAGGATCAGGTAAGTTCTCCTCCTCCAATTTGGAAGACAGGAGTCTGAGTGACCTAGGCCAGTTCCCCACGAAAAGGTGAATTCTACTCTTACCAAATGCACAGGAAATGAATTAGTGATGGTAAACCAATGACAAAAGAAAGAACAATTTTGATTCCTTCATTAGGCATTCGTGTTCTACTTCTGCAAAATCGATGAGAGTGGATGAATGACTGCGGGTTGATCACCAGGAAAACGTGAGTTTTATGCCTCCAGTGAAGACGAAAGACAGCTGAGTGATCTTCCTCAGAGCGCTAGGAACAGGTAAGTTCTCCTCCAGAAATACGATAGACAGACGTCTGAGTGACCTAGGCCAGTTCTCCACGAAAAGGTGAGTTCTACACTTAAAAGATGCGAACGAGTTGAATTAATGATATTGGACCAATAACTACGAAAGAACAATTTTCATTCCTTTATTAGGCATTTTTATTATACTTCTCCAAAACCTATGAGAGTGGATGAGTAACTGTGGGCTGATCACCACGAAAAGGTGAGTTTTACGCCTCTGGTGGTTCCGACAGACAGGTGAGTGGTCTTTAATAGAGCGCCAGGATGAAGTAAGTTCTCCTCCTCCAATTTGGAAGACGGGCGTCTGAGTGATCTAGGCCAGTTCCCCACGAAAAGGTGAGTTCTACTCCTACCACATGCACACGAAATGAATTAGGAATGCTAAACCAATGAGAAAAGAAAGAACAATTTTCATTCCTTCAATAGGGATTCGTGTTCTACTTCTGCAAAATTGATGAGAGTGGATGAATGACTGCGGGTTGATCACCAGGAAAAGGTTAGTTTTATGCCTCCAGTGGAGACGCCAGACAGCTGAGTGGTCTTGAATAGAGCGCCAGGATCAGGTAAGTTCTCCTCCTCCAATTTGGAAGACAGGAGTCTGAGTGACCTAGGCCAGTTCCCCACGAAAAGGTGAGTTCTACTCTTACCACATGCATAGGAAATGAATTAGTGATGGTAAACCAATGACAAAAGAAAGAACAATTTTCATTCCTTCAATAGGGATTCGTGTTCTACTTCTGCAAAATCGATGAGAGTGGATGAATGACTGCGGGTTGATCACCAGGAAAACGTGAGTTTTATGCCTCCAGTGAAGACGAAAGACAGCTGAGTGATCTTCCTCAGAGCGCCAGGAACAGGTAAGTTCTCCTCCAGAAATTCGGAAGACAGACATCTGAGTGACCTAGACCAGTTCTCCACGAAAAGGTGAGTTCTACACTTACAAGATGCAAACGAGTTGAATTAATGATATTGGACCAATAACTAAGAGAGAACAATTTTCATTCCTTCCTTAGACATTCTTCTTCTACTTCTGCAAAAGCTATTAGAGTGGTTGAGTGACTGTGGGCTGATCAGCACGAAAATCTGAATTGTAAGCCTCCAGTGGTTCCGACAGACAGCTGAGTGGTCTTGAATAGAGCGCCAGGATCACGTAAGTTCTCCTCCTCCAATTTGGAAGACAGGCGTCTGAGTGACCTAGGACATTTCCCCATGAACAGGTGAGTTCTACTCCTACCACATGCACAGGAAATGAATTAGTGATGCTAAACCAATGACAAAAGAAAGAACAATTTTCATTCCTTCCTAAGGCATTCGTCTTCTACTTCTGCAAAGCCCATGAGAGTGGATGAATGACTGTGGGTTGATCTCCAGGAAAATGTGAGTTTTATTCCTCCAGTGAAGACGAAAAACAGCTAAGTGATCATCCTCAGAGCGCCAGGAACAGGTAAGTTCTCCTTCAGAAATACGATAGACAGACGTCTGAGTGACCTAGGCCAGTTTTCCACGAAAAGGTGAGTTCTTCACTTACAAGATGCGAACAAGTTGAATTAATAACTAAGAAAGAACAATTTTAATTCCTTCATTAGGCATTCTTCTTCAACTTCTGCAAAACCCATGAGAGTGGATGAGTGACTGTGAGCTGATCACCACGAAAAGGTGAATTTTACGCCTCTGGTGGTTCTGACAGACAGCTGAGTGGTCTTGAATAGAGCGCCAGGATCAGGTAAGTTCTCCTCCTCCAATTTGGAAGACGGGCGTCTGAGTGACCTAGGACATTTCCCCATGAACAGGTGAGTTCTACTCCTACCACATGCACAGGAAATGAATTAGTGATGCTAAACCAATGACAAAAGAAAGAACAATTTTCATTCCTTCCTTAGACATTCGTCTTCTACTTCTGCAAAGCCCATGAGAGTGGATGAATGACTGTGCGTTGATCTCCAGGAAAAGGTGAGCTTTATGCCACCACTGTAGATGACAGACAGCTGAGTGATCTTCCACAGAGCGCCAGGAACAGGTAAGTTCTCCTCCAGAAATACGGAAGACAGACGTTTGAGTGACCTAGGCCAGTTGGGGAGAAAAAGGTGAGTTCTACACTTACAAGATGCGATCGAGTTGAATTAATGATATTGGACCAATAACTAAGAAAGAACAATTTTCATTCCTTCATTAGGCATTCTTCTTCTACTTCTGCACAACCCATGAGAGTGGATGAGTGACTGTGAGTTGATCACCACGAAAAGGTGAGTTTTAAGCGTCCGGTGTTTCCCACAGACAACTGAGTGGTCTTGAATAGAGCGCCAGGTTCAGGTAAGTTCTCCTCCTCCAATTTGCAAGACAGGAGTCTGAGTGACCTAGGCTAGTTCCTCTTGAAAAGGTGAGTTCTACTCCTACTACATGCAAAGGAAATGAATTAGTGATGCTAAACCAATGACAAAAGAAAGAACAATTTTCATTCCTTCATTAGGGATTCGTGTTCTACTTCTGCAAAATCGATGAGAGTGGATGAATGACTGCGGGTTGATCACCAGGAAAACGTGAGTTTTATGCCTCCAGTGAAGACGAAAGACAGCTGAGTGATCTTCCTCAGAGCGCCAGGAACAGGTAAGTTCTCCTCCAGAAATACGATAGACAGACGTCTGAGTGACCTAGGCCAGTTCTCCACGAAAAGGTAAGTTCTACACTTAAAAGATGTGAACGAGTTGAATTAATGATATTGGACCAATAACTAAGAGAGAACAATTTTCATTCCTTCCTTAGACATTCTTCTTCTACTTCTGCAAAAGCTATTAGAGTGTTTGAGTGACTGTGGGCTGATCAGCACGAAAATCTGAATTGTAAGCCTCCAGTGGTTCCGACAGACAGCTGAGTGGTCTTGAATAGAGCGCCAGGATCACGTAAGTTCTCCTCCTCCAATTTGGAAGACAGGCGTCTGAGTGACCTAGGACATTTCCCCATGAACAGGTGAGTTCTACTCCTACCACATGCACAGGAAATGAATTAGTGATGCTAAACCAATGACAAAAGAAAGAACAATTTTCATTCCTTCCTAAGGCATTCGTCTTCTACTTCTGCAAAGCCCATGAGAGTGGATGAATGACTGTGGGTTGATCTCCAGGAAAATGTGAGTTTTATTCCTCCAGTGAAGACGAAAAACAGCTAAGTGATCATCCTCAGAGCGCCAGGAACAGGTAAGTTCTCCTTCAGAAATACGATAGACAGACGTCTGAGTGACCTAGGCCAGTTTTCCACGAAAAGGTGAGTTCTTCACTTACAAGATGCGAACCAGTTGAATTAATAACTAAGAAAGAACAATTTTAATTCCTTCATTAGGCATTCTTCTTCAACTTCTGCAAAACCCATGAGAGTGGATGAGTGACTGTGAGCTGATCACCACGAAAAGGTGAATTTTACGCCTCTGGTGGTTCTGACAGATAGCTGAGTGGTCTTGAATAGAGCGCCAGGATCAGGTAAGTTCTCCTCCTCCAATTTGGAAGACGGGCGTCTGAGTGACCTAGGACATTTCCCCATGAACAGGTGAGTTCTACTCCTACCACATGCACAGGAAATGAATTAGTGATGCTAAACCAATGACAAAAGAAAGAACAATTTTCATTCCTTCCTTAGACATTCGTCTTCTACTTCTGCAAAGCCCATGAGAGTGGATGAATAACTGTGGATTGATCTCAAGGAAAAGGTGAGTTTTATGC
The DNA here is from genome assembly GCA_030761175.1 of Masticophis lateralis. Taxonomy (NCBI): domain Eukaryota; kingdom Metazoa; phylum Chordata; class Lepidosauria; order Squamata; family Colubridae; genus Masticophis; species Masticophis lateralis. Next base: position 129,287,364 of record JAUDYJ010000003.1, read on the forward strand.
CTCCGGTGAAGATGAAAGACAGCTGTGTGATCTTTTACAGAGCGCCAGGAACAGGTAAGTTCTCCTCCAGAAATACGGGAGACAGACGTCTGAGAGACCTCGGCCAGTTCTCCACGAAAAGATGAGTTCTACACTTACAAGATGCAAACAAGTTGAATTAATGATATTGGACCAATAACTAAGAAAGAACAATTTTCATTCCTTCATTAGGCATTCTTCTTCTACTTCTGCAAATCCCATGAAAGTGGATAAGTGACTGTGGACTGATCAACACGAAAAGGTGAATTTTACGCCTCCGGTGGTTCCGACAGACAGCTGAGTGGTCTTGAATAGAGCGCCAGGATCAGGTAAGTTCTCCTCCTCCAATTTGGAAGACAGGTGTCTGAGTGACCTAGGACATTTCCCCATGAAAATGTGAGTTCTACTCCTACCACATGCACACAAAATGAATTAGTGATGCTAAACCAATGACAAAAGAAAGAACAATTTTCATTCCTTCCGTAGGCATTTGTCTTCTACTTCTGCAAAGCCCATGAGAGTGGATGAATGACTGTGGGTTGATCTCCAGGAAAAGGTTAGTTTTATGCCTCCAGTGGAGACGACAGACAGCTGAGTGATCTTCCACAGAGCGCCAGGAAAAGGTAAGTTCTCCTCCAAAAATACAGAAGACAGACGTCTGAGTGACCTAGGCCGGTTCTCCACGAAAAGGTGAGTTCTACACTTACAAGATGCGATCGAGTTGAATTAATGATATTGGACCAATAACTAAGAAAGAACAATTTTCATTCCTTCATTAGGCATTCTTCTTCTACTTCTGCACAACCCATGAGAGTGGATGAGTGACTGTGGGCTGATCACCACGAAAAGGTGAGTTTTAAGCCTCCTGTGGTTCCCATAGACAACTGAGTGGTTTTGAATAGAGCGCTAGGATCAGGTAAGTTCTCCTCCTCCAATTTGGAAGACAGGAGTCTGAGTGACCTAGGCCAGTTCCCCACGAAAAGGTGAATTCTACTCTTACCAAATGCACAGGAAATGAATTAGTGATGGTAAACCAATGACAAAAGAAAGAACAATTTTGATTCCTTCATTAGGCATTCGTGTTCTACTTCTGCAAAATCGATGAGAGTGGATGAATGACTGCGGGTTGATCACCAGGAAAACGTGAGTTTTATGCCTCCAGTGAAGACGAAAGACAGCTGAGTGATCTTCCTCAGAGCGCTAGGAACAGGTAAGTTCTCCTCCAGAAATACGATAGACAGACGTCTGAGTGACCTAGGCCAGTTCTCCACGAAAAGGTGAGTTCTACACTTAAAAGATGCGAACGAGTTGAATTAATGATATTGGACCAATAACTACGAAAGAACAATTTTCATTCCTTTATTAGGCATTTTTATTATACTTCTCCAAAACCTATGAGAGTGGATGAGTAACTGTGGGCTGATCACCACGAAAAGGTGAGTTTTACGCCTCTGGTGGTTCCGACAGACAGGTGAGTGGTCTTTAATAGAGCGCCAGGATGAAGTAAGTTCTCCTCCTCCAATTTGGAAGACGGGCGTCTGAGTGATCTAGGCCAGTTCCCCACGAAAAGGTGAGTTCTACTCCTACCACATGCACACGAAATGAATTAGGAATGCTAAACCAATGAGAAAAGAAAGAACAATTTTCATTCCTTCATTAGACATTCTTCTTCTACTTCTGCAAAAGCTATTAGAGTGGTTGAGTGACTGTGGGCTGATCAGCACGAAAATCTGAATTGTAAGCCTCCAGTGGTTCCGACAGACAGCTGAGTGGTCTTGAATAGAGCGCCAGGATCACGTAAGTTCTCCTCCTCCAATTTGGAAGACAGGCGTCTGAGTGACCTAGGACATTTCCCCATGAACAGGTGAGTTCTACTCCTACCACATGCACAGGAAATGAATTAGTGATGCTAAACCAATGACAAAAGAAAGAACAATTTTCATTCCTTCCTAAGGCATTCGTCTTCTACTTCTGCAAAGCCCATGAGAGTGGATGAATGACTGTGGGTTGATCTCCAGGAAAATGTGAGTTTTATTCCTCCAGTGAAGACGAAAAACAGCTAAGTGATCATCCTCAGAGCGCCAGGAACAGGTAAGTTCTCCTTCAGAAATACGATAGACAGACGTCTGAGTGACCTAGGCCAGTTTTCCACGAAAAGGTGAGTTCTTCACTTACAAGATGCGAACAAGTTGAATTAATAACTAAGAAAGAACAATTTTAATTCCTTCATTAGGCATTCTTCTTCAACTTCTGCAAAACCCATGAGAGTGGATGAGTGACTGTGAGCTGATCACCACGAAAAGGTGAATTTTACGCCTCTGGTGGTTCTGACAGACAGCTGAGTGGTCTTGAATAGAGCGCCAGGATCAGGTAAGTTCTCCTCCTCCAATTTGGAAGACGGGCGTCTGAGTGACCTAGGACATTTCCCCATGAACAGGTGAGTTCTACTCCTACCACATGCACAGGAAATGAATTAGTGATGCTAAACCAATGACAAAAGAAAGAACAATTTTCATTCCTTCCTTAGACATTCGTCTTCTACTTCTGCAAAGCCCATGAGAGTGGATGAATGACTGTGCGTTGATCTCCAGGAAAAGGTGAGTTTTATGCCTCCAGTGTAGACGACAGACAGCTGAGTGATCTTCGACAGAGCGCCAGGAACAGGTAAGTTCTCCTCCAGAAATACGGAAGACAGACGTTTGAGTGACCTAGGCCAGTTGGGGAGAAAAAGGTGAGTTCTACACTTACAAGATGCGATCGAGTTGAATTAATGATATTGGACCAATAACTAAGAAAGAACAATTTTCATTCCTTCATTAGGCATTCTTCTTCTACTTCTGCACAACCCATGAGAGTGGATGAGTGACTGTGAGTTGATCACCACGAAAAGGTGAGTTTTAAGCCTCCGGTGTTTCCCACAGACAACTGAGTGGTCTTGAATAGAGCGCCAGGATCAGGTAAGTTCTCCTCCTCCAATTTGGAAGACAGGAGTCTGAGTGCCCTAGGCTAGTTCCTCTTGAAAAGGTGAGTTCTACTCCTACTACATGCACAGGAAATGAATTAGTGATGCTAAACCAATGACAAAAGAAAGAACAATTTTCATTCCTTCATTAGGGATTCGTGTTCTTCTTCTGCAAAATCGATGAGAGTGGATGAATGACTGCGAGTTGATCACCAGGAAAACGTGAGTTTTATGCCTCCAGTGGAGACGACACACAGCTGAGTGATCTTTCACAGAGCGCCAGGAACAGGTAAGTTCTCCTCCAGAAATACGGAAGACAGATGTCTGATTGACCTAGGCTAGTTCTCCACGAAAAGGTGAGTTCTACACTTACAAGATGCGAACGAGTTGAATTAATGATATTGGACCAATAACTAAGAAAGAACAATTTTCATTACTTCATTAGGCATTCTACTTCTGCAAATCCCATGAGATTGGATGAGTGACTGTGGGCTGATCATCACGAAAAGGTGAGTTTTACGCCCCGGTGGTTCCGACAGACAGCTGAGTGGTCTTGAATAGAGCGCCTGGATCAGGTAAGTTCTCCTCCTCCAATTTGGAAGACAGGCGTCTGAGTGACCTAGGAAATTTCCCCACGAAAAGGTGAGTTCTACTCCTACCACATGCACACCAAATGAATTAGAGATGCTAAACCAATGACAAAAGAAAGAACAATTTTCATTCCTTCCTTAGGCATTCGTCTTCTACTTCTGCTAAGCCAATGAGAGTGGATGAATGACTGTGCGTTGATCTCCAGGAAAAGGTGAGTTTTATGCCACCACTGTAGATGACAGACAGCTGAGTGATCTTCCACAGAGCGCCAGGAACAGGTAAGTTCTCCTCCAGAAATACGGAAGACAGACGTTTGAGTGACCTAGGCCAGTTGGGGAGAAAAAGGTGAGTTCTACACTTACAAGATGCGATCGAGTTGAATTAATGATATTGGACCAATAACTAAGAAAGAACAATTTTCATTCCTTCATTAGGCATTCTTCTTCTACTTCTGCACAACCCATGAGAGTGGATGAGTGACTGTGAGTTGATCACCACGAAAAGGTGAGTTTTAAGCCTCCGGTGTTTCCCACAGACAACTGAGTGGTCTTGAATAGAGCGCCAGGTTCAGGTAAGTTCTCCTCCTCCAATTTGCAAGACAGGAGTCTGAGTGACCTAGGCTAGTTCCTCTTGAAAAGGTGAGTTCTACTCCTACTACATGCACAGGAAATGAATTAGTGATGCTAAACCAATGACAAAAGAAAGAACAATTTTCATTCCTTCATTAGGGATTCGTGTTTTTCTTATGCAAAATCGATGAGAGTGGATGAATGACTGCGAGTTGATCACCAGGAAAACGTGAGTTTTATGCCTCCAGTGGAGACGACACACAGCTGAGTGATCTTTCACAGAGCGCCAGGAACAGGTAAGTTCTCCTCCAGAAATACGGAAGACAGATGTCTGAGTGACCTAGGCCAGTTCTCCACGAAAAGGTGAGTTATACACTTACAAGATGCGAACAAGTTGAATTAATGATATTGGACCAATAACTAAGAAAGAACAATTTTCATTCCTTCATTAGGCATTCTGCTTCTACTTCTTCAAAACCCATGAAAGTGTATGAGTGACTGCGGGCTGATCAACAGGAAAAGGTGAGTTTTACCGTTCCAGTGGAGACGACAGACAGGTGAGTGATGTTGTACAGAGCGCCAGGAACAGGTAAGTCCTCCTCCAGAAATACGGAAGACAGACGTCTGAATGACCTAGGCCAGTTCTCCACGGAAAGGTGAGTTCTACACTTACAAGATGCAAACGAGTTGAATAAATGATATTGGACCAATAACTAAGAAAGAACAATTTTCATTCCTTCCTTAGGCATTCGTCTTCTACTTCTGCTAAGCCAATGAGAGTGGATGAATGACTGTGCGTTGATCTCCAGGAAAAGGTGAGTTTTATGCCACCACTGTAGATGACAGACAGCTGAGTGATCTTCCACAGAGCGCCAGGAACAGGTAAGTTCTCCTCCAGAAATACGGAAGACAGATGTCTGATTGACCTAGGCCAGGTCTCCACGAAAAGGTGAGTTCTACACTTACAAGATGCGAACGAGTTGAATTAATGATATTGGACCAATAACTAAGAAAGAACAATTTTCATTACTTCATTAGGCATTCTACTTCTGCAAATCCCATGAGATTGGATGAGTGACTGTGGCTGATCACCACGAAAAGGTGAGTTTTACGCCTCCGGTGGTTCTGACAGACAGCTGGTTGGTCTTGAATAGAGCGCCAGGATCAGGTAAGTTCTCCTCCTCCAATTTGGAAGACAGGCGTCTGAGTGACCTAGGACATTTCCCCATGAACAGGTGAGTTCTACTCCTACCACATGCACAGGAAATGAATTAGTGATGCTAAACCAATGACAAAAGAAAGAACAATTTTCATTCCTTCCTTAGACATTCATCTTCTACTTCTGCAAAGCCCATGAGAGTGGATGAATGACTATGGGTTGATCTCCAGGAAAAGGTTAGTTTTATGCCTCCAGTGGAGACGACAGAAAGCTGAGTGTTCTTGAATAGAGCGCCAGGATCAGGTAAGTTCTCCTCCTCCAATTTGGAAGACAGGAGTCTGAGTGACCTAGGCCAGTTCCCCACGAAAAGGTGAATTCTACTCTTACCACATGCACAGGAAATGAATTAGTGTTGGTAAACCAATGACAAAAGAAAGAACAATTTTAATTCCTTCATTAGGCATTCTTCTTCAACTTCTGCAAAACCCATGAGAGTGGATGAGTGACTGTGAGCTGATCACCACGAAAAGGTGAATTTTACGCCTCTGGTGGTTCTGACAGACAGCTGAGTGGTCTTGAATAGAGCGCCAGGATCAGGTAAGTTCTCCTCCTCCAATTTGGAAGACGGGCGTCTGAGTGACCTAGGACATTTCCCCATGAACAGGTGAGTTCTACTCCTACCACATGCACAGGAAATGAATTAGTGATGCTAAACCAATGACAAAAGAAAGAACAATTTTCATTCCTTCCTTAGACATTCGTCTTCTACTTCTGCAAAGCCCATGAGAGTGGATGAATGACTGTGCGTTGATCTCCAGGAAAAGGTGAGTTTTATGCCACCACTGTAGATGACAGACAGCTGAGTGATCTTCCACAGAGCGCCAGGAACAGGTAAGTTCTCCTCCAGAAATACGGAAGACAGATGTCTGATTGACCTAGGCCAGTTCTCCACGAAAAGGTGAGTTCTACACTTACAAGATGCGAACGAGTTGAATTAATGATATTGGACCAATAACTAAGAAAGAACAATTTTCATTACTTCATTAGGCATTCTACTTCTGCAAATCCCATGAGATTGGATGAGTGACTGTGGGCTGATCATCACGAAAAGGTGAGTTTTACGCCCCGGTGGTTCCGACAGACAGCTGAGTGGTCTTGAATAGAGCGCCTGGATCAGGTAAGTTCTCCTCCTCCAATTTGGAAGACAGGCGTCTGAGTGACCTAGGAAATTTCCCCACGAAAAGGTGAGTTCTACTCCTACCACATGCACACCAAATGAATTAGAGATGCTAAACCAATGACAAAAGAAAGAACAATTTTCATTCCTTCCTTAGGCATTCGTCTTCTACTTCTGCTAAGCCAATGAGAGTGGATGAATGACTGTGCGTTGATCTCCAGGAAAAGGTGAGTTTTATGCCACCACTGTAGATGACAGACAGCTGAGTGATCTTCCACAGAGTGCCAGGAACAGGTAAGTTCTCCTCCAGAAATACGGAAGACAGACGTTTGAGTGACCTAGGCCAGTTGGGGAGAAAAAGGTGAGTTCTACACTTACAAGATGCGATCGAGTTGAATTAATGATATTGGACCAATAACTAAGAAAGAACAATTTTCATTCCTTCATTAGGCATTCTTCTTCTACTTCTGCACAACCCATGAGAGTGGATGAGTGACTGTGAGTTGATCACCACGAAAAGGTGAGTTTTAAGCCTCCGGTGTTTCCCACAGACAACTGAGTGGTCTTGAATAGAGCGCCAGGTTCAGGTAAGTTCTCCTCCTCCAATTTGCAAGACAGGAGTCTGAGTGACCTAGGCTAGTTCCTCTTGAAAAGGTGAGTTCTACTCCTACTACATGCACAGGAAATGAATTAGTGATGCTAAACCAATGACAAAAGAAAGAACAATTTTCATTCCTTCATTAGGGATTCGTGTTTTTCTTATGCAAAATCGATGAGAGTGGATGAATGACTGCGAGTTGATCACCAGGAAAACGTGAGTTTTATGCCTCCAGTGGAGACGACACACAGCTGAGTGATCTTTCACAGAGCGCCAGGAACAGGTAAGTTCTCCTCCAGAAATACGGAAGACAGATGTCTGAGTGACCTAGGCCAGTTCTCCACGAAAAGGTGAGTTATACACTTACAAGATGCGAACAAGTTGAATTAATGATATTGGACCAATAACTAAGAAAGAACAATTTTCATTCCTTCATTAGGCATTCTGCTTCTACTTCTTCAAAACCCATGAAAGTGTATGAGTGACTGCGGGCTGATCAACAGGAAAAGGTGAGTTTTACCGTTCCAGTGGAGACGACAGACAGGTGAGTGATGTTGTACAGAGCGCCAGGAACAGGTAAGTCCTCCTCCAGAAATACGGAAGACAGACGTCTGAATGACCTAGGCCAGTTCTCCACGGAAAGGTGAGTTCTACACTTACAAGATGCAAACGAGTTGAATAAATGATATTGGACCAATAACTAAGAAAGAACAATTTTCATTCCTTCCTTAGGCATTCGTCTTCTACTTCTGCTAAGCCAATGAGAGTGGATGAATGACTGTGCGTTGATCTCCAGGAAAAGGTGAGTTTTATGCCACCACTGTAGATGACAGACAGCTGAGTGATCTTCCACAGAGCGCCAGGAACAGGTAAGTTCTCCTCCAGAAATACGGAAGACAGATGTCTGATTGACCTAGGCCAGGTCTCCACGAAAAGGTGAGTTCTACACTTACAAGATGCGAACGAGTTGAATTAATGATATTGGACCAATAACTAAGAAAGAACAATTTTCATTACTTCATTAGGCATTCTACTTCTGCAAATCCCATGAGATTGGATGAGTGACTGTGGCTGATCACCACGAAAAGGTGAGTTTTACGCCTCCGGTGGTTCTGACAGACAGCTGGTTGGTCTTGAATAGAGCGCCAGGATCAGGTAAGTTCTCCTCCTCCAATTTGGAAGACAGGCGTCTGAGTGACCTAGGACATTTCCCCATGAACAGGTGAGTTCTACTCCTACCACATGCACAGGAAATGAATTAGTGATGCTAAACCAATGACAAAAGAAAGAACAATTTTCATTCCTTCCTTAGACATTCATCTTCTACTTCTGCAAAGCCCATGAGAGTGGATGAATGACTATGGGTTGATCTCCAGGAAAAGGTTAGTTTTATGCCTCCAGTGGAGACGACAGAAAGCTGAGTGTTCTTGAATAGAGCGCCAGGATCAGGTAAGTTCTCCTCCTCCAATTTGGAAGACAGGAGTCTGAGTGACCTAGGCCAGTTCCCCACGAAAAGGTGAATTCTACTCTTACCACATGCACAGGAAATGAATTAGTGTTGGTAAACCAATGACAAAAGAAAGAACAATTTTCATTCCTTCCGTAGGCATTTGTCTTCTACTTCTGCAAAGCCCATGAGAGTGGATGAATGACTATGGGTTGATCTCCAGGAAAAGGTTAGTTTTATGCCTCCAGTGGAGACGACAGAAAGCTGAGTGTTCTTGAATAGAGCGCCAGGATCAGGTAAGTTCTCCTCCTCCAATTTGGAAGACAGGCGTCTGAGTGACCTAGGACATTTCCCCATGAACAGGTGAGTTCTACTCCTACCACATGCACAGGAAATGAATTAGTGATGCTAAACCAATGACAAAAGAAAGAACAATTTTCATTCCTTCCTTAGACATTCATCTTCTACTTCTGCAAAGCCCATGAGAGTGGATGAATGACTGTGGGTTGATCTCCAGGAAAATGTGAGTTTTATTCCTCCGGTGAAGACGAAAAACAGCTAAGTGATTTCTCCTCAGAGCGCCAGGAACAGGTAAGTTCTCCTCCAGAAATACGATAGACAGACGTCTGAGTGACCTAGGCCAGTTTTCCACGAAAAGGTGAGTTCTTCACTTACAAGATGCGAACATGTTGAATTAATGATATTGGATCAATAACTAAGAAAGAACAATTTCAATTCCTTCATTAGGCATTCTTCTTCAACTTCTGCAAAACCCATGAGAGTGGATGAGTGACTGTGAGCTGATCACCACGAAAAGGTGAATTTTACGCCTCTGGTGGTTCTGACAGACAGCTGAGTGGTCTTGAATAGAGCGCCAGGATCAGGTAAGTTCTCCTGCTCCAATTTGGAAGACGGGCGTCTGAGTGACCTAGGACATTTCCCCATGAACAGGTGAGTTCTACTCCTACCACATGCACAGGAAATGAATTAGTGATGCTAAACCAATGACAAAAGAAAGAACAATTTTCATTCCTTCCTTAGACATTCACCTTCTACTTCTGCAAAGCCCATGAGAGTGGATGAATGACTGTGCGTTGATCTCCAGGAAAAGGTGAGTTTTATGCCTCCAGTGTAGACGACAGACAGCTGAGTGATCTTCGACAGAGCGCCAGGAACAGGTAAGTTCTCCTCCAGAAATACGGAAGACAGACATTTTAGTGACGTAGGCCAGTTCTCCACGAAAAGGCGACTTCTACTTTTACAAGATGCAAACGAGTTGAATTAATGATATTGGACCAATAACTAAGAAAGAACAATTTTCATTCCTTCATTAGGCATTCTTCTTCTACTTCTGCAAATCCCATGAAAGTGGATAAGTGACTGTGGACTGAACAACACGAAAAGGTGAGTTTTACGCCTCCGGTGGTTCCGACAGACAGCTGAGTGGTCTTGAATAGAGCGCCAGGATCAGGTAAGTTCTCCTCCTCCAATTTGGAAGACAGGAGTCTGAGTGACCTAGGCCAGTTCCCCACGAAAAGGTGAGTTCTACTCCTACCACATGCACAGGAAATGAATTAGTGATGCTAAACCAATGACAAAAGAAAGAACAATTTTCATTCCTTCATTAGGCATTCGTCTTCTGCAAAGCCCATGAGAGTGGATGAATAACTGTGGATTGATCTCAAGGAAATGGTGAGTTTTATGCCTCCGGTGAAGACGAAAGACAGCTGTGTGATCTTTTACAGAGCGCCAGGAACAGGTAAGTTCTCCTCCAGAAATACGGGAGACAGACGTCTGAGTGACCTCGGCCAGTTCTCCACGAAAAGGTGAGTTCTACACTTACAAGATGCAAACGAGTTGAATTAATGATATTGGACCAATAACTAAGAAAGAACAATTTTCATTCCTTCATTAGGCATTCTTCTTCTACTTCTGCAAATCCCATGAAAGTGCATAAGTGACTGTGGACTGATCAACACGAAAAGGTGAGTTTTACGCCTCCGGTGGTTCCGACAGACAGCTGAGTGGTCTTGAATAGAGCGCCAGGATCAGGTAAGTTCTCTTCCTCCAATTTGGAAGACAGGCGTCTGAGTGACCTAGGACATTTCCCCATGAAAATGTGAGTTCTACTCCTACCACATGCACACAAAATGAATTAGTGATGCTAAACCAATGACAAAAGAAAGAACAATTTTCATTCCTTCCGTAGGCATTTGTCTTCTACTTCTGCAAAGCCCTTGAGAGTGGATGAATGACTGTGGGTTGATCTCCAGGAAAATGTGAGTTTTATTCCTCCAGTGAAGACGAAAAACAGCTAAGTGATCATCCTCAGAGCGCCAGGAACAGGTAAGTTCTCCTTCAGAAATACAGAAGACAGACGTCTGAGTGACCTAGGCCGGTTCTCCACGAAAAGGTGAGTTCTACTCCTACCACATGCACATGAAATGAATTAGTGAGGCTAAACCAATGACAAAAGAAAGAACAATTTTCATTCCTTCCGTAGGCATTTGTCTTCTACTTCTGCAAAGCCCATGAGAGTGGATGAATGACTGCGGGTTGATCTCCAGGAAAAGGTTAGTTTTATGCCTCCAGTGGAGGCGCCAGACAGCTGAGTGGTCTTGAATAGAGCGCCAGGATCAGGTAAGTTCTCCTCCTCCAATTTGGAAGACAGGAGTCTGAGTGACGTAGGCCAGTTCCCCACGAAAAGGTGAGTTCTACTCTTACCACATGCACAGGAAATGAATTAGTGATGGTAAACCAATGACAAAAGAAAGAACAATTTTCATTCCTTCAATAGGGATTCGTGTTCTACTTCTGCAAAATCGATGAGAGTGGATGAATGACTGCGGGTTGATCACCAGGAAAACGTGAGTTTTATGCCTCCAGTGAAGACGAAAGACAGCTGAGTGATCTTCCTCAGAGCGCCAGGAACAGGTAAGTTCTCCTCCAGAAATTCGGAAGACAGACATCTGAGTGACCTAGACCAGTTCTCCACGAAAAGGTGAGTTCTACACTTACAAGATGCAAACGAGTTGAATTAATGATATTGGACCAATAACTAAGAGAGAACAATTTTCATTCCTTCCTTAGACATTCTTCTTCTACTTCTGCAAAAGCTATTAGAGTGGTTGAGTGACTGTGGGCTGATCAGCACGAAAATCTGAATTGTAAGCCTCCAGTGGTTCCGACAGACAGCTGAGTGGTCTTGAATAGAGCGCCAGGATCACGTAAGTTCTCCTCCTCCAATTTGGAAGACAGGCGTCTGAGTGACCTAGGACATTTCCCCATGAACAGGTGAGTTCTACTCCTACCACATGCACAGGAAATGAATTAGTGATGCTAAACCAATGACAAAAGAAAGAACAATTTTCATTCCTTCCTAAGGCATTCGTCTTCTACTTCTGCAAAGCCCATGAGAGTGGATGAATGACTGTGGGTTGATCTCCAGGAAAATGTGAGTTTTATTCCTCCAGTGAAGACGAAAAACAGCTAAGTGATCATCCTCAGAGCGCCAGGAACAGGTAAGTTCTCCTTCAGAAATACGATAGACAGACGTCTGAGTGACCTAGGCCAGTTTTCCACGAAAAGGTGAGTTCTTCACTTACAAGATGCGAACAAGTTGAATTAATAACTAAGAAAGAACAATTTTAATTCCTTCATTAGGCATTCTTCTTCAACTTCTGCAAAACCCATGAGAGTGGATGAGTGACTGTGAGCTGATCACCACGAAAAGGTGAATTTTACGCCTCTGGTGGTTCTGACAGACAGCTGAGTGGTCTTGAATAGAGCGCCAGGATCAGGTAAGTTCTCCTCCTCCAATTTGGAAGACGGGCATCTGAGTGACCTAGGACATTTCCCCATGAACAGGTGAGTTCTACTCCTACCACATGCACAGGAAATGAATTAGTGATGCTAAACCAATGACAAAAGAAAGAACAATTTTCATTCCTTCCTTAGACATTCGTCTTCTACTTCTGCAAAGCCCATGAGAGTGGATGAATGACTGTGCGTTGATCTCCAGGAAAAGGTGAGTTTTATGCCTCCAGTGTAGACGACAGACAGCTGAGTGATCTTCGACAGAGCGCCAGGAACAGGTAAGTTCTCCTCCAGAAATACGGAAGACAGACATTTGAGTGACGTAGGCCAGTTCTCCAGGAAAAGGTGACTTCTACTTTTACAAGATGCAAATGAGTTGAATTAATGATATTGGACCAATAACTAAGAAAGAACAATTTTCATTCCTTCATTAGGCATTCGTCTTCTGCAAAGCCCATGAGAGTGGATGAATAACTGTGGATTGATCTCAAGGAAAAGGTGAGTTTTATGCCTCCAGTGTAGACGACAGACAGCTGAGTGATCTTCGACAGAGCGCCAGGAACAGGTAAGTTCTCCTCCAGAAATACGGAAGACAGACATTTGAGTGACGTAGGCCAGTTCTCCAGGAAAAGGTGACTTCTACTTTTACAAGATGCAAACGAGTTGAATTAATGATATTGGACCAATAACTAAGAAAGAACAATTTTCATTCCTTCATTAGGCATTCTTCTTCTACTTCTGCAAATCCCATGAAAGTGGATAAGTGACTGTGGACTGAACAACACGAAAAGGTGAGTTTTACGCCTCCGGTGGTTCCGACAGACAGCTGAGTGGTCTTGAATAGAGCGCCAGGATCAGGTAAGTTCTCCTCCTCCAATTTGGAAGACAGGAGTCTGAGTGACCTAGGCCAGTTCCCCACGAAAAGGTGAGTTCTACTCCTACCACATGCACAGGAAATGAATTAGTGATGCTAAACCAATGACAAAAGAAAGAACAATTTTCATTCCTTCATTAGGCATTCGTCTTCTGCAAAGCCCATGAGAGTGGATGAATAACTGTGGATTGATCTCAAGGAAATGGTGAGTTTTATGCCTCCGGTGAAGACGAAAGACAGCTGTGTGATCTTTTACAGAGCGCCAGGAACAGGTAAGTTCTCCTCCAGAAATACGGGAGACAGACGTCTGAGTGACCTCGGCCAGTTCTCCACGAAAAGGTGAGTTCTACACTTACAAGATGCAAACGAGTTGAATTAATGATATTGGACCAATAACTAAGAAAGAACAATTTTCATTCCTTCATTAGGCATTCTTCTTCTACTTCTGCAAATCCCATGAAAGTGCATAAGTGACTGTGGACTGATCAACACGAAAAGGTGAGTTTTACGCCTCCGGTGGTTCCGACAGACAGCTGAGTGGTCTTGAATAGAGCGCCAGGATCAGGTAAGTTCTCTTCCTCCAATTTGGAAGACAGGCGTCTGAGTGACCTAGGACATTTCCCCACGAAAAGGTGAGTTCTACTCCTACCACATGCACACGAAATGAATTAGTGAGGCTAAACCAATGACAAAAGAAAGAACAATTTTCATTCCTTCCGTAGGCATTTGTCTTCTACTTCTGCAAAGCCCATGAGAGTGGATGAATGACTGCGGGTTGATCTCCAGGAAAAGGTTAGTTTTATGCCTCCAGTGGAGGCGCCAGACAGCTGAGTGGTCTTGAATAGAGCGCCAGGATCAGGTAAGTTCTCCTCCTCCAATTTGGAAGACAGGAGTCTGAGTGACGTAGGCCAGTTCCCCACGAAAAGGTGAGTTCTACTCTTACCACATGCACAGGAAATGAATTAGTGATGGTAAACCAATGACAAAAGAAAGAACAATTTTCATTCCTTCAATAGGGATTCGTGTTCTACTTCTGCAAAATCGATGAGAGTGGATGAATGACTGCGGGTTGATCACCAGGAAAACGTGAGTTTTATGCCTCCAGTGAAGACGAAAGACAGCTGAGTGATCTTCCTCAGAGCGCCAGGAACAGGTAAGTTCTCCTCCAGAAATTCGGAAGACAGACATCTGAGTGACCTAGACCAGTTCTCCACGAAAAGGTGAGTTCTACACTTACAAGATGCAAACGAGTTGAATTAATGATATTGGACCAATAACTAAGAGAGAACAATTTTCATTCCTTCCTTAGACATTCTTCTTCTACTTCTGCAAAAGCTATTAGAGTGGTTGAGTGACTGTGGGCTGATCAGCACGAAAATCTGAATTGTAAGCCTCCAGTGGTTCCGACAGACAGCTGAGTGGTCTTGAATAGAGCGCCAGGATCACGTAAGTTCTCCTCCTCCAATTTGGAAGACAGGCGTCTGAGTGACCTAGGACATTTCCCCATGAACAGGTGAGTTCTACTCCTACCACATGCACAGGAAATGAATTAGTGATGCTAAACCAATGACAAAAGAAAGAACAATTTTCATTCCTTCCTAAGGCATTCGTCTTCTACTTCTGCAAAGCCCATGAGAGTGGATGAATGACTGTGGGTTGATCTCCAGGAAAATGTGAGTTTTATTCCTCCAGTGAAGACGAAAAACAGCTAAGTGATCATCCTCAGAGCGCCAGGAACAGGTAAGTTCTCCTTCAGAAATACGATAGACAGACGTCTGAGTGACCTAGGCCAGTTTTCCACGAAAAGGTGAGTTCTTCACTTACAAGATGCGAACAAGTTGAATTAATAACTAAGAAAGAACAATTTTAATTCCTTCATTAGGCATTCTTCTTCAACTTCTGCAAAACCCATGAGAGTGGATGAGTGACTGTGAGCTGATCACCACGAAAAGGTGAATTTTACGCCTCTGGTGGTTCTGACAGACAGCTGAGTGGTCTTGAATAGAGCGCCAGGATCAGGTAAGTTCTCCTCCTCCAATTTGGAAGACGGGCATCTGAGTGACCTAGGACATTTCCCCATGAACAGGTGAGTTCTACTCCTACCACATGCACAGGAAATGAATTAGTGATGCTAAACCAATGACAAAAGAAAGAACAATTTTCATTCCTTCCTTAGACATTCGTCTTCTACTTCTGCAAAGCCCATGAGAGTGGATGAATGACTGTGCGTTGATCTCCAGGAAAAGGTGAGTTTTATGCCTCCAGTGTAGACGACAGACAGCTGAGTGATCTTCGACAGAGCGCCAGGAACAGGTAAGTTCTCCTCCAGAAATACGGAAGACAGACATTTGAGTGACGTAGGCCAGTTCTCCAGGAAAAGGTGACTTCTACTTTTACAAGATGCAAATGAGTTGAATTAATGATATTGGACCAATAACTAAGAAAGAACAATTTTCATTCCTTCATTAGGCATTCGTCTTCTGCAAAGCCCATGAGAGTGGATGAATAACTGTGGATTGATCTCAAGGAAAAGGTGAGTTTTATGCCTCCAGTGTAGACGACAGACAGCTGAGTGATCTTCGACAGAGCGCCAGGAACAGGTAAGTTCTCCTCCAGAAATACGGAAGACAGACATTTGAGTGACGTAGGCCAGTTCTCCAGGAAAAGGTGACTTCTACTTTTACAAGATGCAAACGAGTTGAATTAATGATATTGGACCAATAACTAAGAAAGAACAATTTTCATTCCTTCATTAGGCATTCGTCTTCTGCAAAGCCCATGAGAGTGGATGAATAACTGTGGATTGATCTCAAGGAAAAGGTGAGTTTTATGCCTCCGGTGAAGACGAAAGACAGCTGTGTGATCTTTTACAGAGCGCCAGGAACAGGTAAGTTCTCCTCCAGAAATACGGGAGACAGACGTCTGAGTGACCTCGGCCAGTTCTCCACAAAAAGGTGAGTTCTACACTTACAAGATGCAAACGAGTTGAATTAATGATATTGGACCAATAACTAAGAAAGAACAATTTTCATTCCTTCATTAGGCATTCTTCTTCTACTTCTGCAAATCCCATGAAAGTGGATAAGTGACTGTGGACTGATCAACACGAAAAGGTGAATTTTACGCCTCCGGTGGTTCCGACAGACAGCTGAGTGGCCTTGAATAGAGCGCCAGGATCAGGTAAGTTCTCCTCCTCCAATTTGGAAGACAGGTGTCTGAGTGACCTAGGACATTTCCCCATGAAAATGTGAGTTCTACTCCTACCACATGCACACGAAATGAATTAGTGATGCTAAACCAATGACAAAAGAAAGAACAATTTTCATTCCTTCCGTAGGCATTTGTCTTCTACTTCTGCAAAGCCCATGAGAGTGGATGAATGACTGTGGGTTGATCTCCAGGAAAAGGTTAGTTTTATGCCTCCAGTGGAGACGACAGACAGCTGAGTGATCTTCCACAGAGCGCCAGGAAAAGGTAAGTTCTCCTCCAAAAATACAGAAGACAGACGTCTGAGTGACCTAGGCCGGTTCTCCACGAAAAGGTGAGTTCTACACTTACAAGATGCGATCGAGTTGAATTAATGATATTGGACCAATAACTAAGAAAGAACAATTTTCATTCCTTCATTAGGCATTCTTCTTCTACTTCTGCACAACCCATGAGAGTGGATGAGTGACTGTGGGCTGATCACCACGAAAAGGTGAGTTTTAAGTTCCTGTGGTTCCCATAGACAACTGAGTGGTTTTGAATAGAGCGCTAGGATCAGGTAAGTTCTCCTCCTCCAATTTGGAAGACAGGAGTCTGAGTGACCTAGGCCAGTTCCCCACGAAAAGGTGAATTCTACTCTTACCAAATGCACAGGAAATGAATTAGTGATGGTAAACCAATGACAAAAGAAAGAACAATTTTGATTCCTTCATTAGGCATTCGTGTTCTACTTCTGCAAAATCGATGAGAGTGGATGAATGACTGCGGGTTGATCACCAGGAAAACGTGAGTTTTATGCCTCCAGTGAAGACGAAAGACAGCTGAGTGATCTTCCTCAGAGCGCTAGGAACAGGTAAGTTCTCCTCCAGAAATACGATAGACAGACGTCTGAGTGACCTAGGCCAGTTCTCCACGAAAAGGTGAGTTCTACACTTAAAAGATGCGAACGAGTTGAATTAATGATATTGGACCAATAACTACGAAAGAACAATTTTCATTCCTTTATTAGGCATTTTTATTATACTTCTGCAAAACCTATGAGAGTGGATGAGTAACTGTGGGCTGATCACCACGAAAAGGTGAGTTTTACGCCTCTGGTGGTTCCGACAGACAGGTGAGTGGTCTTTAATAGAGCGCCAGGATGAGGTAAGTTCTCCTCCTCCAATTTGGAAGACGGGCGTCTGAGTGATCTAGGCCAGTTCCCCACGAAAAGGTGAGTTCTACTCCTACCACATGCACACGAAATGAATTAGGAATGCTAAACCAATGAGAAAAGAAAGAACAATTTTCATTCCTTCAATAGGGATTCGTGTTCTACTTCTGCAAAATTGATGAGAGTGGATGAATGACTGCGGGTTGATCACCAGGAAAAGGTTAGTTTTATGCCTCCAGTGGAGACGCCAGACAGCTGAGTGGTCTTGAATAGAGCGCCAGGATCAGGTAAGTTCTCCTCCTCCAATTTGGAAGACAGGAGTCTGAGTGACCTAGGCCAGTTCCCCACGAAAAGGTGAGTTCTACTCTTACCACATGCACAGGAAATGAATTAGTGATGGTAAACCAATGACAAAAGAAAGAACAATTTTCATTCCTTCAATAGGGATTCGTGTTCTACTTCTGCAAAATCGATGAGAGTGGATGAATGACTGCGGGTTGATCACCAGGAAAACGTGAGTTTTATGCCTCCAGTGAAGATGAAAGACAGCTGAGTGATCTTCCTCAGAGCGCCAGGAACAGGTAAGTTCTCCTCCAGAAATTCGGAAGACAGACATCTGAGTGACCTAGACCAGTTCTCCACGAAAAGGTGAGTTCTACACTTACAAGATGCAAACGAGTTGAATTAATGATATTGGACCAATAACTAAGAGAGAACAATTTTCATTCCTTCCTTAGACATTCTTCTTCTACTTCTGCAAAAGCTATTAGAGTGGTTGAGTGACTGTGGGCTGATCAGCACGAAAATCTGAATTGTAAGCCTCCAGTGGTTCCGACAGACAGCTGAGTGGTCTTGAATAGAGCGCCAGGATCACGTAAGTTCTCCTCCTCCAATTTGGAAGACAGGCGTCTGAGTGACCTAGGACATTTCCCCATGAACAGGTGAGTTTTACTCCTACCACATGCACAGGAAATGAATTAGTGATGCTAAACCAATGACAAAAGAAAGAACAATTTTCATTCCTTCCTAAGGCATTCGTCTTCTACTTCTGCAAAGCCCATGAGAGTGGATGAATGACTGTGGGTTGATCTCCAGGAAAATGTGAGTTTTATTCCTCCAGTGAAGACGAAAAACAGCTAAGTGATCATCCTCAGAGCGCCAGGAACAGGTAAGTTCTCCTTCAGAAATACGATAGACAGACGTCTGAGTGACCTAGGCCAGTTTTCCACGAAAAGGTGAGTTCTTCACTTACAAGATGCGAACAAGTTGAATTAATAACTAAGAAAGAACAATTTTAATTCCTTCATTAGGCATTCTTCTTCAACTTCTGCAAAACCCATGAGAGTGGATGAGTGACTGTGAGCTGATCACCACGAAAAGGTGAATTTTACGCCTCTGGTGGTTCTGACAGACAGCTGAGTGGTCTTGAATAGAGCGCCAGGATCAGGTAAGTTCTCCTCCTCCAATTTGGAAGACGGGCGTCTGAGTGACCTAGGACATTTCCCCATGAACAGGTGAGTTCTACTCCTACCACATGCACAGGAAATGAATTAGTGATGCTAAACCAATGACAAAAGAAAGAACAATTTTCATTCCTTCCTTAGACATTCGTCTTCTACTTCTGCAAAGCCCATGAGAGTGGATGAATGACTGTGCGTTGATCTCCAGGAAAAGGTGAGTTTTATGCCTCCAGTGTAGACGACAGACAGCTGAGTGATCTTCGACAGAGCGCCAGGAACAGGTAAGTTCTCCTCCAGAAATACGGAAGACAGACATTTGAGTGACGTAGGCCAGTTCTCCAGGAAAAGGTGACTTCTACTTTTACAAGATGCAAACGAGTTGAATTAATGATATTGGACCAATAACTAAGAAAGAACAATTTTCATTCCTTCATTAGGCATTCGTCTTCTGCAAAGCCCATGAGAGTGGATGAATGACTGTGCGTTGATCTCCAGGAAAAGGTGAGTTTTATGCCTCCAGTGTAGACGACAGACAGCTGAGTGATCTTCGACAGAGCGCCAGGAACAGGTAAGTTCTCCTCCAGAAATACGGGAGACAGACGTCTGAGTGACCTCGGCCAGTTCTCCACGAAAAGATGAGTTCTACACTTACAAGATGCAAACGAGTTGAATTAATGATATTGGACCAATAACTAAGAAAGAACAATTTTCATTCCTTCATTAGGCATTCTTCTTCTACTTCTGCAAATCCCATGAAAGTGGATAAGTGACTGTGGACTGATCAACACGAAAAGGTGAATTTTACGCCTCCGGTGGTTCCGACAGACAGCTGAGTGGTCTTGAATAGAGCGCCAGGATCAGGTAAGTTCTCCTCCTCCAATTTGGAAGACAGGTGTCTGAGTGACCTAGGACATTTCCCCATGAAAATGTGAGTTCTACTCCTACCACATGCACACGAAATGAATTAGTGATGCTAAACCAATGACAAAAGAAAGAACAATTTTCATTCCTTCCGTAGGCATTTGTCTTCTACTTCTGCAAAGCCCATGAGAGTGGATGAATGACTGTGGGTTGATCTCCAGGAAAAGGTTAGTTTTATGCCTCCAGTGGAGACGACAGACAGCTGAGTGATCTTCCACAGAGCGCCAGGAAAAGGTAAGTTCTCCTCCAAAAATACAGAAGACAGACGTCTGATGACCTAGGCCGGTTCTCCACGAAAAGGTGAGTTCTACACTTACAAGATGCGATCGAGTTGAATTAATGATATTGGACCAATAACTAAGAAAGAACAATTTTCATTCCTTCATTAGGCATTCTTCTTCTACTTCTGCACAACCCATGAGAGTGGATGAGTGACTGTGGGCTGATCACCACGAAAAGGTGAGTTTTAAGCCTCCTGTGGTTCCCATAGACAACTGAGTGGTTTTGAATAGAGCGCTAGGATCAGGTAAGTTCTCCTCCTCCAATTTGGAAGACAGGAGTCTGAGTGACCTAGGCCAGTTCCCCACGAAAAGGTGAGTTCTACGCTTACAATATGCGAACCAGTTGAATTAATGATATTGGACTAATAAGAAGGAAAGAACAATTTTTATTCCTTCATTAGGCATTCTTCTTCTACTTCTGCAAAACCCATTGGAGTGGATGAGTGACTGCGGGCTGATCACCAGGAAAAGGTGAGCTTTCCACCTCCAATGAAGACGACAGACAGGTGAGTGACCTTGTATAGAGCACCAGAACCAGGTAAATTCTCCCTCCGAAATATGGAAGACAGGTGTCCGAGGGACCCAGGCTAGTTCCCCACAAAAAAATGAGTTTTACACTTCTAAGATGCGAATGAGTTGAATCAATGATTTTGGGTCAATAACTAAGAAAGATCAATTTTTATTCCTTCATTAGGCATACCTCTTCTACTACTGCAAAATCCATGAGAGTGGTTGAATGACTGTGTGCTGATCACCTTGAAAAGGAGAGTCTTACGCTGCCGGTAGAGACAACAGATAGCCGAGTGGTCTTGCATAGAGCGCCAGGAACAGGTAAGTTGTCTTCCACCAATATGGAAGACATGTGTCCGTGTCACCAAGGCCAGTTCTCCACGAAAAGGGGAGTTATACACCTACAAGATGTGTACATGTTGAATTAATGATATTGGACCAATAACTAAGAAAGAACAAATTTTATTCCTTTATTAGGCATATTTATACTACTGCAAAATTGATCGGAATAGTTGAGTGTCTGTGGGCTGATCACCAGAAAAAGGTAGCCTTAAGCCACCAGTGGAGATGACAGAGAGCTGATTGATCTTCCACAGAATGCCAGGAACACGTAAGATCTCCTCCTGCAATACGGAAGACAGGCATCTGAGTGACTTGGACAAGTTCTCCAGGAAAATGTGAGTTCTACACTTCCAAAATGGGAACGATTTGAATTAATGATCTTGGCCCAATAACTAAGAAAGAACAATTTTATTCCTTCATTCAGCATTGTTCTTCTACTTCTGCAAAACCCATGAAAATGGATGAGTTACTGTTGGTTGATCAAAAGGTGAGTTTTACGCGTCCACTGGAGATGACAGACAGCTGAATGATCTTGCATAGAGTGCCAGGAACAGGTAAGTTCTCCTCCTGCAATAGGGAAGACATGATCTGAGTGACCTAGGCCCATTTCCCACGAAAAGGTGAGTTCTATTACTAGTACATGCACAAAAAGTAAATTAGTGAAGTTATACCAATAACGAAGAAAAGGCAATTTTTATTCCTTCATTAGGCATTTTTCTTCTACTTCTACAAATCCCATGAAAGTGGATGAGTGACTGTTGGTTGATCAAGAGAAAAAGGTGAGTTTTACGCGTCCACTGGAGACAACAGACAGCTGAATGATCTTGCATAGAGCGCAAGGAACAGGTAGGTTCTCCTCCTGCAATACTCATCACGTATGGGACGGAGTGGGGAAACGCCGGTCCCAAAGATACCTACAATGTCACTCGGGATGGTGGAAGGTGTCTAGGTGGCGGACAGCAATTTCAAGACATCGGGAAGCAACAGCAATGATGCAAATGCTTTCAGCTCCCCTCATGGCCTGTTTGCTTCTGATGAAGTTATGGAACACAGTAGACACCCAGAGAGCGGGAAACAAAAAGAACCGATAAACAGCTGATGTGAGAAATGGCAGAGGAGACCGTGGCAGAGGAAGTGGCAGAGGAAGTCCCAACGGAAGAGGAGGCATAGGAGGGTATCGACCAACCGGTGGTTAGACCCAAGGTTGGGCAGACATGGAGTGTCAGGTGCCCAGAGGAAGGTCAACAAAACCAGAGAGCGAGGACTGGATAGCCAGCCACAGGAGAATGGTGGCACAGCTCATCTCTTACTAGCATTACTGGACCCAGGATGCCATCTCCCTGTCGTGAAGGAACATCTTTTCAGGGGTGGAGGGAGAGGTGTTGAATGCAGGATGAGGAAGGGGGAGTGGAATTACTGCACAGTCCCTGGCCCCAGTACAATGGGGGAGGCTGTTGGAGGAGCAGAAGAGGTGCCAAGTAAGGTGATGCTGGAGAGGGCACCAAACAAGGTGACTCACCAGCCCCCACTGGGCCATGCGAGGTGGGACAGAAGTGCTGCTGGTATGGTTAGAACACCAGACTCGGCTCCGTTGTGGGCCCTGGGGATGTCGGGCCTACAGAAAGTCTGTGGCTCACCGACGATACAGGCCACATTTGATGGAAGCCCGGACCGAGTAGCCCTCTTCCTCAGTCAGGTGATAAGCCACATGGACCTATATGGAAGTTGGTTCCTCACCCAGTGGGCGATGGTAGTGGCTATTACAGCAGTACTGACAGAGGAGGCAGTGGATTTGGTGCCTGGCCTGAACAGCAATCATTCATGAGAAGTTATAGATCTGGTCTGGTTCCTGTAGGCTCTCAGCTCCCGGTTTGAGGATGAGTCTAGTGCAAAAGTAGCGGAGGGGGAACTCATCGTATTTAGGCAGAGGGGCCGGTCTGCCAAAGACTATGTATGTGAATTCTGGAAGATTGCTGGGCACTTGATGGCATGACCGGAGCGTCTCCTGGTCCATCAATTTCACATGGGAGATCCAGCAGGCCTGTGTGTATCAAGGATTACCTCCTCAGTTGAGTGATTGGTTGAGGATTGGCCCGAGTAATGCCTGAACAGTCTCAAGTGACACAGACTCTTCCAGCAGTTACTGAGACACGAATCAGAGAAATCGGTGTTAAGCCAAGGGAGGGAGGTTTCCGGTGGTGTCCGGGAAAAGCGATGATGAAGAACTGGACGACCCGATGGTGAGCGACACCATCCATCCCTTCGTAATCCCTGTGGTAGTCCGGAACCCTCACTCAGCTAAAAGAATCAGATACGGGGCCATGATGGATTCAGGATGCACCCGTTGCCTAATCTGTCGGACTGTGGTGAACAAATTGAGGATTCACATTATACGGTTGAGAACTCCTTTCAAATTTGAACAGATGGATAGGTCGTTACTGGGTGGAGCGCCGTCTACCCATTTAATGGAATACGTTCAATTAGAAATAGAGGACCATCGAGAAATTATTTGATTCATCATAGTCAAGAAAAAGATTGACAGTTGGTCCTGAGCCACACGCGGCTGAGCGGATAGGAGGAGGAACAGGGATGGGAGAAGCCGCAGTATTAGCTCAACCAAATCAGGGGTTCCCCAGTATATTCGGGAATCTGGTTGCTGGATCTAGTGAGGAGGAATATGTGATGTTGCCCCGTGATTGGCTGACAAACTGTGCCATTGATTTAATCCCAGGAACCAGGTTGCCAAAACCTTGTATGTACTCAATGACACCAAAAGAACTTCAGGAATTGAGACGATACATTGATAAAAACCAAGCAAGAGGTTTTATCAAAACCAGTAGATCCCGTATGGCAGTACCCGTCCTTTTCAGAGAAAAGAAAGATGGAGGGTTGCATTTGTGCATTGATTTTTGTGGCGTTAATGGAGTGTGTGTGGAGCATTTCTACCAGCTGCCGTTAATAAAGGACCTTCTCTCCACTTTTGCAACAGGCCGCTTCTTCACAAAACGTGACCTACGCGAGGCATATTACAGGGTGCGTATCCGACCAGGGGATGAGTGGAAGAACACGTTCAATTGTCCCCTGGGGATTTACCAATTCCAAGTCATGCCGGTCGGGTTACAGGGCCCCCCTGCGTTGTTTATTAATCAATGAAATGCTGCACGAACATCTATATTGGAGGTCCTTGTGTATCTGAACGACATTTTGATCTATACTCAAACAATGGAAGAGCACACCCGATTGGTTCATCAAGTGTTGGAAAAGTTGTTGGCAGCCAAATTGTTCATGAAAGTATCAAAATGCGAGTTTCAGCGAACAAGATTGGGTTATCTGGGATGTAGAATATGCGTGGAAGGGGTGGAAATGGATCCCCGAAAAGTCCAAGCACTCTTGGAATGGCAAGCTCCAAGGACCAGAAAACAGTTACAGAGGTAAACTTCCTTGGGTTTGCCAATTTCTATCAGCAGTTTGTTCCCTCTTTTGGTAAGGCAGGGTTGCCACTGATGTATTTGTTGCAGACGAAAACCACAACATCAAAACCGAGACCAGGGCAGCCGTTGAGTTGGACACCTGAATGTCAAAAGGCGTTAGAGGAGCTAAAAGTACTTTTTTGCACGTGAACCAGTCCTCACCCCGATCCAACTCAAGCATTTATAGTACAGTAGATGCCAGCGATGTAGCTGTAGGAGCTGTTCTATTACAGAAAAATGATTGGGGCCAATTGCAGCCTTGCGCCTACACCTCTTGAAAGCTGACACCTACAGAATGAGAGTGGGCAATCTGGGAAAAGGAGGTATTCGCTGTGTGGTGGGCGCTTCTGATTTGGCAACCTCTCCTTGAAGGGGCCCCACCCCCATTTCAGTTATGGATAGATCACAAGAACCTGGAAGCCCTACAAACACCAAGGAGGTTGTCCCCAAAACAAGTAAGGTGGAAGCAGTAGTTCCAAAGATCCCCATTCTGCCTAAAGTATGTTCTGGCTGGGAAAAACTTCCTAGCTGATGCTTTGTCCCATGTGCTCCAATATAATAGTAAATGGGAGAAGGTAGTGGAAGCTCTCATACCAACCGGTAAGCCATTGAAATGGGTACTAGCTGTTACCAACCCAGACACCTCGTTCCAGACCGAACTAAAGTTGACTATACTGAGTGATCCTTGGCTAGTGAATAACCGGACTCTGGTAACTCACAGGGAGGGTTTGGCATGGAAAGGGAAAAAATTGTATATCCCCAACAGCCTCTGGACTGCTGTGTTGAAACGATGCCAAATCAGCTGGCCATTTCGGGTTTTTGAAGACATTACATTTATTAAGAAGGCCATTTTGGCAGCCAGGGATGTGCGTGGACACTGAGGATTATGTGAAGGGATGTCCAACATGCGCGTCAGCCAAACCGAGGTCAGAAAAACCCATAGGCCTATTACAACCAGTAGCTGATCCAAGTAGGCCATGGGATGAAATCACTATGGATTTCATAGTCGATCACCCTAGTAGTAATGGCTATACGGTGATATGGATGTTGGTGGATTTGTTCTCAAAGTAGGCTCATTTCATGCCATGTAAGGGCATACCTTCCACCCAGCGACTAACGAGCCTGTTTCTTCAAAATACCTACCGCCTACATAGGGTATCCAGGCGCATCGTATCCAACCAGGGTATTCAAGTCACTGCTAGGTTCTGGAGAGAGTTTGTATGTTTGATTGGATTCACCCAAGATCTGAGTTCAAAGTTCCATCCCAGCACCAATGGAGCGGCTGAACGAGCCAATGCTACGGTGGTGGAGCCAATGCTGAGGTTTTTACGTGTCATACTAGCAATCAGACTGGTCAAGCCTCTTATTACCTTTCACGGAGGTGGCCTACAATAATGTGGTACGCTGCAGCACCGACCTTTCCCCCTTCCAGGTGGTTTACGGCATGGAATTTCCAGCGATCCCAGAACTAGAACCACATTCACAAATCACAGAGACCCCATCTGGGTGGGCAGAAAAGATCCGACTAGTCTGGCCTAAGGTTAAAACTGCCTTACAGAAGGCTGCAGAAGAATACAAATTATATGCAGACAAGAAGAGGGCAGATCATAAACCATTCCAGCTGGAAGACCGGGTCTACTTGTCAACCAAGTACCTGAAACTCAAAATACTGAGTATGAAACTGGGGCCAAAGTATTTGGGACCATTTAGCATAACCCGAGTGATCAATTCTGTCATGGTTGCTCTAAAACTACCACCACTCTTGAGTAAGATACATCCTGTGTTTCACAGTAGTCTGTTGAAACCTGTAAGAGCCAAAAGGACCAATGACCCTCCTGACCCGCCGGGCCCAGTACATAATGATCACTACGAAATAGATAGTGTCGAGCCAAGCAACAGGCTCGACAACATTACCTGCACAGGGGGTGTGTGTGCACTGGTGATGGGAGCACTCAGGAATAGGCGGACGTGTGCGGGGTGGGGAAGGCGGGGCGACGGTAGTAGGGCTTCAACACACCAACTGCTGTATTCGCTGACTCCCTCACTGCAGAGACGCCGGCACGAGGAGAGGCTGGGAAAACGCTGAGACGCCGAGACCAGCATCCGGAAAGAGGAGGGAGGGTGTGGCTTTAAATACAGGGCGGGGCGGCACAGTAACAAGCTCTTTGCTATAAAACAGCTGCATGCCTACAGAATGTAGCGCTAATTTCAAATCGTTTAACGAGTGCAGTACGTTCCTGGAGCCAGCCGGATAATAAACCAGCATAGCACCGACCTGTGCGCGTGTGTTTCTTGGTGTTGCCGTGCTTAGCCTAGGACGGCTGAGAGGAAATTAGATTTTGCATTCCAGACTACATAGGGGAAAGGTCCAATATTTAGTGCAATGGAAAGGATACCCATTCACTGATGCTACCTGGGTGGCGGCACCAGATATTCATGCCGCACGGTTACTAAAACAGTTTCACTGCAAATACCCAGACAAGCCAAGGGGACAGGGGTATATGACTGACAAAACTAATCCCTCTGCTCTCTTTCTTACAGGTGGACCCAAGGTAGAGGGGAACTGCCTGTCGAGCCCCTGCCGGGAATCGTCACATATGGGAGGGATGGTGGAAACGCGATCACCGAAGATACCCACAGTGACAACTGGGACGGTGGGAAGTGATCGGGCAGCGGACAGCACTTGTGAGATATCAGGAGGCAAACAGCAGCAATGGAAAGGCTTCCAGGTCCCCGCGTGGACTGTCGGCTTCTGATGATGTCACGGAACACAGGAGACACACGGAGGCGGGAAATACAAAGAACTGACAAACAGCTGACGGGGGTTGATTTAGCTGCCGGATGGTGGTTCAAACAGGAAATAATGTATAAATAGGGCTGAGTGGCGGCTGCTCTCAGCACTGACTTTGAACCTATTACTCTACTTGTTCTGTGATTTGGCTGTGCTCATTGATTAAAAGCCTTGAAAACTATCTTCATCTACTGGTGTTTTGTGGAGCCGCACGGACTGGGAATTGACAAGCCAAGATCTACTACTACAAGATGCGTACGAGTACAATTAATGATCTTGGACCAATAACCAAGAAAGGGCAATTTTTATTCCCTCATTAGGCATTCCTCTTCAACTTCTGCAAAAGTCATGACAGTGGATGATTGACTCTCATCTGATAATCAGGAAAAGGTAAATTTTACGCCTCCAGTGAAGACGACGGAAAGCTGAGTGGTCTTGCATTGAGCGCCAGGAAGAGGTATGTTCTCCTCCTGCAATACAAAAGAGAGGCATCTGAGTGACCTAAGCCAGTTCTCCCAAAAAAAGGGGAGTTGTACACTTCCAAGATGCGAACGAGTTGAATTAACGATATTTGACAAATAACTAAGAAAGAACAATTTTTATTCCATTAGTAGGCATTCTTCTACTTCTGCAAAAACCAGGAGAGTGGATGAGTGACTGTGGGCACATCACCACGAAAAGGTGAGTTCTAAGTCTCCGATAGTGACGACAGACAGCTGAGTGGTCTTGAATAGAGTACCAGGATCAGTTAAGTTCTCCTCCTGCAACACGGAAGACAGGTATCTGAGTGACCTAGGCGAGTTCCCCGCGAAAAGGTGAGTTCTACTCCTATCACAAGCACAGGAAATGAATTAACAATTTTAGACCAATAACAAAGAAAGGACAATTTTTACTCCTTCATTAGGCATTCTTCTATTTCTGCAAAACCCATGAGAGTGGATGAGGGACTGTGGTCTGATCAACAGAAAAAGGTGAGTTTTACACCTCCAGTGAAGACAGCAGGCAGCTAAGTGATCTTGCATAGAGCGCCGGGAAAAGGTAAGTTCTCCGCCTGCAATATGGAAGACAGACGTCTGAGTGACCTAGGCCAGTTCTCCACGAAAAGGTGAGTTCTACACTTAGAAGATGAGAAAGAGTTGAATTAATCATATTGGAGCAATAACTAAGAAAGACCAAATTTTATTCCTTCATTAGGCATCCTTCTTCTACTTCTGCAAATCCCATGAGATTGGATGAGTGACTGTGGGCTGATCATCACGAAAAGGTGAGTTTTACACCTCCGGTGGTTCCGACAGACAGCTGAGTGGTCTTGAATAGAGCGCCTGGATCAGGTAAGTTCTCCTCCTCCAATTTGGAAGACAGGCGTCTGAGTGACCTAGGAAATTTCCCCACGAAAAGGTGAGTTCTACTCCTACCACATGCACACGAAATGAATTAGAGATGCTAAACCAATGACAAAAGAAAGAACAATTTTCATTCCTTCCTCAGGCATTCGTCTTCTACTTCTGCTAAGCCAATGAGAGTGGATGAATGACTGTGCGTTGATCTCCAGGAAAAGGTGAGTTTTATGCCACCACTGTAGATGACAGACAGCTGAGTGATCTTCCACAGAGCGCCAGGAACAGGTAAGTTCTCCTCCAGAAATACGGAAGACAGACGTTTGAGTGACCTAGGCCAGTTGGGGAGAAAAAGGTGAGTTCTACACTTACAAGATGCGATCGAGTTGAATTAATGATATTGGACCAATAACTAAGAAAGAACAATTTTCATTCCTTCATTAGGCATTCTTCTTCTACTTCTGCACAACCCATGAGAGTGGATGAGTGACTGTGAGTTGATCACCACGAAAAGGTGAGTTTTAAGCCTCCGGTGTTTCCCACAGACAACTGAGTGGTCTTGAATAGAGCGCCAGGTTCAGGTAAGTTCTCCTCCTCCAATTTGCAAGACAGGAGTCTGAGTGACCTAGGCTAGTTCCTCTTGAAAAGGTGAGTTCTACTCCTACTACATGCACAGGAAATGAATTAGTGATGCTAAACCAATGACAAAAGAAAGAACAATTTTCATTCCTTCATTAGGGATTCGTGTTCTTCTTCTGCAAAATCGATGAGAGTGGATGAATGACTGCGAGTTGATCACCAGGAAAACGTGAGTTTTATGCCTCCAGTGGAGACGACACACAGCTGAGTGATCTTTCACAGAGCGCCAGGAACAGGTAAGTTCTCCTCCAGAAATACGGAAGACAGATGTCTGATTGACCTAGGCTAGTTCTCCACGAAAAGATGAGTTATACACTTACAAGATGCAAACAAGTTGAATTAATGATATTGGACCAATAACTAAGAAAGAACAATTTTCATTCCTTCATTAGGCATTCTACTTCTGCAAAACCCATGAGAGTGAATGAGTGACTGTGGGCTGATGAAAAGAAAAAGGCGAGTCTTACATCTCTAGTGGAGACGACACATAGCTTAATGGTCTTGTATGGAGCGCCAGGATCAGGTCGGTTCTCCTCCTGCAATACGGAAGACAGGTATCTGAGTGACCTAGGTGAGTTCCCCACGAAAAGGTGAGTTCTACTCCTATCACATACACAAGAAATGAATTAATGATTTTAGACCAATAACAAAGAAAGGACAATTTTTACTCCTTCATTAGGCAGTCTTCTATTTCTGCAAAATCCATGAGAGTGGATGAGTTACTGTGGTCTGATCAACAGAAAAAGGTGAGTTTTACGCCTCCAGTGAAGATAGCAGACAGGTAAGTGATCTTGCAGAGAGCGCCGGGAAAAGGTACTTTCTCCTCTTGCAATACGGAAGACAGACATCTGAATAACCTAGGCCAGTTCTCCATGAAAAGGTGAGTTCTAATCTTTGAAGATAAGAACGGGTTGAATTAATCATATTGGAGCAATAACAAAGAAAGAACAATTTTTATTCCTTCATTAGGCATTCTTCTTCTACTTCTCCAAAATCCATGAGGGTGGATGAGTGACTGTGGACTGTTCAACAGGAAAAGGTTAGTTTTATGCCTCCAGTGGAGAGGACAGACAACTGAGTGATCTTTCACAGAGCGCCAGGAACAGGTAAGTTCTCCTTCTGCAATAGGGGAGACAGGTGTCTGAGTGACCTCGCGCATTCCCCACGAAAAGTTGAGTTCTATTACTAGTACATGCAGAAAAAGTGAATTAGTGATGTTATACCAATAACGGAGAAAAGTCAATTTTTATTCCTTCATTAGGCATTCTTCTTCTACTTCTGCAAAACCTATGAGAGTGGATGAGTGACTGAGGGCTGATCACCAGGAAAAGTTGAGTTTTACGCCTCCAGTGGATAAGACAGACAGCTGAGTGATCGTCCCTAGAGCGGCAGGAAGAGGTAAGTTCTCCTCCTGCAGTTCGGATGACAGGCCTGTGAGTGACTAACGCCATTTCTCCACGAAAAGGTGAATTCTACACTTACAAGATGCGAACAAGTTGAATTAATGATATTGGACTAATAACTTAGAAAGAACAATTTTCATTCCTTCATTAGGCATTCTTCTTCTACTTCTGCACAACCCATGAGAGTGGATGAGTGACTGTGAGTTGATCACCACGAAAAGGTGAGTTTTAAGCCTCCGGTGTTTCCCACAGACAACTGAGTGGTCTTGAATAGAGCGCCAGGATCAGGTAAGTTGTCCTCCTCCAATTTGCAAGACAGGAGTCTGAGTGACCTAGGCTAGTTCCTCTTGAAAAGGTGAGTTCTACTCCTACTACATGCACAGGAAATGAATTAGTGATGCTAAACCAATGACAAAAGAAAGAACAATTTTCATTCCTTCATTAGGGATTCGTGTTCTTCTTCTGCAAAATCGATGAGAGTGGATGAATGACTGCGAGTTGATCACCAGGAAAACGTGAGTTTTATGCCTCCAGTGGAGACGACACACAGCTGAGTGATCTTTCACAGAGCGCCAGGAACAGGTAAGTTCTCCTCCAGAAATACGGAAGACAGATGTCTGATTGACCTAGGCCAGTTCTCCACGAAAAGGTGAGTTCTACACTTACAAGATGCGAACGAGTTGAATTAATGATATTGGACCAATAACTAAGAAAGAACAATTTTCATTACTTCATTAGGCATTCTACTTCTGCAAATCCCATGAGATTGGATGAGTGACTGTGGGCTGATCATCACGAAAAGGTGAGTTTTACGCCTCCGGTGGTTCCGACAGACAGCTGAGTGGTCTTGAATAGAGCGCCTGGATCAGGTAAGTTCTCCTCCTCCAATTTGGAAGACAGGCGTCTGAGTGACCTAGGAAATTTCCCCACGAAAAGGTGAGTTCTACTCCTACCACATGCACACGAAATGAATTAGAGATGCTAAACCAATGACAAAAGAAAGAACAATTTTCATTCCTTCCTTAGGCATTCATCTTCTACTTCTGCTAAGCCAATGAGAGTGGATGAATGACTGTGCGTTGATCTCCAGGAAAAGGTGAGTTTTATGCCACCACTGTAGATGACAGACAGCTGAGTGATCTTCCACAGAGCGCCAGGAACAGGTAAGTTCTCCTCCAGAAATACGGAAGACAGACGTTTGAGTGACCTAGGCCAGTTGGGGAGAAAAAGGTGAGTTCTACACTTACAAGATGCGATTGAGTTGAATTAATGATATTGGACCAATAACTAAGAAAGAACAATTTTCATTCCTTCATTAGGCATTCTTCTTCTACTTCTGCACAACCCATGAGAGTGGATGAGTGACTGTGAGTTGATCACCACGAAAAGGTGAGTTTTAAGCCTCCGGTGTTTCCCACAGACAACTGAGTGGTCTTGAATAGAGCGCCAGGTTCAGGTAAGTTCTCCTCCTCCAATTTGCAAGACAGGAGTCTGAGTGACCTAGGCTAGTTCCTCTTGAAAAAGTGAGTTCTACTCCTACTACATGCACAGGAAATGAATTAGTGATGCTAAACCAATGACAAAAGAAAGAACAATTTTCATTCCTTCATTAGGGATTCGTGTTTTTCTTATGCAAAATCGATGAGAGTGGATGAATGACTGCGAGTTGATCACCAGGAAAACGTGAGTTTTATGCCTCCAGTGAAGACGACGGAAAGCTGAGTGGTCTTGCATTGAGCGCCAGGAAGAGGTATGTTCTCCTCCTGCAATACAAAAGAGAGGCATCTGAGTGACCTAAGCCAGTTCTCCCAAAAAAAGGGGAGTTGTACACTTCCAAGATGCGAACGAGTTGAATTAACGATATTTGACAAATAACTAAGAAAGAACAATTTTTATTCCATTAGTAGGCATTCTTCTACTTCTGCAAAAACCAGGAGAGTGGATGAGTGACTGTGGGCACATCACCACGAAAAGGTGAGTTCTAAGTCTCCGATAGTGACGACAGACAGCTGAGTGGTCTTGAATAGAGTACCAGGATCAGTTAAGTTCTCCTCCTGCAACACGGAAGACAGGTATCTGAGTGACCTAGGCGAGTTCCCCGCGAAAAGGTGAGTTCTACTCCTATCACAAGCACAGGAAATGAATTAACAATTTTAGACCAATAACAAAGAAAGGACAATTTTTACTCCTTCATTAGGCATTCTTCTATTTCTGCAAAACCCATGAGAGTGGATGAGGGACTGTGGTCTGATCAACAGAAAAAGGTGAGTTTTACACCTCCAGTGAAGACAGCAGGCAGCTAAGTGATCTTGCATAGAGCGCCGGGAAAAGGTAAGTTCTCCGCCTGCAATATGGAAGACAGACGTCTGAGTGACCTAGGCCAGTTCTCCACGAAAAGGTGAGTTCTACACTTAGAAGATGAGAAAGAGTTG
Source organism: Masticophis lateralis (assembly GCA_030761175.1). NCBI lineage: Eukaryota > Metazoa > Chordata > Lepidosauria > Squamata > Colubridae > Masticophis > Masticophis lateralis. The sequence continues at coordinate 129,320,521 of JAUDYJ010000003.1, forward strand.
AATTAATCATATTGGAGCAATAACTAAGAAAGACCAAATTTTATTCCTTCATTAGGCATCCTTCTTCTACTTCTGCAAATCCCATGAGATTGGATGAGTGACTGTGGGCTGATCATCACGAAAAGGTGAGTTTTACACCTCCGGTGGTTCCGACAGACAGCTGAGTGGTCTTGAATAGAGCGCCTGGATCAGGTAAGTTCTCCTCCTCCAATTTGGAAGACAGGCGTCTGAGTGACCTAGGAAATTTCCCCACGAAAAGGTGAGTTCTACTCCTACCACATGCACACGAAATGAATTAGAGATGCTAAACCAATGACAAAAGAAAGAACAATTTTCATTCCTTCCTCAGGCATTCGTCTTCTACTTCTGCTAAGCCAATGAGAGTGGATGAATGACTGTGCGTTGATCTCCAGGAAAAGGTGAGTTTTATGCCACCACTGTAGATGACAGACAGCTGAGTGATCTTCCACAGAGCGCCAGGAACAGGTAAGTTCTCCTCCAGAAATACGGAAGACAGACGTTTGAGTGACCTAGGCCAGTTGGGGAGAAAAAGGTGAGTTCTACACTTACAAGATGCGATCGAGTTGAATTAATGATATTGGACCAATAACTAAGAAAGAACAATTTTCATTCCTTCATTAGGCATTCTTCTTCTACTTCTGCACAACCCATGAGAGTGGATGAGTGACTGTGAGTTGATCACCACGAAAAGGTGAGTTTTAAGCCTCCGGTGTTTCCCACAGACAACTGAGTGGTCTTGAATAGAGCGCCAGGTTCAGGTAAGTTCTCCTCCTCCAATTTGCAAGACAGGAGTCTGAGTGACCTAGGCTAGTTCCTCTTGAAAAGGTGAGTTCTACTCCTACTACATGCACAGGAAATGAATTAGTGATGCTAAACCAATGACAAAAGAAAGAACAATTTTCATTCCTTCATTAGGGATTCGTGTTCTTCTTCTGCAAAATCGATGAGAGTGGATGAATGACTGCGAGTTGATCACCAGGAAAACGTGAGTTTTATGCCTCCAGTGGAGACGACACACAGCTGAGTGATCTTTCACAGAGCGCCAGGAACAGGTAAGTTCTCCTCCAGAAATACGGAAGACAGATGTCTGATTGACCTAGGCTAGTTCTCCACGAAAAGATGAGTTATACACTTACAAGATGCAAACAAGTTGAATTAATGATATTGGACCAATAACTAAGAAAGAACAATTTTCATTCCTTCATTAGGCATTCTACTTCTGCAAAACCCATGAGAGTGAATGAGTGACTGTGGGCTGATGAAAAGAAAAAGGCGAGTCTTACATCTCTAGTGGAGACGACACATAGCTTAATGGTCTTGTATGGAGCGCCAGGATCAGGTCGGTTCTCCTCCTGCAATACGGAAGACAGGTATCTGAGTGACCTAGGTGAGTTCCCCACGAAAAGGTGAGTTCTACTCCTATCACATACACAAGAAATGAATTAATGATTTTAGACCAATAACAAAGAAAGGACAATTTTTACTCCTTCATTAGGCAGTCTTCTATTTCTGCAAAATCCATGAGAGTGGATGAGTTACTGTGGTCTGATCAACAGAAAAAGGTGAGTTTTACGCCTCCAGTGAAGATAGCAGACAGGTAAGTGATCTTGCAGAGAGCGCCGGGAAAAGGTACTTTCTCCTCTTGCAATACGGAAGACAGACATCTGAATAACCTAGGCCAGTTCTCCATGAAAAGGTGAGTTCTAATCTTTGAAGATAAGAACGGGTTGAATTAATCATATTGGAGCAATAACAAAGAAAGAACAATTTTTATTCCTTCATTAGGCATTCTTCTTCTACTTCTCCAAAATCCATGAGGGTGGATGAGTGACTGTGGACTGTTCAACAGGAAAAGGTTAGTTTTATGCCTCCAGTGGAGAGGACAGACAACTGAGTGATCTTTCACAGAGCGCCAGGAACAGGTAAGTTCTCCTTCTGCAATAGGGGAGACAGGTGTCTGAGTGACCTCGCGCATTCCCCACGAAAAGTTGAGTTCTATTACTAGTACATGCAGAAAAAGTGAATTAGTGATGTTATACCAATAACGGAGAAAAGTCAATTTTTATTCCTTCATTAGGCATTCTTCTTCTACTTCTGCAAAACCTATGAGAGTGGATGAGTGACTGAGGGCTGATCACCAGGAAAAGTTGAGTTTTACGCCTCCAGTGGATAAGACAGACAGCTGAGTGATCGTCCCTAGAGCGGCAGGAAGAGGTAAGTTCTCCTCCTGCAGTTCGGATGACAGGCCTGTGAGTGACTAACGCCATTTCTCCACGAAAAGGTGAATTCTACACTTACAAGATGCGAACAAGTTGAATTAATGATATTGGACTAATAACTTAGAAAGAACAATTTTCATTCCTTCATTAGGCATTCTTCTTCTACTTCTGCACAACCCATGAGAGTGGATGAGTGACTGTGAGTTGATCACCACGAAAAGGTGAGTTTTAAGCCTCCGGTGTTTCCCACAGACAACTGAGTGGTCTTGAATAGAGCGCCAGGATCAGGTAAGTTGTCCTCCTCCAATTTGCAAGACAGGAGTCTGAGTGACCTAGGCTAGTTCCTCTTGAAAAGGTGAGTTCTACTCCTACTACATGCACAGGAAATGAATTAGTGATGCTAAACCAATGACAAAAGAAAGAACAATTTTCATTCCTTCATTAGGGATTCGTGTTCTTCTTCTGCAAAATCGATGAGAGTGGATGAATGACTGCGAGTTGATCACCAGGAAAACGTGAGTTTTATGCCTCCAGTGGAGACGACACACAGCTGAGTGATCTTTCACAGAGCGCCAGGAACAGGTAAGTTCTCCTCCAGAAATACGGAAGACAGATGTCTGATTGACCTAGGCCAGTTCTCCACGAAAAGGTGAGTTCTACACTTACAAGATGCGAACGAGTTGAATTAATGATATTGGACCAATAACTAAGAAAGAACAATTTTCATTACTTCATTAGGCATTCTACTTCTGCAAATCCCATGAGATTGGATGAGTGACTGTGGGCTGATCATCACGAAAAGGTGAGTTTTACGCCTCCGGTGGTTCCGACAGACAGCTGAGTGGTCTTGAATAGAGCGCCTGGATCAGGTAAGTTCTCCTCCTCCAATTTGGAAGACAGGCGTCTGAGTGACCTAGGAAATTTCCCCACGAAAAGGTGAGTTCTACTCCTACCACATGCACACGAAATGAATTAGAGATGCTAAACCAATGACAAAAGAAAGAACAATTTTCATTCCTTCCTTAGGCATTCATCTTCTACTTCTGCTAAGCCAATGAGAGTGGATGAATGACTGTGCGTTGATCTCCAGGAAAAGGTGAGTTTTATGCCACCACTGTAGATGACAGACAGCTGAGTGATCTTCCACAGAGCGCCAGGAACAGGTAAGTTCTCCTCCAGAAATACGGAAGACAGACGTTTGAGTGACCTAGGCCAGTTGGGGAGAAAAAGGTGAGTTCTATACTTACAAGACGCGATCGAGTTGAATTAATGATATTGGACCAATAACTAAGAAAGAACAATTTTCATTCCTTCATTAGGCATTCTTCTTCTACTTCTGCACAACCCATGAGAGTGGATGAGTGACTGTGAGTTGATCACCACGAAAAGGTGAGTTTTAAGCCTCCGGTGTTTCCCACAGACAACTGAGTGGTCTTGAATAGAGCGCCAGGATCTGGTAAGTTCTCCTCCTCCAATTTGCAAGACAGGAGTCTGAGTGACCTAGGCTAGTTCCTCTTGAAAAGGTGAGTTCTACTCCTACTACATGCACAGGAAATGAATTAGTGATGCTAAACCAATGACAAAAGAAAGAACAATTTTCATTCCTTCATTAGGGATTCGTGTTCTTCTTCTGCAAAATCGATGAGAGTGGATGAATGACTGCGAGTTGATCACCAGGAAAACGTGAGTTTTATGCCTCCAGTGGAGACGACACACAGCTGAGTGATCTTTCACAGAGCGCCAGGAACAGGTAAGTTCTCCTCCAGAAATACGGAAGACAGATGTCTGATTGACCTAGGCCAGTTCTCCACGAAAAGGTGAGTTCTACACTTACAAGATGCGAACGAGTTGAATTAATGATATTGGACCAATAACTAAGAAAGAACAATTTTCATTACTTCATTAGGCATTCTACTTCTGCAAATCCCTTGAGATTGGAGGAGTGACTGTGGGCTGATCTTCACGAAAAGGTGAGTTTTACGCTTCCGGTGGTTCCGACAGACAGCTGAGTGGTCTTGAATAGAGCGCCTGGATCAGGTAAGTTCTCCTCCCCCAATTTGGAAGACAGGCGTCTGAGTGACCTAGGAAATTTCCCCACGAAAAGGTGAGTTCTACTCCTACCACATGCACACGAAATGAATTAGAGATGCTAAACCAATGACAAAAGAAAGAACAATTTTCATTCCTTCCTTAGGCATTCGTCTTCTACTTCTGCTAAGCCAATGAGAGTGGATGAATGACTGTGCGTTGATCTCCAGGAAAAGGTGAGTTTTATGCCACCACTGTAGATGACAGACAGCTGAGTGATCTTCCACAGAGCGCCAGGAACAGGTAAGTTCTCCTCCAGAAATACGGAAGACAGACGTTTGAGTGACCTAGGCCAGTTGGGGAGAAAAAGGTGAGTTCTACACTTAAAAGATGCGATCGAGTTGAATTAATGATATTGGACCAATAACTAAGAAAGAACAATTTTCATTCCTTCATTAGGCATTCTTCTTCTACTTCTGCACAACCCATGAGAGTGGATGAGTGACTGTGAGTTGATCACCACGAAAAGGTGAGTTTTAAGCCTCCGGTGTTTCCCACAGACAACTGAGTGGTCTTGAATAGAGCGCCAGGATCAGGTAAGTTCTCCTCCTCCAATTTGCAAGACAGGAGTCTGAGTGACCTAGGCTAGTTCCTCTTGAAAAGGTGAGTTCTACTCCTACTACATGCACAGGAAATGAATTAGTGATGCTAAACCAATGACAAAAGAAAGAACAATTTTCATTCCTTCATTAGGGATTCGTGTTCTTCTTCTGCAAAACCCATGAAAGTGGATGAGTGACTGCGGGCTGATCAACAGGAAAAGGTGAGTTTTACCGTTCCACTGTAGATGACAGACAGCTGAGTGATCTTCCACAGAGCGCCAGGAACAGGTAAGTTCTCCTCCAGAAATACGGAAGACAGACGTTTGAGTGACCTAGGCCAGTTCTCCACGAAAAGGTGAGTTATACACTTACAAGATGCGAACAAGATGAATTAATGATATTGGACCAATAACTAAGAAAGAACAATTTTCATTCCTTCATTAGGCATTCTTCTTCTACTTCTGCACAACCCATGAGAGTGGATGAGTGACTGTGAGTTGATCACCACGAAAAGGTGAGTTTTAAGCCTCCGGTGTTTCCCACAGACAACTGAGTGGTCTTGAATAGAGCGCCAGGATCAGGTAAGTTCTCCTCCTCCAATTTGCAAGACAGGAGTCTGAGTGACCTAGGCTAGTTCCTCTTGAAAAGGTGAGTTCTACTCCTACTACATGCACAGGAAATGAATTAGTGATGCTAAACCAATGACAAAAGAAAGAACAATTTTCATTCCTTCATTAGGGATTCGTGTTCTTCTTCTGCAAAATCGATGAGAGTGGATGAATGACTGCGAGTTGATCACCAGGAAAACGTGAGTTTTATGCCACCACTGTAGATGACAGACAGCTGAGTGATCTTCCACAGAGCGCCAGGAACAGGTAAGTTCTCCTCCAGAAATACGGAAGACAGACGTTTGAGTGACCTAGGCCAGTTGGGGAGAAAAAGGTGAGTTCTACACTTACAAGATGCGATCGAGTTGAATTAATGATATTGGACCAATAACTAAGAAAGAACAATTTTCATTCCTTCATTAGGCATTCTTCTTCTACTTCTGCACAACCCATGAGAGTGGATGAGTGACTGTGAGTTGATCACCACGAAAAGGTGAGTGTTAAGCCTCCGGTGTTTCCCACAGACAACTGAGTGGTCTTGAATAGAGCGCCAGGATCTGGTAAGTTCTCCTCCTCCAATTTGCAAGACAGGAGTCTGAGTGACCTAGGCTAGTTCCTCTTGAAAAGGTGAGTTCTACTCCTACTACATGCACAGGAAATGAATTAGTGATGCTAAACCAATGACAAAAGAAAGAACAATTTTCATTCCTTCATTAGGGATTCGTGTTCTTCTTCTGCAAAATCGATGAGAGTGGATGAATGACTGCGAGTTGATCACCAGGAAAACGTGAGTTTTATGCCTCCAGTGGAGACGACACACAGCTGAGTGATCTTTCACAGAGCGCCAGGAACAGGTAAGTTCTCCTCCAGAAATACGGAAGACAGATGTCTGATTGACCTAGGCCAGTTCTCCACGAAAAGGTGAGTTCTACACTTACAAGATGCGAACGAGTTGAATTAATGATATTGGACCAATAACTAAGAAAGAACAATTTTCATTACTTCATTAGGCATTCTACTTCTGCAAATCCCATGAGATTGGATGAGTGACTGAGGGCTGATCATCACGAAAAGGTGAGTTTTACGCCTCCGGTGGTTCCGACAGACAGCTGAGTGGTCTTGAATAGAGCGCCTGGATCAGGTAAGTTCTCCTCCCCCAATTTGGAAGACAGGCGTCTGAGTGACCTAGGAAATTTCCCCACGAAAAGGTGAGTTCTACTCCTACCACATGCACACGAAATGAATTAGAGATGCTAAACCAATGACAAAAGAAAGAACAATTTTCATTCCTTCCTTAGGCATTCGTCTTCTACTTCTGCTAAGCCAATGAGAGTGGATGAATGACTGTGCGTTGATCTCCAGGAAAAGGTGAGTTTTATGCCACCACTGTAGATGACAGACAGCTGAGTGATCTTCCACAGAGCGCCAGGAACAGGTAAGTTCTCCTCCAGAAATACGGAAGACAGACGTTTGAGTGACCTAGGCCAGTTGGGGAGAAAAAGGTGAGTTCTACACTTACAAGATGCGATCGAGTTGAATTAATGATATTGGACCAATAACTAAGAAAGAACAATTTTCATTCCTTCATTAGGCATTCTTCTTCTACTTCTGCACAACCCATGAGAGTGGATGAGTGACTGTGAGTTGATCACCACGAAAAGGTGAGTTTTAAGCCTCCGGTGTTTCCCACAGACAACTGAGTGGTCTTGAATAGAGCGCCAGGATCAGGTAAGTTCTCCTCCTCCAATTTGCAAGACAGGAGTCTGAGTGACCTAGGCTAGTTCCTCTTGAAAAGGTGAGTTCTACTCCTACTACATGCACAGGAAATGAATTAGTGATGCTAAACCAATGACAAAAGAAAGAACAATTTTCATTCCTTCATTAGGGATTCGTGTTCTTCTTCTGCAAAATCGATGAGAGTGGATGAATGACTGCGAGTTGATCACCAGGAAAACGTGAGTTTTATGCCTCCAGTGGAGACGACACACAGCTGAGTGATCTTTCACAGAGCGCCAGGAACAGGTAAGTTCTCCTCCAGAAATACGGAAGACAGATGTCTGAGTGACCTAGGCCAGTTCTCCACGAAAAGGTGAGTTATACACTTACAAGATGCGAACAAGTTGAATTAATGATATTGGACCAATAACTAAGAAAGAACAATTTTCATTCCTTCATTAGGCATTCTGCTTCTACTTCTTCAAAACCCATGAAAGTGGATGAGTGACTGCGGGCTGATCAACAGGAAAAGGTGAGTTTTACCGTTCCAGTGGAGACGACAGACAGGTGAGTGATGTTGTACAGAGCGCCAGGAACAGGTAAGTCCTCCTCCAGAAATACGGAAGACAGACGTCTGATTGACCTAGGCCAGTTCTCCACGAAAAGGTGAGTTCTACACTTACAAGATGCGAACGAGTTGAATTAATGATATTGGACCAATAACTAAGAAAGAACAATTTTCATTACTTCATTAGGCATTCTACTTCTGCAAATCCCATGAGATTGGATGAGTGACTGAGGGCTGATCATCACGAAAAGGTGAGTTTTACGCCTCCGGTGGTTCCGACAGACAGCTGAGTGGTCTTGAATAGAGCGCCTGGATCAGGTAAGTTCTCCTCCCCCAATTTGGAAGACAGGCGTCTGAGTGACCTAGGAAATTTCCCCACGAAAAGGTGAGTTCTACTCCTACCACATGCACACGAAATGAATTAGAGATGCTAAACCAATGACAAAAGAAAGAACAATTTTCATTCCTTCCTTAGGCATTCGTCTTCTACTTCTGCTAAGCCAATGAGAGTGGATGAATGACTGTGCGTTGATCTCCAGGAAAAGGTGAGTTTTATGCCACCACTGTAGATGACAGACAGCTGAGTGATCTTCCACAGAGCGCCAGGAACAGGTAAGTTCTCCTCCAGAAATACGGAAGACAGACGTTTGAGTGACCTAGGCCAGTTGGGGAGAAAAAGGTGAGTTCTACACTTACAAGATGCGATCGAGTTGAATTAATGATATTGGACCAATAACTAAGAAAGAACAATTTTCATTCCTTCATTAGGCATTCTTCTTCTACTTCTGCACAACCCATGAGAGTGGATGAGTGACTGTGAGTTGATCACCACGAAAAGGTGAGTTTTAAGCCTCCGGTGTTTCCCACAGACAACTGAGTGGTCTTGAATAGAGCGCCAGGATCAGGTAAGTTCTCCTCCTCCAATTTGCAAGACAGGAGTCTGAGTGACCTAGGCTAGTTCCTCTTGAAAAGGTGAGTTCTACTCCTACTACATGCACAGGAAATGAATTAGTGATGCTAAACCAATGACAAAAGAAAGAACAATTTTCATTCCTTCATTAGGGATTCGTGTTCTTCTTCTGCAAAATCGATGAGAGTGGATGAATGACTGCGAGTTGATCACCAGGAAAACGTGAGTTTTATGCCTCCAGTGGAGACGACACACAGCTGAGTGATCTTTCACAGAGCGCCAGGAACAGGTAAGTTCTCCTCCAGAAATACGGAAGACAGATGTCTGAGTGACCTAGGCCAGTTCTCCACGAAAAGGTGAGTTATACACTTACAAGATGCGAACAAGTTGAATTAATGATATTGGACCAATAACTAAGAAAGAACAATTTTCATTCCTTCATTAGGCATTCTGCTTCTACTTCTTCAAAACCCATGAAAGTGGATGAGTGACTGCGGGCTGATCAACAGGAAAAGGTGAGTTTTACCGTTCCAGTGGAGACGACAGACAGGTGAGTGATGTTGTACAGAGCGCCAGGAACAGGTAAGTCCTCCTCCAGAAATACGGAAGACAGACGTCTGAATGACCTAGGCCAGTTCTCCACGGAAAGGTGAGTTCTACACTTACAAGATGCAAACGAGTTGAATAAATGATATTGGACCAATAACTAAGAAAGAACAATTTTCATTCCTTCCTTAGGCATTCGTCTTCTACTTCTGCTAAGCCAATGAGAGTGGATGAATGACTGTGCGTTGATCTCCAGGAAAAGGTGAGTTTTATGCCACCACTGTAGATGACAGACAGCTGAGTGATCTTCCACAGAGCGCCAGGAACAGGTAAGTTCTCCTCCAGAAATACGGAAGACAGACGTTTGAGTGACCTAGGCCAGTTGGGGAGAAAAAGGTGAGTTCTACACTTACAAGATGCGATCGAGTTGAATTAATGATATTGGACCAATAACTAAGAAAGAACAATTTTCATTCCTTCATTAGGCATTCTTCTTCTACTTCTGCACAACCCATGAGAGTGGATGAGTGACTGTGAGTTGATCACCACGAAAAGGTGAGTTTTAAGCCTCCGGTGTTTCCCACAGACAACTGAGTGGTCTTGAATAGAGCGCCAGGTTCAGGTAAGTTCTCCTCCTCCAATTTGCAAGACAGGAGTCTGAGTGACCTAGGCTAGTTCCTCTTGAAAAGGTGAGTTCTACTCCTACTACATGCACAGGAAATGAATTAGTGATGCTAAACCAATGACAAAAGAAAGAACAATTTTCATTCCTTCATTAGGGATTCGTGTTCTTCTTCTGCAAAATCGATGAGAGTGGATGAATGACTGCGAGTTGATCACCAGGAAAACGTGAGTTTTATGCCTCCAGTGGAGACGACACACAGCTGAGTGATCTTTCACAGAGCGCCAGGAACAGGTAAGTTCTCCTCCAGAAATACGGAAGACAGATGTCTGAGTGACCTAGGCCAGTTCTCCACGAAAAGGTGAGTTCTACACTTACAAGATGCGAACAAGTTGAATTAATGATATTGGACCAATAACTAAGAAAGAACAATTTTCATTCCTTCATTAGGCATTCTGCTTCTACTTCTTCAAAACCCATGAAAGTGGATGAGTGACTGCGGGCTGATCAACAGGAAAAGGTGAGTTTTACCGTTCCAGTGGAGACGACAGACAGGTGAGTGATGTTGTACAGAGCGCCAGGAACAGGTAAGTCCTCCTCCAGAAATACGGAAGACAGACGTCTGAATGACCTAGGCCAGTTCTCCACGGAAAGGTGAGTTCTACACTTACAAGATGCAAACGAGTTGAATAAATGATATTGGACCAATAACTAAGAAAGAACAATTTTCATTCCTTCCTTAGGCATTCGTCTTCTACTTCTGCTAAGCCAATGAGAGTGGATGAATGACTGTGCGTTGATCTCCAGGAAAAGGTGAGTTTTATGCCACCACTGTAGATGACAGACAGCTGAGTGATCTTCCACAGAGCTCCAGGAACAGGTAAGTTCTCCTCCAGAAATACGGAAGACAGACGTTTGAGTGACCTAGGCCAGTTGGGGAGAAAAAGGTGAGTTCTACACTTACAAGATGCGATCGAGTTGAATTAATGATATTGGACCAATAACTAAGAAAGAACAATTTTCATTCCTTCATTAGGCATTCTTCTTCTACTTCTGCACAACCCATGAGAGTGGATGAGTGACTGTGAGTTGATCACCACGAAAAGGTGAGTTTTAAGCCTCCGGTGTTTCCCACAGACAACTGAGTGGTCTTGAATAGAGCGCCAGGATCAGGTAAGTTCTCCTCCTCCAATTTGCAAGACAGGAGTCTGAGTGACCTAGGCTAGTTCCTCTTGAAAAGGTGAGTTCTACTCCTACTACATGCACAGGAAATGAATTAGTGATGCTAAACCAATGACAAAAGAAAGAACAATTTTCATTCCTTCATTAGGGATTCGTGTTCTTCTTCTGCAAAATCGATGAGAGTGGATGAATGACTGCGAGTTGATCACCAGGAAAACGTGAGTTTTATGCCTCCAGTGGAGACGACACACAGCTGAGTGATCTTTCACAGAGCGCCAGGAACAGGTAAGTTCTCCTCCAGAAATACGGAAGACAGATGTCTGATTGACCTAGGCCAGTTCTCCACGAAAAGGTGAGTTCTACACTTACAAGATGCGAACGAGTTGAATTAATGATATTGGACCAATAACTAAGAAAGAACAATTTTCATTACTTCATTAGGCATTCTACTTCTGCAAATCCCATGAGATTGGATGAGTGACTGTGGGCTGATCATCACGAAAAGGTGAGTTTTACGCCCCGGTGGTTCCGACAGACAGCTGAGTGGTCTTGAATAGAGCGCCTGGATCAGGTAAGTTCTCCTCCTCCAATTTGGAAGACAGGCGTCTGAGTGACCTAGGAAATTTCCCCACGAAAAGGTGAGTTCTACTCCTACCACATGCACACCAAATGAATTAGAGATGCTAAACCAATGACAAAAGAAAGAACAATTTTCATTCCTTCCTTAGGCATTCGTCTTCTACTTCTGCTAAGCCAATGAGAGTGGATGAATGACTGTGCGTTGATCTCCAGGAAAAGGTGAGTTTTATGCCACCACTGTAGATGACAGACAGCTGAGTGATCTTCCACAGAGCGCCAGGAACAGGTAAGTTCTCCTCCAGAAATACGGAAGACAGACGTTTGAGTGACCTAGGCCAGTTGGGGAGAAAAAGGTGAGTTCTACACTTACAAGATGCGATCGAGTTGAATTAATGATATTGGACCAATAACTAAGAAAGAACAATTTTCATTCCTTCATTAGGCATTCTTCTTCTACTTCTGCACAACCCATGAGAGTGGATGAGTGACTGTGAGTTGATCACCACGAAAAGGTGAGTTTTAAGCCTCCGGTGTTTCCCACAGACAACTGAGTGGTCTTGAATAGAGCGCCAGGTTCAGGTAAGTTCTCCTCCTCCAATTTGCAAGACAGGAGTCTGAGTGACCTAGGCTAGTTCCTCTTGAAAAGGTGAGTTCTACTCCTACTACATGCACAGGAAATGAATTAGTGATGCTAAACCAATGACAAAAGAAAGAACAATTTTCATTCCTTCATTAGGGATTCGTGTTTTTCTTATGCAAAATCGATGAGAGTGGATGAATGACTGCGAGTTGATCACCAGGAAAACGTGAGTTTTATGCCTCCAGTGGAGACGACACACAGCTGAGTGATCTTTCACAGAGCGCCAGGAACAGGTAAGTTCTCCTCCAGAAATACGGAAGACAGATGTCTGAGTGACCTAGGCCAGTTCTCCACGAAAAGGTGAGTTATACACTTACAAGATGCGAACAAGTTGAATTAATGATATTGGACCAATAACTAAGAAAGAACAATTTTCATTCCTTCATTAGGCATTCTGCTTCTACTTCTTCAAAACCCATGAAAGTGGATGAGTGACTGCGGGCTGATCAACAGGAAAAGGTGAGTTTTACCGTTCCAGTGGAGACGACAGACAGGTGAGTGATGTTGTACAGAGCGCCAGGAACAGGTAAGTCCTCCTCCAGAAATACGGAAGACAGACGTCTGAATGACCTAGGCCAGTTCTCCACGGAAAGGTGAGTTCTACACTTACAAGATGCAAACGAGTTGAATAAATGATATTGGACCAATAACTAAGAAAGAACAATTTTCATTCCTTCCTTAGGCATTCGTCTTCTACTTCTGCTAAGCCAATGAGAGTGGATGAATGACTGTGCGTTGATCTCCAGGAAAAGGTGAGTTTTATGCCACCACTGTAGATGACAGACAGCTGAGTGATCTTCCACAGAGCGCCAGGAACAGGTAAGTTCTCCTCCAGAAATACGGAAGACAGACGTTTGAGTGACCTAGGCCAGTTGGGGAGAAAAAGGTGAGTTCTACACTTACAAGATGCGATCGAGTTGAATTAATGATATTGGACCAATAACTAAGAAAGAACAATTTTCATTCCTTCATTAGGCATTCTTCTTCTACTTCTGCACAACCCATGAGAGTGGATGAGTGACTGTGAGTTGATCACCACGAAAAGGTGAGTTTTAAGCCTCCGGTGTTTCCCACAGACAACTGAGTGGTCTTGAATAGAGCGCCAGGATCAGGTAAGTTCTCCTCCTCCAATTTGCAAGACAGGAGTCTGAGTGACCTAGGCTAGTTCCTCTTGAAAAGGTGAGTTCTACTCCTACTACATGCACAGGAAATGAATTAGTGATGCTAAACCAATGACAAAAGAAAGAACAATTTTCATTCCTTCATTAGGGATTCGTGTTCTTCTTCTGCAAAATCGATGAGAGTGGATGAATGACTGCGAGTTGATCACCAGGAAAACGTGAGTTTTATGCCTCCAGTGGAGACGACACACAGCTGAGTGATCTTTCACAGAGCGCCAGGAACAGGTAAGTTCTCCTCCAGAAATACGGAAGACAGATGTCTGATTGACCTAGGCCAGTTCTCCACGAAAAGGTGAGTTCTACACTTACAAGATGCGAACGAGTTGAATTAATGATATTGGACCAATAACTAAGAAAGAACAATTTTCATTACTTCATTAGGCATTCTACTTCTGCAAATCCCATGAGATTGGATGAGTGACTGTGGGCTGATCATCACGAAAAGGTGAGTTTTACGCCCCGGTGGTTCCGACAGACAGCTGAGTGGTCTTGAATAGAGCGCCTGGATCAGGTAAGTTCTCCTCCTCCAATTTGGAAGACAGGCGTCTGAGTGACCTAGGAAATTTCCCCACGAAAAGGTGAGTTCTACTCCTACCACATGCACACCAAATGAATTAGAGATGCTAAACCAATGACAAAAGAAAGAACAATTTTCATTCCTTCCTTAGGCATTCGTCTTCTACTTCTGCTAAGCCAATGAGAGTGGATGAATGACTGTGCGTTGATCTCCAGGAAAAGGTGAGTTTTATGCCACCACTGTAGATGACAGACAGCTGAGTGATCTTCCACAGAGCGCCAGGAACAGGTAAGTTCTCCTCCAGAAATACGGAAGACAGACGTTTGAGTGACCTAGGCCAGTTGGGGAGAAAAAGGTGAGTTCTACACTTACAAGATGCGATCGAGTTGAATTAATGATATTGGACCAATAACTAAGAAAGAACAATTTTCATTCCTTCATTAGGCATTCTTCTTCTACTTCTGCACAACCCATGAGAGTGGATGAGTGACTGTGAGTTGATCACCACGAAAAGGTGAGTTTTAAGCCTCCGGTGTTTCCCACAGACAACTGAGTGGTCTTGAATAGAGCGCCAGGATCAGGTAAGTTCTCCTCCTCCAATTTGCAAGACAGGAGTCTGAGTGACCTAGGCTAGTTCCTCTTGAAAAGGTGAGTTCTACTCCTACTACATGCACAGGAAATGAATTAGTGATGCTAAACCAATGACAAAAGAAAGAACAATTTTCATTCCTTCATTAGGGATTCGTGTTCTTCTTCTGCAAAATCGATGAGAGTGGATGAATGACTGCGAGTTGATCACCAGGAAAACGTGAGTTTTATGCCTCCAGTGGAGACGACACACAGCTGAGTGATCTTTCACAGAGCGCCAGGAACAGGTAAGTTCTCCTCCAGAAATACGGAAGACAGATGTCTGATTGACCTAGGCCAGTTCTCCACGAAAAGGTGAGTTCTACACTTACAAGATGCGAACGAGTTGAATTAATGATATTGGACCAATAACTAAGAAAGAACAATTTTCATTACTTCATTAGGCATTCTACTTCTGCAAATCCCATGAGATTGGATGAGTGACTGTGGGCTGATCATCACGAAAAGGTGAGTTTTACGCCCCGGTGGTTCCGACAGACAGCTGAGTGGTCTTGAATAGAGCGCCTGGATCAGGTAAGTTCTCCTCCTCCAATTTGGAAGACAGGCGTCTGAGTGACCTAGGAAATTTCCCCACGAAAAGGTGAGTTCTACTCCTACCACATGCACACCAAATGAATTAGAGATGCTAAACCAATGACAAAAGAAAGAACAATTTTCATTCCTTCCTTAGGCATTCGTCTTCTACTTCTGCTAAGCCAATGAGAGTGGATGAATGACTGTGCGTTGATCTCCAGGAAAAGGTGAGTTTTATGCCACCACTGTAGATGACAGACAGCTGAGTGATCTTCCACAGAGCGCCAGGAACAGGTAAGTTCTCCAGAAATACGGAAGACAGACGTTTGAGTGACCTAGGCCAGTTGGGGAGAAAAAGGTGAGTTCTACACTTACAAGATGCGATCGAGTTGAATTAATGATATTGGACCAATAACTAAGAAAGAACAATTTTCATTCCTTCATTAGGCATTCTTCTTCTACTTCTGCACAACCCATGAGAGTGGATGAGTGACTGTGAGTTGATCACCACGAAAAGGTGAGTATTAAGCCTCCGGTGTTTCCCACAGACAACTGAGTGGTCTTGAATAGAGCGCCAGGATCAGGTAAGTTCTCCTCCTCCAATTTGCAAGACAGGAGTCTGAGTGACCTAGGCTAGTTCCTCTTGAAAAGGTGAGTTCTACTCCTACTACATGCACAGGAAATGAATTAGTGATGCTAAACCAATGACAAAAGAAAGAACAATTTTCATTCCTTCATTAGGGATTCGTGCTCTTCTTCTGCAAAATCGATGAGAGTGGATGAATGACTGCGAGTTGATCACCAGGAAAACGTGAGTTTTATGCCTCCAGTGGAGACGACACACAGCTGAGTGATCTTTCACAGAGCGCCAGGAACAGGTAAGTTCTCCTCCAGAAATACGGAAGACAGATGTCTGATTGACCTAGGCCAGTTCTCCACGAAAAGGTGAGTTCTACACTTACAAGATGCGAACGAGTTGAATTAATGATATTGGACCAATAACTAAGAAAGAACAATTTTCATTACTTCATTAGGCATTCTACTTCTGCAAATCCCATGAGATTGGATGAGTGACTGTGGGCTGATCATCACGAAAAGGTGAGTTTTACGCCTCCAGTGGTTCCGACAGACAGCTGAGTGGTCTTGAATAGAGCGCCTGGATCAGGTAAGTTCTCCTCCTCCAATTTGGAAGACAGGCGTCTGAGTGACCTAGGAAATTTCCCCACGAAAAGGTGAGTTCTACTCCTACCACATGCACACCAAATGAATTAGAGATGCTAAAACAATGACAAAAGAAAGAACAATTTTCATTCCTTCCTTAGGCATTCGTCTTCTACTTCTGCTAAGCCAATGAGAGTGGATGAATGACTGTGCGTTGATCTCCAGGAAAAGGTGAGTTTTATGCCACCACTGTAGATGACAGACAGCTGAGTGATCTTCCACAGAGCGCCAGGAACAGGTAAGTTCTCCTCCAGAAATACGGAAGACAGACGTTTGAGTGACCTAGGCCAGTTGGGGAGAAAAAGGTGAGTTCTACACTTACAAGATGCGATCGAGTTGAATTAATGATATTGGATCAATAACTAAGAAAGAACAATTTTCATTCCTTCATTAGGCATTCTTCTTCTACTTCTGCACAACCCATGAGAGTGGATGAGTGACAGTGAGTTGATCACCACGAAAAGGTGAGTTTTAAGCCTCCGGTGTTTCCCACAGACAACTGAGTGGTCTTGAATAGAGCGCCAGGATCTGGTAAGTTCTCCTCCTCCAATTTGCAAGACAGGAGTCTGAGTGACCTAGGCTAGTTCCTCTTGAAAAGGTGAGTTCTACTCCTACTACATGCACAGGAAATGAATTAGTGATGCTAAACCAATGACAAAAGAAAGAACAATTTTCATTCCTTCATTAGGGATTCGTGTTCTTCTTCTGCAAAATCGATGAGAGTGGATGAATGACTGCGAGTTGATCACCAGGAAAACGTGAGTTTTATGCCTCCAGTGGAGACGACACACAGCTGAGTGATCTTTCACAGAGCGCCAGGAACAGGTAAGTTCTCCTCCAGAAATACGGAAGACAGATGTCTGATTGACCTAGGCCAGTTCTCCACGAAAAGGTGAGTTATACACTTACAAGATGCGATTAAGTTGAATTAATGATATTGGACCAATAACTAAGAAAGAACAATTTTCATTACTTCATTAGGCATTCTACTTCTGCAAAACCCATGAGAGTGAATGAGTGACTGTGGGCTGATGAAAAGAAAAAGGGAGTTTTACAGCTCTAGTGGAGACGACACATAGCTTAATGGTCTTGTATTGAGCACCAGGATCAGGTCGGTTCTCCTCCTGCAATACGGAAGACAGGTATCTGAGTGACCTAGGTGAGTTCCCTATGAAAAGGTGAGTTCTACTCCTATCACATACACAGGAAATGAATTAATGATTTTAGACCAATAACAAAGAAAGGACAATTTTTACTCCTTCATTAGGCAGTCTTCTATTTCTGCAAAATCCATGAGAGTGGATGAGTGACTGTGGTCTGATCAACAGAAAAAGGTGAGTTTTACGCCTCCAGTGAAGATAGCAGACAGGTAAGTGATCTTGCAGAGAGCGCCGGGAAAAGGTACTTTCTCCTCCTGCAATACGGAAGACAGACGTCTGAATAACATAGGCCAGTTCTCCATGAAAAGGTGAGTTCTAATCTTTGAAGATAAGAACGGGTTGAATTAATCATATTGGAGCAATAACAAAGAAAGAACAATTTTTATTCCTTCATTAGGCATTCTTCTTCTACTTCTCCAAAATCCATGAGGGTGGATGAGTGACTGTGGACTGTTCAACAGGAAAAGGTTAGTTTTATGCCTCCAGTGGAGAGGACAGACAACTGAGTGATCTTTCACAGAGCGCCAGGAACAGGTAAGTTCTCCTTCTGCAATAGGGGAGACAGGTGTCTGAGTGACCTTGTGCATTCCCCACGAAAAGTTGAGTTCTATTACTAGTACATGCAGAAAAAGTGAATTAGTGATGTTATACCAATAACGGGGAAAAGTCAATTTTTATTCCTTCATTAGGCATTCTTCTTCTACTTCTGCAAAACCTATGAGAGTGGATGAGTGACTGAGGGCTAATCACCAGGAAAAGTTGAGTTTTATGCCTCCAGTGGAGACGACACACAGCTGAGTGATCTTTCACAGAGCGCCAGGAACAGGTAAGTTCTCCTCCAGAAATACGGAAGACAGATGTCTGATTGACCTAGGCCAGTTCTCCACGAAAAGGTGAGTTCTACACTTACAAGATGCGAACGAGTTGAATTAATGATATTGGACCAATAACTAAGAAAGAACAATTTTCATTACTTCATTAGGCATTCTACTTCTGCAAATCCCATGAGATTGGATGAGTGACTGTGGGCTGATCATCACGAAAAGGTGAGTTTTACGCCTCCGGTGGTTCCGACAGACAGCTGAGTGGTCTTGAATAGAGCGCCTGGATCAGGTAAGTTCTCATCCTCCAATTTGGAAGACAGGCGTCTGAGTGACCTAGGAAATTTCCCCACGAAAAGGTGAGTTCTACTCCTACCACATGCACACGAAATGAATTAGAGATGCTAAACCAATGACAAAAGAAAGAACAATTTTCATTCCTTCCTTAGGCATTCGTCTTCTACTTCTGCTAAGCCAATGAGAGTGGATGAATGACTGTGCGTTGATCTCCAGGAAAAGGTGAGTTTTATGCCACCACTGTAGATGACAGACAGCTGAGTGATCTTCCACAGAGCGCCAGGAACAGGTAAGTTCTCCTCCAGAAATACGGAAGACAGACGTTTGAGTGACCTAGGCCAGTTGGGGAGAAAAAGGTGAGTTCTACACTTACAAGATGCGATCGAGTTGAATTAATGATATTGGACCAATAACTAAGAAAGAACAATTTTCATTCCTTCATTAGGCATTCTTCTTCTACTTCTGCACAACCCATGAGAGTGGATGAGTGACTGTGAGTTGATCACCACGAAAAGGTGAGTTTTAAGCCTCCGGTGTTTCCCACAGACAACTGAGTGGTCTTGAATAGAGCGCCAGGATCAGGTAAGTTCTCCTCCTCCAATTTGCAAGACAGGAGTCTGAGTGACCTAGGCTAGTTCCTCTTGAAAAGGTGAGTTCTACTCCTACTACATGCACAGGAAATGAATTAGTGATGCTAAACCAATGACAAAAGAAAGAACAATTTTCATTCCTTCATTAGGGATTCGTGTTCTTCTTCTGCAAAATCGATGAGAGTGGATGAATGACTGCGAGTTGATCACCAGGAAAACGTGAGTTTTATGCCTCCAGTGGAGACGACACACAGCTGAGTGATCTTTCACAGAGCACCAGGAACAGGTAAGTTCTCCTCCAGAAATACGGAAGACAGATGTCTGATTTACCTAGGCCAGTTCTCCACGAAAAGGTGAGTTATACACTTACAAGATGCGAACAAGTTGAATTAATGATATTGGACCAATAACTAAGAAAGAACAATTTTCATTACTTCATTAGGCATTCTACTTCTGCAAAACCCATGAGAGTGAATGAGTGACTATGGGCTGATGAAAAGAAAAAGGCGAGTTTTACATCTCTAGTGGAGACGACACATAGCTTAATGGTCTTGTATGGAGCACCAGGATCAGGTCGGTTCTCCTCCTGCAATACGGAAGACAGGTATCTGAGTGACCTAGGTGAGTTCCCCACGAAAAGGTGAGTTCTACTCCTATCACATACACAGGAAATGAATTAATGATTTTAGACCAATAACAAAGAAAGGACAATTTTTACTCCTTCATTAGGCAGTCTTCTATTTCTGCAAAATCCATGAGAGTGGATGAGTGACTGTGGTCTGATCAACAGAAAAAGGTGAGTTTTACGCCTCCAGTGAAGATAGCAGACAGGTAAGTGATCTTGCAGAGAGCGCCGGGAAAAGGTACTTTCTCCTCCTGCAATACGGAAGACAGACGTCTGAATAACCTAGGCCAGTTCTCCATGAAAAGGTGCGTTTTAATCTTTGAATATAAGAACGGGTTGAATTAATCATATTGGAGCAATAACAAAGAAAGAACAATTTTTATTCCTTCATTAGGCATTCTTCTTCTACTTCTCCAAAATCCATGAGGGTGGATGAGTGACTGTGGACTGTTCAACAGGAAAAGGTTAGTTTTATGCCTCCAGTGGAGAGGACAGACAACTGAGTGATCTTTCACAGAGCGCCAGGAACAGGTAAGTTCTCCTTCTGCAATAGGGGAGACAGGTGTCTGAGTGACCTTGCGCATTCCCCACGAAAAGTTGAGTTCTATTACTAGTACATGCAGAAAAAGTGAATTAGTGATGTTATTGTCAGGTATGCTTCCTTCAGTATCCAGGAAAGGAGGACCCAGATTCCATTTGATAGGTAACTGGTACTTTTACTAGATATGAATTGAACGCAACCATAGAAAGCAGGATTCTGAAGCAAAACGCGCGAAAGTTACAATTAGAAAGCATCCCCCTCCCTTGTGCACCATAAATCACCCAATCCACAGGTCTTCCAGAGGTCAGGTGGGAGCAGACGTCTGGCCATGTCAGCATCCAGGAATGCAGTGTCCGTTGGACTGATAACAGCTTAAGGGAAGGTTTCGTTTCTCAGAAAGTTTCTAGAAAGCCCGTGTGAGCATAAACCTGCCTCCCCCCCGATTCTATGGCAACCGAAGCGGCAAAGCAAAACTAGCGAGGTTGACATTCGGCCCCCCTTCAGAAGAGACAGCTTCTAATCCTGAAACAGAGAAAAGAAAAGGCAATATCACAACAATTAACACTCCTCATGATTCAAGGTTTATCAGGGTATTTGGTGTGGAACAGCTGCACTTTTCTAGGTGCCCTAACATCACGTTTATTCACCCACTCAGCTTGTGATAATGGGAAGTGCTTCCAGGCTACGAGATACTGTACTTTCCCATGATGTTTTCTAGAGTCCAAAATCTCTTTTACTTCAAAGTGTTGTTCCCCTTCAATGAGGATGGGAACAGGAGGAGATTCCTTGGACGGACGTAGAGAGAATGATTGTTCCAGTTTCAGTAAACTAACATGAAACACTGGGTGAATTCGTCGCAAGTTCTTGGGTAAATCTAATTCAACCGTGACTGGGTTAATGATCCGTGTAACAGGGAAAGGGCCCACATACTTAGGACCAAGCTTTTTTGATTTCTGCGGAGTTTGTAAATACTTGGTAGACAAATACACCATGTCCCCCACTTGATAGGTATGTGCAGGGCATCTCCTTTTGTCGGCTTGGGTTTTATGGGCTTGGTGGGCATCATCTAACGCTTTACGAGTCACTGCCCAAGTCGCTCGTAGTTGATCGATCCACTCAATCAGAGAAGGGTTTTGTGGGTCATCATGAGGTAACTCTGGGATTGGCACAAACTCTTGTCCAGAAGCCACCTTGAAAGGGGTGAAACCTGTGCTGCTATGTACGGAATTGTTATATGCCACTTCTGCGAATGGCAGTAATTCCACCCAGTTGTCCTGTTGGTAGTTTATATAACATCTTAAATATTGTTCTAACACGCCATTGGTTCTTTCACAGGCCCCATTGGTCTGGGGGTGGTGGGCGGAGCTTAGTCCTTGGGCGGAGCCTATCAACATTTGGAACTCTTTCCAAAAGCTGGAGGTGAACTGTACTCCCCTGTCTGAAATTATACGTTTTGGCGCTCCATGTAGCCTATATACATGTTGAATGAACATCTTAGCAAGGGTTTTTGCTGATGGGATCTTAGTGCATGGGATAAAATGCACCTGTTTGGAAAATAGATCAGTTACTACCCATATAACGGTGCAACCCCCACTCTCGGGAAGGTCTACAATGAAGTCCATGGATATTTCTTTCCAAGGAGCAGTGGGCCTGGCCACACTTTGGAGAAGACCAGGTGCCTTCCCGGGAGGTCTCTTAGCCGAGGCACACACTGGACAGCTCGCTACATATGCCTCTGTGTCCTTTTTGAGCGCGGGCCACCAAAACTGTCTTTTGACGAGGTGTAAGGACTTGACAAATCCAAAGTGTCCCGCCACCTTGGAGTCATGGGCGTGTTGCAAAACAGTTGCTCGTAAATTAGCTGGGACATACAATTTGGCTCCAACTCAAGCTAGTCCATCACGAAGTGTACATTCATTTGAGTGGGCTTGGAACCACTCATCGGTTTTTAAAGTCTCTTTTAGTTGCTGGAGCAACTCACCCGACAGACTTGGGTCACGTTTCGATTGTGCTCGGGTAGTCACTGGTGCCGCCAGTTGGGCTGACGGGACAATTGGACGGACAACTTCCTCCCTGGTAATGTTGTACTGAGGCAATCTGGACAAAGCATCTGCCATGAAGTTCTTCCCGCCAGGGAGGTAGCGCAACGTGAAGTTAAAACGGTTGAAATGTTGGGCCCAGCGCACTTGTTTAGGCGACAGCTTACGTGGGGTTTTCAAAGCCTCGAGATTTTTATGATCAGTCCAAACTTCAAAAGGATGTTTAGCTCCTTCGAGAAAGTGTCTCCAGGTTAGGAGTGCCCAACGTACGGCGAAAGCCTCCTTTTCCCATATGGCCCATCTCCTTTCGGTTTCGGATAGTTTCCGGGATGTGTAGGCGCAGGGCTGTAATTTTCCATCCGCATTCTTCTGCAGAAGTACGGCCCCTACTGCAACATCACTGGCATCTGCCTGTACCACAAAAGGTTCGTCCATATCTGGGTGTTTAAGAACTGGTTCAGCAGCAAATAGCCGTTTCAGTTTTTCGAATGCTGCCTGACAGTCCATAGTCCATTCAAGAGGTTTGGAGGGTTTTGGTTTTCCTTCACCCTTGGTTTTCAGGAGATTAGTTATTGGCAATGCGATTTTGGCAAACGAGGGGATGAATTGTCGGTAAAAGTTAGCAAATCCCAAAAAACTCTGTAACTGCTTGCGGGTGCGTGGCGCTGCCCATTCTAACACCGCCTGAACCTTCGCAGGGTCCATTTCTATTCCCTCCGGGGAGATGCGATAGCCAAGATAGTCAATTTTGGTTTGGTGGAACTCACATTTAGAAAGCTTTGCATACAGTTCAGCAGCCCTAAGTTTTTTCAGGACGGTGCGTACTAATCTCACATGGTCGGCCATGTTGTCAGAGTAGATAAGAATGTCATCCAAATAAACGAGCACCCCCTTATACAAATGCTCATGCAAAATTTCATTGATTAATTGCATGAATACCGCAGGAGCCCCTTGTAGTCCAAACGGGAGTACTCGGAACTGGAAACACCCCAGCGGACAGTTAAATGCAGTTTTCCATTCATCCCCTTCCTTGATGCGCACCCTGTAATAAGCCTCCCGTAAATCCAACTTGGTAAAAATCTTCCCCTTCCCTAGGTGAGCCAACATGTCCTTCATGAGGGGTAAGGGGTAGACGTTTTCCACGCAAATCGCGTTTAGGTTCCTATAGTCAACCACCAGACGAAAGGAACCATCTTTCTTTTCTCTGAATAAAACTGGTGCGGCCACTCGTGGTCTGGCTGGTTGGATGAAGCCCCGTTCTAGGTTTTTGTCAATAAAATTTCGTAGTTCCCCCAGTTCACGAGGGGTCATAGGATAAATCTTAGGCTTAGGGAGCTTCACTCCCGGGAGTATCTCAATAGCACAGTCTGTAGCCCTGTGGGGGGGCAGCACATCCGAGGCCTTCTCGCTAAAAACTTCACGGAGGTCCCAATACTCTCTTGGAATTTTCTCCTCCCCCTCTATGTGGTCTATTGCCATCTCCGCTTCTTCAGGGGCCCCTCTGTCTTCAGGGGGGGGCTCCTTCCCTTCAGATGGTGGTTTACTAGTACGAATGCGCAGAACCCCCGTTTTCCAGTTAATTCGTGGGTTCCATTTCCGTAGCCAGGGCAAGCCAAGAATGAGGGGTCGTTCCATGCTAGGGGCCACCACAAAACTGAGAGTCTCTACGTGGTCCCCTAATTTCATTTCAATGGGTTCCGTTATGAAACTAGTCGGGGCCCCGCCTGCCATCGACCCATCTAGCTGGCAGAATGCAATAGGCCTTTTCAGCTCCCTCAGTCCCAGGCCCATCTTTTCTACTACTTTCGGGCTGATAATGCACCTGGTGCACCCAGAGTCTAGTAAGGCCGGCATCTGTGCATGGGTCCCTGTGGACGGCACTTTAAGTTCTATGGGGACGAGTAGGGGCCCCTCAGTGTGACTCACCAGATCATCGGAGTCGGACTCGCTGTCGTCCGCGTGGGTCGGAGTTCCCAACTCCCCTTTGGCCCGGGGAGCGAACTCTACGACTTCCCCCTCCAGCGCGACTTCACGAACTTTTGCGGGTGTTTTGCCCATCTTCTTTGGCGCTCTGCTGGTAGGTTTTGGCACTGGCCTGGACAAGCACTCAGCGGCCCGGTGTCCTTCCATGCCGCACTTAAAACAAGTGAAAGGCTTCGGTTTGGGTTTGGGTTCCGGCCTTCCCCCAGTCATTTTTGGGGCTTCTTTGCGGTGGTAGGAGAATGAGGGTTCCCCGGCACGCCCCCTCCTTAGTCGGCTACGGCTTATCTCAATTTCTGCATCCTCAGCTGCTATGTACCAACTGTCCGGATCATCGGGAACCCCCCGTGCTCTACAGTCGTGGTAGATTTCATCATTCAGCCCGTCTTTGAAACCTTCCAGCAAAGCTACCTCTGACCACCCTGTCATGTATGGCGCTAGCTCCCGGAATTCTTGGGTGTATTCCGCTACCGATCTCCGGCCTTGCTGGATACTTTTCATACGGAGCCTCGCCTTCCGCTCAGCTAGGTGGTCCTCGAAACGTCTCCTAAGGGCCGCCATAAACTGGTTGTAGTTCCGCAGCAGGGGGGAATTGTTATTGTGGAGTACCACCATCCACTCGGCTGCCACCCCCTCTAAAGCACTGGTGACACATCTCACTCGGGCGGCATCTGACAAATAGTCCTCGCCCCAGTCTTGCATGTGATTCCACACTTGGGTTAAAAAAAATCCCAAAGTTTTTGGGTTCCCATCATACTTTCCAGCAAGGGGGGGAGTTTTAGGGTTTTTCCGTCTGCGGGGTCGGGCCTGTAAGGCTGGGGGTCCCTGGACTGCTGCATCCCTCATTTGACCCCCCAATGCCTGGGATATATCTTCGTCAGCTCTCTCTTCCTCTCCCCCACAAACTCCTTCCTCAGGATCTATTTTAGAGTCTTCTTCTTCCCCCCCCCCAGGGTATGCATAAGACTCACGGGCTTTTCGGTCTTCATCAATCTCACGAATGAGTTGAAGGGCTTGCTCCATTTTGAGGCGTTCCTTCTGCTCCTGCAGCCACACGCCTTCTCCTTTTCGGGGTCTGGAGGTTGTTACTCCACGGGGGGTCTTTCTCAGATCCGGCAACCTTCCGACCCCTGTCGACCATCGGGCTGGCTCTTCTCTCGTTTCCTTCAGTCGTAAATTCTCCATCCATTTCTCGGCCTCTTCGGGTTGCTGGTATGAAGACATTTCCGAGCCATATGCTCCCATCTGTTCTGTATCACTTCCCTGATCAGACATTCTGTAAAGTTTTCAGCCCCCTCGGTGTGATCCGGGATGGCTGTGATCAGAATCCTGCTTATTGTCAGGTATGCTTCCTTCAGTATCCAGGAAAGGAGGACCCAGATTCCATTTGATAGGTAACTGGTACTTTTACTAGATATGAATTGAACGCAACCATAGAAAGCAGGATTCTGAAGCAAAACGCGCGAAAGTTACAATTAGAAAGCATCCCCCTCCCTTGTGCACCATAAATCACCCAATCCACAGGTCTTCCAGAGGTCAGGTGGGAGCAGACGTCTGGCCATGTCAGCATCCAGGAATGCAGTGTCCGTTGGACTGATAACAGCTTAAGGGAAGGTTTCGTTTCTCAGAAAGTTTCTAGAAAGCCCGTGTGAGCATAAACCTGCCTCCCCCCCGATTCTATGGCAACCGAAGCGGCAAAGCAAAACTAGCGAGGTTGACAGTTATACCAATAACGGAGAAAAGTCAATTTTTATTCCTTCATTAGGCATTCTTCTTCTACTTCTGCAAAACCTATGAGAGTGGATGAGTGACTGAGGGCTGATCACCAGGAAAAGTTGAGTTTTACGCCTCCAGTGGATAAGACAGACAGCTGAGTGATCATCCCTAGAGCGGCAGGAAGAGGTAAGTTCTCCTCCTGCAGTTCGGATGACAGGCCTCTGAGTGACTACGGCCATTTCTCCACGAAAAGGTGAATTCTACACTTACAAGATGCGAACAAGTTGAATTAATGATATTGGACTAATAACTAAGAAAGAACAATTTTCATTCCTTCATTAGGCATTCTGCTTCTACTTCTTCAAAACCCATGAAAGTGAATGAGTGACTGCGGGCTGATCAACAGGAAAAGGTGAGTTTTACCGTTCCAGTGGAGACGACAGACAGGTGAGTGATGTTGTACAGAGCGCCAGGAACAGGTAAGTCCTCCTCCAGAAATACGGAAGACAGACGTCTGAATGACCTAGGCCAGTTCTCCACGGAAAGGTGAGTTCTACACTTACAAGATGCAAACGAGTTGAATAAATGATATTGGACCAATAACTAAGAAAGAACAATTTTCATTCCTTCCTTAGGCATTCGTCTTCTACTTCTGCTAAGCCAATGAGAGTGGATGAATGACTGTGCGTTGATCTCCAGGAAAAGGTGAGTTTTATGCCACCACTGTAGATGACAGACAGCTGAGTGATCTTCCACAGAGCGCCAGGAACAGGTAAGTTCTCCTCCAGAAATACGGAAGACAGACGTTTGAGTGACCTAGGCCAGTTGGGGAGAAAAAGGTGAGTTCTACACTTACAAGATGCGATTGAGTTGAATTAATGATATTGGACCAATAACTAAGAAAGAACAATTTTCATTCCTTCATTAGGCATTCTTCTTCTACTTCTGCACAACCCATGAGAGTGGATGAGTGACTGTGAGTTGATCACCACGAAAAGGTGAGTTTTAAGCCTCCGGTGTTTCCCACAGACAACTGAGTGGTCTTGAATAGAGCGCCAGGTTCAGGTAAGTTCTCCTCCTCCAATTTGCAAGACAGGAGTCTGAGTGACCTAGGCTAGTTCCTCTTGAAAAAGTGAGTTCTACTCCTACTACATGCACAGGAAATGAATTAGTGATGCTAAACCAATGACAAAAGAAAGAACAATTTTCATTCCTTCATTAGGGATTCGTGTTTTTCTTATGCAAAATCGATGAGAGTGGATGAATGACTGCGAGTTGATCACCAGGAAAACGTGAGTTTTATGCCTCCAGTGGAGACGACACACAGCTGAGTGATCTTTCACAGAGCGCCAGGAACAGGTAAGTTCTCCTCCAGAAATACGGAAGACAGATGTCTGAGTGACCTAGGCCAGTTCTCCACGAAAAGGTGAGTTATACACTTACAAGATGCGAACAAGTTGAATTAATGATATTGGACCAATAACTAAGAAAGAACAATTTTCATTCCTTCATTAGGCATTCTGCTTCTACTTCTTCAAAACCCATGAAAGTGGATGAGTGACTGCGGGCTGATCAACAGGAAAAGGTGAGTTTTACCGTTCCAGTGGAGACGACAGACAGGTGAGTGATGTTGTACAGAGTGCCAGGAACAGGTAAGTCCTCCTCCAGAAATACGGAAGACAGACGTCTGAATGACCTAGGCCAGTTCTCCACGGAAAGGTGAGTTCTACACTTACAAGATGCAAACGAGTTGAATAAATGATATTGGACCAATAACTAAGAAAGAACAATTTTCATTCCTTCCTTAGGCATTCGTCTTCTACTTCTGCTAAGCCAATGAGAGTGGATGAATGACTGTGCGTTGATCACCAGGAAAACGTGAGTTTTATGCCTCCAGTGGAGACGACACACAGCTGAGTGATCTTTCACAGAGCGCCAGGAACAGGTAAGTTCTCCTCCAGAAATACGGAAGACAGATGTCTGATTGACCTAGGCCAGTTCTCCACGAAAAGGTGAGTTCTACACTTACAAGATGCGAACGAGTTGAATTAATGATATTGGACCAATAACTAAGAAAGAACAATTTTCATTACTTCATTAGGCATTCTACTTCTGCAAATCCCATGAGATTGGATGAGTGACTGTGGGCTGATCATCACGAAAAGGTGAGTTTTACGCCTCCGGTGGTTCCGACAGACAGCTGAGTGGTCTTGAATAGAGCGCCTGGATCAGGTAAGTTCTCCTCCTCCAATTTGGAAGACAGGCGTCTGAGTGACCTAGGAAATTTCCCCACGAAAAGGTGAGTTCTACTCCTACCACATGCACACCAAATGAATTAGAGATGCTAAACCAATGACAAAAGAAAGAACAATTTTCATTCCTTCCTTAGGCATTCGTCTTCTACTTCTGCTAAGCCAATGAGAGTGGATGAATGACTGTGCGTTGATCTCCAGGAAAAGGTGAGTTTTATGCCACCACTGTAGATGACAGACAGCTGAGTGATCTTCCACAGAGCGCCAGGAACAGGTAAGTTCTCCTCCAGAAATACGGAAGACAGACGTTTGAGTGACCTAGGCCAGTTGGGGAGAAAAAGGTGAGTTCTACACTTACAAGATGCGATCGAGTTGAATTAATGATATTGGACCAATAACTAAGAAAGAACAATTTTCATTCCTTCATTAGGGATTCGTGTTCTTCTTCTGCAAAATCGATGAGAGTGGATGAATGACTGCGAGTTGGTCACCAGGAAAACGTGAGTTTTATGCCTCCAGTGGAGACGACACACAGCTGAGTGATCTTTCACAGAGCGCCAGGAACAGGTAAGTTCTACTCCAGAAATACGGAAGACAGATGTCTGATTGACCTAGGCCAGTTCTCCACGAAAAGGTGAGTTATACACTTACAAGATGCGAACGAGTTGAATTAATGATATTGGACCAATAACTAAGAAAGAACAATTTTCATTACTTCATTAGGCATTCTACTTCTGCAAAACCCATGAGATTGGATGAGTGACTGTGGACTGATCACCACGAAAAGGTGAGTTTTACGCCTCAGGTGGTTCTGACAGACAGCTGATTAGTCTTGAATAGAGCGCCAGGATCAGGTAAGTTCTCCTCCTTCAATTTGGAAGACAGGCATCTGAGTGACCTAGGACATTTTCCCATGAACAGGTGAGTTCTACTCCTACCACATGCAAGGAAATGAATTAGTGATGCTAAACCAATGACAAAAGAAAGAACAATTTTCATTCCTTCCTTAGGCATTCTTCTACTACTTCTGCAAATCCCATGAAAGTGGATAATTGACTGTGGACTGATCACCACGAAAAGGTGAGTTTTACGCCTCCGGTGGTTCCGACAGACAGCTGAGTGGTCTTGAATAGAGCGCCTGGATCAGGTAAGTTCTCCTCCTCCAATTTGGAAGACAGGCGTCTGAGTGACCTAGGAAATTTCCCCACGAAAAGGTGAGTTCTACTCCTACCACATGCACACGAAATGAATTAGAGATGCTAAACCAATGACAAAAGAAAGAACAATTTTCATTCCTTCCTTAGGCATTCGTCTTCTACTTCTGCTAAGCCAATGAGAGTGGATGAATGACTGTGCGTTGATCTCCAGGAAAAGGTGAGTTTTAAGCCTCCGGTGTTTCCCACAGACAACTGAGTGGTCTTGAATAGAGCGCCAGGAACAGGTAAGTTCTCCTCCTCCAATTTGCAAGACAGGAGTCTGAGTGACCTAGGCTAGTTCCTCTTGAAAAGGTGAGTTCTACTCCTACTACATGCACAGGAAATGAATTAGTGATGCTAAACCAATGACAAAAGAAAGAACAATTTTCATTCCTTCATTAGGGATTCGTGTTCTACTTCTGCAAAATCGATGAGAGTGGATGAATGACTGCGGGTTGATCACCAGGAAAACGTGAGTTTTATGCCTCGAGTGGAGACGACACACAGCTGAGTGATCTTTCACAGAGCGCCAGGAACAGGTAAGTTCTTCTCCAGAAATACGGAAGACAGATGTCTGATTGACTTAGGCCAGTTCTCCACGAAAAGGTGAGTTCTACACTTACAAGATGCGAACGAGTTGAATTAATGATATTGGACCAATAACTAAGAAAGAAGAATTTTCATTACTTCATTAGGCATTCTACTTCTGCAAATCCCATGAGATTGGATGAGTGACTGTGGGCTGATCATCACGAAAAGGTGAGTTTTACGCCTCCGGTGGTTCCGACAGACAGCTGAGTGGTCTTGAATTGAGCGCCAGGATCAGGTAAGTTCTCCTCCTCCAATTTGCAAGACAGGAGTCTGAGTGACCTAGGCTTGTTCCTCTTGAAAAGGTGAGTTCTACTCCTACTACATGCACAGGAAATGAATTAGTGATGCTAAACCAATGACAAAAGAAAGAACAATTTTCATTCCTTCCTTAGGCATTCTTCTACTACTTCTGCAAATCCCATGAAAGTGGATAATTGACTGTGGACTGATCACCACGAAAAGGTGAGTTTTACGCCTCCGGTGGTTCCGACAGACAGCTGAGTGGTCTTGAATAGAGCGCCTGGATCAGGTAAGTTCTCCTCCTCCAATTTGGAAGACAGGCGTCTGAGTGACCTAGGAAATTTCCCCACGAAAAGGTGAGTTCTACTCCTACCACATGCACACGAAATGAATTAGAGATGCTAAACCAATGACAAAAGAAAGAACAATTTTCATTCCTTCCTTAGGCATTCGTCTTCTACTTCTGCTAAGCCAATGAGAGTGGATGAATGACTGTGCGTTGATCTCCAGGAAAAGGTGAGTTTTAAGCCTCCGGTGTTTCCCACAGACAACTGAGTGGTCTTGAATAGAGCGCCAGGAACAGGTAAGTTCTCCTCCTCCAATTTGCAAGACAGGAGTCTGAGTGACCTAGGCTAGTTCCTCTTGAAAAGGTGAGTTCTACTCCTACTACATGCACAGGAAATGAATTAGTGATGCTAAACCAATGACAAAAGAAAGAACAATTTTCATTCCTTCATTAGGGATTCGTGTTCTTCTTCTGCAAAATCGATGAGAGTGGATGAATGACTGCGAGTTGGTCACCAGGAAAACGTGAGTTTTATGCCTCCAGTGGAGACGACACACAGCTGAGTGATCTTTCACAGAGCGCCAGGAACAGGTAAGTTCTACTCCAGAAATACGGAAGACAGATGTCTGATTGACCTAGGCCAGTTCTCCACGAAAAGGTGAGTTATACACTTACAAGATGCGAACGAGTTGAATTAATGATATTGGACCAATAACTAAGAAAGAACAATTTTCATTACTTCATTAGGCATTCTACTTCTGCAAAACCCATGAGATTGGATGAGTGACTGTGGACTGATCACCACGAAAAGGTGAGTTTTACGCCTCAGGTGGTTCTGACAGACAGCTGATTAGTCTTGAATAGAGCGCCAGGATCAGGTAAGTTCTCCTCCTTCAATTTGGAAGACAGGCATCTGAGTGACCTAGGACATTTTCCCATGAACAGGTGAGTTCTACTCCTACCACATGCAAGGAAATGAATTAGTGATGCTAAACCAATGACAAAAGAAAGAACAATTTTCATTCCTTCCTTAGGCATTCTTCTACTACTTCTGCAAATCCCATGAAAGTGGATAATTGACTGTGGACTGATCACCACGAAAAGGTGAGTTTTACGCCTCCGGTGGTTCCGACAGACAGCTGAGTGGTCTTGAATAGAGCGCCTGGATCAGGTAAGTTCTCCTCCTCCAATTTGGAAGACAGGCGTCTGAGTGACCTAGGAAATTTCCCCACGAAAAGGTGAGTTCTACTCCTACCACATGCACACGAAATGAATTAGAGATGCTAAACCAATGACAAAAGAAAGAACAATTTTCATTCCTTCCTTAGGCATTCGTCTTCTACTTCTGCTAAGCCAATGAGAGTGGATGAATGACTGTGCGTTGATCTCCAGGAAAAGGTGAGTTTTAAGCCTCCGGTGTTTCCCACAGACAACTGAGTGGTCTTGAATAGAGCGCCAGGAACAGGTAAGTTCTCCTCCTCCAATTTGCAAGACAGGAGTCTGAGTGACCTAGGCTAGTTCCTCTTGAAAAGGTGAGTTCTACTCCTACTACATGCACAGGAAATGAATTAGTGATGCTAAACCAATGACAAAAGAAAGAACAATTTTCATTCCTTCATTAGGGATTCGCGTTCTTCTTCTGCAAAATCGATGAGAGTGGATGAATGACTGCGAGTTGATCACCAGGAAAACGTGAGTTTTATGCCTCCAGTGGAGTGGACACACAGCTGAGTGATCTTTCACAGAGCGCCAGGAACAGGTAAGTTCTCCTCCAGAAATACGGAAGACAGATGTCTGATTGACCTAGGCCAGTTCTCCACGAAAAGGTGAGTTCTACACTTACAAGATGCGAACGAGTTGAATTAATGATATTGGACCAATAACTAAGAAAGAACAATTTTCATTACTTCATTAGGCATTCTACTTCTGCAAATCCCATGAGATTGGATGAGTGACTGTGGGCTGATCACCACGAAAAGGTGAGTTTTACGCCTCAGGTGGTTCTGACAGACAGCTGATTAGTCTTGAATAGAGCGCCAGGATCAGGTAAGTTCTCCTCCTCCAATTTGGAAGACAGGCATCTGAGTGACCTAGGACATTTTCCCATGAACAGGTGAGTTCTACTCCTACCACATGCAAGGAAATGAATTAGTGATGCTAAACCAATGACAAAAGAAAGAACAATTTTCATTCCTTCCTTAGGCATTCTTCTACTACTTCTGCAAATCCCATGAAAGTGGATAATTGACTGTGGACTGATCACCACGAAAAGGTGAGTTTTACGCCTCCGGTGGTTCCGACAGACAGCTGAGTGGTCTTGAATAGAGCGCCTGGATCAGGTAAGTTCTCCTCCTCCAATTTGGAAGACAGGCGTCTGAGTGACCTAGGAAATTTCCCCACGAAAAGGTGAGTTCTACTCCTACCACATGCACACGAAATGAATTAGAGATGCTAAACCAATGACAAAAGAAAGAACAATTTTCATTCCTTCCTTAGGCATTCGTCTTCTACTTCTGCTAAGCCAATGAGAGTGGATGAATGACTGTGCGTTGATCTCCAGGAAAAGGTGAGTTTTATGCCACCACTGTAGATGACAGACAGCTGAGTGATCTTCCACAGAGCGCCAGGAACAGGTAAGTTCTCCTCCAGAAATACGGAAGACAGACGTTTGAGTGACCTAGGCCAGTTGGGGAGAAAAAGGTGAGTTCTACACTTACAAGATGCGATCGAGTTGAATTAATGATATTGGACCAATAACTAAGAAAGAACAATTTTCATTCCTTCATTAGGCATTCTTCTTCTACTTCTGCACAACCCATGAGAGTGGATGAGTGACTGTGAGCTGATCACCACGAAAAGGTGAGTTTTAAGCCTCCGGTGTTTCCCACAGACAACTGAGTGGTCTTGAATAGAGAGCCAGGATCAGGTAAGTTCTCCTCCTCCAATTTGCAAGACAGGAGTCTGAGTGACCTAGGCTAGTTCCTCTTGAAAAGGTGAGTTCTACTCCTACTACATGCACAGGAAATGAATTAGTGATGCTAAACCAATGACAAAAGAAAACAATTTTCATTCCTTCATTAGGGATTCGTGTTTTTCTTATGCAAAATCGATGAGAGTGGATGAATGACTGCGAGTTGATCACCAGGAAAACGTGAGTTTTATGCCTCCAGTGGAGACGACACACAGCTGAGTGATCTTTCACAGAGCGCCAGGAACAGGTAAGTTCTCCTCCAGAAATACGGAAGACAGATGTCTGATTGACCTAGGCCAGTTCTCCACGAAAAGGTGAGTTATACACTTACAAGATGCGAACGAGTTGAATTAATGATATTGGACCAATAACTAAGAAAGAACAATTTTCATTACTTCATTAGGCATTCTACTTCTGCAAAACCCATGAGAGTGGATGAGTGACTGTGGGCTGATCAACTCGAAAAGGTGAGTTTTACGCCTCCGGTGGTTCCGACAGACAGCTGAGTGGTCTTGAATAGAGCGCCTGGATCAGGTCGGTTCTCCTCCTGAAATACGGAAGACAGGTATCTGAGTGACCTAGGTGAGTTCCCCACGAAAAGGTGAGTTCTACTCCTATCACATACACAGGAAATGAATTAATGATTTTAGACCAATAACAAAGAAAGGACAATTTTTACTCCTTCATTAGGCAGTCTTCTATTTCTGCAAAATCCATGAGAGTGGATGAGTGACTGTGGTCTGATCAACAGAAAAAGGTGAGTTTTACGCCTCCAGTGAAGATAGCAGACAGGTAAGTGATCTTGCAGAGAGCGCCGAGAAAAGGTACTTTCTCCTCCTGCAATACGGAAGACAGACGTCTGAATAACCTAGGCCAGTTCTCCATGAAAAGGTGAGTTTTAATCTTTGAAGATAAGAACGGGTTGAATTAATCATATTGGAGCAATAACAAAGAAAGAACAATTTTTATTCCTTCATTAGGCATTCTTCTTCTACTTCTCCAAAATCCATGAGGGTGGATGAGTGACTGTGGACTGTTCAACAGGAAAAGTTTAGTTTTATGCCTCCAGTGGAGAGGACAGACAACTGAGTGATCTTTCACAGAGCGCCAGGAACAGGTAAGTTCTCCTTCTGCAATAGGGGAGACAGGTGTCTGAGTGACCTTGCGCATTCCCCACGAAAAGTTGAGTTCTATTACTAGTACATGCAGAAAAAGTGAATTAGTGATGTTATACCAATAACGGAGAAAAGTCAATTTTTATTCCTTCATTAGGCATTCTTCTTCTACTTCTGCAAAACCTATGAGAGTGGATGAGTGACTGAGGGCTGATCACCAGGAAAAGTTGAGTTTTACGCCTCCAGTGGATAAGACAGACAGCTGAGTGATTGTCCCTAGAGCGGCAGGAAGAGGTAAGTCCTCCTCCTGCAGTTCGGATGACAGGCCTCTGAGTGACTAAGGCCATTTCTCCACGAAAAGGTGAATTCTACACTTACAAGATGCGAACAAGTTGAATTAATGATATTGGACTAATAACTAAGAAAGAACAATTTTCATTCCTTCATTAGGCATTCTGCTTCTACTTCTTCAAAACACATGAAAGTGGATGAGTGACTGCGGGCTGATCAACAGGAAAAGGTGAGTTTTACCGTTCCAGTGGAGACGACAGACAGGTGAGTGATGTTGTACAGAGCGCCAGGAACAGGTAAGTCCTCCTCCAGAAATACGGAAGACAGACGTCTGAATGACCTAGGCCAGTTCTCCACGGAAAGGTGAGTTCTACACTTACAAGATGCAAACGAGTTGAATAAATGATATTGGACCAATAACTAAGAAAAAACAATTTTCATTCCTTCCTTAGGCATTCGTCTTCTACTTCTGCTAAGCCAATGAGAGTGGATGAATGACTGTGCGTTGATCTCCAGGAAAAGGTGAGTTTTATGCCACCACTGTAGATGACAGACAGCTGAGTGATCTTCCACAGAGCGCCAGGAACAGGTAAGTTCTCCTCCAGAAATCCGGAAGACAGACGTTTGAGTGACCTAGGCCAGTTGGGGAGAAAAAGGTGAGTTCTACACTTACAAGATGCGATTGAGTTGAATTAATGATATTGGACCAATAACTAAGAAAGAAGAATTTTCATTCCTTCATTAGGCATTCTTCTTCTACTTCTGCACAACCCATGAGAGTGGATGAGTGACTGTGAGTTGATCACCATGAAAAGGTGAGTTTTAAGCCTCCGGTGTTTCCCACAGACAACTGAGTGGTCTTGAATAGAGCGCCAGGTTCAGGTAAGTTCTCCTCCTCCAATTTGCAAGACAGGAGTCTGAGTGACCTAGGCTAGTTCCTCTTGAAAAGGTGAGTTCTACTCCTACTACATGCACAGGAAATGAATTAGTGATGCTAAACCAATGACAAAAGAAAGAACAATTTTCATTCCTTCATTAGGGATTCGTGTTCTTCTTCTGCAAAATCGATGAGAGTGGATGAATGACTGCGAGTTGATCACCAGGAAAACGTGAGTTTTATGCCTCCAGTGGAGACGACACACAGCTGAATGATCTTTCACAGAGTGCCAGGAACAGGTAAGTTCTCCTCCAGAAATACGGAAGACAGATGTCTGATTTACCTAGGCCAGTTCTCCACGAAAAGGTGAGTTATACACTTACAAGATGCGAACAAGTTGAATTAATGATATTGGACCAATAACTAAGAAAGAACAATTTTCATTACTTCATTAGGCATTCTACTTCTGCAAAACCCATGAGAGTGAATGAGTGACTGTGGGCTGATGAAAAGAAAAAGGCGAGTCTTACATCTCTAGTGGAGACGACACATAGCTTAATGGTCTTGTATGGAGCGCCAGGATCAGGTCGGTTCTCCTCCTGCAATACGGAAGACAGGTATCTGAGTGACCTAGGTGAGTTCCCCACGAAAAGGTGAGTTCTACTCCTATCACATACACAGGAAATGAATTAATGATTTTAGACCAATAACAAAGAAAGGACAATTTTTA
This sequence comes from Masticophis lateralis, assembly GCA_030761175.1. Taxonomy (NCBI): domain Eukaryota; kingdom Metazoa; phylum Chordata; class Lepidosauria; order Squamata; family Colubridae; genus Masticophis; species Masticophis lateralis. The sequence continues at coordinate 129,357,160 of JAUDYJ010000003.1, forward strand.
CTCCTTCATTAGGCAGTCTTCTATTTCTGCAAAATCCATGAGAGTGGATGAGTGACTGTGGTCTGATCAACAGAAAAAGGTGAGTTTTACGCCTCCAGTGAAGATAGCAGACAGGTAAGTGATCTTGCAGAGAGCGCCGGGAAAAGGTACTTTCTCCTCCTGCAATACGGAAGACAGACGTCTGAATAACCTAGGCCAGTTCTCCATGAAAAGGTGAGTTCTAATCTTTGAAGATAAGAACGGGTTGAATTAATCATATTGGAGCAATAACAAAGAAAGAACAATTTTTATTCCTTCATTAGGCATTCTTCTTCTACTTCTCCAAAATCCATGAGGATGGATGAGTGACTGTGGACTGTTCAACAGGAAAAGGTTAGTTTTATGCCTCCAGTGGAGAGGACAGACAACTGAGTGATCTTTCACAGAGCGCCAGGAACAGGTAAGTTCTCCTTCTGCAATAGGGGAGACAGGTGTCTGAGTGACCTTGCGCATTCCCCACGAAAAGTTGAGTTCTATTACTAGTACATGCAGAAAAAGTGAATTAGTGATGTTATACCAATAACGGAGAAAAGTCAATTTTTATTCCTTCATTAGGCATTCTTCTTCTACTTCTGCAAAACCTATGAGAGTGGATGAGTGACTGAGGGCTGATCACCAGGAAAAGTTGAGTTTTACGCCTCCAGTGGATAAGACAGACAGCTGAGTGATCGTCCCTAGAGCGGCAGGAAGAGGTAAGTTCTCCTCCTGCAGTTCGGATGACAGGCCTCTGAGTGAGTAAGGCCATTTCTCCACGAAAAGGTGAATTCTACACTTACAAGATGCGAACAAGTTGAATTAATGATATTGGACTAATAACTAAGAAAGAACAATTTTCATTCCTTCATTAGGCATTCTGCTTCTACTTCTTCAAAACCCATGAAAGTGGATGAGTGACTGTGGGCTGATCAACAGGAAAAGGTGAGTTTTACCATTCCAGTGGAGACGACAGACAGGTGAATGATGTTGTACAGAGCGCCAGGAACAGGTAAGTCCTCCTCCAGAAATACGGAAGACAGACGTCTGAGTGACCTAGGCCAGTTCTCCACGGAAAGGTGAGTTCTACACTTACAATATGCGAACCAGTTGAATTAATGATATTGGACTATTAAGAAGGAAAGAACAATTTTTATTCCTTCATTAGGCATTCTTCTTCTACTTCTGCAAAACCCATGGGAGTGGATGAGTGACTGCGGGCTGATCACCAGGAAAAGGTGAGCTTTCCACCTCCAATGAAGACGACAGACAGGTGAGTGACCTTGTATAGAGCACCAGAACCAGGTAAATTCTCCCTCCGAAATATGGAAGACAGGTGTCCGAGGGACCCAGGCTAGTTCCCCACAAAAAAATGAGTTTTACACTTCTAAGATGCGAATGAGTTGAATCAATGATTTTGGGTCAATAACTAAGAAAGATCAATTTTTATTCCTTCATTAGGCATACCTCTTCTACTACTGCAAAATCCATGAGAGTGGTTGAATGGCTGTGTGCTGATCACCTTGAAAAGGAGAGTCTTACGCTGCCGGTAGAGACAACAGATAGCCGAGTGGTCTTGCATAGAGCCCCAGGAACAGGTAAATTGTCTTCCACCAATATGGAAGACATGTGTCCATGTCACCAAGGCCAGTTCTCCACGAAAAGAGGAGTTATACACCTACAAGATGCGTACAAGTTGAATTAATGATATTGGACCAATAACTAAGAAAGAACAAATTTTATTCCTTTATTAGGCATATTTATACTATTGCAAAATTGATCGGAATAGTTGAGTGTCTGTGGGCTGATCACCAGAAAAAGGTGAGCCTTAAGCCACCGGTGGAGATGACAGAGGGCTGATTGATCTTCCACAGAATGCCAGGAACACGTAAGATCTCCTCCTGCAATACGGAAGACAGGCATCTGAGTGACTTGGACAAGTTCTCCAGGAAAATGTGAGTTCTACACTTCCAAAATGGGAACGATTTGAATTAATGATCTTGGCCCAATAACTAAGAAAGAACAATTTTATTCCTTCATTCAGCATTGTTCTTCTACTTCTGCAAAACCCATGAAAGTGGATGAGTTACTGTTGGTTGATCAAGAGAAAAAGGTGAGTTTTACGCGTCAACTGGAGATGACAGACAGCTGAATGATCTTGCATAGAGTGCCAGGAACAGGTAGGTTCTCCTCCTGCAATACTCATCACGTATGGGACGGAGTGGGGAAACGCCGGTCCCAAAGATACCTACAATGTCACTCGGGATGGTGGAAGGTGTCTAGGTGGCGGACAGCAATTTCAAGACATCGGGAAGCAACAGCAATGATGCAAATGCTTTCAGCTCCCCTCATGGCCTGTTTGCTTCTGATGAAGTTATGGAACACAGTAGACGCCCAGAGAGCAGGAAACAAAAAGAACCGATAAACAGCTGATGTGAGAAATGGCAGAGGAGACCGTGGCAGAGGAAGTGGCAGAGGAAGTCCCAACGGAAGAGGAGGCATAGGAGGGTATCGACCAACCGGTGGTTAGACCCAAGGTTGGGCAGACATGGAGTGTCAGGTGCCCAGAGGAAGGTCAACAAAACCAGAGAGCGAGGACTGGATAGCCAGCCACAGGAGAATGGTGGCACAGCTCATCTCTTACTAGCATTACTGGACCCAGGATGCCATCTCCCTGTCGTGAAGGAACATCTTTTCAGGGGTGGAGGGAGAGGTGTTGAATGCAGGATGAGGAAGGGGGAGTGGAATTACTGCACAGTCCCTGGCCCCAGTACAATGGGGGAGGCTGTTGGAGGAGCAGAAGAGGTGCCAAGTAAGGTGATGCTGGAGAGGGCACCAAACAAGGTGACTCACCAGCCCCCACTGGGCCATGCGAGGTGGGACAGAAGTGCTGCTGGTATGGTTAGAACACCAGACTCGGCTCCGTTGTGGGCCCTGGGGATGTCGGGCCTACAGAAAGTCTGTGGCTCACCGACGATACAGGCCACATTTGATGGAAGCCCGGACCGAGTAGCCCTCTTCCTCAGTCAGGTGATAAGCCACATGGACCTATATGGAAGTTGGTTCCTCACCCAGTGGGCGATGGTAGTGGCTATTACAGCAGTACTGACAGAGGAGGCAGTGTATTTGGTGCCTGGCCTGAACAGCAATCATTCATGAGAAGTTATAGATCTGGTCTGGTTCCTGTAGGCTCTCAGCTCCCGGTTTGAGGATGAGTCTAGTGCAAAAGTAGCGGAGGGGGAACTCATCGTATTTAGGCAGAGGGGCCGGTCTGCCAAAGACTATGTATGTGAATTCTGGAAGATTGCTGGGCACTTGATGGCATGACCGGAGCGTCTCCTGGTCCATCAATTTCACATGGGAGATCCAGCAGGCCTGTGTGTATCAAGGATTACCTCCTCAGTTGAGTGATTGGTTGAGGATTGGCCCGAGTAATGCCTGAACAGTCTCAAGTGACACAGACTCTTCCAGCAGTTACTGAGACACGAATCAGAGAAATCGGTGTTAAGCCAAGGGAGGGAGGTTTCCGGTGGTGTCCGGGAAAAGCGATGATGAAGAACTGGACGACCCGATGGTGAGCGACACCATCCATCCCTTCGTAATCCCTGTGGTAGTCCGGAACCCTCACTCAGCTAAAAGAATCAGATACGGGGCCATGATGGATTCAGGATGCACCCGTTGCCTAATCTGTCGGACTGTGGTGAACAAATTGAGGATTCACATTATACGGTTGAGAACTCCTTTCAAATTTGAACAGATGGATAGGTCGTTACTGGGTGGAGCGCCGTCTACCCATTTAATGGAATACGTTCAATTAGAAATAGAGGACCATCGAGAAATTATTTGATTCATCATAGTCAAGAAAAAGATTGACACTTGGTCCTGAGCCACACGCGGCTGAGCGGATAGGAGGAGGAACAGGGATGGGAGAAGCCGCAGTATTAGCTCAACCAAATCAGGGGTTCCCCAGTATATTCGGGAATCTGGTTACTGGATCTAGTGAGGAGGAATATGTGATGTTGCCCCGTGATTGGCTGACAAACTGTGCCATTGATTTAATCCCAGGAACCAGGTTGCCAAAACCTTGTATGTACTCAATGACACCAAAAGAACTTCAGGAATTGAGACGATACATTGATAAAAACCAAGCAAGAGGTTTTATCAAAACCAGTAGATCCCGTATGGCAGTACCCGTCCTTTTCAGAGAAAAGAAAGATGGAGGGTTGCATTTGTGCATTGATTTTTGTGGCGTTAATGGAGTGTGTGTGGAGCATTTCTACCAGCTGCCGTTAATAAAGGACCTTCTCTCCACTTTCCCAACAGGCCGCTTCTTCACAAAACGTGACCTACGCGAGGCATATTACAGGGTGCGTATCCGACCAGGGGATGAGTGGAAGAACACGTTCAATTGTCCCCTGGGGATTTACCAATTCCAAGTCATGCCGGTCGGGTTACAGGGCCCCCCTGCGTTGTTTATTAATCAATGAAATGCTGCACGAACATCTATATTGGAGGTCCTTGTGTATCTGAACGACATTTTGATCTATACTCAAACAATGGAAGAGCACACCCGATTGGTTCATCAAGTGTTGGAAAAGTTGTTGGCAGCCAAATTGTTCATGAAAGTATCAAAATGCGAGTTTCAGCGAACAAGATTGGGTTATCTGGGATGTAGAATATGCGTGGAAGGGGTGGAAATGGATCCCCGAAAAGTCCAAGCACTCTTGGAATGGCAAGCTCCAAGGACCAGAAAACAGTTACAGAGGTAAACTTCCTTGGGTTTGCCAATTTCTATCAGCAGTTTCTTCCCTCTTTTGGTAAGGCAGGGTTGCCACTGATGTATTTGTTGCAGACGAAAACCACAACATCAAAACCGAGACCAGGGCAGCCGTTGAGTTGGACACCTGAATGTCAAAAGGCGTTAGAGGAGCTAAAAGTACTTTTTTGCACGTGAACCAGTCCTCACCCCGATCCAACTCAAGCATTTATAGTACAGTAGATGCCAGCGATGTAGCTGTAGGAGCTGTTCTATTACAGAAAAATGATTGGGGCCAATTGCAGCCTTGCGCCTACACCTCTTGAAAGCTGACACCTACAGAATGAGAGTGGGCAATCTGGGAAAAGGAGGTATTCGCTGTGTGGTGGGCGCTTCTGATTTGGCAACCTCTCCTTGAAGGGGCCCCACACCCATTTCAGTTATGGATAGATCACAAGAACCTGGAAGCCCTACAAACACCAAGGAGGTTGTCCCCAAAACAAGTAAGGTGGAAGCAGTACTTCCAAAGATCCTCATTCTGCCTAAAGTATGTTCTGGCTGGGAAAAATTCCTAGCTGATGCTTTGTCCCATATGCTCCAATATAATAGTAAATGGGAGAAGGTAGTGGAAGCTCTCATACCAACCGGTAAGCCATTGAAATGGGTACTAGCTGTTACCAACCCAGACACCTCGTTCAGACCGAACTAAAGTTGACTATACTGAGTGATCCTTGGCTAGTGAATAACTGGACTCTGGTAACTCACAGGGAGGGTTTGGCATGGAAAGGGAAAAAATTGTATATCCCCAACAGCCTCCGGACTGCTGTGTTGAAACGATGCCAAATCAGCTGGCCATTTCGGGTTTTTGAAGACATTACATTTATTAAGAAGGCCATTTTGGCAGCCAGGGATGTGCGTGGACACTGAGGATTATGTGAAGGGATGTCCAACATGCGCGTCAGCCAAACCGAGGTCAGAAAAACCCATAGGCCTATTACAACCAGTAGCTGATCCAAGTAGGCCATGGGATGAAATCACTATGGATTTCATAGTCGATCACCCTAGTAGTAATGGCTATACGGTGATATGGATGTTGGTGGATTTGTTCTCGAAGTAGGCTCATTTCATGCCATGTAAGGGCATACCTTCCACCCAGCGACTAACGAGCCTGTTTCTTCAAAATACCTACCGCCTACATAGGGTACCCAGGCGCATCGTATCCAACCAGGGTATTCAAGTCACTGCTAGGTTCTGGAGAGAGTTTGTATGTTTAATTGGATTCACCCAAGATCTGAGTTCGAAGTTCCATCCCAGCACCAATGGAGCGGCTGAACGAGCCAATGCTACGGTGGTGGAGCCAATGCTGAGGTGTTACGTGTCATACTAGCAATCAGACTGGTCAAGCCTCTTATTACCTTTCACGGAGGTGGCCTACAATAATGTGGTACGCTGCAGCACCGACCTTTCCCCCTTCCAGGTGGTTTACGGCATGGAATTTCCAGCGATCCCAGAACTAGAACCACATTCACAAATCACAGAGACCCCATCTGGGTGGGCAGAAAAGATCCGACTAGTCTGGCCTAAGGTTAAAACTGCCTTACAGAAGGCTGCAGAAGAATACAAATTATATGCAGACAAGAAGAGGGCAGATCATAAACCATTCCAGCTGGGAGACTGGGTCTACCTATCAACCAAGTACCTGAAACTCAAAATACTGAGTATGAAACTGGGGCCAAAGTATTTGGGACCATTTAGCATAACCCGAGTGATCAATTCTGTCATGGTTGCTCTAAAACTACCACCACTCTTGAGTAAGATACATCCTGTGTTTCACAGTAGTCTGTTGAAACCTGTAACAGCCGAAAGGACCAGTGACCCTCCTGACCCGCCAGGCCCAGTACATAATGATCACTACGAAATAGATAGGCTTTTGCATTCCAGACTACATAGGGGAAAGGTCCAATATTTAGTGCAATGGAAAGGATACCCATTCACTGATGCTACCTGGGTGGCGGCACCAGATATTCATGCCGCACGGTTACTAAGACAGTTTCACTGCAAATACCCAGACAAGCCAAGGGGACAGGGGTATATGACTGACAAAACTAATCCCTCTGCTCTCTTTCTTACAGGTGGACCCATGGTAGAGGGGAACTGCCTGTCGAGCCCCTGCCGGGAATCGTCACATATGGGAGGGATGGTGGAAACGCGATCACCGAAGATACCTACAGTGACAACTGGGATGGTGGAAAGTGATCCGGGCAGCGGACAGCACTTGTGAGATATCGGGAGGCAAACAGCAGCAATGGAAAGGCTTCCAGGTCCTCGCGTGGACTGTCGGCTTCTGATGATGTCACGGAACACAGGAGACACACGGAGGCGGGAAATACAAAGAACTGACAAACAGCTGATGGGGGTTGATTTAGCTGCCGGATGGTGGTTCACACAGGAAATAATGTATAAATAGGGCTGAGTGGCGGCTGCTCTCAGCACTGACTTTGAACCTATTACTCTACTTGTTCTGTGATTTGGCTGTGCTCATTGATTAAAAGCCTTGAAAACTATCTTCGTCTACTGGTGTTTTGTGGAGTCGCACGGACTGGGAATTGACAAGCCAAGATCTACTACTACAAGATGCGAACAAGTACAATTAATGATCTTGGACCAATAACCAAGAAAGGGCAATTTTTATTCCCTCATTAGGCATTCTTCTTCAACTTCTGCAAAAGTCATGACAGTGGATGATTGACTCTCATCTGATAACCAGGAAAAGGTAAATTTTACGCCTCCAGTGAAGACGACGGAAAGCTGAGTGGTCTTGCATTGAGCGCCAGGAAGAGGTATGTTCTCCTCCTGCAATACAAAAGAGAGGCATCTGAGTGACCTAAACCAGTTCTCCCAAAAAAAGGTGAGTTGTACACTTCCAAGATGCGAACGAGTTGAATTAACGATATTGGACGAATAACTAAGAAAGAACAATTTTTATTCCATTAGTAGGCATTCTTATACTTCTGCAAAAACCAGGAGAGAGGATGAGTGACAGTGGGCAGATCACCACGAAAAGCTGAGTTTTAAGCCTCCGGTGGTTCCGACAGACAGCTGAGTGGTCTTTAATAGAGCGCCAGGATCAGGTAAGTTCTCCTCCTCCAATTTGGAAGACAGGCGTCTGAGTGACCTAGGCCAGTTCCCCACGAACAGGTGAGTTCTACTCCTACCAAATGCACAGGAAATGAATTAGTGATGATAAACCAATGACCAAAGAAAGAACAATTTTCATTCCTTCGTTAGGCATTCGTCTTCTGCAAAGCCCATGAGAGTGTATGAATGACTGTGCATTGATCTCCAGGAAAATGTGAGTTTTATTCCTCCAGTGAAGACGAAAGACAGCTGAGTGATCTTCCACAGAGCGCCAGGAACGGGTAAGTTCTCCTCCAGAAATACGGAAGACAGACGTCTGAGTGACCTAGGCCAGTTATCCCCGAAAAGGTGAGTTCTACACTTACAAGATGCAAATGAGTTGAATTAATGATATTGGTCCAATAACTAAGAAGAACAATTTTCACTCCTTCATTAGGTATTCTTCTTCTACTTCTGCAAATCCCATGAAACTGGATAAGTGACTGTGGACTGATCACCACGAAAAGGTGAGTTTTACGCCTCCGGTGGTTCCGACAGACAGCTGAGTGGTCTTTAATAGAGCGCCAGGATCAGGTATGTTCTCCTCCTCCAATTTGGAAGACAGGCGTCTGAGTGACCTAGGAAATTTCCCCACGGAAAGGTGAGTTCTACTCCTACCAGATGCACACGAAATGAATTAGGGATGCTAAACCAATGACAAAAGAAAGAACCATTTTCATTCCTTCCTTAGGCATTCGTCTTCTACTTCTGCTAAGCCAATGAGAGTGGATGAATGACTGTGCGTTGACCTCCAGGAAAAGGTGAGTTTTATGCCACCACTGTAGATGACAGACAGCTGAGTGATCTTCCACAGAGCGCCAGGAACAGGTAAGTTCTCCTCCAGAAATACGGAAGACAGACATTTGTGTGACGTAGGCCAGTTCTCCCCAAAACGGTGAGTTCTACTCCTACCACATGCACAGGAAATGAATTAGTGATGCTAAACCAATGACAAGAGAAAGAACAATTTTCATTCCTTCATTAGGCATTCGTCTTCTGCAAAGCCCATGGGAGTGGATGAATGACTGTGGATTGATCTCCAGGAAAAGGTGAGTTTAATGCCTCCAGTGGAGACGACAGACAGCTGAGTGATCTTCCAGGACGCGGTAAGGTAAGGTAAGGAAAAGGTAAGTTCTCTTCCAGATATACGGAACACAGACATCTGAGTGACCAAGGCAGTTCTTCACGAAAAGGTGAGTTCTACACTTATAAGATGCGAACTAGTTGAATTAATGATATTGGAGCAATAACTAAGAAAGAACAATTTTCATTCCTTCATTAGGCATTCGTCTTCTACTTCTGCAAATCCCATGAGAGTGGATGAGTGACTGTGGGCTGATCACCACGAAAAGGTGAGTTTTACGCCTCTGGTGGTTCTGACAGACAGCTGAGTGATCTTCCACAGAGCGCCAGGAACAGGTAAGTTCTCCACCTGCAATATGGAAGACAGACGTCTGAGTGACCTAGGCCAGTTCCCCATGAAAAGGTGAGTTCTATTCCTACCACATGCACAGGAAATGAATTAGTGATGCTAAGCCAATGACAAAAGAAACAACAATTTTCATTCCTTCATTAGGCATTCGTCTTCTGCAAAGCCCATGGGAGTGGATGAATGACTGTGGATTGATCTCCAGGAAAAGGTCAGTTTAATGCCTCCAGTGGAGACGACAGACAGCTGAGTGATCTTCCACAGAGCGCCAGGAACAGGTAAGTTCTCCTCCAGAAATACGATAGACAGATGTCTGAGTGACCTAGGCTGCTTATCCCCAAAAAGGTGAGTTCTACACTTACGACATGCGAAGAAGTTGAATTAATGATATTGGACCAATAACTAAGAAAGAACAATTTTCATTCCTTCATTAGGCATTCTTCTACTTCTGCAAAACCCATGAGAGTAGATGAGTGACTGTGGGCTGATCACCACGAAAAGGTGAGTTTTACGCCTCTGGTGGTTCTGACAGACAGCTGAGTGATCTTCCACAGAGCGCCAGGAACAGGTAAGTTCTCCTCCAGAAATACGGAAGACAGACGTCTGAGTGACCTAGGCCAGTTCCCCACGAAAAGGTGAGTTCTATTACTAGCACATACACAGGAAATGAATTAGTGATGCTAAGCCAATGACAAAAGAAAGAACAATTTTCATTCCTTCATTAGGCATTCGTCTTCTACTTCTGCAAAATCGATGAGAGTGGATGAGTGACTGTGGGCTGATCACCACGAAAAGCTGAGTTTTACGCCTCCGGTGGTTCCGACAGACAGCTGTGTGGTCTTTATTAGAGCGCCAGGATCATGTAAGTTCTCCTCCTCCAATTTGGAAGGCAGGCGTCTGAGTGACCTAGGCCTGTTCCCGACGAACAGGTGAGTTCTACTCTTACCAGATGCACACGAAATGAATTAGGGATGGTAAACCAATGACAAAAGAAAGAACAATTTTCATTCCTTCCTTAGGCATTCGTCTTCTACTTCTGCTAAGCCAGTGAGAGTGGATGAATGACTGTGGGTTGATCTCCAGGAAAAGGTGAGTTTTATGCCTCCAGTGGAGACAACAGACAGCTGAGTGATCTTCCACAGAGCGCCAGGAACAGGTAAGTTCTCCTCCAGAAATACAAAGGACAGACGTCTGAGTGACCTAAGCCAGTTCTCCATGAAAAGTTGAGTTCTACTTTTATAAGATGCGATCGTGTTGAATTAATGATATTGGACCAATAACTAAGAAAGAAGAATTTTCATTCCTTCATTAGGCATTCTTCTTCTACTTCTGCAAATCCCATGAAAGTGGATAAGTGACTGTGGGCTGATCACCACGAAAAGGTGAGTTTTACGCCTCCGGTGGTTCCGACAGACAGCTGAGTGGTCTTGAATAGAGCGCCAGGATCAGGTAAGTTCTCCTCCTCCAATTTGGAAGACAGGCGTCTGAGTGACCTAGGCCAGTTCCCGACGAACAGGTGAGTTCTACTCCTACCAAATGCACAGGAAATGAATTAGTGATGATAAACCAATGACCAAAGAAAGAACAATTTTCATTCCTTCGTTAGGCATTCGTGTTCTGCAAAGCCCATGAGAGTGGATGAATAAGTGTGGATTGATCTCCAGGAAAAGGTGAGTTTTATGCCTCCGGTGAAGATGAAAGACAGCTGAGTGATCTTCCACAGAGCGCCAGGAACGGGTAAGTTCTCCTCCAGAAATACGGAAGACAGACGTCTGAGTGACCTAGGCCAGTTATCCCCGAAAAGGTGAGTTCTACACTTAGAAGATGCAAACAAGTTGAATTAATGATATTGGTCCAATAACTAAGAAGAACAATTTTCATTCCTTCATTAGGTATTCTTCTTCTACTTCTGCAAATCCCATGAAAGTGGATAAGTGACTGTGGACTGATCACCACGAAAAGGTGAGTTTTACGCCTCCGGTGTTTCCGACAGACAGCTGAGTGATCTTTAATAGAGCGCCAGGATCAGGTAAGTTCTCCTCCTCCAATTTGGAAGACAGGCGTCTGAGTGACCTAGGAAATTTCCCCACGAAAAGGTGAGTTCTACTCCTACCAGATGCACACGAAATGAATTAGGGATGCTAAACCAATGACAAAAGAAAGAACCATTTTCATTCCTTCCTTAGGCATTCGTCTTCTACTTTTGCTAAGCCCATGAGAGTGGATGAATGACTGTGCGTTGATCTCCAGGAAAAGGTGAGTTTTATTCCTCCAGTGAAGACGAAAGACAGCTGAATGATCTTCCATAGAGCGCCAGGAACAGGTAAGTTCTCCTCCTCCAATTTGGAAGACAGGCGTCTGACAAAAGAAAGAACAATTTTCATTCCTTCATTAGGCATTCGTCTTCTACTTTTGCAAAATCGATGAGAGTGGATGAATGACTGTGGATTGATCTCCAGGAAAAGGTGAGTTTAATGCCTCCAGTGGAGACAACAGACAGCTGAGTGATCATCCACAGTGCGCCAGGAACTGGTAAGTTCTTCTCCAGAAATACGGAAGACAGACGTTTGAGTGACCTAGGCCAGTTCTCCACGAAAAAGTGAGTTCTACTTTTACAACATGCGATCGTGTTGAATTAATGATATTGGACCAATAACTAAGAAAGAACAATTTTCATTCCTTCATTAGGCATTCGTCTTCTACTTTTGCAAAATCGATGAGAGTGGATGAATGACTGTGGATTGATCTCCAGGAAAAGGTGAGTTTAATGCCTCCAGTGGAGACAACAGACAGCTGAGTGATCATCCACAGTGCGCCAGGAACTGGTAAGTTCTTCTCCAGAAATACGGAAGACAGACGTTTGAGTGACCTAGGCCAGTTCTCCACGAAAAAGTGAGTTCTACTTTTACAACATGCGATCGTGTTAAATTAATGATATTGGACCAATAACTAAGAAAGAAGAATTTTCATTCCTTCATTAGGCATTCGTCTTCTACTTGTGCTAAGCCCATGAGAGTGGATGAATGACTGTGGGTTGATCTCCAGGAAAAGGTGAGTTTTATGCCTCCAGTGGAGACGACAGACAGCTGAGTGATCTTCCACAGAGCGCCAGGAACAGGTAAGTTCTCCTCCAGAAATACAAAAGACAGACGTCTGAGTGACCTAAGCCAGTTCTCCATGAAAAGCTGAGTTCTACACTTACAAGATGCGAACGAGTTGAATTAATGATATTGGACCAATAATTAAGAAAGAGCAATTTTCATTCCTTCATTAGGCATTCGTCTTCTACTTTTGCAAAATCGATGAGAGTGGATGAATGACTGTGGATTGATCTCCAGGAAAAGGTGAGTTTAATGCCTCCAGTGGAGACAACAGACAGCTGAGTGATCTTCCACAGTGCGCCAGGAACAGGTAAGTTCTCCTCCAGAAATACGGAAGACAGACGTTTGAGTGACCTAGACCAGTTCTCCCCAAAACGGTGAGTTCTACTCCTACCACATGCACAGGAAATGAATTAGTGATGCTAAACCAATGACAAGAGAAAGAACAATTTTCATTCCTTCATTAGGCATTCGTCTTCTGCAAAGCCCATGGGAGTGGATGAATGACTGTGGATTGATCTCCAGGAAAAGGTGAGTTTAATGCCTCCAGTGGAGACGACAGACAGCTGAGTGATCTTCCAGGAAGCGGTAAGGTAAGGTAAGGAAAAGGTAAGTTCTCTTCCAGAAATACGGAAGACAGACATCTGAATGACCAAGGCAGTTCTCCACGAAGAGGTGAGTTCTACACTTACAAGATGCGAACGAGTTGAATTAATGATATTGGACCAATAACTAAGAAAGAACAATTTTCATTCCTTCATTAGGCATTCTTCTTCTACTTCTGCAAATCCCATGAGAGTGGATGAGTGACTGTGGGCTGATCACCACGAAAAGCTGAGTTTTAAGCCTCCGGTGGTTCCGACAGACAGCTGCGTGGTCTTTAATAGAGCGCAAGGATCAGGTAAGTTCTCCTCCTCCAATTTGGAAGGCCGGCATCTGAGTGACCTAGCCCAGTTATCCCCGAAAAGATGAGTTCTACACTTACAAGATGCAAACGAGTTGAATTAATGATATTGGTCCAATAACTAAAAAGAACAATTTTCATTCCTTCATTAGGTATTCTTCTTCTGCAAATCCCATGAAAGTGGATAAGTGACTTTGGACTGATCACCACGAAAAGGTGAGTTTTACGCCTCCGGTGGTTCTAACAGACAGCGGAGTGATCTTGAATAGAGCGCCAGGATCAGGTAAGTTCTTCTCCTCTAATTTGGAAGACAGGCGTCTGAGTGACCTAGGCCAGTTCCCCATGAAAAGGTGAGTTCTATTCCTACCACATGCACAGGAAATGAATTAGTGATGCTAAGCCAATGACAAAAGAAACAAGAATTTTCATTCCTTCATTAGGCGTTCGTCTTCTGCAAAGCCCATGGGAGTGGATGAATGACTGTGGATTGATCTCCAGGAAAATGTGAGTTTTATTCCTCCAGTGGAGACGACAGACAGTTGAGTGATCTTCCACAGAGCGCCAGGAACAGGTAAGTTCTCCTCCAGAAATACGATAGACAGACGTCTGAGTGACCTAGGCTGCTTATCCCCAAAAAGGTGAGTTCTACACTTACGACATGCGAAGAAGTTGAATTAATGATATTGGACCAATAACTAAGAAAGAACAATTTTCATTCCTTCATTAGGCATTCTTCTACTTATGCAAAACCCATGAGAGTAGATGAGTGACTGTGGGCTGATCACCACGAAAAGGTGAGTTTTAAGCCTCTGGTGGTTCTGACAGAAAGCTGAGTGATCTTGAATAGAGCGTCAGGATCTGGTAAGTTCTCCTGCTCGAATATGGAAGATAGGCGTCTGACCGACCTAGGCCAGTTCCCCACGAACAGGTGAGTTCTACTTCTACCACATGCACAGGAAATGAATTAGTGATGATAAACCAATGACCAAAGAAAGAACAATTTTCATTCCTTCCTTAGGCATTCGTCTTCTGCAAAGCCCATGAGAGTGGATGAATGACTGTGCATTGATCTCCAGGAAAATGTGAGTTTTATTCCTCCAGTGAAGACAGCTGAGTGATCTTCCACAGAGCGCCAGGAACAGGTAAGTTCTCCTCCAGAAATACGGAAGACAGACGTCTGAGTGACGTACGCCAGTTATCCCCGAAAAGGTGAGTTTTACAGTTACAAGATGCGAACGAGTTGAATTAATAATATTGGAGCAATAATTAAGAAAGAACAATTTTCATTCCTTCATTAGGCATTCTTCTTCTACTTCTGCAAATCCCATGAGAGTGGATGAGTGACTGTGGGCTGATTACCACGAAAAGGTGAGTTTTAAACCTCCGCTAGTTCTGACAGACAGCTGAGTGGTCTTTAATAGAGCGCCAGGATCAGGTAAGTTCTCCTCCTCCAATTTGGAAGACAGGCGTCTGAGTGACCTAGGCCAGTTCCCCATGAAAAGGTGAGTTCTACTCCTACCACATGCACAGGAAATGAATTAGTGATGCTAAACCAATGACAAAAGAAAGAACAGTTTTCATTCCTTCATTAGGCATTCGTCTTCTGCAACGCCCATGGGAGTGGATGAATGACTGTGGATTGATCTCCAGGAAAAGGTGAGTTTAATGCCTCCAGTGGAGACGACAGACAGCTGAGTGATCTTCCAGGAAGCGGTAAGGTAAGGTAAAGAAAAGGTAAGTTCCCTTCCAGAAATACGGAAGACAGACATCTGAGTGACCAAGGCAGTTCTCCACAAAAAGGTGAGTTCTACACTTACAAGATGCGAACGAGTTGAATTAATGACATTGGACCAATAACTAAGAAAGAACAATTTTCATTCCTTCCTTAGGCATTCGTCTTCTGCAAAGCCCATGAGAGTGGATGAATGACTGTGCATTGATCTCAAGGAAAATGTGAGTTTCATTCCTCCAGTGAAGACGAAAGACAGCTGAGTGATCTTCCACAGAGTGCCAGGAACAGGTAAGTTCTCCTCCAGAAATACAGAAGACAGACGTCTGAGTGACCTACGCCAGTTATCCCTGAAAAGGTGAGTTTTACAGTTACAAGATGCGAACGAGTTGAATTAATGATATTGGAGCAATAACTAAGAAAGAACAATTTTCATTCCTTCATTAGGCATTCTTCTTCTACTTCTGCAAATCCCATGAGTGTGGATGAGTGACTGTGGGCTGATCACCACGAAAAGGTGAGTTTTAAGCCTCCGCTAGTTCTGACAGACAGCTGAGTGGTCTTTAATAGAGCGCCAGGATCAGGTAAGTTCTCCTCCTCCAATTTGGAAGACAGGCGTCTGAGTGACCTAGGCCAGTTCCCCATGAAAAGGTGAGTTCTACTCCTACCACATGCACAGGAAATGAATTAGTGATGCTAAACCAATGACAAAAGAAAGAACAGTTTTTATTCCTTCATTAGGCATTCGTCTTCTGCAAAGCCCATGGGAGTGGATGAATGACTGTGGATTGATCTCCAGGAAAAGGTGAGTTTAATGCCTCCAGTGGAGACGACAGACAGCTGAGTGATCTTCCAGGAAGCGGTAAGGTAAGGTAAAGAAAAGGTAAGTTCTCTTCCAGAAATACGGAAGACAGACATCTGAGTGACCAAGGCAGTTCTCCACAAAAAGGTGAGTTCTACACTTACAAGATGCGAACGAGTTGAATTAATGACATTGGACCAATAACTAAGAAAGATCAATTTTCATTCCTTCATTAGGCATTCTTCTTCTACTTCTGCAAATCCCATGAGAGTGGATGAGTGACTGTGGGCTGATCACCACGAAAAGGTGAGTTTTATGCCTCCGGTGGTTCTGACAGACAGCTGAGTGGTCTTTAATAGAGCGCCAGGATCTGGTAAGTTCTCCTCCTCCAATTTGGAAGACAGGCGTCTGAGTAACCTAGGCCAGTTCCCCATGAAAAGGTGAGTTCTACTCCTGCCAAATGGACAGGAAATGAATCAGTGATGCTAAGCCAATGACAAAAGAAAGAACAATTTTCATTCCTTCATTAGGCATTCTTCTTCTACTTCTGCAAAGCCCATGAGAGTGGATGAATGACTGTGGGTTGATCTTCAAGAAAAGGTGAGATTTATTCCTCCAGTGAAGACGAAAGACAGCTAAGTGATCTTCCACAGAGCGCCAGGAACAGGTAACTTCTCCTCCCGAAATACGATAGACAGACGTCTGCTTATCCCCAAAAAGGTGAGTTCTACACTTACAACATGCGAAGAAGTTGAATTAATGATATTGGACCAATAACTAAGAAAGAACAATTTTCATTCCTTCATTAGGCATTCTTCTACTTCTGCAAAACCCATGAGAGTGGATGAGTGATTGTTGGCTGATCACCACGAAAAGGTGAGTTTTAAGCCTCCGGTGGTTCCGACAGACAACTGAGTGGTCTTGTATAGAGCGCCAGGGTCAGGTAATTTCTCCTCCTCCAATTTGGAAGACAGGAGTCTGAGTGACCTAGGCCAGTTTCCCATGAAAAGGTGAGTTCTATTCCTACCATATGCACAGGAAATGAATTAGTGATGCTAAACCAATGACAAAAGAAAGAACAATTTTCATTCTTTCATTAGGCATTCGTCTTCTACTTGTGCTAAGCCCATGAGAGTGGATGAATGACTGTGGGTTGATCTCCAGGAAAAGGTGAGTTTTATGCCTCCAGTGGAGACGACAGACAGCTGAGTGATCTTCCACAGAGCGCCAGGAACAGGTAAGTTCTCCTCCAGAAATACAAAAGACAGACGTCTGAGTGACCTAAGCCAGTTCTCCATGAAAAGGTGAGTTCTACACTTACAAGATGCGAACGAGTTGAATTAATGATATTGGACCAATAATTAAGAAAGAACAATCCATGAGAGTGGATGAGTGACTGTGGTCTGATCAACAGGAAAAGGTGAGTTTTACCGTTCCAGTGGAGACAACAGACAGGTGAGTGATGTTGTACAGAGCGCCAGGAACAGGTAAGTCCTCCTCCAGAAATACGGAAGACAGACGTCTGAGTGACCTACGCCAGTTCTCCATGGAAAGGTGAGTTCTACACTTACAACATGCGAACGAGTTGAATTAATGATATTAATTACAAGGAAAGAACAATTTTTATTCCTTCATTAGGCATTCTTCTTCTACTTCTGCAAAACCCATGGGAGTGGATGAGTGACTGCGGACTGATCACCAGGAAAAGGTGAGCTTTCCACCTCCAATGAAGATGACAGACAGGTGAGTGACCTTGTACAGTGCGCCAGAACCAGGTAAATTCTCCCTCCGAAATATGGAAGAGAGGTGTCCGAGGGACCTAGGCTAGTTCCCCACAAAAAAATGAGTTTTACACTTCTAAGATGCGAATGAGTTGAATCAATGATTTTGGGTCAATAACTAAGAAACATCAATTTTTATTCCTTCATTAGGCATACCTCTTCTACTACTGCAAAATCCATTAGAGTGGTTGAATGACTGTCTGCTGATCACCTTGAAAAGGGGAGTCTTACGCTGCTGGTAGAGACAACAGATAGCCGAGTGGTCTTGCATAGAGCGCCAGGAACAGGTAAGTTATCTTCCACTAATATGGAAGACATGTGTCCGAGTCACCAAGTCCAGTTCTCCATGAAAAGGGGAGTTATACACCTACAAGATGCGTACATGTTGAATTAATGATATTGGACCAATAACTAAGAAAGAACAAATTTTATTCCTTGATTAGGCATATTTATACTACTGCAAAATTGATCGGCATAATTGAGTGTCTGTGGGCTGATCACCAGAAAAAGGTGAGCTTTAAGCCACCAGTGGAGATGACAGAGAGCTGATTGATCTTCCACAAAACGCTAGGAACACGTAAGATTTTCCTCCTTCAATACGGAAGACAGGCATCTGAGTGACTTGGACAAGTTCTCCAGGAAAATGTGAGTTCTACACTTCCAAAATGGGAACGATTTGAATTAATGATATTGGCCCAATAACTAAGAAAGAACAATTTTATTCCTTCATTCAGCATTGTTCTTCTACTTCTGCAAAACCCATAAAAGTGGATGAGTTACTGTTGGTTGATCAAGAGAAAAAGGTGAGTTTTACGCGTCCACTGGAGAAGACAGACAGCTGAATGATCTTGCATAGAGCGCAAGGAACAGGTAGGTTCTCCTCCTGCAATACTCATCACGTATTGGACGGAGTGGGGAAATGCCGGTCCCAAACATACCTACAATGTCGCTCGGGATGGTGGAAGGTGTCTAGGTGGCGGACAGCAATTTCAAGACATCGGGAAGCAACAGCAATGATGCAAATGCTTTCAGCTCCCCTCATGGCCTGTTTGCTTCTGATGAAGTTATGGAACACAGTAGACGCCCAGAGAGCGGGAAACAAAAAGAACCGATAAACAGCTGATGTGAGAAATGGCAGAGGAGACCGTGGCAGAGGAAGTGGCAGAGGAAGTCCCAACGGAAGAGGAGGCATAGGAGGGTATCGACCAACCGGTGGTTAGACCCAAGGTTGGGCAGACATGGAGTGTCAGGTGCCCAGAGGAAGGTCAACAAAACCAGAGAGCGAGGACTGGATAGCCAGCCACAGGAGAATGGTGGCACAGCTCATCTCTTACTAGCATTACTGGACCCAGGATGCCATTTCCCTGTCGTGAAGGAACATCTTTTCAGGGGTGGAGGGAGAGGTGTTGAATGCAGGATGAGGAAGGGGGAGTGGAATTACTGCACAGTCCCTGGCCCCAGTACAATGGGGGAGGCTGTTGGAGGAGCAGAAGAGGTGCCAAGTAAGGTGATGCTGGAGAGGGCACCAAACAAGGTGACTCACCAGCCCCCACTGGGCCATGCGAGGTGGAACAGAAGTGCTGCTGGTATGGTTAGAACACCAGACTCGGCTCCGTTGTGGGCCCTGGGGATGTCGGGCCTCCAGAGAGTCTGTGGCTCACCGACGATACAGGCCACATTTGATGGAAGCCCGGACCGAGTTGCCCTCTTCCTCAGTCAGGTGATAAGCCACATGGTCTTATACAGATGTTGGTTCCTCACCCAGTGGGCGATGGTAGTGGCTATTACAGCAGTACTGACAGAGGAGGCAGTGCATTTGGTTCCTGGCCTGAACAGCAATCATTCATGAGAAGTTATAGATCTGGTCTGGTTCCTGTAGGCTCTCAGCTCCTGGTTTGAGGATGAGTCTAGTGCAAAAGTAGCGGAGCGGGAACTCATCTTATTTAGGCAGAGGGGCCGGTCTGCCAAAGACTATGTATGTGAATTCTGGAAGATTGCTGGGCACTTGATGGCATGACCGGAGCGTCTCCTGGTCCATCAATTTCACATGGGACCTCCAGCAGGCCTGTGTGTATCAAGGATTACCTTCTCAGTTGAGTGATTGGTTGAGGATTGGCCCGAGTAATGCCTGAACAGTCTCAAGTGACACAGACTCTTCCAGCAGTTACTGAGACACGAATCAGAGAAATCGGTGTTAAGCCAAGGGAGGGAGGTTTCCGGAGGTGTCCGGGAAAAGTGATGATGAGGAACCGGACGACCCGATGGTGAGCGACAACATCCATCCCTTCGTAATCCCTGTGGTAGTCCGGAACCCTCACTCAGCTAAAAGAATCAGATACGGGGCCATGATGGATTCAGGATGCACCTGTTGCCTAATCTGTTGGACTGTGGTGAATAAATTGAGGATTCACATTATACGGTTGAGAACTCCTTTCAAATTTGAACAGATGGATGGGTCGTTACTGGGTGGAGCGCCGTCTACCCATTTAATGGAATACGTTCAATTAGAAATAGAGGACCATCGAGAAATTATTTGATTCATCATAGTCAAGAAAAAGATTGACAGTTGGTCCTGAGCCACACGCGGCTGAGCGGATAGGAGGAGGAACAGGGATGGGAGAAGCCGCAGTATTAGCTCAACCAAATCAGGGGTTCCCCAGTATATTCGGGAATCTGGTTGCTGGATCTAGTGAGGAGGAATATGTGATGTTGCCCCGTGATTGGCTGACAAACTGTGCCATTGATTTAATCCCAGGAACCAGGTTGCCAAAACCTTGTATGTACTCAATGACACCAAAAGAACTTCAGGAATTGAGACGATACATTGATAAAAACCAAGCAAGAGGTTTTATCAAAACCAGTAGATCCCGTATGGCAGTACCCGTCCTTTTCAGAGAAAAGAAAGATGGAGGGTTGCATTTGTGCATTGATTTTTGTGGCGTTAATGGAGTGTGTGTGGAGCATTTCTACCAGCTGCCGTTAATAAAGGACCTTCTCTCCACTTTCCCAACAGGCCGTTTCTTCACAAAACATGACCTACGCGAGGCATATTACAGGGTGCGTATCCGACCAGGGGATGAGTGGAAGAACACGTTCAATTGTCCCCTGGGGATTTACCAATTCCAAGTCATGCCGGTCGGGTTACAGGGCCCCCCTGCGTTGTTTATTAATCAATGAAATGCTGCACGGACATCTATATTGGAGGTCCTTGTGTATCTGAACGACATTTTGATCTATACTCAAACAATGGAAGAGCACACCCGATTGGTTCACCAAGTGTTGGAAAAGTTGTTGGCAGCCAAATTGTTCATGAAAGTATCAAAATGCGAGTTTCAGCGAACAAGATCGGATTATCTGGGATACAGAATATGCGTGGAAGGGGTGGAAATGGATCCCCGAAAAGTCCAAGCACTCTTGGAATGGCAACCTCCAAGGACCAGAAAACTGTTACAGAGGCAAACTTCCTTGGGTTTGCCAATTTCTATCAGCAGTTTGTTCCCTCTTTTGGTAAGGCAGGGTTACCACTGATGTATTTGTTGCAGACGAAAACCACAACATCAAAACCGAGACCAGGGCAGCCGTTGAGTTGGACACCTGAATGTCAAAAGGCGTTAGAGGAGCTAAAAGTACTTTTTTGCACGTGAACCAGTCCTCACCCCGATCCAACTCAAGCATTTATAGTACAGTAGATGCCAGCGATGTAGCTGTAGGAGCTGTTCTATTACAGAAAAATGATTGGGGCCAATTGCAGCCTTGCGCCTACACCTCTTGAAAGCTGACACCTACAGAATGAGAGTGGGCAATCTGGGAAAAGGAGGTATTCGCTGTGTGGTGGGCGCTCCTGATTTGGCAACCTCTCCTTGAAGGGGCCCCATACCCTTTTGAGGTATGGACAGATCACAAGAACCTGGAAGCCCTACAAACACCAAGGAGGTTGTCCCCAAAACAAGTAAGGTGGAAGCAGTACTTCCAAAGATCCTCATTCCGCCTAAAGAACATTCCGGCTAGGAAAAAATTTCCTAGCTGATGTTTTGTCCCATATGCCCTGATATAATAGTAAATGGGAGAAGGTAGTGGAAGTTCTCGTACCACCCGGTAAGCCATTGAAAGGCATACTAGCTGTTACCAAGCCAGACACCCCGTTCCAGACCGAACTAAAGTTTACTATACTGAGTGATCCTTGGCTAGTGAATAACCGGACTCTGGTAACTCACAGGGAGGGTTTGGTATGGAAAGGGGAAAAATTGTATATCCCTAACAGCCTCCGGACTGCTGTGTTGAAACAATGCCACGATGCCAAATCAGCTGGCCATTTCGGGTTTTTGAAGACATTACATTTAGTAAGAAGGCCCTTTTGCCGGCCAGGGATGCGGGTAGACATTGAGGATTATGTGAAGGGATGTCCAACATGTGCGTCAGCCAAACTGAGGTCAGAAAAACCCATAGGCCTATTACAACCAGTAGCTGATCCATGTAGGCCATGGGATGAAATCGCTATGGATTTCATAGTCGATCTCCCTAGTAGTAATGGCTATATGGTGATATGGATGTTGGTGGATTTGTTCTCGAAGTAGGCTCATTTCATGCTGTGTAAGGGCATACCTTCCACCCAGCGACTAACGAGCCTGTTTCTTCAAAATATCTACCGCCTACATAGGGTACCCAAGCGCATCGTATCCGACCAGGGTATTCAAGTCACTGCTAGGTTCTGGAGAGAGTTTGTATGTTTGATTGGATTCACCCAAGGTCTGAGTTCGAAGTTCCATCCCAGCACCAATGGAGCGGCTGAACGAGCCAATGCTACGGTGGTGGAGCCAATGCTGAGGTTTTTACATGTCATACTAGCAATCAGACTGGTCAAGCCTCTTATTACCTTTCACGGAGGTGGCCTACAATAATGTGGTACGCTGCAGCACTGACCTTTCCCCCTTCCAGGTGGTTTACGGCATGGAATTTCCAGCGATCCCAGAACTAGAACCACATTCACAAACCACATGCAGACAAGAAGAGGGCAGATCATAAACCATTCCAGCTGGGAGACTGGGTCTACCTGTCAACCAAGTACCTGAAACTCAAAATACTGAGTATGAAACTGGGGCCAAAGTATTTGGGACCATTTAGCATAACCCGAGTGATCAATTCTGTCATGGTTGCTCTAAAACTACCACCACTCTTGGGTAAGATACATCCTGTGTTTCAAGTAGTTTGTTGAAACCTGTAACAGCCGAAAGGACCAGTGACCCTCCTGACCCGCCGAGCCCAGTACATAATGATCACTACGAAATAGATAGGATTTTGGACTCCAGACTACATAGGGGAAAGGTCCAATATTTAGTGCAATGGAAAGTATACCCGTTCACTGATGCTACCTGGGTGGCGGCACCAGATATTCATGCCGCACGGTTACTAAGACAGTTTCACTGCAAATACCCAGACAAGCCAAGGGGACAGGGGTATATGACTGACAAAACTAATCCCTCTGCTCTCTTTCTTACAGGTGGACCCATGGTAGGGGGGAACTGCCTGTCGAGCCTTTGCCAGGAATCATCACATATGGGAGAGATGGTGGAAACGCAATCACTGAAGATACCTACAGTGACAACTGGGACGGTGGGAAGTGATTCGGGCAGTGGACGGAACTTGCGAGATATAGGGAGGCAAACAGCAGCAATAGAAAGGCTTCCAGGTCCCCGCGTGGACTGTCGGCTTCTGATGATGTCACGGAACACAGGAGACACACAGAGGCGGGAAATACAAACAACTGACAAACAGCTGATGGGGGTTGATTTAGCTGCTGGATGGTGGTTCACACAGGAAATAATGTATAAATAGCACTGAGTGGCGGCTGCTCTCAGCACTGACTTTGAACCTATTACTCTTCTTGTTCTGTGATTTGGCTGTGCTCATTGATTAAAAGCCTTGAAAACTATCTTCGTCTACTGGTGTTTTGTGGAGCCGCACAGACTGGGAATTGACAAGCCAAGATCTACTTCTACAAGATGCAAACGAGTACAATTAATGATCTTGGACCAATAACCAAGAAAGGGCAATTTTTATTCCCTCATTAGGCATTCTTCTTCAACTTCTGCAAAAGTCATGACAGTGGATGATTGACTCTCATCTGATAACCAGGAAAAGGTAAATTTTACGCCTCCAGTGAAGACGACGGAAAGCTGAGTGGTCTTGCATTGAGCGCCAGGAAGAGGTATGTTCTCCTCCTGCAATACAAAAGAGAGGCATCTGAGTGACCTAAGCCAGTTCTCCCAAAAAAAGGTGAGTTGTACACTTCCAAGATGCGAACGAGTTGAATTAACGATATTGGACAAATAACTAAGAAAGAACAATTTTTATTCCATTAGTAGGCATTCTTCTACTTCTGCAAAAACCAGGAGAGTGGATGAGTGACTGTGGGCACATCACCACGAAAAAGTGAGTTTTAAGTTGATGGTGACAGCTGAGTGGTCTTGAATAGAGTAGCAGGATCAGGTAAGTTCTCCTCCTGCAACACGGAAGACAGGTATCTGAGTGACCTAGGCGAGTTCCCCACGAAAAGGTGAGTTCTACTCCTATCACATGCACAGGAAATGAATTAATGATTTTAGACCAATAACATAGAAAGGACAATTTTTACTCCTTCATTAGGCATTCTTCTATTTCTGCAAAACCCATGAGAGTGGATGAGGGACTGTGGTCTGATCAGCAGAAAAAGGTGAGTTTTACGCCTCCAGTGAAGACGGCAGACAGCTAAGTGATCTTGCATAGAGCGCCGGGAAAAGGTAAGTTCTCCACCTGCAATATGGAAGACAGACGTCTGAGTGACCTAGGCCAGTTCCCCATGAAAAGGTGAGTTCTATTCCTACCACATGCACAGGAAATGAATTAGTGATGGTAAACCACTGACAAAAGAAAGAACAATTTTCATTCCTTCATTAGGCATTCGTCTTCTGCAAAGCCCATGGGAGTGGATGAATGACTGTGGATTGATCTCCAGGAAAAGGTGAGTTTAATGCCTCCAGTGGAGACGACAGACAGCTGAGTGATCTTCCAGGAAGCGGTAAGGTAAGGTAAGGAAAAGGTAAGTTCTCTTCCAGAAATATGGAAGACAGACGTCTGAGTTACCTAGGCCAGTTCTCCACGAAAAGGTGAGTTCTACACTTACAAGATGCGAACGAGTTGAATTAATGATATTGGACCAATAACTAAGAAAGAACAATTTTTATTCCTTCATTAGGCATTCGTCTTCTGCAAAGCCCATGAGAGTGGATGAATGACTGTGGGTTGATCTCCAGGAAAAGGTGAGATTTATTCCTCCAGTGAAGACGAAAGACAGCTAAGTGATCTTCCACAGAGCGCCAGGAACACGTAAGTTCTCCTCCAGAAATACGATAGACAGATGTCTGAGTGACCTAGGCTGCTTATCCCCAAAAAGGTGAGTTCTACACTTACAACATGCGAAGAAGTTGAATTAATGATATTGGACCAATAACTAAGAAAGAACAATTTTCATTCCTTCATTAGGCATTCTTCTACTTCTGCAAAACCCATGAGAGTGGATTAGTGACTGTGGGCTGATCACCACGAAAAGGTGAGTTTTACGCCTCCGGCGATTCTGACAGACAGCTGAGTGGTCTTGAATAGAGCGCCAGGATCAGGTAAGTTCTCCTCCTCCAATTTGGAAGAGAGGCCTCTGAGTGACCTAGGCCAGTTTCCCATGAAAAGGTGAGTTCTAGTCCTACCACATGCAAAGGAAATGAATTAGTGATGCTAAACCAATGACAAAAGAAAGAACAATTTTCATTCCTTCCTTAGGCATTCGTCTTCTACTTCTGCAAATCCCATGAAAGTGGATAGGTGACTGTGGACTGATCACCACAAAAAGGTGAGTTCAAGACTTCTGGCTGGCACCGCAGCATGTTGTGGATGGTCATTTTTAGTCCGCCGGTCCCGATCCTTTGTGAAGCTGTTTTGACAGCGTAAAACGGTTGTCTGACAGCTTCGGAATCTCGCCTTCGGTAGAAGAAGGTGAGGAGAGCAATCGGGGGGGGGGGGTAGAGTGGTTCGAAAAGCCCCTTGGAGTGACTCCAGGGGCTGGAAGGATTTTCTCCCCGTTCAACTCGACGAAGCTCCGAAGCCAGGATGACTCTGTTTAAGCAGAGCCAGATGCAGTGACCGTCTCTGCACTCAACAAGAAGATTAAAAGAATTTAAATATCAGATGGAGCAGAAACAAGTGTGCATGCAAGAAAGAATCAACACCTAGCTCCAAGCTACTTTGTTTCTAACGGCAGTGAAGTGAGTGGAGTTTTTTTTTCTAGTGGTGCCTTTGCTGAAGCACGAAAGTGAAACTTAACAGTGAAAGTCTCTGCTGAGGCTCTTTGTGTATTGGACTTATTGAAGCTGCTTGAAAGAGGAAATAGAGAATCAGACTGAGGACATTGATTTGTTTTAAAAAGGAGAAAATTTTACAATTTAAAGCCCCTGAAAGCTGTTTTTGAGACTCTCTACTTGTAAAGAGGGGAAAAGAGAAAAAAAAGATTTTTAAGAAAGAAGGAATAAAAATGGCTTCCAAGTAAACCACTCCAGTAATTCCAAAAGTAGGAGGGGGTTCTCCTATAGTGTCAGTTGTGACACAGAAAGCTCAACTTCCTGTAGACTCAAAAAGTCAAGAAACCCCTATTAAAGAACTTAAAGAATTTATAACAGAAGCTATGAATAATCAAACAGCAATGATAGAAGAGAACAGAAACAGAATAGAAGAAAAATTGGATAAATTTGAGGAAGAAATAAAGAAAATTAAGGATGTTGTTGAAAAAAAGCATGATGATAGATGATATTTTATTAGTAGTATCTGGTCTGTCTAAACACCTTATTCAGTTGGATGAAAGAGTGGAAGAAATCAATGAGGCCAATTTAAATTTGGAAGCTAAAATGGGTGATGTAATGACTAAAAATGAAAGACTGGGAAATGAGGTTACTATGATTCAACACAGATCTATGGAGTTTGCCCTGAGATTGAGAGGAATGAAGGAGAATGGTCGGGAGAATTTAAGAGACAGATGTGCAGAAGCTACAGCAGCAATTGTTGGAGCAAGAAAGGATGATGTGATACATCAGATTGATAAAGCCTATAGAGTCAACTCTTGGGTGGCAAAACAAAGGCAATTGCCAAGAGATGTGGTGATTTATTTCATTGATAGAAGAATTAGAAATGATATTTTACAAGCCTCCTATAAAAACAAAATCCAGATGTTTGGACAAGAAATCCAGATATTGAAAGAGATTCCTCCTAAAATGTTAAGAGATAGAAAGGACTTTGGTTTTTTGGTTGAGAAGCTGAGACGGCAACAGCTAATGTACAGATGGGATGCTCCAATAGGTCTAATAGTTATCTATGGTGGAGAGAGATATTGCCTGAATACAGTCTGGAAAGCCAAAGATTTCTATTTCAATGTCTTGAAGGCTGGACGTTCACCCCCACCCAAGGAGGGCAAAAAAGAAATAGAGATACCTCAACAGGAGAAAAATGTAAAACAGATAACTTATGCTGATGTAGCAGCTAGAGGAAAAGTGCAAGAAGATCTTCCTTTTCCATTGAAGAGTATAGAAGAGCTGGTGCTTGAGAAAGAGGAACCAAAGGAATAGCACCTGACTCAAGCAACTTATAAACAATTACAACAACAACAACAACAACAACAACAGTCACAAGCACTACAAGTCCAAGATTTAACTCAAGAAGTTCAAGAACCTCAAAAAACAGAAGCACTGGGAGGAGCAAGGCTGAAGAGTAAGATGCAAGAAGATCTTCAGCGAATGCTCTTAAAGCTTCAAGGTGCCAAGGATGGCAACTAAGTTCCTTTCTTGGGATGTCAGCGGTTTAAATTCACCACAAAAAAGGAAGAAAATATTTCATTATTTGAAACAATTTAAAAATGATGTTATTTGTCTACAAGAAACACATATTAAATTATCAGATCAAAAACACTTAATAAATTCAAGATTAGGGACTCATTTTGTGGCCTCAGCTCCAGAGAAGAAGAATAGAATTGTTATTTATATAAAGAAATCAATAACGGCTAATTTAATTGAGGCAGATGTGTATGGAAGATACATAGCAATAGAATTATTAACTCAAAATGGCAAGATGTTTTAATTGGGATATATGCCCCAAATCAACAACAAGATAATTTTTATAAACATTTATATTCTAAAATACTACATTGGGATTATAAATCATTTATTTTAATGGGTGATTGGAATGGAGTAATAGATACGTTGAAGGATAAGAAGAGTATATCCAAAGTTCCTACACACGCAAAATTACCAAATTCTTTTTTTGATATAATGGAAGATTTGGAATTGAGGGATATTTGGCGAGAGCAGAATATGGATGAAAAAGATTTTACTTTTTTTCGGACAGACATCAATCTTTTTCCAGGATTGACTTTATATTAATCACAAATGATTTTCTCCCTAGGGTAAAGAAGATGAAGATATTTCCTAGGAGTTTAACTGAACATAGTCCGGTTTGGTTGGAATTGGAACAGGAAAGAGGGGAAAGGAGGTCCTGGAGACTGAATGAATATTTAGATATGAAAAAAATGTGAATGAGCTTAAAAAGTTAATGAAAGAATTTTTTATTAATAATATGGATAAGGGTACTTCTATGGAAATGGTTTGGATGCAAGTAAGGCCTATATGAGGAGAGTTTTGATATATATGAATAATAAATATAAATTAAAGCAAACAAAGATGCGGAAAGAGATTGAGGAAGCAATAAATATATTGCGAGGGTAATTTAATATGTTAATGGTGGATCAGGTAGCAACTACTTTGCAATATGCAAAACATAATACTTTTTGTAATGCCAACAAACCAGGTAGATGGCTGGCTTATACACTAAGGAAGAAACAAAAATCTCAAGTTATTAGTAAGATAGAATTTAGAGGTAAAGAAGTCTATCAACAAAATATGATTAAAAAGCTTTTTTAGAGTATTACATAAAATTATATGCAAGAGACTCAATACAAGGTTCAGATATTGATAGATATTTAAAGGAGAATAGTAGTCTTGAATTAACAATGGAACAAAGGGAAGGTTTGAACCAACCTATAACTTCTGAAGAGATTGGTTTAGCAATTAAGCAGTTAAAAGTGGGTAAAACACCAGGAACAGATGGACTGACAGCTGTTTATTATAAGAACTTACAGTCTGAAATGATTGAACCACTTAGATTATTATTTTGTAGGATTCAATCGGGGGGGGGGGAATCCTATACTCATGGAGAACAGCTTTTGTCTCATTGATTCCAAAAGATGATCAGAATGTTAAGCCAGAAAATTTCAGACCAATTTCACTCTTGAATACTGATTATAAATTTTTTGCTAAGGTATTGGCAAATAGATTGATGCCAATTATGCAACAATTAATTCATAATGATCAATCAGGGTTTATAAAAGGTAGACAAATGAAATATAATGTAAGACAAGTTATAGATTTACTGGAAATCTATAACCAAATATCTGCAGCATTTTTCTTCTTGGATGCAGAGAAGTCATTTGATCGATTGAATTGGCAATTTTTGTTTAAAATTATTGAAAAGATGCAATTTGGAGATCAATTTGCACAATCAATTAAAGTAATATATCAAGAACAATCAGCACAGATAATTGTTAATGGAGGCCTAACAGATTGTTTTAAGATTGAGAAGGGAACAAGGCAGGGTTGTCCTTTATTGCCATTGTTATTTATTTTATCTCTAGAAGTTTTGTTAAATAAAATATGTGAATCTGATAAACCGAAAGGAATAGTAATTAGACAACAGGATTATAGACTGAGGGCTTTTGCAGATGATCTGGTTGTTACTTTAACTCAACCTATAAAAGCAGCTCCATATATGTTGGATATATTGGAACAATATGGTAGGGTTTCTGGATTTAAAGTAAATCAACATAAAACTAAGATTATAGCTAAAAATCTGTTGGTAGCTCAATACTGGAAGAAAGACTTTGTGCCTACTATAGAAGAATGGACATTGAAAGTAACACACATAGCTGAAATGGCAAAGATTTCAGCATATTTGAAGGATCATAGGCAAGAGAAATATATTTTGGAGTGGAAAAAATGGATAGACTATGTTCAAAACAAATACAAGACAAGAAGATATCAAATTGCATATGCATGAGTGTAACGATAATTTGGGTTATCTATAAGGGAGTTAAGGTTTCTTTTGGGGGGGTTAGTTTATGGATGGGTAGGTTAATTTAATTTATAACTGCTTTTCTTTTTTCTCTAATACCTTGTATTCTGCTCTGGGAAGTCGGGGAGGGGGGAGGGAGGAGGAGGGGAAGGGGGGATAAGGGGAGGTGTGAAGGGGGATGGGGGAAATGTTATTCTTTGTTTGTAAAACTTTTCAATAAAAAAAATGAGTTCTACTTGTACCTCATGCACAGGAAGTGAATTAGTGATGTTGGACGAATAACTAAGAAAGAACAATTTTAATTCCTTCATTAGGCATTCTTCTTCTACTTCTGCAAAACCCATGAGAGTGGATGAATGACTTTGGGCTGATCACCACGAAAAGGTGAGTTTTAAGCCTCCGGTGGTTCCGACAGACAGCTGAGTGGTCTTGAATAGAGCGGCAGGATCAGATAAGTTCTCCTCCTGCTATTCGGAAGACAGGCGTCTGAGTGACCTAGGCCAGTTCCCCACGAAAAGGGGAGTTATACTCCTACCACATGGACAGGAAATGAATTAGTGATGCTAAACCAATGACAAAAGAAAATACTATTTTTATTCCTTCATTAGGCATTCTTCTATTTCTGCAAAACCCATAAGAGTGGATAAAATGACTGTGGGTTGATCACCAGGCAAAGGTGAGTTTTATGCCTCCAGTGGAGATGAAAGACAGCTGAGTGATCTTCCACAGAGCGCCAGGAACAGGTAAGTTCTCCTCCAGAAATACGGAAGACAGACATCTGAGTGACCTAGGCCAGTTATCCCCAAAAAGGTGACTTCTATTCCTATAGGATGCGAAGAGGTTGAATTAGTGAAGTTGGACCAATAACCAAAAAGGGACAATTTTCATTCCTTCATTAGGATTCTTCTTCTGCAAAATACATGAGAATGGAGGAGTGACCTTGGGGTGATAACCAGGAAAAGGTGAGTTTTAAGCTTGCAGTGGAGACGACAGGCAGCTGACTGATCTTGCGTAGAGCACCAGGAACAGGTAAATTCTCCTCCTCCAATACGGATGACAGTCATCTGAGTGACCTAGGCTACTTCCCAAAGAAAAGGTGAGATCTTCTTCTTCCGCATGCAGAGGAAGTAAATTAGTGATTTTGGACCAATAACGAAAAGAGGTAATTTTTTTCCCTTCATTTGGCATTCTTCTTTAACTTCTGCAAAAGCCATGACAGTGGATGATTGACTGTGGATTGATCACCAGGAAAAGGTGAGGTATATGTGTACAGTGGCGACAAAGGCAGCTGAGTGTTTTCTTGTAGAGTGCCAGTTACAGGTAAGTTCTCCTCGTGCAATATGGAAGACAGGCATCTGAGTGACCTGGGCCAGTTCTCCACGAAAGGTGAGTTGTACACTTCCAAGATGCGAATTATTTGAATTAATGATATTGGACAAATAACTAAGAAAGAATAATTTTAATTCCTTCATTAGGCATTCTTCTACTTCTGCAAAAACCCGTGAATGTAGATGAGTGACTGTGGGCTGATCAACAGTAAAAGATGAGTTTTACGCTTCCAGCGGAGATGACAGACGGCTGAGTGATCTTGCAAAGAGTGTCAAGAACAGGTAAGTTCTCTTCCTGCAATACGGAAGACAGGCATCTGAGTGACCTAGGCCAATTCACCATGAAAAGGTGACTTCTACTTCTACCTCATCAACAGGAAGTGAATTAGTGATGTTAGATGAATAATTAAGAAAGGACAATTTTTATCCTTCATT
This sequence comes from Masticophis lateralis, assembly GCA_030761175.1. Classification (NCBI taxonomy): domain Eukaryota; kingdom Metazoa; phylum Chordata; class Lepidosauria; order Squamata; family Colubridae; genus Masticophis; species Masticophis lateralis. The sequence continues at coordinate 129,388,809 of JAUDYJ010000003.1, forward strand.
AGGCATTCTTCTTCTACTTCTGCAAAACTCATGAGAGTGGATGAGTGACTTTGGGCTGATTGACAGGAAAGGTGAGTATTATGCCTCCAGTAGAGACGACTGATAACTGACTAGTCTTGCATAGAGCGCCAGGTAAATGTAACTTTTCCTCCTACAATATGAAAGACAGGAGTCTGAGTCACCTAGGACATTTCACTTGAAAAGGTGATTTCTACTCTTATAAGATGCGAAGACTTTGAATTAGTGATGTTGGACCAATAACCAAGAAAGGGCAATTTTTATTCCTTTACTAGGCATTCTTCTGTGACTTCTGCAAAACTCATGACAGTGTATGCGTGACCTTGGTCCGATCAGCAGGAAAAGGTGAGTTTTAAGCTTGCAGTGCAAATGAAAGGCGGCTGAGTGGTTTTGCATAGAGTTCCAGGAACAGGTAAGTTCTTCTCCTGAAATATGGATGACCGGCCTCTGTGGGACCTAGTTCATTTCACCATAAAAAGGTGAGTTCTACTCCTACAGGATGCAAAGAGGTTGAATTAGTGATGTTGGACCAATAACCAAGAAAGGAACATTTTTATTCCTTCATTAGGCATTCTTCTTCTGCAAAATGCATGACAGTGGATGAGTGACCTTGGTGTGGTAACCAGGAAAAGGTGAGCTGTATGTGTACAGTGGCGATGAAAGGCAGCTGAGTGGTTTTGTGTAGAGCGCCAGTTACAGGTACGTTCTCCACCTCCAATATGGATGATAGGTGTCTGAGGGATATAGGCCCACAAAAAGGTGAGTTCTTCTTCTACAGGATGCGAAGAGGTTGAATTAGTGATGTTGGACCAATAACCAAGAAAGGAATATTTTTATGCCTTCATTAGGCAATCTCCTACCTTTGCAGGTAGCTGAGTGATCTTGTGTATAGCGCCAGGAACAGGTAAGTTCTCCACCTGCAATAGGGATGACAGTCCTATGAGTGACCTAAGCTAGAGGTTCTACTGGCCAGGTGAGTTCTACTCCTACCGTGTGCACAGGAAGTGAATTAGTGATGTTGGAGCAATAACCAAGAAAGGGCAATTTTTATTCCTTCAGTAGGCATTCTTCTTCTGCAAAATTAATGACAGTGGATGAGTGACTTTGGACTTATCACCAGGAAAAGATGAGTTTTAGGTCTACAGTGGAGAGGGCAGGAAGCTGACTGATCTTGCGTAGAGCGCCAGGAACAGGTAAGTTCTCCTTCAATACGGATGACAGTCGTCTGAGTGATCTTCGCGAGTCCTCCAAGAAAAGGTGAGTTGTTTCCCTACAGGATGCGAACAAGTTGAATTGATGAAGTTGGACGAATAACTAAGAAAATGCCATTTTTATTCCTTCATTAGGTATTCTTCGACTTCTGCAAAAACCATGACAATGGATGAGTGACCTTGGGCTGATCACTAGGAAAGGTGAGTTTTAAGTGTGCAGTGGAAACGAAAGGCAGCTGAGTGGTTTTGTATAGAGTGCCAGTTACAGGTAAGTTCTCCTCCTGCAATATGGATGACAGGTGCCTGTGGGACCTAGGCAACTTCCCTACAAAAAGATGAGTTCCACTCCTACAGAATGCGAAGACGTTGAATTAATGATGTTGGACCAATAACCAAGAAAGGACCATTTTTATTCCTCCATTAAGGATTCTTCTTCTGCAAAACCAATGACAGTTGAGTGACCTTGGGGTGATCACCAGGAAAAGGTGAGTTTTACGCCAACAGTGGAGATGACGGGCAGCTGACTGATCTTGTGTAGAGTTCCAGGAACAAGTAAATTCTTTCCTCCAATACGGATGACAGTCGTCTGAGTGACCTAGGCTAGTTCCACACGAAAAAGTGAGTTCTTCTCCTACAGGATGCGAACAAGTTGAATTAATGATGTTGGATCAATAACCAAGAAATGGCAATTTTTATTCCTTCATTAGGCATTCTTCTTCTTCAAAATGCATGACAGTGGCTGAGTGAGATTTGGCTGATCACCAGGAAAAAGTGAGTTTTAAGTTTATAGTAGACACGACAGGTAGCTTAGTGGTCTTGCATAGAGCACCAGGAACAGGTAAGTTCTCCTTCTGCAGTACGGAAGACAGTCGTTTGAATGCTGTAGGCTAGTCCCCAACGAAAAGGTGAGTTCTACTACCTCATGCACAGAAAATGAATTAGTGATGTTGGACCAATAACAAAGAAAGGGCAATTTTTATTCCTTTATTAGGAAATCTTCTACTTTTGAAAAATTCATGACAGTGGATGAGTGACCTTGGGCTGATCACCAGGAAAAGGTGAGTTTTAAGCGTGCAGCGGAGACAACAGGTAGCTGAGTGATATTGTGTATAGCGCCAGGAACAGGTAAGTTGTCCTCCTGCAATACAGATGACAGTCGTGTGAGTGACCTAGGCTAGTTTCCCACAAAAAGGCGAGTTCTTCTCCTACCGCATGCATAGGAAGTGAATTAGTGATGTTGGACCAATAACCAAGAAAGGGCAATTTTTATTTCTTCATTAGGCATTCTTCTTCGACTTCTGCAAAACTCATGACAGTGTATACGTGACCTTGGTCCGATCAGCAGGAAAAGGTGAGTTTTAAGCTTGCAGTGGAAATGAAAGGCAGCTGAGTGGTCTTGCGTAGAGTTCCAGGAACAGGTAGGTTCTCCTCCTGAAATATGGATGACCGGCCTCTGTGGGACCTAGTCCATTTCCCCATAAAAAGGTGAGTTCTACTCCTACAGGATGCAAAGAGGTTGAATTAATGAAGTTGGAACAATAAGGAAGAAAGGAACATTTTTATTCCTTCATTAGGCATTCTTCTTTGACTTCTACAAAAACTATGACAGTGGATGATTGACTGTGGGCTGATCCTCAGGAAAAGGTGAGTTGTATGAGTACAGTGGCAATGAAAGGCAGCTGAGTGGTTTTGTGTAGAGCGCCAGTTACAGGTACGTTCTCCATCTTCACTATGGATCACAGGCGTCTGAGGGACATAGGCCCACAAAAAGGTGAGTTCTTCTCCTACTGGATGCGAAGAGGTTGAATTAGTGATGTTGGACCAATAACCAAGAAAGGAACATTTTTATGCCTTCATTAGGCAATCTCCTACTTTTGCAGGTAGCGCAGTGATTTTGTGTATAGCGCCAGGAACAGATAAGTTCTCCTCCTGCAATAGGGATGACAGTCCTATGAGTGACCTAAGCTAGTGGTTCTACTGGCCAGGTGAGTTCTACTCCTACCGCATGCATAGGAAGTGAATTAGTGATGTTGGAGCAATAACCAAGAAAGGGCAATTTTTATTCCTTCAGTAGGCATTCTTCTTCTGCAAAACTAATGACAGTGGATGAGTGACTTTGGACTTATCACCAGGAAAAGATGAGTTTTAGGTCTACAGTGGAGAGGGCAGGAAGCTGACTGATCTTGCGTAGAGCGCCAGGAACAGGTAAGTTCTCCTTCAATACGGATGACAGTCGTCTGAGTGATCTTCGCGAGTTCTCCAAGAAAAGGTGAGTTGTTTCCCTACAGGATGCGAACAAGTTGAATTGATGAAGTTGGACGAATAACTAAGAAAATGCCATTTTTATTCCTTCATTAGGTATTCTTCGACTTCTGCAAAAACCATGACAATGGATGAGCGACCTTGGGCTGATCACTAGGAAAGGTGAATTTTAAGTGTGCAGTGGAAACGAAAGGCAGCTGAGTGGTTTTGTGTAGAGTGCCAGTTACAGGTAAGTTCTCCTCCTGCAATTTGGATGACAGGTGCCTGTGGGACCTAGGCCATTTCCCTACAAAAAGATGAGTTCCACTCCTACAGAATGCGAAGACGTTGAATTAATGATGTTGGACCAATAACCAAGAAAGGACAATTTTTATTCCTCCATTAAGGATTCTTCTTCTGCAAAACCAATGACAGTTGATGAGTGACCTTGGGGTGATCACCAGGAAAAGGTGAGCTTTACGCCAACAGTGGAGATGACAGGCAGCTGACTGATCTTGTGTAGAGTTCCAGGAACAAGTAAATTCTTTCCTCCAATACGGATGACAGTCGTCTGAGTGACCTAGGCTAGTTCCACACGAAAAAGTGAGTTCTTCTCCTACAGGATGCGAACAAGTTGAATTAATGATGTTGGATCAATAACCAAGAAATGGCAATTTTTATTCCTTCATTAGGCATTCTTCTTCTTCAAAATGCATGACAGTGGCTGAGTGAGATTTGGCTAATCACCAGGAAAAAGTGAGTTTTAAGTTTGTAGTAGACACGACAGGTAGCTTAGTGGTCTTGCATAGAGCACCAGGAACAGGTAAGTTCTCCTTCTGCAGTACGGAAGACAGTCGTTTGAATGCTGTAGGCTAGTCCCCAACGAAAAGGTGAGTTCTACTACCTCATGCACAGAAAATGAATTAGTGATGTTGGACCAATAACAAAGAAAGGGTAATTTTTATTCCTTTATTAGGAAATCTTCTACTTTTGAAAATTCATGACAGTGGATGAGTGACCTTGGGCTGATCACCAGGAAAAGGTGAGTTTTAAGCGTGCAGCGGAGACAACAGGTAGCTGAGTGATATTGTGTATAGCGCCAGGAACAGATAAGTTCTCCTCCTGCAATACAGATGACAGTCGTGTGAGTGACCTAGGCTAGTTTCCCACAAAAAGGCGAGTTCTTCTCCTACCGCATGCATAGGAAGTGAATTAGTGATGTTGGAGCAATAACCAAGAAAGGGCAATTTTTATTTCTTCATTAGGCATTCTTCTTCGACTTCTGCAAAACTCATGACAGTGTATGTGTGACTTTGGTCCGATCAGCAGGAAAAGGTGAGTTTTAAGCTTGCAGTGGAAATGAAAGGCAGCTGAGTGGTCTTGCGTAGAGTTCCAGGAACAGGTAGGTTCTCCTCCTGAAATATGGATGACCGGCCTCTGTGGGACCTAGTCCATTTCCCCATAAAAAGGTGAGTTCTACTCCTACAGGATGCAAAGAGGTTGAATTAATGAAGTTGGAACAATAAGGAAGAAAGGAACATTTTTATTCCTTCATTAGGCATTCTTCTTTGACTTCTACAAAAACTATGACAGTGGATGATTGACTGTGGGCTGATCCTCAGGAAAAGGTGAGTTGTACGAGTACAGTGGCAATGAAAGGCAGCTGAGTGGTTTTGTGTACAGCGCCAGTTACAGGTGCGTTCTCCACCTTCAATATGGATCACAGGCGTCTGAGGGACATAGGCCCACAAAAAGGTGAGTTCTTCTCCTACAGGATGCGAAGAGGTTGAATTAGTGATGTTGGACCAATAACCAAGAAAGGAACATTTTTATGTCTTCATTAGGCAATCTCCTACTTTTGCAGGTAGCGCAGTGATTTTGTGTATAGCGCCAGGAACAGGTAAGTTCTCCTCCTGCAATAGGGATGACAGTCCTATGAGTGACCTAAGCTAGTGGTTCTACTGGCCAGGTGAGTTCTACTCCTACCGTGTGCACAGGAAGTGAATTAGTGATGTTGGAGCAATAACCAAGAAAGGGCAATTTTTATTCCTTCACTAGGCATTCTTCTTCTGCAAAACTAATGACAGTGGATGAGTGACTTTGGACTTATCACCAGGAAAAGATGAGTTTTAGGTCTACAGTGGAGAGGGCAGGAAGCTGACTGATCTTGCGTAGAGCGCCAGGAACAGGTAAGTTCTCCTTCAATACGGATGACAGTCGTCTGAGTGATCTTCGCGAGTTCTCCAAGAAAAGGTGAGTTGTTTCCCTACAGGATGCGAACAAGTTGAATTGATGAAGTTGGACGAATAACTAAGAAAATGCCATTTTTATTCCTTCATTAGGTATTCTTCGACTTCTGCAAAAACCATGACAATGGATGAGTGACCTTGGGCTGATCACTAGGAAAGGTGAATTTTAAGTGTGCAGTGGAAACGAAAGGCAGCTGAGTGGTTTTGTGTAGAGTGCCAGTTACAGGTAAGTTCTCCTCCTGCAATTTGGATGACAGGTGCCTGTGGGACCTAGGCCATTTCCCTACAAAAAGATGAGTTCCACTCCTACAGAATGCGAAGACGTTGAATTAATGATGTTGGACCAATAACCAAGAAAGGACAATTTTTATTCCTCCATTAAGGATTCTTCTTCTGCAAAACCAATGACAGTTGATGAGTGACCTTGGGGTGATCACCAGGAAAAGGTGAGCTTTACGCGAACAGTGGAGATGACAGGCAGCTGACTGATCTTGTGTAGAGTTCCAGGAACAAGTAAATTCTTTCCTCCAATACGGATGACAGTCGTCTGAGTGACCTAGGCTAGTTCCACACGAAAAAGTGAGTTCTTCTCCTACAGGATGCGAACAAGTTGAATTAATGATGTTGGATCAATAACCAAGAAATGGCAATTTTTATTCCTTCATTAGGCATTCTTCTTCAAAATGCATGACAGTGGCTGAGTGAGATTTGGCTGATCACCAGGAAAAAGTGAGTTTTAAGTTTGTAGTAGACACGACAGGTAGCTTAGTGGTCTTGCATAGAGCACCAGGAACAGGTAAGTTCTCCTTCTGCAGTACGGAAGACAGTCGTTTGAATTCTGTAGGCTAGTCCCCAACGAAAAGGTGAGTTCTACCACCTCATGCACAGAAAATGAATTAGTGATGTTGGACCAATAACAAAGAAAGGGTAATTTTTATTCCTTTACTAGGAAATCTTCTACTTTTGAAAATTCATGACAGTGGATGAGTGACCTTGGGCTGATCACCAGGAAAAGGTGAGTTTTAAGCGTGCAGCGGAGACAACAGGTAGCTGAGTGATATTGTGTATAGCGCCAGGAACAGATAAGTTCTCCTCCTGCAATACAGATGACAGTCGTGTGAGTGACCTAGGCTAGTTTCCCACGAAAAGGCGAGTTCTTCTCCTACCGCATGCATAGGAAGTGAATTAGTGATGTTGGAGCAATAACCAAGAAAGGGCAATTTTTATTCCTTCACTAGGCATTCTTCTTCTGCAAAACTAATGACAGTGGATGAGTGACTTTGGACTTATCACCAGGAAAAGATGAGTTTTAGGTCTACAGTGGAGAGGGCAGGAAGCTGACTGATCTTGCGTAGAGCGCCAGGAACAGGTAAGTTCTCCTTCAATACGGATGACAGTCGTCTGAGTGATCTTCGCGAGTTCTCCAAGAAAAGGTGAGTTGTTTCCCTACAGGATGCGAACAAGTTGAATTGATGAAGTTGGACGAATAACTAAGAAAATGCCATTTTTATTCCTTCATTAGGTATTCTTCGACTTCTGCAAAAACCATGACAATGGATGAGCGACCTTGGGCTGATCACTAGGAAAGGTGAATTTTAAGTGTGCAGTGGAAACGAAAGGCAGCTGAGTGGTTTTGTGTAGTGTGCCAGTTACAGGTAAGTTCTCCTCCTGCAATTTGGATGACAGGTGCCTGTGGGACCTAGGCCATTTCCCTACAAAAAGATGAGTTCCACTCCTACAGAATGCGAAGACGTTGAATTAATGATGTTGGACCAATAACCAAGAAAGGACAATTTTTATTCCTCCATTAAGGATTCTTCTTCTTCAAAACCAATGACAGTTGATGAGTGACCTTGGGGTGATCACCAGGAAAAGGTGAGCTTTACGCCAACAGTGGAGATGACAGGCAGCTGACTGATCTTGTGTAGAGTTCCAGGAACAAGTAAATTCTTTCCTCCAATACGGATGACAGTCGTCTGAGTGACCTAGGCTAGTTCCACACGAAAAAGTGAGTTCTTCTCCTACAGGATGCGAACAAGTTGAATTAATGATGTTGGATCAATAACCAAGAAATGGCAATTTTTATTCCTTCATTAGGCATTCTTCTTCTTCAAAATGAATGACAGTGGCTGAGTGAGGTTTGGCTGATCACCAGGAAAAAGTGAGTTTTAAGTTTGTAGTAGACACGACAGGTAGCTTAGTGGTCTTGCATAGAGCACCAGGAACAGGTAAGTTCTCCTTCTGCAGTACGGAAGACAGTCGTTTGAATGCTGTAGGCTAGTCCCCAACGAAAAGGTGAGTTCTACTACCTCATGCACAGAAAATGAATTAGTGATGTTGGACCAATAACAAAGAAAGGGTAATTTTTATTCCTTTATTAGGAAATCTTCTACTTTTGAAAAATTCATGACAGTGGATGAGTGACCTTGGGCTGATCACCAGGAAAAGGTGAGTTTTAAGCGTGCAGCGGAGACAACAGGTAGCTGAGTGATATTGTGTATAGCGCCAGGAACAGGTAAGTTGTCCTCCTGCAATACAGATGACAGTCGTGTGAGTGACCTAGGCTAGTTTCCCACAAAAAGGCGAGTTCTTCTCCTACCGCATGCATAGGAAGTGAATTAGTGATGTTGGACCAATAACCAAGAAAGGGCAATTTTTATTTCTTCATTAGGCATTCTTCTTCGACTTCTGCAAAACTCATGACAGTGTATACGTGACCTTGGTCCGATCAGCAGGAAAAGGTGAGTTTTAAGCTTGCAGTGGAAATGAAAGGCAGCTGAGTGGTCTTGCGTAGAGTTCCAGGAACAGGTAGGTTCTCCTCCTGAAATATGGATGACCGGCCTCTGGGGGACCTAGTCCATTTCCCCATAAAAAGGTGAGTTCTACTCCTACAGGATGCAAAGAGGTTGAATTAATGAAGTTGGAACAATAAGGAAGAAAGGAACATTTTTATTCCTTCATTAGGCATTCTTCTTTGACTTCTACAAAAACTATGACAGTGGATGATTGACTGTGGGCTGATCCTCAGGAAAAGGTGAGTTGTATGAGTACAGTGGCAATGAAAGGCAGCTGAGTGGTTTTGTGTAGAGCGCCAGTTACAGGTACGTTCTCCATCTTCACTATGGATCACAGGCGTCTGAGGGACATAGGCCCACAAAAAGGTGAGTTCTTCTCCTACTGGATGCGAAGAGGTTGAATTAGTGATGTTGGACCAATAACCAAGAAAGGAACATTTTTATGCCTTCATTAGGCAATCTCCTACTTTTGCAGGTAGCGCAGTGATTTTGTGTATAGCGCCAGGAACAGATAAGTTCTCCTCCTGCAATAGGGATGACAGTCCTATGAGTGACCTAAGCTAGTGGTTCTACTGGCCAGGTGAGTTCTACTCCTACCGCATGCATAGGAAGTGAATTAGTGATGTTGGAGCAATAACCAAGAAAGGGCAATTTTTATTCCTTCAGTAGGCATTCTTCTTCTGCAAAACTAATGACAGTGGATGAGTGACTTTGGACTTATCACCAGGAAAAGATGAGTTTTAGGTCTACAGTGGAGAGGGCAGGAAGCTGACTGATCTTGCGTAGAGCGCCAGGAACAGGTAAGTTCTCCTTCAATACGGATGACAGTCGTCTGAGTGATCTTCGCGAGTTCTCCAAGAAAAGGTGAGTTGTTTCCCTACAGGATGCGAACAAGTTGAATTGATGAAGTTGGACGAATAACTAAGAAAATGCCATTTTTATTCCTTCATTAGGTATTCTTCGACTTCTGCAAAAACCATGACAATGGATGAGCGACCTTGGGCTGATCACTAGGAAAGGTGAATTTTAAGTGTGCAGTGGAAACGAAAGGCAGCTGAGTGGTTTTGTGTAGAGTGCCAGTTACAGGTAAGTTCTCCTCCTGCAATTTGGATGACAGGTGCCTGTGGGACCTAGGCCATTTCCCTACAAAAAGATGAGTTCCACTCCTACAGAATGCGAAGACGTTGAATTAATGATGTTGGACCAATAACCAAGAAAGGACAATTTTTATTCCTCCATTAAGGATTCTTCTTCTTCAAAACCAATGACAGTTGATGAGTGACCTTGGGGTGATCACCCGGAAAAGGTGAGTTTTACGCCAACAGTGGAGATGACAGGCAGCTGACTGATCTTGTGTAGAGTTCCAGGAACAAGTAAATTCTTTCCTCCAATACGGATGACAGTCGTCTGAGTGACCTAGGCTAGTTCCACACGAAAAAGTGAGTTCTTCTCCTACAGGATGCGAACAAGTTGAATTAATGATGTTGGATCAATAACCAAGAAATGGCAATTTTTATTCCTTCATTAGGCATTCTTCTTCTTCAAAATGAATGACAGTGGCTGAGTGAGGTTTGGCTGATCACCAGGAAAAAGTGAGTTTTAAGTTTGTAGTAGACACGACAGGTAGCTTAGTGGTCTTGCATAGAGCACCAGGAACAGGTAAGTTCTCCTTCTGCAGTACGGAAGACAGTCGTTTGAATGCTGTAGGCTAGTCCCCAACGAAAAGGTGAGTTCTACTACCTCATGCACAGAAAATGAATTAGTGATGTTGGACCAATAACAAAGAAAGGGCAATTTTTATTCCTTTACTAGGAAATCTTCTACTTTTGAAAAATTCATGACAGTGGATGAGTGACCTTGGGCTGATGACCAGGAAAAGGTGAGTTTTAAGCTTGAAGTGGAGACAACAGGTAGCTGAGTGATATTGTGTATAGCGCCAGGAACAGGTAAGTTGTCCTCCTGCAATACAGATGACAGTCGTGTGAGTGACGTAGGCTAGTTTCCCACAAAAAGGTGAGTTCTTCTCCTACCGCATGCATAGGAAGTGAATTAGTGATGTTGGACCAATAACCAAGAAAGGGCAATTTTTATTTCTTCATTAGGCATTCTTCTTCGACTTCTGCAAAACTCATGACAGTGTATGTGTGACCTTGGTCCGATCAGCAGGAAAAGGTGAGTTTTAAGCTTGCAGTGGAAATGAAAGGCAGCTGAGTGGTCTTGCGTAGAGTTCCAGGAACAGGTAGGTTCTCCTCCTGAAATATGGATGACCGGCCTCTGTGGGACCTAGTCCATTTCCCCATAAAAAGGTGAGTTCTACTCCTACAGGATGCAAAGAGGTTGAATTAATGAAGTTGGAACAATAAGGAAGAAAGGAACATTTTTATTCCTTCATTAGGCATTCTTCTTTGACTTCTACAAAAACTATGACAGTGGATGATTGACTGTGGGCTGATCCTCAGGAAAAGGTGAGTTGTACGAGTACAGTGGCAATGAAAGGCAGCTGAGTGGTTTTGTGTACAGCGCCAGTTACAGGTGCGTTCTCCACCTTCAATATGGATCACAGGCGTCTGAGGGACATAGGCCCACAAAAAGGTGAGTTCTTCTCCTACAGGATGCGAAGAGGTTGAATTAGTGATGTTGGACCAATAACCAAGAAAGGAACATTTTTATGTCTTCATTAGGCAATCTCCTACTTTTGCAGGTAGCGCAGTGATTTTGTGTATAGCGCCAGTGATTTTGTGTATAGCGCCAGTGATTTTGAACATTTTTATGTCTTCATTAGGCAATCTCCTACTTTTGCAGGTAGCGCAGTGATTTTGTGTATAGCTCCAGTGATTTTGTGTATAGCGCCAGTTCTCCTCTTGCAATAGGGATGACAGTCCTAGGAGTGACCTAAGCTAGTGGTTCTACTGGCCAGGTGAGTTCTACTCCTACCGTGTGCACAGGAAGTGAATTAGTGATGTTGGCGCAATAACCAAGAAAGGGCAATTTTTATTCCTTCAGTAGGCATTCTTCTTCTGCAAAACTAATGACAGTGGATGAGTGACTTTGGACTTATCACCAGGAAAAGATGAGTTTTAGGTGTACAGTGGAGAGGGCAGGAAGCTGACTGATCTTGCGTAGAGCGCCAGGAACAGGTAAGTTCTCCTTCAATACGGATGACAGTCGTCTGAGTGATCTTCGCGAGTCCTCCAAGAAAAGGTGAGTTGTTTCCCTACAGCATGCGAACAAGTTGAATTGATGAAGTTGGACAAATAACTAAGAAAATGCCATTTTTATTCCTTCATTAGGTATTCTTCGACTTCTGCAAAAACCATGACAATGGATGAGTGACCTTGGGCTGATCACTAGGAAAGGTGAGTTTTAAGTGTGCAGTGGAAATAAAAGGTAGCTGAGTGGTTTTGTGTAGAGTGCCAGTTACAGGTAAGTTCTCCTCCTGCAATATGGATGACAGGTGCCTGTGGGACCTAGGCCATTTCCCTACAAAAAGATGAGTTCCACTCCTACAGAATGTGAAGACGTTGAATTAATGATGTTGGACCAATAACCAAGAAAGGACAATTTTTATTCCTCCATTAAGGATTCTTCTTCTGCAAAACCAATGACAGTTGATGAGTGACCTTGGGGTAATCACCAGGAAAAGGTGAGTTTTATGCCTACAGTGGAGATGACAGGCAGCTGAGTGATCTTGTGTAGAGTTCCAGGAACAAGTAAATTCTTTCCTCCAATACGGATGACAGTCGTTTGAGTGACCTAGGTTAGTTCCACACGAAAAAGTGAGTTCTTCTCCTACAGGATGCGAACAAGTTGAATTAATGATGTTGGATCAATAACCAAGAAATGGCAATTTTTATTCCTTCATTAGGCATTCTTCTTCTTCAAAATGCATGACAGTGGCTGAGTGAGGTTTGGCTGATCACCAGGAAAAAGTGAGTTTTATGCCTCCAGTGAAGACGAAAGACAGCTGAGTGATCTTCCACAGAGCGCCAGGAACAGGTAAGTTGTCCTCCTGCAATACAGATGACAGTCGTCTGAGTGACCTAGGCTAGTTTCCCACAAAAAGGCGAGTTCTTCTCCTACCGCATGCATAGGAAGTGAATTAGTGATGTTGGACCAATAACCAAGAAAGGGCAATTTTTATTTCTTCATTAGGCATTCTTCTTCGACTTCTGCAAAACTCATGACAGTGTATGCGTGATCTTGGTCCAATCAGCAGGAAAAGGTGAGTTTTAAGCTTGCAGTGAAAATGAAAGGCAGCTGACTGATTATGCGTAGAGCACCAGGAGCAGGTAAGTTCTCCTCCTCCAATACGGATGACAGTTGTCTGAGTGACCTAGCCTAGTTCCACACGAAAAGGTGAGTTCTTCTTCTGCAGGATGCGAACAAGTTGAATTAATGACGTTGGACCAATAACGAAGAAATGGAAATTTTTATTCCTTCATTAGGTATTCTTCTTCTTCAAAATGCAAGACAGTGGCTGAGTGAGGTTGGACTGATCATCAGGAAAAGTTTTAAGCTTGTCGTGGAGACGACAGGCAGCTGAGTGGTCTTCCGTAGAGCACCAGGAACAGGTAAGTTCTCCTCCTGCAGTATGGATGACACTTGTTTGAATGACGTAGGCTAGTTCGCAACGAAAAAGTGAGTTCTATTCCTACCATATGAACAGGAAATAATTTAGTGATGTTGGACCAATAACCAAGAAAGGACAATTTTTATTCCTTCATTAGGCATTCTTATTCTGCAAAATGCATGACAGTGGATGAGTGACCTTGGGGTGATAACCAGGAAAAGATGAGCTGTATGTGTACAGTGGCGATGAAAGGCAGCTGGGTGGTTTCGTGTAGAGCGCCAGTTACAGGTATGTTCTCAACCTTCAATATGGATGACAGGCGTCTGAGGGACATAGGCCCACAAAAAGGTGAGTTCTACTCGTACAGGATGCAAAGAGGTTGATTTAGTGATGTTGGACCAATAACTAAGAAAGGAAAATTTTTATTCTTTCATTAGGCAATTTCCTACTTCTGCAAAACTCATGACAGTGCATGAGTGACTTTGGGCTGATCACCAGGAAAAGATGAGATTTAAGCGTGGAGATGACAGGTAGCTGAGTGATCTTGTGTATAGCGCCAGGAACAGGTAAGTTCTCCTCCTGCAATAGGGATGATAGTCGTCTAAGTGACCTAGGCTACTTCCCCATGAAAAGGTGAGTTCTACTCCTACCGCGTGCACAGGAAGTGAAAATAGTGATGTTGGACCAATAACCAAGAAAGGGCAATTTTTATTCCCTCATTAAGCATTCTTCTTGTGCAAACCAATGACAGTGGATGAATGACTTTGGACTTATCACCAGGAAAAGATGAGTTTTACGCGTACAGTGGAGGTGACAGGCAGCTGAGTGATTTTGCGTAGAGTGCCAGGAACAGGTAAGTTCTCCTCCTACAACATGGATGACCGTCCTCTGAGTGACCTAGGCCATTTCCCCACAGAAAGGAGAGTTCTACTCGTACAGGATGCAAAGAGGTTGAATTAGTGATGTTGGACCAATAACCAAGAAAGGGCAATTTTTATTCCTTCATTAGACAATCTTCAACTTTTGCAAAATGCATGACAGTGGATGAATGACCTAGGGCTGTTCTCCAGCAAAAGGTGAGTTTTAAGTTTGCATTGGAGGCGACAGGCAGCTGAGTGATCTTGCGAAGAGTGCCTGTAATATGGAAGTTCTCCTCCTCCAATATGAATGACAGTCGTCTGAGTGACCTAGGCCAGTTCCCACGAAAAGGTGAGTTCTACTCCTACCGCATGCAGAGAAGTGAATTAGGGATGTTGGACCAATATCGAAGAAGGGATAATTTTTTCTCCTTCATTAGGCATTCTTCTTCGTCTTCTGCAAAAACCATGACAGTGAATGAATGACTATGCTCTGATCACCAGGAAAAGGTGAGTTGTATGTGTACCAGTGGCGATGAAAGGCAGCCGAGTGATCTTGCGTAGAGCGCCAGTTACAGGTACGTTCTCCTACTTCAATGTGGATGACAGGTGTCTGAGCGACCTAGGCCATTTCCCCGCAAAAAGGTGAGTTCTTCTACAGGATGCCAAGAGGTTGAATTAGTGATGTTGGACCAATAACCAAGAAAGGACAATTTTTGTTCCTCCATTAGGCATTCTTCTTCTGCAAAACTAATGATAGTGGATCAGTGACTTTGGACTTATCACCAGGAAAAGATGAGTTTTACATCTACAGTGGAGATGACAGGAAGCTGACTGATCTTGCGTACAGCACCAGGAACAGGTAAGTTCTCCTCCTCCAATAGGGATGACAGTCGTCTGAGTGACCTATGCTAGTTCTCCACGAAAAGGTGAATTCTTCACCTACAGGATGCGAACAAGTTGAATTAATGATGTTGGACCAATAACCAAGAAAAGGTCATTTGTATTCCTTCATAAAGTATTCTTCTTCGACTTCTGCCAAAACCATCACAATGGATGATTGACCTTGGGCTGATCACCAGGAAGAGGTCCATTTTAAGCTTGCAGTGGAGATAACAGGCAGCTGAGTGATCTTGCGTAGAGCGCCAGGAACAGGTAAGTTCTCCTCCTGCAATACAGATGACAGTCCTCTGAGTAACCTAGGCCATTTCCCCACAAAAAGGAGAGTTCTACTCGTACAGGATGCAAAGAGGTTGAATTAGTGATGTTGGACCAATAACCAAGAAAGGGCAATTTTTATTTCTTCAGTAGGCAAACTTCTTCTGCAAAATGCATGACAGTGGATGAATGACCTAGGGCTGTTCTCCAGCAAAAGGTGAGTTTTAAGTTTGCATTGGAGGCGACAAGCAACTAAGAGATGTTGCGAAGAGTGCCTGGAATAAGTAAGTTCTCCTCCTCCAATATCAATGACAGTCGTCTGAGTGACCTAGGCCAGTTCCCCATGAAAAGGTGAGTTCTACTCCTACCACATGCAGAAGAAGTGAATTAGGGATGTTGGACCAATATCGAAGAAGGGATAATTTTTACTCTTTCATTAGGCATTCTTCTTCAACTTCTGCAAAAACCATGACAGTGAATGAATGACTGCTCTGATCACCAGGAAAAGGTGAGTTGTATGTGTACAGTGGCGATGAAAGGCAGCCAAGTGATCTTGCGTAGAGCGCCAGTTACAGGTACGTCCTCCTACTGCAATGTGGATGACAGGCATCTGACCTAGGCCATTTCCCCACAAAAAGGTGAGTTCTTCTACAGGACGCAAAGAGGTTGAATTAGTGATGTTGGACCAATAACCAAGAAAGGACAATTTTTGTTCCTCCATTAGGCATTCTTCTTCTGCAAAACTAATGATAGTGGATGAGTGACTTTGGACTTATCACAGGAAAAGATGAGTTTTACATTACAGTGGAGGTGACAGGCAGCTGAGTGATTTTGCGTAGAGCGCCAGAAGCAGGTAAGTTGTCCTCCTGCAATACAGATGACATTCATCTGAGTGACTTAGGCTAGTTCCCAATGAAAAGGTGAGTTCTACTCCTACCATATGCAGAGGAAGTTAGTTAGTGATTTTGGAATAATAACGAAGAAAGGGCAATTTTTATTGCTTCATTAGGCATTCTTCTTCTACCAAACGCATGACAGTGGATGTGTGACTTTGTGCTGATCACCCGAAAAGGTGAGTTTTATTCCTGCAGTAGAGAGTTAACTGAGGTTTTTTTGACGAGAGTACAAAGAGTGGTATGTTTTCCCTTTGCTGTAGGTATGATAGGCAGTTGAATGAGTTTGGGGTTTTCCATAGGAAAAGGTCTGTTCTATTCTTCAAAAATGCATGAAAGGTGACTTAGTATGATGATTCGATAACTAAGAGACATTATCTTCTATTCCTGCAGAATGCACGGAGATCCCTTCTTCTGCAATACCCATGAGAGCAGCTGAGTGAATTTGGGCTGACCACTCCGAGAAAGATGTTTTTTACTCCTGTAGGAGAGACAAGAAGCATCTGAGTGATCTTACTTGGAGCACTAGGAAGAGGTAAGTTTTTCTCCTGTAAAATTCCTTGGACATGCCAATGAGTTACTTTTGAAAGAAAACCTGGAAAAGGTGAATTTTACCACTATGATACAGGAGACAGCAAGCTTACTGAGATTGGACCAATAAACAAGAAAGTTATTTGTATTCCTGCTGTAGGCATCATGAGATCTACTCCTGCAGTTCTACAACAGGCTGCTGAGTGATTTTGTGCTGATCACCAGGAAAAGGTGTGTTCTTATTGCAATAGTGACGAAGGGCTACTGAGTGACTTTGGGTGGGCAGCCAGGAAATCATAAGTTCTATTCCTCAGTGGCCTAATGACAGTATATGAATAAAAAAAGTGATTGTAACTTCTATTTTTTCAATAGACACATGGAGTTCTACTTCTGCAATTCCGATTACAGGTAGCTGAGTGACGTTGAGATGATCAGCTGGAAATGGTGAGTTCCACTCCTACAATATGCATAACAGGTGGCTTAGGGACATTGGGTGAGTAACTGAGAGATGGTAACTTCTGTTCCTGCAATAGGCATGGTGAGGTCTACTTCTGCAATACTCATGACAGGCGCCTTAAGTGACATTGGACAGATCATTAGGAAATGGTTAGTTTTACTCCTGCAATAAATATGACAAGCGGCTTAGTGACATTGGACCAATATTCAATAGAGGGCAACTTTTATTCCTGTAGTAGGCATGTTGAGTTCTACTCTTGCAATTCCTATTATAGGCCCATTTGTAACTTTTGGAAGATTAGCTAGAAAGAGTTTTTCTCTTACAATACGGATGACGGGCAGTCTATTGACACTGTACCAATAACCAAGTGATGGTAACCTCAATTCCTGCTATAGGCATGGATAGTTCCTGGGAAACCATCACCATTGGAGCTGTCTCAGTGATTTTGAGGAAACTACAAGAAGGTGAGCTGTACTACAATACACACACATAAGAGAAGGAAAGAAGCTGGTGAGGCTAGGAAGGAGGAAAAAGAGGCAACACAGGCTCAAGCTCAAGGAGGAGCACTGACCACTCAAGAACAATTGTTGCAAATTACGGAGAATGTACAATTACTGGATTTATTTGAAAAAATCGAAGAACTTAAAGACCAAAGACAGACACAAGCGGCAACCAAACATAAAGAGGAGCAAAAGAAACAACAAACCCAGATGATGACTCTAGAAATGGCATCTTCAAATACAGAAGCTATGGGAGGAGTAGACCTAAGAAAAAATTCCATGAAAATTTTCAAAAGGTGCTCCAGAAGCTTTCCGGAGCTAAAGATGGCAATTAAATTTTTGACCTGGAATGTTAATGGATTAAATTCACCACAAAAGAGGAAAAAGATATTTCATTATTTGAAACAATTTAAAAATGATGTAATATGCTTGCAAGAAACACACATAAGGACAAATGATCAAAAATATCAAAAATAATGCTAGATTGGGAACACATTTTGTAGCAGCCGCAGCTGAGAAGGAAAATGGAATAGTTATATATATCAGAAGTGACTTAATGGCCAAATTAATTGAAGCAGACACACAAGGGAGGTATACAGCAATTGAACTATTAATAAAAGGGAAGAAAGTCCTTCTAATGGGAATATATGCCCCAAATCAACAACAAGAGAAATTTTACAAATTTTTGCATACAAAGTTAGTACAAATGGATTACAAGTCATGCATAATGATGGGCGATTGGAATGGGGTATTTGATGTCAAGAAGGATAAGAAGAAAATTACCCCAAACTCTTGTACACGGGCTAAACTTCCCCAATCTTTTTTTGACATGGTGGATGATATGGAACTGAGAGATATATGGCGTGAAAGAAATTTTGATGAACAAGATTTTACTTTTTTCTCTGATAAACACCAATCTTTTTCCAGAATTGATTTTATTTTAATTACTAATGATTTTCTTTCTAGGATTAAGAAGACAAAGATTTGTCCAAGAACACTATCAGATCACAGCCCGGTATGGATGGAATTAGAGACTGGAGAAAGATCCAGGAGGTCTTGGAGACTGAACGAGAATTTATTTCGATATGAGGCAAATGTGAATGAATGTAAAAAATTAATGAAGGAATTTTTTGAATTAAATATACATAAGGGTACAGCTATGGAAATGGTTTGGGATGCAAGTAAAGCATATGTGAGAGGAGTGCTAATAAATTTAAATAATGCACATAGGCGAAAACAGGAAAAAAAATGGAGGGAATTGGAAGAGGAAATAAAAAAGAAGGAACAGGCACTGATAGGTAAACCAGATGATAAGAATATTAAAGAAGCTATTATAATATTGCGAGAGCAGTTTAATATGTTGATGTCAGATCAAGTGGCAACAAATTTGCAATTTGCTAAGCATAACAGATGGTTAGCATATGTGTTAAGGAAAAAACAAAAATCACGTACAATAGAAAAAAAAAGAATACAAAGGTAAAGTGGTGTACCAACAGAGCATGATCAAGAAAGCCTTTCTAGATTTTTATATGAAGCTTTATGCTGGTGATAAAATACAAGGTATTGATATAGATAGATTTTTGCAGAAGGAGAATATTCACACTGATCAAACTGGGTTTATACATGGCAGAGAAATGAAAGGCAATGTAAGGCAAATAGTTAATATACTGGAATATTTGGGAAAGAACAACCAGGTCCCTGCAGTGCTCAGGTTTCTGGATGCAGAGAAGGCTTTTGATCGCCTGAGTTGGCAATTTCTAGAGCAGGTAATTCAGAAGATGCAATTAGGGGAGTATTTTATAAAATCAATTCAAGCAATATATCAGAGACAAACAGCACAAATAATAGTAAACGGTAATTTAACTGAAATATTTAAAATTGAAAAAGGAACAAGACAAGGGTGCCCCGTGTCACCATTGTTGTTTATCTTGACTTTGGAAGTGTTGTTGAGTAAAATAAGGGAGGCAGATATCTTACAGGGTATTAAGATTAGACAACAAGACTATAGATTATGACCATGGTTGTAACTTTAACCCAACCAGTGAAATCAGCAATAAGTCTTAATGGATATAGTTAGGCAATATGGTCAAATTTCAGGATTCAAAATAAATGTAGGAAAAACAAAGATGTTAACCAAGAATATGACTAAAAAAGAAAGAGAAGAGTTGGAAAAAGTAACAGGCTGTGAGATAGTGAAGAAGGTTAAATATTTAGGAGTTTATATTGTGACATCAAATGGGAAGCTATATAAACATAATTATGAAGTGCTATGGCATAAAATACAGACAGAGTTAGATAAGTGGAAAAAATTATAATTATCATTACTGGGAAGGATAGCAGCAGTTAAAATGAATGTTTTGCCCAAGTTTATATATGTAAAACTTCTTAAAATTTTCAATAAAAAAAAAATACGACAGGCAACTGGGTAACTTTGTCTAATTACCAAGGGATGGTAACTTCTATTCGTGCTATAGGAATGATGAGTTCTACTCTTGCCATAACCATGGATAAGCAGTTGAGTGATTTTGGGCAGATCACTAGATAAAACTGGAAAACTGGAAAACTAGGTAAAAGCTGGAACATGACCACTGAAGTAAAAACAAGGATAGAGAAAACTCGAACAGCATTCTTCAAAATGAAAAAGGTCTTCTGTAGTCACAACATAAGCCTAAGATTGAAAATCAGGCTTGTCAGATGCTCCAGCTTTTCTATCCTGCTCTATGGAGTGGAGAGTTGGTTTCTGATAGAAAGCCACTTGAAGAGACCAGAAGCATTTGAAATGTGGATTTACAGGTGGCTGTTACATATAAGTTGGGTTGACAAAATCAGAAATGAGGAGGTGATAAGCCACCTCCAAGGAAATAATCAAAACCATAAAAAAGCGAAAGTTAGAATATTTTGGACATTGATGCGACACCCTGAAAAATATGGTATCCTTCACTTAATCCTCCAAGGAAAGATTGAAGGCAAACAAGGTCCAGGCAGAAGAAGAACATCACGGCTTCAAAAATCTAAAGGAGTGGTTTGATCAAACCTCAGCAGCACGTTTTCATGCGGCTGTCGATAAAAATAGGATCGCCAACATGATTGCCAACGTCTGATGACAGATATGGCACAAGAACAAGAATATAAGCAGGTAAAAGTGAATTCTACTGTAATATGCATGAGAGGCGGATTAATTACTTTGTGCCAATTATTCAAAGATGGTGAGTTCTAACCCTACAATAGGAATCTGAATGACTTTGGGCAGATCACCAGGAGATGGTGAGTTCTAATCCTTCAATAGGCATAGTGGGTTCTACTTCTGTAATACACATGGCAGGCGGCTGAGTGAATTTGGGCAGATCAATAGAAAAAGGTCAGTTTCTACCAATCACCAGGAGACAATGACTTCTATTCCTTCAATAGGCATGTTGAGTTCCAGTCCTCCAATACCCATGTTTGTTGGTTAAGTGAGATTTGTTCAATCAATAGGAGACAGTGGATTCATCTCCTACAATATGCATGACAGGTGACTGAATGACTTTGGGCAGATCACAAGAAGACAGTGAGTTCTACCCCTTCAATTCACATGGCAGCCGGCTGAGGGTATTTGGGCCAATCAGTAGGAGATGGTGAGTTCAAATCTTGCAATATGTATGACAGGCGGCTTTATAACTTTGGTCAGATCAGCAGTAGAGGATGAGTTCTACTTCTGCAATATGCAGAACAGTGACTGAGTGACTTTGGACCAATAACCAGCAAAAGGTGAGTTCTAATCCTCCATTAGGCATCAAAGCCTTCCTTCCTCCCTCCCTCCCTCCCTCCCTCCCTGTCTCCCTGTTTATTTCTCTCTTCCTCTTTCTCCTTTCTTTCTCCCTTTGGCAGCTCAGTGACCTTAGGCCAATTTTCTCAGCACTAGGAAGGAGCCAATGGCAAATCACTTCTCAAAAACCAAGATGCCAAGAAAAAGTGCACAGATTTGTTCAGACAGTCTTGAGAATTGGATCCGATTGAACAGAAGAAAAAAGAGAGACGTGAATGATGAAGACAGAAGAGACCCTCCTGGCTAAGCATATTGAAGAGACCCTCACAGCATATTGTGTCCTGGCTAAGATCATAATGAGGGCTGGGCAGAAGCTCTTTTGGCCCCCAAGCAGACCAACATCCCCTGTTGCATGATCTGAAGTCATCGACTGAAGTGGGACCCAAGCCATTTCAATGGGCGATTGCTGAATGAGCCAGAACCACTTGATGCAGATTAACCAACAAGCGTAGAGTCCCCATAAACCATGAATCTGAACCAACTTAATCTGGGCAAGCTGGCTGGGAATTCTGGGAGTTGAAGTCCCCACATCTTAAAGTCGCCGAATTGGAGAAACACCAATTTAGTGTCTTCCCCAACTCCAGCTGGCTGCAGTAGCTCGTTTTCCCCAATGGAATAATGAAAATAAAAAAGAAAGAAACTGACCATGAGCATCCAGGTGATCCTCCGAAATCCATAGCAATCTGTGAGGGCTTCTCCGCCACCCTGCCCCAAACAGCTGGCACTGAGCCCAGCTTTGTAATGACCTGACCGGCTCACATAAGAAGTCTACCTGGGATCAGCATGATTCGATTCATAATTTATTCCTAATAAATGTTGCCAGACAAATCATAATACCCAGTTACTCCTGAACCCATTTCATTTTGGTTGCTAGCCCTCCCACTGGGCTCACTTCAAAGTCCCCTTTTGTATTTGAGCTTCTGCTTGTGTCCTCTGACCCAGGCCAGGTCCAGCTATTTGTTGTCAGCAATTTCATAGACGGTGACACACAATTTGTCTGAGGCCCGCTTCTTCAGATTAAGGGAATCCTCTTCTTCCCTGTCTTGGTCCTTGGGGTTCCTGCTGATTGTGCACCTCGCTCAGTAAATGCTTCAGTTTGTGCTCTATGCAGCCAAGCTGATGGGCATATGAATGGAGGGAGGGGTTGATGTCAGGCGGGCTGGACCCAAACTTGAGCTAGGCCAAGAAGAGGACCTGAGATTCATAGCCAGACGATTGGTTCCCATCTTCTTCTGGATAGGATGTATGAGCCTCCTGCACCAATGAAGGAGAATGAGGGGAGACCATCTTAATTAATTAACAAACAGTTATAATTTCTCAATTAATTAATGACCACTCTTGGCTTCTTCATTAATTAATTAGTGATTGGTCACAGTTTCTTCATTCATTAATGACCACTCATAATTACTTCATTAATTAATCAATGACCAGTTATAGTTATTTCAATAATTAACAACCATAATGCCTTAATTAATTACCAGTTGGAGTTTTTCATTAATTAATGATCACGCCAGTAATATTTTCTTCATTAATTAGTTACCAGTCATAATTACTTCATTAATTAATCAATGAACAATTGTATTTACCACATTAATCAATGACCATTCATAATGTCTTAATTAATGACCAGTTATAGTTTCTTCATTGATATATCAAGGACTAGCCATTGTTTCTTCTTTAATTAATTAATGACTAATCATAGATTCTTCACTAATTAATGACCACTCATAATTTCTTATCCCCATTCCTGATCTATGGTATGTCCATCCTGCTTGCTTTTGTTCATGAACGGACCTCAAATTGCCACAAAAAGGTATTTGCACCCCATTAGAAACCCCCAAACAAGTCCACACTTCCCAGCTCACATGAACCAATTTTATTAATTAAATTTGAATGGTGCCCATCTCATTGATACAACAGCTTTGGGTGGGTTACCATAAAAAAACGGTAATACAAAGGCAACTAAGTGAAGATTGTTAAAGAGAAAGCCGTTTATTTGAGCATGTTGCACAGAGACTGTGGCTATGTCTTTCCCTGTCTTGGCTAAATGGGTTGTGCGAATCCAACCATTTGGGGATTCTTTGTCATCTCATGGAACCATAGAATCCTAGGTCTTCTAGTCCAACCCCCTGCCCAAGCAGAAGACAAATCGTTGTCGAGGAAACATCCAGAGGTGGGGTACTCACAACTCCAAAAGGAAGGCTGATCTCTCTCTCCTCCCCCTCATCTTATCTATCTCATAGAATCACAGAATCATAGAGTTGGAAGGGACCTTGGAGGTCTTCTAATCCAAGCCCACTCAAGCAGGAGGCCTTGTACCATTCAGGATAAAGACTTTCCAATCTCTTATCATGTGACAAAAAAAGTGACTTATGAACATTTTTCACACTTACAACCACTGCAGTATCCCCATCGTCCTATGATCGAAATTCAGGTGCTTGGCAAATGGTTCATATTTATGATGGTTGCAGTGTCCCAAGGACACACGATCCCGTTTTGCGACCTTAACTTAACAACTGCAGTTAATTCACTTAACAAGAAAAGTAATAAACTGGGGCAAAACTCAATTAGCAACTGCCTCACTTAGGAACAGAAATTTCGGGCTGAATTGTGGTCATAAGTCAAGGACTACCCTTACTCAGCAAGGTGGCTGGAAGCCCAATGATTGGATTTACACAACCCACTAGGTGTGAATCAACTGGGTGTGTTGGTGAGGAGGGGGCTTGTATGGGCTTCAGGCAGAGGTGGGCGTCACATAATGTAACAACTGGTTCACCCAGCACCAAAAATGTGAGCACACGGCTTTAAAAAACCTTCCGTGCTTCAAAAACACGGCGACTATATAGGACGGGATAAGCCAGGGCTGGTAGGTTGGCCCAGCCGCTGGTACAGTGGTGGTATTCAGCCAGTTCTATCTGCTTCGGGTGAACCGGTAGTGGCGGCTGCAGGAGGCTCTGCCCAGGGGTGGGTTCTACTTACCTTTACTACCAGTTTGCAACGGGCTGCATGCGCAGAAGCATTTTAATGACATCAGGGTCAGTGGGTGGGGCCTCCTGCCAGTTTTACTACCAGTTCTATAGAACCGGTGCGAACTGGCTCTGCCCACGTTCACATTTGCGAACTGGTAGTGAAGCTAAGTGAATATCCCCCCTGCACTGGTTGGAACTACCAGTTCACCTGAACCGGTCTGAAGTGGCAGCAGCTCACCTCTGGCTTCACGGGGTCAATTTAAGGGGCCCAAGGTGGCATCACTCTTCCCCTTGCTTCTCACTAGTAATCAAGGGGGTAGGGGGTTACTCTGCCCATGCCTAAAGGAGCTTTCATCACAGCCACTAGCACAAAGGTTCCTTTCCTTTGGAAAACTGGAAGGAAAGCAAAGAACAGCCATCCAAAAGGCCTTCAAAGTTGCCCCAAATCCAGACAAAAATGAGTGAAGCAAGGCTGCAGTGGTACAGACAAGTGGTCAGAGCTGATGTGGAATCAATCCATCACGAGGAAGCACTTGTACTCGGCCAAGATGGCTGGCGGCCCCAAGGACAATCAAAAAAGGCGATGGGTGGATTGCCTGCATGAAGACATGTAAATGCCCTGCCAATGCTGCAAACCAGATGAAATGGCGGGCAAAAGGCAACACTGCAAACCCTGCAGTATGATGGGAATAATGCAGAGAATAACAAGAAGAAGCAGAAGCGCTTGAGGTTTCCTTTGCAAAACAAAATTATATATGTTTTTTTCTATCCTCTTTTAGCTTTGCCCCTTTTTCAGATTTGGTCCTTATTTTTCTCCAAGAAAATACGATCACAGTACTTTGCATGTTTGTACTTGATTTGTGCATTGTGTTTTAACCAAAAACACTTTTTAAAAATTTTTTTAACCCAAAAGACATTTTTTTTAAAAGAATGATTATTCAAGTGGGTATGTATTTCTAATACATTTGGACAACTATTGTATTTTTACCTTTTGTACAAATGAGTTCCATCTTTCGCTATATTGAATTAGATACAGTAACTATAAATAGCATGTTATTTATTTATATATTTATTTAATTTTTACGCCTCCCATTCCCCTGTAAGGCGACTCTCAGCAAGTTAGAATTTTAACTATTTAGAGCCAAATGTTTAGAGCTGATATTTTATACAGGAAGTCTTCAGATTCCGACTGTAATGGAACCTGCCCATCATGACATAACTTGGGACTGGCATAAACAAAGTCATTCACATAATCGACCCAAAGATTGTTGGGATATTTTAAAAGGCTTTGCAGATGGGTTCCCAGCCAAGGCGACATTTTTGGATAGAGCCAGGCGAGGCCAAGTTTCCCAACTGGGGCCCTTAGAACCCATGTTTGTAATTTATTGGGCCACAATGTGTATGTAGTTCACCTTTGCTTCTTCCTGGCAGAGTGGAGATCTCTTTGTGGTCTTCTTTCTCTTTCACAGCAGATTCAGACCAATTTTTTTAGAAGCCAGGTGATGGCTGCCATTCATTTGCCACATTAGGTGTGCGATGACCACTCAGTTCTCAACCAGTCTTTGTGGAAAGCAGGCCTCTACAGCCTCTGAGCGTGCACAAAGTTTATTTCTGCTCTCTCCTCCCATCTCACCTGCTGTACCTCTTAGATTTTTAAGTATTAATAAAGTTGCCTCATAATGATGTTGTTGTGAGGAAAATAGGATGCTTAGGTATGTTTGCTGCTCTGAGTTTTTATATATAAAACTCTCTCTCTCTCTCTCTCTCTCTCTCTCTCTCTCTCTCTCTCTCTCTCTGTTTGTGTGTGTGTAACTATATATATATATATATATATATATATATATATATATATATATATATATATATATATGTCTGTGTAAGTTTTCACGGGTATATATGTGTGTACAGGTGATATCTTGGGTTTCTTCCCGTGTAATTGCAAACATATCTTTGGAAGTATTGCAGCAACATTTCTATTGGAAACCTGCTCTCATAAATAGACGAATCTTAACACAAAGTGTAAGCCATAGGTCAAAGGTTCATCAGGAGACCTGTGTTGCCACCATTTCCAACATATCTTATCCATCAACCCACATCCCAGCAACAGTGCTTCCACCCAATCAAAATACAACTACATCATCAGCCAATCAGAATAAAGCAGCATTGTCAACCAATCAGAATACACCTCTGCCTCCTTTTAAAGAGGGATGTCAGTTAAGATCACACAGTTTGCCCATAGGCACCAAACCGAGAACATCAGCCAGAAGATGATGAATGAGATTTCATCGAAACGTCGCTGCAATACTTCCAAAGATATGTTTGCAATTACACGGGAAGAAACCTGAGATATCACCTGTACACACACACACACACACACATATATATATGTAGGTCTTTGATTATTCGGGTCTTCTCCCGCATAAAATTGGAAGTGTCTTGGCGACGTTTCGACGAAGTCTCATTTGTCATCTTCAGGCTGGTGTTCTCGGCTTCGTGCTTCCAGGAGCAATGTGAGATCGCAGCTGTATATAGTATATATACTGTATATATATATATATGGCTGTATATATATATAAACTATAAAACTATATAGCTATATATAACTATATATGACTATATCTATAACACTATATAACACTATAAATAACTATATATATATAGCTATATAACTATATATACACATACATTTATATATACACAATACACACACACACACACACATATAGTTTACACATACACCACCAGTGTGAGCAACTGTATTAATACTTTAAAAAATTTAGAGGTACAGCTCTGATTTGAAAGAAAAATAAGGAACACTGAAGAAAAAACAGCCTTCTCTTCTTTTTCAAGGTCTTCCCTCTTTCTTTTTATATAATTTTCCGTTGCAATGCTAAGGCTATGGTAATGTTAAGAAGTCTTATTTCCTTGTTGCTCCTGCAGCTTCACTTACTAATTTCGCACAATGCTTTCTGTGGTTCATTCTCCTGAAACAAGCATTTGCTATTTTTCCTCTCCTCTCCTCTCCTCTCCTCTCCTCTGCTCTGCCCACTCCACTCTTCTCAGCATGTGAATAACAGGTTGTGATGTTGCTCATAACTACCATTCTGAACCAGCACATTCAGCAAGTTTAATGTACCTTAACTTGACCAAGCATTTAGAGTAAAATACTTCCACCTTACTTATTGCTCTTTGAACTACTCCCTATTACATCTATTAAAAGAAAGACTAGGAGGCTAGATACCATAATTTTCCATAGTTAAGAGCAAATTATATATACTTCCAGCACCTTTTAATATGCTTTTCACTTGCAGGAATTTAGACAATGATTAGAAAGAAGGGTTAAAAATAATTTTTTAAAAGAGGTTAGACTCTTACAATTTGATGTAAAGTTACTCTTTTACACTCTGGTCCTGCACATAATTGCAGGAAGTAGAATTGATTTGAATATGCTATAATCAGATACAAATGTCAAAGTGTTTAAAATAAATATCCTCAAAGTTTAAAATTATACCCTTTTAACACTGTAGTGCATTAATTAGCATTATTTGCTTGTATATCTATCAGAACAACTAAAGTTGTTTCTTTCAATTAACTACCTAAATTTCAAAATATTAGCGATGCGAGCTTTAGAATTAAAGGAAGAATACGGTTAAAAATTCAGGAATCTTTTTTTGTTTTTACAAAAGGTCTATTGTTTGAAGCACCATGGGGTTTATGACAATTCGCTACAGCCAGCTCGCCATGATCAACTCACCACAGCCAACTCGCCACGGCAACTCACCACGGCCATCTCGCCACAGGACAATTTGCTGCAGGACAAAATTACACTAATATCAAAGAAATGGTGGAATAGTATCATTAAAGAAAGGATGCAAAAAGAGGGACAGAATGAAAAGTGAATGGCAAAACTTAAAATAATTTTTATTTATTTTAAATAGTTAAATAGAATTGTTAAATTGTCCCACAGTGAATTGTCTCACAGTGAGTTGGCCGTGGCGAGCTCGCTGCAGTGAGTTTGCCGCAGCAAGTTTGCTGTGGCATGTTGTCCCATTCCCAGCACTATGACTAGTAGACCAATTGAAGTTGGCCCATTCATATCCTTGTCATCTTCTTTATATAGCACTACAATGTGCTCTTTATGGGACTATATCTTTGAAGATACTTAGAAACCATAGCTGGGGCAAAAATTCAGTCACAACCTGTTGGTGGGTAAGAGCCTCTATCTTAATGTGACTCCATTGCTATGGCTCAATGGACCACACGTTTTCTGAATAGTTTTTATCCCAGAGCTATAATTGCACTCAACAATGAACTAAAGGGCCACCATCAGTGAGCTGTTGGACAGTATTGCTTGGTTTGTTGTGTGGATGTTTGGATGGTTTAGGGGTGGAGAATTGTGCTGGGTGGGAGTGTGTTTGGGGATTGTTATGTGTGTTGGACCTGGTCTTTGGATGTTAAGTGAATTTCATTGTATGGGTATACTATGTATACACGTACAATGACAATAAAGTTATTACTGAGTGCCCAAAGTGCGTGCCCGAGCCCCCAAAATGCAATGTGCGTGCGGTCCCTGCACATGCGCCCCACCCCTGCACATGCAACCCACATCTGCACATGCACACAAGGCCCCTGCACATGCCCTGTTCCCCACACATGCACACGTGGCTCCCCCCATGCCCCCTACTCATGCATGCATGGCAAACAGCCAAAGCCGGTGGAAGGTGTTCATGCATGCACGGTGGAGGTGAACTGGGGCGACAGCTCTCATGGCCACAGAGAGGGCACTGCGTGCCACCTCTGGCACACGTGCCATAGGTTCACCATCACAGACTTGGTATATATCAATTAGCCTTAATCCAATCCTGCATCTAGTCTGTATGTCCTGATGGGCATTTCCTGCACTCTCTCTCACTCTTTCTCCCTTCCTTCCTTCCTTCCTTCCTTCCTTCCTTCCTTCCTTCCTTCCTTCCTTCCTTCCTTCCTTCCTTCCTCTCTCTCTCCCTCCCTCCCCTCCCCTCTCGCTCCCCTTCCCCTCTCTTTCTCTTTCTCTATCTCTCTCTTTCTCTCCCTCCCTCCCTCCCTCTCTCTCTGTGGCTTATGGAATTTTGCCTGGAATTAATGAGAGCTTTCAGAAAAGATAAGTTGCCTTTTTATTTTATTTTTATTTATGCCTCTGTTATTTTCTTTTCCAGGCTTATCCTGTAGAAAATCATTTCTTAATACCAATGTGACTTTTTTATTTCATTGGTTGAGTACAGTCAGTTTCAGAACCTTCTGGTGCAAATCTTTAAACTGTGTTCTTCTGTTGTAGGATGGGGTTTGATTGTAGAGAGCGGGTTTTGTACAGGTTGAGGTCCAGTTTTATATTGCTCTTAACACTGTGTGAGTAGACCCGTGGATGCATTTCAAGCAATACATTTTCTCTGAGTTCTGGCACACACAAAAAAGGACATGTGACTTATAGTTTCTGATGTTTGCAAATTGACTAAACCAGACAAAATATGAACTATCCATTCCTAGAGTTTTCTGCTGTTTAAGTCATTCCAAAGAAATTGAGCTATTAATGACAAAGTATAAGGCATGATGTGGTGTATGTCATATTAATTGGAGGACTATATAGGTCTCACGATAAGCATAGATAGTAGCTTCCCAGAGAGTTCAACCATGGCCAGACTGAACAATAATAGTATGAATAAATATTATTTCAATTGCAAAAGGCAACTTTACTTGGAAGAGCTTATATCCTGTGTTAGTTAATATTATTAAACAATATCTATCTAACCCAGCTCATTGGGAAAAGCTCAATAGGTGAATAAAAACACCAAGTCAAGTCCAAACTTCCAGCTGACTGTGTGACCAACCATAATATTAAATACCCCATGGATTTGGTTCCCATCAGCACAAGAGTACATAATATCTGCAGCTCAGAAAATATTCAAGTCACATATTTTGTAATGGCACATGCATACATTTTCTGCACCTTAACTAACTTGAAGCCTAGGTCTTTATTATGATGCATCTTAAGAGGGGCAAATGTAATTAGAGCTGATTGCTGTTTCTTGATGTATCCATTTTTACTGAAGATTTTATCCTACTGATAATTCATTGCATCTTTCTTTGCACTGTTGCCTGCTATTTCTTTTCACCTCTTCCGTCGCCTTTTTCTCCTGTTTGCTGGATCATCTTTTGTCATCTCTTCACCCATGCTTTGAAAGTCTTCCTTTCTGTCCGATCGTATAACAACTGTTTTTTCTATCTTTTTTTTTTAATGCCTCTTTTCTTCTTTTGCAGCTGTGACACTATCCCCGGCCTGAACCAAATTGACACTTCTGGAAGCAACAGCCCTCGTTGGATCCCTCCAAGGCTGCTACCTTCAGAAGTGTCAGTTCAAGCAGCAGGAGACCCTGCTACATCTGCAGAGAGAAATCTGGAAAAAAAAAAGCCCCCGATAATAAAACAAAATAAAAATCTTTCTTTAAAAGATTTTAAATTGAAAGAATGGAGAGAGAGAGAAAAGGCAACAATGGGAAAAGACGGGAAGCTGGGAAATGGGGTGGCAAGGCAACATAATGGATATAATGGACTAAATTATAACTTGCCTACCAAAATGATTTTATTT
This sequence comes from Masticophis lateralis, assembly GCA_030761175.1. Taxonomy (NCBI): domain Eukaryota; kingdom Metazoa; phylum Chordata; class Lepidosauria; order Squamata; family Colubridae; genus Masticophis; species Masticophis lateralis. Next base: position 129,419,682 of record JAUDYJ010000003.1, read on the forward strand.
ATTTATCATTCAAATTTATACAGTTGCCCATCTTGCATATATGACTCTGGATGACTTACGAACAGCCAAACAGAACAATACAACAGAAATAATACAGCTATTTAAAAACAAGAGACGAACAAGATAAAAAGCACATTAAAAGAACCATAAAACATATAAAAATTCACCGTTGAGATAATCACATTTATTAAGACACATAGTTCAACCACTGTACCAACTATATCACACTCCCAGTTCATTCTGCAATAAGTATTTGAATCTTAGCCAGAAAAAAAGAAAAGAAAAGAAAAAAGAAAAGAAAAAAGAAAAGAAAAGAAAAGAAAAGAAAAGAAAAGAAAAGAAAAGAAAAGAGAAAAATCCAATGAGCATAAAAAGATTTCTGCCATCCAGGTTATAGTCTATCTGGGCTGCAAAAATTGGGAAAAACCACTAGACCACATCAAAAAAAGGTGGCGGGTTTTTTTGGTCATTCATTCATTCATTCATTCATTCATTCATTCATTCATTCATTCATTCATTCATTCAATTTAGGTTCTGCCTGACTGGGCAGCTCACAACATAGCAAAGCAGAATAGAAATAAAATAGCACAATGCAAAATGAAGAAACAAGTTCAAGACCCTAACTACTATATGACATTAGATTTTTTATTTTTATTTTTATTTTTTTACTGTTGGGTGCTTAAGCAAGTTGTGATAAGTCTTCATCACTACATGAGCACTGTAGCCTATGCGATCTTTTCCTGTATAATGCTTAGAATATGTTGCTTCTTTTAAAATTGCAATATGTTTTAAGTCATATTTGGCTGAAAGGCAAGAGACAAATGTTTATAAATGACCGAAAGTCTTAATATATTTCAGGAGAACAATATTGTGGAGAAAGATTCCTTCTCCATGATTATTATGACTATTCGTTCGAGGGGGAGATTTTGTTTCTTTTTCAGACCTTCTAGGCTGAAAGTGTCTTCAGATGTCTGTGCCTCACCTGATTTGGGAATTTAGGAAAAGGAAACAGATGTGACATGGTTGGGTTGTCACAAACACAGCAGATGGTTGCCAATTCAAGATCTGCAGTGGGAAAATACAAAGCTATGCACATCTAGACTGTTCCCCTAAATATTTAAGTATTTTTAAAAACTATGGAAGAACATCTTTATAATTGTAGAGCACCACACTTATTTTTTTTAAATCATGTATATCTGTTTTTTTTTAAAAAAAGCTTATGGAATGATTGACAAACCCCAAGATATAAACTGTAAATATTGAAAACCAAAATATAGCATGATTTGGTATGCATTCAGTGGTAAAGGATACAATAGGTGTATTCTTAAGATGTGTATGGCACTGTTTATTATGTCTTTCTCAGCATTAATATTGATTGAATGATAGTTAATTTGTACTGCAATATTAAGTTTTTGTTAGTATGTTTTGTTTTTCTTCTAAGACACTTCAATTCATTGAAGCAATTCATTGAAGAAGTACTTATAATTCATAGAGAAGTAAAACAAAACAAAAACCATGGCTACGTTTTCACTGCAGTCTAAATTGGATTGTGGAGGCAAACACATCATGCAAACAGCTATAACCAGCCAATGATGGAGTTGGTTTTAGCCAAAATAAGTCCATTCTATAGATATTCAGCAACATTTGAGCATCTTCATCAGAACTTGCTCTGTTCAACAGGCATATCAGCTTCAAAAAGAAACTTCCTAATCTAATAATTGTCAAGGACTTTACAAGGTAGTCATAGTTTTGACAGACCCAAACAAGGTAATTGTGATCTGGATTCAAAGTTCTGATGGCCACTTCCTCCATGCTCTCACAATTGCATTTTAGCAATTGTGAGATCAAGCAATTTAGCAACCAGCCCACATTAATAGCTATTTGCAGCATCCCATGGACATAAGACTGTGATTTGTGATTTTATTTTTATTTTTTTTGCAGGAAACTGGGCATTTAGTTCTGTTTTCTGGCAAAAATCAAACAACCCCCCATTGTGGACATTGGGTTCCTTAATAGCTGTGGCATTTCCTTAACAACCATGGATGCACTTACAACTACTGCAAAAAAAAAAAAATGTTGCAAAATCAGGTTGGTCATGTAATGGCCCACTTAATAACCAGAATGGCTTACAACCATAATTCTGGGCTTAATTATGGTTGTAAGTTGATGGCTACCTGTATAAGATACAAAGAAATAGGAAGGTATTATCTATGAATGGAAACTATAGTTTCCTTGCTCCTAGGATTTTTCACACTGGTGTTTCAAGCAAGAGATTTTCCAAAATCTATCTGAAGATAAGAGAATTGAACTTAGAACTTTCCTATCCTAACTTGGGAACTCCCTTGCTAGAGAAATTCTCCATATGAAAGTATGCTGAGGACTAGGAACAGAAGCCAGATAATGGCCAATCTTTCCATGTTCTGGTTGTGAACTCAAAGAGACTCTACTCTGTTACTGGAGGCAAATGACTGCACTGGATCTACCTTGGTCTGATGCAGAAAATCAATTGTCACCTTTTGATTGATGTCATCGTGTAACAGAACGATGGGAAGAAACATACGGCTATGAGCAAAACAGGTCCAAACAAGGTTAGCTTCTTGTGTATGTGATGACTGATGTATCTCATATGGGTTTTGTTTTGCTCTTGTGCTATGCATTCAAAGTCCAGTGTTCATTTTAATGAAACAACAGATCAGGATTGATATTCTGGCCATCTGTTCATAGCATGCGTTATTAAATCTGAAGCATCTTATGAGGATGGGGACCCACTCACAAATTTGTAGAACAAATTATCTGTAGCTTGCTACCTCTGTATATCTTACAGCTCTCTACTGAGGCAGCTTCCTGCTTTCCTTAGTGTACGTTGTTGTAAGAAAAGTTGCATCAAAAAAAAAAAAAAAAAAAGAGAAGAACCTGCCCTTTCCAGAATAACAATGAGTAAAGTTCGAGACTTGTAATATTTCCCAGTTGCCTTTGAACATACAGCGGCTGCTAACTCGAGTGAAAATTTTATAAAAAGAATCAGTCACATTACCTGTGAAAGAGTATAATGGAGTCTTGGTGAATAGCTCCATTTATGTCTGCTTTTTGAAACCTGCAAGGCATTAGTGGGGCTATTTTTATAGATTATAGCAGGTAGCTGTTGAATGTTGTGTTTCCATTTTCTGGCTGGTATAATAGGCTCAGCAGGCAGCGTCACCTAATTGACCTTGGCAAATCTCAGTAGCTAAGTAGGGTCAGCCTTGGTTAGTATTTTATGTGGTGAGCCCTGGAGAATCCCAGATAACTGGAGAATCCAATGACTGTTGACTTCTTTCTGGTTGATAGAAGGCAGTGGCAACCACTTCCTTAACGTTGCAAGGAAACACCAGGAGATGACTGATCCGATAGTGCATCCCCACCTTGTCACAGTATGCTCATAGCTGATGCTAGTGGTTTTTTCATTTGATTTCACATATGGTTAAATAGAGAGACCTCCTAAGGTTTTCTTTTGTAGCCCAGCTTCTGAAGAGCTGTGATAGAATCTGACTTTTATTTCTTTTCTGCCTTCTGGGGGGATGGCTACAAAACTCAGCAGCTTGGCAGTTGTGGGGGAAATAGAAAATGCCACTTTATAAAAAATTGGAGTATTGGAATCAAAGAGTTCCAGGAAGAGAATTTTCTATAAGCACTGAATAATAAAAACACTCCATATATGATAGAACAAAATCCTGTAGATACAGAGTGGCTCTTTGCTTTTTTCCTTCCCCTTCACTGAATCTGGAGTGCTTGTGTACTGCATGGCTTTAGATATCTCCCAATATGCAAGCCATGTTCAAGAATTTGTGCAACATTTCACTTATTCCTGAGTTTTGCTGCTGGTATCCAGTTAGCCTCCCAACCAGAGCCAGTCTGCTTTAGTCTAGAGTTGTAGCACTTTAAAACTGCAGGAGATCCTACCATAATTTCTGGCAGAGGGCCCTCTGATTTAGTTGAAATGGCTGTTTCTTTTACTTCAGAATTGCTTAACCAATTGGGGCCAATCTCTGAAACCAGCACTGAAAGTCTCCCTTGCTTGAAAGGACCCCTTCATGACATTGGTGATGTGATGGCTCAGCAAATAAGACTCTGGGCTTGTTGACTGGAAAACCAACAGCTTGGGTTTGGGACCCGAACATCATGTGATGGGCAGTGGCGGGTTTCAAATTTTTTTTACTACCGGTTCTGTGGGTGTGGCTTGGGTGGCGTGGCATGGCTTGGTGGGTGTGGCTTAGTGGGCATGGTAGGGGAAGGATACTGTAAAATCTCCATTCCCACCCCACTCCAGGAGAAGGATACTGTAAAATCTCCATTCCACCTCCACTCCAGAGGAAGGTTACTGAAAAATCCCCATTTCCTCCTGATCAGCTGGAACTTGGGAGGCAGAGAATAGATGGGGGAGGGGTCAGTCAGAATTTTTACCACCGGTTCTCCGAACTACTCAAAATTTCCACTACCGGTTCTCCAGAACTGGTCAGAACCTGCTGAAACCCACCTCTGGTGACGGGGAGTGCCCATCTTTGCTTAGCTCTGCCCACCTCACAGTTCAAAAGCATGCAAATATGAATAGATAAATAGGTACCACTTTGGTGGGGAGGAAACAGCACTCTGTGACATCATGCTAGCCACATGATTGTGGAAACGTCTTCTGACAGCATTGGCTCATGGCCTTGAAATGGAGATGAATGATGCCCTTAAAGTCAGCAATGACTACTGGAGTAAAATCCACAGGGACTCCTTCCTTTCCCCATGCCTTTGTTTCACTTCAGTTCATAGCTGAGGCAACGTAAAGTTATATTGTAGAGTGCTATGAGCACAGTCTTTTTTTTGCCCATAACCATTTTGGTTGGCATGAGAGACAGGACACCTGGCTTTTGCGGAGGCATCTGCCCATCTAGCACCTGATTGGCACTTTCCAAAGCTGTTATTAGGACTTATACTGGCACCTTATAGACATGGGTTGGCAGTCTTTTGAAATCTCTTTGCTGCCCAGAACATCTATTTATATTGAGAATGCTGTCTGTTATGTGTTGCTGGTTCTGTCACCAGATTTGCAGATTTCCCACTGTTTCTGCTGGTAAGGGATTTTGTGTGGCCATGTATATTACTGTTTTCATTCCTTAAGATGCTTATTCCACAGGCTACTGGCAGCCCCACTAGGTAGAATGGACCATGAAATCAACTCCACAGGATGTCATTGGCTACTTTTATTGAGATAGGATATACAGATAATCCTCCCTTAATGACCATAATTGGGACCCACAATTTTGTTGTTAATTGATGTGGTTGTTAAGTGAGGCTTCATGTGACCACAAAGTTTACTACCAGGCTCTCTATTGACTTTGCAGATGTTTCAATACTGAAATAGATAACAATATCAGTGACAGAAGGGAATTGGGCTGAGAGAAAGTGACTAGCCCAAAGTCACCCAGCCAGCTTTCATGCCTAAGGCAGGACTAGAACTCAGGATCTCTTGGTTTCTAGCTTGGTGCCTTAACCACTAGATCTGACTGACTCCCTGTTGAAATGTTGGAGATGGGAGACAGTACAGAGAAGCAACAACAGTAGGCCAAATCAGGAAATGAGGAAGCGGGCAGGTGAGGGGGCAGCGGGGTAGGTCAATGCTGTTAAAATTCCATAGGGGATATAAAAAGCTACCTTTGAATCTTCACTATGCTACATGTAGCTTTCCAACAACAGATTGTATGTCTGTGTTAGGAAATGATAATTACCTAACTTGTTGGATTGGCAATATATAAACCCTCAATATAGCTTTAAGACTATATTGCTGTATTGCATCATACTGTGTCCTGATTGATTAGCTCTGTAGCCAATGTCCTTAAGAGGAATCTTGAAACATGGTTTGTTTCTCTTTGCTGACCATTATTGCTCTTTGCTGACCATTACTGCTCTTTTGCTGATCATTATTGCTCTGTGCTGATCGTTACTGCTCTTTGCTGTGTTTGCTACTGTTTGCAACTGTTTATTGTGTATGACTATGACAACTGGTAAGAAGACTTTGTTATTGGAATATCCCTGGACTATTGTTTTACTATCTACTGCTTTATCTGTGTATGACCTGGACTGTTTCCTTTACTATTTTCTGCAAGTAAAATATATCACAACTCAGTGTATCTATGTGTTGACTGTGCTTATTCACAATTGCTCTCAATCACTTTCATGTGCACACCCTTGCTACTCAAAGGTTGCTCTGCTAATTCCTTAACAGTCTGCAGTGGAGAACACCTGTTATATCAAAGATGTTGCCCAGCTTAACCAACCTAGGCTGGCCAGGAATTTATTGGCTCCCTAAATCAATATGTGTCTCTGGATTGATGAGCTGCAATACATCTTTCTGGCCATATCAGAGGGAATGTGGAGAGCAGTGAGACTGAATAAAGCATTATAGCCTACCACTATCCTACCCAGTCATCCAGGTCATCATTGTCCCAAAAGTGCTTTTTCAAGGGGCAACTGGACTTTCTGTTTTTTCTTGGAAAAGGTTTCGCTTCTCATCCGAGAAGCTTCTCTGAAGAAGTTTCTTGGATGAGAAGCAAAACATCTTCAAAGAAAAAAAACAAAAAGTCCTTCTTGAAAGTTGCCTCTTGAAAAAAGCGCTTTTGGGACTATATCCTAATGTGGATTCAATTGTTTTGACATGTTTTTATTTTTTATATATTTTGTATTTTAACGTATTATTTTTTTATATTTTTCTTCTATATAAAATATTTTTTTATTTTACATTTCTTTCCTTTACATTTCTTTCAAAGTTGATGTATAAAAAAAGGCTGTCCATTGGTCATTGGGTAAAAGTGGTTTTAAATGGTAAATTCATGGAGAAAAGCTCTATAAATGGCTGCTAGCCCTGAAAATGAAACCTTAATACCTACAGCTAGAAACATGTGGCAGATAAGATCAAATTTTAACCTGGTTCAAAAGATACATGCATTTCAGGAGGCAACGAAGTCTAGAAAAGAATTCTCAGCACGAACATAAAGTTATAGTTCCTAAGATCCTGAAAGGAGAATCATGTCTGTTAAATTGATATAAAACCAGTAGGCTTTTAATATGCTCTTTGGTTTAGTTATGCCCTTTACTGTGATCCAAAGTTAATCATTTCCAAGGGCCATTGGTTTCCATGGGAGAGAGCTACACATCTGCTTAATTTTGTCACCCAAACTGGTTTAACCTTAAAAAGTTCGCAACCTTCATTTCTTTGCAAATTTGCAAGAGAAATAAAAGCCTTGTAGGAAAGACTCTGTTGTATGCTGCCATCATTCATACAGTTATTATTTAAAAAAAACTAAAAAAAGTGATGGAAAGATTATTTGTGAGTCTGTGGAGATATATCACATGATATAGAAGCTCCTTCAAAACAGCTTAAATTACTGAAAAAAGAGGTTGGAAATGAGTAGGTTGGTATGAGCCTTTGTTACTGTATATGCTGTAATTGTTCGACTGTTTATCTAGCCAGTCAGCATGTCATGAATTATTATTTCTCTTCTGAATTGATAAAGAAATAACTAAGGTATATTATCAAAGAAGCAAATTTAAGTATAACTTGTATACACATTTGGGATTAAGTCAGTGGTGAAATCCAAATTTTTTTACTATCGGTTCTGTGGGCATGACTTGGTGGGCATGGCAGGGGAAGGATACTGCAAAATCCCCATTTCCTCCCCGCTCCTGGGGGAAGGACACTGCAAAATCTCCATTCCCACCCCGCTCTGGGACCAGCCAGAGGTGGTATTTGCCGGTTCTCCGAACTACTCAAAATTTCCACTGCCGGTTCTCTGAACTGCTCAAAATTTCCACTACCGGTTCTCCAGAACCTGTCAGAACCTGCTGGATTTCATCCCTGGATTAGGTCCTACATGGTTATTTTAAGGATTGGAGAAGAGGCACATATGGCTAAATTCTGAATAGTTTTTCTTTGAAGATATAGCAGGTACTTTTGTCCATTAGAATTTTTTTGTAGTAGGAAGAGAAGGAAGAGGAAGGAAGACAACACCCATGATTCTTCCTTTGAGAGCCAGTTTTGTCTAATGGTTAAGGCACCAAGCTAGAAACTGGAAGACTATGAGTTCTAGTCCCATTTTAAGTATGAAAGCTGGCTGGGTGACTTTGGGCCAGTCATTTTCTCTCAGCTCAATCCACCTTACAAAATTGTTGTTGTTGTTGTTGTTGTTGTTGTTAAGAAAAAGGAAGGCTCATTTGATCTGTTCACTATTTTGAATTATTAATAAAAATAATAAAGGTAGGCTATAAATAAATTAATAAATATACAAATAAATATTTTTGAATATATGAGGAATTGTAAGCAGGAAGCAAAATGTAGTGAATAATATGTCATTCCCTGAGCTCTGATTACCAAAAATTTAAGTACTAAATTTAAGAGTTGAGTTCTGAACCTTTTTATTATATTTATATCCTACTGGAGTGCAGAGTTCATATCCCCTAGCAGTCCTGTCTCCAATGTTATTCTCACAAGAGGAGCCCTGTGAGATAGATGGGCCGAGAGTGGTTTTTTTCTCCAAGTTGAGCCCTTTAAGTAATACGTCATCCTGGCAGTCTGGTTGTCCCTTTGGACTTCATGGTAATACAATTTACAGACAGGATTCTGGGGCTGACATTTTTCACAGACTGACAGACTAATGCTGAGTCTCTTGAGAAAGGAGAGACATGTTTTTTTAATCTGTTGAGTTTGGACAACGCTCACGTTCAGCTTAGCCTTTAGTGCAGAGCTACAGAACTGGAGATGATCTCCATCACTTCCTTGGTGATGACAGTTTGGCTGGTGCAGCTAAATGTCCAGGTCAGATACTCAATCATTTTGGAGACATTTTTGCCAGCATTATCCATGGGTGTTATTTAGCACAGTCTGCTCCCTAGTGAGACACTTTGGCAATCTAAAGATTATATTTATGTAAATTTCTAAGGATTTTTTTGCAGGATCTCAGCTTCTATGTCAAAGAGGCTTTGACAAATGCTTTTAGAAAACAGATGGTGTCTCAAGAAAATACACTGATTTCTCAGCTGTTCTGTAGGAGATGACGAGCCTGAACTGGATGTAGAAGGCCAAACAAAAAACAAACAAACAAACACCTTAGTAGCTCTGAAGCAAGAATGGATCCAAGTATTGGATCCAAGGAATGTGCCCATAGAAAACAAACTCTGAGGGACTCAAGTTCCACAAAGGACCATTTATTGGATACATCATTGGCACAAACTGGGGGAAGCCAACTCTGAGGTTTCCTGTGGCTTTCACCTAATTAAAAGTAAAAGTTTTTCCTTCCCCCACCCCCCACCCCTAAGTCACTGGTCATGCTGTCCAATCCAGGTGCTGGCTGGTTGCTGGGTTACTGGCTCCTCCTCTGGCCAGCCACCTGTGGGAATGTTCTTGGTTCCCACAGGAAAACTTTATTGTTTTAGCTACAAAACCCCATCTAACTATTTCCCCCCTCCCACTGCTGTGTGGTAACTCTGGAGCCTCCAAGATGACTTCAGCCAGGCTCATTTCAGGGTTGACAGATGGATCTTCAATTTCAGGAAGAAATCCTTCCTGAACTCCTTTGAGGTATGTCTCTCTATTAATCCTCTTACCCCAACTGCCACAATTTTTTTACTTGAATTTGTGTAGATAGAGACATGACTGATCTGTTTACCAATATTGCCATTGACAGAATCGGTTGCGGGACAACTCACCGCAACCGACTTGCTGTGACCAACTTGCCACAGTCAATTCGCCACAACCAATTTGCCCAGGCTAATTCATTGAGGGACAACTTGACATGACCAGCTTGCCACGGGACAACTCTCTGCAGGATAATTTAACAATTCAATTTAATTATTTAAAATAATTTAAAAAATATTTTAATTTTTGTCATTCACATTTCATTTTGCCCCTCTTTTGGCATCTTTTCTTGAATTAATTAATAATAATAAGTTTTAATTTCTTTAATGTTTCCATTCCAATCTTTCTTTGATATTAGTGTAACTCTTGTCCTGTGGCGAGTAGGACCATGGCGAGTTGTCCCGTGGTGAGTTAGCTGCAGCGAATTGCCAGTGGCAAGTTGGCTATGGCGAGTGGTCATAGACCCTGTCATGGATGACATTGCATAGTCACCTTGGAATGACCCAGTTATGTTTCAACAATTGAGAAACAACTACAGGTAGTGCTCGATTTAAGACCACAATTGGGCTCAGTATTTCTGTTGCTAAGTGAGACATTTGTTAAGGGAGTTTTGCTCTCTATTACGACCTTTCTTGCCACAGTTGTTAAGTGAATCACTGCAGTTAAGTTAGTAACATGGTTGTTAAGTGAATCTGGCTTTCCCATTGACTTTGCTTGTCCAAAATTACAAAAGGGTGACCACATGACCCTGGGACCCTGCAACTGTCATAAGTACATGCCAGTTGCCAAGCATCTGAATTTTGATCACGTGACAATGGGGATGCTGCAAAGGTTGTAAGTGTGAAAAATTATCACCTTTTTCAGTGTGGTTGTAACTTTGAACGGTCACTAAGTGAACTGTTGTAAGTCGAGGGCTACCTATATGGCAGTCCCAACTCTGCCCCTGGCTCTAAGGGGGCAGAGTGTGGACTAGTAATAAGGACCACTTTATCTCAAGAAAATGTGACAACTGCTCTATCCTTTCTGCTGAGGACTGCATGCTATTGGTTGAATAGACAGCTGCAGCCAATGGCCCAAGTGGGAGAGGTCACTCATTTTTTTTATTTTCCGCTTTGACACTCCTCCTCCTCCCCCTCCCCCTCAATAGCAGACTGCCAGGAAGGAATTGCTTATTTGTTTCAGATTTGAATGGATCAACTCAGAGAACCTTTGAACTGTTGGGAAACTCCTAGCCAGGCAAAGGAGGGATCAAGTGGACAGTTAGCCTCCTGCCATTGCACAGCTGCATGAGACTTAACACTGACTCCTTCCCCCCACCCCCACAACCTTCATGGAACTTTAGCTGTTTGTTCCCAAAGGAAGACAGACAGTTTGGGTGGATTCTTGTACTATAGGCAGTAGGCAATAAAGTAGTCTACTTGACTCCTTCCCATATGGATCTGGTTGCTTATGCCTGCCATGAACTTAGACTAAGAGCAACATGTAATCAAAGGCCCCAGGTTCTCCACACCAGTTTTCAAACCTGATATTTAGAAATGTGTTTGTTCTTCTTGTGGGATTACTTTTTGGAAACAGGATACCGAGCTTGTAAAGATTGGATTCTTACATCTATATGTTCTTAGTTGCATATGAGTGACTTTTTTTTGGCAGTTGCCCTCAGAGGATTGATTCAGGAGCATTAAGCAGGTCACTGAAGATAAAAGCTATCGAGGTTTCATTTACGAGGTTCAATTCTGAAGGGCAAGTACTGAGCAAAGGTAAGGATGGGAGACACAAGAGTTAATTTGCTTGCAGGCTTTCTTGCCTGTGTGATTCATCAACAACTTAAACCAAATAGAATATTAGACTAGCAGGGCTCTTCTAGTGTTAATTTGTCCTACGTTGTAACTGCTAATTATCTGCTTACCATTAAAAAAACAACAACAATAATTTGCTGTAGGTTCTAGTGGGTAACCACCTTGAAGATTGCTTCTGAAGAAAATGTACCCCTCTTTCAGGTCTGTTACTTTGCCATTTCACTCCTCTGGTTCCTTTCCCAACATTCCTTGTAACTCTGACTGCTGCAGATGTATGGGGCTTCCATCATCTGCACATTTGTAAATGAATAGATGATGTTTGCAAAGAAACTCCGCATCTCCATTCTTCACCTCTTCTAAAGGAAAATTGGAGTTTGCTTTTAACTCCCTCACATCCCTTGGAAAATTGGATGTGAATTCACATGTGAAGAAGACTCACACATTCCCCTTTGCTCTGCTCAGTGGTGCAATTGGAACAACAACAACAAAATGTTCCCACCTGGGTGAAGCAGTTGGTTAGAGCAAATTGCATCCAATTATAGTTTATTATTGAGTTGAATATATTTTGGAGGCCTCCTTTCTTAGATGGAACCAAATTATTTAGAGTGCCTTTCCTGAGCTTACTGCCACTGTGCCAATGAGTTGTTTAACATGGTACTTCATTGCTTATAATAAGTCGCAGCCTCTATCAAGCTTGATGTTATCTACTCTAAATGTTTTATTATTTTGTGTGTGTGTGTGTGTGTATGTGTGCACAGAGGTGGGTTGAGAATATACTGTATAAGGTGCAATGTTCCATGTTTATTCATACTGTAAATCAACAAAGATCAGCAGAAAAAAAATGGAAAAGCTTGTTTAGAAACTGACATAAGCTTTCAGATGAGCTTGGGATGGCTGAAGTTAACTGTGTTCATTTTTCTTAGCTTGTCACACTTGCCACTTGAATTTCACTGCTAAAGAGAGAGAAGACTTTTGTTTTATGAAATTATATCTATAGGAGTAGCATTTGCATATATATTATAGACTTGCTTATAAGATTTTTTTTTAAAAAATAAAGCAGATCAAAACAAACATTTTTCTATATTATGAGTGACTGATTCACTATAGCTCACTGTGATCACAATTTATTAGTTTTATTGTTCATTAAGCTTGACTTTTCAAGTAGGTGGCATGAATTCCCAGGCTTGAAACTAAAGAGTTCAGCATCCACTACCTTTTAATTTCCTTGTGTCTCTTCTACATCTCAGTTTTATTTCATAGAAATCAGCAAAATTCATTCATTCATTCATTCATTCATTCATTCATTCATTCATTCATTCATTCATTCGTATGTGTTGTCTGCCAAACTTGAGTGGATTCTGGATGGCAGTAGTTTAGGTTAGGCCTTTCGCATTTAATTAATTTGTAACAATAGGGATGATGCTTTAGGGATTAGGGAATTCAGAAAATAATTTGTGGGAAATTATGTGTTAAATGTAGCAGAGGATATACTTGCTAATTTTCATTCGTAATTTGGTCTCACAATTTTAAAAAAATGAGCTAAAATTGTCTTCTTGTTCACCTGCATGAATATACTGTATAGGGATTTTGGTGGCTACATTTGGCTGCAACTTCTCTTCAGTCAAAAGAAATTTGAAAATAATTAGCTATTTTAATGGATGTCAAAGGGATATGTAACATCTTATAGACTAAGTATTACTACACAGGTTTCTGTGGATCATAGTCATGAAACTAAAACTACTAAAAAAAATCTGTGAGTGGGAGAAGGAGGGTGTAATATTAAACACAGATGCATTTAAAGAGCAAAGAGAGACAGATTGTAATGATTAACAAAGTAGTATTTACTGTAGGTTTGACATGAATATTGCATTGGTATTCTCTCTCTCTCTCTCTCTCTCTCTCTCTCTCTCTCTCTCTTTCTGTTATACTAACTTGTTGGTTAGTCTTTAAAGTAATGGTTTTCAATCTGGGCAATTTGAAATTGTATGGACTTCAACTCCCAGAATTCTCCAGCCAGTTTACTTGCTGGCAGAGGAATTCTGGGAATTGAAGTCCACACATCTTCAAGTTGCCAAGATTAAGAAATTCTGCTTTAAAATATCACAGAGATAGAATCTGATATTTTTGCTGCAAAAAGCTATAAAGTCAGGGACTCTGGCAAGTGTATAGATCCTGGCATTTTACCAGAAGAGAGAACTTCTATTTTGATATTTGTTCTAGTTACATTTTATTATTAAGGTTTATAAGAACTATAGGGCATGTCTCAGGTGATCAAAACAGAGCCCAAAACTCCTATTTTGATGTTGAATTACTCAATCAGATAAAATAACTGTTTCCAAGAACAAGGAGTAGCACTGGAAAGAATGGATTAGCATCCATCTCCTTTGGTCTAAAATGCACCGTGTACCCCCAGATTGTATTTTTGAATGGTAGATTAGAATAATCATACATGTTGGGAATTCTTGTATTATTTTTAAGGGTATTTTAGGGGTATTTACATTTTAAAAAGATCTGAAAAAAATAACATATTAGAAAAATGTATTGAAGGATTGCATTGAGGACATGAAGAAAGGATAAATTTTCATAAAGAAAGAATGCTACAGAATACATATAAAAACATATATCTTTATATTAGAAAAAGATGCATAAACCAGGCCTCAGTATCAGGGAAATAGTTCATTTTGATTGATTTAATATTTTACTATTATTTAAACAGTATACAATATTTTATTTCAAAAATTCATGTCAAAAAATATTTATCAAAATGTAATTATGACGCCAGTCCATCTTTTCCATTTGATTGATTCTTCAAAATAGTCTTATTTTTCCCAGGCTATTGTGAAAATATAAGAGAAAAATGCTCGGGAGACTGCATTATAAATAACTGAGAGGAACTGTGTTTGCTCCAGGTTGTAGGATCCTCACCGTGTAGGCCAGATCAAACTAGGTCAAACTCGCAGCCCGTGGGCCGGATGCGTCACACGCTTGCCATGCCCACCCCCATTTTAGTGAAGGGAAAAAAAGTCATGATATGTCATGTAATTACCACACGATGACGCAGGTTTGACACCCCTGCTCTAGGCCATGATTTTGAAGAAATCACAATACATAACACGATTGTGATCCCAAACTTAGTTTGATAAGTATTATAAAATTTACCCCATTAAACCATGCAAATGCAAAAAAAATTGACACCCAGTCCAGATGTGGTATCTTCAGTCATTTTATTCCAAGTGAGACTTGGAAGGGATGGCTTCTTCTTCTTAGAGATAGAAAAATTTATCATGGTCTAGAATTTGCCATGAAATAACAAATCCTTCTTATATACAAGACTCAAATTAAAGAATTCTACATGTTTGGCAAGAATTAAGAACCCTTCATTCTTAAGGATGGGTGCTTCAACACCTGAGGTTTTTATGAAGAGCTTGGACAACCACTTGTCTGAAATGGTATAGGGTTTCCTACTTGAGCAGGGGGTTGGACTACAAGACCTCCAAGGTCCCTTCCAACTCTGTTATTTTTATTCTGTTAAAAGCAAAATTCAGAACTGAAACCTTATCTCCCTTGTTTTTTTTTAAAAAAAATGATATGGGGGGGGGAAGAATCACAGTATAGAAAGATACATAATTGATGTGTGTGGTTGTCTAGATGGTAAAATAACAATACCATCCATTAGAGATGAGAGCTGTAACAACTCAGGCAGCAAAGCAGTATGTATTTTATAGGTCATCTGGGCACCATTCAGATCTACAGGTTGCCATTCTTTCTCCATAGTTGAAAGCATTTAATGGATTATTATAAAAGGTGTGTGTGGGGAAGGCGGGGGAGAGAGATGGTGTGCGATAATGGTTGAGATTGAAGCTCAGTGTATATATTACCACTGGGTAAGGTCTAAAAGAGAGCATCGTTTTCAAAATTCTCCCATGACAAGCCGGCCCATTTGATGAAGCTTCTGGAAGTACGGGTGTAATGAATTCATCCGCAGTATCACAAGCAAGCGAGCGAGTTGTCAGAGACTTGTTTTTGGACATGGCACAGATAAATCTTCATGTCAATAAAGATGCCAGGCATGCTAAGTGGCAACCTAGTGTATTATGCATGCCTTGTTTGAGAATAGCCAAACACAGTCTCTCTTATTCTGCTCCCACCAGCCCTCTCTTCCATTTGGACAATGTAAAATGGAAACCAGTTGAACACCAGTTAAGGGATCCGGTGACAGTGGGGAGCTACAGGTAATCTTTGAGTTACGACCACAAGTCTGTTGCTAAGCAAGGCGGTTGTTAAATGAGTTGTGCCCGAATTTATGACCTATGACCTTTTTTTGCTAATAAGTGAATCGCTGCAGTTAAGTGAACCATGGAGTCATTGAACCTTCACCTGGCTTAACCCCATTGGTTTAGCTTGTCAGAAGCTGGACGGGAACGCCGCAAATGGTGATCACATGACTCTGGGATGCTGCAACCATCATATATATTTGCCTAGTGTCTGAATTTCGATCACAAGAACATGGGAATGCTGTGTCTTTGAAGAGTCACTAAACAAATGGCTGTAAGTCAAGGGCTACCTATATAGGAGTGATGACTAGTGAATTTGAAGGCAACTTTCTTCATTTGCAAATGCAATGGTCTTCTTATTCGACACCAAAGAGGATCACAGAACAGCCTCTCCTCTGCATCAGAAGGCCCAGAAAATGTTGGTCTTCCAGGAGGAGCCTGTTAAAAGCAGGCTCCCCCCGCCCCACCAGACATTAGGAAATCCCAAAGAAAATAAGCCTTGTTTGTGAATTTGTTATATGGTGCTTCAGATTTTTGTTTTGTACTGAATAATATTATGTTAACTCTGTCTGGTTACAGAATCTTTTGGGGGTTTCTTTGCGGGAGGGGAATTAGATGTCAATTGTCCAGAGTTATGTATTTAACACATAGTGTGTGCATATGTGTGTGGGTAAGCAATTACCCTTGAAGGGAGATTTCTTGTGTGATTTTCCAATGAACACTCCAACAAGCTGACATACACAACCAGTTAGTCAAAGTAACCTTCTTCATTGATTTATTTCCAGGGTATTCTTCTACTAGTTGCCACAAGTCTTTTGCTTTTCTTATGATACCTGGACCTCCCACGAGATTTCACAAGTTGGGTGGAGGTGAACTTAGTCTAGAGTTTGGGAGGTCTGAAAAAAGAAAGATGGTTGTTTGACACATTGATTGGGATTTATGAGCTAAGAACACTGGATTTCCTGCCTCTTTGTTTTTAAAATCCAAAGAAACTGCTCTTTTCAAGAGGATGCCTCCAGAATGGTGAGCAGTGCAAGAGTTTGTTCATAGAACAGTTTGCTGTGTCACTTTTTTCTCATATAGTATTCCCAATGACACCACAGGTAGTTCTTGACTGACAACCTTTCGTTTAGTGACTATTTGAAGTTACAACAGCACTGAAAAAAAATGACTTATGACTGTTTTCACATTTATGACCATTGCTGCATAACCCATGGCCACATGATCAAAATTCAGATGCTTGGTACAACTGGCATATATTTATGATGGTTGCAGCATCCTGAGGTTGTGTGATCATCTTTTGCATCCTTCTGACAAGCAAAGTCAGTGGGAAGCCAAATTCACTTAACGGTGAATTTCTGTTAACAGTGATTTACAGTGATTCATTTAACAACTGTGGCAAGAAAGATCATAAAATGGGGCAAAATTCACTTAACAACTATCTTGTTTAGCAATGGAAATTTTGGGCTCAATTGTGATCATAAGCCAAAAACTACCTAAATTAGATTCTGCACAGTAGTGTTGGGACCCCCATGAGAGTTAGATTATTAAATGTTGTGGCCTGCCAGTTGCCAGTGGAGCTGGCGGCAGACTCGGACAAAGAAGAGGTTGGGGAGGAACTTGGGCCAGTTCTGGAGTCTGGGAAAGACTCTGATGAATGTTCTGCATTGGGCACAGAGATAGAGCCAGGGCTGTCTGACATTTCCCAGCCGCTGGAGAAGCAGCTGCCTTTGGAAGCTGAGATAAGTGAAGAGGAAGAACGGCTGGGGCCTGTTGCAGATGCACATATGCGGAAACCAATTAGGAGAGGTGAACAACGGAGGACAAGGAGTTAACTTGGGAAGCAAAGCATATGTGGATGCTAAATGGCCGCTCCCTGGAATGGGAATAAATAGAAGGAAAGGGGAGTGGTTGTCGTAGGAGACAACACTTCATATTTCTGAAGATTTTGCTTATTGTGTTTCATGAATCAAAGACTGCTTGTCAGAACTTAATTTGAAGCTTTTTGGCTGGGAGCTCATGGTCTTGCAATTATCCCAAGGAACTGATAAGGTCTGTTGCTGCACTTAACTTCTAGCAGGACTCTTGTTTGGACTTTCGATGGGTGAATGCCATTAATTCACAAGAGGTAAATAAAGAGGGTTTTTTTGTGACAAGGAGTCTGTTTCTTGCTTCTGTTCAGGCTGGGTGAGAACATTAAGATGCTTCTCCTCCAGAAGCCAAAAGAGAGATATTTTGAAATAAGTGTGTAAAGATGTTGACCATTAGGTTCCAATGGAATATATGAATGCAAGTGATCCTAAGGATGTAGCAGTTATATTTCCCTTTCTACCATTGATGAATGAGATCTTCTGTTTTTTTAGCTCACTCACTACCCATGTAAGCATATATATAGCCATATGCCACACATATCAAAAGGTACATGGAGAAACACATGGGGATGAAACCTAGCATATTTTATTTTCTAAAGGAACCATCCCTACTGCTTCTTTGCTAATATACTATGTAAGATTTTTACGCAGAATCTTCCTCTGCTTTCTTACCTACTTATGTCCCTTCTAATGTCTCTTCCAAAAGTATTTTGCTCTGAATTAACTGTTTCCACAACAAATGTCATGCTGGCCACATGACCAAGGAAGTGTCTTTGGACAGCGCTGGCTCAATTGAGAGGAGCACTGCCCTCTATAATCAGCAATGACTAGCGGAGTAAAATCCACAGGGACTCCTTTTTTGTTTGTTTTTTTGCAAAATAACATCTCAGAAGGTTCTTTGGTGAGTTGAAAAAATGGCAAAGGGCTCAACAACCAGTAGAGTCCTGAGGGAGCTGAGACCCACATCACCCAAATTCTGCATCATCTGTTCTCTTTTCTTCTTCTCCTTCTCCTTCTCCTTCTCCTTCTCCTTCTCCTTCTGGGAGAGGAAATCCCATTGTAATTATTTGGAACATTTATTTGGAATTTCTGGAAAGGTCTTGACAGAATAGCTGCAGTGCAAGGACGAATCCAGGTATTGTACTTGAATCAACATTTTGCAGTGAGGGGTTGCCTGCCTGGTGAAAATGATCATGAGCAAATCTGTGGGAGATAATGTTGTGTGTGTGTGTGTTGTAGGCTTGCCGTGCCTAGTGTTCTCTGTAGTTTAGTTACCCAGGAGTGTGGCTGAGTTTCATGCTGGGCTTTGTCTACAAGAAAGCTTTGTCTACATTTCTTCAGTGTAGAAAATGTTTGACCTGTATGCACAGCAGAGATCACTTCAGGTGTCATTCTGTTTCACAGATAATATATTGGAACTCTTTCTTATATTACAGCAAAGCATGGCCAGGTTTGAGTCTGCCCAATTTTCAGGTGGAAGAAATGTTATTACTATGTAGTACTAATATCCCTACAATCTTCATAAATGCATTATTTAATAAAGAAGAAAAAGAGGAAGAAAGTGTGGATAATTGATGTGGCAATAACAGGGGACAGTAGAATAGAAGACAAGGAATTGAGACGTTCACAAATAATCACGGCATAAACTGGTCTTGGTGATCCCAACTGTTATGGGTGCCATAGCAAAAAATCTTGGGTGGTACTAAGAAAATTTGCACATTGATAAAATTTCCACTTGCCAATTGCAAAAGGGCCACACTGTTTGGATCTGCACATATATATATGTATCACCATACATTGCGATATCCTAGGTTCTTGGGAAGAACGCAATTCGTATGAAGGCCAATGAAGGCAAAGGAACTGGCAGCTGTGACTTCACATTGTTGTGAAAAGATAATAATCATCCTTGGAAAGGACTCGAAAGGTGGATATCAAATCCAGTCTAAACATCTGCCTGACTGTGTGATCAACCTTAATTGTTATTTGACAGCATAAATATGTGGGTAGGCAGTATGGTGTAGACATTCACCAGTAACTGAATTTCTTAGGGGTAGGTTACCCATGCTATTTTGATTGGCTGAGGCCCTTAGCCCAATAGCCTATTCAGCAGGTTCTGACAGGTTCTGGAGAACCAACAGCGGAAATTTTGAGTAATTCGGAGAACCGGCAAATATCACCTTCATGCTGGCCCCAGAGTGGGTTGGGAATGGAGATTTTGCAATATCCTTCCCCCAGGAGTGGGGAGGAAATGGAGATTTTGCAGAATCCTTCCCCTGCCACGCCCACCAAGCCACACTCACCAAGCCATGCCACGCCCACCAAGTCACGCTCACAGAACCAGTAGTAAAAAAATTTGAATGCCACCACTGCCTTAGCCTAATTGCAATAACTCATATTCATGGTAGCCTGGATCAGGTCCTAAAATTTTCAGGAATCATTTATATAGCCGCCCATCTTATAAAAAGTGACTCTGGATGGTGTACAATAATTTTATTTTTTATAGTTTATTAAAAAACTATATGGATATTTATTGGAGGTTAAATTGGAAGAAGAACAAGTTAAAGAAACAATGATTGCTTGAGGGAAAAATTTTGGACATGGGATTGACTTAGAGAAATGGCAAAAACTGAGGTCGCAAAATTATAAAATGACAATGTCAACTGCATATAAAGAAAATATAAGATGTTTTACAGGTGGCATTTACCTCCAACGAGAATAGCCAGAATGTTCAAGAATAAATCTGAAAAATGTTGGAAATGTCATCAGATACCGGGTTCATATTACCATATGTTGTGGACGTGTGCAGAAGCCAAAAGATACTGGACTAAAATCCACACATGGTTGGAAAAAATGATAAAAAAACACAGAGATTTTAAACCAGAGATTTTTTTTATTGGGGATTGTACCTGAAATATATAATAGAGAATTGAGATATCTGATTGTGAATGTATTAATAGCGGCTAGAATTGTGTTTGCTAAAAACTGGAAAAATGAGAAAATACCAACATAAAATGAAGTTATTAAGAAAATAATGGAATGTGCTGAAATGATTAAATTGACATTTGAAATTGGAGAACAAGAAGGTGAACAATATTATAAGATATGGGATTTATTTTATCAATGGTTAGATAAAAATATGGAAATGAAATATGATAGAGATTTTTATAATACAAGAATTGTAGAACTATATAAAATATAACATAAATATGTATTATTATTATTGGATCGATTTAGGACAATGAAATGAATGTTATAATATAAATTAACTCAAATCTTACAATATTTTGTACAAAATGAGGGAAGAAAGCAATAGTCAAATAAATGATTAATGAGGACAATAATACATAGATATATATTAGATCGATAATATAAGAATTTAGGTAAACTGTAAGCTATGAATATGGTGAAGACGCACAAAAGACTTGTAACCAACCCACACACTGTGTGTAATTGAAGATGATTTTTTTAATGTATGTTTGTTTAAAAATAAAAATAAGTTTTTTCAGAATAATAATAATAATTTTATTTACTTGTATCCTTCATTATTTTTACAAATAATTCAATAATAATCAATTAAAATAGTGCATATATGAAAAAGGCATTTAAAAAATAAAAATCAACATAAAAATAAGTATTATTAAAACTAAAATCTATTCAAACTCCAAGAAAAGGCAGAATGAATACATCCGCCTCAATAGTGGAGCCATCTAAACAAGTCTCTGGTTCTCTGGAAATCTAGGCCTTATGGTACAACCAGATTTTGAGGGAATTCTGGAACATCAAAAGGGATGGAACTGACCTAATGTCAGGGATGGGGGGGACAATGTTTCATAAAGGGGGGCAGCACTGCACAAAATGATTGTCTTTTTCCAGGGAGTAACCAAAAGCTCACTGGAAATGAAGAAGCACCTTGCCTTGTAGATGACAGTGGGCTCTAGGATTGGTTGTTGTTGTCACAGTATTTATTGGCCACCCAATTCCAATGTTCATTCTGCATAGCATTAAAAAGGAACTTGTTTATGATTGGACTGCTGATATTTTCCTTTTTCTTAGAATGAGCCCATTTCTTGGTCATTTGAACCTGGCATGGTCAGGCAGTCATACTAAGAACACAGAAGATAATAGTATTGAGTCCTGGTGTCTCACAAAGGGTATGCCAATCTTTTTATTTTTGCATAATATAAAGAAAATATATAGCCACCAATATTCATATTTTAATATTTAATGTTTTTATGTTTGTAGTTTTGGATGTTTGATGTTGTAAGCCACCCAGAGTTGCTTCACAGTGAGAAGTGGAGGGCATATAAATTTAAAAAATAAAATAAAAGCTGGTCCTTTCCTCCTAGCCAAATGTGGACCACCAAATATTCTAGATCATGTTACTTTGATGCTAGCTCAAAGTAGATTTCATTATGTCCAACCATATAAGAATTTAAATAAAGTATCCACATAGCCCCTGAACTATGAGCATCTGCTTTCACTGCTGAATTCCCTTACTATTAAAAATGCTCCTAACATTCAGCTGGAATCTGACTCCTTGATTCTTAAATTATTTCATATCCTGCCCTCTGAGAACAGGTCATGACCTTTTCCTGAATGACATTCTTCATTCAAATTAAATAAGTATTCCCTAACTACCTTTCTGCCAATTGTTAGCTTCAATCATGCCCTTCCACTTGCTCCTTCTTTTTAGTGAAGACTGAGTCCCAAAAAGGAATACATTAGCCCATTTCTTTGTTCCCTGTTAATGTGTGGCCATCTTCAGGAATAGCCAGATCTCTAAATCTTTTCTTTTAGGTGTGGTGCATAGAAGTGAAGGATCTCACCAAGGACCTTAGAAACAAGATAAGGGCCACACTCTAAACCTCAGAGACACAATGAGGACCAACCCTAGCTACACTTCCTATTTTACAAAATATCATTATTTTGTCTAATGATATTTTGTAAGTAGGATTAGACCCATTGAGCTGTGGTGGTGCAGTAATCGTGCCCACTGTCAGGAGTTCGATCCTGACCGGCTCAAGGTTGATTCAGCCTTCCATCCTTCTAAGATCCAAAAAATGAGGTCCCAGATAGTTGGGGGCAATATGCTGACATTAATAAACCATTCAGAAAGTGCTGTAAAGCACTATGGAGCGGTATAAGCCTAGCTGCTATTGCTAGTCCTGCATTCAAATAATGCCCCCTTAATTTTGCAGGACAGAAAAAAAGGACAATAACTCACCAGGACAAAGCCAACACCAGATAGTGAGGACTCAGCAGACTAATAAGGAAATTAAAACAAGGTGGCTGGGCAGAAAATCACAGACTTTCCAGGTCTATATTAAGGGATGCATCTCATCTTCCATCACTTCTTCACATGGGAAACCCAGGGCATCTCTCAAAAAGACAGACAGACTTCAGAGGATAATTAGAACTGCAGAAAAAACTATTATTACCAATCTGCTTTCCGTTGAGGACCTGTATACTGCACGAGTCAAAAAGAGGGCTGGGAAAATAATCTACAGACGCCTCACATCCTGGACATAAACTGTTCCAACTCCTACCCTCAAAACAATGCTATAGGCTACTGTACACCAAGACAACTAGAAACAAGAACAGGTTTTTCTCCGAACACCTTTACTTTGTTAAACAGATAATTCCCTCAAAACTGTCAGCCTATTCCCATTAGGCTGCATAACTATTGCTATTGGTCTTCTCATTGTTCCTGTCGCCCATCTCCTCCCACTTGTGACTGCATGATTGTAACTATGTTGCTTGTATCCTTGCGATTTATATTTATATTGATTGTTTCCTAGTATGATTTGAATGCTTATTGTACTGTGTGACTGTCACTGGGTGTTGTGCCTTGTGATTCTTGACGAGTGTATCTTGTCTTTTTGTGTACACTGAGAACATATGCACCAAAGACAAATTCCTTGTGTGTCCAATCGCACTTGGCCAATAAAGAATTCTATTCTATTCTATTCTTAAAAACTATTCTCTTCTTTGATTTGATATGATCATATCTCCAGATATGAAGTCTGTGGCCCTAGAAACCAGCAGTGAGTCAGAGTCTTCCCCAGAGTTTCAACTCTGATTAAACTTCTTTTGTGTGTGTCCCTCTCTCTTCTATGTATTAGAACCCAATGACCATTGCTTGCAATAAAAATTGTTCTCCCCCCTCAGTGTGGTGCTCCATCTTTAAAATCTGCAAGATTTTTTGTTGATTTTAACAACCTTTCCCAGCCTGAGCTCATTCTGAACTTTAGCTTTCTTTATCACTCCACCAATATTGTCTTTTGGTGGTTGATTCTTCTTTCCACTTCTTATATGTATCTTTTGTCCTGTTCTGTTTTCTGATTTATATTAAACTCCTTATGTAGCTATGTTAGGCTCTCATGCTGCCTCCCTCTCCCCCCTCCCTAATTTTAGTGTTTTGCAGTTGTTGTTTTTAGTATTGTATTTTATAAACTTCAAACCAGCTGAGCTGCTTTTCCTACTAGTTTCTCTTTCCAAGATTTTTTTTAAATGGATTTTTTTAATTTTTAAATATACACCAATATCAATACATGAACAGTGTGGCCCCTGGGTATAAATCATTTTGATACAAACATCAATAAAATCACTTTGCTTTACTTAAAAGTCTTCCTTATTCTCATAATAGGATCTCCAGTAATCATAAAGTAACTAGTTATAAAACAGTAAGTGTCATCACAATTCTCCAGATGGATGTTATTTCTCTCATCAAATAGTTTTTCTAAACTTGTTGGGGTCTGGTATATTCCATTTGCCAGTAGGTGGTGCCCTCAGTTTAGGTTTCAGTGTTGTTTCGAGTCTTATAGATATAATTAATCCAAATTTAGTTCAGTTTATTGGAACGAAGTCCACTATTCAACTAATTTCAAGTAGCTAGTCCAGTATTTTTATACCTTTCCAAAACAATGCCTACCCAATTTAAAAGTCCAGATTTTCTACATTTTAAAAGGTTTTTCACTTTTCTCCCCTTAGTTCCTTTCTTTTGGGTCTAGGATTTTTCTCTCCATGGTAGTTCACTGCTTTAAAAAATAGTTCTAAGAGTCTCTTTTCCTGGATTTTCCTCTTTCTTTTTTTCTTTAAGATTAGGGTCTAAATAAAAAGGAATCTTCTCACCTAGCTCAAACACTGTTCAGCTGCATCATTCCTGCACATTTCTTTGTTGCCTCAGCTGTCCCAGCTTTGTGGCAGCCATGATGGCTGCCTCTTCTCTTCATTGAGGGAGAGGGAAGAAACCCTGAGTCCAGCAAGAGAGTTGCTGCTCTCCCTGAACTACAGGGCACTCCTCTTTTCTTCGCCACCCCTACATGGTGACTTTAGCTCCTTTCATAGCCCTCCAACAAGAAGAAGTCAGTGTGGGACTGCAGAGACCCAATCCTCACGTCCGATACCACCATGACATCAGCTGGCCTCTTTCCAAGATTTCTACTTGCCTTTTCCCCGAGATTATTAAAATTTTGAATTGTTTAACATCATTCAGTTTTAGTCCCCCCACCCCCAATCAAAGACTGCAGAATCATAGGGTTTTCTTCTCCTAATGTCCCTGCTTCTTCAATTTCATGGATCTAAGGCAGAGGTAGGGAATTATGGCCCTTTTATGGCTTGTGTTGGCTTAGGCATTCTGGGACTTTCAGTCCATGAATCATAAAAGGGCCATAATTCCCCACCGCTCATCTAAGGCCTCCAAATTGCCTCGTTTCCTCTCCATTTCCAAATCTCTCCAATTTGGCAGTGCAATCATCCTTACTGCTATTACCCTTGAATGTTGGAAGCCCACAGAAGTCACCATAAGACAATTGATGTGACCATCAAGACTAACAGGAGCCAGTTGACCGAGAGGAGGTACAAAAGTCATAATCCAGGGGTGAAATGCTCCCAGTTCGGACCGGATTGCCCAATCCAGTAGGGATGGTGGCGGGTGGTTCGGAGAACCGGTAGCATCCCTGCCCCCTCCCCCCATGCCCAGCTGAGCCGCACGATCATCAGAGGCTTTTTTTAATTTTTAAAAGCATTTTTTTCTACAACCTCTTCTGACGAAAAAATGCTTTTAAAAGTAAAAAAAAAAAGCCTCTGATGATCACGTGGCTCAGCTGGAATCATCAGAGGCTTTTCAAAGCATTTTTTCTGCAACCTCTTGGCCGAAGAGGTGGTAAAAAAAATGCTTTGAAAAGTCTTGAATGATCCCAGCTGAGTTGCCTGATTGGCAGAGAGGTATTTTTTAAAAAGCCCCTCTGACATTTTAAAAAATACCTCTCTGCCGATCAGGCAACTCAGCTGGGATCGTCAGAGAGGTAATTTTTAAAAAGCCTCTCTGACGATCCCAGCTGAGTTGCCTGATTGGCAGAGGCTTTTCAAAGCATTAGAAAAAATGCTTTGAAAAGTTAAAAAAAAAAAAGTTGGCCATGCCCACCCAGTCACATTCCCCCCCACCAAGCCACGCCCACAGAACCAGTAGTAACAAATTTTACATTTCACCCCTGTCATAATCCAATCAAAATCCTAGCATTAGAATCTGATGGAGAGCTGCAAAGTTAACAGTTAAATTGTGGTGTTTTCCAATCACCCCAAGAGTGAGCAATAGTGAGGGAAAAGAGGGCATAGTTTATAGATGGTTAGCTTAATCCTATCTCTTTGTGCATTTAAAAGTGAAATGACTGATTTTACACCAGGTGCTTGGCAGCAGGAGTTGGATCAGCAGCTGTAGTGGAAAGAGTTCAGTCACCAAAGCCAAGCAGTCATCTGTGGAGCCACATGGGACAGGAGTGCATGACGGACACCTATGTGACTTTTCCCTTGGCCAACAGCTTCATCGTTTCCCCAAAATACTCCCGATGCCTTGCTCTGCTTTTCATCCCCACCATTCTCCTTCCTTTCCCTAATGCAAACTGTTTGCTGCATAAGTAAGAAAGAGTTGCTGGGAAGCAGGGCCGACAGAAATGCCTCCTGAATATGTATGTGTATGTATATATATGTATATATATAAAGTGAGAAAAGATCTGTACTGAGCCTGTGTCAATGTCATCTGGACGAGCAGGTTTGCAGCTGCTGCAGGCATTCTATTCAGCTGCAAGAGTAAAAAAAAGAAAAAGAAAAAGAAGACCTAGAATAGTTCTGCTTTTCACTTGATCCTGAGACAAAATGTGTGGATTTTAATTCATGGATGAAAAGAATGAAAACAAAGCTGAGATTAAATCTCGTCTTGGAAACATGTCGTTTGAATGTAAATCTTGAAATTAGTCTGCCTTATATCATGTCCAAATAAAGAGGTTGGGCTGGGATGTAAATCTTCTGTTAAAAGAGTTATTAATGACACTAACTTTATTGTGGGCTTAATTAGCTGCAGCTATAGTGAAATAAATGATGCTCAACAAAGGGAACAGAAATTTAAAAATATTTCCAATGTATTAGGTGACATTAGCTAAAAATACAAAAGGCTTTTAAGGCATGATGCTTAATAGGGATTAAAGCAGTTCATTTCCAAACCTACTTGATTCCTTTCTTAAACTCAAAGCACATGCTAAAATGGAAAGGGAAAAAAAATTGCCGTTATATTGTTCTTCATTTATTGCTGGAGAACGCATCTAGCCCCGAGATGATGTATTTAGTTAATTCTTGGTTTTGTCAATTATGGTGGATTATTCTTTTGCTTTCATGCATCCCCCTCCTGAACATGCTACTTTCTTGTAAACAGTGTGAATGCCTGCAATCCTCTATGGATGTGTTACACGCTTGACTGAGTTCATTGTTCAAATATGTGATGCCGGTGTGCAGAGTTCACCCAATAATGGGAGCTCTCCTCTCATTAGTTGGACAAACAAGAGAGTGATTTGGGCTGGAGGAAGAAAAAGAAAGCAAGCAAGAAGCCACTGCAAAGAGAAAGGAGAGAGAGGATGCTGGAGCAATTGTTTACATCCAACAATACTTTTGCCTTCGCGCTTAGCAAGAGGTGATGACTTTCACATTTCACAATCTCAGCCAATACAAAGGACCAAATTTCCTCTGAGGCACAGCATCCTTATATGATCGAGCTCACAAAGAAACGGGGAAACTCACTTGTCGACCTCCGAGAAATAAATCTGTAGAGGTAACTAATAATCTTTGGTCCAACTTTTGTTTCTTTTAAAACAGAACAAAACAAACAAATGACCCCCTGGGGAAACTCCATGTAATCCGATGTTCAGAATGTTTAAAGGGAATTTTACAATGCAACAGGGCAATGACTACAGCGTAGCCATCCTCCCTGCCAATGTGTTTATTTCTGCCAAAATTCCTTTTCAGATTATTGCAAGCAAAGGTCAGTTGAATGCCATTTCCCTCCAGTATTATCCTTCTTAGCCCCAGTCCAGGGCTCAGTTGCAACCATAAGCCTCATGCTGTGTGGCAGAACTGTGCGATCTGAGGGTCCAGAATGAATATAGCCACTGAAAGCCTATAATAGTTAATGTGACAGAAAAGAGAAATTATAGTAACTAAAATTCATTTCAGTTTGGATGCAATGAAATCAAAAGTAACTTTATGACCTAAATTCACCCCCCCCTTTTTTTTGTTGTGGCCCCATCCTCTGAGCCTATCCCATTGGAGGAAGGAAGCTCTGAGTAGGAGGAAGAGGAGCCAGCCAGATCTCCCAGCCCCCCCCCCCTGGCACCGTCTCAGGTGCCAGCTGAAAGAGAGCCAAGTAGTGGGGAAACAGGTGTCTCAGATGAGAGTGAGGGAGAGACGTCATTCCTGGACGCACGCCAAAGAAGGCGAGAGAAAAGATTACTGCAGCTGCGGCGACGTATGAGGAAATAAACCTGAGTCACTGGATTGGAGTCACAGGATCAATGAGTCACTGGACCACACCCAGAGCCTATATAAGACAGGACAGTGGGTCAAGATGTTTGTGACGAACAAACAAAACAAACATAGCAACCTCGTAGTCTTGGAAGCTAGATGAACGGCAAAGCTACGTAGGTGATTTTCTTTTTGTGTAAACTAATAAAGTCCTTGGCAGATGGTGTGCATATCGCTGCCAAGGTTGAGATAAGAACTGTGGAGTGTGCCAAGTGATTCTTAACCCTCGACTGGCTGTGTTTTTGTGGGTCTCTGAAGGGGGGGACAGATCATTTTTTTAAGTTCAACCTCTAGTATTGTAGTGTACTTGGACTAAGACAAGAAATTTTATATTGCCCTTTTGATCCAGCAAAACATCATTTGGCTGCTTAAATTATCATTTCTTATAGTGAGCAGTGTCCCATTTTTGTTTTGGTGATGGCTTCCTTTAGTTCCCTCATGGGGTAGTGACACTATGGGTTAAACTGTGGCAATGGCATAGCATCCGTGTCGTAAAATAACTTTGTATCTCTTTATGACTTTTTCCCAATTGGTCCTTGAAGGGGGAAAAACAGTGAACTGGGATTTCATAAAGTTATTTCACCTCTTCTCAATTTCTTCCATTCTTGTTCTTCTTGTTGTGCCATATCCGTCGTCGGACGTTGGCGATCATGTTGGCAATCCCATTTTTGCAACAGCCACATGAAAAAGTGCTGCTGAGTTTTGTCCAAACCAGTCCCTTAGGTTTTGAAGCCATGATGTTCTTCTTCTGCTTGGACCTTCAATTTGAAGCTTCAATTGAAGCTTCTTCAATTGAAGAAGCTTCTTGAATGAGAAGCTAAATATCTTCAAGGAAAAACAAAGAGATTCCAGTTGCCTTTTGAAAACCACCTTTGGGACACACCTCCCTGTGAGGATTTTTGAGTTAGTTCAAAATCAGGTCCATACCTCTGAGGTCAGGTGATATAGCGCCGGAGTGACACAGTGGTTAGAATGCAGTATTGCAGCCTAACTGACTGCTCACTCCAGGTGTTTAATTCTGAGCAGCTCAACGTTGACTCAGTCTTCCATCTTTCCAAGGTCGGTAAAAGGAGGACCCACATTGTTGGGGGCAATATGCTGACTCTGTTTAGCATATTGTTTAGACAGGGCTGTAAAGTATTGTGAAGCGGTATATAAGTCTAAGTGCTATTGCTATTGCTATAGACCTGTTTCGATTGAGTTGGCTTTTTCTCTGTCTGTATTCATATGAATCAGCCTTTGATTCATTCACACATTCTTGTATTTTGGAATATTCAATAATGTGTTCCATAAGGCTTTCTATTGGAAAAATATGCACTAAAGTGCAATTTACAATGCAAAATTGGCTTCATTTGTATATATGCTTCTAGGATTCAAGTGTATCTTATATGTAAATTAAGGTTTAAAAATCATTAATGATCTCTTTATTTTTAAAAAGTAATATTAAAAAGTCTTTCTTTGGAATAATCTCTCAACAGGGGGAGGATTGCTTAACTCTTATTTATTTGGCCCCAGAATTTTCATAATTATTGTTGTTATTGTTTTTTGGAATCTCTAAGTTAGAAAAAACTAAATATCAGGTTCCAGGCTTTTTCCATCAAGAATAATCTCCATCGGATTCAGTAGGATCTATTCTTGAATGTACATGCAGTCTTCCAAATCAATGAAACAATCACAGGGAATTGTAAGAACTGACCTACTGAATCAGGCCAAGGCCCATCTTACTCCAAAAATGTGTTTCTCATACTGGCCAACCAGATATTCTGGGGTGATCAAAAGCAGGAAATGAGATATAACCCTTTCCTGCTGTTAATTCTATGCAACTGGAAGGATGCTACTCCCAACCCAAACTGACTACTGGCTCACAGTACTTGTCCTTTCCAACCCGTCCATGTATGTAGCTATCGACACATTCTGAATTCTGCAAGTTATTTAAGCACAGTGTCAAAAATGCCTTTTCTTTATTCTAAAATCTTCATTGCTTTGTCCTAAATCTTTCACTGCTCCCACATGTTGAAATGAGATCTTCACTCCAATTCATTCTGACTTCTAGAACTCTTCTCTTGTTTGTGATGGACAGCTTAAACCCCACCAATGTACATGTGAAGTTAGCCTTGGTGGCCTCACTGTGTACTTATGGTTAAACTGAACCAACCTAGTTATTTGATTGGCATTTACACAGATTAGTTAGATCCACCTGGGGCTTTTAGCTATCATGTTGGGTTTTTACTACACTTAATACCGTTTGGTATCAATGGCAAATTTGGCCAGCTCATTGTTTATATTGAGAGCTTCTAAAAAGCACCTGTCTCAATATCTTCTGGCATTCAACTCAGGGGTGAAATGTAAAATTTGTTACTACCAGTTCTGTGGGTGTGACTTGGTGGTGGTGGTGGTGGTGGTGGTGGTAATGTGACTGAGTAGGCATGGCCAACTTTTTTTTAAAATTATTTTTTCAAAGCGTTTTTTCTAATGCTTTGAAAAGCCTCTGCCGATCAGGCAACTCAGCTGGGATCGTCAGAGACTTTTCAAAGCATTTTTTTAACCACCTCTTTGGCCAAGAGGTTGCAGAAAAAAATGCTTTGAAGAGCCTCTGATTATCCCAGCTGAGCTGCGCGATCATCAGAGACACTTTTTTTTTTTACTTTTAAAAGCATTTTTTCATCGAAAAAGGTTGTAGAAAAAATGCTTTTAAAAGTTTTTTAAAAAGCCTCTGATGATCCTGCGGCTCAACTGGGCACGGGGGGCGGGGGGAGGAGGGGCGCAGGGATTTTTGCTACCATCACTACTGGATCAGGCGATCCGGTCTGAACCAGGAGCATTTCACCCCTGATTCAGCTTTTTATTTTACTTCACTAAGAACATTGCCTCTTATTCCAGTTTTTTTACTTTCTTTTTTTAAACACTTCACAACCCATGAAAGGGTGCCTCCTTTTTATCCCATTTCTGCTTGGTTTATTCAAGAGCCTTTTAGGATGAATTTTATAAAGGGCTCTTTGAGAATAAAATTATGCAATATTGACAATGTCTCCACCCACGTGCTGCCTTTTGTCATGTTCAAAAACACATCTGGGAGATTTGTGAGGGAGGTTTTACCTTTTCAGAATCCACGCTGATTTTCCTTTAGAGCAAAGGAAAATCACATAAGGTATAAGTTAAAGGATTTTTCCCCTCTTTTCAAAATGATTTCCAACAATTTATCTTGATCAGATGTGAGGTTGGATGACCTATAACGTTTTAGATTTCTCTTGGGCTCATTGTAAAAAACGGGTATCAGTTTTGTTGCATATCACATTGGCTCTTTGGAACTGAGCCTGTTTTCAGAGATTTAACTTCTTTTCTGTTAAGGTTGGAAATGGCAAATATGGATTCTTTGAGAGCAATCAGGAGCTGATGTTCAGCTGGTGTATAGTTCCTCAAGATGTTCTAGAATATCTTCTCTGCTTATCTAAAGTTACCTATTTCATTTTCTTTCCTGAGGGAGTCAGCATAAGCTTGCTTATCTGTCCTCTATCTTCTATAGTAAAGGCAAATGCAAAGGATTCATTCAGTTACTCTGCAGTTTTCATACAATCATCAAATGTCTCTTTTATTCTGTGACCCTCCTAAGATCCTCCTTCAATATGACTCTGTTTAACTTTTTAACAATTGAACCCCCGACCTGGTTTGCACGCTGCGGTGTACAAAAATGTGCTTGTTTGGTTTTGACTTAGTCTTGGTGCAAATCCAGTCAAGGTGGGTTATTCAATAAACCATACCTTAGCATGAAGGTTGAAGTTGGATAAAGTGTGCATAGCAGAGAACCTTTTTTTTAAAAAAAAAATAGACACTGTTTTGAAAATTGCAAGTCAGTATTTGCATTCTTCACTGCCAAAAAATGGGAGGGGGAGAGAAGTGGGGGGAAGGGAGGCGGAAATGAATAAGTCAGAAAAAAACAGAAGTGAAGCATTTACCATAATGAAAAATGAAAAAGAATGCCAACGTGTGGAAATACTTGGAAAAGCCTAGAAAAGCATTTACTTTATATCAGGGGTGTCAAACTCAAGGCCCGCAGGCAGCATCTGGCCCACAGGGTGTTTAGATCTGGCCCACGGGGCTGCCCTAGAAACAGTAAAGGACCAGCCTGTGGGGCCTCTGCCAGCAAAAACGGGCTCCCAATCCAAAACAGAGCTCTGTTTTCACTGGCAGAGGGTTGCAGGAAGCCGTCACAGCTGAAAACGGAAGCTGGGAGCCCATTTTCGCTGGCAGAGCATTTGGGCCGCCACAGGCACCCCAGCACGAGTGATGTCAAGCTGGCCACACCCACCCTAGCCTCATCCACCCCGGCCCTCGAGGTCAAACACAACCTTGATGTGGCCCTCAATGAAACCAAATTTGACACTCCTGCTTTATATGATGAAGGAATGCAGCAGCAGAAACAAATAGGTATTCTGGGCCTATTTGTGGAGTTTTTTCTGCTTTAGTATGGGGAGAGTTCATCTTTTATTAACAAGTTTAATCATACCTCTTGTTATAATGCAAGACAAGGTGGGCAGGCAAATGAACTGAAAGGTTGAAGATAATTAAAGGGCGGTAGCTCCATGGAAACACTTCAGGTATTATGTATCTCTATAAAATCCATGTCATGGTATGCGAGGAGAGGAAGGGATCTCTAGCATTTTTAAAAAGAAATTCTGCATTACTTTGATGTTAAAAGCAGTCATCTTTGCCTATTAAGGATTTGCTTGTTTACATTTAAAAAGCATTCTGTTGAGTCTGTCCAGCAAAGCAGTTGATCTTTTTTGTGCGACTTAAGATTTGTGATGATGTCATTCAATCTTCTCCACCTTCCAAATGTTCTGGAATTACAGCATGGAGAATGTCTAACCAAATATGGCCAACGGTTTTGAGCAAGATGAGTGGATGTGATGACCAGATCATCCCAAGAGGAAATTATTTAGACTTCAATTGATAAATTTATGGGAAAAAAAGCGGTCAACATTTTTATGCCTGTATTTCTTCCAGTCATGCTATTTGACATGGGAAAGATGACCATAGCATTATCCACCAAATGAGAACTTTGGCCAACGAGAATCCCTAGTAAAAGAAATATACATTTCTCATGTGTCAAAATGGGAAGAAAACACTAGTAAATTATTATATAACCCTTGGAAGAAGTGATAGCTATTAATTTAGTGTGAGGAATGTTTGCTGGCATAATCCTATAGCCATTTTTTACTTTCCTATATTAATCAATATACAATAACAGGACATAATGCCCCTCAAAAAAGAAAGACTGCGTTTAATTATTTGCATGGTTATCACCTAAATGTTTTATTTTCAATTTACACTGGCCTGGGAGAGGGAATTGGGCTAGCAGTTTGTAGGAAGGTATGATTTAGCTTTTCCACTATGATCCCATGGAAAATACCATTCTCCAGGATGTATGTTGCAGTTATTTAGCTTAATTTCTTCCACTGATGTTCATGGATGCTTTCTTCCACACCCATAAAATGCATGCAGATATGCCCTTCAACCAATTGGAGAGGGATGAGCTTCCTTTGTCTGTGTAACACAATTCCAGTGAAAATTACTGCCTTGGACTATTTTTTTTAAAAAAAACCTAACCACACAAGTAAACTATATAGTTTTTGTCTTTTCATTATTTAGTAGGTATCTCTTTGACAGAGGAGAATAAGCGAATGATCCAAAGAGTTCTAGAAATATCATTTTTCTATTCCATGAGAAGGATAGATAGACTTATAACATTATAATTTTACACTTATTATAAGGAAGTATGCAGAACTTTTTACCTTTTATTATAACTAGCACACAAAAGCCATCTGTTGAGGAACTATTGAATTGGATTGGATACTCAGTGACTAAGACAATCTTAATTCTGTGATTCTTTGATTCCATGAAATTCTCCTGCACGTTGGTGGGCAAAAATATCATCTGGATGGTTTTTCTCCAAAATTCCTCAAGATCAGGGCTCATCCCCACAGGTGTCAATAGCTCTGCTTTCAAAGATATTTAGTGGGAAAAGTTGCCTCATGTGGAAGACAGGAAGGCTAAAGATGCTTGGATAATGAAAAAGAGGATCTTTCCACACAAATCTTGCTTTATTTCAGTTAAAAAACTGAAGAACACCATGAACTGTTCCACAATGCTCTTCTCCTTTAGAAGGCATCTCAAAAACAAATTCTCTTCCATCAAATTGAGTGAGATCTGATAGTTAAAAAAATACAGGGTATTTGCCTGACACCACTTCAAAAATTCACAATGGTTTGCTAAATAAATGAGGCTGACAGATCACAACTTGGGGGTTTTATACTTACCAATGGCATAAGTGAAAATTTGAACTCAAATATCCTCTATGTAATCTAATATACCAACCACTGCATTATGCTGGTTTCTTCCTAGAAATCCAAAATACAGTAGATTACTGAAATGTTCCCTTTCAACTGTCTACTGCTATTTCTTTAGGGAATTCTTTTAAAAATAAGACTCAAACAGCTGTTGCTTATATAGTAGCTGCTTGGTTATTCCTCATTTCTGGATGGAAGGTAAGAAGCAATTTAAGGAAGAATGGAGAAAATGCCAGTTAACCAATTAGCCCTGAATGCATAGCTACTAGTTGGTTGCTCCTAGTCTAAGGAACGTTGTGCTCAGCAGTAGCAACTCTGCTTTATTATAAAAGATAGGAATGATCATTTCCCTGCTGTTTCCCAGGAACTGACTAACATTTACACAGGATCCAAGCAAGCTATTAAAAGGATGATGATCTCAGGGCAAGTTTCCCAAGCATCTCATTAACACCATAACCTGGATATTTAAGAACAGAAATTTCCTATTTTATTTTCATGTTTGTTTGGAGCATCCAAGCTCATGTTCTTATCCTCGGTGGTCATTCCTAACCATTTATGATCTTCAGCTTCCTGTGTCTTTGGGGTTAAAAAGCAGCAGCCAGGATGAATGTTGAGCACATCAAGCCACACATTATTTGGGTTTTGTGGTGAAACACCTGGCATCAAAATAAAACTCTGCAGACACTCTTGCATTTTGCAGCCTGGATTTTGAAGACTGTCATGTAGATGCAGATGCGTAAAAGAGACAGGGCTTGGATCATGATAATGTCCCTGCCCTCTTGCCTTTTTTGACCTCTTTCTCCATAAATGCTACTGACACTGCCTCCACTTAATATGCTACTTGAAAAAAAATGCCTAGGTACCTCAATGTTGCTGCTACTGGAATTTTTCACAAAGAGTGGGGACATCTTCGTTCTCTCCACTACAGCTCCGTTGTCCTATTAGGAAGAATCACATTTGGGAAACTTGATTGTAAAATCTCAATATTTTTCACGAGTTCAGGTTGTGCCTGCAGTTATTTTAAGATAGACTTGTTGAAGAAATCCACCACAGATTTCACTTGCAGACAATTGGCACAGTTTGCAAGAAAAAGCTCTGAAGCATGGGCAGAATTGAACAGGGCCAACTGCTCATCCATCTTCACGCAAACATTGATAACAGCTATAACAACAACAGAACAAACAAAAATACTAAAAGCAGATTAACCAACAATCTAGCCGAATGAGCACATATAAACTGGGATAAATGATTAAACTGGGCTTGAGCAAAGAGTTAAACCAAATTCATTAAAAAAAATCTGTACATTTATGAAAGAAATGAGTCTAAATTTGGTAACCTTTAATTCAATTATTAGGAATAATTCTTTTTAAAAACAAAATTACATATATAAATATACACACATACATTTTAATATATATACTGTGTTTCCCCCAAAATAAGACCATCTTATATTTTTTTGAACCCCAGAATAAGCGCTTGGCCTTATTTTTGGGGAGGTCTTATTATTTTGGGGCGCGTGGAGCAAGATGAGACTCCTCTTGTCGTCTTACCTGATTTCCAGCTCTGAGTTTAAATAGTTTTGGGGATTATTTTCGGGGGAGGCTTATTTTAGCGCATGCGCTCCAAAGGCCGATTGGGTTTATTATCAGGGGATGTCTTATTTTCGGGGAAACAGGGTATATATTTTCACATTTTAAAAAGTAAATGTTAGGGAGAGTTGCATTTAGACCTTGCTGTATAAAAGAATATTGAGAATGTTAAGGGGTGTAGATTTTCAAAGGGGTTGGGGCAGGGGTGAAAATCTACTGGTTCGAACAAACTGGTATTTCTGATGATCAGTTGTTTAATCATCTTAGTTGCTCTTCTCTGAACTTTTCCCAAAGTCATGACATCTTTTTTGTAATGTAGTGACCACTGCAGTTTTTATTTGTGGGTTTTACATATTGTCTTAAGGTTGGAATGCCTTGTTACATAGCTGAGGAGTACCGTATTTCCAAATCCTACCTCCCACTGGAGACAAGGGGGCCAAGGGAATGATCTGCAAGTAATAATATTTCCCCATACATTATTTCAGCTGGTCCCTTCATCCTGGCTATCAGTTCTACATCTGCTAGGCACTCCAAATGCAGACAATTGCATTCTACCTTCCTTGAACTTGCCAAGGACAGAATCCTTTAAACATTCTGTTTGGAGGGAGGTTGAGGTTAAGGCTGGGACTAGGGCCAAAATCAGTATTTGAGTGGCATCCTGGGGATTGCTTTCTAAATGGCAAATGAGGCTGTAAAAGAATCATTTTCTTCATTTACAGATTATTCCCCCCTATGGTAAGAAAAGAAAAGAGTGAAAACTGGGTTAGAAAACACGGAAGGTGTCATGTAAAGTTCTCTAAATGAGGCAGGGCAATTGCACAATAAAAGCCTCGTCTGCCAAATATCCAGAAAGAGAGCCAAAGAACAACTCCGATTTTGAATAAAGTCAATTATTGCTAAAGCATTACAAGTCTCTTTTCCAAAGGAAGCAAAGCCTAAGTATCCCACCTCCTGTTTATTTTTATAGTGGGAGTGAAGGTTTTGAAAAGCCATTATCTGGACTCTGTCCTAGAATAAGATTCAATATTTTTTCCCCCTTGTTTGAAATGGAGAAGGTTCTGTTAAATTAACAAACATCTGGCATTGTTAGTCAGGACCTGCAAAATATCTACAAGGAAAAAAAAAAAACCTCCAGCACTTCAATAAAATGAACAGCTGGTCTCAGCTCCCCACCACCCTCCGTCCTGTTTTTAACTAGAATTGACGGGATAAATTCGGAAGTTAAATGAGGATGAGAAAACGTTTCAAGTTATAGTTGCAAGAAATTTCTCAGCGTCAACTCATTGGCACTGTCAAAAAAACAGTAGAGAGCAGTGTGGAGCCATGGTTGAAACAGAAGGACCAACAGAAGTCTTAAGTGTGTGAAAGAAGGGAAGGGAAGAAGCAACTTCTGTGGTTGATGAATTGGTATCTCCTATTATGCCCAAATCTGTCTCCCTTGGTCCGCTGTGGTTCAATCTTTGCCAGCATGGCAATCTGTAATGAAGTTTTTCACTGTCCCCACCTTTCTTTCCTCTTAGACAGATACAGAGACTTTTGCCTGAAGGCAATCTTTTGTTTTTTGAAGTCTACCTGGGAATGTAGCTTTAGATGCTCACACAGGCACCCTGAAGGATGCTGTCATTGCTGTGTGAGAAAAAGGACCCAGAGTGTTGCTGGCTAGATCTGTTGTCTCCTCAGCCTCTCTAAAGAGTGCCTCCTTTTTGTTGTTGTTTCGGTTGTTTTTAATTGGGTGTGTTTTCTTGTTCTCCCTTCTGTTTTGTTTTTAGAATTCTGTCACACTGTTAATCTCAGTTTGGTTGCACTTGAATATAATTAAAGTCAAGAATGAGCACCATTAAAACAAAACACTGTTGTGTGAGGGAACGCATCTGTTGGAGCAGCATTGCTTGTCACTAAATGTGTACTTTCTTTTGTTCTAATTAAAAAGAAAGGAAGAAGTGAGCCAGAAAGATGTCCGTAAATGACACAATCTGGTCCCGTCTGTGTTTCATCATGTTGTAAGGCGATACTGCCCTTCCTTGCTCTCCAAACAAACTCATTAGCTTTGGTTAATTTATTAGCTGTGAAATAATGCAAACTTTCAAATGGGGTCCCACTGATTTTGTAATGTCAGATATATCTACCAATTAGGCCAGATCTTTGATATGCGGAAGAAATCAGGAATCTTCAGGACATTTATTTCTGAGCTGAATGGCACAATCAGATGTACAACATGGTACCATGGACATTATTTCTTCAAACTGAAAAGGAGGCCATTGCGAGTCTGAATAATTTTTCATCAAGTAACTCCAGGTAAGCAATTAGTGCAAAAAGGAGAAAACTTTCCCCCGACATTTTTCCCTCCCATGATATTTCAATTTCTTCCATTCACCATACTCTTCTGTACCGGGAGCAAATGTTCCCATCTTTTAAAAGGGACAACCCAACAAAAGCTATGTTGAAAGGTTCTGCGGATAATGTAATTGAATTCCACAAGTAATATATTGCCATGTCCTTAGAATCCTATTTTCTGAAAACATCACATGTCTGATATTTCAATATTCTTGTGAGTTTTAGAAAGCTAGTGTCTACTTCCACATATTCCTTCCTTTGTTGTATTCCTTTTCTGCTGCTAACTTTCCATAGGAAATTATGTTGCCCAGCATCTTCTATTTTAGCTTCAAACACTTGATCACCCCGATTCTACATAACTGACAACCAATACATGAAAAACAGCAGAAACAGAACCCCTCCCCCTGTGTTATCATTATTTCCCAATTGCTCATGGGGTGAGGGAAAACAACAGCATCAAATGACAGAGACCACCAGGCAATCAAAACTCCCCCCCCCCGCTTTAGCATGCATCACACACATTTTCAAAAGGGCAACATTGTGCTTGCCTCTGTAGTACCCCCTATTCTGATGATGTTGCCCCCCCAATTCCTTGTATATCCCCGCCAACATTTCTGAAGGGTAGAGGTGCAAAAGAGTCAATGGTGGGCATGGCTGATGGCTTTCAGGATGATTCACATCTCAGCCTTAGTTGGTGGAGCATGGTCTGGATTCCCAGAAGGGAGGGAGGGCATTCCAGAGGAGCAAGAGACCAACTCAATTTAGACAGTTTGTGTGGAAGAAAAAGGGTGAAGACGGCGCCTCCCTAATAGTTTCCACAGTATATGTTTATGGTGTAAGTTCAGGGGTGAAATCCAGCAGGTTCTGACAGGTTTTGGAGAACCGGTAGCAGAAATTTTGAGCAGTTCGGAGAACCGGTAGCGGAAATTTTGAGTAGTTCAGAGAACTGGCAGATACCACCTCTGCGTGGTATCTGCCAGTGGTATCTCTGCCCACGCAGGGAGGGAATGGGGATTTTGCAGCAGCTTTCCCTTGGACTGGGGTGGGAATGGAGATTTTGCAGTATCCTTTCCCTGCCACACTTACCACGCCACGCCCACCAAGACATACCACGCCCACCAAGCCATGCTCACAGAACCGGTAGTAAAAATAATTGGATTTCATCACAGTGTAAGTTGTCTGCTTTAATTTGGCAAGATTTCTGTCTATAGGTGAGGAACAATAAAGGAAACTGCTTAGAGAAGATTTTCAAGTGTCTTTCTTGTTTTTATAGCCTGACAATTTGCCACCTTACAGCCACTTCTGTAAAGCCAGCACTAGTTCCTTCTTTCCACTGAGATCTGAGAATGAAAAACAAAACAAACCATCTTTTAAGACAAAGCCACTTCATTACTGGAAAAGGGTGACAATCTCTATCAGAAAGGTGAAACTAATCTGATGCGATGTAAACATTTTTTTCCCAATCAGCCCAGTCCATATAGGTTTAATTTTGGCTTACATCTTCTCTTTTACTCTATAGGAAGTGCCTCAGCATTTGATGAAAGAGTCCTGTCCCCATTCATTTCCTATCTTTCTGAATTGCTTTCCCATTTCCTATCATCTGCACATAATCCTATTTTCTCCATTATTGTCTTAATACCAAGTATAGCACAAGATAATGGATAGGCACTGTAATAACAGTGTGGCCTGTAGGAGACCCTCCAGGGAAATATCTTTGATGCTGGTGGAATATTAATGTATTGCAGGTCCCTGATCTTCCTCTTTCACTTCATCTCCTGTTTTCTAAACTGCATAATGATTTTCATATACATGACAAAAGCAGCAAAGTGGGGTGGCGGGGGGTGGGGGGAGAAGAAGAGTTCACAAGGGGTCCGTGGTGCTCTCTGAGCTTGGCTGTTTTCCTGCAGATGTTTCATTATCCAAACCAAGTAACATCATCAGTGCTGGGCTTTAGCATTGATAGCACTAACATTGATGATGTTACCTAGTTTTGGGTAAGGAGACATCTGTAAGAAAGCAACCAAGCTCAGAAAGTACCAAGGGACCCCTCTTTTCAACCCTGAGCTACAAATATTTTCCTTTCTTGGAAGAGTTCATCGATGAGCCACAGAACCTTTGCTATGCAGTCGTTTCACTTACTTTCTGGCCATCATCAACTTTATGTGGATAATTTCCCATTTTCTCTGGATAGAAACAGAGATGAGGCCTATAACCTTTATACCGTGTTCCTTTAATCCAAATGGCCAACCAGACCCAGCATGGAAAGGAATTAAAATATAATTCTTCAATAATGCAACTATTGAGAGAACAACTT
Organism: Masticophis lateralis; assembly: GCA_030761175.1. NCBI lineage: Eukaryota > Metazoa > Chordata > Lepidosauria > Squamata > Colubridae > Masticophis > Masticophis lateralis. The sequence continues at coordinate 129,460,707 of JAUDYJ010000003.1, forward strand.
CTGGTAGATTAAAAACAAAGTACTTGATATCACTTAGCTGTTGGATATTTACGTCTGTAGATGTATGCATTTGTTTGTGTATTTTGTGGTCCTGAGATGCTTAATTGTCAACAGCACATAAATGGGACAAAAAAAAAATTCAGAGCAGTGGACACCATGCAGAGTACATTGTAATTACAATCTAGTACATATATTCTCATTGTTAGAATAAAAATAGAAATTATACAGCAAAAGCAGCCTTTGTTGTTCAATAGAATAGCACTAAGGTATTAGTGCTATTTCATTAAATTCCATTTCCTGTCTCTTTTTTTCTTTTTTTTAAAAAAGGAAGGGGGGAATTCAAAATTTACTTCCTGCAAATTTGCCCTTTAGGCAATGCAATCTTTCTTTCATTAGAGTTTCCTCTTTCACAGAATGTTCTTTGCTGATTATTCACCCTGTCACTTATGCACCTAAAAAGAACACATGGAAGGGTTGTACATCTCTGATAGCCTCCTGTTTGCCCAAAGTAGTACTGAACTGAAATAGTACATTTATAACTTTGGGACCCTTCTTTCTTTTGCAGGATGAAGCCTGTTGAATGTTGCAGAGAAGGATCACAAATTTCTATTGCCAAGATCACACCCATCCACTAATATCCAGCCCACATATTGTTCCACTGGTTCAGCTACAATAGCTGATGGGGCAACAACATGGATTGAACATCTCCATCACTCTTTCTGAAGAATGAGAAAGGAGTACACTAACTTAATCTTCCAATAGAAAGAGAGAACTTCTTTCTATTATATATGCTGTCTGGAGCATTAACTAGTCCTTGGTCAGTGTTTGAATGCAGATGTTTTCTTTTCTTGGAGTCAGATTTGACTCTGGCTGATTCCATGGAGAAGACATGTGGTGTTCTAGACCACATTTGTGGAAATGCTTTGACATTGTTTTTTTTTTTCCTAGACTGATAAAGGGTGATTCAACCCAAAATCACCCAGCTGGCTTCTATGTCTAGACTGAGGATATATTTTCTCATTTTTCTTAGTCCAGGACCTTAAACGCTGGACCAAATTAGCTCTGACTGTAGATATATACTCCTATGTAAACAATCCTCTTTCCTTTGCATCTTACATTTGTCCTTTTCATGGGGTGCATTTGGCAGTTATTAGGAAGAGATGAATGCAGGTCTTCAGCAAGAAACAGTAGGGGTGTGATTGAGTTGGGGCTTAAATCTTTTTCTCCATCTTAGCAAACAGTGATTTGGCGAGGTGTGAAAAGACAACAGCATACAAAAACTACAGCTCTTGACCACCAAGAGTTCCACAGGTAGATGACTGACTGGATATATTATCTGGAATATCACTGCTGTCTTGGTCTGCAGGACGTGAGTAACAAAAACAAGGATTGAGACTTTCTGGGTGTAGCTAAATTGAGATGATCTCGAGGGAAATAGGCAGGGCTGTTATACTGATTAAGCAAAGAGGACTGAAATGTACCCTAAAACCTTGGAAGGAAGATAGCATTTGAAAAAGACTCAGGCAGACTCCTCCCTGATTCATTGGGAGGTAAGAAGAAGTGGAGGTAGTCAATCTTTATTACATCCCACTTCAATAAAATAGAGTTCTAATCTTCTTGTGAAGCCAGTTTCTTGATATGTCACACTCCAAGGGACTGACAAGTTCTATAGTGGATAGGCATGGAAAAAAATGTCCATATTGTGTTTGGTGGAAATACTTTGGCTGTTGGAGTAGCATTAAAGTGGAAAACTAGCAGTAGCTCTGGCTCTGTTGAAATGAAAGCATTCATTTCTTCATATTGTTACTAATACAGTAGGTCCTTCATATTGAGACAACTATTATTATTATTATTAGCTTATGGCATTGTTACAGTAGCTAAGAGACCACAAAGGTATTGCAGAGTAATGATTGCCAAGGTACCAACACTGTTATAGGACATGCTTGTGCTCTTCCTAAGGGACACCACAGGAGGGTGAGCTGGCTTTGCATTGGGGAAAAAGATGAGAAGCTCTTCCTGTAGTGTCACCCAAGGCCCCTCCCTCCCCAGAGCTGCCTCACAAATGGACACCACAACTGGAAAGGTTCAGAGCCATCAGGGTTCTGACTGCTTACACAGAGCACAAACTCACCTCCCCAGCAAAAGGATACTTATCTATGTACTCCATGGGTATCAAACTTGTCCTGTCAATGTGACGTTTCATGATATTTCCCCCATTCGCAGAGCAGGGTAGTTATGGCCTGTGTGTGACGCATCTGGCCTGCAGGCTGCCAGTTTGACACCTCTGATCTACTCGCATAGGGCATGCTTTTAAATTGTTAGGTGGACAGAAGCTGAGGTGAGTGACAGGAGCTCACTCTGCCATGCAGTGCTTGGACTCCAACTGCCAAAGCTGAGACTATCTCCAGCATTATTAAGCCACTGAGCCTCCGCGCCTCTATACTGAGACAACTCTGTGAGCTATATGCTGTTCTTATGTGAGTCATACAGAATTTTTGTATGTATTTCCATTATATAATACAAATAAAGCACTCTAAACACATGCAAATGTGAATCATTATTTGCAATGTTGGGTAATTTATTGCTTAGATACAAATGTGGATGAAGGTTTCCATCCACATTTTGTTCACACAGGTAGCATTTAACAGCACAGCACAATTGGGGAAAATCTTGGCATGTTACACAAGCAGACAATGAAATGGCTAGTACAGTTCTATCATTTAACCATAACTGTTATATTGCCTAGATTGGTGTTTCTCAACCTCAAAATTTTAAGATGTGGGGATTTCAACTCCTGGAATTCCCCAGCCAGAAAAGAGCCCCCCCCCCTTTATTTTTAACTAGGTATCAAAGCTTGTAACTGTAATTCAGAGAATCAGTACAACTGAATGGGAGCTGGAAATCATGAAAGAATAATAGTAGTGAGCAGGAAAAAAAAAACACCTTAGGATGGTACTAAATTAAGAAGCTGGAGAAGGAAGGAAAAGCAAAATTTTGCTTTGTGTGGTTTTGTTTGGAATCTTGACAGCTGGTGAAAAATCTCGCGGCCAAAATATATGCAAAAACTTTATTAATGGGGATCACCATTCATCCTTCTTAATATGGAAGGCTGCTTAATAATCTCACCATCAACCTAGGCTCCTAACAATACACCCTTGCATATTAGCATGAATTATGTGTTCACAGGATGGTGGTAGCAATATCATGCTGTGGTTGGTCTAGTGCTGCTGCCTGAACTACACTATACCCGGTCTATTAAAAACAACCCTGCTATTGACGATCAATCATTACAGATAATATCTGCAAAGAGATTATTTCAAATGAAAATAACTGGCATGTTCTCTCTCTCTCACTCAATCTCTCTCTCTCTCTCTCTCTCCCTCCCTCCCTCCTTTTAGTACTGAGGCAAGCAGCAGAGAGGAAAGGAAACAAAACAAGAGGCGTCCAGTTTAAATAGCAATAAAAAGAATGCTGAGTATAAATGGAAATGTCAGCCTTGCAGAATAGCAGAGGCCAGGGAGAATTAAGAGAAAGAACCAAGAGACTAAAACCACCATCAGAGAGTAGAAACAATTCTGCCCTTGAACAGAACTGGGCACCATCTCCCTCCCTTCAGGGTCTGGTGGACATCAGCATCCCGGGCCCTGGAGTAGCTGAGAATATCTGCTAGAGGGTAAAAGCTGATGATGAATAAAAAAAAGAAAAGAAAAGAGAGAGAAGAGAGAAGAGAGGAGAGGAGAGGAGGGAGAGGAGAAGAAAGAAGAGGAGAGGGAAGGGAAGGGAAGGGAAGGAAGGGAAGAGAAGGGAAAACCCATCCCAAAGGAAGAAAAAGGTTGAAGCAGGAAAGGAACAGACAGACTGTCCGTGTTCTCCTCTGACATTTGGTAAAACATAACGTCGTTTCCAAAGAATGAATTTGATTCTTGGTCCTTATAATGCTGTTATTTCGGCTGTTTGGAAAGTGTGGCACTGGGGAACAGGCCTGTGATTGAATTATAATGCCTCTGCATTTAAACCGGGCTAGGCAAGGAGGCATAATTGAATATGCAGCTAGGAGACATCACAATCAACTGCAGCTTCGTTTAAAAGCCCAGAAGGGTTCGGTTGCCTGGCTGTGTGGCTGTCTCAGTCAAGCTGCTTTCCTGCCACATGGATAGGCCTGCTGCTGACACAGTTAGTGTCAGGAGTCCAGAGTGAGAGGAAACCTTACAAGCAAGGTGAAATAGGGACAACAGGGAGCAAGACCTGTTATTAGAGAAAAGGAGAACAATGTTTTAACGTCTCTGAGGCCAGTGCGGGTTGAGTTATTTATAATATTGGTTATTGGATAAAAGTCTTCTCTGGTTTCATGACCCAATGGTATAAAACATATTTTTTGCCTACCGGTAGAAAAAGATGAGATCTTAATGTAAAAATTGAAAACGAACTCATCAGTAACAAATGCAATCCCTCCCTCTGTTTTTTTTTTTTCAGCTAAAAAGAGTTTTAAAAATCTGCCTTAAATACAGCAGATGGAGACAACTGTATATTGGAAGAGAATTACACTAAACAGGTGCTACTGAGAAGGTGCTATCTTAGATGCTTGCCAATGTTTCAAATTTTGATGACAGGGTTCTTGTGATGATCTCAGCATACCTTCAACTCCTTGCTGCTTATTCCACTCTACTATTCGCTCAAGAATGTTTGGAACAGTAGCATTGATGACCCTTATCCTCCCATTCCAAACAGCTAACCCATCAGGAGCCCACCTAAAATCAGACAACTATTTGGATTTCTCCATAGCTACTTGGCTCTAGTCTCAATCTTTGAAAACTATCTTGAGAACCAATGTAATATATTGGCTAAGATGATGGATGAAAAGACCCAGTTCAAATCTATCCCCAGCCATGAAAATTCACTATGTGGTTTTGGATCAATCACGCTCCCTCTCAGCCCAGTTTATTTCACAGAACTGTTATTCTGGGAATAAACCAGAGATCTCCATGTAAGCTGACTTGAGCTTTGGGAAAAATGATGGAATAGAAATCTAACCATAAATCAGTTTCTCCAACTCTTAATATGTAGAGAATCTTTCTTGATATTTCAGTCATAAAAATATGAGGCTATTTGCAGTAACAGGTGTGGTAATATATGAAGGCATATATGGTGTGAGATAATGAAGATCACCTATGAGGCAACATATGGGATGGAATGATCTATTGCAGCTGACCACAATATCTTTGTTCTTTTTGGGGGTGGAGGAACCAGTCTTGTGTCCTGTCAGAGTTTGTTGCAGCACACACAAGCAGACTATTAAGCAGGATTCAAAACTTCTTTATATACATAATAATACATAAGGCATACAATATCCTTGTAGGTTTTTCCACATTGTAGAGAAGAGAAATACCAAGTTCAAACACAGCACAAAATGGAGATGGCAAAATGGAGGAGGAGAGAAGCTAGAGCCCTCAAGCTTATATACAGAACAATTAAACCATGCCCAGGCTCCAAACTGTCTCTTATGGCTCCATACAACAAATGCTATGCTTCAGCTACCAAGCAGTCCCCATTGTACAAAGCTGACCCAGTTGCCATGCCCTATTCCAGCTCATGAATATACTGACATGTCCTGGCATAAGGTGTGATTTTTGTCAATAACATGAAGCATTGGCAAATCACATGCTAGATTTCAAATATAGTAAAGTATATAAACTCTCTCCAACCTAGTGCCTGCAGATGTGTTTAGCCAGCATTACTTGAGCAGACTGAGGGATTAGGGATAGCCTAGTCCAGTGATGGCTAACTTTTTTGCCATCGTGTGCCAGGAGAGGAGATGGAGGGATAGGGGAGGTTCGCACACGTGCATGCCCACACCCATAATTCTATGCACCCTGCCCTGCGCATGTGTGCGCAACACCCCGCCAGTTCCTGGCACGCGATGGTTTGACAGGCCCATTTTTCTTTCCTACCTGACTCCAGATCCTCTCTATGCATCTTGGAAGGGCGAAAACAGCCTTTACCACTCCCTCGGAGGCCTGAAAGGGCCCATTTCCCAATTCCTGGTGGGACAGAAAGTGACTTTTTTTTTTTGCTGTCCCAGCCTCTCTAGGAGTTTCTGGAGGCTGGGGACAGCAAAAAATGTCACTTCCTGTCCCACTGGGAGTTGGGAAATGGGCCCTTTCAGGCCTCTGGAGGGCCTCCGAGGGAGTGGTAAAGGCTGTTTTCGCCCTCCACAGATACATAGAGAGGATCTGGAGCCAGGTAAGAAAGAAAAACGGGCCTCCCCCCCGCCCCGGCCCTCTGGAGGCAGGAAACAGCCTGTTTCCCTACTTCTGGTAGGCCTAGAAGGCCCCAAAATCAGTTGGCTGGCATGTGCATGCGCCCCAGAGCTGAGCTGGCATGCCCACTGATATGGCTACGCGTGCCACCTGTGGCACACGTGCCATAGGTTCGCCATCATGGGCCTAGTCCAAAGTCTCTGGGTATCACTACGTTGTGGAAAAACAGCTCTGCATTTTTCTGTGAAAAGGAAGTTGATCTATGGACCATGTGAGCATCTGAGTCAGCAGCAGTTACTTTCTTTTAACTCTCTCTCTCTTTCTCTCTCCTAATTACTCTAAGTACATTTATTACACTTACTGGAATTGACATTTCATATTATCATTTCATATATTATGTTGGGTGCTCAGCAAAAAGAACTCTGAAAAGACTTCCCTTCAGCCTTAGGAAATCACCTTTTCTGACTAAATTGGTAACAAGGCATATCCAACAAATAGCTTTAAATCATTATTAAATAATTATTAAATAGAGTGCAATTCTCAGTTGGCTTCTTAATTGCCTGATGTACTATGCTGTTTATTTAGGGAAACTCAACCTGCTTTTGTTTAGCCTTGCTTTGCATTACATGGGAAGCCAACAGCTCTGACTGGCCATAAAATGTAATGAAATTATACAATTAGTACAGGCTGTCTGCCTGCTGAAAGAGCATTTGATGAATTGATTTCTTGGAGACTTCAAACAGAAAGATCTCTAAAACCATTCAGTTCATAAGAGCAAGTCTTTAGGCAGAGACAAGCTTGTTAAACACAGAATATGGATTTGTCCAGGCTCACTAGCTGTGGCAATGCTTTATATGGTTTTGATTATAGTGGGGGTAGTTAAAGCATGATTCACAAACACACAAGTGGTTGAAAATATATAGAGAGAACAAGCAACCCCCACCCCCTCATTCTATCGCCTCCTTTTTCTAGTCTTCATGGAGAAGAAGAGTTATATTCATGAATAGTCCAAGACTTTAAGAAAGTGCATCTCAGATTGCATGGAGACTGCTCTCTCTCTCCTACCCCCTTCTCTCCCACTCCCATTCTCATTCTCACTTCCCCTCCCCCAAGTGAAAAGAAATACAGGAAAAAAGGAAAAAGAAAGGGTTCAGGAAAGAAAGTGCAAGAAAGAAAGGGGGAGAGAGAGAAATAAATATAAGGTATATGGTACAGATAGTAAGTAAAAAAATACACTAAAATCTTACTCAAAGATTAATATCTGTGTTATTTCCATAATCCCATATAATTAAATTTTCATTTCTTTCAGTTTCTCACAAAAGTCCAAAATTGGTTTCCAAGCGGGGGGGGGGGGGGGGGAAACCATTTTGTCAATGTGGTTTCTTTCATCAAGGCTGTCAATTTCATCATTTCTGCCAATTTCATCAGCTTCACCATCTGTTCTTCCATTGTAGGTATTTGTAAATCCTGTCACAGCATTGTGCAAACCATGTTAGGAAAGCTGAACAGACTGTTTCAATGCCTGGGCCTCATAGCTGCATCCTGGAAGTAGCTACCATTTTGGAGAAGCCATGATTCCTTGTGGCAACTCAGAAAATGATATCCCCTTCAGAGATGCAGCCAGAAGGTTCAGAGATGCTGGGGAATAGAATGGCCTGCCCTACTTCCCCAATGTGAGGTTCATATCTTCAAAAGATAAAAGGATGATAAGTTGTGTGGGGTACCGAATTGAGGGTGGACCTGGCAGAGTGGGAAGCAGACTCAATGCTTAACCCAAAGGTGCTTTTTTCAGGAGGCAACTGGACTTTCTTGTTTTCTTTGAAGATGTCTCGCGTCTTGAAGAAGCTTCTTGCATGAGAAGCGAAACATCTTCAAAGAAAACAAGGAAGTCCAGTTGCCTCCTGAAAAAAGCACCTTTGGGACAAGCATGACCTGGATGACTGAGAATTTCCATAGATATTTGTGCTCAATGCTTAAATGGTACATCAGTCATCAATATTGAATATTGTCTGAATATTCAATATTGTCTGAAATGAAAATAACAAAATATGAAAATAACATTTGAGATACAAAAAAAAATCCATTTTAATCACAGAAATTCTTCCCAATGACAAATGCATTTTCTCCATCTCTCATACCGAGAGATATTAAATTATGGAACTTTGTTCCAGTTCATAATTTAACATAGTTATTTGAAATTACATATAATTCCTACTAGTGAAATTAACCCTCAATTATTTAACCCTTTTCTCAATTTTAAAACCAGATTTCTTCATCAAAACATCTTGATCTTGTGCAGTCATATTTTTAACCAATATCTTTGTTTTCTGGTTATTAATCTTAAACCTAACATGCCAAAATAATATTTTTTTTCATCAAAAGTTCAATCCCTTTCAGGGGGTTCCTGCAAAATCAAAACCAAATCATCAGCAAATGCTCTCAATTTAAAGCTTCTATTTTTAATTTTTAGGCCCATTATATCTTCTCATCTTGTCTAATGTCTCTTTTCAAAACTTCAAGGACCCCCCCAAAAAAAACAACAGGAGACAAAGGATAAACTTGTCTTGTCTCCCTCTGGATATTACATGGTTTAGTCAAATTACCATTAACTATAATTTGAACCTTTTGTGATGTATTTATTGGCTTGCTTCCATTGAAGAAAACTCCCAAAAGTCCATGTCTTTCAGCACTTTTAAAAAGAAGGACCAGTTCAAGTAGTGAAAACCTTTCTTGGCATCTAAAAAAATAATGCGGACCAAATGACTAAAGAGAATCTTTAAAGAGATGAATAAATCCAAAGTGATTAAGAAATGTGAAGGTTGGTTCAAGTGTCGATAAAATTGGTTGTGAATTTGATAAGAATCCCTGCCCCCCCCCTTCTGCTCAATTTACAGGCCAATCAAGGAAACCCACAAGGTTCAAGTGGGTTAATTTTGGTTTCCTCTTTCAATCTGGAGGAAGAAGACCCCCCACCCCCCCATGTAGGGAGCAAAAGAAGCTTGTTGTTTTCTCTGAGAGTATGGCAGTATCTAAGCCACCATTTTCCTCACAAGAAGTCCATTTGTTCATTCTTTCATGGAAACCAGTGTAGAACAGCTCCTCTTCTAGCCTCCTAGCTGAATACCTGGTGGTAAGGGGAATCAGAAAGCAATAACAGCATGTATTTTATCTTTGCTACCTAGTTCACATCTTCACACATTCATATGGGTGACTGAACTGCATTTAACACTTGTATCTTAAAACATTGGATAATCTGGGGATGACCAGTGTCTTCATTACTTGAATGATCATTGCCTCAACGTGACAATTGAGGTGTGGTCAGAATGCTATATCATGTTAACTCTGAATTAAAAGTGCTATCATCTTCTGTTTTGTTTTATTTTGTGTTGCTGCTGAAATACAGGCAGGCAAGGAAACATAGACATTACTTTGTCTTCCAACAAACAGAAACTATAGTGATTGCTTGATAGATGGTAATTGGCCAATGCCAAGCTACCTGAAAATGGAAAATAAATAAATAGATAAACCTTTTCACTGCCTAAACCTTACACAGAATCAGTCATACAGATTTTTTTTCTCATTTAGAGATTTAGGGTGCAGAAAAATATTTTTTTGAGGAATGAGGACAATCTCAAACTCCTTATCACTAACATGCTAGATATATACTCATGTTGTGCTACATATCTGACAGTCAGTGATGTGTTTTATAAAAGATTCCTTGCTCTTCCTGCCCTACTGTGAAAACCATCATAATGAAGATTAGGTTAGTCCAGGTTGGATATTCATATTAGCTCTTAGAGGTGAAGGAATAAACATTAATCCATCTTCATTTTTAGACAAATAATTTTAGATTAGAAGAGAGCCCAGCTTGAAGGCTAACTCCACATTTTTTAAGTTGTTATAATCAATCCCACTAAAATGTGTTCATTAGGAGAAAATTCAGAATAATTTATATCACAAATTATAGGGATCCATTTTATGTGGAAACATAACTTGCAAAAAGTGGGCACCATTTGTGGGAAAAGAATTTCATGAAGTCTATGTGAAGTCTATATACCTATATGAGAAGTAATACAGTATTACAGAAATACACATGACATACAGATGTTTTAAGATAGAAGCGTTAAGTGCACTTTAGTAACCCATTTGAATGTATGACATGGTTGCCGAATTGGATCAGAAACGTTTGTTTTGATGAAAATGAAAACTCTAGGAAAAATGAAATTGACAGAATAATAATTCATTACACCGGTCTTATTGGCACCCGAAGAATAAGCTACAATCAAAACAACAAAATGGTTGATTAAGTTGGGACGAAGGGTCAGGGCAATATCCTGAAATTATGATTATATGCTACATTCCCACTCGCTCTTCCTATCCCCAGACACATTTTGCCTATAATCTTGTACTGAACTTGTGTGGAAAATCCATCCTTTTAACACTGGCAACGCAGGTACAAAAGGTTAATGTGTGTTAAGAGATAATCGATCTACATTAAGTGATATTGAGCCTGCACCCCTATTGAATGGGAGACATGATAGAAGCGCAAGTTAACTTGAGAAAGAAAGATGAATCGCTCTCAAAGTTTCTAGATTTTCCTGCTGTGAGATCCTATGGATGTACCTCAGTTTTTAGGGATATTGCAGTGATAAGAGAGACAGAGAACTGTGATATGGAATTGATATCTAATATATAAGGCACAACCAAGGTTCTATTTGCTATATGTTGGAATAGAAGCAAGATTGAGGAAGAGTGGTCAAATATTTAAGAGAGGAACTGCTACTACAAACACTATAGAGAGGGTTTTTTTAAAAAAATCACTTTTGTGTGTGCAAACACACACACACACACACACACACTTTTCTTTTTTTGGAATGCATGTAGCAAGACACACATTCTCATTGATACAAATCAGATCTTTGTGGTAAGACCATGATTCTAGAAGGTCCCCCAGTGAAAACGCATCAGGAAAATCCTTCGAAAGCCGAAAATACTTTTATTTTAGAAAGCATTTAAAAGTACAATATCTATATTTATTGCACTAATTTTAACGTGTAACAATTTATCTTTGTTATGTTTTCATTTTTCAAAAGTGCCCTGCATTGTATTTTATTTCTCCACTGTTGTTTTCCAAAATTAGCTACATTAAAATAATGCTGAATACGGCTTTAAAACACTGGAGCACGCTATCCAAATTTGTTATTAAGATTATATATTCTTTGTTACTGCTTTTAGAAATTGCTTGCTCATTATACTTGTATGTTTTATTGATTATATGATATGGTTTTATGCTTATGCTGACTGCGGCCCTGGGGACTGTTAGCAGATGAGTGAGATTTACAGTTGGTTGCCATTAAATGGGCAACTGTAATATAAATTGGGCGGGGGGGGGGGAGATGGAAAACATGCTGAGAGAACCGAAGGCTGTCAGAGTTCCTGGACATCCACAAGATAAATTGGGATTTAAAAAGTCTGAGCAGAGTAAGCCCATGGAACTAGAAAGGAATTGTAATAGAGAAAATCTACCCTGCCTTACTCCAGCTGTAGAAAGTTAAACAGTTCAAAGAGATGATAAACAAAGGTTTAGAGCTCTACTTCCAAATGGGACTGCAGTAGATTCAGCGATGATATCGAGGTGTGACCAAATGCAACAGAGAAAGAGGCAGCTTGATTCTACAGGTGATCCTTGCTTAATGATCAGTCATTTACCAGACTTTTGAAGTTATGATGGACCACTTCAGAGCTACTTACAACTCAGCTCTGGGTTTTGACAACTGCAACCCCATCCCCACAGTTATCTAATTACATTTTAAGCACTTGGTAACCGGCTTGCATTTATGGATGTTTGCAAGGTCCCAAGGTCATGTGTCTGTGACTTTTGGTGGGTTTTTGCTGGTTTCCAGCATTTATTTCTGGTTTCTGGCAAAAAAACACACATCCCTCATCCACTGAAGAAAATGGGTTTGCTGAATGCCTGCCACATTCACTGTTGTAAGAAAGGTCATAAAATTGCAGTCAGGTGCTGACCCACTTAATGACTATCACAGTTCATGATCATAATGCTGGGCTCAGTTACAGTTGTAACTCGAGAATTACTGTATTGCAGTCTCACTTTTTTTTCACACAATATCTGAGGCAGTGTCTGCCATGTCAGAAATGGTATTGGTTTTCTGCCTTGGATTACAAAGATGCAGATTGTGTGATTGTTAGAAGAGATGCCTGGGGTTAGGATGGAATAAAGGCACCAAACCCAGCACACCAGAAGGAGTTGGGAATCTTTTAACCAACAACCCTGCACTGTTTTTAGAGGTGGAGGGGCAGTTTTGTTTCTTTAGTCAAATCTATTTCATCCAGTTTATAAAGACACCAACTCAAGTCATTTTGGAGGGCTTACAATAAAAGAGCTCATGAATTCCCTCCAATAAAGCAGCAAGATCAGATAAAAATAACAAAACCACAAAGCAGCCAGGCCTAATAATAAACATATAACTAAAACGAATTCTTGGGACCTGGAGAAACCTTGTTTAAAGGGAGACAGGACCGGGGCAATACAAACTTCTGGTAGAATACCACCAGATGGTGCCATAAGAGAGAAGGCAATGCAATCCCATCCAGAACAAAGATGGTAAAAATCCCATATACCAGAAGAATGAAGAACCCACAGTCACCCTCTCTTGTCAGAGTTGAGTTTAAGCCTGTTCTTCCCCATCCAGATGTTCACAGTCTGCAGACAGGTAAGACAAAACTTTGGTAGTATCACTTGGTCAGTCTTGGATGCACACTGATAATATTATACCCCATATTGACAGATAACTTCAGCAATTTCATCTAGAGGTTAAATAGGAGAGATGAGAGGGTCAAGCCCTGAGGCAACCTGCAGATAAAAGATTGAAGGTTCGGCTTCTCCCTTCTGCCAAAATTGATTGCTCTCCTTTCTCTTGGGCCGCTTACAATCTCAACATCATGCTTTATTCTTCTAATCTCCATAGCTTCTAATCTCCACCATGATTGAGGATATCAAAAGCTGCTGAAGGATCAAGAAGAACCACACTCATCCTGACTCCACTAGATATTATTGGGAAGTATGTTCAATGCCTTCTCTGTATTGTACACCATAACCTCACTCAACTAAATATTCATCATTCCTTTGACCCATTCTCACATATACTATGCACTATGTATCACTTCCTTCCTCTCAAGAAATTTTAATGAATGAGGAAGGGCATGGATTTAATAAACAGATGGTTACATTTTTTAAAAAAAATTGATTTATATGCTGCCCTTCTCTGGAGACTCAGTGCGCCTTACAATGCGTTAAGCAATAGCCTTCATACTTTTGTATATTTATACAAAGTCAGCTTATTGCCCCAGAGACTAGGTCCTCATTTTACCTACCTTAGAAAGGATGGAAGGCTGAGTCAATCTTGAGCCTGGTGAGATTTGAACTTACAGTAATTGCAGACAGCTGGTGTTAATCACAATGCTTTAGTCTGCTGAGCCACCAGGCTCACATTGATAGAACTCAGGATCTTGTCCACTTCCTCTGGAATTATAGAGTTAAAATCTCTGAGATGACATGACCAAGCGAGGCCTCAGTCAATTTACTAGGATTTGCCTACAAAGCTGAGGAGATATGAAGCTATCAGATAAGTACTATTGACCAGAAAGGACAATGCAGTTCACCTGAGTTTTTTTTCTGAATACTATTTATTTATTTATTTAGCGTATGGCTGGTCACACACAACATTAAAACACTTCATCCCTGCAGGTTAAAACAATAAAAACAATAAAAAAAGCAGTAGGAAAACCTAAAAGGAAAACAGAAATAACATTTCAAAGTTTGATGTCGAGTTTGGAGATCCAGTCAGTAGCTGCCGTTGTTATGCAGAGGAATACTAAATACTAGTATTTTCTGAATACTAAAAACAAGGAATGAAAACCTTTCCTATAGACTTTGGAAATGTTTCTGATCTAGAAATAGTTAGAAAAGCCACTGGTCAATCTGTTTTATTTTCACCGTGAAATCAGAACTCCTGATGGATGGAAAGCTTGATTGTATGGAAGTAGCCAAAGTGAAATATAACTTTCATAATTACAGTATAAGTTTTGCAAAGTCATCTGATCAAATGTGAAGTTTTAGTGCTTTATGTATTTTCACAGTCTGTTATGGTACTTGGAGTACACTTATTTGCTCTTTTAAGTTAAGTGCCAAGAATATGACACAATATTAACCCAGTGGTCCTCACCCTTGATAACTTTAAAATGTGTGGGCTTCAATTCCCAGAATTCCCCAGCCATTCAAACAACAGACAACAGAACTTCACTGAGCTTATTATTCTAGATAAGCAGGTCTAGAATTAACAACAACCGTGAATGGTTTTAAAAAGAATAGGAAGAGTTTGGACTAGTTTGTATCTACCTCTGTATAATAGTATAGAAAGTAGTGATATCATGCAACCATCTGTCCATTCAAAATTATGCCAGTAGGACATGTGCTGACATTCAAATAAGAGGATGAAAGATTTGATGATTAAAAATCCAAAATACTGTGTAATATTTGTCATAAAATATACTTCACTGGAACAATCTCTTTTAAAAAAGAGATGAATAGGAGAGATTCCTTACAGAGGACGTATTGGAAACAGATCACCTCCCCCCACCCCAGGGATTTCATGAAGATTAAGTATATTTTACAAACTCTTTCAGTACAAAGTTGCAGTGCGGTATTCCATTGTGACCAAGGCATTTCATTTAAGCAGCGATATTTCTTTCCTGTGCTCAAAATAGCTTCTCTTGTGTCTATGACTTTTCATCCCTTTCAAAATTTCATGCTTCTGCCTTAATTTGCTGCCGCCATTTATCAAGAGACACTGTTAAGTCTTCAAGAGTTGCTTGAAATGGGGAGAGCAACATTAGGCGTGAACTAAATTTTTTCATTCGAGAACTTTGGTTTAAAAGTTCAATGCATATGGCTGCAGGGGTGGAGAAAATTTAGGAAATGCTATTTTGTCAGGTGGCTAGAAGAAAAATCTCTAGAAAGAAATACATTTCTGGTGTGACTCAATATTTGTGCTAAGAAGTAGAATGACATGTACTTCTTGTTTAAAATAAATGTGTACAATTGTAGAAGACTTTCTGATGCCATTGTTTCCCCTTTGGAAGGAAATCAGACCCACCAGCATTCTTCTCCTTCAGAAAACCCTGGAGTACAGGTGCCTCTGGAAGAGGAGATCATCAATCATTAAAATAATTTTATGGAACGTTGCTTAAAAATAAATAAATTCCATAATTTTTGCAACAATCTGGTAGTTTTGTGATTGTTTTACCACAGCAATATGGTTTTAGTGATCAATGGGTACCTAGTTTATTATTTATTTCTTTAGTTAGTAGCTTAATTGCTGCCCCATCCCTATAGCTTTCGGTAACTTATCTAAAAATAGAAATATATTGCAATAAAACCTGGTAGCCCAAAGCATTAAAGTAACTTTGGAACTGTGCTAAAGAAGCTGAAAACAAAGTCCTTAAGCATAGCCGGTCCCAGAGATGTATCCCAGAAAATAAATAAAAATAAAAGAAATAACAAATGAATATTAACTGCAACTTAAAAGGAAAGGGATCCCAGCTACATTCATAGTATTCTGGTATTTAACTTGCTTAGTTTGTTTTTCAGCATGTAACATTTTAATGTTTGTACCTGTTTTAATGGTATTTGTAAGGCACACAGAGTCACTTGACAGTGCGATGGGTGGCATATACATTAAACATACATACATAGCATTTAAGATGAGGCAGAGGGAGGCAGGAGGCCCACCTCCATACATGATTCTAGCCTATTTAATAGTTGCCAATAGCATTTTCCAATATAACCTTGTAAGTGTGCTAGCAATAGCTTTATTAAAAATAAAAAAAGGACATTAGTGCTACAGTGGAACTATTATGTTCTACACAAATGTTCAGTGACATCTTGTAGCCCTGCTTATTTTTCTTTTCTTTAGAGGATGATATTAAATGAATGTAAGGGAAAATGTTATTGCACACTGCATGAATACAATTATTCTGTGACTAAACAATGTGACTTTATAAAATGTGCATAAGTGTTGGTAATAAACATGACAAAATATCGCTGCAGCTTGCTTGATTAAAGCATGCTTCTCTGCCAAGACAATATTTTCATTGTTTCTTTTGTACTCATCCTTCAGCTGTCATGTTGCGAGGCACTCTCACGCTTGTATTTCAGACCACATACAATTCTATTTTCTGGATGCCTCTCCTCCTAGATCAGGAGTATCCAACCTTGTGAACTTTAAGACTCCTGGACTTCAACTCCCAGAGTTCTGGAAGTTGAAGTCCACAGGTCTTAAAGCCACTAAGGCTAACACCCCTATTCTAGATGATAATTAATCTTGCACCCCATCATTTAATACAAGGTGGCATTTCAATGTCAAAACATAATACAACAATTCAATAGATAAGATATATACAAAATAGCAACTATAGCAATCTTGGTAGGAGCCACTAAAAAACAGATAAGATAAGAAAACAGATCATATTGAACATGTAAACCTCAGAAGAGAGTCCTGACTTACTGCCATGAGGACATTAGGTAAATGCCAGATGAGCCTCTTCTTTGAGCAGGAGCTTCAAGTCCAGGGAAACATCCATACTGATCCAACTGTGCATCAGTTCTGACCAGGAAGTGATACTCCATTCAGTACTAAAAATGGAAAATCCATGGGACTAGGAGAACCAGAAACACATAGTCACTAAATCTTATCAACCTATTCCTCCTCATCCAGACACTAACAACCATTAGTCTTTGGTCAGTCTGGGATTCAAAATATACAATGGTTATCATTAGCATTGTTAGAGATGGATAACCATGTATGTGAAACAGAAATGATATATATATATATATATATATATATATATATATATATATATATATATATATATATAGAGAGAGAGAGAGAGAGAGAGAGAGAGAGAGAGAGAGAGAGAGAGAGAGAGAGATGATAGATAGATGATAGATAGATCGATAGATAGCTAAATCACGATAGATAGACAGATCGATAGATTGATAGATAGATCAGTAGATAGATGTATCGATGGATAGATAGATAGATAGATAGATAGATGATAGATAGATGATAGATAGATCGATAGATAGCTAAATCACGATAGATAGACAGATCGATAGATTGATAGATAGATCAGTAGATAGATGTATCGATGGATGGATGGATAGATAGATAGATAGATAGATAGATAGATAGATAGATAGATAGATAGATATCAGTACTAAAAATGGAAAATCCATGGGACTAAGAGAACCAGAAATACACTAGCTAGCTAGCTAGATGATAGATAAATAGATGATAGATGATAGAGAGAAAGAGAGAGAAATAGATAATAGACAGAGACAGACGGACAGACAGACAGGGACAGACAGATGATATATATAGAAGAAGAACCAGAACCATTGCAGCATTACCATCCAGAGGTTGGTAATGAGCAATTTGAAGGAAAACAGTCTGAGATTAAATCCAAGCAAGGCAGAGGTGATATTGTTGCCAGTAGAAAATCTAGATGAGATAAGAGATAAGATAACTTTTATTGACATTTTTTTTTACTGTGAGCACACTGGCACCATTAAAAATGACATTCTGTTGCTTGCTGGATTAAGAGTTGGGATTTGGTTTGCCTGGAATGGCATTGTCTCTCAAAGATCATGATCTCAGGCTGGATGTACTTGTTGACCTTCTGCTTCTGATTTTCAGGTGATAGCAATAGCAACAAGTTTACAAGCCCCTCCTTTTTAGCACTGATGATGTTACCTAATTGGGTAATAAAATGTCTCAAGAAAGCAACCAAGCTCAGAGAACACCAAAGAACCCGCAATTCAACCCTGGTCAACAAGTATCCATTTATATCGATAACACGGTTTGTTTATTAAGGCATCATATTGGAAAAGGGAGCCCAAGTCTCGCTCCTACCATATTCTTTCTCTACTTCCTGGCAGCAGAAACAAAGCAGTTCTTTCAAATACATTGATCGTTTCGAAAAAGTCAACATGTTTTAATAGAAACATGACGCATGCTCAGAGGACAGAGTCATCCTAATGGATTGATACAATGCATCAAACGATTATGGGCCAAAAGCAATGACCTAAGGAGGGGCAGTTAGGGATTTGTTGATAGACTTCATTTAAATCAAAAGCAACTGCACTTATTGACGCATCTTAAACCAGAAGACTGATTTATATTTTGCCATTTTTTTCCCCTGTGTTTTACTGAGGCGTTAATGGCAAATCTTGATGATAAAACGATAGATACGTAACTAAGAGGTAAACCAATTTTATGTATTTCATTTCATTTTATTTACTTGATCAGAGTGTATAGCATCTGTGCATTCCATTCCTTCCATTATCGACTGCTTACTTTATTGGTACTTTTTATAGGACATTTATCATATTTTATTATATGAATACTGTTGGAAGACCTGAAAGCTGAAAGCCAGGTTGGGGACAGATCATACTGCAGGAAGTTTATCTTGGTAGTCACCAAGAATGGATACTCACTTGGTGGCACATTAACAGTCAGTTGTATTAATATTTTGAGATATTTTACTGAGATATCTTACATATTTAAAAAGTATATGTTTGATGTGTCAAAGCTTCTAGCAAACTAACAGAAGCACTTCTCCCACCCACCCCCACCCCCGTTTGATGCCTTTCAGGTATGTTAGTTTTCAATTCCCCTAATTCTCAACTACCAGAGCTAACAGGCATGGCTTAAATCATGTTCCAGGTAAATCGATATATAAGAATCCCCAGTGTGTGTTAACATTCACCACTGGGAAGTGCATTCCTGACCTTCATTAGTGAATACAGAGTTCTCCATTCCTAATTCTTAACCATGAGAAGCATTGTATTCAGTTCTTACATTCAGTTACCCAGTTCAGTTGTAAGTATAGCTGTAGTCAAGGGATATTTACTTTAAATGATGGGTAAATTTAACATGATGCAGTTGTTCTCTTTGGTTATTTTAAGAATTGGAAAGGAACATCCTAATGACCTGTTCTGATATATATAACAAATAAAAGCCAAAGAGGTGATTAAGGAAGGATAAGGGAAAAAAAGAACTAAGTTTGTCTTCTAGCGAACCTGCTAGTGTGCTAACAGTCACTATTTACAAAAAGTAGGTAATAGAGTCCACCATATAGAACAGGAATATCTCATAGGATGACACTCAACTCCTTTTCCCTGACTTCTGCAGAAAAGGAGCATTTTTAACCACAGGCATTTAAACATGCGTTATATTTGATTGCATTCTGAAAGGGTACATTTCCCAAATACATGCGATTGCATTTTCAGAGTATACGGGTTATAAATTGGTTTGACAGTTCGGTATTTAAGATATAGGTTAACTCCTGCTTTTATTTTCATGTATTTCATCAAAACAGCAGGAAAATGAGACAGAAAGGCTGGCCTGCCAGCAATTATAGAGGAACAGAGAAAACCTGCCTCAAATTCACGTGACGAATGGCTAGCCTGGAAGTGTGGATTTAAGGGATGACCAGACATCAATAAAAAGAAACAAATATGGTACGAGCTTCAAGACAGATTAGGATACTTTGCTGTACAAATATTAAAACAATGTGTATAGCCTGAATGAGAAACAGCAGGTGCTTTGCTTGTACAAATTACAGAACAAAGCTTAGAAGAAGGGTGTAGGGGAAAAGGAAGAAAGAAAGGAAAGAAAGAATGAAAGTTGAAAGACCATGTCACATGTCCATCATGAAGAAAGGAAGGAGGGAGGGAGGGAGGGAGGGAGGGAGGAAGGAAGGAAGGAAGGAAGGAAGGAAGGAAGGAAGGAAGGAAGGAAGGATAATCTTGCCCAAAATATTGTAAAAGTGAAAACAAGAATACTGGTGGCATAATTTTGGCAAATATTAAGGACAGAGTTCTTGGCAGCACTTGGCACTAGTTACAGGAGATGAGAAGAGCTGGTGACATGTTTGATACTCCAAGAACTATATACTATGTGTGGAGGTAAAAATGGAAGCTGCTGTTTTTGGCAGAGGACAGCAATGAGTGATTGTAAAATACTATGTAGTGCTGCTATAGGCAGAGTTATCTTTGTAATTCTTTATATTCTAAAAATAAGAAAATAAAGCAATATGTTTCTCTATAGTCTCGATTTAAACACAGACTGAATTGACTTAATAATGACACTGAGGGAATGTTACGGTATATAGGTTTTTTTAAAAAAATTAGATTATTTTCTTTCCTTCTGTTATGTTTATTTGAATGTATATACAATTTTTCTTTTTATCATACAACCACTATTGCATTTTTGCTATAATAATAGATGTATTTCACTATTCAAATAAAATAGTATCAATAAATAACAACAACAACAACAACATCTTTACACCCCAAGAAATTGTGACTGGCCTTAGTATGACATGTCAGTGGCTTCTGAAAAGGATATTTAATTCTCACCAGAATGATCCCAGTTGAAGAAATTGTGAAGTCTGTGGGGAAAACATTATATTGGATCCTGTCTGAAGAAATATGTCTTCCAAGATATATTGTTGGTGACACAGGACAGGCAGAGAAGGAGGTAGAAGGCAGAAAATGAGCTATGTTAAAGGCAAATTCTTATACCGACAATGAGTAGGGGAGTTACTTATCAGATATTCAAAGTATCACTAAGAGCTACATTTCAATTGATGTTGAACTTATTGTTGTCAAAATACTTTGATCTTCTTAATAGTGTCTTTTCTTTTGTCCCAACTCAGAATGAATGGCAACCTCTAAGACTTGGTATGTGACCTTGATAGCATATTGGCTTTGATATCTACTGAAATGGACTGGGAAGCAATTTTGAGAGACTCTGAAATATCTTTGGGCTTCTTGTGTGTCTTATTGAGTCAACATTTTGCTACATTTACAGGGGAAAGAAGTCTTGAGATCCTCAGAAATAAAACAAACTCTCCAATTCTATTGCAGATCTTTTGCAACACACTTGGCAGTTAAAGGCGATGGTCCCTCAAACTTTCCCCTTTTTTGAAGTACAGTATGTTGGGTTCCATAAACTTATTTTCTTCACCTAAAAGCTTCCTCAATCCCTCCTGCCTGAAATTAATCAACATTTGACAGTATACTTGTTACAGTCTGTTCCAGGTTGTAACAACTACAGTTGCCTAAAGTGATGTCTCCACAGTCTTCCTAGATAATATTCAGAAATTCTTCAAAACTTACCCATCCTCTTTTAATGTTTTCATGGCCTTCCAACATTTTTTATGAAGATGAGAATGGCCCAGGTGTCTACTTCTCATGTAATCTCATTGCTGCAATGTGAATATAATCTGAGGAAATCTTAGACTTCTTATTGTTGAACAGAACCAATAAAAATATTGGGGGAAGAAGGTGGCTAAGAATATAATGCTAGAACAATACTGAGCTAAGAGTCAATATGTGGAGGAGGAAGAGCTTTCTTAAAGTAATTGGAAATTGCAATAATGATGTATTATTTTTGCTATTAAGATGGCTATTGAGTGGCTATAGTTAATAGGTCTGGTCATTCCTCACCTTTAAATAAAACTATAACATCCCCCCCTTCCCAAAAAGTAAAATCAGAGTTTGATTCCGAAGAATTGATATCTGTCCTTTGCTGGAACCTACAAAACATTTCCGACACACACAAACGTGTGTGTGTGTGTGTGTGTGTGTGTGTTTGTTTACAGAAGCAAGCATGGCCATTGCTTTCATTCAGAGTATTTATTGAGAAGATAAAGTGATTGATGTTTTGAGCCTTATTATTAAGCTGCTATTTACAAACCCTGCAACCGTGTTAAGATCTGAAATAGAATTATTATGGACAAAGGCAAGGGTGAGAAATTATATCTTTAGTGAGCCTTTAGTGAAGAAATTGGTCCATACCAAGTTCATTTAACAGTATTTCATATCTTCCAAACTCAAATTGTGTAGCATGCAAAACAATTTATATTTTATCTGTACCATCTAATTAATTAAATGGCCCCAGAGTAGCAGACTCACAAATCTCGTTAATAGCTGAATACTGAAATAAAGGCTGCTCACCCTTACTAGAATAATATTTGCATATCCCCACCTGTGATGGGTAATAAGTACCTGCCACAAATCAGAATTATGAATTTTGTACGCCTAACAAAACCGCAGGGGAAATTATACCTCAGACATTCCATAATAATTGCAGTTAAGCTGTTTAGTGCCATCCACTTATTCTGCCTGAAGTATTTAAAACAGCAACAGTTGTAAATGAATTCAGGCGCATATCCAAAGAAGGCTGTTTTTTTTTTTTTTAAAAAGTCGTCCCACCCCCCCCCCCGCCCATCTTGCCATATGTATTTATCCTTCTAAAAAGGTTCAGCTGCACACTGTAACACCCACAGTTAGACATCTGATAATAAAATGGAAAAAGAGGACTTGGGATCCTGGTCATTTTTAAAGACTTTAGTTCTGTCTGAAACAATGAAAGGTAGAGAATGCCCCAAACCGTATTTGTTTAAATCAGTCACAAAAAGCTAACAGAAAACTGTATAAACAAACAGAGCTAGTAGCTTGAATTAACAAGGCTTTCTTTTCCAAATCATCTAAATTCTGCAGGGGAGACTTAAGAATAAAATGTTGCACACAGCTACGTTACATGTAGATTTCTTTCTTTCTTTCTTTCTTTTTTTAAATCACCCAGGGAATTATGGTTGGTAAGGCCAGACAGGCAGAAGTTGCCTCTGGTTTGTTTATTTTCTTGTCAGGAGAAGAAACCATATCTTGGAAAGCAGCCAAAATGTAAAAGCTCTGCGATGTTTGCAGTTTGACTTCCTGACTGGAAATAGAAAGGAATACACAGACAAAAAATGGGTTCTTATATTCCATATAGCATATAGGTTGTTAAACATACTTTTGAAAGGTTAGTAGAAAATAAGATGCAAACCTTCAAATAAAGTTTATTTCAAACTTAACACCAAGTAACATAAAAATGGGGAAACTTGATACTCATGATAACGAAAGAAGAATTTCTGTATACACTGGCAAAGCTGAAATATACTAATAAGATATATCAGTTTGTACATCAAGAAGACAATATGGAAGAAAAAAAAATGCTTGTTTTCTAGAAATGGGTTTGGAGCCAGGAGGATGTGTGTGTCTCTCTCTCTCTCTGTGTCTAAATCTAAATCTAAATCTAAATCTAAATCTAAATCTAAATCTAAATCTAAATCTAATCTGTATACACACACACACACACACACACACACACACACACACACACACAGAGGGATACATACATACACACATCTTCTTGCCCAACACTCAAGTTTCAGGTGAAAGAAAAGGAAAAAACCCATATTTTATTACTCTATAGAATTCTCTCCTACTGAATTTCCCAGGCAGAAATATGGGATCTTAGATCTTTGACTAGGAACCAGGTGAAAACATCTGAATTAGCAATAGCAATAGCACTTAGACCTATATATTGCTTTACAGTGCTTTACAGCCATCTCTAAGCAGTTTACAGAGTCAGCATATTGGCCCCAACAAACTGGGTCCTCATTTTACTGACCTCAGAAGAATGGAAGGCTAAGTCAACCTTGAGAATGTGAGACTCAAACTGCTGGTTGTGGGCATAATTAGCCTGCAATAGTGCATTCTAACCACTGCACTACCAGGGCTCTTTTAAACTCAGAAAGGAAATGCATAACAATGCTGAAAATAAATTCCGTCCAAAAGAAAATAATCAGGGATGGCATCTCCTGAATAAAAAAAAGAGAGGCATAATTAATTTGTAATAAAAGTAAAAGCTACAATAGATAATAACCACCCCGCATCCACAAATGCTATTTTCCATTAATGGTGATGCCAATCAGATCTCTCCAAATTTAGATTTCTCTCAAATGAATGATACCTTACCTATTGTATCAACTTGACTGTGATTAAAGCAAGGGATGAGAAATTCCCGTGGAAGTCCTGCATTAATTGAAAGAATAGAGAATAGAGATTCTCTTAGATATACAGTAGAAAATATTACTTTAAAAGTTTTCCTTGAGTCTGTTAATTTCTTCTAAACAGCCTCTATGAACTAAAGAAAAAGATGGGTGCCATGAAATTCTATACACATTTGATTCATAAATAAAATACTCAAAATAATTGAATATCGCATCTGTTTATGATATTCAAACACTAACAGACAAATATTACTGTGTAGTGTATTGTATAGTGCAAGTTTAAAAACCTATTGTTGAACTACAAGTTGTGGCATCCATTCAATTGCCTCTACAGGCTAGAATGGATGAGACTTACACTTCAGCAACATCTAGAGAGTGTAGATTTCCCTTTGCTAACAAAAGAAGATAGAACCAGATTTTAAGACTTAGATTCAAATCTCCTTCAGTTAAGAAGTTAATTGGATATTGCCCACTTGTTGTCACTTTGTTAGCCTAAAGTATATTCAAAGGTTCTGGAGATAAAAAGAGGGGAAAAGACTGTCTTAAGTTTGAGGCTGCCGTAAATTTAATGGAAGAAAGAATGAGGATAAATTATAATAAATAAAACCAAACAAGAGTTTTTGAAAAACATACCTCACAGATTTATCAAGAATATTGAACAAAGGATAAAATATATTTCTTTGTCATACAAAGTGATCCCCGAGTTAAACAGTCATCTGGATAGTAGGGAGAAAATTAGAGGGATGAAACCTTTTGGTCTGAAGGCCATGTGTCTTACTGAGAACTTACCAAGGACTTTGAGACGAGGATGGGCTATAACGCCCAAAGCACAAAGTGAATGACTCACGCCTTATGCCCAGTCTTAGCAGTTTTATGAGACTTAAAGAATGGCAGCAGGCACAAGGGATGTTTTGGAGATACAATACAGTTTCTCAACATTATTTGCAATTCTATTCCCATCTTCTGGTTGGCCAGGCTGCAGCCTCTAGTCAACCTTGTCCTAGGCTTGATAACTAAACCTGATTAATAGTTGCATGTGAGGCTTCCAAGAAATATCAGGGTTATAGGTGAACAAACATTATGGAAGCTGAAAAACATTTTGGATGAAGGTAGTACAAACCATTCCCATACTAATGTCCAAAAATCCTCATGAGTACGTCCATGAAGTTGCCAGGAATCAAGCTTGACTTGAAGAGGACTTGACTCTTAAGTTTAATTAATATGAAAGAGCAAGGATCATATTTGCTTTTAAACATTAATATTCATATGTAATTCCTACCATAAACCCTTCAAACTCCAATGTTTAGAAGAGTAAAATCATGAATGTCCTAAAAGGACTTTTTGTTGTTAGTTGCGAAGTCATGTGCGACCCATCGTGACCTCATGGACAACGTTCCTCCAGGCTTTCCAGCTTCATAATTTTATTTTTATTGCTAGAGATGGAGAAAACTGTGGCTTTCTATCTTGCGTAGCAAAATAACCTGCTTGGTTTGATTTTTGGTAGATAAAACTTTATATTTACTGCTCTACCTCAAGAGAAAGTGTCTTGGGTCATCCCCATTGTTTGTTTTTCTGGAAAAGATATGAAGTGGGACTAGGGGGTCATATAACTGAGCATATCATACCTAGGATACGTGCAAAGCATTTCACAGGATTGTTCAAGAAGACAGAGTTTCTGGGTTTTTTTTTTTGGTAAAATAGCCCTCTTCCCATCTTCCTCTTCAGAATATTTATCCATCTCCCAATGCATAAAATGAATCGCTATATATAATATAGATCTTCTGAATAAATTATGACCCAAATTATGACCTAAGGAAAAGAAAAGGAAGGAAATAATCCATTTTCAGAGTTCCTATTTATAAAGCATCCATTTTTTTAAAAAAAGTTCTCTTTATAGCCTTGAGTCTTAAAAGTCTGAAATTTCAATAAAACGTGCTGGCGGGCGGGGAAGAAAAGCTTTCACTCAATCCCAAGACAACAATACGATTATAAATCATTGAATCAGGTGCTGCTTCTTGATTGCTGCTTTGGTTTTTTTCTTCTTTTTTTTTGCACAGTTTGAACTGTCTGCAGAACAAAATGTTGTTTATAAAATATTAGAACAATATTTTAAGCCTAGATAGATCATTATTTCTCATCTCCCATCTCTGGTCTGAGAAAGACACATGAAATCTTCCTGACTGATTAACACAAATGCTTTTGTCCATCATTATTGACCCCAAAGTTATTGATATTAAATGGCATACAGGATCTGTGTGGTTTGCATTCTTAATGGCAAATGTTGTCAAGTTATAAAATAAGTGACTTCTTTTTAAAGGGGGGGGGAGGGAGCAATAACCATGTTATTCACATTTTGCTTATTGTTCCTATATTTTCTGAAATTTGTACTTAATATGGACTCTAAATCAGACTTCTGGAAGCCACATGTAGATGTAAACAATTGCTATAATTAAGAATGTGCAATTGTAGTTAATGCTCTCATTTACAGTCTTACATTTATGTCTTGTTTAAAGGCATTTTTGAAGTTTGCGTCTTTTGGAATGATAATTTCTTTAAACAAATAATCTTTGGCTTTTCATAATCTGGAAGGAGTTGTATATCTTTGGTAAGATCTGGGTTTTTTTTTTCTATTTTACAAACCTTTAGTTCCTTAATTTGGGGTGGAGTCTGGGCAACTGGATGGAGCTAAATGTTTCCTGGCCAGATGCCCTTCCTGATGCCTATGTGGAGTTTACAGCAGATTTTTTTTCTTTGCTCCCTTAGAGAGAAACATCTGCCGCTACCTATGACTGATCTCTCAACCTTGTGAGTGGGAGGTAAGTGTCTTCACCATTAGGTGAGGAGCACCACCATGCTGCTCCTTTGGTAGGATTAGGCATATTGTTTGGAAATAATTTTGGCCTCAGCATTGTCATAGGAGGCTTAGTGATGGAAAAAGAAAGATTTGCAGAAGTTATTCATGCTCTGATCATCTCCTGTTAGAGCTATTGCAAAGTATTGTTAAGTGAGGCTCTCTGAAAATGGTACAAAACCTCTCAAACCAAGGGAACTAATCTGCCAATTGAGTCAGGTTTGTAAGATTAGAGCACCCTAGTTCTTTCTGACTAGCTCCCTGTCCAGTTCAAACAATTGGTATTGATTTATAAAGGTGTAAATAATGTTATGCTCAGAAATCCGGAAGGAACATTTCCTTGAATATTCCTCTATTAGGATCCCAACTACAATACTTGAGGCCCTTCTTCAGATGCTTCTAGCACTGGGGAAAAAAACGATACAGTTTATAAGAGAGTCTTTTTGATCATGTGTACCATCTGTGGGATGACCTCACTTATCATTTACAGGATGGTCCTTGCGGTACCTGCTGAAGATCTTTTATTTTCCCTGGCATTTCATTTCAAGGTGGTCACACTTTAGTATTTCTTTGCTATTTTATTTGCCCTTCTTTGCAGGTTATGGGCCAAGCAATAAATCTTTTCTAAGTTTCTAATGGGAGTGGAATTCTCACAACGAGCAATTGCTTCATCTTAAGAGCATTACTATGGGCTATCTTCTTACTTCAATGTACAGAATAGCTAAGGTCCATTTTTTGAAAATGTTATTGAGACAAAGTTCATTTCCACGCAGAAAGAATGTTTACTTCTTTAGTGGAAACTTGACAAGAAGAAAATAAAGTTTTTTTTTAAAAAAAAAAGCAATTAGTGGGCTTTTTTAAACCACATATTGATTCTTAAATTCAAAGCCTTAAGTTTCAATCTAATTCCACCCCAGTTAATTAATTTATATGGCCGTCCAACTCAGAGCAGGAACTCTGGGTGGCTAACAAAGTTATACAAGCCCCCAATAACAATTGCAATAAATATGCACGTAGGGGCAGCCAACATACTAAAATAGCACCCATGTTGTGACCTTTTTCACAGTTAGATCCTTCAGTACAAGGTTGGGAGGAGGAGCTGAGAAAAATATCTCTCTCTCTCTCTCTCTCTCCTCCTCCCTTCCGTCCTCCCACTTTCCCTCTCTCTTTCTTCGTTATGTGTAAATGCTGGTACATGTATGTGCATAGGTTCTATATGAGATTTTTTGGAATTGGACAACAAAAATTGTTGGTGAGGTCTGCATCCACAGATAACAACGGAAGCCACCTACTTCAGAGGGATTTGTCCCAAAAAGCGTATTTTTCTTAGAAAATTAGCATGTAGTAATTGTCTGATAAATTAGTCTTTTGAAATGTGCTATTATTATTGTTGGTCTCGACCTTTTTCTTGCTGGTTTTCTAAATACACTAAGTTTTTATATGCTTTAACATTGATTTTAAGCTATTCTCACATTTTTATACTTTTACTTTTTTTTAAATAGAAAAAAGTAAAGAGGTGTTAAGCCTAGCGTAGGCTTAATCTGAGCATTTTACATTTTTTGTTGAAAATGGTGCTCCCTGTTATTCAAAAGGTTTTCAATTGAATGTTGATTGGGGGCGGGGGGAAGAAAGCTGCAGGCTTCACAAATTGTCCTCCTCTGGATTATTGTAGCTTCACAACTAATACCAAGTTTTAGGCTTTTTTGACTCAACATTTTTCAAACTCTTATATGCTTTTGACTCTTACAGCGTCTTGTGTGCACAATTTAAACCCCAGCTAAGCTAAAAAAATTCTTTAGTAATTGCTGCCTAACTCTATCTAGTCTAGATAGAGAATCCTCCCTCTCCTTCCTGCTTTTCCTCTGTTCAGATGAGGTCTTCCATCAAAAGATGCTTCCAGCCCTGTTATTGCAGCTGATGCTATATTGAAGAATACCGCAGCTACCTTTGGCAATTAATTTCATAAGTCAATACCCTTTGTTTGAAGAAAGATGTTGCTCTGTTTTACCTGAAACCGCTGCCAATCAGTTTAATGGAATAGTGTTGAAATCTAGACTTTTGAAAAGTCCTTTCCACCCCACCCCCCTTGCACAACTTAAAAAGCCGTTTTTTTTTTCATTTGTAATATGGAAGTAGGGTTCTCTGACCCTCTTAGTGTGGTTGTTTTAGTTGTGTCGCTCTTGTTCATTGTAAACTAGGAATGGGAATTGTGGTCAGTGGCATAGCCTCCAGGTGATTCTAGGTTGAACATTTTTCAGTAGGCCTAGGCAGAAGGTCTCCAATGTGACATCCTAGGTGCCAGTTCACCTGGAGATACTTTTCTTGACTCCAGTAGAATTTCCTCTCTAATGATCTTACTGCGATGAATGGGTGGGTGGGCAAGATCCAGTTTGGTGTAGTGGCTAAAGTGTTGGCTAGGATTGAGGAAACTTGACTCCAGTCCTGCCTAAAACACAGAAGCCAGATATGTGATTATGGGCAAGCCATTCTTGTTCAACCCTAGGGAAGAAGGCAGTGGCAAACCATTTCAGAAAACATGGCCAAAGAAACTGGGTGGACTTGCCCATGTAATCATCAGAAGTCAAGTCTATGTCAAGATTGAACTGCTTTGCTTCTTTCAAAACTTTAATGCTTTTCAACTTGCCAATAAACTGGGGGGGAGGGAAGGGTGAAATAGAATGCTGAAGAATGTGTGTGCGGACTGTGAGTGCCTGGCAACTGTCAAGGTCACCACTGCAGGTGCTTGAAAAAGAGATTGTTCCCATAACAAAAGGCCATCTCGTAATAGGACAATGTGACCACCCACAGCTATTGTTTAACTAAGCAAGCATTTGTGCGGGAAAACTAGAGCTGGTTTTGATTCTTCTTACCAAAACAGCGTATCCAATAAAGTTTTACTTTTGGGAATGCAAAGCTCCCAGGAGTGTTTTCTTATTTTGGGTGCACTGGTTGAACAGTTGACAGTCTGCCTGAAAAACAAAAAGCAAGCAAGCAAACAAACAAAAAAGCAGAACAGAACAGGAAAAAAAAAAAAACAGTTTGGTGTAGGTAGCCTGCATTTTACAGCCATTTGTTTAGCAATGGTTCAAACTCACAACAGCACTGAAAAACAATGATTTACAACCAGTTCTCGTGCTTATGACTGTTGTCGCACCCCACAGGTTCAAAAATTGGACACTTGGCAACTGGCAGAAATTTATGATGATTACAGCATCTCGGGGTCATGTGATTGCCATTTGTGACCTTGGCACTGGTTTCCGATCAGCAATGACAAAGGGGGGAAACTGGATTTGCTTAATGATGCCATGATTCATTTAACAACAGCAGTGATTCAGTTAATGATTGTGGCAAAAAAGGTCATGAGATTGGACACACAAGTCACTTAACAATCATGTTGTTTTGCAATGGAAATTCTGGTTCCAATTGTGATCATAGATTGACTACCTAAATGTATGTAGACGACAACTGTCAGGCACAAAGTATCAAAGTCACACATTAAGCTACAGTTAAGCTAATTTATTGCACTTACTTATTATATGCAAGAATCAAGTGTACCTGAGGTGGGAAGAACTGAAACTTTTATTTTGGGTTTTTCTGGTTAGTTATGTTTATTGCTAATGAATTGGCTAGTATATACTGTATTATTATATAAAAGCAAAAAGTTGAGGTTTTATGTTGTTACCTTATTCTACTTCACCAAAAGGTGTTGGAAGCCAATGCTTTTCTTTTTCTTCCCCCTACACATTTTTCCCCTTCCCCCTACACATTTTTCTTTCCCCTTTTCCTCCCCTTTCCCATTATCTTCATTTTTCTTTGTGTTTCTGTATTTTATATTTTGATCAATTAATAAAAATATTTGATGACAAATATCAGATCAACTAATGGTCGGTATTACACTGGTGCTAGATAAGAGTTTACAAAATTCAAGAAAGATTGGTCTTAAGACTGCTTATGGGGTAGTAACAACTCTAGGCTGATTCTTCTCTTCATTTTGCCCCCAGGCTCTGCCTGTCCTTCTCCTACAGCAACAATTATAACTTCTGTAGGATTATAAAGCAAAGTAACACTTCAACCATGACCTTTATTTTTAGGGATATCTCTAAGTCCACAGACATTGTCTGAAAATAAAATGATGGCTGGGTGCAGCCCATGCTCTGTTTGAAACTGTATTGTTTTCCCCAGTGGGTTTGAATCCTTGCTTTTTTTTTTACAAACATGCTTCTCTTTAATTTATTTAAGTTTATATGTCACTCTTCTCACAGTCCAAATTATCATTAAAAAAAAAAAGGCCTTAGAATGTTTATATTTATAGCAACTCCATATTTATATCAGCTATATAGCAAACAGACATAGCAAGGTCCTCGCAATAATGTATTTTCCTCCAATTAGTGGAAGGAGGCAAAAATGGCTGATTAACACAGAACTGCTGTAACATATGGATTAATGGGATATGCACAGTCAATATGCTATAGGCTTCCATTAAATATGCTGGATAACGGATGGAGGTCAATAGAATGAACGAGTGAGACCAGCTAACGTGGAAATGCTCCCGTTTTTACATACATAATTTGGAATTATATCGTTTTGAACTCTTTCAAAATGATATAATTCTTGACTTCTAAATTGGGATAATTGGATAATTGATTAAAACACCATGTAGGGTTTTTTTCCCCCTCGCCCCCATGCTTTTAATCACATGATGAGCACATGGGGAGTGTGGAGAATTGCTGAAAGAAGCTTGGACAATTTTATTTCAAACTGCTCCTTAATAAACTTTTATCCGAACAAGATAATTACAGAGCTCAGATAGTCTAGCGCAGTGATGGAGAAAAGGGAGCGCACGCGCACGACACCAGGTGCCGAAAAGGGAGTACTTCGCACGCTTGTCAGGGCCTCGACCAAGAAGAGGAGCTTGCCAGGGGCCTTCCGTGTGCTTGATAAGGTACTTCCAAGTTCTGGTGTGTGCATGCGCACTGGCCAGCAAGTCTTCCGGTTACTGCCCTGCATGTGCATGTGCCAATCAGCTGGGTGGTGCACATGCTCACGCAGTAAAATAGAAGATCAGCTCTTCTGATTTCTGGCACTGCCACATGCACAAAGGCCAGCTGACTGGCGTGTGCGCATGAGTGCCAGAAACCTGGAAGAGGAATGGGTGATGCCATGCGTGCCAGGCAACATGGCTCCGCGTGCCACTTCGGGTACCCGTGCCATAGGTTCACCATCAAGGGTCTAGTGTCTCTTTGAGTAGGGGAGCCTGTCTGCCCTTTGGAGATTCCCATCTCAAAAGTTCAAGGACTGCACCCTAAGCAGGGGTTTAAAACTCTGTTTTCCACAGCATTTTCATGTCTGCAATAGGCTCCTTTTGAGGTTGAGAATAGGAGTAAGAGTGTCAGGCTTTCCCCCAAATGTTTGGGTAGCAAGATGTGCAAATACATCTATCTCTTTCTCTATATCAGACTGGAGATAATTATTGTGTCTTCTAGGAATCGCTGGCCTGAAAGCATAAACAGTTACTTTGTTTTGGTTAGCTGTCTTTTAAAAGCTCACCACAGTGTGCACTGTCCATTTTAACTAGGCCTTCAACATTACTAATTTAAAACCTGCCAGGATTTGCATGCCACTGCTGGGCTGCATAGCTTCAAAGCATTCCTCCATTTCATTCCCTCTGACAAGACATTGGTTGTGGGGCCTTTTTCATTGGATCTTTCCTACGTTACCTTCTGAAGAATAGAGCTGTTTTCCATGCTCAGGAACCAGGCCTTCCTAGGACTTATCATGCTTGTTTCATATTCTGCACTGATTAATTTTTTATTTCCCTTGTACCTGTGTGAAGAATATTCAATACCATTAACAATGCATCAAGCTACAATGGCAATTTTGTGGGAGATATACTTGTGTGTGTAATTTGCAAAAGCGTACCTTTTTTTTTTAAAGTGTTGGAACCTAGCTAAAATTCACAGCTTCATTAGCAAACGTAGATTTTAACTGTGTGTAAATCTGCGGCTAGCTGCCATCCATTTTCTTTAAACAAAAGGATTAGAGCATTTTTCAGGGTGACAACAAAGATGAACTGTCCTTGTCTGCCAAAATATGAAAAATAATAGGCTGACTTGGCCTTGATCTCTTTGGGTCCCACCATCAGCAGAGATTTAAAATTAGCCATAAAATTCATGAACATAATAAAGTCTTAATAAACAAAGTAAGTCATAAAATTATATTTACGCAGTCATGTCTGAATGAACTTAAAACTTAAGATGATGGAAAACATAAATTTATTTTCTGGCTTTTGAGAAGTTTATTTATTTATTACTTTTGACACCATGAGATTTTCTGCGTCCAGTATGGATGTACACATGTCTACTCGTTTGAGCCAACATTGCATCAGGGACCAATTGTTATTAACAGAGGCTTCATTTATAAATGAAAATTAATTTATATAGCTCAAAATAAATAGAAATTAAGAAATAACTGGTCCTATGAATGAAATACTATTTATTTTACAGAGTAAAGTGTCTCAAATGATATATCTAGTGAGAAAAATATTAATTTAAATAAATAATGCATCTCACTTAGAATTCTATATTGAACTCAGCTATGCTAAATCCACTTACTGCATACGAAATATGATTCGCATTTGCATGTATGCTTATAAGAAAATTTTGAGAGCATAAGTGTGAGTATTTTACATGTATGTGAGGGGGGCATGTGTATGATGGTGTATTTATGTGTGTGTTTGTCCATCCATCCATCCATCCAGCCAGCCATCCATCCATCCATCCATCTCAAATATCATATTTAAGAATATTCTGTTTTGAATATCCTTATGAAATTATACATTTTGTCTTTTATTTCAAGAAGTGCATGTATATAGTTTTGTTTGTTTGTTTGTTTGTTTGCCCAAACTAAATCAGTTTGAGACAAATCTATTGAACAACTACTGTATAGTGAAAAGGAAAATAACTCCTACCTCATGGAAAATCAGAAAGATGAGATTCCACACAACTCCTTGCTTTTGTCTATGGATATTCTTAGCCATCCATGTCATGGTTGTCCCAAAAGTGCTTTTCAAGGCACAACTGGATTTTCTTTATTTTTTCCTTGAAAATGTTTTATTTTTCATCCAAGAAGCTTCTTCAGTCCCTGCTTTTCCTTGCTTTTCTATTCAAGATGCAAAATAGACCTCTAGATGGACTACGTTTTACAACCTGGCCAATGGTTTCAGGATATAATAGACAGATGGTTCTTGTTATTTTCATTTAAAGCAATGACTCCAGATGCTCGGTTTAGGCAACTGAATGTGTGCTGAGTGACAATGTTCCCAACTATTCTGTCCTGCTTTGCACTACTGATACAGAAATGTGTGTTTCTGAAATTGTAACCAAGACTATTAAGTTTCATAAAAAAGAGCTAGTGCAAATCCTTGTTTTGCTTTTTCTGCTGGTGCCTGTAGTATAGTGTATGCGATGTATGCATATCACATGAGTACAGGCTTTGTGGTTACAATGGGGAGGACAAAAAACCATTAAACATCTAACAGCCATTCTCTATTTTCTTATTTACTCAATGAGAAACCTATTCAAGGACTCAGCTATTCTTATCCAAAGGCAAGGCCTTTTTATGTCCAACAGAGTGTTTGAAAGAACCGGGACAGCAATGGGCTAGCATACTCACTTGCACTTGAATTCTATAATTTAAATTCTGTAATAATGGAATTACAGACTCAGAGAGTTTGAAGGAGCCATTTAGGAATCCAAATTTAAGCACCTTGAATGATGGCTGTCTTGAACACATCCAGTAATTACATTGGCAAAACGGTGAAAGGCCAGGGAGCAGAACATTAGTTTGAATTTTTCCCCAATGTGCACAAATCATAAGTTGGTGGGGTTTTTTTCTCCCTCTGTATAATTGAAATTAATGGACCAATGACTAGAAGAGTGTGTGTGTATTTGCGTGTGCCTGCATGCATGCGTGTGCATGAGAACCCAGTACACAGCACTGAAATATCTCTTGTGATTGTTTTCTATTTGATTAGTTTTATTGAATGGAATAACCCATCTGCTGATTTAAGGTACTGAGTGCATTTCAAGAGCCAGGATCCTTCTGTGGGTGCTGAGGTAATTGCTCCCTTTTTGCCCCCATAAGAAAGGATTTTAAGCCAAGAGGAGACATCGCTTCATTCAGCTCTATGGTTGCTGTTGCTGAAGGCAAAAACAAAACAAATTCTAAATTTTATTGGAAAAAAGCGGAATGAACTGATTTGTATTACTGCCATCTGGGATATATTAGTGGGAACGAAGTAACAAATTCACAGGGGCTTTGAACTTGGAGCAGAGTTCTGTTTCGAGTCCAGTTCTGAATGACCTTAATTTTTAAATGACCCCCCAAAAAATTTGAGAGATGTTTTGGACATTTTTTTTACAGCAAAAGTATTTATTCAAAAAATAATGGCAAGCAATGGTCTATCATAACATGACAGAAATTTTTACTGGGCTACCAGTTCTCTCCTCTGGCCACATTTATGATCATAAAGAAGGACAGAGCACCGAGTCATGTGCATTGGAAATGGTGGGTCAAATGACAGGCTCTTTTCTCAAGTTTTCCCGCCAAAAATAGAAAGCCTTCACTCTATACCTGGACCACAAGAATGCCCTATTCTTGAAGAAGACCTCTGCACTTGTTTTTTCTTTCTCTCGTCTTTTCATTTAGCTATCCAAAAGAAGATCTGACAAATTCTGCAGACCAAATTTTTTAAAAATGGAATAAATTAAAATGACATACAATAAAATCTCCACAGCTCCACAAACATCGAGGAATGGCCATCATTGCTATTTCTAGTTTTCTCAGCATTTACCTCAATTCTCACTTCCAAACCCTTCCCCCCAACAATTTTCTCTTAATGAAAGTCCCACATGCTTAAGTGCTTATTGAGGTGATATTAATTATCTTTTAAATCTTTCTCACATGCCTTTGCATTGCCTCCAGCCACTTGGTTGATTGCTGTATTTGATGGAATGAGTCAGGCTGCAAAAACGTCAAGTCTATTGGGCGGTCATATGCAGACAACTGGAAGTCATGGCGAAATTGATGATTATATTCCAGAAATCTCAGGAGGATCAATAAATTTTGAGTAAACCAATTTGGGCTGGCGAAAGGCTGAAATCTCTTAAGAAAATCTTAGGGAACCATGCCACATCTTTGTCAGGGTTACTTAGACATATAAATGCAGCATGAAATTAACTGACAGCCTAGATTAAAAGAAAAGAGGGAAAGGGAAACATGTTGATCCTAAATTTTTATATATAGGATATCTTATACATATATTCACCAAAGGCCTGATATTCACCAGCAATGGACTTAATATTCATCAAAGAATTCCAGACAGTATACAAATATAAGACATGATGAAATAGCAATAACAACAAAAATACTTATATTACAATAAAAACAGTTCTGGCTCCAAGATTATAGACATTTGACCTCCAAATGGCCATCAAGACCCAGTTGTTTTTTTTCCTAGCCTTCAGAAAGCCATAAGGTAGGGACCATCCTTGTCAGGGGAGAGTCTACGATAACTCACCATGGGACAACTCACCACAGGACAGGAGTTACACTAATATCAAAGAATAGTGGAATAGAATCATTAAAGAAAGGATGCCAAAGGAGGGACAGAATGAAATGGCCCTGGTCTGCTGTTCTACTCCTCTGTGTTTTTCATAAAGTCTATAGCATATTGTACTTTGCCTTCTAGAATGTGACAATCAAAGTGAATATTCATGAGGAATTCGATTTCATTTTATTGTTCATTTTATTCATACGAATATTATCCCTTGTGTTTTTATTTAAAACAAAATAGAGGATTTGGCTGAGTTTGATCAAATCATCCCTTCCTGCCACATTTTCCAGAAGGAAAAAAAAAAAACCCTTGCATTTCATCTCTGGTTAATGGCAAATCTCCTTTTCTTCTCTCTCTCACTTACACCATCATGTCAAGAATGCCAATTAAATATTCTGATGCAAAATGCTCTCGCCAGTGCCAAAGCCTAAATATTTTGTGCTAGCGTAAAAGATGTTGCTTCTTCCCTCTTCAGTGAATGTTGTTTCAACACAGCGCACTCTCCCAAACAGCCCCCTCCTCCCAAACCCGCTACCATCCAGCCAGCAGCACCCGGCCTCCTGTTCAGACAAAAACTCACATGTTTTCCTTTTGATTCTCCAAATGCTACCTTCCGAATTTTTCAAACATTGCAGTGCATTGAGAGCCACAGCAGATGGTGCTTTCTGATGAGGTCTTCCTACACGAAAGCAACATTTTGTAGTGCATGCTGCATTGTAAAAGGGGGAAAAAAATCAAACATGTAATTATGCAAATATGTATGCCTTTATAATAATCAAGTTTTATTGTAAATGGTTGATGCACATCAATTTGATCCTGTAGTGCTGCTTTAAGTGCAGTTTAAGTGGCTTTTCAGTGTACCCAGAGGCAACACAAATGCATCTCTGGAATATTAATAAAATCCTGAATCTTTGAGACACCAACTGGTACTGCATTGCTCATACTGATTGAAACTAAATGCTAATCCTTTCCTTTATTTAAATAGATCCCCTTTGTTATTTAAAACACTGATACCAGTATGATATGAAGAGCCATTTTATTTTAAATTGTATTGTAATGTAGTGGCTAAAATAATGCCTAATCATACTACATTCAATTTCTACAATGTAATTTTGATGAGGCATGAATCCAATCATTTTGCAGCTATGAATATAATGTCATATTTTAACCAGTCCATTTTCTGCCTTAATTCTATAAATTTATGAAGCAAATGTCTTCCACCAGATTTGAGACTTGTGTCCCGTAGCTGTGTTGTTAATTTCTGGAGAGCTTGTCTGAAAAAGTGAACTACAGGAGAATTTGTTCAAGGTCTCTGTTTCTCTCTCTCTTTCTTTTTAAAGCTTGAGCTGTAAAACAAAGGCAGCAAATGTTCTGCCTTTGAATATACATACAATATTCTGTTGTGTTTAGAAATAATGTCCAACTAAAAGAACATGTTTAAAGAGTTCTAAATACTCAAATTTGGTTCCACTGATTTCATCCCTATAGGCAAGTCTTAGGAAATAGATATATGCATTTCATCCGATGATGTCAGATTACAAATCCCATTACAATTGAATTGCCTGGGATTAACATAAATTGACATTCAGCAGCATTTGATGGGTTGCAAGTCCCCCATTCTAAACAGAGGATCTCTCTTTCTGATTGTAGGTCTAAGAAGAAGATTAAACCAATCTGTTCTTCCTTTCCTCCTAAAGTTTGGGATGAAATCAGATTTAAGCAGAGCATAATATTTTAGGTGGATGTCTACTTCTGAGATTTTCTGTTTCGGTTTTAAACCATGCTTTAGTGATGCAGAAACATATGTCAATGAGATGGGCATTTTCTAAATTTTATATATAAATAAAAATAAAATATAAAGTTCCTAAGATTCTGTAAAATCATGATCAAGTCACAAAACACAACTATAATCAATTTTAATATTCTCATCTGGTAGAAAACAGTTCCTTACCTTGCTTTCATATTTATTTCTGAGTGTCTCTGTAATAGAACTAACTAGGTGTTTCTTCTTTCAGATTCCTTTAACCACTCCTGAGTGCCTAGGAGCAGGTGCTGAAATGGAAATTTTGTCTGGTTGATCTACTATCAGGCAAAATTCATCACACTCTTAATGCAATTCACATTCTTCTCCTTGTTCTCCCTAATTTCTATCTTACTCTATTGGCTCGGAATCCTTCATAAAACTGTTGTACAATGATTTTGGAGCTTTTATGAGAATGTTGAGAAAAGAAAAACTATCTGAATGTTTCTGATGGCCTGACTCATATAATAGTCATATTTTTAAAGCTGGATTGAATTCAATAGTTTTAATTCTGAAAAGACAACTGGGGGTGGGGGGGCTGGGGATCACATTTCAAAAAGATATATGACAAAAATAATTTTCTATAGAACTGAACACCCACCGTTTTTACATTCTAAAATCTGTATGGCTAATAAAAATGTTTCAGCTGTTTGTTCCAGAGCTCAACAAAGTGTGTTGCTTGCAAGTTTTGTTAGTGCCACACACCTAGTGCAAACAATGCAGAAACACATAGGCGTCAATTAGTTGGAAATCAGTTTGATGGATACGTAGGAATCTGAAATACTAGTCTCTGTCTATTGTTTGTGGGTAGGGATTTATAGGTGTACCTACTTCTTTCCTGATAAAGTGAAAAGCTAAAGTAGTTCCCAAGCAGAGCGACAACGTTGCCCTTTAATTGCTTTTCTTTATAAAATTTACAAATACGCATTTCTCTACATTACAAAAAAATAGAATTGAGAGCTGAAGAGAATGTATGCAGTTCTTGCTCCGGAGGCAAATAGTATGAAAAATGTATGGAAATGTTCAAAATGAAAATCAAACAGTATATGAATGGAAAAAACAAACTGTTAGAAAAAAGAGATAGTGGCAAGCAAAAAAAAAAAAAAAAAAAAAAAAAAAACAAGGAAAACAAATCCTGCTAATCTTGTGTTAACGGCATAAAGGAAGGAGCAAGGTGTTTCAAGTCCAATGAATTAACATAATAGCCATGCCATCTATAGCCTATATCTGTGTTTCAAAAGAGGATTAGATGATGGAATGATACACAGAACTGAGGTTCTCGCCTAAAGGTTTGTTCTGCCAAAAAAGCCATAACTTCATTTCACTGGAGCTTTGTGGAGTGAAAAAAAAAAACCACTTTAATTAGCACCTGATAATCTTCTGTTGTGATATTCATTGCACTTCTGAAACCAGAAAGATCTAATCAGAATTTTCATACATGGCTGTTTTAACATACATCAGTGATGGCCTGTAGGTGTTTGTTTTTTTTTTAAATGCTACCTTTTTTTCTTACTTTGAAGAATCTTCTGTGGACTCTTATTTTTTATCAGGCAAAATATTGTGAAGCGCAGAGATGCAACTTACATCCTTTGATTCGGTACAATATATTTCATAAAACACCTGCATTTCAATTTCTCAGAGCTTTGTAGATGAAAACATCTGATTAGAGATGTGTCTAGCAATTTGCGAGTGAAATGTGTGCTACATAAACAAGACAGAGATTGAAGGCAAAGCATTTGCTACCTTTCTCTTTGCTTTGGATCGTATGTAAATTGTGTTCCAAAATAGAAAATAAAACGATTTGATTCGTTTATTAAGTAAAACCTTTTTTTAAGTCAGCCAGATAAAGCTGCTCTTGGAGAGGAATACAATCAGATAAGTTACCGACAGTCATTCCAAAGGGGGGGAAAAACATTGTATTGGTTAATAGTGGGCTTTAGATATAATTCAAAATGCTTGGGTCAAAGTATTATGGCTATATGACTTGGTATCTAGAGATTTACAAGGTCTTCTCCATGTGAGAGTAAGAGAAAAGACCCATCCAAGTAAATAAATTCCATCAAAATCTGTTAATAGTCCTTCAGATTTGCGAAGTAAAAGGGGGGGGGGGGGCTGCAAGCAAAGTTTCTCCCTTATAGCCAAAATATTGTTTAATATGTAATATATAATGAGAAATGGCCTTCCTCTTGGAATTAGGCTGGACTCTTAATGCTGCACAGATTGAATTGTCCTGGAGGGATATTTTGAAAATGAGAACTGTCACTATTCTGCTCATTGCTTATCTGAACTATTTATATTTTACTGTGCCATTTCATCTTGATTGTATTGTCCTTGAGTATTTTTTTTCTATATTGTTCACTGCTAGGTGTTGTTTGAAGTTCAGTAGTATGGAATTACAGAGGAGGAGGAAGAGGAGGAGGAGGAGGAAGAGGAGGAGGAGGAGGAGGAGGAGGAGGAGGAGGAGGCGGAGATGAGGACAACTAGTGTTCCATTTGTCCACAAAAGGAGCAAAGTTTGCTAAAAGCACCTTGTAAAAGGACAAGAGGCAGGCAGCAGAAGAGAATGCCCTTCATATGCTCTCAAAGTTCCAAAAGTATCTATGAAATCCAAAAGTTTGATGACTCTGGCCTTAAACTATAGATGCTCCAGAACACTCAGAAGTGTTATCAGGATGCATGCAATATATATATTTAAATACTTCTTGATGGTTGAGTTCAATAAAAACATATAGCGTTTTGCTTATTTATAGCTTAGCATCACATGTCAAACCTACATTGTAATGTTATGAACTATAGTTTATGTTTGGCATGATGTATTAAATCAATCAATTGTGATATAATTATCAAATCATGGCTAAACACCTAGGAGCTTAGCACAATCTATAAGCTTATTCGTTGGTTTTTTTTCCTATGCTACATCAACTTTATTTATAAAGGACGATCAGGTAAGGAAAGATGGCTGGCAAATTATTACAGTAGGTAGGTCTATTAAATTAGGCAGCAAGAATCTAGACAACATTGAAAAACAGGTTATCTCTTTGCTGTCATCTACTGGTCATCCTACTTTAATGGTCATCTAGTGGTCATCTGGAGTTTTGCAGACCCAATATAGCAGCTCTAATGTAAACCCACAATTGGGGTGGCTTTGAACTTGGTTTGCAATATGGATAATATGCAACATGGTTTGCATATTATGTACTGAAGAACTTCTTTAAATATTCTGTCATTACAATCAATAGCTCTTTCTTGTAAGCCTATGTGCACAGACTCTCCCCGCAGACATTAGATGTGTGGGGTTGTGGGTTTTTTTGTCCCATTCCCATATTTTATGGACCTTTTGTATGTTACACTAAAATTACTGCAGTTTAATTTTAAATCCCATGCAATATTTGCAAGAAAAACAATTTTTTCCTTTATCATTTGCTGATGCACGAATCCCAGTTAAGTTAAGCAGCAGCAAGGAAATAACTTGGGACATATATAAATACATTACTTGACTGCCATAGTTTTCCTGTAACTTTCTCTTGCCTGCCCTGTGCAGAATGAATGCCTTTACATCTTTTGAGAGCTTAGAAGACAGTTACTCTCCTATGGTAGGGCAGAGAATATGATTCATTTAAGGGGCTCCATGCCTGTTAATCTGCCCTTTGCAGAAATACATTGCAGTTTTATGGCTGGCATGAAAAACTCCCTCACCTTCAGGTGTTGAAGGAAGCCCAGGGTGCCAATCACATGTGAAATAATTAAATTGTTGTAGCCTTAATTGTAAGCGAACGTTGCCTTTAATTGTGCTTTAATAATGCCATGCCCTTTTATAACCCAAATTAATGTTTCTGTCTGGTTTTTGAAGTACATGTCAGTTTAATTAAACTATTAATGGTAGACAGATTTTTAAGTACTTTATATTCTTCATTAAATTGTATCTGTTCTACAAGCATAAACAAGAAAATAGACTCAGTTAGAAACAGATTCATGTTCTGCCTGATAAATCATTCATCATCGGATAAGATTATGAGGCGTGCCTGTTTTTCTTCATGCTCCCAATGATAAACAAATCCACTTACTCTAATATTCACTGAGTTCATTGAAAAATAAATAAGCTCGCTCATTAAAGAAAAAAGAAAAAAAAAGCATCAAGCCTGAAAGCTGTTAGTTGGTCTATGCAAAACCGGGTAACAGAAAAGAGTATCTGTAGGGCCATTCACTTGGTTCCTGTGGAAGGGGAATTGGGTGGAAAGAAATGCTTATTAGTGAAATAGTTGCCAGCATAATATTGTGTAGTTGTGGTGGTTGTGGGTCTGTGGCTTATTGACTGTATTACCTAATTGCAAACAGGGATCTAAGGAAGCAGTTGTGTGATTTGCCAAAAAACGATGGATTTCTAAAGTAAACACTAAATAAAACTCGGAAGCCTCATCTGGCCCCAGTTCAAGGAAGGTGATTAATAATTATTTTTTGAAGATTAAAGAGGAGGTTAGTGTGTGATGGGTTCTTTCCCTTTCCAGGGATGAAGTGTGTAAATCATTATAGGATTTTAATTGGATAAGCTGGGAAACACCACCGCTTGTTTTCCTCTAACAAGGGGAATGGTTTGTGTATGCCACATGGCAGTGTATACAATACGTCAAAGCCATGCCTTGTTCTTGTAGACACAACTTTGTTCTTCCTTTGTATGGCAGATCAGTCCATGAGCGGGAAAGGCATCTTGTTCACTCTGGTAATGAAAACCTTGCACGATGTACAACCGTGGAGTTCTATTTGATCTTAAAGCTGGCATTAACAAACACAATTGGTACAGTGGTAACTAAACTGATTCTGGGTCTTCCTTGTCAATAAATGTGGTAAACAACAATTGCACTTCCCTTCACAACAAGGGATATTAAGTCATCATATTCTTGGCAACCGTGCCTTGGTGCTGTATTCACATTTCCCCCCCCTCCCCTTTCTTTTTGTAAGCAAACCACGACAAAATGGGAAGACAACCTGTTCCTCGCTTTGACAAAACATCACATTCTATAATAAATGCTCTACGTTCTTTGTCCAATGATCACCCAATTAGCACAAGTATTTGTCTGCCAGGGAGGTGATTTATTTCTCAGTCGCACTTCGCAGGTAGTCGGTAAGGCACCAGACGTAGGCTTAAAAAACTGCTCCAATATTTTCCTTCCTGTGGCAGAAAAACACAGAGGGGAATGTGTTCATACACCTCTAGAAGTGCTTTTGTGCAAATGCAATTAGCTCTATTTTCATCTGTATTCAGAGGTTTTGGAAGTTAGACCGGGGCTGCCCAGAGATGTATGTTCTAGGGAGCAAAAATGTAATTTCATTCTATGCCAAATTGAAGGTGAAATTGGCCTTGCTGGTTTCAAATGAAAATCCCCACTGATGCGTATTAGAAATTACTT
This sequence comes from Masticophis lateralis, assembly GCA_030761175.1. NCBI lineage: Eukaryota > Metazoa > Chordata > Lepidosauria > Squamata > Colubridae > Masticophis > Masticophis lateralis. The sequence continues at coordinate 129,504,621 of JAUDYJ010000003.1, forward strand.
ATATAAGCATGTAAGAATAATTCTGCCAGATCAAGCCAGAGGTCCATTCACTTTAGAAATTTATTAACAACAATGGTTTAGCCAGATGCCTCTGAGAAGTTTATAAATAAAGCATATGGATCTTCCTCTTCAGGTTGACCACACAACCCATCGTTCAGGAATCCTCTACTTACAACAGTTCATTTAGTGACGGTTTGAACTTACAACAACATTGAAAAAATGACTTATGACCATTGCAGTATCCCCATGATCAAGTGACCAAAATTCAGATGTTTGGCAACTGACTCATATTTATGATGGTTGCAATGTCCCGGATTAATGTGATCCCCTTGTAGTGACCTTCTGACAAGCAAAGTCAATGGGCAAGTCAGGTTCATTTAACGATGTAAGTTATGCTACTAACTCAATAACTGGACTGATTCACTTAACACAACTGTGGCAAGAAAGGTCATCAAATGAAGAAAAGTTCACTTAACAAATGTCTCACTTAGCAACAGAAATTTGGGGCTCAATTGTCATCGTAAATCGAGGTCTACCTGTAGATTTGGAAATTCTACAATTATTTTAGTTAACAACCAATTAGCTATTATCTTTAGAGCAGGTTTCCAAATGCCTGATGTTTCTTCTCTCTTTTTTCTTGTTCTTTCCTTCGATAATTTTAAATTAAAACTACTTTGGCATTTCTTGGGCCTTCATGTTATGCATTTATTATCTATTTCTACTAACTATAAAGGTTTTGAATGTTGTAGCTATAAGATAATGGAAATGTATTGGAGTTATGTTCTGTACAATTCTGCAAGTCTAGCTTTACTTTTTGAACTGAAAGGATCCTATCTGGTAATGGTAAATTTTGCCTGATGTAAAAGATATTCCAATCATGTATCTATCTATTAGATCATGTTATCTACAGCAAGTCATTAAAAAAGGCAATATGGCAACTGTAACCACACAAACTGAAGTCTAGCCTCTTTTTTTAACCTGTTAAAAAAAGCAGGGGGTTGATTTTTTTAGTGGATGTTCTATTTATTTTATTTGTATCTCTTTTTATTATAACAATTTATAATTGTTATAAGCAATTCAAGGCAGTCAATATACCGTAATAGCCCTTCTTCCTCCTATTTTCCCCACAACAACAGCAACCTTGTGAGGTGAACTGGGCTGAGAGAGAATGACTGGCCAAAAGACATCCAGCCAGCTTTCATGCATAAGGCAGGAGTACTGTATTTTTCAGAAAGAGGCTGAAAATTTGGGTGCGACTTATACTCCGAATGTAGCTGTTTTGAAACTTTTTTTCAGCCCTAACGAGGTGCTAACGAGGCGCTAACGAGTGAAGCGATCTTCCCAGCTTTGCCTGCTCCCTCAACTCACCACTGTGCTTTAACAAGGTGCTAGTGAATGAAGCGATCTCCATGCTTTGCTCCAACTCTAAGCTGTTCTTTAGAAGCTTTTTTTCAGCCCTAACTAGGCGCTAGCCGAGTGAAGTGATCTCACCGTGCTTTGCCAGTTTTTCTCATTGCTGCTTCCTCTCAGCTGTGCCTTAAAAGCTGTTTTTTATCCCCAAGCAGGGAATAAAAAAACCAGCAAACTAATGTGCTGAAGCTGACCAGCCTAAGGACGCTAGCCACATGAATACCTGGTAGACAGATTTTTTCCCTCCAGATTTTCCTCCCCAAAAACTAAGCTGCGTCTTATACTCCGGTGTGTCTTATACTCTGAAAAATATGGTAGTTTCTTAGTTTCCAGCTACACTAATGTTTGTTTTTATTTAATATAATAAGTTATTATTAGATGTGTAGCCTACATTTATTTTTGCACAATACAAGGTGGTGTATAATATACCCACCACTTATTTTCCCCACAACAGGAACCTCTGAGATGGGGTGGGCCGAGGGAGAGGGATTGGCCCAAAGACACTCATATTTATTTATGTGTTCCTTTCTTTTTCTTTATATTTTTTCACACTTTCGTATCCTCTGCTTATTTTTTTTTATCATTTCCCTTAATTGTTAGTTTATGTTATTGTTTTTTAATGTGTATGCTTTGTAAAATGTTAATAAAATTATTGACAGTCCCCTGACAAGGCTGTTCTTGTGGGACCACTATATGCAACACTTTGAGATCCTGACCTTAAAATGGGATATAAAGCAAATCAATATATAAAAAGCTATAAGAAACAGCTTAACACACTGAAAACAAGAAAGCTGGTAATAAATAATCAATATTTTAGCCAGGAGGTGAAAAGAGGAGGGGGTGGGAGAGATTTCCAATGCACGAGAGAAATGTTCCACATTGGAGACTTGCTTAATGTCCATGGAGAGTTTGTCTCTTTAGTGAAACCTTCAATAGGTTGAACTCAGGGGGAAAAACTTAACTGCAATTATATTTGACAATTATTTTTAGCAGAGTCAATAGGGCACATGCTGTACTGTCAACCAGTGAAAGAATTACACTCCACTGAACTGAATCTAATTAATTAACTAAAGTTTTTTTTTTAAAGTAGAGCTGTGAAAAGCTTCTAAAGAACTTGGATGAAACTTCAAATAAAGCACCATCTTGAAATGGCTTTGTGAAGCAATAGTAGTTCTTTGCATACTGAGACCAACCTGAAATGTCCATGTTGCTCCACCTCCATTTGCTTCAGAGTCCTCTTAACTTTCTTCCTTAAGTGACTGATGAAGAGATTTCAGAGAGGGAGGTACACGTGTGAAAATTCCTTCTACACTGCTCTGTTTCCAGCTACCGACATACATACTTGCTACATACATATACACAATTCACACAAGCGGCACTGGACAATTTACAGGATTAAAAACATTGAAATCTCCCAAACATAAATCCCAAACACTCAGGGATAGACTGTTATCTGTTAACCATCAATAGTAACAAAGCTCATCTTCCTTCAGAAGGAACAGCCAGGTCTTATAAAAGGCTGACAAATTTGGGTCCATTCGAATCCTTTTTTTTTTAATTTTAAAAAACAAACTTTATTGAAGTAAAAAAATAAAATAAAAACTGTACAAAGTATTCACGATCATAAAATTACATAAGACAATACAAATCACAACATACAAACTAAATATATATAAATCTTTACATACATGTATATAAACAGTGACTTATTACTTCTGTTATGTTAATGACGGTGCCTATTTGTTGCTTTTAATTTCTTACTGAATTTTAGCTTTACCCGTTTTTCTTTTGGTTTATCAACTCATATGATCTATTCCATACCTTAAAAAAGTTTGAGTCTTCCTTATCTTTTAGTTTCAGTGTTAATTTATCCATTTCTGCACATGTATAAATTTTTTGAATTACTTGCTGATCCGATGGCATTCGATTTTTCCAAAATTGTGCTAATACCAATCTGGCCGCCATAATTATATGTAATATTAGGTATTTTATTTCTTTTCTAATCTTTTCTTTAATCATACCTAATAAAAAAAATTCTGGTTCTAATTCTATTTCTTCTGCTGTTATTTCTGTTATCCAAATTTTTATTTTCCTCCAGTATTTCTTAATTTTGGGGCAAAGCCACCAGACTCTTTCATGTCTGTGCCCTGAGCTTGTTTATACTTCCAACACGTTGTATTTAGATTTGGATACATCTTCGCTAACCTTAAAGGGGCCAGATACCATCTATACCACATTTTATACTGATTCTCCTTATACGCTACTGATTTCATTATGCTATAATTGGTTTCCCATACCCTTTCCCATTCTTCTAGCTGTATGTTACGTCCAACGTTTCTTGCCCATGATATCATTTGTCCTTTAACCAATTCTTCTGCTGAATCAAATTCTAATAAATATATATAGATTTTTGAGATTAATTTTTCTCCCTTGATCTCCAATAATTTATCAAATCAATTCGGTTTTGGTTCTGTTCCTCCTTCCTCTTGGTCTGTTCTATATCTTGTTTTTATTTGTAAATAGGGCCACCAATCTATTAATATTCCTTGTTCCTTAAATTCTTCCTGTGTTTTCATTAATCCCTGTGAATCCAATATATCCCTATATTTTATTATCTTTCGCTTTGCTAATGTGTTGGGGTGCATTATCACCTCTATTGTCGATAACCATCCGGGAACTTTCATATAATGTTTATTTTTAATTTCTTGCCATGTACCAATTAACAAATTTCTAATAATATGGTTGTTAAAATATTTATATGTTTTGCTCCTGGTACTCCATAAAAAGGCGTGCCACCCCTTCATTAAATCATGTCCTTCTAGTTTTAATAATAATCTTTGATTTTCCAGGCTCACCCATTCTCTAATCCATGTAAGACTTGTTGCTTTGTAATATTTTTCCCATGCTGGCAATCCAAATCCTCCTCTAACTCTGTTTTCTTGTAAAGTACTTAATTTAATTCTTGGTCTTTTTCCCTCCCACACAAATTTTGTAGTTATTTTATCCAGGTTGTTAAAAAATTTCTTATCCAATTTTATTGGTATTGTTTGGAATAGATAAAGGAGTCTCGGGAGTATATTTGACTTTATCGCTGCAATCCTCCCTAATAGAGATAGTTTCAATTTCCCCCATTTTTCTAAGTCTTCTTTTATTTGTTGGACTAACGTTCCAGAGTTATTATCCTTTATAGTTGCACTTCTGGCTGTCAGATTTATCCCTAGGTACTTCACCTTTTTACTACTTGTAGTCCTGATTCATTTCCTAATTTCTTTCCTTGTTTTTGCTATTATATTTTTCGTTATCATTTTCGTCTTCTCTTTATTGATTTTTAAGCCTGCTACTTTTCCAAATTCCTTTAACTCTTTTATTAATTTTGATGTTGCTTTTAATGGATCTTCTATGAAGAATACAAGGTCGTCCGCAAATGCTTGGACCTTGTATTCTTCTCCTTTTACTTTTAGTCCTTTTATTTCTTTATTTGACCTAATTCTTATAAGTAAATTTTCCAGTGTCAAGATAAAAAGGAAAGGTGAAAGCGGGCATCCTTGCCGTACTCCTTTATTTATTCCAAAAAATTTAGTACTGTCTCCATTTATTAATATGCTTGCCTTTTGTTTGGTGTATATAGCAGTTATCATTTTTTCAAATCTCTCCCTGAATTTCATATTTTTTATTTGGTGAATCATGAATTGCCAATTAACCTGATCGAAAGCTTTTTGTGTATCCAGAAATTTCAGTACTACCTGTCTTTCTGGATGCATCTCGTAATATTCTAATATATTGATTACCATTCTTACATTATTTTTTATTTGTCTTGTAGGTAAGAATTCATTCTGATCTGGATGTATTCTATGGTTCAATATTTTTTTCATTCTGTTTGCCATTATGTTCATAAAGATTTTGTAATCCGTATTTAATAAGAAGATCGGTCTGTAATTCTTTATTTGTGTTGTATCTACTCCTTCCTTTGGTATCAGTGAGACATATGCTTCCCTCCATGAGTCTGGTAGCTTTACCTCTATCAATGCCTCATTATATGTCTCTAATAGTATCCAATTCAGTGTTTCTCCTAAACCTTTATAGAATTCGGTTGATAAGCCATGGAGTTTTATTGGGGTTTTTTTTTTTTGGTTCTTCACTGCTTCCTTTAGCTCCCCTATGATGATGTCCCTATTTAATATCTCTTTTTCTTCCTCTGTTAATATTAACATTCCTTCCCCACTTAGATACTGTTCTATTGCTTCAGCTGTCACCTTATCTTGTTCATAAAGTTCTTGATAGAATTGGGTTACTATCTCTTTCTTTTTTTATAAGTTTTGTTGCATTTTGCCCTTTTTATCCTGTAATTGTTGGATTATTCCTTTTTCCTTTTCTTTCCTCAATCTATAAACCAACCATCTCCCTGGTTTATTTGCATGCTCAAAGTGGTTCTGTTTTATATAAGTCAATGCCGTTATGTATTTTCGCTGTTCTAATATGTTCAAATTATGTTTAGCTGCTATCCATTTGCCTCTAATTTGCTCATCCCTGGGTTATCTTGTAATTTTCCTTCCCATGTTTTAATCTCATTTTATACCTTATTATATTATTTTTCCCTTTCTTTTTTTTGTTTTACGCTATATGCTATAGTTAATCCTCTCACATAAGTCTTAGTTGTATCCCATAAATTCTGGAGGGAGGTATGGTATTTTGTGTTATTTTTAAAAAACAATTCTAATTCCTTTTCCATATATTCCATATATTCTTTTTCTTTCAATATCTGTGTGTTCATCACCCATCTACTCTTTTTTCTCTTACTGGATTATGTCGGCCAAATTGTTTGACATTATTTCTATTATTTCTATTTCTTGTATCAGTGTTTTAATTACCCATGCCATATCTAATTTAGACCAGGATTTATAGGGGTTAGAATAATATGTAAAATTCTTTATTTCCGGATTATAAAATCTCCAGCTATCAATTGGATTTAATTCTTCTACCAAATCCATAAAGATTCTAGGCAATACATTTTTTTTCTTTTATTTCTCTGATCACTTTTATAATCCTTTCTTACATCCATAATTGTGTTAAAATCGCCAATCAAACACACATTTTTGTTCTATTATTTTTTCATGTACTTTATTATAAAATTCTATTTGGCGCATATATAACCACTAATAGAATACTTTTATAATTAAATTTTACCTCTAACATTAATATTCCTCCTTCTAAATCTAATACTTTAAATTACTTTCTATTCCTTCTTTAACATATACCACTATCCCTCTTCTTTTTTCTTCTGCTAGTGCTGCAAATGATTTACCTAATTTCTCGTATTGTATGTATTTTTCATTTTGTTTTCTTATGTGTACCTCTTGGAGGCACGCAATATCCTATTTTTGTTTCAAATTTTTTTAAAAAATTTGGTGTCGTTTGGCTTCATTAAAATCCTTAAGGGATGCTGTTGCCTACAGCAGCTGATATCACTGAGAAGGCGCAAGTCAAACAAGATAATTTGTTTAATAGAGGGACCCAAACCACACCTTCTCCACTACCTCTGGAAAGGCAGGCAGAAACAATAGGAGAAAGGTGGTTCTATATATTGACAAGTGGCTGAGAAACTCTAGGAGTTCCAAAAGATATTTCCTTTCACACTGCTGGCTTCCAGTTGAGAGGAGGGAAGTTGCACAAAAAGGCCAAAACATTTTCTTCACACCAGAATCTTCTGTGGGAGAAGTTAGTTAATTTTTAACTTCTGCAGGAATCCTCTCCTGTGTGTGCTGAAGATATCTGAATGGAAGCCCTTTTGAATACACACATGGCCTTCAAGTCTGGATGAGTCACTTAATGATGTGGGGATTTTTTTTGTCAACCCCTTCCTCTCCAGCGCTTGAATGAAACCATGTGAAACCACTGAATTGTAGGAGAAACTGGGGGTGGAGTTAAAAGAGAAAGCAGCGTAGAATCCCTAAGTAGCCATTAGTGGGTTAAGTCCAGACTCTCTTGAATTCCATTGATCCTTATCTAACCCCAAGAAGATGCTAATCAATAGTTGAGAAGATTCCTATGAATAAGCCATTTAGCAATAAATCAGTTTAATCAGACCTTCATGTGTGGATCTGGTCTTTTGCACCTGACAGAAAGGCTCTATTGAGGCAAATTGGGTGCTCGATTTAGCAAAGTGAGTGCAGGAAGAGGCCTTAGCACGTTTTTAGACTCTTGGTACAAATTGATTAAGATGGCATGAATTATATAGTAGCACATTTTTTCATAATAAACAAATTCTTGGATTCTTGGAAAAATTGCATAATAGCAAATCCATATAAAACATAAAGCAAACTGACATAATGTAAAATAAATCTGTATTTTCTTTTTTTCCAAACCACAATAGTAAGATTCATCAAATATTGAAAATTTCCAGTTGTAGTTAATGAAAAGCTACACATTTAGAAAGAAATTAAACTAAACTCACACTCCTTCCATACAAAACCACGCTTGGAGGTATCTCAAGGTTTCTTCATTGTGGTGGTGCCACACTGTTTCCACGCTGCTAGTATCTATGCTCCTCAATTCCTCAAAAGCATTTTGTATTTGAACTACATTCGCCTACTAATCTTGTGAATGTTCAGTGCTTCCTCTAGTTGACCTATAGGGGAGATTAAAAAAAAAAAAAGTCTTCAATCAGTGTTGTGTCCTCATAGCCACATCTTAGCTATTGTTATGTCTGTTTGTCAGGGATTTGCAAAGCCATCATCATTGTCTGAATGGTTGCTCTTGGGGGACCTGTAAAATCATAAAGAACGATCCTTTTTTTTTTTTTTTTTTGCATTTAAATGGCCCACGTAGGAATGCTATTCTCACTTCTAGGAAGAGATGAGAGAAGCTAATTTTTTTAGACCAAAACTCACAAAGTGAGATGAAACAAGAATTCATGCCAAAGGAGAAATGACCAGACCTGAACTCTGCAGAATTTCAGCCCTGCATACAGAAAAAGTGCCTGATATTCAGATGAGCTCAGCTGCCAGACCCAACTGTTCTGAAGCAGTGAAGATATTATAAGCATCTGCAGAATGAAAGAGTTGAAATGTGTTTTTACTGTAAAACTGTTGGACATCAGAATCTCTTATCTACTTAATGTGGGCCGACAAGATGTTTTTGTTCACACAAAGTCCATCATCAACACAATAGACTTTTCAAATTGAAACGTGTCTACATACATGTAGACAATGACACTATCCACCATTCACCACTGTTAACATATACATTAAATCAGGTAAAACCCCAAGGCATCAGATAATTTAAAAGCTACTCCTTTATGGAAAAGATAACTGTTTCCAAAATATTGGTGTGGACTTATTAATGAACAATGAAACTATAAATGTTTTGGCAGGTTGTCAATGCAGAGAGCTTGGAGTGATACAACTTATTCATTTCAACTCTAATGGGTGGCTTGAAACTTTTAGCTGGATCCTTAGCATCCTTTAACTTTACACTTTTACTAAAAAACAAAGCCACAGCATATGAAGGAACAACGCCCTGTTTATTCACATAAATTGGACTGCATAATAACTGCAGTGTTTCTGTAAATAATCTCATTGAACAGACTTTTTTTAGTAATCACATTTTGCTTTTATATTGTTCTATTTACAGAATGTGTTATAATCCAAAACAGGGACTCAAAACTAATGCTATTGCCTTGAAGGTGTGCTTTTACTTACACTGGCTGTTGATTCTATTGTTTTTATTTGCTTAGTAGTGGCATCTCATTAATGTTAGGATGAAATACAATATTTCAGAAGCATGATAAGAATTTCTCTACTCTGCTCCCTATTCCATCACCTATACAACTGTTTGGAGGGTCATCTGACCCACAATAGTAGATCTGGGAACATGTGAAGGCTAGGCAGGGGGGAGGGAAAATCATACATTTTCTGATTCCATCACTAGAAAAAAATGATGCCAGATTTACTTCAAAATCCCAAGCCAGTGAACCTAACATTCAATCCTGAGTTGAAAGGCCAAGGCCAAGGCGAAAGAGAGTTGCTAAATGCACAATTTCCATAGGAAGATATTTTACAAGAGTGTACACTGATGATATCTTTGTTTGGGAATTACTTTAAAAAAGTTGTTTGGTGAAAAAAACCTGTATGAGTAGAACGTACAGTTTTCTCAATCTATGTGCAGTTCCTGACTGCATATTTCACTTTGTTCAGGAAAGTTTCCCAGCCCTACAGAAACAGCTTTCCCCAATGTAGGCATAGTTCAAACTGGGGAAGAGACCTTACAGCATGGGTATTCAACATTGACAACTTTAAGACATGTGGACTGCAACTCACATAATTCCTCAACCAGCTATGTTTGCTGGGGAATTCTGGGAGTTGAAGTCTACAAGTTGCAAAGCTTGGACACCCCTGCCTTAAATAGATATAAGAGACCTTAGCTTTGTTAAGAATTGAAATTCACATAGCTGGATGATGCCCAGATTGGGGAAAGGCTATTCCAGAAAGACAAATGCTGTGAACCATTTTTTCTGGATCCCAATAATTGTATTTTGACTTCTCTTCGCCTGAGAGTCAACGATGTTACTAATTTCGTTTTCCAGTAGGAAAGTCAAGCTCTGCTACTTGTCTTCCTCATCCAAAATGAAGCCTTTTCTTTCTTTTGAGTTGGGAAGGCAAAAAGGAGAATCTAGGCAGAAGAACTCCACTTGAGCATGTCTGAATTTTAATCTCATCTTTATTAAAAGAAAATTACGTAGCTAATGGAAGATGTTTTACTAGGAAGAAAACCAGGGGGTGCTTGCAAGGTAATAAAATAGAAATTATTCCAAAGTCAGTGTCCTTAAACTAACATAGCTTAGTTTAGTGGAACATGTCCACTGCCTCAAAAACCTTCACCTCTTATAAAAATGTCACGTAATGCTGTTCAATAGCTCATTGCAAAACCTTTCAGCAGTTTAGGATGTAGAAAAAAAGTTAAGATCTCAGCTCTCTATCTGGTGCTCTTGTGTTCAATAGAACATCCTTTGACTAGGATGCTATCGCAGGTTATTTCACTGACTAAATCTCTTCAGGAAAAGATCAGGATGAAATAAAGCCAAAGGGCATAGCTCGTGGGCCTTCTTTCAACTTCTTCCCCAGCGGTGAGCTTCTTACATGTGAAAGGCCTCTGATATAATTCCCTATGATATTCATAGCTGAACTGACCTTTCTGCTGTCCTTTCACTACTTATTCTCCCTCCCTCCCTCTTTCATTCTGTATGTTAGAAATGAAATTATTGACTGCAGGATCAGCACTGGAATTAATTCAGTCCCATTTATCTTAGCATTAAGAAGGTATATGTAAATATTCGCATACAGACTTCAGGTCTATACTATATGTGGGTAACATTCCTTCCACCCCCCCCCCCCCTATCCCCCAGCTTTCATTAAGAATGCATTATAGCAATAGTACTTAGACTTATATAGTGCATCATTGTGTTTTACAGCATTCTCTAAGAGGTTTACAATGTCAGTTTATTGCCCCCAATGTCATCTTATTGCCCCCAATAATCTGGATCATCATTTCACCGACCTTGGAAGGATGGAAGGCTGAGTTAATCTTGAACTGGTCAGGATTGAATTCCAGGCTGTGGGCAGAGTTAGCCTGCAATACTGCATTCTAACCACTGCCCCACCAGGACTCTATAGACTAAACATGTAAACATGCATATGTATGGGCTGTATAGACTATACAACCTATAGAACTCTATAGAACCACTATAGAGTTTGTATTCCCAGTGTAAATGATAGTAGTGACAATAATAATGGAGAATCTCCTAGTCCATTGTATTTCTGACCCAGAATATTTTTATATTGCTATTTAAAAAGAAAAAGATTGACAAATTTGACATAATCCCAGCATAGAGGACTGAAACTCTTTCCCTTAAGAGGCTCTTTTACATCAACCTTCAGAGGACCAGAGCTTTTTACAGAAAACATGAAGATCATAAAATGCCCATTACCCAAGAAAGTACAGCAGAGTTGGGTTGAAGGGGGGAAGCTTTGTTCTTAAAGCAACAAATGAAAGGTGAGCTTTTAAGAGCCAGGTTAACAGAATTTATGGGTTCTATCCTGGATTTGTTTCTACCATTCCCTCTCCCCCTCCATAATTAGCTCTCTGGTTCGAAGATGTCCCTTTGTGACTAATTTTGTGTCACAAACTGAGCCTAATTTAACACGTTTGGCAAATCGTTTCCCACCCCCCCCCCCCACCTGTATGTTTGATTCCTTGCAACATTTGTGACTTTGACAGTCTTCACTACCCTCTCACCATTCGGGATAGGTAGCTTGAGAAAAGTGTGGAGAAATAACCAGAAATCTAATTGTTTGAATGTCCTTTGGCTTCCCTTCCTCTTGTTTCACGCCCAGGAGAAGGAAGCCCTTAAAACTGATGAGACAATAAATTCAATTATCCTGCAAACTGGCTATGGCTATCCCGGTTCTGTGCAGCAGTTTTCCTGTTTTTGCTTTCCGTTCTCCTGGAATCGTTTAAATTTGCCCCTATCGAAGGTTGCCTATTAGCTTTGTTAATGAATTTACTAGTGCAGAAGACCACTGGCAGGGCTGTTTGAAACGTAATGAATGTAATTATTTAGCACCAAACTGGGGCACCAGCTTTATCCCACTTGACAAGAATAATTCTTTATTCTCTCATTAGCCATGGGCTTTGGTCCCAGTAAACTAGTTATTGAACCACTTGTCCAAAGGAGCTTTGCTCTAAACGCACCTTCCCTTATTTAACTTAGACAGGTTTGATCATTTTTACACATCATGCCGTGCCTGCATGCAAAGAGTTGCCCATGCTGGGGCTGTTGCTTTGTTTGATTGCTTTTTGTGTCCGTGTATATGTGTGTATGTGCTTGAGAGAGACTGTCAAGTGAGCAAAGAGATGGGGAGCAATTATCAGTGAGGTGCTTGGCTTCCGGAGAAGCCCTTTTGCCTGGACTGGCCTGGCCTGTAATGGATACAGAACTGTATGGGGCTAGTTGACATCCTGTAAACTCGGTAGGAAGCCCAAGCCAATGAATCATAAGGACAGCCCCCCACTGAGTGATGTGTGCCTGAGCGTTTTGCAAATGCAGAAAGGACGAGAGATGGAGGGAGGAGGAGACACTGAAGCAGGTTGCCTTCATCTGGCAGAAACATTAAAATCGCAGAAAGTTCAGGAACCTTCCCTTCAGAAACTCCACTGAAAAAGGAAGATGGCTTGTATAAAGGTGACCCTAATCCTATCCCCTGCCCCCTGAAAGGCAATCGAGACCAGGCCTCAGCCAAAGTAAATCTAGGTTTAGGCAATTGCCCCAAACAGCAGGTTTTATGACATACTAGGAATCAAATATGATTTGTTTAAATTGATTGTTGTTTATGGAGAAACTGGCTTGTTGGACTTTTTCCACCCATTCCAAAAACATTTAGCCATGATTAAGCATCAAAATCATTTAGCCATGATTAAGCACTCCGATTTAATGGGAATAATAACACTCTCAGCCTCAGCTAGCAAATTATTTCTCTAACACCAACTTCTGAAAACTCCTGGAGGTTTACAAAATTATACGCAGCATATTCTTGAGCTGCGGTGGGGCAGTGGTTCGAGGGCAGTACTGCAGGCTACTTCTGCTGACTGCCTGCAATCTGGCAGTTCAGATCTCACCAGGCTCAAGGTTGACTCAGCCTTCCATCCTTCGAGGTGGGTAAAATGAGGAACCAAATTGTTGGGGGCAATATGCTGACTCTGTAAACTGCTTAGAGAGGGCTTTAAAGCACTGTAAAGCGGTATATAAGTATAAGTGTTATTGCTATTGCAATCTCCTCCTCAGAGAGTGGCCCTAACCTGGCTAAACATACCAAGGAAATCAGTTCTGACTGGGGTTGCTAGTCTTTCAGGTGACTCGATCCCATGCCAAAGTGCTTTGTAGGATATGACAAATGCTGCATTGTACTCAGATTTGTACCAATTGTAGGTTCTAGATAGCCATCAGTGTCGAGCACAGTCCAGAATAACAAGATAACATTTGGAAGCAGCTCAGGGAAATGTCTCCCTGATTCATTGAGTATAAGAAGACAGAAAAAGCTTCCTCCACACTATGGCCTAAAACAAGATTTGGGTGTCTATAAGCTTGTGGGAGGATGGGGAGTGGGGAGCAAAGCAGCTGCATGCTACTATTGTATATCACAGTGTTTAATTGTGTTGTCTACCACACCAAAATGGGCATGGATGCTAAATTAACCTGACAGATTTTTCATACTTGTTTGCTCTGTGAAGTAATCCAGACAAGAACTACAATCTGGATCATATATTGTAAGGCAGAGTTCTCCAACCATTCTGGCTTTGTGGACTGGTGGCAGGGGTAGTGGTCGGAGAAGGGTTGGTTCTGTGCAAGCAACTGGCAAGTGTGCACACTCACACAGCTTCATTTGTGTGACTGTGTGCACATGTGCTCACTCGCTATTCTCGCAAGTGGGGATGCATGCGTGGTGCGCACATTCGCTCACCACTTCCATGGCCCGGTTCTGAACAGCTCATGGTCTCGTAGTGGGCCGCGGCCTGAGGGTTGGGGATCCCTGTTGTAAGATATTAAGAAAATCTTGCAAGACTGAAAGTATTTCTTCCCTCTTCTCCTTTTACTTTCCAGAAATCTAGGGATGGTTCCTTCTGAAACGTTGCCTACATCCTCCCTCCTTCTGTGAGCTAAGATATCTTTTATATTTTACTTGTGTAGTCTGCAGCTCTCCTTCCTGACTCCCAAGGTTTTTCCCTCATACCAATACAATATTATCAGTAACCCAATACATTGTAAACCAGAGAGGAAAAGATATCCTACCCCCCATTCTGATGATCTCTCCCCCCACCCAAATGAAACAATGCAAACATTTTTTCTGACATTTAAACAATATCAGGACCTAGGGTAAAATGTTACTTCCTGGTTAAAACCAGGAAGTAACAATGACTGGGCGGCTAGGTGTAACCTCGCGCTGCTGCTGCTACCAGTTCTCTGAACCACCCGCCACCGCTGCTACTGGTTCGGCCGAACCAGTCCAAACTGGTAGCATTTCACCCTGATCAGGACTATAAGATGTGGATCAGTTTCTCGGGACTGCTGACAGGGCTGCAGACAAACCCTGTCCTGAAGGGACAGGGGAAAGAGACGGACCTCTTGGGTGGCTGAGAGGAGCAGGCAATTTCCTCAGAGGCTGGAGGAAACCCTCTGAGTTGGTGGCGGGAGACGACAGCCATGGTGGCTGTCATGAAACCGGGACAAACCGGGACAAGAAAAGTGCAGGAGGAAGGCAGAAAGGGCAATGTTCTTGGAAGCCGGGTGAGTGACATCAACCCAGGCGAGAAACAACAATTATGTATTGACTTTTGCAAATAAGACCCCCAGCTTTAACTAGCGGCTGAAGATCTATGGGGCTTGAGGATTTTGTAAAGCCCTTCAAGACAATAGAAAAGGAAGAAATGTTTAAGTACATACAGAGATATTTTTATTAGAATTTTACCAGAAATATATAACAAAGAATTGTAGCATTTAATTGTGAATCTTCTCACAGCAGCTAGAATTGTATTTGCTAAAAATTGGAAAGAAGAAATGATACCTTCGGATGAAGAAATTATTAGGAAAATGTTGGACTGTGCCGAAATGAGCAAATTGACATTTGAAATAAGAGAGCATCATCATGATGCAGAGCAGGAAGAAAAACAAAATTATTTGATATGGGATTTATTTTACCACTGGGTAGATAACAAAAAATATGTAAGGAAATGTCAAAATACTTAAATGATGATACAACTGATATATTTTATGTAAGATTACATTTTGGATATGTAGTAATATTATAAAAAGAGGAGAGGGCACTAGGGATGCAAACCGACTAATGTACTGTCTGAACTTGATTGAATGAATGATGTCTTATTTTATTTATTTTTTATTTTTTACTTTTTTAAAAAAAATAAAAAATGATTTGGAAAAAAAAAAGATTTTGAAAAGTAATGAAAAGTAATGAAAGGAGTTAAAGACCCTTTAAGAAATCTATTTTAGCACTGATTGATTGGAATGAATTCACTAATAACTAATTAGAACTGGATACCTGAATTTCCTTTGCTAAATTGAAACAGATTTGATTTTGGAAAAGAGAAAAGCGATAATTAAGGACTTGGTACCTTTAAAAGCCGGACAAAGAGATCAAACGGATAGCTACATAATTGCTTTGAAATGGTGAATGAATTTGTGACTAAGTGAAAGTGTGGATTGTAGAAACTCGCTCTTT
This sequence comes from Masticophis lateralis, assembly GCA_030761175.1. Classification (NCBI taxonomy): domain Eukaryota; kingdom Metazoa; phylum Chordata; class Lepidosauria; order Squamata; family Colubridae; genus Masticophis; species Masticophis lateralis. Next base: position 129,520,316 of record JAUDYJ010000003.1, read on the forward strand.
CCTGAAAAAGAACTAATTTGACTCGCAATTTATTTCGGATTACTTTGAAAATAATTATAGACTTTTGAATTTTGAAGATTCTTATTCTGTCTACTGATGGTTTTACAAAGAAAGAAGAAATATAACGGAACTAATAAACTTTTAACTAACTCGCATAGCAACAAAAACATGGCGCAGGAACAAAAATGGAGCTGATGGATTTTACAGAAAATAGATTTTATAACAGAATTAAAAACGATATACAGAGTTTTAAGCATGGAAGCATTGACTATGAATTGAAATACTCATGGACAGATAAGGAAATGAAGAAAAATAGATAAAAGTAAAAGGCAATATTTAAATGTTTAATTGTTTAAATGGTTAATTGGTTAAATGAGTTTTAAATAAAAATAAGAAGTGCCTATGGTTTAATAGGCGAGCTGCACTGGCTGCCGGTGGCCTTCTGGATCCGCTTCAAGGTGCTAGTAGTTACCTATAAAGCCCTTCATGGCATGGGCTTGAGGTACTTGCAGGACAACCTCCTACTGGCCTCCCACCGCCCTGTGCGTTCTCATAGAACTGCCTTCCTCCGGGTGCCGTCGGCCAGACAATGTTGGCTGGTGACCCCCAGGATGAGGGTGTTCTCTGTGGCCACACCAATCCTCTGGAATAGGTTACCCACCGAGCTCCGGATGGCTCCTGATCTCCGCACTTTCTGTGCTGGCCTGAAGATATGGCTTTTTCATCAAATTCCCTGATCGATTATGGGGTTTTAACTTTGGGGATTTTAAATTTGGACTTGTTTTTAGTATTTTACTGTGGTTGTTTTTACTGTGTGAGCTATCCCGAGTCCTACGGGAGAAGGGCAGCATATAAATTTTAAGAAAGAAAGAAAGAAAGAAAGAAAGAAAGAAAGAAAGAAAGAAAGAAAGAAAGAAAATAAAAGAAGATAATTAAAATAGAAGTTGGACGTTAAGGTGATTAAAAGTGATATTTTTATAAAAGCATAATTTGATGTAACATGTTTTATTTTAACTTGTCAACAAAGTGGTGGATAACTATGATTAACTGTTAAGGATTATATATGATACAATAATTGTGCACAGATTGAATTAACAGTTGAATTTAAGAGATTGAATTTAACATATGTTGAAAATGACTAGTACTAAGAAACAGATGGGGAAACACCCTGGAAGAATACATATGGAAATAGTGGATTAATAGATAAACATATTGAAAAGATAATATTTAAAACAAGATATGCTAGTTATCAGCTAAATAAAAGACGGAGATGTAGAGGAGAATAAGCTGAAAATCAGCTAAAATAATAGATGTTGGTGAATCAATTTAATAATTGTTGGGAGTAAGGAGATGTATATGCTGGATATCAGCTAAAATAAAGCATGCTGGAAATCAGCCAAAACATTGGAAAATGCTGGAAATCAGCCAAACAATAGTTGGAGGGCGGAGGAGAATATGCTGAAAACTCAGCCAAAATAAGTAATGCTGGAAATCAGCCAAATAATAGGTGGAGTTATGGAGGAAAATGCTGAAAATCAGCCAAAATAAAGCATGCTGAAAATCAGCCAAAAAGAAACTATAGTGAAAATCAGCAAAATAATAGTTGGAGGTAAAGAGGAGAATACATTGTAGAACGATTATTAATAAGGGGTGAAAAAGAAATTGTTGGATGATAACTAAAATGAAATGAAAAATTTTGAGATGACTGTGTAAAAGATTAAGATTTAAAGATTGGATGAAATGGGTCTAGAAACTAAGAAGAATAGAAAGAATTTTGATTAATAAGTTGAAATAAAAATTGAGTTGTATATATTAGGAAATTAAGATTTGTGGTGATAAAATTGTAAGGTAAAAATATAGATTAAGAGATTAGATTATTTTTGTGTTTTAATGTTGATGTTAAAAGGAACAATGGAGAAAAATTTAGAAAGAGCTGTATTGAATTTTGATTTATAATTGAATATAAAAATGAGATGTTTAGTATGAAATTAAGATCTATGGCGATATAATAGAAAGATTTAAATTAGGATGTTTGAATTTATGTTAAAAATATTTGCTTTTATTTGTAAAATCAATCTACGTATTTGTGACCAGACCAAGACTTCGTTCTTGAAAGATTTTTTTTTTATGTTTATGTCTGAAAAATAAAAAAAAAAAATTAAAAAAAGATGTGGATAAGTTTCTCCTTGAACTTCAAAAGGCTTATTTTTACCTTTCTCAACAATAATTCAGAATGGCACGCTCAGTTTATTTTTCATCCATTTTGTTCTTACAACAATCCTGTAAAATACTTAGGGTGAGAAATAATGCCTACTGTTTAAAGCTATCGTTGGGTGGCATAATAAGCATGTGTGCCCAACATGGTTGAGCTCAGATATGTGCAGGTGATGAAATTCAGATGGTGTCTGGCCTCATGGCTTACATTCTCTTTTTCATTCCCTTTCTAAGATTTTCTAACATCTAGAAAATCTATAGTAGCTTTGTGTGGATTTTTCCACAACTTAATGTATGTTTCTAGGAGAGGTGGGTTCTACTTACCTTTACTACCGGTTCGCAACTGGGCCGTTGCAGAAGTGATCTGATGATGTCGGAGTCGGTGGGCGGAGCTTCCCACCGGTTTTACTACCGGTTCTATAGAACTGGTGCGAACCGGAGGCAACCCACCACTGGTTGCTAGGCACTTTATATTTCTATGCAACAACCTGATTGTATGTATATGTATGTGTGTACATCCAATGTCCCTTCTATCTGCTTTATTTAAACACAACAGTAAAGTCCTAGTTTGCTTGCTTTTTAAAATACAATTTTCCTAAGTATATGCTGATTTTTTTTTGCCAAGTTATCAAATGCATATTAATTTTTGCACCTTTTTTAAAGCCTGGACTTGTGGGCAGCAATAGACTCATGAACACCCTGTTTTGGCAAGTCACGGTGTTTTGAGAGAAAGAAAAATAGGAACAACTTGTTTTACTTCTCTAGCAACTAGATTAACATAGGAATTTAACTGACTTGTAGGTGAGGGGATGTATCTTCTTCAGACCCTGGCACCAAACTGTCTCTAAAATAAAGCAGCTCTGGTCTAAAATCAATGAGCTGAGGCCTGTCTCGGTGACTTGGTTATTTTCACAGTTTTTCATGGTATTCAGTACTCTATAAATTCTAACCTGGTATACATTTGTACATTTCAAAGAGAAAATCCCTGTGAAAGAAAAATACTAAGGAGAAAGAATAGCTTTTTTGAGTGATAGCTGAGGCTTTCAATCAGAGAATGTCTTTGCCAGCTTTTTTTAATTCCTACTACTGGGGAAAATTTGGAATTTTCCCTTTTCTTGGAATTTTTTCTTCACTTTTCCAAATTTCACTTTTCACTTGTTGGAAAAGAGAACAGAAGGGTTGTGATGACTTTTGTTTGTCCTTTTGCCCCAGCGTAATAGCCGTCATTTGAGAAACAGCTTCAAACTCATGGCCTAAGCCCGTGATGGCGAACCTATGGCACGGGTGCCACAGGTGGCACACGGAGCCATATCAGTGGGCACACGAGCATTGCCATAGCTCAGCTCCAGCACGCATGTGTGCACCAGCCAGCTGATTTTTGGGCCTTTCAGTCCCACTGGAAGTTGGGAAATGGGCTGTTTCCAGCCTCCGGAGGGCCTCCATGGGGGGTGGGGAAGGCCATTTTTGCCCTCCCCAGGCTCCTAGAAAGCCTCTGGAGCCTGGGGAGGGTGAAAAACAGGCCTATCAGGCCCACTGTGCCTGATAGAAAAGTGGGAGGGCGCACGCACTTACATGTGCAGGGGCGGGGCGCATTGAATTATGGGTATGGGCACACACGTGGGTGACCTCTCCGCGCTCCCCCCACTTTTGGCACGCGACGGCAAAAAGGTTAGCCATCACTGGCCTAAGCTATTTAATGAATCACAATATTCTATTTGTGGAGTAACCATTTCACTGTATTCTTAAAATATAAGCAGCCTATTTAAATAAAGAAAAAGACAGAGAAGTTAGTGGTGGTACTCCAATTAGTCTGCCATATTCTCGTTCTAGCAATCACTGTGTTATATATATACATACATACATACATACATACATACATACATACATACATACATATATATATATATATATATATATATATATATATATATATATATATATATATATATATATATAAATTTATTGCATAATCAACCTACAAACATCTAGGCATATAAACACAACTTAGTCAGTCATCAAAATGTCTCTAATACATCATAACCTGGAAAAAAAATTTTTTAATTTCCCCCCCACCTCCCCCTTCCTATCCCAACCCCTACCCCCCCCCCCACCTTCTCCCAACTTCCCAGAGCAAATACAGGGTAAAACATTTAATAAACACTAACAAAAAAACCCACACGCTAACTATCTATAGATTTGTCTCTCTCTTGCACTTTAACTCTCCTTATTCATAACTAAATATAACTGTTCTTGCTTGAAGGTAATTAATCCCAGTTAGTTCTTATCCATTCTTCAGCAATAAGCAAATCTTCCTTACACCAATCAGAACCTAGTAACAATTAGTCATCGCATCTTACACCCTTACAAATATTACCACAGTGAAAAAGAAAAAGAAGAAAAAAAAATACTTCAACAAATCTCTATTAAAATATATTGTTAATGAAATCCACATCTTAAAAGAAAAAAAAAGAAAACCTTATACTTTCCAACCTAAAGAACTTATATTAAACATAAATTTGTCCTACTTATTCTTTTCAAATCCCTTAAATAATATTAATGTAATTTAAAAACCTTAAATATATATTGAGAGATCTATTGACCTTAATTTTAATCTCCAAGAATTTCCTTTTTAATCCACCCAAACATAAATAAAAATTTAACCAGTAACCTATAACAATTGAAACATAACATTGCTTAAAATAACTTTCCAAAGTAAATCACATCCCTAAATATACGTAAATCATTCATTTTCCCTCCAATATAACTTTTCAGAATAAAACAAATCATATCCTGCATACAAAAATGGTAATTCTTTTTCACTAGTGTTGTCTAGAAGGAGTGTTGTCTATACGCCTGAGAAGGAGGCGTATAAATCTTCCACCTCCATTTCCCCCTGTCCTTTTTTCGAGCCTTCTTCTTCCGTCTTCTTCCTCCATCTTTTTTTATTTTTTCAAACTCTTGAGTATTCAGCTGTAATTTTTGAATCTTGCAATCTTGTGTTTTTATGGGAAGTGATGTGGCACCAAAATATATTCTTGTAAGGTGCTGGGAGATTATTTATTTCTCTCCTGGCTTGCCAAGTGTTGCTGTTACAAAGTCCAATAACCAAATCTTAAATCCTAGTTTAGTTTTACATTTTGGATTGAAATTAGCCACATGACATTTTAAAAACTGCTAATTCTTTTCATAACTAATATATTTTCAGATGAATTTGCAGCTGGCTATCGCCAATAAAATTGATTATGTTATTGCAATGATTACTGGTCACCTATTTATGTTATGCTGTATTTATGGTGCTATTTGTAATTCCAAAAGTCCCTTGATTTCAGAAGAATATAAAAATTGGCAAGTCATTTACATGCTGGTCTTCATTCATTCACTTGAACATCAGAATGTATTTTTAAAACACTCAGAAAACTGAAAGACCAATGAAACCGTGATTAGAGAATCAAGAAAGTTGTGGAGAAATCCAAGCCCAACTCTTACTCGGATATACGTTTTTTGAAAAGTGAAGAGTTGCAGCCCAGTTGTACAAGAGCCGCATTGCAGAGAGAACCTCCTGTTTTCCCTCCCTGACACATCCAGGTGAGGCTGTAAAAATTCCTTCCTGAAAACCTGGTAAGTCACTGTCAATCAAACTGCACAATTTGGTTTAAATGGATCAGTGGTCTGATTTGTTATAAGAAAGGATGATATATTTCAGTGACAATATTGGACCTGTCACTATATCTCAGCTATTGGATCTGTCGCTATAGCTCAACCTTGTTGTTTTTGTGTTGTTCTTTCAGGTTAATTGCCCAGAAAATGGTAGATACTGTATTGGTTAATACATAGGATACTTCATAATTTTTTCATAAGGATATCAAGGAAAGTGGAAGGCAGTTTTATACATTCTCCTGCTAACTCATTGGAGGAAATGTGGGATATAAATGCAGAAAATAAACAGTGTAAGGTCACCCTGATCGTGCTGAGAACCTGACATGGCACCATTTTTATATCATCAACTTAAAGCTGACAATTTGAAGTCTAGAGTGGAGACTGACAGGAAGATGAGATATTATTTATTTACCTGGTATATTATTGTCCAGTTTCTGTGAAATAAGGATCAATTCCTGTCCCAGTTTCAAGTAACTTTTCTCTTTATAAGTGGGAGGCTGACTGGAGAAAGAGTTTGTATTGCATGTATTTAGAGTTGTGCTGCAATAATAGAACAAACAGTTTGCTAGTATGGAATAAAAGTCTCAGTTCTGATTGAAAGAGGATAGATCTACATCACATAAAGAATGTAGCTGTATTTATTTGATATATGTAGGTCAAACCTGTCTTTAGTTTCAGGGAGATTGTATTTGAACCATTCTAACTTGCAGCTGCTTCTTCCTTCTTTTCCTGAAATACTTTGCAGATGTACTCCTGGAGATTCCATATTTATCAAAATGATGTAATATAGACTTGTAGGAATTATAGCATTTAAAACCACAATGTATAGTTATATGTTTAAATGCTTGCTCTGTACCATGGAAATAGAATGAACCTCACAAATTAAGGTTCCAAATTCCCACTTACTTATTTACAATATTTAAATCATGGATGTCCAACCTTTTGGCTTGCCTAAGTGCATTTAGTGAAGAGGAATTGTCTTGGGCCGCATATAAAATACTTTATAGTGTGTGTGTGTATAATATATAATGTATTTTATATGCGGCCCAAGACAATTCCTCTTCGCTATGTATTTGTGAACATACTGTATATGTATATGTATATGTATATGTATATGTATATGTATATGTATATGTATATGTATATGTATATGTATATGTATATGTATATTTGTTTTCACGGGTAAAGGTATGCAAGTTTTGGTGTATTCGGTTCTTTTCCCATGTAAGATTGAGAGTATCTTGGTGACGTTTCAACGAGCTCTCACTTGTCATCTTCAGGCTGGTGTCTTCGCACAAGCACGAAGCCGAAGACACCAGCCTGAAGATGACGAGTGAGACCTCGGAAAAAGGTCACAAAGATACTCTCAATCTTACACGAGAAAAGACCTGAATACACCAAAACTTGCATATGTATATATGTATATATACATACTGATATATATACACACACACACACATATTACACAATAATGTTAAAAGTTCATGATTTTGTGGGCCACACTACTAGCTGTCCAGGGCTGCATGTGGCCATGGGCCATGGTTTGGACATGCCTGATTTAGATTTTGCCAGATTCCTAAAAAGACTCCTGGTAGTTTACAATATGAGATATAGAATTATACAACCAGGGCATACAACCATCACTATCTATCCACCCTGATATCAGTTAACTTACAGCAATTTAATTTTATATATTAAAAGTTCTTCCTATTAGTATACAATTGCATATACTATATATTTATGTAATATATTGATTATATGTCATCAAGTTGGTATCAGCTCCTAGTGACCACATAGAGCTTCTCCAAGATGATCTGCCCTCAGGATTTATCTCTTTCACGGTCACTGTAGTAATGAGAGCCATCCATCTTGCTTCTGGTCTTCTTTTCTTCCACCCTTCCCATCCTTACAGACTTCTCAAGAGAACTAGGACTTTGCATAATGTGTCCAAAATATAATTTAAGCCTGGTCTTTTGAGTCTTCAGTGAGAATTTTAGATTGATTTATTCTATGTTTGTTTTCTTAGTTATGCGTAATATTCTCAGACGTTTTCTCCAATACTCAAGTACTCTTTTTTATCTTCCTTCTTCAAAGTCCAACTTTTGCTTTCATAGAATCACATGGGAGAACCATTGCCAGTACAGTTCTGGTCTTTCTAATATTAATTTGTAAGTATAAACACATCTCAGAATCTGAATGTCTTAATCTATGGCTGTCGTTGCTACCAAGCAGTAGGCTAGAGTATATTTCTTGACTGCTTGTTTCTTTACTGTTGTTGGTTAGCTATCCTTAAAATGCAGAAGCTACCCACCATTTCAATATCGTCATCATCAATTCTAAAGCTGATTGCTATCCCCATTGCCATTAGTTTAATCTTCTTTAATCTCCGTTTCATTTCTTCACGGTGCTCTTTGACTTTCATGACTGGAGCTTCCAAATCATTTGAATTTTCAGTTAGCAGAACAGTGCCAGCAGCATGGTGTAGGTTATTGATGTATTTCCCTCCAATTTTATAACCACTCTCATCTTTTTCCAATCCAGACTCCCTCAATAAATATTCAGCAAATAAGGTGGAATAAATAAGGAGGGAGTATAAGGTCTTTTCTCATTCCTTTGCTGACCTGGAAGCAATCTTTTTCAGCATGTTGTGTTCAGACGGTGGCTTCCTGTGCATGGGCTTTTTGTGAAGATAATGATAAACTGTGGGATTTTTGTTTATATTTCATATTCTTTAACTGCCCATCTCCCTTAGAAAGGCGCTCTGGGTGGTGTACAATATATTTTTCCCATGTTCATGTCACAGATTGACAAAAGTCTTTCCATGATCAATGAATCATAGAATCATATGGTTGGAAGGGACCCTGGGAGGTCTTTTAGTCCAATCTCTTGTCTAAGGAGTAGTCCTCATACCATCTTGGACAAATGATTGTCCAATCTTTTCTTGGAAACCTCCAGCAATGGAGTACTCACAACTCCAAGAGGCAAGCTGTTTCAGTACTTAATAGTTCTCATTATCAGGAAATTCCTCCTTATTTTCAGGTTGGATCTCCCTCCAGTGACCTTTAACCCATTGCTTCTTGTCCTCCCCTCAGGTGCTATGAAGAATAAATCAATGCCCCCTTCCCTCTGGCATCCCCTCACGTATTGGAAGACTGCTATTATGCCTCCCCTCAGTGTTCACTTTGATTCACTTTAAACATTGCTTTATTCCTTTAACTGTTCTTCATAAGATTTAGCCTCTAGACTCCTTATTATCTTTATTGCTCTTCTCTGCATTCTTTCTAGGTCCTCAGAATCTTTTTTATCTTGTAGTGATCAGAACTAAACACAGTATTCTACATGTGGCCTCACCAATATTGTATAGAGTGGTACTATCACTTCCCTTAATCTTGATACTATCTCTCTGTTGATGCAACCCAGGACTGTATTGGCTTTTTTGGTAGCTGCAGCATACTGCTGACTGATATTTAAGTGGTGGTCCATCAAGACATCTAGATCCCTTTCACAAGTACTACAGTATTGTTGAGTCAGGTACTCTCTATCCTGTACCCATGTGTCTAAGTGCAGGTCCTTACTCTTGTCACAGAACTGTGTCTTTTTTGGATCATAGGGCCCAATGTTCAAGTCTGCCAAGATCCTTCTGAAAGTTGAAGCTGTCTTCCAAGGGGTTAGCAGTTCCTCCCTGCTTTGTGTCATCCCACAGTCCTCATCTAGGTCATTTATGAAGATGTTGAAGAGTACTGGATCTAAGACAGGATCTTGAACAACCCCACTGCATACTTTACTCCATGTACATGTAGTTCCATTAAGGACCACATGTTCAGTGGGGTTGGTGAGAAAATCTGTCAAATCTTTCAAGATTCTATTATTATATTGTATTACAGTAGAATGGCAGTAGTTTCTATGCTGTCTATATTCTGACCTAGCCTACGTCAAAGGGCTAACACATAAAATTAGAATCTATTGGAGTTGGGCAGCTAACACATTTAAATAAATAGTTAAAGTTATTGGATAATAGTTTGCATAGTCTCCTTTCTCTGATATTGGTAGATAATTGTCCTCTTCCAATTTGCTAGTCACCGTGTTTACTTTAAATTTTCTAGAGCTTTGGTGAGAAATTTTACTGATTCTTTTTCTGTTGCTGATATGTTGCTGTATACTGTAGATATCCCATCAATTCCTGTGGCTTTCTGACTTGGTAATGAACAGAAGGCTGATCTATCTTCTAGTACTACAAGTTCTTGTAAATAGGAAGTATCTTATAAGTTATCTTGGATAGACTGTTCAGTATGCTTCTTCATCCTTGTTTGATCTTCTCAGAATTAGTTACTAATTATCCATTAGTGTCCGTAGAATATAAAGCTAAGGTTAAACTTTGTCCTGAGTTCAGAGAACCTTTGGAAGACTTTCCTTGTTTTTCCTGTGTCTGTTTCCATCTTTGATGCCTTTATGTGCGTTGTGATACTGCTTCTTGTGTTTTCTAGCAGTTTTCTGAAATTCTTTGTTCTTTTCTCAGATCTTTGTCTTTTTGGCTTTGGCGTCTCTTCTCAGTAATTTCCACCCTTCTGGCATCAGTTTTCTTTCTTCTGTTTCTTGATCTTTGTCAGTCTCTTTTTACATTCATCCTTAACAACTTTTGCTTTCATTGCACAGTTCCTCTGGTTCCTTATTGATGAAGTTCAAGACATCAAAGTGATTCTTGGAAATTGTGGATATATGCTCAAGAGTGTATCATGGAAACCAACTGGTACCCCCCCATACCCCCACACCCCCACTTTAGCTTGACTTGGTAATTGCACATGAGTGGTTTATGATTTGTTTTACAATCAGCACCTGGCCATGTCTTTGCTGTTTGCTATTTTTTTCTCTTTGTTACATTAATAATATCATCAATTTGACTTGTGTGTATTCCATTGATGATGTTTGTGTACGGTATATAGGTATCATTTTGTTTTTCTGAAGAATGTGATCATATTGGGGCAGTGGTGAAATGTAAAATTTGTTACTACCAGTTCTGTGGGCATGGCTTGGTGGGGGGGGGGTAATGTGACTGGGTGGGTGTGGCCAACATTTTTTTTTTAATTTTTAAAACCATTTTTTCTACAACCTCTTTGGCTGAGGAGGTTGTAAAAAAATGTTTTTAAAAGCTTTTGACGATCCCAGCTGATTGGCCTGACTGTCAGAGGTTTTTTTTATTTTTAAAAACGTTTTTTCTACAACCTCTTCGGCTGAAGAGGTTAAAGAAAAAATGCTTTTAAAAGCCTCTGATGATCCCAGCTGAGCCAAGGGATCATCAGAGGTTTTGTTTTGTTTTTTAAACTTTTAAAAGCATTTTTTTGGTCAAAGAGGTTATAGAAAAAATGCTTTGAAAAATAAATTTTAAAAAAGCCTCTGATGATTGCATGGCACAGCTGGGCTTGGGTGGGGGCAGGGATTTTTGCTACTGGTTCTCTGAACCGCCCGCCGCCATCGCTACCAGATTGGGTGATCCAGTCTGAACCAGGAGCATTTCACCCCTGTAATTGGCGGGGGGGGGGGGAGAAGAGATCATTGGATTGGTAGAAATAGATATGTTTTTCTCCAGCTTTATTTCTGTTCCCTAGGGCATATATTCCAATTCGGTTTTCGTCCATACTATTTCTAATGTTGGCATGCCAGTCTCTAGCCACAAGCAGCACATCCTGCTTGCAAGTTTTGTCTGTTAAGGATTAATTTTAACATACATCTTCTGATGCATCTGCCACAAAAGTTGGAGCATAAATGTGGATAACCAGAATATTAAAGTGTTACCAGCAGAGCCTATTGAAGTAGTCAGTCATCAATGACTGACTACTTCATGCTGGGTCACTACTGACCCACCATGCTCTGGGTCCAAGAGCCATCTTGGCTATGCATTTCCTAACTCTTAAAGAAATGCTGTTCATTTTTTGTTGTTATGTTCAGAGTAGTAAATGGTAATATACCTGCTCCTCTGCTTTGTGATTTCCTCCTTACTGAGATCCCGTCTATCCCTCCTCCCTTGTCTTTCAGGAGAGCTTTTCCATCTTAGATCTGGAGAAAGATCGGTTAGGAACATTGGGAGGCCCTGGCAAATTCACAACTTTGTTTTATCTTTTCTTTGCCTCTCATAACATAGTTGAGATTTTTTATTGTTGGGGTGGATAAAGAGAATTTGTTTAATGGGTTTAATGAGTTTAGTGCACTATCAATGAGTCTTTTTGGCTTTAGTAACTGGGCAAGATATAAGAAATCAACTTGTATAAATATAAAGCATGGCAGAATTAAGGTTTGTTTTCTGAATTTGTGTTGGTCTAGGGAGGAACTATAAATCATTCTCCTTAGGCCAGACACATAGAGATACAGCAGGGAAGAAGATACATTAGATATAAACCACTCAGATATTTTTTTTAATTAGTAAGAGTAAAATAGATCCTATGAAAAGAGATAAATAAAAACATGATAGTGACCTCACTGAGAAAGAAAAAATTGAAGAAAGAAAGAAAGAAAGACAGAAAGAAAGAGAGAGAGGGAAAGAGAGAGAGGGAGGGATGGAAAGAAAGAGAGAGAGAGAGAAAATAAAGGAGAAGAAAGAAAGAGAGGGTGAGAAAGAAAGAAAGAGAGAGAGAAGGAAGGAAATAAATAAAGAGGGAAACTCACAGAGAGAAAAATAAAGGAGAAAGAAAGAGAGAGAGAAAGGATGATAAAGGAAAAGAGAGATAGAGACAGAAAAGGAAGGAAGAAAAGAGAGAGAGAGGCAGAGAGAAAGAAAGAAAAAAAAGGAGAAAGAAAGAGGGAAAGAGAGAGAGAAAAGGTGAGAAAGAAAGAAGGAAGGAAGGAAGGAAGGAAGGAAGGAAGGAAGGAAGGAAGGAAGGAAGGAAAGAAAGAAAGAAAGAAAGAAAGAAAGAAAGAAAGAAAGAAAGAAAGAAAGAAAGAAAGAAAGAAAATCCTACCTTCTGGATGAGGGGGGTCTGTCACTTACTTAGCTGATTGCCACAGTGAGACTGTGAGACTGACAGCAATACCAGCAGAAAAGAATGCAAGGTACTTTGGTCCAATATGCCTCAAACAAGCCAAACCGGATCTGTCTCAGCAGGCTGAGCGATGGTCATTAATTTTTAATACTGTTAATGTTTATTAGTGAAGGATGATTGACTTTAAGTGCCTGATGAATAATAAATAAATGATGTACATTTCTGGCATTTGAATCACATTAGTATGGAAGGCCTGTGGGGATACCCTTCATTCTTGAAGAAGTACACTGCCCCACTTCCCAAAGGTAGGCGCTATTTTCTTTACGCTTTCCTTACGTTCTTTTTTTCTTTTTCTTCTTTCAACAGAGAAGAACTTTGAATGGCTTTAGGGAAAATGTGGAGTTAGTATTTTCCTTTGGTCACCCTAATGACACAGGGAGGTTCGTCCCACTTGATGTCACTAATCTAAGAAGGTCTGATCTACACTTGAAGGCCCTGTTGGATTTCATAACAAACACCTGTGTCCATCAAAGAGAACACACAGGATCTCTGCACGAGCACTCCTTGACTTTGTAATTTCATTGACTGACAGTTTAATATCTATTTATTTTCACATCTGACTCCAGTAGAGACAGGCAGGCATCCTAAATGTCAAGATATTATGCTGACAACCAAGGGTGTTTTTCCCCCCATTATTTAAGAGGAGAAAGGTTCTTTGTAAGTAAAGTGTTATTTTTTTCAAGCCTACCAGCTAGAATAAAGACCAAATTATAGGGCATACATAATTGCCAGTGTAACTGCTGATAGGTTATCAGTACACGTTTTTTTTATAGGGAGTTAGGTGGAGATATTCAGTTTGATTTACTTGCAAACTCACTCCGCTTTCCATATTTGAGAAATGAAATGTGTAAATTACATTATTTAAATTGATGGAGCTGCTGTCATTTCTAGAGACAAGGGTAAGTAGAGTTTCCTATTCTAAAATTAACCATTTTAGAAGAAGACCTTTTGTTTTCCGTCTAGGCTCATTTGAACTGTAAATGGAAAGAAGGGCGTTTGCTCCAATTGAACTCTGCAACGCTGAAACAATTTTCAAGGATACAAACATAAATATAAATCCTATGAAAACCACATTGTGATCATTCTGGGAAGAATACTTATTGGGGTTAGGGCAAAAAATAATCATTGTGTGACACCATTCTTCTTATTCCAGGATAAGACGGTGTGGCTTTTGCTGAAATAATAGCGATTTATGACATTCCATACTGAGAAGAGAATTATTTCATTTAAAGTCATTTTGTCATTGCTTTATAATTACCAGATTGTAATTATAATTATGCAATTCACTTCCAATGGAAGTGAATATCTGTAGCTCAGGGTTGAACTGTTGAGTCCTTGGTGCTCTCTGAGCTTCGTGGTTTGCTTGCTAATGTTTCATTACCTGACTAGGTAACATTATACATAGCAAGCAAACAACCAAGCTCAGAGAGCATTAAGGATTCCACAATTGCTATTGTAAAAATTCCAGTTCCTCAGAAAATTTTGGAATAGATCTGGAGGCAAAGTCTGACAAATGATTACTTATTTATAGTCACAATTTATGAGACCTCCCCAACTCAAATAAATAAATAATCTCTTATTTAGGCTGCACAAGTAGAGCAGAACTAGAGACAACAATAGTAGCATTATTGAAGATTGCTATTGGCACTATAGAGTCATTAAAAAAAAATACCACTGATGAGAGTGCTGAAATTTTAATGCACTTGTGTGAGAAATAAGGAACCAACGTTTCATTTGTATATAGCCCTTAATTTCTTAATATTAGAAATATTTGACAAGGCAGATCTGAAGACCTCAAAATCAGACGTTAAGATCAATATCCCAAAAGACGACTTGGTGTCTATGAAGGTAAAGGCCATAATGTTTAATATGTATAAGCTGCTTTGTTTGCCTTTAAGTCTGAACTCAGGTCTAACAGCCTAATTCATAATTCAGACAAAGAGAATGAGTTAACAAATATCTTTTCTTCCGCTATGGTTTGCATATTTAGTAAGCAGATTCTGCCAATGTGTATCCGCTGTTTTGTGAAGGAAATGATAACGTCTTGCATGCCGTTCATTGAAAGGAATGGGTTTACTTTATTCAATTGCCTTGTAGTAAGGAAACCCAGGCTTGGTGGACTGCAGTGACACTCCAGATATTTCTTTTAAAAAATGATCCCCTGACCATACATGGCAGTACAGGTAGTCCACAACTTTACAGTAGTTCATTTAGTGACCATTCCATGTTACAACGGCACTGAAAAAAGGGACTTATGACCTCTTTTCACACTTACGACACTTGCAGTTTGTCCCATGGTCATGTGATCAAAATTCAGATGCTTGGCAGATGACTCATATTTATGACAGTTGCAGTGTCCCAGGGGCCTGCGATCACCTTTTGCAACCTTCTGACAAGCAAAGTCAATGGGGGAACCAGATTCATTTAACAACCGTGTTACCAACTTAACAATGGCAATGATTTACTTAACAACTGTGGCAAGGAAGGTTGTGCAATGGGGAAAATTTCACTTAAACAATGTCTCACTTAGCCACATAAATGTTGGGCTCAATTGTGGTCATAAATTGAGGATTACCTGCATTGTCACCTGTCTCTTGTTTGGTCAGGTGATCCTTGTTTTACAGGAGAATTCAAAGGACCAGTGGTGGGATTCAGCCAGTTCTGTCCGGGTTGCGCGAACTGTTAGCGGTGATTGCAGGAGGCTCCGCCCACCCACCCAGATGTAATACATGACTACTGCGCATGTGCAGAAGGCCATGCACATGCACAGAGGTGGCACATATGCTCACATTTGCAAACTGGTAGGGAAGGTAAGTGAATCTCACGTCTGAAAAGGACAGAGAATCCACAGGCCACTGCAAGTGGATAAATCAAGTTCCTCCACTTGATACCAATGGGAAATGCTCTCTAAGTAAAACTAGATCTGGATTTAATCTATTTCTTTATAACTGTGCTTAACCTCCTTGGCCTTAGAATCCAGCAATTGCTCTTTAAGACTACTGTAACACATCAACCTGTAGAAGTGGGATCAATTTCTGAGTTTCTTCCAAAGGGGAAGAAAAGATGGGCATTTGAAGAAGAAATGTTCTACTTCAGCAGTGGTTCCTGTTATACTGATGCTCTATTTGGAAAGAGAGGGTATGATCCAGGGTTCAGACCAGATCACCTGATCCGGTAGTGATGGAGGCGGGTGGTTCGGAGAACCGGTAGCAAAAATCCCTGCCCCCCCCATTGCCTAGCTGAGCCACACAATCATCAGAGGCTTTTTTTTAATTTTTAAAAGTATTTTTTCTACAACCTCTTTTTAAAAATGTTTTAACATTTTAAAAACGTTTTTAAAAGGAAAAAAAAGCCTCTGCTGGTCAGGCAAGTCAGCTGGGATCGTCAGAGGCTTTAAAAAAAAAAAAGAAAGCCTCTGCTGATCAGGCAACTCAGCTGGGATCGTCAGAGGCTTTTAAAAGCATCAGCCAAAGAGGTTGTACATTTGGATTCTCCAGCAGCGTGCAGAGAAGGGACGTTCAGGTAAGATAACGTCCGTTTTAAATGTAAAAAGAAAAAAAAAAGTTGGCCACGCCCACTCAGTCATATTACCCCCCCACCAACCCACACCAACAGAACCGGTAGTAACAAATTTTACATTTCACCACTGGTGTGATCTCCAACTTGCCCTCTGAAAATGGAAAGTCTTATGCTCAGGATCAGTGGTGAAATCCAATTTTTTTTACTACCAGTTCTGTGGGCGTAGCTTGGTGGGCGTGGTGTGGCTTGGTGGGCATGGCAGGGGAAGGTTACTACAAAATCCCCATTCCCACCCCACTCTTGGGAGAAAGATATTGCACAATCTCCATTCCCACCCCACTCTGGGGCCAGTCAGAAATGTATTTGCTGGTTCTCCAAACTGCTCAAAATTCCCGCTACCGGTTTTCCAGAACCTGTCAGAACCTGCTGGAATTCACCCCTGCTCAGGATCTTATGCTAGGATCAGGATTCTATTGGTGATATTTTCATATCCATATAGAGAAGTCAACTGGGGTTTTACCCTAATTCAACTCACTAAGTGAGTTTTGCCCCATTTTATGACTTTTCTTGCCACGGTTGTTAAGTGAATGACCACAGTTGTTAAGTGAGTAACTTGGTTGTTAAGTGAATCTGAACTTCCCCATTTACTTGTTTGTCAGCAGGACACAAAAGATGATCCCTATGATCCTGGGATACCACAACCATCATAAATATGAACCAGTTGCCAAGAATCTGAATTTTTGATCCCCTGATTATGGGGATGTTGCCAAGATCATAAGTGTGAAAAACAGAAGTCATTATTTTCCCAGGGCCGTTGTAACTTTGAACAGTCACTAAATGAACTGTTGTAAGGGGAGGGCAGAGGTGGGTCTCAGCAGGTTCTGACCAGTTCTGGAGAACTTAGTAGCTAAAATTTTGAGTAGTTTGGAGAACCAGTAGTAAAAATTCTGACTGGCCTGGCCCTCATCTATTCTCTGCCTCCCAAGTCTCGGCTGATTAGGAGAAATGGGGATTTTTCATAAAACCTTCTGGGGTGGGGAGGGAATGGAAATTTTACAGTATACTTCCCCTGCTGCGCCCACCAAGTCACGCCCATCAAGCCATGCCACACCCACCAAGCCACGCCCACAGAACTGGTAGTAAAAAAATTTGAAACCCACCACTGGGGGAGGTATCCTGTATTTTCCCAATTTTTTAAAAAAATGCATACGAAAATCTGTATTGTGGGAAAACACGTGTACTGTGCAATGTAGCTACAGAAGAAAATTAGATTCTTCTTCAAAATTATATACGGAAAGACTGCTGTTAGATAAATTGCGTGCCAAAACATCTCTGGTGTGTGATATTTGAGTTCCAAAAAATGAGAAGGTGGCAATTATAAGAGTATTTCTCTCATTCCTAGCATTGCTTCACCTTCCCTTTTCTTCAAATATTAGCAAGACTGAACGGTGAGCAGGTTCCCTCCTCTTTATAGGAAGCCGGCTTGGAATGTAAAATGTCAGGCTGAGTGCCCCTCTGCTCATGTGCTGCAGGTTTAAATTGTGAACAAGACAGATAGTTCAAACTCACTCTGAGCACAGTGAGAAAGTAATTACTCAGTCATTGAAAAAGGTCCTATTATCATTACCCAGTAACCTGAATGTCCACCACATATCTGGGTATTATTTTAAATGGCTTCCAAAAAAGCATTTTCAGAATCTCAAATTTAAATCACATGAAAAATGGTTCCATTTATTATTTCTTCCTCTCTCTCTCTCTCTCTCTCTCTCTCTCTCTCTCTCTCTCTCTCTCTCTTTTTTCCCAGGGAAGGTGAGGAGTTTCAGAGATTATTCTAAATGTCAGTTTAGCATACATTTTAGCCAGCTGGATGTGGAAATGCGCTGAATGAGAACTTCCCTTCCTGGAGTAAATGCCATGTTGGTAAACGAAAAGGGATAGGAATACGTAAAGGTCAATTCACATGGCGAGTTGGCTGTTGTTATTAATATAACTAAGAACATTACTTTTATGGGAGGTCATTCCATTAATTAGATAAACCTCAGCAACCACAGGCAATCTTTGCTACCCTCGCTCTCTTAATCCACGTGTTGTTTCTGAACCTATCATCATTTCTCTGGCAAATAGCAGGGGATGGGTGAGCTGTACTCTGTTTCTGCTACACGGCACCCCAAAGTCACATATTACCATGGCTGTCAGTGCTGTGAACTAGAATCACTTCTTTCATTGCTCCATTACATCCTACCTCCCACATCCTGCACACAAGCAATTGTTTAACCATTGTGAACTGTTAGAAAATGACAGCTGCTTTCCTTTTAGGGATGGGCGGAATCATGATAATAATAATAATAATAAAAAAAGACGTGCAAAGCAGAAAGCACATCACATTACACAACCCCTAATCAAAAAGAAAGGCAGTCTGACAAAATCTTCTACCACCCTTATATCTATCCATCCATGCAGAAGCAGCAGTATAGTCTATACTCTGGGACAATTGACTTGAGTTAAGTGAGGTGTCAGCAAGGCCTCTACTCAAGGGTGGTTGTGAGAACCAGATAAAAACAGAATAATAAATGCAAATGAGGGGGGAGAGGTCAAAAATATCAACATTTGTCAGGCAAGACCTTCTGAGGGGAACTGCAGGATGATGGGTGAATGGTCCCCAGATCTGGCTTATTTATTTGATGAAATATGTACTATGTGCAAGAGTCCCATATGAAGGGTTATATACAGCAAGGAAGCAATGGCTAGGATAGGAGAAGAAACACCTCTCTGGAAGGGACAAAAGATGATATGTTCCACTGAGAGAGAGAGAGAGAGAAAGCACCAAAAAATTGCACAGCCTGCCAGTGTTCCACAAGTGTGGCCTTTTAAAGAGCAGTTTTAAAAAGAAGCTGATCTGAGAGAAGGACACCTCCTCGTTTCCCCTGACTATGGTGAATGAAAATGCTCACCATTTTGAAGAGAGCACTCACTGAAGAAAGTGCTGTCTTCAAAATGGAACTCAGATTTTAGGCAGTGAACAAAAGTAAGCAAGTTCATACTTCCCATGAAAAATATGGGTTCAATTTTTACTGGCTTTGGGAGTGGGGAAATCTTTCCAATTAAATGGCCTTATTTTACAAAGTTGTAAAGTTTTATCATTGTTTTATTTGATATACAGATTAAAATGTAATTTTTAAAAGTGATATGTTTAGTTCTTGCTCAAGCCCAATGAAACCATGTTATAATTGGGGAGATGTTATGCAAATTAATTTATCCTGTTTGGTGCCACAAAATTTGAGTATGCTGTTCTATTTATTTGATACAATCCATACTCCACTTTGCCTATACAATGAAACACCAACCTGTTGACTTTGCCCCACAAAATACATCTTTCTATGGGTCCTCCCTATATGTTAGCACCAAATCTTCCAGTTACTTCAAAGTAGCCCTTTGGGATGTTCATTGACTGACAAGATTCTTGTCTTTTCTGTTGTTCCTTGCTGATTAAAACAGGTCTAAGGACATTCTATTGCTCACAATGTTAGCAAGCTGATAGGTATCTCAGGATATTAATCACTTGCATGATTGATGCTACTGTAATATAGCAGCAGCTTCATTTGGGTAGTGAATGGTTTTAGATAATCTCTAATCAGCACGGAAGAAAGATCTCTCTTATTTGAACGTGTAAAGCATACCGTAGTTTGTTTGGCCAACTGGCACCATGCCTGTACACATTTTAGGCTGATTCACACAATGAAAAAAAAAAAGTCTTCCATTTCATAAGGGTGCATAAAGAATGTTATATTGATGATGAACTTTTATCCAGCATGCAGAACAGGTTGCTACAGTTTGCATAAGACGGAAGAGTCTGTATGAACAAACTGAAAGTTGGCAGCAATGTAAGCTATGGGTTAACCACTCGAATTTTCTCTCGGTTACAGTTACTGAAGAAGATTCGGCTTCCATCACCTACTAAAGAGTAATCTGTCAAATCCTTCCAGTGCTGAGTTGTGAATCCCACGTGGTTAGATGAAGCCGCTCAACAAGTGAACCACATACTTGCAAATGTGAAGAAATGTTTGATTGGAAAAGAGTGGCAAACTAAAAGCAGCTATTAAGGATTTATTTAGAAAGCCTGCCTGCAACTTCTAAAGGCAAGACAAGGTGTAATTCAGATTTGTGTCTTTTGTTAATGCTTTTCTTTTGAATGTTTTAAATCTGTGGGGCTTGCAACCTGGTGAATAAATGTTCTCCTTCCCTTCCCTAACATTTTGAGCCAATTTAGAATTAATTGAACACGATCAACTTTAAAAGAACATGTAATAAAAAGAAAGACCTGTCCACACGTATCCCGCGGCTACGATTTGCAGGCTTCTTTCATTTTGTGTGCATAGAGTGAATATTTTTTACACTCGTTGCAACCTTGTTGGAGGGTGAAGAACTTAAAATTCCCTAGCTTTTCATTAACACTGCAGGACGAGACATGAAAAAGAGACATTATATGGTGATAGCAGGCAGCATGAACTTAGTAATGCAGTGACCATCTGTGCATGCCCAACAGAAATCACATGGATTGATTGATAAGATGTTACACAGGATATTGGTCAAACCATCCAGGATGTACTCCCCAATTTGGCAGATGTTTTTTTAATCCCACAACTGCTACAATCGCTTAACAAGGAATATGTGAAGCCTTTCCTCTTCTCCCACCCACCCAGGGGTGGGTTCTACTTACCTTAACTACCGGTTTGCATTGTGCCCGCGTGATGCGAACCGGTCTGCGCATGCGCAGTTCATTTCTGATGATGTCCGGGTCAGTGGGCGGAGCCTCCCGCTGGTTTTACTATCGGTTCTATAGAACTGGTCCGAACTGGGGGCAACCCACCACTGCACACACACACCCTTTTTTTTAAAAAATCTGCCAATTGGAGGTTGAAGAAAAATGATCATAGTATGTACGCATTGATAGAAGAGGATATTTGTAGCACAGGGCTGAACTGTGGGGACCTTGGTAATCTCTGATCTTGGTTTTCTTGCAGATGTTTCATTACCCAACTAATAACAATCAAGGAATCACCAAGAACACTCCCATCAATTCAAACAGGGCAAGCCACTGTATATTTTCAGAGAGTAAACCCCACTCCCTTCTAGCACTGATGATGTTACCTAGTTGGGTAATGAAACATCTGCACGAAAACAACCAAGGACCCTACAGTATGTATGCTGGTTTCAGTACTATTACATATCGCATGAGCTTAATATTAATACTATTGATGTACAGAGTAACCGTAGCTGTGTATAATTTGTACCCAAGTAGAAGTAGAATTCAGAAGTATGTAACTTTGAATTGTCATTTCAATGCTATATTCATTTAGAACTGCACCATCCTATGCAATTTATCTGACATGTTTATCGATTTGCATATGTAAATGTATTTGATAAATGTGTCAAATTCTATCTTTTTAGTGTTGTAGATATGGAGGAATGAATATGTCTTCTTTGTATTAAGATTACACTGAAATCCAGGCAAATTCAAAACTGCTACCTGGGAATGGACATCTAGATTATATAAAGTTGGTGTTCTGCCAATTTCATTTATTTTCAGTTTTATTTTGGGCCCTGTCAGAAGCCAAGCAGGCAACTACTGGCAGAATGGATGTCTGGCAAGGGCACCGACGCTGATAGTTAGAGGTAAGTGAATCAGCTTTTAGAATGTTGATTTTTTAAAAAACAACATCTGATTTGATCTGAATCACTAGTGCAATTCAGAAAGTTGATCCGTTTGGAGATTCAAAGGAATCACCTTTGAATGAAAGCTTTTGGCAATCCTTCTTTGAGAGATAGATTTCAAAGAAATCTAGCCTCATTTCCTAGGTGGCTTCATATGCTTCTAGTTTAAGTTGTTTTCTTATGCTACTTTTGAAATATATTTATAATATAACAAGTATATGGGAAGCAGGGGGAAAATCTACTTACCTTTCCCACCATCACGTGTGCATGCGGACCCTCTGCTCATGCGCAAACCCTTCTATGCATGCGCAGAGGGTAAAAAATAGGTTACTTCCTGGTTAAAACCAGGAAGTAACGATGACTGGGCGCGTGGGTGGAGTCTCGCGCTGCCATCACTGTGGGTTCTCCGAACCACCCACCACCATCGCTACTGTTTTGGCCGAAACAGTCCGAACCGGTAACATTTCACCTCTGACGGGAAGCATTTTGCAGGCGTGCGTAGAAACCCAGTTCAGTTCTGGTAGAACCTTACTGGACATTTATTTGTACATCAAATCGCAATATCAGCAAAATTATCTATTTATATAGCCTTTTTCAACAGCACTGGCAAAAAGTAAAGATCTCATCTCTCTTTCTCAGATCAGCAGTGATAGACCTATTCTGCCTGCTTTATGTCTCACCAAATATTGAGATGGGTGGCTCAGGATCAGATTAGATTCTGCCTTTAATTAGGATTCCTGCAATGAAGGAGTGATCCCTATCCCATCGGTAATCCTGTGGCAGCCAAAATCACTGTTTCTTCATTTCTGTTGTTAGAAGAGAATTCACAGTAATAAACACATTTTTGCTACCCAACAATATTCATCAATATGTTTTGGCTGACCTATAGAAAATCAGAGCGGGGGAAGTGAGTGAAATACAGCTAGTCCTCGAGCTACAACAGTTCACTTAGTGACAATTCGAAGTTACAACAGCTCTAAAAAAATGACTCATGACCATTTTTCATGCAGCATCTCCATGGTCACATCATTTACATTCGGGTGCTTGACAAGCTTGACTTACACTTATGACAGTGCCCTGGGGTCATGTGATCACCTTTTGCAACCTCCTGACAAGCAAAAGTCAACGGAGAAACCAGATTCACTTAATACGCCGGGTTACTAATTTAACAGCTTTGGTGATTCACTTAACACATGGGGCAAGGGAAGTTGTAAAATGGGGCCAAACTCATTTAACAAATTTCTCACTGAGCCAGATAAATTTTGGGCTCAGTTGTGATCATAAGTTCTAAGGCTTAAGTGAGCCTCCGATACTATCTGTATCGGAGGCTCACTAGCGCAAACTGGAGGAACTGATTCCTGCTATTGAAAGATCTACCGTTCCAAATTGGGATTTGAACTCTCCAAGTAAGTCACATAACTCAAAAGGCTATGGGCAACATAGTGACATTAGTTAAGAGTCAGAAGTCTGAGAGGTACAGAAGCACAAGATTGTAGGAAAAGGATCATTAGGAGCAGTGGGTCGACTCAGAGTCCCACTGGTTCTCCCATGGAGTTCAGCATGCTGAGCTGAGCAAAATGCCCTCCACTATGACAGGTAATGTTCTTCCCCTCCAGTCAGCAGTTGTTATCCTGCCCTAGCCATTTCATCCTGGGCTGCTGAATCAGTGAAACACAGAACCTGAAATAACTACAAAAACACTCTCCCCCCCCCACCCCCAAAACCCCTGAGGTCATTGTGGACCAGTAAAAAGTTCAGTTTTTGTCTTTAAGGTTCATTGTAGACCAATGAAGGAAGGCTGCCTTTTTTTTAAAAACAAGTTCACTGATGCAACTAGATTATGCTTTTTTTTTTTCAAAAGAGATTGATGAACATGATGCCAAAGTTTTCCCTTGTAGCTCAATTGACAGGAGTAATGGCAAAACTCTAGTGTTTCTTTGAACTGATCCACTGGTGGGTACAACTACACAAGGGAGTGAGTGGAGAAGCATTGATTCAAGGAAACTACCTATCCTCAGAGGGTCATCCATGAAAAGAAAAAGGTTTGCAGGGGACTCCTCCAATTTTGGATGATGGTACTGTGGTCTGGGCAGGACAGGTGGCCATCACTATGACCAAAACAGAGGAAGGACTTGAAATCCAGAAAGCAGTTCTTTAAGCTGGCTTCATTTCCAGCTGATTTGGGAATCTGGCAGCTCAAAATTAAGCAGGGGGAAAAAAAAAACCCAATGCCAACCAACCAAATGCTTGTGCCTTCTCTTCCACGCAGGCTACTCATTGAGTACCGCACCAGAGTTTCCAGTTTTCCCTGAATAAAAGGCCCTTCTCCCTTCCATCACAAAAGCAAAATAAATCCACCTATATTTCATGCATTTATTCTTGATAGGCAGCTACGGGTGAGGTTACAAGGGCAGATAAATTTTTAAATGACTGACAAATGCACTGAGAAGTCTCAAAAGCCTTTTCTTCATCATGATGCCAAATCAGCATTTCAGAGGAAACCTTGTGAAGACAGCATTCTAATGAGCTCTGAAATATGTTATCCCAGCAAATCCTGAGCACGAAAGCAAATCCTGTCTTGAGTCGCTCGTTGGCAAAATTGCATAAGAGCTTTTTCCTTTTATTGGACTGAATAAAGTACTAGCTAGAAAAAACAAATTCTCACAATTTGAAAACAAACACCAACAAGTTCAGGATTTTATGCCCCTTTGAAGTCAGGGTGTTAAAATGCAGGAAGGTTTCTAGGCTTTTGGAACATTTGCATCCCGTAGCTTCTGGTTTGCAAGCATCAAGAACAAGGAAAGATCCGTAGCTAGAATTGCTCAAGGACTAGTTGTAGAACTGCGTGCGTTGTTCATCCAATTCTGTGTGACTTTTCTTGGGCTCAGATTCTTGTACACTGTACAAGCTTCCTACCGCTCCTTTGGACCTTCAACTTGCTCAACCACCAAAGAAAAGAAGAAGATCCTAAGGAAGTGAACTCATCCCATGTGCTGAGAACGAACACCCAGGTGATCTATGGCTCTAGAGTGAGGAAATGGGACTTGACTTCATCCTCGGAGCAGTCAATAAGCATGCTTGTGTCTTGCATTTGCTCAATTAGCTATATTCTTGTGCATGTACGAAACCGGTACAGGAGTAAATTCCGCTTGCCAAAACATCTGTTCCTGGCATTCATCCCAGGGCTAATAACAGATTCTCTGAAGGTAGGTGCATTAGGTAGTGCTGAAAAGCATAGAAAAGCTTAGTCTTCAGAAAGATCACAGTCTAGTTGGTTTCAAAGACTTTAATGTGGAGAGAATTTTTATTGTTCTGCATGCTCCTATATGCTCATGCCAAGCTCATCAATGGCCTCTAAACAACTCTGCCTTTGCTTGCCTGTTTAATGTAACAGTCAATGCATCTAACCACAATAGCCTTAATTGCAAAACCATCTTTCTCTATACACATGCTACAACTACTTCTTCATGATAGGTATCTTCCCAGAATTGTAACCTTTGTTTACATCCATGAATGGCCTTTGATTCCTAAATGGAATCTCTCCATAAAGTGTAACATTCTCAAGGTATACGGATAATGGGTCTATTTACAATTCTCTCTATTCAAAGTGGGATCCAGGGTCAAACAGTTAGAATAAGAACCAGCTTGATTGGCATTCACATTTCTCAAAGGCTAAATACCCCACATTATCAAGTGTTCGCTTTCCAGACACGTGGATTTTCAAATTCCTGAGTACCTATCGTAGGCCTTATTAATTGTAAATGATTGAATGATACATGTGTTCAACTTCAATCTCTGTAACTCTGTTGACTAAGTCTCTGGTGCTCTTCACTTTACTCCAAGAGACCAATGACTCACTGCAACTTACTAGCTTTAATAAAATATTCGTTGGATCTTCTTCAGTTATTGGCAAGATCACAGGTGAGTTTTCCTACTGTACTGATAAAAATATTGCAACCCTGCAATGTCCGGAATCAATGCTAGCAAGATTCAGGCGAGACCTCCTTGTTCTCGAAAAGCAAATCACTCTAGCTTGGAAAATGGACTTTAGCTTTTTCTGCTAAATTCCCAGTTTGCTATCTTTCTTAATGCTCTGAAAATTTCTGTGTGCTGTTTTGTGTTATCCTCTGTTTCAGTGCAAAAAAAAATATTAAGATGCTGAAGACTGTCAACATCTCTGTTGATGATTTCTTTACGAAAAATCACACCTCTCAGACACAAAAGGTAATAACTTTTTATCATAATCACCATTGGGCCCATTGATTGAAGGAATTTCTTTGTCCTAGGGACTGAGTTTTATACCACTTGAGGATAACTTGCAGTATACATTAATATTTATCGCCTTGAAATAGGTATTAAGGCTGCAGCCTCGCAACTGTTCATATATTTTAAATTTTTGTGTCAAAACAACCCATGATAACAGGTTCTTGAAGGAGTGGCAAATAAATGATGTTACCAACATTGATCAAACTTCAGCTTGGCTGTGAATGTAATCTTCCAGTCAAATCTTTTGAAGAAAGTAAAACAGGAACAAAAGAACTTGATAAATCTATACCATTTTGGTAAAATCAGCACAAAATTGTTTTTCTTTATTCTCCCACTATATTTACATTACCAGATTCATTCACGTAGGCTGCACTGTATCCTGAATCTTCAAACAACCTAAACTTCCCCTTATATATTATTTCAGATGAATGGACCAGTGGTGGGTTGCACCCGGTTTGGATCGGTTCGCAAGAACCGGTAGTAAAACCTGTGGGAGGCCACACTCACCGCCCCGGATGTTGTCATCCAGCAATTTGCACATATGCAATCCCATTACAAACCGGTAGTAAAGGTAAGTAGAACCCATCCCTGGAATGGACCATAACAGTTGAAAGAGTTGGGAAGCATGCTTATAACCATGCCTCTCGGGTTGCACAAACTCCAGGGAGGTGTAGCCTCTCAAACTTGTGCATTTGAATAGAAGTCTAAGATAAGACGAATGAAGTCACACCTTGAAGTCAACTTGAACATCTGGTGACTTTGTGGGCATAATGCAGAAGAAGTCTTAGATTCACAGAACATACTCTATAACTTCATAAACACAAACACACAGAAGGGATTAGAGTTTCATTTAATTGTCATCCCTTGGTAAGTGCAAATGTCATCAGAGGTGAAAGAAAAATCGGTTTTCTGAATAGATCTAGTCTCTTCCTTCAATCCTGTCATCAATCAAAGTAGATTTGATATGAACACAAGATTGGACTTTGCAAGCTTTGTCATTCCTTACTGATGAGACCTATCAGCTTGAGATCTAATAGTTAGTTAGTTCTCACAGATTTGTCACTTGTGACCTAACTCTTTCTTTTTATTAGTTAATTTGGGTATATTATTTGACATGATAACTGATCTGGCAGCTGAGTTTTGTAGAGATGTCCTGTTGTTTACTGTGCTATTTTTATATTTCTTTTAAACTTGACTGCAATTTATCTTGTTGAGGTAGTTTGCATAAGGTTCCAGGGAGTGTTAATAATGGGGAAAGAAGAAGACCAGACCTAGGTCTTTATACTTTGGGGTACCCTAGGACCCAACCCTTTCTTCCTTGTCATTCAACAGCTACATGAAATTCCAAGGTGAGGTTATCTATTTGGCAAGGTTATCAGCACTATACAGATGGTACTTCATTACACAAATTCATTGTTGGCTGGGCTAGAGAAGTAGTACAGGTCCTGACTTGGTATCTGGAAGCGGTTAGAGCAGTGATGGCTAACCTTTTTGCCATTGTGTGCCAAAAGCAGGGGGAGCATGGGGGTCATGCATGTGGGTGACCACACCCATAATTCTATGTCCTCTGCCCCCTGCATATGCGTGTGTGACCTCCCCCCCCCCACACTCCCCTTGCTTTTGGCACACGATGGCACGGTGGGCCTGGTAGGCCCATTTTTTTGCCCGCCCCAGGCTCCAGAACCTTTCTAGGATGGCCTTCCCCACACACCCGGAGGCCCTCCGGAGGCTGGAAACAGCCCATTTGCCGACTTCTGATGGGACTGGAAGGCCCATTTTTCACCCTCCCCAGGCTCCAGACCCTTTCTAGGAACCTGGGGAAGGCCGTTCTCACCCTCCCCAGGTTCCTAGAAAGGCACTGGAGCCTAGGGAGGGCAAAAAATGGTCTTCTGGACCCACTGGGAGTTGGCAAATGGGCTGTTTCCAGCCTCCGGAGGGCCTCCAGGGGGAAGGCCATTTTCACCCTCCCCAGGCTCCAGAAGGCCCAAAAATCAGCTGGCCAGTGCATGCATACATACCATAGGTTCACCATCATGATGGTGGATATGGATGAGGAAGACAAGCTCATCCTGAAACCTAGATGGAGTAGATATGGTTTCAAAGGAGTACTGCATCCAGGGACAATCTAGTTTTGGTTTTGGACACTCAAACCAAAGCGCTCATTCAGGGCTTTTCACAGTTCTACTTTTATTATTGTTAACCATCTTGAGCATAGTACCATCCTTTGGTGGAAAAAGCATAATATCTACTAATAGACCCAAAGAACAGAACACAGGTACAAAATTTAAAATATAGAAATGCCAAATATGAAGTAATTAATAAGA
Organism: Masticophis lateralis; assembly: GCA_030761175.1. NCBI lineage: Eukaryota > Metazoa > Chordata > Lepidosauria > Squamata > Colubridae > Masticophis > Masticophis lateralis. The sequence continues at coordinate 129,549,039 of JAUDYJ010000003.1, forward strand.
AAAAGAGGAGACCAACTGACTTCTGAAAGCTATAGGTATAATTAGAAACATGGTTGCCTTTTTAGTTGTTGCCCAATTTAAGTTTTGCAGGAGGAAGATTAAAAACTCTTGATCAAAAAGACAAAAAATTCCAATGATCAGTCTTACAGGTACCAGATAAAAATTTATGGTTTAACTCTACATGAGATACTGACCTCTCTATATTACACACATAAATATTGTACAGAATTACCAAGGCAGAATGGGAACTGAAGTCCACACATTACAATGTTGCCAAATTTGAAAAACACCGATCTATTATTTTGATAATAGGTAGTGCCCCAGTTCAAGCCTGAGTCCACCAGGAGAAGGGCGGTATACAAATTTAATAATAAAAAAAAAAGCCAAAGATGAAGAAATCTCCCATGTTGATTTTAGAGCTAGGATTAGGTTTGAGCTGGTGTGGACAACCAACTGTAAATATTCTTCAGATACTTCACCTCTTTAAAATTTGTGAGGTCAACAATGTATACAATGTGGATCCATTCAAGAAATGTTTGTAAACATTTATGGAGTAGAAGAAGATGGATATAAAATGGACGCATTAGAGACATACAAAAATTAGTGGGAATTTTTAAACCCCAGAATGAGGCAGAAATGTGACAAAATGGACAGATGATTGAACATTAAATAGCACGCACCTTGAATGACACACAATTCTGTAATCTGAATTTTCAGTTTGTCCTTGGTGGTAGAAAGTCATGCAGAAAATCATACCAGAGAGTCTTGGGCATTTGGATCATTTCATGACTTCTTTCAGTGGTGGGAAATGATTGGTATAGTGAGACCTCATCTTTTGCTTCCAATATCTGGCTTAGAAAGATTGGAAGAGGCTTTGCCTGATCTCCGGCTATTTTAAGGGCTGGTAACAAGCAAAGGAAATAAATATTTACTTTTTTTCTGAGTAAGGGAGCCATGTTGTGCTCCTTAGAGGGAGACCTTCACTTCCACCATTGTTAAAGCAAAATGTCATTTTGAAGATCTACCCAGCATTACCAGATGTAACATCCAGTACAGTGGTGGATTGCCCCCGGTTTGGATTGGTTTGCAAGAACTGGTAGTAAAACCGTCGGGAGGCTCCGCCCACTGACCCAGATGTCATCATAGGTGATCTGCGCATACGCAGAAGAGCATGCACCCATGCATGATGCGAACCAGTAGTAAAGGTAAGTAGAACTCTCCCCCCGCCCCCCGATCCAGTACCTCTAACCAAAGAAACACGGAATATTAAATCAAAATCCACAGCAGGAAATATCACTAAATATATGTCTAACCATCATGCCATATGTATCGAAAAGTATAACATTCATTTAAATTTGATATTCAATATATTACTTAATATTACTGGTTTATCTTCTGAGGCATCTTGCCAGTGTGTGGGTCAATGCCCAGCAACTCTGCAATTAATTTTCTCCACTGTAAACAATTTGACAGCATTTATTCTTTCCTTCAAAGAGCGTAATCACTTCACATACGGAACCTGTGCTGGCCTACAGGCATCCAAGGGAAACTTGCATCATACAATCTGTCGCTTTTGTGAGCTTGTCCCAAAGGTGCTTTTTCAAGAGGCAATTGGTTTTTCTTTGAAGATGTTTGCTGTACCTCTGTATATATATATATATAAAACCTCTGCATACCATTCAGGGTCACCTTCATTATATATGGTTATATAAATTGTTTAAGCAAACAAATAAAATGGAGCTACTTTGGACACATCCTTATCCAGAATCCTCGACTTCCAATAAGAGATCGTCTATCAGGTTTTAAAACAAATCAGCTCCAAAACATATTGCTTTAGATAAGAAACACCAGCCTTTCAACAAGATCCTTAACAAGTTTGAGCTCCTCAATCTAGGCAAGATCAGCTTAAGATTTTACTTGAAAATCTTGTTTCAGTTTGTTTCTAAGTACACAGAAGAATTGATGAATACAATGAAAGTCAAAGATAAATGAATCTTAAACAGGAGGTGGGAATGCCAGGGCAGGTGAAGGCAGAGAGAAAGGAGAGAATCAGATTAGTTGGGCTAAGTAAAAGAAATCAGAGTGAGGAGATTGCCTGATAAAACTGTCCATTTTAACAATAACAAACATGTGTTATTTAAGGCTCATAAAAGAAGATATATTAAGGAAAGCCTAGGAGAAGGAAGAAGACAGAACATTGATTATGCAATAGAGATTAATTTAGGAACCCAATAATATCAAATACAGGCTAAGCAGCTAGGTGGGTAAGAGACACCACCATAACTACAGCTCGACCTGCTTGCTATATTTTCAAGTCAATAAAACAGTATCCATTAACATATGGCCATTAAGTTGAAAGTTTGAAATTATGATGCTATAACCTTGTAGCCAGGAGAAGCAGATACACACAGAAACTACTGTTTAATGGTGAAAAATGTATTATGGACAAAGCTACATTGCATTTAATTCTCTGAATCTTTTCTCAGTTAACCTGAATGCTAAGCAGATGGAGGAAAATTCCAGAGTAAATAGAGACAGAGAGGGACACTGCTCCATTTTTTCCCCCTTGCCAATGCTTTGTTTACTGAGAATACACTCCCTATTCCTTGCCCATTGATGGATGCAAACTTTTGGGATGAACAATTCTTCCAGGTGCTATATAAGAAGGCTTCTCTGTCCAAATAGTGGCTCTGATCCTAAAAGACCAAGGAAATTAATACCATGGTCCTTGAAGCTTGGTTGTTTCCTTACAGACATGTCATTATCCAACCAGGTAACATCATCAGTACTAGAAGGGAGTGGAATTTTCTCTCTGTTTATACACAGGTGGCTTGCTCTGTCAGTGTTGGTGGGAGTTTGTTTTCTCCGTGGTGGTTCCTTGATTAGGCAGTTGTTTACTGTTTGATTGTCTGAGCTGGTAGTTCCTCATCTGGGGTACCCAATAAGCAGAAATTAACACCAGGATCAATACCAGACCAATAATCAAGCAGTAAACAATACCCCAATCAGTTCACCCCACAGTTCAGCCTTGAGCTTGCAAATGTTCTCTTCTATGGGTAAATTAATACTTTCAGTTTCAAGACAATAAAAATAAACTGCTGAAATACAATCCCGAGATGTTCAGTAATTGAGATTTCCATACAGGTTTCTGGGCCATTGATTTCAATGGATTACCAAATTGTATTCACATAGGAAGCAGCGAAATGAAGGAGAAATCTCAAATGAACTGCCTGCTCCTGAGCTGCTCAGATTCTTAAAACAGCCCTGCATGGATGAATACAGATAATTTCTTTTCCCCGTAGCGTGAAAAACAAGTTGCGGCCATTACAAATGGATGGTGGCTGGTGAGAAGACAATTAAACCAATGCCGAAACCCTATGTGGACTTCATTACATTTGAAAAAGGTATAGCTCTAAGACTTGATTTGTGTGTCATGATGCTAAACCACAATGCAGTTTGTTAGTTTGGATTTAATACGTTGTGGACACCCAGCCATTAAGATCTGTATACCATGGAGATCTTCTACAATACATTACTTCTTGCCTCCCAGTTATTCTCTAATCCAATTTAAAATATACCTGAAACTGATCCAGGCTGTGTTAACCATTTGCAAGATCTATTTGGACAGCAAGACCTATGCCTATCGGTTTGTGATTGGGTTCAAGGAGAAGCATCAGCCAAACTTCCTTGTTTTTTTTTTCTAGCCAATATTTGAACATTGAGAATTGTCAACTCTGCTTGATTGGCACACTTTCAAGTTGGTATAATTGAAAGTATGCATACTTGGCCAAGTATGCATACTTTCAAGGTGGCCAAAAAACCAAGGGCTGCTTCCCGTATGTTCAGGTTACAAAAAAAAAAAAAAAAATGTTTGTGCTGGACAAACATCCCTTCCTCCCATTCAAAAAATTAATGCTATCTGTCAAGTCTCAAAAAGCTAGGCAAGGACAAGGAATCAAGAATTACACAAACCTTAGTAGGGTATATTTAATGCCTGCTCTGGAGTAAACAGAGACTCTTGAAAACTGCAAGAGGATTTTCCTACTCTTATTTACAGTAAGGCCATTACCTTGGAGTCTCTTTGATTTGGAAGACTGTCCCACTTACCATCTAGGCTGAGTTGTCATTGGTAAGATAAGTTAACCACATATAATACCCCTTTCAATCCCCTGATTGTTTATGCCTGATTTGTTTTCCATTACTTTGTGGCTTCCAGCCCCACCCCCAACCCTTCACACAAGCATTATTTCAACTATACTCCACACGCTTTTCTAAATGTACTGGTGAATATATGTCTGAATAATAATGTTTGGTGAATAAACAAACAAAATGATGGGAATAATTCAGAAGAAGATATACAGATTGTCCTCGACATCTGACCACAACTGAGCCCAAAATTTTTGTTGTTAAGCGAGACATCTGTTAAGTGTGTTTTGCCCCATTTTATAACCTTTCTTGCCTCAGTTGTTAAGTGAATCACTGCGGTTGATAAATTAGTAACCCAGTTGTTAAGTGAATCTGGCTTGCCCATTGACTTTGCTTGTCAGAAGGTATCAAAAGGTGATCACATGATCTTGGGACACAGCAATGGTCATAAGTATGAACCAGTTGCCAATCCTCTGAATTTTGATCACATGGTCATGGGGATGCTGCAAAGGTTGTAACTGTGAAAAATGGTCATAAGTCACATTTTCCAGGTCCTTTGTACTTTGAACGGTCACTACATGAGCTCTTATCAGTTAAGGACCACCTGTATAATATCAATTCTTTAAAAAAGAAGAAGAGAAGAAGCAGTTATATTGAAGACCAGGATTGCATGGCACAGAGGTAACAGAGGAAGCTGGCAGTTCAAACCACCCCTTTATTGCTCCAAATTTCCCCAAACATCCCCATGTTTCTGGCAAGTCCCAGAGCAAAGTGATGACACGCACACACTCATACCTCAAGCAGCCTCTGGCTGCAAATAGTCCAGCCCAACGCTGTGAACACCAAGGCTGCACACCAAGAAATCTAGCAGGGCGAGTTGAAGAGTGCGGAAGCAAGGGAGCATGGCAAGGAATCCAGAAATCCAGAAAGAATGCAAGGAATCCAGGAAAGTTCAAACATCGGCACTCAACCCTCCAGGAACTCAGCATTTGTTCATGATAAATGCCTCTCCACACAGCATCTCCTTAAGTCTCAGCCCCCAGGTGTGCCTTGTGAGGAGGGACAGGGTGCTCTCCTCTCAAGTAGTTGACTCAGTCTGCACTGTTCTCACCTTCTCTCCATTCTCCGTGCTCAAGGATCAGGAGGGGGTGGTCCTTGCTGAGCTCTATCTCTCATGTTCATTGCTTAGCCTCTCTTGGTTATCCTGCCCCCCTTCCTCCCTGCCTACAAGCCATCCCAATCCTGAAAAGCCCTGGTCTGACTGGGTCTGCTCTTCCCCATTTTCCTCTGAAGCCAACAAAGTCACCCCCTTGATCTCTGTCGGCTCCAGTTCCGGTTCATCTTCCACTGCAGATTCAGGCTCTGATGGGGCATGACACCCATGAGCACAACCTCTTCAAATTATTAAGAGCCACATCTTTATGAGGCCTAAATAGCTGAAAGCTTTTTCCCTCTGACTCTGCATGCATGTCCATGAACAGCCCTTCAGCTTGCAATTGGAAAAGTTTCCAGGAAACTTTTCCAGCTTCCAGGAAAAGTTTATGTTGCCTCTTGAAGTTCAAGTTACAAACTGGTTCTGAAACAGCATTCACTGTGCCATGTTGAGTTTTACTCAATCAAGGGTAAAATCGATAGTAGCACAAACTTAGATCACAATACCTGATGTTATTTGATTGGCAGATGGGTGGTCAGGTTAGCCCAGTAGTGGGAGAGCACTATCATCTGGGAGATCTCTTAGTTTTATTAGTATTGTGTGCAATTGTGTAAGCCTGGCCAACTGCACTTTATTCAATAAAACAATTAAATAAGTTTGCTCATGATACATGGATCCCACATATTTATAATGGCAGTTTGGCCCTATGATTAAAAAGCAAAACAAAACCTCAATAAAAGTGCTACTAACAAATGAACACAAATGTCATCAGCAATGAAGGGTTCAAACGCATAAAATCAAATAGATCAGAATGCAGGCAAAAAAGAGCCAGGTTTTCATAACACAAGACTTTAATGTGGAACAAGATGAAAAAAAATATTGATAAAGGCAACAGATGAATCAGAGGAACTGAAAAGAAAAAGCTAAAGAAGGCATGAGAAACAGAATAAAAATCAATTTTATAAAACAAAGAAGTTCAAAAACTCCAGAGCAGTGAAGAGATAGCAGAAATTCTTAACAGTACAATTATTAGGAAAGAAACTGAAGACTGAGAAAGATAGCTTGAAGGACTGCATGACACTACAAAAGAATTAATTAATATGAAATAGATAGACATCATTTCTGTTTTAATGAAAGTATGGAATGGACCTCTACAACCCCACCCCCAAAAAATTGTTGACAGAATACCGATGACAGAAGAATAATTTGAGAAATTAAGACCTTTACAGTTGACATACTGGAAAGAAAATAAGAGGTGGGGGATGACAGAAGATGATTGCTTATTTTTAGATCAGAATTTGACAGAGCGTTTGAAGACCTGAAAAGAAATTAATCAGCGGGGATAAATAATATCCCAGCTAAATTTATTATTTTTAAAGAAGATCACTCCAAAACACTTCTATTTACCGTAACTTAATCCAAGAAATGAACAAGAGTGGCAATATGCCATTGTTTTAGTTAGAAAACAATAGTAACTACCAACTTAAAGGCAAATACAGAAGAAAAACAAATTGTATATGAATTTGTTCTTTTTGGCTTCAAATGTGATTTTTCAAAAATAATGGAATAACATTAAGTAAACAATTAAGGGAAGCTTGACTTGTTTAAAGAAGCGGATGAGCAAGAAAAAGCAATGTAACTGTTGATTCAATTTTAAGAGATTAAAAATTCTATTCCGAACTATTTTAGAGGTGGCATCAACATCATCTTGCGGGAATTGATACAGAATGAGATCTTATTTGATTTCAAACATAAATGGAAGATGTGGATGAGGGCACCAGGAACACTTCCTCCACTACTTATTCCTATTTCGTGACATAAAATATGAATGACATAATACTTTGTGCAGTTAAAAATCATAGCCAATCAGAGTTCCCAGTCCTGCCTCATTGTAACCACATTCAAATACAACTTGTAACTTGGTTTCAGTTCTTCCCTTCATTTTCTAGTAATAGGGGCTAAAGGAGAAAACCATGGTTCTATTTCAGGGATGTCAAACTCGCAGCATCATGGCGTCGTCACGTGACCTATCGGGACTTTTTCCCCCTTCGCTAAACCGGGCGTGGGCATGGCCAGCGCATGATGCATCCAGCCCATGGGTTGTGAGTTTGAGAGTTCAATTCTATCTCCTACCGATAGTTAGAATGCTGTAATTTTTCAGGAATACCTAAAAGCCTTTTGTTTAATAGAAAATAATCAATTTAGCTGATTATTATATCCTTATCAGCTTAGTCACTGCTGAAGCAAAAGAATGGGGAAAGGAAGGTTCTATGGTTGTAGGTCTTCTACATGCCTGAGTCTTTATAGAGAAGAGCTATAATTGTTTAATGCCTGAGATCTAGCTGAAAACCCACATATTAGTTGAAATTACAGCTCGGAGATTAAATAGCCCATAGAATGATTATCTGATATATTCCATGCTGGCTAGAAAAAGTGGCAGTAAATGAGCTGTATTCAAAAGATAGTTCATGGGAGATCAGGACAAATAGGGAAACTGCTCTGTTGAATCCACCCCAGAAGAGTCACCAAGGCAGCTATAGACCTCACCTTGAAGAAGTTGTATATTGCCGATACCCAACTCTATATGTTTTACCTTTACAAAGGAATTTCTGATATGATCCTTTTCCATTACACTATTATGAACTCTAGAGATTCATGCAACAAAAAGCAAGAGATATTTTATTCGCTTCTTAGACCCTTTTTAGTTCCAAAAGGGGATGCAAATTCTATAAACAAACAAACAAGCAGGCACTTTGTGCCTGTGTATTCTCCATCTACGATAATGTGATTCGTGGTCCAGTTTACTGGGAATGATAGTAGTGAAGATGGGATTATAACAGGAAGGAAGGGAGAGGGGGAAGGTTGATTGGAATATCCTCAGTTCTTCCAATGGATATCTTGCACAGCTGGTTTTGTAACCCAGGTTATGTAAAATAAATTTATATAATCCTTTTCTTGTGTACACTAAGCAATTCCTCATTCATACAACTAAACTGAAAGGTTTAGGGGGATGAATACAATGCCTTTTAAAAATTGTTGTGTTTGTGACACTTACCTTAACCATAGCAGCTTGAGACTAGCTGCAGACATAGCGAGCTGGCTTTAGGAAAAGCAGTTAACAGATGTCCATGGAGTGCAATAACTCTTTTAAGCATTTAAGCATTTCTTCTTAGAGGCAGCAATGATCCCAGTTACACTTCAAACTAGACCATCTTTTTAAGTTGGGGAAATGTTGTACGTGAAGTAGACCTCCTAGATAAGAGACAAGATGTTGGAGAGACATATGTCTAATAGAACTCCAAGGGAAAAAATGTATTAAAAAGAGAGATTCATAATTGCCATTCGTCCTTACTTTTACTTGACATTCCGTGTGTGTGTGTGTGTGTGTGTGAGAGAGAGAGAGAGAGAGAGAGAGAGATCCATTAACATCCAGAATTCGAATGAATATTTTTGTATACAAGTCTGAGAAGCATTATGGTAAATTTCTGAGGTCCAGCTTGGATCACTCAGTATGTAGCATTCAAGATACATGGCCTTTTCCCTATGTTCAATCTCCTCTGGAGTAGGGACATTAAAACATAATTGGAACTATATCACAGTAAACCAATCTTTCTGAGCTAGGGGGAAATAGCCACAATTAGTAGGAGTTTTGATAGTTGAAATCCAATGTTCTCAATTTAAGTTAAGGATGGTGTGGTTTTGTAGGGTTACTGAATCTGAACTTTCTGGAGAAGATTCTCTATAGACCGAAGAAGTTAGCAGTATTATAAAACTTTTTCTTCAAAATCAGTTTGCAGAAGAGGCTCAGGCAGACACCTCCTTAATTTATATGAGCATAGGAAGGGGAAAGAAGCACAGAACAACCACACTTGCAGGAGTTTGTTATTATAGCCACCTTCAATTAGAATAGTTTTAGCTTTCCTGTAGAGCCAACTTCTGGTCTGCTCTACCTGATACTAATTCTGCCCTACATTAATGAACCATTGAATGTCTCGTGATTTTAGAAGTATCCCTACCAATCTTTATGCTACACAATTATCTCCTGGTGTACTTTGGGATCAGTGCATCCATACATTGATGGTCAATCTCATTCTCATCCCATTCTGGCATCAATAATATTACCTAATTGTATAATGAAACATCTGAAAATAAAAATCAAGCTCAGAGAAGATTGAGGATTCCACTCAAGGCTATTCCTAGTCAGCTATTGAAGTGCTTCACCTCTGAGCTGCCATGAAACTTTCTGATGTTGGTTCACACCTTTGCTCTACTGCCTGTTACATATCCCTGCAATTCCCTATTTTACCTGTCTTTAGGTTGCATCTAAGGAGCGCTGTCTCGCTCACGGACTGGGGATAAAACGAAGGCAGAGTCATAAGGATGTGGGAGTGGGAAAAACACCAGGGTCATGTTTGTATAACAGTCCAGTGCTAACAAGAAAGCCTAAGGTAAATATTATTTGCAGAGTGAGTGTAAGGAGACATCTTGATTGTCAAACCATCATGGTTCCAAAAGGATTATTAGCATTTTCACAAACTGGATAGACACTGGGTAAAAATATTTGAATTTTCTTTCCAGTTCTGAGTAAGACAGACTAGCTGTTTTCATCAAAGTAAGACAGTCAGGATATCTTTACGTGTGTGTGTGTGTGTGTGTGTATGTTGGAATGACCTCTTTGCACCTAAGTACAAAAATAAACAAATAAACAAACAAATAAATAATCAATTGTCTTCTGTCTCTGGAGTACCAAATGTTTTCCTTCTTTTTCTGTAATTACTTTTCAGTGGGACTTGTGTCTGGCTAGTACAGTACCTCAGCAGATTCCATTCACAGTTCTTCAAAAATATTTTTTGTAAAGCATTCACAGCTTTAGGGATGGACAATTAACAAAAGAAAGGTTTTCTTTGGCACAAACCCCATATTTTTTATTTATTTTTATTTTTTAAAAAAATAGGGAATGGGAAAACCAGCCAACAGGAAAGAAAAATCAAACCCAACAAGTAGGCTGTTTATGTTAGGGCCATATGGGAGTCATTTAGGATATTGTGTGTCCATTTACTGTTCAATAAAACATGAAGACTTACCATAGCAACTGAGTGGAATGAGGTATCCTACCTCCGAGATACAGGATGCAACATTTAATAGAAGAGGGGGGAAATGCTCATCTTTGAGAGTGTGGCGAACACACAAAAATACTCTTCAGGATGGCTTTTTTTTTTAAAAAAATAATAATGGCGAAATGATTTTGTTCTGCAAAAGTGTTGCTTTTCCCCCTGTAAATGCAATAATGGATAGGGAAAAGAATTAATGTGATAAACTACCCTCTGTTTTAGGCAATCTCCTTGGACGGCTTTTAAAGAGAAGTTTGTTAAATGGAATGAGTGTAACCACATTGTTCCGTTGAAGTCGTGGTGACAGATTGTAAATTTATCCGTCTGTTGGTGCTTTACAACCAGAGGGAGAAGCAGATTTGGGCCCAAGCTGCTTTTATATTCCAAATCTATCTCTGTATTGATCATGTCAGACAGCAGCTAGGTTTGTGCATGTCTCCTTTAACAAATTACTTGTATTCAGTTAAATTCCCATTAAAGAGAGACCCTCCCAAGCTACGCACACAAAGAGAGGAATATAAAGCACAAACAATGAGGCTCCTCCCTCTTTCCCTAATAGCCCTTTGAGCTAGTCCAGACAAGAGGCACAATGTTGAGTACTAATTCTATCTTTACCCTAAGGTACCATTCACAGAATCTTGCAGATCTGAAAGTATTCCTCCTCTCCTTTCTTTTTACTGTCTGGAAAACGAGGGTGGGTCCCTTCTGCAATGCTTCCCATGCCCTCCATCCTTCTGTGGGACTGAGATATTTTTTACATGCCAGTTCTTCAGTCTGTGGCTATAGAATAGAATAACAGACTTGGAAGGGACCTTGTAAGTCATCTAGTCCAACCCCCTGCTCAAGCAGAAAACTCTGTACCATTTCTGAAAGCTTCCAGTGATGAAGCTGGTCCATGGGTTGATTGTTCTCACTGTCAGAAAATTTCTCCTTATTTCTAGGTTGAATCTCTCCTTGTTCAGTTTCCATCCATTATTCCTTGTCCGGCCTTCAGGTGCTTTGGAAAATAGCTTGAGCCCCTCATCTCTGTGACAGCCCCTCAAATATTGGAACACTGCTATCATGCCTCCCCTGGTCCTTTTCTTCACTAGACTAGCCATGTCCAGTTCCTGTAACCGTTCTTCGTATGTTTTAGCCTCCAATCCCCTAATAATCTCTGTTGCTCTTTTTTGCACTCTTTCCAAAGTCTCAGCATCTGTTTTATAGTATGATGACCAAAACTGGATGCAGTATTCTAGTCTTAGTAAGGCTTTATAGAGTGGTAATAGTACCTCACAACTCTTCCTTCTGTCCTCCAAGGTCATCCCAACATTGCATCACATTGCATTTATTAGTCAGAAAAATACTATAAGAGATAGGACAGAGGTCTTCAAACTTGACAGCTTTAAGATTTGTGGACTTCAACTCCCAGAATTCTCCAGCCAGCATAGATGTCTGGAGAATTCTGGGAGTTGAAGTCCACAAGTCTTAAAGCTTCCAAGTTTGAAGACCTCTGAGATAGGATGACCTCCTCTAATTTTGTGAACTGGATCACAGCTGGAGCTCCTTTCATACCATACAAAAATATTTTTTTTAAAAAAGGAAGGAAACTTAACTTTACTTGCTAATGCTCTTAATACAGTATGACCCCACTCCCCTCCCAATAAGTGAACAGATGGAAGAAATATGGAGAGAAGGGGTGTCTGCAGGTTGTAGTTAAAAAGGGGGGGGGGGAACATGACAATGTGGTTGTAGCTGTTGCCTGTTTTTTTTAAGTGTGTTGCATAGAACTAGCTCTAGAATATCGCAGTAACCAGTGGTGGGTTTCTACCAGTAGTGACAGTGGTGGGAGGCTCCGCCCATCCACCTGGACGTCATCACAAATGCTCTTCACATATGCAGAAGGTTCTACGCGTGCGCAGAAGCGCCATGCATGAGTGAAGCAAAAGTAAGTACTGGCCACTACTGCCAGTAGCCCAACCTGTTCCTCTGAAAGTTTGATGAATTTTCTGCTTAAAGAAATACCCATTTCTTTCACAGAAATGCAGCTATGGGAAGAGAATACCTCACCCGAAGTACAAACATGTGTCTCATATAGAATAGCACTACCCATAGCACTTACACTTACATACCTCTTCACAGTGCTTTACAACCCTCTCTAAATTATTTATCTAGAGTCAGCATATTGCCCCCAACAATCTGGGTCCTCGTTTTACTGATCTCAGAAGGATGGAAGGCTGAACTGATGGAATCTTGAACTGGTCAGCCTTGAACTCCTGGCAGTGAAATGCAGAGTCAGCCTGCAATCTAACCATTGCGTCACCATGGAATTAAGAACATGGACTCAATTCCCAGAGGTTCCCTCCGTAAGTAGGCTATGGACCAAGTATGGACCAGTGGCATGTCGCAAAGCGGGGTTTGAGGGGTTTTTTAAGTTCTTTTTTAATGAGAGTTTTAGGGGGTTCCAGGGTGGGAGAGGGTGCGGGTTTGGGGGGGAACCCGCAGGGGAGAGGGACAGGCCCGGCTGCATACAGTGCCATAGGGGGTTTAACTTCTGGAGGCAAGAGGGCTCTTGTGGAGCCCTCTGTTGAGGGCGGCACTATAAATGTGCTGTGTGGGAGGGGCAGATATGGCGTGAGCAGGGGACCATATCATGTGACGGGGGCTCGCACTCGCTGCCTTCGAGCGATTGCGTGCCCCGGTCCCCTGAGCTATTCCCGTTCCCCGGGTTGTTTAGAGTCTCAGGACCCGAGGCTCCGGCTGTTGTTATGCAATGCGAGGTCCGTTGTCAATAAGGCCCCCCTCATATGTGAGCTTCTTCAAGAGGGGGGTGCAGACCTGGCCGGGATTACCGAGACCTGGTTGGGCCACGAGGGGGGGGGTTCCCCTCGTGGAGATGTGCCCACCAGGTTTCCTTGCATTCTATCAGCCGAGAGCTCAGGGTAGGGGTGGGGGAGTAGCGGTCATTATTAAGGAAGGTCTGGATCCGAGGGAGACCACTGTACCTCAGATAGCCAGGTGTGAGTCCATCTTTGTGAGGTGGGGTCATGGTGGGCAGATGGGTCTGTTAGTCACGTACCTGGCTCCCTGCCACGTGGCAACGACCCTGCCTGAGCTTCTCAATGTTGTAGCCGAGGTGGCGGTTGATACCCCCAGGCTTATGGTCATGGGGGATTTCAATCTGCCATCTATCGGTGAAACATCTGAGATAGCCCGGGAGTTCATGGCTTCCATGACGGCCATGGACCTGACCCAGGTAATTCAGGGCCCGACTCATATCGGTGGACACACCCTGGATCTAGTTTTTGTCTCTGGTCAGTGGTTGAGTGGTCTTGACATTGGGGATATAGGTATGGAACCCTTGTCATGGACTGACCACTCGCTCCTTTGACTCGACTTTCTGACCGCTGCACCTCACCGCAGGGAGGCGGAACCGACCAGGTGGTTCCGCCCCAGGCGCCTGATGGATCCTGATAGGTTCCAGACGGAGCTTGGGCCATTTCCTGAGACACTGACACGCGATTCGGCTGAGGACCTGGTGGCGGCCTGGGATAGGGCGGCCAGTGGGGCCTTGGACCGCATCGTGCCTTTGCGGCCTCTGACCCGGCGTCGAACTCACTTATCTCCTTGGTTTACCGAGGAGCTGAGGGAGATGAAACGCCGGAGAAGACGCCTAGAGAACGGTTGGAGGGCCAGTCGCTCTGAATCTGACTTGACACTAGTAAGAGCTCATATTAAGACTTACTTAGTGGCGATAAAAGCGGCGAAGTCTAACTATTTTGCCGCTCTTATCGCGTCATCAGATAATCGCCCAGCCGCCCTGTTTAGGGTGACCCGCTCCCTCCTTCATCTGGGAGCGCGGGAGGATCCCTTGCAGGGTTGTGCTGAGGACTTTGTTCAATATCTGGATGATAAAATAACTCAGATCCGGGATGATTTGGCCGCTGACTGGGTTAGTTCAGGCGGGGTGACTGAGGCAGGTCTTGAGAGTGTTATCTGGGCTGAGTTCGATCCTGTGACTCCCGAGGACGTGGACAGGACTCTGGGAAGACTGAACGCAACCACATGTTTATTGGACCCGTGTCCCTCCTGGTTGGTGCTGGCCTCCCGGGAGGTTACACGAGGCTGGCTCCAGGAGATTATAAATGCTTCTTTGAGTGAGGGTGCCCTACCGCCCGCCTTAAAGGAGGTGGTGGTGAGGCCCCTCCTCAAGAAGCCCTCCCTGGACTTAGCTATTTTGGCTAATTATCGTCCAGTCTCCAACCTTCCCTTTCTGGCGAAGGTTGTTGAGAGTGTGGTAGCGTGACAGCTCCCTCGGTACCTGGATGAAGCTGTCTATTTAGACCCGCTCCAGTCCGGCTTCAGGTCTGGATACAGCACCGAAACGGCATTGGTCGCGTTGGTGGATGATCTCTGGAGGGCCCGGGGTAGGGGGTACTCCTCTATCCTGGTGCTGTTAGACCTCTCAGCAGCTTTTGATACCATCGACCATGGTATCATGTTGCGCCGGTTGGAGGGACTGGGGGTGGGGGGCACCGTTTTACGGTGGTTCTCCTCCTACCTCTCCGACCGGTCGCAATCTGTGTTGACAGGGGGGCAGCGGTCGACCCCGAGGTGCCTAGTGTGTGGGGTGCCGCAAGGGTCAGTCCTCTCGCCCCTCCTGTTCAACATTTATGTAAAGCCGCTGGGTGAGATCATCCGTGGTTTTGGGGTGGAGTTCCACCAGTACGCTGATGATACTCAGCTGTACATCTCCACCCCAGACCATGCGGGTCTGGATGGGGAGAAACAGGCTTCGACTCAACCCCTCCAAGACCGAGTGGCTGTGGCTGCCGGTGTCCCGATATAGCCAGCTGACACCATCGCTGGTCATTGGGGGCGAATCACTGGCCCCTACGGAAAGGGTGCGCAACTTGGGCGTCCTCCTGGACCCACGGCTGTCCTTAGAGGATCACACGACAGCTGTGGCCAGGGGGGCTTTCTATCAGGTTCGCCTGATACGCCAGTTGCGGCCCTTTCTAGATCGGGACTCCCTACGCACAGTCTCTCAGGCACTCGTCACCTCTCGCCTGGACTACTGCAATGCTCTCTACATGGGGCTCCCCTTGGGGTGCACCCGGAGGCTCCAACTGGTACAGAATGCGGCCACGCGGGGGATTATGGGAGCGTCGGGGCGCTCCCATGTTACACCTCTCCTGCGCGAGCTGCATTGGTTGCCGGTGGAGTTCCGGGTGCGTTTCAAGGTGTTGGTAATGACCTTTAAAGCGCTCCATGGCTTAGGACCAGGGTATTTACGGGACCGCCTTCTGCCGCCAATTGCCTCCCACCGGCCGGTTCGCTCCCACAGAGAGGGCCTCCTCAGGGTGCCGTCAGCCAGACAATGCCGGCTGGCGACCCCCAGGGGGAGATCCTTCTCTGTGGCAGCCCCTACCCTCTGGAATGATCTTCCTCCAGAATTGAGAATTATCTCCGACCTCCGGACGTTTCGTCGGGCCCTGAAAACGCATCTTTTTCAAAGTGCCGGCTTTTCCTGATCCCTGCTGAATTTTTAGAATTTTTAAAATTCTTAATGTTTGTAGAGTTGCTGCATTTTAATATTTATCTTGTTTTTAATTCTCAGCCTAACGTATATGTGTTTTAAATTTTTAACTTTTATGTATTGAATTTTTATTCGGCTGTTCACCGCCCTGAGTCCGTAAGGAGAAGGGCGGTATATAAATCTAATAAATAAATAAATAATAAATAAATATAAGAATCATAGGCAAAACCCCCCAAATGACATGCCATGATGAAGGGTTTGCTCCACTCTGAATTGACCTGGTTGGTGAAAATGGAAAGTAGAATTCCAAAAAAAGTAAATGGGAAAATAGAAATCCCATTCAGAATTCATTGGAGAGGAAGTTTCTACAGATCTTGGCCTTTTCAGATTTAAAAAGAAATTTTAAAAAATTGCTTATTCACAGTAACCTCTCCACTTTCATATAAGATAAAGCCTGGAAAGCCTGTTTCTGGCACTTCCGTTAGTTGATTCCTAAAGCTGGGAAGCGCTCCTGGAAGTGCAGGATGGGAGGTCCAGAGAGAGAGAGGCAAATCATCCACATCGAGTATTAGTTCATAGAGCACCTTGGAAAGGCACTTTGCTCTCAACCTCATTGTAATAAGGCATAAGCATAGAAGCGTTGTAAAGCCTTATAGGCTTTGGATTTTAAGAGTATTAATAGCTGGCTGGATATCTATAGTTCTATTCCAGCAGTGAATTTTACAGTACAGGTAGTCCTCAACTTACAACAGTTCATTTAGTGTCTGTTCAAAGTTACACCAACATTGAAAAAAGTGACTCATGACCGTGTTTCACACTAATGACCTTTGCAGCATCCCCGTGATCATGTGATCAAAATTCAGATGCTTGGCAACTGATTCATATTTGTGACTGTTGCTGTGTCCCAAAGTCATCCCCTTTTGCGATGAGCAAAGTCAACGGTGAAGCCAGATTCACTTAACAACTGGCTTACTAACTTATCATCTGCAACGATTTGCATAACAACTGTGGCAAGAAAGTTTGCAAAATGGGGTAGAACTCAGGGGTGAAATGTAAAATTTGTTACTCCTGTTTCTGTGGGCATGGCTTGGTGGGGGGGGGGGTGTAATGTGACTGGGTGGGCGTGGCCAACTTTTTTATTATTATTATTTTAACTTTTCAAAGCTTTTTTTATGCAAATGCAAAAAAATGCTTTGAAAAGCCTCTGCCGACCAGGAACACAGCTGGGATTGTCAGAGCCTTTTCAAAGCATTTTTTAAACCACCTCTTCCGCTGAAGAGGTAGCAGACTTTAAAAGTCTCTCTGATGACTTTTTGCCTGATTTGCCTGATCGGTTTTAAAAATGCTTTGAAGTCTCTCTGACGATCAGGCAACTCAGCTGGGATCGTCAGAGAAACTTTTAAAGCATTTTTTTCTGCAACCCCTTCCGGGGAAGAGGTTACAGAAAAAAATGCTTTGAAAAGCCTCTGAGATCCCAGCTGAGCCGCGCGATCATCAGAGGCTTTTTTTTTTACTTTTAAAAGCATTTTTTCGGCAGAAGAAGTAGAAAAAATGCTTTTAATAGTAGAAAAAAAAAGCCTCTGATGATCGTGCAGATCAGCTGGGCATGGGGAGGGAGGAGCGCAGGAATTTTTGCTACCAGTTCTCCGAACCACCCACTGCCATCGCTACCGGACTGGGTGATCCGGTCTGAACCAGGAGCATTTCACCACTGGTAGAACTCATTAACAAACATCTCACTTAACAACAGAAATTTTGGGCTAAATTGTGGTTGTAAATCGAGGGCTATCTGTACTTGAACGAGTGTTATAACTATTTTTTAAAAAAAATCTGAAAAGATAGTTTCTTTTAATGAAGTTTTGGGTGGAGGCTCATCGTTGTTTGCAAGATCCTTTTGGAATTAATTCTTATTTGGAAATGCTGTCAGTCCCTCCGAGAAGTTGGAGAAAACGGTGGTCTTGTCCTGAGAATTGAAGAGCACAAATATTCCCACCGCATTTCTGAGTGTTTCTCTTTTGAATCTCAGTATGTAGCATAACTTTTAAACTCCTGCCTGTTATTGGTCCTTTACCTCACTTCACCATGTATAAAGTGTCCTTCTGTTCTTCTCTCCACACTTTTTTTTTTTGAAACTGAATTTCTTCCCCTTGGACAAGTATTTCTCTTAGCAACTGCTTGTGGATAGCTACTTGCTTCCTTCTTTAGCTACTTGGATAGCATTCTGTCAGATATTGGCAAAATCTAAAGAAGGCATGAGGAGGGAAAACAAGAAAACGGGTTGGAGAGGATGCCCTCTATTTAAAAAAAAAAGATTTTATTTTATTTTTTTACAGAAGTATAGCAAAGCAAGAATCCATCTTTACTTTTGGCTGCTTTCCTTTACACCCACATCACTCGCATTGGTCTGATGGGAATTCTTGGGAGACTTAGTGAGATTGGAACTGGTAGAAAATGTCACGTTTTTGGCGTTCAGAGTGTCATGCAAATAGAAGAAAACGAAAATGTACATTTGCCACCTATTTTCCCCTAAATAGATACTGTGATTTTTTTTTCCAGGCCAAATCGTGTCTCTGATGAAAAGAGACAACAGAAACATTGTAAAAAAAATAATAAAATAAAAAATTGCAGCAATTTATGATCTGGATGGCAAGCATGAATGTAAAATTTAACTTGATTCAAGCTAATATAATCAAGAATCCTTAATTTTGGATTTATTCTGTCAAGTTAAACCACTCCCATAACGTGGAATAGATGATGGATAGAGAGAGATTTCAAATTTTTTTGCCTCTGTCTCTGTATGTTATTTTTTCAAAATTCTAAGCTTTCCTAATGGAAACACTTTTTTCCCTTTCTGATTTAAGTAATAATAATTTCCTACTATGCTATTGAAAATGATCATGGCTCTGAAAATAGAGGACCTCTATATTTGTCTTTCATCAAACTCTCTGTATCATGTTCGACTTCATATCAATGTATCAGCTTAATCATGTATATTAATTACAACACTACACTCTTTCTTATCTATAATAAAAGTACGTTCTTTGTGTAAGGATTCATAGCAAAATAACATTTCTTCACAACAGAAGTAATTTAAATTGAAGTAAGACCCCTAATACCACCATCTGTACAAATAAATTACTTTCTGAGTAATTAAATATGCATATCTGAGCTTCACACTATACTGCGGAATCAGATTTTACTGAGGCAATATGCTTATAAATCCCTTAGGTATTAAAGATGAAAAATCATTGACATTTTGTATTCATACTGCCATGAATTAGATGTCTATGTGTCTACGTTGTCTGTCTCTAAGAATATTTGAGTGCTATATTTTGAATGTTGCATTTTTTTTAACCATGTATTTGATTAACTTTTCTTGATTAACTATTATTTGCCAGCAAATATCAAAATATGATCATGCTATTTATAACTGTGACATTTCATGATGGTGTAAGGCTCAATGAGCTATGTTAGAGTTGTATGTGTTTGAATTTATAATAGCAGCATACCTACTTGGGTATGGCAAGTTCTTCTAATGCAGACAATGCTGTGAAACCAGTATCCGTTGCACCAGAGAAATTCATTACTGCAGGACTCATCCCTCCATGAAATACAAGTATGGAGAGAGACACTTAGATTTGTGGTCGCAGTCTTTTATTAGATTATCAGAGTTTGTAGTCCATAACAAATACAAGTTCAGAAAGGAACGGCATAATTGGAAAATGACTGAACTCCAGTTCCACTTATCATGAATGTGGTAGAAGATTGAACCACTAACTGAACATGCTCATCCTTGGTTCCGCCATCTGCAGCTTTTTGGTATCCTACTCTTATAAAAGAGATTTCTTTTCTTTTCTTTTCTTTTCTTTTCTTTTCTTTTCTTTTCTTTTCTTTTCTTTTCTTTTCTTTTCTTTTTTTCTTTTTTGAAGTCCGAAGTTTATATTTTCACATGATGGTCAAAGTTATTTTGGGAAGCTTTCAGCACCCATTGATTTGGCAATATTTTCTTTCCGAATGTGCAAACTCTAGCTATCAATGGGAGATAATTTCTCTCAAAAGAGCTGGCAAAGAAATCGATGAGATTTCAGTGGGTTACCTGAATTTCCTCTCAGTGATTCGGAAATAGGAACATCAGACAGAAAAGAAGAAGGAGCATGTGCTATGGATGTTTCTGGCCCCAGAAGGTGGTTTTGTAGTTGGAAATGTGCTTTAAAGTGGAGGTGAGTTATCACAGCCATGACGTCATTTTTATATTTCATTATTCTGTCACATCCAAAACAGATAGGATTGCAAATACAATGAGAAATTAGAAAAATATGAAACATTGAGTATTGCTGTGGACAGACTTCTATGGCCCATCTTATGAATAACAGTCTGTAGTTTTTCAATACAGATAGTCCTCGACTTACAACAGTTCATTTAGTGACCATTCAAATTACAATGGCACTGAAAAAAGTGACTTAGGTCCATTTTTCATACTTATGACCGTTGCAGCATCCCCATGGTCACATGATCAAAATTTGGATGCTTGGCAACTGAGTCATATTTATAACGGTTGCAGTGTCCCAGGGTCATGTGATTCCCTTTTGCGACTTTCTGACAAGCAAACTCAATGGGAAAGCCAGATTCGCTTAACAGTATTGTTACTAACTTAAAAACTGCAGTGATTTACTTAACAACGGTGGCAAAAAGTTCATAAAATGGGGCAAAGCTCACTTAACAACTGTCCTGCTTAGCAACAGAAATTTTGGGGCTTAATTGTGGTTGTAGGTTGAGGACTCCCTGTAGTCAAGAGAATGGCTTCTTTTGATGTGGATTTATTTGTTTTGTGGGTAGAAGCTGCTTACAATTAAACATCTCGCTCCTTCTGTGAAGTAAGAAATACTTGTGAGTGTGAAACGGAAAGCTCAAAAAAGCATAACTTTATTCATTTATTTGTATTCAGCCTTTATTATTTTTACAAATAACTCAAAACGACAAATATATCCAACACGTCTTCCTCCTTCTGTTTTCCCCTCAACAACAACCCTGTGAGGTGGCTTGACCTGAGGTAATAGGTAACTGCACAACTCAAAATTATTGAATTGCCAGCCTTTACTTGTCATTCTGAGCACTGTGACGAAGCTGCGACATCTCACTGAACAGGTGAACTTCCTTACGAGGCAGCCAGTTTAGGAATGGACTGTATTTGTCTTCAGAAAGCTCCGAAATTGATGGAGCAAATGCGGTCTATGCTTTCCTGAGACACTTGAAAATTCTAATATATGACTATAGGAAGAAGAAGCGCCAAAAAAGTAATGTATTTGTCAGGGAAGAGGAGGAAGAGGGAGGAAGATAAAAATAGTCTGCTTTCAGTTTTGTTATCTAGCAATAACATGCCTAGAAATTTTATCAGAAGGAATGGATATTAAGTCTCCACTTGCCACTTCCAACCATTAAGGGATCATTTTGTTCAGGGGCTGTTGAGCCTTTTGAGAACTGTGAGTGGTATATTCCATCTGGAATTTCTTCCTCTCCATCTAGCTTTCATCTACTTAGACAAAATCGAGGCAAGAAAGAAAGACTTTGCCCCCCCTCCCAAAAAAAGCTTTTTGCAGGTTGCCATATCTTTAAAGGTTTAAAAGCTTTCCCCCCTTTGTATTTCTTTTCCACCAGCCATCCCTCGCTAGATACTAGAAATTGCTTATTTTTCTTCTTTTGTTTTTCCTCTAGACAAACAGCACAATTTGGGGGGGAAAAAATTGGCAGCTGCAATTCATTGTGATACATTATCTCAGGGCAAATCAATATATGAAGACTTTTATAAAACGGGTGGAGGGGGAGAGAGAATAGAAGAAAAACCGCCAGATAAATTCAGCTTTTCTCTGGTCCAAAGAACCAAGGGTTTGCTTTTAAAATATAGAAATGTCCCCGCTCCCTCTGCCCATGTCATCTGCTAACTTCCCTTATTGATGGGAAAAGGGTTATTCCCTCCATCTCCCTCAGTAATCCAGTTTTTACTTTTAAAAGTCAGTTATTATCACTAAATTGCAAATCTTAGGCCTTCACAGGTGTGTCTGCACTTTAGCTGGGAAAAGCAATCTGTGTAACTTGATTTCCATTTAAAAAAAAAAAACCAAGCAGAAGTCAGGGGGAAAAAAAGTGTTTTCATTTAATTAGTTTTGCCTTTAAGAAGCAGAATTGGCAAATAGCAGCAGAATTGGCACCTGTCAGTCACACACCAGCCAGAAAGGCCAGCTGGTCTGAGCCTGTGCAGTATCTTCATTATGCAAGCCCCGCCCTCCCTACAGCCTTATGACTCAGGCATGTAAAGGAAGAGCTTGCACAGTGATGTCACTGTGGATGGGGCTTGTCATAACTTAAAATAACGTACATTTCTGTTCCCTTCTTGCACCTGCTGCTATTTACTTTTTTCCCCCGCCTGCAAGTTGTCACATTTTGCAAATAACACAAGGCCATTTAATATAAAGGCGGGGGGGGGGGGGGTTCAAACAAGCAGTGTAGAATGAAAACGAAGTAACTCTTCTAGGTATAGGCCTGTGGTGATAAAAACCATTGCTTTTTATTTCCATTTTCCTTGATCATTTCAGGTGTGACCTTCTCACCTTTGAAAAAGAGGGCACTAAATCTGATCTTCTCTATTCTCTCCAATTCAGAAAGGTTAAATTATTTGAAGATTGTCCTCAGTTAGATGTTTGACCCATCTTTTTCTTTTCCCTTTTCTTTTTCTTTTGAAAAGAAAGACCTCGGAAGATTTATTATGTCTCCCAAAATCAATTGTTATTGAATGCTCTGCATGCATGAAATAAATGCAAAATAAAGTAAAAAATAAAATAAAATCCCTCCAGGATTTAGAGAATAGAGGATTATTTTGGGGGTGGGTGGGTGGGAGAGACGGGGTATTAGGAATTTTACTTTTGGTTTATGTGTCCTTGTAAATTATTTAAAAAAAATAGTTCATAAGGGATCCAATTTCTCTATTGGAAATGCTACTGAGCTTCGGTAGTGCATGAAGTGATGCTCAGATATGCATGTTGAAAACAGACATTACAGATGAAACACCCTGATCAGAAACTTTAAATCACTGACATCGCATCAAATAAAATGAAGGTTTAATTGAGACAGCTTCTATGCACTGCTGTGAATCAGCCAGTGAGAACTTAAAGAGTGCCGAGAAGTTGCAAAGACTTGGATATATGTGTGCATTCACCTTTATGAATTAAACTCTTTCTGCCTTCCAGGTTTCTATTTCTATTTTGTGATGTGTAAATATATATATTTATATATATATATGAAAAATTGGAAATGAGATGGACTCCCAAAAGCTCAAGGCTGAGTTTGGCTACTCTATCACCCTTTTCTCATAGCTGACAGGTTTAGTGAATTGCAGCCACAGTTGCCTTTCCTGAATATAGCAACAGAATCATTTAGAGGCTCATATGGTAGGAAAGGGCCATTAGGCCATAGGGTGTAACCTCCTGCTCAGGACAGGAATCCAAATTAAAGTATTCCTGGCAGATGGCTGTCTAGCATCTGCTTGAATAAACCCAATGAATGAGAACTTACCACTTCTGGGATAATTGGATACACCGCTGAACTGCTCTTCCTATTAGGAACTGTTTTTCTTGTAATATCCAGTTGAATCTGCTTTCCTGTAGGTTAAATCTATTATCTTTTGTTCTGCACTCTGGAATGATAATGAACTGGTCTATTACATCCTTTCTGGTATTGGAAGAAAATGATCATACCTCCTTTCGCGCTTCTCTTTTCAAGGTTAAATACACCCAATTCCTTAAATTTATCCTTACAGAATTTGCTTCCTACTGCCCTGATCATCCTTACTGCCCTTCTATAAACTTGTTCCAGTTCACCTGAATCCTTAATTTGGAAAGCTTGCCTCCCATTCATGTAACTTAAAATTGCACTTACCTTTTTGCAGGGATACTGCACACTGTTGGGTTGGAAGTGGAAAAATATCCAAGGTATTTTTATGCAAGCCCTATTGCGTGCCAGGTTTTCCTTTTTTTTATGTTCACAAATTTGATTTTCATGTCCTAAATGTATGATTTTACATCTGTTCCCATTACATTTTATTTATACTGTTCTTTTCAGCACGTTTCTCTAACTTTACAAGATCATTTTTTTAAAATTTTACTTCCAGGGTTATCAATCTTACTAGTATTGCATCATCTGCAGATTTGATCAATAACCTTTCACTTTTTCCTAAAAAATACAAGGAACTAGGACTGAAACTAGAGGCACCCCAACTTAATAATAAATTCCAGTTAATGAGGAGGCATTGATAAATCAATCATATGCTTTAAACATGATATTCAAGTAGTTTGTGTGTATTCTTACACACATGACCACCTTACTGTCATGTCAAAGGGATCATACTTAATTAGTTTGCTATTCAGAATGTTGGGAAGTGCTTTGTCAAATGCTTTATCAAACTCAAGGTGGAGGTGGCAACTGCCCACCTACCTATCTTGGATTCTTTTTCCAAGTTTTTTTTTCTTGTTGTGAAATCTTATTTATCATTGCTTTAAGTTTATTTAAAAAACACTTTTAAAATTCAAGATACATATTCAAATATGAGCAGCTTAAGTTTCCTTAAGATCAAGAATTCCAGAATTATATGGGCACTGTATCCCAAGATGAATATGAGCCGGTAGTGTGATGTAGTTGGGGTGGGGGTGGGGTGGGGGGCAAGGGAAGCAAACATAATCCTAGGCTGCATGAAGTCAGACTATACTTAGAATATTACATCCAATTCTTGGCACATTTTGGGAAGGACACATACAAACTAAACCAAAGAACAATAAGCAAGGTGAAAAGGAGCTTGGAGAAGATGTTGGATACGTTTAGCCTTGAGAAGAGGAACTTGTAGTGAGATTTGATTGACTTGAAAGAGCAGCCTTGTAGAAGATGTGGCTGATATGTTCAGTGTTACTTTGCAAGGCAACAAGAAATAATGGTTTCAAATGACAAGGAAGCAGGAAAAATTTCCTAATGGTACCGATTAGCTGTTCAACTTGAAATAGCTTCAGGAAGTGGTCAGGATTGGTTAAACAGAGGCTAGATGGCCATGTGTCAGGATGCTATAGTACAGTGATGGCTAACCTTTTTGCCATCGTGTGCCAAAAGAGGGGGGAGTATGGTGGGGTCACACGCATGCGTGCCCACATCCATAATTCTACGCGCCCTGCCCACCCGTGCTCCCCCCCGCTTTTGGCACATTATGGCACAGTAGGCCCATTTTTTGCTCTTCCCAGGCTCCAGAGCCTTTCTAGGAGCCTGGGGAGGGCAAAAATGGCCTTCCCCATCCCCCAAGGGCTCTCCGGAGGCTGGAAACAGTGTGTTTCCTGACTTCTGGTGGGCCCAGAAGGCCCGAAAATCAGCTGGCTGGCGCACGCATGCATGCCGGAGCTGAGCTCACGTGTCCACCGATATGGCTCCGCATGCCACCTGTGGCACCCGTGCCATAAGTTCTCCATCACAGCTATAGTAGTGTTAGAATAGAATAACAGAATTGGAAGGGCCCTTGGAGGTCTTCTAGTCCAACCTCCTGACCAGGCAGGAAACCTACACCACTTCAGACAAATGGTTATCCAACATCTTCTTAAAAACTTCCAGTGTTGGAGCATTCACAACTTCTGCAGGCAAGTTATTCCTCAGATTAATTGTTCTAACTGGCAGGAAATTTCTTGTTAGTTCTAAGTTGCTTCTCTCCTTGATTAGTTTCCATCCATTGCTTCTTGTTCTATCTTCAGGTGCTTTGGAGAATAGTTTGACTTCCTCTTCTTTGTGGCAACCCCAGAGATATTGGAACACTGCTATCGTGTCACCACTAGTCTTCCTTTTTATCAGATTAGACATACCCAGTTCCACCAGCCATTCTTCATATGTCTTAGCCTCCAATCCCCTAATCATATTTGTTGCTCTTCTCTACACTCTTTCTAGAGTCTCAACATCTTTTTTACATCATGGTGACCAAAACTGAATGCAATATTATATATAAGTTGAATTAAATAATAAATAAATAAATAAATGCCTTACTAAGGCATTACAAAGTGGTATTAACACTTCACATGATCTTGAGTCTATCCCTCTGTTTATGCAGCCCAGAACTGTGTTGGCTTTTTTGACAGCTGCTGCACACTGCTGGCTCATATCTAAATGGTTGTCTACTAGGACTCCAAGATCCCTCTGACAGTTACTACTATTGAGCAATGTACCACATTTACAGTACCTGTGCATTTTGCTTTTCTTCCCTAAATGTAGAATCTTACTTTTTTCACTGTTGAATTTCATTCTGTTAGATAGCGCCCAATGTTCAAGTCTGTTAAGATCCTTCTGTATCTTGAGCCTATCTTCTGGAGTGTTGGTTATTCCTGCTAGCTTGGTGTCATTTGCAAATGTGGATTCCTATTCTTAGGCAGCAGGTTGGACTAAAACTGGGTGTCAAACTTATGTCATCATGACGTCGTCACACGACGTATTGTGACTTTTTCTCCCTTCGCTAAACCAGGTGTGGGAGTGGCCAGCGCATGATCAATCCGGCCAGTGGGCCGTGAATTTGATAGCCCTGGTCTAAAGGATCTCCAAGGTAATTTCTAAACCTTACAAATTCTATGAATTTCCTAGAAGGTCCATGCTTGACAAAGTTTGTCTCCCAAGAGATTAACATATTGTATCATACTGCTTTGAAAGATCCATATATAGATAGATAGATGGATGGATGGATGGATGGATGGATGGATAGATAGATAGATAGATAGATAGATAGATAGATAGATAGATAGATGTCATCTAAAACCAAATTCATTTCCTTGGCTATCTACAGAGGTAGTACTTTTGTCTTTCTATTACTTCTGTTTCTTCTGAATAAACCATATCCTTCAGTCATTTCACCAGGCCTCCATTATATCTATTAAATCATATTTACTTTCTGCTATTAAGATTACAAGCTCATCTTAAACATTTCCCATATGATGGGCATCATTAAGCCATGAACTTTATGAACTAATGTTCTTTATGGGTTTTTACTGAATAATTTAATAGGTCCGTTTTTTTAAAAAAATAGCTACAAGTCTTTATATGAACTACTTTTCTTCTCCAACCTCCATGGGATTTAGTTGAAGGCTTTCCTCATCAAAGTCACCATATTTTGACCCAACACATTTTTATTCTTGTAAAGTGCAAGTCATCCCGTGGCATCTGTTTATTATCCAGCTAACTCGGACTGTGATTCCAGAAACCAGATCATTCATTTGCTTCGCCAGGCTTCCCCATGCAAAATTCTTCTTATCTTTTCCAGTCCTCTTTCATGAACTGGAAGGATTGAGAAATCTCATCTGAATCCATAAGATCCTGAACTTTTTTTTCTTAAGTGTTCAAAATCCATAATGACATTGTAAGCAGATTTCATGAAGTAATAAGTAGACAGTTCACTTCATAATACCATTGGTCCAACATTTTTTTTTTAACATTCAGGGAACTTTTGTTAGGAATTTGAAACTTCTTTAGTGAACTTTTCTACTGAATTCTAAGTGACCATATAGTTTTATAAGTCTCACTTAAGCGCAATTGCTTTGCTTTCTTTAAGAGGCTTTATGGGCTAATATTCACGATGATTTTTTTTTTAAACTAAACTCAAACTCATCCCACTTTCTTTAATTGATAATTCTGTGTAATTGTGACTGACTTCTCTAGAAAGAACTCATCTTGTACGGTTTGGATAAATGGGGAAATTTATTTAGGAAAACACATACATGCACTGCTTAGCAGCAATTCTTTTCCTAATTTTTCCTTTAGAATTCCTAGACAGGAATTGGAGAAATAGCTAAGATCTGTTAGCAAGGTAGAGGCACACAGAATTCCAAGTGTGGCTAGACTGTATTGCATTAGAATGTTTATCACCCACACTTTTGTTCTCACTCATTCATTCTAACTCTTGCAATCTAGAACTGGCCCAAGCACTCAGTCCAGACAGAGAATTTCCACTGGGAATTTTTGTTACAGATCGTTTATACACTGCTAAAAAAAATAAAGGGAACACAAGCAGAAGACATCCAAGATCTGAATGAATGAATTAGCCTTATTAAATACTTTGTTCATTACATACAGTAGTTTTGTGTTCCCTTTATTTTTTTGAGCAGTATATTTGGCCAGTTGCTAGGCTAAATTGTCTTGTGCAACACTGATTTAGAACCTGCAACTTAAGTGCTTATTAATTCAGGTGGTATCTTCATTCATAGAATATAGAATAATAGAGTTGGAAGCTGTGGTGGGATTCAGCCAGTTCGCACCACTTCGAGAGAACCGGTTGTTAACTTTCTGAGCAGTTTGGCAAACTAGTTGTTGAAAGAAATCATTAGGGCAGAGAACCGATTGTTAAATTACTTGAATCCCATCACTGGTTGGAAGGGACCATAGAGGACTGGTAGTCCAAACCCTGTTCCGGACAAATAGTTGCCCAATCTCTTCTTGAAAATCTCCAGTGATGGAGGACCCACAACTTCTGGAGGCAAGCTGTTTCATTCATTTCATGAACTGTTCTCACTAAAGAAATTTCTCCTTAGTTCTAGGCTGGGTCTTTCCCTCCCTCCCTCCCTCCCTCCCTCTCCCATTGCTTCTTGTCCTGCCCTCGGGTGCTTTGGAAAATAAGTTGATCTTCTCTTCTGTGTGACAGCCTCTTAAGCACTGGAAGAGAGGTATTACATCAACCCTAATTCTTCTCTTCAAGAGGCTAGACATACCAAGTTTCCTTAACCAGGTATTCATTCATCATATGGTGTAGCTTCCAGTCCCCTTATCATCTTTGTTGCTCTTCTCTGCACTTTTTCTACTCTCCTTCTTGTTTTCACCCCCTCCCAATTCACTTTAGTACATCAAGTTTCTGATAAGAACAGGACATACTGTTCTTTGTTTCAGATAATGACATCTTGAGTTCTCTTTTTTTATATGTATTGATACCAGCTTTAATTCTTTTGCAGATAGTATTTTTATCACACTCCTGGGATGTGACCTTCGGTGGAGATTCTCAGATAAAAGACACAACAGTGTCTTGAAGCAATCAAGGCGAGCCCTCTTTTTACATAGCTTGGGGGGATTTCTCTGAGGTCAGAGTTCCTGCTCAGAGATATGAAATAGTTATTTTTTCAGGGCTATACTTTAGAGAACTGTGTCCTTCTCCTTCTGATATAAGAGTGACACTTTTAAAACATTGATCAAGGAAGGACATCACTTTCATTTCTTGATGAAATAAATTAAAATATTGATGACTCTCCCATGAAAAGTAATGTGTTTCATATCTTTCCACTGCATTTAAACAGAAAGATACCTGAAAAGTTTTGGTTTTAGGATACCATAATAATAAAAACACCTGATCTTCAAATATCCAAAATCCGTGTAAATATGCACATCATTACTTTCAGCATGTCCCCAAATTAGAATAATTAATTTCCATTTTACACAGAAATGACATACTAGAATCACCCAGCCCTGAGAAGTCGGAGAAGGTACATCTAAATGAATGAATCTTATTGAGATACAATATGTAGTCTCTTCTTTAATAGGCAGCCTCTTCATTATGGCTTAGATACTTGAAAAGCCCATTACCAGGATAGATGGGCAAATGCTCTGATTTTTTTTTAATTAGACTGGTAGATGAATTTTATTGGTTTTCCTGAAGAAAAATAGGGATCCAGGACCTGTTTCAAGCCATTATCCGTCTCTGCTGCGCCTTAATTCCAGAAACCATTTCCCTTTCCTTGTCTACTGAAGAATACAAGGGCAGCATAAACAATGACAGAAGAGCCTTTTCCTTCTTCTGCTGGTCCAGCTACATATGATGCATATGGATGAGATGACTCTCCAAAGTCAATTGCGGAAATCTCTAAGAGAATAGTATCTCCTATAAATACACACTAGTGCTCCTCATGTCATGACTAATGCCACTAACACTGTCGGTGAGTTGTATTATTGGAAGTGCAGCTCTTTTAGAAAGTCTTGTAACTCACTTCTTGGGCATTTTAGAGATTTCATTCAAAACTTGGCATCTTCAACTTTAGAAAGGCCATGTAGCTTGGTTTAGCTCAGGTGTCAGCAACCTGCGGAGCCACATGTGGCTCTTTGGGCCACTGCTGTGGCTCCATGTTGGGTGATCCCACCACTGGCTGGCCCCACCCCTCGCCGTCCCTTCCCAGTCACTCTTCGCCTGGCCTGAGAAGGTAAGGGCAATGGCGGGTGATGGAGAAGTGGCTGAGGCAGACATAGAGATGCAGAGAGAGGGGAGAGAGAGAGATAAAGAGGGAGAGGTGGGGAGAGAGGGAGAGAGGGGGAGGGAGGGAGAGAGAGATGCCAAAAGGGTTTTGTGGTTCCCAGTGTTTTTTAACAACTGGTACTCTGCCCTAATGACCGACTGGGTAGGCATGTCTAGGGGGGATCATGTGACTGGTGGAAGTGAGTGACGTTGAGTTGGCCATGCCCACCCAGATTTTGTGGCTCCCGGTGTTTTCTTTTCTGTGGGAAATGGGTTCAAATGGCTCTTTGAGTGTTTAAGATTGCAGACCCCTGGTCTAGCTGAAGCATAATGGTGTTTTGTTCACTAATGTTTATGGGAAAAGATTATGGTTTGAGTACCATAAGGAATCAACATGAATGTGTTTTCTTTAGGAGTAAATTAGTATGGATAATTTATAAATTGGGTCAGTTGCTATACTTGACAAGTCACAGTGCTTCCTGACAACAAATATCTGGAAAAATATTAGAGCTGTTTCAAAAACTGGAGAAAATTGCCATCAGAAGAGTGGTTTGTAGCACACTCATATATATTCATTTAGAAATACATCCCCTTACATTCAGTGGAACCTTTATTTCCCTACTATATACATACTATATTTGTCCAGTGATTATGTGCTTAATTTGAAATGGTTAATAATCAGGAAAGATGGAGTTCTTCATCATAAGTTAAGCGAATTACAGATGCTTGACTCCACTGGCTGGAGAACAATATGAGGTTTTGCAGTATCTATTTTAGTAGATAAATTGATTTATATTTATAAATACATATGACACACAAATATTCTCTAGATGCTTAATGAACTCATTTAGACACTTATTTACTTATACTATATAAAGCAGTACTTTGTAAACTGTAAATACAAAACTGGACAGACCCAGCAATCTCTATTTGCAAGACCTTTAGATCTAATCTATCAAGCCGAGTAATTTTAGAAGTGCATCTTTTGATTCATTTAAGCAGCTGAAGTCATATACTGAAAAGATCTTTGTTTCAATTTAGCAGCTCACATCCTATAAGACTCACTGCAGCCTAAGACCTGAACTTTCTAGGTTAATGCCAAATGTTTTGCAAAGCTTCTTATGAAGTTTGTTCCAAACTTTTAATCAAGTCATAACAAATCCAGAGTGGGTAGCTCTCAGCTTTAATCTAGCAAACTTGTTAAAAATGTTATAATGTAAGTAAAATTGTCGCATTAAAAGATAAAATGGAGTTCTATACTGGACAAGAGGTAATTATCTTGAAAACTGTTTGTCTCCTGTCGATGCAGTAAATGTAAGACTGGACAGCCTTCAGCTGACAGCCAGATATTATCTAGTATTCTCAAGAAGTTTAACTGGATAGAGTTCCAATTTCCATTGCCTGTGGGCCTATCCAGCCTGAAGACAAGCACCTGTTTAAATTTCCCATCACTGTCATGTGAACCTCTGTGACAAACTGTTTCCATGGAAACCAAATTATCTTGACAAATGTTCAACAGACTGCTGCCTAATCCATCTACACAGTGTTGTAAATTAGTCATCTGTCTACTCTAGATCTCCAGTTCCTGATTACAAAAGGCCTCCAGCTGGCTGCTAGTAGAAGTCAATGTATTGGATTGCTTTTGGAGCGGAGGCACTGGCTGTAAAGGACCTTTGGCAGAGGCGGCTAAAGCTATGGGGAACGTGCTCAAATTGCCAGGATTCTGAAATGGATCTCTCTCTTTTTTAAAAAAGTTTTTTATTTTTAAACAAAAACAACATAAAAAACATCATCTTTCCATATACTTACAGACAGTGATTCGGTCAATTAAAATCATTTTGTGCTCTCAACATTTTCAAAATTTCAGTTGTGACAAGTATTCTTTCATCTAACTAAAAGCACATTTACACATGTTTACACATTTTATCCAAATTTCATTTCACATATAATACTTCATCTCCATTCTTTATTATCTACCCATTGATAAAATAGCTCCCATATCAAATAATATTGTTTATCTTCCTGTGTCTTATTTCAATTGTCAATCTACTCATTTCAGCACAGAACAATATTTTTTTAACAATTTCTTCATCAGCATTTTTCTTCTCTCCTTTTCAATTTTTTGCAAATACAATTCTAGCCGCTGTTAAAATATTCACAATTAAATATTGCAATTCTTTATTGAATGTCTCTGGTAAGATCCCTAATAAAAATATCTCTGGTTTTAAGTCAATTTGTCTCTTTTTGTCATTTTTTCCAACCACGTGTGTATCTTAGTCCAAAATCTCCTTGCTTCTATGCATGTCCACCACATATGGTAATAAATCCTGGGGTCTGATGACACTTCCAACACTTCTCTAATTTGTTCTTGAACATTCTGGTTATTCTGGCTATCATGCATTCTCTTGTTTTTCAGGAAGGTTGTAGCTGAGTGAAAATGTCAGTCCACTGAAATGGGTGCCAAGTTTAGGGATTTAAATCAGTGTATTAGTTAAGTAGGTACAATTTAATGGGATTGAGTTATTCTCTATACTTGAGACCAGTGCTAGCAGGAGGAAGAGGAAGGGGAAGGGGAAGGGGAAGGGGAAGGGGAAGGGGAAGGGGAAGAAGAAGAAGAAGAAGAAGAAGAAGAAGAAGAAGAAGAAGAAGAAGAAGAAGAAGAAGAAGAAGAAGAAGAAGAAGAAGAAGAAGAAGAAGAAGAAGAAATAATAATTAAAGGTTGGTCAGTAAGTCAATAACTGGTATCTGGATAATCAAGAAACAATCTAGGAGAAGCACCCATAACATAATGCAGTGCTCACACTTTTTATAAAGTGTATCTTTTTTTTAAACTCCCAATTACCAATTAAAACAACTTCAATAATGAAACAGCATAATAAGTATATCTATTAAAAACTACACACATGAAAAACTTGACTTCAAAGCTAAGTTTCCATCTCCAGGCCATTGTTAAATCCTCTCATCCATCTCAGCATCCAGGGGAAAAGCTAGGTCTTAAGTGCCTTTTAGAAGATCAGGAAGGTCAGGGCAGGGGTGAAATCCAGCAGGTTCTGACAGGTTCTGGAGAACTGGTAGCGGAAATTCTGAGTAGTTTGGAGAATCGGTAGCGACAATTGTGAGTAGTTTGGAGAACTGGCAGATACCACCTCTGGCTGGCCCCAGAGTGGGGTGGGAATGGAGATTTTGCAGTATCCTTTCCCTGCCATGCCCACCGAGCCACGCCCACAGAACCGGTAGTATAAAAATTTTGATTTCACCACTGGGTCAGGGCCTGCCTAACCTCAAGGGGACAGGTATTCCAAAGTGCAAGAGCTGCCATGGAAAAGACACACTTTCTAGAGCCCATAAGATGGCAATGTTTAAGGAAAGAGATTAGGAGTCTACCCACATTATCTGGTCTGGTAGGCTGGATACATGTCCTTACAGAGAAATGGTCACACACATCACCTGTCCCTGAACCACAAAACTTGACTATAGCATTCTGTATCAGGCTTGGGATGGCCATCCTTGAGACTTTGCAAAACCCTTGCCGTTTAAAATGAATCGGGTTGGATGGGATACGGCTTGATTTTTTTTCTACAAGACATACATTTTAAAATTGTTTTATTAGTGGATCTTACAGTTAAGTGAAGAAGTACAATCATCCAAAGATGGTGATTTGGTACTTTGTAAATAGTAGGTCTACCGAAAACATAACACTTGATTTGAAAAGAACTGTCTGTGCTGCAACACCCACCATTTGGAACATCTTATCCTCCACCCTCATATCCTCCCACAAGAGTCTGTACACCTGGCTCTGCCGGTTGGCCTGGGGACCAAATGGGAGAGTTACACACTGGAGGTGGATGCTGGATTGATAGGAGACTGTACCCACCCACCCGCTGCTCTTCACCCATCCATCATTTTGATTACCATATTGATGTATTTATTCTCATTGTGTTCCTTTGTCATTGTGTATTTGTTTTGTTTTGTTATCTTATGTCTGCTTACACTCCTTTCATTTTTCTTAACTAGCTCCTAGCTCTACTCACATTAGCTAAATCTTCTGTTGCTATACTTATGTTGATCTTTTCTCATTTAATTCATATCCCTAAATAGTAGGTCTATTATAATTGTTCTAACTGTTCCTGTTCTTAATCTGGTAATTGTTAATGGTCAGAAACCAAGTGCTGAGTTCATCATAGACTTAGTAAATTGTAGCTACTTGACTCTACTTCTTTGCCTCAATGGGCTGAAAAAACGAGTTAATGGAACAAATCTGGAGAATTCTAAGATTAGGATAAAAAGTTGTGTGGGTACTCTGGTTAACACTTATTGTACGCTAATTTAGTCCATAAGAAAAAAAAAGTCATTGAAATCCAAGCTATGCTTTAATTTAGAAGTCACTGAAAATGCATGAAAATAATGAGCACGTTTTCAAGATCTTCAGGTCAAGTATGATGCTACAAAAAAGAGAACTGGGGAAGAAAGCTGAAAAGAGAAACCATGAAGCCTCCATAGGAAATTCCTTAAATGTACTAGAAAATACGAAGAAATTTTAATGAAGCATCACAGCCATATAAATCTGCATCACCTTAGTTTCACCTTTAAAAGAAAATTATGAATCACGCAGAATTTACTATTTCACTCCGTTTTTGGAGTATTTGGTGCAATGAAGAGATCTTGAATACTTCTCCACAATGTCGAACATTTTTGACTGGTCTTGATGAGATTGTGGAAGGTCAGATTTAGATCATTTCTGTTCTATATACTACCCCAAGATATAATTGTATTCTAATTAAAGCTTTACTTTGAACGGAGGAGGAAATTTTCCAGTATTAATTGTACAACAAAGCCAAGAGTTAAAGAAGTTAAAAACTGCTATACATTCAAGTTAAAAGTGGAGGTTCATTCTCTGAGTTCGTGTGTCGGTTTCTGAACGTTTCATTACCAGGGTAGGTGACACCTTCAGTGGAATTTAGGGAATGCCAGTGTTGATGTTTTTCTGTTTATAAGAGCTTTGTGTCATCAGTAGGTCTTGTGACTGGAGGGTCAAAATGTTCAGAAACCAACCCACAAGCTCAAAGAATGAACCTCCACCCTCATCCTCCACCCAAACTACAGATATCCAGATACAGATACTATCCCATTCAAGTTATTTCAGGTTGATCTGCAAAGCAGTTTTCGGTTTAATGACATATAAAATAAGCTAATGATAACAAAATGATAAATCAAAGAGCAATAAATGGAAAAGCAAAGTGAAACTGCATTATAACAATATAAGAGCCTTGGTGGCGCAGCAGACTGAAGTGCTGTTAACTAGCACCAGCTGCCTGCAATTACTGCAAGTTCGAATCTCACTAGGCTCAAGGTTGACTCAGCCTTCCATCCTTTTGAGGTAGGTAAAATGAGAACCCGGATTGTGGGGGGCAATAAGCTGACTTTGTATTAAAAAAGAACACCGCTTGGGGGGGCCAAAAGCCCTACTAAGCAGATATATACAAAAGTATGAAGGCTATTGCTTAACGCATTGTAAGCCGCCCTGAGTCTCCGGAGAAGGGTGGCATATAAATTGAACCAATAAATAAATAAATAAATAAATAACGCTACTGGATATAAATTCTGCAAGAGAGATCGGTG
The DNA here is from genome assembly GCA_030761175.1 of Masticophis lateralis. Lineage (NCBI taxonomy): Eukaryota > Metazoa > Chordata > Lepidosauria > Squamata > Colubridae > Masticophis > Masticophis lateralis. The sequence goes on from JAUDYJ010000003.1 coordinate 129,584,852, forward strand.
ACCCAAAATGCCCCTACTTAGTAAAAGCATGGATGTTAAAAAAAAAAAAAAATCAGTTTATTATGAACTAAAGAAAGCTTGAACCAAACAGATTTTTCTGAGCGGTATGTGCTTCCAGCCCCAAGACTCAAGACCATCCTCTTATCAGCTGATACCACCTGCTGCTTCATCACATCCAGCAGCTCTAGAGAAAGATCCCCACAGATAATTTTAGCAACCAGACAAATAATACAACAATCATTCAGATACATGTTGTATCTAGGTTTAAAACTCAAAAGCAGGAGTTAAAGAACTGTTTAGAACTGTACTGTATCGGGAGTCTCCAGAGCTACTTCAATCTTGGCAATGCACGGTGTGTGTGTGTATGTGTGTGTGTGAAATGAGATTCCAATCAATGAAGAGGAGAAACCAACAGCTCAGACTGAAAATTTATTTACAGGCAGTCCTCCACTTACAACAGTTCACTTAGTGACCATTCAAAGTTACAACAGCACTGAAAAAAGTGACTTATAACCATTTTTTCACACTTGTGTGACTATGGCAGCATCCCCATGGTCACGTGATCAGAATTTAGATGCTTGGCAACAGATTCATGTTTATGACGATTGCAGTGTCCTGTGGTCACGTGATCCCCTTTTGTAACTTTCTTTGACAAGCAAAGTCAATGGGGAAACCAGATTCCACTTAACAACCATGTTGCTTACTTAACAACTGCAGTAGGGGTGAAATCCAGCAGGTTCTGACAGGTTCTGGAGAAATGGTAGCGGAAATTTTGAGTAGTTCGGAGAACTACAAAATACCACTTCTAGCTGGCCCCAGAGTAGGATGGGAATGAAGATTTTGCAATATCCCTCCCTTAGGAGTAGGGAGGGAATGGGGATTTTGCAGTATCCTTCCCCTCCATGCTCACCAAGCCACACCCAGCAAGCCAAGCCCACGCCTACCAAGCCACGCCCACAGAACCGGTAGTAAAAAAATGTGAATTTCACCACTGAACTGCAGTGGTTCACTTAACAACTGTGGCAAGAAAAGTCATAACGTGGGGCAAAGCTCACTTAACAAATGTTTCATTTAGCAACAGAAATTTGGGGCTCGGTTGTGGTCATAAGTTGAGGACTCCCTGTGTTTATTTAGCGTATGGCATCAAATTGCTATAGAAGAACCCAGAAAGAATAGAAACAGGAATGAGCTGGGGAGTCAGGCCTGCTGTTCGGAATGTCAAGCTAAGAATTTCAAGCAAGGTATATATTTATTCATTCTAAAACAAACAAAAACCTTAAGCTATTTGTGTTTAGCTGAAAGTCTTAGACCAGTTTTTAATAAAGAGTACATTCTACGTATCTCGTTTCTGTTCCTAATCCAGCCACCATTTCACAATTCCATGTAATCCTTCCCACTATGCTTACACAGCTAGCCTGTATTAGATGGGTCACTTCAATGGCAGCTCTAAATACAAAGCATTACAATAATCTAATCTGCCTGTTGTCAGGTCCTGGCTATCAAGCCAGGATATCTATATTCAGGAGTGGTGACAGCTGATGCATTAGCTGAAGCTGATGAAAGGCAGTTTGTTTGGCCGATGTCACTGAGACATCTAAAATAAGGTCTAGCTTGAACAGCAACTTTACTAGCCTCTCCAAATCCATCCCCTTCAAGGGCTCATTGATCAGGAGCAGACACCTTGGAAGATAACATTATTATTTGCATCAGAGGCTCCAAAATGGAAATGTTTGGGTTAATGTCACTTTCTTTTAACTAGACATTGTAAACGTTATTTGCTGGAAGCTTTATCCTCAATTACTGCTGGTTCGGAAATGGGGTTTGGTTTTGGTACAGTGAATTCTGGGTCTCTAATTTTAAAACAAATATGAACTTATTAGGTTTCACTTGCAAATGAATGTACCCTGTGCAAAAACCAATTAAAAGTCTTATGTAAAGGCTACCAAAGCCCTAAAAATGGACTATCATTGCTCCCTTCCTTGAGAACATGATATCATGGCAGCAATTGCCTAGCAAATAGCATAGAATTAAGTAGGTGAAGAACAAAAGATGATCAAGAATCTTCCACATGAATTTCCAGTTCACTATGGTGCCCCTAACTAGATCGGCCTCTTACCAGTTTGCCGTTTGTTCACATTTTCAAATTCCTAGCACAGGGAGTGAAGGTTGTTTAATGCTGCATTTTCCTTCCATCTCTGTAGTCAGGGTGAATGAAAGTGACTCTGGATGTACCAGTAGATGGACATTTCAGACCACATTTGGAAACTGTCAAGCCGATGCTTTTTTTCTCATCCTAACGCTGATTCTGCCTTTTCCTCTACATTTTTGCTTCCTTTCCAAATCCTCCAAAAGAAGAGATTTCAGTTTTCTTTGACTTTGGAATTAAATTGACATGTTCTGCAGTGGAGCTTGAATTATCATTATTGTCATGGGGCTTGAAACCATATTCAGCTTGGTTTCCATTTGAAGCAGGTGGCCATAGCCATTGGATGCCTGGCAACCGTGTCTACTACCTGGAAGTTGGACATTAGTTGGGGATAGAATGAGCCATTGTTGATATCGCAGTCTGCTTAGCAATAGACAGTATCTACAATCCACCATGAGTTGCCTAGTTCCTGCTTTGTAAGTTATTTGCCCACCATCTGCAACCTTGTTTAAAGGGGTGGAGCACCATTGAGGGGCTGTGCTCAAGCTATCAAGCTATGGGATCAATTATAGAAAATGAAGAGTAATATCAGGTGAGAAAGGAACAAATACAAAATAGGTGGGGTACTGAGAAACTGGAAAATGGGGATGGGAATTCCAAAGGTAAGGGATTTTTCTGGCTTTCTGTTGCTGCAATGCAGCCCCTTCTGTTTCTCTTTCACAGCATTCATTGAAAGAGAAGTAAGACTGAGGGAGGATAACAAAGAAGGACATCTCAATGCTTCGAAGAATGAGCAGAAAAGAATAGTGGAGGAAAACAAGCAAAGAAATGGAAGGACTAAGGCATCAGAAAACATTATACATGTAAATGCTGAAACTGGGAAGGTAGGAAACAAAGCAGGGCAAATCACCAAATAGACCTTAGTCTACATAACACTTGACAAAATCCTAGCATCTTGTGATAAGTGCAATGGTACATGAGAAACATCTTGGAAGATGAGATGAAGAGATGTTGCTTAGGGCAGTGGTCTCCAACCTTGGCAATTTTACGAGCATGCTGCCTGAGGAATTCTGGGAGTTGAAGTCTACAGGTCATAAAGTTGCCAAGGTTGGAGATCATTAGCTTGGGGAAAGGTCAGATAAGAGACAGCATAATCTGCAGCTGCAGATGGATGCAGCAAGAGGTTCTGAAGAGAACATCCCTAAATTCTTGAGCTCTAACAGTGATGGTGAAAGAACTGAACTTTCAAACTTGCAGGATTCTGTTGATGCAGCTTTACAATAAAACAGCAAGCTGCAAGATACAGTTTCAAATTAGGAAAACTCAATTTTCTTCTTTCCATTGCACCTCATAACACCTTATATTTAATTTGTGGATTTTTTCCCATTACACAAATTTAGATGTATCCGTCCACTGTTTAAATGGGGCAACAATTGTCAAAACCGGTCTGAATTTTCTGAAACAAAAACATTGTTCTAGGCAAGACATTCATTTTCGTTACAGAAATTGTCCCTAGCAATAACAGTTGTAGTTTCTCCCAACTTAATATATATTTTTAACTTCATTCCATGCCTTACCGTAGTTATTTTGAAATGGCACACAATTCACATTTGTCATAGTGATTCCCAAATATTTTCCCTTCTTCTCAATTTTAAAACTCATTTTATTCATCAATTCTGTTTGATCTTTTATTTTCATTTTTTTGTTAACATCTTCATCTTCTGTTTATAGACCTTGTTATTGCACCATTTTTTTTCAGTTTGTCCAGTAATATTTCAATCCCCGTTTAAAAGATCTTCCAGAACCTACCATCATTTCTGGTGATGCCACTTGATATTTTTGTCAGTTCTTTCAGCCACCCTGTGTTTTCTGTTTTATGTATTTATATGTATGTTTTTATATTTTTAAACATATTTTTTAAGATGGTTAGCCACCCAGAGCCATATATTTGATGTGGTCAAAATAAATAAATTTGTGTCTTCAATGAAAAGTTATTTATCTAAGTATGTTCTTGAAGTTTCTGCAATTAGCTAAATACTGTAGATTGAGATTCTGCATACAAGAGTTTCAGTATTGACAGGGAGAAAGGTGAAGAGGGAAGACAGACTCACAAAGGTGTTAATGGCCTTCTCATTTGCTTCTAGAGATGATGAAGACAAAAGAGGCATAACTGATGATCCAGCTTTACATGTTAATCGCCAGAAAATACTCCGTTACCACTTCTCCGTGTGTTCTCATAGTAAACAAAACTGCTGTATTCTTTGCTTTGCTATAATGCAGGATACAATTTTGTAAGTAGCATAATCTCTGAGACCTTGACTGTAGTTGGCCAGGTAGATGCTTCTAGAGATAGAACTTATGAATTATAGAAGATGAGAAACATTAGTTTCCCATCCCAAAATAAGGCACGTCTCATTGATCCTGGAACTGTTGCTTATTCTCATATCTCCTTTCTAGTTGCATGCCTACTCAAAAGAGAAAAGCGGAGTGAAGAGAACATGAAAATACCTTCCCATTCAGAGGAATGCAGATTGGGGGAGTGAGGCTGCAAAAAAACTGGACAACCAGGAAAACATAGTAACTCAGTTCTCTCATTAACTTCATCTTTTCTATATAGGAAGCAAAGGTGGGTTTCACATATTCTTACCACCGGTTCGCCTCGTGTGCACACACACGCTTCACACAGGCATGTTCCGCGCATGTGCTTTGCTTGTATGTGCGCCTTCCGCGCATGCCTCGAAAACGTAGCTAAATAAGATGGTATTACTCCAGGGCAGGTGACTGGCACCCGCAGTTGCTGCTACCATTTTGCCTGAACCTGTCCGAACCGGCTGAATACCACCACTGATAGGAAATCTTTGTTTAATGATCACAATCAGGTGTCAGGGTTCCAAGTAACAGCCCAGATGAAATAAAAACTCCAAGGCCAGAAGGTTCCTCAAAGTATAGATTTATTAGGCATGTCACATTGGCACAGCTGGTGAAAACCCTACTCTGAAGCTTCCCGGGTTTTCCCTACCCAATTCAAAATCCAAAGTTCTTCCCCCCACTACTCACAACCATCACATGCCCCAATCAGGTCACAGTCCCAGACCCGGATGATTCCCATCCACACCCAACCAGGTGCTGATGAGTGTCCTTGGCTCCCAGGAAAAAGAATGTTATTTTGGCTACATGTTTCCCTAGCTATCTCTACTCCCCCCCTCTCCTGTTCCCACAGCTCTATCCAGCCTTGCTGTGGCAACCCTGAAGACATTCCAAGATGGCTCCAGGGTTGACAGCAGGATTGAAATATCAATCATTGAGTGAAATGATAATTAAACAAGACATCTTGTTTAGTTGTTGAGTGATTTTTTTCACTCAACGACTGCAATCCTGGCACTCCCAGCTGCCATTGTTTAGTCATCATGCAAGTTGTTAAATGAACAGAGTTCCAGATAACTCTGAAGAATAGGGCTGCAGGCAGGGAGAGAAGGATTTTAGCTCTTTCCATGCCTGCAGAGCTCATGCAGAGAACATTGCAAATGACAATTACATGATTGTGGGTCACTTGGCAACTGGTTATAATGAAAATATATGCCAAGCACTTGAGGAAGGGGAGCAGTATGGCATTTTATGATGGTCAGAAGTGCTTTATGGGTCATAAAATACTCTTTCTTAGACTATTGTAACTTTGAACATTTAACAACTGGTCCTAAATCAAGAACTTCCTGAACCTGAATTGCAACTGATTTAAGAACATTTTTATAGAGGGAGATGAAAGGCATGGTAGCAATGATGTCAGTGTTCTTTTATTTTTATTTTTTAAATAAAATCATTTAGATGCAGGCTCTGGGTTACATCTTGAATGTCAACAGTGTTAGGGGAAATTGTATGATGTGCTACATATATCTGTTTCTTCAGTATTGAGATTCAGTATACAGGTTTTTATGCTTCTTCAATCATTTTGCTGTAAGCAGCAATATACAAACACATAATGCAACAATCTACATTTCTATGGAGATTCTCAGTCACCCAGGTCATGGTTGTCCTAAAGGTGCTTTTTTCAAGAGGCAACTGGACTTTTTGCTTTTTCTTTGAAGACGTTTCACTTCTCATCCAAGAAGCTCCTTCAGCTCTTCAGAAACAGCTTCTTCAGAGCTGTTGGAAGCTTCTTGGATGAGAAGCAAAACATCTTCAAAGAAAAAGCAGAAAGTCCAGTTGCCTCTTGAAAAAGCACCTTTGGGACAACAATCTAAATTGTAAACATATAAGCAGTAAAATGCAATGACACTGTAAATCACAAAAAAAGGGGAACTCATCTCACTTCTAGTCTCACCTAACTGTAGATTGAAAAACCTGTGTTTTTAAAAGTTTCCTAAATATTAAAAGCGAAAGGGTGTTTCTTGAATTGGTGAGATGGTATTCTACAGGAAGGGAACTCCTGTAAGGTCTGTTTGCCTCTGAGTCATCTATCATTGTGTCTCTCAAGGGTTGCAGACTCTCCACATCTGTCCTCTCTTGGGTGGGCATATTTTATTTGGAATAAGAGGACTCAGAGATAACCAGCCCCCCAAACCACATGATCCGAGGTAAGTTGATAAATATTTAACAACCCTCTCCGCTGACTCCATTGGTGGCCACTGCACATTGGCCACGAAACAGATGATTATCATGCTAGATGGGGAGGCTCAGCTCACAGTTCACCAGCTTGCAAAATTCCACAAAATTTAACAATGGGCTGTCTGGTAAAAGCAGCTCCAGCAGTGCACAGCATGATGGGTTTTAGAGGTAATTATCAGCACCTCAAGTTGCACTTAAGGGGGAAAAAACCGAACAGCCAATGCACAATATTAGTATTATACAACAATACTGAATTAAGTTGTAGGTCTATGTGTCTACCACAATTTGGAGTTTCTTGGTGGAATTCAAAGGCAGCCTCATCTGGAGTGCAGTATTGCTGTCCACTCCTGAGGTGATGGAAGCCTGCATGACTGACAGTGCCAGGAACATATAATTGGTGCAACAATCAAACCTGGATAAACACCCTCCTGGTCATAGCTTCCATCCAGCAGGAACCGAGTATACTCAAGGAGCCCCAAGATATTCATCAAAAATTGAATGAAAAACAATTGTCTTTTTGATAGAGGGTTGGAAAATGCCTGTGGGAACACGGGGACAATGAAAGGGAAACAATTCTTCTCATTGGGGTTGAGTGTGGTCTTCTGCCAAATTCCAAGTCACTGCATCACTAAGTGAGAGGCCTCTGAAGAGAATGGTGCTCTATTAAGTTTCCTGAATGCAATTTTCTCCACTGCTGTGGAGGCTGTTTATTCTTCTAATGCAGGCATTCAAAACTTGGCACCTATGTTTATCCTGTAATAAAACTCACAGTCATCTATCCAGATTTAAAGAATAGACCGACTCCATATGGTAACCATCTCCCATGTTTATGTGGAAGCAAGCTGTGGAAGCAAGCTGTGAGGGAAATCAGCACCCTGCCGTAGGAGGATTGGCAGAGCCTGAGGGCAGAGTTAAAAGAGGGATCAGCCTACAATCCCTACATAGCCACAATTGAAATAAATCCAATCCTGCTTGAATTCCATTGATCATTATCTAATACTGACCAGGTGCTGACCATTAGTGGAGAAGTTTCCAGTGTATAGGTATGTGTAGCCATAAATCAGTTTAATTGGACCTTCGCATGTAGTCCTGATCTTTTACACCTGACATTTGCATAGCACAACACACTGAAGGACTATCCTCCAATATGTGCCCTCATGATTTCTTCAGAAGGCTAAGTGGGCCCTAATAGACATCCCACCCAGGGGTAAAATGCTCCCGGTTCGGACCGGATCAAGTGATCCGGTGGCAATTGTGACAGGTGGTTCAGAGAACTGGTAGCAATGGCGGCACGAGGCTCCGCCCACCCATCCGGGTGTACTTTACTTCCTGCTTTTAAAAGGTTAAAAAAAAGGTTCTGACGATCGCGCACCACAGCTGTGATCATAAGAGACTTTTTTTCACCCTTTAAAAGCATTTTTAACCACCTATTTGTCCAAATAGGTTGTAAAAAAAGGCTTTTAAAAGTTAAAAAAAAGGCTTTGACGATCACGCGCCACAGCTGTTCATGGATAGGCTGATCCTTGAATTTATTTTTACCAAAATATCATAAAAAATGTGCCATTTGCAGACGAGCCAATTATGGAAATTAAAACATACAAAATGTTTGAGAGTCAGCGTATTTGTGTGGTACATTTTTCATGGCATTTTGATTAAAAATTCAAGGATTGGCTTATCCGTGAATGTGGGCTTCTACAAAATTTTACCTTTTATCTATTTTATCTTTCCAGGGAATATCTTACTTAGTCCCTGGAAAGTTTTTATACAGCATGATTGACCCAATTTCTGGTTCCAGTTTAGAAAAATATGTTGAAGAACCTGAAAAAACAATTGGGAAATGGGTTAAAAATCAATATTGACAAAATGCCAATTTATGAGGGCAAATAGGGTGTTTTTTTTTTCCCACAGCCCCAAATAGCTGTTAAAAAACAGATATCTCTCTTGTTGCTTGACATGTCTTAACATCTCCTTGGGGGCTGATGTCTCGAACGTGTGCTTGTTCTAATCCCATTGGAAAAGCTCAAGGAAGCAATGAGTCTCTTTCCTGGGACTGCCTTAGGATGTGTCAGAGATCATCAAAAGAATATTGCCATTTCAAATATTCAAATTGTATTGCACATCACAGGAACTTTCTTATGACACTCATGAATTATTATTCCAGGATCAAGAATGGGATGGGGATTGCAAAGGCAACTGTCACATGCCTAGGACACTTAATGAGCCCATTGAGCTGAAGATTTTTTTTTTTTACTTTATGGTTCATGTCCACCGTCATTATATCACACTCGTTGCATGGAGTCTCTTGGGAGATTCTAAGAAGTAGCATCCTGGAGTTAAAAGACGAGGCTAATTATTCTCTGTTGTGGGCAAGCCGGTATATATGTGGGCTTCAAGGTGCCATCTAGGGATTATGAGGCTTCACCCAATATATCTAGGGAATGGAGAAAGCCATGTTGTGGAAGGCCTTGCCAAAAATCACGCACCGAGAAGTAAACTTTCTCACTTGCTTAGTTCACAAAAGTTACATCCTGGCCTATAAATCATGACTATTGTCAAGGGAGGCTTTCTGTCACTACATCTCTGATAGAGGTTGATAATGACATAAAGATATTTCCTTTTCAGTAGCTGTCATCCACACTGCTTATGAGTAGATATTTAAAAGCTGTCCAGGTGGTTTCATTAAAGAAGTGAAACACACATTTATTAGGCTCCCATTTCATCCTCTTTCATGTAGTCTTTCATTTTTTGGCCTCTTCAGCTCTTTTGCCCATTTAAAAGTTAAAGGTTTCATAGAGGTAGGTAGTTAGGTAGTTAGGTAGTTAGGTAGTTAGGTAGTTAGGTAGTTAGGTAGTTAGGTAGTTAGGTAGGTAGGTAGGTAGGTAGATAGATAGATAGATAGATAGATAGATAGATAGATAGATAGATAGATAGATAGATAGATAGATGGATGAGAGAGTGGGAGAGGGAGAAACCAAGAATGACACATGGAATTACTTAGGAGTAAAGGTAAAGATTCCCCTTGCATATTTATGCTAGTCATTCCCAACTCTAGGGGCCGGTGCTCATCTCTGTTTCAAAGCCGAAGAGCCAGCGCTGTCCGAAGATGTCTCCGTGGTCATGTGGTCAGCATGACTAAACACCAAAGGCACACGGAACACTGTTACCTTCCCATCAAAGGTGGTCCCTATTTTTCTACTTGCATTTTTACGTGTTTTCAAACTGCTAGGTTGGCAGAAGCTGGGAAAAGTAACAGGAGCTCACCGCATTACGCGGCACTAGGGATCTGAACTAGCAACCTTTTGATCAACAAGCTCAGAGTCTTAGCTACTGAGCCACTATGTCCCTTTACTTAAGAGTACTTTCCTTTATTGTTCTTCACCTATGGACAGACTAACGCATTGTAAGCCGCCCTGAGTCTCTGGAGAAGGGCGGCATATAAATCGAACCAATAAACAAACAATAAATAAATAACTAAAGCAACTATTTGCATAACTACAAATATACTCTGGAGAAAGTTAGGAAGGAGCCATTTTAACCCTCTTTCTGTCAGCCAAACTTTCCAAGTCCACTGCTTCTTTGTCTTCTGGTGACTAGTGCCTCCCTTCTGGGAATCCAAACTACATCTACTGGTACTACACTTCTCTCTTCTGAACACTTATCCTAGGTACATACAAACAGATATACTTCCCAATTTTCTTCTTCCCTAAATCAGTCAGCAGCCCTTGTCTCTTTTATTTATCTTTTCTGTAATCTTTAAAAGAAATGGGCATGCTGCATTTGGGAATCAGCACATGGCTGTACCTAAGTGAGCTTTTGTGGGCTCATAAACTAAGCTGTGTTGGGTCTGGATGCCATTTGGATGGGAGACCCCCAGAGAATATCACGGCTGCAGACTAGACTAGGAAACCAATTGTATCCAGGAAAAAGGCAAGAGCAAAGTATTTCTACACTGTTGCCAAGGAAATGCCAAGGTTATGTCTGTGTAATCCCCAGAACATCTTTACCTATAACATGGCTTTATGCCCAGAACCCAAATTTCTCCAGAGTCTTTAAAGGTGAGAGAGAGGAAAAAGTGAAAAAAGATCCAAGGAAGGATATTTCTGTAATTTTTAATATACAGATGTAGCACTGATTTGGGAGGAGATTCAGGCTGACTGATCCTGAGCAGAATGGTCAGCCCCCCCCCCAAAGCATCATCACTGATGCCTTAGTTCAGGGGTATCAAACTTGATTTCATTGAGGGCCACATCAGGGTTGTGTTTGACCTCAGGGGGGCCAGGGTGGATGTGGCCAGGGTGGGTGTGGCCAGCAAGATGTCACTCATGTCAGGGGGCTGTCTGTGGTGGCCTGAGTGGTCTGTCAGCAAAAACGGGTTCCTGAGCTCCGTTTTCGGCTAGCAAAAACAGAACTCAGGAGGGCCGCACACAACCCTTGTCAGCTCCGTTTTCACTGGCAGAAGCACCGCAGACCGGTCCTTCGCTGTTTCCAGGGCAGCGCTGCAGGCCAGATCTAATCACCACATGGGCCAGATCCAGGCCTTGAGTTTGACACCCCTGCCTTAGTTCAATCTCAGCACCAAAACCTGCAAAAGAGAAAGATGTGAAAACCACATTGCTCTCTGAGTAAGAGACAGGGGTCTCACAAAGTGGGTCAAAGAACAGGAAGGGGTCCTCTTCCCTCCAGCTCTCCAAGGTTGAGAGACAACCAAGTGATACATTGGAAGGAGGGATGGGGTGTGGTAGAAGGAAGGAAGTTTTCTGGAATTAAGCAATTACACCAATTTGGCTCTTGACAGGGTTATGCTTTCCTTTGAAGAGCATGTTAGCAATTTATTTGCAGCAACTAATATGTTTATAAGTTAGCCTTCTTGGTGCCGTGTAATCTTTCTGCTATGGGAGCTACATGGAATTACTAGTTTAATTTGGACCCCAATTCAAGGACCTGATTATCACCTATAAAACTCTGTATGGCTCAGGACTTTGTTAGAGTCCACTTTTTCCAAACAAACTGCCCATTCAGAGCTAATTTAGATTACATGTTAAAAGTCTCCACTTACTGAGAACAAGGCGGGAGGGGCCATCTCCGGGGGAGCTTTTTCCTCCGAAATAGCCGGTTTCTGAAGGTGAGGATGGTTTCTGATTTCATGGCTTTCCAGAAATGTACAAAAGCTGCTGGGTCCTTGGTGCTCTCTGAGCTTGGTTGTTTTCTCGAAAACATTTCCTTACCCAACTAGGTTACATCATCAGTGCTAGAAGGGAGTGGAGTTTTCAAACCCCCTCAGAGAGTAGCAGGAACCCCACAGTTCAATCTTGAGGTACAAATATTCTATTAGTGTATAAAGCTTTCTTGTTTCAGAAGTCCTTGGGGTTTTTGAGTGGTGGGGTGACCAGTATCAGATGAATAATTGTCAGATGCAATACAATACAATGATGTAAATTTATGTTTAGTTTATTTCTAAACCGTTATTGTTTGCACTGGCTTGTGATTGTTGCTCCCTGTCCATCTACAGCAGTCTTTGGAGATTTAAATGGCTATAATTTATTATAAATAAATAAGTAAATAAGTAAATTCAATACCATTGCTTAGAACCAACAATAAATCTTGAATTTGTGGAACAAAGATAATTTAGTTTCTCTTTGGTCCATCAGCAAAAAAACCCCCCAACAACTGTTTTTTCCTCCTTTTTTTGCTCAGTGCTGGATAACACATACATATTCATCAGCCATTGATTATTTGTATGTGCAAATGGGTCATCAAGGATGTAACACAACAGATAAAATTTACTCAGCCCCTCCGACACAATGCTTTTTAATGCAGCCCATTCCAACTTTCAGTCGCCAAGTGGAATTGAGTGTGGAGAATTGCAATGAAGAATAAATCGGTCTGCATTGATTTTCTTATCTGTGTAACGGTACCTTTGCAAAAATGTCTTCTTTTTAACTGGGAAAGATTATTTCCCTAATATTCAGGCTTCCTCTTTTGTATAGCTAAAAAGAAAGCATGCACTTTTGTATTTTCTCTCTCTCAATAGTAATTTATAAGTCTGCTAAAAGATCTGATACAATTTTACTTCCTATCCCAAATTCATGATTTAAATTCAAGTATTTCATGTTGAAGAAAGTTAGCACCCACCCCTCCTAGAAGAATGAAATATTTTAGGAAATATTAAAAAGGCAGAATATTATACTTCCCTGGATGAGAAAAGGAGAAACATGTTTTTAAAGACAAAAAGCAGCTCCCTGCCTCCAGAAGATATTTGGTGCACATTAAGACTGGGCCAGCTTATCTACAAAACAAAAGACCTCAGCTCCAGGTTGATGGGATTAAGACATGCCCCTCAGGACATAATAGGATTAGTCCTCTACCCATCTAGCAACAGAACTCACCACATGGCACAACCAAGCCCCTTCATTACATCACCCAGCACAGTTCAACCAGACTTATCTCAGACAAACTCCTAACTCCTAGGATTTGCACATGAACCCTACAGCAACCAATAGAATACCTACCCTTGCTACAGGAACAGGAAGTTCAAGTTCAAAGCCCAAGAAAGGGTATAAATAACACCCACTCTCCACTCCATGTATTCAACTGCACCAGGACCATGTGCTTAATGGTTCTGCTGCATTCAACCAGTTTTCCAAGCAGCCATGTTTCCAGTGTCTTTCTCCCCACTTGGAAATGAACCCAGCTGGACATTTCTTTCAACAATGTTATTGTTATCCAACAATGTTATCCCACACAAATGTTCAACATTATTCAACAATGTTATCCCACACAAATGTTCATTGCTATACTGGTATCTTCCATTATTTTATTATAAGGATAGTTTCAAATATAACAAGGATCTTATCCAAGAAGCACATCCACACTGGAAATAGTGAAAATGAGTATACACTGGCCAACTCTTATTCTGTATCTATTGATTGTATATTATTATTAATTGTTATTGATTATTGTTGTATATGCATACTTTAAAATAAAATGAATGTTTATGTATAGCACATACACCTATTACAGGGTACATGGTTTATTTGTCTTATATAAAAATTTATATATTGTTCACATCTTTCTTTTTGTGGGAGGTTCCATCCAATATTTGATGATATCTATCTAAGAAATCCCTCCTTCTTTTCTTTTTCTTCCCCCTTCCCCCTTGAATTATGCATTGTTATAAATGTGTCATCCTCTCCCCACTCATTATATTTGTGATTTGTTTGATTTATGGACCTGTGAGGAGGAGGAATAACAGAGTGGGAAGGAACCTTGGTATATTTTTATTCTTGGCTGTTCACCGCCCTGAGTCCAGCAGGAGAAGGGCGGTATACAAATTGAATAAATAAATAAATAAATAAATAAATAAATAAATAAATAAATAAATAAATAAATAAATACATACATACATACATACATAAATAAACAAACAAACAACCAACCCTTGGAGGTCTTCTAGTTCGAGCCACTCCTCAGCTAGGAACTCTATACCATTTCACACAAATGATTGTCCAATCTCTTCTTAAAAACCTCCAGGGTTGGAGCACCCATAACTTCTGGAGGCAAGTTGTGCTGCTGATTAATTGTTCCGTCAGAAAATTTCTCCTTAGTTGGTTCTTTCCTTGATTAGTTTCCATCCATTGCTTCTTGTCTGGAGGAGGAGGAGGAATAATCAGTATGGTAGCTGTGTTATTCTGGACCTATAAGGAGGATGGAGAGGAGGATGAAAATGAATCAGTATAGTAACCACATTATTCTGGACCAATGAGTCTCCATTCACTTTTTCAAAACTCCACCTCCCAATGATGCTGTTAGGCTACCTGATCTATACTTGGAGAATGAATTGGAGATTCAATTCATGGTGAATATCAATAGCATGACTCACCAAACAAACTGGATAATGCATCTACCTCCTGAATGAAAGGCATGCTTTGGGTTACCAAAACTGGACTGCAATAAAATCCTGGCTCTCCATATGATAGCAAAGGGTTAAAGGTGTCTCTTTGCTGCCATCTAGTGGTCCACAGAACTGTTTGCAGATAGGATCTGGTGAGTTGTTTGCCATTAGACACCAATGTTGCAACAAAGCAAAGCAAAGCTCTTGAAATGTACCTCTCACTTGCTATTTCTATTCCAAATCTAGTTTTAAGAATGGATACCTTTTTTTTTCTTTTTACATTTACACATTATAATGTCTTTTAATGCTGTTAATGCCAAGGAAATATTTCTACCTTCAATCCTCTCGTGGTATTGCTGTAAGTCTATTTTGCAATTCCAAACAAGTGTGTGTATGTGCAATACCCACCCACCCACACACACACAAATAAATTATAGTTTGTTCTATTATCATTTCCTGAATTTCCATTCAAACAAAACCAATATTATCATGTAATGTTTTTCTTTGAATAGTGCAGATGGTATGAATATGCAGATGGGTGATTTTCTAATCAATACCGTGGCACTTGGGAGTCTGTGTAAGTACTGCAATAATGCATTAGTCAGGAGAGATGTTGTAACATACTGAGATCACACAATAAATCTGAGATGCCACATCTAGACACTCCAGGGAAGATGGCAAGCCATGGGTTACAGCTTAAGTTTAAGGCAGTGAACACTTTCAAATATGATGGGGAAATAATGCAATTTTAAAACTTTAATAAAACCACTGGGGAATTAATTTCACCAGAGCGATATTCCTTCTCAAGACATTCATGATCTTATGTTAGCTTTGCAGCTAATCAGAGCAAGAGACATTTTACCTGTTATCTCTGGAATAAGCACAGTATGGTATCTGTGAATAGCACTAGATCTTTAATGTGCTGAATATGAAAATAATCCCTTTATAGGTGATGGTTTAGCACTATAAAACTGCATTATGCAAACAGCACACAGACAGCATAAACCTCAGAGATTCAGAATCTGAAGAGCTTACAAATTAATCTCATAAATGCCGGCTGAAGCATGTTCTCACAGAACACACTCAGCCATGAAACTTGACCAACTGAACCTGCAAAGTTTTAATTAGTAGCTTTTTATAATACGGTATTAAATGACAATGCACGGTTCTTGTCATTTTGTTTATTTTTGCACATGCGTATGGGACATACAGTTGGCACCCTTGGGTTCCCTTTCAAAAGTCTTACTTAAAGATTTCCTTTTTCCTCCTCTTTTGTGCCACCTTGGCAATTATGCCAATTGGTGCGGCTGTTGGCATCTGATTTTTAATCAAAAAGCTGCCAGCTGATCATGAGACATATGCAAATCATATCATGCCAACAATCCTGTGATAAGAATGCCAATTTAAACCTGGCCAAGGATGACAAGGCAATAACATTCTCCAAGCACAGACTTCTAATTTTACCAGAACTGTCCAAGTATCTTTACACCATCCTCTACAAAATTCTTCTGGGAAAGCCAATCAGAGAGACAAATGCAACTTTTAGGAGCTCTTTGCCTATCAACAGTAGCATCTGAAATACCCTGATGTGATCTGGAAGTGGTGCACTGATCACATTACCTAGTTGGGTAATGAAACATCTGAAAGAGAGCCACCAAGCACAAAGAGCACCAAGGACCTCACAGTTCAATCCAGAGCCACGAATATCCTCTTTTCTCAATGCTAGATATTATTTGTACTAGATTGATGGTAGGAGGCTTTCACGTTGATTTTGGGGGATGAAAGGCAATCATGTTTTATTTCATGATTGGTGTACACTCTGCGTAGTTCAGGTCAGGTATCGATTTTTTAAAAGTCCGAAAAGGAAGAAAGGTTGTTCCAATCCATGGGCGGTTCACACAATCAAATCCTCCGTCTATTTAATGCAGCAAGATTGGCTCGACCATTCAACTTAAACAATAGATTCTGTGCTATCAGCAAAAAAACACTGAACAGTCCATTATTTACTTCAATTAATAATTTATTAGGGTCCCTGACCAGCATATAAGAAAGATAACTTGCCATCAGTCTTGAAAACGTAGCATCAAGTTTGTTGAAAATCTTCTGCTTGGCTATATTTCTTGATGTGTTTTCATGCTATCTGCCTTCTCTTCTGCCTACAAAATACCCTCCTCCATTGATCCTACACTGAATACATGGCAAAATTGGAAAATCATTTTTCTTTGTAAAAAGGTGACTATAGTATCCAGAGTCAGCTAACAATCTGCAGCTTAGATAGCGTGTAAATTGTAGTCCATAGTTGTACTGGTTGGCAGTAGCTAGTTGATGTTACAACTGGAATAGGATCCTCTCCGAAGTTGCTGGTGTTGATCAACTAGTTTGGGGAGTTAAAAAGAAACATTTTGGAAGAAGGCAATGGCAAACTATTTCCATATTGCTACCCAAAAAAAAAACTTGTAAAAAGTTTCCAGGAATCAACCTGAGGGTGTCTTCACATGTACTGTACAAAACAGAGGCTAGATTGACAAAATGAGATTAACTTGCTTTGGCTTGGTGTATTGTATGAACGCTGCCACTGGTATAAGTCAGTATGACATGACTAAACAAACTACAATAACAATTGACTTGATACTTAAGAATTACTCTGCTGCAGAATTGTTGTCCTTGAATTGAAAAAAACCAACAGTTTGATATGCATTTCTGTGACCCCAGCGGAAGAAAGGCAGACATGAATTTGGTTACATAAATTGCATTACTGATCTAAGTATAGAAATGTTCAACATGTTATTTGTGGACGGCATTGCTGTGTGCATGTTCTTATTTGTTTATGTTGTTTGATAATGCAGGTTATTGTACCAGATTTATACATTGGGGTGGCATATTTACATCATTTCCCTCTCTATTGTAGTAGATAGTAACCGGAGGTTGGCAACTTCAAAGCATGACCACAATGAAAAATGTCAAGGAGTAGCAAGCAATATGTGAATTATTGGGTGAAGTAGTTTTAGTCTAGGATAAAAAATATGAGTTTGTTGGCAGTCAGAGACACTTCTTTTCTTTCTTTAATCCCTATAGCTCAAAAAGCTACATTGGCTAGAATTCCCTTCTTAATTTAATGCGTAGAATCGTGTCTTCTTTGTTGCATACTTCTGTCCAACCTGAGCCTCATAATTTGTTCTCAGTACACTCATATAGCATAGCTGCCAACTCTTGTTGTTTTCCATTAAATTATACAGATGACCTATGAAAAGGGAATTAGACAAATTTATCCCATCTGGCTCCACTCAAGTTTGTCATTCAAGAATGAGATGTTGCCTAGGTTTGGGAGAAAAGGTTCTGCATATTTTAATTGCTATTGATATAATTTATGATCCAAATAGATGTTACAGTCAGGTGGAGATAGATTTGCCACCACCAAATTTGGGAAATTGCATTTGAACATCTTCCCCCACCAACCCTCCCAATGATTCATACCATGCCACTAAACTCTTCCAAAAAAACTTGAAAACATTTATTATTGTTTGCAGGTTAAATGTCTTTAGTTGCAGGCTGTCTCTTCCGTTTAACAGGTGTAGAACATCTGTTACATTTTATGGAGACAAGGATATTGAATTATAAACGAGGCTGAGTTAGTCTGGTTTCTTAATGAAACTTGGAGAAAATCAAAGCCTCTCTTTAGGATGACTAATTAGAATTTTTCACATCTTGCTTTTCTTTTCCAATAAGTTTCAAGTTAAAGCTTTGGCCCACCGGCTGAGTGATGTAGAGGAAAGAAAGAATGCTGTTGTTGCATATGAAGAGCCAAAGAAAAAAAGGAAGAAATTTGTTTTTTTGTTTCTCGGGGGGGAACGCTCAGAAGAATTTGAGGCAGCTGGCTTAACATGGAGGTAAGTATTAAATAGATATTGTCTTCCGTTGGAATCAATATTGAGGTTTGGTGACCCAAAGAGGTGAAATTTGACTCAAATTAGGGCAGTCAATCTTGCTATTGATCAAAGAGCAGAAATCAATGTAATATATACATTATAAACATTTTTCTTTCAGTCAGGATGCTAAAGGCAAGGCTGGCTTTTAAGAGGTTTCCGTTGAACACAAACTTGTGATGGCTGAGTTTTTTACATCATTTAACCAAATAGAGCAGGGGTGTCAAACTCGGTTTCATTGAGGGCCACATCAGGATTGGGTTTGACCTCAGGGGACTGAGGTGGGTGAGGCCTGCTCAATGTCGCTCATGTCAGGGGTGCCTATGGCAGCCCAACTGCTCTGCCAGCGAAAACAGGATCTGTTTCTGGCTGCAACGGCCTCCTGCAACCTACTGCAGCCTCATCGCTGACGCAGCCTCCTGAGCTCCGTTTTCACTGGCAGAGATACCGAGGGCCAGATCTAAGCACCCTGTGGGCTGGTTCCAGCCTGCGAGCCTTGAGTTTGACATCCCTGAAATAGAGATAGTGCTTACTTGGACTTCCTTCTCCCAATCCTTCCTTCCACAGATATATCGGAAACATTTTTTTCAGTCCAATGGCCTTATTTCCTACGAGGAAATTGCAAAATAGACCTTGACAACAATTTAATACAATATCCCAAAGCTGCTTTTTCAGGAGGCAACTGGACTTTCTTATTTTTTTTTCCTTTGAAGACATTTCGCTTCTCATCCAAGAAGCTTCTTCAGCTCTGACTGGATGGTAGGGAATGGAAGGATTTATATTCCATGCAGACAGCTGATCATTTGCATTCTTTTATACAGTCCTTGAGGCCACTGGGAGGTTTATCTGTGTACTCAGGCTTACCTGAGTAGTGTAAATGGGTGTGGACCCTTCTTGGGACAATCATGACCTACATGAGTGAGAATCTCTATAGAAATTTAATACAAAACTTTTTTTTTTTAATAAATTAAAATTAGAAATATGGGTAGGGGAGAAGTAAGCCTGCCTATCCCCACAATTACAATAGTGAGCTAGCCAGTCAGAAAAGAACTATTTGGAAGTTCTCTCGACAAGGAAGGTTTACTTTCTTGTATTGTAACACTGCTTTACCTATGCATTGCTATCCTATGGGAACAGTTTGGAAAATCAACAAAAAGATTCTAGGTGAAGGTTAATTACCACAAGAAAACAATTAAGGGAGGGGAAAGACATTAGGCATAGTTGCTCATAAAGAAAAGGCCATTTGGTCTGTTCACAAGCTTTACCAAATGTAATGGGGATTTAAGTGATGTCTTATTCCCATAAGCAAAATTCGGCTTAATGTGGCTTTGTTATCAAGCAACGATGGATGCGAGCAAAAAGCTGAATTCGAATTTCACAGAAAAAGTTTGGATTTGGTTAGGTTCCTTCTGAGTACATGATGTTATTAATGAGCCATATATTTACACTGCCTGTATAATCAGCCTTGCTATTCAATGGGGAGTCTTATCTTTTGGTTTCTTATCACTAGGTTGTCTTACACCACGTATTAAATATGGTTTCTTTTTTATTATTTTTTTTAAAAAAGAACACTTATTTATAAAACATATTTTTTTTTAAAAATGAAGAAGTTACCCTCATGACATTTTTAGAACGATAAAAGCTACACTGGGAGAGCAAGATGATATGCCTGCTGCTCTCTACGGGAAATCTTTTTAACCAGTTTTCTTTTCACTCTCCTATATTCTCCCGCTGCAGTTGGAAACACTGCACAACCTTCTCTACTCTGTTTCCCCCCCCCCCTGTGTGTGTATGTGTGTGTGTGTGTGTGTGTGTTTCCACTATTACAGCATCTTTGGGACTGTCATTCTATCCGAGTCCAGCCTACATTTTAGGGTTTTTGTTCTAGGGGAAAAATGCAGGGATATATATGTTTTTGTCTATGCGTATGCATATGTGTGTGTGTGTGTATGTGTTTGTGTGTGTACACACACTGAGACACATAGAAACATAGGCACACACACACACTGCTATGAGTTCCTGAATGAAAAATGAAATGTAATCCTAATTAAATAGACATAAAGAGCCTTGGTGGTGCAGCAGATTAAAGTGCTGTTAAGTAACTCCAGCTGCCTGCAATTACTGCAAGTTCAAATCTCATCAGGCTCAAGGTTGACTCAGCCTTCCATCCTTCCGAGGTAAGTAAAATGAGGACCCGGATTGTGGGGGCAATAAGCTGACTTTGTATAAAAAAGAACACCGCTTGGGGGGGCCAAAAGCCCTACCAAGCAGGTATATACAAAAGTATGAAGGCTATTGATTAATGCATTGTAAGCCGCCCTGAGTCTTCGGAGAAGGACGGCATATAAATTGAACCAATAAATAAATAAATACAATAAATGAAAATACATCTAGTAATAAATAAATGTATTTTAAAGTTCTCTTCTTATACAGTGTCCCTGGCTTAGAAACATCAATTTTAGGTGAATGGGAAGTTGTACAGTCTCTCTCTCCCTCTATCCATCCATCCAGTTATTTATTTATTTGGAAAATGTATTTGGCTGTCTATCTTAAGCAAAGAATTCTGGCTAGATGACTATATCAAACAATAAAACAATAAGAACAGCATAAATATAAATGCCAATATAAAAAAAGATACAAAATAAAACAAGCTACATGCCCTTTGAAATGTGGGTTATCAACTTGTACAAGATATATCTAGAAAAAAAGAAACTTAAAGCATCTCATCAATGAAACTACTCTGTCTGAGAGTAAGAAAAAAATCTAGATTCTGCTAGCTTCTAGCTACGATTTACCATCCTAGGTTTTTGCATGACCCATCCAATTTCTTCTCTGAAATAAATTTAACAAATCTAGCCCTACTTTCAGTGCTGCTGAGGTAACTGACAATTCTGAGGGTTTTCTTTAAAAAAAAATTTAGAAAACTGCATAATCTTCCATTTTTATTTTAGTTCTTCTCCCCAGCTCGATTCTATTTCTCCCTTTATGGTCAAATTCCATAGCAACAGTTAGAGAGATTGCTAATGAAAGAAGAGTTACTTCACAAGCTTCACTTATGTATTCTCCTCACATCCGAGTGTCTCTTTTATCAAACAGAATTTGCACACTCTGATGAGAAAATAAGAGGGTACCTTGGAAAACAGCTCAGCTCAAATCCTGAACTTGGACTTAGCATCTCATAAGCTGTGAACTATCAATGGAGAGTGGCTTGTCAATCCTACAAATGATTAAATGGAAGAATAAATAATAATTTAAGACTAGGTCAACAATGGGTGGAAGAGATACGTTTAGTAGGCTTGGCATTAGTAATCACTGCTTGAATGCTAAGGATGCAGATATTGTTGAAAGAACCAAATAAGACATTTTAAAGGCATTCCTTTATGTAATCTTATTTACAAAATACTCAAGGGCAAATACAAACAAAATACCCATAATCTTATATACTGTAATTCAATTATCTAGGCACCTAGAACTGGATAGAAAACAATTATTGAGCCTTTGTCGTGTATAATTAACAAGGCTTAATCAAGTGAGATAAAAATAGCTTGCCTTGTCATCATATTGACCTTCTCTTGGTCATCTTTTCATTACAGCAATCTTCCAACATATTTACTACCACATGAAAATACCCACATCCATTCTAAGTTTTGCCACTATTTGTCTACTTGTCAAAAAAAAAAAAACCCACATCAATTTTTTGTGTTCCAAGGCTATCAAAGAAACTTAATAAAGCCAGTTTAGAGTTCAGAGTAATACGCGGAATTAGGATTTACCCTATTTTAATTTTAAAATGAGTCCAAAACAAGGGAACACTTTTATAAGAATACCACACATGATAGACAATATGTATAAAAATAGGTACAGTATTATATTCAAATGCAGCTTCAAATTTTTATTGTCTCAGATGTATTTCTAGGAAACTTATTTAAAAGAACCACTTTTTCCAATTAAGATGAACCTCAGTGCAAGTAGGTAAGTCTACACTTGGGCCCATTCAAGCAAGAAATATATTGTCCAGAGATAGATATAGTCCATAGCAAATGTATTCTAACCCCAAAACTCCAGAATATCTGATTCAGCACTGACTTGATAGCATGTCATCAATCAGTCAAGTTCAAATGAAATTAATATTGATATTAATCTTGGTAGAAATTTAAAACATGTGATTTGATCTTCCCTTTTCAAAGTGGTACATTTCCAGGAAGCATTGTTCTTAAAAACCAGTGGAGTTTGGTAGAGCTTTGGTATATCTTTTTTTTTTACAGTATGAGAGAAATAGTGCATTCATTCCTTTATTAGATACATAGTAGATAAGGTAAAATAATAAGGTTTCACTGCCACTATGATCAAATGACATACACAAATTTGATGTACGTAATTTATAAATAATTTGGATGTGTTTCAGGTTCTCATTCCTGGTGTTGAATAGTGCGTAATGAGGAAAAAAGAAGTGATAGGAGGTGGAAAACCAAATGTAGAAATTGGAATTGCCATACCACTTCTACAAACCAGAAAGATAATAATCAAAGAATTATCTGAGGTAAATTTCTGGTACATACAGGGAACGTATGCAAGAGAATAACCCCTTGAATAATAACTCAAGTATTTCAATGCACTTTGTACTCGAAAATTTCCTGGTAGGATGTGCCTTTAAGTTTTATATTCTATTGGCCTTTCTTGCTTTGTTGAAATGCTACAATCAGAACCCGAAACTCTTCCTGAAAACTACTTATCTTTTTCGTAAGAGATGCTCTTTTCACTGTTATTTCTCTGCTTATCGCCTCACCTAAATGCACCCCATAGATGAGGTCAGGTTCACTTCAATTAGGAAGAGAAAAGTGGAATATGCCATAGTGTGACTAGTATCCTGACACTTCAGCTGCTTCGATGAGAGATGAATGATTCTTCTGTCCAGACATTTGCAATTAAAGTGAAGATGCCGCCGAAAACAGTTGGCTCATTATATGATGAACCTGGGCAAATACGAACTGTGTAGAAGGTGCGTACATATAATAAGGAGATATTGACTTTTGCTGAAGGTCAGGATCACAATTTATTAACCCAGGAGGTAAATATTGACTGAAACTTAAGACAGCTCTTTTTTTCTTCCCTGAGTTTTTCTCATTTTTAGCCTAGAGAACTTAGTGTAGGACTTGCTAAATAATTCTGTCTGCTGCTTCGTAAGCTGTAGAAGTCATTGTTTTGCTTGCAGAGAGCCTATATTGGTCTCCTGGGGAGCGGAGAAATTTACAATGTATTTTAAGAGGATATTTAAAATCATGCTAATTATTTTTCATCAGTTCTGCTCTACTCAAGCAGAATCCTATTACTGAACTGGGGTTTTTAAATATCCAAAGAGCTTCGGCCATCATTTCTAGCTTTGTTCAAACTGACCACCATTGTCCATCTCCTCCTGCAACCCTGGATATTTAGCTTCTGTTTGTGGAAATATTTAAATATCAAGTAATGCTGCACACAATCTCGTTATAATAGGGTATGCTTTTTCTTTGTTCTTTTTTAAAGTCAAAGTATTAAATTATCAGCAAATTATGTTTATTGTCGTTTGTCACTTCTCCACTACTGAAATGCCACTAGAAGTGACTTCACTCTGATACACAGAGTTAAGACTTAGGGCAAGATTTACTGCCCACTGCCCAGTACAATAAAGTTGCAAAAAATAAAACTAGTATGAATACTGTTTTGTTTTTCAAGAAGAGGCATGATAAAGACAGAGCTAAAAGGATGCATTTCTTTCTGTCCTTTTAACAGGAGCAAGTATAATATCCAGGAGGTGATTCTAAAAACACTAAGATACCATATTTGTGGCATAATGTTGCTTTCAGTATGTCAATGTTTATATCAAAATATAAATTGATATATAAAACTCCAATAGGTTAAGAACTTGGAATCATTTTGGCTCTTGACTGCGAAGCTGTGATTCCATGGTAGAGACAAAGGATGTTAGCACGCTTGCATGTATGTAAATGTACTCCTACATGGCATTTAACCTTTCTGAAATTTAGCTGGTTTATATTAAATCTTCCTAAAGATTAGGGCTTTATTAACTGTAAATTGGGTGCCACATTACAGAATCCGTACAAACCTTGAGCTTGGGTGATGATATACATAGATATAAGATACTATGATTTTATTGTGCCAGAACCCATTTCATTGTATTAATTTATGTATCCAGCCATTGAATATGGTTAGAAATGTATGGCAATATGTTTAGGGATATGTGAAGCCAACATATTTTTTTACTGGGCGGCTTCCAGTTGAGGTGTTACGACTGATCAGATGATTCTGTGCATGCGGTGGAATTGCTAGCTAGGATATGGATCTCACTGACAGAAATTTCTCAGGAGAAATAGAAATCAGCCACTTTGGTTCTGAAAGACCTACTCCTCATGAGGGGCTGACAAGGGTCCCACAGTGATTTAGTTTGTTGTGGTCAGTTGTGGGTTTAACAGCTCAGGTGCTAATGTGCTATTAACACCTGTGCAGCCTTCTTGGACATTTGATTGACAAAAGCTTCACTGTCTTAAAAACTTATGATTTACTTACTTTACAGCCTAAGAAGGATATTCCAAACAACTGTGAAGATCAAAGGCTCTCGGTGAATGTCTTCTTTTGGAAATTAAGAAGTGGAACATCACCCCCACTACTCCACCATTTTAAAGAATTTTAATTTAAAAGCAAAAGGTTTAACAAGACTATGATCTAAAAAAAAGCTTTAAATAGACAAAGGGGACATTGCTTTAATATAGATATATATATAGGTCTTTGGTTATTCAGGTCTTCTCCTGCATAAAATTGGAAGTATCTTGGCAACGTTTCGACGAAGTCTCATTCGTCATCTTCAGGCTGGTGTTCTCGGCTTCGTGCTTCCAGGAGCAATGTGAGATTGCAGCTGTCTCTTCCTTTTAACTGCTAGTGGGGGTGTGAGCTGATTGGGTGGGAGCTTGGCTATGTTCTGATTCGGTGGAGGTGTGTTCTGATTGGTTAGGGGCTTGGCTGTGCTCTGATTGGATGGGAGGTTGGTTGTGCTCTGATTGGCTGGGGGTGTGTTCTGTTTGAGTGGGGGCTTGGTTGTGCTCGGCTTAGTCTGAGTTGCAGGGGGATTTGAGCTGGTGAGCTGCGTTGTTGTTGTTTGGCTTCGTGTTTGTGGCCATGAGAGCTTTTCATGGTGGGTGTCGGTCTGCTTCATGTATGGATTGGAGGGGTTAAAGGTGGCTAATGATGCAGCTGCGGTCTGGCTTCTGGACCTTGGTCCTGGAAGCACGAAGCCGAGAACACCAGCCTGAAGATGATGAATGAGACTTCGTCGAAACGTCGCCAAGATATTTCCAATTTTACGCAGGAGAAGACCTGAATAACCAAAGACCTACATACAAACACCTGCGAAAACCTCAGAAAACATATATATATATATATATATATATATATATATATATATATATATATATATATATATATATATATATATATATATATATATCTGATGAAAATGCCTTTGAGCATAATCCAAATAAATACACTAACATACTGGATATTTGTGGAAATGATGATTGTTGATTTTAAGATCAGTAATAATTGGTGGATTTTACAAGTCAAGAAGAATAAGAACAATACAAACTGAATTATGACACTAATTATGGAGAACTAATTGGGACTAAAGTTTTAAAGGTCGAGTGAAGCAAAACAGGAAAACAAGGAGAACTCTCTCTTTTATTTTCACCATAATAATTGACATTTTTTCACTTTCTCACCATCACAAGGAAGCTGCCAAATTGGGAGAAGGATGCAGGGGTTGAGAAATAGATAAAGACTTTTCGCCAGATTTATTGCAGAACATATTTGAAGAATTTGGCAAAAAGAATCTGGAACAGATAAAAAGGAAAAGGTAGAAGGATTTTCAGGGATTAAAAAAGAATCTGAAAAAAGAAGTTAAGTATAAATTGCAAACTTAAAACAAATTACTGACAAAATGAACTCCTGATTTTGATTAATCAGGACAGACTATAGAAAGAAGAGTAATGTGACATAACTTTCAAAAGAGGGGTTAAAATATATTTACATTTATAATTGCTTTGAAGAATATCAGGAGCCACTTCTTTCCATATTTTCTTTTCTACTATTCTATTTTTTCTTTTCTTGCACTTTTTTCTTCCTTAGTTTATATTAATTTGTATTAGTTTTTATTTTCATTTTTAAACGTTTTAATAAAAATTATATTTATAAAACTTATATACCCATATTTCTTTCGTTGGATCCTGGCAAAAATCTGTATATTGTCATGAATCTTAGGGTCTGGAAACTTCTAACGTTTCATTACTATTATGCACAATAATTCCTTTCTCATTATTGCTTTCAAAGCTGAGTTTAGTTCCATATTACACAAACTTATAAACATTCTGTAGCCAATTTAGTATAATCTGAATTTAGGCATTGCCCTAAACAAGTAGTTATGTGGCCTGACTTTTTTTTTTTTACATTGCCAGATCATGATTTACTAACTCCATTTTGGGGGTTAAAAGGAGCGTGACCTTGCTCTGTATTAATATTTAAAGAGTACCCTGTGCATGAAATCAGATGCTGACACAAGTCTCACAGGACTGGTGAGGCTTCTAATCTTTTGAAAGAAGTGGTGCCACATTGCAAATATGTATTGCAAAATATTCAAGCAACAGGATCGAACAAAATGTGAAGCCAGCGGGAAGCATTGTCGTGAAAATTTCAATCTGTACAAGCAGTTTTAGCAATAATCTATTTTTAAGTGAATTGCAATACCATGAAGGACATTGCTTAACATCTTAGCAAAGGCCAACAGCTTAATCTGGGAGACTGAAGCAAGAAGAATAATTCCCCCTAGTCAATTGTAAATGCATTTAGTGCCCTTTTCAAAATAATAAACAGAATCGACTTTTAGAAAAGGAAGGAAGGAAGGAAGGATTTTCTTGCTCAAAAGATAAATTTGGGTACTTCTGTAAAAGAATAAAAAGAAAAGAAACATAATTGCGAAAGAAAAATCTCTAGTTCCCATCTATCAGTTCAAGCGTCCGCTTCAAAATTCTGCCAAAACAGCATTCTCATCAGTGGTGATATTCAGCCGGTTCTATCTGATTTGGGAGAACCGGTAGAGGCAGCTGTGGGAGGCTCCGTCCACCTGCCTGCATGCCAATACGCCTCATTTTTGGCGCTCTGTGTATCCGCGGAAGGCTCTGCGGATGTGCGGAGATGGTGCATGCACTCATATTTGTGAACCAGTAGTGAAGGTAAGTGAATACCAACCCTGATTTTCATGTCCTGCTTATTTTGTTAGAGGACAATTTTTATATCATGCAGTAAATGAAAGGGAGTTGCCTAATTTCAAAAGAAGTGTGTTTTCAGACTGCCTTTTCCTCAGCTAGTTCTACTGTATATAATTACCATCACACCCACTTGTTTAGTTTTGGAAAAATAGGAAATTAGGAAAGAAGTGAAAGTATCCTAGGAGGTTCAGTGATTTCCTTACTAGAAGGATTCTCTAAATTATTTGTTTGTATGTATATGTATATATGTGTATGTATGTATGTATATGTATATATATGTGTGTGTGTGTGTGTGTGTGTGTGTGTATGTGTATGTGTATGTGTATGTATATGTATATGTATATATATATATATATATTATAAATCAGTGTATTTGATTTTAAAAGGCAGGACACACACAATTGTAATAAATAATAAATGCAACAATAACAACAAATATTTCAGGTCATCCAAGAGAAAAAACTTAAAAAAGAAAAAGCATAAAAGCACAGAAGGGGCTAATTTTGAAAATATCATCATCCTATGTGTGCATGTATGTGTATGTACAGTAGGTGTGGGTATATTGTTTCTGTGATAATTCTATTTGTCACCATATATCAACAGGTTTCCAAATCAGCATTATAATGGGCTGCCAATGGGATGTAGTACTGCAGTACTGCAGGCTACTTCAGCTGACTGCTAGCTGCAGTTCAGCAGTTCAAATCTCACTGGCTCAAGGTTGACACAGCCTTCCATCCTTCTGAGGTGGGTAAAATGAGGACCCAGATTGTTGGGGGCAATATGCTGACTCTGTAAACCGCTTAGAAAGGGCTGTAAAAGCACTGTGAAGCGGTATATAAGTCTAAGTGCTATTGCTATAGTACTATTGCTATGTAGTGCATTGCAGCCCCATTGTAAGGGAAATATGGTTGTCCCGTAGTGGGAAAAAAGAGTACTTTGGCCCAATTGTCTGAAGCTATAAATACAAGCCATTTTGCCATTTTTAAATCAATATATGCTCCTCTCAATCATCCAGGCCATGATAGTCCCAAAGGTGCTTTTCCAAAAGGCAACTGGACTTTCTAGGTTTTTTTCTTGAAAATATTTCTCATCCAAGAAGAACTGAAGTAGCTTCTTAGGTGAGAAGCGAAATGTTTTCAAGGAAAAAAAACAAGGAAGTCCAGTTGCCTTTTGGAAAAGCACTTTTGGGATTTGTTGTTGTTAGTTGCGAAGTCATGTCTGTCCCATTGCAGTCCCATGGACAATGTTCCTCCAGGCCTTTCTGTCCTCTACCTTCTTCTGGAGTCTACTACTACTACACCTACTGCTTCAGTGACTCCATCCAGCCACCTCATTCTCTGCCATCCCCTTCTTCTTTTGCCCTCAATCTTTCCCAGCATTAGGTTCTTCTCCAGTGAGTCCTTCCTTCTCATTTGGTGGCCAAAGTATTTGAGTTTCATCTTCAGGATCTGGTCTTCTAAAGAGCAGTCAGGGTTGATCTCCTCTAGGACTGACCGGTTTGATCACCTTGCAGTCCAAGAGACTCACACCTTTGGGATATGCTCCTCTAAACCGTGTTACAGTTTTAGGAAGCATTTTATGAATTTAGGAAGCATTTTCAAAACAGCTTTATATCAAGTAGATATGGAATTTTAAACTTCCTTCCTTCCTTCCTTCCTTCCTCACTTTAATTGGATCCATTTCCATCTTGGGAATGAGACACAGTTCAGAAGCAGAGAATGTATATTTCATACCAAAGGCCAAAATTTGGTTCTGTAACATCTCCAGATATAAAAAAGGAATCAGGAAACCATTGATGGAAAATAGAGACTCTAGAAAATCAGCTCAAAAAACTGAAAGTACAGAACTAATTGAAAAAACAAAAACCTGCTCTTCAAAAATCAGATTCCTGTGCCAGCTAGCTGACAACATATGGTCTGATTAGCATTGGGTGCTGAAACTCACTTTTCTAGTGTCTTTCATCTCAAACATCTGAGAAACTAAGCATACAGTTGAGTCTGATTGAGCCACTTAAGGTGAGTCCATTATTATCTTAACACTGATTGCTGATGCTGTTTTATTTCCTGTTGAAATTCCACTTTTGGAAATCTTCATTGTGTCTTTTAGCTGAAAGAACCACCATTGGGAAAGGACGTTTTCAAAATGTTAGACAAATTGAATGTCCTGTAAAATGATTTACTGATCTCAATGGACACTGGTTTCAGTCACTTCAAGCACTGGGGCCAATTGAGCAAAACATGACAATGGCAGATTGCCTGCAGGTTGTTGTGGATATAGAGGATGATATTCTAGGGCACCGACTTGAAAGCAAGCACCAAAATTCCTAAGGACTAAGACAAGGCATTGACATGAATTAACCCTAAACAGAAGATTTATTTTTTATTTTATTTATTTTATTTTATTAAATTTATATACTGCCCTTCTCTCGAAGGACTCAGGGCGGTGAACAGCCACAAGATAAAAATACATCACACAAAAGTTAAAAACCATTTAAAAGTACATTAAATAATTTTGGCCCAAGATGAATTTAAAAACACCCAATTTGTATAAAACTTAAAAGCAGATTAAAAGGGAGAGTCAAGCCAGACCTGCCTGCTGGAATAAAAATGTTTTGAGGGCGCGGCGGAAAGTGCGTAAATCTGAGATCCTCCGTATCTCCGGGGGGAGCTCATTCCAGATGGCAGGTGCCCCCACAGAGAAGGCTCTCCCCCTGGGGGCTGCCAGTCGACACTGGTTGGCCGACGGCACCCTGAGGAGCCCCTCTCTATGGGAGCGTACTGGTCGGTGAGAGGCTACTGGTGGCAGAAGGCGGTCTCGTAAGTACCCTGGTTCTAAGCTATGGAGCTCTCTAAAGGTGGTAACCAAAACTTTGAAGCGCACCCGGAAGACCACTGGGAGCCAGTACAGCTCATGCAGGAGGGGAGTCACATGGGAGCACCATGTCGCTCCCATAACCACCCGCGTGGCTGCATTCTGGACCAGCTGGAGCCTCCAGGTGCTCCTCAAGGGGAGCCCAATGTAGAGAGCATTACAGTAGTCCAGGATATAATTTTTTTGGCTGCTTTCATAGAAACTTTAGCCAGGTTACTGAACTAAACTATTTTCTGAGTTTATGCAATACCCTGAAAGCAAACTAACTTATCTATACTTACACAGCATACTATGTCAAAAAAAAAAATCTAACCGGAGTTAAAAATAACCGAGGTCAGTTTGGAGTGCTAATGCCACCATTAGGTTTCCAACTGACCTATTGCAAAGAAACACCAACCGGAGGCAGCTAAATTTTAATGGCAATCATCTTGAGGGTTTCATGATGCCTTTTCAAATCTCTTTTTGTTCTCTTGCCTTGTTCCTTGTGTTACACCTTGTTCATAAATTCCCTTTTAAACAGAGGTTTGGCTTGTTGAATTGCTCCCAGCCAAACCATTAAGGTCCTGTTCCTCCTCCCCCATCAAACTGCACTAAAACAAAAACCAAACTTTGAATGAAAAAGGGTGAGGGGGAAGGAAAGTCAGTGCTTGAGACAACACTTATGAAATAAATGTTTGAGGGGTCCTTGGTGCTCTCTGATCTTGGCTGTTTTCTTGCATCTATCTTACATCTATCAGTTACCTAGTGTGGGTAATGAAATATCTGTAAGAATGCAACCAAATTCAGAGAGCACCAAGGACCCCTCATAATTGTTTGTTTGTTTGTTTAATTTAGTTTGTCAAACATATACGAGATAATAGGTATAAGTATAAACATGGACATGAGCACAGGTAATGAGTACAAATAAATGGGACAGTGGGACAGGGATGGTAGGTACGCTGGTGCGCTTATGCACGCCCACTTATGGACCTCTTAGGAATGGGGTGAGGTCCATGGTAGACAAGCTTAAGGTTGAAGCTATGGGGGTTTGAGGATGTAACAACGGAGTCGGGTAGAGCATTCCAGGCATTGACCACTCTGTTGTTGAAGTCGTATTTTCTACAATCGAGTTTAGAGCAGTTTACCTGGAGTTTGTATCTATTGTTTGCCCGTGAACAGTATATTCTCCTTTATTGGTAGCACAAATGTTTGTGTGCAAAACTGAGCCCTGGAAACCATTTGCTTTTGACGCATTGAGCATATTTTCTTTATTTTGCCATCACATTTGCTTTATGAGAAAGTTTGCTTATTTCCTACAATCAAATACATTTAATATCTGATAAGGGTAGAAGACACTTTTTTTTTCTTACCAAGTGCATTAATAAGGAATCTTCTACAGTACTAATTCTGCTGATCCTATATGTCCACCTGCATATCAGGAATACCTATATGGAATAAAATCTGAATTTCTGGCCTGGTTAGACTTTTAGGAAAGGGAAAAAATGCTGGACAGACTTCACTTCTGTTAATGTTATTTCACCCTGAATCCTCCAGGAACAAATTATTCCCACTCATTTACAGAAGGATCTATGATGAGATTCTCTCTTCATTCTTACTTCATACAAAGTCACAGTCCTTTTTATCTCAAAAGGCCAAAAGTACGATGAATTAATGCAGTTTCCCATGTTTCAAATCACATAGCTAAAAGTCATGTAGGAGTGTCAAGTCAAAGTAGATCCTATGCTAACCCAACCTGCTACTAATCCTAGTTTAATCAGAAATGCCATGATCTGCACATTGATATCATGGTTCTTAAGCAAAGTCCTGCATTTTTAGAGTTGCTGCCACACTGGTTCACAACACTGGGGAAACATGTAGTTATGGTCTCTGGTATCATAGGGCTACTTAACAGAAAGAACTCAAGTTATTGAAACACGTTGCAAAATCATACAATATTCATACTTTGGGTAGTTCTCCTGATAACCTAAATGGAATTGAAGTAAGTGATAAGATTTCTGGTCTGCCAAATTCACTTACTAACACTATTCATATTTTGAAATATTTTTAAAATTTCCATTAAGTTCTCTTTAAATGCTTTAGTTACTGGTTCAGTGCTCTCAGCCAAGAATGATCACAGTTTTTAAAGATAAAAGTATATTAAATTATGAATGATTCATGAATGGGGTTAGAAAATAAAGGATAACATCTTTTTTTATATAAATGAAGAGAAAGTGAAGTCTTTTTTTAAAAACGAAATTATTTAGCTGGAAAGGAATATGAATGCTGGTTTTGGATGTTTAAGATGCCTGATAACTTTATAGTTGAATTTAGAATATTTAGGAAGTCCCACTTAGGTACCTTAGCTCATGACTTTCACCCATTTACACATACTGAAAGCAGTAAATATAAGGTGGAAGAATTTTGCTAAAGGTAGGTTTCTCTCCCAGATAAAAAACTGTAGAATGACGAGTAGAAATTATTTTACAATGCTTCTTTCATAAACTGAATAATTATGAGAGAAAGCACTAGGTGGCAGTCTTGGGCCCAGTCTTCCAAACAATCGTTTTTATTTCTTTTCCTGTACCAAATATTCATATTATGCATAGGTAAGTCTGCTTTAAATACACCAGTTTCCTGATAAAATACTAGCCATTGAATCAGCCCCTTCCTTCTTTCTGCTTAGAAGAACAAATGGAACAACAGAGAACAAATGGAAAAACAGACCCATTTAGTTATAAGATGTCCAGTTTAAAAGAGAATAATGTAGGTCTCCTGAACTCTTAATACTTTTATAGAAAGATAATTCCAGAGATATATTATATAGCATCTTCCACTTAGCCTCCTCATTGCTGCACGATTATTAAAAATGGACGGGCTCCAGGTTCCTCTGTTATGAATACTAATTGGAAATAAACTCTGTAAGGCAGCTCTTCAATTTTTTAAATTTAGGATGGATCTGCAGCTGCAGGTCTTGTGGCCAGATCTATTATGAAAGCCATGCATGGAAGCTAAGGTGGCATGCTGGCTGGGGAATTCTGTGAGTTGAAGTCTACATTTCTTCAAGTTGCCATGGCTGAGAAACACTGGTGTAAGGAAATTAAATGCCTCCCTGTGAATTAATGCTCCCCATGTGTGTGAAGTTCATTAGCACAAGCCAAACCGAAATTTAAGAGGTGTACACATGATCATTGCCCACTGGTATGGTCATGTTCATCTTCTAAATTTGTCATTTTGTATATGACATATCCCTCCAATGAGACTACTCAGAATCACAGTCGGTAATAAAGCATACCGCATATCATCTTAAACACAATACGAAGCAGAAAATATGGTTAAATACTCGTTAAATCAGTCCCTGGAGTCAAAACAGAATAAATCAGTTTCAATTATCTGCCTAAAGGAGGGAACAGGTAAAATGGCATCTCCCACAGTTAGAGCAAATCAAAAGGACCAGTTTTTCATTCCCATCTGTTGTAGATCTATTCATGAGACCTTAGAGAGAATGGACTCAAGAGCTGGCAAACATTCTTGGCGGATTAAGAGTAGCAGCAGAAACCCAATATGGGAGATAGATATTTCAAGTTTGGGTCATCAGTAGTCATAATCCTTGGCCACAATTTGTTTCTAAGGCTAGCAGCAGAGGTGGTCTCGCCACCATCGGCCCCACATATTTTTGTTGAATGCTGCCCATGGTGTGTGTGTGTGTGTGTGTGTGTGTGTGTGTAGGGGGCATAGACGAGAATTTTATGCTTCCTTTTTCCAAGTGAGTTTATTTCTTCAGAATGAAGAGGGGACATGAACAGCAATCTCCCCAAATAACACTTTAAAATGATTGCTATGTATCACACAGTGGGGGAAATAGCTATGAATCTCAATATGGCATTAAGAGTAATGGAGACATAGAGTTCAGAAGTGATATCAAGTAGGGGGAACGAAGGAGAAACCAGAAGATGCATATTGCGTACAGAGGAGGAGGAAGAGGAGAGCAAAACTGCATGCTAGAAACCAAGATTCTGCTTTGAATCATGTTGGCAATTATGTCTATTCTGCTTGACGCAGATTACAAAATCAGCAATTATCGGAGGAAATTGAATGCTTGTGCTGTAAATGTAGTGAAAATAAAACTTTAATTCTCAAAGTGACGTGAGGTGCTTTTATGATGGTGGTGAAAACCAACTACAAAGTCCCCAGATGTTCTGAGGTGCTTTAAGACTAGGATATAGTCACATAGGGTAGGCTCCCTCAGATTACTGAGCAGTGTGTATTAGGTAATTAGCTGACTCTTAAAAGCTTCAAGCAATCAGTCCACTAACTAATCAGTTACAAGGACAAAAATCACAGCAAGTGCGATAGCACCTTTTCCAACTAAATCTCCAATCTGAGATAGGCGGTGACATAAATTGAACTAATAAATAATATAAACTAACAAAATGTATTAAAAGTCGTAAGGTTTTGTGAGCCGCGGCTCACTTCATCAGACAACTGCATCTATAGATTGAGCTGCAGCTCATAAAAAACTTATGCCTTTTAATAAAATGTATTAGATGGAAAATGTGCTATGAGATTCCTTCTGAATTTTTGCTGCTATAGACTAACATGGTTCACTTCCTCCAACATCTAACTTGCAGGAGTAATCAGAAATAGAGACAGAACTAAGATGCAAAATGAAAAACAAAATGAAACCCTGTGCTTTAAAAGGACTCTTAAGAGTATTGGATTTGACAGCTTAAGGGCAAGCATTATGATTCCAAGAAAATAAATGTGCAGAAATTAGAATGACTGGAAAAAGATTTTCCAAACTGGTGCCTTCAGATGCACTGAACTTCAAAAGCACTGGCCATGCTGGTTAAAGATTATGGAAGTTAAAATTTAATATTACTTGACGGGCACCATTTCAAGAAGACTGGCCTGTCAACTGCACAGTTTTATGAAATAATGATCTAGTGTTGGGTTGGCTATCTATATGAACTTTAAGTTATTCTCATTTATTGAGGACATAATTGATACCTTTATTTTCTACCTGCAGATAAAATTAGGAGGGGATACATTTGATTGATAGTCTAAGCATCTAGAACAAAGCACCCTTAGTTGAAACTGAAAGAACACCTGAACAAAATCAATTAAATGGGACTATAATGAGAATTTCATTTGCCTAATGTTGCTTGACTCCCCATATAATAACTCAAAGAAACCTCTAGCATCCTGTTCAATGGTATTTATTCCAACCATAAAACTGGGATTCCTGGATCTGTGGTGTTTTGTGTGATCTCTGAGTTTCCTTGTTTGCTTGCTGAGGTTTCATTGCACAATTAAATAACATTGTCATGATTTTACCTAGTTGGATAATGAATCATCTGCAAGCAAAGAACACAAATAACACTGCAGTTCATCCCTGAGCTATGGACATACTCTTTGATTGATTCCAAAATTTGTTTGCATTAGTACTCTATAGAATGGTGTGTGAGAGATATTCTTCTTAATTCAGGTCTTCCTGACAGACTAGACTACAATTTATGTTCTCTCCAAATAACATAGAATCGTAAGGCTGAAAGGGACCTGGGAGGTCTTCTAGTCCATCCCTTCCCAAGGGCATGCTAAGCCATGCTAACTGGGTTAATAAAAGTTCTAGTCCAACGTATTTGAAAGGCACCAAGATACAAAAGTTGCTGTAAACCAGGGGTAGGGAATGATGACCCCTTTATGACTTGTGGACTTCAACTCCCAGAATTCCTGAGCATGCTGGTTTGGGAAATCTGGGAGTTGAAGTCCACAAGTCATAAAAGAGCCATCGTTCCACACCCTTGCTGTAAACCAGAGGTCTTCAAACTTGGCAGCTTTAAGACTTGTGGACTTCAACTCCCAGAATTCTCCAGCCAGCATAGCTCTGCTGTAAACAATAGTATTATCAAGAATATTTACCAATCCTGAAATTTGATCCATTCAGACCAGATGTTTAAATGACAACCAGTACATTCACTTCAAGTTACATGTGTTTAAACCTTGAGCATTTTCTTCCCTTACAGAGCCAGGAAAAGCCTTGATTTCATGGTTAAAGTGTAAGAACTACTCTATATTTTTCAGTAAGATGTAGCAGAGGGTCTCCTAAGATGTACACTATGTTTTAAGCTAAAGTTGGATCAGTTATAGGCTGTTTGTTGGACCAGATTCTTTCATCTCACTTTGTGTTTCCTTGTTTTATTCTTCAGAGAGAATGAGGGAAAAGCATCACAGATACATCATAGACTTTCCTTGGTTCTTCAGAAACACATACATGCTAACTTAAATAGTACAATCAAAGCAGTTGATTTTTTTTCCCCTAGTTCTAGGAAGCATTTTTGTAAGCATTTTTGCAAATGGAACATGGCAGGGAACGAGAGTGAATTAATAGATACACAGGAAGGAGGAATTCCAAAATTTACAAGGAAAGGAAAGCCGCCACTGACAACCAGCACTGAAGACCACCAACTCTAGGGACTAGGAGCCTTACAATTTAATTGTTACAATAATTAGAGACGTGTAGAGGTGAATATTTCATGAAACAAGTTAAATATATTTCCTTCTTTTCATGTTTGGTGTATGATCAAATACATAGCAACTTCTTAGTGTAATGTTTTAGTACTCTAATCACCATAGAACACAATCCCCCCATTTGAGATATTCTGTAAGATTCTTAAATGTTTATGTCTTCTGCACTGATGATGTTACTAGTTTGGTAATGAACCATCTGCAAGAAAATGACCAAGCTCAGAGAACATCAAGGATTCTACTGTTTACAACTTTATATTTTACCATATTTACATAAGGTTGCTTAATAACCACTTAATACTTTAGCAGAGGGGTGTCAAACTCAAGGCTCATGGGCCAGATCCTGCCCACAAGGGAGTTAGATCGGGCCAGAGGGGCTGCCCAAGAAACAGCAAAGGACATAAGGTTGCTTTATAACCACTTAATACTTTAGCACAGGGGTGTCAAACTCACGGCTCACAGACCAGATCCGGCCCATGAGGTGGTTAGATCTGGCCCTTGGGGCTTCGGCCTGGCTCAAGCCAACCGGGTGCTGATCTCCAACCTGGTGGCATCCATCTGGACTGGATCATGGCCAGCCTTAGATCTGCGGCACCGCCTCGGCCCTGCCTCTTGGACATGGGCACAGGAGGCGGCGAGCACATGGGGGGCGACAGCTTCCAGGCTGCAGCCATCCTCCCCCTGCCTTGCCTCATCTCATCCCAAGGGACAAGCCTCCCTCCCACAACCCCACCCACCAGAAACCCCTAGATTCTTTCCCCAACCCCACCCAGCCTCCACAAGTGCCATCCCCCCACACAAGCAATGTTGAACTGACCATGCCTCTGGGCCACACCCAGTTGGCCATGACCACCCTGGCCACACACACACACACACACACACACACACACACAAGTCCCTGGAGGACAACCACAATGCTGATCTGGCCCTCAATGAAATCGAGTTTGACACCCCTGCTTTAGCACTTATAAAATCAACATTTTAATAATGTACTAGCCAATTCTATACAAATATAGGATTGCATTACAGGTAGTTCTTGACCTACAACCATTCATTTAACAACTGTTTGAAGTTAAAGTGCACTGAAAAAAGTTATTACAATCAATCCTCGCACTTACAACGGTCACAGCACCCCCAAAATCATGTGATCAAAATTTGGGCACCGAAGTATTTACGACGGTTGCAGTATCCCAAAATTTTGTAATTGCTTGTGTAATCTTGCCAGCCAGCTTCCGAGAAGCAAACTCAATGGAGGAAGCTGGGTTTGTTTTTTTTTTCTTTTTTAAAATTTGATTTATATGCTGCTCTTCTCCGAAGACTCAGGGCAGCTTACAATGCGTTAAGCAATAGCCTTCATACTTTTGTATATTTATACAAAGTCAGCTTATTGCCCCCACAAACTGGGTCCTCAATTTACCTACCTTAGAAAGGATGGAAGGCTGAGTCAACCTTGAACCTGGTGAGATTTGAACTTACAGTAATTGCAGACAGCTGGTTTAACAACTATATGATTTACTTATGAATACTTAACAACCAAAAGAGTCATAAGATTAGGCATGGCTTACGTTAGAACCACCAATGGAAATTATCATCTCAATTTTGGCCGTAAATCAAGGACTACCTATATTATGATTGGTAAAAGTCAAGAAGAGGTACACTTCATTTCTAAGTCCCTGGAAGGAGTTTTAAAACAGCAAACCAAATCAGAATCTTCTTTTCGTTTGCCTTTTCCCCCCTGTTCATTTTCATTACACTATAAAATTAGAATCGCGCAAGTAGCCAAAAAAAAAAAAAAAAAAAAAAAGACGATAAAATGCATTGATATTGTTTGGCCAAGCAGAATTGAATATCACATGGGTGACATGACATGACTTATCATAAGCTGGGAGCACACAATGGGAGATCTTTGCATTATTATTTGTTTAAGCCCCTGCTGCCCTTTTGCACTTTTGATCATAATCTGTGTTTTTCAAAACATCAATTCAAAATGACATTTTTGAATGTTGCTTTTATGAATAGCTTTTGATGAATAGATGGTTGCTTTAAAAGGTTACGTGTGGACAGCAGAGCTAAGGCATAGTTGAGCTGGAGTTTACCAACCCCCCTTTCTTTTGTGACCTTATAAAGGTGACGTCCTTTTCTATTTGTTCTTCAGTCTGCAGGCAAGAACTAAAGAATCTTCATGCATGTTTTTTTAAAGGTTCCAATGAACTAGATTCTAACAATGAACTAAATTGTTATTATTATTATTTTTGCAAAAAGGGAAGCTTATTATGACTGGAGTCACTAAGGGATAGAGCCATGCATCTCATGCCTTTCTGTGTGAAAATGTACAAAGCTGCCATAAATCTCACAATCTGGTTCAGGGAATAGTCCAAGTTTTGATTATTTGAACTGGCAATCGTTGTAGGACCTTATATTGGGGTGAAATCCAGAAGCTTCTGACAGGTTCTGGAGAACCGGTAGCAGAAATTTTGAGTAGTTCGGAGAACTGGCAAATACCACCTCTGGCTGGCCCCAGAGTGGGGAGAGAATGGGGATTCTGCAATATCCTTTCCCCAGGAGTGGGGAGGGAATGGAGATTTTGCAATGTCCTTCCTCTACCACACCCACCAAGCCACACCACGCCCACAAGGCACACCCACGGAACCGGAAGTAAAAAAATTTGAATTTCACCACTGCCTTATATATGTGACCACTGCAATCAGACAATTAAAAGAGTATTCAATAACCATAGTTTTGAACTTCCTGTTCAATTGATAGTTATCAGGTCATGACTCTCACTCTTTCTCTGCCTTTCTCTAAAAGATATTCCTTTTTTAAATTGGCTGGGAAGAAATGCTCTATCGTAGAAGAGTGTATTTGTAGCTCAGGGTTGAACTGTGGGGTTCTTGGGGTTCTCTGAGCTTGGTTGTTTTCTTGGAGGACAACAATGTTGCCTCCACATTTGGTAATGTAGGGTTACCAAATTATAACTTTCTAAAGAAGGTTCTACATAGACTGAAGAGATTAGCAATATTAGGTTGTGATCCACCAGCAGCCTGCGGAGCTGACAGCAGAGTCAGACAAGGAGGAGGTTGGAGAGGAACATGGGCCAGTCCTGGAATCTGGGGAAGGTTCGGATGAAGGCTCTGTGTCAGAGGCAGAGATGGGGCCAGGGCCATCTGGGAGTTATGTGCTGACTCCGGAGCCTCCAGAGTCGGACATCAGAGAGGCAGGGGAACAGGGGGAGCCTGTTCCTAGTGTGCGCATGTGCAGAGCTGCCAGAAGGTAAGAACAGTTAAAACAAAAGGGACGACTTCGGAGTAAGGCTTGGAGATGATTGGCCCCTCCCATAAGACATAAAGGAAGAGCAAAGGCACATGGGCCTTTGCAAGAAGCAACGTTGTGGATGATGTTGGTTTGTATTTTGAAGCTCGGTTTTTGACTCTGTGTTTCTGTGTGGCCTTGCCAAGATAATTGGCAATTAGGTCTTTGGCAGTGTGTCAAAGAAGATAAAGGTGGGTGTTTATCAGCCTTATCCGAATGACTGTGGCAGACTTCTCTTGGACTATTTATAAACTCTTGGTGATTCAGCACGTGCTATGAATGAAAGGAATTCACAGCTGTTAAAAAAAAGGGGGGGGTTGGGGACTAATTGTGTGCTTTTTACTATATCAGGAAGCCTAGATCAGAACATATTATAAATCCTTTCTTCGAAACCAAAAAAGCTCTGGGCTAGTATAATAAACTCAGTTGCATTTTTAAAAACTCACTTATTATAGAGAATGAGGAAGATGAACTTGATGGAAATATGTAAACTCCATTACTAAATAATGAAGAAAAAAAATATCTTAAATTCACAAGCAGAAAGTCACAGAAAAGGCTCAGGCAGACACTTCCTTAATTCATATGAGTATAAGAGGGAGAAGGAAGCATAGGACTTGCAAAATTCTTATTATTATAGCTACCCTCAATAAAAGCCGTCATAGCTTTTCTGTGGGATTGATTCTCAGTCTGATCTACCTGACACTAATCCAGAGGTGGGTTTCAGCAGGTTCTGACCAGTTCTGGAGAACCGGTAGCGGAAGTTTTGAGTACTTTGGAGAACTGGTTGTAAAAATTCTGACTGGCCCTGCCCCCATCTATTCTCTGACTCCC
This sequence comes from Masticophis lateralis, assembly GCA_030761175.1. NCBI lineage: Eukaryota > Metazoa > Chordata > Lepidosauria > Squamata > Colubridae > Masticophis > Masticophis lateralis. The sequence continues at coordinate 129,626,240 of JAUDYJ010000003.1, forward strand.
AAGTCCCAGCTGATCGGGAGGAAATGGGGATTTTGCAGTATCCTTCCCCTGGAGTGGGGTGGGAATAGAAATTTTACAATATCCTTCCCCTGCCACACCCACCAAGCCACAGAACCAGTAGTAAAAAAATTTGAAACCCACCACTGCACTAATCCTGTTCCAGATTAAAGTAATGAACTATTTAATGTCCATGATTTCAAAATTATCTCGATCAATCCTTAGACCAAACCATTATCCCCTGGTGCAGTTTGGGATCAGCCCCTCCACATACTGATTGCCAGTGGTGTCTTGCTATCGGTTCGCCCCGGTTCAGGGGAACCAGTAGCAGTGGCAGCGGGAAGCTCCGCCTACCAGCCCGGACGTCATCAAATATGCTCTGCGCATAAGCTTCTGAGCGAACTGGTAGCAAAGGTAAGTGAAACCCACCACTGCTACTGGCCAATCCCATTCTCATTCTGTTCTGGCACTGATGATATTACCTAGTTAGGTAATGAAATGTTTGCAAGAAAACAATCAAACTCAGAAAGTATCAATGACCCCACAAGAGATGCTCTGCTTTTAGTTAGATTTGCAGTGCATTTTTATCCTGCTTCCTTTTACCACTTATTATCTTGCTTTTTGAGCTTCTTGATCTGATTATGGAAAATCCTGGCTAATAAGCCACAAAGTGGTCTGTTTGTTTAGGTTTAGTGTGTTTTGTGATGCTCTGTACGCAACCATTGTGGCTTATATTATGAGCTATAGTTAAACAAACTTTGGTTTAACAGAATCTAACATGAAAGCTTACTGAGTACTGGAGAGACCAAACTGGCCTACAAAAAAAAGACCAAACGAAGAATAGAAGAGACATGGCAAGACAGAATAGTACATGCTCACGACATTAAAAAAAAGTTAACAGGCAAAGCTGGTAACAAGGCCTGGCAATGGCTGAGAGTAAGAAAGTTGAAGGAAGAGACAAAGGGGCTAATTCTGGCTGCATAAGACCCGGCCTTAAAAACAAATGCATATAAAGCCAGAATTGAGAAGACAGCAACAGACAGCAAATGCAGCCTCTGCAAAGAAGCTGAAGATTACAGATTAACAGAGTTGGTAGGGAACTGGTAGGTCATCTAGTCTAACCCTCAGCCCAAACAGACCCTATATCACTTTTGACAGATGGCAATCCAGTCTCTTCTTGAAAGTTTCCAGTGATGAAGCTCCCACAACTTCTGAAGGCAAGCTGTTCCATGGATTAATTGTTCTCACTACTACTACTACTACTACTACTACTACTACTACTACTACTACTATTTTTATTTCTATGCTGCCCACTCTCCAAGCACTCTGGGCGGCTTACAACAATCGACAGTATACTAAATAGCATATTGCCCCCAACAATTTGGGTCCTCATTTTACCCACCTCGGAAGGATGGAAGGCTGAGTCAACCTTGAGCCAGTGAGATTTGATCTGCTGATCTGCTGAACTAGCAGTCAGTCGAAGTAGCTGCAATACAGCACTCTAACCACTGTGCCACCTTGGCTCTTATCAGAACTTTTCTCTTTATTTCTAGGTTGAATCTCTCCTTGTTCAGTTTCCATCCATTATTCCTTATCTGGCCTTCAGGTACTTTGGAAAATAGCTTGACCCCCTCCTCTCTGTGGCAGCCCCTCAAATATTGGAACACTGCTATCATGTCTCCCCTGATCCTTCTCTTCACTGGACTAGCCATGCCCAGTTCCTGCAACCGTTCATCGTATGTTTTAGCCTCCAGTCCCCTAATCATCTTGGTTGCTCTTCTCTGCATCTTTCTAGTCTCAAAACTGGATGCAGTACTCTAGGTGTGGTGTTACTAAGGCTTTACTGAATGGTATTAGTACCTCACTTGATCTTGATTGTATCCCTCTGTTAAGAAACAGTGGATTACTTGGTTAGCAGCTATAAGAAGATCACACAGATTGACTACAAACAACAATATGACAAAATAGCAACAGCGGTGTATTGGAATATCTGTAAGAAATAGCACTTGCAAAAGGCAGTTTACATTACCCTTAATATAATCAAACATTAGCAATCTGTCTACTCCAAGTCCTTGGGAAGGACTGGATAGTTTGGCATTGAATACAAATGCCAAATCCAGACTAAGCATCTGGCTGACTATGTGACCAAATGTAATATTTATTAAATACAAATACTTAACCAAGACCACAATCTTTGGAATAGAGTCCAGAGGAACAGTCTACACTGAAAGCCATTTTCTTAACATACAAGTGGTTGTGTTAATAGTTATGCACCCCTGATAAACCTCTACAGAACCAAAACTACATTCAGTCATCATTCCAATGTGATCCTATATGCCTTGTAAATCAACCACTGGTCTCATTTACATCCACCCTGGTCATAGTCTGGGTATTTCAGTCAGTCATCCTGCAGTTGGAGTGTAATAACTAAAAACCTTTCAAATTTCATTATGCGTTTCTGATCTCCAAAAATGTAATCCCTTCATCATTTTGAAATTGACAAACAGAGTGTGCAACAATAGAAAGATGAAAGGCTAAAGGCTCGTTCTATTCTTTCTACATACTAGGGTATTATTTTCACCCGGCTTGCAAAAGTCATCTCCATAGAAATGTGAGTTTTCTGGTTTAACATTTCTTTTTATTAAAAAAAAAAACTCTTACAAGAAAAGAAAAAAGCCCACAGAGCTGTCCAGTTAGGTTACAGTGAACTCTGTATCACACAGCTTCATTATTTCAACCTCTGAAGAGCCTAATTAAGTATTTTTTGGAATAAATTTAAGAAGCAGTCACAGTCCATTTATGCAAGAATATCCATTATCTCTGATGTAAAAATGTTTTGTCAAGGTTAGAATAATAGCTATTTGACGGCTAGTCTTATTATGAAAATGCCCAGTGATTCTCCCCACCTCCTTAACTTGTTTAGAAATCATATATGGCTGTAGAAAAGCCAACATTAAAGTTCCTTTAACAAGAAAGCAAACATGTTTAATCCTGCCAAGCCCTGCACTCTGAACCTAACTTTTCTTATTTTCCTGACTGAATGGCAGATTAAGATATTTGTTAAGTATCTACCTACCTACTATCTATCTATCTATCTATCTATCTATCTATCTATCTATCTATCTATCTATCTATCTATCTATCTATCTATCTATCTATCTATCTATCTATCTGATTGACTGATGGATGCCCACAACTAAGCCCTGAATTACAGTTGCAAGTGATGTCAGTCATTATGCAGGTCATAACATGCTTTATTTTACAATCATCATGATCTTTATGGTAGTAAATCATAAATTGAGGACTACTCTTCCCTCTCTCCTTTTCTTCCAATGCTCAAGATAGTATACTTACTGCCGTGTCTTCCTAGTTTTTCCACAACAAAAATCCTGCGGTGCCAGTCCAGCAGTATAACCATTACTGACTCTCAAAGAATATACTTTTTATAAAGTTTTACATTTTTGTTGTTTAAAACAATTACAAATCTTTATTAAGGATTAGGATTGGAATGATGCATGGATGATATGATGAGCTCCATCATAGTTTATTTTCTTTAAACCTAACCTGAGCCTTAGTTTCATACTGAATCATACCCAAACCTTCCAATTTTCCCCTGGAAGCTGATCTCAGGATATGTGTGTGTGTGTGTGTGTGTATGTGTGTATGTATGTATGTATGTATGTATGTATGTATGTATGTATATATATATATATATATATATATATATATATATATATATATATATATATATATATGTACACACACGTGTGTGTGTGTGTGTAGTTATGCTGTTAAAGAAATATACATTCTCCATTGCTCTGATGGGGTACTCTCTTTCACAACATTGTAAGAATGGATGAGTTCTGTTTTCCATTTTGAAAGTGTTTTGAGATTTTTTAAAAAATAAACTTTGTTTCATTTTTATAATTAAGAGTTTAATTTAGATTGTTGCAAAATACTCAGGTACTGAAACACTAAATTACAGGTATACATACATCATTTAACTGTATTTGCATGTGGCTGAAAGTTCTTTCTGAAGAAATTTGCCATCTGTTTTGCATCTCTTCAATCAATCCAGTTTGGCTTCCCCTCACTCCCTTACCTATCTAATTTATTTATCCTTTTCTGTTTCCTTTTTGGGAATCTACTCTGGTTGTCACAAATAACATTCATTTTTTTCCCCCCTTGCTACTTGGCAGACAGGACACCTGCTTTCTGTACAGTTTTACAGCGATGATTGTCAGCATAAATAAACACTCTAAATACTATAATGCTGTGCATAAAAATCCTCTTGCATTTTTTCCCATGATCATTTCCCATTCAAGGATATGAAAGAAAATTTGCTTTCAAATTTTCTTGAACGCAGGAGGAGAATGTTGGTGAGATGCATTTGTTTTGAATTTGCTTAGCTGCAAGGAAGCCAGCTTGTGCATTGGGTGTTCTTCCTTTTATTGTATAATTATTTTGTCTGTGATCTTCAGCTTCCTTGGCTTCTTATGCATCAATTAAATTCCAAGAAAGATATTGTGGGAAGTTTCTTCCTGATGGACTTCTTCAGATGGAGATGTGTAAACAGCCAGGAAAGTTTCTGATGTGATTCATAAAATCATATCAGCAATAACACTCCACACCTTCCCCAGCAACAGAATAAGCTCAAAAACACAATTTTCAAGTATCCTGAAGATGAGATCAGAAAAAAGAATACCTTCATTTGGAAATGCAAAAAAAAAAAAAAAAAAAAAAAGCTTGAGAGAAATGGCAAGGCAGATTTTAGCATATAGGTAAAGGTAAAGGTTCCCCTCACACATATGCGCTAGTCGTTCCTGACTTTAGGGGGCAGTGCTCATCTCCATTTCAAAGCCAAAGAGCCAGCGCTGTCCGAAGACGTCTTTGTGGTCAGGTGGCTGACATGACTAAACACCAAAGGCACACGGAACATTGTTACCTTCCCACCAAAGCGGTTCCTATTTTTCTACTTGCATTTTTTACTTGCTTTCGAACTGCCAGGTTGGCAGAAGCTGGGACAAGTAACGGGAGCTCACCACGTTATGTGGCACTAGGGATTTGAACCACTGAACTGCCGACCTTTTGATCAACAAGCTCAGCATCTTAACCACTGAGTCACCGCATATAGTATTAAATAAATAATTTATGTTAAGAAACATTTCTTTCTACATCTGCAAACACATACAATTTCAGATAGATATTTTATGTTGTAGATTCTCAAGCATAGCTAGCAGTTAAAGTTAGGGGAATAAGAAACCTTGGTTTCCCCTTGTTGGATGGATGTCATCTCCATATAGGATTTAGAACCCCTGCACACTCAGGATTCTAAGTCATGCAAGAAGCAATATATCAACCATGCTTCTTTTGAATATATGGGAAGTACAGGCACTGGGGGCCTGGCTGCTGAACCCACAAACAACACAAGAAAGCTTCATAAAGTTCTTCCCATCAGATAATAAAGACCCAGCTTTGGTTGAAAATCTAAGTGCCCCACACCATGTACATAAACTATACTGTATAGTAATGTTCTCTGGCAGAAATTTCTATCAGCAAATTTCTTGGAGAGTAAAGAATATAGAAAAAAATAAATAATGACATTCAAAGCTGTCTATGTAGGACAGCTAAGTGACTCTCTGTAAGGAGAGACCAGTCTTGTTAATTCCTTGTTCCTTAAGAAAATCAAATCTCCTCCTAGTACTTCACAAGGAAATCCCCATCAGAAAGGAATGAGAGAGAATACATACGTGTGTGTTTGCATATCCATGTGAGTGTGGCATAACATAGTTTGTTTTAGGCTAGATATGTTTTGTGTTTAGTTGACCATGATGACTTGGTACTGTATAATGTGTGAACTCAAGCAATTGTGACTTAGTCAATGATCTACAGCATGTTTAATTTCTGAATTGTAACCAAAGTTCACATAATATATTGAAGCACAAAGTCATCAGCTAGTCATGTTTTTAGCATGTGAAATGAGCATTTTTTTAAAAAAGGCAAGGCTTCAATTGTACAGGCATGATTGTCACCCTGAGCTTTTTTGACCTTTCCATGTTAACCAAGTATCTTGTGCAAACATCGTAAGTACATGGCAAAGTACACTTTGTCCCTAGCAGGCCTAGCTTTCCTCTCCTCAACAACTCACAATTTTTGTGCAAGATGGACAACATTATGGACAGAGACAGCCCCTTCACTTTCATTCCAAACACAATTCAAAAAGATGGCAAGGGTTATTTTCACACCTGCATTTAATAACAGAAATTAGTTTGTTTTGAGATTAAAATAAGCCACTGTTAAATGTATTGGCAACCTTTAATGGATTTTTTGCTGGCAACAGGATTGAAAAGTTGACGTTTTATGGATTCGCTTACAGAAAAAGGATGGGATATGGATGAAAAAAAAATCTGTTTAACCTTATAGGAGTTATTAAATTTGTTTATACTTGTATTTGTGTTGAAAGTTGGAAGTCATTTATATATATATATATATATGTAGGTCTTTGGTTATTCGGTCTTCTCCCGCGTAGAATTGGAAGTATCTTGGCGACGTTTCAACGAAGTCTCATTCGTTATCTTCAGGCTGGTGTTCTCGGCTTCGTGCTTCCAGGAGCAATGAGCAATATTCTTAGCACAAAGCCGAGAACACCAGCTTGAAGATGACGAATTAGACTTCGTCGAAACGTCGCCAAGATACTTCCAATTCTACGCGGGAGAAGACCCGAATAACCAAAGACATATATATATATATATATATATATATATATATATATATATATATATATATATATATATATATATATATGTATATGTATATATGTATATATATATATGTATGTATATATTCTATTACATTCTTTAATTTCTTTTTCTTTCTCCCTACATTTTTTCTTTTTTTCTCCTTCTCTTCTAAGCTTAGTTTATATTAGCTTTTACTATTATAATTAAAATTCTTAATACAATTATATGTTTTTTTTTAAAAAAATATCAGCTTGTTTTACCTTAGTTCTTTGACCCAGCTCGTTATTTGCAGAGTTAAGTCAAAGCCAAGTGTGTTGAAACACAGTATGGAGCTGAAAGCGGTATTTTGGAAAACATCTCATTTGCGTTAATGATTTCAGATGATGGGTACTACCTGTGGGCCCTCATGGTTTCAGGATAAATACTAGCTAGGCAAATGAGCAATCATTGATATATATGTAGTGCTTGTTTTCATCTTGGAGTAGTGTCTGCTGAATTGATTCCTCAAGGCTTTGTTAATCTTGGCTGAATCTTACCCATTGCTACAACATATTTACCATTAACGGAGCCCATCTACCAAACCTTCCTTGCCAATGGAGTAAGCCTTGGTTACGTTTTCAAGTTTCACCACAGCAGAAAAAATGCTTTTATTTATTTACAAGTAATAACAAACTGTATGCAAATAATAAGAGTGGATTCAGACATATATTACGTTGATACCTTACAGCATTCTAGGTTCTTGAGAAGAACATGGTGTGAATGTAGGCCAACACCATTTTAAGAACTGGCAGCTGTGATTTCATGCTGTTGTAATAATATCTGCCTATCCCAAGTCCTTGGGAAACACTTGATAGGTGGACAAAAATGCCACATCCAGTCTAAATATCTGGCTGATTGTGCCACCAATCATAATAGTCAAAATAACAACCCTTCCATTCAACCAATATCTACAGTATTATTTTTTCCTCTCTCTCCCAGATTCATAGCTGTTTTTCAAATCATTGCTCCCTGCAGCACTGGAGAAGCTGTAACATTTTTCGGGAACAGCATTTACAATCTAATGTTGCTTCCCATTTTACTGTCAGTAGCATTTTATTTTCATGTTAGTATTGCTCCTGCCTCAGTTTCTAGGCACACAGAATTTCCAAAATCAAATCTGACTTAAAAAAAAAAAATCTGGTATTTGTGATCTGGTGAGCATGTATTCTACCCGTGGTGTTTAGGGCCTATATTAAATTTGTATTTACTGGGGGAAAGGCACCTCTCTTCTAAAATAGTGGAAATTGGAATAACCATTAAAGGCACTTTTAGCAATATGAAAGAAAACACCTTTTGGTTTCATTCTTTATGAACAACACTTGGGGAAATCTTTTAAGGAATACTTTATTGAGGGAGCTGATGAATGAGTCTCCCCTTATAAATCAATGAAGATGAGTCTGGGTTAGTGTATACACATGGCTTGTTGTTCCCTCATCTGCCACATAGTTTGAAAGATGGGTTTATGTGGATGCATTATTTATATCATCCAGGACTTTCTAATTCTGTGAAAACCATCATGTTGTCAATAACAATAGCACTTTGACTTATGTACCACTTCATAGTGTTTTACAGCACTCTCTAAGCCAGGGGTGTCAAACCTGCGGCCCGTGGGCCGGATGTGTCATGTATTGGCCCCATCCCCACCCGGTTTAGCGAAGGGAAAGTCCCGATATGTCATATAATGCTGCATGACACACGACATGAGTTTGACACCCCTGCTGTAAGTGGTTTACAGAGTCAGCTCATTGCCTCCAACAATCTGAGTTCTCATTTTACCAACCTAGAAAGAATAGAAGGCTGAGTCAACCTTGAGCTGGTCAGGATCAAAGGAATCGAACTCTTGGCAATGTGAGCAGAGTTAGCCTGCAATACTGCATTCTAACCACTGCGCCACCATGGCTCTTAATGTCTGGGAGAAGACTACAGAAGACCTCCTATATTCCAGAAGAGCCATGCCATGTCATCCTAGTTGTGCAAAGAAACGTCTGTAAGAGAGTAACCAAGCTCAGGGAGCACCAAGGATATTGCATGTCATCTTTCTTTAAAATTGGTTCATTGGGTTTCTTTGATCTATATCTATTTAGTGGGTGTCCAGCTAAAGTAATTCTTCACCAGCTGAAGGCAAATAATAGGGTTGCCATTCTAAGAAATTATTATTATTATTATTATTATTATTATTATTATTATTATTATTATTATTATTATTATTATTATTATTATTATTATTATTATTCTGCCCTACTCCTGTAGGACTCAGGGTGGTGAACAGCCAAAAGATAAAATACATATAATACAAACATTAAAAAAAACATTTAAAATACATTAAACATTTTGGCCCAGAAAACAGATTAAAACACCCCAATTTATAAGACAAATTTAAAATTTAAGAAGCAATTCAAAAGAGAAGTTAGTCCAGGCCAACCTGCTGGAATAGGAATGTTTTGAGGGCACGGCGGAAAGCGCACAGATCCGGGATCCTCCGTATCTCTAGGGGGAGCTCGTTCCAGATGGCAGGTGCCCCCACAAAGAAGGCTCTCCCCCTGGAGGCCGCCAGTCGACACTGTTTGACCAACGGCACCCTGAGAAGCCTCTCTCTATGGGAGCGTACTGGTCGAATGCTGATACCTCAGTTATGAATGCAGTTGGAGTCACTAGTTTACAGTAAGGAAAAGTCCAATCATTCTGTAAGGATTTTCTATCTTTTCCCATAGGGATTCCAGCTTCAGGTAGGAATCACTAACACAACCAATCTTGTGTTTTACACTTCTACTCTGTTAGCACTTAAATCAATGTGCTGCAGCAGCTAGTAACCTGCTGGTATTGTAAGTGTCCTTAAATCCTGTTTCTGTGGCTACAGAATGTAGCTTTTTTTCTGTCTCTAAATATGTTGAATCAGAAAGTCTTCCCTTTTCTCCTTTCCCTGATGCTTTCCTGTACGGCTTTTGGCTTTTGGTTTTTGCTTCTCAGGAAGGAAGCTAAAACAGTTTGAATTCTTAACTTGCTAGTCCCTGGCTCAAAAGGGTCCCTATAAAAGCCTAGGAAAAGATTTTCTAAATCTCTGTTTTCTGTTTGAATTTTACATGGAGGCAGTAATCTCACCAATGTTTTCTGGTTACTTGCAATATATAGATTTGTACTCCAAAAGGCCTCAAGATATATTCTGTCTTACTTTTTTTTTTTGGCTGAGCATGTTGAATCATAACCCATGATTAGGGAAGCAGAGGTTCATCTAACATCCTAAACCAAACAGAGCAATCATATTGTAACTTATCATGATAGCCTGGTGTTCACTGCATGTTAAAATGCTGGGCTTTGGCCATTATGGTTTTTAAAGTGTGGTTTATGGTTTAATGAGTTGTGTGAACATAGCCATTTCAGTCTGGATGTTTTATCTATAGCACCTATATGCTCCTTCGTGTTTACTTTGCCAGTTCTAAACATCAAAGCAGCAAACCAGCTTACAATTAATTTGTTTAAATCTATTGATTAGGGAACTGCAAAACATTTCTGCTAATTATTATTTGTCTAAGAATATAAGCACTACTTGCTTTAATATTTAGTCTCGCTATAGGAATCCTCATGGAGTCCGCATGCTGTAGATGGATTTGCAATTCAAAGATTTTCTAGGCAGCACAGCAAAGGCCTTGGATTTCTGCTAAACTGCTGGTTAAGGAAGGCTACTTTAGGGTTTTAGTTGTATGATCCACAGCTAAATCAATATCTGATCTAAGAGTACAACCATTTAGCTAGGCTTACCCAACACATTAATGATAGCAATAGCAATAGCACTTAGACTTATATACCACTTTACAGCCCTCTTTAAGCAGTTTACAGAGTAAGCATATTGCCCCCAACAATCTGGGCCCTCATTTTACTGACCTTGGAAGGATGGAAGGCTGAGTCAACCTTAAGCCAGTGAGATTCGAACTGCTGAACTGATGGTAGCCTGCAGTCAGCAGGAGTAGCCTGCAGTACTGCATTCTAACCACTGTGTCATGTTAGAGTTGTTCCTTTGCTGCCATCTAGTGATCAACAGAACTGTTTGCAGATAAAATCTGGCAATCTACACTTTGAGTTGTTTGCCATTAGACACCAATGCTGCAACAAAGCAAATGAAATATTATACTATGGAAGGCTGAATCAACCTTGAGCCAGTTAGAATCAAATTCCTGGCAGGGAACAGTGAGTTAGCCTGCAGTACTGACTCTAACTTAGGAGCCACCATAGCTCCTAAGACAGGACAGAACAATAAGGCTCTACTACCTATACACTTTTTCAAAAATGCTCTGAGGCTTGCAGCAATGGGATTTAACGAAAAGTTTCAAAAAAATCAAAGTTAGGAAATTGTAAAATAACCACCAAACATTTAATCAAAAGAAATGTCATATAAAAGTTACATGAAACTTCCTGGTCTGGATCATATGTGTAGACAATAGGGCTAATGCCATTATTAGAGGGAGATTTGTAAGATGAATATTTAGGTATTTATTATGGGAATTATTTGCATAGAATAAAAATGTCCACAATGTGTATTGAATTAAGAGAGGGGGGAAAATGACCAAAAATCACCAAAGAGTTTGGTTGAGTAGAAATTTTAATCTTGACTTGTTGATATGTCTCTGATTTTTAATCACTATGCAGCCCCACTGCCCATCAATCGTTTCTTTAACTTTGTGAATTGGTTCAAACTTGCGTACTATAAGGTTGTGTTACTAAAATTCAAGGTATTTTATATAAAGTAGGCATGCGTGAATCCAACTGCAGTATTTGAATTTCCAAATCGATTTGAAAAATTGAATTTATTTGAGGCAGACCTTTGAGTCAGTTCAGAAAATGGATCCAGCCTGGTTATAAACTTTTTATTGATTCAGTAAATTGAAACAATTTGATTTGAACTTTGAAAGTAATTCAAAAGAGTGGGCTTTTGCATGTGCCAAAGTCTTTAAAATCTCCTAATCTTTCTAATTTCATTAGGAAGTACTCAGTTGGGTACACCTGAAGCCACACTTCAGATTGCTTCAGCACCTTGCTTTGAAAGTATAATCAAACTATGGAGTCTTTGCTGTTCTCCAAGTTTACTTGTTTGCTTGTAGACATTTCATTACCTAATTAGATGATATCATCAGTGCTAGTGAGTGTGGGATTTGCTCCTTGTTTATATCTCATGTGGGAGGTGGAGTTTAGAAGTATCTTGAAAAGGCATTGCTTTCTGCTTGATTGATTGTCTGGTATTTTCTTCCTCGTTGCTATTATTTGTAACTAAGATATCCTTTATTTTCTTTTTGAAAAGTCCCAAACGGCTACAATACCTTGGCCTTTAATGTTTTCTTCCCAAGGAACTTCTGTACTATTTCCCTTAGTTTATTGATGTTGGCCTTTCTAAAAACCATGGATGGTAACTAACTTTTTTTTTAAACCATGTTTTTTTCATTGAATTGATTGAATCACCTTCAAGTCAAACTTCTGAGTTGAAATAATATGATCTTAATGTGTATTCCTCAAGATTGCATTTATTTTCCGGAACAAGAGCAGCCTATATGTGGCTTCTTCAGAGATGCATATAGCTACTTGAGTAAAGCTTTCATGGTTTTAAGAGATAGCTAGAAAGATTCAGAAGTGTTTTTATTGGAGGAAAACATCATAAGTGAACAGGTCTTCCTTTTCTATTTATCCTCTTCCTACAAGCATGCTTCAGCCAATGTTTTTTAAAATACTTCAAGGCTATGTTTTATGGCTTTTAATAAGGATTTAGCCTTTGACATTAATCTGATGCCCTTTGCCCATTACATGTTAAACTGTAAATTAAAAAAAGATCCACTGGATGAGAAAAATAGATGTATAACACAACAGGATAAAACATTGGTTGGGTATCTATGCACATCCTGAAATTAGGCAAGGATTGAATAATAGTCCCCACAATTATTATATTAAATATGGACTTGTGGATTGAAAATATCTCAAGACCATGATGTTAGGCATCAATACTTATTTATCTGTGATTTGTCAATAATATTGCAGATGATATATTGGAGGAGGGGAAGATCATATAGTAACATAATTCCATTTCCTTCTTGTGTTATCATAGCAGGTAGTAGCACTCAGCCATCTTTTTGATTATCTGTCATCAAATGTCTGTTGATTCTTAGTAACCACATAGATAGATTCTTTCCAGGACAATCTGTTCTGGAAAATCCAGGTCCTTCAAATCTTCCAGTGTTGTATCCATTGCCTCTATAGCTTAATCCATTCACTTGGCTTCTGGAAATCAACTCCTCTTTCCTTCCACCTTCCTAGCATTAGAGCCTTCTTCAAAGAGCTTGGTCTTCATATAATATGCCCAATGTAGGGTGATTTGAACCTGGTCAATTGCACTTCAAATGAGAGTTCTGGGTTGATGATCTATTTGTTTTCTTGGCTACCCTGATATTCTCAGGAGTCTTTTCCAAGATCAAAGTTCAAAAGTGCCATTGTTCTTGGTATCCTGCTTCTTCAAAGTACAGTTTTAGGCATTTCAGAAAAGCTAAATGTTGGATAAAAGACCACTGGAAAATACTAGTGCTTTAGAATAGATGAGGAAGTAAATAAACAAATAAACAAAAATAAGAGCAAACCACTTCTGCATTGTGACAAGAAAACAAACTGGATATGTCCATATAATCCATCACGAGCTACTTTTAAATTCTGAAGTGATATATTCAGTGTTATATTACTGTTATTATTCATGCTCTAATTTGCTTCAAAATACTCTTGAGTAATATTATATTCCCTGAATTAAAATAGTGCTGTTTGTGCATGATGAGGGGGTAACTGCTGCTCTTTGTCCATCTGACAAATCTTAAGAATGGATAGGTGGTTTTAACATAGCATCTGCAAAAGAAAGCAAGTTTTAATTTGCTTTCAAACACCAGGTATTACAAAAGCTATGGGCAAGGATAGAGTGGAAAAAGTTGAAAACTACCATTCCACATGAAAATTAATATGTGGATTGGCCAATTGTACAGCTCCATAATGGAAGAGGCAGATCTTCTAAATAGGAGTTCCTATTTTCAAAGATGCATTGTTGGAGACAGTTGATAATTGTTTTCCAACCTTTTCCCAGATACTGAAGATGGAATGATCAAAGCATTGATCCTGGTGGTGCCCTGGACAGACTTATCCTACATAAATATTGTAGTCATAGACCAGAGTACATAACAGGAAAATGAAAGAAAATAACCATAAAATATAATAACTGAGAAAAGTTCAATATCCTATACCTTTGAAACAGAACATATCCCGCAAATGTAATGATAGTCCTGTGAAGTCATCTTCAGCCCAATTAAAGGGACAGTCTTTAACCTATTGCTGATGTTCAAATTTGTGCACTCTTTTCTAACTGTAAGAAAAGGGGAGAATGACAAGATAATTACACAAAACAACTGGCATTTTGATGAAACAAGTATGCAATTGTATTATAATAATTGCAGTTTATTGTAATTATATAAATTAGTTGTACCCACATAACCTATAATACATTTTTGATTTGGCATCATAGTATATAATGAGCTGACCATCATTTCCTTTAAATGCCATAATAATTGTTCATTCTTAGATTAGGTTCAAACATCTCCTCTTTCTTTCATGGACAATTATAGGTAGGCCTGGTCCAACCATAATTTAGGATGCTGTCAATTTTATAAGCACTTAAAAAGTTGTGCATTCCCCCCCCCCCCCCCATAAATTTATGAAGGTGACTTTTAAAACATTTAGCAGAGAAAAAACAAAAGTAATGCATTTACCCATCCAGATGGAAGCTTCAAAACCCAAGATTTGAATCCATGCATGTTCAGCCATTTTGTGGAACTTTTTTCAGGGTTACCATTTGTTTGTTTGTTTGATTGTTTAAGTTCTACTGCCAATCTGTTGCAACATAGTCTGCACTGCCTTCAAAATATTTAACTTAAACACATGGATATGTATTTTATCATTAATGTTTATAATATCCATTTTTTGTAAAATAAAACATGAAGAAAATGACTTGTTCTCTGTTTTAAAAAAAATCAAATATGGTTAGAAGTAAAATTAACAAATATGTTTACTCTAAAACAATAAAACACAATTTAAAAAATCGATTTGTTGTAAATTAAAACAGACCTTTTCCCATTTCTGTTTTTATCATGTTATTAATCTGTATTACAGAGGCTTAGTCAGTATTCATGGTTAAGTAAATTGCAGAAACATTACAATCTTTTGAAAAAAATGACAACTTTGCCTGGAAACACTAATTTTTGTACTGGAACCACAAAATCTTTCCCTTAGAGTTTGGAGTTATTTTAATATGTTGCATTTCAGAGGTAAGCCCTTTCTTCTTTCTTCGCCCTTAAAATGAGGGAAGGAGTAGGGTCCAGGAAAATGAAATAGAGCCTTGTGAAGAAACTTAGCAGTGTGAGTGGAACAGTGGTGAATTTAAATATTTTTACTACTGGTTCTGTTGGTGTGGCTTGGTTGGCGTGGCATGGCATGGCTTGGTGGGCATGGCTTGGTAGGCGTGGCAGGAGAAGGATACTGTAAAATCTCCACTCCAGGGGAAGGACACTGTAAAATCTCCATTCCCTCCTGATCATCTGGGACTCAGAAGATGGGGGCGGGGCCAGTCAGAATTTTTACTACCGATTCTCCGAACTACTCAAAATTTCTGCTACCGGTTCTCCACAACTGGTCAGAACCTGCTGAAACTCAGCTCTGGAGTGGAAGCTATTTGGGTCTAGCATTGGGCAAGGATAGGCAGTCACTTCAGATCTTTGATGTGTAGGTCTACTTGTTCTGGATGATTATTTATTTATTATTAGATTTTTAACCCTCCTTTAGTTCAAGGTGGTGAACAGACGTAATATTCCTTCTTCCTCCTATTTTTTTTTCACAATAACGATCCTTGTGAGGTGGGCTGGACTGAAAGAGAGTGACGGGCCTAAAATCACCCCATTGGCTTTCATGCCTAGTATAATTCACAACCACCTGGTTTCTATGCCAGCACCTTAATTGCTACTCCAAACTGGATCTCCTATTATTTTTAAAGTTTTGAGGAAGAGGCTGCTGAAGTGATTCAAGGAGCATTTGGATATGAACTGAGACAAATGGTCAGAGACCATCTTGTTAGATATAGCCATCTGGTCTGGTCTGGAAGTGGCTTACTGAATGTAATTTCATATACCACCTTTGCATAAAATTGTAATGGGCAGAAGGAATGACCCTGAGGAACAGGAGGAAGACCTGCTACAAAAACAAAGGTCAGATAAAAGAAGTTTGGGGCAGATCTATAATCTGAGAAAATGCTTCAGACAAGCCCCTGATTCTTCCCCCTTCTTCGAAGGGACTTTGGTGTCTCAGTCTGGTCTACCTTGAAGGACTGACCAAATTAAAAAGCCTGGACTAAAAGGGAGGCATTTCTGTACAAATAGTTATCAATTTACAACTATTTGCACTTCAAAAAGTGACTTATGATTATCCCCATACCAGAGGTGAAATGCTCCCGGTTTGGACCAGTTTTGCCGAACTGGTAGCGATGGCGGCTGGTAGTATGGCAGCGCGAGGCTCTGCCCACCTGCCCGGTCATCATTTTTTTACCCTCTGTGCATGACGCGCATGGGGCACATGCACTTCTGAACTGGTTGGAAGGTAAGTATATTTCACCCCTGCCTCACACTTATGACCATCTTAAAATCCCCAAAGTCATGTAATCAACATTTGGGTGTTTGACAATTGGCATGTTTTTATATCAGCTGCAGCATCCTGGAGTCTTGCGATCACCATTTGTGACATTCCCAGCCAGCTTCCAGCAAGCCATGTGGCCAGACTCACTTAACGTCCATGTAATTCACCTCACAACTGCAGTAATTTGCTTAACAATCGTAGCAAAAAAGGTCATAAAATCAGATGTGGCTCGCTTAATAAACCGCCTTGCTCAGGAAAGGAAATTCTTTTCCCAATTCTGGTTATAAATTGAGGATTTCCATGTATTGTGGAGGGTGCTGGCCTGATTCCTCCTCTTCTGGCATTACAGAAGATACTAAAAAGAGACATTTAGCCTGAACTGAGTATTCCAAGCAGCCCTTTAGTTTTCTTTTATGCCTTGACTTTATCTGTTTCTTATTTCTTTATGCACTGCCCAGAGTCCGAATGATTGGGATTGTTTATAATACCGTCAAAGAAACTAATCAATTAAACCACCTGAAGTAATGTGTTTTAAAAATTACTAAATAATTCAAAATACTGACAAGTTGTGTGCTCTTTTTTTTTTACTTTTAATTTATTTCTACTAATTCTAGATCAGTGTGGGGATGAGATGGAGTGGGTTTATGAATTAACAGTGGAAAATGTTACATAAATCAGTCATTCAGAGCTCTATGACTTTGCTAGTGTTGAAACAAAATGCAAATGGAAGGATGCATTGAAACATTGGATTAATGGGAATAATGAGGCAGGAAAAGTGGAAATTTTTGCCTTTCACTTCATGCAGCAAAATATCCTGCTTAGGCTGGATGGGAACATTCAGTAGTCATTTAGTGCTCAGAGAAATTCACTTTGCAGATGTTTGAAATACATCCAGGTCACTTTATCTTCCAGGGTTGAGCTTTGACGTTTGAAACAGATGCCAGCACTAGTAAGCCTTGCTACAAATAGTATTCATTATATATTTGGTTGCCTGTTATTCTCCATCAATTTCCAACAAAATGGATGATATGAATATTTTAATCTTGCCTTATATAAATCATACTTTGCAAATTCTGTTTGAGGACAGAACCTTTCATCTTTAGGGCTTGACTTTTTCTTCAAAAAATTCAAAAGGTGTGCATAGTTTGGCTTCCATAAGAAATGGATCAGCAATAAAAAAAAAAGGTAGAGAATATATTGTACTAACATCAGAATATGAAAAGACTTGTTTCCATGCTTTAACATTTTTCTAAAAAGTTGTAACATTATACTTGAGATCCAAAGCAAAGATGATCCCTGACAATTTGTGTCAGCTCCAATCAAAATATTTCTTGAATCATTTTAGCAGCACCTTCCTCAAAACTTTAAAAATAATATAAGAGCCAGTTTGGTGTAGTGGTTTAAGGTGCTGGGCTAGAAACCAGGAGACTGTGAGTTCTAGTTCCATCTGTAATAGATTTTTATGTTTGTCCTTTCAAGCTCTTTATCTGAGCCGCGGTGGCGCAGTGGTTAGAATGCAGTTTTGCCATCGACTGCCAGCAGTTCAATTCTCTCCGGCTCAAGGTTGACTCCAGCCTTCCGAGGTCAGTAAAATGAGGACCCAGATCGTTGGGGGAAATACGCTGACTCTGTAACTGCTTGGAGAGGGCTGTTAAGCATTGTGCTATTGCTATCATATTCATTGTTCTTCTCCAGTGATGCTCAGGTTTGGCTTTGTCCAGAACAGAATGCAATATTTTATATGCAGTTTGGCCATGCAGAAAAGAGAGAAATGATGACTTATTTTCTTTTTGACATTGTGATGTCATTTGGGGCTGTCTTATTTGGGAGTAGCATCACACTGTTGGCTAATGTTCAGCTTGATATCCACATCTTTTTCACATGTACTGCTGCCTATTGTGATTTCCCCATTCTATATTGATTTTTCTACCCAAATGTAAGAGTTCCCTTTTTTGTGCTTCTTTTCTAATGTTCCAGCTTCTCAAGACCTTTCTTCATCTTGATACTGATAGTTGTACTGGACCTGCAGCATTGCTAAGAGAATTATTTAGAGAAATTGGAAAAGTAATAACATTATTGCTAGTAAGAATTGAATTGAAGAGACATGTGAGATTTGGTTTTTTTGGAACGACAATTTTATCTGGTAATCAAAAATGACTCAATGTGTTTTTCTGTGGCATAGATTTTATGATATTTTGCAATATTAGATAATGATTAAAATTACTTTTTTAGTAAATTAATTATGGGGCTTCATGATTATAGGCCTCTTTTTTGCTGTTGTTCCTTGAAATGGTATCATTTTTTAAAAGTTTCCCATTCTTCTGTGCTTCAAAGGTGGAACTCTGATCTCCCCGTAATAGATGCCATATTGACATTGTTACCATTCCTTGTGGATATTCATGATTCATTTCTAAGAAAGATCCCAACAGCAGCAACCACTTCCTTTGAGTGAAGACCTCTGCTCCTGTTTTCTTTTTTAACTTCCAGGTTAATCTCTGTGCATTCATCCACAATGCAAACAGCTTCTTCTACTTCTTCCTGATAATTCATTTAATAATTCCCAAAAGAACAAGAGGAATTTGCTTATAAAAGACAAAGATAAGATAATCTTTATTATCAGTTTTTCTGTGAACGTGTGTGCACACACAGACACACTTATGAGAGAGAGAGAGAGATCCATTTTTATTCCAAAATTTAAAAAAGTAAGTCAACTCTTTTGTACCTTCTCTACCAATATCAACCTTTTTATTTAAACCCTGGTTCACTTGCAATATTACCCTCACTGACCCAGATGCTCCGTGGATTATAACTTGACAAACTCTCAAGCAAAATACGAGCATGCCAACATTCAAAACTTCTCACTCATTTTCCGAGTAACTGATATTCAGGGATATATTTTGCCTGATCCACAGTTTCTATGTCTGGGTAGTTATCATGGCCATCCTCCATAAATTTATCTAGGCCTCTTTTAACATAATCTAATTGGTGGCCATGTCTGCGCATTCTGATAGCCAATTTCATAATTTAATCAACTATAAATTATTAAGAAAAAGCACTTGATGTTCTCTGTCCTAAATATGACTTACCATTTATTCACTGCATTAAATCAGTGGGAGATCTCTGTGTTGCTATTCTATATTGCATCCAAGTCTCAGAGCAGAAAATATCCTTTAATGTCAGACAATGGCAATGTGTTCTTATAAATATTGAAAAAGGGCAGCTTGAATTCTTTATAGGCGTAGTTAAAACACAGTGGAAAAAATGCAGTTCACTCTATTCACAGACTCAAACATGTTTGTTTCTTGCCTGAAATTATCCTGCTAATCTGCTTTTGTTTAACTACCTTTTGGCACACATTGTTTTTTTCCAGAAATCTGAGCACATACTTCACCATTAAAAATTCCCCCTGAAATATTGAACCCCCACTGAGAAAATTATCTCAAAAGGTTAACACACTAAGGCTTAAACGTAAAATGTCAATGGACAACTCATGTTCTCCCTTCCTCTTCTCCCTTTTATTTTTTTTTAAATCACCTGCAGACTAGTAATCAGATTTTTAAGTACCAGGGACACTCCCAAACATCAGGAATATTTTGTAGAGTGGATGATTTTTGCTCCCCTCAAGTCTTATCTCTACGGAGATAAAGCTTTTACCTGGAGAAGCACTGTTTTCCTTTCCAAATTTTCCTCCATGAACTGTTCAAGACAACAAGACAATTTAAATCAATGAACAATTGTCTAGGTGAAAAACGGAGGGCAGCAAGAATTAATGAAATGCTAGCTCTCGGTTTAAGCATTGCCACTGGGGTCTGGTGTCAGTCATTGCCATTCTGGAGGATGCAATGATAGCAGCCAGGAGTGAAAAAGAAGAAAATGGGAATGCCCATCTGCTTGTCTGCGTCGCAATGTAATAACAGGGACTGAGGTGGCCTCTCACGCATTGGGTCAGTGGCTGCTTGATATTACTGCTACTAGCACGACTATTTAACATTTATTGCTTCTTCACATCAGGGGGTAATATTTCAGCAGGGCTATAGAAAAATATAATTTTAAATCATTGTTATGCCTCTGTCCCTGATGGCAGGGCACAGGTGAAAATCATTAAGTGATAAACTATGGCCAGTCAAGGCAGGTGGATGGTGATATGCAGAGGGCGGCTGCTGAGGAACCACTCAAGGAGTAGCTTTACTATAGACTTGACAGTCTGTTGTCTTGTGGAAGGCAGATGTGTTTTATGGACAGAAGAAGATTTGGCTAGAAAGTTGGGGTAGATTTCTTCTCCTGATGCCCATACATACATAAATGTGTGTTTGTGTGTATGTATACACAATCTCCTGTCCATACATACCCATATCCATATCCATATCCATATCCATATCCATATCCATATCCATATCCATATCCATTTCTATATCCTCTTTCTACTCTTCTACATTCATCATCTGAGCTGGTAGAAGTTGAAGGGATTTGGGGAGGGGTTTCCCAGATGCCCAACTTCTCCTGTCCGGTTCAGGTGAATTTTTCATCCTTTGTTTCCTTAACGACTTAGTTTCGTCTTATCTATCTCCTGAAGGAATATTCTAGACAAGATTCCTGACTTTTTATCTGCTCTGCTAATGTGCCTACTTTATCTTTAGGTACGGCAGCTTCAGCCTAGTCTCACAGTGGATTGGAGTTTCTTTTGATGAATTCAAGTCAGTGTGGACTCCAGGTGACTGCCTGATTGGTAAAAGTTTTTTTTTTAAGGTGGCTTGCCCTTGGTTGCTTCCTTGGATTGAAAGAGAGGGACTTCCACAAAGTCACCCAGCTAAATTTGTGCTTAAGGCAGGACTAGAACTCACAGCCACTCTGGTTTCTGGCCGGATGCCTTCACCAATACACCAGATTGCTTTTTCACTCCTTCTAACTCTCAGATTGATACATACAGAACTGCAGTATTAGAATAGATTTGAATTATAGATGATTACTGGAATTTTAATTTTACTAATGTTTATTTATTTTATTTATTCTAACCCTGCCCTTATTACTTTTGTAAGCAACTCAAGGCATCAAACATACCTAATATTGCTTAACGCATTGTAAGCCGCCCTGAGTCTCCAGAGAAGGGCGGCATATAAATCAAATTTTAAAAAAATTTTTAAAAATATATTCCTTCCTCCTACTTTCTTCACAACAACAACAACCCTGTGAGGTGAGCTGGCATAAAAGACTGACTGAACCAAAGTCACCCAGCTGGTTTTCATGTTTGCGCCCTTTAAATTCATGAAAGTGAAAGGGAGTGATTAGAAGGAGGGAGCACAAGTTCCTTTGGGGCAGATCGGAATTGAAGGTTTGCCTTCCTGTATTCATTTTTTAAAAAGTTCCCGAGTTTGCCAATGACAAATTACAAATTTGGCTTCCCTCAGCAACCACCTAGAACTTCCCTAGAAATGGTTACAGCGGTTAGCCTGGGGGGAAAAAGGCGGGAAATAAAATACACTTACTTTTGCAGTAAGTAAAAAAAAAACACTTCTCAAATCTAAGGGCCAGCATTTAGCTCAATGTTACTTGTTAAGCAATGTTTTGTAAACTGCTGTATAAATTGAATTAAATTGGCAGGATTATCTGTAAAAAATGTAACATCCTAGTAACTTGCAGGGGGTGGGGAGTCTAAAATATGGTGAGAAATGATCTCGCTTCTTATTTGCCTTCAGAATTCCTCTATTATTATCCCCAGTCACTCTTTGTTGACAACACTGAAAGACTAAAGGAGTGAATGCCCAGTAATATCTTCTGGTGGTATCTATTATCTCTTAATTTTAAAAATGGCCTAAAGTGCTGCCATTTTAAGGGCGTTGGGCATTATGAGATGTAAGGGTTGAGATCTGATAGACTTAAAGTTGGGGTACAGTACTTTTTGAATTTGATGACTGCTGGAATGTGTAAGTGTCCAAGTTTCAGCATTCTGCTTGTGAAGTGTGCTTTTATCTATTGTGTAAAGAATAATTGGTTTAATTATCACTCACATTAGGCAACATATCATGCAACATAGCTCCTTTATAGATATATTCCTCTGTTATTTGGAAACTTACATAATGACTACATTCATAGAATATGTTATGTTGTGCTACCCACCACTCATCATATGTTCCTCATGAAAATGCCAAGAATGTTCTCAATATATACAATTGCTTGAACACATGGTCTTTGTGCCCAGTGGAAAAAATGCAAACATAATTTTTAATTTTTGAGCTGAAGAAGCTTCTTGGATGAGAAGTGGAATGTATTCAGAGGGGAAAAAAAAAAAACAGAAGGTCCAGTTGCCTCTTGAAAAAGCACCTTTGGGACAACCATGACCTGGATGACTGAGAATCTCCATAGCAGTGGTAGGATTCAACTTTTTTTACTACTGGTTCTGTGGGCGAGGCTTGGTGGGCATGATACTGTAAAATCTCCATTTCCTCTTAATTAGCTGGGACTCGGGAGGCAGAGAATAGATGAGGACCAGGCCAGTCAGAATTTTTACTACCGGTTCTCCGAACTACTCAAAATTTCTGCTACCCGTTCTCCAGAACTGGTCAGAACCTGCTGTATACAATCTCTGCTCCATAGACATAATTTTTAAGACAAATATACAATTTATGTACATGAAGTATACAGATATTGAACTTGTTATCATTATATCTTCATGTTATATTCATCATGCAGAAGTCAGGAGTTAGAGCCCATCACTGTGAAGTACTTCCAAAGGATGTGTAGATTGTCAGTATGAATCTAAGCTGCATTTTTTTGGAGCATTATTTTCAGTCCATTTGTAGAGATAGGTGCAACAGATTCTTTTTTAAAGTTTAAAAAAAACGGTGTTAGCTTTTTCTTGCAATTTTCTCTAATTTATGGGACTTTTGAAGCCATATTGTGCAAAGTTACAATAAATATCATAAAACATCATATTTATACAAATTTTCCTGATGTAGACCTTTTAGGTACATTTATATTATTTAGGTATAATACATTTCACTGAGACAAACTTGTGTTTATAATTTGGTTTTATTATCCACTGTCGGAAACTATAGCTGTGCAATAACCTAGAATTTACTTAGGAGGAGGAGTTTTAGAACATGGACATTGTTTTCCAGCAGCATGGGGAGCTACTGTGAGGAGACTTTCCTTCTAGCCACAGTAGCTTAGAAATGATGCCGCTGCTTTTATGAGTTACAGACAAATGTTGTGTTCCTCTGTATTCTGAAGTACGGTAACTTTTCTAAATCAAATCCAAAGCATTGCACAGCTATTTTGAAAAGGTGTTGTTGTTTTAGGTATCTTTTTCACAAACCATTGAGGGAATATGTGTACTTTTCATGAGAAAGAATGATATACTAGTGAGACTACTAGGCATAAAGTTGGAAAACTACTAAAATAAATGGAGAAGTGAACTGTGAAGATGATAAAAATCGCCAAGTTGACTTCTTTGATTAGGGAAGGAACAATTGCTACGTTTATAAAAGGCTGGTAACTCTTTATGGACTTTAAAAAAAAAAAAAGCAAAAATGAATTGGTGATTTCAGCAGTTATTGATTAAAAGTGGTTGTTTATGAGAAGAAGGAAACCATGTTATGTAATCTGGGAGGGCAGAAATTGTATTAATCATGTTTGCAATTGCTGGAGAGAAACTTGGAAGTTGCTTTTTAAAACTTTTTTTTTTGCTTTAACTTTTACTGTTTCTCATACTTTTCTTATACTTTTTCATATCTTTTTCTGTTTTCTAACTTTCTCTTTACAATTCTGTAGTTTTTAATCATGTACAACATTCTTGGCTCTTGGATTAGATTCTATGGGAGACTAGTCATATCCAAAGGAGTGGAGATGGCATTGCAGCAGTTAACAGTGGCCAGGAGTGAATTCTGGTTGGCTGAGTCTCTCTGGATAAAGGAGAGCCAAAGTGATCACCTATTTTCACCCCAGATATCTGCTCCTCATGAGGAGACTATGGCAATCAAAGGATCTTGCCATCTTGTGCGTACAGCAGTGGGGGATGAAGGCGAGATAGTGTGCTCATAATTACAGCACAGTCTTTTTAAGGACATTAGCTTTGCTCAAAGTCTCATTTTCTTAATCACTTTTAGATGTAATTAATATACAAGTTAAAGAGAGGCCTTCGAACCAACAGTAGAAAGAAAATAACCACCCAGTGAGTCAGCCTTTCCTCCAGCTTACAAAAAGAAAAGAAGAAAATGACATCTTTAAAGACCTTAAATTAATAGCAAAAGGCTTACGGAAATTTTGATTTAAGAAAGTTATAAATGGGTGGGTGGGAGGGAGGGAGGGAATAAATTTGAAAGGTTAATATTTTGTCAAAAGTGCTTTTGATATTATTTAGAGCTAACTTGATAAAAAGATCAGGCATTTCTGTGAATGTTGATCATTTAACATCAAAAGGAAAAGGCAGTGGGATTTACAAAACAAAGAGATAAATGTAATATGAGGTAGACTGTGTAGTAAGATTACAAAGAATTTAGCTTTCGATAGTTTTCATATCCACGGTTAAGAAAAAAGATTTAAGGTAGATAACAAGACATTTGTAACTGAACTTCAGAAGACAGAATTTGGAGTTGAGTATGTACAAAAGATGAACATGGAAGTGCTAAAATATATAAACCTTTACTGAAATTTGAAGAGGAAAAAGAATAAGTAAAAGGGCATATGATAAAATGGGCTAAGAACTTTGGATTTAATGTTGGTAGAATGGTAGGAAAACGTGGCTGAAAGGATTGAAATATATATATATGATGTTACAGCTTAAAAAGACAATTTTTATAAAGCAATGTACCATTGATCCATGATTACAGAAAAATTATATACCCTGTTTCCCCCAAAATAAGACATCCCCTGATAATAAGACCAATCAGGCTTTTGAGCACATGGCAATAAGCCCAAGCACTTATTTCAGGGTTCAAAAAAATATAAGACAGGGTCTTATTTTCAGGGAAACATGGTGGAATGAGGGGGAAATGCCTTCTTTTTCCATCTGGTGTATTTAATTAAAAAATTAATCTTATTTAATTAAAATTAGATTAATTTTATTTATTTATTCTCTTCTGACACGAGTCTTATAATTGTTTCACCTCAAGTAATGATCTGATTCGGAAGTGACTCACATTGAAGCATGAGGCCAGTCCATTCATTGCTAATCAGAATACCATCAGTATTTAAAATGTTTATTCTGTATTTTCTCCTAGCTGCGGAAAATCTCTCCAGTCCCAGCAACATTAACACATGGGAACAGTACAGAACAATAACAGGACTTTCATATGACCTCAGGATTTTAAATTGTTTAGCATAGCATATTTGTGATGTTTTAATAAAAGGTATAGCATGAATGATTTCCCCACCTCAGACAAGGTGAGGTAGGCAAGGCCCCTTGAATGGTGATGAGGAAAAAAAGAAATAAGGTGGAAAGACTTGGGGACTGAAATGTGACACTCATCTATTCTTTAATCTTTCATAAGGCTTTGACTCTTCTGTAACCTTTGTTGAGACGGCACACAAAGTCACAGTACTGTACACGTCTCCTGTCACTCTCCAAGACACATATTGCAATGTTTATCTTTTTATCCATATGCCCTGTGTGTTTTCATGTGAGTACTTTTATAGCTGGCTTTTCCTCACAGCTGGCTTTATTCTCTTTGACACTGTGTTGTACTGGCACAGCTTTGTGACAGCTGCAAAATATGTTTCAGATGACATGTTTGACTTTGGTGACATGACAAGGAAAATAATTTAAAGTTTCTCCTGCTTGAACAGAATACTTAGCAGGTCATCAGTAACTACTGGATGATAGAAACTGCTATTTGGGATCCAGATGAATTCTGGAAGGCATCTTGGGGGGTTCTGTATTAATGAAATAATCCAAGAATTTGATGTCTACTTATATTATGGATATGTTGTATTTCCTAACTCATGTGCTGAGAGCAATTTTCTTCCTCTTTTACACTAGAGCAAACTACACATGTAATATTATAATAGGTTAATTCTTCTGACAGGGGGGAAAAGTTACCTCCGTTTACAGCAGATGGCAATGAGTAAAAGTCAGTTTCCATATTATTTTTTCATGATGGTGCCAGCATTCCCAGAATAATTTAATCACTCCGTAACTGGAAAAAAAAATCTGTATACATGCAGTTTTTAAAACAAAACTATATCCATTCTTATGCATGAGGGAAAAAGGCACTTTTGCAATATTTTCAGTATGCTACATTGTGCATTTTACAGAGCTTGGATAAATTTTATTTTTAATTTATTTCACTTTATTTCACTTGTGTTAAGCTCACAACCAATGTTGTGGGTTATTGAGCAGGGTACCCTTTGAATAAATGCATGAAAAGTGACTGGGAGTGGTTGTGAACAATCACAGTCAACATACAAACTCACTGAGTTGTTGTAGTCTTTTACTTTTAGAAAAAGTAAAGCAAAGTCCAAAAACAATCCAAGTCATACACAGATAAGATGAAAGTTAAAAGATCAATTCAGGGATATTTGAAGTACAAAGTCTTCTTACCAGTTGTAGTCATACAAAATAAAACAGTTCTTCTTGAGTTTCAAAACAGGAATAAGTTCAATATCAAAACATTCAATAAATAATAGAAAGCAACATGTAGCTATGATCAAATGGTGATCATGCAGAGAGATCAGGTAGAGAGTTACAGCAAATAAGCAGGTAAAATGGTGTAGTATCCACTCAGGCCATTATCCTGACTTCCCTTAAGTACATTGGCTACAGAGCTTAGCCAATCAGTATACAGGATGATGCAATACAGTCTTAAAGCAATATAATACCTTCCTGACTGCAAACATACATTGTTGGTTTATATATAGCCTGACCAACTAGTTAGACAAATAACAATTTGTATTAACAATGTTCATATGTGATACAATGGTTCTCAAATACATCTTTTAGCAGCATGTGCGGAACTGAATTATACAGTGCTTCCCTTAACAATAAAAATAGTGGTCCACCTAGTAGTATTGTTCCTATAAGGAAACTACTAGATGACCGATACTGAGTGGTGTACAATTAAAACATAAAAGTCATATAAATATTGCATTCCAATAGGAGGCCCTTAAAATAGGAATAAAATAATTAAAATTGAAAAGTTGGGGGTGGGCCTTCAGGGTGCTAGCCAGCCTCATATCTGTGTGCTCCTCTGCAAGGCAGGTCTTCAAACACTTCTGAAAGGTCAGGAGAGTGGGCACTACTCACGTCTGGGGGGAAGAATATTCCAAAGGGCAAGGGTGATCTCAGAGAAAGCTCTTTCTGAACCCTACCATTCAAAATTCTTTTAACTGATGGGGTCCATAATATATCCTCCCTGCCTGACTGGATGGGAAGTGCCGATGTAATGGGAAGAAGACTGTTCCACAGTAAAGTTATTGCCAGTGGTGGGATTCAAAATTTTTTACTACTGGTTCTGTGGGCATGTTGTGGCCCATCAGCGACCTGCAAGGATTGTGGCTGATCCTGACGAGGAGGAGGCTGGTGTGGTGTCGCACCAGCAGCCTGCGCAGCCAGCGCTCATTTCAGACAGTAAGGAGGCTGAAGAGGATGTGGTGCCAGAGGCAGAGACTCAGCCAGGGCCTTCAGAACCTCCAGAGGCTCCTTCAAGTGGAGAGAGCAAAGTGGAGGAGCCTCTTCTCAATGCTCGAGCACACGGGGCTGCCAAAAGGCAGGAATGGCTACTCAGGAGGAGGAGGAGGTCTCCTCGAGAGTAAGGCTTGAGGATAACTGGCCACTCCCTTAGCCTATTCAAGTCACATGCCATTAGTAAGTTTCTTGCTGAAAACAACTTGTAATTATCATCAGAGCATTTTTGGAAAAGTTATCGTATCTTGTTTTCTGGGCTGGTTGCCAACCTTTGCCGGACTTTGGTTTATTCTTGCTAATTAATAAATTTGATAAGGACAGTTGGTGTGTGTCAATATCCTATATACCTTCTCCAGGGGAAGGTTACTGCAAAATCCCCATTTCCTCCCGATCAGCTGAGACTCTGGAGGCAGAGAATAGATGGGGGCGGGGCCAGTCAGAGGTGGTATTTACCAGTTCTCCAGAACTGATCAGAACCTGCTAAATACCACTTCTGGTTGTTGCCACCTAACAGATATTCAGATTTTTGCAGCCTATAAGATCTGTTAGCCCTGCTGATAGTAATCTATGACTTGGATATTTCTAAGTGTAATGTATAATGACTATAAATGTCGTACTGAGGACCTAATGGTCTAAGGCTGGGAGTGTGAGAAAGACATAATTTTTATATTCATCAGATGTCAAATGACCTATTAATGATAAGACAGGATATGGCAACTAGAATGACATGTAGCCTGTTGAACAATAGAGGTCGGGATCCTTCCTATGCCAGGCAAGGATTTGTTTAAATTTCACAGTATTTTTGTGAATGTGCGTATATATATATATATCTATATTTGTTGCAAAAATGACAATATGGAAATGGCTATAAATGGAACATATTGAAGCTTAGAAGTCTATGCTTATGGTGGGTTGTGTAATCTGCAAATCAGAAAGGCTGTCAAAGTCCAGTAAAGTCAACATTTTTGGGGGGTTTTAGGATGCACTTGAATAATCTCCTGATCCAGGGTGGAGACCAAACTTTACAGACTTTTGGAAGGACTCTTTACTCCAGAAATGACTTCTTGTTCTGGTAATTTATTTCACAATTTTATAATTTTTTAATTATAAAATTGGGAGGGAGGGAAGGAGGGAGGAAGGAAGGAAGAATTATTTTTCTAATAATCAAAATCACAAATTGTAAGTGCATACTTTTTTCTGTTTCATTCACAATATCTACTGGTACAAGTGGTTTCCATCGACCATAAATGTAGATACTGTTGTTTATCCAATCAAAACAGTTAGTTTTAACCATTTCTGCAAGTTCCATCATATTCACCAACCATTCCTCCACCGTGCGTAGTGTTAAATCTTTCAAATTTTGAGCATACTGTATAATAGTCCCAATGCAATTATCATATTCAGTATAAAAACCAAGCTCCATTACTTTTTTCTAGTTGCCTGTCCATTAGTCCTAAAAGAAAAGTTTTTGGATTCAGTTGTACTTTGACCTTTAAAATCTACATGTATTTGTATTAAAATTGTTGTGGCTTTTTACATACACACCAAATATGATAAAATGTCCCTTCATGTTATTCACATTTCTAGCAAAAATTTAAAATGCCTTTATAGAGATTCTAGACACTTTCTCTGGTGACAAATAATCATACACAACATTTTGTAAAAAAATTATTTGAGGCTACAATATAAAGGAAAGTTTAGTTCTTTCAACCACATATTTTCCTGTTGGTCCTTTTGTATATTATAGCCAAAATGTTGAGCCATACTTTGCTTTACTTAACTCTTGCTTTGTCTCATATTACAGCAAAAGTTTATATATTTTAGCAATGACGTATTCATCATTAATACATAATTCTATTTCAAATTCCATTTTAAATTTGTTGAAAACTGTAAAATTTTCTCTAAATAAATAACATAATTTATAATAAATTTATTAATATATAAATAAATAACATTATTTTACAATCTCTTTGGGAAAATTTTAATATATCTTGGTAGATTAGCCATTTATGTTTGTTTATCATTTCTCATCTATAAAATGCTTCTTGTGCTGAAAGCCATAAGCATGTTTTCAGACAAATACTCCATACTCTAAGAATAGCCCATATAACATAATGAGTTGTAATGTCTTCATGTACCTTAACTTTGTCATAGCATAGATATTTGTGTCCCGCAAATCTCAAATCATGATCTTCTAAATCTAGTAACCTTCTGTTTCTTAACAACACCCACTCTTTCATCCATACTAAACAACAAGCAGCAAAATATAGTTTCAAATATAGTTTCAAATCTGGTAAACTCAATGCTCCTCTTTCTTTTGCATATTGTAATGCCTTATATTTAACTTGTGAGTTTTTTTTCTCTAGCCATACAAATTTAGATGTATCCTCCTGCCGTATCAAAATGATGCATAACATTTTTGTTTTGACAACTGATGTACAACTTTAATCTTAAATACAGAAATTCTGCCCACCAATGACAATTGTACCTTGCCCCATCTTGACTTATCTTTTTTAACTTCATACTATGTCTTGACATAATAGTTTTGAAATAACTTGCAATTCGTATTTGTTTAAGTTATACCCCATTATTTTACCTTTTTCTCAATCTTGAAATCTGTTTTATTCATTAGATGTGCTTGGTTTTATAATTTCATATGTTTTATTAACATTTCTTCTTTTTGTCTTCTGGTTATTAATCTTGAAACATGCTAATAACCTATTTTTTTTAATTTACTCATTATAGGTTCAATACCCTTTAAAGGGTCTGTCAAAATTAAAACCAAGTCCTCTGCAAAAGCTCTTAACTTGTATGACTGATTCTTAATATTTACATGGGCAGTCCTCTCATTCTACCTTATAATATTACAAGAACTAAAATACACAAGAGAAAAGATAGTGGACAACCTTGTTTTGTTCCCCTTTGTGTCTTATATGGCTTAGTTAAGTTTCCATTAATGATTATTTGCATTATTTGTGAAATGTAAATTAATTTCATCAACTTTATAAAATTCTCTCCAAAATATATATCTTCCAAAACCTTAAACAAAAAAAGTCCAATTCAAATTGTCAAAGGCTTTCTCTGCATCTAAAGAGATCAATATGGCTTGGGGTTTTTTTTACTGTTGTTCCAAATGTTCCAAAATATTCAACACAGTTCTAACATTATATTTCAGTTAAAGCCCCACATTGATCCTCATGAATAAATTCTTGCAAAATTATTTTCAGCCTTTCAGCTAAAATCTTTATAACAACAGCTTGATTAATAGTATTGGTCTGTTATTGAAGTCAATAACTGATTGGTCTTCAAGAATATTGGTGTGTTATTGAAGTCTCTCTTTAGATATCAACATTAAGTTGGCCTCTTTCCAAGTCTCTGGTATGCTTTCCCCCTGTAAAATATAATTCATCATATGACGGTGATGGCCAGGGGGGCTTTTTATCAGGGGGGCTTTTTATCAGGTTCGTCTGATACGCCAGTTGCGTCCCTTTCTGGATCGGGACTCCTTATGCACATCACTCATGCCCTGGTCACTTCTCGCCTGGACTACTGTAATGCTCTCTACCTGGGGCTCCCCTTGAGGAGCACCCAGAGGCTCCAACTGGTTCAGAATGCGGTCACGTGGGTGATTATGGGGGCGACTTGGTGCTCCCATGTGACACCTCTCCTGCGCGAGCTGCACTGGCTTCCAGTGGTCTTCCAGGTGCGCTTCAATGTCTTGGTTCTCATCTTTAAAGCGTTCCATTAGGGCCTGGGTACTTATGAGACCACTTTCTGCCACCGATAACCTCCCACTGGCCAATTCGCTCTCACAGAGAGGGTCTCCTCAGAGTGCCGTCGGTCAGGCAATGTCGACTGGTGACCCCCAGGGGGCACCCGCCTTCTGGAATGAGTTACCCCCGGAAATACGATTAATCCTAGACCTCTGTACTTTCCACAAGGCCTGAAGACCTTTCTATTTCAGCAAGCCGGGCTGGCTTAAAGAAGATTTAAATGGGTTAATTTTAGTGAGGGGTTTTAAATTTGGGAAAGCCAAAATTGATTTAATTATGTTTTAAATTATTTTAACTTTCATATTGCTTGTATTTTAATTTTTGGTTGTTCACCGCCCTGAATCCGTCAGGAGAAGGGCGGTATACAAATTAAACAAACAAACAAACAAACACTTTGTGAAGGTTGTAAAAGTTCATTCTCAGAATCTTATAATACAGATTTGATAGTTCTTCTAGTCCAGGCATCTTTCCTGGTTTGCTTTTTCTAATTGCTTTTTGGCACTTCCCATATCATTATAGGCCCATTCATAAATTATCTTTGTTCATCTGTAATCCTCAATAGATTTTGTTGTCAAAAATCTTCATCTTTGACTTAGACTTACAATAACTTTATTGTCATTTTGAATGTACACTAATTGACATACATTAAAATGAAATTGTATTGCATACAGCTCTCTATTTTATACAAGAAATATCCTTTATACAGGTTAGAATAATTTTGACAAATGCTTTTGTATGGACGTATCCCTGACTTATAATTTCAATGTCATTTTCTTTTCTTTCTTTTCACTATTTAGAAATAAGCCCTTTTCCAAGTTTATTCACAAATTGCTTTGTTTTGCATAACTCAGTTTTATTTCCATTTATCTTATTGTTAACATAGATAACTGTTCCTGTAAAATCTTAATTTGATGGGAAATAGTTTTATTCCCTCCCTCATTCCTTAACTCTTCTTTTTATTTAATTCAAAATATTTTATATTTTCTCTTGCCCCTTCCTCTAAACTTTAAAATTATATCAGATATCCTCTA
Source organism: Masticophis lateralis (assembly GCA_030761175.1). Taxonomy (NCBI): domain Eukaryota; kingdom Metazoa; phylum Chordata; class Lepidosauria; order Squamata; family Colubridae; genus Masticophis; species Masticophis lateralis. Next base: position 129,659,127 of record JAUDYJ010000003.1, read on the forward strand.
ATAAAAGATTTACTTGTGACCATCTAATCTGTAGAAAAAACCTTTCAATTTCTTTTTACAATCCTCAACAACATTTTTGTAGCAACTCTTTAAGCATCCACCTGAAATAAATAGATTTTATTTTCTAAATCAAATTCACAGGGTTATGATTTGACAAAATATTTGATAAAATCCCTACTTGAAAAATTTTAGTTGCCAAGTTTCTTGAAGTCCAAATCATATCTATTCTTTTTTTTAAAAAAAAAAATCTATATCTTCCTGGAAAATAGGTATATGCCCTTGAATTACCAATCTTCTTCAGTCTGTTTCACAATTTTAAGACCTATTATGCCAATGTACATTTTTGGGGGCCAAAAGCCCTACTAAGCAGGTATATACGAAAGTATGAAGGCTATTGCTTAACGCATTGTAAGCCGCCCTGAGTCTCCAGAGAAGGACGGCATATAAATAGAACAAATAAATAAATAAATAAATAAATAAATAAATAAATAAATAAATAAATAAATAAATAAATAAATAAATAAATAAATAAATAAATAAATAAATAAATAAATAAATAAATAAATAAAGTGACTTTTCTTTTTACAGGTGATTGCGTATATCCCTGCATGTGTTTGTTTATTGGTTGGTTGGTTGGTTGGTTTATTTGTTGCATTTTTGTGTCACCCAACTCCCAGATGGGACCCAGAGGAGACTGACTCTGTGGGATCTTACTGGTCATTGGGAGCTATGTGGTAGAAGGCGGTCTCAAATTAATTCAAAGGGCAGGTTACACATTTGTGCATTAAATAATAGACTAGAATAACAGAATTAAAAAGTTGGAAAGGACCTTGAAGGTCTTCTGGTCCTTGCTGAATGCAATGTCTCTCTGATCTGTGGATCATTCTCTTCTGTCTCCTTCAAGAAATAATTAGAAAGAACATTCACCTCTGAATCCTGAAAAACTTACGTTTCTGCTCTGTGCTTTTCAGCAATCTCAGTAAGGACATTCAGATGAAAGAAATGATGAGTAGGAATTTTATTAATATATATATATAAATAACATAATTTTACAATCTCTTTGGGAAAATTCTAATATATCTTGGTAGATTAGCCATTTATGTTTGTTTATCATGTCTCATCTATAAAATGCTTCTTGTGATGAAAGCCATAAGCATGTTTTCAGACAAATACTCCATACTCTAAGAATAGCCCATGTAACATAATGAGTTGTAATGTCTTCATGTACCTTAACTTTGTCGTAGCATAGATATCTATGTCACCCAAATCCCAAATCATCATCTTTTTGAATCCTGAAAAACTTATGTTTCTGCTCTGTGCTTCACAGCAATCTCAGTAAGGACATTCAGATGAAAGAAATGATGAGTAGGAAATGATCTGAGAAGGGGCCAGAGACAGCAAGATATATAACTATTTGTAGCCAAAAACAAGCAGCTGCATCCCAAAGGAGATGACTCTACAGAGTTCTTTGGTTGTTAGCTGTTGTTAGAAATAGTTACGATATCATCATATAAGTGACAAGTAGCACAAGTTATTAAAATAACAGTTGCACGGCATTACATGAAATCAGTGCAAAATGAGGGTTAAATTATTCCTATCATTTTAACGGAAGTCACAGCAGAGGTCAATCGAAGTGCAGAGCAGATTAGTTTTGACAATAAAAGGAAGACTGTTTTTGTCAATCTACTTGATATGAAGATTCTGTCATATTTTGCTGTAGTTCTCTCACTGTCTTAGAAGCCTGACCTGATTTTTCTTTTAACGTGCACAAACTAGTTTATAGCAGTCATATGCCTATTGCCTTGTTCAATATTGTTTATAACTCAGTACAGAGAGTTTATGGAACTCTTTTTCTTGTGGGATGCATTCCACTTTCTTGAGGTATTTTGTTAATGGAGTTGAGTAGATGTAAAAGAGGTATTCCTTAGGATGTTGTGTAAATTAGGGCTGCAAAAACTCACATGGTCACCAGATACAAGCAAAGTGATACAGAAAACTAACTCTTCAGACATTTAGGAGGGGGTTTTTTTTGTCTGTGTGTTTGGTGTGTGTGTGTGTCTGTTCCAATCAGTTGCCAATATTTTTGCAGCATAGATTTGGTAGTCCTAGTAAATCTCTATAATTGTAATCCCACTTTTGTATTTGCTAAATAATAGATGAATTAACTATTCTGAAGGATGGGTATTATTCATGTGGAAGCATGAAATATGTGCTCTATATTCATGTGGTTTAGGTGAGTGTAACAGAGGATATGATATCATATTTAGAATCATTAAATCATAGGGCTGGACAAGAATTGGAAGTCTTCTAATCCAACCCCTTACCCAAGGCAGGAATCCAGTTTGAGACTCATCAGGGCCAGATCAGAGGGAAAGAGAACACTCCAGAATCCCTTCAGCAACAGTGTTTGAGCTGATGTAGATAGTCCTTTTTTAAGGTCATTTGGTGTGGATTTTATGCTATGTGAGGGTCTAGTCACAGTAACAGAATCATACAATGGACCTTGGAGTCTTCTAGTTCACCACCACCACCCACTCCACTCAGGAGAGACTTGTTCCAAAGTGTTTGCTATTCAATCTTAAACACCAGTTGCTTCAGTGGATTATATGATCAGATTGTTAATATATTTCCTTGATGTCTACAGAGGGAACAGGATTGCATTATTTCAAATTGCTACATAGATTATACTGAAAGTCTCTAAAGATTATCTGCTGTGTGCCAATTTTAATGAATGACATTTGTCTTTCCTGATTAGGTCCATTATTGTCCCCTTTAGTCTTTTTACCAACCTATTAGTTCGATTTTTCATATCCCGGTATAAAAGAATTTGCCAACGAGGTGGTCACTTATCAATTGGTTTACAATACAATTTGCAATTTAGAAATTTGAAAACTGTAGTTTCATGCATGAAAATTAATGGTGTTAAGTCTAAGAAGAGCATTCTAAACAAAGCTAGACTAGAAAAAGTTTTGTTTGTTCTTTCCACAGCTGCATTGAGGAGTACTCCAATGTGTACTGGAGAAAACTGAAACACAACGGTGATTTTGTCAATGCATTTTTATGCACCAATTGGACATTCCTTATTATTAAAAAATTATCACATGTCTGTGCAGTAACTATTACATTCAAATTAAAATGTGTAGAAATAATAACAGTATAAACAATTTGGCTCTGGGGATGATTAGAGCTGAACTCTCAAAAATATGAAAAAAAATTGAAGAAAGATGTTGTAGGCTGAGTAAAGTTTGTCATACACTTGTATAGGCTTTTCACATTTATTGTGCCTGCTGTAAATATAATTTGCATTATTAAAATTATGTACGTGCTTGCATGGGTGAATAGCTCCCTCAAGGCAGTTTACAAAATTAAAAGCATAAAGAATTACAAAAACACCACTAATATAGAATGCAAAACGTTCAATACCAGCAATAAAAAAGCAAATTTATTAATACTTTAAAGTACAGACCAGTATCAGTCAATTAACAACAGTTTCACATAATCAGGCTTTAAGACAGTTTTTAAAACATGTAGTGAGAGATCCCAAGAGCAATGAAGTTCAACAGCAAGAAGCTTCAGTTGAAAGGATCTCATTTCGTGTCGATTAATTTGATGAATATTATCAGTAGGCATCCAGGCAATATCTCTATGCAATATGCAAGATCTGGGCAAGTTCATTTGGGAAAAGGTAGTAAAAATAACAATGCCAGAAACCATTTAGGATTTTAAAGACTGGATTTGTACAATATGTTGAACCCCAAAGATAGCTAATTATACTTTGGGATAGTAAGTTCTACAAAGCTCAGCTCAAAGCGGCTTTAATGGCAGCCCAACAAAAAGCACACCACAACAATTCAACTTTAAATACAGGGTAGTGTTGCTAAGGTCTCTTAGTTATTGTCATTGCTAAGAATGACTATAGCCAATATAAACTGAGCAAATTTGATCATGGTTTCTACCTGCTGTTCTAGAAATAGCTATGAGCTCAGGATAACCTCCAAGTTGCAGATCTATTCCTTCTGGGAGAATGTAACTCCATTCAGAATTAGTATAAATGTTCTCAAAGATCACAAGTTTCTGGACAAAGAGCCCCTGTGTATTGCTAGGATTCAATTGTACTTGTTTTGGTTCATCCATATCCTTATGGATTCCAGATATAGTATATTGATTTATTATCTGCCATCAAGCCAATGTCAATTGTTAGTGGTAGCATCCTACCATCTGAATATCTTTTTCAAAGCTTTCTTTGCTACCCAACCAAGACTACTATCCAGCATATTTCTTGTATGGCACTATCTTTACTACTGACACATTGCAAAGAGGCTATTCAAGGAGCATACCCTGGTTCTTTGTTTGTTGCCAAATTAGTCCATTGATTCATCCAGGTTAGTGTTGTCCAGAATGATTGGATTCACATGTCATGTTAAACTAAAACATATTTGGTTTGACAAACAAAATGTAGTAGGAATCCAGCAACTGTTTTCTTTAAAAAAAAAAGTGTAGAATGTCTAAACCCAGCCAGATGGGTTTATTGAAGAAATCATAGGTTAACAAACTGTATTGGCACATTATATGAATGTGTCTATTGAATGATGGTGCCTTCAGGCATGAGAAAGACATTTCAGTCCTATTGGGAAGTTTTGCATACTCCATCACTGCTTCCTCACCATACTCAAAGCCACTTATAATATAATATGCTATAATATAAATCATATTTTTCAATCAGGAATCATGATAATTAAACAAATTTTAAGATGGTTTGGTTTTCTTTTGCAGACAAGCTGTGTTTCTTCTAAACTGTGTTTCAGCAATTGCCTTAAAATATGGGTTTTTTTCCTACTTTTGCTTAGCAAAAGTAGGAAAACTGGGTGATTGATGACTTCTTTGTTTTATTGGGATATTTTAGCCTTCTGTCTCAAAAGGGAAAAATGCTTTAAGCATTAAAAAAAAAAAGACAAGAATCAAACCTTCCTCTCTCAAAGGATTTTTGTGCTGTTGAGGCTAAACGTGAAAACCCTAGGTGAGTGGCAATCAGTGTAACAGCTCAGGAAAGGTTTTCCAGTACCCAAAAAAAAAAACCCCCTCAAATTAATCAAGAAGAGATAGATGATAGATAGATAGATAGATAGATAGATAGATAGATAGATAGATCCTCATGCGATGATCCTTCTGTATTATTCACCATGAGCATAAACATTCAGCAATACAGCTGTTATATATCATTTGTTTCTTCTTTCTTTCTGGTAACAAATACTTTTTATTTTCTTCAAGAGGATCTCTTTAGAAACAGACTTTAAAGATGTCCACTGAAGAAAGATCTTGAATGGTTATTCTTCTCTTTTTTAAAAAAGAAGTAACTTGGAGGAGGAAGAAGAGGCAGAAGCATATGTACATACTGGGATTAAATTTAGTTACTAAGGTTTGAACTCAATTCCAAGCCTTATTCCCAGTTTGGTATCATATGGATACTTTGGAGGTAGATACCTTCTGGGTGCTCACACTTTTTATTGAAAAGAGATTGCCATGAAGGGCCATTTCATGCAACATATTAGGACCAGCAAATTAGCGCCATCTTTTCAATAGCTTATCTTTATCCCTAATTTATATTGGCATATTCACCCCATTATCTTGAGCTGTAAAAAATTCTAGGACAGGCTGAATGTCTATGGAGATTCTCAGTCAGAAACTGAGCAACATGATATATGCAGTACAATGCAGTGAGCCATGTGCAAATCTATACATTGGGGAAACAAAGCAACCACTTCATAAATGCATGGCACAACACAGACAAACAAACCCCTCAGGACAAGATTCAGCAGTCCCTGCATTTAAAAGACAACGGTTATTTTTTTGAAGACTGCAAAGCCCACATTTTGGACAGAGAGGACCACTGCTTTGAAAGAGGGGTCAAAGAGGCCATCAATGTCAAAATTGAACAGCCCACCGTCAAGAGAGGGGGAGGGATACAATATCATCTATCTCCAGTCTACAACACAGTGCTTTCAGCAGTTCCAAGAAGGCTCCACACTCATTTGTACTATTTAGCTGACAACACAGATAAATCTCTAAAAGAATGCAAATGACCAGCTGTCTGCAAGGAGTATAAATCCTTCCATTTTCCACCATCCAGTCAGAACTGAAGAAGCTTCTTGGATGAGAAGCGAAACGTCTTCAAAGAAAAACAAGAAAGTCCAGTTGCCTCTTGAAAAAGCACCTTTGGGATGTCTAGTACAGGCTTTTAACAACTTATTTTAACTGTTAATTGATATTTTTATTCCTTGTTTTGCTTTTTAGCTACCTTTAAATATTCCATTTAGAATTGGCTTTTTGATGTAAAGTACAAAGTAACCAAGATACAAGGAAGGAAGGAAGGAAGGAAGGAAGGAAGGAAGGAAGGAAGGAAGGAAGGAAGGGTGGGTCACCATAACAAGTCCTTAAGGAAACATAATTTCTGGTACTCCATTGTTTTAAATCATTAAGTGAATCATTTATTTCATTGGAGTTCTTTTATAATCCATAATGAAAGGAAATTACAAAGACATTTCCTGTTATTTCTTTTAAATACACCTTTTTTTTTCAAAGACATTTGTTGGGAAAATGTTTTGTCCTGTCATCTTATATTCAGTTCCTTTGACAATCAATAATAACCTGGGTTTTTTAGACTAACTCATAACCTGAAACATAAATCCTTTTTGAAAAGAATGTTGTTTCCTTGTTATTGTATCGACTTGTGATTAAAAACATGTACTTTGTGACTTATGTTGCTTCTACCAGATACTCAAAATCATGATCAAGGTTAAGGACAACCAATAGTTATTAAAATATATGCTCAAGTACCATTGAAAACGAGCATAGATGCATCCTTGAACTTGGCTATTTTCTACCTTCAATCTACTCATGAAAAAAATCCATCAAGGACAGAATAGTTATTATATCACTGTTTCCCTATCAAGAGTCAATTATGTTGTATACATATGTACATATACACATAAAGAATGCTAAGAGCAGCTGAAAATTCTGAGTTACACCCCAACTAATAGAGCCTCAGATAGCTCAACAGGCTAATAGCCTGTTATTAAGATCCAGCTGTCTGCAATTATTGCAAGGTTCGAGGCTCAAGGTCGGCTCAACCTTCCATCCTTTCTAAGGTAGGTAAATTGAGGACCCAGTTTGTGGGGGCAATAAGCTGACTTTGTATAAATTATACAAAAGTATGAAGGCTATTGCTTAACGCATTGTAAGCCGCCCTGAGTCTCTGGAGAAGGGCAGCATACAAATCTAATTTAAAAAAAAAACCTATTTAGGAGGCCCCAATGTGGAAAATGTTGCATTATATATATTCTACAAGCCAAACAGGCACTGTATTGTTTCTGTTGTTCACAGCAGTGCAAACAGACTGATGTTCAACTTGTAAAGTGAATCAAACCAGTTGCTTTATATGGAAAATTGTTGGGAGGGAGATGCTTCCATTGTTATTGCCTTGTCAATTGTATTTTCTATTGTTTTGTATGCTTAATTGGCCTCCTTTTAAATAACAGCAATTAGTTTACAATGTCTTCTTTTCTTACAGATGGGTGTGGCCTTTTAGTCCCCAATGGTAAATATGTGAATAGGGTTTCTGGGTAAAAGACCCTTGCCATAAATTGGCAGAAGGTAGTAGCACACCTTAAGAAATATTAGAAGTATATGTATAAAAGATATGTATAAAAGTAGAAATAAGGGAGGAAAAAATGTATAAGTATGAAATTTTTGATTGATGCGAAACTATTGAAACAGAAAAAAGTGTTAAAGCTTTCTTTTTGTTTTTTTTAAAGTTTAATAAAAAGAATTTTTTTTAAAAAAAGTGAGCTAGAAAGCTATTTATTTCCATTTGCATTTTCAGATGTGCATAACATAAAAGAAAGTACCAATAAAAGAGAATATTTGTAGCTCAGGGTTGAAATGAGGGGTCCTTGGTGCTCTCTGAGCTTGCTGATTTTCTTGCAGAAGTTTCATTACCCAAACTAGGTAACATCATCAATGTTAGGATAATGAAATACCTGCAAGAAAGCTCAAAGAGCACCAATGACTCTTCATAAAAGAAAGTAAAATTAGTTCTGTTATATAGAGTTAGGATTGCAGCCTATACAGTTGCCCTCAGCTTAGTCCTATTTGTTTTTAATGATCTGTGCTATGAGCATCTTCTGCTTCTTGACATTGTTACTCATTAGCAAATTCAAAATTGTTTCAGAGCTGCATTGCATTGCTAGAACAAGTTTAAACTCGATACAGTCTCTTTTTCTACCTACCTTCCTGTATTGTAGTAGATAGGTTCATGCAGTAAACAAATTTCCTTCAATAAATATACAGTGTCTTATTATCAAATTTTCTTTATTTGGAGCTGGCAAAAGGCATGCTTATTAGATTCTAGTCTGCACAACTCTGCCAAAAAAAGTTACAGACCAGTCTTCCTTCTCATATTTTCCATGTAACTTGAAATCAAATTCCCTTCCTGGACACAATCTGTGCAGCTTTCTTGGCAACATAAAAGTGTCCATAAGAATGGATAATCTTGAGACATAGACGATTATTAATTTTGGAGGGTCACAATTTGCAGATAGGGTTGCACACCTTTCTATGGTATGGGAAAAATAAAATACACACTTATTTCCAATGACATTACATTAGAAATGCTCTGTTTTCAGTATGGGAAAAAATTAACGAAAAACACTATTTGAAAATAGCAGTCCGGCTTTCTACATCCAACACTTGATACATCCAAATGGGGTTGATACGGAAAAAATCATAAGATATTTGATATGAGAAAGGAGAACTAAAAAGTAAACAGGAACTGAATAGTCAAGGGATAAATTTAGTATGGTGGCCGCAGGTACAAATACAATTAAGATATGAAAAAGATATTAAATTATATGGTGTTTATAAAGAACCACAGAATTGAACCAGATTCTAACAGGAACTGATGAGAAATTAATTTTAAAAATTTACACTCACCTATTGAGTATTAGAATGGAAGAAGAGCAAGTAAAAGAAACAATGATAGTGTGGGCTAAAAACTTTGGTGATTCTGTAGAATTGGGTAAATGGCAAAAGTTGTGGGATTGAAATTATAAATTAACAATTTCTACTGCATATAAAGAAAATGTATATAAACGTTCTACAGATGGCATTTTCCACTAGCATGATTAGCCAAGATGTATAAAGATATGTCAGCAAAATGTTGGAACTGTAATCAGATTTTGGGCTTGTACTACCACATGTGATGGACATGCCCAAAGCAAGAACATATTGGACAAAAATACATACAGTACTTGGATAGAAAAAATGATAAAGGAGCATGTAGATTTAAAACCAGAAATATTTCTGTTAGGTATCATACCAGAAAAATATAATAAAGGGAATATGTATTTAATATTACATGTGTTAACAGTGGCCAGAATTGTATTTGCACAACATTGTAAAGGTGTGGAAATCCCCACAAATGAGAAGACAGTAAAAAAAATATATACTAAAATGTGCAGAAATGGATAGATTAACACTTGAAATTAAAGAAGGAAGATACGGAATATTTTGAAACAGGATTCATTTTATCTATGGTTAGATAACAGAAACAGAAGTTAGAATATTTAAAATTATAAGCGAAGGATTAATTTTATCATGTGGGTTTATTATGATATGTTTATTATCAATATTATTTAGTATTAACAAGTATTAATATGTTGAGAAAATACTGTTATTATATGATCATTACTTATTATTATTATTATTATTATTATTATTATTATTATTATTATTATTATACTATTGCTCAAACTAACTGTAATCAGACAACACACTGTTTATATAGACATTGAAATTATTGTTCTTTCTTTATATAGTAAAAATAAAAAATATATTTGGAAAAAACAGAAGGTGTCTATAAGGTAGGATTTTACCACCCTAATTTCTCAATTTAGTTTACAAGGACTTTTGGCCTATAAATTGCTCTTCCACATTGCTAACCATACCTGACCCTGCTTAGCTTCCAAGTCATAAAAGGCCAACCACCTACCTGCTGCCACCTGCTGTCTTTTTCTAACCAAAATCTGTTATATAGGGCAGCATTATATGATAGAAATATTTTGCTTTTAATATATGCAAATGAAATTTTATCTGTGTGCATTTAGAATTGAATACTGTAATGACAATAAAATGGAAGTAACTGCACTCACATCCATTAGAGACGAAAGACTCTAAGAGATAACAAAGGAATTCATTAATTTAAAGAAATGAATAAATACAGTGCCTGCTGAATAACATTGCATAAGAAATTAATTGAAAGCAAAATAGTTGTCTTTTAAGACATTCTGTAAAAGCAACAGCAAATAAAATGTTCTTAAATGAGTCATGGAAGGTACTAAATACAGTATTAGTATCTAATATTTTTCTTTATTATTTTAATTGGCTTGGAAGTTAGCTAGAAATGTAATGATTGTTGCTAATGGATGTTAGAGGATTTAATTTTTGGTTAATGGTTTGTATTTTTAGATACTTTTATTCCAGTAGTTCATATGAACTGAATTCTTATGTTTGGAGAAGATGAGCAAAAATATATACTTTAAACTGTTAAACCAACTTTATAAATTAAGCAGAAATTTATTTCTGTCGCAACTGTGTTTAATCATTATTTATCATTACTAAAGCTTTGCTATAAGGAGAACTCCCTGAAGCTGATTTTAGAAACTCCCCTTAATTAACCAATGAATTAATTTAGTTAACTAACTGTAGCTAAAAACAAATCTCTCCACCTGTAGTCATCAGTATATGTCTCTTGTGGTTGGCACAATAAATGTAGCAAATAAAATGGAGGGTGCACTCTTTCTCCCTGCCTTTCAGACCTCGCCAGATTTAAACCCAATTCAGCCTAATTCTATCAGACTCCAATTAACCCTCCCTGCCCACAGACAAAGCCTCACCATCCCATCTTCCTGAAGAATGGAAGCCTCTTCCCCAGCTCACATCACTGATCAAGAGCCAGTTCTAGCAAAGGAATTGCAACATAGAGAAGCCTTAATGTTCCATCCTCATCAGTCAGTTGATCACCTCAAATTCCACCTACTTAATAATGGACTTCGTCAACTCTGAAGTACTCCTCAAAGTACCACTTTACTCAACAGTGGAAATAGTATCAGGTAAATAGTATCAGACAAGGACCTGCCTAGCTTCCACAAAACTGGCCAGCAAATGATTTCCCTGGGATTTCTGAGCTTGTAGCTCTCAATTTCTCTAACTTTTTCTTTTTTGTTGTTTGGAGTACTTCTTTTTTGTACAGCAGGCATCCACTGATCATTGCAATAAACATAGTTTCTTCTCTTCGGTGCTCTGCTGTGTAATTCTGAATTTTCCACAATATTCGGAATGTTACGGGAAAGTCTGTACCTCACCACCCTGCGGGACAACTTTTCTGGATAAAAGACAGTTATCTACCAAAAAGATATTAACTTAATGATTTTGAAATGAAAATAATCAAAACAACTGCATTTATACAGAAAAATTATAATAATTTAAGTATAGAAAAATGTCAATGGCTTCTGTTATTGGAGATGCTTAAGAGGCTCTTCTATAATCTCAAATAGTTTATTAGCCGCAGTCTAAGAATGGTACAATGTATTGTAAGTGGTCAAAATATTCAGCTGCTCGGCTGCCACCAAAGGCAAACTATTTTCTTTCTTTCTTGTCCTTGTCCTCAAACTAACAAGAATTCATGTATGAGCTCATGATCACAGAACTTCAGCTGGGATTAGGAATTGACTCCTCAGCCTACCAGCCAGCAACTAAAAGCAGTTTGCAAATGACAGTTGGTGCAATTGGTGTGGGAAGGAGAAACACAAGTTGGGTTTATTCTCTGTGGAGATAAACTTACAAAACCCATGTTTTGTTGTTATGCTGTGGCAATGTGGCAGGAACCATAGAATTTCCCTTAGAACAGATTTCCTCAAGTTTCATCCTAGCCAAAACCCATCCAAAAGGAACAGATGGAGTTATTCTTGCTATCCACACTTCCTACTGCCTCTGGCTACCAGGTTAATATAGATTTGTCAGGATGTGTGTGTGTGTTTAGAAGCTGGCTTTCTCTCCTTCAGTGGGGATTCTGAGAGGTTTTTTAAGCACCTCCTCCTCAGATCCCAACTCAAGTCTCTAAACTTTAAATTAAGGAACTCTCAAAGGTGTTTTGTAACAGGAACTTGGTCCCTTATTCCTAATAGTTAAGTGAAACAATCAAGTTATTTCACTCTGATGTGCTTCAGAGTTCCTCTTAGTCTACCTCTTCATGGCTGGGATTGGAGGAGAAGACAAGGAGAAGGTTCTTAAGACAGAGCTGTGGAGCTTTTCTCCTGCAGAACCAACAATGGATCTCACACTATGGCCCTGTATACGCCCAATGAATGTTTTCCATGTAGAGTGACAAGGATTGGGAAAGAAGCATTGGTACTTGACAGAACTGCCTGGGCCAATGTTCTTGGTCAGGTTCCAAGCAAGTCAAACATCTTTGTGTCCTAAGGGACACAAAGTACGGGGTAGTTAATGGGCTGGATCCCTTAGACCTCTTACTAGCTGGTAAATGGTTAGGAGAACCCAACAGTATGAAATGAACTTCTGTGCATCTTTTCTACCCTTGCCTACTTATCTAGGGCAAGGAGATGGCAAACAGTGGAAAGAAATTGGATACCACTCATGCTACAAATAGACACTGTCCACTCTCAGAATCCTCTTAAGTATTTGGTAGGCAATGAGGTATGAGGACCTCATTGGGAGGAGCCTTCTCCCCCAGTTCTGATATTAGCTAAAGCAATCTAGCCTGGTCCAACCTTAAATCAACACTAGGCAGCGCTAGTGGACAAGGGTCCATCAAGTTTTGTCCCTAAGGGATGGTTGAATGTCTTAAACTCTAAGCTGCTTCAAGAGGATTCACTGAAACAATCAAAACTCTCTCTCCAATGTGCCAAAGGGAAAGGCAGAGAGGAACCTTCTCCCTTATGTGTGCCCAGTGAATGTTTTCACTGTTGGGTGCCAGAGTGTCAAAATATGTGTGTGGTGTGATGGTGGTGGGGAATGTCAACAATATCACGATGGCAGCAATAACTATGGAATTGAGTCTCTTTGTTGAAATTGAATTTATATCACTTTACAGAAGTCTAGTTTTCCATCAAGGCTTCCGATTAAAATGTGTGCTACTTTCCCAATGCTGTTTCCACTAGTATAGACCAATTATTTGCTTTTCAAACTGAACTTTCTTATTTTAAAATCCTCACTAAGGTTGTTATTTTTTTCAAGGCCTTCTACACATCCATTCCAATTTGCTGATATCGTAATGTGTCCAAATAGGCATTTTTAAAGCCTTAATGAAAAGCCTCCTTACATAGCAACAATAATCAATGAAGCCACAATTTGTCATGCCTCCCCAGAATAAGTCAACTAGATCTCTTACTGAACCAGGCTAACTCATAAGTCAAATTTTCTTCTTCACATTACTTGAGGTTTGCAGGATGTATCAGAATACCAAGATTCTTGAAACAAAGCTTGGATTCAGTAAAGTTAGAATTAAAGAAGCAATTTATTTTAAATATATTGTGTTAGTTCCATCTGCTAGGTTAGCTAAAATGTTTAAACTATGCCTAGCAAATGTTGTAAAAGTAACCAAAAAATGGGCACTTATTATCATATGTGGTGGACTTGTGTAAAAGAAAAAAGATAATTGGCAAAAATACATAAGTGGTTAGAAAAGATGATAGGAAAACATGTAGATTTTAAACCTGAACTGTTTTTATTAGGTATAATATCAGAAAAACTTGATAAGCAAACTATATATTTAATATTGTTCATCTTAACAGCAGGGAGGATTATATTTGCACAATATTGGAAAAACGAAGAAACACCGCGAGACGAAGAGATAATTTGGAAGATACTAGATTGTGCAGAAATGGACAGAAATCTTATACTGAAGTTTAAACAGGAAGAAGACCCAGAATATTATGAAACATTGACTTTATTTTACCAATGGTTGGGAAAAAAGAGGTGGAGATTAAGAATGTAATCTGTATTGTTAAGCAAATTGAATGACCCAGACAACACAATGTTTATTAAACACTAACAAAATGTAAATAGAATAGAATAGAATAGAATAGAATAGAATAGAATAGAATAGAATAGAATAGAATAGAATAGAATAGAATAGAATAGAATAGAATAGAATAGAATTCTTTATTGGCCAAGTGTAATTGGACACAGAAGGAATTTGTCTTTGGTGTATATGCTCTCAGTATACATAAGGAGAATAATAGAAAATCAATAAAATCTTAAATAAACAAATAAATAAATTGTGTTAGGAACTGCATGGCATTCTTCCAGTCCTTTCAGGACCTACTTAACCTAAGCTTCTACTTAACCTCCGTTTTTTGTTATTTCAGCAGTGAGAAGAGAGATTTTGCATCCATTGTTATTAAAGGCAGAAATCTTTGCTGTTTCACTGCAAATCGTTCAATCATCTGCAGGCATCCAAATAAATCCATTCCCATTCCATAATATACTAAAGTAACTGATTTTTATTTCCAACATTCCCAGTTACCTGGAAAGTCTCTAGAAATGTTGCATATTCTGCATATTTTTCTTCTACGTCTAACAACACCCCATGCAATTATCCTCCTTCCGTGGCAGATAATTTAGTTATAAATTCAGTTAATTTGTGAACAGAATATCAATAATTTATTTAAGTATTAATGATGCTGATTGTACAGGATAGAAACTTGATGCTTGGCTTCTTTTCTCAATCCATTAAAAATAGGTGATTTATTTTGTTTCTTTCCCTTCCAATCAGAAGAAAACATATTAGACTTTGGTGTATACTTAGCAAATATTTTCCTTTTTGAAGTGGAAGTAAGATTTACTGGAATGGAAATAAATAGTTTTGAAAGGGTTTTGTTTTGTTTTTTGACAGTGTCAGATTCTTGTTTTCATCATTATCTGCATTTGAAGGACTCTGCTCACTTCTTCTTTCAAGGACCTTTTTAAAAATGCATTTCTTCTGATGTTAACTTTGGCTTTCTTTTCCTATCTTGTTTCTGAATCACTCCACCATGTAATTGTATCTCACTGAGATAAGTTAGGTTTGTTCTGACTTTAAACATTTACATTTCAATTTAATTAAATGGCTGGTTAGCAGAATGCTGAAAGTTAAGCCCAGTTGTAGAAAATAATGCTAGGTAGAAGTTTTATTCTCTCTTCATTTGCTTGAATCATCCTCCTATTGCATCACGGCTATATAAATAAGTTATGTGATACTCAGATCAAGTTCACTCCTGACTTTAGATTGGAAAGTCTTCAGGTCAGGAAGGCAGAAGTATAATATGAATCAAGGTGACAGGAATGGCTTTTGAATAATTTTCTTAATCAGACACCTTCAGCAGCTCGTTGCTTGTTTACCAGACAAGCTTCCACTAGATCTATGCTTTTTTTTCTTAATTGCTAGGCAAGTTTTATTGAACTGAACCTTAATTAGGGCAGCTGTGATTGTGTTGGATAATTAACTGGGCTTCATTTATAATTATTTTCTGAGAGTTGAAATTGTTTTCCACATGTAGTGACACACAGCACTAATGGTTAAGCTACAACCCTTTGATTTCTGTAATATTAATAAGTGATGATAGTGTGACTGGATGTATACAAAGCCCTTGCTGAAAACTGCCATTTGCTACCTGCTTCTAGAAAAGTCTTTATAGATATATTAACCATAGCAAAAAAAAGAAAGAATCTCTTTTCACACACACACACACACACACACACACACACACACACACACACACACACACACACGAGAAAGACTTTTATCTATGTTTGCTGAAATTCCCATTCTTTGCAGCTGTTAAAAGTGTAGGAGTGGTGTTTTATTTTGCTTTTAGTTCTTTAAAATAAAAACCAGCATTCTTTAAAATAGTCCTTTGAAATAAAAATCAGCACTGTGTGAGTAGGATTTAGGATTGAAACAGACCATCTAAGAAATAGTTATTTGACAATGGAGGACTAGGAGCGAGGCTGGCCCAACCATAAGAAAGAGTGAGAGCATCAGCCAGCAGATGCCATGGTAAAGAGTCATAAACCTAGATAGAGAATTTTAGTCTTGGCCAGTAAACTGGCTTTTGATGGGGAGGAAGAATGATATTCCACGGTGCTGAAGTACTACTAGTCCAATCAGCTTTGGAACACGTAATGAGGAAATAGGATATATTTTCTTAACTATGGTAATGAAATGTCTTGGTCGACCCTCCAGCAGAATGTTCAAACTATTGTATCCTGATCATCGTCCTCGTCATCATCACGACTACCATCATATTTCTTAAATATTTGTTAATTTATTATTCTAGACAGAAGTATCTGAAACAAATCATGATGCGTTTTGTTTCTTTTTTAAAAAACAATCCTTTCAAAGTGATTCAGAGTCCAATATTGCTACACATCTCTTTATGCTTTGGGGTTGACCACTTTGCAACCCTGGGAGGAGGTGTTAATATCTTGTATGTTGCTAAGCAACTGCACAGAAGGTCTTCGTTATCTAATTGTGGATGACTGCTGGGTAGAAGGAACTGTTGATTATAAGAATGGAAGAAGACACAGAAAAAGTAGGACAAGGAACAAGAAGGTTGTGGACATTGAGTCATACAAAGAAAATTCTCCTTTAAGATTTTCTTTTGTTAAATTATAACCCATTGTTCAACCCTGCAGTTTATTGAACAGCATACAATAACATGCAATGTATTAAAATAATATAACACAGTCATCCTCAGTAACAATACAACTGAAAGCAGTCAGGGAGAACAAACAAAATGAAAATCAATTTAATACAGTGAAGTAGATAATATCTTGAAGTGATGAAATTCTATTAAGTTGTAGACAGTTGAACTAAAACAGTGTGTTAATATAGAAAAACGATATTTGAGCATAAATAATATTCAGCAATATAAGGTACTTGGGGAAGCAAGTTGCTGAAGATCTTTTTGAATGGATAAAATGTTATGAAGAGAAATTCAGCAAACTACATTGAGTCCTAGAGATTTTTACCTCCCTAATCTATGTGAGAAACCTAGCTCAACTGACCAGGCAGGAAAGGAAGAGAAGCCCTGTTTAAGTGTTACAAAAAGGATTAAAATTTAGTAGGCACTTCCAGAAGAAGCATGGTGATTTGTAACATCACCATATAAGTAAAGTTGATGAACATTGCAGTGACCGAGTAGGCTGGTTCTTTGAAACCTTTCCAGAAAAGTAGATCATGGGAGATCATTCACATGTGCTCTGGACATCTGCTTCTCACAAGAAGGAGATTTCCATGGGTTTGATGCACAGGGAAATAAAGGAACTACCCATCTTGCTTGCAACCACAGCGGAGCCTTTTAAAGGACACTATTCACAACTGTCATTTTCTAGTCACTTTTAGAAATTGCCTATTAATCATCTTAAAGATATTAGACACTTTCAGAATGAAAAGCTTGAAAGTTGCCAGGTGAGTTTACTTCAACTCTGGAAATTAATTAAATGCTTAATAATTTTTTAAAATTAAATTAAAGTTTAATTTTTATTTAAATTAAATAAAACTAAATAAAAGTTTGATCTAAGAAACTTATAAATGGATTAAGATTTCAGTTAAATTTGAAATATCAACTTTTACTCTAAGATTTTGAAATTATAATATATGATACCTTGCAACAAGGTTATCGCATGCATAAAGGTGACAAGATTCAACAAAATAGAATAGAATAGAATTCTTTATTGGCCAAGTGTGATTGGACACACAAGGAATTTGTCTTTGGTGCATATGTTCTCAGTGTACATAAAAGAAAAAATAATACATTCATCAAGAATTATAAGATACAACACTTAGTGATAGTCATAGGTTACTAATAAGCAATCAAATCATACTAGGAAACAAATAAAACAATATAAATCGTAAAGATACAAGCAACATGGTTATTGTCACAAGTGGGAGGAGATAGGTAATAGGAAGGATGAGAAGAATAATGGTAATACAGTCTTAGTAAATAATTTGATAGTGTTTTGGGAATTAGTTGTTTAGCAGAGTGATGGCATTCGGGGGAAAACTGTCCTTGTGTCTAATTGTTCTGGTGTGCAGTGCCCTATAGCATCGTTTTGAGGGTAGAAGTTGAAACAATTTATGTCCAGGATGTGAGGGGTCTGTATATATTTTCACAGACCTCTTTTTGACTCCTGCAGTATACAGGTCCTCAATAGAAGGCAGGTTGGTAGCAATTGTTTTTTCTGCAGTTCTAATTATCCGTCGAAGTCTCTGTCTGTCTTGTTGGATTGCAGAGCCAAACCAGACAGTTTATAGAGGTGCAGATGACAGACTCAATAATTCCTCTGTTGAACTGAATCAGCAGCTCCTTGGGCAGTTTGAGCTTTCTGATTTGGAATGAGCAAAGAATGTTGAAAATTGTATGTCCAGAGTATATTTTCCCAGCAAGGTCACCAGAGACCACACTAAACAAGCCAGCACTTATATTGGCCAGCAGTGGTTATAGGAAAATGCTGGAGGCAGATAATCATTTTAGTAATCGTGAAAAACCGTCAATTCGTACTGTGCAGGAAAAAGCAACGGTAAACCTGTCCTGTGTTTTTAACCAAGAAAACATGAATAGAAAATAGAAAATGATGGCATGATATCGTGCCAGATGATGGATCCCTCAGGTCAGGTGGCGCTCAGCATGTCATAGAGGAAGAACTGAGGATCTATCGGAATGCAAATGATGTTTACAAAGTGGCGAGATTAAAACTTGTCTAGTGAGGAATGATTGTTGAAGATGATGGAACTTGCTGAGGTGGTCAAACTACTTCCTTGATTGGAGAAAAAAGATAATACCTATATTTATTGCTGACTGGATATCCTATGGACTTCTTCATAAAACAGAAAAAAAGAATGTATGATTTATACCTTTGATGATTAGGATAGATTATAGAAAGAAGAGAGTCATAACTTTAGAAAAAGAGGTAAATGTATGATTGTAAATGTTGTAAAGTTGAAAGCTACTTGTTTGCATCTCTTTTTTTTTCTTTCCGTTCTATTTTTCTTTTACATTTTTTCCTTTCTTACGCTTACTGCTTTCTCTTTCACTTCTGCATTTTTCTTTTTTCTTCCTTACTTTATGTTTGGTAAGTTTGTATTAGTTTTTATCTTCCTTTTTAAAACTTTCAAAACATTCAATAAAAATATTAAAAAAAAACATTTTGGAATTAACTCTTAAAAACAAATAGGTTCTCATGGGAAGCAAATTTATTTTGGCTGCATGATCATTGCAAGTCATAACAAAGATAAGCAATTTTATGATTTAAGAAATTGGATACCAGAGGGGACTAAAGATTTTTAATAGAAGGGGGGAAAAATACAAGCCTGCTCTTGGTGTACTGGGATTTAGAAAATGACACCAAATGATACAACATTGGTAATATTAAAGGAGATAGTTGAATAACACAGCTAAAAATTAGTAGCTACCATTTCAACAGTGTCAGTAATGATGTCTGACTTTATGGATAGGCTATGTCCTAAAGATATCTGTGAGGAAATTACAGTCATGGGGCAAATTTTGCCTGACAAGACAGAGAAAGTACTGAAAGTGGAATTACAAATAACCATTCGGGGGAATTATTTGAAAAAGGATGCTTTGTCAGACAGTAAAGAAACTGGCTGACGTTTTAAAATTAAAGGGGAAATACAAACAACAAAATGTTGTGGAGCATTTGGAAAATCAACAAAAGAGGCTTATTAAACCTGTGATGAAGTCTATGCAATGGGATAAAGAAGTAAAGAGAAATCAAATCCTATGACGAGATTTAAATGTATTAAATATCAGTACTGCTAAAAATAAAAAGGAATGAATATAAAGTTTGTTTATCTGACAAAACTTAAAATAAGATTTTTGTTTTTGTACAGTTCTGGCAATTATTTGCAAACTTTTTGTTGACACCAGGATTGAAAAGTTGATGTTTTATGGATTTGCTTACAATTAAGGGATGGGATATAGGATGAAGGCACTTCTGTAACTTTATAGGAGGTGAAGAGATATTAACTTTGTATTCGCAATGATGTTAGAAGTAATTTCTTTATATATATATTTCTTTGTCTTTCTTATACTTTTTCATTCTTATTTACTCTTCTCTTTTCTTTAAGTTTCTTTTAGTTTGTATTAGTTTTTACTATTGTAGTAAAAATCCTTAATCAAATTATACACACATATAGTATGAATGTATGTATGTATGTACGTATGTACTTACATACATACATACATACATACATACATACATACATACATACACTGTATAGGCAAGACAACCATTTTAATAATGGATTCATTAATCAAGCAGCAGGAATCACTGCATATCTCTGTAGTGATTTGTGTTTCTTGCTCATTCATTTCTTTTCTACAGTATCTTCAATTCTCTGTGAATATAGGTGACATTTTCTCCCCCACCCTCTCTACAATTCACGGGTAATTATAGAACTCATCTTCCTATTAGCATAAGTAGGATATATCATTGTCACAATTTCAGCTACTAAAGGAGACAGGTGAAGAAGAGTGAATTGTGCAGTGGAGTGGACTGGCCACCGAAAAATAAAATCAGTGCTGCTCTAAATATTTTTCTCATTTGAAAAATGTATATTTTGCCTCACAGCATAAAGGTATTGTAGACAAGATGGAGGAAGAAATTAGGAAATGCTTTGTATAATATTGCTTTACAAATATTATACCCTTAATTAAACAATTACTGCAAGTGTTTGTTCGTAGTTGTTATGACTATATTTCTATTTTTGTCTGCTGCCCCCCCTCCTCCGGTTTGGTTAATTTTACTCATTTTTGATTCTTCAGAATAATGAATAGAACTTTGGATTTTATAAATAATAAGCTCAATTTCTTCTAGAAAAAATGTTAACCCTGTAACAAGAGTTTCAGAAAATAAACACTTGCCACAAATGAATTTATTCTGCTTCTTCTATAAGGTAATTCTGGACTAAAATGTTCACGTTTCCCTGTTTTGAGAGTATCAAAGGGTTTAATTTATTTAATCACTGTTTAAGTAACTTGAATTTTCCTTAAATGCTAGTCAATAAGAAGATTAAAGCATAAATGCCAGTAAATGTGCTCTAAATATCAGGCTCACAAACATACTTCCCAGGTCCTGGATCCTCTTAACCATAATCTCCTATTTGAAAGCAGAATAGAAATGTCATCTTTATGAACATTTCATGAATTTATGATTAAACAAGTAATTATGTACAGTACCTTTAGAAATCTGATAATTAAAAAAGAGAAAACAAGATTCTTGAAGTTTTGATATTTAAGAATCTAATTCTAGACAAACATTTATCAGTTTTTCAGGACTTCATTTTGAGAGCTATACAGTAGTTGTTAACTTTATTTGAATTATTGGTGCTTTTTAACACCAATTTATATTCAATATATCGGCTGTTTGTAAGCTGTAATGATGACTAGTTTGGTATTACTTGAATTTAAGGCCTTCCATATTATGTTTTACAATATATCCCCTTGTGAGAGAATAAATAAAGATGATTAACATCCCCCAACCAGCATTTTTAATGTTCTTTTCAAAGTTAAAAATAAGAGTAATTTGATTTAAGTTCACAACACATCCAGAGAAAAGTGTTAACATATTCATTTTATGGATGGGAAGGTGCTGAAAAGGAGGAAATGATTAAGGTTCAGTTCTGTTCCTTAGAGCCGTGATGGCGAACCGATGGCACGCATGCCAGAGGTGGCATGCAGACCCATATCTGTGGGCATGAGAGCATAGCCCTAGGTCAGCTCCAGCATGCACGTGCGTGCTGGCCAGCTAATTTTCGGGCCTTCTGGCCCCACTGGAAGTCAGGAAACAGGCTGTTTCTGGCCTCCAGAAGGCCTCTTGGGAAGTGGGGAAGGCTGTTTTTGCCCTCCCCAGGCTCCAAGAAAGCCTTTGGATCCTTGGGAGGGCGAAAAATGGGTTTACAGGGCCCACCGGTAACCTTTTTGCCGTCATGTGCCAAAAGCGGGGAGAGTGGGGAGTCATGCGCGCATGTGCAGGGTGCGGTGGGGGCATTGAATTATGGGTGTGGGTGCACACACATGTGAATCCTCCCCTCACGACCCCCGCTTTTGGCATGCAACAGCAGAAAGGTTAGCCATCACTGCCTTAGAGAATTGTCAGGCATGAAACACCAGGTCCACATGTGAAGGTTCAATTAAGCTAATTTATCACCTAAAATCCTATGAATGAGAAACTTTTCAACTAATGGTTAGCATCTGTTTAGAGATAGATAAAGGTCAACGTCTATGAAGATTCTCAGTCATCCAGGTCATGGTTGTCCCAAAGGTGCTTATTCAAGAGGCAACTGGACTTTCTGGTTTTTCTTTGAAGATATTTTGCTTCTCATCCAAGAAGTTTCCTCAGCTGAAGAAGCTTCTTGGATGAGAAGCAAAACGTCTTCAAAGAAAAAACAGAAAGTCCAGTTGCCTCTTGAAAAAACACCTTTGGGATAAGGGTCAACAGTACTGAAGGGGGTTGGATTTAGTTCCCTTGTGGCTATGTAGGGATTCTAGGCTGGTCTCTGTTTTCACTTCACCCCTAGGTTCTGCCATTCCTTCTCCTACAAGATTATAGTTTATTCTTGGTCTGTAGCTCTGAGGGAAGTGGGAGAAGCTTATCTTCAGAATGCTATTTGACTCAGCAAACACTTGACAGCAGATCTCAGGTAAGACCAAAAAGATATCTCCTGTGTTTATCAAAAGATGTTGTCTAGCTGTGATTTGACATTGCCGAAATGCTTCTATTATTTAACCTACAGTTTCTTCAACCTTAACTGCCCTTCTTTCTACCAAAGAGGAGCTTTCCCCCCCTTCTGAAATGTACCGTGTTATCAATATGATTCATTCCTCACAAATCTCAGCAGTACTTCTGCAGTTCCTGGCGGCAGTTGGCTTCCCTTGAGAGGGATTTCTTTGCATATTTTCTGTCTTCCAGCTTCTATGCTCAGGTTCAGCATTTTACTTCTATTTGAAATCAGAGTAGATATACAGCATTAAGAATCTCTCTCCTCTCTACTTCCATCCTCCCCAATAAAATTATATCATCTTCTCCATGAAGTTACTTTTTAAAGTAGATCTTCCTTCACTCCCCTCTTCCCTCACTCCTCCACTTAGAAAGGTTTCTGAATGCAGATTCACTACCACATCCCCAGGAAACTGTCATACACTGAGGCATTCATTTGCATTGCTTACTGTAGCTCTTTCCTTTCCTCCATTTCTCAGTCCCCTCTGTGGGTTTTCTTTGGGCCGCCTTTATGCAAATCTACACAAATATTTGTAGAAAAATTGTGGATTGAGGCTTGGAAAGAAGGAATTTTAGCATGTGGTACTGTTTTTGTAGAAGGGGAGATGAAAGTATCCTTGGCTATACAGTCTGTAGATTATATAGGGTTCATCTGACATTCAAACAATGACTTAATAAATATGGCAATTTAAATTTCAGGCTCCATTGTCAGAGACAGATGTTAGCAGATCATAATATCTGTCTTCTAAATGTTGATTTAGATTCAAGCATCTCTGGGGAGGATTTCTCTTACATATACAAAGGCCAATTACCACGCCATGTCATTTCCCTCAACAATTATTTATATCAATGGATGTTAAAATATTTTGTCTTAAAGAGCATCTTTCCTTGTCTCCTTCCTTATCTTGCTGTGTCAATTTGTCTGCTTAGTATGATTACTTACGAACCTCTTTTTACCATAGAATATAATGGGATGCATTTAAGGGTGCATATTGAGAGTCAGCAAGGATACCTTTGATGTCGTTTAGTCTCACCAATGCCCAAAATGAACTAAATTGTGCTTTGGAATGCACTGAATGCACCCTATTTTCAACACATTTCAGATAACATCAATATCTGTAGGTGCTTTAGCTTTCTGGAAATATTTCTGACATTATTAACCGATGAAGAAACCCTAGATAAACTTGCAAAGAAGCCTAAGGTTATTTTATATTATATCCAGACCATGGACATGCAGTTTAAATCACAGGGAAGCCAAGACAAGCCATCTTATTCAACATCAATATTTTTGTCATCTCCCTTTTCTGTCTCAGTCTGATTCTTCTCCAGTAGTGACAAGTAATTGCTTAGTACAAGTGGATCCTCATAAATATTGATTGTGAAATCTCCTGTAAATGTTCAATGAAACTAGTAAGAGAACATTACAACAAACATGTTTACCAAAGAATCTTTAAAGGCAGAAGGGGGTGGGGTGGGAGGAATCTAATTTCAGAAGGAAGTCACACGTGTCAATTCTTTTCTCCAGTCTGCTAAATAACAGCAAGGCTGTTTTCTAACTAAACAGTCTCATTAACATAAGCATAACTACAGGGTAAATATTCAATCTCATTTCAATGAATTCATGGAAAAGGAAGGAATATTCTTTTAATATGCACAAGTCATGCAGACAATGATATGAAGTTAATTCTTTTCATCGTATTATCACTGTATTGCATTAACTTAAAAGAAATAATAATGCAATGCATAAAATGTTTGCGTATTAGTAGAAACTTTCATTGTACCCTATTAGCACCATATCATATTAGTATTGCATTAGGCGATTATGCTTCAGCACTAAAAATGATGAAATCCCCACTGTGAAAACCGATATTGAATTCTTGTAACGTTTCAATACCATTTTTAGCTCTACATATAAATAATTCATGGGAACAGATCTAATGAATTGAAGGGGAAAAAAACCCATCCCTTGGCACTGTAGGAATATTTATGAATGTAAAGTCATGAAAAAGATATTTAAAAAAATATGGAGATCAAAATATCTAGAGTATTGCCACAGTCTGCTCATACAGCTTGAACGGAACCCAGAGGCAGGCATTCTTATTTTCATGTTAATTTTAAAAATAAAATAGATTGCAAATTCATTCATTTTTGGCTGTCATTGTGTCTATCATATCAGGGCTGTAAAAATAACAAGGACAATTAGATGGCACCAAAGAGATAAAGAAAACTAACTCTTTGTTGCCCTCTAGGGGCTGTTTGAATTTTCAAAGGCCAGTAGGGATATCTTACTTGAAAATTCATAGGATCGTCATTGGTATCAAGTGTTATTTAGCTAACAGCATGCCACAATACTGAAAACGATTGTCCAGAAATGTTTGTTTTTGAAATGAATCTGTATTCCTTTAGTTTTTGCAATTAACAATTTTGTATCGAACTATTTAGAAGTAACTTGTATTGAGTTTAAAAAAACCCTCATTCCATGATAAATCTGTATAAGATCCTGAGTGTGAAAATATTTCAACAAAAGGAACACATATGCAATGGATTTATTTCTTACATATTGTTAAATATAAGAATAAAAGTATTCAGCAGCTGATAAGGGTCAGCAGAAATGATTTCCTGCAAGGGCTGAAAATGGTGAGGTAAGAACCATTGATAAATCAGTTGAAACAGAATTGTTGTGTAAACATACAACAGACTCAGCTGTCTTACAGGAACTTCAAGTGATTGGCAAAGTATCCATTAACTCAGTATGGTAAAAGAAAAAAGCCTAGTACATAAACTCTAGGAAGTCCTTCATTGTCGCACACAAACTATATAGTATGCAGTAAGCATATATATTCTGCATATCTAGGACTTATTTCTGGTCAGCAGTAAAACAACTTATCAAGTCATGTTGACTCAGTGAAGCTACTATTATTACTGAATAGAGAAGTTAGTTTCTGAGGAGCCAAAATTTATTTCCATGTCTGAAATGAAATAAATGTCCTCATCCATACCTTAATATATTCTCACCATTACCTCACATATATGTTTGCCAAATAATATTGGCAAAGCAACAGACTTTTTGTTTGTTTGTGGGGGTCAGATTCCAGTGTCCTAGAATCTTTGAAAATCAGACTTCAAAAATGACGTAGAAGGAATGCTTTGGAACTTGCAGAAATACAGATCAGTGCTTATCTGCAACTTATTCAATCATTCAGAATAGAGCCTTAAAGGACCTTGGAGGTTTTGTAGTCCAACCCAACAGACAAGTGACTGTCCAGTCTCTTCTTAAAAACCTCCAGTGATGAAGCACTCACAAATTCTGAAGGCAGGAAGTTCCACTGTTTATTGTCCTCACTGATAGAAAGTTTCTCCTTGATTCCAGGTTACTTCTCTCCTTGATTAGTTTCCATCTGTTGTTTCCTGTCCTACCCTCTGATGCTTTGGAAAATAAATTGACCCCCTCCTCTTTGTAGCAACCTCTCAAATACTGGAATACTGCTATTATGTCACCCTAGTCCTTCTTTTCTCTAGGGGTCATTCCTTGTCAAGTGGTCTGAGGCTCCCAGGTCGACCATCACAGATTTTGATGAAATTTGGTGTGAACATGCACACACGTCCCCAATGAACATTGGTAAAGTGTTATGTTGCCGATGCAATACTTGCGGAGATATAGTCATTTGTATGACCCCATACCGCAGCCTTCAACAGTATGACTCTGAGATTTCAGCAACTCAGAATTACAGATGCAGTGTTCCAGGTGTCGCCTCACGAAGGCTTTATAAAGCAGTACTGATACTTCATGTGATTTTGATCCTATGCCTTTGTTTATACAACCAAGGATTGTATTCGCTTTTTTGGTTGCTGCCGCACACTGCTGGCTCATATTTAAGTAATCGTTCATTAGGACTCCAAGGTCCCTCTCACAGTTTTTGAGCCAGGTTTCACCTAATCTTATTATTGTTACACTTCACATTACGGCATGGCAATTAATTTCAACTCTCTAAACTTTCAGGAACTTGAATATGCCAGATTTGCAGTGATAATATAATTAAACATTTGTTTACTGCATAGAAGAATGAAGTCACACATATACAGAAGATCTTCCTATACCAAAATATAAAAATCACACTTTCTCTATATGTACAGTATGCTCCAGGGTTTAAATTCTAGGCCTTTTCTTCACATCTTGAATCAATAGAAATTTGGCTGTTCTCTTCACAGCCTTGGTAGTAGAAGACACCTGCTTTATATTTATATGTTTTCTCTGGCCTAATAATTACTGGTCCCTACGTTGCCAACATTTTCCTTCAGCCATGAGCCTTAAAAATGATATGGCTATATTAAGAAATAATTAGAGTAGTACCATATTACTTGGCAGGTTGGTTTTTTATAGTAGAGATGGGAAATAAAGAAAGATGCAGGCCTGAAGTAGAATTAATTTGAAAAGGAGAAAAATAGGAAATGAGAAAATAAATCGAGAGGCAAGACTACAAAAGATAATATTTTGCAAAACTTGAACGTATGTGATTCATAGGATGGCTAGATTGGGACCTTCTATTAGAACAGTTCCTTAATTATTATTTTTTTCTTCTCTCAGGACTTCTTCCCACTTTTAAAAATAACAGAGGGCCCAAAATAGCTTTTGTCTGTATGAGTTTATTTATATTTACTGTATTAAAAATTAAAAAATGACACATTCATTGCCACTACTGCTTGTCATGGTTGTTTGATGGGATTTTAATATTGTATTGTATTTTGATTTCACAGACCCCTGAGAGAGTCCCAGGAACCTCTAGGGACCATCAGATCACACTTTGAAAAACACTGTAGTAGAGCTAGAAAGTATTCTGATTTACAATTGCTAGGGTTTTTTTCTCTTTTTTCCCCCAAGCTTCTTACTTATGTGTTTTCTCTAGCACAGAAGACGTTAGAAAGAACAACATTAGCTCCATGTAGATAGAACATGGCTCAGCTTCATGGTAGCAGCTGGAAGACGTTTATGTATGAAATGTTGTTGACAGGCCTGAAGAACTTTTCATCGCAAACAACCTGTCAGTGCTCTTGTGTTGTGAAGCAAAATGCTTAGAATTTCATGAAACAAGATCATTATTTTATCAGAGCTCGCTATTCTTAATGTAGAACAGAGTACCAGAGGAAGGACTGGACTGAGTTCTCTCAGATGACTAAATAAATGGAGAGCACCTTTGGATACAGTGGCAATAGTCTAAACGCTACTAAATATAGTGGATGGACTGCATTGTGATCAGATTCACTGAGCTTTGCTCTTCTTCATTACAAGCCTGACTGCACCCTCTGAGTTTACCCTGCAGAGCAGAGAAGCCTGCAGAAAACATTTGCCCTTATACCTTCTACACAGCATGCCAGAATTCAGTAACAAACCTCCATAAAAGCTAATGGCTTTTATAGAGGCTAATGACCATGCACAACTGTGCATATTCAAGGTTAAACAGAGGTACTTTTAGAAGGAGCGGGTACCTTTCCCCCTATGTGATACTACTACTACATTCTAATTTGATATATGTATTTCCACGAGTTGTTGCTTTACTATTCTAAATGTAGTCAGATATTCTGAACAAAGATAATAAATACATTGCTAATAATGGAGGTCCTTCAACAATCCTTGCTCATTGGGCTTCTTGCATATTTGATAAACCGAGGCAATAATATTTAGCACTAAACCCAATTTTTTTTTTAAAAAAAAAACGCTTCTTGGCATCCCCAAGATTAAGATAGTTGTTTCAGAATCTGAAATGTTTGTTCTGAAATATGGCAAGAGAGGATGCTTTCATTAAAGACTTTGCAAATTATATGGATTTTATTTTGTAGAGGCAAAAAACAAAACAAAAACAAAAGTACTTAACATGCAATATTTCAGTGGTAAAACTGCAGGGTCTCAATGATAATAGGGCAGAATTAAAATGGAAGATGGATACTAGCAGATATATTTATCAGGAAAGGGCCCTCAATACTATCTACAGTATCTATCTATCTATCTATCTATCTATCTATCTATCTATCTATCTTCTATCTATCTACTTATCTTTCTATGTATCTATCTATCATCTATCTATCTATCTATCTATCTATCTATCTATCTATCTATCTATCTATCTATCTATCTATTAGTTTGTCAAACATGTACAAGATAGCAGGTATAAATATGAACATGGACATGAATGAAGGAAATGAATATATGTAAATGGGGACAGTAGGACAGGGACGGTAGGCACACTGGTGCACTTATGCATGTCCCCTTTACAGACCTCTTAGGAATGGGGTGAGGTCCACAGTAGACAGTTTAAGGTTGAAGCTGTGAGGGTTTGAGGTGGTAACAACAGAGTCAGGTAGAGCATTCTGGGCATTGACCACTCTGTTGCTGAAGTCGTATTTTCTGTAATCGAGTTTGGAGTGGTTTACCTTGAGTTAACTTCTGCATTTACTCTCTCTATAAGTAAGTATAAGGGGTCTTGGCAAGGTAAAAGTGCTTGAAGACACTTAATATTGGACTTAACCCCAATAAGATCTGTAAATTTTTAGCTGTATTGCTAAAGTACAGTAATATAGTAAAGCTATATTGCTAAGTACAGATTTATGATTGTCACTCCTTAATGTTCTCATTCAGGTGGGGGTAAAAAGTGTTATGTCCTTATAAGGACATCCGCCTGAGATTGGCTGAAGATCCTTTCGGCGGGAGTTTTGAATCCCTGTCAGTGGGTGGTGCGTCTGCCGGAGCGAATATAAGGAGAGCTCCGGCAGCGCAGCGCCAGTTCAGTTCTCGTTAATAAATGTTGTTACTTGAACTCTGCTGGTCTCATCTTCTTCCTGCGCCGATCTAACAAAAAGCATCCATACAGATGTAATGTTCCAAATTATTTTTCTGCAGAGTCAGGCAAAGCACAATGACATTTATTTCAACTCTAGCACACTTTAGACCAGGCTTCCCAACATGGTTTGGAGTATAATTACCGACCTCGGTAATATATACTGTCTGAAATTACAACAGCTATAGTATAACATTTCCAAAACAAATAATTGGACTAGGAATGGAGATTTTGCAGTATCCTTCCCCTGCCATGCTCACCAAGCCACACCCTACCAAGCCACACCCACAGAACTGATAGTAAAAAATTTGAATTCCACCATTGGTCGAGGGTCTGAAGATGTGCTGTACTCACGTTGCATGAGCTATTCAAATGTGCTTTCAGCTGTCCTGCAGACCTCTCTTCTGAAAATATGGAGACTCGGGAGACAAGGAGATAAAGCTGCAGATACATTGCCTGTTTTATACGCTGCCTCAAGCTTCCCACATTTAGGCAGATGGCTTAATGCTGTGAATGAACTCCACCATAGATTTCAAGGCAGAAGAAGTGGACTGTTCCTTGTAAGAATGCTGTCACATGTTTTTACATGCAATGCCATCAAATATTTAAATTATGATTTAAGATTGTTTTTCTTATCTATCCATTTCATAGTAACACCAAGGAAGACCATATTTTTCCTCTGGTTACAGTTTTCTCCTCTCCTTTAAAAGTTCTTTTTCCATCC
Source organism: Masticophis lateralis (assembly GCA_030761175.1). Taxonomy (NCBI): domain Eukaryota; kingdom Metazoa; phylum Chordata; class Lepidosauria; order Squamata; family Colubridae; genus Masticophis; species Masticophis lateralis. The sequence continues at coordinate 129,689,535 of JAUDYJ010000003.1, forward strand.
CCCACTGCTGCTTGCTATATGGAGGATATTATGACATCTGTTCTACCAGATGCTGTTCTGCTGCTACATAGCTTTCATATAGAATCTGGCTTTTCTAACAGACACACGCATACACAGACAGAACCTCTTGCAAATGTGTATGAAAGTAAAAATTCAGCCATCTAGTTGTTGAAAAGTAATCTTTGTATGAAGATTGAGAGGTGCAATAATCCTCATGAATTAAAGCTCTTCTCATATTTTTAGCACTTACTGCGTAGATGTGAGTTGGAATGGTTTCTGAAGACAAGGAGTGAAAAGCGTCAAATAGTTGACTTTCTTCATACCATTTTGTAGATAGTAATGGTCCTTGTTTCCTGCCTTGCCAATTTTGCCCTCATACTGCATCTTTAGATATTTAGAGAAGAGCTCAGTAGCGATGTCTCTTGAATTTTAATTATTAATATAGGGCCACTCTAAGGGCCACAACATTCTGGGAATTGCCTGCTCTACCGCATTCTACACCACAGTAACTACAAGGGTAGCCCCATATAGAGTGCATTGCAGTAGTCCAAACATGATATGACGAAGACTTGAGTGACTGATCATAGAGACTACTAATCCAGAAAAGGCTGCAACTGGCACACAAGATAAAGTTGTGCAAAGGCTCTCATATTCGCAGGTTGAGGAGTCCCGAGTTCAGAAGAACTTCCGAGTTGCAGAGCAGATCTGTCTGGGGTAGGGCCACCTCACCTAGAATTAAAGATGTTAAAAGTCCCAGATCTTGAAGCCAGAGTTGAAATTCAGCTGGTTCTATCTGGTTCGGGCAAATCAGTAGCGGCAGCTGCGGGAGGTTCCGCCCACCCGCGTGGACATCATGACGTCGCTTTTTTGCAACGTTTAAAGCCTCTACACATGCATAGAAGGCTTTACACATGTGCAGATGATGGCACACGTGAGCGGAGCGTGTGCGCGCAGCAATCACACACTTGTGAACCAGTAGGGAAGGTAAGTGAATTTCACCCCTGCTTGATGTTCCATGTACTCAAAGATAGTAGATCTTGGCAGGGTTCAGCCAAAGCCCCCACAGCCTCCAGAGGCACCTTGAAAGGGCAGCTATGGCATAACTTGGAACATCAGGGGTAGAGACATAAACCTGAATATCATCACCACACTGATGATACCTCAACCCATGGTGTCCGATGATCTCACTCAGCGGCTTCATTAATATTAATCTTACAGCAGGTAGTATTTTTTTTTTCAGACTTGAGAAAAAAATGGATGTTTTAATGAATAGCAAAGATGTGGTGTGGTTCTAAAATCCTCGCTCTGAATCAGTTTAAACCAAAATTCCAAAGGTTTAAATATTACTTTTAGGCAAGTACATTTCTGTTTTGAAGTCGTTTGATGGGACTTTAACTTTTAAAAATACTTCTTGTTCATGTTTTGTCCTGTACTCTGATACAATAATGTTCACAAGAAGAATGTCCTGCTGGTTTTAAAAAAACAAATCTTGTAGTTAGGTAAAATAATTTAAATGCATTCATTTCTGGTATTTTTGCTAAGTGTTTGCTAATTTTATCATTAGTATGCAGTTATTTCCTGACATTTACCAGTAAATATGAACTACCCATTTCAGCCTCAGTTAGCAAGATAAACTAGGAAAGCAGTGGAAATTTGATAAAAGGAATTGCTTTACAATTATAGTCTTAAAATATAACTGTGTAGTGATTTTACTTGCTCTAAGAAAATATTTCAAAATAACCTAGTTCCTAATTAATTACAAATTCAACATGATTTATAAGAATGTATCCTACTTACTGAACAGGAACTTTGAATTGACTTTAAGTATTGCTAATAAAGCTTTCCCACTTGGCTGAAAAGTATATAAAAGCTTTTAAAGGCAATAACAATATAACATTAAAATACTCTGCAAAACTGAATTATGTTTGCTGGCACAATGTAGACAATGGAGATGCAGGCATTCAGAAGCAAAGTTCTTTATTCATCTATTTTGACAGAATTTTTTCCTTTTCTTTTTTGAAAGATTATTCTTTGCAGTTTAGATTGATGTGTACAAAATACATTTCTATTCATAATCCTTTATCTACAACCTTCAACTTTCAAATCTTTGCTGGAATAGAGGGGAAAGAGTGCCATTTTTATTTATTTTTATTTATTTATTTTATTTATTTTTTTAAAAAATCTCCAAAATGTGCTTATTGGCAAGGTTCCCTGTAGTCTCCCAACTAGATGGCATAGCAAGCCTTCGGCAAACTCTGTCTGCCAAAGAGTCAGTGACAAATGAATCTTCAATACGTTTTATGGAGACATGGTTTGCATCAAGTCTCATTTGGCCTAATTTCAGCCTTAGGCAAACTTTTTTTTTTCGAAATAGTAAAGCTTGAGACCAGCTTACTTCTTTTCTGAGGTAATGAAAAGCAAGCAGATGTAGCGTGTGTGTGTGTGTGTGTGTGTGTGTGTGTGTGTGTGTATGTGTATATATATATATATATATATATATATATATATATATATATATATATATATATATATATATATATATATATAAAAGCAGGAGGCCTTTTTTTTTAAGGAAGAATGTTTAGATATAATTTCTTGATATGTAATTTTAAAGTCTTGTCCTTTTGGCTTCCTTATAAAGAGCAACACTGATAAAAAATAGTTTTTAGCTTCCGCATGTCAGGTTTTCGCCCTCCCAGGCCCCCAGGAGCACTCTGCAGTTCTCTGTATTGCCCGTTTTCACCAAAAATTGACCCGTTTTCACCAAAAGTGCACCTGTTTTTGTCCTGCAGCGTGCTTTTGGGGACCAGGGAGGTTGAAAACATGATGCACGGACTGTTCGGGAGGCCAAAAATGCTCGTATTTGGTCAATAAGATGCACCTAAATTTTCACCCACTTTTAGGGGGGTGAAAGTTGCGTCTTATATCCCAAAATATATGGTATACTTCATCTATTTGCTTCTAAGATAGTGGTGTCCAACTTCGACAACTTTAAAACTTATGGACTTCAACTCCCAGAATTCCCTAGCAGCCATGTATAATAGGCTAAGGTACCAGCAGTGAGCAGAAGATTGTTTGCTCATGAAGGGAGCAATGAAGACTTGAACCTAAGTCCTTCCCCAAAATCTGGATCAGTAGTGTTGGCCTTGTCTTATATTTTCTCCAACAGCTATTCTCTTACCTAGTGCTCAGGCTGGGAAATACTAATACAGGTATTCCTCACATAAGAACCTATCATTTTATGACCATTATGATGGCCACGGAATATATGTCGCACCCCTCCAACCATCATAAATGATGGTGCCACCTTCCTATGATCACATGACTGCATGTCGGACAGGTCAGCTTTACAACCATTGTTTTAAATATTTGCAAATGACCACAATTCATGATGTGTCTTGCCACCTGCCAGCAAAAAACACCCATCTGAAATGAATGGGGTTGCTTAACTATTGCGGGGTTTGCTTAATGACGATCACATTTGCTTAACAATCGCAGCAAACAATTAAAAAAAAACAATTCATCACCCCTACAAAAAAAAAGATCAGGAAATTCCAGCCGCATGGGTGTCTCGATTTACAACCTTGGCTTAAATGCATCTCAATTACAGTCTCAAATTAAGTCGATGGCTACCTGTATAGCAGGTGTACTATATTACAAACTATACAAATGGATTTTATGGGCGATGTGTGATGGCCATATGTCTAATTACAACTTTGTCATGGAGGACGGATTACATGCATTTCTTTAAAAAAAAATGAGCATCTGTAACTAAATAGCCCAAGCTGACTATACATTTATTTTAGAAACCAAGAACGAAATAATGGATGCTGCAATGAATCAGCTGAGAAATATTTCTGTTCTCCTCCTGCCTCATGGATCTACATTTCTCATCACCAGCTGTCCCCTGTTTGCAAGTTTGGTTAGCCTTCCCATGTTATAGCTATGGCTGATATACAGGTAGTCTTCAACTTACGACCACAACTGAGCCTAACCCTAACCCTAACCACAACTGAGCCCAGAATGTATACTGGTCATTGCAAAAGGAGCCTCAGATAGCTCAACAGGCTAGATAGCCTGTTATTAACATTCAGCTGTCTGCAATTATTGCAAGTTTGAGGCTCAAGGTTGACTCAGCCTTCTATCCTTTCTAAGGTAGGTAAATTGAGGACCCAGTTTGTGGGGGCAATAAAATGACTTCGTATAAAAATATACAAAAGTATGAAGGCTATTGCTTAACACATTGTAAGCTGCCCTGAGTCTCCGGAGAAGGGCGGCATATAAATCTAATAATAAAATAAAATTAAAAAATTGGTTAAGTGAGTTATGTCCCATTTTGTGACTTTTCTTGCCACTTTTTGTTAACCGAATCACTGCAGTCGTTAAATTAGTAACACAGGCTATTAAGTAAATCTGGCTTCCCCATTGACTTTGCTTGTCAGAAGGTCGCAGAAGATGATCCCATGACCCCGGGACATTGTAACCGTCTTAAATATGAATCCGTTGTCAAGCATCAGATGACTATGGGGATGCTGCAATGGTCATAAGTGTGAAAAATGGTCATAAGTCACTTTTTTCAGTGCTATTGTAACTTCGAATGGTCACTGAACAAACTGGACTACCTATACTTTCTTATCCATAATGTAATCCAGATAAGAATTCTGTTCCTCAATCATCCAGATAAGATTCTTTTTCTCTTCTATATCCGTGCTCTCCTTTCTGTTGCTAAATATGAATGGAAATGTTAATGTACAGAGTACTGATCTTTCTGAGCAGGGCTAGCCTAGAAATCTATAATTCATTACCATCATTAAAACAGATGGAGGAAATAGCTGGAACCTTTTTAAGGGACATAACTGTCAATATGGCAGGACCCGGCCATATAGATTCTACCATAATTGTCATTGCAGATGTGACATTAGTGGAGTATGATTTTGTCAATTAATCTTTTTTTTTTAAAAAAAATCATAGTTTATTATAGCTTGGAAGAATCCATTTGTAATGACCTTATTTTACATGATGCTCTTCACTTTAAACAAATTTACTACCTGCTCTCTTTACCCTTTGAACATGTTTGGTTACACTTTCTCAGTGTAATGCATAACCTTATGGCATACAGTTAAAGCAACCCTCCTTAATTAGTAGTGTTTCCTTTTAGCTAAATATTGTTGATCGTAAGCTCCTTCTAATTGCTTCATCTAACTATCTAGGCCTGGAAAAATGTTGAAGGAACTGTTTTAAGTCCATAATCCTTTGAAATGTTGTCTCTGTAATTTAACATTCTTTCTTTCCTGCCTAAATAATAACTAAAGGCATAATATGTGGTTTATTTTTAACTACTGGTAAGGATTATAGCACATAAACCCAGTGAAGGAATCAATCCTGTACTAACAGCAAAGTCTCCCTTCTTTTAAAATTTGTAAATTAAATAATGTCAAAGCAGAAATGCTCCAGACCGTTTCTAACTGTCTTTACTTGCATTTTATTTTTACAAGGAAAATAGCCAAACCTAAAACCAGAAGAGCAGCCATTCAAAATATATTACTCCTAGTTCGTATAAAGGAAAACTTCAGAAATACTTTCACAGGCAGAAAAGGTGGTTTGTCGTAGCAAAACTCTGCCTGGTGATCCCACTGTCACTGTTCCTTCTCTTTGACCAAAAGTGAGCCTAGTGATAAGGGAAGAAGCAACACATTTTCAGGGTTTTAACTTTTTTCCTTCTCCAGGAAGTCTCAAGCTATGCCTGCAGTTGGAATAGGATTCTCTTTTCTCTATCCATTGTTTTTAATGTTTTAATGGGTTGAATTTTATAGTTTGATTTGATATGTCTTTTAATTTTTGTTTGGGATTCACACAGAATTAGTTGAAAGATAAAAAAGATGGCCAGCTATGTTTTGAGAGAGAGAGAGAGAGAGAGAGAGAGAGGGAGAGAGAGAGAAGGAAAGCAAGCAAGCCCTGTGTTATATCTCCAGCAAGAAATCCAGTGGTGGATTCCTCCTGGTTCCGCCAGTTCCGCCGAGCCGGTAGCGGTGATGATATGACATCACCAAACCGGTTCTCCCCACCGCTCTGCATTGTTCTTACCTTTTATTTGGCCCCACCCCCAATCTATTGCTGCTCCTGAGTCCCAGCTGATCAGCTAGAGGGGGAAAAACTGTTTAAACTCTTGCCACGGGGCTTCAAAGGGCCACCCTACAGCTGATCAGTGTTAAAAGAAAACATATAGATCGGTGCCTGCAAAAATAAATGGGTAGACCAGTGCCTGCAAAAATAAATGAGTAGAACGGGGCTGCAAAAATAAATGGGTAGACCAGTGCCTCCAAAAACAAATGAGTAGAACGGTGCCTGCAAAAATAAATGGGTAGACCAGTGCCTCCAAAAACAAATGAGTAGACCAGTGCCTGCAAAAACAAATGAGTAGACCAGTGCCTCCAAAAACAAATGAGTAGACCAATGCCTGAAAAAATAAATGGGTAAACCAGTGCCTCCAGAAATAAATGAGTAGACCAGTACAGCTCTGAGAGCAGTTAAAAGCCTGGTAGACCAGTACCTCTGCTAAATCCTAAAGAATTGTCACATGACCATCAAGCCACACCCATAAAATAAGCCATGCCCATAGAATCCATAGTAAAAAAATTTAGAACCCTCCCCTGAAGCAATCACATCCTGAATGCACTAGAGCATCCTGAAATTTCTCCCTCTCTACACCTCATGGTGTTAGAACTGGCCAATTTATTACAACAATCCAGCACACAATTACTTGTTTCTTTCTAACTAAATTTGGTTAGTAAATAATTTAAAACTCAGAGCATGATCAAGTTACAAATTAAGGACTTCTGCATGCCATTGTAACTTTCTCATTAAAGCCAATGTAATTTAAAAATTAGTTTCTTCGGTTAGATAATGTTTCATTGTTTTATTTAAAGTATTCTTTACTAGGGTTGAAGTGATTGTTTGTGTGTATGTACGTGTCTGAGTGAATGTTCCTGAGAGTGATCGGAAAATGATTAGTGAAACAGGTTTTACAACAGAAAGGAGACTGATTTACAAGAGATACATTGTAGAGATAGGCAAAGCCTAGTATCTATATCCTAATTATACCAGGAAAGTCTAAGTGGGACTGTGAAGAAAAACAGAAGGAGCTGACCTCATCATAGCAATTTATTAAACAAAGAGCAGTCAGCATAGTAGACTAAGTGAGGATGTTGTATGTATGTAAGCATGTAAGCATGTACCATATGTGTTAAATTTATATGCCACCTATCGCACTGTCAATCAAGGACACATAATCAATCTTCTCTATATACATCCTTTGCCCCTTTGTGGTCACTTGGTCAAGAGTTTCTGCCACTTGATATGTATCTCCACTGTTCCTTTAAAATGCCGCTACAATTTCCATCTACAAAGACAAAAGAGTATTTTGTCTTCTTCTATTTGGGGAGCATTTACTAACTTACATAAACAACTTATCCATGAAGGCTCTGACCATAAATCCTGATTGCAAGGACGTATACAAGCAGTTGTTGTGTTTAAAAAAGAAGAAAGAAGTAACAGAGAAAGAAAAGATATTTTAATTTCAAGGTTCACTGGAAAAATAACATTAAAAAAAATCAATGTTTGCCAAACAGAAGGACAAATTCATATGGGAAATAAAAATGTATTTATAAGATTCAAAGACAGTCTGATAAGTCCCGTTATGTTGGAAAGAAAATATTAGCAAAGCACTTTTCAGGTTTGCCATCCAGATTTGTCTGGAAAACTCTTTATTATTCAAGGATGATACAATAGTTCCACAAAACCTAAGAATTCCTATTGTTGCTCAATAAAGATTTACTCTGGGGGCAGGTTTCTAATGTTTGAATGGAAAAAAAAATCAAATGAAATGGAAGGATTTCGTGTTACAACACGGACAGCATCTGCTGCTACTCTGTAGATCAGTTCTCCAAGCCTTATTCGCCCTCTTCATTCTCATTTCTTTCTTTATCTTGCAGTTCAGCTGAGCAAGCTTAGAAAAAATGGACTCATTTGGCTGATTCCCATGACCCCAGCACCCAAATGCCATTCTGTAGAGTTGGATTCCTCAGGCCTTTTTGCCATGCACCGTCATCCCCCATGGACATTGAATATTTCAAAAGTGACTTTTATATGATTAAGTGTGCAAGCCTGTGCATTGTAGCAGCGGATGCCTTACTCTGAGTGTCTCAGACACCAGACCCATCATTGATTGATTGCCCCATGTGGCTGGGGCATTTCAGGGACAAGATTTTTCTTCCTGCTTATGTTGTGGTCTTTGTTTTCAGATTTCCATCTTGCCTGGCTTTTTGAAGAAAGTAAGAAGGTGGTTCTTCTTCTTATTATTATTTTTTAATTCTGCCCATGAGGGCTTTCATTTTTTTCCCAAATGGTGGCTGTTATTTTTAAGTAATTTTGTTTATTCTTTTGTGTAGCATTCCACTGCAGTTCAAACATGTGCCAGGTGAGGGCAGGGACAGAACTGAACAATGCAGATCAGCCATATACCGAACAATTCCAGTCAGGGTCTCATCTTCCATCCTAGTGATTCCAGAGAGTTTTAGCAAGCCAGACCCAGCAGAATCACCTGATTTATTTCGCTTTCCTGATTTATTTCCACTGCTGTTCTTCCCCTTGAAACCTACTCCCCATACTCCATTTGTTCACTGAGTTGTTAATCACAGAGAGGGAACGATGAAAAACCCAACAGTTCCGATAATAAGATGAAAATATCTCTCAATGCCAGGGCTTTTACTCTACCACATCGTTAACAGTTTAAAGCTTTTCCTCTTTGGACAGAGAAAATCACAGCCATTGGGGAGCCCAACCAATGAACTTTCTGGGAGATATTTTCTCTTTTATAGCATTCTCCTTCCTGCTCAGCTGCTCCTGGTAAGTTGAGCCCGTAGTGGAAAAAAGCAAGCTTCAATCTCGCCATGAGAATTGGCAGGCAGAGACTCTCTTTTTTTTGGTTTTGTTTTGTTTTGTTTTGGCTTGGCTATATCAGTGGATGCTAGTTAAATATTTTTAAATGTGTGTTTTATTCTTTCTGTATTTTGGCTTACTGGAATAGTTGGCTAGGAAAGTTGGGTAGGTATGGCTGAACGGTCTTATCCATTTTAGCCTCCAAACAAGCAGCGAGGAGCCATAGCAATGGGGAAGGTAATGATTCATTGACAGGCACTTGTGTGGGTAGGTTCAAATGTGTGCCTTTTCTGTGGCTTGGGTGCTTAGGATGCCAAAGTACCAAGTCATCTCATTCTCACGCAGATTCTTTCACCCTAGAATAGACCTAATCCTTTATTAAGCCTAAGTGTGATTTTCAACACCCAGGGATATTCTTTGTCCAGCAGATAAAAATCTAAAATATTCACATCCCATAAGAATCATACCTCAGTAAAAGCAGTGATGTCTGTCATGTGCTTAAAAGCTGAACTAAAGCTTCTCTCTCTCTCTCTCTCTCTCTTTTTTTTTACATTTTCACCAGTGACTTTGCTGCTACTGTCCATTGATGGCCTACAATACCTCAACAGAAGGACTTCATGTTATTTCAGAATGGATTTCAGACCTAGGTATTTGCCTGATATTGGCAAGTTCAAAAAAGTGGGTGTTTTTTTTAAAAAAAATCTTGTTTGTGTAACAGGAACAAAGCTTGGTTTTTGTTTTGTTTTTTTGTTTGTTTTTTTTTTGCAATGCTGGTGTGCCACTAAGTTTATTTTCTTACTTGCATGAAAACCTTACTTCTCAATCTCTCTCTCTCTCTCTTTCTCTCTATCTCTCTTCCTTTCTCCTTTAGAGCTTCAGCATAGGTTTCTGGTGCCTGGCTACAAGCAGGGTCTTCCCTCTCCCTTACACAAACACTTATATGCAACTATGAGATAAAGCACCTAATTGCAGAATTGTCAACATGCTATCATTTCATCTTCACACTTGCCAGAAGCTTTGAAATGCAAGAAAAAAGGTGGCATGAAAGGAACATTTCCCTCATAACAATTGCTAAAATAACCAAACGAATGTACTACACAACTAAAAATGTGTTTGTATGTTATTATTTATTTCCCCTTTTGAGGAATAGGAATAGAAATTATAGTTACTCCAGAACTCGTGGTAGTTTGGGGCAGAGCCCTGATCAAATGTGATTCTTGGTGTAGTTTTCTGTTGTTCAGCTCAAGAATACAAAGCTTGGCCGGGAGGGGGTGGTGGTATTTGCCTTTTATGGGGTCATGGTTCTGGGGTCAGCAGAAATGAGGATGATTATAGGTCAACTGTTTTGGAGGACTGGAGAATAGAAGTGAGGGAGGTATAGAAGTATTTTTATACTAATTATTCATTTCAAGGATTTCTAGCATTATTCTCCTTTGTCTAGACAGATGTCATTGTTATTCATATCTAATGAGAATGTAACATAGCATTTGCTTTTGACTGACTTTTGAATAATCAGTGTAATTAAAGCCAAGGAAGAAAAAGCAGGGTCAGAGACAGAAAAAAATGACAGAAAAATTAATAGACATGCAAAAAAGGCAAGCTATAACACTGCTAAACAATTGAAGGAATCTAATAAAAAGAAACTTTTTATTGAAAACATCTATCTGTTTATGAATTAATATGGCTCCCAAACTCAAACCAAATCTTCCCTATTACCCTAGATTGCTTCCCACTTTTCTTCGGGCAGATTTTAGGCATCTTTGTTGCTTCATTTTTTATAGATCCTCTGTAAATCCGAGATGACATCAGAGTTCGTACTTAGGGGGAGTCCACATGGGAACAATCCACTCTAATGTCCTTGTGTCATTCTAAGTAAACAAGGCCTCAGCCAAATCATGTGTCAAAGCCTCAGACAAAAGCCCAAGTTCCTTCCAAAATCCAATTGGGTCTATTAGGCTCCTGGTATAGGCAGATCAAATAGACCCAGCCTCTCTGTGTTGGAGGGGTGTAAAAGTAAATTATGAGGTGGGATGGCTCAGTGGTTAAAGATACTGAGCTTGTCAGCTGGAAAGTGGATGGCCCAGGTTCGAGTCCCAAGCACCGTACAATGGAATAAGCTCCCGTTATTTGCCCCAGATCCTGCTCACCTAGCAGTTTGAACACCTGCAAATGTGAATAGGAAAATAAATAGGTACCACTTGGGTGGGAAGGTAACAGCATTCCATGTATCTTGGCATATAATCATGCTGGCCATATGACCACGAAAAATTTATTTGGACAACTCTGGTTCCCTTAGCTAAAAATCAGAGATGAGTACTTGGGACATGACTGGACAAGAGAAACCTTTACCTTCACCTTTAAAGGTAAATTCTTGGGTCACCAGAGAGTGATCTGCCCATGACAAGGCACTGATGGTAATAGCCCAACTCCAGATGATGTCACCACTTTGAAAAGTAGGTCTATCATGCAACCGATGCCCCATTTAAGTCCATGGTTGGAATACTGAAGCTTTTGCTATATTACCAATAATATTCTATTTAATTACTTATTTTTCTACAGGTTCAGGCTGTAATTTGCCTTTATTTTCCTTCTGAATGGGTGTTGCCTTTTGTTTCTTTTCTTTTTAGAATTTAGTATACACATAAACATAGATTATTGACACTTTATCAGAGCCATTTCTAAGCAACAACATTGTGAATCCTTACGTTACATAATAAGAGAAACATAATAAAAACAAAAAAAAAGGAAAAGGAAAACACACACACACACACACACACACACACAGTTCATTTATTCATAGAGTGAACTCAATCTATATGGCTGCCCACTTACAAAATATAAAGAAAAGTATATTTTAAAATTTCATTTTAAAGATTGTTATCTAGCAGCATATGTTGCTGCATATGAAGGTAATCTATTATGGAAAAAGTCTTATTACTATAGCTAAGAAATAGTGACCAGATTTAAACAGCTTTTGTTTTGATTGTTATTTTTCAAAGCTCTTGCTGAATTAATTTTCAAGTAGAGTAATTTCTCACATATTCATATAACATTGATCCATTGAAAGAGGTATCTTATTTTTCCAGCTTTTTCCCATAACAAATCTGGTAGTTTACAACTGGACTTGAATCAATTTTTTACATTCAATTTATGTACTCTACAAAATGTTGAAGAAGAAATCAACAACAGGATTCTGTGAAACTTTGGAGATTTTTCTCTAGTTTCTCCAAAATGTTTAGTGACAAATTGAACACTATCATCAAAAATGGGAGTATGTACTAGTTTGCTTACAGTCCTACCAAAGAAAAAAATTAAAATGTTGTGAATCATATGGATTCTGACTGAAATTCAGAACAGGAGAATATTCTGCTGAATATTATAGATAAACATCAGCGTAGACCATTCAGACACTGTTAAATTCACTGGTCTTTCATAAGTTGTGGAGCCTGTAATAATGAAAACAAACAACACATATTTTCATGTCCATAAATTACCAGTAAATCATTTGGGTATGACATAAAATGCTGCTTAGTGAAATGTGCTATATATGTTCTATCAAGCTGCCATTTTGATATTACAACCTCTGAAAAATAATGGAAGGCCAGTTTATATAGAGATGTTAAGGGTTAACATCTCTGTACAGCATCTCATTTAAATGGTTTAAGATATAACAATGTGATAACAGTCTAAACCTTCATTTTACACAGTGATGCCAATAATTATCCTCCCACTCGTCTAACCTAAAAATAGTAGGCCATCCTAAATTGTAAGTCTTTAAAGGTCTGCATGGACCAGCCATGCCAAATGAGGAAATATTGATGGGTTGGTTTCCTTGGCAACAGAATATGTCAGGTTACATTCCTTTGATTAGTGGACTTTCAAAGCTGATGTCAATGGAGGAGGAGGAGGAAGAGGAAGGGGAATATAATCCATCTTTGAATTCTTAGCTTCTGATCATGCCCCTATCCAAAGATAGCAAATAAAGTCAATCCATGGCAGATCACCCTAACCTGTAAATGTATGGTCAGCTTTAATTGAGCTAATAATCAACAAATTCCCATTTTGTGAAAAAAGCTCAAGTTTATTTCTAATTAATGTAATAATAATTCAAACAATATTTTTTTCACATTCAGAAGCCATCCATCTTTATCTTTAATAAGCATCATTGCATACCCATAACTCCTCATGTTCATGGATCTCTGTACAAGCTATGATATAAGTTACACTCAAATTAGCCAAACAGGGTTATACTGCAAAGCTGTCTTGAAACACTTGCCCTGAATTGAAACTGGGTGGAAATTGGGATCATGCCTGAAATCCCACTTTTATTCTTTGCAATATGTACGTATTCATCAAGAAGATATGAAGATCTGTTTCAGTGTTTATGTGAGTATAAGGACAGCTTAATGTTTAATGCCAATTTGGGACAACATGTATAATATCCTTAAACAACAGAAACAACAGAAAGAGATACTAGAAAAGATGATTACTACAAACACCAAAATAACTAAGACTGGAAAGAAAACCACACTAACCCTAACACCCTCAGCAACAACAGCTTCTCCAATGATGCAAAAAACAATAGAAGGAATGCTGACAGCTGAGAAACAAAACACCACTTTGAATGTTAATATTCAAACCTCGCTACTCACATTGTAAGAATCGATGGTCAAACTCCAAGAAATAATGGTAAAGAATCATTTAGAGACAAGAGCTGATATTAATGAGCTAAAAGAGGAAATGGGGAAACTAAAAATGGAAATGAGATCAGACATATCAAAGCTTGATGAAAAAGTAGGGTCAATTCAACAAGCATTAGAAAAGAATGAACATACAATAAAGGAAGTAGAGAAAAGAATGGAACAAACAGAGAAGAAACTAGAAAAGGTGGACCAACAAATAAAAATGATGAGCAAAGAAATGGAAGATTCTTTAATCTATATTGAGATGGATAAAGCTGCGATGTACCTAAGATTCCAAAATATAATGGAAAATAAAGATGAAGATCTGGAACTAGTGATGGCAGAAATTTTAGTCTAAGCATTAGATAGAGACAAGGAGGAAATATTGAAGGAAATGTATGACGTTTACAGGGTCAACACGAGCTATGCAAGAAAAAACAAGCTCCCAAAGGAGGTCCACGTTCAACTCATGAGGAGGAAAGTTCGAAACATAATATACAAGATATCCAGAAAAGAAGCAATAATATATAAAGGAAAAGAGATTCAGATCCTCAAGCAAATCCTGGGAAGAGTAAGAGAGCAGAGAAGGGATTATAAATTCCTGGCCAAACATCTAAATAAAAGAGATATTTTGTTCCAATGGCTGATTCCAGAAGGGATGCTGGTCACTTGGGAAGAAAGGAAAATCAAAATAGACACTCTGGAAAAAGCACAAGAACTTTATGATCAAGTGGTGGGATTGGAAGACCAAAGCAGCAGAGAAGATCTAGATTCAAACTCTTAAGAAGAACAAGACGAACCAAAAAATAAAGATGAAGAAGTAAAAGAGACCAGTCAACAACAACAAGAAAGAGAAGAACCTAAGACAGTGATCAGAACAGAAAGGGAAATAAGAGCAAATAAAAGACAAAAAACGAGATACAATTTGGGCTATGGAAAAAGAGGTGTAACTCTTATCTATTAACATAAATGGACTAAACTCAACGACAAAAAGAAAAAGGATTTTGGCAAACTTAATAAAACAAAATGCAGATATTATATATTTACAGGAAACACATATCTTAAAAACAGACGAAAAATATTTAGTTTGTCCCAAATTAGGGACCCTGTTTATGGCTTCTGCAGATCAGGAGAAGAAGAAAGGAATAGCTGTCTACATTAAAGAAGAGATAAAGGAAAACTTAATATTGCCAGAAGAATTCTGGCAATAGAAATACAGATACATTTTTTAAAAAATTTATTAGTGGTAATTTATACCCCCAATGACAATCAAAAAGAATTTTACAACACCTTATATAATAAAATTATTGAATTAGAAAGAAAAAATATTTGCATCATAGGAGATTATAACGCGGTAACAGATTATCAAAAAGACTACAATGGGGGAAATAAGAAAGGGAAAAAAAAGAGAACTACCCAAAATATATATAGAAATGACTAAAGAATTAAATTTAATAGATATATGGAGAACACTAAATCCAGAAAAGAGAAAATTTACCTTCTCTTTGAACCCCCATCAGTCATGGTCACACATCGACATGGCATGGATGAGTAGAGAATTAACAGAAGAAGTGACAGAAGTAGAAATTCTAGCGAACTCGTGGGCAGACCACAACCCACTCAGAATTAATTGGAAGGGTAAAAAAAACCAAGGAGAAGATGGACGCTAGATTCTCAATTATTGAAAGATGAGGAATTGATTAAGAAAATTAAGGAAGAACTAAATTTTTATTTTTTTAAAAAAAATAACCAATATACAACGACCCAAAACTTATGGGATACTATGAAAGCTGTTATTCGGGGAATTATAATATCCTATGTTGCAAAAAAGAACAAAGAAAAATATGCCCAACAAAACAATCTACTTCAAGCAATCAAAAAATTAGAGACCAAATTATAGAACAGCAACCCAGAAAATTACCCACAAAATTCCCAATTACAAGAACAATTGATTTTTCATAAACACAAACTCAATTTAGTTGATCAGGAAGAATTGGTTAGAAATGTGAAGGCAACCAAACAAGTATATTTCGAACAAGCAAATAAGCTAGGAAGATGGCTATCGTATAAACTTTAAAAAGAGAGAGAGAAAAGAACCATCTACCAACTACAAGATGAAAATGGAGATTACCAACACACAATAGAAAAGAAAAAAGAGATTGCACATAAATATTTTGAGGATCTCTATAAGAAAGAAAGAGTAGATGAGGATCAGATTAGGGAGTATCTAAGAGAAAAAAGAACACGAGAAATAAAAGACAAACTGAAAGAAACTTTGACTAAGCATATAACTATGATAGAACTAAATCAAGCAATTAGATCCCAGAAAAGTAACAAAACACCAGGCCCTGATGGTTTTCCATTAGAATTCTATAAGGTAATAGAAAAACAAATAGGACCAATAATGGTTGATCTGTACAATGAGGTATTAACATCAGCTAAAATGCCGGATACATGGACGGAAGCATTAATTTTGCTAATCCTGAAGGGGGATACAGATGCCAGACTAATACAAAACTATAGAACAATCTCTTTATTAAACATAGATTATAAAATATTTGCTACTATTATTGCCAACAGATTAAAGAAAATTTTGAACGAATATATACACTTAGATCAAAATGGATTCCTTTCAAATAGACAAATCAGGAATAATTTAAGAATAATAATGGACAGTTTAGAATATTACGAAGCCCACCTGGAGAAACAAGTAGCCTTTGTCTTCTTGGACGCCCAAAAGGCATTTGATAATCTGAAATGGCAACTTATGATTCAACAAGTTTATGATATGAATTTTGGCACTAAATTTGAGAATATTATAACAGCAATATATTCATTACAAAAAGCAAAAATTATAATTAATGGAGAAAATACCCAAACTTTAAATATAGAGAAAGGAGTGTGACAAGGATATCCTCTATCCCCTCTGCTCTTCATACTGTCACTAGAAGTATTACTAGAATGAATCAGACAAAATTCAGAAATAAAAGGATTGAAAACCAGAAATGAAGAATATAAATTGCAAGCATTTGAAGAAGATTTGGCTTTTATTATCAAAAAACCAATAGAGAAAGGACAAATACTAATTAAGGAATTAGAAAGATATGGAGCTGTATCAGGACTGAAAATCAATAGACAGAAAACAAAACTTATAGCAAAAAATTTAACAGAACTACAAATAACAGAATTGGAAAGAACACTTGGACTCCAAACAACAAGAAAAATCAAATACTTAGGTATATGGTTGACAGCGCATTGCAAATTGACAAAGGAGAATAACTATAACAAACTATTACAACAAACAAAAAAAGATTTAGAACTATGGACTAACATGCAACTGTCACTTTCAGGAAGAATAGCAGCCATAAAAATGTCTATATTACCAAAATTTCTATACTTGTTCCAGACCATCCCAATTAAATTAGAGAAGACCTTTTTTAATGACCTCAATAAAACAATAGCAAAATTTATCTGGCAGGGGAAAAAAACCCAGAATAAAAATGAAATCACTACAAGATATGAAGAGCAGAGGAGGATTTGAATT
Source organism: Masticophis lateralis (assembly GCA_030761175.1). Lineage (NCBI taxonomy): Eukaryota > Metazoa > Chordata > Lepidosauria > Squamata > Colubridae > Masticophis > Masticophis lateralis. Next base: position 129,706,698 of record JAUDYJ010000003.1, read on the forward strand.
GCCAAACTGAGAATTATAATATAGTGTGGCATTATTAGTTTAGTTAAAAGATTGGATTAATTTGAAGAATAAAAGAGTACTAGCTATAGAAGGTCATGATCTGCAGAGAGGATGACATGCCTTTCTGTGGGAAACAGGACCGACAAAACAACAATATTTCCACAGACTCCTGATTAGAGATTTGCTAATTATAATTGGATTAAAATTAAAAAGAAACACTACATAAAAATCCCAACTTGGCTATCCACAATGGAAGCAATGATCCATCCAAACAATTTAGATTTGAATAAAATGTTAAAATATAAAGACCTATTGGATAACCATGGAAAGTTAAAAACTATTCAGGATCTCCAAGAACAAAGGCTACAAGTTGACTGGTGGGCTTATCTTCCATTACAAAACTGATATAAACAAGATATAAAAGATTATGGAATATATCTTAAACCACAACAACTAGACAAAATTTTATTAGGACCAGATAAAAAAAATATTACTAAAATTTACAAATACCTTCTGGAAGTAGAACTGGAGGAAGAAGTAGTGAAAGGATGCGTGATTGCATGGGGTCAAAATATTGGACACAACATAAAACTATCAGATTGGGAGAACATATGGAACAGAAACCATAAACTAACAAAATCAGTAGCATATAAAGAAAATGCATATAAAATGTTCTACAGGTGGCACTTACCCCCTTCAAGATTAGCAAAAATGTACCCTAAAACGAGCCCCATATGTTGGAAATGTAAAAAAGAAAGAGGGAACATACTACCATATGTGGTGGTCCTGTCCTGAGGCTCGAAAATATTGGCTAAAAATTAAAGATTGGCTACAGGAAATTACCAATGAACAATTAGAACTGGAACTCTTCCTATGTGAAGGGCACAAAATATCTAGTACTACACATATTAACTGCTGCCAGGATTGCCTATGCTCAGTTTTGGAAACAGCCATGTACACCTGCAGAGAAACTGGACATACAAAAGATCATGAACTGCGCAGAAATGGACAAATTAACACTGAGTTTAAAAGATAAAGAAACATCAATATTTTACAATGTGTGGGAACAGTGGTATAACTGGATAGAACGGAGATAGATAGTTATTAACTAATAGATAGTTATTAAGTACAAGTAATTGATAAAAAAGAATGTAAATATGCACAATAATGCACGGATTATTGTCACAAGAAAAACACCTCAATTAGCTGTTGTTGAGTGAAATATTTTTTTTATGTTTTTAATGTAATAAAAGTTTAATAAAGTGTTTATAAAAAAAAGAAAGGAGAGAGCTTCATTATATGTTGTGTGTTATAACTTGCCAGCAGAGGACTGCTGTCTGCTGTCTACTTTCAGCAACAAGTCAATAGAATAAAATGGGACTTATTTCCAAGCAAATTTACAGAATGGAGATAACAAGGAACTAATGTTTCTCAGGCTAGGCAAAAGCATTATGTAAGCACTAAGCAGATGAACCCCAATCTCAAGCCCTGGTGAAAAACTGGTAGTCAAATATCTATTGACTTGGAAAAGAGCGGGTGGGGGAAACGCCTAGGATTTGATTTGAAGTGTGCTTTCTTTCTCTTTCTTCATTATCCATCTATCAGCTTTGAGTTCTGTGTTCTGGAATAGGTGGAGCTTCTGTGTATATCTGATTTGTTTCTGCTTTTGATAAAGCAATTTATTTAGCTGTGTCATATTTGTGAGCTAGTGCTATCAGTATGGTCCTAAGTATAGGGTTAAATAAGTGTCTACAGGGTTGAAATGTATTGCTGTGCAGTAACAGCAAAACCAGTGTCCTCAAACTCTCAGCATTGAGTGGGATTACTTGGGCCTTGACATCAGGGTTAAATAACCCATCCCAAAGCACATTCCAAAATGGAGTTGTCCAATATCAAGGTTGCAGTTCAGATTTACCAGCTACTACAATCTATAAACCAGATAATCCAGCCAGTAGAGCTAAATATGACTGAATTAATAGCAAATTAATTCAGTTAATTAAACTCCTGAGAGAGGGATTCAGTGTCAGGGGAGAGGAAGATGTACTTGGAGTCTCAAGAGAAGGAGGAAAGAGAAGCAGAAAAGGGGGTATAAAAGATGAAGCTGTCCAGCAATTCACATAGAACTGTTATGTAAATATTGAATGGATGCCTCCCAATTGCAAGGCTGGGTTGAGACTTCCGAATGAGGGAAGAAACAACCTAAAATTTCAACCTGAAACATGGTTGTGGTGTGTGTGTGTGTGTGTGTGTGTGTGTGTATGCACTCTGATTTTTGTGTTCTACAGTAGGCAAAATTTTTGCATATATATGACTTCTTTCTTGTCTGCAATAAACTAAGTTATCTAGCTATATCCTGTCTGTGTGTTTTGGCTGTAAGCAAGTTCTAGAGAGTTGAGATTTATTGACATCCCTGGCATTGAATGCATACTGAGTTGTAAAACTATTATTCCTGAATTCTTGGGAATTAGCCTAATTGAAGTCAATGAATTAACATAGAAAGCATTCTCAAATGGTTTCCGAGGACCAGTTATTTCATTCTATGGTACCCAAAATGTTCTACACCTATCAGTGAAAGAATTTTTACCAGAATATGTAGAGACTTAAGCAGAGGACCACATACTGATTTTAACATTTGCATTCAGATGCAATGGCACATCCTTGATTATGTAAGGAACAGACTATTCTACTCCCTGTGGGGCAAAACAAACGAAAAGCAAAACCTCCCCCTCCGTTTTTCTAGAAATGAAGATGAACTGAATTCCCGTTTCACACTATGGAATCCGGATTAGGTTATATTCAGGCATGGTGTGAAGAATAAATTGAGGTGTGTTTTTTTTTTAACTGTTCAGTTTTTTAAATTGAACAGTAAAGGCTGAGATAATATGGCTGTCACCAAATAGTTTTTATTATTTGCAAAACTCATATGCTGCTTCAGTCATGGTCTCTAAGTAGCTTATGGCTAGTACAATAATACTACCATCATAGGATAATAGCCAACAATGATAAAATCAGGATGAGTTATCAATATCAAAAGGTAAACATTTAATACAAATCTCTCAATAAAAACTTACCAGATAGCCAACGTTTAATTCAAATGTCATTTATTCCCTGTAGCATCTTTAGAAGAACAATATTTTAACTGTTTATATAAATATTAATAGAGGGGAAGCCACACTAATTTGGGGAGCATTTTCTGGCCTCATATAATCTATTTTCCAAAGATGGGGGCTCACAACATGCCTTCCCTGTTGTCTTAAATCAAATGGCAAGATTCTATAGGGAGCAAGTAGTCTCATGATACTCAGGACTAAGCCATGTAGGGCTTTTTAGGTACTAACGTTGAATTTCAGTTGGAAGCAAATTAGCAGCTCACATAATAAAACTGTCTAAAAGGCTCTTACACATTAGTAATCAGATACCTGCATTTTGTACCAACTATAGTTTCCAAGCAGTCTTCAGATGGACAACAGATTGCAGTAATCCAATTATGGGGCAAGAAAAGTATGCATAATCATTGCTCCCAAATTCCATTTAAAAAGCATCTGTGGAAAAGAAATTGGGAGATGGGGAACAAACACTTATCATATTTTCTTTCTCCAAATCCTGCCATAGATCATCTACAAGGGTGATCAGTAATGTTTTAATACTCTATACAGGCTGTATAAAATGAATCTTAAAAGAGTGTGGTGGCTCACAAGATTAGAATGCTGGGCTGATAATTGGCTGCCTCGTGTTTGAGACCTATAGCTGCTATGGAGAGGGCGAGCTCCCATCATGCACTCCAGCTCCCTCTGACCCAGCTGTTCGAAGGCAGGTGGCTACAAGCAGATAAATAGGGCTACTTCACAGGGACACAAAAGGAGCCCTTAACTGGGCATCCCCCGGGCAACAGTGATGTCACCAGCAAATCCTTTCCCCACATAAACCCTTCGATGCTTCTGACATGGAAGTATTTGTATTAGCTGAATCTTGTTTGAAAAGAAATCTAAATAATCTGTTTCATCTATAGCATTCTGTAATGATTGTCTTCCCACAACTTTGTCCATTTCTTTCCTTAAAAGGAAAGTTGTCCATGTTAGCTGGTTCAAGGGATAATCTTGGTTGAAAAAAAGTCTTAAAAGCAGTTTCATGCTTTTGAAAATCCATAAGTACTTTACTTGGGTAAGAAATAAAGCGCTTCCAAATAATTAAGGCAGTAGTTATCAGGTTAAAGTAAGTGTTATATTTATTTCTTGCCAAATTCTATCCCAATGAATTTGTTAGTTAGATTCATGTGGGGATTGGCACAAAGCCATTGAGCATTTTAGGAGGTCATAGGACCGCAAAATTTGAAATTTCCTGAATTAATATAAATTTAGAAAGCTTAATCATAGCATGAACCAGCTGTTTCCGAACATCTGAGTAGAATTTGGGGTTGAAATATTTAATTAAGATAAAAATATCAAGAACATAAACCAATTTATAGAGAGGGTTCATTTCCTTATTTTTATAATATCTTATCGCAGTAAGATATGATCACTGATCCATTCATAATATAAAAAGCAAAGCCCTCAAAGATGCTGGCATGAATTGGCTGTTAGTAAATAGAAATATTATTTTAAAGGGAGTGGAGAGGATTCTTCTGAAAAAGTAACTGAAATAGTAGAGTTGGCTAGAATATGCTATTCAAAGGGCACCATGCAGTAAGGAAAGGAGATCTTGTAAGCCTCTGACAAAATACAGAATGAAGTTATCAGCTTTTGATGGGTAAAGATAAAGTCAATAACTTCACTTGGGATCCACACATCCGCATTCACCTTTGACATTCTCACTCACTCTCTGTGAATGACATGCTACTGATATCAACAGGAGTTCTTGCCTCTGATGTACTTTTGTCCCAATAACCACTGTGAAAAATCTCCCTAGTTTTGTAAAGAAAAAAATATATTGGGCCTATAGTATCTTTTTTTTAAAATTTCTCCATAAACCCTCTTAAAAATTAATACACTGTCCACTGAGTTTTTTTACATTCTTTAAAACTGTGGTGAATATAGGCAAATAGATAAATTGTCATTCTTTTACCTTAGTAGCATTTTATCTCATGAAACATTTACTCCTATTAAGTTGTTACCATAAGCATCTGACAGAAGCCTCAATGACTGCAATCATGTAATGATAATATCATGGACCTAAGGTGTCCTGTCTCACTACTTGTAGAAGTTCATGCTAGTCATTATAGTAATGTTATTGATGGAAGAGAATATTTGCAGCTCAGGGTTGAACTGTGCACTGATGATGTTACTAAGTTTGGTAATAAACATTTGCAAGGAAACAACCAAGTTTGGGAGCACCAAGGACCAAACAAAGTAATGTTAATTAACATCATGCCTCAATCCCACACTATCTCCAACACTTTCATACAGAAAATGACATAAAATAAGGTGAATCATATAGGAGATAATGTATAGGAAATAATGTACCCTATACTAAAGGAAAACTACACATTCTCGAAGAGCCTATAATATTTGTTTCATATATCTAAGAGTCAAGGTGTTCATATAATTTTTAGTGGTGCTAATACTTACTTGTGGATAAATTGAGAATTTTAAGTGCCAAAATACAGCCTTAAATCAGGTTCAGCTTACCCATGAATAGGCGTATCCCCAAGTATATGGTAATTTTTAAATATATCTGTATCTTCCAAATATACTTGTGGATAAGCCCATCCACTGATAAACCAACCCTCAATTTATTAATCAAAATACCATGAAAAATGTGGTTGGCTTATCTCTGGATAACCATTTTTCATGGTATTTTTGTTAATAATTCAAGATTTGACTTAATCTGCCAATAGGCTTATTTATAAGAATATAAGGTATTTTAGTTACCATATCTGTCCAATTTTCCCTATGCTCAAAGAATGTAAAGTGCAAAATGCTAAACCTAAATTATAGCTCGCTATTATTGAACAATTTCTTTTGCAGTCTTGCTTTTGTTCTATCTCTTTCTTTGAGTATAAGGTAACCTGAGAGTTATGATTGAAAAATAATTCACAATCTCATTCCAGAAATGTTCTGAGAAAAAAATCCTTACACAGAAAAAAATGAGATATTGTATTTCTAATAACTTTATTACATTTTTGATGTAAATATAAAATTTAATAAACATTAAATTATAATACACAATCTCAATGCCTTATAATAAAATTTCCTTCTGCATTTTCTTAATTTGCCATGGTTGGTTGGGAGTGATGGATACTGTAGTCCCACATATTAGAAGGACTAAAATTAAGAAAAATATTAATTTATTAAATGACTAATCTAAGGTTATCAATCAATAAAATGAGATATGATTTGGATATAACAAGGTAAATAGGTATGCACTATTACATATTTTATAAGCATAAATAAGCTTATAATAATGATACGCTTATAACAAGCTTAGTTCAGATGTTATATAAAATCAAGAATCTGTTTTGAGTTTACTTTTGAATGACTTCCTATTTGATGAAGAAATAAACCCTTGCCAGTAAAAGGAGAAAAAGTAGATATATTTGAAACATTGTTTATATATAGCTTCTGAAAAATGGTAATAAGGATTTCCTGATTTTAGTATGCAGGATTCTCCCCCACACGAAAAGTTTGATTAATGTATACCTAATCTTTCTTTCATGCTAATAGACTATAAATTGTTCCCTTAAAAAAAAAAGACCAGTAATACAAGCGGTTTTAGAGAAATCCATTTATAACGTTGCATCTTCAGCAAGTAATTCTTGACCTGGAAAATTATTTTTGCTAAAAATGACTAATTTTGCCAATTTGATATTTTTGCTTTGAATGTGTTTTTACACCAGCAGGCTAATCTGTTCTAAAGCATGTGTACCAGATGGAGAACAGAAGTGTCAAATGTATAACAGTCTTGAAATCCTTCTGCAAAACATGTTTCAGCATTAGATTTTTCTGTGTCTTCTGAAAATTGTATTAACAATCTTGTGTTTAGAACTCATAAACAAATCTCACCAAAGATACCTTTATGTATTCAGTAACGTAAGTTGACTCTTTTTATTCCTTTTTCTTTCCTCTCAGTGCTTTTATACAGAGTTTGGCAAACGTTTTTTAGTTGTGCAATCTGTATGGATTAGAACATAATTTATCTTTTGGATTTGGCACTTCAAATTTTGCAGTGCAGATCGGGTTAAAAAGGAAATGTAAATTTAACATAAAATACAGATAAAGATTTATACTTTGAAACAAAACGTATTTATAATTAATTATGAGTACCCATGGAGAATGAATTCACAGATTGATATGGAAATAGGAGAAAATAAATTTCTGAATGTATGAATACAAAATTGGCCCAGACTAATATCTACTGATTCATCTGAACTTCACTAATAATGCCTAAGACAATATTCAGCAAAATTAAAGCAATTTACTGAATTTACCCAGAAAGAAGAAAGAAAGAAAGAAAGAAAGAAAGAAAGAAAGAAAGAAAGAAAGAAAGAAAGAAAGAAAGAAAGAAAGAAAGAAAGAAAGAAACAGAATTCCTGTGCAATTACTAACTTCCTGGGATCCCTTAATGCAGGTGCTGGAGATTTTCTCTCCCCTCCCTACAACAAATATGTTCATGACACATGTATGTGTATCTCTACATATACATACTATTTAAGTAAACGGTAGGCCAGCGCAAAATTTTCAATTCTTTGAATTAATAACTGTTAATTCACTGGGGAAAAATAAACACCACCTCATTTCTGTAATTAGCTATTGCTATATACCTCCAGCCACAACAATCTCTTTCATGCATATAGGAACACATATTTCTTTTCCATTGATAGGCAGTCCCCATATTAAACGTAAGTTTGGTTTGTAACTGTGCTTAGCCAAAATTTGTATGTAAGTTGGAACTTGTACTTACTGTAGAAACAGATTGCCTATTACTAAAAATGGCAGATGGCGTTGTCCTTCCTCAAGCCAACAAACTGCTCAAGCCACGCGATGCTTTCAGGAAGCATTGAAAACTGCTGCAAACAGTTTTCATAGTTATATTAAGAACCACTTGTTCGGCAACCATTCAAAGTTATGATGGTGCTGAATGAGGATTTATGACTGATCCTCAAGGTTGGGGCCATCACAGAGTCCCTATGGTCATTTGATTGCAATTTCGGAGCTTGCCAACTGGCTCGCTGATATGACAATGGCAGACCCTCACAGTCATGTGATCAGCATTTGTCACCTTTCCTGCTCACCCACAAGCAAAGTCAACAGTGAAGTTGGAAGGACGTTGCAAGTTGCTTCTGCTCCCAATGCCTTTTCTCCTGAGGAGCCTGGGTGACCCGGGATCTTGGACTCCGTATGCCTGTCTGGCTATACTCCATAGCATCCACCTGTGACACCTGCCTGCCCAAACTCCATAGTGCCTGTCCACCCACCAGCCCCCCACTCCATCATGCTTTCTTATGGCACCCTTTCAATCTGCATTCCAGAATACTTGCCTGCCCATTCTCCATAATGCCTGCCCACAGCACTCACTTGCCCATATTCTGTAGTGCCCACTCATGGCACCTTCCTGGCCATATTCCATAGTGTCTGCTTATGATAGTGGCCCACTGGCCTCCACTTTGTACTGCCCACATGACCATATTCCAGAGTACCTGCCAATGGCATGTGTCCATCTGCATACCATAGCAATTGCATCTGTTTGCCCCCAGTCTATAACATTTGCCCATGGCACCAGCCTGCCTGCCTGCCCCTACTGCATAGCTCCTGCCTGTGGCATCTACCCTGCCACACTTATCTAGATCCTCACTTAACAACTGTGCAGTTCTTGCCTAATGACCATAAGCAAAACTGTCCGGACTGTCATCATTGAGCAGTGTGGTCACATGATGTTTTGCTTTATTTAGCAATAAGCATTCCAGTTCCAATGCACATCATAACTCAAGGTCTCTATGTACATAGAAATGCAAATAACTGAATCACAACACAGCTTGGGGGGTTTATTTGGGATAATTTGGATAAATGTGAGTTAATTGGGAAACTTCCTTAATCCATTCCTCAACCATCGTCTTCTACAATATCCACCTACATTTAAGCTTAAAACACAGTTCATTGCATTTTAAATTCTCCAGTTGAGTGGAGAAAAAATTAAAAGGCAGATCCATAGTTTCTGTTCAGCTCGTTGCTAGTATGGGCCATTCACTGCTTCCTAAGTACAGGATTCTTTTTTTAAAAAAAAATATTTATTTTGTCAATCATATATAAGATAACAGGTAAAAGTATAAACATAATTTGGATACATGAAAAGAGTAAGTAAAAAGGAATATTAGGACAGGGACGATAAGCACGCTGGTGCACTTATGCATATATATATGCATAAGCCTGGCTAAATAGAAATTCACATAAAGCCTACGAAAAGAAAAGAAAACAAATACTGTACCTTTACAGGGAGGATACATGAGGTGGGTGTGGCTAACTGAGGAAGCCTAATAAGGCAAAAATAGATTTATATTGGTCTCCCAATGGGCAGCAAAGGGTCTGCTGGCTGCCAGAAGAAAAAAAGCCTAGAAACTAGTGGATTGTTGTCACCTTCCCATTTCCATTCCACTGTAAATGAATCCTGCACCATGTTTTCCAGCTTCTATTCACAATTGCTCCTTTCCAATCCAAAGTGAAAGTGGTTGGTTTCCAGCACTATGTTCCACTCTAGTTGCAGCCTCAGCTTCAATTGGCTATTATGCCCAGACGTCCTCTCCCTTGCAACCTAATTGCTACCCTGGTCAATATTTGGGAATCAACATTTGCTGTGTTTTTATAATCTTGCAGTTGATACAGTGATGGCCCATTAAGTCAATGAATCACCATCAACTCTAGTAAACTTGTGCTCCATTCAGACATTTCTTCTCCCAGTGGGGAGAATAAAATAGGTGTGGTATATTCTCCTTGCTTTCCCATCCCCTGCCCAAAATGCTGCAAAATATTACGATTTTAAAAATATTTAAATTGCAATATATTGCAACTTGGTTTCTCTGAGGCTGAAATATCAGTTCTTTCTAAAAGTTTCTATGGTCCTATGGAGGGATTAGGAGTAAATGAACAACTTGTCCTCTATTGCATTGATTATTGTATCATCAGAGCAACATTGGACCAATAAAGTGGGGGAAAGAAAATAGAAAGGGCCTGTATCAGGGCAAGACTTTATAGCAATCATAGATCAACTTATACAGAATGAAATAATATTTTTTTAAAAAAGTAAACTTAGCACCTTACAGTGTCAATAACCATTATTGGTCATTTGTGGGCAAAATCACAATGTAACAAAATAAGAGAGACAATGGCTTTTAGCTACCTGAATCTGACCAATAATAAGACTAGATTGCCCATAAATGTCCAGGGCTGCACATGGACTACAGTGTATTATTGTTAAATGAAATAAAATGTACTATTGTCAAATGAAATAAAATGGGAAGAAGGGATGATGGCATCCATTTGTGCAAACTTCTGGGAAAGGTCTGAACAAAGCAGAGGCACAGGATGTAGAGAGAAGGGCACAATACCTAAAAGGAAAGGGCAGGCACTGCAAACAGCTTCACAAGGACCCAGTCAATGATACTTGCCTTTTTTACCTAGATGGAAAGAATGAGAAACAGAGGAATGATCTGCGGGAAGAAATATCATTCTTGTTCAATTCCAAGCTTGGAGAAAGATACTGGAAACATGGAGGCTAATTGGAAAGATAGTTTATTGATGAAGCAGAACCACATGTGATTCTGGGCAGCTGACAAAATGGACTTGAGAGTGGTGGGTTTTTATACCATCTTTGGGCTTTGTATTTGAGCTTCCTGTTCCTGTGCAAGAACATGTCCTTTAATATTCTATTGGCTGTTGTCAGATTCCTCTATGGTCATGTAGGGGTCATAGATGGCTCTATAGGCAAAAAGGGAAATGCAAATCCTAGGTGTTTGTCTGAGCTAATCTGGTCAACCTCTGGTTTATTGTTTATCTGAACTCCCAGGTTTACCTCTCTGGGGGTGGTGCAATGAAGGGGTCTGAAAGAGTGTTGGGCAATTCCTATTGTGGCTAATGGCTTTCATCTTGGGTAAGGGTCTGCTTTCTAATCCTATCATTCTGCCTTTGGTAGCTTTGCTGCAAGGAATTTCAAAATATCCTGTCATGAATGGATTACCAAATCTGCATTTCTAAAAGGTGGTATCCTCAGTTTCTGCTTGGGAGTTATTAAGAAAGACTGAGTCTGCTTTCTGTCTTTAAGAGCATGTTTCTCCATTTCTCTTTTAGGAAATACAATATTTAATATTCCCCAAATATTTATTCTTCGGGGGGGGGGGATGCTGACTTTCTACAGACCAATGAGGTCTTACTCAGGGGTGGGATTTTACTGGTTTGGACTGGTTCTGGGGAACCGGTAACTCCGATGATCAGCTGAGAGCAAACCGGTTCACTCCGACGATCAGGTGGGCCTGCCTGCCCGCCCCTGCTCTTTACTGACCTATATCTTCTCAGCTGATTCGCGCAGCAGAGCGGATTGCTGCACCTCAGCTGTGTTACTCCCCAGCAGTAACGCAGAAGGTAAATTTTTGTAAAACTGTGCATCGCCTGATTTGCCAATTGCATCCCTTTCTAGACCGGGACTCATTACGCACAGTCACTCAAGCCCTCGTGATTTCCCGACTTGACTACTGCAATGCTCTCTACATGGTGCTCCCCTTGAAGTGCACCCGGAAGCTCCAACTGGTCCAGAATGCGGCTGCGCGAGTAATTATGGGAGCAACATGGTGCTCGCATGTAACATCTCTTCTATGCGTGCTGCACTGGCTTCCGGTGGCCTTCCGAGTGCACTTCAAGGTGTTGGTTCTTACTTTAAAGTGCTCCATAGCTTAGGACCTGAGTACTTACGAGACCACCTGCTGCAACCGATAACCTCCCACCAACCAATACGTTCTCACAGAGTAGGCCTACTCATAGTACCATCATTAAAACAATGTCATCTAGTAGTTCCAAGGGAGAGAGCCTTCTCTGTGGTGGCACCTACGCTTTGGAACAAACCTGGAATACGAATAATCCCAGATCTTCGCACCTTCCGATGTGCCCTGAAGACCTTTCTGTTTCAACAAGCAGGGCTAGCATAAACATCTAAATTCTATGCCAAGGTCTTAGTAGATACACCAAGTTGACTCAATTTATTATTTACTGTTTATAATATATATATATATATATATATATATATATATATAATATTTTTGCTGATAATACTATAAATAAAGGGAGGCTGTTATAGATCTATTTCGAGCTTATTTGCTCTCATCAGACAGTCATACCCTTACTGGGATTTGAACCTGGGCCGTCTGCCTACAAGGCAGTTGATTTAACCCCCAAGCCACAGGTTCTTACCCAATTACCAGCTCATTTCCAGGTAGGTTATTTGTATGTTTTTTGTATTAAGTCATCCTGGATTACCACGAATGGAGGAGATATCACAAATCTCCAATTTTTTGCCTTTCAGCCCAATCTCATGGGCCATCCAGACAGTATCATATAGCCGACAAGCTATTTTTCTATGTTTTTAATATTTTTGCTGATAATACTATAAATAAAGGGAGGCTGTTATAGATCTATTTCGAGCTTATTTGCTCTCATCAGACAGTCATACCCTTACTGGGATTTGAATATATATATATATATATATATATATATATATATATATATATATATATATATATATATATATATATATATATATATATATATATATATGTTTTCTGAGGTTTTCGCGGGTGTTTGTATGTAGGTCTTTGGTTATTCGGGTCTTCTCCCGCGTAGAATTGGAAGTAGCTTGGCGACGTTTCGACGAAGTCTCATTTGTCATCTTCAGGCTGGTGTTCTCGGCTTCGTTCTTCCAGGAGCAATGTGAGATTGCAGCTGACCCTTCCTTTTAACTACTAGTGGGGGTGTGAGCTGATTGGGTGGGAGCTTGTCTGTGTTCTGATTGGGTGGAGGTGTGTTCTGATTGGTTGGGGGCTTGGCTGTGCTCTGATTGGATGGGGGGTTGGTTGTGCTCTGATTGGCTGGGGGTGTGTTCTGTTTGGGTGGGGGCTTGGTTGTGCTCGGCTTAGTCTGAGTTGCAGAGGAATTTGAGCTGGTGAGCTGCGTTGTTGTTGTTTGGCTTCGGGTTTGTGGTCTTGAGGGCTTTTCATGGAGGGTGTTGGTCTGATTCCTGTATGGATTGGAGGGGTTAGAAGTGGCTAATGATGCAGCTGCGGTCTGGCTTCTGGTCCTTGGTCGTGCCTCATTATCAGTGTGGGTTTGAGTCTGCTTTCTGCGTGGATGTGTGGTGGTGACATCCTGTGTGGCTCTTGTGAGTGTGGGTCTGGTGTCATTCATCATGTTAGGGACTCGTTTGTCAATAAGGGCGGGATTCCAAATGGCTGGCAGGCGGGAGGTATCGTCTCATTTGTTCATGCTGTGTGGGCGTTTTTCTATCTCGATGGCTTCTCTGATTATTCTGTCATTAAAGTGTTCAGTTTTGGCGATAGTTCTGGTCTTTTTAAAGTCAATTTCATGTCCTGTGGCTTTGAAGTGTTGGACCAGGGAAGAAGTTGGTTCCTCTTTTTTGACTGAGTTTTTGTGTTCTTCAATGAGTGCACTTATTCTTCTGTTTGTTTGTCCGATGTATGTGATGGGGCAGGCGGTGCATGGGATTTCATATACTCCTTGATTTTCTAACTCAATTTTGTCTTTGGGGTTTCTCAGGATGGTGGATATTTTTCGGTTTGTGCAGAATGCTGTCTTGATGTTATGTTTCTGGAGGATTTTGCTTATTCTGTCTGTGGTGCCTTTTATGTATGGGAGGAGGGCTTTGCCGTTTTCTTGTTCTCTGTCTTGAATTTTAGTGGGGGTTTCTTCTTGGATTAGGTTGGTAATCTTATTTCTTTGGAATCCATTGGATGTTAGTACGTTAGTGAGAGTGTGTAGTTCGGTTTTTAGGTGTTGTTCGTCAGCTAAGCGTTTTGTTCTGTAGATGAGTGTCTTGGCTACCGAGTTGATCTGGGCTGGGTGGTGGTGTGAGAGTGCATGCAGATAGCGGTTTGTGTGTGTTTTCTTCTGGTAGATAGTGTGTCCTAGGGAGCCATCGGATTTCCTGTAGACTAAGACATCCAGGAAGGGAAGTTGGTTGTTTGCTTCCATTTCCATGGTGAACTGTATTTTGGGGTGTAGGCTGTTGAGGTGTGTGAGGAAGTTGTCCAGTTTTTCTTTCCCATGTGGCCAGATTATGAAGGTGTCGTCTACGTATCTGAGCCAGAGTTTCGGTTTGTGATCGGATTTTTCTAGAGCTTGGGTTTCGAAGTGCTCCATATAGAGGTTGGCAATGACAGGTGAGAGGGGTGATCCCATGGGTGCTCCTTCTATTTGTTTGTATTTTTGTCCGTTATAGATGAAATATGTGTTGGATAGGCAGTGATTGGTCAGATCAAGGATGTGCTTGGGGGGGTTATATTTGTTTTGGATAACTGTCAAGGCTTCTTTGATTGGTACTTGGGTAAAGAGGGATATGACATCGAAGCTCACGAGTAGGTCACTGGGGTGTAAGTTTTGTTTCTTTATGATGTCTATGAACTGGAATGAGTTTTTTACGGGCGAGGTGATGGATTCTGCATAGGGCTGTAGTTGTTTGGCGAGAAATTTGGCTAGGTTTTGTAGAGGTGAGCCTATGGAGCTGACTATGGGTCTGAGTGGGGTTCCTTCTTTGTGTATCTTGGGGAGACCATAGAGCTTAGGGCATCTGGATGATTTCTCTCTGGGAATGATTCTTTGCTGGATCTCTTCGCTGATGGGGGAGGCTTTTATTTTGGATCTGGTGGTTTTTTCCAGGTAGGTGGTGGGGTCTGTGTTTAGGGGTTTGTATGTGGAGTCTTGGAGTAGGTTGGTTAATTTGGTTTGGTAGTCAGATGTGTTCATAACCACTGTGGCGTTGCCCTTGTCTGCTGGTAGGATTATTATGCTGGTGTCTTCTTTCAGGTTAAGTAGTGCTGTCTGTTCCTCTTTGGGTAAGTTGCTTTTGGGTGGCTTGCTGGTGCAGAGGATGTTGGTGATTTCGAGTCTGATTCTGTTTGCATCGTCGGGGTTGATTTTGGTCAGGCTGGTTTCAACTCCGCATATAATGGTTTCAGTGGGGATGTGTTTGGGAGCGACTGCAAAGTTGAATCCTTTGGAAAGGACATTGGTTTCCGCTTTGGTGAGGATCCTATCTGAGATGTTATGCACTGTTTGTTTCATGTGTGGCTGTGAGGGTGGAGGGGTTTGTTTCTGGCGTTCTTGTAGTCTTCGGAGTTTGTTGGTGTGTGTGTCTGTCTTGAGGGTGGTCTGTGTTTCGGCTCTCCAGACTTCAAGTTGCTTGGATTTGTCCCAAAGTGCAGGGTGGATCTTGTTGCTGAGTTTGAGGTGAAGTGTGAGGAGATCCTTGTTGATACGGTCTAGGAGGAATCTTTTTGTGTGGAGTTCATTTCTGATTAGGGCTAGTTCTGTTCTTTTCAGTATGCGTTTGGTGGCTGCAGAATTGGAGTGGAATTTCAATTGGAAGCTTGTAGGGATTAAATTTTGATCTCGGCAGTTGCGTAGGAATGCAAGGTCACATAAAATGGAAGCTCTTTGGACTTCGAGTTTTTCATAGGTCCTGGTGAGATGGTGGATTTCCTCCCCGTAGAGGTACGATATTTGTTTTCTGAGGTTTTCGCGGTGTTTGTATGTAGGTCTTTGGTTATTCGGGTCTTCTCCCGCGTAGAATTGGAAGTAGCTTGGCGACGTTTCGACGAAGTCTCATTTGTCATCTTCAGGCTGGTGTTCTCGGCTTCGTTCTTCCAGGAGCAATGTGAGATTGCCGCTGACCCTTCCTTTTAACTACTAGTGGGGGTGTGAGCTGATTGGGTGGGAGCTTGTCTGTGTTCTGATTGGGTGGAGGTGTGTTCTGATTGGTTGGGGGCTTGGCTGTGCTCTGATTGGATGGGGGGTTGATTGTGCTCTGATTGGCTGGGGGTGTCTGACCAGAAGCCAGACCGCAGCTGCATCATTAGCCACTTCTAACCCCTCCAATCCATACAGGAATCTAACCAACACCCTCCATGAAAAGCCCTCAAGACCACAAACCCGAAGCCAAACAACAACAACGCAACTCACCGGCTCAAATCCCCCTGCAACTCAGACTAAGCCGAGCACAACCAAGCCCCCACCCAACAGAACACACCCCCAGCCAATCAGAGCACAACCAACCCCCCATCCAATCAGAGCACAGCCAAGCCCCCAACCAATCAGAACACACCTCCACCCAATCAGAACACAGACAAGCTCCCACCCAATCAGCTCACACCCCCACTAGTAGTTAAAAGGAAGGGTCAGCTGCAATCTCACATTGCTCCTGGAAGAACGAAGCCGAGAACACCAGCCTGAAGATGACGAATGAGACTTCATCGAAACGTCGCCAAGCTACTTCCAATTCTACGCGGGAGAAGACCCGAATAACCAAAGACCTACATATATATATATATATATATATATATATATATATATATATGTATGTATGTATGTATGTATGTATGTATGTATGTATGTATGTATATGTGTGTGTGTGTATATATATATATATATATATATATATATATATATATATATATATATATATAATATGTATATGAAATCTTAATCTGTTCACCGCCCTGAGTCCTTTGGGAGAAGGGCGGTATAGAAATTCAATAAATAAATAAATAAAATAAATGTGCACGATCACCGAACCGGTTGTTAAACCGGCAGGATCCCACCACTGGTTTTACTGTAGCCTTTGAATGGACTGAGCACCCAACTCCACTGCTTACCTATTGCAATCCAGACTGAAATTTCTGAAGCTGTCTTAAGAAACAGCTAGGAGAAGCATACAAGGCAATCAGCTTCGGCTGTAGAGCAAAATTGCCCAAAGACACCTGGGCTATTTTGAAGAAAATCAAAACAACATCTTAACACTTGCTTTTTTGGAGAGGGGGAGAATTATGGAATTAGTTCCTTTGGAATTTTTTTTCCTCCTCACTTTTCTTTAAATCTAATTTCAAAGCAAATCTTATGTGCAAAAGGACATACAGCAGCCCCTGTTTAAAGCCCTGTTTCTTTGTTTTTAAATGTTGTTCTCTGCCACAAAGCAAAGAAAAAGATAATAAAATAGCATTCATTAGCATATTTAACGATGACAATAAATCTATAAAGTCGCTTGACACAGTCTCTGGACAACTGCTAGAAATAATAGTTTAAATAATTTAGGACTAAATTAGAAATTAGAAATTATAACAGACATTGTGGCTTCATATGCACACTTTCCATAATGTTACCTCGCCTATATCTAAGAACTGGTTTAAACTGCCTTTGTGGGTGTTGGCAGTTTTTTTTCCTGTTGTTTTTTGTAAAATCAACCTTTCCTCCCTTGTTTTATTGTTTAAATTAATGTTGTGAATTTGCTACAGTTTCTTCAATTCTTTTGTAGGAAAAGATAAGACATCAATTTTATCTATCTATAAAGAATTTTTTTTTTCAGAAGTATATCTCACAAGTCCAAAAAAATCCAAACAAATGTAAACTGTTAGAAAAAGTAGGAAAGTATTGACAAAGATTCAGATTTTATTGTACATTTTCAGCCACAGAAATCTATGCAGAACTCAAAGGAAAACCTTGCAGATTATAATGTGAGAAAATAGAGGAAAGAAGGACAAAGGCAATCCATGATCTGGGCATATATTGGTTATTTGTAAGACCTATTTTCACTAAATCTACTGAAGAAGTCTTTTTGTTAAAAAAAATCAATTATTTCAAAGATAGTTACCGCATTTCACATTTGTGACTTTCAAAACAATTCAAACCAGAGGAAGATGTGGGCACTGAAAAAAGTGACTTACAACTAGTCTTCACACTTACAACTGTTGCAGTGTCCCGATGGTTAGGTGATCAAAATTTGGGCACTTGGCAACTGACATGTATTTATGACAATTGCGATGCCCTGAAGTTACATGATCTTCAAAAAAAAGACACAAAATCGTGCATGACTCACATAACAACTGCCTCACTTAGAAATGGAAGTTCTGATTCCAAGTGTGGCTGTATTTTGATGCACATCAATACACGAATGTCCCCTGGGTTCATGGGTCTTATCTCTAAGAAAGAAACTGCAGTTGCATTTTGCATTGCTCTTCTTTACCACAATATGAAAATATGTTAAATTTTAGGTGCCTTTCCACACATTGAGTGAATGATCTGCACTGAAATTTTTATATAGTTTTTTACGTGATTTCACCTTAATTGATACATCTAATGTATACGTACACATGAAGCATATTTTAATTTTGTAAAGTACCCCAAAACAACCTCCTTTTAATGATAATCTATAAAATATTAAATAATGAAATAGAATTGGATGCAAACATAGTCACATTTACCATAGCCCCAGTGAAAGAAATGAAGTTCATCTTGATTATATGGATGCACTGATTTAAATGGTTTAATCATAAGCATTACTCAGTCTGAATACGATAAATAATAGTTTGATTTTCATATGAATAGGATAGCAACTAGAAATGGAAACTTTTTTCTTCTAGGAATAAAACCAAAATGGATGTGTGAAAGGAGATCTTAAGTGATATTCATTTTCCTGAACCTAGATATATGTCCATTCAAGACAGTCTCTTGTAAAGCTAGATGGCTAGACAGCTTTTATTTGGAAATTGCCTTTTGAATTGAAGGCAGTGGTGTTTTTTTAATCCACTCGTAAGCAAGTCTGTCTGTATGCTGATCATAGTAATTGACAGCATTCAGGGGACAAAAGGAATACTGGTTCCTGAACTTCTACTGTTATTCTTCCATCATAGCTAAAGAATGCATTTATGATATGCCAATAACACTCGTGTTTTTTCTCAGTCAAGGGTATAACTATAAAGGTACACTCTGTCAAGCAGGCTAGTAAAAGTTAAGCTACAAATGTTTACTTGGAACTAAGCTCTAAAGCGTATGATACAGGAAATGTGTATCCCACTGCCCATTTCTGTGGTATTATTTTCTCTGGTATAAGCATGCAGTGACTTAATCCAGACTGGGATCACTGAGGATCAGGAGACTAATGCTTCCCTCTGTTTTTTTTTTTTTAATCAACCCACTTGGCAGAGACCTGGATTTTTAAAAACTTTAGTGGCACCAAAAACAAACACATAAACACACATATATTTGGGGTGTGTGGATGTGATTGTTTTCTTTAAAAGGCAAGACTGGAGGCAAATATTTTGCCTTTCCATATATATCTCTTTTTTCTTTTCTAGATTGGGTCGATGTTCATAAGTCAGGAAATAAAAGAAATACTTAGGACAACAAAGAATGAAAGTCCATATGATCACATTTAGTCCTAAATTTTAATAATTTCAGAAGGGATTGTTCCCAGTAAATGTCTATTCCATGATTCCCATACTTTCAACTACATTTTAGTTATATTTTAGACTCAGGAGATACATCTGCTAAAGTACTGTACAAGCATAATGAAGTTAAAGTGTTAATCTGTCCCAGAGAAATAAGAGACTTGGGCTCTAGGAAGAATACTCTGTATAATTCTGTAATCGTTGAGGAATTTATTTATTTTTTAGATTTTTATCTTGCCCTTATTACTTTGTAAGTAACTTAATGTGGTGAACATATACTATTAGGCTTCATCCTCCTATTTTCCCCACAACAATACTCTTGTCAGGTGGATTGGGCTGAGAGAGGGTGTCTGGCCCAAAGTCACCAACTGGCTTTCATGACTCAGGCAGGACTAGAATTCAGTCTCCTGGTTTCTAGGCCAGCATCTTAACCACAACACATAGAATTCAGCAGCTGTAAAATCGATCTCATGTTGCTAGGTGAATATAATGTAGCCTTGCTCACACTATGAATGAATAGAGTGTGGTAGTTATATTTGCAGTAGTAATCAGTAGATTATTATGTCAGAATAGAACCTATGCATATGCTAATTATCAGAATTACCATAAACTTTTGGTGACTTCCAATAGAAACTTACAGGTATTTCTATAGACTTCTGTTCTAGGCATTGAAGTCCATGCATCTTCAAGCTACCAAAGCTGAGAAACACTGGTTTATAGGATGCATTTCTATTCTGGCCATTATGCCCCATCTATTTTTACTTTACCCCCAGTATGTATTATATATTCCATATATACACATACAAATAGTTCTCGAATTACAACCATTCGTTTAGTGACTGTTCAAAGTCACAGCACTGAAAAAAGTGTCTTCCAACCGGTTATCCCTCTTATGACCATCGCAGTATCCCACGCTCACGTGATCAAAATTTGGGCATTTGGCAACCGGCCTGTATTTACAATGGTAGCAGCGTCCCAGGGTGACCTTCCCAACTGGTTTTTGACACGACAAAATCAATGGGAGAAGCCAGATTCTCTTAACAACTGCAATGATTCACTTAACATCTGTGGCGAAAAAAAGGTCATAAAATTAGGTACAATTCACTCAACAACCACCTTACTTAGCAATGGAATTCAGTGGTCCCAACTGTGATCATAAGTCGAGGACTATCTGTAAGCCGAACACCTAAGAGAGAGAACGCAAAAGAGTTTAAACGAGATGCTTACAAGATCTCATTAAGAACAACACCACATTTCTTTCTTCTTCAGCATCACCAAATACTAATTAAGGAGAATTATTTTTATTTTGACTAGGGAATAAAATGGACACATTCTAGGATGTCTCTTTACAGTGAGCTTTTGACTAATGGCAGCATGTTTCCATTTGCAAGGGGACTTCCTGAGTGCAAGGAAATGAGTGCTGGGAATGGCTTTATAAAGTTGATTTGTTTTGTACGGTGGACTAAAATCCTCACGGCTGTTCATCAGTGATTCATAAACGCTGACTGATAATTGGTCTGGCAATAGTATTTAGCAAGCCATGGCATGGCTTGTGTTGTGAACTGGAAAGATGACAAGTAAGTGACCTTTCATAGGCTGTTACTGGTTGCTTTCTAGTGCGGTAACTCAAGGACAGAACACATGTTCTGCATGCACACAGCCCATGAGATCTCCATAAGGCACTGAAAGATTCTGTTTAAAAGCCTGGAGAAGTTTTGTGAGTCAGAATCGGAAATAAAGTGTCTTGCATTCTGGCTTGAGGTAAAGCTGTGGCCTGCATTTTAATTGTAAGGCATGGCCTAGGTACTGCATATTGGCAAAAGAGCAGATTTCTGTCAGTCTCAGAAGGAGCGCACACATGCATGCACACACACACACATCCCAAATTGCCACTTAGGTGTCTCTCTTATAGTGACCAGCAGTCCTAATTAAGTTCATTGTAACTATAAATATGGCTGCCATTCTAGCCATTTCTCCTATCTGCCTAAAATGACAAGGAAACAAAGAGTGGTAAAAGAGCTTTTTATAAACCATCAAAAGTGGCATCAATTTAAACATTCTCATTTTGAAAAACGAGAGCCTATTTCATATTCTGCTCTTTTATTTTAATAAACCACCTCTGGTAGTTGTCACCTGGGCTGAACCATGATAAGCTGCTTGACATGTTAATATTCACTTACAGCCACCCATATAGAGATTCTGGGAAGATGTCCAGAACAGGGCATGTTTCTTGTCTGATTTTTTTTTTTTTTTTTGTGGGGAATTTGAGCTATGGGATAGGGCTGAGCAGGACGGATGGGTTCAAGGGCAGCTGGGGTGTTTCCATCAACCCTACAAATAAGGCAGTGATGGCAAAACCTATGACATGGCAAAAGTGACGTGTCATGGCATTTTGGTGACACACCAGTGTTCATCAACATCCAACAACTATACATAAAAGCACACCCTTCTCTCGCACAATGAGTTTTTTACTTTTTCTTTTGGTAATTATCCAATGCTTCTTTATATAATACATAGAATCACACGTGATTGGAATGTATTTTTTTTAAATAAATGAATATATAAAGAATTATTTCTCTTTTGTTTGGGGACAGGGCAGTGCTATACCAGCAGTGTCAAGTTAGGCACTTTTTGAATTTTTGACACCCTGAGCCCATAAGGTTCACTATGACTGAATTAGGACTTTGGTACCCTTCAGAGAAGAATTGTGAATCCCTCAGATGTACAAAACTTTTCCTCATAACGATTTGCAATAGCTCTCCATTTCTAGCTGATGACTGGCATTAGAAGGCTTGCATTTGCTGGAAGAACATAGTTGAGGGCTTACCTCATTGCTGGTTGACTCTCCCTATTTATGAGGCGGTATGTCCCAAGCATTTGGGTCAGTGTCTATTTATTCTTGCTTGTTGGTCAAGCTAGGGGACAGTTGACTTTCTCCTGGCAGAGAAATAGGCCAATATATTTTTTAATCTGCACAGATTTAAAAAAAAAAAGCTAACTGAAGAGCATGAGGTGAATTGTTTGAATGATAAACGGTTTTCATTATTTAGGTGGAATAGCTGTTACATCTTATCACATTATGTACATTTATTACAAGCCATTATCTTAACAAGCTTTTCTTTACTGGCAAGGTACAGTCTCCTGTCATATTTGGAGGATCCTGGGCTTGAGAAACGGGCCTAATTATGCAGACCCATTTCTGACAATTCCAAAATTCAGGAAGCAGCAAAATTGCATCTTTGCTACAGATGGTGAGGCTGCAATCATGTACATTTATATTAAAATAACACATTGAACTCAGTCTGGCTTTCTCTCGAGGAGAGGACAGAAATAGAGGCAGAGAGACAGAGACAGAGAAAGATTAGGGCGTTGTTAAGAATTAAAGGCCACGCACATTGGGTGATTTATTAATTTGGAATTTAATTCTCCAACCTCATACTTTCTCAACATACTTTCTATTGTTAAAGACATTGAGTGCCCAATTAATTATTCTGCAATGAGGACTCCTTTGATATTTCTCTTCAGCTTTACTGTCCTCCTTCAATGTGCTTCTTCCATTCATATTGCCTCAAGTTACTTTGTTTCTCAGGCTTTGGCCTTTTGCTGACATTTTGTTTTTCTGCTGTTAACAACTGATTCTTTAGATCCATTCTTTGCTCCCTGTAACTTCCCCTTTTATATGTTTTGCTGGAATCTACAGCATTCCTTCTAATTTTCTTCGGCTGGATCTCTATATTTTAAAGGAAGCCTTCTTTAATGTTTCATTGACTTTGTTATTTAACCATGCAAATATCCTCTTGGATTTGTTCATTTTCCCACATCCTGTAAAAAACTTTTTATTCAGCCTAATTATTACATTTGTAAATAACTTCAGGACTGTGAAAGTTTTTGAACTTCACGACTCTCTCTTTACACCTATTTTAACAAATATTATTTTTTCAAAAATTCCTTCCTCTTATATTAAATGTTTGTTTGCACTTCAATTTCTTGGTGATTTTCCACTCAAATTTTGCTAATTTTTTTTGTTTTAAGTGGGTTGATATAAATATATGCCAATGAAAATAAAAATAAATGCAACAAAAGTCAAAAATAAATAAGGAAAGCTGAGGGAAGTAAATTTTGCTTTTTTGTTGCATACAATAATAAAGCTGAACTTGCTTTTTATTCATTTTTAAGCACGATAATGAGCACTTCCACACCAGTACCACTTCTGCTCTCTAGAAGCTGTTTGGAAATGATTCACAATTATCTTCATATTTGCAAACCCATAAACGATGAAGACAGAAAATGCTCTAAATTACTGATGATGATAATAATGGCATTGCCCTTTTCTCCATACATAGGAATAAGAAAGCAATCTGGTGCTTTGAACAGGCAAGGGGAAAGAAGAAACTGCTTGAATCTTGTTGTTAATTCTGCTTGCTTACCTGAGCAGGTAAATAGGAACTGCAAAGCTGTCAAGCCAAAATCTTCCTTCTAAAACTGGCAGAAAGGCTGAAATTCAGGAATCAGGCTAGAGGAGAGAGCCTTCCTGCCCCAGCAGGGATAATGGCCCACTCCCAAATTCCATTAAGCTCCAGCAAGCTTTATGTCCTGCTTTAAGGCTGAGCAGGCAACTGGCTCAGTTTACAAGTGGTTTATTGCCAAGTAATATTGCAGTCAATTATTAAGGCAGACAGAGATTTGGCTATGTTGTATAGATGTGCAAACCCTCTGGAGGAATATAGGGAGTGTGCCTTGCTTGATAGCCAGACATGGCACACAGGGTTTAATGTTCAGTCAATCTGTAGGATATAAAGAGAGCACAAGTTCAGGGAAATAAGACACATTGCAAACACAGCCACAATAATCCAAGAATCAAATGCCAAAGAACTTAGTCAGCTGATCTTATCTGAAAACATGAGGATCAAGAAGCAGAGCAGAAAATAAGGACCCAGATCTGCCAAGCGGTTTCCAATAGAAAGGTCATTGGTGGTGGTTCTTCTTAAACAGCTCAGATGCAGGTATGAATCAGTTCCAGTCGTTGGCATCTTTCCTTCTTGAGCAGCTGAGCAGATCACTTTTTCTCAACTCTTGGAAACTGCTGGGGCTTGATACCTGGCCAAGATTTGATCTCTCAATACCTGACTCCTCCTGCACATGTTCCTGCTGAGACTTGCAAGTCTGAAAGGACAATCCCCCCACACACACACACACACTCCTGCCTTTACTGCCCGAAAAACTAAGGAGGGCCTCTTCTGAGCCTCTTACTTCACCACTTTGCAACTGCAGTCTACAATGTCTATTATCTGACCATTTTGGTGCAGTGGTTAGAGTGCAGTACTGCAGCCTATGTCTGCTGACTGCCGGCTGCCTGCAATTTGGCAGATTGAATCTCATCAGGCTCAAGGTTGACTTAACCTTCCATCCTTTCAAGATGGATAAAATGAGGACTCAAATTGTTGAGGGCAATATGCTGACTCTGTAAACCACTTAGAGAGGGCTTTAAAGCACTGTGAAGCGATATATAAGTTTAAGTCAGCGGTGAAATCCAGCTGGATCTATCTGGCTCGTGCGAGCCGCTAGGGCCGGTGGCGGGAGGCTCTGCCCACCCACTGGGACATCATCACGTCCCATTTTTGACACTCTGCACATGCACAGAAGAGGCACGCATGCTCACATTTCCAATCCAGTAGCGAAGGTAAGTGCATTATACCCCTGGTTTAAGTGCTATGCTATTTCCTTGGAGGCGCCTCTTTGCCCATCTCCCAAGGCACCAAATGATCCATGTCATTAACCTAAGAACCTCCATTCCATTCATACCAGTGAGAGACCCGGTTAGTGGGTAGTTATAAGACTAGCAGGAAAATAAGAGGAAGACAAAGCAGTTATTACAGCATTATATTTCCTGACCTGTCTTGACATTTGTTGTGTCTAATTCAACAGGATATGAATGCCATTCCTTACACTGCATTACTCTAGTTGCAGTGCAGGTCAGTTTAACCCAAATTGCCGCTATAAATATCTCAAGGTGAAATAAACTCAGAGTGAATCAGGACTAGCATTAAAAAGACAGGGTGAACTCTTTAGTGGCTCTTCTCTTTTATAAGGTATCATTTTAGAGCCAAGGAAAACTTTGCCAGCTTAGTTGCTTCTCCAATTCAACCAGTCCATGATGTTTATTTTCAGGAATGCCCTACTGGAAAGTTTCATTGCATGGCAGTATTTCAGCCCATAGAATAGAGCAAATGTTGGTGTGAAATACTGTTTATGGCTTCTGCCAGTACTTCAAAGTACACCAGTCAGGAGCATAAAGTCATAAAATAAAGATGTATGCTTTAATTTCCAGCAGGGATCTTGGTAGTCTATAAAATTGAAATACTCCACCATTATTGGAGTTTGTTTTACATCATTATTGTGTCCCCCAAATCCTGCCTGTGAAGTCTGAAGGCATGCTAATTTTTAAAAATGGGGCAGGGGAGTGAAAAGTGCCACTATGAAAAATGCCAAAATGATAGATGGTAGATGTTTTATTTGCCTGGAAGTAGGCTCCTGGGTAGGAAATGGCCATGTTTTTTGTAAAGGGAGTATTAGGAGTTGAAGAATTTATCTTGCTGTGCCAAAGGACAACATTTTAAACCCTACATAGACTTCTCCATTAGAGAGGATGTAAGCAGTTAAGAGGTAGATGTAACAAGAGTCGGATTCTAGCCCACTTTTAGTCACTGAAGCCCTCTGGATGACTTTGGGCCACTCATTTTCTTTTGCCATTCAACCTACTTCATTAGGCAGTTGTTGTAGAGAGAATAGGAGGCAGGAGTTCTATGTTTGTTGCCTTGAATTCTGAATGATCTTTTTGAAAATTATGTGCATTCATTAGGTTAAGGAGAACTTTTTACTGGGGTTATAGTTCCCCCAACCTCACCATGTAACTGCTGGCCCTCATTCATAGAATCATAGGGCTCAAAGGGACCTTGGAGGTCTTCTAGTCCAACCCCTTCAAGGCAGGAGATCTTATACCATCTCTGTCCTCCAATCTATTCTTGAAAACTTCCAGTTGTGAAGCATCCACAACTCCAGGAGGGAAGCGGTTCCATTGATAGTTTGTTCTCATTATCAGGAAATTTCTCCTTAGTTCTAGGTTCAATCTCTCTAACTACTTCAACACATTGCTTCTTATCCTGCCTTCAGATGCTTTGGAGAATAATTATGATAACAATGATAACAGTGCTACATAAATGTTTATCTACTCTTAATCTGTCTATACCATCAATAATGGATGGCATGTTGTTGTGGTGCAGGCTTAAGGCAGAGGTGAAATCCGGCCTGATCTATCCGGCTCACGCGAATCGGTAGGGCCAGTGGCAGGAGGCTCTGTTCACCTGCCGGGATGTCATTATGTCCCGTTTTTGGCCCTCTGTGCATGCGCAGAAGAGGCGTGTGCTTGCTATGCTCACACCCGCGCTCACATTTCTGAACCGGTATCGAAGGTAAGTGCATTTCACCGCTGGTTTAAGGTCTCAATGAAGCTAAACGATATTGGAAAATCATATATATTTAAGCAGGGTCTCTCAAACAAGTGCTGAGAATTGAACCAAGAACATCTCAATTACCCATTCTATGCTGAAACCCAGAAAGGAAGTTTCCATACCCAATCAGCTGTCACCAAGTCAACAAGAGCTACATTTAAGGCTATAATTTTGGGATATCAAGTGACATGTGGGCTATACCATTTGATTTTCTTTGCTAGGCACTAGGACAAGGAACTACAAAGCTATTGGAAGCAAACGTGGACTCTCAGTGAAAATCAAGAAATCACGAAATGCTATAATAAGTCATATTTCTTAATGCATGAAATTTAGAAAATAAAATTTATGGAACGAAATATCACCGAACAGCAATTTATAGACCACAGATGTTTCACATACAGAAAAAGTCTCGGCAGGCAGTGAATGAATTGCAACAACAGTTAAAAAATAATGAAAACAGATTTGAAACTAAAAAAGAAAATGTGCTACAAAAGCAGTAGAAGAACAAGTTAACATAAACAAGCATTTGGAACAAGTTAGCATAAACATCTATTTGGGTGCTGCCAGGGAACTTACTGAACAGTTAATTCAAAATAATGAAGTAGAACTACAATTGTCTGAATACCAAAAAGTTATTGAAAAGGGGTTAGATTGCATTAAAGAAATTGCATGACAAAGATTACCTCCTTGGAAATTACTCAGAGAAATATGTAAATGATATTTTGCATGATGTATGTATGATTGCTCAATCAATTATGGTAAAAACAACAAAGCAGACTAATCAGCTTATATACAGCCTGATAAATGTAACAACAGTAGAACCAGGTTATCACTTGAAACTAATTCACCAAACCCAAATCAGTTTTGAAAATAAATTAGGAAACATCAATATAATTTGGATTGGCCCACATAATTGAATTAAAAATGTTTGGAAATTTGAAAACTGTAACAGAAAAAGATGAAAAACAACACTGTCTGCAAACACATAAGAGCCTGGAAAAATCAAGATGAAAATAATTTTTTCAAGGAGACTTTTTACTCTGACCACTATTTTTTTTAATGTGGTTCTGATTCCATGGATGATAATTTTGAATAAAATGTCATTTGGCAATGAATTATCCAAGCAATGGACAAAAGTTTCACTTCTGCTCTACATGGGTAATTTAAAACTATAGGCAGAATCATCTAGAAAAATACATTTGCTTTTTTGATATAATTCAAATCTTTACTGATGCATTAAAATGGAATTTGGATTAGATAAGAGTGTAGCGCTGGCAATAAAAATGAAAAAAATGAATACTTAGGTGGAATTCAACTAGACTAAAATCCAAACATTAACAATGGAGCAAAGTACTGGGGAATTCTAGAAGCAAACTCTATATTACGTGCCTAAGTGAAAAAAGCAAACCAACAGCAAATATGTAAAAGTTTTAAAATTGAAGATGACTGGCAGTAATACAGTCAAAGCCATTAGTACTTGGACTATCCCAGTAATATGCTACACAGCAGGTATTGTTGACTGGGCACAAGCTGAACTAGATGCTTTATATTGCAAGAGTAAAAAAATGTATGAAAACACATCATGCAGTACACCCCGTAAAATGGCAGGGAACATTTATATTTACCATGGATGGTTTGTGGACATACTTCGTTGCAAGTGAAGCAGACAGTGGAGGATGAAATTGGAGGACTAAATGATTACCTAAAAGCAAGGAAAGAGATGATGTTAATAAATGTCTGTAAGGAGAACATTTTGAGTGTGACAAAATCAGGGGTGGCATTTAAAACTGAACAGTTATCAGCAATGAATGAAAATTGAGAAGATTAATTTCTACATGGTCAATATCTGAAAAAAAATGAAGGCAAGGTGAATAGTAATAGAACTTGGGAATGGCTTCAGATTGAACCCATCAAGAAAGAAATGGAAGGATTACTATTAAGAGCACAAGAGGAAAAAAGCAGAAACAAATTGATTAAAATAAAATTTAAAAACCTGAAAACTACAGCAAATGCAAAGAGAAAGTAATGACAGCTAAACATCTAATAAGCAACTATAGCAAAATTACCAGGAAATAAGACATGATAAGGCAAAAATGATACACTGGAATTTATGTATGGATTTGATCGGTGTGATCATAATGTTAAAAAGGTGTTTCAGAATGTAAATATTATATGATTTCTAAATCCATAAGGACTGACTTCTACAATACCACACTTATTAAAGAAAAGCAAGTTTTATTTATAGACATGGCAGTGCATCTATATGTGTTGCAGAGTAGCTCAAAAGGAACTGGGGAAGATTGTAAAATATTGGGATTTAACAAATGAAATACAGAGATTGTTAACAATTATGTAATTATTAGGAGCACTAAAAACCCTAGCAATAAAATTGACAAAACAATTTAAAAATAATTATTACCTTACAACATTTAGTTTGCTCAGAACCATGTGAAGATTATGGTGATATTTGGACAATTTTAAAGCTTTGGGATAAAACTTGAATTTACTCTAAATTACTAGCATTTGCTGAGTATTCTTCAAAAAATAATAATTATCAGAACACTGGGTGTTACACCAAAATATCTTGGATGGCACTTAGAAAATCTGCACATTTACAAAATTTCCATCTGAGAATTACACAAGAGACCACACTGCTTAGATCCACACATAAACTACAGCAATACATTATAATATCCTAGGTTTTGGGGAAGAACTGGATATGCATGAAGGCCAACACCAATAAAGAACCGGCAGCTGTGACTTCACATTGTTGTGAATAAATAATAATAATAATCTGGATAGTGGACATTGCAGTATTTGGAAACAGTAAAAGAGAAGAGAAAGAACTGGAGAAAATCCAAAATCCAAACACCTGCAAATAGCAAAGGAAAAGGAAATATCAATGCCTTCAAATAGAGATTGAGAGAATATGAAAAAAAGAAAGAAATAGTGGATGGTGCCATTGGTTCCTTACCAAAAGATCTGGGAAAGTATACAATAGAAATAATTGTAATAATTTCGTGTTATTTAAGACAACACTTTTATCTTTAACCAGCCTAGATCCTTGTGAAGAATCCATTAATTAAAAGTACCAAATTCAACCATAAATATGTGAAGAGTAATAACAACATCGATAATGATGTGACCTCTCGAAGAACGTCTCATGGACTATAAATGCTAACATGCTTGTGAAGAAGGCACAGAAGAGGCTGTACTTCCTGAGAATGCTCACGAAGATAAATCTATCTCAGCATCTACTTCTTTCCTACTATTGCAGCACCATTGAGAGTGTCCTGACATACGGCATTCTTGCATGGTATGGGAGCAGCTCTGTAGCGGAAAAAAAAGCTCTACAGAGAATGATTAAAACTGCCCAGAATATCATCGGACTCCAGCTACTAGCCCTGGATGACATCTTCGAATCTCGCTGTTTGAGAAAGTTGCATAACATTCTCAGAGACTCTTCCCATCCTGCTTATAATCTTTTTGGACTGTTGCCTTCTGGCAAAAGATACAGAACAATTAAAACTCGGACCACACGTTTTCTGAATAGTTTTTATCCCAGAACTATAATTGCACTCAACAATGAACTAAAGGGCCACCATCAGTGAGCTGTTGGACAGCATTACTTAGTCTGTGTGGATGTTTGGGTGGTTTAGGGGTGGAGAATTGTGGTGAGTGGGAGTGTATTTGGGGATTGTTATGTGTGTTGGACCTGGTCTTTGGGTGTTAAGTGAATTTCGTACAATGACAATAAAGTTGTTGTTATTGTTGTTATTGTTGTTGTTGTTATTATTATTATTATTATTTAAATACCCTCAACTAGTCTAAATCTAATTAATTGATTGATATGTCTAATTAATTAAAACCTCACTAACGCTACAAGTTTATCCACAGTGTATCCTATATAGCTGTGATGGCGAACCTATGGCATGTGTGCCACAGATGGCACGCAGAGCCATATCTGTGGGCACATGAGTGTTGCCCTAGCTCAGCTCCAGCACATATGTGCGTGCCAGTCAGCTAATTTTTGGCCTTCCAGTTCCCCACTGGAATTCGGGAAACAAGCCATTTCTGGCCTCCGGAGGGCCTCCAGGAGAATGGAGAACGCCGTTTTCACCCTCCTCAGGCTCCTAGAAAGCCTCTGGAGCTTGGGGAGAGGGAAAAACTAGCCTTCCGGTCCCACTGGAAGTCAAGAAATGGGGCGTTTCTGGCCTCCGGGGGGCCTCAGGGGATGGGGAAGGCCTCTGGAGCCTGGGGAGGGTGAAAAATGGACCTACTGGGCCCACTGTGCCATCGCGTACCAAGGGGGAAGTACAGGGGGTCACGCACGCATGTGCAGGGGTGGGGCACAATGAATCATGGGTGTGGGCACGCGCATGTGAAACCCCCTCCCCCATGCTCCCCCTGCTTTTGTCACACAACGGCAAAAAGGTTAGCCATCACTGCTATATAGTGAATTTAATAAGAGATAATAAACATAACATTCATCAGTACAACCAATAAATGCCTTGAGTAAGGATTCCATTAGAAAGTTTTTAATATCTCTCTAAAATTTATAATATGTATCAAGAAGTCAATGGCCCCTGAACTAAATTGCCAAACCCTTTCAACACATAGAATCTTCCTTAACCCCCCTTGAGGATCCCAAGATGAAAGTCTTCAACCTTAGGTGACTTGAAAAAATGGTAAAATTCTGGACTTATTTTAGGAAGGGAAGAAAAAAAAAAGCAGAAGAGCAAAGCTGTCTACTCCAGAAAGATTCTAATTAAAACACACAAGTAAGCAGACAGGCCTGCTGGGTTTCAGATGGGCCATCTTCTCTCTGCTAAGTGAAGGTTTTAACCACTCCATTGTATCTTTATTTCAATGTTGGTAAGGGGAAGTATAGAAATTATTAGAAGTCATGCTAGAAAGAAGGATTTATTTTTTTAAAAAAAAAATTGTTTATTGTGTATTCTGATCCTTCCTTGTTACTATTGTTAGTGTTTCCCCAGATGGTGGTATGGTCCACTTGTTTTTGCACTGTTCTGTGTAGTTTTCAAAGTGAATATATCAATGGAGAATGCCATGATGGGCTTTGTTTGTTAGAAGGCTGCTGCAGAGCCTGAAGGTGATTAGGGCTAAAAAGGAGTAACTGGCTTTAGACCTTATCTGGACTACCTTTGAAGTAGTCCAGATAAGATATGCATAAGCAAATACTACCTCTACCTTTATGTAAGGTTCTATTAACGTAATCTTGCAAATCCCCTTCTTTCCATTTATCCTTCAAAAATTAGGAAAGCTTGCTTCTGAAACGTTTCCCGTGTTCCCTTTGCTTCTATGGACTGATGTCACTTTTGCATGATGATTGTCTAGTCTGCAGTTCTTCCTCCGGTTTCCCAAAGTCATTCCACATGATATTATAAAGATCACCCAACCAGCTTCCTTAGCTAAGGAGGACTGAAACTTGGATCTTCTGCTGGCAGTCTAGAACCTTTAACATTACATTTATCAATGGAATGACTTGCCTCGAGAAGTTGTGGGTGCTCCATCACTGGAAATTTTTAAGAAGAGATTGGACAACCATTTGTCTGAAATGGTATAGGGCTCCCTGCTTGAGTAGGGGGTAAGACTGGAAGACTTCCAAGGTCTCTTCCAACTCTCTTATTCTGTTAAATGAAATAAGCATGAGAACTAGGGGAGAAAATAGAGCCCCTACAGAAGAGATTCTTGAGTGGGGAAAAACATGCAAACAGACCTACATTAAGTACACTAAGCATAAGTCCTGTGAGTCCTGTAATTATTTTGCTAGGCTTTCAGGATTCTTACTTTAATCTACTATCAATAAAGATATTTCCAGAAATGCAGGTTGTTCTAGTTTCTCAAGCTTGCCCTCTTTACAAGGCTTGGCAACTACTTTTTAAGTGGAGCTATCTCCTACCCCAGGGGTCAGCAATCTGTGGCTCTGGAGCCACATATTTATTTATTTATTTATTTATTTATTTATTTATTTATTTATTTATTTATTTATTTAATTTATATACCGCCCTTCTCCTGACGGACTCAGGGCGGTGAACAGCCAGCTAAAAAACCAATACAAAAAAGTTAAAATCGTACTAAAAACAAATATAAATTAGGCTGAGAATTTAAAACAGAATACCCCTCTGCTACAGCTCCCTGTAACTCTAAATATGCATCACAAGCGCCAATGTGCGACACATACCAGCACGTGATTCATTGAGCTTTTCAACCCCCAGTGTGCCAACCATGGATAAACCCAAGAAAAGAAACATTTCAGAAGAAAACAGAATCTTTAATTCAACTACATATGCTAGTTTTGTGGCCTCTCAGGAAATAGTCAGGCATGGGAAGAGTTTTGTGGCTCCCGATGTTTTCTTTTCTATGGGAAACGGGTCCAAATGGCTCTTTGAATGTTTAAGGTTGCAGACCACTGTCCTACTCCCTCATTCAAGGATAAATTCACCATTGCCTGAACACAACCACACATCACCTCCTGAAAGGAAAGATATAGATAATAAAATAGATTATTGTATTTACAGCTCCGAAGGCTCTGTCCATTTTCTTAGAACCAACAGGCTCAAATTCTTCCCAGACAATTATGCCAACTCATGTCTTAGCCAATATGCATACATATGTGAAAGTTTATACATCCGAATTTGTTCACAGGAAAGAAAGCCACTGGAATTTTGTTTCTGGTACAGAAATATGGAAAGGTCAGAGAATTCTCCAATGAGAGGAGCCCAAGGCCAGACTGAGTAACTTGTAACTGTTGCCAAAGCGTATAGGATTTTCTTCTGATGGCTAAAGGCAATTATGCACTTCAGCCTAAGATGCTGGTCTCCCATGCTACCCCTGGCTCTTTCTTAAGCTATCTTCAAAAATTCCAGTCTAAATTTCAGTGGCAACAAAGTTGGGCTGGCATTAAGTATGGAAAAGGGCCATCACAAGATCTGATTGGTAATCCCTCTGCTTCCTGCACTTCTTACCAATGTAAGGAATACTGCTGCTCTACCAGTGCCTGTCATATATTTCCCTATTTAATCTGGTAGCTCTTTTCTTTTTAAATTAAATGCTTAAAACCAAAGTTATTTTCACATGGCTACTTCTTGAAAGAAGAAGATTAAATAGAGGCCCAGAATCTAATAATTTCTATGAAAGAAATTCAGAGAAGATGGTAAAAATGCAAGATTAGGTCATTCTCTCCTCTCCCACAACAGCTAAAGATATGGACCTTGGAGCTCAGTGAATCATAAAGAATTGGGGGGGGGGGAGAGCTAATTAGAACATGTGTCACTCATGTGTGGACTAGTTCCTCCAGAGTGTCCTTGGCTACTTACTCTATTGAAGGAAAGTGACCCTTTGAGTAAAGGGAATCAGCCACTTAGCTTATTCTTAAAAGGGGAAGAAGCTGGAGAATAACTGGAAGAAAATCCAAATAATGTTTGTAAGGTTTCATTCACCTCTGAAGGAGGATATGAGATGAAGCTCATCATTTTTTCTTAAGGGTGTTGTGGATTTTCCGTTCACAAAAATCAACTCTGTTTTTAGAATTCTTGAATGGTAAGACTGTTTCATTGGCCCTGCAATAACTTTCCTTGTGGATTATGGTAATTCATCCCTCATCATTGGCTGCAGCTGTATCTTGCTAGAGTCTGTTGCTGGCTGTGCTTCCAGGTTATGTTTTATCTACCAGGAGCCCCTCACATAAATGAAGTACAGTGTATTTCTGACGGTGACGGTCCTGACAGATTTTTCAGGCCCTTGTAAAATCCAGGTAGGATATAATCAATAAGATGATAATTGTTTGAGAGTTGGCATAATGATAATGTACTGGTAATTCATGTTCTAAATCATGTAATGCCTCATTCCAAATACATCCATAACTTTATTTGTCATTCTGAGTATCTTAAAGAGCAACCAGTTCCAGTGTGTATTCATCAACTCTTCCAGTACAGGCCTAGTGGTAATGTTGAGAAAAGGTCTAGAATCAAAGCCATGGATTAGAAAAGCTACTTACTATATGCTGATGATGGGTGGTGAGATTTTCCTTCACCTTTTCTGATTAACCACAATATAATTTCCACAAGTGCAGCTGAAATCTACGATTTCATCAAATGCATGTAAAATAATCTTCCTGGATTCCTTTTTCCTGTTGTCTAAAGCTCCTCAAGACCATTATTTTATTTGACTGTGAGTGAGATTCTTATGTAAAGGAATTAATCAAATCAACATTCCCCTTTAGAGAAAGCTTTTCACATGGTTTGTTCTGAGCATCTCATATTCAGGCTTTGCACTGCATTGCTTTGTATCCTATTATTATTATTGATTAAATAAATAGATTCAGGGATTATCCAAAGTATACAACTTTTAAAGGATCAAAACATCTGCCCTTGGAAATATTTGGATTTTAGACTTTTGTTTGGAAGGTTGTCATAAACACCAACAAATGCAAAGCAGGGCTTTTAAAATGACTTTTGTTAGAGGCATATTCGTGAACTATTCATCTGTGCTAAATGCATTTTGCTTGAATTGTATGTCATGTTGCCAGAAAAGAGTTGTTTCCATGCCAACTCATTTGCAGCATGGGAAAAACAAGGGGAGGGGGAGAACGGGAGGGGGATAGAATCAAAGCTACTAACATCTGGAAGATGTCAGTACTGATAGAAGCTACTTTCCATGAAAGGCAAAAGACTGCAGGAAGCTTTGCCAAATAAATGCTGTGTATAGGCTAGCATACTGTACTGTAAACTTACCGCTCAACAGTGTATTACTGTTCCATTTTTGGCAATATATTAGCCCTAATCCTTGTGCCAAAGATAGATTTGCAATGAAAGGAATATAAATACCATCCATAATTCTAATGTTCCCTCTCTCTCTTTCTCTCTCTCATTTTTATCTAAACATTGTTGCCACAACCATTGTCTGTAATGCTAAGTGACCTAGTGAAAGTATTAAATATCTCTTTCCACATTATTTCTCCCTGTTCTCATTTGGTCTGTTGGACCTTCTTTTGTAAAAACCCACTTTTTCAACAAGTTTAAAGAGCAACAGAGCTTGAAACAATAAAACTTTGTTTCAGTCCAATATATTTTCTCCTCTTCGTTCTGCTCCTTTTCTCTTCCTGCATTTCTTGCCTATTTTCTTTCTTTGTTTTGTCCCAGGCAAGAAAATAATTAGAGATTATGTAGCTATACCTAAATTTTATGAAATACCCAAGACTGGAGTTCTGTTACTTGTGAAGTTCACATATTTAATTTTAAGACTATTCAGGAGCTGTTGTTCTCTTATGCTAATGGAAAGGAATAGAAATGATCATTTTTTGCTTCAGGGCATTAAAAGGGTTCTACTTTTCTCCACAACAGGCTCACAACTTCATTTAATTTATATTTGTATTGGCATTGCTATTGCAAGAGAAAATGTTTTATAGTAGAATTTTCTGTTTTATACAGAATTAATGAATTCTGTGGCTGCATCTTCTCTCTTATTTTCCAATTGTAGTAAATATAGCCAGTAAGTTGCAAATGGTTTATATAGATTTATTTTCATATCCTAAAACTTTTATAAAACTTTCATCCTGTACCCTGAGGGGAATTTATCTAAAAAGAAATTAGATTCCTGGCATCTTGGATAGCAGAGACACAAGCAAAAAGGAATTCTCTTTTTGTTGTTTAACACTGGTACTAATACATTCACCCATAACCAGAAGTGGTTTCAGCAGGTTCTGACCAGTTCTGAAGAACTGGTAGCAGAAATTTTGAGTAGTTTGGAGAACCGGTAGTAAAAATTCTGACTGGCCCCACCCCCATCTATTCTCTGCCTCCCAAGTCCCAGCTGATCGAGAGGAAACGGGGATTTTGCAGTATCCTTCCTGTTATGTCCTTATAAGGACATCCGCCGGGGATTGGCTGAAGCATTCCCCGGCGGGAGTTTTGAATCCCTGTCACAGGGGCGGTGCGGCTGCCGGAGCGAATATAAGGAGAGCCCCGGCAGCGCCGCTCGAGTTCTGTTCCTGTTAATAAACGTTTACATGAACTCCGCTGGTCTCATCTTCATTCCTGCGCCGATCTAACACTGGCGACGAAGGACTAAGAGGAATCGACCGCGTGGCACAAGCGCCATCACCTCCGAAGAGACCGCCGCCATCCAGCACGATGGCGACACAGCAAGCGCTCTTCTCATCCATCGCTCCATTCAATCCCGGACGGGAAAAATGGAGCTCGTACATGATTCGGTTCCGCCAATTCCTCCGCGGAAACGGCCACAGCAATCTCGACGACGAAAGGAAGAGGGCTCTTTTCCTCGCCCACTGTGGATCCGAGGTCCTGGAGATGGCGGTGAACCTCGTCGCACCTCAGGACATCGAGGAGATGTCCTGGACAGACCTGCAAGCGGCTCTGCAAGAACATTACGCGCCCACGGGCACCCCCATAGCGAACCGGTTCACTTTCCATCAGAGAAACCAGCGCGAGGGGGAATCCATTAAAGACTTTGTTGCCGCACTCCGTCAAATCGCAGCCAATTGCGAGTTTGACCATGTAGATAACGCCTTGAGAGACCGCATCGTCTTCGGCATGAGGGATGCAGGCCTCCAGAAGAAATTCCTGAGTAGGAAACGCATCCTACTAAAAGATGTCCTCGAGGAGGCCACCGCTGCCGAGTCCTCAGAGCACGCGGCGGCGGAGATGAAAAAGGCGAAGGGGATCCACAAGATCCACCAGTCGACCCCCGAATCGTCCGAAGACTCCACCACACCATCTGACTCGGATGGCGAGATGGCCGTCCACAAGGTCTCTCAGCCATATCGGCGGGAAAAACCCCAAAATGGCCGACGCGGGGAACAATGCGGCAGTTGCAGAGGCGACCACCCCAGGACATCCTGCAAATGGCGGGACGCGACCTGCCGCCGATGCCTGAGGAGGGGGCACATCGCAGAGGCATGCCGAGCCACCGAACCAGCCCCTGAACCACCCAGACCACGGAACCGCGAAAATCGGCGCGACAACCAGAGGACATCCAAACGGTCCTCACACCAACCCAGAGGCGACGGCTATGAAAATTCCCAGCATGGCGCGGTGAATCAGACCACCATAGCACACACCAGCGACAACAGCGCCACCAAGTTCACCGTGACGCTGTTGGCCGAGGGCTCGCCCTGCTCCATGGAGGTAGACACCGGGTCCGTCTACACCATCATCGACTGGCAGCAGCTGAAGAAATTCAAGCCGCAAATCTCCAAGAACCAGCTCAAACCCCTGCAGTCCAGACTGGTGGATTTCGGCGGGAATCCAATCGACGTCCTGGGCAGAACCACCCTCAACATCGCGTTCAAGGAGTTCAAGGGCCAGCTGCCGGTCACAGTCGTGAGGAACAGCCGCCCGAACCTGCTGGGCATTGAGTGGTTTCAGCCGCTGGGGCTTTCCATCGGGGGCATCCACCAGATTAGGGCAGATGAACTCGACGCCATCATCGAAGAATTCAGCGAAGTCTTCGATGGTAAGCTGGGGAAGTACATAGGGAAACCCATCTCCTTCAACCTGGATCAGGGTTTAACCCCCATTCGGCTTAAGCCCCGCCGGGTTCCGTTCGCCTTGAGGCCTAAAGTAGACGAGCAGCTAGATAAGCTGATCGCCCAAGGCGTCCTGGAACCCATCGATCATGCTTCATGGGAGACTCCCATTGTGACCCCAATGAAGCAGGATGGATCGGTACGCATCTGCGCCGACTATAAGGTGACCATAAATAAGGCGTTGCAGCAGAGCGCATACCCGGTGCCAGTGGTGCAGCACCTCCTGCACTCACTAGGCAAGGGCACCATATTCGCAAAACTGGACCTGGCCCAGGCTTACCAGCAACTGCCAGTGGACGCTAAAACGGCGGAGGCTCAAACTATTGTCACACACAGGGGGGCCTTTAAGTGCAACCGTCTCCAATTCGGAGTCAGTGCCGCCCCGGGGATTTTTCAATCAATGATGGAACGCCTTCTCCAAGGCGTTCCAGGGGTAGTGCCTTACTTCGATGACGTGCTCATCTCCGGAGACTCTAGAGCACAACTTCTTGAACGGCTGAGGCTTGTCCTGCAGCGGTTCAGGGAGAAGGGCTTGAGAGTAAGACGGGATAAGTGCATCATCGGAGTCCAGGAAGTCGAGTTCCTGGGCTATCTCATCGATAGAAACGGCATACACCCCACCAAATCAAAAGTTAAAGCCATCCATGAAGCCCCCAGCCCCAAAAATAAAGGGGAGCTTCAGGCATTCCTTGGATTGCTTAACTTTTATGCAATATTCCTCCAACAGAAAGCTACAGTTGCTGAGCCGCTTCATCGCCTGCTGGGGAAAGCGGTTCCCTGGAAGTGGGGTGACAAAGAGGAAACGGCATTCCGAGACATTAAAGGACTATTAACATCCAACAGCGTCCTCATACAATACAACGAGACGCTGCCCATCCGGCTAACCTGCGACGCATCGCCATACGGGGTGGGGGCAGTCCTGAGCCACGAGCTACCCAATGGCACAGAAGCCCCCATCGCCTTCTTCTCGAAGACCATGTCCAGCGCTGAACGCAACTACAGCCAGCTGGACAAAGAAGCATTGGCAATCGTCGCAGGGGTGAAGCGCTTCCACGAATACCTATACGGAAGAAGCTTCACCATAGTCACGGACCACAAGCCGCTCCTGGGCCTCCTCGCCGGCGACAAGCAAACACCCACATTCATGTCGCCGCGAATGACACGCTGGGCCATCTTCCTCGCCGGCTACACCTACACCCTCATGCACCAACCCGGAAAGGCCATCGCCAACGCGGACGCGCTGAGCAGATGCCCATCCACAGACGCCGTGGAGGATCCCGCCCCCACCCTCGAGCTCCTGCACATCGACCACGACAGCAGCTGCCCAGTCACATCTGCAGACGTGGCCGCGCACACCAGGAGAGACCCAACACTCCGGCAAGTGCAATCCTGGATCCTGCGGGGATGGCCGGCGCAGCCTGGCGGAGAAGAATACAGCCCCTTCAGTCGCAAGCAGAAGGAGCTGTCCACGATGAAAGGCTGCCTGCTATGGGGAGATAGGGTGCTGATCCCCGCCGCTCTCCAACGGAAGACGCTCGAGACGCTACACAAGGGGCACCCGGGCATCGTCCGCATGAAGGCCCTGGCACGAAGCTACGTCTGGTGGCCAGCACTGGACAAAGACATTGAGCAATGGGTCGCCGGATGTAGCCAGTGCCAGGAAGTCCGACCAGCACCCCCTCAAGCAGAGCCCACACCCTGGGAGATGCCCAGCAGCCCCTGGTCTCGGATCCACATCGACTTCGCGGGTCCGATGCAGGGGCGCCACCTCCTCATCGTGGTTGATGCCTTCTCCAAGTGGCTCGAGGTGGTTCCCATGGCATCAACCACATCGGAAGCCACCATTCGCGCCCTCCGCCGCCTCTTCGCTACGCATGGACTCCCAGACGTGTTGGTTTCCGACAACGGTCCCCAACTTACGTCCGTGCCCATGGAGGCATTCCTAGCGGGACTGGGCATCCGCCATGCCCTCTCGGCGCCGTACAGACCGGCCGGAAACGGCCAAGCCGAGAGGATGGTGAGGCTAACCAAGGAAGCGCTCACCAAGATGGCACCGGGGGACTGGCAGGAGCGCATAGACACCTTCCTCCTCACACAGCACATAACGCCGCACGCAACCACCAAGAAGTGCCCATCAGAGCTGTTGATGGGCAGAAGACTCCGCTCACCCCTCGACAGGCTGCACCCCCAGTACCACTCGGACGTGCCCGCAACCGCCAGCCGCCAACTCCGCAGCTTCGCCGTTGAAGACCCCGTCTATGCGCTGAACTTCCACGGCTCACCAAAATGGCTGAAAGGAAGGATTAACAGCGCAACCGGCCCGAAGTCCTATCGGGTAGAGCTGGAAGATGGACAGGTCGTGAGACGTCACATCGACCAGCTCCGCAAAAGGTGGAGGGGAGTGGACGAACAACAGTCTGGCGAGGTAGGCCTACCACACCCCGAAGAGGTAGGCCTGCCCGCCCCCGACGAGGTAGGCCTACCACAACCCTATGAGGGAGGCCTACAACACCCCGGGAGAGTGGACACCCCGGGCTCCGCAGCAGACAGAGACGGAGCTCAGCCAGTAGACCGGGGACAACGGCCGAAGGGAAACCCGAAGCACCCAGGGGTGGACCGGGATCGACCCCCCGAGGTCCGAGACCCAGCCACTAACGAAGGCGGACAGGGGGACCGAAGCCCAGACGCCCACGACACCCAACAACACCCCGGCGAGGTCGGACCGCGCCAGTCCGACAACAAACAGTACTCGAAGAAAGGGCCAGTAGACCGGGGCCAACCGAGCGGGGGAGACCAACAGCACCCCCGCAAGGGCGGCCACCGACTCACCGGTGAGGGAGACCTCCGTGCATCACTACAGGGGTCTCCCCAACAACACCCCAACCACAACGAAAACCAACCCTGCGAGGAGGGCCTCCGCCACCCCAGCAGAGGAGGCCAGCGCCAACCGAGCCGAGACGACCGACACCCAGACGGCGAAAGGCGGCGACCGGGGGAAACACACCAACCCCGCAGAGAAGGCCTACGCCACCCCTGCAGAGAAGGCCGCGAGAGTCCTCAACCGACCCAGCAACGCCACCCCCGCGAGGTAGGACAGCACCACCCCGGCGAGGGCGAGACCCCGCGACCAAGCCAGCAGCGCCAGCCCAGCAGAGAGGGACTACACCACCCCTGCGGAGGAGGCCTGCGACCCACCGGCGAGGAGGAACCAACGCCAAACCAACCCACCAGCAGCCCCGGGAGGGAACCGAACTCACCCGAGGGACCCGAGGGGCCAACCCAGACGCCGCCGCCGAACCAGCACCCACGACCGGGCCCGTCCAACCCCGACCCGGTGAGGACCGAAGGGCACCCCAAGGGCTTACCGTGGCTCAGGAGTTCCGGACCGGTCGAGCAGCGGAGATCCAACGATCGGAGCAGCGATGGAGAAGACCAGCGTCGCCCGCAGGCGGAGGTCAGCGACCTGGCCGGAGGGACGGGAGCACCGCCCGCACCCTCGACGGCCAGATCCAGCCCGGCTCCCGAGACGGCGACAGGAACCGCAGAAGCACCCTCCGACCAGGAGGGCGGCCAGCCAACGAATGGACTGCGCAGGTCTAGTAGACTACGCAATCGGCCCGCCTACTTACGTGACTTTATCATTGATGGACAGCTTAAGATCTAGGGGGGGAGGAGTGTTATGTCCTTATAAGGACATCCGCCGGGGATTGGCTGAAGCATTCCCCGGCGGGAGTTTTGAATCCCTGTCACAGGGGCGGTGCGGCTGCCGGAGCGAATATAAGGAGAGCCCCGGCAGCGCCGCTCGAGTTCTGTTCCTGTTAATAAACGTTTACATGAACTCCGCTGGTCTCATCTTCATTCCTGCGCCGATCTAACACTTCCCTTGGAGTGGGGAGGGAATGGAGATTTTACAGTATCCTTCCCCTGCCACGCCCACCAAGCCATGTCACGCCCACCAAGCCACACCCACAAAACCGGTAGTAAAAAAAATTGAAACCCACCACTGCCCATAACCTACTGGAAAATGAGTCTATTACTCCACCCAATAAGCATTGAACTACACCAGTGTTAGGTAGTGTTTTACTATAGGTAGTCCTTGACTTACAGCAGTTCATTTAGTGATTGTTCAAAGTTATAATGGCTTATGACCATTTTTCACAGTTACAACCTTTGTGCCATCCCCATGATCATGTGATCAAAATTCAATAATGATTATGTATAAGAGGTATAAGATGTGACCTGGTCAACACTCTGTTCATAAAATATGTATGTTGAAAGAAAAAATTCAATAAAACTTGTTTAAAAAGATACGCAGGATTCCAGATCTCCAGACCTTTCGTCGGGCCCTTAAAACCCATTTATTCCATCTAGCTGGGCTAGCTTGATCCCATCCTCCGTTTTTAAATTTTTAAATTGATTTTAAATTGGGTTGTTTTAATTATTGGCCGAATAATATTTAATAATTTTTAATTGTTTTTAACTTTTGTATATCATGTTTTATTTTGGCTGTTCACTGCCCTGAGTCCGCAAGGAGAAGGGCGGTTTATAAATTGAAATTGAAATTGAAATGAAAAAAAAATTCAGATGCTTGGCAACTGGTTCATACATATTGCTGTATCCCAAGGCCATGTGATTCCATTTTGTGATCTCCTAACAAGCAAAATCAATGGGGAAACCAGATTCACTAAACAACCGGGTTTCTAACTTATC
The DNA here is from genome assembly GCA_030761175.1 of Masticophis lateralis. Lineage (NCBI taxonomy): Eukaryota > Metazoa > Chordata > Lepidosauria > Squamata > Colubridae > Masticophis > Masticophis lateralis. The sequence continues at coordinate 129,749,911 of JAUDYJ010000003.1, forward strand.
AACTACAGTGATTCACTTAACAACTGTGGCAAAAAAAGGTCGTAAAATGGGGCAAAACTCACTTAACAAATGTCTCACTGAACAACATAAATTTTGGGCTCAATTGTGCTTGTAACTTAAGAATTACCTGCATTTGCTCCCATTCATTAGCCCTTCAAAGTAGTCCAGACAAAAGAAGCACAATTTTGAATCCTAACTTATGGTAAGGTTCCATTAACAGAATCTCGCAAGAGTGAAAGTATTTCTTCCCTGCTTTCTTTTTGCCCTCTGGAAAATTAGGAAGGGTTCTTTGCGAAATGTTTCCCGTGCCCCTTTTCCTTTTATGGGCTGAGATACCTTTTGCATGATGGTTTTCTAGACTACAGCTTTTCGTCCTGTTTACCAAGGGCTTTTCCACATACCATAACAAATGAGAAGTCATGGGGCATATTAGATAAATTCAAATGTATTTATGATGTAAATGATAAGGCCTAATAATACCAGATTTATATTCTATATTTATTTTGTATATATATTTCCACCTTGCATTTTTCCCATAACAACAACCCTGTGATGGGATGGGCTGAGAAAGTGTAAATGGCCCAAAATCATCCAAGCTTCTATGCTTAAAAGAGACCTAGAACTCCTGGTCTTTGGTTTTTCATCCATTGTCTTCGTTGTAAACGCCAAATGGGCACAGCAAGCTCTAGATTCAGAATTCCCAGAAAAGTTATGCATAATAACTCACATGAAGGTATAATCTCTGACAGTTCCTGGCCTAAAATAAATGGCAACATTTGAAGATTTTCATATTAATGATTTTTGTTTTCAGCCTGCTTGACACTTGGGCAATTCAACTTCAGGCCAAGCTAATCCTCTGTTGTACTCATGGAGACTTACATATAGTTTTCTGGTGGCAGTAAAGCAGTGGCTCATGATTTTCTTTTTTTCAGGATGCTTTGTTTACTTCTCAATATAATCTACAGTGCTGGGATCTCTTGCTAGTCCAGTATTAACCAAATCTGATCCTACTTACTATTTTGAGATCAGCTGAAGGCAGTTGTGTGCTATTGCAATGAGCCATGGTGGCGCAGTGGGGAGAGTGCATTACTGCAGGCTACTTCTGCTGACTGCTGGCTGCCTGAAATTTGGCAGTTCAAATCTCAACAGGCTCAAGGTTAACTCAGCTTTCCATTCTTCCAAGGTGGGTAAAATGAGGACCCAAATTGATGGGGTCCTCTGTAAACCCTTAGAGAGGTTTGTAAAGTAGTGTGAAGCAGTATATAAGTCTAAGTGCTATTGCTATTGCTACTGCTATCACCTAGCTGTCAGGTGATTTAACATATGCCCATATTATTGATAATTACCATGCTGATGGCTGAGCAACCTAGCATTCCAATGTTCTGAAAGGCTTCAGGAGACCATATGTGATCTAGTGACATCACCTGGATGAAGTCTGGTATTTGGGAAAGGTTAAGGCATATAGTTTCTACAAGCAGAAGGCATTGCAGAGCAGAGGAGAAATATTAGTACCATTATTACCCCTAAACTCCTTTCTGCAAATCCTAAAATAGCCCAAAAATTATGATACAACAATTGGCTCCATTTGCCATGAAATATTGGAAGTACAGACAGATCCCATCCAAATAGTATTGGGGTTATAAATGGTACACAGATAAGGGGCTTTTCTTCTATTTCTGCTTTTACAGATTGTGACAAACTCTGAATGTACAGATATACTACAATCATTTGTATTTATATATAAATGCACATAGCATTAAATTTCCTGAAAATTACTGAAGACATGGTATACTTTTATTAATCTAATGAATCTCTATCTAATATCTCAGAACAGATCTACCCATCCATCCATCCATCCGCAACCATAACAAGACATAGTAACATTAAAGCCACAACACGTCATTATATTGTTGTGCAATGACTTGATTATAAATTGCATCATGACATATGATCAAAATATGTGAGTCAGTTGACTGATGATGTCATGATGGATGCGTATTTTACTGTCCTTGCTGGAAATGCCCATTTGCTAACCTGTCCATCCGTCCTCCTGCTTTCTGGGAGGACAGAAACAAAACAAAACTGCACTTGCAGTTTTAATTCAGAAGATGTGGGAAAAACAGTTCCAAAATTATATGTTTCTTTTTTGCAATATATATATGTATTTACAGAGAATAAAAATGACCATTTGTGGAATCTTGAATAACACTTGCAAGTGCCAATTTTTCATTACATTTGGATACACACTATTAAACATTGATGCCCAAGTCAATTTTTCTATGTTATTATATTCCTTTACACTTTGTGGCAACAATGGCATTTGCTTCTGTGAACAGGTGCATTTTATGTGTATCTTTTATTGCTAAAAATCAGCAGTACTTGAAAAACCATGCTGCTGTTTGCAAGTATGCATGCCTCCTTTCTCTTGTCCTAGTCAAAGATGAGTGTGTGCCAAGATAAGAGTCAATATTTCATATATTAAGGTCACTTACTGCTTAATCTAGATTAATGCACACTGGTAGCATTGACTTTAGAAGCGATTTTGGCTTGGGCGCCCTTCCCAATGTGTGCCACATGGGAAAAATGCAGGATGAAAATTGTCTCTCATTACAATTCTAACATGCCAACATATATAAACAGAGACTAAAATAACACAAGGCTTTAACAAATTAACTGATGGTTTATGTCCTTAGAAAGTGATTGACCAAATGAGATATGTCATTTTGAAGTGTGGCGTTGCCAAGAGACAACCTTATTCAATCAGCTCAATATGCTGCTGATTCTTCTCCTACAGACACTGAGTTAGAACAGGGCACCAACCCTTTCATCTGTATTTTGGGGGGCTTTAATGATGAACAATGGGATTGAGGCAGACCGTGTTTCAGCCCCAAAGATCATGAGATCCACCTTCATCCTTTTATTGAATGAGGCCAGTTAATAGTTAAAAGGTAATAATACTGGGCAGTAGTGAAATCCATTTTTTTTTACTACTGGTTCTGTGGGTGTGGCTTGGTGGGCATGGCAGGGGAAGGGTATTGCAAAATCTCCATTCTCACCCCACTCCAGGGGAAGGATACTGCAATTCTCCATTCCCAGCCCACTCTGGGGCTAGCCAGAGATGGTTTATGCCAGTTCTCCGAACTACTCAAAATTTCCACTGCTGGTTCTCCGAACTGCTCAAAATTTCCACTACCGATTCTCCATAACCTGTCAGAACCTGCTGGATTCCACCCCTGATTCTAGGTCTTGGATACTTAATCTTGGAAGGATATTGTTTTGCATCTGACCCAAGATATGATAAAAACAAGCTCTCAAAGTGCCTTAATTCATAGTAATGCTAAGTATGGGCTGAAAAATGCATTCTGAATCAGGATGTTCTTTCAGTATTCCTTCTGGGATCTTCTCAGTAGTACCCCAGGACCAGGTTTCCAACTTAAGGGAAAAAGGAAATGGCACTACATTAAGGACTTGGGGGTGGGGGGGGGGGAGAGGACCACATTCATGATTCTGATTCAGGACCTTGGTGGTTCTGTCTCTTCTGTAGAGAACCACAGATATGACCTTGGAGAAGGAGTTAGCAAAACATGAATTTTGGGGAAGGGAAAAGGGAGGGAAGAGAAAGCATGATTATGGGTTCAAGATTCTGTTACAAGAAAAAGTAAGTAAGGTAAAGGAGTCCCTGCAGATCTATTAGTTTTTGCGAACTGTAGGGGGCAGTGCTCATCTCTGTTTTAAGGCCATTGAGCCAGCACTGTTCAAAGACACTTCCGTGATCATGTGGCTAGCATGACATCACAGAGTGCTATTACCTTCCCACTGAAGTGGTACCTATTTATCTACTTGCAGTTCCATGCTTTTGAATTGATAGCTTGGTGGAAGCTGGGGCGAGAACGGGAGCTCGCCCCATCATGTGGTGCTTAGGTCTCAAACCTGGGCTGCTGGCTTTCCAACCGACAAGCCCAGCATCTTAACTGCCGAGTCACCACACTGCCCCCTCTATTACAAGAATCTATATCAATTAAGTAGAGCTCTGACAGTTTTTGTGGAACCCATTTCCTCACCTCGCCTCTCTCACAGGGCTGACATTTTCAATTTGAATAGATGACATCCCCACCACAGAAAATCTTTGATAATCTTTCCACTACATGGGCAAGCAAAATCAAGGGTAAGACCTAGTACCACTACTTTGGTATTGTTCTTAAGATGAGATGACGTTTTAATTTTAAAAACTAATCTTAAAATTGTATTGACTCCGAGGAATAGGAGTGCTGCTTTGATTGGGAATTTATGGATTCTGAAATGGCCTTGGTGACAGACCTCCCTGGATTTTATGTTGCACATTGTTCCATTTGACACTAATTAGTTATATATTATTAATAGATTTTATGTGGTCCGGTTTATTTACTCTTTTTAAAAATTGTAAATACCTCATTGGAATCCCAGTAGTTCTTTAGAATTAGAGTTGCTAAGTTTGTAATATAAAATAATGCATTATTTTATGGTTTTGTATATTTTAATCAGTTGATACTTTATTTTAAATGTGATATTATTAATATTAATATTTTATACCTAAAAATGATAATAATGTGACATGGCAAATTATTAAATGTTACGGCAAGGCAAATTATTAAATGGCTAGTAAATTTTAAAAAGGACCAGGCAATGCATATAACAACTAGACCTGGCAATGGCTAACAGTAGGAAAATTGAAGAAAGTGACAGAAGGGCTAATTCTGGCTACAGAAAACCAAACTTTAAGAACAAATGCATGCAAAGCAAGAATTCAGAAGACAGCAATGGTCAGAAAATGCTGCCTCTGGGGGAAAAAAAAACCCTGAAGAAGCAGTGGATCACCTAGTTAGCTGCTGCAAAAAGATGATATAGACTGATTAGAAATAGCGGCATAAGAAAGTAGCAACAATGGTGCATTGGAATAGCTGCAACAAATACCATTTGCCTGCAAGCAAGACCATAAAATAAAAACAGCAATAGAAAATAAAAAAGCTAAAGTGCTGTGGGACTTTAGAATTCAAACATACAAGCACCTGCCTCATAACATCCTAGACTTAACAATTACATTGATAAGAAAGACCCCCAAAAAAGTCTGGATAGTGGATGTTGCAGACAGCAGACAACAGAAGAAAAGAGAAAGAACTGGAGAAAATCACAGAATACAAAAACTTGCAAATAGAACTGGAACAACTATGGCAAAGAAAGCAAAGATGGAACCAAAAGTAATAGGTGCTTTGAGTGCAATCCCACAACATCATCAGGATTGACAAAATCACCATTAGTCAATTGTTAAAGGCAACTGTACTTGGAACAGCTTACATCCTGTGTTGATACTTTTAAAACTATCAAATAACCATACCTGCTTCTCCCAGGCCCTTGCCAAGAACTTGATACATGGATTAAAATGCCAAATCCATCTATACAGCTGGCTGACTGTGTTACCAACCACAATAATGCTGACCAGACCTAGGACTCCATGATTTCCTTGCATTGACCGGAATCTGGACACCTATTTGGAAAAGTTTGCCCCAGAACTCTTGAACTGAATTGAACCAAAATAGTTAATTGTACTATTAGTAAAACTAACCCCAGGAAGAAGTCTGCATTTGTTGGATCACAAGATAAAGAAACACCATAAGTGTACTTTCTACATACTTCTCAGGTATTTTTTACTAGTTAAAGGGATCTTTTTAACACAGAAGTTCTTATGGTCTTTAATATATGATGCAGTTAATTACTAGGTTCACTAATGTTCCCAGAAATTTTAAATGGTCCACTAAAATAAAATATGAAAAGTATAATTAGAGAAGTAATGTAAAATTCTAGAATAATTATTATTCAAATGAGGAAAAGCTCTGTGAGGTTCTTCTCTTCCCAAGCACGATTCCTGTGCTTCTCTGGATTATTATCTGGATCTAAAATAGTTAATATAGGTATGTGACCATGGAACTCATGGTGGTCTAGACCTTTGTTTCCACAGGATATATGCTTCAGGCATATCAAGTAGCATATAAGATCCAACAAATACTAAAAAAAAATTTCTATCATGCAGAGATATCTGTTTTCTGATTTTTTTGCACGATAGCTTTCTGGTTAGCTGGACGTCCATTCAAACTGTCTGGGTGAGATCAGTATCTGTCTTTTTCCATTATTTCTGTGATCGGTGCAATGGAACTGCACTAATCCCTAGTGAAGTTAAGGAAAAACCGGGCTGTTGAGTGTAATCCTATATACATCAGGGTTGTTTTTTCCCCCCTGTGAGATGGTCTATGTATCTTGGTTGTTTGATGCTGGCTCTTATTCACGCACATTTTGTATCCCAGAAAAACAATCTGTTACAGTTATGTGTCCATCTACCTCTTTCTATATTTCTTACTTTATGTGTATTGACTATGGAGGCACAGGGAGAGGCTTGGAAATAGCTCACTTTTTGTTCACAGTATGTATTTATTTTGGAATATGAACATACTGCCTTTCTTGGGCAAGATATAGTAAACAGCTGATAAGACTTGGGGATTGGGGGGAGGGGTGCAGTAAAAGTGAGATGAGAAACTTTTCTTAGTTAAAAAAAATCAGTACTGTTAAGGTGTTGCTAAAGCGACTTAATGGATATAGTTGGAGTGTGGAAAACTTCACACATGAGCCCCAAGTAATTTATCTTTAAACAAGTAGAATATTTGTTGATGCCAAATCATGTTCCTATTGTTATAAAGACTTGATCACAATGCCAAATAGCATTGTTCAGCAGGGATGCAAAAAGCACCAGCTTTGCTTCTGTTATGTAAAATAGGCATTATATAATTAGGATGCCTCGTCTTCTTACAAAGTCTCTAAATCAACAGTAAATGCTGTGCGCTCTCTAGCTGTAAATAGGAACATATTGGCTCTGATTTCTCCAGAATGTTACATAATTACTTTGATCTTTATCATGAATTACTCTTCAGCTAAGTTTCATGGCCTGTGTTGTCAGTTTAAAATTTAAGGGCTGGGTAGAGGTATTAGAGACTAAAATGAGAGGAGACAAGAGTTTTGTTTTCTGCTGGAACAGCTGCTCTGAATACCAAGCTTTCATGGAAGAGATTGGAGCTCTTCAGCTCAGACAAGTGATGGGTGAGTGGAAGATAAGTTAGAGGTATATAAAATCATTAATGGCTTGAAAAAAGCCCTTAGGAAACACCTGTTTACCCTTTTAAATAGCAAAAAAATAAAATAAAAAAATACAAGCACCTGATGATTTTCTCTAGCTACATTTTTTTTAAAAAATGGAATGATTTTCTATATGTTCAAATTTGAAATTTTATAAATATAATTTTTGCCTCTGGGTGTTGTAATGGTCAAGCATGGAATAAGAGGTATTTCAGACTATGTGTGACATATTTGTTTCCCTTGGTTGAAAATTCCAACAAGATATGGAATTGTACAGTGGAACTGATAGTTTTTTGGTCTGATAAATAGAATAGCAATAGCAGTAGTACTTAGACTTATATCATGCTCCGTAGCATTTTATAACACTCTCTGAGTGGTTTACAATGTCAACATATTGCCCCCAACAGTCTGGGTCCTCATTTTATTGACCTCAGAAGTACAGAAGGCTGAGTCAATCTTGAGCCCATCAGGACTGAACTCTATTGGAGTTAGCCTCCAATATTGCATTCCAACCACTGTGCCACCACGGTTCCAACTCGTTTCCTCTAGATGTAACTTCTGTGCACATTATTTAATCTTTCAGAGGCCTGAGGGTATGGCAGGAATGGGGAAATCAGAAAATGATCATCTCCCATTCAATTTGCAGGAGCCTGGGCCAGTACCTTTCCCCTTTATGGAAACGGTCTTCTCATGAATGGAAGGTCAACTTTAAATCCCAGACTTCAAGGTTCTCCAAACCTTTATCTATCCCTTTCCTTCAAGACATAGTTAAATGAAATCAAAATACAGTTGCCCTTTTCTGACCTGTGATATTTATAGAATTATGATAATCAGCATGTATATATTCTTGGAACTCTAGATGTTGCTGCCTTAAATCACCAAAATTAGTCTCTACCAAGAGATCCCATCTCCTTGTATATTAAGAAATGAATTAATAAAACTCCATCCTATATATATATATATATATATATATATATATATATATATATATATATATATAAATAATAACTTCCTAGTAATCAACCTGTCTTCTCCATTTGCTTTCATTATTCATCAACACACATTGGGCAACAAAAGGTTATCTATATCTCTTGATGATTTGAAAAATAGAAATGAAGACACTAAAAGGAAGGGGCAAAAGAAGACCAATCATGAAAGTTTATACAAAGACATTTTCCTCAACCTGGCGCTATCAGATTTGTTGGACTTTTACCTCCCTAACCTTGAGCTGTCATTGTCACATTGAGCATTACAAGCAAGGATTGTGGGAATAGATGTTCAATGCCTATGGCAGTCTAGGGAAGACTGATCCTAGAATCCATAAAGAATTGTGAAAAATTGACTACAATCTTACACCAGGATTCTGTGGGAAACCAGAATGTTTTCAAATGCAAATTTCATCATCATGGTAGGAGACAATCCCTCCATTGCCACAGATATACAGAGCTTTAAAAGCAGGCTAAGATAAGATGATTATATGATTAAGCTTATAATTGCTGAAAAAGGAGTGAATATTGCTGAAATTGCTGAAATTGCTGAAAAAGGAGTGAATATTCCTTACAGAAGTTTTGTTTTGTTTTTTTACTTGAAGCAACTAATGTACTTTGAACCTTAGAAGGCTATTGTTTTGGTGTACACCTATTTTATTATTGTTTGGCCCCAATTGCATTGTTTTGTGTTTTAACTGAAATGTGAACCCTAGAACAGGAGTCTAACAATGCTACAATACAAGAGCCAGAATTCTTAATCTGGAGCCCATGGATAGATTTCAGAGGATCTGTGAACTTGGATGGAAAAAAAAATACGACTTTATTTGCACTATTTTCTAATTCAAATTTAGCTTTTCATTGAATGGGCTAGATCCTGAAGATGAAACTCAAATACTTTGGCCACCTAATGAGAAGGAAGGACTCACTGGAGAAGAGCCTAATGCTGGGAAAGATTGAGGGCAAAAGAAGAAGGAGACGACAGAGAATGAGGTGGCTGGATGGAATCAATGAAGCAGTAGGCGTGAGTGTAAACGGACTCCAGAGAATGATAGAAGACAGGAAGTACTGGACGAACATTGTCCAGGGGGTCACGATGGGTCAGACGTGACTTCACAACTAACAACAGCAACAATAAACATATATTAATGTTATTTTAAAATATTTTAATAACTATATCAAACTTTATATTGTTACAATGTGGTTTCCTTTTGTAATAGAACCTATGCCTACATACTTTATTTTATGACAATAGAAAAAAGACACTGTAGTTCAGGGTTGAATTGTTGGGTTCTTGGTGCTCTCCGAAGCCTGTTTTCTTGCAGACTTTTCGTTACCCAACCAGATAACAATATCAGTGCTACACCTGACTAGCACTGATGATGTTACCATTGAGTAATGAAACATCTGTAAGAAAACAACCCAGCTCAAAGAGCACCAAGGATTCCAGAATTTATTTTATGCATTTAGAATCTTTATTTTGTGAGAAGGGGGTCTTAAGATTTCACCAGATTCTTAAAGGGGTCCATGGCATTGAAAGATTAAGAACCTCAGCTCTAGAGTAATCTAAGCTTCTACAAAAATTTGTAATGTTGATTTCACTCCAGTGAGAAGATACAGTACAAGAATTCTGTTCATATAGCACTGAAAGGATGTGTTCTCGTTTTTGGGCAGTCAGTGCTGGACGTTGGTTTCACGTTAGAGTCAAATCTTGCTACCAATCATAGACCAGCATAGAGTAAAGGTACTTGAGTCTTAAAAGACCCTATGTGCCCACTTGCTTGCAAAATTTGATCTGGCCATCAAGTACTATGTATGGGGCCATTAACACTACGAAACAAAATCTACCACCAAGACACCGCAATAAAGAACTAAATGGAAAAGTAGAATGGGAGAGTCATATTGCTACACCGTGCCAATTATATTACCACATTGTTTCTTTGCTACAAGACTGATAAGAATCTACAAGAGCCTAGAGCCCAAGGGACCTGAACATGTCGGGTGAAAATTGGAAATCAATAGGAGTCTATAATCGCAAGCAAACTGCATCATTTTCACGGAGGTGAAAGATGAGAGACATCATTGCATTACCAGAGATGTCGTTACACAAAAGTGAAATCTTCTTTATTCCTCATGAGCAATACATCAAGATGATGTAAAAAAGAAAGGATGGAGGGTTTTTTCCCCCTTTAAAGGACATATTTAGCTAAATGCACCCGTGCTCATATTTACCATTGCAGAACAGAAAAGTGTAAAAACAAATGTGCTAGCTTTATGATATTTTTTTTTTTAATGGATGTTTTGTACTTTTAAGAAACTAGATTCTACATGAAATGTGTTCTGCCTGATAGGACAAATGCCATCTAGCGTACCATCACAAATTCATCTGGTCACCTCCAACGAAATAACCAATGTCCACAGATAAAAACATACTTTTGGTGCACAAAGCTGACCTGAAAGCTGAATGTAAATTAAACAAAAGCTCCCAGGCAGGTTTATTGGATTTAGTTTCAGTACATTTTTAATCTGGATTTGAGGAAATGTTGTTCTTCTGAGAAGCTTATCGAAGTTTCGCCATGAGAAAATCAGTAACAGCAAAGGAAAATCACTCCCCATATGCTGCCTGTCCCTCTGAAACTACCCTTATCAACAAAAGGGGTAACAGAGAAAGGAAGGATATCCATTTTAGCAAAAAAGCAGAGATTATGTAAAACAAAAATGAGATATTTTATAAAATGATTTCCATTATCACAGTTAACTCTCATTTCTTTTCCCTTGCGATCCCAACCGATGTTCTGTCTTATTTTGGAAATCATTGCAGTGAACTTTGAGGAACCTTAACTGCCGAAAGCTGTGAAATGGTAAACATACACTGTAAACAATGGAAGGTTTAGGAATAGTTCTGTCATTGCATTTTTTCAATTTCAAAATATATGTTCTTCATAGCTGTCCTGATTAACTGCAGGGTCACCTCTCACTCACTTTTTTTTTTTTAAAATGTAGTGTATACCTGCAAGTGCAGGGCCTGTTTCTGTTGTTGTTGTTGTTCAGGTCAGTCAAGTGTTCACCCATTGGTTGCATCAAGAATTGACCAACCGGCTTGTCAACTCAGCCAGACATTGAAAGCTGAGAGAGAGTGACTGGCCCAAAGTCATCCAGCTGGCTTCGTGCCTTAGCCACTAGATCAAACTGGCTCTTTTTTCATACTGCCCTTGCTTAATTCTTATAATAAAGATCGTCAATGCCTGAAGCACAATGGGCTTTATTTTTTAGATGGTTTGTCGCAACAAAGGAAGGTGAAAAGCTTTAGGAGATTCATCAACACAGGATGAAAAGAGATATAACAAAAATAAATAAAACAAGTATCTGATGATAATCACACTATGGCTTCCAATCCCAATTTGAAGCATTAATCCAAAGTCCACATATAAAGCTATATAAAATTGTGTTATACTGTACTAGCTTGTTCAGCTACTCTAGAGCAGTAGTTCTCTTGGATTGTTCTCAGCGAAGACCTCACCTGGAAAAACAACATGATCCAGGTGGTCAGGAAGGCCCAACAGAGACTCCATTTCCTCAGGGTCTTGTGTAAAAACAGGGTGGAACAACAACTGATGACCTCCTTTTACTGGTACACAATAGAAAGCGTCCTCACTTATTGCATCACGGTATGGCATGCTGGTTTGACAGCCGCGGATAGAAAAACATTACAGAGGGTGGTGAGCACAGCACAAAACATCGTGGGCTGTCCCCTGATAGCACTAGATGAGATCGCTAGGGCTCACTGCCTTAAAAGAGTGAGGAAAATTCCAGGGATGACTTTAACCCTGGTCACCACTTCTTTACCCTCCTACCATCGGGAAGAAAATATAGAAGCATAGCCAGCCGCACAAACAGGCTGAAGAACAGTTTTTATCCGTAGGCTGTCAGACTCCTGAATGCGAAATAACATCATAACTACATAGTATGATGGACTTGGACGGCCGGCGCAATGTGTAACAGGTTCACACTGGTGCAATAGGACTGGGTGTTTTCTTAATATGATTTATTGAGTTAGGGATTTTCTGTCTTCACTGTGAGTTGTATTGTGTTGGGGGGGTGCACTGAGGGAACTCAACCGATCTCATTGTACATACGTTGTGCACTAAGAATAAGGATTTGAAATTAAAATTGTTCCAATCTACAGCATGACTGCAAAATGATGGCCTGCTATTTTGTTTTGTCTCTTCCATTAATGAAGCCAAAAAGTGTTGGGAATTTCAGGGGTGTGTGTTTCTGTGTGGGTGGGTGTGAACCAGTGGTTGGTTGCCCCCGGTTCGGACTGTTCACACGAACCGGTAGTAAAACCAGCAGGAGGCTCCACCCACTGACTTGGACATCATCAGAAGTGAACTGCGCATGTGCAGAAGCTTCTGTGCATGTGCAGAAGAGCACATGTGTGAGCGAATCGAGCATGTGGGGGCACAATGTGAACTGGTAGTAAAGGTAAGTAGAACTCACCCCTGGTGTGAACATTTTTAAGAAGCAAAACCTCAGTCCTTTTAGATGTTTAAAGCTCCATTCACAACTCAAAATTCCTAAGTTCTCATCTTAAAAGGGGTCTTTGATACACCAATTTTTAGAAAGCAACACCTGACATGGCATGTAAATGCTAGTGTGGCCTTAAAACTATGAGAATTTTCTGATTTATAAGCTGATTTCTTTAAGTGGTAATGCCAGGGGTGAACATGGGACCTACTTTAGAAGTAGCATCTGTTCTAGCCCTTGGCTAGAATAAATTCTACAGCTACTGAGGAAAGTCGGCCTAGGATAATTGTAATGTAATCAGATGAGATAATATAGCTTAATATTAATTTTATTTATTTGCAGTACAGTCAAAGCACTCCCTAGGTAAACCCTTCAGAATACAGTATTCTCCAGAGGAGTGGAAAATTCCCCAGCCAGCACAGCCATATCTTCAATTTTTATGGTGTTGAGTTTCACATGGTTAGGAAATGCACAATTGCAGGAAGATTGCAAGGAAGCCTTATTCCAATCTGATGAGCCATGTTGTTGATATTATCCTTTTGTTGTTAGAAATTATGCTGAGTAGCTTCCCAAATATTCTAAACTGACAGATTCAATCAGACTTCTCCAACCTAATGTTTTGGATCATTTATTTTATTTTTATTTATTTATTTTGTCAAGCATGTAATAGGTAACAGATATAAGTATAAACATAATTATGAATACATGAAATGGATACATATAAAAGGGAACTTTAAGACAGGGATGGTAGGCATGCTGGTGCGCTTATGCACGCCCCTTAGAGACCTCTTAGGAATGGGGTGAGGCCGACAGTAGACAGTCTAAGGTTAATGTTTTGGGGGTTAGGGGAAGAAACCAGAGTCAGGTAGTACATTCCAGGCATTAATGACTCTGTTACTGAAGTCATATTTTCTGCAATCAAGTTTAACGCGGTTTACCACAAGTTTGTATCTATTGTGTGCTCATGTATTGTTGTGGTTGAAGCTGAAGTAGTCATTGACAGGTAGGACATTGTAGTGGATAATTTTATGAGCTACGCTTAGGTCTGACCGAAGACGGCGAAGTTCTAAATTGTCTAATCCCAAAATTTGAAGTCTGGTGGCATAACGTATTCTGTTGCAAGCAGAGGAGTGGAAGACTCTTCTCGTGAAATATCTCTGGACTCGTTCAATTGTATTAATATCCGATATGCAGTGCGGGTTCCAGACAGATAAGCTGTTTTCAAGAATTGGTCTAGCAATTGTCATTATCCTCTGAGTAGGTAGGATAGGAATTTTAGTTCTGCAGAACTTGTTAAATACTACCAAGTCAGGGAACTCTGAGTTAAATTACTGATGCATCTCCTGCATCTTGAAGATTGTCATGAGATACTTTCAATTGGTTATATATAAGGTTACTTATTTATCCTTACCTTTGGACCTTCAATCTACAGTAGCTCTCAAAATTTTTTCCTGTTTTTTCAAGAGAGCTATTTTGCAATGAGTATAATTGGTACTTCTCATACTTTAAAGTCCTGGAGTGTTTTATCTCACACCTCATAAGGACTGCTGCTCAATGGCTTGTTGTTTTTTTTTAATTGAATTGTTTGAGATTCATTTTTAATCACTGCATGGTAACTTTTATATATATTATTTTATGATAGATTGAATTACTTCCATTGCTCTTCCCTGCCTGACTTTTGAGAATTTATGTTAGCGTGTGCCATATTTAACTGTTAACTTATTAAGTGTCCTATACTTTAATAGTTAAGAATTATTTTAATCACATCATTTTAAGATACTATTTTTCATATGGGAAGTGCTTTATATGTCCAATAAATAAATACATATAGATTTTAGAATAATTTTTATGGCCAACATAGCTTTAATCAATGTCATAAAGGAAGTTTTCTTGCTGAGTAGTCCTCTTTTAAGTCAATTTTAAACATTGCTGTACCTCATGGTCAGAATATTGTCTGATACTACAATGAACATAATCGAGTAAGTGGCAAAACCTCTCTGTTGGCTGCTTGCTTCTGGCTTTTCTCTGTGCTTCGGGGAATTATTTCAATGCTATTCTTGGTGACATAATAAAATTAACAGAACTTCAATATTTGCTTATTAAAATGCAGATGAGTACAAAGTTATGTTAGTAAACCTGTTATTCATGCATCTTTCTCTATAAGTTGGGGATAATTACTTATTAATGAAAACCTTGCCTTAAGGATTCTTTTGTATTCTGAAGAAAGCTAGGGAAATATAAGAACTTTCTAAGTGAAGAAGAACTAAGCTCTTCATTTTTACCCAGTTTTAACATGACCTTCAAGGGCATTTTTTCCTCCCTCCCTCCCTCCCTCTCTCCCTCCCTCTTTTCCTTCCCAAAGACACAGACAGGGTTTAGTTTTTCCCTTAGAACAGTGTCTTTTTTCATTGATTAAATATCTTTCTCTGTAGCTAGTCTGCCCTATTTATACAATGATGAAGGTTATGAAAGAGAAAATTGCTGGTCCCTATTTAAAAAGAAGTCAGATGTCACATTGAGCAAAACAAACTTTGCAAGTTTTCTCCATAATGTATCAATTTGTTTTTCAATTCTTTCATTCAGGAATTTAATGCAACATATATCGTGTTCCCTTTCACTGATTTTTCCCCCCACCATAACAATTCCCTGTTGATTGAGATGAAAAAAATATGACTGTCCCAAAGCCAAAGAATAGGCTTAAACCTGGTTCTGTTTGTTGTCCAGCCAATCATTTCATCACCTGATGCAATAATTAGTCAATAATTTTCTGAAGGATGTATTTTCTTCTACTTTTAGACTTGTGTTTATATAAGGCATGAAGAAATAGGACCACATATTAAGATCCAGTTAAGCAGATTTATTTCTCAAACCTAAGAATCTAGTCAATCAACAGTTGGCACTAATTGGCACTAGAAAAGAATCATCTAAATTCAAGAGGGGTTGGACTTAGACCATTGTGGAAATGTAACGATTCTAGGCTGATGACTCTCTTGAGCCCGCCCCCAGGTTCTGCCTGACCTTCTATACAGTTTTTCTATCATTTAAGAAGAAAAATCCACTAGGGAATAAAATCAGTGAGTTGCTGGTCTGGAATTCTTGGAAAGCTGCTATAGTTATATTCAGACATAGCTTGGTATGCGATATGAAAAAATAGATTAAGATGGGTAACATACCCCAAAGTCTTGTCAGAAATTCAATAAGCTGTTTAAGTGAGTGATTGTTATGGAAGATCTATGTGGGGGGCATATAAATATAAATATAAAAAAATGAAGAATGAAATACTTCCAAATATCTCATTTTTAATGTGATAGAAGAATAAATTTGTTAAACTCACGAGGAGGGAGAAATCATATTAACAGTAATTAATTTTAGTCTAATTTGAAGTTTAATATTTGTCTTAGTTCCATTCACACAATTGTCCTTGTTTTTAGTGTACATATTGTGGCATATCCTGCAGAGGTCAAAGCTGGCTTTTGAACCCAAAACGTAGGTGCTGCTGACTTAACTATGCACTTTATATCTAATTCAAATGAACACACCTTTTTTAATAGTTGAAATCTGCTTTATCTATAAGTCAAACAAAATTATTCATAACTTTGTCACCTATACAGAGTATATCAGGAAAGTAACTTATAATTACTGAAGATAAATTTTGAGAAAGGTGGGCGGAGAATAAAGAATAGGGATTTTCTGTCAACGTGTGTACAGCAGAAAATTCTATCTTTTTTGATATCCATCCATCTGGAAAATTAATAGGCTCGTTGAATGAAAGAACATTTAGACACTCCCAACATTTTATACAATCAAAGGTTCTTTGTCTGTTCAGAGAAAATTGTTGTAGCATTTGTTTTATATTTAAGTTAAGTCTCATAGTAATGCTTATACATGAGAGTTATAAATGAGCCAAGTGATATAAATCTAACTTGCTTGAAAAAACATATTCTTTTGATATCAATGAGCTTACATATCCTATGAAACATTAGTAATTTATGTGGTATAGTAAGATAAATGCTCTCATCTATAAGCCAAATTACATTCATCCTAGCCATTCTTGTCTTGTTTGGGCTTTAGAAATGGTATTTTTTAATATATACTTTACAATGCACCAGACCTTTAATGTTTCTTGGAAAATAGGACTATTCTGAGAGTGCTGTGCTTTCCTTAATCTTTTTTTTTTTTTATCAATCCAGCAGATTAACGAGTAGCCACAGATCTGTGAATGTGAAAATAAATCAAACCTAGAAGCAGATTTCCCAGCCGGTTGTTTTATTGTTTATTTCTTTTAGTGATATATAAGCATTTTTATGAAGTTTTTAGGCTTTAATGAGGCCATTTGATGTGGCCTCTAATAACAATAATCCTCTTTTGGTAACTAATTAAAGTAAACATAGAAGGGTAGTTGCATGCTAGGTATTCAGTGTAATGTGTAGCTTGGCCTTTAATCTAGACAAAGTAGTTATTGCAATGGTAATTAGCAACAGGCCAAATTTATGAAATTATTCCCTTCCAATATATGGAATTATAACTGTTTGTCTTTTTTCAGTCAGTTGGTAATCAAATCAAGATCCATTCTAACACAAAGTAACTTCAAGAAGAAGAAATGTCTGGTTTTCTAAAAGGAAAATACTTTTTAATTTACCGAAAGATTAATTCCTTTCAAGTTTATGGTTAGAGCAAATGAAATGAGAAACCATGAAGGCCACTAAAGGAAAACTAAAGATACAGCATTTGCTCACAACTAAAAGTAGAGTGTATATTACATTATAAAAATGGATGTGGTGATATTGAGTCAGTTTGCAGGTGGATTCTTTTGGAAGGGTGGATTAATGGCCTTTTTATCTGATAACCATCTAAGTAGCCCCAGGAAATACGTATTCATATGTATTTGGAGTCTCCAATATCTGCTTTAATATCTGTTAAAGTCTGCACTTTATCGAAGAAACTTACTAATGTAATTCCATAATAAATTCCTTTGGAAGGGCTTTGGTGAAGCAGTTCAGGAAAGTAAGAATCATGCCAATCAACTATCTGGTAGGTGTTATGATGGCTTCTTTACTAATTGTTCAGAATGCTACAGTCATGGTTGATCTGTCCCACTATCAGTATACAAATAATTTTCTGTTATGACCGTTATGTCTGTCTGTCTGTCTGGGTCTGTGTCTCTTTCCCACTCCCTCTCTTCCTCTCTCTCTACCCCTCTCTCCCTCTCTCCCTCTCTCCCTTACATGATTTTCTGTGGCTATGTGTTTGGCTGAGCAGGACTTCAATGCATTTTTGTGTGTTTTGTTTCTTTTTATCTGTTTGTACATATGCAGCAGAGGTTTCAGCAGGTTCTGACCAGTTCTGGAGAACTGGTAGTGGAAATTCTGAGTAGTTCAGAGAACCAATAGTAAAAATTCTGACTGGCCCCACTCCCATCTATTCTTGGCCTCCAAGGTCCCAGCTGATCAAGAGGAAATGGGGATTTTGCAGTAACCTTCCTCTGGATTGGGGAGGGAATGGAGATTTTACAGTATTCTTCCCCTGGTACACCCACCAAGCCATGCCCACCAAGCCATGTCACGCCCACCAAGCCATGCCCACAGAACCGGTAGTAAAAAAATTTGAAACCCACCGCTGATATGCACCTGTGGCCAGAATCTGAATTTGTAGAACAGGTCAGGAACCCACCCCCACCATAAATTTTGTGTCAATATCCTTTGCTCATCATATTTGGAAGGCAGCAGGTGATATGATTTTGGTAAACCTGGAAGAAGCCAATTGTATAGCTTAATTAATTAATCTGGAGAAATCGTTTTCTCTTTCAGCCTCTAATCCAGGAAAAGAGGCAGTGTGAACAGGTTCATCTGGGACAGTGGAAGAGGACGCAAGCCAGAAATATGATAGACAGGGTCAAAATCCACAGGGAAAATTCTGGGACACAAAAGAGCAGAAATAAAACCTGCAAATGGGCCAGAGGCTGCAGAGATAAGAGAACTGATAGTCATACCCTGGTATTCTTAGGTGAGACCTCTGAGAATTGTTCTTGGGTTCCTACAGCTTGGAGGGCCCCCAAACCAAAGGATCTTGTTAGCAGCAGTTGCCATAATAGCTCCCCCCCAAAAAGAGAACACATCTCCTAGAGAATCACAGATAGCACTCCAGGAAATAACAGTAGCAGCACAACACAGTTGCCTGAACCCAGAGCTTTCTCCTTGCAGGAACAAACTATAGGGATTTTTTGGAGGGGGGAAAAGTGTTAATGAATGGAAGAAAAGGAGAGGAGAAGAAAGAAAAAATGCCACCTATAAATGGGTGAGATGGAGATCAACAGGGAGAACGTGGTCAATGGTATTTGGTTTTTAAAGAATAAAAAAGATTTTTCAGATAAGTCTTTGACTGTCTCACTCTCTCGCCTATCTATTTACTATCTGTCTATATCTATCATCTGTCTGTCTATCTATCTATGTGTCTGTCTGTCTATCTAGCTATCTATCTGTTCTGTCCCCGTCTCACACACGCATCCCCACAGACAGTCAATAGTGAAATAAACCAGCCGACAAAAGTTTATCTGATAGCAGAATTGGCAGCAACCCAGTGGCTGGCTGCCAAGAGTCTTTTACTTACGAAGGGAGGGTTTTTCAAAGCCAACACACAACAGATAAGAGAATAGTCAAAAAGTCCAGCAATACAGAGAGGTTTGTTCAATATCAGTTTTTGCTCGTCACAGATCTTGAACGGCCACCACACCCCCTTTTATATCCCGTGGAGTGTGGTCAAGTGACTCAGCCTAATCCCTGGCACGCCTCTTCCTCTGTTGCACGCGCTTATCTCTGCAACGCTGTCAAGGGTCCAGCCAAGACTCATCATCCTCATTACTGTCCACCTGCAGCTGCGTGGAAATGCTTGGCCCCGGGCCTATCTCCTGGCCTTCGGAGGACACCAAAGACATTGCCAGAGAGGAGGGTCCCGGAGAGGGAGGCCTTGCCAACTCCTCTCCTTCACTTTCAGAGTCCTCTCCTGCTGATAATACAGGCTCAGGGAGCGGAGCCACAACTCTACCTACCTACCTACCTACCTACCTACCTACCTACCTACCTACCTATCTTATATAGCCACTCAACTCAACAAAAGCAACTCTGACATATAACAGGTGGCGTGCAACAAATTTAAAACAGTGAATAGCTACATAGAACCACTTACCGTTAATTATGAAAACTTTTTAAAAATTATTTTAAAAAGAATAAGGAGGGAAATAACAAGTGAAGGACATCAATAATGATAATGGAGCCACCTCATCAGTTCATCTATCCCTGTGATGCTAGCATAATCAGGTCTTAAGGGGCTGTAGGAAGTTTACAAGTGATGAGGCCAACCTCACCTCAGGGAGAATTAAGTTATCAAGTCTGTGGCCTGCAAAACTTTTGCAAACAGAAAACAGGGTGTCTATTTATCCCCTTCCTCTATATACATGTTTGTGTGCAATGTGAGCACATTTACAAAAGCCCACAAATTGGATGAGTGGTGCAGGAGTTCTAGATTGTATTTTGTGTAGATTCTAGTAAAAATGGCCCAAGCTCCAAAGGTAAAGGTAAAGGTTTCCCCTGACCAGTCGTGTCTGACTCTAGGGTGTGGTGCTTATCTCCGTTTCCTAGCTGAGGGAGTCAGTGTTGTCAAAAGATGCTTCCATGGTAATATGATTGGCATGACTATATGCCAAAGTACACAGAATGCTCTTACCTTCCCACCAAAGTAATACCTATTTATCTACTCGCATTTCCATGCTTTCAAACTGCTAGGTTGACATGAGCTGGAGCAAGAGACGGAACGTCACCCCAGCACTTGGGTCTTGAACCAAGCTGACAATCTCAGCGTCTTTAACCGCTGAGCCATCACAACCCCTCTAGGAGCTCTGATGTTTAATACCCGGTAGCTCTAGCTAGCTTCTCTAGTCAGAAGACCGTTCTCTGGACGTTACATATAATACCTCAAATAAATGGTAGCTTCTGAAGTAAAATAAATAGTTTTCAATTCTGACAATTGCTGAGACTTTTATATTGAATCAGGAATCGGAAACTGCAAAACATTCACATTGTAGCCCTACATTAAAAACAGCCTTAGTTGTTTGGAGAGGCAATGATGCAAAAGGGGTGGGGTTTCTCACACATCCATCTGAATTTATTGATTTATTTTATTTATTTATAATGCAACTTACATGCCGCCCTATCTCCAAGGACTCAGGGTGGCTCACAATGGTAAAGAATTTATTACCTTTTTCCTTACGATTTTCCTTAAAAAAAAAACAAAAGAACAAAGCTATGTTAGGTCTATCTGAGGATTTCCTGATATAGGCTGAAAATAATAGTTAAACAAATGTTTATAGTTTAAACAATAGTTTAAACAGATGTTTTCTTTCCTGCCATCAGTCTTCAGCAATTATGGTTAGCAGAGGTATTGGGGACCTCAAAAATAGTTCTAGAACCTTAAATCCCACATCTTTCTGTAAAGAATGGCTTTATGGGATAAAATTAAGAGGCACTTGGCTGAGCCTTTTTATGTTCTATCTGGCTGTTTAACAAAGGAGTCAAGTGTTGTATCTTTTTATACAGAAATAAGCCCATTAGGGCTTAATTTTGAATGATAGCATTTTAGACACAATACCAGATAGAAGACTGTGAAGGTGATTTTTTTAAGGCATAATAGTTAAATTAGATTGCTATTGAATTCCTTGCAGATCTTTAGTTCAAAGATCAGAGGGACTACCTTTGTTTTCCGTTCTTCCATTTAAAATTGTGTACAAGTACTCTTTGTCTTTCCAGCCTTGCTTATTGATGGAAACGTATCTTTCATTTTGACTCAAACAGAGACTCTTTTTTTTGCTCCCAGCCTGTTTACAAAGGCTCCTTAGAGGGAGGGTTGTATTTTCCCCATGAATCCATTTTTATCATAAAATAATTGGTAGCTTGGGAAAAAAAAAACTCCAAGAGGAACAGCTTCACAACTGCTATCTTTGCAATTGTTAACTATTCACACTGTATAATAGAGGTAGAATTAATCCATGTTACCTGCAGCCCCGTCACCACAACAGGCCATTTTTATTTTTTATTTTTCGGAGCTGAAATGGACAATATCATCCTGTTTTCTTCATCTACCCTTTACCTGTATATGTGACCTCCATCTGTCTCACATTCCTCTGTCTGCTTTCAACATACCATTTTCCTGCTTATGTCGAGCCCTGGTGGCTCAGTAGTTAGAATGCAGTATTGCTTGCTAACTCTGCCCACAGCCAGGAGTTCGATCCTGACTAGCTCAAGGTTGAGCTTTCCATCCTTCTGAGTTCGGTAAAAGGAGGACCCAGATTATTGGGGACAATATGCTGACATAATAAATTGCCCAGAGAATGCTGTAAAGTACTATGGAGTGGTATTTAAGCCTAAATGCTATTGCTATCATCTGGATTATGGTTCCTCATAACATTCTGTGGCTGAGGCAGGATAGTGTCACAATAAAAGCCTCACTTGAAAAGCCTCACCCAGTTTCTAATATATTTATTTTATTTTATTTATTTTTTATTTTATTTAATTTATATGCCGCCCTATCTCCAACGGACCCAGGGCAGCTCATAACAATAAAATCCACAATAACCACATTACAAAGTTAATGTCAGTCTTGGCAGGGTTGAGCCGAAGCCTGTTCCTTCCCATCCAGACCCATACTGCTTCCAGGCATCGGGCCATCACCTCAAAGGCATCACTGGGTTGGTTCTGGGTGGATATAAAGAGCTGAGTATTGTAAGTGTACTGGTGGTACCTCACCCTGAAACCACGGATGATCTCCCCCAGCGGTTTCATATAGATGTTAAACAGAAGGGGTGAGAGAACCAACCCCTGGGGCACCCCACAAGTGAGGGGCCTCAAGATCGATCTCTAGCCCCCCTGCTAACACCGCATGCATTCAACCCGAGAGATAGGAGGAGAACCACCATAAAACGGTGCCTCCCACTCCCAGCCCCTCGAGGCACTGCAGCAAGATACCATGGTTGACGGTATCAAAAACCACCAACAGATCTAATAGGACCAGAACAGAGGAATAACCTCTGTCCCGAGCCCTCCAGAGATCATCCACCAGCGCGACCAATGCCATCTCTGTGCTGTACCCGGGCCGGAAACCCAATTGATATGGGTCGAGGTAATCCACTTCATCCAGGGCCAGCGGGAGCTGACATGCCACCACACTCTCAACAACCTTCATTAGAAAGCAGAGGTTGGAGACCGGATGAAAATGACGCAAAACAGCTGGATCCAAGGCCGGCTTCTTGAGGAGGGGCCTCAACACTGCCTCCTTCAAGGCGGCTGGAAAGCTTCCCTCCCCCAAGGAAGCCATTATCACCGCCTGGATCCAGCCGCATGTCACCTCCCAAGCTGAATAAACCAGCCAGGAGGGGCATGAGTCCAGTACACAAGTGGCTGCACTCAGCTTCCCCCTGATCCTGTCCACTTCCTCTGGGGTAACAGGATCGAACTCTTCCCAAAGCACAGGCTCCTCACTGTCTGACTCTGTCCAGTCAGTGTCCAAGCCGTCCCGAATCTGAGTGATCTTGTCCAACAGGTGCTGGCTAAACTCTTTGGCTCACCCTCGCAGAGAGTCTTCCCTCACTCTCTGATTCAAGAGGGAGCGGGACACCCTGAACAGAGCAGCCAGGAGATTCTCTGCGGACGCGATGACATTGGCGAAGTAGCGGTGCTTTGCCATTGCCAATTCCACCAGGTAGGCCCATGTGGCCGACCTTAGCTGGGACCGGTCAGATTCGAAACGACTGGCTCTCCAACGGCTCTCTAGGCCTCGCCTACGTCGCTTCATCCCCCGGAGCTCCTCGGTAAACCAAGGTGCCAACCGGGATCTGCATCGTGTCAGAGGCCGCAAAGGAACGACCCAGTCAAGAGCCCCAGCAGCAGCCTCATCCCAGGCATCCACCAGGGTCGTGACCGGGGTGTGGGGGAGAGAGAGAGAGAGGCATCATCCCAAGCTCCGTCCGGAACCTCTCTGGGTCCATCAGGTGCCTGGGGTGGAATCAGATGGTTGGCTCCACCTCCCAGCAAGGAAGTGTGTTGTATTGGAAACCCAGCCGGAGGAGATAGTGATCGGTCCATGACAGAGGATAAATGGAAGACAATCCCCCACCGAACTCCACCTGCCACTGCTCTGAGACAAAAACAAGATTGGGCATGTGGCCCACCTCATGTGTCGGGCCCAGAATAATCTGAGTCAGGTCCATAGCTGCCATGGAAGCCATGAACTCCTGAGCCTCCCCGATGCCCCACCCAGGGATGGCAGATTGAAGTTCTCCAGAACAATGAGTCTGGGAAACTCCACCACCAGCCCTGATAGGGCATCGAGTAGCCCGGGTAGGGCTGTTGATATGCAGCCGGGAGACAGGTACGTAGTCAACAAGCCCAACTGCCCATGCAGGCCCCACTTAATGAGGAGGGTCTCACATCCATCTATCTTAGGAGCAGTGACCTCCCGCAGACTAAGGGTCTCCCTAATAATACCTGCCACCCCCCCTACCCTACCCTGAGCCCTTGGCTGGTGCAGCACCCGGAAGCCCGGTGGGCAAAGTTCAGTCAGAGGAACACCCCTCTGAGCCCAACCAGGTTTCCTTAATGCAAGCCAGGTCTGTGTTTTCCTCCTCAATCAAATCACAAATGGGGGGAGCTTTGTTGACCACAGACCTGGCATTAAAGTAAACCAGCCTGAGCCCAGTAACCCTATCTCTCAAACCCCCAGGGGATTGGATAGAATCAGGAGGGTCGAAGCACGCCACCGCTCAAAGATAGGGCCCTCCGTTCATCCACCTGCAACCATTCCCAATCGTAATCGGAATCAAAGACCGGAATAATAGATATAATAATATCTATTATATATTATATTATATCTATATTATAGGAGTTCAATTCTGACTGGCTCAAGGTTGACACAGTCTTCCCTCCTGTTCTGGCCCCGTGCCCAGAAATAACCTCCCCTCAGACAATCAGAGTCTAATGAACTGGCAGGCAACCAAGTAAGATGATAACAAAGGTCGGCAGCAATCCGCAGCTGCTTGCCAACGTCTTTATTAATAGGTCCGTCACATACACACCACCAAAGCTGAGACGCAGGGCCGATTCAAAACCGGGATCCATGAATCTTTGTTTTGTTCGTCACAAAGATACGTCTGCAATCCCTCTCTTATATAGTCTGGGAGGCGTGGTCCACCAGCTAATCACGACCACGCCTTTTCCTCTGCTGGGCTCTCCTGTCTCTCCGACGCTGGCGAGGATCCAACCAAAACTCACTCCCCTCGTCAATGTCCTCCTGTGGCTGCGGGGACGAGCTTGGCTCTGGGCCTATCTCCTGCCCTTCGGTGTCCTCCGGAGGCATTGCCAGAGAGGAGAGTCCTGGAGAAGGAGGCCTTGCCAACTCCTCTCCCTCACTCTCAGAGTCCTCCCCTGCTGATGACGCAGGCTCAGGCAACGGAGCCACAACACCTCCTTCTGAGTTTGCTAAAAGGAGGAACCAGATTGTTGTGGGCAATATGTTGACATTTTAAACTGCTCAGAGAATGCTGTAAACCCCCATGGAGTGGTAAATCAATCTAAGTACTATTGTTATATCACCTTAAACCATTTTCAGTGGCGTATATCACAATTCATGGGCTGCTGGACAGGGTCAGGGATGCTCTTCCATGGTTGCCACACTCCAGCACCATTTTGAGCCTCGAGGAACAACCTGCTATCTGCTAGTGTTTGACGATGGAACCTTTTAAAAACAATAATAATAATTTTCATAGTGGAATGTGAAAATGCTTCACATAAATCAATCAGTTAATTGATTTGTTGATTGAAAGATGCACTGGGACCTAGCAGGATGCAGCCAGACATACCTACTTTCAGCCATCTGTCAATGATTATAAGAGGGTTGAGTGAAAAGTAATGCCTCCACTTCCATATCTTTACTTTAAACAGGGATATTTTAATAAATGATACATTAAAATCATCCATGAAACAAGTTGTTTTGTAATGTGTATTTACCTATCAACAGAATCATCACCATTTGTTACACAGTTATGCCAATGATGTACAAGCTTCTTAAACCTGTTGTGAAAGAACACTATTCATGGCTTGATAGTACTTTTCATCACTTCATTTGAGTTAGTCAAATGTGCACAAAAGTGTTCTTAAATTCTGGAAAAACATAGAAGTGGTAGGAAGTAAATCTGGACAGTGTGGTGAATGGAAATCAGCTCTTCAAGGTAGGGCAAGTCAAGAATCAAATTCCACAAGTCTGATTGGAAATGTCCTTTATAGATTCACGTTATTGTAACAGAGTCTTGAAAGCCTAATGGAGTTTGCCTATCCCTCCATTTTAAGATCTAGTGAATTAGGGAGGAATAAAAATTTAGCTTCTTCCTCTGTTTCCCAGATTTAAGACATGTTTTGCAACTGTCACCTCTGTCTTGTGTCTTCAAGGTCATCTCCATGACTTTCTATAAAGGGGTAAGATGGTGGAACTTGGCAGTTTCCTCATGAGGTGGGAGGCCTAATGTTGTCATATTCCAGCAAAATATTCTTATTGTGCTTCTGATCTCTGTTTATTTGTTGTTTCAATGTATTTACTGAGTATTTCAACACCCTTAATTTATCATTGTGCCATTCTTATGGATATCCATATGAATACCATCTGCATCTCAAAAAGTATATAATGTTTTCTTGCCAGAATCTGATTTTATATATTTTTTAATTTCCCCACAGGTAACTTTTATAATATTTCATGGATAGGTACTTTGTTTCTGTATCATAATGGTGAGCCCATGTTTTCTGAGCTGTCACGCTTCTGTAAACAAATTTCTTACTTCCATTCTTGTAATGTGACAATTGGTGGCAAATTTCAACTTTTGAAGCTATTCACTGGGGCATGGGGTCTGGATGTTGGGTGAGACTGTCATTGTGATGTTTCAATGTGATTTTCAGTTTACTGTTATTATATAAATTTGATTAAATTGTGCTATTATATAAATTTGATTAAATTGTGCACACTTTCTGATGAAATGCCAGGCTTGACAACAATTTCCCTTTGACTGATTTGTGGATTGCCCTTAATCCATTTATCAATTTTTCCCATGTGAAACATCGGTTGCTGTCACAGGTCATCCATTTGATTCTTAATGATACAAATAAGTTCTTCCCAATTCACCATATTTACATTTTTGGCTTACTGATATCCAGTATTCATGCTAATAGAAGTGTCACCATAAACAACTTGCATTTGGTGGCAAATTTCAGTTGAAAGGATTCCTTCAGCAGATAAAAATTCAATCACAGCATGTGACTTAATATGTACTGACAAGGCCTGGAGGCTTCCATTTCACCAACAATAGCAACACAATCATTTTGAACAACAACTTTCTTGAAACTGAATTGAATGAACAGATCCTGAAGAAGAGTGTCAGAAGTTCCATTGCACCATTTGTTGACCATTTAACATTTAAATGAGTGGAGGCATTATTTTTCATTCAACACACAAACATACAGATTCATATATATGAGAGAGTGTCTGTTTAATAGACCTAGGTTATAGGCCCCTAAGGCATGGAAGCTGATCATGTGACTTTGGGCTAGATTTAGTTGAAAAAAGCACTCATTTTAGTTGAAAAATATCTATCTACCAACCTGCACTGAACCTATGTGTGTGTGTGTATGTGTTTAAAAAATGATTTAATTATTGTCATCAAGCATAGGCAGTCAACAAGCTGTCCACTCAGTTTTTATTGTATGTATTAACAACTTAATTTTTAATCTAAGTTCAGTCCAAAAGTTTGTTCAAACAGAATATTTATTTAAAAAGAAAACCTATAGCACTCTTATTATTCAATATGCATAATCTATAAATAAATATACTCTTGTATATATTCTATAAATGAAAAATTGCCTTCCGAAGACATCCTATCTTCTGAAGCTAAATCCAAAAACTTATTTTTCTTTTTTCCTCTAAATTTAATAATAAGATTATGATGGAATACTTTCCAAGCTTCTGTCTTCTTTACCCTAGAGGAAACAGCAGTATAACTTAACATTGCCTCAAATATTCAATATTAATTTATCTAATCAAATAGATTTTCCGCTTCAAGTAAGATGGATCAGAGCCAAATTTGCTTTGAGCTTCACACTATAGCTCTACACATTTATATTTCATTTAGATGGTTGGATTGAAATATATCTAAATCTTTACTGTTTCGGAAACTTTATATTATTCCCTTATCGCTCCACTTCTTCACAAAGTGATGCAACTTGATCTTACGTACATTTATTTTATCTGAAAACTTAGTGCACTGTTTCCCCTAATTTCTTAGATAACAAGAAAGTAAGGTAATAACTGAATGGACAATGTTGGTAAAAATGTGTGTGTTGCTTTGCTTGCACCTGAAGATCGCATGAAATAGAAACCTCACCTTTCTAAGCAATTAGTGTCAGACACAAAGAATTGGGACCACACATTAAATTCCAATTAAGATGATTTATTGATCTGGCATATTCACAAAAATCTAGTCAGCTAACGGTCAGTGGTAAATTGGCCCTAGATAAAAGTTAACAGAATTCCAGAGAGGTTGGGCTTAGACTATTTGTGGGAATGTAATGATTCTAGGCTGATTACTCACTTAACTTTACCTGCTTTTCTCCTACATTGGCTGCACAATCAAACTCTTATTATTATGTAGATGACTATGAAAAGTTGCTTAATCAGAAATGATTCTTTTTAATTTAAGTTATTAAACATCTTCCATGTAACAATCTTTCAGATCCTTAAGATACTATTTTGTATCCCTGTACATATTTTTCTTCTCAAGGATACTGTGCATATACTGTACTTCTAGGATTTGTTTTCCATGCCACCATTTTCATTTTGATGTTCTGAATTTTTTCAGGGAGACTTCCGGAATACAACTACTAGTGATGGTAGTTGGGCAACTGGAATGAACTTCATGAGATAATTACTGTATTTTTCGAAGTATAAGATGCACCTTTCCCCCCCCTAAAAGAGTGTAAAAATTTGGCTGGTCTTATACACCAAATGTAGCCCCACCCAGCCTCTGAAACAGAGGTTTCATAGGCTGGAAAAAGCCTCTGAAACCTCCATTTGAGAGGCTGGGAAAAAAAGCCTCTGAAACAGAGGTTTCAGAGGCTGAAAAAAAAAAAAAAAACAAGGCACAGAGCTCACAACCAACGAACCTGTTGCTAAAGTTCACCTCTGAGAATAGCTGATTGGGGGTATTCCGGGAGGCTAATCCACCCCCAATCAGCTTTTTTCTTATTTTTCTCCCCAAAAACTAAAATGTGTCTTATACTCTGGTGCGTCTTATAGTCTGAAAAATATGGGCATTTCAGGAAGCAGTCCTCTTAGGTTTCTTTTCTGTCAGGAAACTTGGGTATGCAAATGACCCCTCGATCTTCTAGCCAGAGTGAAGCCAAAGTCTCCTATCTTTCTATGGCAGGAAACTCTGCCTGTTTTTTATCTGTCTCCTTCCCATCCCAGAATTTTCTAGAAGTGAAAGCATGATCCATGCTAAGGTTGCAATCTTCTTCTATGCATGGGGCTCCATATAGATATCTATGTAGTACATATTTATCCTTTTGCTGGACAGTGCAGCAAAATGGAAATGTATTAGATTCAGTGCTGAGCCTATTAGATGTATTGAGATTACATATATTTTGTGGTCTATTTTGAAATAGAAAATCATTCTATTGAAGAAAGCTATTACATATATTGAGAATGGTGGATCAGGATGGTGGTTGTTTTTTTTAAAAAAACTTTTTTTACGTTGTTCCAAGTGAGTCTTCCAAGCAAGCAAGCAAGCAATAAATAACATCTTTCTTCATCCATTTATATCTGTTCTAAGATACAATCCTCATGATTTAATTAATATTCTGATATTCGCATCGTGGTATGCAAAGTTATTCAGCTCTTATTTTATGAATCTGTTCTTCAGCTAAGAGTTATTACAGAGTTATTTAAAGTTCTGTTTTTTTCTCCAGAGAAAAGGCTGGTTACATAACAGCAAGAAGTGTTAATCTCTTGTTAAAATTCTGATGGAGGGTGATTTTGCACATCTATGGAGGCCTTGACCTAAAGCTATGAAGGGCTCAATCAGCTGCAGTCATCCTTCTATTTTTCTTCCATGTTGAGAAGAAAGAAGGTGTCAAAAAAAAAATACTTGATCATTTATTAGAAATTGGTCTTGGACTATTTTTTTAATGCTAGCCTCCAGTTTCTCTTCGCAAGGTCATTTGCATAATGTGTTATTATGTCTAAATGGAAAACTAAATGTCTCCATGTGGTCTTTAAAATGACAAGTACTTGTCAGCTTCATGCAATATTCAAAAGTAATAGATCCAAATCACAACAGCTCGTATGGAGATGTTAAAACAACTTGTTGTGTATCCTTCCTTGACAAATTTACGCTTTAGTATGGAATTGTCAATTAGAGTTTTCATGTGTTAAACACTTCAGTTCAACTGTGTACAAATTTAGTGTAGCCTTTATTCTGCCATGCTTTGAGCGAAATTACTATTCACACAACAGGCTTCTACTGTTCCCACTCCCTTCCCCTCAAACAATATAGCTCAGGGAATAATCTTCAGATGACCTTGGCAACACACACTGAAGAACTTCTGCCTTAATTATTCTGGGAAACACAAATTCCTCTTGACAATGGATCTAAGCATTATGGGGGGAAAAATGTGACCAAGTTTCCATATTAAACAGCGTCTGATCTGAGGTTTCCAACACAAACATATAATTTGATGGCAATGGTCTTTTCTGAAAAGGGAAAGAGCTTTGTCAAGCATTCCAAGGAGCTTTATCAGGCATTCCTGAAGGAGAATATGAGTCCATGTGCATTGTATATGATTAGAGCTACATCCATTGGTTTTGTCTCCCGCCTTTGTTTACTTAGCTATCCAAGTATTCGGATCGAACAAGCTCCTGTGCATACCAACCTGCCAAGTGCCTTAGGCTGGCCAAGATAGTTATGTGTTGAGGTTGTTTTGTCTCAGATTTTGCTTTTTTTACTTACAGAGAGAAAGGAAGACAACTGAGTTGGCTGACACCAAGCTGGAGCAAGCTAGCTTGAAACACTATGCTTCCAACTCAAGGAGCTTTCTTTTTCAAAGAAAAAGGAAAAGGAAAAGGGAGAAGGACATGTCAGCAACTCTTCTTGCCGTAAGATATCCTAAGATGGCAAATTCTGAGTTTTCGTTTATTCAGGGGGCTTCCTTATCCATGTCATATGGATATCTCACTTAATGACTGCATCATTAATGACTGAGATTCCAATCCTTATTGTAGGACTACCCAGAGGTGGGTTTCAGCAGGTTCTGACCTGTTCTGGAGAACTGGTAGTGGAAAGTTTGAGTAGTTCGGAGAACTGGTAGTAAAAATTCTGACTGGCCCCGCCCCCATCTATTCTCTGCCTCCCAAGTCCCAGCTGATTGGGAGGAAATGGGGATTTCGCAGTAACCTTCCCCTGGATTGGGGTGGGAATGGAGATTTTACAGTATCCTTCCCCTGCCATGCCCACCAACCTACACCCACCAAGCCATGCCACGCCTACCAAGCATACCCACAGAACCGGTAGTAAAAAATTTTGAAACCCACCACTGGAACTACCTGTATAAAAACCTTTCTAATGGCACAATCAAAAACTGAGATACAGAGGAATGGAGACCTATGCTTGATTCCTAAATATGTTCTTGTGCTTTCAGTAGAATTTCTAAGAAAAATATCTTAAAATCTGGGAAAATTCATTAAAAGGATAAAAGCAAACCTTATAAAATTCTGTATTCTTTCTGTATTTTATATAAATGGACGAAGACTTCTTTGAATTTCTAAGTCAGATCTAGCAAATAATGTTAACCAAGGCTGCCTAGTAAGTTCCAATGGAACTTTCCCATATCTGAGCCCTGAATTCTGACTATATTTTCGGGACATGTTAAACTAGAGCCTTAAGCTCCCATCCTCTCCTTCCCTAAGTGTCTTCAGTTTCAAATCCCAAGAAAGGGTTGTTCGGATGCTTTATTTTCAGTTAGCCATAGCATCTTGCATAGGTTGCTTGGGCACAAAACTGTCACTAACTTGATATATGGGTTGTTTTAAGAAGCCAGTGCAAGGAACTATACTTTGAAATTAGCTTATTTTAAATGGACTCCATGGTCATCCCAGTTTGTTAGTTCAGTCACTACAACCAGTTGTTGTTGGTCAAAGTGCTGACCATGAAGGTTCTTCCTGCTGTGCCAAGGAAGGAAATGATTGGGGGGAATGCATGAACTGAAAACTTTCATGGTCTTATTCCATAGTTTGCATGTTGTTCTAAACTTATTGTTTGGGATAGTCAATACTGAGACCCAAAGGTTGATGGGGCAACTCAAGGGGTTACTATGAGGGGTGAAATGCTCCCGGTTCAGACCAGATCCGGTAGCGATGGCGGCGGGTAGTTCAGAGAACTGGTAGCAAAAATCCCTGGGCCCTGGTCCATGCTCATCCAATCTCCTGGTCCCCACTTGTCCACTTGGCAGCTTGATGCTTCTTTCGGGCTCAATTGCTTTTCCTGCCTTGCTGCAATCAATTGCATCAGCTAGCAACTCAATCTGCCTGCCTATTGTTTTGTGTACTTTGTTTATTATTTTTATTATTTATTATTATTGGCCACACCCACCCAGTCAACTGACCACCAAGCCACGCCCACTGGGCCACCTGATCACCAAGCCATGCCCACCAATTAAGCCACGCCCACAGAACCGGTAGGGAAAATTTTTAGATTTCATTACTATTGTTGTTATCTATATTACTATTTATTAAATAATGTTCATATAATATGGGGGGGGGTCACTGAGTTTGGGACCACTGTTTTTTATTCTGGTGCTTTTGAGGGATATAATCATGCTGGTTCAGAATTCTCACAGTGCAATTCAAATATATTTAGTAAAAAACCTTGGGTGTAAGTCTATACTCATTTATTTTGTATGTTTTTATTTCAACATCAACATCACCACACCAAGTACCAAACATTTGGCCACTGAATTAAGGTGGCACAAAATGCAGAAGATTCAAGGGATTGCAAAATGAGGAAGGGTCCCACAGACAGGCTGTGAGCTGTGGGTTATTTGTTTGGTTCAGTGAACAAATCAGGTCAAAATATTTTATATTTCCTAAGTTTCAGTTCTGATAAATAACGATAAACAAGGTGTAATCTCACCTGAGACAAAGTGATCCTAGTCACATGAATAATTGAATGATCACTTTCTAACTCATTTATAATAGGTGTCTTGTGACTTTGTCACAATTAATAAATGAGATGTAAAGACCTCTGATTCTGAGCCAAGGGAGCAGGATATATTTGGAGTGAAACTGTGGCTAGCTGTAACATACTTTTTGATGAAATTGTGTTAAAGATGGAAGACTTTATATATTATAGTGCCAAATAAAGTTTGTGCTGCAGAATACAAATTAAATTATTAAATAGTCTGAAAGGCTGCAGATATATTAAAGTAATGTATGGCATCAGAACCTGCTCTTTGTTTATTTCAGGGGATGTCTGTCTGCCTGCCTGCCTGCCTGCCTGCCTGCCTGTCTGTCTGTCTGTCTGTCAGTCTGTCTCTCCATCCATCCTCAAGAAAACTTAATTATCTATATACACAGTGTTTTTTATAAGCAGTTTCCCATATATCAGAATGAGAATAAATCCCACAGTGGGTGACTTAGTGGAAATTTTTAAAAAATCTGATGCAACTTTTAGTA
The DNA here is from genome assembly GCA_030761175.1 of Masticophis lateralis. NCBI lineage: Eukaryota > Metazoa > Chordata > Lepidosauria > Squamata > Colubridae > Masticophis > Masticophis lateralis. The sequence continues at coordinate 129,783,390 of JAUDYJ010000003.1, forward strand.
ATGTATCCCTGAAAAATCCTATATTTAATTATTTAACAAGATTGCAAACCGGCTTCATGTTAAACATAAAAGTAACTGGACAGTGTCATTTTTTTTTTACCACCCATCCATCTTCAAAGTTGTATGCACACTCATAGAGAGAGAATACTATATACAGTATCCTTATTATTAATTTTTGGTTTAATTGGCTTGCAGACAAGTCGATTTTAAGAAAGAAGTAAGAAAATAACCTTATTCGGGTTACCGAAATCTTATTTTTTTTAAAAAAAGTGTGCTTGTGGAATATACAGTAGATTTTGCACTCTGGGGACGCCTGCTGAGTTTCATCAAGTTAGCATGTCTAGTTATATTATAAGGAAGACTGACCTTCCAGCCAACTTGGTAGGGAGCAATTATGGCATATTGCTGAGTGAACTACACACTATGATTAAACTAATTGGAAGTATTCTGTATCTGTCCTTGCACTGAAAGGGGTTTTGATTACCATTTGTGCATTTTAATATTGAGACATCTTTCTACTGAGTAGAACGATTTATCCTACCCATATGAAATGGACTTTTCTCCCCACTCACCATGCAATATATGCCTAATCATTAAGACCATGTATTGCCTCACCACAATCCCAGATCCATACTGGGTTGTTTGTTCTGAGCTCAGTTGGAACAGAACATGTGTCTCAATTTGCTGTGCCCTCCGTTCAAAGTTTTCCACAAAAGTTCATCTCCGACATGTAGTTCAGGAACAGAATATGTTTTATTGAAAGAAAGACACTTGTTGCCAATAAGATATAAAGATTTTCTTTTCTTTTCTTTTTTTCTTTACAAAAATGCTACCTTTGGGCATTTCTTAGCATTATAAAACCCTTTAATGGAGAGGAGAAGAAAAGGGGAGTATTGAATTCGGAGACTGACAGGTCTGCTCTCAAATCTTTGTGAATAATCTCTTGTCTAATCACAGTATCTTGAGGATAAGGTGGAGGGAACATGATAGAATACTTCCTTAATAATTTCCTCATATCATTGTTTCCAACACCTCATTTTTAGAAGTTGAAAGAGACTTTGTGGCTGTCTTGTCAACCTGACTGGTTTAAACACTATATTTTCTTTTATCGAAGAAGATGAATTAGTTAAATCCCTTTACAAAAAAACCCCCCTCTTCTTTAACATACCTGCTTAAAATTTGTCAACTGGTGTATGAGAAATTTCTTCACAGTTCAGCTCATTGTCACTGCAAATTTCATTCCATACTTTTGCAATAAAAAAAAAAAAGTTACAGTGTGGGTTTTTTTAAAAAAAAAAAACACAATGAAAGGCATTTAGCTCACAGGCCCTGTACCAAGTTCTATGACTGTGATGGCGAACCTATGGCACATGTGCCCAAAGTGACACGTGGAGCCATGTCGCCTGGCATGCGCGGTGTTGTTCATTCCACTTCTGGGTTTCTGGTGCATGCACGTGCAATGATCAGCTGGCCTTCGTGCATGTGGCATCAGCTTTTCCAGTCCTGGAAACTGGAAGAGCTGATCTTCCATTTTCCTGCGTGATCATGCATGCTGGCCAACTGATTGTCACACACACATGCACGCCAAAAACCTGGAGGACTAGCTGGTCGGCATGCATGTGCATGCTGGAAACCAGAAGTTGATTTTCAGGTGCATGCATGCACCCTGGGCAGCTCCTCTTCTGGATTGCAACCCAGATGAGCGCATGTGTGAGCTTCCTTTTTGGCACTCGGTGCTTCGCCATCACTGTTCTATGGCTTAGTTAGCATTTAGTACAATGGATTTATTTTAGAAGTTGCAGTCTCTGCCACAGAAGATTGAAGACTATCCTGAAACCCGCTATCTATATCATGGGGATACTACTGAAAAGAATCTCCATGTTGCTCTCATACATATAACTATTTATTGCAAGGAACAGTGTCCTCTCTTCATGGAACCTTATCCTTGCCTCCCCACAATGGCGGTAAATCAGTGTTTAAAACACATTGTTCCACTCCATTATATGGATGATAAGAAAGTAAAACCTCCATAGTTGATGACCTCCCAACATTGACCACCTCATTAAGTCAACATAATAGACCAGATATACACTATATGTGTAGAATAAAGAAAGCCAACCTTTCTATATGAACCACCTCTGAGAGCTGCATCTTGACCTTGACACACGGTATTAATTTACTCTCTATAATTTGACCAGTTGAGTCCAGTCTGCACCAAGGGCAAGAAAAGTAAAAGTCAGAATGGGTAGCGATGGATTTATTTCAAGAAGGATATCAAAGAATACAATATTTTTTACTTTGACTCGGCAGTAAAGATGATGACATCTTTAACACTGATGAGTGTGGACTCCTTTTCAAGGTGATGCCTGACAGGAGCCTTGATATGAGGGGTGACAAATGTTAAGAGTGGAAAACTTTCTAAAGAACATTTCACGGTTCGGCTGTGCGCTATCTTAACCCTTTGTTAGTGTTAGGAAGCTAAAATCTTTGTTGATTGGTAAATCAGCAAAGCCACACTCACTCAAGAACCTGCAGCCCAAAGGCTGTTTCACCTGGTAATCTAACAAATCTTTATGGATGACTGATGCCCTATTTGAGGAATGGATAAGAGGCATTGACCGAGAAATGAAGAAGAAATGGTGTATGATAGTTGAAGGTAGAAGAGAAAGTTTGTCACATAGGGTTGAACTGTACGGTTCTTGGTGTTCTCTGAGCTTTTTTGTTATCTTACAGACATTTCATTACTGAACTAGGTAATGTCATCATTGCATTGATAATGTTACATAGTTTGGTAATGAAACATCAAGAAAACTACCAAGCTTAGAGAGCACCAAGAACCCCACACATCTTTGGAGCTGTTTTTTTAATTGAATTATTGAATTATTATTTATTAAGATTATTGACACTTCTAACCTGCCTATAATTCTCCTCATTTTGTTTTACGGAGAACACATTTCCATTTGTATGGGAAAATCATAGGTTTATAAGGTGATGTGCTCTTCCTCTTCCTCTCTTGTAGGATCACAAGGACCAAAGTTAGAGTAGCTGTAGTAGAGAGGCACTTCTGTACTGGTAAAACCTCAGATAGTACAATTAAATTCTCACTAATTATTTTATGCCCCATAATCAAAATTCATGGGAACTTGCTTTTACTGTATATCAATAGATGCATTTCCTTAATAACTACCTCATATTGTTGTTTCCAAATATATGCCACTTTGCAAGTCAAAAGAGACTTTGTGGCTATCTTGTCAACCTGATTACTTTAAATACTAAATTTTCTTTTTTATGGAAGTACCTATCTGAAAGTCTATGTATTTTTAAATAAAACCCTATTTACTTAGAAATGCATCCTATTCATTTCAGTGGCATTTATTTCTGGGTAATGGTACTCAAGAATCCAATGATGAAGCCCTAACTTTCACTTCTATAGTAGCAGCCATGTATGAGCATGCATATTGCTAGATTCATAGTTTTTCACTCAGATTCCTGATACAGAATTTCACTTTTCCAATATCTGAGAAGCAATCAAATAAAGCTTATGATGCAGGAGAAAGGATGTTTGTCCCTTTAATAGACAGATGAGGTGGCTTATATTAGTGCTCTCCTATGTAAATGATAATATGGAATCCTTGGTTCTTTCTGAAAAACTTATGTGATTGGTTGGGGTTTTTTTATTTTTTGTTTTGCCTTTAGTACGCATATTGTGTGCATCTTATTCAACTTTTATTTTTTTTCACATGCTTATTGTGTACAATTTATTTTATAGTTTTATTTCTGCCCCTGTTTTCCCACACTTCTGAGAATATCAATCAATTCTGGTTCAAAAAAGGAACTCCTCTCATAGTGAATTAAACTACTAAAGAGGTGCAAAGATCCATTTCCAAGCTTCTGAATTGTTTTCACTAAATTACCGTTGATCAGAATATAGAAAGACGTCTTCCGGAAGAATCATACAATTCTTCTTCATGTAAAGTTTTTTTAAATTGATGCTTTTTGACATATTTTGGCACCTGGCTGTTCAAATGATTCTCTCAAAGTATTATAATGAGTTCTTAAACAATAATATAATCATTTATTTGTCATTGCTATTTCATTCCCCCCTCCCCTTTTTGCCAAGCACACACTTATCCACACACGCACACACACACACCGAGAAAGCCCATATTCAGTTCTTTTTCAGGCAGAAAAACCACCATGTAATCAAAGTAGTTTCAGTGAGGTCAATGGAGCAGGAATAGTAAATACGCATCATGACCCTGAGTGGGAGAAAAAAAAGAGAGAGAGAGAGAGAAACTGTGTAAAGTTCCATATAGCAGAGGACGTTTAAATTTTAAGGTGCTGAAGTTGGGAAAAGAATGTGGTTATTTTGAGTATTGGCCCTCAAACTTTGTAATGGGTCAAATCATGGATCTAATCAAGTTATAGTAGATCTTTAATGCAAATTAGGAAGGTGATACAAATGTCTAGTTTTTGCTGGTTTCTTTTCCTCAAACATGTTCTTCCTCAAGGAAGGAAAATGGCTCTCTACCCAGAGAGGCACTTATCATTTAAGTTGTTCCTGTCCTGTGTTCCTGCTGGCTTGACTGTAAACCAAGAAACTCCTGCCCAGACTGAGATCCTTTGGGGAAATTATGCAAAGGATTTAAGTCCAGACTGCTAGCTTGTCATATTCCTTCTGCTGCCATACCTCCCACCTTCCTTTTCTACCAGAATAGTAATGGCCAGTTATGTTATCATTAGAGTCATATAGGTGAGATGGGTGGTATAGAAATGTGGTAGACAGACAGGCAGACAGATGGACAGACGGACAGACAGACAGACAGACAGACAGACTTTCCTTCTCATGGACAGATCTTCCTGGACAGATATGCTTTTATACAATTATGTGTATATACACATGGGTCTCTCTCTGTGTGTATGGACATACATGTCTACTGTAGAGGCATTTTAAAAAAAATAAAGGTAGTGAGTGATAGCCACCCAGTACTTTGATGAAATTGTGTCCTAGAAGAAAAAACCCAGCAGTGAAAGATAAATTGGGATAGTGGTGAGGATCTTCAACTTCCTTGCCTTCTGGACAGAAGTATATTGGAACCATTGTTGGAATGCCCAGGAGATGATTTAATAATTTCAGATGCATCCTGTGGTTTAGACAAGTTGCCAGCCTTGGTCAAGATTGTATACTTAGTTAAAATGGAGATGGAACTCAGTATCCTTTAGAAATATATTCTGGCAGGGATTAGAAACCTATAATCCTGATTGACTCTCTGAATTCAGGAGACACAGACTTCCTTTTGTCTGTTTGGGGAAAATATTCCTGCTTCCTCTAAGAGAGAGATAGAAAAGAGATCGGGTGGCACGTAAAATATTACTGATGGAGTCTGTAAAGTTGCTGACTTCATCCGATTTTCTTCTTCTGGTTCTGTTTGGCTAAACTCTTGATTGACTTCATATTCTCTATTACCTAAACTTTCTGTGGAAGCATATTGTAAATGTGTGTGTGTGCATGTGTGTATGTGTGTGCAGATGCATGCGTGCACAGACGATCAATAGTGAGTGAGCAATATATTTTTTGAGGTTCTTCTTGTAAGGCTCTGAGGATTCTAAGGATTCTTCTATAAATCACCGCAATAGAATTTCTGTTGTTCTCAGGACATTTATGAGTTTCATTCAATAACATCTCTGCTAAGTCCCAGTGATGGTGGATATGCCAAGATATAAGGCATTTCTGCTGTATAGACAATCTAAAGCTAATAGTAAAATTTCTATGGGAGTAGAAGTGTATGTAAGTGGCACAGAACAAGTGCAATTTGAAATAAATGAATTGGGCTTTATTTTTTTTAATAAGGTAAGTCATGCAATTATGTGATACCTAATTTCTGTGTATAATTAGCATGATTGTATGTGCAGATTAAGTAATAATGCATGCAAATAATTGTAATTAACTGTTTTATGGGTAAATATTCAATTATTCAATTTTTGTGCTCAATCACAGTAATTTAGTGCACAAATTAAGAATGCAATTGTGTGCACAAGTTCAGTGCACATTTCTGTGCTTAATAATCAAGCTTACGTGAGACAGGTTTTCTTATTTCTCCTGTGTGACTTGAGGCTCCTACAGCTAGATTTTGTTACCTTTTGCTAGTCTTGGCACATCTACAGCTAGAAATGCTGAAGAGCTGTTATTAGTGTTTGTAATTTTTTATTCCACATTTTGTGTTGCTAATATCTGTATGACTTCTATAAAGGTATAAGAGTCTTCAATGGAAAGAGGATTGATTTGTACGTTGAAGGCTTGTTTTACATCCAAGGTAGCCTGAAGGAAGAAGTCATAATTTCCCCTGCTAACCTCAGGTGCTTACTTGGTTTAAGTTGGGACTGCTTCACAATTGCTCACTGTGATGCAGAAACAATCCTAATTTGGCCCTTCTGGAATCCAATCAGGTGAAATGTTTTAAAAAGTCTCTGACGACTGTCACTGCTTTGTGTACTACTCTGTGCAAACAGATCACAATTTAGTTTTTACTGCAGTGCACATTTTTAAAGGCTTTTTGGCTAATGTAAAGGAAGATGCTCCTCTAAAGCTGCTCTTTGAAGCAGCACATAGAGCTTCTAAAACTCGGTTACTAATGAGTGAAGCTGGACTCCGACCAAAAACCTTCCAGTTACCAAGTAAACAAAGCATTAAGGATTCCATGGGATTTGAAATCTGTAATTTCCCATAGTGTATGTTCTCGGACATGTATTCTTTTTCTAAGACATAAATTCATCTTCAATTCAGCATTCAGTCTTCCAGGCCCCTTTGTGTTTTTTGTTTTTTTTAAATTCAGAATATGTACCCACATGCAAGCAAAACGGAAGATAAACTTCCAAAATAGGATAATGTTTTAAATAACCATAAATAAGCATAATTGGAATGACTTTCCACCCACTAATATGGCCACTGTATTTGAAGTGGAGAGATAAATAGCTAATTAGCAACAATAAAATCTTGGATGCTCTTCTCCACCACCCCATCCCTTTTGCTGATTTCATAGAGCTTGCAGCTGCCTTAAGGGCTGTTTCTTCCAGCCATTTTATTGTTCTGTAAGATTTATGTTCATTCTCCTCCCTCCCCCACCCCCTACGCCCCACCCTCTCCAATCTGTTTGTTTCAATATTTCTTTCCCCTGATTTTGTGTTCCTGGAGATAATTTTGATTTCTTTTCTTTCTCTGTTTGGAAGATAATCATCTCTCAAGGGCATGTCTGCGTAACTGTCTGTATCATGCATACAATGAACAACCGAATGCATTGACAAAGCCCGCATTTCCCTCAGGTTAAAGATGCCCTCTGCTATAATAAAAAAGGATCAACCTGGTGATCATATCTGACCCCGTGCCCCACCTCTTTCTTATTGCGACAGATTCAGTCAGACAAGTTGTTTCTCGAGACAGACAAGACATGACCTTGTGGGGACTCCAGAGAATTCCGAACAAGCTGGAATTCTAAGTAATTTATCTGGTGTTAACAATATTACTTCAGATGCCCCAGAAACCTCTTCAGAGAAGAGAGGGTTTTGCCACAAGTGTTTGCTTTATTATTATCACCAAAGATCAGCAAAAATCAAGCGTGATGGATATGTGGGATAGGCAGCAGCATCGAAGACATTTAAGAATAAAGGATACATGTATTTAAAAGGAATCCATAATGATTGAAATAATCTTATGTACTGCAAGCTTATACCTTCGTGGTGAGATATTTGTATTTGAATAAAGTTAACATACATGCAACTTACTATTTACTATTGCTGCTACAACTAATAGAATCATGAGATCCTTAAACTGGGATGGAGGCATTATTGGGTTCACTTTTTTGTTCTGTCTAGGAATCAAATTACAGTAATGGCATTATCATTTGTGTGTTTTTACCAGGTAGATGCAGAGGTTAGTGGGAATGCGGGACTTGTATATAGGCCTCTGATTACATAGTAATTGCATTATATGACATATCAAGAGAGAAAAATAGGGCTTTCTCAGCACAGAATCAAGCCCATGGGATTTAGCATCAATGAAAAGGTCAGATTCTTGCTTCAAGGGATTTGAAGAGACAAAGAGAATTAGCATCATGTAGCTATCCTGTTCCTGTTTAAGCAGAAGCAGCAAATAATAATGGGGAAAGATTTTTAAGAAAGGGTATAATTCTTTGGCAGCTAATGATATCATAATTGGAAGACTGATGGTGACAAACATGACAAGTTTTCTTTTTTCAAACTGGACCAGAAAGAAATCCATGCTGGACTTTTGAAAATTTTATTTGTCTGTATTTTTCCCCTGCCACACTTGCAAGCAACTCCCAACAGATTACATCATAAAATAAAACAAACAGTTGCAGGAGATGACTGCAGAGATAAAATGTATGAGTCCCGCTCATGCATCATCCATGCGAAGGGACTCAACAAGGCTGAGACTGACATTGATGTCCCACCTCCATGTTTACCAATCTGGCTTTCCTCTTTTGGCTTCAATGGGTGAGTGAAAGTTGGAACTGCTTCCTTTTCCAAAGCAGCCTAAAACTACTTATTTTCAGCAAGGGGAAAGTATATTCTACTGTGTTTTTAGTATTATGCTCTTTCCTCCATCAACAATCTCTACTCATGGTCACTCACTACCTGTCTTGACTATTGCAATGCAGTCTACATGGGGATACCCCTGAAAAGCATCTGGAAGCTCCAGCTGGTGCAAAATGCAGCGGCCTGCATGATTTTGTGCAGACCTCGGTGTGCATATGTATCACCTCTCCTGCAGAACTGCATTGGTTGCTCATTTGCTTTCGGGTGCAATTTAAGGTGCTGCTTGTCACCTTTAAAGCCCTTCATGGCTTGGGACCACGTTATCTGAGGGATCAACTCTTGCTGGTCACATCTACTCAACCAATCAAAGTGGGGAGGCAAGGAATGTTGTTGGTCCCTTCCCCTAAAGAGATACAACTAGCGGGACCAAGAAGAAGGGCCTTCTCTGTGGTGGCTCTCTCTCTTGGGAACATCATCCCGCCCAGAGATTAGACTGGCCCCCACTCTAGCATTCTTTCAGAAGGCCCTGAAAATGTGGTTCACCCAATGGGCCTGGGGAACCCAGCGTGGGATGGAGCCCATTAGCAGCTAATACGAATGTATGTTGTTGCCAGGATGGAGGATGGGAGGTTATTATTTTATTATTTTTTATTATTTTTCTTTTTGTTTCTTTTATATTGTGTTTTTATGTCCTTGTAAGCCATCTTGAGTTGCCATGTACAATATAAATTTTCTAAATAACTAACTAACTTAAGAATTTAATTTTACATATATGCATTCGTCATCTGTTTACTAATTCAAATTTTAGTTGATAACTATATGACAATGCAGCAACTCATTCTGCAATTGGATACGCTCCATTTTCATAGGAACGACCACTGGAGACCCTGGAAATGTAAATCTAGCATATCCAAACTGGACTGGAAAAAGAAAAGCTTCTGTTTTAATGGCTTAATTTTATGAACCTGTCACTCATTCACTTTCAGTATTTCCTTAGAAAAACAAAAACTAACATTTGAGGCTGAATCACCTTTTCAACCAATTATAAGGTTTTTTTAAAAAAAAATCAATTACGTTTCATTTAAAAACATTTTTACTTTTTTGATTTACTTATTACTTAATAAGTACAAAAATTGCATATCTCCCCCATGGTCTTTATCTTCCTTACTGTATTGCATTTGCCCATTTATTTGCAGATATTAGTTGCAATACCTAATGACGTGACGCTGCTGCCTCCACAGAATTTGCTTAGGTTAGGGGTGAGTGGGATCAATGTGCAATTAAGATGAACAGCATGAATTTTAGCTTTCCCGCTGAACTGGTACCTTCCCACAGGAGCATTCACAGTATCCAAGAGAGTAGATAAAAACAGGCAAGATGGAAGAAGTAGTGGGACAGTGCAAACCCCTCTCCTTTTCCATGAGCGTGAAATGTCATGACTCCATATCCACCATCTGGCCTGTTTTGACTTACTCTGAAGAATCTTGTTGCCTCTTCCTCTTTCTGCAGGGTGCTTATTCCTTGCTAAGGAGCTATATAATAGTGAGAAAACATTTGGAAATTAAACAACAAGCTCAGAGAACAAACCACCACCAATTTCTATCACCCAAGCTACAAATACTGTACTTTCCACCATTTCTAGCTATATAATTGACAGCAGGCACAATCTGAATGATCCACCCAGTCGTCTGACAAATCAGTTGATCTCTAGAGCACAAGGGTTCCGGACGGAGGTGGGTTTCAGCAAGTTCTAATCAGTTCTGAAGAACCGGTAGCAGAAATTTTGAGTAGTTTGGAGAACCGCTAGTAAAAATTCTGAGCTCCATCTATTCTCTGTTTCACAAGTCCCAGCTGATCGGGAGGAAATGGGGATTTGGCAGTATTCTTCCTCTGGAGTGGGGAGGGAATGGAGATTTTACAGTATCCTTCCCCTGCCACACCCACCAAGCCATGCCACGCCTACCAAGCCACACTCACAGAACCGGTAGTAAAAAAATTTGAAACCCACCATTGGTTCTGGATACAATTACTCCTAAAATCTATCTGCTGGTTTTATTTGTTTGTTTGTTTTCTGTGGAGGGGAGAGAGAGATTTTATTTGTTTTTTTTTTCTGGGGAGCTTCAGAAGTCTGTAAACAGATGGGTGTCAAACTCAATGTCATTGAGGGCCACATCAGGGTTGTGTTTAACCTTGGGGGCCAGGGTGGGTGTGACCAGCTCATTGTCACTTGTGTCGGGGGGAGCCTGTGGTGGTCCGAGTGCTCTGCCAGTGAAAATGGGTTCCTGAGCTCTGTTTTCGTTGACAGATCACTGCAGGTTGGTCCTTCACTGTTTCCAGGATGGCCCCATGTACCAGCTCTAAGTACCCTATGGGCCAGATCTGGCCTGTGGATCTTGAGTTTGACACCTCTGTCCTGGAGGAAGACAAAGAAGAATCCAATGTGATGTGTACAAACTGAGGTTTAGGACAACACAATGGAAGTAGCCGCACTAAAGCAAATTCTTTCTCTGCCCTGATTGCATTTGCCCTCTTAAAATTGAAAAAGACCCATCTAAAGAAGGATGAGCCAGAGGAATTACTAATGGGCCACTATGGATGAGCACATTGTAAATAAAGCACTTGCATTCACTGGAAGCTGGCTGGAGTATCTGAAGAGGTTTTGAAGGCAATATCTTGAGATATTTTCTTGAAAAAATTTGAACTTGTTAATTCTGAGGAAGTTGACAGAATCCTTGTGAGATAAGATGTTGGATTGGAACCCTGCTCTTACTGGCTTCTGTGTGAAGCATTGATTAGTTAGTTTCTGTGTTCAATGCAAAGTGCTGGTAATCATTTTTAAGATCCTGTGTGGTTTGGGGCATGAGTCTCTGCACTATCTTTTACCCTAAACAGAATTTGCCGCCTAAGGTATGCTTGCAGAGAGTACTTGTTGAGGATCTCTGGTCTTTGTAAAGTATGATTGGAAAGGCAAACAATATCTATAGGAGCTCCATTTCTCTAGAACATCCTCCCATGTGATAGAAGATTGATAGTGTAATTACTAACATTTAGGAAACTGTTTAAAACCTGGTTATTCCAGAAAAGATGCAGTACAGTTGGGTGAATTGGTATCAGCATAGTCATTATAACGATGGATAGAATATTCAGAGGTTATTATATTGCTTTATTGATATTATTTGTTGAGAATGTAGTGGTTTTATTAATTTGGTTTTCATGTCCTTGGCCATTACAGTATGCCGCTTATTATTCTAAGCCGTTGCTGTACGCCAAAAAAAGTTATATGAATCAAGCGGCTTAAAAACATTTGGAGTGGGCGAATGAATGAATGAACGAATGAATGAATTGCATATATACAAACCAATCAGCCATGATTTCAGTTGCAAGGAACTTAAAGAGGAACAAAAGAACATGATATGTAAAATTTATTAAACAGTGTCACATTTGGGGGAAAAATAATAAAAACCAATAAATTCAAACAATACGTTATATTTCAATAAGGATAATCAAAATTTGATTACTGGAATTAATAGAGAGCAAAGTCAGAATCAGTCTCTCCGGGAAAAAAACAAAAACCTCTAAGGTTTGGCAGATGTGACATTCTGAGGGATTACTGCATCAACCCTACAAGATAGCCCAGACAAAGAAGATCTGATCAGTAGTTTAGTAATATTTTTATTGTAATAACTGTAGCAACAGTTTTCAGCTACTAGAGAGAGATGATTCTGGTTCTTAATGGCCTTTCCTAATACAGACAGAGCTCGACTTACAACAGTTTTCAACCTTCTGATCATCAAAATCAATGAAGAAGCCAGATTTGCTTAACAACTGTGTTACTAATTTAACAACTGCTGCAGTGATTCACTTAAAAATTGCTGCAAGAAAGATAATACAATGTGGCAAAACTCACTAACAATTGTCTCACTTACCAACTCAAATTTTGGGCTCAATTGTGATCATAAATTGAGGACTACCTGTTAAGAGAATAACAAAGGCATTTCTGATAAAATAACGGCCTCATTGATACACTTTTAGATCTTGATTTTCCATTTTATATATGAACCATAGTAGATTAGTACTGAATAGCAGCCTGTTGGAAAGTCTGGTTGGTAGTATAATTAAATTATTGCATGTCTCAGTTTAAGTCAGGAGGACATCAATCTATATGATAGGAGAGCAGATACTTTAGGAAAAACCACCCATTTGGCTATTGTTATTTTCTTCAGATAATATAGCTGCAGTGAATGCAAAATATGCATTTCAATCTTTTGGCTCACAGCATTTTATACAGGTGTGAACCATTCTAATATATACTGTGAGTGACTGTTAGCTACCTGCATTAGCGTATTTGACAACGGAATGCAGAAGTGATCACAGCATCTCTCCTTCCTTCCTTCCTCTAGCAGCATTTTGTAGCATTCAGCTGTCAAACTGCATTTTACAGACAGAAAAGATGGGGACTGAAAGATCAAGGGAAAATGTGGGTGTATGAAAGCTAAGATGTAAGAGAGCATAATCGAAAACACAATAGAATATATTTATTGCTTACGGAGTTTGGATGTTCTGCCTGGGCAACTCAACTTGCCATTTCCATTACTGTGGGCGTTCAAGTGATTTTGGAAGTTTCTAAGCTCTTCTAATAAAAGAAAAGGATATGTGTGTGTTATTTGTGATTTTAAAGTATGGCTTTTTTGAGCCTGTGAAATTGTTTCAGTTCCATTTCCTGGAAATTTTCCAGACTATTTCTTAGTTTACTTAGAGTTCCTGTAGGGTAGCTTCCAATTATGCTGGGCTACAATCTCAGAACATTTAGTCTGTATGCTGGTAATTCTGGTAAATTGTGGTCCCAATTACCAGATGCATCCCAGATGCTTTGTTCATTGTCCATAGTGAGAAGAGCAGAGCAAGGATACAAAAGGCTTAGGAGAAATACACAAAAGGAGAATGAGAAAGGAAAAATCAGGCTTAGCAAGAGAGGTTGAAAAACGAAACAGACAGAACCAGAAGTATAATATATTCCAAAGCAAACATCCATTAATATGCCTAAAACATAATGCAAAGCGTATCGCAAGTCACGGGCCTTGGTGTTCTCTGAGTTTGTTTGTTTTCTTACAAACGTTTCATTACCCAATCAGGTAATATCAAAGTGGTAGAAGGCCGTGGGGCTTTCTCTCATTTTATATACAAGTGGTTTGCTTCATCAGTATTGGTGGGAGTGATTTTGATAGTTCCTTGATTAGGCTGTTGTTTACTGCTTGATTGTTTCTGTTTTTATTTGTTTATTTGTATCCACCTATATTATTTTTGCAAACCAGTCAAGGCTGAAAACATAGCCAATACACCTTCCTCCTCCTATTGTCCCCACAACAATCCTGTGAGAGGAGTTGGGCTGAGTGGGACTGGCCCAAGGTCACCCAGCTGGCTTTCATGCCTATGGTGGGACCAGAATTCACTATCTCCTGCTTGCTAGCCTGGTGCCTTAACCATAAATTGGCTCAAAGTTTCTTGTTTGGGGTATTGGGTCCTGATCGATGGTTGGTCTAGCATTGCTCTTAATCTCTGTTTATCTGGATGTTGATTGTTGGTAAGGAGATGTTTTGGTTTGTTTGTTTCTTTTTTAGCTTTTTGGTTGTCTCTTCTGAATGGTATGTAGATGTTATTTATCTCTATGTGATTGTTGATAGCTGATTTGTCTGAGCGCCAGGGTTCCAGGAATTTTCTAGCATTTTGGGGTTTAGCTTGGTCTAGGATGCTCACAGTTTACCATTTGAAATTATGAACAAGTCCATCCATAGGTTTTGAAATTAAGAGGTTTCACCTTTAGATTGTTAGTTGGTGTTCATGGATGGTGTTCTGCCTGCTTGTCCTACATATGGCTGCTATAGTCTTTATAATCCCTGTATCACTATGGCTTTTCTGATGATATTATTCTACTCCAACATATTGCAAACAGTAGTTTACACTAAACATGTCGTGCGTGACAGTAATATCTGTTTTTCTTTAATAAATTACAAGTAAGGATTAGGATTGAGGTTAGAGGTTTTAACTGAGGAGGAAAAGGCTATTCTTTTGGTTATAATTAAAATAAAAGTCCTTAGGTGATTACAAAGTTAGCAGAAAAGTCCGCACTGGCACTCCTAATTTGTCTCTAATTGATTCAGTTTAGGTGATGGGGGAGATTTCTACTTTGTGGTTCTCTCCCTGTGTGATGTAATCCAAGCACAAATCCCCCCCCCCCACATGCTAATAATTCATTAAAAACAAAAATGAAGCTACAGATATGTGCTACATATTCAGCATGTCTAATATGTTAGCATCATGAAGACATTTAGGTATGTGCTTCTTGTTTATTTGGTGAAGCTTTTAACCTGTGTTTTATGATTAACAATTTCAAAAGTATTAACTATAATCATTATCTGGGTTTAATATTTATATCACTGCTACATCAATGATAGGAAAGGTTGGGGATGATAACCATGCTAGGTTTTTCATGGACAATATTTAAAAAGGAGCGCAGCCAGCGACAAGTGGATAGAGCAAAACAGAAGAAGTAGGAATTGATATTAATTTAGTAAAAGATACGAATACCTTAATTTAGTGTTGTGCCATAGCCAATGGCATGTTTCAAGGAGCTATGAAAGATGGATAAGAAAACCTTGACAGACTAGACAGCCCAGTATTTTTTCTTAACTGGTCAATTATTCCCAAGCAAAACAATTTTTTGGAGTTTAATTTTTTTTTTAAGTCCTTCTATAAAATCTTAAATGCATTTCATAGAATCTTAGAATTTAAGAGTTAGAAGTATTCTTGGACACTGCTTAGCCCATTCCTCTGTCCAGTGTAAGAATCCAGTCCTTGAGCATCCCTGAAATGTGGCCACCCACACTCTCTTTAAATACAGGTAGTCCTCCAGTTACAACAGTTCACTTAGAGACAATTTGAAGTTATGACATAATCACCACCACCCAAGTACTTATGACCCAGTCCCAAAGTTATGAATGTTGCAGCACCACGGCAGTTGTTCACACTTACGAATGACCGCGGAGGCACTGCAACATTTGCTCTGCCTATTAACACACATCTCCATAGGCACTGGGCCTGTGGAAACTTACTTTACAATGATCTAGTGAGCCATCAGTTCTTTTGCCTGCTTCGGTGCATTCATGGAGAACAGAGGCCTAAAGTAGTGCGAGATTATGTAAAATCAGTAGCACGAGATCTTGCACTACTGATCTTACGTAATCTTGCACTACAGTACTTTAGGCCTCTGTTCTCTGTGAACCAAGGCCTGCACACGCAGCAAAAGGCTTTGCAAATGGAGGGAAGGCCTCTCTGTTTGCAAAGCCTTTTGCTACAGATCTCATGCAGGCCTCAGTTCTCAGAGAACAGAGGCCTAAAGTACTACAAGATCACAGCCTGCAAAAGCTTCCAGTCTTGGCGCGAAAAGCGTTTGCAAGCCGACAAAACTTTGGGGCAGAGAAATCACATTGCTTCAAGCCTCCCATCGGCTTACAAACGTTTTTCACGCTGAGAAAGTAAGCAGGCAAAGAAACCACAGCAGAGAGGCGGGAGAGGAGACAACTTGCTAGATCTTCACAAGGTAAGTGACCCAGCACTGCAGGATGGGTGAGAACAATTGTGGGGACCCAGAGGAGGGACCATGAAATATCTCAGTGGGTCGGGGGAGGCCTTGGGTAGTCTGAAGCAATGGCCTGTTTCATCGCTAGCCTTCCTCGCACTGAGATACCTTCTGTGCACTTAACGACCTGTGCATTCAATTAGTGAATGCGTGGGTGAAAGCAGGGACATGATTCACTCCAACGAATCCTCAGTTTATGAATGTAATTGGTAGGCTCCATTACATTCGTACCTTGAGGATTACCTATAATTTGTTTTATTTTATTTATTAAATTTACATGTCCTTGTCTCACTATCTAAAGTTCCAGCAAAAAGAATCCACAATCTCCTGACAACTTGAGTTGTCAACTGTTCCACTGTTGAACAACTCAAAGACTTACAATCTTTTTCTGATGTTCTACCACAATCTTTACATCCTTGTAACTGAAACAGATTTTTCAAAATCTTGTCTTCTGCAATAGCTCTGAATAATTCTATCACCCATCTCCTCCCACTTGTAACATTGCTGGTATCCTTAAGATAAATATTGACTGTTTCCCTATGACTATAATTAAGTGTTGTACCTTATGATTCTTAACGAATGTATCCTTTCTTTTATACTGAGAGCATATGCACCAAGACAAATTCCCTGTGTGTCCAATCACACTTGGCCAATAAAGAATTCTATTCTATTCTATTCTCTGAATAATTAATAATTATTCTCTGAATAATTCTGCCACATCTTCTAGAGATCAGACCTCTAAATTCTTGAAGACAGCTATTATGCATCCCTGAAACCTTCTCCAAGTTAAATAAACATAACACCTTCTATGTTTTCTTGCAAATGTTTCCTTTCAGACTCTTTTAGCATTTGGTACTTCTCTGGACAGACTCCCATTGGCTAATGTCTTTCCTAACCGCAGTGCCCAGAATAGGAAACAATATTCTAGGTGTGATTTGACCAGTGCAGAATAAAGGAAATATGGCTACCATTTTTGAAACAAGCTTAGGTCTTTATTTATTTATTATTTCTGGCAGCTTTTTCTACTGTTGGCTCATGTTCAGCTTGCGATCCACTAAAACATGCATATTCCTTTTTCATGTACAGCTGTCCGGTGTGATTCCCTCATCCAATTATCAGGCTTTACCCAAACATGAAAATGTGCATTTATTCCTACTGAAATTCATTTTTCCAGCTTGTCAAGATCTCCTGAATCTTGATAATGTATTTTTTTCCTCCCACCCACCCCCATCTTTGTGTCATCTGCAAATTTGACACTCATATCTTCTGACTGCTCTCATCCAAGTCATTTATAAGGCATGGAACAGTGTGTGGCCTAGAAAAAAAGCCCTGTGGTTCTCTACTTAACTTTTTCATCTTGATGTAGAGTCATCGGCATACATAAAATCATGGCATGATTGTTCAACCATTTTTTAAAAAAATTGATTTATATGCCGCCCTTCTCCGGAGACTCAGGGTGGCTTACAATGCATTAAGCAATAGCCTTCATACTTTTGTATATTTTACAAAGTCAGCTTATTGCCCCCACAAACTGGGTCCTCAATTTACCTACCTTAGAAAGGATGGAAGGCTGAGTCAACCTTGAGCCTGGTGAGATTCAAACTTACTAATTGCAGACAGCTGGAGTTAGATTACAATGCATTAGTCTGCTGGCTGTCCAGGCTCCCTTGAACTCTTTGTTCAAGAGTTATTCTGCTCTGTATCAATCTAATGGTAGTACAGGTGGTACTTGAGTTATGATGCCAATTAGAATATTTTGTTGCAATGTGGTTGTAAAGCATGACATTACATGACTGTATCACTTGGCAGTACCTGTTGCTGTTGTTAAGCAAGAACTGTATGAGACATTAATGAGAAATGGCGAGATGTGATTGGACTGGTGGGAAGAGGCAGCCAAGCAGGGGGAGAAGTGGTGGGATTGATTTGAAATCTCCTGCAGGTTTCCCCATTGACTTTGCTTGTGGGAAGCCAGCATGGAAGGTCACCAATGGTGCTCACAGGACTGCGGGGCACTGCAACCATTAAAATTGCGAGCCAGTCGCCAAGTGCTTGAATTGAAAACATGTGGCAATGGGGACATTGTGAGAGCCACAGCTTTGAGGATCGGTTGTTTAGCACTGTGGTAACTTTGAATTGTTACTGAAGGAGTGCTCATAACCCAAGGACTACCTGTATAGTACAGCCCACACTTTTGCCATTTGCCTACCTTGTCTCATAGAAGGCATTATTGAATGCTTTGCTGAAGTGAAAGTGCACAATGTCCACCTCATTCCTGTGGTCAGCTAAACTTATCACATGTTAATAATGCGGCAGGACAATGTAGGGCAGGACAAGAAGCAATGGATGGAAACTGATCAAGGAGAGAAGCAACCTAGAACTAAGAAGAAATTTCTTCACAGTTAGAACAATTAATCAGTGGAACAACTAGCCTCCAGAAGTTGTGAATGCTCCAACCTTGGAAATTTTTAAGAAGAGTTGGGACAACCACTTGTCTGAAATGATATAAGGTTTCCTGCCTGAGCAGGGGGTTGGACTAGAAGACCTCCAAGACCCCTTCCAACTCTGTTATTCTATTCTATGTTACCAAAAAAGGAGATGGGTAGAATTTGCATGATTTATTCTTAATAAACCTATTCTACCTCCTGCCAGGCAATTTTCCAAGTGATCACAAACTGTCTTTTAAATTTGTACCAGAAGATTGCACAGTATTGATATTAAGCAGATCAGTCTATTATTATGCAGGCCCTCTTTTTTCCACTTTTTGGAGACAGGTATGACATTTTTCTTTTTCCACTCTTCTGACACTAAACTTATTCTCCAGGAATTCTGAAAGATCACAGAAAGAGACTTTGAGATGACTTTATGTCCAGGATATTATATGTTGGTTGACTACCTAACCTTTTAAAAATATGTGCAGACACTTTTCAGCTCAGCTTCCAGTGCGATTTCAATGGCCATATACAGTTCGTGTATTGTCATTCCTATTCTATAAATCTTCTGTTGTAATTTAATATTACTGTGAATACAAGGGATGATTCTGCATGTTTCTATGCTTTACTCCTTAGGGAAATACGTGCCCTCGTGTTCAGCACTGCATTCTTTCCTCAGAGATCCTTGGAGGCTTTTCAAAATTAAGTTTATATTTGATTAAGACAGTATTTTTAGTTGTATGGCTCTTTTTTAAAATGTGTAATTGTTTCTGGCTGGTTATCATGGTACATACTGGATGAATGGTTCTTACACTTTTAGGAATTTTAAATAACTTGGCCATCATGTACTTCAAGCTACTGGAATTAAGTAAGTTTTTCAAGAAGTGAAATTGATCTGTTACTTGCACTCTCATTGTTTCACTTCTGATTATCTTTTGGAAACACGTAAAAATATTTGTTTTGGAATATTTGCATTTGCCTTTATGTTAATGGCCTAGACCAGGGGTGTCAAACTCGCATTGTCATGTCGTCACATGAGGTATCGCGACTTTTCCCCCCTTTGCTAAGATGGGGGTGGGCGTGACCAGCATGTGATGCACCCAGCCTGCAGGCCGCAAGTTTGACACCCCTGGCCTAGACAATGCTATTTCACCATCATTTTAGCCATTGTCTATCCACTACAGGATGAAGGCCTCTTCCACATGTTTCCAACCAATACGGTCCCAAGTTTTCTTTTGCCAATTGGACTTACGATACTTGCTGATGTCATCGATCCATCTTGTTTTAGGCCTCTTTCATGGATACTTTTTATCATGTGGGATCCATTCTATGACTGCCTTGATCCACCTGCAATCGGTTCTTCTTGCTAGGTGACCAGCCCATTTCCATTTCAATTCTTGATGATGTTGTATGTTTTAACTCAGGGCGGTGAACAGCCAGAATAAAACATGGTACACAAAAGTTAAAAACAATTAAAAATTATTAAATATTATTTGGCCAAGAATTAAAACAACCCAATTTCAAATCAATTTCAAATTTAAAAACGGAGGATGGGATCAGGCTAGCCCAGCTAGATGGAATAAATGGGTTTTAAGGGCCCGACGAAAGGTCCGGAGATCTGGAATCCTGCGTATCTCCGGGGGTAGGTCATTCCAGAGGGCGGGCGCCGCCACAGAGAAAGCTCTCCCCCTGGGGGTCGCCAGCCGACACTGTCTGGCCGACGGCACCCGGAGGAGGCCCTCTCTGTGCGAGCGTACTGGCCGGTGGGAGGCTATTGGCGGCAGAAGGCGGTCCCGCAAGTACCCAGGTCCTAAGCCATGGAGTGCTTTAAAGGTGGTCACCAACACCTTGAAGCGCACCCGGAAGACCACCGGGAGCCAGTGCAGCTCGCGCAGGAGAGGTGTCACGTGGGAGCACCACGTCACTCCCATAATTCCCCGCGCGGCCGCATTCTGGACCAGTTGGAGCCTCCGGGTGCACCTCAAGGGGAGCCCCATGTCGAGAGCGTTGCAGTAGTCCAGGCGGGAAGTCACGAGGGCATGGGTGACTGTGCGTAGGGAGTCCCGATCTAGAAAGGGACGCAACTGGCGTATCAGGCGAACCTGATAAAAAGCCCCTCTGGCCACGGCCATCATGTGTTCTTCTAAAGACAGCCGTGCGTCCAAGAGGATGCCCAAGTTGCGAGCCCTCTCCGTGGGGGCCAATGTCTCACCCCCAATAGTCAGCGATGGCGTCAGCTGGCTATATCGGGACGCCGGCAGCCACAGCCACTCAGTCTTGGAGGGGTTTAGTCGGAGCCTGTTTCTCCCCATCCAGACCCGCACAGCTTCCAGACATCGGGACATCACTTCAATGGCATCGTTGGGGTGGCCTGGGGTGGAGATGTACAGCTGGGTGTCGTCAACGTACTGATGGAACTCCACACCAAAGCCATGGATGATCTCACCCAGCGGCTTTACATAAATGTTGAACAGAAGGGGCGAGAGGACCGACCCCTGCGGCACCCCACAAACAAGGCACCTTGGAGTCGACCGCTGCCCCCCTGTCAACACAGATTGTGACCGGTCAGATAGATAGGAGGAGAACCACCATAGAACGGTGCCCCCCACCCCCACCCCTCCAACCGGCGCAACATGATACCATGGTCGATGGTATCAAAAGCCGCTGAGAGATCTAATAGGACCAGGATAGAGGAACATCCCCTATCCCGTGCCCTCCAGAGATCATCCACCAACGCGACCAATGCCGTTTCCATGCTGTGCCCGGGCCGGAAGCCAGACTGGAGCGGATCTAGATAGACAGCTTCATCCAGGAACCGGGGAAGCTGCCATGCAACCACACTCTTAACAACCTTCGCAACAAAGCGAAGGTTGGAGACTGGACGGTAATTGGCCAAAACAGCTGGGTCCAGAGAGGGATTTTTGAGGAGGGGTCTCACCACCGCTTTTTTCAAAGAGGCCGGCAGAACACCCTCACTCAAAGAAGCATTAACAATCTTCTGGAGCCAGCCTCGTGTAACCTCCCGGGAGGCCAGCACCAACCAGGAGGGACATGGGTCCAATAAACATGTGGTCGCATTCAGCCGTCCCAGGATCCTGTCCATGTCCTCGGGAGCCACAGAGTCGAACTCCTCCCAAACCACACCCCCAAGACCTGCCTCGATTATGCCGTTCAATTTATTGTATCACCCCTCCATTGAGATCCATTAGCCAAGGTATATGTAGTGATCTACAATGTCTATAGTAGTTCTTCTCCAGATATAAAAGATTTTTTGATATCCCCATTTATCTTTGCAGCTTGAGATACTGTTATCAACCAATCAAGATATACTTCTAAATATAATTAACCATAACTATTTCATAGTATCTAAACAAATAAAAGCCAATGTTTTCTCCACAAATACCAGATTATCAACCAGTAAAATATTAGAGTTATTCTAAATGCATTTATATTCAGAATGTTATTGGACTTGGTATTTTTAGACCATTTCCACATATAAGGGCCTTTGGCTATCATTAAAAGGACCCACACCTGCCTCTAACAACAATGGATGTTCAATTCTTACTTCCCAAATACCTTGAGTGTCATTGGATGACTTACTAAGTTGGTAAAAAGTTTCAACAACACATTTGATATTAAAGAAGATAAGGAACATCCTTGATGAGCTCCAAGTAGCATCTTAATTATAAGAGAAATTATTCCATTGGTAATTGCATGAGTAGAGAGATTAGTTTAATAAATCATAAATCCATAAAACAAAATGGGATGAAAATCCATTGCTTTCCATTGCTTTTCCCAAAGGCTTACTATTTGTTTTGTTTTCCTTTTTACCTTATATTATTATTATATTATTATAAAATATAAATAAATAGATTGAATTATTTGGGTACAGTGGTATTTATGTACTGTTGACTAGAGATTATTAATGCTCTGATGTTTAGATAACCTAAATCTTTAAAAAATAAAGAAATAAAAGAAAATTTGAGTCAATATTAACTAAGATTTCTAAATGTTAATGTTGTTAAGAATAAGGTTGCTTAAAATTTACATCTAAAGCTGAATGTGGTATTATAAACAACTGCAAAATAAATCATTTTTCTATAATGAAGATTTTGTCTTAAGCTTAATACGTATTACTAAAGTCTCCCTTATATTGTTACTTATTGTTATTTATATGTTATTTATATAAACAACAAAACTTTTAAAAATCTATTTAATATATAACCCCCCATTTCTTGCGCTTTGATTAATTTGCAGGGTTTATAAACATTTTCACTCCCTTTGGAACCTTACTATGTTTATATTTGCCATACTCCATAATATTGTATGTATGGGGACCATGCTTGCTTGAATTTGGTTCAAATGCTGTTGTGAATTTTAGTTCAACTGCTGTTAATTTTGCCACCACTGCATATAATCCAGCTTTAAGTTTCCAATCAGATATTATCAGAATAGTATCTTTCATCTAATGAGAAAAAATATTTTTGTGGTTGTGAGCATGTATCTCAGCAAATGATGACATTTCTTATTGATATAATCTGGGATTATGCCTGGTTTTAAAAAATGTGATTTTATTTCAAATTTAATATCCAAAATTTTCCACATTCTATTTTGTATGTCTTTCTAGTATGCTTGAAGTTTTTTTTTATATGCCCACTAGACATTGTAAAATGTCCCTTCTGTGTTATGGCATTTCCAGCATTTATCGTCTATCTTGGAGATTATTGATGGAGATGTCTACCATTTTGTATTAATTTTATTTTAAATTGTAGCTTGGAATACATTTTTATAGATTTGGTCCATAATTCTTTCCATTGTTTTGTTGTGACTCTTTCTTTAAAATTTAGTATCCATTTTAATCATGTTTTTTTTAATTGGTTCTATCTTTGTGTTATAACTAAGATTTTGTTTATACACCCTAATAGATGGCACTGGTTTTGTTTACATGTTTCAAATTCTGTCATTTTATGTCCCTCCTTTATTCTTAAAATAGATTTTATCCTTCCAGCCATTTGTCAATACATCAACCATGGTATATTCCAGCCTTCATTTAATAATTCTTGCTGTATCTTTCATCTGTTCATTGAGTCTGAGTGGACCATATCTGCATATATACTTACTTTTTTTTTTTTTTACTACAATTGTCATGAACTTGGTAGGCATTTGAAAGCTAAGGGTGAAATTGTTGGGCTTATTATTCCATTACAGATTCCAAGCTTTTTTCAAAGTTTGTTAATACAGGTAGTCCTCACTTAACAATGATAATTGGGACCGGCAACTCTGTTGCTAGTTGATGCACTCATAAAATGTGACACCCACAAGACTGTGCCAATTTACAAGAGTAGTTGCCATTGTTAAGTGAATTCTGTGCAGTTGCAGAATCCCACAATCATGTAATCACCATTTACGATCTTCATGTCAAAGTAACTGTCAAAATCTTGGCATCTTCAGTTACTAAGGATATTGGACAACAGCTTAATTGTTGGATTTCATGGGATCCTTTTATTTATTTATTTATTTATTATTTATTATTTAAATTTTTATACCGCCCTTCTCCCGAGGGACTCAGGTTGGTGAACAGCCACAGTAAAACAACATATATCACAAAATTTAAGCTTATATCACAGTTTAAAACATATTAAATAATTTGGCCCTATATTAAAAAACTCAAAAACTGAAACACCCATTAAAATTCGTTATTTAGCCAGCCCAGCCTGTTGAAACACTAAGGTCTTAAGGGCACGGTGAAAGGTACGTAGGTCAGGGATCATATGTATCTCCGGGGGCAATTCATTCCAGAGGGCAAGAGCCCCCATAGGCTCTCCCCCTGGGAGTCGCTAGTCAACATTGTTTGACTGATGGCACCCTGAGGAGTCTCTCTCTGTGGGAGCGTATTGGCTGGTGGGAGGCCATCGGTAGCAGAAGGCGATCTCGTAAGTAAGTTTGTTCTGACCTAGGTGCTCCCAAACCACGAAGCAGACTCCTTATCCCGACAAAAATCCCTTTGTATTAAGCTACTGTGAATTTCTGTCATTTACACTCAGCAAAGTCTTTCAAGGGTGAATTTACAGTCATAGACCTTATCTGGCTTGGAGAGCTGCCAGGCCAATATCTTCCTTGGCAAGGAGTCTCGGAGAGTCACGAACCAATTAAGCAAAATAATTGTCTCCTGCAAACACCCATCTCCTTTTGCTCCTCTTTTATTCCCTCTGGGAGGGGCCATTCATCGTCCACCTGTGGTCTTACTCCCAAGTCGATCCTTGTTCCTTAGCTGTTCCCTTCATCTGGCAACTCTGCGCATGCATGCACATACTGGGAACAGGCTTCAGTTGTTCGTCTGCCTAATGATGTCTGATTCCAAAGGCAGTTGACAACTGTCATGCATCCCTGGCACCATCTCTGCCTCTGACACAGAGCACTCATCAGAGCCTTTCCCAGACTCCATGACTAGCCCATGTTCCTCCCAACCTCCTCACTGTCCGAATCTGCTACCAGCTCTGCTGGCAGCTGGTGGGCCACAACGCCTTTCTCATTTTCAAAATAATCACTATATAAACTTCAGGATATGATAAGGGCAAGGCCCTCTTTTCAAAAGACTCACGAGATATCGCTAACAATACAGAACCAGGATTTCTTTATACTGTCCGTGCCACTGAGTGAGGATCCCATCCAGCCCAGGCGGTTTATATAATATCAAATGTCTCTTGCAAAGTTAGAATTGCAGCTGAACCCCTTGAACGGACATACAAAATTTTAGGAAAATTTATGGTGCTTGAGGAACTATCCATCTTAATATTCTGCATTTGCAGAATACATTCACACGGTGAATGTGAGTGGGATGTACATTTTAGAAAGAATGAATGAATGAGTGAGTGAACAGAACTCATATATCATCGAGGCAAATCTATTTCATGAATTTCCCATTACTGTTCCAGGCTACTTTTACATTTCACAACTTCCTTTGCATATCAATTTTTCAACCTTTCTCAGATATTCAGCATTTAAAAATGTGAACGCTTCCAAGTAGCGGATAATAAAACGTATTTTATTCTGACATTTATATAGGAATGCAATAGCTTTTTCTATGAAAACAGTTCTGAGATTACTTTATCTCCTATTACAAACTTCAGATCTGCAGAAGGGACATAACTGAAGTGTCACAGCTTTTGGAGGCTTATCTTTCAGATAGGTGGGAGGGGTCCTCTCTGTGGTCCTTTCCACAGGCTATGAAACATTTATCTCTATTTTTAACTTTTTGTACCCCTTTTTGGTTTTTGTATTTCTATGTATCAGAACATTGGCCCAAAAAGACAGAAGGCAAAGTCAGTGCAGACTGGCGGGGGGTGGAGGGAGGGGGAAGGGGAAGTGGTTGGTTCCATGTGAACAGAGAGCAAACATGTGCAGCTCCATTTGCATGAGTAGTGGGCATGTACGCCCTCTGCTTGCACAAATGAAGCATGCATTCACGTGCTTGCCCGTTACTCATGCAAGTGTGGATGCGTGCCCTCGCCCGCTACTTCCATGGCTCAGTTCAAAACAGCTCAAGACCCAGTAGTGGCCCAGGGATTAGGGGACCCTTGAAACAGAGAAATCAAGTCAGAGGCAATTGAGTATATATAGTACTAAGTTAGCACCTCTTGATTCTTTGGAACATCTGGTCTAATGAGTTGCAGTGCCTCTCTCTGGACATTTTCTGCAGAACATTGAACACATTAATTATCAGAATAATATTTACTTCTGTCCACAAACTACTGACTCTCTCCCAACAAAAATTCTCTTATATTGTTTCACTATTGGAACTTTCCCCCCCCCCCCAATCATGTTATCCTGCTGGAACTGCTGAAGTATATATGGTTATACCTTTATGCTCTCTGAGCTTGGTTGTTTTCTTGCAGATGTTTTATAACCAAGCTATGTAATATCATCAATGCTAGTAAGGAAGCAGTTATGTATTTTGGTCATGGAATGGCTGCAAGAAAACATCAAGCTCAGAGAGCACCAAGGACTCCACAGTTCAAATATTTTTTCTGAGCTACAAATATTTTCTTCTACTGGTTACACCTTCACTTGCTCTCAGTAGAGATACAGTAGAATAATCAGGACTACTGGCTGGGATTTACCATTGTGTATTTCTCTCTGCCTCTTTGGGATTATATCTTTTTCTTTCCAAATAGGAGGCATGTCCACATGAGAGAAGTACATGCCGTAGGAAGGTATTCCTTAGAATGACAGGTAATGTTTACACTTATCCTGAACATCATCAGAGAACTCATTCCCTTAAAAACAATTCTTTTGATTCCAAATGGTATCTTCTATGTACAAGAAGAGATTAAGAAAGTGCTTGGGGAAAAACAGGTTCTTTCTCCTCTAAATCCTTAGAGGAAAATAAAATTACATCAAGAAAATCCTAAACTGCCCCAAAAGAACTAAATTAAACAACGAGACAAGATTCAATTTTGTATTGGGATGGCGGACAGAAAAACAAGAGGAAGGAAAAAGATATAATTGGCCTTCCATTCACTGCAGTAGTGAGTTTTAGTTTTTTTTAAAAAAAAATGTTCTAAAAGAGAAACTTTTTACATGTCAGAAAAGAACAAGTATTCAATTCTAAATCCCAATCTCAATCAGCTATTAGATACTGAATATTGATTATACAAACTGACTCTTCACAGCTTGAAACATGCCAGTGTTGCAGTTTTTAGGGGGAAGTAGACTCCAATCCTTCTTAATCTTTACTTATGACAGCCCTTTGTCTTGACAGTGAAGACTCATCTCCAGAAATCTCATTGGGGGTGTTGGATGGCCCCCTGCCCGCACGGATGATCTTCCTGTGGCTTTCAATTCTATAATTCTACCTTAAGTAATTTAAGTGTAAAGCTCAACACAGATAATTAATACAAAATGTTCATTAGGGTATTAGCTGGAAGAAGTAATAATTTGCACCTGTAAATTAATCATTTAATTAATTAGTTAAAAGCATGAGGGATAATTGATTAAAGATCTTTAATCGGATGATGGTTATACTTAGAAGATGAGTGGCAAACTGAATGCTCCAGTCCTAAGCACACACACATGTATGAATGGAACTCTCACTGGTTTCAGGGGAATTATGCTTCCATTGAATATGTATACGATGAAATTTTAAATTCATAATCTGTTGGCGAACTGAGTTGTGAGATAACTTGCCTCGTTTCACGATTCCTCAAACTACCATATCTGAAAACACATTGCAAAATCTGGTCCACAGCCTTTTTATCTCTTTGTCATAATCTCTAACAAAATGCTCCCATTCGTTGGCCATCCCAGTAAATTGTTTCAGATGTATTAATGGCATTATCTGGTTAACACTAGCAAATCCCAGCCTTATCATAAGCATGCCATTAAATTAAGAATTATGGTAGGTTCTAAAAATATAGTGAAAAGAGAGGAAGAAGAACTGATCTGGGCAAGAAAAATAGCCTTTGAAATTGTTGCAGGGCTTTGTAGTTTAGTAGTTCGTTAATATCTTGTAATGGCCTGTAAAAGTGGGTGTACTTTGCATTGAAATCCATAACTGAAATTGATCCACAGAATGGCATAAGCTAAGGAACTTGTGTGTAAATTGGAGCCTATCTGCTGTTAACAGATTGAATAACAAAAAAGCTTATTCTTTTTTTTAATAGTTTGTTATCCTTTGATTTTTTTGGCTTATCAAAACTGTTCTAGTAAAATGATGTGATAAAATTCTGAGATAATAGAATGGAGTGTACATTTCAGACCAGAATGGTGAGCATTACATTTTTAATATAAAAGAGATGAAATTCTCTTTATATTAAAAACAAAGAATAAAAAGCCCAATATACTGTATAACATGAGGAAATTTTGAGTCTTTCAATCAATCAGTCTTTCTTTATGTAGGGATCATGAGAAAGCATAACTCTGTGTAATTAATAAGTAAAATAAAGTTCATTATTTCAGTTCTGCTTCATTCAAATTACCCATATATTCATGGCCACAGACATATTTCTTTGGACCTGAAAAAAGATGTGGCTGCTTTAACGAAATGAATAATTTAATCAACCTATCTTGAAGTGTCCACATCTTTTATTTTATTTGTCTGAGTAGTGAATGGACAGGCAAGTCATGTCTGAATTTTAATCAACATGCAAACTGATTGAGGAATATCTTAGGATCACTTGCCAAGGAGATTACTCTAACCTTTTTCCTTTTCTGGTAGATTATGGCAATTTTCATGAAACAGAAGCTGGGAACCAAGGCTGGGAAGAGCAATGGGTTTTTTCATTTTCGTATCAACCTAAGAATTAATTGATTAGAATCCCAAGGGATCTGGAAGGAAGTCCAAGAAATTCTGAGATAGAGAGCAATCTGTTTCAGAAAACTGCTGTCTTTGAAAGAACAAGTAAAAAATCCTGGATGATAACTCTGGTTAAATTTTACAGATTGAGACATTGATTACATTGCAGCTAATTCTCAGAATTGTTATCATTCTTAGCTGTGAACACAGCTGCCCACTAAATTAATTCTAAAAATATAATATTTTTAACTTGGCATAAAACATGGTCTACTGTTTAAAAAAAAAGATATTCTAAAAAATTTTGTCTAGCGAGTCATTCTATAGGTACTTGTGGTTCTTTATGGAGATACACATTTATTTCAATAATTCACCAAACTAGCAATGTTTCTTAAATATATATTAATGCATCTTGGTTTACTATTGCTTCATTTATCTAAATAAATGCCCTCTCATTTAATGAAGAGAAATGAATAATCTGGACAAAAGAGGAAAACTTTCTGGAGACTTAAAGATTTACTGTAAAAGGAAGGTTAAAGAAATTATTTTATTCTCCGGTCAAAGAACTAGATTGGGTTGCAAAATTCTGGATGACCATTGGATGGAAACACAAAGCAGGAATTGGTGTTCAGGATCAGATAGCCCTAAATATTAATATTTCTGAGAGTTAGAAAATTATTATAAAGCTTAATATCTTTGGAGTAATCGAGGAAATAATTTGAGAGTCTCTTGGAGAACATGCTACAGTAATTTCCAGATGCTACCTACGGTATCTACAATTTTCAGCAGGCTCAGTTACCATGGACAAAGAGACATGATGTTGGGAGAACTATTTCAGCAATGTCTGAAGGAACATCCAGCCTTCAAATTAGCTACATAGATACAGAAAGAAAAGCTTTGAATGAACTGGATATTTACATCTTTAATGTTCATTTACCAGGGTCCAGAACAGTAGTGGGTATCAAAACCCATCACTACCGGTTCGCTCGTGGGCGCTTGCGCGCGCAACGCATCTGCACATGTGCAGAAGCGCCCAGGCGGGTGGTCCAGCATAGATAGCCACCATATGTACTGCTTTTTCAAGTCAATCTTGTCACGTGATGATAAGTCATTGTAGTTTTCTTGGCAACATTTTCAGAAATGGTTGCTATTGCTTGCTTTCTTCCTACAACTGAGAAAGAGTAAAAAGCCTGACATCACCCAGCTGGCTTATGTACCTAAGACACATTTAGAGGTCAGGTTTCCCAGTTCCAAGTCCAGTGCCTTAATCACTAGATCAAACTGGCTGTGAGAGAGCTGGTGGTCTGCCTATATTTATTTTTAACATTTGGCATCTAAAACCACTTTTGTGGTGATTATAGAAACTAACAGATTTATTAATCATTCAATTTCTTTTATACTTAAAAAAAAAAAAAAAGCAAAATTGTTGTAACCAATGCACTTTTTTTTGCCAGAAACTGGAAGTAAAGGCTGGAACCAGTGGTGGGATTCAAGTAATTTAACAATCGGTTCTCTGCCCTAATGATTTGTTCCAACAACCAGTTTACCAAACTGCTCAGAAAGTTATCAACCGGTTCTCCCAAAATGGTGCGAACTAGCTGAATCCCACCACTGGCTGGAACCCAGCAATAACATTGAAAATTGCTGGCATGTGACAGCGGGATTCTTCAAACAGCCATAAAGGTGAGCCAGTTGCCAAGTGATGAAAATGAAATTGATGTGTGTGTGTGTGTGTGTGTGTGTGTATGAGGGGGGGGGGAGAGAGAGAGAAAGAGAGAGAGAGAGAGAGGGAGAGAGAAAGTTCAAAATTCCTTGGTAACTTCAAATGGTTGTAAGTTGAGGACTATTACTCCCATAAGACTGACATTTCAAAAATCTTCATATCATTTGCATTGGGAAAATTGTGACCATAACAGCACTACAGCACCATTCTCCAATGTTGCCACACTGCCATAATCAGCTGCAGCCACATGATTTTTTTTTACTTCAAATAAAGCTTTTTTTTTTTTTTAAAAAAAATCTGGATCCAAAAACAGTGTTTGCTAAAATTAACAACATCTGAACTCAGTGTTCCAAATTTAGCAAACCTAACTGCTGTTGAATTGTTCATACCAATGAGCACAGGCCCTAAGAAGTATAAAGATCTGTTCAAGAAATCAGTGAATCACAGCGTGCTAAATAAATAATCTTATGTTGATTATGCCGTAAAACATTTAGAATTGCTCCAATGTATTTGATGAACTATGTTGGCTTGAAGAGTCATAGATTACATATACTTGGGTTAGAAATGTGTACATCATATATACTTTGTTTGAAGATTTTCAGCTTTAATTCTGTGGGAATGGAAGAAAAGAATCCCAATGACACAGGCAGCCAGAACAAGCCACAATGCCATTATGTGCATTGTGAAATTGTCTATATAATAGTATCAGGATGTAGGACTAAGTCCAGGTGACTGTAGATTAAAAGAGCAGGATAGTCATTTATGGAATAATGGTCAAATCTCAGCAGACTCACTCGGAGCATGAACTTCTGCAGTAAAAACTCTTGAAAAGCAGTAAATAACTGAGAATCTTGCATCTGGCTGGTTAACCACAACGCCCATATATGTAGCTAGAGTTCAGTATGGAACATCATAACTTTAGCCTGTAAACAATTCTGAGATCAAACACGACGCTGATGAAGATATCTTCCAGGAGCATTATTCAATTCCTTGATGGACAATGTTGTAGTTTGGCTCTGTTTTTGTTGGGTGGACATCTTGCTTCTGCCAGACTAGCTAAGTTAGACCATAAACCTAACACATCTGTAAACTGTAAGTATCATCAGAGAAGCAACAAAATTTTATGCTTTCAGACATCTACTTAAACCTTCAGCTGTCATTACGCCAGTTATCAAGCGCCCACAAGTGACTGTGGGAACGCTGCTACAGTTGTGCGAGGATCGGTCTTTTAAGTTACTTTTTCCACTACTGTCACTACTTTTTCCACAACTTCAAACATGAAATGAATGATCATACGTTGAGTACTACCTGCGTTAGCTACATTACAACAGGAATTCTAAGACTTTGGTCCCTGCTGGTTAGGAATTCTCGGAGCTGTAAATTGAGCATAATAAGGGTGTCAAATTAGGAAAGGTTGTACTAGTTTCTTATTTCTTTAGCATTATTGTCACAGTCTTTCTTTCTGCTAGCTATGCATTTAACTTGATAATGTGAAATAAAATTCTCCAAAGAAGTTTCTGTTATATTTGAGATATCTGCAAATGCAATTGTTTCCAATGGAGTGCCTTTCACACATTCAGATTCATCAAGTTATTCATATACATACAGAAACCCCTTCTTAGTGTTTCCTTGCTAGAGTTTGAGATGTCAGGCAGCCTTTTGAATTATAATCTAGATGTAGAAATTCTTGTTAAAATTACGTGGAGTTGAAATTCAAAGACTCAGTTTGAAGGCAATTCGGTTGAATCTTATCTTCAGCTGAATCACCAAATCCAATTGTTGAATCAATTCTGTGTTTATAAGTTGTCATGTGTGCAACTAAACACTTAACAAGAATTCAAAAATTCATATTGAATTCATAATTGAATCAGTCATCTGAAACTTACTGATGATTCAGACTGGATCACAGATGATTTGGACATTCTTAATACTTACCTGTATTGGAAATAAACTTCTTTTTAAAATGGTTTCTGAGAGAATCCCATAAATGATTTTACCGCCAGGCACCTTGTGAGTTTGGATGCATCTTTCTTGAATTCTTAACTGTAGTGAAAATAAATAAACAAATAAAAAAAAAACCTTACTTATTACTTACCGTAGAAACAAGCAGCGCTGTTCAGGCCTAGGCTGCTGAATCAGAAAGTAAAGTGTTGTCTAAAGAGGTTGGATAGTTAATTAGATTTTAAAGATTTTCTTCTTGGACAAGATATTAAGCTTTTTAAAGAAACAGAACATACACGAATGAAAGAACACCCTTGCCTGAAGTTTCAGAACTTGCATGTTGGATGTGAATATTTAATGTCATGTTTATCAGAAAAAAACTACTATGAACATCTGTTATTTGGTTTAGCCCAGTGATGTCCATGGTGTTGGTCACTGGCTTCAAAATCATTGGCACAATTGGATTATTAAGGCCCAGTTCCTTTTTTAAAACATGCATGACATGTTTTGCACACGTGTAAAAAAAGGCAGAGCTAGAATCACCCAGTTACATCTGCTATTTTGAAGCCAGTGGCCATTATTGTGGACAGCCTAATTTAGCCGGAGAAATGTTTGCAATTTTTACCTGTAGCTTTGTGTTAAAGATGTGTGCCTCTGTATGAAATGATATTATATTACCAATATTTGTTTTGCTAATTATTCAAAATGAAGTTTGTGTGAGTAAGCAACACTTTGAAGCCCGGAAACCTTACAATAGCTAAAAGCCTTCTGATTATCAAGGATAATAGATGTTTAACTTTTTACAGCTCTTCATATTTTATTTTCCTAATAAGTTCCTTTCAGTTAGCATCAATGCTCGTGTATAAATTTTGAACAAATTTGAATAACATTTATATCATGAGGGATTTTTTTATGATTGCTATGTCTGAGGAGAATCTTAATTGGGATGCTTTCTTATTTTATTCTATGCCAATGCAATTTTTTCTCCATTGTTGTCTAGAGTACCTAGTAATCTAGTAATCAGTCATGTGTGAGAGAATCCCAAATTCAAAAATACTTCCTGAGCTTATTTTTAACTGAGTTTTACTACCTTGAAATAAACATTTTGATTCATCTAATTATTTACAAATTAAACTTTATTCTGGATAAACTTCACATTTGGAATCTAAATTGCCCCACAATCCCTTCCCCCATGTCTTGTTGTGGCCTGCCAGCGTCCTGCGTGGATCGTGGCTGATCCCAATGACGAGGAGGCTAGTGTGGTGTCGCGCCAGCAGCCTGTGCAGCCGGCGCTTGCATCAGACAGTGAGGAGGCTGAAGAGGATGTGGTGCCAGAGGCAGAGACTCAGCCAGGGCCTTCAGAACCTCCAGAGGCTCCTTCAAGTGGAGAGAGCGAAGTGCAGGAGCCTCTCCTCAATGTTCGAGCATGCAGGGCTGCCAAAAGGCAGGAGTGGCTACTCAGGAGGAGGAGGTCTCCTCGAGAGTAAGGTTTGAGGATAATTGGCCACTCCCTTAGCCTATTTAAGTCACACGCAGTTAGCAAGTTTCTTGCTGGAAACAACTTGTAATTATCATCAGAGCATTTTTGGAAAAGTCTTATTGTATCTTGTTTTCTGGACTGGTTGCCAACCTATGCCGGACTTTGGTTTATTCTTGCTACTTAGTAAATTTGATAAGGACCATTGGGTGTGTCAATCCGGGAATCCGAAGCTGGGGCAGAACACATCTGAATACATCACCAAAAATGCATTAAGTGATAAACTATGACTTATAAACCAAAATGACTGAATTCATACAACATACAAAGTCATAACCAAACAAATTGTGATTTATGATATGATTTAATGAGTATGTTCATTAGAATTAAATGTGAAAACAGCATGTCCCATTCTTGTAATATTCTGTTGTTTTCTGGAACAGGCCAAGCAAAGCATTCTGGGTGGTTTAGCCCTAGAATAATGGTCCACAGAATTGTCCAATGGATTGTCCTTTGAGACTGCTGAAGTCATTCTATGCTAGTAATACGATGTTCCAACTGATCATAAGAAATGTCCAGTGAGGTATTGTTGATAACATTTTTGACACTGAGTTGCTTTTATTCACTTTAGTCAATATAACGACAATTATATTGTTGTAGAAAGAGGAGACTGAACAACATTCCTGGTTAGCCAGAGACAGTTTATTGCACAGTTTCAGAATCAGATTTGTATCTGCAGTTCTGAACAAAGAAGAGCTCTGATACAACTGCTTTTATACATATCCAAGACAAAGGATTTTGTGAGCACGGCAGTTTTCCATATATGGTTAACATATATTTATTACATGATAATTGATACTTTCTAAATTACTAAATTCCTTCATTATTTTCTAGTTCATAAGATTATCTTAGCTAAACAACCTTCCTCAGTTCTGTGATCGCTGATGCGTAGATTCATGGCTGCTTTGGATAATAAGTAAATTTTGTTTCATATGGATGTCCTTGCATTCTTGACAACTAGGCCCCTCAGAAGATATATTACCAAGAATGGAATTTAGCTGACTTAGTGTAATCTCTAAACAAGCACTTCTCTTTCTTATAATAATGTGAATAAAGAGGGTCCTCCAGTGTTCATATAGCTGACCCTGTGCCATTCCTACATCATTCACATTAATATCTACTTAAATTTCTCCAAAATCATTTCTCTTCCAGTAATTACACATTTTATTTATAAAACTGTAATTGAAACAGGATTCATGCATAGCTTCAGAGTCAGAATCTGAGTCCAGAGCCTGGACTTTATCTCCAGATAAAATGGATTCCTCTGTTTTCAGAGCAGTTCTGAAACATCTCCCAACATAATTTTGTTTTTAGTAGCGTTCTATCCAGCCATCTATTCCTCTTGAAAATGTTGACAATGAACAATATATTGAGGCTGTAATTAAGAGCTTGTTGTAAATTACTCTCTCGGACTAAGTCATGAAAATTGAAATTTTACTAGGAAGTGTTCTGTCCTAGGCTTCCTTAGAAATTAAACAGCACAAACCTAGTCCCAGCAAACCTCTTTAATTCATACGTCTGTAAATTACTTTCATTTACAGTCTGCAAGGCTTGATAAACAGTTTTTCAGAGGAAGGTTATCAACAACCAGTTATCTCATGTGGAACGCTGCCAAAGAGCTCATTTCCAGACACAGGGCAAGGCCAAACTTGGCACAGAGTCACAAACAGAATTTTCAAATCTTGAATCGGCCAGATAAACTAATTGCTTTCTGCAAAAGCTCACATCCCATTCGCTTCTTTTTTATGCCTTATGGGAGGGGCCAATCATCTTCAAGCCTTACTTCCAAGTCCACCCTATTTCCTTAATTGTTCCTGTCTCCTGGCAGCTGTGCACACTGGGAACAGGCTCACACTGTTCTTCTGCCTCGCTGATGTCAGACTCCGGAGACTCTGGAGGCAGCAAAGAACTACCAGACGGCCTTGGCCCCCCTCTGCCTCCAACTCAGAGCCATCGTCCGAGCCTTCCCCAGACTCCAGGACTGGCCCACATTCCTCCCCAACCTCCTCACTGTCGGAATCTGTCCGAATTCCTGGTGGGCCACAACAGGGAAAAGATATAATCTTTGGATTATTCAATGTTGCAAAAGACAAGATTATCCCACAATTTTAAATTATTCCAGAATCTGAAACAAATCGGAATAAATAACCCTGGTATATTCATTCCAATCAACCTCAAAAACTGAAGTATAAAGAATTACATCTTATTTTGACTTTTATGCAGAAGACATAGGAAGTAACTTTTCAACTAAGGAGAACTCTCTGCGTGGATTCATATATCCTTTGAATACGTAGTTTTCATCATACATGACCATGGCATGATTAAGCCTGGCATGATCACTGTAAATTAAATTTTAGGTAAGGTAAGAGTATAGTAGGAATATGGACATCACAGAACTGAATGTTCAGACTTTGTCCTTACCTGAGGTTGGAGGATGTTATTTTTTTTAAAAAAAAAAAATCTATCAGAAGTTTCATGTACTTGTTTAACTTCTTTTTTTAAAAAAAATTGCAGTGCCAGAGGCTTCTTTTGTTTTTGTTTTTGTTTTGCAAGACATAAAAACAGAGCTGGAGGCTAAATGCAGCCCATGGCAACAGAGCAAATATTGAACGTTAGGAAACTTTTTTTTTTTAACTTGGAGCCAATATAGTTAAAAGGCATAAGATCATCCCTAATAAAATAAAAACAAATGAAAAGTTTTAATAGAAGCTGTAACAGTAAGTTTAAATGAGCACTGTGGGTAAGATAACTGCATCAGATGGTGTTACGAATTAAAAGTCTGAATTGTATTCTGTCATTTTCACTCCTGATCTTTACCCCTCTGGGATATAACTTGAGAACTTCAGTTTCGTGTAATGTTCTCCTTGGATAAGCGAAGTCTTGTTTTCAGTGTTACATTAGCAATACAGTAGTTATAAAGACTACTTTGCCGATTAAAGGATATGCTTAGGCCAGGATTACCTCAGATGCTCAAAATACTTGTATTATTATTAACATTGTTACAGTTCACACCTAATCTTCCTTGATCAAAAGCAAGAACCATTGAGTTCAGTGCGGCAGACTTACCTCATTTTAAGGCCCACAAATAAGAGCAGAACTTACTTTTAAATAAACTATTTAGCAAACCTCTGTTGGATTTAAGTCTTTGAAATAAAGTCTTTATCTGAGATGTGTTATTGTATATGTATTTCCCACCAAAAAGATCATTTGTAATTTTTCTATACATGACCGGGACCATACTTTACATTAAGTTTATAATGTGGTTTAGTTGGTTTGGGGTTATTGTCATGTGAATCCTGCCATTTACTTATAATATATCTAATAGTGCAGTTATATACCTACTGACTTGGAACTAACTTACTGCTTGGGAATTAACTTACTTCTGATCTATGTGCATAAGATTGCTTTGTATAATCAGCAAGTGCTGTCCAAAAACAAAAAGAACCTCGGCCCACCAGTCTAAAAATAACAGTACAATGAATTATGGATGAAGTCAAGGGAAGGAAAGCACAAAAGAAGAAATGCCAATGCCTTGAAATGCACAGCACAAATTACTCACTTCCTATCCTGTTTCCTCCAAAATAAGACATCCCGATAATAAGCCCAATTGGGCTTTTGAGTGCATGGCAATAAGGCCAAGCGCTTATTTCAGGGTTCAAAAAATATAAGACGGGGTCTTATTTTTGGAGAAACACAGTAGTTTCTCAGTCTCTACCATGTTGTGGATAAAGACTTTGCTTTCAACTTTCAACTTACTCCATTTTCATTGTTGGTATGCTCCAGTTTCTTGGGTGCCTGAGCCTGATTCATTCTTAAATTCAAACAATTCTGCTTTATTTGAATTTAGTAAATACTAAATTACCCATGTTTCTAAGAATTTATGAAGAAAAATCTAAAAATGAGACCACAGAAGAAGAAGAAATCTTTGAGGGGTAGAATTTGAAACAAATTCATCAGTACTGGATTCACATCATAACAAAAGAGGAAATACTGATGTTACATTATTTATTACATTTAGATTATTTTTTTTCTACTACAGTGCAATTCAATGTATGCAAACTGAATCTGGACAATGTACAATAAAATCAAACAAAATAGAAAACATGATAGATCTACTGTATCTAAAACATGATAAATCTAATTAAATCTATCTAATGATAGATTTAATAAATCTAATTAAAAAAAAAAGAAGCCTGGATAGCTCAACAGACTAATGCATTGTAATTTAACTAGTTCCAGCTGTCTGCAACTAGTAAGTTCGAATCTCACCAGGCTCAAGGTTGACTCAGCCTTCCATCCTTTCTAAGGTAGGTAAATTGAGGACCCAGTTTGTGGGGGACAATAAGCTGACTTTGTAAAATATACAAAAGTATGAAGGCTATTGCTTAACGCATTGTAAGCTGCCCTGAGTCTCCGGAGAAGGGCGGCATATAAATCAAATTTTTAAAAAAATAAAGATTAAAAAAAGAGAGAGGAATAAAGAGCAAGAATAGTGCAGCCAATAATTAAACATTGATTAAAAACATTACTGTGTTTAAAAAGTCAATAAAATGAAAATATATCAATAAAGAAGCATTGTCTATGTGCAGATGTTCTCTTCCTAAACCTAAACCTTCCAGCTCTTTCTGTGCATTCTGTGCTCAAACGGAAATGTGTTTGGGATGCTTTGGCCATAGAAGAATGAAATAAAGCTGTTTTGATCTGGATATGGCTTGAAACATGGTTATTCCAGGCAGAAGTGGCATGGGAAGAATAATAAGAACAAGAAAAGGCAAACGCTGAGGGCTTTGTGATGACAAGTATGGATCCTTGGGAACAGCAGCAGCAGCAGCAAATGAAGGGAGCAAGGGAAGAGAAGATGCTGGATAGATGCTACACATCAGCAGCACTGATGACAGAAAGAAGAGAGAGGATGGAAGGAATGTGGTGGTAAGATTAGGGAGGGTTGTACCAATGGAATATGATGCACTGGGAAATTTGATTTCTACAGGGAGAATGTTCCAGAGGGTAGGGGCTAAGGCACATAAAGCATGTCTCCTAATTTCTGAACAGTTAATATTCCTTGGCTGATGGGATTGTAACATACACAACTTGCTGGTCCAAGCTGAACAGGTAGAAGAAATTCCTGGGAGAAGATGGTGCCTTAGGTAGCCCAGTGTCATGGCCCAGGCTGTGGCCTCAGATTCTGATTCTGAAGCTGAAGAAATTGCTCTTAGCCTCTGGAACGTCAGCCTCACGAAGCACTAAGCTGGACATCACATGTGGCTGATCAATCATAAGCACCATCTGTGCAGCTGGACCTGTCTAGTGAGGATGACTTAAGAACTCCTGGTCCCCTCATCAAAAGGAGAGTAGAACAGAGGAAGTCTATTAGGTTACTTGCCGAGCAACAGAGTAAGCATCCCGATTAGTGACAGCAGGCTGCAGCTTATAAAAAAAAGACTTGCTTTACCTCTGTTGTCTTGTTGAAAACCATGCCTGACTTGTGGGTGTCTTCCGTGAGGGAATTCTACTCTTGTACTTTAGACCTTGAACTGGCTGACAACCAGTTTTTGAAACTTGGGCCAACTTGGGATAATTCTTCTCCATATTCCTTTTTGAATACAAGTTTCACAGGTAAGTCTTTGCTTTGTTTGACATCCCTTGCTATAGAGCTCACTCAATTGCCTGAAAATAAAATTGGTAATTTCCCAAGAAACCGTCTGTGCATCTGTGGCTGAAACCTGAAGCAGGACACTAGAGTCCCAAGCTATGAAGGGGTTTAAATGTGACAATCTGCACCTTAAATTGCACCAGAAGCACAGTGGCAACCATTGTAGCTCATGCAACAATACTGTAACATGTAAGATTTATTACTCATGCAGCTGCATTCTGCGATAGTTGAAACCTCTCAATGCTTTTTCAAAGGCAGCCCAATGTAGAGTGCATTGCAGTAATCCAGAGGGAGATGGTGCTGAGAAGTCAAAAATATCAAGGATGGTCAGACAGTCCCCATCCTGCTCCTGCCAGAGGTCATCTAACAGTGCAATCAATGCTGTCTCTGTTCTGCAACCTGATCTGAACTTTGACTGAAAGAGCTCCCAATAAGGCAGGATACAAATAAAATAAAAATATATCTATACTTAGGAATCAGAGTTTTCTATTCAAACTCACTGCTCTTCCCTAGTATACCAATCGTAAGAACTTTACATTCAAATAAATCTTTCTGTGCTATCTCCTTGTTAAGTGCTTATAGAACTGCAGATTACAGTAATGTGTTTTTCTTTTAATGGCCAGTGTGGAGACTCTAAAGTGGCTTGAAGCTCCAAATTATAATCTTACAGCAGGACACATTTCATGACTTCATCATTTTCTTTGCTACATGAAAATGTGTTTACACTATTTGTCTATCACTAAGTCCTCCCCAGTGTAGTGTCCAAGGGATGTTACATGGTGGTTCAATTTTGCAGAAATCTAATATAATAAATGAGAGATCATAAAAGAGTACTTGCTGTAAGATGCTGTGTCTGTAGAATCTTCACAACTTCCTGAATTTTCTCTATACCCCTTGGTATGCCTTGGGTGTAAATAGTAGGAACACAATATGTAATAATAGATTTTTTTAAAAATTCAACAATAGTTCTATTGTACGTCCAGGGTTCTGTGAGAATGTGGTGAGTTTCTCTGAGGGACTAATAAGAAACAAACTAAGTTAACAAGAACACAACTAATTTCCTATCACTAAAGTTCTGTCTTTTGATCAGAGTTCTGATATTTCTTTCTTAAACTCACAAATTTAATGGCCTGAAAAAGGTTGAAAGTCCCTCCCATAATGCACTGATTTTATAGCACTTTCTGTAAAATTCGATGCTAATTTAACACCTTATTGAAGTGCTGATGCAGATGCTAGTCCAGAAACAAGTTTATAAATTTAATTGTATTTATGGTGAGAAACACTCTGAAATCTTCCTCCTCCAGAACTGTAGAGAAAGCCTTTTAGATTTATTTTGCTGAAATGTTACTCTCCAGTGAGGTTAGCAAAAATGTCTTCAATTTCAACAAGTAGTATTGCTTGGCATGTAATCGTGGATGAATGGTAACTTTTAAATCAGCACAAATCTTGACCATACCAGAATTTTAACTAGAAGAACCACAGGCTTTTCCCTTAGCTTCCCATTAGTTCAGTGTTTGCATACACTGTCGTATATGGAACTGAACATGCTTTATGAAACTTGAGAGTGACACTTTCATGTAATACTATTTTATCAAAGCTGTGCTTGAGTGCTGTTCACGTGTTTCCAAAATGTTTCTGATCAGTGTATTTTACACTGACAGATATTGCACTGTGATCCTTTTGCCAGTAATCATTTTAACTGTATTTCTAGTGGCTTTGGTTTAGCATTATTAAAATGCTTCTCAAATTCATGCTGCTAGTACCGTGTTTCCCCGAAAATAAGACCCTGTTTTATATTTTTTTGAACCCTGAAATAAGCACTTGACCTTATTGCCATGTGCTCAAAAGCCCGATTGGGCTTATTATTATCTATCTATTTTGCCGCCCTTATCGCGTCATCAGATAATCACCCAGCCGCCCTGTTTAGGGTGACCCGCTCCCTCCTTCATCCGGGAGCGCGGGAGGATCCCTTGCAGGGTCATGCTGAGGATTTTGTTCAATATCTGGATGACAAAATAACTCAGATTCGGGATGACTTGGCCGCCGACTGGGTTAGTTCGGGCGAGGTGACTGAGGCAGGTCTTGAGAGTGTTATCTGGGCTGAGTTCGATCCTGTGGCTCCCGAGGACATGGACAGGACCTTGGGTAGACTGAATGCAACCACATGTTTATTGGACCTGTGTCCCTCCTGGTTGGTGCTGGCCTCCCGGGAGGTTACACGAGGCTGGCTCCAGGAGATTATAAATGCTTCTTTGAGTGAGAGTGCCCTACCGGCCGCCTTGAAGGAGGCGGTGGTGAGGCCCCTCCTCAAGAAGCCCTCCCTGGACCCGGCTATTTTGGCTAATTACCGTCCAGTCTCCAACCTTCCCTTTTTAGCGAAGGTTGTTGAGAGTGTGGTTGCATGGCAGCTCCCTCGGTACCTGGATGAAGCTGTCTATTTAGACCCGCTCCAGTCCGGCTTCAGGTCTGGATACAGCACCGAAACGGCATTGGTCGCGTTGGTGGATGATCTCTGGTGGGCCCGGGGTAGGGGATATTCCTCTATCCTGGTGTTATTAGACCTCTCAGCGGCTTTTGATACCATCGACCATGGTATCATGTTGCGCCGGTTGGAGGGACTGGGGGTGGGAGGCACCGTTTTACGGTGGTTCTCCTCCTACCTCTCCGACCGGTCGCAATCTGTGTTGACAGGGTGGCAGCGGTCGACCCCGAGGCACCTAGTGTGTGGGGTGCCGCAGGGATCGGTCCTCTCGCCCCTCCTGTTCAACATTTATGTAAAGCCGCTGGGTGAGATCATCCGTGGTTTTGGGGTGGAGTTCCATCAGTACGCTGATGATACGCAGCTGTACATCTCCACCCCAGACCACCCCAACGATGCCGTGGAAGTGATGTCCCAGTGCCTTGAAGCCGTGCGGGCCTGGATGGGGAGAAACAGGCTTCGACTCAACCCCTCCAAGACCGAGTGGCTGTGGCTGCCGGCGTCCCAATATAGCCAGCTGACACCATCGCTGGTTATTGGGGGCGAATCATTGGCCCCCACGGAAAGGGTGCGCAACTTGGGCGTCCTCCTGGATCCACGGCTGTCTTTGGAGGATCACACGACAGCTGTGGCCAGGGGAGCTTTTTATCAGGTTCGCCTAATACGCCAGTTGCGGCCCTTTCTAGATCGGGACTCCCTACGCACAGTCACTCAGGCACTCGTCACCTCTTGCCTGGACTACTGCAATGCTCTCTACATGGGGCT
Organism: Masticophis lateralis; assembly: GCA_030761175.1. NCBI lineage: Eukaryota > Metazoa > Chordata > Lepidosauria > Squamata > Colubridae > Masticophis > Masticophis lateralis. The sequence continues at coordinate 129,826,397 of JAUDYJ010000003.1, forward strand.
CCCCTTGGGGTGCACCCGGAGGCTCCAACTAGTGCAGAATGCGGCCACGCGGGGGATTATGGGAGCGACGGGACGCTCCCATGTGACACCTCTCCTGTGCGAGCTGCATTGGCTACCGGTGGACTTCCGGGTGCGTTTCAAGGTGTTGGTGACCACCTTTAAAGCGCTCCATGGCTTAGGACCAGGGTACTTACGGGACCGCCTTCTGCCGCCAATAGCCTCCCACCGGCTGGTGCGCTCCCACAGAGAGGGTCTCCTCAGGGTGCCGTCAGCCAGACAATGTCGGCTGGCGACCCCCAGGGGGAGGGCTTTCTCTGTGGCAGCCCCTACCCTCTGGAACGATCTTCCTCCAGAACTGAGAACAATTGCTGACCTCCGGACTTTTCGTCGGGCCCTAAAAACCCATCTCTTTCAGCTTGCTGGTCTAGCCTGACCCCGCTGAATTTTTTAAGATCTGTATTATAGGGTTGGGTATTTTAATTATTTAATGGTTTTAATTTCAGCCAAAGTTATATGCTTTTTTAAGAAATTTTAACTTTTGTGTACTGTTTTTTATTTGGCTGTCCACCGCCCTGAGTCCGCAAGGAGAAGGGCGGTATACAAATCTAAACAAATAAATAAATAAATAAATAAATAAATAAATAATCAGGGGATTTCTTATTTTAGGGGAAAAAGGGTAATTGGGAAAGCAAAATCGGCATTCAACTGCACTGATAAGATTTTGCTATTCTGTTTTTGGTATGAGCCCCATTGCAGGTCTTATTTACATACAAGAGTTTGGCTACCCCTGGTTTAGTAATAAATTCTTCATCTGCAGTAGTTTCTCAACCTGGGCAATTCAATTGCTGGCTGGGGAATTCTGAAAGTTGGGTTCTCTTCATCTCAGAATTGCCAAAGTTGAGAAACGCTGATTTACAGCATTTACTACTGCACTCCTTTTAAAGTAATGGCTTGGTAGTTTATCTCAGCAAAGGGTTTGCTTTTCCTTTAACAACAGGTTCTCCGGATATATTTCATAGAAAATATTGTGTCGTTTCCAGCTAACAAAGAAAAGACTCTCGAATCACAAGCTTGATGCTGCTCTCTTGGACCTTTTATAAGAACTACTGTAACTCTCAGGAGCCTCCAAGAGCAAAACACCTACAGGCAGCCCCAGGCAATCAAACCACAACCCCAGATCACAGGCATGCCTAATCAACCAACAACTACCCAGTACACTACAGTAAGGTAAGTTAACCAGAGAGTTACTGTAATGCTTATAGAAAATGTGGCTAGAATTTGAACAACACATTAGAACTGGCTTAATGCTGCCCTGACTCTTATCTAGTAAATTTATGTTCATATTGTAGGAAGCCTCCTTACCCCCACAAGAATGAAATATTCTGTGGAATATTAAAAGAAGAAATATATATATTTCCCCAAAGGGGAAATAGAGGAAAAGAAAACCTTAACGAAGGCAGAAAGCACTCCCAACAGCCTCCAGCAGATGCCTGAAGTCTTTAGAGATGGGTATTATGTGCCCATTAATAAATCCAGGCCAGCCTATTGACGAACAAAATACCTTCGGCTCCAGATGATGGGATTAAAATTTACATACCCCTCTCAAAGAACGGGGCATGACCTTTAGAACATAAAAGCATTAACCAACCACCATTACAATAGCAAGATACCAGGCTCACTACATTGCACAACCCACTAGAGCATCTCAGAACCCTATAAAAATCCATGTGCTCATTGTTCTGTTCGAGGAACAAGAGGCTAAGAAAGGGAGGCGAGGCAGAATAAACACTTCATAATGTTTATTGACTAACAAATAACAGCTAACAATGACTCGCTCTGGTTTGCTAACTACCATGGAGAGTGAGCAGCATCTTGAGGCAATGACAGCTCTTTTATCCTCAGCTGTCAGAAACTGGGCCAATCAGGAGCCGCCAATTTCCCACCGGCTGCCTGTCTGCTCACGGACCAATAGGCTGCTTTATTGGCCGCTCGTGCTTGCCGTCCGGATGTGACACTCATCAAATCAATTTGCCAGCTGTCCCAGAACTACATGCTGTTGTTGGTTCTGCTCATCAATAAAGAGAGTCCTTCTTTCTAATCAGCCTCCATTTTATTTCCAGGACCTTTCTCCCAGCTTGGCACCAGACTGGATTTTTCTTCCAACAATACTTTGTATCTGCATTCATTTACGCAGCTGGAAGAAACTCCTATTTGCACTGTTGGAAAGCTAAATAAACTAAACCAAGGAAAACAGAATAAATCTCAAGTCTCAGCCCATATGGGGATGGCCTTTAATTTTCAATCCTGTCAGTACTGCATAGTTAACCAACCAATTAAATATCTACTACATTGCAGAACGCCGCATGCAGGGTTATTGTTTTAACCACACAGAGTCCAAACCTGAGTTCCAGTAGATAGTGGACATTTTACTTTTGTTATAACAAGGACAAAGTTGATAATTTGTTGTATGAAATAAATCTACCCTTCCAATTTCTAGATAAAGATGGGACTCTGGATTTAATCAGACACGCTCTTTTTCTGTTCTATTTTATAATCAGTGTTGAATCTCTATGTTGGACAATGGTGACTTCATTTCCTTCCTGTCACCACAGTTTGTGTCATTATGTTTTTAAAAAAAACAGTTTGAACTGTTCCTTTTTAAAAAACAGAAACAGCCAGGCAAGCTCTGCAAAGTTGGTGGGTTGTTAATCAAAATGGCTGCACTCTAAAAAACAGATTGTCCTCCATTTGGCTAGGACTAGGTAATCTGGTTCCAGGTATCTTGGTAAGTAATTTTTCCCTGGTTAAGTGTGTTATGCAAATACCTTCTTTGGGTTTTGCATAATCCATAAATCAGTTGTGCACATTTCAACCCAGAATAAGAGTATCATCCAAAGACAGACATAACATGGTTGTTACAACTTTCTTCACACGCCCCTTTCCTTCCAGTCTGTCTTCTTTTCACTGGCTCAGTATTTCTTCCCTTGATCACCAATGAATCATTTCAGTGAGTAAAAGTATCCGTCATGCCCACATGGGCAGAGGAATTGACAGGATTGTATTTCAAAGTAAGGAATCGGGCAGAGCTTTAGTTGTCAAACATGAAGCAATTTCAACAGCTATTAGCCGGATTCACACTTCTCGCTAAGCCATAATGAGGTTTATTTTTGGTGTGGTGTATGAACTCAACAATTGTGCCTTGTGGCTTAATAGGCTGGGCAAATAAAGTCAGTTCTGGTTTATTCCCATTTAACTATGTGTGATGAGAAGCCAGTCCCTTGCTGAATCTACAAAATATAATAAATTGTAGCTTTGTCGAGGTGTGAATCCAGCTCTTATTTTTTTAGTTATCCTTAAAAACCACTAATTCTGAATTAATTTTTCATTCCCTATTTAAAAGGTAAAAACTTCTTTCACTAGAGTTGACTCCTAACGGTTACATGGACATATCCATGCAGTTTTCTTGGCAGCATTTCAATCTAATACCTATTCTTTCCCAATGCCTTTTGCATCTGCCATCAGGACCAGAAAAAATTGCAAGGGACATCAACATCTGCTGGATAAAGAAAACCCAAGCTGTCTCCTTTGGCAGCCGTTCCTGGGACAGTGTTAATTCTAAAAGCTGCAGGAGGCCAGAGATTCAAAACTGAATAGCAATCAGAACATCTGAATATAGAAAGGGAGGAAAGGAGTAATAATTATTTCTACATGGTAATTCTTTTTTCTCTATTCTAAAAACCTTTCAAGTCATCTTTGCTCAGAAATGCCATTTAGCTCAGGGAAACTTATTCCTGGATAGAAATGTGAAGGCCTAAGAGAGTTAAAAAATAGTAGTAAAATCCTTTTTCTGATATTTTTTGCTTTCTCTGAAGAACTGGGGGAAAAAATGGATGAAACATTTCCTGCTAGTTTCTTTTTAAAACATAACAGCTGAAATAAATTGGCCTATATTTGGAAATATTCATTCCAAATCAAATGAACATGTGAAAGAATAGAGAAAGTCGCCTCAATAGATGCAGGCCTTTGGTTTTTGAGACACATGCAAATGATAAAATAAGGGTCAAAGATTTAGAAATGTACTAATTAGATAGCATAGTAATTATGTATTTGTGAATGATGCTAAAAAAAGAATTGTGTATATTCCATTTTCCCTTTGAAATCCAGTTTTCACCCCAAATAATTTTTTTTTTCATGGCTTCCAAATTCCTGGAAATGTTGTATCTGTATTCCTAGGTAAGCATAGAAGGATTACCAACCGAAATATGTTGAAATATTAGCAAAGCTAATTTTACTGCATATTAAGCCAGCTTGGTCTAGTGGTTAAGGCACCAGGCTAGAAAGGAGAAATCTCTGAGTTCCAGTTCTCCCTTAGGCATGAAAGCCAGCTGGGTGGCCTTAGACCAATCACTCTCTCTCAACCTAACACACCTCACAGAGATATTGTTGTGAGGAAAACAGGAGGAGGAAAGAGTATTAGATATGTTTGCCGTCTTGAGTTATTTATAAAAATAGTGGTGGAAAAAAAATCTGCAAAAATAGTAACCCCTTCTTTTGGATGTTTACTTGTTTTTCTTTCTGTATCAACATCTTTTCCCACCTTCTAAAAGGACTCAGTAAAGTGCACTGCACACGTCTATCGGTGGCACACATCACTTTTGTCTCCATTGTTTTGTCATTTTACTTGCCAATATACAGCATGCATTATCAGAGGTAGGTTTCAGCAGATTCTGACCAGTTCTGGAGAACCGGTAGCGGAAATTTTGAGTAGTCCGGAGAACTGGTAGTAAAAATTCTGACTGGCCCCGCCCCCATCTATTCTCTGCCTCCCAAGTCCCAGCTGATCGGGAGGAAATGGGGATTTTTTAAAAAAAATTTGATTTATATGCCGCCCTTCTCAGGAGACTCAGGGCGACTTACAATGCATTAAGCAATAGCCTTCATACTTTTGTATATTTATATTTATACAAAGTCAGCTTATTGCCCCCAACAAACTGGGTCCTCAATTTACCCACCTTATAAAGGCTGAGGCTGAGTCGACCTTGAGCCTGCCTGGGATTGAACTCACAAGTAATTGCAGCAGCTGGATCTTAAATGCTGCTTTTGTAGGAGGCATTACTCCGCTACGCTACTCAGGCTCTTTTACTCAGGGGAAGGTTACTGCTCTTATTTTGCAGTAACCTTCCCCTAGATTGGGAAGGGAATGGAGATTTTACAGTATCCTTCCCCTGCCATGCCCAAGCCACGCCCACCAAGCCATGCCATTCCCACCAAGCCACACCCACAGAACCGGTAGTAAAAAAATTTGAAACCCACCACTGATGCATATATGACTGGAGCTAAGTACAGGTAGTAAAGTTATAATGTGGTTTATTTTGTTTTAATATATTATCTTAGCCATTATGAGTTAGACACTATCCTGTCTCATTGAACAAATATTACTTAGCAAAATGTGTGAACCCAGCTATAAATTGTGAACTATGAAAAGAATCCTGAAGATGTTGTGCAAATAAACCATATCAATAGAACTCTAACAAAGTGACCGAGTACATGTAATATGCTAGACTTCTACCTTGCTGGTTTGTATACTATGTTTGTACATAGATTTTTCTGGTTTGTTTATATAATCTTGGATGACTTGTGGAACTAGGTCACAAAGTGTTTGGGTGTATATTGTTAGCCATAATGTGGTCTATTTGCTTTTGACTTAAGTGTGATGCATGAACTTAGTTGTTAATAGTTCAGGATATTGGATCACTCCAGCCAATTATGCTGCTAACGCAAATTACCATTAAGCAATCCATGGCTTATTGCAAGAGCCAGCTCATTGCTTCCCTATGGCCCCCAATAGTAAGTGACGATGATCAATAAAGAGAGCCAATGAAAATTGGTTCCCTGAAGCATCCAAGTTAAAATACAAATGAAGGTAGTTCTTGACTTGCAACCATTCATTTAATGACCATTCAAAGTTACAACAGCAGTGAAAATAGTGCCTTATGACTGTTTTCCACACAATCATTGAAGCATCCCTGTGGTCATGTGATCAAAATTCTGATGCTTTGGCAACTGGCATGTATTCATACCAGGTCATGTGATCACCTTATGTGATCTCACAAGCAAAATCAACGAGGAAGCCAGATTCACTTAAGAACCATAATACTAACGTAACTACTACAGTGATTCATTTAATTGTGGCAAGTTGTAAAATTGGGCAAAACTCACTTAACCTTCTAGAAGAATGAAATATTTTGGGAAATATTAAAAAGGCAGAATATTTTATATTTCCCTAGAGGAGAAATGGGGAAACATGCTCTTAAAGACAAAGCAGCCCCTAAGTCTTTCTTAATAGCCCACATCAGATGCCAGCAGTTAAGAGATAAAGAGTTTATTGAAAGAGGAAGACAAGTATCTAGATAGCACTATTCATAAGCAAAGCAAATACTGCAGGCAGAAATCCATTCAAGACAGGATATTTTGAAACTCCTTGGCAGAATGGTAGGATTAGAAAGCAGCCCCTCACACAAGATCCAACACAGGATGAAAACCATTAGCCACAACAGGAACTGCCAACACTCTTTCAGAACACAAGCTCCTTCATTGCACCACCCCCAAAATAGTAAACCTAGGAGTTCAGATAAACAATAAACCAGAGGTTGACCAGATTAGCTTGGACAAGTACCTAGGATTTGCATTTCCTTTTTTGCCTATAGAGCCAGTTATGACCCCTACATGACCCCTTAGGAATCTGACAACAACCAATAGAATATTGCTTAATGCATTGTAAGCCGCCCTGAGTCTCCGGAGAAGGGCAGTATATAAATCGTACTAATAAATAAATAATATTAAAGGACATGTTCTTGCACAGGAACAGGAATCTCAAATACATAGCCGAAAGAAGGTGTAACCCCCCCCCCCTCAACTCCATTTTGACAGCTGTCCCCAAATCATATGTGGCTGGTGGTTTTGCTACATCGATAAACCCTTCTTTGCAATCAGCTTCCATGTTTTCAGTGTCTTTCGCCCAGCTTGGAACTGAACCAGATGGATTTTCCTTTCCACAATTGTCTTGCTCAGCAATGGAAATGTTGGGTTCAATTGTGGTCGCAAGTGAAGGACTATCTGTAGCAACATGTAAACATTTATAGGATAATGGTAAATAGGTCTCAAGTTACTGGTTGTCCACATATGCTGATTATGATCTTGCATAATCTTGCATAATCAATCCCAAAATGAAGCCCTGATTAGGAGAAATAGTGAAAACAGGACTTAAGTATGTTAAGAGTTCCACTTGCTCCTAGCCTCTTTACCACTCAGGTGATCAAATTTGCCCTAGAAGTTGTGGTAATGGTTTGGAACATATTTATAAAATTAAATAATTCAATTTTGGAGTAATTGGTATATAACTGAGTTTGAAACACCTCTAAAAATCGGGTGGGAAGGCATATACAAATGCAACCACAATGATTATCTCATGCCTTAAAATAACTCCCATGTTTTTAAAGGCAAATTCAGGGATTTTTGATTCAGTGTCCCCTGCATTTTCCAAACCTTTACTTAGTATAGAGTCTGAGTAATACTGCAAAAATCTTACCAGCTTGGGTCACAAATATGCTAATCACAAATAAGAAACTGTATGTTTGACTGAAGATGGAAGTTTAACAAAAAGTGCAAAATCCTGTAGATAATTTACTCAATATTTACTACACCAAAGAAAACAGGGCCTAGTGTAGGTATGAAAGGGTTTCTCAGATCAAAATGAGCTACTCTGAAAAGCATCTTTCTATGTAAATAAATGCAACTCGGAAGGAGAGCCTTTGCCTCTATCAATATTCTAATGACCGAAGCGCAGAACCCAAGGTCCGTCTTACTCTCCCCTTCCCCCGTGTATCCACATCCTATTTCCCTTGTCTTTACACCTTCCTAATCTTTTAAGGGCAAAAAACTCAAAACCCTCAGTCTTGTGGACTGAGCATGCCCGAGCCACCTCCGCGCATGCTCACTGAGAACAAAAGAGCTCGCCGATTTGATGGGGAGCAGAACCTAATAGAGCTCGGCAACCTTCGGTGTTTTCCGTTGGGGCCCGGCCGCCATTTTCTCGCTCCCTCTCTTTACTCGTTAGCTGCGCGGCTCCCTGCCCTGGTCGCCAGCGCTTTGTCCTGTTCGGCGATGGACGGGTGAGTGAGGGAGTGAATGAGGGACGGCGGCCGGGAATAAGAAAGGGAGGAGGGAGTTGTGTCGCCGCCGCCGCCGCCACTTCTCCCGCCTTTCTTGTCTTCGCATCGTATCTGACGGGGGAGCTGGCCGCGCATCCCTTGTTGTGCTAGGCTTTTCCTCAGCCCCTTCATCCTCGGCCGGCTGGTTCGCGGTGTGCGAGCCAGGAGGTTTCGGGATGAGAGGAAAAAGGGGTGTGTGTGGTTTTTTTTTTTTTTGGGTGGAGAGGGGGAGGAGGAGGAGGAGGCCGGGAAGGTGGACGGGAAGACGGCTTCCCCCCCTCCCCCTTCCGCCTCTGGTTCCTCTCAGGGACTGGGCCCGCAGCAGCAACTGAGGCGCTGACATGAGGCATCATCCTATAGCTGGTCTCTTGAGATGCCGGGTTATCCAAGCCGGGGGAGGGGTGGGTGGCTGGGTAAACCAGAACAAGGCCTTCAATGCTGAAGGAGTGGATTTAACACACTTTATGACTCTTCCCCCCCCACCCTCCCGCCAGAGCGGCCCTCTTTTTTCATTCGGGCTTGGGGAAAGCTGGCGCCCCACAAGTCCCCGGCCCCCTTTTGTAGTAGCCACCCCCTTCCCCTCAGACGAGGGACCGGAGAGCAGCAGGAGGCAGACGCCTTGCTCTTTTGTTCCCCCGATAGAGCTGCTCCGCGGCCTTCTTCCCCCACCTCCGAGACAGAAAAGATGCCTTTGTACGCGTGGAAGGCCGCCTGTCAAAAGCCGAAGGGAGGAAACGTCTGTGGGGTGGTCCGCCATATGGAAACAACACACACCAGGGCTCTCCCATTGGCGGGAATAAGATATTTGGGTGGCTGAGTCTGTAGCCACAGACTCACGACGAGCCCCCCCCCTTTTTTTTGTATTGGAGTCCAAGCAGCCCCAGCCATAGACATCAAGAAAGATATTTTTTTTTATCACCCTTATAATTCTACAGTACTTAAATTTGCTTTGGAAATAAAGCTCTATACCACTTTAAACAGGAGGATGCGGGAGTCTTTGAACGTGGGCCTTAGGGAATTCATGGTTGAGAACTGTCAGTGATTTAAAATTGGTTGGTCAAGGGGAAAATAATTAGGTACCATTATTATTATTATTATTATTATTATTATTATTATTATTATTATTATTATTATTATTATTTTATTGAGATTCACAGCCTTTGAGCCTGGTTAATAGCTCAGCAGCTCAAGTCCTAACCAAGGACCTAGGAACTGTTAAGGTATCGTGGAGTAAGGTGGTTTTTTGTAGAGTCAAAATATTCAAGTCTGGTAAAATTAAAATTTCTAAATAGTGGGGTAGCCCTTTGGGTATTGCTCCAAGGGTTCCAATTACAATCGGGACAACACACAATTTCTTTTTCCACAGTCGCTCAACTTCAATTTGCAAGTCCTGGTATTATTGTTGTTATTGTTTTGTTATTATTACACACAATAATGTGAAATCACACCTGCCAGTTCTTTAGCTGGTGTTGGCCTTCATACATGTCAAGTTCTACCCAAGAATCTAATACATCCTAATTTATTGGCATAGTACAGGGGTCTGCAACCTTAAACACTCAAAGAGCCGTTGGACCAGTTTCTCACAGAAAACACTGGGAGCCACAAAACCCTTCCCGTGCCTGACTATTTCTCGAGCGGCCACCAAACTAGCATATGTAGTTGAATTAAACGTTCTGTTTCCTTCTGAAACTTTTCTTGGATTTATCTATGGTTGGCCTACCGGGGGTTGAAAAGCTCAATAAATCGTATGCCAGTGGTTCTCGCATATTGGTGGTTGTGACACATATTTTGAGTGACAGGGAGCCACAGGAGAGGGGTGAAAGAGCCACATGTGGCTCCAGAGCAACAGGTTGCTGACCCCCGGCATAGTATATGTGCGGATCCAAGCAGCATGGCCTTTTGTAATTGACAGATGGAAATTATATTAATGTGCACGTTTTCTAAGTACCTTCTAAGATTTTTTTTGGTATGGTGCCTATGTGCAAATAACTGGGACCACCAAGACTAGTTTTTCGCCATAATCTTTCAGTTTCAGATCTTGATACTCTCAATTCCTTACCTTTTATCCTACCATATCCCTGGTATTGCCACATCAATCTACACTTTCTTTTTTTCAACCACAGTTATTTCTGGTGTGTTATGAGTCAAGATTTTATCAGTTTGTATTCAGAAATGACACAACATTCATTTTTCAACTGTAAACTTCCATCAGTTTTTTATTACTGGCATATAATTTTTTTTACAGATGTTCCAGTTTGGAACATTAATCTATTTTGGTGACTGTTATGTTGTTGTTTATAATCAGTTTGTGTAATCTTGCATGAGCTGAGTATATGATCTACTGTTTCTTCTGCCTCCCTGCACAGTCTGTCCAGTTCTGGCTTTGATTGCATTAGTTTGAGTAACTTGCTTTTGAGCAGCCAAAATCAAGCCTTCAGTTTCTTATTTTAATGTGCCAGTTGTAAGCCATTGCCAGATTTTATCTTTCTCCATTTTCCCCTTGACCTTTTATAGAAATTGATCATGCACTGCAATGCTTTTCCTTGCCAGCATTCTATTCCTTTTTAAATAATTGTACATTATTTCAATATACATATTTTATTTCCTATACATTCAATAAGTTTCAATTTTGAAGTTGCTTTGATGCCTGTTGTTTGCTGTGTTTTAAGATATGGTTTTCTTCTTTGATAGTTTGACTTGAAGTAAACCTCTGCTTCCATTTTTGTACTGCACATATAATCTATCAATATTACTATGGGGATGTAATACATAGTGAATAGTCATTAGCTTTCTTGCTTTTCAGTCCAAGCTGTTCAGTTCAGCTTGTGTCCAGTTAATAATTCAAGCAGTGCATTGTATCATAGGTATGAGCCATTTATTGGTGGCTTTGATGGTGTTCCCACTGTTCAGTTTTCTCTTCAGCACTTTTCTCATACTTTGGATGTATTCTTTACTTGTTAACTTGTCCCATGCTTGATATTATCCAACTGTGAAATGCTCAGATAATTGTAATCTTCATTCTGATGGCTCCTGATGGCTGGGCCATTCAGTATTTCAGTACTACTTTTTGTGTTTTTATCCCAATTTATTATATTTTATAGCACATTTCTCTAGGCCAAATCTCATTGCTACATTTTGTGCTGAATATTCTTGCTCTACAGGTAGATCGCGACTTATGACCACAATTGAGTGCAACATTTCTATTGCTAAGCAAGACACTCACTTGTTAAGTGAGTTTTGCCCCATTTTATGACCCTTCTTGCCACAATTTTTAAGTGAACCATTGCAGTTGGTACAAGTTAGTAACATGATTGTTAAGTGAATCTAGCTTCCCCTTTGACTTTGTCAGAAGATTGGAAACTGTGATCACATGATGCCAAGACACTGCAACCATCATAAATATAAGCCAGTTATTTGTTTATGAGTCATTTATTTAACAAATAAGTAAATATGAGCCAGTTGCCAAGTGTTGAAATTTTGATCACATGACCTCAGGGATGCTGCAATGTTCATGTGAAAAATGATCATAAGTCACTTTTTTCAGTGCCATTGTAACTTTGGTCACTAAACAAATGGTTGTAGGTTGAGGACTACCTGTATTTGTCAGTAACTGGATTTTGATTTTAGATTTTCAGATCATCCATATAAAGCAAACGTGAGGTTTTATTAGCTTTTTTGTAATATGGTAGTCAATATTTATTTTCTTCAAATATTGTAGCAGTGACAAATAATAAGATTGATACTAAGTCACCCTCTCAGATATTTAAGCCAAAAGCCATGCAATTGATAATTTCCAAGAAATGTCCACTTCTTAATTTTTAATCATTTTTGCTGTAATTATTAGTTCTTTCATTTGATTTTACTAAATTCATCTTCAGATTATTTTATCCATTCAGCTTTTTTATTATAGTCTATTGGGTTTCTTATAGATCTTTCCAAAACTGGATTGTTTGGTTTTCCATGTTCAGAATTTCTACTGCCGTTTATTCTTAGAATTCCCTCTGGTCTTATGGCTATTATGAACAAGATTCCTCTCTGTTTGGATCTTAAAGTCCCATAATAACTTAAACCTGCTCATTTTTCAAAACCTTCTCTAAGTTTTATGGTACCAGTAGTTTTTACTATATTTAAATCCAAACCTCTGGCAGTTCAGTCATGACACTGCTTGTAATTTGTAAAAGCCAAAGAGCAAAAGGGCAATTGTTTCATACGTTTTACTACAAAGGTGACATTTGCCATTGTTTGTTGCTTGTTGTATTTTCACCATAATACAGTTAGTTGGCAAAGTTTGTTCTTGAGTCACTAAAATAAAGCCTTCCATTTTTTTGCTTAATAGTCTTGTTTTTAACCAACTCCATATAGAGTTTTGAATCTATTTTCTTCAAGTATTGACAATGTGTTGCCTTGTTCTTCCAATTAACAAATTAGTTTTCAATTGTTTCTTTTCTATATTCAGTCTTCATCTTTGTTGTTTTCAAGAGCTTTCCTTTGACTGACTTCCTTCAGCAAGGCTTTCTGGCTTTTCTTAATGTAGTAATTCCGGCCATACTTTTCTGGGGGATGACATCATCATGGCCAGCCGGAAATAACAAGTGGATTAACTGTTTAGATGCTGGTTGTAAATACTCAAGTGAATTAACTGTTTAGATGCTGGTTGTATCCTCCAGTTTGCTTCACTTGTAGGAATTCTATACTCCTCAACTCTTGCCAAATACAATTGAACAATGCCATTTTTGGGGTGCAAGGTTTATGCATTGTCATTTTTTCTTGGCTTCCAATCCAAATTATCAAGTTCCATTTGGATCCAATTAGTATAGAATAACGGATTGCTCAGGTATTAGTTGCTTTAATGATAATCCTACCATTCAGATTTAATTTCAAATTTTTCAAAATAATATATTAGAAAGCAAAGATAGTAGCAGTAGCGATAGGCGATCTCAAATCAATTGAACACCATTAATCAATTGTAAATAAACAGCTTTATTTGGGACAGCTTACATGCTGCGGTGATAACCTTCACACCATTAGACAACATCTACCTATCTCAGGCTCTTGGAAAGGACTTAATAGGTGGATAAAAATGCCAAATCCAGTCTAAATATGTGACTGTGTGACCAACTACAATGGTAATAATGAGCTAAAGTGGTATGCTCTAGTTTTGTTATTTTTGTTCAGTCCATTCTTGATAATGATGTATATGGTTATTACCTATAAAGCTTTGTAGGCTGTGGATAGCACTCTGGAGACTGCTTATTTGCAGTAACAAGAATGGGCGCACTCCCAAGTCTACTGCATTAAACACTGTCATCTTGTGGGACCTAGGAAGCGATTCTTTTCTGTTGTGGCTCCCAACTTCTGGAACAACATATCATCCCCCCCCCCCCCATGACAACTGCACTTTTCTAGGGTTCTAGAAAGAGTGGTCCAGGCCAGGCTTGATTATTATATTTTTAAAGCCTTGGTTTTGTTTTGTTGATTTTATATGTGTTTGATTTTATGTTTTTAGCTGGTTTTTTTTTTCTCCTAGTATTGTACACTGCCAGAAATCCACTGGAGTTGGGCACCCAATACATTTATATAAATAAACAATTAATGTTAACTTAATTTCCTTAATCGTGGTCTTAGTTTGTTAGACTTCTAGTACATGCTGGTAAATTACATTTAGCAAGTTGCCTTTATAACATGGTATTATGATTATTGCTTGACATGCTGCTGATAATCAGTTTGGTAACAATGATTTTGTTACTCAGATGTGTTTTCTAAGATAATTCAGTATAATTTTATAATGGTGGATTTGATTTAAATCAACTCGGTATAAATCATGATTTAAATCACTAGTAAAAAGGCTTGATTTACATCAACTTGATTTAAATCATATTTTTAAAGAGCAACTGTCATCTCTGTCCTGCAGCAGCTCCTCCTCTGACCTGCTATTGACTCACCAACAGTCCCAATATACAGCCTCATGCTACAGTCCAGCCTCATGCTACAGTACATGCTGTTGACTCACCAACAGTCCCAATATACAGCCTCATGCTGCAGAATATACGGCCTCATGCTACATAACTAAGCTCAATTTCATGCTGAATAAACTAAATTATTAATGTATCTTAAATAAAAAACTATCTTTTGATAGAGTTTTACTCCAAAAACATTTTATTAAAATAAATTTGATAAAAATAAAACAAATCAGATTTAAATAAAAAAATTGATTAAAATTTTTTTTAAAAATCATTGATTTTTATCAACCCTATTTATAATCACTATGGGGTTTTGAGAAGTATCCAAACATGATTATGGTGATTTTATACAAAAACTGATTCTGTGATAGCTATACTGTAAGACAGTTTTCAAAACCCAGTCTTGGGGTCAAATATATCTCCCTTAAATATATGATGACCCCCCCCCCTCCCATTTTAAAGGAATTGGTTGTTTGTATTTAATCTCATATAAATTGGATTTAAGGGAACTCAAGATATTAGGTTTTACAGAATAATTACAGTGTTTAAAATATATTAATTTCAACCGCTTTTCTTATCATGATTCTATTTTATATGTGTTTGTGGCATATAAGGTATTCTTTGTTCTGATGCTATTTACTGTGCCATAAATCAAAACACTTAAAAGTTAGCATTTTAATACAATAAGTGTAAAAAATAACTTGGTTTAGAGCAGTCTGTTTAATTGTACTTCTTAATCAACTAGGATTATAAGGACACCCAATTCAATATGACTCCGGGCAGATATAAAGGGCTGTGAGGAAGAACATTATGAGTTGAGAAGGAAGAGCCACAGCCCTAGATAAAGATTTGATCAACGAAAACAGTACAAAGCAGTATAGAATAAGAGTTGGAAGGGACCTTGGAGGTCTTCAACCCTGCTTAGGCAGGAAACCCTATACCATTTCAGTGATAGGATGGAGAAAACATCTCAGAAGATATCCTCCCTATTCCTTTGGAAAAGTAAAGGCAGAAGATTGGGAAAGTGCTTTTAGTTTTGCAATATTCTGTTATTGTAACCTGAGAATAAAGGTAATACCAAAACTCATAGTTTTGGTTTCCTGTCTGGACCACTTCATAGGGCAACAGCAGCACAACAACAAAAAAACCCATAAACCAATACCCCACATAACATTAAAAAAGATAAATATAAAATGCAGAAAAAAATGGTGACTGACCACCACAACAGAACAACTAAAGAGGGATCAATTCAACGGGGGTCCCTAATGCCTGGAAGAAAAGCCAGGTCTTAAATGCAAGCAGAGTTGGGGCCAGTCAGGCATCAGCTGGAAGATTGTTCAGAGAACAAGAGTAATTACAGAAAAGGTTGTAGATACTTATTCATATTTAAAAGAAGGAACCTAGAGCATGCCCTCTCCATGTGAGCATGTGGGACAGGCAAATTTTCTTGGGAAAAGGCAGCCCCTCAAGTTTTCTCATGGTACCAATTTCAGTTGTATGAAAACTCCTCTATGTAGCTAACCATAAATCCAATCTACTGTGGAGGATGGGGGCTACCACAGCGGATTTTGAGAAACTCTGTAGAAAGTTCTGGGAAAAAAGCAGGGAAGAAGAAATTTGTTTCTTATTTAACACAGTAATTTACCTTTAATCAGTGACATGGATGGCATATAAATTTAATTTACAATATAAATATAGTAATATGAAAATGCAAATGTATTCCTATACTCAATTTCCCTACCATAGCTTTAAGTAAACAGGAGGTTAAATAGCAAATTGAATACTTGATTTTATGAAAAATATTTGCCTTGATGGAGAAAAATACATTTCCTCTTCTGAAATCTGATTTTTTTTCTTTCCAGCATTGTTACTGATGTTGCAGTTGGTGTGAAGGTATGTAATCAATTTAAATTATAATGTTGTATAATGAAAGCATTGGTCTAAAAATATTTATTTCGAAATTTGTTTAGTATTATCTTGGTGATTGGTTGTCATTCTTTTATCTAGAAACTTCAAGCAACCTAGAAGTTAGTAGAAAACCCCCAAATTATTTATCATAAGCACCAGAATCTAAATGTAATTGCAGCCAGCTATAAAATGAATTAAAACATTGAAAAGCTTGCAGCAAATGAGATGATTGATAGGGAATTTTCACACTTCTAATCCAGAGTTTTTACAATAGTGAGTGGGTTGGTGGGGAAGAATCTCAAGCTAAGCAATATTAGCAACATTCTCAAGACCTTCTGTTTTTATTATTCTTAGAGGCCTTGTCTAGACAGAGCCTTTGCAATTTTTATATCTCAAGTAATGGAATGGTGCTGTAAATATGTATACTCCTTCGCCTGCACAATTTTTCTTGCCCTGTGCTTTTAATACTTAACAGTTCAGACATCTGTTGGTTTACACATTGCATTAAACCATGATTTGTCATGTTTGGTTTTGATGTGGAGTGTAAATCTAGTCAGTATGCTTTTTAATTCATCATTTACATCTGAGAGTGTGTGGACACATGCCCCAAACAATTTTATTCACTAAACAGCTTGGAATATTATTTTATGGACTTAACTTTGGTTTGCTTTTTCTTGATTGGTTAATTTAACTTTGGACTTTATATCTTCTGCAAACTGTTGGTAAACTTTTCTTTCAAAATTTCACTCTGAGTAAGTTAGGATCAAATCCAAGAAATTGTATCACAAGCATTCATATTCCCCATTTTTGAAGACGTTTGTTTCTGAAAACAGAGTTTGAAATACAGTAGAAGCCAAATTGTAAAGATTTTTTTGTTAATAATACTATTATATTAATATTATGAAGGGTTTTTTTGTATCCAAATCAATAGTGTATAATGTAACAACATACCAAAGGAAAGAGAATTTGTAACTCTTGAATACCTTCTAATAAGGCATAAATTGTTAGATTGGGTTCATAACGTAACAACATACCAGAGGAAAGAGAATTTGTAACTGTTGAATACCTTCTAATAAGGCATAAATTGTTGGATTGGGTTCATATAGCATACAAAATCACAAATAAGTAAGCCACATTTTGATTTTATATGATATATGCACTTACCTTTTTAAGTAGGGGTATTCTTGAAGAGTCAAGTTTAATTAGAGTGCGGGTAATAACTTTTGTAATCTTATTTACCTTGAATTAAGGAATTACAGGGTTGTAAAAAGGGATTTTTTAAAATTTGGATTGTAATTTTGATTTTTTAATAAAAAAAAATACTGTCCTTAAACAATGTGTCTCTAAAATTAGAATTTAAGCTGTAGTAAGCAAAATTTAGGCTTGCTATATTGTATGAAAAAAGTGGCCCACATACATTGCTTTCTTTTTCAGTTATATTACATGTATATATCCATTTCTGACCTCCCCTTTAAGCTTACTTTATTTCAGTAGAAACAGAGATGAGAAATGATTGTTATCTTAGAGAAATTGTAATCCTGGTCTACATATAACATAATCCTAATTTAAATAAAAGTTTGATTTGCACAGAATACTGAGCCAAAATACTTCATTGTTTTCTGAAACAAATCATATTGGTGTGATTTACTTATAAGGGTAAACCATATTACATTGTGAGTTACTGAGGAAAAAAAGAAAGCATCACATTATGCTAATACTGGTTGCAGATGAAAGTTTTACATGAGGCGCTAGATTTTTGAAATGAAAATTTTGGTTTTCTGGGGGATTATTCCATTATATTCAGAAGTCTTGAACTGAAAATAGAAACATTCATCGGGAAATCTATATATAAGAGAATGTTTGTAGCTCAGGGTTGAACTGTGGGGAATATCATCAGTATGCTTAGTGTTGCCTAGTTTGGTAATGAAATGACTGCGAAACAACAACCAAACTCAGAGAGCACCAAGGATCCCCACAAATCTAAATAATCTAATTATAAATCTAAATGTATCTAAATAATGCTGTAGAATTTATTGGACAGTTTTAAGTACAAATGAAAGAATTGTCCGTTTTGCCATGTTCAGACAATTGTGAGTAGATGGATTATTTTGTCAACATCATCACTGATAATCATATATTGGTAATGAAAGATAGCCACTTTACTCCATAATCAACAGAGTAATTATGTAATTAATAGTAACTGTTAACTGTAAATCACTTAACATACATGCAAAGTAATAATACTAGAAGAAAGCAAAACATTTTAGCTCCTTTGAAACTAAGAAAGAAGTGAATTAATTGAATAATTCTAAGCTGTTAAATAAGCAATCAAACTAAAAACAAGGGTTCTCCAGCGCGCTGCCTGGAGAATCCAAAAGGACGGGTAGTTCCTCAGTTTGCTTGCTAGACTGGGTGAATGTTTCTTTAAGAAACTTCCTTGGCCACACCTCCCTCGCCCGACTGAGCTCCAGTTCATTCACTCAGTCGAGCGAGAGACTGGGTTTTTTCCTTGGCTCTAGTCACAAACTGTGAAACTACCTTTCTTTTTGGATTTTTTTCGGCTTGTGTTTGGGTGGCTGTAGTACCTTTCTTCAAGGAAAACCATTTAGTTTAATCTTCTTTATGAACTCCTCTAAGCAAAACCATTGGAAGAGTTTTCTATGCTCCAATGAGTTAGATAAACGTGTAAAACATATTTTACAGTAATCTGTGAAGTTTTCAGAGAATTATGGCAGTAGTTCTTTAAGGATATAAATAAATGGGTGTTTGTAAAAAGGAATCTGTGTCAAAACGGTGGATACAATGAGGCAATGAAAGTCTCAGTCCTTTTTAATATAAATGTGATGTATTGAAGCACAGAGACAGGGTTTCAATCACTTGATCAAACATGCCATTTTGACTTTCTTGACACCCTGGTCTCATCCCCAAGACTGATGAGAGTATGGTAAATATAATCATCTAGAGAGTAAATGATCTCTAATCCTTCTTTTGGCCCTTTTTGGAATGAGACAAACTCCTGGAGCTGACTATATATCTGATGTGACAAAGTCAGATTATAGGGGATGGTTGGATTGGTGTTGGTTGCAGGCTTGTTATTGTCACATTTAGCCTAGAATTGTTACCAATCTCTTGCCCTTCTTTTCCCATAATAAATTATCGAAGTTCTGCCTTACAAGTGCACAGCAAGTTTTCCTTATTTATCAGCATAGGAATTAGTGTATGAATGGTAGTTGATTATACTTTATATCATATTCCCCAATGTTTTGTACAAATATGCAGAGATTCCATGTAATCATTGCTATAGATAAAGCCAGATACCTTTTCAAATCAATATTTGACTTTTATATTGATCTCAAGTTTACTTTCTATACAAATTAGTTGAAAACTGGAAAACACAATCTGCTAAATTTTAATATTTTTGTGGCATTGGAAAAAGTGGCAAGGAAAAGGTCTACAGTGTAGAAGTGTACACTAAAGGAGAATCAATGACTCAATTATATTGCAAGAAGATTATTTAAATGGTTTCCAAAAATGTTGAAAAGTTTACTACAAAAGTTTTTACACTGTCCTTAAATAGCATTTTAAGAGACAGTTGTAATTGTCAATATAACCTTCGTTACATAGATGGGAACTATTTTAAAATATAATGGCAACTCAATATGTTCATAGAATTGAGGCTAACAAAAACAGTTTAGTTTTCTGTAAAGCTAAGTGAAGGTTATCAAATATTCCAATCTTAAATTTTGAGTAAATCTTAATCAATTAAACCTTCAGGATTTATTAAAAACATTATCTTTCAAACCAATAGTTGAATTCACATGAGGAAATATGCTCATGTATGGAGCCTAATAAGTTGTTGTGCCTCAGCTTCGGATTCCCAGAGAATGTGACACACACCAAGCTTTGCAAACACTATTTAATTCCAAGCAAACCCCTTCAAGAATGCAGGCTTCCATGCAAAGGGCCCTTATCAAAGTTATTAAGAACAAAGTCCGACAAAGGTTGGCAACCAGCCCAGAAAACCAGATACGAGAAGTCGCTCGCTTTCCAAGATGCTCTGTAGTAATGAGACGTTGTTTCTAGCAAGAAAGCACTAGTATGCGACTTAAATAAGCTAAGGGAGTGGCCAATTATCCACAAGCCCTACTCTCGAGTAAGCCTCTTCCTCCTGAGTAGCCACTCCTGTCTTTTGGCAGCCCTGCTTGCCCGAGCATTGAGGAGAGGCTCCTCCACTACTGGAAGGAACCTCTGAAGGTTCTGAAGGCCTTGGCTGAGTCTCTGCCTCTGGCATCACATCTTCTTCGGCCTCCTTGTTGTCCGACACAAGCGCCGGCTGATGATCCGACACCACACAGCCTCTTCGTCATCGGGATCAGCCATGATCCGTGCAGGCAGCCCACAACATAAGTTGACCCTTGTGTATGGAAACTGTTACATCTCTGATCCTATCCAGGTGTGGAAATTCAGCAGAGTTGGACTTAGTATATGGATGGAAGACGGTTAGGGAATTGGGCTGAAGGCCTCATTGGGATGTCAAAAAACTTCCTAGAAGAAAGCAACATAGAACTATTTCCATGTTGTAGTGAAGATAATTGTGCAAATATTCAGTTGCTCATACAGAAGTTGAGCTCAACTGAAAGAATTCGTTAGTTTCCTTGTGAATATAGCAAAGATTGAAAATCAAATGTTACACATGAAAATAGTTTCCTGCTTTGTCCATCCTTTGACAAACCAGGGTTCAAAGACAGGCTGTTACTACTTCTGATTCTTATTATATGCTTTGCACAATTAATTAACCTGAAAAGGAGTGTGCATATTTAACAAAAGTAATTCAGTCAAGATAAAACAATTGCTATTGTCTAATAATAACATATCAGATCAGGGAAAATATATGAATCACTTTTTCAACAACTTAGTGTCTCCTGTTAAATTAAGTAGCCCTAGCTTGTAGGGAATGATGCTTTTGGATATGTCTTCATTGCACGATGTGCAAATGGAACCAATAAGTTGCTCTGCCTATTGTTCAGCTGAAGTGTTATTTATTTTTATGAACATGTTAAAAACAATGCAATAAAGTAGGTGGGAATACAAGTGTGGAATATGGCAGTTAAGTGGGAATGAATATTAACATAATCCTAACACTATCAATTAAGAATACAGGTTGTCTTCAATTTATGGTCACGATTGAACCGGAATTTCAATCACTAAGCATGGTCATTAAGCAAGTATCATGTGACTGAATCCTGTTTACTTCAGTTAAGTGAATCACACAAATCCAGCTTCCCCAATTGACTTAGCTTGTCAAAAGTTGACAGGGTAGATCACAAATCTACAAATATGAGCCAGTTGCTGAGTGCCCACAAATATGAGCCAGTTGCTGAGTGCCCAAATTGCAATCAGGTGACCATAGAATCGATGTGATGCTCATAATTGAAGGAAGTAAGTCACTTTCTCTAAGGCTGTAATTATAAGTTGAGGACTACCTCAAAGAGCCCTTTTATTTCAATATTTTGCATTATATATTGGCCAACAGATTCTTTTGGAAGTTCATAATCATGAACAAGAAAATGACAACCATGTGACTTTACAGTCCTCTAGTGTGCTGAGCAAAGAATCCAAAGAACGTGTTAACTCCGCCTTTCTGCCCAGAGACCAAGTCCTTTTAAACTTTGCAGCCCCCCCTCTTGTCTGTGTCCCAGTTTTGACTCAGTCTGAGCCCAAGAGAGACACATTTTAGGAAGAGTCCTCACAGCAAAAAGGCAGAGTTAAATTTTTCGAATTCTCAGTGGTTTTTCAGCAATGACGAGGTTCTTGGGCAAGCAATACATACAGCTATTAATTTAATTATTAATAATCCTATTCTTTACCCTTTTTGTTTCTTCTTGTTTTTAATGTTTTATTTTTAATGTTGCAAACAGTTTGTAAATTTCCCAGAATTACTGAGAATTAGGCAGTATATAAATTTAAATAATATTAATAATAAAAATCCTCCAGTGTCTTGATAGTTATCATCATGTTTTATGGCATCAACCTTTGTAGTTTAATGATGCATTTGGTAAAGAAATACTTCTTTTATCTGTTTCTACCTATATTTTGTTTTAGTGAGTTGTTTCTTGAAGAGAGGAAGAAAGCTCCTCTTTATTCATATTGTATATACAAATGTATGCTTTTATATCCCAGTATGATGTCTTCCTTCTTTACTTTAGCTCCAAAATCAAAACACTAAAATGCTGTAGTCATTTTTGGAAGGGAAAGCTTTTCTAACCTCCTAATCAGTTTGTATAACCAGTGCTTCATATGGTCTTAGTTTGCTTTTGAGACTTACTTACTTACTTACGTACTTATTTATTTATTTATTTATTCTGTACCCTGCCTTATTTTTACAGATAACTCAAGGCAGCGAACATATCCAACACACTCTCCTCTTCCTCCTACTTTCCCCACAATGAAAGCCCTGTGAGATGAGTTGGGCCAAGAGGGCAGTGACTGGCCTATAGTTACCGAGGCCGTTTTTTATGACTCAGGCAGGAATTGAATTCACAGTTCCTATTTTCTATCTGGTTCCTTAGCCACTAGACTTTTTTTCTTGATTTTTGCAGCTTTAAATTGGAAATATGGAATTTCTATGGGTTAAATCTGACCTCAGTTCTTGACTCTTTCAAAATCTCTGTAAAATGGTAGTTTTTAAAACTTCCCCCGTTTTCCTTTGCCATGAAAATCAAAGGAAGATGAAGATACAGTGATGCTTAAAAGTTTCAGAACCCTTTTGAATTTTCAATATTTTTGCATAAATATGATCTAAAATGTGAGAAGTTCTCCATACAAACCCTAAAACAAGATAAAGAGAACCCAATTAAAAATTGAATCAAAAATATTATACTTGTTCATTTACTTATTGAGGAAAATGATCCAAATCCACATATTTGCATAGTGCAAAAAGTATGTGAAACTCTAGAATTACTTAAACTGTAGAATTACTTAAACTTTTTCTGAAGAAGAAATTAGAGTCATGTGTTTCAATCAATGGGATGATAATTGATTATGAATATGAGTGTACCGCTCCATAGTGCTTTACAGCACTCTGAACAGTTAATGCCAACATATTGCCCCCAACCATCTGGGTCCTCATTTTACCAACCTTGAAGGATGGGTCAGCTTTGAGCCGGTCAGGATCAAACTCCTGGCTGTGGGCAGAGTTTGTCTGCAATACTGTATTCTAACATTCTAAGCATTGTACCTCCACAGCTCAGTCTGATGTTCACAACACAGATATTTGGAAGTGTGGCATGGCTCAAGTAGAGGAAATGTCTGTGGACTACGAAAAACAGTTATTAATACCCACCAGTTTAGAAAAGATTACAAAACTAATAAAAGATTACAAAACTCCAAAAGAATTTGAACTCCACCAGTATCCAAATGGAACATTGCTGCCCATCTATAGTTTATGAAAGATGAGAAGAAATATATCTTATGGTACACATATTAACGGCAGCGAGGTTGATATTTACACAAAATTGGAAATGTAGAGAGAACCTACAGGAGGTAGAAATAATCAACAAAATATTGACCTGTGCAGAAATGGACAGGTTAACAATGGAGCTGAAAGATGAAGATGAATTGGAATTCTGTGTAACCTGGAATACATTTTATAAATGGCTAGAGAAAAGGAGGAATGTAGGGATAGAGAATTAGAAAAAGCGTGAAGAAACTGAAGCGTGATTGTACAAAAAGTATATATGGAATATGCATGATATTATATTGTAATATACACGAAAGAAAAAGTTAGAAAAGTATGTACCAGACAAATCGCACCAAGTCTAATGTTTTTAAAATGTATATTCAATAAAATTATTTTTTTTAAAAAAAAGACGACTTGGATAAGCCTGAAAGCTATTGGAAGAATTTTCTGTGTCCGGATGAAACCAAAATAGAATTCTTGGGCTTGAATGAAAAGTTTTCTTTTTGGTGAAAGGCAAGCACTGCATTCCAGCAGAAGAACCTTCTCCTATCTGTGAAACGTGGTAGCATTATCATGCTTTGGGGCCTTCTTTGCTCCCTTTGGACCAGGACAGCTTGTCCTCATTGGTAGAACTATGAATTCTGAATTGTATTAGCAAGTTCTACAGGAAAGTGTCAGGGTATCTGTCTGCGAATTAATACTCAAGAGAAACTGAGTCTTTCAACAAGACAAGCAAAAAATGGGTTATAGCAGAAGAAATTCATTTTCACCATTTTCCTCAATAAATCGGTGAATAAGTATTCTCTTGACTCATTTGTTTAATTTGGTTTTCTCTCTGCCTAATTATAGAACTAGTGTGAAGAACAATTAACCTTTTAAGACATATTTATGCAGAAATATTGAAAAATGTTGAAATACTGAAAATTCAAAAGGGTTTGCAAACTTAAAAAACATTGTATATCTATAGCTTCAAGGGTCTCCACTACTTTGGAAATACTGTCCTGATAATTTAGTTGCTTCTCATTTTTCAAATGGGTTGTTTGTAATTTAGATCTCTTATCTGCTAGTTTCATGGGGATTTGGATAAGTAACTTTTGTTTTAGTCTCACCTGAAGAGATTATTGTAACTGAATAAAAAATAGATGTAAATAAGTTAATATCTTCTAAACAGACACCTGAAAGTTTAGTGCAAAAATAGTGATAACTCTCTAAATAGTTTCCTTGCTTTAGATTTTCATTTAATGTCATTTTGACATTATTAATACCAATTTTGTATTTTTAGATGGCAAACTGCTTATTGTTTCTTTCTTTCTTAGAGAGGATCTGACGAACTTCTTTCAGGCAGTGTACTCAATAGCCCGAACTCTAATATGAGCAGCATAGTAGTTACTGGTAAGTGATGCATTTTAAAGGATCATTGTTATTTGAATATCAAAATATATCCATCTTGCAGAATAGATTAAAATATATGGCAGAAAGATTGTTCATAATTCCATTTGAATAATGACACACTAAACTTTAAAATCAAAACAAAACCACCAATAAATGCCTGAACTAAACTCATGTGATGTGTGTGTGTGTGTGTGTGTGTGTGTGTATAAATAAATAAATTGGAAAATCTTTTCATTCTGTATGTTTTTAACAAATGGAAGTTTCTTCAACAATCTACTGTATTTTTCAGGGTAAAAGACGCAGCAGAGTATAAGCCGCAGCTTAGTTTTGGGGGAGGAAAATAGGAAAAAATCTGCCTACCAGGTATTCATCTGGCTAACGTCCTTAGTTTGGTCAGCTTCATCACATTAGTTTGCTGGTTTTGAGCGTGTACGCTTTTTATCCCCTGCTTGGGGATAAAAAACAGTTTCTAAAGCTCTTCTTTGGAGAGAGAAGCAATGAGAAAAGCAGGCAAAGCACGGAGATCGCTTCACTTGCTAACGCCTTGTTAAGGCTGAAAAAAAGCTAAAGTACAGCTGAGAGTTGGCAGGAGCAGGCAAAGCACGGAAGATCGCTTCACTGAAAAAAGCTTCTAAAACACAGCTGAGATTCGGAAGGAGTAGGCAAAGACCAGAAGACTCGTTAGCACCTCGTTAGGGCTGAAAAAAAGCTTTGAAAAAGCTACATTCGGAGTATTAGATGCACACAAATTTTCAGCCTCTTTTAGGGGGGGAAAATGCGTCTTATACTCTGAAAAATATGGTACTTGAAATTATATTATCTTATTCTTCCTTTGCCACAGCCTGACCTACAGTTGTTATTTAGCTACAATATTCAGGTAGTCCTTGACTTACAACAGTTCATTTAGTGACTATTTGAAGTTACAATGGCACTGAAAAAAGTGATTTATGACTGTTTTTCACACTTAAGACCATTGCAGCATTCCCATGGTCATGTGATCAAAAGTCAGATGCTTGGTAACTGAATCATATTTATGGCAGTTGCCATGTCCCAGTGTCATGTGATAACCTTTTAAAACCCTCTGACAATTAAAGTCCAATGGGGAAGCCAGATTCATTTAACAATCCTTCTACTAATTTAATAACTGCAGTGATTCACTTAACAACTGTCAAGAACAGCTGTAAAATGGGATAAAATTCACTTAACAACAGAAATTTTGGGCTCAGTTGCAGTTGTAAGTCAAGAACTACCTGTATTACAGAAAATTAATACTGAAATTTTCCTATTTTCCTTCACCCTCTTCAGACCTGTTAGTCTTGTATCCCTTTTATTGCAGTATTTCTGTTCTACTTTTTCTGCACATACAAGAATATCCTAAATGTGCAATAAAAAATGTATGCCTTATACTATGCCCTTGACTAATTATGTAAGTTTTGCAAATAATGTTAAAAGGACAAGTTCCCAGCCTTTTCATACTTGGATAATCTCTTTCTTGAGCATCTGGCAACTGCAGTCAATGTGTTGCACAGTGTTTTCCTTAATTATACATTAATTTCCTTAATTATACATTAAGGTATCCTTTCATTTTATTTGGTGCTTCTATTTATCCTAAATTTGACAGGTAGTATTAGAATTTCTTTTAGTTTTTAAGTTATCCTGAGACTTTTTGTGAGAAAGTGGTAATATACAAATGAATTGAAACTAGAATGAAGAGAAGATATTCTGGGAAGGCATGCTTACAATAAGTAGGTAATCTTTGATTGATTGGACAATGACCTGGGCAGGGATACCTGTTTCATTCTGTTTTTATATGTTGGGATTATGTGCTATTTTTTTATGTGTGTGTGTACTTTCAAGTCAGGGATGACCTCTGACGACTGCCTAGACAAGGCCCTGTAATTTTCTTGCCAAGATTTCAAAACTAGTTTGACATTGCCAGCTTCCTAAAACTGAGTGTGTGTGACTGGCCCAAGGTCACCCAGTTAGTGTCTTGCCTAAGACAGAACAAGAACTCATGGTTTCTCACCTGGTGGCTTAAGCTCTACACTAAATTGCCTCTCTAATATGCTAGCATTAGATTCTGTTAAAGTTTTATATTAATAGTAAGCACCAAATAAATGACTGCCAGAATAATCATGATCCAGAGGTATTTACATTAAACTTTACATTACATTGAAATAACAACAGTGGACAGTAATATCATTACACAGACCCTAAATATATTTAATGGCATCCTGGTATCTGCTGCAAGTATGTAAGCTAGAGGTTTCATTGTGGCTTCTTAGTTGATTTGTGTGTAATAAAGTTGTGAATGATAAAAACACACACACACACACGTATACCCATTGCTTTGATATACTTCTAATGTCTCAAATGATCATTCAAAATCAAACACAATCAAAAGCTTTGGAATAATCTATAAAACAGAAGTTGTGTTCTTTTTAATATTTTCTTGCTGTTTCTGTCATCCACCTAATATTAAATTACATGATTTTGTTCTGCCATATTTTTCCCATTGTGAAAATATGGGAGAACAAAATTGGAAATGATATATTTCCCAAACAATTGCCATTTCTCTCTCTCCATATAGGGCTGTAATCTTTTAGGATTTTCAACATTTTCTTGTTGGCATGTGGTATTAGGACTATTTTAATTAAAACGTTATTTTAAATCTGGCTTTGTATGGGTTAGGTGTAGATAGATATTTTCCAGTCTTGGGTTTAAAAAAAATGTTTTTTTACATTGGTTTGCAAAGAGCTGTCATGATTTTTCACACTGGCCTCCTTTAAGAGCTTTATGGAGATTTGATCAGCCCTGGAGTTTTCCCATACAGGTAGTTCTCAGCGACTACAATCCCAACACTCCATGCTGCCATTGTTAAGCAAGAATTGTGGTTTGATAATTGGTGAGAGACCCAGATAAGGAGCGTGGGGTGCTTCGGGGTGTTGGGAGGGGCCCTGGCAGGCCATTAATGAGTTGAGGGAGTGCTGCAGAATGGTGCAAATGCAAGGAGGGAAGCAAAAGAAGCTGCACCACCTTCTGAAAGTTTCAACCACCCCAGCAGTGTGCTCCAGGAAGCACCAAAACTCCAGGAAATTTCCACAATGGAGTGTTAAGCAGCCGCCCCTAAAAAAGTGCCAAGCAAGTAGGAAGCCTCCGCAACTCAGCAAAAGGCGCTGTATCCAGGAAAGTATCAATGCCTAAAAAGTCTTCATAATGGGGGCCAAGGCAGGAAATGCCAAACCCCAGGAAGCTCAACAGCATTGCTCCCTCCTTGTCTCCTTTGCTCACACAAATGCACTGGTTTCCTTCCCTCTTATGCCCTGTGCCTTCCTTCCCTCCTTTGCTAACATGGACCATGGCCGCCTTCTACCTTAGTATACTCACATGCTTTGTGCTTTGTTGCAGCTCTGGGAGGAATGACAAAGCCTCACGAACAGCCAGCAACTTCCAAACAGAGCTCCAAAGTGTATTAAAAGCACCCCTGTAGAGTCTCTGGAAGACACTCTAAAGCACGGGTGTCAAACTCGATTGTGTCCTCTGACGTATCATGATGATTTTTGCCTTTGTGGAGCCAGGGCGGATGTAGCCTGCACATGACACATCCGACCCATGGGCCACCAGTTTGACACCCCTTCTCTAAAGAGAAAGGCAGGGAAGGAGAGTGCATTGTGAGCGAAGGAGGCAAGGAGGTTGCAGTTCATGTGACTTGTGACCTCTCCTGCCAGCTTCCCCATTGATTTTATTTCTGGGAAGCCAGCAAGGAAAGTTGCAAATGGTGATCATGTGATTATGGGGTGTTTGGCAACTGGTTGTAAGTGAGAACAGATTGCCAAACACCCAAATTGCAATAATATGAATATAGAGGTGCTGCCACAGTTATTACTTTGGCCATAGATCATTGTTCAGCACTGTTATAATTTTGAATGGTTGCTAAATAAATGGTTGCTAAACAAACATAAGCCAAGGACTCGTTGTATGTTAGTTCTTTTATAGCCCATCTGACTTCATCTTCAAGTTCACCAAATTCTTGAATACAATCTCATCTGGGTTAGTCACCTTGTATAAGTTTTTCATGTTGTCCTTCTATGTACATGATCACATTAACAATTTAATGTGATAAAATCCTTTCCATTGTTCCTTATTAAATTGAAAGTTTGAAGTGTTCCCATGATTGCTATAAACAAAATACTCTCTGTTCTTCCTTTCTTACTCTGTCTACATTTCTGAGTTCAGACATATATCTTTCTCACCTGTTGTTGGAAATTTGCATTAAGCTTCCTAGTTTTCCCAAGAGTTCCTCTGACTTTTGCCAAATCTCAGTTTGAGGAACCATAGTGTATCCTCAGTTAGTAGACAGTGGGATGACCAGATTAGCTATAGTATAAGTGGGATTTAGGCCAAAGAATATGCAGTCACAGATCACTAGTGGCAGTGTCATTAGGATGTGGTGAACTGTGGAGAACAATGCAGTTCTACCAAATGCCCCAGAAATCCAGTGACAGCACTTTTAAAATTGCAGTCCATCTTCCTGACTGCAGGCAACAATGCATGTTGGCATAGACCCAAGGTGAAATAAATCAGATGAGATTATGACCAAGCATCCACAAGTGAGGTCTCAGCAATTCTATCAACTGTGGCATCATGAGGAAGGGTAATAACACTATTTTAAGATCAGTTTCATAGTTTATCAAGTGTTAGAAAAGGAGGTGGGTCTTATTTCACTGTTAGTCTTCAGAGGGAAGCTAAATTGTATCTAACATCAGTATGCTTTAGTTCTAGATTCCTTCAGGAACAGTTGGGTCTAAGTAATTTACAGGTCCTGATTTATGTATTGGTTACACTAATTACTAAATACTAACAAAATGGTGATAACAAAATGGGTCTGTGGTTTTTGCTCTAGTATACTGCCAGAGAATTGAATATGTATTTTTGATAATTTCTATTGTGAAAAGAGCAAAGACCAAAATTCAGTTACTTATTTCAAAAGTTTACAGTGCTTGAACTATTCACATATTTTGTTATTCTGAAGAGTACTATAATTCCAGATGACAAATTATTTTTGAAAGGGCTCTCAGTCCAAAAAGGGTAATGCCTATGTCTCTTTTGAATTAAAGTTGATATAATAGTAATGGCAGTAGTAATTTCTAATAGCAGAAAAACAGTTCAAATAGATTATGCTTGGATTTTTTGTGTGAAAAAAGAGAAGTTTATAGAAGTTAAAATTTTGCAACTTCTATCATCATGGAAGAGAACTGAAGCTTCATGCAGCCTGAGCATATTGTTTACTGGCAATTTATTTGCTATTTATAGTAAAACACTCTTCAGGTGTCACCTCAGCTTTTTTAACTCAATTGACAAATCTGTAGTTATTCTGGTAACAAGCAATCAGAAAAAATACCAGATTTTTGCTGTTTTCCTTAATTTGCAACCTTATTTTTCATTCTTTTCCCTTCAGAGCATCAGAATATATTTTTAAAGGTTGTAATGTTTTCCTTTCTTACCTTGTTTGGAAGAGAACCAAGTAATCATTTCTATTTGAAAGTTAAATGTTGTTTGCATGTTTATATTTATGTTTGGTCTTTATAAATATTTGTATCAATTGTAATTAACTGGTATTGCAATAGAATGATAGAATCTACAGTACTGAGTGGACTGTAATTGAGATGGTTATTAGGGAGCTTGCAAAAACCGGTCTAAGAAGCCATCTGCTGCTGTATATTCAGGACATTATTGGAGAGGAGCTAAGAGGAGGAAGTCGGACCACTTTTTTATTTAATTTAGCAAATCTGCCAGGCCATTCAACTCCAACATGTTTCACAGATGGGAAAAGGTTTTTATGCTGGAATGCAATGTTTGCCTTTTGCCAACACTTTTCATTCAAAGCCCCTAAGTTCTATTTTGGTCTCATCTGTCCACAGAGCATTCTTCCAATAGCCTTGTGGCTTATCAATTAGTCTTTTACAAATTGTAAATAGGAAGCAGTGTTCTTTTCAGAACATTGTATAACCATTATTTTCTCTTTTTTTTCTGCTGGTATTAATTGTAAAAGAAGGAGTGGCAGAAGCTGGAGGCAGAATCAAAAGACGAATCAGCCTAGAATCTCTATATAGCCACAAGTGAACTGCCCC
The DNA here is from genome assembly GCA_030761175.1 of Masticophis lateralis. Classification (NCBI taxonomy): domain Eukaryota; kingdom Metazoa; phylum Chordata; class Lepidosauria; order Squamata; family Colubridae; genus Masticophis; species Masticophis lateralis. The sequence goes on from JAUDYJ010000003.1 coordinate 129,857,457, forward strand.
TGAATTCCATGGAGCTCTTATTTAGCTCCTAGATGCTAACTCTTAGTTGAGAAGATTCCTGTGCATAAGTACAAGTAGCAATAAATCAGTTTAATTGGACTTTCATGTGGACCTGATCATTTTGGCTGACATTAAATTTTCTTTGTATCTTATCAGAAAATAAGGGTGATTAGGAAAATAATTTTACTGATTTACTAGTATTTTTGAATAATACCCATAAACATTTCTTAGGGTCCACCAGACAGTAATTTTAAAACTTGCTATCTGCCCTGGAAATTGTTGGTTGTATGTATAATTTTTGACCTGACAGTAGAGATCACCTGGTTTTTCCAATTTTCATAAAGACTTTGGGAATTGGCAGTGCCAGGTTATAACAGCTGCCTAATTAGAAAATCTCTCTCCATTCTCCACTGCAGTGGAGATAGCATCCAGGAATGGGTTGTCCTTGTCTGTTAGCCAATAGGACTGAGTCTGATGAAACTGTGAGGACACGCCTACCCCAATGGTCCCTAGCTTTTGACTCAGTCCTAGCTAAAGATAGACATTCTTTTAATTAGGGCAACCTATTCCTAGATACCATTCCACTTCTTTGACAGCTATACCTCCAACGTGTTAGCTCCTTTGAATTTGACAGCTGTACCACCAATTGATTCCTGCGTAAATAGTTTTTAGCTCAAGCCCGGTGAGGGCTGCTCTGTGGCAGTCAGTGATCCTGACAAGGCAACCAGTTGAGCATTGCTCGCAGAGTCAGCTGGGGCAGTAGCGAAGCAGACAGTGCTTCCCCGCTTTGCAGCAGCGAGAGCTTCAACGCTCTGCCGCTTACAGAGGGCGACAGGCGGACTGGTAAGCCTTGGACTGTTGTTTGACAGCCACTGTCCCTCCCGGAAAGAGCCCTGAGGATAGAGTCCCTGCCCGACTGCTGGGCGTTATCTCTGTTGTTGCCTGCCGCCATCTCCACAGCAGAGCCCTTGCGGTGTATCTGCATGGCGGAAAATTCAAAATGGAAGCCACAGTTGCTGCTTTAAGCTGAGAAGCCACTTTGACAAGCAAAAGCTTGGGCAGAGCTAGGAAAGGGAGAGATGCTTTGGGGGCCTCGGGGTCAAGGCCCGCAAGCCTGAAGGCAGCAGCAAAGCTCCTCAAAAGCTCCAAGACCTTGGTTTGCACCTCCAAGGCTGTGGAGCAAGAGGATACCAGGCGCCAGAAAGCCATCAAGAGAGAGTTAGCCAAGGCTTTAAAGGCTGCTGACTGCAGGAGAGAGCCTCAAGCCTCCCATCAGGCCATTTCCTGCCAAAATGCAGGGCAACCGTTGGGTCGGCCTGAGGCCTGTGACAGCCGACCTCCACAGGCTCTATTCCCAGATGGTGCTGAAGAGCAACATTTACAGGCTGATTGCAATTTGCCCAGCAATAGTGAGTCACAGACTGGCTCATGTCCAGACCATTTTTCTGCCTTATCTCCCTGGCAACAGCCTTCAAGACTAAGGGTTTCATCTATTGAGGCAAGCTTTACCCCGACTTCAGCAGGAAACCGCTCAGGGGAGCCTCAGGCATTCCAATTTCCTTTGAACATGGAAGCCTTAATATCAGAGGCTACAAAGCAAGGAATAGCAACCAGCTTGCAGCAAAGCCAGAGAACTGCTTCTGTCAGATCTGACCATTCCTTACCTCTAGATCTCCTTCTAGGGCCCTTGGCTTCAGGGGAATTCTTACCATTGCAAGAGCCATATTCCCCTGCTTCCTCCAATCAGTCTTCTGAGGAAGAGATGCCCAGGGAGTTAGACTTGTCAGAGGATGAGGGCTTAACACCTGACCAACTGGCCTTCGCTGGCCATTTCCGGCCAGCCTTGTTCAAATGCTTACTGTACAAGGCCAGAAACAGGGCTCACCAAGCAGGTCACTTGCTGGCTCAGAAGCCACTACCAAGCACATTGGCGCCTGTGGGCTCACTGTTTTTGGAACCGACAGCAAGGGCCAAGATGGTACCTTCGCCCAGATTATTTTTAGACATGGTGCAGAGGCAGAAGGCCTCTCCTGGGGCAGGAGCAAATCCCAGCATCCTGGACATTCTACAATATGGGCCCAGACTTGTCCAAAGCACTGCAGGTGAATGCAGTGGATGCCCCGGTGGCAGCGTTGGCCGTGCCATCCATAATGGCGGATTCACCAGAGTATAGCCTCCGGCTCAAGGACAGACATCAGAACAGTTCCTCAGGGAGGCCCACCAAGCCTCTGTGGGCCACCAAGCCGCTGTTTGGGCTATGAAAGTATGCACAGTGGCTTCCTTTTTTAATAGGATGTCCTTAATTTGGTTGCAACAACTACAAGACAGATTTCTGGCAGCAGATGTACGGTCTCTGGAAGAGGCTTGCCATGCGGCTACATGGTCCTCCCCATCCCCTTTCATCAAGCACTATAAACTGGATAGCTACATCTTAGCTGAGGCTGCCTTTGGTAGATGGGTCTTCCAAAGGGTGCATGTGGATGGGGGGACCTCAGACCAGGCTGCGGCCCACCCGTGAGGACACAACTGCTTTGGTATGTCCCATTCTTGGATGCTATCTTCACTGCAATGGGGAAGGGGCGTTGGTCTTACCTGATACGCTCCTTGTTGAGTGGAGATAACATCCAGCCCCACCCTGATGCCGGGCTGGCCCTCGGTCCATCGGGGGAAGAACTTCTGACCATGGCACATAGGGTCTATCTCTATGCCTTTGCCAAAAGCTGGGACCGTTGGGGTAGGCGTGTCCTCACAGCTTTGACAGACTCAGTCCTATTGGCTAGCAGACGAGGACAACCCATTCCTGGATGCTATCTCCACTCAACGAGAAGAAGCGTATCAGGTAAGACCAACTCCCCTTTTCTCTCTTTTTTTTAATTACTTTTTGTTACCTTTTGAAACTGAACAAAAATGTCACTAAAATCCTTCTTATTTGACTTTAGGTGAGGAAAGTGAAAGGATTGTTTGAGATTGATGATTGATGATAAGTTATCAATAATAAATTCAAGCTCAAACTCAAAAAGGCGATCTCACTAATAGGTGACCCCTTTGTTTTTCCTGAGATATAAAATAATCTGACCATTGTTGGCTAGATTTTGGAGACAGTGGGAAAAATACATACTAAAGTTAGATACTGATAAATTAACTAGATCTAGAGAATTTTTTAATAGATAACAATTTATTTATTTATTTATTTATCTATCTATCTTTTATTTATTTATTTATTTATTTATTTATTTATTTATTTATTTATTTATTTATTTATTTATTTAAATTTACTGCCCTACTCCCGAAGGACTTAGGGCGGTGAACAGTCAGATGAAATGCATATAATGCGAATGTTAAAAAACATTTAGAATATAATAAATATTTTGGCCCAATTGTTTAAAACACCCAATTTAGGATAGATTTGAAACAATTTAAAAAGGGAAAATTAGGCCAGGCCCGCCTGCTTAAATAAGAATGCTTTAAGGGCACGGCGGAAAGTGCGCAGATCCAGGATCCTCCGTAATTCCAGTGGGAGCTCGTTCCAGATGGTAGGAGAAGGCTTTCCCCCTGGGGGCCACCAGTTGACATTGTTTGACCGACGGCACCCCGAGAAGCCCCTTGCTATGGGAGCATACTGGTTGGTGAGAGGTTACTGGTGGCAGAAGATGGTCTCGTAAATACCCTGATCCTATGCCATTCTGGACCAGTTGGAGCCTCCGGGTGCTCCTCAAGGGGAGGCCCATGTAGAGAGCATTGCAGTAGTCCAGGCGGGAAGTGATGATAGCATGAGTGATTTAGAGTGGGGCCTGAGACCAATAGTCATAATTCCCATTTTTTTAAAAAAGTATAATAATTAAGCAAACTATAACTATAAATACAACTAGTCCTCGACTTACAACAGTTCATTTAGTGATAGTTTGAAGTTGACACTGAAAAAAATGACTTACGCTTACAGTCATTGCCACATCTCCAGGGTCCTGTGGTCAAAATTTGGTTGCTTGGCAACTGACTCATATTTATACCGATTGTAGTGTCCTAGGGTTATGTTATCACCTTTTGTAACCTTCCACAAACAAAGTCAATGGGGCAGCCAGATTCACTTAACAACATGTTAATAACTTAACTGCAGTTATTCACTTAACTGTGACAAGAAAGGTGGTAAAATGTGGCAAAACTCACTTAACTGTCTCATTAGCAACATAAATTTTGGATACAATTGTCCTAAGTCGAGGACAACTAGTACATTAGTTTGCTTATTACAGTTAGCTCTATGCTTGACATGTAGACTAAGATACAAAAGCATTAGCTAGAACAAGAAAAGCAGAGGAGTAGGTAGAATTTGGAGAAACCAATCTGCTATCAACCAAGGCTTAACAATATTACATTTAACGGAGAATTACACTTGTCACTTCACAGTCTCCTTGTATTTGGATTTTATAAGTTTTAAAATCACCTTTTGATTTCATCTCTTGAATAAAACTGGAGAAACTGAAAGCAACCATGATGGATTATCACCTATTACTTCCTATTTGAGCCTTTCATGATGTCTTTGAAAATCAGAGGTAACCCCCAAAGCTATATATCAAATGCTATGTCAACTTGAGAGGTAATCAAACAAGATTGTAAGTTACCTCTGCTTTTGTTTAACTTTTGTATAAATGACATAGTAGGTTACTTAGATGGGACTTTTATTCTCCAAAGTTGATAGAGCCATTTATATCCATCCTTCTGTATGCATTTCTAGAAATCCCTATAAGTCTTAGAAGAATTCTACAAGTCCTTGAGAATTTTGCAGGGAGAATTATTTGTAAATAAATAAGATAAAAGCTAAAAATATGAGTTTTGTTTGGAGTTTGGAGAATACTGCTGTCATATAAATGTACATCCATCTGAGTAGGTCATGTGCTGTCTGTACCTCTAATAGTAGGAAGACACATACATCAGTACTATTGTTGCTCAAAATGCTTTAAGAATTAGCAGAATTCCTAAAATGTTTATAATCAAAATATAATTATTATTGGAAAGGTGTTGAGTCTAATTGACATATTTCAAATATGTTTTGGTTTATTGATTGGTAACAGAGGTGACATAAGCCTAAAGGGGGAGGGTTTGGAGTTCCCCTAATTATGCGAATTCTAATAACATTTAATCAATATAGCAAACAGTTTTACAGGCTATGGCAAAATATATGTTAATGAGTTTCACATGGTGAAACAATGTATGGAAACTTTTGGAAAAAGTGGAAACAAAGTTGACTATCCATATTTAATCTTTAATTAAGATTGATCTTGGCCATAAAGTTTTATTGATGTCAAAAGTAAGTAGTGGCCTATATGGTTATGTTAGAGAGCTAGAAGTTCTTGAAATTAGAAGAGTCTTCAATCTGGTAATATTTTTCCTGTAGTTAACCTTGACAGAAAATACAGTATATGAGAATTTTTGTCTTGGAGTATCTGGGCCTTCAAGGTGACTATCAAACAGTCCCTTTCTTTTGATCATATTATGAAAACATCCAAAAATATTCCACCCTTCCCTTTAAGAGGCTGATTAGATACACTGATAAATTTTATATCTTTGTACTTTTTTCTGGTTATAATTTTACTCTAGCATACAATATTTACAAGCTTGTAAATATATTGGGAATTGACTGCTAATGAGAATTAAGATTTGTCAAAATCCTCAGTTATATAATTGCATTGTTGTATTTCTGTCCCGTTATGCTTCGTTTTCTACTCACCTTGTTTGGCAGTTTTAATGATAAAGCTTATTAGCATATTATATTAGCATTTCATTACTTTTTAAATTCTTTTTATAGCATAGAATACATATAGTAATAAATTATTGATATTTTAACGCTGTACATAGTTTTAATATCAACTATAACTATAATCATAATTTAGTTAATAAGTTACTTTACATTCATTTAGACTGAAAAAATGATTTAAATGTTTTTATACTGTATTAAACTGTGTATATACAGTAAATATACTGGTGTGTGTGTGTGTGTGTGAAAATAAGACTAGGTTTTATATTAATTTTTGCTCCAAATGACCCATTAGGGCTTATTTTTCTGTTAGGGCTTATTTTTGGGAAAATACAGTACTAAAATGTGTCTGTCTGGGTGACGTTCTTAACTGGGGCTTATTGTTAGGGTAGGGCTTATATTACGACATCCAGAAAAATCATGCTAGGGCTTATTTTCCGGTTGGGTCTTATTTTCGGGAAAACATACATACATAATAGTTTTATTAAAAGAAAGCCATATTTCATTGTAGTTGTCCATGAATAACCTGATTATAAGAAAGTTGTTCATAGGATACATGTAACCTTAGATGTGTGTAACTGAGGCCATAAACATGTGTTTTAAGTTTGAAAAACTCATTTCTTGGTAGCAAGGGCACAGACTATCTATTTGGTCCACCTGCCAGTTTCCATATTGTAGGTATATCATTAAAAAGAATGTCTATATCTGAGAGTATTAAACCTCATTTCAAAATCAAATCCATATATTTTATTTAATAAATTTAGAGGCTATCCATTTCACTCTCAGTGCAACTGTGGACAGCATATATATGACTGCAACCTCCCAGAATTTAGTTATTTTAGACCATTGAATCAGATATCTAATGAACTGTTATTCTGTTTGCATCTCTACCAACACAATGATTTACTTATTCTTTTTCTTTATAGATTTGTTAAAAGCAGGGCTGTGGAGTCGGGATAATTGGGACATTTAAACTTGCTTTTTTTAAAAATTCCAATCTAAATTTAGTAGGAGTCAGAGTCGGTGCATTGTTTGCCGACTCCGACTCCAGGTATCCAAAATTTCCTCCGACTCCGGCTCCTCAACTGCGACTCCGGCTCCGACTCCACAGCCCTGGTTAAAAGGTATTCCTTTATTTTCCAGGGCACTGCTCCTACAATCCATGAATGGGTTATTTCACTTGTGTGTTGCTAGGTACTGAGTGCAGATTTTTTTCTTTCTCCCCTCTGATCACACCTCCTCTGCTCTGCCCACGTCAGTCTTTTTCACTCAGTTGCTGAGGGAACTAATGCTTTGGTTCACTCTGCCATTAATTGCATTTGTGCTTTACTTGACTAGGATTCTTTTAGTTTGTTATTTTCGTTTAAATTCTAACAAGGAGCTGCTACATCCTCAGCTAGCTGCCAGGGAGCAGTTACGAGCTTGGGGCTCCAGGCCGTTCTGCTCCTTCCTCACCATTCATGGAGGCCAGATTCTGCACTCAGTACTTAGCAACACACAACTGAAATAACCTATCCATGGATTGTAGTTGCAGCGCCCAGAAAAGGGACGTTCAGGTAAGACAACGTCCGTTCTCAATTATTGGAAAAATAATTGAAATTGTGTCTTTTTCAAAGGTGTCTTCGAAATTGAGGAAACCCACAAAAATGTACAAAACAGTGCATGAGTTTTTTAAAATATTTCCTGGATATGTACACATCCAAAATATAAAGGATCCTGGGAATTACATTAAATTTTAGAGCACTTATCCTTTCTCAAAGGATATGTTTTAATCTCATCAATTAATGTCCAGATAAATCTCTTAATGCATCTTATACTCATTCAGTAATTATTTATTTATTCATATTTATTATCTTATTTAAGAAATAGTGCTTGAAATAAGGATACCTAAACAATGGAGGAATTCGGTACATATATAAAAATGATAATTATTTTATTCAGGAAAATTTCTTCAGACATTACTTAGTTGTGTGATTTTTAAATTTTTTATTAAAAATTATTAATAGTGAAATTTTCATAAAATTGCAACAAATAAAATTATTTCTATAAAATAACCTTACTGATTCTGCTGTTGGTTTATTTTTAAAGAAATACGTCCTCATAATAGCAAAGAATAAAAATCGTTTTCTGTTCATTCTTGTTTGGTATTTTCATCAGAACTCGTCTCCATGCAGTCAAACCACTAGACATATTCTCTGTATGATTAAACAGGAACATATTTGAAAGCTACCTTTAAGGCCAATAATATTGAAATATTTAGCTTACTCCCTAAACTTGTAAGAGAAATGGGAGGGGAAGTATCACCTCTGTCTCAGCCCCAATAAAATGAATTTAACTAATAGAGTGTAACATAATTTAGGGCACGGGTGACAACTCGATCATGTCACATGATGTATCATGAAGTATTGTGATGTTTTTTGTCTTTGTGGAGCTGGAGTGGGTGTGTCCTGCGAGTGACGCAATTGGCCTGCGTGTCGCCAGTTTGACAGGCTTGATTCTAGGGCATTGATTCTGAGGTTCTTATCCATATTTGATCCTTTTTTGTTTATTAAATTTATGTGCCACCCATCTCACTTGAGTGATTCTGGGCAGCTTACAACACCATAAAAACAAGAATATAAAAACATTAAAATGTCAGAAACATTACAATTTACAGAATCTGTGTAAAACTAGGAACCAGTACATGTGCAGGATGGAAGTGGGATCTTCTTTCTTAGTCCACTAGCCATCTTTACAGTGGGCAGCTCCCATCAGGGTCCCAAGCTGATCAGTGAAGCCAGGTTTTGAGGCTGTTTCAGAAGGCCAAAAGGGTGAGGACAGATCTCGCCTCCAGTAGCATGATGTTCCAAAGGGCAGGAGGCACAGAAGAAAAAGGCAACCAAAGTTTCTTGATCGGATCTGTAGCATAACCTTTTTTCTGGAGTGAGTGAGGGGGGCCAATCCCATTGGGTTGAGAGGTTCCTCAGGTAGCCTGATCCTATGTCATGAAGGTCTTTAAAGGCGATAACCAACATCTTGAATTGAACCTGGAAGTAAACTGGCCACCAATGCACCAATGTTGTATGGCCACCCCAGGTGCCTCTAGAACTGTTTGCACAGTTACCTTCTGTGCCAGCTATAGCTTCCAAGTATTCTTAAAGAGTAACACTATGTTGAGTGTGTTGCAGTAGTCCAAATCCAACATGATCAGGGCATGAGTGCAGGACCTCACAATCCAGAAAATTGTGCAATTGGTACACAAGACAAAGGCTGTCTTTGAGCACAAGTTCTAGCTAGGAAAACTCCCAAGTTGCGCACAGGGTCTATCTGGGCCAGTGCAATCCCATCAGAACTAAATACGTTAAACTCCTAGATCTTTGAGGCTTCACACACTCAATCATACCAGAATTCACTTGAAGCTGATTGTGCCCCATCCAAACCTCCAGGCATCATGAAAGCAAGACTTGGATCAATCAGCGTTGGAGATGCAAAGTTGAGTTCCATCAGTATACTGTCGTCTTATGCTGTCTTCCTGCATTAAGACTAGTCAGATTTTGTATAAGTTACATATGTAAAGATGTAATCCTACTAAAGAGTATGTCAATCTAAAAAGTTCTAAGATTTTTAAAATAAATATTAGGTTATATTTCATATAAAATCATATTTAGGAAATGTAAATTTTTATGGATTAGAAGCAGGTCTTCTCCTTTTATAACAAACTCAACATGAGAAAAAGATTTGGAATGAGTTTGATAGTAACAGTTCTTGAGCAAGGGGATTGTATAGCTTCAATATTTATATCTTTTTTGAATCATATATACCCTGTTTTCCTGAAAACAAGTCCTATCCCAAAATTAAGACCTAGCATAGTTTTTTTAACACGTGTGCCTAATATAAGCCCTACCCCCAAAATAAGCTGTACTTAAGATACTGTGCAGCAGCTGGCTGCTCATTCCATTTGGTGGTTTGTTGTGTTGCAGCCGTGAGGTGGGAGGGTGGAGCTGCCCCACGCACCCTGTCCCGGCTTACCTCAGGGGCCCCGCAGTCAGGCCAGCCATGCCTGGACACCTGCCTTCATGATGGCAGCACCAACAGCCATGTGCAGCAGGAACCCACATGGCCACTCACCCACTTTTTCTGCTTGCTTATGGCCGCAACGGAGCAGGAGGCCGAGCAGTATGCTGGTGCCACAAGTGTAAGGCGAGGCAAATGTCAGGACATGGATGGCCTGGCTGGAGGACCCCTGAGGCAAGCTGATATGATGACCTAGGACACGGCACAGAGATAACACAGGCAGCTGGCAGTTCAAATTGGCCCTTTATTGCTCCAAATTTTCCCAAACGCTCCCATGTTTCTGGCAAGTCCCAGAGCAAAGTGATGACAAACACCCACAAACACCTCAAGCAGCCTCTGGCTGCAAATAGTCCAGCCCAGCACTGTGTACACAAGGCTGCACAGCAATAAATCTAGCAGGGCTAATCAAGGAGTTCAGGAAACAAAGGATCCAGTTAATTAGCTCAGAAAACCGGAAAGAATGCAAGGACTCCTGGAAAGTTCAAACGTCAGCACTTAACACTTCAAGAACTCAGCATTTGTTCTCAACAAATGCCCCTCCTACAGCATCTCCTTAAGTCTCATTCCCCAGGTGTGCCTTGTGAAGATGATAACACTCTTCTCCCAAGTATCCTGTTCAGTCTGCGCTGTTCTCGCCTTCTCTCCACACTCTGTGCTCTCGGATCAGGAGGGAGTGGTCCTTGCTCCTTGCCTGAGCTCTGTCTCTCATGTTCATTCTACCGCTGTTCCTCCCTGTCTACAAGCTTTCTAATCCTGAAAGGCCCTGGCCTGACTGGCCCTGCCCTTCCCCATTTTCTTCCAATGGGCTAATGAAGCCGCCCCCTCAATCTCTGTTGGTTTAGGCTCCAGCTCATCTTCCCCCACAGACTCAGGCTCTGACGGGGACATGACAGCTGGTGAGAGGAGTGCGGGGCAGCTCCACCCCCCTCATGGCCGTGGGACCAGTGTGTCGCTCAGTTTCCTGCTCTGTTGTGGCCGCAAGCAGAGTAAGTGGGCTGGCAGTCATGCAGGTTCCTTCTGGATTGGGTTGGTGGAGCTGGGACGGTGAGGCAAGGCAGGTGTTGGGGCATGGGTGACCTGGCTGCAGGGGCCCTGAGGTATACTAGTGCAGGGTTAGTTCCATCCCCTGCCTTGCGGCCGCGGCAACACTGGTATACCACGCAGCCTCCTGCCTTGCCATAAGCAAGCAGAAGAATTGGCCCTCCTGTACATGGGAAAATAAGACACTCCCTGAAAATAAGCCCTAGTGCTTATTTTGGTGCCCAAAAGAAAATAAGACCCGGTCTTATTTTTGGAGAAACACAGGTAAGAAAGAAGAGGCTCTATGTCAGTTTCTAGTGGATGAAATGGTTTGGCCTGTAGACCTGTAGAGTGCAATGGAATTTTCTGTGCAAGTGTTTTTTAAAAGTAACCTGGTACAATCAATAAGAACAGAAATGTATTTTTATTAAATAGAAAGTAAAAACCAATAAGCTTATAAACCTGAGTTCATCCTTTGTAAGGGAAGATAAATCCTAGAAGTGTTGCATTGCTTGTGCTCTTTGCCAACCTGGAAATTTGGGGGGGAAAAGAACAGAGCATGACTCTAGTGACTGTTTTTGTTCAGAGTTTTTCAGAGTAGTTTGCAGATATTCATTCTGAATTTTAGTTATTTTATTCCTGTGATACCAAGTTGAATTAGCACATGGTCATAAATATATCAGCTCAGGGATTCAGAAGACATATTGGGTTTTTTTATAATTATTATTTTTTGAGAGCTACAGCACTAACCCTTTTGTCATTTGGATTGATACTTTTTTTGGACTGGAAGAGATTATTGAAAATAAGTTATTCTGCTTGATCCAGTTTCAGATAATACATATTTTCCCCCAATGCAGATTTAAAAGCAAGAGCCTTTCCTGGTTGTGCACTAAATGAAACAAATCTTTCTTCCCATTTTTAAACATATTCACATAATGTAGAAAACCAAAAAACGGCATATATCAAACCATGCTGCAAAATTTATATAATTGTACTCCTTCAGAGGAAGAATACTTTGCAATATATTCATTACTTTAAAGGTGTGTAGCAGATCAGACCATAGGCTTATCAAATCCAACATTCTGTTTCCTGCTGTGGTCAGTAAGATAACACTGGGTGGTCCATAGCAAAACATGGAAGTAATAGCTATTCCTCCTCCTCAGTTTAAATTTATGGGCATGCTGCTTTCTAGAGATAGCTTGCATGCAGCCATGAAGATTAATACTGTAAATGATGATACTTAATCATTACCCATTTGTTTTATTTCTTTTAAAATGTGATTAATTCTAAGGTGTCCTTTCAGTGGGCTTGGGGAACCCAGAGCAAGATGGAACCAATTAAATGGCTCATGTGAACTGCTGTCGCCGGGGTGGGGGCGTGATTTTATTATATTATTTGATTCTTTTTTATTAGTTTATTGTTTTAAATGAGGTTTTATATTCTCCTGCAAGGTCCCAGGAGTGGCCAAGAATGGGTTGAATCGTCTGTTTCCTGTTGAGACCGAGCTGTCTGTTTCTTTTAGCCACGCCTTCACTTTCTTGCCACAGTTTCGGCTCGGTCTTAACCTGAACAAGACAGTTCTAAGCATTCCTGGTCACTTCTGATCTTCAAGATCGTGAGCTTTATAAAAACATTTCTCCTTTTCTATTTTTCTGCCTTCCTTTAAGGATTAGAGGCGGCGGCTGGCTTTTAAAGCTGCTGCTTTAAGGACTTTACAATCCTTGAGGGCCCATTTTCCTCACTGTAGCGAAAGAGAGTCCCTACCTAGTTTTGACTAGGTATACTCAGTGGCAGTGGCCTCAAGAGAGGCATGGAGTCCCTACCCAACGGCTGCTGGGCATACCTAAGAGCCACAGCCTCAGTGGAGGCCTTTGGAGTCCCCTGCTTAGTCTCGGCTAGGCACGCTCAGAATTCCCTGCTAGCCTGATTGGCTTTAAGTCCCTGCCTGGTCTCGGCTAGGTATACTGATTGCAGGAGGTTTTGGGCTACAGGAGTCTGCAAACAGTTTGTAATGGCTGCATTTTTCAAATTGCAAAATGGAGGGAAGAGCTACTGGGCATAGAGCCAAGAAGCAAGGTTCCAGTAATTCGAATCTGGCAACTAATGTTGCAGTGCTTCCAGAGGCCACTCCCCTAACTGGGGCCCAAGAGAAGCAAAAACATTCCAAAGCTTCTGAAAAAGATGCCAGCAGAAGACATACGGCTCTGGAAAAACAATTTCACAGACCAGAGAAGGATCAATCCCAACACACCCATGCTAGGGCTGAACAGAGCACTTCTCGCCCAGCACTTCCTCTTCTTCCTCTGAGAGATTGCTGACTAATCAGCCTGTAATTGCTGCACCCTTGTCACCAGAGGGCTCAAGTGAGGCTTCCTTTAACTTGTCTCCTAATATTAATGATTCTCTTATGCGAGATTCTGTTTTCTGCCCAGCTTCTGTGGCTGCTCCTATTGCTGCTGCTACTACACAACATTCAGCTCCTCGAAGAGAAGTGTCAGCCACCTTCACACCGGCTGCAGCTGGTTTGAGACAAGGTGAGGCCTGTACTTCTGATTTACTTGCTGATCTCAAATTGCTCATTGCACAAACTGTTTCTCAGACAATTCTGGATAAATTGAGCAGTATTCCCAAGCCTGTAGCCCCTCCAATTGAGGCTCTCACCAGTCTTCCCCATGGAGAGCATTTGGCAAGAGACCTGTTTAACAGGCAGGATGTAACCTGTCCCAATCGCAGGATGAATCTTCTGATGGCGAAGATTCACTTATACAAGAAGGGAGTCAAGGAGTGGTGGATTTATCAGAGGATGAAGGGTTAATACCCAATGTGCCAGCCTTTTCTGGCCTCTTTCCTCCTGCCGTGTTTCAGGGCTGTGGAGTCGGGAGAATTGGGATATTTAAACTTGCTTTTCTTAAAATTCCAATCTAAATTTAGTAGGAGTCGGAATCGGTGCATTGTTTTCCGACTCCAACTCCAGGTACCCAAAATTTCCTCCGGCTCCTTGATTCTGACTCTGGCTCCGACTCCACAGCCCTGCCGTGTTTAAATATGGCACATGTGACAGCAGGGATGGGGTTAGACCCCTCTCTCAGCTCACCAGGACCCACAAATCCCAGTGACCTCCTTTTCTCCAAGCCGGTCACTGTACAGGAGAATGTTCCGGCTCCACAGTTGTTCATTGATGTGATGCAACAACAATGGGCACTACCAGCATCCCATTGACCGTTGGTTTTATAGCTGGCACCAGCATTGGAAAACCAAGTGCTTTTGCCCATGGTAGATTCTCCAGTGGCATCTCTTGTCTCCCCCTCATTGGTATCTGGCGATATAGCGGAGGGGCTGAAACCAGAGGATAAAAAAATGGAATTGACATTTTGCAATGTCAATTGGAAGGCTCATCAGTCCTCAGCCTGGGCAATTAAGGCCGCATCTGCAGCCTCATTTTTTAATTGCACTTCGTTACTGTGGTTCCAGCAGATGCAACAGAGGGTTCCACCCAGTGAAACCAGGCTCCACCAGGACTTGAATAAATTGATTGCAGCAACACAATTTTCTGCAGATGCAACATTAGCTGCAACTAAGTATGCTTCTCGATCTTTGGCCTCCTCCATCACATCAAGGAGGATGCCCTGGCTCTGCAATTGGCAGGCGGATGCCAAGTCCAAAGGGCGGTTGGCCTCAGCCTCTTGTACAGCAGGCTCCCTCTTCAGGGAGGCTATGGAGCCTGTATTAGTTGAGAATAAGGACAAGAGGAAGGTCCTGCCATCCTCCCTGAAGAAGGGTGAGAGGCACACGGCTCCTTATTATCGCAGGTCTTCATATCGGCCTGATTCCAGCTCTTCTTTTCAACAGTCTCAATGACCTTTTCCTCAATGTTCTGACCGCCAACCGAATAGGACAGGGTTTCGCACCCAGCCTAGGCAGACCCTCCAGAGCAGATGGCCCTTTCGAGGGGCAGGAGGTCAGGCCTTTCGTAGACCACAATGACTACATACCAAGCGCACCCATTGGCAGCCAATTGGCTCTTTTTGCGTCCCAATGGGAGATGATCACGAGCGACTTCTGGGTCCTCAATACAGTGAGGCTCGGCCTCAGCTTGGACTTCCTCTCCCTTCCTCCGAATCACTTTGTCAGCTGTCCAGTATCCCGAAGCAGTGAAAAAGAAAGTCTCCTGGAAGCTGCCATGCAGCATTTGCTGGAAATTCAGGCAATCGAGGCGGTTCCAGAGGACCAGAGAGGTCGGGGTTTTTACTCCACCCTGTTTATGATTCCAAAGTCTTCGGGGGGATGGAGAGCAATTCTAAATCTAAAAAAATTAAATTTGTATCTGGTCTACAAAAGGTTCAAAATGAATTCCCTAACCTCCATCCTAGAGGGAATTTGGGAGGCCGACTTCCTGGCATCAATCGACTTTACAGAGACTTACCTCCATGTGCCAATCCTACCGGCATATTGTCAGTATCTCATTCTCAGTATCTTTTTGTATCTTTCCATCCCTCATCTACCAGTTCCAAGGTGACCCCATCTACCATAGGCCGTTGTCTGCGGGCTTACATTGCAATGGCCTATCAAGTTCAAACCTTACCATCTCCTAGGGGGATTATAGCCCATTCCACCCACAGTGCTGCCACATCTGCAGTATGGACTATGCAGGCCTCTATTGAAGACATCTGCAGAGCCACCACGTGGGTTTCCCCTTCACCCTTTATTCGTCATTATAAGATTGATGCCTTTGCCTCAGCTGAGGCATTGTTTGGACGAAGGTGTTATAACGTGTTCATGGGGAGACTTCAGGCTCTGGCCCAGCAGCTTCCAACCTGTGAATAGAGGGAGGTTTTGGAGAATGGGCGTTGGTCTTACCATGATGCGCCCTTTCTCTGTTTTCCCAGGAGTGGCCAAGCCCCACCCTGCTTCGCTTGGCCTGTGATCTGGGAACTAATGCATAGATGGTTTGAGTTGTCTTTACAGCTACGTCCTCGCCAAAACGGGGACAGGAAAGTGGAGGCAGGAGGCATAGCTAAAAGAAACAGCTCGATCCCAACAGGAAACAGACGATTCAACCCATTCTTGGCCACTCCTGGGACCACGCAGAGAAAGGGCCTATCACGGTAAGATCAACGTCCATTCTGTAAGCTGCCATTAGTCGCCATGTGCGAATATATATATATATTTGCACATTTATATTCGCAATATAAATTCAATAAATAAATAAATAAAATATGTTGTTTTTATTAATACTATGTAGGCTTAAACCTGCCTTTTAAATCTTACGCCAGTCTTGGCAGCTTTTCATTCTCTTTATCTCCTATAGCTTCCCTACAAAGCATGGGGTTGCTCAAGATCTGTGACAGGGAGAAGCTTCACAGGAATAATTTTATCCAGTGCTCCAGTTGTCTCTGTATAGCAGAGACTGATCAAGTGCAGGATGAAACTACCACCAAATTGTCAGGAGATTGCCTGAATGCCTTCAGAAAACTATCAGCATTTATCTGCTGCCTAGAATGCATCCTGACCAAAAATGATCTGACAATAGCAAAGGATAGAAACATGTCAAAGTCCTCCATATGTAGATCCCATCTTATTTACTCTGAAATAGAAACTAAATCCAGTCCTTGCCTGTCTTCAGGAGTTATAGTCGAGTTTACCAACACCGGCCCATGGTTACAAGTAAGTCTGTATAGAAATTAAAGAGGATCTTCATGAACCATTCCCAGAGTGAGGGGGAAGAAATGTGACTCAACCCAAAAACAATCTGAGGAGAGGAAGAAATAGCTCAGATTGATATTTCTTTCATTTGCCATGAGTATTGATGTAGGTATGTATAACATAATCAGGCTTGCAAGATTCTGTTTCTATAACTAGTATAATAAAGTAACCTTCGTTTGACATACTTTCACAGTCTGGTATACATAATGGGGTTGATAGACCATAAAATTGCAAACCAACCCAAAGCCAATTCTTAAGCATTGAGATTAAAATTCACCAGAACCAGAAGTCTAACAGACGGCATGTAATAGAATGTGAGAATGATCTTGAGAGATTAGGAAGCCATAACCAGGGGAACAGTGAGATAAGAGAAAGCTTAGCTAGCAGAAGAAATATAACCATGGCAAATAATCTCAGAAGGACCCTTTAGGCCCTTACAGAAACTAGAGACTGTAACAGCAATGGAGGAGAAATTTATTTTGACACTTGGCAAGATTCTGATAATGTAACCTTATAAAAGAGTAGAATGTATTCATCTGGTTCTTGTCTGGACTATCTCACAAGGTTGAACTCAAAATTCAAAAATGTGGTCCATGATCTCCTGCAGATCATTTTATACACCAGCTTTAACTCATGTTTATCCTTACAATCCATTTTCTCATACATACACATCCAATTATTTCCAAAGTAGCGTTGTTGGTTATTTCCCAAATTCTTATAACCTCCTGTCCTTCCTATCTGTAGCATTGTACAAGACCGGAAACTTGGTTGGACAAATCTTGAGATCCTGAAATCAAACAAATAAAAATTGCTCTCTGGATTGAATACTAAACTATCACCAGTAATTGGTCATTTAGGTTCAAGGCTGGAGCAAAGGTTTAGAAGGGATCTGCATTGTGGGTCTGTTTTTTTTAGTGGTCTACTGAATCCTCCCCACCCCCTTTCCTATGCCCAACATTGCTAAATATGGTCATTACTGTCCGGACCCAGTATCATTTTTCAGCACTCTGGCATCCCATTTGGCATCTGATAGCTTTTTATCATACACCTTTAGTGGCAGCATGCATAGTACATAAATAAGTCCCACCAATGCCACCATTAGTCTGCATCCACAATTCCATGGACATTCATTACATCCTAATTATGATCATGTTCTTTTTCTTAGTACATAAATCAAATAATCTCTTGAAAGTATGTGTCTAATCTTGAGCAAAGTTCTTAAACATCGGTCACAATCTAAGTGTCTGACTAAAATAACTGGTGTAATACGTTAGTTCTGTTGAGAAAGAAATACGTTTTTCATGGATTTAAATTGTGTTTCCTGACTAAATTTATATATTTTTATATTTTGTAAGTGTTTCATGGTTGAATTGTTCCAGATTTTTCAAATTAAAATAGAACACAAATTTCACATTTATAGCCAAAGTGTTTTCCTCTATTTAATTAGTAGAATAGGCCAATAAATGGTAGTGACTCATGCAAAAACTCAGTAGGAGCTTTTATTTTTTAAAAAAATGCAATTATGTTGTGTGGAGTTTGGGCTGAGATGATCTAAATCACACTCCAAACAGGGATGGAGTGTAACTTCATATTCTGTGGAGCAGTGAATGCTGATTATAAGAAAACGTTTATAGCTGTAAATTATAAAGAAATCCTACAGGCAGTATTTCCTGCTAATGGGATGGGTAGATAATTTTGAGAGGTATACATTATGTTCATGGCGCATCAATATGACTCAGCACATGAGAATTGTTTGATAATCCAAATACAAAAAATAATTCACTCATTATAAACTGATTTTTGCTTTAGATAATTAGTTATAGAAACTATGCAAGTATGTCTTCCCTTTTTCTGTATGCTGTCATGCTAGAGTTTTCTGATCTGTTTTGATCTGCTTGGTAATTTATTAGATGTAGTTTTTATTATCTTTTTAAACATTTAATTGAAAGATTTCAAATTCACTTTTCATATACTAATTTGAAAATGTGTGTGTATACTAAGTGTATTTTTCTCTGAATTTATAATAAATTTTAGATATGACATTAATTCAAAAATGTTTTACAGCCAATGGTAACGACAACAAAAAATTCAAGGGTGAAGATAAAATGGATGGGGCTCCTTCTCGTGTTCTTCATATCAGGAAATTACCAGGAGAAGTGACAGAAACAGAAGTTATTGCTTTGGGCTTACCGTTTGGTAAGGTAACCAACATTCTCATGCTGAAAGGAAAAAATCAGGTATTTTCTCTTTTTGTCTTATTTTTTCAGTGTACAAAGTTTTTTTTTTCCATACCAAGACACTGTAAGTTTTACACTTAAGATGTATGCATTTTATCATAATATACCAATTATAGGAAACTTTTTTTAATCCACTGAGACATGGAAAAGTATTTTAGGTTGTTAGGTACAAAATCAAATACAACGTGACAGCAAAGATTTTTATGCATTTGCTTTGTGAAAAATGGAGGGAGGGGGAAGCAGATCTTAAAAATGTTGTTCTGGTAAAATAGATCTCAGGCTAAATGTCTGACTGTATATTGAAACCAAGAATGGTCCACAGTTGGTTTTTAGCTGTAAGCTATAGCACCAATTAACTGGAAAGTACAAGGAACGGGACACATTTCCTATGTTTTGTGGTATCATGTTCACACAGTGATACAGTTTTTTATAGGGGACTTTGTGTCTCCTTCCATTAATGTTTTAAAATGGGAGCAACATAGCGCTATAGGGTTCAGATGCAATCAATTCTAGATTGACTTGGCAAGTTGTATCAAAACTACTTTGAGCTGGGTGAAACTTGAAATAATCAGCAAATAATGGTGTGCATAAAGTAGAAAAAAGACAAAACTAGTTTTGAGCTCTGGACAAATCTACTGGGTCGCCTACACCTGAACAAAACTCTAAATACTTTTGTTTTAGATAGAGCAAACTATTTTCTATAAAAATAGAAAATAATAGGAACTTGAAAAAAAATCCCCATTCCTTCATTTTTGAACCGCAAAATTAGATGGGATGGTTTGGTATACAGAATGACTTGCTTTTTATCCAACAGGCACAAAAGTTTGCAATGAATGTGATTAAAAAAAAAAATCCAATAGGCAACAATGGAACCAACAGCTTAAACACTGTTATTTTCCACAGCCTGCCTATACTCAAACAGCTGCTGAAATCTAGAAAAAAATAGGAAGATTCACTTCAATCTGTGAACAATGACAAGTGCAACAAAAGTATTTTTACTGACTTCTCTCTTAATGCATAAGCTCATTTACCTTTCCATTTGACAGTCTACAAGCAAAACTCAACACATGCAGCAAAAGCAACCTATTCTTTGAAGTTAACTTGCTGCCTGAAGACTAAGCAGCAGCAAGAGTATGCACATAGCACACAACATGACTCAACAAATAAACGAAAGCAACACAGTTTTAGCAAAACTTTCTAATAAACATTGTATGGAAGAGACCTTCCCGTTTGCATAATGACCATCAGTAAAAGAAAATACAAAACAGAATGCATTTCTAGGCCCACAAAAGAAAGCATAAATTTCCCAATAGCTAAGAAGTTTAAAGAAAAAAATACTAAATTTATCCCCATCTTGCATCATACATTTGATCAGTGATATTGTCATCTGCCTCTTAAGCATGGGTTAAAATAATGTCGTTTCCTCCTCTTCCTTTTGCCTCCTAGTCTGGGCCAGCAATAATGCAGATACGGCTACTGTTATTTTGATGGTTATGCTGTGGAAAATATATATATATATATTTAATTTATAATTAAATTACATAATTATATAAATTACATAACTATAAAATTACAATTTAATGTATAAATGAAGTGATATCTTCAGGATTTCAGAATATGAATATTTGAAATGAGCTTATTCTGAGGGAAGGTATTCTGAAATCACAGATTTATTCAGATGTGCTCAGTACACTTAAAAACAGTGTTTTGAGCTTAAAAGTTTACAAGCTTGGAATGTTTTAACATCATTACAAGTGGATGTTGCACCCATGATAAATAATAAAAAAATATAATGGCTGAGTGTGGGAAACATAAAACATAAGAACTTTTAACTTTTTGCTACATTGAAATTATACTTAGAAGATGTATTTAAAATTTAAAAATCAAGAATATAGAAATTATTAATTTAATCAAATTTTTAGACGTTTGTGCCTGTTTAGATTGCGCCTTTCAGTCTTTTTAATTCCTTAGAATTTTGTTGTTATTCTGAATGGTGTCAGCAATCTCATTAATACTCTCAAGATTAAATTTGCTTCATGTGAATGTTCTTGAATTAAAATCACAGCTGTGATTTTATGATTACAGATATAATGATCTAAGAAATATTGATCATAAGGGAGAGGATAAATTAAATCTTTATTATGATGGTGGACCAGCATAAAGGGAAAGCATATAACATGTTAAAGAAGCCAGGGATGAGGGCATATATTGACTCAGTGCATGTGTATGCAAATATGAAGCAAATATGGTTCTTTATAAGTTGTACATTCTAAATCCAATCTAAATTCTAAATAACTTTAGTAAATAGCTTTAATACTTTACCAGACTATATACCAGACTATAATTCTGCAGCTAGGTGGGTGAATAGATGAATGGATGGACTGATAGTAATTGAATTGATGAATGGATATGGTAGTAATTTCTTTTATGTATAGTTATGTATAAATACATATATATATTTTCTAGGCTTTTTTAGAGCTGGCAACAGAAGAAGCTGCTATTACTATGGTAAATTATTATTCTGCCGTGACACCTCATCTTCGCAATCAACCTATATATATTCAGTATTCAAATCATAAAGAATTAAAGACTGATAATACACTTAATCAGGTAACATTATTATAGTTTTTAATGATGTGACTAATCTGTATATGTAGTTTTTCTCTATAACATGTTTAAGAATATTGGGAATTATTTTATAGTTATCTAGTAAATATGGCATTTATTAATAGGATCTAAGCATGTTTATCATTAATAATCTTTCTGGCCCAAGAACTCAAGTTAACCTGTAAAAAAATGTTACTTTGTTAACTAGATAATGGGAAACTATATTTCTGGTATGTTTAAATAATTCATTCAAATTTTGAAACTTAATCTCACCTTACTATGGTCTGCTCTGCTAATAAATGAACTTATTGAAAAGACATTCATATTCACAATGGGAACAACTAAGTACATAGTTACTTGATTTTGAAGATATTTAAAATGTATTTTAGATCAAGACACTATTCAGCTTCAACAGTAAAACTACAATTATGCAGGTACTAACTTCATGGACATTTTAAGCGTATGGTATTTCTTTCCTCATGAAGGAATGTAAAAGCAGCACTGACCCATGCTATATCAAATGGTAATAACTTCATCTTTGTTTTTTCTATTGCTTCATCATTCTGAACAATGGTTTAATAAACATTAAGAGGTTTTCTGTTCCAATCTTCTCTGTTAATCCTAGCCTAGAGACTTTTCTCATTTGAAATATAGAAGCAAATTTGTTTTCAATTGGATTTTTTTTCCATAGCAGCTATGTTGATCACAATAAACGGGTTCAGTAGTAAGGGTGCCTCAGTGAATGGCAGCATCTTGCTGACCTTGGGTTATGTCAGAAACTAAGCAGGACCATCCCTGTTAGTACTTGGATAGGGCATTGCCTGAGTATTTCAAGGCTATATGATAGATGATGAAGCTTAAAAAATGTCTTGGAAGAAGGTACTGACAAATTTTTGTAGCATCCTCAAGAAGGCTACATTGATAAACCATATTTTTCGTAGTATAGGACACACTCCCCTCCCCCCCCAAAGTGGGTGGAAATGTCTATGCGTCTTATACAGTGAATGCTGCCAAAGCCCCACCCACCCACCAGCCGTTTTCAGCCTATGTGTGCTGTATTTTTGCCACCTGGAACAGGCCGAAAACACAATGCACAGAGGCCAAAAGCTGGGTGTGCGGAGGCCAAAAATGTGATGTGCAGAGGTGGCAATCAGAGACAATGGGCTGTGGTGATCCCCGCAGCCTGGAGTAGCTGATTGGCGGTATTCTGGAAGGCCAGTCCAACCGTCAATCAGCTGCTCGTACTGAGTCAGGCTGCGATAACGTGCTGAAACTGACCAGGTTGTTTGCTGCAAGGACGCTAGCCAGATGAATACCAATGGATGCTGGTAAACAGAGGCAGATTTTTTTTTCTTGTTTTCCTCCCCAAAAACTAATGTGTGTCTTATACTCCAGAGGATCTTATACTCCGAAAATACGGTAACCATCAGCAATTCATTTTAAAAAGTGTTAGAAGCTGTTTAAAAATTATAAAATAATTTTAATTAAGGGAAAAATGCTTGATTCTTGATTGTCTAGATTTTATTCATTAAAGACTGATTGGATTACATTTTTACCCAACTAGAAATGTGTTAAATTAATGGTGAAATGTATTTAAAAGGTGCTTCAATTGAAAAATATAATTACCCTATTTATATAGGGTAAAATATTATGCCTTAATCCTGCAACCTGTTCTAAATTTGAGGGTTGGCTGCTGGTATAGGAAATAACCCACAATGGAGAATAAATATTCTCTAGTGCGCTACTTGGAGAATCCAAGCAACTTCAATCCTATCACCAGAGACTGAGTTGCTAGAATTTTCTTGGCCACGCCTCCCTTTGCCTGGCTTAGCTCCAGTTTTTCAACTCAGTCCAGCCGAGAGAGACGTGGAAAAATTTGCTCCAGCAATTCAAGTTTCAGGACAATAGGAACTTGCTTGGATTCGTCAGTATTTAAGCCAATTAGGGTTGGAGAAGGAGAAACAAGAGGCTTTTGGCCACCTCGGGGCTTTTAGCTCGCTATGGAAGCCTGCATGCTGCGGGTGCATGTGCTAGTCTACCTGGCAAGTCTGGAACGACCGCCACCACCCAGAAGAGGACAAATAGGAGGCAGCTTATCCGGGGCCAACCCACGTGTGGGGATCCTTGATGAGTGCAGGCACCCATTTCTCTGCCCAACAGCCGCTGGTGAGTGTGTTGGTTGGTCCAGTCAGCTGGCATAACCACCACTGTTTTTATTTTTCTCGATTGGGGATTCCAGAGTCACTGTCTGTCTTGAGGGACATACTCGGTGTTTGACAATGTGCCCAATCCGCGTGGCGCTGGGAGAACAGGGGATTATGCTCTAGTGCCATTTAAAATCAGACGAGGCATGGAGGAGCGCTTGGAGCGGTAGTATTTGCTGGCCTCCATACTCAGTTTCCTTGCTGGGGGGCTTGCAATTTCAAATTGACCCACGTGGAGCTTGAAGAGGAAGAATTCGCTCTCGCACCAATCACCAATTAGCTGTGAAGCATGGGGGAGCTTTGGTATCTACACACTCACTCCAGAAAGCGGCCAGCCTTTGGGCTTGTATTTTTTCACCATGAGGCGCTGGGAGAGTGGAAAATTTCTACTCTCGCACTATTTGACTCCAGCTGAGAGACGTGGCTAGCTATTCAGCACAGTGGCATTGCAGGGAGAGTGCGCTTCGAGGCCAGTGTTCTGTAGGGGTACTGGACTTCCCTGGTCTACCAAGTGGAACCATCACCTCCTTCGGACCTGCAGGAAAACCAGATCCAGTGCAGGGGTGACTTCGGCCTCGTCTGTATAGCGTGGGCAGTAACAAGATGGCGGAGCGAGCTTTGTTCCCAAACAAGGGCCAATCAGATCCTCCCAGACTCTATAGAGTTGGGGAGTGCAGCCCTAGGCATACCAGGGCTTTCAGTAGAGGGGCATCTCAAAAGGAAATTTTCCAAAAAGGCATCTAAGAAAGATACTGCTGCTTGGAAAAAGATACCAAGAGGTGCCACAAGGCTCTAGAAAAGCAATTTTCCAAAGCAGCCTCAGAATCTCACAGAGCCCAAGGTTTCTTTTGCAGAAGATGTATTTCCTACAACATTGCAACCTGATTTGTCCCCTCAGATGTGGTGGTGTAGTCAGTGCAAATCACTACAACACCACATCTCCCATTGGTGGTCAACTACAACAATTTGCGATTCAATAGGAAAGGACCACACTGATGCATAGGTCCTGTAGACAGTGCAACTGGGTCTCGCGCTCAAATTCCTCTCCAACCCTCCAAACCAATCTATTTGTTGTCCAGTCCCAGTAAACATCGAGAAAAGAAACTTGATGGAAACCATGATCCAACATCTGTTGGAGATCAATGCCATCAATCCGGTTCCAGAAGGTCAGGAGGGACAAGGGTTTTACTCAGTCCTCTTCTTGGTGACGAAAATTTTTGGGGGATGGAGTGGAATTCTGGATTTAAAAAAGCTCAATGCCCACGTGGTCTACTGACGCTTCAAGATGCAGTCCCTATAATCCATCTTGGGCTGCATCAGGGAAGGCGAGATGTTAACATCAATAGACCTCAAGGAGGCCTATCTTTGTGTGCCCATACAACCTTGCCACCACATGTTCCTGAGGTTTTTGTACTCAGGGCGCCACTTCCAGTACCGGGCTCTGCCATTTGGTTTGTCATCGGCTCCCAGAACCTTCACAAAGGTGTGGCAGTGATGGCAGCAAACATCAGGGCAGTCCTTATAAAATTGCAGTGCTGCTACTTGGACAACATCTTAATCCAGTCGAGCTCAGCCTTGTGAGCAGAAGAGGATCTCCAGACTGTAATACATACTCTTCAGGACCATGGCTTTACGGTCAACTTCAAAAAGAGCCATCTGGTTCCCTCCACCTAGGCGCTGTGATAGACTCCACATCTTGCCAAATATTCCTTTCACCAGACCGCCAGGAAAGTCTACGGTACTTAGTAGACAAGATCGTTGCTCTGAGGTCGGTGCCTTTGAATTTCGTCTTGCAGCTTCTGGGGAAGATGATTTCGTGTTTGGCGATAGTGCCTTGGGCGTGGCTGCATGCCAGGGCACTACAATGCTTTCTGTTACCACATCAGAGAGCCAGAAAAAGTGACTCAAAGACCAAAGTGAGACTTCCACCGAAGGTCCCTCCACTGGTGGACTTCTCCAGCCATACGATAGAGATGCACCTTCAAGGAGGCCTAATGCATCACAATCACATCATATGCAAGCCTCTACAGTTGGGGTGTCCACCTCCATTCCCAGGTGGTCCAGGGAAGGTGGTCTCTGACCGATCTCCAGAACTATATCAATTGGCTGGAGCTAAGGGTAGTCCACCTTTCCCTACGTCATTTCCAAGAGGTAGTGACAGGTCAGCATGACCTCATACTGACAGACAATGTGGCCACCAAGGCTGACATAAATCGGGAATGGGGCACTTGCTCCAAATCCCTCATGACAGAGGGATTTGATTTCATGATTTTTTTAAAAAAAATGAATACATTTTATTTTGTGCTCGGCATGGCATTGTAATCAGATATTTATGTCCCTAAAGTTAAACCAAAATTAAATTAGATTTAACATTTTTCTAAAAAGATTTATTATTTTTGTCTTTGTTAATATGGTGATAACTATAGCTTTCCTCAATGAGGAAATGAGGTGTTTACATTACCTGAATTTCATATAATACAAAGTTTTAAGATTCCAAATTTTTTAAAAGATAAGAATCCAGAAAACAATTACATGCCTCGATCCTCCAAAGTTAATATCCTCAGGTTGGATAAGCCAAAATGTAGGACCAGATGGTGACATGTCTGCATCTATCTCTGATGGTTAAAACTGTCATATCCCTATAATTGTAAATGCAAATTACTTATATGAGAAATGCATTGCAAATTAGTAACAGCAATCCTTCAGCTGGTTTGCACAGCAGGATACCTTGGGTCCATGCACAAAAGGCTCTTTATCACACAAATTATCCACTAGCCAGCATTAGGGCATATGCAACAATGGAAACAAGTAATATTTTTTGTTATTTAGTCATGCTCATCATCATGTCATGCCACCTGCACTCTAGCTGTCAAACACCATCATTTAATTGTCTGCAGCTCTCAGGAATACCAGAGGAGTCAGAATGTCTTTGAATTGAAAACATTCAGATCCATCAGCTGTGTTTCTATAATGTGCTGATCCCTAAGTAACTGAACCATGATCTAATGAATGATCCCAATTCATTAGATACAGAACCAAAAATTAACTACACAGTGAGACACAGGTTATTTAAACATATTTTGTCCTAGCGCATTTGGCAAACAAAATCATTGTATCAATATATCACAGCCTTGAGAAGATTGCAGCCTATAAGAAATTTAATGAGAGATCTTAGAAAATATGCATGGATTTTCAAGGGTAGACATTCATGTTTGGGTTTTCCATCAATTTGGAGTTTATGAGCCACGGTGGCGCAGTGGTTAGAGTGCAGTACTACTACTGCTGACTGACTGCAGTTCGGTAGTTCAGATTTCACCAGGCTCAAGGCTGATTCAGCCTTCCATTCTTCTGAGGTGGGTAAAATGATCCAAATTGTTGGGGGCAATATGCTGACTCTGAAAACCGCTTAGAGAGGTCTGTAAAGCACTGTAAAGCGGTATATAAGTCTTAAGTGCTATTGCTATTGTTATTAAACACAGTCAAATAATGATTTTCTATGATAAATAAATAAATCACTGGCTTCAATAATTGAGACTAAACCTGTACAAAAATGAGGTCTAGTGAATAAATCCTACTTCTGCTGAACTCAAGAGTGATAAACACATAGTTGTAATAGAGGCCATAGAATCCTGAGGTTTTCCTGAGGAACTTTATCATAATAGAATTAAAATCTCCTAAAATTTAGGAATGAGTTGCATGACACATTTATGCAATCTCTGTCAGCTTCAAGTTCCTAACCAAATATATTGAACAAAACGCCATTCTTTCATTTAACTAAATTGGCATTACAGAGATCAGGCTAGTCTATTTTTCTTGATACTGATCCTTAAAGCATTTACTAATTATATCTTCAGAACGAAGAGATTGCAGCTGAACCATCAGCGCTACTAGGAATGTCCAGAAGGGTGAATGAAAAAAAGACATATCATTCACCTTTCCTCAGTTTGAAAATCTGCCTTTCCCTACCATAAAAGTCATTGCCCATAATAAAATGTATGACAAACATTTACTATACTTACTTTTAAGCAAAATATCATGAAAAATGAATAATCTGTGAAAAGTAAAACATACAGATATTTTGATATCCATGGGTGGCATATTTTTCATGATATTTTGGTTCAAAATGTGAAGGGTCAGCTTATTCACAGACTGATGCATTACTATAATGTGTGCTTTCTTTTTCCACCAAACCATTTGTTCACCTAACCACATTCTATCTTTAATACATCTCAAAGCTTTAAAATATGACTCACTACCAATTTTTTATGGTAAATATAAGTCTAGCATTCCCAGTATACTGCACATAGACACCATATTACAAAGAAATTATTTACAATACTATTTAATTTATTATATTTTTTAATTTAATAAATTTATTATAGCTACCCATTAGCTGACAAAATCCAGAAAACAAAATACATTTGGCAGCACAGATTAAAACAGCCATAGAAATGTGACAGGAGCCCCATAAATATATCAATATATACCTTAATCTCAGGCCTGGAAGCTTTAGATCTATATTGCCCTAAGGTGTTATCAGAAAGTAAAAACAATGAATGACTACAGTCTGCTATATCCTGAAGTAATTAAGTCCAGGTGGCGGGGAT
The DNA here is from genome assembly GCA_030761175.1 of Masticophis lateralis. NCBI lineage: Eukaryota > Metazoa > Chordata > Lepidosauria > Squamata > Colubridae > Masticophis > Masticophis lateralis. The sequence continues at coordinate 129,885,637 of JAUDYJ010000003.1, forward strand.
GAAGTAAAGTCAAACTTGGATAGTTGAAATGTTACAGACTAGAAAGTTGAGGAAACAACCAATTTTATGAGTATCTATGACATACAGTACTTTCAAAACATATTTACTTGCCATTTTTATGTATTGCACATTCCGACCATTGTCTTCTTAAACATTATTTTCTTACAATAAAAGGGTGTCATAAAAATTGAGTTATTTTCTCACTCTAACTTACTTAGCAGTTCCTCCATTGTGAAAGATACCCCACCCCCACCACCACCAAAGTTATTTTCCAATGTAGCTTCGGTTTGCAACACACTTTCAAAGCTTTGCTTCTTTCAAAATCTTTCCTCCTCTGCTGCTGCTTTCCTCCAAGAGCAAGCAGTTGTGGCTAGACATTTTAGAGCATATTTCTGTATATTTCTGCTGTTATGCATTATTAAACATTCAGCAAATATGAAGGCTGTGCAATTAAACTAACACCCTTCCCTGTGTTTTTAAGAGCATGGGAATTAAGGATTTTTTGGTGAATATAATTATAGATCCATATGAGTATGTCTTCACATCTCTTTTTTAAAAAAAATTAATCCAAAATTAAGCATTCACTGCTTGAGTTATTTTATCCTATGCCATCTTAGCACTAACAAGAATGTAGAACTGGAAGAACAACAAGAAAAATAGAAATGTATGATTCCTATCTATATTTTAATAAGAGAGGTGCTACTATTTTTATAACAGGAACTAGGATCTAGCTTGACGATATAAAAATTGAGCTATAGGTCAGGTTTTATAGCCAGTTGGCTCTTTTTATTTATATTTCCATCATATTTGAAAATCAGTTTTTTTCCTTGCAAGTTATTGGGAATAGTAACAGGTTTTATAATTGGGTTGGATAAGATATGGATATTCAGATTGCATACTAAACAGAAAACTGGAAGTGATTTTTTTATATTGAAGACTACTTTCAATGCCTTGTCTAAATTAAGCCAAGAAGCACATCACATGAATTGAAAAGTTGAAGGCTTCACCTTGATAGATGGTTACATTGATTGATACAACATTCTTGTTTTCTGTTGTAGCACCTGATTATATGTTTTGAATATTTGTATAAACACACTATTGATTTCTTCTACAAAAGGAAGGGCACAATTAATGAGACTGGGGCAAGTATCAGATTATTGTCAGATAAGCCCTTTGCATCCCAATACTTATTTCTGAAGAAATGACTAAATTTTGTTTGGAACATTAAAAATTGTGACATTTTGATACAAATAAACAGGCAGCAACCACTACCCACTTCACTTGCACTGATGATATTATCTAATTGGGTAATGAAACATCTGCAAGCAAACGACCAAGCTCAGAGAGCTTCAAAAATTCTACAGTTCAACCCTTAGCTACAGATACTCTTTCTAAAGGAATAAATTGTCAAAATTCTTATCAAAACTAGAATAACTTGATCACACAACATGTAGCTTACAAAAAAAGCCAGTTTGGCGCAGTAGTTAAGGTACTGGCCTAGAAACAGGAGACAGAGTTCTGGTCCCAGTTTAGGCATAAAAGCTGACTGGGTGACTTGACAAGTCTCCCTCAGCCCTATTCACTTTATCAGGTTGTTTTCTTGGAGAAAATAGGAGGAGGAAAAGAATTTTTAAAACTTACATAAAAACGTAAGTTTGCTGTCTTGAATTACTTATATAATAAAGGCACCATAAAAAATACAATAAAAAAAATGTTTGAAATTGCATATAGATTATTGTCAAATATTTGGATAATTATTAAGACTTCGGATGAAGCATGAATTGATCCTAAATTACTATCAACTGCTAAATATATAATAATATATACAGTATGCAGAGTATTGAGCATTGAGTTCAGCTCACAGTTACGTTTACAGGACCTTTATAGAAAAGTAACATTTAATTAGCATAAGAGAGAAAAATTAAGACTTGAGGCTGGCCAAGGTCAAGAACTGAGAACATGAATAGTACCTAAAGCAGTGTTGCTTTGCTTCCCAAAACAGCTCTGTTAAACAAGCGGAGAGTTGAAAGAAACAAAACATACTTGTACCAGTATCTGAGTCACAGAGCTCATCATAGAATTCAGCTACTACTGTTCTCCATATGTGAAAATGAAAGTTGAGGGACGCAACCTCAGAAGTAGAAGAAAAGTCATCAAATCTGCAAAGCACTTTGAAATATAAAGCACTTTGAAGGCATGTCATTCAGTTGCTGTTTTGAAATAGGCCTTCACTTTGATCTGCTTTGTTGAGATAATGGAAGTGTTATAGAAAAGAGTCCATTCCAGCTCTTTATCGAAAGGAAAGGTTTATTGTGCAAGGTTCAGCAGCGATAGCTCAGCAAAGTCTGAACCCCAAAGAGTTGTTACATACAAGTTTATATATTCTTTTCAGTCAGTATATTCATTTCCGGATGTACACATGATTACCATATATGGGTATGACATGCCCACTTCCTTGGTCCTGCCAGGGTAGCTCAGCACAGGTGAGATGTCACATACACCATGAGCAGAGGCTTAATCCCATCAGTCCTCTCATTCTACAATGTCACATAGACACGTAGGCATTGCGAGCAAGGACTTAATTCCATCATTCTACTTTAGAAGTATCATTGAATTGAACTTCATTTCTTTCATTTCTTTGAACTTTTGCACATTGTAATAAATTTTAGAATTCTATTAACTTGTAATTGTTCTAGATCTTGTTTTTACAGTGACTTCCTGCAGTAATGTTAGCTTTTGTTTAGAACTCTTTTTTTAGTAAGGAGATTAAAATAAATTTGATTTATTTCTTTTTGGCGAGTAGGATACCTGGAGTCCATGCGCAAAAGGCTCTTTATCACACAAATTATCCACTAACCAGCATTAAGGCATATGCAATATTAGGGCAATATGCTGACTCTAAACCACTTAGAGAGGGCTGTAAAGCACTGTAAAGCAGTATATAAATCTGAGTGCTATTGCTATTGGTGTTAATTACAGTCAAATAATGATTGTCCATGATTTCAATAATTGAAACTAAACCTGTACAAAAATGAAGTCTAGTGAATAAATCCTACTTCTGCTGAACTCAGAGTGATAAACACATAGTCGTAATAGAGGCCATAGAATCCTGAGGTTTTCCTGAGGAACTTTATTGCAATAGAATTAAAATCTCCTAAGATTCAGCAGTGGGTTGCATGACACATTTATGCAATCTCTGTCAGCTTCAAGTTCCCAACCAAATATATTGAACAAAACGCCATTGCTTTCATTTAACTAAATTGGCATTACATATATCAAGCTTATCTATTTCTCTTGATACTGATTCAGAGATTCTTAAAGCATTTACTAATCATATCTTCAGAACGAAGAGATTGCAGCTGAACCATCAGTGCTACCAGGAATGTCCAGAAGGGTGAATGAAAAAAAGACATACCATTCACCTTTCCTCAGTTTGAAAATCTGCCTTTCCCTACCATAAAAGTCATGCCCATAATAAAATGTATGACAAACATTTACTATACTTACTTGCAAAATATTTAAGCCCAAGAATTTTAGGTGCCCAAACACATCCTCAAAATTGCATTTGGCTTAACCACAGATGACCTTGTATAGGGGAGAGAGTAAAAATTTGTAAAACACCTGTATATCTCATATATACTTTTGCATAAGCAAATCCCCATAAAAGATCACCCTGAATTTTTTTAGTTCATCTGGTAAAAATGTGGAATATTCATTCATAAGATTATTGTCAAAAATCAAATGTTCCAATGAAAAAGTGAATAAAAAAACAGATTTAACAAATGAAATTCTGTACTAAGGATTTATTCTCTGTAAAAATTTTCTTACAGCAAAATAGATTACTAAAAAATTAAAACAATTATTTATAGATTTTGAGAGTATTACAAAAAATGTCTACTTTGCTTGTTTCTCTTCAGTTTCTTTGCAGAATAGGTTGCAGAACAGTGGGTCTCATGCCCATGGGAAAAAATACAAACATCAAACATGCATGCTTATAAATCTACACTATGTCCTAGATTTTTTTTTCTACTTACTAGTAGCTAAACCTTCAGTATAGTTCTAATTTATTATTTTTGAGCAACCAGACTTAATGCATAGTTCACTTTTAGCTTCTCTTCAGCTAATGTGGGTGGTGATATTTCTTTGGTTAGAAATAATCAGTTAAGAGTTGCTTATTGTGATTAATTTATTTTTCAACATGGTTTGAGGCAATTACTGAATATATTGATCTCTAAACTTAATCCACATGCATTATTTTTTCTTTTTTCTTTTTTTTCTTTTTTTGCATATAGCGAGCTCAAGCTGTCCTGCAAGCAGTAACTGCTGTACAGACAACAAATACTCCCATAAGTGGAACTACTGTTAGTGAGAGTGCAGTAACTCCAGCTCAGAGTCCAGTCCTTAGAATAATTATTGACAACATGTATTACCCAGTAACCCTTGATGTTCTTCACCAAGTAAGTTGTCTTTATGAGTAATTTTCATTCTCTTTTTTGCATGCTTCAATGGCCAGAAAATGACAGTGCTAATATGATGATGATGATGGAAGATGATGATTCCCAGTTTATTTATTTATTATTTATTTATTGGTTCAATTTATTTATTTATTGGTTCGATTTATATGCCGCCCTTCTCCGGAGACTCAGGGCGGCTTACAATGCGTTAAGCAATAGCCTTCATACTTTTGTATATACCTGCTTATTAGGGCTTTTGGCATCCCCTAAGCAGTGTTCCTTTTTATACAAAGTCAGCTTATTGTCCCCACAATCCGGGTCCTCATTTTACCTATCTCGGAAGGATGGAAGACTGAATCAACCTTGAGCCTGGTGAGATTTGAACTCGCAGTAAGTTTAGTGGCAAACAAGCAAGATCAGGGCTTTTCCTCCTACCTGAGACCGATGGTTGCAGTGGAAATACAACAAATAATCTGTGATGTGACATGAAGAAAGAGTCAAAGGATAGCAGCAGACCCAGTAGAAATGAAGGGATGATATTTCACCCCATTTTGCGCCCAGTACATGGCCATTCAGGGAGCTCAGTTCAATCCTTCTGCTACTTCAATACAATTTTGTTTCCACTAACAGTTTGAACTTTAGGAAATACATTGATGTTGGCCTTTTAATAAGCATGGTATGCTTTATGTATATGTTTATGGAATATATGAATATTCATTTACTTTTTTCCCCTCCAACAGATATTCTCTAAATTTGGTGCAGTCTTGAAAATAATTACGTTCACAAAAAACAACCAGTTTCAAGCATTGTTACAATATGGTGATCCTGTAAATGCCCAGCAAGCAAAGCTTGTAAGTATGATTTCAGATACTTCTTTTTAGCCTATATAAATAAGTATAGTATATATGTTTCTATTGGCAGTACTTTGCAAAATTTTGTTTTATTGGGTACAATGGACACAACTTTAAATTATAAATAAGTCATCCTATATAGACTTTATCTTAAATGTATATTTTGGTGACTTCTTAATTATTATATTGGATCAAAACAAATAGTATACTGTTTTCAAAGCAGTTGTTATGTCTCTCATATAAAGGTAAGCCACTATTTTGCTTTGTTGAAGAATAGTTGATGAAATGTTATGAACAATTTGTCATAGTCCTTAGTTTGAATATATCTATTAAGTGTGCTGAGGGGATTCTTTAAGGTACTTTATGTGAGCGTCACCCTTGAAAATTGAAAGTTACAGTTAATCCAGAGTACAGTAAAAGGAATAATAATGAGCATATCCTATCTTTTCCATGTAGCAACACTGATTTGCACTGTTCTGGCTTTTGGATGTGTAATTCAAACTGAAATTTGTCATTTTGTGGCACACCCACATTTACAATTCTCACCTACCTGTTTCCCCTATCGATGCCCTTTTGGATACCCTGCACTCTGCCACCCCTATCATCACCACCCCCAACTGACCTTTGCCATCTTCTTTGCAACAGCTGCCTATCTCTCCCACCCCCTCCCCATCTCTGTTTTTTGGAGGCCTTGCAAAGGGTCAGCTGTTTCAGTTGAGCACCCCTCAGTAGTGAGAGAAAGAAGATCAGCTGGAGGTGATGAGGGTGATAGGCAGGATGGGAATGTTGAAGGGTGGTGGTTAAAGCTGAGGTGAGTGCAGCACAGCAGGAGAAACATGAGATCCTCACCTAAAGGATAAGTCCTTGCCTAATGACCACAACCAGAACTTCCATTGCTAAGAGGTGCAGTCACAGGCTATTTTTGATTGGTGACTCCTTCACTTAGCAATGGAAATCTTGGTCCCAATCAGGATTATTAAATGAAGACCCTCTAGTGTTAGGAAATAATGTAATAGGCTATATTTAAGATGACTGGAGAAAAGACACTGCTTTGAATTTTGCATGCTTATACTGTATGTTACTTCTCCAAAAGTTAAATAATGAAAATTAAAAGTCTTAATACAGATTTCAAGAGGATTTTATAATTCCAATTTACATAGTTATGTAGTATATGCGGATAGCAGTGATTCTTGAATAACACTTTCTCGTTTTTAAATTATTTCATAACATAATGAATAACTGGAGTACTGTATATAACATAGTCAAAATTAAATGATTGGGATGGCTACTTGTACTAGACGATCTTTTAACTGGTTAAAATTTCAGAGGAAAATAACTTTCGAATAATATACATGTAAGATCTAGTTCTAGCAAAAATTCAGATGCAGCCAACCTAATGCAAGCTCAGTTTGTTACATAATAAGGAACAGATGGAAATTATTTTTCCTTCCAAAAAAGATACGCTTCAAGCTTTTGGCATACTTTGGAAGGGAGAAAGAAAGCAAAATAATTTAGATTTTGATACCACTTGAAATAATGTTTACGTTTTACTGTAGCCATTACTATAAACAATAGCTTCATTTTTTTTTGCAATTAATTTTTCAGAGATAATTCATATTTACTGCCTATTTGTGCCACTTTCATTTCTAGGATTTGTTGGTGCAATCCTGAGAATATATTTTATATTACACGTGGATTTACCATCAATCAGTAGACTATTATCTTTAGTACAACATTGCAGTAATATGTATGATTCTTGTAAACCTCCAAGAGATACTGCAGATTGGGGAGGATGCAAATGTAATAAATAGTATTTCCACCAAACCTGAAAAATAAAGAGTAACGCCTGTATTCACAGAATGTTGGTTAATTCATTGATTGCAGTATTTTAAAACTTTGAACAGTGTGTACTTTTTAACTGAATTACCGAAGAGAGGTAGGTATAGAAAGAAAAAACTTAGATATAATGTCAAAAAACTGAAAATAAGATTGCCTCTAGAGTATAAAATAAGCTGCCCAGAATCACCATGAGTAAAAGGGGTGTATACATTTTCTTAATAAATAAGTAAAATAAAAATGAAATACCCAATAGTTGAGAGGTGTATAATAACCGTATCAAGTATAATACAGGTGAGAAATCATCAAATGTGTTCACTGGTTTCTTACTTATAAAGATTAATAGCAAAAATTATTTTGTACATAGTCTATATAAGGAATCAGAATGTGGACTTCAGAGGTGTTTAAAATTTAATAAGGAAAATTTAAAAGAGCATTTTCTGAAAAGTCTGATGAAAATAACTTTGTTGTCAACTTCCTGCTATAAAGTATTGGTTATCTTTAGCATGTTACTCAGGTGGCAAAGATGAATATTGGCACCTATTATTCTATTTTTGTCTCACAATGACTCCCTCCCTCCAATATTATATTAGTTTATGAGAGTGTGTGTTTATATGTTTATATGTTTTATAAACATACAGACTATGTTCTACATGTTTATATTATAAATTACAAAGAGTAATTTATGTTTATATCATAAATTACTCTTTAAAAATTACATTGCAAAGAAGGATTTATCATTAGTTTTTATGAGCCACCAAAACAAATAGATTAGTTTAATTTTCTAAAATTAAATCAGAGTATAATAAAATCATCTCAGGTTAAATTTAGGAAACGAATTGTACCTCATCTCTGGCAGATAGTTCAGTTTAATGCTTGGTAAACCATTGTCAATGTGGGGTAAGCTGGACACTGAATTAAATCTCCCTAGGTTGTCTCTTCCTAGGGGTCAATCTCTAGAATACATATACTATATCAACATGGTAATGTGTTATTCCTATCAATATCAGCGCCAACCCTTTGATATTACTAAAATTGAAATGTGCTCAAAGGATCTCAAGGGAACAAATTCAACCTTAGAAAAATAACTTCTTGTGACCCTACAAATAGTGATGATTGTAAGATTTTTCCTTCCTCACACTTCTCAAATGTCTCTTTCTCTCATATTCAGCATTGTTTTGGCTATAACACAATCAAGAAAGTATATATAGACGCACACATATGGATACATATGAAAACACACACACACACACACACACACACACACACACACTTCAAAAGAAAACCAATACATATCTGGAGAGCAAACTCAGCACCATCCAGGCCAAGTTGTAAGCCTGGAATAATGCTATTTTTCATTTTAACAAAGTAATCTTTGGTATCCATGTTCAATAAATACAGTTGAATATCATTTTTAAATCCCATTGCTCTTCCCCAAACCATATAACTGACCCTTGGTAGTGCAGTGGTCAGAATGCAGTATTGCAGGCTAACTCTGCCCACAGGCTGGAGTTCGATCCTGATGGGGCCTGAGGTTGAGTCAACCTTCCATTCTTCCGAGGTTGGTAAAATGTGGACCCAGATTGTTGGGGCCAATATGCTGACTGTGTAAACTGCTTAGAGAGGACTGTAAAGCACTACGAAGTGGCATATAAGTCTAAGTGCTATTGCTACATTAATAAATTTAGGAATATCAAACCAAATAATATGATAATAGGCAATCCCGTAGCAAAGGTATAATTATTCCAATTCTCATTTTGTCCTTGCAGCATAACAAAGATAACCACTTTTTCTTTAACATTCTTATGTTGTCTGGAAAAATGGTTTGAGACAATCTTATTTTAAAATCATAAAAAAACATATATAATATTTAAAACATTTAACCTAACTGCTTTGCTAATATGGAGTATTCCAAAATTAATATAAATAGTTTATATCACTCTTCGTAATACTCTAAATGTCTGTTGAAAAAGATTTGGAGCAAAGGCAATATCAGAAGTTTTTATTGATATATTCTGTATTGTGCACCTCCACATAATCCAAATTTCTTTTGCAGTTTAAGTGGTGTAAAAATTAAATTGCCGGTATGGAGGTCTAAAATCTTTTCCCCTTGTGGCTCCTTTTTGACCTTGGATTGCTGTACCTCCCTCTCTCCAGGTCCCAGGACAGTAACATGTATTTTCTTATATCAGTGATAATGCATATAGTCCCTGTTAACTATCATTTGTTCAGTGACCATTTGAAGTTATAAGGGTGCTGAATGACTGGTACTTTTGACCAGTCCTCAAAGCTCTATCCATCTCAGCACCCCACAGTTATCTGATCATGATCTGGGCGCATGGCAACTAGCTCACAATTAAGAGAGTCGCAGCATCTCAGCCGCCCTGTTTAGGGTAACCCGCTCCCTTCTAAACCAGGGAGTGAGGGAGGACCCCTTGCAGGGTCGTGCTGAGGATTTTGCTCAGTTTCTGCAAGATAAAATCGCTCGGACCCGGACCGAGTTGGACTCCGACTGGACAGAATCCACTGAGGAGACTGGGGCTAGTCTTGGTGAACTTTTCTGGGAGGAGTTTGAGCCTGTTTCGTTGGATGAAGTGGACAGGATTATGGGTCGGCTGGGGGCCTCCACGTGTGTTCTGGACCCGTGTCCCTCCTGGCTCGTTTCTGCAGCCAGAGAGGTGACTGGAGACTGGATCCAGGCAATTGTCAACGCTTCGTTGAGGGAGGGTTTTGTCCCCGCCTCGTTAAAAGAGGCGGTGGTACGACCCCTCCTTAAGAAGCCTAACCTGGATCTGGACTCACTTAACAACTATCATCCTGTCTCCAACCTTCGCTTTTTAGCGAAGGTTGTTGAGACCGTGGTGGCACAGCAATTCCCTCATTTCCTGGAGGAAACGGACTACCTTGATCCTTACCAATCTGGCTTCAGGTACGGCCACAGCACGGAAACGGCATTGGTCGCCCTAGTGAATGATCTCTGGCGGGCCCGTGATGGGGCTTGTTCCTCCATCCTGGTCCTTCTTGACCTCTCGGCGGCTTTCGATACCATCGACCATGGTATCCTACTGCAGCAACTCGGGGTTGGGGATAGGAGGCACTGTGTTGCAGTGGTTCTCCTCCTACCTCTCGGGCCGCTCGCAGTATGTATTGACGGGGGGTCAGGGGTCCTCCCAGAGGCCTCTCACTTGTGGGGTGCCTCAGGGATTGGTTCTCTCCCCCTTGCTCTTTAACATCTATATGAAACCACTGGGTGAGATCATTCGTGGCTTCGAGGTAAGGTATCACCAATATGCGGATGATACCCAGCTTTACATCTCTACCCCGGGCCACCCTGGGGATGCCCTTTCCGTGATGTCCCGCTGCTTGGAGGCGGTGCAGGTTTGGATGGGTAAGAACAGGCTCAGACTGAACCCTTCCAAGACGGAGTGGCTGTGGGTGCCAGCATCTCGGGATCCTGAGATACCATCTCTAGTGATCGGTGGGGAGACTATCACCCCATCCGATAGGGTTCACAATCTGGGTGTCCTCCTGGATTCTCGGCTATCGTTGAATGACCATCTGACGGCTGTAACCAGGGGGGCCTTCGCACAAGTACGTCTTGTACGCCAGTTGCACCCTTTTTTGGACCGAGATGCCCTCACCACAGTCACCCATGCCCTGGTTACTTCTCGGTTGGATTACTGTAATGCCCTCTATATAGGGCTGCCCTTGGGACATATCCGGAGACTTCAGTTAGTCCAGAATGCGGCCGCGCGGGTAGTTACGGGGGCCTCTCGTTATTCCCGTGTTACACCTCTGCTGCGCGGGCTGCACTGGCTACCAGTTGTTCTCCAGGTTCGTTTCAAGGTGCTGGTTTTAACCTATATAGCCCTACATGGCTTAGGCCCGGAGTACTTACAGGACCACCTCCTGCCCTCCTCCCACCGTCCAGTGCGCTCCCATAGAGTGGGCCTCCTCCAGGTGCCGTCAGCCAAGCAATGTCGGCTGGCGGCCCCCAGGGGGAGGGCTTTCTCTGTCAGAACCCCAACCCTCTGGAATAGTTTGCCCACCGACCTCAGGACGGCCCCCGACCTCCTCTCTTTTCGCCGGGGATTAAAGACATGGCTGTTTAAAGAATATTACAGTCGTGGGGTTATATAGTTTTTAGAATGTTTTTATGGATTTTAATGTATTTTAATGTGTTTATTGTGATTTGTATTCATAATTGCTTTTGTAAGCCGCCCTGAGTCCTCGGGGAGAATGGTGGCATATAAATCACAAAATAAATAAATAAATAAATAAATAAAAATAAATAATAAATAAATAAATAAATAAATAATAAATAATAATAAAAATAAATAAATAATAAATAATAATAATAAAAATAAATACATACATACATACATACTCTTACAATCATTCATAATCTTCTTCACTTGATGTCAGTTTACAACCTGCAGTATTTAGTGATGGAAATTCTGATCCCAGTTACTATTGTTAACCAAGGACTACTTGATTTACAATATTATATACTTTGCTTTTCTGTAATCCTATAACCCCCTTGGCATGGACCATGGCTCCCCTGTTGCATGTTTTTCATCTGTGGCCCCTTCAAAATATCCTAGGGCCCCCAGTGGGTCATATGGCCAATTATTAAGAACCAGACTAGAATATTGATATCCCTGTTAGCCCATAAATATAAAAAGTGGAAGGGAGGGGGAATGATTTACCTGTGATTTTCAAGCTGGAGCTATCTCAGAATGTGATAATATTATGGCTGGTTGCCTATGCAGTCAGATGTTTAGACTGGATGGATTTCTGGGCTGTATGTTGTGCAGACCTGCTTTAATATATCAATGAAAACGTTCACAGTGCGCATGCACACACACACACACTCTGCATGAATTTGGGGAGTGCAATGGAAAGTGGATGGATGTGTTTTGAGGGACAAGGGGAAGTGGTCCGCCTAGGAAATAATCAGACAAGAGAGGCAGGAGCCCCCAGTGGTTTAACCGTCACTGGAAGAACCCTTTTAAAAAGTTAAGAATGGCAGTGGGAAATTTGTACTTTCAGACTTGCCACTTTCTGTTAGTGTAGCTTTATAATAAAGTAAAATTAGCTCATCTAGTTGCATTTTCTGTTTAATCTACCTGGGAGAGCTGACTGATACTCACTGTCTCCCAGTTTAATTTTGAATGGTTCATATTTATGACAGTTGCAGTGTCCCAGGGTCATGTGATCATCTTTTGCAACCTTCTGATAAACAGTCAGTAAGAAAGCCAAATTCACTTAACAACCGTGTTACTAACTTAAAAATTCCAGTGATTCACTTAATTTCTGTGGAAGAAAGGTTGTAAAATGGGTAAAAACGCACTTAACAGCTGTCTCACTTATCAACAGAAATTTTTGGTTCAATTGTGGTCGTAAGTCAAGGACTACCAGTATGTCTGTAATAAGGTTGAATACCAGATCTTCATAATTTATTTTGGATCTAGAAAGATGTAATCCAGGATATTTTTTTAATTATTGCTGATTAAATATTCTGACAGCTGTATGCATTTTTAATTACTCTAGCTCTACCAAGGTATTTTATAAGGGTGCTTTATAGGGTGCTTTTTTTCTATTCTAATGGTGGATTAGTTAATGGCTAAAATTTTAATAAAATTTTAGATCCTCTATAAGGTTGTCATGCTACTCTAACTAAGCATAATTCTTGTACATGGAAAAAATTACAAGCTTGTTTATAGAGTTTTATTGAATGAATTATAATGACTTTAAATCCCTCATAATAAAAATATCATTTTTGCTCAGTTACATACCAGACCTGTTTTCATATCTTGACCTTTAGTTCATTTGTTAGATAATTGCAATATAGTTTCTATTGTAAGATACAATCAAGTTCTAATAACATTATCAATTACTCCTAAGGAAAAAAAAGTGTGGTTCATCTAAAATAATATTTAAATTCACCAGTATTAAAAGAAATATATAAAACATATGAAACAAGGCTTCCGATAGCTTTTTACTATTGTTTTTTGCAAAATTCTGAGGGTTGTCAGGGCTACTATCCCAGAAATAGGCAGATAGGAGAGACTAGTTGGGACGCTAGGCCTTAGAGATCAGTTGGGATTGCTATTGTTGACCAGCCTCCCTACTGTTTTTCTGCCTGTGCTGGTTGCATTTTCTTGGTTGCCATCTGTGGTCTCCAGGCTTATGGCCATAGGGATTTCAACATATCCCCCCTGGGTATTGATTCAGAGGCACTTTTTGAATTCATACCCACCATGGCAGCTATGGCAACCAGCAACTTAATTTATAGCAAGCTTGACTCATTGGGGTAAGGCAGAGTGTCGCACACTAGACCTGGTTTTTGCTTGGGGTAGTGGTGAAGTGATTTGGAATTGTAGGACGTCACCATCAAGGACAGATGGACATCTTTCTTAATGAAGACCATAAAACCCCAACTTCAACTGCTCTGTGATATTATCCATTTATTTATATCCATAAATATCTAAATTTATTTTTTGGTTCTGATATATTACAATAACTGATACTTTCTCAATATTTTGGATAGTGTAGAATACCACCTTACATTGTTTCTCTGGCATTTTTATTTCTACTTACAACCTGAGCTTTCAAAACTTTAAATTATCTTCAAGCATCCTGAACTGATTATGCTTTTTATCTATAGTTTTCAATTCTAAGAAGCTGCTTAAATATTAAAATGTGTTGAATTTAATAATACCAAAGTTATTGTTCAACAAAAATATTCCTTTTGAACCCGATGCTAACAATTTCAAAATAAATTCTTCATTGCTTTTCTTTGTCTGTAGGAACTTCGCAGTCATTCCAAGACACCTTAATTTCTTATATCTAGAAATATTATGCATCAGTTGAAACTAGAATATTTATCTAATAAATCGAGGGTAGTTGAAGTCACCTATTATTACTATATTTTCTCCTATTTCACTTTTTAAGATTGCAGACTATATTCTCACTATATTATTTTGGGATTAGATATGATTAGAAAAAATAAAGATGAGAATAAAGTAATTAAAATATGTTTTGATCTTAGATTTAGGCAATCTTAATGGACTGCTACGTTCCATGTCTACAACTGCCATTTTAGGAGTTATGGTTTCTTTTACATTCCTTATTCGTTAAGGATTGGGAATCTATTGCCAGTTGCTGTTTTATAAAAATAAATACCCAGTATACAAATGTTTTATAGTTTTAATTTTCTTATACTACAGTATAGTAATAACTATAGGATAATATGAATTTTAACTTTTGTATTGTCTTATTTTCTCCTTTTGGGGCAAATGATAAGATATCTGTCCATCTTCTATCTATTACAATAAAATTACATGTCCAACCAGTCTCTTTTGGTGTTTATAAATTTGGTAATAACAGAAAAGAAAAGAATCTGTCATGAGCAATAACAGCTCTTGTGATATTGACTCTTTTTGTTTGGTTTCTGAAATTGCTCCAACTATTTGGCTATTCTATCCTGATTTCTTAAACTTCTAACAATAAGGCTGTAAAATGTTATGGTTATGTAGTTATATCAGTAGATCTGTATAAATAATTTATAATTTATTTTCAGATAGTTAACTTTCTTTAGCCTTGTTCTTAGCCAGTTCCAAGTGGCTAGATTGCTAGAAATACTGAAGCACATATTTCTTTCATTAGTAGTTTAGTTTAGTTTAGTTTATTTGAATTTATATACCGCCCTTCTCCTTGCGGACTCAGGGCGGTGTACAGCCAATTAAGAACAAACATACAAAAGTTAAAATTTCATAAAATAATAATATAAGTGGCCATAAAATTTAAAAACTAACTTCATATTTAAAATACAACTCTAAAATGCTAAAATGTTATAGGAATCAGGCTAGGCCGGCGAGCTGAAAGAGATGGGTTTTTAAAGCCCGCCGAAAGGTTGGGAGGTCAGAGATTGTTCTTAACTCCGGAGGCAGATCATTCCAAAGGGTGGGTGCTGCCACAGAGAAGGCTCTCCCCCTGGGGGTCGCCAGCCGGCATTGTCTGGCTGACGGCACCCTGAGGAGGCCCTCTCTGTGGGAGCGAACCGGCCGGTGGGAGGCAATTGGCGGCAGAAGGCGGTCCCGTAAGTACCCTGGCCCTAAGCCATGGAGCACTTTAAAGGTGATTACCAACACCTTGAAACGCACCCGAAAGTCCACCGGCAGCCAATGCAGCTCGCGCAGGAGAGGTGTCACGTGGGAGCGTCCCGTCGCTCCCATAATCCCCCGCGCAGCCGCATTCTGCACCAGTTGGAGCCTCCGGGTGCACCCCAAGGGGAGCCCCATGTAGAGAGCATTACAGTAGTCCAGACGGGAAGTGACAAGAGCATGAGTGACCGTGCGTAGGGAGTCCCGATCTAGAAAGGGTCGCAGCTGGTGAATCAGGCGGACCTGATAAAAAGCCCCCCTGGCCACGGCCGTCATATGATCCTCTAAAGACAGCCGCGAGTCCAGGAGGACGCCCAAGTTGCGAACCCTTTCCGTGGGGGCCAATGACTCGCCCCCAATAACCAGCGATGGAGTCAGCTGGCTATATCGGGACGCCGGCAGCCACAGCCACTCGGTCTTGGAGGGGTTGAGTCGAAGCCTGTTTCTCCCCATCCAGACCCGCACAGCTTCAAGGCACTGGGACATCACTTCCACGGTATCGTTGGGGTGGTCTGGGGTGGAAATGTACAGCTGAGTATCATCAGCGTACTGATGGAACTCCACCCCAAAACCACGGATGATCTCACCCAGCGGCTTTCCATAAATGTTGAACAGGAGGGGCGAGAGGACCGACCCTTGTGGCACCCCACATACCAGGCACCTCGGGGTCGACCGCTGCCCCCCTGTCAACACAGATTGCGACCGGTTGGAGAGGTAGGAGGAGAACCACCATAAAACGGTGCCCCCCACCCCCAGTCCCTCCAACCAGCGCAATATGATACCATGGTCGATGGTATCAAAAGCCGCTGAGAGGTCTAACAGCACCAGGATAGAGGAATACCCCCTACCCCGGGCCCTCCAGAGATCATCCACCAACGCGACCAATGCCGTTTCGGTGCTGTACCCAGACCTGAAGCCGGACTGGAACGGGTCTAAATAGACGGCTTCATCCAGGTATCGGGGGAGCTGCCACGCCACCACACTCTCAACAACCTTCGCCAGGAAGGGAAGGTTGGAGACAGGACGGTAATTAGCTAAAACAGCTGGGTCCAGGGAGGGCTTCTTGAGGAGGGGCCTCACCACCGCCTCTTTCAAGGCAGGCGGAAGGACACCCTCACTCAAAGAGGCGTTTATAATCTCCTGGAGCCAGCCTCGTGTAACCTCCCGGGAGGCCAGCGCCAACCAGGAGGGACACGGGTCCAGTAAACATGTGGTTGCGTTCAGTCTTCCCAGAATCCTGTCCACGTCCTCGGGAGCCACAGGATCGAACTCAGCCCAGATAACACTCTCAAGACCTGGCTCAGTCACCCCGCCTGAACCCACCCAGTCAGCGGCCAGGTTGTCCCGAATCTGAGTTATTTTATCATCCAGATATTGAACAAAGTCCTCAGCACGTCCCTGTAAGGGATCCTCCCGCGCTCCCGAATGGAGGAGGGAGCGGGTCACCCTAAACAGGGTGGCTGGGCGATTATCTGATGACGCGATAAGAGCGGCAAAGTAATTAGACTTGGCCGCTTTTATCGCCACTATGTAAGTCTTAATATGAGCTCTTACTAGTGTCAAGTCAGATTCGGAGCGGCTGGCCCTCCAACCACTCTCTAGGCGTCTTTTCTGGCGCTTCATCTCCCTCAGCTCCTCGGTGAACCAAGGAGCTAAGTGGATTCGGCACCGGGTCAGAGGCCGCAAAGGCACGACACGGTCCAAGGCCCCACCGGCCGCTCTATTCCAGGCAGCCACCAGGTCCTCGGCCGAGTCGTGTGTCAGTGTCTCAGGAAATGGCCCAAGCTCCGTCTGGAACCTATCAGGATCCATCAGGCGCCTGGGGCGGAACCATCTGGTCGGTTCCGCCTCCCTGCGGTGAGGTGCAGCGGTCAGAAAGTCGAGCCGAAGGAGCGAGTGGTCAGTCCATGACAAGGGTTCTAAGCCTATATCCCCAATATCAAGACCACTCAACCACTGCCCAGAGACAAAAACTAGGTCTAGGGTGTGTCCACCAATGTGAGTTGGGCCCTGAATTACCTGGGTCAGGTCCATGGCCGTCATGGAAGCCATGAACTCCCGAGCTATCTCAGATGTTTCGCCAATAGATGGCAGATTGAAATCCCCCATGACCATAAGCCTGGGGGTGCCAATCACCACATCGGCTACAACATTGAGAAGCTCGGGCAGGGTCGTTGCCACGCAGCAGGGAGCCAGATACGCGACTAACAAACCCATCTGCCCACCAGGACCCCACCTCACAAAGATGGACTCACACCCGGCTATCTGAGGAACAGTGGCCTCCCTCGGATCCAGACCTTCCTTAATAATGACCGCCACTCCCCCACCCCTGCCCTGAGCTCTCGGCTGGTGAAATGCAAGGAAACCTGGCGGGCACATCTCCACGAGGGGAACCCCACCCTCGCGGCCCAACCAGGTCTCAGTAATACCGGCCAGGTCCGCACCCCCCTCTTGAAGGAGGTCACAGATGAGGGGGGCCTTATTTACAACGGACCTGGCATTGCATAACAGCAACCGGAGCCTCGGGTCCTGAGACTCCGAACAACCTGGGGAACGGGAATAGCGCCGGGGACCGGGGCACGCAATCGCTCGAAGACAGCGAGTGCGTGCCCCCTTCACATGATACGGTCCCCCGCTCACGCCATATCTGCCCCTCCCACACAATGTTTCTATAGCCCAACCCTCTTACCTCCAGAGTCTACACCCTCCTTAACACCCAATACCAAGCCTGTCCTTTTCCCATTTGGGTTCCCCCCCAAACCCTCTCCCACCCCCACCCCGGAGCCCCTTAAAATTCTTAAAAACAGATTTAAAAACCCTCTCAACCCCTTTTTTGCCACATGCCACCTCTCGGGGTCCCAAGACCCGTCATTAAGGTAGGCCCTCGATAGTGTGGAGGGCCAGGCCTGCGAGAGGGGGGAATCTCGCAGGGCAAGAAGCGTGGACCTTGAATACATCCGGAACAATATATAAAAAACATAGTAGGAATTAACTTTCCTTCTGCCTACTTATCCTAGAAACCAAGTTGGCTCCTTATGAAATCCTTCATTCCAACTTCTGCCAAACATTTAAAAATGACATTGAAATTTACCATATATTGTTTGATGTCTCTGGAAAATGAGAGTAAAATAATTATTGAGTTAATACCTTTCTACTAAATTGGGAGGGAAAGGTATTAAAGGAGGATATGGAAAAATTCTAGGAGGACAAACGCTAGTAATACCATATAATGCAGATTGGGAACAGACTAGCTGAAAACAGTCTGGTAAAGGTGCAGTTGTATCAGTTGGAACTTCATATCACAAGAGCAAATGTCACTTGCCTGTTTGGAGACAAAGAAAGCAAGATCTAGTTGATATAAACATTTTTAAATATTTTGAGATTAATTTCAGTGGACATTTAATTTTCTTTTATAAATTTTGCTGTATCTTATTCCATATTTCTGGTTTTCCAGGCATTAGATGGTCAGAATATTTATAATGCTTGCTGTACCTTACGGATTGATTTTTCCAAATTGGTCAACTTGAATGTAAAGTATAATAATGATAAAAGTAGAGATTACACTCGTCCTGACCTTCCATCTGGTGATGGTCAACCAGCTTTGGATCCAGCTATTGCTGCTGCATTTGCAAAGGAGACTTCACTTCTAGGTATGATTTTGTTTATTCCTCTTTCTTAGTTGTTTGTACTATATATACAGAAGTGCTTTATAAACTAGATGTCATTTGTGGTTTATGTTCACATACATACACACAAACAAACACATGAATGAGCTTATTGAATTAATTGGTTCCTAAGAATAACATTATTTGATTACTGTTCTCACCGCTTTTTCTTTTCTTTCTTAAGCAATTACTTAATTTATATCATTTCAAGTCTTTTCAATCTGAGTACCTGCTTCTGATATTCAAGTAATAAGTTTCCCATTTTGGAAGGTACTTTTATTAACATTGCATTAATTTAATACATCATCCAGAATCTGTTGAAATGAATGTTAATAGATATCCTATTCTACGTGGTCCCTTGTATTTTCATTAGCCAATTTAATTGTATGATAAAAAAAAAGAATTGGCCATGAAAATTGGCCAGTTTTATTATCTATCTATGATTTAAAAATATAGGATAAAAATAAGCACTCACTTTTGAAATTATCTAATTCATTGAAAATCAAAACGAGTAATACTAAAGATGGCTTTTCTTAGAAAAGAAAGTATTCTAGATTTCCTTCTTCCTTAATTCTTGATAGATTAGTGAAACAGGCTGAAAATGAAATTTGGAAAGCATTAATATTCTGCAGTGTTTTCGTTTAAAAAATGCACATATTTTAGTAGTACCTAGTTTACATTAATATTTGGGGGGGGACATATTTTAGGATTGTAGAGTCTAAGCCAGCAATATCTCATGGTCAATCATGATACAGTTCCTAAGTCATGAAACATAGGATCAGGAATCATAAATTCCTAAATCATAGGAATGCTCCATTCTGCATTTGTCACATTCCACCCCAAAAATTATATATCATGCTTTAGAAAATACAGTATTCAGACAAATTGGATGCATCTAGAGAAGGGCAGCAAGCATGTGTGAACAGGGAATCAGAAACTACATTTTGTAAGAAACGATGAAGGGAACTGAAAATGTTCAGCTTTAAGAAAAGAATACTGAGGTGGAATATAATAGCACTCATTAAGAATTTGAAGGGATGTCACATAGAAGACAGCCACCGCCTGTTGTCTGTCATCCCACAATATAGTACATAGCAAAGGAGAACCTAATTGCATGTTAAGAAAAATCTCCTGAGAGTAAGAGTAATTTGACAAAGAGTCAGTTATTTAGAGACATAATGGCTTGTCTTTTTGTGGTTGTGTTCAAGTGGTAGCATAGCCATATATTCAAAACTTATTCATTTTAATTCCTGCACTAAATGAAAGGTTTAATTCAATAGTGTAAATTGTCATTTTCAATTCAGAATCTCTGATCTATATAATAAAATCATATTCTCGCAGTGATATAATCCAGAAATGATACAGATGAAGCTGTATTGTTGATGTAGGGCCTATGAACTGAGACAGTACAAATGCTGAATGAGGAACTGCATATATCAATAAATAATACTAGCAATTTTATGGTAACTTGTATCAAAAGATTTTATTTTAGGGATCAAAAAGGTCTTACAGACTTACAACTATTTTAGAGCGTGTAAGTGAAAATAAAAGTTCAAGATCACTCTGACTCTTTATCAAATTAGCAAGATAATTTTAGGCTCTCCAGCTAAATATTGGCGTAACAAATCTAATAGAATAGATTGTTTTCATTGTTTGCCCTGATGTGATACAGGGCAAATTCATTGGTCACAAAAATAAAGAAAAAATCTTAGTGCTGTCTTTCCCTTTCCCTTTCCCTTTCTGTCCTTTGAAACTGCTGTTCCTGGCATTGATGACATAACCATTTGAAAAAACAGCTTTCATTCTAAAGATGTATATCATTTACTGATATGAACCGGGCCTTATATAATTGAACAGATTATTCCAGCAGAAATCGTTTCCAGTCAAACAGTCTGAAGAAATGTGAAAGATTTATGTAGAACACCTAAACACCTTTAAGTATAAGCTTCTTATCTAGCTTATAATTAAAACTATTAAATAAAAAGAATAAAAAATAACACTAGATAGTTATATCAACTCTTAAACATGCTGAAATAGCTGATGTGATTTTCTCCTACAATTTTAACATAATTTCTCAGGTAAGTTTCTGTGGAGATGGGACTCTAGATGTTAGATGTCACGATGAGAAAGCTTTCTGTCTGATCATCAACCACAGAGCATTGTAGTAGAAAGTGATAACATTTGTACAGAACTGTGTGCAATTTGACAAAACCTTCAGGTAGCTAAGCAAATCCTTTAGGTACCATGTTATGAATAATAGCGCTTCAAAATGCAATCGGACAGTTCTAGTCTTACATTGTTGACTAGACTGCTTTTTGTATTATTGTTTTCCAAAAAGATTTTAAAGTTTTGTGTTCCTGCAAGAGATGAGAGTTATTACTTGTTTCCCTCTTCCTTTTACTTCTCTGTCAGTTGTATATATGGTTGGGATAGGAGAATCTCATTGCTTACAATCATTCAAATTCGGTCAGTATCTTCACTGGAGCAATAAATTGTATTGTCAAAAGGCAATTAAATATACTTTTTGCTTTGTGCTGATAAATATTGCTTCAAGGGAAAACACAGTAAACTGTGAGTATGGCTATAGGTTATTCTGCATGAAATCTAATTATATTTATTGCATTTATTTGTCAAAAACTCTTTAATATAAAAGCAAAAATGGTCTTTTGATGAGTATGTCAGTATACATGAGCCCTGTACATTGATCTTTCCAACCACCTGAGATTTAGCATTAATGATACTGAAGTAAATAAAGAAATGGTTAGAGGCTGTGTTATCCATATCTGCTGTTTCTAATATAAAGTTTGGGGCCAAAACAAGAGCATCACTGTCCTTGCAGAACTTAATTTTTTGAGATTTGTAATGCATGTAAGGTATATGTAGCTCATATTATTTTTGATTTTCAGTTTAAAACTAAATGTTACTCCACGGTCTTTTTTCATATATATATTTCTATGGTCTGTTCTTTCATTTATTGTAAATTGGATACAATTACAATCTGCTTTTTTATGATTTTGTTGGGGAAAAGATCTCTTCAACAAATAGAAAAGCTTGCTTTCTGGTTTTGTTAGGAAGAGTTCTAAATTCTTTTACTGACATACATTTTGTATTCTATGGAAGAAAATCATACGGAGGAAAACTGACTGTGTGACACTGTATTCGTTCTCTGCTAGTAACTTAAGAACAATAGCATTTTGATAGTGCCATAATTTAGTCTTGAGGGGGAAAAGTGTTTAAAAGTTTGCCCATTCAGAACTAAAAATTAAATTTAAATCTTTGCAAGGTGCATTTGGATACTTTTATCACTAGAAATCCCATTTATATTTTACATGAATACGTTTCTTCTGGTCAAACTGCTGTGAGAGTCCATATAGTGCAGGTAATGTTTAGTTGAGAGAAAGAATACTATTGAATCTGCCTGAGTAAGTGATTTGGAAATTATACATGTAGGACAAGAATATCTTTTCCATTAGGACTATTGAATTAGGGGATAAATAAGCATTTGATCTATTAGTGTAGACAAATAAATTATGCCATTTTTCTGATGAGTTGAGATTCTTCTGTGTAATTAGGCAAAAGAAATTCACATGCTTAGTAATAAAAAATTAGAGAGAAAGTAAAAGTCATTTAACAATTGACATTTATTTCCACGGGAGGATAGAACTGTACCATTAGGGGTTGAATTACAAAAGTAACTAAAGATTACAGTCTTGAACAAGTAACAAAAAACTCATTAATTATCACTTAAACAACTATTTTAATAATGCCTCCTTCCCAATGCATTCAACATAGACTGTATGCAATTGTTGCCACAATTTTTCACGATACTTTATGAACTATTAGGTTTTTAATTTGTTAATCTGTTTTCTTCAATGACTTTTATTATCTAAGTCTCTGCTGAAATCTGCCCCGAGATCCTATTTAGAGATAGAAGGGCGTTCTGATGAAGCTTAACCCTCCCATCTAATTTTGAAGATGGGATTGTTTTATGTTAATCTGGTAAATTGCTATGAGGACTTGAGCTGGAAAAGTTCTGTTGCAGGACCAGAGCTTTTGTTGATGTTGGTTTAGGTTTAGGTGAGGATAGATAACAAAAACCACCCCCAGAAACAGCAATAACTTGAGGTCAACATGTTCTCACTTCATAAATACTGTCTATATGTAAATGACCCAATACAATGTGCAGAAAGCAGAGAGCCTACCCATAAATTGGGGCAGGAACAGAAACTTTTTTCATCACTTAATATGGTTTGAACTGCAGGCAGTCCTCGACTTATGACCATAATTGAGCCCAACATTTCTGTTGCTAAGTGAAATAGCTGTTAAGTGAATTTTGCCTCATTTTATTACTTTTCTTGCCACGGTTGTTAAGTGAACCACTACAGTTGTTAAGTTAGTCATATGGTTGTTAAGTGAATCTGGCTTCCCCATTGACTTTGCTTGTCAGAAGATCGCAAAACATAGTCACGTGACCCTGGGACACTGCAACTGTCATAAATATGTGTCAGTTACCAAGCATCTGAATTTTGATCACATGGCCATGGAAATGCTGCAACAATCATAAGTGTTAAAAACAGTCAAGTCACTTTTTTCAGTGTTGTTGTAATTTTAAATGGTCACTCAATGAACTGTTGTAAGTCAAGAACTACCTGTAGTGTCTATGAAACTACAAACTGAATCTCAATTTTGCAGTACAGAAAGTTAAGAGTCTCATATAATGTTTAGGAGTCACATACCTACTGAGTGTATTTACTAAAAAGGAAATTTGGTATTTTTGCCCTGTGGAAATCCCAGTCAATTTAATATTACATTAAACTGATGAAGAAGAATCTTTGCTTTACACATGAGATCATTTAGCTTTTAAGATTAGTGTCCATTAGTGTACCCAAAAGTAAAAAAGGAACAGAGATATTTCTAATTTCTTAATGAATTCTTAACATAATATCTTGAGCAAGGAAACATTGCTATTGTTAGCTTCCTCATTTTTCCAGAATATACAAAATATTGATCTCCTAAGTATAGCCATATTTCAATAATAGGTAAAGTTAAGTCCCATTTTGAATAGAAAAGAATTTTATTGATTTGGGTGCAGAAAGTGAATTCCATTATCTGTTTCTTGACAGAGAGGAAGGACTGGTTATAAGGACACTGCAGTATTAGTTCTTATATCATCTCCCCCCCCCCCCCCCAAAGAATTTTCAGCCTAGTTAAGACAGTTACACAAATGGCATTCGAGGGAGCTGGTATTCCTTCAGGTTTACTTGGATTGGATAAATGTTCTATAAAGGCACAGCCCCAAATCAGGCAGTATCATTTTAGAATTGTCATATACTTGTGAGGAAGAAAAATAACAATCCTATTTCTAGTTAGCAATGAATCCATATTTCATTAAGGCTAGTTGCTTGTCAAATGTGTTGCTATGAGTAAAAGTGTAGAGATCTCCTTGTAGTAGCTCTACTACTACTTTAAGTCTATGAAATAAGGAGTTTGGAAACCTTCTGTTCACCAGTTTTTACATTATTGCTTTTGACCAATGTCAGAACTTGCATTCTTGAACTCTCTTCAGGTGTATTATGATTTCAGCATCTTTTTTTAAGAGATCAACTCTTAGACCATTTTCTACCCCTACAGTACCCTCGCTGAAGGATTATATGAACATTTGTTAATTCTTTCTTCATCCCATTTGGTCTCCAAGTATTGGAGTTTAATGTTCGTATTTCTTGTCAGAGTGGCATTTTTGAAACCCAGAGTGGGTTTTTTGTTAGGTTAATTTACTTTTGTTTGCTTTAGTCTGAGCCAGAGTTATATTTATAGGATGCAATAGACCAGCTTTGCAAATGTAATGCCCTCTGTATATATTTCTCAAGAAAAAAGATGGTTTCATCATTCACCCTAGAGATTGCTTACTTATTCCATGAACTTTCTAAAAATATGATGATATATAATAGATCTTCATGGGAAATTATAGGGTTTTATTGAGTGTTCAACTATGACATTTTAATATATTTACTTTATTTTGATTCTTTCATCCAAGCATTATATCTAAAATCATGTTGGACTACTGAATCTCATACTGTTCAATAGCCAAAGCAAGAACCTGGAGTGTGTCATGATCATGACATATTTAGTAAAGATAATTTTTAGTATTCTGTATCAGTGAAGGATTTGTGTAATTGTGACATGCAGATCTCTGATTCGATATATATCTTGTATTATTAGTCAAATAACTATTTCTGCAATTCTAGTCTTCCAAACTATAGACCTCCAGTCACTGAATTATATGGCCCGTTTAATAGTATATAAATCTGTGGTGGTGGTGGGGAGATGGATTTATAAAGAAATGTTGCTTATAAATCTATTCATGTTCAGAAATTCTATTATGGTTCCAAAATACATTCATGATGGATTCTTTTTGATCTTTATACTAAGTATGCATATTTTGTTTTTGTGCATAGTCTTACACAAAAAGTAATCGGCTCTTTTCTAATTGTCTGTCCATTAATCTCAGTATAAATAAAAATTCTGGTACTAATCAAATATTAAGTTTTTAAAATTCTTTGCATCATTGTGTATATTTGAACCCAAAACTTTCTGGCTTTTTTTTTACACGTCCACTACACATGATACAGTGACCTTTTGTGTTGTCCACATTTCCAGTATAAATTTGAAGTACCTTTATATATTTTTTCTGAAGTCATGTAGCAATCATTTTATCTCTTCTATGTTAAAACAAATACTGTCTAACAAAAAGTAAATTTTATACCTTTTAACCACATTTTTTCTCACACTTTATCAATACACTATGTCCAAAATTTTTTATCATGCACTCTTTCACGTATTCTTTTGTTTTACAGTTGAATAAAAGTTTATATATTTTAGCAGTTACATGTGCTTTTCGGTTCTAAATGTCATATCTACCTTAAATCTTTTTCTTCATTGTACATACAAAAACCATTGAAAACTAAATCTCTCTACATGCCGCTGTTCTTTTAATTTCATCTTATATTCTCCATGCTCTTGTCTTAAAAACCTCTCAATAGGTTAGCCTCTTTGCTTGCTGTTCTTTTTTCTCGTATAAAATACTTCTTGTGCTGAGATCCCTGAAGACATTTTTGGGCACAGTCTGGGTTTATATCTATTCCACAATCTCAGTGTGATGATTGTAATATAATTATTCTTAAGAACTACATTAACCTTAAGTTTATCATACCAAAAAAGAAACCCATGCCATCCAAATCTCAGATTGTGTTCTTCTAATTTTAAAATTCTCTTATATCTCAGGAGAACCTACTCTCATCCAAATCAAATAGCAGGTTGCAAAATACAAGGTCAGGTTAGGTGATTCAACTCTTCCTTGTTCCTTTGGGTCTGTGTTGCTCCATTTCACACACATACAGCAAGAGTTCTATAAAGGAGTTTATTCAACACCAGACAGGTCCTCAAAAAGCACCTACAGTGTGCAGGTTTGGATTCCAAGCTCAGCATGGCAAGAGTCACTGGGTAAACAGAGTCAATCGGTTTACACACAAAGTCCAATAAAACAATCCACAAGTGAAATGGGTCAGAATACATGGCAAGAACACACAAGGCACAGAACTGGGCACACTGCCGCAACATTCAAGTCCTTGGGGTGGGATTAAGTAGGCGACACTAGTGCGGCCCTTCACGAGGTTGCCTCCTCACAAATAATCTATCTGACTGGCATTGTGCCTGTCTCCTTTCTGCCCTACGTGACCTTGGATCAGGAGGAGGTGTGGACTTCACTTCCTCCTTGTTGCTAATGGGTGGCAGCTGCTTCCGGTCCTTACCTGGAGCCTCCTGACCATCTAACTACAGCTGTGGCTTGCCTCACTTAGCCTCAGCCTGTTGCTCATTCAATTCACCCAGGCTAGCACTCTCTGAGCCTCAATCCGGACCATTGCTCAGCTCTGGGCTGTCCTCTGCTCAAACCTTCCGCTCCAAACTCGCGTCTGGAGAGGGGTCCAGAGGCGGATCCATGACAGCATCTGGGAGTATTTTATATTTAACCTTTTTTTTATTCCATTGCCATACAATCTTGGATAGATCTTTCTGCCATTGCTTAAATGATATATAAAATGTCAAAATATGTAGTGTTTGAAAGAAAAACATCATTCTTGGCAAAGGATTCAGCTTTATAACAGGAATTTTATAAACCAAAATTACAAAAATAATTGTAATGTTATCTTATTAAAAAATCTTAGCATTCATAGGGAAGCTATAAAACTATGTGATCGGAGCTTGATAAATTGACATATATCTGGAGAAATGAAGGCTGCCCTCCATTATACTTCCTATCCTGTGGTAGGCCTGCCCCTGCACCTTGAATGTTGGCATAAAATTTTTCTCCTTTACCTCTCTGGCTCCAAAAGATGTCATTTGGAAGCATCCGTTGTACTTCCAGGCAGCGGAAAAGAAGTGCTCTGCCATTGGATGCTGGTGGGTGAGAAGGCTGTGTAAGGTTCAGGGGAGGGAGCTGGACTTTACTGCCACTGCAGCACACCCTGTGAGTCTCATCCTGCCACTTCAGGGCACGGTACCAAGCCCAGGGTAATGGGGGTCCGAGATCAACAACCTTTTCCCTGGAGTTATCAATCTGGGATTCATATTTAAAACCAGACAAATACTTTATTAGTCCAAGGCATTGATCTGATTTGTGATACCTTTTCATTATATTTAGCTGTAGCTGCCTGATTAACGTAGGGATTATTAGATGCATACTTTTTTATAGCCTCTCTATTGACTTCGGGGTGACTTTGACAATACTTTTTTGCAGCTTCCCTTACTTGTGTTTTCCTAATTGCATCTGTAAATCTTTTCCTGCATTTTTCCCCTCTTTTCCCTTTAACTGGTGTTACAGTAGAAGGAACAGATTCATCTGAAATGAGGAGGTCAGTATAAGAAGTGATTTGGGGCTGGGATACTATGCAGGAGAAATTAGGTTCACAATCTGTTGGCTCAGTGGTGGTCGGTGATTTAAACTCATAAGGGAATATCTCCCGCCGCCTTGAGTTCGAAAGCAGTTCCATAGGTGGAAGGCGTAGACATTTTGGTGAGGTAGCGACATTTAGTTCTGTAAAGAGCCCCAGACCGCTCCTGAGTGAAGGAGTGGAATGTCTGCCAGTTTGAACTGAGGTAACAATGTGAGGCAACTGGCATTTGGAACAGAGTTCTTTTCAGATGGGGAGTGGGAGTAGAATGTCTAACTCCTTAGCGTCAGAGTGTGTGAATATAATATTGTATATAAAATACTAATGATCTGATGGTCATTCTGAAAAATCCTTTCTTAGCAAGCACCTAGAATCCAAGAGGAACATATTTGCCAAATTTTCAAGTTTGTAGGCTTTACCATTCTGGAGATTTTGTGATGAGTGAATGGTATTTGGCTTTTATATATACAGATTTGAGGAGGGAGTTGTTGCTTTTAAATTGGGGGAGGGAGTAGGCTATGATACTCGGTCTAGTAATACTAGGTACAAGTAATACTCACTAGTCCATTATCACCAGACTTTGATACTATTTGCAAGTAGTTTTTTCACTCAATACCAATAAACAGCACAAGCACATTTTTATGTTAATCTCTGTAATATTGAACCATAGTTTTAAAAGGTACTAATACAGATTGATTTCACACTTAGAACAGATAATTGTGAATAAATTATTCTGAAGAAAATTGTGAATAAACTATTCTAGAGAAATACTGTCTTAGAATATAGTTTGTAACCCTTAGAAAATTTTTCTTTAGAAGACAGGACAGTGGCAATGATGACTTCAAAATTAGGAAGCGTGATTGTCTATGTCCATTGTAGTGTTTGACACTGCAAACACTACAATGGACATATATCTATAAGCTTTCCATTACTTCTGATAGATAATTTGCAGTATATTAGGGGCAGTTTGCAGATTAAGAAATTAATTTTATTAAATTCTGAGGAATGGTGAAATACAAAAACGTGTACTCTTTTCCTTTTGTTACTTTTGTTACTTATTTCCAATAGATTATGTAGGTAAAAATTCTTCAAACTCAAATTGATTAGAGGTTTTTTCTCTCTCCTTTGCTAGAAGAGATTTTTTTTTAAATTAAAAAAGCTTTAATCTGGAATTTGTTCTAAAAGAAATAACATCATTTGCTTCGATTTATATTAGTCAGTTGGAGAGCATGCTGGCTGGATGATTCTGCGAGTTGAAGTCCACACATCTTATAGATGCCAAGGTTGAGAACACTGCCATTGAGTCTCTTTATCATAAAGAATTGGTTTCAGCAATGGGAGCATTAATTAGTCTATATTAGAGCGACTTGTGTGTGTTTCGTAAAATATGCTTTATTTTAAAATTAGGGCTTCCTGTTGCAGCTGTTCCAGGAGCGCTGAGTCCTTTGGGGATTCCAAATGCGGCGGCGGCGGCGGCAGCAGCAGCTGGCCGTGTGGGTATGCCTGGAGTTTCAACTGGTGGCAATACGGTCCTTTTGGTTAGCAATTTAAATGAAGAGGTTAGTGTATCTACTCTCTCTTCAGCATTCTTTTTTCTTTAATCATGCTTCATTCTTTTTCAAATTCTTATGCACCCTTCTTACTTTGAGCTTGCTTCCATATCTTAAGATCGACTTTTAATTTATTCATGTTACTTCAGATTGCGTTATGGCTGGATTCCAACATGTTCTGTACTGTTAAGTACTTTTGATTTTGGAGGTAGCTAGCCTTTTTTAAAATAACCCTTTCCCACTTGGCTACCTATGTTTCATTTTTTTAAAAAACTAGAGAGAATAAACACTGCATGTTCTGGATTTTTTTTTAAGCTTATTTTTGTAACTGAGTGTGTTCCATTTTGAAATATAAAATTTAATAAAACTGCTATTTTGTTGTTATAGTTGTTCTTTGCTTATTCATTTCATGCTTACACATCTCTGCTCTTTTTGTTGTATTAATGTATGTGAACAACTCTAACTAATTTTTCTTTGAAGGTTCCTCCCAGCGATTTGATCCAGCACTCTTCAGTCTCTCTTAGTAATTTTTCTTTTCTTTTGCAGTTGCTATTCATTTTGTCTCCTTTTTAGAAAACCTTTGTTTTATTATTTCCTTAACTCTGAAGTCTGAGTTACTTTTAATTTTGCATTTTATTGCCTTGGATCTTTACTTTGACTTGCTGTGGAAGCTGGTATGAAATGTGGGATAGTTTGTATCGGTTTGTCTACTTTGACTATGTGTTCCATTTAACTGGCCTCTGTTTTAATATTGAACCATTATACTTCTCTCATTTTCGTCATTCATAGTCTTGCGTGTTAAAATGCTTGAATCAGAGTGCCATTTGAAAGACTTCTCCCTGCATTTCATAACCAGACATGCTTATGCAGTTAAAGTTTAGAGGATTTTTTTTCTTTAAGTTTCTATTGCATGTTTTTTCATGTTCTATTGAAATGTAATTTACTGTATGATATGGATGTACTTTACCCATATTTTGTCTTGGGTGACTACATTTTACTCAGTTTTTCTTGTACAATACATAAACCAACCATTTTCTGACCAAATTCCTGCATTTCCTATGTACTGACCTATATTTTATTTTTTTTTTGTTCCCCACTTCCTTATTTTTCTTCTGCATTGCTGTTTCCCTTCCCCATTTCATCTTCTCCCTATGTGCTTACCTACCCTTTCCCTGTCTCTTCCCAAATTCCCACACCCTCCCCTATCCTATCCTTTGCATTCCTTGTCTACACCCCTGTCTCCATCCCCTATGTTCATGCTTCTGTGCTTGAACAAAATGTTCCTCGGACCAACTTGCCCCAATTAACCGCCTTGAACCATGATCCATGACCACCTCACCATTCTGCGGGAACCACCCTTCGTTATGGATGATCTGTTCATCTCCGCTCTTCCTCGACTCTTCTCTCTTCTTGTCTTATGCTGCTTGCTCTTCTCTCCTTCTAAAGATGGTTACGCCCCAAAGTCTGTTTACCCTCTTCGGTATGTTATCGTTAGCACTATACTTTTATTATTGATTTAATTATTTGTTTCACCTTAATTCTTATTTATAGCTAGCAGTTTGGCTTAAAGTTGAATAGTAAATCTTTTGCTATTTTTCTTTTGCTATTTATAAACTCCATAGATGCAAACTTTTCTTTTAATGCATGTGATTTTATTTTGCATGGTCTTTTATTTAAAACCATTCTCATAGCTTTGAGGGTATATCAAAAATGTCTTCCTTTTTTCAAAATCCACCTATTCAAAATCTTGTTCTTCTTATTCATTTGTGTGAATGCTGGAAGAAGTGAAAGATCTGTCCGAATGTTTCATTGATGTTTCAAAGTATTCTATTTAGCTATATTTAAAATACTATTTCTTTTGGGTTACTTTTTTAATCCTAAAAAGGTGTTTATGGGGATGTACAACGAGTGAAGATTTTATACAATAAGAAAGACAGTGCTCTTATACAGATGGCTGATGGAAACCAGTCACAACTTGGTGAGATTAACATGGTTTTTTTTTCTTCCATATCATTCTTGGTTTTCAGTATTTCTTAAAATTATTTGGGAAACTGTTCATATTTCATAGTTTATAAAACCACAGGATTCTGTAGGGGTGAATAAAGTCTGTAAAGTTGCCTAATATGTTCTGCAGATAGATAATTGTTTTCTGAACATGAGGCTGTTCAATCGGACAGTACAATGTCCGAATTCAAATTTACCTTTCAGTGGATGCAGCTACAGACTTTTTTTCTGGATGTTTGTTTTTCTTAAATCTCAACCCTCTGTACCTGTGAGATAATTTATTAATTGCAAAGTTGCACCTGTGATGGGTGGATAGTTAAATAACAGAATATTGCAGATTCATGCTCTTTTCTTCCAAGGTTGCATTAAAAATAATTTTATCTTTAAGGAAGAGAATGAGACTAATGAGGGTAATTCTTTAATTTGCCTACTTATGTTAAACATAATCTTATTTATAAAAAATGGAAAGAGAGTAATTTTTTATGTACATGGCACATTATATATTTCTTTTAGATTCTGCTCCAAAATGCACCAACTTACAAAAATGCACCATTGTTTACTGTTTGAATAAAATAAAGTTCTGCTGAAACATGTCTTTTTAGATATGTATCATAAAATTGATCTGCCTAATTACCGGTGGTAATTAAATCATCTGATTTGTACATTAAATAAGTCATTATTTTCCTTTGTTTCTCCTCTTGCGTTACTGAATACACAGTGATGTGAATGAAACTTAAAAATTAATTTTAATTTAAGTAGAAATTCATCGAAATTCAGTAGTAATTCAATAAAAAAGAGTTCTAGACAGCCCTGGAAAATTTGGAATGGAAAATGACAGAGACATCAACCTTCTTGCCTGCAGGGTCTTGCTTATTGAATGCCCTTTCCAAATAGGAAAGCCAGGCTTCATTGTTAGACTCTTTTCATTACCAGTCATTTTAAGACATTCCTTTTTTCCAAGGCTTTCTATATTATACTACTTAGATTGAGATTAGATGTCTACTCTGCACTGGAATCATAAATAGTAAATTTATTTATTTTATTTTAGAGTTCATGGGCAGACTAGACACAAGATGGATGGATGGATGGATGGATGGATAGATAGATAGAGATAGAGATAGATAGATAGATAGATAGATAGATAGATAGATAGATAGATAGATAGATAGATAGATAGATAGATAGAATATACTATGCTTTATTTTTCATGCTATTTTTTATTATTTAGATTGTTTTTCTGTTTGTTTTTTAAAATTTAAAAAACTCTTCTTTGAGAAACCTCCAGTATTTCAAATAACTTTGATATTGGGCAGAAAAAAATATATATCTTTTTTCATATCTTCATTTAATAAAACAAATTGCCACCAAAGACTCTTTTTAAAACAATAACTATATAGCAAAAAGTTATATTTTTAAATTGATATAAGGACTGAAGCAAATAATCTTCATTATTTTTGTTTAGCTATGAGCCATCTTAATGGGCAGAAAATGTATGGCAAGATTATTCGTGTCACTCTTTCCAAACATCAAACAGTTCAGCTACCTCGAGAAGGTCTCGATGACCAAGGCTTAACAAAAGATTTTGGCAATTCACCTCTTCATCGTTTCAAGAAGCCTGGTTCAAAAAACTTTCAAAATATTTTTCCTCCATCTGCAACTCTTCATTTATCTAATATTCCGTAAGTCTTGGCTAGCAGATTCCTTGAAAAATTCATGTAAAAGCCAAATGTAGCTTTTAATCCTTTCCTGTCTCTCTTCTCTCTTTTACTTCTTTTTGTAGACCATCAGTATCAGAAGATGACCTGCGCATGTTGTTTGGTAATACTGGAGGCACTGTGAAAGCATTTAAATTTTTTCAGTAAGCACATTTTCTTTGAAACTTCATTTAAAATGAGGGAGCAGCTGTCTTTGGTAAGAATAGGTTTTATATTAAAAATTTCTTGTATTGTTTTCGTATCTAATTTCATTGCTTTGTTCCAGAAGAGATCACAAGATGGCCCTTCTTCAGATGTCAACAGTAGAAGAAGCTATCCAGGCTTTGATTGATCTGCATAATTACAATCTTGGAGAAAATCATCATCTGAGAGTTTCTTTTTCCAAATCAACCATTTGAAGTGAGATATCAAAATAATAAGGTTGTATCACATTGTTTAGTGTTGTCATCTATGACTGTTCGGGAAAGCGGGGACCAGAGATGGACATCTGTTTTTCATGCTGTTATCATTCCTTGATTGTTTATGTATAAATGAAATGAAAAAGGATTTGCAAGGAAGAAGCAGTGATATTATCTGCTGGTTTTGCATATGTTTATGAAACCATTTTGTTTAAAGGGGATTCTGAGAAAATCCCATAGTTTTTCAACTTAGTTAACATACGTGCCTTAAAGAAGGAAAACTTAGAGTTGCATTTACTAGTTAAAAATTTGGTTGTTTGGGGCACATTATATGGGAATTAATAGGTGCAGTCCAGTGAACGTTAGGCTTGCATTTATTCCATTGAAATCCAAGAATTAGAACATTGATTTCAGGGGCAATTTGTTGCACCTAACTTCTGCAGGATTATGCCAAATATGTATTAGGCAAGAGTGTGTAAAAAGGGTTAAGCTTTTTTTTCTGTTTGGGATTTATCAGTTTTCCATGAAACATTTTTAAAACAAAATCAGTTGCTCTTCTCAAAGAGAAACTCGGCATATTATTTTTCTCTCAGTAAAAATGGCCTTTGTATTTCAGATTTAGTTTAGTTGAAAATATAGGCTTTAGTCAGAACTACAAAGATGCAAAGAGTTAATTTCTTTAAAAGTCTGAAAGTGATTCTTCTGTTTTTTGTTAGTTCCTGTGGCTTTTAGCCTCAGTGAAAAAAGAGTTGTATAAAGTCTTAACCTTTTTGTAAACACACTCTGGGGCGAATCATATAAATGTTGGCACTAAGTAATGTCTTGTTTGTGGCTGAATATTTTTTGTAGATGTTTTTTGAAGTTGACATAACTTACATGCATTTAAATATATATTGCCATTTTTAGTTAGTAATTACAATTTGAAATATGGTTGTGGATTTCTGAGCATGTTCAGACTGGTCTAGCTAGTTCAGGAGTTGGTGCATGTATTTCAAGGATGAAGAAAATGTATTGCAAACTTTTGCAGAAAGATTAATAATTTTTTTGGCAGTTTTCTTTATAAAAAAACAAAAACAAAACTGACAACCAGGTGGGACCAAAGTTTATGTGCCTTTAGTCTTAATTTACCTTGCATTGTAATATTCAGTTTTAATAAATCTCTTCAAAATATTTTATAACTAGGAATGGATCTGCCTTTACTATAAACATGGCTCAGAATCTACAGGAAAAAAAATTCATTTGGAAACAGTTCCTCTATCAATCTGGGCTGTTTTACTGATTCTGTTCAAATGACCAATACTTTTTGCAATTGATGTATTTAGTTCCAAAAGTCATAGATTATGTTATCTATGTAGAAAAAGGTCATGTATATTTTCTATTAGTTGAGTTTTTACATCTTTAGAAATGTAATATTTCAGTATAGTTTGAAAGCGGCACAATTAAAAATTAATTTTCTAACAAAGTTGGGAGGTTTGATGGTTGTTTAATTTCTTCTTATGTGTACGCTGCTTGCCTCTGTAGCATGCTCAATAAACACTTCTGTAGCTCTGTATTCACCTCTTCTGTCTTTCTCTGCTGCCTTTTCTCTCTTTTCTTCTTTTCCCCCCACTTCCACTGTGCTTTTGAATTCATGTTTATTCTCTGTCAGGGTGGGAAAAGCATAATAATCTGATGTTTTTAATTTCTGGATTTATGCTATATAAAAACCAAATGCTGTGGAAAGAAATAATACTTTGGACAGCATACATACTTTAAACATTTGGAAGTCTAACTACTTCACTTACAGAAATGAATATTAAACATTTCCCACCCTGTTATATAATCTACAGCTTTAAAGACATAACTTTTTATTGTAGCTTGTAAGTTCTATCTTTTTTGTTTTTAAAATAGATTTATGCAGTAATTAACTTTTCAGATTTGCCATGCTTCTGCTGCAGTTTCATCTTCCATTTTCTGTGTCTGCTAAAAAAACCTTTCCACTAATCACAGGTATTACGTGGGTTAAATAAAACTGTCAAATTGCTCAATGGAGGGAGGGGAAGGAGGAGAAAAAACAGAGGACAAAACTTGTCAGCTGCTAAATACAACTAAAAAGTGCGGAATATGTTATCCTACTAGTTTTACACTAGTACATATACATCTCCAATTATTTTTACAAGAACTATATTTAACAATTTATTTTAAAGCTTGATTTTTGCCTTCAGTTCACAATCATGTATGATTGGGATGTATTTATTTCACTGGAGTTTAGTTTACAATTTTATACTAAAAATGAAACAAATCCATGTTTACGTAACGGTATATCAATGACTTGTTTGAGATTCTTTTGGAAACTTGAACTAATAATTTAAATTCAAACATCATTTTAATGAATCATTTTACATGAACACAAAGACAATATCAAGGATTTTTAAACATAATTATTCCCTAGGTACATGCTAGAACTCATTCACTTGAGTAGGAAGATATAATCCCAATTAATGATTTAGCCAGTCTTCATATATGCCTATGAACAGAATTTGAGGAAGGGGAGGGGGGAATAATAAATTCCCTTCACCAAAAATGATGCAATATTTGCAGTTAAATATCTACATTAAAAGTATTGTGTACTTTTTTTTTACCTTTCAAAAACAAGATTAGGTGATTTATAATAAAAAGCAGGCATTAATTTAAACTGTACATGATGTTCAAAGAATGTAGTATAAAAGGCATCTTTTGTCATTTAACATATTTGGAAAAGCAGCTCTCTCACATGACAAACTGCTTTGTATTATGTTGTAGACTGACTTGATAGCTTATAGAAGAAAAGATAAGTGGCGTACTGCAGAGTCACTTAGCTTTGCAAAGTGGATGTGGATGTGGAGTGAACCCATTGCATTCATTCTGCAGTATTCCTCTTAGGTGTACACTCTGCAAAAGTGCCCAAAGCTGTAAAATCTGGAGATGGATTTCTGGGGTAAAAAGCCTACAGTATATATTTCTGTTACCTTTCACTTTTTATTCCTGCTGTTTCAGCATTTTTATTGGACTGTGTTCTTTTATAAAAATATGAGTTTTATATTTGTATTTATCTTCCTTGAAACATAAAAATAAAATAGATAAGCATCTGAAACTAGGATTTTGGAATTTAACAGAAGACTTAAGTGTGCCAAGAATGTCCTTCTCAGGGAGTCCCTGATTCATCTTGCTGAAAATTTTTGCTTTCAGAAGGTTTAAACAAAAAGCATAAGAGAATCAACGGTGGTTTCATTTATTCTAACCAATAGGAAGAACCCCTAATAAAAGAAATGGAAGTAGCTGGAACAGTTGAAGGAAAATTAAAACTAAATATGGCCCAATATATTACATAATATATAAGATGATGTGCCCTGAACTGATGGAGTTCCTAAAAAATTACCAATCGCTGTAGCATATCATTTCAATGAAGAAGAAAAAAAATGAAGACAGTAGTAAAGTTAAAAGTTTAATAAAAGTTTTGAAAGCAAAGGGCGTATAGAAGAAGAAAGGTCAACAAATCATTAAGGGGAAGTATATACAGGAAGCCAAGAATTATAGAAAATAATGATACAATAGTTACAACCCAGCAGTTGTCAGTGGAAGCCAAGAACAATGGTA
This sequence comes from Masticophis lateralis, assembly GCA_030761175.1. Lineage (NCBI taxonomy): Eukaryota > Metazoa > Chordata > Lepidosauria > Squamata > Colubridae > Masticophis > Masticophis lateralis. The sequence goes on from JAUDYJ010000003.1 coordinate 129,922,841, forward strand.
ATATAACAAAATGTCATCAGAAATGTTCAGAATATAATTAAAAATAGTAAGTATAATGTAGATTGCCTAAACCTTATATTCAAAAACCTGAATATTTACATTTTATTTATTTATTTATTTATTGAATTTCTATACCGCCCTTCTCCCAAAGGACTCAGGGCGGTGAACAGATTAAGATTTCATATACTTATTTTATATATATATGTATATGTATATGTATATGTATATGTATATGTATGTATGTAGGTCTTTGGTTATTCGGGTCTTCTCCCGCGTAGAATTGGAAGTATCTTGGTGACGTTTCGACGAAGGCTCATTCGTCATCTTCAGGCTGGTGTTCTCGGCTTCGTTCTTCCCCAGCCTGAAGATGACGAATGAGACTTCGTCGAAACGTCGCCAAGATACTTCCAATTCTACGCGGGAGAAGACCCGAATAACCAAAGACCTACATACAAACACCCGCGAAAACTTCAGAATATATATATATATATATATATATATATATATATATATATATATATATATATATATTATAAACAGTAAATAATAAATATAAATATAAATAAAAAATAAAAAACATGGAGATTCCATTTGAAAATTTATTTACCATATTCAAAGTTTTACTCTTTAGCTTGGCTGTTTGGTTGCCTAAAATAGTCTGCGGTTCCTGCAGCTAATGGAATGAGAAAATGAGTAAAAGAAAGAACTGTTTCTGTCCAAGAAAAAGACTGGGTTAAGGAAATACCCAGTGTCTTCCAATTCTGGCTGTTTTTTCATTTATATTCTAAAATATTGAGGAGAAAACAAAAACACTGCCATTGTTTTTCATCAAAATAAGTGGGTGGATTTGAATTCCAGAAAGGACAGAACTGTACTAAACGGACAAACCAATATGCTTGAATGTGTCTTTCTTATACAATGAACCATGGACTAAATAACTGCACAAGCATTTTGAAATTTTACCATGTTATCTGAAGATGCAGTTTGAAGGGCAAGACACGTTCTACCTGGCAACCATTGCTCAATCTGTGCAGATTTTGGTGTTGGCTGTCCAAAACTGGAGACCCAAAAGCTTTTCTCTGCCTTACTAAGCTAACAAAAGGAACCTTTCTCTTCCACTGGCCAAATCAATACACTAGTTGGTGTAGAAGCTCAGTAGCTTGGACTCCGGAATCTTATCTATTGCTGGGAATGAAATGTCCATCAGAAGGTATTAATGCTTGCTCTACATTTAAGGACTTTGGTCAATGCATAACTCCACTGTAAGTGGAGCCCCCAAGGCTTTTTGAATGCCACTTCTGCGGTTCATCCAAGATCTTTTCTAAGAAAAGAACAAATTGCAGAACTTGGCCTATTAAGGCAGACTCTGATGCCAAGAATGGCTGAAGTATAGAACCTGCCTTGACCACGCGTCTCTACTTCTGGGGATTGAAGAGGCACATTGAGTGCCTTGCCATGTTGGGTAGGTGGAATTCCACTATGTAAGGACTCCCAGGGCAATCAAATGCAACTTGATTCACGCTCGATATGTTTCATTCACACACTCAGTATGTGCCTATGTCAGTAACACATGGTCTGATTCCTCTTGGTCACCATTACTATCCAGTTTGGATTCCAATAGTGTAGCACAGGAGGCAGATCCTTTTCCTCCTGACTTTTATTTTCAGCCTCCTGGATTCTAACAGAGAGCAGAAATAAGTGCCATTTAGCACCATTAGCTCTCCAAATGCTGCTAAAAGAAGAGCATACAGAAGCTCCAGTTGGTGCAAAATGCAGGGGCCCACATAGTTTTGTCCAGACCCCAGTGTGCACATATATCACCTCTCCTGCGGGAGCTTCATCAGTTGTTGATACTGCTTCTGGATGCAATTCAAAGTGCTGGTTGTCACCTTTAAAGCCCTTCATGGCTTGGGACCAGGTTATCTGAAGAACCGTCTCTTGCCAGTCACATCTACCCAACCCATCAGAGGGGGGAGGCAGGGAATATGGAATCCCATCCTCGAGGGAGATACACCTGGTGGGACCCAGAAGAAGGGCCTTCTCCATGATGGCTCCCTCTCTCTGGAACATCATTCCCCCAGAGATCAGAATGGCCCCCACTAATACTCTTCCGGAAGGCGCTGAAGACCTGGTTCTGCCAGTGGGCCTGGGGAACCCAGAGCAGGATGGAGCGCATTAAATGGCTCATGTGATCTGCTGTCGCTGGGGCGGGTGGTGGGAGGTGGTGGATGATTTTGTTACATTGTACTATATTAATTTATTTGATTCTTTTTGTTATTTTTATTGTTTCAAATGTGATTTTATATTCCGTAAGCCGCCTTGAGTCACCATGGGTGAATGGGCAGCAATATAAATTAAATAAATAAATAATAAATAAAAGCCCTTCCCCAAATATCAAGCCATTCTTCCACCTCACCAACATAATAACTGGGGTCACCATAGCTGCTGCAGGAAGGCTAGGTCAATTATTGCATTGAGTAGTCATTAATTGCAAGAGACTAGACCATAATGATGTAATAACATTTTATGAAACAAAACAAAATACTTAAAACAGCATGCTTTGTTCATCTTCAAAACAAAATATATAAAATGTAGATTTTGGATCACAAAGCATTCAAAATGCTTTCATATTTCAATTATTTTGCACACCCCTCTTCCAGATACTCCCCGTCACTTGATAAATGTAAAATTGTAGAAGGTTACACTTTAAGAAGTGTGGATTACTTGGTAGAGAATTGGACTCATTGGCCTAAATAGTCTCTCTTAACACTGATTCTATCAAGGTACTCATACTGAATACACAAATAAAAGGTTACTAAATGTAACTTATTTACATACATAACTCCCAATCACAGTATTCCCTTTCATAGTGTAATAAACGTTATGGAAAAAAGACATAGTAACATTACCACCACCCCGCCGTTGAGATAAACTATTAGGAAATCTGACTTAAACCCTTCACAGTCCTTTCTGTACAGTAATATCCTTGCAAGGCACTCTATTTTCTTCCAAACCTATGCACTGATTTGCACATTACATTCGGCATCTCTTTTTGACAATCTTCATCCAAAAGCAACTTACTATGTTTATTTTGCAGTTTGATCCTTATTGTTCTTTATTCGCCATCTTATTCTTCACCCAATCTGTTCTTGTTTTACCATCAAGGCTTACTAATCCATTCCCACTATATTCAAGTTTCCTTCCTTCCAGCAATTTTCCCTTCTTTCAACATTGCTATGCAATGGACTGTGTACTACCTTCTTTCTTTCTCCAGCTTCCCATCTTGAGCGGTTGCAAGATACACATTACTTATCCCTCCTCATTATAAGAGTTAGAAACCAATAGTGTATTTTCTTTAGCATTTTGGCTATTGACATTGAGTGACTCCTTTCTGAATTTTGTTCATTATAAATTCATTCCAAAAAATTCAAAATAAATAAGAATTGTATCCTAGTGTTGTCAGGTGACATGCAAATGATATGAATATTACTTGCAATGCCAGGTGAGCCTTTTAAAAATGTAAATAACTTCAGATACCTTGGCTTTAGTTGATGAAGAGCAAATGTAATGCTGAATGATTTATTAGAATCATTTTTACTGATTAGTAATTGCATCACACTTTTAATTTTTGAATTGCACATTATTTGGATGATTCTCCAACCGCCCCCCTTTCCCCTAGCAACAGCTTTCTGAACATCCATCTTATTTCTGATTAGCACTCAAAAGTTATTAACTCTCTGTCTTTGGCATCTTCTAAAAATCTAATTGGTAGAATCCTATTTTTCATGCTTAAACCTGTCATCCCAGAGATGGCTTCATATTTGGCTTCAAGTGTAGGTCATTTTCTTGACATTGAAGTTACTGAAATACACACTGTATCAATGTAACTTTCCTTCTCTGAAGGTAAAGTTGCTTTCTTCCAATTATTCTTCATGATTTCAATCTTTTTTCTTCTTTTTAAAATCAATATCCTAAGGTAACTTCACCTCCATTTACGTGGGATGCACGCTTTTGTTGTGTCTCTGTACAAATATGTATTTCATATTAGGCTGTTGCTGCAAAATAACTCCTGTAAGAACTAGCATTATAATGTGTGTTTCCCTTTCATTCCTCCTTCGACATGTGTAGAAATGCAAATTTTAATATTGTAGTAAAGATAAAAGATAAGGTTTTCCCTTTCAGAAGCATCCATGTGTTATTTATAGTGTTTTGCCCTTTCATTCACTTTTAAAATAAAGGATGCTATACTCAGTGGAAATGATTATTGAACAAAATTTTTAAATGTAAAGTTTTAAAAAGCCAACAGAAGAACTACAGAAGAATCTCTTCAAAATAATTGCTAAAGGTAAGTAAATTATTTGTTTGCCATATACAGTTCTTCCAATGAAATGCCAGATCATCATCATGACCTTTCAGAACTTTATTGCTAGCAGGGATTTTTGCAATTATTGCAAGCCATTGAAAATAATAACTTAGAGCACAATATTTTAGTATGTAGCCTAGATTTGATTCCATTTTTGTACTTGGACAATATGAGCTAGTATCACCTTTGCTTGCATGAAATCTTAACAGCTTTCACCGAACAAAGTAAGAAACCTTATTCCATTCTGTGGAAATTAGATAGACCTTATAGTACATCTTATTCTGGAAAAAAATACATATTTTTAGCATTAGTAAAAATAGTAAATACCAAAGATGCATTTGCTTTAGGAAGTTATAGTAAAATGCTTTACTTAGATTTCAAAACAACTTGAAAGAGGCTTGAACGTTAAAGAAAAAATTATGCTGGATCAGACCAAAGGCTTACCTAACCTAGAATTTTGTTCCCACACTGCCAACTATTTTATTTATTTTTTCTCCTTAAAGAAAAAGAAAAAAGGTTCCTACAACAGACACGTATATAGAGCTATAAAACTCCCCTTAATTTATTACATATATATGTATCCTGAATCTAGGCCGTTTACAAATTAAGATTAGAATTGCATGTTGCACTAGCATGAAGAATAAACTACTTTTTCAAGAGAAGATGCAAGGAAAAGCGTAATGGGTATCATCAGTTGGAGTTTGTTTTATCATGGAAATTTAATAATGGGAAGAGCTGATTTCTGTCTGGTAGTAAAAGGCAAAACATAAAAGTCTCTTCATAGTTAGCTTAATTCTTTTGCTATAAAAAAAAAGTTACACTGTTCTAAATTGTTCCTTTGGCATATCATCACATATGAGCAGCACTCTGAATATATTAGCTATTTGTTTATTTTCTTCAAAAGAGAGATGGCCAAAATTGAACTAATAAATTGGGTTTTTTTTATAGATGTCACATAGGCAATGACTGATTTATTCAAATGAAGCTCTGATCACTTACTGATAAAAATAAATGATAATTACTATTAATGGAATTTACTACTCATTCTTTGCATAGAAAAGTCTTGTTTTGTCTTGGTTATACATTGTTATTATTTCATTACTATAATGAGCAATAAAATTTCTGCAGGTTATGGCGTGGCAGTCCAAATTGCATTCTAGTAATCCTGTACATATAGTAAATTTACACAGAACTTAAAGCAACAATAAAATGTAGCTTGAGGAGAACAAAAGGCTGCTAATTAACACTTCTAGAAGAAAAAATGCATAGCTCATTGTACATACGTACACCTATTAACATGTGAAGAGGGTACATTGTGAATACACATAATGTCTTTATAGTTCTTTACAGAAGACAATATCCAACAAGCACTAATGCGATTGTCCCACATTTTTAGTACCTGAAATAGCTTGTATTGTATTGTTTGCAGCTTAAACAAGCAAATTATGTTTGCCAATGTGATGCATAGATACATCTCAGAAATGTACGTTAAGTATACATGACTATCCTCTTCCAAGCACTTTCTTCCACAGTAAGCAAGTGCTTATTTCTTCCCTATCCAGACAACATATCTCATAATAGATGAATTTTTTCAGTTGCAATGACAAAATACAGTTTATGAATTAGACAAAGAAGGATCTATGATCATGCATAACTCCAATAGCAAAAATTAATAGCAATGATATGTCTCTATGTCTGGAGGAAGTGAAATAGACAACCTGATGTGGAGAGTCAGCTTGATTTGATGTCTGTGACATCTTATAGATTAGCAAGGTAATGATTGTCAAACTAGAAGACCTAGTTTTAAGGCAACAGTTATCTTTGCCTGAGGATCCCCAAAGTCATGATTCACTGTCTAATCTCCAGCTCTCAGAAGTATTATTATAAATCCCCCATCAGTTGATCTTACACCTACTTGGGAGACCCCGAAGTCAATGCCACATGGCTCTAAGAAAAACTCAATTTTGGAGCAGGTACTTCAGGCTGAACATTTTGACCCCATTGAGAAAATCATCAGGATAAGATACAGCACCTGTTTTCTATCTTTATACCAGTACTGTCGCCTCAAGCCCATTTCCATGCTTTCAAGACTATGACCCTATCCTATTAGGTGGAATGAAGCACAGTGCAAACGTCATATCTGATATTCCATTTGCAATTCTTGTGATATCCCTCATATTACAATTAATGCAATTCTTTAAAAAAATGTCCTGAAGTTTCTCAGAAGTCTTCTAAAAAGAGTTCTGTTTTTCTATCTTATTTTCAGTTTAAATTTCTAGCACTGATGGTTTTGAGCTTTAATATCTCAAAAATAGTGGAAGATGCTACTGCTACTAATGATGTTTTCTGCTACACAGCTCTGTAGCCTTCTTGGCTGTCCAGATTTTAAAAAGTCAATAGAGTCAGTTACTTTGTGATGCCACCTCTTGATAATATAGTTACAACAATTACAATATTAAAAATCTGCCTTTCTCTTTCAATGTTTGGAACAAGTGAGAGAACACAGTCACTTTTTGCCAATTGTAATCCAGATCTTTGCCCTTTCCCTTTTGAAGCTATGAATTATCACTGGCCCAGTGGTGAAATCCAAATATTTTTAATACCGGTTCTGTGCTTGGCTTAGTGGGGGTGGCAGGGGAAGAATACTGCAAAATCCCTATTCCCTCCCCACTCCTGGGAGAAGAATATTGCAAAAACTACATTCACAAAACAACATCTATGCTTCCTTTTTTTTTTAAAAAAAAGTAATACATTCCCCTAATATATATGTGGAAATAGTGTACATCTCCCCTAATAGTGCAGTAGTTCTTTTACCGTCAAAAATGATCCATGAAAATCATGAAAGTTGATAATAGATTTGGAGATACTGGAAGAAAGACTGCCACTGAAAATTTTATCTTTTCATTCACAGAATCACAAATATTCCTAACTTGGGTTATTTCCCCTGGCTATCACTTTCTATATATACAATGTTGGTTTCACACCTATGAACCCACTCATCCTGCTCAGAAATCTGTAGTCTTGAGTGATTTTGGTCAGTAAAAATCAGCTAATCTTGCTATTTATATTTAGAGGGTAATCCAATATTTGTTTGGCAATCCACTTATCTAATAAATAGTACTTAAGATGCAAAGGTACTTGCCACTGACATCAGAAAATGTCAAGCTCATCAGGCACGCTAAAGAAAAGAAAAAACTATTAAATACAAATGACAAGTTAAATCGTCTGACACATCTGTGGAAGTTGCCTTTTGTGGCTTTAAAGTTTCAAATTTAATATAGATAGCAAATAGCAACCAAATAACTTTTTCATTGATTGTGCAAAATTGTGTAGACTTTATTCCCTAGAAGAGAGATTTGGAAGGACAAGTAGCAGAAAGGAAAATAGAAGCAATATATTTTTAAAAAAACCAACAATCTGGTGTTAGCTTTCAGTCATCCACCTCCCTTCTTAACCATAAAACTCTTGCCGTTCTGTAAACAAATGCAGCCAAAATCCTCAACTATGACAGCAAATACAGTGGCCAGATATAAATTGTAAACATTCATTTTTGAAGTGAGATATTGTAACAGAATGTCAAGCCTTTGAATGTTTTTTAGAAATGATTCAGCCTAAAACAATATATGAAAATAGTAATAATTGTCAAACTGTATCCAGTGAACACAGAGCTGAGTTTTGCACCTGTTTAAGTCAACTTTGTCTTATAAGTAAACTCATACATTCGTGCCAGCTAGCCCAATAAAAACTCTTGGGTTTGATATGAACGCAGAGTTTAAAATTCTGCAGAAGGATGACACCAAAGATACTGGACAGATCTACATATCCATGAGTATGCTGATCCTTATTTCTTTTCCCAACAGACTGCTTTTAAATGATGTGGCTGTTAGATGTTTGTACCACTGAGTAAAGTGTGCTTCAGTTTTCAAGTATTATAGATTATAAGTAGCAGCTGCATCTCCTTCGACTATCAGAGAAGAGTGTGATGCTGCTAAGCAGGAAAACATTTTTTAAAAAGGAAAGAAATACATTCAACCAGCAATGGTTTGAATTCTAAATATTGCTAGAAAGTCAATGGCCCTGTTTCAAATTGAGTAGGAGAAGGGATTTATAGGCAGAAGGTTAACAATGAAGTTTGTTCGTTACGTCATTTTTCACTATGCACCTATAAGCAGATGCAGAAATTCTCATGAAAGGAACAGAATTTTAAAAAGCCACTGAATTGGCAGCGGTGATAAATGGAGTAAAAACCACTGATCTTTTAACATCTCTTTCTGTCCTTCGCACTTTGCACTGGTGTATGAATCATTCTTATACCATAGATATTACAGACACCGCCTTGCAATTTTTCTGATTTCTCTGAAAATAATTTGCATTTCACATCCCACCTGCCACTAGTGCCTCCCCCGTGAACGGGGTTACAGCAGAGATCCTATCAATTTCTGAGCAGGAGTCCCCATTGTGAGTCTAAACAGTCAGGAATTGTGTTTTCTAAAACAGAAGATCAGAGCACAAGTATTACAGGATTAGCAAAGAGTTTTTGCATACATTTATCTTGGACCAGAGAAGTTTGTTACAAAATATTGCCCTAAGCTGTATCTGCGGAAGCAAAGTGTCATGGTCAAGAGAAATTCTCATTATTCTCTAATATGCATTTGTCAGATCATATACCCGGACTGAGCACTACGTTTTAAGAAAGACTTGAGAAGCTGAGCTTTTCTGGATGAGAACAACCAGCACAGTCAGCGTCCAGAAGGAAGGAAAACTCCTGAGTTGGAGGTGCTACATATGTTTAGTCTGCAAAAGAGAAGACTGCAGAGAAATATATTTGTCTCCAAAACAGGTCGTTCTCAACTTATGACTGCAATTGAGCCCCAAATTTTCATTGCTGAGCAAGAAAGTTGCTAAGCAAGTTTTGCCCCATTGTATTATCTTTCTTGCTAAGTGAATCACTACAGTTGTTAAATTAGTAACACAGTTGTTAAGGAAAACTGGCTTCCCCATTGACTTTGCTTGTCAGAAGGTCACAGTGGGTAGATCATAGGGTCCCAGAACATTACAACTGTCAGTTGCCAAGCGTCTGAATTTCAATCACACGACCATGGGGATGCTGCAACAATCAAATGAAAAATGGCCATAAGTCACTTTTTTCAGTGCTTATATAACTTCGAACGGTCACTAAACGAACTGTTGTAAACTGAGGATTACCTCAATTTAAAGGACTGCTATGAAGATGAAGCAGGATTATCCAGGATTATTTCAGAAAGTATGGATTGAAATTGAAAGAAAATAAATTTTGGTTGGACATCAGGAAAAAGTTCCTAAGAGTAAGAATTGTTATGGTCTGTTCCAGGGTGGTGGAGTCTCCTTGCAGGAGACAGATCTGTTGGGAATATTATATTGATGAATTTGGACTAAATGGAACTACAATATCTCTTCCATCCCTTCTATTTTATTGTACTGCTTTTTGTGATAGGATATTCACTGTTTTCATGATTACCACTAGTGGTATTTGATGCTAAAGCATTATTCATTCCCATTTCTGTTCATTTCCACTACCGGTATCATGTGCAATTGGGTCCATACACTATTCCAAGCTATTTAATCTATCTTCTGCAGTTCATTTTCCTTTCATTAATAAAACAATGACCTCTGCAAATAAAAATCAAATCAGTGTGAAAGTCTCATTTGAACACAGTTATTGTTAATGGTTACTTTGAAAATGAGTTCTTATTCCAAGTGCCTGATTAATGGATCTAAGAATTAATCAATTACAGATTCCTGATTATTTTTGCCAGGAAGTTAATAGACCATTGATTTACCTAGTGTTGGGTGCATAAGAAGGGTGTGCAGATACATTGGTTCACCCCAAGCAAGGGCACTACAGGAATGCAAATAGTATATATCATCTTATGTGAATCTTAGAGCCACTGGAGTGTTACTACTATATTGTCTTGCCATCTCACAGGAGTACTTGATATACAAAATATTCGAGGTGCACATTTTAATTCTTACAATTTGACTTAATAGGTAGGAAATACATTTTAACTGATGAATGTGAATATGAGCTACTTGCTACAGGAACCAGAAGATGACTTAGACCAGTCCAGATTTATTTATAAACCTAGTAGGTTCATTGATCTGAAGAGATAAAGAGAACAGCATCAAGGCTGATTTTGGAACATGATGGGTGCATGATTCTTAATTTTAATTTTTAATATTAAAAATTAAAAAATATTAATAAAGAGCTAATTCTTATGTATTGTATATTAAAGATTGAAGAAGGCATTGTCAGACACAAAAGACTAGGTCCACACATGAAGGTTCAGTCTAACTTGTGTATTGCTCAAAACCTATGCACAGGAATCTTCTCAACTAATGGTCAGCAACTGGTTTGAGTTTGATAAGGATCAATGGCAATCAAGGAGGTTGGACTTCTTTGTGGCTACATAGTGATCTAGGCTGACTCCTCTTTTTACTCCTATCCTAACTCTGCCAATACTATTCCTATAGCAACTGACTTTAACGCACTCTTCCCTGACGTTACTTTCCAGATGACGGTATTCAACCCGCATTTAGCACAACTCATCTGTGCAATGCTAGGCTAAAGAAGACCCATAGTAAAATTAAATTATTGTGAAAATGACCTCACTACAATTGACTACTTCCAAAAAGTCATGATGGCTTCACTGAAGACATTTGGGGGGGGAGGGGGGCTGGAGTCCTGAGAAGAAAATTATATCTAGGATTTTTTAAACAAATATAATCTAGCTAACATCAGCTTTATAAACCTGAATCCAATAGACTGCACTGCATTAGATTGGCTCTGAAACATGTAGTCATTGTGTGAGACAGAATCTCCAGTTAGTGTTAGCTGTTTTTCACTATTAAGTTTTAAGATATCTATCCACAGATAATCATAGAAGACATCATGTTGATTCAAGCTAGCTGGGTCTTCCTCGTTTTACTTTAAAAGAGTTGATGTCTCATGATTATGCAGACTCTCATTCACTCTAGAAATGAATATGCTATATATAGACTAGGGAGAAGGAGCCTGAGTAGCGTAGGGGGGTAATGCCTCCTACAAAGGCAGCATTTAAGATCCAGCTGCCTGCAATTACTTGCGAGTTCAATCCCAGCCAGGCTCAAGGTTGACTCAGCCTTCCATCCTTTATAAGGTGGGTAAATTGAGGACCCAGTTTGTTGGGGGCAATAAGCTGACTTTGTATAAATATAAATATATAAAAGTATGAAGGCTATTGCTTAACGCATTGTAAGCCGCCCTGAGTTTCCTGAGAAGGGCGGCATATAAATCAATTTTTTTTAAAAAAATACCATCCCTCAGCTCCCTCAAGAGCTCACACCAAGCTATGGGGGAATCAAAACTGTTGCTTAAACAAGCCTAATAGTACAATGGGAGAGTAATTGCAGCATCTCTTCCCTTTAAGCCAGAAAGTGGGGTTGGGGGCTCAAGGGCAGGGAGGACCAAAAGCAAAAACAGTTCCTTAGTCTCACCTTTTCTGTTTAGAAAAGCTTGATTTGAGATGTGTGCAAGACGGATCACAAGAAGATGTAAAAAAGAAGAAGAAGAAGAAGAAGAAGTATAGTGAGATGAAAAAGGGATTACTGGAACTCATGAGTTACCATAGATCCAGGAAATCAAAAACAAAACCACCCCACCTTGATGAGCTGGATTCAGAAAGGCAGAAGGATTCAGGTCAAAGGAGAGGTAAATTCCATGGGTCTATGGTGGAGAAATGGTTTCTCTGGGAATGGAGGTGATGGGAGAAGAGCAGAATTGGAGCTCTGAAGACTCAGGAAGTCCTTGGAGGAAACCACACTCAGAACACTGAAGAATACTTATCCAGGTCTATTGAAAGATCAAACCGTCATATCTGTAAAAAGAGCTATGCTACTTTTGGTGAAGAATAGAGGTAAGCTAGACAAAGCTTGAAAAATCACCTTGAGTGTTCCAAGGAACAGTGAAATTTCAGAGACTAATTCTAAACCAGTGGGTCTCAACCTTCCTAATGCCGCGACCCTTTAATATAGTTCCTCATGTTATGGTGACCCCCAACCATAAAATTCCTAAGACCATTGTAAATATGTGTTTTCGGATGGTCTTAGACGACCCCTGTGAAAGGGTTGTTCGACCCCCAAAGAGGTCCCGACCCACAGATTGAGAACCACTGTTCTAAACCAACGCACAATCACAGAAATGTGAAGTCAAAAGACCTTGTCACAATGTCACAAAACATACAGTGAAATTTCTGTTCATTTCACTGTGTGTTTTCTTCTTCTCCCCCCTCCCACGGGAACAATTGGAGAAACTTAAACTCTTCTTAAGCAGAGCTTGGAGTTTTATAGTTTCACTTGAAGAGCTTTCTTGCAACCCAGAAAAAAGACCTTTTATTATGTTGTGCATGTGAATTTCATACATAACAATGCTGAATTCCCAAAGGAGGGGGGGGGGGAAGGGGCTGACAGCATGTTGCATGGGTTGGCACCAGTGGCTTAACTCCAGTAGTTTCTTCAGAAATAAAATAATTTGTTATAAACCATAAAGATCAGACTATACCCACTTAAGTATTTAATGGAGGTACTGAATATACAACATCCCAGTTGTTGGATGTAGGCATTAAAATGTCCCTTCTATCCCACCAACCTACTAATTCACTTTGCCACTTTCCTCTGCCATTTTAGCTTTCCAGAAGACCATCAAGACCTGGCTTTTTTACACAGGTGATGGGATAGAAATAGTAGGCACTATTCATTTAATGACCATCTTGCTTAGCAACAGAAATTCCAACCCTAATTATGGTCATAAGTTGAGGACCAACTGTATCTGAAGCTGTCTGTAGGACATCCCAAGGGAGTGGCCATGGCATTGATTTTTGTGTATGTGTGTGGTTTATAATTTTATAGTTATTAGTCTTGTAAGCCATCCAAAGATGCATTTAAAAGGAGAAGCCATACAAATCTTTTAAATAAATAGGTGCCTATAGGGATTACTGGACCCCGTTTTCAATGACCTTGTGCAGTTGTTACATATGAATGCTGGCTGAGGAATTCTAGGAGTTAAAATCCAGAGACATCTTAAAATTGTCTACTTTGAGAAACACTGCTAAGTGAATGCTGCATATTTAGAAGAGTGGACACTTTCCTCTAATTTAGAGATTAAATCATGTAGATTGGTTCAGCATTCAAGAAAAAATTTAATTTTAAATTTAATTTTAAATTTAATTGCTTTAATTTTCAATAGGCTATGAGTTATTAAAACGTAAAACATAAATATCCATTTGAAGCCCATCTTCTTAATTTTGCAAGGTGAAACCATATTCTACCTTATCCAGGGGTGAAATGCTCCTGGTTCGGACCGGCTCGGGTGACTAGGTAGCGATGATGGCTGGTGGTTCAGAGAACCGGTAGCAATGGCAGCTGGAGGCTCCACCCACCTGCCCCATTCCCCAACTCTGGCCTTGCCACGGAGCCGCTGCCTGCTCACCCTTCGCCAAGCAGTGTATCCTACTGCTCACCTTTCTCCTGCGGCTGGCTGTCAGGGAAAGCAAGTGCCCAAAAGTTACTGGAGTCGCTCACTCTCCTTCTTGAATGAACCGCTCTGGTCCATGTGCCAGCTGTGCAAGCGCACCCCGTTTATTTAATTTAGCAGCAGGTTGGGTGTGTGCTTGCGCAGCCGGCGCATGGACCAGAGCAGCTCATTCAAGAGGGAGAGGGAGCGACTCCGGTATCTTTTGGGTGCTTGCTTTCCCTGACAGCCAGCTGTGGGAGAAAGGTGAGCAATAGGAGTCAGGGAATGGTGCATTCCCCGACTCCGGGGAATGGGGTAGGTGGGCGGAGCCGCGGGAGAAAGATAAGGACACGCCGGCAGAATAGAAATTTAAATTTTTTCCCCTACCGGTTCTGATGGGAGGGGGTCTTGTGACTGAGTAGGCATGGCTGTGAGTGACATCGAGTTGGCCACGCCCACTTAGTCACAGGACACCCACCAACACCAAGCCATGCCAACAGAACCGGTAGGGAAAAAATTTAGATTTCACCCCGACCTTATCCCTTGTTTTGCTACATAATATATATCTAGCTTTAAAAAAAAATGTGGGCTGGACATTGGCCAAGACATTATTGCAATAGAAACTACTTTAAGGAAGTATTTTGATGCTAGTTAGAAGTTTTCCCTACCTACCTGCCTGCGTCTTTTCAGTTCTTTTTGTCAGAATAAAGCAGAGCTCACCCAGGTTCAGGAATGCAAGGCTATTAAAAATCTTCACTTTCAGAAGCAAGATTTTCTTAGCAATCCCCAAATCCCCAAAGACCTATGTAGAAATCTCAGATAGCATGTAATTTTCGAGAAAGAAAGACATGTAGTTCCCCCTTTTATACATTCTGCTAAATTTGGACTTACCATTTTTTCACCCTAACTCAAAGAGTGATTTAGTCTTCCTTAATTCACTTGAGAGATAAGAGAGTCAGGAATTGAATGTAGGCTTTTAAAGTACAGTGCCTTCAGCTGGTAATATGTTGATGTTAGTAAAATACTTACACATCTAAGGAAAGGAATTCAATATTCTGTCTTGAAGCTTTTGCAGTAGAATATTACTTATTCTGGCTTGATGGAGATACAATGCTGAATAGAAATCACAAGATTTGGTTCAGATTCTGAGTTTGCCAGTAGATATAATATACACTGAGAGTGGGAGTTGTGATGTCATGAATGTAAACAATAAACAACACATATGATATAGATATTACTAGCTCATGAACCTTATCAGGCATGACCTGCGACCTAATCCCATCAGGAAAGGCCACTTGCTAGCCTTAATGTTAGTGATTGACATAACCCTCCACTTGACTGCATTGGCCTTTGATCACTCTACAGTTTGATTTTATTAAAATCCCATATTTTGAAGCAAATCTCATTTCATTTTAATCCCTAAAGTCCAAATACAGTTCTACTTTTGTAAAGTGTTTAAAATCAACATGTTAAATTCTGTGGGCGGGGGACATTTTCAAGCTATACGTCTATTTTTCTATCATTTTTGAAAGCTAAACACACACACACCGTGTTTCCCTGAAAATAGGAACAACCCCCAAAATAAGCCCAAGCCTGATTTTTATGCCTGAGCCTAATATAAGGCCTACCCCAAAAATAAACCCTAGTGAGGGGAATTGGGCATGGCCAGCATAGGCAGTGAGCATTTGTGGGCCAATGTTGTTTGTCAGTAGTCACAGCCCATGAAGCACAGGTGAGCAGTACCTGTGCAAGCAGCAGGCAGTAGCAGAGGTGAAGGGGAGGCAGACGATCCAGACGTGCCACATAGGCCATGGGAAAGCTGAGCGCTGGTGGGCCAGAGTGGCAGACAGCCACAGGAATGCTCATCTTCATGTCTCTTGCCTTGCCTGCAGCCCACACAGCATGGCAAAATCACCTGCCTTTCACTCCATGCCTTCTATTCTGCACAGCCCCACAGTGCTCCAACCATGGGACTGGCAGGCTGCCGCTACTGATGGATACCATTGATCTCTGCATGATTGCTGGCTGTTGTGTGCATGCTGGGGGGAGGGGCACTCAGCCAGGCTGATCATCCTGAAATCATGTTTCCTTGAAAATAAGCCCTCTTATTTTGAGTTTTATTGAAGGAAAATAAAGCTACCAACAATAACTTTAAATTCTGTGTGCCAAGGTTTGATTACAAGTATGTAATTTTGCTGTAACATAACCCTACAATGATGACTGCCATGTTCAAAGCATGTCCTCAAAAAGGTTCATAAACTAAATAATTGAGTAGCTACTGGACAGATGCACAGAGCATAATCTGCAAGGATAAATGTGTATTGCCACATGCTTTTGTGGGAGGCTGACTCAACCTTGAGCTGGTGAGAATCGAACTGCCAAACTGCTGGCAGCCGGCAGTCAGCAAAAGCAAACTGCAGTACTGCATTCTAACCACAGTAGCTGAGGGGGGAGCAATCTCTTAGAGATTTTCTGCATTCCCATGAAGTCTTCACCAGTAGACCCATTTACCGTATCTCTTCCAAAGTGAGATGAAATAAAGTAACATGGTTGCTTCATCTTTGGAAGCAGAAGGAGAACTTCTTTTATTGATTGATTGACTGATTGAGATGGCTGCCCACCTCACAAATGTGACTCCAGGCAGCCAATAACACATAATTTAAAACAATATCAAAAAACATTATCAGTAAAAGCATAAAAATCTACAATCGTCATCAAAAGCAAACCCAATAAATGCTCAGCATTAAAAGTAACATCTCAAGAGACATCTAACCTCCTGGCCTGCATGACTTACAGCAAAACTAGATAATCAGCAGTTCACAAAAGGCTGACATGATCAGGAGTAATTTAATCTTAGGGAAGGGCATGTTATCTTCCAGAGGGCCAGTGGTGTGACAGAAAGGGCCAGCTTCCTACTGTCCCCTTAGGTGGCATTTTTTTTTAATTGTCAGGATCTAATAACTCCTCTTGGACCTGGTGGGAAGGACAGAAAAGTGGTCTTTCAAATTACCCAGCTACATAAAATGTTTCAAAGGAGACAACCAGTATACTGAATTCCACTTTGAATTCTCGTGAAGCCAGTGCCACACACAAGGTAGAGCATAACCTGTACATATCAAGGTTTACCTATAACTACACACCCCACTGCATTTAGATATAGCTTCCAGGTGGTCCTCAAACACAACCCCATATAGAGTTCTTTGCAGGTTTAGGAGGTGACTAAACTATGAATGACTGTAAGCATGACCTCATAGAAGTCATGAATCCAGAAGGATCTCTGGAGGGTGTACTGGTTCTGTTTGCAGTATTGCAACCCCATTTAGAACTAAAAATGAAAACAGCTTTGGATTCAGGGGGCTCTAAAATACAAAGCCATTCAGTCTTGCCAGGGTTGAGATGAAGATTGTTCTTCTCCATCCAGATTTCCCACAGCTTCTAAGATACTAAGACAGAACCTCGATGGCAGTGGTGGGATTCAAGTAATTTAACAACCAGTTCTCTGCCCTAATGATTTCTTCCAACAACCAGTTTGCCAAACTGCTCAGAAAGTTAACAACCGGTTCTCCCGAAGTGGTGCAAACTGGCTGAATCCCACCACTGCTCCATGGTATCGCTTGTTTGGCCTAGAGCAGAAATATGATACCTCGCTTTGTGCTGTTGGATGATCTCTTCCAGGGCTTAATGTAGATGTAGATAAATAGGACTGGGGGGGGGGGGGAGCATTGAGTTATATTATGGTTTACAGATGATTTCAAAGAGACAATTAGCCCTGAAGCAAAGTACCTCCTTGAACTTTTGTAGAGCTGTAAGAGTGGTTGTTTTCTAAAGTCATCCAGAACTGATAGAATGGATTCCAAAATTATCTTAGAATGAGTGCTTGCTGTCAAAGCACATGGGGGGGGGGGGAGAGAATTTTCAATCGGCTTTCCAAACGTATATTAATGTGTCTTTGAGAAAGATCATTTATCACAAGTGCAATGCTTTCATATACTTGACAATGCAGTGCCATACTAATGACCGTTACATACCCAGGTGTTCATATTTGCATTGCACCTAAAGTTTGAATAACTCATTAAGTTTTTCCTAAAGTATAGAAAAAGATCATTAAACATTTTGATTTAAGCAGCTGAGAACTTAACTTTACGAAATGCTGGAAAAAAAATATTTGATCACTATGGGATCATGGGAATTGTGGGTATGAAACAACTACAGACTATGGTCCAAAATATATGCAAAAGAAGAAAAAGCAGAAGCTGAGAAGGCTATAAATATTCAGCCTTGAGAGCAGTGTAATTATCCAACCTTATTCACATCTAGAATGTACCTCTTTAGCTTAAAATTAGCATCAATCGCTTGGAATTCTTAAACATGCTATTAAGGAATTACCATATTATTAGGGAATAGTTATGTTGCTCCAAGTTTACTCTTGGCATAAAGATGCCAGCACATACACAATATCCCTACTAAAAAATAAAAAAGGAACAAAGGAAGGCTTTACTACATTCAGGGGCTTCTGTGTGCCATCCTTGAACCAATGGTGAAATGTAAAATTTGTTACTACCAGTTCTGTGGGCGTGGCTTGGTGGGGTGGGTAATGTGACTGGGTGGGCATGGCCAACTTTCTTTTTTTAAAAAACTTTTAAAAGCATTTTTTTACAACCTCTTCAGCCAAAGAGGTTGTAGAAAAATGCTTTTAAAAGCCTCTGATGATCCCAGCTGAGCCGTGCAATCATCAGAGGCTTTTTTCGGCTGAAAAAATGCTTTTAAATTTTTTTTAAAAAGCCTCTGATGATTGCACGGCTCAGCTAGGCATGGAGGGGCAGGGGTTTTTGCTACCAGTTCTCCAAACCACCCACCACCATCGCTATCGGATCCGGCGATCTGGTCCGAACTGAGAGCATTTCACCCCTGCCTTGAACCTGTGAACAAAAGATACCAGACTTCTGAAGGAGTCAAATGCCTTATCCCCCAAATCTTTCAAAGTTCTCTCTACCCCTTGGGGTATGTCTATGTGCTTATTAATAAAACATTAAAAAACAAAGATTGTTTAGAAAGACAAATATTGAAATAGAAAGAAAAAAGAGGGGGGGAAAGGTAACACAAAAAAGTCTACCACACTTAAATTCAAAAGAAAACCATAGTAAGAAATGGGGGTGGGGGTGGGCAAATCAAAATCAAATGAAATGAAATGGCATTCTCTCCTTCCCTTCCATTTATATCTGCAATCACAGGGTACAATTTTAAGACTTAAACTTGGCAGCTAATACTTGTAATTGTTTTGAGTTCTAAAAAATTTCCACATATATAAACATGTCTTGCTCTGTTATATATTGTAAATAAGAGTGTTATTCTTGCTTGAACTTAGACAGGCTTTTAGATAACAGATAGTTTATTTATTTATTTATTTATTAATCGAATTTCTATACCGCCCTTCTCCTACCGGACTCAGGGCGGTGAACAGCCAATTTAAAACCAATAACAATATAGTAAGTTAAAATGTTCTAAAAGTCCATATAAATTTAGGCTGTAAATATATCAATAAAACTAAAACTCTAGAAATTTACATAATTTAAAATAATTTAAAATTTAAAATATTTAAAAATAGGAGGGATCAGGCAAGTCCGGCAAGTTGGAAGAAATGGGTCTTCAACGCCCGACGAAAAGTCCGGAGGTCAGCAATAGTTCTCAGATCTGGAGGGAGATCGTTCCAGAGGGTGGGAGCTACCACAGAGAATGCTCTCCCCCTGGGGGTCGCCAGCCGGCACTGTCTGGCTGACGGCACCCTGAGGAGGCCCTCTCTGTGGGAGCGAACCGGCCGGTGGGAGGCAATAGGTGGCAGAAGGCGGTCCCGTAAGTACCCTGGTCCTAAGCCATGGAGCGCTTTAAAGGTGATTACCAACACCTTGAAACGCACCCGGAAATCAACCGGCAACCAATGCAGCTCACGCAGGAGAGGTGTCACGTGGGAGCGCCCTGTCGCTCCCATAATCCCCCGCGCGGCCGCATTCTGTACCAGTTGAAGCCTCCGGATGCATCCCAAGGGGAGCCCCATGTAGAGAGCATTACAGTAGTCCAAGCGAGACGTGACGAGCGCCTGAGTGACTGTGCGCAGGGAGTCCCGATCTAGAAAGGGCCGCAACTGGCGTATCAGGCGGACCTGATAAAAAGCCCCCCTGGCCACAGCCGTCGTATGATCCTCTAATGACAGCCGTGGATCCAGGAGGACGCCCAAGTTGCGCACCCTTTCCGTGGGGGCCAATGATTCGCCCCCAATAACCAACGATGGAGTCAGTTGGCTATATCGGGACGCCGGCATCCACAGCCACTCAGTCTTGGAGGGGTTGAGTCGAAGCCTGTTTCTCCCCATCCAGACCCGCACAGCTTCAAGGCACTGGGACATCACTTCCACGGCATCGTTGGGGTGGTCTGGGGTGGAAATGTACAGCTGAGTATCATCAGCGTACTGATGGAATTCCACCCCAAAACCACGGATGATCTCACCCAGCGGCTTTACATAGATGTTGAACAGAAGGGGCGAGAGGACCGACCCTTGTGGCACCCCACACACTAGGCGCCTCGGGGTCGACCGCTGCCCCCCTGTCAACACCGATTGCAACCGGTCGGAGAGGTAGGAGGAGAACCACCGCAGAACGGTGCCCCCCACCCCCAATCCCTCCAACCGGCGCAACATGATACCATGGTCGATGGTATCAAAAGCCGCTGAGAGGTCTAACAGCACCAGGATAGAGGAGTACCCCCTACCCCGGGCCCTCCAGAGATCATCCACCAACGCGACCAATGCCGTTTCGGTGCTGTAACCAGGCCTGAAGCCGGACTGGAGCGGGTCTAAATAGACAGCTTCATCCAGGTACCGGGGGAGCTGCCGCGCCACCACACTCTCAACAACCTTCGCCAAAAAGGGAAGGTTGGAGACAGGACGGTAATTTACCAAAACAGCCGGGTCCAGGGAGGGCTTCTTGAGGAGGGGCCTCACCACCGCCTCCTTCAAGGCAGGCGGAAGGACACCCTCACTCAAAGAAGCATTTATAATCTCCTGGAGCCAGCCTCGTGTAACCTCCCGGGAGGCCAGCACCAGCCAGGAGGGACA
Source organism: Masticophis lateralis (assembly GCA_030761175.1). Lineage (NCBI taxonomy): Eukaryota > Metazoa > Chordata > Lepidosauria > Squamata > Colubridae > Masticophis > Masticophis lateralis. Next base: position 129,943,838 of record JAUDYJ010000003.1, read on the forward strand.
CGGGTCCAACAAACATGTGGTAGCGTTCAGTCTACCCAGGATCCTGTCCACGTCCTCAGGAGCCACAGGATCGAACTCAGCCCAGATAACACTCTCAAGACTGGGCTCAGTCACCTCGCCCGAACTAACCCAGTCAGAGGCCAGCTCATCCCGAATCTGAGTTATTTTATCATCCAGATATTGAACAAAATCCTCAGCACGACCCTGCAAGGGGTCCTCCCGCGCTCCCAGGTGAAGGAGGGAGCGGGTCACCCTAAACAGGGCGGCTGGGCGATTATCTGATGACGCAATAAGAGCGGTGAAATAATTAGATTTCGCCGCTTTTATTGCCACTAGTAAGTCTTAATATGAGCTCTTACTAGTGTTAAGTCGGATTCAGAGCGGCTAGCCCTCCAACCACTCTCTAGGCGTCTTTTCCGGCGCTTCATCTCCCTCAGCTCCTCGGTAAACCAAGGAGATAGGTGAGTTCGGCGCCGGGTCAGAGGCCGCAAAGGCGCGACCCGGTCCAAGGCCCCACCGGCTGCCCTATCCCAGGCAGCCACCAGGTCCTCAGCCGAGTCGCGTGTCAGTGTCTCAGGAAATGGCCCAAGCTCCGTCTGGAACCTATCAGGATCCATCAGGCGCCTGGGGCGGAACCACCTAATTGGTTCCGCCTCCCTGCGATGGGGTGTAACGGTCAGAAAGTCGAGACGAAGGAGCGAGTGGTCAGTCCATGACAAGGGTTCAACACCTATATCCCCAATATCAAGACCACTCAGCCACTGACCAGAGACAAAAACCAAGTCCAGGGTGTGTCCACCAATGTGAGTCGGGCCCTGAATTACCTGGGTCAGGTCCATGGCCGTCATGGAAGCCATGAACTCCCGAGCCATCTCAGATGTCTCGCCGATAGATGGCAGGTTGAAATCCCCCATAACTATAAGCTTGGGGGTATCAACCGCCACCTCGGCTATAACATTGAGAAGCTCGGGCAGGGTCGTTGCCACGTGGCAGGGAGCCAGGTACGTGACTAACAGACCCATCTGCCCACCGGGACCCCATCTCACAAAGGCGGACTCACACCCGGCTATCTGAGGTACAGTGGCCTCCCTCGGACCCAGACCTTCCTTAATAATAACCGCTACTCCCCCACCCCTGCCCTGGGCTCTCGGCTGGTGGAATGCAAAGAAACCCGGTGGGCACATCTCCACGAGGGGAACTCCCCCCTCGTGGCCCAACCAGGTCTCGGTAATACCGGCCAGGTCCGCACCCCCCTCTTCAAGAAGATCACATATGAGGGGGGCTTTGTTTACCACGGACCTCGCATTGCATAACAACAGCCGGAGCCCCGGGGCCTGAGACTCTAAACAACCCGGGGAACAGGAATAGCTCCGGGGACCGGGGCGCGCAATCGCTCGAAGACAGCGAGTGCGCGCCCCCAACACATGATATGGTCCCCCGCTCTCGCCATATCTGCCCCTCCCACATAACGTAGTTATCACACCACCCTCAACAGAGGGCTCATTGAGAGCCCTCTTGCCTCCAGAAACTAAGCCCCCCGTGGCATCAAAGACTGTCGGGCCTATCCCTTTCCCCCCCGGGTTTCCCCCCAAACCCGCTCCCTCCCCCACCCCAGAACCCCCTAAAACACCCCTTAAAAAATTCCTTAAAAAACCCCTCAATCCCCTCTTCGCGACATGCCACCTCTCGGGGTCCCAAAACCCGTCATTAAGGTAGGCCCTCGATAGTGTGGAGGGCCAAACCCGCGAGAGGGGGGAATCTCGCAGGGCAAGAAGCGTCGACCTAGGAAGCATCCAGCAGAAGTGGGCCAGAAATAGTGGCATGGCAAAGGTCCATGATCATAGTTCGAAATAATGTCCTGAAGCAGGAACCAGACCAAACAGGAGAAAAACGCCACTACCCTCTCACGGTAGCGGCCAAAGAGTCTCTGCATTCTGTCTCAAGGGAGGGAGTGTCCAGACCACCCTCTCACGGTGGTCCACTCAGCAGGCGCGTTGGAAAGTCCAAGGCCACTCTCTCACCGTGGCCTGGCGAATTCGTCCTGCGATGTGGCACCCCCTTTGGACAGATGTGGCACCCCCTTTGGACAGAGACAAATACAGCACTGATCTCCAAAGAAGAGCAAGGTTTGATTTTACCTAAAAGCCATAGATGATTATCATTATTAAACAATGATTATTAAATTTTCCAAATGATGTTAGCTGAAAGGATAAAAAATGCTTTACAAGATTTTATCCATAAAGATCAGGGTGGATTTTTTACCCAAGAGACAATATTTGAAATGTTCTTAATGTATTAAACTACTTGGAGGAACCAAATGAAAAGCTGCTCTAAAATTTCTTCATGCAGAGAAAGCTTTTGACAATTTAAATTGGACTTTTTTGTTTAAAAATTTCAAAGGCATGGATTTGGGAAAGAACTTTATTAGAGGGGTAAAATAGATGTATACTTTGTAAAATGTCACAAAGGTTTGTGAATGTGGAAATTGACTAATTCCTGTGAAAAACAGAAAGGAATAAAGCAAAGATGCCCACTTTCACCACTGCTATTTATTCTGGGCCTTAAAGTTTGAATAAAGACATAAAACAAATGAGAGAATTGCTGGGGTGAAAGTTAAAAAAGAAGTGCATACACTAAGAACCTTCACCAATTATTTGGTTTTAATTCTGGAGGACTCTCTCGAAGGGATAGATGTATTAATGGCAAAAGTAAGAGAATTTAGGGCATTGGCTGGATTTAAAATTAATAAGGAGAAAGCAAAGATGATGCTAAAGAACATGAAGATGGAAGATCAAAACGAACTGTTTGTAAAAAGTGGGTTTCAGATTGGGGAAAAAAGGAAACATTTCGGTATTATAACAACCATGAATTTGTGTTTTCAAAATAATTTATCATAAAGTATGGGATTTATGTATTTATGTATGTACGTATTTATTAAATGCATTTGCCACCTATCTTGCCATAGTGGTATTTTAAGTGGCTTACAACAATAAAAGGGAAAAAATGAAAAGCCCGTAAACAGAAGTAAAATACTAGTACAATAAAATAAATGATGAAAAAGAAAACATTTTGCATGGATTCTGGATTTTTAGTCTCAAATTTCCTTTGATGTCAATGTGTCCGTACACTAGAAGAGTTTTCTTGGAAGCTTTCATCTTTTTTCCCCTTGAGTATATTTATCTAAATTCAGATCTACCACTTCATTCATTATCTCCCACAATAAGTATTTCTGCCTCTGCATCTTCTACTAAAATATGAAAAAAATCATAAAACTGTTCTTTGTTTAGCACGTAGATGGATGCAAATGTTAAATTTCCCCGCTATTTTTCTTAATTTCAAGATTAGAATCCTTCAGTCTTTGTTCTTTAGCTGTTCTAATACTTCCAGAGTGGTAATTTGAGATAGATTATTGTTTCTTTGTTTGCTTGTTTTATTTTTCCAAGCCCTGTTTTTGACCTATCTATTTATGTTTAGTAAACTTGTGCAGTCTGTTTTATCTGCCTCTTATAAACGAACAATATCAGTGTTATGTGTTCAGAGCTTATTAAAATTGCCACTAAAAATAAAATTAAATCATAACCAGAATGTATAAAGCAACATTAATCACATTTAATGAAAATGGACCCAATTTACTCTTAGCCACCTTCTCTGTATTATTTGTTAATCGATGCTCGGGACCTTATCTTTCTAGATTCTGATTAGAGAGATGTCCTTTGCCCAAGCAATAAGCATATCATATCAACATGCTGATTAAGAATGAACATTTACCCAGGCCATTATTTTGTGTCTTCAGAAATAGCCAGATGCATCCTGGGTGTTCATAACATTGTTTCAATGTTGTTCCTCAGAACTTGATTTGATAGCACCCTGTCTTCAATTACAGAGATGGAATACAACCATCTCAGCAACGCACCATTGACAGCTTATCTTCTAGGGATCTAATTTCTTTTGTCACCTGTCCCATTTGACGGCAATGGATTGCATCACAGGTTAATTGTGAGTTATAGGAGTACCTGGTTTTACTGGTTCTGAATTCTCCTGCTTTTAGCTTCAGGAGAGACTCTGAGCTCTAATATTGTGCAGAGAGGGATGAAATCGTTTCTCTATTGACATTTTGCACAACATGCCTGACTTTATATGTTTCAATCATGTTCTCCATTTCTTTCTAATCTAAAAAGCTCCAAATGCTTTGGTCTTCCATTGAAGAAGAATTGCTTTGGTGCCTTAAACATTTTGGTTTTGCTTTCAATTTCTACAATAATGTTCTCAGAGAGATGACCCAAACTGTATAAAATATTGTATAGCACGCTTGCGTCTTCAGTTTATAAATGGGCATTGCTGTGTTGGCAGTTTTATTTTCAATTTCTTTGCCGATGACTCTACTGTACAATTTTTGTTTTTGTTTTACAGTTGTCATATATGAGCTGACATTTACATTCAGTTGTTCACTAGAAATCTGAAATCCTTTTTTCTAGTTAATCACCGGTAGCTTAGAAGATCCTTTTAATATATATGAAGTTTTGGACTGTTTTCTCAAACTCACATACTTTGCACTCATGTTCTCGTGTTTAAAGATTGTCCATTTATTCCTATTCCTTGTTTTCTGTTCTTGAGTAAGATACTAATCCATGAGAAAGTCTTACATAGTATAGCCTTTATTGTCATTGTAGATCATGTATACAACGAAATTGGTTACTTTCTTTTCGTCATGGTTGTTAATTTTTCCCGAGAGTTTGTGGTAATGAGTTTTATGAAAGGCTTTTTGAAAATCAAGGACATACTCAGTAATGTACTGAAGCCAGCTTGTATCAACTCACAAGAGCCAACTGTTAAATTTACTTGGAGGCCTAGCAGACCAACCAGCTGTTTGATGGCTCGTGCAGCAATTCAGTGTCAGCAATGAAACTGGCAGAGTTGGGTATTTTACATTTGTCAGCACAACACTGTATATAATTCAAAAAGGACTTCTATCTATATGGTTGCTGAAACCCTCAAAAAAGTATAGATGTGTCAGCATGAGTTAGATGTTAGCCCCCGCAAGGTACTCCAGACAAGAAGCATAACAATGAGTACTACTTCTGTTGTTATTGTAAGGTTAAATCAACAGATTCTTGCAAGACTGAATGCATTTCTCTTTCCTCTCCTTTTACTCCCTGGAAAACTACAAAGTTCCCTTCTGAAATGCTTCTCGTGCCACCTCTGCTTCTGTAGGCTGAGATATTTTTTACGTGCCAGTCTATGGCTCTTCTTCCTGTATCCCAAGGTCATTCTCACATACCATTATAGTAGGGCTTCTGATCTGTCAAGAAATTATTATTAGCACCCTGCCAATCAGTTGATATTATAATTGACTTCCTTCCTTCCTTCCTTCCTTCCTCCCTCCCTCCCTCCCTCCCTGTTGCTTTGGGTAAAATAGCAATAACACTGATATTGTCCAAATAGCTTGATTGTACAGTACTTCTTTAACTAGGAAAGGTGGCCTCTGGAATCTGTAAGAGAGAATGAAGCTTGTTCACCGCCTTCTCTCCCTTTAGTGTAATCCTTTAACATACCAAGAACCCCAAATGCAGAAATCTTGGAATGCCATCATCCACAATTTACATGAACAGATACATACTGTCAAGGAAATGCCAAAAAACAAATATTTTATTTCTTGATAGATGAAGAAATGGTACGTGTTTTTGTTTAACTGGCAGTAGAGATGCAGCACAGCTGGCCTTCATTAGACTGCTGGAGGGCTGATAGTTTCCTACACATAAATAAGTCTGTTGTCCTAATATCCTGATTTTCTAAGAAGATTGTAAATGAACAGTCCAGAGCAATATCTCTTAGGCTTTTAATTGGAATTGGAAAGTTTTGCAGATGAAACTGTTCATCATCTGGAACTGTCTTCATACTTACAGAAATGATGGTTTTTCTTCATTTGTTTGAAGATTTTCTTTCCAGGAACTCATTCTGCCAAACTAGTCTATAACTTCCTTATCATCCAGTTAACTCTTTTCAGAAATTGAAATCACATTAACTCTTTTTCAGGCCTTGGAGATAGTTGCTGATTTTGGAAGGCATTTCACACTTTTTAAAGAATCACTGGGACTCAGTCAGGGGTGGGTTCTAAATTTTTTTACTACCGGTTCTGTGGGTATGGCTTATTTTGTGGGTGTGGCTTGATGGTCATGTGACAATTATTTAGGATTTAGCAGAGGTACTGTCTACCAGGCTTTTAACTGCTTGCAGAGCTGTACCGATCTACCCATTTATTTTTGCAGGCACTGATCTACTCATGTATTTTTGTATGCACTGATCGACTCATCTGTTTTCTTTTAACACTGATCAGCTGTAGGGCGGCCCCTTGCCCCCCGCGGCAAGACTTTAAACAGGCTACAGGAAAAAAAGTTTTTTTCCCTCTAGCCATCAGCTGGGACTCAGGAGGCAGCAATAGATTGGGGATGGGGCCAAATAAAAGGTAAGAATAACACGGGGGTGGGTGGGTGGGGGCATGGGGGTGGACGGGGAGGCGCAGGGAGGCAGAACCAGTTTGGTGACATCATATCATCATCGCTACCGGCTTGGGAGAACTGGACCGAACCGGGAGAACCCACCACTGGACTCAGTAGTTCTTTTTGGCAACAAGGTCTATAACTGTGATGGAGAACGTGTGGCACGCAGAGCCTCTTATGCTGGCACACGCGACATCACCCCAGGTCAGATCTCCATGGCGTTTCTTTCAGGAGCTTCCGTTTCCCTGCAAACAACAAAATAGAAGCTCACGAAAGAAAAACACCGGCAGCTCTTGCCGCGCTGCCGGTGTTGGGATGCCCAGCCTCCCGCTGACCTTTGGGTCTCTGCTGTGCATGCGTGCATGTCCGTTCATGCATTTCTGCATGTCTGTGCATGCGTGTGCACATGTCCGTGCATGTCCAAGAGGACCCAGATTGTTGGGGGCAATATGCTGACTCTGTAACCCGCTTAGAGAGGGCTGTAAAAGAACCATGAAGCGGTATATAAATCTAAGTGCTATTGCTATTGTTATATCCATGCATGCGTGCTTGCATGTTCGTCCATGTGTGCGTTCACACGCACCTTTCGCTTTGGGCATGCGCGGAAGCAATTTGGGCACTCAGTGTCTACAATGTTCGCCATCACTGGTCTATAACGTTGTCTCCATTCTTAGAATTCTGCATCTGAAACAGTTTGTTCAGCTGCAGAAGACAGAGGCTTTATATCCTCAGCTGCGAAGATAGATCAAATAATTCATTGAATTTCTCTGCAATTTCCTTACCACCATTTAGGTCATCTTTAGGTCATCTTTGCAATTTCCTTACTCTCCTTTAGGTCATTTTTATCCTATGACTCATTGGTCGCACCACCTCTGTGTTCAGTGGCTTGCTTTAAATATAGTTAAAATGCTTTTTTTTTTAAAAAAAAAAAATCATCATTCATGCTTTATTTTGCTTTGTTTTTGCATCTTTGGCAGTTTGCCTGCATCTTTTTCTTTGTAAAAAGGTATCTCTCTCGTTCTTTCAGTCTCTGGCAAAATTTCCATTCACTGTGTTTAGCTTTGTTGTATGCCACCCAGAGTCACTTTTGGTGAGACTGGTAGTTTATAACAAACAAACAAACTTCTCTGATCTGTCTCATTAACCATTAAAAGCTCTTTAATTTGATATCATATTTCTTGAGTTGAGGTGTGCTTTCTAGATAGGTTTTCTTCATTACAATTCCTCATTTAACATTTGTATTGAGTTATAAGATAAAATCAGATACAAAATACAAAAGTAAATAGGAAAGCAGTGGGGAAGAAGAGGTGGAAGAAAAGTGAGAAAGGATTAGGAAAAAGAAAAAGAAGCATTGACTTCTGACTCCCTCTGTTGCAGTAAAATAAGGTATTAACATCAAATCACAAGTTTTTGTTTATTCTTCTTTATTACAGTTCCTAAATAATACAGAAGAAATTAGTATATCTGATTCCCTCTGAAACATTCTTTATACCATCATCTTATTTGCAGTCAGATATGACTGTTTTGGACATTTTGAACAATTATTCCCTTTTTCATGTTAAATTCAATAGCATTATGGTCAATGTTTACAAGTTTTTCAATAATATCCAGAGAAAATGCTCCTTGCCTAGGATTAAACTCAAGATGATTTTCCAGCTGGTTGACTGCTGATGAAATATTCTAGGACATAGATATTTAACTAGAAATTTTGCCTGTTTGACACAACATGAACATGTATTTTCACTGTCTGTATAAGGGTGATGGAGCTAACCACTCAGAGTGTTCCTCTTTAAATGCCTATGTGATTTCATCTTTCATCAGAAGACAGTCAAGATAATAATAGCATGTCCCCAATACTAATTTTCTTTCTTTCTTGAGCTACATGGCTAACTCCAGTAGTTTGATGTCATTTCACCCCTTAATTTAAACCAAGGAAGAAACGAATAACCTGATTGTGTTTTACTGATTATAAGTCTCTCTTCAGTTTTCTTCACATCTCATTTTCTTTAAAAAACAAAACAAAACAAAACAAAACACCTCACTGGGGCTGTGACAACTCCATCAGCATCATTTCACAAAGGAGCAGTAGTAAGTATTGAGTGTGAACTTACAACATTATGCCTTACTCATCTGTTGGTCTGCCAATTTGATGATCACATCTATTAATTTACCAGAAATAGTTTGTTCTTTGGTTGAGCAGTAAAAGCTACAGAATAATGATTAGGGCGTAAAACACAGGCACTGAGATTATTCATTCACAGCAGGAAATGGATGCACAACTGAGGAGGTATATAGGTTATCCTGTAATAGTCTTTCCCACCTTGTTAAAATATATATGTATCATGTATTATTTCCAAAACTCTCAGTATTCTAAGTTCTCTGGTTGATGAAGATCATCATCATCATCGTCGTCGTCATCATGTAAAAAGCAAACTAAAACTTGCAAGAGCGCACATAAGTACCAAATGTCAAACAAGCAGCAGATGGCAGCAGGACAAGAAAATTGATGTCTACAAGAAGCAGCAAGAATTAAAAAACAAAAATTCTGACCTTAGGACTTATTTATGAAGTGTATGATTTGGCCTGTCTGCATCAGGGAACTAATATATGCTTCTGATCTTTTGTTAAATATAACCCTGCATCCAGAATAATAGACTTTGATTCTCATAGTTGTTTTTTTCTCACGAACAATCTAATCCCTGCATTTTGAAGAAACTTTGAATCCAGGGGTCGGTCTACACAGTGTAGACAAGAAATCAAGATGGCGCTGGCAACAGGGTTTGATGGGTGGTGTACAATTGCCATCTTGACTTTTTAGGGACCTGCCCGGAATGATCTTTTTTGCCTTAAACTTCTCAAATTAATTAGGGATACCTGGGAATTGAAATGAACATGTTTGGAAGGCAAGTTGTAAAAAAGAAGCCTGGACTAAACCCTGTTTTGAGTGAGTAAGGTTGTATTTATCCTTTAAATATTTGTCCTCCTCGAAATAGATGGGGCCAAGATAACACACACACACATGTAGGGTGTTGCCCCTGGTTTGGACCGGTTTGCAGGAACCGGTAGTAAAATCAGCAGGAGGCTCCGCCCACTGACCAGGACATCATCATAAGTGATCTGTGCACGCGCAGAAGAGCACACGCACGCGCTGCGAACTGGTAGTAAAGGTAAATAGTACCCACCCCTGATGTGTATATATGTGTATGATGTTATTCATTTACATATTTAGTAATTTTATATGTATTGAATTAAGCAACAATATTTAGAGGATCACCAAGGTTTTCAGAGGCATACCTGCTTAATTTGATGCACCCACATTATTAAGGGTATGACCAAATAGGCAAATGGGACAAACAGGGATTCTAAGGATGGTTCTCCCTATATGAAGATCTATCACAGGTGACTGGTTGTCTGAAGTTCTCCATGGGGCAAGACACAAGATATGAAATTATCCTAGGAATGGTTCTGCATATGTTCTTCTCATTTGGACGAAGGTCTCTTTGTAGCTGTTTCCTATGCTACATTTATAGACCCAGGGGGAAAAAAATTGTAAGCACCAATCTCATTTTAAAAATTAATAAAAGGACAGCCTTAATTGTTCTAAAAACAATTACATTCTAGAGGATGGGAAGAGAGGAAAGAAGGATTTTGCCTTCTTTTCAATCAGGATAATTCTGGGGGTTTTTTTTTTTAGTTTCCAGCTCCTAATTATACGTCAGAGCTGCATCCTTCAAGGTTTCACTGTAAGAACACAACTGATGCTCCTATGTTGGCTAGCTTATCTCTAACCTGCAGGGCTCTGTGTATGGAGAGGTAGTAATAACATTTATTTTATGCCATACATAGATGGAAAGTAATTCTTTTGGAAATGTTTTTGAGAGACCAGGGTGGGGTTCTGCAAAAAAAAACAAAAAAACAAAACACAAACACAAAGATGATTGTGGTTTTTTTTTCTTTCCAGTGTTTTTAAAAAGGTCAATCATGGTATTCATTTTTTAAAATAATCCATAACATTCAGATTTATATTTTTCAGTGCTTTCCATTTCAAATGCTATAGAAATCTAGTACAATTCTTGAGGTAGCATTTCAACATTCCTGCAGTGATGGATCTCATCAATCATGCAGTGTCAGCCTCAAACAAGTTTCAAAAACCATTGGAGCTGAATGTTGAGTATTAAACCAGACAGGAGTGTTTTAACGGAATTAGCATGATCAATATTGATTAGTATTTCAATGTTAGCGTCCTTCCATTTGCTGATATAAGCTGTCTTAACTTATCCCTAGTTCTTGCATATGTCAAAAGACAATAGCAGACATTTTTCTCTTCAAAGGACTGCTTTAGACATGGATTAATTAAGACCTACAAATTTGGTACAGGAGACAGTGAACGTTGAAATCCACATTATAAAACAATAAAGTTAAATACATTTCTGTGAAAACAGTGTTTTGCTCAAGCACAATTCAAAGCTCTGAATTGCAAGTGGGTTGACACTTTTCCAAATGCAGTCCCAAAGCCACAGCTCTAGAGTCATTCCGGAAATAGTAAAACCAGTCCAATACACCTGCAAATCATTTCTATGTGAGTCCCAAAGCTTCTGAGATTGTGATGGTTGCTATTTCTCCCCAAACGCCCTCTGGACTATGAAGCAAGGCTAGAGATGACCCTACTGTGAATAGAAGAACATTCGCATTTCTGCAAGAACTCAGTTGTAGCTCTTGTTAATCTTGATAATAGATTATCTGTGCATTTTGGAACTGCCATCCTTCTTGGTAGAACCTTCTAAAAACCTTCTTGATTCTAAAAGATAGCAGGGCAGAAGAAGTAGAAAGATGGATCCTCAAGCAAAATAGAAGAGGAAGAGCAGCTGTTGATTGGGAGAAATTGAGCATCTTATCTACTAACATTTAGAAATTAGAAACAGGCGCGTGAGTTTGAATATCAGATTGCACAAAGCACTCCTTCTCTGCCTCCTTCGTAGTATTATCTGTGACTCTAAAGCAGGGGTGTCAAACTCGCAGCCTGTGGGCCAGATGTGTCATGCTCTGGCCACGCCCACCCTCATTTTAGCAAAGGGGAAAAAAGTCACGATACATCATGTGATGAAAATGTGGCACCGTGAGTTTGACACCCTTGCTCCAAAGACTTAAAGCAGATAACCTTTGCATAAGTCCAATCAAGCTAGACATCCAAACAATTATTTCTTTATGTTTTCTTCTTTATTCTTCCCTAGGGGTTGATGACCACTTGCAGCCCAACACAGAAACGATTCTGCAGGCCTTTGATGGAGCCAAAGTTAAAATGGGTGGAGTTCCAGAACTAAAGCTTCCAAAACAAGTGATAGCATCGGTTAAATACATCTGCCCCTGCATTAACTGCTCAAAAACACCTGCTGGAAAATAGCAATAGACTTACCGTATTTTCCGGCGTATAAGACGACTTTCTAACACACAAAAATCTTCTCAAAAGTTGGGGGTCATCTTATACGCCGGGTGTCGGTCTCCTGTAACCAGGCAGACCAGCCCGAAAGGCTTTGACAAGCCTTAAATGGCTCTAAGGAGCCAAGCTGAATTGCCTGCTGAGTTGCCGCTAATCAGCTGAGTTACACGCAAGCCCCCTGTAAAAGGGAAAAACTTTCCTTTTACACAACGCTGGCCATCCCAGCTGAGATTAGCAGGCAACTCAGCTGGGAGCACCAGAGCTTGGATGGCCAAGCGCTGTGTAAAAGGGAAAAACTTTCCTTTTACACAACGCTGGCCATCCCAGCTGGTAATTTTTGCCTGCTAATTGCTCCGTAGCAAAAATTCCCCCCCCTCCAGCTTGCTTACCTTAGCTGCTAGCCGCAACACTTGCCTTGCCTTGCCTTGCCTGCAATCCATTGCATCAGCAAGCAACTAAATCTCCCTGCCTGCTTGATTGCAGGCAGGGAGATTTAGTTGCTTGCTGATGCAAGCAACTTGTGGACTTCAACTCCCAGAATTACTCAGCCAGCAAAGCAAAGCTGGCTGAGGAATTCTGGGAGTTGAAGTCTACAAGTCTTAAAGTTGCCAAGGTTGGAGACCCCTGTTCTATTGGGTAAGTTTTTTTCCCCCTTTGGGAGCTTTAAAAAAAATAGTTAATTGGGGGGTTTTTTAATTGTTCTTTTTTAGACCTAGCCATTTAAAGGCTAGGTCTAAGTTTTAGGCTAGGAAGTTTTAAATTTAGCTTTCATATAAAAATAAAAATAAAAATAATAAAAATAAAAATAAATAAAAATAAAATGTGTGCAACTTTCTGAGATTTAATGTGTTTCTGTAGTGTTTCACTCTAACTACACAAACACACAAAATCTCACAAAGCTGTATGTGGAATTTTGTGTGTGTAAACCCACAATGTAAAAGTTGTTTTTTTGGGCTTTTTGTGGCTGTGTGAGGTTCCTGCTTATTGCAGGGGCCATTTTGGGTCTAGCACAGCTGCTTTTACATTGTGGGTGAGCCAGTTGATGTTTTTTAATTTTTATTTGGTGTGCGTTGGAAGAGGGGTCGTCTTATACAGCAAGTATAGCCCAAACCCGATATTTTTACAGGAAAAGTTGGGGGTCGTCTTATACGCCCAGTCGTCTTATACGCCGGAAAATACGGTATATACAGCTTCATAATGCTTTACAGCACTCTCTAAGTGGTTTACAAAGTCAGCATATTTCCCCCAACAATTTGGGTCCTTATTTTACCCACCTCGGAAGAATGGATGACTGAATGAACCTTAAGCCAGTGAGAATTGAACTACTGACAGTCAGCAGAATTAGCCTGCCATACTGCATTCTAACTACTGCACCACCACGGAAAAGCTGCATAATAGTCTGTGCATGCTCGGAATTATCATGACGTTTTTGGTTTTTTTTTAATTAGATTTATATGCCGCCCTTCTCCGGAGACTCAGGGCGGCTTACAATGCGTTAAGCAATTGCAGCACCTCACCTGTTGCAGCACTTCACCTGTTTTGTATTGTGTTACAACACTGCATGCCAGAAAGTAAAGGGTGGAGCTTGTATTGTGATGTCAGGACAGGTTTCATCAATTGCATTAAATTTTCGTTGCTCCATATCCATACCTGTTCAGAAATAAATCTCATTAAGTTCAAGTCAGTTTATTTTCAGGGAAGCATATATCTATTTAAACATTCATCCATGCCAGAATACAATCCCTTCATTTCTATTTTTACCTTGGGCGAAGTCAACTGTGAAAGTATTTTATTTATTTGTGTATGAGTATTGTTGTAGGCCCAATCTAGTGCTTTGTCTATGTGAAGTGAGCCCAAATGAGTTCAACAAGGTTTATTCCCAGGAAGAGTATTGAAGGCTATAGATAATTCAGAGACCTACCCAGAACTGACTTCCTGTAACAATTTCTGCAAAAAAGAAAACATTTTCATCCCCCTGCAATCTTCCTAACTGTATAAACAAAACATCATCAGAAAAACACATTTATGATTTGTGCTTCACATTGTATTCATCAGGACTTGACTCCAAATAGCTAGGCTAAATATTCCCTTCCTAGTGAGGGCCACATTGGATGGACTTTGTAATATTTGAAATATCAGGTTTGTAGTACCGTTGCACTGGCAAACTAGCATCACTTTAATTTCTTTAATTTAGCTGACAGTAGCTATTGCTCAAGCCAATTATAAACTCTGAAACTGCTGTAGATCGGGAACGAACATCTTTTAGCTCCTACCAGATTTGGCATTCACATTGGTAAGCATGCCCAAAAGAAAAGCCCTCAGAGCAGTAAAAAGATCAGCATCAAGCAACTCAAAGAAAGGTTATTACAACTACAACTACAAGAAAGGTTATTGGTTTCAGGTCTGGGGGGATCTGATATATTTCCAGGATGAAGCCTTTCTGCAGGATCATACCCAGTGGTGGGCTGCTGCCTGTTAGGACTGGTTCTAGTGAACCAGTAGTTCCCACCAGTAGTTCCCACTGGCCCCGCCCATCTGCCCCCACCCTATCCTATCCTATATTTGCTTTCTGGCTCAGCTGATTCACGCAGCACAGCTGATTTCTGTGCCTCCGCTGTTCTACTGACCGGGGCTGCCTTAGAAGGTAAGCAGCTGAGCTTCAGATTGCTGTATTTCGAATGCTGCATGCAAGCACATTAGGTGCTAAGTGTGCACTCATAGAATTGGTTGTTAAACCAGTTGCAGCCCACCACCGACCACACCTTGAAAAGCAAAATGGTCCTGCGAACTGAAAGGTATGAATAGCGTGAAAAGAGCAGGAGGGTGGGAGAGTTGTCAGTGATACTACTTTTTGAGTGCAGGAATTATGCCATAGTATATGATCTTCTCTTTCACCCTTGTGTTATAAGATTTAACCAGGGAAACCAGCTGCCTCCAATATAATTTTTTTAAAAAAATTTGATTTATATGCCGCCCTTCTCCGGAGACTCAGGGCGGCTTACAATGCATTAAGCAATAGCCTTCATACTTTTGTATATATTTATACAAAGTCAGCTTATTGCCCCCACAAACTGGGTCCTCAATTTACCCACCTTAGAAAGGATGGAAGGCTGAGTCGACCTTGAGCCTGGCTAGGATTGAACTCACAGAATTACAGGCAGCTGGATGTTAATTGCTGCCTTTAGTAGGAGGCATTAGCCCCCTACACTACTCAGGCTCCTTTGATTGAATGTCCTACCACAATTCAGACTACTTCTTTCCTTCTCACAGGAGTAGAGGAGATGAATCGGCGAGATCATTGCAAGACCATTCAGCCTCAGTTAGGAAAGAGAGATTTTCCAAACCTTTTTCTTTTATTAACTCAGTCAATAGGCTTGCAGGCAGGAGGAAGTAGTTAATATAACAATGGTTTTTCACTGTTTGTAAGGTTGTGCGTATCTGGCTTCTGAACTTTTCAAGGTTATTTATGTATTGCTATGTAGGGCACACCCGGCCTAAAGCTTTCCAGAAAGGGTCCTGCCTAGACTCCTTTGACAAGAACCCACATAAACAGTCACAGAAAATATTGTGATCCTTGAGTGGTACTTTTTAATACAAGGATATCTATTTATACTAAATCACTTTTCCCTTTCTAATTCTTCATTTGATTTCGGTTTGTATTATTAGGGGTAGGACTGCACTTGTATCAGTTCATCTGATGCTGCTATGATATATTGGAGATACAAGCCTGAATATTCCCACAGGTTTCCAGAGGATCTTTCAAGACATTGGTCCTGTCAGCTCAGTACAAGGTTTGCCTAAGGCATTTTGTGCCAAGTGACACCTAAAGCACACCAAATCAAAGAACAGGGTACTCCTAAGTCTGCTCAGAATGGTTTTAAAGGAATATTTTATTTCAGAACGAAAGATCAAACCATTTCAGCCAGTGCTATTATGCAACTGCCTGCTCTTTGTATACTAGGATTTACCAGATCGAGACTGCAAAAATATAGACAGCCATTAGATGGCAATAAAAATATATGGAAATGGCCTGTTTCCCTCTGGTGATCATCCATGTTTTTGCAATCTTAAACTGCTATTGTGGATCTCTCTATACGGCCAATTCTATCGGTTCCTAGACCCTTTGAAATTTAAAGAGCGCATAATACATGTTTTGCCTTCCTATCCTCCCCTTTTTTTTAAGATACGGGGAAATCACTCAGACTGCTTAGAAGGAATTATAAAGGTGGACTGTGTAAATAAATGTAGAACTGATCTTCGGGAAGGTAGGCGAAAGCTGGTAAGAGCGAAAGGAAGGAACAAACTGCTGGGGAAATCTTGCAGATAAGTTTACCCAATTCTGAGGTAGAAGGCAGTATGAAAAAGAATCTCAAAAGAACCTTACCTTGGTTTTGTTTAGTATCAGGTGGGACAGAGAGAACCTTGAAGAGGCTTTCAAGAGTTTACCATTCTATCTTAAGAACAGGATAATAGAATAAGGATTCAAGGAATTCATGCCATGCCTGTTTCTTGACCTAACCTACCTCCAAGGCATTGATCCTGGAAGCCCCACTATGGTCTAATTAGAGAGAGACATTAAACCTTGCTTTTAGAAGTTTAAAATAGTGGCAGACCCTCCAGGCACCTTGCTGTCCATAAAAACAGTGGCCAAGGCATTGTTACAGCCCTCAGCAACAAGTGAAATGAAGCTGCAGAGTGTCCTGATACAACTAACACAGCAATTGGGAAAAAAGCCCACCTCAACCATCTACCAGAGTTGCTGGACCGTCTCTGTCTTCAGAAAACCTCTTGATTGCCTTAACTCCATGGAGATGAATTCCTTGGAACCATTTTACACATCAGCAGAAGACCTTTAGGATAGCTGTCGGGAAAGAGCCACAGAGATGATTTTGGGGGAATGACATATAGACAATGATTATGAAGCATAATCAATATGGATGCCACTAGTTAGAATGGAAATATATTTTACAGATATATGTTATATCTGTAAAGGAGCCTTGGTGGTGCAGAGGACTAAAGTGCTGTTAAAGTAGCACTTAGCTGCCAGCTGCCTGCAATTACTACAAGTTCAAATCTCACCAGGCTCAAGGTTGACTCAGCCTTCCATCCTTCTGAGGTAGGTAAAATGAGGACCCGGATTGTGGGGGCAATAAGCTGACTATGTATAAAAAAGAACACAGCTTAGGGGGCCCCAAAAAGCCCTACTAAGCAAGTATATACAAAAGTATGAAGGCTATTGTTTAACGTATTGTAAGCCGCCCTGAGTCTCCAGAGAAAGGGCGGCATATAAATCGAACCAATAAATAAGCAATAAATAAATAAATATTGCAATAGAAGCTTAATAAACCTGACTGTGTTTTCCATTCCTCATAATCCCGGTGGACTACATTCTAGATCTAAAGCATGTTTTTGTTTATGTAACTGTTGTGGTTTCTACCAAATTTCCACAAAGTTTTCTCAGGCTCATTTTATTCAGATGAGGTATTTTGTCCATCAAGTTTGGTCAAGCCACTGCCATGAAGGTTCTTAACACTCAGTAGTGGTATTCACTTACCTTTGCTATTGGTTCGCAAATGTGAGCATGCACGCTACCTCTGCACATGTGCAGAGCATCCGTGATGATGTCTGCGTGGGTGGGCGGAGCCTTCCGCCATCGCTACTGGTTTGCCTAAACCTGGTGAAACCGGTAGAATCTCACCACTGTATAACACTGGTTTCTTTCCAACATGTAACAGGAAAACTGGTCATATAGTATTGCCTGACAACATAGACTAAGTAAAAGCAACACAGATAAGAAACTAAATATATCAGGTATGGCTTCCAAAAAGAAATCTCATCTTTTTTGGAGATGAAAAGATAAATTTTAAAAATAGAAGAACTTCCTTTTAAAGTGTCTATGGAGATTCTCAGTTATCCGGGATATGGTTGTCCCAAAGTTGCTTTTTCAAGAGGCAACTGGACTTTCTTGTTTTTCTTTGAAGACGTTTCACTTCTCATCCAAGAAGCTTCTTCAGCTCTGACCGGATGGTGGGGAATGGAACAATTCTCTTTCCAGTCCTTCCATTCCCCACCATCCCGTCAAAGCTGAAGAAGCTTCTGGCTGGTTTCGGCCAGCAAGGAGATGACACGAGGCTGGCTCCAGGTTTTAGTTAATGCATCCTTGAGGTAGGGGTCCTTCCCACAACCACTAAAGGAAGCGGTTGTGAGGCTCCCTCCTCAAGAAGCCTTCCTGGACCCAGCAGAATTAAAAAACTTTCGTTCAGTCTCCAACCTACCCTTTGTGGGAAAGGTTGCAGAGAAAGTGGTGACACTTCAACTCCTGCGGTCATTGGATGAAACGGATTATCTGGACCCTTTTCAGTCTGGCTTCAGACCTGGCTACAGCACAGAAACTGCCTTGGTCACACTGATGGATGATTTCTGGCAAGCCCAAGACAGAGATCATTCCTCTATCTTGGTGCTACTTGACCTCTCAGCGGCTTTCAATACCATTGACTATGGTATCCTTCTGGGGCAGCTAAGAGGGCTGGGAGTGGAAGGCACCGTGTTACAGTGGTTCACCTCCTATCTCTCTGGTCGATCACAGTTGGTGCTGGTAAGAAGACAGAGGTTGTCCCCTAGGCCCCTCGTCTGCAGGGTACCTCAGGGCTCGGTTCTCTCTCCCCTCCTATTTAACATCTACATGAAACCACTGGGTGAAATCATCCGACAGCATGGGGTGGGATATCAGCAATATGCTGATGATACCCAGCTGTATATCTCCACCCCTCGTCAGTCCAGTGAGGCAGTAGATGTGATGTGCTGGTGCCTGGAGGCTGTGAGGATCTGGATGCGAGTCAACAGGCTCAGACTTAACCCAACAAGACCGAATGGCTCTGGGTATTGCCCCCTAAATTGTCCATCCTTGGTTCTGGGGGGAGAGAAAGTGCCCCCCTCAGAACGGGCTCGCAATTTGGGTGTCCTTCTAGGCTCACAGCTGAGATTGGAACAACATCTGACAGCTGCAGCTAGGGAGACCTTTGCATAGGTTTGTCTGGTAAACCAATTGCGACCCTACTTGGATCAGGAGGCTCTCCTCACAGTCACTCATTCCCTTGTCACCTCACGGTTGGACTATTGCAACATGCTCTATATGGGGCTACCCTTGAAAAGTGTTTGGAGACTACAATTGGTCCAGAATGCAGCGAGTTATAGTGGGTGCACCTAGATACACCCACATTACACCAATTCTCCGCAGGCTGCACTGGCTTCCTATCGGTCTCCAGCCACAATTTAAGGTGTTGGTTATTACCTTTAAAGCCCTACATGGCTCAGGACCAGGCTATCTTCGAGACTGCCTTCTACCACATAGCTCCCAGCGACCGGTAAGATCCCACAGTTGGTCTCCTCTGGGTCCCGTCAGCTAAACAATGTCAGCTGGCGGGCCCATGGGGGAGGGCCTTTTGTGTGGCTGCCCCGGCTCTCTGGAACTGATTACCTCCTGAAGTCCGGACTGCCCCCACCCTATTGGTCTTCTGGAAAGCGGTGAAGATCTGGCTCTTCTGCCAGGCCTGGGGACGTTGATCTCATTATAGTGATCTTTTGAGACCCTGCCACAAATTGGAGTGTATGTGTTTTAACGTTTTAATGTTTTAATGTCTTCTTTTAACTTTTGTATAGGATATTGTTGCATTGTTTTATTTTCTGTTATAAGCCGCCCAGAGTCCCTTGGGAGTGGGAAGGCATAGAAATGTGACAAAATAAATAAATAATAAACAAAGTCCAGTTACCTCTTGAAAAAATTGGGACTCCTTTTAAAGTCTAATCACCAAGCTCTCAACTCTATGGAAGACCAACAGCTGGCAAGCTCAATCTTCTTTCTTGCCTTTTTCCTCTGCTGCTTCTGCCCCCCCTCCCCCCACCAGGGAAAGATATGTGTCAGAGAGGATCTGGCAGCACTGAAAGAGATGAAAACTATATTAAGTGAAATAAATAAAGAATGTTGTGGTTGGAGACCGAAAGGCGACGGGGCATTTGAAGCGTTTGTGTTTGCCAGGCGGTCAGCCTGATCTGGGTCTCTCTCTCTCTCTGCGTACTGTGTCAGGAGAAGGGTTATCTCTTCTGGCCCTTTATTGCAGCACAACATGGAATTGGTTTCATTAACCAGTCTCATTGCTAGGAGAGGCTGACTCAGGCAGAGATGGTAGTCTATGCTTCCTGTAATTTTCCTTCCATGCAGACCACGGAATTGTTAAAAGGCTATTTTTAGGAGGCGCTGGAGTACAGTGACCCGTAGTTGCTCCTTTTGCAATGAAAAGAAGAGGGGGGGGGGGGAATGAGCAGATCTCAGCTCAAAGAATATAAAACAAGAATCACTCTCAAGTCTTGGAATGTGCTTGAAAATTATTTGCCTTCTGCAGAGGTGATTTTATTTAGAAGGGAGTTTGAAACCTACAAAGTTGCAATGCACAGTATCACTTAATCCTTTTCAAGCTAATGACCGAAGTATTAAGTTGGATGGTAATATATGTGTGTGTGTGTGTGTGTGTCTGTGTGTGTGTGTGTGTGTAAGTCTTTGGTTATTTGTAAAATTGGAAGTGTCTTGGCGACATTTCGACAAAGTCTCATTCGTCATCTTCAGGCTGGTGTTCTCGCCAAGACACTTCCAATTTTACGCGGGAGAAAACCCGAATAACCAAAGACCTACATACAAACACCTGCGAAAACCTCAGAAAATATATATATATATATATATATATATATATATATATATATATATATATATATATATATATATATATATCCCATTTAAACTTGTTAAAAACACACACTTTTTAAACTTGTTAAAAACACACACACACTATGACATTTTTTGACAGTGAGATCAGACACACATTTCAATTGCTTTGTCTCCTTCTTTTTAATGTAATGCTTTCTTATCCCGAATGAAACCCAGTAAGAGTTGATAACTATCAATAATACTTCTTTCACCTTGGCAGATGACAAAAAAGCTAGTTGGGCTACTCACCTAATTTCCATTTCTCGATTCTCTTGGTTCTTTAAGGGAAGCCACACTTGGGTGCTGCCTTGAGACACTTTGAATTATGAGCAAAAATTAGTTCACAACAATGGAAACAATATATTATGGATAGTGGTTTTAAGAATGACTATTCTGATTGATGATGGAGCTGGCATGGCTTTAAAATTGGGGTGTTGTGGACAACTGACTTAGAAGATTGACATACACTAAGGATATATTGCTGAGTAAACATGTATAGGTCTTTCTTATAATTTAAGATCTATTATTAATTCTGTATGCCAGAGGTTAGAAATTTCTGTATTCAAAGCAAATATTCTCCTACTAAGCTAAACAATTCATTGATAAGGTAAAAGCCTCTTACATCATGCATACCCTCCTCCTCCTTTCTTGCTCTTAATTGCAAGCCATGCTTAACATACTAGTCTCCCAAATAACTTTCTAGTTTAGATACCTGTTTATTGTACAAATCACATAGGGCACTTCACGGAACCTTTTGATAAATAAAGTAATTTATATCAAAACTCTTCCTACACATTGAGACATAAAATGCTGCAAAATTCTTCCTGCTGTTGACCCTCTTGAGCTTATTAAGAGGGTGGCCTCTCAGGAATTATAGTCACTTAGTGGCTGCTTGAAACTTTGAACAAAGATGCATGAAAACCATTTCAGCATCTTAGGGTAGTTGAAGAACTTAATTTATTACTCAGGTTGTCTCAACAATAAAGGGAAGGAAAGAGGTATGGTTTTCTTCAGCTTACCATTCTTTCTTTTCTTTTCTTTCCATTTGCAACCAACAATCTGGATATACTGCAAGCAGATTTTAGGGTGATGCTATATTCCAATTGTATTACTGAGGCTAAGTGAAAGGAACTAAAAGGGGCTATTTCCAAACATAAAACAATTGGAGATGTGTTTATGATGTGTATTTTGGCATTTATCATTCTAACCCAGGAAACAACAAGATTGCAACTATTGCAATTAGCAGTTATGTAGTAAATATCATGTTATTAATGTAGAAGCTCCTACTAGAGTTATTGGCGGACGTCATAGGCAAGTTTTATAACAAATTGCTAGAACTGTTAAATGCAATATCCCAGAAAGGATGTATTACTAATAATGGATGATTGGAATGCAGAAGTTGGAAAAGTGGAGGAACAGGAAGATTTGAATTAAATTGAATCAATTAGGCAGGACATAGGTTAATAGAGTTTGAAAACAGAATTGCTAACACCTGTTTCGAGCAGCACAAGCACAGACTCTGTGCATGGCTATCACCAGATGCACCTCTTCAAAGTAAAACTGGTCATATAGCAAGAGACAGAAGATGGAGGAATGCATTTAATTCAGCCAGGACACTTCAAGATGCAGACTGTAGAATCAGCTAGGAGTTATTGGTCTTGAATATATATGAGTTAAACTTTAAAAATTGAAGTCGCTGCAGCAAGATCTGACCTGTAGGCCGTATAGTCAGAATATAAGGTCAACATAAAAATCAGCGATGTAGCCTACTTACCGTATACAGAAAAGAAGTTGAGATTCTATGGAAAGAGATTAAAAAACTAAGAACCAACATTTCAAAGAAGAAAAGAACCATACATGTCAGACTGTTGCAGCACACACAAGCAGGATTCAAAATGTCTTTATATATATAACAACACATAAGGCATACAATACCTTTGTAGGTTTTTCCACGTTGTAGAGAAGGGAAATAGCAAGTACAAACACAGCACAAAATGGAGATGGCAAAATGGAGAAGGCAAAATGGAGGAGAGAGAAACTAGTGCCCTCAAGCTTATATACAGAATAATTAAGCCACGCCCTGTCAGATATATATTGATGGTCGTGCTCATTTGGTTCTATGAGAAGTTATTTGGTCAATACAGCTTCAGGTTCAAAAGGTTGTTTTATTATTTACAAAATATATACATGCATACGATAATGAACAGGGTGTCCTGTTGCATTTTTTTTACCCTAATTGTATGACTCAGATGCTGAGAGGAGAGAGAAGTTCACGTGTTGTTTTGCTGATAGATAGATGAGAGAGAAGAAAAAAACGAGAAGATATCCAAGTGGTTTCTACGTAAGAGTCCAATAAGAGAGTTCATTGGCTGATATAGTCACATGTGATTTCTGTAAAGACTTAACCCCTTCTATTCTCTGGTGCATCACATGCAGGCAATATCTGACACGCCCAGGCTCCAAACTGTCTCTTACGGCCCCATACAGCAAATAACTATGTTTCAGTTACCAAACAGTCCCCATTGGCTGACCTGTTGCTATATTCCAGTCTATGAATATTCATATACTGACAATACAGCTTTCTGATCAAGCTATATGAGGTCCAGAATAAGATGGAGGATGAAAGATGCACGGGAAGTAAACACCGCTTTCCAGCATCAAGCAAGAAAGGATAAACAGAGGCGTGTCAATCCAGAATGCTATCAAATAGAAGGAAATACCAAAAGAAAAGAGTCTTTTCAGTAGATCAAAGAAATCACACGGAAATTTAAATAAGGTAAGACCATTCAAGATTAATCAAAGGAGAGATTTAAGAGAAGTAAAGGAGGTTAAAGGATGATGGAAGGCCTAGAATGACAGAAACATTTGTGGAAAGAGAATACATTGAGGATTTCCCCCCATGAGTGAGGTACAGGAGGCAATAGATAAGCACTAGATGCAGCTAAAAAGAAACACTGAATTGTTTAAAGCTGCAGGAGGAGAAACAATTCATGCTAACATCTCTGCACCAACGAATATGGAACAAGACTTGCTGGTCCAGAAACTGTCAGTTACCAAACCATTGCACTAATTCTTCATGCATGCAAAGATGTGCTTCCAATCTTATGAAGAAAAACAAAACCACACATGTGGAGGGGAATATTGAATGAACAGGCAGGTTTCCAAAAGACAGAGATACAAATCAAGCAGACACTATAAGATGGACAATGGAGACAGAGAGAGAGAGAGAGAGAGAGAGAGAGAGAGAGAAAAGGAGAACGTGAGATTTTAAGAAGCAAGTTTATTTCTGCTTTATTGACTGTAGCCAGGCCAGAACAGCTGATAATTCTCCTGAATTATTTTTATAGTGAATAACAAGCTACTATAAGAATTGAATGTGCTGAAACAGAAAGAATCACAATAGAAATGGAGTGAGGGAAGAATGCATATTATCCTCATATCCGTTGAATGTAAACAGTGAATATAATATAATATAAGAATGACAGCTGGATTCAAAACTGAAGGCTGAAGGCTGAAAAGATAACAATTTGAGAGATGCAAGCATTATCACTACTACCATTGCAATGGCGCTTAACTATTTACTGTTTTCATAGCATAATTCCATGAATATACAGGTAGTCCTTCACTTCAACAGTCACTAAATGAACAGTCATTTAGTGACTGTTCAATGATACAACGGCATTGAAAAAAGTGACTTATGACCATTTTTCACACTTAGAACTGTTGCAGCGTCCCCATGGTCATGTGATCAAAATTCATGTGCTTTGTGACTGATTCATATTTACGATGGCTATGATGGTCCCAGGGTCAAGCAATCAACTTTTGTGATCTTTTGATAAGCAAAGTCAATGGGGAAGCCAGATTCACTTAACAACCGTGCTACTAATTTAACAACTGCCCTGATTCACTTAACCACTATGGCAAGAAAGGTCATAAAATGGGGCACAATTCACTTAACAAATGTCTCACTTAACATAAAATTTTGGCTCAATTGTGATCGTAAGTGGAGGACTACCTGTACCTTGCAGTATAGGTAACATAAGCAAAAGACAAACCTTACCCTAAACTGAATTTTGAGAACGTACAAGATTATAGAGGGAGAGAGTGAAAAGAATGGGAGATAATATAGAATCTTTATAGTAATGCAGCTAGACCACGGGTGTCAAACTCGATTTCATTGAGGGCCACATCAAAGTTGTATTTGACCTTGGGGGGCAGGGATGAGCATGGCCAAGGTGGACATGGCCAGCTCGACATCACTTATGTCAGGGGCGCCTGTGGTGGCTTAAGTGCTCTATAGGCGAAAATGGGCTCCTGAGCTCTATTTCCAGCTGCAACGGCCTCCTGCAACCCTCTGCCAGTGAAAATGGAACTCAGGGAAGTTGCATGCAGCCCTCCCGAGCTCCGTTTCAGCAGAAGCACAGTGGGCCGATCCTTTGCTGTTTCCTGGGTGGCCCCACGGGCCAGATCTAAGCACCTCACAGGCTGGATCGGGCCTCCGGGCCTTGAGTTTGACAGCCCTGATCTAGGTCATATAATAGGTGGCAGTACTGTAGCATCTGTCACAGCCATATTTTTTGCCTTGTGTACATCTGTGGCTGCCTTATTATCTTCATGTACATAGTGAAGGCAAGGCAGCTGGAGAATATCCAGAAGGTGCATTGGTTTGGGTGAGACCAGCAGAATCATGGGATTTTCTCCAGTGTGTTCATTAGAAACAAGTAGGGGTGCTTTCTGACTATTTCTACTGATTGGATTTCTGTGTATGTGTTTCCCTGCCTTATTAATGTTCATTTACATGAGGGCAGTGAGTGTTTATATGAGTATGTCTCAATGAATGAGAATATTTGAAGCGCAGGGTTGAAATGAGGGGGTTTTGGTACTCTCTGAGTTCGGTTGTTTTCTTACAGACATTTGATTACTTAAACTAGGTAACACTGTCAGTGTTCTGATGATGTTACCCAGTTTGGTAATGAAATGTCTGCAACCAAGCTCAGAGCATACCAAGGACCCCTCTTTCTGTGTCTGGCTGATTCTTTTGATAAAGCCAATGAAATGGAAAGCTGGAATGCATCAGAACAAACAGTAGAACATTAGTGGATTTGAAACTGCCCGGAGGAAGTAGAAAAGAGCAAACTCATAACTTTGGTTTTTAGTCTGTAGTTTATATTAGCGTTATTACAACTATGACAATCATCTTATTAAAGCACCCATCCCACAAGATTGCATTACCTACCTGTACCCTTCTGATACCAATCAGAAAACTCATGTAGGAGATGATCAGGCTAAGCCCAAGGGACTGGTCAAATACATCCTGAGTCATGGGTTCCTGTATGCCTGGATAAGAGCCTGGATAGCTCAACAGACTAATGCATTGTAATTTAACTCCAGCTATCTGCAATTAGCAAGTTCGAATCTCACCAGGCTCAAGGTTGACTCAGCCTTCCATCCTTTCTGAGGTAGGTAAATTTAGAACCCAGTTTGTGGGGGCAATAAGCAGACTTTGTAAAATATACAAAAGTATGAAGACTATTGCTTAACGCATTGTAAGCTGCCCTGAGTCTCCGGAGAAGGGCAGCATAAAAATCAAATTTAAAAAAAAAAATTGCCTGCAAGAGATCTAAGTCCAGCTTGAATGCCTCATTCCCACTTGACAGTTAGTAGCTCAGATTTTTGTAGATTTTAAACTTGCAATAAATCTTTATACTCTGAAAACTGCCTGAATCTCCTAATTTTCCTGGTGCTTGACAACTCTCACATGGCTTGTTCTACATTAGCATGAAGGAAATCTCTACAGGTGAGCAAGAGAAAGGAGGTGAGAATATATTTAATAGGAGGAAGTACAGTAGCTGAAAAAGTTAGAACTTTATCTAAGGTTTGTCAGAGTTGATAAGGAGAGGCACTTACCTCAGGCATCAGACCTGAGAAAAGCAGAGCTGTCTATCACATAACCTGCCCTTGTCCACTAACATAGTTTGCTTCTTTCAGATAAAATGGAGAACATGCTCCGTTTCCAGTTTTCCAGGAAAAAAAAATCAATGCCAATCCTATTTATAGTTGGAATGGGAAGGGGAACCAACTTGCCTTTATTTCAGGCAGCAAAATATTTTTGGCTGGCTGGCCGGCCCTAAAATGGATAGAAAGCAAAGGATTAAATGTGTCTTTATTATCTTAGGGTCAAATTCCAGAGTGGAGAGAAGCATGCTGCTGAATTTAGTACATTGTTTAAAAGTGTGTAAGAAATGTACAGGTTCAAGACCTCACAAAGCTTGGACAATTTCTAAATATATAAAGATCAGAAAGGAAGCTCTATTTCTACCAGTCTACTGTCTTTTTAGAAAGCCACATGTTGCTGGGCAGAGGACATTGGTAATGTTCACCAATGTGAATGTGGATCCCTAGATTATTATTTCTTAGATCCATCCAGTCAACATTGAATGTCAGCTGCTACCTTATGCTTGCTTGTGCTTTGCTGCTATGCAGTGACAGACTGCCATGAGCTGTCAGGAGGGGGAATGAAGGAAGGGATGCTTGGGGAAATGAAAATAAGTTCCTGTGCCTTCTTGAGACACTACTTCAAGGTCACCCAGATGGAAGAAGGAGGGAGATGCATACCAAACTGCATTGGACCAGGGGTGAAATCCAGCAGGTTCTGACAGGTTCTGGAGAATCGGTAGAGGAAATTTTGAGTAGTTCGGAGAACCGGTAGCGGAAATTTTGAGTAGTTTGGCAAATATGACCTCTAGCTGGTCCCAGAGTGGGATGGGAATGGGTATTTTGCAGTATCTTTCCCCTGGAATGGGGTGGGAATGGAGATTTTTCAGTATCCTTCCCCTGCCACGCCCACCAAGCTACACCCACCAAACCACACCATGCCCAGCAAGCCACGCCCACAGAACCGGTAGTAAAAAGTTTTGAATTTCACCACTGACTTGGACTAACGATTATGAAAACATCTTGCCTGAACCTGATTGGTTACACTGAGGTGGGCAGTGACAGACACTAAAGGAGGGAGAAGTAGAACTTAGGGATCTTGGTATGCAATTCTGAGTTCTGGCTTTGCACTACTGCAATATATTTGACCTCTAATAAAACTATTCCTTTCTCAACCAATGGAGCCAAGGATCGTTTCTATTTAGAAGTTTAAGTTGTGGCAGGTCTGACAGTGAATGTGATCCAAGCCATCTTCCATCATCTTCAGAAGTTGTATAATTAAGTATGTGGCTAGCATATACTGCTCTGCTGTTCCCTTTCAGGCCCCCAATTACTTGCACACATTTGGTAAGAAAAATAAGACCATTGGGGTTTTTTTCCCCCCAGATTTTTTTTTAAATTAGATTTATATGCTGCCCTTCTCCGAAGATTCAGGGCAGCTTACAATGTGTTAAGCAATAGCCTTCATACTTTTGTATATTTTATACAAAGTCAACTTATTGCCCCCACAAACTGGGTCCTCAATTTACCTACCTTAGAAAGGATGGAAGGGTGAGTCAACCTTGAGCCTGGTGAAATTCAAACTAGTGTAGTTGCAGACAGCTGGATGTTAATAACAGGCTTTGGTTTGCTTATTAGCCTATTGAGCTATCCAGGCTCTTAAATCTATCCAGATTTACATGTCTGATGCCTTCATTTAATGGTTTGTTTGCTTTGTAAAATACTAAATTGTCTAAAGGTGGCTTTAATTTTATACGCTAATGAGAAATGGCTGAAGATAGATTGTGTTTATAACAGATAGTCCAAACGAAGTTAGATGATGAACAATAAAAAAAAAATGTGAGTGGATGGTTCAAGATCCAAAATCTGATTATTGATCATTCCAAACATGTCTATCACTAATCCATGTCTAGGTTCATTGTGCCATAAACAATGGTTTACAAACCATGGTTTTCAATTTCATCATAACTGTGGAATTTTTGCTGCCCTCTTAGATAGGATGCTTGCTTGCAGATATTCAGTGCCAGACTGGGTGGCATATTCAGTGCCAGAGGGGAATGGGTTTGCTCTTATATAGAGTATCTTTCCCTATCAGTATAATAATCAGTGTTATTTTCTCTTTGGCTATTCCTTCGTTAAGCTGTTGTTTATTTAATTTCACATACACTTTATGCTAAAAGTAATGCTTTACATTTAGTTTAGCAAAATGGTTGAATTGGGTTAGGGACAAATGTAATTATATGATATAGAGAAATAGTAGAACTCTCTCTCTCCATCATATAAAGCCTATACTACATGGGTTAGATCTGCAATTCTAGGTCTATGATAGATTCTTTTGTTTGAAAAATCGTCGTTTGAAATAATCAATATATCTAAATCAGGAGTATTGTTTCAGAGTTTTGCCATTCAAATTGGATCTCTTCACTTCTGAAAGCCTTATAAGGTCTTTGTCAAATACCTAATTTACTGTGGTGTTCATTCAGAACTTAACTTATGAGCTCTTGGCTGGTAGAAACAAGTGGATATTTTTTTTATTGAGTCCGACATAGCTGGTGGGCAAGAATAAAAAAAGTGGAAGGGGAGAAGTACAATATCTGTTTCCAAATTGCTGGTAAATGCTCAGTCAACCACACAGTGTTTGCACTCATTTGAATCACCATTCAGTGTTTCAATCTGTTTATTTGATTCAGTTGATATTTCACAGCCATTTGTCTCGTTCATCCTAGAAAGACTATGAGTAAAAGCAAATTAAGAAAAATTTAGATTGATATGGTAATTGCTATTAAGTTTCCAAATCCATAAAACTGCAGCCTCTTTCCAAATTACTTTCAGCTAATGTTTTCTGCCTAAGAATTCCAAAAGAAAAAAAAATTGTGGTGTGTTGCCATGATCATGTCTCACTTTCAATTATCTAACAAAGTTTGTCAAACTACAACTGCAGGGAGGGACCCATAATTTTTTATTCTTTTTCTAAATCTGTCTTCTTCCTTCTGATTGAGGACTATAAGTGGGTGTAGAGTTGATCTATTATCAAAAGTAGTAAAAACTTGAATGTCCTCAAGCCCAGGTGAAGATTGGAAGATTGATTCTCTTCCTTTGCTATTTTCTGTACACATCAGAGAACGTGGAAAGAGGTATGGTCTTATTCCACTCCAAATGGAGTGAAGAATTACTTGAGCAGGTTTGAAAACATCCTTGTGAAAGGCAAATGGGGTGTATGTATTTAAAATTTACAGAAGAAAAACACGTTGGCAATGACCTCAACAAAATCAAATCTCCTAGAATGTTCCTCAGATGGGTTTCCAACCTTGGATTTGAAGGCAGAAAGACAACAGATTGAAGGATCTCCTTTCCTCTCTACTCCATTTCTGCCTTAAGGTAAAGATAAAGGTTCCCACACACATTCATGCTAGTCTTTTGCGGATCTAGGTGGAGGTGCTCATCTATGTTTCTAAACCGAGGAGCCAGCGCTGTCCAAGATATCTCCATAGTCATGTGGCCAGCATGACTAAATGCCAGAGGCGCACAGAACACTGTTACCTTCCCACCAAAGTGGTCCCTATTTTTCTACTTGCATTTTTTACGGGCTTTCAAACTGCTAGGTTGGCAGAAGCTGAGACAAGTAATAGGAGCTCACTCCGTTACACGGTGCTAGGGATTCGAACCGCTGAACTGCTGACCTTCTGATTCAAAAGCTCAGCATCTTAGCCATTGAGCCACTGCCTTAATCTCCATTATTTATTTAAAAAATATTAATTTGATTCCTTTTATAAATGTTGTCAAAAAGATTCTGAAATTCTAGATCTTCCCTGAATTCTACCTAGTAGTCACAGATCTGACCTGAAAAGATCTTTCTATCACAAAGAAGTGGATCTTTTTGTGGAAAAGGATTTGAGAAAACTCTCTTATGGTTGAGTGTTATATGAAAGAAAATGTTCTTTCTTTTCTTTTCTTTTCTTTTGTCCAAGATGGTCTCCCCGGTTCTAAAAATCCACATGTGAACAGATTTTATTTTTATGATTGTTGGATGGTGGTTCGCTGGTTTAAGAGATGATGGATGACTTTTTAAAAAAAACTCTCTCAGTAATTTTCATTTAAAATAGCCCATTTGATTTACTAATTCTAAAATCTAGCCCTAAGAAGTGAAAAATAAAAGACAGAAATATTTTGGTTTGACCATTAGTTATGTTTGTTACATAAGTCAGTGTAGAAAGTTAAGGCAAAAATCACCTGCAGAATTTTAAATATGTATATATTTGTCCATATATGGATGTCAGTAGAGATCTCACTATGAATGCCAACTAATTTCTGCATTCCTCAGCAACCTGATGTGCTCAAATGATCAGGTAAATTTTTACACAGTATATAAATTGACTTTATTGTCCAATAGCATTTTCACACAAATACAAATGCAACAGGAGCAATCATAAAAACTGAGGATTGCAAATGGAGTTTTGAAAAAAAAAGAAAAAAAAGAAAGTAATTTATGGATCTGATGTTAGAAAGGGCAGATTATAGAAAGAGGGAAATTATGATTCAATCTTAGAGAGAGGAGGTAAAACATAAATGTACTTTATCTGCTGTTAAGAAGATCAGAAACCATTTATTTAAAAAATGTTTCTTTTTCTTTCTTTTCCTTCTTTTTCTTTCTTTCATTTTCACTTATTACTTTTCCCTATTCTTTTCTTCAATTCAAAATTTGTATTGTTTTTTGAAAACATCTTTAATTAAAAAAAATCCCAGCAGTGTACTCATATGTTAAAACAACCTTCCCTGTTGGTTATAATTAAAAATGGGCAGGAAAGGCCAGGGTTAGCTTTTCTGGTTGTTCAGCAAAGGAATGTTGCTGAAAATAAAAATAGGAGCAGTTTGTCATAATAAAACTAGAAAAATAATGCAGCATGGGGTTTTGTAAATGTGCTTTTCATCAAATGAAAACATAGCCCCAGATAGCTCAACAGGCTAGATAGCCTGTTATTAACATTCAGCTGTCTGCAATTATTACAAGTTCAAGACTCAAGGTTGACTCAGCCTTCCATCCTTTCTAAGGTAGGTAAATTGAGGACCCAGTTTGTGGGGGCAATAAGATGACTTTGTATAAAAATATACAAAAGTATGAAGGCTATTGCTTAACGCATTGTAAGCCGCCCTAAGTCTCCAGAGAAGGGCGGCATATAAATCTAATTAAAAAAAAAATTGAGAATCGATCAAAAGCCTTTAATAAAGATCCTTTCACACAATGATCATTTGAAGTGGGTTAGACTGAAGGAGTTAGTCTACCTCAGAAAAGCTATCCAATATAGGTAGTCCTCGATTTACAACAGTTCATTTAGTGACCGTTCAAAGTCACAACAGAACTGAAAAAAAGTGACCTATGCTATGACCGTTTTTCCACACTTATGACTGTTGTGGCATCCTCATGGTCAGATGATCAAAATTCAGATGCTTGAATGGCAATTAACTCATATTTATAACAGTTGCAGTCACTGCTTTTGTGGCTTTCCAACAAAGTCAATGTTGAAAACCAGATTCACTTAACAGTGGTATTACTAATTTAACAATTGCAGTGATTCTCTTACCAAATGTGGCAAGAAAACTTGTAAAATGGGGCAAAATGTAACCGATTTCTCACTTAGCAGCAGAAATTTTGGGCTCAACTATGGTTTTAAGTTGAGGACTACCTATATGTTTCTGTGGCTAAAGATGGACTTGGCCCTGAGTCTTCCTTAGCCTAGTTTATATCAGAATGAAAATAGCAAATTAAATCTAAATAGAATTAAAGGTAAAAGTAAAAGTTCTCCTCGCACATATGTACTAGTCGTTCCCGACTCTAGAGGGCAGTGCTCATCTCTGTTTCAAAGCCAAAGAGCCAGCACTGGCCGAAGATGTCTCCATGGTCATATGGCCAGCATGATTAAACACCAAAGGCGCACAGAACGCTTTTATCGTCCCACCAAAGGTGGTCCCAATTTTTCTACTTGCATTTTTTACGTGCTTTCAAACTGCTAGGTTAGCAGAAGCTGGGACAAGTAACGGGAGCTCATCTTGTTAGGTGGCAATAGGGATTCGAACTGCTGAACTGCCAACCTTTTGATCGCGAAGCTCAGTGTCTTAGCCACTTAGCCACCACGTCCCTAGATAACATTATTTGCTGATAATTCAGGGAAGGAAGGAAGGAAGGAAGGAAGGAAGGAAGGAAGGAAGGAAGGAAGGAAGGAAAATGGCCTTGATACTGTATGATATGTGTCTTACTCAGTAAGGGATGCAAACTACTACAAACTTAAGAAGGAACAGGGATCACTTGGCCTGAAACTTTCATTTCTCATACATCAAAAACATGGTTGTTTTCCAGGAAATGGATGGTAGTACTAAAAACCCACTCCACATTCTAATAATATAGCCTTCAATGTGTTAATCTTCCAAGATACTCACTGCAGCTCTCTACCACCTTCTCTTCCCCATGTCGGCTGGGTAATGATAGGACTGGTGTTTCCATTATATTAATATACTCATTTCTATCCATAGTAATGTCCGTCATTCAATTGTAAAAGGGACATCATTGAAATGGTGCACAAGGCAAGCAAAATGGAAACCAAGCCTAATACAACTGCTATGCAAACATCTGGCTTTGCAAGGAAAAAAAAGAATGGCCAAAATCTATTAATTTGAAAGGAAGGGAGCTGAAGGTTTGGGATGTAAACTTTATAGCTGGCACGCACAGAGAGTTTTATGTTGTGTGTGCATGCACATGACTTCTTTCTTTTCTGCAGTAACACAACATACCTAACCATATCCAGTTTGTGAAGCTTCTGCTGTTAGCTAGTTGCTGATTGCTGAGCAGTTTCTCAAGAATCTGTTTTCTGGTGCGAAGTCTGACAGCCTGGAATTGCAAGGTTAATCCAAATTTAGTGATACTTAAAAATAATACTTGGGATTTTATTTAGCCATGAGTAACTAGTTCCATTGCTTTGACTGGATGATTATGAATGGATGAAACAAGAGTCTAGGAAACAAAAATAAAATAGAATAAGGCGATAAAAGAATGCCTTGGCTGAGATTGTTTCCTATTTTTGGAATGTCCTGATGAATATTAAAATGTTGAGATGTCGCACTTATTATTCTTTGAAATGTGAGAGCATTCAGAATACTTTGAGCATTCAGTAACTTTGTGGGAAAATACAAAATTTTATCAGAAGATCTAAAATAGATATTTTCTTTTAAAATGTTTTAAAATGTTTTGTTTCTGAAGTATTATAAAAACTTTGGAAATCGTTATGAAGTTTTGGTCTACACTAGGGCATGAAGCTGACATAGGCATTTTTTGAGGTTGACATTACAGGTTGGATATATGGATATATGAATAATCATATAATAGCTACCTTGTACGTATGCTCCAAGATTAATATGCTTTGGCATAAACTTTGGTCTTTCAACAGTTTAAATACAGGTCTTAATCCCACAGTCGCTCATTTTATAAAGAGAATGTTTGAAGAGCCCAAAGAGAAATATAGCTTTATTTCTTGATATTACCAAATTGTTAATAGGTAAATATGACTTCAAAAGTGGACCCGTCTGTGGTTTATTAACTGAGGCAATATAGCCAATAACATCTCCCAGACATACAACTAAGAAGCATACTTGGCACCTGACAAGTTAGTTTGTTCTGTGATATTAGCAGTGTAATACAACTCAAATGTTTGCTGCCCTTTTATGGCATTCAAAAATCGGTCACCTCAACATAGCCACTTTTTTCATCCTGCCTTTATTATTTTGATAAATAACTCAAGCTGGTGAATATACCTAACACTTCTTTCTCCTCCTGTTTTCTCCACAACAACAACCCTGCGAGATGAGTTGAGCTGAGAGAGAATGTCTGGCCCAAAGTCACCCAGCTGGCTTTCATGCCTAAGGTGGGACTAGATCTCAGAGACTCTTAGTTTCTAGCCTGGTGCCTTAATCACTAGACCATATTGGCTCTTCTTTTCCTCTGATCAAAGGATAGAGTCATGGAATCATTAAAAACTGGTAATATGCTAAGATAAAACATTTAACTTAAGCATTTTATTACTTGGGTTATTTGATCCTGATGCAACTACAGCTTTTGAAATTTATTTGTTTGTTTGTTTAAAATATTTATATAGCTACCCGTCTTTCAGCCAACCAATTCCACAGTGTTTAGCAATTCTGGAGGAATTAGTTACGGCTCTTAAACCAGTAACTCTTAAATGCAATCCAACAGTAGTTAAAGTGTGGTAGTATAGTAGTAGTTAAAATATTGGACTCAGAAATTGGACTCTCAGCAACAGAAGCTCACAGACCTTTGTGTGGTCACTTTTTCAGCCCAATTTACCTCATGGAATTCTTACTGAGGTGAAAAATTGGAAGAAGTAGTCCCACATATGTATACACTTGGAGTTCCTCAGATAAGACAGGCTGTAAAGTTAACATTTCATAATAAAAACTAAATGGAATGTGACATTCAGATAAGGTGATGAAATGGATATCAGTTATTCATGTAATATTTGGAATAAAGAGCATGAATAGTAAACGAACAGAGGTTTGCATCAAACAAGATGCATCCAATTTTCTTAAGATGAGGTTATCATAATATATATATTGCATATTTATTGCATGTATACTAAAAACTTCCAAGGCTGATGAAGGTTGGTTGAACTCATTCTGCTCTTGTAGATGTAATTCGGGAGTTGGAACATTAATTCATATGGTTGGTTTTATCCTATTATTTGTGAACTTTGTTCTGACGTCAACAAGATTGTTAATATTACTCTGAATCACTTACTATATACCAAAGACTCACATATTCTTTTAGAGTATTTCCCTAGCATTAGAACTCTATCAAGAAATGTGAATTTTTCAGGGCATAGAGAAGTGAGTTAAAGAATTATACTGCTATCCTGGGAGGTGAAATCTATACCTGATTTGCAACTGTAGATTATTGATATGGAATGTTTATCCACATTTGAATTAATCCTTTATTGACAAACAGGGAGAAAAAGTTATTTTTAGTAATACGGTAAAAACCTTTGGAGCAGTTTTGTGTATAACTTTTCTTAGACTTTTCCTTCCACACACTTTTTTTTTTTTTTAAAGGCAATTGTATTGATTCTTTCAAGCTCTTGTATACATTTGTACTTTTCTTTTGTTGATTAGCTTAGTACAATAAAACGATGTTAATGATAAGAAAAAATAGTTTAAGATTCTACACTATAAGGAAACAAATTATCTTTGTGATAGGTTGAGATCATTATAAAAGCTCTCACAAGCATGCAACTGTTGTTGGTTTTTTTACAAATTTACATATGAATTAATAAGAGGTGCTCCTATTCAGGATACTTTTATATGAGTAAATCAGTGTGTAATCTTATAATAGGATTAATTTATTACGAGGGGGAAAGAGAAACATTGTAACGACAATTAGAGCGAAATGGTATAATAAAACAGATACCGTGACATTAGAGGGTGTACATATAATAGTCAGAAAAGGGCTTCTGATAATTAAATGTTGCGCTTAGTGGTACAATCTTGAATGTCTGCAGAACTAGCTTACCAAGGTTTATTCTGTGAGTGTATTTTACTTCAAATAGTCTTCGTGAAAAGCTCCAGCATCCAAAGCCCATCCTCAGCTGGAAAAGCCCATTTTTGATATTAAAATTCTTTAAGATGAAAAGTTAAATGAAACTCAGAGGAATTTGTCCAGGTCCAAAGGTATCACAGGTTTCAACACAAGGGAGAATATACTGAAAGAAGAATATAAATTGCTACAATAGAGCACTAAACATGTTCAGAGGGAGAAAAGAAGTACATTAAAAACAAAATTGCTCATGATTCTCATATTAGTAACCCTGGCAGAATGCCTTCCTTGATTGTAAAAGGAAAATGTGCGTTTAATTATTTAATTATGTTTCTAAAGTAACCGGGCTTCAAATGAGAAACTTAGGTTTTAAAGGATATTTCTGTCATTGATGAGGTCCACGTCTCTTTTAAAAATGCATTCCCATCTCATTTTTGAAAAGGGCAAGAAGTTTAGTTGCTGCCTAGGAAAAATATATATATATATATATATCGTTTAGTCCTTCAACTATCCATTTAGAATGAGCTCCTCCAGTTTGCTCAAATGGTGCATAAATAGAGCTGACAAATCTCTCCATTCAGGTCACGGAGATGAGGAAATAACCTGAATGATATGCGGGAACCAAGACTATATTCTGATGGGCTTTAAACTGAAATAGCGCAATTTGAAGTCAATTAAGTCACACAGCTTCTTGGCTGCATAATGGAAAGGAAGTCATTTTAATAAAATTAACACCGGAAAAGAGGAAAAGATTGTGGCCAAGACGGTAGTGAAGTTCAAC
Organism: Masticophis lateralis; assembly: GCA_030761175.1. NCBI lineage: Eukaryota > Metazoa > Chordata > Lepidosauria > Squamata > Colubridae > Masticophis > Masticophis lateralis. Next base: position 129,980,837 of record JAUDYJ010000003.1, read on the forward strand.
CATAATAGGAAGTTCAGGGGAATAAGACTGCCAAAGAAGGTACAGATTCATTCCTGGTGTAAATTTAAACGGCTTGAAATGGATTCTCTTTTTCATTGTGGCTTGCAAAGGACTCGAAGGTTCTGTCAAAGATTGCAAACGATCTCTAAGTCTAGCAGGAGAGATGCAGAGAACAAATGTTACTGCTGCTGTTGTTACGGCCTATAAGTGAAATGCACCGTTCAGGGATGCCCATGGATTAGCATCCCAAACTACATTAGACATATGCACTGATTTTCTTGCCTGCTGGAATTGTGCCAGGAATATAGGTAGTCCTCATTTAGTGACTGCAATTGAGAACAGCCATTGACCGTTAAGTGAAACAGTTGCTAAGTGAAACCAGAACTGTGCTTATGATCTTATTTTGGCTTTCCTTTGCTTTACTGACCTGCAAAGATCATTAATGAAAGAACTGCTCACAAGGTTAATGCTATGACTACGAGTGGTCACTAAACAAGGAAGCTGCTAAGCAAGGACTATTTGTTCAGCCCAGTGGAATCCCTTTTGGGGTGTCCAGAGAATACGGTCTCTTTCAAAATTTCTCCTCTTTCTATTTTTGGACTTTGGGGGCAGTATAAGGAATAAAATGGATGTCTTAAACCCTTATAAAACCCCATCCCATTACCAAATCATGTCCATTTCGGGTTTTGAACCCTTGTACACTTTTGGGATGCAGTTCTGAACACCTGAATAGAGTCAAGACAGCCAAAAGACAAAGCTCTTTAAGTGGGGAATGGCCAAGAGCCAGCAATGCAACTGTGGTGCACCGGAACAAACTATAACACATATAGTTCAAGAATGTTCCCTCAGAAAATTTGAAGGCACCTGGGATCTCACCACAGCCATATCAGAAGCAGTTAGATGGTTAGTTTCCTTAGATGTCAAATTATATCAATCTATCCCATTAAAATTCTATGGCTCCATATTATGGGGATTATATTATGGTTTTATTTTATTTTATTATCCCCTATATTGTATTGTCCACATGAGAGAGAGAGAGAGAGAGAAAGAGAGAGAGAGAGAGAGAGATGATAGATAGATAGATAGATAGATAGATAGATAGATAGATAGATAGATAGATAGATAGATAGATTGATACTTTATTTAAATTAATTTGTATATCAAAGATTGCATGACCAATATGGACACCATATGCTAAATAAATAAATAACTGCTTGAAAATTTGATAAACCTCATTCTTGTTCTCTCTTGACCATATCAACCTTTACCTGACATTGTCTTCTTATCCTCTCATACAGTTAGAAGGAAATTTCACTTCCAGCCATACTCAACTCCTGCACAAATAACTTTTTGGGCAGCAGGAGAAGTGATTTGCCCCAACTTCTTCAGGGGTTTTCCTTTGACATCTGAGACTAGCCTACAGTTCTGCTCTTGCTTCTAGGTCTGAGCAGGTGTTCTTCATTTCACAAGATCTCTCTGTCAACTCGCAAAGCAACCCTGGCTTGCTCTCGAGTTGCCATAGGCAAGGGGGATGGGAAATTGACAAAGCAGCATGGCAGCCAAATACAAAAGCACATTCCAGACATATCTTTCTCAAGGCTGTCTCCCAGGGTTACCCAATAGCAGCCGAAGGGGAGTGATCTCCACAACCCGCGAAATTGCTCTGTTGGCGAATGTGATTGATGACATACCCTGGGGGGAGGGGGAAAATAGGGTCATGATTAGGGTGTAAATTGCATGGGTCAGAATTGGCTTCACTTGGAATGTGTCAACATGAAGCTCCTAATAAATAACTGGATTTCTTTTGAAGCTTGGCTCGAGGCTCATGATTTAGTTAGAACATTCGTCAGAACCCTGACAGCCTCTGCAGAAATAAATGATTTTCCAGAAAGCAGCAGCTGGAGAACCCTTTAAAAAAGTCCTCTTGGTTCTAGATATGGCACTAATAAGTCAATGGGACAGGCTTTGTGATGGCATAATTTGGGATCCTCTTGGCATTGAGAAAGGGTAGTAATGGTGGTTGAATACTTTACTAAATCTTCCTAGTGAGAACTTTCTGATGACAGAACCTAACTTTGAACCAAGACAAAGTCCTGACATTTTTCAAGTAAGTTGTAACAGATGTGTCCAGATGTGTGAGTCAAGAAAGAACTGAAACCAGATTGCACCAGTAAAAACAGATGCGTTGCTAAACCACAGTATCTTCAGTCCTCCCTCTGTCAAATGGTTCTAGAAAATTGGTATCTCTCCCATCTCTGACAATCTTTCAAGATTTATATTTTAATACTCAGAATGAAACAGAACTACAACCCTTTGCTCTGTGCGTCAATAATGGTTTGGAAACCAAAAGCAGAATATTAAAGCTTTCATACTCAAATTGCAAATATTTGTGTATTTTCCTTCTACCCCAGTTTATACATCTAGGGCATAAAATACATCCTTAGCCATAGCCAAGGTCTTTTGATCTGCATGATGAAAGGGCTAGGTTAATTACTAAATAACAGAAAATCCATTAAAATGTTTCTGCTATATGTAGGTTTGATCAAGGTTAAAAGAGGTGGATAATTAAGACTTCATATTTCAAAAATGTGTATATTACATATTGATGTATACATTTCTCTTGAAAAAAGAGCAACCATTTTGTAAAAAATGATGAAAGACACTTCCCTAAATTTCTCCATGCACAATTTAGTATTTGTTTTTATTTAAACATTATGAAACAGGAACTAAGAAGTTACCTTGAATAGCACAAAGTCTCCAAATAGGTGTCTTTTCCACTGCTGAAACCACTTCAAGTGAGAGTGGATAAGTTGTTTTCTGAAGGTATATATTGCATCTTGGTTTATTGAAGTGTCCAAAGGTTTATAAGATCTTCAACTCAAGTTTTGATTGTTTTAGGTAACTACTGTCACTTCTTATCAGTCTTAAAGACAGGGATCAAAGTGAGCTACTCAGGAGACCAATACAGACTTTCTAACTTACAGAGCAGCTAATTTCTGTCACTGTGTACAATTTGCTCTCTCAAAGCCTGATCGAGGTTGAGATATAAGGATGCCCTGTATTGTTGTTATTATTATGGTTGGTCACACAGTCAGTCAGATGGATATGGCATTTTTATTCACCTCCCTGATCCTTCTTTGGGACCTGGAATAGGCAGATATTCCTGCTTGATGATGTTAAAGGTATCATGGCAGAAAGTAAGCTGTTCCAAGTGAAGCTGCCTTTTGCAATTAACCGGTGGTGGTTTTGTCAATGCCACTTGGTGTTCAATGGTGCTCCAGATGTTTTAGGATTGGTTACTATTATTATTTACAAATAAATAAAATGTGAGGTATAACAGATCAGGACCACAGATGAGACTGTTTGTGAATGATGTTCCTGCAAAGGAATGTCATTCTGGGATTCATTTGTTTCATGCAATGGCCTGATTGATCTAGACCAGGGGTGTCAAACTCACATCATCAGGGCAGTGTCACCTGATATATCGGGACTTTTTCCCCCTTCGCTAAACCGGTTATGAGCGTGGCCAGTGTGTGACAAATCTGGCCCGTGGGCTGGGAGCTTCACAGCCCCGCCCTAGATGTTTGCTGGGCTCAGGCTTCTGACATCAGCAAGAATTATTTTGTTTTCATCAGCTGTGGATTCCTATATCCTTCAAACTTCCTCCATTTTCCCCAACATTGTAAGGTGGAAGTAAGATAAAGGTTTTCTCCTCATCCCATCATAACTCAACAGCTACTGGCATTTTGTCTAACACCTCCCACCTCTATCCTCAGGGGCCACCACTGTACAACAGAGAGCACCCATCAGTAATGATTTCATTGGTTTTCAGTGCACAGAAGAGTAGATGAAGAAGACAAAAGTAATAGAATAACAGAGTTGGAAGGGACGATGGAGGCCTTCTAGTCCAACTGCCTGCTCAGGCAGGAAACTCTATAACATGGGTGTCAAACTCACCGCATCACATTGCCATCATGTGATGTTTCATTTTTCCCATTTGCGGAGCTGGGGTGGGTGTGGCCTGTGTGTGATGCATCCCTTGGGCCACCAGTTTGATTGGCCAAATGGTTGTCTAATCTATGCTTAAAAACCTCCAGTGTTGAAGCACCCAGAACTTCTGGAGACAAGTCATTCCACTGATTAATTGTTTTCACTGTTAAGAAATTTCTTTTTAGTTGTAGGTTGCTTCTCTCCTTGATTAGTTCCCATCCATTGCTTCTTGTTTTACCTTCAAATGCTTTGGAGAATAGCTTGACTTCCTCTTCTTTGTGGCAACCCCTGAGATATTGGAACACTGCTATCTTGTCTCCCCTAGTCCTTCTTTTCATTAAACTAGACATATCCAATTCCTGCAACCATTCTTCATATGTTTTAGCCTTCAGTCCCCTAATCGCCTTTGTTGCTTTTCTCTGCACTCTTTCTAGAGTCTCAACATCTTTTTTTATATTCTGGCAACCAAAATTGGATGCAGTATTCCAAATGTGGTCTTACCAAGGCATTATAAAGTGGTACTAACACTTCACTTGGTCTTGATTTTCTGTCTCTGTTAATGCAAAAAACAAACAAACAAGCAAAGAGCTGGGCTAAAGAGTCCCTCAATCTGATATGGTATGTGCCAAAGTATTACAAAGCAAAAGGTGAAATAAATAGCAGTGGAGTCTTAAGAAATTTGGGTTAAAACCAAAGGAAGTTCAACTGAAGAAATATATAAACTGATATGGAAAAAAAACCTTAGCTTTTTTAAACCCCAGTATATGCCTTGGAAGCCATTTTGCTGCTTCTTTGCACAATACCCTTTTCTGCATTTGTAGACTGGATTTACATACTACACGCCTTTTTAAAAAAAATCTGTTTACCCAACAAATTCTTCTACAGAGCTTTTGGCTTTGCTGATTTTTCCAAGTATATACAATTTGCAGACCTGGTGACATTATTTTCTACTTCTATTTAAAGTTGATCTGATCCATTTTACAATGTTCTGCAGGATATGCAGAATCACTTTATATAAGTGCTAGAAAAACGTGGCCTTTTAACCATCGTATCAGTTTATTAAGTTTTTAAAAATGTATTTGCTTTACTATCAACAACAGTAAGTAGGAGGGAGGGAGGCAAAACGACAGAAAATCCATTTGAGAGAGTAAATGGACTCTCTCTACGTGCACGTATACGAGTGAATGTATATATGGAAAGTAATGTTAGGAGCACAGATTAGAAGAGGCACCTTTTAGCATTAGAATGACAAATCATAAAAGATGACACACTTTTAAAAAGATGATGTGCACGGGAGACTTTATTATTTCGTACCCAAAGCAAATAGAAAATTGGCTTCGGCTGGAGAATCCAGGGGGCTTGAGATCTGAATGCAAAATTTAGCTGTTGCTCTGCAATAAGTCAGAAAGAATTCAAAGCTGAGATGTGGGCTGAGGGAAGACGAAGCTGTGGTTTGGTTTGTTGTTTTAAAGGAAGAGTCTGACACACTTGCCAACACTCTACCAATACTTGGAGTGACCTAAATCCAGAGGTAATATTCAGCTAGTTCAGACAGTAGTGGAGATCACAGGTGGGCTTGCCCACCCGCCCACCTGCTCACCTGCCCAGGTGCTATGCTGTCCTATTTAGCTACATTTCTGAGGCTGGGCTCAGGCACGGAAGGCATGCGCCCCAGCAACATGCATGCATGGAAGGCCGGGTGCATGCACAGAAGGTGTGCAGGCGAGCGAAGCGAGTGTGCGCACGGGAGGCGAACCTGTGGTAAAAATAAGTGAAACCCACCTCTGCCTAAATCCACTCTTGGTGAAGATCAATACTGTCTGCACTGGCTATCAGTAGTTACCAGGTTTGGACAGCTCTTCCCATATGGAACCATCCACGAGTTCCTACTGTAATTGATCAAGTAATACAGCTTGACAATGCATTTTATTTTACCTATCTGCATGAAAACTGACTTGGTGTCATCCCCAGATCATAATTTAAGTACCCTTTTGTTTTATCTACTCTTTTGGGTGCAACAAAGCAACAACCAGGTCTAAAATGCAGAGAACAGGAAAGACACCCAGGATCGCGATATAGGTAGTCCTTGATTTATGACTACAATTGAGCCCAACATTTCTGTTGCTAAGCGAGACAGTTGTTAAATGAGCTTCCTCCCCATTATACAACATGTTAAGTGAACCACTGCAGTAGTTACCTTGTTAAGTTAGTAATGCGGATGTTAAATGAATCTGACTTCCTCATTGATTTTGCTTGCCAGCAGGTTGCAAAAAGTGATCACATGACCCCAGGAAACTACAATTGTCACAAATACATGCCAGTTGACAAGCATCTGAATTTTGATCACATGACCCCGGGGAAGGCTGCAATGGTTGTCAAGTGTGAAAAACGGTTATAAGTCCCTTTTTTTAGTGCCGTTGCAACTTGGAACGGTCACTAAATGAATAGTTGTAAATCAAGGATTGCCTGTATAACCCAGATTCTCCTAAGAATTGCTAATGAGGAAAGACTTTGGAACTGGGATATGCAAAGCATCTGTACCCGTCGTTCACGATGTTAAATTGCAGGAGATCAATCTGAAAACAATCCATGGTCGTTGGAGACCTACCTGTGGTTAGAAAAGCAGAATTCCACCACTATCAAGAAGAAGATATTCCTACAGATTTCCTAAATTAGCAATTAGGTTTGACCCAAAAGTGCTTGAAGGATCTGAAGCTTTCATCAACATGACAAAAGCTGCATTTGTTGCAGTCCGCCAGCAGCCGTGGAGCTAGCAGCAGAATTGGACAGTGAGGAGGCTGGGGGGGGGGGATCATGGGCCAGTCCTGGAGTCTGGGGAAGGCCTGGACAAGGGCTCTGTATCGGAGGCAGAGATGGGGCTAGGGCCATCTGGGGGTGATGTGCGGACTCCAGAGCCTCCAGAGGTGGAAATCAGAGAGGCAGAGGAAGAGGAGGAGCCTGTTCCTAGTGCACACATGCGCACAGCTGCCAGAAGGCAAGAGCAGCTAAAGCAAAAAGGACAATTTGGGAGTAAGGCCAGGAGATGATTGGCACCTCCCATAAGGTTTAAAAGAGCAGCAAAGGTTCTTGGACTCTTTGTAGGAAAGCAACATTGCTAAATTTGTTTTCCAGTCAGCGTTTCTTGTTTCTGAACTTTGTGGGGCTTTGCCAAGAAAGGCCTTTGGCAGGGTGCCAAATAAGTTTGTGATAAGCCCGAAGGACTTTTTCTGAAGGACTTGTTTTGGAATTAATTGGGATTAAACTGAGAATGAAGTAATTCTCAGCTGTTATAATAAAATAGTTTTGTTTGAGACTAATTGTGTCCTGTAATGACTAAGTGAGCCTAGGTCACAACAGTATCACATCACTGAGATCCTAGCTTCCTCCCTTTTGTTTTGGGTGTGATGTCACAACACACGGACAAAAAGGCTGGAGCTTGTATTAAGACAATATGATGCTGCTTTTACCATTTGCTTCTCCTTGATACCCTCTCCTTGTACTGATGCCTTTATTCTGATATCAAAGCTTTAATAGGCACAACTAAATATTACTTGGCTATCTCTGGACTGTCGTGCCACAACTATTCTCCTTGCCATCCTATTCTTTATTGAACTCAAAGCTCAGCGGGGTGAAATTTAATATACAACCTGCACCCATTTAATCACTGACATTGTTTTGATAATGTTGTTCTGTCCCAGAGATTCTCTTTCTAGCTTTATTTCAGAACTGATGAAGATAGCAAAATGCCTAATTAGAGCCTAATGGTAATCCAGGGGAAAAGAAGCATTAAAAAAAAAAAGCAATCCTTGGCCTTAATCTGGCTTGACTAAGGCTTGAAATCAGAAGAGATCAGATTGTCTCCATTGCTTTTGATGTAGGTCAGACCCTCACTGCGTCAGCCTTCAGAGGAATATATTTAAAATATTGGTACGTGAGCAGCTTTCTTTGGCTTTGACCTCCGTTACAAAAATGTTAGTTTCTTTCCACTTCAGTCTTGGCAGATAATGATGCGTTCAGGGATGAACCTCTGTCCCTTTTTGACATTTTTGGAATGCTAAATGTTGTATTTTTTGATGGTAATGCATTCTGAAAAGAGGACAACTTGGCTCATTTAATAATGCAGCCTTCATTTCCAGTTTGGAATTTGTAGCCAGCTTCTGGTGAAGCGATCTCGCCTAGCCAAATGCTTATCTATGTGGAGTACTAACTTCATTTTGCAATAGAGGGGAGAAAACAGAACCAGCTGAATGATACACTCAGAATGATTCATGATGAGGACATAGGATGCATTGCAGATGGGAGAATATTTGTGCATTATTTAACAGCAATAATGCTTGAGTTCATACATTATGCAGATATCTTTATAATCAGGGAAAAGGAAAAAAAAAAACAACCCAGGACGGCTGCAGCTTTTTTAGATCTGCCATTAGCTACTTATTTGTGTGTAACATTTAATCTGACACAGCGCCTCAGCCTGTCAATTGAGAAGGTTATCATCAGGAATTAATGAGGGCAGCAAAATATAAATAAAAAAAGGTGATGAATCAGATTGTGACTGGGAGAGCAGTCTTCTGAACAGAAATTGGCAACAAGTGCAGAGGGGCCTTGTGGCAACCGATGCCCGTTTCGTCTTCCTCTTCTTTGAATTACAGCAGCTTCCTCATTTGGCCTTTCTGATACCTACCCAGGACAAGAGCAGAAAATGGGACTTGAACCAGTAGCTTCCCATCGCATACGCCAATTATAATATCAGCAGATCTGCATGCAAGCAGTCAGTGAAATCACTCAGCCAGTCTTAAAGCATTCACCTCTTGTCTCTTTACAGAAATGATACTTTGTTTTAGTCTAAAAACATAGCCATTAAAATCTTCAGCAATTGTCAGGCGTGAAAGACCAGGACAACAGGTGAAGTTCCAATTAAACTGATTTATCGCTCATGCCTGCGCATAGGAATCTATTCGATGAATGATTAGGGAGTTGTACTTAGTCCATTTGTGGCTACGTAGAGACTCTAGGCTGATTCCTCTTTTGACTCTGCCTCCAGGTTCTGCCACTGTTCCCCCGCCGCCCTTGTAATCAATCTCTATCTACCTATTATATTTTTGCAGTCACTCAATGCACAAAAATGAAATTCAACTAAAAACAAAATTACTTTTTTTTAAAAATGAAAGAACAGCAACCAAATCCATAGTTAGAGCTCACCAAGCTATTTTACATTATGCAGGATGGGCTTACCACATATCTTAGCCCAAATGCCACAGGAATGCCCAGGTCTTTAAACTCTCCCTGAAGACCAACAAGGTTTGGCTTAGTTCTTCTCTTCCTCTTCATTTCATTTCATTGTTTGCGCTCCTAAAATGGCATCTCAAAATGGATTTAAGGCCACCATTATTTCAGAGTATGGTTACCTACATTTATTTATTTATTTATTTATTTATTTATTTGTTCGATTTATATGCCGCCCTTCTCCGGAGACTCAGGGCAGCTTACAATGCGTTAAGCAATAGCCTTCATACTTTTGTATATACCTGCTTAGTAGGGCTTTTGGCCCCTCCTAAGCGGTGTTCTTTTTTATACAAAGTCAGTTTATTGCTCTCACAATATGGGTCCTCATTTTACCTACCTCGGAAAGATGGAAGGCTGAGTCAACCTTGAGCCTGGTGAGATTTGAATTCGCAGTAATTGCGGGCAGCTGGCCGCTAAGTGCTACTTTAACAGCACTTTAGTCCGCTGCGCCACCAAGGCTCCTACATGATACATACAGGGCCTTCTCTGTTCCTGATGTGGAATCTGATGCTGCCATGGACTACATTTGGTTCCCCGCTGGCTCTCCTTTTATTTTACAGTAAAAGATGGTTTTGTGCATTTACAGATTTTCATATTAAAAGAATGGATGGTGAAATTAATGGAGTTGATGGAAATGGTGAAATTAACTACTTTGCTTAAGAAAACACACTACCTAGTTTTGTTTCTACTTGAAAAGCAGTGTGGGATTTATTTATTTATTTTTGCTTGAAACTAAAAGAAATGAAACTTTAATTTTGGCATTTGACAATCAAAACTCTTTATGATTTTGAAAAAAAATCTGTATTATAGTTAATCGTAAGTAAGAGTTTACTGTATGCTCTAGTTGTATCTATACTCAAGAAAGTCACAAGTTACTGGTACTTCTTTTTATTTTTTCCCCCCTTTGGTTTTCCTTTTCTGCACCCCTAACAGTGTTTCCTTCTTTTGTATTTCTTTATTTTTTTCCTGTTTTTATGTATTTTACTCTTCATTGTAAGATAACAAATTCTTATATAAAAATGCTTTACTGTTTCTGCCACTTTATATCATTTATGTATCCCTTCCATTTATTGTATTGGTTTGATAAATTCTGTCTGAGCAGGTAACAACACCTGCCTTGACCTTGAAAGACTGACACTCAACAAAGTTAGGCCTCAGAGACTACCAAGGAATACCCAGGACTCTGGGCAAGCTTGACAAGTTCTTCTTACCAAAAGAAGATGTTAGCAGAAAATTGCTACACCGTCATTACATTTTCTACATACAGATACCTACACTATTGTTTGTATGTTGTCTTTTGAGCTTCACAATTCGGGGTGGGGGGGGGAGTTACATTGCAAAGCAGTTTTTAAATCCAACCTGAGCAAGGATTGTATAAACTGAAACGCCCATGATTGAAGCACTTTGGCTGAGAAGAAAGTGTTTCTGAAGAGACAGAGAAAAACAGCTCAGAGAAGACCTGAAATCTGAAAATCATTACGTTGAGCACAGTTAAATTAAAATGGTGAGACTCAGGAGTTTGAATGGAAATTTAGGGAATGCACCTGCCATTAACCTGACTTCAGATGGAACTGAAACACAAATCCTCTTTAGACATTTTCCTTGCATATAATTGTACCTGCAAAAAAGGCACAATGAGAAATATGCTAGCTCCCTCCATCCCTCCCTCTTTATCCTGGCCAACCTTGTGTGTAGAAAGCAGCTTCTGTGGGGCCAGGAAATCAGCCCTTACTTCCATCAATGGTAGCTTCAGAGGAGTGAGGATTCTTTATAGTAATCCATCATTGCACATCTTATCAATATATGACAGGGTGTTTCCTCCCTCCTAAGAATCCATAATTAATTCAGAGTCTGATAAAATAATTATTTGTGTCTTGCTTCAACTTCAGTTGAAAGGTATTTCAAGTTATTTCACCAGGTGTTCAGCTATATAACTGCTATGGTGAGTTGGTGGCTAAAAACTTGCTGCCAATTTCTTTGTGTTTTAATTAGCAACGCTAGTTTTAGCATAGCATGGAGGCATTGGTTCCAAGAAAAGTGTTGCAAAGATGATGGGTTTTAAAGATCTGGTACCCAATTTTAAAAGCCATCTTCCCCTTCTTATAGTATCCCCTGATATTTGCCCCCTATCCCTACGCCTTCCTTGTCTTGACACTATCTGCCTTAATACATGCACATATTTGATGATATTCTTACCCTGTTTGATGCCAGCATAGTGATAGACTGAAGAAGGTCATCAAGATGTTAAGATGGTTGATGAACAAAGTATCAGAACGTAAACAAACTCTTGGAAGTCAGTAAGCAGGAGTGTGATAGTGTAAATAATAAATTCATTATTGACAGCCTGAGGACAGGAAATCCCTTTTCTATCACCCCATCTTTTTCATGCTGAGTGACAGTATTCAAAGCTGTTGGTTCAGTGTGTCTTTCTTCTATATTCCTAAGGAATGACTAGAACCCTACACAAAGTTATGCGTGCTTAAGCTGATTACTGCAAACATTGTCCTCCTAAATATGTTTTAAGTAGGGAAGAAATAATGCCGTGTAACCGGGTGAGCTCCTGTTACTTGTCCCAGCTTCTGCCAACCTAGCAGTTCAAAAGCATGTAAAAAATGCAAGTAGACAAATACCTTTGGTGGGAAGGTAACAGCGTTCCGTGTGCCTTTGGCATTTAGTCATGCTGGCCACATGACCATGGAGTAGTCTTCGGACAGAGCTGGTTCTTCAGCTTTGAAATGGAGATGAGCATTGTCCCCTAGAGTCGGGAATGACTAGCACAAATGTGCAAGGCGAACCTTTACTTTTACCTTTAGGGAAGAAAAGGTTCTTCATAATTTAATTGGCTCTTCTTTTGCCTAATCTCACCCTCAACAGTGTCATTAATATCTTGCAGATATTTGTCAATTGTCAGCATGGAAGGCAGTGGAAATATATTCAGTAGATTATCCTTTCCACCAGCAATGCTCCATCTCAATGCCAGAATTGACCTTCTGAAGCAGGAATGTGACTGGATCATCAATAGGATATTTTGGAGGGTAAAATCAGGAAGCCTGTTAAGACATGGTCCTCTGTAACTTGGAAAGTCTACATTTATAGGGAAATTTGTAGGCAATGAGACAAATGCAGTGCTGTTTTTATTTTATACCTGTAATGGGCTGTGAGAATAACCTTGGGAGACTGAAGGAAGGGCTGCAGCCTAGGCAATGGCCTGATAAGAGCTGTCTGAATCCAAAGCAGGAATGGGGAAGGAGAAAGTATCTCAGAATTGACCCCTCCTAATCAGGGGTGGGTTTCACATATTGTTGCCACTGCGCACATGCACACTTGCTTCGCTCACATGTGTGCACCTTCTGCACATGCGCCCAGCCTTCCGTGCATCTGCTTTGCTCACGTGTGCACTTTCAGCGCATGCACCCGGCCTTGAAAACATGGCTAAATAGGATGGTATTACGTCCAGGCAGGTGGGCCCGCCCACCCACAGTCACCGCTACCAGTTTGCCTGAACAGGTCCGAAACGGCTGAATACCATCTCTGCTTCTAATTCTCTGGAACATAAAGGCAGGAAGGGGGGAAGTGCTTTAAGATTTGCAAGATTCTGTTACTGTGAACTTATTGTGATGATGATGATGATGATGATGATGATGATGAGGAGGAGGAGGAGGAGGAGGAGGAGGAGGAGGAGGAGGTTATCCATTCAGTCGTTTCCAACTCTTGATGATTCTATGGTCAGGTCTCTCCACATCTTCCAATCTTACACTACTTCTTTGAGTTGCTCTTTGCTCTGACTGATGTTAGCTTTGATGGTGCCAACCTTACAATAAAATTGTGAAAGTATTCTTTGTTTTGATTTCCTGATCTAGACTACCTTAAAAGGCTGACAACAGCTCCCAGATGAAAAAGGGGAGAAAACAGAGATGTAGGATTGTAATACTGTGTTTGAAAGGCCACACAATATTTAACATCTGCAGAGAGATGTCATATATATGAAGCTAGGGTCTGTACTTGCAATTATTCTTTGGATGATTCTTACCAGCAAAACTCAGTTGATGCAGAAGTGAGTAGAAGAGTACTTCAGCCACCCACTCTCTGCTTTGTCTCCAAGTGTACAGCAATATCACTTAGACTTATATACCGCTTCACAGTGCTAAATTCTAAGCGGTTTACAGGTCAGCATATTACTCCAAACAAACTGGGCTCCTCATTTTACTGACTTTGGAAGGGTGGAAGGCTGAGTCAACCTTGAGCCCGTGAGACTCGAACTGTCAAACTGTTGCCAGCCTGCAGTCCGCAAAAGTAGCCTGAAATACTGGATTCTAACCATGGTGTCACCACAGCTCCTATGAAGTTAAGCACCTGTTTTCATTGAACTCTGCTCACTCTTAGGAAAAGTGTGAAAACCTGGCCTTTCCCTCAAGCATTAGGGGCCAGAGGAATGAGTTACCTTTTGGCTCTTACGTTATGTTACTTAGTTATCATTTTATATTTATATATTGTATATGTTCAAATTTATATGGTAGTGCAGGTGGTAGTTTACTGTTTGTTTTTTTAATGTTATACACCACCCAGAATCACACTGTTAGAGTTGGGTAGTCCCATCAACCTTATTAATAAATAATAAATAATGAAGTAAATGGATGCTCTTGAATATATATCAGGCTAGGAATAAACATGCTTTTATACTCCACTCACGAGGAATTCAAAATGCTCCTCTCCCTGTAATGTAAATATAGAATGGTGACCAAGCAACATAACAGAAGAGCTATATAGTTCTATTACTGCTTTCATTTCATTATAATTCTTAAAAGAACCAAATATGCTTGGCTTTTCCAAGTACAGTTAGTCCTCAACTCATAATTACAGGTAGTCCTTGACTTATGAACACAATTGAGCCAAAATTTTCTATTGTTAAGTGAGACATTTGATAAGTGGGTGTTGCCTCATTTTATGACCTTTCTTGCCACACCTATTAAGTGAATCACTGTAGTTGAAAAGTTGGTAACCCAGTTGTTAAGTGAATCTGGCTTCCCCGTTGACTTTGCTCGTTAGAAGATCACAAAAGGGGGACACTTTTGCAATAATGACAAAGCGAAGGTCATAAATATGAACCAGTGTCCAAGCATCTAAATTTTGACTACATGATCATGGGGAGGCTGCGAAGGTGATAACTGTGAAAAGGGGTTATAAGTCATATTGCTCCAATTTTCCCAAATGCTCCTACTTTTCTGGCAAGTCACAGAACAAAGTGATCACACACACACCTCAAGCAGCCTTTGGCTGAAAATAGTCCAGCCCAACGCTGTGAACACCACGGCTGCAAAGCAAGAAATCCAACAGGGCAAGTCGAGGAGTCTAGGAAGCAAAGGAACAAGACAAGTAATCCAGAAAGAATGCAAGGAATGTAGGTAAATTCCAACATTGGCATTCAACACTCTATGAATTCAGTGTTTGTTCTTGACAAATGCCCCTCCCCACAGCATCTCCTTAAGTCTCAGTCCCCAGGTGTGCCTTGTGAAGAGTAGTCAGGTCAGTCTGCACTGTTCTTGCCTACTCTCCACTCTCCGTGCTCGAGGATCAGGAGGGGGTGGTCCTTGCTCATCGACTGAGCTCTGTGTCTCATGTTCACTGCTTAGCCTCTCTTGATCATCTTTCCCCCCTTCCTGTCTGCCTACAAGCCATCCCAATCCTAAAAGGCCCGGTCAGATTGGGCCTGCTCCTCCCCATTTTCCTCCCAAGCCAACAAAGCCACCCCTTCAATCTCCGTCAGCTCCAGTTCCGTCTCATCTTCCTTTGCAGATTCAGGCTCCGATGGGGGCATGACAACCGGCTTGGTAAGTACAACTTTCTCTGAATCTTGAGGTCATGTGATCACAAATCTGCACCCTTCCCAGATGGCTTCTGACAAGCAAAGTCAATGAGGGAAGCAGTGTTTTTCTTAATGACTGTGTGATTCACTTAACAACTTCAAGGATTCACTTGGTAAACATAATTTTTTAAAAAGTTTCCAATTGTGATTGTAAGTCAAGCTCTCCCTCTATAAATATTTCAGGCATTGGATTGGCTCGTAAATGTAAGAAATTGCCCTGCTCTTCCTTTGATCCATAAATGTACAAAATTTGAATCCATGGATATATATTTGCTTGCTTAATCAAACACACACGAAGAACCTTAATAACTTAAAACAATTCTCTTAATACAAAACGAGCCATGCGGTTTTTAATGGGGCTAATGACAAGGCCTATAGCGACAGTAAAGAAGTAAAGGCCTATTAAACTTAATGCTGCTAAAGATAGGTGCACTTGAAACTTGGGGATTAATTGACAATTGACAATATGAAAAATAGTAAAGTAGCAAATGTGAAGAAAGAAAGGAAGAAAGAAAGAAAGAAAGAAAGAAAGAAAGAAAGAAAGAAAGAAAGAAAGAAAGAAAAAGAAAGAAGGAAGGAAGGAAGGAAGGAAGGAAGGAAGGAAGGAAGGCGAAAGAGAGGAAGGAAGGAGGGGAAGAAAGAAACTAAGAAAGAGAAAGAGAGAGAGAGAGAGAAAGAAAAAAAGAAAGAAAGAAAGAAAGAAAGAAAGAAAGAAAAAGACCAACTGCCTATTGATATTAAAGATATACATTACTAGCTATCACTGGATCATTTTCCACAGCATGAATAACTATATACACTTACATTGCATCTGATCCCATTTTTCTAAGCTACAAAACTTACACATGTCACTATTCATCATAGAAAAATTGCTCAAGCTTCTTGTTCATTTTGTCGGGTCATTTTAGCACTCTTTCCAAGTTTGCAGTGTCGTTTTTGAGGTGACATGGCTGAAACAGATAGATTCATCGGTTAAAATATTGGCAGTCTTCTTTTCTTTTCTTTTCCTTTCTTAATGATCCTCAGAACAGAATTGGTCTTTTTATAGCAGTAACTCTCTGAGGTCAGCCTTTTCACTGAGCTGTCCGCCATGTCTTCAAGAGCACTCTTCTGATCAGTCATCTTCAGCATGGGTGCAAATTTTAAAATATTGCTTTGGTTGCGCCATTGTATTCCTGTTTATCCTGCATTGTATTTGCCATTTTAATATCCATTTCTCAAATTTGGACAACTCCTGCTAGAGCTTGAAAATTTCTTGGTTGATTTGTTTTCTCAAACTTCCTAAATAACTTGATATCATCTATATCTGGAGCAAAGCACTGCTTGCCTCTGAATCCAGGAGTGAATAATTCATTTTCTGTGAAAACTATTTTATTTTATTTTATTTTATTTTTTTCTCTTTACTAACCTACACAAAGGATTATTTCCTTACTTGAGATTCCTAATTTTGTCCCAAAATTTTTGATAAAGATCAAGTAAATCTGTGTTTGTTGACATTGTTAAAGTTTGGTGGGAGAATTTCTACAATAGCCATATTAAGCCCCTTCTTCAAGAAGACTTATTTATATGCTTATTGTTAATAATATTTTCCCCTAATACATGCAGAATATAAATTAAACTAATTTCTCATAATTCTTCTTAAATTGGTTTTACACCTCATATTTCCCAGTCCTCTGATGCTTTTCTTAGGGACCTATTACATATTTTTGTTTAATGGCCTTCTGTTTCACATTTTGCTTCTTTGAAGAACACGTGACATGTTTATTTCCAGTTTGATAAAATGTAAATCATAATCAGCCAACGATGCATCATCACAGAAATTCTGCAGCAAAATGGCTGGTTTGCTTATTTATTTAAAGAATTTATAAGGCCACCCAACTCTACAATATATCTGGAGAATGTACATGAAGAACCAATCAGGCAATACAATTTGAACAACAACAGAACATCACCCACACACCAAAATAAAAAGCATCCAGTAAAAAACACACAAATCCACCATCAACTCTAACCCAAGGGCTAGAGGAAGAAAAGGAGATGGCCTTTCAGAGGGCACATGTTGCAATAGAGAAGGGATAGATTTCTGTCTGCATGTTTTGGGGTGGGGTTTTTTTTTTTTTGGTGGGTTGTGTGACAGGCAGAAGATGCACGTTAAATTGAGGGTGAAAAATTAGGTGCTCCATTTTTGCTAGGCAAAACTCATGGCTGTTTCATGGCTATTATTTTTGAAACCCACAAAGACCAAAAGAAGTTTAGATCCTATCATCTTGAATCACTAAGAATGTCCCAGCAAGACCTCATGAGGAAAATAGTCAAAGAGGAGAAGGCAGTCCATAGCCTGAAAAAATGTTGTCTGCTCTTATCCTAATACTGAAAAGAGGGAAGACTGATGGTGTCACCAAAAGTACTTCTCTCCAAGTTTGTGTTACTTTCTGAAGCTTGTTAAAGCAGGGGTCTCCAACCTTGGTAACTTTAAGACTTGTGGACTTCAACTCCCAGAGTTCTGGGAGTTGAAGTCCAGAAGTCTTAAAAGTTGCCAAGGTTGGTGAACCCTGTTTTAAAGGGCTACTCAGACAACTTTGAAGGGACTTGAAGTGAAACTCCTTTTGTGGAGAAAACCTCCTTGATGGAACTGTCTTGAAACAGAGTCGTACACTCAGAAAAAGAATGAATTGAAGATATACTGGGGATTCAGACATGATTGATTGGTTGGTTCCATCTTCCTCTTGCCTGGTTACAAGCCAATACAGGAGTTTAGGAGTCTGGATGTGATTCCCTCCCCATCTCATTGCATTTAATTGCTGATCGTGACTGGCTTGTAAATTGCTGGATGCCCATCTTAGGATCCAAATTGCCAGCGGTTGTTTACAAATTCTAGCAATATTAATGGATGATTGTCTTCTGGTCAGCATTACCTGGTAATTGGTGTAGAATCTCGGTAATATTTTCTTTAAAAATATGATTTTGTGGTTGGGTAAATTAATTTTTCTCTATCTTTACTTCATAACATAACTTCTCCAAAAAGTCCCAGCATGCTTAATTCTATCTCCATAGCAATGGCATTGTTCTATCTTACAGGGCAGTTTTTAGAACCTGAGAAATAACTAGGATGAGTCATGCTCCTTCCCTATTCAAGTTGATGCATAGGAAGTTGATGCTTCCTATGTATCCAATATAAGGAAATGAATTTTTTAATGTTCTTAGAGTAGAGCTTCATAGAAGCACAAAAAGTGAATGGGGAAATCAAAGCTTCTTCTTTGATTGTTCTCCATCTACAAATTTCCTCTACAACTAATTTGATAACATTGTATTTTTGTCTTCTTTAATATCCTTCAGGGTTTTGGAAGGCATGTTTTTAACTGAACATCTCTAGTACTTCTAAACTGCAGGTCTTTTCTTCAAAGAGCTTACAACCTCCTGCTCTCTCTTCCTTCCAGCCCTTTTGGTATAGAATAATAGAGTTGGAATGGATCTTGGAGGTCTTCTAGTTGAGCCCCCTGTTAAAACAGAATGTTCTCAACATCAGCAAGAACATTCTTCATTGGCTGCACTGTTCGGCCCTTGCTCTTCAGGTTTCTGCAGCCTGTAATTTGGCCTTTTTTGAACAGCATTTTTTAGTTTACAAGTTAACTGGAGAAACTGTGAGGTTTCTTCTTCTGTACTATTGGAGTTGGGGGTGGGGGAGAGCAGCTCCCAGCCTTTGAGCTTTGGATGATTGATTTGCTCTTTCCCTTTGGCCTGTATCTCTCTCTTGGTCCTTATTTAAGCTAGCCAATCCCTCAATTTTTATCTGTGAGTCTGGGCTATTGGTACTGCTATGACCCTTTTGGACCCTACACAACGAACACTAAGCCTTCTTCCATTGCAACTGGTGAGTTTATACTGATGGGAAGGTTATGCTCTCCTGCTCCAGAATCAAGATGACTCCTATGAATTCTACCATTCCCAACCATTTGGGACATTTTCTTTTAGCATTCTACCATTGATTTCCCTTCCCTCCAGAGCTTCCCAGTTAAGACAACTTTTTACTGATACCCAGCACTGCATTAAGATAACCCACCAGTGGTGGGTTTCCAATATTCTTACCACTGGTTAGCAGCACATGTGCATGCTCGCTTTGCTCGCACACGCGAAGTTCCACACATGTGCCCAGCCTCGAAAACATGCCTAAATAGGATGGCATAGAGCCGGGGTGGGTGGGCAGATGGGTGGGCCCACCTGTGATTTCTACCGGTTCACCTGAACTGGTATGAACCGGCTAACTCCTACCTCTGAACCCCACCCCCAAATAAATTAGGCTGGAGAAGGTCTGGCCATTCCAGCTTAGACATGTCTTGCCAAGTAGTTTCTGTAACTCAGCCTCATCCTAACTTCCAGATGTAATCTAAGTAAATCACAGCTCTTATCATTCTGGTTTCATTCTTTAAAAAATACTCTGCAACAGGGCATTATGTTTTCTGCATTGAACAGTTGGCTAGTAGGCTTGGTCAAAAGTGTTCCATGCTGAGCAGAAGATTGCACATTCTAGGCCTTTTGCCAGAGAAGAAAAGAGAAATGTGCTTCTGAGAGAAATTTCTTTTTGATTGGTGTGAGAAACAGAATTAGGCACTAAATAGCTTGTTAGTTTAATCCAGCAAGGGTGCCACTTGAAGCTGAGGTAGTTATTAGTTTGTTAAAATTGATTCTACCCCAATGTTCAACTGGATTTGCCTTATTTAAAGGGGAATCAAGCTAAATAACACATCAAGTATGACTTTCTCATGGTGATTGTGTTTTTTCAGGACCAGAATCTATATATACTGTACATATAGCTATACGTGTCCATCTAAAGAAAGTTATGAGTGATGGCTTTCATATTCATTCTCTTGACATGTTAAATTAGTTACACAAAGTCTATGATCAACTAATAAATAGATTCCACATTTCTCGCATCCACACTTGATCATTGGATCCCAGTGAAAAAATTGAATTGAAGTATTTATTGGGATCTCTATAAGTGTAAATACCAATTTCATTCAGTTTAGAGCCCTAAGTTCAGTGGTGAAAGCCAAATTTTTTTACTACCAGGTCTGTGGGCGTGGCTTGGTTGGCATGGCAGGGGAAGGATACTTCAAAATCTCCATTCCCCCCCCCCACTCCTGGGGGAAAGATATTGCAAAATCTCCATTCCCACCCCACTCTGGGGCCAGCCAGAGGTGGTATTTGCCGGTTCTCCGAACTGCTCAAAATTTCCGCTACCAGTTCTCCAGAACCTGTCAGAACCTGCTGGATTTCACCCCTGCCTGAGTTGCAGTTTCAGAAATGGTCAATCCTGTCCAAATTGTTATAGTGGTAAGTGGACCTGATTTGATTCTAGAATCTGGAACAAGATTCAGAAAAACAGAGCTCCTCCTACCAATATTTTAGCATCTTCTTTTATTTACCAGTAGAAAGCAATTCAATTTGCAAGCAGTCTGGGGACTTCAGAAGAATGAAACCTCATACATTTCATATAAATCAGTGCAAAGATTTTCCAAGTCTGCTCTGATTTTCCCCCCTCAAAGTACTCTAATTTCATTGTTTGAGAATTGAATATGATTAAATTCCATTCTTTGGAGACTATCGTTGCCAAATTGGATGGCTTTCTTTTTTTTCTTTTGTTTTTGTGCAGAAGGAATCGACAATAATACACCTTCATAAAAGTGATGGGGTTTATTTTTGGTGGTTGACAAAGCAGGATGAAGAATGAACCTGTTGACCTTTTCCACAATACAAATCAATTGCTATGAGAAATCAGAAAAACAGTGTGCCACCGCTCAAAAAATTCACAAACCATTCAAGATGAGAATTGCACAAAGAGCTATTGCTAGTAATTAGACCATTGCTTATCAACTTTGGCAGCTTGAAGATGTGTGAACGTCAACTCACAGAATTGCTCATCCAACATGCTGGCTGGAGAATTCTGGAATTGAAGTCCACACTTCTTCAAATTATCAAAGTTAAGAAACACTGAATTAGACAATGCTTGGAGTCTAGTTGCCTCCTGAAAAAGCACTTTTGAGACAACCATGACCTGGATGGCTGAGAATCTCTACAGACTTTCAACCCTTTCCTGTTCTATGATTACAAGATCTTGCTGTTGGATCATTTCTATGGAACTTCCTCTTCCTTTCTGCAGAAGGAGACAGTGGCACATAGATTTATTGCATAGCATCAGAGCAGGGGTCCTCAAACTTTTTAAACACGGGAACCTTTAAATTCAAGGTTCCTCAGATTGTTGGGGGGCCGGGCTGAGTGGGCATGGCTAGGTGGTCATGTGACTAGGTTGGCATGGCCAATTTAACAGTCCATTAAACAATACACACAAATTACACTTTAATTTGTTATGCTCCTGGGGGTGGAAAGTAGGTTAGTGAAGGGATGTGGCTGCCTTAGGGTGTATGTAAGGGACTTCTGTTTATCTCTGTGTGTGTGTGTGTGTGTGTTTCTCTCGGTCTCCCTCTCTCTCTGTCTCTGGAGGCTGGGGAGTATTGCTTTGCCACCCAAAAACTGGTCCATTTTTGGTTGGCTCGGCTTCCAGAAGGCAGGTGGGGGCTGGTAGGTAGGTGGGCAGGGTAGCCTTATGGTCCCACACAGGCTGGATTAATAGCTTCGGCGGGCCATATCTGTTCTGCCCCAGCTACGGACCCCAAAGAATATAACACACACAAAGTTTGTATAAAACTTAATTTACTAAAATAGCTAAATCTTTATCAAAACAAAGGCTGTTAATAAACTTTCTTAACAGCCTACAAGAAACCAAAGATAAAGTAATCACAATCTTACTAAAGTTGACAGAAAGCCCAAAAGCAATTTTACAGAGAGTCCAGACGTGAAGTAGAGTGAACTAAAGTTGTTCCCTACAAATTGCTTCAGTCGGCTTTCGTCCTTAAATAGGCTAAGGGAGTGGCCGATTAGCCCCAAGCCTTACTCTCAAGGAGACCTCCTCCTGAGGAGCCACTCCTGGCTTTTGGCCACTCTGCACGCCCATATATCAAGATGAGGCTCCTCCTCTTCATCCTCTTCACTTAAAGGAGCTTCTGGAGGTTCTGAAGGCCCTGGCTGAATCCCTGCCTCTGGCACCACATCTTCTCCAGCTTCCTCATTGTCCGACTCGAGTGCCAGTTGCACAGGCTGCTGGCGCAACACCATACCAGCCTCACTGTCAGAGTCAGCTACAATCCACACAGGCCACTGACAGGCCACAACAGTATCCGTCCCAGGGGCTGTAGTTTGAGGACCCTTGCATTAGAGTTTCTGAGTTCCCTAATTCACCATCTCTGGCTTTCAATCTTTATTGTGTTACAAACTTACCTAAATCTATTCTCTTATTCAGCTTCTGGGACCAGAACTGGAGCTCTTCAAATACCAATTCCTCTACCTTTGGTTCACATATATCTCTGTACGCAGTCACATAGACAAACAGGACTACAACTTTTAATTACAATTTTAATGGCAAACTTGAAGCAGCTCTAAACCCCTGGGCCACTCCAACAGAATTAAGGTTGCTGCAGATCCTATAACTTTTAATGAAACAGAATTTGCCAATAAGAAATAAATGGTTATATTTTGCAGAAATGTGAAATCATTTCCTGAGGTCATTAATAAGATAGATCATTACACAGGAATATATCCTTCTACTGAAAAACAGGAAGAATAATAACTACCTAAACACACAGGATGCTATGTGGTGAGTGTTCTTTGTTTAACCCAATACAAGCTTCCAAGTTAAATGATTATGTAGAGGTATAGAATAAACATATTCACAGCAAACTTGGAAGGGATTTAGACACTAATAATACACTATTGAGCTTTGCTACCCTCTGCAACTATTGGCCTTAAAAATTGCTTTTCTGTTTTTTCCACCCACACTTAGCCTAGCATTGTGCATTCCTGGCTATAGGTCAAGCTAAGAACAGAGATAAAATGAACTATGATAGTAACATGTTCAAGCCAACTCCTTCAAAACTGCAGCTCATAGATCCTTGACAGTGAAAGTTGTTATTTATTTATTTGCTTTTATTATTGTTCTCACTTCAGTGGCAGTGTTTAGTCTTTCGACACAAGCCTTCACCTCTGTGTTCATGCTGCAAGTGAAAAGCCCAAGCCATTTTCTTTTGTATTGTTTTAATAGAAAGGAAAGGCTGGTGACACTTAACTCAGCCATTGAGATAGGTCCTTGGTTGCAAATGATTTTGGCTAAGATAAAAAGCCAACGTTTCATTGGGCACAATGAGCAGAAATCCTGAGATATAGCTTCCTTTGAGTAAGGGTTGCCTCCTTTTCTAAGGTAGAGGTTTTATTGCGGTCAATGTTATGGGCCTTATAGGTCCATATGACATGTGTAGACAAGATAAGCCATGTTTCTTATACAGTAGTGGCCAAAATTGTGGAAACCTTTTGGGAAAAGTGTACTTTCTAAAACTAGCTAATAACACCACTTTTCTTTTTTTGAGTAGTACCATAAAATTATATATCAATGGAAAGATAATTTAATCGAGAATGTAATGCAATAACTTTTATGAAGGGTTTGTTATTAGAATAGCAGTTACAGTACAAAGAAGAAAAGTGAAACATGTAGAAAAAACGAGATATACAAAAATTATCACATCAGTTAATATTTAGTTGGGTAATCTTTAGCACGAATTATGGCCTTACATCTTCCCATGGAGTGAACCAAGTCTTTTAGATCTGCAGCTGTTATAATGTGAAACCAAGATTGAATGATTGCTTCTATTAACTGGGTTTTATTGCTGGGTTGCTTCTGACTAACAGGTTTCTTTAGTTGGCTCCATAGATTTTCAATCAGGTTAAGGTCTGGGCAATTCCCAGGCCATTCCAGCAGTGGAATAGGATTATCTTGAAACTCAAAAAAAAAGGGGGGGGCGGGTGTTATTAGCCATCAAACCTCAAAAATATACTTTTCCCAAAAGATTTCCACAATTTTGGCCACTACTGTATGTATGAAATGTTTCCTTTATGGGATATGAATGAGCTACTGAATATACATATTCAAATACAATAATTTACAACGGAAGCTTTGTAACAATTATCTGGTTCAAAGGCAACGAATGTGTTGGTTTTATCGGGTGTTTCTTCTCCCTTGAGCACAAAAGACAGCTCTTCATCTAGGTTGAAACCACAGTGGGGTACAAGATTCAGTTTCCCTGTTTAGTTCCCAGACCTGATTTTTGCTAGGAAAATCCTGCATCCCAGGGCAAAAAAAAAAATGCTATTTATTTTTAATAATATATTTAATAATAATATATTTTATTTTTAAATTTAGTGTCAGACCACATCAATCTTCAACAATCTGGTAGCCTCCTTAGATTTCAAATGGTCATCATTTCAGGCTGTATTTTCAGATATTCAGGAATTGAAATCAAGCATGTCTGTGGAAGACTAGATTAAGGGTGGCTGTGACATAAACCGAGCGGCAATAATAATAATAATAATAATAAAATTAAAAAACTTCTATAGATGCTTTGAATGTTGTAGGACAAGGTGAAGAAATCTGTGGTAACATAATTTTTGTATTGTTTTTTTAACAGTAAAAGGGATTATTACAATCCATTAAACAAGAGGTGGGTTTCAGAAGGTTCTGACCAGTTTTGGAGAACCGGTAGCGGAAATTTTGAGTAGTTCGGAGAACCGGTAGTAAACATTCTGACAGGCCCCGCCCCCATCTATTCTCTACCTCCCAAGTCCCAGCTGATCGGGAGGAAATTTTGATTTTGCAGTAACCTTCCCCTCCCTGGAGTTGGGTGGGAATGGAGTTTTTACAGTATCCTTCCCCTGCCATGCCCACCAAGCCACGCCCACCAAGCCATGCCACGCCCATCAAGCCACACCCACAGAACCGGTAGTAAAAAAAATTGAAACCCACCACTGCATTAAACCCAATCTAAACAAAAGAAAACTGAGAAAAACTTTTTCCTGGTAAGTTCATTAAACTGGGTATCTATTTTACACAGAAATGTAGCTGCGATACCTTTTTCATCCTTTTACTATTAAGATAGCATAGAGGTTGCAGAGAAGCGAAGTGCTACAGCAGTGTGTTTATCCTCCAGACCTGCTGTTGATCCACGGCAGGAGAAATGAGCCCTTAATAAGAGGTGAATTTATTCACCCAAAAGTCAATTTCAAAATGACTCTGGATAAATGATAGTAACGTATTCTTTCCAACCTTTTGCCAGGCATTTTGTTTAAGACAAAAAAATAATCACGGTTTAAGCGATGGACCTAGTAACAAAGAAGTATATCCACCATTCCCCGTGCACCCTAAAATAATTTCCTAGTTAATGCAATGTCTTTTATTTTGATTGTAAAAGGAGAACACCCTCTTTTCCCTTCAGCATAATCCAGCTAATAGGGTCACTCTGTGAGCTGGTTGTGGTTACCATGCCTTCCGTCATGTAAAATCCTAACAACCATTATAATTTGTTTCTAAACAGATCAAGAGCTATTTACCAGCTCAATGTTTTGTGCACAGCTGGGTCCCTGGCAAATGTCCAATATCCATTAACATTTAAAAAATTAGTCCCATAATGCATCTTTTCTATGGCTTGAGGAGGATGCACACTGATGCATGTTGGGAACCAATTATACTTACACCGTCATTAGCCTGGTTGCATTCAACTGCTCTGTAAATGAGGGCTAATTTGGTTGCCAAAATAGTCTATCTTGAAGGCTCACAGTGACCTTAGACTGCAAGGGGTGAAAGAACACACAGAAAGAAGAACACTCATTCCACTTCCACTTTAGAAATGGAAGGCTGTGAGTAAACATGTTTATTGCTGGTTTAATCATGGTGTGCAATCAAATGCCCACTGAAGGCAGGAAATGCATTGCCAAAGAGTCTAACTATAGCTGAGTAAAAGAGCTTCCTTCCTTCCTTCCTTCCTTCCTTCCTTCCTTCCTTCCTTCCTTCCTTCCTTCCTTCCTTCCGGATCCAACATCACTTTAGGTTTGCAGAAGATAGACCTTCTAGCCCAGAAGATTCTAATTAATGAGCCCCATTTGACCAAAAAGATATATATATATATATATATATATATATATATATATATATATATATATATATATATATATATATATATATATATATATATATATATATATATATATATTCATGATGATATGGACAATTTCTATTTTTTTACCCTGACCAATCTGCAGAGACATAATCTGAGATCTCACTGCTGCATGCAACCTTCACAAAGCTCTTGACATGGCTCCTGGAAACTCTTCCAAGATGGCCACCTAACAGAAGATGGACATTCAAATCAGATGGAGAAATCAAAGTAATTGGATTTAATTGGGGTACATTGCCTTTTCGCTTTAATTGTCTTGACTGGGAGCAGCAGCTGGATAATCATGTCTGGTGGAAGCAAAACCAGACCCTTTTAGTCAATGGTGAAATTCAAATATTTTTACTACTGGTTCTGTGGGTGTGGCTTGGTGGGCATGGTGTGGCTTGGTGGGTGTGGCAGGGGAAGGATACTGCAAAATCTCCATTCCCACCCCACTCTGGGACCAGCCAGAGGTAGTATTTGCCGGTTCTCCGAACTATTCAAAATTTCCACTACCGGTTCTCCAGAACCTGTCAGAACCTACTGGATTTCACCCCTGCTTTTAGTACTTGGAATAAGAGGCTTTCACAAAATCCCAGGGCTATAAACTTAGCTTTGAAGATGGGGAGGGGGAAACTGCATTTTAATTTCTGCCAGAAAACTATAAGAGGACAAACACAACCTGCCAGAGAGTTTATCTCATTTTAATGAAATCAAATTTAAATTTTCTTAAATGGTCTCATTTTAATTAAATCCCATTTCATCTTCTTCTGGCCCCACTCTCCCTTGGATTCCTATATGTGTCCTATATTTTTTATGAAGGGTTTTTCTGCCTAGTCTCTCTGATAGAACTATTAGCTGTGTATACGTACGTGAAAAGTCATGTCCAATGACTGGGGAAGGTTCACCTGGTCTACACAAGGTCCTTTTTAATATTAGCTCCATGCACAGAGAATTAATTGGCTTTTCTCTGAATTCTACCTAGCCCAATTACTGTCATCTCCTGCTCAAGAAAGGAGTTGAAATAGTCTCCTCCAGCACTTCATTGGTAAAAGTTAAAATGAAAGTTAAATAGAGGTGACCAACAACCTGAAGAGCCTTTTGTTGATCACTTCTATTTAAAGTGACTGTCAGGATCTCATTGATGAAAGAGGTCTCACTAGAGAGAGTCCTTTGTTTTCAAATCTGTAATTGGTCTTCGGTAGTGCTGGAATTCCATTTTTTTTTCTACCGGTTCTGTGGGCGTGGCTTAGTTGGCATGGTGTAGTTTGGTGGGCATGGCAGGAGAAGGATACTGCAAAATCTCCATTCCCCCCCCCTCACTCCAGGGGGAAGGATATTGCAAAATCTCCATTCCCACCCCACTCTGGGGCCAGCCAGAGGTGGTATTTGCCGATTCTTCAAACTACTCAAAATTTCCACTACCGGTTCTCCAGAACCTGTCAGAACCAGTCGTGGGTTCTTCCCGATTCGGCCCGATTCGGCCAAGCTGGTAGCGGTGACAATATGACAATATGACAGTTCTCTTTGTTCAGGAGAACTTTGCCCTCCCATCCCCTCTGTGTTATTCTCACCTTTTATTTGGCCCCGCCCCCAATTTTTCACTGTCTCCCGAATCCCAGCTGATTGGCTAGAAAGAAAAAAACTGTTTACATTCTTGCCGTGGGGCTTCAAAGGGCTACCCTACAGCTGATCAGTGTTAAAAGGCAATGTGGTGGTAGACCAGTGCACTCAAAAAACAAATGGGTAGACCGGGACACTCAAAAAACAAATGGGTAGACCAGGATGCTCCAAGAACAAATGGGTAGACCAGGATGCTCAAAAAACAAATGGGTAGTCCGGTACAGCTCTAGAAGCAGTTAAAAGCCTGGTAGACCAGTACCTCTGCTAAATCCTAAAGAGTTGTCACATGATCATCAAACCACGCCCACAAAATAAGCCACGCCTGCAAAACAGGCAGTAAAAAATTTTAGAACCCACCCCTGGTCAGAACCTGCTGAATTTCACCCCTGGTCCTTGGACATAGTTATGAGAAAATGCATGTTGGCTACTTTTGCAAATTTTCCTGGTTTATACTTGATCCATTTACAAAGAGATTAGCTTGCAATATTCCTATTCACCCTGAGGCAAAATAAGAGATCAGCATAAATATAGTAACTCTATGTAGGGTCTCATGAACTCTACGGTTTGTTTAAAGCAATATTCAGAAGAATAAAAAGAAATACTGTGAGTATGACAAAAGAAAAATGCATCCCTTTTGCTTAATGATTTTGTCTCCTACTATGAAATAGCTCCTTGGAGGTCAATTATATTTCAGTGATTTCTTGAAAGAAAAGAAAAATTGCCTTGATTTTCTGTTGAATGTGGAACTTGTGACACAGCATGTGTTTGATTTAAAAACAAGTCTCAGAAACGTATTTTGTACCAGATCCATGATGAGTTCTCTCTAAACACAACAGCATAATGACACATCTGATACAATTTAACATCACAAGACTCAATATGGATCTCTCATCCCATTAGCTTGGTGATTTCAAAATACAAAGAAAACAAAGAACATTGCATTATTATATATGCTGTTTGTAGGGGGAGGACATATTATATTAGGATAATATATTTTAGAATAAAGTCCTTTTCAGCTCAAAAAAGCACATTAATGTTTGTGTTTTAATGGAAAGGTCTTAGAGACAAATACATGTGACAAAGATTATGAACATTTCAGTGGTGCATGACTATAAAACTGAAGGAACAATGGCACAACCTAACACTTTGCCTAGTTTTACACTGCAGCGTGCCATTTGCACAATTATCTTCTTGTAGTTTATTTTCAAAAAATGATGGCTGTAAGGGTATGAACACTTAGCTTTTCCTTTCCAAAAATTGGGAGGATGACTTTAGTAGGGATTGGCAGGCTGATATCAGAAGCTGAGCAGCTGACACTGCTCTGTTATCTGAAACCAACTTTTGTCTTAAATAGCCATTCAACCAGGGACTGCATTTATCTTGGTCTTCTGGAAGAGAAGGTCTTCCGGGGGCATGATGGGTCAGTGGTTAAAGACACTGAGCCTTTATATGGAAAGCTGACAGCCCAGGTTCAAGACCCAAACACTATGGAACAGGGTGAGCTCCTGTTCCTTGCTCCTGTTCCTACCCACCTAGCAGTTCAAAAGCATTCAAATGCGAGTAGATTAATAAGTATCACTTCGGTGCGAAAGTAATTGCGTTTTGTGTGACATATAGCCATGCAGTCCACATGACCAAGGAGACAATACCTGCTCCCTTGGCCAAGAAACAGAAAATGAGCACTGCACCAGTGGTGAAATTCAGCAGGTTCTGACAGATTCTGGGGAACCAGTAGCGGAAATTTTGAGTAGTTCGGAGAACCGGCAAATACCACCTCTGGCTGGCCCCCAGAGTGAGGTGGGAATGGAAATTTTGCAATATCCTTCCCCCAGGAGTGGGGAGGGAATGGGAATTTTGCCCTGGGGTGAGGTGGGAATGGAGATTTTGCAGTATCCTTCCCCTGACATGCCCACCAAGCCTTGCCCACAGAAATGGTAGTAAAAAAATTTGAATTCCACCATTACACTGCACCCTAAAGTTGGACATACTGGACATGGAAATCTCTATTATTTTTTTCTGGGAAGGAAGTGGCTCATACCTTAATGATATTATGTCTTTAAGAGGATAGGTGTCTCTCCGCCTTTTGGCTATATATGGGTAGCAGGAGATATTTTTCATACAGCAGGATGTTCTGTTAAAAATCCATGCTCCAAATTGGAAGAGAACGAAGTGAAGAGTGGTAGAGGGTTTTATTTATTTTTTAATGCAAAACCACATATATTGACAATTACCAGACCAAAACCCCAAATTGAATTGAAGCTCTTCTGCGGTATTTGCACATCTCTGAATTTTGCAGCTCATTCCTTAAGAAACGCATAGATTGGTGGGAAATGGGAACAAAAGAGCTTATTGTTGAGAAAATAAGAAGCACAAATATGTAGCATTAATCAATGTGGCAAGCCAAAACAGCATCTAGAAGGAAAAAATGGACTATATTATAAGTGTAGGATTCTGTTACTTGGCAAAGAAGACATGAACATGGGATATAAGGCATTTAAGATTGGAAACAATTTAAAGCAGAAGGGGAAAAAAACCCCACACTGAAACCGAAAACGGAGCAGATGTTGGTAATGGAGATTCTTGGGACTCTTGTTAAGTGGAATTCACTGGAAAAGTGTCTCCGGGGGTCTCTCTAAATGGAATTACTACCCTTTTTTGGAGGGGGGGGGTGATAGTTAGAATTTGATGATGAGGTCATGATAGGAGGAAAATACAATGGTAGTAGAGACAATGGGGAATCAGAAAACTATTGAAACATTGATTCTTCAATTGTCTCACATTTTGAAAAATGTATTGTAATAGGAATGACATGACAAGTGAGATTACTCATGTACTTCTTTATCTGTGTGTGTGTGTTTATTTGTCTGGGTGTCTGCATAGATTTTTGAGGACATCATGACTGCAACAGCACCAGATTCTGTAATATGATTATTTGGTACAAACAAGGAACTTAACATCTTGTAAACGGAGCGAAACTGGCTCACTTAGGGGTTCCAGGCTCCTGTTGGGCCATGTTGGCTGCTGGAATTGGGCATCTGGAAAGCGTGGATTTCAAATGTCATCACTGGTTTAAGAATATCACATTATGCCCACAAGCAGATTGCCTATTCTTCAGCGCTATCCTTTCTGGCTCTCAAATAATGCCTGGTTTTCAAACATTCAAAACTGATTGCAGAGCTTTCACCCATGGCACATGTTAGAAGAATGGTGCCATCAAACAGTGCAAGAGGAAAGATGGACCTCTCGTCATGCGAACATTCAGGCTGTTTGATAAGAGAATGCAGAGGGATGGAAATTTACATGCCTTACTCAGTCCTAAACATTTCGCATGCCCCAGTAGTTGTACATACCTACCAAGGCATGCAAGAATTCTTTTTGTCCTTCTAATGAATAGACATTGGTTCTTTCAAATTTAACTACCTCAACAACTGGATGATGGAGCTGGGTTGGATGTAGAATGGATAGCTGGTGGTATATGGACTGTCCATGCAATATAACAC
Source organism: Masticophis lateralis (assembly GCA_030761175.1). NCBI lineage: Eukaryota > Metazoa > Chordata > Lepidosauria > Squamata > Colubridae > Masticophis > Masticophis lateralis. The sequence continues at coordinate 130,012,189 of JAUDYJ010000003.1, forward strand.
ATTATTTATTTATTATACACTTAAAGTAAATGTCTATCATTCTTTATCGTATAGAAATGTTTCTCATCTAATGATAATGACACAGAGAAATGAATCCTACAGTTTGGTTTATTATTTCAGTGAAGAATAAATAAGACACAGGAATGAGAGAGAAAGAGAAGAAATAGCAGTGAGATAAACAGTTCATCAGGGAAACATAAAATAAATACACAAATAATGTATGCCGTAGGTTCCGAATTTATTTACAAATAACAAATACAGAATTACAGTTATAGGTATAAATTTTAATGGAATAATTATTATTATAGCTTTTGATATGCTATTTGTATTATTTTATAACTAGGCATGGCTTCAGCATAACTTTGTATTTATTATCTATAAATGAATTCAGGACTTACGGCATATTATGTATTGTGTTTATTTTAGATTTTCCATTTGAGCCTGAAACATGAACATTGTTAAATATTTTTCTCCTTTACCTTGTCACTTCCTTTCATTTTATTTGCATTCATGTTGGGTTTCCTATTCAATGAGTTTCATAAACAACAGAGTCCATTTTTAACAACTACTAAGTGACATCTAAGTTGTTATTGCTATAATTTGGGTTTGATTTCACAAGAAAGTCATACGCTGCATATGCCGGGGCTACAGTACAACTAAACTAGGTACAATCTAATTCCCATTGAATTCACCTGCTTAGCCATGACTAATAACACAGTATTATAACCTCAATTATACAGTACAATAAGCCATCAGGTGGTTTTGTATGATTTTGGCTTTCAGTATTGTACAGGCTCAGCTACTGTGTTTTAAAAACTATGATTTATGGCTTAAGATGTTATGTGAACTCAATTTATATGTATTTAGTCAGCAATAAATCTCTCTGTGGTCAGTGGAATTCACCCCGAATGCATATGCATAAGACTGAAGCCAAGTTTCCCATTACTGGCCACGAGAAGTAAATTAATAAGGGCTAACATGTTTCACTGATTTCGTTCATTTCAAAGGGACTTAGCCCTGACTAGGCTAAGGTTGAATTGGACTGTTTTTCCAAGGGTTGCTATAAAATAATCTATCTTCCTATAACAAAGCAAGTAAATAATGAAGGCATAACATTGACATAATTCAATGTTCACTCTTAAATTCTGTAACATAAAATGGTACTGGATGATTCATAACCAATTATAGCTCATGAATGTGTGTGTGTCTGTATTTTAAAATAGGCATCGCTGGAGAAGTATTTGCACATAAATACTGGGCCTTACACTTCAGAAATATTGGGAATTGTTTCACATCTGGAAAAGCTAACACTTCACACGTTCATCTCTGTAATTTAGAACTTCTGCTTTTCTGCTTCATTGCACTAAACCAGGGGTGACAAACTCAAGGCCCCGGGGCTGGATCCGGCCTGCGGGATGCTTAGATTTGGCTCATGGGGCCACCCTGAAAATAGTGAAGGATCAGCCCACGGTGCCTCTGCCAGAGAAAAAAGAGCTCAGGAGCCTGTTTTCGCTGGCAGAGCGCTTGGGCCGCCACAGGCACCCCCGACATGAGTAATATCGAGCTGGCCATGCCCACCCTGGCCACACACCCCTCAGGTCAAACACAACCCTGATGTTTAGTTTAGTTTAGTTTAGTTTTATTGGATTTATATACCGCCCTATTCCCGAAGGACTCAGGGCGGTGTACAGCCAACAATAAAAATACATAAATACAAAATTTAAAACCAACTAAAAACAGATTAAATGAATTTGGCCTGGACAGAATTAAAACACCCCAAATAATTTAAAATTTTTAAAAATTTAACACTAAAAACGGAGAGTGGTTAGGCCAGGCCCGCCTGGCGAAATAGAAAAGTCTTAAGAGCGCGGCGGAAGGTGGGCAGATCCGGGATCCTCCGTATCTCCGGGGGGAGCTCGTTCCAGATAGTAGGTGCCCCCACAGAGAAAGCTCTCCCCCTGGGGGCCGCCAGCCGACATTGTTTGGCTGACGGCACCCGGAGGAGCCTCTCTCTATGAGAGCATACTGGCCGGTGGGAGGCTATTGGTGGTAGTAGGCGGTCCTGCAGTACCCAGGTCCTAAGCCAGGCTACTGATGTGGCCCTCAATGAAATCGTGGCCCCTGTGTTAGTCAGATGTTTGTGGAAATGCTGAGTGAAGAACCCCTGGAATGCGAGAACCCTCATTAAAGGTCATCAATCTTATGCTTAACTATATTCCATAGAACCCCACAGAATGATACTATTTGTACTGGTAATCCTCTATTTACAATCATTTGTTTAGCAACCATTGGAAGTTACAGCAGCACTAAAACAAAGTGATTTATAACTGGTCCCTTCACACATACCATTGTCACAGCATCCTCATGGTCACGTCATTTACAACTTGCCTTCAGAAGTTGCAAATGTTTCAACACTGGAAATTTTTAAGAGATTGGACAACCATTTGTCTGAAATGGTATAGGGTTTCCTGCCTGAGCAGGGGGTTGGACTAGAAGACCTCCAAGGTCCCTTCTGACTGTTATTCTATTCTATTCATCAAAATTTAGAGGCTTGCATGAATTTATGATGGTTGCAGCATCTCAGGGTCAGGTGATCGCCATCTGGCAATCTTTCTAGTCAACTTCTATCAAGCAAAGTCAATGAGGGAAGCTGGATTTCCTTAATGATGACATTATTCTCTTAACAACTACAGTGACTCACTTAACAACCATGGCAAGAAAAAAGGTTGCAAAATTGGGCATAACTCACTTTATAACCACTTTTGTAAGCCATGGAAATTCTGGTCCCAGTTATAGTCATAAATCAAGGAATGCCTTTGTTTCATAGATGGCATCTACCACCTGCTAGGTTAGCTAAAATGTTTAAAAATATGTCTAGCAAAAGTTGGAAATGTAACCAAAAAATGGGCACATTTTATCATTTGTAGTGGACTTGTGTCAAAGTAAAAAAAAAAAAAAAATTGGGCAAAGATACACAGGTAGCTAGAAAAGATGATAGGAAAACATGTAGATTTTTAACCTGGATTATTTATATTAGGTATAATATCAGAAAAACCTGGTAAGAAAAGTATGTATTTAATATTAAATGTCTTAACAGCAGCGAAGATTACTTTTTAGCACAACATTGGAAAAATGAAGATACACCACAAGATGAAGAAATAGTTAAGAAGATACTAGATTGTGCAGGGATGGATAGATTGACATTGAAAATTAAAGAGAAAGAGGATGTAGAATATTATCAAACATGGAATTTATTTTACCAATATTTGGAAAAAAGGGGTGGAAATTAAGAATGTAATTTGTATTGTTAAGTAAATTGTATACCCTGACCACACGATGTTTATTAAGCACTATAAATGTATTTAATAGAAAATCAATTTTAAAAAAAGAAAAAAGAAATGCCTGTATTTTCTTTGATCGCAATCTAACTCAGTAGACGTCAACTTTCAGTGGTGCTACCAGAAAACAATCAAGAAATGGAGACACAAAATGTCCTGCATAACAACCCAAGAAGTATGCAATCATTGTAAATTAGGGGTGTGGGGGGAATGGGGTATGTATGAGAAACAACCCCTCGGGCTGGTATTTCCATCTGCATTTTTTAAATTACCATTTCTCAACTTATATCAGAATCACGAACTGAGTATCGGCCCCAAATGTGAACAGTATTACATATCAGGAGCCTCAGATGTATACACAAGAGAGAGGATTCAGGAGGGTAACACAATTGAAGTCAGACCAGCTCATCTGGTCACTGTTCCATTCATAAAACAAGAACAATAGCAATGCTTTGTATGGAATTGTGTGGTTCAATGCATTTTGGATTCCGGTGAACATTCCCCGTGTTGCTTACAGCTCATTTGTCCCACGTTGCTGTGATTAGGTTCCTGCTTCCAAGGTGGTGTATCCGTTCCCCGCTAATCAGAGGCTGGAGAAAAAAAAAGGTTTGAGAAGCACAGACGCGCATCTGGCAAAGTGACCTCAGATTCCCGTTGTCCTTTGCAGCACATGGGAATTCTTTGTAGTTTCTCCGTACCGTAGTTGCAGAGTCCTTGATGGACAGCCGGTTAGCCACTTGAAAGCTGACCCTTGCATAATGTACAATAAAGAACCAGAGTTCAACATGCTCGCTATGGTACTTTTTTCTTTTTTTTTTATAAAAGAACCTGAGTTCAGAGAGACAGAGAGAGAGAAAGAGACCACATCTGCCATTCTCACACAGGGCCAGACTGCCCTAGAACTCTGCTCACTGATTCTGTAGCAGACACGTCTGGTTGAATGTCAGAGGTGATTAACAAGACAGAGGGTGTAAAAAAAAAAAAAAAGGAAACTCTTCTCCTAGTAGTAAGAAACACGGCATGGTTGAAGTACGACCAGAGATGTAAAAAAAATAAAATAATACACACACAAAAATGAGACAGGTCAAAGCAACCTTGTTTCCAGCAGTGTTATCAAACCCTGTTCTCGGATTCCTGGGTGTTAAAGCAGAGAAGAAAACAGTGGGGAAGCTTCCCATCAATTTGTAAGTAATTGCTTGAAAAAGAAATTTATTGGAAGTAAAGGAGTTTGAATCTGAAACCTTTTTTGACCTTGGCTTTCTGCAGTGTTCCAAATTAAATTAATTTGATTTAAAAAAAAAAAATAGCACACACATAGGAGTCATTTTAATCTCATAAAATAGGAACACACTCCATTGTATGCAGTACCCTAATAAGTTCCTTCGGCATTGTTCTTGCAGATTAGGAGTGTACTAATTCTGCCTGCACTATGAAGCGCTTGGATCAAAATTCACACACAAGTATGTGAACGAACAGCAAACCTCTCTTATCACCACCTGCAACATTTGTGCTCAATGGTGGTATTCAACCAGTAGTGGTGACCTGCAGGCCCCCACCCAACCACTCACCCCGACACTATGCCATCCTGTTTAACGTTTTCTAAGCTGCGTGCGTGTGAGCATAGCTCGCGCACAGAAGCCCACGATTTACATTTTCAGTGCGCGGCGAACTGGTGGTAAAATTATGTGAAACCCACTTCTGTTTGTGCTGATGTAGGATTGGCATTGCATCTCTTCGTATTTAGGACATTGGAACTGCTCAGGAACTGTTCTGCAACTTTCAGCCCAAGATAAAAAAAAAAGACCACAAAAAGAATTGTGGAGTGCTGAAGCTGCAAGACAGGCTATTTTACGTTGACAAGAACTTTCACTTGATCTTCCTCCTTGCAGGCATGTCCTGGGGTGGTGGGATTAAACGAAAATCGAGATGCCAATCACAGCCACACAGATGCAGCCTCCCTTTATGCAATGAAAAGGTCCAGAGTTTCCATTATGCAATCATGTCTTCCATCCCAACTCTTTCGACACCTGCGCTCCGAAGTCAAGGCGCACTGCCATTAAATGGTGCTTTTCCAACTGATTTCAGAAAACAAATGCAACGAGACAAAAATGAGGTTTGGGATGCAGGATTACCGGCTCAATGCAATTTATGTGTTCCTGAACAGCTCAGCGCAAAGGAACATAGGTCCTGCTATGACAACGCTAATAAAAATTAAATGAAGATTTCTTAATGAACATCATCATACAAAACTGATCCATCATCATTTTTAGATAATATAAGTGGTGTTTGGCTGCCCCCCTGTGTGTTATTTGAAGCAACTGCTCCTAAGAGACATGATAGGTAGTCATTTTCCTATAGTCACAACTGGGACCAGAATTTTGGTTGTTGGGTGAAGTGGCCATTATGTGAAACTCTCATATGATTACTTTGCTCAAAAACTACAATTCAGGCCTTATTGGTTGTGGTCATTAAACAATGTTGCAGATTATTAAAGGACAGTATCTAAAGTAAGGAGTGTGGGGGTGGGTTAGGGGAGACCTCGGAAGGGGACTCCACTTGTGAAGCCTATGCTGGGCCTTATGGTGCTATATCTCTGCTTTCTCCTAGGATTTTGGATTCCCTTCATCTCTGCGAGGTGGTTGAAAACGCTGCCTGCTGAAGAATTTCAGCTCTCCTCATTGCACAAAACTCCTTCAGCAGGGTGCAAGTATGCAGCTGAAATCTTCAGGATTTCAGTTCCCTTTCTTACCTTGTTGAAAGAGTTCAATGCCCTTCAGCAAGCTGTTCTTTCAGCCAGCCCCCACAGATGAGACAGAGTCCTCTCTCTTTCTCTCTCTATGTGGCAGCAGCTTGCAACCTGTGTGCCAGCTTTCCCTTGAGTTTCTGGAGAAAATGGAGGAAAGTTGCAAATGGCGATCACATGATTGCAAGGCACTTGGCAATTGGTCATAAAGGCAAACAGGTTGCCAAATACCCAGAACATGATCTCAACATTGTACAATTTCCAGAAGTGCTTTATAGGCCACAAAGCACCCTTTCCAAGGTTCTCATAATTCTGGACCATTGGTAAATGAGAAGGGATATCAAGGACTCCCTCTAGAATGGTGAGAGCATCTAAGAACTAGAAACTCCAATATTACTTCAATGACATCCAGGGCATAGGATAATGCATGATATGTTTCTAAAAACTGCTATCTCCTACTTACCTAAGGAGTTTCACATTATTGGCAGTCCTTTCCTTTCCTTTCCTTTCCTTTCCTTTCCTTTCCTTTCCTTTCCTTTCCTTTCCTTTCCTTTCCTTTCCTTTCCCCTTCGCTTCCCTTCCCTTCCCTTCCTTTCCCTCCCTTTCCCTTTCCCTTTCCCTTTTCTTTCCACAATAAATAATCATTAGTTCCTTAGATTTATTGGGTAATTAGATGCAATTTTAAACAATAAAACAATTTATGAAAAATACTGTTTTCTCTCTCTTTCTGTGTCTCTCTCATCTATCTCGCATCTACCCATCATCTCTATCTCTATATCTATCTGTCTGTCTGTCTGTCTATCTATCTATCTATCTATCTATCTATCTATCTATCTATCTATCTATCTATCTATCATCATCATCTATCTATATCTATCTATCATCTATCATCTATCATCTATCTATCATCTATCTATCTATCATCTATCATCTATCTATCTATCTATCTATCTATCTATCTATCTATCTATCTATCTATCTATCTATCTATCTACCATCTATTTATCATCTATCTATCTATCTATCTATCTATCTATCTATCTATCTATCATCTATCTATCTATATCTATCTATCATCTATCATCTGTCTATCATCTATCTATCTATCTATCTATCTATCTATCTATCTATCTATCTATCTATCTATCTATCTATCTATCTATCTCTACCTACCTACCTACCTACCTACCTACCTACCTACCTACCTACTTATCTGTTTATCTCTATCTATCATCTATCCATCTAATCTGCCATCTACCTATTTATCATCTATCACCTGTCTTCTGCCTTTCTATCTGTGGTACAGTTGTTTTTGCGGACAAAAGTGCGAATCCATGTCAGCCTTTATGCAGAATTCTTCTATCAGTTAACAATAAATAAATAATTCAACTTTCCTGCTTAATTGTTTTTAACAGTAACAGAGTTGGAAGGGACCTTGGAGGACATCTAATCTAACCCCCTTCTCACGCAGGACACCTGTACTAGGGATTCGAACCATCGAACTGCCAACCTTTCTGATCTACAAGCTCAGTGTCTTAGCCACTGAGTCACCTAGTCAGACGTATTTAATTGTATTAAAGTTCTTCTTAGTTAAAATAGTACTGATAAGAAGAAGAATGATGAAATGGCACTAGTGATGACACTGCAGGGGAAAAAATCAGAAGAATGGGAAATGGCAGCACTCTTACTTGATCCCAATATTGCCACTATTTCCATTTTGATCCAATTACTGGAGCATTTAGCTTAGCACACGGACTCTGTTTGTTCTTTGCCTGCCATTAAATATAAGTCTCATTAAGGTGAAATCTGATAAGTTCTGACTCCTCCAGATGAGAATTCTCTAGCTGTTGCTCTATAAAGCATCAGGTTGTAAAGCTTCAGCCAGATTTGAGAATATGCACTAGCATAAAAATAATATTTTAATGGTTTCTCTCATCAGCTGTCTGGGCGATTTAGAACTACATAAATCTTTGCCATCTTGGAAAAATTTAGCAACACAATGAAGAGAGAGAGAGAGAGAGAGAGAGAGAGAGAGAGAGAGAGAGAGACTCCACATCAATCTATTTGCTTCCAGATCTTCCCACAATCTTCCACAATTGCCTGTCCTTTTCTCAAGTAGCAATAGCTGGGTAGAGGCGGGGAGGGAGCCAATTCTGATGGGCCGCGTGGCTTTCTGCTTCATCGTAGCAGCAGCCTAAGCAACACCCAAGCTCCAGGCTTGGTGGAGCGCAAACTGTGGTCATCACCTGCTCCATAGCTCACAAGATGAGCTGCAGAACAGAGGAGCCCTTGGCTGCAAAGTTGCCTGGTGTTGTAGGCAGGGCTGGAGCTAGCAACAGTGTGCTTGAAACGTCTCCAGGCACCCGGAAAGACAGAACTCCCAGCCTTCGCTTGATCAGCTGATCCACGGACCGCGGTTAAGAGGCCCAGCAGCCATGAAGTGTCTGGGGAAGCGAAGGGCTGCCTCCTGTGCTGGCCACACTCACCCCCTTCACTAGGGCTTATTTTTGGGGTAGGGTGTATATTAGGCCCACCCAAAAAACCAGTCTAGGGCTTATTTTTGGGGTGGGTCATATTTTCAGGAAAACACGGTAGGAAATTAAGGGAAGGAAAAGGAGCGGGGAAAAGGGGGCGTGAGATATAAGGGGGGGAGAGAAAAAAAGGCATGATTTCTGGAGGCAAACTGTTCCACTGGTTAATTGTCCTCACTGTTAAGAAATTTCTCCTTCATTTCAGGTTGCTTCTTTCTTTGATTAGTTTCCAACCATTGTTTCTTGTCCTGCTCTTTGGTGCTTTGGAGAATAATTTGACCCTCTCTTCTTTGTGGCAGTCCCTCAAATACTGGAATACTGCTATCATGTTGCCCCTAATTCTTCTTTTCTTTAGACTAGCCAAACCCAAATCCTGTAGCCATTCTTTGATCATCTTAGTTGCTCTTCTCTGAACTTTTTCCAAAGTCTCAACATTTTTTGCAGTATGGTGAACAAAATTGGTTGCAGTACTCCAGGTGCGGTCTTACTAGGATAACTAGCCATTTCTATAATGACAAATCTTTCTGATCAACAAAAGCAAACTCGAAGTTTCATTTTTGGTCTCATCACAAGCACAAAATCCAGAAGTGATATCCAAATGAAAATGTATTTTCCTCTTTGAATAAAATAACCAATTTAACCATTCCTGCTTTATCTTCTTTGCTATGGAATAGTATGTATTTCTATTTGCACCTAATAAACTTTGTGAACTGTCACCATTTTTATTAACAAGGTTCATTGTATTCTTTCAAATTCTTTAACCTTACTTAGGGTGGGGCACCTCTTCTTTTTCACCCTTTTTTTAAAGGTCTAACATTTTTTAAAACCCTTTTTAAAGTCAAAACTTTCTAGTGCATCTTTTTCTTTGACTTCTTGACATACACTTTACGCTTCAGTATTGCATTTAGATCCCTCCTCCAAACTACCCTGATAGAATAATTTTTTTTTGTTTTATAAACATCCTTTTTAACACAAAGTGTTTTTTCTTTAAACTGGTACATTGTTTTCTTTACCTTTCTCTTAATAGAGCTACTCTCAAATACATTTTCAATAACATTTGCCTACTTTAAGAATTACCATCTATGAGAATTACCATTATAGGATGGAAATATAAGGTTTTTTACAATATATTTTACTGGAGACTAGTTGAAGCATTTTCTCATTGTGGTAATATATGTAAGGGTTGGAGTTGCGATGGCTAATTGTTACTAGGTTTTGACTGGAATAAAGAAGATCTGCTTATTGCTGAAGAATGGACAGGAATGAAGTGGGACTAACTACCTTCAAGCAAGAACAGTTATATTTAGATATAAACAAGGTGAGTTAAAGTGCAAGAGGGAGATAAATCTATAGATAGTTAGTGTGTGGGTTTTTTTGTGTGTTTATCAAATGTTTTACCCTGTATTTGCTCTGGGAAGTCGGGGAGGGGGGTTTGGGATAGGAGGGGAGAGGCAGGAGAAAATTTTTTTAAAACTTTTTCAAGCTTTGATGTATTAGATGCTATATTTTGATGATTGACTAGGTTTTGTTTATATGCCTATATGTTTGCATGTCGATTATGAAATAAAATTTGTTAATATAAAAAAAGAAAAAAGAAAAAAAAGAATTACCATCTATTTCCTGTGCTCAATTTGGCATTGTAGTCCGGGACTGGGCTCTTGTGGATCTTTACGCCTTGTTTGCTAATAGATTTTCCACCAGGATTAGAAGGAGTGGTGGGATTCAGACAGTTCTCACTACTTCGGGAGAACCGGTTATTAACTTTCTGAGCAGCTTGGCAAACTAGTTGTTGGAAGATAAGATAAGATAAGATAATTTTATTTCTATACTGCCCTTCTCCTGAAGGACTCAGGGCGGTATACAGCCAGAATAAAAACACAGAATATACAGACATCATAAATTTAAAATTTAAAAATTATTAAACAATTTTGGCCAAATTTAAAACCCAAAAATTAAAACTCCAGATTAAAATTCTTTTACATAGACAGCCCCGCCTGTCAGAACAGCAGGATCTTGAGGGCACAACGAAAAGCACGGAGGTCAGAGATCTTGCATATTTCCAGGGGCAGTTTGTTCTAAAGGGCAGGAGCTCTGACAGAGAAGGCTCTCCCCCTGGGTGTCGCCAGTCGACATAATTTGGCCGACGGCACCCTGAGGAGTCCCCCTCTGTGGGAGCGAACTGGCCGGTGGAGGCTATCGGTGGCAGAAGGCGGTCTCGCAAGAAATCATTAGGGCAGAGAACCGGTCGTTAAATTACTTGAATCCCACCACTGATTAGAAGTATCACAAAACAATAACACTGGTTAATTTTTCCAGAAAAAGAAGCTCTCTGGAGGCAGTTGAATGGCTTTTCTCAACAGCTGCATGGAGTAGGGCCAGTGGTGAAGAATGTAGGGTGAGGTACCTCACATAGATGTGGAGGGCTCCATGTACAGGTAGACCTTGACTTACAGCAGTTCATTTACTGACTGTTCAAACTTACAATGGCACTGAAAAATGTGACTGACTGATGGCCATTTTTCACAGTTACGACCTTTGCAGCACCCCTATGATCATGTGATCAAAATTCAGATGCTTGGCAGCTGGTTCATATGTATGTCCGTTGCTGTACCCCAAGGTCCTCTTGCTGCAACCTTCTGACAAGCAAAGTCAATGGGGAAGCCAGATTCACTTAATAACCGGGTTACTAACTTATCAACTGCAGTGATTCACTTAACAAGAGTGGCAAGAAAGGTTGTAAAAGAGGGCAAAGCTCACTTAACTCTGTTGGAGTCCCAAGCCAACTGGCAGAGCCAAGTCTTTAAGCTCTTATGGAAGATAAAAAGGATTGAAGCTGACCTCATTCCTGGGGGTAAGATGTTCCAAAGGGCCCATTATCCAATTTCAAAAAGAAATATTAAAATGCAAGCTACCATAAAAGGGAAAAGGGTCAAAGGCCTTCATCCGATCAGTTTATTGCTGACTTGTTCTTCTTTCTAGAGCCCTCCCACAGCATCAGATACTATGTCAAGAACAACTTTCTTTTATTGATTTACTGAAAATATATCTAGGTTATCTTAAAAGCTCCAAACTCTCCCAAGGCAACAGAGAGATATACAAAAGAAATTAAACATACGTTAAACTTTGTAGGGAAACATAATAGCATCCTTTAAAACACCTCTTCAAAAACAGTAAAATCAACTCTAGTTCCCACAAGGAATCTGGGTGCAGCAACAGGGCAGCTTCAAAGGAAGCTGAGAGATGCAAACAAATTGAAATGGGAGGGGGAGTTATTAGGAAGGGACCTCACAAGCTTTGATTCATGCACAGATGTTTGGCTAAACCGTGAGCTCTGAGCTTGCACTTTGTCTTCCAATTTCTCACACCAGCAGAAAGTGAAATAGAAGTAGGGATTTCTCTGTTAGAATCTCTTCTCCACAAAGACTCAAACAGGGCCAAGAAAAGACACCTCAAGAGCTTGGATGAGATTTTAATTAGTTCTGTTACATTTTGACGCGTTGTTGTTGTTGACTTTGCAGCTACTTGAGGTGCTGATTGAATTGTTTAAATGCCTGCTATTCATTCTGATAGGTCTTCTGAAGCTGGACCATAGTGTTGTGTATGTGTGTGTGTCTGTATTTGTGTCCAAAAGCGATAGACTTTTACCCCCAATATACATAGAGCACACCAAAAGAGGTGATCTTTGGAAATTTAGCTCACTTTAAACCGCCAGGGCTGAGAACAAGTTTTTGAGCTTAACGAAGTCGAAAATCCCATAAAGAAGCAAGAAAGAATCAAGAAAATTGACCAGCAGAAAACAGAGGCTGAACAAACCACAGCCAATATGAGAAGTTGACCTGGTGTTACAGTTCACAGCAATCAATGCAAGTTTCATCAAAAGCAGGAAATCGGTATTAAGGAACACTGAAGTCTTTTCAATAGCTCATTTGAGAGCCAAACTAAATGTAAAGCTAATTATATAAATATTATGAATATGATTGCTTTTTTAAAAAAAAAACTGTAAATAGCAGCGGGTGGGGAAGAAAATCATAGGTTGTAAGGAAAAGAAAATTGACTTAATAAGATCGCCTTGGCCTTGTAGAAAATTGCACCTTAAAACTCCTATTGGAAGAAGAAATCCCTCTTTGGCCCTTCATCCAAGCATGGGGAGTTTGGACTATCCTGGGATTGTTATCCACATTTGACATTCATGTCATATTAGACCTGAATCCAAGAGACAAAAAGATGTCTAACAGGGGAAAAAAAATGGTCCATTCATAAATGTTACCAGAGTTACATCAGAAAAAAATTCATCAGATAAATTCAAGAAAAATAATACTGGCATCACTTTTTTTTTTGATGGCCAAGTTCAAGTGAAAATGATTTGAGGTTACACAATAATTGAATGACATGTGGCTATTCATTTCTGGAGAACAAATTCGTAATTTGCTCACTCTTACCTAATAAATTTCAGCAAGTTTTCCCCATCTTTGTTTCATCTACAAATTGTCTAAGCATCTCTCAACCATCTTTTAGTTTGTAGCTCACACCGAGCCAAATGATTATCTTCTTATCAAATATACTATTTTTGGGAAGGAGGGAATTTTGGTCAAAAAAATCATGGTGTGTTTACACACACCCTACAAGATCAAGAAAAGTTTACACACACCCTACAAGATCAAGAAAAATGAAGATTTCAACACAATCAACATTTTCTCACAATTAAGTTGGATGAATTATTTTTGGCAGAGTTCTGTATGGTACAGTTAAAGTAAAGTATGCTGTATAAAAATTGTATTATCTATAATTGTTTACCCCCAAAACTTTAACCTAAGACTGTCTACTATTGACCTCACCCCATTCCTAAGACGTCTGTAAGGGGCGTGCATAAGAGCACCAGCGTACCTACCCTCCCTGTCCTAATGTTCCCTTTAATTGTATTCATTTTATGTATTCAACTCATGCTTATACTTATATATATTATCTAATATGTACTCGACAAAATAAAATAAATAAATAAATCCTCTCTTTTCCATCCTGCCTGATTTTGTTCCCCTCCCTTCTTGGTTCAGAGAAAGAAAATAGTGTCATCTTTTACAAACACTAGTTTCAATATTCTTAACTAGACAATTTACTGAGTATTTCAGAAGCTGTTACTTCCCATGCTTCCTCGTGCTGCACAGATTCTTCTAAACCTATGGAAACACGGCGTGGAAAGTAAGCATTCTCTTTCATGTCACTGTAGATGGATATCTTCCTTAGAAACTCTTGCATTTCTGAGCAATGGCTTCAGCATTGCTAATACAGATTAAAACTTCTGTTTTGTTAAGGCTCTGTCAGATGTCCTGTCAACTCCTGAGCTCAAATCAAGCACCAGCGTATATCACCAGAGACCTGATATATTCCTTGAATTGGGAAGGAGGGGAGGGAGGGGAGAAACAATCTCAAGAAAAAGCATTGAAATGGGGGGAACGGGTACAACTGATGTGAATTATACAAAATAAAGCAAACTGGCTTGAGACAGAAGATTGATTTGTTTTGGTCTTCAAGAGAACTGAAAATCAATGCAGTGATTCAGCAGGAAAAAATCCCTGCGTGAACTGAGAATCATTGGTGTGGTTGCATATTCAGAACTTGGCAAAGAATCCTAGAGTCTGAAGAGACCTCTAGAATATCAACTCCAGCCTGCTGCTCAATGTAGGCATCCAAATTAAAGCAGCCCTAAAGGATGTTTACCCAGCCATTTATAACATTCCCAGTTTATTAAGGTTTTTACCTAATCAATCAATCAATCAATCAGATTAGATGATTCTGGCAAGACTAATTCTTGAAAAATCTATGTTATCTTTTGATAATGCTGATTTCGAACATGCCAAAATCCCAAGGTAATGATGGCCTAGGTTAACCAGTTCATGCTTTTCTGAATCTTCTTTTTCATCTGCTCAGAGATGGGAACAATATTTGATTGCCTCCAATCATTTCATATGTAAAATTTCAGCCGAATCATCAGCATTTTCCTTCAATACTCCAACATGCAACTTTTCTGGTCCTGGAGATTTAAATTTACTTAAAATTACATACAGTAGATATTCCATAACTCTAATTCCATCAGGCAGGGGCAGTGGTGAAATCTAAAAATTTTACTACCAGTTCTGTGGACGTTGCTTGGTGGGCATGATGTGGCTTGGTGGGCGTGGCTTGGTGGGCATGGCAGGGGAAGGATATTGCAAAATCTTCATTCCATGGGAAGGATATTGCAAAATATCCTTCCAATATCCATGGGAAGGATATTGCAAAATCTCCATTCCCACCCCACTTGGGGCCAGCCAGAGGTGGTATTTGCTGGTTCTCTGAACTAGTCAAAATTTCAGCTACTGGTTCTCCAGAACCTGTCAGAACCTGCTGGATTTCTTCTCTGGGCAGGGGTCCTTAGTACTCTCTGACTTTGGCTGTTTTCTTGCTGACATTTCATATCCACACTAGGTATCATCATCAGTGATGATAGGGAGTGGGGTTTGCTTTTATTTTATATTCTAGTAGCTTGCCCTGACAGTGTTGGTGAAAATGGTCTTGAGGATTCTTTGATCGGTGTATTTACTCTTAGCTTGTTTGGCAACAAGTAATCAGTTCCTTGATTGGGGTATTGTTTACTTCTTGATTGTTCGTCTGATGTTAATCTTGGTGTTAATCTCTGATCATCTTTGTAACAACGCAAAGATCACTGTGTTTTGAAAGGAGTGACATGGACAAGAAGAAGGTGTACAGTCCTCATAAACAAATGTACACCTCTTAATTTTCCTATGCTGTGATGTATAGAATAATAAAATTAAGTGATAAATACTGCACTGCGAGCTTTCTGTACTCTACTTCTACACACTTGAGCTTATGAGGATTTACCATAGGGCTGATGATTTGTCAGAAGGTAGTGCTTTGTGGGAAATATGGAGCTAAGAAATGGAAAAGGGTGAAGCATCTCTTCCTTCGTGTTAGTCGATGAGATCACAGATGTTCCAAGGTAGAGAAGGCTGGAGTTGATTATAACCATACCCAAGGGATATGCTCATGGAACACTTTGGTTGTATATTATCAATCTCGGCTTTTCTCTCTGTTTGAAAGAACATTTCCCTTCTGAACTCTTAGGGACTATGCGGATAGATTACTGACATAAATAACAATGCATTTATTTGATTGCTTTTAAAAAAATCTGTGCAACAAATCTGTGGAGGTAATTTTATGCATGTAGCTGTTTTGAAGCATCAAACTTCTGTTTGGGTCTATTCGTGCAAGCTGCCCAAACCATAAACATATCCACTCTCAGCTTCGTCAACTTTGACATTTCTATAGAAGTAGAGATAGATTCACAAGATCTTTGTCAGCTGAAATTTCTGCAGAGTGGCAGCTCTCATCACATGCAAGCAACATCTGCCAATCAACACGGAAACTTGCATGTGACCCTCACATTGGGAAGTGCTCATGTGAATCCAGCCTTAGTAAAATAGTCTACATGTTGTCGGTTCCATTAATGCAATTGCTCGCTAGTCCAGCGTTTAATGTTCTGGTGGTGTGTGAAGGACATATCTCCACAAATCAGAACTTTATTCCAAAGCACTGGAAGCCCACTCTGATTCCAGAATTTATTTTGGTGTATGTTTTTGATTTTGCACAACTACCCACTTTATATTCACATCATAGATCAGAGGGGCAGCATGACAATGTAGATTGTTCACAAAATATTGTGGCCTACTTAGATAGCAAACAACAACAACCAAAGAATTAAATCTGACATATGTTTTACCATCTATATTTTCCCTCTCGTCACTCTCTTATTTAGCTTCCTTTTGATCAATGGAAGAGAACTGAGATATATTTTTAATTAAAACATCACTATTATGGTTTTTCACAGTGCCAGCTCTCACCTTTATTTAACATCATATATTCAGCTGCAGCTGCTAATAAGTGACATTCTTTTATAGCTGTCAGAATATTTACAGAAAGTTATAGGAAAAGCTTCCTTTGATTGCCTTAAACGGCCATACATCCAATATCTCTTAAGATAATGGTTTGCAGCTTAGAACCACACTTCTCATCACTTCTCTCTGTTATTGTTAGTTCCCTTTTAATTCTAAAGAACTTCCTTAATCCAACAATTGATGGAATTCCTCCCTGAAACTGTTTTAAATTCCCAGTGTATTGTTTCAGATCATTCCAGACATTCCAGTTTCTGAATAGAAGGACTTTTTATTTTGGGATCAAAAGTGCCTCTCCAGCACTAATTCCATATGTAATTTATTTAGTGAGTCTTACAGTCTTACCTGTCATTTTCATAGATGTTTTTGCATGCCCCAATAAGAATGTGATTCATTTTCACAATATTAATAAACCTGTTCCAAAGCTCATATTTAGGGTTTGGCAAAATATAAGCTGCCAAAAAAGATAGCAGACTTACGGACTGAACTTTAATGAGCTAAGTTAAAAAAGTCTACATTTTCAATATGTTTCTGGACTTGCATGTATAGTTTTTAGTGGGAATGACAGCACATGACTATATATTCATGGTATTTGCATAATGATGTCATCCTACATGATGATGTCATCATTTTGGTATCATCTTTTATTTGTTACAGAAGCTGCTGCAATGTTTGGAGCTTCCTGAGTTTATTTATCCGCAAAAAATCTACCATAATAAATCATCATGAGAGGCAGTTATGTTGGAACAGCTTATCTACCCTGTTTCCCCTAAAATAAGACCTCCCCAAATAATAAGCCCAATCAGGCTTTTGAGTGCATGTGCTAAAATAAGCCCCCGCCCACACACAATAAGTCCTCCCAAAAAATATTTAAACGCATGCGCAGCCAGTCCCTGCCATTTCCTCTGGTTAGGGTTAGGGAGACAGAGGTGGAAATCGGGTAAGATGGCAAGAAGTGCCCCATCTTGTTCCACACACCCCAAAATAATAAGACCTTCCCTGAAAATAAGGCCAAGCACTTATTTCAGGGTTCAAAAAAAATATAGGGCAGGGTCTTATTTCTGGGGAAACACAGTACTATATAAATATGGTTAACTATGCCCTTTGTATGATATGAACCATTGATTCCTTAATGGCAAATCCAAATCTAATATATGGCTAGGCAGTATGGAATATATATGCAACCTCTGGCCATTTGTCCACTCAACTCCCAGAATCTGGACACAATTGTCCCCATTGGAGCTTACAATGGACAATGGATGGTTATAGCTACTTGAAGAGGGAAAGTGATAGTCCAAGACAGGTGTGATGGTTCTGAGTAATGCTCCCAACCAATTCAAGCCTCTGAGGCCTTGGGTTCCTCAAAAATCTGGTTTATTGGATACATCATATCGGCACAGTCAAAGGTGAAACCAACACTGAATAATTTTTGAGTTATGGGTGTAATTAAAGAATAGATACTGTCCACCCCCTCGTGTCAGAGAAGTGGTGGAATTCAATTTTTTTTACTATCGGTTCTGTGGGCGTGGCTTGGTGGGCATGGCAGGGAAAGGATACTGCAAAATCTCCATTCCCTCCCCACTCCTGGGGAAAGGATATTGCAAAATCTCCATTCCCACCCCACTCTGGAGCCAGCCAGAGGTGATATTTGCCGGTTCTCCGAACTACTCAACATTTCTGCTTCCGGTTCTCCAGAACCTGTCAGAATCTGCTGAATAGCACCCCTGTGTCAGAGGTTACATTAGCCAACCAAGCAGATGATGAATGTCTCAGCACTCCCTCCTGCTTTTGTTAGAGCATGCTGATTTGGCCTTGGTTCTCAGGAGCCCTATCGTTGTTATGTCTGGCACATTGGAAAAAAACATTCTACATTCCATTAATCCCCCTGCACCCCATATGTATGGCAACTAAGAAACGAAGCAAGAAAAATGTGGCTTCAGCTACAGTCATTTTGAGAGTTGACAACAGGATTACTAGATAGAAGCGGGAGTAAGTACTTCTCCTGCCTCTTTCAAACAGACTGCTTGGCTTCACTGCTTTCCGATTACCATTAGCTGTTAGAAAGAGCTGCCACTATTGTGTAAACAGGACATTGTGAAAAAGGCACCTTTCCTGCTCCCAGTAATCCTGGGGGGAATGTACGTATCTGTGTGAGACATGCGTCTCCTGAACCTCAACTCAGCATAGGTACTATAAACTCCCAGTGATTTTCTTTTTCTTTTCTGTCTTCCAATTTCTGATACGACTTGAGTGAAAACCAAGGAATTGGATTTTTCTGCAGTAGCAATGTGCAATTGGAAAACAGGAACAGTTTCTGGATTGGGCCAAAGACAGAAAATAGTCCATAGTTCTGTTTTCGAATGGGATTAGGTCAACCTTGCTGGAAAATCGGTAAGCAAAATATGTATTGCATTGGACAACAATGTGGTTTAGTTGTTGCTAAATGAAGATTTATATATATATATATATACACATATATCTGTTTTCTGAGGTTTTCGCGGGTGTTTGTATGTAGGTCTTTGGTTATTCGGGTCTTCTCCCGCATAAAATTGGAAGTGTCTTGGTGACGTTTCGATGAAGTCTCATTCGTCATCTTCAGGCTGGTGTTCTCGGCTTCGTGCTTCCAGGAGCAATGTGAACATTGCTGAAGATGACGAATGAGACTTCATCGAAACGTCGCCAAGGCACTTCCAATTTTATGCGGGAGAAGACCCGAATAACCAAAGACCTACATATATACATATAGTATATACAAAAGCTTTTTCCCCGGGTGATATTTTTATTGGGTGTCTGCTGATTTTTTCAGTCTTTTACCTCTTCTTTTTCACAGCGTGCTGCTTTCGCTTTAAAATGTAAAATGTGTTTTAATATATTTTAACGTTTATATACTTCCTCTATAAGTTGCCTTGTACCACATTGTATGGAAAGGGATAAAAAAGCTATTAAACAAATGTAACCAGATTCTGCTGAAGCCAGTAGAGCAAGTCAGATTGTCAATAACTTAAGCCTCTTGCTTTCATCATGATACGCCGAGCAATTCAAGGGATGTTTACTTAGAAGTAGATCCCACTGTGTTCATTAACACTCTTGAGCCATGGCAAAGTGCGCAGTCTTAACTCTTAGCTGAAGCTGGAATGAAATCTGTGGCTTTCAATATGTTATTTTATTTAAACAAGTGAATGGTCAGCTTCCACAGAGCCATCTCTAAAAATCTTAACCATTAGCACATCTATTTTCTTATTTCACATCTTATTTATTTAAGGATAAATAAGTAGAAATAAACAAGTGAATAAATAGGTGAAATATATAGTATTCGGCTCTCAGGACTAGGACGTGTTCACACTAAAAATCTTGTTAAGTGTCAATTGGATTTTGTAGGGTTTTTTCCTTCTTTTGTTACTCTACTGTAAAATCTGGGTTGGTCTATCTGGGCTTGCTTCTGGGATCCTAAAATCCTTATTTGTATCAAGGACAGGATTTGCACAATATAGCTTTGCTTTGCCATCTGTTTTGCAGTATAGCTGGGAATGTTCTGCATTCTCTGCCTCAGGCCATTGATATACAACTGGCTCTGATTTAGAAACATAAATGTCACCTACAGCCATTGGTGGTAGCTCTTTCTATAGAGCAGGAATGGACAAGAAGCAGACTAAGTGCTTCTCAGCCCAATTCTGGGGAGTCCAGAACTTCCTAGAAACACAATAATGACAAATGCACAGTTTAAACCCATCTGTCTCTTTCTCTATCAACTCTGTCTTTATCTTTCTATTATCTCTTTTTCCCATCTATCCATCATCTATTGATCTATAATCTATCTATCTCTCAATTGCTATCTATCATCTCTCTCTTTCTCCCCCCTTACCTATCTATCAATATCTATCCATCCATCCATCTGTCATAAATCGTCTACCACCTATCTCCTACTCATAAACTCCTTTTTTAATGAAAAACCTTTGTCCCTCTTATGATTATTTTATTATGTCACTGCTATAATTAAAAGCCTATGTCCACAAATAGTATTCAACCCTACCACAGAAATCCAGAACCAGACATTAATGTTGGTTCCAACAAAGCTCTTGATTAGAAGAATAGCTGATTTTTATGAAGTGGTGTCAGCAGATCAATCTATAATTGCTTCTAGAGTGCTTCTATAATATACAAGATTCCCAAATCTATTGTTCTCCACCAGGCAAAGTATTTACTTAGGTGTTTGACCCACATCATTCACAAAAACTCTAAACCATATATACTTCCTCATCCTCCTTCTATCTCCACTGTGTGGAAGAAAACCATTCTCTATATAACAATACCAAAAAATGTTTTTTATTTTAATAATTACTGCCATTAATATTCTGTAGCATGAGCAAGGCAAAACAACTGAAGCAATAGTATGTATCAGATCTCTTCCTGATAATGAAATAGAAAGTGGAATAAAAGATTCCCTTGACTTTTCTTAGACATGTTAGCTATTTTTATTCCATGGGAGAAAAACCATCCACCTTATCTAAAATAGCTGATGATGATAGAGGCCATTTTTAAACATCAGGGCTCTCTCTGGGTTTTTTTGCTTCTTTTTTCCTCTTTAGTCTCAGGTAAAGTTTACAATTTGGGAAATAATGTGGGAGGTTTTCCACCTGAGCTTTTTGACAAGGGCAGAGGCGTATAGATTTATCCAGACCTTTAAAGGTGCCAGTAAGAACATTTAGAGTTTTTATCACAGAAAACTCTTGTCTCATAAAAAGGATTAAATAAGGGCATAATGCTAGGAGCCAAAGTAGACTTTCCAATTCTGTCAGGTCTCCTTATGTAATCTAACAGCATGCTGGAGGTGTACCAAAAAGGCTATTGAAGAGATTATAACAGGGAATAGAGGGTGGGCGATAGATGGAGCAAGGGATAAAAGTAGACATGAAGGGAGGCAGACTGGGCTGATCAAGATGTTTAATGGGAAAGCACACGCTTGTAGAACTGTGCCTTACCTATAGTATGGAGGAGACTTCCTCAGCCTCAACAATTTCAAGATGTGTAGATTTCAGTTTCCAGAATTTCCCAGTTATCATGCTGGCTGGGGAATTCTGGGAGCTGAAGTTCATGCATCTTGAAATTGCTGAGGTTGAGAAAGACTGGCATGAAGGATGGAAGAAATATTGAGTGTGTGAATCTTTGATGATCTGTGGCAGAGCTGCCGAAACCTTAAATTATTACACCAATAACCGAGTTTCCAGTGCTGTGAGTGGTTAAAAAGGAAATCACCATGTAAGCTACTCTAGAGGTGAACAGCAGGCAGAGCTGGGGTGGTGGTGGAGTTAAAAGCATCATAAATCTAGAGTCCTTGTGTTGCCACAAGAGATCCAAGTCCAGCTCCCCTTGAATTCTGTTGATCTTTATCTGGTGCCAATTTAATGCTGACAGTTAATTAACTAGATTCTTGGGTATAGGATTGAATAAATCTTCTAGGCTGCAACTTTATGAATGGTCCCAGTTCTTTTCCCCTGATTCATCCCCAACAATACTTGTCATTTGCTATTGTAGACCAAGAGGAGTGGCATCTGTGTCTCCAGGTCTGCTATCTGTTTGCTCCCCACAAGGTAGAATTAAAAATCTTCTATGAATGTCTACCCAAATTCCTTAGGATGTCAGAGAAGCATTAAATCATTCATCTCTATTATTATAATGAATATACCACATTCATTACTCATTGTATTTACCTTTTGATAAATGACAATTGAACCTAGTGGCTGTCCTGCCCCAGCTCCGGATTCCCAAGGATTGTGACACACACCAACGGCCCTTATCAAAGTTATAACATACCAAGAATAAACAAAGTCCGGCAAAGGTTGGCAACCAGAAGACAAGATACAATAAGACACTCACTCTTCAAAAATGCTCTTTAATAATTACACGTTGTTTCCAGCAAAAAATTACTAACTGCGTGTGACTTAAATAGGCTAAGGGAGTGACCAATTATCCTCAAACCTTACTCTCAAGGAGACCTCCTCCTCCTGAGTAGCCACTCCTGCCTTTTGGCAGCCCTGCGTGTTCGAGCATTGAGGAGAGGCTCCTCCACTTCGCTCTCTCTTCGCTTTCTTTGAAGGAGCCTCTGGAGGTTCTGAAGGCCCAGGCTGAGTCTCTGCCTCTGGCACCACATCCTCTTCAGCCTCCTCGCTGTCCAACGTGAGCGCAGGCTGCTGGCGTGACCCCACACCAGCGTCCTCATTGTTGGGATCAGCCACGATCCGCGCAGGCCACTGGCCGGCCACAACAGTGGCCAACATTTAGATATCATTTGTTCCACAGCATGTCTTAGATCTGATGTCTATAATGCATTGCCCATAGAGTAACTTTGCCTTTCCCTAAAATTGCATAGAATTCTATTTTATATAAGGAAATGACCTCAACCAGTCAATGGTTCAAATTCACTACCTTGCTAGAATCAGGTACCTTCCAAATGGATGGCAGCTTCTTTCAGCTAGCTAAATACAAAGCATTTTAGGAATTGTAGCTCCAAATATATGAAAGATTATTAGCGCCTCTGCCTTAGAGTATTCCTCTGAAGATTTGTAGTATTCAGGGTTTCTATTACAGTAATTAAGAGTATCTTGATGGAAAGGTATCCCAGAAGACAAAAAGCTTAAAAACTATGCAAGTACGTGTTACAAGACCACTATTTACATATGTGGTTGCACATGGAACCTAACCAAAATTGCACACCATGTATTTTTCAGGGATCTCAGTATCAGTGAAATCTTTGGTATTGTGTGGCCAAAGCACTGTTACACAGTATAACCGAACAATACCAAAAAGTGTAACCAATATCTTTAAATCTCACCAGTTCTTTTTCTTCTTAATATTATGTTATTGCAACATATTTTGTGAATCTGGTTTCTACCTCATTTGCTCGAACATAAAATAAGTGGGAAGTTCTTCAGTCAATAATAAGCATAAGAACTAGTTATTAAAGGGATAACATGTGAAGTTTTTCATAAGCTCTGCCAGAAAGAGCAAATCTATTTCTTAGGTAAGAATCCAAGATAATCCTGCACGACTCTATCATGTGCTATTTATTGTAGGACTCAAGACAAAATTTTTGTTTGAATCATGTTCTTTCCTTTACTTGAAATAATTCAATTCAATTTAGTAGAAATGCAAAATTGAGTCATAAGGAAATGATATCAGCCGTGGTGGTGCAGTGGTTAGAATGCAGTACTGCAGGCTACTTCTGCCGACTGCCGGCTGCCTGCAATATGGCAGATCGAATTTCACCAGGCTCAAAGTTGACTCAGCCTTCCATTCTTCTGAGGTGGGTAAAATGGGGACCCAGATTGTTGGGGGCAATATGCTGATTCTGTAAACCTTTTAGAGAGGGCTGTAAGGCACTGTGAAGTGGTATATAAGTCTAAGTGCTATTGCTATATTATTCTAAAAATCTGTTTTCCTTCATGCATTTGATTCCGTCCCCAAAGTCAAGCAGGACCTCATAATAAAAGCAAAGCTTGGGATGGTCAGCACCGGCAATAAAGAAGTATTTTGAAGGTCTCAGATTAGATATTTTTCTTACTAAACATGTGTTAATAAAAATGACATGTTGCCCAGTTCAAATGTTAATTTATATTGCTAGTCCATGTATAAAATGCCATGTGCTAAATAATAAAT
The DNA here is from genome assembly GCA_030761175.1 of Masticophis lateralis. Classification (NCBI taxonomy): domain Eukaryota; kingdom Metazoa; phylum Chordata; class Lepidosauria; order Squamata; family Colubridae; genus Masticophis; species Masticophis lateralis. The sequence continues at coordinate 130,036,400 of JAUDYJ010000003.1, forward strand.
ACCCTGCCTTGTTTTTCCCCCTGTATTTTCTTGACCCTTGAAGAATATCACTGCATGGTTTTGTAGGAAGCTTAAGCAAAGGAAACTTTACTCCTTTGGAAATATTAAGACCCTTTGGAGTGACATTGTTTGCATGGCATTTCCCAAGTCCCCTTCAGGATTTAAAGTATAACTTTAAATACAAATTTAAGAGAAAAATATTTTTTTAAAGAAACAGCAAAACAATGCTTAGAGTGTTTATTCTGGAAAGTGAAAAACATACTAAGGGTCCTAATAAACTATACATGCATACACATATATATTTATACACACACACACTAATAAAAGTCCTAAAATGTTAAAGCTATACAATAGAAATGCTAAGAACAGTAACTAACCGAATATCCGAGAGAAAAGATGGAATCATTGATGAGCTAACAGTTTTCTTAAACAATTGTCTTAAGTAATTTTCAGAAGTGAATAGGATAGCAGCTGATTGAAGTTGAGGAGCAAAACATTCTTTAATTCTAGTTCTCTGATAGAAAACTATCTGCATTCCTCTATCCTCCTTACTTTATGGAAACGGGAAACAAGTTGCTGGTTCTCCTAGGAGCTCCACATTGAATGGGTTGGATGGAGAAGGTAAATTCAGAGGTACGGAGAGCTAACACACATGTGTCTAAATGTCAAAATCAGCTCATTGAGTTGCACCTCAAAGTTCAGAGGAAACCTGTGCAAAGTCTGGAACTCATCTGTGAGATGCTTGTGTCAGCAATGTGTGTTCAAAAGACAAGCCACTGTATTCTGGACTAATTGTAGCTTCCCAGAGGCAGTCCAAAAAGCTTGCATTAGAGTAATCTAGATGGGTGATAATAAGAACATGAACCACTGTTGCAAAAGTCACCTGTTCCAAATAAAGATAAAACTGGGGCACTAGCTGAAGGCCGGCCAAAGCTCTCCCTGGTCATAGTTTCCATTTGTCCACCTAGCAGTAGCTGCAAATGGAGCAGAAGCTGTAAATTAGAAGCAGCCCAATAGAATCAAGAGATACAATTAGTGAGGTCAGGAATCTGCAGTGGACAGGCAATAACTTCATTTTGCTATAATTCAACCTCAGTCTGTTTTGCCTCATCCAAACTCTCACAGCTTGCAAATATCAGGTCAAGACTTTGGCAGTGTCTCTTGCTGCAGACAAGCTATTTAGTCTCAATCACAATGTCCAGGCTCCCAATCTCACACATAAGCTACTTGGAAAGATTTCACAAACAGGAGGATTTCAACTAGATCATGCACATGATTTTCTCTAGAACTTGACAATGAACCATATTGTAAGAGTAAAGGGGACTGAAGCAGGATGATGAGCAAAACTTTGCCAGGAAGTTTCCCACAGAGAAGCTTTCTCTGAGTGTCTTCTAGAGGTATTAAAAGTATTTTCACTCCAAACTAGTAATTTTCAAGCTAATTGGCAGTGATAAGAGGCATTAACTTATACCCAATGTATCCACAGGGCACACGGTTAATCAGAGGAATGCAATCTGTGCACATGCACCATATTTTGTGTATGGGTCTTTGTAACAGGTACATCCTCTCTAACACATGGCCTCTACTGCCATAGAAATCAGAGTTAGTTATCTTTACAAACTGAATGAGTGAACCTTCTTTAACACGGCTCATTGGAGGACTGCAATCCTTTTAGTTCTATGAAAAATATATATTCCTAGCTATTGTAGAAGAGCAGGCTGAGCCTGTGGGGTGGAGTCAAGAGAGGACTAAGCCTAGAGTTCTTACATAGCCATAAATACTCCAAGTCCAATCCCTCTTGAATTCTTGTCTAACACCAATTTAGTGCAATTAGTTGACTGGATTTTTTAATACAAGCTTGAGCAATAAATCTTCTGATCTAGAAATTACATGTTAGCCAGATTCTTTACACCTGACACATATATCATTTTTTGGTGTAACTACTTTCGTTAAAGTTTTACCAAGAGATATAGAATATATCATATTTAGCATAGGTATTCCATAAGACAAGTGTGCATTTGCACAAATAAGACCCTGGTATTTTAATAAGTCTTAGAGGTTCCTACACATGTTTGATACTTGCCTGTAGTGACAGGTTGCTGAACATATATTTAATTGAAACTTATTCTAAGGTTGTTTATCCTACCCTTACAAATACCCTTTTTTAAAAAAATTTGATTTATATGCTGCCCTTCTCTGGAGACTCAGGGCGGCTTACAATGCGTTAAGCAATAGCCTTCATACTTTTGTATATTTATACAAAGTCAGCTTATTGCCCCCACAAACTGGGGCATTCTACCCTTCTAAGGTTGAATTAGAAAGGAAAAGGTTAATTTATAAATAATCACTAATCTGTGAAAAAGCATGTTGAGTAAATGTTTCTCTAACAAGCATCAAACAAAAGAAGTATTTTTATGACTATACTGGGATAGGCGGTAATCTTGATTTCTTACTGAATCAGGTGGTAAGCCATAATGCTAAACTCCAACAAAAACTCCTGGCCCAAGGGCCAGATGCATCATGTGCTGGCCATGCTCATGCCGGGTTTAGCCAAGGGGTAAAATACATCACGTGACTCTGCTGTGACGATGTGAGTTTGACACTCTTGTTCTAAACTGTCACCTGCCTTTCCTTGTGTTAAAATGTGGAGACAAAGATTGTTCTTATCTTGGGTCAGTTTGTGAGTTCATTGGTCCTGTTTCTCTCAAGAAGAAAGAATGTTTTCATCACTAGGATTCTTAAGGTTGTATTGAAAGGTTGTACCTGTTCAGGTTAACTTATCTCTTCACTTAGTTTATTTAAATATCTATAAACCATTTGAAAGGGAGAGATTTAGCTAAAATCACACCAAAAGGAAATATAATAATTAAGTATTGAAAATCAATGCAGTGGGCCAGCTGATCCAAGCTGAGCAAACAGAATTATTTCAGCCTCGAAGGAAGTGTTCCAGGCAACATCTTTATCTATCTATCTATCTATCTATCTATCTATCTATCTATCTATCTATCTATCTATCTCTATCTATCTATCTATCTATCTATCTATCTATCTATCTATTTATCTATCTATCAATCTATCTATCTATTTATATACCGCCCTTCTCCCAGAGGACTCAGGGCGGTGCACAGCCAACAGTAAAACAAACCCGAGTCGCTCCCATAATTGCCCGCGCGACCGCATTCTGGACCAGTTGGAGCCTCCAAAGGTTCTTCAAGGGGAGCCCCATGTAGAGAGCATTACAGTAGTCCAGATGGCAAGTGACGAGGGCATGAGTGACCGTGTGCAAGGAGTCCCGGTCCAGAAAGGGGCGCAACTGGTGAATCAGGCGAACCTGATAAAAGGCCTCTCTGTCCACATGATCTTCTAGCGACAGCCGCGCATCCAGGAGGACACCCAAGTTGCAGGCCCTCTCTGTTGGGGCCAAGGTCTCACTCCCCAATAGTCAGCAATGGGATCAGCTGGCTATACCAGGATGCCGGGCACCACAGCCACTCAGTTTTGGAGTGGTTGAGTCTGAGCCTGTTTCTCCCCATCCAGATCCGCACGGCCTTCAGACACTGGGACATCATGTCAAGTGCATCATTGGGGTGGTCTGGGGTGGAGATGTACAGCTGAGTATCATCAGCATACTGATGGAACATCACCCCGAAACCACGGATGATCTCACCCAGCGGCCTCACATAAATGTTGAACAGAGATCCTCTTAAGATCCTCTTCCACAGATTACACCAAGAAACAGGCTAGGTGAGGGATGAAATGCTATCGGTTCAGACTGATTCTGCCGAACTGGTAGCAATGGCGGCGGGTGGTTCGGAGAACTGATAGTGATGGTAGCCCGAGGCTCCACCCACCCATCCGGTTGTTGTTACCTGTTTTTAACCCTCTGTACATGCACTTCTGAACCGGTAGGGAAGGTAAGTAGATTTCACCTCTGGGCTAGGTCAATGAGAAATCTTCCTTCAGATATTTGTGCTATAAAGCCGCAGTCCCCAACCTCTCCACCTTTGCAGAACAGCGAGGGGAGGAAAGGAAATGACTATGCACTAGCAACGGGTGAGCACATGGTGCACACAGCTCCATTTGTGCAAGTGGTGGGCATGCGTACCTGCAGCTCTCACAAATGGAGTTGCTCACACACTCGTCCATTGTTTGCACAAGCGGAGCTATGCAAACATCCATGCTCACCCACCGGTTCTGTGGCCTCTTTCTGAACGGGGGCCACAGCCCAGTAGTGGGCCGTGGCCCAGGGATTGGGGATCCCTGCTATAAAGCATCAGTAACTGTTCAGCACTAAATAGACTCCAGCAGCTTTTACCAGCTACATTTTGTTCTAGTTGATGTTTCAAGGATACCTTACACACTCACCACACAGAGAGGTCATACAATTTGAATGTTTTCATCATTACAGCTCAAAAATTATATTGGAATTGTGTTCCTGAAAAAGCTGTTGCTTTTCACAGCCACCTAATCCTGATCTTTCACTTCAGCCCTTGGCTCACTGGTTGGCCATACTGCCTTCAAATGGCATAATGACAGGAAGGGACCACTCACCCTTAACTAATTAGCAGGGAAATTTGGCATTCACTGTTCATATCACATCTAGCATTCATACACACCGTTAGGCACAGGAACCCAGCTGGCACCGCTGAAGTTTGAGAGCTGTTGAAGGAATGTATTTTTTGTCTCTGAATGCATCAGCCATAAGACTCCAGTCAAGTTTTCAACTCTTAAATGAAGGCATTCCCAAATACAGAGTAAAATCTATTTTTGGCCGCACATACAAAAATGGAATTTGCTACAAAAATGTATGTAGAGAGGTCTGGGGTGGGGTTTTTTTTTTTTTTTTTGCACAAAGGATACAATTAAATGGTCAAGTTTCATGCCTACTAAATAAAGCCCATGTAACCAAATGAATCAGTACTGCAGAAAGGGAAACGAACAAACAGTGCTTGATTTAAATTTGTAGCTACACAGCTTTAAGTGCTGTAATGATGGAGAACTGTGCCACACAACTCATTAACCCATTTGTAAATAGAAGCGTCTTATTGGGCTTGTGTCTGGAATTGTAATGAAAAGCAGAGAAGTGCTCTCTGGTAAGAGGGACTTAGTTAATGTGATCCTTTATGGAAGTGTAAGGATACATTCAGAGTCCATAACCGAATGATTAAAGAACTACGGTGAACAGCTCTACAATATTAATGCATTGGTCTTGTTTTATTGCTTAGAAAACTCCCTATTTTGGTATTCTGCGTATTCATCTGCCCCTTTTCTGGCTAGATCAGCCTTCTGCATTGGGATGCTTTCTAGATACGTGGTATTTCAACTCCCATAATACCCAGCCAGCATGGTTATTATGTCTGCATCGTCATTCTGCATGCTGTTCCTTATGGTTTTCTACTGCGTATTTTCCTAGCACATTAAACACCCCCCCCCCCATAGCATGGTATTGTAACTTTATGTCTTCCCACCTCATCAATCAAGAGTGTCCATTTTAATGGTTCTGTAATGCTACAGTTATTTATTGGGCCCATGTCTCTTTACTCAAGAGGATCATGGCAGCATACACTAAATTGGTTCTCTTTACTGCTTGAAGTAGGTTAACCAAGCAGAATTTTAACTCAGCTTTTCCACTTGCCCCAAATCCCAGTATAAAATTCTATCCAACATCTCATATAGTCCAGCATTTTGGTAGAATATCTCCATGAAATCTTGTCATGAAAGAAAATAGTATCCTTGAAATTTTTCAGTGGGGATGTTGAATTCTGTAACCAATGTGATTGAGGAGTTAGCGGGTTGGGCTGAGTGTAAAAATTCCTGGGGCAAATCTTCAAGTTGACTATGAAATTGCCAGGGAGTTCTTGGGCTAGCCATACTCTTTCAGCAAAATCCAACTCACAGCTTGTTGTTATGGGGATTAAAATTACAGGGATGACATTAGTACCTATATAATAGCATTTTTGTAGGACCTTGGTGCTCTCTGAACTTGGTTCTTTCCAGACATTTCATATCCAGGGGTGGGTTCTACCTACCTTTAATACCGGTCCGCAACAGGGTCACGCACATGCTCTTCTGCGCATGCGCAGAGGCATTCTGATGACATTGGGGTTGGTGGGCGGAGCCTCCCGCCGGTTTTACTACCGGTTCTATAGAACCGGTCCAAGCGTGGGGCAACCCACCACTGTTCATATCACAACTAGGTAACTTCACCAATGTTATTGAGGGTGCTTTTTCAAGAGGCAACTGGACTTTCTGGTTTTTCTTTGCTCAGGGATGGTATTCATTTACCTTCACTACCGGTTCGCAAATGTGAGCACCATTGAGGACTGACTGTATATGATTTCACTGGGGCTGTACAAGTGAATGAAAGAAATTTGACTGTTGAATGTTTCCAGCGAGAAAGATATTTTGGAAACAGGGAACATTTTAGTATTCTACCTCAATCTTTTGGGGGCAATGAAACACACAACTGAAACAAACTTGTTTCAGCCTTCTACATGAAAACAACAAAATGATTTTTTTTTCCTCCACAGATTTCATTTTGCTTTGCAGTCTAAATAGGCAGCTATCTGATGATGGGACATCAAAGCACCACATGGAGTTTTTAATAGCACTAAGGTATGAGTGGCTGTAGCATTAAGATGAGTTGCAATTGTCATGCTTTACTTTTGGCAGTGGGATCATCACTCCCACTGGATTTCCAATTCCCAGAAAGTTTCTGAAGGCCAAAGTAGGCCATTGGTAAACACTTGTGACTAAATAGATACATAAAGAAGATGTGTTTTTGTTTGTTTGTGTGTTTGTATGTGTGTTGTGTGTCAGGAAAGACAGAAAAGGCCAAAATCAGGCACAGACTAAATGCTGAACAAAATCTGATTGCTTTCAATGAGAATAAGTGAAACAGAAATTTAATCGTCCCGCTGAATTCACTTTGGGTGAGTGTTTGCATTGTTAAAAAGGTAAAGATTCCCCTCGCACATATGTGCTAGTCGTTCCTGACTCTAGGGGGCGGTGTTCATCTCTGTTTCAAAGCCAAAGAGCCAGCACTGTCCGAAGATGTCTTTGTGGTCAAGTGGCTGGCATGACTAAACGCCAAAGGCGCACGGAACACTGTTACTTTCCCACCAAAGGTGGTCCCTATTTTTCTACTTGCATTTTTTATGTGCTAAATTGGCAGAAGCTGGGACAAGTAACGGGAGCTCATCCCATTATGCGGCACTAGGGATTTGAACTGCTGAACTGCCGACCTTTCGATCGACAAGCTCAGCATCTTAGCCACTCAGCCACTGCATCCCTTATTTGCATTGTTACTCCTGAACAAATCCTACTATACAGCATTAAATGACACTTGCTCTCAAACTCCTCACTAAGCCTCACACAGGATTACAGTCACAGCTCTAAATCCTAAGCAAAATTAGCGACCGTTTTCCTGAGGCTAGTCTGTGACTCTTCCCTTCGATCAAAGATATTGAGATAGAGTGGATGGCTTGCTTGTGGAAATTTGTTAACACTGATTTTCTTAGTTACAGTCCCAAAGATTACAGTCCTACCGAATATAAAATGACCTTATTTTAGGATAAGCTTTTTTTTTTTTTTTTAGTCCTGATGGTTTTAATTGGGGGCTGTTTATCACAGCAGGCTACTTCAAGATGAAGAACCGTATAAACATAAAAGAAATCATCATCATTTTCAGATGAGATGTACTTCACAATACCCCTTCCTTTTAAATATCATGTGTCTCCATGGTGATGTCATCCTGAACTAAGCTATCTAAGTGGCAACATGACCATCTCTGCTTAGGCAATTTGAATAGGAGATATTTCCCTCGCATAACAGGAAGAACAAAGAATTTGATATTATTCATGTCACTTGGGAGTTCTGAAAGTTACAGTCTATCACATCTGGAGGATGTCAGGCTCACAACATAGACTATAATACTACATGGTACACGCTGATGGCAAGCAAAAATTACTTGGACAAGATAAAGGTAATTCTTGACTTACAGCCATTCATTTAGTTTCTGGTTGAATTTACAACAGGCCTGAAAAAATGACTTACCAGTATGACAATTTTTCACACATTGACAATTTCAGACAAATTCAGATGCTTGGCAACTGGCTCATATCTATGATGTTTGCAGTGATTCTGCAACCCAACAAGACAGACACGGACTTCAGAGGATAATCAGAACTGCAGAAAAAAACAATTACTACCAACCTGCCTTCCATTGAGGACCTGTATACTGCATGAGTCAAAAAGAGGGCGGTGAAAATATTTACAGACCCCTCGCATCCTGGACATAAATTGTTTCAATTCCTACCCTCAAAACTATGCTATAGAGCACTGCACACTCAGTACAACTAGACCCAAGAACAGTTTTTTTCCCAAACACCATCACTCTGCTAAACAAATAATTCCCTCAACACTGTCAAACTATTTACTAAGTCGGCACTACTATTAATCTTCTCGTTGTTCCTATCACCCATCCCCTTCCACTTATGACTGGATGACTGTTGCTGGTATCCTTACGATTTATATTGACTGTTTCCTAATATGATTTGATTGCTTATTTGTTCCCTATGACTATCATTAAGTGTTGTGCCTTATGATTCTTGATGAATGTATCTTTTCTTTTTATGTACACTGAAAGCATACACACTAAGACAAATTCCTTGTGTGTCCAATCACACTTGGCCAATAAAGAATCCTATTCTATTCTATTCTGATCCAGCGATCATCTTTTGCGACCGTCTGACAAGCAATGTCAATGGGGAAACAAGATTCATTGAATGACTGTGTTCCTGACTTAATAACTGTAGTAATTCACTTAACAATGGTGGAAAGAAAGGACATAGCATGGGGCAAAGCTCACTTAACAACCATCTCACTTAGCAACAGAAACATTGGGCTCAATTGGGGTCATAAGTTCAGGACTATCTGCAATTGTTTATACGTCTAGGAGAAAGACATGCTTTTGCAATGATTGTTTGCTACATACACATGTATTAAGCATTTATTGTCAAGGGATAACCACCAATAGCAAAGGTGATTTTTTTAAAGAGACAAACATCAACAACCTGGGTTAGGTTGATGACACAATCATGATATCTGAAAATCCAAGGGATCTATAAGGTCTAGTTAATAAAAGTCAAGGAGCACCGTGAAAAAAATGAGACTAAAATTAAATATAAAGAAGATCAAACAGTAGGAGGAACAATCAGCCTTAGAATGAAGATATTGAAGTGGTAGATAACTTATGCCTCTTAGGATCAACCATCAATGGTAAAGGAACAAGCAGCCATGAAATATGTTGCAGGTTAGGACCTAGACCACATCTCACAACTGGGCTGTGGCCCATTCAGAAGTAGGGCACAGAACTATGCCGATGACACGCAGTTGTACATTTCTACCCAGGACCACCCCAGTGATGCCCTTGATGTGATGTCCCGTTGCCTGGAAGCCGTACGGATCTGGATGGGGAGGAACAGGCTCAGACTCAACCCTTGCAAGACAGAGTGGCTGTGGTTTCCGGCACCCCGATATAGCCAACTGGTACCATCGCTGGCTATTGGGGATGAGACCTTGCCCCCCTCAGAGAAGGGTCACAACTTGGGCGTCCTCCTGGATGCATGGCTGTCTTTAGACGATCATATAATGGCCATGGCCAGGGGGGCTTTTTATCAGGTTCGCCTGATTTCCCAGTTGCATCCCTTTCTGGATCGGGATGGCTTACGCACAGTCACTCACGCCCTCGTCACTTCCCGTCTGGACTACTGTAACACTCTCTACATGGGGCTCTCCTTGAGGAGCACCCAGAGGCTCCAACTGGTCCAGATTGCAGCCGCGCGAGTGATTATGGGAGCGACTCGTCGCTCCCGGGTAACTCCCCTCTTGCACGAGCTGCACTGGTTCCCAATGGTCTTCTGGGTGCGTTTCAAGGTGCTAGTCACCATCTTCAAAGCGCTCCATGGCTTAGGACCGGGATATCTACAGGACCGCCTTCTGCCATTGAATATCTCCCACCGCCCAATACGCTCTCACAGAGAGGGCCTCCTCAGGGTGCCGTCAGCCAGACAATGTCAGCGGGCGACCCCCAGGGGGAGAGCCTTGTCTGTGGGAGCTCCTGCCTTATGGAATGAACTGCCCCCGGATATAAGAAAGATTCCCGACCTCTGTGCCTTCTGTCGGGCTCTGAAGACTCTATCCAAGACCAAGCCAGCCTGACCGAATAGATTAATTTAAATGGGTTTTAAATTGGTTTTAAAGGGGTTTTAGTAAGGGGTTTTAAATTATGGCCAAATAGCTTTAACTTATTTTAGTAGTTTTAATTTTTGTGTCTGACTGTTTTAATATGGCTGTGAACCGCCCTGAGTCCTTCGGGAGAAGGGCGGTATAGAAATGCAATAAACTAACTAAACTAACTAACAGAAGTGGAAGCTGAGTGCACACCATGTGCAGCTCCACTTGCCCACACAGCAGGCAGGCGAGCATGGGCATGCAGCTCCATTTGTGCGAGGGGCAGATGCGTGTGCTCGCCTCTTGCACGAATGGAGTTGCACACGTATTCCATCTCTTGCCACTCAGGCAGAACCATTACACAGACACACACACACACACGGTCTGCAAAGCCAGAAAGATTGGAGACTGCTTAGGGCACTCGTATAAACCTTGGAAAATATATTCGAATACTGTGATCAGAGGTGGTATTCAGCTGGTTCGTACCAGTTCGGGCGAGCCGGTAGCAGAGATCGCGGGTGGGCCGGCCCACTTTCCCCCTGCCCTGGCTCTATGCCGTCCTATTTAGGCATGGGCACATGCACACAAGGCTGGGTACGTGCATGGAAGGCCGGGCACATGCGCAGAAGGTATGTGCACGAAGCGAGAGTGTGTGTGGGCGGTGAACCAGTAGCAGCAAAATGTGAAACCCACCACTGATTGTGATGTGTCTATATCTTCAAAGATCAGAATAGTGTAAGCCATCATATTCCCTGTATTATTCCTTGGGAACAAAAGTTGTACTTTGAAGAAAGCAGAGTTGGAAGAGTATTGACACTTTTGAACATTGCTGTTGGAGAAGACTCCTGAGAATACCGGACAGCCAAGAAAACAAAGAAATGTATCACTGAATCAATCAACCCTTAGCTTTTCCTCAAGGACAAATGATGAGGGTTCAAAGTACCCTACTTTGAGCATATAATAAGAAGATCTAACTCTCTGGAGAAGGCTGGAATGCTGAAAAAGATGGAAGGGAAAAGGAGAAGAGATAATCAGCAGCAAGATGGTGGATTCAATCACAGTGACAATGAATGTGTCATTGGAAGACTTGAAAGACGAGAGTAGAGACAGATTGTCATGGAGAAAATCTATCCATTGGTTGCTATCCATTGTCAAACAATCTATTCATTTGATGGCATGTTATTGGCTGTTATGAATTCTGAGATTGATTGGGATTCTTTATATATGGTTATGAGTTTATGATTAACCAGTGACTCATTTATTGCAATTTCAATATGGATGTTTATTTTTTTTTTAAATATCACAGGCATTTAATTGTTTATATGTTGATGTGGTCCTTTTATCCTTTTGCATGGTTTGTCATGGATATTTTAGCAGCTGATATTTTGTAAAGCAGCCATCAGCCTATATGAAATCAGCACCACCCAAAACAAATAAACAAACAAATAAATAAATACCTGCTGCCAAGTTGAAAGTAAACTTTTAATACCTTCTTGGAAAAAGGCAAAGCATGTCCACCCACATTTTAAAAAATATATATTTTTGCTCTTGTCTTCTTTTTCTTCAAGCTTCTCTCTGGGTCAAACCTACATACACATGTTTTCTTAAAAATGGTTTAAATGATTGTCAACACCTGTCCATGTGTAAAGTCTTCTCTTTTTTTCTCCCAGAGCAGGTGTCAGATTGAGAGTCTATGGGGAGAAAATTCAGAAAAGAACTAAATTTGTGAAGAGCTTTGTGTTTCATGGCTGGTGCTAGGAATGGCATACTGGCGTGGTACCATTGGTATTTGTATGCCAATGTTACAACCCAGGAGAGAACTGGAGGAAACAGATGCATCCAAATGTTCGCAGGAAATGTGTAAATATTGAGCCAGCTCTGATATGAGCCAAGAAAAATCTTTCCATTGCACAACAAATAAGAAATAATGCCCATTTATTGTTCAAAACAAACATTACACAACTATGTGGAAAAACATATAGCGTTTTGGGGAATAGAATCAACCCTAGACGTTTTGTTACTTGTAGCTTGGCAGTAAATCCACTCTTGCAACACTTCAAGTAGTTAGTTTCCAACGCCAGCCAAGTTATTTTGCATCTGAGACCAAGAAAAAAAAAATCCTCAAGAAAAATAAACACTCAGCAATTATCAACAAAATGAACCACCCTTTTCTGCATTTTCATGACCAAAACTGTTGCCTCAGGAAACCATCTCATTCCATTCATGATTAGGGCCAACCTTGTGGATGCCAGTAGTACCGATGGCTCTGCGATGGTCACTTGTGCAGTGTTTTCTGTCCATTTTGGAATTATTTCTTCGTAATTACAGAGAAGAGTCAGTTGGGTGAAACGCATTTTTCTTTTTCTCAGCCAAATGTGCCTAGTTTCTGTGCATTTCTGTGGAGAGTCATCTGAGGGAATGATGAAGGAAGCAAAGCAGGATGAAGCATGGAAAGTCATGGACATTAATTTACGGTGAAAATGATTAACACAGGTTTATGTTCCTTGCTCTGAAAACAAGCATGCTAGGAATATGGGCACTATATTTCTAGCATGCTGAATATAACACACTGAAAGCACTATTTGATACAAAAAACTTCATTTTCAATTTTTTTGAGGGGGGGGGCACTCACGGGTACCATGTAGCATTAAATGTGGGTTTTGACTAAAACCAGCCATGTGGAAAAATGATCTGTATGCCCCTCTTCAGCTAATAGCTTTTGTTACTTTCATGGAGTAACAAGGGCTGAAAAAAATGCATCAATCACCAATTTTAGTGTTTGTTGTTGACAATTCATACGTGCTTCTTTTAACTGTCATTTTTTTAGGGGGGGGAAGCAACTGTCAAATGTCATGTTTTCTTCATAATTCTGTTTCCTTCCACGTTTCTGAAAAATGTTTACCTCAAATACTGATTGAGAAACTGTGCCGACCTCCCTTCATCTACATTTCAATGTATTTTTTTAAAAAATCCACGTAGAGGTATGTCCATCTGATTGTTTGCTCAGAACTTTTAAAACAAATTAGTGTCTTGGTTCATTAATAAAATAATAGCTTTTGGGCATTAGATTCATTGCTTTACAACTTCCTGAAATGGTACAGCCTATTTCTATTCCAGTCATGAAGTTCCCCCCCCCCCCGTCCCCCGAGGGAGAAAAAACCTGGAGCACTGATATAGGAGCTTGGATCAGAAAAGGAAAGAATATAAATTGTCCACGATGGTATAAGGCTGTGATGGTGAACCTATGGCACGCGTGCCACAGGTGGCACGCAGAGCCATATCGGTGGGCATGCAAGCATTGCCCTAGCTCAGCTCCAGCGCACATGCACGCACCAGTAAGCTGATTTTGGGACTTTCCGGGCCCACAGGAAGTCAGGAAACAGGTTGTTTCTGGCCTCCGGAGGGTCTTCAGGATGGTGGGGAAGGCTGTTTTCACCCTCCCCAGGCTCCTAGAAAGCCTCTGGCACCTGGGGACGGCAAAAAACAGGCCTTCTGGTCCCACCATGCAATTGTGTGCCAAAAGTGGGGGGAGTGCGAGGGGAGCGTGGAGGGTGGTGGTCATGTGCGCATGTGCAGGGGGGCGAGAAGCATTGAATTATGGGTGTGAGTACACCCACGCGTGACCACCCCCCTCCCCACGCTCCCCTTGCTTATGGACTCGATGGCAAAAAGGTTAGCCATCACTGGTATAAGGTCTCCTGACTTGAGCTGGACTTGAAGACTCCCCTTCCAGCTTTTATGATTGGAAATAGTAGCCATAAGTTACTGCAACAAGCAGTAAGCCCACATTTTTCATTTCCAGTTTAGCTTTTAAAAGGGATAGTAGGTGTCCCTTTTAAACTCCAAGCATCGGTAAATCACCTCTGCAGCATTCCTGCCACCAAGGTGAGTCTTGGCAACTGAGACTCTGTCTGTGGTAGCAGGACCCTTGTTTCCAATGAAATACAATTTTGCTACTTACAGAGGTGTACTCAGCACACATAAGCACACACTCAGCCTTCTTCCCAAAAGATGGAAAATAGATGCCTCCACTGGGGTGAGGCAAAGAGGTGATGGAGGCAATGAATGAAATGTGTGTCCTGATGTCACAAAACATGATCCAGGTGACACACATGTCTGATGTTGGAATGAAAGTACAAAGGAGTAAAGTCTGACTTATGACATCACCAAAAGCACGTCCCCCATTTTCTTATCATTATGGCTGTCTATCAAGGCCTGGGAACAGTGGCCAACAAATATGTTAGAAAACACTTACAGTATGAATAGAAACTTTATTGTCATGGTACGTGTATACACAGTATACCCATACAACAAAATTCACTTAACATCCAAAGACCAGGTCCAACACACATAACAATCCCCAAACACACCCCTACCCACCACAAATCCGCCACCCCTAAACCACCCAAACATCCACACAACAGACCAAATAATGCTGTCCAACAGCTCACTGATGGTGGCCCTTTAGTTCATTGTTGAGTGCAATTATAGCTCTGGGCTAAAAACTATTCAGAAAACGTGTGGTCCGAGTTTTAATTGTTTTGTATCCAAAAAGATTGTAAGCAGGATGGGAAGAGTCTCTGAGAATGTTATGCATATATGCTCCACTATGAATATCTGCTCTTACCTTTCTGAAAGTTCAGATGAGAACTTTTGAAATAGGAAGTTCAGTTGGTTGGTTCTGTTGGACAAAGAAAACCTAAAGAATCTGTGTCTATAGTAGCTAGATAAATTCAGAATACCTATACATTTTCAGTTGGGCTTAGACTGAGTTTGTACTGAAATGTCTTGCCATTTAACAACCGCAACCCCAAAAACAATCTTACATTAACAGCTGTCTTTTATTCCGGCTACATTTAGATTCCAGATAAAAAAATAATTTAGAAAAATAAATAAGCTTGCCCTTGCTTATTAGTCTCATCAATTAAACCGACCTTCACTGATCAAACTTGGCATCAACCAATTAATTGCCTAAAGCTGTATACCTGTTTAGCGCCTCAAGGCATAAAGTTTGAAGAGGAAGTGGAACAGCAATGTACCCAGGCTATAGTAGAAAGCACTTGTGTTGAAAGAGAATACCCCTCACATCTGGCAGTTCAAGAATTGCACAGAAGCAGAACTTAGAGTCCCAGTCTAGAATTTCTGGCGGCTGCTATTATCTTTTACTAAAACCCCTAGACACAAGGCACCTTATCCCAATATCATACAGTTCCTTAAAAAGACAGAAAACCACTTAAGATGAATCGTAATACTCAAATTATTATTTTTTTCTTTCCCTCCACTTCCTTTCAGCTTTCTCTTCTCCTCCTATGCAGGTAGTCTTCAACTTATAACCATTCAAGAAGAAGAGCACAACTATAGTCTGATAAGAGAAATCTTACCTTTTAAGGAATTCATGGTAACCAGCCTTTCTGATAAAATGAATTTTCTATGTATCTTGTGAATGGGACATAGTTGTTGCTTTCATGCTAGACTTGACTGGAGGAAACAGAAGCTGGGAAGAGAGGGTGGTGGAAGACTTAGATGGAAGACTTAGTAGGTGGAAGACAATTGGTCCCAACTGAAAGCAGATGCCTACTTAATTTGGAAGGGTGCAGATTCATATTTGTCAAGAGTCAGAAGGAGACCAAAACTCTTCATTTTTAAAGGGTACCCATCACTACATGTTTCAGATTTTACAGAGCATGCCAACTGCTTTGCTGACAAACAACTACCACACTGGGTGAGGCCTTGCTACAAACCCTACGAAGGAAAGCATTTATTTCTGATCCCATATATGGATCTTCTGCTTTCCTTGGCTCTCTCTAAACATTTTGGACAATGAATGCAATCCAATAAAGGATAATATTTGTAGCGCAGGACTGAAGTGAGGGATCCTTGGTGCTTGGTTGTTTTCTTGCAGATATAACTAGCACTGATGAAATTATCCAGTTTGGGCAATGAAATGTTGGCAAGAAAACAACCAAGCTCAAAGAGCATTAAGGACCCCTCAGTTTCATAATTCCTAATCAACACCTTATATCCGATATCAGATTTCTAATCAGAATCAGTATCAGATTTGGTGCTACCATTAATCCTTCTTGTTCCATTTTGTCAACCTGCCTTCATTTTGAAATCATATTTTAGAAAGGCTAAAGGTGTCAGAATGGCACTCCAACCAGGAGGGAACTTTTACAATTCTATTTAAAGCCGGCAATCATATCAACAGAAGGAACCGTGTAAATCCAAAAAGGGAGATTTTCTTTTCAGCACAAAAGGCTTGGGATTGCAGTACAAATCTCTTTCTCCATTTTTATTAACACAAATGTTCCTTTCCTTTGCATAATATTACACACTTAACCATCTGAAACCATCGCTGAAATGATTTTGATAACTTCAGCAGTGCCCATGGAGAGAAATTAGTTCTCTTTAAAATCTGCAGAAGTCTAAGAAAATTGTGTCGATTGCCCAGCAACGACGAGAGGTTTTGTGTGTGTGTGTGTGTCGAACCATTATTCTTTCTTTCAAATAAATGGATAGGAGATGTTCAACCTCCTGTTACAAACAGCTGACTTTTTTTAATGCCACACTTTTCTAGGTGTAAGATTTAAAATCGATATTCTCAATGACCAACAGAAAATGAGGGCCCTGAATGCAGAACAGCTTCTCGTGGGGTTTGGTGACTTAACAGCATGCGGACGATCATAACCCACCTTCTTTTCATTATTGAAAGACAGCTGTGGAACACCGAAGCATCAGGTATTCAAACATTTATGTAACATTGGAGATAAAATGTCACTTGCAATCTAAACAGTTGACTTTCAGCCTACACCATATATAAAACCTTGGGCAAGAAGAGAGGAAAGAGTTAGCAAGCCCTGGAATTCCTGACAGCTCAGGGTAATGTACTTTCTTTGGAGAGCTGCTTAATAGCTGTGAGCTGAGCAGGCATTTACCTCATGCATTAAATTACCGGCGGCTGAGGCAATTAGAAAATCCAAACAATTACTAAGATATCACATGCCTGCCGTGTTATTGTAAACTGACAAAAGCTCTTCCTAAGTGCCATGTGCCCTGGATTTAGGGAAACGCTGCCCTCTGGTGCAGGAAAATAAAGCAACTGTATGCCTTTTTTTTTTTTAAAGTCCATTTTCCACCAGCCAATTCAGCTCAGGGGTTTCAACTCTTGGGAAGTCTTCTTTGTAGGTTGAAAGGGTGACTTCTTTTCCTTCCTTTTCCTGTCATCTCACTGAGAAGATTTCTGAATGGACAAGATACGATTTAGCTGTATAGTATAAGACCTTATTTGCTATACTAATTACATCTGGATCAGAGGTGGGTTTCAGCAGGTTCTGACCAGTTCTGGAGAACCGGTAGCGGAAATTTTGAGTAGTTCGGAGAACCAGTAGTAAAAATTCTGACTGTCCCCGCCCCATCTATTCTCTGTTTCCGGAGTCCCAGCTGATTGGGAGGAAATGGGGATTTTGCAGTAACTGTCCCCTGGATTGGGGAGGGAATGGAGATTTTACAGTATCCTTCCCTTGGAGTGGGATGGGAATGGAGATTTTACAGTATCCTTCCCCTGCCATGCCCACCAAGCCATGCCACACCCACAGAACCGGTAGTAAAAAAATTTGAAAACCTCCACTGATCTGGATATAAGGAGCAAGATTCAAACACTGTCTTGATCCACACATACCACTAAGCCATGATGTGATTGCTTTTGGCTTGTTGGGCTGGAAGAACTGAGCTGGGGTTTATTCAATTAATAATGGTTATACAAACTATACTATGACAGAAAATATGAACTGGTGTTTATGGAAAACTTCACATTTGTTACTGAGATCTTGGAACATAGAACATAAAGTTGGAAGAAGGCTTTGGAGGTCTTCTAACCAACCCATTGTTCAAGCAGAAGATCCTATACAGTTTCAGACAAACGCTTGTCCAGTCTTGCTAAAACCATACTATGCTATGCTACACTACACTACACTATGCTATGATACACTACCAGTGGTGGGTTCCTCCCAGTTCAGCCTGGTTCTCCCGAGCCGGTAGTAGTGATGATATGACATCACCGAACTGGTTCTGCCCCCTGATCTGCAGAAAGGTATTTTTAAAAAAGCCTCTCTGACAATCCCAGCTGAGTTTCCTGATTGGCAGAGGCTTTTCAAAACATTAGAAAAAATGCTTTGAAAAGTTAAAAAAAAAAAGTTGGCCACGCCCACCCAGTCACATTACCCCCCCCCACCAAGCCACGCCCACAGAACTGGTAGTAACAAATTTTACATTTCACCCCTGCTCCTGAGTTCCAGCTGATGGTTAGAGGGAAAAAAACTGTTTAAACTCTTGCCGCAGGACTTCAAAGGGCTGCCCTACAGCTGATCAGGGTTAAAAGAAAACAAATGAGTAGATCAGTGCCTGCAAAACAACATGAGTAGATCAGTCCCTGCAAAAAATAAATGGATAGATTGGTACAGCTCTGCAAGCAATTAAAACCTGGTAGACCAGTACCTCTGCTCAATCCTAAATAATTGTCACATGATCATCAAGCCATGCCCACAAAATAAGCCATGCCCACAGAACCCACCCCTGTACACTACACACTATATTAATAGTTCAGATGGCTCTGGAGAAACGTTATAGTTCAGTAGTAAAACTTCTGCCTTGAAAACAAAAAGTCCAATTCCAACCTTAACATCTCCAAGTATATGTAGCAAACAGTCTGCCTGAAAACTGCACAGCATTGCCAATCTTCAATATATTTGAACCAGCTCTCTGGTTTGGTGTATAGCAACTTTCTTTTGTGTCATAATATATGCTTTTCAGTAGTTGATCAAAATGGATTAACATTTGGATTCAGTTTTTAAATTGTTTGTCATATTTTAATGCCACTAACTTGTCCTATGGAATAAATGAGATCATGCCCATCTAGCTTGGTTGCTAGAAAGGTAGGGTTTAGTTATATATTATCACCATATCAGTGGTGAAATCCAAATTTTGGTGCAGCTTGGTGGGCATGGCTTGGTGGGCATGGCAGGGGAAGGATACTGCAAAATCCCCATTCCCTCCCCACTCCTGGGGGGAGGATATTGCAAAATCTCCATTCCCACCCCACTCTGGGGCCAGCCAGATGTGTATTTGCTGGTTTTCCGAACTGCTCAAAATTTCCGCTACCGGTTTTGCAGAATCTGTCAGAACCTGCTGGATTTATTTCACCCCTGTATTAAATGTATATTCTGCCTTTCTCCAGCAGCCATGATGGTTTACGTTGGGATTTCCCTTAATTTTATTATTACAACTGCAGTTGTATGACTAAGTTGTGCTGAGAGACAGTGACTTTCCCAAAGTCACCCCTGTGGTTTGTGAGTCTACTTGACCCCTCAGTCTCAGCCCAATATTTCACAACTACCCTGTTTTCCCCAAAATAAGACATCCCCTGATAATAAGCCCAATTAGGCTTTTGAGCGCATGGCAATAAGGCCAAGTGCTTATTTCAGGGTTCAGAAGAATATAAGACAGGGCCTAATTTTCGGGAAATCACGGTACACCACATTGTTTTTCTACTTATAGTAGTTAATGCATTTCAAGACAGACTAAATCACAGCTGAGTCTGGATTTATTCCAGAGAATTTTTTTTAGAATCATTCTCATGCTAACAAATACATTCTCTTAATTCTTTTTGTTCCATATGTTTTTCTTATGCCGTAACTCTTCAGCTGATGAACTACAGACAGGTAAAGCATCAAGCAGCTACTGAAGCTGTGCTGTACTTGTGAAGGAGAATAATACTGCGTGCCTCCCATAGTTCAGAGCCCTCCACAAGCCATGCAACAAGCACAACTCATTGATGAGTAACATAAATGAAAGCTAGCACCACAGTTATGCAGCAAGAGGATGCAAAGCAGATACCAATTCAACTCCTGAGTTTATGTAGCTATTGCTGTTGAAGTTGGTTGTTATTTATGTTTTCCTATCTGTCGGCCTTTTGCAAATCCATTATGTGGAATATATTGTATGGCTAAAGTATAATACTACTTATTTCCATTATATTAAGCAATATATTACAGAGATGACAGCCTGTGAGCCTCCATATATTACTGGACTAAAACTTCCAGTATCACTTGCCATTGGACATTCCGGCTGGAATTTAATCAGCATTTGGATGCTCAGAGAGTCTCTATTCCTCTTGTAATGTACAAATGCAAAAGAAATCTGCCATAGACTTCCATGGAGTAGATCTACAAGATTCCTTGAAGTGAATTCTTATACAACATCAACAACAGTACTGATAACGTTCTGTTAGCATCCATTTCTCTTAATCTAACATACGAGATTCTTCAGCTACATTTAAAATACATGCACTGGGGAAATTTATTTGACAACACCTGTCCTGGAAGGACAAAAGATACGGGAATCCCTTTGAAGCTCTGCAGCATGGAACACTTTGATTTGTGCAGTTAAGTTAATATTAGTATAATACATGCTCTATGCTTCCCTTTCTCTCAAAAGCTACACAACAGCATTCTATTCCAATTGCAATTTCTGTTTGATTTTCAAAGACCAAATAAGATATTAAGAGGAAATATTCTCTGACTAGATTATACTCTGCAGCTCTTTTAAAATATGAAAGTTGGGCAAAGGTAGTCTTTGTTATGGAATAAAGCTGGGTTATGTAAAGTCTACTTACTACATATAATCATGGATAAGCCAACCCTTGAAATTTCTACCAAAGTACCATGAAAAATTTGTCACCCAAGTATAAGCCAAAGCTCAGATTTTTTAACCACAGTGACAGGCGAGATCTGCAACGGTTATGCCATCCTTTATAAAACCATACAATTTTAAGGCCAGGATGGGCTTTTTAAAAGAATGAGCTCTGCTCAAGTAGGTAAGCCAAATCCAATTTGGGGAGCATATTTTGGAACACAAAATTCTTGATTTAGCTGCAATAATATACAGTAGGCTGAAGAAATGTTTTCAAGGAGTTGCACTTAAGAAAGATGCAACATTAGAAAAGACAAAAAACACAGAGCCTAGGTCAAAGCAGCCTCAAAAAAGTTGAAGAAAGGCACGGGGAAATTCAAATGGATTGCTGGTTTTGTTTTCTTTTTAAATGGCCAAAGCCTATTCAGAGTTCCTATACCAATCCAGAAATACAGGTATGCCAGGTGAATAGTTACATTCCTTAAGGCAGGGCTGATGCTAGGAACATATGGAGCAATAAGAGGTCTATTTCCAGAAGTTGAGGTTTCTTGTCCCTTGGTGCTCTGTGCGCTTATGGTCTAGTCCAGTGATGATGAATCTTTTTGACACCAAGTGCCAAATAGGGACTGTGCGCCTGCATGCACAGCACCAAGTGCCAAAAAGGGAGCACTTTACGCATGTATGTTCCGGATGGGGTACTTCTGGTTTCCAGCACGCGCATCAGCAAGCAAATCTGGTTACTGCTAAGCATGTGCAGGCACCAATCAGCTGGCTGGCGCACATGCTTGCACTGGAAAATGGAAGACCGCCTCCTCCAGTTTCTGGCACTGTCTCATGCACAAAGGCCAGCTGATTATCACGTATGCACGCACCCCAGAAACCCGGAAGAGAACAGGCGACGGTGCCATATGTTTGCCATTACGGGTCTAGTCTCCTGCCTTCAAGTATGCTGGCCATGCATATTTTATTTTATAGCTTCTTTTTAAATTGGAAGAACTATCAGTGAGGAGACAGCTTTCTATTTGGTGGTCTTCTATTGGAAGAACTATCCACTTCAGATCCAATATTAAATGCAATCCAATCTAAAAAAAAAAAAAGTCAAATCAGATCTTTAAACTCTTAAGGAGCAGACCTCTGTTCATTGAGTTGGCTTTCAAGGTATGTGGCATGTGTATTTGCACCTTTAATGCATGGACAAAGGAGCATTCCCACTGTCCTGTCTTCCCAGAGGATCACACATGGTGAGGACAGGACAGGGAAAGAATAAAGCTTCTGAAAATAAGGCATTGCAAAGCTGTCAGCTGCTGAAATATTTCTTTCTTTCTTTCTTCCTTTTTTTTTTTGGGTCATATTTCTGACTGTTATTTCGTCTGTGATGAGAAAATCCCTGGTACTGTGTGTGTATGTATCCCATAGGCTAACAGAGGAGTATTGGTAGAAGTCATTTTTCTGGCAATTCAGAAATGACCACTTAAGTCCTTGCCTTGCACAAGGGTACAGATTGGGTCCCAAAGACATGGCACCATAGCAACAATATCACAATAAATAATAAAGTGGCTGTTGGGATAACTGAGAAGAGGACCTTCTAAAAGTATCTCCTCCCTCCAGAGGTGGGATTCACTTACCTTCCCTACTGGTTCGCAAATGTGAGAGCATGTGCATGCTTTGCTCACACACGCCACCTCTGTGCATGCGCACCAGTGGTGGGTTGCTACCAGTTCGTCCCAGTTTGGGTGAACCGGTAGCGGCGGTGGCGGGAGGCTCGGCCCATCTGCCTAGACGTCATTAAAAATGCTCTGCAAATGCGCAGAACCTTCTGTGCATGCGCAGAAGTTCCGCATGCTCGCAAAGCAAGCATGTGCGCTTGCGCGCTCCCAATAGCGAACCGGTAGCGCCAGGATTTGAAACCCACTACTGATGCACACGGCCTTCTGTGCATCTGCAGTAGTCACGCATTACATCCGGGCAGGTTGACGGAACCTCCTACAGTCGCTGCTACTGGTCCATGTGATCCGGAGAAAACCGGCTGAATCCCAGCACTGCAAATCTGAATCCTGCACTGCTTTGTTAAGCTGCACTGCTTTGTTAGATAGTCCAGTATCAATTCTCCTCTTTGCTTGCTTAATTAAAATCTAAAGCTGCAGTTGTCCTTGTCTCATTTCTAAGCTAGTTGGCAACTCTCTCGGGCACACATACACATATACAATACAGTGCCTTTCCATACATGCATTTTTTGACTATTTCTATATCCATTGTTATGTTTATGAAGTATTAATTAGGCATGCTTATGCTAGAGTTGAGACTATTTGAGAGATTAACATTTGTGTGCTCGCTTGTGTGTGCGTGTGTGTTCCTTTATGAGGTTGTTAAATGACTGTATTCTCACTTCCAATGGTCACTGCTTCAGTAGTCTACTAGTTTTCTCATGGGGACACTTAGGAGAAGGCAGTCAATGAAGGCAAGGGGAAATGTAATGATAAAATGTACAGCTGTGCCCTCTCTCATTCTCTCCCTCCCTTTAAGCTTTTGGAGGCATTGAGATAAGAACCTAGGTTTGGGATTTTAAAAAAATAGAAAAGAAAGCCCTGAGAATTTAAGCTTGTCAAATATTCTGAAATCTGAGTAAGGCTTTTCCACCAGGACAAAGAAGTTTACAGTGCAGTTTATTCTATTATGTTAATGGAATGGTTAATTCTATTGCCATAGCAACAAAGAACAGACATGGTAAAAAGCTAAAGGTCTCTCCATAATGTCTGGTACAAGGTCTCTCTGTAAAGCTGATTTTAGTAGTTATAATAGAAGTGATCTGTGTTCTCGGTATCATCTTAAGCTTTCTTATCAACAATGCCTGCTTAGTCCACCGAATATACTTGTACCACAGAAGTGGGAGGTGTATTTGTATCTTTACTGTCTGGACAAAAGAACTTTTCCACTGTCCTGCCTTCCCAGAGGTTCTCACCTGATGAGGACAGGACAGTAAAGCTGAAAATCAGGCATTGCAAAGCTAGAACAACTGTCAAATGCTGACTGTCATATTATGTATCTCAAAATAGAGAAGAGCCTGAGAAACACCCCCCCCCCCAAATTTATATGGTCACCCAACTCACAGATAGGTGACCCTCCAGGAGTCATTCATTCATTCATTCATTCATTCATTCATTCATTCATTCCATTTTGATATGGTTGGTACTCTAGAAATCCTTCAGGATTACTTGGCATGGCAATAGTTGGAAGAGAGCAAATCAGATAATATAAACTAAATTTTGAGATCGAAGTCTGGCTTCGATCTCAACAATAGAAAAAAATAGAACAATAGAAAATTCTGAACAATAGAAAAAATATATAAGTGTGTCTGGGACCATTTTGTAGTTTTAGCATGGTGGTAGGAAATCTGTGGCCATTAATTTTAATAGTTATAGCCACCATAAGCTCTTGCATGGAATGCTGGGAAGGATAATTCACCATCGCATAATGGATGAAAAGATCTAATTCATTATCAATTTGGATTGCGTCCATTTTCCTTCGAGGCCAAGCTCAAATGCTGAATCAGGAAGTCCGTACAGCACTTCTTCAAGATTATTTTATAAAAATGCCTTTTATATGTCTTATAATTTGTCAGTGATGCGATCTTTATATCTATAAAAAGCATATTGGGATTTTTATGTAACAGACAATGGCATGGCAAACATAGACACTGCCTGTCAGAAGCAAGCCGTTTTTAATATAATGGGAGGGACTTGAAGTTTCAGTATAATATTTGTGCTTAAGTGTGTGGTCTGCATCGTTTGTGTTAAGTTTGCAACAGTCAAGTTTGGAATGTGTGGAAATCAGCAATATTCCAGCAGAGCAAGATGTGACATTTTCAAATGTTTCAGTCAGAGGAAACCATGGACACTTACTTCCTTGTTCAGCCCAGGGTCACAACAGTAGGTGGAATAGTAGTGCATCCCGATTGCTATCAGTTAATCAACTGACAAAAATAAGGGAACTCTTTTATTTTATTATTTTTTTTAAAAAATTGAAAATATTAAAAAGTTCCCCTAGGAATTGGGGAAGTGGTTGCTGTTCTGAGGATAAAATAGAGAGAACTCTCTAGATAAGCTGCCTTGGGCTCTTGAGGAAAAGGTAAGATAGAAATCAATCAGTCAAACAAACAAACGAATGTTTCCATTGCTTCCTATGGGCTTTCATTTATATATACCGTAAACAAAAACATTCCCCTGGTGAATTTTATGCAGGATGAGTGGCAATCAGCATGGATTATTCACCAAGTTTCCAAGTTGTGAAGTTTGCCTGCCTTTCCAAAGATAGGCCCAGTTTAAAAAAGCAAGCAATTTGCATTTTGCAGCTGCAAAAACATACAAACAAAAGAATTTTTGTATCACATCAGGAGCAGTTGACTGGTTGGCTATCATATTCCTAGACCTCAACAGCAGGACAGGAAAATCAAGACTGATACTTTAGTTATGAGACCAAATGTTCTACATCAATTGTACTAGCATCCATTCCTTAAGTGCTTCGCCGCCAATCTAAGCCATGGTATACTAACTGGATTGAAATAAATAATAACAATCCAACAGCACTCACAAAACAGAGCAGTCCAATTCCAGTGTTAAAATAGTCTGGCATGCTCAGACCAACTCCACCTTTTGCATACTTTCACTTAAGTATGTATTTGTAATGCAATATAAACACGTGGATTATATTTATTATTCAAAGAAGCAAGAAGTACATCACTCATATTTATTATTCCAAGGCAGTATTTTGATAACTGTTGTTTTAAAATATGGTTGTGATATTATGGATTATTCCATGTACATAGGGTTTTTTTTAAATCCAACAAGTTTAAATAAGAGCTTGTCTTCATTTGCTAAAAATAAATCTAACACCCCTTTTTAATTATTGAATTACACTTATAAGTTACCCCCTAGTTTTAAAGCATAACTTAATTGGCAAAGAACACTTTGACAAGTTATAAGTTGGTCCTCTTTTATTTTTAGGAAGTTATTTTGAATAGGGTATTGAAGATGATCCTAATTTTTTTCTATTTCTCAAAGAAAAGTTAAGAACACTTCTCTGGATTGAAATTAGATTTTTAAGGACTAAAAAAACCTCACAAATCACTGGTAACTAAAGACTGGTTGCCAGATAAAAGTTCAAAGGGAGAAAATAGGTGAAAAAATGTCATATTTAGTTGTTTTATTTAATTACTTATGACAATGAATACTGCTTGAAGCAGTTGTGAGATACAAATAATTTAACAACTGGTTCTCTGCCCTAATGATTTCTTCCAACAACCAGTTCACCAAACCGCTCAGAAAGTTAACAAGCGGTTCTCCCGAAG
Organism: Masticophis lateralis; assembly: GCA_030761175.1. Classification (NCBI taxonomy): domain Eukaryota; kingdom Metazoa; phylum Chordata; class Lepidosauria; order Squamata; family Colubridae; genus Masticophis; species Masticophis lateralis. Next base: position 130,062,663 of record JAUDYJ010000003.1, read on the forward strand.
TGGTGCGAACGGGCTGAATCCCACCACCCGCTTGAAGGATACAAAACCCTATGACGCAAACAAGTCACCAGTATGAATTTTGAAGGATAATAAGAGCTGTTATAATTGCTTAAACATGGCGTTCAGATGAATAACCCTACATTTTAAAAAAAACTATTATCAACAATTTGAATTATAATTTCAAGAATCTGAATCCAATTTCAGAATTTTATCAATTGTAAATCCTGGTAATTATTATCTGGTTTCTATACTTCTTTCATTTTGATTTTATGTTGGTTAAAAGTTGACATTATTTCCAAGGAAACTTTGGTAGGTTAGAGAAAACTGCAATTTTCTAAGCAATGCACTCTAGTATTTTCTATATAGTACATATCAATAATTGGAATGGATGGAGCCTAGGAAGGTGCATGCCCTATACATCTAGGGCATTTTCAGATAGCTTTTTGCCATTATTGATAGCTCTTATAACACTTAGCAGGCCCTTGTTAGATTGCTTCAAAATGAACATTAACATCATTTTATATTTGGCTCTGCAGCTTAGTTCAATTAAAGAAAAGATCTGCACTTCAAAAAGTACAAAACTGCCATACAGTTTTACAGCTAAAGCAAAAACCATGGAAGATTTTTTTTAATGCCTCCTGCTCAACCAACTAATGCAAATGTGACTCATTTGATTTCATACTTTTTAAGTCTGGACAAAATGTCTAAATTATTTCTGCATTTATGCTGATTGATAAGGCAAATGTTTATTTTCTGGTTCATTTTATTATTTTGATTACACTCATTTCACCCACCACCCAGAAAGACAAAATAGAATATAAGTTCATAAACAAAGCACTTTTCCATGCTTACAATTTAAAAAGAACAGGCAGAAGGAAAAGGGCTGGAGAAGGGAATGAAAGCATCAGATGGCTTAGAGAAATTGCCAATCTTTGCTCAAAAATATTGCTCACAATGTGTCTTTTAAAAGCTCAAACTGCTAAAGGTTATGTGTGAAAGTACACTGGCTGTCTGTTTTTGAAAATGATATTAAATGAAAAGAAAAAGGCAGCATTTCTTTTAGTCATCATCAAAACCTGAGTAACCGATTTAACAACAGAGCTATATATAGGATTTTGAGTTTTAACTTCTGTGGAGCTTACCAAATAGTCAACCATTCCCTTCAGAAATCACCACATGGCAGTTGAAATTTTATACTCGTTTGTGCTAAAGTAGGCACAACTGAATTCAGCAGCAATTCATTGTTATGGGATCATATCATTGTGAACTTAAGGCAGGGGTGTCAAACTCAAGGCCCGCGGGGTGGATCCACCCAGTGGTGAAATCTGAACCGGTTTGCTACCTGTTGGCTGGCTGTGCATGAGTGCTGTGCGCCATGTGTGCGTGAGTGCGCAGTTCGCACCAAAAGGAGGCTTGCGAAGGTAAGAACAGTGGGAGGAGGGGAATCAGCTGTGGCTCATGATCTTGGGAACCTTTTTTTAAACTTTTAAAAGCATTTTTTACTTTCGGTTCGGGTGAATAGGCAGTAAAAAATGCTTAAAAAGTAAAAAAAAAAAACCAAACAGTTCCAACGATCGCGCGTCGCTCAGCTGATCGTCAGAACTATTTTTACATTTTTTTACTACATGTTCAGTGAACCAGTAGCATTTTTTACCACCGGTTTGGGTGAACCGGCCCGAACAGGTAGCATTTCACCCTTGGATCCAGTCCGCGCGGTTCCTAAATCTGGCCCAGCCTGGAAATAGCGAAGGATCAGCTTGTGGTGCCTCTGGCAGCCAAAACAGGCATAGGAGGGCGCATACGGTCCCCTGAGGCCCGTTTTCAGCCTGAACAGCCTCCTGAAGCACAGTCTATGAAAATACTCGACATTATTACAGAAAATATAATTAAAAGACTTTTTAACCCGAGTCATTCAAATATGATGGGCAAAGATGGAATACAAAGAATAGCTTTATCAGAAATGTTATTGGGTCTTAGATATTTTCAGGAAATTGCAATCCAGTCTTCATACTTTGAGGTCCATGTAAGTTATAGAATATATTTATAAAAATAGTGGCAGTTATTCCATCTAGAAGTGAAATTTGGGCACTTTTTTTTATGAAGAAGGGAAGGCAGTTTTCTTCCTTAAATGTTATGTTATGCTAGGGCTAAAGGTATTGCTAGCAGTGAGTTAGCTTACAAGCTGAGCAGTAAAACCAGCTATGTTATGAATCAAATCCATCTGAGAAAATACTGTTTTTTACTGTTTTAGTTTACTTACCAGATTAAAGATTATGCAAAGGTGATATGAGTTGAAAGCCATCTATCTCTTTCTCTCACAAGCACAAATATTCTTTTTAGAACTTCTATATCTATTTCTCAACCTTGTTGACTTTAAGATGCTTGGACTGCAACTCCCCAGCTGGAGAATTCTGGGAGTTGTAGTTCAAGCATCTTAAAAGTCAACAAGGTTGAGAAACATTGTTTTATACTACTAAAACTCTTGTTGTCATGACCTTTTTTTTTTTTTTTAAATTTGATTTATATGCCGCCCTTCTCCGGAGACTCAGGGCGGCTTACAATGCGTTAAGCAATAGCCTTCATACTTTTGTATAGTTATATTTATACAAAGTCAGCTTATTGCCCCCAACAAACTGGGTCCTCAATTTACCCACCTTATAAAGGATGGAAGGCTGAGTCGACCTTGAGCCTGCCTGGGATTGAACTCACAAGTAATTGCAGCAGCTGGATCTTAAATGCTGCCTTTGCAGGAGGCATTACTCCCCTACGCTACTCAGGCTCCTTATAACTAGGCAAAATGATGTATCACAGAGTAACAATTTTTGAACTAAGGTACTTCAAATGGAATAATTTACAAAATCCATTATCCATGAAATGAAATTTGGGAAAGTTGTGGCTGCTTCAGTATTACTGGCTGCTGCTATGCTGTTGCTTGGTCACGTGATCTTAATATGTCATTCGTTAAAACAGTTTAAAAGAGTTATTTCTCTGTAATATTTAGTATTGTGTGTTAGGGTTTCATTTCATATGAAAAAAATAACAGATAGCTCCCCAAAAATACCTCCAACCAACCAACCAACCAACCAACCACAAAACAAAACCAGCATAAATGAAGTTTCAATTTTTTAAAAACAGAAACAGGTCATACACTTGACTTTGATTAACAAACAACAGTTCTTTGAAGTGCTCTAACATGTACAATCTTCTCAAAAATATATATATATAGCCATCTTATTTTTGAGATAATTGAAGAACAAGAGATAGAGTAATTGTCACGCTTGGTATGGAAAGATATGAATTTCACTCCCACAAAACAATCCAGGACCAATTCTGCTTTTCCGGCATAATAGTAATGCTTTGAATTGGGTTGTATGTGCACAGCAATTCCTCTATCAAAATTTTAAAAATCCGCAGAGCTCTTTTTGATAGTGGGTTAATGAAAAACATTTTCTTTATTATTATGAGCTCCATTCTATGCTACAAGCCCAGCTTCATCAATATAAAATGATTGGATTATATATGACTGTTTGATAGCAAGCGATCAAAAAAGAGAGAGCTAATTCTGGAGAACTGGAAGCCTATTACATATAAAATGCAAATTGGCTTGCTATTTTTTTTAATATAAAAAACACAAACAAAATGCAAAGGAAAAACACATTTTGAAACATGTATAATGTTGTTTAATTCTGATTTATTTATAACTATGTAAATATACCAAAATTTGAACACAAGCATTATTTAATATGCATAATCAAAGTTTTGCATTTCAGTTGATAGCAAAGAACTGAGAGAAATGGATACATTGTTTGCTATTTTAAATATTGAACAACATATGGTTCTCTTGCAGCTTCTTTGGGATAAAATAGCTAGCAAAGTATTAGTACAAGAAAACACCCAACTGAGAATGAGAAATAAGTCGATGGTAACATGCTGTTTCAGAATGGCGGAAAATCCTTATCTTGGTTTTATTGTAAACAAACATGTTCTATTTTTGAATGTTTATTACACAATTTTTAAAACATATGGCATTGCTATGCTAACAATTATTTACCTTACATTTTGCCATGGAAAATGCTTGCATATAGAGGATATGGCTAGTAATCTTTTCATGTAATCAAAAAGTTATTAAAGCACTGATAGGACTTTGACTAAATATGGCTTCAGAATGTTTACACATTTCTACTGTATTTCTTCTTGTGTGAGAACATATTGTTTGATCGAACATTTCTTTCTTTCTTTCTTTCTTTCTTTGTTTGTTTGTTTGTTTGTTTGTTTGTTTGTTTGTCACATTTCTATGCTGCCCAACTCCCTAGGGACTCTTGGGTTAGAAGATAGAATTTTATTTCAAACCCACTCTTGCTGTAGTAGAAGTACAGGAGGAAGAGAAATCTGCTCTATTAGTTATTTTTCTTTATCTGGTGTGTAGCAAGTATTTCAGCTACATTCTGCTACATTCTGAGGCTTTGTGTACTTCCCACTAGTCCATTCCACCCAGATGTACTCCTATTCTGAGAATGCACAATAAAGGAGGATATTTGTAGCTCAGGATTGAAATGAGGGGTCCTTGGTTCTCTCTGAGCTTGCAGCCATTTCATTACCCAACTAGGTAAGATCATCAGTGCTAGTCAGGGTGCCTAGTCACTCCCTTTTTACAACCCTGTAATCTGGATGCCTAGTTAGGGTAATGAAACATCTGCAAGAAAACAATCAAGCTCAAAGAGCACCAAGGACCGCCACATTGTGAGAATGCACCATAACATGTTTGGTCATCCCTAAGAAGTGACAGGTGGAAGGTTGTTAAAGAGCGATCCAACCTAGAACCAAGGAGAAATAGCTTGTCTCCTGGAGTTGTGGGTGCTCCATCACTTTCTAAGAAGAGTTTTCAAGAAGAGACTGGAGAGCCATTCCATTGTCTGGAATGTATAAGGTCTCCTGCTTGAGCAGAGAGTTGAACTAAAAGACCTCCAACATCCCTTCTAATCCTATTTTACTATGTTCTAAGATGAGAACATCTTTCACCTCATTAACACTAATTCTGATGGGCTGCTTCTTGCTGTTAAGTAAGAGTGTTTGTACACCAGAATCATGGGGAGGAATGGATCTCATAATTGAAAACAGTAACAGGTTTCTTTAAAAGGTCCTACATTGTGGACCTGTATCTTCTAAGTCTCACCCATCCATCTACCGCCATAAACACTCATAGAGCCACAAAGGTCCTAACCGGAAGCCCCCATTCAATTCTGGAGCCGACCAGAAGTCAGGTTCCCCCACCATAGAGTCTCCTAGCACGGCGTCCTATTTCCTCTGTCAACTGGAAATCGGTTTCTCCACCATAGAGTCTCCTCCTAGTGCGGCATCCTTTTACCTATCTACCTGTCCTAACCAAAAGTGGAGCCGACCAGCAACAGGGAGCCACAGCAGAGGGATGAAAGAGCCAAATGCGGCTCAAGAGCCACGGGTTGCTGACCCCTGATCTACACTGAAGGAACCACATTATTTTATCCAGCACTGTGTGTATGAATGGTAGCAAACAAAGAAATTTTGAAGTAAATTGTCTTTGGTCCTCTCCTAGTGCCTCAAGAATAATTTCATTTTGCCAACACCAGAGTGATGCAAGAAAAAAAATATCCTATATTTACATGGGAGAGATTAGAATTAATAGATAGGGATTGGAAGTTCATTAACAGAACAACAACAACAAAAATTGTGCTACCACCTGAAAACATCAAATAACAACATTGCACTGTATTTGCACATTTGATTTTTAATGCCTAGTCAGAGGTTGCATTTAGGGAGAAGTAGAATTTAGTGAGAACTAGAGTAATAGACCAGCAGATGCTGCCACTATCAAAACTGATTAATTGTTCAGATATAGCAGTTTAACCCTCTTTTTATATCTTTCTGTAAAAGCATCCCCTCCATGATATACAATGCTTTGTTTGTGTGTTATATAGTTAATTACATCTTCTAAAACCAGTTTTAAAAGGAAATGAAATGTGTAATTACCCAATGTTTCCATGGTAACAAAGTTTGTCTATGTGTTAGGGTTTACATGATTACGAAAAGTTTCTTGAATTTCATTCCATTGTTACAGGGAAGAAAAATTAAAACTCAGATCGTCAGAACATGTACAGATTTTGTGAAAGAGAGAGAGAGAGAGAAAAGTTATGTGTCTTATAAAAGGCAAAGCCAAATCACATCCAGCAAACTAATTTGTTATCTGTCTGAAGATCAGAAAGGGAAAGAGTTAGGAAATAAATTGAAAAATTCAGCTGATTTTATTTGGCCTCTAATTAGTTTATTAGGTTCCTCCTTTCCTTTCCTTTCCTTTCCTTTCCTTTCCTTTCCTTTCCTTTCCTTTCCTTTCCTTTCCTTTCCTTTCCTTTCCTTTCCTTCCCTTCCCTTCCCTTCCCTTCCCTTTGCTCCCCTTCCCCTTTACCTCCTTCCTGCTCTCCCTCCCTTTTCACCCTCTTTCTTTCCCCTTTTCCTTCTTTTTGCTAGAATGTACTGGACTCATTGGTACTAATTAGAAAGCAAATCAATAGAATCAAGCAAATAGAAGTTTCCCTTTAACTGTTGGTCTGATCTGCTCAGCACACGGGGATCACAGCTAAGGGCAGGCCTCTCTTTGCTTCATAAGGTGTTGTCCTGGAAACCATTCGGATGCAGTCAATAATAGGGCAGATACTGAGACACAGAGTGCAGCCTGTACAACTGTCAGTAACAGTGGGCAGGTGGGTTTCTGGATCAAATTGTATAGCCTGGAAAGCAGAAATAAACAGCATTGATGTCACTCACAGAAAAGGTCAAAAACAACCCCATTTTTAGCATCTACATTTCCTGTAGTTGAGGTGCTTGGAGAAATCTTTGTTTGGTACCGCATTGCAGCTACAGTAACAGTTTCAATTGCTAGGAAAATAACATTTTCTAAAAATATGTGAAAAATTGAGGTAAATTGGGCTCTGGTAGAAATCTCTTTTCTTCCTTTCGTCCTTATTCTCCTTCTTATCTTCTCAGTGGAGTTACGAACAAAATCAAGCTTCAGCACAAGTTGGTCAAGTTTGATAAAAATATGTGTGCCTTTCAAAAGTGAATTCTTCACAGCATTCTGATGTATTACAACACAAAGGTTTCACACTGCTGGGGATAGTGGGAAAAGCCATTCCTCCCCTTTCCTCATTATTGCTGCTGTCATTATTTTACGTATATGATATATAAAAGCATTTAAACACTAAGTAAGTAAGTAAATAAGTCAGTCAGTCAGTAAGTAAGAGAAGAGTTTTCTTATGAGAGGGTTGAGCTGAGCAAATATTTGGCATGTGCGTCAGCCATGTAATGAGAAAGAGCTGTGGAAACACATGGGTGCATCAACAGCCTAAAAATGCTTTCCGAGTAGCCATGGACATCTTGAAGAAGACACAGCTGCTTTAAGAAACAAAAAAAAAAGTGCTCCTGTATATATAGTAGAATCTCTTTGAAAAGGTTTTTGTGTAGCCTTTTTTTTTTTTTTGCTATGCCTTTCAGTCGGTGTTAGCTCCTAGAAACTGACTGGACAAGTTTCTGCATTTTTCTTGGCAAGATTTCACAAGTAATTTCACAACCACTACGCTCAACTGCGTAGGCTATAAGATATCCCAAATCTAACTCTTTTCTCTGATGTAGCTAACTCCACAAGTTGTAAACTGGAATCAATATTACCAACAATGAATTTTCTTGCATAATTATATCTTTTCAAAGTGCCTACTGGAACTCTTGCAAAACCTTTCATGTTCACCTAAAACCATGCCATGTCAATTTTTGTGGCCTGCTTCTGTAAATCCAGAGACTGCAGTTTACTTTTCAACAGGTTTATTTACTTCATGTGTTTGTGTAGGCTGAGGGAATGCGCTTCCCTATGCAGCAGTTTTTATTCTTCTTACGTGGGGTTGGAACAACTCCAGTGGGCTATTTGCCTAGTTTACTCCAGACAAAGGTGAGAGGACAAATAGCTCATAGATCTTCCTTAAAGATGGAAGCACCAATTTAAATGCTTCCTATGGTAGTTTCCTGCTAAACTAACCATGTTATCACAGACCACATACTGACTCCAGGAACCTGCAGGTAAATCCAGAAACAGCACAAACAGTTTGAACAGAAGGCTGGGTATTCAAGCATATCTCTTGTCTCTTTACCATGAGCAGAGAAAAATTAACAAAATACAAAGTAACCTTCGAAGAGCCCTTTTAACGAAGAATCCTCAAGGCTCACCATTTGTTAAGTGAATGATGTAGAAGGTGAACAATGAGAGAGAAGCTACAGTACAAAGAGTACAACTTGAAATGGACCAGTGAGTCTTCCCTTGTGGCTAGTATCCTGAATACTCCTGCTAATCAACACATTATTCTTTTCCAGCAATCCATGCCCACAGCTCAAGGCCTCGGCTGGAAAATGCAACTAATGGCCACACTTTCATGATAGTCCTATTCCATTGCTAAAAATAAAACAGCACCAGAACATTATTGCTGTTGCAAGCAAACTAAATTATTTCAGCGCTGTCACTATAACATATTATAGTACACTTTTATTAGGCTATGATATCTTTGATAGCAGCACTCTGTGAGAAAAAAACTCAGTGCTGGTGTGTGTGTTTTTAATCATTGATTCCCAGAGGGTTTTTTATTTTTTGTTTTGTAAATCTTTTTTTTTAAGTGTGTCTTTATTTGCATAAATTCTTTTCTTGGCAATATTTATGTGGACTGAAGACTCGGGCAGACTTCAGACTGCACATGAGAAAACATATGCATATGTCATTCAGGGACAGTTGCATAGGTGGTCCTTTTATATGTCAGTGAATTTTAATGTTTCCTGCTTGGGTCTGCCTTGCCTTCCCCCACCTCCCAGCAGGAAATCAGAACCAATCAGCATGCAGGGCGCGCACCTCCGCACAACCCACAGTTGAGAATTGGGGGGAGGGGGGATTGCATCTGCCCATCTGCAGCCTCCGCTTACTAATCAACTCCTTCGCGGTGTAGGTATGCGCTGACAGTGATGGGTAGTTGCAGGCAACTCTAAATCAGCCCTGTTCCATGACTCTATTCTTCCTTAAACTCTGATGATCTAAAAAATGAACTTTGCAAAAAAAAAAAAAAATGGTTGGTGCTTATGGATATTGTGTGGAATATTTGCCTTGCAAAGACAATGGACGATTGATGCTGCAGCAATCATGAGGTTGTGCCAGTGCAAACAGAATTGCGCTAAGGAAAGGAGCAAGGGGGACATCCTTGCTTCCTAGGGAAGTTTCAGGGCAACTTCTGAAAATTGAGAGTTAACTCATATTAAAATCAGAATTAAAAATGGCTTGCACATTACAATGCTGAATTCTACTACTGTTTTTTTACTTTAAAAATTATTTGTGTGTCTAGTACATTTCTGCTGAATTTTCTATCTACGATAAAAGTAATATCTTCAAAGTATTTTGGACACAATTCCTGAGGATTGGCTCTGAGGCCTTGGCAAGTTGCAGTTTTATACCAGGTTGTCTGTACTAGTAAAGGCAAGAACATAAACATGAGATGAAATGGGGAGGGTTGGCGAAGACCTGTTCTGTGGCCATTTATTTCTTTTTTCACTAAGCATCCTAGACTGAAATAGACGGCTACCCATCCAACTCTTCCTAATGTGATATATTTCTTAAAATATGCACACTCCTTGTCAAAGCAGGCAGCCTTTATTAGTTTGGCTCTAGACATGATACACTTTAATCAAGTGGAATAGATCAAAGAGAACAATTTGTTAAATGCACGAAATGTGAATGTGGATTTTCTTTATTAGTTCAGATTGGTGTCTGCACCACTCCTCCCAGCCTTGTTTTTCTCAGCACCGTCTTAGTATATTTGCTTAATTTGTAAGGGGTCATGAATGTATAACTTATCTAAGCTTAAAGCGTGTGGCCTCCCAGCAGAAGTCTAAAATATTTGAGAACCATTTTTCAATCATCCTTAATCAACTGATGTTTCATGTATTTTCCAATGATAGTGTACTGCTTAAATAGAATAGAATAGAATAGAATAGAATAGAATAGAATAGAATAGAATAGAATAGAATAGAATAGAATAGAATAGAATAGAATAGAATAGAATAGAATTCTTTATTGGCCAAGTGTGATTGGACACACAGGGAAGTTGGAATCAGTTGTAGGAGACTTGGCTGTTGTTTGTTTTACCTGAGATGGAGAGAGTGGTGATAGTTGACAGTGGCTTCGTCTCAAACTTACAGTAAAAAACATGTAGTGTTTGTTTTCGGATATTTTATCTCCTTTATTATTTTATGAAGAATCACTTTAAGCTTACAAAAATTCTAGGAATCCAGTAATTCCTATTGAAAACAATAAGAATGGAGATTACTGAACTCTATCTTGCCAGATTCAATTGTGTCCTCCAGAAATTTTTGTTGCTATAATATGTCAAGGAGGCAGAATATATTTTTGTTTGGGCAAAACAAACCTTGGAAATTCATTACGTTCAACAACAGCAACACTAAACTGCCTTGTTGAGTGTTTCATTGTTATTTCTCTTTGTCTGTATATGGTGACCTGATCTCATCTTGTTTAACTCAATAAATAAAATTAACTTCTTGCGTTATTTATTAAATGAAGTCTTTGTGTTATTTATTCAGTTTCTAACATATTTTATTTCCACACCATCTCTTTTGAGCTTCTTGGTAGGTCCATTGGAAATTTTAGTTACTATTGTTGAGTCTAATATTAAATTATAATTTTGAATCTAACTTTTGATTCCTTTATATAAATTTGATTCTTGTTCATCTATATGTTTGCATTTCTGTATGGGTCTCTAAATTGTATGTGCACATATGTGGTGTGTGCACATTATATGTTACATAATGAATCAGTACATTGTATATTAAACTGGGGTTATCCTATCTTCAGTTGAGTCCCTTCGGGGAGTAGGGCGGTATATAAATTTGAATTTGAATAAACTTAAACTTAAGTTAGGAGTTAAAGAGATTTCTTAGATCCCAATTACCAGATCACTACTAGAACAAACATGGATATAGCTTCCTGCTCTACTATAGATTTGGATGTGGTCACTGAAACAATTAAATCTAATTGAGTTTTATGTATTTAAATAGATTCTCTAGTGTGCCCCTGCCAAAATATTTTTTTTCCTCCAACATGATCTGGAATTATCTTGTCTTCAACAGCATTCTGCAGCATGTAATGCTGGGAGAAATATGGCGGCTTAGCAATAGATGATATGCAGCAAGTAAACTGAAGGGGGAAGGAAGAGAGAGAGAGAGAGAGAGAGAGAGAGAAGAGAGAGAGAGAGAGAGAGAGAGAGAGAGAGAGAGAGAGAGAGAGAGAGAGAGAGAGAGAGAGAGAGAGAGCGCAGAGTGCACTGTGTATCTCAAGTCTCTTAAGAAACCTGCTTTATTGACAACCTCTGCGAATAGATCAGACATGGTTCCTGCAGTCTATACCTGGGAGTGTGCCAATGTTAATTTCCAGTATCTTGTAAATCTACTTTTCCCATCTGCCCGTCAAGAGACGGTGGAATCCTTCTGCCTCAGCAGCAGAAAGACAGCTCACAGTGCCTTTTTTTGCTAATTACAGCTGTGTTCTTACCTGGTAGCCAGAATCATTACAGGTCATGTAGCATTTGCCACAGTTGATACACATTTCCTCATCAATCAGAGCCACAACTTGTTCGGTACTACTGAGCTCTCCATATGTTCCAATATACTGCAGTGCTTTTCCAATTACATCCTGGGGGGAGGGGAGAGGAGACCGAGACAGGAAGCAAAAGGAAAAAAAAAAAAGAAGAGGAAAACATTACTGAAATATCCAAGGTTGTTTCATGCCAAAGGGGAGCCCTTGAGATCGTGGTTACTTGGGACTTTGTTTTTCTGTGCTACGGCAATAGGGCACAAGTCAAAAGCATTTCATATCCAGGAGCCTGCAAAAATATTGCTTGCAGGTATTGATATATAAGCAATTCCAATATCAATAGAGCTGCTGAAAACGAACAAACAAACCCAACAACCAAGCCACACATCAAAATAGAATCAAATCTGTGCACATACACTAATTATTCTCAGTGACCATTGTTGGGTGCAACAGGAAGGAAAAAAAATGGGAAAGAAGAAGAAATGTGTTGTGACACACACACTCAATGTGCCTATCCACAGCTACTGTTCATTAGCACACCTCTGAGAATTCATTATGAGACAAGGAAAAGGCTGCATTTAAACAACAGGGAACAAAAATGCAGCCATTGGAAAGAATATGCAAATGGCTTGATAAACTAACACATATTATTGCAATCATCGTTTGGTTTTTTTTTAAAAAATCGGTTGACCCAATTGTGCAGTTCTTGTTTCAAGAGGGCAGGCTGCACTTTAGTGCTGGAAAGATCATTTTGCCGATTGTAGAACGGGTCCAAGTATCTGCTTAGAAGAAATGTTTGGGGTTTTTTTTTTTTTTGAAAGCGGTTATCCATTAGTTCTTAAAAGATAAATCTTTAAAAGATTGGAGCAATTAGTCAGTCACCAACTTGCTCAAGCGGAGTGACATCTGCCTTATTTTTCACAGGTAATCAGGCATAATGAGGCTGTGTTAGGGAAAGGGATGTAGCTGAGGGCTAAAGCACATGTTTGTATGGAGAAGGCCTTGAGTTCAACACCACGTAGGATTATGTTGCCACTTTCCGAAACACAAGAAGAAGCAGTAGGGTCCTTTGAAAGAGCAAGGGGGGCTCTCATTTTGGACATCTATTGCATGCCAATTTTTCCCCAATGTTTGTAATTCCCATCCTATGTTCAAATGCCTGTTTTATGTATGAAGTTCAGAGATAGGAAGAGAGAATTTGAATTTGAATATCTATCATTGTCACTTCCATGAAATTTAAAAATGTCTGACTTTGTTTTCCCTGAAACATAAAATAAACCTCTGAAAATAAAACTTAAAGCACATTAATAATAATGTGGGATGCCCATCAACATATCAAAGAGCACTATTTGTTGTTCCATACATAGATTTATTTGTAGTATAGTAAGATATTTTATTATTCCATTGGCACATAGACTTTGGAGAAATGTTACTTTATCTTCATATAAACCAAATCTAGTATGATCTGTTATAGCAGTTATATCTGTTATAAAATTCAGGGCACCCATAAGTACTTAAATCCTTATGGATGTCGTTAGAGAGAAGTGCACTTATGGTCTTTCTTCTGGTCCCTGGCCATAGCATACCATGACTCAGCTGTAATCACCTTTTCAAAAAAGTGGTAAAGTGATAACTTTTGAGAAACTGAGTCAGCAAACGTTCATTTCATTTAGGTGCCAGGAGTGTTAGGGTTTTTCAGAGGCTTCAGCCAGAAATTCCTACTATCAGGGGTGAAATCCAGCAGGTTCTGACAGGTTCTGGAGAACTGGTAGCGGAAATTTTGAATAGTTCAGAGAACCGGCAAATACCACTTCTGGCTGGCCCCAGAGTGGGATGGGAATGGAGATTTTGCAATATCCTTCCCCTGCCATGCCCACCAAGCCACACCATGCCCACCAAGCCACGCCCACAGAACCGGTAATAAAAAAATTTGGATTTCACCACTGCCTGCTATCCTTTGCTACTATTATGTTGGATGGAGTTGATGGACACTGAGGCCCTACACAATGTAGTCTGGTCAGGAGGCATTGATTTGTTGTGTAACTTTGTCTGCTGCAGTAGTTGTTGCCACCCGCTGTCTTTGTCGGATGGCAGCCATTACTGTCATCCACCATCTTTGTTGAACCAGAGGTATATGCCTTTTATTCCATGCATTATTTATTCCCACAATTCCTGACACTTTATTTAATGCTTACAGATCTACAGCTTTGTTTGTTTTTAAAGGGTTTGATGAGATTTTCTTTGTATGGAAAGAAGCAGGTAAACAAGTTATGTAGCTATAATAACAACAAAAGGAACAGAAAATGCTTTGTAGGTACACTCTTTTATGGCCTTCTAATCCTCCTCAGAGCATTCTCCTTGGATTAGTAAAGAAGCTCTAGGAATAAAATAGCATATGCATTGAGATTAATTTGCTGCATCTCTTTTTCTTGCTTGCTTTCTCTCCCCTAAAATATCTCTTTTTGAGTGTCGGCTAAAAGGCAGATATTGTAAGATGGCACTGTGGAACTTCATATTTGCCTTATCTTGTTTTCCTCTGGATTACAGTGGTTGAATTTAGACGCATAATGATATTTTTCCTAATTGCCAACTCACTATGAGAGTAATCCAGTTCTGCTGATAGTCAAGCTGTGTTCTTTCTGACTGGTGCATTAAGTTCAGTAATGAGAATTTCACCGGCCAAATCTTGCCCTTAATTAGACCTCTGTTATGCTATTGCTTCCTAATTCTGCCCTTGGTGACATCTGTGTGGCTCAGCTTTTGTCAGTAGGGCTACCAGGTGTGTGAACAAAACCAAAGCCAGTTGATAATTTTGATGGTAATGATTTAATTCCATAATCAAAACAGTTTAGCTGCTGGGAAAACAGAAGCAGAACAGAAAATAGAACTCGAATAGATTTTTAATTTGTCAGTGCTCTACAGATTGGGGTGGTGGTTTACGGTGGTTAAGAAGTAGATTCATTTCACCTCAGCCATTGTTACCATGCTGTGCTGAACATGGTCCAATTCTCAAGCTGAAAATAAACCATATATTAAGTTAAACACAGGTCTCTTTCCAAAAATGGCAATTCCATTACGTTCTCTCTTAGAACTGGACAATAAAACTGTAAAGTTTGAAAAAAAAAAGGTACACTGTACACAAAAAGTGCACAATAAAACTGCACACTACACATTTTCACCAATGACATTCTACATTGGTGATGTATCAGGATAAAGGACCCTAGGAACCATGTCACCCCAATGGGATTGGCTTAATCCACTCAGTATTGCAGAAAAGGCATAATGTGGACCCCATTGGACAAGAAATTCCAGCTAGCTCTCACTTTCTGGAATACTGTGTCTCTCAAATTAAGATCCACCCCAATCCTCTTGGCACTGCCAAGTGGCCTGATGCTGTAATTGGGCATATTGGAGATGGTTAGTGGATTAAGTAGAATTCATCCCCAAGCATTCTTGTTTTAATTTATTTAATTTCTGTTTATTTAATTTTTAATGTTTGTATTTTTTATGGTGTTTGTATGCCACCCAGGGTTGCTTTAAATGAGATAGGCAGCATATTAAACAAACAAACAAACAAACAAATTAATAAAATAAGGAAGCACTTATTAAATTTTACTACATCTTAGCAGAGGAGAATGGAAAGGGAAAAGACAGCAGGCTGATCTGATTGATCTGAACTCAAATTTCTTATGGAAATAAAATATCAGAAAGGTAATCCATTTCTACTATATTTGTTGGAAAATTTCAAGTTTCCTATTTGAAGCATAGTCCTGAACTGATGGAAATGTTTAATTGGAACACTGGATGATTCCACTCACCTATTTTAAGGCACTAAAAATGGGACTTGCCTGTATTGTTTCCAAGTCTTGTCACCTAATCCAAGGATTCCCGTGTTAACAGGGTGAACTAAGAATATAGATTTAATTTGAACAAAGTGGTGTAGTGAGACAACCTGAAAAATTTCTGGCAAATTTTACTACCCATTTTTCAGAGCTGTTGTCGAATTTTTCCTCTACAGAGGATATTACAACAAAGAGGATATTACAACTTTGTTGCATTACAACAAAGTCCTTTAAAAGTGAAGAGAGGGGGGGGGGAGAACTGATGCTGGTTCTATTGGTTGAAAATGGGTAAGGACAAGGGGCTGGGGGTTAATAATGTAAGCTTATGTAGATTTATATCGTATGCTAGTTGATCTTGCCAATCTACGCCTTGCAGACCTCCAAAGAAACTGTATTGTGAATTAACAGTGAACCAGATGTTTGGCTTGAAAGATATCTGTGTTGAAACAGGGAGAGGAAAAAAGAGATGTTCATCATAATATCGAAGTGGGAGGAGGAGAACTTAACGGGATGAGTGATGATACTTGCTTTTGTTCCTTAACTTCCACAGCTTACAATTGGAACCAAATTAACTAGCAACATCATTTAGCATCACTTCAGAAATATTTTTGTGAGTAAAATACCAGTCCTAGTGGGATTTCTCCCCCCCCCCACAACAAATAGCTCTAGATGATCCTCCTCCAATGTCTTTTTTTTATAAAAAAATCACCTCCTAATTGCCAAAATGACCCATAGACTTTTGCATAGTGCAAAAGATAATGTAACCAAATGTTGCAGGAGCTTTCATATCCCAGAGGTATATTATACATCTTAGAAAATGTGAAATTTACCAACAACCCAAGAAGGATGCTATGATGACAGAAAGAAGAATCTGATTGTAAAGCCTTTTGGAAATTAGAAAGATTCCACAAGAAAAAATCTAAAGGAAATAGGATATGAAGATACGAACTTTTAAATGCAGAGTTAAAATTCAATTCCCAGACAAGACCTCCTCCCCCATTTCCCCATTATTCTGACGTGGTTTACTAGCAAGGTTATTGTCTTGTTTTGTGACATTGTCAAATGCTGTGAACCCAGGAGACCAGAGCATAAATTAAGAGGAGTCCTTTTATCCAGGCTACAACAGAATCCTTGTATTATATCTCCCGAAAGACATACTCAAAGGGAGCACACGTGTGCCTGAAAAGTCGTATTGTTCATTTTAAAATGAAAAGAGCTATTTTGGTGTGTAGCACAATATCTGGGAAAATGAAAGATTTGCAGATTAGATATGTCAGGCAGTTATTAATCAACAGCAATACAGAAATGGGGGAAGGCAAATTAGAAAAAAAGAGAGGAGGGGATAAATGCCTGACTGTAAGAAAGATGGATGGCACCTAAGTTACCACTGAAGAGGAAAAAGGGGACCTGATTTTCCTGAAGAATAACATACTTTGTGAAAAAGCCAAATAGATTCCGACACCTTTGAGAACATGGAGATACATTAAAGCCATACAATGAAGTCAAATAATAAAATAAAAAGTTCTTTTTTAATGTCCTCATCTATCTGGAAAGCACCATGTTGGAAAGGATGGTATAATGAGAAAGAAGAAGAAGAAGAAGGTACAAAAAAAAAAAAAAGGAACAAGTACAAAAGCCATTTCATAGGAAAAATGCAGAGCAATAAAACATCTATAATGCTAACTTAATAAAGTAATGCACGTCGTGATTAGAAAACCATAAAGCATGACAATGCAAAAAAACAATCTATGAAAATTGCATTGAAACAAAATGACAGGATCCAAAATCTCCCTCCCTCCCTCCCTCCCCTCTCTTTCTGTCTCTCTCTCTCTTCCTCCCTCCCTCCCTCCCCCCTCTCTCTTTCTGTTTCTCTCTCCCTCTCTCCCTGCCTCCCTCTCTCTTTCTGTCTCCCCCCCTCCAGTAATGGAACTCAACTTAAGAAGATCAATATGGAAGCCAGTGGATTCTTCCTTCTATGTATCAGGATTCTAACCCTTAAATTCAACATGTATTCAAAATTGGATTGAACTGTATATGTAATGTATTCAATAGAATTACTTTTAAAGAAGACTATATATGAGACTGTGAAAATACCCATTCTAAAGTGGAATCACATATTATCATTGTCAGCAGCAGCATCTAGATATAATGTGGTTTCTCACTTCAATGGAGGTTAGGCAGTTGACAGAATATAATACCAAGTTAAAACAATTAAAAATATAAACAAAACCAAACAAGACACCCAAGATTAAAAACAATAAAACAAATCGGGACAAGAACCTCCTCCGCTTTCCCCAACACAGGTCTGGAATCCAATCCACTTTTTAAGGAGGTTGGGGATACACAGAAATAGAATAATTTAAATTATGCTATGTATGGCAAGTATTATTATGTTAGGTGACAATTGATAAGGTGTTCTAGTCCAAAGGAAGACAGATACTAGCCTTATGGGTCTACTTGTTTGTTTATGAGAAAATAAGTTTTAGTCATGAGAGATAGTAGCAAAGTAAGGCTAGAATCAATTATCTACCACACCTTGAACCACTAGAAACCCATAAACCTTGTTTCTCTTGATCTACATTCTGCTTGTTCTCTGCTCTAGTCCAATGATGAAGAAAATATGTTATATCAAATAGAACAACTGACTAAATGTTTTATCCCACCAATCCCTTCAAAAATTCTCGGCTGCTTTATGCAAGCAAGAATACCTGATCACGTGTCTTGACATTTCCGTTGGGTGAAACTTGGCATTCGTTTCAGACCGTGCAACCATACTTTCCTTTCTGATAAGTTATTTTCTTGCAGACATTTTAATACTCAAACTAGGTAACATCATCAATGTTAGTAAGGAGTGGGTTTTGCTCTCAGTTAATATTCTAGTGCCTTGCCTGTCAGTGTTGGTGGGAGAGGCTTTGGGGGTTTTTTGGTTGGGCTGTTTACTGTTAGCTTGTTTGGCAGTTCCTTGATTAGGTTATTGTTTACTTGATTATTGGTCTGATGTTAATCTTGGAATTAATCTATGCTTATCTGGGCATTGATTGCTTGTGGGGAGGTGATTTGGTCTTTTTGTTTCCTTTTTGGATTGTTGATTGTCCCTTTTGCACAGTAGGTAAATGTTCTTTATGACTAGAAGTCTATTGATGACTAATTTGTCAGAATGTCGGGCTTCTAGAAATTCCCTAGCATTTTTTAAAATTCAAAATACTTTGTGTAGAGGGAAATGTAAACTTTTTATGATTATCCGCGAGCACATTTCTTTTCATATCCTAAAATGAATTCAATCTGGACAAAGATAAAAGAAAAAAAAATAGAAGAAGATGCAGAAGTGAAGCGAAGTTGAGGCTGAAGCAACTGGAGGAATGGACTGACCTAGATTTGAAAGGGCGCATAATACTGTACTGCTAAAATGAACAGAGTTGGGTCGTATGATTCACCAATGAATGGGTCATCTTTACAGAGAGTCTGGCAGAGGAAAGGAATCAATGAAGATTTTGGTGGGTGGAATGACAACATTATTAAACTGGCAAAGCAAGTTATACCGATCCTCAAGAGGGTTAAATGAAGTTATAAGACAAACAGCTTGGAAAACACAGAAAGGGGTGTGCAAAGAAATAAATAACTTGTATGGGGAAATGGAGAAGAAGAATATAAATAGGAGCTTATGGAACTAAGAAAACCAAAGTACACTTCAGATGTCACAAGAAATCAGATAATAAGGTAATAATATGAAGCGCGGTGACAAAGAACACTCCAGTGGAGAGTTTAATGTTGGCTAAGTGTTTATTGTTCACCAGTTGGGAATATAGGAAAAAATAAAAAAGCACTTGCAGCTGTTTAAGGAGAATATCCCAATGTTTGTCACCCCACAGCAACTTCCCAGTAATTCTGAGGTGCATATTCAGGAGAAATAAAATATAGATAAAAACTTGACATCATTCCATTACTCAGAATTATTTGACGATAGTATAAAGAAAAGAAAAAAAGGCTTGGGTTGATCAGTGGAAATATTACTTGCCTGAAACACAAATTAATCTTGTTCACATCTGAAAAGAATAGGGGTTTCTATCGGTATCTTGAAGTCTCACTGAATCAGTGGTGGGTTGCTCCCAGGTTCTGTCCAGTTCTTGCGAACCGGTAGTAAAAGCGGCAGGAAGCTCCACCCACTCGCCTGTACATCATAATGGAGGATCTGCACATGTGCAGAAGCTTATGCACATGTGCAGAAGTGTGTGAGCGAAGCAAGCACACGTGCTCCCGTTGCGAACTGGTAGTAAAGGTAAGTAGAACTCACCCCTGCACTGAATGTGTGGCCATGTCTGAAGGCAGCCCAGGATCAAGTTTGGACCCCCTTTAGTATGAGAGAGCATTGCAGGGGTGTATTTTTCCAGAACACAGTGATAGTGGAGCTGACACATGTCCCTTCCTTCCTTCCTTCCTTCCTTCCTTCCTTCCTTCCTTCCTTCCTTCCTCCCTCCCTCCCTCCCTCCCTCCCTCCCTCCCTGTATAGACCATATAATCTTGGCAACAATTTGTATAGCAATTGCACTCTGTCTGTCTGTCTACCCTCCCACTCTCTTTCTCTCACACACATACACAGATGTGCAAAATAAAAACCTGACTACTGGTTCCTTCGCAGTAGTAGAAACCCCTCCCTTGGCAATCTTCCTTAGGCAAGATGCTTTAGCCCATCCCATAAGTCAATCTTAACAGTGAATCTGATCTTGATCCCTTTTAGTCACATTCAATCCTTCTATCAGTTTCCTAATGTCAATAGAAACCTGTCCAGCTTGATTTTCCTTGCTTATCTAGGTAGCTTGTAACTTCGACTAGCTCCATTTCATATCTGAAAACTGATAATCCTCCACTTATGAAAGAGATTGCATTCGGCAGAACAACAGCCATGATGGCCCCAAAGAATGATATTAAAGGCAATGGGAAAAAGTAGTTTATTTAAGAGAAAATAAAATCAAGAGTATATTTTGGAGTGTTTGTAGTTTATTCCATGAGTGAAGCAATCTAAACATTGACAGAATGTAATAGGTGCATATGAATCAGTTGTACACATTTTTCATATATTTGCCCAGAAGATAGAATATAAAAGTCAAACAAAATTCATTCTTAAAAGGTTCATTACGTTGTGTAAAATGTTTTTTCTAAACATGCATTCAATTCAATGCATTTGAAACAAGTATTTTTTTTCCTTTTTTTCTTTTAGTTGAGAACCATCCTGTGGCCAGCTGACACGTGCAGCTTATTTTGGGAGGCAATGAAATTTGTAAATCTTGACTTCTCAAGCATGTCTAACAGATATATGTCTCCTAATAATAATAAGAAGACTGCACAAACTGAGTACAAAAATGACATGACAAATTGGAACAATAGTGCATTGGAATATCTGCAAGAAATACCATTTGCTTGCAAGCAAGAACTGGTGGGACCACAATATAGACAAAGTAGAAGAAAATGAAGAAATTAAAGAGCTCTGGGACTTTAGAATACAAACAGACAAGCAACTGTCATGTGACACCCCAGATGTAACAATTATTGATAAGAAAGGCAAAGAAGTCTGGAAAGTGAATGTTGCAGTACCTGGAGGCAATAAAATAGAAGAGAAACAACTGGAGAAAAATCACAAAATGCAAAGACCTGCAAATAGAAGTAGAACAACTGTGGCAAAGAAAACAAAGATAGTACCAATAATAATTAGGTGGTTTCAGTGGACCATCTTCATCAGCATTGACAAAATCACCACCCATCAATTGCAAAAGGCAGCTTTACTTGGAATAGCTTACATCCAGCGACGATACCTTTAATCCCTTCAGATACTATCTGCCTACCCCAGACTTTTGGGAAGGACTTGATAGGTAGCTAAAAATACAGTTTAGACATCTGGCTCTCTGAGCAACCAGCAACAAAAATAATAATTGTAAACATTTTCTTTGCACTCCATTATATTAGGAACAATTTTGCTGGCATTTTAAATAGAATTCTCCAGTATTATTCATGTAGATTCTTTGCAACTGAAGGCATTTTATTTAATGTATTTATTGCATTTATAAATTTCTCCTCTACCTATCAGGTGCCTAGGGCTATGTGCAATAAAAACAATTAAAGCTCACCATAAATCCAAGAAGCAGGGGAGCCAAAATCATTTAATATGCCTTCAGAACAATATTAAAATAAGATAGTTTTGCTTCTTCTGTAGTTCTGGATTACCTCACTCGCAAAACAATATTGAAAAGTGAGTTTGGATTGACTTCATTTTTGTCCTGGAGGGAGCACTACAATCAGGATGCTGCTAATAAAAAGACCCTGTTTTAAATAGCCATCAGTCTAGCTCTCTAGCTGGTGGGGCACAAGTAGGACTACAGGTCAGAGGGAGGTAGGGAAATGTCATTGGGCAATATGTAAGATATGCATAAAGAAAGTCTTCTCTTTTGACTCCAAGGCCCACTTCGACATATTTTTGAAATTATTTGTAGTGCACCATGAGCTAAAGTTCTTAGAATGATTACAAAGGGAACAGAAAATAAAGCAGCTGAGTACAGCAATACCTTTACATGCATTCCTATTGTTTCTAATGATTCCAGGTGTGGTATTATAGATAATTCTATGGTGATTCCATCTTTGGAGAACTGGTCACTAAGGTGGCAAAACAATACTGATATAGGAGGATTTGTTCCTTTTTTATCAGCACTTGTGTGATTTTGATCACCACACTTGCAAAGTAGTATTAAAGAGCTGGAAGGGCAACCAAGATGATTCATGGGCTAAAGAAAATACCCTGTAAGAAACATTATATTTGGGATTTTTTTAGCCTGAAGTAAAGATCATATTGGTATATCAAAAGTACATAATAGGAAAAATGTTTACAGAAGGAATCTAAAGTAGCAAGTAAAAACGGAGTAAACAATTGCATGCTATACTGTACATACATGGGGGGAAATTAGAGTAAGTAGGTGACTTTCATGGATTTTGGTATAATGTTTACAAGATATTTGTTAAGAACCGAGAAAAAAGGACTGTGGAAAGAATGCTGTCCTACCCATTATGATATATGGAAGTAAGTGTTGGGTACATCCGAAGAAACATAAAAAAAAAAAAAAAGCTGAACACAGTAGAAATAGGCTATTTAAGAAGTAATAAAACAAGAAGATAGAGGGTTTGATGAATTTGGGTTGAATACAGAAGTGAGTGATCAATATGAAAGAAAAACATTGAGCTACTTGGGTTATGCAGAGACAATGAATGAAAACTGCATCGTAAACAAATTTCTGAAGAAAGAGTGAATGGGCTAGGGCCGTGATGGCGAACCTATGACACACGTGCCACAGGTGGCACGCATAGCCATATCAGTGGGCACGCCAGCTCAGCTCTGGCGTGCATACGCGCACTGGCCAGCTGATTTTTGGACTTTCTGGGCCCACGAGAAGTAGTTTCCTGCCTCCGGAGGGCCTGGGTGGGGGGCAAGGCCCATTTTTCTTTCTCACCTGGCTCCAGTTCCCTTCTATGCATCTGGGGAGGGTGAAAACAGCCTTCCCCACCCCTTCGGAGGCCTGAAACGGCCCATTTCCCAACTCCCGGTTGGACAGGAAGTGACTTTTTTTGCTGTCCCCAGCCTCCAGAGACTCCTACAGAGGCTCCTTAATCGATAGGTATTACAACCTTAATCAATAGGTATTACGTTAATTTCTCTATCCATCCTGGCTCAATTTTTAAGTGACGATGGTAATAGAAAGCAAAACTATTCAGAAGAATATTGAGCATTGTAAAAGTCAGTGTGCTGCAATGGTTAATGTATCACATTAGGACTGGGAAGAACAATGTTCAAATTTGCCTTAGCATTGGAAACTTACTCAGTGACTATGGGCCACTTTCTCTCAATCTAACCTATTATACATGGCTTGTGGTATATGGATAAAATAAAAGCAGGTGCAAATAAGCCACCTGGAACTCCTGAAGGAGAGATGGAATATAAATGTAAAAGACTGTTGGAATGCTGATGTTCTGAAACTATTGTCCTTGCTGTTTCATGAATTTCTTTTATTCTGGTTGTCATTTTATTGGGCTGATATTTGATTACAAATCAGCTCTTCTTTTAAAATTATTATTTTTTAAAAAAAATAATTGTAATCTATTTCTGCCCAATTTCTTATTTTAATTATTATTTCAGGAGGCTATCTTTGCTCAAACTCTTGCTTACATGTTCATCTAATTGTTCAATTCTTTTTATAGCAAAAATGCAAAATATAAATCTAGTTGATTCTTTCTCTCTCTCCCTCTGTCCCACGCTCCCTCTCTCTCTTTCTCTGTGTGCATTTGTCTTTATCTGCTCTTTCACTTCTCCTCAATATCTTTTCTCAATTCTCAGTTTCATCTGCCATGGCAAAGTTAGCCCTCAGTGAAACTGCAGGTGCTTTTCTCCCTGATGATTTCATCAATATTTTTCCTGCAAGGAAAATAAAACTGTAAAACCCCTAAGGTGACAATGTCTTTGAAAGCACCAAGCCCTCTCAAAATAAATAAAGAACAATATTTGTTTGGTGTTTTCATGTGCAAAGAATGTTTTCATGTACATAGAGAAAAGACATGAAGATACAATGGTATCAGAAAATTATTGCTTGGAATAGCAATATTATGTAAATTTCTAGCAGCTGAGAGAGGAAGAATAACGATACACAACTAGACATTGGTCATATGTCACTACTCCTTCTACAACACTGTAAAGTGTATAAGGGGAAAATGTCAAGGATCACACAACATGAAAAACCTAAGACTCACTTTCACAGGTCATCTTCTGTTCCATCTGAGGCCAACACACAATGCTTGTATAAATTAATCTAGCTTCCCTGGAAATACAAAACTACACTACAGAGATATAGTTCATTTTAGCATATCTTTGATTTTGTATTTTACTGTATGTTAGAAATAAACAGCCTAATTAAATTGGGTTTTAAAATGTTTTATTTAATTGGATGTTTTAAATTTCTTTCTAAACCCAAATTATTTAATTCTATTTTAAAATAACTTTTAACTTTTATATGTTATTGTATTTTATTTTGGTTGTTCACCACCCTGAGTCCCTTTTGGGAGTAGGGCAGTATATAAATTCAAATAATAAATAAATAAATAAATAAATAAATAAATAAATAAATAAATAAATAAATAAATAAATAAATAAAACAAATATCAATTTCTGGTTATCTAAATAGTGGCCTAAACCACAGAAACAATGCCTTTTAGTAACATTACTCAATACATACAGTATCTACAAATAGTCCTCAATTTAGGGCCAGAATTTTCACTGCTAGTAAAAGTGGTTGTTAAATGAATTCTGTTCAATTTTAAAATATTTTGCCACAGTTCTTAAACGAATTACTGCAGTTGTTAAGTGAATCACGCACTCGTTAAGCAAACTCAGGGTCCCCCATTGATTTTGCCTGTCGGAAGCCAGTTGGGAAAGTTTGCATGTGGCTATCACATGATCCTGGGACATTGCAACCATTGTAAATACAAGACAGTTGCCAAGTACCCAAATTTTGATCAAATGACTATGGGGATGCTGTGATGGGTTGTAAGTCTGAGGACCAGTCATTTTTTTTCCAGTTCTGCTGTAACTTTGAACAGTCACTAAATAAATGGATCTAAGTCGAGGATATATAAGATTATAAATACGCTAGCCACACATCCACAGAACGAAATATAATCATAAATGCAAAACTTCTATTTAGTCTTACCTTCACGGCCAGGATGGGCTTCTTTGGAACAAAACACTTTCTCTCAAGCTGGGAAAGGAGGCTGCTCTGTCCCTTTAGTTTTAGCTTGTTTTCAGCTATTATCTTCTTTCGTTGCTCAAGGTAGGGTCCAAAGCTGGGAAGTTTCTATAAGAAATAGGAGGTATAGAATTACTGCTGCAGTCCTGGCACTCTTCTGCAAACAAAGGTGAGATCCATTCCCAGGTTTTTAGTTGTAACATCATGCATATTGTATTGAGCAGTAGTGGGTTCCTTTTACCTTCACTACCGGTTCGGAACTGGGAGCACACGTGTGCCCGCTTGCTTTGCTTGTGGTGCTTCTGTGCATGTGCAGAACCTTCTGCGCATGCGCAGGGCATCCGTGATGATGTCCAGGCGGGTGGGGGAGCCTCCCGCTGCCACTACCGGTTTGCGGGAATCAGGGCAAACCGGTAGAAACCCATCACTGGTATTGAGGATTTGAAAGTTCAACCAATCTCTTCTTCTCTTTGTGCTTCAGGGTTTTTAAAAAATATGTTTTTAAAGAGCCGCCAACTAATCAAATATCCACGTTCCTTTTTTTTTTAATTGTAAATGCTGCCTGTGGAGCTGGGTCTGAGGGAAAGGGAGGTGACCTTGTTACGTCTCACAAATGCCTAGCTGATCGGCATTTTGCACAGAGAGCTGTGCTACTAACATATAGGGCTCATCTTCTCACTTCACAAATTTAGCACTTAGGATAAAGGATTGTATCGAACAAGGTATTATGAGCAAGTTTCCACAATGCTAAGATATATATTTTTGCCCGGGCATTATATATACTTAATATATATCTCTAAATCTTATATTATAATTCTTCCTATTGTTGTCTGTCATTTTTATAGCTCTTAGTTGACAAGCATACATCCCTCGTGGATCTCAGGCTGAGATCTCAGCAGTATTAAGATGTACTACAAATACTGTGAAGAACTCAGGAGTATTAGAATGTACTACAAGTGCTGTAGAATGGAATGTGGTCAATGGAAGATAAAATCCAGCTTGAATGAGAACAAAGCAAGACAGATCTTAGAAACGAAAATGAAAGGAAATTTGCTTTTATCCATGACTAAGCTGTTAAATGGGATGTTTGTTCCATTAATGGAAAAGGGAAAACTTTTGAACTGATGAAATGCTATCAACAATTCTAACAGCAGGTTAGAATGAAGTCAGAGGAAGATATGATTAGATTAGATATTTATATATATCTAAATCTAGAACAGATGAGAATAATGAGTAAAATGTATTCATCTGGATCTTTCTGAAGTAAATTTTATTCTTAAACATTACACACCACATGATGAGGTACAAAACATTATTTCATAGCTGATTATGATACCAGCACCAACAACACAGCAACTAAAAGATAGTCTAGGTAATTAATTCCAAAACCAACCAAATAAATGACATCAATTTAATTTCTCTTAGACAGCAAACTATTCAAGGCACCTGATGAAATTTAAAAAATTTAAATTTAGAACAGAATATAAAATGTTCAAAATACAATAATGATAAATGTTAAAATTGTGAAAGAATTAAAGGCCTGCTGAAAGAAGTGTTTTTATAGATTTTGTAAACATTGGAAGAGAAAGGGACCAATCACAACTCCAAAAGAAGTGAACAGGAACAAAGGCAGTGGTGGGATTTTACTGGTTCTACCTAATTCGGGTGAACCGGTAGCGGCGGTGGCAGGAGGCTCCGTCCACCCACCCTGACATCGTCATGGATGCTCTGCGCATGCGCGCTCACATTTCTGAACTGGTAGCAAAGGTAAGTGAATACCACTACTGAACAAAGGTAGAGAAAACCAGCTTTTATGTGCCAGTAGAAAGGGGCACCTTTGAAAGGATTCTTCTGATCTTAACAATTGGATTCATCATGGGAGAAGCATACCCTTAAATTGTCAGGTCTTAGTTTTTTTTTATTCAATACCATCATTTTAAATTGTCCTTGGGAAGGAATTGATAAACAGTGTCTATGATTCAGAAGAGGTATCTGATCCTGTTCTGGAAGTAATCAGCAACATCCAGACATTTTCAAAGTTAGCCCCACATGAAGCATGTTGTGGGAATAAAGATGGGATGTAACCAAAGCATGAATAATTATTGCTGTCCAAGGATATGATAGATGTGCTAGACAGAATTGTGCTCCTAATAACAAAAGCCAATTGCAAACCCATTTCATTTAGCATATTAGTCTTGATCTACTCTATTGCTGAATTTGGGCATGTTCAGGTGGTTTTCCTAGAATTGGGGCAAAAAAAATAGAATTGATAATCATCAGCATTTTGATAACACCCAATTCAGAAACCCCAGATGACTTTCATAGCCAGTTCCCTAAATACTGACCAATAAAGGGAATAATATGGTATTTTGCGAGACACCAGAGGCCAAAGGCCTACTTGTCAAACTGTCCCCAGTGCCATTTTGTTCATGTGGTGTGGTGTGGTAAGATTAGAACCACTGTAAAATTGTGATAAATTGTAATCTTCTAGGTAGTCTGCTTAATTTTTAATGGAATAACTAGATGGCTTAATGATGCTAAAAATGGTCAAAAGGTCAAAACAGAAAGAGAAACAAAAACCCAGATGATCACACCCACTGTACTATTTAGGTTATCTATGAAGGTGATCAAAGTAATTTCAGAACTATATTCTGCCAAAATATGAAGTGAAATGGATCCAGAAAAATCAACATAATTTATTTATTATATATTTATATTTCCTATTTCTTAACTACCCATCTGCCTCAGATATGTATGGATTTATTGTGATATGTATGAATCTATTCTTCCTATTGGGAGGTATTGATCACCAGCTTCAATCATATTCTTAATTCCATCAATCAGGAGAGCTGACAGGTAAGTAAACAGGTAGTAGCTGTTATCTGCCATACACTTGTCCATGTATCTAACAAACATCCTCATTCCAAAATAATAGAAACGAACACGTGCCAAGGTTACATCCCTATGAGTTGTCTCAATGCTGCAATTTCCATCCTTTCCATATTTTTATGCAATGTTAGGATGCAAATATGAAAGGACATCATAAGATGAATTTTGTAATTAGACATCCTTTTGGTTAGGAATCTATACCTCCAGCAAATCACTTCCACAGATTACAATTTTAATATTCAGATATGCTCCCCTGACCGTTTGTGTATTCCTTTCCTTTTGCCACCATGCTTCATTGATATAATTTTGAAAAGTTTTTCATTACGTTATACTTCCCTAGTTTTAGCTACAAACTGAAGTATTACTGAGATTTGCATTATCCCTGCTCATGGTAAAAATATAATACAATATAGACTGCAAGGTTTGGGGTGCAGGAACCTGGAAAGTGTAACAGTGTAAAAATGATCCTATAGAACAGGGGTGTCAAACTCTCAACAACATGTTGTCATCACGTGATGTATCTTAACTTTTTCCCCCTTCACTAAAACAGGCATGGGCATGGCCAGCGCGTGACACATCCAGCCCACGGGCCGCGAGTTTGACACCCCTGCTGTAGAACAATATCTTTGTACATTTTACGCAGTACATTTCAGAGTTGGAATCTCTGAAGTTGTACATGTATAAAATTGTCGTATATATAAATAAATACTTGTACAATGAAAAATGACACATGCTTATTTTCATATTAGCAGGAAAATGAATTCAATGGATAGACATAAAACTTGGAGAAGCAAACCCATTTACTTAACATTTTACTTTTCCTTCTCCTTAGAGCAAATGGATTTGCCACAAAACTTTATAAAGCATGCTCTTAGATTATTTTGACATGGCAGTTAGGGGGATATTGGATCTATTACTATAATAGCAGTAGGTTCTATGCAAACTCTAGAAAGTGCTAATTTTATTCATTTCACTGTTTGACCTCACTGAGCTTAATCTTTAGCCCGTGGGCTTGCTTTCACATAATGCGGTAATGGAGAAGAATGCTAAATTTCAAATACTGCCAGAATGCTGGTTCCAGTTTATGAACATGCCAGTGTCCACAGATAATGACAATATGCTAACTGGATAAAGCCAGCTTCAACTCAGGAAGGTAATCATGATATTTGAGCTATCAAATAGTGTTATGAATACAAACAAGTTGTTAGTGTTGACTTCTTCCTTGAAAATGGAACATGCTATGGGACAACCTCATCTCCCTTTTCACTATCTGGAAATATAGTATTTATAAGTAAGCCAAGTTATATAACAATTTCATAGACATTTAATGCAACTCACTATCACTTTCAGGATCAAACTGGGTGTAAATATAGATTTCTTGCACTGACAAGAAGTCTATGTCTAATTCCTTTCTTCTCACCCAGAAGTTCACATTAAAATTTTCTTTTATTGTTTATTATTAATAATTTTGAGACAATCCAAGCAAGCTAAAACTGTATTTTGCCCACAAATGTAAGTGAGTTTATGCAAAATAATTCACATATCAATGCTTCTATTGAATGAGAATCAGGTGTTTTGAAACAAGTTTCTACTGCCATCTGAATTCCTACTTAGGTTTAAACAAAATCTCATCAATTTCTTTTTAAAAAAAGGGGGAATGTAGAAAATAAAATTTACTTAAGTGGAGAAATCTTAAAGAAGGAAGAATTCTATAAAATGTCCCAGGATTAACTTCATCATGCTCCAGACCACTGTGTAATCTAAGAGCCATGCATCAGTCTGATTTAGATGAATGTTGACAAAAAATAAGCTGTTTAGGAAGCAATGGTTTTTCTAACAGTGATGATGATGATGGGCAAGCAGCTCCTGTTATAGCTAAAATATATTTGACTAAAGGAAGACTTAATAAGAACCATTATTGTATCTAAGAAAAACTGAGGAGAATACCAGCAGAATACTTGGCCTACACCATTGAGCTGGAACAATCTGGAATACCTACAAATAAATCCATGAGTGAAAGTATCAGATTGCCTGAAATTACTTAAAATAAAACCAATTGGAATGCAGTAGGGGTAAGCTGATGTTATAGCTTCAGCTATAAAAATATCTTCAGAAGTTCCGTTAGGCTGCTGGAATTCTACCATTATAAATCCTTGCTCCTTGAATTTCTCTTATCTAGTTACCTTGGCATTGTGGCTGTTTTACAGCTTACTGATTTATGTTGTGGCTCCTGTTTCTTTGACTTCATTCCTATTGTCTAGCTTTGATCTTCAGACAGTTCACAGACCATTATGTGCCTTTCCTGCCTTTGTTTGTATAACTTCAGCGGGCATTAAGTAAAACGCAAAGCACAACGGAAGATTTTGAATTTTGAAATCATATGATGGAATCTCTGTCACTTATTGCCATGCCTCCAAATATTTATTGCCTTTAGACTTTAAAAAATTACTTTTGGATGTTTCATTACACTGCATTCAGCAACAGCTGCAGCCTAAATAAACAGGATAAATTCCTTCAAAGACCATCTGATGTACTGGCAGCTATCAAAACAATTCAATTATATCTTCTTTTCAAAATAGATTAATCATATTTTCAAGAAGGTACATGAAAAGCTAGTGCCAGCCTGCTTTGAACTTTGGGGGTGGGGATGGGGGAGTGGTTGGACCGAGTGGTACCCTCAAAAACCTCTTAATGGTTGTATAATGTTATAAAACATCAGTGTAATTTCTTTTTATTATAAACAATACTTTTGTTGAGAGACAAAATACACAATAGCAGATAGTAGATAATAAGAGTACTTAGGATCTTTTAATACTCATCCTGCTGTATAAGAAATGATTGTGCAAAGTAGATGTTGTTCCCTTATTGCATATAGTGAAGTTATAGTCTCTAGCAGAAGCAAGATCTATATCAGAAAATTAATGGTCCATAGTTCAGATTTGTTAACCAATATAGCATGTACAGAATGTGTACTATATATCTATGTTATTCATTAGTATTCATAATACCTTTTGATGAAAAGCTATCTGGATAGAGAACAAATTTCAATAGCAGGAATTGTATCTTCTTAGGATGACCTTCAGACCTCTAGAAGGCATTTCTAGAATCAGAAGCCTTTGTATTCATTATTGTAACACTAACAGAAGTTGTACCATGTGAAACTATCCAACATCAAACTACCCAACACCATTCATCAATTTGGTTTAAGAACCATCGTACAGCATGACACATATCTCTCCTTTCATCCAAAGGCAAATCTCTTGCACTACGCCTCCAAAAAACAACAACAAACAAACAACCTCGCAAGTGATGAACTGTGCAAATCTCCTGTAACCATTTGATTTTTGTTTTAGTATTTCTCAAGGGATTCATTCACTGATGAATTTGTCCTCACTGGATAAGTTAAATCCTGTTCACTTAAAGATAGCTGTATCTATCAGTAGAGCTGTTTCTATCAAGATATAAAAAGCATTAGACTGTCAATAGAGAACTCACAACATAATGAATCAACAATGAAACATTAAGCCAGCAAAGCTTTAAGGTGAATAAGCTAGTTCTGGTTATAATTTATTCACAGATCAATCTAAATTCAATTGAGCATATTATGAACTAGGGATTGGTTTCCTACCATAATAGAGATAGCTGAGCAATACCTTAATTTTCAAATTACTGTAATTTCTTATATGTCTGCCCTCCAACATTTATTACATTAAAAGAAGAGGACAATAATATGGCCGATTCTATAGTTTGCTACTTTTCTGATATAAAATAACCAACTGAAGAAATCTTGCTCTGAGTACACAAATACTAAATGTTATAAACATTATCAACATTTATTAATTATCTCCATTATGACAAATATATGCACCAAAATATTTCTATGCAGTAGGCTGCATGGATATATTTGTATATAAAAAAGAATCGGAAAGGAAACATACAATAAGCATACTGTATCAAGGACTCCTGCAGATTCCAAAAGGAAAGAAAACAGAATTCTAAGCAGCAGTGTATATTAAGAATATTTGTGATGATTTCCTTTTCTTTACCTCCTAATACTAACTTCTATGGTTTGAACATATGCCAGATAACCTTTTGAAAAAAAAAAAAAGATGCTATTGGCATCTTAAAACATTTGCCCTTTTTGTTGTTTTAAATAATAGTCATTCAGTGTGTAGAATCAGTTCTTCCGCCTGATCTTCTGAAATGTCACAGCTTAAAAAACAGGTGTCCCCGCAGTGCTTTCTTGTTTTTTGTTTTTATTCCTTTCAAGGAATACTTTTACAAAAATACTTTCTCGAGCATGAAAATTAAAATCAATTTTTTAAAAAAATCCCATGTTCTTTTCACTCAATTAATAAATTCTCTGTCTGTATTTTTCTCTGCTCATTTCTATCCCTAATGGGAAAAACCCCTTTAGCCTCCCAAACACATTTTATATATGCACATTCCACTTGGGAATTAAAAAGAATTCCACTATGAATCTACCATGGTGAAAAGAACTTCGCTGATTCATTTCATTCCCGGAGGATGAACACTAATCAGAATAAAATCCAGCTAGCTCTATGGTCAAACCAGAGATGCAAAGGAAGAAATATTGCCCCTGCCGTCAGCAGATGGGCTTTTAAAAAGTTAAAGTGACAGGAAATACCCCGGTATCCCAAATAATCATTTATTACATTATAGAAAGAAAGGGCAACTTCTTATGGACTCCCTGATCCACTTTGGGAAACATTTTCTACATTTTTCTTAAACAATTGGTTCAAGAAACCGCCAAATTTTCCAGGCAAAAATCTATTTGCAAAAGGAGCAGAAAAACAGAGCAGATCTTATTCTGGTCCACTTATCTCTAACCTCATTTTATATGTTAGGTTTTAAAGTCATTGTAAATAGAAGTATGGTCATGATATAATATAGACAACGCATTTATTAAGATGTCATCTGACTAGTTCAAGGAACTGATCAACGTGGTCACTGAATTTTGTAAATAACATTAGAAACAAAAATGAAAAACCCTGCCCTAGTGGCATTATCTGTAGGCATTCTGACTGAACATCAGTGAAATTCCCCTAGAGGGTGTGCATGCATTATATTTTGCCTACAGAACATCTGTGGAAACTCAAAAGAAAATTTAAAAAAACCCAAAGCTACATCCCCCACATCCTAAATATGATAATATAGTAAAATGCAATGGGAAAGGTCTTGCATAGATTCGCTTTATAGCTGAACAATAAGGAATGTGGCGTTCCTCCGTGAAGAAAATATGTACTTATTATTGATGATCTCACATTCATTCCTTGGTTGTTTTACTTGAATAGGAATCTCTAAACAGTGACTTCAAATGATAGTTTGAGAAAATCAGTGGCAGTTTTATTAACCACGGCACCTGTCTCTTTCCCTTTGCTTTCTTATTTTGTTTGTTTATTTATTTAATTTCCCATCTTTATTATTTTTATAAAAAAAACTTGAAGGTACGAACAATATCTAATAGTCCTTTCTCCTCCTATTTTCCTCACAGTAATAATTCTGTGAGGTAAGTTGGGCTGAGAAAGAGTGACTAGCCCAAAATCACCCAGCAGGCTTTCATGCCTAAGGCAGGACTAGAATTAACAATCCTCTGGTTTCTAGCCTGCAGTCACCTTTGAAACATGAAGAAAAATATGAGTGAATATTTTTTTGTGGCATTACACTAACATTTGAGGTTCTAAAGATGACTTGTTTGGTCTATCTATCATAAAACATTCATCAAATACATTCACATCACATATATACACATACAAGAACAGGACCTAAATTGTGTTACGTTCATTTACTTGATGAACAAATGTTCTAAAGTGAAGATTCCTTCACAAGATGAAGTTGGGAGATGCAAGCAATGGAAAGCTTTCTACTTCATGAACATCTGGCCACCTGTCATTTTATAGACAATAGCATTTCATATGAACAAAAGAGATTTGAATTTATCAGGAATTCCTTCAGTAAAGAACGTGTTGAATTTAGATTGCAAACATGTGGAAAATACACAAAACTAAATCCCTCCTGAATTCAGTGGATTTACTTCTGAGTAAACACATGTGAGATTTGCAATGCACATGATCTTCTTTCTGTGATTTCCATATATTACCATATTTATAACACTGTGAGATGAAAGACACTCCACTTACTCTCTAACCGGAACATAAAAAAGAAATTAAAACACTGGCAAGCACTTTGTCTTCAGTTTGTTGGGCATATATGAGAATAGCGCTTCCCACCCATTTATGTAAATGAAATTCTGACAGTTTAGCAGACTAAGTTGTAGCAAAGATGACAGCAGCCTGTCTATTAATAAACACCTAACATACTAACAAATGCTACTACTTTCCGCTTTTTCTAAACCCTCATTCTAGGGAAAAAAATGTGCTATGCTGGCAAAGCTTGTATAAATAGCATCTAGATTCTTAGGGTAGTTTAACAAGAAGAGCTTGCAATGTTTTTCTCATGCAGAATGTAAACAAAAGGAAAAAGCTGTATACTGATTTGACCTTATGGATTTGGTTACATAAATAACCCATCTTTCACTTAGGTACTAAAGGTAATATACTGTACATAAGAGTTCCTGTTCCTTCAGAAGAAAAAACCCTATTTGGTTGACAGATCCTTAAATGAGCTAGAATCACCCAGTGAGCTCTATGATAAAATGGTGAATTCAAGATGAGCCTCCTTGCTCTATCATCTAATAGGCCGCCATACAGGCTGCCTTTACAAAGTTACTTTCTATATGCTATCCCAAAGGTGCCTTTTTCAGGAGGCATCTGAACTTTCTTGTTTTTTTTCAGTTGCCTCATGAAAAAGCACCTTTGGGACAACCATGATCTGGATGACTGAGAATCTCTATAGACTTTTTTCTATATACTACAATGTTTCATACAATGAACTAAAGGGCCACCATCAGTGAGCTGTTGGACAGCATTATGTGGCCTGTTGTGTGGATGTTTGGATGGTTTAGGAATGGGGAATTTGTGGTGGGGTGTGTGTTTTGGAATTGTTTTGTGTGTTGGACCTGGTCTTTAGGTGTTAAGTGAATTTCGTTGTATGGGTATACTGTGTATACATGTACAATGACAATAAAGTTATTATTATTATGTCAGAAATGATTTATTCTGCACATTGATTTGTCTATATATTTACTGATGCTTATATGTTGTTCCAATAGAAAAATTTTTGAAGGCACACTTTGATGCCTTTTCTTTTTTTAAAAAAAAACCCACTCATCATTCCTGTTACTGAAAAGTAATTAATTTTAATTATTACAGAATTGAAGGTTCTATATATAAACAAGGGCTATGTAGGATTCCATTACAAGTTGATGAAGGCTCATGATTTGGTCCACCTGTTGTTTTCTCTTGACACATCCACTGGGTTGGTTTGTGGTAGTACAAAAACAACAGCAACAAAATGTAAACTACCTTGTCAAACTCAGATTGATTTGGAAGATATAGATTGGCTGCTAGGAAGCCATGCTTCAACCTTGCTTCAGCCAACAACTATGCTAGAAGCTGGATGGGTGCTATGTTTAGTGAGGAAAATCCCTTAAGAGAGAAGAGAAGACAAGACTGGCCTTCCTAGAGACAATTGTCACAATGCATCTAATTAATCTCACATGCTCTCCTTATCCAGATGGGTTTCAAGGTACTGGTGTACTCACTAGTCTACCTTGGTCTTTGCTACAATCACCAGCTCCTCTTTCATGGAGACATTTTTAGTTCGGTATACCTCCACCAGAAGCCCTTTATTTTTCTTCTTAATTCTGAACAATCACCATTCTAATATATGTATTTAATTTCCGCATTTTTATTATGCAACAACAATAAAGGTAATGTAAAAGCCTCCCACCAATTTCTATGAATGTTGGCATACTTCTTCAATCCCAAATAGTCTGAATTTCCTAAAGATTTCACCACATTCTGATAAAAATCATATGAAGTATGCATATGTATATGCATATCTTTATTTATTTAGCCATGCTTCATAATAGGAAGTCACAAACCCGGTTTACAGCGTGTCAATCCGCTTCAGCACTGCAAGATAAAACAAGACATATTGCCTTGTTTTAAAATGTGAGGTCCCTGGTGTTCTCTGAACTTGGTTGTTTTCTTGCTAGCATTGGTGATGTTACCTAGTTGGGTAATGAAATGCTTGCAAGAAAGTTCAGAGAGCACCAAGGACCCCACAGTTCAAACTTGAGTTACAAATATTTTTTTTGGTCTGTACCTGATGAAATGTTCTTCAATATCAGGGACATGAGAACATCTTTCAAAACATAGATGAAAACTGATCAGGGTGATTAGAGATGGTAGGGTCGGGCAGGGTACTTTAAATAGATCAGAGGCAATGCAAGGGAGGGGCCCTCCCATGACCATCATCTCCTGTCTAACTTTGTCTGAACTTTAAGCACTAAATAATACAAAAGCACAAAGAATCAAACTCAAAGATAACTTGAATTCATTCATCTGTGGGCTGCCTTGCATGCTTCTTTTCCAAGGAAGCCTTGAAGTTGTTCAAACTGCATCACTCACAGTGACTTTCTGGGTAATAGAGATAGATAAATCAAGAATGCCACTGTTTCCATTCTTTGTTTCCTAAAACCTGTACTAACCATTCAAAGGCCTTCTTTCCAGTTCTGTTGGCAGATTACTTTGGCAGAGAATAGTCTGTTGCAGATACAGTGCAAGTTAATTTATGGAAGAGTTTAGCATTCCTTTTGGTTCTGATCCCAAGTTATAAAGAAAATAATTTAGTTTCATAAGATGTCCTTCATGCTCAGTGCTCACCAAACCCCTTTACATTACAGAAATGATTTAATTTTTATTTTTTTAAAAACCCACCAAGTACTGCTGGCTAACTTAAAGGATAATGAAAACAATTAACTTTATCCAGCGATGTAAATTTGAGATGTTCTGAACAAAACACAGTTGTATAAACATAAATTCAAGTACACTTCCAATTTTTATTGTTTCACAATTCAGCTTTTGCCGATGAAATTAGACTTATGATATCAAACTGTTTGGAAATAAATGAAGGAAGCTAAACTCCCAGGCTTTCTGAACAATAGCAGTTTGGAGAGGCTTTTGATTATTGTAAATGTGAATATTTTTTCCATCTTAAATATAGCACGGTATATATCATGTTAATGTATTTTGGATTGTTTGAAGTTTTCCAACTGTATACTTTTAAATGATGAAATATTTGATAATATTTCATCATTTAATATTTTTAAATAGGGCAATGTTTTGATTTTTAAATCATTGGGAAAAAATTATTTAGTCATGCTTGATAACAATAAGGCACAAATCAAATTTATAGCACGCCAATCCACTTCAGTTCCACAAGATAAACAGGAAACATTGTGCCATATTCCAAGATAAAAATCAGGACATCTTTATATAGCCCTGACTAAAATGTGGAGTCCTTAGTGCTCTCTGAACTTTTGCTCTTCTGCTATCTTACAAAAGTCTATGGCTGTGGTGGTGGTGCCACAGGTGGCACCCAGAACCCCCTTTGCGGGCACACAAGTTGTCACCCCAGCTCCGCTCCGCTGTGCATGCGTGTGCGCCTTCTGCCGACCAGCTGGTTTTCAGGTCTCTGCTGCACATGTGCATGTGCGGGGCGCAGGTAGGGAGTTGCACACGCGTAGGGCAGGGCACACATGGGGGGTCTCATGTGCGTGCATGCATGGGGAGGGCATTATGGGTGTGCACGCAAGCGCACTTTTGTGTACACTTTTGACACTTGGTGCAGAAAAGATTAGCCATCAGTAGTCTATGCAAATACATTATGAAGGGTAATCTTATCATGCTCTTCTCAATAATAAGCCTATTCTATTTAATGGACTATAATTTCAAATAAATGAGTGTAGGATTGTAGCCTGATATTTTGACATTTGAAAATACAATATACTGCAGTACTAAACAGTTTTCTCCACTGATCTCAAACTCTATAGATCACATATTTTGTTGTGCTTTAAAATAGTTTTTTCTTGTTTTGTTTCTTTCTTTGCTCTCTTTCAGAAAAACAAAGAAAAATGTATTTGTAATGCACCTCCCACTAAGGTGTGAGCCTAACAAAATATAAAGTTAGCAAGCAAAAGATAAACTTGCTCAGTTACAAATCTGTAAAGTATTAAATTTACACAAAATGGATAAGATCAATATATACTATTATTATTAAAATAATACTGTACAATTATAAAAGCATAGGCTAACTTTTTAATTTTACCAATAAGATTTACAGTAAAAGAGGCATGTTGAGCTCTCTATCCAAAGGTGAGCAGATGGACTGATCTTTTTTACATCCAAAGCTGGATTTGTGAACTGCACTGAGTTGTTAAAATCTCGAAGTATCTACAGTACATATTAGAACACTTCAACTGAAATGTCTCCTGAAAATATAAAAAATAATTCATAACAATCAGAAACAAATATTAATTTATATCACTATGAAAAGGAGTAGGATTATAACCTTACAGATATCTGGTCTTCATGTTTCTATTATTTATTTATTTATTTATTTATTTATTTATTTATTTATTTATTTATTTATTTATTTATTTATTTATTTATTTATTTATTTACTTACTTACTTACTTACTTACTTACTTACTTACTTACTTACTTACTTACTTACTTACTTACTTACTTACTTATTTATTTGCCGCATTTCTATGCTGCCCAACTCCCAAGGGACTCTGGGCGGCTTACAACAAAGAATACTGAGGTCTTCTCACACACTTGTGTACTGTGAACTTAAACCAACTTTTTGCCAAACTAGTAATCTCCAGATGTGCTGAATTCAACTCCAAAATTATTTAATTAGCATTAGGGCGCCAAATTGAGAAAGTTTATACTACATATTATTTGTAATAGTTCTTCACTTGTTTTGATCTCTACTTATTTATACAGCTGAATTATAGATCCTAGCACTTGATGCTATCTTTTCAAAAGAAAGAATTTATGAATTCTTATAATATTTTTGAACTAAATGTTTAGTAACTTTTACTTTAATAACAAAATGTCAACTTGAATTTGGCAGTGGTGATTTATCATCATTATGTTCAATTTATGTGCGTATATTCTGCACAAGC
The DNA here is from genome assembly GCA_030761175.1 of Masticophis lateralis. NCBI lineage: Eukaryota > Metazoa > Chordata > Lepidosauria > Squamata > Colubridae > Masticophis > Masticophis lateralis. The sequence goes on from JAUDYJ010000003.1 coordinate 130,101,948, forward strand.
TCCTATTACCCATTTATTACCACAATGCTTAGGAAAGAATTCTACACATTTGTGTTTCTTTCCCACACAGGATTCCTTTGTTTTTTTAATGTTTCTGCTCTGCATATATTAGGGTTTGAACTGCATTATAAATAGCAAATCTCTCTGATAACTCCAGGAGTAAACTCCCCCTTCTCTTCTCCCTGTGTTATACTAATAGATTACATAAATGCAAGCCATTGCTAATAATCCCTAAATAAACCTTCTTCTACTTCAGATTCACTGTAATCCATCTCTTATGTCAGATGAACTGTGGTACTTATCTTCCTTGCTGCAAAAGCTGTAATGCTTTTCCTTATTCATCTCTCATACACAGTAATCCTTTCACCTCAACTTTACAGATTTCTAATTTAAATGTAAAATATTCATGGCAGAGAAAGGAACCCTAAACAACAGCTCTTATGGCTAATACTGGGGATTTTGACATTATCTTTACCTAATCTTTTTAATAAAATAAAAATAAAAAAACCAACAGGCTACTTAGTGTTTTTAGCCATGATAATTATCTGAATTCCCATGAGGAAATAACTTTAGTAATACCTTGTTACTCTCCGGAAGATGTCTCTGCAGAATTATTTTAAAGACATTTTTATGTTTGTTGTTTTGTTATTACAACATGTTACATTGCGTTAAAAGCTTCCTTTCCATTAGGGTTTTTATTCCATTTTATTACTGCCATATACAGAATTTACATTATGTAACAGTCCTGATCTGGGACTGCTTTCAAGAGTCTTAGGCAGGACATGGTATTTTCAGTTGGGCTTTTCTTCATCTCCTCCTCCTCCTTCCCTTCCTCCTCCTCTTCCTCCCCCCTCTTTTTCAAGCAAAAAAAAAAAAAAAAAAGCTTAATTTTGAATTACTATGCGCCCATCCATTTTTGTAAATTCATCTTCCCCAATATTATTTTTTACAGACTTCATATTTCAAGTTTGTAAATGGTAAATCATGATTTCTCATCCAAAATACTACAAGTGATGATTTTGTAAAATAAATGGATTTGAGCAAGGTGGAGATTGCCTTAAAGCAGAGGTCCTCAAACTTGGCAGCTTTAAGACTTGTGGACTTTCACTCCCAGAATTCTCCAGCCAGCTATAACTTGTGTCCACAAGTCCACAAGTCTTAAAGCTGCCAAGTTTGAGGACCTCTGCCTTAAAGTTTTGACTTCTGGTGACTATTTGGCCTGAGAGGGTGGCCAAGATATCCAGCTGGTTTCATGCTTAAGGCAGGATTAGAACTCACTATATCAGTGGTCTGTGAGAAAATTTTGGTGGTCCACAGAAAAATTATTTACATTTTTGTATTTTGTATAAATGTAAATTATTTACATTTATATTGTATTAAATCAGGAGTCCTACGGCCCCTGGGACAGATATGCGCAATGAACGTTTGTGTTGCTGCAGAAAGTCTCCCCATTTGGGGTCTTTTTGTGTGAGTCGGAGGGGGACAGAAATTCTGATGGTGTCTGCTTTAGCCTCCTGGTGCAGGGCTTTGGGCAAAGGCTGGAGGGAAGCACCATTGGTGGCAAAGAGCCGGAGGACCTTGTTCCAGTGGGACTGCATCATGGCCTGGAACCGGCTGACCATCTCAGCCCACTGAGCCTCCAGGAGCCTATACGTGGCCTTACACTCCTGCAAGTCTTCCCTCTGCTTGGAAAGCCTATGCTCATAGTCCTCAGTGAGGTAATTCTGCTGAGCCTCCTTCTCAGTCAGATCCAATTTGAACTGAAACTGTTTTGCCAACTCTTTCTCATGGTGGCTGCTTAGCTCCAACAACTGCTGCTTGTTGGGGCCCTAAGGAACCCAGGCGAGGATGCAAGGAGTGGCTGGGAGGGGAGGGGTGCGTAGAGACTGGTGAGGCGCCCCTCAATGTGAGTGACATTGAGTTGGCCACGCCCACCCAGTCACATGACCACCTAGCAACACCCACCCAGCCAGTCATTAGGCAGATCATATTACTGGTCTGCGGGATTTAAAATTCTGAATTTAGCAGTCCCAGAGGTCCAAAAGGTTGGTGACCCCTGCACTATATCTCCCACTTTCTGTTCTGGTGCCTTTATCCACTACACCAAACTGTCTCTCAAATGGAATTTAAGATGACCCTGAAAAGAAAAGTGTTGGGTTGGGCAATTGAGGAGGCAGAAGCAAGGTAGTGATAATAGCTCTTTAATATAGTGTGAAACTTCAGCAAAGGTTACAGGCAAAAAGCCCTCCTTTTATACTCTGCTGGCCAGGGAACTGACCAATCACAATTGACCCATTGTACTTTGAATCTCCCGCCAAAACTTATATATATAACAAAAAGGTAGGGTGTTTTATTCTCTGTCTAAAACTATTATAAATAAAGCACACCTTTTTGATATTTAATAATAAAGTATAGCTGTTTTAACTATTTTAAAGGAAATAATTATTTTAATATTTTAAAGGAAATAAATATTTTAAAGGAAATAATTATTTGGTGTATAGCTTATGAGGAAAGTGCAAACAGCTGGTGAAATGAGTTTAAAACAAGTTTCTATAAAAAAAAGTAGGAATGGGCTGCTGGACAGAGTTACTATTGCAAAACCTACTTTCTTATGAGTCTAGAACATGGGAGAGAATAATTGTAATCATTATAGACACAATTGTGGAATCAGGTTGGTGCCTTGTTTTGTGATCACGTAGTTAAGATTTAACCCATAACATAAATTTCTCCATCAGATCAGGACAGAAGGTCTCTCTTTATTTTTATTACGTTTGATCACCTCCAATTTCATAGAAACATTTCCAATGATTGTTTTAATTGCCTGCATGACTTTATTCCCAAATATCTATTGGGAAGTTGCAAGGGAACTAGCAGTCTATAAATAAATTAAATTAAAATAAATAAAATATTTGCAAGCAAGTTTAAATAATACACTGTACATCACTATAGTACTATGACTTATTAAAAGATTATATAAACCAATGTCATGAATATAGTGATGATCCTGACTCCTAAGAATAGATGCTGTCGTAGGCAGTATAGCAGTATCAATGCCTACCTTTAAAATAATATAATGATGTTATATAATCCATAGTATAGAGAGCTTTAAAAATCCTATACATTAATTATATTATAATTTATGGTATAATAATATACTATAAATACTACACTATAATACAAAATAGCTATAATTTTATGCTATAATCTAAAATAGCAAAATGCTTTCCTTATTTCACGTTCACTAGCTTTATCTTGGTTTTCTATGGAGAGTTATTGTCTAGAAACGAAGTCACACTAGTCATATTTCCAAACGTGAATCAGATAAACAATGGCACTTTTACTTGTAAATGATTTGTTTATTTACATGGAGTAAATTGCTATTGAAGTTAATTGGACTTGAGTAATGACGAGGCAGACAACTGCACATTTTTTTTAAAAAAAAAAATCTATCTCAATTTCATGCTAGAAATAAAATGTACGACTTACCTAGTTTTGATCTGAAATATACTTTATTTTCAATAGTATTATACGTTGTAAAATGGAATAACGCTTTTATGTAAGATTTATTTTTTTATTTGACAGTATTCAAAGTTTGTAATCTAATTATCCCTTTTAAAGATAAATATTTTTCAAGTCAGAGGATATTTTTCCAACAATTAACTTGTTACCTTCAAAAAATGTTGAACCCTTCTTAGGTTATCATTTTCTCCTTTTGAAATTCAGAAACCAAATTGCGTTCTGTAGTACAAATGAGGCATTGTCAGCAGTTAGCGGAATAATAATTGTAAAGCCTCCTAATCTGAGATATGTTCCTAAGTAACTACATTCACCTTCTTCTGTATTGTCTATGTAACCAAAAAGACATTAACCTCCTTTTACCCAATATTATGCTGTTCTTGGGTTCAGCTCACCATCCACTTCTCTTAGATGCATCTTAACTAGCTATCTTTAATCCTCAATTTTTTCTTCTCTGTGTGTAATGCATTTTACTTATTGTCAAATTTCATTTCTCTACTATATGCCATACACTCAAGAATACTCATCTTAATTCAGCCAATCTTTTATAGTAGAGTCCCTAGCTAATTTAAAGTTATCCTGGAACTTGACTGATGGAAAACCAACTCTTTCATGCAATTCATGAAAGGACATTGGATAATTTTGTACTCCCCATAATGCTGCTTTTAAAATCTGAGGTCCCACTTTATTGTTTCCTATTCTTTGCATATGGATTACGAACGAACTTATAAAATGTTTTGCTTTTTAAGCTTTCTTCTCTTAGAAACAATCTAACAGTTGCTCAAATCATATTATCTGAAATGAGCAACCTATATTACATAAACATGCCTATATTTTTTCTAATGAATTACACCATACGCGGTCTTATATTGTTTTTAAATTTTGTATATAGGTGTGTTTTATTGTTGGCTGTGCACCGCCCTGAGTCCCTTGGGAGAAGGGCGATATAAAAATTAAAATAAATTAATTAATAAAATAATTATCAAATACTATATCAACGTATCAATGCAGTACATTTCTAACATGGAAAAAATATCATTCATTCTCAATTTTAGGCAAAAATGTTAAGCCTAAGAGTACCAATGGTAATTTTTTTTCCTCCTATATTTGGAATTAAATACTCAGACAAATGAATCCAAGAAAAGTATATTTGAATCTAACTGCAAATTATTATACACTAGCCTATGTGTCAGTCTTTACCTGGAAAGAAAATGAGATTTTTGCAACAGCAAATGCTCTGCTTAAAATGACCATCTCATCTTCATCTTGACTGCACTCAAATAGCTTCCAAATAATACATTTTTCTTCAGATGAGTCATTATGGAGATCCTGCAGGGCTTGTGTATTCAAACACATGATGCTCCATTCAAAGTTTCATCTTGATCGGAAATGTGTGTGTGTTTGTGTGTGTGCGCGTATGTATGTATACCTGTATATATATGAATATATATGTATATATGTGTTGCCACTATTTAAGTTTTAAGAAATACTAATATATGCTATGTATCAGCTTCTTTAAAGCTTTCTTTTTATAAGCAAACATTTTTAAAGTTTTTGTCACTTTTTAAATTAGATTTCTTATTTTGAATCACTATGCTGATAGGAAGTATTGAATCACAATACTTTCTATTTTCTACAATTTAGACTTAGACTTCGAATAACTTTATCGTCAGTTTAACCGTACACTAATCGGCATACATTAAAATGAAAGTTCATTGTATACAGCTCTCAAAGATTCACCACCTGCAATATACACTATACACAAACAAACAAACAAATAATAAATAAGCATGTACCTACATATATTATATGACACAGAGAAACAATGCAGTTTAGTTTGGATGTACCTAGCAAGAAAACTGAATCTTGTGAGTTTACCAGACAGATGGCATAGGGAACAAAACTGTTACAGAATCTGGTAGTCCTGCTAGAAATACTTCAAAACCTCCTCTCAGAGGGGAGCAACTGAAATAGTGGATCTCTAAAGTGGATCTCTAACAATGCTTTGAGCTCTAAGCACCTAGCACTTATAAGTAGCATTCTGAATAACAGGAAGCAAGCTTCCTGTAATCTTCTCGGCTATCCTTATCACTCTCTGTATGGACCTTCTATCTGAGGCACTGCTACAGTGGTGGATTGCCCCCAGTTTCTATAGAACCGGTAGTAAAACCAGGGGGAGTCTCCGTCCACCGACCACGACATCATCAAAATGCTTCTGCGCATGTGCAGAAGCTTCTGTGTTTGTGCAGAAGAGTGCGTGCACACATGAGCGAAGCGAGTGCATGCGCATGGACCTGCTGCGAACCGGTAGTAAAGGTAAGTAGAACCCACCTCTGCACTGCTACCACCAAACCAAACAGTTTGATGAACAGCGATGCAGTTTGTTAAAACACTCTCAATCATGTCTCTGTAAAAAGTGGCCAGGACAGAAGGGGAAAGATGTGCTCTCCTCATCTGATGTAGCAAATGCAGACGTCTGCTTGCACATTTCACTAAGGATGACGCGTGGAGAGACCACACTTTGCTTTCATATATCCTTTTAAAACAATACTGAGCTTTTCAGCATTTTGATTCAATCATTGAGGCATTCTGAGGAGTACATAGGAGGGTACATTTAGCCCTTGTTTGCAACCCTTTAAAGCAGCTGCATCTGTCCCTGGAATTGTATGATTGTAATCCAGTGGCGGGCTGCTGGAGGTTTGGACCATTTCAGGTGAACCAGTAGTTGTGACCTGAGGGCCGACTCGCCCAGGCGCTATGCTGTTCTATTTAGCCACATTTTTTAAGCTGCGTGCATGTGTGCAAATGTGTGCACAAGCAAAGCATATGAGCAGAAGGCTGTACAGCTCATATTTTCAGTGCTGGGGCAAACCGGTTGTTAATTCATGTGCCATCCACCTCTGTTGTAATCCCTAAAACAACCTAGGCACATTCTAGATATAAGTGTGTGGTATATTATTAGAACTGAAGTAACAAGGACATTGTGCGGCACCTATAACACATTTCCAGCTTCACTTCCATAAAAGACTACAAATGTCAGCTAATTCCTAAATAATAAAGACCTGCCTGTGCCACATCTTAAATCACCCTCAGATTAGGGATGATAATTGAAGCCCATAAGAAAAGAAAAAAGAGAAGTTCACTACATTTGATGAAAAGCTACATGGATTTGTCAGCGGTTACTAGTTTCTCTGCGCTTCTAGTTTGCATTCCATAAGATCACTCCAATTTATTTATCTGGCATATTTATAAGCCTCCCCAATTAACCCAGGCTTTGAGAGGCAAATAACACAACTGGTAAATACAATTAAAACTATTTTAAAAATGCAAACAAAGAACATTTCCGATATATGGCTGCCTTTCAAACGAATGTGCTGCCTTTCAAATGAATCTCAAATACTAGCTTGTTCTATGCAATGTATCAGCAACAGAACATAGATTCTGCCTGTTGATAATTTCTCCATGTAGTTATCTAGAAGTCAATACAAAAAGAGTCTCCCTCATCTATGAACAAATTCCGCAATAAAGAGCCTGACATAAGGAGAAATAACAGGCAAACACTTTAAGCAGTAGAAGTTACATTTTAATCAGCATTGGATCTGGTCCTCAAATTGGGACCAAAATAAAACATATTCTTCCTTGCATGAATTAACTGAGTCTACTGGATTGCATTTCATTCTATACGCTGTCTAATTGGCCTATAAAGGTATCAACAGCAATAGCAGTTAGACTTATATACTGCTTCATAGTGGTTTATAGTGATTTACAGACTTGGCATATTGCCCCCAACAATCTGAGTCCTCATTTTACCAACTTGGTAAGAATGGAAGTCAATCTTGAGCTGGTCAGGATTGAACTCGTGGCAGTCATTGTAGAATTAGCCTGCCCTTTAAAGGTAAAGGTTTACCCTATCCAATCACTCTAGGGGGCAGTACTCATCTCTGTTTCTTAGCTGGGGGAGCCAGCCTTGTTCAAGCATATCTCCGTGGTCATGTGGCCAACATGATATCACATCGAAGGCACAGAGCATACGGCGAAACACGGAACACTGTTACCTTCCCACCAAAGTAGTACCTATTTATCTTCTCACATTTTCATGGTTTCAAACTGCTAGGTGGGCAGGAGCTGGGGCAAAAATGGGAGCTCGCCCCATTGCATGGTACTCAGGTCTCAAACCCAGCTGTCAGCTTTCCAGCTGAAAAGCTCAGTTGAGCCATTGCAGCCTCAGATTTGCCTATATCCTATTAACAAAGGGTGTAAGAAAGACGAACAACAAATCTTTCATTTTAAATGCAGACTGGGCAGAACTAAAAGGAGAAAACAATGTTGTCATCTAAATTTACCATTTCATTGTGCACATTTACATGCAATGAAGTTTTCTTCATATTAACCAATTTCTGTCTAATGTTCTGAACAGAGAGACTGTGTTTTAGGTTTCCTTTCTTTTCTTTTTATATCTGAACTCTTTTGACAGAGGAGTAGGTCTGGACAAAACCAAATAAACACATTATAATTAGTTTATTTGACAACCATCATTACATGACGATTGTGATGACAAGAATATTATTTAAACAGAGTTCATGGAATAAAATATATTTTTATTGCTTCCATAAAAGCTATTTTGGATTGAGAATATAAGAACCAGCATAAATATGAAGTCAAATAGAGTTCTATAGCTAAACTCATTTCATAACGCATTGTCTCTGGTAAACGGTTCTTAAAGTAACTGCAAAAACCACAATATCACTATCTAAATCATATGGTTGCAATTTTTAAACGGGATTTTGGAAAACCTTGAATTTTCTTACAAAGCTTTAAAGAATTCCTCAAAGGAGTTTCATCTGCTGTTGATTTCTACAGGAGCGAATTGGCAAACCACACAAATGATCTTCACACATGGCAATGGGAGAACATGAAAAAGATTACTTTCTGTTAGTCCAATCTTTCTCCCAGAGCAGATGTTATAGAGAAACAGCAGGAGTGAGCAATACAAATTTAGTGAATGTTCAAACTTAATAAATAAAAACTAAATAGTTTACCATTTTAAGCTCTTGAACAAAAGACAAGGTTAAAAAAAATCAAATGAATAAAAAGATGTCTCAATTTTATGATTATTTTAGTAGATTACATCTGTTTTTATTCCACAAATTGAAATAAGTTATATTTAATTATATTTGTGTATTGTGTATATAATGTGTATACACAAAGTATATATACACAAATATAATGTGTATATATACTTTGTGCACAAATATAATGTGTATATATACTTTGTGCAGAATTGTGTAATTCTGCACAACTCTGCTAATGTATTTATTAATTAAATGTGATATGATATCAGAGTCAAAGGACTCACGGTGTTATACAACATAGAATATCCATGGTAAGAATAAGAAAACATTAAGTGGAGCAAAATACAAACTCATTCATTTAAACATGTCATCCTATTAAATTAAATGAAGAGGCCTTCTGAAATAGCTTACAGATGCCAATTAATAACAGGGCAAGTCTAACCTCTAAAGGTAGGACCCTTTTAACAGCCCAGTTAGACACTTCCTATCATGAATTAGCCATTATCAATGGTGACTAATGCACCACACACATTGCTACTGTTCTCAGTGTGTCAACTGTTTACAGGTTCACTGCATGGCCAATATCGCTAATAGTGGCTTTTTTACCACCATCCCTTCCATTCTCTCCTACCTTCTAATTTCCTGAGTCTATGCTGATAAACTTTCTCGTTTATTGTTTTCCAATTATCAGACCATCAAAAAAGGTAATAAAACCAACTCATAACTAACTAGCTGACTAAAACAGTTATCTATAACGGACATCTTGGGGAAAAAAAAATCACATAATGAAGTATAGTCCTATGGTGTTTTTATTTTCTATATTAGAGTATTTTAGTTCTTTAGGCTATCTGTTAGACTAATTGATAGAGATGGTGAAGTAAATTCAAGTAGATGGTGTATCTACCATTATTTATTAGACAACATTAAATGAATGGATCTACTGTGTAAATAAATATAATATTACTAAGCCATTCAGCAAATATGCACATATATTTTTACATTTTTGAATTCGTATACTTTTATTTACCATTAATAAATCTAACGGACACTGATTTGAGACTAAATAATACTGAACTCAATGAGATGTACTTCTGAATACAGGATGTGGCAGTATTTGGAATTAATCCCTGAAATAAATCAGCAAAAGTTTTCTACCCAGATTAGTTAAATAGTCTTCTAGATAACAGCATATTCCTCTCCCTCACAGGGGTGTAAAAAATCTCTGCCACAAATTATTTTGGAACATGATTTGCAAGCTTTCCCTCAGAGGTTTCTATTGAGATGCAAATGCTTTTCAGAAGTGAAGTCTGGCTAGCAGTTGTTCTCACCTCCATAAAATACAATAAAATTTAAACATTTTATGGAGTGTCTAGGGAATTCCACTTTTTAAAAAATATATGAAGTGGATGGTGGAGCTCTTATAGTGTTTTTTTTTTTTCTGTAAGTGTTCAGTACACTTAAAGCCATACAGCTTTCCATAGTCATGTGGCAATCCATTGTATGTATATAACAGTATGTAAGACTCAAACAAGTAATCTTGAAAAGAAGATTTGCTGCTGCAGGGAAAAATATCTGTAGAGAAAGCATTGAACAAGTGAAAGGCAGGCTATAACCCTATTGCCTTGGAAGAGCTTACAGTAAGGCTGTGTAAGATATGTATTCAATACTTAGAAATAATGAAAATTTCCCTGTTGGAAATTCTGCACTCCACTTTTCTGAAATCTTCTGAAATTTTCATTATCACTAAAATACAGGATCCCTTAAAAATTAGTGATTATTCTTGACACACCCTCACAAGTCATCAAATCATAGGATGTCTTGTCACAGAACAACTACTCAATGAGGAATAATATAGGGAAAAACCTGTAGCATAATGTCTTCTGTTCTTCTCAATCACAGCAGGATTCAAGTAATCTATGCCTTCAAGTTACTATATACTGAATTCTCTTTTTAAAAAGTTACCTTTAATTGTGTGACATAAGGAATTAGTCTTTGAGAACTCAAAGCAGTTGAATTAAAAAAAAATACAGGATATATATTAAAAATAATTTGAAGCTCCTTGTAGAGATCAGGAAAGGTCAAGTCTTTTACAGATACTAATCAGCTTTCACACTTCTTGATTAAACCTGGTAAGAACTTTTTCATCAGGACCGGTGGAAAATTTAAACCTCATCTGATTTTTGCTAAGATCAAGAGTAGATCCTAAATATAAATGATAATCACACTGCAGTTTTGGTAGCAAAATAATTGCAAACGGCTTTTGGATGGCCCTATCTAAGGAATAGTGATTGATAAAAAATATACTCTTATATATTAACGAAACATACTGAAGTTATTCTGCTTTAAGTCATTATCAAACTGAAATAAAACGGATAAATAGCAATATTTCTATACTTCAAACTTTTGCTTTTTATCAAGTGGAATCCATTCTATGACTGCCATGGTCCACCTGCCATCAGTTCTTCTTGGTATGTGATCAGCCATTTCCATTTCAATTCTTTTACTTTCTTGATGTTTTCGTTTGTTCTTTAGTCCATGTGCAGGTATTTCTATCTTGTCCAAGCATGCATTTTTCCATTGCTCTTTGCACAACTCTTAGCTTTTGTATCAATTGTGAGGTTAGTGTCCATGTTTCACTAGCATATGTTAGAGCTGGTAGCACACACTAACTGAAAACTTTTCAGGCATAGGGGAAGGTTGTTCTTGAAAATGATGCTTAGCTCGCCGAATGCCTGCCAACCACATTTAACATGCCGTTCAATTTCCTTAATTGTATCACCTTCCATTGAAATCCATTGGCCAAGGTATATGTAGTGGTCTACTACATCTAATTCTTCTCAAGATAAATTTTTTTGTCTTTCTTTGGTGAATTTATTAAACCTAAGCTGACTCTTTTTCAGATTTAAATTTAAGCCAAATGGTTCTCCTGCTTTGTTCAGCTCTTGTATGTGTTTTTATGGCTCTTCTGGGTCTTGTGAGAAGAAAACAATATCATCTGCAAATCTTAAGTGATTTAAATAGGCACCATTGATTTTTATTCCATCTTTTCCCAATCTAGTTTGTGAAATACTTCTTCAGAGCAGGTGATATTGTATATAACTGATGTTAATCCTCCATCGTCTGTGAGTGTACCAAACCTCCTTAAATAACGTGAAGAAAATACCAATCCATCTCAGGAATTCTCCCTCCCTCACTTCCATTCCAACAGTTATATATCTATGTAGTCAGTGAAGCAACCACATTCATAAGCTCAGAAGGAAAATACTCCTGCTGCTGTTTCTGAACCCTTTGTGAAATTCAATACTCAAGAACTGCAGTCAACACAAATATGAAAATCAGTCTCTGAAAGCTTTGTTGTTTAATCCATTTGTTTTTCTTGCTATTTAGATCATTTCTCCAGACAAGATAAGGCAAGGCAAGGCAAGCTAAGGCTCTCTTTACTTGCCTTATTCCATCTATTAATCTAATTCTATAGGTCACAGATGAAGGAAAAAGTGATATACACAGAGGGGAAATGTATGGTATGAAGGGTGTCAGAACATAGAGGTGTTATGTATGGCAAGGGGGTAAGAGTTGGTAGTTAATAGGAAAAGATGTCAAAAAATTGAAACATAATAATAGTGCAATTTATCCTTGCTAAACGTACAGCAGTGTGCTATAATTAAATATGAAAACCTAAATTTATCTCTGTGTTCGGCTGTCATTAATTTAACAGGGAATGCACATGTTGTAATCTAATGGTTGGTGCTTCCTGCATATTCCCCCCCCCCTTTCCCGGCAGCATATTAAAATGTATATTAGCCTCAAGGTGCATAAACACAAAATAATAGGCCAAAGGTTTTGGCACATGGAGGGGGAAAAAATCCACGCTCAAAGGCCGTCAAGTAGCAGTGATTCAGGGGAGCCACTCACTTAGCCTCATTAAGCCAAAGCTCTTTTTTGCTTGTCTTTTGTTCTGCATGACAGCAGCCTCTTTGTTGTATAATAATTCATTCCAAGTTCGTTCCAAGCTACCGAAACTGGTGAACTGTGGCCATTTTAATGAGAAGTATTGGTGGTATGCATAATCTGGAAGCCACGTGCACCAGGCAATCACAGAGCACTGCAGCCAGCAAAATGAGACACTGTTGAAATCACAAATTTGTCAAGTTGTTTTTGGACAGGGTATTATAATAAGCACTAAAATATGCATCCCATTACTTTGCATCTGCCAGTCAAAGATCACTGTAATGAATGCATGCTGCAGGGTATGACCAGGCCGCTGTTGTAAGTAAAACAAACTGGAGAGTACAAAAAGGAATTATGTATTTTTGGCAGCGCTTGACTTATTTTTAAATCCGATTGCATTGGGAGCTAGATTTTTCTAGCACAGTAGTCCAATGTCAGCAGTGAGCTGACTACAACTGCCAGAGTTAAAGAGGTAGCTGGAATAAATTATTTTTCAGCTTCTTTTTATGGCTGTGTTTGCTAAGTGAAAAAAGATGTCTCAAAATCAGTGCTTATAGTATATATGGCAGCAATCTTTAATTCATTGGAAAAAGTTTCTGTGGAAAACTGCTTATTTACTACCCCTAAAGGTTTCTGAATGGGACAATTCATGCAGATTTTCCGATACGCAAAGCAATACAAACACAAGCTTTAGGCTCATCATGAGCCAGAGTCTTTACATGATACCTACATCTTTATAAATTATTTCAATGTATAGGCTGTTCAAAATCAAAGCAATTCCGGGCAGAACACAATTGAAATACCTAATTAAGAAGTCCAAACAAATAAAACATCACATTATGGGGGAAATTACGTATCACAACCAAAATAAATAACACACATCATATGAGCACACAACTGATGTATCCCAGAGCTTGGGAGATAAGCCATTTTTTAAAGATTATCTGTAGGGTTAGGGCAAACCTCTGAGAGAATGTTTTTCCAAAGAGCAGAGAAGACATGCTTCCTATTTCCCCTTAGATAGCTTTGGTTAATGCCTATTCTGTCAGATTGTACAGAATGGGCAGAAAAGATAAAAAAAGAGGCAATCCTTAAGACTGTCAGATCCAGTGCCATGAAAGACTATATGAATGATATCCATCACCTTGAATTGCACCTGGAAGTAACCAATGCAGTTCACGTAATAGAAGTATTACATGGGCATAAAGTGGTAACCCTTAAGAGCCTGAGCCACTGCGTTCTGTGTTAAGCACTTCCAAGTGGTCTTCAGGGTGAGTCCTATGGAGACCACATTACAGTAGTCCACATATGAGGTGACCCTGTATGAGTGACGGCAAGAAGGAATTCCTGGTTCAGGAAAGAATACAATTAGTGTACCAGATAATTTGTACAAAGACTCTTCTGGCCACACTGTCATTTGCTCCTTGAGCAGGAATCATGACTCCAGGAAAAGCTCCCAAATTGCATACCAACTCTAAACAATGAGGTACAATCCTTTCAAAACCAAAGCTGGAAATTCACCAGAATTGGAAGAACCATATACCCACAGCTGCTAAATCCTGTCAGAATTATTTTGAACCTCTTCCTCTCCATCTAGCTCCAAATAGCCTTTAGGCACTGGGATATAATCTCAGTCACATCATCTGGTTGATCAGGAGTTGAGATCACAGTTGAGTATCATCAACACACTGCTGTTACGTGACTCCATGTCCCACTGAAAGCTGCTGAGAGATCACGAAGAACCAGGATGATCATTAAGCATGATAAGCATTGTTTCCATTCTATGTTCCAGGTTGACACTTGACTGCAGTGGCTTAGATAATCTGTGTCTTCTAGGGCTTTCTGCAAATCTAGTCCAACCATCTTCTCAATGAACCTTATGCAAATGCAAATAAACTCATTTAAATCAAGCATAGTATCTAATGCATCAGATGTGGACCTGGGAGATCTATATTTAGGTCCTCACCTGACTGAAAAGTTTCTTGAACAACTTTGGGTCAACTACACTCCCTTTTGTGGAGAAAAATATTTAGGAATGCCTCCCTGTAAAATTCCTTTAGTTCATAGAGAAAAGATAAAATATAGATACCTATTTCATGCCTTTCGATATCCTTACCTTAAAGAAAAGCAATAATGCATAGTTATAATTCTGAAAAGCAGAGTGGCTGGGGGTGGGTGGGGAGAAGAGAATTTCCTGCTGCCTTTCTCATTGTGAAGTTTCAGATGGAGTTTAACAGAAGTACACATCTGGATTATCAGACTGAGAAAAACAGCTGCATGTTAGGTATGCTACTGAGAGGAAAGTGCCTCCTATAGTTTTTCCATTCAAAAAAATGCATTCTCTCACAATTCATTTTTCTAAAAATAGAATTTTACTGAATATTACATTATGTCTTTCCCTTAGAAGGTTTTCAGAGCTCAACAATCATCTCTTGCTCAAACTGATAAAAGAACAAGGATGCTTCATTTAATTATAAGCAAAAAGGACTAATACTTTACGACAATACAATGACAACTTTCTTTTTTAGTCTCTTCAAGTATTTGCCTTTTCTCTTCAAGTTGTTTGAATTCTCTTAAAAATGATTAGCTTTTAAATTCTAATACATACTTACATTTATTTAAATGGCCAAAAAGAATTATTTTTATAATAATTATTTTTTAATAATTAACATATAGGTAAGAAGATCTGAAGAAATATATTGAAAGATATTGGGATAAATCAGAGTCCCTTTCTGATGGTGATGGGCAGTTAAAAATATGAAATATAACAAAGTAACTAACTAACTTCACCCGTGTTTCCTTTTCTCTTCTTAATCTACGGTTTTATTGATGTATTTATTTTGGCTTCAATTGTTTACCATGAAAGAAAATTGTCTGCTCAGGATGCATGCTTGTATATATGGGTGTATGTCTCTGTCTGTCTGTCTGTCTGTCTGTCTGTCTGTCTGTCTGTCTGTCTGTCTGTCTGTCTGTCTATCTATCTATCTATCTATCTATCTATCTATCTATCTATCTATCTATCTATCTATCTATCTATCATCTATGTACATGTATATATGAGCGTGAAAAATGAGCATGAAATTTGTTCACCCTGGGCAAGAACAAATATTATTGCCATGTTGTTTATGTTCCTGCTTGTCTATGAGCTACAAACTTTAGCTTATTTAAAAGAGCTTTTAATCTTATTTAAAACTTCAAAGGCTTATACATTAGAACATTTTGTTACTCCCAGTAGATTTAAGTCAAAATAATTGTACGAAATGTTTAAAGAGAAACTAAGTAAACAACACCTGGAAGATTCTTTAAAGAAACAGATAAATATTACTTAATTGTCAAATTTACATGAGAAAAATGAAGGTTTATAGAGGTATTGAGAAAGCACACATACCTTTTCTCGAGTTATTTCTAAAAATTCTTTGAAAAATTTATTTGAGGGGAAATAATTAAATAGCCATGGCTTGATTTCTGTTACATAGTATCATTTAAGTTTATAAGGGCAAATTACTTACTTTATCTATTTTACCAAATGAAACAGGATATCCTTGATGTTTAACATGCTATAGCTACTGTGAAGATTTTTGTTTTGTTTTATTTTTTTTTTCACAAAAATGTGGGTTCCAGTCCTCTTAAAAATTCATCGTGAAAGCCCAGGGATATCACACTTATTTGTGGTGTCTTCTCCTCCATCAACTCAATTATTTTTCTGGATGAAAATATATAAGCATTAAGGAAAACAGGAGAACTAAAACTAAAGCTTCATAGAATCTGGCAGGGCAAGCTGATCCAGAAGTGAAATAATGAATAGTAATTATTGTTAATAGATGGGATCCTAAGTAAAAGTTTATCTGTGCTGTTGTAGGAAGACACAAGGGTCAGCTTTAAGATTTCCACTGTCCTTTCTAAAAACCTTCTCTGGTAAACATAACGAGAGATTTCCATGCTCTGTCCTCTAGAAGAAGGGCTTTGTTGGCTGGGGAATTCTGGGAGTTAAAGTCCGCCAGGCTTAAAATTGACAAGTTAGAGAGCTCTGTTCTAGAATAGTATTTCTCAAGATCAAAAATTTTAAGACGTTATTGACGTCAACTCCCAGAAATTCACATATCTTAAAATTGCTGAGGTAGAGACACACTGTTCTAGAAGGAAGCCTCCCCAGAATAAGTATTAGAATTCTTTTAAATCTCTATGAAATGCACGAGAGATGCATTTCAGAGCTGCACGTGAAAGTAGAAACACTCATATAAACATACATATGTATATCACCTGGGCCCTGCAGTCAAAAGACCATGTGCTTGGATATACTGGTTACCCATAAAATCCATAATTTGTGTCCTTCTGCAAGGCCCCATTTGGTTATAGCCATAAATTGTAAATATAGAAAGCCTAGGTTGAATCTAGTCCAAAGTTAATGTATTTCATTAGCTCATGCTGGAATTTCTTGCAGGAGATATTTTGTTACTTCTTGCAAGATCACCACATGGAAATTTCTTTTTCAGATTTGCTTTGGCATTCATCAGGGGTGCTATTCACAGGTTCTGACAGGTTCTGGAGAACCGGTAGCTGAAATTTTGAGTAGTTCAGAGAACCGGCAAATACCACTTCTGGCTGGCCCCAGAGTGGGGAGGGAATGGAGATTTTGCAGTATCCTTCCCCTGCCATGCCCACCAAGCCACACCACACCCACCAAGCCATGCCCACAGAGTCGGTAGTAAAAACAATTTGAATTCTACCACTGGCATTCATCATGCTGCAGGATTTTCATGTTGTCTAAAGTTGTCTAGTCCAAAGTTAATAGAGTTGTCCTCACTTTATGACTTTGGATCAGATCATTTCAAAAATGCTATAAGCCTGTGTGTGTTTCTATTCTCTTTAGTCCTTTTGATCCTACTTCCATCGGATAGGTTTTTTTTCTTCTGACAAGCAGAAGAAATAGGCAAGGGATTCCTCTTGCTACTGAGGTTGTCCTTTATATACAGTTAACTCATCGAACACTAAATGTGGACTAATAGAAGGACTTAAGAACACGAAAGGGACACCTGATTACTATCGGAAGGAGAACACATTAATTTAATATTATAAATCAAAACTTTAAGCCAAAGATTAATATTTGAGCAATGAGGTTTTCATAAAGCCCTATTTGGGTCTTTTAATAAGGGCAACACATATTTATCTGTACAAGGATTATTGTAAGGAATCCACAATAGATAATTGAAGAGTTCATTCTTGTGGAAAATTGACACTGCTGCTTTTGAAGATTTTTTTTTTTTTTTTTTAAAAATTCATATGGGCACCAAAAGCTCTGTTATCCCTTCCTCCCTATCTATGTGGAACACATGGATGGCTGCCTGTGCAGTTTGCATGGCAGGCTGGCATGAGAAAAGAAAAGTCTTTACTTGCTTACTATATTCCTATCTAGCCTTCCTGTTTTGTGCCTGTTAAGTTCATTATGAGTTCAAAAATTAATGATGCATGGGTTTTATTTTTTTAAAAAAATAAAACAAAACGAGCAGCATTGGAACAAAGAACTTTGTAAAAAGTCACAATTTCAATTTTAAAAAAAGAAATTGCCCTGTGTTGCTATAGCTTGCAAGACCCTGGATTTAGAAGGCAACTAAAAGCAACTTTCTGTTCTCTCATTCCTTCTTCTTAATTCTTGCTGATTTATATTTTACACTTAGACATATTTTTGATGCTAACATTCAGGATTATCTAAAATCAAAATATCTAATATATACATTAAATAGAAGGTGGTTATCCACAAACAGGAAATGAAAAAGGTCATTATCAGATTTAAAAGGTGCCACATGCATTAAAAAAAATTCCTTGGTTTTTTTTTTTTTAAAAAAAAACTATATTATAGCTTTTTAAAACGACTTTCTGAATTATGAAAATCATTATGTTCTATAAGTGTTTTTTTTTAAAAAATACAACTATTTAGAATGTTATACTGTGAAAAAGTTAGAACTTTAAAAAAAGATGAACAAGATAATCACCTTTTATGATTAGGCATAACCACTCTCATATTTTTTTGTATCCTGTAGATTTGGAAACTTTATAAATATATTTGTTCAGTTTTAGTAGATACCACAGACAATGAATGATATGTTATATTCATATGGGAAGTACAGAAAATCAGTTTGGTCTACTGGTTAAAGCAACCAGGCTAGAAATCAGGAATTCTAGTCCTGCCTTAGTCACAAAAGGATGGGACTTGTTTTGACTTTGGGCCAGTCACTCTTCCTCCACCATATCAGGGCTGACAAGCTAGTTAGTCAATTCCTGACACAACCAATGGATCAACAACTTTTGCTGATCCGAAAAAAAATGAACCCCGCACTTGTTGGAAAAAGCTAAGAAGAAAAGAAATAATATTGGAGGGAAACTGGCAGAGCACCTTTAAAATATTTATATTTTAATTTATTGCATTATTTTATTTATAGTATAGCAATACATTTCTCTTAGCTGTTTGATGGAAAAAGAAAATAAACATTAAAATATTACATATATTTCAAGATGGTTGGGTGACTTTGGGCCAGTCACTCTTTCTTAGCACAACTTACCTCATAGGCTTGTTGCCCTGGGGCAAACAGAAAGTGGAAGTAGTAGTTATGTTTTCCACTTTGGTTATTTATAAAATAATAAATGTAGTATAAAAATATACATATTTACATTAGGTGGATGTTGGCAAAATAATCCAAATTTAACTTGATGGATTAGATTTCAAAGAATAAAACTTTCATTTATTCAATGTACAATAACCTTAGAAATATTTTTAAAACAATTAAGAAATTATACAAAGAACAGTATGGAACACCTTCCTCAAATTAAGCTTGATCTTTGATGACATCATAAATAATTCCGTGCAGTTCTCTGGATAGCAAGAGAAATTATTTTTCTTCCTTATTTTGATATTTTTGGTTTTCTACTACCTTGGGATTTCCTGGTTGTTTTCCATCCTAGTATTAATTAGGTCCAATGCTTTTTATTTTGAAATAAGCCAGATGCTGCCAACTGACAACATGACCTATTAAGACCTTACTGGGATAAATATTCAGCATAGGATGGGTGGCCATATAAATATTTTCAATAGCAATAGCACTTAGATTTATATGATTATGGGTGCATCTCGTTGCGCCCATGTAACACCTCTCCTACGCGAGCTGCACTGGCTCCTGGTGGTCTTCCGGGTGCGATTCAAGGTGTTAGTTATCACTTTTAAAGCGCTCCATGGCTTAGGCCTGGGTACTTACGAGACCGTCTTTTGCCACCAATAGCCTCCCACCGACCAGTTCGTTCTCACAGGGAGGGACTACTCAGGGTACTGTCAGTCAAATTGTGCCTTCTCTGCAAGGGCTCCAACCCTTTGGAATGAACTGCCCCTTGATATACGAAACATCCCTAATCTCCGTGCTTTCCGCTGTGCCCTCAAGACCCTGATGTTCAATCAGGCAGGACTAAGCACATTAAGTGGGAATGATTAAAATATTATATAATTCTGAGTTTTATTTATTTGGGCTAAACTATGCTATAATTTTAATTATCAATTTTATGATGTTTATGTATCTTTTATTTTTTCTTGACTGTACACCGCCTTGAGTCCTGCGAGAGAAAGGCGGTATAGAAATATAATAAATATAATAAATAAATAAATAAATAAATAAATAAATAAATAAATAAATAAATAAATAAATAAATATACCACTTTACAGTACTTTATAGCCCTAAGCAGTTTACAGAGTCAGCATATTGCCCCCAACAATTTGGATCCTCATTTTACCCACCTTGGAAGGATGGAAGACTTAGTCAACCTTTAGCCTGGTGAGATTTGAACTGCCAAATTGCAGGCAACTAGCAGTCAGCAGAAGTGGCCTGCAGTACTGCACTCTAAACCCTGAGCCACCATGGCTTTATAATGCTTCCAGGCATATTTTGAAATGAAATGACTATATAGCTTCAGCCTAGAAACATCATTTTTGCATATACTTTTCTTTTCACAGCATATCAGAGAGAAAAGCGAAGAACTTGGCTCTTGCTCAACTGCTTTAATTTCTATTTGCAGCTATTTGTATTTTCTTCTCTTTCTTTCTTTTTATTCATTCAAGAATATGATGCAGAGTGTAATGGTTAATAGTACAAATTCTACCACATCATTCTTGTAAGTTGTATAGATTGCCTGACACCAGGATTTTCAGCATTGAATTGGAGAACTGAGCCTATTAACCAGACTTGACACCTAAGCTTAGCACATTTATGAGGAAATTTCCAGTCATTTTTTTAAAAAACCCTTGCTAGAGTGGAAGAGCAGAGGTCAACCCTTTGTTTTAGACCTTCATAGATCATCTCTAGTTCAGACATGGATTTGACTTATAATCTTGTTTTCTTATCGGAATCCTTAAATTTATTAATGTCTTTGAAAATATCGCATCAGCAACACAGAACAAGAGTGCTGGATATCCTTATGATTTAGACACTGAGTCCTATCTTCCCTTTTCTGTTCACTAACCAATGAAGCCGAGAACCTAGAAAGTAATTCTCCATAGCCATGTGTAAGAATTCTCTTCACGTAGCTGCCATCCTTAAACATTCCCAATTTGCAAGAGGTCTCCTAAGGGACTCTTGCCAGCTGGAATAAGTTACAGCAGGCTCAGGGTGACTTTTGCTTTCACTGAGGAGAGCCATGGACAGAGCCCGATTTTAATTTGCTCCCCAGCGGCTTTTGCCTCCCCCTCTGCTAGGAGTAGATTTTAAGCAGAAAACCCATGCTTTTGTTTCTGGCTTCTGGAAGAGATTCACTTTGAACAGTGCTTTCAGATATACATCATGCCTATTGATTATCCTTCAAAAAATCTAATATAACATGGTTGAAAATGTTGTATAAAGCCAAGATTTACAAAAGAATGGGATTTGGCATGTCAGATACCTCCAAATCTCTGCTTATCATTGCTGAAGACTGAAGTTCTTTTTAGAGAAAGGCTAGAAAAGGTTCTTTGTTCTTTGTGAAGCTCTGAAAATTATAACATTACCTTTCAATTGTAAAGACAATCCTATCACTACACTCCGGAGAATACAATATTCCTGACTTTTTAAATTTAATTAAGCAGTTTTTCTTTCAACAAATAATATTATGTAGCTAAACCTAGATTAGTGCCAAACTCCTTTGGCCCTTGCTTCACCCCATTAACTTTCCTTCATAGAAATTTACAACTCATTTCATCCAAAGAAACTTCAAGACTTCCCCCTTTTATAATATGCAAAATAGCCATTGATAGAGAATATTTTTCACCGTGTTTTGAATGAGTGGGGAGGAGACACTGCAATTCATAGTGTTCTTAGCTTGTCACTATATCAATAATTCGCTTTTTATAGAGGTAATGTATGAAAAACTACTTAAAAGACACATTAATAAGACAAAAGAAGCTTAAACCTGAAACTGATGTCACAAAAGAATGAAGTGGTGGGTGGGTGGTGATAGAAATCATGTCATTGAGGGTGCTTAAGCAGGCTTTGCAGTATTGCAATTTGGTTTTAAAGGCACATAAAATGCAAACACTATATATTTAACAGAGATGGCTGATTTCAGAAAAAGAAAATTCTGGTTGTGTGTTCACGATACGGCATTGCTCTATTTCTATCATATTTATTATATTTCTATTTCTTTCTTCCATCAAGAAGTTAAGAGACTCAAAGTATTCTCTTCTCTTCCTTTGAGGACACAATGATCCTGTCTTCAATATACCCATAATTACTCAATGAAATCTATGGTTCAGTGATTCCAGCTTTTGTGGTGGGATATGCACCGTGTGCCTACAAAATCCATCAACAAAACACTAGAAGATAGAAAGCTACATTTCATGAATATAGATTGTAAATGCCACAAAAACTGAGTTAGATCACACAAGAATTATTATTATTGTTATTATTTTTTGCATGATATACTGTGTCTATGTATGACTTTTCAAATGCAGCTTCATAGGGTAGTAAAGTAGGTATCATTCAGGTGGTTTGGAATATAATTCCCAGAATCTCTTGCCATTTCTAGGGCTCCTATCCTGCAGAAATCTGTTAACCATCAACTTGCTTACACCTGTTACACTCAACTGGGATTAAATTCCAATAACTTCTTAACTCAGCAATAGTCATGCTTTTGGATTGTAATTTTGCTGGTGGTTTTTGGGAAATATTGGGAAATAAAATATACCATGGGGCTGCTATTCTGTGCACATTTCAGGATCCATTCCTTTTGAGCTCAGGGCAACACCCACTGAATAGGATTTTGAGAGTTATCTGTTTTTCTCTCTATACCTCAATCTCTCAATATCTATTCACTGAGTTATCATACTGCCTTAGTCACCAAACTATAGTTCAGAGTGATATATGCTGGATCAGATCAGTAGCTATCTAAACAATATTGTTCTGACCCAGCATATATCATATATTATAATAGTGGCTAGCCAAATGCCACTTGAAAAACCCAAAAGTTGGAAGTGGAGGCAATAGCCTTCCCGAACCATTATTACCTGGCAACTCATAATTCAGAAATACGCTGTCCAGAAATATGCTAGAAAGAATATCTGCTTCGTTTTCTAGCCTCTTGTAACTAGCTCTCCTTGAAACTCTTGCAAACTAACCATGACTGCATACAATTTCAGGGATAAATCATTTGTATGACAATCAATATTGGATTTTGATTACACAAACATTATCTAAACCTGTGAACACTTCCAGCAGAAAAAAACTGCTACTTTAATAGTGTAAAATCAGATAAAACATCACGTCCATTCCACGGTTAGGAACAAGTCATATTGAGCATATAGATAGCAAAACCCTATCTGAGGATGACCTTAAACATTGAAAAGTGGGAAACAGCATCGAAGAGGTAACATAATTTTTAAAAGGGATCATGCTAATGCAGAACTTTAATTGCCTTGAATGCTTTTTGATCAGGGATCCACCAATGGATTGTCTCTTTCACCTCATAATTAATCATACTTATTTATTTTCATTTATTTTCATGAGCTGTACTACCTAGAGTGCAGTACTGCAGCTATTTCTGCTGACTTGCCAGCTTCCTGCAATTTGGCAGTTCAAATCTCACCAGGCTCAAGGTTGACTCAGCCTTCCATCCTTCCGAGGTGGGTAAAATGAGGAGCCAAATTGTTGGGGGCAATATGCTGACTCTGTAAACCGCTTAGAGAGGGCTGTAAAGCACTGTAAAGCGGTATATAAGTCTAAGTGCTATTGCTATAAAGGCCAGAAGCACTAGATGCAGAAAATAACTTTCTTCAACTTGAAACGGATGTGGTAGGGCAAGATGGAATTTAATGAATGGCATGAAAATCTTCAGAGACTTTGAAATCTCAAAAATAATGAATCATTTTAAAAGATGTTGTTTTCCTTTTAATGACCAGATATATGGATTCCGATATGTAATTTATGTTTGGTTTTGGCTTAGCATACTGTATAAATTCACACAAAATTTGGATGGAAGGAAAAGTTTACTATGTTGTGTGAACCCAATCAATTGTGCTTGAACTGAATTGTGCTGCTTATCCTAATTTGCAATAGGAGAGGCAAATATAATCTTTGATCCTGCTGTGTTAAATGGGTTTAAATAGTTAAAAATGAACCTGATCTTTAAGTATTTTTCTATATAGAACTGAATGCTACTATGTTCTTGTCAAATCCATTCCTGGTACTTGGACTCGTGAAATACTTGCGATGATTGGAGGAAGTTGAAATTTGAGTATGAAATACTTATCATATGGTCAGAGCAATGTCAAAGTACTGCCAGTGAAGAGCAGCTGTTTTGATCTGAAAGCAGTATTTTGAATTCATAATGTTTTGCATGCCACTACATGCTAATAGATTAGCTTGACAGGATTGACAACTGTCAAGTCATTTTCTTGTTTAAATATCTTTTCATCAAATAGCAGTAGTCCATCTCCTGAGCACCTTGGGTTGATTGATTTGGGGCTGCAGGGGAAAAAGAAGATTAAGAATCTATCTTCACTTGAAAGTTTTCTTACAACACTCTCTACTGAAATGAATAAAAGAACATGCCGTATCCCCTATACGTAGGATTTCCTTAAATTGTTAAATGTTATTTTTTTATCTGATTGTTATCTAACGTCTTTATCATTGATTGATTCATTATGGAAAACCCTGAAATTTTGAATGTCATTTACAAAAAGTACAATAAACTCGACCCAAAGTTTTTCACTCGCTTCCATGATTAATAAGGGAGAAACAACAACATATTGCTTCTTGTGAATTGGAAGCTGCTGTTCAAGAATTATGGAAAGATGCATTAATTCCCACACGGAAACAGACACAATGGAAGAATGGCTAGAAGAACTGATGGAGCTAACAGAAATGGTCAAACTGTGTTAATCAAAGAAAAGAATACATCCAAATTTGTTTCTATTTGGAAACTGTTTTTGCTCTAGACAGAAAATATATATATGAAAATTTGACTTTGGGATTTGCTTATTAGATACATTTGCCATTATAGAAATTGCACACACAAACACACAGACACACAGACACACATATATGGAGTTTGCAAAAGTAAAAAGTTGAGGCTGAAATTTTATCATTTTTATTCTATTCTGCTGAAAAGAATTAGAAGTTAATACTTATCCCCATTTACTCCACCCACTCTTCCCATTCTTTCCCTCCCCAACTTCCCTACTATCTTTATTTTCACTTTCATTTTATACTTTGATAATTTCAATAAAAATGATATATGTATATATTCTTATATATACTATACAAGAATTATCTTTTCCAAAGGTGTTAATTTTTCTGGTCTGAGGACTTTATCTGACTTTGACTTACACTTAATTAAAAAGAGATATGATAAATGAAATAATGCATTAAGAATTCTCTCTTTTATCACACTAAAAATCACAACTACTTTTATACCAACAGTTTTCAGACATGGCATTCAGAGCTTTTGAGCCACAATATCTCAAATTTTGTATCTCCACTTTTTTGATTTGTGGTTTTGCTCTATAAAGCCCTCAATGGCTTTATATGTATCTATTTCCAGAATGGCCAAATCCAATTTGAATTTATCTAGCCAACAAAACTTCTGGCACTTGCCCAGTTCAGAAAGGTAAAGGAGACAAACTTTGGATGTCATTGAGGTTGGACATGCCAGCTAATTATGGGGCTAACTTGACCGAAATTGACTATATATATTTTAATTGGTTTATTATGATTTAGTGTTCAATAAATTTTACTATGGATGTTTTATTTCTATAATTACCATGGATGTTTTAATTGATGTTATCTGCTGAAAGTCGTGGGGGAGAAATGAATGAATTAATGGTTATTCTTCTTTTCTCTTCTAAAATGCAGACAATATCCTCAGCTTCTGGAATTTACTAGTACAACTTGAAGTTGAGCTAAAAACGTGAACATATAGTATCTCGCCTATAAGGCACAGTGACAGAAAGAGAAAACACCACAAATTTATCTCAGACTGTTACTATGAGAGGATCTTGGCAACGTAAGGGAAAGGGCCAGGAATTTTTCAATACATAGGGTCGTGGCTTTAAAATTGTGCCTTTAAAATTGTAGCCCGCCCCTATGCTAAGGATCTGAATAATTACACAAATGAATAATTCACAATTACTTAGCAAGTCTGTACAAAATACTAGCCAAATCCACAGCATTACAATAGTAAACAAATTTATTTTTCAGTAATCAGTAAGGCTCAATAGGCAATCACGTGTCTCACATAACCAGCACAAGAGATGTTTATAACTAGCCCCATATCAGCAGCCTTTTTGCAACCACTGGCATTTTTGTTGAGTCTAACTTGGCAATGGAGGAGATAAACATGGCTGACATTGTGACCGTTGCGTTTTCTTCCTTCAGAAAGACAAAAGAATTGTCGATACCATAATATAATATAATATAATATAATATAATATAATATAATATAATATAATATAATATAATATAATATAATATAATATAATATAATATAATATAATATAATATAATAACACCTTTTCGCAGCTAAATATTAAGAAACAAAGCAAGAAACCATTATCCTACCTTTCCAATCAACTCAGAAATCTTCGGTACAGGTTTTCCTTTCTGATGTTGTATGGTTGGTGGGCTCTGTCCTTCCCAGTCCTGAAGTTCCTCAAGGCTTTTCAGATATAGCAGAGCCTTCAGGCCTGTGCAGTAATCATCAATTACGGTGTAATCCTGATTCTGAATTGCACTGCATACCTAAAGTAGATAGACATCCAATGTTATTATGGAAATGTGTTCTTATAGACGTTATGATCAGAAGGCTTGTTATCTAATGATCATAGACAACAGCTGCTCAGAATGTATGACTTCATAAGACATTCACTGATCCTGGATTGTTTCACCTGCTAATCTATTATGCAAGTAATAAACAGTTTGAAAGGAATGAACAAACCATTCTGCATTTACCCTCTGTCCCTTTTCTTATACTGATGACTGGTCAGTGTCATCAACATTTCATAGTTTATGTTCTGCCATTTCGGTTAAGTTCAAATATTCTATATTTTTTAATTATAGATGTGTAGTACAGTAAAATTTATTTCAATGCACACAATTGGAAGTAGGATCCAGTAATGTTAATGAGGGTTTTATACAGGTTTTAGAACCAGAAGATAAAATTACTGTTCTTGAGCAGAATAACTGCAAAGCTATCACATAACAAAAGTCATTACCTAATAAAAAGATATATTCTATCATCTAATACCTATGCTATTAGATGCAATCCTTATATCTAACATGTAATATAGATGCAGAATGTATTATGTATCTTCTGAGGTTTTAGTTATGAAGCATCTCTTTATCATGCAAAGTTCTGGGTTCAATTCTCAATATATCCAGATAGAGTTGGAACTCCCCAAAAAACTGCTATTAAGTCAGAACATAAGACTCCCTGATCCACCTTATGGTAGCTTCCTAATCTTTTTATGAGTGAACTATATTACTAACAGTTTTATTATTCCTAAACAAATCAAATATCCTTGCATGTGATAAGAAATATAAAATGGTCAACTATCTCAAGGGGAAAAAGATATTAAATGTGCCACATGCACACACACTGACACAGACACTGGCCATCTATAATTAACTCATTCAACTTTCAAGGCCACAGCTAATAACATCCCAGATAGCATTATCAAACTTTCATTTCTGGTGTCAAGTGCTATATTACAAGCTTTTTATTCCGGGAGGGAAAAATACATGTTACCCTTTAAAATAATGTGCATACAGCTGTGCAGGAAGAAACAAGGAATAAGTATAAAATATGCACAAGAACATTTCTTATGCAGCCCATTTACATTACTTAAAACCTGTTTCTCTGGAGGAACACTGCAAGCATTAATTAGGTCTGCTATGCTTCCCATAGATTTAAGCGCTCCCTCTCTTTCTCTTTCTTTTTCTCTCTCCTCCCTCTTTCCATTTCTTCAGAACAATTATAGAGATTATCTTTATAATTTCCTGCACAGGTTATTTAACTGTAAAATTCAACCAATGATTTATTTAAATGTCTTTGTTTGCTAAGGGCTTCTAATTTTTAAATATACGAGGAACACTTTCCTTACTTCTTTGGAAAAAACAAGGGAATGTTGGATAGGCAGATAAAACTATGATGTTCTATATGTTTAAATTAAGTCAAATTGCCTTGTTGAAACCTTATTCTTTTTTGACAATATTCATGCACTTGAAATATACAAGAGTTTTGATTTCTAATTAATGGTTATCATTTATTTATGAGATAAACTGAAATAAAAGCATAATTATTGTAAATCAGGAAGCTATCAAGTCCAACTACTAGCTTGTAGATAACAGTGAGACCTGCCTATAAATATGAGATTTCTGTAGGAACAAATTGTGGAACGCAGATAAAAAGCATGTTCAGATAATGGAAAAGCTACTAACATAAACATGTTTTGATGGACTTGAAATGGCTATAATTAGTACAAAATTAAGGCAGACAGAATATGTTTGACACTCAAAACAATATGCAGTAGAATTACATGAGTAACTCTACTACATGCTTTGATTCAAAAGCATGCACTGAAGTAGTACCATTGAATTATTTCACTCTGAACCAAACTGCCTTTTGAAATGCATCATTTAGGAGAGATCAATTGCGGGTACAGCACGGAAACGGCATTGGTCGCGTTGGTGGATGATCTCTGGAGGGCTCGGGATAGGGGTTGCTCTTCTATCCTGGTCCTGTTAGATCTCTCAGTGGCTTTTGATACCATTGACCATGGTATCATGCTGCGCCGGCTGGAGGGGTTGGGAATGGGGGGCACCGTTTTGCAGTGGTTCTCCTCCAATCTCTTTGACCGGTCGCAGACAGTGTTGGCAGGGGGGCAGAGGTCGACCCCGAGGCGCCTCACTTGTGGGGTGCCGCAAGAGTCGGTCCTTTCGCCCCTTCTGTTCAACATCTATGTGAAGCCGCTGGGCGAGATCATCCGTGGCTTTGGGGTGAGGTTCCATCAGTACGCTGATGATACTCAGCTGTACTTCTCCACCCCAGGCCACCCCAACGATGCCGTGGAAGTGATGTCCCGGTGCCTGGAGGCTGTGCGGATCTGGATGGGGGGGCAACAGGCTCCAACTCAACCCCTCCAAGACCGAGTGGCTGTGGCTTCCGGCGTCCCGATATGGCCAGTTGACTCCATCACTGACCATTGGGGCCGAGTCATTGGCCCCCACGGATAGGGCCCGCAACTTGGGTGTCCTCCTGGATGCATGGCTGTCTTTAGAGGATCACACGACAGCCGTGGCCAGGGGGGCTTTCTATCAGGTTCGCCTGATACGCCAGTTGCGTCCCTATCTAGATCGGGACTCCTTACGCACAGTCACTCAGGCACTCGTCATTTCCCGCCTGGACTACTGCAATGCTCTCTACATGGGGCTCCCCTTGAGGTGTGCCCGGAGGCTCCAACTGGTGCAGAATGCGGCCGTGTGGGGGATTATGGGAGCAAGGGGGCGCTCCCATGTGACACCTCTCCTGCGTGAGCTGCATTGGCTTCCGGTGGTCTTCCGGGTGCGCTTCAAGGTGTTGGTGACCACCTTTAAAGCGCTCCATGGCACAGGGCCTGGGTACTTGCGGGACCACCTTCTGCCACCGATAGCCTCCCACCAGCCAGTACGCTCCCACAGAGAGGGACTCCTTAGGGTGCCGTCAGCCAGACAATGTCGGCTGGCAACACCCAGGGGGAGAGCTTTCTCTGTGGCAGCACCAGCCCTCTGGAACGATTTGCCCCCAGAGATCCGTACGATACCTGATCTCCGGGCTTTTTGCCGTGCCCTAAAAACTTTTTTATTTTGTCAAGCTGGGCTGGCGTAACCCCCCCCTCTTTTTAAGTCTAAAGTTTTATGGGTTTTAAATTTTAATTGTCTATTGGTTTTTTAAATTTGTTGGGCCAAAATTATTTAATTCTTTTATTAATATTTTAAATTTTGTATTGGAGTGCTTTTATTCTTGGCTGTACACCACCCTGAGTCCATTAGGAGAAGGGCGGTATATAAATTTAATAAATAATAATAATAATAATAATAATAATAATAAAAAATTAAATTATTTAATTAAATAGTAGTTTTACTATGTTTTCTCATCCCAAGTATCTATATTCCCAAAGTTGGAAGCAATCAAGTGATTCTATGGCTAGAAAATTCCTGAACTAAGAATACAAAGGCAGGATAACATGGTTTGGGATTTGTTATGAGATGTATGCTTTATTAGAAAACTATAGTTAGCACATGTCACTACAGAATTTACTGTGGGGAATTATACAAGTGGGTTTAATATATTTGAGGAGCACTAGTTTGGGGGAGCCGCTATTGATTAATTCACTTAGTCTTCCTTCACAGAATTGTTCCCTGTGGGTAATCTTCAAAATCCATAGCGATATTATCATTTTGTACACATTCTCCGTAGTTTTGTTATGTCAAAATGTCCACAGTTTCCATTCTTTACATCCGCCATCCGAGACTTTAGGATACAAAGAAGTACCTTGCAAACACAGACTATTCTCCTATGTTAATTGTTGTACATGGTATTTATACTATCAAAACTGACTTATCTCCATGTATTGCCTTTAAAAAACAATGTCATCTATCAAAGGACAGCAAAATGGAGTTTTGGAGGTGTTTCCAGGGCTCTTTCATCTATGCTGTAGCGATGGCTACATGAGAGATCACAAATGTTTCACTCTGCGATCCTTTCCTCCAGATCTTTGTTGAATTGATAAAATTCTAGTATTTATAAGAATGCCATTTTGCTTCTTCCAAAAGATGGAGACTAAGCTCAGCTTTGGAACTAAATGACAGAAGACTGTTAAGTAAAAGAGCTTTCCAAATGCCACCCTATTAAGAAGTCATTCTTTGACCTTGCAATTTCATACTGATGGCATAAGCAATGAAAATTCTTTACTCAGTATCTTTGTATCTTTGAAAGGTCCTAGAATAGACAAGCTATTTTGTATTTTTACTTTTAAATTGGTTGACTTTCCTTTGAAATATAATGATAAAGCACTAAAAGTATGCATGAAGTATTATTATCATGTATTGCGTAGGAAGCAAATTTATCACTGTTTTTATTTTATATTGTTTTTAGTTTAAAAAGTTAAAACAATTTTTCCTACTTTTAGAAAAGCATTAATAGAAGATCTATCTTAATTTTTTTAAATTCAAAAGAAACCATTTCCATAAGCTTATGATAATATTTTGGGAAGTACAGAAAGCTACATTAAAATATTTTAGGCAAGAGGCATTGATCCTCATTAAATATAAAAAAGAAAACATTAAAAAAGAAAAAGGCCAACCAAAACTTGAAGCTTGTTTTGAATATTGTATATCATACTTTAGTCAAATGCAGCTAGTATTTGTAAAGCTACAAATTCCAGTCCTACAAAATTAGATATTCAGAAAATTTTTAAACAGGTTAATATGAAAAAAAGAAATATTTTGAAGTTCTGCACAGTACAACCTATGGATATATATTCGTTTTTTTCCAAGTTTAATGTACCAGTTAGATAATGTTTGGATGGATTGGTCATCGACTTCACAAGACTGGACGTGTAAAATGATTGACGGGACATTGATAAATGGAATATGGGCTTCTTCCAGTTTTGCCCATTTTTATTTAATAAGTTTCTTAATATATATCAAAAAGATAAATATAGGGACACTAAGGTGAAGTTGAATTGCATATTAAAATATATCAAGAACTTTGATATATTTTATAGAGCAAGAAGGGTAGGGAAGAGTTACAATGGAAAGAATATGATATTCCAGATTTAGAATCTTGGACTGATGATATATGTTTGCTTTCTTCTTATGAACTGATTCTCTGTGTAATGGAAGCATTACCCAATGTTACTTCATATGAAGCATAGTGCTGTCTTTACCATTTCAGTTTTTTTCTATATGTCTGCTAATGTTTTAGCTGCCCCCTTCCATGTTTATGAAAATGTGTATGTTTTTTGTATTCATTTTTGTATATTAAATAAAATATATATTTAAAAAAACATAATGATGACTATGAATTGAGATAAGAATATTCATTTTAAACAAAGAGTCAGTCATCCTTGCTGTTTTAACTATGAAAGCCATTCGTATTTCAACTGAGCTTTCAGTAATGATTAAATACAGATCTGGTCCAAATAAATTTTCACCTTTATTTGGTTCTACAGTAGTTTTGGAAGACAAAATTAATCCTAATTTATGCATCACCAGTTTTGTTGTAGCATTCCTTCATCCTTGCTCAAGGCATCATGAGACCAATTAAATACTATTAATTGTTTCACTGGTAATTTTCAAAATTTAAGAAACAATTATAAGTTCCAGTAAGCATGGATGAGGAATCCATATATGATTCTTTCTGGCCTTTTCTCTTTATAGTCAATCTGTGTTGGAACTGGACAATTATTTCATACCTCTGCTGTAAAATTATTGAATGGAATTTGCTTTTGATGTAGAGACATATCAAAATTACATGACTGCAGAGAAGGTTGCTCATGACATCACTTGATTGATGCCCTGGTTTCTTCTTCCTTGCTCCCTTCAAATAAAGAATGCCACCCAAATGTTTTTTTTTTTAAAGTTGACCAATGAGCTCATTTAAAAAAAAAAAAAATTGGTCTGGTCTGAAAACAGTACACAAAAAGAACCAATAAGATGACCTGAAAGAAAGCAATTCCCTAAATTCATTGCTAAGATATTGGAAACCAACATGAACAAAGACTATTGAATGGTGGAGGGGGGGGGGGTTGCCTTTGTATGCTTTTGATTATTCTTATCTTATATTTCTATTGTTTTAAAATTAGTTTTGCTGCTTCCAGTAGTCTCAATGAGATGTGCAGTATATAAATCAACTCAAATAATAAAAATACCTAGTACTGTCTGGTTTTGAGGTTCCTGGAAATACATGCTTTGTTTCTGTGGGAAATATTGGTCGGATATATGGTCTTTTGATCTGATGCAGCCAAACTCTTTTCGTGTCTTTATATAAATGATGAGTATTTCTCATCACTGAAAAATGTCTCAATCCTATTAAGCGCTCAAATGAAATATATTTATCTAGTCTAATATCAACTTGTGCATTGCTTTTCTACTCATGCTAACCTTAGTATTAGCAGAAAAAAGGATGTTTGCTACCTTCCTTTTAATTTGTGTTTTTTTCATAGCAGTAAAAGATGGTAAACTATCCACTTGAAATTCTCATCTTTTATCAAATTTTCTCACATTACTTTATGTATCGTAAAATCAAGTGATTGCATTTTTGATAACCAGGGCGTGTGTATGTATATTACAAATGTCTTTAAATTCTTTCTCCTGGGAAGAGAGGATTAAAGAAAGCCAAAAACTAAACTTGTATTTTAAAAAACCCCACCAATCTCCTTTTAAAATCAGATTTAACTATCTTGAAGAAAGTCATTTAAATAACTTATAATGAAGAAAGTTTCCTTTCTTTTGTAAAATATAGAGCGGAGTTAAAATACGGAGCATTATTACAGGTGTAATTTTACCACATTATTACAGGTGTAATTTTACCACTGCAGCTCCTAGGGAAGATTTTTGCTCGGGCTTAATAGAGAAAGATGTCAGGACTGAAAGATGGCTGGCCAAGAAGTCCAGGCCAACTAGACATCAACAGGTCTATCTATTTGGAAACTGTCTTAAACCACTGAGACTGAAAACACTAAGGAGAAGGGCACAGAGAGAGCTAAAATGCAAGGAACCCTCTTCTTGGAGTCCATTCTGGATGAACTTTTATTGGCCTGCACTTTTGACAGAGAGACATCTGTAATGAACAATACTGAAAGCAAGAATTTTGAGGCCCGTACTCCAGGGGCCATATTTTTGTAAGCAGCAAGTCTATCAAAACTAGCTAGCAAAACAATTTTTCTGTCTTGGGACCTCAATTTAGTCATGGAGTGATTAACCTCTCATCCTTTTGAGTCTATTCCTTCAAAACTGCTATATTTTCTTTCTGTTAAAATTGCTTTTGGGCTCCATCAGCTTGGCTGTAAGAATTTGTGAACTCAATTTTGTGTCCACGAAAGAAGCGTATTTGTGATCTATAAAAGAAGAAAAGTTCTCTGACCCCTAAAGTCCTATAGGAATAAAGCAACACCTTCCCCCTTTCATACAGACAAGACACGGTTCCTTCTGCTTGTCTTTTTGCCCAGATAATTTTCAAGTTTTGTAAGAGCAAAATGGATGGTGTTAGAACACTACAAAAAAAAATCTCAGTTTCTGAAACAATTTCTTCATACTTTGAAGAAATGACTTTTGGCAAGATAGTCCAGACACTATTGTTGACCAGGAGGATTGCTTTAGAAAATGTGTGGTTTTTTAAAAAAAACTTTTCAATATAATACTGATTACAGAGCTACAGAGCTAAAGATAAATCTATAAAATGTAGATGCTTCCTCCTGTGTAAGAGATTTTCCCCTTCATCTTCCTCAACTGCAAAGCCAATGTCGAGAAATAAATATTATTTAACATTGTCTTAGTAAAGGAACAGGAGAAAACTGAGAATGAAATTAACATAAAGCAAATATGCTTAACTTTCACGCTGAATTTTCCCATTTCCTATTGCTCCCTTCCTCCTCTCCTCTCGTCTGTATGCCTCAAATCTATTCTAGAGTATGCTCCAAATCAATTGACAAGATCTGGGATTGTGAAGCTATTAATAATTCATTCTTCTGGCAAAACAGTTCTCAGCAGAAGGACATGAGTAGATCCAACTTTACAGGTCTAACATTTCCAATTTCACCATCAGTGAAAATTGTTTAAAAGCAGCAAGATTTATGATGAACCATTCAACAACATTTTCATTCAGTGAATAAATCCAGCATGGAAGAAAGAATACATCATTAGAACCTCATTCATTTTTCAATATCCTGGCCAAAAGGACGAATATATTTTCTCTAATACAACAAGTGAATATTCAAAGAATTCAATGGCTAAAACAGGCCTAATTTCATTTTCAAATGAGTCTGTCTGTCTGTTTGTCTGTCTGTCTCTCACACACAAAAAATATTTCTAGGTGTGTGTGTGTGAGAGAGAGAGAGAGGGAGAGAGGGAGAGAGAGAGAGTGCAAGAGAGATCAAAAGTGACTTGTTCTATTTCTTTTCTCGTTACAGCTGCTAGAAATAATGCCTGCAGAATCCTTTTCAACAAAAGGTCATTTATGTCAATGGACAGCACATAGAGGATCAGATCACCTGCGGTAATTGCAAATTAATGCTCTACTGCTAATGCATTAACTACACACTATTGATCTACAATTGAATCATACAGGCTGCTCTGAAGTGATTTTACTTTAATATTTTTTGTGCTTTTATGGCATATTTGATAATGCAATTTCTCTTTCAATTGGAATTTTCTATAATTGTCTCCATTTTTAATTTCCCATAGTAAAATGATTTTTAAAAAATGCATGTCTCTGCCTCAAAAGCCTTTTAAGAAAAACATACACCAAAGAGAAAGATGTGACTGGTTGAGGACATGCATGTGGGAAGAAGAGATATGTGAATCGAGATGAAAGTCTTATTGTCAAACCAAAGATTTAAGAAAAAGAGCTTACTTAAAAGAAAAGAAAATACGTTGAGATGGAATGCAACATTTTGTTAAACATAAATATATCTAAATATTAATCCATTTTTCATCTCAGAAGTATCACAAATTTGGAAATCTAATTGCAGGAGTCTGGCACTGCTATTCTCGTGTTTCTCTTATTGTTACATAATGATAGTTTCAACTTTTCATAGCTTTAAGGCAAAACAAATATCCATCCCATCTCGCTATTGTGTGCAGTAAGTAGTGAGACTGTGTAATTTCAAAACTGTAAGGAAGAATCATGATATGTTTTGTCTGTGTTTCATCCGCTATTTCTACCACCAGAACCAGAGGTGTTATTCAGCAGGTTCTGACCAGTTCTGGAGAACTGGTAGCGGAAATTTTGAGTAGTTCAGAGAACCAGTAAATACCATCTCTGACTGTGCCCACCCCCATCTATTCTCTGCCTCCTGAATCCCAGCTGACCGGGAGAAATGGGGATTTTGCAGTAACCTTCCCCTGGAGTGGAGTGGGAATGGAGATTTTACAACATCCTTCCCCTGCCAAGCCCACCAAGCCACACGACGCCCACAGAACCGGTAGTAAAAAAAATTGAATCCCACCATTACCCAGAACAAAGTATGTTTGGATTCATTGTTGACTAATTTTAAATGAAGTATTCTTTTTCTTGTTCAAGGGTTGATTGCCTGGTTATATCAGATAGAAGGAAAATATCACAATATATTTTAGGAGGCAAACTCAAAGGTAAGCCACCAATAAATAACGAAGTCAAAAGAATGTGATTAAACTCTGTCAGAGAAGGTCATCTTGTTTCCCACTTTAAAAAAAAAGACTGTAATTAATTCTTTAGTATATCTGTAAGTTGAAAACATAAGTTCTAGAGCACTTCCAAGAGGCGGGAGATTTGCTACATCTCCATTTTCCACAGCGAAATTCACTCTTGGAGAAGAAAAGATACCCAGGTAAAGTTCTTCTGAAAGTGATAGTTTTTAAAGAAAGGTTGGGGGGGGGGGGAACCAATCTTCAAGCAAATAGATCAAGGCACTGCCATGCCTTAGAATCATTGAATAACACAGTTGGAGGGGAAGAGAGAAACTCTCTGATGAAACCTCCTGTGGAGTACAGGACATTCTTTGGAGCTATCAGAATTAAACTTAGAATCTTCTGAAGGATGCTATCTTCACCAAATCCTGAATCTAGTGTAGGAATCTTGAACTGTTTGAAGGGAAAATTCTGGTCCTGTCCTTCTTCTGCCAGGGTAACCTTGGCAAGACTGAAAAAAAAGGAGGCCAAAAACAGATCCCTTCTAAGTAAATGCTATTTCAGCAGTAAGGCATAGGACTGTGCAAAATGTTTTCAACTGTTTCATGCCTGAAACACTCCGTTTTGACTTGGAAATGTTTCAAGATAACGTGCTTTGCACATCCTTACAGAGCTCTATTTATACTGAAGTATTTTTTCTACATTGCCTCACAAGTCATTATGGCTGGCTGGCTGCAGTTTTCGAAGCTTATAAGCCATTGGATGAATTAAGAATGAAGCTGGCAAGACAGAAAGAAGCAGCTTCCAGCCTCTTTTGGGGGCTGTGACTCTTTATCTGGGAGAGTGGCTCCAACAGACCCCAGGAATGACATCAGAGCCTTCTATCCAGAAGGCTATAGTGTTTAGGTACAATTACAATAGTGTGCAGAACCCTCAATCTCTTAGGCCTCTGGTACAGGATCCGAGAATGAGGAAGACATACCACTCATAAGAGTGAGAAGGGAATTTTATTTTATTTATTTTTTAAAAAATCTTTATTATTTTATGTATGTATATATGTGTGCATACACACACATATACACACATAAAATATGTTATGTACATACACACAAACACACACACATATACACACACACACACACACACATTATATGCAGACTGTATGTGTGTGTAATATATGTGTGTGTCTGTGTATATACAAACACCCATCCACATTTTGATTACTTTGAAGTACAGTAGGTAGATCAGAAGTATATGGCTTCCTTTGAGATTACAATAAAGTAATTTAGCTAAAATAACTAATTCTTCCTTAGGTACCTTAATCAATCTGAGTCATTATTCACGAACCTTCTATCAAGAAGTCACTTCCTAAATAAGGTGTCTGAATTCTCCGTAACTAACATTAGACTATTTCTCTTGTAGCAGCCAGAACAGTTAATCCAAAGAATAAGCCTTTTCTTTTTTAAAAATTTTGATTTATATGCCCCCCTTCTCCAGAGACTCAGGGCAGCTTATAGTGAGTTAAGCAATAGCCTTCATACTTCTGTATATTTATACAAAGTCAGCTTATTGCCCCCACAAACTGGGCCCTCAATTTACCCACCTTAGAAAGGATGGAAGGCTGAGTCGACCTTGAGCCTGGCTAGGATTGAACTCGCAGAAATTGCAGGCAGCTGGATCTTAATTGCTGCCTTTAGTAGGAGGCATTAGCCCCCTACGCTACTCAGGCTCTTTCAGTTCTGATTAATAATATATCTTTGCAAGATAGATAATGATACAACACATGAATTCCAATGATTGTTCTACTTCCAAATGAGAAACGTATATAGAGACAATTTAAAGCAGCAACTTTTAAATTAGTTTGCTTGTGCTTTTTTGGTTATAGAAGACTGGGACTTTTTTGTGTATGTGAAGAGAAAGCAAAAAGCATATCCTGATTGCTCTGGAAACAGCTTCTAGATTTCCTATCAATACATAAATCACTTTTCACAACCAATAGTTACTCTATTGGTCTCCGAGTTCCTTTCATTTACTGAATACCTGATGTTCTGTCATACCCCGGCAAGAAATCAGCAACTAGAGGAAGGGAAGGAACTGGAAGATGCACCTGTAAGACTTCACTCTGGGCGTCAGAGAAATCAATCTGAAAAATACCCTACTGATACTGCATCTGTATACCCTGACTCACTTCTGAGTCTTAGCTACTCAGACTAAAAGAACATTCTCAACACTGTGTTGAAAGCTAGAGAGAAAAGAAACAACAGGCAGGCTTAGGATAAATTGCCATTTCAAAAAAAAAAAAAAAATCTTGCTCCCAAGTAGACCATTTCCTGATATCAGAGTTGACCAATATGTTTGGGTAGAAGCTGGCAACTTTCATCATCTAAAGGCTCTTTCTACTTTGGCACTGCGGAGAAAGCCTAACTTTGAGCCCCTTGCTTCCAATGAACAAAAGAGTCTAATCTCCTGTGGCTTTGTTACTAGCTACATCTGATTTTGGGGAAATTTTGGCCTTCTCCTTGTTCCTGCTCGGTAGATAGACACTTGGCTTCAGTATGGAGTATTTCTTAAGGTAGGGCGGTAACAAAACTTTGCCACTGACTTCAGTAATTGACCTCTGAAAATTTCAACCCCAGACTATTAACAATTTTGCTACAACCTTATGGGCCAGAGAATTCCTTACCCTACTTTTGGAAAATGCTAAATTTCAGCTAACTCAGTCTTGGACTTTCTTAATGTGTCCTTGTGAGATATCCATATTCTGCTTATCTACCGTATTTTTTGCTCCATAAGATGCTCCTGATCATAAGATGCACCTAGGTTTAGAGGAGAAAAACAAGAAAAAAAAAATCTGCCTCTGGCTCCCAGTATCCATCCGGTCTTCATCTGGCTAGTGTTCTTGCAGCAAACAGCAAACAGCCTGCTTCCTCCGTGTCTGCTGCCTCCGCTGGGGAACGCTGGAGCCTTCACCTCCAAGCAGCTGATCAGCGATTGGATTGGCCTCCCAGAATACCGCCGATCAGCTTTTCCAGGCGGTGGGGATTGCTGCCGCCATTCGCTACTGCTGCTTGTCACCCATATTTGCTTCATAAGACGCACAGACATTTCCACCCACTTTTGGGAGGAAAAAAAGTGCATCTTTATGGAGTGAAAAATATGGTAATCAACTATTTAACACACATAAGATGCTCTCATTGAAATGAATCTACCAGGACTTTTTGATTTCAGATTCTTCTCTCATTCTACTGTCATACAGAATATTGCACTGTTTGTTAAAAAGTAATCAGAACGCAGCTAAAATTAAGCTTATTTATTACTTTGTTGGCTATTAATGGGAAAACTAGTTATTTGCTTAACTTTCTCTTCTTGAAATAATGAAACATAAAGAAGCTCAACTTAAATTAGATTGATTTGTGCATATGTAGATACTCCTGCACAAATGGCGTTGAATGGAACAGTAGCTATAAAATAATATTTTATGGAATTGTAATCAGAAGCCTTCAAATATGCTATGTTTAAAAACAATGCTGTTATTGCACTCTACATAAAATTACCCTACCTTGAAGTTTTTGATAATCATTTTGCAAAAAGAAAATTGTTGATCTTTTTTCATGCACTACAGTGGTTTGGTCTTGCCTCACTAATTCCAATCCTGGTGATTCTCCAAAGATAGTAAGAATGCCAATCTATTAGGTAGGTTTCTTTGGCTCTCAATTCTGTTACATTTTTAAAATGTATTATTATAAGCAAGTTTCAGATAAATTAATAACAAACCCGTTCACCCGTCTAATCATTCTGCCAAGTTATACATTAACAAACTAATCAAGATATCAATTTTTGAAGTCAAATCAAAATCCTTAAGCAAGTTGGAAGGAACACTATAATACATTTCAGCTAATCTAACATTTTAATGGAAATCTTCAGGGGCTATATGACAAATTGTAGAAAGTTATACAGTCCTTTGGTTGAGATTCAGTTCTAATTAGTAGTCATAAATGAAATCAATGGAACATTCCCCTGCTGATCATACTTCTTTCTTTGTTTCATACTGCTCTCAATGCTGCTCCAGATCAAGAATAAAAGAAAAGGGGGGAGGGAGGGATCATTGTTTATAATATTCTAAGAATTAAAATTTCTGACAATATTAGTAACTTTTATTTAAACATGAAAATCTGTTCCATAATGTAATTTTATCTGTGGCTAGACAATATTTAACATTTAAAACATTAATTTAAAATTTGAATGAAATCTCTCATGCATACACACACAGAGAAATATTTATTAATTAATTATAAAGAAAGGCTGTACACACACATACACACACACACACACTCACTTTTTAATTTCTGGGATTTTAGGCATTAAAGGATTTTTCAGAACAACATCCCAGACTTTCCAAAGAGATTGAAAATCTATTGTACCCTTAAACAAGATCTGAGCTGTCAAAACTGATATTTTTTTACAGATGAACTCTCACATGTTTGTCAAATGTTACACGACTTCATGAGATTTCCAAAATTTTGCAAGATTTGTGGAAGTTTCCCTACCTCTGACTTAAGGCAACTGACACAATTTTAAATCTGCCCTTAAACAAACATTTTTTTTAAGGTTTAAAAAACAGAATTTTTAAAGCACTGACAATTCCACTTCTTCCTATCTGAGACTATCTTAAGTTTTGATTTATTTTTCTTTTCAATTTCTCTGTGCCTCGGGTCTCTGTATTTTCACTGATGGAAATAATAATTCTAATTTCCTGGTGAACATTGCAAGCAGAAGGTCTTGAATGTTCCTTTCTGACTGTTTCTCCTTCCATCCATTTTTTTAAAAAAAAAAATCAATTCCAATCATTATCCTCTTAGGTACCATGAGTGTCTGCTGCAAGTGAAAATGCCAAAAATTGACAACATTTTATTAAAAAGCATAAACTTTAGTATTGGTTGGAGATGTGCTAATTGGAAAAGGTGTTACCCGACTGCTGACTTTTGACAACACAGCTCTCTTTCTACTATGCTAGACAGTAGATTAAGAGTTATTTTCCATATATATTTTTACTGCAATTTAGTGATCATCCAGTTTTTTTTCAGTCAAAGATCAAATTATTTGTAGAGGCAATGAGCATCTCCTTGTTGCTGTCATCTAACTAATTTATGTTAACCAGAACTCTATGACATCCATTTTTTTGGGACTGATGAAAAACAATTGATGAACTCTCTTTTTATATGTACCAAATCGATCTGTAACATTGCTCGTTTATATTTTACCAGTTTTCTAAGATTACCATAAAATAAATTGAAAGATAATTTGTCTGAAATCAAAATAAAATACAGAGAACTTTGTTGGATTAGACCCGAGGTTTATGAAGTTCAGCATGCTTATGGCAAGCCTCAGGCAGGATATGAATATAACAGCAAGATTCCTATTATGTAGTCTTGCATCTGGTATTAAGAGCAATACTACCGCTAATACTAGAAGTAATATATCTCTATAATGATTATCCATTGATAATCTTATTTTCAATAAATTTCTCTAATCTTTTAAACTTTTCAGATTATGGACAGAACATTACTAATTAAATGGGTTACTAACTAATTAAATGGGTTTCCTTTAGGTATGTTTAATATCTTTTTACCATTTTATTCACTGTATAAACACAGATGTTATTGTGAAATAG
Source organism: Masticophis lateralis (assembly GCA_030761175.1). NCBI lineage: Eukaryota > Metazoa > Chordata > Lepidosauria > Squamata > Colubridae > Masticophis > Masticophis lateralis. The sequence continues at coordinate 130,144,026 of JAUDYJ010000003.1, forward strand.
GGGGAAAACTTCCATTTACTTTTTCTTCATCATCCTTGATTGTAATAACTTTCCTCATATACCTGTTTATCTGATATTTTTAAAAAGTGACATAAGTTATCCATGTTGTACATAGGATTATTGCTCATTCTTTTTAATTTTGATTATCAATGCTTTTTTCAGTTCTATAATATCCTCCTCAAAAGAGCAATAACCAAAATGTACGTATTATTCCTTTAGAGATCCACCTGATATTTATAGTTTTTGTGATATTGGCGTTATGCAAGTATTTTAGATTTCACGTTTATAATGATTAACATCTCCTACTTATGTTTTACAATTCTTAACATTTTAGGTTATTTTCCATATTTATTCACATCTATTGCTAGGCCAACTATGGTAGAAAAATAGATTGTAAATTAAATAAATGATGGACAACAATGGCGAAGAGAATGGAGAAAAGGCGAAGACATGAAGGAAAAATTGGCTGAGGCTTAAGCCTCTTCCTCATCTCTCTTCAAAGCAAATTCCTGTACTGTTTCAAAGAGAGGGAGGGAGGGAAGGAGGGAGAGAAAAATACCTGTAAAACAGAAGCACCACTATGAAGAAATTGCAAGCCGCTTTCAGCTGAGTCAATGCCTCCTGTTGCTAAGATAGGAAAACCAGGAAGAGCTTTAGCAATTGCAGAAACAGCTCGAAGAGCTATTGGTCTGATGGCATTTCCTGTGTAAACAAAGAGAGTTCATTAGTGAAGGGCAAGAATCTCAGACAAGACTATTTCTTTCTCCTTTCTCTGCTTTTGGTCTTTTTTTTTTAACCCTTGAGCTCTTATCTATACAATTAGTTTACTGTCTTCTTCAAGACTCTTCCACCTGTCTTGGTCTCACCTCTAGTTTTCAAACTCATCAATTTATGTATGGACACATGACTACATATAAAATTTACCAATCATTGCCAACATTAAAAAATAAACCAGGTGATGTATACTTAATGCTATTATCAAGAGTCAGATCCTCTGGAAAATGCTAAACTACAAGGTCACTATAGGTTGTTTAGGTTTAGGTTTAGGTTTTATTGCATTTATATACCGCCCTTCTCCCGAATGGGACTCAGGGCAGTTTACAACCATATTAAAACAATCACATATGAAAATTAAAACTAATAAAATAATTAAACTATTTGGCCATAAAATTTAAAATCCCTACTAAACCCTTTTAAAAATTTAAGACAGATTTAAGTCAGACCGGCTTGATGAAATAACAGAGTCTTCAGGGCTCGTCGGAAGGCGGAGGTCAGGAATCTTTCTTATATCCGGGGGTAGTTCATTCCATAGGGCTGGAGCTCCCACAGAGAATGCTGTCCCCCTGGGGGTCGCCCGCCAGCATTGTCTGGCCGAGGGCACCCTGAGGAGGCCCTCTCTGTGAGAGCGTATCGGGCGGTGGGAGATATTCATTGGCAGAAGACAGTCTTGTAAATATCCCGGTCCTAAGCCATGGAGAGCTTTGAAGATGGTGACTAACACCTTCCGCACACGGAAGACCACCGGGTGTGGTGTATGTAAGGTTGTATGTAAGGTTGTATGTAAATGGCCATCGCTTCCTCTACCCCTAAGTTAAACCATACAATTGTGCTATGCCAAACTTACCTCTGAGAACAGTGCAGGTAAAAAGTGCAGATGGATCAGAACAAAGAAACAGAACAAAAAATAAATGGACTTAATTCATATTATTCCTTGTTAATCTACGGCTGTGATGGTGAACCTATGGCACGAATGCCGGAAGTGGCATGCAGAGTCATCTCTCCAGGCATGCGAGCCGTAGACCGCTGCTCTTCTGGGTTCCAGCGTGCTGGCCAGCTGGTCCTCACACATGCAGAAGTGCCGGAAATCAGGAGAGCAGCTGCTCGGTGCGCATGCGTGCACCGGGCAGCTGCTCTCCGGTTTCCAGTGCACGCATGCACACTAGCCACGCTGTTGTCTGGTTTCTAGTGCACATGCATAAGGGAAGACCAGCTGGCTGGTGCACATGCATGCATCAGAAACTGGAAGATCATCTTGCTAGCACAAACATGCACTCCAGGTGGCTGCTCTTTTGTTTTCCGGCATGCGCGCGTGCTCCCGTTTCGGCACTCGGTGCCGAAAAGGTTCGCTAACACTGATCTCCCTTTTATTGCATTTAAAATAGTCATTCAGAAATAACCCTTCTGAACTTTGGGTATCATGTTCAAAACTTGCAGTCCTGGAGTCATGGGGAGAGCCTCTAATGTCAGTTAATTACTGTATTTTCCTGCGTATAAGACTACTTTCTAACATACAAAAATCTTCTCAAAAGTCGGGGGTCATCTTATACGCCGGGTCTCATTCTCCTGTAACTAGGCAGACCAACCCATAAGGCTCTGACGAGCCTTAAATGGCTCTGAGGAGGGTCGTCTTATACGCCCAGTCGTCTTATACGCCGGAAAATAAAGTACTAAGTGGACACTAGAACACTTAGTAGAGTTACCCTCAACTTGTGACACTAACTGTGACTTGATTTATGCTTAATTGTATTCATACCTGAGTTAATAATCTTCTATATGCTATATACCCAATAAAGATGAGTAAAATACAATAATAATGGCCTAATAAGGATGTTCCTTTCAGATCAATGTACCTTTCCAAGCAATCAGCAAGTTTGACTTGAGAATTCTTATTGTCCAAAAATAATCTTCTATACTTTGGTGAATATAATAATGTAATATAAACACAATATTTTTATTCCTTGGAGTAACCTCCACAGTAGATATATACCCACACAATATTGTTCCTACTGGTGGGAGCTCCTTTGTTGAATGAGTGGGCTGGTAGACTTCACCCTCAGACTGCATTTCCAAAAACTTTACTTTTGCATTTTGGCATGATGCAAAAGCAGTATGGTCACACTGAGATGTCTTAAGTATTTGGAAAATATTCCCCTGCCTTTTAAAAAAAAATCTGTTTGCTGATAGGATTTCTCCATAGGACCCTGAAAAAAATCTGTTGGGTTGTCATTTTTGAAAGATGTTTCTTCTGTGCTTATTGCCTCCAGGAAAATGTCACCTCCCTCTAACAACCCACCATTTTTCCAGTCAACACTGGTCTTTACAAACAGGTTGTCTGACAAGCCTATCCTATCAATGCAACTTGCTACTGAATCAGCATCCAAATACTCAGACAAGCTGTCTTTATTGACATCTGCTCCTTATTCAGCATATGAATTATCCTCTAGGGTTATGGCACCTTCAGCTGCTTCAGCACAGATTCCTCCTCATTATTCACCTCCTTTGGCATATCCCCCGTTTTCAAGACTGAACTCGCACCCCACATGCATCTGCTCCAGAACCAGGATTCAGGCTGTCTTAGAGGGACCGAGAAACATCCGCCACAAAGAAGGAAGGCTGAGATAATTTGCTTTGCGTTGGTGGGATGGTGCAGACAAATTATACCTCTTAGACCACCAGAAACATTGCTGAAGCCAAAATATATAGTGGTGGAGGCGGAGAGGTTAGAGAGAGGAGGAAGCCTAATGAGGTACTTAAGTCCAAACAGCAGGTGGAAAATTATCATCGTCTTAATGAATAGTGACCAATGTTTGACCAAAATTGTCCTTTAAAAAAAAAATAACCTTAAAGAGCAAAAGTAAAGATCATAGCAAAACAGAAGATCAAACGAGAGAAAGAGAGAGGGCAAAGAATTCCCAATGGGCCTTAATGGATGGCTTGATATTTGCAGTCAGCTTAACAAAATCAATCTTAATGAGAAAAGGAAGAACACAAAGAGGCTTCTAGAATTCATACTGCTCTTTCACACTGGAGGGAATGTCTTTTTTTTTTTTTTAGATTTCCATGCAGCTACCAAAAATTGACTACGAACCACAGTATGCTAGTGCAAGATTCTTTTTTCTCCTCTTCTAATGTTGTACAAGAAGCAGTGTTTAAAAATGGAACCAGTAATAAGCAGAGTATCAATAATTCAGTGACTGCCTAATTGGATGTCAGGAGGGCTACAGACTGCTTAGGCATTGCTTGCGTGAAAGAGCAAGGATATTACAAAGACATACAGGACTGTAGGTTTAGCCCCTATCCTGCAGTCAAAGTCATCTTCCCACTCCCTCAAGGGTTCCTAAAAAGCTTCTGCAGCAGAAAGCCTTTTCTATCCACATATTTCCAAATGATAATTCAGAAGTGATCCTGAAACACATGAATGGATGGGAGGAATGGCCTGTCTTGAAGCAGGGGATAAATGCAGAATAGAAATATCTCTGCATGCAAATTACATTGAACAGGTTCTGTGCAGCTAACAGAATGGGTTTGTAACATAGGAGGTTAATTAGGTTTGGCTCTGAGGTTTCTCTTGATTGGTGCCGAGTCCTGCAATGGCCGAGCAGTTTGTAAACTAATGTGATAGAAAGAGATCTCCTGCTTTTAAGAATAATTCAGAAGCATCCCATTGGTTTCAAAAGAAAACAAAATCCATTGAATTCAATAGCTGCTTTGGGCTGGCCCTTTCAATGCAACTCAGGTCTTTAAACTGAATGCTTTGATACTTCAGAGCAGAAATCATTATCTTATACATACAGTTTGACATGTGTATAATACACAAGGAATAATTGATTCCAGGTACTTACAGTATGCTCTATCATATGCCGGAGAAACATGGGTACTAACCTCCCAATCGATACAAAAACTACGGGTGGCACAAAAAGCCACAGAAATATACGTTACAAGACAAGATACAAAGACCCACACATGGATTAGAGGACAAACAAAAGTATATGATATTATCAAGAGAGTAAAAGAATTGAAATGGAAATGGGCTGGTTACACAGCAAGGAGAACCGATGGCAAGTGGATCAAGGCAGTCATAGAATGGATCCCACTTGATAAAAAGCGTCCACGAAAGAGACCTAAAACAAGATAGATCGACGACATCAGCAAGTATTGCAGGTCCAATTGGCAAAAGAAAGCTCAGGACCATATTGGTTGGAAACAAGCAGAAGAGGCCTTCATCCTGCAGTGGATAGACAATGGCTGTCCCAAAGGTGCTTTTTCAAGGGCCAAGTGGACTTTCTGGTTTTTCTTTGAAGACGTTTTGCTTTTCATCCAAGATGTTTCTTCAGCTCTGAAGGGTGTTCATCCAAAGTCCATGGCTAAATGTCTGAAGAAGCTTCTTGGATGAGAAGTGAAACGTCTTTTTAAAAAACCCAGAAAGTCCACTTGCCTCTTGAAAAATCATCTTTGGGACAACAATGACCTGGATGACTGAGAATTCCATAGACATGAGACAATGGATAAAATTAGGGTGATGCACTACTTACAAAGTTCTAGAACTTAAAATACTGTACAATATAGCAATGCTTTCCAGAAGCTAAGAGCCTCTCTACACCTAGAAATTTTACAAAAAGTCTTTCAAGTGCTAAAATGCTGTTCACTGTATGACAGAACATGTTCTTCTGATTTGCTTTCTTTGATTAGTTTTTCTTAAGGGTGGATGGATGGGTTATGGCAGCACAATCCTGTCGACACTCATATAAAAATAAATCCCACCAAAGCTCTCACTTTAAATCTTATATGCCCAGGACTGAAAACTAAAAGTGATATGAATAACAAAAGAGAGAAAGTGAGTATCATAACACAACCTTTTTTCCCCTATCTATGATATTCTAGCATAGGTAGTCCTTGACTTAGAACCATTCACTGAGTGACTGTTCAACGTTACGACTGCACTGGAAAAGGTGACTTACAACCAATCATTTCCCTTACTACTGTTGCAGCATCCTCATAGTCACAGGATCAAAATTGGCAAGTGGCGTGTATTTACAATGGTCGCAGCATCCCGGGTATGGGTGTGTGTCACATGATTTGCAATCTTCTCAGCCACTTCCAACAAGTAAAATCAATGGACGAAGCCAGATTTATTTAACCACTGCAGGAGTCAAATTCTGCAGCAATTTGCTTAACAACTATGGCAAAATTTGTAAAATTGGGTACAATTCACTTTTAAAATCTGCTTTGCTTAGCAACAGGATTCTGGTCCCCACGACCACTGTGGTCGTAATTTGAGGATTATCTGTAATCCTCTTGTTGGGAAAAAACAGAGGAGGTTGCTGTCCATTGTCTTGTTTGTGGGCTCCTGTGACTATCCCAGTGGCCGGAATTGGCTCACAAACTCTTCTTCTGTTTAAATCTCTTCAGATATTTAGGCTCACAAGTCCTATCAGACCCAGCCTCTTGATCAACAGCAGCAAGATCATAATCCTACCCATCTCAAGGGACATATTCATTTCTAAGAAAGATTATCACTGGTCTATGTTCTTAATTCAGAAAATAGAGCTATTGCATCTCTTACAGATTATTCTTTCCCAAAATGTTGTTCTGTCTCATAATTCTCCATACCAGTGGTGAAATCCATTTTTTTTTACTATCGATTCTGTGGGCGTGGCTTGGTGGGTGTGGTGTGGATTGGTAGGCACGGCAGGGGAAGGGTACTGCAAAATCTCCATTCCCACCCCACTCCAGGGGAAGCATACTGCAAAATCTCCATTCCCACCCCATTCCAGGTGAAGGATACTGCAAAATCCCCTTTCCCTCCCCACTCCTGGGGGACGGATATTGCAAAATCTCCATTCCCACCCCTCTCTGGGGCCAGCCAGAGGTGGTATATGTCGGTTCTCCGAACTACTCAAAATTTCTGCTACTGGTTCTCCAGAACCTGTTAGAACCTGCTGGATTTCACCCCAGCTCCATACCCATTGACAGAAGAGGGAAAGCACTGTGCTTTCCCTTTCTCTCAACATAATAAAATTCACAGGTATTAGCAGTTTTGCCATTTATTTTGGGTAACACGACAGCCTAACAAGAGAGGAAATAATATATCCCGATTTCCAGAGGCTGAACATGCTTCTGCCTTACACTAAATTAAGCAGGAATAATAATAAAAAAAAGCAACAACATAAAAATAGTTCATTATCACTCATTTACAAAACATGACTGTCCCTATCCAATGATAACAAGTTCCAAAGGTAGCTGTTAATGGAAATGAGAATGAACTCTACTGTCAATGAACCACTGACAGATCATTGATTCCATGGTTTCCGGTACATACTGTATATCATATAGTAAGTGAATAAATTAACTGCTCCCCAGCACAAATGGTCAGAAGTTTCAGACAGGATATGGTTCACTAGAGCAAAAGCAATATTGCTTAGTGGGTGCAGGGTGTGACATAAATAGGAATGTAGCATGATTATGGTATCTGGTGCTTTAATGTTTATTATATACCATGTCTGGATGACTGTTTTCACTCAAATAAATACTTTTATTCATAGCTCACCTACCCATTGCCCCATTTCTTCTCCCCCTGCATCATACCCACCATTAATTTTGGAATTCAAAGCTCTGTTTGGCTCTCCTAACCTGTCAAAAGAAACGAAACATATACAGGAAAAGCAAAAACAATATATTTCCCGCAATATCTATTGTCTAGAGTTCCTGGCATAAAAATGAAATTGGATCATAACTCTCAGTAGCACACTGCACACAGCATAGCAAAACTTAGCTTTAATTTATTTATGTTATAGTAATTACAGCATGGATCTTCTTTGCAAAATTAAATTTAAGATTCATTCAACATTATATTAAACATGAACTAGGAATAAACTAAGGGGGCTAACAGAATATTAAATATACAATTTATTTTTCATGAACTGTGGGTAATTTTGGTTACTGTGCTGTTATTAAAAGAAAAACGAGTAACAGCAGTATAAATGAGCACAGGGTTTATTTGTATAGTGAGAGTTTGTATGTCTGTGCATGAAAATGTGCGCAAGCACTGATGGAATAATCATGAGTGGATTATACTTGTGTTTCAACACATGTGCCAGTTTCTTGTTGTCTCTGAGTTAATTACTGTCTTTGACATAATTCAAAGCCCTGATTATATTATTCTGAGATTCAGTGTATGCAACCGTTCCTTTTTATTTTTGAGACAAAATATAAGGTAATGATTACACTTGAAACTGGCTCTAAAGTGCTTGGTCTCTACCTTAGGATGATCTGATCGTTTTGTGAGCTGAACCTTAATGCTCCTCACCTGGTGTAATTTCTTGTCAAACCCCACGGGTTACAATTCTTGGTCAATTACAGGCTGCTTTACCTGAGGAGGCCGTTTCATCTGGATTTTGCTCAAGGACCTAATTTACTCCTATATTACAAAGCATTTTCTATGATGGCTCCAATTGCAATCTGCAATATCATTCAAGAGCTTCCACTTCACAATATTACAGATGTGCCAAATTCAAACAGCAAGACATACAGAGGATAATTCATAACGCCTGCCTTTCCTATTCTACTTGTTCAGGAAGGAATCTCAATGGTTTGCAGGAGATTTGAGTGCTGCAGCCCTATTCTTTCAACAAAAACCTCAATATGTGATTTTTTTTGGGGGGGGGGAAATGTGTCGATGATACTGAGAAATACTCTGGTTCAAAAAATGGATATTTTCATATTGATCCTTAGAAAGAAAGCAATAAGAATTAGACTAGAGTGATGGGTACCATTTACCAGTTAGTGGAACTAATTTACAACTATGCATAGTTGGGATCATACCAGAGATGGGATTTGCATAATTTACCTACCGGTTCGCCCAGTACAGAAAATGTGAATGTGCCCACCTCCATGCATGTGCTTTGTTCGCGTGTGCCCCTTCCACGAATGTGCCTGGTCTCAAAAACCTACCTAAATATGATAGGATAGAGCTGGAGTAGGCTTAATACCACCTCTAGCTCATACCCATCTTCCAGCAAGATATGCTGGTCATGGCATGAAGTTGTTTTGTTTACAGTAATGTTAATTGCTTAATGTAAGCAATAAAATATTATTTTTATCAAATACATGAAAATATCAGCATTCAATATGGGAATTAATCTGAAAACATTTGCCATTCGTTGATTGTAAAATGTTAACGTAAATACTAATTAAGTCGGACCTTTAAGGATTAGGGCAAACAAGCAAATAAGCCTAACTCAACAGAGACCGTTTTTCATAAACTTGCAGTATCCAACGTGACATTTGGGAAACGTTCGTAGAGGCCAGTGTAAATATTTTAAACAAGATATTTGCATTCATCATCTTATTTGGGATAATAATTGAATATTGCTTTTGCTCCTTTCCACCTGTAGGTGGCCTTCAAAAGCTGCACTTATCACATAACTCATTAGCAAGGTTTTCAATACTGTCATACCCAGATAATTAGCAATTTATTTAAATAACCAATTTCTGGGGGAAATAATTGCTATGGAATGCCCTGAACCTTCTTTTTATAAACTATAATAAAAGTGTTAAGATAATCCCTGACATTTGCAAATGCCATTAGTTCACCTTTCCTTTTGATAGTGCTATGGCTTTATGTTTAAACAATTACCCGATAAAGCATCAACTTAATGAAACAGTGCAGCAAGCAGAACTTTCAAAATGGCCACTGAATGCACTTACATGCAGAAGAAAACCAGTATACATAAACGTATTACAGTAAAAAACAAAACAAAACTGAACCCAAAAAGAGATACTGCTACCATGTTATAGAATGAAATTAATATTACAGTCTAAAACTTAATTTCTTATTTAAAGAGTAAGATTCAGAATATGGCATTTACTAAGTTAACAAAATGGGAATTTCTAATGTATTTTGGACATTTCCTAAGAGTAGAATTAGTTCTTTTGGCACTGTTTGGTACTATTACCACATAGGATTTAGCTCAGAGGTAGGTTTCAGCAGGTTCTGACCAGTTCAGGAGAACAGGTAGTGGAAATTTTGAAAAGTTTGGAGAATTTGTAGTAAAAATTCTGTCTGGCCCCACCCCCATCTATTCTCTGCCTCCCAAGTCCCAGCTGATAGGGAGGAAATGGGTATTTTGCAGTAACCTTCCCCTGGATTGGGGCGGGATTGGAGATTTTACAGTATCCTTCCCGTGCCACGCCCACCAAGCCACACCCACAGAACTGGTAGTAAAAAATTTTGAAACCCGCCACTGATTTAGCTTAAGAATTGTTTTTCCTCTGAAACGGTTTTTAAAATTATAATTTGAAAAAATTGAGAGCTGTTTTTAAAACAAAACTTACCTGATTCTTGGTCAAATGGAATTATGCACAAATTAATTTGAAGTAAAATCTAATGCTTGGAGTGAACCAGATCAACAATAGTGCATGAAAAATCTGAACTCAACATTTTTTTAAAAAATATGTTGTATTTTAGGGAGAACTGTTCTGAATTATCCATCATAGGACATAGGACATTTGTTCTGTATTCTTATCACGTGACAGGAGTTTCTTCTCCTATTAGTATATTTTGTCAACTTCAATTTGGGTGGCATTACAAAATTAAATTACAAAAAACCAAGCCAAACCAAAACAAAACAAAAACTAAAAAACTTATAATTGACTTCAGGAGGAAGAGAGATGTACATCTACCACTGTACATAAATGATGAGGAGGTGGAGAAGGTGGGTAGTTTTAAATTTCTGGGCACTTATATCTCGGAGGACCTCTCATCGACTATGAATGCTAACATGCTTGTGAAGAAGGCACAGAAGAGGCTGTACTTCCTGAGAACACTCAGGAAGGTAAACCTATCTCAGCATGTACTTCTGTCCTACTATCGCAGCACCATTGAGAGTGTCCTGACATATGGCATTCTTGCATGGTACGGGAGTAGCTCTGTAGTGGACAAAAAAGCTTTACAGAGAATCATTAAAACTGCCCAGAATATTATCGGACTCCAGCTACCAGCCCTGGACAACATCTTCGAATCTCGCTGTTTGAGGAAGTTGCATAACATTCTCAGAGACTCTTCCCATCCTGTTTACAATCTTTTTGGACTGTTGCCTTCTGGCAGAAGATACAGAACAATTAAAACTCGGACCACACGTTTTCTGAATAGTTTTTATCCGAGCTATAATTGCACTCAACAATGAACTAAAGGGCCACCATCAGTGAAACGTTGGACAGTAATACTTGGTCTGTTGTGTAGATATTTGGGTGGTTTTAGGGGTGGGGAATTGTGGTGGGTAGGAGTGTGCTGGGGATTATGTGTGTGGGACCTGGTCTTTGGATGTCAAGTAAATTTCGTTGTATGTGTATACTGTGTATACATATACAATGACAATAAAGTTTATTTATTATTTATTATTTCAGGGTGACTATAACTGAATGGAAAATGTTAGATCATTCAGTAACAGAAACATTTGTCAAGCACCATAAGGAATCAAAAATATGCATTAGAAACTTGTTAAATCTGTATATATACATGAACCCATAAAAGTCACTAGTACTGATGATGTTACCTACTTTGGGTAATGGAACATGCTATTCTCTGTATTATTCCTTATTTTCTATATGTCAAAAATAATACCTTAAGTTTTGGAATATGGATTTTTTAGGTTTCTCAATTTATTTAGTTATTACTTTCCAAGACTGATAACTTATCCCTCAGTCATATAATTATTATTATCTCTTTTATTCATTAAACATGAAACTTAGGCAACTGATCATTTAAAAATGTGTCACAAATACCATTGACTGATGCTAATAGTTGATATTGGTTGCTGCCAGCGTCCTAGGTATCAACCAAGTATGATGTTCTGAGTAGTGCAGTTTTATTATTTTGCAGTATTATTATTATTGTCTTTATTCATTAAATATGAAACTTGGTCAACTGAACATTCAAAAATGCATCACAAATACCATTGACTGGTGCTAATGGTTGATACGGGTTGCTGATAGTGTCCTAGGTATCAACCAAGGACCTTCTTAAGATGTATGATGTTCCAAGTAGTGCAGTTTTTTTGCAGTTCTGCTGGTGTTATTGCAGGAAGCTGCAATTTGCTGATGTATGTTATAAAATTCTTGGACATGGTACCAAGTGCCCCGATGACAATGGGTATCACTATTACATGCTTTATGTAACATGTACAAATTATTATTATTATTGGTTAATCTTTAGTGAGATTCATAGCCTGTGAGGCTGGTTAATAGCTCAGCAGCTCGAGCCCCAACCAAGGACCTAGGAACTGTTAAGGTATCGTCGGAGGATGTAAGCTGTTCCGAGTAAGGTGGTTTTTTGTAGAGTCAAAATGTTGTTGTTGTTCTTATTATTGACTTTGAACAGAACTAGCTTGAGATCAAATCGATGAAAAGATACCCTATTAAGGATTATTTCTCAAATGGAAAAAAAAATGTATAAATAAAAGGCAACAAGGTATCAATAATCTTCAGTTGTGGGAGTTTTTAACAAGAAGAACTAACGTAGTGGAATATCTGAAGGCAATTAAAGTCTGCCACAATTCATATGAATGTACAAAGTAGTGCACAGTGGGGCAGCAAAATGCTTTTCATTTTTGAACTATCTTCTGGGTCTTGATATGGTGATTGTCATGCTTAGTTTCTGCACTTCAAAAATTACCATTATGCTAGGTACGGGGAACACATCATCCTGGAGATGTCAGACAAATTTGAGATCACCTACATGCAGTACTTATGCTCTATCACGAAAACACAATGTTTCTCCATACTTCCCTTAATAGATGTTGATCACCCTCAAAGGTTTATTAAATATCTCAGGTAAGTTCCTTACTTCCTATTTTTCTTCTTTCTAGTATCTACATATGATGCATAGGTATTCTGTGTGGTTTGATTACTAAAGGTTTGGGGTTTTTTTGCCATGACATGTTATGTCTTTAAAAAAATGATTAGCAGTCAGAATCAATGGGCTAAGTTACCAAAGTCATGTTATCTTCTTCTTCTTTTTTGTGGCACAAATATTCCTTTCTATTAATTTTTCATCTGGTTATTTTTAAATTTAGTAATCTGAATGACCATAAAATCTGAAAGACACAACCCATTTGTGCGCTGCAAATCCGACATTATACGGAGGATACATGAATAGAAATCTTTCGCTGTATTCATCAGATATGTGTACAACATGCCTAGCTGATGTGTGAAAGCTGGACTATCACACTGCTTAACATCCCTCATGGGAATGGTGGAAGAGCGATACAAAATGAATGTATATTAATTAAGACTGCCAACTGATGATAAAAGATTTTAATTGATTGCCTTTTAACTAATTCATTTATTATCCTGAGATAAATACACATATAACCAGAACATTAATAGGTGCCTTCTAAATATATTAAAATATATGCAATAATAATTTAATACAAAGTGCTACAATTCTTTCATATAACCTTTCCTGCCTGTCCACCTTCCTTCCTTCCTTTGCATATTATTATCTGCAACTTCTCATATTAATATAAATAGAATTCAGGATTGCAGTTGGAAGAAATGGAAATAAATATAGACAGAAAACATGGAAAATTCAGCATTATTAAAAGTGGAAGTTTTTTTAAAAATATATAATATGTTTAAAGTATATTTACTTGATTATGCTTTCAATCTAGAAACACCAATTCCAGTTTCAAGAACTGATATGATTTCTAAGGTAGATGCTAACACTCAACTATTTTTTTTTACCTGGCCTTTATTATTTTTAAAGAAAAACTCATGGTGGCAAACATATCTAATACTCTTTCCTCCTGTTTTTTCCCCCATAACAATAACCTGTGATATGGGTTGGACTGAAAGAGAGTAATTGGCCCTGAGTCATCTAGCTGGGTGTTTTCATGTTATAGATGAGACTAGAACTCACAGTGTCCTGATTTGTAGCCTAGTAACTTAACCACTATTAAATATTTTTTATTTTATTAAATAAATAATTGTTATTTATACAAATAAGTGAATGTAAACACACTCACTCCCTTTAAATTATACTGGGAAATATAAGACATTTGTCTCCATTTTCAAATATATACAAAAGATCAACATATCTCTTATAAACATTGTTATTTCAATACTTGATGAGACAAATGGCAAAATAACTGGGTCAAGACATTACTCAGCCTTCCATCCTTCTGAGGTCGGTAAAATGAGGACCCAGTTTGTTGAGGGCAAAAAGCTGACTCTGTAAACCGCTTAGAGAGGACTGTAAACCACTGTGAAGTGGTATATAAATCTAAATGCTATTGCTATTATAGATTAAAATTGGACTAAAAATGGATTAAAACTGGTTCATGAGCTAGTGAGCTTTCTCTATAATATGTTTCTACCAATGGAGAAAAAGTGCCACAGTACTTTTGTGAAGCCTAAGTGAAGCACTGGCAAATAAATAAATCCATTGCCTTCTTACTATTACTATTGTGGACATATGCTCAGAGAAGAGGATCTGTCTCCGTGACCTTCTACTGAGCCAGTTTGAATATTGTCCAAATTGTTTTTGCAAGAAAGTAGTGTTTCTCCCGAGAAACAAAAGTTTAAGTTTAAGTTTTATTAGATTTATATACCGCTCTTCTCCTTACGGACTCAGGGCGGTGCACAGCCAAATTAAAAGCAAATACACAAAAGTTAAAATTTCATAAAAGAACAAATATAAATAGCCGTACATTAAAACAAATTAATTTAAAAGATAATAAAAACTCTAAAAGTAATAAAATATTTGACAGGAATCAGGCTAAGCCGGCAAGCTGAAAAAGATGTGTTTTTAAAGCCCGCCGGAAAGTCGGGAGGTCAGAAATTGTTCTTAACTCTTGAGGCAGATCATTCCAGAGGGTAGGAGCTGCCACAGAGAAGGCTCTCCCCCTGGGGGTCGCCAGCCGGCATTGTCTGGCTGACGGCACCCTGAGGAGGCCCTCTCTGTGGGAGCGAACCGGCCGGTGGGAAGTCCACCTATCTGGGACAATCCCTAATGCATGGAGCAAAGGGGGTTGAAGTGACTCAGTGGAGGATGGCAATTTGATCAGTTACAGTTGGGCAGCCAGTATGTTGTGAAATTACATGTTTTTTGCACAATTATTAAGTTTCCTATATGTGACCCTAGTAGGCTAAAATATAAATACCTTGTCTCATTTTGGTCTGTTTTTACATCAACAGGCCCTGCTCTGTATTTATGTACTTTATGATTATGACTTAATGAGTAATCTCACAGATTGAAGATATGCCCCATTCTCATTACCGCTATTATTTATATTTTTAATGGAATACGATGTACTTTAGTTTGCTAATCAGAATATCAAGAATATTTTGTCAAATGTACTTATGTACTGAAGCCAATGGAGATTCTGTAGCATTAATACAATTTATAATAAAAGTTACTCATTAAAGTAACTGTGGTGTTGCAGTAACTAGCAACTGTGGTGACGCAAGGCAGACAGAACAGTTGCTATAATTGCCATAAACACAATAGTTTCAAATCGGATTAAAAACGGATTAAAATTGGTTCATGAGCTGACAAGCTTCCTCCAAAATGTGGAGCCTCAGCCTCAACTTCCACAGTCACTTCCTTTTTGTCTTTTTCAAACGGATAGCTCAGCTGGCTGACCTAGAGGAAAGGAAGTCTTGAAATTGCACAGTCTTTCTATGGTTTAGAGCATATCATTGAGGATTTCATAAGGACTTGTTCTTTTGTAGTCTGCACCGCTGAAAATTCCAACCTGAATGGCATTTGACTTCTCATTTCATCCCCTTATGGAGTAATGTTTTGAAAAGTTCAGTGAATCGCAGAATGTAACCTGGTAGAGATATGGTTTCAAGATCTGTTGTCCGTCTGGATGATCAAAGCCGTATGTATGTTGGGGTTCAACATAACAATCAATTAAGAGATTTTTTCAAAGTCCAGCTCTTCAACATTTATCCAGGCCTTTTGCCTGCAGAAATCCAAATGATCCTTAGATGGCAGCTAAGAAAGACACAAAACTGCATTTTTTTTTCTGGCATGCAACTGATGGGTTAACAGATCACTAGGATAATGAGCTGGGAAGTCAATAAATTCAGAGCATCGCATGCAAGAAAAAACTTTCTTGAATCTTGGATTCAAAAACACCCAGTGCTGCACTTAGGCTGCACAAATGTAGGCAGTCATTGTGTTGCAATAAAGAGGCTCAAACTCTTCAGTGCTGCCTAGTTGTTGTTAGATCAATAGGTTGACAGCCTTTTGGGGGGAAAAAATTAGAAAGCACTTGGATCTTTCAAGCGCCACTCCAGCACATAATCGGTATCATGATTGGTAGCAGCTTTCTCTCTGGTTGGCAACATTTGAATTTCAGCCAGGGAAAACCACCAGTCACTGCCCTTATGGTGGCATGCAGAGAAGCTGTACAGACTAAGTACAGCGTGTCTTCATTCCAAATTCTCATTAAGGGCATGCTGTGGGCAGCATGGTTCATGCCAATACGATTTCCTCCCAAAGCAAAGCATCTGTGTGGAAGAGCCCACAGTAGTTTCAGTAACTCATAAATCAATTCGTTTTTCCAACAGCGCATTCTGTCTTCATAATTACATATATAAGAGTTTGTCTATTCTTATAGAGCAACTAGGTAACAAGCATCATAGTTTATCAGAGACTCAGGTTAACCAAAGGGCAGCATTCAACATTTTTTTTAATCAATTGCTATTGCTAATAAATTAGGCATTTTTAATCAGCTTTATTCAATATCAAATAAGTATTTAACAGATAACTAGCTAAAAAAACAGCACTACATCGAATTTAGAGAACAAACATACTTGAGTAATCAGAGTAATGTATTTCATTTTTAATGAGTAACTTTTATTATACATTGTACTAATGCTACAGAATCTTCATTGGCTTCAGTACGTAAGTACATTTGACAAAGTATTCTTGATATTCTGATTAGCAAACTAAAGTACAGCGTATTCCATTAAAAAATATAAAGAATAATAGCAATAATGAGAATGGGGCATATCTTCAATCTGTGAGATTACTCATTATTTCAGAATCATAAAGTACATAAAGGCAGGGTTATTGTGATGACACCGATACTCTTCGTAACTGCTTTTTTGATGCAAGGGAGATATCATTTCCTTGATGAAGTAGTATTATGTATCTGTTCTGGTCCTGCAATATTTTCCAATGGTCATTCCTGTTCCCAGGTGCAAAGAATTCATTTCCACATCAATTTATTCATTGTGGGAAGCCAAGTGAAGACTAGATGAACTGGTGGGGGTGGGTGGGTGGGGGGAGAGATGGAGCAGGGAATGTGCAATATTCATGTTGAAGGAATATAACCTACTGTTTGCTTTCTCTCTCTCTCTCTCTCTCTCTCTCTAGGAAATGCACTATTGCAAATTTAAAACAGAACCAATCATATGAAAATGCCACCAAAGCTAATAAACAATCTTCAGGAAATCCAGATATCCAAAGTTTGACATATAAGAAACGCTACTGGGATGCAAAACATTTTGAATATGAAAAAAAAAAAAAATCATGCCTGAATCGCTCTGTTTCTGAGTTCATAACACAGAATATCTTCTGACCTATTCTGAAAGTGCTCAGACCTTGAAAGGAACCTATTTCCAGCTCAAAAATCCCAGGTTTAAATTCATTCAAAACCGTTTTGAGCTTAAAACTCTTCTCGCAAGGTTGCAAGAACATCTTTCGGGCATGAAATATTTCGAATGCGAAACATTTTGTACACCCTAGAAAAAGTAATTTCTGTCTTGGATACCAAAATACAATTGCCAAGCAATACACATAGTTCATTCACGCAGCCAAATAAAAGATACCCCAATACTACAAACATTCATTTTCAGACAGCTTCTCCATAGCATAAAATCCTTATATTGCCAAGTGCAAAATTATTTCTCTAGTAGAAGAAAGATATTTTCTATTGATGTTACCTTTGGCAGATAAAAATAACATATCATTATGCAGCTGAGTGGTCATTCAATGCAATGAAAGTTCTTTTGGGGTGGGTAAAGTGAATTGGTGATGGTTTTTTTTTTCTTAACTCTCTCTCTGCAGTGATTAGTTCCAGAAAGATAAGGTGTCATCATTTCTATGGAGGAATTCTGGTTTACAGAATTGGTTCCTAGGAACTGGCAACATATAATAAATGTTCTTTATTTGTAAACATCAATCAATTTCAAGAATGGTGCTTACTTGCAGAATGGTAATAATAGGATTCTTCAGCTAATAACTACGATGAACATTAAAAACACTGGATGACAGATGTGGAGTCTTCTTGTGTAACAAGCGCACTTGCTTGTAGTTATGGCTTTATAACGATTTCTAAATATTTCTTTCTTAATGCCTGTATAGTTTGAAGACTTTTTAAAAAAAAAAAAAAAAACTCCACAGAAGCCATTAAAGCTTGAATTGGAGCATAGTTTCTTTTGCATTTGAATGTCTTTTAAATTACAGACGATTTTTTTTTAAATGAAACTTTCATTTAAAAAAAAAATCATTCAGGAAAGTTACCTAAAATAAATGAGATATAGAATATTTTATTTAAATATACATCTACCTATACCGTATTTTTCGGAGTACCAGACGCACCTTCCCTCACACGGGGGGGGGGGGGGAGAAGGTGCATCTGGTGAAAATTTAGGTGCATCTTATAGACTAAATACAGGTGTTTTGGGGCTTCCAAGCCCACAGTGCATTGCGTTTTCACCCTCCCTAGCCCACAGAAGCATTCTGCAAGCCAAAAACGGGTGCGTTTTTGGTGAAAACAGGCCATGTGGAGCATTGCAGAGTGCTTCTGGGGGCCTGGGAGGGTGAAAACGTGACATGCGGAGGGCTTGGGAGCCCCAAAATGGGCCTGGTTTTGGTGAAAACAGCCCCATCTTTGGTAAAAACGGGCCATGCAGAGCACTGCAGAATGCTTCTGGGGGTCTGTGAGGGCGAAAATCTGACGCGCATAGGCAAAAAACTATTTTTTTCTTGTTTTCCTCCTGTAAATTTAGGTGCGTCTTATAGTTCGAAAAATTCGGTATATAAATCTCTCTCTCTCATACACTTTCTCTCTCCTCACACTCTCATGTGCGCCCCCTTCCCCACATGGCAGACCTTGAGAATCATTAAAGAATTATAGGAGGTGCAAAATAAAGCTGCTGGAATGGTAATGGGACAAACTCAATATAGTCCTTTATTGCTACCACAGTAGAATGTCAGTCCTGCAAGTCATCTTTTACTTTGAATCTTCAGGACTGCCACATTTAGTGCTGTAACTGGGAGAAACTGGGAGAGGGGATTGTAGGGAGTGAAATGATATCTAGCCATAACAAAATTCTTTTCTTTGAGAGTCAAGGACATCTTTCTCTACACCTGGGGTGGTGTGACAGGGAGGCATCTCCAGTTGAGATGGTGCATCGATTGGACCATGTGATGGACATGTGGGTATTGGGACAGGGACTTGAACTTTCTTTTGGGGAGGGACCTGGAAGTTTTCAGATTTGGGTTTTCCCAGATATGCCAATATGACATCTCTAACAAAATGGAACTTTGAGGAACTTCAAGCCTCGGAGTCTTCTTTCATTGGGGGCGTTACTTGGATTCCTGACATAGAAGCTGTTTCTGGATTTAATTTAAGGGGCTTATTGTCACTTATTAAGCTCTCTCAGGCTTGAGATCTGATTATCTTTGAGATTCTTTACTCTGAGGGAAACTCCTTATTTGGTAGATGCCAGCAAAGAAAGCATTTTAAGAGATTGTATGGGTTCTTGCCCCTTGGGAGTTTCTGTTGGAGAGAGGCCTAGAAAGAAATAATGTCTCCCTACCCCCCAGAATAGCTTGTTTATGGAAATAAAAATGTTGTCATTCCAGAAGGTGGTTAAAACTGGGTGTTCTGCAGAGCTTTCAAGAATGGAGCATGAGAGGATATATAAACCGTGATTTTGTGTGATTTATTTTTAGTGGATTGTTAGCTCCTTTGAAACTATGGACTGAAATGATTTGTAATAACACACACACAGCAAATAATTTTATGGTTTTGACTTCTGGAAATAGTGCCAGAAGTCAGACTGACATCAGTTCAACTAAGTTTCATTGGGTTTGGTTTTACTCCCTTGTAAATAGATTTAAGGCTTCAGCACCGGTTCTGACTTGAGTTATTTCTGAATCTCGAAGTCAGTCATGCCTTAGTCACCTCCCAATTGGATTATAGTAATGAGCTCTACGCGGGGCTGCCCTTGAAGACCATTTGAAAGCAGAAACTAGTTCAGAATGCAGTGTCATCATTCACCTAAACTCAGGGGTGAAGTCCAACAGGCTCTGACAGGTTCTGGAGAACTTGTAGTGGAAATTTTGAGCAGTTCGGAGAACCAGTAGCAGAAATTTTGAGTAGTTCGGCTAATATCACCTCTGGCTGGTCCCAGAGTAGGGTGGGAATGGAGATTTTGTAATATCCTCCCCCCAGGAGTGGGGAAGGAATGAGGATTTTGCAGTATCCTTCCCCTGCCACGCCCACCAAGCCATACCATGCCCAGAAAGCCACTTCCACAGAACCGGTAGTAAAAAAATTTGGATTTCACCACTGCCTGAACTCACATTTCATCTAAATAACATATATATATGTGAAAAGGGTACATATGAAATGCCACTTCTCAACCCCTTTGAATGATCAACATTTTGTCTTTTTATGTTGTGTTCCATTTAATGACTCATTTCTGAATATTTACAAAGAGAGTTTTAATCTATCTGCCAACAAGTGGATGGATTCAGTTATAGCATGTGTATACTGTTGGAAGGCCCAAATAATAATACTGGGAAAAGATCCTCTTAGAGAGAATCTATTTACCGTATGTGGTCACCAAAAGTTGATACAGACCTGATGGCACAGAATCAATCAATACTTTATCAACAAATGCCTTTTGTCAAGAAATTGACCATAAGTAAACATAAATAAGTATAAACAAATATATTCTTAATATCTGATATCAAATAAAATATTAAAATATTCTAAGTACCTTACTTTTTAGTGTTAGCAACTTTCTTAAGATATTTATATCTTCCCACAGTTTCCTGTTGCAGTTATTCTACAGGCTTTAGCATATGAAGTACGATAATCTGCAAGCTGCAGTATAGAAAAATCCCAAATTCAACTGGACAGTATTAACTGTAATTCCAAGGCAAATGGAATAGAATAATAGTTTTCAGACTCAGGTTACTATGTCAGTACAGAACCTGAGCTGTGTTAATTCTACAAGCTTGATCCTGCTTGCTGGAGCATGCTTGTCAATATTTAGCACCCAGGGAGCACGTCATGAGACTTTACAAAAACTCGCTTATAGACACAGCTCTGGAGTGGCTGGTGTGATCCTTTTCCTAACACTGAGATTAAATTGCTGAAGTTATTTGGTCTTGTAAAAATAGTGATGTAGTTGTGTGGAGGTATGTGTTTTCCTTGCCTATACCTTTTATAATCAAAAGGGGAGAAACAATATTAAAGGGTTGAAAATGCTGCTCTTGTTAAATACCAGATGCTTTGCACAAACTCTTTGTAATGCTTTTTTCTCTGTCAAGCACCGGAATTCTTTTATCTCTCCTCCTTTTTTTTCCTCTGCTGAAAGATTAGAAACGAAATTAAATCAGATGCTTTAGTGCTTAAATAAAGCAATGACAATTTAAACCACTCACATTTTCAAATGTTTCCTAAACACAAACTTCCTCTCCCATGTTGCTACAACACAAGTTTATCTCAAGTCTTGTCGATTGTCTTACTCAGCTTCTCAGATTCAATGCTTGTTTAAAGTAGATCTGTAAGATCTGATTTATATGTGACTGTTCTGCAAGAATGAGGAACAGCATTATCCTTAGGTATGCTTCTGAGATTATTACTATTTCAAGCAAGGCCCAGAAACCTATCCAGTAAACAGGAAAATGGCAGGCAGCAGTGGCATTCCAACTGGACGTCTTTTCCTGCTAAGATAGGAGAATGATATCTCTTTTAGAAAGGAAAAATGCTTAACTCAAGCCTTGTAATCTTGCACAGATGTTCAGTTATACTTAATAACCAATAGCCTCCCACCGGCCAGTACGCTCTCATAGAGAGGGGCTCCTTCGGGTGCCGTCAGCAAAACAATGTCAGCTGGCGGCCCCCAGGGGGAGAGCTTTCTCTGTGGGGGCACCTACTATCTGGAACGAGCTCCCCCCGGAGATACGGAGGATCCCGGATCTGCGCACCTTCCGCCGCGCTCTTAAGACCTTTCTATTTCGCCAGGAGGGCCTGGCTTAACCTCTCTCCATTTTTAGCGTTAAATTTTAATCTGTTTTAAATTATTTGAGGTGTTTTAATTCTGTCTGGGCCAAATTTATTTAATCTGTTTTTAGTTGGGTTTTAAATTTCGTATTTATGTATTTTTATCGTTGGCTGTACACCGCCCTGAGTCCTTCGGGAGTAGGGCGGTATATAAATCCAATAAAATCTAAATCTAAAAAAATCTAATGTAACTGAGCCATAGTGGCACAGTGATTAGAATGCAGAATACATTATTGCAGGCTAACTCTGCTAACTACCAGCAGTTCGATCCTGACGGGCTCAAAGTTGACTCAGCCTTCCATCCTTCCAAGATCAGTAAAACAAGGACCCAGATTATTGGGTGCAATATGCTGACTCTGTAAACTGTTTACAAAGGGCTATACAGCACTGTGAAGCGGAATATAAGTCTAAGTGCTAGTGCTATTGCTAATATAATTTTCATATTCTTATTGTTTTTGCAGATTTCGATTTTGTTACACACCAGTTAAAAAGTATTTCAGGTTAATAATAGAACAATCATAACAATCTGTCAGTTATATTAGATTAGTTTACATTCTATTTTTATAACATTTACTAACCAATCCTTTAGAAAAGCTCTAGATTAGAAAATTTGGAAGTATTATTTTATTCAAAATTCTGCCTGTTTTTGAATATGTTCTAAAGTCTGCCACTATAGTCACTGTAGGGAGAATCCTTAGATTCACATAAGTAGCCCTATTCAATCACCACTGGCAAGAAAGGACATAAAATACAACACCTGCTGCTTCCAAACAGCAAGTATTTAGAGTTAACATGAGACTAAATCAACTTTAGTCTCATATTTAGTTTCTAGGAGCCTGGTTTAGCTCTGCAGACTAAAGCACCGTAATTAACATCCAGCTGTCTGCAATTACACCAGTTCAAATCTCCCCAGGCTCAAGGTTGACTCAGCCTTCCATCTTTCTAAGGTAGGTAAATTGAGAACTCAGTTTGTGGAGGCAATAAGCTGATTTTGTATAAATATACAAAAGTATGAAGGCTATTGCTTAACGCATTGTAAGCTGCCCTGAGTCTTTGGAGAAGGGTGGCATATAAATCAAATTTAAAAAACAAACAAAAAACTTATCTTCCCAAATTGATTCGAAATGAGAGAACAGCTTAGATTTTCAGATTACATCCCTCAGAACCTCCAACCTGCAAGAATATTCTATCCAAATAGGGAGAAAAAAAATATTTTTCCTTGGAAGTTTACAAACGTATCCCATGTTACTTTAAGTAAACGTCATTCCAAACGTTTGAGTCCTGCCTCAAACGTTTGGAATGACAGATCAAGTAATTCATTCATGCATATGCGTGTACAGTGTGCACAAAATGGATAATATGCTTTGTTCAGTGCATGGAATAAACACAATGTGGCACTGGGGTTTGACTAAATCATAGCATGCATGAACTGAAACCTTTTGTTTCTTCCAAATTTCAACCAAGGCCGAATTTTAAATGGATCTGGTGTGGCAAGTAGAACAAGATGGCTTCAATTGTCCCCTCTTTCCCAGCTTTTTCCATGTGGTTATATGCCAGCCCACAAACCTATTAGTTGCATTTTCCTTTCTTCCTGTTTACTGTTGCTGCCATTTTAAAATTCAAGTGTGCCAGAACAAAACAGTCCGCATTCTCCTATCTCTTCTAATCATCCAATGTCTTTGTTACTATTCCCCGATTTCCCAACTGTTCCAATTTAATTTGATTTCATAGCATGTTGTAAACCAACCAGCCTATCTGCTCCTTCCAACAATGTCTCAGTTACTTTGTTCCTCTTCTTTTATTTTGCTGTGTGCTGCCAGCTCTTCACTATTTCTCATTAAAGGACATCTTTGCCTAGATCCGTGATGGTGAACCTATGGCAGGCGTGCCAGAGGTGGCATGCAGAGCTCTCTCTGTGGGCACGAGTGCCATCGCCAGCTGCTCTTCTGGTTTCCAGCACACACATGCATGCCAGCCAGCTGGTCTTTGCAGGTGCTGGAGCACCAGAAAAAGGCCTGAAAATGGCCCAAGAAACAGCCTGAAAACGGTAAAAAAACAGGCATGCAAGCGCCAGCCAGATGGTCTTCAGGTTTCTGGTGGTCCAGCATGCATGAAGATCAGGTGGTCAATGCCCATGCGTGTGCCAGAAACCTGAAGATCATCTGGCCAGCACACATATGTGCAGTGGTCAGCTGGTCTTTGGGTTTCCGGTGCTCCGGTGTGCTCACATGCACGTGCGTTCTGGTTTGGGCACTCGGTGACAAAAATGTTCACCATCACTGGCCTAGATGCAAAACAAACACTTTGGTCTGGATAGCAAACATATGCTTTGGTTTGGACAGGGATTGCCTGAACTTGATTGTTTGATGCAAGAAATGATATATGTACAGAATATATTGCAGTACCCTAATGCTATAGTATAGCAAATGTTTTGACCCACATAGTATTATCATGAGTATTACTTGCTTATACTTATTGTTATGTGGTATGTGTACATAGAACATATGCAATATATTAGAATGAAGAAAAAATAGGTACTGATAATGCAGAAAAATACTATTTTAATTATTTTTGTAGGGTTGCCTGCTTGGCTGTTAGGTCCAATACTTGATCTCCTATCTCTGTCCATTCAAACAATGGCACCCACAAATAATTTCTAGTCTACATTTTAAAGATGAAAACAATTTCTAGTGATCTTTCTGACTGTTCAGCCTTCTCATTCATTTCCTGACTTGTCAACTGAGCATTTATGCTCATTGACTGACCCTTTTACAGTTGTATAAAATGTTCGCTCTATAATAATGTTCTCAAACACTCAGATGCATTTCATGGGAAAATCCATTGTAAAATGCTTCCCTAATCAGAGGCATCAATTCCCATGACACCAATACCATTAAATGAGCACACTATTACAGTGTGCATGAAAGGGTCAAAAGGAAAATAAATAAATAAAATACAATTAAAATTGGAAGAGCTGTCTCCACAGCAACAGGAAAACACAGAAAATTGTGAAAGTCATAGGGTTCTGTCAACTATTCATTGGTGAATCAGGCTCCTATGCTTTGGCATTCTTCTTAAGAAACCAAATCTGGACTTCCAGTGGTGATGTCATCATGTTAGGGATGAAGGGAACATATCTCCGCTCTCCAAGTCTCTAATATTCTCAATTTGGGAGCCGATTTAGGCACTATTGACCTTGGAGAGGTCAATAGAAAAAAGGGGAAATTCCTAGGACCTCAGTGAGGACAGCAATTCCTCCGAAGGTTCAGGAAAAGCCACTTAATCTCAGTCAAGGAAAAACCAGCCACTTTGGCTGGCCAGAAACGTTGACAGCTGATTAGTGGGAAGCAAAAATCAAATAAAAGAAGACATTGGTGGAAAGACAGAAAGAAAGAAGAACTCAAAAAGGTACAGCTATAATCTATAACATGTGGACAGAAAGCGGGGGAAAATAAACTCCATCCGAGAGGCAAAATAGAGTCAGAAAAGCGGCGACTGGAAATTAAGCGGAGTCGGAATCCATTTTGACAGTGACAGCACACAAATTAACAACTGGCGAAATCGGAGGAAATCCAGAGGAAAAAAAAGTGAATCCGGACAAAGGAACAGAAAAAGAAGAAAGAGACCAAGAAGAGGAGAGAAGAGTGGAGAGAGAAAGAATGGAAAGAGAGGGAGCAAGGGAAAAGACGCAAATAATCACTAGAAACACAAGAAGACTGAAAACAACAAATAGATAAACAAATAGAGATAGAAAGAGAGCTAAAAATTATCTCAATTAATATAAACGGACTTAATTCTCCAACTAAAAGAAAATATACATTTACAAAACTCCAAAAACTGGACATGGACATCATAACTCTACAAGAAGTACACATTAAAAGACAGCACCAAAAATTATTGGAAAATAAAAAATTAGGAATATTATATGCATCTCTAGGACACCAAAAAAAAAAAAAAAAAAAAAAAAGAGAGAGAGAGAGAGAGGAGTCACAATATATGTAAAGAAACACCTAAAAACAAAACAAATATATACAGATACAGAAGGACGCATTTTAATAATAGAAATACAAACAGAAGCAAAAACAATACTATTAATATCCATTTATGCACCCAATGGAAACCAAAGTGACTTTTTCAAGAAATTACATAATATAACTAAAGACCTGGAATACGAAACTATTTGCATGGTAGGAGACTTCAACGCAATTAAGAATATAGAAAATGAATACCGGAGCAGTAAAAAAAGTAAAACCAGAAAGAAAACACTACCAGATACCTTTAAAGACATGATCGACGAATTACACCTACATGATGCATGGAAAGAGGCAAATAAACAAATAAAACAATATACATACTATTCAAGCCCACATCAGTCATGGTCTAGGATCGACATGGCCTGGATGACCTCAGACCTCAGAGAAGAGATAAAGGACATTGAAATAACATCAAATACTTGGGCAAACCGTAACCCCATCAAAATAGTATGGAAAGGATATTGAAAGCAGAAGAGGTGGATGATGGACACTGGAACAATAAAGGACAAGGAATACATACAGATGATTGAGAAAGAAACTAAAATGTTTCTTCAAATAAATACTAAAGAACAGACATCGATCCAGAACCTCATATTACAATTAGAGGCCATGGATTTCGGCGATAAATTTCTGCAAATGATTAGGAAAGTATACTCCTCCCAATCGGCAAAAATTATAATTAATGGGGATATGACAGATAATTTGGATATACAAAAAGGTGTGAGACAGGGATACCCTTTATCTCCACTATTGTTCATAATTTCGTTGGAAATCTTATTAAATGAAGTTAGGAAGGATAAAGAAATAAAAGGTCTGAGAACACGAACAGAGGAATATAAATTACAAGCCTTCGCTGACGATGTGGTATTTATATTGGAACAATCGGAAACAACAGGAATCAAACTTTTAGCGAAGATAGAGGAATATGGAAGAGTGGCGGGGCTCAAAATTAATAAACAAAAAACTAAAGCATTAACAAAGAATCTGACAAAGACACAGGAGACAGAGTTAGAAGACAAACTAGGAATACAAGTTGTAAAGTAAGTAAAGTATCTAGGAATCTGGCTCACCACTAAAGCAACATCATTTAGAGAAGACAATTATAATAAACTGATGAAACAAATTAAAAAGGATTTGGAAACATGGAATAAACTACAACTGTCATTTTTAGGGACAATCGCATCCATAAAAATGAACATACTACCTACTCTATCTTTTTCAAGTAACTCCAATTTGGCCAGGAAAGGATTTCTTTAAAGACCTCAATAAAATAATAACAAAATATATCTGGAAAGGAAAAAAGGCCAGAATTAAAATAAAGTGTTTGCAAGATACCCAGGAAAAGGGAGGATTAGGTCTACTGGATTGGGAGTTATATTACAAAGCAGCATCATTAAATTGGATAAGGGACTGGATAGATCTCAAAAATAAAAGAATGCTACTCCTAGAGGGCTTTGAATTACAACGTGGCTGGCACGCTTTTCTGTGGGAGGGAAAAGACAGACAACATGGATATTTCCAACAACATATTATCAGAGGATCATTGTACAAAACATGGCAAGAGATTAGAAAGCAGCATTACACTAAAGTTCCACAATGGCTATTGACTATGGAAGCACTGATTTACCCAAATGCCATGGACATAGAGAAAATGAGAACCTATAATGAATGATTGAATAATAAAGGAGACTTACAAACAAGACAAGAATTAAAAAAACAGGGTATAGACATTGATTGGTGGCCAGATTTGCAAATAGAATCAAGATATAAAACAGATCGGGCACAATTCGGATATAAATGAACCAAACAAATTAGATAAGATATTACAAGGTACAGATGAGAAAATGATAACCAAAATTTATAAGTATCTAATAAAATACAAATTAGAAGAGGAGGTGGTTAAAGAAAACATGACAATTTGGGCCAAAACATAGGATATAACATTGAATTGGATAACTGGGAAAAATTATGGAGGATAAATTACAAGCTGACAATGTCTATACCCTATAAGGAAAACCTTTACAAAATGTTCTACCGATGGCACCTCTCACCGACACGTCTAGCCAAGATGTTCCCAAATACATCTCCAGTGTGTTGGAAATGTAAATCACAGAAAGGGACATACTATCATCTCTGGTGGTCATGCCGAAAGGCAAAACAATACTGGCAAGAAATTTAGGAAAATGATTGAAGAAATTACAAAACAAAAGCTGGAAATGAGGCCGGAAATCTTTCTACTGGGAATAATCACAGCACAATATACCAAAGAAATAAAATATCTAATTATCCATATCCTTACAGCAGCATGCATACTCTTTGCCCAAAATTGGAAATCTGAGCAACTACCGACAGTAGACAAAATAAACAAGATTACAGAATGCGCAGAAATGGATAAGCTTACAAAGGAATTGCAAGAGAAAGATAATACTGATTACTATTTAGTGTGGCAAAGATGGTAAGCTGGCTGGAGGGGAAAATAAGAATATAAAAATAACTTTGACTATTTAACAGGAACTATACAGAGTTAAATAAAGAGTGGACTATAAGGTTCTATATACAAATATGTAAATATGTAAATATATATAGATACAAATAGACAAAGAAAAATAGAAAAATAATCCACCGATGTGATAGCCTTAAAAGTCAGACATAAGACTGAATCGATGTTTGTTTGTTTTGTATATTGTCTTAATGTATTTATGTTTGTTTGTACACTTTTTATCAATAAAAACTTTATTAAAAAAAAGAAACCAAATCTATTATATAATAGAAGGCAACATAACTCCCGTATTGTAATGATTGCTCTGATTTCCAACCCATTTCTGAGCCTTGCTGATTACAACATTTAAATCCTGTATATCTGAAAGAATTATGAAAACAACTATGTTTTCATAAACAACTATGAGACACACTCATAGTTATGAAAGTTAGCTTTCATAACTTGCCAAATCCTAAAGATGAAGTAAAAAATTCTTACTAGGAATTTTATGTAGCCTTTTCTGTGAGAATCTACCAAACCATCAATGCCTTTTTTTGTTCAGGCAGCTCTTTGGCCTACCAAACCATTACTTAACACCACATTCTCCAGATACATTGAAATTAAAATCCTGAAATTCTTGTATATTGATAGCTTTTGCAGCATCTCCTATATCTATAGCATTTGCAGCTTTTGTGGCCCTGACATATTACCTGCTCTAATTTTGTTCTTATTTTTCTTTGTTGAGTTTTGTAAAAAATGATTTATGTTGTTATGTTATTGTTTTAATGTGTGGTCCACAATCTAGTTACTCGACTGATTGCATGTTTCTCCAGATATTGCAATTAAATTTTCAACCTAAAACTCTTTTGAAATAGATACAAAATCCATATTTTATAATAAAATGTGTAAAATATATTGAACTTCAAATGTGCATAGTCATATATGGCTTAGTACAATACCTGAATATAATGCATATAATGCCTCAACTGATCAGAGCAATAGAACACGTGTGAATAAAAGTAAAGCTGGTTACAGGCTTAAAAATAATTTGATCTGTTCCTGAAAGTAGCCAGCATAACTAAAACCTGCACAATGCACTTTCTTTCCTTTTTTAAAAAGCTATTCTTCAAGGACTCACTGTAGGAGCCCGTGATTTATGCATACTCCAAAAGCTTGGAACAAAACACTTTGACTGTTAGACTGAAAGCAAAGCTGGACATTTCTGCCCGATACTTGGGAGATACAAGTCAACTCACAGATAAATTTTGTGAGGACTCTTATTCCAGTCATGCCTTCCTTTCCTAATTTCCCTTTTCACTGTTTTGTCTTCTTCACCTTTTCCTTGGGGAACAGCGTGATTGATAGCCTAATCCAATGACTGTATTACAGCTGCCTCAAGTTGGATTCTTTTCTTTATCATTAGCAGTTAGCCTATGGTTAAATTCACAGCACACTGCTTGGTACAACCCCTGAGATTTAAGGTTCTGGCCTTTTAGAAAATATTTAACATAAAATTGAAATCCTGACATACTCAGAACTCAGTTCTCTGTAAGAATTCTTTAATTAATCCAATGTACGGTACCATTGTTACATATAATACCGTACAATAGTGAGCTACATCCAAAGACTCAAAAAGAAGTGCTATCACTAAGGCACAGCCTGTCAATATCTACATCTAAAAGTCTGCTTTTCTCCAAGCAATATATGAATTTAAATATTTAAATTAATTTATAAAAAATGTGCAGGAGAGAAAAATACTCTAATGAAATCAACAGAGTTTTACTCTATTGGAAATAATGGCATTTGTGAAGGCAATCGAAGACAAAGTCCCCAATAACACAATTAATTTGAATCCTACATGCTTAAAAATATGATGTGGAAGAATTCCTTTGGCAGGTAGATAAGCATAGTATTTCACTGCTGTTCATTAAAGTAGCTGTTCTGACCCACCCACCCCTTCCAGGCTTTTATATAAGGTTGGGAAAAAGATGTAGCTGTTTGACAAAGTCAACTTGTTAAAGTTTAATGTGCCTCTTAAAGCATCTGGAACTTTTTCTCTTCCTCTCCAGGCTGGCCTGACAGCCTGGAAGAAAAAAAAAAAAACCCAGAGGCTCCTTTAATGAATGGCAAAGAAATGCTGTGTTCGCACAAGCTTTGAAGCACTTTTCTCAAATTTTCTTCACACAGATAATAGTATCCTGGATCACATAACAGATCAAGGATTAATCTGGTGTGTATGACAGAAACTTGCCAAATAAAAAGACAGCATTATATTATTCCAGCTGGGAATTCTGTGCAGGTGGAGTGCACACCTACTAGCTGGACAAGTAAAATTAACGTTTTCCTTGGTTGGGATCAGCTCCTAACAACTCCATGGACACATAATTGTAGTGTTTTTGGCAGTGTATTTCTCACACTGTTTCCTAGTGGAATCCCTGACTTAGACTATTTTGAAAATGTCAAGGTGTTTTTGGTCTTGAAATACTTTAATATTCTTATTGCAACTGCCTTGAGAGGAGAAATTTAGGATTTCATGACCTCTGCAAGTTTCACCCAGGCCATTTAAAAAAGGACCACAAAGTAGATTATGTCTCTCATTCATTTTATCATGTAGGGGTGGGGTCCTTAAGGTAATTTGAGCGCTTGTCTCATGGCCAGAATTCCTCTTGGTGAAGGTTAGATTAACATAGCTAACCCTACTTTAGAAGGTATGGTTCTGCTTCTGGTTGCTGATGAACCTAGTTGAATTCCAGGCAGTTCTGTGGAATATTTTCTTAAGCCTGGCCAGATATCCTACCAAAGATCTAAATGGTGATGTGGAATAACAAAGTTTTCCAGATGCTTGATGTTCTGATGGGACTACTTGTGATGGATTCACTCTTTATTTTTCTGAGTGTGATCAGCATATAGCGCTAAAAAAACCCCTTAGTTTAGTTATTTTCAAGAATTGTTCTGGGGAAGATAGTCCAACATGGTACCACTTAATTTCCACTATATTTAAAAATCTATCTAAATATTGGGAAAGATCATATATTAGGCATATATTAGTAGTAGAAAAGGTAATTTATAAATTTGGATTTTGCTGTGGCTAGGATGCTACTGGCAAGCAGTAGTTCTGCTTTGCTATATGCTCAGGATTGGATATCTCAAGAGACTTCTGCATTTCTCAGAGTGATAAAGGACCAGATGTGGGAATCACTCTGAAAACGTATAAGAATTGGTGCTAATTCCAGAGTCTGGATTTTAGAGTTAGGGAATGGATGTGGGGCAGGAACAAGCACGCAGCTTGGATGTTGTTCTGGATGCAGTATTGGTACTGGATACCACATTATATCAATAGTGTATGATCGGATAAACTTAATGTTGATTTATTCCATATTACGGCCTTTGAGAACAGCTTGAAAACTGCAACTGGCTCAAGATTTGGCAGACAAGGTAGCAAATCTTTCAGCAGGTGCCAAAAAGAGCCTCAGATAGCTCAACAGGCTAGATAGCCTATTATTAACACCCAGCTGCCTGCAATTGTGCAAGTTCGAGGCTCAAGGTTGACTCAGCCTTCCATCCTTTCTAAGGTAGGTAAATTGAGGACCCAGTTTGTGGGGGCAATAAGCTGACTTTGTATAAAAATATACAAAAGTATGAAGGCTATTGCTTAATGCATTGTAAGCTGCCCTGAGTCTCCGGAGAAGGGCAGCATATAAATCTAATTAAAAAAAATACTCTTTATGGAAATAACTGCACTAGACCTTCATTCGAAACTCTATTCAGTGTGCTTATTATGGTTTAGAAAGCATGGTTTTACCCTATATTACTTGAGGGATTGTCTGTATACCTCCAGTGTCTATCTTGTTCTCTTGGTTTTTCAATAGTGTCTTTTTTTGTAGGTCTTCCAGGGATATGTTTAATTTCAGCTTCTAATTCTGCCTTTTCTGTGGTGGACCTAAATTATGGAACTAAGGATAGCTCCGTCCTTGATCCAGTTTAAGGATAGGCTTAAAATATTTATTTTTATTCAGGTCATTTAAGGGGTTTTTAAAAATCATTTTAGCTGAATTTTAATAATTATTATTGCATATAAATGTGAGTTGCCTGGAGCCAGTAATGGGATTATGCAGCATATCATTTTTTAAAAAAGCATATCATTTTTAAAAAATAAAATAAAATATTGATAGAAATACAAAAGCTTCAGAAAGAAGCTGGCTGTTCTTATGATGAAGAACATATAATATATTGTAGTGAGCATGAGGCAGAATATTTTCTTCTCAACTCAAGCTTCAGTAAGGAATTTACTGGTGGTATTAACCTCGGCTCTCCTTCTGCAAAATGGTAGTTAAGACTATTGGCATACCTTACAAGAATATTGTAAAAGAAGCAAACCTTGCAATTACTTGTACTACATATGAATATCAGAATTGCACCAACGAGTGAAACCTTTGTAACACTTTTATGCTATGTCCCAAATCACATTCTAATGCTCTTCATTGTTAAAATGAAATCTTGATGGGGAAAAAAAAACCTACAGAAAAGGCTCCCTGAAAAATGAATTAACTAAGAAAATAAATGAATTAAACGACTGTTAATGCAGATACCAGTACGTCATCTAAGTTTACCTGAATCACAGGAAAGAAAGAAATGTCTTTCTTTCCGTGGCGTGATTACAATACTTAGCCCTATACATGTTATAAAAAAATATTTAAGAACTTATTTTATTTTTTAAAAAACCAAGAATGGAAGGATTGGATCTGCAAACCTTTGCCCTAGTTCTCATTCAGTCGATGAGCTGCAAGCTTCTATGAAAATAGCAGCTCAGTCCCCAATGAAAAATTATGCATCTCATAAACTGCTATTCTGCTGAAATGTCAAGCTATGGCAGGGCTGTACCTCAAACTCCACCACTTGGCATTTTCCTTCTGTCTGCTTTGTTGCCATGAAGCAAACACGAACAGTGAGGATTAGTGTAGGGCAGGTAACAGGCAAGCTCACTGTCAAAAATCTATTATTAAGGCTCTGGTCTCTTTCTGCTCAGACCAGTGCTGAGCTGGGCGGGGGTGGAATGGAAGAAATGAGCCAGCAGGCAGGACTACCATAAGAGAATATGGTAGCAAATTCTTTGTAAGTCTGTGTACATAATGCATGTAAATGAGCCACTCTAATGAGTGAGCTCCACTTAAGAGAAATAATAGCCCCAAATTAAAATCATATCAGATTTGTGTTGCAGCCCTGCTCTCTGAGTAGGCTTTTTGTGACCTTGCTCGGTAAAATAGGCTTTTCGTGTGGTCTCTTCTATTCTCTCTGATTTTCTCTCCAGGTGCAATT
Source organism: Masticophis lateralis (assembly GCA_030761175.1). NCBI lineage: Eukaryota > Metazoa > Chordata > Lepidosauria > Squamata > Colubridae > Masticophis > Masticophis lateralis. The sequence continues at coordinate 130,177,952 of JAUDYJ010000003.1, forward strand.
TACCTCCCACTAAAATAAATTGTATGAGCCCCATTGATTTTAACAGAGCTGAATTGTACCCTCTGCTCTTACACGCATGCATATCACATACATTTCCTGTCTCACAATAGCTAAATTTCGATTCATGTCTAATGACTACAGCTGACATCACATAATCAATAAACAACTTGTGAGTTGGAAAATGTAAGCTCCTTCTCCTCCTCCTCCTCCCTTCACTGCACCCCATGAAGTCCTAACCAAGTGCTGTATTAGAGGATCAAAACAGATGTGACTTATCAAATCCATTCAATCAATTTCTGGGAAGTTGACATGTATGTTATCTACTTACAAAAACACTGTGTGAAGGTGTGTGTGTGTAGCTTCATTTAGGTATATCTATAGGGTGTTTGTGTGGGTGTGTAGTTGTTTGTGTGTGTGTAAAGGTGTTTGTGTGTATGTGTAGTAAATCACTTTTATGGTAGATTTATCAAGATTTTCCTGGAGACAGTTTAATTATATGATTTGTAAAAGAATTAAAGCAAAATATGGTGTGTTTTTAAATGATTCATCTTCCATATGAAAACTGTAACAAGGATATTTCAGCTGCAATCTTTTATTTGAGATGATGGACAAAACAATTGTGTTTTATATATCTTCTGTCACACCATTTAAACAGGGAAATTGCTACTGAATTAGACACTTAATTTCTTTCCCTTTCAGCTTTACTTTATTTAAATAATTGCTTCTAAAACAAGACTACAAACTGGACAGAATTAAGTATTTTTAAAATTCTACTGATTCCAATGTAAGGAAACTAATTGAAATTAGTGGTACTTAAACTTATTTAACTTGGGCTAAATTATAGGCTATCTCTTTTCACAGATACAAAGGGAAATGGATTGGAACTAGATGCATTGGGAAAAGTGTGGCTAATCCTATTCAGTTTCAGTCTTAATCTGCACATCCACAGGGGCCCTCTATATAACTAAAGCTCTGAGACACAGTGATATTACTAGTAGTCTTAAGGAAAGGACAGGAGAACTGGCTGAGGGAAAAGATGGAAGCAAAGGCAAGAGGCAAAGGCAAGAATATTAGTTGGTGTTCCTTGGTGGTGTTCTGAAAATACTGGGGGACTGGGTAAGTAGGCTAAGGCAGTGACAGCATCTCGTGGATAGTATGACACCCTTTTTATTATTTGTTCCATATGACTAGGCAGTTTTGTTCTTTGTCTTTTTCTATAAAACTTGCTTCTTTTTTTTTTGGCTTAGTACATAATCACTGTAATGATTCCTGTCATAATTTCTCCAGATTTTCTGGAAACTATTCATATTTAAAGGATACAATTTCTTGTTGAATATAATGAATGCTGCTTCCCTCTACAATTTTATTCACCTTTTGCCATTTGGTATATGACATACCTCAGTTGCCCCAAAGTAATAATTTGAACATTCTGATTTATTTTATTTTTTTTGGCTTACAAATTTTGCCACTTGTCCTAAATTGTTAGAATTGCTCCAGGAATTAGGTTCCCCAATCATAAGAATGGATATCATAATTCATTGCTTGCTAGAAATTTCATCAACTTTTCCTCCAAATCTTTAGAAAGGGTTAGAAACACAATAAAGAGCTGAAGTTTTTATGGATTTTTACAAAACCTAATTCATGAAAAACATCTAGTTTGGTAAAAAAATGTATCACACTAAGTTTAAAACAAAATCTTTCAGCTAATATGTTTCCCCAATGCTAGAAAGTAGAACCCAGAAATAGGATCCACAAACATCTGTTTTAATGGAATCAAAATAATCATACTGTTTGTGGAACATCTGTTTTAAATAAATTAAATTAGACTTTGTTTTGAGCATTTCAGAAGCTCCAGGTTGATTTTATGAACTTAATTTTCCAATTTGTGCACACAATAGTCCAAAGATTAAGTATGGAAAGTACAGTCTTCTTTTCCCCATTAATTTAGCCACCAACATTATTCCCAAATAAGGAAATTTAGATTATATTCCAATTCATGTTTATCTGGGAATAAATCTTACTTAATCCAATGAGCCTATTTTATAGGATTATAGTGTTAATCAGATGACTTTGTCAAGTCACAATATTAGCCAATTTGTAATACACAATCTGAATTAAGAGGGCTAATATATCATACAATAACTTCTGATTTTCCCACTTGGGAAAGGAGAGTTGATTGAAATCTCCATTCAATCATTAAGTCCATTAGGTTTAGTCACTTCTTTTACCCAATCTTATTGATAAAGTTTGTGTAAAGAGAAAATTGAGGTGGATTCACATAATATGCAAGATATATATGGAATTAATTCTTATTTTAGGGTTGGTTTTTTCCTGTTTGCAAATGTAAAATATTCCTTTTTGATGAAGCCAGTGGTGGGTTCCTCCCGGTTCCGTATGGTGCCGCTGAGCCGGTAGCGGTGACGATATGACATCACCAAACTGGTTCTGCCCCCCCTCCCACCTCCCCACATTATTCTTACTTTTTATTTGGTCCCAATCCCAATCTATTGCTGCCTCCTGAGTCCCAGCAGATGGGCTATAAGGAAAAACTGTTTAAACTCTTGCCGCGGGACTTCAAAGGGCTGCCCTACAGCTGATCAGTGGTAAAAGGCAGTTTGGTGGTAAACCGGTGCCTCCAAAAACAAATGAGTAGACCGGTGCCTGCAAAAATAAATGGGTAGACCAGTGCCTGCAAAAATTCATGAATAGACCAGTGTCTGCAAAAAATAAATGGGTAGACAGGTACAGCAGCAAGCAGTTAAAACCTGGTAGACCAGTACCTCTGCTAAATTCTAAAGAATTGTCACATGACCATCAAGCCACACCCACAAAATAAGCCACGCCCAAAGATCCGGTAGTAAAAAAATTTAGAATCCACCCCTGGGTGAAGCATATACTTGGCACAAAGCAGTGCAGTAGGTCTTCCTGGATCTATTCTAGTAACTAATACCAAACATGAGCTTTAACATGATAATTAGGACACCTTTAATCATCTTAGGCTAATATACCAGCTGCACTGCTAACCAGACAGGAGTGGGTTGTTGTTAGTTATATATTCTAAAATAAGCTGTTCTGTTATTCTGATGACCCCATATAGTAATATTCAGCTTCTTTCCCTATTGCTTTATTTTATCTTTCTCTTATTCTTTTCTGTGAATGGGAATAATTGAGGTTAGATGAAACAGAAGAAGAAACAGTAGAAGAAAACAATAGGAGAAAATTGACTGGATTGGTACAGTTGTCCCATCTGCCGCCTCTCCTTGCCCTTCAAAGAGAATGGTGAAATGACTATAGAGCTGGCAGGAAATAATTGCCAGCAATATTCACTCTGTTTTCCTTGGAATCTATTTTTTAAGACTCACCTTACATTTCGATATTTATTTATAGATAAATAAATAAGACTCATGTCTGTGTGTTCTTTAACCATTTACACTTTTAATAAATTAAAATAGTTTTCATCCAGAGAATTCCACATATTGAGCACATTAATAAGCACCCTCGCAAGTTGAATGTGGTGAATTCTGACCATCTAACATTGCTAATCGTTTAGGGACTTAACAATAAGAAACATATGTAACTCTTAACCAACTGAATTCTTTTTTTAAAAATGTTGCTAAAACACAAGAGTCAAATAAAACTTGATTTGAGTTTTCAAATATGCTGTTGGAATCATAGGCCAAAATTGCTGGTTTACTTTTCCTGTCTATCTGTCCAATACTCAAATTATTAAGATCCCTTTTTGTCCTTGGCTCAGCAATCATCAGAGATTGTTGCTGTAGCTTTGATTTTTCAATTTAGCACTTGTACCAAACCATAGGTAGCAGAAATAATAATATGCTGTTCACTGGGAACCACAACTTCCAATTCTGGTTCATTGGTCATTAGCAAGCCATGATTTGTCATTGAAGGTATTATTCCAAACCATCATTACTTCTGTTAATCATAATGTCATGTCTTATACAAATAAAATGGAAATCATATTACGAAGAATAAATCAAAATCCCAATGTTATGCTATGACTGTATAGAAAAATATTTCCTTTTAGAACACTCCAGAAATTAATTAATTAATTTATATATATATATATATATATATATATATATATATATGTTTGTGTATGCAAACATACCGCTTTAACCTTTTCTTCATGTCAGAAACTATCACTTGTGGCATCAAGGGACTGTACCTTGAGTGTTTGATGATTTTTAAACTCTGAGATTAAAAGTCCCGTTTGACATTTTAAAAAGTGCTATTGAGGTTGAGGGATAGGCTCCGATAGATAGATAAATAAAGTTGTTAAAATGTGGGATTTCTTGATCTGGTTGGCCACAAAGCAGTCAGAAGACCCCCAAGAAGCACTGTTAACTTTCTCCTCCCTAAAATGTGCATTCCACATCAGACCTGTAATAACTATAAAGGAAATAATTTATGTACAAATTAATGAATTAATGCAATCCATTTTCATCTCCATTGAAAAAGGCCCATGTTTATCGTTATTTGGAAGGAACGGCAAATATGTAATAGAAGTTGTATTATGAACTAGCTTCTTTGAACTATGAGTCAGGAAGTTCTTGGCTGAAATTCCAATAGCGTGAATGTGTTTCATCTATAAAGCCATTCGGCAACCACTTTACTGGCAAGATTTGTTTGCCAAGTTTTCAATCGGTGGTAATGCCTTACAGTGACTGTAAGTGCTGACTTAAACTGCAGTGCCACTGAAAGGACTACAGACAAAATATGTACAGATAGCAAAGGCTGGAAAACTGGGAAAATATATTTTATTTTGAGCTAGATAGGAAAATGTTCCACCAGAATGTTCTGAGTTGGCTATTTCTTAGCAAGACAAAACTCAAAATATTTTCTATAGTCTTTTACAGAATGAAACTGTAAACAGTTTGGGTGTCCTGGACATAGGAAACCATGAAAAGGTGGCACAAGTCCTTTGCTTGCTTATTTTTCTCTCTGGCCTATATAGAATGTCTTAGAAAGAACCGAAAAGATTTTAAACAACCGCATAATGTGCAATGGATGCAAAGCTTTAGCCAGAGCAAGCTTTTTTTTTTTGTAGCCTGTTTAACAGCAAAGAACACTACATTTGCTGCAGCAAAGAACACTACATTTGCTGGATTGATGTGATTATTTCTTCTAGGAGTGAGTAGCTGAAAAAAAATGTCCTTAAGCTAGTGCATGAATAACAGCACTAACAGTAGTAAAAACAACGTTCTATATTAACACCACTGCATTTGCTAGGCAGCAGTGTTCAACAAATCAACAAAAACTATTATCATTTTAGCATACACCCTAGAAGCTCAACATTACAAAACACAGGTTCATACCCACAGTGCATACTGCCCACACACTCAATTTCCACAAACACAGCTTTTACATTTATATTTTACAACCTGGTAACTTCGCTGACACTAACAACATCTGCAGAAAGCACACTGTGTTTACAAATGCATACCTTTCCATTTGCCTTATGGCTACTTATGTACAAAAGAAAGCAAAAAGCATAACACAACGTGCACATGAAAACTCATGAATGTTATCTTCTCTGTAGCAAACAAGTACGGAATTAGTAGGAAAATGGGTGGGAAGGAGGCAGGCAACAGAATGGCAGACAGACAACTTTTTTTTTTTAAATTAATGATCATCTTTTCAACGAGCCACACTGCATCTTCTCTGGATGAAGATGTAGCAGCATCCTGTCTAACCTGGTGAATTAAGAGTAGTGTCCATCACCAACAACATTTATTCTAAACATGTATTTAGATGATAGCTGCTTTCTCCTAAACACTTCCTCCATAATAGATTATTTAGTCATACCATACCCAATAGGAAAAGGGATGGAACTAGCAGCATTAGCTGTAATGGTGAGGTTTCACACTTTTTTAGGGGGGGGGGGGATAATAGAGAAATAACTGAACCTCAGCTTTCAAAGCAGTGCATCAATTGCAGCAGCCAGAACAGCTGGTGTGCTTAAATGTTTCAAATAATGCTGCTGAAAAACAGGATCAAACCTAAAATCTATGGGATTCGAGTGTTTTGCTTCAAGACTGGAACATTTACACAACTCCTCTGGAAAGCATTACACAAGTGCTTAAATATTTTTATGACTACTCATGAGAACAAAGCAGTTCCTCTGAAATTAAGTGATGCAAGTAAGGAGTATGATTAACCTTTAAAATATGACTGTTCCTTAGTTAACTGTATCATAAATTTCCCCAAAGAGTGAAAAATATAAATCCTTGATTAATAGGCTATTAAAAACCAAAGCAGATATTAATTCAAGACATGCTTTTAAGATATCAGGCAACCAAAATAGTTGAAAAACATGCCCACTAGTTGAGGAAAGAGTGGTAGAGATTAATGAATCCTGACACACTACCTAGTAAAGCTTTGTTAAGATGATATGAGTTCTTACTTAATGATTTATGTTTTTTCAGTGTTCTTATAGAAGAGTGTATAGATGCCATGGAAGGATACGAACATAATTTTCATGTTTCATATCATATGTCACATTTTCTGACATTAAAAGTAATGGGTCTTTGGAAAAGTTGATTTAAAGTATAATTTCTATATTAGTTTTACACATCTTCTCAACTAAAGACAACTGCCGTTTATTTTTATTATCTAGCAGTAATGTAGTCCCCAAATTATGTGATGATTTTTCCCAAGGTAAAAGAATTGGTCTCTCTCCCCCATCCCCACCAATAAGCAGACAAACTGATTTTAATATCTTACTGTTTATTGAATTAAATACGCTGCTACCAATGGTTCTTTTGTAAAATGATAGCTAATGGTTAAATATTCAAAAAGCAAAAATGGGTGAATACTAGTATTACTTTGCTTGAAATATTAAAGCAGTATAAAATAGTGTTTGTGCATTTGTGCATCTACTTGCATGTGTATTTAGACCGACAAAATATTGGTGGGTGCCTCTTCAACCAGTGCAAGGTATTATCCGTCAGTTCAGGATGGGATACCATCCACATATTGATGATAATCAATTTTACTTCATTATCCTGGGATGAACAGAGATGACATGGAACAAAACATATTGAGAGTGAATCCCAGCAAGAAAAAGCCACTCTTTGCAATAAATAATATTTGTTATTCCACCTTCTATATTGGTTTTAGATAGGGTCACAAGTTCCCTAATAAGCGGATCCAGAAGGTCTTCCTGCATGGATGGCTCCTGCTTAATCAGCAGTGGCCTAAAGACATTATTTTCTAGTTTTAACTGGTGGCTAGCTGCAGTTCTTTTTGAAACGGGAAGCCTGATTTAACTCTAATTTAGACTTATTTATTTATTTGTCAAACATGTACAAGATAGCAGATATAGGTATAAACATAATATAAACAAAGGAAGTAAGTACAGATAAATGGGGACAGTAGGACAGGGATGGTAGGCGCGCTGGTGCGCTTATGCACGCCCCCTTTATGGACCTCTTAGGAATGGGGTGACTTCTACAATTCTTACTCCGTTCGGATGTTCCATTTTGCTTTTTTTTTTTTTTTTTTTTGATCTAACCCTCAGCTTTCGCTGGTATCAGGAAGGGAGGAGGCACCAACACTGAGAGTCTTGGATTACTTTTTAATTTGTACTGTAGGGTGGGAGGGACCATCTTCTCTTTTGTCCTTGTGACTCTAGACTGGTCGCCGTGAGAGGGCAGTCATTGAGACTTTTATCTCCCTCCTTCTTGGACTGACTTATTATAGTCTCAAGACTTCCCATCGCCGTGAGAGAGCGATGGTGTTCCGCTGTTCCAGTGTATTTGACTTCCTTGTATAACATCTACTCCCTCCTTTTGTTCTTAACCATCTGTTTTAACCATCTTCAACACCCTTATGAAAAAAATGGTCTTTCATCACTTCCAGTTCTTTCTTGTCCTCGATGTATTCAACAGCAGAGCTCCTTGCACTGCGAGACTCCCACCTCTCGCAGGTCTGGCCCTCCCAGTTATCGAGGGCCGCCCTTGATGACGGGTTTTGGAATCCCGAGAGGTGGCATACTAAAAACCTGTGGCTTTGGGGTTTTTTAAACAGATTTTTAGCTTCTATTTTAAGGGGTTCTGGGAGGAGGGTGGTTTCTAATGTAAATAATGAGGCTGGGGGGCCTCTTAAGGATCAGCAACCTAGGCAGTTGGATGGCCCCGACAGGTTGAGTGGAGATGAAGCTCATAGAGGAGTGGGACATTCTATACCTGTGATGTTTGGTAGGGGCAGAGGAGATGGGAGCAGGGGGAGGGGATGCTGCACCCGCTATATCCAGGTGGTGGCGCGTTCTCGTTCTCACTGCTTATCCTGCCTCCCTGGGGGATGCGACAGCAGGGAGCCCTGGACTCCGGCTGGTGTGTGTGAATGCCAGATCTGTAGCAAATAAGGCCCCTCTCGTACAAGATTTTATTGATGAGAAGGGCGCAGACCTGGCTTGTATTATGGAGACGTGGTTGGGGCAAGAGGAGGGAATGCCTTTCTTTGATTTATGCTCCCCAGGCTTTTGTGTACTGCACCAGCTGTGATGCCAGGGAAGGGGTGAGGGAGTGTGGCAGTGGTTATTAGAGAAAGTCTTAGTCCTAAGGAGATCACTGTCCCTCAGATAGGTGGGTGTGAATCTCTCCTATTGAAGTGGGACCTTGGAGTTCAGTCGGGTTCGTTGGTCACATACCTATCTCCCAGCTGTGTGGCCACTGCCCTGCCCGTACTGCTCGATGTCTTGGCTGAAGTGGCAGTGGAACTCCCCAGCCTCCTGGTTGTGGGAGATTTCAACCTGCCATCGATCGGCGAGACATCTGAGACGGCTCAGGAGTTCATGGCCTCCATGGCAGCCATGGACCTGACTCAGGTTGTTCAGGGCCCAACTCATAGGGGAGGACACACACTTGACCTGGTTTTTCTCTCTGGGCAGTGGATAAATGGCCAGGGTAGGGGGGAACTGTCTATTGCCCCCTGTCATGGACCGACCATTCCCTCCTTAGACTGGACTTTCAATCCGCCAACCCCCGCCACTGTGAGGTGGAACCAGTAAAATGGTTCTGTCCCAGGCGCCTGATGCAACCAGAGAGATCCCTGACGGAGCTTGGGACATTCCCTGCTTCCCAATCCCATGATTCGACTGAGGCACTGGTAGCATCCTGGGAATGGGCGGCTGCCAGGGCCTTGGACCGAATCACACCTTTGCGGCCTCTGATGCAACACAGGTCCCGGGTGGTTCCTTGGTTTTCCATGGAGCTCTGGGAAATGAAGCATCGGAAAAGATGCCTAGAGGAGTGTTGGAGGTCCTCTCGATCCGAATCTGATTGAACACAGTTCAGAACCTATATTAGGACTTATCTTGTGGCGATGGAAGCGGCGAAGCGGGATCATTTCGCCGCTCTCATTGCATCTGCAGAAAACTGCCTAGCAGCCCTGTTTAGAGTGACCCATGCTCTCCTCAATCAGGGAACGAGGGAGGGCCCCTTACAGTGCAGAGCTGAGGATTTTGTACAGTTTCTGCAAGATAAAATTGCTCAGATCCGATTGGTTTGGACTCTGACTGGGCAAAATCCATCCAGGAGATTGGGGCAAGTCTTGGGAGTAGTATCTGTGTTGAGTTTGACCCTGTTTCCGTTGATGAAGTGGACAGAATTGTGGGTAGACTGGGTGCCTCCACGTGTTTGTTGGATCTGTGTTTCTCCTGGCTTGTTTCGGCTGCCCAGGAGGTGACTGGAGACTGGATCCAGGCTATTATCAACACTTCTTTGAGGAAGGGGGTTGTCCCTACCTCCCTTAAGGAGGCAGTGGTTCGACCCCTCCTCAAGAAGCCTGCCCTGGATCCAGACTCACTTAATAACTATCGAAGGTTGTTGAGTCCGTGGGGATGCAACAGCTCCCACAGTTCCTGGAGGAAACGGATTTCCCAGACCTGTACCAATTGGGATTCTGGCATGGGCACAGCACGGAAACGGCATTGGTCGCTCTGGTGAATGCTCTCTGGTGGGCCTGGGATGGAGGTTGTTCCTCCATCCTGGTCCTACTTGACCTCTCAGCGGCTTTCAATACCATTGACCATGGTATCTTACTGCAATGATGTGGGGAGTTGGGGGTAGGAGGCACTGTTTTACAGTGGCTCCCCTCCTACCTCACAGTTTGTATGGGTTTTATTATTTTAGTGTTGTTATTTTAATTGGGTTTTAATTATGTTATGTTTTAACCTGTGTTCGCCGCCCTGAGTCCTTAGGGAGAAGGGTGGCATATAAATTTTTGGAAATAAATAAATAAAATAAATAAATGCAGTACTTTGGAGCTGCTTTTGAGTCAGAATGCAGTTATTGGAGCCGAATAACATATTTTCTTAGAGTTCAACTTTGCTTGCCTATAAGAACTGCCAATAAGGGCAATCCAAAATGCTGGTGCTTACGCATAAGAGCCTTACGACAATGGCTTGGCTTCCAGTTATATTTGGGGCCACCTCCTTCAAGCAGAATTTGTTCATCCTGTTTCTTGTTTTAGGGGCTGTTGCTTGAGATTTAAAAGATAGGAGCCTGGGGACTGTTCTCTGTGGAAGCCCTGTTGTTTTGGAATCATTTTCCCCACAAGGTTGGATTAGCTCCTTACAGATTTTTAGGGAGGTAGCTAAAATAATTTTATTCTGCTAAGACTTTGGGAATTAAGAATTCTGCACTGCCTGGATTGGGTTCTGGATGTATATGTTGCCTTTATTGTCAGGTGCAATCACATTCACAAGTGCAATGTTCAAGCTAACTACTTTATTATGTTCTGCCCAGTGGTGGGTTGCTACCGGTTCGCCCCGATTCAGGTGAACCAGTAGCGGCGGCTGGAAGCTCCGCCCACCTACCCGGATGTCATCAAAAATGCTCCGTGCATGCGCAGAAGTGCTGTGCACTCCCAATAGCAAACTGGTAGCAAAGAAAATTGAAACCCACTACTGGTTCTGCCTATAATACATGAATCTCCTCAGACTGGCACCCTACTCTTGGGGACAATTAGATAAAGTTCCAAGTAACCAATTTCGTTGTACACATGATGTACAATGACAATAAAGGCTATACTATACTAACTTGGGACGTGGTTAGTCCTAGGTTTTTTGGGGTTACTCAGTTAATCCAGGATAGCTCCTGCTTCATCTCTCCTCCCTGCCAGGCTGAATTCTACACAACAGGTATATATGGGAATCTTTAAATCAGGCATATGAATTTTATTGATTATTGATTGTTTTTATTGTGTTTACATGGGTGTAAACCACCCAGTCTCTTGGGAAGAAGTAGTACATAAACCATTTTAACAACTAAAAACCCAAATGAGTTAATTTTAATTACAAAAGAGCTTACCAACAAACAAAAATACCCTTCCAGAAGTTATTATTAATTTGAAATACCAACATATTAAGTGGGAAAAAAAGAAATTTCAAATCTCCAGGTCTGATACATTAGCAACTTATACATCAAAATTCAAAATGTCTCTAAGTATACATGTGTGTCCATTTTGGATCGATGGACTTTTAAAATAATCTTTCATTAAATGTTTTCCTAATAGTCAATACAGTTTATGTGTGGGCACCCATGCATGTGAATGAAAATGTTCAGCCAACATTTTCATGACTAAGATAGGTTTTTGCTAATGTAGGTTACATGAAGGAGGCATCCTATTCATACGTGGTAGAACAGCAAACAAAATGACACCACAGAATAAGTGAAATACAAGTTGCTGATGCAAAATTAAAATGAAGTTCTGTTTAGTTTGGACAATGTTTAAGCATCATGGATATCTTGCCCAGACTAAATAGCTCTTAGCTCTGACAGAGCTTGAAATATAAATCATTTGGATAAACAATGTAAGCTACCCTATCTATGCTTCCAAAAGGAAGAAAGTACATATGTCTCAGGAACAAGGATTTAGCTGGTACTGATCCATGGTTTACATATTTTTATACAAAATACCTGTATTACCTGAAGTGGAAGAATAAAGTTGCTGGAATGTAGTTCCTACAGATCAGTTTATTTATGTGATCTATACTCTTACTCAAGCAAATATTTAAAGAGGTTAACAAATTAGAAAAGAAAACAAATCCAAAAGAGGGAAAATTTACAACAGAGCCCATGCTAAGCATTAATTAACATTTAAAACCATGGCAAAGGAGATGCATTTTTACAGAGTTGAAAGTGCTAAATCAGTGAGGGAACCAACACAACTCTGGATGGATTGCATTTTTTAAAATGAGTTTTATCCCACACACTGAAACATATATCCTTTGATGTTTGATTGATACATATACCAACATGGAGAACTGATATTGTCGTGTTTTATGTAATGAATTAAAAATAAACTTTATGTTAAATAATATGAATAAAGCTCTGATTTCCACCAAAGCTTTTAGAAATAAAATAATTTATCATGTATGCTCTGAGGAATGAGATCTATGATCCTATTATAAAATATGACTTTAAATCATACTATAGGATGAATAAACCAGAATAATATTTTAATTATTTAACGATATTACTTAACTGTCATTTGATTCTGGAATATAGGTTTTTCTATTGCCCCCTCCCCTGATAATACACACTATATTACTTTTACAAATCTATAATTTAGAACTAATCCTATTAGAATAATTTATCTCAGTAATATAAAAAAAAAAATAGCATAGTAGAATGCCAACCGCAGGCTCCCCAAATATAGAACAATTTGTAGTTACAATTGCATAACATAGAAAGAACGGCAGTGAGACAGTTTGAGCTATAAATCCTTCTAAATGGAAATCTTCAAAAAAAAAAAGTGGTATTCTTAGGGAAAAATAACAGGCAAATTTAATTGCTGCTTATTTTAAATCCATTCACATATACATCCAAATATGATGAGACGTGCAGTTATGAAATATCTTTGGCGACGGAATAATATTGAAGGAAGGGCACATGTGTACATGGCACATCTGCCTTTTTAAAATATTTTCTGAACTCATGAGCTTTTGCCATGTTTTGAAAGTCATATAGAAATACTTCAGTCCTCTATTAATCAGAAATAACTGGACCACGTAACTTATGCCAGCTTTTTCAGAAAACTGATCTGTTCATCCTGCAACATTGACACTGAGGAGTCATTAGAAATATTGAGAGCTGGTTTGGTGCAATGTTTAAGGTCTCAGGTGAGGAACCAGGAGACTGTGAGTTCTACTCCTGCCTTAGGAACAAAGCCATCTGGGAAACCTTGGGCCAGTCAATCTCTCTCAGCCCTGGGAAGCAGGCAATGGCAAAACACTTCTGAAATCTTGCCAAGAGAATTCCTGGGACTAGTCTAGTCAGTGGCTTGAAAGGCAACAAACACTGATTTGAAGGCAACAAACACTGACTTGAAGTCAACAAAAAGTGTTGTATTTGTTATAGCTATGTAGAATAGAATAACAGCGTTGAAACCAAAGGGACCTTGGAGGTCTTCTAGTCCAACCCCCTGCTTAAGCAGGAAACTCTACACCATTTCAGACAAATGGTTATCCAACCTCTTCCTAAAAACTTCCAGTGTTGGAGCATTCACAACTTCTGGAGGCAAATTGTTCCACTGATTAATTGTTCTAACTGTCAGGAAATTTCTCCTTAGTTCTAAATTGCTTCTCTCCTTGATTAGTTTCCACCCATTGCTTCTTGTCCTACCCTCAGGTGCTTTGGAAAATAGTTTGAGTCCCTCTTCTTTGTGGCAGCCCCTGAGATATTGGAATGCTGCTATCATGTCTCCCCTAGCCCTTCTTTTCATTAAACTAGATATACCCAGTTCCTGCAACCGTTCTTCATATGTTTTAGCCTCCAGTCCCCTAATCATCCTTGTTGCTCTTCTCTGCACTCTTTCTAGAGTCTCAACATCTTTTTTACATTGTGACAACCAAACTACAGATGTGGTTGAATAGGCCATATTCTGAATAGCTGCTGATTTCAATTATCTGTTTTAAGAGCTGCCAGTTCCCATTATGGGAGTTTGGATACTGCTATCTATTGAGGAAGCAGAGACTATTGAATAGATTGTATGGGGAATATAAAGCAGTCAGTTTTTACAAAATTAGTAAAGTGGGTGAACTAATAAAAATAGGTAAAGTTGTTCAGCGAGAAATTCTTTACAATTTTTTCCTATGACTGTGGACAATAAGAATTCAGGTAACCTAAGAGTCTGAAAAATGGATTATTTCTGTTGGTAATAGCTTAAGAAAGAGAAGGTGAAAATGAATAGATAGGATTTGTAAAAATGGATTTTACTGCTTGTGATATATTTGGATTCCTGCCATGCATCTACAGCAAGTTCAAGCTTGTAGTAGTCCTTAACGAAAAAGTCAAAACACAGAAGTAGGAAGTAGCCACACTGCAACTGAATGAATATACCTCCCTGAAATCAAACAAAGGACAGGAATTGAAAGAGGCAAAAAAAAATCTATATATGAATACAGTACAATAAAACAAAGGAGTAAGTCCACTAGACAAAGGAAATAACCTAGGGGTGGGTTCTATTTTTTTTTACTACTGGTTCTGTGGGCCTGGCTTATTTTGTGGGTGTGGCTTGATGGTCATGTGACAATTATTTAGGATTTAGCAGAGGAACTGGTCTACCAGGCTTTTAACTGCTTGCAGAACTGTACCGATCTACCCATTTATTTTTTGCAGGCACTGATCTACTCATGTATTTTTGCAGGCACTGGTCTACCCATTTATTTTTGCACGCACTAATCTACTCAAGTATTTTTGCAGGCACTGGTCTACTCATTTGTTTTCTTTTAACTCTGATCAGCTGTAGGGTGGCCCTTTGAAGCCCCGCGGCAAGAATTTAAAGAGTTCTTTTTTCCCTCTAGCCATCAGCTGGGACTCAGGAGGCAGCAATAGATTGGGAGTGGGGCCAAATAAAGGTAAGAATAACGCGGGGCGTGGGGTGGGGCACAGGGGGTGGGGGGGCAGAACCAGTTTGGTGACATCATATCGTCACCACTACTGGCTCGGGAGAACCGGGCCAAACCGGGAGGAACCCACCATTGAAATAACCAGATGAAAGAGTTCTGAAATATAATCTGTACCTTTGGAACTAAAAAACAAATCCCAAACTTCCACAGAAGAAACAGGTTTTGAGGAGATAGGTTGATTATGTTCTGCAAGAAGACTAAGAGAAGAATCCTTATGAGACACTGCCCCAACATTTTGATTGAACTGATCTGCTCATGAATTACATGTCTTTTGCAAGGAGGAAAGATGTGGCTGAATAACACCTGCATGAATCACTTCATGCTAACCACTCTCAGAAGAAATTAGTATAGGACGCTCCACAGCACAAGATGTACATTACTTTTTGGGGAGGAAAACAAGAAAAAAAAATTCTGTCTCTGCCTACCAGCATCCATTGGTATTCATCTGCCTAGCGTCCTTGCAGCAAACAGCAAACAGCCTGGTCAGCTTCAGCACATTATCGCAGCCTGATTTAGGATGAACAGCTGATTGGTGGTTGGTTCGGCCTCCTGGAATATTGCCAATCAGCTGTTCCAGACTGTGGGGCTTGCCAGAGCCCACCACCGCCTATTGCCGCCTCTGTGTGTCATGTTTTCAGCCTTCGCACACCCTATTTTTGGCCTCTGTGCATCGCATTTTCAGGTGGCAGGGATAACAGCCACCAACAATCACAGCCACCAACAATCCCTGCCACCTGGAATCAGCCAAAAATGCGACGCACGGAGGCCAAAAACTGGTCGTACAGAGGCTGAAAACGTGATGTGCAGAGGCCAAAAACGCAACACACGGAGGTGGCAATAGGTGGTGATGTGCTGTAGTGATTCCCGCAGCCTGGAACATGTCTAAAATGGAGTGTGCAGAGGCCAAAAATGTGACACACAGAGGCTGAAAATGGCTGGCAGGTGGAGGCCAGCAGGTGGGCGAGGCTTCGGCAACATTTAGTGTATAAGACGCACCACAATTTTCACCCATTTTTGTGGGGGGGGGGGAAGTGTGTGTTATACTCTGAAAAGTATGGTATATTGCAAAGAACAATTAAGAACACCACCACACGTTCTGAAGATTAAGGAAGCAAGTTCAGGATCTTGGGGATACAGGTGATCTCATCCATACTTTCCTATGGAAAAGGAAGTTAAGATTGCTAATAAATGATTGCCTAAGTAAATTAGGTCAATGGGAGACATTGAACAGGCCACAATTCTGCCAACCTATTTATATGTGGGTCTAACTATTACAGAATAAAGTGAAACAGTTTAACATGATTTAGAAACTGTATTTCTATAGTTGCAGACTAATATTGCACTGGCATTCACCCATTGTCCAGAATTTTGCATTATAATGCTTGAGCAATAGGCCACACCAAGGGTGTCAAATTCAATCGCGTCACGGGCCGGATCATGATGTTTTTTGCCTTTGCGTAGCTGGGATGGGAATGGCCTGTGAATGACTTATCCGGCCCGCGGGCTGCCAGTTTGACAGGGCTGGACAGACCTTCAGCATGGTTTTTTTAACATCCTTTACCAATCTCTGCTCAATTTGAGTTTTAGCTTTCCTAAAGAAGTTGGTTGGAAAGCCAGCAGCCCAGATTTGAGAGCCAAACGTCATGTGATGGGGTGAGCTCCTGACCTTGCCTCAGTTCCTGCCACCTAAAAGTTCAAAAGCATGAAAATGTGAGTAGAAAAATAGGTACCACTACAGTGGGAAGGTAACAACACTATCTGACATCGTGTTGGCCACATGACTATGAAAATGTCTTTGGACAGCGCTGGCTCAATGGCCTTGAAATGGAGATGAGCACTGCCCCCTATAGTCAGCAATGACTAGTGAAATAAAATTCCTTTTCACCTTTTTTTTTAACCTTCTAGGTTTTGGTCACTATGTGGAAGCAGAGAGAAAAGACTGAAGTTCCCTTAAACCACTCAATTATGTTTATATAACATGAGTGACAGGTTTATACCAAACAGCCAGGGGGTTGACAATAACTTTGGAATCCCTTGGGACTTTCACCTCTCCCTGACATCCCAGCACACTCTTTACAAAGCAAATAGAGAAACAACATGTGCCTTTCTCATTGAAATTGTTTTACCATTAGTCTAACTGTGCCATGGTTTGAAATATTAGGAATTTTATTCATTCATTTATCCCAAAGGATAAGTCCAGGCAACTGGACTTTCTGGTTTTTCTTTGAAGATGTTTTGTTTCTCATCCAAGAATCTTCTTCAGCTCTGACTGGATGGTGGGGAATGGAAAGATTTAAATCTAATTAGAGCTGTAGAAGCTTCTTGGATGAGAAGCAAAATGTCTTCAAAGAAAAACCAGGAAGTCCAGTTGCCTCTTGAAAAAGCACCTTTGGATCTGGATAAGTGAGAATCCCCATAGATATTCATTCATTTAGTTTCCTAAATCCACCAATTTTTAGAGCTGAGTTGAGAATTATTTATCGGGTGAGCTATCTCTCACTGAAACCAATGGTGCTTTATGGCGATTTGGCTAGATACTAGCTTTGTTAATTTTTTCCTCCCAACCCACACATCATTTGTTAATAGTATGAATGCGAAAAATCTTAAAACGACACTGCAAAAATGCCATTATTCTGAATTTTGGAGGAGAAATTTCCCTTACTTCTCACAGACTGGGACTTTTCAAATGGCGAGCATATATATCTCCCCTGTAAATACTGTAAATGAAATGAATTTTCAACCATGAAAATAGAGCTTTACTATGGAAATAGGGACAGGCATGGAAAAGGGTAAAGGGTTCAGATGCCACTATAATCGGCACTATAAACATGCTTTAAATTTGTGGCACAGAGGACATGCTTTTCATAATGCAGCAATTTTATAGTTTTATTGGACGGCCAAGCGATAAAGGAATATTCAGAAATGGCAGTTTGAAATGAATGAAAGTGGAGAAAAACCACACAGCACTAAATCACGTTACTTCTATAAAATACTACTGCAATAGTTCTTTTATTAATTTTTAATGCTCAGCACCCTTGGTGACCTCTTTTATTCTTTTGCTGTCAACATGGCAGCCTGGAAAAAAATTGAAATGGGATAATAAAACGCAGGAAGTACTTAAACCCCCAGAGTAGGCATGTGCGTTCTCTCTGCCTTCCCTGTCAGTCTTTCTGCATCTCTGCCAGCCTTCCCTACCATACCTCACACCCCACAGGGGTGGGAGAGGAACTGGTTTAAGTAACCCAGTGTCTGCCTTTATGTACTTTAAGTATTTATTTTAAATGCTCCTTTTAAAATAGAAAGTGTTTATCTGAATAATAGAACTGCTTGAAAGAAGGCTGTTTTCTTTTGTCTGTCTGGCTTCCACTATGTATATTTGGCCTGATTCAGCTGCATTTTGCTCTAACAGCGGGATACCATTATGCTATGAATATTTACCACTGTTTATATCTCCAAGGAGACTAATCTCCATACCACTACAGTCCAGAAGCTCCGGGCATTGTCTCTGCAGGCCCAGGTTCATGGTGTCACAGCAGCTGAGGCCATGGGGTCAAACAGATTAATCCATCAGTGAAAATAAAGCTCTGTGTTATTGTCTACCAACTCCCCCCTCCCCCACACCAGAGGACTTAAAATAACACTCTATGCTGGAATCCACTCTATGGATCAGTTTGGTGTATGTATCACAAAGGGATAAAAATGGGGAAAAATCAGATCAGTGAAGTTTGGGGGATGTAGCTGAGAATGTGTGTTTATAAAAATGTGTTAAGAAGGTAGATTACAGTAGGGACTGCACCCTATTAAAAATCCCACCAAACTATCCATGTGGGAATGTTTATGTTTGTCTTCTCCCAGCGCCCTTTGATTAGCCCCTGTATAACATGCACCCTGACAACTATGACAGAATGAAAAAATCCCAGGAAAAATGTAGGTCATAATAAAAAAGCGACTTCCTCCATTAATCAGGATTGACCCTATCAGTAAAATTGGGTTGTAGGGTTTCACCATTCAGGAAAGGGCAGCCCATGAGAGCTCACAGTCAATCTGTTCCATCTGTCATGATTATTAGCAAACACTGACCAGCAACAAACCTACAAATACAACAGGCACAATAATGCAGTCATATTAATGGTATCTCTTGCTGGTTCCCAGGCCTCAAAGAAGGGACTTGTAACAAGAAGGACCAATACCTACCTGATACTCCACCGTAGGTGACCTTTTTGCTGTGCCCTACAGAAGGCCAAGGTATGCCATCTGCCTTCAGTTCCATCAACCCTGACACAGTATTGGTGGCTGTAACACCATCTGCATCACCTACAATGAATTTAGTGATAGTTTTAATAAGCATGTGAACGCAGCAAGTTACAGAAATGGTTACATGGTAGTACTAATTAGATGATGAAGTTTTCTAGCTATTAAAAAAAAAGTATCATCATCATGGTGTTAATATGATTTCCAACATTCACAAACCTTCAGTGTAAATCCTGATATACATTTTTCACAGGGCCAGGATTAGCTGTAAGTGCTAATAGTCACATGTTCTTATATGTAATGAATGAAGCGGCCTGGAGAATTTTTATAGTTGACAAGGTGAAGACAGACAGATTGATGCAACACTTCTTTCCCCCCTACAAATGACCCTAATGATTAAGCAAGGAAACTCTACCTGCAGCTTTCAAGAAAGATCACAGGCAAAATATTGTTGGCTGTTAAGTTCAGTAATTTAGATTAATGGTTGTTAATTTTTAAAAATGCTAAAGGTGTCATCTCTATTTTCAATCAACTCGCTATAGATTCTCTTTTCTACAGATGTGTGAATACCAGGCCCTAATTGGGACAGTGAAGAGCTGGCAAATTTTCTCCAATGTTCTCTTAGAGGCCAAGCATTTTTTAATCCCTTGCAAGCAGTTAAATCTAATAGTATTGGTGTAATGTGTAGTATAAATTCAACCAACCAACAAACAGTGCGAGGAGGTCCTATTCTAATCCACTCTACCCTAATTGATCTTGCTTCATAGAGTATATTCTCATATTCCCAGTTTACTTTCCTGTCAGTCCATAGGGAGCTGGGTCTCTTATCCCTTACTTTGTTTTTCTTCTGTTCCTCTTCTCTCCTCCTTCCTATCAACTTCCTTGTCAACTTTTTCTCCTCCCAACTAAATGTAATGGCATCTGTTTTCAAGTCTACCCTCTTCTCACTGTGCCTTTGCTATGCCCTCTTTTCAGATTTGTATCAATATCCCCCACTTAAAGCCTTTATGTTGTCTCTTCTCTAATCAGGGTCAGGGCAAGACAGATAACAATTCAATGAAACAGAAAGAGATCCTCAGAGCAGATTGATTGTGATAATCCAATGGAATAGAGAATTTTAACAAGATTCACTTCTGAACTAAATATTGGTGAACCCAGATGAAACTGTCAGGGTTATCCAATTTTTAGACAGCTTTTTAAGTTGGTGATTCATATCGGGAAGTTTTACTTAGCTCTACATAGGTACAAAGCAATACATCGAATCTGAAATCATAGATTTTGAGGAGACATATATCTAAAATAGTGAAAACTGACTGCATGTACAAAAGGGCCACTCATATATTTGGTGTTTTCATGAAGATAAGAAATAGGAAAGTGTATTGACCATGCTCCACATTTACAGAAGGTTTTTCAGCTTTTCTTCCAAGAGGAAGAATTGGAGAACGTAACAAAATACAAAAACCTTCAAATAGAAATAGAACAACTGTGACAAAACAAAGTAAAGAACCTATAGTAATAAGTGCCTTGGGAGCAATCCCAAAACAGCTGGAGCATCACTTAAATACCATCGGCATTGACAGAATCACCACAAGTCAATTGCAAAAGGCAGCTTTGCTTGGAACAGCTTACATCCTGCAATGATATTTGTAATACCACCAAACATCTCTATATGCCTATCCTAGGTCCTTGGGAAGGCCTTGATAGGTGGACAAAAATGCCAAATTTAAACTGAACATCTGGCTGTGTGACAAACCATAATAAATCTTAATCTCACATATCCTTTAGTTCCATCAAGTTCTTATGAAGCCCTAGAGTTCCATGGAACAGTTCGAAAAACAATTCAATGTTGCCATCTTGTGGGACTGAAAATTGTGCTTTCTCTATCATGGCCCCTTGTCCTCTGGAACAGCATCTCCCCAAAGATTCAGATGGCACAGATTCTCCTGGGATCCTGCAAAGCCTTTAAGACCTATTTCTGTTTCCAGGTCTGGGGTTAATTGTGATTGTTATGTATAGGTGGAGCCCCTGTTGTTCTGTTGTATGGTTTATTGTTCTAACTGCTTTAATCCAAGTTGTCTGTTTATAAAGGTTTTAATTGTTTTAATAATTTTTACTGCTTTGAGGGCACTACTCTACCCAGAGTCTCCTGCAATAGGCAGCTGTAGCAACTAATAAATTAAATTAAAGCATATTGATGTAAAATACCAGCATTATAAATAAGAGCAGCTGCAATGATAAAAAGGGCAAGTGGTATTAAAAATTAGAGAAACTGGATACTTGCCAAGACTAATATCTCACCTTACAGATCACTATCATGAGTCCCTGAATACATTTGGATTATCTGCCCACATACTGAGCCTACAAAAGAGAAAATGGCAAGCTTGAAAAGAGCAAGGAAGACCAAGCTACCGAGACCATTTATTTGCTTGCCAATATACACTTTGGGGCAAATAAGGAGCTCTGGAGGTTCAGTGTAGGCAGGTGTAGGTGGTGTAGGCAGGCCAACTCTGCCTACACCATAGCCCAGAGTTCGATCCTGATGGGGTTCAAGATTGACTCAGTCTTCCATCCTTCTGAGATTAGTAAAATTGTTGCAATTTGATGCAATTGATGCAAATAATGCTTAGTTTGTAAACTGCCCAGAGAGTGCTGTAAAGCCCTATGGGGTGGTATATAAGCCTAAAATGCTATTCCTAACTAAGGAGTAACAGTGATTGACCAGGGCAAATATAAAGGAAGTAACTCTACTGAGACACTGGGGTCTGTACACAAATTGAGTTCATTGGGGACTTCTGGAGAACCCCGTCAAAAACTTCAAAACTCATTTTTTAACACTGAAAGGAAGAAAAAGCATAATTAGTAGATGAAGGAGTAAGGTAATGTATGATTCAGCTTCTAGTTTCACCCATGTTTTCCACATTAATTTTTATGCTAGGAAATGCGGGGGGGGGGGGGGGGGAGGGAGGGAGAAAAAAGAAATGGTAAGTTTTCTTATGTTTGTTACTTCTCAAAATAGCATTTTACTTTGGAATCTATCAAGTCGCAAATTTTAAGAAAGAGTAAAATGCAGATATGTCTGAATTTGTTACCTTCTTGGGCAGCCCTTGCAATGTTCACAATGTTTGTGACATTTGGCGTCAGCTTGGCAAAGAAAGGAATCTGAACAGCTTGTCTCACCCAACGACAGATGTTGCGCACCAGCTCTGGATCCTGTTCAAATAGGTCAGATCAATACAGTGCATAATTAAAAGTAATGTGATCAAAACTTTCCAACAATCTGCTTTCCTGTAGTTTTTCAATGCGTAATTATATTTCAATACTCTGCTTTGCCTCATTAATTTAAGCTATGTCAACATTCTAAGTAGTATGAAAAAAAAACTATACTAAAATATATTAGATATATGAAGCAAAATAAAACTGCAAAATGTTTTGTGTGTGTGTGTGTGTGTGTGTTGTGGAATTAAACAGTCTCCAGTTTGGAATTTTAAAACAATGCGAATCAGCAGAAGAAAGCCATTGTAAGAGACTAGACTTTTCTTAGAGAAGGATATTTTAGATATTGCTAATCCCTCCCACTACCCAATGGGAGAACAGTTGACCATATATGCTTTGAAATTGAAATGGATTGCCATTTACAAATACATACATCGCCTGTCAGCCTCTTCTTATCCTATTTTCTAAGCGTGGGGGAAGGGTGGAAGAAGGGAGCAGAAATGAAATAAACATCACCTAAGAGACAAAGAATGTGGAGGGAAGAATCCGTTCTTACGAGTAGCCATTTCTGCAATCTAAAATAACTATGCTGAACACATTTGGAGCAACTCCAATGCCATGATCTGTTGAAAATTGCCAAAATTCAGTGGGCACAGTCCAATAGATAGCATGCTAATCACGACTGCATTGAAATACTTGGCACTTGGATCTGATCTTGGAAATAGATTTTGTTTTATCAAAAAGCTGTAATAAAAATTGATTAACATAACTGCATTCAATTGTTTTTATTTAAACCATTGCTGATTTAAATAAAGGATTACAATGAATTACATAAATATTTTCTGACGATGGTAGAAAATTGCTTTGTTTCAGAGGTGGTATTCAGCAGGTTCTAACCAGTTCTGGAGAGTCTGGTTGCAGAAAATTTCTGGTTGCAGAAATTTTGAGTAATTCAGCAAACCGATAAATACCACTTCTGACTGGCTCCGCCCTCATCTATTCTCTGCCTTCTCAGTCCCAGCTGATCGGGAGGTAATGGGGATTTTGCAGTAACTTTCCCCTAGAGTGGGGAGGGAATGGTGATTTTACAATATCCTTTCCCTGCCACGCCTACCAAGCCACGCCCACAGAACCGGTAGTAAAAAAATTTGAATCCCACCACTGTTTTGTTTGGTTCGGCTGCTGAGCCGATTTGGACTTGATTAATATTTGGGCAGCTCCAGGATATAACTAAGGTTGTAGGCTAATTTTGAGTAATATTAAATTCATTTTCTTACTTGTTTTTTTTTTCCTTGTTCCATGTACTTTACAAATTAAACCAATTAGGGAATGCTATTGTATACTTTAATACAGATTTTTTTTTTGTAGCAGAATATTTTGTTATTGGCTTGGCATCAGTACCTTGATCTCTGATCGCGGCTAGGGCCTTCACATCAACTGTGATTAGCTATCAATTGCCATTTTAATTTTTCCCCAGTGCTATAATTTGTGAAATTAAGCTCAGAATGATGGGGATTCCCCCAAAATAGACATGATCCCCGAAGGGCATCTTGCTTGAGAGGCCCTCAATGTTTTATGTATTACAGACCAGTCCAGCATAAGTGTCAATTGTGTGATTAAAAAAAAATCCCAAAAAATTGATTCATGAGTCATTTTATGGAAGATTAAAAAAAAAAAAAACCCTCCTGCCCTGATATAAATCGGAAGTTCGGAGATATATACATTAACCTTTTCCTAAATTAGCTGGCAGGGTGATATTTAACTACTCTTCCACCCACCTGTCCACAAAATAACCTCCCAGCAATTATTTTGACAGGGTCAAAGCTGTTCTGAATAGTCATCTCCTTGGATGAAAAGTTCAGGATGACAAAAAGCTAAATGGGAAAAAAAGAGATCAACTTATACTCTTTAAAGACAGAAATAGAAATCTTGAAGCCTTACCTTTCTGGTACAGCCTTCAGAGGATAATCAGCTGTCTTTCAGTTGATAATGACTCTGGATTAGTAATTCTCTTTAATTACATACATTTTATTTTATTTTATAATTTGGTAATGAGGCTGTCAAGTCGTTTGACAACCACTGATAAACTATATTAAAATTTTCAATATCTATTTTATTATTTGATATTTATATGTAAAAAAAGTTGTCAGAATCCCCAAAATAAAATAGGAATGTATTCTAACCGAACTAAGATATAAAGCAAGGGCAGGAAAACAACAGGAAATATAGACAAGGATTTGGTAGATTTAACCTACCTAGGGAAAGGATAGTTTACAGAGTCCTTGGTGTTCTTCGAGCTTAGAGAACTCCATAGTTGAATCAACCCTGAGCTACACACGTTGTCTTCTATAGGGTGGCTTATATTAGGATATCCAAATTCCATGAAGCCCCAAACAATGTTAATAAATTGCAAACAAGTACACACTAAACTTCTACTTCTCCAGAACACAGGTTCAAGGACTGAGACTGGGCCACTAGTCAGCAAACATACTAGTATAATTCTGAGAGAAATCTATTTTTTCTAGGTGTCATGTTGACTCCTACAAGTGCAAAATTATTTTGTCAACAATATAATAAAATAACTTATCTTTTTTCAGTGAGTTAAGTTCTGCCTTAAAGGAAAAGGTAAAGGTTCCCCTCACACATATGTGCTAGTCATTCCTGACTCTAGGGAGAAGCTTATCTCCATTTCAAAGCTGAAGAGCCAGTGCTGTCCGAAGACATCTCTGTGGCCATGTGGCCGGCATGATCAAATGCCAAAGGCACATGAAACGCTGTTACCTTCCCACCAAAGGTGGTCCCTATTTTTCTACTTGCATTTTTTACGTGCTTTCGAACTGCTAGGTTGGCAGAAACTGGGAAAAGTAACAGGAGCTCATCCCGTTACACGGCACTAAGGATTCAAACCACTGAATTGCCAACCTTCGGATTGACAAACTCAGCATCTTAGCCACTGAGCCACTGCATGCTGCCTTACCACCACATTACTTATTTTTTTCTCACATATGCATGGCCTAATATGAAAAGGAAAAATTTATAGAAGAGGATGGCAATTGTCCAATTCCCCATCCCTTGACAATTCTCTTTTTAGAAACTAAACACTGTCTCAAGTTCCTTTACAGTTTTATTACTAAATTAAAAACAGTGCTAGAGATTTTGATTTCTAGAGGAAGACAAAGTTTAAAAAGTACAAAAACTGCATCTGCACTAGTAAAAATGTCAATATGGGTTCCAGTAATTCTAATATGGTTGTGGAAATACTGTGGACTGGATCTGATTGTCCAGTCTGAATGGTTGAGTGGAATGAATTTTCTACATAAATTCAAATCATAAAATTGAAGCAGATTATTTTCCAATTTATATTAGGGTGTTGTTGTTTTTTTGCCTTATTTACATAGACCTAGTTTGACATATTTACATATATTTGGTGTCAATGTCTACAGTTTCAGAAAGTTTGTACTGAGATCATAGATACATGAAACAAAATTATAAATTATAGAATTTTGTGTAATTACTTAAATAATATTATTAGATGTATTAGATGACTTGATGGAAAAATTATATATATATATATATATATATATATATATATATATATATATATATATATATATATATATAATTATAAATATAAGGGGAACGGAAGCAGTATGCTCCTTCCTATATTTGGGTAGACCTTTAATAGAAAAGATAAGAATTTAATCTTCCCTGGTGCAAGCTGACAAAGCGAGGAGAACCTATGGCTTAGAGGTTAATACATCTGCCTAATATGCTAGCAAGCCCATGTGGGAAACGAGTAGGAAGTCTAAAGTCATGTGAGGTCCTTGTTTAACAACTTGTGATCCTTACTTAATGAGAGCAATGGAGACTGCTGCGATTGCAAGAGCCTTGATGGTGCAGCAGACTAAAGTGCTGTTAAGTAGCACCAGCTGCCTGCAATTACTGCAAGTTCAAATCTCACCAGGCTCAAGGTTGACTCAGCCTTCCATCCTTTCGATAGGTAAAATGAGGACCCGGTCTGTGGGGGCAATAAGCTGACTTTGTATAAAAAAGAACACCGCTTTGGATAGGTGTTCAGGTATAAGCAGGTATATACAAAAGTATGAAGGCTATTGCTTAACACATTGTAAGCCACCCTGAGTCTCTGGAGAAGAGCAGCATATAAATCGAACAAACAAACAAACAAACAAATAAATAAATAAATAAATTGCTGTTGTTAGGTGATACAATTATGAGACATTGTCGTAGTGATGGAAGTTCAAATCCCAAATATTGTTATTAAGCAAGGACTATCTGTATCACATAAGAAGAAAGAAACGAAGTGGATGTGGTTTATGTTATAAAAATCCCATTCCAGGTATTAATTACCATTCTGATTCTTTTTCCCTCATCCATTCTTTGTCTATATTTTCACAGAAAAATAAAATGAAGCCAGTACTGCTTGTCCTCTTTTCATGGTAGCTGAAAAGAGAAAAATAATTCCAAACAAAGAATAAAAAAGAGGAAACAGTAGCAGCTTGGATGGCTTGAAACAAATTATAGCAATTGCCAGCTCATTAGTAAATGGGTGTTTTAAATTCCTGATTGGTAGGTCAATTCCATAAGCACTCATTGCCAGGTATGTTAGATTTTCCTTTGTTTCTCCAGTTGTGCAAGTAGGGATCATTTATTTTCATGAAAAACCTCCTCTACTTTTAAGGGAAGGGGGGGGGGGGCAGGTCCTAAACTGATGCCTCTTTTAACTCTGCCTCCAGATTCTGCCACTCCTTTTCCAACAATCACCCAGCTGACATCTTACCTAAGATTTGAGGAACCTGGATAGCTCAACAGACTAAAGGCCTGTTATTAACATTCAGCTGTCTGCAATTATTGCGAGTTCGAATCTCACCAGGCTCAAGGTTGACTCAGCCTTCCATCCTTTCTAAGGTAGGTAAATTGAGGACCCAGTTTGTGGGGGCAATAAGCTGACTTTGTATAAATATACAAAAGTATGAAGGCTATTGCTTAATGCATTGTAAGCCGCCCTGAATCTCCAGAGAAGGGTGGCATATAAATCTAATTAAAAAAAAAAGATGGGACTAGAACTCATGATCTTCTGGTTTCTAGTCTGATGCCTTAACCATTACATCAGAATGGCTAATCTCAAACAACATAGAAAATGCCACATGACGCAATCAGTACATCTTCCAGTTGAACACTAATAGGTAGGAAGGCATTTAACTAATATAGCATATGTGTGTAAAGTATGTGAGAATTTACATTCTGGATTGTCAAGTCACCAAGATTACATATCACCAAAACACCATTCTCCTGCTCATTTTTTATAAAACAGAAAGGAAGCCTGAAGCTACAAGTATCCTGATCTCTGCAGGAAGCGGGAGGGGGAAATCCACGAGCTGGGTCAATCTTTCAAAGTATGTCATCTCAGGAAACGAACTCCACAAGAATAAATAAAACTTATTTTATCATGATGCAGTGGGAATGACCTCGAGAGATGAGGAGGAGAGAGATGCTGCCGAGGGAATGATGAGATAAGGAGGGGTTAGAACCTGCAGCTGCATAAGGGGCAGAGAAAGAAACTTAGAAAGGAACCTTCCTAGCTTATCAGGCTGTAAAAAGAGACAGTAGGAGATTTGTATTTTCAAAACTTGCAAGATTCTGTCAAGGTAGTCTTACAATAAAGTAGAACTAGCCCATCTAGTTG
The DNA here is from genome assembly GCA_030761175.1 of Masticophis lateralis. Classification (NCBI taxonomy): domain Eukaryota; kingdom Metazoa; phylum Chordata; class Lepidosauria; order Squamata; family Colubridae; genus Masticophis; species Masticophis lateralis. The sequence goes on from JAUDYJ010000003.1 coordinate 130,206,055, forward strand.
TTGTTTCCTGTCAGGTCTATCTGGGGAGGCTGACATTTACTGATATAGGCTGAAGTAACAGAACCCTGAACACTGACAACATAAGGAAGAGGGGGTTAACCTATTCTCTAAAGCACCTGAAGGCAGGACAAGAAGTAATGGATGAAAACTAATCAAGGAGAGAACCAACCAAGAACTAAGGAGAAATTTCCTGACAGTTAGAACAATTAATTAGTGGAATGATTTGCCTTCAGAAGTTGTGGGTGCTTCAACACTGGGGGTTTTAGGAAGAGATTGGACAACCATTTGTCCGAAATGTTATAGGGTTTCCTGTTTGAGTAGAGAATTGGACTAAAGACCTCCAAGGTCCCTTCCAACTCTGTTATTCTATTATTCTAATAAGAACAATTAAGGTAGTGTTAGTCTGAGCTTCTTTCTAGTGCTTTCCCCCCTCGCCCTGGAATTCAATCATGTTTTTCTAACTGTAATTGTAGTTTCTCCAAGGTTACCTTTGTGGTTCTCTACATTGGGAGGCAGGTTTACTGGGAGGGTCTAGATTTTTTTTTTTATTTGATTTATATGCCGCCCTTCTCCAGAGACTCAGGGCGGCTTACAATGCGTTAAGCAATAGCCTTCATACTTTTGTATATTTATACAAAGTCAGCTTATTGCCCCCACAAACTGGGTCCTCAACCCACTAATCGGAAGCTGATTCACCCTTAAACTTCAGAATGCTTATTTAACTTCCTCTGAAAAAAATTGATTCAATGCGTTTCCTGGTTGAACCATTGTTGAATAGGAAAAGCGGGCTCAGCTGATAAACAGCTGACAGATATTATGTGAACATGCAAGGTTGATTAGAAACATCACAAATTCAGCATGAGAAAATGTCCCAGGCAAGGTGGAAGATAAGAAAAGATCTGTCTAGAAACTTTTGTGCTAGTTTATCTCTTTCTTACCATTCTTTATACATTCCATGACTTTACAGTTACTAATTAAGTACCTCAAAAAGAAAACATCACTGCTTAAATCCTTAGCAATTTGAACATTCACTTAAACAACTAAGTAAATTCATTTCCTCTTTATCTGTTTTCTAGTTAATATTTCAATAAGAAGCAGGGCAGTGCACTAAATTCGGTAGCAGATTGAAGAACCAGAGATTAAATTACCGATCTACCATTAGACTTTTGGGTTAACTCATGAGGTACTCTTTCTCACAAGCTGTTTAGGAGGACAAAATAAGACAGACTTCCTTGCAGGAATAGTGGTATAACAATGACCACAAAGACACAGCAACTGCAGCAGCAACAAGTATAGTACCATTTCTTTGAAATACAGAAATATGAGTGACCCTGAATTTATCATCTATGTTATCCATTTATTATAACTCTGTATGCATACGGTAATAATTTGCAGAAAACATCAAGTTTCTGAGTAAGGCAATGTGTGATACCTACTCAAAAATAGCACTGGCTAACCATAATGTTTAAGAATCTTTCATGCCATGCTGTTGGTCTGAGTCTTCTGTTTAGCAAAAAATCAGTTTTTTTTTTAAATTCTGGAATTTTTTAAAATGCTTTAATAATTAATCATAAACATTCAAAGACACATACTGCGTGCAACTACAGGGCATATTGTGTATTTGCATGAATAATAAGCCTCCAACAACCTAGGTCTGCAAATTTCCAGCTAATAAAAATGGAGATCTCTCTTGCACAAGCATCTTTCGTGAAATATTCATTACAGCTGCACTGGCGGTCTGAAAGCAGCTGCATCCTTGCAATTTTCATTGCTCACTTATGAATACCCTGACAGGGCCCACTTTAGAAAGGAAAAAAAACCTCTCTACTATAAATCATATGTCATATGTGACAATTTGCTTAGCCTAGGCATTTAAACAATATTGCATAGCCTATATGCATTTCATATATGCTGTATAATAAGAAAGTATGACATTTTAATTCTCCTCCCTTTTCATATACATTATTGTGTATCTTTTATTCACAAGCAGAATCAAACTGATATAGGATTAAATGACCTTTTCTACAGTTATGGTGTACTTCAACAAGTGGGGAATACCTACCTAGAATGAGGAATATTTTGATCAAATATTTACCTCTACAGTTATGGCTTCAATACACAAATTGATACACCCTTTACTGTACTACAAAGGTAGAAAAAATAAAACTTGTTTGCCAAATAAAAGGGCACTACAGTAGAAAGAATATAGCATGAGTTGCTGCAGACTGGAAAAGTTTAAGAGGTGAGCGGTACGCCATGAAAGCAAATGAAATATCAATTTTATTTACAGCCCAAAGGCAAGTTACAAGCATAATTTAAACTTGACATCGAATAAAACATTCTAATAAGTAAAATATTTAACACGTTACAGAATATGCATAAAACCCCAGCTTATTGATTTTCTACTGAGAGCCTTGCTTGTATAGCAATAGTTAAAAATCTGGCTGTTACCACTATTTTAGGATTTTCATCTGCAAGTATTTTTTTTTTTTACATACTCCAGAATTTCTTCCTGGATAAGATTTTAAAATAGCTAAAATAGCCAGATAAATTCCTCCTAAAGACTCTTATAAAATTCACAATACAATAAAATATGATCTACCATTTCTAGATCAGTACCATTACAGGGACAAAATTTTGAGAGATGGGGATTTTTTTGAAATATACCGTATAGCATATTTGAGAGCAATAATTTGGCTTTGGAAAATACTATTTTGTACTTACTAAAATATAAGCTACTGAAATATTTAGAGAGGTGAAGAATATATTTATAATCATTTCCAAATTTTATAAGTAAACATGGTGTTTGGACTTTGGCTGTTAATTCTTGGCTGCTGCCATTTGATAACATTAAGCAGTATTAAATTTTGATTACAAATATATGTTTTTTTAAAAGCAAGGAAGGATTGCTTCAGGAAATCCGAAATGAAACTTTGTAGATACTATGTGTGGTTGAAACAGGTGACTCAAAAGATTAGCCAGATTGGCATTGATCCTAATTATTTATTCTCCAGGGATCATGAATCAGCAATTCATTGTATCAAACAAATATATTAATTGAAAAATGGAAGATGGAGAAGAAATCAAGCAAAAATTCCTAGGATTATTGAACCAATATAAGATAACTAAAAAGTTGCACTTTTGAATTAATCATACATAGATGTTAAAAATGTTAGATTTTTTAGAAGATTCCATATATTTGTTTTAAATAACTTTAAAAATAGAAGAAATCAACTGAATACAGCTATTCCTTGACTTGCAGATGTTCACTTAAAGATGGTTCAAATGAAGGATGGACTCAGAAAGGGTGCTTTGCGGCCTATGTACAACCAGTTGCCAAACACTTAAAACAATTTCCGCTGTAAGAATGACTGCAACAATTAAAATTCCCACACCATTAGGAGGATAGTATAAGGACAAGACAGCGGCTATATCAGCATGCCAGTTTAAAAGAATCAAGAAGCTCCAGTGGGAAAGTACATTTCAGAACTTCAAATAAATACCAGCTTGCATATATAAAAACATACCATGATAAATGCCCAGGTGATTTCTGTTGGAGATAAGAAAACTAAACATTTTCTATCAAAACTGGACTGACCAATTTGCAGATATCCTAGCAATGATGTGCTGTGTAGCACTGCTTTCAGGTATAGCAAATTCTTGTACCGAAGTAGGTAAAACCAGCGAAAAACACAAGGCATGGACACAAATGAATAGACAGATGGCATTCCAGAGGGGCTTTTATTTTTTGTAATGAATGGGAATTTAGAAAATGCTTTATTATTAACACCAGTCTTTTAATCCACTTTACAGAAAATGTCAATGTAGTTATCCAAAATAAATAAGAAAAGGAAACATGTTCAGGCCTTGGGGATTGCCTAAAGTGGTTATTTGGAATCTGGCATGCATATTTATATGCTTATCAACCTGCTGAAGTAAGAAAAGAGTGTCATCATAGCAGGAAGGGAAATATTGCTCCACAGATATAATAAACTGTAATAACCTAGAAGACTGAAAAAAAGATAACCTAGAAAACTGAGAAAGGAAATTGCTGCCACTTCTAGTCAGTCTATTCACAACCAAAATATCAATAACACATTCTTCTCATTCTTATTCAGTTCCTTAGCAAGTGTCACGTATTAGCCCTCATAACGAAGACAACGGAATATCATTAGTCTGCAAAAATGTCAGTGACGACAGAAAACGGATGAAAATTGATATTCCTTATCAAATTCTGATTTATCCTACTTCTCTAATCCACTGCCCACATTTAATGTAGCTGAAAGGTTTTGGAGATTCACACACACACACAAACACACAAAGAAACACACACACACATAAATGTATTGTATAGTGATGATGTGCATTCTCTGGGAAAACCTGATGTGCATTATGTGAAGATCTTTAAAATGTGTGAATTACATTTCCCAGTAATACTATTACTAAATTTGCAGTTGATACAATAGTGGTGGGACTGATCTGCGGAGGTGGGGGAGGGGATGAGTCTGCTTATGTGGTGGAATGGCTGCTTTCATGGTGTGAAGACAATAACTTGGTCCTTAACACAAATAAGACCAAGGAGCTTATAGTGGACTATAGAAGGAATAGATCAGACACCCAACCCTTGTTTATCAATGGAGACCAAGTGGAGCAAGTGGCCAGTTTTAAATTTCTGGGTGTTATCATAAAAGAGGGCCTGGCCTGGGGCACTCACATTGCAGCACTAGTCAAAAGGGCCCAGCAGAGATTATACTACCTGAGACTTCTCAGGAAACAACAACTGAAGGAAAAACTGCTGGTGACCTTCTACTGCTGCACCATAGAAAGTATTTTAACTTACTGCATCTATGTATGGTTTGCCAATTGCACAGTGGCAGATAGACAGCACTCCGAAGGGTCAATGTCATTGCCCAGAGGATCAATGGTTGCCCTCTCCCCTCTTTGGAAGAGCTTTATAGCTCCCGCTGCCTTAAGAAAGTTCAAAACATTCTTAAAGATCCATCTCAACTTGGGCACCCTTTTTTTGAACTATTACCATCTGGCAGACAGTACAGGTCAATAAAAACAGGAACAAATATGCTGAAAAACATTCATTCATATTTCTACTTTGTTCTTCTTTCAGGAGCTAAGGGGAATATTTTCATTTTCCCTTGTAGCAGCAACTGTGTAAAGTAAGTTGGGCTCAGAATGAATGACTATGTAATAAGCTTCCATGTTGGAGGATAGACCTTCCCCAGTGCTAGCAATGGGCTATTACTGGTTTAAGTAATAAAGTACTTAAATATTTATTATTTAAGTAATAAGTAATAAGTAATATTTATTACTTAAATATTTAAGTAATAAATATTATAACAACAAAAACTTGACAGGAAAGTTGAAGAAAGAGTTACAGGGACTAATTCTGGCTATACAAGTTTTAAGAACAACTGCATACAAAGCCAGAATTGAGAAGACACCAACAGACAGCAAATGCCACATCTGCAAAACAACTGAAGAACAATGGGTCATCTAATTAGCTGTTTCAAAAAGATTAAACAGACTAACTACAAACAGTGGCATGACAAAGTAGCAACAATGGTGCATTGGAAGATCAGCAAGAAATACCACTTGCCTGTAAGTAAGAACTGATGGGACCACCCAAAAAAAGAAAAGAAAAGAAAAGAAAAGGAATAAAAATGAAGAAGCTAAAGTGCTCTGGGACTTTAGAATTCAAACACATAGGTACCTGCCATTTAATATTCCAGAGTTAACAACTGTCAAGAAAGACCAAGAAAAAAAGTCTGGATAGTGAATGTTGAAATACCTAACACAGAAGAATAGAATACAAAGGCCTGCAAACCGAAGTAGAAAGACTGTGGCTAAAGAAAGCAAAGATAGTACCAAGAGTAACTCTGCAGTAGAAATGGAAAAACAAGAGCTCTTAAACATTTTTTTATCAGAAAAGCAATTGAAAGATAAATATTAAACATCACAAATTATATAATAGATGCCTTTACAGGTCCTATTTTATTACCCAGCACTATTTTTTTTTAATAATAATAAAATAGTACAATATCCTGCTTTACTGTGCTAAAGTTCTCAAGATAGCTTTTACAGTATCCTTCCCCTGCCATGCCCACCAAGCCATGCCACGCCCACCAAGCCACGCCCATAGAACCGGTAGTAAAAATTTTTGAAACCCACCACTGATCTAAACTGATAAACATTTCTAGAGTAAAGCCAAGTTTTTATCATACAAAGCTAGCATTAAGAAACACTGAAGATAGGAATATAGACTATAAAGACTATACCTCAGGGCATTTAAGTTAAATGAAAGAATGTGTCCGTGCCTAGTATAAAACAAACTTGTCCTTTAACTAAAAACTTCATTTTATGAGAGAGCTTTAGGCTTTTGCTATTGGTAAAAAAATGGTTGATGAGTTTTCTAGGGAGACCTTTTTTTATTGATATGCAAACTTATTAACTGCAAGAACAGATGGACGTTTACATTTGCAAAATCAACAAATGCAAGCCATCACTGCTTATGGTTTTGCTTAATCTGGTTAACAAACTTCTTCTAAGGTAATACAACAAACAATATTATAATAATTATAAGCATATAATATATGCTTTACTATATTGAAAATGATTTCCTTATCTTTTTTAAACTAATAACTAAAATTGTGGTCATAATTTAAAAATTGTTAATAGTTTTAATCCAGGGAAATGAGCATATGACCTGAAGGGCTAGGAGAGATTTATTATACCACAATCTGTTCAATTGGCTTCTATTACCTATATTATTTTTAGTATCTTATATCAAAATGTCTCCCACTTGTGGATGGTTATATTTTGCAAATTTCTGCAGCAACTGGCAGAAATAAAAAGATTTTAGGTTTAGGCTGTGTACAACAAGAATCTGTTTTTCATTCTTTATTTCCCCTACTCCTTTCTCTATCCCTATTATTTATTGGATGGCCATATGACATATATTAACGAATGCCCTATTTTGATACTCTAAAACTACATAGAATACAATACATCAAAGCAAAATACATTGTAAAAGATCTAGAGGCAATCTGCTGAGAATCCCACCCCTTAAGAAGTGCAGGAGGCTTTCTTTGCCATAGATAAGGGTTTCCAAACTCTCTGGAAGGTGCAGACAAGAGTCCAAGTAAGATGTGAACTTTTAATAAATCTTTACTTACAATAATTCTACCTTTCCCAAAGCTTCATTACGTTGCTTTCACTGTTTATCTATGTTCATTTTGGTCTTTGGATTTTTAGGGCAGGTGTGCGTATTAAGATTACACAAAAATTGATGGCAAAAACCTTAGGTATCCTTGCCATAGACTATACTCTTTGGAACACAATTCTCCTGGAAAGTATACTGGATCTCTTTCCTTATCATATTTCACAAAACCACACTATTCTAATATCTACTTGGCTCGCATAGATTGATTGTGGATGTTCAGTTGCACATATAGTAAATAATAGTTGCTTTTTACGCTGGGTGTTATTGTCTCATTCTGCTTTGGTGCTTTTTTCCCCCTTGAGTTGCAATTGATAGGGAAAATATCATTAAATAAGTAGATAAATACATTTGAGCTACCATTTATATAATAGGACATTCTTAGAATAGAATATTATTATTTTTATTTATTTTTTATTCATTGTATGTATTCTATTTATTATTATTATTTGAGCTTACCAGTCATTTTTTCTTTTGATCCAGTTCTATTTTTCAACAATCCAATCCAATCACACTAATTACCTAATTCACCATCACTTCTTTTTAGCAAGACTTCACTTAGACTTTTTACTCACTGATATGCCTGAGCCACAAATGTTTTCATGGCATAGGTGAAATGAAGCTCCACACAAAATGCTATCTAAAGCTCTTGGCCAAGTATCATCAAATGATCTCTTACTGTCAAAATAAAGGTCCACATTCTTCACGTCCATGGCTTCCACTGACACACGTTTATAGGGTGTTGTCTTTCAACTTTCCAAATTAAAGAAATGCATTACAAAAAGAGGTTTAAAAAAATCCAGCTAACCTGGTTAAAATGTTTATCACTGACTCCAGGAAATAAGGCATTTATCTCAAATAGAAACACAAATTTATAAATAAATAAAAATACATTTCTCCCCTTGTGCAGGCATTGTACTTAAACTGAAAAAAATGTCTAAAATTGAATTAAAGTACTTTCAAGCATTCATATGCCTCCCCAAGTAAATGATGCCCTTGCCATCTCCAAATTTGATGCAAAATATATAAAATTTCTCTCTCATGCCTCACTCTTATGTACCATTTAATCATTTCACAGTTAATGAGAAGAGGAAAAAAAACAGTTTCAATCAGCTTCTAATGATTTGGGGGTTGTGAATACCTTCTCCTGCCAGTTTAGTAACTTGTCCCCATGGTCACTGCCATTCACAGTAAGCCTGAAATACAGCCACACTACCATAAATATGCATAGTCAGGGCTTGTCTATCCAAGGACATTTGTTTGCATTATTTACAAAAACCGTGGATCATAGAGAAAATAGATAATAAGAACTTAATTTATTTTATTATGTGGAGGGAGTGAAAAGATTTATTGTATCCTACTCAATGGAAGTTCAGGGCATAAGGAAACTTAGCAGAAGCTGTCCTGAAGATATTGGTGAAAAGCACAAATTAGTTGACATTTTCTATTACAAGTAACAGACTCACACAAAGGTAGCCATGGCTCAGTTGCAGAATGGATGTAACCTGACCCTCAGACTACATTTCATTTAAATTGTTTTATGATATAAATAGATAAGATAGTAGGTCTTTTATTAACAGAAAAAAGTAAAACCTAACAAAATTGCCTTTTTAGGATTGAATTAGTCAGTCAGTCAATCAATCAATCAATCAATCAATATTTGTTTCTAAATCAACAAAGGCCATTACCAATGTAGCCCATACAATATAATTCATGTCTAGATGATATAAAATCAAGCAATGATCAAATGCTAGCCAACCCCTTCTGAATCCTACTCGCTTAAGTCTATCTGAATTCACTTTAAGATTCAGTTCAAGAGATAAATGTTCTCAATAAGTAACTATTATAACTTTTACAATTTACTAATGACACATAAATAAGGTTAGTTAGAAGTCTTATTCCCATTTATTCATTTTTTTGAGATTAACAGCCTCCAACCATGACAAAGTTGTCCAGTTTGTTTCTTTGTGTAAACACAGTCCAACAAACATGACTATCACTTACTATTAGCCTTTAGAAATTCAGGCTTTACTGGCTCTCGCCTCTGAGCTCTCATATCATTTCATGGGAGTTAAAGCATTTAATTTCCTCAAAATATACATAATTAGTCAAAATATTCACACATTAATTTATAGATGAAGATGCATGTTCCCAAAGGCTATTGTTACTTCAAATGGAAACTTAATACAAGTATCGGGGAAAATTGGGAACAGGAATCGTTCATTCTATTGTCTAGATGCTAACTGCTGATCAGAAAATTCAAGTTTTCACTCTTCTACCTTATGTTTAGGCAGATTTTCCAACAGAGGACTCTGTTTCAAATTGAGCTTTGTACTCTATAAAGTAAGGCACATGTCCATCCTACACACTAAATTCCCTATAAATAAACATTTTTTCTTAGTTTCAAACAAATGCCAATTGACATGTGTGCTAAGGCAAGGTAGCACGTAATTTTGGAAATGCTCTCTTTAACGATATCAGCAGCACATTTCTAGTCAGTGGATTTTGGAGGTTAATTGTCTATTGAGAACTTTAAAAAGCATTTTTGTCTTACGGTTTTGAAAACAGAAGCTTATGAGATTCATTCCTGTTCTGGAAAAGTTAACCTGTTTTTAAAAACCAAGATATATATTCTATTCCTGATGATTCTGGAAGAGAAATGTTGCTAGTATATGCCTAATTAGAAATGTGCAATGTAGACACAATGTGTTTAATGGTGGAAGTTGAAGAATACTGTTTCTATGTGCCCAAATGTTTCTGAGAACAATCTGAGCAATATTTAAGCAGCAGGTTTTATAACATAGTTTGTGTGTGTGTGATAGCTCAGCAGTTAAAGAGTGCTACATAATAGGATGAGCTCCCATATTTGCCCCAGTTTCTGCCTATCTAGCAGTTTGAAAGCATGCAAATGTGAATAGATAAATAGGTACCACTTTGGTGGGAAGATGAGTGTTCAATGTGCTTCATGTCTTTGGACAAGGCTGGCTCCGTCAGCTAAGAAATGGAGATTAGTATCACTCCCTATAGTTGGACATGACTGGACAAGGGAAACCTTTACCTTTTATAATAGAAAGAAGGATGTACAGGATATACATTATAAGGACAGGTAAAGCTAAGCTACTTTTTACTAGCTGTCCATGCCTGCATGTGAGCTGGGAGGCAGTGGGTTGGACACACCTGACTTTGACAAAGACAAGGTGGTAATTGACAAATTCCGGGCAAGATAGAAAAGATAGGATTACTGTACTAAAAATTAGCTTTTGTTAGTTTTTATCTTTCTAGTTAAAAAAAAAATCTAATGAATGTGTGTTTGTGTGTGTGTGTTTTCTTTTCTTTTCGTAGGCTTTATGTGTATTTCTCTTTAGCCAGGTTCTTCCTACGTAAACCAAGATTTTTATGCAGCCCTAGTTCAGTGAAATCACAATCCACTAGTTTCTAGGCTTTTTTTTCCCAGGCAGGCAGCAAGCACTCTGCCAATGAGCAGCAGAGTGCTTGCTGGCTGCCTGGAAAAAAAAAAAAGCCTAGAAACTAGTGGATTGTGATTTCACTGAACTAGGGCTGCATAAAAATCTTGGTTTACGTAGGAAGAACCTGGCTAAAGAGAAATACATACATATATACATACATATAAATACGAAGATGGGGGAACAAAATGAATCCTTAATTTTCTATCTACACTCTGGTCAATAAATCATGAAGTACTGAAGAGAAAAAAAATATACTTTCAGACTTGCAACACAGATATCAGCCTTACCCAGACTGGAAACACAAACAGATGAGCTAATTCTTCTTTACTGAAAAGCTATATTAACAGAATCTTGTAAGTCCAAAAGTAAAGTTCTCCCACCATCTCCTTTACAGCCTGAGAAACTAGGGAGGGTCCCTTCTAAGTCTTTTGCCCTGCCCAACATGCAACTGTGGTAATACAGTTTCTTATCCAAGTGTTCCTGGCAACATCCACTCGCTCTGTCTCCCAAGGTTTTTTCCACATACCATTACAGAATGGAAGTTGGGGTAAGTAAAAATCACGCTGTCTCAAAATACTGGTGAATAAAGATAGTTGGATTTTTTTTAGAGTTTATAAATTTTCTTGTGATAATTTTAATCATACCTGCATCAACATGTTGCAAGCTGCTCAGTCTTTGGAAATAGATCAGTTTATAAACCACAATAAATAAATAAAAACATCCCCCCAGGGAGGACCTTAAGTTTAAAAAGACTACTTAGTTTTGAAGATCTGAGTGAATATAGGATCTTGTTATGTTATTAAAATAAAATACCATTAATTTTGAGTTGCGTTACTTTTGATCGGTATACTTTGTGAACTGGAAATGAATTCCTTTTCACTATATAATTGTGAGCATTTTTAATTCTTAGTGGGCTGGAATGTAATTCTTATTTTAAATATTGTTGTCATGCTAATTTCCAGATAAACCTTTTTCAGAGAATGGCCTTTGAAAATTCATGAAGAAATAGAGCTATTAATGGCTATCAGTATTGGTTCCACGCAGCATGGAACTTCTATTATCAGACCTTGCATGTTTCTGAATGCCAATTGCTAAGAAACAAAAATGAGAAAGTAGTCTTGCTCTCATGTCATGCTTGCGGAGGGTACTGGAAATAAAATAATATATAATTACACCAAACATACAGTACCTTAATCCAGAAAGTCTATATTCTTAACAGCTTGGTAACAATTCTACACAAAGCTGCCATTAGTAGTAATACAGGCAGTTTTCGACTTATAAGCACAATTGAGTCCGAAATTCCTATTGCTAAGTGAGACAGTTCCTAAGTGAGTTTTGCCTCATTTTACAACCTTTCTTGCCACAGTTGCTAAATGTAATCACTGCAGTTGTTCAGTTAGTAGTATGGCTGTTAACTGAATCTGGCTTCCCCTTTGACTTTGATTGTAAGAAGGTCACAAAAAGTGATCACATGATCCCAGGACATTGCAACAGTCACAAATATAAATCAATTCCCAAATGTCTAAATTTTGGTCATATGACCATGAGGATGCTATAATAGTCTTAAGTGTGAAAAACGCTCATACGCCACTTTTTCAGTGCCGTTTTAACTTTGAGCAGTCACTAAATGAATTTCTGTAAGTCAAAGACTACCTGTAGTAATAATTTATACTTATGCCCTATATCCTACCAGAAACATAGTCAAACTTTTATGAAGTAATGGATGAATATCCCAAGTACAATTTTTAGTATAATAATGACAGAACATTCACCGTCAATATTTTAAAGCAAAAGGTGAAATCAAACCTTATTCAATATAGGACCTTTCTGTGATGTCAGATCAGACATGGGATATAGGTAAAGGAAGTACTCGACCTACAACACTTCACTTAGTGACCATTCAAAGTTATAACGGCACTGAAAAAAGTGACTGATGACCATTTTTCACACTTGTGACCGTTGCAACATCCCCATGGTCATGTGAGTTACATTCAGATGCTTGACAACTGACTCACATTTATGACGGTTGCAGTGTCACGGGGTCATGTGTTGCGATCTTCAGACAAGCAAAATCAATGGGGGAGCCAGATTCACTGAACAACCGTGTTAATAATTTAACAACTGCAGTGATTCACTTAACACATGTGGCAAGAAAAGTAATAAAAATGGGGCAAAACTCACTTAACAAATTTCTCACTTAGTAGCATAAATTTTGGGGTCAATTGTGGTTGTAAGTTGAGGACTACCTGTACTGTATCAGTTGCCTGCAAGCAGTGCAGAAATGCAAAAGGATTCATTTTCAATTATTGCAGATCAATGCCTTCTAAGTGTCTTTCCGCTATCTGAATTTTACCACTTAGATTATTCTTTGTCTTGTTCATGATGATACACCGAGAACATAATCACTTCCTACTCCTCCTGTGGGATGTCCAAAATTACCTCCAGAAAATTAAATCTGTCTTAATCCTACCCAAAATTTCACAGTACCTAATTACAGAATTGCAATCAATCATTAAAGCAAAAGAGATGCCATTTGTGAATTTCACAGCTAATCTTATTGCAGACTCAAATCCTAGCACAGGGCTTTTTAGTGTATGTGCTTGTCCCATTGCAAACTTAATTAAAGCAAACAATTTGCTTAAAGCCTGTCAAATTAAGGGGAAAAATTTCCCTGGATAGAAAAAGAAAGAACTCTTGGCTTAAGGTCTACAGAATGTATTTCCTTAGAAAACCTGACAGTAAGAGCTCAGCCAACATCTCCTGCCATTGACAGCTGTCAGAAGAGACAGACAAGTGGTGCTCCTATTGCCAGAACAATAATTTCCCTAGTTTAGTGTGCAGTCTCACATCTACCTCCATGAAGAGTCTATTTTATGTTAATATTCCTCCCTCCCTCCATCCCCCCTTTCTTCCTTTCCCTCTCCCCCCTGCTTTTCTTGCATGACAGTATTACAGGACTAACATTTAGTTTTAAACAACTTGACAATCACAACATTTGCAATGGTAAAATTTATTCATCTAATTTGGTTTTGTTTCCAGGATCATCAATGGGAACAGATGTGCTTCTTTTTCTGTTTTCTTTCTCTATATCCTGCAGAGTTATATACATCTATGATACATTCCCAATTCAAGATGGGAACTACAGTATATTCACTGCAATACTATCTCAAGATTCCCCTTCATTCACACTAGCTAAGGAGAGAAGTAATGCCTCCTTTTATTAAAGACATGCTCCCTATGGTCATGCCTTTTTTTTTTGCTTTCTTGTATGAAGAAATGAGATCCACTGCTCATGGCTCATACTGACAGCCTACCCTATGATTTGTTCAGAACATAATTTCCCCCATAAACAAAGTCACATGCTTGACAAAGTGACCTTTGAAGTCCTTAATGGCATAGGTCCAGGCTAACTGATGAACAGTCTCATCCCACTAGAACAGAGGTGGGGAACTATGGCCCCTTTATGATTTATGGACTTCAACTCCCAGAATTCCTGAGTCACAGTTCCCCACCCCTGCACTAGAAACAATCCCATCCTATTCATGCTGGCATAAAGGGCCTACTTTGGATCCCGCCAAAGAACTCTTGTCTATCAGAATCCAGAAGAGTCTTTTTTGCTGCAGCACCTGCCCTTTGGAAGGGCAGGGGTGTCAAACTGGCGGCCCATGCGCCAGATGCATCATGCCTAGGCCACTCCCAGACCAGCTCCACAAATGGAAAAAATGTTGCAAAACATCAGGTGACAACAATGCAACATGGCAAATTTGACACCCGTGCACTATGGTAAAATCTGCCCCCGACCCCCCGCTCCTATCCTTTCCCAAGGGTTGGGACCTGATGGAAGAGTTCTGAGCTACAGGTGGCTGTTGGATTGATGGCATAATCTACCATCCCCTTTGCTCTCCACCCGTCCAACTTTTTCTTATCATATTAATGTATTCTCACTGTGTTCCTTTTTCATTGTTTATTTTATTGTTCTAGTATTTTCCTCTTTTCTGTTTCCACCCTTTTTATTTCTTCTTTTTATTGTTGAAAGCCATCTAGACTAGCCCAAGGAGGCAGCAAATAAATTTAACAAATAAATAAATAAAACGAGAGAAACTACCTACACACATTTTCTAAAACTGCCACACTTACTTTACTACTATCATCTTTTCTTTTCCTGTCCTTTCTTTTCTCTTTTCTTCTTTCTTTATTCTCTCTTTCTCTCTTATCCATCAATCTAATCTATCTATATAATAATAATCTATCTATCTATCAACTAACAGTAGGGAAATCATAGCTTTTAGGCCTCCTTTAAGCATAGAACCTTTGACCAATCAACCACTCTCACTCCTAGGATGGGAACTTGTAAAACTCCATCTACCAACATGTCCTAGACCAGTATGTCCTATTACAGTCCATAACCTTCAGTGAAGAGGTAGGTAGTAGATTCATTTAGAATAACAAGAAGAACAGCAGCAGCAGCAAAACCCAAAACCTTACACAATCACATAAGTATTCTTACCTAAAACATCATATTTAGCTGAGGAGAGCCTGTTTCAGCTTTCTTCATCCTAGATGCCTTCTAGAAGTAACTTTTACTTTCCAGAACCTCTCAGGCATTATGGGCTTTTCTGGAAGGTATAGGGTCAGGGGAAGTCTGAGCCAAACTGCAAGAGATCTCAGTGATATCTTGCATATTTAGTATAGGTAGTCCTCGACTTACAACCGTTCATTTAGTGACTATTCAAAGTTATAAAAAGTAACTTTGAAAAAACTACTGAAAAAAGTGACCTATGATGGTTTTCCACACTTATGACTGTTGCAACATCTCCACGGTCACGTGATTAAAATTCACACTTGGCAATGGACTCATATTTATAATGGTTGTAGTGTCTCAGGGTCGTGTAGTTACGTTTTGCAACCTTCTGACAAGCAAAATCAATGGGGAAGCCAGATTCATTTAACAACCATGTTCCTAACTTAATAACCGCAGTGATTCACTTAACAACTTCATCGCTTTGAGATATATATAAAAAGGCAGGAAATGAATGAATGAATGATATTGTAATTTTCAAATTCAGATTGAAATGTCGATTTGACTGCAAAATTGGGACAGAAAAATATTTGGTAGAAACACCACTAAGTATTAGGAAAGAGGACCACTTTCCCATACTACAATGGCTGAGAATTGGTGCGTCAGTTCCTCTTAGTTTAGTGGCCTTCCAGAGTTAGTGTGGAACTTTTTTCTTAACCTGAATGGAGAATCAATAAAAATGAGTGTCTTATGGCTTTCTGACAACCTATTACAGTTGAAAAGTACAAGCTGAATCTTCAATGAGAAATGGAACGGCTTTTATTGCACTTAAGTAAAAGTGTAAGCAGAATGTCAGGCCTCACATAGATATTCTACAGATCACTCCCTTCCAGTTCCACTCTGTGGTGCCTCAGTGGAGACAAATACCTCCCTTTTTTTCAGTCACATCAACTGTTCCTAGACAGAATCAAGTAACTCTGAATTAGGTAGGTCTGTGCTTTCTGTCATGGCTGAACTGAGATGTCAGAGCTCAAATCATTGCCTCAAAATAGTGACAACTGATTGAGAAAAATGCTGAGCACCGAACTGTGAACAAGTGGGTGTTCCCAGCGCTTTGGAGAATTTTGCCTGCAACTGGGAGCTTTACAAACAATTTATAGCTAGGAAACCAGTTTAAAAATCAATGCAGCAGCCAACTCAGGGCGATAACAGAGAGAGGAAGCATTATAGTCTCATAGGCTCTCCCTGTTGTTCAAACAGTCATCTGTATGGTAGTTATTTTCACTGCTCTTTTATTATGCTATCTATTTTAAAATCGGCAATGAATTAGCTAGTACTCTAATTTCCACACTCTGAAAAGAAATCTTTGTAGCCCAAAGATGTATAAGCAAGATACAGTAAATACTTATGCCTTAGTCATTTCCCGTTTGGGTTACTGCAAGATGCTCTGAATGGAGCTGCCCTTTAAAACCATCTGGAAGTTACAACTGGACCAGAATCATGTTGTGTAAACTGCATTGTCTTCCAGTTTCTTTCTAGGTGCAATTCAAGATGCTGGTTATTACTGTTAAAGCCCTATATGGCACAGGACCTTTCCCCCAGGACTTCCATCCATCTTTTGATAGGCATATTCTTGGTCCTTCCCTTTAAATATTGCATCTTATGGATTCTTGGATGTGTGCATTTTCTAGGGCAGTCCTTGCCCTATAGAACATCTTTTGTCCTTGGAGTTTGATAGGCCCTCACCCTCCTAATCCTTCCTTCAACACTTGAAGGAAGAGAAAGACCTGTTCCCTTCCTTCAAGTGTTGGGATAGTGCAAGATCGAGGAGAGTTTTTCTGGTGGACTGCTTGTTAAAAAGTTTATTATGGTGCCAGTTTTCTTTACAATCTATGGTTTTAATAGATATATGCTTATATTAATTGATGATAATGATACCATTTTAACTGTTGGTTATCGGCCACCCAGAATTCAGTGTGATTGGTTATATACATATTTCAAACAACCAAACAAATATGGCAGAACCCATTGCAGAGAGAAGGGAAAATTTTTTACCCACTCTGGCCAGTAATATCTTCAAATATTACTCAAAATAATGGTGTCAGAGTATCACCAGTTGGCTTGTCCAACTAGAGGTGAAATATGTCTAGTTAATTAATCTACACAAATGACATATTATAACGATAAATACTGCATAGGTGAAGGTAACAATCTGAACAAATAGGTATCATGAGTCTATAAATTCCAAGTCCTGATTGATTGTACTGTATCTCTAACCACAATTCTGAGAAAACTTGAAAAATCTGGCCATTTTCTTTAGTGACTTTAGCAGAGAGGTCTACAAGCGTGGTGAAAAACAGGTGCAGTTTGCATTTCCTGTGCTTTCAGGATGCCGCCTGAAAAATAGAAGTGCTCTGGAACTCCTATGCAAACAAATCCAGCTCCTGACCAAAGCTGGAGAACAAATTTTTGCTCTCTTCCTTTCTTCCTCTCCCTCTTCCAGGTGGAACATATGTTTTGCTTTGTTTTAGAACAGGGTGTCAAACTCAAGGCCCATGGAGTGCTTAGCCCTCCTAAGCTCTGTTTTTGCTGGCAGAGGGTTTCAGGAGGTCATCGCAGCTGGCAGACCACTCGGGCCACTACAGGCACCCCCAACACAAGTGACAGGAGCTGGCCACACTCACCCTGGGTCCCCCCAGATCAAACACAACCCTGATGCAGTCCTCAATGAAATCAAATTTGAGACCCCTGTTTTAGACTGAAGACCAGGAGCAAGCGAAGTGCTTGAATATGGCTTAAAACCTGGCATCCAGCAAGCTCTGCAGTACAGGGCAGAAAAATTACACTCAGAGAGCTTACTTCTGATTGTTATAATCACTTATCAGTTGGCTATCTTCCTTACCTATTATTGGGTTTTGAATTTGTATTATTTCTATAATTGTTCTACTCTCACTTGCAAACTGCCTAAAGTTAGTCTGGTGACTGAGATAATCAATAGACAGACAGATTGTAGAATTCCTTGCTACCCACTCTCTCTCTTTTTGCTGAAAAGGAAAAAAGGATTTAAGTGGTTTTGAGCAGGAGCAAATACAACTTGTTTGTTGCCGTATAGCAAAGTTCTGATTTGGAATTGTGTACACAATGTGTTCTATTGTTTTCACTTTAAAATTATAACCATATATTCTGTTACCATAATGTACTCTTTTAAACTTCCCAGCCAAAACTGTGATGACATTAAAACAAGTAGCAGTAAATGTTACCATATATTTAAATATTTTTATGTCTGGAGGTACTCTGTTTGCTGATCAGACCTGTTACAATACATTTAACTCAACAGAATCCTATCACTGTCTTAAAACTGAACTTGATAAACAGTGGGGAACCCCAAAGATAGACCTAAATGAAATGATTTTTTTAATTAAAAAATTAAAATTATTAATAATTCAAATTAAAAATTATTAATAATAATTCAAATTATTATTAATTATTCAATAATTATTATTAATAAGTATTAATAAGTATTATTAATTATTATTAATAATTCAATAATAATAATTGAATTATTATAATAATAATAATTGAATTATTATTAATAATTCAAATTAAAATTATTAAAATTATTAATTCAAATTAAAAAAAAACAATGGACATGGTTTGACATCTCCGGTTTCTAACATATCCATCTAATTCAAAATAATAAATAATATATTCCTTAATCTATATACAAATTTACATATATCTTACTTCATTACATGTCAAGCATACTACATAATTCCTCCTAAACAACTGTATCCATATCCAATAAACCTATATCATACTCACAAGTTCAGTATACTTGACATATATATTTCTAGACATTTACTACACCTTCTTCTTCACGTTCTTCCTCCTGTCTAACCATTCATAAAATTTGGTCCAGATTTCATAATACGTTGATTCACTTTTATTTTTGAGTTCCAAAGTGAGTCTGCACATTTCTGCACAACTGAAGATCTTACATAACACTTACATTTTCAATAGCTACATTAAAACCCATTATTCAAAATTATTTACCATATAGTAGCTCAATAAGTGTCTTGTCCATACAAAAAATGGAATTATTTTGCTTGGGAAAGTTTATTGAATAGCTAAAATCAAATGAATTGCTATCACTGGGCCTATTAGCTGAGTCAGTGTGACAGGGGAATAATACATACAGGAACATTGTGATTGATTGATTGCCAGAATGAAACATTCCCTACTTATATTCTCTACAGCTAATTTATGTTGGGCAAAGAATAGGGCATAGTGTTTTGCCATGTAGTGTTTTGCCATCCTGTTTTCAACCTGAGTGAAAAACTGTTTACTGAACTGAAATGTATCTGGTCAATGCAATGTATCTGGTCCTGTAAAGTTATAACAAGACATGACATTAAGGCATTCACATCTTAATTGTTCCAAGAAAGACAACATCCGCCAACATTTTACATAGACTTCTGGCTCAGTCAATCAATGACTAAAGCAGTTCTGCAATAACGCTTAATTATTAGGGAGAAGTAGATTATAAACCAGCAACAAAAAGATGTTAAGTGCAGAAGATGGTCTTTAGTTTACACATGGAAATCAGATATATTCAACCACTTGAACCTTCATAGTCTAGCTGTACTATTGGAGAAGCAGCTAACTTTTCTCATCACTTCCCACGAATTTTATAACTAATTATATCTAAACATTTACCTTATGTTGGGAAGCAGTGGCAGGGAGGAGGGGTCAAGCGTGGAGCTTGCCTGAAGTTACTGCACAACTGCAAAAAGGACTAGGACCACAACCACCCTTAAGTTCCTTGGAGGCTTATCTAACTTCCCAAGAGTAGGCTGCCAGACAGGAGAGATTCCTGTATTATAGCCAGAACATAATAGTTAGCTCAAACTGCATATGTGGGCCTGTTTGTTCATTCCTGACACTGTGTTCCATCCTGTATTTTTGTTCCTTTTAGGAGGAAAAAACCCTCCATCTGTTTTATCATAATTGATTGAAAGTGGGTTCATGCCAGCAGTGAAATCCACTTACCTTCACTACTGATTCAGAAACGGGAGTACGTGGGAGTAAGCGCACCTCTTTTGCATATGCACAGAAGGTTCTGCGCATGCGCAGATGGTAAAAAAAGGGAGACATAATGATGTCCCGGTGGATGGGCGGAGCCTCCTGCCACTGGTGCTACTGATTTGGTGAGCCAGATAGAATCAGGGGGATTTCACTGCTGGTTCATAGTATGTATGTAGACTTGTGTATATGGAGAAAAGAATGAACTTATCAAACACAGTTCAAAGCAAATGGAAAACAAAGGCAGAAAAATAGTTTTAAGTAAATAAATATGGTGGTAACTCTTACTTGTGAAATCAATCTTTATTGTACCATAAAAGAAGTTGTGATGCAATTTCTTTGGATTTGGTTTTATACATAATGTGAAGTCCATTAACATAATTGCCTTAGCCATGAAAAACTGACTGGGTGACTTAGGGCCAGTCATTGTCTCTTGGTCCAAACTTTTTCACAGGGTTGTTGTTGCGGATAAATGAGAGGAGGAAGGAATATTAGGTATGTTCGCTGCCTTGAGTTATTTATAAAAATAATAAAAGCAGGATTTTTTAAAAAAATCTAGAAAACCAAACTATCATTTTACAACTTATGGGAAATCAGTTTTAGAAAATCACATTCAGAAAAATATGCCTTCAGACTACTATGCAAAATCCATTACCAATGTCCTTGGCCCTCAATTTAGCAATTAAAGTACAACATAAAACACAAAACAGAAACATTTTGTACTGACTGGTGGGTACTCATTTTAAATAGATTTTTTTGCTATGAGTTACAAATTGCTGGCAGCAAACAGTTCCTGTGTTGAGATGTTTTTATCTGGTATCCTTTATGACTTCCTTTCTGTGATTTCCCCCTTTCCTACTTTAAAAGTAAACTTTGGTTTAATTTTATGGTTTGGTCTTGTACTCTTTCTTTATCCAAACACTGTTGCCTCTGTTCAATGAAAGCATTTCCCGACATTATAAACTCCCCCTTTAAATATAAAAAATAGGTTTCTGAAACAAAGTATAAGAGAGGACATGCAAATAGTGACTCTAAAAATTGCGACAGAGCAGTTAAAACAAGAGCAACTGCCATTTACACTATTGATTTTGGAGTGACATTAAAGACCAAATTCAATCACTATTCTCTTTGGTTGTCAAAGGTTAATAATAGTTGAATTTTGAACCAAAGAAGTCAGACAAGCATTGCCAGGTAAAAGCAGCAAATTGTTTTCTTGTGAAGCAAAGTCAATATATAATTTATATTTTTTTTTTCTTTCCTCTTTAGCGGCAGGTTTAAGAACAGACCTGCTGAAAGGGCAGGAGATGCGGATTATGAGGCTCTTGAAGCCAGCATTGACTTCGGTTGCCCCACTAAATTGCTCCTTTTCAGATCAAATATTAATTCATCAAATAACATTCATTTATCTTTGAAAAAGACCATTGTTGTGGCAAATCTCTTACAGGGAAAATAATACTTTTCCTAGAATTTTTCTTTCAGATTTTACAGATGGAAGAATGTCTACTAGGTAGTTCCAGGCATCTCAAAGAAATGAATGTAGAAGTTCGCTATTCTGTACCAGTCAATTTTGCCAACATCAGCATGTTCTTAGTTATGGAATACCCAAAGATATCCCCAGATGTCTGGTGGACTACTGTGTAAGAACAGTATGAGGAATGTAGAATGTGCACTCAGGCATCAAAATGATACAGATCTGTTTCACATAGCCATGAAGTCAAATGCAAAATTAAGGCAAGTCCATTTTCTGTCTCCATACTCATATCATTCTGAAGTTCATTATATTACCTTTATTATTCACTTGCCATAATATATTAATTCAAATGATTCCAGTCTCAGTTAAGCCATTGATAAATGCAAAAGAATTGAACAATGCTAAAAGGTACGAAAGACAAAAGCAATGATAACAACAAAAATTTAAGTAAATTGTCCAATTGCTACACAATAAAATATTTGCTCTTGCTTTTGTCTATACAAGCAAAATAGTACTTCTCCCATCAGTCTATAAAAAGGTGGCATGTAGTATGATTAAACAATATTTCAGTACTTTAGTTCATACAGAGGTTATATGCCAGAGGGCATAAAGGTTTGATTAGGTTTACATCGGACATGATGTAAAGTATACAGTAATGTATGAGTGTAACACCTACAAATGACTTTTTCCCTGTGACCAGGTAGAGCAAGCTTAAAGTCCCTTTCCGATTACAAATAGGAAGAAAAAAACAAGCATTACAGGAAAACATCCATCTCTGAAATGATCAAGTGTTCTATTACAAAGCAGAAAGATTATGCATTGGCTATTATATCCAAATCTATTTGGATTTGAAGTAGTAGCTGCCAATGTTTGACTATTTTCTATGTATATGAATATGAATTTAAACCCGACATTGGCATCTGTCTATTATATATTAAACCTGATTTTTCATTTATGTGTGCATCTGTGTTAATATTCTGAAGTTCTACTTGGTTTACAGAAATAAGGTTCAAAGAAGCATAGAAATGGTTTTATATTAATTGATTCAACTCTGTCACGAATGTGTATACTGACTGGCAGATTCTTCCCAGGATTTCATATGCTTGAAAATCTGATGATGGAACCAGGAATTTTTTAAATGGAAAGTATATCTTGTACCTATGAACTACAGACATCCTAACAGGTTCAAAAGCAACTAGATGATCTTAAGCAGATACTGACACTTTTCTCATTGGTCACATGATAAAAAGGGATGGAGTCTGATGCATATTTTGCAGTACAATAAAAAACGCTGGTATAAACAGTGAATATTATGAGGCAGTAAAAGAATATTATTTTTTCTTGCATTCTAATGTGACATTCTAAGAAAATGATTTTTTTTTTGAGTTTGATTTAAGAAAGAAACAAGACTAAGAAATGTAGGAATGAAACAGATTTGGAAAGAAGCTGGTATAAAAAAAAGGTCATGGGCATAAATGAATTATTGGTACATTCCAGTAACAGTAGTATTTTTGTTTCCTTACTAAAAAGCAACAGTAGGAGAAGAAATTAAAGAAAGCAACAGGGAAGAATGGAAAACAGATGCCCAGGAGGCAAAGGGAAAGAAAAGCAGTTAAGCTGTTGAATTCAATAAAACTGGAATAATGATCTAGTAAAATAACATAAGGAACAAAAATATCAAAAAGAAATGGAAAAAAGGCTGAGAAATGATTCAAACAATCCTTTTTCATACTTCTTTGAAACAGGTTTATTATTTTGTTAACCCAAATTGAATTAGTTTATGGATAAGCAAACAATTAACATTAATTAATCTAAATCAATTCTATCAAAATATTTAATGATTCTGATTGTGTGGGTCACACCAGGGCTATGGATTCAGGACCCAAAACTAGTATATATTATAGGTGCATAAACACACACATTTTATAAGTTTATGTGAATTGGTTCAGGATTGATTTGTTCCATAAAGAAATAAGTGATATCTATATTTAAATAATTTCACCTATATATTGATATATAAAAGATATAAAAGATAATATTTTTAATATGGCTTTATAATAAGATAACTAATTCAAAGTATGAAGGTGCCAAATGTATAGCTATAATGGAGTCTCACAAGCCAAGTATGTGTTAGGATGACAAAAAATATGTTCTACATGCACGCACACACACAAAGTAGTGAGTTCTTAAATGTCAGACGCCTTTCTTTTATCTAGAGATCTCTGAGTGTTGAATTGGAACTAATAAGTACTTCTTTATTTTTAGCCTAAATACTTCTCAGAAGTAATTCTTACTGAGTTCAGTGGTATTTATGTTTAAGTAAGCTGTCTAGTTTTTAGTAGTTTGAATTCATTTTTGGGTGGTGGTGGTGAACATAACATAGAGTTGCATTTCTTTGGGACATCCCTTAACTTTGAGACTATTATCATATCCATTTCCTCTTTACACTAAACACACCATGGGTAAATCCTTGAGTGGATTCTAGTGCTTACTTTGTGACTCTGTGATAGCTGTCCATACTTAAAGTCTTTACTGTGATGACACTAAAAACCAACTAGACATGGTACTAACTGCACATTCTTTTTATTATGTATACTATTTTCAGGACTGTGAAAATTGGGGGGAAATTTAATACTTTTCCTGCCAGGCTGAATTCGAACAACAATAATCGCTCTTGTTTTAATTTAATAAAAATCTCAGTTAGAACTGATAGTCCTTTGAAGTGTAACTAATAGTAGTTAGGTATTTTTATTTTTATTATAAAGGCAACACTATAAAAATAAACTCTCCAAATGCCTTGAGGTACCTTAAATTCTCCAGTAGTTGTCATTTACCTAACAAATACTCTAAATGCCAGTTAATTTTATCTATGTAATGACTATAAATATATTCTGATTTTAAGAAGCACACCTAATTCTTTCTTCCATGCTTACCACATTATGTTTGTATGCTGTAAATGCAGGAAACAATTTCAAATAACTGTTAAGAAGGAAAGTATGGTGTGTCACTGATGGAAAATATGATTAAAAATAATTTATTAATGACCTGAACCCTTTTCCAACTAGGCACCTAAATCTTTATCCATACTCTTGATGTAGAATATTCCAGTGGTGAAATCCTCTGTGGATCACCACCGGTTCATTGCCCGCACATGCGTGGTGTGCATGAAATGTGCGCAGTGCACAGGTATGCACAGCATACGCAAAAACCACGCTGAACATGCATGTACAATGCACGCCAAATGCACACTTTGTGAGGAAAAAGATGATTTCACTAGGTAAGTAGAACAGTGAAGGGGGGGGGGGAAACAGCCGTGCCACGCATTTTAGCTTTGCTAGAAAGCAGGATTTCCTGCTTTCTAGTGAATATAAACTGCGCAGCACAGCTGATCATCAGAAATACTGGTTAGACAAACCGGTAGCTTTTTTTAACTTCCAGTTCATCCGAACTGGTAGTTTTTATCACTACCAGTTCACTTGAACCGGGGTGAACTGGTAGCATTTCACCCTGGAATATTCCCTTAAAAAAGATTGTACTCTACTTTTATTGTATTAATTCAGCTGATGATATGGAAAAACATATAGAATAATGGGGAGATCGATCTATCTTTCTCACCAGATATTCAAAGATTGTGAAGTAAGACCTTCAGTGAAAGATTAATTGTGGATAAATCTCACAACTGGGATTAAACCCAACATAATGACGGTTCTTTCAGTTACTTTAACACAGAACACAGAGTTAATGTCATGATGGACAACAACATATGACAATGAAATTAATGCAAGAAACAGTAGATATATAATCAGCTATGAAGTCAAGATAACCTTCTTCATTCATGGATACGTGTAATTTATTATATAGCTGCTCTTTCAAGTGTCAGAGAGTTATTCCATGTTTCTTTTTGATTTTCTTGATTTGCCTTAGCAGCTTTAAGAATAATAATTAGAAGATGAACCACGAGTTAAATACAAAATGTTACAAAATGCAAACTAAAAAACAAGATTAGATCTGCTGGATTTGAAATTAGATTTTGCCACTTGTTTCTTAGTTTGGATGAAAGAGTGGGGTATTGCTGAGAAATAAAAGGCTTCTACAGTGAGAAGGACATTCAGGTGGCAGGGTTATTTATGGTATGATAAAGTAAGGTTAGTGTAAATTTTGAAAATAATTATGTTAGATATGCCATATTGAGAACATGGAACAGATACAAAGCCAGGTTGTGATTGAAAACACCTTTGTATCTAGTATATGTGTTAATATATACATAGATGTAATATTATTATACCAGCATCGAGAAGTAAATAGATATGATAGAACAGACAACCACAAAAGCAAAATACATATGCCAAAACAGAAAGCTGTAAAATGATCTTAGATGATATGTATTGTTTGCTGTGTTTTGTATTTTTTTATTATATCTCTGGTTGTTTTTTATGTTGTTTTAAACGCAAAACTGTTTAATAAAAAAACTTCTTTTTTTAAAAAAGAAAACACCTTTGTGTCTGTCATCACTAGAAGCATTTTATAGGCAAGAAATGATAAGCAAACACAAATGACTAACTTAGTGTGAGATATTAGAATTTTGTCAGGGGAATATAAAATTAAATCAAGAAAAAAAAAATCTGGTAACAGAAGGATTTTTTTTTTTTTTACTTTGAACAGTGTAAAACTGAGTTTGAAACAAATGCCTGTACAAATGCCAAGCATACCATTGCAGGATCTAATCTGGATTGGTTCATCCGGAACAGAGCAGAGGTGGGCTTCAGCAGGTTCTGACCAGTTCTGGAGAACTGGTAGCAGAAATTTTGAGTAGTTTGGAGAACTGGTAGTAAAAATTCTGACTGGCCGCCATCCCCATCTATTCTCTGTCTCCCGAGTTGCATTGGGAGGAAATGGGGATTTTGCAGTAACCTTCGCCTGGAGTGCGGAGGGAATTGAAATTTTACAGTATCCTTCCTCTGGAGTGAGATGGGAATGGAGATTTTCCAGTATCCTTCCCCTGCCACACCCACCAAGCCATGCAATGCCCACCAAGCCACACCCACAGAACTGGTAATAAAAATTTTTTGAAACCCACCACTGGACCAGAGGTATAGTCTTCTAAGATTTTGGACTTGTGCTGGAGCCCATTTTCAGGGGACTTCTCTGTCACCAACATGTATGACAGAACAAGTCTGAAAGATCAGAAGACCCAGAGTGGATCTTCAACATTATCCTATGATATGTATATTCGCCTTCATTCATGAACATACCATTGCTAAAATGCATAATCTTTATTGCAATTTGAAATAGAAGAAGTGAACGAACATATGATAAAGCGGGGCAAAAAAAATTCTTTTCAATGTACAAAGGAAACAGTGGGAAAGTATGTGGTTGAAAGGATTTTACAGCAAGTCATAACCTTAAAGAGAATTTTTATACAACCATGTAACATTGGTATATATCGCATAGAGAAATTGTCTAGAATGTATAAAGGCACTTCAAATTTATATTGTAAATGTAAATAAAAACAAAGGATATTTTATTCTGTCTGGTGGATGTGTAAAAAAGGCAGAAAATTTCAGATTCAAATATTTTTATTAATTCAGACGAACTTCAAGATTAATATACATTTGAAACTGGAAGTTTTTCTTTTTGGGACTAGTGGATAAACAGTTGGAAAAAATGATGGGATTTTGTTTTTACACACGAGAACTGTGGCACAATTATGATATGCACAACACTGAAAAGATTTGACTCTATCCCAATAGAGGGTATGGATAGAGAAGACAATGAAACTTGCTGAGGTGCCTAATTTTACTACTTTGATTACAGATAAGACATGATATTTTTGCTGATTAGAAACCCTTTATAGACTTGTTGCATGAAACAGAAAAAAAGAACTTATATATTTATGGATTTGATCATTGTAAAAAAATAGATTATAGGAATAAGTGGGGTATGCTGTATCATAGAGTAAGAGGTAAATTTATACTTACTGTGCACTTATAAATGCTGTCGAATAAATGGGAAACGACTTCTACATATTTTTTTCCCTTACTTTTGCATCTTGGGTTCTTCCTTCCTTTTTTTATTTGTTTCATTTAATCTATATTAGTTTCTGTTAGTTTTTTTAATCTTTCTTTTAAAATAATTCAATAAAATATTTTCCTGATTTTCCCCAAGTGTGGCAGCAGAGTGGGGTGCGTTAATTATAACTGGGCTCTTGGCACATAAACTTCACAGGTATGTAACTTTGTCTTGTTGCTGTTAAGTTTAAAATCATCTGATCAATTTTATTTTTAACCCTTGACCTTATCTAACAATAACAAATTCTTCAGTAAAATCATTGATCTTCTGTCCTTGCTAGGCTGTAATTATAGTTAATTCCAAAATAGAATACTGAGAAAATACTGGACTTGTACCAAAGGAATATAATTTCATTGAAACAGACAATCATCTTTATTGTTTCTGCAATAGTTTGTGCATCTCAATCTCTCTCTTTCTCTTTATTCAATCTTGTACCTATAAGGAGATGTGATACAAAGAGCCCAATTATTAATAAGGGCTTCTAAAAAGCTATTACATATGGTTTCTTTCAAAGTGCAGATTCCGAGAGGGTGAGGAATTAAAAACATCAACCAACTGGGATTAATTTTTCCATGTAAATTCTGTAGTAAAATTTGTAGTTTATTGTTGGCAGCAGATTGACTTTCAAATTTCAGATTTAAAATAAACTGCTAATGTTGCAGCCTCTAATAGGAAAGGGTATAGATGACAAATGGATGCAATGTGATAGGGTTTTTTTTTTAAAGTTTCTGTGTTACAGGTCAAGATATTCTTGATATATGTATGTGTGTGTGTGTATGTATGTGTGTATGTGTATATATATATATATGTAAAAAGCCTAGAAACTAGTGGATTGTGATTTCATTGAACTAGGGCTGCATAAAAATTTTGGTTTACGTAGGAAGAACTGGCTATGCAAGTTTTGGTGTATTCAGGTCTTTTCCCGTGTAAGATTGAGAGTATCTTGGCGACGTTTCGACGAGATCCCACTCGTCATCTTAACAACCATCCGCACAAGCAGGAAGCCGAAGACACCAGCCTGAGGATGACGAGTGGGATCTCGTCGAAACGTCGCCAAGATACTCTCAATCTTACACGGGAAAAGATCTGAATACACCAAAACTTGCATACCTCTACCCGTGAAAATCTACAAACACACACACACACACACACACATTCAAGTATTAACACACACACACACACACACACACACACACATTCAAGTATTAACACACACACACACACACACCCTTATCTTTCTTTTGCATAAACCATTTCCAACCTGCACCAGCAGGAATAATGAATGCAAACACTGGAAGCCTCTTAGATGTGTAATCAGTAGGGAACAACTTAGCTACAAACATTTTTACATATCTTCCAGCAACAGGAGAATCAAAGAGTCAGTTGCTCAATTTTAGAGCCCAAGGCTATCCTGTGGATTTATAAGACCCCCGGAAGAAACCACAAACTAATAATACACCAAAATTATTATTCCATAAACATGCATATATGGTTTTGCACTCCTCTCAAATGGATTTTCTTTTAATATTTTACACATTTCCATTAAACAAATCCTTATTTTACTGGCCCAAAGCACCATTTTAGGGAATCAGTCTGGTATTAAGCTACAATTCTTATTTCAGTGTGCCCCAGAACATTTCTTGATTGTTTTCATTTGAATTCCCAAAGCAGTATATTCCATAGCTTGCTGTAACTTAACATTTAAATTTCATACCCCTTCCATACTTCTAACTCTCTCCCTATATTTCATTTCAACCATCTTTATTCCTTTCCACCAACACTTTTTGAAAAGGTAAAAAGGCCGCACAACCAAATTAACTCCTCAATAATAAACAATATACAGTATATAATACATACAAAGGCATTTATATAGATGGATAATACATATGTTTACATAAAACCCAGTGATGCATATAATAGAATTTATTATAGGATTGTGGAATAAGTTTGATTTGAACCTGATTAAGCATTTCAGAAAATAGATTGATTCAACTCCTACTGAAACAGAGGTGGCTTGATTTGTGGGCCAAGTTTGAAGCTACTTTTGGCTATCATGGGAAAATAATAGATCATTGAATTTTCTGTTTTTTAACAAAAGGGGATTTGATTAGCAGGCACAATAGAATCTTCTGATGGGAAGAAGCCTGCCGATATTCCTAGAAATAGAAATTCAAAATCCATAGGTTTTGGAGCTAGACTGTTCGATTATTTCAAAAAGAAAAGTCTGTAGCCTTGGTGGTTTTGAAAAGAATTAAATTGCATAGGCATTGTAGCCTTTTCATGCAATAAATCATACCAAATTTGAGACAAAAAACTAAAGACATATTCATGCAAAGGTGAAAATGTAGTGATTATCCCCATTTCCATTTTTTTGGTTGCCATTGTCTAAGAAACCTGCCAAATTACAGAAAGATAGGGGGAAATCTTTGGAGATAGGGTCATTTAAATCCTCATTGTTAAAATAGGAAAGTGCCTGTAATTTCTGGTTTTAGCTATAAACAAGGACTTCCGAGAACACCATAACTGGTAAGCCTTCAAGAACCATTCCTTTGTGAATAGATTTGTAAGTCACTTGAATTGATTCTTCTTCGTTCCTCTGTTCCCCAACCTGACCTTATATGGAAAAATGAAACCCAGATGCTGGTGCCTTTGCAGATACTACTGCCACTAAGTTCATCTATTGTTCCTATGTTTAGAAGGGATGTTTAAAGAAAATTAGAATATATCCACAGTCTATTTTTGCAGTTCTGTTCTGATATCCTTAAAGTTTCTGTTATAAGGTTGTCTCCATATTTGCACTTCTGATCTGATCCCTTTAACTTGCAGACTATGTAACAGAACCTTGGTCTAAAATTGTGAAGAGAGTGTGTTGTCAGCTTGTCCTGTCTTCTAGTGCACATATGACAGTGTGGCCCCCAAAGTAATAATCCCTGTGAAGGACTGAGCAAAGCTGGGAAGCCCCGTGCTAAGGGGCGGGATTTAGCTTTGACAGGCTCAGTCCTTATCTGATTGGCACGAGCTGAACCCACTCCTGGCTGCTGTCTCCACCCAACGAGAAGGTGCGTGTCAGGTAGGACCAACGCCCCTTCTCTTCAGAATTGAATGAAATAACTGCCATTCCCCACCCACTCTTTCACCAGGTTTCTATATATCTGTGATGGTGAACCTATGGCACGTGTGCACAAGCGCATGCCAGCCAGCTGATTTTGGGTCTTCTGGGACCACCGGAAATTGGGAAATGGGATGTTTTCAGCCCCCAGAGGGACTGGGGGGGGGGTAGGGAAGACCTTTTTCGCCCTCCTCAGACTCCTAGAAAGGCTATGGAGCCTGAGGAGAGGGAAAAACGGGCCTACTGGGCCCAAAGTGCCATTGCGTGCCAAAAGCAGGGGAGGTGCACAAGCATGTGCACGTGGGGGTGGGGCACATAGAATTATTGGTGTAAGCACACACACGCACTCCCCACACTTTTGGCACATGATGGCAAAAAGGTTAGCCATCACTGCTATATACATTCTATTTACCCTGAAGTTTCTAGCAATTCCCAGAAAAAAAATGAATGAATGAATAGCATAGATTTCTGAAAGACTGTGCTAAGGACAGTAGTGGCAAGGTTAGACCATTTGAAAATATGTTTAGTTCTTTGCTTCTCTATTCAGATATCTATATGATCAAAGTGGTAGAGCAATAATAATAAACAAAACCTTCTAAATGAGAACAAAATAATGTATAAACCAACCTATATACAGAAGCCGAGGATGCAGCAAAGTCGAGGTTACCTATTCTTCCAAGTTTAAGTTTAGTTTAACATTTTGCTGCTACAACTGCAAAATGATATCCTTAAAATTCTGTTCCTCATAGCCTGGTATCTTTCCGCCATAGGGTGAAAACTACATTTTTTTATTTACTCAAAGGTCAAACAAATGTGAAACAATTTAAATATTATTTAGCGATAATGTTAGCAATTATATTGTATGTAAAACTCACATAGAATGTTTCTGTTTAAGGATACATCTGTACTTTCTGCTTATTTACAGAGAGATAATTCATTTTATTGTAAGAACCACCAGTGTTCATCTCTTCTTTAACAATTGTTGATTATTATATCTGCTAATTATCTATTCTTTTTTCCCTCCCTTCCCCTTCTTGTTCAGTTGTCCACTGTTTTTCTCCTTGTGTCCCTCCCCTTGGTCTTTTAACTTCGTTGTGCCTGCTTTATAAGGACATGTTTGTTCTCCATTTTCTTACATTATACTAATGAAGCAAATAATCCTTTTTATCATAGAAGGCTTAGTGGTATTATGTCAAACAAGCACTATAGACTTCGATCGAGCAATGAGAGTGGAACCAGAGGTATGAAGAAATACCAAAAAATGCAAAAACCAAGAATAGGATAACTCCATGCATATTGGGCAAATACTTCAGGAAGAAGGGGACTAGAGAAAATGACTGCAGATGCTGTAATGTGGAAAGATGGAAAACAAATTCTGAAATTCAACATTTTGAGTTGAGGGATGGGGATTAGTGAAAGCAAGAAATCTTTTATAGAAAAATGATTGTCTCAACGGGTATAGAAATATAACTGAAGATCTCAGAAGAAGTTATGAGTGGGGAAAAAAAGGTTTTTTTAATCATTTGGGAAAATGCCAAGTGAGACAGGAACATAGCTATATTATGTATGGAAAAAAATATAGGAAGGCAATTTTTTAAAAAATATGTCTCAATGTGTACCTTTTGGATTACCCTCAAATTCCAAAGCAGCCTGAGCTACTGTTGTGTGTTATATCATTTTATTGCTTATTCATAAAAGTATTTTGCTTTCTATGTACATTCCCTAAATATCTCCTGGAATCTGTACCAGTGTTGTCCAATATATTTTCCTGATTGAATATTATGAGAAGTATAATATAATACATCTGGTAAGCACCAGTTGGGAAAGGCTGACTTAAATCTTGACCTCAAGATTTAATGTAGCATCAGATAATTTGGTTGTGGGAATAAAGATAGCACTATGTAAAAAGAAAATAAGCATCTTTGGAAAAAAATCACACACACACACACACACTATGTTGCATTCAGATTTAATCAAATCTATGAAATGCAACAAATGGTTGCTTTACATGTGGATTACATTAGCAGAATATGTAAGCTAAGTCTACCTGAAACATTTTAAAGCAATCCATGCAAAATGCTGAACTCTTTGATGCAATAGTCTCTTTATCTAAGAAAAATCATAATAAGATGTTGTAGTGAGAGAAGAGAGAGAAAGAGAGAAAATGGAGGAATTTCTGTTTTTTCCTCCTCCACCTTTGTAGTATGACTCTTCCCTGTAAACAAATTATGTGCCTTTAGAGATGGTTATGGTTTTCTTAACTCTGTATTCACTTCATAGTATTGGTTCCTTAAATATAGATCCCTGTTTATTTCTTTAGATATAAAGCAAGTGTTTTAAATTGGTTAAGCTTATCTTGTGAAGTATCCCATTATAATATTTCGTGTTTCTCCTCACTCCTAACAGTTCCATATGCTGAGTTCCTTTTAAAAATAAAAGCTGGGCTCTGGAAGCAACTAAAAAAAATATACTTTCTTCTATTTCAATTAATTGGGTTTCTAACACTCAGGGAGTTCGGACCAAGGTCTTCCATTCTCATTCCATGGGAGAGAAATGTGTTTTTCTAGCTGGACATATGCATGACTCCACTTTAGGAACTAAAATGACAAAATCAATGGCTTAGAAAGAGGTCACCCAAGTCCATCCTGTGTTCCCACACAGATTCCTCATCACTTCTTAGTGTAGTTTCAACTAACCATAAAATGCCACCAGTGTAGCTAACCTTCTGTAAAATGCCTATGAGCATCATGTTGCTTGTATGGTTCTTCCCCAGAGAGGCTAGTCAGCATTAAGAATGTATAAAGTACAATTCTGTCTGACCATTTTGGCAACTATTTGTTATAATATTGCTTCCTGTCAAGCGCATAACGCAATTTTGTCTTCCATAAAAATAAACACGGTGTGTAATCTCAGACGCTTGTCACTTCCCCCATTTTTGGCACTAAATATTTAAAGAGGAAGAGACCAGGGAATTCCAAACTAGCAATCCACTCCTTGTGTTCTAGCCCTCAGCTAGAACTATCAGTGAAATGGTGCTATACAGCAACAGAGAAATAAAAGAGACTAAAATCCTACCTGCCCACATGCCAGTCCCATGCCTCTTTCTCCCATGCCATGTGGGCATGATAAATTCAACTCCAGGGCATCAGCTCCAGAAGCCTACATGATACACAGAAAAGGGGGGAAGGAATCAAATATTAACTGCCAAATGCTCGAGCACTTAAGTGAAGGCAATTTCCCAAATGACAACCTGATATGTAACTCGCACCACATTCAATATTTCCTCCCCCTACATCAATATTTATTTTAGTTCATTACTAATTCCACACAAAATATTTCAGAGCAACAGAAAATCAAATAAAAATAAAGGGAATATCCAAAGGAAGGCATCATTTTATATTAACAGGGGTAGTTAACTTTCTACTTTTCCTAAATTAATTCTGAGTTAAATTTAACAATTCTGGAAATATTGTTAAATGCGCAGTGCAATAAGTCTGTAAAATTCAGACAACAGATTCAAAATGTGTTTACATCAAACTATTGTACACGTTTGCATATAAAAAAATATCTTAGGCATTTTAAGTTGTTGGCAAGATGAACACGTTCTTCCCAATACATTGGTTTTCTGTACCAGAAGAATTGCTTACAATTGATATTAATAACTGGTTGCTAGTGGTGGTCTGTTTCCATTGTTCAATGTTTCATGTTGGCTTATAACACAGAAACAGTTTTAGAGAATATAATTTAATTAGGTCAGTTCATTAGAAATCTTGAAGGAATGAGATTCTTGGAAGGCATGCACAAATTTAGTACATACGTCTGGAACAGAACATTAAAAGGAGAATTAAGTGGTAGCTGACAGAAAGCAATCAGAATTAGAGTAAATGCCAGGCAACCTGACTGAGTCCTCTTTATCTGAAATATATTTCTTTCAGTCAGAGGTCTGTCCATTTCCACTGAACGCCATTTATCCACCCCATTATTTATTGACTGGATTTATATCCCGCTTTAATGTACAAACCCTTCAGTTTTTCTCCAATAAAACCCCTTGAAGTTGGGCTAGTAGCTCATGTAGTTGGCTTCCAATAAATTCAGCTAATCTGAACTGTGAGACTATACAGTATACAGTATTTCCTATAGTATGTGCCCTGGGGATGAAGTGAACCAAACTTCTTCAGAGGTTTGCAAAGATTATATTTCCTTAGGAGATATGATTAAGTTCAGGAAAAAGTTCTTATTTTATCCCAACAGATTTCCTGTCATTATGAATTATAAAGATTCTACCTCTCATGATTAAATTAGTTTTACCCTGAAGATCTTTATTCAATGGTCATCAAGATAAACCTCTATATTTCTAGAGAACTATGATGCAGATTTTAGGAAATGTGTACTTGAAATGAAGTCCATTAACTCTGTATTTTATCTTCATCATTACATTAAAATCCTGCTGGCCTGCAAAGCATTTCTGTTCAGGGACTCTTATCTGCAGAGAAAAAGGAAGAGAAGCTGAAAGCTAACTTTCCTCTTCCTAGTAGCCTGAGATAATTCAGTAGAAATTCTCAGTTAATGAAGCATGTTTTTATAGAATGGTTCAAACCAGGTCCCCCAAAGTGGATAATGTTGACCACTAAGGCTCAATGGGACTATCCATTGTTGTTGTTGTCATTATGGTTAATTGCACAGTGAGGCAAATGTTTAGACTGGATTTGTTATCCACCTATAAAGTCCTTCTCAAAGATCTGGGTTAGGTGGATGTTGTTTAATGGTGTTAAAGGTATCGTTGCAGGATATAAGCTCTTACATGTAAAGCTGCTTTTTGCAACGGAACCTTGGTGATTTTGGCAATGTTGATGAGGTTCAAGTGATGCTCAGTTGTTCTGGGATTGCACCCAAAGAGCCTATTAGTATTGGAACTAATACCTATTGGCACCTATTAGTATTGACTATAGCTTGCTTTTGCTATAGTCATTCTACTTCTAATTCTAGGGCTTTGTATTTTGTAATTTTCTCAAGTTCTTTCTCTTCTGTTCTGCTGTCTCCGGGTACTTCCATGCCTGCTATCTTTTGCCTTTCTTATGAAAAATAGTTAAGTCTGGGGTTTATGTGGTAGGTGCTTCACTGTTTGAAGTCTAAAGTCCCATAGCCCTTTAGCTTCTTCATTTTCTATTTCTTTGTCTGTTTTGTAATCCCACCCATTCTTGCTTGCAGGCAAATAGTTTTTCTTGCAGATATTCCATTGCACCATTGTTGCTACTTTGTTGTGCTGCTGTTCATAATTCATTTGTGCAATCTTCTTGCGGCAGCTAACTAGGTGGCCCACTGTTCATTCAGCTTCTTTACAGAGGTGGCATTTGCTGTCTGTTGCTATCTTCTTTATTTTGGCTTTGTGCACAAAGGTCCTCTGCAGCCAGAATTTGCCCCCCACCCCTCATCTCTTTCTGTACGTTTCCTAATCTTTGTAATTGCCAGGTTTTGTTATCTATTTTGCCTACTAGTACTGACTATGTAACACTTGCCTTGCCATGTCTCTTTGCTATTCTTCATTTGGTCTTTTTGTAGATCAGTAACCCTCCACGGAATACTAGCTTCAATGCATTTTCTTCGCTGTTCTTCAGATATTTTTCCAATGCCCTTTTTTCTTCTTCAACTGTTTGGGCTACTTGCAACATTCCACATCCACTTATTTTCCTTCTTAAGCAGAATCTCTCAAAATTACTGAGTGGATAAAATACAAGATTTATTGTAATTCTTTTTTTCTTTTTTTTGGCGGGATGTGTGTGTCTTCCAATCCAGGGCTTTTAATTCTGTTTGGGTCAAGTTCAGACATCCAGCTGTGTATCCAATGACGAATTACCATGCCAAGATTTTAATTGCCTTGGTGGTATTTCCTCTGCTGATTTTGGATTTCAAGATCTTCTTCACTCTCATGATGTATTCACTTCTAACCTTTTTTACTTCGGTGTACTTGATGTTGTTAGCTTGGAGGATGCCAAAATATTTGCAATATTCATCTTCATTCAGATTCTTAATGTTATTTAACATTAAGATATCTTGACTTCTTTAGTTTTCATTATTGATGGTGAGTCCATTGTCCAGTCCGTTGAAAAGCCTGACATATCATCCATGAAATGGAGATGGGATAACATGATAGATGTTTTTGCTGTTTGATAGCCATAGTTTGACTTGTTCAGTATTGTTGACAGAGGAATCAGTTCAGTGACAAATGGTAGTGGTGAAAGTCAGACTCCTTGAAAGAGTCCTCTCTTGATACTGTGTTTCCCCGAAAATAAGATCCTGTCTTACATTTTTTTGAACTCCAAAATAAGCACTGGGCCTTATTTTCGGGGAGGTCTTATTATTTTGGGGTGTGTGGAACAAGATGGTGCTCATCTTGCCGTCTTACCTGATTTCCAGCTCTGCGTTTAAATATTTTTGGGGAGGGCTTATTTTCGGGGGGAGGCTTATTTTAGCACATGCACTCAAAAGCCAGATTGGGTTTATTATTTTCAAGGGATGTTTTATTTTC
This sequence comes from Masticophis lateralis, assembly GCA_030761175.1. Taxonomy (NCBI): domain Eukaryota; kingdom Metazoa; phylum Chordata; class Lepidosauria; order Squamata; family Colubridae; genus Masticophis; species Masticophis lateralis. The sequence continues at coordinate 130,243,529 of JAUDYJ010000003.1, forward strand.
GGGAAAACAGGGTAGTAATCTCTCCCAATCTATTTCCATTGATCAGCAACTGTGTCTTGCTTTGTGCTACTGATCTTTGCACAAAGCTTCTCATGACTTCTGTTATTTCTAGGCACTAGATTATCCAATCATGTGGCAGGAAGTTAAATGCCTTCTTGTAATCAATCCAAGCTACATCAAGTGCTCTTTCTACTCTTGCAGTTTTCCAAAATCATCTTGTCAACTGGGATCTGATCTTTTGTTCCTCTGCTATTTAGGAAGTTTTCTTTTGCTCAAATTGTCTTCAACTAAATGCTGTTGGGTTGCATCAGCTTCCACATCAATTAGCAATCTGAATTTTGTTGGTAAGCAGGTGATTTTCCTGTAGTTGCCTGGTGCTTCCCCTTTTTTTGCATCTTTTATTATCAGGTAGGTTTTGCCTGATTCAGTTTCACCTTCTTGCAGTTGGTTGTTAAACTGATTGGCAATGAATTGGTGTAAACTAGACAGATGTTTCAATCAAGAATACGCAGTTTTTCTTCTTGTAGTGCTGATGAATTCTTGATCTTTCTTGCCTTTTTTCTCATCATTTCTGCTGTTATTACAAGTTCTTTCATTTCAGCTTATTTTTTAATTCTTATCCACTTCCTTTATCTAAGCTGCATTTTTGTTGCAATTTTTGGGGTTGCATAGCCCCGTAGCTGTGCTCAGAACTGTACTGTTTCTTCTTCATGAAGTGTTGACTGATTCTGTTTTGTTTTCAAGCTTTGTATATTTGTGACAGATAAGCACCTTTTCTTCCAGAGGTCTTGCAAGTTCTGGCCGTGATTGCACAGCCAACAGTTCTGAGTCTTATAGCTATTTGTCACCCAAGACCTCCAATACTTGGCCTGGTCCTGACTCTTTGATGACCAATCCAATCACTCTTAGCACAGAACATGTATATATGAATGCATATACATGTATGTTGTATATTAATGTATATACAGAATGTGTTTATGTATTTTATATATGTGAGATGTGTGTGTGTGTGTGTTTGTATTCACCTCCCTCTTGTGTTCTATATTGTTGATTATGTGATATTAAGTTGGTGTAAACTCTTAGTGACTATATAATTTTATATTAACATTTTTAATTATTATAATTTTATAGCTGTGTCTTAATAATATTATTTGTATACCAGTTAAAATGGCTACATAAAAAGATGTATTAAATATTTTAATTTTACTAAGCAAACAAATAATAAATAAGACATTAGCTTAACTAATAGCAACTGTAGATGCATATCTTTGGATTGTCTGCAGGAGGTCTAGTCTTCTCAAAATCAATGGTATAACTCCAAAAATGATTTAAGGATCAAGATTCTTTTTTTAAAAAAGTAATTTGGCCTAACTCCATCCAGTCTTACATGCTTATTCTGACTTAACAAGCCACGATGTTTGATTTAAAAAAAATCTGACAAAATTAGAACTTGATTTGCAATTTGTACTTCTGAGTGACAGAAATGATTTTTGCATGCTGTGTAGTGATGGTTCAAAATTCCAAAGAGACCAATCATGAAAAATGCTATCCATAATTTTCTTAAAGCCTTTCCTCTCCTCTTGAACGTCTTAACCTATGCATGTGCTGTTGTTATTTTTGTTCTCCACTTCTATGACAAGTTGACCTTTTGTATATATAGGTTGGCCTCCTGTGGAGACCAGACTGACTACCCTCTAGAATTTATGTACCTGGAAGGTCACAAATACTTGACAGTGAAATGTTTAACATTTTTAAAAATGTTCTTTTTATAGGCCCATAACAGGTGATAGTGACAGTTTGTAAAACTGCAATAGTTTTCTTGCTTCTAGGATACTGGATAGGTCAGGCTACACACAGCACAATTATATATTAAAAGCACAATCAAATTTCACTTTCTAAATTTAAATATACCAAATATTGTTGTATAGCAGTGTGTGTGTGTGTGTGTGTGTGTGTGTGTGTGTGTGTGTGTATTTGTAGATTTTCACAGGTAGAGGTATGCAAGTTTTGGTGTATTTGGGTCTTTCCCGTGTAAGATTGAGAGTATCTTGGTGATGTTTCGACGAGGTCCCACTCATCATCTTCAGGCTGGCGTAACATCCTGTATGGCCGAAGTCCTAGCTGTGTGCCCATTAACCTTTTGTGTTGTAACAACCAGGGTAATGGGTTGTAAATTTACTTATACCAAATATTGTTGTATAGCAGTTGTATAGTTGTGTGATAGCATCACGATTAGTCAGCTGTTACGAAACAGCCGACTAATCTGCAAACATCAACTCCATCTAATAATCAAGATGTAACAACACAGCCAACCAACGTGCTTACAACAACAAAGCCAGCACTCCCCACCAGTATTTATAGAGAGACGGCACCTCCAATCACACTTTGCTTGCACAAACACGAAGTCGAAGACACCAGCCTGAAGATGACGAGTGGGACCTCGTCAAAATGTTGCCATGATACTCTCAATCTTACATGGGAAAAGACCCAAATATGCCAAGACTTGCATACCTGTACCCATGAAAATCTACGAAAACATATATATATATATATATACACATACATACATACACACACATCTATGTGTATGTATATGTGTGTGTGGGTGTGTGTATGTATAAGCTAAACATTCCAAGTGTTTGACAAAGTTACTTTCATTTGTGCTAGATGGTATTTAAACTATAGAAAAACCAACAAAGTGCTATTATGTACAATGACTTTTATGTGGTATTTTTTCTCCTCCTTTATTGTAAATCTGTATTAGAACCAGAACAGCATTAAACGAGCCTTTTATACTTTAAATATTCAAGAGTTTTGTATTCAAAATTTCTTCCACTGCTGTCAAACTGGAGTGCCTGAAGGCAAGGTAAGATCAAGTTAGGTTCTCAAAGGTAGAATTAAATTTTATCAAGGCATCCGTCATAATATGCATGTTGCTTAAAATGCAAATAAAAAAGCATAGAAATTCAAAGGCTACAGAATTTTCAGGTAGCATGCAAAGTCCAGGGGACCATTTCTATGGAATAGATTCATTTAATTTACATTTCTATCATTTTAATGAAAACACAGAACAAACAAGCAATCACAGATACATTTTAAACCCTCATTTTTCATTTGAATTTCTTCTTTTACACAATTACAGAGTAAGGAGAAAGAAAGGAAAGAGGAAAGAGGGAGAAAAGAGAAGGCATATTAGTAAGTCATTACCTCAGCCATTTTTGAAAGCTCAGTCCAATCATTCTTATTATAGCTGCACATGATGCTGGCAATGACAATCTGAAAAGATAAGTATGGAATTCAGTTGTCTAGATAATAAACTAAAGTTAGGAAAATCTGTTTGAAAATCTTCTGTCTCTATTGTTTAACTACAATTGCATTTTTCTGCTATGCATATCTATTGAAGAACAAGTCCTATTAAATTCAATTGATCTTAGTCTCAGGTAAATGTATAAAATGGATTACATCAAATCTCTTTTAATATGCATTTCTAAAATAATTTGAAGAAAGTACATGGAAGATACATGAGAAACTGTCAGAGATATAATTGAGAACTGAATGGACAATATACTCTTAAACTGACTACAGGTATTTTGAAATCTACATTAAAACAAATTGACAAATGGAAAACTTCAAATGTCTTTCAGTCCTATTGATTAAAACTTCATCCAATTAATAGAAACCTTGTGGGTACAATGTACATCTCAGGTACTGGATATATGGAATAGCTCTTAGATATAATGCATAGCTGTGATATAAGTGTGTCAAATAACAACTGTGAACAAATATGAGATTCCTAGAAGAATGTAGTAACCCTAACATGCAAGAAATATATTGACAACAATATATCCAGTGCCGTGACTTGACAGGTAATAAGATTAACTCTGATAGAAAGCAGCTGCTCTACCAGTAGCACCTACAAGTGGAAGCATGTAGGCTAGAACAGCTGTGGCAGATATATATTGGCAATGATAAAATATATCAATACAAAAAAATAAACATGGATGCAGAAGACAATGGAAAATCATTGCACTGTAGTTTCCCATGAAAAGTCACTAGTGGGTAAAAACAATTACCACTATAACAGAAAAACTAGAGAATTGATTGCCTCCAAGCTTTGAGAGACAATTTTAAATAAGTAAGAATATCCTCATAGGTGAAATCTCTGCAAGCCAGATTCATTGTGTGTGTGTGTGTGTGTGTGTGTACAGCTGTGAGATTTCCACACTGAGATTAAGAAGTTTTGCATGTAAAAGTTTTGCACACAAAATCCTGGACTGGTTTCCTTCCTTCAGACAGTGAATAACCATTTGACCCCAATAGTAACATTAGTGTGTATGATTTATTTGCAATGTTTATTTGTAATATTAATAGACAATCTAATCAACTGAGTCTCTGGATGTTATACAACAAAGAAAAAGAACATAGGGCTACTCATCGCCCAGCTTCAATTTTTTTACACATTCCCATAATACCTGATAGTGTTTAGGTGCATTTGTACATGTACAGACATGCATTCAAACTGGAGAGCCAGGCAACCTAAACACCATTTTAGTATTAGCTTGTGGTGTTGGAAGATCTATCATTAACAGCTACTCAACTGTCCATTCAGCAATATACAATTCACCTTCATGTTAGAACTCTCAATATCTAGCCAACATATTGTGAATTCTTTTAAAATTATTATTTGTAGAGCAACATACATCATAGCACAGATAACAAACTACAGATAAGCAAACAGATAAATAAACACAGATAAGCAAACACCTAGAAGCAAAGTAATAACCAAAAGCCAACATGGGTTTGTCAAAAACAGATCATGCCAGACTAATCTTATTGCATTCTTTGACAAACTGACAAAACTAGTGGACCAGAGGAATGCAGTCAATATAGTTTACTTGGACTTCAGTAAGGTATTTGACAAAGTAGACCAACCTACCACTTGATAAAATAGAAAATGTGGGTTAGACAGCACCACCACAAGATGGATTTGTAACTAGCTGACCAACGACACTCAACGTGTAGTCCTCAATGGAACTGCATTTACATGGAGGGAGGTATGCAGTGGGATACCCCAGGGCTCTGTTTTAGGCCCAGTACTATTCAACATATTCATCAATGATTTGGACAAGGGGATAGATGGGGAATTCATCAAATTTTCAGATGACACCAAGCTAGCAGGAGTAGCCAACACTCCGGAAGATTGGCTTAAGATACAGAAGGATCTTGACAGACTTGAACATTGGGCGCTATCTAACAAAATTAAATTCAGTGCTGAAAATAGTAAGGCTCTACATTTAGGCAAGAAAAACAAAATGCACAGGTACAGTTTATGTATCTTATGAAAAGAAGGACTAGGGGTGACATGATAGCAGTGTTCCAATATCCCAGAGGTTGTCACAGAGAAGAGGGAATCAAACTATTCTCCAAAGTACTTGATGGCAGAACAAGAAGCAATGAGTGGAAATTAATGAAGGAGAGAAGCAACTTAGAACTGAGAAGAAATTTCCTGACAGTTAGAAAAATTAATCAGTGAAACAACTTGCTTCCAGAAATTGTAAATGCTCCAATACTGGAAGTTAAGAAGAGATTAGATAACCATTTGTCTGAAGTGGTGTAGGGTTTCCTGGCTAAGCAGGGGGTTGGACTAGAAGACCTCTAAGGTCCCTTCCAACTCTGTTATTCTACTCTACTCTAAACCAAGTGTGTGGGTGAGTGATCAATTTTATGCCTACAAATGTAGAATTCTACATCAGGAGACTCTGACACTTATGCCACATTAGACTGAAAATCTGGTGAAACTGTTGGGTAGCAAGAAAAACAGACGATTTTGATTAGAAATAAGATGAAGAAAATATGTATGCTGGCATCAGTGCTTTGAGACAATGGAATGTTAAAATAAAGAGATGGTGAAAAATTCCTTAGATTTTGGGATGCTTTCATTAATCAATTGTTTTAATTTATTAATTTATTATACTGACTTGCCAAGGATTCTTTTTTTCCCCCTTGAATCATCCTTTATTTTTCAGAAATATGTAATGTCATACTGTTCTCTGAAGTGTATAATCAAAGTAACTCTTTTTACCTAAAAAATCCCTTGCATGGATATGTGGCATATTTATTTTCCAAATGGCTGGATTCCAGACATTCCTATGTACTGTATAACTGCCCATGTGTAAACACTGCGGAAATAAATGAAGATTTGTCTTTGATTAATGTTTACTGCTATCCAATTCATTGAAAATTATTTTCTGCACTGATTAAAGAAGTAATGCATCTGAAGGAACCAGATTTACTCTTCAAAGTAAAATATGAGTCCCACATGCTTCTGCTATAATTTTCAGATGTTTTCTCTATGCAAAATTTTCATGTCCATGTTCTATTCATTAATCTATTGTTTGAATTTATATTTCTTGCAAATATTTGATAAAAGTTTTAAAAGTTGAGTTTGGGTATATTAGTTTTGTGTTTTTCAATCAGTTTGGACATTCTACAAAATACTTACTTTTCTCAGTAAACAAAGGGTTTATTTGGAGCCTCCACATGAGTAAAAGTAATGTAGTTGAGTATGACATAGCATTTTTAGTTTAGAAACATGACTAAGGTGCGAAGAGTTCTATTCACATTCCCTTCTACATGCTGTCTTTTGCATTCTTCTCTCCTGTTATAAGCAAATGCTTAGATGAGAGCAGCCTCTGTTCAGAATCTTATTTAAAATCTTGTTTCTTCTGCTTATTTTGTTTTGTGGTGGTGTTTTAGAAGGCGGCCTATATCCACCTACTTTCCAGCTAAACAACCTGTGATCCTGGCAGCACACTCTTGAAAAGAGATAAGCTTCTTGTCTCCTGAAAATAATTTTGTGGAGCCTCCAGGACTATGTACATTCTCTTTGCTGATAGGTATATAGAAAGATAGACAGACATGACAGGAATAAATCCTGCACACCTACTGTGCATTCGAAATAATAAGACAGAATTAAATTCAGATAAGCATAAGTATTGAAAAGGACACTAAATTAATCCTTCATCTTGGATATTTTTGTTGATGCATAAATGTTGCTCCTAAATCTATAGATGCTTATGCTTTTAAAAATCTCCCTCATACACATCTTAGGCTATCACAGAAGTACACAATTATGTCACAGTAAAACTGAATCTTCATATGATATAGAACAGGGGTGTCAAACTCACGTCATCATGGCAGCGTCACGTGACATATCGTGACTTTTTCCCCCTTCAGGCGAGGATATGACATATCCAGCCGGCAGGCCGTGAGTTTGGCATCCCTAATATATAGAATTTTTTTGTGGGGGAGGTTGCAGTAAGTTTTTAAGTATCCGACTGTTGCACCCCAGCATTTGTGAAAGGCACAGTAACTAATATATATTTCACCCACTACCCTCCCTTTGTTGGAACAAATTGTAATTTCACTGAAATGTACTATTAACTTTTATCTGACAGCAACAATAGCCCATGTCTTTATAGCTTCATAATAACTGAATGAGGGTTAGGCTGTGTTTTATCAAAATTATTTCAAAGATCTGATTTAAATCTTCCCTGTGGGAAAGTACTGATTGACAATTCTGTCCAAAAGTCTTTATTTTAAATGAGGGAATGCAAGAAGAAAAAGAAAAATGACTAATTGGATTACTGCCATATGTATGATTAGGAGTGGTTTAATCTTAACATAGCTTGACTGGAAATGTAATATTAGGCATTCTTTTTCATTTATTTTTAAAGAGATATTCAGAACTATTTATGCCATTTAAAGCCTCTTGATTGCACTTAAACAGGTTTAGATCCAAATTAGTCAATATCAAAAATCCATTTGAGTAAAAACAGGTTGGATTAAATGGTTTAGAGTGACTGCATTATAATTATTACAACATAAAACATTTTCAGATTCCCTTCCCTGCAATTATGCTGGTTAATGTGCTTTCTGAACTTAGTTGAATCTCCTAAAGTCCTTCAGTTACATTTTTAAATATGCTGATCTTCACAGTCTCTTCACACTGCCACCATACTAAGAATCAATATTTTAAGAATCTGGCTATATTTTGAGATAGAAACTCCTATTCTGAAAATGTAACACTGAATTAATATGTAACAGGAACATCTTAGACTCATTGCCTTTAGTTCTTTAAATATCTCACCTCTGTCATCTTGAACAGCTCATCAACTCCACTCATTTATGACATACTAACTCTTCTCCTTCATCTTGACCTGTGTACTATTCTGTCATATATTTGTCTTGCAATTCAATCTTTTTTCATTCTCTTTGATCAAACCATCTCAACATATTTCTTTTGTACTGACCATTCATTTTTTTATTCAGTCCACAGTCATTCAGCACCTGTTCAGTTTAGATCTTATCTCTTTTTCTTTTACCATATGTACTTTTTAAGACCTCCATACCCACTGCACTCAAATTATTTTTACTTTTCTCCTAAGATGCCCAATTCTCACTTCCATATAATGATGTGGACAGAAATCTTATACATGTATTCTTAGACACATTCATCTTCACCTCTAATAACAAATAGCAATAACCCTTAGACTTATATATCACTTCACAATGCTTTTACAGCCCTCTCTAAGCAGTTTACAGAGTCAGCCTATTGCCCCCAACAATCTGGGTCACTCCTCACAACAGATCTTTCTAGAAGAACGTTTTACTTGTGTATATATTGAACATTTATAGTGTACATTTCAGTTCTATTCTTTCTTGTATCATTGTCATTTCCATACAATATTCCACTTTTCTTTATTCCAGTTTCATTCCAGCTACTTTCATTAGTTATTTATACATGCATTCACCTTCTTGGAAATTTCTTTCTCTTCTCCCAGTACTAAAATCCTGTATTTACAGCAAAATTACCCTGCATTTTCTCTCTTTTAATCTTAACTGTTCCTTGATCTCTTTGACTACATTTTTGTATCCATCTTTTTCTCTCTATATATAATATATGAATATTTTCCTCTCACCCTCATTCTTTTGCATGCATTTCCCTCTCATTCTCCATTTTTATAATGTCTAAATAGTAGCTTAATCCCACATACTGATTATGATCAGGGGTGAAATCCAGCAGGTTCTGACAAGTTCTGGAGAACCGGTAGCAGAAAGTTTTTAGTAGTTTGGAGAACCAGCAAATACTATCTCTGGCTGGCCCCAGAGTGGGGTGGGAATGGAGATTTTGCAGTATCCTCCCCATGCCGTGCCCACTAAGCCACACCACGTCCACCACGTCACGCCCACAGAACCGGTTGTAATTTTTTTTTAATTCCAAGCAGTTTACACATCATCTTTCTTTATGTCCACTTATGTCTTCAAATACATTTTACCTTTTCTTTCCTTCTTCTATGGCCACTCTACTTATTTGTAAGATAGAAAATGTCTAGGTAAACTGAACAGCTTTAGTTGTACCTTTGTCATATGCATACTCCCTGCTAATGATAAAGAAAATACCAATCAGTTTGGGAATCTTTAGGTGAGTATACCATAAATATAACCTCAGCTCAGTTTCATCTCAAACAAGGCTCACACTTTTCTCTTCAAGCTAAGATCACTAAATCTAGAGACTAACATGCAAATCAGTACAGGTAGTATTGAGTTATGATCAACAACCATTGAAAGTTATGCCATCATTAAGCCACATGGTTACATTAGGTTTCACCTTATGACCATTTGGCTTAGTGATGGAGTTCACAATCCCAATTACTGTTGAAATCTGAGGAATACCTGTATGCCTCTCATGGCAATAATGCAAATTACTAGTCTTTTGCTATCCATGTACAAAGAGCTAATCCTTCTCAGGTTTTGCTTTTGCTTTTACAAACAATAGTGTGAGCAAAATGATTAATCACTGAATAGAATAGAATACAATTATTTATTGGCCAAGTATGATTGGACACACAAGGAACTTGTCTTGATGCATATGCTTTCGGTGTACACAAAAGAAAAGATACGTTTGTCAAGAATCATAAGGTACAACACTTAATGATAGTAATAGGGAAACAGTCAATATAAATCTTAAGGATACCAGCAACAAGGTTACAGTCATATTATGCATCTTATTCAACTTTGAAGACTACACACAAAAAAAGAATATGGATTTTGAAAACAATATCATTTTGTAAAATTCTATTTCTATCTGTAACTGTTCTTCAAGTAGCAGAAAACTGTATAAATACAATGGTAATTATTTCAAAAATAGGAAACTCATAGTTTATAATTAAGAAATATATATTTCAACATTGGGATTTCATTATTTCCATTAATTTTGCATTTATAAGATAAAAATAGCAGTTTCTGATTGAATTTATTTATTTATTATCAAATTTGGAGATCACCCATTTAAGTTATAGAGTGACTCAAAACAGATATCTCATTTCAACTTTGTGTGTTCCTATGACTTCAGTGGGGATTTAAAAAGATTAATGGAATTAATATTTTCTTCTCCTTACATTTTTAGAATATACATATAATTTAAAATTATACCTCCCTTATAAGATACTGTATAACCCATTATACTTTTCTTATATCTAAAAAACTGCTTTCTCCATGCAATAAAGTTAGGAAAAATATTTAAGAAAGATAATTCAGTGGGGTTTTTATCTTTCTCTTCTGATAAATCTATAAACTATTATTTTATCTGACCTGTTCAATAATTAATTCTCTGGCAGATAAGGGAACATGATCTATCTATTCCACCCATCAGACAAATGTGATACATCTTAAACTATAAGGGAACTGCAACATAAATATAGCATTTGTACAGGATATGAGAAGCCAAATCCAATCCATATAAATCTAACTGTAAAGCTAATCCTTCCTCATCTTGCTCATTACTGTACGATATGGTGTCTATTTATGTATCCAATACAAATATAACACCCACTAACCAACTTCTAACGTTATTAAAGGCAAAGAGAGAGAGATGGATAGATAAATTATTGACACTTATTACTATAGGCAAAGTGTTATTGAAACTGATAGCATAAAGACCGATCAAATAATATCTCAAACTCAAGGAATTCTTCATTAATATTGAAGTCCTAATAGAAAGAATCCGTAGGAACTTAACATCACATGTCTTCAAATATGTGACTGTCATTTTTACAAATATGTTACTATATAGACATTTGAAAATCAGTTGAGCTTACATAAGGGTAACCTAAAAAATACGTTAGCGAGTTTACTCAGGACTTTGTGGTCAATTGCATTCATGGTAAGATTTACATTAAGTATGCTATAGCAGTCTGTTAATTGATTTCATTACTTTCTATTTCTTAGTAAGTCAAGATGTATTCCAGATTCCCCTTAGCCAGGGAAGACCCCTGAATATACCCCAGTTCATTTTTAGTCCATCACATATATTAAACACTGGACTGAGAATGCAGTATGCCATGCAAAATATGAAGGGATTATGTTGTTCTATCACAGGCCCATGCTTGTGATTTCTGCAGTGAAATCCAGAGCAAGACTTGATGGATTAATGGGCAGGTGAAAAGAATGTTGGTCAATGGGATGAACGACATACCATCATAAAGATCCCTGCCCCATCTTTGTAGGTCAACACCAGGAACAAAGTCCTTTCAGCCAGGTTTCCTGTAAGACTGATAGAATCCCAAGCTACCTATTTGTATGGTCCTCTCAGCTGTCTTGGTGCAATATTCAGCATCCAGCTGGTCAGAAGTAAATCAGGTTTGACTCAGCTCCACTTCTCTCTCTCTCTCTCTCTCTCTCTCTCTCTCTCTCTCTCTCTCTGTTGTGGCCTGTTGGCAGCTGGCAGCAGAGTCAGACAGTGAGGAGGTTGGGGAGGAACATGGGCCAGTCCTGGGGGCTGGGGAATGTTCGGATGAGGGCTCTGTGTCAGAGGCAGAGAGGGAGATAGCAGTGAGGCAGAGGAACAGCTGAAGCCCGTTCCCAGTGTGCGCATTTGCAGAGCTGCCAGAAGACAAGAACAACTCAGAAAACAGGGTCAATTTGGGAGTAAGGCCACACTTTGAAGATGATTGGCCCCTCCCAAAAGAGAAGCGAATGGGGAGGGGGCTTTTTCAGGAAACAATTCGTTCATTCGGTAGTTTCAAGAGTGGAAAGTTCTGTTCGTGACTCTAAGAGACTCTGTGCCAAGTTTTGCATTACTCTGCAGTTGGAAACAAGTTACATGGCAGCTTGTCAAATGAGATAAGGTGTATTGAGAAATATTCCTTTGAAAAACTGTTTAGACAAACCTTGCTGACTGTGAATGAAAGTAATTCACAGTTGTGTAAATAAAAGAAGTTTTGCTGGGACCAATTCCTGCTTCCTGCTTTTTAAGGGAGCCTAGGTCAGAACAATTTGGTTGTAAAATTTACTGGTCATCCCTCTTATCATGGTGTATCTCGTTAATTACAGAAACTATGGAACTATTATTCTTGGTTGCTTAGCATCAATTAACAACACCATGAAGTGAGTATGAACAGCAAGAAAAGCTACCATAGATTGATGGGCAGGTGTATGCACTGCTCAGAATGGGAGCAGGAAATATTTTTTCCATAATTTTCTGGCCCATTATATTTGCAAAAAAGAGCATAACACATTAGCAAAGATGATGTCAGCCCTGGAGGCCATCTTTTTTTTTGGATCTTCAGGGCTGCCACATTTAGTTTGTGGGAAACTGGGAGGGGGGGCGTTGTATGGAGTTGGTATAAGTATTTAGCCATAACAACATTCTTTTCTCTGGGAGTCAAGAATCTTCAGTCTGCATCTGGAGTGGTGTGACTGGGAGGCATCTCCAGTTGGGATGGGGGATTGATTGGACCATGTGATGGACGTGTGGGTGCAGGGAAAGGGACTTTGACTTTCCTTTGGTGGGGAAAACCCAAGAGCTTTCAGAATTGGGTTTTCCCAGATGTGCCAATATGACATCTTCTATAAAATGGAACTTTGAGGAACTACTGGCCTTGGTTGGAGGTGTTACTTGGAACACTGATAGATGACTTATCTCAAGTTTATCGTGATTCATGTCACTGCTTGTTATTATATAACCTTCCATATTATATAGGTATGGGTACCTATATAGGTACAGTATATTACTGTAAAGCACACATAATTCCTTAATAGCAAACATTGGTTCTAGGCATCAGAGTTTGCATTGGGTTTCTGATGATTGTGACAATCATCATTTAGAAAATAGATGTGAGCTACTTTTAAATCTGTATACGTGGAAATGTTTATAAATTATAAGTTATTTTGGGTGTGCTTATTATAGGAATAAATAAAAACATTATTTCTCTTAAAATTATAAATATTTAAATATAATCAGAAAATTCTTTTAAATAGAAAAAACATTTTTTAAAACCACACAGATACTGAAACTTGCCTTTTCCTATATTTTTGTCCTACAGACCTTTATAAATGTATTGTGATTTTTTTTCCTTCTTGAAATTTTGATTTGTCACTGGATTGAAATAAAAATAAGCTTCTTATTAAAACGCTCTTACAGCATCAAATCCCATGCAATAAGAGAGTTAACAGTTGTAAACCCTGTCATGCCTGTGAGAAGCAGAGGAATTATCTTGTTATCAATTTAATAATGGAGTATTGAAGTAAATGATGCCATCCACTGACACCAGTAACACTGTGCTCCCCTGGGAAATTCAAGTCTGTGGAAACTGTCAATCTAAATGGATATGGACATATTAAACAATGTACTTTCAGTCCATAAATCTATTCTTTCAATGCTGCCTTACTAAAAAAGATTCTGCATAGTGATAAAGACAAGTAATGTAGGATATCTTGACATTACTGACTTATAATCCTCTTCACTTTAAGATAGGACAATAAGAAATTCAGTACAAGGCCAGTATACAATTTAACCCTTTTTGCAGTAGGGCCAATATGTAGTTTAACTCTTGCTAGCCTTATTTTATTCATAACATGCATTAAAACTTAACATTTCACAAGAAAAACTGTATACAGGTAAATCTTTGTGAGCACTTATTCATCCCCTTATTGTTGGGATTTTTTAAAAATATAAATATACAATATAACCTCAAAAAGAAGCAAAAAAAAATTAATAATAGAAAAATCAAGTTTTCAAGATATTTGCAAGCACTTTAAAATGACAAAAAAATCAAACCGACATTGATATAAATTTGCATATTAGAATATCTGACATCATTTTGAAAGATGGAATCAGTGTTAAAATAGATTCAAATTACTGTATATTAATTGACAACTAAATCCACTATAATTGAATTTATAAATTAGAAACCAAGAACAAATTTTATTAAATTCTGTCTGGTCTAAAAAAAATTAATGAATTCAGCAACTCAGGAAATAAGAGAAAAAACCTTAATGTTATAACTTGTAAAAATTAAATCTAAATATTTGGTTTAAACATTTTAAAAACCAAAATAATCTAAATTCTCTATTTAGAACACTGATATGGTTTTCTGGTTTTCTAACTTGAACATGTTTCTCGACAGGTACAAAATCATGAAAAAAAAAAGACAAAAGAAAATAACACATATCAATAAAGAAAACTAAAACAATTAAATGACAATTAATTAGGGCAAAAATTTAATCTATTTTACAACTGAGAATCCAGGTGCTCAATGAAAGAGTTATACCTTAAATGCCTAGGGTGAGATACAAAAGAATTTAAAAGAAAAGAAAAGAAAAGAAAAGAAAAATAAAAAAAATACATATAAGCTATTGTGAGAGAAGGAAAATTAAGTCTGAATTGCTAAAATCATATAGGCCTCAGATATAATAGTAGGCCTCAAGTGAAATAATATATATCAATGCTTCAGATAGAATGATTTCCTAAGGATAACGAAATATTTGTAATCTGCTGTGCTAGTGCAATACTGCAATATGAATCTACAAAGTGGACAGTTCAGAAGCTATTTTTAACAAGGAACATTGAAGATGTTAAGAAAGAAGGAAATGAAAGTTGCAGATGGTAAGATGGTAAGATGTAAGATGGTAAGATGGTAAGATGTAAGATGGTAAAGTTTCAGATGTATTCACATATATGTGGCAATTAACGGTCAGTATGAGAGTACAAGGAAGTAACTCAAGTAAAATTCCATTCATTGAAGGGCTGTCAGAGGAAAAGTATAAAAGAAAAAGATAGGTCTTAGATTGGGGCCACTGGCTGTAGTTATTCCTTGTTGGACCTAGCTATTGTCTCTTGATCTCATTGCAATGGGTTGTTGATGTAAGTAATGTTATGATGGCTATTCATGTTTCAAATTGCTCATGAAATAGATATCTGAATCTTAAAGTAAGAATTGTTTACTTGTATCACTGTCTCTTCTTTCTTTATTAGGATATTTTTATGACACGATCTATAAAATAATCTTTTAAAAAAAGGCTAAACGTTTCCTTGTAAGTTCTTCTTCATAAAGATAGATGTTTTATATAGAAGGAAGAAGTGAACAATCTCAATTATTTTTTTTTCTTCTTCAAATCCATACTATGAATAAAGTCCCACCAGGAGTTAAATATAATAAGCATATTCTATTTCTGAAAGCTGCCAGAAGCTCCTTTGGACGATTCAGAATTACTGTATTTAAATTTAAGGGGAAAACCTCCCTGCAATTTCAAAGAGTCATCAGACTTTTCTCATATAATTTTGTTTTATTATAATTTGGGGTATGCATTGAAGCAACTTGTTTTTCTTTGTTCAATTTGGAATCATAATATTACAATTTGGAGAGAGGGGCAGAATGACTTAGTCATTTTTTTTTTGCACTTTACGCGGCTTGTCCAGATTAAGAGGTAACAGGCATTTGTTATCATTGTTTATTTTTAATAAAGCAAATATCCTTCTAGCAGGCAAATAATCTCAAAAAGCAACATTTCTAAATACAAGCACACTGGCACTTGTTTACAGTGGGATGAGGACATAGAAAGGTATAGGCAAAATCACAAAGGGATATAGAGATATTTCACTGAAGTGCAAGAAATGAGGAAGCTAATCATCCTGCAGTGCTATAATTCTTCTTGTGCTGTATATCCCAGGAATGCCAAACTAAAAGAGAGTAAAGGATGCTGATTATAACTGAGTTTAAGATTAGATCCAGAGCTATCCCTCTACCCACCCTGGTCCCATCAATAGCAATGGTTAATTTTTTTTTAAAATGCTATGTTCCACTGGAATGGAATACTGCTTCCATTGGAATGAAAAGACCCAGTTGTGGATTATGATAGAATAATGGAATAACAGAGAAAAGAAGGGACATTGGAGGTCTTTTAGGTCAACCCCCGACTCAAGCAGGAAACACTATACCATTTCAAAAAAATATTTTCTTAAAAACCTCCAGTCTTGGAGCACACAGAACTTTGGGAGGCAAGTAGTTCCACTGTTGAATAGTTCTAACTGTCAGGAAATTTCTCCTTAGTTCTAGGTTGGTTCTCTCCTTGATGAGGTTCCATCTATTGCTTCTTGTCCTGTCTTCAGGTGCTTTGGAGAGTAATTGACCCCCTCTTCTTTGTGGCAGCCCCTTAGATATTGGAAGACTGCTATCATATCACTTCTAGTCCTTCTTTTCATTAAACTACACATACCCAATTTCTTCAACGGTTCTTGGTATGTTTTAGTCTCCAGTCCTACATTATTAGCCTACATTATGATGTAACCTGACCACTTGGATGAAGAGGCACAAAATCCAGGTATCTGCATCAAGGTTTTCCACCTTCTCTTTGTAGAAAAGCAACATAAATAAAAATGGGTGTGACTCTTCCTGATAACACATTTACAAATCAAGATGAGTATGATGGGCAGGTTTCATTATGGTCATAAGTTGAGGATTACCTGTGTACTATTATTATGTACAAATAAAGAAGTGTTCTTACATAACACTGTTTCTATTCACATATATTAAAATACACTATAGATTAATATATGCTTTCATAAATAAGGACTGTGCAATGTTCCAGATACAAAGGCAACACCGGTATTCTTCAATTTATGATTAGTTGCTTAATAACTGAAGTTACAATGGACTAAAAAAAAGTTACTTATGATATATCCTCAAAGTTATAACTGCTGCACCAGACCTGAGGTCATATGATCATATTTTGGGTGCTTGGGAAGTGGCTCACATGGTATCCTTTTCTGACTCCCCCCTCCCAATTTTCCAGCAAAATTATCCACTGGATAATCTGCATTTTAAAAATGGTTGTAAAATTCACACGGTGCCTTGATTTACAACCTGGACTCAATTGTGATTGTAAATCGAGGGCTGCCCATAAAGTGCTATAAGATGCTTCACAGCATGCAGGAATTCAAACATAGCAACTCCTTAAGGCAACAATCTTTTCCTGGGATTGTGTGACTATCATCTATAGCTGCAGGACGATCCTAGCATAGGATGTGTTTGGCTTAAGGACCTGCAGAGTCGTAACTAGTAGGAATTCCAGAGCCTTTCAACATGAAGCACTGCAGTCTTAACTAATTTTGTAACTAATCTTGTAGAATTACATAAAACGTGTAAGATGATGGTGAGGCGAATACCCAGAATTCTGTTCTTAAAATAAGGCAGGACCTCCAACACTCACACCTGATTATCATCCCATTGACTGAAACACCTACTCTAAATGTCCCTTTCAAATGAATTGATAATCCTAGAGGTTCACATATTTTTCCATATATAGATATGCACCTTTGGATCATTTGAAAATCTTTGAAAGCCTAGTGCTGTCCCACTTGAAAACCATCACAGATCTGCTGTTAGACCCCTGGCAATTTGCATACCGAGCAAATAGATCAACTGATTATGCTGTTAATATGGCTCTGCACTACATCCTACAACATCTTGAATCTCCAAAAACCTACACAAGGGTCCTCTCTGTAGACTTTAGTTCAGCATTCAATACCATCATGTCAGACCTCTTCTAACTAAGTTAAACTAGCTACAGGTTCCTGAAAACACTTGTAAGGGGATCATAAGCTTCTTAACAAACAGGAAGCAGCATGTGAAGCTAAGCAGAATCACATCAGCTACCTGTACAATTAGCACAGGGGCCTCCCAAGTGCCCTCCCCACTTCTCTTCTCTCTGTATACCAATGACTGCATCTTTAATGATCCATCTGTTAAACTACTGAAGTTCACAGATGACATAACAGTGATCGGTCTCATTTGAGACAATGATGAATATAGACGGGAGGTTGAACAACTAGCCTCATGGTGCGACCGGAACAATCTGGAACTGAACACACTCAAACCCGTAGAAATGGTGGTAGACTTTAGGAGAAACCCTTCCACCACCTCTCACAATACTAGACAACACAGTATCAATAGTAGAGACCTTCAAATTTCTAGGTTCTATCATATCGCAAGATCTAAAATGGACAGCTAATATCAAAAACATCATCAAAAAAGCATAACAAAGAATGTTCTTTCTGTGCCAACTCAGAAAGCTCAAAGTGCCCAAGGAGCTGCTGATACAGTTCTACAGAGGAATTATTGAGTGTGTCATCAGCCCCTCTATAACTGTCTGGTTTGGCTCTGCAACCTAACAAGACAGACACAGACTTCAGAGGATAATTAGAACTGCAGAAAAAACAATTGCTACCAACCTGCCTTCCATTGAGAACCTGTATATTGCATGAGTCAAAAAGAGGGCGGTGAAAATATTTACAGACCCCTCACATCCTGGACATAAACTGTTTCAACTCCTACCCTCAGAACGACGCTATAGAGCACTGCATACCAGAACAATTAGACCCAAGAACATTTTTTTCCCGAACACCATCACTCTGCTAAACAAATAATTCCCTCAACACTCTCAAACTATTTACTAAGTCTGCACTACTATTAACCTTCTCTACCCATCTCCTTCCACTTATGACTGTATGACTGTAACTTTGTTGCTTGGATCTTACGATTTATATTGATATTGTTTTCTGATTGCTTATTTGTACCCTAAGACTATCATTAAGTGTTGTACCTTATGATTCCTGATTAACATATCTTTTCTTCTATGTACACTGAGAACATATGCACCAAGGCAAATTCCTTGTGTGTCCACTCACACTTGACTAATAAAAAATTCTATTCTATTCTATTCTATTCTATTCTATTCTATTCTATTCTATTCTATTCTATTCTATTCTATTCTATTCTATTCTATTCTATTCTATTCTCGTCAATAAATAAATGAACAAGTAAATATTTTGACTCATTATTTAATTGGATTCTTTTTATATAATTTTAGGAGTTATCGTGTTTTTAGGTCATACTTCTGCAGAAATACTGAAGGTGCAAAGGGGTTCACAAACTTTAAAACACCACAGAATGTACAGAGTACACAGGATAACTTGGAAGGGACCTTGGAGGTCTTCTAGTCCAACCCCCTGCTCAAGCAGAAAATCCTATATCATTTCAGACAAACGGTTGCCCAGTCTTCTCTTAAAAACCTCCAGTATTGGAGGATCCACAACTTTTGCAGGCAAGTTGTTCCACGTATGTTTATTTTATAGAAAACTGCATAGAAGTGTTTATATTATGGAAAGAATCATATAAATATTTGCATATAAAAATAAAAAAAGGTTTTCTGTAAAAAAAAGTGTATATTTGACAGAAAGGACTTATTACTGAGTTCAAACAAAGTGAAACAGACCCAACTGAGATCTATTTCTACATCACACACTATATCCCTCAAGTCACCACTACCTCTAACTTTAAAGAAACTGAAATTAATATATTGGCAAGAAGCAAATGAAAGAAGATGGAAATGTAAAATCTGGAAATTTGTGTTTGGTCTGCTAAGTGAAGGTTGAAGAAGGTTGTGTTTTAACTTAAACGTGCAAACTTTGCTATTTCATATTACTATACTTTTAGGTCCAAATATTGCTAGATAAAGAATGGAAAGGAAAAAAGATACTGTAAGAAGTTAAAAGGGAAAAATGGTATCATTGTGACAATAACTTTGAAAACATTTGCAGTTAGCCATCATCATTCAATAAACTACTGTGTTTCCCCAAAAATAAGACCCTGTCTTATATTTATTTGAACCCTGAAATAAGCACTTGGCCTTATTTTTGGGGAGGTCTTATTATTTCGGGGCACATGGAGCAAGATGGGGTTCCCCTTGCCATCTTACCTGATTTCCAGATCTGCATTTAAATATTTTCTTATTTTCAGGGGCAGGTTTATTTTAGTGCAAGCGCTCAAAAGCCTGATTGGGCTTATTACCAGGGGAGGGCTTATTTTCAGGGAAACAGGGTAATAAGAAATTCTAATGGGTTCCTGCTATTAATTGCCAGACACAACTAGTTTTTCCAATTTTTAAAAAAGAAAGAGTTTACTTTTTAAAGATATTGCCTTGTTATGTTGGGAGCAGAAGAGGTCGAGAAACAATAAAAAAACTAATAGAAAGTGCTTATATCTAGTTTTACAATATTTCAAACATATAAACTTTAACCTGCAGCAAAATCTTAACAACAGGGTACTGACATCTCATTGATTCTTAACACATGAGTTGAAACGTTAGATAGGGAAATGGAAAAACAATCCCATGGGTTTTACTCCTGGACTACAGAGTTTTCCAGCATTTTAATGTTAAAATAAGGCAGATCACCTAAAAAAATTCCCCAAAGTCTTACCATTTAAACTTATGATTGCTTTAATTCATTCCATTTCAAGTATTGCTATAGATTTGTAAACAGCTCAGAAAGTTTATAGGTAAATCTGGAGAATTACAGGCATGTGTTCATTGTAGTCCTGCACTGTTTGTTCCTAATATTTTACCATTCTTTGACCTTTCACAGGGAGACAGGAACATCAGACTTGGCCAATGGTATTGTCTATGAAGGGAGCAAAGGGCATAAATATCAGAAAAAAATGGGCAGTATAGCATTCTTACAAGTGTTTCCACAAATCTCTCCACACATAAACTTAGCCCTGGCCTCTTTGCTCACACATCTGCAGGCTTTTAAAATGTATTTCAAAATTCAAGAACTTGCCTAAATTCAAGTTCTAATATAATCAGATGGGAAATAACAACTAACTTCATTTTTTTTTTGGCCTGAGGCAGGATATGGACAGTTATTTTTTCACTTTGAGGCAACAAATAGAGTAGATGGTCATAACTATATTTCCACAGGAAATGTGTATTTCCAGAATATTCCTACTTGTTAGAATAGCATAAATGTTTTCTTCCTTTTGACCAACCTCACAGGCCAATACATCAGAACTAAATACTGATATCCCCTACTGCCTTGACCAAAGGGTGCACTTAAATTAAGTTCAACATCAGGAACTCCTGTAATATAAATATATAAATCAGAATGTATCAGATCTAAATACTCATATATTCTGGGGATTGTAGTCACATTGCCAAGTTTGAGAAACAATGGAATTGTGTGGAATAGTATTATGGTGTTTCCAGAAAAACACCATAATACTATTACTCAAGAATAGGTAAAAATAGTTGACTATTAGGGGTCCAGTCAGCTGATGAGTTCTGTCCCATTGCTCTAGTTATCAAAACATGTATCCATCATAGACACAGTAAAGGAGAATGTCTGATGAAGTTTTTGTTAGAGGAATCGGACAACTCACTGCACACTGCAGCCAATTCGCTCTGGCCAACTCACCATGCACAATTCACCACAGCCAATACGCTGTGGGACAACTTGCCATGGCTAATTCGCCACCGAACAATTTGCTGCAGGATAATTCAACATGTCAATTTAATCATTTAAAATAATTAAGAAATCATTTTAATTTTTGTCATTCACATTTCATGTTGTCTAACCCTAACCCTTCTTTGGCATCCTTTCTTTAATGATTCTACTCAACTATTCAATATTGATGTAACTCTTGTCCTGTGGCAAGTTGGGCCATGGTGAGTTGATCACAGAGAGTTGTCATAGACCTTTCCCCAGAGCTGATGATATTTCATGGGAGGGGAAGTGTCAGGCACAAAGGTTCATGGCCATATGTTAAGTTTTAGCACAAAAAACTTATTTAAACCTATACACAAGAATCCAATAAACTAATGGTCAGCACTAAATTGGTACTAGATAATGATCAACAGAATTCAAGGAGGGATGGAATTGGACCTCTTGTGGCAACACAAGGATTCTAAACTGATGACGTATTTAATTCCGCCCCAAAACTCTACCTGCTTTTTATTCTTCTCTTTCTAACTTGTCTTATATTAGAACTGAGAATAGCTCCAGTAATTATTAAGACACAATAGAGGTAAACAATACCTTTCTGATGCCTCAAAACCAGGAAGAAAACATTTCAACAGAATGAGGAAGAAGGGTCTCTTCTTAATCGTCTTTCTGTCCCTCCCGACTAGTCTCTCAGATCTTCTTAGCAGAATTGTGACCAAAAAAATAACAGGAAGTCCACCACTTGGACCAATTTCTGCAACTCATTTGTACTTAGTAGCTACTTTATGTCATATCAAAACTACCTACCCGCACCTACCCAGCCTACCCGCATCCAGGATCTTTCATATGCCAAACAGATATCTTACATTGTTTATCTCAACTTCTAAGTCTGTCACTCTTATTTCAGGATATTCCGTATGTCATTATCTCAAGAGCATTGGCAGCCTGAATTTTATTTTTGGTCATATAGTTAGCAGTTTAGTCTGTCACAGACATATTTTAAAGTACAGCTTAAGCTACAAACTATAGCAGCACTAGGTTTTGGCCTGAAGAAGTTGGTGCTGTGATTTTAAAATAGGCATTACTAGATCAATAGGTTCCTGCAACTAATATCAAAATGGGCAAATGATAGTAGGAGGATTCAGTACAGTTTGTATGAGACTATAAAAACAGTAGAGAAAACAAGATCTGAATCATAGAGCTGAAGGGACCTTGAAAGTCTTCTAGTCCAACCTCTGCCCAAGGCAGGAATCCTTATATTATTTCAGACAAATGGTTCTTCAATCTTTTCTTAAAAACCTCCAGCACCCACAATTCTGAGAGGCAAGTTGTTCCACTGATTAATTGTTCTTACTGTCATTCCTCCTTATTTCTAGATTGAATTTCCCTCTGACTAGCTTCTACCTATTGCTTCTTGTTCTGCCCTCAGGTGCTATGAAGAATAAATCAACACCCTCTTCCCTGTATTGGAAAACTGCTATTGGAAAACTGCTATCATGTCTCTCCTGAGCTTTTCTTCATTAGGCTAAACTTATCTAGTTCATTACAGTATTTAGCACCCATATCATCTTTGTTCTTCTTCTCTGCACTCTTTCTAGAGTCTCAGCATCTTTTTTGAATCATGGCAACCAGAACTAGATGCCGTATTCTAAGTGTGGTCTCACCAGTGCAGTCTAAAGCAGTACTACCACTTTCCATGCTCTTGATGCTATCTAAGTGAATATATGGTGTCATTCCCAGTAGGCTACCTTATGCCACGATAAAGTGGAATTCTTCTGAATTCTGGCTTATCAGGATCAAACAAGCATGCAGGTGCATCCTGCCTAAACTCGGTATGAAAAATGCTGGAGTGTAATATATAATTATAATTTGCTAGAGTAGTGGCTACATTGCCACAGCACATCTGTTATTTATTCTTGCAGGTGTGCTTTGTTGCCTTCTATTGCATTTCATAACATATAGCATATATAACACTTTAGGAGGAAAACAATTTAATATTCTAAAATAGGAACATAGATACTTTTTATGTAGTCAGACCATTCATTTATCTTGCCAGTAATATCTACACCAGGGGTGTCAAACTTGATTTCATTGAGGGCCGCATCAGGGTTGTGTTTGACCTCAGAGGGCCAGGGTGGGTGGGGCCAGGGTAGGCATGGCCAGCTTGACGTCACTGATGTTGGGGTGCTTGTCATGTCCGAGTCTTCTGCCAGTGGAAACGGGCCCCCGAGGTCCGTTTTTGGCTGTGACAGCCTCCTGCAACCCTCTGCCAGTGAAAATGGAGCTTAAGAGGGCCACCTGCAGCCCTTTTCTCTGAGCTCCATTTTCTCTGGCAGAGGCACCAGAGCCAGTCTTTTGCTGTTTCCAGGGCAGCTCCGCAGGCCAGATATAAGCACCCCACGGGCCGGATCTGGCCCCCGGGCCTTGAGTTTGACACCTTTGATCTACACGGATTGGTTTTCTCCATTTCTCCATTCCTACCAGGAGAGGCTGGACGAATTAGAATCCTTCCTTTAAACGCTACCCTTCTTTTTCAGTTAGTAAATTTTGGATCAAGAAACTATGTGAATAAAATCCTCAACTATTTAAGTCTAAGCATGAATAAAACAAAAAGTTTACCATACATAATTAAGGTGACTTAATCTCAAAAAAGTATAAAACAGAGCCCCATAATTTCATCAATATTGTTATATTCCTTACATCTTATCCAATTTGTAGGGAGACTTAACCATTGAATTACTTTTATGACTTGCCTTGTGTCTATCAAAAGATATGTTTTGGAGAAGCTGCTACTATATTATCAGGCCACCACTTCTGTTTCAATACATTATACCTTCAGACAGAGTTGGTGAGACATAAGATCATGAGTGGACTGGTTTTATTTAATACATCTGTCATTTAAAAAAAGAGATTTTATGATAAGACTTGAGACTCAAGGAAACGTTTAATAGCTTTAAGTATAAAATCCTAAAATGACATTTTGCTATATAACATAAACATTTAACACAATTTCTATTTCATGAAATTAAAATTGCATGCCTTATATGCACTAAGGGTATTAGGGAAAGTGTTTCCATAGTCCATAACATTGTTTTCTTGAGTATTAAAAAAAAGTTAATGTTTTGCTATCCAACTGAATTTAACTTTCAGCTGTTTTGTTTGAATCCAAATATGTGTCTCTCTGAGACAACTATAAACATTAAATATAACTCAACCTGAGTCAGGTTGACTCAGCCTTCCATCCTTCCGAGGTGGGTAAAATGAGGACCCAGATCGTTGGGGGCAATATTCTGACTCTGTAAACTGCTTAGAGAGAGCTGTAAAGCACTGTGAAGCGGTATATAAGTCTAAGTGATATTGTTATAACAGAAGTATTTGACTTAATTTAAGCAGGAATGGGTAAACCATGAACTTATTTCTAAAGTGCTTAAAAGGTATACATTTTGTTTAAATTGAACAAATTCTGCAGCACTACTAATTCTGCCATTTCTACTTTACATGACTCTTTGGTCTTAACTTAAAGAAATCAGTACACTTTTAACTGTTACTGTGTCACAGTGTCACTCCAGAGCTAGCAGAAAAGAAAAGAAGAGGAAACAGTCCATAGATACTCTGGATCCAATTTAAAAGTCCGGATGTAAATTCTATTATTTTACTAAAACAAGTCTAGAAAAATAGCCTAACACATTCAAACCATTGCTGACCTATATATTGTAATGTTTGCTGATTATATCAAACATTCTGCTAGACATAAAAAACCGACAGCATTTATAAGTTATTTTCTTGCTCTATTAATTATAATAAATATTTTTTGTGAAGGGATACATACATACATACATACATACAGTGGGGCAAAAAAGTATTTAGTCAGCCACCAATAGTGCAAGTTCTCCCACTTAAAAAGATGGGAGAGGACTGTAATTGACATCATAGGTAGGCCTCAACTATGAGACAAAATGAGAAAAAAAATCCAGACAATCACACACAATCACTGCTCTAGAGGAGATCTACATGGAGGAATGGGCCAACATACCAGCAACAGTGTGTGCCAACCTTGTGAAAACTAAAGAAAACATTTGACCTCTGTCATTGCCAACAAAAGATATATAACTAAGTATTGAGATGAACTTTTGATATTGACCAAATACTTATTTTCCACCATAATTTGCAAATAAATTCTTTCCAAATCAGACAATGTGATTCTCTGGATTTGTTTTCTCATTTTGTCTCTCATAGTTGAGGTCTATCTATGATGACAATTACAGGCCTCTCTCATCTTTTTAAGTGGGAGAACTTGCACAATTGGTGGCTGACTAAATACTTTTTTGCCCCACTGTACATACATACATACCAGTGGTGGGTTTCACTACCGGTTTGTTTGCGCATGCACGCACCACTTCTGCACATGCACAGAGCGTATTTGATGACATCCGGGCGGATGGGCGGAGCCTCCCGCCACCGCTGCTACCGATTCACCCAAACCAGGGAGAACCGGTAGCAACCCACCACTGATACATACATACATGCACATACATACAATACATCTGGTTTAGGAATCACAAGCTATGTGCTTCCACATATTAGCTAAATGTTTGTGCTTGGCTCTTCCAAATGGATCTGATAATGATTATGATTTTTCATGTGAACTGAAAAGAGTAGAAATGACAAAGATGAAGAAGTTGCTCCCTCCTATGGAAAAGTATTTTCTATAGGTTCTGTTTATCATGATTATTCATCTTAATTTCGTCCTTTGTATAGCAGAATTAACCAAAACAAGTAGCCATCAGAAAATCCTTTATCCACAAACAAATGCTTACAATCTTTTTGGACTGTTGCCTTCTGGCAGAAGATACAGAACAATTAAAACTCGGACCACATGTTTTCTGAATAGTTTTTATCCCAGAGCTATAATTGCACTCAACAATGAACTAAACGGCCACCATCAGTGAGCTGTTGGACAGCATTACTTGGTCTGTTGTGTGGATGTTTGGGTGGTTTGGGGTGAGGAATTTGTGGTGGGTGGGTGGGTGGTGTTTGGGGATTATTATGTGTGTTGGATCTGGTCTCTGAGTGTTAAGTGAATTTTGTTGTATGGATATACTGTGTATATACATACAATGACAATAAATTATTATTATTATTTTATTTTAAACCATCTGATTTATACCCAAATTGGTCATTTTAAGAAACAATCTGTTGGATAGAATGGCGTTAAAGGCAGAGCTATAATCCACAAATAACAATCTTACATATGTTCCCTGTTGTTCCAAATGATTCAATACAGTATGGGCAACAATAGATATAGCATCATCAGTTGATCTATTACACCTATATGCAAATTGGTATGGGTCCAAAGTAAATGGAAGAGTAGCCTTAATATAGTTCAGCACCAGTCTCTCAAAACATTTCATGACAACAGATGTTAAAGCTACTGATCTATAATCATTAAGAGATACAACTACTGTCTGCTTAGGGACTGGCATTATAACGGCTCCTCTCCCAGAAGAACTTCCTTCTTGGAGAGGAACCAAATAAGAATGATCAAGCAAGGAATATAGAAATTCAATTTGGAAACCATAAACCAGTATTATTAATAATTCTGGTTTATAAATAATCCAGGATTATTTAGCTAATCCTAAAACAGCCACAAAGAACTACAAAATTTTTCAGAGTATAAAATGCACCGGACTATAAGACGCACCTACCTTTTTTGGTGAGGAAAAGAAGAAAAAGAAATTTGCCTCTGCCTCTGAGCAATTTTGCCTCCTTGCAGCAAACAGCAAACAGCCTGCTTTACTTTCATTTTCGTTTTTAGCATAGCTTGATTAGCACAAGGAAAAAAAAAATCTGCTGCACCAATTTACCTCCTTGTAGCAAGCAGCAGAGCCCTGCACGAAACACCTGAGTGCAAATCAGCTGAGAGTTGGTAGGCCAATCTAATCAACTTGTGCTAATTAGGGTGTGCTGAAACTGAAAGGAGCTGTTTTTTCTTGCTGTTTGCTGCAAGGAGGTAACTGCTGGGAAGCAGAGGTCAAAGGGTGGGGGCCAATGGGTGGACAGGGCTACATTCGGTGTTTCATCCCCTTTTGGGGGGGGGGGAAGGTACATTTTATACTCCGAAAAATATGGCAATACACAATTTTGTTTTTCTCCCATTATTGTTAGGTGAACAAACCTTTACTTTAGCACTAACAAGATTTATATATTTTTTGTCTTGTGTTTTTTTTTCTTTTTAACTCTATATAACATTAATTCTTTACTTAAATTTTCTATAAACCAGTGAGAGCTGAGGGACAGGAAATTTATTTTGGATTAATGATGGGCTGTGAACATTTGATTGCCTAAGGCACAATCCATGAGTTGTAAACCTCAACAGGACTTTGATTCCTTGGAAATAAAAAAATAAATATACCTAGGTTGTCATTGTTGTTTTAAAATGAAATGAAATCGCGATGGAAAGAGATTTTTGCTTGACTGAGTCATTTTAATTCATTAAAAGTTTATACTGCTTATATTTTAGGGGAATGAATGTTCCATTTTTTTTTACAGAGTGAAACTGCATACTCATTTATTTAGAAGAAAGTCCCAAGGATGAAATGGACCATTTCAGAGCAAATGTGCATTACATTGTGCTGTTAATGTTCAGAATGATCTGTTAGGATGTAATCTTATATCCATATAATTGAAGCTATATGGATCCCACTGAACTCAATTGGCTTACTTCAGAACAGTCATGAATAAGCAAACAATAAGTAGAATGGAAGTCTGTATAGAAATAAAATTGTTGTTTTTAGCAAAATCAGTAGGATGGAAATGTATTCATGTTCTCATGACACAGGTGCACAAAAGACCACAGACACAACCACCATTTTTACATAATAGGTAATGCAATCATTTCAGGAGAAAAAAAAATACTGAGCTGTAATGTCGTACAGTTTCTTTCTTAGAAGCAGCTCTTCTTGTATTCTTTCATACAGGATTTTTCAGCACAGGCATTAGCCTAATTGTTAAGACCTTGTGATGTGAGTACTCAAGCTATTTCTAGCCATTAAGGATTTGTTTTTCCCAATAATCAAAAGATTATTCATTCAATTCATTTTCTGGAAGAAGCCTGGCAGAATGTTTCAGAAATGGCTTTAATTTTCTCCTTTTTTACACCTTGAGGCAATGTGTTTCAAGATGTGCTTATAGTCGTCATAAAACTGTGAAATGTGTTCCCATCCAACAGGACCAATGTCTTGTGCTCTAAGTAAATAGTACTTTACACTGAAAATACAAATCTCCAATATGCCTTACTGTTCTTTTTATAAAAGAGATCTTTGAACATAAACAGAAGACTCAGAAGACTGCAGTCTTGCAACTTGAGGTAAACCCACTGGAACTTTGTGGAATGAAATTCTTGAACCAATTCCCTTCTTTTCTTTCTCTCAAGACCTTAACACACATATATATTATTTCCTGAGGAAAAAAAAAAATTATGGCATGTTTTACCTTTTCCTCTAGCAGTTTGTGCACTATGAGAAAGAATGGTCACTTTCTAAGAGGTCAAAACATAATGCTTCCGATCTATAACATGTAGTAAGTATATCGTCCAAATAAATATATCATAATTGAGTCATAAATTGGCTTGTTCCTATAAAGTAAACTTCAGAAAAGTAGTATGTAATATTTCTAATTTATAATAGCATAACTTCAGGAATCTAAACATATACTGGTTCACTTGCTGTTTTGTGACTGTGCACACACTCACTCCCAATTGCAAAGTTCTGTTCATACATGTAACATACAATCTAAGTTATATTGCATCTGTATGTCTGCTTAAAAAGTAGTTCTTGTAATATGGGCTAGTTGATTTGTTTAGAACAAGATTATTTGAACGACTGCATTTTTTACAGTTGATATTTCCTGAAACAATAGTCAAAGTATTTAGTTGTCAAATAGCATTAATATACAGCATTTTAGTCAGAGAAGTGTTTGGCTAAGAAAATTCCTAATTCTAAGATGGTTTTTTTCAAATGCTCTAACTATGCCATGAAATATACTTTCTAGTACTGAATTAAAGTCACAAGGTGCTTATATACATCGATGGAAATTTTACACTTACTTTCAGTCATTCAGTGCTGCCATATTTACCTGGAAGCTACATTAGGATATGATGGGAAAACACCTGATCTTGCAGTTTTATGTGAAAACAAATTAATAAGTCTTTTAAAGTGTCATTTATCTCTTAGTTTTGTCTGTAAAATGTATTTAGGCACAAGAGGTTCCTTTCTCCATTCTCTTTCTTAATTGCTTCTTTGGCTCAGTCTGCCCTGATCTGAATTCCTCTGAATTTTTTTCATTAAGAGAGAATGTTTCCCCCATGAAAACATAAGCATGTGGGATGAGCAAATCTAACAGTAACTTCTTTTAAAAGGGTTACTCATTCCCATTAGTCAAATTTAAAAAGTATAAAGATTCCCAACATGGACACAACCCCATAATCTACCTGATTCCCATATATAATAGGTTTTTTCTTAAGAAAAAAAAATTCCGCATCAGCATCCCATGTTACAAAACCATTTGACTAGAATGGCCAAAGGGGCCAACTAAGTACTTAACTAACTAAATGAATCAGTTTAGTTTTCTCTTATGACATCTGCAAGATTTTTCTCCTTTTGTCAAGATCTGCCTTTTCATGTGAGTGCTATTGTGATGCACTTAGCAAAGGAAGTGGCTTCTATTGAGATATTGCAACACTTCTTTTGTCAGTCTGATTTTCACTTGCACTGACTGTCCATGGATACCACTGACAACCAATTCAATTTTTTTTTTCATTCTGTTAGGAAAAATTCATGAATACTTGGAGAAAAAATCTAACCAAACAGAATTCACAATTCCAAATGACTACACAGGTCAAAGTTCTTGTTAAATTGATCTTGCTTATTTTATATTTTTTCCCTTTTATTAAATTTTTTGAGTAGGCATGTATATAATATACCAGGGGTATATTATATACCCCTGGTCAAACTCTCGGTCCACAGGTCTGATGCGTCATACACTGGCCATGCCCACTCCTGGTTTAGTGAAGGAGAAAAAAGTTGGCCTACATCACATGACGATGCCATGACGACGCAAGTTTGACATCCCTGCAATATACAATGGAGACTTCAACACTAAGTAACTAGCTCAAGATCAAAACCTTCATTGTACAAACTGCAGCAGTTTCTTTTTTCTTATATTATGTACTATTTTACGTGGTGTCAAATAATTTTATGTTTGTAATATCAATATCCTAAATTGTAATTAATACTGATATTTATTTCTCTTTTCTTTATTTCTAATACTATTAGTTAACGAAACAATATAATGTCAATAATTTTAGTACTATGCAAGTATCATTATACCAAAACAATAAAATAGATTGAGATTTGCCCCAAAATAAAAAAAATATTTCTGCATAGTATTTTACCCGTTTACGCATGTAGGTGATTTTTCATACTAGTAATCAGTTTTTCCCCTTTTGCAATATTTTATGAGTGCTTACATGCAAATCATTCAACAGTGCAAAAACAAAACAAAAACATCCTGAAGGAACCATATATGTAATTACATTAAAACTGCCTTTTTTCAATGCTTTATCCATGTAAACCTTGTAATATCCATGTAAATATTTATGTAGGAGAAGAAAAGAAAAAATCGGCTATTTAAAAAACAGAATTAAATTAAATCAAGATTCAACCCCTGCAGAAAATAAATTGATCATTTATTTTGATTATTTACTCTTGTTCAGTTCAATTTCTGTCATGGTTCTCTGAAACTGAAACATAATGTAGCTAAAATTTGAATAATGTTAATACAAATCTCTTTGATTCCAGAGTTCAACCAAAAGAACTGTCACTATTTTAACAGTAACAAAGGCTTTAATTCCTAACATATTAATTTTTGAACTCAGCCTTTAAACTGCTGCATTATAATGCAAAAGCAATTATATTTTCTTCTTTTTAATATTTACAATAATGCAATAATTTACTTTACTCTAATCATTAGCTAATAATTCTCTTGTATTTTTAACTCTGCTTTCTTTTTGTTTCTGCCAAAATGTCATTCTTCATTCATGGTTTTCACTCAGTCATGTTTTAAAAAGAACGTTTTGTCTTTATTGTTGCTGAATATAGTATAGTATAGTATAGTATAGTATAGTATAGTATAGTATAGTATAGTATAGTATAGTATAGTATAGTATAGTATAGTATGATACTATGGAATTTCTCAAAGGAAGGCACCAAAAATGAGTATTTGGATAAAACTATTTCTGCAAGTTGATACCCTATTTGCCCCCAGCATTTTATAACACAGAACAAAAAATCTACCCTTCTTTTGACACAACCAATTTATCTCTTTAATAATGAGAGTTTTGAAATGAATTTCAGGGCTACGTTGAAGTACAGTACATGTATAAGTATTTACCTCATGATAACCATTGCATCTGTGAACAAAACCTAGAAAAAGGGGCAGATCTGTGCTACTGTCAGAGTAATTTGAGCAGATGCTTTGTTTCTCACAGTATATAAACATTTTCTTTATTCCCCTTCACGTCTGGTCAAACATATTTGCAGGTTTTTAAAAACCGAAAATACTGAAAGGCCTGATTATCAGAAAAGTGAATGAATATATATACCCCATGGTAGCAATTGTTTTTCAAGCGATTTCCAATTTTCTGAAAAAAATGTATTGATCGTCTCTACTTGACACGTGAATTTCTTTGCAGTTCATTCTGACTTACTTTGTCAGGGAAGTCTGACTTCAATTCAGTAACACTCCTGCACCAATAAGCTGCTGTCTTCTCACTTATGAGCTCTATGTTCAGGAAAGAACCTTGACCTGGACCATACATGGGACCTATGGTAGTTCCACGTACTATCCTTGGAGAAACATTCGTTACAATGTCCTGTGAAAACAGTAAAAAATAAAAATTAGCAATTCAAATAGAGCAAAGAAAAAACATTTCTACTTCTTAATTCTAAATCTTTGCCCTCTAGAGATGCATACAAGTAGTCCTCGCTTAACAATCATTTGTTCAGCAAGCCAAACTATGATGGCACTGAACAAATGATATTTGTGCCTGGTTTCAAACTTATGACTGCTGTACTGTCCTCATGGTCACATGATCAAAATTGGGCATTTGGCAGAACTCCCACATTTATGACCACAGGGGAACTTCAACTTCCTCCCTCTCACCTGTCACCCCCCTACCTATGCCCTTTTGGTTGCCTTGCACACTATTGCCCTGAAATAGAATGTACAGCTGAAGATGGGGCAGAGGGAGTAGAGGGAAGTAGTTGGCAGTAGCACTGAGGTTTCCCAGGGAGGAGGCAGCACATTCCAGAGTGAGCCCAAGACCAGAGACTGTGTAGTCCTGTCTTGGATGGTAGGGGAAGAAAAGTTTCAGGATAGGCTCACCTTAGAATCTCCCATCTATTATGTATCTATTAGGTTAGAAGCTTATAACTCTACTTTTCCAAGATTAAACTGGAAGATCCCATAAAGAAATGGACTCAATTGGATCTCACTGTGGCATCTTTGGGCTTAGGCCTGACATGCTCTGGCCACACCTGCTGTTTTCTGTCTCACTTTCCTGCCAATCTTGCGATGCTGTGTTCCAATTATATCAGCCACTCTGCACCCTTTGCTATCCCTGCTGCTTTGTGCTCCACCATCTAACAGATTCATCAGTGGAAATTCCAGCCCCAATTACGGTCATTAGGGGAAGACTTTCTGAATTTTAGACTGGGTTCTTTTATTATTTTTATGAATGATAACTGCTATCATTCTACTACTACTACTACTACTACTACTACTACTACTACTACTACTACTATTCAATTAGTATGTTGATTACACAAATCAACAAGTACATACTACCTATACTATCTCCTAGTAAAGATCAAGTTTTCAGGAAGGGATAATGGTTTATTTTCTATTCTTGGACAGGAACCCTGCTACTACAAAGAGAGTTATTAAGTTCTTACTGGCTACTATTGTCATAAGAAAGCTGAAAGTAACCTAAATTGTGATGGCAACATGAAGAACTCCTTTATTTTATTATTTTGATTTCATTTTATATATTTGTTTTTGTTTTGCTTTACTTCATTGAGGTGTTGGTTGTTACTTTTAAAGCCCTACATGGCATGGGTCCAGATTATTTGAAGCGCTATCTCTCCCTGATGTGACAAGCCTGTCTCACTTGTGCCTGCAGATTCCATCTACAAATCCCATCTACTACAGATCCTGCTACAGGTCCCATCTATTAAAAAATTGAAACAGGTGGGGTCGAGGAGATGAACATTTTTTGTTTGGCCCCATTCCTGTGCAACATTCTACCATTGGAGGTGAGACCTTTCTCTACTCTTTTGGCCTTCCAGAAGAATATTAAAACCCAGCTTTGCCAGCTGTTCTGAGGTTCTCTGGAGGTGGATGATGGAACAACAAGACCTCATCCCACCCTGTCGGGCTTTTAGTTCTCTTAGTTCAGTTTTAGAATAGTTCTTAATATTTTAACTCTGTATTATTTTAATCTTTCAACTATCTTTTACTTGTTTTATAATTTGTAAATCGTCCAGAGTCACCTTGGAGGGGAGATGAATGGCATAACAAACAAACAAACAATAAACAAATAATTCTTTGTTTACTTCTTATATGTGCCTCCATGGTGTTTTTAATGATCTTACTATATTTGCACCTGATTTTATATGTTATTTTAGTTTCGATTATGATTTTTAACTATGAGTGAATAAATAAATAAATAAATAAATAAATAAATAAATAAATAAATAAATAAATAAATTCAGGCAGAATTTTCTCAGTAGATAAACTCAAATGTTCAAATGGAAACATTCAGTTTGGTGGCAGACAAGTATTCTTGTACTATTCACTAAATACAGTCTACATTAGAAGCGAGAGGCAGGATTTCAGACAATAGCCATTCCCTTTAGGCAAATTTCAGCCCTTATGTTTCTTTAAAAACTGTATATTATGTCTAAATAGAAAATATATCCATAAGCATTCTGATTATTTTATTCATGTTGCTTTTTGAATAAAAATAGTTTGTATGATCATTTGATTTCATTCAAAAATTAGGAAGGTTTAAAGGATATTTCAGATTTAAATTTGTAAATAATCATTAACATTATTGTGTTGTTTGGAAACATCACCTAAACTGAAATTCATTTATAGAATTATGTAAATTTACAGGTTTAAAATAAAAACAATTTTAGGTAAAGGCCATTTGGTTAAGGATTTCATAGAGGTATTTGGTTAAGTATCCCTACTCACAATCTTGTCACTTCTGGAGCGATAACATGAACCCCCATTAGTATATGGCAATTAAGATCAATTTACATATTTTAATTAAGATCCATCCCACATAAAACAATTAGGGTAATAGGCATACTAACTGATTTCATAACATTTGGACGTTTTTCCAACTAGATAGACAGGAAACGTTAATTAGCATTAATTAGTGCTGATCTGCATATGTTTGATAAGGCATACCCTCACTACAAATGATTATTTATTCCTAAATCTGCCAAGGGCTACCATAGCAGAAAATAAAGGAACTTCCTTTATATTGTATGTAAATGTCTGGTAATTTTTACTTGTTTTTCTATTTGGACTATATATTATGAAATAAATGAGTAGAAATGAATATACAAATATATACATTCATATATAGAGAAAACATACTAATTAATGTGTAGCAGTTAATAGGCACTGATGACATTTCCATAATAACTGTGAAAATGATGGTGTTTAGAACCTTTTCTATTACATTTTGCCTTTATATCCTGATACTACAAATCAGTATAATTTTCAGATAATTTTTTTGGGGCAATCCTTAAAGATGAGGATACTGTAATATATTTAGAAAAATACAGCATTTGTGAATGTCTACTCCCACTAAAATAACAACAACAGCAACAACAACAATAATAACATTTGCAAGAAATTATACTTGTCTGTAAGTAAGAACTGGTAGGATTATAGATATATCAAATAGAATATTCTAGAAAAGTAATATAGAATATAGAAGAAAAAGAAGATGCAAAATAGTTCTGGGACAAAGCACATGCCACATAACACCCCAGATTTAGCAATTATCAATAGGAAAGAGAACAAAGTCTGGATAATGGACGTGGCAGTACCTAGAAGAGAAAGAACTGGGAAAGATAAGAAAATAGAAAGACAAGCAAATAGAAATAGAATGACTGTGGCAAAAAAGCAAAGGTAGTACCAATAGTAAAGGTGCTTGGGGTGCAATCCCAAAATCACTGTTGCATCACTTGAATTGACACAATCACCATCAGCCAACTGTAGAAGGTAGACTTACTACGAACAGTGCAGATCTTGTAATAATACCTTTATCATCATGAAACAATAGGTTTGGATACTTACAGAACCGAAGTGTTGAAATGTTATTTATTTAGTTAGTTATTTTTAATCCTGGTACTATGCTAATAGAAAGATTGCCTTCTTTAGCTTTACAGAACATACCTCTCTTTATATCCAAGTGAGTATTTTATTGCCACATAACCTCTGCTTAGTGGAGATACTCAAATTAAAGCATCCAAGGCAGCTGTCTCACTTCCTGAATACCACAAATGAAGGGAATCCAACACCTCTTTGCTGATTTGTTCTACTATCCCAGGGCTCTTTCAGTTAGGATTTTTTATTTTAAACATTCAGTAGGAATCAGTCTTTTTGTAGTTTAACTCTGATATTTTGTGCCTTGCACTCAAGAAAAACAAAACAAAACAAAACAACAGATCCTAATATTTTTCGATATGACTGTTGTGATCCGCCAGCAGCCTGTGGAGCTGGCAGCAGAGTCAGACAGTGAGGAGGCCGGGGAGGACATGGGCCAGTCCTGGAGTTTGGGGAAGGCTTGGATGAGGGCTCTACGTCAGAGGCAGAGATGGGGCCAGGGCCATCTGGGAATTATGTGTGGACTCCGGAGCCTCCAGAGTCAGACATCAGAGAGGCAGAGGAACAGGGGGAGCCTTTTCCCAGTGCACGCATACGTAGAGCAGCCAGAAGGCAAGAACAGTTAAAACAAAAGGGACAACTTGGGAGTAAGGCTTGGAGATGATTGGCCTCTCCCATAAAACATAAAGGAAGAGCAAAGGTACAGGAAGCAACATTGTGGATGGTGTCGGTTTGTACTTTGAAGCTCCATTTTTAACTCTGTGTTTCCATGTGGCCTTGCCAAAATAATTGCCAATTAGGTCTTCGGCAGCATGTCAAAGAAGATAAAGGTGGACGTTTACCAGCCTTATCCGAAGGACTGTAGCGGACTTCTGTTGGACTATTTATAAATTCTTGGTGATTCAGCACATACTGTGAATGAAAGGGATTCACAGATATTAAAATTAAAAAAAAGTTTTTTTGAACTAATTGTGTGCTTTTTACTATATCAGGAAGCCTAGGTCAGAACAATGACATTCTTTCAGCTATTTGAAGAGTGCTGTTTTATTCCTCTCACCTGTCTATTGTCAAAGCTAAACATACCAAGCTTTTTAGTCCTTGTTCATACAGCTTAATTTTCTAAAGCCCTAATATTTGTTGCTTTTCTATGAATCTTTCTTACAGAGTTGTGCCCATGTCTAATTTCAATATTCAAAGTGTAATCTGATGAAATAGTATGACAGATTTTTTTTGGCATGTTTAGAAATTATACTGCTATTGATAAAATTGCCTTCACAACACATTTTTGGTTCAAATTCAGTTTCCATTTGACTACTAGTACTATAATATTCCAATTGCAAGTACTATTACCAAGCTGGGTATCCCTCATCCTATACCTGTGTACTTGATAACCAAAGAACTTCGCATTTATATCTGTTAATTTTAATTCTTTTCTTTGCTGCTCATTTCTGTAAAGTATCAAGATTGATCTGAATTTTATTTCTGTCTTCTAGAAATAAACACAATTTTGCATTGTCTCCAGATGTAATAAGCATCATTTAAATCATTAAAAATAGTGTGCTAAATCCGGGAGGGGAACCTGATAGTCTGTCACTTGATATTCTGTATCAAATATAGAATTTGATGTAGACCCATTGACTATGATTGTTGAGACAGCTATACATTATATTGTGTAATCCATCACACACCTAACTAGATTGCTAATGAGCATGACATGGCCCACATCACAGTTTATGAAAAACTAAAAACACATGTAACATAGGCCCACATTATTTATTTATTTTATTTTTTATTTTATTTTAGTAAACTTGTATGCCGCCCTCTCTCCCAAAGGACTCAGGGCGGCTCACAACAATAAAAACACAGTAAAATTCCATATACAAATATAAAACCAATAAAATCCCTTTAAAAAACCCTATCAGTCCAATCCGGACAGGCCAAATAACCATGTTTTGAGGTCACAGCGGAAAGAGCGAAGGTCAGGGGCCATCCGGAGCTCCAGGGGGAGCTGATTCCACAAAGTGGGCACGCCCACAGAGAAGGCCCGCTCCCTGGGAGTCACCAGTCGACACTGTCTCGTCGACGGGACCCCAAGGAGGACCTCCTTGTGAGAGCGCATCGGGCAATGGGGAGCTGTCGCTGGCTGCAGATGGTCCACCAGGTACCCCGGGCCTAAACCATGATTATAGGCGATTACTAGCACCTTGAATTTAGAAAACATTTTATTGCAATTTTATTGTAATATTGTCATACCAAATGTGCTACAACATCAATTAGTGTTATACATGAATTCATATACATAAAATATAGACTTCCCCCATAGTTTGTTATTTTAGATATGATAAAACGCTTTAATGGTCACTTGACAAACATACCAGATCAATTCCTCAAAGAACTTATGATTTTAAAAGAAATATTTCTGAGTTTATAACCAGATTTTATTGGTAAGATCAATTAAATCTGTTTCTGGAAAAAATAAGTTTTCATCTAAATAGAACCACCAGTCCTATTTTTTAAAAAAGTCACAAAAAGTTGGTACTACTCTTCCATATAGTTTTCAGTCATGACGGGTTGAAAATTCCCATGGGATATTCTATGGGTGAGCGTCTTAATAATGTGAAAATCAATGATTTTATTCTTAGGGCTTTTCAGGTCAGTTCTACCTTTATTGGAATGACTGAGGAAAGCTGGAAGTATCCACACAAGGGACTAAATGTCTCACCAAAGCAGATTACTCTAAAACAAGACCAAATCAAGCACACATAGTTACTGTATTTTATATTGAGAACATCTTCAACATTTTCAGTCAAAACAACTTTAACATCTTTTAAAACCATCTATAAATGGATAATAAATGCCAAACTAAGAAGGTGAAAACAATTCCTTAACTCTGTTCTCTCCTTATGAGACATATTTAAAAATAAATGTTTAATAATGTTGGGGGAGGAAAGTATGTGATTAAAAAAAGGGGGGGGGGGTAATTGAGCCATTCACAATCTAACTAGCTTAGATTAACTCTAAATCACTCCCAGTATTATATATTGCTAAACTATTTCCATGCTGCAGGAACCCCAAAATCTAGTTCACCATCCTATTTGGCCTATCTAGTTTTTCAAGAAAAAGATCTAGAGAGATAAAGCAGGGGACACACACACACACACACACACACACACACACACAAATATATATTTTCACCATTTTGAATTTCACACCTGGGTTCCCAATAAACATGTCTCTCTTAACACTAAGTGGCTATAAATAAAACTCCAACTAACATATACTCTCAATCATGCACTTTGCAGAGATATTTCCAGAAGTATAGGTAGTCCTTCTTTCGCGCTGCTTCAGTGACTGTTCTCAGTTATGACAAAGATGAAAAAGAAATTTGCAACCAATGCTTTGCACCTTCTCTCTCTGAGTAACTTGTTTGCCATCATAATCAGCACACACTGTCCTGTGGCTGATTTATTTTTTTCTTTCCTCCTCTTCCCATGAGTAGATGGTTTAAACGAACTATCTTTTCCTGAGCTGCTTTTCTGGGCAATGCAACAGGTCCCTCAAAATGCTAAGGCAAGCTAACAACCTTTAGCTTGCCTTAGCATTTTGGTCTAGAATAGGTCACCTTTGTTCTGTGACCTTAATTAAGGCTCACAACTGCTGATTGAAATTGACAAGACTCTAATCATTTCACAGAAAGGCCTTTGTTCACCTCCTTTTGGGCCTAGCACACTCCTTTCAATGCATATTCCCCAATGTGTGCCTGTTTACTCTTTTATAATCTCTTCCACACCAATGAATGTAAATAAAAACTGTTTATTCTCTTCTTCCTAATCATCCCAGTGCTGGAATGAACATTCCATAGAATGGGAAGTAAGGAAAAAGGATATAAGATTCGCCCTGTTTCCTCAAAAGTCAAGTTCTAGAAACTTTCATGGCCATTGGTGCTCATCTGGCTGTTTGAAGTTGTATCCTTCTGATATTGTAAAGCAAAGGAAAACTGAAGTAACACTGTCACAATCACAGTATTTTTACTTAGTGAATGCTTTGCTTAACAACCAAATTGTCAGTCCCATTTGTGGTCACTAAATGGGAATTACCTTTACAACCAATGTTTCCTTTAATTTCTTACAGGCAGCATGCAGAAAAAAATGTTTTGTACAGCTTTTTTCAAACTAAGTGCAAATTTGTATGCCATAATGCAAGTGTATGAATAAATCGCAAAAGCACGTAATAGTGACATGTTAAAATGTTTACATATTTCTTGGTTAAAATATAGAAACTAATAGTATGTCACAAACATCCTTTAACTTATTTTTTTACTGCTGGCAAGTAAAATTGATACTCAGTTTCCTTGGCAGTGTTTTTCAGAAATGGCTAGCCACTTCCTTGAGAGATATGACTGGCACAAGGTCACCCCTATTGCTAGGACTGCTTAGAATTGCTTATTTTCTTAGACTTACCTCAAACTCACAATTTCCCACGTTGCAACCTGATGTTTTAACCACTACACCAAACTGATGACATACACATTTATTTGCAGATTATGATATAAATTTTCTAGTCACTTGATAACTTATAATTGTAATCAACATTTTGTAAACATTTTAAAACTGTTTCTTTTAAGGGGGAATTTTAAACTGTAATTTGGGGGACTTACAAATTATAAAAAGACCAACAATGCAAACAACAGGAAACATATGCTGGATGGATGGGAAGACACAATATTGCAGAATAACCAACACTGTTCAACTCTAACCACAGGATAGGAGAACAGTTCGCTCTTCAAATCCTCTCAGAATATCACCAGGATGTGGGAACTGAAACTTTCTCTGAAGAACAATGTGATCCAAAAGATCTTTCTTGTAGTGGGGTCAGTTTTCCTTGTCTACCTACATTAAAGAACCTCCACAGATTGATTGATTGCTTTCCTCTGGAAACAACCAGATAACATTTCATGATGGTGTGTGTGTGTGTGTGTGTGTGTGTGTGTGTGTGATGCCTCTTGCAACTGCACAAGGGTTCAAGGCTCATTCCACATTTGACTCTTCCTTCCAACCTTGTTATTAGTTTCCCAACCTGTGAACACCTTGTTCTTCACATGGACCATTTTATACTAATTGGCCGGGGATTTGGGGGAAGGTGGGGAGCTAGTCAAAGTTTTCCAATTAGATTTCTGCTTTCTGGGATTGTATTCAAGGAGAGGACAGGGGAGATGCCTGACAAGGTCCAATGAAGCACACACTATTTGGCAGGGATAGATAGAGGGGTTTGTGGCCAACACTAACCTTTGTCAAGATTTATTACGTTTTTTGTTTTAGTGGATGTGAACTGTGAGAGAGGCATGTTCCATACTGAAAGACAAACAAATCAGGAATCTGAACTAAACCAGTAGAAAAACGGAGAGCAGAAAAGAAGTTCAGAAAATCATGTGATTGTTAATGTTTTTTCATAGGGAAGTGTTGTAGCTTGGGGGGAAGAAGAGAAATTAATGAGATAGTATTAAATTCTTAAACCAGAGTTTTTGTTAATTTTGGCATATAAAATAATTGTGTATAGTGAATGATATAACCTTTGTACGTTTCCTTTCATTATAAATGATGTAAAAGTTTAAACAAAATGATCATACAACTTCTTTCCAGGAGTTAATTTATATGACCTTTCCACATCCAGAGTACTTTGGTGCTTTGATGGTATGTTCATTAAGTGAAGTAAGTTTCAGATTGTAGCTGTGGTTAATACTTATTAAATGTCAGTGCTAGAGAGAGAAAGTCACAGTGGCCTCTTTATGAACAATTCTTACGAACCATTTGAGGGGAGGGTGGATGAGAGGCCCTCAATTCAGTAAAACATAATTGTAGAAAAGTTTGAACAAGTACTCAGTTGTATTATGCAAGAGAAGACTTCATGTTTCTAACAGATTTAGTAGACTACTACATTTTGGTTCTAAGTGTGCAATCCACAAATCACTTTGTTCAGAGCAGATTTAAAATACTGCTATAAGTTGAAATGAGCTGGCTCTAAACTAAATTCTTTATAATCGAGTTCTTGCTTGGATCAATGCGGTTCTAAGTTAAATAAATCAGGACTATTTTTTTTTCACATTTATTACAATGGGAACTAAGTGCAACTAAATTTTTAATTATCCCAGTGTCTTTTTTGTTCAAATAACACTGAAGGGTGTGCTTCCTGACTGAATCCTAAGTAGGAGTGGGCAAAATAAAGAATAGAATTTACCGATACATCTCTGAATTGATGGATGACAACCTTCAGCTTTCTGGCTCCCCACTAAATTGCTTAAATTGACAATGAGGAAATGAAAGTTTAGGAAACCATTTGGAAGAAAGTAGTAGATTTGGAAGAAAGTATGTATGTCATACTGACTAATTTGATACACACATCCAAATGTTATATCACTATCTATAGAAATTCCAATTATGATATGCCAGTTTATGTCCCCTCTAAATTTCTGACTTTTTTTAAAAAAAAAGAATCAATCTACATTTCTGACATTTTTAGTTATCCCTTGATACAGAATAAACTGCTCACTAAAAGTCTATACTGCTACTATAATTATTTCTGGATTATTAACATCAGTAGCTGCTGTTTCAGACAAAGATGCAGCATATATTGTTCTTTCCTTGTTGTCAAGAATCTTGGTTAAGGATTTTCAGCATTAGATGAATGTTCAACTTGCTAGAGGCATAGTTGTGCAATCCCACAATTATGTTTATATATTTAATGGTGGAGGCTACAAATCTAGAGAATGAGTATGAAACAGACTGGCAGTAGTCATGTAACACTAAACATTTAAGAAAAGGAATAAGAAAAGGCCAAGCATATTATGTGAATAAAAAAAATTTAACAGAGCTGTTTAATCTTATGAATTTCAAATCAATTTTTCCCTTCTCTGAATATGACTTCTTTTATGCTCTCCCAGAGACAACAGCAGTTAAAGAAAGCACTTAATCAATATTTTAGTATCTTCCTAGGATTGCTCACGTATTTTTGTGGGAGAAACTAAATCCAGTATTCTGTGGGGAGCATTACAACTATTCATGATAATTTGCTCATTCCTTCAGTGGGTTTCCCTAGAGCTTGTGTCATAATTAAAAACAAAGTCCCAGTGTCTGAATAAAATAGTGTAAGGCTTTTATTCATTGCTGTTTTCATATTACAAACAAACTTTAATAAAAATATGGCTTCCCAACTCAGCATACGTAGGGGAGGTTTGATCTAACAGAACAAACTCTTACAAAACAGATGCAACAGTAAATTTTTTGTATTCTCATGTTAGGAACAATTTGGTTGCCTGCAGATAGTAAAACACTATTTAGAGAAGGTTAAAAAGTCTAATATGATTAATAATCTAGTGATTAAAATACATGTCTACACTTTTGGTATCTCAAAGAAATTATGTGAGTGGGGCCCACAGGCTGTGTTATTTCAGATGCAATCAAAACTCTTTTCATCTAATGTATACAGAAGGTGAGAAGAACAGCACTTGATAACAAAATGTGTCTCGGGAATTCCAATCTTTGTAAAGTTGATATCTGTGACATTTATTTATTTGAGGTTGTAGACTCTCAGTCCTGTTCTGTAACACTGAA
The DNA here is from genome assembly GCA_030761175.1 of Masticophis lateralis. Classification (NCBI taxonomy): domain Eukaryota; kingdom Metazoa; phylum Chordata; class Lepidosauria; order Squamata; family Colubridae; genus Masticophis; species Masticophis lateralis. The sequence continues at coordinate 130,287,218 of JAUDYJ010000003.1, forward strand.
AAAGGAAACAACGTCTTGAAACAAACTATACAGTAAACTTGAACATTGGCCGCTATCTAACGAAATGAAATCCAGTTATGAAAAAAGTAAGGCTTAGGCAAGAAAAACCAAATGCATAGGTGGTACCTTGCTGAATAGTAGTAACTGTGAGAAGGAACTTGGAGTCCTAGTGGACAACCATTTAAATATGAGCCAGCAGTGTGCTGCAGCTGCCAAAAAAGCCAACACAGTTCTAGACCGCATTAACAGAGGGATATAATCAAGATTGTGTGAAGTGCTACTACCACTTTATAATGCCTTTGTAAGACCACAGTTGGAATACTGCATCCAGTTTTGGTCGCCATAATGTAAAAAAAAGATGTTGAGAATCTAGACAGAGTGCAGAGAAGAGCAATAAAGATGATTAGGGGACTGGAGGCTAAAACATATAAAGAACGGTGCTGAAATTGTGCATGTCTAGTTTGTTGAAAAGAAGGACTAGGGGTTTTTAAGAAGAGTCTGGACAACCATTTGTCTGAAATGGTATATGGCTTCCTGCCTGAGCAGGGGGTTGGACTAAAAGACATCCAAGATCCGTTCTAGCTCTTCAATTTCTATTTTTCTATTCCATTCCATTCCAACCATTTCAGGTATGGCATTTAAAAGGTATGGCGTTCAGTATAAGTTATTTTAAGACTAGAATAAACATATAAACACTTAGAACACACACACACGCACTATAATGGGGTAATAATGCATACCACACAGAATATGCACTGAAGGCTTGCAACATATCTGGAGGCAACTAAAATTCCAATGATCCAATTAAAGAACCCTTTGAGTTAAGTCAGATCACTGATCCTTTTGACACAGTTTATTTGTCTCTGTTCAGCATAGATTTTGTAAAGTCTCACAGACAAGTTTTATTCTGCTCTATCTTGATGAATTTTCTCTGTAAATTCCAGGGATTAAGTTCTTCCTATAAACAAATCCTCAACATATTTTCAGTAACCAAATAATATTCTAGTAATCTAAACAACATTATTACCTGGTTTTTAGTTAGGGTGCATGGAACACTGAAAGCCAGGACACATAAGGCAAAGCACTGAAATCTACCATTCCAGTAATAATGATGTTCAGCATCGAGAGCCAATTGTTATAAAAAAAGAACTACATTTTCCACAAAGGGGGAAATATTTTCATACTCAAACGCTCCCCAACCCCCAACACAGAAATAGTAAATGCTGAAGAAAACTCATAAAAAGGAGAATACCTAACTTGCTTAAATTGTGCATGTTTGCTCCACATGGCCCATTCGACTGGTCCTACTGCTTGATCAGCAATTATACAATAGCCACTGTTCAAAAAGCTTCTATGAAGGCTCTTGACTGTGTGCAGCAACAGGGGGCAGATAGATGAATAATGGCAACATCAGAAAATTGATCTGGAGAGAGAAGCAACAAGCACAACGAAGAACAGCTGGAAAGAAGAATCAGGAAGTGGGAAGGAAAGAAGAGGGATGATGAAAGCAGAAATTACAACCAGCAAGAGAGGAGAGGCGAGGAGGGGTGAAGAAAAGCTGGGATGCTAAAAGGTTGTGGAAAGACGGGGAAACAGCAAGACAAGCAACATGAGAAGAAGAATAAGTAGGAAATATACAGCAGGGAGGAGGGAGGGAGGGAAAGGGAACCAGCAATAGAATGACAAGTGGGAGAAGAGAAGAATGAGGAGGGAGAGTGAGTGTGAAGGAGTTGTACAGAGCAAAAAGTCTGTTTTAATAATTCATGCAGCACTGTATACCATCTCCCCCTTTCCAAGGATCTTTTCTATTTTCAGTAATGGGAAGCTTCTTTCTACCATTGATTAGTTGCTGTTTTGTGGATCCAATACTGCCTATTATGTTGTCTATACTTAAAGATGCAGCATAGTGGGGATTGGGGAGGGGGGTTGCCTCAGCAATTCCTAGTCCCAAATAGCCACTTTTTCAAAATGAACTAGGCATGATTCCTCTGTAACTGCACTACTGCGCTACAGAAAAATAATGACGATCTGGTTGTAGGTATGGCTCCCCCTTGAATAGATATCGTTAGCTCAGATATGAGGATCTCATTTCTGTAACTTGGGAGAGAGCACAACACATCCAAGAACACATTTCTCCATATGAAAGGAATGCATTTGCTGAAGCTTCCCACCCCCGCCCCATTTTCTTAAACATTCCCAATTTAAAACAAACTTAAAAAGAAAAACTAAAATCCCCTTCCCTGAAAGCTTTTATTATTTTGAAAATCAAAGACACCTTTTATTTCCCCTACTCCCGTAGGAAAATAGCAGATTCCAAGGCTGAATGGAATTTTCAATAAGCTATTGAAAATGGAGGAAAGGATATTCACCCATTTTTGAAGAAAAAGATAATACAGTACGTTACATTTACGAGTCTATTTACAAAGCATCAAGTTTGATTCTCAAAGGGTGGAAGGCCGCCTTCCTCAGAACCTTCTACCAATCAAAGTGGACAATACCAATCTGTGTACAATTGATCTCAAAATAAAAAGTAATTAAAGAAAATATTTTTTTTTACCTTTCACTGTTTTATTAAACGATGTTTTAAAGAAAAAAGCTACTTTTGTTCAAATTCAGCATCCTAATAGCTTTAAAAGGCATTTAATTGAAAAGGGTTTTTTTTTTAATAAAAAGAATAAAATAAAAATTAGAACCCTATTCAGTTTCTGACATTTTTATTCAGCAGCATTTTCTAGACCTTTAGAATGTTTCTTCTACAATTACAAAAACATTATTTTAGGAAAGTATTTTGTCCTATAGCACTTAGCCTTGACAAACAATTACTACCTATCACATTAAGCAGAATTTATAAAGTAATCTTTATTGCAAGGTTAAAATCAGATTTCGAACAATAGGTGCTTGCAGAGCAATTCTAAGCTTTATGCTATTTTGTGCAGTTTCCATTGAGGGAGAAAACAGTAGAATGGGATGAGAGAGGGAACAAAGTGAAGGCCATCTGAAAAACTTCCTGACAATATTTTATACAAACGTACAGTTTATCATATTTATGACAAAACTCAAAGCTTCATAAATATGATTAAGCCTTTATCATGGAATTGACAATAGACTCAAAGAGAAAGCAGATTCATATACAATTCTTTTGTTGTTGTTGTTATCAGTCTTAGCTAAATATTTTCAGAAATTTTTTCTCAACTTCTCTGTAGATTAGATCTTGGGGGTGGGGGGGGGATCATGTTTCAGTTACAAATCATTTGATGATTGCCCTGTTTAATGACAGGGCAAACATTCAAAGTTACAATGTCACTGTAAAAGCAATTTTGAGATTGGTGCTGGCATTTACAACAGTGCAAACCTCCCAGCAGTCATGTATTTGCCTTCAGGCATTTCACAACCAGTAGGTGCTAATGACCATCAAAGCTTCCTGGGATCACATGTTCACCATATGCATGTTTCATAGCTGGCTTCCAACTAACAGAATCAATGGAAAAGCCATCAGTAAAATGACAAGTTGCGGTCATGTGGTGTCTCGCTTAAGAACTGCAAGTGACTCAACAATCATAGCAGAACTGATACTGTAAGTACAGCACAGTCATGTGATGTTTTACTTAATAACTTTGCTGCTGGATCCCAGTTGTGTTCATTACGTGAAGACTACCTACCTGTATAACAGATGGTGCCCACCAAGCAGTGGCTGGATGATGGACTACAGTGATATGGCAATTTTCCAGGATGAAGGGAACATATTCTAGAAAGAGAAGGGAGATGACAGGCAGCACGGACCATAGCTGGAAAGGAAACAGATGAAGAGAGCAACAATAGCCACTCCCTAGAAGCTTCCAGGATATATCCATTAAATCCATTATATCCTGGGAGTAGTAAGGGTTTAGTGTGGAAAGATTCTGTCTGCTATGGGTAAGTGTCAAGGCTGACTGGTAACAACAGAAATGAAAGGAGGGGGAAGGGGAATACTTGGAATGGATTGGGAGCTGGGAGGGGAGGAATTTATGTGAGCCATTTGCAGCCTGAGAAAATCCTGACACTTCAAGGTCATGCAATGGGAACTTTCCAAAAGTGCAGACTCTTTTCCCAAAATAAAAAGAAGGTGTTGGATTGATGGACAATGGGTGGCCCAAATGGGGAAATTAACTATGCTGTTTTTTGCACAAAAACCTCAGAGCTAGCTTTGCTTCTTCTGTGTCTGTAGCATATGGATCTATCAGTAAAGTTATACTCTTGGTAAAATAATAGCCCAGGAGTGGGTTTTTTTTGGTTTGTTTGTTTTTTGCTGCATATGCCAATGGGACGATTGACAGTAAACAAATAAAGAACTTTACTCTGTTCCATGTCACTCTTGCTTAGCTTGACAATTGGGGTCTTCATTGTTAGAGGCTTCCAAGCAGAGACTAGGAAGGCATTTCTTGGGAAAAAAATGCAATACATCTGTGGATGTATTGCATGGGACAAGGACATGAGCTCCTCTCACTATCCAATTCCAGCATGAAACATAATGTTCCAACAAGACTGCTGTCTCCTTTTTATAAACATACTAAAATTGTCCAGTCTGATAAAAGGAGAGAATTTATATTTGTTCTGATAAAAGGCTTACTTGGAGGAAAAGACAAAATAATGATTGATTTATAAGGTATCTTAGATTCCCAGCTGAATCAGATGAAGTCTTACAATTATGAGTGGTAGATAAAGCATGGGTTTCATTTGTCCCATGAAGCAAAGTCACAACCAAAGGGGGAAAAAAAATCAACTATGAGAAACTTAAAGGTATTGCTTGAAGTTCAACAGTATAAATCTTACTTCAGCAGAATGATAGCAGAAAGAAAAGCAGCCAAGCAGGCACTCTATCACTTCAATTACTATATATAGCCTCACTTTACTTTGTCACATCTCCCCATTCCACCCCAAAACCTTTCTTTATATGAAGGAATCTATGTAAGTCTTGTGTTTATATTTTACTAATTTCTTCCCATGTTCTGCAATTTTTTCCTAGGGAAATCATGAAGACTTAAATATTCCTACACTGACTTTTATACAGTTCAGAAGCATGCAAAATGCAAGTAGATAAAAGGGTACCACTCTGGTGAGAAGCTGACGGCACTTCATGCAGTAAGAAGGAACTAACCAGCACCAGACCTGCCTGAATGCGAGGTGAAATTGGTAGAGAAAACACTGCTGCAGAATGTTGTTAGCCACTCTGTGTGAGGAGATAGTTTGCAATGGCCCCTATATAGCACACCCGTGTGAACTAAACAAACTAACAATCTTAGGCAACCAAACCGTAATGACATAATAGACTCTCAGCTTCTCAATGCACAACCACGATACAATAAATAAATAAATAAATAAATAAATAAATAAATAAATAAATAAATAAATAAATAAATAAATAAATAAATAAATAAATAAATATGTATATAAATAAATAAAGGAATGAATGAATGAATGAATGAATGAATGAATGGCTTTGCATAAATGCGGTTTGTAATTTCTTTTGGATAAATTGGACTAATCAAATAATCTGTCAAACAAAGGAGCTGTCTATGACACAGTCAACTGCAACCAGAGATTATCAGAGGAGGCATTCCCAACTTGTCACTTCCAGTTCTCCAAATACTGATGTCAAAGTACCTCAGAAAATTTTGGTTCCCATACATCTGGAGAATACTAGATTGGGGAAAGGTACCAGGGTCCAATGCAGTTTTATTTTTGTCACAAATTTAATATCATTAATCACAATTGCTCTTAACCAGTATTTTTCTCTTTTCTGTCATATTCCCTACTTATTATTTGAGTGTGGATGGTAAATTTGATTATATAAGAAAACTACTGCCTATTTTATTCACACTCAAATTTCTTTTCTTAGCTCTGCATTTCTAAATTGTTTCAGAGAGCCTCAGCATTGTTAGAGAATGCTTGCTTGGTCTAATTTTTAGCAGTTAAGCTAATGGTATTTATTTTCTGCAGCAGGAAGGTTGACTGTTGCTTTAAGACACTACCAGAATCTATAATGCAGGTTAAAAAGAAAGAAAATAACTGAAAAATCATGGATAGAACACTGGCAGGTATAATGCTGTATATAAAGCTGAATAAAGTTAAATACCCAGAAATTCAAAGAGGTAAGTAGGATTTGCAACATTTACAGTATAATCCTGGCAGGATGTCCATTTATACAAAACAGGGAAGCAGTTAAAAGAAAATCATTATGACTTTGATTTACAGTAAATTATATTACATATAAAAATATCTGTAATATGAATATGATTTGTTGACAGAAGTTAAATCATTCTCACAGGAAATTTAATTTGGAGAGAAGAAAAAGGGGAGAAAATATCTACTTTTTCTAACAAGAAATCCAGTAAAAAAGTCTAATATGAATGTTTATGTTTATTGAATTTATATACCGCCCTACTCCTGAAGGACTAATATGAATGGCCTTTGTTTTATTTTATTGTTTAAACCAGGACAAGCAATTATTATTATTAATGACAAGTGTCAGACAGAGAAAACAAAGAACTGTGAAAAACAAGCTCTAATAAATTGACAGTATTATATATTCACATTAACATTAGGTACTATAAATGCTATGACTGCTCTTGAAATCTTCTCATAGCCCCTCAGTTAAAATCATTAAAACTACAGTTAGTTAATCCCCAAATTTTGTGTTGCTAAGTGAGATATTTGTTAAAGTTTTGCCCCATTTTATGACTTTTTTTTTAAAAAAATATTTATTTATTTATTGGTTCGATTTATATGCTGCCCTTTCTCCAGAGACTCAGGGCGGCTTACAATGCGTTAAGCAATAGCCTTCATACTTTTGAATATACCTGCTTAGTAGGGCTTTTGCCCCCTCCCCCCCAAGCGTTGTTCTTTTTTCTACAAAGTCAGTTTATTTCCCCCACAATCAGGGTCCTCATTTTACCTACCTCGAAAGGATGGAAGGCTGAGTCAACCTTGAGCCTGGTGAGATTTGAACTTGCAGTAATTGCAGGCAGCTGGTGCTACTTAACAGCACTTTAGTCTGCTGCCACAGCTGTTATGTGAATGACTACAGTTGTTAAGTTAGTAACATGGTTTTTAAATGAATCTGGCTTTTCCATTGTCAGAAGGCCCGCAAAAGGGGATCATATGACCCCCGGACACTACAACCATCATAAAATATGAATCAATTGCCAAACATCTGAATTTTGATCATGGAGGATGCTGTAATGGTTGTAAGTGTGAAACATGATCATAAGTCACTTTTTTCAGTGCCGTTGTAACTTTGAAAGGTCACTAAATGAACTGTTGTAAATCGAGGACTACCTGCATAGTCTGGTTACAATCACAATGTTCTCTTGGCATTAAAAGAACCCTGTTTAACCAATGCAAACCATACTTGTACAAATATTTTTTCATTATCAAGTTATGCTCAAGGTTGAAAATACAGCATATATTATACATCTAGTTCTACAAATTCTATTCAAGATAGAATAGGAATTATAGTTGTTTGCCTCAGTCTGACTGAACAGAGCTGGCCTGTTGTAAACCACAGATTATATCCTATTGATAATGCTTTATCCTATTTGTATTAGTCCAAGGTCATTCATTAAGATGGATAATTAACTTCAACCCCAATATAATCCTGGAAAATATTCAGAAAGGGTCACCTCAGATAATGAAGAACTCAACTCGTCTTTTTTTCATTTCATTGCTAATCCAGTATCTGACAGTAGAAACAAATTAAATGTGGATCATACGCTGAAGTCAGTGGTGGGATTCAAACAATTTAACAACTGGTTCTCTGCCCTAATGATTTCTTCCAACAACCAGTTCACCAAACTGCTCAGAAAGTTAACAACCAGTTCTTCCGAAGTGGTGCGAATTGGCTGAATCCTACCATTGGCTGAAGTACTTTGTCATTTCAGACACAGAAATACTGTGGGCTTCATCTGCTCAGATGTTTGATTTCTTTTGGAGGGGTTGTCTTACCTCAAAGAATCCTGTTCATAATTTAAAATATAGAATCATTTAGACCCTTAGAGAGTACAGAAACTTTAATCAAGATAATAACCCAGTTTTACGTGTATCGTGGTAATCTGTCACTAGAAATATTGCAATATATTGTAAATAGGGATGTCTTTAAAAAGACTAGCAGTTCAGTCTTTATTCTATTTCAAAATCTTGAACAAATTGCTGTAACTTTTAAAGCTGTGAAAGTTAGGGACTTGGAGACTTAAGAAAGTTTCTTTCTACATGTACCTACCAGTGTCCTGATGTTGCACTATCCAAGGCTTTTATCTCAGCAAAATATACTTTCATGTCCCTTTTTCCATCAGTGATCTCTTTGGTGTTGCTCACCCCAGAGAAGTCCATAGTCTTTATAAAGTCAGAAACGATAGATTCTCTTAGGCTTTTCAATTAAAACTATATAACTACATAATACTACATATAACTTAACATACTATTGATACATATAACTTAAACTATATAACTACACAATGAACTTTGTTAATTTTTCTCCTGCTATGCATTTTTAATCAATTTAAAATTGTAATGTGATTCTTCCCTTTCCAAATAGCCTTTTTATTCTATACTTATACATTATAAGCTGGCTTTTATTGTTCATTTATTATAATTTAAATTGTTTTAAGATGTAATTATTCTTATCTTACAAATCATTTTGAACGTTTTCTACCAATTTTATAAATAGAACATTTATGTACATTGGATTGTTCATGGCTAGAAATATTAATATTTAATTTAAATGAACTGTTCTTTGCTAAGGTTCTTGGCCTTTATACCATGGAAACTCATAAAAGACAAGCATATTAAGAAAGCACTTTATCACTGAGATAAGCACAGAGCGCAGCACATACAACATACGTTCAAAGATTATGGCTATAATAATATGTAATTAAACATCAAATTCATACTTACACACAATCAAAGAGGCAACTATTTGCTTAAGGCAGAATTTACTCTCACACTGGTAAAGCCCTTAAAAACAATGGACACCTGTTCAAGACTCACTTATTGCCTAATTAAATATTAACATGTCTTGATCCAATCTGTGGCATAATTTTAATTACTGTTGTCTCTTAGGATAGCCACATAATCAATGTATTTAGAGCTGTTCCTAGAGGCTATTTTGTAATTCAAACTGTGATCCATCATTACAATATTTTCCTCTGGACTACCATTAGAAAATCAGCCCCATTAACTCTCCTAAATAGGGGAGGAGGAGAGATAGTTTATCTTTAAATAAAATGAAAATGTAAGGGGTTAGGGTTTTTTTTTAAACTTACACAAACCTAATCTTAGAAATCTATTATTGGTTGCTTTTCTTAACACTGATCCTATAGATTAATCATGGACATGCCCAAACTAGGATAAGCTTATTTAATATGCTGTATGAACAGTATTAGCTTGATTATGTAGTTTTGAAAAAAAAGAAACAATCTTGAATTTTGGGGGAAAAGGGGATAGCCCTTCTAGAAAATATGCATAGTACTGTAGATTCAAATGAGCATGTAAGTTTGCAAAGATACCCTAAACCAGTGGTGCGTTGCCCGGTTCAGACTGGTTTGCAAGAACCAGTAGTAAAACCGACAGAAGGCTCCACCCACTGACCTGGATGTCATCATAGGTGATCTGCATATGCGCAGAAGCAAGCGCGGGCGCGATGTGAACCGGTAGTAAAGGTAAGTAGAACCCACCCCTGCTCTAAACCCTTAAGAGGATCAATATGTAGTGTCAGAATCTTTTAATGTAAGCGTCCTTAGGTGAAAGACACATTGAATATTAAGTGAGTGCTGAGGTTGATTCCTTTCCATGGTCCATCTGCTGAATATTCAAATTCCCTACAGAATAGCAACAATTATGTCTTATCTGGGTTTGATGTTGGGTAGGGAACTGAATTTAGATTCTCTGTATTTTCTATTCCATCAGAGTCTCCATAGAATAGGACTGCTATTAGAATACTGAATTTGTACCACCGAACTTCAGCTTAAACAAAGAAATCTTTAAACATTCATTATAAATTGAAATTATTTCAGATTTATTAAATAGCCTCTTTCACATATGTAGGACACATAATGTGCCTCAGAAGTACGTTCTTTAGGAAAAAGCTTTTTAGAAATTAACAACTTTTGTTTTATTCCATAATGTGCAATTTCATTTCACATTCATACCTGTATATGATTCCTGCAAAGATTTTGACTTCTTCATTATTATTAAGAGCAAGAGATGACATTTGCATGCTTTTCAAAGACACGTTAGTCAAAACATTAAATGCCTACATATATTTAATATAACTATTGTTACTTAAATAGAGTTCCAAGTTCTAAAAATGATCATGATTGTGGGAGGGAGGGAGTTAGTTAAAAATCCTTTTATTCTACATCACATCTTAGTGGGGAAAAAAAAAATCCCAAATCATCATCTACTCCAAGGTTGAAAATTCAAAAATAAGATAACATTAAATGCATACATGGATTTAGTGCATAATCTAGTCTGGCTTCAACCAAGGTATGAACCATCCTTTGAACAGACTCATTACTGCTGTATAAATCAAGGACTAACTATTGCAGTCAAATAGGAAAATAAGAAGAATCTTCCAACATTTGTGGGAAAAAATTAGCAGGACTATGCAAATAACCAATAATATACCATGGATAAATCTATCCATTTCTATTTTTATCAGTTTTGCATTTTTTTTCCAAGCTAAAATTATTCTACAAATTATATTAATTTACATTATTATTTTTTTAAAAAAAATATCGGCATGAAAAATTGTACTCATTTTCATGCCTATTTCTCCTAACACTATATTTTTTTATGCAAAACTGCTTAATGTACACAATCTTGATAGCAATTTACCCTGTTCCAATTTTCTGTATGCTATTTTCACAAATATATGCAGTTCATGTGCATTTTCTTTAATATATGCATCATAAAATTGGACAAATATGAATATTGAAGGGTAATTGTATTTTGGTTTGCATATACTTAGAAAATATAAATTAGATAAATTGGCATTAAAATATAATCCAAGCAAATTTCTCTTGTCCCTAAGCTGAAAGGCTACAATAGCAAATAATTAGTTTTGGGAAAATGACATATGAATTGAATACTGGCCACGATCCCTCTGCTTACTAGACCAATGTTTAATTTCAGCCTGGGTACATATTTTTATTGAACTGAACACTTTTTTTTCACTTTACTACTGGTTCACATATATCTCTTGTTCTCAGCAAATTTTGTTCTTCTGGTAGTTGCTTGGGGGAAAAAAGTAAGCACTTTTGTTGCATATATTTTGTTGTATATATTTTGTTGCGCTCTACATGGGGCTACCCTTGAAGAGTGTTCAGAGACTACAGTTGGTCCAGAATGCAGTTGCGCGAGCTATTGTGGGTGCACCTAGTTACACCCACATTACACCAATTCTCCGCGAGCTGCACTGGCTCCCTATTGGTCTCTGGGCACAATTCAAGGTGTTGGTAATTACCTTTAAAGCCCTACATGGCTCAGGCCCAGGCTATCTTCGAGACCTCCTTCTACCGCATAGCTCCCAGCTATGTATGTATAACTGGGTAATTGTCAACATTACACAGGAAATAAACCATGGAAATGTCAATTGTACTTAATTCAATTGTTGATGCTAATCCAGCACTTCTAAAGTGTACAAGGGATTCAAACTATTTTAAGTCAATACAGCCTTTAATGGGATCTTTATTATAGATTTTGATTGTGACTTGAGACCTTATCTACTTGAAAATCCATGAAAATAAACCAAATTTTTTCCCTTAAGTATTGGTAGCAGCAATATGATTGTGGTCTCCTTCTCTCCCACACATATTTTGGTTTTGAACATACAATGTAGAAATCTGGGGCAAATAATAAATTCGAACACAAACTGTAGGAAGGGAATGAGTTTAAATGATGGGACTCTCTCTCTCTCTTTCTCTCTCTCTCCTTCAAATCTTCAAGAACATATATATTCTTCAAATCAAAAACAAGGCATTTGTAGTATTGATTTTAAAAGTGTAATTAGGATTATATAGAACAAATAACAACAATCAAGATTTTTGTGGGATTTTATTTTTATTGCACCACATTTTGTAGACAATCAAGTTTTGTTTTATTACAATTACCTAGTTGTTTATATATTTATTATCTCAATATGTGTAACAGCCTGCCTTTCTCTTACTCAGAGGCTAGCTGAAATAACAAGAACCATCATTCCTTGGTTGAAATGATCCAAGAAAGTTTAGTTCATAACAAATTAATTAGATTTTAGGACAGCACAAGCCTTTTGGTAATTCTTGCTTTAAATGAGAAACTATCATTTTAGAACGTAATAAATTCTCAAAATTCTCTCTGCCTATTATTTTTTGGCTTTAACAAACAACCATGGAAAAACTGATACTGAAATTGTCAGTTTCAGCAACAACTTTTCATGCAAGAGAAAAATAATGGTTTAGGCCACAATAAATATATATCCTAAAACTCTTTGGGAAGAAAAACTGTTGAATTCCTTATATAAAGACTGGGTAAATAAGCTGCTATTAAGTATTTACCAGTGAGAGAAGAGGTTCTTCATGACTAACATCTCTGGGAAATTTCAATGAATCATGTGTAATGACTTAATACTTTTACTAATTTTAAAGAATTTAAATAAAATTTTGAAAGAATTTAATAATTTTTTTTCAAAAGCAATTTATTTCTTCTCATATTTCCATTTCTACTTTGTGAGAAATGCAACTAGTCCAATGTCAACCAGTCAAGAGATGCATCCAGTTGAGAGAGAGAGGTTCATTCTTCAATATGTTGGCCCTTTAAGAAATACAATGGTTCTCATCAACAATATATTTGTATTGCCTTATCCAATCATAGTTCTGGCAAGCCTTTTCCGGAGCCTGTTTCAGTGCCTTGCCTTTGGCACACTTGGAGAACAAGTTTAATAAAATATCCATGTGTGTTTGGAGAAAATATGTGTTTGGAGAAATCTCACTAGAATGTGGGTTTTTATGATAAAATCTTTACTAAGATTTGCATTCTAGATTGCTTTGCCTTTTTCAAAGAAATAGCCAGGCCAACCGATTGATTTTGTATAAAATATATATTAGCCCACAAAGACCCTGAAATTACCTGTTTAATTGCAGAATTTTCTTTTTATAAATTCAGGGGTGCTATATTAATATTAATGTAGTAAATAAGTTAGGTCTAAGCCTGATGCTGGTAGTATTGTGTTCTGTCTGTTTGTAAGGATTATATTTACATTTCTTTATTATATTTTTTGGTCTGGTCTGGTCTGGTTTATGGATCCTGACCACAATGAAGTTTGCTGTTCTTTAAACCGAATGATCATAATAAAAACCAGTTTTGTCTTGTTACATAAAAAAAAAATACAAAAAACATACAAAATATATCCAGATCTTTTAAAGGGAGAAGAGATACATCATTAACAGCTACAGCTACTGGTCATTTATGAACATATGGTATGACAGAAGACAATTGGTTTATTACCTTTGTGCTATGACATTGCTTCACATCTTTATGAACTACACATCCCAAACTCCAATACACATTTGAGTCATGAAGTGATTGCAAGCCTCACTGTGAAGCAATGCAATTTCTCTTTAAGTAGCTCCTGTTCTCAAGTAAATGCATGCTGAGAATAGCAAAGCACCTTCACACAGGATTTTCAGCCAGCACTATGCTTCCTGTCAAAATATTTCCGGTGTAAATGGAATCATAGCTATGGTGTATTCGGGTCTTTTTCTGTGTAAAATTGAGAGTATCTTGGTGACGTTTTGACTAGGTCTCACTCGTCATCTTCAGGCTGGTGTCTTCGGCTTCGTGCTTGTGCGAGGAAAGCGTGATCGGAGCTGCTGTCTCTCTATAAATACTGGTGGGGAGGTGATGCTGGCTTTGTTGCTGTGAGCTGGTTGGTTGCCTGTGTTGTTACATCTTGATTAGTTGATGGAGATGTTTGCAGATTAGACAGCTATTTCATAACATCCTGTGTGGGTGAGGTCCTTGATGTGTGCCCATTAGTCTTTTGTGTTTTAACAACCTGGGTAATGGGCTGTGTCTTAACATCTGAGTTCTAGTATTGTGATATCCTGAGTTTTTTGATGTAATGTTCTGAGCAGATGGCTGTGATGCCACATCCTGGGCTTTGGTTTGGCTCCAAGTTTGAGGTCTTGCCATGTGTTCATGACATGTGTCAGTTTGCTTTGTGTGGGGATCAGAGAGGGGTGGAGCAGCTGGTGATGCCGCCGTGGTCTGGCTTCTGGATGGTGGTTGTATTTCGTCTATGGGATGGGCTTGGGTTTGAATCTGGTGAGGATGATTGGTGGTGGTGTCATGTATTAACAAGAGAATATATCATGGAAGCCACTGAAATAGAGAAACACCCCCATAACATCAATAAACACAACAATACCCCCCGCCTACCGGACATCTGGAAACTAGCCCTAGTTAACAGAAGAGTCCCAGCCACAAAGATTAACACCAGACTCAAGGCTTAAACTGACATACTATGGTAGACAGAGCTAAGCAAAAGTCAAATGGATGGAATTAAGCAATAAAAAAAACTGAAAAGTCACTACTAATAACCATCTCATTCACATCTATAAGATGAATTCATGCATCATGTTTGACATGGCGATGTAGTTTTCTTGAACAAGTTACAATGCCTAATTCTATACTATGCTAAACCATAAAGCAAGGTCTATAAGCTACCATGCCAGTATTCATATTTGAATACTTTGGGGTGGGGGCTGTTCTTTTTAAAATTGGGCAATATAAGAAGGTTTCACAGTTCAAAAATAGTCTGTAGACCAACAATTCCCTCTACTTGGGCTATATTTATTCCTACTGACTGTTCAGGTTTTGAGGCAAGAGTCCTTCTCAATTCTTCTTTGGAGATGCCAGAATGAACATGTGTTCTTCCACTGAGACTCAGCTCAGACATTTTAGAAGAAGGAGAGGAACATGATTCCTCTCTAGTTTTTTAAACATTCATAACCCTCTCCTACAATAACATAAGGACAACCTATTCGGTTGGTAGATGTCACTGCTGAAATACAATAAGTGATAAAATACCAAAGGCCAATGCTATGCTTTAAAGGAAGTTATTACAATTATCCAAGTCTATACAAAACCAGTCAAGTTTATGGAAGAAAGTAAATCTTGTGCATCTACTAAAACTTAATAATGATAACTCAATTAGATAAAAAATAAACATGAAAGGAAATTGCATCTATTGTATCTTCTAAGCCTGATGAAGAAATTGTATCTCTCAAAGGAAACAGTCCTGTCTTGGCAACAATGACTCACTCCATTGTATTTGACATTCCATTGTTATAGTTTCCATGTGAGCACACACACACACACACACACACACACACACACACACACACACACACATCAGGACCCTCTTCTTGTGGTAGAAAATTACTAATCTGCCAATTATTCAACATATCTCTATTGCCATTTTCTCTCTGGAGTACACTTTACTAATGGCCTCCAACAGAAAACTGGAATACCACTGCTTTGTTTGATTCCTATCTTAGTTGGGTTACTATGACTGAGATAGGTCTCAGGAAACCAGAGCTCAGAAATATAGAGTATGTCTACCAAAACTAAGGAAAACCCTGAATCAGCACAACACCCAACAATAATAGCTTCCATTGCCTGCCTGTGAGTAGACAACTTAATACAGTTAGCACTATGGGTCTACCTCTCTTATATGAATGTCAGGATATTTTGGACATCATCCAAATAGTTTGAACTATATTTGCAAGGCAAAATATTGCTTGCCTAAATTTTATATAGTTCAAAATAAATTGCTATGATGCAAATCCATGTAAATTATCATGCTAAACTTGTGCTTATTTCAAAGAAAAGAATAAAATATACTAAGCAATCTACAGTAGGAAACACTTGGGAAGATCTTAAATAAATCCATATTCTCTGAAATACACAATCATTTCAATACAAAATTATCTCTAAACTGTTTCTTCCTTCTAAAACTATAAATAAAAGTTTATAAAATCAACAATTTACAATGTACCCAGAAATG
This sequence comes from Masticophis lateralis, assembly GCA_030761175.1. Taxonomy (NCBI): domain Eukaryota; kingdom Metazoa; phylum Chordata; class Lepidosauria; order Squamata; family Colubridae; genus Masticophis; species Masticophis lateralis. The sequence continues at coordinate 130,303,299 of JAUDYJ010000003.1, forward strand.
TTTGGAAATTCAGATGTACTAGGCAAGGTAGTTTGAGCTCAAGATTGTCTGTCCCTCCCTTGGATTTTTATTTATCTACAGTATGACTGCATAATTTACAAGATCCCTAAAGTAAACATGAATAGAGAATGTGGGCAACACATATTAATTTGTATTATTTATTATTATGTTGCATTCCTTTTGGCATAATGTTGAATGTCAGCACAATAATTCCTGGAACAAAATACCTAGTCTAATAATTTCCAGATAAAAGCTAAATTTTGGAACCTGGAAAAAAAGATGAAGAAAGCTAACCAAGATGTCTGGTGCATCTTCACCATTATTCAATGCCTAGTTCTGACCTAAAAATCCTTCATGATGCCGAGTACCTTTATTCATAAATCAAACTAGAAATCTGGCACTTCTGGGCAGGCATCTGCACAAAAGGTTAGCAATGAGGTGATTCTCAATCTTATTTTAACCAAGGTTGTGAGACAGTGATTTGCCTAGGGCTACCCAGTATCTTCAATCTAGTCTAAGTTCAACAGATGATAGAAGATATATTTAAAGAATACACTCAAAGCAGAGAAACATTCAATAGTGGCTCAGAAATTATAAAGAGAGATAATCTCATTTATATTTAGTAGAACATAAAGGATAATGTTCATAGTAACATAGAATCTTACTATGAACCGTTGATATTTTGTTGATAATGACTTTTCTAAAATGAAGATCAAGCCACAATAGTGGGCAATAGTTGGCCTTATATAGAATATATGTGGATTCATACCTATATTTATGTTAAAAGTATGTTCAACATCAAAGGAGAAATTTGTTTCAGATTTTTTTTAAATAATATATTCTCTTTTTGAACCTTCTCAGCTATATGCACAAGCTATATAAACCATGATTATTCCCTGTGAGACTCAGTGGAAACCAAAGGTGAATTTTGAAGGAATGGGATAGGAAGAATATTGATGCCTTTGAACATTGGTGCTTGAGAAGACTCCTGAGAACATTATGGATAGTCAACAAAACAGATAAATGGATCATTGAACAAAACAACCCAGAGTTCTCCCTTGAGGCACAAATGACCAGGCTCACATTATCTTACTTCAAATGCATTATGTAAAGATCTAGTTCCCTGAAGAAGGCACTAGTGCTGGAAATGGTGGAAGGAAAGAGAAGAGAATAAACAGCAGCAAGATGGATGGATTTGGTTACAGTGATGATCAACACACTGAAAGCACTGAAGGTCAAGTTTAGGGATAGATCATAGTGCAGAAAATTTATGTGGTCACTAAGAGTCACCAAGTGACTTGACAATGACTTGATGGCACGTAACCAACCAATTGTTTGCATACTAGGATCTTAAGGTTAAAGAGAGATTTCACCAAATTTGTTAGCTCAAAACTCAGGCTAGTAGCTTTCCCCAGCTATCCTTCTATAGGTGTACAAGCATACCTGCTTTATTTGTCTGCTAGTCCCAGGGGAAAAATGACAGTCTTCCTTTTCTTTAACAAACTTTGCTTCTGCTAACGGCATTATGAAGTACTTCGTTTATATGCACATAACTCTGCATTAAGAAATTGTATTTGTAAAAGCTTGTATTAAGAAATGCATTATTCTTAATATAACACATATTATAATAGGAAGAAATTGCTTTCTAAAAAAGTAGATATACCACAGAAAATGTGCATTCATTAGAAAAATTTGTGCCAATTCCTTTTTTCTTTTTTTCTGTCCTGTTGGATTTATTCACACTGGAAACAAGCCCTAGTTTACTTAAAGTTTGAAAAGTGAAAAATTAAGTAAAAATAAAATAGATTAACTTTTATGTATGGTTTTATTATCCTTAACATTTTTACACAATTCTTGACACACTGATATGATCAATAGACTATTATTTGTATTTTGGAACAAAATGTATGCTTAGTTTTTAAAATTTTAATTATTATTTTTTTCTGAAGTGCATATTTTGAAACAAGGTAAATTAAGAATGTAAGGAAAATCAACATTAATCTAGCAATGGGATTGACTCTGGCCTAGGCATGTACTAATTTATCTGTACCTCACACTATAAGCTTTAAAGTCTGGTACTGAATTTAGGTATATCTTGAGCATGCTTTATAATAATAATAACTTATTAATATAACAGTATTCCCATCCAACGAAATTCACTTTACACCCAAAGATCAGGTCCAACACACATAATCCCCAAACACACTCCCACCCAGCACAATTCCCCACCCCTAAACCATCCAAACATCCACACAACAGACCAAGTAATGCTGTCCAACAGCTCACTGATGGTGGCCCTTTAGTTCATTGAGGCAACCAATGCTTGAGTTTTAGTCCACATATCTTGCAGTATGGTAAACTTTAAATAGCATAGAATATCAAAGCCATGCTCCATAAAGAACAAGTTACCCCAAACCAGATGATTTTGAGTATCTGTTCATTTTCTCCAGATGGTTAGTTTTTTTAGAAAAATATTGATCTGGCTTGTTGATGTTCTATGCTACTGCAATTATAATAATATTGTTTCAGTATTATCATTTAATAATATAATTTAATATAATTATGGTGTGGTGACCTAGAGGTGGAACTCTCATCTCACAGTCACGAGGTTGTGAATTTATCCTAGGTAGAAGCAGATATTTCTCTCTCTGGGCACAATGAGAATATATCTGCTATGAAGTCCACATTGGCAACAGGAAGGGCATTCGGCCAGAAAACACTCAGCTCCATTCAATTTTCCCAACTCCACCTCGATGCAAGGGATTTCGGGGTCATTAAAAGACAATTTTAAAAAAATATTATGATGATATAGTATTAATATTTCTATTAGTATTACAATAATAACATTCAAAGGGGACCTTCACTATATTTAAAATAGGTAGAGGTCAGGCAGAGGTTCAGCATGGCACAATGTGGTCTGGGTTGAGGTTGGTTTTTATACTAGTATATAACGAAAGACCTTTTGGCCTCATGCTTAAAGTGCTAGGATAGAAACTAGGAAACTGTGATTTCTTTGTCCACTTTAGAAAGAGAGCCACCTAGGTCACTTTGGGCCAGTCACTTTTTCTCAGCCCTAGGAAGGAAGGAATGGCAAATCACTTCCAATAAACTTGCCAAGAAAAATACAGGAATTAGTCTAGACAGTTGGCAGGAATCCAGATTGACTTGAAGGCACACACACAAAAATATAAAATAAAAAAGTGCAATAGTATTAACAGAGATGCATACAATTTGCTTGTAGTCATTAAAAGCCCTAAAATATTATTGAGAATAATTTGCAGTTAGATTACAATTTAAGACTGGTGGTAACTTAATAACTCAAGTCCTAACCAAGGACCAAGAATTATTAAAATAGCACTGAAGGAACTAACAGTTGCAAGCAAGGTGTTGTTATTTTTTAAAATTAGGGTGTTTTGGTCTGATAAATTTAACATTTCCAAATATTGAGGGAATCCTGTAGGCATTGCTCTGATTTTTATTACCATATTTTTCGGTGCATAAAATGCACTCCCCTCCTCCTCCTCCCAAAAATGGGTGGAAATGTCTGTGCGTCTTATACAGCAAAAGTTGCTGAAGCCCTGCCCACCCATCAGCCCCCACCCTTCGGCCTCTGCCTTCCAGCAATTTACTTCCTTGCAGCAAAAAAGGGGTGCGCGGAGGCAGCAATGGGTGGTGGCAATCCCTGCAGCCTGAAACAGCTGATAGGCAGTATTCTGGGAGGCCGATCCAACCACCAATCAGCTGCTCATGCTAAATCAGGCTGTGCTGAAGCTAATCAGGCTTTTTGCTGTTTTCTGCAAGGAGGTAATTTGCTGGGAGGCAGAAGCAGAAGCAGATTTCCCCCCCCTTATTTTCCTCCCCAAAAGCTAGGTACATCTTATACTTCGGAACATCTTATAGTCTGAAAAATACAGTATTTAACAAAATGTTTAAAATAAATAAATATTTTAAATTTTCATTATATATGTAATTTAATTTAAATAGTTAATAATAGTAACAATACATTTTTATCATGAATTGGAAAAGATCATTCACAAGTGGGAGCCCAATGTATGTGCATGGAAACTTTAACTGTTGCATCATCTTTCTATGCATTCATCCCAGCTTTTTGTCCACCAAAATATTTCACTCTGTCCCATATAAGCCTTGCCACGATTTTCACTGTCCTCTCTTCTCTTTTTATCCAGTATTCTTCCTTTTCCCTCTAAAATATTCTCTTTGGCAGTCTCCATACTCCCACAAATTTAATGCTTTAAAAACCCAACATGTCTTTATTTCTGAGACCGAAAGTTATAATGGGGAAGGTTTAATTTGTTCGTGGTTAGATTGAAAGGTTTCTACCACATCCATCCTAAATTTTCTTTGATTATTCTACATACATTCACTCTGCTCTTTATTTTTACTTTCCACCCAAAGTGGAAAACCTGTACCACTTCAAATCAGATGACTTGACATCATAGTAGAGTAATGTGATATAAGATGCTTGGCTAGATGTAAAAATGGACCTGGGATTAGCTGCTCCAATCGTACAATATGATGGAAGATAGAGGAATGTTTTTAATTAGTAATGTCATTTCTCAATGACTTTAAAAATCTTTAATATTTTTAAAGAAATTAAATTCTAAGGAGCATTGTTCCTTAGTTATTTTAAAGCTGGCTTTATTTCACCTGTTTATATTTTTATCAAAATATTAAACCTTTAAGAATTTAAAAACTTCATTCAGGTTATAAGAGTAGAAGTAAATGTAGAGTAGAAAATATAATGTCAAGCTTTTAAAATGTATTACTTTCTTAAATAAAAGAATAGTAAGAATCCAAACAACCTACTCATTGTTAAAATTAAGACTGAAATTCTAAAAAAATCTGCCAAAATTTATTTACAAACAATTAGTAATGATGAAGTTGCACAATTCTGTATTAGAAGAGCACATTCCCTAAGTACAGGACATACAACAATGGAACTAAACAAATCCATTAATATACACAAGACAAGAATTATTTTAAAGATATTATTCTGTCATCTACTGGCAATGTGCTTTCTAGTCATGTTTTCTGCCAGTCTTTACCAGTTTGCCAATTACACAAGCTGTTTCCTAGACATCAGACAAAAATTCCACAAGACTGCTGTGCAAGCGCACCCTAATTAACCATCAGCTTAATTAGACAATTTACTGTGTAATTAGCAGGCAATTAGTCAACACCTCTCAGATCTTATTGACTGCTGTGACAGCCTTCTCTACTCTGTGCATTCTAACACACTACTACTACTACATTTCTAGCACCCTCAAATCCCTGTACTACACACTTCTAGGCAAAGAGCAACATATGATATTATATAACAAATAGTGAAGGGAAAAACCATGTGTGTGGTCTATCTGGAGACTGAACTTTTTGCCAGCCTAAACTATATGCTGCTGTTTTAGCAGCTGATTCCTCTCTCTCTCTCTGTCATTCAAAGAGAGAGAGAGGGGGGGGGAAGGAGGGAAGGAGGGAGGGAGAAGGAGAATATTTGTTACTATGGTAGGTCAGGTTTATTTGCAATTCAGCAAAAAGAAAAAAGAAAAGAAAAGAAAAGAAAAGAAAAGAAAAGAAAAGAAAAAGGCTTACTCATAGTATTAAATCTCACTGATTGAGTCTAATGGATACAATTCTCCAATCACTGAAATGTACTTGGTTATGCTTACATTAACTAGTAGAAAGTCTCATCTTGCCATGTAAGAGATGCTTTTTGGGCTAATGCTATATTTGGAAGTATTTCAACAAGTTATGAATTCTCTCACAAAATTACTCAATAACTTGCCCATCACAAAATGGATTTAAGAGTGTATCAGATTACTACTTATCATCTCTTATGCTCACTCATTTCTTTAGCACACTTTTCTGGGACTCTGTTCACCTTTATTCTTGTTCTGGGCATCTGGATAGATCTTAGCTGCACATGATTTTTATTTCTTAGAAAGTTTATGGGACCCATTTGTTGACCCAAGCATCCTGGCATCAGCCAAAACAAATATTTGTAGGCATATTTAACTGTAATTTCTTTTTAGAAAATATGATTGGTATTTTAGTGTGCATGAAATCCACATTGCTACATATATTTCTCCTCAAAATAGATATTAGATGTTACTGAATGTATTTTCTTTCAAGATATGCTTTCTTGAGAAATATAGTTTGATATTGTGCTTTGGAACCAAGGAATTTAGGATATTAGCAAAGTGAGACATCCAATAGATTTTCATTTTCTTTCTCACATTAATCCAAATGACAGTAATATTTATTGGTATTGGAGTTTATACAGATTTATTTTATAAACAATTGTAGTCCTTAGATATTTTTACCAACAAATATTTCATGCCATATATTTTAAGCCTTTGAAATCTTTTCAGTATGGAAGGATTTTTTTTTCCAATAGTAACTGCTGATATTTTTTTCAAAATATTCTAATCCATTGTCTGTTTATAGAAAATCTTGTTTTCTGAAATTGCTAGAAGAAACACTCATCCAAATGAACTGTAGCCACATCTATTCCATGAAAATAACTTTTTTATGAACAAACATATCATTTAGTCACCTAAGATATATAATAATGGGGCAGAATTGTACGATCATTTTGTAGTGCTGAAAGCTGCCCCCCTTTTTTGAGATTATAATCACACTTTGAGGAAATGGTAGAAATCAGAATTTTTGCTTCATCTTTACCAACAAGTAATATTCACATTTCCTTCCTGTCACTGCAAATATAGAGGCAAATTTTGCAAACAAGAAAACCCAATGGCAACTGCATAAAGAATATTTTAAGTTTGTGTACTCATACAATTTTAGTTAAATATAGTGTTGAAAATCTGGAAGATTTATACGAAACACTACTTTGACTACAAATGCTAAACAACTGCAAGAATATCTGAAGAAATGTTTTTAGAAGTCTATGTTATTTTCTCACTTGAATACAAATTTGCTAACTGTACAATATCCTAAGGCAGTCTTTCTCAAACTGTTGCCTTCTACTTGTGTTGAACTTCAACTCCCCTAAATCTCGTAGCTATGCCAACTAGGGATTATGGAAACTGAAATACAACATCTTTAAATAATGCAAGGGAAGGGAAAGCTGCCCTAAGATATCTATGTATCTGTCCTGACATTATTTGGATACATTTCATGCTAATTTTTAAAATCTCTTCTTAGTACCATTCTATTTCATTAGATAAGCATAGCTGGTAGGGAACATGAAGTCTAGAATCCAACAATAATCAAATAAATATTTTATATAAGCCAGTACTGATTAGATGAAACACTGCATTTAAATAATAGTCCTCTTAACTTAATGGTTGGTCTTAACTCATTTTTTAAAACATTCAAATATCAAGTAAGATTGTATAACAAAGGATGCTATGGAATTTCTCAGGTTTCCATCTAAAGACTTTTCCCACAACTAATTTGCCCTGAAAAAATGGTTAATAAGAGATCCCACCTACACCTCTTCTCAGACTCCCCCTCCCCCAATCTTTTAGTTTTATTTATAGTTTTATAATTTGTATTTTTATAGCCTTTTACTCTTTTTCTATACAATTTGTTGCATTGTTTAATATTTTTTTAACATTGTAAGCCACTCAGAATAATCATGTGGTTTACATGGTGGCAAATGAATTAAATAAATAAATAAATAAATAAATAAATAAATATAAAAATTATAATTAATAAAAATTACTATTTAAAAACTCAATGTGAGGAAAACAGGAAAATTTATTTTTCAAACAACTACATGTGTAAGGATAGCTTGCAAAATGCCACCCCTCCTCCATCTCTGCCTCCTTTCAAATACAATATTATTACTATTGTTGTTGTTGTTGTTATTATTATTTGATGGTACTTAGTGGAAATATAAATAGCCCTTCTTCCGTTTGACATTAACTATCTGATTATTTGTCTCTCCAAGGAAAAGCTGTGGGTTTTCATAGGAAATACAAAATAAAGCATAGAATATTTCTGCTTACTGAGATATCAACTGGCATTTAACTGCAAGTTAAGTGGTTCTGGCTATTGCGAACTATACTTTTTTTTTTTTTTTGAGTATCTAAAATCTCTCTTTCTCTCTCTCTCTCAAAAAATAGAACAGTCAAAAACCAGTTCAAAACCTTGCTTTAGGTTATTTCTTAAAAGGAAACCAAGATTTTCTAAACATATTCTGCAAATAAATAAATAAATACACAATCTGTGCAATATTCAGCTGTCAGTCTAGAAAAATAACAAGGGAAACACTGTCAGGAGTACAGGATAATAAAATTTCAGGCTGATGCTCATGCTCAGGCTTTAATTCTCATGCAACTCCCATGATAAGCATATACTTACTTTATCACATGCAAGCTAGGCAAATTGAACTTCATCATTATAACTGAATTGTAAAATATTAATATTTCATATTCTAACAAATTCCACAGAACAAACTTAGCTACACTGAAAACATCAAGAATTCCACATTTTAATATTGTTTTAAATCATTTTCGGAGGGATAGGGGTCAAAGCTGACATGAAATCTTAAACTGTAATAAGTATTTTGTAAATTACTGCGAGAGGTAGCAGACAAAGAAAAAGGGCTTTTTATTCTGGGAGTTCAGTTCAACAGAAACATTGACATTACAAAGGACAGTGCAAGCTATTGTGTTCCAGATCTTAGCATTACAAAAGAGAGAGATATGTCACCCATATTGGTCCCTATGGAAACACTATTAGTCCTAGCATGAATCTGAGTATCTATATTATGGAGAAATGCTATTTCTTAGCATAATTAGTTTGTTCATTCAGGCAATGGTTCTAACTGGCAATCAACCTTTGCAGGTATGTCACACCATCTATCTTGTTATGAGTTTACTCTACATTCTGCTTATAAAACAGAGACAGATTGTGTTTCTAAAGGCTGAATTGGACTTTAATCATTAATTTGTGAGATTTTTAGATGAAATATTGCATCAGGTAGATGTTGAATTTCGGTGCAAAACTTTTCATCAGTTTAATTTTATTGGGATAATTTTCAGGCAGTCTCAAATATTCAGCCAGCGTCCTAAATTTTAGCCTCAGGTTGGTTTGTTTCAAACCTGGCTAGGATTCAGATTGCACTGCAAACAAGAGCTAATCTATTATTTCAATTTTTGAATTTTTCCTCATAGTCACCCTTAAATGGAATGAAAGTGGCCAAGTCTACAATTCACTCAGGCTCACTTTTGTATAACTAAACCATAGTTTACTGTCATGTGAACCAGGCCAATATACGTTTAGGGGGTGTGAGAGACAAAGACAATGCTTAGAGATTTCAGCTGAAATTGTTCCACATATTTATTTCAACGGGAGAGATTTAATAAAAGCAACTGCTTCTCTAAGTTATTAAAAGTGACAGCATCACAAATCAAAGCATGTCACCAACAGAGTGAAGACAGATTTTTCCGATTAATCAGAATTACATTTTTACCGATGAAAGAAACAGCTAAAATCAAAGAAAATATTTCTGGTATCATTTCTTTGTGTTTAAGATTTCTACTCTGTCCACACTATCATATATTGAAATACTCTTTGTCTAAAATTAGAATGACATTTTTGCATTTCTATTTTATTATATATTGTATTATATAGGAAAAGAACAAAAAATATTGTCTAATCTCCTATTATAGTTTAATAAAGAAATAATGCAGTTATCCAACTTTCAGATGACTTGTATCTCATTGTGACTCATATCCATTAATTTGTTAATTAGAACAAGGTATTGGGAATTAGGACTAGAGACAGCATGCCAGGAGCTTTCTTTTTGTTCCTTTTTTTAGTCTTTGCCTCAGATTTCTCCTGATTGGAATATTGATAGTTCTTCTCCTTTAGACTGCTTCTTACTAGAACAGTGAATACCTTTTCCTTTTCTTTCTCTATATAAGTCAGGAAACTCCAACAAGCAGGTTTTCTATTACAACATATAACTTATTTAATGAACTTTGCTTGTCCTTTTTGGCCTTAGGTGTCTGTCCTTAGGTACTCTTAATGGGCTTGATTCTAATATATTTAGACTCTGCTAAATACACATCATGGTGAATGAATGGAGGATTTTAGCTTCAATATTTTCCCCGCGCTTTCAAGCATGGAATACAGTATGCAGTCAATGTCAGATTTCTGTTGATTAGGTAAAAGAACAAATGTTGCTCATCTGTTTTTTGTGCATAGTTGTTCCCCACCACAAACAATTCACAAAAAAAAATATGAAGATAGGTCAGTTTCTGAGTTGAGGTACTATCTTGACTGGCTTGGAAGCAGAGGGACTTAGAATCTAGCAGGTCTATGTTTCTTTCAGTCTCTCTTCATGCCAATTCCATCATCTCTACTTAAAAAAAAACAAAAAAAACATCCTGATGTTGTAAAAGACTTGTCCAGAGATGAATGAAGGGCCAGGAGGGAGTTTCCAGTGATAGAATGGAAGCCTTTGAAATATTTCATTAATAGCCAGACCTTTGACCAGTGCTACAACCAGCAATTTGTGAAATAGCAATATCTTTGCCTCCAATTGGTGACATCTGGCTTCCCTTCAACATTGAAGAAACCTGATTGAAGAGTCATATGTTATCAGCACTTAATAGGAACAGTGGAACACATTTAAAATCTACTGGTGAATCTCCCCCAAAGATTCAAAATCTAGAGCTGGACAGTATTTATACTAAAACCACATAATTTTGCAAAATGATATCAAGCTTTCATATTTTGTCACTTATGCTAGCTGCTGCTGCTATTTTTATTATTATATCATCCACCAGATCTTCACATCAAGAGCTGCTGTGTTACTTTGCAAGAAATAGCTGACAATCACCACATCGTCAGTGCTTCTTTCTAAATGTATGTGGGGTATACATTTGAAATTGTTGGTGATATTCACTCAGGTAGGTGTTCCTTTGCGCATAGACAAGCTTTAAGGGCCAAAGCAAAACATGAAGTCCTATACTAGATAATTGAGAGGAAAAAAGAAAGAATAACATGTAAATTATATCTAAATTTGTTTTGGAACTTTACCCTTCAATTGTTGTTTTTTAAAGAAATAATTTTAAAAAGACAATGAAATATATTTGTCATTATTAAAAAGTATACATTTGTATAGATGAACGAGGAAAAAGAATTAATGAATTTAAAAGCATACATGTGTATTTTATTTAATTATATTTAATTACTTTTCCCTAGATCCTTGCCACCTTTTGAGATAGTACTCTTAGCAATTCTTCGGAATTTTAGAAGTGTCCACGAGGCCACAAACATTGGCCATCCTCCAAAAATTGACAAAACTTGTCATGGATTACAAGCCCCAGCATGTGTATGCCAACTATTACCACATTTTGAATGACAAACATTTAAAACGATGACATTTAAAAAGATGACATAAAAAACAGCATTTCTTCTAGCAGTGCAAAAAAGGAGGGAGGGAATTTGTCTTTTTCAAATGAGTTCTTGGATTCAGAACTAAATTAGGTGATTTATAAATAAGATAAAATGAGGACAAATTATATTAAATTCTCAAGTCTTTTCTCCCGTTCATATCCTTGTTAACATATGTTGATAAAATTTGTTTATCGACAACAATTTTGTTGTTATTATTGTTGTTCAGAACAAAGATTGCCTTTGTCTAGAAAGGGGAAGGAATGGCTAACCAGATCCAGCTTTGTGTAAGTTTCTTCAACCCAGAAGAACTGTGTAGAACTGAGCCTGGATAGCTCAGCAGACTAATGCATTGTCACTAACTCAGCTGTCTGCAATTACTGTAAGTTCGAATCTCATCAGGCTCAAGGTTGACTCAGCTTTCCATCCTTTCTAAGGTAGGTAAATTGAGGACCCAGTTTGTGGGGGCAATAAGCTGACTTTGTATAAATATACAAAAGTATGAAGGCTATTGCTTAACGTATTGTAAGCCACCCTGAGTCTCTGGAGAAGGGTGGCATATAAATCAATTTTTTTAAAAAAAACAAAAACCTGACTGCTGAGCATAATTTAGTGATGGGAATAATGCAGTCTAACCTATTTAAAAATTTGAAGCATAGTTAAAAATACAATCATGTGTAAACCTATACCTTTATATTTGTGATTGGCATCACAACATTTGGGCTATCAAACAAACGAATTGAGAAGTGGAGAGGACACTTGAATTTAATTTCCTGACCTTTGACCAAAGGCTGATTTTAATTAGCTTAAGAGAAAGACGTTTTATAGTGTATTTATAAGTAATAAATAGGAATTCTACCTATTGCAAGCTACAGGACCTAGATGTTGCATACTGTCAAAAAGCTAAATTGGGTTGGTTTATAGTTGGCTGGGAGACTACTGCTATCTCAGTATTATTAACAAAAAAATAATAATAATGATGATATGGATGTCTATGAAAGTAGATCCCATAATGAGGGTAACTTTAGCATTTTATCTTGTATTTTATCTCTAGATAAAAATATATTCCAAAGAATATATAATTGCCAGTAGTGTCCAATACGAATGGCAGCTTGTCCATGAATGCACTATATGATTATTTATTCATAAATAACTAGCATGAGAATCTGTTGGAACCCTGCGTAGTAATAATACATCCTTTTTCTATACTCAGCAATGACTAGTAGGACAAAATCCACAGAGACTTTTTTTTTTTTAAAAAAAACATCCTTTTCCTCTGCTGTTTTCCTATCTATAAGAAGGAAAACATTTCAGTGATTCTAACAGGCTGCCATTAACTATTACGTTTTCAGTAGAAAAATGAAAAAAGCCTAAAGTTCATTTAATAAGATAAATGCAATAAATGAGAGATTATTTGAACACAGACAAAACACCACAAAATCTATTACCTTGTCCAGAGAAAACGTTTTGGTGACTGCAAATGCCCATCCTGCTTCAAAAGCTCTGCGGATCATTGATGAGCTTGTAGTTGGTGTTGCACTGGCGAGGCCGAAAGGATTTGAAAACCTAAGCCCGGCCATTTCTATGCTGAGGTCTACCAAGTCAATTGGTGTATAGAAAAGAGGCAACCGAGGTTCAGCAGGTACAGAGGCACCATGTAAAGACTGTGGGAATAAACAACACAACAGTTTATCTACTTTATTCAAATACACCTTCCTCGAAAGAGTGTGCATCATCTCATTATATATATATATATATATATGTATGTATGTATGTATGTATGTATGTATGTATGAAGTGCTTGAAGCACGAAGCCGAGAACACCAGCCTGAAGATGACGAATGAGACTTCGTCGAAACGTCGCCAAGAGACTTCCAATTTTACGCGGGACAAGACCCAAATAACCAAAGACATATATATATGTCTTTGGTTATTTGGTTATAAAAAAATAAAGGGAGACTAATATAGATCTATTTCAAGCTATTTAGTTCTCATCAGCTAGCCCTACCCTTACTCGGATTCGAACTTGGGCTGCCCACATATTAGGCAGTTGTATTAACCTCTGAGCCACAAATTCTCCTCCCTTTATCTTTATCTATGCTTCGAAGTTTTGTTTTTTTTAAATTTGATTTATATGCCACCCTTCTCCGGAGACTCAGGGCGGCTTACGATGCGTTAAGCAATAGCCTTCATACTTTCGTATATTTATACAAAGTCAGCTTATTGCCCCCACAAACTGGGTCCTCATTTTACCTACCTTAGAAAGGATGGAAGGCTGAGTCAACCTTGAGCCTGGTGAGATTCGAACTTACAGTAATTGCAGACAGCTGATGTTAATCACAATGCTTTAGTCTGCTGAGCCGCCAGGCCTCTAGCGCTTCAAGCACTTAAAGGTGTATATTTCCTACATTGAAGCACCAGAAGGGAGACGTTTATGAACTATTAGGGAACACTAATAACCAGCCAGAATGGTAAACATGGAAGGGATTTGGGCAGGGGTGAAATGTAAAATTTGTTATTACCAGTTTTGTGGGCATGGCTTGGCATGCGGGGGGGGGGGGGGGGGGGGATAATGTGACTGGGTGGGTGTGGCCAACTTTTTTTTTTTAACTTTTCAAAGCATTTTTTCTACAACCTCTTCGGCTGAAGAGGTTGCAAAAAATGCTTTGAAAAGCCTCTGCTGATCAGGCAACTCAGCTGAGATCATCAGAGAGGCTTTTTTTTTAATAAAAAGTTTTTTTTTTATTTTTTTAAAAAACATAAAATACATCTTTTTAGAACAAAGCATTGATCCAGTCATAAATTGGTACAATCACAAATTCAACTTTAACAATGACTCATCTCCACTAATCATCATCTTATAAAAATAATAAAAAAATAAAATAGAGGGGAAAAAAACACAATAAATCGCTCAAAACAATTATCTTTCTATTATTTCACCTCAAATCTTAATTTCCAAATAACACAACTTAATGTTTTACACAATTGTTTCCCTAAATTCTATTTTATAATGCCATTATCCAAGAACCCGTTACTTAAACGCGATCATCAGAGGCTTTTTTTTTTTTACTTTTTAAAGCATTTTTTCAGCGGAAGAGGTTGTAGAAAAAATGCTTTTAAAAGTTTAAAAGAAAGCCTCTGCTGATCGTGCGGCTCAGCTGGGCATGATAGGGAGGGCGCAGGGATTTTTGCTACCAGTTCTCCGAACCACCCGCTGCCATCGCTACCGGATCAGCCAATCTGGTCCAAACCAGGAGCATTTCACCCCTGGATTTGGGGACTATCAGGATCGCTTCATTTCTACATGGAGAAGGTTTATGCTTCATCCTTTAACAAAATAGTCTATTGTACTTTACACAGGAAGTAGTTCTATTTTTTTCTTTAGAAAATGTGTACTTTTATAAGAATAAGATATTTTTGCCTTCTCTTTCATTTTATTTTTTAAAAAATAGGTACATAGAAATTTAAAAAAAAAAAACATTTCCAACTGTTCTGTAAGATACTTCAATGGAATTAAACTTCTTGAGAGGCTCCTAAAATAAATAATCTCTAGAATGAAAGATGAGCCCAATTACTGGATTTTTACTTATACACAAAACCAGCAAAAATCACAAAAAGAAAAAAATCTGCACAAAGATATAACTCTAACATTTATAGCAATTTTTTCATCCAGTAATTTGCACCATTATTGTATAATGATAAAGAAAACTGTACAGCTACTTACAAAAACAATGAAAACAAAGTCAAGTATTTTTCTACTTGGTAGCTAATGAACTAAATCCTTATTGTTGCAGGAATGAAGTTTTTGCTCATATGGATAACCTCTACAAGATAGATGTGTAGGCTGTGGTGCCAAAAGAGCCCTCATCACAATGTAACTCAATGTTTATATTTTTGTATTGTACTATTCCAAATTCTGCATTTTTCACTTACATCATATAAAATTCCAGAATGATCTGCAATTGCCTTTCCCATTTTTGTTTTTCTGCTGCTACTATCTTATATTTTCTTTCCACCAAATAGTGGATGTTGTCCACTGACTCAACTTCACTTGCATGCATCGCCCCGGCCTCTTTTCTCTATCAGAGGCCTTCAGGAACTTCTTCATCTGGCAAGGCCAGCAAGGTTTTCCTGAAGATCTCTGCAGCCGATAACAGAGCTCCAGATCATCCCAAAGCTCTGTTATCAGCTACAGCGGCCTTCAGGAAAGCCTTGCCACCAGAAGAAAGGGTCCGAGGTGTGTGAAGCCTGGCTGCAACTGTCCGAAGGTAAGTGGTAGGACAGCTCCACCTCCGTCCTCACCCTAGCTTAATTTTTACCTGTGCACCCTGGAGTGGGTGGAGTCTTAATTAGGGCTTATTTTGGGATAGGGCTTATATTGGGCGCACATGTAACCATGAGTATAAACATATAATGGAACCATAGTAATGGATTGAGCAGGAAACTCAAGCTAGGACTTATTTTCTAAGTGGGTCATATTTTTGGGGAAACATGGTTTTAACAGAAATCTGCCTATCACCCTGTGACACAAAGTAATTCCTACAAAAATATTTTCAGATACTACATAATACATATATAGAGCTCCCATCAATCAGACACTGTATTGGTATAACAGGGGTCAAATGACAGCGTATATTAGGACTATTCCACACAGCCACACTAAAACACAATACACATTTCTTGAGGTGACACAAAGGCTTTGCCTCAGTAATGAGAAGAATAAGTGATGCCGGCTCTAAAAATTTAATGTGGAATAAATAAAGTAATTAATTGATTCACTGACTTATTTTTCTCTCTCACTGAATGTCACCAATCAGCTGGAAAGCATCCACCAATCTCTCTCAAAAGCTTGGGGTAGAGGTGGGCATGGATATGGGGAGGAGGCAAATTTTAACAATTCCCCTGGTTTTACAGAAGGGTTCTTCACAGATGCATTCAAAAACAGCCTTTTTTACATGCACTCAATCCTATTTTAGAACAACACTTTTCTGAAACAGCACTATTCTGGGTTAAACCCATATTTAAAACTAAACCCAAACAAGTTAATAAATTTCTCTCTATACAAAGCAAAAATCTCCTAAATCTGTCAGCTGGAAGCCACAACAGACTCAACAGCCAATAGCGAGGGAAAGAGTTGATTCTTTATCCACCAAGTCTCTGTTCCCATGGACCAGTTATCTCAAATACTCCAATATTAGGAATAATGGGAAAATGTACTCATTCCCTATCAAAAGAGCTTAGCTTCAATCTATGAGCTCCAACTTCAACACTTAGCATACTAGTTTGCATATAAAAGCATGTAGCTTCCAGTCAGTGGCTTGTGCCATACTTCAATTGTAACTCCAATTTAGCCAAATTTGTATCGAGAAAAAAGGGAGAATGCTACTTTAAAACTGGACCAGTTGCTTCCTATGAAGAGTATCTCTTTTTAAATTATTAGTGGTACATCTTTGTGCCATGGTCAGAGGATATGTAGAAGTCTTAAGTTTTAGATAGATAAGATTTCTTCTGAAACATTCAGGCATATCCTCCTTCAACAAAGCAACAGTGAGATTCAGAAACTATAATTGTTATATCACAACTTGCAGTGAGCCAAACAGAAAACTATAATATTCCTCCATAGCTATAATTTCTTCTAGAGGTCATTCTAGAGATATCTTTAGCTTAGTTATTTATGTTCAATCAAATCATCTCCTGCTTTTAAATGTTTATTACTTACTCAACTTTGAACCAAGCTTTTAGTGACCTGAAAAGAAATGAAGATCTGAACCATTTTCTACTTCTATTTTGGACTATCAATGCTGACTATATGCAATGATTGGCTCGTATTTATTTATTTTCATATTTCTTCTATATTTCTAATGAAAGTAACTTTATTTATAGACACTAATTAAAACAATAATAAAGTAGTCAGTATCTAACAACTAATTAAAATGTGCACTATAGAGCAGCAGCAGTATAGCAAGCCAAATCCTGTTAAAAGTTAAAATTCAGTTAAAGGACATTTATAGGGGTTTTTTTTTTTTTGAAAAATAAGCAATGATAGTTCACAGGATATAACAATCAAAGAAACTATGATCTCTAATAGAAATGATGCCTATAAAAAAGTAATAGAAGTGATATGGTATGATCTAGAAGGTTTGTATGGAAGAGGAAGGAGTTGTGCCTTTTTAATAGGGAACACTACTCTCTGATCACATAAGATCAGCAAATGAATACTGACAGTAGCAAGAAAGAGAATGAGTAACTGTTTCCATCTGATTAATTACTAGGATTGTTGCCTGGCAAATGAATAGCAGACAAAAAGAAATCTATAATGAGGGACCACTGAAAGAGAAGGCTACATATTGAGAACAGTTCGACCTGTGGTTTTCTAAGACTAAAGTTTGTACAATTTCTCTATGATGTCAGTTTTCTGTATGTAGATTTCAAAATAAAAGACTCTCAACCTACAACAGAGCGTAGGTTGCGTAGGAGAATAGAAAGTTGTAATTTCTCCCTCACTTCATTCTATTGATTTCTGGATTCTTGAAAATGGGAATTGATTCCAACATGGATTCCCTTGAATCGGGTAACTTGAGAGGCCATGTTTCACAATCACATCTACCTACTCCCACTAGCTACTGCAGGATGGGCATGTTGACGGTCCTGTTCTGATGAGACCCAGGAGACTCTTTTCTACAGCAATCTCAGCCCTCTGGAAAATCATCCCCCTGAAATGTGACTTGCCCCAAATTGCAGACTTTCTGGAAGGACCTGAAGACACAGCTTTGCCATTTGGCCTGGGAAATCCAGTAATGTGGGGATGGAGCTTGCAAAGTGGCTATATTGCTGAGGAAATTGAGTATTCTTTTCTACAAATAATGAGAATTTTATGATTTTTAATGTTTTCTTTAAAGATTTTTGTTATGTTTGGAGTATCTTTTGTATGGATTTGTGTTTTTAACTTTTGAGTTACATATATGAGATGGACGGCAATATAAATTTACCAAATAAATAAATAAACAAATGAATCTATGGTGCCTCCCTCTTCCTTGTGAGTAATTTTAGTATAAATGCAGGGATATTCTAAACTTCAGAAATAAAAGAAATACCACTTTACAATTCACTTACCAAAATTTCTGACAATATATTTTAATAAACACATTTATCCCTTATCTACACTTGCTCATCCTTATTGGAAATATACTAAATGGTATGATGTTCAAATGCATTTACCTCCTACATCTTCAAAAAAATGACACGTTGCATCAATATCTCATTTTTCTGTCGTTTACAACACCTGCAACAATATTTCTCTGAACTTCTACATCTAGTTAACCAACTTCTTTTTAAGTGTTATCCCAACAAATTTCTTCTTTCTTTATACGTTCACAGCTCTCCTTACTCTATTATTAATTATTTAATTCTGTAATTGCATTATTTACAGTCAGTCGGGGATGCGTATTATATGAAAGTCCTATTCAAATTAAAATTGCATTACACTGCAATATATTATACTGTGGCTCGGGATTCCTCAAGTGATTGAAGAACATATTCTAAGAAATACACATATTTTGGCTTACAGAAGTAAAATAAACAAACTGGTGTGTCTAAGGAAAGTGAATTATTACTATTTCCTCATACAATATTCCTCCTACAATAATTTATGTTCAAATTATTTCTGAAATATTTGAAAGAAACAACTTCTGGCAAATCATACCGAACAGTTCATATATTATTTGTCAAAAATGAGTATTTTATGTAATGTAACATTAAGTTTGCTATTAAAGTACTCTAAGCTGCATCTTGCATCTTGAGCAAGAGTTTCAGAGTACCAGCATCTCACCCACCAGTTACTTAAGAGTTTAATCCAGCCAGCTTTCAAAACCTGCCTTAAAAGGTAAAAAAAAAATAAAAAAATAAAAATCATACATTTTGAAGTCTCCTCAATATAGTTCTATTTTTTTGCTAAATCAAATATTAAAGAACTTCAAACTAGTTTCCCCTCAAACCTTGCACCACAGATTTGAATTAAATCATGCCTTCTTTGAATTTAAAACCTGTAATTCAAATTGAATCAGGACTGATTCGCGTAAACCTAGTTGAAATGGGTTGACCAAAATCTTTTGTTAATGAAGAATACTATATATAAGTACCATTCTCCTTTGAATACATTTTCATTTTACACTGAACAGAATTCAATACAGAGAAATATATGCATGCAGATGAAAAAGAAAAGCTGAGATGTTAGCCCTACTCAAAATAAAATAAAATAAAATAAAATAAAAATTACCACCCTATGATGACCTGCCTTTAAATTACAGCTGTCCCAAAATAATGCCCTCGGTTCCAATAACTAAAATTGCAAGTGGCCCAAATACTGAAAAGCAATTGCCAAATTATAGTAATTGCCACCCCAGCAACCAGATTTACTGAAACCGCACACCCAAATAAATGCCTTTTGGCTACCCATTCATCTAGCAGCTGGAAAGATGACACTTGACATTTGGAAACTTTCCTGTGAAGATTGCTGGAAGGCTTTTCCCATTAGCTTCATGGTGAGATGGTAAGGTCGAATAAGCCCCCTCAAAACCTGCAAAGGCCAACGGAAACACTGTAATATTAAGCATGGTTGATCTAAAAACCCAATTGACAAGTTATATGAGATTTCCTCCCATGCTTTTAGTATATTCACGTTTCAGGGGACACATGTGCTTTATTGTGCAGATCAAGATCCAACAAGGCATTTGCAAAACTTAAACAAAATATCAAAACAACAGCATGAAACAAAAAGCGCAAAAATAAAACCTACTTCAATAGAAATGCATGATTCAGTCTTTACCCTGAATTGGCATTACCACAAGTTTATCACAGCAAGCATTATGAAGTATCAAGGAATGTCTATTAAGCACAGGTTCTCCTTGGGGCTATGTCCTAAATCCGCTGCTGTTCACTCTGTTGACCCATGATTGCTGTGCCAGGTTTGCCACCAACAACATGAAGTATGCAGATGGTACAACAGTTGTTGTTCTTAGTTGCAAAGTTATGTCCAACCCATCGCGACCCCATGGACAGTGTTCCTCCACGCTTTCCTGTCCTCTACCATCCTCTGGAGTCCATTTAAGCTCACGTCTACTGTTTCAGTGACTCCATCCAGCCACCACGTTCTCTGTCTTCCCGTTCTTCTTTTGCCCTCAATCTTTCCCAGCATTAGGCTCTTCTCCAGTGAGTCCTTCCTTCTCATTAGGTGGCCAAAGTATTTGAGTTTCATCTTCAGAATCTGGCCTTCTAAAGAACAGTCAGAGTTGATCTCCTCTACGACTGACCAGTTTGATCACCTTGCAGTCCAAGGGACTCACAGGAGTCTTCTCCAGCACCATAGTTCAAAAGCCTCAATTCTTTGGAGCTCAGCCTTTCTTATGGTCCAACTTTCACAGCCATACATTGCAACTGGGAAAACCATAACCTTGACTATATGCATTTTTGTTGGCAGGGTGATGTCTCTGCTTTTTAGTGAGCTATTTAGATTTGCCATAGCTTTCCTCCCCAGCAGCAAGCATCTTTTAATTTCTTGGCTGCAGTCCCCATCTGCGGTGATCTTGGAGACTAGGAAAATAAAATCTGTTACTATCTCCATTTCTTTCCCATCTATTTCCCAGGAATTCAGAGGGCCGGATGCCATGATCTTAGTGTTCTTAATGTTGAGTTTCAAGCCAACTTTTGCACTCTCCTTCTTCATCTGCATCAAGAGACTCTTTCGTTCCTCTTCACTTTCTGCCATTAAAGTGGTATCATCTGCATATTTGAGGTAGTTGATATTTCTCCCGGCAATCTTAATTCCAACTTTTGATTCATCTATACCCTTCTCATGATGTGCTCTGCATATAAGTTAAATAGGCAGGGTGACAGTATACAGCCTTGCCTTTCCCAATTTTGAACCAATCAGTGGTTCCATGTCCAGTTCTCACTTTTGCTTCTTGACCCGCATATAGGTTTCTCAAGAGGTAAATAAGACGGTCTGGTATTCCCTCCTCTTTAAGAATTTGCCACAATTTGTTGTGATCCACACAATCAAAGGCTTTAGCATAGTCAATGAAGCAGAAATAGATGTTTTTGTGGAAATCCCCAGCTTTCTCCATGATCCAGCATACAGTATGTTGGCAATTTGATCTCTAGTTTCTCTGCCTCTTCGAAAGCCTGCCTGTACTTCTGGTAGTTCTTAATCCACATACTGCTGGAGCCTAGCTTGTAGGATTTTAAGCATAACCTTACTAGCATGTGAAATGAGTGCAATGATGCGATAGTTTGAACATTCTTTGGCATTGCCTTTCTTTGGAATTGGAATGTAAACTGACCTTTTCCAATCCTGTGGCCCCTGTTGAGCTTTCCAAATTTGCTGGCAAATTGAGTGTAGCACTTTTACTGCATCGTCTTAAGATTTTGAATAGCTCAGCTGTAATACTGTCTCCTCCACTAGCTTTGTTGTTGCTCAGATTTCCTAAGGCCCATTTGACTTCATATTCTAGGATATCTGGCTCGAGGTCAGTGACCCCCCCCCCCCCATCATGGTTATCAGGGATGTTAAGCTCGTTCGTTTATAGTTCTTCTATGTAATTTTGCCACCGCTTCTTAATCTCTGCTGCCTCTCTTAGGTCCCTGCCATTTTGGTCCTTTATCATGCCCATCTTTGCATGAAACGTTCCCTTCATATCTCCAATTTTCTTGAAGAAATCTCTGATCCTCCCTATTCTATTGTTTTCTTCTATTTCTTTGCACTGTTCATTTAAGAAGGTATTCTTATCTCTTCTAGCTATTCTCTGGAATTCTGCATTCAACTGGGTGTATCTTTCTTTTTCTCCCTTGCCTTTTACTTCCCTTCTTTCCTCAGCTATTTGCAAAACTTCCTCAGACAACCATTTTGCTTTCTTGCCTTTCTTTTTCTTTGGGATGGTTTTAGTTGCTACCTCTTGTACAATGTTGCGAATCTCCGTCCATAGCTCTTCAGGCACTCTATCTATCAGATCGAATTCTTTAAATCTATTTGTCACCTCTACTGTATATTCATCAGGGATATGATTTAGTTCATTCCCTAGTGGAAAACATCCTTTTCATGACCTTTGTTCCTTCTTGCCATCTGGGATGGTATATATTACAAATTATGTATATAAATGGGTGTGTGTGTGTATATATATATATATATATATATATATATATATGTGTGTGTGTGTGTGTGTGTGTGTGTGTGTGTGTGTGTGTGTGTGTGTGTGTGTGTATGTGTGTGTATATATATATATGTAATATATTTATAGAATTAGTCTATGTGTGTTATATATGTGTGTGGGTGGATATATATTTTCTTCTGAGAGCAGGCAACAGAATTTCATTATTAATGTGTTCCAGTGTGCTCACAGTAAAAAGATGACAATAAAGATTATTTTATCATCTTAATTTATCTTATCTTAATTTATCTTATCTTATTTTACCTTACCTTAATGTTCTGTAGACCAATTATGCAGTTTGATTGGTAAGATAAGAGACGGCCTGAAACATTCAACTTAAAGGAAGAGTTGGTTATACAGTATGTGTAATAAATGAAATTACTGAAAACATATTGTAGACATATGCTACATGATAATAGCCAACTGTATATCCATTGCATGTCCACACATGTTCTATTTGTGTGTTGTATGCATTAAGATGTTCAGTGCAAGAAATATTTGTTTATTTTGCAAACTCACTTGCCAGAATCTGGCTGATTAAGTCTAGAGCTGCCTATTAGAAAATGATTCAAATAATACTTTGAGTGGATCTGTGGACATCCCCTGATCAGGGGTGAAATCCAGCAGATTCTGACAGGTTCTGGAGAACCGGTAGTGGAAATTTTAAGTAGTTTGGAGAACTGGCAAATACTACCTCTGGCTGGCCCCCGAGTGGGGTGGGAATGGAGATTTTGCAGTATCCTTCCCCTGCCATGCCCACCAAACCACATCCACAGAACTGGTAGTAAAAAAAATGGATTTCACCACTGTCCCTGATATAGAACATATATAAACATCAAAAAAGTTGTATATATGTGAGGGCATTTACCCTATTCAGGACAATTTTGGCAGTTACCTATTCTATAAAAATCTTGAGTTTAGGTCTTAAAAATCTGATTTGAATCTATACATCTTATTCAGTCAGGCTGTGTTTCTAAATTAGAATTTCTTCTTTAAAAACAAAACAAAATCTGGCTCTTATTTTAACAGATAAATGCAAGCAGATATGCATGCCTTTTCCTAATTAAGTTATTTTATCACTTTCCTATTATTATTAATTGGACTATTAAATACTTTATATTTGAGTGGGGCATTACTGGAAATGTTTTGTCTTATATCCATTGCTTGCAGGTTAGCTTGTGGGACAGTTAATGGAAATGTGTAGAGAATTACAGAATCAAAAATTTGGAAGACCTTTAAGACATCTACTCTGCATAGAAACACATATTAATGTGTTCCCAGTAATAGTTATATATCCTCAGCTTGAATAGAATCAGGAAAGGAGAAACATGATTCCATGGATCAAGTACTCTTACTACTGGGGAGCTCACCCTAGCCTTCAACTGGAATCTGGTTTCCAATAAATTAAATTATTTTTTTATATGCAAATTCCTTCGAATGGCAGAAAAATACAATCAAAATCATTTAAATCTTTTTAAACTAAACATTCCAAATTTCTTTAATCTTTCTTTTTCATATGATTTAGTTTTCAGTCTCCTTATCATATTGCCAAATTTCTTTGGAAGTAGCTGAGTTTCTCTAAGCTTTTTCTCAAATTTAGATGCCTAGAATTTAGTACGACAGAGGGAAACTATTGTTTTATGATCGTGAAATAATAAAAATAATGAAAAGAAACCATACTTGTATTGATTCAGTCTAAAATTGTGTTTAATTTTATTTCAGACATTTTGATGACTTATATTCAGCTCATTGGCCAGGCATTTAAAGGAAGATATGATTTAGATTTTGCTACTAAACCAGATAACTTCTACTCTTATTACTAGAGTCTTCAAGTTGAATTGTAGAAGTACACGTTCATGCTTTCAGTATTTGAAATCTGTGATGTTTGCAATCATAAATCAAGTGGCTAACCCTAGCTGCAATACTAACAGATCTTCACCACCAAAAAACTGTATTCTTATTTCAGTTGACAGACTTTTTAAACTTATTCATATCTTTACTTCAGTCACATAAAGCCAGTTCACTTTACTGCTAGAGACTGCTAGAGTAGCGGCCCCCAACCTTTTGGGCACCGGAGACTGGTTCTATGGAGAGAGGTTTTTCCATGGACTGGAGGGTGTGTTGTTTCGCATGCTGCTTGCATCCTGCAAATGGGGCTTTGCTTATTTGTGAGGCCCAGATTCTAGCATGCTGTGGCCCAGTACTGGTCCACGGACCGGGGGTTGGAGATCCCTATGCTAGAGAATAACATGGTTGTAATCTAGATGAGATGTTGAAAAAAAAAATAAAAGAAAGTAATGACAAACCAGTTCCATATTGCTTTTTGGAAAACTATAAGAATACTGTCAAACAGTTACTGAAGCCTGAGCTCAAATTGAAGCAATGTTTATCTATCCACAGGCTAATGGCAAGAGGTATATATCTAAGAAATGTTAACATTTGCTTTATGAACTTTTGCTTTGTTTCTTATGATTTTCAGTTGCAGCAGGTATAAAATTTCTGAATATAGGAAGTAGTCTTAAAACTTCTTTTCCTTTTTGTTTCTGTTACCTGCTCATTTTTATCATCTGAATCATTTTTAACTCAGACAAATTATTTCACTTTGTTCTCCCTTTTGTCGTTTTTGTTTTACAAATGGAAATCATTTGCCCACACACTCCTACACACACCAAACTACCTTTATCCATATTAGGCAGTTTTCAGTATGGCTCCATTTTTTTCATTACATCATAGGCTCCTCCTCTTTTTCTTCTTCTACTACTTACCATATTTTTCAGACTATAAGATGCACCAGTGTATAAGACGCACCAAGATTTCCACCCTCTTTTAGGAGGGAAAGAAGTGTGTCTTATACTCTGAAAAATACGGTATATTGTACTAATACTTGACAATGAGAAGAAAGAGCTTGGTGCTAACATTATTTACAGCTCTAATTGTATATTTGCCACAACAATCTATAATCATAAGTCTCTGAAAATAGTTCAGATGAATGTTAACATTTCCTTTGTATCCCTTGTATCACTCCTCGAATATATTACCATGCCATCTTTGCAAAAGGAACAGAAAAAAATTAAAATAAACATGACAAAAATATTTTGTTAGATTAATCTTCTTTTAAGATCATACAGATATTCTTTAAATCTCTAAGCCGTAGTAGTCAATATGGTATATTCCAACTTTTTATTACAGAATAATGAATAACTAGTAATTCACCTTAATTATTATTTTTTTTTAAAAAAAGTACCTAAAAGTATAGACTTATTTTAAAATCTCAATACTGACAATAAGTTGGGAGCAGTAAACAGCCTTAATATATCTAGACCAAACTGTATAATCCAAAGGTATTTAATTGAATATTTTCCCACTTTCTTGCAACTTTAAACAATAATAAAATTTTTTTCACTCATTCAGATGATTTAAAAACTCAGTTGTTAATAAGTTGATCAAAAGAATTAATACTCCTATTTGGCCATGGTTTCAAAAAAAAAAAAAAAGTCACAAGCAATTTTAAAACAAGGATTGTCCCAGAGTGTCAGTTTGTGAAATCAAAGGGCAGAATGTATGAGCCTTTCAAAAGCAGTGAGTAGAATCTGCTTGAGTATGTTCCTTTTTCAGCAAGGTTCTGCTACCTAACTCCTGTTGATCTCTTGTGTGACTGTCAGATGTATCTGACAAATAGACAGGTTTCTCTTTTCAGGTGCCTATGTTTTATATTTTATGGATTTTAGAAACTCCTGGTGTGATAACATCCCATACATAATAATTTCTGTTCCAGAAGATAATACTAAGGATTTTTTTTTTAAAAAAATAGATATTTCATGTTGTTCACTGCTGCCCTGTATTAATATATGTAAGCTGACATCCCACCATTAATTACTTGAATAATTTGTTGTAATGAATGGGCAAACATTTTTTTTTCACTTTCAACCAAAAAACTGTCAAGCCCCACAAGAAGTGGGCAAGACCAAGAAAGCAAAAAAATACACATATTTCAATAAGGCTCAGTTGGATTAAATACAAAATCATGGACATGATAAAAAAGAAATTTCCCAACCTTGTATACAGTGAATAAATTAAAATGAAGAAGCCTGTGTGAATATTTTGAGATACCTTCCCCAGATTTCTAGCCACATGGGTTGAAAGGCTGTAACTAACTGGGCCATTGCTATTATTTTCATTCCTTTCCCTATAATATCTCATATCACCAATATACAGTAGATATGCCTCATGTCTAAGCATGCAGTTGGAAGAATCCATAATAATTTATATATAGTAATTTATGTTGAACATGACTTACATGGTCTTCTTTTTGGCTACAAAGAATGACAGCTTTGGTGTTTTTGAAATCCTAGCCTTAGAAAGGAATGAAGAAAAGAGTTTTTCCTCAGCCTATCCAGGAGGAGATTCTTCAGGCCATTATTATGTGCATGTGCACACATGTGCCCACAAAAATATATTTCTTTTGAGACAAAGGGAAAGGAGGTAACTAGGAAATATAGTCACCAAGATACAAAAAGATGGTGAAGCCCTTAAAAGAAGTACAGAGAACAACAAAGACGATTAAAGGGTCTGGAGGCTAAACTCCATCATGAATGCATTATTTATTATTATTTATTATTTGGACTTATATGCCGCCCTATCTCCAAAGGACTCAGGGCAGCTCACAACATAGAACACATACAGTCCAATTCTTCCTTTTAAAAATACCCAATAAATTATAAAAATATAAAAACCATTAAAATCCCCTCTAAAATCTCTTCAGTCCAAGCCAGCCAGGCGAAATATGTTTTAAGGCCACAGCGGAAAGAGCGAAGGTCAGGGGCCACCCGGAGCCCCAGGGGGAGCTGATTCCACAGGGTAGGTGTGCCCACAGAGAAGGCCCACTCCCTAGGGGTCACCAGGCGACATTATCTGGCCGACGGCACCCCAGTGAGCCAGATAGTCGGCCCTATCGCCCAGTGGGAACGCACTGGGCGATAGGGAGCTGTCGCTGGCCGCAGATTGTTCGCCAAATACCACGGGCCTAAGCCATGTAGGGATTTATAGGTGATTACCAGCACCTTGAATCTCACCTGGAGGGCAACCAGTAGCCAATGCAGGTCCCGCAGTAGTGGTGTAACATAAGGGTGTTGGGACACTCCCATCACTCCCAACAACTGCAACAACTGTTGCAGTTGTTCTGCAACAACTGAAGCCTCCAAGTAGTCTTCAGGGGCAGCCCCATGTAGAGAGCGTTGCAGTAGTCGATCCTGGAGGTGACGAGTGCATGAATGACTGTGTGTAAGGCCACACGGTCCAGGTGAGGGCTCAACTGGTGCACCAGAGGAATCTGGGCAAATGCCCCCCCTGGTCACGGTCATAACATGATCTTCCAGAATCAGCCGTGAATTCAGGAGAATACCTAAGTTGCACGCCCTATCAAAAGGGGGCAATACCTCACCCCCTATAACCAGCGATGGAATATTCCCTTGGAACCGAGATGCTGGTACCCACAGCCACTCAGGGTTGAGCTGAAGCCTGTTTCTCCCCATCCAGAGCCACACCGCTTCCAGGCACCGGGACATCATGTCAAGGGCATCACTGGGCTGATTCGGGGTGGATATAAGAAGTTGGGTATCATCAGCATACTGATGATACCCCACCCCCAAACCACGGATGATCTCCCTCAGCGGCTTCATATAGATGTTGAACAAAAGGGGAGAGAGGACTGACCCCTGAGGTACCCCACATGTGTGGTGTAGCACCAGAAAACCCGGCAGGCAGAGTTCGTTCAGAGGGACACCTTCCTCCATGCCCAGCCAGGTTTCTGTAATGCAAGTCAGGTTTGCATTTTCCTCCTTAATCAGTTCATTGATGAGGGACCTGGCATTAAAATAAACCACGGACCTGGCATTAACCATGGACCTGGCATTAAAATAAACCAGCCTAAGCCCAGGGATCCTCTCTCTCAGGGAGGAAGGGGGAATCCCAGGGGCCAGAGTGGGCCACCACATGAAGATAGTGGGGTCATGCTCCCAACCCCCAGCACCACCTCCCATTCGACCCGCTGCAGCCATTCCTCATTGGAACAGGGATCAAAGCCCTTTCCCCCCTCCCTGAGTCCCTGGGGACCCCACCCTTGCTCCAACCACACCCTGACCCTCCCCTGACCTGGACTGCCAACAACCCAGAGGAGTCCCCCCTTCTTTTCACCGGGTATCAAAACCCTATCCCCTCTCCAGTCCCCCTAAAAGCCTTGTTAAAAAAGAGTACAGAGAACTTTTAAAAACTTTAACACCCTCATGTCACCTCTCGGGATCCCAAGATCCATCATTAAGGTACTTTTTGGCAAGGCCGATAGAACACTTCCAGGAATGGGGAGCATTCCTCAAAGCACATACGTCCATTCTTGTGTAGATCTGTATAGCCATCATCAGCCCTGCGTAGGGACACGACAATGGTGAAACAGGAACCAGATGGACCAGGCCAAAGTTACCCCAACCGGACATAAGTGGGTAAACATCGCCGCTCTCTCATCATGGCGAAGTCCCGTTGTCCATTGGGTGATCACCCGGGCAAGACTCTCAGTCAATTGCTGCTCTCTCCAGCATGACCGGTCTCACCAACCTCTCACGGTGGTGAGACTCATCACCACAGGGCTAGGCTAAACCATGGTGGAAAGGGAAAGTCTGTGATCTCTTGGTTGTCTTAAGTCCCAAACGCGCCAAAGCCTCAGATGTTCAATGTGGGGTCAGGACCCCACCCCCATAAGGTGCAGGGATCAAACTCAGGTCTTAATCGCCTATTAAATCCCCGTGCACCCACCCATGGCATTGGGCACAAAGCAGTCAGTCTAATACAACCGTCACAAGGGAGCCAGCAACCACCAGCAGGAGGCAGGGGTGAGCCACTCGATGACCAAGCCAGCTGTAACAGGTCTAACCACCAAAACGCTGACCAAAATGCCAACCTGGCAACCCCCCCAGCTCTCCAGATGACACTCTCCAAAGCATCAGCCCTAGGGAGAGAGCTAAACCTATCGGTGCCACTGGCATTAAGCACAGCTGCCACAAGCTTCTCCTTGGCTCTGCCGCTCTGGCCCCTCCTCTGCTCCATAATTCAGCAACTCCATAGCTGACCACCATGACGATTGGTGTAAGGATCCCCAGGCTTTCCAGGATCTCCAAGCAACCATCAACCCTCTCCCAGACCGCAGGCCAGCATCGCCGGTGCCACCGGGGTAGGCTCCAGTCTCTCTAGCCTCTCTAGCCTCTCTCTCGGAACCTCTGCTCCACTGCTCCGATCTCTCCGTGGCTTCCATTGACCTCCGTTGCAACCGCTGCCGGACTTTCCAGTCGCCTGGGATTCAGCAGGTGGACTCACAAGGACTCACGAAGACCACCGGGACCACCGGTAATCCCTCTCCAATCCATGCCAGGGTTAGCATGAAATAAACCTCCGGTATTCCCTTATTACACCAAATGCCGCCAGCCCCAAGCGGAGGCTTAGCACGTCGTGGCAGCCATCTTAATTCCCCCAATCTGTTAAGGGATTAGAGAACTAAGTCTATATATATAAAAAAGGATGTATGTATGTTTGTTATTTTGTTCAAGAATAACTCTGGAATGCCTCAAGCAATTCCAACCAAACATGGTACACAGATGATTTGCCCTTTGGAAAAAATACTGCGGGGGTAAGACACCCCTAGGGGTGTTTGTGTATTTCCTGGCATGCAGGTGGCCCACAGAGCCCAGCTCAGTTCCACTGCACATGCGCGTGTGCCTTCCCCCAGCCAGCTGATATTTAGGTCTCTGCCGCACATGCATGGGGGCAGGGGGAGTGCAGGGAGTGTAGCGCAAGCCCCCACATGGCCCATTTTGCCTGCAGGGAAGTATACTAGGCCAATAATGGGGCACAGGGGCGGTGCAGCCTTCTCACAGCCCGCTTTGGCTCACAGGAGGCTGCAGGGAGGCCTACTAGGCCGAAAACATGCCCCAGGGGGGTCATGCACACATGCATGGGAGGCAGGGGGATTAGAATGAAAAGATTTCTGGGCAGTGCCGGGTCATCAGCTAGTATTATATATTTAGCCTAATGAAGAAAAGGACTAGCAATAACATGATAACTATCTTTTGTTACTTGAGGGCTCTCACAAAATACGGGGGTTGACTTATTTTCCAAGGCAGGAAAAGCAGCAAGGGGTGGAAGCTCATCAGAGGGAAATACAACTTGGAACTAAGGAAAAGTTTCCAGACAGTGAGAACAATTAATAAATGGCATAGCTTGCTTCTCAGAGTTGTGGGTGCACCATCGCTGGAGATGGCACTGGAGATTTTTTTTTAAAAAAATGTATAAGATCTCCTGCCTCAGGCAGGGATTTGGATTAGAAGACCACTAAGGTCCCTTCCAGGCCTATGATTCTATGTCTAATGAAAGGAAACAGATCATCAGGCAAGGGTTCAAAACGAAAGAACAGTTAGGAGAGAGTGAGAAACAATATAAGCAAGATGGATACTGGTAGTCCTTGACCTACAACTATTTTGTAGCAATTGTTTGAAATGACAACAGCACTGAAAAATAGTGATTTACAACCAGTCCTCACACTTACAAACTCTGTAGCATCCCCACATTTACATTATCAGAATTCATGCATTTGGCAACCAGCATTTATTTAGGACAGTTGCAATGTCCCAGGGCCATGTGATCACCATTTAAGACCTTCCCATCTGGCTTACTACAAACAAAGTCAATGGGGGGAGCCAGATTCACCTAGCAACCACATGTTCCATTTAATGACTGGTATTATTTGCTTAGTAACCGAGGCAATTATGGTCATGAATCAAGGACTACCTATAGTGGTATGGGTGAGCTGTTTTGCAGAAGGGAAAAGAGCCAGACAAAGCTCAAATGGAAAGAACTGTGCCAGGAGTGGAACTGACCTCTTCTGGTTCTAAAGATAAGAAAGGTTACTGAACCATTTGCCAGAAATCTAGAGAGTTACCATAAGGTAACCCAAGAGAAGTGAAGAAATGCTCCTAAAATTTGGATTGAAGATCACCAACTACAGGAATCAGGTGTTAGTCAGGACTAGATAGGTGAAAAAACTGAGATAAGAAAAATCTAACTTTTCTAAGATAAGATAAAAAATTGTAATCACCGCTATAAGATATACTTGTCTACTGCCTGGTCTCTGATATTCTTTTAAGAAGTTTGCCTCTCTTTCATGCACCACACTTTACATTTCTTTTGTACTAATTCAAGTCTTGCAAATTTTGCATCACCTTAATTTTTTTTTTTTTGAACCTCAGACTGTATGCTCTGGATTTGCGTCCAATCTCTCCATAATATTTTATGGGAAGCAAGTGTCTGGGATGCTAGTTGCATTTTTATCGGTGATAAATGGCTTTATTCCAGCTAATTAAAATTATTTGGGCATTTGGCTACAAAAGCTTTTGTTTTTCTTATGATTAGTAGAAGTAAATCATAAGATAGTTGCTTTTATTTCCATCTCCTTAGAAGACAATGTTGCTGGCCACATAACCCATAGGACGGGGCTGGAGGTGACCCTACAGAGTACTAGCTAAAATACTACATTGGGCACTATATAAAGTACCCAGAAAAGTGGGGGAAGGAAGTGAGAAAGAATTACAAACCCATAAATTAGAAATAGCATCATGTACCTTGACTATAGGACTGAAGGGCACATACAGTGTAAGCTAGTGCCTGCTCTACTGTAATTTTTATATATATACATTATGCAGGATTTGGATAGGAAAGTAGATCTGAGAAGTAAAAGTAAATCTCATTGGTTAAGTGAAAAAACAAATTAGAGCAATTGCCTCTACCATGTATGCAGGCAGAAACATATATGCAACCAATAAATTTATTTTTAGTTTACCAATGCTTTAAGTTCTAATATTTAAATATCTAATCTTTTGAATAATAATTCTTCTGCTGAACTTGTACACTATTTGCAATATAACCTTAGGATTGATTATATTTTACCCAGTCTTTAATTATACACTCTACTGAATTAAACATTAAATACGGATCTGAATTAAATGGATACAATCAGAGAAAGCTCCACTCAAAACTCACCTGTATGTATTTGTGCATGAACCAGGAAGCTTGTTTTCCATCATTGACTGATTCTACTGTAGTGTTGGTCAGCCCACTGATGTCACCACCTGCAAAAATTCCTGGTTCACTTGTCTGCATGGTCTCCCTATCAACTTCAGGGAGACCCCAACGGTTAAACTTGAGAGGATGCAGAGCTTCTTTTACTGTAATAAAAGGAAAGACGAAGAAAGATTTAAACAAACAAACAAACAAAAAAGCAATCCTTCAGTGATGTATTTAATCAGGGACTGATAGGATTGCAACACAATATCCAGGCTTTAAGTCTGGGACTTAGTTTAGAGAGTTCCTGTAGATTGTATGATTACATTTCACAGCTTTCACATAAAGGAACAAACATTGTATGTATGTATGTATGTATGTATGTATGTATGTATGTATGTATGTATGTATTTATTTATTTGTCAAACACGTACAAGATAAAAAGTGTAGGTATGTGTTAAGGATATTTTTGAGTTATACCTGAAGTTGTGGCTTATAAAGCAGAGTACCATTAGAGTTTTACGCATGGAAACGTTTTGAGAGTAATTGTCAATAACATACAGTCAAACTGGGTTTTATAGTATTTTAAGGAAAAGCGAAATCATAGTCTTTTAACTATCTAAGTCTTAGCCATATAAAGTGCAATGTAAGATCAATCCAGGGATATAAAATCTTCTTACCAGTTTTTAGAAAATACAAGGAACAATCAGGAACAATATAAAAACAGTTCAATAAATATCAGAAAGCAGCAAATAAATAATCATGATCAAACAGTTGACCATAGAGAGATCAAAAAGAGTTACAGCATAGCAGGAGGTAAAATGGTGTAGTGTCTACACTAACCATAATTTAGCTCTCCTTAAATACATTGGCTACAGAGCTCAGCCAATCAGGATGCAAAGCACAGTTCTTAAAGCTACATAATACATTCACATAATACAAACATACAATGTTGGCTTATATATTTCCTGGCCAACCAATTAGGCAATAACCATTTCCTAACAGGATGAACATAAACATAAACAAAGGAAGTAAATACAAATAAATGAGGACAGTAAGACAGGTTCGGTAGGCAACCTGGTGTGCTTATGCACACCCCCTTTATGGACCTCTTAAGAATGGAGTGAGCTCCACGGTAAACAGTTTGAGGTTGAAAGTGTGAGGATTTGAGACTGTAACAATGGAATTGGATAGAGCATTCCAGGTGTTGGCCACTCTGTTGCTGAAATCGTATTTCCTGCAATTGAGTTTAAAGCAATTTACCTTAAGTTTGTATCGATTGTTTGCCCGTGTATTATTGTGGTTGAAATTAAAGAAGTTGTTGACAGGCAAAATGTTGTAGCAGACAATTTTGTGTACTATGTTTAAATTTGACTGCAAGCGGTGCAATTCCAGACTGTTCAAGCCCAAAATTTTAAGCCTGATGGCATAGGGAATTCTATTGTGAGTAGAGGAGTGGAATACTCTTCTCATGAAATACCTCTGAACCCGCTCAATCATGATATGCAATAACATTGATACCCATTGTTCTTCAATGAAATGTGTGGACTATCCTACTCTTTTATAATTCCTAGAAGTTGGTCTCCTATCTGTTCCAATCAAAGATTCCAATTTGATTCCAATCAAATTCCTTTAGTGATACTGGTCAAGTTTAGAATTGGCTACATAAGATTCTCAGAACTACTGCCATCTGCTTCACAAGAATCAGTCTACTTTTCAGCAGCTGTGGGCATAAGAGAGGCTTCTTACAAACTGTAATGTTGTAATCATGAATTGCAGCACCCATGTATGTTAAAGAGTTTAGGATTCTGAATTCTCTAGCACATCTGAACCCTGAATATGGACATTACATGGTCTCAATATATATATATTTCTTGGATGCTGATACACATAGTGGTACTGTTTCAATACTTAAGAATCGAAAGAAGATCTAAGAAAGTCTTCCAATGACGCTTCCACAATATTAAAACTTTTAAGTCAATGTTGAAGTAAGGTAAGTGAAATATGGCAGCTGAAGTTTGAAAGAAGCTGTGTGTACCCAGTTGTGCACCTGATGCTTTCAGGGAGAAGAAAATGACTTAGTTTGACTTACTGCACTTCACATTTAAATCTTCTGAATTTGAAAACCCTCCATCTGGCATGGATTAAGTGGTCTCATACACATATGGATGAAAATGTAGATACAATATGGGCTGTGTTTGCTTTCAAAACATTAACTATGCAAAATTAGTAATTGGATGCTAGCTCTCCTTCCCTTCACCCCCCACCACTCCCAATTTCAGATAGTCCAGTAGAAAATATGGGCAATGCAGAAGCATGAGGTGAATGCTAATTTTTTGTTTTCTTCGCCCAGTACTTGTGTGTTCCTAGTATAAGTTGTAGCAAAAAGGAAGTTGCCATAGCAATCAATCAAGCATTATGGAGGCTATAGCTTAGTTTTCATAAACAGCAGATGAGGTGCTAAAAACTGTCTCTGGACTATATCGTGTAGAGCTGAGAGTAAAGGAATGACATAATAAAATGCAATTCTGTACATTTGTCTTTTTTTTTTAAAAAAAATACCTGCATTAATTAGCAGCTCAAGTAAAAAAAGTAGGTCAAGAAATACATCTTCTTGAGATGCTAACTTTCTTAAAAAAATATTTTTTTATGCATGTTTTCAAGTTAGTGTTGACTCCTGCAAACTTCCTGGACAAATCCCTGCCATTTTCTTGGTAAGATTTCAGAAGTGATTGGCCATTCTTCCTAGGGCTGAGAGAGTGGGACTGATACCTAAGACAGGATCACAATTTCCAGGTTCCTAGTCTAGTGCCTTAGCCATCACACCAAACTGGCTCTCATTAATTTATGTACTTATCTATTTTATAAAGCTACTAATGTCATATTGTGATTCTGGGCAGAGGACCATATCGAACAGTCCAATACAAACAATACAAACCAATTAAAAATAAGACCATAATAAATTAAAAGATTAAAAAAACAAAATGATCGGGGGGGGGGGGACATACAGAGTGCATTCCAGTTAACCATCATGTAACCATCTAACAGGCTCACTTCTCCTAAGGGATCCCCAAACCAGCTGCCGAAGCCATGTTTTAAGAGCTTCCAGAAGGTCAAGAAAAGTTGCTTGTTTTCCTTCCTGCTGAGGTTGGAAATATGAATTGCCTGAAAATCCTGGATCTCATTTCTCTCTCTCTCTCTCTGTTGTGCCCTTTTTAAAAATTAGGACTCTTTGAACTCTTCAAAGGCCATGTTGGTCCCATCACATTCTTATCATAACTTTATGTATGGAATCAACCTTATTTTTAAGTAATCTAGTCAGATATGAGTTTCAAACCTCCTTCTGCCATGCCTTGGTAACTTTGGGCCAGTCACTCTCTCTCAGCCCTATCCTTTCCACAGGGTTGTTGTTGTTGTGGGGAAAAGAAGAGGAAGAAGGAGTATCATGTATATTCACCATTTTTAGTTATTTGTAAAAATAATAAAGGCGGAAAATAAATAAATAAATAGATAGAGGGACAGACAAAACATTCCCTCAGTAGCTTGGATCAGCTATTCCCTCAAATTACCTCACGCAAAGTCTTTGGGAATAGAAGGTGTGTAGGATCCCTTGCATTCAGACCGTTAAAACTAGCAAAAGAGTCAACAAATGTAATAAATGGTTGTAGTAAAAGAAAAAAGAAATGGGACATGAATATAAAGGTGTAGTTATTGGGGCATTTTTCTTCTCGTCTTTTTATGGCAAGAATCACTTTAATCTCAGATTATAACTCCTCTGCCATAAAAGGTTATACATTAATAATCTGAGATTGCGATTTATTTTTAATGATTAAGGCCAATTGTTTAATATGCTTTTAAATTTTGTATTTGGATTTGTTTTACTGTTGGCTGTGCACCACCCTGAGTCCTTCGGGAGAAGGGCGGTATAGAAATTAAATAAATAAATAAATAAATAAATAAATAAATAAATAAATAAATAAATAAATAAATGATGATGATGACGATGATGATGATAGGATTGAGTTTTCAAGTAGTTCCTTTGTGCAACTCCTCAATATAGCATATTTTATGACAGGACTGTGTTGCCATATCTTGAAGAATTACCAAGGATTGGTACCAAGGATTATGTTGCTTTATCTTGAAGAAAAAAAATGGTTCCCAGTTTTTTGTTTCTAATTCTAAAAGGCCTCTCTCTCTTTCTTTCTAATTCCAAAATATCTCTCTCTCTCTCTCCCTCTCTCCCCCCTTCTCTCTCTCTCTCTCTCTCTCTCCCTCCCTCTCTCATTTCTTGGGGACATGCAACAGACAGATGTAGATTGCTAAGGTCAATTAAACTGATGTAGCTGTGCTGTCATATATGTGAAAGAGAAACCTGCTAGCATTTTTCTCAGTTGTCATTGAGAACAGTGTCAAATCTGTGCTCTGTTTTTGCACAAAAGGAGCCCACACAGCTGGATTTTGTCTTGGGAAACCTTCCTTAAACTGAAATCCCTCATTATGGAAAGGAACTGGATTTTTCTTACAAGATTAGAGATTCCCAATGGGCTGAAGTATGGACAGATGAAAAGAAATGGAAAAGAGAGTAACAATAGGGGAAGCCCTTCTCCCCACAGTGATCCTAGCGCAAATAACTATTTCTCTCTTGCAGTTGGATTTTTTAAGTATAATAATCTGCTAGCATATTGCTGACCTAGAAGTATTTTTTTCCTACAGTAATTCTGAAGCAGAAAAGTCTTCTGTGAATTTTAAGCAGCTAGACCGAAGACGGTCAATCTTGTGACAGAGGAAGCAAAACAATTTAATTTGGATGAAGTGAATCAGTGAAACAAATGTAGAAAATATCAAAGAAAAAAATGGGTCATAGGCCAATGAAATAAAAACGATTCCGGGAAGATGAAATTGACAGCTAATTTGATAGAAAGCAACCCACGTCGCTTGCCCTAACTCTGACCTTGGAATCTAGTGACATTGTATCAGAAGAACAGGGAGCTGAGAAAGACCATAAAATGAGGGTGATTAGAACCACAAACTCCTTAGATAGGCATATTTGAAAAAAAGAGAAAGAAAAGTTTTCACAGACATTGCAGTTATTCCGGATACTGGGAGTTTATTTTCCTAATGTAAATCTAATATGAGAAAACACAGACTCATTCAAATGCAGGACACAAGAATCTACTAATAAATATCTGACAAACATGAGATATGAACAATCAAGTATTAGAGTTGGAAGAAAATAAAAGGATTCCTGCTGAAGGCAGATCTTCTACCTGAAATAGAGAGTTTAGTTAGTTCTTTTTTGCATACAGTTCAGATAGATCTGTTAAGGAAACACTTTACCAACCTTGCTATGGAAATCAGTTAGCTGTGGGGAGAAGGAAAGGCTGTGCCATATAAATTAAATTTGCACACTTCTGACGCAATTTTTACCTGTTTTAATCTGTAATAGAATTTTGCAAGTAAAAAGAGAGAAACACAATTTTGCCTCAGAGAATGACTGAAGGATAAATATGGGTAGCATTAAGCATAAAGCAAATTACTACTGGTCTTAATTTGATGGCATCATAAAAAAAGCTTTCTTTCTGTACCGAATTTTTTGGAGTATAAGATGCACCTTTTTCACCCCTAAAAGGGGTGTAATGTAGCCCCGCCCACCCACTGGCCCCCACCCTTGCAGCAGTTAACTCCTTGCAAGTAAATAGCAAGAAAAAACAGCTCCTTTCAGCTTCAGCACACCCTAATTAGCACAAGTTGATTGGATCAGCCTCCCGACTCTCAGCTGTTTTGCTTCAGCTGTTTTGCGCAGGGCTCTGCTGCTTGCTGCAAAGAGGTAAATTGCTGGAGCAGATTTTTTTTCCTTATGCTAATCAAGCTATGCTGAAAACGAAAACGAAAATGAAAGTAAAGCAGGCTGTTTGCTGCAACGGGGCAAAATTGCTCAGAGGCAGAGGGAGATTTCTTTTTTCTTCTTTTCCTCACCAAAAAAGATAAGTGTGTCTTATACTCAAAAAAATACAGTATGTGTGACTGATGGTTATGCTAATAAGATAACTAAAACTGAAACAAAAGGATGAATTTTTATTATAGAACAATTGTCAAGAGATTTGGGTAGATAGGACTTCGTCCTGTAATAGGTTGGGCTAGGTATCTGGGGTGGGAATTTGGAAGGTTTCTTTTCAACTAAAATGTACTGGTTTGTACATGTCACAATACAGTTTTGATGTGTTTCTCTTATGAAATTGGTGAGAACAAATTTCTGACAATTTTCAGCAATCATAGAAGGATCTCCAAGAACAGAGAATCTGGGTACTTACATATAGCTCTGAAATTACTAGCTATCCTCTTCAAGCTAAAACAGTTTCATCTTTCTGATACTAGCATAACAATGCAAAATAAAATATTAGGTAAGCTGGAGTTCTGTTCAAATGTACAGTTAAATATATTGAAAAAGACTGGTTGGGTGCAATGGAAAGGAGAATGAAGAGTAGTTTGGATATTAGATGTTCACATAGGCGCTATTTCAAAATGCAGTGGAAGGAAATAATAATTAGGCTCTGTATCTCATTTTTGATAAGAGTATAAAAATCACTATTATGACAAATTAATATAAATAAATATAGGATTGCTAATATTAATAATGACAAGCTTTAAAAAAAAACAACTGAATGCCAAAATAAGATAGTGATGATTTAGAGAAAATACCAAGAAACTATTTGACACCTAATTTTAAAACTGGAAATATTTTCATGATCATAAGTGATTAGTTTCCTTTAAAGTCCCAGGGCATTTTACATTCTAAAAACATAAACTAAAATAAAATAAAAACAGGTTATACATTTAGTATTTAAGTAAATGTAAAATGTACTAATTTAGTAAAATTTCCTGCAAGTTGCAAACATTAGCTTTGCTTTCTCCTAAATCTAAACTGCTGATTTAATTCAATAGTCCTAAAATAGTCACTTGGTCTATCTGTAATAAAGCCATCTTCATCTACAATTTAATCATGGATGAAAAGAAAGGTGTGGGATACATTATCAAAATATGGCTCATAAGATGCCCCTTAGTGAGACATACCAGCCAGGTTTGTCATACTGCATCAGCCTTAACAATAATGTAATGGGAGATGAATAGCATTTCTGATGGCTACAAGAAGGTCTGTTCTGCAAATGGATGGATGTGAGGTCCCCTATGTGTGCAGGTGGACAAGCTAGGGATACTGCTCTTATATCACCTTCTCAGTTGCATAACAGCAATCCTGATTGGAATCAAAATTCATGATTCTGCATAGGAGAGAAACTATTTTATTGTCCTTGTCAGTGACGTATGGTGAGACCTATTGATCCTACTAGATCTCTTGGAAGCTTTTAATATCATCCAATATAGTGTCTTTTGGACCATCTGCAAGGGTTAGGAATGGTTGGAACTTGCAAAGATCTGGGTGGAAAAGAACATATAAATAAAATAGAACAGCTGCTGATGTAGAAACCTGGGATAATTCCAACAATGGCTTTGAATGGGCTTGTGCTCCTCCACAAACATGGGATTACGTGGGATTTACCAGTCCTGCTACAACAGGACACTACGCCTAGGATGGAGATTGCTCAGCTTTGACTGGTGCACTAATCATTGCTATTCCAAGAACAGGAGACACTGACATAATTCATGTTCTCATTATTTCTCAAATTACTATAATGCATTCCGTATGAGAGTGACCTTAAAAACAATTTAAGGAATTCAGTTGGTGCACAATGCAACTGCCCATGTGCTAGTGGGAACATTTTGATGTTTAAATGTAACATGCTTACTTCAGGAACTACACGGGCCACCAGCTTGTTTCCGAAAGTTTTATATGAGTTGAGGCCTGGATATCTGAAGAATATTTATTCTAAGTAAAATCTGCCTACCCAAGTCATGCAAGTAGATAAATTATATTAAGAGTTCTCAATCCTATCAGAGGCATCCAGTGGATTTGGATTACTCAGAAGACCAGAACCATTGTTAATATTTAGAAGATATTTAGAAGATTAGCAAAAACCTAGCTACAGTATTTAAGTGGCAAATTGAGATTGACAAACAGCAGATCAATGTACCTAGGATGTGTACAGGTATGATTGTTGCTGTCATTTTATTATTACATTTATTATTAATATCATATGTACTGAAGGCTTTATTGGATATTGCTTTTGTAAACTTAGATTTTTTAAAAATTGAAGTGGAACAAAAAGCACTTGTAATAAATAAACGACCTATAAATAGATTTCTTGGATCTTGAAAGGGTACTGAACATAGTTCAGAGTTGGCAGAGAAGAAGAGTTTAATCAATTTTAATTTATTAAATACTTTTTTTCAAATTGTGCCTTTTTTAAAGGAAATTACATACATGGGAGTTCTCCATTTTAGCCCACCAATACTATGAGAAAAACTTGGCTTTATGACTATACCAATGACATGTCCAATGAATTACTTGATTAAGTAGCCGCAGTTAGAGTACAAAAAATATACCACTGAGATTTGTATTAAAATATTTATTCAGCCAGAAATTTATTCAATAGTGATCTTGGCCAAGTTATCATTTTTCTCTCCAAATTTATTTCACAGAACCCTTACAGCTCTTTGTCTTCTTCTAGGTTTTGAAAACTTGAGATAAAATCTTGGGTTGGCATAATTATGTTTTCTCTCATTGCTGAGAGACCGCTGAACTGCTCTTCCTAAGAAATAAATACTGTGAATTCTAAGTAAACATAATTACTATTATTTCTCTCCATGTCATAGATAAAAGAAATATTCTGAGGTCATGGAGCAAACAGAATATTTTTGAAATGAGCACAAACATCTTTACAACTAATTAATCTACTGACTATAATTGTGCATGCATAGATTTTCTTATAATATATTAGTGGATATTAAACTGAATCAGGACTTTGGATCCAACTTTTGTAATTATATGATTATTTCTATATATTATATTACATTTCCACATTAGCAGGATATTCTATAAGAATGTCAGAAGAGATCTGGTGACCTACATCTCATCTAGTGGTGGAATTCAATTTTTTTTACTACCAGTTCTGTGGGTGTGGCTTGGTAGGCATGGCTTGGTGGGCGTGGCAGAGGAAGGGTACTGTAAAATCTCCATTCCCTCCTCACTCCAGGGGAAGGCTACTGCAAAATCCCCATTTCTTCCCGAACAACTGGGTCTCGGGAGGCAGAGAATAGATGCGGGTGGGGCCAGTCAGAGGTGATATTTACCAGTTTTCTGAACTACTCAAAATTTCCACTACCGGTTCTCCAGAACTGGTCATAACCTGCTGAATACCACTTCTGATCCCATCCTATATTAATTAATTTTACAGAAATCCCAACAATGTTGACAGGTTTCAAGTATCCTATGAAGACAGTGGTTATAGAATATACAAAAGTCATTCAAAATGAACAACAGCATATAATTGCTACTAAATGATGTGATACCAAGACAGAAGCCCAAACTGTTTTGTACATTACATTATAGTTCCAACTGCTATATTCATTGAGTAAATAGACATAAATGGAAAAATATCAACCAATTATAGGCCACTTGGGGAGGGGGTAAACTCCAGTAATATTAAGATATATTGGTAAGCCACAAAATATTTTAATTAGCAAAACAAATCAAATGGAAAAGATTCCTCAAATAAAGCTTTAAAAGTGATACAGTGTGTGCTTGACTGCCACGACTAATTATGTATCCATGTAATGTGTGTTCAATTTGGGCTTATTTAAATAGCAGAAATGCTCATTAGCTTCAGTGTATCTGTGAAGCCTCAGTAAACAGTTTAATGGTATTTTATGTTTAACCAATTTCATAAGTTCCTGTAATTTTGGTGTTTGCAGCTCATTAATGTTATTTTTGATATGTATCTTATAGCCTTCTTTCCCTGAAAGCCGGCAATATACTTTTGACTACACTTAGAAAAAATAATGATTTTTATCTTAAACCTTTACTTGAGAATGACAATGATGACAACAACAAAAACAATAGTTGGAATACCATTAATGATAAGAATTTCACAAACTGAGTCAATTTGTTTCCTTTCCTTTAAAGACGTAAAGTAAGTTTGTGGAAGGGGTAGGGAGCGAGGACTGTTCTGGTTTCTCTTTATTGGGGAATTAAATAATACGAAAAAGCATACTTAAGTGCCTTTCCAATCACATTTGATACAATTCTCAGTATCATTTTGGTATATTATAGAACAAAAACAAGTTCATCAAAACCATCTTCTCAAAAATTGTGATGAAAGTACTTTCACCTGTGTTGTGTTCTCTGGAAGAGACAGGAAACTTCTAGCATTGCTAGAATGACTTCATTACTACCATGAATCACAACAGTTCAACCAAGAAACTGAACCCTCCCATCCAAACCCCTTGATTCTATCCCAAATCTTGTTTTCAGCCTGATAGTCCTCAGATATGATCTTCTCTGGAGGATGGACAGAAACAATGGGTTCTGGTTTTTTTCTTGTTTGACTCACAAGCTTCTGGTACTATCCATCATATTATCCAGAGGTATTTCTGTGAGATCAGTTGTGCAGCTGCTAGTGGAGACAAT
This sequence comes from Masticophis lateralis, assembly GCA_030761175.1. Taxonomy (NCBI): domain Eukaryota; kingdom Metazoa; phylum Chordata; class Lepidosauria; order Squamata; family Colubridae; genus Masticophis; species Masticophis lateralis. The sequence goes on from JAUDYJ010000003.1 coordinate 130,346,571, forward strand.
CTAAGAGAGTACAATGCTTATGTCTAGGCCAGTGGTTGCCAACATGGAGCCCATGCCCCAAAGGGGGCAATTTGATTTTTAATGGGGGCAATTTGAACCTTGTTTAAACCAAGTTAATGGACTTTTAGGCTTCCTCTGTGTGAGTAGAGTTCACTTTTTGACTAAAGTAAGAATTATATGTCACGGGGAGGGGGGCATCAGGATTTTAGAGATGCTTGGGTGGAGCACAGCCAAAAAAAAAAGGTTGGGAACCACTGGTCTAGGCAATGGTTTCTGACCGTGCCTTGGCATCCTGGGACTCTGATGCAGAATGCTGCAAAATACTATATTGTTTCAAATCCAGTGTAGCACTGTAGGAAGCCATGGAGAAGATCCTGAGAAAGCCATTAAAAAACCATTAAGACTATAACATGTGTAAAACCATTTTCTTTGTATGAATTGGTTTGTTTTGTTGGTATTTTCCCTCTTTTTTTCAAATTTGTAACTGAACATTTTATTTTTATATTGTTTTAATGTACTGTCAGTATTTTAATTGCCAATGAAAACAACTTCAGATTTATAAAGGGGGAGGGGGAGGGGGAGGAGGAGGAGGAGGAGGAGGAGGAGGAGGAGGAGGAGGAGGAGGAGGAGGAGAAGAAGAAGAAGAAGAAGAAGAAGAAGAAGAAGAAGAAGAAGAAGAAGAAGAAGAAGAAGAAGAAGAAGAAGAAAGCAATGCTTAATTACAAGGAATCTATTCAAAGGTAATTATTCAAAAATAAGTGGTACTTATGATTACTTAGCATTCAGTGAACAGGAACTAGTGTTTAGGGTCTCTAGAGGTCAGAGTAAAAAAGCCTACAGTTGAGAGCAGGCTAGCTCATCACCTGTTCATTAGAGAGGCATGGATTGCTCACCATCTGTTCATTAATGTCAACGTAACTTCCAAGACCCAATATAACTGTTTTTCCCCCTATTCCTAAACATATCATTGTGATTGACCTACATAGGTTTTCTTTTTAATACGTCCCCTAAAGGAAAGGCTATTTACCTGAAAGGAACACAATTCTGACTGTAAGATGAACCCTCACTTCTGTTTTGGTTTAAATATATACAGTATATTTTTCTTGCAAAAAAAGAAATTATAGCTGGATTTTTTTTCCCTGTTATATTGTTCTGCCATGTTCTGCCACTGGGAACAAAAGCTTAAATTCACTCCCAGCAATATTCATACTGATGGAACTACGCTACATTTATCATTCTTCTTACAAAAAAATGCTTGCATTTATCCTGAAAACATTCACCCTTTATTTGATTCTTACATTATTAGCTATAGGACTGTAATACTCAACTGGGGTTGACCTTTGTTACTTTATGATAGCTTAATTAGCAGAATAGCATATTGTTTCTCTATTCAAATGATGTTGCAATCATTAGGGTCCTTCTCATCTAAATAAAATCCAGTTTATTTATATTGGCTTCCTTGTTTAAGGATGGTGTGGCCCCTTACAAAAGACTAAATACTTCTGTATCCTAAATATAATGCGGAAGATCTCTATTTGGTTCTTTATCATAAATAAAATAGAAATAAAATACATTATTCTGCCTCAGGTCTGGTACAAACTTAAGATTTATCAATGGTTTCTTAGCAGGAACATATATGGTATCAACTCCTAGTAAAACCTGGCAAATAATGATAAGCCAGAACTCCGAGTAAAGCTATTCACAAGGGAGAAAAACCTATTCTTCTACTGCTATTTGGAACAGGAAAAATAATTACAGAATGATCACATTGTGCTTCAAAGCAACTGTCTAACATAATTCTCCCCAATGTGATTCAGATTTTAAAAAACAGTCATTTTAAGTAAGTCCTTTCAGTTCCATCATCCTTTAAAAGTAACATCAGTGATAATTATGCACATTTTGTCATTTCTAATGGGAGTTTATCATAAAAGATATTACATATAATACATGTTTTCTGTATCATCCGGCTTCCTATTTTAAAGGAAGAAAAGCAAAGAAACATATAACATTTAGGATAACTTTCATTTGGATTGAAATTCTAAATATACCTAATATTAAATATACTACTTTTTTTTCTTTCTACAACCCTGTAGTCCCTTAATTCTGGGTAGAGTTGGGATTATTGGCTGAAGCTGAGCATTTACTGACCGGATGCCATTCCTGATGCCTACATAGAGTTGGCAGATGTTTTTTTTTTCCTTGCACTCTACAAAAGAATCATCTGCCACTACCTAGAATTGAACTCTCAACCTTCCGAATGGGAGTTGAGCATCTTCACCATTAGATCACTTGCTGCTCAATTAAATTAAATCAATCAATTACACACTTTACATAAATATATAACAATTATATGAATTTTAAAAAAGGAAACAGGAACAATAATTATTCATATGTTTCTGTATGATCTGCCCTGCAACAGAGGGGGAAAAAAAGCTTCTACTGGATTCAACCCAGCTAATTTTTGAAGAACTGATTTTGTGCATAAATTATACATTATGTCGACAATTTTTTGAGTGTGCCCACAAGGCTTTAAATCAATTTTAGAGGCACCCTCAAATTAATGTATATAATCCTGAACAAAACAGGTAGACAAGTAGCTTAATAGAGGAGAGTTCTATATGTTACCACACAATCCAGGCCCTGTTTCAGAGTTATTTTCTAATCTAAACAGAGAAACAGAATAATCAAGAGCAGGAAAAAAATAGTGGGAGCTGGAGCAACTTCCAGCTTCAAGGGATCAAGGGATTATGAGAGTGGCTGGGAAACTGTCATGGAATACTCAAAATGTTCCATCAGAAGCACGGCAGACCTGAAACAGCAGCAGGCCAGCAGCACTGAAACAGCCAAAACAAGTCCACAAATTTCATTCCCTTGGGAATCAAGGGTCCTGGATTTTGGACACATTCTAGAAGTTAGTCTCTTTGAGGTACCTTGGTTCACAGGTTGCCCTTTGATGCACCATTTCAACCAGTTAAAGCAGAGGTGGGTTTCAGCAGGTTCTGACCAGTTCTGGGGAACTGGTAGCAGAAATTTTGAGTAGTTTGGAGAACTGGTAGTAAAAATTCTGACTGGCCCCACCCTCATCTATTATCTGCCTCCCAGGTTCCAGCTGATTGGGAGGAAATGGGGATTTTTCAGTAACCTTCCCCTGGATTGGGGAGGGAATAGAGATTTTACAGTATCCTTTCACTGGAGTGGGGTGGGAATGGAGATTTTACAGTATCCTTCCCCTGGCACGCCCACCAAACCATGCCCACCAAGCCATGCCACGCCCACCAAGTCACACCCACAGAACTGGTAGTAAAAAATTTTGAAACCCACCACTGAGTTAAAGGTTACGGGAGCAATAGTTTTAATAGTATATAGTTATAAATAACTATTACTAATGAAATGAATGGCATTTTAGTAGCAAATATAGTCCTCATGGCAACCAGTAGAAAATTGAAATGGAGAGGAAAGAAGAAAATGAATGTTTACAATTCAGAAATATACTGTATATTGACCAAAGTAACAAGCTATTTGTATTGCGAATATTATTTCATTTGTCTAATCTTTTGTTTTCTTTTCTGACTGATTAGACCAATGTGAAAAGAAACCCAGTATAGAAACCGGAAAATTAGATCATGTAATACAGAGGTGGGTTTCACATAATTTTACCACCAATTCGCCGTGCACCAAAAATGTGAGTGCACATGCGCACGCGTGCGGCCTTCCACACATGCGCTTTGCTTGTGCGCAGCTTGCATGCATGTGGGTGGCTTAGAAAATGTGGCTAAATAGGACGGCATAGCGCCAGGACGGGTGGGAGCATGGACGGGCCCACCCGCAGGTCGCCATTATGTGTTCGCCTGAACCGGCTGAATACCACCACTGATATAATATAATTAAGACAGGCAACTATTCCCAGAATCACTAGTTCAAGAAGGAAATCTTCTTTGGGATATTCTATTTAGATCACTGTGTTCTATCTCCATATAATATCTGGAGTCATTATATACTATAGAAGAATTGCAATATATCTCCTTTAAATTATGTTATCCTATATTGGCCTGATATTTCAACTTTGCTTAGAATTTGTCTCCCACCTTGGTATTACCATTAGAAATGCTATCTCTGAATGTTTCAACCATGAAAACTGCATCTTTTATCGCCACAACAAAGTACATTAGAATATCAAATAACATGGTACCAAATGATATGCTATAAAACTGGTATATGGCAGAGGACAGTATTTTCTGGTGGGCTGTGCATAGAGGCCCTTCATAAAGTCATAATATATCTCAGACCCAAATGTCTACATTCCCCTCCCAACCCCCTAAAATGGCTTCTGCTTTCTAGGTTCCAGTAAAAAAAAATTCTATTGATTATGGTAAGCTACAACATCAATTTGATCCTCTGCAACATCTCACAAAGTTTTTTTTTTTTTAATGAAAGCTGAGATTTAATCATGCTGCCGGATTCAGCATTAGTTGCTGTGTTCACCCCAAGGCTACAATAAAAGAGGATAAACAGAGGAAGACTACTAAACTGATTGATATTGCATTACTGCTGGATGAGAGCATAGATACTAGCAAAGTAATATGGTGAACTTTCTAAGGAGTAGTCAAGCTTTTCAAATATGCTTTTATAAGACCTAATTAAACTTCAGCGGTCAAAACTTCTATTAAGGTACAGATGCTTGTATTTTTTCTTTTCAGGCATCAGCCCCAAATAAATAAATCTTCCTTGAAACAAAAATGTTGGGGCATCTGGAAGCAAAATGTAAAAAGAGAAGAAAGGAAAGGGGGAAAAGAGCCATATTACATCACTCTAAAGATCCATCATTTTCAGCATTAGAACTGTGCATTCATTTCTTGATAAAAGAAAAATAAACCAAATGAAAAATCCATTTGATTTAAGGTTTATTTATTCTGAAAGAGCACAGGAAAAGTGATTACAGATGAGTATACTATGTAGGTCTCCTAAAATATTTCCACCTGTATGTAGGATTCAGGTTTATTGTCCTCTTGGTTGACACAGAGCATGTCTCTAATTGTCCCAATCAGTTGTCATTGTATATTTCACTTAATAAGGTAAAAATCACAGATTACAGAGGGTTCTTTTCTAGATTCAACTTCCAGATCTAGAACCTCTCTGGCAAGGGCTTTTCTGAACAAATACCATAACACTGTGGTATTCAAAAATACGGGCAACTTACATATGGCCCTCCAGATGTGCTTGGAATGCAATTCCCATCATTTCTTATCATTAACTGACTGATGGGAATTAGAAGTTTTTTTTAAAAAAGCTGCCTGCCCATTTTTGACAAAAGAAGCTTACTGCAGTAATATCAGTACACAGCTTTGATCCACATGAAATCAAGTAGATCCAGCCAAAGATAGTATAGTATAATATAACAGTATAGTCAGTGGTGGGATTCAAGTAATTTAACAACTGGTTCTGTGCCCTAATGATTTCTTCCAACAGCCAGTTTGCCAAACTGCTCAGAAAGTTAACAACCGGTTATCCCGAAGTGGTACAAACTGGCTGAATCCCACCACAGAGTATAGTATAATATAACAACTGAGGTTTTAGTTTTCATTTAAGAATATTTATGTTCAAGATACTCTTTGAGTAGGGAACTCACTGAACAATTTTGAGACTGTTATATCATAGGAGTGTTGTGGTGAGAGTAATTTTAGAGGCACCCTCAAATTAATGTATATAATCCTGAACAAAACAGGTAGACAAGTAGCTTAATAGAAGAGAGTTCTATATGTTACCACTCAATTCAGGCCCTGTTTCAGAGTTATTTTCTAACCTAAACAGAGAAACAGAATAATCAAGAGCAGGAAAAAAAAAGTGGGAGCTGGAGCAACTTCCAGCTTCAAGGGATCAAGGGATTATGAGAGTGGCTGGGAAACTGTCATGGAATACTCAAAATGTTCCATCAGAAGCATGGCAGACCTGAAACAGCAGCAGGCCAGCAGCACTGAAGCAGCCAAAACAAGTCCACAAATTTCATTCCCTTGGGAATCAAGGGTCTTGGATTTTGGACACATTCTAGAAGTTAGTCTCTTTGAGGTACCTTAGTTCACAGGTTGCCCTTCGGTGCACCATTTCAACCAGTTAAAGCAGAGGTGGATTTCAGCAGGTTCTGACCAGTTCTGGAGAACTGGTAGCGGAAATTTTGAGTAGTTTGGAGAACCGGTAGTAAAAATTCTGACTGGCCCCACCCCCATCTATTATCTGCCTCCCAAGTTCCAGAAAATAAATGTTTACAATTCAGAAATATACTGTATATTGACCAAAATAACAAGCTATTTGTATTGCGAATATTATTTCATTTGTCTAATCTTTTGTTTTCTTTTGTGACTGATTAGACCAATGTGAAAAGAAACCCAGTATAGAAACCGGAAAATTAGATCATGTAATACAGAGGTGGGTTTCACATAATTTTACCACCAATTCGCCGTGCACAAAAGCGTTTTAGTTTTCATTTAAGAATATTTATGTTCAAGATACTCTTTGAGTACGGAACTCACTGAACAATTTTGAGACTGTTATATCATAGGAGTGTTGTGGTGAGAGTAAAATTAAAGGATAAATTATTTTACCTCAAGTTCCCAGAGAAAAGACAACTGTAATAAAATAATAAGAATAAAAAAGCTGGTGATATCTACATCTCAGTTTGAAGCAAAGTTGGTTGAGATAAGTGGGATTTCTTGGTCTTCCATATAAGGTTATTGAAGGGGTAACACAGCAAGTATGCTATCCATGAATAAAGTAACAAAAACTATTGGCTAAAAGATAAATAGTCTTTCATATATATATATTTATCTATTTTAAATATGTTCATTTCAGATGTTCCAACATTTGGCTTTAATAAATGAAATACACATCAGGGTAGAATCCCTCTAATTAAATGTCTTTTAAGCAAAGAGGAAAAGAAGGTATATGTCAAAGCTTTCGATTTCATCCTCAAAATAAATTAATTTCCAAGCAGCATCTTTAGGAAATATTCTCTTTATTGAGAGATGCATCCAAGCCAGACAACGGTGCAGACAGTACTGGCCCCTCCATCTAAAACCCCTCCTATTCCTTCCCCAAAAACTGCTCTCCATTCGCTGCCTTCCAGATCACTCTCTCTTATCTGTCTCTTCAGCACACAGGAATGTCACCCCTCCCATACATCTCCCAGGAGACTGAATTCACCGAAAGTTTTTCTAGGTGAAATGTCAAACTTTTCTCCTCCTTGCTTCTATGTCAGTTTTGGAACACTGACAGTATACAGGTAATTCTCAACTCATGACTATAATTGATCCCAAAATTACACTTCTAAGTCTTGCAGTTGTAAACTGAGCCATCACAGAACCAGATCCAAATTTTTTGACATTTTTTGGGGTGGTCATTAAGCAAACATCACGGTTGTTCAGTGAATCCATTTTCCTTTATGGGGATTTTTTTTTAATGGAAATAAACCCATATACCAGCAAAAAGCATAGCAAATTGTGGGCATATTGGATGCTACAACTGGCCATAAAGGTGAGCTGGTTGCCACGTGCCCAAAATGTAATCAGATGACTGTGGAAGGATGCAGCAGTTGTAACTTTGAAAATGGTTCATAAGCAACTCCAAAAGGAGATCTATCATGTTCAAATGGTCACTAAGCTACCTATCGTTAGTTGAGGACTATCTGTAAACTTAACTTTTCCTCTGGAATGTTATGTGCTTGACTGTGGATGATTCATAAACCTTGTGACTGAGAAATACCTTTAGGATCATTTAAGGTTGAACCGAAGGCACTAATCACTATATCTGCTCTCAGACGGACAGTTTGCTCCTTGTCTTCATTCCAGTTTCCATCCTCATCTTGCTCAGTCCGGAAAAATTTCATAGCAACAATTTTTCCTCCTTTTATGACAACCTTATGAGGAGAAAGAAAAGGTAGGAATTCACACTTTTCTTCCTTTGCAAGCTCCATCTGGAAAACAAAAATAAAATGATGCATAATTTTAAAAAAAGGATTTCATATATAATTGCAAGTCTTACGATTTTTCCTTGCATTTTTTTCCCCATAAATTCCGATACTATATTAATAATGTTAAATTTTGATTAAATGAAAACTGGCTCAAATAATATGTGCCAAGCAGTTTTCTGGATGAGTGGGGTGGGGTTTTTTTTTAGTTATCAACATCTGTTAAAAGACTTTTGTGTTTTAAACCGAAAGTGAAAATTAGTTTTATTTTATGAAAAACGATTACATTATTCTTTATTACTAAAAAAGAATGAATTAAAAGAAATCAATTCTGGAAAAATTAAGTATGCATAGATAAATTTCATTATGAGCTACGGTCTGAGGTACCCAAATCTCAAAATCTACAAATGATTTCAATGAAAAATGGTAAGGCCTTTAATGAAAAAAAGAATGGACGTAAGTATTTTGGTCATTCATTTTCTCTTTGGATTTGAAAGATAACTTCTAACTACTTTTGCTAATTTTTATTCTTTCAAAAATAGTTTGAATTAATATATTCATATTTTGAATGAATAAAGCTGCATCCTCTATGTCAAATGAGTGGCATGTTGGCCTAATAGTAAAGACGCTTGCCTCTGACTCAAAAAGGTGAGAGTTCAACCCTAGGTAGCAGCATATGTTTCTCTCTTGGAGGACAAAGAAAAATTATCTGTTGCAAACTCCAAGTAGGCCAGGGATGTCAAACTGGCAGTCCATAGGCCGGATGCATCAGACGCAGGCCACACCCACCCCAGCTCTGTGAAGGGGAAAAACAGTGTGATACATCACATAATGACAATGTTACGTATGAGTTTGACATCCATGAAGTAAGCATTAGGAAGGGCATCCAACCAGTAAGCATTCAACTACATCCAGTCGCCCTGATTCTATCCCAAATTAAGGGATTACAGAGTTGTAAAAAGGGAATGGTGCGGTCCCGCAGATTACAAGTTTCTGCTTTTTAATAGTTGTACTGTTTTGAATGATTTTTGTGATTCTATTTTTCTGAGTGTTTTTGTATTTGTAAGTTGCCCAAAGTCACGGTAGTGAGATGAGTGGGCTATGTAAATTTAACTAATAAATAAACAAGATAGATCAAACCAGTATTTTTTCCTTCCTTACTCAAAACCTCTTATCAGGAAATCCTTTTTACCTAACATAGGTAAAACACTTTGAGTCAATTTAAATGTCCCTGTTGTGATTGGGTAATGGCTTTGTATATCATTATCCAAAGAAAAATCACTTTTACCAAATTCTGGGTAATTTGAGAAACACAGGGGTTCAGACTTGGTTTCATCATGTGATGTATGGAGGGAAGACAATCTTCATCTCTGCTTAAGGCAGTAATGTTATTTTGGCCAGCTGGGATTATAAACATTGAATAGGGACGAACTAAAGGCTGTTAGCATTTTCCTACTTCCAGCAACTGCCTGGCCAGCTCTCCGCTCTCCATATTAATGAAGAAGAAAAGGGAATAGGAAGGATGGTGATCTCTGCCAAGCAACACAGATAAGATAAAGAAACAAAGTCAGTCCCCCCCACCCTTTCCTCCATCTCTCTAAGCAACCAATTATTTTTCTTCCATAATGTTTTCTCATCTGGCGTGCTGTGAAAGGCTTGGCAACCGGGAAAGCATTTTGTTGCAAACATACAAGTTGCTAATTATTTCAGTGTTAACACAGCATAGAAAAGTTTCAGGGAAAAAAAAGGGCACATAACAAAAAAATAAAATAAATGATGATGATGATGACAAATTGGGTACGGAACTTAAAATCTATTCATAGAAAAAAAAATTGTGTCTCAGTGCATATCTTTTCAGTTATCATGTGGAAATTATAACTGTGCTAATAGAAAGGGTGAGACAGTATATAATCACAATAGCAATTAGGATACTCATAGTTAAAGGTGTCATCCTCAAACAGTTTTGTCCATGACATGCACAAAAGTTGTGTTGAGTCATATTCCATATTTGGAATTATTTGATTTTGCTGACTGAACTGTTTGTAGAGGGTATTTGTTATAATAGGCATGTACGTACACAGACATACACATACATGAGAAAGAGAGGGCGAGAACTAAAGTTAGTTAATATTTTAGGGGAAAAGTTTGTCATTTCCAAACAATATTTATTCTCCTGTGATAGGAAAGTTTCACAGTTGAAGACCAGTGGGATGTAATTAGATTGGTACTGAATTAATTAATGTATTTATTATACTTGCTCCAAATAATCTTTCCCTAAATTTTAATACTATGACAAACACTTCAAAATATGAACTGTGTATCTTGAAATCTTATTTCTTTCTTTAAGTTACCTCTCTCTCCCTTGTGTATCTATTACTGAAGGGAGTGGGCTATTTCCCCATATATTTTCTAGCTGGGGCATATTCAGTGTCTCATTAATGTAAATTATGCAGTACTTCATGGTATGTAGCATATAAATTACAGCAAAGACACTCAATCACATTGCAATAATTAAAACTGAAACTAAAAAGCTTTCATGATAAGACAAATGATTATAAACTGCCAATCAGCAGCTCAGTATATATAGATGTTTACAGGAACTGCATATTTAATTCCAAATTAAGTTATAGTTTGAAATATTTGCATTTTACTCCTAAATTCAATGTTTTAATCTCTAAAGATATCTGTTATCTAACACATTGATCTACAATTTCTGGTTGATCTTCAGTACATGTTATTGTGTAATGAGTCAGTGACTTTGAATTATTCTTCAGTCCTATTTATCTCCCCAAATTCGGGTGAAATCAGAGAAGAGAATATGATATACACTACCTTGAACAACTGGAGGAAGGAAGGATATAATTTGACAAATAAAAATAAATAATTTTTATTTGCTAAATAAAATACATCCAATGCATAAAACTTGGATGTATTCACGAAAATGGGCACTTTCATATCAGTTAGTGTAGTCCCTCTATATTTAAATAGTGCTTCTATTCTAGCAACGTGAACAGTGGTGGGAGTCAAGTAATTTAACAGCCAGTTCTCTGCCCTAATGATTTCTTCCAACAACCAGTTTGTCAAATTGCTCAGAAAGTTAACAACCGGTTCTCCCGAAGTGGTACGAACTGGCTGAATCCCATCACTGAACATGAATTAACTCTGGAATGTACTGTCATTATCATGATGGATGATTCAGGTTTGATCAGTATCACCTTCTTCATTCATTTTTTTTTCCTAAAGTACATTCTTATGCACTTTAGTAAGCGTCTAAAGCTAAGAAATTTTGGAAAGAAAAAAGCAAGGAAGCTGAATTACAGATATGCTTCAGTCTACACATTAAATTATTGTAATACTGATCAGATCAAAATCTGTGAAAATTCACACTGATCGAACAGTCTGAACAACCTTACCAGGATAGTCCATCAATACAAGATAAGAAAAGTATGGTGAAGGACTTGAATATTCAGCTCTGGTCAATTTCAATATTAAGTTCCGTGTTTATGTGTGCAATCACACACAATCACACAGATGTCAAATGGGTAGTTTATTCTATGTATTCATCAAGATATAATTTGATTTGATGTATGATATGAAGTTGTTGTATATGATGACAAATGGTGTAATTTACCGTGTAATGCCTGTAAATGCCTGTAAAAGAATCAACCTGACCCATATTTTCTGAATTTGGCTTTCTAAGGGCTACATGTAGAAAAGATAAAGTAACATACTGTGTTTCCCTGAAAATAAGATCCTGTCTTATATTTTTTGGACCCAGAAATAAGCACTTGGCCTTATTTTCAGGGAGGTCTTATTATTTTGGGGTGCATGGAGCAAAACAGGGCCTCTCTTGCCATCTTATCTGATTTCCAGCTCTGTCTCCCTAACCCTAACCAGAGGAAATGGCAGGGACCAGCTGTGCATGCATTTAAATATTTTTGGGGAGGGCTTATTTTCAAGGGACGGCTTATTTTAGCACATGCACTCAAAAGACTGCTTATTATCAGGGGATGTCTTATTTTGGGGAAAACAGGGTATATTCCAGGGGTTTAGAATTGTTTGGATTGTTCCCGCTCTTCTCACCAGCATTTCTTCTTTTTATTTCTATACAGTGGTGTGAAAGAACGATCAGGTCAGGGAACAAGCACTGACGGTGCTTTGCTTGTAGGACAGCCCTCATTCCGCCGTGTGATACGGCCTTCCTTTGCAACAGCTATTATTTAGCTTTTTTGCTTTGTTTCTTTCTATTTCTAAAACCATGGAGATGTTTCACAGACTATGTGCAATATGTAATTCGGCCTGAGCAAAATAATAATAATAATAAATCAACATATTGTACTTTGTTAAGTACTTTTTATTAATATGTCCCTCACTGCAATGTTGTGAAATTTACCTCTTCCGGGACAGCCCGTATATTAGTAAATCCTTTCCTGAAGACCACAAAAACACGTCGAGCTCCGCAGCGCAAAGCTGATGTTGCACAATCAAAGGCAGTATCGCCTGCTCCAAGAACAATCACGGTTCCCTGTATTGATAGCAATGAAGAGCGACAGCCGCATATTCCTGAATGATAAAAGGAAAACCCCATTTTCAAGGCAAAAAAAAAACTATTTCTGCATGACAGCTCAAACGACACTTGTACTCGAAGCAGTGTAAAATTGCATCTTGCCATTTCCAAGCATGGAGAGTCACTATCAAATTATTCTGCTTCATTGAGAGTTTTATTCCCTCTTTTAAGATATGCCCATACATGTAATTTCATAGTCAGTACCTTTAGTAGCATTGCCTTCCTGTCTTGGCAGGAAATAAAGTATAATGCACTTGGAAAAAAGAAGAAGAAGAAATTGTACAGCCTTGTCAGATTGAACGCAACTGACTCAAGATTGTTGTGTTCAAAAAATTAAGCCTTTGACTCCTCTCTTGTCAGCATCAAAATTATTTGAGAAATGAAAAAGAGAGGAAAAAAAATCCATGTTACAAGAGGTTCTGTCCATCAGTGGAGTCTATCTTTGACAACACCGGTTTCTCTTTCAGATTTTAACTTAAATAGTCTCATAAGTCATATTGTTTCAGCATCAATTTAGACCACATTTAAAAGGAAATTAGAGAAATTCAAGGAAGAAATGCTTATCAGTGTCCACTATTTATAACATCACCTTAGTCTAAAAATCATTTTGCAGGCCTAAGGAAAACTGCACATCTATTCTCCATTTTAGAGTCAGATTGTGCTGGAACAACATGTATCATTTCCTGTTTTGGAACTTCTAAAGACTGATGAATCACCCCAGAATGTTCAGATTAGTCAGTTTAAGAGAAATATCACATTGTTATACACAGAGGATGAAATCACTAATAGCAATTGTTGAGAGCATGAAAAGTTATTCTATCTGTGGCAGGGATGAAATCCAGCAGGTTCTGACAGATTCTGGAGAACCGGTAGGGGAAATTTTGAGTAGTTCGGAGAACCGGCAAATACCATCTCTGGCTGGCCCCAACATGGGGTGGGAATGGGGATTTTGCAATATCCTTCCCCTGCCATGCCCACCAAACCACACCCACCAAGCCACACCCACAGTAGTAAAAAAATTTGGATTTCACCACTGATCTGTGGGCTTCTGAAAGACATCTGGTTGGTCACTGTGGAAACAGAAAACTGGTTAACACAGATTTTTTTTCCTTTTAATCAATGGATACTTTTAACACACATCTGGGGTACCATATAGTTACCATATAGTTCTTTCTTATGAAACATTTCCCTAAACCACTTTATTATGTTGATAAAGTGTTCTAAACAGAAGACCACTAAATCCTTAAAAGTATGATTCCATGCACAATGCATACTAAAAGAAAAAGGTAAAGGTTTCCCTTGTCCAGTCGTGTCTGAATCTTGGGAGTGGTCCTCAACTCTCTTTTCTGGCCAAGGGAACCAGTATTGCCTGAAGACGTTTCTGTAATCATGTGGCCAGGATGATTTATATGCTGAAGGCGCAGGAAACGCTGTTACCTTCCCACCTTAAGTGGTACCTATTTATCTACTTACATTTCCATGCTTTCAATTTGCAAAGTTAGCAAGAGCTGGTGCAACCAGAAAGTTGGCAGTTCAAGACACAATGGAGATGAACCTTGGTATAAATGTGCAAGGTCATAGCCTGAATGTGAACAATGTTGTTCAGCAATCTATAATCGATGTTTCCAACTCCATAGAATTGTAAGATTATTATGATTTTTGATATAATTTCTACTGTTCCAGATTAATTTCTCAATTCTTTTATTTTAAAAAAGCATTATGTAGAAAAAAATAAAACTTACATGTAAGCTTATGTTTACTACTGCACTGGAAAATTAAGAAAAACTGGAGGGGGGGATCTTAAAATCATTCTAATATTGTTTTACTTTTTAAACGATTAAATAAATTACTGTAATTTTTGAAATGATAATGTAAACTAACACAAATGTATATCCTGAAGGCACCTCTGATTTTTTCTTCATAAGAATATGTTTTTACCATTTTCAATAGTCTATAATTCTTACGTCAGGGTTCCAAGTAATACCCTCAACAAAAGAAGACTCAAAGTTCCATTTTATTAGAGATGTCATATTGGCACATCTGGGAAAACCCGAATCTGAAAGCTTCCAGGTGATGGAAGCTTTCAGCTTCCATCACCTGGAAGCAAATGAAAACCCAAGTCCCTGCCCAGCACTCATATGTCCATCACATGGCCCAATCAATGCACCGTCCCAACTGGAGATGCCTCCCAATCACACCGCTCCAAGTGCGGGCTAAGATGTCCTTGACTCCCAGAGAAAGGAATGTTATTATGGCTATATATCTCCCCAGCTCCATACAATCCCCCCTCCCAGTTTCCCACAGCACTAAATGTGGCAGGCCAGAAGATCCAATGCAAAAGATGGCTTCCAGGCCTAACAGGCCACCCCCCCACTCATCTGATGATTTGTGCTCTGTGCAGTCATGAATTTTTACAGCAAGAGTTTAGAACCTCAATTACAATTTTAAGAACAAAAAAACATTAAGCTACTCTATATAAAGTAAAAACGAAGTAGAATTTACTCCAAAATCATCTCTAAATCATTGCCCCCCAACCTTTCTAGCACCAGGGCCTGATGCAGTGGTGAAATCCAAATTTTTTTACTACTGGTTCTGTGGGCGTGGCAGGGGAAGGATACTGCAAAATCTCCATTCCCACCCCACTCTGGGGCCAGCCAGAGGTGGCATTTGCTGGTTCTCTGAACTACTCAAAATTTCTGTTACCGGTTCTCCAGAACCTGTCAGAACCTGCTGGATTTCACCCCTGGTCTGATGTCATGGGAGACAATTCTTCCACAGATTGGAGTGGGTGGGTGGGCTGTTGTACACAGCCTAGATCCCGTGAATATGCAGATGAAGCTTTGTTCACTCGTCTGCTGCTTATGCAGTCCAGTTCCTAACAGGATCTGAGGGTTAGGGATCCCTGCACTGGATCACCTTATTTTACAACCATATTTATCTATATGAACATTGGATTTCTATATGCCAAGTATTTCCTAATTTTATCTGGGAGGCATGCATGTATATGTATATGTATATGTATATGTATATGTATATGTATATGTATATGTATATGTATATGTATTTTTCTTTAGCCAGGTTTTTCCTACGTAAACCAAGATTTTTCTTCAGCCCTAGTTCAGGGAAATCACAATCCACTAGTTTTTTTTCTTCTGTCAGCCAGCAGGCCCTATGCTGCCCATTGGGAGATTATATATATTTAAGAGGTAAAATATTTCTAGACCTTTTTGTGCTATGATACCTACAGTCAATTAAAACAATATGTACTATACATGTAAATCACTCAGCATTATTGGACTGGTGCAGTATATGCTAGTATATGCTTTAGCCCTTCACTGCAACAAGTATGGTAGAGATTTTTCATGTAGTCTATCCATAAGGTGAATAATTTACATATATTACTACGTAAGATCACTATCAAATGGAAAAGGGTTTTGCCATCATCCAAAAGGGCAAATATAATATTTAAATCAGGTTTTATCTGCCTGAATTAACTGATATAAAATAGATGGCCAGAGAAGTATTTTAAAGATTTGGCAAAAATCTGGTCATCTACATTAAGACCAGAGCCATAACAAATCTATAATGGTTCCAAAGAAATCTTGCAATATAGTGAATGACCTTTATTGGTTATCTACTGGTTCTATGTGATAGCTTCTAACCTATGGGAAAAGTGTATACCTAATCTATCTTCCCTGTGATTGTCCTTGCTCATATGTACTGGAGTCTTTTAATAATGAGTTCCTATATGATCACAAGGAAGCTCTACTGAGTTATGAATGGTGAAAGGCTATCTCCTGAATAGCTACTGATTGCAAGAGATGTGTTGACAGCTGATTGCCGATTCTGGGTGATGGGATGATTTCTTCTTGCTGAGTAAACGGAGATTGTAAGAAGAATATAAGGTAGACTAGTCCCAGGCAACAGGCTCACTGAGTGAATAAATACAGAAAGAAAATAGGAATTTTAAAGAGAGACCCTAAAAATGTTGTAAATCACAGCTTAAGTATTTGACTAATATGAGATTCTGAGGAAGGAAGAAGAAAAAGAAGGAACAAAAATGGTGACTTTCAATACTTCTGGCAGAGCAGTATTTCCTTCCAATTCTGCATACTGTTATTCTTACATAAACAACCAGAGATGCAACCTGTTGGAAAAAGAACTACAGAATGAAAGACAAGTCATTCCGTCTCACTTCTTAACTGAGTGAGTAAGTGACAGAATCTATGAAATAACAGGATAATAGAGTTGGAAGGAACCTTGGAAGTCTTCAAGTTCAAACCTCTGCTCAAGTAGGAAACCTTATACCATTTCAGACAAACAATTGTCCAATCTCCTCTTTAAAATATCCAGTTATAGAGCACCCACAACTTCTGAAGTTAAGCCATTCCACTGATGAATTGTTCTGTCAGGAAATTTCTCCTTATTTCTAGATTGGTTCTCTCCTTGATTAGTTTCCTTCCATTACATCTTGTTCTATCTTCAAGTGCTTTGGAGAACTGGTTGGTCTCTCTTCTTTGTGGCAGTCCCTTAAATATTGGATGATTGCTATCATGTTACCCCTAGTCCTTCTTTTCATTAAACTAGACATACCCAATTCTCGCAACCCTTCTTCATATGTTTTAGTTTCTAGTTCCCTAATCATCTTCGTTGTTCTTCTCTATATTCTTTCTTGAGTCTCAATATCTTTTTTAATATTGTGGTGACCAAAACTGGATGCAATATTCCAAGTGAGGCCTTACCAAGGCTTTATTAAGTGGTATGATGAAAAGTTCATCAAAATTGTTTTCTCCTTTGAAATAAATTTTAATAACAAATTCATTTTCATCAAATTGAATTGAAACTGGTAAAAAAACCATATGGTTCTGTTTTTCTGCACATGCATTAATTGGGGATGATGTTAGTTAAAAACCCAATACATTTGGTAACGATGGAGAAAAATTGAACTATGTGCTATTGAACTACAATGAAATCTGACTCTTTGCCTTGGTTATTTTATCTTTCTTTCCAATACTCATTCTTTTAAATGTTTTGGAATTAGAATGTATTTTAAAGTGTTATGCAATGTATTACATCAATCATATAAAAGACGACATATAAATATTGCATATACATAACTAAACAAACAAAACAAAATGGCATATATACCTGGTTTACTTGCCATAGACACCAGTGGTAGGAATTCTTTTGATGTATAAAATCCTTCTTCCATTCCCAATCCCTGAAATACAGATTCTTTCTTTGGTTCTGGTAGACCTAAGACAGTAAACATTCAATAATGAAATGAAAAAAGCAAGAAAAGGATATATGTTTTCTTCTGAAAATGCACACGAATTTTTGAAAGATTTATGTTTTGGCAACCATTTCTTTCTCTCTGGTAATTTTTTGTGATTTTATAGCAGAGGCAGGATTTGAACCTTAAACTTTTCAATGTGTAGCCCAGTGAAATCTGGATAAACAGGTTTGCTGCTTAACTGATTTGTTTAAATATCTGACAAAAAAGGAAACAATTGACACATTTTTCTACATAAGCACTTTTGTACATATTGGAATGATTTTCATTTTTAAAAAGTTTCTTTCTGCTACAAAATGTCGCACAAAAAATATCACATTTCTTAAAAAAAATCTGTACATACACATCAAGAAATGTGTTGAATCTTCTGGTTGGTTTTCTCGTTTAGTGTAATAAATGATACTTGAGAACGATTTATGTAACCCGTTTGAACGGAACTCAAAAAAAAAATGACACATTAATCCCAATAGTGTCAAAACAATGTCTTTGTGGTCTCTCAAAGCCTCTTATACAACATTCAGGACAGTGTCAGATGCCATTTTATTTTAGCTAGAAGTCTCAATCAGCAGTCAAGACAAGAAAAGTAACTTTTCTTTATTTTTTTTTAAAAAAGATTGATTCTGGTGGAAGACACATGGCATCTCAAACAATTGGGATAAACAAGTTGGGATGACTGTATAAAGATTTCAGTCTCAGTGGCATTTATATGGTTAATGACTGTAAGGACATTTTCTCTGAATTCTTTGTGAGGCAATTGACAAGAGTGTAATTCAAGCGTCAATCAAAAGGGAGAAATGATGCTATGGGCAGAATGTGCTAGGTGAGCTGTTTTGTACACAGCTCTAAGTGTAAATTCAGAAGGAATGAAAACCTGAGTATATTTCATCCCACAGGAAGATGTCCAAGAAAACAAAGTCTAAAAGGGCACTTGACCCTTGAGTAAGCATAAAAGGCCATTGAAATGGCCCTGGTGAAACCAACATTGTCCCTCCAACCTGCTGAAAGCTGATGTGGAAAAAGGAGAGAATATAAAGAAAAACAGCAGCTGAGGCGTTTGGGGCCAAGAGATTTAAAAGACAGAACATAGACTACCACTACCCACTGCCAGCATTAGGTCTGTCTCCTGTGAAGCTAGGTTGTGCAGGGGCTAGAAGAGAAGTAGTTGGGGGGGGGTTGAAAATGCCCTTAACATCAATGTCTCCTAACCCAAAAAAACAGCATAGCAAATTGGAGGAGAAACACAAGAAAATTGGGGTATGATTGCTTCAGGACTTATTCATCTATGTTCTAAAAAGAGACTAGCAGGATGCAGTTGTTAATTTGTTGGTTTGCTTGGGGTGCTGTCTCTGGATAATTGTTCACAAGGAGCAACACTTGAGTTGAACAAATTAGTGATGGGACAGTAGATAGAAATTCGATTTAGGGTGGGTGGTTTCTGGAGAGTTCCATAAGAAAAGTATCATGGGCAGAGCAAATAAAGCCAGATTAAGAGTCAGAGTCAGAAGGCTGACCATATTCAGGGCTTCTGTGGAGAGAGTCCACTTTCAAAGAGGAACAGCCAGTACTGCTAGTGCTAAATAGAGTAGCCATTGGATGGATACAACCAGGATCCATACAGGAGAAACCAGTGGGGATGGGGATGTAGTTTGACTAGTTTTGTTCTTTGTAGTTTGTTCCCTGTGGGGTGATCATCGGGGGGGGGGGGGGATTATAGAAGGGTTGTGTACATTGAACACTCAGTGTTCCCTTCATTTATCTGAATGATTTGGGGTTGGAACACCTTTGTTATATTATTTTTTTTGAGGGGGGGGGGAGTATTAAACATCCAGAGAATGAACTTCTCAACATTTCAACAGGAGGACAGCTAGAGGACAATAAAGTGTTGACGGAGTCTCAATTGCAGCAGTTGATTCAAATGCTCCAAGTTTGCATAGATTATAATTGTTTGTTCTTCTGTAGAAAGAGTGCCAAACAACTGAGCCAGTAGTTCTTTCTCATCTGATGTAGGGTCGGCTGATGTCTGTATCTTCTCTTTAATTAAATCAAGGATGTTATTCCTCCTGTGCTTATCTGGTCCTGACCTTGGAGTTGGTGGAGCACTCTACAGTGTAGGTGGGTGGCTGGCTGAGATTATGAACTCTGGGGCTGATGCCATCCTCTCTCTCAGGCTTGGCTTTCCTCCCAGAATTTTGCAGTGGCCATACACTCCTATTGTGAAAGATACGGATAGGCATAACTGGAAATCCTCTTGCAAAAATTTTAAAGGGAATGTGAAATGCCTAAAAACAAATATTATTCTTTCAAGGCCATGCCATCTGGGAGGACAGGAGATTTCTGTCAATTCACTGGAATATATTCTAGACTGAAGAAGTTGTGAAAGGGAGTATAGTACAGCTTGTCTGTTAGGCTACTACCTTAGTTTGAGAATGCTGTATCAGCTTTGTTAATCTTCGACCAATTTTCTTTACTGTTTATTAATTTCCATCTTCCTCCTCAACAGCTCCATTTCTAGGTCACCCAAATCTGTAATCATGTTGATTCTTTCCCCATTCTTTGCCCGAGTAAGATCTCTGTTGCAAATATACTAATAAATGGGGATTTTCAAGACAAGAGTTGGTTGTAATAATGAAGCTCTCTGTGAACATTTCAATGCCTGTCTTCTTGAATAAGTAACTGGGCCACTGTTTGTGCTCAGATCCTTCAAAAATACAAATTATAATCTAGCTAGCTTTAGTTTGCTACCTCTCGTAAAGAGGCTTAACATCCAAATGTTAAATGGCTTTGTCCCAACTAATTTCCCTGGGCAATATACTTTTTGGTCACTTTACAAGTTATCCTCTACAGTCCCAAAGGTGCTTTTTCAAGAGACAACTAAACTTTCTTGCTTTTCTTTGAAGAAATTTTGCTGCTTATCCGAGAAGCTTTTTCAACTCTGGAAGCTTCTTGGATGAGTAGTGAAACATCTTCAAATAAAAATCAAAGAGTCCAGTTGTTTCTTGAAAAAACACTACTGGGACAATAATGACCTGGATGACTGAGAATCTTCATACACATTTAGTTATCCTTTATAAGTTATGTAATAATT
Organism: Masticophis lateralis; assembly: GCA_030761175.1. Lineage (NCBI taxonomy): Eukaryota > Metazoa > Chordata > Lepidosauria > Squamata > Colubridae > Masticophis > Masticophis lateralis. The sequence continues at coordinate 130,367,473 of JAUDYJ010000003.1, forward strand.
TCTAGAGACCTGCCCCCCTTGCCTTAAGCACTCTGGCATAATTCCTAGGTCTGAAAGTGATCACTTTTCCTAATGTTCGCTTGCAAATTTTGACAAGGCTTAATGAGGAACCTAGTTAAGGCACATTTAAAATGCTCAATGGGAGACAGCTCTTACAGGGTTAGGGGGAATGGCTCCCTTGAAGATAGAATAGCCCAGTGATGGCTAACCTTTTTGTCGTCACGTGCCAAAAGTGGGAGGAGCCGGGGGGAGTCGTGGGTGCGTATGCCCACATCCATAATTCAATGTGCCTCACCCTCCTGCACATGTGCACGTGACCCCCCCACACACACACTTCCCCCTGCTTTTGGCACATGATGGCACGGTGGGCCTGGTAGGCCCGTTTTTTCCCCTCCCCAGGCTCCAGAGGCTTTCTAGGAGCCTGCAGAGGGCAAAAATAGCCTTCCCCATCCCCCTCCAGTAGCCTTCCGAAGGCCAGAAACAGCCAGTTTCCTGACTTCCGGTGGGACCGGAAGGCCTGAAAATCAGTTGGCCGGTGCACACATGTGCCCTGGAACTGAGCTAGGGCAACACTCGCGTGCCCACTAATATGGCTCCACGTACCACCTATGGCACCCGTGCCATTGGTTCGCCATCATGGGAATAGCCCAATGTTTCACTCAGTGGAAAGTGCATACTTTTCAATTTCCACAATTTCACAGCTAAACTCCAAACTTTTGTAACAAAGGCAATAATAATCTGATCAGGAGATAAAGGCATTCTACTTTTAACAAATCTTTCATAGCTTTCAAAGCTGCATTATTAGAATGCTATGCTGCCTCACTGAATGCCAATTCCATCCAATTTTTATAGGATCAGGGAGGAAAAAAACAAGGCTCTGCTCAGAACAGGAAAAAAACCAGAATCAGAAGAAAATATGATCACAGCTAATCAAAGCTACAAAGTCCATAAATTCTTCCTTACATACTATAATGAATCGTTCGCATTTGTTCCCAGCATTACACAATTGCATTGTAGCATCCTGTCAAGTACCTGAGTATGCGATTTCCGAACCCTTTATTGTGATCTATATGCTAACATCTATGTGATGAATGTACCTTTATTTATACTACCATAGTGGCCCCCAGTCATGTGCGAGGAAATTAAAAATCTCATTAATCAGCTTAACTGTGGTAAAGTCCCCATGAGTGACCATATCCCCCCCTGAGCTAATTAAATCCAATTCAAATTGGTGTGCCATTGCTTTGGTCTCTTTTTCATACATTAACCACACAGTAAGATTCCAGAGGACTAGGGAAAAGCTATAATTGTTCCTTTATATAAAAAGGGTGTTAGGAATGATGTAGCTAATTATAGGCCAATTAGTCTATTGAACATCATTAACAAACTCTATGCCAGCAACCCTGTCCACCAAACTCCAAACCTGGGTAATAGATGAGGGAATAATTGACCCCGAGCATCCAGGTTTTCAACCGGGATGAAGCACTATAGACCATTGCCTAGTGTCGTAATGGCAAACCTATGGCCTATGTGCCACAAGTGGCACAGAGTGCTCTCTGCGGGCACGCAAGCCATTGCCACAGCTCCGCTCTGCCACACATGAGTATGCACCTCTTGCCGGCCACCTTGTTTTCGGGTCTCTGCCATGCATGCGCGGGGGGGGGGCACATATGGGAGATGTGTGCACAGGCACGCAGGAGCAGGGTGTCCATGAGGGGGTGGCATGTGCATGCACCGTGTTGGGGTGTACACAGGGGGGTTCATGTGTGTATGTGTGGGGCACACGCAGGGATCACACATGCATGCGCATGGGGTGGGATGCATGAGGGGGTCGCATGCATGGAGATCATGCATGCATTGCATTATGGGGGTGCACGCACAGACACATGCTTTCACATGCTTTCGGCACTGCAGAAAAGCTTAGCCATCCCTGACCTAGTGCTTTAACATCTGACAGACAAATACACAAACTATTTTCCTATGTGAGGAAAATAGGCGGAATGAGTGATGGCAAAAGGCTTTTGGTGTTGCTGTTTTAGATTAATTTACTTTGCAATATACAAATTATCACTGTAGTAACACACTATATTTTAAATTAGATTAGATCACTTCATTCACATGTGCTGAAACGGTCACTGAAGTTTTATTGGCCTGAATAATTTCCTCCAAGTGGTAACAGTAACAAACATGTAGTGAGGTGTTTGTGCAACTAGGATTTTCAAAGTATGTTTATTTCTTTCAGCTAGACGGGTGAAAAGAGATCCCTGATCATTCCTGTATGAAACATGATTATTTCTAAATGTATAATATCAAATATGGTCCATATTACAATTTACTAATAATGCTTGCTCTGCACATTGTTGATATTTGCCTTTTCCGAAATGATCAATGTGAGTGTAAGTAACTAGCTTTAGGCTACTCTTCAAATCTTCTCCCTAACAATACTATGAAAGTATTGCTGCCAGCATCTTTCCCGTGAGAAAAAGACAAAAACCATCTCTACTCAATCCATCTCAGCTTATTAACGGTTATAGTACAGTAATAAGAATGGTGTAATAAATGACTATATTAAAAGAATCAGTAAGGAAAATGCAATTCCACTGGAAACAAAACAGAACAAAATAAGGCAAGAAGATGCTTCTATAGGCTTGCTTCATTATGAGTATTAGTATTGCAAGTTCTCTCTCCCCATTCTTTAAACTCTAGCCAAATCTTCGTCAGTGACTGTAATTCATTCTGCAATTTTCAAACCAAGGCCACTAAATTTATATGCTTCTGGAACTCTGTTTTCTGAGTAATGAAAGCTAGTATTGTCACAGGCCTCCAAGAGGACAGGTTTGCTTCATTGCTGGAACTGCAGCACATCCTTTCCAAGGGACTTCCTTGACTTGTCCCAACTTCTTAACCAAAGTGTCTGTATTTTCCCTTTCGATAGTCCTTTCAGCTCTTTTTCTCTTAGATCACTAAATTGTTTCTGTCTTCTTTTGTTATATCAAATCAGATATCATTATTATAGCCTTTGACCAGCCTTTACAGTTAAGAAAAGAGAAATAGTTTGGTGCAGCAATTTATTATCAAGGAAAAAAAGAAAACAATAATACAGTATAACAATTTATCTAATTAAAATTGTTGTACAATTGTGTGACTTGATAAAACCGCTTGGCCATTTGGTACTGTATGTAAGTATAGAATTAGCATCCTTTAAAAAGTAAGAAATATCATGTTCATCAGTATGACCCTCAAATACAGAGATGATTGGGGAGATTGAAGACATCTTGAGCCATCATTAAAAGAACACCATATACGGACATGGGCAAGAGTTCCTACCCTCCTATAAAGTCCCTGTAAATAAGGAGTCCCATGAATCTTCTTGAAAACAGCACTAAATGAAGAGCATCAAAATAGGTCCTGAAAAAGGACCATTTATATTTACTTAGGGTTAGAGGGAATAGCCCACAGTGGAGGGCTTGTGGCTATCTTAACATTTGACAACCAAATTCAGGAGCATTTGTGATATCATTTGGCAATCCATGTCACCAATTCTTTCTTTTATTTTTTATTTATTTATTATATCGGACTTATATGCCACCCTTTCTCCGCAAGAACTCAGGGCGGCTCACAACAATAAGCAACACAAGTCCAGATTAAAATTCAAACAATAAAAGAACTAAAATTACCATCAAAAACCCTATTCAGTCCAGGCCAGCCTGGCGAAACAACCATGTTTTAAGGTCACGGTGGAAAGAGCGAAGGTCGGGGGCTATCCGGAGCTCCAAGGGGAACTGATTCCAGAGGGTAGGTGTGCCTACAGAGAAGGTTCGCTCTCTAGGGGCCGTCAGCCAACATTGCCTGGCCAACGGGACCCCAAGTAGGCCTCTCTGTGTGAGCACATCGGGCGATGGGGAGCTGTTGCTGGCCGCAGGTGATCCACCAAATACCCCAGGCCTAAGCCATGTAAGGCTTTATAGGTAATCACCAATACCTTGAACCTCACCCAGAGGGCAACTGGTAGCCAATGCAGGTCGTGCAGGAGTGGTGTGACATGGGAGCATTGGGACACTCCCATCACTACCCGTGCGACCGCATTCTGCACCAGCTGAAGCCTCCGAGTGGTTTTCAAGGGCAGCCCCATTTAGAGAGCGCTGCAATAGTCGATCCAGGAGGTGACGAGTGCATGGGTGATCGTGCGTAAAGCATCTCAGTCCAGGTAGGGGCGCAACTGGCACACCAGATGAATCTGGGCAAATACCCCCCTGGTCAGAGTCATAACATGGTCTTCTAAGGTCAACCATGCATCCAGGAGGATGCCTAAGTTGCGTGCCCTATCCAAAGGGGGCAAAATCTCTCCCCCTATGACCAAAGATGGAATATTCCCTTGGAACCGAGATGCCGGTACCCACAGCCACTCAGTCTTGGCAGGGTTGAATCAGAGCCTGTTCCACCCCATCCAGAGCTGCACTGCCTCCAGGCATCGGGACATCACGTCGAGGGCATCACTGGGCTGATTCAGAGTGGATATAAAAAGTTGGGTATCATCAGCATACTGATGATACCCCACCCCAAAACCACAGATGATCTCCCCCAGTGGCTTCATATAGATGTTAAACAACAGGGGAGAGAGAACTGACCCCTGGGGAACCCCACGTGAGGGGCCTCGGGGTTGACCTCTGTCCCCCTGCCAACACCACTTGCGAGCATCCAGAGAGATAGGAGGAGAACCACCGTAAAACAGTGCCTCCCACTCCCAACCCCTCGAGGCGCCGCAGTAAGATACTATGGTTGTTGGTAAAAAAATAAATAAAAAGTATAGAGTAATTCACCTTGTTGTCCACAACCCCAACTGTCCCACCCCAATCCCAATTTCAGAAATTGCACAAATGCTTCTAACCGCTGAAATATGTTATACCTTTGTGCATATAGGCACAGGATATCCACATGGAAACCGAGGCTTCATTATATCAAAAACTGCCTGTATTCCCTCTTATCATTCTACGTGCTTTATAAAAGATTTTCTACCTTTTGCAAATCTACCCCCAAAGACCAGTAGAAATATAAAAATATTCACAATGTGTTAAACTCAGCATTCTTAAACAACTAGGTCTTTCTGTGGGAGAAGGATAATGTGTCAGATTTGTTCCCGAATAAATGCTATAGATACTTTAACTTCCCTCTGCATTTGTTCGTCTATTTACATATGTACAAAAGGTATATCTAAGTAAAGGCTTGTTAACACGGCCTATTAGTAAGCCTAGGGAAAAGCAATTCTAGAGGGGAAGAAGGCTTATTAATAAATTAGGAAGAAGATAGAAATGATGGTTTTTAAATGGCAAAGCTATTAAGCAGTTGTTTTAAATCAGTTTTTAACAAGGAAAAATAAGCAGAAGTAACTATGTACAATTAAGAAAGTAATGGCCCAGATACTGAGTTGCAGTTAAGAGTTCTTCAGCAGAGCTTCTGGGAGGGGCTGATATAGGTGGCTTGTACTTTATCATGCAGTTGACTGGGAAGTTTTCTTTCAATTCCAACAGCATCTTTCTTGGGTACCAAGTACCTACTGCCCAAACTGATAACCTTCCTTCTCACCCGAGTTGGATCAGTAATTATGTTAAGTGGCACATTTAGCTTAAAAGCAATAGAAAATTCTGAATCTTGGCTGGCAAATAAGTGGCTTAAAACTGGCTTTACAGGCTTGATCTGAAATGAGTTTCATGCAAACCTACATTCCTTTACTGGAATTATAAGATACAAAATGAAGAAACTTCATTATTAAAGATCTGTTGCATAATTAAGAGAAGTGGTAAATTAGTTGATTGTTGGATTTAAACTCTTATTAATGGATTTCAATTATGAGATGAGCGGATATAAAGAAACAAACGAACAAATATAATCTTTATTATGGTCATAGACCAGTAGAAGTATCAATGGAAAGTTCAGAAGGATTCAGAATAAAATGGGGGATCGAATCTGGAAATGTAAACATCGTAATGGAATCATATGCAGTATAACAATTTCCATGATAACTGGAATCAAATGAAAACCAAAATCCTGTACAGTGCACCTTTTGAACCCATCTCCTGTCCCACAATCAGATTTGTTGTACTTCTTTTTTAGATTAATTTGAAGCGTGCAAAGCTGGAAGCAGATATGTCTGAACTACAAAACCTCTTCTGGGTTTGCTTCCTTTTTTATGGCACACAAAGAGAACGCATCGGTAGCAGTTTTACAATTATTTTTGAGTGATTTATTGGTTCAGTTTAGTTTTTCTTTAAAGGATGAGAAATGGACAGATAAGCATACACATGGTTTAAAAACGCTGGTCAATAATTTAAACAGTAGTAACAGCACAGCTTAACATAGCCATTTTGTACAGAGCAGACTTGACAGCTAGCCAACATTCAATTGACTGGCAGGTTGGTCTATCTTTCAAATTGTAAATATACAGAAAAATTAGATTCATGCCAAAGTGTGTGTGTGTGTGTGAGAGAGAGAGAGAGAGAGAGAGAGAGAGAAAGAGAGAGAGAGAGAGAGAGAGAGAGAGAGAGAGAGAGAGAGAGAGAGAGAGAATGAAAAAATGCACGGGGAAGCCTACGAAAGAGAGATCTGCTTCAGTTTCTGTTTTAAACATTGCATCTGTTTGTGCGATTACACAGCCAATAGAACTGAAACCAGGGATAAATTAGTTTGCCACACTGAAATACAACTGATTATGGATACCTTTTCATTTCAGAAATAATTAAAATCATTGTTGTGCTCTTGTTTTCAAACACATTACATGGGTATTTTCCCCCCCTCGGGGCACATTAGAGTATATATATTTAATACATCATTCCAATCAGCGCTTGATATGTTAAAAAACAAATACTTAGTCAAAGGCAGAGAGGGGAGTGAGATTAAGAAATGATAGAAACAGGGGGGAAAATCCTTTGCTGACAAACACCCAACCAGCAGAAATTCACTTTCAGAGAAGGACAGGGATGGGGGAAGAGATCAAATATTGATGTATCACCTAGAGTGAAAGAATCTGGAATACAGAATTAAGAAGAATAGGAAGACAGAACCATCTGTAGTTTTAAAAAAGCATGATTGAGAAATGCATCTAAAATAGATATAAGGTTGGATGCATTGCTCGAAGAGATGTTCAAAAGCCTGACTTCTATTATTAGTAAAGATCAACCAACAAATCACAGGAACCCCAGACTAGGCAATATATATGTCACTCTCAAATTTAGCTGCTCTGGACGATGGGGTCAACTCCAGTCTAGCTTTGAACTCTAGTCTTGCACTCTAAATGAGAAACTACGGAGTATCTGCTATAAATTTGCCATAGTTTCTAATAATCCAGTAAGAAATGGCAGAAATAGAGCAGTGAAACATTTCCTCTTAACGTGCAAATTTGTGCTGTTATTCTTTCTCACACCCATGTCATAATTTATGGGGGGAGGGGGGTTTTCTTTGCTCTTTACTAAATATCTCTAGAATTCAGAAACATTTAATAGATAGAATAGAAATGCCTTTATCTTATGGAAGACTGACATATCACCAGGATCTCCCTATTTGCAGGGGAATTATCAGAGCTGAAAGAGTAAGGAAAAGTGGGTTTTATGCAGAATACATCAGACTGTTCGATGTGTTTGCAAATACTGGTTATATTACATGGCTGTATTTTTATTTAATTTTAGGTTCTTTTAGTCCCGCCTTTATTGTTTATATAGATAACTCATGAAAGTGAACATAAATAATACTGTTTCCTTCTCCTATTTTCTCCACAACAACAATCCTGTAAGGTGGATTGGACTAGCTGAGACAGAGAGTGACTGGCCCAGTCACCCATCTGGCTTCCATGCCTAAAATGGGACTAGCGCTCACAGTGTCCTGGTTTCAAGTCTGGTGCCTTAACCACTAGGTCAAATCCTGGGTGTGTAGCCATTAATATGGGAATGGGGAGACCCAGGTTCTAATCTATCCTCAGCCACAGGGTGAGTTACTAGGTGACCTTGAGTCCAGCCCACCTCCCAATGTTGTTGAGCAGAAAATACGTAGAAGCATCATTATCAGTGGTGGGCTGCCACCACTGGTAGGACCATTTCAGGCGAACAGGTAGTTGTGACCAGCGGGTGGAGGCCCGCCCAGCCACCCCGGGTCTATATCACTGTGTTTTTGCATGCACGGAAGGATGCATGCATGCATGGAAGGGCGCACACCCACATTTTTGGTGTAGGCTGAACCAGTTGTTAATCTGGCAGCGGCCCACCACTGATCATTATGTATGCTACCTTGAGCCCCAGACTTCTAATAAATGAATGGGTTGATGATAACCAAGTATATTTTTTTAAAAAAAATAAATGCTTAACTATATTAAACCCATTGTTTTTAGTTTTCAATTGTTTTTTCTCCTCTTCCAAAAACTAGAATTGATGCAGATGTTTGGAAATTGTAGACCAAGGAAGATCTATGGGAAGCAAAAAAAAGAAAAAAAAAGAAAAAGAAAAAGAAAAAGATTGGGATTCATATACAACTACATAGCTTCAGATTTCTAATCTTTAGCTGATAATATTGTCTTTTATCAAGAAAGAAAAAGTCATGTTAACGGACTAGGAAAAGATGACACACAATAATGAAGCAAATGAAAGTTAGCATCTCTACATCAAGGACAGGATACATGAAGAGTGAACACTTGGATATACGGAATGCACTGCAGAATTTCAAACTCTTTTCTAAAGTTTGTTTAAAATCGTTTTGCACACTGCCTAAGTATTTTAAGATCATCCTCACTGTCATTATCAAATCCTGGAAACACAAGACGAAAGTTGAGACTAATTCATTCTTCATTTCTCCCTACCCCCAGGCAAATTCTATTTTATCTGCAGAAAAGAATCTTTTTTTAAAAAATGCCATTATACATTGAGCACTTTCATTGGCTTTTTGCATTTTCATTTTAGAAATAACATGATCATTATTAACATTCGTAAGCTGGCAAACAACAAAGAACACGATCAATGTATCTCAAAAAGAAAGAAAGAAAGAAAGAAAGAAAGAAAGAAAGAAAGAAAGAAAGAAAGAAAGAAAGAAAGAAAGAAAGAAAGAAAGAAAGAAAGAAAGAAAGAAAACCAACCCAGGCATCAAAAATGTTCATAAAAAGACATACTCAGAGCACCTAACGATCAGATATATTCTGTTCAGGCATTACATTGGTTTTCTAAACTATAGTTGCAGCTCCAATGGAAGTGTTGGCTTAGCCCTCCATTGCTGATCCTACTGTACTACACATCCACAGGCACTGGCTCTTCAGGAATGTCCCCAGCACAATTAAGAGAGACAGAAAGCTATTCATCACTGTTTACACCTCGTATTGAGATGTGAACACAAATTTATCATATGAATCAGGTTATAATGCTCTCTTTAAGTGATTTATCTGTTATACAGATAATCCTTGACTTACAACAATTAACTTAGTGTCCGTTCAGTTACAACAGCACTGAAAAAAGTGATTTATGACTGTTTTTTCACACTTACCACCATTGCAGTATCCCTGTGGTCATATAATCAAAATTCAGATGCTTGATAATTGGTTCAGATTTATGACGGTTACCGTGTCCCTGGAGTCATGTGATCCCCGTTTCCAACCTTCTAACAAGTAAAGTCAATGGGGAAGTCAGATTCACTTAACAGCCTTGTTACTAATTTAACCACATTCACTTAACAATTGTGACAAGAAAGATCATAGAATGCAGCAAAACTCACTTAAGAAATGTCTCGGTTAACAACAGAAATTTTGGGCTCAATTATGGTTGCAAGTCGAAGACTACTAGTATTTCTCCTGTTTGTCTTGGAATATTAAGGCATAGTAGAAGTGGCAGAACCTAGGATGGAGTTAAAAGAGAAATGAGACTAGAATTTTTACATAGCCACAAGTGGACTAGGTCCAACCCCCTTAAATTCCATTGACCCTTTTTCTAACTGGAAGCAGATGTTATATTTCAGTTGAGAATATTCCTGTGCAAAGGCATGAGTAGCAATAAATCAGTTTAATTGGACTTTGAAGTGTAGAACTTATCTTTCTTGCTTGACATAAAGTGTCATATACAAGGATCTCCTCTAGCTTCACTATATCCTCAAAGTAATCTTAAAAACTAGTGCAGGCCAGAAAGAACGAATGCAGAGTCACCCCATATGCACCAGGATGTAGTAAGGAATGGAATCAAGATTCCCCTAGAGAAGTTCCACATCCTAACCACTATACTGTATCAGTTACAACTATTTATAAAGATATAAAGTGTAGGAGATGACCAGTCTGAGTCTGAGGGAAGGGTCAAGCACATCATCTAAGTCCAGCTCTCCTTGAATTTCATTGACTCTTACTTACTGCCAATTTGTGTTGACCATTAGTAGTTCAAATTCTTGTTTAGGCTTGGAACTGACTTGTACTCATTTTGAACCTAAACCTCGCTCCTGATTTTTCACACCTGAAATAAAACTTCTCATTCCTGAATTTTGCTCTAATTTGACCCTGGTCAAATTGACTATTTTCAAATCAACAGATCTCATTTTAAAACATAACCTGCAGTGGATAACCCTAACCCTAACCCTAACCTAAACAGACTAAAGAAAGGCCTTTTAGTTTTCTGAAAGCATTTTCTTATTTGGCCAACAATCTGTTTTATAATAATCTAAGTTCAAATTCCCCGATATACGTTAAATAAACAAAGTACAAAAACTACTAAGTGATTTGATTGAACATTTATAATTCACAACATTAAGAGTTGTGCTTTCAGCAGTTCTAAGTAAAACTGTAACTTAGCTCCCAATGATTCTAAAATAATTACTGTATTTTAAAAAAAACCAACATATCAGATGTACATCCTTCCTTGCACTAGTGGACAATTAACTACCCTTACACCACACTGCTGAAAAACAAATGGACTTATATACAAAAGGAAATGTGTAGACTTCAGAGGATATTGTAGACGGTTTGCAATTTAAGCATAAAATATTTATTCATGCTGGAAGACACAGCTTCATCCCATTCATTCATTAAATATATTTATTGAACAACAAATCTTTTTGATTGAATACGTTGTAAGGAAATGCCCTAGGACACACAGTGTCACCATTTGGTAAGACACAGGAGGCTGATGTCGTTGACAAAGAATGTGGGCCACTGGATGTGACAGGCAATGCCTGCAGGAGGTCTTCGGATGGGAAGTGCATGAAAAAAAATTACAGGTAAAGTTTGCTTTAAGTGCCTCAAAATGAATATTTATGTGGTTCTTTTGCAAATGGAAACATTTCATGAGGGAGGGAGCACTGTATGTTATTGGAAGAGTCTCATGAAAGGGAAAACAAATAAAAGGAAAACTACTAGCCTTTGCCTATTAAAATATATATATATATATTTTCGAACAAAAAGAAAAAGAAAAAAGAAAGCCCATGACATTGTTAAGTAGGTGCTTGGAGTGGCGTTACTGAGATTTGAATTTAGGAGATGAAGACAGCTGTGGAGCTCATTGGTATTAGCAGATTATCAATATTCCTCAAGGTCAGACTGGCTGTAATTAGCATATTTCTAAGCCATTTTAAAGATCCGTATTTTAAAATGTCTTCCCTTTTCCTATCCATACTGGCGGTTTGGTGACGCCCCATTGTGAAGTTCAGTAGAGGATGCTCCTTTTTTAGCGTTTGGAGCTTTTTTGTGGGTTTTGTTGTGTGGATTTATTATATATGTTGATGGAGATAAGTGTTTTAATTACTTCTTTAATGTCTGTGCTTTTGTATTTTCTTCCTCTCTTCTCTTTATTTCCTGCTGTTGAGATTAATGCCTCATCTCCACAGCAGGTGGCACTTTGAAATTTGTTTCTGTGGAAGCCTGGGCAGACTTATTTTGTAATATAATTGCTCCTTTTTATACTGTTTTAAAATTATACTTATTAGAGGGTTCACTCCCCTCCACACAGACACACACACACTTTAAGAAACAGTGTTCTTGCTTCATGGTAGTTCCATAATTAACCCTAGAAGTTCATAATAAGAAAAAAAAAAGATTGTGAGGAAATTAGTTGTTAGTTCATTTATTTATTTAAACAATTTCTATCCTACTCTTTAATTGAGAAAGCTCTCAGATCAATAAAAACAAACAATTCTGTCTTAAGCTTACAGTCTAAAAATATGTTTCTCTCTCACAGAAAAACACCCATCTCTCTCTTTCATAGACACAAACACACATACACAACACATGCACACAAAAATGAAGAGTTAAAGGAAAGAAGGAACTTATTGGTTATCTTATTGCACTCTAAATGTTAAAACTACATACGATAGTTATGTTAGCATTTCCTTTCAATCAAACAGTTGATCACACCAACATCAACAGGTGCGTATTAAAATCTCTCATTAAAAACATTGCAAGTAATGGTTCTAAGCCACGGGTGTCAAACTCGCCACGTCATCTTGCCATCACATGACGTTTTGTGACATTTTTCCCATTAGCGGAGCTGGGGTGGGTGTGGCCTGCGTGTGACGCATCTGGCCCACGGGCCGCCAGTTTGATACCCCTGTTCTATGCAGAACAATCCGAGTGAATGCTGTTCCAGTTAGTCCTTATGACCACAATTGTGCCCAAAATTTCTGTTCCTAAGTGAGACAGTTGTTAAGTGAGGTTTACCCCATTTCACAACTTTTCTTGCCACAGTTGTTACATGAATCATGGAGTTAAGTTAGTAACATTTTTGTTGTTCAGAGAATCTGGCTTCCTCATTGATTTTTCCTGTCATAAGACCGTAAAAGATGATCACATGTCTCCAAGAGACCTCAACCATATGAGTCAGTTGCCAAGCGTCTTAATTTTGATCACATGACCATGGGCATGCTGTAATGATAAGTGTGAAAAACGGTCATAAATCACTTTTTCAGTGCCGTTGTAACTTTGAAGAGACAATCAAAGGAATTACAACGCAAGCATCAACAATTCAACATTGTATTTATTTTTTAACTGTACTGGCCCTTTAATAGATTGCTTTTTTCTTCCTTTCTTTTAGTCAGGAGAAAGGAAGTGATAAGAAGGGGTTGAAAGGCCTTCAAGCTAAAGTTCAGGACTGAAATAGTAATGTGTTTATTCATTTATTCAGCATCCTAGAATAGGTGGGGGTTGTAAAACTTCTCTGTTCATGCCACCAAATAACTTTAGTTGTGCTTTTTAACCAATGACTTATTACACCCAGAGTTGGTTGATAGTATAATATATTTGCAAACAAACAAGCAAACAATCAAATAAATGATACCGTGACTGTGTCTGAGATAGATGACTTATTAATGAAGCTCCTCGTATGCAGAAGAAACAAAGAAGAGACCATTTGTATTTTATTTTATTATTTTATTTTATGCGTTGATTCTTTATTCCTATATCCCTCTGTTCCCTCCGGAATTACTAGCTAGATCTGATTCCATTGTCCAATAAAAAGAACCGTTCTAATTACAGTCCATATGTGCTCAACTGAATGGCCTTTTCTTTTCTGCTATCCCATACAACGTTGTTCAGAATTTTAAAAAAATCTAAAATAAAGAGCAGTATCTTTAACTTTCCACTTCAATACTTAAAATTTTCTATCATCAATTAAAATTGACATTCAATTTAAATAATTGATTGATCAGTAAAGACAGATGTTTAAAGAACTGATTATTTATCAGGTTGACAGCTTTAAAAAAGAAAAGAAAACAAGAACAAAGCAAGTTCTGTATTAATGGGACAGAGCAGGCTTATAAACAGGAAAGCTGGAAAACTGTCTAGATTCTTCTTTATAGACCTTAACTGAAAAATCAAAGTATAGATTTTGTTTCCAGGATGTCATTTTAACTATGGGGGAAAAAAATTCAATGGATATAGCCAAGGAATTATAATTATTCCAGGGAAGTAAAAAAAAAAATTAAAAATAGGACATTCAAGGAAGGTGGTGGAATACTAATCAAACGTGTGCAGAAGGATAATTCCGAGATGCAAATCAAGAAGTGATGAAGTGCACAAAGGCATGACCTGTACAATCTGTTTGTGCCAACTAGAAATCAGCATGTGTTGACTTTTTCTATAAATTGGAAAGTGCTAAAGAAGAATTGTTATCTATACCGCTAACTAAAACAGGAATATATACCAGACATGTGCCTTACATTCTTGAACCGGTTTAACTTTTATTTTTGCTCAAGTGTATAACAAGAAAAGGCCAAACCTTAAAATTTGATATAGCATGATTTATGTCCAACTTGTATAGAGGTGATCCCAATATCATACTTGTATATAAGGACAATGGACTACAGAGAGCATTATTTTTCATTTACTTTTATTTGTAAAAGTTTTCTTCTTCTTTCAGAATCTATGGATCAGGGGTGTCAAACTCGATTGCACTGAGGGACACCTTGGGGAGGGCAGGGGGGCATGGCCAGGGGCAAAGCGATGATAGGCATGGCCATCTCAATATCACTTGTATTGGGGGCACCTGTGGTGGCCTGGACAGGCCTGGGGGAATCTTCCTGCAGCCATCTCCCTGCTAAAACAGAGCCCGGGATCCTAAACTCCATTTTCTCTGGCAGAGGCACCGCGGGCTGGTCCTTTGCTAGTTTCAGGGCAGCCCCGCAGGCCGGATCTAAGCATCCCATGGGCCGGATCTGACCCGTAGCCCTTGAGTTTGACACCCTTGCTATAGATGGTGTAATAGTGTTCTTTCCTCCCATTTTCCAAACACTGAAAATAGGCTGGGTGGCTCGAGCAGAGAGTGTCAGTGTCTGACATCAAGTCTCCCGCGACCTTCCACTCTTTAGCACAGATTAGAAACAGGGTTTCCCTGAATCTCACCATGCTGGCTTTCTTCATATTACATTGGGTCTCAATTCATCCTATCCTCCAGCACCACAGACTTGAGGAAAGGGGTTTTCAAGGGATGCAAATTGTCATTCTGCATGAAACTTCATGCCAGTCTTTCAACAGACAAAACGGTATTCTTTAGGACAACGCGAGGAGCGGTTGGCATTGCTAACCATCATTCATGTACAATAAACAAGGCTCTGATCTATTCTGTTATTTAAAGAGAAAAAGGGGAGGGCATGCAGTTATTTTATTTGCAGTATCTTTATAAGGGAAATTTTGCTAAGAGACTGACTTATAAAGTGGATACTAAGTGAAATTTCACCCCCCCCACCCTTTTAATAGTGTAATGGTTAAGGTGCTGACTAGATGCCCAGAGATTATAAATTCTACTCTCAATTTAAGCATCAAAGTCAGTTAGGTGACTTTAAGCCAATCACTCTCTCTCAGCCCCACATATGTCATAAGGTTTATTTATTTATCATTTTTAAGAACCACCCACTCCCCCCCCCCCATTGTTGGGGGGAAATAGAAGAACGAAAGAATATTAGGCATCCACACTATCTTGAGTTACTAATAAAATAATAAAAGTGGGAGAAAAATCTAAGAAATAAATAGCTATGAAATCTTCAAAGGACTGTTTCATTTCAATGAAGATTCAAGGGGAGGTTCCTCTCTAAACAGTTCTACAGCTCTGCTTCACAGCGCCACCTCAGTATCCTCCTATACTGGCAAATGCCAGAAGGACTTCTGCACAAGCTCAGAGTCCTCCCTTGCAAATTTTCGAAGTGCCAGCAGACAGATCCAGAGAGGTTTCAAGTTAAGACAAGGGTAAGACAAGGTGAATCTATAAAACCTCAGACAGATCTATTTTATTATATATTGCCAACTCTTCCCAGACAGTGCTATTCATAACTAAATGTCCCTTCATAATTAAATGACAAATAGGAATTCTGCCAATGTACAGAAGCCATGCCATGAACGCAAACACTGCTGAACGGCATGGCTATAATGAGAGGCTATACAAGTTAGTAGAAATACACCAACATAATTACATTGTGTGCTAGAAAGCTGTGTGTGTGTGTGTGTGTGTGTGTGTGCGTGCATGTGTGTAAGAGAGAGAGAGAGAGAGAGAGAGAGAGAGAGAGGGAGAGAGAGAGAGAGAGAGAGAGACTCTCTCTCTCTCTCTGTTTGTGTGTGTGTGTGTTTTGCTCTGCCAGGGCTAAAGGATCTGAAATTGTTAGCCGTGAATCATGATTTCCATTCTGCTTACTGTATATTCATAGAATAAGTGGAGGCTCAGCTTGGGTAAAAGAAAGCCGGGGGGGGGGGGGGAAGCATGAGTGAGACAAACCTCTTTCCTTCCCTCGTTCTCTTTCTTGTCATTCAGCTACAAATCTGGGAAAGTCACAAAGAAAAATGAGGTTAGGCAATCTCAGCCTGTGGCCACAGCTAGTTTTATGGAGCATGTGAAAATTCAGTGAAGCCAATGGCATTTACGTAGAGTTTTTTTTCTCACTTTCGGGCTGAATTTTCACTAGCGGTGAACAGGTCACTTCACTTAATTGGCCCAACAGGTGAATTTTCAGTAATAGCTCTTTGTTAGCATTGCAGTTAAATTGACAAGTCAACACTATCAACTCTTCCCTACTGCGGTTTCTAAAAACATTTTGTTTCTTCATTGAACAATAACCAACATCTCCAAGGAAAGGTGCAGGGACCCTAGACTCACCCCAGAACAATAGTATTGTCTACATGACATGGTACATATTAAGGAAACATTGTGACTGCTATTCTTATTTTATCATTCAAATCCTTTCTGATATGATACACAACCAAAAGCATGAAGAGGAGAATTATTATTTTTGTTGGTCTTCAATTGTATTTTTCAGAGGAGAAAATGTCTTCTGATTAAGTTGAACACAATTTCTTCCTAGCGCATTACACAGAATGAGGCTGTGCTTTCCCCAAGAATGAACTGTAGACACATGGATCGTGTTGTGGTGATATGAGTCTATGGCATCACCTCAGGTAGTTTAAACTAATACAGAATCGCACTTGATGGAGATCAAATGGTGTTATTGATGGGCTGTGGTCATAGCAACAGACTACAAGGTTTGCATTTAACACCTCTGACAATTCCTTTCTCATCTGGGTAGTTGTAATCTCTCTATTGTTCCACAAAACTAAATCTCAATTCTTGAATTTCTGTTTTCTGCCTTGCATCTAGCTCTGTCCTCTTCTTTTGTAGTTTCTACTCCACAATTTCTCCTTGGCTTTCTGTTTCTATGCTTCTGTCTCAAACCTACCACGGACCGCACTCCGGCTGGAGGATCGTCAATATTTTTTTCCCCCTATCGTAGCTTATATACATTTTTCCTCTCTAAGTACTGGAGTACACTTTTCTTTCTCAATCTTTCTATGGCAGCCTGTCTGCTGGAATGCATCACCTACCATTACAAAAAAAATTGGTGAAATGTGAAGATAAAATATCGATGTCCGCTTGTAATATAAGACGTGGCAGGAAAAAGAAAAACAGGTGTTAGTTAAAATAAACAGCTTGAACAACAAGCATGTGTTGGCATCTTGGAAAACAAAAAGAAATAGGTTCTAAATCACTTTGTTCTGAGGAAATATCCTTTTCAGTATTCATTTGAAAGCAATGTGAGAGAGGATTTGCATTCTTCACCCAAATTCCCTCGTCAATGTCAATTCTTCCAGATACAGTGGGAGTACAATTCCAAAATTTCTCTCCAGTAGTCCACCCTCTTCCAGAAAGTGTTGATTATGGAAAGCTAACCTCTATCTTATTGGTGGGTTATCTAAAAGTCAATATGCTGAATGTGGTCATCCCTGCACATATTATTGTTCATACTTTCTTAAAGCAAATTGGACCACAACCATTTGAAAATATTAGCTGTAATCCATCTCAAATCACAAGATATTAATCATGTTTCCCACTACCAAGACAGATGTGCAAAGTCATTTGTGCAAAACTTTGAATCTACCTAAGTGTAGGAATCTAGCTGAGCGTCACATTAAGGATAAAATATACACAGGCATGTCTAGAAATCAACTTTATGAATGAAAGTTTATTGAGATTAGAAAAGAAGTCGTAACAACACAAAGAAATCTTACACCTCCAGAATTGCATATTCACCTTTTCAGAATAAGTCCTACTGACCTCAATAATGAATCTCATTTGTTTGTTCTTATCCTCAACAGACTGCATCTACATGCGAGTTAAGTTCACCAACTTTATATCTAAGCATTTTGAGCTACCATAGGCTCGAGGATCAGGATAAAACGAAATGTGACTTTTACGAGATGAATAAGTACAAAGGGTTGAGGTCTGTTTTTCTAAACAAAACTGTTTAAAATGAAGATCAATTCCCCATATCATTATATAAGCTGGGAGGAAGGTAAAATCAATGCAGAGTGGCACTGAGAGGCAAAGTGGATATTCATTCAATGCTAGCAATTCCTAATGAAATTATAAATGGCTGGGTTGCTTATATTATATATTCTGCTGTCCCTCACTAGTTTAAGTCAATGAGATCAATAGTGCCTTACCAAAGGACATCTCCAGATGGCTTCTCAGTAGGCATACAACATTGTTTTAGTTTATTAAGTAAGGAATATTTATAATATATTCCATATTAAGACAAATTGTTTGAAAATCAGCAAAATGAATTATCAGTATTAGTATTATCTCAGAAATGCTACTTTGAGTTATGGTTTGTTTGTGGCTATATATAGTATAAAGGCAATTCTCTTTAAACTGGATCTTAGTAACAATTTAATATGAAGATTGGCCACTGTTTTTAAATCCAGCTTACCTGTAATTAATTTGTTAATTAACACATAATTTGCACAAAGCGTTTTTGAGAGATACCGAGTAACATTCAGCAAGATAATATGCAGCAAAATAAAAGCTACTATCTATTAGTCATAATCCTTCTCTGCAGTATTTGCTAATTCATTACTACAGATTACTATTTCTTTCAGTAGTGCTTCCTCAAAAATGAGGATTGTGTCAATTGCCCTTTTGATGAATCAAAACATACCATCTAATTTCTCTATTTCTTTTTTTTTTTTAGTTATATTCACAGAAAAGCTTAAAGAAATGTGTTAGTCAATTTAAGCCTTGTCAATTAATGTGTTCTGAAATAAGTAAATCAACACAAATTTAATTTGCTGATTTTTTTAAAAAAAAATATGGATCTGACCTAACCTTTGACTATAAATGCCATCCATGTATTCTTTTCCATTACAAGCATATTATTATTTTAAATTAGGTATTCCAATGCTTGGATTTTTTTTAAAATTCAATTCATTTCATTTTAAATTCAATTCACAATGTGGAAATGTAAGGGAATTAATTCTTCTCAAGGTTTTTGCCAGGGGTGGGACATATGCATAAGCCATTAATGCCTCATCTTTACCATGTCTTTACTAAATGTTACCAAAATTGGGAAAAAGACATTGCTGAGAATTATAAGGAAATAATAGGCCATTAAAAATATACCAAGGCCAGAACGTGTATCAGAGGAAACTGCAATTTACAACCTTGCATCTTACTCATCAGAGAACTGCACTAAGGCTATTTACATTTTAACTATCAGTTTACTTTAGCAGTTCATTAAATTGGGGCTGCTGAGGGAGAAGTAGAGAGAGAAACAAGCACATATTCACGACATGGAGCCAAATGTACTATAATGGTAAAATGCTGAACCAGGAGGGGGAATCCTGGATTCTAGTTCTAACTTAGACATTAAAACTGGGAGGTGACTTTAGGCTATCCATTACTTCAACCTTAGAGAGTTGTAAAAACACCTATCTACTAACCTGCATAGAATCAACATGACAGCCCATAATTTTCAATGGGAAGGCCTTCATGCTGCAGTGGACTGATTCAGGCTGATACATACACAAACAGAGAGATACAGACACAGACACACACATGCACACCAGAGGTGGGTTTCCGCAGGTTCTGACCAGTTCTGGAGAACCAGTAGCGGAAATTTTGAGTAGTTCGGAGAATCGGTAGTAAAAATTCTGATTGGCCCCACCCCCATCTATTCTCTGCCTCCCAAGTCCCAGCTGATCGGGAGGAAATGGGGATTTTGCAGTAACCTTCCCCTGGAGTGGGTTGGGAATGGAGATTTTACAGTATCCTTCCTCTGCCATGCCCACAGAACCGATAGTAAAAAAATTTGAAACCCACCACTGATGCACACACAACTCACACATACACCGTAAACAGTTATAAAATGTTCCAGATTAAAATAAAATAAAATAAAATAAAAAAGACTAGATTGTAATACTGCCTTCCTAGTGAGGGCAATAAAAACTATTCTTCATTCATTCATTCATTCATTCATTCATTCATTCATTCATTCATTCATTGTATAGATTTGCTGTTTCTTAAAACCAGACTAATTCTATTCAGTCAATTCATCTTAAAAGAATTTGGATTATTATTTTTTGTTCTTGTTTTGTTTTTGTGGTTATGGCCAACAAGGCTTATTTTGAATTTCTCATTACTTTGGGGGAAGAGGAAGCAAAAAAGCAATACTATAGCATAAATCCACTAGTATCCCAAACAAAACCATTTTCACATAAAGGTTTTAGTTTTTTTCTAGAGTAGCCACTTGAATTATTCAAGTCAGAGCGGATACTAGAATTCTATGCATGTCCAAAAACTTCTTATGGTGCTCTGAGGTGCTCTGCACTGAAAAGAAAATATAGAAGAATATTATCAATTGCTGTTTTGAATATTAGGCCCAATATTTTTGTCCATGTTATCTTTGTTTTTACTATTTTTATTTAAATAAATTTAAATAATTTTTTACCATTTAATTATTTATTTGGAAGACGTAGACAACTCAAATAATGTCTTTAAGCAGCATAACATCAATACTCTCTTCAAAACAACATGAGAAGAAAAGCAATTCAGTGTTAACAACAACAGAATGAATATATATCAACAAGGCTCACAAATCAAACACTCCATTTTCCAAGATGCGGGCTCGTCTTGGGTCAATATATATTGTTAATTCTTCTGAAGACTAAAAAGGATTGATGCCATGAAAATCTTTGGGGTTGGCCCTGGCTCTCATTGAGTAACATTGCCTCATAGAGAGGAATTCACAATAAAGAGATCTGTAACAGAGATCTCCTCAACGAGCAAAGGTCCCTGCTGGGGACTTAAAGTGAACATATGACAAAATCCTATAAGTGGATCCTATAAATGCCTGTCACGAAGGTGATACTATATGGAATCTACATGCTCTATGTATTTGGATAACTGTTTCTGGAAATTTCAATAATCAGAAGGCTATTAATATCTAATTCCAATTGTATATTTTGTTGGAGATGAAATCAGAGATTTCATTATTTTTTCAATTATTTTATGCCCTGCCTTTAGTCCAACAATTGATTTTTGAACATCTTTTTGGTCAGATTAGCAGAATAATGTTTCAAGTATTTGATATTGTTAAAGCTAGCAATAAAAAATTAAAATAACTGACTAAATGGCTCTGTTGAGTTATCCCCTGGTTACCAATTGAGTTATCTCTCAATCAAGAGACTGAGATATGTGTCTGAGTGTATAACAAAGAGACTTTAGAAGAAAGCATAATAGACATATTGAAGAAAGAAAAATGAATGTCTTCGAATTGTGTGCTGGAGAATATTGTTGAGAATACCTTAGACCATAAGAAAAAGTAATCATTCACTACTAGATGAAGTAAAACCAGATTGCCCCCTGGAAGTACTAATAATGATAAACTTTAACTATTTTGGACACATAAGGGCAAGTGTCACTAGAGAAGACCTTGATTTATTTTTTCTTCCTAGCATTTTTCACGTAAGTACAGGAGGAATTTATTTTAAAAAATAGATATTGTTTTTATTTTCTTTTTCCGATCAACCAAATTTCCATCTATTTGTTGCAATAGGGATACACGAAACAGCATATTGCCCAAGCCAGACATCATAGGCTGAGAGAAAGTATCTGCCCAAACTCGGCCAGCTGGCTTTCATGCCTATGACATGGCCAGAACTCATAGCCTCCTGGCTTCTAGCCTGTTGCCTTAACTACTAGAAAAAGTGGCCTATTGAAGAAGACCTTGATGCTTAGAAAAAAACAAGAAAAATGTCTGACAGAATATTAGTTGACTAGATAAAATCACTGATGGCACAGGCAGCAGTCAATTAGTACACAAGCAGGGTTTGTGCGATCTGGATTCCTTTGATTAAACAATATCATCTATCAGGACCTCCAAAGTCTACCTTCTCTGTAGCAGCACTCTGCTTTGTTCAGAAGACTTGCAAATACCTGGCTGTTCATCCAAGTGAGAGAAAATGAGATCTCTTGTTTCATTCTGCCGCATTTGCCATCTTTTATTTTTACATGTAATTGCTTTTATTGCAATTTATTTTTTGTGGTAAGCTGCCCAGAGTCATTGGGAGTCACATGGCATGCAAGTTCGATAAATATTATCATTGTTGTTGTTGGTTGCACAGGCAGCCAGTTTGTCAGTTTTGGAAGCCATATTAGGCCAGAAGCTTTCATGCTGCCACCTTCTCATGTGTGGAAAAGTAGGAGGGGAGATTTAGTAGAGGGGTTGTCTTTAGACATATTAGCATTCTTCCTGTCGGCCAAGGTCAGGCCAATCCTGCATCTGGAGGAGTGGTCAGAGTGATGTCTCGAGATGGGATAAATGGTGATTGGAGTATGTGATCATCTGAGAAGTGAGGGAATGGTTTTGGGGGTTTTGATTTACTGAGGGAAAACCCAGACCTCTCAGATTCAGGTTTTCCCAGATGTGCCAGTTTATCTATTCTAGTAAATAGAACTTTGAAAAATGCTTGCTTCAGAGTTTTACTTGGAGTTGGGGGGTTTTCTGGAACACTGACACAGATGTTTAGATGGGATTTGACATTTTTATCTATCTATCAAGTCCTTCCAAAGGACCTGGGATATGCAGAGGTTGTTGTTTAATATTACTGGTATTGTCACAAGATATAAGCTGTGCCAAGTAAAGCTTATTTTTGCAATTGAATGATTGTAATTTTGTTAATGATGATGGTGTTCAATGGTGCTCCATAACTTTGGGATTGCACTCAAGGCACCTATCCTTATTGGTACTATCTTCGCTTTCTTTTGCCACAGTTATTTTACTTCTATTTGCAGGTCTTTGCATTTTGTGATTTTCTTTCTCTTCTCTTCTATTGGGTCCATATATTGCAATGTCCACCATCCACATTTTTCGGGTGTCCTTATCAAAAATTATTAAGCCTGGGGTGTTTGTGGAGATGTTTGTTGTCTGTTTGAGTTCCAGAGCACTTTAGCTCACATTATCTTTGGGGCATTCAAATATGGAGTCCTTGATGCTCTCTGAACCTGGTTGTTGTTATTGTTATTGTTGTTATTTTGCAGAC
Source organism: Masticophis lateralis (assembly GCA_030761175.1). Lineage (NCBI taxonomy): Eukaryota > Metazoa > Chordata > Lepidosauria > Squamata > Colubridae > Masticophis > Masticophis lateralis. The sequence goes on from JAUDYJ010000003.1 coordinate 130,390,766, forward strand.
ATTTCATTACTCAACTAAATAACATCTTCAGTGCTAGCATTCAAATCATCCATGGCATGTTACAATTTCCTGTGCAGAAGCACTTAAATTCTCATATTGGGAGTCATATCTGGCAGCAGAATCTATTACATGTAGCACCCTCTTCTTCATCTCTTCAAAAGTTTTGCGATGCTTAGATCACTGCAAGTTTTCTTAGTTATTCCATGTATTTACATCTACTTGTATGAACCCAAAAAGAAAAAAAAAAGGAAAAACTATTCAATACTTTTTCCACGTATTGTTTCATCTGCATCACACTGCTCAAATTGCTTTCGGTAAAACAACATCAATGTACATTAAAAATGATGCTCTGCGAAAAGGATTTTAAGCAATGTTCATTTGTCTAGAAACAAGAATGTGGGACAGAAAGCCCATCATCTCTTCGCTTTGACAAAAAGGCAATAATTAAAGTCTTTTAACTTCCCTCCTCTTTCTGCTGCACATTATTTGACCTATGATAAAACAGCCTATCAAATTTCCATTCATTATTTCTACCTGAAGGGCTTTGCCAGCACACACATATATAAATCTCCATTTGTCAGCTTTAAACTATACCTGTCCCGCCCGCTATGAGGACTCATTGCTCTTGTCCCTTAAAAATTGCCGAATGCCGTCAAGTGACATAACCTGCCTTCAGCCTCCAACGACCCTTGCAATCAATAATATTTGTAACCTGTAAGTGCAGAGTTAAGTAGAACAGAAGCCGTGTAGTATCCTCGTTAACCACATTGAGCTGTGATACTGCAAACCTGCTCCCTTGTGCATCCTGTGATCAATTTTAATCTCTGGCCCAGGAATAAAAGGATGCAAGCTCCTGTTTCTGAATTCATCTCAAAAGGACGCTATAGATTTGTATGTCTGCTGAGGGAATGAACAATTTAATTCAACTAGGAGCTGAAGGAAAGAATGCATCTAAACTATCATTCCTTCTCATTACTCTTGATAATATGTAAGCCTTCAGTTGACAATATTAAATATGAAAAACACATAGCAAGACATTGAAAAGGCAGTCCCTGTTTTTTTTTCACATGCCAGAAGCTCATAAGTCCTCATTACAACAATTGTGATTAGTATAAACTCTCATCAAAGGTGCATCATTTCCTTGCATCAAGAACACAACATTTTTATGTTTTATGTTTTGTTATGTAATTGGTTATTTTAAATGTACCACAGATACTTCAATAATTTACATCATTTAAACTTCTGAGAGTCATCAGTTTGCAGCAGGATATAAATGCAATAAATAAATATGTATAAACTGGCAGCTAATATGAAATAGAACTTTTGTTTTCTTAGAGCACAGCTGGGGATGGGAAGGAAGAGAAATATGCCAAAGGAGATTTTTTTAAAAAATTATAAATATTATAATATTTGAAACCATCAGTTGCTGATATCATTTCTGCACAGGAACTCTTCTTTCTATCTCATATAGACATACAGACTTATATAAATATACATGCAATGTGGGACAATTTCAAACACTACACATGAATATATTCTGCTAGGAATTCCAGCCAAACACTGATATAAACCAGAACATCTGATTGTAACCCTTGAAAATGCAATGGATGAAGTAGTGATGAAAGTAATAAAAAGAAGGGAGAAATATACCTGCACTTTTCAGGATAAGCTGAGAGGTTGGGTTCTTTTTTTTTTTTTAACGTAATCATTATTTACAATCAGTACCCATCAGAAATATAGTGAATGTTCACATGTATGGTAAGCCTTAAGACAATATAAGAACCAATAAAAAAAATGTCAAAATGTTTGTGTCACCAACCTGTGTTCTGACATTTACACTTATACTGTGAAAAATGTCCTCTATCAATTACTGAAGGAAACAAGGATGACATTTGGACATTTGCTGAAAGAACCCAGTTGATTCTGGCATTTGCCAATAAATGTCAAAATTTTCTTACATTTTCTTCTGAAACTGTTCAAAAAGCTGAATGTTCAGGGGGAAAAAATCTTGTTAAATTCGGAAGTAACCATAAGCTGTAATTCTGCCAACATTTCATGATATTTAAATGAGATCTCATGAGACTTTAACTTGTCATGTGAAACTGAGCAGGATTCCAAGATTCTCATGCAACTTCTAACTTCTATTATTTTGTTTTCTGAGAGATATTCTGGCAGATATTCCCTGAGCTAAAGGATCCTTTTTAAAACTATTATTTGTAGGGCCCTGAAATTTGTAGCTGCCAACGCAATACGGAGAAGAGGGAAAAGTGCTAATACTATAACTATGAACTGAGATGTGTAACTTTAGTTGTAGTATATTTTATTTATTTATGTATTAAATGTTCATGCCACCCATCTCATTGATACAGTGATCCTGGGCAGCTATATGAATTGTAAGTATTAACATGCAAGCCTTGACCAGTGCTAAAAATAATTATGCTTCCCTTTTTATATTGGTAAAATTCCCTATATGGAGAAAACACTCCTATCAAATGAGTTTCTCAGTTCTGTGTTCAGTTCCTGAAGATATAAACTGTTGGTCTAAACAGAGTTCAACACGAGAACAACCCACAAAAGACATCAAATCAATACATTTTAAAAAGTTACCTGCTCCCTATAGGTGCCTCTTAACAAGGGCTTCCCTGTGAAATGCTTCTGCTTCGCTATGGTGGCTGCTATTATTTTTAATCTTTTCACATCAGTTGGTCCAACATGCTTGCCATTAGCACTAATGCAAAATAAATGAGTATTTTATGCTAAGATCAGTTGGTCGGCACTCTTTCTCAGGAAAAGGGGTGAATATCACAATAAGCTTTAGCAATGTAAATTATTTCCCCCATGCGGCTACAGAACCACACAAGTTATTCATTTAAAAATTATTAGCATATAAAAACATTATTATCTCTGCAGTTAATGTACACTTCGCTGACAACCTTTTGGACCATTACAATTAAGGAAGGCAGCATCCCTTTAACGAAGTTACAAAACACATTGTTTATTAAAGAGCAAATTATATCTTTAACTTTAAATATTATAATCCAAAGGAAAAAAAATTATCATAAAGTAAAAGATCTTCGAAGGGCTCAAGGCCAGAGCTAAGATTATGATTTGTGAAGATGATTTTGGTTAGTATTCATTTAAAAACAAATCCCTAAAATATTTTTTAATATTTTTTTTTTTGGCATTTCTACTAATGAAGATTTTATTAATCCATCACAAATAAACTAAATGTTATAGTTGTTTGAAAGAAATTGGTTATACTGGAATAAGGGAATAAGGAAAACAATATTTTGTTATAGGATATCCATTTTCCTTGGAGCCAAACAATTAAACAAAGATATTAAATCCTTTTTGACACAGTTCAATATGTAGCCGTTAGAAACCCTTTCCCATTGAAGTCAGTAAACATGTCCCATGGATATCAACGAAATATGTTCAGTTAAAATTACTCTTCATAAACATAATCAATCATCCTAAACATATCAGTTGAAATATCTGTTAGCATTTCCACAGGATTAGGGAATTTCGGTTTCAAATTTCTACCAGCCATGAAGCTCCCTGGCTGATTTTGGACCAAACACAATCTTTCAGACTAATGTATTTTAAAGGTTTGTTGAAGGAAATAAAGGAGATGGGAAGAGGAAATCATGTATTTTGCCTTGGGGAAAGATGGGATACAAATGCAATAAAGAAAGAAATAAAGATTGAGTACTTACTTCCAATAAGCATTACACAGAAATAACCTCCATTGATCATACTGAAACAGCAAACAGCTCATTAGAAATATCTGATCTTGTCTGTCTCACAGAACTTGTACTAAGTGGCTGTCAATGGCAGGTAGGAAGAGAAAAAGGCCCATTTAGTATGACCACTCCTGGAGAACACATATGGATCCCTCAGAATGGAAAGTGGGTTAAAGAAGCAACATTTTACTTACATGGGGGGGGGGGGGATTAAACCAGTGCATCCAAAACTATTTCCTAGGAATGAGGCCAAATCTGCTTTGATCTCTAATAACACCAAATTTGGGTTCTTTAACTTCTCTGTTGGAAGCATTTCTTGAATGGGCCTATGTATTTTGCCTACAGAAACAAAAGAGAACTACTGAAGAACTTATGGAATATGATGACAAAGGTCTTCAGAAAAAGGGGGCATGGCAACAAAGTAGGAATATGTGCTCTGGATCCTTTTCATCCATGCTGGTGGTTCCATGCAGGTATTACATAAAAAGTGTGAAAAGAATATAGAATAGAATAGAATAACAGAGTTGGAAGGGACCTTGGAGGTCTTCTAGTCCAACCCCCTGCTTAGGCAGGAAACCCTATATCACTTCAGACAAATGGTTATCCAACATCTTCTTAAAAATTTCCAGTGTTGGAACATTCACAACTTCTGGAGGCAAGTTGTTCCACTGATTAATTGCTCTAAATGTCAGGAAATTTCTCCTTAGTTCTAAATTGCTTTTTTCCTTGATTAGTTTCCACCCATTGCTTCTTGTCCTACCCTCAATTGCTTTGGAGAATAGCTTGTCTTCTTTGTGGCAACCCCTGAGATATTGGAACACTGCTATCATGTCTCCCCTAGTCCTTCTTTTCATTAAATTAGACATACCCAATTCCTACAACCGTTCTTCATACATTTTAGCCGCCAGTACCCTAATCATCTTTATTACTCTTCTCTGCACTCTTTCCAGAGTCTCCACATCTTTTTTACATTGTGGCGACCAAAACCGAATGCAGTATTCCAAGTGTGGCCTTAGCAAGGCATTATAAAGTGGTATTAACACTTCACATGATCTTGATTCTATCCCTCTGTTTATGCAGCCTAGAACTGTGTTAGCTTTTTTGGCAGATTTATTTTATTTATTTATTTATAATGCAATTTATATGCCGCCCTATCTCCAAGGACTCAGGGCGGCTCACAACGGTAAAGATGCACAGTTCTCATTGAAGAACATATAAAATTAAAATTCCAATTTAAAACAATTTAAAATTCATTAAGAAACCCCCCATCAGTCCAGGCTGCGGAACAACCAGGTCTTCAAATCGCAACGGAACAAGCGAAGGTCAGCAGCCATCCGGAGATCCAAAGGAAGTTGGTTCCAGAGGGTGGGTGCGCCCACAGAGAAAGCTCTCCCCCTGGGGGTCGCCAGCCGACACTATCTGGCTGACGGCACCCTGAGGAGGCCCTGTCTGTGGGAACACACTGGGCGATTGGAAATTGTTGCTGGCTGCAGGGGGTTGGACAAATATCCAGGGCCTAGGCCATGAAGGGCTTTGTAGGTAATAACCAGCACCTTGAACCTCACCTGAAGGGCAACCAGTAACCAATGCAGGTGGCGCAGGAGGGGTGTAACATGGAAATGTCGGGACGCTCCCATCACAATCCACACGTCATTTAATCACCGCCTCCATCACTACCAGATAAGATCATGTGAATGATCTCAAATGGGAATGGTCAGATTCGGAACAACTGGCTCTCCAACCGCTCTCTCGGCCTCTCCTACGGCACTGCACATTGCTGGCTGATATTTAAATGATTGTCCACTAGGACTCCAAGGTCATTCTCACAGTTACTACTATTGAGTAAGGTACATATACTGTACCTGTCCATTTTGTTTTACTTGCCTAAATGTAGAACCTTAACTTTTTTCACCATTTAATTTCATTTTGTAAGATAGCATGCAATGTTCAAGTCTGTCAAGATCCTTCTGTGCAGTGGTGGGATTCAAATAATTTAACAACCGGTTCTCTGCCCTAATGACTTCTTCCAACAACCAGTTTGCCAAATTGCTCAGAAAGTTAACAACTGGTTCCCCCAAAGTGGTGCAAACTAGCTGAATCCCACCACTGGTTCTGTATCTTAAGTCTATCTTCTGACAGGCTGATGTAGATAAACACTAATCAGCTCAGTGTTGCTACAGCTTTATTTCACTTCACATATGGGCAGATAAGAAGTAGCCTTTATCACATACACCTACTCCTCCACCGTGAATTCTTTTACAAAGGGCATATATGATTGATCAATGTTGTTAACTATGCCAACTACATTGCATCATTTTTTTTGTATTGCAAGAGATCAGCTGCATCCATTTGATTCTTTGTGATAGTAGTAATGCAATTAAAAAAAGATTTCTGAGTAGTAATAATAAGGGAAGAAAGTATACATGCCCCCTATAAGTGAAAAAAGAGAAATGTATTGATGGACTGTTCTATGCAGTCAAAAATCAATAGTTTTCTTTGGACATTATAGAGAAACTGTAGTGGCTTGGTTCAGGGGTGCTATTCAGCAGGTTCTGACAGGTTCTGGAGAACCGGTAGCGGAAATTTTGAGTAGTTTGAAGAACTGGCAAATACCACCTCTGGCTGGCCCCAGGAGCGGAAAGGGGAATGGAGAATGGGAAGGCAATATCTTCCCCTGCCATGCCCACCAAACCACACCACACCCACCAAGCCACTCCCACAGAACTGGTAGTAAAAAAAATAAATTGAATTCCACCACTGGCTTGGTCTGATCATGTATACACACACACACACACACACACACACACACACACACACACCTCTGAGCAAAGTGCTTCTGCTAAAAAGAAAATCCTCATTTAAAAACAACACGTTTAATAGTTTAATGAACATATAATGTGATATGGTGGTTTTCAGGTGCTAGTGGTCACCTCTAAGGCCCTCCATGGCTCTGAAATTGGTTATCTACAGTACATTCATCTATCGTACAACCAGGTCAAATAAGGTTGACATTCTCTATATGCTGCAATCTGCTGGGGCCTCAGAAATGGGCTTTTCAATAGTTGCCTCCTCATTTCCAACAGTTCCTTCACTCTTCAGCTTTAGGAAAGTTTTCAAGATCTCTTCTGTCTAGCACAAGAGGAGGAATGCTCTGACTGGAACCAAGGTTTATAAGGGCACAGGTCTGCAGTTTTATCCTTTGATTTTGACTTGCCTTTTTAATACCTAGTTGGATTGTTTTTCCTTTTACCTCAGGGTTGTTTTTACGTTATGATGAGATGGTTAGCAATCTGGAACCGGTGGTGGAATTCATTTTTTTTTTTACTACCAGTTCTGAGGGTGTGGCTTGGCGTGGTGTGGCTTAGTGGGCGTGGCTTGGTGGGCATGGCAAGGGAAGGATAGTGCAAAATCTCCATTCCTTCCGCACTCCAGGGGAAGGATATTGCAAAATCTCCATTCCCACCACATTCTGGGGCCAGCCAGAGGTTCTCCGAACTACTCAAAATTTCCGCTACCTGTTCTCCAGAATTTATCAGAACCTGCTGAATAGCACCCCTAATCTGGACCCTTTGGGATTGGGTAGCATACAAATGAAGCAAATGAGTAAGCAAGGTAATATTTAGATTTTTTGCAAATTACATTTGTCTAAAAGTTGCAAAACTCATTGGAGGAAAAAAACCTCCTACGTGAGTGACTGTTTTAACCAACATTATAGTCGTATGACCATTAATTCCAACTGGGAACTTAAAAGTGAAATCTCTGCTGCAATCCAAGGTCCAGGCAGCTAAGCTCCGCAAAAGACAATTTATTTCCTTAAAATAAGCAAGAAAATATTAAAGCCTGAAGCCTCAAGAAACTGATATGCAAAAAGTAGAGAGACCTGGATTAACTTGTGGCTAAGAAATTTGTAGTCGAACCACTTCATAAGAAATATGAAGAATGCCAAAAGCTAAGTAAGCAAGCAAAATACTGGCAGATGATGTTAAATGACTTTTCAGAATAAATTTACAACTTGCTGCAGTGCTCCTTCTCTATACTAGTCTGGTTATGAACTTTTATTTAAAAAAAAAAACACCCTCAGAACTGATAATTTCCCCAATCTTATCTTAGAGGGACAGCAATTGCCAGTCAGACTGCCAGTTTTTGCTGGCAATGCTTCATTGTATGATTTCTGAGAATCCTTTCCAATCACTCTCAATTTAGTCTGGTTTTCAGCTTAGAAAACCAAGAAAACGACTTTCTTTGACTCCAGTTTCTCTTCTCCTTTCTCCCCATGTCTTTCTCTTCTCCTGCAATCACCTGGTTGCCTTTTGAGAAGAGACCCCAAGATGTCTTTTATCTTCATCCTGCCTCACCCTCATTAGGCCATCATGTCACAATTTCATTTGTTCCAATTCCCATTTTTTTCTGAAACACAGAGGTTCCTCTTTTCCTTGAAACCTTCAAACAATAAAGTAGCATTTTCCAGACAGTAGATCTATTGTGGTCCCTAAAAGTGGAGTACTACATTGCAGGGCCACGTTTAAATTATTATTTTTTTTTCAAAGGCTGCCTTGAAATGAAGGACACTTTGTTCCATTTTGATTCCTCGTCATGCGGATCTCCCCATCTTCACATATGGGTCTTTCATATCATTCAGCACCAGCATCCAATCTTAGCTTTCTGGCCAGGCACTTATGCATAGTGCTGTAACTGCAGGATGGTAGGAAAATTGGAAAGGGTACATTTATTAATGCCATTTGCAGTTATAACGGAAACACATGTTGCAAGTCAAAAATAAAGAACTTATTTTTGACAATTGAACAATTCTAGAAGAAGTAGGAAATCACGGAAAATGCTTCAAGTTTCTTTTTTTAAAGTTTGGCAGATGCATAAGCATCTTGTCATTTTAAAATTACAACTGTATACAGTAGTTATTTACAGCTGTCTAGATACATACTGTATTTAAAAATAATCTAAAAACAGACTGACCAGTCTTCCTTGTTTGAAAGGAACAGAAGGAAACAGAGGATAATCACAGGTGCTCAAACTTGGAAACATCTTGGTCATATTTGACTTGAAGAATAACCTTCCTTACTTCTTCCCTTCTCCCCTTCCCTTCCCCTTCCCCTTCCTTCCCTCCCTGTCCCACCTTCCCATTAAGAGGAATATACATACTTCATATATACAGAGAAATTGCAATCATCCTTCCCCAGGGATTTAATACCATAAATACGCTGTTGGACAATAGGATGTCCAACAGGGAACAGCATATTGTGACACAAGTGCAAACTAACATTGCTATCAAAACAAATCCTTATGCAGGATATACTTTTGAAATAGTGAAGGAAATACTGGGATACCTCAGTTTACGTTACACCAAACAACATATATAATATTTTAAAATACTGGAAATGTGTAGTTCTTCAACATTTGCAATTCCATGCTTTGAAATATTCAAATTGCTTTTCTTTTATGAGAGCTCAGGATGCTTAACAAAATTGGTAAGGCATATCAGCACTTACACTGATATTAAGATATATTTTGGATAAATAAGTATTTTTCAGAAACTCGTAAGAAATGTGTTTTGTACTTTCATAATAAATACATATTTCCATATCTAGGCAGCTGACATTCTTAATGTTTTAAACACTTGGAAAATCAAACATGAACAACAACAGAATGATGTATTTCTCTTCTTTCAGTTTTACTAAGGGAAAAAATGTGGAAAAGACTTGGTGACTATCAGGTCTGTAGGAAAATGCGAGATTAAATACTGACCTTTCAAATGTGTAAATTTACATATCAAATGCTGATTTATTTTAATGCCAACTGCTATAGCCCGTTTTCTTTAAATTGTACAAGCCATTTGTGGAGGTTGACAGCTAAGGAGCAAAATCATCAAATAAATCAAATTTTAGTACAGTGGAATGAATAAATGCTCAAAGGCAGGAAAGAAATGTATTTCTAAATGCAATCTTTACAAGATAAAAAGAGATTACTGTTGAGGCTCCATAGACAGAGGTTGGGGACTATAGCTATTTACTTATTTATTCATTCAATTATTTACACAAACAGCTTGGATCACTGTGTTCATATCAAAATGGCTAAGAATACAGATGTTTCTAAATTGGAAAGCAAATGAATTAATTATGAAATAAGCTGTTTATACATCCTACCAATTATTTAAATCTATAGATTAAGAAACACAAAACTGAGAAGTACAAAATTAGGTTTCCCAAAGCAAGACAAAGATGGAGGGAGGGAAAGACATACCAAGGAAGAATTAAGAGAATGCAGTAAATTAAATGTTACTATAATATGCTAATGAAGAATATGTATGAAAAATCTTTTCATAAATATTCTATGTCAGTACGCCAAGAGCACATCCAAATTGCTGGGATGATGGCAATAATATGAAGCCTTATAAGACAGTCTCTAGATTAGAAACCCTAATTTGCACAGAATATTCTGCTGACCCGCTCAGACAGGCACACAAGTGGTAGGTTAAAAGTCTTAATTGAGCTGCTTGAGCCCAAGTATACAGTCCCTAGCAGTTCTTGAATAACCAAAGCCCACGGATCCCCTATGAGTCCCACCTGAAGCTCTAAAGAGTTGGCAAGAGAACCAGTTCCAATCCCCAAAGCTAGGCAGAAGCCAGAGCAAAAGCTCTTGACAAGGCAAGAGTCCCAAAAGCTTGAATTAGTCCATGGGGCAAGGCACAAACCAGAGTTTGTCCTAGGCCAGAAACATGAAGCAGGGCAACCAGACACATTGTTCCAGCAATAGCCTTCTCTTTTGTTGTTATTGTTAGTTGCAAAGTTATGTCCGACCCATCGCAATCCCATGAACAACATTCCTCCTGGCCTTCCTGTCCTCTACCATCCTCTGGAGTCCTTTTACGTTTTACGTACAGTCACTCAGGCGCTCGTCACGTCTCGCTTGGACTACTGCAATGCTCTCTACATGGGGCTCCCCTTGGGATGCACCCGGAGGCTCCAGCTGGTACAGAATGCGGCCGCGCGGGGGATTATGGGAGCGACGGGGCGCTCCCACGTGACACCTCTCCTGCGTGAGCTGCATTGGTTGCCGGTTGACTTCCAGGTGCGTTTCAAGGTGTTGGTAATCACCTTTAAAGCGCTCCATGGCTTAGGACCAGGGTACTTACGGGACCGCCTTCTGCCACCAATTGCCTCCCACCAGCCGTTTCGCTCCCACAGAGAGGACCTCCTCAGGGTGCCGTCAGCCAGACAATGTCGGCTGGCGACCCCCAGAGGGAGAGTCTTCTCTGTGGTAGCCCCTACCCTCTGGAACGATCTTCTTCCAGAACTGAGAACAATTGCCGACCTCCGGACTTTTCGTCGGGCTCTGAAGACTCATCTCTTTCAACTTGCCGGACTTGCCTGATCCCTTCTACTTTTTAAAATTTTTAGAACTTTTATCTTGTTTTTAAACTTTCAGCCTAATTTATATCTGTTTTAGTATGATTTTAACTTTTTTGTATTGGTTTTTAGTCGGCTGTTCACCGCCCTGAGTCCGTCAGGAGAAGGGCGGTATATAAATTTAATAAATAAATAAATAAATAAATAAATAAACCTAACACCATTTATTATGATGATAAAACAAACAAACAAGAAAAGAATCTTATAACAAATCAGTTGTTGCCCGGATGATTAAGGATCGTGCCAGATGTTAGAGCTCCCAGGTGTCTGTCAATAAATGGACAATAAGACTCAGGAGCTATGGCTGGCAACCAGGGCCTAGCTTTGTAGGATTACTGGAAGAACAACAACCTCAGATAAAACAAAAGTATTCAATGTTTGAAAATGAAACCATTATGGCTTGCTAATATAAATCTGAACCATCAAAGGGGAGCTACTTAAAGTGAATGTTTGAACATTGGAAAATATTTTATCCAGACTCAAGTATCACTGAACAATGATTAGCAGAACAAAGGTGACTTAAAACATGCAGAGAAGCAGAACTGGGAAAAAATTCTGAAAAATTGTGAAAATGAGAGCCTGCCAAATAATAATTAAATAAGAGAAGAAACTCAGGCAACAATTGGAATATAAGGGAAACAACTGATATGAACTGCATAAATGATAACTTGGAAGAAGTAATAACAATAGAACCAGCACAGGCCAGCACTGAAATTAGTAGTGAACTGAGACTCACAACAAGAAGAATAAAAAAAAAAGATTATGGCATATGCAGAATTACCAGTAGAAAGATAAAGACTTCCATCATTGAAAGAAGTGTCTAAAACACTTGGCACCTAGCGTGTGCAAGGCGTTTGCAAGAATTAAAAATAGCATCTATTCAACAGTCCAATCAGTTTGCCTAGAGTACAGCAGTAGCATTTACAGAAGAAGCAGGTATCAAAATTAGAAAATTAGAAAACCAAAAGCAAAATCATATTCAATCCCAAAATGGAAATCAGACTGGAGGCCAAGATACGGAAATTAAAGTCAGATGAAAATAATTTTAAAACCTGAAAGAGCAAAATGTTAAGAATGTAAGGATCATAACAAGCCTAGCACCAAAGCAGGGGTGAAATGCTCCCAACTGGACTGGATCACCCGATCCAGTACGATTTCTCCTTGTGGTTCAGCAATCCGGTAGCGCTCGCCGCCCAGCTGTCATTACTTCCTGGTTTTAACGGTTCAGCGCATGCACTTCCGAACCAGTAAGGAAGGTAAGTAGATTTCATCCCCTGTATCAAAGCATTGGTTTAGCAACACGAAAAATCCCCTGTATCAAAGCTTTGGTTTAGCAACACAAAAATTATTTTTTTAAAAAAAATAACATCAGTAGCTGGGAAAATTGAATGCCATGAGGAATGAATCATTCTATTTATGGGAAATCAGCTATTTCAGTCAGACCACGGTGATTCTACCAAAGTATAAATTGCAACAGAGGTTATGAACACGGAAAAACAAACAATATAATTTTGATGTTATATATGTTGATGGCAGCAAGATTACTTTATGCACAAAAAATGGAAGGACACTTTGATTCCCATAATGGATAAATGGCTGCAAAAGTTGATGGAGTTAGCAGAGATGGTCAAATTGACTGCTCTGAGTAAAGAAAAAAAAACAGTTATTTTTGCTTCTACTTGAAAACCGCTTCTGGACTTTGTGCTTGAGGTTGAAAAAAAAATGACTTTGATTTTGGGTTTTACCGATTAGATAGATTTGCTGTAATAGAAATTGCTAGTTTATATTGCTATGTAAAAGTAAAAAAAAAAGTTGATGTTTGAGTCCTATTATCTTATTCTACTGCACTAAAGAGAGTTAGAAGTCAACACCTTTTCTTTCTTTACTCTCTTTGCTCTACACCTTTCCCTTTCCTTCTCCCTCCTTTACTTCCCACTATTTTCTTTTATATTTTATATTATAAACTAAGAAAAAAGGAAAAGCAAACAATGAGGGAACAATCCAGTATTGAAAAGATCAATGGGAAACTCAAAAAGACTATAATAAAAATGCTGAGTAGATAAAAGAATTTGAAAATGAATTTAGTAAAAATCAAAATGGATGCCCTAATAATGACGGCAGAAATGGTTAAAAAGGATTCAGCCTGGAGTCATCCTTGCCGAAGCCTTGGGCAAAAAGTCAGGTCTTCAAGGCTGTTCAGGATAGTAGTAGGGTGGGAGCTATGCAAGATTCAGAGATAGTGTCTAACCTCTCAATCCAGAGATTTAGACAGTGCTACGAAGGAAGTATGCTTCCAAAATACTATGGCAGTCCCTCAGTTAACTAAGCTCATGCCATGTAGAGCTTTATAGGTGGCAACCAGCTCCTTGAATCACACTCAGAACTGTGGCAACCAATACAGATCATGAAATGGAGGCATTACATAGCATATCAAGACATGCCTCTCACCGCCACTGTTACATTTCAAGCAGGACATAAAATTGCTTGTGGTTGTGACACACTAGCCAAAACGTGCAAGATTGAGCAGTACTCATTTTTACTGTTAGCAGGAAATATTGAATTTGACATGAGTAACCCTGGTTGGTAATCTTCTTTATACTTTCTTCCTATTGATAGAAAACTTTATATAAATGCGTTAATTGACCAAAGTCATCGTGAAATGTGAAGTCAATATTTATTGGCCCATTTAATGACAAGAATGGCATATGGAAGATTGTGACAGAAGCAAATGGTAAAAAAAATCCATTAAGAAAAATAGATATATTGTGTTTCTATGAAACTAAGAGAATGAAAAAGATACAATAGATATGAATGAAGGTGGTTTGAGATTTTGTGGAATGGAGTTAATGTTAAATGTAGTAGAATGAATTCATTAAGAGGTTTAATTAATGAAGAGCCGTGGTGGCACAGTGGTTAGAGTGCAGTACTGCAGGCTACTTCTGCTGATCACCAGCTGCCAGCAATTTGACAGATCGAATCTCACCTGGCTCAAGGTTGATTTAGCCTTCCATCCTTCCGAGGTTGGTAAAATGAGGACCCAGATTGTTGGGAGCAATATGCTGACTCTAAAAACTGCTTAGAGAGGGCTGTAAAGCACTATGAAAGTATATAAGTCTAACTGCTATTGCTAATTATGAATGAAAGGATAGAATACATGCCAAAGGGTACTGATTGGTATCATCTAAGTCAGAGGTCTTTAAACTTGGCAGCTTTAAGACTTGTGGACTTCAACTCCCAGAATTCTCCAGCCAGTTGGCTGGAGAATTCTGGGAGTTGAAGTCCACAAATCTTAAAGCTGGCAAGTTCGGGGTCCCTGATCTAAGTTGTTGTTGTGGGAGTATATAAAACTAGGAATTTGGGTTAGTAATGGTTGCCCCATGGACAATGATGGTGATCGTAGTAGAATCAGAGATTAGTTATGGGCAAAATAATACAACATTTTGAATTATCAGAGAAAATCATAATTCTATCAGAAAACATGAATCAATGGATGGAAATGAAATGAGATAATATAGGAAAACTGATAGGCTACTCAGATATCAAAGAATGAATAATGCTTAGGAAAAATATGTATGTTTTGAAAATATGGTTTAAGTGTAAGTCTGTTGATACAAATGCATAAATGTAGTCTTAAATATAAGTCATGAAAAACTGAGGGAATACAAAGATGGTGTGAGATTCTGAATGTGGGATAAGCAGTTTTTGTTAGTATCAAGAGTGGACGTTGAGAAAAATGAACACGGGAAGCAATAAAGGTAAAAGTGGAAATTAGAGTAGAAGTGAATGAGAAAGGAGAAGAAAATGTGAATCCTGCATGAAAAACTATAAAACAGATTAATCACCTAATAGAACAAATAGAAAGAGGACAAGGAAATATAATGTGGAAACTACCTGGAACTAAACGATCTCACAAAGTGTCACAATAAATATGTGATATTACACTAACAGGTAATATGAAATAAATGTTCGATGGAATGATGAAATAAGAAAAGCCAAGGATGAGAACAAATACTATTATTTTTCTTCTGTACAAAGGAAACTAGTGAATGCAAAAATGACAAGAAGATTAGTTTGTTACATATGCCTGAATATTTAGTAAAATTCTAACTAAAGGGACAGAAGAAATGAAAATAAGCAAAATTTGGGAGGTTTAATATAGATTTATGTTAATCAGGAGATGTGCAAAGCCGATTTTTGCTTTTCAGCAGATCACTAAGAAATGCATGAATTTGCAAACGTTTATTTAATGTTTTTGGTGATTAGCAAAAGTGACTAATAGGTAAGAATTATATGTTTTGTATGATTTGTTGCTATTTACGTTAACCAACTCTAATAGATGTACAGGAACTACAGCCATAGTTAATGCCATAGGAAAAATACAATAACTAAAACAATATATAATTATTATGAAAAATTGAAATTAATCACAATTGCAGTTAAGGTTTGATTATAGAATTCAGTAGGAGAGGTAAATGACAGAAGTAGAGTATCCGTGAGAATAAATAAAAAGCTTAGCAAATGGTTTAAAACTAAACAGAGATTAGACAATATATCTGATATCCCTTTGAATGATTAATATATTTATGGCTAATGAAACAGGAATGCTCATGATTATTGGGGCTGTATTATAGGTGTACTTTTGTATGCCAATGATGTATTGCTGGCTGAGAAGTCAAACAATTTGCATCAAATGTTATGTTGTACAATGCAACAAGAAGCAAGGATCAGAACATTACTGTCTCAATTACCAAGATAGTTGTCTTTGTGGAGTTCTTGGGGTTCTCTGAGTTTGGTTGTTTGCTTGCAGAGATTTCATAAATAACATCAATAGTTTAAGTATGGGTGAGGCTTGCTCCTTATTTATATATAATATTTGTCTTGCCAGTTTATATACAGAAGCTTGGTTAGCCAGTGAAAACGCGAGGCAATTCCTGGAAACTTGCCATTCAGACAAATCACTCATCAATA
Source organism: Masticophis lateralis (assembly GCA_030761175.1). NCBI lineage: Eukaryota > Metazoa > Chordata > Lepidosauria > Squamata > Colubridae > Masticophis > Masticophis lateralis. Next base: position 130,406,898 of record JAUDYJ010000003.1, read on the forward strand.
AACCCATGAAAATAGGCCATATTTGCTCATCATTCAAAAAAGGCAATAAAAATCTAACCAAAAAAAAAAAAAACCTAACAGGAAAAATCCAGATAAACAGGATTAACACCAGAGAAACAATCAAACAGAAAACAATATCCAAGCCAAGGGACTAGTAAGGAGAAAACCACCTGCCCCACCAAAACATGGAAAGCAAGCTACTTTATATAAACAAGGAGAAACCCCAATCTAGTTGAGTAACGAAATGTTGCCAGAAAGCAAGTAAGCTCAGAGACCACCAAGGACCTCATACTTCAACACTGAGCTACATATTTTTTCTTCTATTGATAGGTGTGTGTCTATCTAATGGAGAAAACAACTGAAAGATATAATGCTGCTTAATGGGGAAAAAAGGTAGCATGATACGTACATACATTTATGCAGTTAATTTAACATTTGGGACACACATTCTTTTCTACTTATGCTTATTCATATACAGTGAGGAATTTATAGGATTTCAGAAGGTGTACCAAGTTCCCATTGTCACATGGGGTAATACAAGTATTTGAAGCATTAAACTTGAAATTGTATTATTGGATTTTTATATAACTGACCTGATAAATTCGGTATCAGTTAATCAGACATTTGTTTCTGTGTGAGAGATAGATAGATAGATGATAGATAGATAGATAGATAGATAGATAGATAGATAGATAGATAGATAGATAGATAGATAGACAGACAGACAGACAGACAGACAGACAGACAGACAGATATTTTCAAGTTTCTGATGCCCAACTCTTTTTTATTACTAACATTTGCAAAGAATAATTTCCATAAACACCCCTAAAATAAGAGACTCTGGAGAACTGAAGTGCAGAAGCATTGTCCCATAAATATTAGATTTATTTTATAGCTGCATATCTGGGGATTTTTTTCTAAATTATTTCTATATATTGCTATATTATAGCAATAATAACATTCAATTTATATAACTATCTGCTGCTAGTTCATCACTTCTTCGCATATTTTATATATTTAATTTCCCCCTTTTCTTTCTTCAACACTTTGAAACTAATGAACTTTGATCTACAGACCTGATAGTTAAGTAAGACTTTGCAGGAGAACAGACTCTTCTTGTCTTTGAATATATTGTTCCCTTAACCAAACAATCATTAAGAAAAGCCACTAGGCACCTTCCATTTTTTTTCCTTGACACCTTCCCACAATGTACAATTATGTGTTCTGCTGAATTTTAAGTTTGCCCTTCTTCAACCCTTCTTTCTTTTTGCTTTCCATTTTCTTTCTCTTAATTGTCCTTCCATTCAGATCCCTGAAATTTGGCCTTACACCTCATCTGACCAGTATTCCATCTAACTCAGCACTTTCTATAAAAAGAGGAAGAAAAATTGGAGAGTTTCAACTAAGTGATGTAGAGTCTGTAAAGATGCAACCGCTCTCTAGGCTTCTCCACATATAGACACAAACACCGACAGACACGTGGACCATTTAATTCTGCGCTGATGTGCTGAAGACAGAATCTGGTACTCAACCATGAAACATATGGTGTATTTGCTGAATGATGGTCTTTGACTTCCTGTTCACCCATACTGTACTACATGGGTCCTCAAACTATGGCCGGCGGGCCGCATGTGGCCCACTGAAGCAATTAATCTGGCCTGCAGAGCACCACGAGGTTGCTCCGCCCATCCTTCAGCAGAGCGCAGGACTTGCCTTCGGGAGCCCTGCGGGTTGGAACCGAAAGGTAAGATCAATAATTTTGGCCTGTAGAATGTTTGTGGAGGTACGTGTGTGTGTGAAAGGAGGCAAAAATACAGGCAAAAACAGCCTGTTTTGGGCCAAAAAATGAGCCAGTTTTGCCTGGTTTTAGCCTGCAGAATGCTTGTGGAGGTGGAGGTGGGGGTGGGGGAAGGAGGCAAAAAAATAGCCTGTTTTTCACATTCCCCGCCTCCAGAAGAGAGAGAGAGAGAGAGAGAGAGATACAGAGAGAGAGATACAGAGAGAGAAGGAAAGAGAGAGAAAGAGAGGAAGAGGGAGAGAGAGAAAGAAAGAGAGAGGGGGGGAGAGAGAGAAGTAAAGAGAGAGAGAGAGACAAAGAGATAGAGACATAGAGAAATTTCTCAAACTCCTTGGGGCTAAGAAGACTTGCTGCAAAACTGAGTTTCCTGAAGTGGACCCCTAGACTCCTAAACAACTGAAAAAACAATCTAGTAAAAAGAAAAGGCAACCAAAAGAGCAACATGCAAACAAAAGCAAATAAAACATCCGCAGGAGCAAAACAAATTAAAGTTTAATTTATGTGCATTGTTCAATGGACTGTTAAATTGACCATGCCCACCTAGTCATATGACCTAGCCATGCCCATCTAGTCAAATGATCACCTAGCCATGCCGATTCGGCCCCCAACAGTCTGAGGGACTGTGAATTGGCCCCCTGTTTAAAAATTTTGAGGACCCCTGCTGTACTACCTCCCTTATTTACAATGGTTTCTACCTTGAATAGACATATGTAAGTCAAATACCATTCCGTTCCATTATTTTGATTTGTTACTGCTTTATTATTGCAGAATAAGTCTGACCATGAAAAGGTTATATTTGATCATTTGCTTCTTTAAGAAATTGCTGGCTCATGTCAGTTAGCAGTGAAACTGGAACCATGTAAAGTGGTACAAGAATAATGACATGGTCATTTTTCGTGTTTAGTAATGGCCCAGAGGTCATGAATCCTTAATATAGTTTTCTCTCTGAATTTCTTCTCTGAATTTCCAGTGGGGGATGATCTTGGTAAATGGAAAAGAGATTACAAATTCCAATTTCACTTTTTAATATATGAAGTTTCTAAGAGCATTTCCTCAAAGAGTTCAGTGAAGGCACCCAGTGTCATCTATTAACAAATATAATATATAACTTTGTATAGTTGGATATTAGAGATTGCGGGTGCAAGAACTCCCATGCAAATAATGTTTATTATTTTTTCACCGTAAAATGTATGACAAGCCAATTCCATAAATTCTTAAATTCACACTTATGCAGTGTATTATACACATTATGAAACGCCCTGCTCTGTCAAAGCATTTCAAATCAAATCAACTCAGTTCATCATATAAATATAATAAAAATAGTGAGTGCAATACAATCTAAAAATAAATACCTTTCAAAACGTGGTTATAGCATTTTGTTATATATTTTACATAATGATAGTAAATTTGTTTTCCTTGAAGCCAAAATATTTTCTATAATAAGATCCCAGCCATGATGGTGCAGTGGTTGGAATGCAGGTTTGCAGACTAATTCTACATTCCACTACCAGGAGTTTGATCCTGACCAACTCAAGGTTGACTCAGCCTTCCAACCTTCCAAGGTCAGTAAAATGTGGACCCAGATTGTTGGGGGCAATATGCTGACTCTGTAAACCGCTTAGAGAGAATTGTAAAGCACTGTGAAGCGGCATATAAATCTAAGTGCTAGTGCTATTGTTAAATCCTATACAGAAGTGATCCATAATCTAGCACAGAGAAATAGAAATAGCACTTAGACAATAACAATAGAAATAGCACTTTCATAGTGCTTTATAGCCGTCTCTAAGCAGTTTACAAAGTCAGCATCTTGCCCCCAAAAATCTGGGTCCTCATTTTACCAACCTTGGAAGGATGGATGGCTGAGTCAACCTCGAGGCAATGAAACCTGAACTGCCAAACTGCTGGCAGAAGTGATCAGCAGAAGTAGCCTGCAGTACTGCATTCTAACCATTGCACCACAAATAAGGACTAGGATACCCCGAATGATGCATCCCAAAAATTGTCAGGTTCTACCCATAGAGTATCTGAATAGAGAATTAGGGTGTTTTAATCTATAATCTAGCTACTATAGCTACTTTTTGCTTAAATGACTTTTTGGGGGATGAGGGGGTTAGAGTGGTAAATTAGAAATTCCCACCCCTTTTGTATCTGTATTAACATCACATCGCAGGAACACACAAAGAAACAGAGCTTTGGCCCAGTGACATGCCAATCATTTTCCATGGGCCATTCAGAATTGTTCTGGATTAAATAGACATGCAACCTCACTGAGAAGCATGAGAAAATACACCAGTACGATTTTCCTTTCCTTTTAAAACCACAAAGCTAATTACCACAGTAGAAGGATTCAATATGTAAAATAAAACCAGAGACTACCGCCAGCATGACACTATTTTAATTAGCTATCAGGATGAAACTATTTGAATTATTATTTAAAACTGTAGACATTTAGAACAGTAAAATCAATGCTAAGGTTTATAAAAAAATAAAAAAATGAGGAAGGCACAAGGAAAGCCAAGGCAAAATAAACATTTTTCTAGATATATTCATGCATACGCAGTATTTCTGGTACTGTTTTATAGCCTTTGAATTAAATTTGTTAGCTCAAATGATACAATGTATTTTAAAAAAGAGCACAGGAGAAGAATTAGACATCCAGTAAAATTATCAAAACAGAAAGATTTTTTTTTACTACTCAAGTCTTTCCTAGACGGAGTTTTTTAATATAATAATAATAATAATAATAACAACAACAACAACACAACAACAATAATAATGGGAAAATAACTGCAGATAATTCTGATACTAAAACTCTAGTTTTATTATTATATAGTTTATATATTATATAATTTTATTATTATATAGTTTTATTATATAGAGAGAGAAAGAGAGAGGGGGGAGGGAGAGAGAGGGAGGGAGAGAGAGAGCGCCATCAGATGTTGGGTTTAAGAAATTCAAGGCAGCTGCTGAAGTACAATCTAAGAATGAGTGCTTAACTTCAAAACTATGCACCTCTTCTACAGTAAGAATAACTAATATAACCGGGAGTAAAATGAAAAGAGCTGGCAGTGCATTACCCCCCCCTCCCCAGCATATGAAGCAGGTTTTCATAAGGAAGCAATGGTCATCAATCACTACCTCATTACCAACCTGTCATCTGGGCTTAGACTAAATGTATTCTGGCTTTCTGCCATACTAAATGTTCAATGAAACATCCTTAAGGCTCTCTACAAGTTCAGCTGAAGTCACACATGCTATACATCAAAGAAGAACATTAGTGTTATCATAGCTTAATAAATAGAGCCATTCCGGCAACAAAATCCTCTGTTCTAGAGCTATCTTGCATTCCTAGTATTATGCAGCTTAAGTAGACAATCTTGCTGTCTTGCACGATGCTTATTTAATGATAGATGTTTGTAATAATAATTAGTCATACTAGCACACAGGTACTTCCTATCCCTCTTGAAAAATATATGTTGCCAAAATGTATTACAATAGGGGTGAATTATGTGTGTTTTAAAAATACATCTTATTTGTGGATTTCCAAGAAGCCAAAGACAGAATTAGGGTTGACTGAAGGAGACGTGATAAATCTTTAAATTTGTTCTTGGTTTAGAATTTGGCAATGATGGTTTATTCGTGAAACGTGTAGTTTAGTGTAAATGAAGTATTTTTAAATTAACATACCAAGTGATAGGGTTAAATAGGATATGAAAATGCACACTGACTCCTTCTTCACACCTAGACCCTGGATCTGACAAACTAGTACTTTTGGAAAGTTAGAGGGAATCCTTCTGTTTGTATTAGTTAAAACACAAGCAGAATTCTGCATGATCAAGAATATTACTTACTTAACTTTATTGTAATCCTGATATAACTGTTAACTATCTGTTAAATGCACTGTACTGTATAAGGAAGTGGCTGTGATGTCAAAACTGTACTGGAAGATCCATTTCTAGACTATCCCCAGTCATGTAAATGCATTGGATGACTTCAAACCAGTTATTTTTTCTTATGTACCTAAATGATTGCTTTGAGAAAAAATGAGGACTGGATATGCCTTGAACTTCTCAGGAAAACAAATTTAAATCTAACAAATACAACAGGCCATTGTTTAAAATATGAATTTTGAACATAATGTTTAAGGACTGAAACAAAACTTGAGATTTTAAAATGCCACTGTATTTGCTTGTATTGAATTACTTGAATAGTAGGATAATATGCAAGAGAGTGGAAGAATTAAGTTGGCACTGAGATTCGTTGGTTGCCTATTAGCTTCTGGATTCAATTTAAAAGACTGGGGTTAATCTATAAATCTATGGATTGGTATCATGCTAACTGTCATACAGATGTTGCATGCCCATACAGATATTGGCCCAACCCTTACGTTCACGATGGAAGAAGCAGCTGTTTCACATTTTGGGGGGAAGTCAAGGGGGAACAGCATTTGGGATATTGTTTTTCAGTGTCAGCCCTCTGGAATGCCACTGTTTCTATTTGTGGTGTTTAGATCCACTCGTTTTGGGGGGAAAAGTGAAGCTCTTCCAGAGGGCATTTGAGTTATAACAGACAAGGGTTATTAGAGATTTTTAGCTTATTGATTATTATTATTTTTTTTTACTGTCACTTCTTTTTTTGGGTATACAGTTTCTATTGCACTTGTAAATCGCTGAAAGTTGGATTAAAAGCAGCAGGTCAGAAATCTAATAAGAAAAACAAATCAGCAAATAATCCGTCTAATCACCTTTTCTGTACAATTACCTTTTTCTGAACACTTACTAATGTATTCACTAGTGTCTGAATTTAATATCTCAATAAGATTGTGGTAGCCAAATTAGGATGGAAAAATGAACACACACTTGATTTTAATCTAACTGGCAGGCATTATGATTAATATGGTTTCTTATTACAAGCTTTTGGGATGGGCCAAGATACAAATCAAAGAAATGAATAATTACTATAAGACGTTTTATATTATCCCATTTGAGTATTGTATCTTATTTCAATAAAGTTCATATTGGCAGCATTATTTCATTTCACTTTAGATAGAAGTAATTACTTATATGGAAAAATCTCAGTGAATTTAATATTGATTATGCCAAAAAAACATTTTCACAAAACTTATGAGGTTAAGAAAAGGAAATAATTTTAGGGTTGTTTTTTTTTTTAATTATTCGTATATAAAGGATATGTAAAGAGTTGAAAGTTGAAGATTTATGAATTTGCATATACATGTTTTTTAAAGAAATATTTAATTTATAATATTTAATTTTAATATCTTTAATTAGTTAGTTACTTTATTTAGTTAAAGATTTGGGGGGTTATGTTTGGAGGGTTTGGAAATGGAGCCAGTATGGGGGCTGGGTTCGGTGGTCTGGATGTTGCAGATGGTGTGATGAAGTTGGTTGTGATCTCACTTGGATCAGTTACAGTAGCTGCCAGGAGGACTTGTGGGAGATCATGCCAACAGGAGAAGCAGTAGTGTTAGGAAAGGAATACCATTTGTGTTTGACTGGAAAACAAAAAAAGTGATTTCTGATGAATCCTCGCCACAGTTTCATCTTTGTGGCTTGATGTGGAGATTCTGCAAAGAGGAAGTGGCATTTGAGGGAGCTTCAGAGGGCCATGGATCAGCTGTTTGGCAATGCCAGGCAGAAGCTGGCAAGCACCATGGCTTTGCAGAGGAAGAGTCTGTGCCTGAATTCATCTCCTAGAACTCAGTAAGGCAACTGCCATGGACAGAGTGGAGTTGACTTGGGCTGTTATATCAGAGTACCTGTGCCATGGCAGTGAGGAGTCATTGTGCAATGGAGGACTCAGGTGTTCAGATGGATGGTGACAGCAGGAGTGGGTGCAGGTCGGTGGTTTGCACAGGGTGGGCTGCTCTCAGGGAAGACACCCCAGTGTTTAATAATGGTGTTATGTTCCAATATCTGATCCTCTACCCCAAAGGCTGATTTTGAAGGCCCTGGCCTCTGGCTGCTGCTACTAAACAGCCTGCATGTTGGCTTGTAAGAAAGCCTTCATTGTGGAATCCATGATTTAATTGTAAATAAAAGGGCCGACCTGGCACACATTCCAAAAACCTTGCTGGGCATGGGTAGGGGAGAATTCCTGCCTTAGAAATATATCCTCCTGGGTTATGAGTGTGGCACCATCTGGATAGATTATCTAAGGCTTTTTAGTCAAGATTTAGGCTATGTTATTGTTCTGACATGACATTGGTCACCCTTGTTGATGACCTCTGAAGGTTGAAATGGGATATCTTAAGTCTCATGGATCTCTTGGTGGCTTTTGATACCATCAACAATGGTATCATTGTCTGGCATGAGGAATTGGGAAGCTGTTTTAGAGTGATTTTCCTTTAAGTGTGGCCGATGTCTAATCAGTGTTAGTGGATGGAGAGGTCTAATCCTAAGGGCCTTCTGCCGTGCTTTTTAAGACCTTTTTATTTCACTAGGCGGGCCTGGCCTAATCTTTTCCCTCTTTTTTTAATATGTAAATTTTAAATTGGTTTTTAAATGATTGGGGTGTTTTAATTTGTCTGGGCCAAATTATTTAATTTGCTTTTATCCTATTTTTAAATTTTGTATTGTGTATTTTTTATTGTTTGGCTATTCACCGCCCTGAGTCCTTCGGGAGTAGGGCTGTATATAAATCAAATAAACTAAATTAAACTAAACTAAACTGTTATGTGTGGTGCCTCTGGGCTCGTCTCTCACCTCTCCTATTTAACACAAAATCTTTTCCTCCCCCAAAACTATCTAAACTTTACTGTCTTTTGCTCCTCTGGAATGCACTTTTTCTCTCCTGAGGAAGCCAGACTGCATTCCACCATTACAATTCAAAGGGCCAGTTCCCACTTTTAAAGACCTCAATGGAATGGGGCCAAATGATTTGCAGGGTCACTCTCCCTGAGGGTATCTATCCATTCCACCATGCCAGGTAAGGTGGACATGTTCCAGGTAGCTTCCTTAAAAGTTCTGATTTGGACACCTTTTCCATAGATTCCTTAACCTCCCACCTGAGAGCTGGTGAGCCTTCCTTTTAGTTTTCTAAAAATCATTAAGACCTTTAGGCATTGGGCTAAAATGGGGATGAGCAAGTGTATGAAGACACTGTGGATGTTACAGCGCCATGATATGAAGTGTGATGCTCTTTGTAATCATGACATGATTGATTGATTAGTTCTGTTGCGAAACATCTAGAATTATTGTATATAAAATAGGTAGCATTTAAGTTTTATAAGTGAATAAATAGGAAATATCAGTGCTATAATGTGTAATTAAAATCTAAAAAGTAGATTAAGCAGTGGTTGAGACATACATGTTCAAAATCATACACACACACACACACACGAAATGGCAATTTGATTAAACAAATTGTATTCACCTCAGAAGCATAACAATTAGTTCGTTAGAGGTGGTGGCATTTTAGAAGACCATAAATTTAATCCAGACTATGGCTGAAAAAAGAAATCAACTCATCACTGGAGTTAGATGATGGTTTTTCTTAGTACTTCTCCTGTTACAGTGGGAATTTTGTTGGGAGATAGACCTTTTAAAAAAAAAAAAATGTCAATAACTGTTGCCTAGATCCAAGACTGAAAAGATTAAATATTGTTAAATCTTTAGAGTCTATTGTTAGACTCTAAGAAAGGTAGAAAAATAAACTGATATATGAAGGAACTTCACTTTGTGTTGGCAAAGAATTATCAATTGTTTAAGGTGATTTCATAATAACACATAATGACATTCCATTCCATTAGCCAATCCATTTCGATTGTCTGGGTAACTTTTGCTGAATTCAAGCCAGGAAATCTGACATGGTCTCATCTTTCTTTTTAAAAAAGTTTTCTGCTAACATGCCATAGAATTCCATGAGACAGAACCAATTGGAAGAGGGAATTAAATTTCCATTTATTCAGTTGTGAAACTATATTGTACCACAGCATTTTCATGGAACAGTATAAGGTTTTATATTTCTAGATGTCCAGATGAACCCTGTGCCTTTGAGAACTTAAACATACATAATTTTGTGCAGAAAGAGAAGGAAAACTAATCATCCTTCCTCTTGCACAAATTACTAAATCCTTCCTCTTGGATGTTTTAATTACTGAACTGGAATGTATGATTCTTTCTAACACAACAGACTGTGATGGGGAAAGAATTAAGTTTTCCCCAACCACCTGCAATGCTTTACATCCAGGTTACGTCATCATATTCTTATTGTGATGTGAAAATAAACAATAACTACAGGATCACTGCATGACACATCTTTTATATATCATGTTCTTGTTACCAGAAGTTGTTACCAGAATTTGCATTTGTGCAACAATAACAGCCTTGTGATTTCTTATTGATTTAGTAGTCTTTTTGCCACTCTATAAACAATTCACAACTCTGTTAAAAGAAATGATTTGGGCTAGCGGTTAAAGACACAGGTTAGAAATACAGGTAGTCCTTGACTTACGACCACAATTGACCCCAAAATTTCTGTTGCTAAGCGAGACATTTGTTAAGTGAATTTTGCCATGGTGATCTTACCACCTTTCTTGCCACAGTTATTAAGTGAATCTGGCTTCCCCATTGACTTTGCTTATCAGAAGGTAAATCACATGATCCTAGCACAGTACAACCGTCATAAATAAGAACCAGTTGCCAAGCATCTGAATTTGGGAATGCTGCAATGATCCTAAGTGTGAAAAGGATCATAAGACACTTTTCCCAGTGTTGTTGTAACTTCCAACAATAACTAAATGAACTGTTGTAAATCGAGGATTATCTGTTCTAGTCCTGCTTTAGGCATAAATCTAATTGGGATGCTTTGAGTCATTCATTCACACCTGGTCCTAGAAAGAACACAATGTCAAAACACTTCTGAAAATTGGGTCTAGTTCCAGAAAACTGCATGGATTACCCATGCAGTCACTAACAGTCAAAACTGATTGAATGGCACCATTCAAGTAAACTAAATAATAAAATAATAGAATGAAAAGCCAATTTCCTAGATGTTAACATTTCAAAACTGAACAAAAGTTGAAATCATATTAATGTTTTCCCTCAGTTTCAGAAATTTGATTACCTTTAGGGTTCTGGATTCCTCATTAAGAGGCCTATTATCTAAAAACTCTAATAAAGCTCTAGAAAAAAAAGGGGGGGACTTCTGCACCATCATGAATAAATGATGTTTTTTTTCTAAAGTCATCTTTTTTACATGGAAGATGAGGAAATGACAAAAATAGAGGAATGGAGAAGCACCTGTACAGCTTACATGCATTTATAATACATAATACATAAAACTCTATGACACCAATTAATGGATACCTTTTCTGGTTTAACTTAACAGCTTCAAAAATGCTTAACGTCTCTATAAAATAAGCACAAGGGGCATTTAAGTTAAGAAAATCTATGCCATAGTCTTCCTCTCACCTCCTCACTGATGGATAGTGCAGAATCTATTTATTTTCTACATCATGAAGAGAAACTGTGAAAATGCTCTGAACTTCAATCCTAAGGCAAGATAAAGTGCCGGAGTAGCGTTATAGATTTCAAAGACCCTAAGCCAAGGCACTGGCACAAAGACATCTGCTAATACCAGCTTGCCAAGATACTGAGTTGCCTGTTAAGTGATAACATTTAGTCCCTCCAGAATAGAGCAACAGATGTGTAAGGCTCTTCTCAGTTTGTTTTTGCTTCCAGCACCTTCAACATGTTTCTTCAATTATACATTACAGGAGTGACTGCACAGCAGTATACCCATAAACTCTTAACTACCTAATTCTTCTCTTTCCAAAATTTACAAGGGTCAAGATATTGCTGAAGCCCATAGGACATTAGAGTGCAGCTGTTCTTCCATATGTTCCTTAGGTTTACATCTGTTATAGAGATAACCCCAAAGCATGGTAGCTGGCATGACATGACACTATGTTTCTCCAAAGATTGGAAATCACTTCTTTATCACACCTATGAGTTATTGTAGGATCGTAACTATGTACAGCATCTGTAATTTAAAATGCATTTTTGTTTGTAAACCTTTTCTTAAGGATATATTCCTTAAGTTCAAAAAGAGAAAATCATGCACATATAGAAGTGAACCAAAATTTAAAAAAAAATCACTGAAATGAATGTTTAAAAGTTTTCATTCAATGTAGTAGCATTTTCCTACTTTACAGTGCATTTTTCAATATTGAAGTTTTGCATAAATGATTGCAAAAACATAACAAAGCATCTTTAGCATCATGGGTGAAGCTACTTTCATGTGGCAAAATCCAATGTTAAATGAATTTGGATGATTTTCTGCCATTTCCTGCTTTGAAAACCATATGTGTCTCCAAAAGCTGTTATTCTTTCTCTTTTTACCATTCTGCTGACAGCAAGTTTCTTCAGGAAAATACCACAATATAGAAAAGTTAGAAGTACACGAATATGTGATATTCTCTGCAAATTTCCCACAGGAAACCTGGTGCAGGTTTCAAGTAGAACAGCAAGAAATTGGAGCAGTTTAATCTAGCGGAGGGGATTATGTGTAAAATTGAATATAATTTTTAGGGAGATTATTATGGCTACCTTGTTGTTATTTCGCATATAACATTTCATTTTTTTGTTTAAAATATTTTTTTTCAAATGCTTGAAATTCGAGAATGAACCTAAAACTTTTTTTTTAATAAGTATATAAATGAAATTCCATTAAAAGAATAATGTATAAATAGTGTACAAATGTTTTCACTCACGACACCTTAATGTGCAATGTTAGATCAGGCAAGTGGTTTATATAGTCTAATTTTTAGTCAGGTACAACTAGAAATTCCACTAATGCTTTTGACCATTCCTATTTGATGGCAGAAAATTCTGGTTTAGCTATAATTCCACAAAGTATGGTAGAGATTCAGTGAAAACCATTTATATTTGAAGAATATCTAATATTTTAGTTCATTTCAAAGTAGTACTTGAAGATTAGCTGCAATTTTTAATGTCTGCAAAGTACATATATTAACATCCTGGCGTCAGTGGTGAAATGCAGCCGTTTCTATCTGCCTCAGGCGAACCGGTAGCACCTGTAACGAGAGACTCTGCTCACCTGCCCAGATGTCATCATGTCCCATTTTTGACCCCCTGCACATGTGCAGAAGACTCTGCACATGCATGGAGGAGGTATGTGAGAGTGTAGCGAGCGCGTGCATGCTCCCATTTGCAAACCGGTAGCAAAGGTAAGTGGATTTCACCACTGCCTGGCATGGACATCTATACAGCTTTGGAAATTACAATGAAATGTTTCCAATAACCACAGTATATTCTCAGCAATATATTCAGGCAAAACCTTGTATATTCTCATTGTAGCTATTTACATGTATAGTTTTATCAGCCCCAGTTAAAATTTTCAGGTTGTGTAAATCAATGAAGAATTTAGAAATGTTTTGTAATGGAATATATGAATTATATTGGGGGATGAGGGAAGAGATGCTGCCAAGGAAACCATCAGACAAAAGAGGTAGGAGCCTCCAAAGGAGTAATGGTCACAGTAAAAAAAAATTTAGGAAGACCTTGACCTTATGGAACAAGCAGTTAAAACTGGTAGCAGAAATTTCTACTTTCAGTCTTGCCAGTTACTGTTAATGTAGCCTTACAATAAAGTAGAATTAGTTCTGTTTCCTGCCTGGTTTACCTGATGAGCCAACACATTTAAAAACATTTATCCCAAAATGTAATGCAATCTTTGGTGTAAGCCATGCATACCTTCATCTGGAGTTTTAACCTGTATGTAATTTATTTATTATTATTATTTTTTGTATATTGCTCTTAGAAATGCTAGTTTTATTCAGCATTGCTCCTCAAATGTGAAAGTCATGGCCTCACAATATAATCTTCCCCAACTTCCTTACCTGATCATATTGCAAATCAAGTGTAACTTTTTACTTTTAATTTAAACTGAAATGTATTTTGTACCCATGTATTTGATATTTAGGTTGGTTGTCTAAAACTGTTAGCACATGCTCAGAAGTTCATTATTTTAACCTCTTACTCTCTAATTAAACTGTCATTGATTAAATTGACTTGAGAGATTTAAATAGAAATGGATTTACAGGCTCTTCATTAATTCATCAATTTAGTAATGTCATGTATAGTTGGTATTCAATCACATTACAGGAAATGGGCCAGTTATCTCTATACTCTGAATGTTTCAGTGCTGTTTGATTTATCTGGGTGTGTGTTCAAAAGAAGGGTAAAATTTAATGGGGCATACTTAGCTACAGGTTTTAATCTAGGAGGAATAATATCTTCCTCCCACTCTCTATACAAAAGACTAAGCAAGCATATTTGGAATACATGCAACAGCACTGTGCTCTTATATTTTTTTTTTTAACTTACAGGTAATCCTTGACTTACAACAACAATTGAGCCCAGAATTTGGGTCATAAGTCATTGTGATTGTAAGCCGGACCACCACATGACCAGGCTCTATTTTATGAGCATGTTTGAAGACAGTTGTTAAGCAAGTCACCATATTTGTTAAGCAAATCACATAGTAGTAGGTCTGAATCCAGTTTATCCAATGGTGTTTTTTGCCATTTTTGTCAGAAAATGCCAATAAAAGTTGCAAAATGCAATCATACGACTATATGACTTACAACAGATCGCTAATGAAGAAAAGGGCAGGTTGCACAGAAAAATCAGGCCTGCATAGATAGGGCTTTGAAGCTAACCAGGATCCAGGCTGGTTAATATTTGGATAAGGGGTCATTGAGATATCACAACTTGACCTGGTAAATTCAATTCAATTCAATTCAATTCTTTATTGTCAGTGCACAACATATGTACATTGGTTGAGCTCCCTCAGTGCACGTCCCCCAACACAATACAATTCACAGTAATGACAGAAAATCCCTAACCCCTAAATTCTTTTAAATCCCTAATTTAAAAAAAAAAAAAATCCCAGAAGGCAACAACAGCCAGCCATTTCCATTCTATTGTCAAAACCCCCTGCAAGAATCCATCTATAATGGAGTCAAGACTGACCCAAGAATATTCTATTTTATTTAGTAATAGAATTTAGCACTAATAGTATTAGAAATGACTACTTTCCATCTCCCCACTTGGCCTGAAGTAGATTAATATACATACCCTTACTCTTAAACTGACATATTTCACTATTGAGAGAAGATGCATTTTCACAGGAATCCAAGTTTGATTCGATACCTACATAAAATCTTTTTCCTGATCTACTGTACTGCGAGTAGAACAGTCTTCAGTTGCCTTTGTAGAAATGGAGAAAGGCATTCAGCCAAGATAGCAGATAGGAAAGAAAGATGTTCATTGCCAAAAAAGAATAACAGGTAGACTGGAATTAGGCCACAATGGAGATTACATTTTCAATTATATTCATAATAAAGATTATAATTTTGCAGAAGTGTTGAACATAGGAATTGTGATGGTATAGTACTCCTCATGTTCACAAAGGTTGATCAGTGGAGTTTACACTTTCATTTTGAAATAAGAATCCTCTCAGCACCTCCACTCATCTCTCTCCCCCACAAATATGTGTCATTTCAGTAACTTTACACAATCGAAACACAAACATTTAAGGAAAGATACAGCACATTAAGTATAAACCCCCATTTCTGTCTTGGATGATAGATGCAAGAATTCCAACTGAGTTGATTTTATGAACCAGTTAAATGATTTGTATTCAGAACCACATTAAAAATCCCCATGACAAAGTGTACTTTTAACAAAAATACCCTGCTTGTGACACATCCTTTGCAAGTAATGTGTTTTCATTTTTCACATGTTGCATCTCATTTATTTTATTCAGGCACACATAGTTAAATCTGCAAGATACGGCAAGCTTCCAATACCCTTGAAATAATAAATCATTTCTTACAGATGTTTTTACCCACTGCAAAGCTGCCTCTCATTAATCAAACATTATCAGTTTCTATCAGTGCCCAGTCCTAAACGAGGAATGCACTTCATTCTCCCTTCTGACTTTTATTCACTGTCGAACCCTGACCTTTCTTTATTACCGAAAACTCATTTGCAAAATTCCTAATATATACTTTTAAATACAGAGCACACACACACACAAATCCAGTTTTGTTTCTGTGTGCAATTCATTTGTTTTTTAGTACAATTAAACACAGACATACAATCTCAGCCTGAACTTCAACAAGATCACAGCAGAAAATGCAGTTGTATTTAGAGTTAGTTATTCATTAAATAGAAGGCGAATCGTGTTTCATTCAGTGTTCAAAGAGTTTGTGGAGCAGGACCCATACAAAACAAATCTATATTTCATTTTTGATCAATTATTAAAACTTCATTTCAGAAAATAGCGCAGCATATGCTGGCCAGACTGAGTCTGCTCAAAACAGTACTTTTGAAAATGCAGAAATTAATTAAACAAGAGTCTATCAGATGTAGTCTCCCCCCATCCCCCCAAGAATCAGGATTACTAGATTATCAAAACTTGTCCTCTGAACTGGAAAGAGTTCTTCTACAGCTTTCATCCTCCCTCAAACCATTTCACAATCTTTTATATAAAAAGTTAAAAAAAATATGAATGAATGAAAAAAATGTCTGTGACTGTTTTGAAAAATTAAGTAATTAAAAGACTCAATTATTTATATCAAACTGTGTAAAGTTTGCAGGCACTTTGAGGATAAAATCATTTATGCTGCTTTGAGCTGAATGCTGGATGGGCCATGTCATGAAAGCACAGATGTAACAGCTTGCAGGGTAATCTGGGACTCTTTCAAGTGGTCTTCTCTGCGATAAATTCAGATGCCTGTAAATTAGATCCCTGTATCTTATGACAATATGTGTGTATGAGACATGGGGAGATATGCTTAGAGGAAGGGATGAAGCAACTGGCCCTAAAGAAGGTTGTGGTATATCCCTCTTCAAAAAACAAAACAAAAATCCCATCACTCAACCCACTTGTCATGTATAGTTATTAACACGTCCATAGCATAACCTTTCTAGGCAAGGTTGACCTGGATGGTAAGATTGCATGCCTTCCTGCCCCATCCTGTCAAATATTTAACGTATTTGACACCTTCAAGTGTGGTAACATTCTGGACCACCAAAAATGGTGTGGGCTCCACTCTTCCTAAGCAAACTATTTAAATGGTATTGTTGGAGGAGGACAGGTTAAGCCTTTGGGTACTCAAATGTGGGATGCCCCAGGACTTGGGTTTTTCATCGGTATCATTTAACATTTCCATGAAACCAGGGGAAACCATAGGGTCATGAGGAGGTCCTATGTTATGATTAGATTTTATCAATATGCTGATGTACTACATCAACACTTCAAGGTGAGCACAAGAAGCAGTCAGTACCTGGAAATAATAAGGGTCTAAAATTGTATTTTTCTATAATTTTTCTTTCTCCCATCGCACAATTTCTTCAAGGCTTTAACAAGTCTCTTTTGCAAATCTGATAGGAAAACATTTTCAAGGTCATTCTCTTGATTTGTCATTTGTGTTTCCCGTTTAGTATTTAAATGTTTAAATCTCCACAAAAGTGGAGTCAACAACCACAACAAAGACTGAACAACTGATGGGAAGTAGGGATGAGTATAGGATGGGAAAAACCCACATGTATTCTGCTCCTCACAAAGAGACTGCAAAACAGAAGTTTTCTATGGGTTTGGTTGCTAGGAGACAAACAGATTAGCCATATTGCTCATAAATATGGTAGACCCTTTTAAACAACACCAAGATTCACTTTCTAATCACTTTAGAAATTGCATATGAATCATCTTAATGCTATTAGAGACCTTCAGAACAAGAAGTTTTAAAAGTTGCCAGGTTTGTTTGGCTTCAACCATGAACAAAAGAAAAATTAATTATAAGTAAGAAATCAAGACAATTTGAAAAAAGCTGCAAAAGCTAAATAACATCTAATAAAGTTCTAAATGGATTAAGGATCCAGTTAAATTTAGAATATTGACAGAATGGAATGGAATGGAATGGGAATGGGAATGGGAATGGGAGTGGGAATAGGATTCTTTATTGGTCAACTGTCATAGGACACACAAGGAATTTGTCTCCAGTGCATAAGCTCTCAGTGTACATAACAAGCAACAAATGATAAATCAAGATTATAATCATAAAATACAATCATCATAAATCATAAGATACAAACTCAGTGATAGTCATGGGATACCAAATAAGGAAACAACATAAATCATAATAGGATACTTCTTATAGTCTTCTTCTTATAGTCATAAGAAGCTAAGGAAATAGATAATACGAAAGATGAAAAGATGAAAAGGATAATAGGTAATACAGCCCTACTAGGTAGTTTGACATCCTAGGGCACAGACAGCATTGTGGGAATTAGTTTTTTAACAGAGTGATAGCATGGAGGGGGGGGGGAACTGTCTTTGTGTCTGGTTGTTTTGGCGTGCAATGCCCTGTAGCATCGTCTTGAGGGAAGAAGTTGAAACAGTTTATGTTTGGGATGTGAGGGGTCTATAGGTATTTTCACAGCCCTCTTTCTAGCTTGTGTAGCATACAGGTCCTCAATAGAAGGCAGGCTTGTTGCAATTATTTTTTTCTGCAGTCCTAACTATTCATTGAAGTCTGTGTCTGTCTAGTCTGGCTGCTGTGCCAAACCAGATAGTTATAGAGGTACAAATGACAGACTCCGTAATTCCTTTTTACTATAAGATTCAGGAATTAACTATATAAAACAAATAGCTTCTCATGGGAACCAGAATTATTTTGGCTATTTTAGGTTCATAACAAAGATAAACAACTTTATGATTTTAGAAATTGAATACTAGGGTGTGTAAAGACTCTTAAGTAGAAGGGGAAAAATACAAGCTTACTTTTGCTGTCAAGTAAATTGGGACTTTCAAAGTGACACAAAGTATTATAATATTGGAAATATTAATGGAGATCTTTGAAGAACTGAACCAGAAACTAATAGCTACAATATCAATAGTGTTACTAATGATGTCTGACAATTTGAATAAACTATATCCAAAATATATTAATGAGGGAGTGATAGATGTGGAACAAATTTTATGTGGTAAAAGTAACACCGGTGGAACTACAAATTACAGGCCAAGACAAAGAATAAAAAAAAAAATGCTTTATTATATAAAAGTAACTGGATAAATTAAAAAAAAATTAAATGAGTACCAATGAAAACCTATAGATTGACTAAGGTTCCTAAATTTCTGGATAGTCTAGATTAATAATGTCATTATTATGTCAGGATTTTAAGATTTCTCATCAGTTCTTGCTTGAAGAATCAGTTTTTATTTTTTTTATTACATACCAAACTTCATACTAAACTGAAAGTGGGTAGATTCAATAAATCAAACTACCTTTAATGTACATTATCAAAAGTATCTACATTGTTTTCAGTTCTCTTTTACACATATCCAAAGCATTTAGATTTAAAACTTTGGTTTTAATTTATGTTTTAATGTAGATATATTTTCATGACAGTAAGCCACACAGAGTTACCTTATGGTAAGATGGGCAGTCAATAAATTTTATAAATGAATTAATGAATAAATAAATAAATGAATGAATTTGATATCCTAGAATGGTGTTTTTTTATTTTTGTTTTTAAAAGAACATACAGGAATGAGCTTTATCTCAGTATTGGAACATTGTTTTTGAAAAAAAAATGATGAATGCTACTAAGAATGATTATTTGAGAAGGACCACAAATCAAGGATGCCCTCTCTCATTTCTATTCTTTGCAAACTGCTAATGAATTTCTAATGCGGATGATCTCAAATCATCATACAGTACAAACTATTGGCATTAATCAAACTGAAATTCAAATTAATTTGTATGCAGATAACATTTTTATTTTTTTATTTTTAACCTGTTCTTGCTGCTTATGTTACGAAGTATCAAACTTGATGTTAAAGAAGAAAAATAAGATCATTTCTGTTTATAAATGTCAACAAGTTTATAGGCGAGTTTCATAAATTCTTAGAATTACAATTCAAATACTCTTTAAATATTTTGGAATATTTTCAATGAAAAGCTAGGTTAATTAGTGACAAAAATCCACATCTTACTTTTCAAAAAATAAAATACATCTAGGCAAGTGGAGAAAAGTCAAGCTATCATTCCTGGGGTGAATAATTACAAATAAAATGAGGATTCTTCATTGCTTCCTTTTTCAGTCTATACTCATTATTTCTTCATGTCTGTTTTCTTGTAGATATATTTGCCAATCATGCAAACATTCTAGATTTTATAACATTTAAAAATAGCTTTAAGGAAAGTAAATGCAATTTGTAGGCTTGGTTTTTATATGGATAGGTATCTGAACAGGCAAAGGAGAACATTGTTGTTGTTAGTTGTGAAGATGTCCGACCCATTGCTAGCCCATGGACAACGTTCCTCCAGGCCTTTCTGTCCTTTACCATCTTCTGGAATCCATTTAAGCTCAAGCCTACTGCTTCATTGACTCCATCCAGCCACCTTGTTCTCTTCATCCCGTTCTTCTTATGCCCTCAATCTTTCCCAGCATTAGGCTCTTCTCCAGTGAGTTCTTCTCATTAAGTGGCCAAAGTATTTGAGTTTCATCTTCAGGATCTGGCCTTCTAAAGAGCAATCAGGATTGATCTCCTCTACGACTGACCAGTTTGATCGCCTTGCAGTTCAAGGGACTTGCAGGAGTCTTCTCCAGCACCATAGTTCAAAAGCCTCCATTCTTTGGCGTTCAGTCTTTCTTATAGTCCAACTTTCACAACCATACATTGCAACTGGGAAAATCATAGCCTTGACTATATGCACTTTTGTTGGCAGGGTAATGTCTCTGCTTTTTAGTGACCTATCTAGATTTGCCATAGTTTTCCTCCCCAGGATCAAGCATCTTTTTTAAAAAATTTGATTTATATGCCGCCCTTCTCCGGAGATTCAGGGCAGCTTACAATGCATTAAGCAATAGCCTTCATACTTTTGTATATTTAATACAAAATATTTAATATTTAATTTCTTGGCTGCAGTCCCCATCTGCGGTGATCTCGGTGCCCAGGAAAATTAAATCTGTCACTCCCTCCATTTCTTCCCCATCTATTTGCCAGGAATTGAGAGGGCTGAATGCCACTGGAGTAGGAAATGGCAACCCACTCCAGTATCTTTGCCATGAAAACCCTATGGACAGTACCAAAAGGAAGGAAGACATAGATACTGAAAAGGAGGACAAATGGGGTGTGTTTGTGTGTGAAATGGAATATGCACCTTCTGGAGCAGAGAAGGAGACTTCTGGCAACACAAAGCTTTCCCAGAAAGAGGCCTAGATTAAGTAATTGCATGATCTGGATAGAGGAGGGAGGAATGAGGTCTAGGCCTCACCCTAGAATTTCTCAAGATATATTCAGTAGGTTAAAGCAGGGATGTCAAACTCACATTTTCCCCCTTCACTAAAATGGGTATGGGCATAGCCAGCGAGTGACAAATCTGGCCTGCGGGTCAGGAGTTTGACAATCCTGGATTAGAGGATTGCAATTTTAGTTTGGCAAGATTCTGCCCACTAGCGCATGCAAGTAAAGGATTCAATTCAATGAGATCTCACTGTCTCATTTCTGGGCTTAGGAAAGAAGGACACACCGTTTAACATCCTTGGCATTTACAACAAAAATTAGAGCTAAAACATGTACATAGGCCTGCATGTATACAAAGTTGTTTTTTCTACGATCAAAAAGACTGGTTTTTTTCAATTGCAATATTTTTTACAACCAATCTTTTTTTTAAAAAGGTATGCTTCCAATATTATAGAATTGACAATGACATGATTTTCAAATTTCACCATAGAAGAATATCACAAGTGATCCAAAGACTACAACGAACATAGATTTGAAAGGACTGGACTGAAGTCAATTGCTAGAATCAGGAAATCACTTAAATTCAACAGTCTAGATTTATGTTCTTTTTATCAACAGATGAAGCGGGAAAAGAAGCAGACAATAATATATAAAGGTTTGAATAACTACTGTTGTGAAAACAATTCAAAATTAACAAAAAGCAAAATACTCAAAAAGCCACACAATGTTTAATATTAAGGCTATGCTTGCCAGATGGAGGACAGGGGGACAAAAAGGAGATCTTGTCCACCTTTAATTGGCCATCTGGCAATTCTGAATATAAACCATGTTACATAAATCTGAAAAAAAAACATGAAATTCAAGGATTGTGATAGAATTAACTTAGTAATTTTCTTGCCCCTACATTAATATGAAAATATTCTCCCATTCACCCCTCTTATCTCTGGTAAATGTGAATGAAAATGTTAGCATATTGCACCTTTCGCAAACCTCTCCCCCCACCCGCCATTTTTGAGTCAACCTGCAACCTCCCAACCTGCTGTAGGGAGTAACACCCACAAGATGAGTGGAAATAACTTATTCCTTATTGTAGTTTTAATCCAAAGTAATGTGTCCTTTTCATTACATTATTCATCCCAAACATGAAGGTCTATAAACATAGAACCATAGAGTTAGAAAAAATAATTCAGTTCAAATTCCTGTTCAATGTAAGATCCACTAGAGTATTTCTGACAGGTAACTTTCAACCTTTGTTTGAAAATCTCTGGCCAAAAAGATGTCACTTACATTGGTGATCTCTTCTACTGACTAATAGCTCAGAGAGCCAGGAAACTACTCTGAGTTAATTTCAGAAATATTAACTACTACCATTAATGTCATAGTTAACATCAAAGCATGATCCTTAACAAAATTTGAAAGAATTTGAAGAATTGTACGTAGCTACAAAAGAGTTATCTAACAGCTTATTTTCCAAAATTTATGGATAGTTACCTAGTGCTCAATTAAGAACACATTTAACACTAAAATCTGTGTGGGAGGATAATATCTGTCATTATTTGATTCGCAAAGAGCTTTGGAATCAACAGAAAATAATTTCAGTACATCTTTAAGAGACATTTTTAAAACCAATTTAGATAGTATTTCATGCCCATCAAATTATACTAAATACTTTGTTCCATTTAAGTTCTATAGATATGGGGAAAGGGGAAGATCTAGTACATTCCCGCACATATGACTTAGCTGCTTCTTGAATGAAGTTTCACAAACTCAATTGATCAAAATGTGGAAAACTATGGAGTACTGTTTTTTAACAGAAATAAATATTTAACTTCCCAGTTACTCATTAATATGTGATTTGGAGTAGCACAAATAATCACTGAATCCTCTAGAAAATGATATAAATCTTATACTAAGAATAGTACAAAGTATGAAAAGAGTTGTACATGAAATATTTATTCTATGTACAAGTTTCATCGATTAAGAAAATATTCTTACATGGAAAGACCAGAGTTGGTTAGATGATATTTTGAAACCTCTTTTTACAGTTTCAAAGTCCCTATTAGTAAACTGAGCAATATATTCTTTTCTAACTTAGTTTTTCCTTCTATTTTTCACATCAGACTTGGAAGAACTGACATCAATTGATTTTAAAAGTACTCCTAACCTTTTGACTTAACTAATAGCAAAACACTTTCAAAGGGATCTATTAATAATATTTTCAGGTATACAGTAGACAATTAGTAACTACTAATTCATATTAAGGTCTATGCATTCCCTTTCTTTCATGCAAAAGGAATTACATAATCAGAGAGGAGCAATTATGCTTTTATTGCATTGGAAATAAAATCAAATGGTTATTACTTAATTTACACCAAAAATAATCCTGCTTTTGACTTTGGCAACAAAATTATAAACAACATCATTAAAGACTAATCAACCTTATCTTTTTGACTATTAAATTGTAATCACTGAACTCTTTCCATTAAACTGTAATCAGTGAAGACCATTAATTAGAAAGATCTTTGAACAAGTACAGTGCTAAAATGCTGAAAGTTACTATTTTCTATAATGCCCTATGTTACACTTCTACAACCTCTGGCAGAGACACATTGCCTAAAATCAATTTAAATTATAGAAAGGATGAGTATGTCAGGCAGTACCTAGGAAATTAGAATGCTAAGTGTTCAATTGTTATCTATCAGTTCAATGCCACTCATTACATTATAGTGCAGTGTGGAAATCAGCCCACAATAGCTAGTGTATTTCTTTTAGCAGGAAGCACTGCCAAGGACAAAGACTTTGGAAATATTTCCTTTTGCAATGCAGGGATAGATATTTTTCTTATCCAATGAATAATTTTATACACACACATTATACACACATTCTTTATATTACATTTGCTACTTCGGTTTTTAAAGCTCAACTTCCTGTGAAGTGTGCAGATATCACACATGTACCAAATCACAACACAAAGAATGCTAATATTTCCATAAAGCTCTCTAGAAATTATGGCATACATCCCATGAGGTAGTTTAGGCTTAGCTTACAACATCTTTCCTATTCAATTGCTGGACCAGAAAGTCTTCTATATTATGGGATGAATTTATAGCATAGTAACACAGATCAATGTCAGGCACACAAAGAACGATTTATGGTGGATTTATAAAACATGGTACAAACACATAAAATGCATTCCTTATTATCATCTGAAAAAAAAATCTTTATGTGGCTATTATGTTTGCCTCTACATTCATCAGATAATGTGCATAACATAGACTTTTTTAATTAACTTTTTTAAATTAAATTGTTACCATCATAATCCTAAATGTGACATGTAACAAAAACATCCTAATATGGGAACATTATTTCTTGAAATGTATTTAAGATGTACTCTTAAAAGCCACATTCTCTATGGCTTTTATTCCCACAAAATCCAAGAGATAAATAGCTTTGGCAAGGAGACAAGAACTGTTATTATTTTTTTTTTCCAGTGGATTCTAAGATATGAAGGAAATAAAGGCACAAGCTATCTTCTAAAAGCTTCTATTTTTAACGTGTGAAAATATACTCTAAGTAATATATTTGGAAATGCATGTTATTGAAATTTTACTTATACCCTATAAAAATAGCTTGACTTATTTTTTGCCCTTCTCTTTCAAATAACTATAAATTGAAAAAAAATATGCTACTGATTTTAAAAAAGTATTCCATTAAACATAATAATTACAAAGTAGAAAAACCACACAAACTATCAAATCTCAGTTAGAAAAATATCTTCCACTAGATATTTTGTGGAAATATCTAGTCCTTAATATTTTAACGGACAAGTGTTAAAATATTAAGGACAAGTGTTAATTGAATATTGTGTTAAAGACTGGCCCATTGTGTTTTTAGAGTAAAGACAAGATTCAGAAATATTTTTAAAAATGCAAAACTTCTTAAATTGGAGGGGGGAAAGTCATTTTTTACTATGAGTCAGTACCATTTCCCCTATATACTTTGTTTTTCTCACTTTCCTATTCTTCATTGTTAGGATGCTTCTTGAGTTACCTACTGCATCTTCTGCTAATTGGGGATCATGAACTGCAATGAATGACTAGATAATATTATATTTCCAATCAGATTTTGCAAATTCAGCTGAGTATGATGAAAATTTTCTGCCAATCAAGAATCATGTAGGAAACAGGAGCACGTCATTTCACTTGATAGCTTAGAGGAGAAATACAGTCAATTTAGAGAAAGAGCCAAAACAAAAATGCAAATTAAAAAGTATACATTTCCGCAAGCATGAGAAAAATACTGAAAGAGAGAAAGGCTACTAAAATCTTTCTGAGAAATATAAAGCAGTTTTTGCTCCACTTCAATAAAGACACCCAAAAAACTAAAATAAAAAGAATAAATGGCTTGACCACAAGTCATGGTAACCGGTTATGACTAGCTATGCTGAATAATGCAGTTTATTAGCCCAATTGGTTTAAATAAAAGCTGGTATATATTTGGACCACAAGAGTATTATTATTCAAGAATACGACAAGTAGATGAAGCTAGAAGAAGCTACAGGAAACAGTCATCCTAGAGGAGTTCCTAGACAACTCTGACAAATACTAAAAATATGCCTCATATGTCTGAGATTGTCTACTGTGTCAAAAGTGGCTGTGCCTCTTGCTGAGTGGGCAGCAAGAGGAATTTGGAAGCTGGAATGATTATATTTATAAGACACAAATTTATACTGGAAGGCTGCTTGGAATTTCATTCATTAACATGAAAAAGACCTGCCATTTTCTCCACCAGTAATTGGCACCAAACGTCAAGTGAGATTTTGGTACATTTCCAATTTTTCCTCCTATAGTTTCAAGATTCCAACAAGCCAAGCTCTCTAACTTGCCTCAGGGAGAGGTAAAATGAAGGAGAAATGAACAGGCATTTCTAGGTCCATTGTTTAAATTTTGTATGTGTCATGGCTCATATGGAATAAGGTAGCACAACATTTCAAGAAAGTGTCTAGAAGCATTAAACCTGTACAGGGTCAAAGGAAGACAGGCGTTAGCTAAAATCAATGACATTGCATCAGCATGTATTTATGCCTGTCAAAGTAAGGCTGGGACCGAAGTATGCACACTTTAATGTGGACCTGTAGAATGTATTCTGCAGTTAAAGTGCTTGAGCTTACTGTCTTAAGTTTGAAGCACAAGTCTTAAGATGTAGCCAGAACCAAGGGTAACCTGTTTTAATTGGAAGCCCATAGGACATCAGGCAATTTGTAGTTCCAGCACACAGAACAGGACTTGCCTCTATTTTTATGAAATTTTGATGAAACATTCAAGCATGGAAACAAATACGATTCAGAGGCAAAACACTGTTTTAATGTTAATTGTTGTTTGCTTTGTTTTGCATTAACACTCAGAAGAATGGGTGTATGTATGTATGTATGTATGTATGTATGTATGTATGTATGTGTGTGTATATATATATATATATATATATATATATATATATATATATATATATATATATAAATGTCTTTGGTTATTCGGGTCTTCTCCCGCGTAAAATTGGAAGTGTCTTGGCGACGTTTCAACGAAGTCTCATTCATCATCTTCAGGCTGGTGTTCTCGGCTTCGTGCTTCCAGGAGCAATGTGAGATCGCAGCTGTCTCTTCCTTTTAACTGCTAGTGGGGGGGGGGGGGTGTGAGTACACACTCTCACTAACGTACTAACATCCAATGGATTCCAAAGAAATAAGATTACCAACCTAATCCAAAAAGAAACCCCCACTAAAATCCAAGACAGAGAACAAGAAAACGGCAAAGCCCTCCTCCCATACATAAAAGGCACCACAGACAGAATAAGCAAAATCCTCCACAAACATAAAACAAGACAGCATTCTGCACAAACCGAAATATATCCACCATTCTAAGGAACCCAAAGACAAAATTGAGTTAGAAAATCAAGGAGTATATGAAATCCCATGCACCGCCTGCCCCACCACATACATCAGAGAAACCAACAGAAGAATAAGTGCACGCACTGAAGAACACAAGTACTCAGTCAGAAAAGAGGAACCAACTTCTTCCCTGGTCCAACACCTTAAAGCCACAGGACCAGAACTATCGCCAAAACTGAACACTTTAACAACAGAATAATCAGAGAAGCCATCGAGATAAAAAAACGCCCACACAGCATGAACAAACGAGATAATACCTCCCGCCTACCAGCCATTTGGAAACCCGCCCTTATTGACAAATGAGTCCCTAACACGACGAATGACGCCAGACTGACACTCACGAGAGCCACACAGGATGTCACCACCACACATCCACGCAGAAAGCAGACTCAAACCCACACTGATAATGAGGCACGACCAAGGACCAGAAGCCAGACCACAGCTGCATCATTAGCCACTTTAAACCCCTCCAATCCATACATGAAGCAGACTGACACCCACCATGAACAGCTTTCACGGCCACAAACACGAAGCCAAACAACAATAACGCAGCTCACCAGCTCAAATCCCCCTGCAACTCAGACTAAGCCGAGCACAACCAAGCCCCACCCAAACAGAACACACCCCTAGCCAATCAGAGCACAACCAACCCCCCATCCAATCAGAGCACAGCCAAGCCCCTAACCAATCAGAACACACCTCCACCCAATCAGAACACAGCCTATCTATCTATCTATCTATCTATCTATCTATCTATCTATCTATCTATCTATCTATCTATCTATCTATCTATCTACATTCTGAGGTTTTCACAGGTATTTGTATGTAGATCTTTGGTTATTCGGGTTTTCTCCCGCATAAAATTGGAAGTGTCTTGGCAACGTTTTGACAAAGTCTCATTCATCATCTTCAGGCTCGTGTTTTCGGCTTCGTGCTTCTAGGAGCAATGTGTGATCACAGCTGTTTCTTCCTTTTAAGTGCTAGTGGGGGTGTGAACTGATTGGGTGGGAGCTTTCTGCGTGGATGTGTGGTGGTGACATCCTGTGTGGCCATCATGTGTGTGTGTCTGGTGTCATTCGTTGTGTTAGGGACTCATTTGTCAATAAGGGCGGGTTTCCAAATCACTGATAGGTGGGAGGTTTCATCTTGTTTGTTCATGCTGTGTGGGCGTTTTTCTATCTCGATGGCTTCTCTGATTATTCTGTTGTTAAAGTGTTCAGTTTTGGCAATAGTTCTGGTCTTTCTAAAGTGAATTTCATGTCCTGTGGCTTTAAGGTGTTGGACTAGGGAAGAAGTTGGTTCCTCTTTTCTGACTGAGTTCTTGTGTTCTTCAATGCATGCACTTATTCTTCTGTTGGTGTGTCCGATGTATGTGGTGGGGCAGGTGGGGCATGGGATTTTATATACTCCTTGATTTTCTAACTCAATTTTGTCTTTGGGGTTTCTTGGGATGGTGGATATTTTTCGGTTTCTGCAGAATGCTGTCTTGATGTTGTGTTTGTGACCACAAACGCGAAGCCAAACAACAGCAACACAGCTCACCAGCTCAAATTCCCCTGCAACTCAGACTAACCCGATCACAACCAAGCCCCCACCCAAACAGAACACACCCCCATCCAATCAGAGCACAGCCAAGCTCCCACCCTATCAGTTCACATCCCCACTAGCAGTTAAAAGGAAGAAACAACTGCGATCACACATTGCTCCTAGAAGCACGAAGCCGAAAACACCAGCCTGAAGATGATGAATGAGACTTCGTCGAAATATCGCCAAGACACTTCCAATTTTGCGCGGGAGAAAACCCGAATAACCAAAGACACACACACACACACACACACACACACACACACACCTGATCAATTAAAGTCAAATGAGAAGTACGAAGATGACTAGAATCACTTGTCTCTTATAGGGGAAAAAAGACATCTCAGTTCAATAGACAATGTTTCTGCGATTGGGAAGCCAAGCCATCCCAGATTCTACAATGCTCCATCACTAGAGAGTCTGTAGACCCTGCTGAACTATGGCTGAGCCAGAAATGCACAGGCAAGGCTGTGCCAAGGAAACAATGGCGATTACAGGGATACAGAGCTGGTGAATGCAAGAAGTAGCACAAATGCCATATGAGTAGATGTCCATAACTGCAAGGAGATCCATGCAGATCTAGGCAGGTGTACATTCTATGCCTTTCTTGTTTTATTATTCATTGACAATCTGTGAAAAAAGTACAAATATATTTGGGGGATCTAGCTTTTTTAAAAAAAAAATCTGCAAAAAATGTAACCATCATAGTCAGATTAGATTGTATAGATTTTGAAAAATGCTTTTAGTTATGTGGCTCTCCCACTCTCCTTCTGGGTGGTGAGAAACTCAGGAGGTAGTAGGTTTAAAATATCGCGGGGATGGGGGAAAGATGGAAAACATTGCAATAATGAGACAACAACATTGCCTTAAGCAGTCATATATAATACATTTTATTGTCCCAAATACTAGTGCTGACCTTTGGTCAGAAAAGATATCCATGTACAGAAAATATTCTCTAAACATAGTTCATTAATGAGAAACATGAGGCCCACTTTTTTTTTCTGTATCACAAGCAAAATGAACATCTGTTCACTTTTTGTCACATAGGTTCTCAATGCATGTGGGTGGGTGTGAACACAGTCCTTGATATGTAATATTCTTCCCATCTGCACACCAGGTGGCACTGCATAGTTAATCAGAAGATAATAATTGGCACAGGGTGATAATTTACGTTTTGGAGATAACAGTATAAATCAATCTTAGGACTTTAAAAAAAATGCACCGGGGCCCAGACTTCTAATTTTGTTCTTGTTGTGCAATATAATAGTGATCAATGAGATTATTTGATGACACTATTGTTTCCAATACTATGTTAATTAGCACTGAACAATTACTCTGAGGTTGCTTAGATGAATGATTTGATTTTGTTCTATCCGATATAAGGTTTTAACCTTCAGTTACAGAAAATTATATAGTATTTAAGCAAAGGGAAAGGAAATCATTTGTTTTGTTTATTCCTGAGAAATGCTCATGATAACATAGGATTCAGTGCCACATAAAATCTCTAAGAAGATAAAAATGGAGTTACAGATACTCCATCACAATAAAAATAAAACAAAAAAGAAGAAGAATGTCAGAATAACCAGAAAATTTCCACATTTTGGAATTGCAAAAACTGAAGATAAAGGAAGCTTCAGAACTGAGGATTAATTCTCCAAAGTCCAGTATCTCCTAATTTATACTTTAGCCCTTTTGCCTTTTCTGGTACTATAGAAACAAGGCAGCTAGAACTTTATGGCTCAGCTTGTTCTTAAAAAATGTAATCTCAGTTGCCTCTTTACAGAGTCATATGTCTGGCGATACTGTTCTAATAACTCTTCAGTTTTAGCTGTAATTATCAGAGCTGGAAGCAAATGAATTAAAATTGCTCCTCCTTATGGTTAAAATGCAGCGATGGTAGGCGTTGCTGAAAATAACAACAATACAAGAATGTTTGACCCATGCCCTCCAAAGCTACCAAAGCATTTGTTCACATCCAACTGTGCGCACCGTTATATATGGACCAAATGAAAATAGATTCATCCGATAATTGCCTATTCAATATTTCTGATATTCAGTGCTGATCCTTGAAGTATAGTATTAGAAATAGCAGCAAATATAGGCATAACTCTGCATATAACAAGAATGTGAATTAATTTAAGAATATAAATGTATATCATTCTTCTATTGCATGGAAGTTTGAGAAAAGATGGTACAGCAGTAATTTTCAAATTAGGAACTTCCAAATTCTGATCTCACTTTTTTTTAACCGTACATTCAACTTAATCTTTGCTTTCAAATGTACCTTGCTGTTCAGGAAAAAAAAAAGTATCAGTTTTAGATTGTAGACACGTTGACAACCATTTTTTTAGAACAACCCAAAACACCCTTTAATATTTCAAAAATACCCCTTACAAACACTGGAGGTTTCTGATTTATATTCTTTAATTAGGACTGAACTGTCTTTAAAAAATACAAAAGCAATGGCAACTTGATACAGAATAGCCCATCAATAGAATGGAATGTCCTGACAAATTCACTGGGAAATTATTATGATAGATTCTTGGGAAGGAAAATTGATATATTACACATTTCTGCAAAGTTGTATGCTTTAGATAGATACCTTTTATTCGACCTCTAGTTGAATAATGCATGTATAAAGCAATGGTGTTTATATCACGACCGAGGTCAACTCTAACCCTAACTCTCTTCTTTCTTCTTTTCGTGTTAATTTGCTTTCAGAACTATTGTAATTAGAAATTCTGTACCTATTTAAGGTATTTTAGCAGTATGCTGTTTGCAAATTAAGCTGCACGTTTCATAGATCTAAATTATTTTTACTTCATTCATACAAAAGTTTGGAATCTTTAGTGGCTACTCCATAAATTGGAAGAAAATTAGATAATGCCATCTGGTTTCAGAAATAATTCTGACAGGTTTGGGCTTTGGGCTTTCAAGTTGTCAGCTGATTCTTTTGTTTATCTTGGTATAATTTTTTTACAAAGTTCCTTCAGCTGGTAAATTTCAACTTATCACCAATGATTGGTACAAATGACAGAGGATCTAGACAGATGGTCTAGAATTCCTTTCAGTATCTTCAGCAAGAGAAATTGATTAAGGTGAACTTAACTTCAAAGTTCATTTACATTGCAGGTTTTCTTATTTTCATTCCTCCATATTATTTTAAGCCAATTTATTTGCAACTAAACAATTTCCTTTGGCAGAAATTCTTCGAGATTCTCACTCCATAAATTACTGTTGCTCATTGGGAAAAGTTTATTTAATTCTCTATATTTTCTGTCTTATCACTGGATCTTTATGTTATCTTTGGTTATTCGAATTTTATCGAAGAATAAGGAGTTTGGCCCTTAGTCTGTGTTTGAATTCTTTTGTTTATCTTATTATATAACGACGCCTAGGTGCTTTTTCAAGTGGTAAATTTGAATTCATCTCTAATTTTGGCACAAATGAAATAAGATTTAGACAGATGGTTCAAAATTCCTTTGAGTATCTGTGGCAAGATAAATGTGATTAAGACAAATGTAACTGAGCTTGAGTTGTATTCAAGAAGCCTTTCTATTTTTATTCCTTCAACTGATGTTAATTTATATGTACTAACCAATTTTTTTTTGGCAGGGCCATCCTCTTGTCATTGCATAAATTACAGCTGCCTGTGAGAAAAGATGGATTTGATTTTCCAGTTTGAGATTTATCACTGGACATTTATTTAGCTTTACTTATAAACTGAAATAAAGAGTTTCAAAATGTAGCTTGCATGCATTCATACCGAGAGATATTTTTGATACCACTATAAAGTTCACAATTGGAACTTTTGTTTATGTAGTGATTGAATTAAAGTGAATTATTAGTGCTTGATAACCAGCTCATATTTATGACTGGTAGCCAAGCATCCCATCCCATATAATCGCTATTTGAATCTTCTCTGCCAGCTTCCCCAAATAGTCAATTGGAAAGCAGCAGCAAAGGTGAAAGTGGAAGGGATGGAGGTGAACTGAAATCCTTCAGTGGGTTGCAGGGTGTGGAAATCCTGAAGGCAGCTCTGTCACTGCAGCTCTATGAATTTTTCCCCAAGGGGAAGAGAGATTGCTTAACAACTGCAAGCAAGACTGCTAGGATTGCAATTATTGAGCGAAGGAATCATGTGGACAATTGCTTAACAACCACTTCACTCACTGAATGATGTTCCAGTCCCAATTTTGGCAATAAATAGAGGATTATCTGTATTGTGATAATTGGGGGGGAGGGTTCTTTTGTTCATCATATAGATTTTCACATTTTACCCAATTTTTTAATAATATTCATATTGTCACTATTATATATCGTTTAATAAAGCAAAACAGCAATAAAAGATAATATATGTGGTGTATATCTTTATTCATCTGAGATAAATTATAATTCCAACTGAATTCAAAGGTTAATATATGATAGACAAGTTAGAATTGCTGCAAAACTTTGAATGATCTAGGATTGGCAATTGTTAAACGTAGGCCAATAAGGTTTTCTTGCCCTCTAATCAATGCTAAATATTTTTTTAAAAAAATAGAACAGAAAATAAATATTCATTAAAGCAAATTTCACACAAAGTTCACAAAATTCACAAAATTTTAATTTTGTAATTTTGTAATTTTACAAAATTCACAAAATTTTAAGAAATATATTCCTTAAAAAGCTGATTGGTTTACTGAGTATTTATTAAGTGACATTCCTTGACAGAAAAATGTTCCACATGAACAGAATAATTATGGACACAATTGCTGAAAATCTTAAAACACAAATCAGTAGTTTGGAATGATAAATCTAAGTCTGAGAACCATATATGTAAATGTTTTATATTACAAATAGGAAACAGTAAAAAATTGAGTGATGAATGTCTGTATGTGTTTATGTGCATGTATAAGAAAGGGTATAGAATGAATGGATGGATGGATGAATGAATGAATATATGGAACTGATTTATAGATTAGGTAAGAATTCTCTTTGTTAAGATTCTCTGCCATTAGTATTATTATTGCTAAAATGAAGCAGAAGTATTGTCTAATTTCAAATAAAAATATAAATTTATTTTTCCACTTAATATAAAGTGAGTATACTTAAATACTCCTTATTTTTTTTAAAAAAAATTCAATGCAATTCACAACTATTGGAAAATAAAATGCAAAATGTATATATTATGGAAAAATGGATGCATAGATTCATGCCCAATTTTCATGAAGTTTTTTTATTTAACTGTGGTCAATAATTGATCTTAAAGCTGAAAAAAATGAGAAATTAAGAAAATAAAATTTATCAAATCCATCTCTTCTGAAAACAGGAAAATCCTAAAATTTCTTTCATCACAACCACTTGGCTACATTGCATATATTTAGTATATACTTGGCTACATTTAAGTATATTTAGCCGATGGAAATTATCACAGTAACTGCAATGGAATGTGCAGTTGGAGAAGGAAAAAAGGGTGAAAATTGACAATAGCACCATGGCTTCCCAGGGAAGAGGCCATACATTGCAGGTAGGGGTTTAAGGAAAAGACTGCATAAGCCTAAACTGGATGGGGGAGGGTCCTTTATTGCCTCCAGGCACTATTGGGGTGTGTGTGTCATCACATTGTTAACTCAACATGGGCTGAGACATACAACTGAGTATCATCACCATACTAATGAAATCTCACTACTATTTCATACTAATGAAATCTCAGTGACAGATGATCTAACCCAGCACCTTCATGTAAATGTAAACAGAAGGGGAGGAAAGACTCAGAAAGGACTCAGAGCAGCAGGTGATGGCTGGATCTCATTTCCTATCAATACTAAATGAAAACAGCCACAGAACAAGGAAGTGAACCAGGACAACACAGTGTCTCCTACTCCCAACTCTCAAAGCTGCTCCAGAGGTTATCATGGTCAACCGTACTGAAGACGACCAAGATGTGAAGTAAAGAGAGGGTGGACTCATTACCCCCACCCAAAACCAGAGATCCAGAGATTATCCTAAAAGCTATTTTTTATGTATTTAGAAGCAGCAACCTTTTTGAATGTTTATAGCTATCTTTCTTTGGTGAGATGGAGAGAAATAGAATTTGACATGAATTATATTAGACTGCTTAGTCTATAATGTTCTAGAATTATAATGTAAGTCTTTTGTAATCAGGATAGTATAACAATACCGGGATTCCCAGACCTTTGTTCCCCAAAGCAATAATCAATGATAGATAACAATATTATGTATATATGCAACTATATAAATAAGTTATAGCCTAATATCAATGGTTTTCCTCCAAGAAATTTACCTTGTAGAAGAAAACCATCTCTTTTAGCAGCAGGAAGACTAATCAAACCCTTTGGAAGTAGTTTTCATTGTTATTGTTACCACTGTTCTCTGAATGACAGAAGAAATGTCAGCATTTACAAAGAACCAGTAGGGTATCATCTGATTAGCAAGCAGGTATCAGTAGAATATCTGTCTAAAAGTGTCCACTGTTGCAAGATCTTCTACAAGGTAGAAAGCTTTGAAAATCAATATTTACATTTATTATATCCTTTTTCAGACTGGGCCATGAGTTAATGCAGGGCATTTTTCTCCCCTCTTGAAAATAGCAACCAATAACTTTAATCTACATTGTTCATACCAACCATAATCAACCATAATTATAAGTGGATTTTTAAAAAATCAATATAAATTCTTCTTCTTCTTCTTCTTCTTCTTCTTCTTCTTCTTCTTCTTCTTCTTCTTCTTCTTCTTCTTCTTCTTCTTCTTCTTCTTCTTCTTCTTCTTCTTCTTCTTCTTCTTCTTCTTCTTCTTCTTCTTCTTGAAATGTATTAATTATTATACATGGTCACAATCAGCCAGATGTTTAAACTGGATTTGGCATTATATCTATCTATCAAATTCTTCCCAAGGTCCTGAGATAGGCAGATGTTGGTTTGATGGATGTTAAAAGTATTGTTGCATGATGTAAACTGTTTAATACTTATTATATTGATAGGTTGCACAGTCAGCTAGATGTTTAGAATGGATTTGGCATTTTTGTTCGCTTGTCTTGAATCCTTCCAGAGTATATGGGCTAGGCAGATGTTGCAGTTTAATAATATTAGTGGCATTGTTGCAGTATGTTAAGCGTTTCCTAGGAAAGCTGCCTTTTGCAATTGACTGAAGTGATTTTGTCACTGCTGATGGTGGTACTCCAGATATTTTGGGATTGCACATAAGGCACCTATTACTATTGGTACTTTGCTTTCTTTTGCTACTTTTATCTGTAGGTGTTTGTATTTTGCTATTTTATCCAGTTCTTTCTCTTTTATTCCACTGTCTCCAGATACTGCAACATCCACTAGCCAGATTTTATTGTCTTCTTTCTTATTATTAACTTCTCAATAATTTGCTTAACTGGGCTCAGTAGATGTCATTTAGGAGACAGCTAATAAAGCATAGTGGCAAAGCTGAGAACTATCTTCATTAGCTTTTTTTCTTTTATGCAAAATGATGGATGAAAACTATCCCTAAAAAAGTTGGTAATTTTGAAAAATCAAGGCCATGAAGAAAAAAACCACAGTTTTGGTGTCAGGAGCATAAAAATCTGTGAAATGTTTAGTTAAGAAAGATTTAAGTTAAGAAAAACAGAATTGTTGTTGTTTGTAAAATTTGGAAATACTTTCTCTTTGGAATCAAGAAAAAAAATCCTATTTATTTCAAGGTTGCTACTTTCCCAAATCAATTGTTATGAAGTATAGACGCACAGGGCTTCAGGCAACTGAGTTTTACCTCTTTCGTCTTTTTGTTTCTGAAGAAGCAAAAGAATAATTCAATAGACATCCAATATTCATTAAATATAAAAAAGAAGAAAGCTGTAATTGAATGCAACAGAGTTTTGTCAGGACTGATGTTCTTTTAACTGGGTTTTGCTGATCTTGGTAGCATTTATCATCAATGACTGTTGTATTTCTCCTCCTATTCTTTTCCCAAATAAATCTCTTAGTTTAATGATTAATTTATAAACTTTATGGCATTTCTTCAAATAATTGAGCATTAAAATAATGGCAATTCTAAATGAGATAAATGTGGTTAACACCAAATGCCTACAACTGTTATTTTAAAACTTAGCATCTGTCAGCCACAACTTTTAGGTTCTATCATTAAAAAAAAGAAAAGAATAATCACACAGGTTTTGAGATTAATGAAGATTTTAAAAATAGGTGTGTTTTTTAAAGCACAATTGTGGCCTTAGTTTGGCCATCATGTAGTTACTGCTACAAATGGCTACATATAATATACACAGTATTATCTATCAAAAAACACAAAACACTATAATAGGCAAAAAATTATTCCTATAAGACTTGAAAAACCATGATTTACATCTGAATCAGTGGTGGGTTGCTCCCGGTTCAGACCGGTTTGCAAAAATGAAAACTGGTAGTAAAGGTAAGTAGAACCCACCCCTGATCTGAATTGTTTATCATGCTTGTTAAAGATGGAAAGTAAGACACAGTCAAAGAGTACTAAGAGGAGATAAAACATAGGAACAAAAGAGGAAAGCATTCTTTATCACAAATGCCAAAATTTATATCAGAATCTGATGTCAAGAATTTATGTTTAATGCGTATAATTGTCTCTTCCATTCACTTACTGTCTATGTAGGTCAGGGGTGTCAAACTTGCAGCATCATGGCTGCGTCCCGTAACATATCATGACTTCTTTCCCCTTTGCTAAACTGGGTGTGGGCGTGGCCAGCGCGTGCTGCATCCAGCCCACGGGCCGCAAGATTGACAGCCCTGATGTAGGTCATTAATTGTAGGTCATTAAGTGACCATCAGGTGTGCCTCAGGGAGTGGGAAAGGCTTTGAAAGGCCGACGCTCACTGGTATGCAAAAATAAGTTGCAGGCTGGAAGGCACAACCAGCTAGGCCTAATGGTGCACAGACCTTCTCCCCACCCGCCATGCCCGGGTCCATTTACCTTTCCATCACCTCACTTCAACCTGCACACAAGCCCCATTCTCACAGCGCTAAAAAAGGTGCCTTCTCGAGATCATGTGATTTGGAGAAGGGGCCTTCCAAACCATCATGAGAACAATGGCATGTGCTGGCATTTTTTTCCCCTTCTGGAGATGAAAACGCTATCAAAGATGGCAATCTGAAATAAACTACTGAGAGCCTTTCAGAACGCCAGCTTTGCTAGCTTTTTCACTGGATCTGGGGTCTGTTCCTCCAGCACGTGGGACCATTTCCCTTCCCTCATAGAAGGGAAGGGAAAATCCCTTGGCACGCTGGGGGCATGGACCTCAAATCATCCATCACCTCTATTTGTCACATTCCCTGCTGGCTCCCCACAGAAGCTGAAAGAAAAAAAATTGCAAATATGATCACATAATCACAGGAAACTTGACAATTGGTTGTAAATGCAAATTGCCAAGTATTCTATATACAATCATGTGACTGGGAAAAGAGTGACATGAAGTTGTACAATGCCCAGAACTACTTTATGGGCAATAAAGAATCCATTCCATTGCTGTTGTGACTTTGTACAATTCTTAAAAGAATAGTCCTGAATTGAGAACTACCAATATTTGTCCAAAAAAGATTTCCAGTTCAGTTCTAGCATACCTTATTTCTGTACTTACTATATTTTTGCCCACTTTCAAGAAAAGTGGGCAAAATTGTCTGATTCATCTGTGTATTTGTGTTATTTTAAAATGGTTTAATCTAAAAAGACAAGATACATAGTGGGAGAGAAATAAGGGAAAAAGAGAGGTAAAATCTCTATAAAATCCTGCCTGTGGTGGTGCAGTGGTTAGAATGCAGTACTGCGGGCTATTTCTGCTTATTGCTGGCTGCCAGCAGTTTGGCAGTTCGGGTTTCACAGGCGCAAACTTCACTCAGCCTTCCATCCTTCCGAGGGTGATAAAATGAGGACCCAGATTGTTGGGGGCAATACGCTAACTCTGTAAACCACTTAGAGAGGGTTGTAAAGCACTGTGGAGCAGTATATAAGTCTAAGTGCTATTGCTATTGCTATAGCCAAAAATTCCTATTCTAGTTTTTATATGCGCCTCAAGATGAAGATGAGTCACTTCCTGAAAGGCTTAAATAGCTATTTGTGTGTCCGCCCTCCACCAACACACCATCTGTGGCCAATAAATAAGGTTAGTGCAATCCTGCAATCAGGAACCTGGCATTCAATTTACAGGTAGTCCTCAGTTTATGACCACAATGGAGCCCAAAATTTATACTGCTAAGTGAGAAATGTGTTAAGTGAGTTTTTCCCTATTTTACGACTTTACTTAAGTGAATCACCACAGTTGTTAAATTAGTAACCTAGTTATTAAGTGAATCTGGCTTCCTCACTGACTTTGCTGACAAGTTGACAAGTATTCAAATGTAAATCATGTGACCATTGGGATAATGCAATGGGCATACATGTGTAAAATGGTTGTAAGTCACTTTTTTTCAGTTCCATTGTAATTTCAAACAGTCACTAAATGAACTGTTGTAAGTCGAGGACTACCTGTACTCAATTCCAGAGCAGCTGACATTGGGAATTGAGAAGAGGAGCAAAGCAAAGTGTTTTCAACACCCTGTGTCTGCCTCAATTATGGCGTCCATCTTGCTGAAACCGTCTTCCTAGGAAGCTCCTGGCCAGTGAATAAGGTAAGGGCATGCTGTCTTTCAAATTCTGATATAATTATTCACATATCAACATGTCAATTTCAATTACAGAAACATTTCAATATTTTGAAAGGCATAAATGAAAAAAGAATGAATCCAGCTGTATGACAACCTCATATGGAATTCACACTGAATGCAATCTCTACTCTGAAATTAAACATGAACTTCCAGCATTCCTACATGCAGCCATGGGATCTGCAGGGAATCAGAAGGTTAGTTTGGAAGTGGCAACTCTAACAACAAAGGAAATATCTCAAAGGTCCTTATTACTGCCATATTCTCTTTCCTATCACTCCTAACCAGTTGCTTCTTGCAGAGCCTGTTCTGTCAATAGGCACAACAAGATCAGAATATCTATTTTCTGGTATCATGAAAGACAGCAAATTGCTAATTCTTATTGAGCTGCCTCCAAGCATCCTTATGTTCACAGTTGATTTCAATTAGAATGTTTGATAACTAATGTATAGACTCTAACCTGCATAGTTTAGACTGCAATGGCTAAGTGGTTTAGGTAACAAAAGGTAAAAGATTTCTCTGTTCAATTGCCTTCAACTCTGGGGCACAATGCTCATCTGTTTCTTGGCAAGAGAGCCAGCATTGTCCAAGGACATTCTCCATGGTCATGTGGCCAGCATAGCTATATGCCAAAGGTGCATGGAACGCTGTTTCCTTCCCACCGAAGTGGTACCTATTAGTCTACTTGCATTTGCATGCTTTTAAACTGCTAGGTGGGCAGAAGCAACGGTAAGGAGCAGAGGCTCACCCTGTTGTACAGTGCTTGGATCTCAAACCTGGGCTGTCAGCTTTCTGGCTGCTAAGTTCAGCATCTTTTACCGCTGAGCCATCACACCCCCATATGGTTTAGGTAGCAAACGTGGCAATATTTGATAAGATTCAGGAGTTATTTTAATGCCAGCAACAAAGGAAGCCGTGTATGTGATACGTTATTACTTGAAATAATGTGGTTATTTCACTCTGAATTTTATAGATCTCGACTTGCATCTCGGCCTTAGTTTATAATGTCTTAGCTTGGTCTTGAGTTCACAATAACTACCTAACTACGAAAGATAAACTGAGAACCAGAATTTCTCAGGACAAAGACAGCAGTTCTGTCAATAATCAACAGTGCCTGAGTTTCAAAGCCATGAAGAAAATCTACTAGAATATGGAAAAGATAGGAAGAAGGAGCAATATGTTTAAATACTCCGCCAAGGGTATATGTGGGAATGATTCCTGCTGCTGACAATCAGCTATTCAATGAGGCTTCTTCACCCTAGTAACATCCTAGTTACTAGTTAGGGATGCTGGATGGTCTACGAAAATATTAACTTACAGTTTAAATCAAACTGTCTCATTTTCTTGCAGCAGTGCAAGTGCTAGGTATAAAAATGCTTCAGCTCAAAAGTAGGACAAATGTTGGCAGACAAAATCCCATCATTTACATGCTACTTTATTCTTTGGCCTGTCAAGGTGGAGGAGTATTGAGCATCGAAACGGATTCTCAAATGGATTCTCGAAAACTTGCTGTCAATCCAAGGTTTAGAAGACCAAAAGTTTGACTCAGTATAAGGCAACTTCATAAGCGTAGCTTATCGTAACTGGGTCAGGTTTAGGAGAAAATAATGAAAAGAAACTGAGGTTTCGAATTCTGTGTTTCCCTGACAATATTTTTTTTCCCTTGCGCTCCAACTCTAACACATTTCCAAGTGTTACTTATCTGAATAATCTCAATACATAAAAAAATGTGGTGCAGAGTTTAGCCCAGCTCTTGGTTATAGATAGAATCAAGCTCTTTAAGTATTCCTATCTAATTTCTTCCCCAGGCAAAGGGTGTAAAGAAGAATGAAAGGTACATGGTTTGTCAAATGGATTAAATCAAGAGGGATGGTAACCTGGCACCTTGCCTCATGTACAATTATCAAGAAATATGACCCCATGGAAATTTGTACGCATGGAAGGCCTCAAACAATGAACGGATTTAGGATTATATAAATCACAATAGTCTGTAATATAATCACATGAGAGAACAAACCTGCAAAGCTTATTATACTGAATACCCAGATGGAGAACAACAGTTGTTGCTGTACTAAGAATTACCACTCTTGTAATCAATAACAAGAAGGGGGAAAAAAAGAACAGTTGGGCAACTTGTTTCTTATTATGTTCACTTAGGTAACATCTAGATCAATAAAGAGCATTAAGTCTCATACCTCTCTTGGCTGTGCATACTCAATTTGCCCAGTGTATGCTGAGGAGGGATTTGGTGGTACATTCACAATCCTTAGCAGATAAATATGCATCTCATTTGCAGAGTCATCGTTTAAATGCCAAACAAATCTCTGCAATCTTGCAAAAATGGGAAGAAAGGTTTCGCTAAAGTAGCATTATTATTTGCTGCAGATTGTTGTGTAGACGGCTAAATTTTATCTTGAGGAAAGGAGAAAATATAACCAGAATCATATAGGGCTATTATGCATGAATATGTCCACTAAGGTTTAAACCAAAGGTAGTTTTGGAGTGAAAAATGTTATTTTTCTTCGACTTGTCAACATCAAAGGCATTTCAAGACTGGAAAGCTACCTTTCTGCTAAAAATCCGATCAATCGCTTGACTGAGATGAAAGTAACAACCAAAGTAGATCAACTATACAGGTAGTCCTCAACTTATGATCAGAATTGAGCCCACAATTTCTGTTATTAAGCAAGACAGTTGTAAAGTGAGGCTTGCCCCATTTCACAACCTTCCTTGCCACTGTTGTTAAGTAAATCACTGCAGTTGCTAAATTAGTAACATGGTTAAGTGAATCTGGCTTCCCCAATTATTGACTTTATTGAATTATTGACGTGCAACCATAATAAATACATGCCAGTTGCCAAGCATACAAATTTTGATCACATGATCACATGGGGATGTTGCAAAAGTCGTAAGTGTGAAAAACAGTCATAAGACATTTTTTTCTCAGTGTTATTGTAACTTTGAATGGTCACTAAATGAGTGATTGTGAGTTGAGAACTACCTGGATGTCAAATAGTTACCAATCGTATCTTAATGAAGTTTATTTACTTCCGTATTTATTATTTATAAAATGTAAGTATGCAAGGTTTTAGGTCAAGAACTTTCCTGTATACTGTGGAGATAGGTTCTATGTGAATTAAATTTTTCTAACATCACATGAATAAAAATGTGAACTTTAAAGAAAGTTGTGATCCAAGGAGATCTTAACTCTTTTATTATGCTCATATATTCAGACTTGCTTCCGTGAAAGGCAAGTGGTGACTATGTTCCACAAAACTAACATATATTGTGAGCCTCGCAACAGCATAACATAGCATTAGATTTATTACTGTCTCAGACAGGGACAAAGTTAACTTTCCAGATGATAAGAATTCAGTTCTTTTAGTAGAATCTGTTGCCTCATTCTCATAGCAGCCAGACAGAATTTGGCTACATGTCAGCAACAGCGTTCTTACAGCCAACCAGGAGAAAATAGGTATACTGAACATCATCTCTGCCTGGGTATTCTTTCATGAGAAATCTAATTAATTTATCATGTACATTTCTGTAGAAATTGCAGTCTAATAGGATGTGTTGTCTTCTGTAGTAAGGGAGTCACATGGGCAAAGGGATGCAGAGAAAGGAATTTTTCAGTATTTACCATCAATAATTGCTGAAGGCAATGCACCAAACCTAGCTAAGACAAATGCTCTAGAATGTATATAATTTGTTAAAGACTGGCAGGAATCAGATGGGTTAGTAATAAAGGTAAGGCTTCAAGATTTAAGTTGCCTTAAGTTGCCTCATGCTTATATCTTAATACAAGATTTATCTTCTTCAATGTTCATTTGGTTTGACCATCCCATTTTCTGCTTTGCCTCACTACAGAAGTTCTATACTGAGAATATTTTTTCTATCTTCCAGGTAGATTGCAAGTTATCCTTGTTAATTGGGGAAATCAGCCATTCCATTCCCACAGGATTAATATTAATCATCAACATATTAAACACTTTTTAGAGAAGTAACTTTCTCCTACTAGGACTACCCCCATATGGGATAAGTCCAAGTAATGTATTAATAATTAGATTAAACAATTGAAAAAATCTCAGTGAAATAGTATTGCTAGAGTAAAAAGCGTTCACCAGGTTTAAATCACACCATACCAAGCATTATATTAGGAGAGTTATTCCATCTATATGAAAGAGATCACTTCACAGTAATGCTAGTCAACTATTTTTCTAAACTGCACGTATTAAAATAATATTTTTTTAAAAAACAAATTTATGGAATTAACATATCAAATATTTAACATCTGTTTTTCATTATTTATTTTGTTCCAAAAACCCCTTTTAAATTGAATGCTTGCAAAGCAGTTTTGTACATATGCCTCTAAAATAAACTAGTGGACTGCAAAGTAAACATAAATAATTATCTCCTGGAGTTACAGTTAATTCTGTGTAT
This sequence comes from Masticophis lateralis, assembly GCA_030761175.1. NCBI lineage: Eukaryota > Metazoa > Chordata > Lepidosauria > Squamata > Colubridae > Masticophis > Masticophis lateralis. The sequence continues at coordinate 130,450,639 of JAUDYJ010000003.1, forward strand.
ACTAAAAAAATCCATCTGACCATACTATTTAGTTAAGGGCTAAAGAATACATAGACAAACAAATAAACAGAGAGAGAGGTTGTTGAGACAATGTTGATTCTGCAATCTGATGACATTAATTTAGCATAAATAAGTCCCCTAAGGAATTCTGTTACTTAATGATTATATTGAGATTTTGACTAAATTAGTGACATCTATTAAATAAAGCACTCCTTAGGAATGTGATAATTGTACTGGAACGTATTGATTCAGGTTTTATTAACTCTGTTCCTAATGCAACATAGCATCTAATGCCAAAGCTAATGTTATTTCATAATTTCATCATTCCAAAGAAACACACACTGAGTATCAGTTGGTTTTAGTGGTTAAGATGTTGGATTATCTTTGGGGAGACTCAGCTTCAACTCAATCTTCAGCCATGGAAATTCATTTGGTGTCTTTCAGCCAGTCACTCTCTTTAAGTCCACCTTAAACTCCTACAGTAATACTGGCATAATCACAATTTAACAGATAAATAAACATTTCATGTGGAAAAAGTGGTCATTTCCAAATTAAGTCTGATCAAAAGTAAATAGGCAATAAAAAAAAATCAAACTGTATATCACTTGCTAAAGGTTTCTTACCAAGAAGAATTCATGATACAACAGTTCCTGCAAAAAGCAAGTATAAAAAGAAGAAGGAATTCCTACCAATTCCAATAAAGATTGCTTTGTAACCATCATCCTTTAAAGCATTGAGTGTCAGTCCTTCCACCGAAAGGCCTGTTCCACAGATGATCTGAAAGATAATATTGGAGAGGTCTTCATAAATTTATCAGTCACTTTTAAAATGTATTTATTTTTCTAATTTAAAGAAATAAATTAATTTAGATAAATGTATTTAATTTATATAGCCGCTTACCTCACAAATAAGGGACTTTGGTTGGTGTACAATAAGACAAAAATAATAAATTTCTCATATTGTTAACAAGTATTTAAATGTTAAATGTTAAAAAAACACCTATAAAAACAGCTAAAACAGTTTTTATTTATCTGATTTTTACAACTAGTGATGCTCTGCAGCATATAAGATCAAAGTAAGAAGCTTTGTTTTGGTCATTCAGTTGATCGTTCAAGGACATAATGGTGCACGTAAGGTCAACATAATCTTTAAAAGATTATCATAGACCTGGATTTGTGCTAGAGTGTGTTCAGAAAACATATTGTTAAAATTCCTTAAAGGGTTTCAGTATCAGCCTATTTCTGAATGCAACTGAAGTTTTGTACTTAACAGCAAAATCAGTGTGATTTGAGTTTCACAGACATGAAGGAACACTTGTCCCTGTGTCACCCTATCATATATCGAGGTCATATTCAAAAGCGGTCTTCCAGGTACCTCTGCAATCTCAGATAGGCTACCAGAGAGATGGCATTCACTTCATGAATTTCTTCCACAGAAATACTTTTCTTTTCAGAATCTGGAATGTAAATTTCTTCTCCAAACCTAATTGTAATACTCTAAATGTGTTTATTTTTTATAAATTTTTGAGAAAAAATATTTAAATTATAAATAGTTACCATTTATTTATAAATAGATAAATATTTGATTTAGGTCACACTTTACTACTCTGACAAATGTTTAAGGGAGAGTACAAAACCTAAACAATAATAGCACTACATAACTTATTTAAAAACACACCTTAAAATTAACAATAATTTTAGTGTAAATAAAACACGAAAATAAGTGTCTTAATATTATAATCAATTAACAACCTAGCAAAAGAATTCCTTCTTTACAGTTTTTCTAAGTGTTGGGGGGAAGGAGGAGGAATACACGCAATTCCTAAGAAAATACATTTTACATCTTGGGTATAATGCAGTAAAACACTCATTCTCAATCTTATCTTCACCACAGGAACACCACCACCGTTTTAAATACCCTGGGCCATGGATCCCCAAGACTTAGCTCAAGATTTAAATCACAACATTTCTTCAAGCTTTCAGGGACCCCCTGGGGTCTATGGACGACAGATCAAGAACCACTGAAGTAGAAGACAGTGGGAGTTTCTTCAAAAGAGCCTTTTCTACATCTCCTTAATTGCCAGAAAGGTTTGTAACAGGAGATGTAGTACAATGGCTAATCAAACCCTAATATTTAAAGATTAAATCCAAGACTTTAAATTGTTGCCTCATAAGTAAATGCCAACCAGTGCAGACTATTTTGAACAGAGCATATTATACTTTTTCTCATACAGCGCTGTGAGTTATATTTATATGAAATGGAAAAACAAGGCCATCCTATTATTTAGCCTAGTCTTGTAAACTTTAAATTCTCAAATTATTTCCAGAAAACAATTATGGACATAAATAACAACACCCTGTGTGCAGGACACTATTATATTCTTCACCTGAATGCACGTAATTTGAAGCCGAAGGGCCAAAATGATTGTAAATAAAACAGTATCAACATACAGATTGCTTTTAATAATTTTATCACCCACTTTTTACTGTCATTTAAGGGCAGATAGTTATAATCAAAACCAGTCTAAAATCTGAAGTTTAAAAACTTTCATTACAAAACATACCACATTACTCCTTTTTAGGGACATTTAACTCAGGGGTGGGTTCTACTTACCTTTACTAGCGGTTCACAACGGGATCGGGTGCACATGCTCACTTCGCTCGCGCACATGCCTTGCTTCTGTGCATGCGCAGATCACTTCTGATGAAGTCAGGGTCAGTGGGCGGAGCCTCCCGCCAGTTTTACTACCAGTTCTATAGAACCGGTCCGAACTGGGGGCAACCTACCTCTGGTTTAACTATAACTAACCTTAATTCCTATTTTACTTCTTTTTGTTAACATGCAAAAGAACTGCACGAGCCCCTTTTGTTAACATGTGCAAAAGAACTGTATGAAGTGTGTGTTTATATTTTACACACACACACACACACACACACACACACTGACAAAAAGTGTCCTGGGTTAATTTTTTTACCTAAAATTTAATCTGGGAGAGGAAAAGACAAGTGGGGGAAAAAAAGCAGCGACAGCCACCCATGATTAAAGAAATAAAATCCTTGCAATAGCTACACTGAACCCCTAAAGCAATTTAGGTATTTGTTTCTTACAGACAATTAATCACATGCAGGCAAGCCAGATGAGCTATTGATTGCCCTTTTCCCAACTAGTGGCATTCAGACAGCAGACAGACAAATGCCCCAAGCAAGGGAAAGCATCTTCCTTCCTCAGCCTAGTGTAGCTTTTAATTGTTCTTTACTAAGGTCCATGACATTTTGCTGTTAATCTTTAACAGTGCTCTGGCTCCTTTTTCTGTGAGCTATACCAAGGCAGTTTATATTTTTCATTACCTTCACACCGAGGTCCTTCATAAGCCTAGTTTCAAAATGTACTACATCATATGGTAGCCGGAATTGGGGAATTTCAGATGTGCTGGAGAGAACAAATAAAACACAACCAATGAAACACTGCTCAGCTACTTCCTCAAAAGAGAGGGTTTCTTGGAAATAATGCATGCTAAAAATAAATTAAAAAGTGTTGTGGTCCACCGGCAGCCTGCGGAGCTGGCAGCAGAGTTGGACAGTGAGGAGGCTGGAGAGGAATATGGGCCAGTCCTGGAGTCTGGGGAAGGCTTGGATGACGGCTCTCCGTCATAGGCAGAGATGGGGCTAGGGCCAAATGGGAGTTATGTGCTGACTCCTTAGCCTCCAGAGTCTGATGTCAGCAAGGCAGAAGAACAGGGGGAGCCTGTTTCCAGTGCACGCATGCACCGAGCTGCCAGAGGGCAAGAACAGTTAAGACAAAAGGGGCGACTCAGGAGTAATGTTTGGAGATGATTGGCCCCTCCCATAAGACATAAAGGAGGAGCAAAGGCACGTGAGCCTTTGCAGGAAGCAACTTTGTTCGTGCTGGTCGGTTTAAATTCTGAAGCTCCGTTTTGACACTGTACTCATTTATTTATTGAACCATGAAATGGGTGGCATATAAATTTAAAAATAAATAAACAAATTTGCCCACCTTTATTATTTTTATAAATAATATAAGGCAGTGAACATACTTAGTGCTCCTTCCTCCTCCTGGCCCAAGGTCACCCAGCCCTCTTACATGCCTAAGGTGGGACTAGAACTCACAGTCTCCTGATTTCTAACCTGATACCTTAACCACTAGACCAAATTGGCTTTTCTGTTGTGGGATACATTTTCAAAGAATTCTGATGTAGTCTGCGTAGGCTTTAGGAAATAAAACATATGCTAGAAGCTAGGGTTTTCTTTTCCAGCATGCCAGTTTCCATTTAACTCTTTTTAGTTACAAACTGTATTTGAAAGAAATCAAATTCAAATGAAACAGGATGACAGGTGGGTAAGGAAGGCATCTGGCATTGTCTTCCTCTGACCAATGTTGAGAATGTGAGACAGACACGTTGGAAGATTTTTAAAATGGTTAAAATGTAATAAAAGAATAAAATGATTGCATATATAAGTTTAAGAGTACAAGAAGATCAAAATCCTTTTTAATCTTGTCTACTGAGTGGCATGTTAGAAAAAGGATTGCTGTCTGTCCATCAGCAGGATAAATTTCCAAAATAGGGCCCAAATTGCTGACTGGGGACAAGCCACCAGAAAAAAACATTAGTTTAAAAAATGGGTTGGACTTTGGGTTGCCATAAACCTGTAATGCATACTCTGCATAGCTTCGATCACTTGTTCAAAGACTCTACAATAAGTAAATATAATTGCAAATATAAAGCAAAACAGTGACATAGAATAATAACAAGAAATTAAAAATTGTGTACTACTGTATATAACAGAAACTGGACTGAGAAAGTATTTTGTATTTTCTCTTGTCCAAATATCTATTAACAGCTTAATCCAATTTTCTACTCTAAAAACAATTATTTTGTAGCCAACTGAAAAATGCTACTTTAAGCCGATAACGTAGATGTTGTAAGAACTTTGTCAAGAAGGATCATCTTTCTCTTCCTAATAATTTTCCAGGTTTTTGCCTGTAAGCTTTATAAGATTTTACTTAACATTTTGGATTTGTAAATTATCCTGAAACCTATAGGTATATGAATATTTAAAAAATATAACAAGCCATAATTCTAACATATAATAAATTTAAATGACGAAATCTGTTATTTTCCATATGCATCTGAACTGATGATAGTTTATGATTATCATATCATATTAGTCTAGTGCTTTTCAAACTATTGTCTCCTAATTGCCATGGATGATCTACCAATCTTTCCCCATATTGACTATTGAGTATCAGATCATGCCCAAGAGCCTGAGTTCCTGTCTCTCTGAATTGGCAGGCAGGTGATTCAAAAAAAAAGGATTAATGGCTGAAAACTGGGTCACTGACACATGTAGACAGACGACCTAAAGTTCAGCAAACTGATAACAGGTTTCAAGTGCCAATTCCCAACTGTGAGTCCCCATATACTATGTTAAATGAGACTCTACTTGCACACACTCAACTAAGCCAAAGAGAAAAAATAAGACTAGGAATTAAATTCATTAGATTTTGTTGGACTGTATATCTATTCATCCATCCTGCTTGGTATTCACATTTTTTTTATTGGAGAACATTCTGCAGTTGATGCTAAAAATTACCACTATAATATACATATTATAGATAAAATAATCAGATGGTAAATAAATATTTTAAAATTAAGATATGATAAGTACACATACATGAAAGTTTGATTAACTTATTCACTGAAAAATGAGAATTTCCACACTTAAAATTTAGATGTATGTATGGTAAATATAGTAATTCCTGCTTTTTCTAAGTATTTATTTAGTGATTCGTCATTTCAGAGACTATGTGAAACACTATATAAATTTATACAAAAACTTCATCAGTATCACAGTATTATTTTAAAAGCTAGTATTTCAAAACAGTCAAAAAATAAATGATCTTTAAGTTCCAACTCCTATAATAACATCTATGTGATTTTCAGAATGCTTTATTTCAAACGGTGATGATATAACATTACCTTAAACCACCAACGTAGTTTTCCTTTTCAAAAATGGTGATGTCTGAATAGCCCAATCGAGCCAAAAATGTAGCACAACTGATACTAGCAGGTCCTGCTCCAAGAAGAGCAATCTTGGTACGATAGGATTCCGGCAAATCTTGCAGTGGTGGCAAGGAGGGATCTCGAATTTGAGGAATATTGATTGCTTTGAATATCTGAAAAGTGAAATACTTAAATGGTTAAGAAAAAGGGAAGAGCACTCATATCTCTTTGGCTTAAGTGTAATGGTATTAAGTCACCAAGTAGGCCACTACATCTCAAGAGATGACCAGTATATTCATCATTCAGTATAGGCATATTATTATGAATAATAATATCATGAATTGAAGATAACAATTAATTTAGAAAATGGTTAGTAATATATTACTTAACTGAATCCTCATCACTATCCATATAACCTTCTGATATTCAGAATAAGCTTGTGGAGGAGTGTTTCCTATTTATTTATATTTATTGGATTTCTTAAATTCTACATTTATTTCTTTATAAATTATGTGACAAACATATCTAGTATTACTATTATTTACTCTAAAGTTCTAAATGAACTTTAAATGGATCAATTATGCTTTTGAGATGCTGTTAGATGTCTACTAATGGAAAAAACTGGAAGGATATTTAAAATCTCTTGGCTGCTTGCCTTTAATGTGCTTGGTCAAAGAACATCATGAAGATTTTGTCTTCAAGTAATCTGGACACAAAGTAACACAAGAAGTAAAACAGGAGGAGAAAACTTAAGGAATCAACTAAGTTAATTAGAAGATATTAAAAGATCTTCTAATCACTTGCAGTTTAAGCCAATGGTTCTATGCTTTTTCTCATTGCCCTTTAGTTTCTTCTGTTGTATTTTTATATTATTATTTCATTATACTGTTTTAATGCTATTATACTGTTATTGTACTGTTTCAGCATTAGTATATTGTTGTTGTATTTTAGCCCTTTTACTGCAAGAAGGCATTGATTCCTGCTGGACGATACTTCCAATATGCTGATCCAATATCCATCTTGTACCAGCATTTGATACCACTGATCATATTAAACAGCTGGAATTTTTTAGGAATTTGGGAATAAGAGGTACTGCTCTGCAGTGGTTGCACTCCCATTTTCAAGACTGACATCAAAAAATGATAGTGGGGAATTTATTTATTTTCTAGGGCTTACATGTCTCTCCAATCCAGCATTGGATTCTTATAAGAATAGCAGGGCAAATCTCTCTATGTAAAAAGCCAGCAAACCTTGCCCTCATGATGTTACCTAGCCAGGCAATGAAACATCTGCAAGAAAACAGTCAAGTTGAGAGAGCACCAAGAATGGAACAGTCCAACCCTGAGGTACAGTATTCTCTTCTATTGAATAAATGAATTGTTCATTGATTTATTCAATATATCCAGCCTTTCCTTTAGAAACTCAAAGTGGCAAACATTGAGCTCCCTCCCCCTATTTGTCCCCATAACAGTAACTCTGTGGATTAAGTGGAGTTGAGAGAAAGTAACTGGATCAAAGTCCCTCAGTGAGTTTCTCACCTTAACTAATAGATTGAGGGTATCAAATGCCATGACGAAATCTAGCATTAACTAGATTTAATAGCATTAACACTGATGGCTGCCAGCAAAGTTCTGATGAAATAAGCCATTGTGGACTTAGTAAAATGACCCACAAAAAACTGCCTGAAATGAATTGAGGAAACAACAACTGAATGGAAAACTGCTGGTAGCCTTCTATCGTTTCACCATAGAGTATTTTAACTTACTGCATCTGTTTATGGTTTGCAAATTGCACAATGGCAGATAGGACAGCACTCCAGAGGGTCAATGTCATTGCCCAGAGGTTGCCCTCGCCCCTCTTTGGAAGAGCTTTATAGCTCCCGTTGCCTTAAGAAAGTTCAAAACATTCTTAAAGATCCATCTCATCCTGGGCACCCTTTTTTGGAACTATTACCATCTGGCAGACAGTACAGGATGATAAAAACAAGGACAAATACGCAGAAAAACAGCTTCTATCCCAGGGCAATAACCATATTGAATTCTACAGTATAGTGCAATATCGGGTTTGCAATTTCAATTATATAGAATGTAAAGGATTTATGTTTGTGTTTTTATTTTTATAGTTATAATGTACACTGAAGACAGCATTTAATTTCATTGTACCATGTGCAATGACAATAAAGTAAAGTAAAGTAAAGTAAAGTAAAGTAAAGTAAAGTAAAGTAAAGTAAAGTAAAGTAAAGTAAAGTAAAGTAAAGTAAAGTAAAGTAAAGTAAAGTAAACTAAACTAAACTAAACTAAACTAAACTAAACGAATTGATGGGATCATTTCATACAAATGCAGAAGAAGTTGAGAGAACAATCTATTCAATAATCTTAGACAAGAAAAGAAAGAAGAGAAGAAGAAAAAAAGCAAACTGCAGTTTAAATAAATTTGGGGGGAGGGGAATGTATTAAAAATATGAAGATAGATAACTTTATTATTTCTAAAACTTACATATATTTGGCTGCTAATTTTATGCACAATAATCCTAGGTGGCTCACAACAAAGCAACAATAAATCAGCACACCATCCATACCAAGAGTATTATGTTTCAGAAAATCTGGAAAAATATATGCGAAAAGAGAAGAATTGATCAGCCTGGAGCCTTTTCAAGTACAGAGAAGTGGAAGGATTTGAATGATACATATTATAGGAAGTTTCTGAAACTCTTATGGCTACCACTGCTTCAGTATCTGCAGAAAACTAAAAAGTGGATGACAAACAGCTCAGAGCAAGAAACCATGCATGTTGAGCCCTGCAAGCCTACAGCATTTTACTGTTAGAGTTAAAAAAAAAGGAAACTTACAAAGGCCTCAGACGGAGGAGAACTTTTGATAGGAATGTTGGCAGAGATGAAGATTCATGGGGACTAGAAGATAGAAGATTCATAGGGACTAGAAAAAAAAAAAGCTGTCTGTAAAACTTGGCTTAAACTAAAATTAAATTTCAGTAAAGCCACTGTTTACTATTTGGGGGCAGGGGGTAGGAGCAAAAGTAAGACTCATTTCAAAAATGAGCCCAACTATACACAAACACATTACTTGCTTACACAGAAAAAAAAAAGTGAGAGAGCCAGTTTGGCCTTTCTAGCCAGTTTGCACACGTCTAAAAAAGCAGGAGATCATGAGTTCTAGTCCCACAGTAGCCATGAAATCCAGCTGGGTAAACTTGGGCCATTCACTCTCTCTCAGCCCAATTCACCCTGTAAGATTGTTGTAGGGAAAACAGGAGAAGGGAGGTGGTTGGGTATGTTCCCCGCCTTGAGTTATTTGTAAAAATAATAAAAGTAAGAAACAAAAGAATAAATAGAAATGGGAATGGAAAGCTCAGCATGTTTTGTTTCTATAACTTGTTTTCTTTCTTTATATAAAAGGAGGAATAGGATGACCAGGATTCATCTAAGGGAAGCCTTGCTTCCTCTCCAAGTACGCATAGATCAGTTTCTCCCTCCCTCTCTCTCTCTCTCTCTCTTTCCCTCCCTCCCTTCCTTTCTTATCTCACATGCAACACAGCAAGTACCTCAGTATTCTTTAACATCTCCTGTCACATCAATTTTGAATGAACTTTTCCACAACTCCTAAGTCTACTCACATACTGTGCTCCACAAAGTTCTACAAAAGCTAAATGTAAGGTTGGTTGTAATCACTGGATTATTTGTATGCCTTTAAAAACAAAAGGGGCCAATTTAAATATTAAAAAGCAAATGCCAGAAATAAAGATGCTTATCAACCATAATGATTTACGTTTGCAGCACCTTGATGCCGAACATTTGCATTTATCTACCTGCAATGCCAGCATGATGTCTTGTTTTGTACTGTGTTCTTGGTACAGCTAGTCAATAAGTCTCCCACCCTATGCACTTAATCTGCTGGCACAGTATGTTTTCAATTGGGCTGTAAATCTTACGATGCACAAAAAGCAAGGACCACAAACCATTTAAACTGCCACACTGAAGACAAAGGGATTAACCCAGCTTAATTGGTTTATAACAACACTGTTAAGTACTTGGGCAGGTTTCCTACTGAATGCTAAGGAAAGGCTGTACATAGATTTGAGACTGTAGTTCAATGACTACTTTGAGCTACCAAGAGTACTACAAAATCCTCTAATTGCTTACAGAGGAATTCTCTATCACAATTTGTGTTGGTGTATTAAGAAGCAAAGAGCTGAATCTTAACAGGAAGAAAGTGTTGCAGAAAAAAATTCCTAGAACAAGACTTGCACATTACAGGTTAGCAGTCTGTATAGCTCCCTTCTGTGTTAACATGGCAGCCAAGAAACCACTGTACATTAAAAAAAAAATTGAAGGATAGAACATCATGTGGCCAGGCTCTTGGTACTGTATGCTCCAGCCATCATGGATATACCTCCTTTCAACTGTACAGAGCAGCAAAAGATTGATAGCAGTGAATAAACTATCACTCAAGGAAAATTATCTACCATTACTGATGATAACCTTGATAAGTTTTCAGGAAGCCTTTATGTTGCCTGGAATAGAGCCTCCCAGCTATTGTTGTAGCCTCAATCTTCTCAAACTACTGAAACAATTCATACAATGGGAATTAGATCTAAATAGGTAGATTATCTATTTTTAAAAAACTTTTTTTTCCTTCCATCCTATTATTAGAAGCATGAACATCTAATAAGGCAGATTCACTGGGAAAAGAGTCACGATTAATGAGCGGAAATCATATTCACATGGCTCCCTTTTTTTATTTACTTAGAAAGGTTTCTTTCTTACCTGTATTCCACAGAGTTTTATCTGATAAAATTTAACAATGGAGTTCATTAGTACAACATGATACACAGATGACCTCCAGTTTTACTATCTTCCAAAAGAAATTATGAGTAATCATGAATAAAAACCAACATACTGTCTCTACAATACTTTGGGTTTAAACTTGGAAACTGAAGCTTTTTTCAGACACAATTCACTACATTATTTTAGGCTGCAATATTATTAGTATTTTGTCTTTTGCCATATTCCTATCTACTGTCAGATATCTGTCAATAAATGTAATAGCTATAAAAAAAGTTCAATATTTTAATTCTGAAAGATTTTGCTCATTGGATATTACAGAAATGTGATTTGAATATGACAGATTATTGTCCTCTATAATTTCTATAATACATAAAATAGTCATTAAGAACCCAACCTAAAATATCTAATTTCAACAAAAGTATGAACATGAACAAGGTATAAAAAGGGCACACATTCTAGTATCTATCTGTACACATATATATATTTCAATGCATTTTAAATTATGTAGCAGTGCCACACTGCTCAATTGTATTAGAACCTTGATACCAATAGATCATTTTAAATAAACTTAAAATACTGTGATGAAAATCATTCTGAGCTATTTATCCTATGCCTGTTTCAATATCAATCATTGTGCCAGACCACAGCATTTTAATGGGTTTATAAAGATTTTTCAAGAAGAATTGTACATATTTAAGAAAATCCATCAGGGCATAATTTTTCCTATTAATCACATTAGGACTAAAAGGAGACACAAGTGAAGGCTTAACAGATATTACTTGCATTAACAGAAATGCAGCATCCAGATCAGTGGTGGGATTCACATTTTTTTATTACCAGTTCTGTGGGTGTGGCTTGGTGGACGTAGCATGGCTTGGTGGGTGTGGCAGGGGAAGGATACTGTAAAATATCCATTCCCTCACACTCCAGGGAAAGGTTACTGCAAAATTCCCATTTCCTCCTGATCATCTGGGACTCGGGAGGCAGAGAATAGATGGGGGTAGGGCCAGTAGAGGTGATATTTACCAGTTCTCCAAACTACTCAAAATTCCTGCTACGGGTTCTCCAGAACTGGTCAGAACCTGTTGACACCACCTCTGATCCAGATCATTGGAATATTGTGTTCAGTTTTAGGCAAAGAGGACTGTTGGAGACACTGGACAAGACAGTGGGAAGGATCAAATGGGGAATTAATCTGGAACCCCTACATGGCACAAGAGGGTAAAGTCTAATACCCCTTAAATGCCATTGAAATTTATCTAATCTTACCCAGATACAAACTATCAGTCTAAGAAGATTTCTGTGCATAGGCTTGAGCAATAAAACAGCTAATTGGACTCTTCATATGTGTGGATCTGATTGTTTGTGTCTGACAGGGATAAAGAGAAGTTGAAGCATTCTTAGAGCAGAGCTATCAAAATGATATAGAGGAAGGAAACCAAGTCCTATGAGAAGCAGTTGAAGTAGTAATAGCAATAGCACTTAGACTTATATACTGCCTCATAGAGCTTTACAGCCCTCTCTAACCAGTTTACAGTGTCAGCATATTGCCACCAACAATCTGGGTCCTTGTTTTACCAACCTCAGAAGGATGGAAGGCTGAGTTGACCTTGAGCACATTAAGATCGAAACTCCTGGCTGTGGACAGAGTTAGCCTGCAATATTGCATTCTAACTACTGCGCCACCGTGGCTCCTAAAGTAATACTGCCACATCTCCCCATCTAGTCTATTTTTAGCTCATTTAGGAGATTTCTCAATTTATCACATTACTGCACAGTTATGTTGTTTCTAGGATTTGAATCAAGGAGCCAAGAAGTACAGTGAAAAGTTCTAAAGTCACTTCTTCCAGCTGTTTCAGTATCCTGGGTATTAAGTCTTCTGGACTGAAAATTTGAATTACGGCTTCTCCCAAATAATCAAAACTGGATGGCTCTTAAGTTTACTCAATCCTTGCTTAAAATAATACTGGCACATCTCCCCATCTAGTCTATTTTTGGTTTATTAAGGAAATTTCTCAACTGATCAAATTAGTGCACGATTATGTTGTTTCTTGGATGTGAATCATGATGATAGAATATGCATATGCACCTGTATTCTAGCCACAATAATGGAAAAATGATGAAATGTAATATCACAATGCAAATCCCACCCTTCTGTACCCAGATGTTAGTATATAAGGAGTAGAATTGCATCAAGGCATCATGTTGCACCTTTTGCTACTTAACTCCCCTCCCCACCTGCCCTCCGACAGACACCTAAGAGATTTTATATGAGTAAATAGATAGAATCTAGGAGCTTGGCAAATGCAGAAGTAAAAGAGCAACCTATCCTAAAGCAGAAAAGGTCAGGACTGGCATATTGAAAAATGAAAGCAGCAAGCTTTATGCATTCTGAATGTGCATCAGTATACCACATGTATGTCTTACTTGACAGGAAGCAGACAACAGCAGAACAGCATTCAAGAGAGTCTCTAGATTAGTAATCTTAGCTTGTATGGAATAATGTGAACATTCTGGGGATAAATTAGGTTTTTGCTGAATTTGTATCATACAGACCAATATATACCAAAACTGACTAGGACTGTTCTTTTTAAATAGCAGGGAATGCTGCATATAGTTCAAACACTTCTAAACTTGTAACTTTATCTATACTTTTCTTATCATACTATGAAAACAGTATGTGAAAGCCTTGACTAACCAAAACTATGAGAGATGGTAGGGGGTCAATATTTATGGGCTCATCTGGTGATAGCTGTGGTATATGAAAAACTGAGACACGGAATGCACTGTAATATCATGGTTGCCCTGTGGTAAGATAGGCAGCCAATAATTTTTTTTTCTTTTTCATAATACAAATAGGAATAGCAATAGTACTTAGACTTATATGCTGCTTCATAGTGCTTTACAGCCCCCTCTAAGTAGTTTACAGAATCAGCATATTGCCCCCAACAATCTAGTCCTCATTTTAACAATTTCAGAAGAATGGAAAGCTGAGGTAACCTTGAGCCGATGAGAATCAAACTACTAATAGTCAGCAGAATTAGCCTGCAATATTGCACTGCGCCACTACGACTCATTAAAGTAAAGATCATGAAATGAAATTAAAGAATGAAAAACAGAATGTGTATCTGTGAAACTAAGAAAGAGGAAATACCTAATTGATGCAAATGAAACTGCTCCTACCCTGTGGAATAGAATGGAATGGAATTGAGGAATGCATGCCGAGAAAGTTTAATTATGTAAGAATGGACTAAAACGTACATAATAAGATATTAAATAGTATCATCTACTTATAGACGTGTATAAAAGCAGAAACATAGAGGTTGGGGACAGCCAGACATTATATTTTCATGAATGTGAAAATGACAAAACCAGATATGAATTCTGAAAAAAATCAGTGCAACATTCTGCATGTACGTTAACTAGCAGAAAACAGTATCCTGCTAAGAGACTTGAATAAATGGATTGGAATGAGATGAGAGAGTACAGAATATTTTTGGTTCATTATGAATGAGAGAGTTATGAAAAATGTAAGAATGACAAGGTATCCTAGTTGTGGGCAGAAGTGGATTTTGGAAAAATGGATGTGGACAAAAAGGAAGGAAATGCAATAAAAAAAGACTGAAAGTAGAACGGCTGTAGAAAAGTACTATATAAGTAGAATAAAAATGTATTAGAATTTAGATTAATCTCCCAACAGATTGACTGGAAAAAGATCTAAGGAAATATGATGTGGAAGCTGCCTGCAACAAACTGAAAAGAACCATATCACAGAATACCAAAAGAGGAGGAGGAGTTATGCCAAAAGGAAGTAGGAATGGTGATGCTTGGTGAATGATGAAATAAAAGAAGCTAAGGATGAGGATAAATGAATATCAAAGTATGATTGCTAATACATACCAAAAAGATATGTATTTATTTTAAAGGTTTATACTTGTCTATCTTAGAACTAAACAATGGGCAACTCACAATTATATAAAACCAAACATCATACTAAAAATAAAAGCAAAAATAAAAGACTAAAAATAAAAGCAAATAAACCTGTACAACAACCAAACTTCCCTGATGCCGCCAAAACAGTCATTCAATTCCAACTTCACTCTATCCCAGTCCTTGAGGAAAGAGACAGATTTTACAGCATTCCAGCATAAATGGGTAGGAGGGTCTCTCTCTCTCTCTCTTTCTCTCTCTCTCTCTCCGTCCCTCCCAAATTACGGTCAAAATTATTAATATTAAAAGTTGCAAATAAAAGATAAAAATTGTTTTGAAAATGGGTGAAGAAGTTTAAAGTATGGCTTCCAGGATATGCATGGAATGAAAAATAAAAATGATGAAAAGATTTGAGATCAAAGTAAAGTAACATAAAGCTGAGAGGAGTATTTAGAGATTTTTATAGGAATAATGGTGACACGAGAGTGAAATTGAAAGAAACACTTTTGCCATGAATGTACATGTACTGTACTTTTCTATGCAGATGTGAATGACTGAGAACCTAAATAATTTGCAAGGAATTACATAATGCAATAAGGGCTATAGGTCTGAAAATTAATGTGTCAAAGATCAAAGTAGCTGTGTTTGGTAGTAAGAATGGAGAGAACGACAATAAGTAATGCATGGCAAAAAAGAAAAAGAAAAGATAAAGATGAATTTGTGTGCCTTTCTAAAATGTTTGTTAAAAATATAAAAACAGAAAAACTGTAAACCTGAAAAAGATGGTAGAAAGGTATGAATAGAGTATGGACTTTTGCAAAGAATGAATGTTAGTCATAATAAGTGAAAACAGCAATGCAAATGGGTGCAAAATAGGAGCTTCTGCCTATTATGTTACATGATAGTGACAGCTGATATAACATCATAAAAGTAAGTTGAATACAATAAGAATTGGGTACTTGAGCAGGAGATAATAAAACAAGAAGACATGGGGTTAAGAATGAATATGTATTGAATGACTATATACTGAATAGAAAATTGCATGACCAGTATGAAAAACCTTTATGGCAGTGGTAAGCAACACGGAAGGAATAAATAGAGATTGGAATGAAAGCAATTATATGAAGAAGAAAGGAAGGAATTGAGAGGAAGGGGAAGACCAAAAATGAGTTTTGATGGAGCTGAAGAAATCCTTATAAAATGTAGAAAGGTGGGAAGTTTAAAGAATAAAAGAAAATGTATAGAGAGAGACACATCAGATTGTTTAACTGATCTCATCCTTGAATTTACTTTGTTACTATTGTTTATTCCATTCTGTGCTTGAAAAAAAGTTGCTTATTCCAAAAACTTAATAGTGTAATGGGTTTACGAGTAGCACACTAACAAACTTGTTAGTGACCAAAATTTAAAGAAAGATCAATAAGGCTAGTTTCATTATCATACCATGTTGTTTGTAATTGAATGAAAAATTTATTTCATAAAGCATGCAAGTTTTAACATAAAATTGAAGCTCACAAAATTCAACCTTATTTAAATAAGAATGGTATATTTAGTCCTAATATTATGAAAATTCATAATATTCATTATGCTATACCTGGTTTTTTCATATTCAGATCAATGCAGTAGTTTGAGTATAAATCTTTTCAGCGCATATATTTTATTATTAAATCAGTACTAGCTACATGTTTCTTGGAAACAAAAGTTAAAAACTGTAATTATTAACTTCAAAGATATTAATGATTTGGGGCTAGAATGTTTCAAAATCATTTTCAAATATTCCATGACAATCAGGTGACTAAAACATTGGATTTTTCAAATAGTGGAATTATCCTACCTTTTTTTTAATGCCTTAGCAACCTATTCAGTCGTTTCTTTCTTACAAGTGAGACATTTTAATACCTCTGATTTTCCATTTGAAGTATTACATTTTGAATGCAGACTATGGTAGCTGAACTTTAGTTCAGTAACTGAAATAATGATGATTTTTTTTAAAAAAAATCAATGTTAACTAGCTTGTGTAGAGCCAATATACATTTAACTTTATACTTGTAAATTTATCCTGAAACTTATATATGGGGCTGAAAACCTGAATAAATGATATTTTTATAAACATTGTACAGTACTTACTTTAGAACATAAAACTAGTTTCTTAATTGCTAGTAAGTCTTATCACATCTGCTTTAATTAGGTTCCAAACAAAAAAGAACTATTGAAAAATCTCATGCAAAGAAGGAAAAATAGAACTATCTAAATACATTTTACTTACTTCTGTAGCAAATTGCTGCAGTCCGCCAATATTAATTGGTCCATCCTCAGTGCCATATAAATTGCATCCTCCCACACAAAGATCAGAAGTTGGACACACCATCCCACATGATAGTCCAAGTGGATTGTCAGAAAAGATCATTTTGGCAGCTCCATAGTAATTCTGCAGAAACAAGGGGGGAGAAGGGAACCATTGCAATCTCATATTAGAGAAAATATAGAATGTTAGACAAGCTGCTTGCATTATTTTATCTGTATAACAGGTGCTGTCTTATCCATAATTATTTTTACAATAATATATTATTTCATACAAAAAAACACATTACCTATCCTTACAGATTTTTAAATCCGCTTTCAATCATGTCATCTTTTAAAGACTGAAATTTTCTTATTAGCTGAAATGGATTTTATGCTTCTTTTAAAAAATCCATTTTATGCTGGATTTTTGCTATCTATTCATAGCAAAATTATCTCTATGTAGAAATAACACTGAATCTGTGAAACTATCTAAAATGGCACCCTACAATCCTAAATCAATTAGCTAGATAAAATTGCAAGATAATACAGTTTTGCTCATAACGTTAATCTCATCTGAAAGATCTATCAAGACACTTCCTCTCATTATTACTGATCACATATCCGTAAGCCTCACTACTGACCTTTGGCAAAGTAGACTTATTAATGTATAAAACAGACACATAATGTTGGTACATTACCAAAGATTCAGTCAGATTAGCTGTTGAAGAGACTAAGGGCAGCTTCATGCTGGTTTGCCTTACACCAAACACCTCACCATCTAATAAGTGTTGTATTTTCTTTTGCATCAACAACTGAGTGTTGTTATCTTCCAACATATTATTTACAATATCTGAAAAGATATCGTGAAGAATTCCACTCACAACCCCCCCCCCCGAAATCTACAGTCTGAAATGAAAGACATGCCAAATATTGCTCTTATTAGAGCAGTCTTTTCTACAGTATATTGGACTGATATGAAACTTGAGAAATTATTTAAGAAACAGAGAGTAAGTTTTGTGTGGTGGTTAAGGTGCTAGCCTAGAAACCAGGAGACTGTAAATTGTAGTCCCGCCTTAGGTGTGAAAGCCCCTGACTTTCTCTCAGGCCAGCTCACCTCACTGGTCTGTTGTGGGGAAAAAAGAGGAGGAGAACTATTATGTATGCTCGCTGCTCCTGCCTTTATTACTTATAAAAGTAATAAAGGCAGGATAGAAGTTGGAGAAGCATGAAGTCAATTAATTTCCATTCATTCATCAAACTTTCTCCCTTCTTTGGGTTTTTATTTTTCTGTTTGTGGCTGATTTTTATAGGAGAAGCAACTTAATACATTGGGCAAGACAACTAGACATATGAATTAAAAAATGTAAGAGGAAAAATGTAAGAGGAAAATTGAAGAGCTATGTCAAATGCTTAGCGTACCCATCTATTTCTGCAGCCTCCATTCTTCATGGCTTAAGAGACCTTCTGACAATAGTTTGGGTTTGGTTGACTATTAGATGCTACATACACTATAGTTTACAAAACTCTAATCAAGCATGAGGGCTAAAGGCTTCCATTTTCTACCTGAATCTGCCATTTTCCTTACAATCATTAAGCTCTGTTAAAAAAATAATAAGGCTCTTGTCCTTTAGGCAATCACAATTTTAACAGCAAAATATTAAATAATAATCATTGCTTCTTACACTTTCATTCAATCCCCAAACACTTGCTTAAATGTTTATTTCACTTTGACAAGTGTCCCAAATATGTTTTTTCAAAAGTCAACTGGATTTTGTTTTTCCTTGAAGACGTTTCACTTCTCATCCAAGTAGCCTCTTCATTTCTGAAGTAGTTAGAACTGAAGAAGCTTCAGTTCTAACTACTTCGTGAAACATCGTGAAGGAAAAACAAAGTTCAGTTGCCTTTTGGAAAAAGCACCTTCAGGACAGCCATGACCTGGATGACTGAGAATCTCTATAGACTTCGACAAGTGGTAGCAGTAGCCTTGTAGGAGATGACCAGGCTGAGTCCAAGGGAGGGGTCAAATACATTGTAAGCCAAGAGTCTCTGTGCACCTGCAAGAAATCTAATTCCAGCCCACATTGAATGCCTCTTTTATCTCTCGCTCATTTTCCTTAATAAACAGACAGTTGGCCAGATTCTTGTAGAGGCCTTAAGCTTTCAATAAATCTTTATACTCATTTGAACTGCCTGAACCTCCTGATTTCCCCAGTGCTTGACAGGCCCTAGATCAGTGATGATGAACCCTTTTGCCATTGTGTGCCAGGAGCAGGGGGGAGCACGGGGGGAGCGCACATGCGTGCTTTCGGGAGTTGGCAAACAGGCCATATTTGCCATCCCCAGGTTCCTAGAAAGGTTCTGGAGCCTGGGGAGAGCAAAAAAAGAGGCCTACCGGAAGTTGACAAATGGGCTATTTCTGGCCTCCAGAGGGACTCTGAGTGGGGTGGGGAAGGCCTTTTTTGTCTTCCCCAGGCTCCTAGAAAGGGTCTGGAGCCTGGGGAGAGAGAAAAATGGGCCTTCCCCACCCACCCGCCCCCGAGGCCCTCTGGAGGCAGGAAACAGCCTGTTTCCCTACTTCTGGTGGGCCCAGAAGGCCCGAAAATCAGCTGGCTGGCATGAGCGCTGGAGCTGAGCTCACATGCTCATCGATATGGCTATGCGTTCCACCTGTGGCATCCGTGCCATAGGTTCACCATCACAGCCCTAGATCCTTTCTTCAGTTTTTCCCTCCTATAGCAGTTTCAACAGGAAGATCCTGGCTTCAGTCAGAAGTTTAATCAGATTAAAAGCCAGAAGAGTCTGGTTTAAAAATCACTAACAAGACAAGAAAACAAACCAGGCTGAAAAATACGAAAAACAGTCTTGCTATCATAGAAAGTACCAGATAAATTAGAAGTGGAAACTTGCATGAAAACATATGAAATAACAAATCTTGTAATACATGCTGTATGACTGGTGCAATGAATGAGTATCATATGTTTGAGGAAAACATTTTGAGTTCAGTAAGAAATCAATATTCCAAATTTATGGAAGAAAATAACTAGTTATCTATGATTATTTGAAGCAGCTGTACTCACAGCTGGTCAACTACTGGAGAAAAAGAAAGAGCCAGAAATACACATGCAGTCTTCTCCATTTTTATACTTCATGGATACTATGAAGTATGAATACATTCTATTCAATTGTCCACTCTCTCTTATGACAAATAGAAAATTGGAAGAAATTATTAAGCAGCTTTGACAAAATATTTGTTGAAAAGATTAATTTTAAAATATGTGAAGCAATAAGTTGCTTTGAAAGCTTCGGGCACAATGATAAAAAAAGGAAACAGATGGAGAGTGGGCTGGTCTTGTTCCATCGTTCTTGCAAACTGCCTTACATTAACATTCCTAGCTAATCTAGATTGTAACCATCAAGTTACATATTGTCATTTTAAAGGAAGCAATGCATGAAGATATAATTCAATTCATTTGTCAGAATGTTAGAGCCTTTTAGTACATGATGGAAGTTGAAATATCAAACCAGATGTCTTTTACACTAAAGCTGAAATTTAAAAAGGTATTTATTTATAAATGCCAAATCAGCAGATGCAAATGTGGAGTAATTTTAATGCATTGATAGAATACTCTCTGCAACCTATTCAACAGGTGCTTATTTTTTTCCTGTTAAAACCAATTAATTATATAACAGTTAAAAGACAAATTTTCACGTACTAATTTACTTGTGTGGCATCTTCATTAGAATTCTTCCATTATGTAAATTCAAATGTTGAATGTTTTCCTCTGTTACTGGGTTATTATTGTGATTAAATTTATGCCAAGATGCATTATTCATTGCATTTAAACCTATTATGTACAGTTTACGTGGACTATATAACCACTGGGAAGTATGCATCATGAGCTACCATTTTATTAAAAAATAATACAGCAAACAAATTAAAAAAGAATACAGCAAGTGAATTCTGAACTGCATTGTGACTGGTACATTTTAGCACTTTTAAATTATCTCAAAGATCACGAAAACAATGAAAGATATTAATATTAATTAAATGGCAAAATCTAAACAACAGTATAAGAACTAACCAGTTGTATTTATGCCTGTGAACCAAATCTTCTTTGGGGTTTTGTGTGTGGTTTGTTTTGGGTTTTGTTTTTGTTTTTTTGTTGTTGTTTTTTTTTGCTAGCTTGTGTGAAATAATAGAAGAATAACTTTTTTACAAGAACTGAAATTCATTACAACCATATCTGTCATGCACTTCCTTATTGTCTTATGCAACTGCACATCTAAGCATATAAATAGGACTAATGAGACCAACAATTGAATGGGATTCGCCCGCTCCATTCATCCCACAGAAAGGCACCTGCTATGGACCTGCTAAAGAATTCTGGTGGCTGGGATCAAGGACAAAAGCCTTTTCCTCTGTGGCCCCCGTCCTATGGAACACTCTACCACTGGAAGCTTTTGGCCTTCTGGAAAAATATCAAAACCTGGCTATGCCAGTTGGCCCAGGGCCCTGCCAGAGGCACCCACCAATAGAGATGATTGATGAAGTAAGAAGATCTCATCCCAGTGCCATCCATTTTTATATAGGGTTTTTTTAAATGAGTTGTTTTTATGGTATATTTATCTTTTTTACTTTTTTGTGAGTCACCCAGAGTCTCCTTGCCAGGGAGATAAGCAACTGGTTCTGGGGATGTGGCATGGTGGGCACAGTGTGACTTGGTGGGCGTGGCTTGTTGGGCGTGGCAGGGGAAGGATACTGCAAAATCTCCATTCCCACCCCACTCTGGGGCCAGCCACAGGTGGCATTTGCTGATTCTCCGAACTGCTCAAAATTTCCACTACCGGTTCTCCAGAACTGCTGAAAATCACCCCTGGATGAGCAGCATATAAATTTAATGAGTAAATAAATATGCATACGTTAAGACAGAAAGAGAATGCCAGTAGTGTTAATGTCCTTGCTTAAAAGAGAGGAGACCCAGATTCTAGTCCTTCCCTAGGCTTAAAGTTGAATCAGTTTGGGCTACTCATTCTATCTGAGCTCTAAAGTGGAAAGTTGAAAAGCATCTATTTACTCCATTGTACAAGAGGAGATGAAGCGACAACCAGCTTCCTCCCCAGCCACTCTTTTCTTCCTCAATTTTAATTCCCTTTGCTTTGCTTCCTGTTAACGACTATGAAATTCTGAACTCTTGTGAAAGTCCAAGCGAGACATATTCTTATTTATTAGGAATTCAGTCAGCTGGCTTAGTGCAAGCACCACAGCACTCTCAATACGGGCCAGGTCCTCCTAAGAAGATTTAACTGAAGTAAGCAGCAGGATTCCAAGCCTGTGCCTGCAAGATAGGACCAAAAATGAATTAACAATTATTCAAACAGGTCCACTTCTTACCATTATTCATGAATGAAAAGAGCCTTAGATATTAGAATGCTTTGTAAATGTTTTTAATTTAACAGATGCCTGTTCATGCTTTGTTTACAAAATGCCGTCTGTTGGGCAATTCCACAGCAAAACATGCATCTAAGTGGACAGGATGTTTCGCGCTTCCCTTTATCAAAATGTCAATAAGTACTGCATTGGTAACCAAAAGAATAGAAGCCAGTCTTAAACAGACATCAATAATTGGTAGCAGACAGAGGCAGATCTTTGCATGTATCACTTGGAAGCATTACATAATATGCATGTAAATGAGAATGTTTTTACTTGGAAAAACCTATTAAAAGATGTTGGATCAATAACTGTTAGACCAGAAGAAATTACATTTTCTATCAGGAAATGCTCCTACCATTTAGATTTTCCTCTGGTTCCGGCACATATTATGTATGCACTCAGCAGAGATTTTCTGATCAGGAGGTTGTTGTTTTTTTTCAAATACATAATGCAATCTCCAATCCCAATATAATGCTTTCTAGACTTCATTACTAAAGTTGTGTTCTACATTAGGATAGAAGGAATGCCTATCATTATCCATCAATGAGCCCAAAGCAGTCTTTCCATAAAATAAATCCATCTAATTTTAATGAAATTTTCCTTCTAGGACAGTATACATGAACACAGTAAGAGAAGGAGCTGGAAATAAAAGTCTTCAAAATAGTCCCCAATTCTATTCTCCATCCCTACTTTCTACTGCAAACAAAGGACCATATTTTTATCCCTTCCTCACACATGCTTGCTAGTATATTGGTTTAATCCAGGAAAAATGAAGGATTTAATCCACACAAAGATCAAAGATTTAATCACAAAAAAGCTCAAAATCATTGTCCTGGCAAAGTCTTCTCTCTAAGAAGGTCCAGACAACACTGAATAAAGTGTGCTGATATTAAGCAGCTTCCTATTTTGGAACATCCAGTTGTTGTTGTTTTTCCCACATTATCATTTCTAGACTTTGAAGGAGACTTTATTAAACCACATGGTTCATAAAACTATAAACTGACTTAACAAATAGCAGACTGATTTCTACAGGTTGTTATTAAAGAGGGAAGAATAGTGAATGATATCCAAACCTAAGATTATGTTCTACTCATTGACAAGTCAATATATATGGGAATGGGAGGCACCGTGCTGCGGTGATTCTCCTTCTATCTCTCTGACCGGTCGCAGTCCATGTTGGCAGGGGGGCAGAGGTCGACCTTGAGGCACCTCGTTTTTGGGATGCCACAAGAGTTGGTCCTCTCGCCACTCCTGTTCAACGTTTATGTGAAGCCGCTGGGGGAGATCATCCGTGGTTTTGGGTGCGTTGCCAACTGTACACTGATGACACTCAGTTGTACATCTCCACCCCTGGCCACCCCAATGATGCCCTCGAAGTGATATCCCAGGGCCTTGAAGCCATGCGGGTCTGGATGGGGAGGAACAGGCTTCGACTCAACCTGAGCCTGAGTAGCGTAGGGGAGTAATGCCTCCTACAAAGGCAGCATTTAAGATCCAGCTGCTGCAATTACTTGCGAGTTCAATCCTAGGCAGGCTCAAGGTCGACTCAGCCTTCCATCCTTTATAAGGTGGGTAAATTGAGGACCCAGTTTGTTGGGGGCAATAAGCTGACTTTGTATAAATATAAATATACAAAAGTATGAAGGCTATTGCTTAACGCACTGTAAGCCGCCCTGAGTCTCCGGAGAAGGGCGGCATATAAATCAAATTAAAAAAAAAAAAACCCTTACAAGACCGAGTGGCTGTGGATGCCAGCGTCCCGGTATAGCCAGCTGGTAGCATCGCTGGCTATTGGGGGAGAGTTACTGACCCCCACGGACGGGGTTCGCAACTTGGGTGTCCTCCTGGATTCACGGCTGTCCTTGGAAGGGCATATGACGGCCATGGCCAGGGGAGCCTTCTATCAGGTCCGCCTGATACACCAGTTGTGCCCCTTTCTGGATCGGGATTCCTTATGCACAGTCAGCCATGCTCTCGTCATGTCTCGCCTGGACTATTGTAATACTCTCTACATGGGGCTCCCCTTGAGGTGCACCCGGAGGCTCCAATTGGTCCAGAATGCAGCTGTGCGGGTGATTATGGGAGCGACAGGGCGCTCCCACGTAACACCTCTCCTGCACGAGTTGCAATGGCTCCCAGTGGTCTTCCAGGTGCGCTTCAAGGTATTGGTTCTCACCTTTAAAACGCTCCATGGCATAGGGCCGGGTTACTTGCAAGACCACCTGCTGCTACCGATAACCTCCCACTGGCAATACACTCGCACAGAGAGGGCCTCCTCAGAGTGCCGTTGGCCAAGCAATGTTGGCTGGCAGCCCCCAGGAGGGGAGCCTTCTTTGTGGGGGCACCTGACCTGTGGAATGAGCTACCTCCTGGAATACGACTGATCCCGGACCTCCGCGCTTTCCGAAAGGCCTTGAAGACTCACTTGTTTCAACAAGCCGGCCTAGCTTGAATGGTTTTAATTGGGATTTCAAATTTTTGATTTTACTGATTTTGGGTTTTAAATTGGGAATTTTTCGATTTTGTAGACCTGGGATTTTAAATTGGTAATGCCAATGATTTAATTTATTTTAGTTTTTCTTAACTTTTGTACTATATATGTTTTAAGTTTGGCCTGAGTTCCCCTGGGGAGAAGGGCGGTATATAAGTTAAAATAATAAAATAAAAAAAATAAATAAAATTTGGATTCCGCTTGATGAAAAGTATCCACAAAACAGACCTAAAATAAGACAGATCAATGACATCAGCAAGCATTGCAGGCCCAATTGGCAAAAGAAAGCTCAGGACCTTATTGGCTGAAAACATGCAGAAGAGGCCTTTACCCTGTGGTGGATAGACAATGGCTAAGATGATGATCGTCATCATGATCATGATATACAATTAATTTTAAATTCATAAAGAACCTCGGCTAGTTTCTAACCACTAAACTGTGATCCCAGATATAAACATCAAAGTAAACTATCTCTGTCTTATTTACCATTTAAAGAAAGAAGCAATGAACTATGCTAGCTTCAATTACAGTTTAATAAACTAGAATGTGTGGCTCGTTGTTTGCAAAGATGGCTTAATATTGATAGGCACAATATTCAAACACAAATGACGCTGTATTCAGTGCAGCTTTCTTTGAAGTTGGAAGGCAAGACTATGGGCTGGCGCTACAATATCATATATCTTATTCCAGAACAGGGATGGAAAACACTGGTGTTTTGGCTTCTATAACTTTCAAATTTGCAGAAGCACAAATTTGGTCTGTTACAGTAATATGTCTCTTTTTAAAAACATCTGACAAAGTCTGCATAATGTGTTGGGAATAAAAAAAGAAACAATGCATTTTACCTATATTTGCATTTAACGTCAAGTACACTTTATATGTACTTGAATTATATATACATGCTTTCCAATGCATTTTAATCATGCAGCTAGATTGAATTGGACCAATATTTTAAAGTGCAAACCAAATTATTTCTCCACCATTATTACTAAAAACCTCCACTGCATTTAGCTTGCAGATAACTAGATATGGGATCACTGCAGGCAGGGCAGATCACTTCAGTACTGCTGACAAGAAAACTACATGGAAATGGCTATCGGAAGGCTAGAGCAAGGGGCCAAAGACCAGACCAGACTGCTATAATAATAATGTACAAGTGCCAATCATTTCTGTGATTTTAGCCCCTTAGGACCTAAAGATCTGAAAAAGACATATAGGATTTGAATTTGGGGACTGACATTCATGGAAGCTGAATCCAGTTTTCAGTAGCCATTTTCTTCATTAAAGCTTTTGCTAGTACCTTATCAGAGCTTTACTATATTCTTGAATCTCTTCCCTGACAGCATTTTAGTTCCATTACTGGCCTGTATAAAGCCTGACATGTTGAAATGTTTGGACAGATTCTGGTGTCAGATAATGAGCCTAGACCAGAAAGCACTCTTCTAGTGACCATAGAACAATGCTAAGCACTCACAAGTAGATTTGGAGGAGATGAGACCTAAGCGTCAAGGAAAGTTGTTTTAGAATGGGAGAGCCTGAACCAAAATACAATTCAATAAAATACAACAGCCTAAATTGAATATTTTAAGTATACAAGAATTTAGGGCAGGAATAAGATACATTAAATTAGACATACTTTAAGAAATGAGATTATGCTGCTTAATAATTATATTGAAGACTATAGTATACCGATAAAACTAATACAATCCACATGGTATAGAAAAATATTTTAAAACATAAAAATGTAAAAAGTGCAGGGGAAAAAAAGGAAAAGGGGGTGGGAACAGAAAGGAAAAAAAGAAGTGTTTTGTTTTCTTGGTCTCAAGAATAGTTAAAGATGGACAATGTGCTAGAATAATAAAGAAATTGATCATAGTGAAGAAAGACTTATACCAGATCATGAACTATAAGGTTATTTCTGTGACAATAAATATAAGATATTTAAAGCTATGGTTTTCGAGTGATAACATAAACTTGTGCTGTTCTGTCCCCCGTCCTCACACAGACAAATGCAATATCAAACATGCCTGCCAATAATTTATACAATAAATTCCTGGCAGACGAGAGTTCTGGCAGCTAACTGTAAAATGCCTGCCAAGTCCAATTAGTACTCCCAAAAAGCAGGAGAGGCCTTATCTGCAGTCCGTTTCCAGAACAACAAATTATCCACAAG
This sequence comes from Masticophis lateralis, assembly GCA_030761175.1. NCBI lineage: Eukaryota > Metazoa > Chordata > Lepidosauria > Squamata > Colubridae > Masticophis > Masticophis lateralis. The sequence continues at coordinate 130,477,773 of JAUDYJ010000003.1, forward strand.
AGTTTAATCCAAAATATATCTGAGCCAAAGTGCAGGATTCACGATGTGACTCTTCAGAGTTTAAACTTTTGTCCGTCACAAAGCCGGCCGAGCAATCACCCCCCTTTTATCCCTTGTGAGGCGTGGCTCAGTGACTCAGCTCAATCCCTGGCCCTTCCATGTCTCTTCCTTTGCTGCACATGCTTCTCCCTCCGATGCTGCCTGGAATCAAGCCACGATTCATCATTATCATTCTCTATCAATGGGTGCTCCGAAATGCCTTCCTCCTGGCCTTCAGATGGATCCTGAGGCATTGCCAGAGAGGAAGGTCCTGGAGAGAGAGGCCTTGTCAGTTCCTCCCCCTCACCTTCTGAGTCCTCTTCCTCCATGAGGACAGGCTCAGGAGTCGGAGTCACAACATGTACAAGCTGGATGATGAGAAAGAACGAGCAACAAAAGACAGATACTGTTGAAGTATGGATGATGGTAGTAGTAGTAGTAGTAGTAGTAGTAGTAGTAGTAGTAGTAGTAGTAGTAGTGCATCAAATAAAAACTACTAGAAGATGCCACCAATAGCCTCCCACCGACCAACACGCTCCCACACCTCCTCAGGGTGCCATTGGTCAAACAGTGTTGACTGGCGACCCCTGGGAGAGAGCCTTCTCGATGGGGGCACCCACCCTCTGGAATGAACTGCCCCCAGGGATGCGTATGATTCCCGACCTGCGCACCTTCCGCCATGCCCTTAAGACACTCCTCTTCCAACAAGCTGGCCTGGCCTAATAAGGATTTGAAATGGGTATTTTAAATTTGGTGAGTTTTAAATCTGGGGGCCAAATTGTTTAATTCGTTTTTAAAGTGTTTTAAATTTTGTATTATGTGTCATTTTTATCTTGGCTGTACACCACCCTGAGTCCTTCGGGAGAAGGGTGGTATAAAAATTCTAATAATAATAATAATGATGATGATGATGATGATGATGATGATGATGATGATGTAATGGATAGAGTGGATGGATGGATGGACTAAAAAGAAATGCAAGGTTATACTTGGAACAAGTCCAACAAGTCCATGGTTAGGGACAACTTGAGGTGACAAGCATTTGTCTTTGAGGATGCCAGGAGACTGCATTAACTTAACTAATTAATTAACTAATCACACTTAGGAAGATGATGAATGCCTTATGAGCCATGGTGCTGCAATGTTTAGAATCCAGTACTGCAGGCTACTTCTGCTGACTGCCAGCTGCCAGCAATTTGGCAGTTCGAATGTCACCAGCTCAAGATTGATTCAGCCTTCCATCCTTCTGAGGTTGGTAAAATGAGGACGCAGATTGTTGGGGGCAATACGCTGATTCTGTAAACCGCTTAAGGAGGGCCATAAAGCACTGTGAAGCAGTGTATAAGTCTAAATGCTATTGCTATTGCTATTCAATTTAAAAATAATGAGTTCTTAAACCTTACTTTAGATAGCATGCTGCTAGTCGTGTGCTTCCTGACAATAGAGGAAGAGGTAGAACAAATGAACGGAGACTATGACAGGCTATCAATATGTATTTTATTTTAGCCATTGATCTTTACATCACATCATTTGACTTGCGTCATCAAAACAGTGCTATAGTTTTACACAGCTAAAGAAAAAGAACCGTATGCTGGTTTTTGTAATGTCATTTAGTCTTTGTCATCTAGAATGCGAGATATTCTTTCATTGAAGCAGTGTCATAGAGACAGTCTATTCTACATAATTACACTATGGCAACCGAAACCAGCTGTCAGCCATCCTAGTACATTAAGTACTGATAGACATCTTAAGAAAAGTCAGTATTTCAAATACATTAACAACATCCTTACTTTTCTCTTGAATGCATTTGTACTTAGTGACCTGGAAAAAGATCAAGATGAGCAGGGGAAAGAAAAAAACCTTAATAAAACTCAACTTTAAAAAAAAAAAAAATCCCATGCCTCAGAAATCTGACTAGAAAGGTTAATTAAAATGCATATTTCTATGTAATTATAACTCAGTGCATAGGAGCTGTAAGTTTTTTTCTTAAAAAAAAATCAGTTCTTCGTGATAATGATTCCATGTATCATTTTGCTTCTGAACTCTGGCAGGTGATTTTTGGCAACAATTTTTAGTGGCATGTAGGTGACATCTACCCTGCCTCTAAAATTAAAGACATTTTCTTGAAGCCCCACTTATTAAAATTAAATGTAGCAGTTTTAAATGGCATGCATGAGCGCGCATGGCTTGTGCAAATGAGTACAGACTTTCACACACAGTCTCCAATTTGCATGCACAATTTGAGCTGTCATTTTGAGAACAGGCCCTCTTGTGTCTAACGTCTATGTTTCATTACATTTTAAATCTTAAATGATAGAATTAAACACAAAACAGAGGGAAGGGGAAGAGAGAAGGAAGCGGCGTAATAAATAAAAAGAGAGACAAAGAGAGCATGAAAGACGGGAATGAAATGAAAAGTTAGCATTAACCGGGAGCCATAATAGCATTTTCCAACCTGATGCCCCAGATTTATTTGGGACTACAAGTCCCACCTTCCTCAGCCACAAAGTCAAGTTATCTGCCACAGTTAACCACTGATGGGAACTGAAATCTGAGAGATTCTGAAATGGGAATCAAATAAATAACAGTGGTGGATAGGTGAAGGAAACAGACAATAATGAAATTTGCAGTAAGTGAAAGAAAAAATATATAAAGAAAATTAAAAACTATCCATTCAAGAGTAATGAACCAAACACAACCTACTAAAATGTGCAGATTTTTAGGTCTGACAGAAATCTTTTCATGACAGATGTTAAGCAAAAAACAAACAAACAAAAAAGATAGGAGGGAAAGGAACTATGTATAAGATTCAAAGAACTAAGTGTACAGTTTCCACCTGTCTTGAAATGATAAACAAGATATGTTTGTCAGACTTTATGCCAAAATTACCATATACTTACCATGGGTAAGGGACAAATTAAATAACACCCTAAGTGTATTTTCCATAAAGAACTCTGTCAATTTATTGTTCTCTTCTGCTTAGTCCATCTTATCTTCTTTCATCCTAATTAACGTTCAGAGTTTGTCACATGTTTATTTATAATGTTTAATTGAGGAGCCCAAATCTATCCAGCATTGACACAAAGTGCAAATTATGTCAGTGTCTTGACTACACCAGTTTCACAGCAAAAGTCTAGTGACAATGATGAAAATTTCATTTCTCACAAATTATTTACTTTAAATATTAGTTATATAACATATAGCTTTCATAAAAGACTGGAAACCCATAAGTTCTTTTTGCTGAAATCAGAAAAAAAATGATTTGCTGATTTAAAAGTGTTGAATATGGGACAGAAGAGAATGAAATGTAGAGGGAGAAAGGGAGGGAGAGGGAGGAGAAAGGATCCTAAACTGGTTTATAAGTGCTCTAAAGATCTATAGTTGTTTTTAAAATATATTTTTCTTTTTTTCTTTTTCAATCTGTGTGGTCCTTTCCACTTTTATCTTTTTTCAAGATATTTTCATATATTTTCATGTTTATCTTTTACATGTAAAAAATCTTTAATAAGCATATTAATAAACAATTTAGACAGAGAGAATGCAAACTACATGATGGACTACAGAGACATGATTCTTAGAGGAAAAAACACCTGGAAATGCATTTGATTAATCTCACACAAAGTACTTTTAGGATATTTTTAAATTAAACTAATCCCATTCATTCAAATAAATGGGATTTTTTTGGTTTGGTTTGGGTAAGGATGTCATACGTCTACAAATCTTGCCAGCTCTATAGTACACATTAGTTGAACATTAATTCTAGTCTACAGCAAAACAAGTTGAAATAATTATAATCTATTATGTTTGTAATGCTACCTTTGTTCAGCATTTGCTAACTTAGTTAATTTTGATTATCATGATCTGCAAAATCCAAAGGGAGCACATTGTTCAAATTTACTATTTGGGAATTTGTAAGATGATTCTTTCATATCCATAAATTTGAACAGACATAGTTAGGATTTCAGGTTGTGTGGATTTATTACAAAAGAGGTTACATGTTGCACTATAGTCTAAGGGGACAAGGAAGACCATTGCCTAATTATTATCTCATCTAATCATTATTTTTTACTTTCAAATTGTAGAAGAATAACCATAATGAATGATGTATATGGACATAAAGGCTTGCAAAAACCTGAAAAAGAAACAAAACTGACCATTCATTGGAAAATTCATTAAATACAAATAAAATACCATGGATTGTGCTTCACTCAGGTTCATCATTTTCAAAATAGATGAAAACTCTGCAAATGAGTAACCCAGAAAATATTTTTTTAAAGAAATATTACAATAGGAACACTAGATACTTTATTTTACCAATGGCAAGAAAGATCCTTCTTTCGATATAATCTGCTTTTCAGGTGGAATCCAATATTATTTTTCTTCTGGCAGAAATGTTTCTCAGTAGAAGCAAGATGATTTCCCTTCCTATCCTCTCTGCAGTCTCTCATATTCTCTCTGCAACCAATTTTGGGAAAATGCAGGATCTGCAAAACCCTATTTATGCTGGCTTCCACCTTTCTTCTTTCCTTTTTCCCTATGTCCAGAAACCTCAGAATTCAAATTTAGTTGGAAAGCAAGAATACCATCATAGGTATCATCTTCCTGAAACTGAATGATAGATAGATATGAATATTGGCAGAAAGAGACAGGGGGACGGAGGGAGGGAGGGAAGGAGGGGGAGGAGAGAGAAAGAGAGAGAGAGAGAGAGAGAGAGAGAGAGAGAGAATATTTAAACACAGTTGAGAGTAAGAGTCGTATATTAATGATAGTGTAATAGCAATAGTAATATACAGTTCTAGTAGTAGAAATTGTTCAGTGTAGCATAGAGGTACAGATAATAGCAGGGGTGAAATCTAATTACCTTCCCTACTGGTACGGAAGTGGATGTGCCATGCACAGACCCTTTGCGCATGCACAGAGGGTAAAAAACAGGTTACTTCCATGTTAAAATCAGGACATAATGACGGCTGGGTGGGCGGGTGGGCGGAGCCACGCATTGCTGTTACCACCGGTTCTCCGAACCACCCGCCACCATCACTACCGGTTTGGCCGAACCAGCCTGAACAGGTAGCATTTCACCCCTGGATAATAGTATATACTGTAGTTTAATAATAGTAGTATGTGGGCTTCTATTTGTTTCAGCAACTTAAGAAAAGGTCTTTTTTTAAAAAAAAACCCACACACATCAATGGCAACTGAATATCAGGATTGATGCACCCTTAGATATGATAATATTAGCCTCTGGCATGTTAAGGGCAAGTCCTATTAATACAAATGAGAAATAAACAAGAAGATGCCATGCATTCTTTCATGTGTTTTTCCTTCCTTTTACAACAGAGCAAACATTTGCTTTTTAACAAGATTTGTCTTGGTGAAAGCATGAATAAATTATGATCCCTTCAAGCTTCTCAGAAAAATCTTTTATACACATCTGATCTTCAGTAGCAAATGATCTGTACTGGGGCAAACTCTATGTTTGTTGTCTTTCTCCTCTGCGTGGCTTGCCCGCCGCCCAAAGCACCAGGCACAGGATGAGGCATCTAAAGGTATCTTTCATCTGTTGAGATAGAGTTCAACTGTGTGAACTTGACTATGCAGAAACCCCCCCCCCACTGCACTCCCCCCCCCACCCCACCCCAGAAAGACACACCAATGGAGTTTTCACCCTTTAGGAGGTAGAGATGTAATCCTCTTTCATGAAAAGGAATGAAAGTAAGTTTTGGCCTGGCCTGTACAGAATCGCACTAATTTACAATAGAGTGGCATCTTTTTCTCAAAGAGTTTTGAGGCATGAATCACGGAGACTGGCAATTCAATTACCCTCTCCACTTAGAAAAGTATTCTCCCCTTTCTTGCCAAGTTGAAATCTACAGGAAATGCAATGTAGAAGAGACTACATTGTGCACGCCCGGCAAATATCTGAAACGCCTCAGGCTTTAGAGAACAAGAATCCCTGACCTTTTATGATTGCTACAGTAGTTTTCCAGCAAAACACACTCCATACAATAAAGCTCTTAAATACCTGACAAAAGAATGCATTTTCTATATATTCTGGCAAAAGAAGAAGGGAGGGGGGAAGTATTATAATGAAAGCTGCTTAAATGAATACCTGAGAGTTCTACTGACTCTTTATTATTTCACGGGAGACCCTGTTTAGGAAGAAATGATAAAGCCACTAACATGGAGTAGGAATCTGAGCACTGTACTTTCTCAAACCTCCCACATCCACGTCCATTTTTTAAAACCCTGGGTGCTTTCTTAGCACGTGGACAGTCAATACATACAGGGGATGTACCATGGTATCTCCTGCCCCATCCATGTTATTGCTTTTTCCTCAAGCTCTGAAGTCTGCTCAGGATGTGAGCGGGAGGCTGCTAGTTAATACTTCCATGGTATTACACTAATACAAAATTATACATAGGCATATAAATTAAACAAATAAATAAATAAGTGATAAACAAAACAGCTTGTGTACCTAACAGACTAACACCATCATTACTGCAAAAGCTCCCACCAAATGTGTTATGGTCCTGAGTTAAAATGTACTATATACCAGGAAACAAGGACTCTAGGGCAGTGATGGCTAATCTTTTTGCCATCACATGCCAAAAGCGGGGGGAGTGCAGGGAGGGAGGGTTACATGTGTGTGTGCCCACACTCATACTTCAGTGCGCCTCCCCCACGCATGCCTTCATGACCCCTCCTGTGGTCCCCCCACTTTTGGCATGCAATGGCTCGTTGGGCCTGGTAGGCCTGTTTTTCACCCTCCCCAGGCTCCAGAGGTTTTCTAGGAGCCTGGAGAAGGCAAAAACAGCCTTCTCCAAACCCCAGAGGCCCTCTGGAGGCCGGAAATGGACCGTTTCCTGGCTTCCAGTGGGCCCGGAAGATCCGAAAATCAGCTGGCCGGCGCATGCAAATGAACTGGAGGTGAGCTAGGGCAACACTTGTGTGCCCACAGATATAGCTCCGCGTGCCACCTGTGGCATAAGTTCACCATCACGGCTCTAGGGAAAGTACTGATAAATCAAAAACCATTAATATTAAAATTTAAGGCACTTTCTCATTTTCCAAAGTAAAGACAATACATTATATAGCCTCCTGTATTGTGCTGTGTTAAAATTGAGTCTCTGTGAAGCCACAGTAGAATTCTTTGCATATACAACTCTATAACTCCCCTGTTTGACATAAATCACAGAGATACATTCTCTCGGTCCCCACCTCCCTCTCAGTTGATTGAACTGATGTGTTAAAATTTCATATTTTTTTGAAATAAATATTGTCAATCTCCTAAAATAGCAGGAACTGATTTGGTACAATATTCTTGAATATGTTATCTTTAAGGCACAAATTATATTCCAGATTTGAAAGATCTGATACTGAATCCTCAGCTACCATTTTTTTGTTCTAAAGACAACCATGGAAAGAAGTACAGGTAGTCATCACTTAAAAACTGGCTACTTAGCAACCACTCACCAAAAGCTTAGGAACCCTGTTCTGGTCACATGATCATTTATTGGGCACTTGGAACCAACTCACCTTTACAGACAGTTGCATCATTCCTGGGACCACAAATTATGACTTTTTTGGCCAGTTTTCAGCTTTTTTTGGTCAGTTTTTGGCAAAAAAATACCCAGTCATAGGAATACATTGATCTGCTTTACCATTATCCTGTTCACCTAACAATGACCACCACAAAAAATAGAGCATAAAATTGAGCTTGGTTACATGGGTACCTTGACTTATGACCATCATAACATGATCGAAATTCCATGCTCCATTATGGTTGTAAGTTGAGGACTAACTGAAATTTAGAACAAGATCATAGCATTGGCTGCAGAGATGACATCCTCTCATGATCCTACCAAGATCCAAGCTTCAGTCTTATATGCATTATTATCTTTCCCCATCTATTTACTAAGTGTAGAGAGTGAATCCAAATGTTAGGGAATGCCTTGCTCTTATCAGAGAAAATTAACATCTGGATCAGGGGTGAAATCCAGCAGATTCTGACAGGTTCTGGAGAACTGGTAGCGGAAATTTTGAGTAGTTTGGAGAACCAGCAAATACCACCTCTGGTTGGCCCCAGAGTAGGGTGGGAATGGAGATTTTGCAGTATCCTTCCCTGCCACACCTATCAAGCCACACCCACCTATCAAGCCACACCCACAAAACCGGTAGTATAAAAATTTGGATTTCACCACTGATCTGGATCCCTCAAACTGTGATGGCAACAACATGATGTCCTGCCTTCAGTAATATCATGCAAGTGCTGCCATTACATGCTTCCATCTCAACATCTGATGAAAGTATGTAAGTCAAAAGATTTACCTAATGATATTGTCATTAATATTTTGTCATCTGCTACCCTTGCCCACCCATAGATGCTCATAGTGCCAGGTGAATTCTAAGATGTATACTGATTGAAAAAGGCTGAACTAGAACCATGCTGACCCAGTTCTTCCCTATACTGATCTGTGGAAGTTTATCAATATAACTGTTCGTTAGGCATTATCTTTGAGCTCAGCTTAGTACATTATCTTTCTATGTGAATAACATAGAGAATAATAATGGCGAAAGGAATACAGCATGCACTTTAAGCTATGAAATAAAGATAATCAGAAATCTAACAAAAATATATACCATAAATGAACACAATCAGGAGAGACAGAAAACCAGGATTTAATGGAAATTTTCTCCCAACTTCAAAAAGCCTCTCCTGCATATATCCTACTAGTTAATTCCAACTGACTCAAAGAAGAAGAGAAGTTACAACAGGTTCTCAACCTCTGGGATCCAATTCTTACAGGGTAAACATCCAAAATTGAAAAGAGCTCTAAAGTTTATAGTTTGGTATGGCATACAATTAAGGTTAAAACCAGATGCCATTCAATATTCTCTGTATCAGTTTCTCTCCATCCATATAACTGAAATTGATGCTGCTTACTACCACTTAGTATCTAACCGTCCCATTCTTTAACAAATCTCCCTATTCAGTGAAATTATAGTATATGCAATAAATAGTAAATACAGTACAATATGTCTATGTATATATGTGTATACACACATAAGCATACATACATACATGCACACATGCATGCACACACCCAAGCACATGAAACACAAAACAATATCAGTTAAGATATATTAAAACCAAAAGCCATAAGAAGATATTTGAGAGCCAATGTATATACTAGCTACGTATTTAGCATACAATATCTCCACAGGAAAGTAGCAAGAATAATTATGCAATTAAGAAAAGTCTGCTAAATTTTGTAATAGCTGCTCCAAACATTATTTCATTAAGCTACACACAAAGATAAGGACTGTAATTCAATCATACAAAACAATTGCAGCAACCGCAGCTTTTGCCTTTCATTTTTTTTCCTTCCTGCCTTTCTTTTTCCTCTGCCTTTTTTTTTTTTTACCTTGTTTGCAATACTTGTGATAAATGACTTGATGTCTAGATTAGTTGGGCAGCTCTTCTGACAGGGGGCATCTGCACACTTTAAGCACCTGGGGAGGAAAGTAAATGAGTTAGAGTGACTTAGAGCACAAAGCACTGCCAACAACATACAATTTTTCCATGTACCTGACAGAAGCTAATCAATCTAAAAATTAATAATACACTACTGTTCGGGCAGAAACTCAAAAAGGTTCCCATGGGTAAGTGCTATTATCCCCATGTCACAGACAGGTAAACCAAGGCAGCTGATCCCAGATCATTCAAATCTTGAAAGTGAAAAGCAAGCCACCCATAAAATACAATTCCCCAGTGCATGTATTTGTTATGATTTGTATTACGTGATGACACTCTTCTGCAAAGTCTTTATTTCAAACAGGCAAAAGCAACATGTAGCATTAAGAAAGCAGATTTTAAGTCACTGCATTCCCTACCCAGCTTGCAGATTCCGGATGATTCTTTCATTTTTGTATTTTTTATCACCTAACATTTAACATTTTTGAGCATATTCCATCAAAACAATAAAAACACAATAGAACCAAAATAAAATACCAACAGAGGAGGACAGAGCAAATCTAATATTAACACAGAGAACAAGATATACTGAATTCAGAATTATTAATTCTATTCTGGACATTTCCACAGCATAAAGCTTTCATAAATATTATCATTCTGCCTAATAATAGTTTAAAAAATTGAAAAAAGCAACAAAAAATCAGTCTGCTTATTTATGTATACATGTCATACATGTATTCCTCAATTTAACAACCACAATTCAGACCAGAATTTCTCTTTTTAAGAGAGACAATTGTTGAGGCACCCAATTTTACAACCTATTTAGCCACAGTTGATAAGTGAATCACTGCAGTTGTGAATCACGTGGTCTATAAGCAAATCCAGTTTTCCCAGTTGATTTTGCTTGCTGGAAGCTGGCTGGGTAGTTTATAAATGGCGATTATAGGACCCCGGGATGCTGCAACCATTGTAAATATATGCTGGATTTCTGGCGATCAAATTTTGATCACATGACCATGGGGATGCTGTGTTGGTTATAAATATGAGGACTGGCTTTAAGCTCCATTTTTCAGTGCTGTTGTAACACTGAATGGTCGCTAAATGAATGAGTATAAGTATACTGCCATTTGAACACTCTCTCCACTTACAGCAATCCTCTTCTCAAGAGGGTGGCTTATTAGTATGTCCAAATAAATCAATTTCAGGCTATGGTTTGCAATCCTGATATATTTAGATAATCTAAAGCAGGGCTGTCAAACTCGCAGCCTGCGGGCTAGATGCGCCAGGTGTTGGCCACACCCACACTCAATTTAGCAAAGGAAGAAAAAGTCCTGATACATCACATGACACCACTGTGACGACGTGGGTTTGACACCCCTGATCTACAGTAATGTTAAATTATGGCTTAACTTGCAATCAAAGGAGGTCATACTAGAGTCATTAGGTCATGTGCAGAGCATATTGACAGCAGGTGTTCTCCAGAAGTTTCAATCATTTACAGCATCTTTGGCATTGTCTCAAGGGACATTAATTATCTAGGGGTAAACCGGAAGCGTCGCAGCAAGACTGACTGGAAAATAACGGACTCTGATGAGCCCTACGAAAATTCAGTCAGACAAATTGCTGTCGGGCGGTCTTCAGACCGGAATTGTCCTGTAGGGATGGTGAAGGAGAGGCACCTCAGATGATCAAGAGGAACAGGCAAGTTCCTCGAAAGGTCGGAGGCAGCTCTTTGAACCGGAGGCGGGGGTGGCGGCCATTAAAAACAACTGCTTTGAAGCTGGGGCAACCAGAATAAGATTTTGTGCAGGAGCAGTGTCTGAATGGAGTACTGGTACCGGGTGAGTGATTGGCCAACTCACAGGTAAAAAAGAAATTTAAAAAAAAAACTTTAAAAGGTGTCCCGGTGAGGAAATATGCAGCTAATTGGCACTTGGGAATTTTAATGGAGGGAGAAGGACAAAAAGGAAGTTAAAGTACTAAAGCCCAAAAAATAAAACTTTATATTTGGATTTAAAATTGGATTTGGAGAAATTAAAATTAACACACACACACACACACACACACAAAAGAAACCCGAGGGAAAGCACCTTTTAATGAGGATCCAAATTATTTTTGACAGTTTTAATATTTTAAGGAAGAACAAAAAGGAGGTCAAAATATCAAAGCCCAAGAAAGGAAATTTTACAACTGGATTTAAAACTGAATTTAGAGAAATTAAAAACAATAAGAGGAAAAGAAAGCTGAGAGAAAGTATTTTCTATGTGGATTTAAAATACTTTTGTAAACTTGATACTTTGTTGTTCTGAGAATGGTAGATTGGAGACAGACATCTGCTGGTGGAAAGAAAACATTAGAACGATCAGCCTGAAAATTGAAGGAAATAACAGCAGTGACCTTGATCACTAAGAGAACTGTGAGAAACTTTAAGGAGTAGTAGTTTCTTTTTAAACTGCTCGGTCTCAACTTTTAAAGGAGGTGAAAAACAACAAAGCTTTAAATTGGAGTGGATTGGACAAACATTTGAACTGGATATTATCTGGAAATAAAAAAGAGACTATATGGATTTAAATCTTAATTAAATATAAGTTAAAATATCAATAATTTTTTAAATTGACAATATGGAGTCTTGGATATGTGAGGAATTAATTGAGATGCTTAAAAACATGTGTGAATCATTAAAGGGCAATAAAAAGTCAGAAACTTTGTTAGAACATACAAAACAGGAAAAAGATAATATAAATGAGAAACAAAATAATATTGAAGGAAAAGGAATTGAAGGTAAAAAGTTAGATGATTACACTGGGATTTACCGTGACAAAAGAAAGAATGGATAGGAGGGAATATTCCCCAAAAAAGAATCAATCAGAGGGAAGAGAAGGAAATGGAAAAAGATTAGGTAAAAGCTTGGGGAGAATTATGCGAGTAATAGACTCAAAGGTTAGAGAAAGGATTCAGGAGAAAAGAAATAAATATAAAAAGAAAAAAAAAAGAAAAAGAAGAGAAGAGAATGGGATGCAGGGAGAAAATTAGTAAGAATTTTGGAGAGACCAAGAGAAAATGGATAAAAGGGGAAGAATAGTGGAAAGAAGGAAGGGAAATAAGGTATATATTAGTAGATCTTAGGAAATTGTATTAACATTAGTAATTGGGAATATAAGAGCAAATATGATGATATATGTTTATTGTAAGTTGGAACAGCAGATGAAATATGAAGTGGTAATTTGGTTCAATTATGAAAATAACTGAAATCAAGAGACAAAATTGAAATGTTAAAAAGTGTGATGGGGATTTTGAAAAAATATGTTGTAAATGATGAAATAAAATAATTAATTGCTGCTATAATAAGAAATTAGGAATTAAGGGCAGATAGTGATATTGCTTATTATGAACTAAGTAGAGATTAAGATAAAATGTGGAAGGTCAATTAAGTTAAAGGATTTCAATGTAAGAATTGAATAAGATGAAGTACATTGTTTATAGCCAAGAAGTGTGATGGGGATTTTGAGAAACATATTTTATAAATGTAGAAATAAGATAATTAATTGAAGTAATGCTAAGAAATTAGGATTTGGAGGGCAGATGGTGAGATTGTTTATATACTATGTATTAAGAAGAGATTAAGATAAGATTAAAAAATAGGGAAAAAGAATATTATGGCAGAAATTGAAATATATAAATTGCATTTGGAAAAAACAAAAAAGAAGATTGGAATAGAGTATAAAAATTAACACATAACTATGTTACAAGTTGTATAAATGTAACCCATTCAATACTCTGGTCATAAAATATGTATGTAAAAGAAAAATTTAATAAAAATTGTTTTTTTAAAAAGGGGGACATTATTAATCTTAAGAACTTCCTTAAGTGTGTGGTGCCAAGTTTTCTAAGATGGCCTCATTTTCTCTCTCCTCCAGGAGGTATCCCGCATAGTGCAATTTTTGGATGCCGGTCTTTAAGCATACATAAGATATGGCCAACAAGCTGCATTTGACATTCATTCACAGTTCCCAATAGGTGTTCTAAATCTAATCTCTAGTATCTCTTCATTAGGGATGTGGTCACGATATGAGATGCAGAAGATTCTCAAGCACCGTTGCTGGAGAATGATTAACCCTTTAATTATGGTTGTACACAAATATATATGGTATAACAACACTTTTGAAGAGTTTTATCTTTGTGGTAATACTTATGGCTGTGTGGACCAAATTGGGCATGTGTGCTGAAACACAGCAACTGGTGTTCTAATTCAAAGGTTAATGTCCTTGTCTGTACCTCCATTCATAGATATAATGCTACCAAGATAAGTAAATTGTTGGACTTCTATAGTTATAATTGTTCTATAACCTAGCCAACCCTTCTCACTTTATCCAGATTTGGGACTGTCTGGGTTATCTCAAAACAGAGTTGGCCCAAGTGGAGTTTCATACTAAAATAACAACAGCTAAAAAACAAGGAGCATTTGGCCACGTTTAGAAAAGAAAAACAGAAAAGCTACAGATTGGATATGGGCAACAGGCATTTTCAAATCATAGGGCAAGGTCCCAAACAATAATACTGATATCATGGTTTATGATATATTGTTTTCATTTGTCCCAGTCTGACTCATACCCAAAAGATATATTTTAAATAATATAAATCATGCCACATAAAAATGACATGAGCAGGTTCTGTTAAATCATCTTTAACAATCAGGGACAAATGATCAATCTTCAAAAGGTTATAGAATAATGCAAACTGATTCCCATCTTATGAACTTAATAAAAACCTATAAGATTCCTTGCTCTTAATAAACTTCACTCTGATCTAAGCATTCCTTCGTTGTTGTTCTTTTTAATCTTTTTTCTACTTGCAAAATGGCAGAGCACTAGAGTCATACACAAATACATGAGGTGACTTCAGGCAAATCAGTATCCCTTCCTTTTCTACCAAATTTTAGCTACTGATCTGAAAAGTAGGAACTGTAGAACTGCTGTTTTACTTGCTCCAAGTATTACAATTATTAAAATGCATTTTCTAAAAGCAAAGAGATAGAATACAATGTCATAAAGTACTAACTCATACTTTTTAAGATATGATGAGTTGCAATCTCCCCACATTCAGACCATTCTTATGATTACCAAATAATAATCATGTCATGTTATTTATAATCAGATGTTGAATGTAAGGTGGTACACTTATTTTCAAGAAGATTATTTAATCCATAAAGTAATTTTTACTAGAGAAAGAGAGAGGTTAAAAAGATATTCAAAATAGAATTGAGAAAATGGAGGCATACCGTAACATTCAAGAGAAGAATATGGTTCAATGTGAGAGTTACTTTTGAATAAAATTTATTTATTTATTTATTTATTATTGCGATTTATATGCCGCCATTCTCCCGAAGGACTCAGGGCGGCTTACAAAACAAACAATCAACAATACAAATACAAATATAGGTAAGTTCAACTTTAAATTTCAAATTTATGAAAAAACAATGTGTTAGCCTGTTTGGCTCCTCTAACAAAGGAGAAGAGGAATACAATTATGTCAAAGTAGACAGCTTGGAAGACATTACCAGACTAATCACCATTCAAAGCAACTGCCTGTTAGATTCACCCAGGAAAGGTAAAACAAAACAAGATCAAATCAAGATTGACCAGGAAGCCATTTTTTGCACTACGGCACGTGTATAATGGCGTCATTATGCATCTTTCACCAAACACTATACATCTCCATATTTTATTTTATTATTATTATGGAGCTGGCTCATAAATAACAGCTGTTGAAAATGTCAAATGTTAATGAGGCAGGGCAATGCAAGCCTGAATTTGTGGCATTGGCTGGGAAGGGAGGGGGCTGGAAGTGCTGCGAATATGCCAGTATAGACAGACTCTTATAACAACACCATCTTCCAATTCTCAGAGCACTCTGCAGACTAAAGTGCATCAGTCTGCCATTAATCCCACTTATCACTCTGACAGCTCAGTAATTACACCACTGCTACAGCCCAGGTACTGCAGTTGTAATAAAATATCAACCGCTGTGCAGGATGCATGCTGGTGAGATGTTTTATTAAACTTCGGAGGGGGGGAAGGGGGCTTGATCATCAAGTGACATTAGTGTTGACCTATTTTTTCTATTTGACAATAAATTAGCCTTTGACCATGCCATAATAGATATTACAGAGTGCATTTACTGTTCCCAAACAGCAATAGGTGCAGCATTCCAAGAACTGGGCAAATGGCATAAAATAAGCTGGTAGGGGAGGCATGTCAGAACATTATTACCTAAATGGCTATAAATGATTGATATAGTGAGAAATCACAAGCATGGCTCTTATACTTGGAGAGAAATGCAACAATTACAAAAAACAAACAAACAAACAAACAAAAAAACACACTCCACAACCCACCACCCTATAACCTATGTAAATTGTTCCAGACAATGATTCTTTTTTCTATAAAATTTCTATCAATTTGAACTTCATGCTTCTGATGTCTTCTGCTGCCTTTCAAACTGAATGCATTATCATTTAAATTAAATAATACTGAGGAGAAATGAAAGAAAACATTTTAAAAGTCATAAATAAATACAGCATCAAACCCCACATATTTATTTCCACGCTATTTTGAAAAGAGAGGTACTCAATCCAACTGGATCAAGGAAGACAATGGTTAAATTCATTATCTAAACCTACTGTTTATAAAAAATCAAATTTTTATTTGAACAATATTTACTATGAATTTATGAACTTGTATATACCCATAAAATAAATTCTGCATGGATGGCATCTCTTTCTTAATGGTATAAGAAACAGCACCTATCCTGTTTTATAACCATGCAACAGGTGGGCAAAGCATGTTTGATATCATTAAAGAATGAACACTTGAAGAAGCACATATGACTTTAATTTTAAATAAATCCTTTTAAAGTTATTTATTTATGAAAATACACTCAACTCTTGCTCATAACAAAAGCATCTACTTGGGAGGGTGAGAAACAATGACAAAAATCTACTAGTGTTGAAAATAAGGTCTCCTGTTCACATGGACTGTATGTTTATTTATTTTATTTCTTAATTTATTTTATTTATTTCATCAAGCATGTAATAGGTAACAGATATAAGTATAAACATAATTATGAATACATGAAATGGATACATATAAAAGGGAATATTAGGACAGAGACGGTAGGCACGCTGGTGCGCTTTCGCACACCCACTTAGAGACCTCTTAGGAATGGGGTGAGGTCGACAGTAGACAGTCTAAGGTTAAAGTTTTGAGGTATGTCCTGTTTAAATTTCAGTATACTATAATCACTGCACACTGAATCACTGTTCATAGAAGAGATCCTTTCTGCTTCAACTATAGACAATTAAAATACAACAAATAACATTGAATCAGACAAAAGCAAGTAACTTTTCTATTTATTGCTCTAATTGTGTTGATTGTTACATAAGTTGTTTCCTACAGCAAGGAGGCTATAAAATTTTAAACGCCACAAAATCATCCATTATTCACCTAATATTACACAAAAACACTTCTGTTCATGCAACAAGTAAGTTGCTGATCTCTGACCTACACATACCATCCTTCCAATGTAAATGTAAGAAAATCATAGGACATAAATGGAAAAAAATAAATTAGCAAACACGCAAAACCTCAAAGCTGCAGTTCCTGTCACTATTTTTAAAAAGTGACAAATTCTACTTCCTGCCCCCTTTAAAAATAAAAACAGGTAATGTCTCAAGCAAAATAAATGCATTTGTTCTCTTTGCAATTAAATATGCATTATTTTCCTGAAAATAATGCATATTTTTATTTGGACTATTCTTAGAATTGTGACCCCCCCCCCAAAAAAAACCCCTTGAAAACATCAGTAGACATGACATTTCAGTGTCAATCTGGATATGACCCTAAGTTATCTTAAGTTTTCCTTTTCAAAAAAATAGAAAACTAATTTCCCCCTCCCCATAAAACTAGTAAAATACTTCAAAGTAGGGTTGATAAGACCGTATATAAAAATAAGGAAGAAGAATGGAAGCTTTGAAATTGTCAGCTGTTCAAAACTGCAGTGTAACAGAAGATTTATATGGACAGGAGTCAGTATCCTCCCATAATGATGATTTGTATTTCTGCTTATAATTATTTCTTAATTTGTATTTGTAGCTGCAGATAAGCCAGCGATATGGCTTATAAATTTTATACAAATCAATGTCCTTTAACAACACATTTCCTCTTCTTTGCTAAAACTTAAGTGGCTTTTCTACCTGAAAGTATTTTCATCCTAGCCTCAGCATTTCTGTCCAATGAATCTCCAATCTAAAGACTTTTGCAGTTCTGTTGGCTACTTGACTTTGATGCTGAGAAAAATAAACATTTAAGGCTGCCTTAAATATGCCTCTTTTAGTCAACAGTAGAATGGTCAAAGGTAAAGCTGCCAACTGATATTATGAATGACAATCACAATTACAGCATAATATTCACATTCCTCTCTTGACACCAATGTAACTAATTTAGTATTTTGTATTAACTAAGAAGGTGCAAAAGCCTGAGTAAGAACAGAGTAAGGAAAAATAATAAAACATACATAAATTTGTAATTTCATATCCACTATCTGAACTAATTGTCTTCATCTGATTCGGTAAACATCAATATTAATTAATGTACAAATAAAATATACAAAGCTATAGTGTGGAGAGAGAGAGAAAGTATATCTACCTCATATATAAATGTGTTGACATCTAAGCATATCCACAGCTCCCTGGAATCTCCAGGACTGATGACATAACTAGGTTTTAAGGGGCTTAGGAAACAGCAAAAGGGATGGATCTAACCAAATCTTAGGGGCAAGGGGAAAATGTTCCGTAAGGCAGATCCAATGGCAGAGAAAGAAAAGGCCTCCTGGGACCTACCAAATGTGTCCGATGGTAACAGCAGCTATCTTCTCTGCTTGATCTAATGAGAAGGATGAATGTAAGCAGGGACACGTAGTCCCTCAGATGACCCTGTCCCATTGTGTGCTCACAATTTCGGTTCCAGGAGAACCAGTTGTTACAACTGCCAGCAGCCCACCATTGCATAAACTGCAGTATATATGAGCAATAGCAAATACAGTATTTCACCTACATAGCTATTTTAAGTGGAACCTTCTCAAGTCTACTTAATACTACCTAGTCAAATACCACCAGTGCTTGAAAACCAAACAAGGAGCTCAGCTTACAACAGCAGTCTTTTTAGATCTCTTGATAAGTCGTGCCTTATGACAAAACCTTTCCAATTCAAAACCTTTCCTCAAGTCCTCCAAGGATCCAATATGGAAGACCACTATGAATTCAATGGGGAAATTTTTTCATGTGCATAACTGAATTTGGTTTGGTTTCCACATGGATGAACTACTGTTGATCTGAAATAACTGTTCTTGTTCTCAAATAGACTAGAAATCAATCTAAGCGGTACCAACTCTGCTTGAGTGGATACAAGGCTCATTTGTAATAAATAAAATACTTTCTGGACCATTCAAAATGCTGAAATTATATCTTTGACAGTCTCACCTTGGCTACACCATGCTCTAAAATAAGCCCTTATTGTAACTACGTGGGTAACTTGACCTGTGTCAAAAGTTTAACTTGTTGCCTCTGGAATCACGCTTCAGATATTGAAACCTTTTGTCCTTTTACCCTCAACACTGATCTGGAGAGTGACCCCTCTTTGCCTATTATCTCTGCTGCAAATGCTCAGAATTGTTTTTTAACCCAGGGTTGTCTGACAATACATGTTGCATCACTACATGAGTCCTGGTAAAAGACAACATGGAAGCTATTTAAAAAATCATTATGCATGCAGAAGCTTTTCTCCTGCAGGTTTCTATACTGAATCTGCAAACATCTGCAAGAGCTGATCTGGTTATACCAACAAGCTGTTTCTGAGCTGACCAATACCTAGATATTATTTCAGTGAACAATTCTTATCCTCTTTTGTAAATAATTTAAACGGAACTATATGAGGGCAGACCAGGCATTTCTAACAATGATCAACGTTCTTTTAATTTTTTCCACAAGAAATTTGAATGCAAAATAATTAATTAGTATTGGTGGAACTATGTTTTTCGGTCCTGCCTTCCAGACATAATGTATGGTATGGGTATTTAAACTGTCCTTCCCCAGTTATGTAAAATAACTACACCAATTTTCAGTGTTAAAATGTTTTGTGTATTGAAATGTAAAGCTTACCTTTATTTATTTTGTAATTATAAACTGCCTCAAGCACTCTGAGAACTGCCTTCTATTTTTTTAAAAAAAAAATTTCCAGAACTAAAAGAAATAAATCCATGTTAGTGAGATTTCTTCCAGTAGTTGATTCTCAACATGTTGTTTCTCAACATGTTGTTCATTATTATGCCTATGAGTAATTAAACATTGTAGGTAGGTATGTCATTGGCCTATAGCAGTGATGGCTAACCTTTTGCCGTCACATGCCAAAAGCGGGGGGATCGCACACACATGTACTCACACCCATAATTCAATGCGCCCTGGCCCCCCACACGTTCCCCCACTTTTGGCATGCTATGGCAGGTTGGGCCCAGTAGGTCCGTTTTTCGCCCTCCCCAGGCTCCAGAAGGCAAAAAACAGCCTTCCCCACTTCCCCAGGGCCCTCCAGAGGCTGGAAACAGCCTGTTTGCCGACTTCTGGTCCCACTGGAAAGCATGTTTTTTGCTCTCCCCAGGTTCCAGAGACTTTCTAGGAGCCTGGAGAGGACGAAAAAAACCTTCCCCACCCTTCCGGAGGCCAGAAATGGCCCGTTTGCTGACTTCCAGTTGGATCGGAAGGCCCATTTTTCGCTCTCCCCAGGCTCCAGAGCCTTTATAGGAGCTGAACTAGGGCAATGCTTGCATGCCCACCGATACGGCTCCACATGCCATCTGTGGCATGTGTGTCATAGGTTCGCCATCATGGGCCTATAATTTCCTGGTGTTGTCCATTTTGCCGAGCCTTTTTGAATCAGGTAAGTTTTGCCAGTTATTAAATGATCACTGATGTCTCCTTTGTGCACTACTTTATTAAGCTATTTAGCTATACTTAGAAACTAGTCGGATATTTGAGCCAAAAACTATGCAGTTGAACATTTCCAAGGAATGTCCAGTTCTTAAATCCTTTTCACTCAATATTTAAGCATTTCTGCTGTTAAAATTAGGTTTTCCATTTGAGTTTTGCTGAAATCATCTTCATGTTATTTTATCCATCTAGCATTTTTATTGTAATCTGTTTTTCCATAGATCTTTCCACAGAACAAAACTAGATTGTTTCCTTTTTGTTTGGTTTTTCATGTTCAGAATTTCTATTGCCATTTATACTTTGGTAGAATTGCCTCTTATCTGATTGAGATAGCTTATTTTGCTTAAATTGGATGAATCGTGTCTCATAGTGTTCAATTTTCCCAGCTATTGCCGTTATTTGTTACTTTATGATTTCCAAAACTTGTTCAAATTTTCTGCTGCTAAGCCAATATTTTTTATTAGACATACATTCTTCAATTTTTGCTCTTTCATATTTTTTTAAATTATATGCATCTGATATTAATTTCTTTACTTGGCCTCCCATCTGATCTTTGATTTTGGGGTTTGATATGATTTTGTTTTTGGCTTTCTAATTTTAATATCTATTTATTCTATAACCACTATTACTGTATTCTAGGCAATCTGATTGGTCAGTTTGTTAAACATTATTTTAATCCTTGCAAGCATCTTATTCACATTCTTAATTACAGATCTAAGGGCTTTTTGGGCACTATTTTTAATGCTGGCAATCTTCTTTTTTCTACTGATAATTCTGCATATGCCATAAACTTCTCTTTAAATTCTCTTGTAGGGAGGTCAGTTCATAGGTTGTTTCAGTGCAGAACAACAGTTCTGTTGTTATTATTTCTTCCAAGTTATCATTTGTATCATTTGTTCATATCAGTTGTTTTCTTTCCATTTCCACTTGTTATCTGAGTTTCTTTTTCTACACTATTATTTCTTTGGGGTCTTATATTTTCCCAACTTTTCTGAATTTCTTCCAATTCTGTTTCCCTGAATATTTTACTTCAGGTAATGACTTAACAAATTCCATTTAGCAAATCAGTTTTTATTTTATGAAGATAAGCCTTCTTATATTGCTCAGTCTGCCATTTACAACATATATAATGTTGTAATGGTAATATCGTATCATTCAAGACACAATTACACACATTTTGCTGGGTAACAAAATGTCTTGTGTGGAATTTTCATTTCATTTTATTTGTTTGGCTAAGTGAACCAAGAATTCCATTCTACATTGGCTTGGTCTGACCACTATGGCTCTATTTAGAAACAAAGAAGAATATCCAGAACAACATTAGAGATAAAATACATTAAAGATGAAGATGAAAGAGATGAAAGAAGGTCAGCAGTTCAGCGGTTCGAATCCCTAGTGCCACGTAATGGGGTGAGCTCCGGTTACTTGTCCCAGCTTCTGCCAACCTAGCAGTTCAAAAGCACATAAAAAATGTAAGTAGAAAAATAGGAACCACTTTGGTGGGAAGCTAACAGCGTTCTGTGCACCTTTGGTGTTTGGTCATGCCGGCCACATGACCACTGAAACGTCTTTGGACACTGCTGGCTCTTTGGCTTAGAAATGGAGATGGGCATCACCCCCTAGAGTCAGGAATGACTAGCACAAATGTGTGAGGGAAACCTTTACCTTTACATTAAAAAAAAACTACTGCAATTATTCTTTTGGAATTATATTCCTACTTCAATTGTACTCCGAGACTGATTCGCTTGTTTTAAGATTCCCCTCAATCTGATTAAGTTCCAATTTCTAACTTTCCCCCCCTTGTGTAGCAACTTCCTAACCCCGTATTTTCCATGTTTTTTTCCTCTTTTGAACATCCCTGTTCTGACAAGGCTGCTTCCCTGAGGCATTACCTTTCTCTATCCTCATTTTTTGTGTGTCAAAGCTAAAATCAATGGAGGTAAAGATAACTTGTTCCTAAGAAGATCACCTACAGCATAGCCATAAAAACAAGGAACAAAGAAAGGATTGTTTGATAGGGAGACATTTTCAAAGTTCTCAAAGGATTCAAAGCCTAAAGTACTGTTAAGGAGTAGTACCTGAGGAGATAACAGTCTCAGAAAACTCTACAGCAGCCAGTTATATACTAACCAATTCCATTAAGGGCATAGCTTTGTCAGTGAAATCTCACTCTGCATCTCAGTGGAACACCTCCCCCCCTTCCTTTCTCCTTTTCCTTGATAGTAACAGGATAAGAAATATAATAGTTCTTTCTTTCATAAGCATAGCTTCCAAAATACCTTTTGCGCTGTTTGCGGAGGACATGCTTTTAAATAATAGGGTATTTGTGAAACATTTTGTCTTAGGGGTTTTTTTATGTTCAATTTTCATTGCTTTGTGAACACTGTAGGAGAAAAATTGAGTTAGTCTATGGTGGCAAAAAAAAAAAAGGATACTGGCAGTCATCTTTTCCAACTAACACATATTATTAAAAAAATAAAATAAAAGCTTTTGTGAGCTGCAGCTCGTTTCATCAGGTGTAAAGAGTGGCTAGAGTGATGTAAGATTTAAATTGGGGTAAGGCACAGAGAAGGGAGGGAAAGGCAGGATAGTTATGCAGAGGCATCACTCCTGTTTTTGATTGTAAGGATCTGCTTCAGATTGAGCGGTGATCAGTACTATAAGTATTGGCCCACCATCTGCATTTTCTGAAACACTGGGTGGTGGGCCCATACTTGATAATATGGGAACCAGACCCTGCACCAAACCCACATGTCTATTTTGACCCCTCTCACCTGTATCACCAACACAATCACAACCTCTACAAGTACACACCCAAGATTAGAAGCACCTCTCCATAGTCTTCCTCCAATGCTGTGATGGCGAACCTATCGCACATATGCCTAAGGTGGCACGCAAGCTATTGCCCAGCTCAACTGCAGCTACGCATGCATTCCAGATGGTGTTTGAGCCTCCAGCGCGCATGCGCACAATTCAGGGGACCCAGCTGGTCTTCAGAACTCTCCTGTGCATGTACAGATGGTGCATTTGCATAAATAGTGCACGGGGGAGGAGCCGTTAGTGCAGATAGCACATACGCACGCAAAGCCCTTGAAGCGTGTACCTATTCGGCACCTGGTGAATAAAAAGTTCACCATCACTGCTCTAATGTGATATATACCACCACGTGCCAGCAATGTCCCTCTGGATTTGAAGGTTACACGGGGCAAGTTTTGTGAAAAAGAATTGATCGACACAAGTTTGACATCTACACTCAATAGAAGGATAAAGTAGATTAAAACATTTCAACCTCTCCCTGCCATTCTATGGGAAAACTCCGAGTGTGAGTGTTTTGGAAAACAGGACTTTACCACTGAATGAGAGACTGCTAAACTCACATACATCAAAAGCTTTTAAGCAATTTCAGAAGGTCTCAACAAAGACAATGAAGTTTTAATATGTTACAATAGATGATTGATGCAGTTCTGCTAATCTGTTTCACATGTAACTTGTATCTGCATAACCAACTTACTGTATCTACCCACATTTTCCCTCCACCATTTCACCACAATTCAAATCCTACATGAGTCTAGCCATCCTGTTCACAAAACTGTATGCTGTTCAATAACATGTGTTATTTGGAAAAGGTGCTACCAGACTCTTTCTGGTTTAATGCTTTGTGGGCCACTCCTGAAAAATGTATGGGAAAATTCCTCCTAATTAAGGCATGTATCACATTAGTTGTAACCAGTTTGTAAATACCAGCAACTCATCAACTCAATGTTGTTTTGTTTCAACTGCATCCTGCATTTCAGTATTATGAAGGTGCAGCATTTTTTTTAATGCTATTCTAAATCAATAGAAATATCTCTAATAGCAGAAAAGCTGTTTGCAGTGTAGTTTTTGGCCCATTGCAAATCAGGTTTGCAAACAGGAATATGACATTATTGGTTATTGAAAATGGGTATAGTTAATTAAGTGGCCGAGGGAAGAAAAGCAGCCAGTTCTGTTTGTAGCTGCTATAGCTGTTTTAAAATCATTCACTACCAAGCTTAGGGGATGCTTCCCCATCAGAATATATGAGCTGCTTAGAGTGTTGTTATAAGAAAATATTCCCAATGAGCTAACCCTGAGTGGTAATAGAGAGAGGAATCAAGCAGGGATCAGTGGTCCAGTAAAACCAAATTGTTTATATTTACTGATCCCAACCTAAAAATAGTATAGTAGCATCCTGACCTAATAGGAAAGGACAAATAACAATATATTCAACCAGATCTACGACATTCCAATGCCATGTTATAATTTACCATATTTTTCAGACTATAAGATGCTCTGGACTATAAGACGCCCATTAGCTTTAGAGGAGGGGGAAAAAAATCTGCCTTTGCCTCCCAGCATCCATCTGGTATTCATCTGGCTAGTATCCTTGCTGCCATGGGCCATTCACCTCGGTCCATTCATCATGGGCCATTCGCCACAGCCCATTCACTGACATGGCCCGTTCACCACCGCCTGTTTGCCGTGATCAGCAGCAAATGGGTGGCGGCAAACAGGCCATGGCGATAGGCGGCGGCGGCAGTCCGCACTGACTGGAACAGCTGATCAGTACTGTACCAACCCACCTCCCCCTGCCACAATATTCACTCTATAAGACACAAAGACATTTCAACCCACATTTTTGAGGGGGGGGGGTGCGTCTTATAGTCCGAAAAATACAGTACATTGCATCTGCCTTTTCTTCTGTCTTGATTTTGTGACATAGTAGGCCAAAGGTATTCAGGTTATACGCGACTCACAACCACAATTGAGCCCAAAATTTCTGTTGCTAAGCGAAACAGTTAAGTGAGTTTTGTCCCATTTTACGACCTTTCTTGCCACAGTTGTTAAGTGAATCATTGCAGTTGTTAAGCGAGTAACACATTTGTTAAATTAGTCTGACTTCTTCCTTGACTTTGTTGGTCAGAAGGTCGCAAAAAGTAATCACAGGATCACAGGACATTACAACCGTCATAAATATGAACCAGTTGCCAAGCATCTGAATTCTGACCATATGACCAGAGGGGATGCTGCAACAATCGTTAAGTTTGATAAAGGATCACACGTCACTTTTTTCACTGCTATTGTAACTTTGAACAATTATTAAATGAATGTTGTAAGTTGAGAACTACCTTTAAAAGCTGTGAACCTGCCTCTGCTCAGAGCTGCTCAGCAACTTTTAGATAATTCACAGAAAGCCCTTTGTATACTGAAATTATGTGCATGCTAAATAAATGTATGTTTGCTCTTCAAAGTGATTTTGTTAAACCAGGTAGTCCAGCATATTCCTGCATGAAAAAAAATAACAACAAATATTTTCATTCCTGTGCATACTGGAGAAGAGAGACACTAGTACAGAGTGAAGTTACAAATCTTACCCGATGCTGGGACAAACTGGTATCCATCCATTGTTTAGCTGGCAGACCTATCCAACATATTTCCATTTCTGATCCTTATCCTGCTTATTGCTTCAGCTTCCAGTCCCGTCTAGACATCTGATTACCCTTAATGACAAAGTGTTCCTACACACCTTGGATAGTGTTGGGTGAAAACCGAAATGATACTTTAACTCTAGCATACCTAAAGAGGAGTTATACCACTTTTACATATAGACTGGAATCAAAAGGAAAGCAGCACATAGTAAATAGTAAAATAGTGTTTTTGTTGTGGCCCGCTGGTGGCCAGCAGAGCTGGCAGCAAAGTCAGGTAGTGAGGAGGTTGGGGAGAAACATGGGCCAGTCCTGGGGGCTGGGGAAAGTTCGGACAAGGGCTCTGTGTCAGAGGTAGAGAGGGAGATAGCAGTGAGGCAGAGGAACAGCTGGAGCCCATTCCCAGTGTGCGCATTTGCAGAGCTGCCAGAAGACAAGAACTCAGAAAACAGGGTCAACTTGGGAGTAAAGCCACACCTTGGAGATGATTGGCCCCTCCCAAAAGAGAAGCGAACGGGGAGGGGGCTTTTGCAGGAAACAATTCATTCGTTCAGTAGTTTCAAGAGTGGAAAGTTCTGTTCGTGACTCTAAGAGACTCTGTGCCAAGTTTTGCCTTACTCTGCAGTTGGAAACAAGTTACGTGGCAGCTTGCCAAACGAGATAAGGTGTGTTGAGAAATATTCCTTTGAAAAACTGTTTGGACAAACCTTGCTGACTGTGAATAAACGTAATTCACAGTCGTGTGAATAAAAGAGGTTTTGCCAGGACCCATTCCTGCTTCCTGCTTTTTAAGGGAGCCTCGGTCAGAACAGTTTTGATCTGTCCCCCCCCTTCAGAGACCCACAAAAACACAGCCAGCCGAGGGTTAAGACTCACTTGGCACACTCTGCAGTTCTTATCTCAACCTTGGCAGCGATATGCACACCGTCTGCCAAGGACTTTATTGGTTTACACAAACAAGAAAATCACCTACGTAGCTTTGCCGTTCATCCAGCTTCCAAGACTACGAGGTTGCTCCGTTTGTTTAGCTGTGCAGTTAGCTTTGTTCGTCACGAACTTCGTGACCCATTGTACTGTCTTAAATAGATATGCTTCTGGGTGTGGTCCAGTGAGTCATGGATCCTATGACTCCAATCCAATGACTCAGGATTTCCTCATACGCCGCAGCTGCAGTACCCTTTTCTCTCGCCTTCTTTGGCGTGCGTCCAGGAATGACGTCTCTCCCTCACTCTCATCTGAGACACCTGTTTCCCCACTACTTGGCTCTCTTTCAGCTGGCACCTGAGCCGGTACCAGAGGGGGAGGGCTGGGAGATCTGGCTGGCTCCTCTTCCTCCTGCTCAGAGTTGCCTTCCTCCAAAGGGATAGGCTCAGAGGACGGGGCCACAACACTATCCCCCACCGCAGGGCCCTTCCCCCGGGTCTGACGGTCGGGATGGGGTCGGGACGGGAACTGTTCGTGGAAAGTCCGCACCAGGTCAGGGGCCTGAACGGCAGATGCGTCCACCCAGGTGAAATCCTCGGCCCCGTACCCTTTCCAAGCGATGAGGTATTGGAAGCGCCCCTTCAGCCAACGGGAGTCCCGAATACTGTCCACCTCATACGTCGAGGCGTCGTCCTCGTCGGCTGCGGCTGGGGGGGCAGGCGGCGGCGGGCGGCGGAGACGGCTAGTGGGAGTCTCAGGGACCAGGAGGGACCGATGAAAAACGGGGTGGAGCCGCATGGAGCGGGGTAGAGTCAACCGATAGGCCACCGGGTTGATGACCGCCTCGATGGGGAAGGGACCGATAAAGCGGTGGGCCAGTTTCCTCACCGGCTGGTCCGTGGGGAGGTGTTTCGTGGACAGCCACACCCGATCTCCAACTTCCAGCGGTGGCGTCGCCCGGCGGCCGCGATCGGCGAACCGTTTATAGTCCTCTTTCGCCCGGATCAGCTGCCGCCGCACCAGTTGCTGCACCGCCTGCAGCTCCGAGAGGAAGTCCCGGGTCTCAGGAACAGGGGAGTCCATGATGGTCAACGGAAAAAAACGTGGATGGTACCCGACGTTGGCATGGAACGGTGTCATCTGGGTGGAGGTATGTTGGGAGTTGTTAAAAGCGAACTCCGCCAGGGGAAGGTACTCGGCCCAGTTGTCCTGCTGCTGGTTGACAAAACAGCGGAGGTACTGCTCCAGTATGCCAATGACCTTCTCCGTGCCCCCGTCAGTCTCCGGGTGGTGTGATGACGACAGGCACACCTGCACCTCCAGCGCAGCCATCAGGCTTTTCCAGAAGCGGGCCGTGAACTGGGCCCCGCGATCCGAAACCACCCGGTCCGGCAGGCCGTGGAGGCGGAAGATGTGTTGCAGGAACAGGCGAGCCGTGGTACGAGCTGAGGGCAGGCCGCGGCACGGGATGAAATGTGCCATCTTCGTGAGCGCATCCACCACCACGAGGACGGTCGTGAACGTAGCGGACAGGGGCAGGTCAGTCAGGAAGTCCATGGAGATGGCTCCCCACGGTCTCTCCGGTGTCGGCAGCGGCTGGAGGAGTCCAGGAGGGGGGCCGGACGCGGCTTTGGCCTGTCGGCATGGCACACAGGACGTCACGTAGGCGTGCACGTCGTGCCGTACCCGAGGCCACCAAAAAGTCCGCGTCACTAGGTTCAAGGTCTTAAAGAAGCCGAAGTGCCCCGCCGCGGGGTTGTCATGGCACTGGTTCATGACGAGGGCTCGGAGCGGACTTGTGGGCACGTACAGCCGACCCCGGTGCCTGAGCAAGCCCTCCTCCACGGTCCATGGGGACGCGGGGCCGACGTCCGCTCTCCGCTGCTGCGACCAGTCGTCCCGTCGCTGCGCTTCCAGCACCTGAGTCCGCAGGTCCACCGGTTCCTGGACCGCGGCCAAGGAGTCCGCTGGCAGCACCGTCCGGGGGGAAAGGGAGTCCTTTGGGCAAAAGTATTCCGGCTTACGGGATAGCGCGTCCGCCCTCTGGTTGAGGTGGCTCGGAATGTATGTGACGTGGAAGTTGAACCGGGCGAAAAACAACGACCACCGGATCTGCCGCTGGTTCAAATTCCTGGCCGTGGTGAGGTGCTCCAGGTTCCGATGGTCCGTCCGCACCTCCACCTGGTGTCGGGCCCCCTCGAGGTGATGTCGCCAAGCCTCGAACGCGGCCTTGATAGCCAGCAACTCCTTTTCCCAGATGGTGTAGTTGCGCTCGGAAGGAGTGAGTTTCCGGGAGTAGTAAGCGCAGGGAAAAAGAGTGCCACCATCCACCGGAGCCTGTAGCAGCACCGCTCCAATCGCCACGTTGGACGCGTCTGTCTCAACCACGAACGGACGGTGTGGATCGGGGTGCCTCAGGACCGGCTCCGTGACAAAGGCCTGCTTGAGAACCTCGAAGGCCTGCTGCTGCGGGGGCCCCCACTGGAACGGAACCTTCTTCCGAAGGAGCTGGGTCAACGGCACGGTCAGGGTGGCAAAGCCCGGGATGAAGGTCCGGTAGTAGTTGGCGAATCCCAACAGACGCTGGACGTCCTTCACCCGACGCGGGGGTTCCCAACTGCGCAAGGCCGCCACCTTGTGTGGGTCCATCGCGATGCCCTCGGGGGTGATGATGTGCCCGAGGAACTCTATGGAAGTCTGGAAGAAGTAACATTTCTCCAACTTCGCATAGAGCTGGTGCTCCCGCAGGCGCTGCAGGACCTGGCAGACATGCTGGAGGTGACTCTCCGGGGTCCGGGAATAGATCAAAATATCATCCAGGTAGATCACCACGAACCGATCCAGCATGTCCCGGAACACGTCGTTCATCAAGTGCTGGAAGACCGCGGGGGCGTTGGTCAACCCGAACGGCATGACGGTATATTCAAAGTGTCCGTATCGGGTGCCAAATGCCGTCTTCCACTCGTCCCCCTCTCGCATCCGCACCAGGTTGTAGGCTCCCCGGAGGTCGAGCTTGGTGAAAATCGAGGCCTCCCGCAACCTCTCCATCAGCTCCGGGATCAGCGGCAGGGGATAGCGATTCCGTACCGTGATGGCATTCAAGCGCCGGTAGTCGCAACACAGGCGCAAGTCCCCCGTCTTCTTTTTCACGAAGAGGACTGGGGCCGAGAGCGGGGAGGTCGAAGGCCGGATGAACCCACGGGCCAGGTTCTTGTCCAGAAAGTCCCGTAAGGCGGCCAGCTCGGGCTCCGACATGGAGTACAGGCGTCCCGAGGGCAGGGGCGCGTTGGGCATCAAGTCCACCGCGCAGTCGTAGGGTCGGTGCGGGGGCAAGCGATCCGCCTCCTTCTCGCTGAACACGTCGGCGAAGGATGTCAGCTCCGGAGGCAAGGAGACGTTCGGGGCAGAGACGTCCTGGCCGGCACAGGTGTGGCGAAGGTGGTCGACACACTGCAGGCTGGGGAACGAGATGGCATTTCTCGACCACGCCACCTGAGGGTCGTGCGCCCGAAGCCAGGCCATCCCCAGGACCAAGGGGAAGTGCAGGTCCGCCGTCACATAAAACTGGATCGCCTCCTCATGGTTCCCAATGGCAAGGCGCAAGGGCTGAGTAGCGAAGTTGATGGGCCCCGCCACAAGTTCCCGCCCATCAATAGTTTCGACCCTCAACGGAGGGTCCACTGGAACCAAGGGAACCTTGTAATGGGCCACAAAGGCCTGGTCCATAAAGTTCGTGGTGGCCCCCGAGTCCACCAGCGCGTGCGCCTGGAGCCCCTCCGACCGGTTAGCCAACAACACCCGGGTGTTCAAAATCAGGTGCCGAGGGGGCTCACAGTCCACAGCCGCCGCCTCCGGCGGGGCATGGTCACCTGCCTGACCCAGAGTTTCCCCTAGGCCAGGCCTGACCCGTTTCCCGGCTGGTCACGCCGAGGCTCCGGAACAGGCTTGAGCGATCCACTCCGCTTCCGGGGACACGAGGCGGCGAAATGTCCAGCCTCGCCGCAATAGAGGCACAACCCCCCTTGGCGTCTCCGCATCCGCTCCTGGGCCGTCAGTTGAGGTCTGGCTGCTCCGAGCTCCATGGGCTCCTCAGCCGTCGCCACCAAACGCGGTACGGTCCGGGGCGCTGTTGGTACGAAACGCGGGGGTGCCGGCACTGTCGGTGGTTCCGGAAGAGCCCTACGGGGCCGTCGCCGTTGTAGGCGGGCATCGATGCGCAGGCATTGGGTCACCAGCGTGTCCAGGGTCTGTGGCGCCTCCACCCGAACCAGCTCGTCCTGCATCTCATCGCAGAGGCCGTCCTGGAAGGCATCCATCAGCGCCGCCTCATTCCAGGCCGAATCCTGGCCTAGCAATCGGAACTCCGCAATATAGTCCTGCAGGGGGCGCTTGCCTTGGCGGAGGTCTTTGATGCGCCTCGCTGCCGTCTGCACCCGGAGGGGGTCCTCAAACATGGTGCGCAGGTGTTGCAAAAAGCCCTGATAGTCCAGAAGCAAGGGGCTGTCTTGCAGCAACAGGGGCGTGGCCCATCGGGCGGCAGTGCCAGAGAGGGAGCTGATAATAAAAGCCACCCGAACCCGGTCATCCGGAAAATCCTCCGGCCGCATTGCCATGTACAGCTGGCACTGTCCCAAGAAGGCCGGGAACATTTCCTGCTGTCCAGAAAACTTATCTGGCATGTTCACTGGGCATCTTGGACGGGGAAGGGGAGCAGGTGGAGCTGCTACAGGAGCATTTCCCAAAGCAAGTTGTGCAGTTAGCTGTGCTACTTGCTGTTGCAGAAGTTGATTGGCCTCCAGCATCTGCTGTACCTGCTGCTGCAGCTGTTGGTCCATCGTGGGTTAACGATGGAGTTTTGGGTGACGAACAAGATGATCTGTCCCCCCCCTTCAGAGACCCACAAAAACACAGCCAGCCGAGGGTTAAGACTCACTTGGCACACTCTGCAGTTCTTATCTCAACCTTGGCAGCGATATGCACACCGTCTGCCAAGGACTTTATTGGTTTACACAAACAAGAAAATCACCTACGTAGCTTTGCCGTTCATCCAGCTTCCAAGACTACGAGGTTGCTCCGTTTGTTTAGCTGTGCAGTTAGCTTTGTTCGTCACGAACTTCGTGACCCATTGTACTGTCTTAAATAGATATGCTTCTGGGTGTGGTCCAGTGAGTCATGGATCCTATGACTCCAATCCAATGACTCAGGATTTCCTCATACGCCGCAGCTGCAGTACCCTTTTCTCTCGCCTTCTTTGGCGTGCGTCCAGGAATGACGTCTCTCCCTCACTCTCATCTGAGACACCTGTTTCCCCACTACTTGGCTCTCTTTCAGCTGGCACCTGAGCCGGTACCAGAGGGGGAGGGCTGGGAGATCTGGCTGGCTCCTCTTCCTCCTGCTCAGAGTTGCCTTCCTCCAAAGGGATAGGCTCAGAGGACGGGGCCACAACAAGTTTTGAGTGAACAACTCTACACTAGAAGGCTTGAATGCTCATCTATTTTAAAAAGCCAAGAGTTCCCGGCATGCTATCTCAAATCTGAAGTCTAAAATGGAATGGTCCAGTCTTAGGTTTACCATTTCTTCTCAGATATTACCCCCCACTTTCATTTCTTCATATATGAAATTTTAAGAATGGCAAAGAATTAACTTTAGAAAGGCCATTACTGTATTACTTGAGTCAGGCATACATCTGAGCTGATGGTAGCTTTGTTTTGAGGATCTTACAAGAACTCAAATACGACTTGCATTTGATGTTCTGCAATTGCAAATCATATTCATTCGCTTATATTCATAATAAGATCTTATTATTTTCTAATCTGATCAGAAGGTGGATTCTTGAGTGCCAGTTTAATTGTTTCCAGTCTAGCTTGCCAGGAAAGTAATGTTGGAAATGGAACTCTTATGTACATAGTGCATTTATTATTCAAACAGATGTATGATTGCTTTACATTAATTGAGTGTCCTTAATTACCAGTGTTTTCATCGTAGGCCAATCTAAATAAGAATGCAAAAATTATATGAGGAAAAGGTCTTTATGCTAGGAGAACCACACTAGCATTTCAATCTATATTTGATGGTGAAGTGGAAAGAACAATGTCAATACCATCACTCTGAGGCTGAACCTCTGTGCCGTTTTTTATTGCTATATCAGAGTGGTGTGAGATGACACCACAGTGGGCTGACTTATTGTTGAGTATCTCACTAGACAAATAATCAATCTTCAATCCAGCCTTTTCTTGCCAGGCTCACATTTCTTGATTCAACCCACAGGCAGCTGGAGGATTATGCATTTATTAAAAGCTTATTCCTCTCTTTTCACCCAAAAAAGAAGTGTTCAAGGGTTTTAATAAATACAAAATCATTATCATTTTAAAAGCACATTATTTATTTATTTTTAATCATTGTTTTAATTATTTACAAATATATTTATTTATAAAATTTAGGGTTTTTTAAAAAGCATACATTAACCAGGAGCATAACAGTAAGCATTAATGATCCATTCCTCAAATTAAAGGGTAATTCAACAAACAGCTAAGTTTAATACACAAAAAACTATCCTAATTTGAATTACCATATTTCTTCCCACTTTCCACTTTTAACAATGCACACTTCATGACTTATCTTTTTCCTCTTCCTGTCTAAATTCCTAATCCCATTCCGCTTGTCTGGTGAAAAATTTTGAATATCTTAGAATCATTCATATTTTTAGATATTTACCTTATGTAACAGTATTATACTAAAATGGACTGGAGAATTTTTATTATAATCAAGTGCACGATTTTGTTTAAATAAAATTATTTAAGCATTCAAAACAGTATGGTAATTAAAAGCTCCATCTAAACTAAAATTACGTTTCATAAATTATTAAAGTTGATAAGCAAATTTATGAGACCCACATCTATCAATTGCTAACAGGTAATCATTGTAGTACTCACCTAAAGGTTCCAAAGGCTATACATTACTGAAAAAAATATTTTTAAACATTAAAATGTACTTCAATGCTATTAAAAGCATAAACAACATTGAAGTTTTTATATCTGTATTTTTATACATGTAGTCTTCAACTTACAAGCATTCACTTAGTGAATACTTGAAATAACATCAGCACCAGGGGTGGGTTCTTTACTACCGGTTCTGTGGGCGTGGCTTATTTTGTGGGCGTGGCTTGATGGTCATGTGACAATTCTTTAAGATTTAGCAAAGGTACTGGTCTACCAGGCTTTCAACTGCTTGCAGAGCTGTACCGGTCTACTCATTTGTTTTTGCAGGCACTGGTCTACCCATTTATTTTGGAGGCATCGGTCTACTCATTTGTTTTTGCAGGCACTGGTCTACCCATTTATTTTGGAGGCACTGGTCTACTCATTTGTTTTTGGAGGCACCGGTCTACCACCACACTGCCTTTAGCTTCAGCTGTAGGGTGGCCCTTTGAAGTGCCACAGCAAGAGTTTAAACAGTTTTTTTTCCTTCTAGCCGATCAGCTGGGACTCGGGATAGCAATAGATAGGGGGTTGGGCCAAATAAAAGGTAAGAATAACGGGGGGCAGGGGGTGCAGAACTGGTTTGGTGACATCATATCATCAGCACTACCCGCTTGGCTGAACCGGGCCGAACAGGGATGAACCCACCACTGATCAGCACTGAAAAAAGTGACTTGACCAGTTTTCATACTTGCATACTTTGCAGCATCCTCATGGTCAGGTGATCAGAATTCAGACATTGGACAATTGGCATGTGTTTTGTAGCAGTTGCACTGTTCCAGGGTCATGTGATCATCACCAACCTCCCCAGCGGGCTTCCCACAAGCAAAGTCAATGGGGAAAGCCAGATTTTCTTTAACAACTGCATGATTCACTTAAGAACTGCAGTGATTCCCTTAACAAGTGTGGTAATATGGTCATAAAACGAGGTGCAATTCACTTAACAGCAACAGAAATTCTTGGCTCAATTGTTATCATAAGTCAAGGACTATTTGTACTACTGGAACCCGCTAAGGTTCACTTGAGTGAGACAGGAAGTAAATAAATGTAATAAATAAATAAAAAGTCTGGAGGCTTTAACAATACCATGCTTTTTCTGGGCTTCAGGGATTGGGTTAGTGTGCAACCAGGTTCCCTTTAAATGTCAATCTCATGGCATCAAGTTGTCATCACGTGACATATCACAACTTTTTTTCCCCTTTGCTAAACCGGGGACGGACGTGGCCAGTGCATGACGCATCCGGCCCGTGGGCTGCGAGTTTGCCACCCTGCTCTAGAGGGTGGTTAGGATACAATTCCTATTGCCCTGGCTGTGATGCCATAGGCATACAGAGCTAGGCCATCTGGAAAGTGTCACACAGTAGCTGGTCATTGATACAATCCAGCAGTACTTATTTTATATTCTGACTTTCTATCCCCATCTTCTCTATAGTTTCTATCGCAGAGCCCATAACAACCGTAATTACTAGAGTATGTTGTTACAGTTCGGGGAGGTTAAAGGAAACCACGAATCTAATACTGCACTTTCAGGAAGCAGATATAACTTTGCGTACTTTATGTTGCAGATATATGACCTGAATAACAACGCAGGAAGAAAAATGTGCAATGTATGGGACTTTTTTTAAATGCTCTGTCATCTGGCTTTTACTAATAACCTGCCTGTTGGATCAAATTAAACATGATAATCCAAACAGAAATGCTAACAGCATACATATTATAATGGTTAGATGAGAAACCATGATGGTGAAAATGAATATGACCCCAGATAATGCAACTATTTTGTAAAGTAAATGGGTTCTGAGGACACTGATCAGTTCATCTGTGTAGGAATAGAATGTATAATTCACAAACTTAGGCAATTCCATTGTGATAAGGATTCAGACCGAGATGCAGATATATAGATATGTACGCATGCATGAATGCACACAAAGACACATATACAAACACTTTATTTTAAATCAGTGTGTATGTCTGGTTCTCCCCCCCCCCTCCCAAATATATATTCTATTATTATCTTACAACAAAAAGTGAAGGATTACATGTTTTGCTGTCATGTATAATTTCTCAGTCTCAAATCTCATTAAACTTCTCAAATTGGTTGAGAATATTCCAAATAGGTCAGTTTTAACTCCTAGAATTTACAGCCAACAGAATACAATTCTCCTATGTTTGGATTCTTTCATATTTAAAGGAAACCCCACAGTTTCAGATTAAGGCCAGAGACCAGTTGTTCTCTGTCAGTTTCCCAAGACTAATAGGCTCCCAGATGAATGATATTAGATGTTAACTTTTTCGTAGGATACCACTGTTATCTAGAGAATAACTAAGGTAAATCTGACTCTGGTTTGTTTTGTTCTGTTTTTTTTTCTTCAAACAGGATGTCTCTTAAAACGTTTTGCCACAAATCCAGATGTGTAAATAGCAGCATTTTGAATTTTCAAACAGTTTATTTTAAAAAATGCATTTTTCTTTTCTTCGCAACATCAAATGTAGCAATCTAAAAGAACAAAATCCATATCGAACATCTTCATTATTCAATAAGGCTAATTGTGGTATAGGCATGTGACTAATTAGTTATCACAAATACTCCAAGCCTACATGCATTCTATATTAATCATATGTGCATGTTGCTCCATAACTTTATTTTATATAAAGACATTAGTGATGATCACTTCAAATAGGGCGATTGAATAAGAGAATTTAGAAAGGTGGACTTCAAATTGCACCAGGGGGAGGGAAGATGGGGGAGGGAAAGTGTCATCTTTGCAACCAACATCATGCTCAATGCTCAAGATGAAGATGATGATGATGATGATGCAACAATAGGTTTCCTGTAATTGGAAAACACAAACCAGACTATCGGTGTTTTTCAAGAGCTATGCAAGTTGCCAACATATGAGCTAGGAAAAGCTTAATCATTCTTCTGTTACTGGAGTGCTCAGTGCCAGGCCAGTAATATATCACTAGATCTTTTGACTCATGTACCTAGCTATTAAGTATGGCATAATAATTATGATTTCCAAGCTTCACTCAATCATTTACAATAGCTATATACAGTTCAATATTCACAGTAAGGATGGAATCAAGGCAGTGATGGATGATATGAAGCCCCAGAACTATATAATACATATGGACTCTGAACCCACTCTAACCACAATTGCTAAATATGCCTAGCAATTTCATTATAATTTGAGGTTAGAAACATACATATACATACAAGGTATGGTATAAATCTAGATGATGTTCAGCACAGTTCAAAAAGGAAAGAAAAATTTAAACTACCCTACACTCCAAAACCTGCCAATCTAGCAGTTCAAAAGCATGCAAATGCAAGTAGATGAATCTGTATAGCATATAAGCAGGCAGGAAGATTACAGCATTCCGTGTTTCACCATATATATATAATCATATATGATGTCATGCTTGCCACATGACCGCAGAAATGTTTCTGGACAACACTGGCTCTTTGCTTAAGAGATGGATATAAAGTCCATCATGTCTAGGATGTAAAATCCACAGGGATGTTTTGCCTTTTTTTTTTTACACTCCAAAAACCAGGAAAAATGTTGCATACATTGGTCTGCTGATGTCCATGATGCAGCCCTGGCCAATATGAATAATTAACTCACCTGCTCTCCAAAAATGTCAAAAAGTTTCTCAACTCTTCTTATATAACACTTTCTGGATTTACAAAACTCTTGAGATATCTAATCTGGATCTATATTTTTTTCATTCAACTACCTAGGAATTCATAATACATCTTACATTCATATTTCTTAAGGCATAGTTTCTGTAATTGGAAACTCTTCTGGTGTAATATTATTGGAACGCTAAACAAATTTGGAGGATGCCAGAATAGGAACTGAAAGCCTGAATGTCCTTAAAAATTATTTAGAAATGTTTCAAATCATTAAAGCAGCCTGATCTTTTGGGTAGCTTGTAGAGAAATCTGACAAATAGACATGACTGCTTCAGATGGTACATTTGCACACATTCTATAGCATCCCTTTGAATCAATTTTCAAGGCAGGCCAATCCACATAACCACACTCACTCGATACCTCTATAGATATCAATATACATACCATACACATTCAATTCATTTCCAATAGTGATCACTATGTGCTCCTTTCAAATTAATTTTATTATGTAAATTTCACTAACCAAATCTAGCAGTTACAGTTCAAACCGTAACAATCTAAAAACATTTTGCATGAACATTCACCACGAAAATGGTCACCTCCCCACAGGAGATGGCTGTTACATGGCGTTCAATATCCTTGTAATCCTCTATAGACCATACACAAAATTGGTTGACAGAAGTGACAGTTTTTATTATAGCTTTCCTAGTACACAATAATCTTCATTCACCTAGTTTATTTTTTCCAAAAGCGTTATAAAACTTTTGACTTCTATCAAGGCATCATTCTGAGCCTTCTTGGGAGAGAAGGCATTATTTTGACGTGCTGAGACCTATATTACATGCTGTGCAAATTATGTTTTCAGCTTCTGGATCACCCATTGTCTAATATAAAAAAAAAATCCTTGTGGACTCAAGTTAGAACAGGGATGGGAAAAGATAACTATGGTACTGGATAGCACAAAGGCTGCAACCCCTCCAACCAATTGGTAATGATAAGAGTTCTTTGTTCTCTCCAAAATAATTTCTGTTTTCACTCATTCCTATATGGAAAGGTCTATTTAAAATTTATATTTAGTTTATTTATAACCACTGGGAGCTGCAGTACCTACAAGAACAGAAATGTAAAATAGCATTAACTTATTTTATTGTTTAAATATCCAGAATGGTGGTGACATTCATTTTTCCTATCCATCCCTCTAGCCCAGACATCATGTTGCCATCAAAGGAACAGCAATTATAATAATTCAGTACTTTCTGCAAAAGAGAGAGAGAGAGAAATCCACACCAAATAGCTATGTCAAATTTGTTTCTAAAATAGGAGGTTTTTTAATAGGTTTGGGGATAAAATTGCTGTAATGCTTCACTGCTAATTTTAAACAAATGTTATTAGCTTACATAAACAATAAGAAATTTACAGGTTCGTTAACCTGAATTAAAACATTAGATGGGGTGGCTTTGTATCTCCATTTTATTGCATGTTATTTAAATATTTTTACATTATCTTTTTTGTCATATTGGCTTTATTGTGTTTGTACTATAGTATTGTCTTTGTAAAACACCTAAAGAATATGTATTTTTAGATGCTGTAAATGTAAACAATAATTACATGAATGAGTGAGTGAATGTAGAATTTTGAGGAATACAGAAATCTATTGAGTGACTGGCAAATTCTCTAAACCCTCCTGTCTCAATATGGACAAAACAGTTATCTATTAGAATCACCTTAACAAATCTTCCACAGTATTTCCCCACTATCTCTGGGATCAGGAAGAGTTCAATCACCAAGCCTTGCTATCAGAAAATATCACAATTCATTCAAAACCTAATAATAGCTCGCAAATGAACTAACATTAGTTTAAATCTCATTTTTCTATAGAATTTTGTTCCGCTACTTGGAAAGCGAGAGAAGGCTTGCAAAACAGACCGTAACAGCAAAATAAACTAATAGATGTCTGTTTTATATTCAGGTGCAAGATACTCCATAGGGAAATCACCAATTCTTGCTGGAATCAAACAGATTTCTTTCAGCAATTGATTTGGCCATGGAGCAAATTGCCACAGGAAATCATATTAATCCTCCAATCTGATCATATTCAAGGCATTCTACAAGACTGCCCTGTCTGATTTTCTATCATAAACTGAGTTGGTATTTCAAAATTGCATGGATAAACATAGCAGAGGTGTGCCTATGT
This sequence comes from Masticophis lateralis, assembly GCA_030761175.1. NCBI lineage: Eukaryota > Metazoa > Chordata > Lepidosauria > Squamata > Colubridae > Masticophis > Masticophis lateralis. Next base: position 130,517,501 of record JAUDYJ010000003.1, read on the forward strand.
TCTAAATCAATCAATTTGGAGGCACCCTGACGCTGCATTAAATACATCCATGAAAAAACTAAGCATGCGTGATTTATGAAGTGGGGACAGGAATAGCATCCATAATTTCAAAGAAACTGACTAATTTTGCAAAACTCAGGAAAAGCAATGCAAATTCCCTATTTATATAGCTACTGTTGTAATGCCCCAGTTTTGTAACCCTGGTTGAAGATACTAAAATGAAGAATAGCTAAAATAATGTTGTTAGCACTATAAATTAATCTCATACAGCATATAAATAAAATGTCTGCCAAGGAAAACATTCCCGAAGGAAACCATCTCCTTCTCAGAAATTTAGTTTTCATTAATGAAGATCTAAGGCTTCACCTTTCTTGTTGTTGAATTTAATAAAAAAAAAAATTGAATCACTTTTCAGCGCCATTCCCCTAAGGATTTATTCCCTAATGCCAAAAAGAGGAAAGGGTTAAGATAATCAGTATCCCATTAAGAAATGAATCTAAAGCCACAGATTGGGTTGGTAAAATTCACTACATTAATATAGATCATCCTCACCCTTTCCTCCTTTCCTTTCCTTTCCTTTCCTTTCCTTTCCTTTCCTTTCCTTTCCTTTCCTTTCCTTTCCTTTGCTTTCTTCACTTTACCAATGTGTCAACTCAAATAAAATTTGGTCACAGCACAGCCATTAGTGCTCTGATTAAATTTCAATTTTGCGCCCCTTGTTCTGTGGAAAAGATAGCAAAGAAATTCTACTCCGTAAAAGCTTTAGGAAAGAAGACAGCAGAACAAATTCAAACTTCAGTTTCTGGGCAGATTCCAAACTCACTGTTTATCTTCGCATGGCCTTTTCTCCTATATAGGATCTTCCTGAAATATCAAGATAATGTGCAATTGTAAAACAAACCTCAAATTTATTGAAGCTCTAGATTTTTCACCTTTTCACACTGTTTGCTTCAATGGTTGCTTCAATTTTGTCACTACAATCGCAAACATGTGTCCATACATCCAAGCTCAAGCATCTTGGAAAGTTCCTACTTGTAACAAAATATAGCAGAAACCTATCTGACCCACTGAAAATATTTGGTTATCGTCTTTTGTATTTTTGGTCAAAAGTATCAAGCTATACATTTTAAACAACAATTTATAAATATCAACAAGAATCATGTTAGCATTTTTAGAGTTCTTTATAGACATTTAAAGTTGGATAATTTCAGACAATACATCTATAAAGAAAAAGAAAGTATATTTGCATGTATCTTTTAGGAAGGCCATGAATATGATCATGTTGAATGTCAATAAGAATTTTTTCCACTTGTTTAAATGAATTAATCTACTATTTTTATTTTTCTGTATACATTCTTATGCCTATCTTTCCATTATTTACTTGATTTTTTTTAAAGAGAAGAATACATACACTTATAACAATTTGTAAAATTACTCAGAATTTTTGAGAATAAAATGATGGATGGACACCATTGCAGCTCTGGTCAAAGCTCTGTATCAATGATGTTACATCATCATCTTTTTCCAGCAAAAGATGAAGCCATATTGATTCCTTTCCTTTCCTTTGCTTCCTTTGCTCATGAAGCAATGATTCCATCCAAAGATACAGTCAAACATTATAATTCTTGAATTGCTAGAAATGTTTGGTTGTTTAAGTTTGTTAGCACAAACAAAGATTTCTGTAAGTTTACTAAACAGAGTCTGCAAAACAAGAATTGGCAGTCTGTATGTGGCTTGCAAACTGCTAACTGTCCAATCCTTTTCCACATAAGAAACAATTTCCATATTCCCATTCAAACATGTAAAATGTATTTTGTACATTTGCACTAGAACAGGAAATCAACTGCTGCCTTGTTCAGAAACATTAATAAACAACAATGCATGATTACAGTACTCAGCTCCATTAGAAGAGTAGTGTCGTAGTGTCGGCTATGAGAAATTCACATGAGCTGAGAGAAGACCGAAATGAATGTCACCAGCCCAAAGGTTGCCATCAATCTCCACAATTATGATTATGCCAACAATCCTGAATAATTTGATGTGAAGTACAAGTAGGCTGACCCAATTTTTTTAAGGAAACTTAACCATATACAACAGGCTCAGTTAATTTTTTTAAGAAAAGACAAGTGTTTTTAGAATTTGATGCAACAATATAAATCAATTGGAGCAGACACCGAAGCACAGAATATTCTGAAAGTAGAGTTACATTTTTGTCATTCTTCTGGAAAGTGAAAATTGAAGGGGAGTATCTCTTTTCGAGATCTTGGGAAAAAATGACTTTGTTACAATATGATGGAAATCAGGAAAGGAGATACGATTTCCTTTCTTGCTTTGATACTTATACAGATTTAAAGGAGGATTATTGTAGAGTTGTTGTTGTTGAAAATTATTCAAAAAGCGAAGTTTGAAAAGGCTTTCCAATACAATTGTATAAATAATAGAAAATAAACTGCAGGGGTCAGCATAGAGCATATCAGGAAAACTAAGTGAACTCCTCTGGAAAAAAAAAACACAGCTTTTTCTTATCCAAAGATTTAATTTTAACACATAAATTCAACATGGCAAAACAAGAACTAGTTTTCCCAAAGAATGCCTGTGATTTGAGGCATAAAGTCTCAAAGCATTGTGCTATTGCCACCTGTGACCAATTAGAATCCAAATATTTAGTATGAGAAGCAATTCGCAGAGATTTTTTTTGACACACTACAAAATCTGATGAACTATGAAGGGCCCTATATAGAGCCCTGAGGAATTCAGATATTTAATGCACTCATTATTGTTTAGGGAAGTGGGGAGAGATAAAACAAGTTATTTGCCATGAGTGGCAGTAGATTTTCCTGATCCTGCATCGGGATTAAGGATGTTTATCTACACAAAGAGGGACACAGCTTTGACATCAAAGACTGGGCAATCAATTAAGCCTTACAGAGAGATGTCCAAGTTCTTATTTCACAACTTGGCACATAATTGTTCAAATGTGTCCAGCTTGCAATACCTAGAAATCCCAATGGCATTCAAGGGGTCTTGGTATCAATCTAAGTTGGAGGATACAACCACAGCCTCTTATATTCCAGTATCTGTTTTTAAACAGGCCTAAGAATGTATGAGTCGTTCATCATTCAGCTACTTTTCCTGATTCATCCTAGTAAAGCAATAAGCCTTCGAATCTAGGATATTGTCTGGAACTATGGAAGTTGATTCATTAAAGCTAAGTAATCCTGATTATGATAAGTCCTTGGATGAAGACTAAATATATTTGTGTTACTTTTCACTGCATTTGCAGCTACCAAATTACACACAGAAACACACTGTGACACAGCATATAGCTATACCAGTCGCTGTATAATATGCAAAACAACAACAGGACTATCAGAAACATTACTAGGAGGGTGGAAGAAAGCAGCAGGCAATCCACACCAAACAAGGACAAGGCAGGTGAAAGTTTTCTCAACTTGCTTCTGACCAAAGGTGCTAAGAGAGTTTTCCACAGCCTGGTGCCTTTCATTATATGTAAATAATGCATGCTGTCTGGAATTCTAGAGCTGTAGTCCTCACACATCTGGCCCATGGCCTAAAGGCAAACTTCTGTGAGAGATACACACACCATCTTGAGCACCAGGAAAAGAGGACAAAAGAGATAAACAAAGTAAAGTAAAATAAAACACATGTGCAACTCAATTAATAAAGTTTCTGTGGAGCTGTGGGAAGAGAGAGGCGATAGCTGATGTAGTGCTTCCTTTGCGGCTTGGAAGAAGATCCTGGAAAATTTCTAGCACCAGATGAGCTTCCCAATAGTCCTAAAATGTGTACTGTTTTCTGATGTGCTTTAATCATCCTCCAGTACACAGTAAACACACAGTACGATTTCTGCGCCGTTTTAAAGCTGATATACATGGTATGTATTAATAGTGACTTCTGCATAACTTTTTTTTTAAAAAAATCACTACGAAATTATATTTTATCAGCTAGAAGTTTAATAAACTTTTCTGTCATCTAGTTCAAGAACCACATATAAATTATGAGTGTGAGAGAGACAGAGAGAGAATTAAAAAAAGAAAAGAAAATAAACTCAATTTGACAGGTAATCATGCTTTTACAACATCAATTTTTATGCTTTCAAAGTTGTGCACTCTGGTGAATGAACATTGTCTAGAAAACAACATAAATTCTATCAAGCTTAACATCTATTTTGTTCTGAAACAAACAAAAATTACTCTTTGTACATCAATTCACACACATACTGGTGCTGCAGGCTTCATCCCTTTTGAAATGATTATGACTCTCAGATACAAAATTAGTACACAGTTAGCCACTTACATTTCATAATGTAAGTGAATTTCAAAATAAGAAGAATTTCAAAACTCTGAAGGTTGAATTTTGATGCTCTATCCTAGTTCATGTTGATGTCTGGGCATAAGCACATTTTGCCCACAAGCTGACAGTCATCACCATCTATCTTTTCTTGTCTCAAATGATACCATATAGAATGAAAAACATATTTACCCAAATGCTGATAAAAAAATCTCTGTTAGACATCATTTCAAACTCAGGAGGTTGCTCATGGATGGAAGGAACAGTGCTGTGACATGTGTCCTCAGAGACTCAAAAATGACTCTTTGGGATATCATAAAGTTCCTTAGGAGTAATGATTTGAAATATTCTTCTTGGGAAGATTGGCCTGCCCTATTGTGATATCTTTTTTGCCACCAGATAAAGAATATTATATTTTTTAAAAAATGATTTGATTAAATTGCATTTTCTACCTCTTGGTTTTTTGTTTTTTTTTAATGTACTATTTCCAGATTTTTCTTTGGGGTTTTTATCATTTACTATAAATCACTCTGGAAATATTTATACTGAAAGACATCATAAATAGGATGTACAAATAAATTAATAAAATAATGTGGTTTTTATTACACTTATGTTCAGTTGCGTAGTAAAAACTCTATAAAACACATATAAAACATCTTTTGACAGTCAAGCAAATCAATATTTTCAAACAGAATATATTTTTGTTATTGGGTTTAAAAAGCCACTTTATCTCGTTTATTTTAATGGCAAACATGCTTTATTTGAAAAATTGATTATAGAGGTTGATATTATTGAACAAAATAGATGATTCCATTTTAATGACAAATACTTTTTTCTTATTAATTGCTTTGCAGTTATAAATATAATACATATAATTTATAGGGTTTCTTGAACTTGCACAGTTGCTAAGTAGAAGCCTATTATTTTAGTAAGTACAACAGTCTACTTTTAAGTGATAGCTCTTTTAGTTGGATTATTTTAGTTGGATTATTTTAGTTGGATTATTTGAGCATTTTGCTTTTAATGATTTTACTCCTCGTTGTGATAGGCATTCCCATTATATTTACACATACCCTTTATTGCAGTCACTATGTTATTTGTTATGTCTATGATTATCTATACCTTTTATAACAGAATCATTAAGCATCTTTTTATCCAAATAGGTGATCATAAATTTATTACAGGATTCATTAGCAAACATCAGTAAAGCAAAAAGCAACCAGACATTATTAATCTTCTACAACTGTAGAACTGTAGCAGGGATGTCAAGCTCGATTTCATTGAGAGCCGCATCAGGATTGGGTTTGACCTTGGGAGGCCGGGGTGCGTGTGGCCAGGATGGGCATGGCCACCTCGACATCACTCATGTTGGGAGCACCTGTGGTGGCCCAAGCACTCTGCCAGCAAAACAGGCTCTCGAGTTCGGTTTTTGGCTGCGACAGCCTCCTGCAACTTTCTGCCTATGAAAACGGAGCTCAGGAGTGCCGCCCGTGGCCCTTGCAAGCTCCTTTTTGGTTGTGATGGCCTCCTGCAACCCTCTGCCAGCTAAGATGGAACTCAAGAGGGCTGCGTGCAGAGGCACTTCGGGCCAGTCCGTCACTGTTTCCAGGGCAGCCCCGCAGGCCAGATCGAAACATCCGGTGGGCTGGATCCGGCCCCAGGGCCTTGAATTTGATACCTCTGCCATATAGCATCTCACAGAGATGGTGCTGTAACTTTACATGTTCACATGTTCACAAAAAGTACATGTAACTACATGTAATGATCATTTAACACGTTGTCTAAAATGTAATGTCAGCTAGTTACAAATAAATGAAGAATATAAGCATCTTTTAAAATTATCTCTGTCTTTTAAAGTATGCCAAAAAGTCTTGTTTCCCCAATATTCTTAATTTCTCAGGTTTATGGTGTTGTGTTAAAATAGACCAGCACTACACTTTACTGAAAACAGCCTGTACATTCCATGTAATTTCAATGAAGAGAGAACACTTACCAACATCATTTTAAAATCAGAGTTTAAAGGCATATACAACTAAAAAAAATTCTGTGATTTCTTTCAAATTTGGATATTACTTCCCCTGAAAACAATTTAACCTTCTACACATCTCATCTCACATACTTTTTGTTTTGGTTTATTTTCAATTGGTTTGGTATCACGGTGCCAAGAACGATGAATTAGTTAAGGATGGGTCATTGCTACTGTTGGATGGTGGGTGGATGTTGGGTGTACAAAAATGTTGTTGGTCTGTGGGTAGAGAGAAAAAATTCTAAAGATTGTTAGCCTCTTGAATATTGCAACAAGCCCTGATACTTTGAGATGGTAAGCAACTTTCCTGTGGCAATATGATGTTCAGCAAGTGAGCTTGTGTAGTGCCTTGTGGGACAATAATTATGGATTTGCACTGTTTGTTAAAACTCTTCTTCCTACTCAGACATCCAAGTGAATTGGCCAGATTGTAAAGAGCACTGCAGTAAGAGGAGAAATAGATGTGAGCAATGTTGTTATTGGCGTCAACTATTATCTCATTATCTATTAACTGAGGATGCGATGGCTCAGTGGCTATGATGCTGAGCTTGTTGATCGAAAGGTTGGCAGTTCAGCAGTTCGAATCCCTAGTGCCGTGTAATGGGGTGAGCTCCCGTTACTTGTCCCACCTTCTGCCAACCTAGCAGTTCGAGAGCACATAAAAAATGCAAGTAGAAAAATAGGGACCACCTTTGGTGGGAAGGTAACATAATAGCTAAATGCGCCTCTGGCATTTAGTCATGCTGGCCACATGACCACAGAGACATCTTCGGACAGCACTGGCTCTTTGGTTTTGAAACAGAGATGAGTACCACCCCCTAGAGTTGGGAATTACTAGCACATATGTGTGAGGGGAACTTTTACATTTACCTATTATCTATCCAACCAAGGAGAAGATGTAGAGGTAATCACCAGAAGCAAACTGAAGATCTTTCAAGCAGGCATAAAGAAATAGTGATGGGGGGATTCTAATTACCTTAACATCTGTTCAGAAACAAATTCTTCCAAGCATGGTCCTTCCAATAAATTCCTGACTTGTCTTGCTGACAACTTTTCCCTTCAGAGAGATGAAGAAGATATAAGAGGATCAGCTATCCTCAACCTGATCTAACCAAGAGAAGGCCTTGGTAAATACAAGGAACTTAGTAGAAACTCAAGGAAAGTGGCCATATAATAGTGAGATTATTGAAGTTAAAAGGAAACCGAGGCCAAGTGTCATCAAGCTAATATACCTGATTCAAAAAGGCAGTTTTAACAAACTCAGAACGGAAAAAATATGTGTGTGTGTGTGTGTGCGCGCGCGCGCACGCGCAATGCATTCAAAGAGATATTTCAGGAATATTAGTGTAAATGAAGCATCTCACTTTGAACAATTGAACAATTAAAGGCCAGCATGGATGATTTAGAAACTGTCCATCATTGTTCTGAGATAATATTCCTGCTGGGTCTAGCCGCAAAGCAAAGCAGCTAGGCAAAAACATTTAAGTGGACATGTCTAAACTATGCAAATTACTTGCATTTTTCAAGTCATATTTTTTGCCATGAAGCGCTTCTTTCAAATCTCTCAGAATTTGGTATTAGTAGCCAACCATCATTTACCATGTTTCGGATATGAATGCAAGAAATTGGGTGCAAATTTTCTTCCTGCCATTTGTAGTACAATTCTCTGAAGGGGGATTCAGAGTAGTAGGGCTTATTATCATGGCATAATGCACTAGATTGCAGCTTTATAGCACAACTAGTCATGTCTACTCTTAGGTAAATCCTCTTCAGTTTAAAGCACCTTATTCCCACTTAAAGACAATATAAAAATGCAACCTTTAATTTCAAGTTGAGTTATCTTAAAACTGCAGTCTCATTGGGCAGAGACATCTGCCTTATATAATGCACTAGAGAGAATTAAGTTGTGTAGGCCTGAATTGGTAGATGCACACCCAGCTGACTGGCAGACTAAAGAGATAATAATAATGGCAAGCCTCAGATCTTTCTTTGCTGAATATATTTCAATACTCAGGCTTCATCCATGCAGATAAATTACACCTTTGTAGTAATCACAGAACAAGCATTTGCTTATTCTTATCTTCAGAATGGATATTGCAGCCATCAAAGCCAATTGAGAATAAGCATCTTCTAGCCATCATGCCTATTAAGAAATCTGTTCAGTTTTAAATTACTGACAAAAATTAGGCAGAAAATTATCCATTTCTTACAAAGGAAGAAAAAAAGCCGAACCTTCATGTCCAAAAACTGTAAGATTTCCATAGCATTCTGTTTTCATCCCATTTACTTTTCGAAACATAATAATAATCACAATAATAATGCCACATCGCATTCCAGACTTAATAGCTATCGATAAGAAAGACAAAAAAGTCTGGATAGTGAATGCTGCAGTACCCCAGAGACAGCGAAATAGAAGAGAAAGAACTGGAAAAAGAATCACAAAATCCAAAGAACTGCAAATAGAAGTAGAACAACGGCAGCAAAAGAAACAAAAGACGGTACTAATAGTAATAAATGCCTTAGGTACAATCCCAAAACATCTGGAGCATCACTTGAACACTATCAGCATTGACCTAATCACCATCAGTCAATTGAAAAATTAGCTTTACTTGAAACAACAATCCTTTTAATACAATCAAACAACATCTGTCTATCTTAGGTCCTCTGGAACGAATTGGTAAGTACATAAAAATGTCAAATTTTGTCTAAACATCTGGCTGACTGTATAATCAACTATATTAATAAGAATCCCCCAGTGATATGGCTGTGGGGTTTGTGTGCTCTGAAGAAAATGAGAGTTATGCCAGAAGTTCAATCATACTAGATAGGTTTCATCAGAGGACCCAGACAGAGTGTCTCTGCCATCAGCAGTGAAATATAACTTATGAGAAACCTTTATCAGAATGGTTGTCACCCAAGTCAACAATAACTATGCTAAGCATTGGAGTTCGTGAGAAGTGGGCTACAGGGATTGTTGGCTGAGGAACCAGGGTTAGCATTTGAAAAATTACTGGAAGTACAGTTGCTTATCCATCACAAATGTACAAAGGCTGAAAACAAGGAAATAATGATTTGCTGTTACAAAACAAGTCTAATGAGAAGAAGATATCTGAAAAGAATGAACCAGTTCTGAAAAAGAATAACATCCAGAATCAGAAATGACAGAACAAATAGATCAATGTTGGAATGAAAGGTTCACAGAAGTAGAATTGGAAGAACTGTGAAGATCTACCCGGCAAAGAAATCGAAGCCTTGCCAGAAGTAGCTCAAACTGTAGGCACAAACCCGGGGCAGTCGGCAATAGAGGAAGCCAACATTTTCATTCCCAAACCAGGCACCTTCTCCTCTGCCTTTTCCTCCGAAAGAACAAAGCCATCTAACTGAAAAACAAGATGAACTGAAAGGAAGAATAACCAAGCATCTACAACAGCACCAAAACAACAGAATGAGATTGCCTGCACTGAATCTTGTGAGACAAAAGAAAAAGAAAAAGCTAGCATTATAAGCTGCCAATAGTATCTATATATGATATGATACATGATGTGATATGATATATGATACGATGTGTTATGATAATGACATGCTATATAAATGATATGTCTCCATATGTTTATATGGAGTTTGATGGCATTCAAAGACTTAATAAACTGACATTTCTTTTTATTATTATTATTATTATTTTATTAATTACATTCCTTAGTGCTTAATAAACATCATATTGTCTGGGTATTCAATTTCTTAACAATACATATTACGTTCTTAATCTCCACCCCTTTTTTCCAAGCACTGATAAAATAGATTCCATGTTTGATAATATTCCGTATCTTCTTTCTGTTTCATTTTTAATGTCAGTCTGTCCATTTCCACACACTCTAGTATTTTCTTAATTATTTCTTCATCTTGAGGTGTTTCTTCATTTTTCCAGCACTGCACATTTCTGATTCACGCCATGGAGCTTATTCAATAGGTTTGTACAAGGCTATTCCCATAGCCTCCTTTATAAACATTAGTGATGTTGCTTTTATATTGGTACCGTTGAAACAGTCATAAAAATACCAGATTAACGATGAAAATGAGTATAAAATCAAGGCTAATTTAGAACAATAAGCATGTAAACAAGTAGAGAGCTAGCAGCAAAAGCAATCCAACATATCTATCACTCCTATTTTTCCATTGTTAACTGCCAGTGCCACTGTTAAATGCAGCCATTGTTACCATATAATAAAGTTAAATGCAGAATACAGTAAGATTACCAAGGAAGCAACAACAACAAAAAAAAGATTTTCATTATTATTTAATATTTTCACTATTTCCCTCTTCACCCAGCTCAAATGGATCATCCTTACTTTTAGAATGCATCCTTGCTTATCTTACTGCTGTCATGCCCACATACGTCTTTGCTTTTGAATTCTGCTTTATGAAATCGAGGACACTGGATTAAGTCTAGCATTTAAAATCTTCCAGCTCATATTCCAACACTGATACTTGAATATAGATATTTTCCAGCTCAATCAACAAAATCCTCTCACCGCCTTCTGTACTTGTTCTGGTGATGTCTCTTTCTGTCACCAAATCAAAACCCATCACTTCCATGAAGATGAAATAAACCTTTACAGGCATTTGAAATGCCCCAAACAAAAAATTCTTCTACATTTTTTCATGCCTTCGCACTGTATTTGATTAAAAGAGAAACTGGTTTTTGGTCTTCCATTTTCCCTACAGGAGAAGAAAACTTTGGCGAAATATTTTTGAGTAAGAGGTGGGCTTCTTGTCCTTATCTTAGTTACAAGCAGGCATGGTGATGTCATAAGCCTCCTGTCTTCTGCTGGGCAAACATCTGAGCAATCTGGTTGGATTCCTATGGAAGGAGTTCTTCTAATAGGACTTTTTCAGCTGTGGAAGTCTGTGCAGAGATATGAGTATCAAGGGATGGGGACCATGCCACAGAAAAGGGTAACATTTCCATACTTCCTGTTGAAATATCTCTCACAAAATGAAATTGTAAAGGCTATAGACAATAGGATAATACTTGAATACAGATGTAATGGTATGCCTAGTCAGCATTACTTCTGCAGTATAATAATATAGATAGTATATACTTGACTTTCCAGATATCTGCATTTTGTCAAGGCTTGAAAGCTATGCAGGGCCAGGTCTGGTTTTATTTGGATGAAACAACATGAAGGAATATTAGGTAGTTGGCTGAACTGGGAAGATCAAGCACAACCCAGAGGAAAGCAATAGGAAAGAACAAGATCAGGGGTGAAATTCAGCTGGGTCTATCTGGCTCAGGTGAACCGGTAGTGACGGCTGTGGGAAGTTCTGCCCACCCGTGCGAACATCATGACATCTTGCGACATTTTGCGACCATTTTAATCCTCTGTGCATGTGCAGAAGCCTTTCCACATGCACAGACGGCTTTGCACATGTGGGGCGCGCGCACATTTGCAAACAGGTAGGGAAGGTAAGTGAATTTCACCCCTGAACAAGATCATTCCTATGAATCCGCAAGAGTCAATTGCAAGTGTGAATATAATTTATCTCACATCTTCTTTCCTTTTCCCATCAAGGCTGCAAAATATAAAACACAACTTGAAATATTGTAAATATAGTTCAATATTTTGTATTACCTCCTTAAATAAAATATGAGATTGTGGAACTTACAGGGCTGAATCTTCTCAAAAAAATGGGAAAATGTAAAGAGAGAGAGAAAGAGAGAGAGAGAGAGAGAGAGAGAGAGAGAGAGAGAGAGAGAGAGAGAGAGAGAGAGAGAGAGAGAGAGAGAGAGAGCGAGCTTTAGCAACCTGGGAAAAGGCAAAGGAATTGTTATATTCACATTTCTTTTTAAAGCTGGAAAGTTCTGTACCCAAAAACAAAGCATCTGACATGCAATATAGCAAGTCATTTGGGTTAATTACTGTTTTGTTGCAAGACTGCCCAAATTTTAATCAACAGAACTCTACATTTACACAGATTGCAAAGAGAGGACATCTGCAGAAGTTAATGCCATTTTTAATTCCTCAGGCATTGCAACACCTGGAAAAGCCACAGGGAAGAAATCATGGATCCTTTCTGAAATTACTGTGGCATCTGTCAGCTCAGAAGGAGGTATGCGATACTTACACGGCAACAAGCATTATACCGTAATAAGGATCCTACATTGAGCTTCTCCCTTGTCTTCAAGCATGTTCTACCAAAACACATAAGGAAATCCATGCGAAGAAACAAACAGCTTGCACTGGAATGCGTAGGACAGCGATGGCTAACCGTTTTGCCACTGCATGCCAAAAGCGAGGGGAGCACATGAGGGTTGTGCACGTGTGTGCCCACACCCATAATTTTATGTGTGCGCCCCCCGCACATGCATGTGTGACCCCCTTTTGGCACATGATAGCACGGTGGTCCCAGTAAGCCCATTTTTCACTCTCCCCAGGCTCCAGAGCCTTTCTAGGAGTCTAGGGAGGGAGAAAACAGCCTTCCCCACCCTCCCAGAGGACCTCTGGAGTTTGGTAATGGCCCGTTTGGCAACTTCCAGTGGATTCAGAAGGCCTGAAAATCAGCTAGCCGGTGCACACATGTGCACCAGAACTAAGCTTGCGTGCCCACCAATATGGCTCTGCGTGCCACCTGTGGTACGCGTGCCATAGGTTCACCATCATGGGCATAGGAGATACTCTTGTAGTTCAAATAAAATTTGAGTCCTGTACAGAACTCTTAAGAATGGCTGTCTGAAAGTTCACAATGTACGCTTGAATGAGCAACATAATTTCTGCCTGGCATGAAGGCATGGCTTAATGTAGGCTAACAAGTTTTAAAGACTTCCAGTAACTAATAAAGAACTGAATATTTCCATGAGGAATGTATTCTCACACAAAAGTGTGCTTCACCCCAGTCTCTGATTCAGCTCCAGGAAACCTAAGGAAGTACAGTAACAAATAACTTGCACCAAAAAAAATGGTCAAGTCCCAAATGTTCAAGGACTCACTGCTCTCCTCCAAAGTTCTGTCAAACAATGTTTAATGAAAAATGCAGCTGGCAGTTGATGCTATGGAAGTTTCTGCTTTTGCTAAAACAGAGCGCAGGCTGCTCATTTTCCACATACACAGATATGCCGTGCATATCAATGAAAGCAATTTAAGAAGTATCTGTCACATCCCATTTTGTTATCTTAACAGACTTAGGGCAAGGAGAGTTTTTTTTTTTTTAAAAAGCCTTCACCAAATGCCTAATGAGGTATGAATGTATATATGTATGCATGGCTGTTCGTATTCAGAAACTTTCCTGGATTTAGAAGCATGACGCACAATCACTCAGGTCTTCATCAGTTCACAACTAGACACCGGCAAATCGGTCTACATAAGCTGCCCTTAAATATCATTTGGAAGCTTAAATGGGTTCTGAATGCAGCAGCTGGATAGTGTTAGACTTGAGATTGGACCACATGACATCTCTACTCCAGAAGTAAAGATGTCATGTGACTTTCCAGTCAGTTTTCAGGTACAATTCAAGGTGCCGTTGATCCCCTTTAAGTCTGACGCGGCTCAGGCATGGCATGGCTATCTCCTGTTCAAAACTGAATCTGCCTGTTCTATAAGATCTGTTAAAGAAGGATTCTGAGCATCCCATTCCATGGCCCTTTTAGTGACAGGTTGCCACCACAGATAAGAACCATTTTCTCCCAACTAAGTTGCTGAAAAGAGCTGGCATTTCAGTTCTTTAGCTTTTAGCTATGGAAGCGAGTATTTGGGAAATGCTTTCTTTCATGAACTATGTCCACTGGTTGGTGCTATTGTAAGACATATTCATTGTCACTATTTTGATATTTTCAAACATTATTTCTGTTGTACGCCACTCAGAACTTTTTTAGAGTAAAATAGCCTAGAAGTACTAATAAACAAAAACAATGACTGTCGAATAATCCTTTGGATTTATTTCTCCACGAATACAATCAGAATTCTCTACCCAACCGTGACCTCATCAAGTCTAATTAAAATAAATTAAAATAGCAACTGGTATGGTAATCTTAAAATTCTAAGAAGAGCCCATCGGTTCTATAAGGTCTTACGCATCCAGCAATGAGGTAGAAAACTGGAGCTCAAAGGCATATTCAAAATTTTAACCTGTGGCAATGCACATTCAAAATACAATGAATGGCATCTCCACATCTTTGAGAAGGCAAATTGTGTAAGTGTTTCCTACTACTCTAATCTTACAAAATATGCCCTAAAATCTTAATTTATTTTTATCATCTTCTTTTTTAATTTCACTCATCTTCCATTTATGTTTTCTAAGAATACCTCCCTTGACCTAAAGGGAGCCCACATGCATTCATCCAAACAAAGAAAATGCTGGAGGCAAGATACCTTCTTTTTAACTGAAATCTCCGCCCCTCCCCACAACGGTGTTGGATGGGGTGTTTACATAAACCCATTAATGACCATAGGGACCATGTCATTGCCCTGATCAAATGATATAATGTATTGTCAGCCCACCCAGGTAAACCAGACAGGAAACTCAACAAGATGAACTAATGCTACTTCATCGTTAATAGAATGCTTCAAGTCTGAAGGTACAAATTTCCCGCTGCCACTTTTAATGGCTTGATCCATTAGGATGGGTCCTTCCTAAGTTTCTTCCTCTGACCGTCAAGCCACTGGGGGTTCCTGCCTCTCTCCTTTCTGATTTGTTTCCTAGGCAGCATGTCTTCCCCTCATTCCCCAAGGTCATCCACACTTGCCATTACACATATCCATACAACTTTCGTTTAACACACCATCACTCACTGTTATCTTTTCCGTGTTCTTCTTTGCTATATTTATTTCCAGTTAGACTTTTGTTCTCTAGGATTTTTTTTTTTATATAATGTGCTCTCTTCTATAGAACCTCCCATAGGCTGCATTAGTACAAGATCGCTTTTCATCATACTTTTATCCCAGGCTTTAGCCTCATGTTAATTTTAATTTTTAAGAGAAATGCAAGGGTTAATGCTGAGATGCATGAAATGTTGACAGCACCCATTTTGAAAATAAATACAACTAAAATTGTATGTTTATTTTATTGCTCACTATCATATTAGCTTTAAAGTAATATTGCACTAGTAGAAATAAATAACTCCTACAAAATAGAATTCCCTAATTAATTTG
The DNA here is from genome assembly GCA_030761175.1 of Masticophis lateralis. NCBI lineage: Eukaryota > Metazoa > Chordata > Lepidosauria > Squamata > Colubridae > Masticophis > Masticophis lateralis. The sequence goes on from JAUDYJ010000003.1 coordinate 130,532,981, forward strand.
TAAAATAAATTCCATGTAGGGTTAAAATGTAGAGTTGCCCAGTTAATTGTGACTTTTTGTTACTTCAAAGATGCATACCGTATTGGCAACGGTATGGAAATTATTGCCCACTGATTTAATCACTATAGTTTTTCAATCTCCTAGTGTACGTTTCAGTCTCAGTATGTCTCCATGCTCTACTCTTGTTCAATCCAGTTTATATTAAAAAAACAACAACAACACAGCTGGGCACTGTATGGTTTATGCTGCCTTGAAGTTTAAGGTTAAGGTTGCATTTTTTACTATTCACCTCACAAAATAGGACTGACATATTGACTAGTTCAATCAATGGTCATTCAGCAGCAACCATTTACATTAGATCAAACTTTCTGCCTTGGTGCTCATTTGAAAAAGATGTATGAGAAGTCAGTAGAAATTTTATTTTATTCTATTTACATTACAGACTGAACTTGTATTGCTTATTTTGTTAAAAGCTACTGTGATTTTTTTCCCCCTCTGAAATAACGATTATCACTAAAGTCCTTTCTACAATGTTTGAGATTCACATAATCCATTAGTGCCAGAATTATGCCTAAAAAACTTGGAAGGAACCGAAAACAGAGGTGAATTATGTATTTCAGCTAACATCAAAATTGCATTGAAATAGCCCAAACAGTACAGTTCTGATGCTAGCATTACAATTTATTTAAAATACACCTCGACTGCAATTCTGATTATGGTTTCTCAGAGCAGTTGATGGGGGACATCTCTTTGGAATAGCAATAGCAATAGCACTTAGACTTATATACTGCTTCACAGGGCCTTACAACCCTGTATATACAAATATATATATATACATATACATATACATATATATATATATATATATATATATATATATATATATATATATACACATATATATATATATATATAATACACAAATGGCAAATGCTACTCTGGCTTTTACAATGTTAATGTTATTGGTCATAGTTGTGAAAAGTTATTCCAAAAACAGGAACTTAAAGAAAGGGTTTTTTTTTAAAAAAATAATAAGTTACCCATTTGTATGATACGTCATGTTGGATGAATATCAAGAAGATTAATAATCTTTAGATGAATCACCCACCAAACTTACCTTTTCAGGAAATGAATAGTCCCTACTTATTGTTATTGACTCACCCATGTAAATTAATGTACAAGTCAAATTATTTCGTAATCAATTCTGGAATTGAGTTATAAAGAGCAGCACATTCTGTTTTAAAAAATTGCCCTGTTCTTTCTAAATAAACTGTATAACCTTAAAATTATGACAAAAATAAAACTGTATTTTTATCTGAGTGGTACAAGGCTAAAAATATCTGTAGATCTATTATATAAATAAGTAAAAAAGCTATCATTTCTATATTTTTATTTATTTATTACACACAGAGATACATATTTACACCCAAACAGATAGATATACAGAGACAGAGATGAGATAGAGTAAAGATAAGGATAGAAATAGATAGGGATAGGGATAGTGATATACCATAGTCAATATTGCAGTGGAGATGTATTTTGAATAAATTGCAATTCTAGCTGGACTGTATTTATTTGGCTTATTTTAAAGCAATTTTAATGTAAAGTGAAATTTCTGTTTCTTCTAAATTTATTAGAAGAGGGGGAGAGAGAGAATGAAAATATCAAAATCTATTTTTGTAATGTAGATATTAGAGCAACAAGATGTGCCTGCTTTTCAAATATACACACAGGTATATTGGTCAAAATGATTTAAAAGGAATCAAATTTTGTGAGAATGCTGCAGTCAATAAGGCATAAATTTAAATATATATTAAGTAGCATGACTCCTACTAGCTCTGCATTACAATGACTAAAAACATTTATTTATATAGGTATATAAAATCAAAGCAAATAATGATTTGATGGAAATAAGGAAAGATACATGGAGGCTAATTACAATGGGGGGGGGAAATAAGGCAGTCTTTATTTCAAAATCAGGCACATTAAAAACATTGATCTAAAATTGAACTTAAAATTTTTAATATATTTCCTGTACATAAAGACAGATCTAGGTATAAATTTAGCAAATATACTGGGAAGGAGATTTTCAATGTAACTTAAAAGCTACAAATTGAATTATATATGAAATCTGATATTAAAAACAGCACTGGATATATGCTGAATGAAAGCTTTCATAAGTGAGCTCACACTAAGAAAATTATTATATTTTCTTAGGGGTTAATGATAACTGCTGGAACTACAGATCTATTCAGACAAATACTACTTATGTCCCAAATCGCAGAATATTAGATTCTGATTATGTGCTATATTAAAGAGAAAATTCATTGTAGTCTTTTGAACCTTTAACTATTCTGTTTTGTCATAGAAATTTCTTAATTTTATTACATCTTCAATAATTATCTGAGCTGTGAATGAAACAGAAAATTACCCTTCCAATATTGGTCCAGATAGAGAAAAATAATTTTGCTGCATTTTGTGACTGTCAAGAACCATGTTATAAAATAATAGTTAACATGTATATAATATAGTACAAACGGAGGATACACAGTATGTGTGATTGCTGCAAATGTGTATGTGGATGTGAGAGAGAGAGGGGAGGAGGGAAGGAGGGAGAGAGGGAGAGAAGTAGAGTTTGTAAATTCATTATTGGAAATTTAAATACTGTCTCTTCCAAATGATGAATGTGTTTATTATAATTTTATTATTTTGCTTCTATTTCACACAGGGAGGAAATTTTTATTATTTCCTTTTTTCATTTCTACTTGATTTAGAAAGTTGCAAGAGGGAGTGTTGAAAAGGAATACAGTAAAGCAATGACAAATTTTACCTAGCTGTGTTGCTTATGAAGTCAGAAAGCCGCCTAAGAGAGCTGCATAGATTTATTTCAAAATGGTGCTGCAAAGGACACAGGACTCAAAAATAGTAAAACGTCAAGGTGACCACACCTTTTCTTGGAATCATGCAACAAATGTGGAGGACAACCACACATCCTGGGGAAAGATGCAACAGCTTTAAAAAGACTACATTTGCAGTCTTGCAAGCTCCAAAATTCCATAGTTGTAGCAGACAATTGGGCTAGTTAATATTGTTACTGCCCTCATGAAAGCTTACAGAGTGAATGGTCTACCTAATACATTTCTGGGAGGGAGGGAGGGAAGGAAGGGAGGGAGGAAGGGAGGAAGGAACAAACTAACAAATTCCTCTTTATACAGGATGTTTCTGAAGACTATACTAAAGTAGTTTATTACATGCCTGGAGCACAGAACACCTATGCAATGAACTCTGTCGTTTTATATTTAAAGCTTCAATAGCCTCAGCTTCATTAGTCTTATGTGCTTCTTCATATACTTAAGTCACTAGCACGTACCTTCCATGTACACACCTACTGCAACCGATAATGCACAGGGGCATATTATATTCTACAATGAGCCTTTGATATTGATTGGATCCTTCAGGCCCACTACATTATAAATACATTATAAATGAATGAAACACAAAGGAAAGAAGATACATACGTAGAAAAAAAATGGATATTAGGAAAAATCTGTATTAATTTTAATAGACACTAAAAAGAACTGCAAACTAATTTGGAAATATTATTAAACAAATGTTGGAAAAGTAATAAATTGATGAAAAACAATGGGAGAATCAACCAATCTTGTTAAATATATCTATATACAAACACACACACCAGTGGTGGGTTGCCCCCAGTTTGGACCAGTTCACAAGAACCAGTAGTAAAACAAGTGGGATGCTCCCCCACCACTCCGGATGTCGTCATAGGCGATCTGTGCATGCACAGAAGCTCATTGCGTGCGTGAGCAGAGCAATCGCACACGCACAATCCCATTGCGAACCGGTAGTAAAGGTAAGTAGAACCCACTCCTGACACACACATACACACAGAGCAACATAAATATATAAGAAGCAGAATACATGTAAGCTAACATACATATACATATGAATGTATGTATCTATGTATGTTGTTTCTTATAAATTTTTTGTTCTTTGATGTATTAGTCATCTATGCATGTATTATACAAATATATTAATATGTATAGGCACAAATATATACAACAGTTTCTATTACTAATGTTTATTTTATTTGAAATCAACATTTACATTTATTTCTAAAACTATTGTTAAAATTATTTTTCTTTTGAAGTGACTAGCATGTTTACGGAACAATAATTTCCACTGTGTTCAAAGAGGTTTAGTCCTAGGCAAAGAACTTAAAGAAATAATTTTAAGGAAGTTATAATATGCAACCAAAGTTTTAAATATATGTAACCACCTTTGTCTGAAAAGACAGAAAGCATTAAAAAGCACTTTTAATAGAGGAAAAGGTCAAAATGGACATATCCAAGGATACAGCTTAGATACTATATGCAGCAGACATATCTATTTCTATTTAGTATGATATGAAGCACTTTTAGACATTGTTTGCTGTGTTGTGTGGTACATTATTCATTTTGAAGGGATGCTTAGAGTGGTATTTTACAAATGGAAGAAAATAACTACTTTCACATACATTTGTGATTCAAAGCCTTCATTTAAGCAATGACACCCATCCATCAACACTATCCCAATGCTGCATATGGTGTTTTTTTAAAAAACTTCTTTATTACTGCTCTTTATACAAAATGAGAAATCCTACATATGCAATGCCATTATAGCACATCAGAAATTCACTAGCATTTTTAATACATTTCTACAGGAGCAATCAGAATGAGATAGATGACCTTTGCAGGGAGGCCAATGCAAACTAACTGCAATGATTGGGGCCAACTTTGCCCTTTAAATCTTAGGGCAACTTGTCTCAACAGAATAAGAAGGAAAAAAAAAACTATTGGTCTGCCATAAAAATTACGTGCTGAAAAAAATTATTCAAATTTTCATGCATTTATCATAGGTTTTTTTCTGTACTGATTCTTGAAATTAAGATATTTTTCTTCTGTGTTTTCCTATTTGTGTTGGTGAAACATAGCACTGGAACAAAGGTTCTTTTGTCAAGCACTGGAATCCAACATAGTATCTGATTGAATTAGGAAACCTTAAGATTGCTTGTAAATCTGGTTTATAATGGAAAAGATAGACAATACTTTAGAATATATGTTAGATCATAGAGGCTGCATAATACATTCAAAAATCTGGATCTACATATGAGCATATTAATACATAATTGTATTTTTATGGTCATTGTCCACCTATGAAGTTATCGTTGTATTACATGGTTTTAGTGATTACCTACTCAAGAATAAATGGAAAAATATACAGAATATAAATCTGAAAAAACTTGGGTTTACAGGAACAATGCAAGTTGTAAATAAAACTGGGCCACTTATCTTCCATTTTACCAAACATATCCTTTTCCTGCAAGAGCATATGGAGCTTTCTACAGTTTTCCTAAAGAAAATGCTGGGGGAGGGCCATTATTTACATTATTTAGTCTTACGAAGATGAAGGAATCTTTTTATCTTTCTTTGCGAAATTTGTGTCAGGAGTTCAGCAGTTAGTTTTGTACATCAATAGTCTTCTGAAGCTGGGTGGCCAAATAAATAATAATATTATTTAGATAAATAGTTATGTGGATCATCTCTCTGGATGAACATGCACATTCATTTACTGTTGCATGATAACTTGTCATAACTGTAAATTAATTGTGAAATAGTAAATTTCAAAAACTTACAATAGATGCAGCAAGGCTAGCTTCCAAAGGGAAGCTATTTTACAAAGACAGGTCGCAGCCCCCCCCCCCCATACACACACACACACACACACAAAATCTGAGGAACAATTAAAAGTTTCTTTCTTTTATATCAAGCAGGTCAATTCCACTGGGAAAAATCCTAAAAATACTTTGGCACCAAACCATGAAGAACTTTGCAATGTAGTTGAAAATTCAGTGGTAGCCAGTGCAGGGCCTGCAACACAGGTTCAGCACCTGGAATGCACTGTAGGACAATAATCTTGAGTCTTCGGAGAAAGGCAGCATACAAATTGAACAAATAAATAAATAAAATCTGCAGATTCCAGCAACTTTTGAAAAGCACCTTCATGTTAAGAATAGTCCATTAACCCACGAGAGCTGTCAACCATAAGTAAACAGAACGACACAAGAGTCGACCAAAGAAGTTACTTTATTGCTATTTGCCTATTTACAAGAATCTCACCAGACTAAGTGCACTCTCTTGGGAACAACAAGATGAGCCCTTCAGGGATTGGAGGTGGGGGGTTTCAGGTCTCTGTTGCTTCCTCCCCTGCAGGGAGTCCAAGCTAGTCTCTTAACTCCACTCCCCATCTTATCTTGCAGATACCACCACAAGAGTAATGGGTTCTGTATGGTGGCATGATTTGCTATGACCAGATACTATGGCTGGTACACTTTTGATTCTATCTTTCCCAAATAAAAAGTCTCTGGGGCTTCGTATTCAAGACCTAATCATTTGTGGGCTGTTTCTTAAGCTAAGAAACAGAGTTTACAATTTGGAAAAGTACAATATCCAACTACCTATTAGTATAAAAATTCATATCGACATAATATATTCAACAGTCACATTAACATAAAAGGTTAAATTAGGTCAGTTCATATCAAAAAACCAAACTAGGTCTTTTAACTTTCTTAAAACCTGTGATATTCAAGCACTGAGAGATTATGAGAGTCTTTATTTCTTTCTCCTCTTAAATATGCTTGTAAACCAATTAAGAATATCAGAAGGCAGAAATCAAATGAATGTTCCTAGCACTATATGTTTTTCATTTTTTCCCCTTTTTTGTTTCTAATTCATATTCATCTTGAATTCTTCATCCTCAAGCTTCTACTGGTAACGTACAAAGCCTCCCATACTGTAGAACAATTCAAGCAATTCAAACAGGCAATGCAAAAATAATCTGGAGACTAGTCTATATCACAAATTACAATGCAGTTTCATATCAGGCAGGTCAATTAAGGGAATGAATTTACTCCTGGCTTCCTCAGCACCAAGATATGCATCCTCAAATTTTTGACATGAAAATCCATTGTCACTGGCTGGTATAGTCAATGATTGAAAATTAAGGAGGCATTTTATCTTTAAATGTTTAAGAGGAGTTCAGTTTAAAATAAAGGCTTATAAAAAAGAGATCTGGACCTTCTGAGAGCTCTACAGATGTCTCTTCTGTTTTTCCACTACTGAATAGTAATAAAGTTCCTTCTCTAAAAAGTAATACATTATTCCATAATTCCACAGAATGGCCAAGATGAATGAACCTCAGCCCATAACCCTCAGTCACACTTTACTATTGAATTTATTATTGAGTAAGCAATTCAGCATACTGTGTATCTCAACTCCATTAAAAATTTGCAAATTTCTGAAGTGTCAATGTTACAAAGATGTAGCTTCTCAAATTTCTAAATAGTCTGCAGGCAAGGGATGATTCAAAATAAAACAAGCTAGATAAACAGAAAGACTTGGGTTTGAGCACTATTTGGATAGCCTCGTGATTACAGTTTGATTAAGCTTGCAAAAACAAAAGAAACCCCATCATATTTCAATGATTCAAACATGGCAGCATCTTTTAATCTAACCCATCCCGCCACAACATGTTGCAAGGATAAAAATATATTGATATTGTTTCCTGATTGCCTGATATTTTTTTCATTCCGCAATCAATGGACTATCAATAGTAACATGGCATTTACATGTAATTTGAGAAGAAACGATCTCTCCCTCTATTATTTGTACCCTATGACTATCATTAAGTGTTGTACCTTATGATTCTTGATGAACGTATCTTTACTTTTATGTACACTGAGAGCATATGCACCAAGACAAATTCCTTGTGTGTCCAATCACACTCATTAATTCATTCATTCATTCATTCTAAATGGAAAAAGGTGAAACTACATGCATGCCCTTGAGTCTCTAGAGAAAAAGCAAAATTAAAAAAAAAATTAAAAATACAGAAATCTATTATTGCTTCTAATGTAATATCCAAACAGAATTTACATCTCTTCTAAGTGCTTTTTTTTCAACTCTCTAGGCATATGTGTATGTGTGTGTGTGAGAGAGAGAGAGAGGAAGAAAGATACAGGGAGGGGGAGACAGTGATAAAACATACTTAGTCTGATCTGAATTGCTGTAGTGTTCTTGTTAAAAACCACCATCTGTCAGAGATTATCCTATTTTACACCGAGGAACATGCATTAATTATCAATTCTATTCCTCATAGAAATGTACTCATACAAGATCAGGACCGTCCTTACCGTGAAAGAAGCATTAGTGGTCTTAGCAGGTATTCTCTGGATGGATCTTAGAATGCCTCCCTGGAGAGCTCCCTCAGCACATGAGCTCTTTCAGGGTCAACCCACTAGCCACGCAGTAGGAGCTCGACATGGAAAGTGGCATACAAGAAACACAATGTTGAATGAATTTGTACCACTATGTAGAAGCTCCTTGCCGACCAAGACAACTTCAAGAATTCAATAGACACCAGTCCATAATTTAAGTGGTGGACAGGAGGGGTGAACAGAAGAGAGTTTATGTGATAGATTCAATCTAGAAAACCACCTGAATACACAAATAATACTGGTGATCTCAATAAAAAAAAAAAATCATCAACTAACTGAATAATGCTACGATTTCAAATTTGCCTATTTTTTTTTCATTCCGCAATCAATGGACTACCAATAGTAACATGGCATTTACATGTAATTTGAGAAGAAACGATCTCTCCCTCTATTATTTGCTCTTTCACTCTCTATTTCCATTTTTATATGCTCATTTATTTCCAAAAAGAAAAAAAGGACATAAACTTCTGAATTCAATTTTACAGTGGCATGGTTTCTTTTGATGTACATGCTATGGGAAACTAAGTTTGTCTTAAAACACAGTCCTGAAAGTAAACCAGAATACCAGTTTTCCAGGTACTTTTTGGAAATCTATTATATACATGTTTAGTACATCAGTGCAGTCCTTTTGGCCTTTTTTACTTTTTAAAGTGAGTTTGATAAGGAGTATAAGGAAGTGTTTAGCTTTTTTTTTCTCTGAAAACACAAACCAAACAATGAATTCAGGTTCCACATACAAATACAATTACGAATGACCATATATTAATCTCTACATGTTTGCCATTAGAAATAGCAGAAGACGCTTTCTAATGATAGTAAAAAATGCTTTCATGAGGCCTTGTTTTCCAAAACAGGGCAGCTGTGGCCAATTTATAATTTCATTCTAAAGAAATTATTACAAAATAGCTTTTTTCCCCTCATTTCCTTTCAGGTGGCTTCTTATGGACCTACTCATTTTATGCCCATTTTATCAATGAAGAATTTTCCTCCCACATAAAAAGCAAGCTATTTTTGTAGACAATTAAAGCAGTGGTGAAATGTAAAATTTGTTACTACTGGTTCTGTGGGCATGGCTTGGTGGTGGTGGGGTAACGTGACTGGGTCGGCAGGTCGGCTGAAGAGGTTGCAGAAAAAAATGCTTTTAAACGCCTCAGGCAACTCAGCTGGGATCGTCAGAGGCTTTAAAAAAAATTTTTTTTCTACAACCTCTTCGGGTATAGACCCGAATAACCAAAGACCTACATATATATACATATACATATACATATACGTATACGTATACGTATACGTATACACGTATACGTATACGTATATGTATATATATGTAGGTCTTTGGTTATTCGGGTCTTCTCCCGCCTAAAATTGGAAGTGTCTTGGCGACGTTTCGACGAAGTCTCATTCGTCATCTTCAGGCTGGTGTTCTCGGCTTCGTGCTTCCAGGAGTAATGTGAGATCGCAGCTGTTTCTTCCTTTTAACTGCTAGTGGGGGTGGGAGCTGATTGGGTGGGAGCTTGGCTGTGTTCTGATTGGGTGGAGGTGTGTTCTGATTGGTTAGGGGCTTGGCTGTCCTCTGATTGGATGGGGATTGGTTGTACTCTGATTGGCTGGGGGGGTGTTCTGTTTGTGTGGGGGCTTGGTTGTGCTCGGCTTAGTCTGAGTTGCAGGGGGATTTGAGCTGGTGAACTGCATTGTTGTTTGGCTTCGTGTTTGTGGCCGTGCGAGCTCTTCATGGTGGGTGTCAGGCTGCTTCATGTATGGATTGGAGGGGTTTAAAGTGGCTAATGATGCAGCTACCATGAAGAGCTCCCACAGCCACAAACACGAAGCCAAACAACAAGAACGCAGACTAAGCCGAGCACAATCAAGCCCCCAAACAGAACACACCTCCAGCCAATCAGAGCACAACCAACCCCCCCATCCAATCAGAGCACAGCCAAGCCCCTAACCAATCAGAGCACAACCAACCCCCCATCCAATCAGAACACAGCCAAGCTCCCACCCAATCAGCTCACACCCCCACTAGCAGTTAAAAGGAAGAAACAGCTGCGATCTCACATTGCTCCTGGAAGCACAAAGCCGAGAACACTAGCCTGAAAATGACGAATGAGACTTCGTCGAAACATCGCCAAGACATTTCCAATTTTACGTGGGAGAAGACCCAAATAACCAAAGACCTACATACAAACACCCGCGAAAATCTCAGAAAACAGATATATATATATATATATATATATATATATATATATATATATATATATATATATATATATATATATATATATATATATATATATATATATATATATTTACTTTTCGTAGGTCTAATGTGTGTTTTTCCTTTAAGCCAGGTTTTTCCTACATAGCCAAGGTCTTTTCTGGAACCACAATTGAGTGAAATCACATTCACTACATTCTGGGTTCTTTCTCCATCTTTTCACTCTGGCAGCAAACAGAATCTTGTGCTGAATTCTGGGAGACCTAAATAGCTATTTCTGGCTCGTTAGCCGTCATCAGTAGGCCACACCCACATCTCATGTTCCTCCCTGTAAAGGCCCAATGTCTATTTTCTTACTTTTCGTAGGTCTAATGTGTGTTTTTCCTTTAAGCCAGGTTTTTCCTACGTAGCCAAGGTTTTTTCTGGAACCACAACTGAGTGAAATCACATTCACTACATTCTGGGTTCTTTCTCCATCTTTTCACTCTGGCAGCAAACAGAATCTTGTGCTGAATTCTGGGAGACCTAAATAGCTATTTCTGGCTCGTTAGCCGTCATCAGTAGGCCACACCCACATCTCATGTTCCTCCCTGTAAAGGCCCAATGTCTATTTTCTTACTTTTCGTAGGTCTAATGTGTGTTTTTCCTTTAAGCCAGGTTTTTCCTACGTAGCCAAGGTTTTTTCTGGAACCACAATTGAGTGAAATCACATTCATTACATTCTGGGTTCTTTCTCCATCTTTTCATTCTGGCAGCAAACAGAATCTTGTGCTGCATTCTGGGAGACCTAAATAGCTATTTCTGGCTCGTTAGCCGTCATCAGTAGGCCACACCCACATCTCATGTTCCTCCCTGTAAAGGCCCAATGTCTATTTTCTTACTTTTCGTAGATCTAATGTGTGTTTTTCCTTTAAGCCAGGTTTTTCCTACATAGCCAAGTTTTTTTCTGGAACCACAATTGAGCGAAATCACATTCACTACATTCTGGGTTAAAGACATATATATATGTTTCCACTTTAAATTTGGGCTTCCAATCAAAATTGGAAAGTGGTACAGAAAAAAACCTCTCCTATCTCTGCTGTAACTTTGATGTACAGCTAGTCCTCAACTTACAACTATTCGTTTAGTGTCTGTTCAAAGTCACAACGGCAGTGAAAAAAATGGCAGCAATTTATGAAAAGTCCTCTTACTTTTTTTTTTAATTAGATTTATATGCCGCCCTTCTCCGAAGACTCAGGGTGGCTTACAATGCGTTAAGCAATAGCCTTCATACTTTTGTATATTTTATACAAAGTCAGCTTATTGCCCCCACAAACTGGGTCCTCAATTAACCTATCTTAGAAAGGATGGAAGGCTGAGTCAACCTTGAGCCTGGTGAGAACCGAACTGGTGCAATTGCACACAGCTGGATGTTAATAACAGGCTTAAGTCTGCTTATTAGCCTGTTGAGCTATCCAAGGCTCTCATGACTGTTTCAGCATCCCTATGGTCCACATGATCAAAATTTTGGTGCTTGGCAACTGGCATGTATTTATGATGATTGCAGTGTCTTTGGGGTCCTGTGAGCCCATTATAGAACTTTCAGGCAGCTTCGGACAAGCAAGATCAATGGGAAAGGCAGGGAAACTTTAAAAACTGCAGTGATTCATTTAACCACTGCAAAAAAAAAAGTTGCAAAATTGGGTGTGGCTCACTTAACAACTGCTTTAGTTAGCAATGAAAAAGGTGGTCTCAATTGTAATCATAAGTCAAGAGCTACCTGAAAATATAGTTTAGTTTAGTTTTAGTTTATTTCGGATTTATATACTGCCCTTTCTCCCAAAAAGGGACTCAGGGTGGTGAACAGCCAAAAAATTAAAATACATAAAATACAAAAGTTATAAGGAACTAAAATGAATAAATTTAAATCCTTGGCTTCTCAATTTAAAAACCCCAAATCCATAAAATTCCAATTTAAAACCCCGAATCCATATAATTTAAAAACCCTATTAAAAAACCCTTTGGGCTAGGCTGGCTTGTTAGAATAGGTAAGTCTTCAGGGCCTTACGGAAGGTGCAAAGGTCCGGGATCAATCATATACTAGGAGGCAGCTCATTCCACAGGGTGGGTGCCCCCACAGAGAAGGCTCTCCTCCTGGGGGCTGTCAGCCGACATTGTTTGGCCGAAGGCACCCTGAGGAGGCCCTCTCTGTGTGAGCGTATTGGTCGGTGGGAGGTTATTGGTAGCAGCAGGCGGTCTCACAAATACCCTGGCCCTATGCCATGGAGCGCTTTAAAGGTGAGAACCAACAGCTTGAAGCGCACCCGGAAGACCACGAGAAGCCAGTGCAGCTCGCACAGGAGAGGTGTTACGTGGGAGTGCCAGGTTGCTCCCATAATTGCCCGTGCAGCTGCATTCTGGACCAGCTGGAGCGTCCGAGCGCACCCCAAGGGGAGCCCCATGTAGAGAACGTTACAGTAGTCCAGGCGAGATGTAACGAGGGCATGGGTGACTGTGCATAGGGACTCCCGATCCAGAAAGGGGTGCAACTGGCGTATCAGGTGAACCTGATAGAAGGACCCCCCTGGCCACGGCTGTCATATGCTCCTCCAAGAACAGCCGTGTGTCCAGGAGGACATGCAAGTTGCAAGCCCCCTCTGTGGGGGCCAAAAACTCACCCCTAATAGCCAGCGATGGTGTCAGCTGCCTATACTGGGACACCGGAATCCACAGCCACTCAGTCTTGGAAGGGTTGAGTCGAAGCCTGTTTCTCCCCATCCAGACCCGCACGGCCTCCAGACACTGGGACATCACTTCGAGGGCATCATTGGGGTGGTCAGGGGTGGAGATGTACAGCTGAGTGTCATCAGCATACAGTTGGCATCGCACCCCAAAACCATGGATGATCTCACCAGGCGGCTTCACATAAATGTTGAAAAGGAGCGGCGAGAGGACCAACCCTTGTGGCACCCCACAAATGAGGCGCCTCGAGGTTGACCTCTGCCCCCTTGCCAACACGGACTGCGACCGGAGAGATAGGAGGAGAACCACCGCAGCATGGTGCCTCCCACCCCCAAACTCCCCAACCGACGCAGCATGATACCATGGTCGATGGTATCAAAAGCCACTGAGAGATCTAACACGACCAGGACAGAGGAGCAACCCGTCCCGAGCCCTCCAGAGATCATCCACCAATGCGACCAATGCCGTCTCCGTGCTGTACCCAGGTCTGAAGCCGGACTGGCATGGATCTAAATAGACGGTTTCATTCAGGTACTGAGGGAGCTGTCGCACAACCACACTCTCAACAAACTTCGCAATAAAGTAAAGGTTGGAGACAGGACGATAATTTGCCAAAACAGCCGGGTCCAGAGAAGGCTTCTTGAGGAGGGGCCTCACCACTGCCTCCTTCAAGGCAGCAGGTAAGAAACCCTCAGTCAAAAGAAGCATTTATAATCCTCTGGAGCCAGCCTCATGTAACTTCCCGAGTGGCCAGTACCAGTCAGGAAGGACACGGGTCCAATAAACATGTGGTTGCGTTTAACCTCCCCAGAATCCTGTCCACATCCTCAGAAGTCACAGGATCGAACTCCTCCCAAGTAATAGTCTCAAGACCGGCCTCAGTCACCCCGCTGGAATCTACCCAGTCGGAGTCCAAGCCTTCCCGAATCTGAGCAGTTTTATCGTGCAGATACTGTGCAAAATCCTCAGCCTGCCCTTGCAAGGGGTCCTCCCGCGCTCCCTGATGTAGGAGGGAGCGGGTCACTCTAAACAAGGAAGCTGGGTGATTATCTGCCAATGCAATAAGAGCAGAAAAGTAATTACGCTTTGCCGCTTTTATCACCACTAAATAGGTCCTAAGATGGGACCTAACTAGTGTTCGGTCGGATTCAGAACGACTCGCCCTCCAACCACTCTCTAGGCGTCTTTTCTGGTGTTTCATCTCCCTCAGTTCCTCAGAGAACCAAGGAGCTGGGCAGATTTGACGCTGGGTCAGAGGCCGCAAAGGCACAACTCGGTCCAGAGCGCTGGCGGCCCTCCTATCTCAGGCAGCCCCCAGCTCTTCAGCCGAGTCGTGAGCCAGAGTTACAGGTATTGGCCCAAGCTCCCTCTGGAACCTATCAGGATCCATCAGGCACCTAGGGCGGAACCATCTAACCGGCTCCACCTCCCTGCGGCGGGGTTCAGCGGTCAGAAAGTCTAGCCTCAGGAGAGAATGGTCCGACCATGACAGGGGTTCGGTGACTATGTCCCCAACATCCAGACCATCCAACCACTGTCCAGAGACAAAAACCAAGTCCAGAGTGTGTCCTCCCACATGAGTAGGGCCAAGAATTACTTGTGTCAGGTCCATGAACTCCCAAGCCAACCCAGACATCTCACCAGCAGACGGCAAGTTGAAATCCCCCATGACCAAAAGCCTGGGGGTATCAACCGCCACCCCGGCAATAACGTCGAGAAGCTTGGGCAGGGCCGCTGTCACGTGGCAGGGAGCCAGGTACACGATCAGCAGGCCCACCCGCACCCCATGGCCCCACTTCACCAGAAGAGACTCACATCCGGCTATCTGAGGAACAGTGGCCTCCCTTGGATCTAGACCCTCCTTTATAACTACCGCCACCCCCCATCCCTATCCCAGGCCCTTGGCTGATGAAATGCACGGAAACCTGGTGGGCACATCTCTACAAGGGGGACCTCCCCTCTCGGCCCAACCAGGTCTCTGTAATACCTGCCAGATCCGCGTCCCCCTCCTGAATCAGGTCACAAATGAGGGGGGCCTTATTAACCACGGACCTAGCATTGCACAACATCAGCCTCAGGCCCAGACACCGTAACTCTGGGCAGCCTGGGGAGCGAGAAGAGTCCTGGGGGCCGGGGCATGCCACCACTCGAAGACAGCGGGTACGTGTCCCCCTCACATGATACGGCCCCTTACTCCCGCCATATCTGCCCCTCCCAACTACGGCTCTGATGAAATCATCCTCCTTTCCCTCGGCAACGAGCTCCTCCACACCCCGTCCCCCGCCTTCTATTTCAGGCCCCTGTGACAAACCCACCCTATAACCCTCCCCCCTCCCCCTTCCCCTGACCCCCTAAAAGATTTCACAGAGACAATTTTAAAAAATCCCGCAACTCCCTCTTTGTGGCATGCCACCTCTCGGGGTTCCAAAACTGTATAGTAATCTTACTATACAGATGTTTGGTATAGATGAACCCTTATGAAGATGTGATACTTGAGGACATGAGACACAGAAGTTGCAGAAAAGAGAAGCAAAAAATCGAGTGATAATGCACAATTAACATATCCTTATGTTTGATCCACATAAGTTGGCATAAAAGTTAAAGTTTTTATCCTGATGAAAATGGTACATTTCACCAGAACATCCAGGTCTAATCTAACACAACTTGATCCCAGCTGCAATCACACTTCCGTGATATGAAAATTGGAAGCTATTTTCTGTATTGTATTATTACATTCCTACATTGTATGTAATGGCTTAAAATTAGGCTGAGAAGATCCAGGTTCAATTCTACTTTCAGTGACTTTGGGCCAGTCACTTTCTTTCAATAAAACCTACTATACCTCACAGGGTTGTTATAAACTGTATAGGGGCTGGAAAAACTATAGAAAATGTTACCAGACATGTTGCTTGAACATCTGAAGGAAAGTAAGTTACGAATTATCCCTTTTGTCGAGAGAGAGCTTGGTGTGGCATTGTGATGGAATGTAGTTTGGATTCCCAGGAGGGGGGGCTGCATTCCAGAGGAGCAAGAGAGAGCAGTTTAGATAGACTGATTGGGAGGAAGAAAGTCAAGAGAGCTCCTCTACAAAAGTTCTCAGAATGGGTCAAGTAGTTTGCTTTGATTTGATAAGATTTCTATCTATAGGTGAAGAACAATAAAGGAAACTGCTTTGAAATAACTCAGCATGCCTTTCTTGGTTTTTAGAGCCTGACTGGCATATAGAAAAATATCCCACTAATTCAATTCTCACAAAAACAACACCATTCTGAGGTAAATTAGGCTGAAAGAATGTAATCCATTGAACACCACATACCACAAGGGACTTGAACCCAAGTACCCCCAATTCATATCTAGCACTTTAACTAAAATATTAAGACATATAGGTAGCAAACATATAAAGCTAATCAGTAATTCTGATAAATCAATAGCAGCAACATTCCGATGGTTAAAAACTAATTGGCAATAGTCAATGTCTTTTTTTTATAACTCATAAGACATTTTTTTCAATTAAATTAAGGGCTGTTATTTGAATAAGTCATTGGCTTGTGTTCCCTTAAGTAATGCATTCTCTGAAAAAAAATCCAATCCAGAAAACATGTACATAAGAAAGATGGAAAGACAGCTGGTAAGAATAAAATGCCCCTAAATATTTATTTATTTTATTTTATTTATTTGTTCAACTTGTATGCCACCTTTCTCCGAAGACTCAAGGCGGCTTACAATGCACTTAAAAACCATATATAAAAACATTAAAAATTAAAACATTAAAAACAATTAAAACCCATACACACCATTCATGGCCGGATCTCGCCAGATCGCAACAGCGAGATCAATGGCCCCAGTCCTGCCAGAAAAGCCAGGTCTTCACCACTTTTCGGAAGGCCAATAGGGTGGGCATGGTCTGGATCTCAGGAGATAACTGGTTCCAGAGAGCCAAGATAGCCACAGAGAAGGCCCTCCCCTGTGGGCCTGTCAGCTGGCACTCTTTAGCTGACGGGACCCGGAGGAGACCAACCCTGTGGGATTTTACCGGTTGCTGGGAGCTATGCAGTAGAAGGCGGTCTCAAAGATAATCTGGCCCTGAGACATGTAAGGCTTTAAAGGTAATAACCAACACCTTGAATTGTGACCAGAGACCAATAGGGAGCCGGTGCAGCTTGTGGAGAATTGGTGTAATGTGGGTGTACCTAGGTGCACCCACGACAGCTCATGCGGCTGCATTCTGGGCCAACTGTAGTCTCCGAACACTTTTCAAGGGTAGCCCCATATTGAGCGTGTTGCAATAATCTAACCGTGAGGTGACAAGGGCATGAGTGACTGTGAGGAGAGCCTCCTGATCCAAGTAGGGTCGCAATTGGTGCACCAGGTGAACCTGTGCAAAGGTCCCCCTAGCCACAGCTGACAGATGTTGCTCTAATCTTAGCTGTAAGTCTAGGAGGACATCCAAATTGCGAGCCTGATCTGAAGGGGACAATTTCTCCCCCCCCCCCCGAACCAAGGATGGACAATCAACATAGTCTTTAGGAGGCAATACCCACAGCCACTCGGTCTTGTCTGGGTTAAGTCTGAGCCTGTTGACTCTCATCCAGACCCTCACAGCTTTCAGGCACTGCTGTGCACATCACATCCACCGCCTCACTGAATTATTATTATTATTTATTTATTTATTACATGTATTTATATGCTGCCCTTTTCCCGAAGGACTCAGGGCGGCGAACACAAGTTAAGAAATATGTACAATAAAATCGCACTTTAAATCAAATAATTAATTAATGATAAATAATAAACCCAAAATCAGAGTCAGCCTATTTGCTTGAACAGCCAAGTCTTCAGCTCCCGACGGAAGAAGCAGAGATCAGGAGCCGTCCGGAGCTCGGTAGGCAACTCATTCCAGAGGATGGGAGCACCCACAGAGAATGCCTACCCCTGGGTACCGCTAGATGACATTGGCTCGCTGTCGGAACCGCGAGGAGAGGGTTCTGTGTGAGTGAACAGGACGGTGGGAAGCAGGCAGGAGAAGGTCCTGTAAATATCCTGGACCTAAATCATGTAGGGCCTTATAAGTGAGAACCAGCACTTTGAAGCGGACCCGGAGAATCACTGGTAACCAGTGAAGCTGACGCAGGAGGGGTGTTATATGGGAGCAACGAGGGGCTCCCGTAAAAATCCGTGTGGATGCATTCTGGATCAGCTGGAGTCTCCGGGTGCATCTCAGGGGCAGGCCCATGTAAAGGGAATTGCAGTAATCCAAGCGGGAAGTAACCAGGGCATGAGTGACTGTGCAAAGGTCATCTCGGTCCAGGAAAGGGCGCAACTAGAGCACCAGGCGAACTTGTGCAAAGGTCCCGCTGGTCACAGCCATTAGATGGTCTTCTAGGGACAGCCGAGCATCCAGGAGGACACCCAAGTTGCGAGCCCTATCAACAGGGGCAAGTTTTTCTCCATCCATCAAAAGTGATGGGGCTTCTGAAATCCGAGATGCCGGCATCCACAGCCACTCAGTCTTGGAGCGATTGTGTTTGAGTCTGTTTCTACCCATCCAGGCCTGTACCGCCTCCAGGCAACGGGACATCACAGAAAGGGCATCTCTGGGGTTGTCTGGGGTGGAGATGTATAATTGGGTATCATCAGCATATTGATGATATCTCACCCCAAAGCCATGAATGATCTCACCCAGTGGCTTCATATAGATGTTAAAGAGAAGGTGGGAGAGAACCGACCCATGAGGCACTCCACAATTTAGGGGCCTCGGGGTGGATCTCTGCCCTCCCACCCATACAAACTGTAAGCGACCCGAGAGGTAGGAGGAGAACAATTGTAAGACAGTGCTTCCCACCCCCAACCCCTCAAGTCGCTGCAGTAGGATACCATGGTCGATGGTATCAAAAGTCGCTGAGAGGTCAAGTAGGACCAGGATGAAGGAACAACCACCATCCCGAGCCCGCCAGAGATCATTCACCAGAGCGAACAATGCCGTTTCCATGCTGTGTCCGCGTCGGAAGCCCGATTGGTACGGGTCAAGGTATTCCGTTTCCTCCAGGAACTGTGGGAGCTGTTGCACCACTACAGTCTCAACAATCTTCACAATGAAGCGAAGGTTGGAGACGGGACAATAGTTATTAAGTGAGTCTGGATCCAAGGAAGGCTTCTTGAGGAGAGGTCGAACCACTGCCTCCTTAAGAGAGGCGGGGAAGTTCCCCTCTCTCAACGAAGCATTGACAATTGCCTGGATCCAGTCTCTAGTCACCTCCCTGGCAGCCAAAACCAACCAGGAGGGACAAGGGTCCAATAAGCAAGTGGAGGAACTAAGTTTGCCCATAATCCTGTCCACTTCCTTGACAGAAACAGGGTCAAACTCAATCCAGATATTATTCTCAAGACCCACCCTAGTCTCCCAATTGGATTCTGTCCAGTCAGAGACCAATCCGATCCGGATCTGAGCGATTTTATCATGCAGAAACTGTACAAAATCCTCAGCTCTGCCCTGTAAAGGGGTTTCCCGACCTATTGCTGCTGCCACTGGACAGGATTACATCCATTAATGCCAGTTGCCGTGAGAGGGCAACTAGGTACTATCTCTCCGGGGGCAGCAGCCTGAGACTCCTCTTCACTGCTTTGAGAGGACAGTGAAGCCCGATGGACTTATTCACACCAGAAATGGGCGGACTCTTTCTCTTGGACCTTTGCTTTTAAGAGGTTTTATGAATCCTTGGCCTTATTTATTCTCTCAGCTGAATTGTGATGTATTTATTAGCCGATCTCTTAGCACTGCGAGATTCCCCCCTCTCGCAGGCCTGGCCCTCTTCGTTATCGAGGGCCTACCTTAATGACGGGCTTTGGGACTCCGAGAGGTGGCATGTGGCAAAGAGGGGGCTGAGGGGTTTTTTATATAAATTTTTATCTAAACTTTTAAGGGGTTCCGGGAGGGGGATGGAGGGGATAGTGGGTAGGGGGGACAACCAACCTAGGGGAGGGTTGGGTCGAGCTGTAAAGAGTGGTGGGGGGAGTGTGGGACCCGGGGTCATGGAGGGGATTAGAGCGGATCCGGATAGTATATTGAACATCGTTACTGTAGGTGGGAGAGGTAGATATGGCGGGAGCAGGGGGCCACATCATGTCAGGGGAACATGTACCCGCTGTTTACGAGCGGTGGCGTGTTCCGGCCCCCAAGGCTCCTCCCGCTCCCTAGGTTGCACAGATCCTCAGGGCCCGGGCCTTCGGCTGATGTTGTGCAATGCCAGGTCTGCAGTAAATAAAGCCCCCCTCATCTGTGAGCTTGTTCAGGAGGGGGGTGCAGACCTGGCAGGTGTTACGGAGACCTGGTTGGGCCACGAGGGGGGGTGCCCCTCGTTGAAATGTGCCCGCCGGGTTTCCAAGCATTTCATCAGCCGAGGTCACAGGGGAGGGGAGGGGGGTTTGCGGTTATTATTAGAAAAGGTCTGAAACCGAGGGAGGCCACTGTTTCTCAGACGGCCGGTTGTGAATCCCTCCTTGTGAAATGGGGTCATGGGGTTCAGATGGGTTTGCTGATCACGTACCTGGCTCCCTGCCACGTGGCAGCAGCCCTGCCCGAGCTTCTCGGCGTCATCGCCGCGGTGGCGGTTGATACTCCCAGGCTTATGGTCATGGGGGATTTCAACCTGCCATCCGTGGGGGAGATGTCTGAGGTGGCTCGGGAGTTCATGGCTTCCATGATGGCTATGGACCTGACCCAGTTAATTCATGGCCCTACCCACACGGGGGGAAACACACTGGACCTGGTTTTTGTCTCTGGACAGTGGTTGAGAGATCTTGATATAGGGGACATAGTCATCAAACCCTTGTCATGGTCAGATCACTCTCTCCTTCGTTTTGACTTTCGAACCGCAATACCCCGCCGCAGGGAGGTGGAGCCGGTAAGATGGTTCCGCCCCAGGCGCCTGATGGAACCTGATAGGTTCCAGATGGAGCTTGGGCCATTCCCTGAGGCTCTGGCACACGCCTCGGCCGGAGACCTGGTGGCCGCCTGGGATAGGGCGGCCGCCGGAGCTCTGGATCGGGTCGTGCCTTTGCGGCCTCTGACCCGGCATCGATCTCACTTGGCTCCTTGGTTCACTGAGGAGCTGAGGGAGTTGAAGCGCCGGAAAAGACGCCTAGAGAGTAGTTGGAGGGCCAGTCTTGCTGAATCTGACTGGACACTGGTGAGATCCCATATTAGGACTTACTTAGTGGCGATAAAAGCAGCAAAATGTAGCTATTTTGCTGCTCTTATTGCGTCATCAGATAATTGCCCGGCTGCCCTGTTTAGGGTGACCCGCTCCCTGCTCCACCAGGAAGCGCGGGAGGACCCCTTGGAGGGTAGAGCCGAGGATTTGTTCAATATCTGCATGACAAAATCACTCAGATTTGGGAAGATTTGGACTCCGACTGGGTGGTCTCGGGGGAAGGGACCGGGGCAGGTCTTGAGAATCTTATCTGGACTGAGTTTGATCCTGTGACCCCTGAGGATGTGGACAGGATACTGGGTGGACTGAACGCGACCACGTGTTTATTGGACCCGTATCCTTCCTGGTTAGTGCTGGCTTCCCGGGAAGTGACACGAGGCTGGCTCCAGGGGATTATAAAGGCTTCATTGGGGGAGGGTGTCTTTCTTGCCACCTTGAAAGAGGCGGTAGTGAGGCCTCTCCTCAAGAAGCCTTCCCCGGACCCGGCAATGTTGGTAAATTATCGTCCGGTCTCCAACCTTCGCTTTGTGGCAAAGGTTGTTGAGAGCGTGGTTGCGAAACAGTTTCCCCAGCACCTGGATGAAGCGACGTATCTAGATCCGTTCCAGTTGGGTTTCAGGCCCGGGTACAGCACGGAAACGGCATTGGTCGCGTTGGTTGATGATCTCTGGAGGGCTCGGGACAGGGGGTGCTCCTCTGTCCTGGTCCTGTTAGACCTCTCAGCGGCTTTTGATACCATCGACCATGGTATCATGCTGCACTGGTTGGTAGAGATGGGGGTGGGAGGCACTGTGTTGCGGTGGTTCTCCTCCTATCTCTCCGACCGGTCGCAGTCTGTGTTGGCAGGGGGACAGAGGTCGACCCCGAGGCCCCTTATATGTGGGGTGCCACAAGGATCGGTCCTCTCGCCCCTCCTGTTCAACATTTATGTGAAGCCGCTGGGTGAGATCATCCGTGGTTTTGGGGTGAAGTACCATCAGTACGCTGATGACACTCAGCTGTACATCTCCACCCCAGACCACCCCAACGATGCCCTTGAAGTGATGTCCCGGTGCCTGGAGGCCGTGCGGATCTGGATGGGGAGGAACAGGCTCAGGCTCAACCCATCCAAGATCGAGTGGCTGTGGTTTCCGACGTCCCGATATAGTCAGTTGGCGCCATCACTGACTATTGGGGGCGAATCACTGGCCCCCACGGAGAGGGTTCGTAACTTGGGCGTCCTCCTGGATTCACGGCTGTCCTTGGAAGGGCATCTGACGGCCATGGCCGGGAGGATTTTCTATCAGGTCCGCCTGATCCGCCAGTTACGTCCCTTTCTGGATCGGGACTCCTTGCTCACGGTCACTCACGCCCTTGTCACTTCCCGTCTAGACTACTGTAATGCTCTCTACATGGGGCTCCCCTTGAGGAGCACCCGGAGGCTCCAACTGGCGCAGAGTGCGGCCGCGCGGGTGGTGATGGGAGCGACATGGCGTTCCCATGTGACACCTCTCCTGCATGAGCTGCACTAGCTCCCGGTGGTCTTCCGGGTGCGCTTCAAGGTCCTGGTTACTACCTTTAAAGCGCTCCATGGCTTAGGACCTGGGTACTTGCAGGACCGCCTACTACCACCAATAGCCTCCCACCGGCCAGTACGCTCTCATAAAGAGGGTCTCCTCCGGGTGCCGTCAGCCAAACAATGTCGGCTGGCAGCCCCCAGGGGGAGAGCTTTCTCTGTGGGGGCACCTACTATCTGGAATGAGCTCCCCCAAGAGATACGGAGGATCCCGGATCTGCCCACCTTCCGCCGCGCTCTTAAGACTTTTCTATTTCGCCAGGCGGGCCTGGCCTAACCACTCCCCGTTTTTAGTGTTAAATTTTAAAAAATTTTAAATTATATTGGGGTGTTTTAATTCTGTCCGGGCCAAATTCATTTAATCTGTTTTTAGTTGGTTTTTAAATTTTGTACGTATGTATTTTTATTGTTGGCTGTACACCGCCCTGAGTCCTTCGGGAGTAGGGCGGTATATAAATCCAATAAATCCTAATCCTAATCCTAATCCTCGCTCCCTGATTGAGGAGGGAGCGGGTCACACGAAACAGGGCTGCTGGGCAGTTTTCTGCAGATGCAATGAGGGCGGTGAAATAATCTCGTTTCATTGCTTCCATTGCCACTAGATAAGACCTAATATGGGTTCTTAATTGTGTTCACTCAGATTCAGATCGGGAGGACCTCCAACGTTCCTCTAGGCATATTTTTCGACGTTTCATTTCCTGGAGCTCCATGGAAAACCAGGGAGAGACCCAGGATCTGCGGCGGATTAGAGGCCGCAAAGGTGCAATTCTGTCTAAGGCGTCAGTAGCCAACCGTTCCCAGGATGCCACTAGAGCCTCAGCTGAATTGCAGGATTGAGAGGTGGGGAATATCCCAAGCTCCTTCAAGAACCTTTCTGGGTCCATCAGAATTGACGTGGGATAGAGATATACAGCTGGGTATCATCAGCGTATTGCTGATATCTCACCCCATATCATCAGATGATCTCACCCAGTGGCTTCATGTAGATGTTAAATAGGAGGGGAGAGAGGACCGAGCCCTGAGGCACCCCGCAAACGAGGGGCCTAGGGATCGATCTCTGTCCTCCTACCAACACTGACTGTGACCGACCAGAGAGATAGGAGGAGAACGACTGTAACACAGTGCCTCCCACTCCCAACTCCCTTAGTCGTCCCAGAAGGATACCATGGTCAATGGTATCGAAAGCCGCTGAGAGGTCAAGGAGCACCAAGGTCAAGGAATGACCCCCATCTCGGGCTCGCCAGAGATGATCCATCAACATGACCAAGACAGTTTCCATGCTGTAACCAGGCCTGAAGCCAGACTAAAAAGGGTCTAGATAATCTGTTTCCTCCAAATACATGTGTACAGATATCCAGTTTGCTTCTTACATGCGCATACATCGGCTATGTTACATGTGATTACAAGTACAAATGAATTCAGAAAATAGGAAACTTAAAAGAAGTTAAAAGATGCCAACCACTTAATTTTTAATCAAAGTTTTTCCATAACCACAGGCTTTTCATTCCCATTTTAAGGATTTAATGCCATTCTGAGACTTATAAAAGGAGCTATAAATCTGCCTTTATTATAAGTAAATGAAAAATATAGAGTTAATAAAAACAATTTTGATACAATAACTGCATATCTAAAACAATATAATAAACTTTTTCACATCCCAATCTAAAAAGTATTATATATAATTATATAACTATTATTAAACCTTTATTGAAGAAACTTAGAATTAACTTTTATCAGGGAGAAGAAAAATAGTGAAAAGAGAGGGACATAATAGATAATAAACATATAACTAAAAATGCACTCCTTAATAACAAAAATAATAATAGAAAATGCATGAACATTATATTTTAATTTTTTTATAATATAGATAACCCTGATTTTATATTCTTTGGGAAAGGAATTTCTAAGTAGACAGCAGCTTCTCTCATAACATGGCAAATCAGTACAAAAATCCCTTTTAATAATCACTGTTCACATCCGTCTTTTCTTTTGAAATTTGAATATTTCTGGGGAGGGAGACACTGTAAGAATGTCTTTTGTTCTTGCCAGCATGCTACTGCTGGAAATAACCCAAAAACAGCAGTCGCTTGGTTTTCTGCTAATTTCAAGTTTCTAATTTGATGCTTTCAGATTCAAATATCATGAAGAACAGATTTTTATTCTACATTTATTTCACTGCTAACCCATTTCATTTTAAAGCTTCATTTATATCCGTCAAGAAATGTGAAGTACTGCAAAAGAGAAAACAACAGAAAGAAACAAAACAAAACAACACAATAAAATAAATAAAATAAATAGATCCCAATCCCTACAAGGAATGGCATGCTTTTATTTGCAAAATTGCTTCAAAAGTCATAATTACACTGTAACTCCATGGGAACAATGGTAATTTCACAGCAGTTCATGTTGCTGTTATCACCCTACGTCCTGATAACTATGAAATTAATTTGTGGCACTGCTGTATCTGTCAGCCATAAGCTGTTCCCTAGGTAACATTATGCTACCATAGAAAAGGAATTTGGTGCAGTAGGAATCAGCTGCAGCAGACCATGCATCAATGAAACTTTGTTAGGCATACACACACATAACAATAATTTGGGGAAAGAGAGGATTAAGGCCTGGATTTTATACTGCCCACTGTTTCACAGCCAAAAGGAAGGAGGCCCTTAAAACATCATCTTTCCATGCCACACATCACTGGGGGAGCTTGCAGATATACTATTATACTCTCCTAAAGGCTCCGTTCTACTTTTACCATGGTATTCATTTTCTCTGCAATTGTCAGGCTGCCACTGATTTAAAAACCAATGGGCTGTTTGCTATATTAATTCAAGGCATAGCACACCATGCACTTGTTCCACTATTGACTATTTATTTGTTTGCTACCGTCTTTGTTTAATGTCTCAGCTCTGTATCAGAAATAGCAACTGCAAAACCATAACTAAGCAGTTTTAAACAGACTCCGCATTACTTTAGTGTTTATGCTTACATACAGTTATAAGAAATAATACAAATTGAGGCCTTTGAACTATGGTGCTGGAGAAGACTCCTGTGAGTCCCTTGGGCTGCAAGACGATCAAACCAGTCAGTCCTAGAGGAGATCAACTCCGACTGCTCTTTAGAAGGCCAGATCCTGAAGATGAAACTCAAATATTTTGGCCACCAAATGAGAAGGACTCACTAGGGAAGAGCCTAACGCTGGAAACGATTGAGGCCAAAAGAAGAACGGAACGACAGAGAATGAGGTGGCTGGATGGAGTCACTGAAGCAGTCAGTGTGAGCTTAAATGGACTGCGGGAGATGGTAGAGGACAGGAAGGCCTGGAGTAGCAATACTCCATGGGGTAGCAATAAGTCGGACTTTGCGACTAACAGCAGCAGCAGTCTTGTTGTAACATTAAACCAATTGCATTCGATATTATTCTGCTGGAAAAAAAGAATGTTTAAAATCGCCTTATTCTATTTACAGTTTGTGAAAGCATTAACCTCTACCCAAATGAATCCACAATAAACTGTTCATTTAATGCAACAGGTACAGGCAGAAACAAAATCTTGGATTCAGACAGATTAATCTTTGCTTTGCAGGGCCTGGTTATATCTATTTGATAATACTCTAAAATGAAGTAATCTGGAATTTTTATCACATTCCATTTAGAAACTTTTTGTTGATTTATGCTGTCTGTGATACCGGCACCTATATAGCACAGATTCATGTGTTGAAGGCCAACTGCATGAATGAAAACCTACTTATAGTTATAACTTGGCAACAAAAGAAAGAGTGTTGAGAGTATGATTTAGTAAAGTTCCCTCCCCCCATCTCAAAATCTGGTTTTATCTTCCCTGCAACACAAAACACTGGCTTATCTTATAGACCTATTGTAAGAATAATTCAGAAGCAATCCACCTCAGCTACAACAGCATAAACTACAGCTTTTTAATAGGAAATGTTTGATTGAAAGCATTCCTATATTCTTTTAACAAATCTTCCTAAGCATTCAGACATAACTTGTCTGGAGAAAAACAAGACTGAAACATTCAGGAAACAAGATCCATTTTGTACATATTTGTCTGCATGAGCAAAGTAGTCTCCTAAATAGCAGATGCAATCTTTCACCTGCCATGTAAAATAAACAATCACGTTGAGCAATATTTTGCTGATTGGGACTGCTCTTTTTTAAATCAAAACATGCTATGCTGTATTCTACCACATGGGTGGATTTTTTTTTTAATCCCCTTTGGGGGAGAACTAAACTCCATCAAGCCTATTTTGGAACTTCTGTTATACTTTTATGTAGTTATGTTATACAGTATTATGTTAAAGACTTAGTTTTTAGCAATTGTGTCACTGGAATTCAGTAGTATAGCGAGAGAAACTACAATCCAGCCACTACTGTCAAGGTCATTCTCTGGACTATTCAGTTCTAATAGCTTCAGAGTTCATACTATGTAGAATATATACCTTCTCCCAGCCAATCCACCCAAGGCTTACCACACTATTTTGGTTTGTTTTATACTCTATTACAAAATTCAAGCTTGGGGATATAAAAGCACTACTAGTCGTATCATGTTAGTGAAGGCATTTTATTCCCTTTTAATACTGAGCCTGCTTTTCTTTGATCTTTTACTATTCAGACTGCTAAAGCTACATCTGGGCAGCATCAGAAACTCGGATTACACTATATGCTTTTCCTGTGCCAATGTGTTAGGAAGCAAGAGAAGCAATTGCTGCATTTGTTATCATAAAGATTCAGCGGCTTTGCTGGGGATTTTGCTGGTGAGTAAAAGCAACATCTCAATGTCAGTTACAGCACTAGTCATCAAAGCAATCCAAAGTGTTGAACATAACACTCTGATCCACTATATCCAGGAATGAGCAGGTTTTGTCATTTGGTGGTTCTGATCTTTATCTCTGACTGATCTGTCTTTTGTGATTGTTACCAGAAGGCATTGCCCTAAGACCTCAACAATGTTCAAATAGTGTGGGGTTTTTTTTCCCCTCAAAACCGAACATAAATCTTTTTGAGAGAGCTTTATCATAATTTCATTTGTGGATGCTGGCCCCATCCAAAAGGATATTTTTTTCATTAGAGAAGAAAAATGCAGCATGCTAATAGAGACTTCAGGTCTCAAGGAAAAGTGGAGAGATTCCATTCAACTGTTTGATGGCTTCTATGGACACTTCTACATTTTTTTTTCCATTTTCTCATCATTTACAAGCACTCTTTTGACTATTTACAATTATGGTTTATTTCTCCCAGATGAGCCCAGATACTTCAAGTAATACAAGCTGGTGGTTCTGAAACATAAGGGTAATGGATAAATTGTCAGGATTATTATTATCTCTGAAGTATTTCTTCTCTAGCATGTTCCTCTTTAAAAACCAGGGGAGAATTATGAGGAAGACAAGCATTGCACTTAGATTTTTATGACACAGCTCACTGTTTTCAAAATACCCTATACTTAGGCAATAGCCCTATTGCCAATTCATTTAAAAGAACCTGTTGAATCTATCTTTCATTCCCCCACAAATAAGAATGAGCTAGTCTCTAATCTTTTTTCTGTCTTTAAATGAATGTCTTAAAACAAATGGAATGCCAACTGACATTGGAATCTCAATACTTCTTTCCAATTTCTTATTAATGAGCCTTCAATGGCTTATACTGAATATAAACAAGGATCAAGGGACTAAACATCTGGATGGAGTAAAGGCTAAGGTATTAAGACTATGACTAGGGAGACCAATGTTTAAATTCATCCACAGCACTGGAAATTCACTAATCACTATGTCTCAGCTCAACTGAGCCCAGACACGAAGTAAATGGAGGAGGGAATGCCATATCCTAGAGAAAATTATTCATCTAAAAAAATAAATAAGCCTACAAGTACCTTGTCAGCCTTTAATCATTGAAATTGACCCCCTAAGACTGGATAAGATATCTCATCTGTTTCAGGAGGAACAGCAGCATTCAAGTGACCATAAATTCATATGATTCTCTTACCTAACTAACCTGTCATAGCTGGGCCTCTAATGGCTTCGTTCAGTAGGGCAGGCCATCCTGAAAAATAGCTCTGCTGGAGAACTAATTGGAGATGCAATGGAAGCACTAAATATGCCTTTCTTGATGCATGCACTGCCACATAAAAGGTGTTTTCCCCTATTTAAGATATTCTAGCTAGGTTTATAGTCATGGAACTAAAGGGAAGCATCCTGTAAACCATGCATGCCCAATCTGTGGGCCGCGGGGCACATGTGGCCCTGGAGAGTTATTAATGTGGCCTCATAAGAGTGTATAAAAATAAAAAAGCTTGTTATTTATGTACATTAACTATATTGCATATCATATATGCAGCCCAAGACAATTCCTCTTTGCTCAGTGAGGCCCAGGCAAGTCAAAGGCTTTGGATATATATGCTCCAAATCAATGCAAGGCTAAATTGTCTTTTCCTGTTTCTCCTATTATGAACCATTACAACTTCCATAAAATCTCTAGAACATATAAGATCAGAAAACTAAACAAGAGATGGACCAATTCACTTCTCATTCAGTCAGTCCATGTATCCTGATAAATAATAGTAAAACTGTTAACTCTTTAGCAGGATCTAAATTAGTATCATCAAATTTCACCCCTTTCACCCCTGGATCCCTTACAATTAAGCTTTCCTGACACAGTACAACCAAATTAAAAGGCCAATATAATGTGGTGGTTAGAATTTAACGATTCCAAGGGCAATCCAAATTCAAATGTTTACCTAGCAATGAACTTTAAGCTATTTTCTGTCCTGACTTGCCTCACAGGGTTATTTGTGAGGACAAAATGAGAAAGGGAAGAACTGTATGTATATATATAAAATCACTTGGAGCTCACTGAATGAAGAACTATATATAAATGAAATTAATCAATAAAGTCAGATTATGGCCTTCAGCTAGAGCTCCATTTTTGAGCTTTGCAATTTATGCCATCAGACTGTTGCTCAGAGTTATAGTCCTCGCTCAGATGCCTGCTGAGTTTCCCAAGTTATGATCTCATCATATTCTTTATGCTTACAGTCAGAGCATATTAGGAAGTCTAGATACCAATGTAACAGAAGCAAGCAATTTAGATTTGTTGTTTGCTTGAAAATAACATTTTCAATCAATAGTGCCTTGATATATTTTGAATTTTCCTACCAAATATATTCAAGCTTTACTGCTAAGAAGATTCTTTTAATTGCCTATTTTCCCTTTCCCCCATCCTCTTTTTATCCTTGATATAAGACAATTCCAACCAGCCTTATGCTAAGAGCATGAAATCACAAGATCATCACAGTAACTCAATGTTACAAAGAAGTGTCATTCCTGTTGTGCTGTCCAATTACAAAATAGTAAAGCAGGGATAGTGCACAGCAATGCTGTTTTTTTCTATTTGTTTCAGTAAGTTTAGCACAGCAGGAAATGTGGCATTCTCCCTAGATAATGTGTCAAAACCGCAGTTAGAATTTAAGTGCAAATGGAAGTTATCTTAAAGGCTTCATATGTAGGCTAATAACCTCAGTTGCTTAAATGAGATAATTATACCTTACATAATATATTTTACTTCAAGGATTTGGTATCTTCATTTTAATAAAATAATAATCTGCTCTGGAGAAGAAAAAGTGAAAATGGGACCTCATATGTTAATACTGCACTGTAACACTTAACAGGCCTTTACGTGCTCAGCATTATTTGCATATCATAAAAATATGGTCTACTTTATGTTCTCTTTTCAATACATTTAAGTTAAGAACAAGCCAGCTCCCAAGGTTGGTGGAAAGGATTGAATGACCAGGAGATGAAAATCCAGCTGTATATGTCACCTGCTGTCAGGATTCAGAAACACTATTATGACTTTTACCCTGTCAAGGAATATACAAAGGTCTAAACACCCACATTAAAAATATGAAATAAAATCAAACACCCACATTAAAAATATGAAATAAAATCAATGCAAATGGTATGCCAAGAACTTTCATAAGACACATTCAAATAAATGACTGAAGTTACACTCACAGATCAGTTTTAAGCAGAATTAGGCTTTAAAAAAAAAATCAAACTCAGAATTTTGAATGATGAAATAAGCAGAGATGGGGCAAGTTTAGGAAGCATTTTGCCTTCTCTTTAAAATATGTATTGAAGCAGCTAAGAACTTTAAAATTAATCATTATTGAAAAGTCCTGTAATAGTTCGGTCTCACCCTATTTGTATCTGCTTGTTAAACTTACGGCCCACAATTTCTTCATGAAGACAGCTGATACTGACAGAGGTGCATACTTTGCATTAGTTTTCCCCCTGCTACCAAGCAAGATTCATTTGCTAGATTTAGAAAAAGTGCTACCCAAGTTGGAATCAGGTCAGCTACAAAACTGTCTTAAATTTAAAACAGGCCAAGATACCATGATCTTAGATTAGAAATGGTGGGGACTGTCACCATTCAGCAGTATCACACAACTGCAGTGGTGAAATCCATTTTTTTTTTACTACCGGTTCTGTGGGCGTGGCTTGGTGGGTGTGGTGTGGCTTGGTAGGTGTGGCAGGGGAAGGATATTGCAAAATCTCCATTCCCACCCCACTCTGGGGCCAGCCAGAGGTGGTACTCAAAATTTCTGCTATCGGTTCTCCAAAATGCTCAAAATTTCCACTTCTGGTTCTCCAGAACCTATCAGAACCTGCTGGATTTCACCCCTACACAACTGTCTTTAGCACGTCTGATCCCAGCATAGGTGTGTTTTAGTTGTTATGTAAAAATGTAATCACCACTCCTGTGATAAGTCTTCCTTGAGTTGCTTCAACTTTGTGTGATTTCATCCATGTTGTTCTTTGGGGAACAGTACAGAAAGAGGTTGCCATTTCCTTCTCTGGAGAGAAAGTTTATTCACTACCCCATTTGAAAGCTAACAGTTCTAGGATATTTGTGATCCAACCATGCCTAGCATTTTTAGGAACAGCCAGGAATCAATTATTTTGATGAAAGCTATGCACCAAGCTCCCAATTTAATAGGAATTTTTTTAATTACTTTTTTCATCCTATGTTTCTTATGTGATTCTTAATTTGAAAAATGTATTGACCAAGATTGCAACATCTTTTATGTGTTTAGAATTACCATTTCATCCACTCAAATTTATTGTAACAAGGTTTACCCTTTGAAACAATATGAAATTTCAGATTTTTTTTTTAATTTAAGATTAAGATGCATCACACAGCTTCTCCTTAACCCTTGGAGACATAGTGACAAGTTGTCAGCAGCTGCTTAAAGTACCATCATGCACAAAGGTATTTTAAGAGAAAATAATTCAATGTGTTTGAATAATGAAGTCTAATTTGAATAAAATATAATTGTGTCCTTTAAAAAAAATAAAATAAAGGAGATTACATAAGAATTTTGTATAGATAAATGTTCTACGTTTCGCATTTTGCAATAATAGATTTTTAAATGATTTAAATTTTCCCTCTAAGAAATATCACCCAGCATAAGCATTATTCATTTATATCAGAATAATTGTACTAAAACGAACA
This sequence comes from Masticophis lateralis, assembly GCA_030761175.1. Lineage (NCBI taxonomy): Eukaryota > Metazoa > Chordata > Lepidosauria > Squamata > Colubridae > Masticophis > Masticophis lateralis. The sequence continues at coordinate 130,565,540 of JAUDYJ010000003.1, forward strand.
GTATTAGTAATTTATATAACTTACAATTCAAGAAACAGAAATTTTAGGATACCGTAGAAAGCAATTTGAATGTTATGTTAATAACTTTGATAATATAGTAGTATCTAAATAATGTAAGTTAGGTATAATTTAGGTATAAAATACTACACACTCTTATTTTGTTTATTACTGAACAACATATTTTACTAATTTTCAATTATAATAAAATTTTTTTTTTAAAAATTAATATATAACAGCAAATTCCTATTTTTGTTCAAGAAAACTAGCAGTGTACAAATCAGTACCACAACTTGCGATTTAAGTTCCTATCAACCTTGTTTAGTAAGTTATAGGCTTATTCTCCAGGAAAAAACATTTTTAAATCAGGTGGGTAAAAATTAAAACAATAATTTAATTATATTTTATTCTTGAATTTAAGGAAACCACTTCCAGGACCTGATTTTTTAGCCAATTACTATTAACTAATCCCAACATGAGAGTCAGTTTGGTATGGTAGTTAAGGCACCAGGCAAGAAACTAGGAGACTGTGACCTTTTGAAGGTACCCCATTTCCCCTAAAATAAGACAATAATATTTCCTGATAATAAGCCCAATTGGGCTTTTGAGCGCTTGCAATAAAATAAGCCCTCCCCGAAAATTTTTAAACGTATGCCCAGCCGGTCTCCACCATTTCCTCCGGTTTCCTCCATGTGCCCCAAAATAATAAGATCTCTCCAAAAATAAGGCCAAGCGCTTATTTCGGGGTTCAAAAAATATAAAACAGGGTCTTATTTTCAGGGAAACACGGAACTTTTCGAAAGACAACTGGACTTTCTTGGTTTTTTCCTGGAAAATGTTTCATTTCTCATCCAAGAAGTTTCTTCAGTTCTGTTCTTTGGCTTCTTGGAGAAGCAAAATGTTTTCAAGGAAAAAAAACAAGAAAGTCAAGTAGTCTTTTGAAAAGCACCTTTGGGGCAACCATTAGCTGGGTGATTGAGAATCTCCATAAATAGAAGACTATGAGTTCTAGCTCTGCCTAAGACACAAACCAGCTGGCTGACCTTGGGCCAGTCACTCTCTCCCAGACTTAAGAAGGCAATGGAAATTCATAAATTTCTTGCATTTACAAAAGTGAATTTTTGTAAAACATACACAAATCTTGCCAAGAAAACTATATAGCATAGGTGTCCAATATTTTGGCTTGCCTGGACTGAGCAAAGAGGAATTATCTTGGGCCACATGTAAAATATATAACATAGTTAACATATACAAATCACTTAAACATTTTTAAAAGTTATGATTTTGTGGGGCCACATTACTAACTCTCTTCAGCCAAATACAGTGATGGGTTGCTCCCAGTTCTGTCTGGTTCTTGAGAACCAGTAGTAAAAACAGCAGGAGTCTCTATCCACCCGCCCGGACGTCATAAGGTATGATCTGCACATGTGCAGAAGCATGCGCACTTTGCTCGTGGGCGCACATACTCCCATTGTGAACCAGTAGTAAAGGTAAGTAGAACCCATCCCTGGCCAAATGTGACAATTACACTGAGGGTTAGCTACACCTACTATAGAGACTAGTCCTGTGATGGCGAAGCTACGGCATGGGTGCCACAGGTGGCACGCAGAGCCATATCTGAAGGCACACAAATGTTGCCCTAGCTCAGCTCCAGCATACATGTGCCCACCAGCCAGCTGATTTTCGGGCCTTCCGGGCCCACCTGAAGTCAGGAAATGGGCTGTTTCCAGCCTCCAGAGGGCCTCCAGGGGGGTTGAGGAAGGCCGTTTTTGCCCTCTCCAGGCTTCTAGAAAGGCTTTGGAGCCTGGGGAGAGTGAAAAACGGGCCCACTCTGCCATCATGTGTCAAAAGCGTGGGGAACGTTGGGGGAACACACACATGTGCACGGGAGGGCGGGGCATGGATGGGCATTGAATTATGGGTGTGGGCACGCACATGTACAATCCCCCCACTCTCCCCCCGCTTTTGGCACACAACAGCAAAAAGGTTGGCCATCACTGGGCTAGTCCAAGTAGTTGTTGCCAGAAGTTAGAAGAGACACAAACACAAAGAGGGAGTGAGTGAGGGTGTGTGTGAGAGAGAGAGGGGGGAACAGAGGGAGGGAGGGAGGGAGAGAGAGAGACTAACAACATTAAATTGTTAATTTCAGTAGGGATTAGTACAACAAATTTCTTACAATCTTTTTGAAATTTTTTCCAATTGTCAGATGACGTTCAAGCAGAAAGTCAGTGAGCAACGTCACGTATCACACAACACAGCAGGAACATAGTTAATGGTTCTTAAATCACAGAAAATTATAATTGATTTCTAAAGTTTAATCCAGAAAGCTAAAAATATTTTAATCATTTGTAGGGTAATATTCTTATATTGTAAAATAAAATAATAAAAAATAAAAATAACATCAGCCATACGTTCTATCAATATATGATGGTTTTCACATGCTAGAGCTAAGCACTGATCTCAGACTACTTATTTTGGGGAAACGCTAGCGATCTTCATAATGAAACCATTGCTTGTATCTTAATGTAAAATAGTCCCTGCAATTTTCTTGGCAAGGTTTTTCAGTAATGCTTTGTCATTGCCTCCATCCTAGGGGTGAGAGAAACTGACTGGCCCAAGGTCACCGAGCTAACTTTGTGCTTATGGCAAAACTAGAACTATGACTCCTGATTTTTAACCGATGCCTTAACCACTACAAGAAAGTGGCTCTCACTGTAAAGTAAGTATGTTTTAATAACAAAGAGCAGAAGTTGGAACTGCTATTCAAGGAAGGTAAAACAAAACTGCAACATGATAGTTGGCTGATAAAATTGCAGAAGCATCATTTTCAGTGTACAAATTGAACCAAATTGGAGGTAGTCTTATGCCTAGTGAATGTCTACATTACCCTACTCCAACTTCACTCAGATTCGTATTGAGTTGAAAAATCTAGATCCTTAAAGACCAGCCTTCTGTTCTGAAGAACACTCTATTGGCTTCTGAGCTGACAGGCAACTAAACAGGGGCAGCAGCACAAAAGGTACTCAAGCAAAGCTCAGCAGAAGGCATCCAAGCATGTGAGATTTAAATAAGAGAGATTTATGGTCAAATTCCAGAACATCCATGAAATTCACTGAATATAACCCTTAGGAAGACAGCCCTCATTTCACTTGCTTTACAATGTTGTTTTGAAAATGAGAAGAACGATGTGTGATAAATAAATTGTGCTCAGTTCCCCCTCCCTCAAGAAACACATAAATTCAGTCATACCAGATGTTTTTAAAGATTGCTATAAACCTATACAATAAAACTGTTTTGGCATTCATCTTAATATATGTGGAAATACATTTTAAAATGCAATCACTATTGGCTGGAGTATAAAATGGATCATAAAAACAACAGCAAATGTATAGTTTGCGAGTTTGAAGACACCTCCATGGATCAAGTTGTGTATAGGATGCTACCCTATGCCTGCCTTGTGATCAATGTTCAATGAAGTTGAGAAGGGATTTATGAAAACTATTATCTACAAATCACTTTCTGTGTTAAGTGCAGGCTTTTCTCAAAGGGGCCTCTTTCTAGGGAATGCCTGAAGATGTAATAAATGTTTCATAAAAGATATGGTGAGAAACTAAAGTCCAATACTTAGTGTTGGACTTTAGTTAAAGTCCAGGTCCAATTGAGGTGCCAAGGCAGGGTCCTATAGGATTATCTGAAATAATTTTGATTCTGTGATACCCAAACAAGTATATAGGGTTCTCCAGTCTGTTAGCCTGACAATCTGTCCATTAGATCCAAGTCCATCTTGGATGATTAAAGTCACCGATAATTTCATGTAGTAATATCAGCCTCTTTGAGTCAGGAAATGGTCCCCTTGGCCCTGAAGGAGGCTGTGGTAGGCTGCTTTTGGCACGCAACGACAAAAAAGTTATCAGTGGGCCCAATAGGCCTGTTTTTCACCCTCCCCAGGCTCCAGAGGCTTTCTTGGGAGCCTGGGGAGGGCAAAAACAGCCTTCCCCATCCCCCTGGAGGCCCTCTGGAGGCCAGAAACAGCCTGTTTCCTGACTTCCGGTGGGCCCGGAAGGCCTGAAAATCAGCTGGCCAGTGCATGCATGCATGCTGGAACTGAGCTAGGGCAATGCTCACATGCCCACAGATATGGCTCTGTGTGCCACCTGTGGCACCCGTGCCATAGGTTCACCATCACGGATCTAGACAGAAAGTTCAGTCAGGTTTCAGTCTCTGCATTGATCTTGCTCATCAATGAGCCTTTGGCAGAACCAGGATGGGAGTGGAATGTCCATTCTTGATTTCTCTGCAGGTTTCCATATTATTGATCATATGGAACATATTTTGGCCTAGATCAATAAGTTAGGAGGTACCATTCTGTGTCTGTGGAGATTCTCAGTCATCTAGGATATAGTTGTGTCAAAGATGCGGGGTTTTTTTTCTTCAAAAGGCAACTGGACTGTTTTTTAAGAGAGAAGGGGGAGGGTGGGGAGGGAGAAGAAAAGAAGAGGAAGAAGAGGAAGAGGAAGAGGAAGAGGAAGAGGAAGAGGAAGAGGAAGAGGAAGAAGAAGAAGAAGAAGAAGAAGAAGAAGAAGAAGAAGAAGAAGAAGAAGAAGAAGAAGAAGAAGAAGAAGAAGTTCTTTCATTTGTCATACAAGAAGGTTCATCAGTTCTGATGGTGGGGGGCTGGAAGGACAGGTACTTACAATTGAGAATGGATAGTGGGGGGATGGAAAGATGCATTCTGATGGGGGTGGTGGAAGGACTGTATTTGTTTGCAGGCATCTTGTTGGTTTAACACAATGTTTCAAAAATAATAAAATAAAATTAATTTGGAAATATAGTTGATCCAATATGGCAAAAATAAAGTTTTAAGTTTTTCTAATTTTGGCATCTTTCAGATGTGGTGGACTATAACTAACTGGCTGTGAATAACAGAAACAGTACTCTGGAAATTTTGGAAGCCACCTTGTTGGACGACTTTGCTTTAAGGATTATTGTTGAATCAACAACTTCATCCACATAGCTTCTTTTCTTTTAATTGTTTTTAGTTCAGCAGAACGGAAGCTTCAGCAATGAATTCTTCTATAATAGAAATAATCCACTTTATTTGTGGGGAAGGAGGGGATTTATGTAATACATTTAGTTAATTGTGTTTTTCTTTTCTTTCTTTTATGTGAAACAGTAGTATTTTTCTATTTTTTTTAAAAAAAGGAAATAACCAATTAATTTCCTCTACAAGTTACACAAAAATATTAAAATCAATTCATCATACTTATGACCCAGGAAGCCAAGGGAATGGCAGAACCTGAAAGAAGTATTAATTAATATTGCTGGAGATTTTTCATTAATAGAATTTACTAATGAAAAATTTCTGTCAAAGATTTAGACAATGGGAAAAGCCACTCAGAAATTATAAAGTGCTTATGAAGCACTGATAAAAGCACATATTTATAAGTATAAACACATTATGTTAGTTTCACTTCCACTGATGAACATTCAAATCCTAGTATGGAAACAATATTTAATATGGTTTAGAGAAAGGACTTTAAGGCCTTGAAAATAACTTTCTATTCAAGTGCAATATAAAAAAGTATAAAGCTCAAAAACAAAAACGGACAGCACAATCCTCTATAGATTTGCTTGGAAAATTACCCATAGGACTGCAATCTAAAAGGAAAAAGAAGAAATAGCAAACAAACTGTAGAATTTCATACTTCATCTTTTATGCAGGAAAAGATGCCCGCCACAGGTCCTTGGTGTTCTCTGAGCTGGGTTGTTGCATCTTGTTACCTAGTTTGGGTAATGAAACATCCACAAGAAAACAACTAAGCTCAGAGAGCAACTCATTACAATCCTGAGCTACAAATATTCTCCCTTTAAAGATTTTGATTTAAGGTTTTCTAAGCAATCTGCAGGAATATACATTTTATAGGTTTTTCCAGCATTTTGTCGACATTAGAATAAACCTTCAGTTTCATTGCTTAATTCAGCAATATCAAGGGCAATAATTATTAGAAAAGAAACCAGCTGGTTTTACTAGCAACACAAAATGACAATTCTGCAAAATATATGAAGTACAGTAGCAAAACACATAAATGTGGATAAGATGTGCAATTATGTCAGATAATGCAGAAAAACCACAAGGTAAAATAAATTTTAAAATCCATTTTTAATATTATTGAGTTCCCATGTTCGCCGGAGTCCCGGGGACTGGCCAGGTAGACTTTCTTTTATTCAGACCAATTGTTATACACATTTTCTGCAAGTTGAGGCACACTTCAATGGGCATTTTGACAGAATGCGGTAGTTTATAACTGGCAGTTCTGGCCATGTATAATATGTAACCTTAGGTCAGTTAAAATTAAACAATTTTGGTTTATTTGAGACAAGTGATTGAAGGAATGTTCAGGGGAAATCATATCTCTCTGCACTCCCATAATCCCCCTTCGCTATAGTATTCTCTAAGGAGAAAAGCTTGCTCTCCAATTTATCTCTGTAGCTCACAAAGTAAATTAAAATTCCCAGCTGAAAAAAACCTCAAGAAATTACAGATGAACTCTCAGACAATATAAAGTACAGCACCACCTAAGCCCATAGAATCTTATAAGCCTTAGAAAAGTTGGAAAAACAACTTGACATAAACATTCTTTGTCACCAGTGGATAAAGGAGATGATTTCATGAAATATCAATCTTGCAATCAAGCTCAAAACACGACTTTCATGGGCTTCTTGATTTATACTTTAAATATACTTAAGACAGTGCTACTACTTTTTAAAGACCTAGAGACAGCTACCATTGTGGAATGCGTTGACTATGAATTATTAGTCAACTGAAAACTGCCTTGTTCTCTACCTGAAAGCTATATGTGTCTTGTCTATATTTTTAAACAGCAGTTCAGAAAACAAAACACACAAATGTTCTAGCATATGTATGCTGCTATATTAGGCTGTATAAAGGCTATGTAAGTGCAATTAATTCGAAATAAATACTGCAACTCTACTAATAATGCATAAGCATTTTAATGCTTTAGAACTTACAGTTTATAAATTCAGTTTGTCAATATATGAAGGAGACTCACTGGGATATAACCACCAGTACTTCCAGTTAAAAGTTGGACAAATATCTTGGACTGTAGTACAATCGAAGCATTTTTTTAAAAAAATCATTAAGCTTTATTTAGGTAAAATTGCCACAGATATTTCTCAGTTCAGTCTGACTGAAAAATATTAAGAGCAAGATAATAGGAAAAAACTTAGAAAGTGTACCATGTTGTGAATATAAGGCCTGCCACTTTTATTATATGACATTTTTATAGTTTTTAAGCAAATAGTTGACTTTCGGACCGAAGATGTTATAAAGAAAATGTTATACTTAAACGCTTCCCTTAAACTGCTTAAAGCACAGGATCCTTTTGTTTTCAAATGCATTGTTGTAGAGAACCAGAGCAATGAAACACTCAGACCAAAATATTAATATTGCTTTTTATGGTCCACGGCAATTAAAACATTTGCTTTCCTGAGCTAAAAAAATGGTAGTTTTATGAATAATTTCTGTGCATGTATTTTTCCCCTTTGTTATTCCCCCATTCTTCAAAAAATGAATTGCCAGATTACAACTACAGCACAAGTTTATTTGCTGTGGATGATCATACATTCTGAAATGCACATTCCACTCTTTGTGAAGATTTCTGTGTCAGAAATCTTGCAGCCTGTTTTTCCCCATTACTCATTACTTTGTACAAGACATTGATCATTGAGTAACTCAATGTCTCTCTTTCCACCAGACAATAAAATATAAAGGAAGTTCTAAAATAATTACCATATTAATATCAGAAATTAAACTTGGTTGCACTTTTAGGACTGAATAAAAAGTTTTCTACTTTTGATTTTTCAGGAAAGAAAATAAAATTGTATTTATAAGCAGCTATGAAATAGTCTTTCAACCATTCTTATCTGAACTTACTTAATTTTTCTCTTAATACTAGTAAGTAAAAATAGGTGCCAAACAATCATACTGTAAAAGCTTCTAAAAGCTGCTTTTCTGATTGGTAGGTTCTCTTGTAATTTTTATACTCATTTGATGCTCAACCATTACATCTCAAATTTGCAAATTAGCTTCAAAATAAACAAATACTTCTCAAAATAATTCAGGAATTTCCAAAATTGGCGAATTTCCTAGCGTTTCTTAATTAAATGTTAAGAAACGCTAGGAAACATGTTTGGAGATCTCCGAATTTTGTTTCAAGTTCTTCCCACAGCCAAATCTTATTCATTTATTTTATTATCAGTCCTTGGTTTTCTCTAAGCTTAAGTGTAGTTCTCATATAGTTTGCTGAATTTAATATGACACCAAACATTTTTAATATTTGGGGAGAAAAAGACTTGAATGGCTTCTAAAATATGTCATATTTTCAAAACTTCTCACAAAGGCCTGCTGTAAAACTATTCTCAAAGTCAGGTTGAAAAGAAGCCCTATTGCTTCTAAACCTGATGCTATTCACCCCAATCATTCAAACTAAACAAAATCACTATATTAAGAAGAAGGAAAAGCAGATATTTTAACAGTGGGATGTTAGGAAAATTTTTTATAATGATTAAGTACAGTGCAGTATTACTATCGAATCAGTTACAGAGGCAGCTGGAATTATTTTTAAATGAGCACAGCTAATTCTACCAGAATAACATCAATGCAAAATATTCCCAGCATAGGTTTACATTTTCTCTTAAACTTGAAACATTTTTTTCCCTGTTTCTTAAAATAGGAAGTCTACACCATCCCTTGGACAACAAAAACAGAAAGAATCCTGCAACTGTAAACATTTGCACCAATCAATATGCTGAACATCTGTGCAGGACTGTAGCAATACTGCAATCTTACCACCTACTCTTGGGCACAAGGGATTTGAGTGAATAAATAGAACTGTGAGAAGCCATGGGTACCTAAAGTTGAAAATGAACACCCTCCCCCCCCCCCTTTCAAGAAGGAGGTCATTCATTTTAACATACAGTGGTATAATCCCATTAAAGACTAATAGAAAAAGAAATTATACAGGCTGCTATTTGGTGAGAATTAAATACAAATTAAGAGCAAATGCTGCTTACATTTTTTTTAAAAAAAAAGAACTGCTGTACAATTTTCTTAATACTTGCACAATTTAGATGAACAATTTTCTTTCATTCACACAGTTTATTCTAAATATAAAACAAGGCACCCCTTAAGCATTTTTCGTAACAAATTAAACATTTACGTTTTTTAGTGTGTAGGGAGGCTTAACATTCACGCAGCTTCAAAACCGAAGTACAGCCTCAAGGGAAGCCTCTCCGCTGACAAATTAATACCTTAGAGAATAGGCCTGAATGGTGGCAATGAACTCATTTGTTCCCACAGTAATGAAGAATGACTCTTTCTTTACCACATCTGTGACTGTTGCTATGGTGACCCAGACTTACCTCATTGCTTCTCGAAGGGCTCCACGCTCACCCAGAGTCGTGTGCTTGATGTCATCAAAATTATTTTCCAGTTTCTCACAGTTCTGCAATAATAATAGTAATAATAATAACATAAAGCAATATAACGCAAACAGAAGACTCTGCATAAAAAGTAGCATTTCCAAATCCAAAAAGTAGCGTTGGGAAAATCCCCCATTCTAGTGGGCTAAATTGCCTGCATTCATTCTCAGTGCAAACATAGCTGATTATATTGATTACATATTCACACAAATTACTCATTTTTGCTTTTAATTGCATAGCAGTAATTAAAAATGACACTGTGAACTCAGCAACAAAGTACAGGTGAAATTTGTATGGTTGCCATGACAACCCTCTTATCAACATTTTATAAAGTGGGGAATAAAAATTTCTTCCTAATGTGTGTACATGTTTTTCTATATGTAAAACAGAGAAGGGAACACCATTTTGTTATAAATTACATATATGTACTATATGCAGAAGAAATATGTGGCTTTAACATCATAGGAAAATTTTATACATAGATTACAGAATCCAACATTTTCTTATAGCACATATGAAAGTCCAAGCTTCATCAAACACTGTCATCAACAAACTGTAGAACACTGTAGAAAAAAAGTGACAATTTGTTTCAATAATGGCTGCAATCCTAAGAGGATCAAATCACTCTTCTTTGCCTAGAACAGATGTGCTCAGAATATTCGCAATCTAGATCTTTGTGGCAAACGCACCAAAAAGTTGCTACATCTCCCTTGATCGGTATGTCTTAATACAGCTTGAGGTAGAAGTTATAGTTAACATTTCAAAGACATTAAAGCCCTACAAAGGCTCCATAAGTTATTATCTCTAAGTAGGCTGCTGAAACTAATAAAGTATTTACTAGCCGAGCCTTATTTGCAATATTAGTCTGAGTGATAGCAGCAATATCCGGATTATCTAATGGATTTGAAGTTATTGTCATATCACAACTGAAGACCAGTAGGGAGGTTCGACATATCTGTCACACAACCAACATTATGGTCCACTTAGTTGTTCTCAGGGGCACAAGTTGTGAGAAATCTCTGTAGTGTCTGATACAGCATTTTCCCCAAACAAATGCAGTTAACTCCAAACCATAATAGTTACATAATAGTAACCACACCATGAGATCACCTACTCTAGACTCTTTCCCTCATCCCCAAACCAAAATGCAAATTCAGCCTGATCTTCTGTTAATGAACAAAACCGCAGAAATTTAAGGAGCCAAATTTAAGGTGATTTCTCTCTTCCCAATGATCTCCCTGATGCTTTTTTTAAAAAAAAAAATTCTAATAAATTTCCTCTTTTCACTATGATTCCTGCTCTGATTTCTAATTTGGTATTCTGTAGCTTCATCCTCTCTTCATTCTTGATCTTTTCCTTTCTCTCCAAGTGCTTCTTAAGAAAGATAAAAGGTGTATTTCAGGATTCCTTTTGATTGAGTTAGTTATAGACTCCAATCATCCACAAGATATGATAAATTGTTAGTGGAGAAATGACCTGAGACTGTTCATAATGAAGCAATGCTGTAGTCCTGTTGTTTGAATTTAACACTTTAATACACCTCTTCAAAGAAGCCTTATTCACCCAGAACAGCTAGGAGATTTCTGCAGTCCCTCCGGAACCAGATCAACCTTATAATTTTCTTTGTGGATAGGAACTGTTTTGAGTGAGATCACATTCAGAAAATATCCCTTTTTACTTCTCCTGGAAAGAGCCACAAATACAAAAGAACCCCCGAGTCAGGAGTATTCCATCCCATGAAGAGACACCAGTGAAGCAGAGAGCCCCATATAACCACATCTACCTAGAGTTTAAGTTTAAGACAGTTTAAGCCTGTCGTCCCCCATTAATACCCTCCTAGCCTCCAGCAGGATATCAAAAACATCACCAGTTAGACCTCTTTCAGTGGCTTCGTGACAATGTTAAATAGTGGAGAGGTCCAAACTTGTAACATCATCAAGGAGCAGCCACTCTGTCCTCTCCCAGCCCCACTAATGGGAACCCCCCTGCAGTGGAAGAAGTAGCACCACTTAACACCTATTGGTGGTATAGAAGGATATCATGAGTGACTGTATCAAAAGTTTTAAAGAGTTGTAAAGAACAAGGGTGGGTGAACTACCCTCATCTAGATTCCTCTAAAGGGAATCAACCATAGCAACCAATAGGGGAAGGTTGGAGATCAAGTAATAATTTATAACCTCTCTCAACCCAGGAAGGTCCTCTTAAGGAGAAGGCACACCGTAGCCTCCTTCAAGGCCAAAAGCAGTGTTCCTTCTCCTAATTGAGGCATTATTAATCTCCCAGGTCAGGCAAACTACTGCAACTGCACAGATAGCCAAGAGAGGCAAGGTAAGACCTGTTACGTTATTTTCTGGGCAGAAAAACAGAATGTTATGCAAAGCCAAGAAAAGCAGGAAGATATGGTTAATTCAAAGGATATGGTTAACTGAGATAAGAAAAAGAAAACTAGTTAAAACTAATGTATACCAATACACCACTGACCATCTTGATACTTTCCAGTCCTTGGAAACTATCTTTTAATCACATCCATGGATTGCTTCAATTTTTTTTCCCTTTAAAGGTCTATTCTCTTTTTCAGTTTCACCTAACAATTTCTTTCTTCTTATATCCCATTCACTCTTCCTTCATATATTCAATTCTAAAAGTTGATCTTTATTCAATCTCACTAAATGACCAGGACAGCTTTGTGAACTTTTTTTCATATTGCTTAGTCACTTTTTTATTTAGGCCACAGGTAACGGGAGTTAGAGAAATGTTGTTTTTATTTCCAAAAAAAACCCCCCAAAAAACAGAATACTTACTGCTTTCTAATTTATAATCAATATTTCTAACCTGCCTCTACTATTTTTAGAGGCTTAATCTTCCAAACTCTTCTATGTTCCTAATTTACTTCCAGTCTCGAATCTAATTCTATTTTACTATTCTTAACTTTTCATTCTTACCTCCCTACTTATTTTCTGTAACAGTCTAATATTCTCACATTTCTAGCCTGTAATCTCTATAAAAAATTGTATTTTAAGTTTTAGTTGTACCCTGGTCCCAATTATTGATGCTGTCAACAACCACTCCTGCCTGCCTTTACTGTTGTCAGCTTTTTAACCTGAGTTCACCCATCCTGTAAGTGGCTTTTGCCACATTTGCTTCTGGTTCCACCTCTATTAGCTTTTCCAGGTTTAGCTTTCTAGCATAAGGTCTCCTCTTTGGCCTGCTCCAGCTTGACCCTTTCTGATCTACTCTTGCTTGGCACTTTAGAAGCCACACTCATGCTTGGTCCTTTTCTGTCACATCTGCTTTGCAGACTAGAGGGTGAGCTGCCTTCTGTCTCCTTAATGGGGTGATGACTGGGGTGATGAAGGCATGTCTAGATGTTGATGGGTTGTAATTCAGACGCCTCGTCTGGCTCTTCTACAGTAATTACTCGGCATTCCCAAAGTAGGAGAGATTAATCACTGTCTCTCCTTTCCTTATACTTTTGGCTTAGTCTTCTCTCTGGGACACAGACCCTGAGAGTTTCTGGTATCCTGAAACTTCCAAAGTACTCAGACAAAGTATTCAAACTTAGGCCATCACACCCAAAGCTTCTTTCTTATATTTGCCAAAACTCTCCTCTCCTTGCTGTGCACAGCATACATTCATACAAACACTTTGCAGACTGTCCCAATTGGCCTCCAGCCTGATGGATGCAGGTTCTTTCTTCCTACATGTTTCCAGCTTGGTCCTGATCCTGCCTTCCAGGTCATTTTTCAAGTTTGTTTTTTTCTCCTCCTCCTGTTGCTCCTACTGAACCAAACCTTCCTACCTGGTATCTGACTCCTTCCTGTTTTTTTCAAGGAGGCAGCTGCAAAAAGTTGTAAGAGTAAAAGTTTCGTTAGGCATCATGGGGGTGGGGGAGGAGGAAGTGACAGCGAAAGCACCTCTACGGTTCTCTATTCTTCATCATTTACATATAGGTCAAATGAGAATATAGGTAGCCCTCGACTTACAACATTTCATTTAGTGACTGTTCAAAGTTACAGTGGCACTGAAAAAAATGACTTATGACCATTTTTCACACTTATGACTGTTGCAGCATCCCTACGGTCAGGTGATTTACATTCAGATGCTTCACAACTGACTCACATTTATCACGGCTGCACTATCCTGGAATTATGTGATTCCCCCTTTTGCGACCTTCTGACAAGCAAAGTCAATGGAGAAAACAGAACCATTTAACAACCGTGTAACTAATTTAAGAACTGCAGTGATTCACTTAACAAATGTGGTGAGAAAATCGTAAAAAGGGGCAAATTCACTTAACAAATTTCTCACTTAACAAGATTTATTTATTTATTTATTTATTTATTTATTTATTTATTTTAATTAGATTTATATGCCACCCTTCTCCGGAGACTCAGGCAGCTTACAATGCGTTAAGCAATAGCCTTCATACTTATGTATATTTTATACAAAGTCAGCTTATTGCCCCCACAAACTGGGTCCTCAATTTACCAACCTTAGAAAGGATGGAAGGCTGAGTCAACCTTGAGCCTGGTGAGATTTGAACTTACAGTAATTGCAGACAGCTGAATGTTAATAACAGGCTTTAGTCTGCTGAGCTATACAGGCTCCTTAATTTTATTGTATTTTTATACCGCCCTTCTCCTGAAGGACTCAGGGCAGTGTACAGCCATGCTAAAACAGTGACAATACAAAATTAAGAAGATCATTAAAATAATTAAATCATTTGGCCGTAATTAAAACCCAATCTAAAAACCATTGTTAAAAACTGTTTAAAAACCCATTTAAAATCCTTGTTCCGTCAGACCGGCTTGATGAAATAATAAGGTCTTCAGAGCACGACGGTAGGCAAGAGGTCAGGGATCCTTCGTATATCTGAGGGCAATTTGTTCCATAGGGCAGGGGCCCCCACAGAGAAGGCTCTCCCCCTGGGGGCTGCCAGTCGACATTGTTTGGCCGACGGCACCCTGATGAGGCCCTCTCTGTGAAAGCGTATAGGTCAGTGGGAGGCAATCGGTGGCAGAAGGCAGTCCTGCAGGTATCCAGGTCCTAAGCCATGGAGCACTTTGAAGGTGGTGACCAGCTCCTTGAAATGCACCCAGAAGACCACCGGGAGCCAGTGCAGCTCGGGCAAGAGAGGTGTTACATGGGAGCAACATGTCGCCCCCATTATCACTCGCATGGCCGCATTCTGGACCAGTTGGAGCCTCCGGGAGCTCCTCAAGGGGAGCCCCATGTAGAGAGCATTATAGTAGTTCAAACAGGAGGTGACGAGGAAGATAAGTTTTGGCCTCAATTGTGGTCGTAAGTTGAGGAGTATCTGTGTAATAGTTAAAGGATTGATTGACCCACCCACCCACCCATCCATCCATCCATCCAATTTATATGGCTGCCCAACTCTGGTTGGTTCACAGCAACCATAAAACAAATTTAAAAACACTGGATTAAAAATAGTTCAACCTCACAAGTTCCTTGAACGACTATAACCAGTGGTGGGTTGCCCCCAGTTCGGACCAGTTCGCAAGAACCAGTGGTAAAACCGGCGGGAGACCCCACCCACTGCCCCAGATGTCATCATCACTGATCTTGCTTTGCTCACGTGTGCATGTGATCCCGTTGCGAATCAGTAGTAAAGTAAGTAAGTAGAACCCACCCCTGACTATGACTATTATTCCTTCTTAATCAATTTTTATTCACAGGGCTATTGCTTTGGAGAAAAAATAGAAAGATGAAGTACTGAGTATATCTATCTTGAAATCTTGAACCTAGAAATCTAATAAATAAAGGAATAACTTTGCAATTATTCAATCAATTTTTCCAGTCACAGCTACTTTTATACACCGCTGATTCATAAATAAATTTTCAGATTTGTATCTCCCATTGCATAATTCAATCTTCACTGAAAATTATAATACACATGCATTTACATGTCCACATACATTCTCTATACATGTATACATTAAACTATCAAGGCAACATCAGTGCTAAAGCTAGCACTGTGTTTATTCTCATTCATTATTTACTTAGTTTTGACAATATTTTATTTATTATTTATTTATTTATTTATTTATTTATTTATTTATTTATTTATTTATTATTTATTTATTTATTTATTTATTTATTTATGCAATTTATATGCCGCCCTATCTCCAAGGACTCAGGGCGGCTCACAGTTATAAAAATGTATAATTCCTCATTAAAACAATAAAATTTAAAATCGAATTTAAAACAATTAAAATTGATTAAGAAATCCCCGTCAGTCCAACCTACGAAACAACCAGGTCTTCAAATCGCGGCGGAACGAGCGGAGGTCAGAAGCCATCTCTAGCTCCAAAGGAAGTTGGTTTCAGAGGGTGGGTGAGCCCACAGAGAAAGGTCTCCCCCTGGGGGTCACCAGCCGACACTGTCTAGCCGATGGCACCCTGAGGAGGCCTTGTCTGGGGGAACACAACGGGCCAATTAGATATATTGCTCTTACCATATTTAGTAACCAAATATCACCTCCATAGTCACAAAATACTATATAATTTGTGTACTTTAAATCAACAAACTTGAAACAAACTTTATTTTTCACAGTTGTACAGTTTTTAATGACTTTGTAAAACATATATCACATCTAGACCCTCTTTATTGTAAAAAAGTATGTTGACCTTCACAAATGTGATTAATTTTTCTGAATATCTTCCTAAGTACTTACAAATTAACCCCTATGTCATTTTTTTATTCACTCTTACTACCTTTTCCTTTATATAAGGAATAATAACATCCTCCCAACTACCTGACACAAAGTATTTGCACACATTAGCAAAGGAACACAAGTGTAGAAGCAAATAGATCGATATTTTAAAATTTCTTCAGTTACATCTTCTACAACAGGAATCTTAAAACTTTTTACCATTCCCGCAGTATTTATCTTTACCTTTTCAGCCTTATTTTTCAAAAACTTTTATAGTCAGTATAGCTGTTCCATTTCTGTTCTTTGACATATGACTCTGATTCCCATACAGATCTTTAAAACACTTAGGATTCTCTAACTTTAGTTTCTTCCAAAATAATTTTATCACTTTAATTTTTAATGCCATATAAAATGGATACTTGCTAAGTCATCTTCAAGCACTTCCAAAAAATTTTATCATTTCATCAAAATTGTCCTCTATTTCCTTTGACTTATTAAATCTTAAATGACTCTTTGTTCTTTGATTACATTACATAAATACATTATATTACAATACATACAGTAAGGGAAGTCAGACTTAGATCTAAGAGTTGCTTTCTGCAGTTATGAACCTCAACATTGCGCACTGGTAGCCAAAACAGGTTTTAGGGGGGACTACACATTTTCAGCCTGGACGGCCTCCTGCAGCACACTGCACATGTGGATCCCACATCCCGTTTCAGCCAGCAAAGTGCTGCAGGAGGCCATCCAGGCCAAAAATGGGGCACAAGGGGGACTGCGCACACCACGTGTCCCATTTTGGCCAGCAGAGTGCTGCAGGAGGTGTCCATCCCATCTACCCACCCACCCACCCCCCAGCTGGCCCGTGGAAACCTACAATGCTGATCCAGCCCTTGAAGAAATTCAGTTTGACATGCCTGTTCTAGCTGTTCCAGAACTGCAGGCTCATCCTCCAGAAAGCCACTTTCTTTCTTAACCTCATCTGCAGGTATCTGGTAGTCTACTGTCTCCTGAATTTCAACATTCGAACCTGGGAAGTCCTGTTTCTCCAATTCGCTCTTATTCCTCAAACCGGCTTATAACATTAACCAAGACAGAGACTATCCCTGCATGTCGATACAGTGTGGCCTCCATTCCACCAGCTAGGACATTTAAGTAGTGTACTGCTGCACTCGTGATACATCAATAAATATTCCAAGATACAAAGTCAGACATGTACAACAGTCAGTGTGTTAACACCAGCAATATTTTCAAAGTTAGCAGTTAAATTTAATTTTAAAAGCTAAGTAGCTTTAGTACTTTGCAGAGATTTTTTGGTTTTTGTTTGTTTTCTCTTTGTTTGCTTATTAACCAAATAGAGTCACTTCAGGCAAGTGTAATTTTTAAGTACAATTAGGAAAAAAAAAAAACCTGTATTTTTACTATCAAGAAAGGAAAGGGGGAAGTTAACAAGGATTTTGACTTTAGCTGCCCAAACATATTAACCATTTTTTGTTGTTCTGCCATTAGCTGGACGGAGAAGCAGCAAAGTGAGTTGCTACTTGGTCTTGAGCAGCCTATTCTAATATTCTAAATTCACTTAATCATGCAAGTTTACTTAGATGATATCAATCTATTTATCAGGGTGGTGGTGTTTTTTTTTAATGAAAAAGGACATTCAAAATCTCCCAAACCCTATCGGTTGACAGCAGTGGTGAGTTTCAAAAATATTTATTACTGGTTCTGTGGGTGTGGCTTGGTGGGCATGGCATGGCTTGGTGGGCGTGGCTTGGGTGTGGCAAGGAAAGGATACTGTAAAATCTCCATTCCCTCCCCACTCCAGGGGAAGGATACTGCAAAATCCCCATTTCCTCCCGATCAGCTGGGACTTGGGAGGCAGAGAATAGATGGGGGCGGGGCCAATCAGAATTTTTACTACCGGCTCTCCAAACTACTCAAAATTTCTGCTACCGGTTCTCCAGAACTGGTTAGAACCTGCTGAAACCCACCTCTGGTTGACAGTAGTAAAATATCTCCACAACCATTAAATAAGCAATTAAGAAATATCCAAAGGATATGTCTCATTTCTATTCTCTTATTTACCTTTTATTATTCTTTATAATATTTAGACTTATGGTCCACTATGAGTGCTAAATATGTTCGGTTGAGAAAAACCTAATGCTTATGTATTTACATAATGTCACCCTCTCTGCCAATCCTGCATCCATTTCCTAATGAAAGCCTCAGTCTGGCTATTGTGAAATTATGACAGATAGCTCAATTCTTTAAAAGACAAACATGAATGAAAAATAATTACCCAAGCTTCCTTATATCACTTTATTAAAAAGGCCTTATCAACTTGTCCAGCTAACGTCAAAATTAGCTTGTTATAATTTTTGAGATAATGCTACAGACATTTTAATACACACTATTAAACATCAGGCTACACTACTGACACTGCTAAGACATAATTACCAAATCAGCAAAGAATATTTCAATCCAGCCTATGTAAGGAGTTCTTTCCTTTCATCTTTTTTTCAAGGAATTTAGAGGCAATTTTTAAAAACTAAACTACACATTAATTCTGTCCCATGTTTAATCTGATATGTTTTATACTATTCATTGATAATATAAAATTCATTCTTTGTAATGGGACAAGAAAAGAATAGTCATCCTTCTGTATCCTTTGCAGATAGAATACAAGTCTGTTTCCATGGAACAATATTAAATTGCTTAAAGGGACATACAGGTATAGAGACATTGTGCAATTAATGAAGTTATGGATAGATACATGGATTATTTCAAAATTATTGAAGAGAAAACTTCTCTAGAAAATACCATTCAAAAGTGTTTTCAACTAATAAAAACATACAATTCTAATGTAATGAGCAATAGTGCCAAAGACAAATATAAAGCTTTGGCTACAACTACAGGATCAATGCAGAGAATTTAAAAGCTTATTGGTGGCATTCCAAGAGACCCTGAGCAATCAGGTACAATGCTGTATATAAAGAATCACAACAAATTTAAACACTTTTAGAAACTTAGCACCATCTCATAAAATACCACAAATACTCTTTTCATCCTATACCTCAAGTCTTAACTTTAAACAAAATCCAACAGCCTCATTATTCATTCCTTATTAGAAAAAAATACATTTAAGGGTTATCAGAAGTAATTATATATCTATTTCAACCTTGATCAAAACATCCAATCCTATAATCTTTCCCTGTAGTTTCAACAATCATAGTTTTTAATTACTTCAAATAATATCATAGAATTTGATTTGTTTTCATTTTTTTCTGTCCCATTTCAGAGAACTGTCGGAGAACTTTAACAGATCTCTTTTGTACATAGTACAGGTTATACAAATCACTCTTCTGGTTTAATACAAATCATTTTGTCTTATCCAATATACTTTGTTTTTCTTCTGTGATATTATTAACATTACATTTGTCTACAATATGAGATTAATTTGTGAGTCTATTGTTCAAAAATATTCTTCAAAACATCCAGTGTTAAAGTATTTTGTTCCATTCTTTGTTAGCAAGTCACATTTAAATATTCTCCTTTAACTGTAATCTTTATTTTCTTCTAATTTCCTTTCGTTCCAACCTTCAAAGTTCCACCCTATCATGATGTTTTTTCACAGAACTCAAACATTCAAATTTTCCCAGAGGAAGAATTTTTTTAACTAATTTTAAATTTGTATTCCAAATCTATCTGGATCCTTAGTCCAGTTTAACTTTTCAAAATCAACACTCTAAACATCCCCTTGCTGTTTATTCAAAAAAAAAAAAAAAATTCTAAGACTTTGAAGTAATATTTAAAATTTCTTCATTTAAGGAGAAAGAAACTGATCCAGTGAATGCAATACAAAGTTGCTGTTCTAAAGAACGTTAATATTTCCAAAGCATTAAAAAATAATTCCAAAGGGATTAAGTAATGAGGTTTTCTACTCATAAAAGGCTGCATTACAACTGTGAGCTTAGAAGACATCCCAACTGTGTGAGTCATAAGCAGAGCACAAAACCTTGGTTCATGAGGTCTAGTAATGAAGAACAGCTGTTCAGAGTGTGCATGGGCAATCTCACAATCTTTTCTTCTCTGAGATATTTCACCAACTAGGGTCCATGATGCAGCCACCGATCTCCACCATAAACACCAACCCAATTTTGTTATCTAGCTCTACCTGGTGCTCACCGCAAGTATCCCCAATCTTTAGAATCTGGATTATATATTCACTCCTGCTAAGAATGCATTTACAAATCTGATAGTAGGCATAATTGTGAGGAGAGTAAGTAACCTTTTACTTATTCTTTTTTTGTATTCTTTTAAATTTAAGCTTACTATTTGCTTAAGTTTAAAAGAATACACACAGGAAAAGTCCATTTCACTTCACTGTCTTCTTCTTTGAAATAAGATCTAAAGCATTTTTTTTATTAAATTAAAATAAAACTAACAGGCAAAGATGCACGACAAATCTGAATAGCAGATTTGAAGAGCTATGTCTAATCAACATACAGATAAAAGAAATGAAACCAAAAGAATGTTTAATAATTGGCAGATTGAACAGGGACATAAGACTTTGTTCATTCATAATCCCCACTGGGTGAGTGCACAAATTATATATAAAAATTTTGGGTAGGTATTCTGCAGTTAAATTCAAAGTGCACTGGTGAAAACTTAATAATTCAAGTCATAACTGAGGACGCAGGAATTATTAAAGTAGTGTCTGAGAATAAAGGCAATTCCAAGCAGGGTAAGTTTTTTGGTAAAATTAGGATTACCAAATCTGATAAATTCAAAATTTTCAAATATCAACAGTGGTCAATTGTTTCATTCTTTTCACTACAAATGCAGCATTTGTTGTTGTTATATATTAAATTTTCACCTTCATACAATTAATTGGCAAATAATGTGAAGTCACATCTGTCAGTTAGCCAGTGCTGGTTTTCATGCGCATCCAGTTCTTAATATCTTAGTTTAAAACCAGCTTCTTATCCTGGGTTGCGTGGAAATAATTAATCACAATTCTTGGATCAGATACCAAGAGAATCTGGAATGTTCAGATATTCATAGGAACCAGGGGTGGGTTCTAAAATATTTTACTACTGGTTCTGTGAGCATGGCTTATTTTGTGGGCGTGGCTTGGTCATGTGACAATTATTTAGGATTTAGCAGAGGTACTGTTCTACCAGACTTTTAACTGCTTGCAGAGCTGTACCGATCTACCCATGTATTTTTGCAGGCACTGATCTACTCATGTATTTTTGCAGGCACTGATCTACTCATGTATTTTTGCAGGCACTGGTTTACTCATTTGTTTTCTTTTAACACTGATCAGCTGTAGGGCGGCCCTTTGAAGCCCCACAGCAAGAGTTTAAACAGTTTTTTCCCCCTCTAGCCATCAGCTGGGACTCAGGAGGCAGCAATAGATTGGGGGTGGGGCCAAATAAAAGGTAAGAATAATGCAGGGGGCATGGGGGTGGGGGGGCAGACCTGGTTCGGTGACGTCATATCGTCACCATTACCGGCTCGGCGGAACAGGGCCGAACCGGGAGGAACCCACCACTGATAGGAACCCATAGGAACCCTTACACTCTCTTGGACTTTCAGGTATTTATGCATGATCAATATTTTAAATACATAAATAAATGGAAGCTGACATTCTACAGCTAAAGCCAAGAAAAACCAGAAAGTCCAGTTGCCTCTTGAAAAAGCACCTTTGGGACAACCATGACCTGGAGGACTGAGAATCTCCATAGACTTATAAGCCTGAGTGTATTGTTTATACACATAATTTAATACACCAGGATTCATGGTTTCCCATGATACATTAATGGAGTGATATATAAAAACTGTACAGAACAATATTTTAGATGTAAAATTTAGTATCTCTGGCTGATTTTGACTCATTCGGTCTTTCACACAAAAAAAGTTGAGCTAGTTGGAGTTGTGATAAATTAACACACTTAAAATTTTAGGAGAGATTATTTTGACCTAATATAATGTGCCTATGTCTTGATACAATGCATTTTACTACTTCCTAATAGAAGCAATAAATAAATATTTATGGTATTAAAGCATAGCTTAAGTTATGGAGAGGAGCAATATTTAACCAAAGTCACACATTTATCGCATTGACTTTGGCTCTGTCATACTTTTATCCAAGAAGATAAAAAGAAATTAATTCCAAATTTTGAGCAGCAATTAAAAAGAAAATGAAAGCCCGAGCACTGAGGGTGGGCAGACATTTCTGGTGGCTTTCTGCCAAATTATTTCCTATGGGTCTTGATAAGGTCTAAAAGTTTTTACTGTGATGAACTAATTATACTGTATTTGCATCTTATCTCTATTAACAGTTGTGTAATGCTGTATGATACCAAGCCAAACAACTCAACAGGGTTATGATAGCAAATCAAATGTAAAAAGACCCAATTACAAAGTCAGAAATAAAAAGGAAACCATGGTCTGCTAATATAGGACATGATACTAGAATTTGGTAATGAGATTTAAACACATAAAAACATTTTAGAGAGCGGTAAATATATACAGATAATTATTGTGATATGCAAAAATGCAGTGTTAATAATAGTATATATTTCATTAATGTATAAAATTTTTTCAACTAAAAGAGTATTAATTATATACTTCAACTATAGAATGAGGAATTAGAATATCCAATTTTGAAGAATGAATGGATTTAACAGGATTAAGAAACCTGAAAAATAATTTAAATGTGAAATTAAACCATCAAAAAATAATTTCTCATGTTTTTGGACCTTCAAAAGAAAAATGAATGGACATTAGATTTTTTTTTTATGTTGTTACTGTAACATAAAAATGTTACTTACTATAAGAAATGTGCAGTTTTTAAACTCATATGACCTGTCTTGTCCAGTAATAACCTTATTTTGATTTTAAATCAATATATGTCAGTACCACCTGGAGAAATAATATTATAATTAAGAATTTGAATGTGATGTTGAATAAGAATAGGACAGGAATTTGCCAATGTGAACTTTGGATGGCTGCTTCTCACAAGGAAGGGGTTTTCCATGGGTTTAGTGCTGAGTGATGACAGGGTCAGCCATCTTATGTGTAACCACAGTGGTGACTTTTAAGACACTAAGTTCACAAACCTCACTTCATAATCACTTTTGGAAATTGCCTATTCACTACTCAAAAGCTATTAGAGACCTTTGGAATTACACTTTGAAAAGCCTTCATCAGGTGAATTTATTTCAATTCTGAACAAAAGACAAATGAACTACAAGGTTGAGAAGTTAAGGAATTTGGAAAAACCAGCAAAAAGCTAAATAGATTTTGATCTAAGAAGGTTATAAATATATTAAAGATCAGATAAACTGAAGATATTGAATTTCACTGTAAAATTTTGGGATTATCTATTACAAACTAAACAAAATTTTAACCGGAAACAGATTATTTTGCTTATTACGGTACTTCTTTTAAGCAGAAGAAAAAAGGTACAAGTGTAATGTCAATTAATAGTGGGACTTGCAGAATGATAAAAAATGATATAAGATTAGAAATATGAAAGGAGAACTTTGAAGAATGGGAGCCAGAAGTTAGTAACTACAATATCAACACTATAAACAACGATATCCGCTTCTATGGTTAGACTATGTTTAAAAGGTATTAATGAAGGAAAGACAGATATGGAACAAAGTTTATTTCATGTTCAATGTGGAACAGCAAATGACAGGCCAAAAGAATGATTTGGAAAAGCATTTACTCCAGTGGTGGGTTCCTCCCGGTTTGGCCCGGTTCCGCTGAGCCAGTAGTGGTGACGATATGATGTCACTGCCCCCCGCCCCTCCGCATTATTCTTACCTGCCTCCCCTGCCCCCCCTTCATTATTCTTACCTTTCATTTGGCCTCACCCCCAATCTATTGCTGTCTCCTGAGTCCCAGCTGATCGGCTAGAAGGAAAAAAACTGTTTAAACTCTTGCCACGGGGCTTCAAAGGGCCGTCCTACAGCTGATCGGTGTTAAAAGGCAGTGTGGTGGTAGACTGGTGCCTCCAAAAACAAATGAGTAGAACGGTGCCTGCAAAAACAAATAGGTAGACCGGTGCCTCCAAAAACAAATGAGTAGACCGGTACAGTTCTGCAAGCAGTTAAAAGCCTGGTAGACCAGTACCTCTGCTAAATCCTAAAGAATTGTCATATGACCACGCCCACAAAATAAGCCACGCCCACAGAACCGGTAGTAAAAAAATTTAGAACCCACCCCTGATTTACTCGCTTTTTGAAAACTTCCGAATTCTTCCCCCAAGATCAGTCTGCTCTCTGAGTCTTTAATCCTGTCCACTTTGGGTACCTACTGTCCCTGTCCTACTGTCCCCATCTATTTGTACTCATTCCTTGTTCATGTCCATGTTTATAATTACACCTGTTATATAGTACATGATCGACAAACTTAATAAATAAAATAAATAAATATTATGCCTAGTGGAGTCTTTGAGCCAATGAAAGTTACATATCCTGAGCTAGCAACATCAGTCATTTGCTGAATTGAAAGTAAGAACGATAATCTGGGTGAGTAACTATTGGAATTTTCTAAGAGGAGATCTGTTTAGAATTATAACTTCAGTTAAATATGAACACAGATCTGTTTGTTGATTAAATTTATTGGCTACAAAACTTCATCATAATCTTAGGTAGTGTGCAGCATGAAACAATTAAAAAATAACATCTTTAAGTTAAGCAAGACTCTTGCGGACTTCGTACAGTTTTACCTGGCAACAATAAAGAAGTGATTTTGTCACTGTCATTCTGTTCTTTATTATTTTTTTTAATTCAGATCTAGTCTATAGTTCTGATATAACCTGGTGTTGGCCTTCAAATATATAGTAAGAGCTTTCCGTTTGGCTTGGATGGAAAGAAGTAGAAGCCAGAAAAAGACATAGAATGAAAAGTAGTTTGTATGTTAAATGTTAGAGAAGAAGGTAGTTACCGAATAGCAGAGTATCTGTTGTTGGTAAAATATTCTGTTTAGAGGGAAGAGTTTAAATTATACCCAACCCACTTATTAATTTGGACTCCACTGCATCTATAACTGAAGAATTTAAATTCATGTACCTTCAAAACTGCCGAGGAAAACTAACATTTTATCTCTTTCCCCAATGTAACAAAAACTTACAAATTTCAGCCAATGCAAGAGAGTCGACTCATCTAATTTACAGCGTTATGTTTTCAAAAGGGTCACTATCATTTCTTATTTGTCTCAGCATGCTTCTGTATAATCCAAGATGTTAAAACATAAAGCACTGTTCTAATCTCATTAATCCTGCAGGAGTTTCCTCCATTATGACTTGAACTGAAGAGAAAGGCTTAATGTGATGGCGTTCCCCGCCCCCCATCTGCCCCTTTCAAGCCTACATTTCAACTTTATGTTGCAGAAGAAATTGACCAGTGTCTCAAATGCTATACAGTGGCAAACAAACCACAGTAATGTCTCCTTGAATTCAGCTCACAGCAGCTAACACTACATTTAACCCACTGAAACCTGGAGAAGAAAGTCTGCATATGCAGAATTTCAAGCACCTAATGCAGAAGCATTTTTAGCAAGTCAAATACTTGACTAATAAAAATGTTGACTTTAAAAAAAAAGTGTATTTGAATACATCAATTTTGTGTCATGTTTGAAAACAGAAAAGTATCATTCCTTCCTTTTCACCCCTATTCCTTGTTTTTAACGGTTTAATAGGATTTTTTCTCTTACTACATTTGGCACTGCATTGTATGTCTTTTTCAACCAAAGACATAAAACAAAAAGAATTGCTTAAAAAAAAAGTCTTCATTTATACCCTTGTCCCTTAATAATTAAAATACAATAAATAACTCACAACATTCCTAGGATGTCAAACTTTTTTTTAGGCTACAAAAGCCATTACTTTAAAAAAAAAAATCCTAGAATTTCTGATCAAGAAGCCAAACTGTATCGATAGAGAATTGGCTGCATTTGACTGAAATTTTGGGGCGGTTGGATCTGTCTCCCATGAACTCTAGGGTCTAAATCACTTCTTTCTTTTCAATCCAAGAGAAATGAATATAGAACAGTGAGGAAAGAATGGAGCAATTGCTCCATTCTTCTGGATCTTCTGAATACTGAAAATCAATGCAATGACAAATATCAGAGGCAAATCACTTTTCACTCTTACATCAAGGGGGCAGGAAACACACACTATAAAGTGAAATGTTTGCTACTTCATCATATATGAATCATATAAATAATTGTTATATTAAAATGTATAGGTTGGGACTACATAAATATTCCACATAAATGCACACCATGTAGTCATGAGAACCAGTGTAGTGTGGGCATTAAGATCCTGAACTAGGAGTGGGAAGGCCCCAGTTCTAGTCTTTTCTTTGGGACAGAGGTTAGCTGGCTAACTTTGGGTCCATCATTCACTCTCATAATTCCAGTTGGGGCAATGGAAAAGTATCTATTCCTCAACATGCACTAGATTAGCATGGTGCATTTTGACCTATAACTGGCAGATAAATCAGACAGAAAACATGACTACATGTACTAAATCTACTTCCCACCTCTTTTAACTGCATGATCCATTCGGGTGGGTCCTTCCTAAGATTCTTCCTCTGACCATTTCATTGGTGGTTCCTGCCTGTCTTGTCTGATCATCATTCTCCAAGGCCATTCACACATTACAATAACTTTCAATGAAAAGGATGTCATTCTGCAATGGATTGATTTGGGTTGATAATAATTATACATTTACACACATACTGCATTTTCAACCTCTAAGTGTAACAGCAGACTTGAGTAGTGATGAGTTGTCATTCTCAGAGTAAATTTTTTACCTTTCCCAGTTTCCCACCTCCGATTTTGGAGTGAAGAACATTTTTCAGGGGGAAAATATGCAAGTTAGACCCTGCAGAAGCTTATCTCAAGTATTTTTTTTCTTTTCTTTTTAAAATCATTCTGTCAAATCTTTGTGCTTGTTTTGAAATACATGTCAATACATTTAAGAAATCTACAAAATGAGGCTAGGAAGCCAAATACCGGTCATGGATTGCAAGTTCCCATGCTTGAATAATAATATACAACAAAATTCTTTTCTAATAATTTAAAATCAATTAATTAATTCATAATTTCATTCATTCATTCATAAAAGATAGACAGACAGACAGACAGACAGATATTTTTTGAATTTATTAGCTGTCCAAACCTGATGGACTCTATGTGGTGTCAATGGACTCTGGTTATATAAAGCTTCCTATTCCAATTTCAATGTTTTACTAGGGTCAGAAACATTTTTTTAAAAAAGAGCAATTTTGTGTGATGTTAAAATAAAAATGCTGCAAATTTTGTAAAATCTCAAGCCCAAACAAAGGGCTTTCAAGATTTAACTACTTTTCAAGCGTTCAAATAATTTTTAAATTAATTTTATTGGGATCAAATAACTTATAGTGTCTCTTGTGTGCTAACAAGTTTAGTGACTGTAGCTGTGCAGGTGATATAGAGTAATTACAATATAGTGATTAATCTGTATAGTGATTACAGGAATAGTTATCATAATTCAATAATTACATCTATTTTCACAGATCAGAAAAGCATGAAAGCTGAGTGGGTGACTTTGGATCAGTAATTCTCTCACTCTCAACCTTTCACCCTACAGGGTTGTTGTTGTTGTGGGAAAAGTAGGAGGAGGAAGAAGCATTATGCATGTTCTTCACCTTGAGAAAGCTGTTATTTAATTTAGAAGTCTTTATTTTAAATTTTAAATGCAAAATTTTAGCTGAGATTGCCTAACTGGAATTTGAAGAAGGCACCCTTTATCTAAGCAACTCATCACCAAGATATCTTAAACTATTGAAATTTAAAAGACACTTATGAAAAAGTTGCTCTCTAAAAAACAAGTTACAAGTTGTTCCCTAAAAAAAGTCTCATCCTAAAAGTGCCATTATTGCCTTTTAAATATTTCCAGTTCAACAAAAACATTTTCACCTCTTCATTTATTGATATGTTCATTGATATTAGACACGATAACTTGCTATTCTGAAAAAAATCCTAGATTATTTAATCAGTAGAAAAACTTTAGAAACAACTGTCTTGTGTTTTGTAAACCCACAGCAAAATCATAACAGGAATTTAAACTGCAATATATTGCTGCAAGTATAATTATTAAGGGAAAACACAGCTGACATTTTCTGATTTATGCACACAATCAGAGATGGAGTCCAAGGACTGTGACATAATTATCTTCATGCTAACCATTTTTGTAAATCTCTCGACAGAATTTTAGCTAATTTTAAAATGCCTTCTGAAGATTAGCTCTTAAAATTGTTGGGGAAAATAACACAACTTATTAGCAAGGGTATAATTGTAAACCTTCCAAATACTCGTTGCGAATATCATTTAGACAGTAACTCCTGCTTCAGCAGCTGGTAGAAAAAACACCAGTTTATGGAATCTTGAAACAACAGAGTAGAATCTAATTAAATAGGATTACATGCCAAAGAAAAAATTATTAAAAAAAAAACAGCCAACAACCAGACTAATAGGCTATTGTTATGAATTTGAAAGCTCCTTCCAGCTTTCCCCCCCCTTCATCCATATCTATGTAACAAAAACAAGGAAAGAGTCAATTCCAAGTAAAATATTAACTTTTACTGACTTCTTCTATTTGGCATCCCAAAGGATTTCTTACAATGAAATTAAGATACAAATAGAGAGTAATAAAAATACTCGGCACCAAAAACCATTGCTGCTGTTTCAGCTTTGAGCCTATTGCTATATAATGTATCTGATGTCCACTTCCAGGAATGTTTTTCCCATATTGCTAGACAGAGCAGCAGTTTTAAGACCAAAAAAGAAGGGAAATAGCTTTCAATCATACATATATTCAGTTGCAGAATCCAAGCAGCTCTGATCTATCAGCCATATGTAGAATATGAGTCTTTGAAGCATCTACACTACATGTAGTGCATCTACATGTGCTGCATCTACACTAAAAGAGATGTCTACAGTAAACAATGTGACACCAAAAATAATGATGAGTGTGTAGCTATGACATCATGTAAATCAGTGGTGGGTTTCACTTACCTTTGCTACTGGTTCGCTCGCACATGCGCCACTTCTGCACATGCACAGAGCGTATTTGATGATGTCCGGGCAGGTGGGCGGAGCCTCCCACTGCCGCTACTACCAGTTCACCCAAACTGGGGTGAACCGGTAGCAACCCACCATTGATGTAAATGCCACCTATATTACTTGCATCCTAATGCATTTCACTATGCATATTTTATCATGTTTCCCTATCCTTTTACCCTACTGTTCATGACCACACTTATAAGCTCCCATTTGCAGAGCGTAATTAGTCACATGCTAAATTTTGTTGGCACAAAAGATAAAAACTGGCAAGGGAAGTTTTTGCCGCTTTGATACAGGATACGTGAAAACTGTAATACAAGTTTTAAAGTAAATTTGTCACAATGAAAAAAAAAGAAAAAGAAGGAAATACAATTTTACCTGGGGGGGAGGGGCGGAGGCAGGAAAACCCCATCTCCATAAAACTGCATGAAATAACTCCTCATTTTATGTTCAAATAGTCCAGCTTGCAGACATCCTTCAACTAAACTAGAAGTCTGTTGTAAGCCTGTATTTTTGATTCGGGTACAATGGGTGACAACTCACCAATCATAGCATGACGCTATCGTAAATAACCAAGATTAAGAAAACATAATTTTGCCCATCACGGTTCAAATAAACAAACTTTTAATATGATAGAATGGTGCTGGAGATTTTTGCAGAATAACACTTACCAAATTCCAAATCACTAGATTTAATAACTAGTTATGCTGCGGTAGACATGTTCTTTATTTTTATGTTCTCTTCCTACTTCATCTCACTGTTCCTTTCAAATGTGTCTGTTCTTCACAATCTAAGCTATTTTAGTCCATACAAAGGAAAATAAATTATTTGAAGTGACAGGACAGCAATTGTAAAGAAAAGACAGAACGATATGGGTCCTCCCACCACTCTCTCCTAAAAGTAGATGAATTCTTCCTAGCTTGAGATAGCATATATTAAGCTCTAGGCATTTTACACTATCCTTAATATATGCCTATGTTTTTATAATAACCTTTGCATTGCGTTACATGTTCGGTTTTAAGAACAGACTGCTGCTAGAGGTTTGGAAAAGTTAAATGAATCTATTAGTATGATTATTTTTAAAGGCTAATCCGTGCAAAATTTATTTTAAATAGGATATGTAACATATTTTAACTACTGTATTGGTAGTACAGGTAGTCATTGTTTAGCAACTACCTCAGACCGTGACCGTTCATAGTTATATACTTTTTCTTAAAATATTTTTTTTTTGCAAAGTTCAAAGATAAACATGAAAAAATCCAGAAGAAAAGTAGGAAAGAAGGAAAGATAAAAGGTGTTGAAAACAATACAGAGCAAAGAAAAAGAAAAACGCTTAAAGATGAGACTTGTGATCTTTGCAGCAGTTATAGGCATATTTGATACCATTTCTTTCTTTCAAAATTGTATAACTTCCCTTCTTCCCAGATACAGTTCTTTTTAATAAGTAAATCAAGAAATAACCTGTTCATTTTTATCCATTTTTAGCAAAAAGTCCATAAATAGTTTCCAGTCTTCTATAAAATTAATTGTTCATCCAAGAATGATTTGGATAACCTTTCTATACTGAATTTACAAAAATAATTTGTTAATGTTGTCAAAAATTTTATGAGAGGAAACAAAGAAAAAATAAGAAAAAATCAATGTTTGGATATTATCTGAAAGAATTAAAGACCAAGATTGTTAGGAGTAAGAGGAAGGAATATAAAGTTGGTTTATTTGACTAAGAGTGAAATAGATTTTTAAATAGGTTTTTATTTTTATTTTATTTATTTTTTTATTGGTTATCCTTAATGGCTTTTTTTCTAATTAAGAGGGGATGATGAAGTTTTAATGTTTTGTTGATAGATAACAGTTATATGGAAGTTTATTTGTATTCTAAGTTTATTAATAAACTAATTTATCATGCTATTATCTCTGGTAACTTTTCTGGGAATCTTTATTGATTAGATTTGAATGATTTGGTTTTGGGAATGGGTTTAAATACTGAAAATGAGATATATAAATCTCAAAGGAAGAAATTCAAGTGGGTTTATTAGATCAAGTCTATAATAGATATCTGATAAGCCTTAATGGATATTTGTTGATTAGGATGAATGATAAGAGTTTAAAATTTGTTAATAATAGGTGGTTGATAGACCAATATCAGATCCCACCCATCCCCGCACTCATCCTGCTCCCTCCCTCCCCATCTTTTAATTAATTTTTATTGTTATGACATACATATATATTTCATGGTTTTATTGCTTTTAACATTGTAAGCCACCCAGAATCGCCTAGCAAGGAGATGAGCTGCAAATAAATTTAATAAATAAAAATAAAAAAATCAATAAATAAAGGACACATGGAATTCAGAGACTGTTGTGCTTTAAAAGATGGTGCCAAGTTGTTAATACTGCTGGGATGAAGAGGGAAGTTACTTCTCTTTTTTTTTTCTTTTTAATTTTTTTCCTTTTTTTACTATTTTTACTTTGCATTGGTTTTACTTGTTCAATATAATATTTACTAAAATTATTATTAAAGTAAATCACTCTGCAATTGTTCCCTTGATTTCATCTTTTAAGTTCTCCATTTTCTTGGACTAGCAAAATGGATATAGTAACCATTTTAATTTGCCTACTGTTTCCTTTCTATATAAATGCTTCTTGTGCTAAGGTCAACAAAGACATTTTCAGGCACAGCTTGGGTTTATATCAGTTCCATACCTTTAAAAATGGTATCGTTAACATAAAGAATGTTGAAGCCTACATTATTTTTAACTTTATTTTATATATATATATACACACATACATACATACATACGTCCTTCGGGAGTACGGCGGTATATAAATCCAATAAAACTAAACTAAACATACATACATACATACATATATCTGTTTTCTGAGGTTTTTGCGGGTGTTTGTATGTAAGTCTTTGGTTATTCGGGTCTTCTCCCACATAAAATTGGAAGTGTCTTGGCGACGTTTCGACGAAGTCTCATTCGTCATCTTCAGGCTGGTGTTCTCGGCTTCGGAAGCACAAAGCCGAGAACACCAGCCTGAAGATGACGAATGAGACTTCGTCGAAACGTCGCCAAGACACTTCCAATTTTGCTGCATTCCTCTAATTCTAACATTCCCTTATTTCTTAGCAACAGCTATTTTTTTCCACCCAAAATAGTGACAATTTGCCATTAACAACAGTGATGAAAAAGTAACTTTGCGAGCAATGCCACATGTGCAACCTTCACAGCATCTGTACCTCAGTCGTATGTTCACTATAACACCTAGTATGCCTTGTCCTGTATCTAACCCATTTTTTTTTCTTTTCCCCCATCTCTTGCATAGCAGAGAGATTGTCTAAACAATCTATCTCTTCCTGAGCTGCTTTTATCCACAGCACAGTGCATCCCTAAAAAGTGTTAACGCAATTAACAAGCTTAGGTCTGTGACCTTAATTAGTTGATAAGAACCCTCCAGTTCCCAAATGCTGCCTGACACTAACAAGACCTTATTCAATTTCACACTAAAGGGTTTTTTTTTTTCCTGATCTCCAAAGCGATTGGTGGCTTGCAGGCAAGAGTGCTCTAGGCAAACAGCCAACACTAGCACATTCCTTTCAATGTGTATTCCTCATGTTGTGCCTTCTCAATTTCTTGTCATGCCCATCTCTCCAATGAATGTTAATTCATGCATCAATTCTCTTCTTCCAAATTATCTCAGTGCTGGGGGCAAGCATTCCCAAGACATGGACATGGGGAAAGGGAGCAATAAGATTTGCTTTTTTCACCTAATTCCTCATGGATTGAGTTCCAGAAAACTTCCCCGTCATTCAGACACACCTAGTTAATTGGTTGTTTCACCACTGTAAAGGAAAACTGAAGTAAAATGGTAAGCACAATTATAATTACATGATTCTTGAGTTAGTGACCAAACTGCTGATTCCAAATGTGGTCATTAAATAAGGACTATCTGTATGTCCAATTGTCGTGCACACATTTTCAGTATTGATTTTTGGGGTGTTTAAAAGCATCTGATGGGGGGAAAATTACTCCAGTCTTTCGTATTATTCACAGCAACCCATTTCTTTGAGGGCTTCCTTCTATTTCTAGTGCTACATGGACAACGCAGCATTGTTTTTCAACAAAGGAGAGACTAACACTAGAGACATACCTCTCCAAGAATGTATTCTTGATTCTTTACCCCAACTGCCACTAAAAAAATATAGTTTCAGAATCCTTTCATTGATGAGACTGGTTTTGCCTCAGTTTCTCCTCTCTCTTTTGACTCAGACCGTATTGTTTTCCATCTAGATTTTTTTCTCACTTCATTCTAAACTCCACACTTTTCTTTTAGTTTCTATGCTTTGGCTATTAAGAACCAGAGAAATTCTTCTATGCCCTTCAGCCCTCATTACGCTATTATCATTTTGGCCAACTTTCTCTTTTTTCTCAGAAGCTAGACTACAGTCAGTTTAGTTCCCTAAGCAATGCAACATTCCCCCCAATCTTATCAACTCAGTTCAGCATGCCAGAAATATGATGCTAAGTAGATTGCCAAAGGCCATCACTATATCAGAGTTATATGATTTATTTGGAGATTATATTTATGGCACTTCAATATTAGTGATACATATGTATTTTAATTACTGAGTTTGCCCAATGGCTAAGGGTCTGATTGTGGAAAACCTGTAATTCGATTCTTGCCTCAGCCAAAAATTATTAGCAGGACCTAGACAAGCCATGTTCTGTATACCTATGACCTTAGCTTGCAAGCAGTACTAAGATAACGCATGATGAAATAGCATGAATTCATGAAACCCTATTAGTTTTTAAGTAGGCTTTCTTGAGTTTAGTGTCGGAAACAAGGACGTTTGCAATAAAGATCCATAAGCAGAATTCTGATTCCATACAGATTTCCCATTATTTCTGCCATGCTTATTCAGCTGCAGAAGGCATTTCCTAAAGCTGCATCCTCAAGTAAAACATTTAGGCTTAGATCAGTCCAGCAGTTAATTTTATCCTTTTGTCGATGGGTACGTTTCAGTTCAGATATTCTCCACTTGCACTAATGCTAAATACAAAGAATCTTGCTCCTGTTCAAATTTTGTTGACAGCAGGGAGAAAAGAGGGAACGGGATGCGATCCAACTGGGACCACTGCAACACATAATGTTGATATAGTAAAGATGAGACAGACAAGGCTGAAAGGAGCCCTGGGACCAAGCTCAAAACGAAACAAATAAGAGTGCGTGGAAGCCAGGGGTTGTGACTTGAGGAAGCAAAAGAGTAAAACAACACTGAAAAGCCAAGGTAAGCTTGGCGCAGGGGGAGTAATAAGAGACAGAAAGGTAGAATGCTGGAAATTCTGTCAAATGGCTCACTTCCAGCGTGTCTGGCCATATCACGGGGACCTCTCAGCATACTGAATCCTATTTACCTGTGCTATTCTGAATTCTGTAGCATCATTCAAAAGAATTATCATTTATTTTTCGCCACCTTAGAGCACTAGTGCGTAATTTATTTACTTTTTACAACATTTTTAAGTGAAGGTATTCTTTGGTTACTCTGCTGAAGATACTCTGAGCTAGGTGTAAAGACTTAAGCAAAAGGCCAATTCAAAAGTCAGCATCCAGCAGCAATATCATTGTTTTAGTCTGTATTTTATTGCCTATGCTCACCCACCCAACTAATCCTACAGCAAACGATACATATATATATACTCTACTTCCCAAAATATAAATTATTGTCTTTGTGCAGCCCCAAATCCGTGTAGAGTATAACTTACTTCCGTTTATCACTCCATGCTCAGAATGAGTTAATGAGTGTTGGCCTTGTGGGGTAAACCAGATAGGAATCATTACCAGATGAGCTAATTCTACTTTATTGTAAAGCTAAATTGACAGAAACTTGGAAGTCAGCAAGTGCATCCTCCCCCCCCCCCCGCCATCCCCTTTAACTCAACTCACAAAGCATTTCTAATTTGCTCTCGAATTTCCACTGGCAGCAAGGGGGGAGCACATTCCACGCATACCTTCTTCCAAACTTGGATTTCAGATTACCAAAGCCAGATTGTGAGGCAGGTTTTCTACAGCCAGTGGAAGTGCCTGGTTGGAGAATGTGTTTTATGACACAAACTGAGGGGGGGGGGGGGGAACAGGGTCAAAGTTGAAGTGTAAATTACCTGCAGCAGAGTTGACCTCATTCAAGTAGATGCCGACACTTTACAGTCTGAGAAACTAGGGAAGGTCTCTCCTAAGCCTATTGTCCTGCCCACAATCCAGCCATATATCTATCCATGCTATCTCTTATTTGACTGTTCCTTTTGCAACATCTCTTTGCCCAGTCTTCAAAGGACATGAGGTATGTCCTTTGGAGAAGAATTCTTGTGTACAGTACATCAAGGTCTCCAAGCCAAGTTCTCCCATTCCAACCTTTACCAAGCTACATTTCAGTTCTACTAGTTATGACTGGCACATCCAAGCCACTTTCAAAGCTCAGAAAACTCTTTTGGGGTGAAGAAGATAGCAGTTTCTACTAAATGTCTCTTGAAGATATGTAGTAAGAAATACAGAAAATAACCTTTAATTGAAACCACTAAATTATCCTTAATTACCTATCCCAGGAAGAACCCTTTCACTTGAAATAACAGCTACAGACAGACATCCCTGAATCCTGCAAGGATGAAGATTTCAGCAAGGGCTCAGACAAGATTGTGTAACAAACTGATGAAAGGTGCTGTCTACAGGCACCTGTTGTAAGAACAAAATGTACACTGTTTTGTTCAATTCTTACAGCAATATTTAGCTTTTTCAAGTGCCATTTTTCAAGTGATCTGATAGTTCCAAATTCTGTGACTGATCTGCTCCTTTGTGGATATTCACTGAGCTTTTTCAAACTTAATCCAGCAGTCGTGTCCTGTTGCTACTGGTTTAGACTGTGTGCAATTATATGGAAGTGGAGTGCTGAGAGGAAAGCATGACTTAAGCATTTAAAGCACATGGCCATACATAAGACGACGGCATGAAGATGCCTGACTGGCACTCTCACTAATAAATTACAGGTAGTAATTTATTTACGACCATAACTGAGGCCAACATTTCTGTGGCTAAGGGAGTTAACAAACTCACTTGTTAAGTGAGTTTTGCCCCATTTTATGACTTTACTTGCCACTGTTGTTAAGGGAATCATTTTAGTTGTTAAGTAAGTAACACTCTTCTTAAATTAATCTGGCTTCCTGATTGACTTTGCTTGTCAATCAGAAAGTGACAGGTCATCACATGACACCAGCACACTGCAACCATCATAAATATGAATCAGTTGCCAAGTTTGATCATGTGGACCATGGAAATGCTGCAGTGCATTTTTGTAAATGTGAAAAACAGTCGTACGTCACTTTTTTCTATACCGTTGTAACTTCAAACAGTCATTAAATGAACTGTCAAGGACTACCTGCTTTGCTTCTTTTTTTATGTACAAAGTTCTCGCTATGGGAAAGTTGCATGCCAGCAGTCCTGTCTGAAAAGAAAACAAGTAAATGAAGTAAGCAGATAAACACAAAGATGTGCGTGTTTTATTGACCTTTTAAATAAAAGTTAAGCGTATTTCAAAATGTAATTAAAAAGAGATTCTTAGTATGCAGGTATGAGCAGGGGTGTGTGGATGCTGTATGCTTGCTCTTGTACCCTGCTGCTCGTGAAATTTCAGGATAATTTTAAAAATGTAAAGACTTCTGTTTTAGATTGAGCTGATTTGTTAAGCTTCATGCCTTGTTGATATAGAGCTTCCTAAATGTCTTTAAAATAGCCAAGGCTGTTGATTTGATGGAACATTTGCTCTACCTTTTTTGTGGATGATGATACATGCTAAGTCTAAAAGGATATTTATTTATTTACTTACTTATTTATTTATTTGTCAAGCATATATAAGATAACAGGTAAAAGTATAAACATAATTTGAATACATGAAAAGAGTAAGTAAAAAGGAATATTAGGACAGGGACGGTAGGCATACTGGTGCACTTATGCGCACCCCTTACACACCTCTTAGGAATGTGGTGAGGTCAACAGTAGACAGTTTAAGGTTAAAGTTTTGGGGGTTTGGGAACAAACTACAGAGTCAGGTAGTGCATTCAAGGCATTGACCATTCTGTTACTGAAGTCATATTTTCTGCAATCAAGTTTGGAGTGGTTTACCTTGAGTTTGTATCTATTATTTGCTCGTGTATTGTTGTGGTTGAAACTGAAATAGTCATTGACAGGAAGGACATTGTGGCAGATAATTTTATGTACGATGCTTAGGTCAGACTGAAGTCACCATAGTTCTCAGTTGTCTAAGCCCAAAATTTGGAGTCTGATGGCATAAGGTATTTTATTGTGGTTAGAGGAATGGAGGACTCTTCTCGTAAAATATCTCTGAACTCTCTCGATTGTATTTATGTCCAATATGCAGTGTGGGTTCCAGACAAATGAGCTGTATTCAAGAATTGGTCTAGCAAATGTTTTGTATTTAGTTAGTAGTACAACATTACCAGAGAAGAAGCTATGCAAGATTAGGTTAACAACTCTTAATGCCTTTTTGGCAATGTTGTTACAGTGGGCTCTCGCACTTACATCTTTAGAAGTGAGTACTCCAAGGTCCTTGACAGGTAGTTTAATATATGCATGACTGCTCTGTTATGTTAAGCTTTCAGACTGACTTTGTTTTCTAGTGGTAGAACCTGGTCAGTACATCTTTTTTGCTTTGATTTGCTTGCTGATACTATTGATACAGTTGTATTCATTCCTGAAAGAGTTAAAATGGAGCTGCCTTTAACTACAATTTAAAAAAAAACAAATCTACTGCTTCAACCTAAAGGTGAAAGTACAAGTACTTGCTATCAACCTACAGAGCAATTAGTCAAAGGATTTTTATTTTATTTTTATTTTCTGGGAAATAATTTCTAAAAGAAACATACTAGAAGAAAAAAGAACACAGTCCATTATAATTTCAATTTTTCAACCGATATTTGAAAAAAACATTGATGACATAAATTCTTTTGTCTTGTTAATGAAATAGGTAAGTTCCTCAAGGCAGATTTGTTTGTTTGTTTTATTTTAAGAATTGAAAACTAAATATTTTGAGTAGGATGGGGAGTTAAACTCTGATTTTTCTGCTAAGGGATTTTATCATTTTTAAAATAAAAATAATTCCTTTGTCCAATTTTTCTGCAAATTGGGTTGCCAACTAAGGTAGGTAGGGATGTTTCATCCCTTCTACTCCTACTGCTGTTGAGAAAAAATATTGTTCCATCAAAACATGGAATACTTAAGCCATTGTAAGTTTACTTCTACACGAATGCACACAACATTTATCATCCAAGCTTGAAACAAAATACATTTTCTATTTTGTATATTCTCCTGTTGAGAAACTCAAATAAGTGTTCTTTATACACACACATTTTGTATCTTGTATTTTATTCACCAGTCCCTGCCAGCTTTGCTAAAGAATTCAATTTGCTCTGAAAAAGTTGATAAAACTAGAGTTTTGATGGATAATGGGAATGAAGGTATATTGGATAGCTACAATGGATCACAATCTAATTAACCATGTTTTTTAATCTCTGTTTACATTAAAAGTAATTGTTGCTTTAGAACTATACATTTCTAAAAAAAACTCCAGGGAATAATGATATCTATGAAGTAACCAAAGAAAGATGAGAAAGTTGGCCCATTCTTAGATTCCTGCACTATCCCACTCAGCATATTTTCAGAATATGAATTTGTAATATTCAAGTTTGC
Organism: Masticophis lateralis; assembly: GCA_030761175.1. Classification (NCBI taxonomy): domain Eukaryota; kingdom Metazoa; phylum Chordata; class Lepidosauria; order Squamata; family Colubridae; genus Masticophis; species Masticophis lateralis. The sequence goes on from JAUDYJ010000003.1 coordinate 130,604,588, forward strand.
TTTAGCAACCACAACTTTCTGGAGGATTCCTTTTATCAAGATTGTTCCTCATTGGTTTCCTAGCATTGTTTTCATCAGGATTTTCCACTCTGTTGAACTATCAAACATTCCCTAATTTATCCAGTAGAATCTGTATTGCTTTCATGCAGACCCATAAGAGAGAAAGATACATTACTATTAATCTTCTCATCGTTCCTATCACCCATCTCCTTCCACTTATGACTGTATGACTGTAACTTTGTTGCTGGTATCCTCAAGATTTATATTGACTGTTTCCCTATGACTATCATTAAGTGTTGTACCTTGATTCTTGACGAATGTATCTTTTCTTTTATGTACACCGAGAGCGTATGCACCAAGACAAATTCCTTGTGTGTCCAATCACACTTGGCCAATAAAGAATTCTATTCTATTCTATTCTATTCTATTCTATTCTATTCTATTCTATTCTATTCTATTCTATTCTATTCTATTCAAAATCTGTTTCTAGATGGTTTTCTCAGGCTATGGATCTTTCGCTGCAATCTTTTTTTAAAAAAAAATATCTCAGTGAGATTTTACACTCCTCTGTTACACTTTCTTCAAAAAAGTAATTGTAATCAAGCTGTAAATCAGCTGACATAAATTTGTGATAGTTTCTGGGTTTGGTTGCCTCAGAAACAAATATCTATGCTTATAGACTGATTAATACAGCACATTCTATTCTTGAAAAGTATCTGAAAACTTCAATAAGTGAAAAATATGGCTGCTAGGATAGTTAACTGATTATATAGGACAACATGAGACATTTGATGGAATTCCTGCATTGACTGTTGTTTAGTAGGCACAATTTAAGGTATGTTTAAAAAACAGTAAAACAAAAATCTCTAAAGGCCTTTTCAGCTTGTATCCTAATTATCTAAAGAGTTTCCTATTTTGGTAAAGATCTGTCTAGGTATCAGTTTTTTAAAAATACATAGATACTTTACTAGTAAGTTATGAATCACTTTTCCTTAGAAGATTCATTTAGAATTTTCATTCAGTCAGACAGTCTTTTAGAAAGCTTTTTGGAAAGGAAACAAGAATTTCCTCTTTAGTTAGGCATACTGTATTTAGTTTGAATTAGCACAGCAGTCCCTAACTTTTCCAACTTGGCGGCCTGGCCTGGCATGGGGAGGCGTGTGAGTGGCAGGCGCATGCACACATGCACAGCTCCATTTGCACATGAGCACAAGCACCCTCCACTCGTGCAAATGGAGCTTCCGCTTGTGAACACAAATGCCCTCTGCCCATCTCTCCTGCAGCCCAGTTTTGAACAGGCTGTGGCCTTGGGTTGGCGACCCTTGAATTAACAGTAAGGATATCATGTTTTGTTGTGTGGAATGGCGCGGTGGCCTAGAGATGGAGCTCTCGCCTCACAATCAGGAGGCTGTGAATTGGATCCTAGGTAGAGGCAGATAGTTCTCTCTCTGGGCATAATGAGAATATATCTGCTGAACAAAACTCCACATTGGTGACAGGAAGGGCATCCAGCCAGTAAACCTTCTGCTAGCTCCATTCAGTTGCCCAGACTCCACCCTGCAAGGGATTATGGGGTCGTTAAAAGACAACAATAACAAGCTTTGTTGTGTGATGGCTTTTTTTTTTAATACAATCAGATTTTGATTGTGTTCTTTTTTCAGTAGCCTTAAGTAACAATAAGCTACAGATCAATCAATTAAGCAATCATAATCAATATCAAGGATTCCAATGAAACACCTAAAAATAACTTACTTCATACACAACTGTTTGTCATCTACCATGGTATCTGTCAACTAGTTTATACTCCGGTCTCTCTCTCTGCCACCATGACTTTGTTCATTATTTTCTTCAACTAAATTTATCTTCTATTTTAATTCTACATATAGGAACAAATGTTACCAAATCAGAATCCATAAGTAAAATTATAAAAATTTTAACTTTTTTTATTAAACTGAAACATAGACTAGAACTAAGACCCACTCATGTCAGGCAGAAAATAGTGTATCTTCTTTCTTAATTTTTGGATAGGCTGGTTATAATGGTTTCTTTTCTTTTCCTATACTCCATAGCCCAAAATTTTCAACATTTGAGTTTCCTCAAATTCTTGAATGTCCATTTTCATAGTTTCTCTCTAATTGGCAAATACCAGTATCTTTCACATCAATCTTTGTCTACTAACCTACTAAAAGTAAATAAGTAGTAGTATACTAATTCTATCAAAATAATAAATATGTATACAAGGAAACACACTTCAAAGTATTGACACTGTATTCAGCTATAATGCAATATCTAGTTCTGTGGCATCACTTATGTAATCCCCATGCATATTTACAAAACCAAAACAATATTACATTTGATTAATCATTACTGGTTATAAAAGCAGCTTATTTTATAAACATGGTTAACCTTGGTTTGTTTCTATTAATTGTGCTTATGATTAGTCACATTTTATCCCAGTTTGAGTGACTCAGCAATTTGTAATTAATATAATACAGAACCCCTTCATGGATTACTGCCCTGTTGTAGTGAAGGGGCTTGCGTAGCTCGATGAAGCTATGATCTATGCCATGCAGGGCCACCCAAGATGGACAGGTCATAACAGAGAGCTCTGACAAAACGTGATCCACTCCAGTATCTTTGCCATGGAAGTCCCATGGACAGTACCAAAAGGCAAAAAGATATGATGCTGGAAAGTGAGTCCCTCAGGTCGGAAGGTGTCCAATATGCTACTGGGGAAGAGCAGAGGGCTGGTATTAGTAGCGCCAGAAAGAGTGAAGTGACTGGGCCAAAGCCAAAAGGCCACTCAGCTGTGGTGTATCTGGTTGCGAAAGGAAAGTCCGATGCTGTAAAGATCTATACTCCATAAGAACCTGGAATGTAAGATCCATGAATCAAGGCAAGCTGGACGTGTTCAAATAAGAGATGACAAGACTGAACATCGACATCTTAAGAATCAGCAAACTAAAATGGACAGGAATGAGTGAATTTAATTCAGATGACCATCAGGTATACTTCTGTGAGCAAGAATCTCTCAGAAGAAATGGAGTGGCCTTCATAGTCAATAAAAGAGTAGGAAAAGCAGTACTGGGATACAATCCCCAAAATGACAGAATGATCTCAGTTCGAATCCAAGGCAAATCATTCAACATCACAGTAGTCCAAGTCTATGCCCCAAACTACTGGTGCTGAAGAGGATAAAGTTGACCGATTCTATGAAGCCCTATAACACCTTCTAGAATTAACCCCCCAAAATGATGTCCTTATCATCATGGGGGATTGGAATGCTAAAGTAGGAAGCCAAAAGATAACCGGAATAACAGGCAAGTTTGGCCTTGCATTACAAAATGAAGCAAGTAACAGGCTGGTAGAATTTTCTCAAGAGAATACGATGGTCTTGCAAACACTATTTTCCAACAACCCAAGAGACGACTCTACATATGGACATCATCAGATGGTCAACACAGTAATCAGATTAACTACAGTAGTGGCCAAAATTGTGGAAAACTTTTGGGAAAAGTATTTTTGAGGTTTGATGGCTAATAACACCAATTTCTTGGGGGGGGGGGTGGAGTTTCAAGATAATTGAAACATATTCCTGGAATACAACTGATCCCGGACCTCCGCACTTTCCATAAGGTCCTGAAGACTTATTTATTCCAACAAGCCAGCCTAGCTTAAATGGTTTTAATGGGGATTTTTAATTTTTTAATTCTATTGATTTTGGGTTTTAAATTGGGAATTTTTTCGATTTTTTCGATTTGGGATTTTAAATTGGTAATGCCGATGATTTAATTTATTTTAGTTTTTTCTTAACTTTTGTACTATATGTGTTTTAATTCTGGCTGTCCACCGCCCTGAGTCCTCTGGGGAGAAGGGCGATATATAAGTTCAAATAAATAAATAAATAAATAGTCATATTCCACTACTGGAATGGCCTGGGAATAGCCCAGACTTTAACCCAATTGAAAATCTATGGAGCCAACTAAAGAAACTTGTTAGAAGAGACTCAGCAATAAAACCCAGTTAATAGAAGCAATCATTCAATCTTGGTTTCACAATATAACAGCTGCAGAACTAAAAGACTTGGTTCACTCCATGGGAAGACGTTGTAAGGCCGTAATTCATGCTAAAAGTTACCCAACTAAATATTAACTGATGTGATAATTGTTATATATCTCATTTTTTCTACATGTCTCACTTTTCTTTTTTATACTGTAACTGCTATTCTAACAGCAAATCCTTCATAAAAGTTACTGCATTACGTTCTTGATTAAATTATCTTTCCATTGATATATAATTTTATGGTACTACTTCAAAAAAAAAAAGTGGTGTTATTAGCTAGTTTTAGAAAATACACTTTTCCCAAAAGGTTTCCACAATTTTGGCCACTACTGTATGTGCTCTGGAATCAAAGATGGAGAAGCTCTATACAGTCAGTAAAAACAAGACCAGGAGCTGACTGTGGCTCAATTGCAAAATTTAGGCTTAAATTGAAGAAAGTAGGGAAAAGCAATAGAACACTCAGGTATGAACTAAATAATATCCCTGATGAATATACAGTAGAGGTGACAAATAGATTTAAGGAATTAGAATTAGATAGAGTGCCCGAAGAACCATGGACAGAGGTTCGCAACATTGTACAAGAGGTAGCAACTAAAACCAGAAGAAAAAGAAAGCAAAGAAAGCAAAATGGCTGTCTGAGGAAGTTTTGCAAATAGCTGAGGAAAGAAGGGAAGCAAAAGGCAAGGGAGAAAGAGAAAGATACACCCTACTGAATGCAGAATTCCAGAGAATAGCTAGAAGAGATAAGAATGCCTTTTCAAATGAACAGTGCAAAGAAATAGAAGAAAACAATAGAATAAGGAAGACCAGAGATCTCTTCAAGAAAATTGGAGATATGAACGGAACTTTTCATGCAAGGATGGGCATGATAAAGGACCAAAATGTCAGGGACCTAACAGAGGCAGAAGAGATTAAGAAGAGGTGGCAAAATTACACAGAAGAACTATACAAGAATGACCTTAACATCTCTGATAATCACGATGGGGGAGGGGGCACTGACCTCGAGCCAGACATCCTGGAATGTAAAGTCAAATGGGCCTTAAGAAGTCTGAGCAGCAACAAAGCTAGTGGAGGAGACAGTATTCCAGCTGAGCTATTCAAAATCTTAAAAGACGATGCAGTAAAAGTGCTACACTCAATTTGCCAGCAAATTTGGAAAACTCAACAGTGGCCACAGGATTGGAAAAGGTCAGTTTACATTCCAATTCCAAAGAAGGGCAATGTCAAAGAATGTTCAGACTACTGCACTATTGCACTCATTTCACATGCTAGCAAAGTTATGCTCAAAATCCTACAGCAGTATGTTGACCAAGAACTACCAGAAGTACAGGCAGGATTTTGAAGAGGCAGAGGAACTAGAGATCAATTTGCCAACATATGCTGGATCATGGAGAAAGCTAGGGAGTTCCAGAAAAACATCTACTTCTGCTTCATTGACTATGCTAAAGCCTTTGATTGTGTGGATCACAACAAATTGTGGCAAGTTCTTAAAGAGATGGGAGTACCAGACCATCTTATTTGTCTCTTGAGAAACCTATATGCAGGTCAAGATGCAACAGTGAGAACTGGACACAAAACCACTGACTGGTTCAAAATTGAGAAAGGAGTTCGGCAAGGCTGTATATTGTCACCCTGCCTATTTAACTTATATGCAGAGCACATCATGAGAAAGATGGGATTAGATGAATCAAAAGTTGGAATTAAGATTGCCTAGAGAAATATCAACAACTTCAGATATGCAGATGATACCACCCGAATGGCAGAAAGTGAAGAGGAACTAAAGAGCCTCTTGATGTGGGTGAAGAAGGAGAGTGCAAAAGTTGGCTTGAAACTCAACATTAAGAAAACTAAGATCATGGCATCCGGCACTCTCAATTCTTGGTAAATAGATGGGAAAGAAATAGAGGTAGTGACAGATTTTATTTACCTGGGCTCCAAGATCACTGCAGATGGGAACTGCAGCCAAGAAATTAAAAGATGCTTGCTCCTGGGGAGGAAAACTATGGCAAATCTAAACAGCATACTAAAAAGCAGAGACATCACCCTGCCAACAAAAGTGTGTATGGTCAAGGCTATGGTTTTCCCAGTTGCAATGTATGGCTGTGAAAGTTGGACTATAAGGAAGGCTGAGCTCCAAAGAATTGAGTCCTTTGAACTATGGTGCTGGAGAAGACTCCTGCGAGTCCCTTGGACTGCAAGGCGAGCAAACCGGTCAGTCCTAGAGATCAACCCTGACTGCTCTTTAGAAGGCCAGATCCTGAAGATGAAACTCAAACACTTTGACCACCTAATGAGAAGGAAGGACTCACTAGAGAAGAGCCTAACGCTGGGAACGATTGAGGCCAAAAGAAGAACGGAACGACAGAGAATGAGGTGGCTGGATGGAGTCACTGAAGCAGTCAGTGTGAGCTTAAATAGATTCCGGGGGATGGTAGAAGACAGGAAGGCCTGGAGGAATGTTGTCCATGGGGTCACAATGGATTGGACACGACTTCGCAACTAACAACAACAAACAATAGAGAAGCAAATGCTCTTGAATACCCTGTATTTATGCCAAAGTAGGACTAGAAACACAATATGAAAAAAACTGAAGAAAGACTTGACTCATTTTATTAACACTAAGTTATGATCCATGCCAGTTCTCCAATTCCTAAAACTTTTGCCAAGACTGCAAGGTGTTATAACTTTTTTTCTCTGATATTTCTCCTTAAATCTCCTCTTGCAAGTATTTTCTAACTACCACCCAAATGGCAAGATGTTTTCAAAAATAGTAGTGCTTAAGTTGCCTAGCAACAGTATACATTATATTTTCCCATGTTTAATCTGGACACCTTATGGTAAAGATGCTTTTCAGAAGCTGTTACAAGAAAAGTATGCAAAATTGTCCACTGTATATTTACCTCTTCAGTGTAAAATGGTCCATGAAATCAGAACTTATATAAATTCTTCAAAAGAAGCATCAGAAGGCAAGGCTCTCTCCATACTGCTAAAACAGACTAACCTCACTTGGGAGCTACAGACTTCATGGCTTCTTTCTCCTGCCTTCTTATGAAGCTGCTACAACAAACTTATAAAATTCTGTTTATTTTGCAATTCATTTTTAAAGACTTCTCAAATATTACTGGATTCATCTAAATGGTTGTAGTCAGTTGTGAATTCAAACCAAAGGCATTAGTCATTCACGCTTTAATCTAAACAAAATCAATAACCCTTTCAACTACGCATACAAGCTAGGAAAATACAAAGAACTTGGAAAGTATAGCAGATAATCAAAAGAACACAGTTTGTTCTTTTGAGCGAATCCTCCAAGAGCTTAAGAATCTCAATTCCCATCGACTTCAGATATAATATAAGCGGAAGCTAACAGTCAAGCTAAGCAAAATCCCCCATCAAAAAAACATAAACTCTATTTGTTTAGGGAAATGGCTGCACTGGCAGAAACACTTGTCAACTAAGCAACTTTGGTATCAGGTTCCAACATACAATAGTCTAATCTCCATTATCACGCATTAATTTGTTTGATTTGAGAGTACACCTTTATCCCAGTAATGATCTGCTGGATCAATTCTAATAACCTCTGAGATGGCCTAAAGCCAGAAGGAAGGAACTTTATGCCTTTTAGCTGTTAAACTGAACTTGTTAAGCTGAAGGGAGCTGAAAGAAGGGAAAGCAGGTTGTCCATCCGATATAATATCTGGAATATATTATTTGTAATTATCCAGATTCTACAATCATGCCAAGTATATTTTTGTGCAGTTTCTACAAATGTTCATTTGTTCATAACTTCAGAAAAATAATGTTAAAAAAAGTAGGATGCCTCAGTTCAAAGAGTAATCTAAGTACTTTCCTTTGATGCCTGTTAATAAATTATACCAATTACTGGTTAATACTTATGATTAAAAAGATAAAGATTTCATAGAAGTAGTATTTTACTACACATATATCTGAAATTACTACTGGATTATGATTACCAAGTAATGATTACAGAGTGATCTATATAGAATTGCTGTTAACTGTACATAATTTTAATACAAATAGGACTGATATTTAAATAGTTAATCCACCCAAAGGTATTGCACTGGATCCAAATTGCACCTTCTACAAAGATGGCCTATGGCGAGCAAATGTCCCAGAAAGGAAAACATTCAATAAGCTTTCTTGAAATGATTAAATGGTTCAATATTATTTCTTGAATTCTTGTTGATTCATTCAATGGTTCTTTATAACATCGACTCTTCACAGTGTTTTACAGCCCTCTCTAAGTGGTTTACAAAGTCAGTACCGTGTTTCCCCGAAAATAAGACCCCGTCTTATATTTTTTTGAACTCCAAAGTAAGCACTTGGCCTTATTTTTGGGGAGGTCTTATTATTTTGGGGCACATGGAGCAAGATGAGGCTCCTCTTGCCATCTTACCTGATTTCCAGCTCTGCGTTTAAATATTTTCGGGGAGAGCTTATTTTCAGGAGGAGGCTTATTTTAGCACATGTGCTCAAAAGCCCGACTGGGCTTATTATCAGGGGATGTCTTATTTTTGGAGAAATAGGGTATATTGCCCCCAACAATCTGGGTTACTGTTCTTTGAAGGATGGGAGGCTGAGTCAACTTTGAGCTGTTGAGAATCGAGCCACTGGCACTCAGCAGAATTAGCCTACAATACAGGACCATTCTAACCACTGAATCCCCATGGCTTTTTCCAATGTTCTCTATTCATTCTCCCATATGATCTATTTTCCCATCATCAACCTAAAACCAGAAAGTCACTGACCCATGCAAGGAAACAGGCTACTTATGCCTCCCCATCCCCAAGGGTAAACTATTTTAATAAAATGTGCAGATGCTAATATATAGATATGGTTGCCAATTTTGAAAAAAAGGAATTGTCTAATCTCCTCTTAAAAGTATAGTATGTATATGTATATCATCATCCTTTTAACCATTGTCTACCCACTGCAGGATGAAGGCCTACTCTGCATGTTTCCAACCTATACGATCCTGAACTTTCGTTTGCCAGTTGAGGCTGCAATTCTGGCTGATGTCGTTGAATCCATCGTGTGTGTGTGCATGTGGGTACACACACTTAGATATACTTGCATATACTTATATAAAAATATATGTGTATATAAAAGTATATATGGACCATCTCACCATGCATGAAGAGATAACTTGCATGTTGCTCCTTTGGATATCCACAAAGTAAGATGGAAATTATGGCTTTTTGTTCCTGGACAACTGCCATCATTTCCCACTATGAGCTTTTTAGCTTGGGATACTGGGAATTGTAATTCAGTGACAAATTTCTCTATTTTTGAAATGGAGACTGTCTTTGAATAGTGGGCTATTTTCTGTAAATTAGGACAACTTGTGTTAGCACCACCAGGCAGACTAGACAAGAAGCACAACCAGGACTGGCTCTGTTGTTATTGTAAGGTTATTTAACACAATCTTGCAAAACTAAAAGCATTTAGTTTTCCTTCTTTTCTTTTATTCTCTAGAAAACTACATTCAGAAATATTTTCCACACCATCCCCACTTCTGTGGGCAGATTATCTTTTACATGCCAGTTGTATTGGAATTGGAAGGTACATTGCCAACCCTTTGAAGTAGCAAGGAGAAGAAACAAGAGCAGAAAGGGTTTCAAGATTGTTCTTTATTTTTACAGGATATTATAATAGAATCTTGAAAGTCTCTATCATGCCTTCTATACAAAATAAAATTAAGATATTTTTTGTTGTTGTTTCTTTCATGTGCTTTTTTCTTCTTCAGGATTTAGCAATCTTTTCTCAAACTTTTCAGCAGTTTGTTCATCTCTTTTCCAATCCAGGTGCCTGACCATCATTCTATCCAAACACTTGCCCAAACAAGGTAGACTTGGTAAAATTCTAGGGCAGGAGTTCCCAATCTCCAGTCCGTGGATCAGTACCCAGCTGTGCCATGTCAGAAATTGGGCCGCGCAAACAAATGAACCCCATCTGTGGGATATAGGCAGCATGTGAAACCACGCCCCTCCAGTCCACAGAAAAACCTTTCTCCATGGAACCGGTCCAGTGGTGGATTGCCCCCGGTTTGGACTGGTTCTATAGAACCGGTAATAAAACCGGAAGGAGGCTCCGCCCACCCTCTCCGTCATCAAAATGCTTTTGCGTGTGCATGCGTGGCCCCCATTGCGAAGTAAAGGTAAGTAGAACCCACCCCTGAACCGGTCGCTGATGCCCAAAAGCGCTGTTCTAGGGCACTGATAGCTACTAATGGAATGCTGGCAGTGTGCCAATCTTGCTTCATAAATGAATGAATGAATACACACGCACACATTCCAAAAAGATCCAGGCTGGGTTTACAATTCCAAGCATAACATATAAGTAAACATCACCCTGTATTTCTACCAACATATCCCTTCTTAAACTCTACTGGGATTATAAAATGCTTATAAAATACTCTTGGGGATTAGTTTGCCTTCTGAAAAGGATGTTTGGCCATGCATGTTTGGCCAGACATATTGTAAGTAGGCACCCACTACATGCTTTCAAAATTTTAAACGTACCCCTAAGATCAAGGCTGCATTCCAATGTACTAAAAGTATCACCCAATAGGATTTTAGATAGATTTTTGTTTTTGTTCTTAATTAGAGTTACCATATTTCAACTTAAAGATATTCTGGAAAGGAAATGTTTATGTTAATATACTGCACAAAGTTTATTTATTTATTTTTATGCCTCTACAGCAGTATAACTGCAAATGGCTCATTAAATCATTCATAGCTTCTTTCGTCACTCCCACCAGAGCTAACAAGCCTGGGGCATTATTTCAAAATCAACAATCCCTGCCACATTGTTTTATTCATTTTGTTAGATTTATATCCTACCTTTCCTTCAGGAGCTCAAGGCAGCTTACATGGGAATTTCCTTCATTTTTATACCCACAACAGCAATTCTGTTAAGTAGGTTTGGGATGAAAGAGAACGATATTCAGCCAAAATCACCCAGTGAGTTTCTATGTCTTAAGTGAACTTGAATCTGGATTTTCCTAGTCCAAAAGTTCTTAACTGCTATACCACATGGCTTCTCATAACACACTTAAATCTGTTTTGATTTGAGCTAATGGATCTCTGCCATTTACAGGGAATGGAAAAAGGAATTGTAAACATCAACTTAAATGCCACTCCCTCTGTGGTTGATACTCAGGGAAGCAGCATCCTTTTTTCTCTATCCTAAAATGTCCAGACTATTTCAGACTATTTTTTTCTTCCTATCAGAGGTATAGCTAGGACAAAAGGACATCATTTTCCAAGGATATCCAGACATAAAAGCTTGCATGAAACTGAACTTTATCCTATTTTCTCTTTATATTTATTACAATCATTTATGTCCAGCCTAGAAGGCTAGCAGAGTAATCAAAACAGTTGTAAATAAAAACACAACAGATGCTCTTTTAAATCAAGCAGATGCTAATACCTCCAAAAAGAGAAAAAGGAAACCCCTTTTTTTGTCTTCCAAAATCCTTTATGTAAGGCGTTTAGTGCAAGGAGGCTGTAAGATAGAGGAGACGCCAGATCTGCTAGTTGTCATGTTCCCTTCTATCCTATTGATTTGACAGTTCATAAGTTCATTAAACCTCAACTTGCCATGTCATTTGAGACATTAAAAAAAAATAAATTGAAAAATCTCTCCAAAGCAAGATTACGAACCACAGTTTGGGAAATAAAGAACACAATGTTTGCTTACTGATATACAATGATTGCAATCTAGTGTACAATTAAGGAACTCAGCTTTCACCCAGATCCAAAGTTAATAATAATAATAGTTGTGATACTTACAGAACAGTTTTTATCTGCATTCCTTTTCCAGTGCTTTTTCTCTACTTTTTTTGCTGCAGTTGAACTCAAAGACGCATGAGTTTGTATACGAGGATTGAGAGCTAAAATATTCTGCAGATATAAAAAAAAGAGATGTTTCCTTTTTTAAAAGTGAAAAGCACAGAAAGAAACAATTAAATACTTCTGCTTACAAAACTTCAAAGCTCCCAGTTTCTATTTGTTTAAGAAGAAGAAATTTAGCAATGTAAAGTAGATGTTTGAGTCAATTATATTAACATGATTACCTATTAATCTATTAAATTATTAATGTTCCCTAGCCTTTCTTACACAAATGAGGGTTCTATTTGAGTAAAAATTAAGAATGATATTGCTTTGCCAGAATAAAATTAGATCTCTGCAGTTATTCTTTTTAAATTTACTCTCATAATTTAAATTTCATATACTTACAATATATGTATGTTCTGTGATGAAACACTGCCTATAACACTATCTATAATTTGCAGATGACATCAATTTGTAGGTAATTGTTAGCACTTTAGAAGATAGACTCAAGATTCAGGAGGACCTTTATAGATTTGAACGCTGGGCCCTATCGAACAAAATGCAATTCAGTGGCAAGAACAGTAAGGTCCTGCACATAGGCAAGAAAACAAAATGCACAATAGATACCTGGCCCAACAGTAGTGACTATAAGACAGATTTATGTGTGCTAGTGGACCACCAGTTAAGGATGAGCCAGCAGTGTGCTGCAGCTGCCAAAAATGCCAATGCACTCATCAAGGGATAGTATCAAGATCACGTGCAATCATAATACTACTTTATACTGTAATAGTGAGGTCCCATTTTGAATACTGCATCCAGTTCTGGTCACCATGATACAAAAAAATATGCTGAGATCCTAGAAAGAGTACGGAAAAGAGCAACAAGGAGATTAAGGAGTCTGGAGGCTAAACTGTACAAGGAACAGTTAAGGGAACTAGGTATGTTTATTCTAACAAAGAGAAGATTGGGGGTGAGCAGTCTTCCAATACTTGAGGACTATCACAGAAAATAGGAGGTTGACGTATCCTCCAAAACACCTGAAAGCAGGACTAGAAGTAATAAATGAAACTCATTAAAGAGAGATCCAACCTGGAACTAAGGAGAAATTTTCTGACAGAAGAAAAAATCAATCAGCACAATGGCTTGCTTCCTAAAGTTGTGCGTATTGTCAGTGTAGATTCATGAAATGAAATAGGAATAGCAACAGGTCAGCCAATGAGGCTGTTTGGTGACTGAAACAGTTTGGAGCTTGGAGGTGGCTTAGTTTAACTGTTTCTGTATATAGAAGAAGTCTTGTCTCTGTTGTCCCCAGCCTGTGTTTGTATCTACTTACAATCTCTTCTCTCTACCACGTTGGAAAAACCAGCTAACCACGTATTCCATCAGTGGAGATTTTCAAGAAGAGATTAGACAACTATATGTGCAGAATGATATAAGGTATCCTGCTCGAACAGAGGGTTGGAGTAGAAGACCTCCAAGGTGCTTTCCAACCTTATTATTCTACTTTCAACACCAGTTTTACAACACTGTTTTATAGGCTCTGCACTGTACCTCTCTCATTAAGGCAGACAGTTCAGTTGAAAGTTATCAAAATGCTGTACAATGGTTTCCATCTATTTAAAGAGCCTTTTACAACCCAGAATAGAAAAGTGTGCCACTAGAAATACTTATTAAATACTGAAGACTCCACGCCTATTATCAGCCTACTCAGTATGATGCCCTGCAGTATTGGAACATGACAATTTTAGTTCAATATTCTGAACATGTTGGAAAAGAATGTTCCAACACATTTGGTGGTTTCTTGATTTGTTTTGTTGATTTGGTACATTTGTTGGTTGGTTGATCAACTGACTGACAGATTATCTGCCTTCAAGTCAATGTCAACTCTTCGTGACCATATAGATTTTCTCTAGGAGGATTTGTCACCAGATATTCCAATGTTGTGTATTTTAATTTTGTATATTTTAATGTAATTTATATACTTTTTATATTCTGATATTGTACTGTGCATCACCCAGAGTACCTTTTTGAGGAGATGGGCAATCTAGAAATGCTAAAATAAAAAAATAAAAAAATTACATAAATGACCTTTGCGACAATATTACAAGCAACTGTGTTGTCTTTGCTGATGAGGTAAAACTATGTAACACCTCTGATAATGCTGCTACCCTTCAAAAAGACCTTGAATATGTATCTGAATGGTCAAAAAATTGCCAACTCCAAATCTCAACCAACAAATGCTCTGTTTTACACATTGGCAAGAAAAATTCAGAACACAAAATACAAGCTAGGTCCACACGACTTTGTAGACTGTCACTCTATCAAGGACCTTGGAGTACTTATATCTAATGATCTAAGTGTCAGAGTCCACTGTAACAACATTGCCAAAAAGGCATTAAGAGTTGTTAACTTAATCTTACGTAGCTTCTTCTCTGGTAATACTATACTGCTAACCAGAGCATACAAAACATTTGCTAAACCAACTCTCGATTACAGCTCATCTGCCTGGAACCCGTACTGCATATCAGACATTAATACAATTGAGAGAATCCAGAGATATTTATGTGAAGAGTCCTCCACTACTCTATTCACAACAGAATACCTTATGCCACCAGACTTGAAATTTTGAGCTTAAGCAATTTAGAAGTACACCGCCTTCAGTCTGACCTGAGCACAGTACATAAAATTATCTGCTATAATGTCCTACCTGTCAATGACTACTTCAACTTCAACTACAACCACACACGAGCACACAACAGATACAAACTTAAGGTAAACCACTCCAAACTCAATTGCAGAAAATACGGCTTCAGCAAGAGTGGTCAATGCCTGGAATGCACTATCTGACTCTGTGGTTTCTTCCCCGAACCCCCAAAATTTTAACCTTAGACTGTCCACTGTCCACCTCATCCCATTCCTAAGAGGTCTGTCAGGGTCGTGCATAAGCACACCAATGTACCTACCATCCCTGTCCTAATGTCCCCTTTTATTCCTACCCATTTCATGTATTCATAATCATGTTTTATACTTATATAAGTTATCAAATACATGCATGATGAAATATATAAAATAAAATAAAAATAAAAAATAAATATTATAGTGTTATCTGTATCTAGTTCTGATACTCATCCACAACCAAAGAAGCTGACCAGAGCTGGCTTGATGAGAAATCCAGTTCCACCCATCAAGATGATGATGATGATGTTTTGTTGTATACCTGTTTAGACTGGATTTGGCACTTTTATCCACCTATCAAGTTATTATAATTATGGTTCATTGCAAAGTCAGCCAGAAGTTCAGTCTGGATTTGGCATTTTTGTCCACCTATTAAGTCCTTCCCAAGAACTGGGATAGGCAGATGTGGATGTTTTTGGGCTGTAAGCTTTTCTGAATAAAACTGCCTTTTGCAATTGACTTATGGTGATTTTGTCAATGCCAACGTAACCTTTATTTTTATTTTTCTATAATTCAAATGATTTTCTAGAATTCAAATGATCTTATAACAAATAGCCTAGCTATTGTTACCATTTATGTTTCCTTCCTATTACACCTAACATTTAGATGTAAAATCTCTTACTTATGTTACAGGATTATGATATTGCTAAAGCTTTTGACTAGTTCTTTGTATTATAACATACTTTGTTTAAATTTGTTCATTTATATTACCCAAAATGATAGCTTTGTAGCCTAAAATTCCATAAAGTCATATGCAATCTTATTTTAAAAAATTTAAATATTCTTTAAAAAAGCTGACCTTGTAACTCATTTAATGTAAAGCAGGAGGAGAGGAGGAGGAAGAAGAAGAGGAAGTGTCAACTCGCAAAGCTTTTGAAACTTGGCTCGAGGCTCATGATTTAATTAGGGCATCCGTCAGAACCCTGATAGGAGGAGGAGGAGGAAGGGGGAAAAGTTTTTTGGCAGAACATTATGACATTCCCAATCATTTCAAGCTCTGAATTCTGGAATAAATATTTCATAATGTTTTCATTTTAAGTCTTGAATTGCTCTAGGTATCATTCAAGGAGAAAAATATGGTATTCTTGTCCAAACCCAATACCTGCAAAATAAAATTCTGTTTTAAGATTGTGAATATTACCCATTTGCAACAGGAAATGATTTCAGAAAAAGGACAACATGAAAATTGTAGCAGGCAGTGGCTTACAGAACAATCCTTCCCCAAAATGAGAATTTTCAGTTTCCAAACCTACAGTAAGTTCTTATCCTTGTATTGAAAATACAAATAATGCTTGCAAGCATGAGAGTAATCCCTTGCTAAACCACATAACCAAACAAAATGGGTTCATCAGGCTTACCTATTCCTTTTTTTATTCCTTGAAGAGCAAAACTTAAAATACACATATTTGGGTACCACTGCCTTACAGTTCTATTTCTTTTTCTTGCTCCAATATACTGGACACATTTGTAAATGTCCTTTTACATAAAGCAACATTTAGAAGTTATTTAGGGTGGGCAGCACTGGTTTAGGAGAAGGCAATCTGTATCCTTCACAAATTAGCTTTTGTACTAGAAGCTAAGTAAATAGAAAACAAATTATACCAGAATACACTATTTGTCCATCTAATCTAATCTTTTCCAATAGTTGATAAGCTAGTACTTGTCCAGATGATAAGGATGTCAACCTCCCTCAACCCCAATCAGCAGGTAAGATGTGTTGAGGCTTAAAAAAAACAGGTGATGCAAAAACTAATTACTTTTGGTCTATTCTAATGACCATCCAAGAGTCCTTTCTTGCTGGAAGAACAAGAGATGACATTGTGTCTCAGTGTGAAATACCACTGTGCTCATCATCTTGAATTGAGGTGGCAGATACCTCACATAAATAAATAAATCTTCATCATAAATTAGCACAGAAGAGAAGTTAATAAAAAAAGGAAAAATAGCAACCTGACGAGATGTAAGGTAAACATGACAAAACACGCAGCACATTTTTTTTCAAGAAAGAGAAACTGCCTCCTACGGTAACAGGCACAGATTCACATGTTCATCACATCAAACAAACATGGCTTTCATATGTCTATGAAAACATTCTGTAAGTGGTTTACTAAATGTGAAGATACAAAATGCTTAAAACAAAACCTAAGGCCACTGAGCCTGACACACTGCAGTGATAGTATCTGACAGAGCACCTTAGCTCATTATAAATAATTGCTTTCATAAAGTCTATCTGAATTCTAAAACTGTGTATTAAATAAAAGCTGAATGGTGGAGGAAGGAGAAAACTACAAGAGAGAATGGTATCCATTTGTACAGAAATGCTACTCACTCATCTGCTCCAGACATTATCTCCATATTGTGGCTTCCAAAATGTTTATTTACTTATTTATTTATTTTGTCAAACATATAACAGATATAAGTATAAACAATTAATACATGCAATGGATACGAATAAAAGGGGACATTAGGACAGGGAGGGTAGGCACATTGGTGTGCTTATGCACGCCCCATAAAGACCTCTTAGGAATGTGGTGAGGTGGATAGTAGACAGTCTAAGGCCATGATGGCAAACCTACGGCACGGGTGCCACAGGTGGCACACGGAGCCATATCTGTGGGCACGCAAGTGTTGCCATAGCTCAGCTCCAGCACGTATGTATGCGCCAGCCAGCTGATTTTGGGGCCTTTCGATCCCACAGGAAGTTGGGTAATGGGCTGTTTCCGGCCTCCGGGGGGCCTCCAGGGAGATGGGGAAGGCCATTTTCGCCTTCCCCAGGCTCCTAGAAAGCCTCTGGAGCCTGGGGAGGGTGAAAAAACAGGCCTACCAGGCTCACCGGACCATCACATGCTAAAAGTGGGGTGGGGGGACGGGCGCACATGTGCAGGGTGCATTGAATTATGAGTGTGGGCACACACATGGGTTACCTCCCAGCGCTCCTCCCGCTTTTGGCACACAATGGCAAAAAGGTTAGCCATCACTGGTCTAAGGTTAAAGTTTTGGGGTTTTAGGAAAGAAACTATAGAGTCAGGTAGTGCATTCCAGGCATTGACCACTCTGTTGCTGAAGTCGTATTTTCTGCAATCGATTTTGGTGCCGTTTACCTTAAGTTTGTATCTATTGTGTGCTTGTGCATTATTGTGATTGAAGCTGAAGTAGTCATTGACAGATAGGACATTGTAGTGGATAGTTTTATGAGTTACGCTTAGGTCAGACCAAAGGCAGCATAGTTCTCAGTTGTCTAAGGCCAAAATTTCAAGCCTGGTGGAGGACTCTTCTCGTGAAATGTCTCTGGACTCTCTCAATTGTATTAATGTCTGATATGCAGTGCGGTTCCAGACAGATGAGCTGTATTCGAGAATTGGTCTAGCAAATGTTTTGTATGTTCTAGTTAGCCTTACAATATTACCAGAGAAGAAGCTACACAAGATTAGGATAACAACTCTTAATGCCTTTTTGGCAATGTTGTGATAGTGGGCTCTGGCACTTAGATCATTAGAGATGAGTATTCCAAGGTCCTTGACAGAGTGTCTTCATAAAAACAATTTCCATGCATTGCCATTTGTTCCCAATATACTGCAGTACATAATACCATCCTAATGCATTCTCCAAAAAATATTTGTTTTCCATTAATTTCATGAAATACTTGCAGTTCATTTCAATATTATTTTCACTTGATTAAAAAAAAGTCACTCACACTTCAGAGTTCTAATGGCACCATTCTTTCTGGCCCAAACTAGCCTGATTATATAAGGAGATGATCATAAATGGCCAGAGGCACAAATAAAGCCTATGACTCCAAGTTATTAAAATTAAGTCCAGTGTTTGGCAAGAATCACTGGAATGTTAGCATGTTGTATTAGAAGTGCAAAGTGAAGGAAGAGCCTCTGCAAGTGCAGGGGGCAAACACAAGGATGGGGTGCTTGTTGGACGTATGCGTGAATTCTGACTTAGTTCAAAACATCATGCCCTTTAAATAAAGTATATCAAATGCAGAAACATATCAATTCAAAGCTATTGCCCCACTAACTCTTCCTTGCATTCAAGCCTTCTGTCTTCAGACAAAAAATATAATTGAATTATACCAGTACAAACTGAATAGATGCATTTTTCTTCCGAAGATCTTTCTCAATATTCCTGAGCCCATTTTGGCCAAAGTTTTTATTCCATTCTTTCATTGCTTTGCTTTTTAATTTTATTTATTTAATTTTCACATTCTTTGAACCACCCATCTCCCTCAGGGGTGCTCTGTATTGCTACAGAATGTATTTTAAAACTACTGGGTCTGTGATGGTGATCTTGCATATTTACTTCAGCTTTTTTTTCTTTTTTAAGTATAGAGTATTTCAAAAAGGTAAGATCAATGAGATCAATACTGTCTGCTTTTCTTTTCTTTGGACTACATCTAAGAGTTTCACTGTTATGATACCTACACTGCCACGAGCCTAAGAATTTTATCATGAAAAAAATTACGTATTTATATTCAATCCCAGATAGATTTCTATAATCTTAAATCAGTTATTGAAAAGTTAGTTGTCTACAGATTTCATTTACAGGACAAGTCAATGTTAAAGTTTAATCAGCCTTAACTATACTGAAAGGTTTTGTGGGGTTTGCGGTGGGGTCAAATGTTCCCGCATCGAGCTGGATCGCCCAGTCTGGTAGCAATCTTGGCCAGTGGTTCGGCGATCCGGTAGCCCACCCACCCGGTGTCATTACTTCTTGGTCTTTTTTTTTAAAAAAAATTTACCTTCTGCACATGCGCAGGTTTTGCACATACGCAGAAGGTCTGCGTGCACAAATGACACGTGTGCGCATGTGAGCAAAGCTAGCATATATGTGGCATGTGTGCTTCCGAATCGGTAAGGAAGGTAAGTAGATTTCACCCCTGGTTTGGTGTTTGTGGGTGCAAGGAGTGCTCAGTAGTACAACTGCCTAGAAGGTGTATTTTAAGTATAATATACTAAATCATATCCACATACACAACCACAAACAAAACTCTTTTGTTAATGGATAGCACATAGGGGTTATTTTCTCTGGTTTTACAGTATTACTTTGAATTCCATTCAAAGGAATTCCTTTCCTTTACCATGTTCTTCCACTCCCTCCTTAAGTAGATATGGCTGAAGGTTAGACAAAAAATACACATGCCACTTGCTTTTAATAGTTACATTTTAATCCAAATACCAAATGAAAAATGTTAGGGCCTTGCAACTTCATAAAATAAATATAAGTGAAAACAAAGAATTTTAAAACTATCTTTTTAATAGAAAGGATGAGCTTGCTTCATTCTGAATCCTTCCTAGAAGCTAGGTTTTTATTCTTTCAGACAACCGTACACCTTTCTCATTCATACCCCATTTATGTTTTACTGATATTTCTTCTTTCCAGCAACAACTATAGAAAATCCTGACTTTGCTACCGGCTTGTTCAGGCAGAACAAGAACAAATTCTGACAGTGATTGAGTTTGCACACCCAAAGTGGGACCTCTGACAGAGCACATCCTGACTTGTACTTGGACAAGCTAGCTGCCATCTTCTCCAAGAAGAATAGGAGCAAATTCTGACAGCCATCCATGTTTTTGGTTTAAGACTTCAGGTCTGTGCATCTATACCCAGAGCCCTGTTACAATGCTGCTCCAGACTTCCCTCTCTACTCTATTTGCTGACAGCCAGTTCCTCCAGTCAGAGAAGGAATACATTTTGGCAATAATCCAGCTGTCAATGTGCAAGCCATGAAATTTATACATTGAAAGCAGAGCCCAGTCAGACCTCACTCTAGTCTTTGCTTAGATAAGCCAGCTGTCAGCTTGACCAGGAAGAGTAGCAATAAGTTCTTGCTTTGCATGTGGAAGCCTCCCACCAAACTGGGACATTCTCCCCTCCTCTAATTAACTTATGAGCTTCTGGTTGCCCCAAACCACTTGAAAACCTCTGGGTTATGCTATAATAAATATATTTGATATCTGGGTGCCACATTTCTTAATACAGTATATAATAAATGTAGTTCGCACCAACTATAAAAACATTAATTACTCCTTAATTATCTTAGTTTTCCGAATTTTATAATGCAGTTCCTCAATCCAAATGATACATAAAACTGAATAAATCCTTAAACATGCTCCCCAAATGTTCCAATATATGAATGCGTAAAACTTTTTTACATCCTAAATACAGATTTTT
Organism: Masticophis lateralis; assembly: GCA_030761175.1. Classification (NCBI taxonomy): domain Eukaryota; kingdom Metazoa; phylum Chordata; class Lepidosauria; order Squamata; family Colubridae; genus Masticophis; species Masticophis lateralis. The sequence continues at coordinate 130,625,638 of JAUDYJ010000003.1, forward strand.
TTTTAATGTCCTAAATAAAGATTTTCATATGTTTTCCTTTCAACATTTAAATTTGGAAATTAGGGGACTTAAAAAATACACACACAAAAAATCCATTGTCAACTTGGCATTCTTTAGAATTAGACTTCATTCAAGGATCTTTGGGTTGGATCCCTCTCAAAGTACCAGATAGGTAGTCCTCATTTGGAAACTGCCTCATTTAGCAAATGATAACATTAATGACAGTCATGAAAAAGCAACTTTATAAGATCATTTATGACCTTCACAGGTCTGTAAAGCTGAAATAAAATCATAAGTACAGTTGCTCTCTCACTTAGTGACCAGATCAGTTAACAATCATGTTGCCAGTACCATTTGTGGTTGCTAAATGAGTATTAACTGGATTACTTAAGCTTAATTGCTATACTGTCTGGGAAACATTCTCCTTTCAGATAATTGGAGTCTTATGTATATCTCATAAACTCCTATCTTATGTATGTATCAGTAGGGATAAATTATATTGACAGTAAAAAATAAATCTTTCTCAATGGAAATATGCTCTTAATTTTCATACAGAAACATTGATATATAAATATAGAATTGGGACACCTCCAAATTTTAGAAAAAAATTAATTTCTCTCAGAGATTGTCTTTTTTCTTTTAAAAAGTTTTATTCAATTTTTCTTTAACATATATGTTTTATGAACAGAGTATTGACCGGGTCACATCTTATACAACTTATAACATAGTTAAATATTAATTTTATACTCTATTCCAATCATCTTTTTTGTTTTTTTTTTCCAAATACAATTTACATATTTCAATTTCTCCCATAAATTTCAATTTTCAATTTCTTTTCCCTACTTTTTTATTTTATTTTAATCTCTTAATACATAATATATAAACATTATCACCATCTACCCTCCAAATCTTAATTTATTAACATTGCTTCAATTAATTATCTTATTTCTCCATTTATAAAGTATGTTTCTCAAAATCTCCATCACACTTTTTGGCTCTAAACTATATACTTCATCTTATTCAATTCTTACATTGAAACCCTTTAACTTAATTGACCTTCCACATCTTATCTTAATCTCTTCTTAGTACATAATAAGCAATATCACTATCCGCCCTTAATTCCTAATTTTTTATTATAGCATCAATTAATTATTTTGTTTCATTGTTTACAACATATTTTTTTCAAAATGCCCATCACCCTTTTTAACATTTCAATTTTGTCTCTTAATTTCAGTTTTTTTCATAACTGAACCAAATTACCACTTCATAATTCATCTGCTGTTCCATTTTACAATAAACAATATAGATCATTTTATTTGCTTCTTACATTCACAATTACTAATGTTAATACTGTTCCCTTAGAACTACTAATATATACCTTATTTCCCTTCCTCCTTTTCACAATTCTTCCCCTTTTAACCATTTTCTCTTGGTCTCTCCAAAATTCCACTTTTTAATAATTTTCTCCCTTCATCCCATTCTCTTATCTTCTTCTTTTTCTTTTTTTTTCTTTTTATATTTATTGTATCTTTTTTCCTGAATCCTTTCTCTAACTTTTGAATCTATTACTTGCATAATTCTCACCAAGCTTTTACCTAATCTTTTCCCATTTCCTTCTCTTGCCTTTGCTTGATTCTTTTTTGGGGAATATCCTCCCCCCATCCATTCTATTTTTTATTTTTTTTTTGCCACTGTAAATCCCAGTGTAATCATTTAATTTTTACCTTCAATTCCTTTTCCTTCAATATTATTTTCTTGCTTCTCGTTTATATTCTTTTTCCTGATTTGTGTGTTCTAACAAAATTTCTGACTTTTTATTGCCCTTCAATGATTCACACATTTTTAAGCATCTCAACTAATTCCTCACACATCCAAGACTCCATATTGTCAATTTAAAAAACTATTGATATTTTACTTATATTTAATTAAGATTTAAGTCCATATAGTCTCTTTTATTTCCAGATAATATCCAGTTCAATTGTTTGTCCAATCCACTCCAATTTGAAGTTTGTTGTTTTTCACCTCCTTTAAAAGTCAAGACCAAGCAGTTTTAAAAAAAAACACTCCTTAAAGTTTCTTACAGTTCTTTTAGTGGTCAAGGGCACTGCTGTTACTCCTTTCCATTTTCAGGGCCGGTCGTTGTAGTGCTTTCTTTCCACCAAAGGATGTTTCTCTCCAATCCACAATTCTCAGAAAAACAAAGTATCAAGCTTACAAAAGTATTTTAAATCCACATAAAAATTACTTTCTCTCATATTTCTTTTCCTTTTATTGTTTTTAATTTCTCCAAATTCAGTTTTAGATCCCGTTGTAAAATTTCCTTTCTTGGGCTTTAATATTTTGACCTCCTCTTTGTTCTTCCTTCAAATGTCAAAATTGTCAAAAATATTTCAAATCCTCATTAAAAAGTGCTTTCCCTCGGGTTTCTTTTTCTTGTATTAGTTTTAATTTCTCCAAATCCAATTTTAAATCCAAATATAAAGATTTCTTTTTTGGGCTTTAATACTTCAACTTCCTCTTTTTTCTTCTCCCTCCATTAAAATTCCCAAGTGCCAATTAGCTCCTGGTTTCCTCTCTGGAACACCTTTAAAAAATTTTTTAAAAATAATTCCTTTTTTATCTGTGAGTTGGCCAATCACTCACCCAGTATCAGTACTCCATTCAGATACTGCTCCTGCACAAAATCTTATTCCGGTTGCCCCAGCTTCAAAGCGGTTGTTTTTAATGGCCACCAACCCTGCCGCCGGTTTGAAGAGTTGCCTCCGACCTTTCGAGGAACTTGGCTGTTTCTCTTGGTTGTCCGAGGCATCTCTCTTCTTCACCATCCCTACAGGATGGTTCCAGTCCTAAGACCTCCCGACAGCAGTTTGTCTGGCTGGATTTTCCCAGGGCTTGTTGGAGCCTGCTGTTTTCCAGCCAGCTTCGCCGCAACGCTCCCAGTTTCTCCCTCGCAGAGTTTTTTTTTTAATTAGATTTATATGCCGCCCTTCTCCGGAGACTCAGGGCGGCTTACAAGGCGTTAAGCAATAGCCTTCATACTTTTGTATATTTTTTATACAAAGTCAGCTTATTGCCCCCACAAACTGGCTCCTCAATTTACCTACCTTAGAAAGGATGGAAGGATGAGTCAACCTCGAACTGGTGTAATTGCAGACAGCTGGATGTTAATAACAGGCTATTCAGCCGGTTGAGCTATCTGAGGCTCTTTTCTGAATATCATCAACATTATTTATTTATTTTATTTAATCAAATTTGTATACCGCCCTACTCCCAGAAGGGACTCAGGGCGGTGAACAGCCAAATAAAATACAGTGACATACAAAAGTTAAAAATATTTAAAATAAATTAAATAATTAGGCTAGAACACTTTAAAATCCAATTATATAAGACATTTTAAAACCCAGTATAAAGGGGAGGTTTAAGCCAGACCAGCCTGTTGAAATAAGAACGTTTTTAAGGCGCAGCGGAAGGTACGTAGGTCCTGTAACCTCATCTCAGGGGGGAGCTCGTTCCAGATGGCAGGTGCCCCCACAGAGAAGGCTCTCCCCCTGGGAGAGTGCCAGTTGACACTGTTTGGCCGACAGTACCCTGAGGAGCCCCTCTCTGTGGGAATGGACTGGTCGGTGAGAGGCTATTGGTGGCAGAAGGCGGTCCCAAAGATACCCTGGTCCTAAGCCATGGAGCGCTTTGAAGATAGTAACCAAAACCTTGAAGCGCACCCGGAAGATCACTGGAAGCCAGTGCAGCTCGCGCAGGAGAGGAGTCACATGGGAGCACCACGTCGCACCCATCACCACCTGCGCAGCTACATTCTGGACCAGTTGAAGCCTCCAGGTGCTCCTCAAGGGGAGCCCCATGTAGAGGGCATTTCAGTAGTCCAGGCGTGAGGTGACGAGGGCGTGAGTGACCGTGCGTAATGAATCCTGATCCAGAAAGGGACGCAACTGGCAGATCAGGCGAACTTGATAAAAACTCCTCCTGGCCACGGCCATCATATGCCCTTCTAAAGACAGCCGTGAGTCCAGGAGGATGCCCAAGTTGCGAGCCCCATCCGTGGGGGACAATGATTCGCCCCCAATAGTCAGAGATGGCGTCAACTGACTATATTGGGATGTCGGAAACCACAGCAACTCGGTCTTGGAAGGGTGAGCCTGAGTCTGTTCCTCCCCAACCAGATCCGTATAGCCTCCAGGCACTGGGACATTACTTCGAGGGCATCGTTGGGGTGGCCTGGGGTGGAGATGTACAGCTGGGTGTCATCAACGTACGGATGGTACTTCACCTCAAAACCACAGATGATCTCACCCAGCGGCTTCACATAAATGTTCAACAGAAGGGATGAGAGGACCAACCCTTGTGGCACCCCACATACAAGGGGTCTCGCGGTCAACCTCTGCCCCCCTGTCAACACAGACTGCGACCGGTTGGAGAGAACGGAGAACCACCGTAACACAGTGCCCCCCACTCCCAGCCCCTCCAACCAGCGCAGCATGATACCATGGTCGATGGTATCAAAAGCCGCTGAGAGGTCTAATAGGACCAGGACAAAGGAACAGCCCCTGTCCCGAGCCCTCCAGAGATCATCCACCAATGCGACCAATGCCGTCTCCATGCTGTACCCGGATCTGAAGCCCAACTGGAACCTAGGTAGACCGATAGATAGGCCGATTCATCCAGGTACTGAGGCAGCTGTCGCGCAACCACACTCTCAACAACCTTCGCAACGAAGCGAAGGTTGGAGACGGGACAATAATTTACCAACATTGCCGGGTCCAGGGAAAGCTTCTTGAGGAGGGGCCTCACCACCGCTTCCTTCAAAGCAGCGGGGAAGACACCCTCACTCAACGAAGCATTTATAATCCCTTGGAGCCAGCCTCGTGTCACCTCCCGGGAGGCCAGCACCAGCCAGGAGGGACACGGGTCCAGTAAACATGTGGCTGCGCTCAGACTGCTCAGTATCCTGTCCACGTTTTCCGGAGTCAGAGAGTCAAACTCTTCCCATATAATATTCTCAAGACCTGCCCCAGTCACCTCCCCTGGATCTACCCAGTGGGAGTCAGAGTCCAGCTGTTCCCAAATCTGAGCGGTTTTGTCATACAGATATTGTACAAAGTCCTCAGCTCTACCCTCCAAGGGGTCCTCCCGCACCCCCTGTTGGAGCAAGGAGCGGGTCACCCGAAACAGGGCAGCTGGGCGATTATCTGATGATGCAATAAGAGCGGAAAAGTAACTTCTCTTCTCCGCTTTTATCACCACTAGGTAATTCTTAATATGAGCTCTTACCAGTGTCCGGTCGGATTCAGAACGACTGGCCCTCCAACTGCTCTCTAGGCGTCTTTTCCGGTGCTTCATCTCCCTCAGCTCCTCAGTATACCAAGAAGCCAGATGAGATCGGTGCCGGGTCAGAGGCTGCAAAGGCACGACTCGGTTCAAAGCCCCGACGGCCACTTCATCCCAGGCAGCCACTAAGTCTTCGGCCGAGCCGTGTGCCAGAGCCTCAGGAAATGGCCCAAGCTCCATCTGGAATCTATCAGGATCCATCAGGCGCCTGGGGCGGAACCATCTCACCAGTTCCGCCTCCCTGCAGCGAGGTGTGGCGGTTCGAAGGTCTAAGCGAAGGAGGGAGTGATCTGACCATGACAAGGGTTCAATCGCTACATCCCCTATCTCAAGATCACTCAACCACTGTCCAGAGACAAAAACCAGGTCCAGCGTGTTTCCCCCCAGGTGAGTAGGGCCATGAATTAACTGGGTCAGGTCCATGGCTGTCATGGAAGCCATGAACTCCCGAGCCTTCTCAGACGTCTCACCAACTGATGGCAGGTTAAAATCCCCCATGACCATAAGCCTGGGGGTGTCAACCGCCACTGCGGCAATAACTTCGAGCAGCTCAGGCAGGGCCGCTACCATGTGGCAGGGGGCCAGGTACATGACTAGCAGATCCAACTGCACCTTATGACCCCACTTCACAAGGAGGGACTCACAACCAGCCGTTGGAGGAACAGTGGCCTCCCTCGGAGCAAGACCCTCGTTTATGACAACCGCCACTCCCCCGCCCCTCCCCTTGGCTGATGAAATGTACGAAAACTGGGTGGGCACCTATCAACAAGGGGGATTCCCCCCTGGCCCAACCAGGTCTCCGTAATACCCACCAGGTCCGCGCCCCCCTCCCAAATAAGATCACAGATGAGGGGGGCTTTATTTACCATGGACCTGGCGTTGCACAGCATCAGCCGAAGGCCCTGGGCCCGAGGATCTGTGCAATCAAGGGAACTGGAGGAGCATTGGGGGCCGGAGCGCGCCACCGCTTGTAAGCAGCGGGGGCACACTCCCACAATCTGATATGGCCCCCTGCTCCCGCCATATCTGCCCCTCCTACCTACAGTCTCAATGTAATAGCCATCCACAGGATCGGCTCTGACCCCCTCCTTGGACCCACAAACCGTACCTCCCATGCCGCACCTCATAGCTGGCCCAGGTGCCCTCCCCCATGGGTTCTCCCCCACGCCCACATAACCCACCCCCATCCCAGAATCCTTTAAAATCTTGTTATAAAATTTCTCTAAAAAAATCCATAACCCTCTTTTTGATGCATGCCATCTCTCCGGACTCCAAAGTGGAGTGGATTATTACTAAATGGATTATTGTATGGATGGATTAATGGATTAATAAATGGATTATTGTAAGCATTAAATGAATTAAGGAAGAAAAACACAACATAAATATGTCTTCTCCATCCCTGTCCAGTAAAATGTTCTTTTGAATGCTGGTTGAGATATACACCGGTTGTAGTCCAACACATTTGGAGAGCAACTTTTTAGGAGAGTCACTGTCTATGTGAAAATGCAATATAAGAAAATTAAACAAATCACAACATAGAGAATGGTTGAAGACAGAAGTAAAAGGAACAAAAATGGTCAAAATCAGCAGTAAAAAAAACCTGAAGCTGTGTTCAGTTTTTTACTTTTAATACTTCTTTTTCTTTCAGATCTGTGAGAATGTAATTTTTTTAAGTTCTCTAACATCAAACTGTATGACATCTCAGAACACTCTCTGTGCAAAATGTCATAAGCAGCACAGATCAGCGTTGAAGCATAGTCTCTGCCACTAGGGAAGAAAAAGACAATTCCCTTGTTTCTCCAATATTCAGTAATTACAGGATATAATCTTTGAAAAATGTAGGCTCTATCTCTCTTTCTCCCTCTCCCTCTCTCTCTCTCTCTCTTTGTGTGTATGTGTGTATGAGAGAGAGAGAGAAAGAATGAAAAATGCTTCTTGGTGAGAATAGATTTATTAGTGTAAATTATATGAATCTTTATGAAAGAATCATACTAATTTAAGGTGTTTGTTTAAATGGTGTAAACTGTGAGTTATTATGAAAAAAATCATACTAATTTAAGATATTTTGTTTAAATATTCATGCAAGATCTTCATGCAAGAACTCCAGCAGAAAAGAAACAATTAAATATATTTCATTAAAGTGTTGGTTGGCTTGCATAAATTGAGACTTTTGGAATAGGTCATAGTTGGTGGCAGCCCTTTGCTGAACTTGGTTTATCTCCAAAAAAGCTAAGTGGATTTGGAATTGGTCAATATGTGGGTAAAAGACTACTAAGAAATCCCAGGATTCTGGCATAATCTGGGAAAATGAAAAAAACAAAACATTAGTGAATAAAGCAACACCCTTCTGTAATGGTGCCAAGCGAAAGGCACATGTAGTCAACAAAAAATTGAGTTTAATACATACTTAGCCTTTTACTTATTTCTTATTCAAAAATATTTTCACTTAGCCAAGATGATTTGGGTTATTATCTGAGCTGAAGTCTATGAGGATGAAATGTATTTTCAAATGTTATAAAATAAATACATCCCTCAAATAAAATTACAAGATGTGTTTCTTAGGCAGCATCCTGCAGATACTTTTAATTGGAACAAAAATAGGATATCCTTCATTTTTCGCAGCCAATAAATTTAATGGTGAGAGCCAGTTTAGTGCAATGGTTAAAGGTATCTGGCTAGTTGCTGGGAGATCATGAGTTCAAGTCCTGCCTTGGGCACAAAGTGACCTGAATGACCATGGGCCAGTCACTTTCTCTCAGCCTTAGGAAGGAGGAAATGGCAAACCACTTTTGAAAAACCTTGCAAAGAAAACTACAGGAACTTTTCTAAGAACTGAGTATGACTGAACAAAGGAGAGAGAGAGAAAAAAATCTAATCCATTTATACGTCTGAAAAAAATAAAACCAAAAGAATTTACAAAAAAGAGTTTAATAACAAATTAAATGTATATAAAGTATTAGTTTACCAATATTTATCATTCATTGACAGCTTTCACTTTTTCTTTTATTCATTCCTTTTAAAATAAACAGAAAAGCCCCTATGCAAGTCTTTAAAAAAGCATATAGTATACAAAATACCTGTTTTTGCTTTTTCAAGAATTACAGAGAGATTGTTTTATACATCTTCACACACTCACCCTGTTTTGAAATAAGTCTTTGTACCAATTCAGTCAAAGGTTTCCATTTATTATATTGCTTCCAGTAATATTTAATATTTATATACAGTTATCGTGCTTTCTACATTAGTACAGAGTTACCAGGGCATTTTGTTGCTCACCTGCCATAATGACAGAGGGAGAGGAGTTGATTACATGAAACCCCCATATGCTCTAAAAGCAGATGTGAAGAGATTACAAGACTGCCAGCAGCAACAGAATGTACATACCAAAGAGAAAAAAAAGAAAAAGCTAGGTACATACTACTGAACTATCCAGATAGCATTGTGCTATGCAAGTGAAAATCTTGGGACAAGTTCTATAACTATAATTGCCAAAAATATGGTCAGCAGGTATCGGGACCTAATAATCTATGTGATCCCACTACACTTTCACTTTTAATGGAAGGGAGTTATCTGAAGTCTCCCTTCTACCAGAACTTTATTATAATGCCATCTGTTCTGGGCCTTTCACCAAAGTAAGGTTCTAACCTTTTGGAGGATGAAAGTGAAAGACGTCAAATGAATTTCTGAAAACATTAAGACCTCTGCATGCGTTAAAAGTGCAAGTGACAACATTTTAGTGCCATGTCTTTCTCCTTGGCTTCTTATATATAACTCAAGCCCCCCAATGTATCTTGCAAAAATGGAAATGGTAGCGTTATAGGTAATCCACAAATTATAACCATAATTTCCACAAATATAAATTTGTGGATTTATAAAATCCACAAATTATGACCATAATGGACCCTGCCCATAAGTCATAACAGTCATTTTACATTTTTAGTGTGGTTGTTAAGTGAACACAGTGGTCGTAAATATGAACCCATTGTTCTCTTTTGGTGTATTTTTCCCAAAAACTGCCGTTGTTTTCTATTGGTGTATTTGTTTATATATATAAAAGGATCAGAGCTGAAAGGTGAAAGAGAAGCAGTATGCACCCTCCCATATTGGGGTAGACCAGGTGCTTCGACAGAAACACACACACACACACACACACACACACATATTCTTACTTTTTACTTACATGTATGTATATGTATGTATGTATGTATTTTGCATTCACATGATTATGGAATGTTGCAAATGACTGTAAATGCGTTCATGTTGCCAAGCACCTGAAGTGTGATCACATGACTGAAGGGAGGGCTGACTGTCAGAACTTATGAACGGGATCCGGATCATAAGTCCTCTTTTTCAGGTAGGTTGTAACTTCAGTCACTACATGATAGGGATAAACTGAGGATTACCTATAGTGGAAATAACAGGAACAATTCACACATGTGAAAGTTGTGGGGGTGGAGAAGAGGGACAGAGGGGAATAAATATATACGCTGTGTAAAATATATTTCTTTTTTCATCTTCAGATCAGGGGTGGGTTCTAATTTTTTTTACTATCGGTTCTGTGGGCGTGGCTTATTTTGTGGGCATGGCTTGATTATGTGACAATTCTTTAGGATTTAGCAGCGGTACTGGTCTACCAAGCTTTTAACTGCTTGCAGAGCTGTACTGGTCCACCCATTTATTTTTGCAGGCACCAGTCTACTCATTTGTTTTCTTTTACCACTGATCAGTTGTAGGGCGGCCCTCTGAAGCCCCGTGGCAAGAGTTTAAACAGTTTTTTTCCCCTCTAGCCAATAGCTGGGACTCAGGAGGCAGCAATAGATTGGGGGTGGGGCCAAATAAAAGGTAAGAATAATGTAAGGGGATGGGGGGGACAGAACCGGTTCGGTAATGTCATATCGTCACCGTTACCGGCTCGGCTGAACCGAGCTGAACAGGGAGGAACCCACCACTGCTCCAGATACATGTGGACTTTCAGACTAAGCTGGTTGTCAGTGGTAATGCTGGCTGGAAGCTCAAATACCCACATCTCAAAACACCCAAAGTGAGGAAAGTTAGTATAAAATGGATGAGTTCTTTCCTATTCCAAATTAGTAGATGTAATCATCCAATGAGGCTGAACATTGGGAGTTTTAAAACAGAGATTTCTCCATTTAATGCATAGTTAAACTATAGATTATCTACCAGAATTTCTAGCAATGCCCATCCACTTGGATAGATTTAATTTGTGTGTGTGTGTGTGTGTGTGTGTGTGTGTGTGTTTCATTTAAGCCAGGTTTTTCCTACGTAACCAAGATTTTTCTGGAACCAAAATTGAGTGAAATCACATTCACTACTTTCTGGGTTTTTTCTCCATCTTTTCATTCTGGCAGCAAACAAATTTTGTGCTGCATTGTGGGAGACTTATATAGCTATTTCTGGCTTGTTAGCGTCCTCAGTAAGCCACACACATATCTCATGTTCCTCCCTATAAAGGTACAATGTCTATTTTCTTACTTTTCATAGTTACTTTTGCAACTATCAAAAGCTGCTAGTTTGAATAGCTATTAATATGTTTTGTTATCAGAATTAGACCCATGGCTTAGGAACTGGGTATCTAGGAGCCCGTCTTCTGCCACCATAGCCTCCCACCGACCAGTTCACTCTCACAGAGAGGGACTCCTCAGGGTGTCGTCAGTCAAATTATGTCAACTGGCAACCCCCAGGGGGAGGGCCTTCTCTGTGAAGGCTCCAGCCCTTTGGAATGAATTGCCCCCAGAGATACGTAACATCCCCAACCTTCGTACTTTCATCGTGCCCTCAAGACCCTGATGTTCCAACAGGTGGGGCTAAACATTTAAACAATTTTTAAATCTGTTATTTTAATTCTGGGTTCTTATTCAATTGGACCAAACTGTGTAATAATTTTAAATTGCAATTTTATGATGTTTGTGTGTTTGTGTTTTTATCTTGGCTGTACACCGCCCTGAGTCCTACGGGAGAAGGGCGGTATAGAAATATAATTAATTAATAAATAAAATAAAATAAAATAAATAAATAGTATGTATCTGAATTCAAACTGATAGGGAACATGACAAAAAGGTTGCTATCATATCTAGGTACTACTTGTCGTTTTGCCATAAACGTCTTGAGAATAACGAGTGCTTTTTAAGAGATCTTAAAAAACTGGAATGATCCAGCACCTTAATATATTCTTAAGCCATTTTCAACATTGGTTGAAGAACAACAAAGGAAGTTACCACATGGCACAGGAACAAAAGCAATGCCATTTGTTGTAAAAATGCACACGGGTACACTCTTTGTAACTGGTTTTCATAAAAATGAAATCATACTAGCAGGTTTGGCTCAAGTACAAAGAGTAACAGAACGTTCTGAACTATCTTTCAAAGTTTACCAACTCATGCAAGCTTTTTAAATCATCTTCTATCCAGGAATCTGTCATGATTTATTATGTTTATACCGTCTTTCCTAGAACTACTCCAAATGAACTACCAGCATCAGTAATGAAGCAGCATGTTGTATCACGTAAAACAGGTTCACTAATCAAAACAAAAAACAAACAAACAAAAAACCTTAGCTTGTTTGCCAACACCTGTTTGGTTTCCCAAACGATTCTCAAGAGTCACTGCTTAAAGTCAAGGTTGTGTTGTCCTAGTGGTTCTTTCTCTGGCTGCACAGATTCTGTGTACTTCCAGCTACAATCTCATTCTCCCAGTAACTAACTCCAACAATTATTTTAATCACTTAAGGTCAAATTCTTGCCAGCCATTAATGGAATTCATCTGCTCCAGCAGGTTCAGATTTACTGGTTTGTATTCCTAGCCAGAAACTGATGATCCAATTTCTATTTTATACTAAAATTTCTTCTGACAGCAATATCATTCTTCACCATGCAGCATTCCTGATCAGAAAAACAGGTATATTTCATAGTTACATGCCACCATAGGGACTCTGGTAGCATTTACAAGGACTCATAAAACTAAAAATCTGCAACAACTACACGGTCTCCCTATAAGCACTTTTTATTTCAACATATGGAACAAACCCCAATGATTATTTAAATCACTTAAGGCCAAATTCTAGCCAGCCGTAAATGGAATTCATCTACTCCAACAGGTTCAGATTTTTATATGTAAAAGTGATCAAGCTACATACATATAGTATGCAACTTACTGCAACTCAGATGGATATGCAGAAATTCAGCTTTTAGGATGAATTTAAAAATGAGTCAAGTTACAACACCTCAGGAGGCTGTGGGAGAACACAAGTCTCTGGAGTTTAAATAGGACAATGCAGTACATCCAAGGCTATCAGCATATTCATTCATTCACAAGCACCATCAAACTGTTCTAGGAGGTATTACAAAAGTTGCACCAGGCACAAGTCTAAAAAACTATGAGAAGATATAGATTGCAACAAGGCATTGGGACAAATACTTTTATTACTAATCATACTGCCTGCCACAAAAGAGAAATAAGACTGAATATTCTTTGGACTCCAGCAGGCATGCCTGCAGCTAGAGAAAAAAATTATACAGGGCTTGTATAATCTAGACTAGGATACATTTATTCTTGTTCCCAGTGCAGCAAATCTCACCATGCTGCCTTGGCAGCCCTCAGCTGATTGAAACAGACTCCAGTGTATCTCAAACCAACTGGCCAGTACAGATACAGCCTGAGGCAGCTTCATACATGCTGTTGTCCTCTGTCATCCTTCTCTTACTAACTGATATCTGGAATGCCTGAGGCAACCTCAGTTGTTCTTCTGAAGTCTTCCTCCTCTTTGTGCCAAGCCCGGCGGGTTCTGGTTTGCCTTCAACCACCTTTTCATTTTAAAATTAAGATCCCTGATAAGATTGCAGTAATAATAAAATAAAAATAATGAAGAATATAATAAAAATAATGAAGAGAATGCAAAGCACTCCTATTATAATTGCCACCCACCTTGTGAAAGAAAAGATTTTGCAAATGATGGAGCCATTTGCCAATGAGGAAGGAAATCAGAAAGTATCTGATAACAAACCTTATTAAAGGCATAAGATTTCACGCGCTTTATTAAAAGGCGTAAGCTCACAAAATCTTGTCTTCTAATAAAATTTGTTAGTCAGAAAAGGGGTTACCAGATTTCTGGTTTTTAGCTTTTTGCCACCACAAACAAACAAACAGCTTTCCTTGTAAAAAAAACACCAAGAACACATTTTCAGACACTGCAGCTCAAAAGTCTAGATTTATAATCATAGTGGACATGAAGTGTGGTAGAGGCTTCCTCAGTTTTGTGCAGAACTACTTCAGCTGGCGGAGAGATTTACGGGAGTTTGCTTCCTCTTTTTAATCAAAATAATGAAATTACAAGGCAGCAATGAACAATTCTATTTGCTTGGCATATGAGAGTTCTTTTTTTATTCTCTCACTCACTTCCCCATACTTTCTGCCAGATCAAATGCTTGCCAAAACCTGCACTGGGCTGAAGAAGAATGTGTAACATGGCTTAGTCCTGTAATAAAAAGGTATTAAACTATATGCTAATAAAGGGGAGGGAGGTTGCTAGGCAACTCTGTGAAATGGGGGGGGGGAGATAGCTTTTGTTTTCAACTTGGGTGTTGCTGAAGGGTTAAACAAACAAAGCCTGCTCATTTCCTCCTGAACAGTTTTAAGTGAAGATACTGAAATATTCCAAATGTAACATATGAAGGTGAGGTCCCAAGAACACAGGTTAATTTACATAAAACACCACCCCAGGTTGATCAACAAACATGAGGCTATTTGAATGTCATAGCAGTGGTATATTAGATTTGGAGACTATTCAAACATTACAACTTCAACAGAGAGGTCACCAGAAAGAGATCTGGAAGATGGAAGAGGCAACATGAAGCTACACATAAAAGCATTGATTCCCCTCCTACAGCCATGTATGGTGTTGAGATGGAGAATTAATAATAGCTAAACCCAGCTTTGGCTTAGATACAATACTGCTAGACCAAAGTACTTGTGGCAGTATCGATGCGGTAAAAACAATTTTTCCTTTTAAAATTATTCCTTGCTTCTTTGAACCTCCTAAAAATATACTTGGTAGCCTTAAAAATTAGGAAGAAACATGCCCTTTCTTCAGTTGTTTCTGGGGGCAAATGTGGGTATCTGTATATTTCACACAAAGCAAAAAGGTGATTGCTACACTATTGCAGGTACGCCCCACTTATTCACAGGTGAGTAACAAAAGCAAGATGTTTCAAATATAGAGCAATGAATACTTAACTTTTAAGTTATGATGGCCCATCCTATGTAATTTTCAATGTAGTGCCATTCAGAAAAAAATAAATACTGTTCTACTTTATTATCCATTTTGATGAAAGAAACTTTGTTTTCAAACTTCTTTCAAGCGGAAAATGTTGATGAAATTATTATGAGTAGTAAAGGTATCAGCCTTTTTTTTTTTAATTTACATGGTAATTTAGGGATGACAATGAAAGTGAATATCCTGGGGATCTCCCCATACAATCTCCAGTTGTCTGTAGCAATCTCTCATTTCCTGGCCTTCAATGAAATCTCGAAGGAAAGCATCATGAGGCATTTTTTTCCAAGAGAGTGTCTACAGCATGGGAAGCACAGGCAACTTGGAAAGTATTCAAGTGATGGAAATATATTGAACAAAAATAAGATCACAAGCAATATCCACCTTTTGCTGCTTCAAACTAGAAAGTAAACTTGAAAGCACCACCAAGAGATAACAAAAAAAAAGTAGTTACGGTAAATTTAACAAATATTTCTCCATGTGGAAGGGAAAGTCCAGCTGGAGTGAGTAACAAGCTAATTGTGAACTACCTAACTCGTTGTATTCTTTTCATCTCTCCATCCCTCTGAAATTCTTTCAACTAGAAGAAATAAGGGCTTACTGGAGAACTGCAAAACTGGAACTTGGGGAGAAAAACCCTTACAAATCAAACCAGTGGTTCTTAAATTTATGAAGGCCATGGAACACCAAGCAATAGACTTATTCATTACTACTGCAATAGTCCTACAATTCTTCCAAAGGCACTCTTTGCAAATATTCTCCCAATAAAAAGCAGGAAAGAATGATTCAGGCTGGAAAAAGCAATTAAAATTAAAACGAGGACAGCAGATATTGAAAGCAGCAAAGATTTCTAGACTATGGTGGAATTTAAGACACTTTTTCCAAGTCCTTGGAGAACTATCTGGGACCAATAAGATAAGTTGGCAAGGAAATATAGGTGAAAGTGCCAAAAATATTCAGTGCTATTATGCTCAGTTCTGCATTGTATCTCTGCTCCTATTTTTTTTCCTACTTCACTCTGCCTCTTTGCAAAGTCATGATTGCTAGATTTGATAGGTAGATCTAGTCAAAAGATCAAATCCCAGAGATTTTCATCAGAGAGATGAAGTGGAACACTGCCCCAAACAACTAGCTTTCAGGGTCACAGTCTCAGATGGCTCAGCATTAAACTAGGTGAGGGTATGAAAACCTGGCCAAGAATGAGTGAGTGCTTCAGGTTCCATGTTTGAGATGGGCACATCTGGTAACTGGCACAAGGCTAAAGTTTGTTGCTGGTACTGAGTGTACTATGATAAATAGGTACCATTTCAGTGGGAAGGTAACAGCACTCTGTGACGTCATGCTGGCCATATCACTGTGGAAACGTCTTCTAACAATACTGGCTCAATGGCCCTTGAAACAGAGATAAACACCACTCTGTATGCACTTGCAATGACTAGTGGAGTAAAATATACAGGAACTCCTTTACCTTTACTATCCTACTTAATCAGTGAGAATCTACATCATTTGAAGCACAGAGGTGGGCTCTTGCACAACAGAATTGTGAAAATCTTTTAAGATATTTTAACAAAGAACCATTCACCAGGATCCCACATTTTACATCTAACCATCATTTGTCTTAAGTGACAAATGATGGTTAGATGCTAAAGACTTTTGTATTCTAACCAAGTGACAATTAAAAGATACATTGCTTTGAATTATTCTGAATTACTTTTCCAATGTGCCCTAACTTTCCACTCAAGGTGCTATCGCACTGGTTATGATGACATGTGAAATCACCTTGTCAAAGGTGATTTCAACAGCACTGCATACACAACGACTTTGTAGAAAAATGGGACTAGGAAGGCTTGTTATTTAGGAAAGACTGTTTAATCACAGAATATATTTTGCAAAATATTTGACTGATTTGGAAAAGGAACTTGAATGGGAATGTTTTCCTATTTTCACAAAAAAAATAGTTTGCACTGGGACTTAGGGTGTGTCAAATTTTTCAACTTTCAATTTCCAAACATTAGGGGTGCTCAAAAGTTGTGACATGCCTTGGGAATTGTAAAGATATTTTGGTTATTTTAATATAATTTAGATGTACTTGGTAAGTAATTACATAAATATCATAACTTTTTAACATTTTGTTTGCTTCATTTTTAACATTTTGTTTGCTTCATTTACTTCATAGATACAAATACAAATATACAGATATATACTGTAGATATAGATATTCCAAGAATAGCAAATATTATGAGCATGATTAGCTTTGATTATCACAGAGAGTCAAGTATTTAATTGGATCTGGTTGATTCTTAACATTAGATACAACAATTAACAGATGCAATTCATCTTAAAAGGAACAGAAGCATGTAAAAGAAGGAGCTATTGGCAATGTACATTAAACATTAATAATTAACAGAGAAACCCAACCAAAGGAATTTGATGGAACTGTTGAGACCATCTAGATTAAAATAAGTGAATAAAAAACAGCCACTGTCAGGGACCAATATAAAAAATTGGCAGGGCAAAACCAAAAACAGCATTCATCATCCTGTTTTTCTCTCTGAAAAAACCTTCTTGTAATTTAGCCCATCTCTAAATTGTTTATTTGTTGACATGGTAGAGCTAATTTAGGATAGTTATCACCTCCCAATTTACCCTTTGTCACACCATCTTTGACATTTTTGGCATCAGAGTTTCAGATGCAAAAAAACCTAACTAATGGAGAGGGAATGAGGATTGGTTATTTATTTGCTGATGATTAATGGAGAAACTGAAGAAATCTGAAGGATCTTGTGGCTGCTCAATATTGCCCAAATGTAATAGAATTTTGTCCTTAAGGAATTTGTTTTTTAGTAGGGGGTATGTATTAATGCTCACAGAATTTTGTCTTGGAATATACACTGTGTGCACAATTATTAGGCAAGTATTTGGCCATATCATCATTTTTATGCCTATTTTCCACCTCCAAGCTGTATAAACTTAAATGTGAAGTGGATATAAGCATATCAGGTGATGTGTTTTTCTGTAATGATGGAGGGTGTGGCCTAAGGAGATCAACACCCTATATCAAGGTGTGCATATTTATTAGACAGCTTCTTTTCCTTAGGCAAAATAGGCCAAAAAGGAGATTTAAATGACTCTGAAAAGTCAAAAAATGTAAAGTCTTTCAGAGGGATGCAGCACTCTTGAAATTGGTAAGATATTGGAGTATGATCACAGAACCATCAAATGTTTTGTTGCAAATAGTCAACAGGGTCGCAAGAAACGTGTTGAGAAAAAAAGATGCACATTATCTGCCAAAGATTTGAGAAGAATCAAACGTGAAGCTATCAGGAATCCATTATCCTCCAGTGCTGTCATATTCCAGAACTGCAACTTATCTGGCATGTCCAGAAGTACAAGATGTTCAGTGCTCAGAGACATGGCCAAGGTAGGGAAGACTGAAACCTGACCACCACTGAACAAGACACATAAATTGAAACAGCAAGACTGGGGAAAAAAATATCTGAAGACAGATTTTTCAGAGGTTTTATGGACTGATGAGATGAGAGTGACTCAATGGACCAAATGGATGGGCCTGTGGCTGGTTCAGTAATGGACACAGAGCTCCACTTTGACTCAGACATCAGAAGGTGGAGGTGGGGTACTGGTATGATCTGGTATTATTAAAGATGAGCTAGTTGGACATTTTCAGGTTGAAGATGGATTCAAAATCAACTCCCAAACCTATTGCCAGATTTTAGAAGCACAAGCAGTGGTACAGGAAAAAGTATGCATCTTTTAAACAGATCATGATTTTTATGCAGGACAACGCTCCATCGCATGCATCGAAGTACTCCATTGCATGGCTGGCCGGTAAAGGCTTTAAAGATGAAAGATAATGACATAGCCCTCCTTCCTCACCTGATCTATACTCTATTGAGAACTTGTGGGCCCTTCTTAAATGGGAGATTTACAGTGAAGGAAAACAGTACACCTTTCTGAACAGGGTCTGGGAGGCTATGGTTGCTACTGCACAAAAAGTTGATCATCAACAGATCAAGAAACAGACACACTCCAAGAATGGAAGGCTTATGACTGTTACTGAAAAGAAGTAACAGTATTGGTCACTGATTTTGGTCTATATTGGTCATTGATTTTTTTGTGTGAACTGTCAGAAATGTTTATTTATACATTTTTAGTTGTTTGTTTATTATTCTCATTTTAACTGATGCAAATAAACGAGTGAGATGGGCAAATTTTCATTTTTCATTTAGTTGCATAATAATTCTGCACACTAATAGTTGCCCAATAATTTTGCACACATAGATATTCTCCTAAGAAAGACAAAACCTCAGTTTTACTTTCTTAAATGTTCAGATTTGAAGTTTATTAACATTTTGGATTGACCGAGAGCACTGTAGTTGTTCAATAATGAAATTAATCTTCCAAAATACAACTTACCTAATAATTGTGCACAGAGTGTATAAAAGTTTAAAATCACAGACAGGAACATCTGGCCAGGACCTAATGCGAATTATCAGGATATCTCACCTGATCTGCACGGCAACAAGCCATACTCATCTTCTCATAGCTACACACCAAGCCTCATCTCTCTCTCTCCATTAGCTGCAAGAACCAAATTTGCAGAGACCTACCTAGAGCACTTATTGCTTTCTTGACTACCTGAAGCCTTCTTCAGGAACAGAGCATGTGGGATCACCAAGACAGAGCTTACTCCATGCAAACGATTCATCTGAAATATGTGTGAATGTGGCTATGCTCAAAATGGGAGCATCATTTCCGAGGCAGAAGTCAAGTCCACACAAAGGAAGCAGAATAATGTCCTTATTCTTCATGTAGTGTTAGATAATATACAGGTCTGTTCTAAAATGTGAGTAGTAATCAGTAATGCTTTTAAAATTTTTTACTACCGGTTCTGTGGGTGTGGCTTGGTGGGCATGGCATAGCTTGGTGGGTGTGGCAGGGGAAGAATACTGTAAAATCTCCATTCCCTCCCCACTCCAGGGGAAGGTTACTGCAAAATCCCCATTTTCTCCCGATCAGCTGGGACTCAGGAAGCAGAGAATAGATGGGGGCGGGGCCAGTCAGACGTGGTATTTACAGGTTCTCCGAACTACTCAAAATTTCTGCTACCGGTTCTCCAGAACTAGTCAGAACCTGCTGAAACCCACCTCTGGTGGTAATGTAGGGATTGCAAGGGTATTGCAAGGTTATCATTTACAGAAATTATAACTGAAGAGAAAATGTGGTAGAAAACAAAGCTTTCTATACTGCATTTTCAGTAGTCAAAGTGGCTCCATGCAGCTAACCACAACCATCATACAAAGCCACTGTGCAAAAATAATGTATTATAATGCAATGTTGGCAGTTCGTTTAACTGGCATGCTGGTATACAAAAATCAGGCCACTATGCCAAATACAAGATCTAAAACCAGCTTTCTAAGACCAACTTTATAGTCACATTAAGGATTGCACTGAACATTTCAATTTGACACCTAACAATAAAGCTCTTATCTTAAAGCAGTAAAAAAAAAGATGACACATTTAACTACTTTCAGCTATGGTTTCTAACTATATTATAGCCTTAGCAATTTAAATGCAAACAGGGCAACCATATTATAATTCAATGCAAACACAGTAAAGACTACATGGATGTGAATTCAGGTCTGAAAATGGACGTTGGTCTTACCTGATACGTCCTTTCTCAATCAGGAGGAAACGACAGTCAGACTGGGGTAAGACTCCTCCATGTTGCACAGGATCGAGTCTGCTAATTAGAATAACTCCGCCCTCTTGGCCCAGTGTTTCGGCAAGGGTGCTGACGCAGACCGACGTGTCTTCCTGAAATGAGAGGGAGTTAAAAGGCCACCCTCTCCGCCAGTACCATTCAGTCCGGACCAGAAAGGGTGGGGCTCACTGTCGTTTCCTCCTGATTGAGAAGGGACCTATCAGGTAAAACCAACGTCCATTCTCCAAAAGGAGGAAGACTGGGGACATACCAAAGCCGCATGTCCTCCAGGGAGGGAAAGTCCGGACTGACATCCATCAGGGGAGATGCACCGCCTGTAGAACATGACAGCCGAAGATCGCATCTGCTGAAGCAAAGGAATCCACACGATAGTGTCTGATGAACGGAGATATCGTGGTCCACATGGCAGCCCAGCAGACCTCTTCAAGGGACGCCTGAGTTGCCCAAGCCACTGAGGTGGCCGCACTCTGAGTTGAGAGTGCCATGATGTGGCGGGGCACCTACAGGTTCAGTTGTTGATAGGCTGTTGCAATGGTTGCCCTGATCCAGCAACCCAGGGTAGAACCCCTGACACGGGTGCCAATAGACTCCAGCTGAAAGGAAATGACTAGCACCTCTGTTTTCCGTAGAAAGGCAGTTCTGGAAATATAAATCCGCAAGACCCGTCGGACATCGAGGGTGTGCCAAGAGCATTCGAGACTATGGACAGGGCGAGGGCAGAAATCCGGGAGCACTAACTCCTGGGCCCTGTGGAAAGGGGAGTTCACTTTAGGAAGAAAGGCGGGGTCAAGGTGGAGGACGACCCTGTCCCTATGGAAAACGCACGGGTCTTGGTGAATAGAGAGCGCAGTCAATTCTGAAATGCGATGAGCTGAGGTGATCACCAGGAGGAAGGAGACCTTGAATGACAGGAAACGCAACGACACCTGACGAAGAGGCTTGAATGGGGACGCCGTTATTGCAGTAAGTACTTTGTTGAGATTCCAGGTAGGAAACCAATGGATGACAGGTGGGCACAGATTGGTGGCACCGCGCAAGAAGTTGTGGATAAACGGATGTCTGGAGAGGGAAACAGTCATACCGCAAGACAAGATGGAGTCAAGTGCTGCCATTTGGCGGTGGAGAGTATTCGGGGCGAGGCCTACTTCAAAGCCGTCCTGGAGGAAGGATAAAACCTGAGTGACAGAAGCGGTGAACGGTTCAACACCAGCACATGTGCACCAGGAATGGAAGGAAGCCCAAACGGCCCCATATATGCACTTCGTAGAGGCCCTGCGAGAGGCCTGGATGGTAGAAATAACGCAGTCTGGGATATTGGCTGCCGTTAACAGGAGCCGCTCAGCCGTCAGCCAGTTAGACGGAGCCACGTGGGATCTGGATGGCGAAGAGCCCCCTGTGTGAGGACTAGTCTGGAGGCTGGGATGCACCAATGATTGGTGACCGATAGGGACTTCAAGTCCGCTAGCCACAGCTGTCTTGGCCAGAGAGGTGCCAGGAGGATGAGCTCCATCTTCTTCTCTAACAGTTTCCATATGACTCTGGGAAAGAGAGGGAGAGGGGGGAAAGCTTACAGGAGGCCGGGAGGCCAGGAGGTGCGAAGGGCATTTGTGGCTTCCGCTTGAGGGTCTGAATAATGGGAAAAGTATCAAGAAAGCCTGTGGTTGGAAGATGAGGGGGTTCCAAACCTGTCCGTAATTTCCTGGAATAGTGAGGTTATGCTCCATTACCCCTGATCTATCTGGTGGCGGCTGAGAGCGTCCGCCTGGGTGTTTGTTGTGCCTGAGATGTGGTCTACTTTGATGGAGCTGAGATGGTCTTCGACCCATTGACCCAATCGAAGAGCCTCCGCCAGAAGAAGCCACGAGCGGGTACCGCCCACCCGGAAAGACTGGCATCAGTTGTAAGAGACGAGACGGTTCCCTGAAGCAGCTTCCCTGAGAGATGGCGGTCGACATCCACCACTGCAAAGACGATGATACCTGGTCCGGAAACCACAGGCGGACCAAAGAAGTGGCTTGACCGATGTGGAAGAAGGAACCACTGGAGCTCCCTGCTGTGTAAGCGAGACCAAGGGACAATGCCAAATGTAGACACCATATTGCCCAAGAGGTGAGAAAGTTTGAGAACAGAAACCAAGCCCTGAGACCTACACTGGAGAGCCAGAAGCCTAAGGTTGTGTTGGCATTCGGGGGAAAGGGAGACTATGGATGACATGGTATCGATAGTAGCACCCAAATGAAGGACGCGGATATCCGGGGATAGGATACTCTTGGCCAGATTAATCGAGAATCCGTGACTCTGGAAAAGAGATAGGACGGTAGAGAGATCCCTACTGGCCTCCTGGAGGGAGGAAGAAACAACTAAAATATCATCTAAATAAAACTGGAGACAGATGGAGATGGAGCGAATGTTACCCAAGGAGGCCATAACCTTGGTAAGTACTCTGGGGGCCGAGGAGAGCCCAAAGGGTAGAGCCCTATACTGGTAATGGCCCAGGTAATGAAACTTAAGGTATTGACGATGGGCCTGGGCCACAGGGATGTGGAGATAAGCCTCCATTAAATCAATAGAGGAAAGAAAATTCCCTGGCCGGACACTCTCCAGAATGGAAAAAAGGGTGTGCATCTTGAACCAGCGGTAGGTTATATACTGGTTCAAGGCCTTTAGATCTAAGATAGCCCTCCATCCCCCCGAGGACTTCTGAACAATAAACAAGCGGGAATAAAACCTGAGACCCTGTTGACCGGTGGGAACCCTCTGAATGGCCCTAATAGACAAAAAATGAGAAATGGCCGAAGAGACTAGATCCCGTTTGGTTCTGTCCTGGGATACTGGACAAGAGAGGAAAACGTTTGGGGGCGGAATGAAATTCAATGAAGAGACCCGATTTGATAGTGGAGAGAACCCAGGCATAAGAAGTAGAAGCCTCCCATTGGTAGGAAAAAAGGAACAAATGCCCCCAATGGAAGGTTCCAATGGAAGATTATCTGGATCATCTGGGAAAGCGTCCCCTCCCACCTCGGAAAGGGCGTTTGGGGAGGAATTTGCCCGCTGATCTAACCTGAGACTCTGATTGGAGGGGCCTTGAGGAAGAGGACCGCTGATATCGGGATTGATAGGGACCATTGTCTGAGGAACAAAAGGACTGGATCTGAGGATATGCTGAGTAGCAGGAATCAGGCCGTTGAGATGCCGAGGGAAGGATCTTGCACCTGTCCTGTGTCTCTACCAGAAGAGGTTCCAGGGAAGGACCAAATAGATTTCCAGGGAAGAATGGTGCTGATGCCAGTTGCCACTTACTCCTCATGTCGACATTCCAGTTACGGAGCCAGAGGAGATGACAGGAAGTAACAGAGGACCCCAGAGGCTTAGCAGCAAATCTGGTGGCATTGAGGGTCACGTCGGCCGAGTACTCCAAGGCAGCTGAGATTTTATTGAGGTCCTGGTAGGACCTGGTGTCTGAAGGAGGGAGGCACTCCTGGAGTTGCCGGAGCCAAAGAAGGGCCACCCTGTTGAAAAATGAGGCTGAAGTTGAGGCCTTGATGGACCAGGCCGCCGCCTGATGCCCCTTAAGGAAGGTCCTCTCAGCTCATCTGTCCTCAGGGCACAAAGCGTCCTGGGTCGGTCCAGTGGGATGTGGCATGTTTGAAAGAGACACAATGGGCGGGTCAACCGAAGGAGGGAGAAGCAGATCGGACAGACCAGGAGCTGAATTATAAAGCCATTTGTCCAGTCCATTCGGGCTGGGCTCAGCCCCAGGAAAAGCCCATTGACGATGAACGACGTCCAAAAATAACTTTGATGCTACGATGGTTTCCAGGGCAATAGTGGGTTCAGCGAACATGGCTGAAGCTGGATTCTGAGCCAAGGCAGTAGTCGAAGTAGACGGAACCTGGCCCAAGCAAGTGGTAGAAATGACCTTGTGAAGCAAGAAGCGGAAAACTTGCAGTCGGAAAAGGCCTATAAAGGGGGGCTGGTCAGGGACCAATCCTTCATCTTCGGAGAGAGCGGACTCATGGATGTCCTCCGCCTCCGAAATGGACGCTTGGTCGGCCAAATCTAGTGAGGCCTGCAGCTCGTGATCAGACATAAGTGTCCTCCCCATGCTGGGGTGGTGGTGATGGAGGAGGAGGAGCCAGAGATTCAGGGCGAAAAAGGTCTTGTTGCATATACTGGGCCAGGCCCTGCCTGATGGCCCTGGCAATGACAATTTCAAAGGACTCTGGAGCCTGAGGGATGCCACTCTGAGATTGAGGGAAAGGCATTTGAGAGGCCGAAGGAGCTTCCTGAGGGACTTCAGCAGGAGGAAATGCCTGAAAGAGGGATTCGGTCCCAGGCGGAGGAGCGGGCCCTTCCGAAGAGCGGCAATCAGGGGATAATTCCCTGACAAGATGACTATCACCTAATGGGGCTGGGGATTGAGTCCCCAAAGGAGCCCTGGAATGATGACCACCCCCATCAGTCTCAACCTGGGCCTGGGCCTTGTAAAAGGCCTTTTCTAGAGCCTTATGACGGCATTGATCCTGCTTAGAGGAGGCAGATAGAGAGGCCGGAGGGGCGATCTTCTTATTTCTGGCCTTCTTTGCCATGGGGGGAGGGGCCGAGGTACCCTCCATCAGATCGCTAAGGTGGCACCGCCACCCCACATTGCTGGAACAGGCCTTGCATTTGGGCCACATGGCATCCGCCATTTTGAAAGGACCCTGGAGCTCTAAAATGGCCTCCGCACTCTCCAACGATGAAGAAAAAACTCATTGTGAGGCATCCACTGTCACTAGGGCTCCGAAATACCGCTCCAGAATATTGCTAGCCATCCGGCTATTAACACGATCACGAGCCGGCAAGATGGACTCGAGTCGGTATGAGCTGCTAGGCTAAGGCCAATACAATGCAGCTGCTGCTCCTTCCAACGGCACAGGGAGCTCAGAAATGGCCGAAAAGCCAATAAATGGCTATCTGTCAGCCGACAGAAGAAAAGCTGAAATTCAGCTGTCCAGAAGGCAGGTGCCAGTAGCAAAGGAAATTCACAGAGAGAAACTCAGTAGCAAGGAAACTACAGTCAGACTGGAAAGACACGTCCGTCCGGTACAGACCAAGTCGAAACACTGGGCCAAGAGGGCGGAGTTATTCTAATTAGCAGACTCGGTCCTGTGCAACATGGAGGAGTCTTACCCCAGTCTGACTGTCGTTTCCCTCCTTTTGGAGAAGAGAAAAGTATGACAGATCAATACTCAAGACCTGTACTAAGAATGAGTACCCTCACCTTCCTAACTACTTCCTTGAATTAATCCATGGAGCAGACACACAAGGGGAAGAAAAATTCTCAGGATGGGTGTTTACAATGACATTTTCAAATACTGTAGATACAAGAGGGGTCCTTGTTGCTCTCTGAACTTGGTTGTTTCCCTGCAGACATTTCATTACCCAAATTAGGTAACATTATCATTACCAAAAACTAGATTACACTGGTGGTTTTGTTTCGTGATGAAACGCCTGCAAGAAAATAACCTCAGAGAGCATCAAGAGCCTCATTTAAACCCTGAGCTACAAGTATTCTCCTTTACAGATGCAAAAGTATAGTCCCAAAACCAGTGGTGGGATTCAAATAATTAACAACCAGTTCTCTGCCCTAATGACAGGTGGGTGGGTGTGGCCATGGTGGGTGTGGCCAGGGGGTGTGACGGGCAGCACTTGGCCTCCTGCATCCCACTGGGAGCAAAAAAGGGTCACAGGGGTGCACTGTGTCCCCCGCACCCCGTTTTGGGCCTAGTAGGCTTCCCTGCAGTCCCCTGGGAGCAAAAACGAGCCACAGGAGTGCTGTGCCGCACCTCCCCATGCCCTGTTTTGGGCCTAGGAAGCCCTCCTGCAGCCTCCTGGGAGAAAAATGGGCCACGGGGGGACACACCATACCCCCACACACACACACACTTTTAGGTCTAGTAGGCCTCCCTTCACTTACCTGGGAGCCAAAACGGGGCACGTGTGGACTTCTGGAGGGGCAGGGAGGGGAGGGACCAGCCAACAATTTAACAACCGGTTCAGCCAAAGTGGTGCGAACCAGTTGAATCCCACCACTGCCCCAAACCTGATATTAGACTTAAGTAACCTCCACAGATTCCTTCAGAGTTCTTTTAATCACCAACTCCCATATGAAGACTCCTTGAACAGTGGTAGTCCTTCCTCTCCACACAGTTTCTCCTTGGCACAGGAGAAAGGCAATCCATCTCTGCAATTCAATCATTTATGAAACATCTTTTGTTTCTGTTTTTCACAATAAACCTTGGCAGTACTTTTCATAAAGTGGCCTCTGTAGAGAAATTAGCTAAAAGGTAGTCATTTTGTTTTCCTTTAAGAAGTTGATCTTGTTTTTCAGTCCTTCCATTGCCTCACCTTCTCTGCATGCTCTCTATCTTTATTGCAGTTGCCATCTATGCTGCGAGACTATTATTCCTCTGAGACATTCTCCAGTTTTCAGACTTTACCAGAAGGTCTTTGATAGTTACCTTATGTATGACTACAGTCTGGTTTTTTTTCTTAAATAGATTTATTTAATAACAGTTATTAGTTTTTGGATATCATTGAGTTGGTTTTATAGATGTGAAATGCTATAGTGTTCTCATGGAAACTTTATAATTCAGAAAGTGTTATGTCTTACTGTGGAGGCTTGCTATGTTATTGTATAAGCAACCATGAGCCTGATTGGAGTTGGCAGCATACTAATTTAATAGGTAAATAATTAAAAGATTATCAGCAAATAATAAGTGGGAGGGAAACTGGAATTGGCTTTCTTTGCATGGACCCATCTTTTTTTCTTATCTTATTCTGCCATGCAACAATCCTCTAAGAGAAGGGTGAAGTATTCACATTCATCAGACAGAGAAATTACACTTCCCCAATACTCGTCCAGATGGAATTTCTTTTGAATTAAAATCTGTATTTCAAAACCCAAACCACTTCTTGTTGCACATATAAGCTAAAGAAACAGTCTCAGCCACAATCTCTACAAGGATGCCATTAACAGGTCATTCTTATACCTAAAATGATGTTTCAAGAGTTTTCCCATCACACTAAGCCAGAATGAAGCTTCTTTGCTCTTAGACTTGATATTAAACCCTTGCAAGTTACATGGATGAGTCGGCGTTGCCAGACAGGTAAATTCCCATGTGAAAATGTAGGACCAATTTAATTTTTACTATATGTGATATTTGGATTCAGAAAAAAAAGGAGTAAGAAGAAACCATCACAATTTTATGATGGTTCCACATTTGCCTCCCAGACATTATTATATAATCTGTTTATTCCATCCCATTTATATGAATAAAAGTATCCAGGTTCCATACAGTTTTTTTAAAAAACCAAGTTTTAGCCTTTTAAAACTGTAGGATAAAGACAGCATCTGATGCTAGACGCTAAGCAAAGACTTTTATCGGAAACACAATAAAGCTATATCAAGGATCTGGTGCTGATAGGAGTGCACATTTTTTAAAACGTTGCTGGAAATAGCCCCAATGTTGTTAGCCAGGAAAGATTGCCTTACAGTGAATGAGAAGGCTCCCACAGGGTCAACATGGATCAAGGACTTAATGAAAATATGTCACTATGGAGGACAGCAAACTATCTATGACAGGATAAAAATTACCAAAAAGTTGAAGCAATCTGAAGATCTTTTCCAAATTACCTTGGGAATGACATATTGTCCATATATTTGGTCTAAGCCAGATGCACAAACATAAATTTAAAAAAGTCAAGATGCAGCAAGAGATACAACCTGGCAACTATAACAATCTCACTCATCATACTTTAACATCAAAGCAATTAAGTAATAGACAAAAGTACATGCACATTAAATTGACCAAAAAAAAAGAAGTCAAGATATGCAAGTTAAAACTTGTTAATTCTAAAAACTAATCAGGAATTTTGAAAAAAAAACCACATCTGGAAATCTATTCAATAAACTATTACTTGGAATTAATATATAAAACTGCAATGAAAGGCAGTTTAACTTTCATCATTTAAAATTTTCCATTCATTTCTCAGAGATCACAACAGGTTTGTATAGAGAAAGGATAAGGCAATAAGGTGGCCAGTACAACTTTTAGAGACAGGGTATAAACAGGCATTTTATAGATTTACGGCTGAGGAAGATTGGTACAGATGGATGGGGAGCAGGAAAAAACTGTAAGAACTGTGATCTGTTCAAATTTTTAATAGCAATGTTTGTTAATTTATAGTCACTGATATTGATTGATTGATTGATTGATTGAAAGAGAAAATCCTATAATCAACACTGGCATGTTTTTCTTTTTAAAAGAGAGTAAGGGACAGCAACTTTGTGGAATTTCAATTCAGAGGGAGGGAGGGAGGGTGGGAGGGAAGGAAGGAAGGAAGGAAGAATTGATTCATGGAATGCTTGAATGGAATCAATTATAAATGCATAAAAGAAATTAAAGCTCACAGGGTTACACAAAATATTTTTTTAAAAGGTTAGATATCAGAAGAAAAAAGTCCAAACATTCTGTCTGGACTTCCAAGGAAGAAATCAGAATGAATACCTGGAATGAAAAGCTGATAGTTTGCAATTCCACTTTGGATAAGGAGAGAATTTGGATTTCCCAAAAGTGCTCCGGACAACTGTTCCTCATAAGGAGACTGCAAAATGTTCTCTGGGAAACAAGGAAACATCCTCATAACCCGAATTGCAGTTCAAGGTTCATATACTTCTTTTATTAATCACTTCTGGAAATTGTTGTTAATTGCTTTTTAGATATAATGGTACATTTTCTAAATACTAGATGAATTTCCTTCCATTTTTAGTGAAAACAGTTCTATGCAAGTTAAAGGATTTTTTTTCTTTTTGGAGAATAAACGGCAAAAGGATGATAAAGCATTGATTTCGGAAAATTATAAATGGACTAAAGATCAGGACGGCTTTGAATATTTAAAATATACGATTAGATGGTATGTTGAAGGTTGGACACTGCCTGTACTCTTTGACATAGAACTGTAATGAGCCTATCCATTTACACTCATATGTTGTGATGGTCAAATGTCATGTGATCAACCTGATTTTACAACTATTTTTCAGTAGTTGTTAAGCAACCTCAAGCCATATAACTAATACGGCAGGCATTAAATGAATATGGATTTATTAAGCAAATTCATTGTTTGCTATGATGCAATTTTGCCCAAAACCAAAATTAACTTCCAGTTTTCAGGAAAATTGCCATAAAATGCAATCATGTGACCATGAGATGCTACAAAAGACCATAAATGCAGTGTTTCCTAATGCCTAAAGTAATAAATCTGGCCACATGAACACAGGGGAGGAGGGCAACCAATGGAACTTGCCAAATTATAATTCCCTTTTTCCAAGTAGATTGTAATTTCAAATGGTCACTAAGCGACCTGTCTTAAATTGAGGCTTATCTGTAGACTAACCAAAATGAATTAAAAATAAAGTTAAAGGAGAGCAGCACTTAAATTTATTAACACAGAATGGAGCAAAATATTTTAATATTGGACATAATATTGGATATAGAAATAAAATCAGCTGATGTTTTACCAAACCAAAGATTGACCTGAATATATATTTTTTATATTGGACTTACAAAAGAAATCTGTTAAAGTTGTGAAAAATTTTGTGAGAATGGACAAAGAAAAACATGAGAAGAAATTAAGTTGCAAGACTTTGTCAAAAGTAAAAAATAGTTTATTTGATCAAGGTTAAAATAGATATGTTATCTCTGGTAATCCTTAATGAAATTTTGCTGGCCAAAACTGAACATTGAGGCTTTAAAGATCTGTCAATACAGTAAAAAAAGAGACAAAATATGAGGGGGGGGGAGGGGGGAATCATCTGTGATATTTTGAGAGAAGGTGCTAAGTTATTAAAATTGCTTACACTTGTAGTTATCATATTCTTTCTTTTCTGTACTTTCTTTTATTTTTATTCTTGTTATGTTTTAGTTTGTATTATTTCTTATCTTTTTAACTGTAATGCTTGAAAAAATTACTATAAAAACATAGTATTCTCTGCATAATAATTAGCAAGAAAATAAACTTTGAAATAAACGAAATTTATTTCCAGAAAATGTTATTTAAAGATTGACTAGATGAAAATTCTGATTCTATCACTCCATCCTTATAAAGCAGCTGACTATAAGAAGCAATTTAAATTTCTCAGAGCCTCAGATAGCTCGATGGGCTAGATAGCCTGTTATTAACACCCAGCTGTCTGCAATTATGCGAGTTCGCGGCTCAAGGTTGACTCAGCCTTCCATCCTTTCTAAGGTAGGTAAACTGAGGACCCAGTTTGTGGGGGCAATAAGCTGATTTTGTATAAATATACAAAAGTATGAAGGCTATTGCTTAACGCACTGTAAGCCGCCCTGAGTCTCCGGAGAAGGGCGGCATATAAATCTAATTTAAAAAAAAAAATCAGCATGGAACTGAAGCCAGCATTCCAAAATATTGCTATAGATTTATTAAAGAAATTTAAGCACAGCTAAATCTTAAAAATAGAGGAATTTGAAAATACAGAGTCAGCAGCTTTTTGCAAAAATTGCAAACTACAAGGAAGTCTTTTGCAAAATCAGTTCAATACTCATACACTATTTTTGTTTATTTCTCTACTTGCAGTGTTATCTGCCTGAACCAGTATGTACTATTCTGCTCTGAGAAACTCTAGGCTCTTGTGAGGCATCAGACAAGTGGAGAATAAATACTGACCTTATCTTTAAAAAGAGCGGGGTGGGGGGAGAGATCTAGGGAATTACATACTAACTATCTGACATTGATATTTCAGTTTTTAGACCAGATCATAAAAAAATAGATCTGAAGTATGTATAGATAATATGGTAAGTCCAATGTGGTAATTATCAAAAGTCAATGTACATTTAAGGTCAAGTCTTGAAAAATTCATGTTATTTCCTAGGTAACGTTGTTCATAGAACCAGTTTTGAGTTCTAATCTTACTTAGGCATAAAGCTATCTAGACCCCTCTCTGCCCTAGGAAGAAGAAGGAGGAGAAGCAAACCACTTCTGAAAAAATGAGGGGGTAGGAGAGAGAGAGAGAGAGAGAGAGAGAGAGAGAGAGAGAGAGAGAGAGAGAGCAGAGAGATGTACGTGTGTGTGTGCAAATATGGTGGCATGATAATTAAGTGCATGTATAGCTATCTAAAAAAAATGTTAAAATGTTTTTCATTAAAAGAGACAATGTGAGATATCAGATGCTGCAACCTTCACTCCTTGCCCCATATTCTTCAACTTCGTAAATTAACTATTTTGATGAAGAAATGGAAGAAACGTTTATCAAATTTGCAGATGACACGAAATTATGTGAAATAACTCATTACCTAGAAATAAAATTTAAAATTTACTGGATAGGATAGGCTAGCTAGTCTGTTGGTAACAGAATAAAATTAAACAGAAATCAAATACACAGATACAAGATGACGGATATCTCCTTTGATAAATATGAGGAAGTACTGCAATATAAATAAAGTTGCAAAAAAATGCAATTTCCTAATTTCCAAATCACAATAAGCAAGCTCCATTTTACTCTGTATTGGACAAGTATAAGCTACAATGCAGTATTCTGGACTCAACATTTCAAGCAATAGGTTGCAATAGGTTCAGAGCAGGGCAATGAAAATAATTGAGGATTAGAAATTAAATTCTATGAAGAGCAACTGAAAAAATGAGAAATAGTTACCTTGGAAAAAGAAGACAGAAGACACAGTAATCTTGAAATACAAGACAAGATGTTCCTAGAAAAAGATGGGGAGTTCCATTTTTCTAGAATGTAGGACACACAGAGTAGTATCTCTGTTATAGGATGGCAGATTCCAATTGAATGGAGGGATGGAGCCAAACTTTGACAATAAGAACAATACAGTACAGATAATCCTTGACCACAACCACATTTGGGATAAGAATTTCCAGCTAAGGAAGGCAGTTATTAAATGAGTTATGCTCGAAGTTGTGCCACAGGATTTTTTGCCAGTTATTAAGCCAATTATTGCAGTTATGTTAAGTGAAGCAGAAGGACATTAACATAATCTGGCTTTGCCCACTGCCTGCTTTTCAGAAGCCGAATGGGAAGGATGCAAATGGCAAACACACAACCCCAGGATCGTGCAACCATCATAAATACATGCTGGTTGCCAAGAATTCAAATTTTGATTATGTGACTGTGTTGGATGTTAAGCACGAGGACCAAGTTATAAGTTACTTTTTTCAAAGTTGCCACTGTAACTTTGAATGGTCACTAAGGGAATGGTTGTAAATCAAGGACTACCTGAAATGAATCCAATCACTTAAAACAGATGGTTGACTCTCTCTCTCTTAATGGATGTGTTTAAGTAGAGGCAAGATATCCTTCTGTCAGGGATGTCTTAAATTGGATCCCTGGAGGATGTTAACCTAAATGGTTCCTTTCAATGATTCTGTACAAGCTTAAACCTATAATCAAAATTATAGTATATATCCGTGATGGCGAACCTATGGCACGCATGCCAGAGGTGGCACGCGGAGATTTCTCTGTGGGCACACACACCGCCGCTCCAGTTCATGCACGCTGGCCAGCTGGTCAGGTTTGCGGCACTCTGGCTTTCGGTTTGGGCACTCTGTGCCAAAAAGGTTCACCATCCCTGGTATATATACTCTGAGAACTGTGCATTTTGTGGGATGTTTTAGTCCTATAAAATGCTGGACCAATAATGAAATAGTTCAAAAAAACACCACCAAGGACAAAGTACACACATTGCTAATCATTAGCCTTGTACTGGTCCAGTGAAATTAATTGAGAGGTATGTAAAACTAGAGCCAGTGGAGTTTTCAACAGCAAGGAATGACAATCATATCACTGTAGTGAATAAAGTTTTCTAGTATGCTTGTTTCAAGAATAAAACTAAAATTAGTACCTTTTATTTAAGTTGCAATTCCTAGCATAATGTTATGCAATAGAAACACCACCAAATTTAGTATGACTCACTTCTATATGTTCCATGCTAATTGTTCACCTTTGTAAATACCAATTAACATTCATACAGTACTCATAACAGCTCCCCTCCAAGGCTTTAACACAACGCACCAGGCCATTAGTGATTAAATTTGTCATTAAAATCACACACTCCATATCAAGGTCTTATAACCCTGCAAATGTCTAGGTGACAAAAGTTAGACAGATCTTATTATCAAATGCACAAAGTTAGTAATATGCTACTATTTAGCCCGTAATTTATTTATTAATTTTTAATAAAAATTTTGGATAACCTTGGAAAGAGAAAAGCGTTCAAAAATTTTGAATGCATTATATAAAAATAGCCAAGATAAAATCTTGATAATACAAGATTTGATATACACACACACACCACTTTTATTATCTGACAACACTAAATAAAATCAAATGCACAATTTATATACGTACTATATGCAAGTCCAATCACAGACTGAACTAGCAGGTCACAGATTAGAGCAGCGGTTCTCAACCTGGGGGTAGCGACCCCTTTGGGGGTTGAACGGCCATTTCACAGGGGTCGCCAAAGCCTTCTCTGCCCCCCCACACGCCTTCACTCACCCTCACCCTCTGCCTCTGTTGAATCGCGGATCGCTGCTTACCCCGCCCACTCCCAATCTATTGCTGCCTCCTGAGTCCCAGTTGATGGCTAGAGGGAAAAAACTGTTTAAATTCTTGCCGCGGGGCTTCAAAGGGCTGTCCTACAACTGATCAGTGTTAAAAGAAAACAAATGAGTAGACCGGTGGCTTCAAAAATAGAAAAAAACAGCCCCTTTCAGCTTCAGCACAAGTTAATTACCACTAGTTGATTAGCTCCGGGTCCCGACTCCCAACTGATTTGCTCTCAGTTGTTTTGCTCAGGGGTCTTTTGCTAGCTGCAAAGAGTGCTTGCTGGAGCAGATTTTTTTTCCCTAGCTGAAAAAGCGAAATTGAAAGTAAAGCAGGGTCTTCGCTGCAACCTGACAAAATGAGGCAGAGAGAGATTTCTTTTTCTTTTTCCACACCAAAAAAGGTAGGTGCAAAACTGCAAACAATGGGAAATTTAGGGCAAAAGAGGAGGTTCAAGATTTTAAAACACAAAAGAAAAAAAAGCTCTATTTAACTAGGGAATTGTAATAATTGAGATACTATTAATTGTATATTGTGTTGAAAGCAGAAATGGTTAAGTTGTGATTGGAGGAATATATGGGGGAAATTATTTGGTTTATTATTATTGGCAAATATAATTAATTGATTTGTAAGAAATTGGATTGCATGGAAATAATTGGAATATTCATGTTCATATTGATTAATATACAAAAAAGATAGTTATATAACTAATTGATTTATATTAAAATGTTGAATTTGTATTAAACAACTGTATTACATAATTACATAATTAACCAATGTGAGGATGGATATAAAAATAGATGACAATGCAAAGGGGTATAATATAGAAGGGAAAAATTGAATTTGATTAAGATTAGAGATGAGGATGAAGGGTAATATTGGTTTTTTTAAATAAATAGATGAATAAATATGGCAAAAAGGAAATATAGAAATTGTAAATTTGATTGAAATGACTAAACACTGTTTAAATTTGTGAGTCGGCCAAATATCTGTTCAAAGAAAATATATTGTATGTTTGTATGCGTGTTTCTAAATATTGCTATTTATTCATATTTGTTCTCTTTTATTCTTTAAAGTTTAACAATTCATTCTTTATCTTAATATCTTAATATTTGTTTGGGTTGGCTTTCTTCCCTTTCATCTTTTTTATTGTACAGCAGTCTTTCTCCTCAAACTTACCATCTCTCTCTTTTCTTTCCTTCTTACTTTCTCTTCCCCCCCCCTTCTTCTCCTCCCTACTTCCTCTTCCTTTCTCCTTCTCCTCAAGCACTGCCAAAATTCTGTCAGCTGAGAAATCTCCTGCCTTTTATAATGCATCAGAATGGTTT
The DNA here is from genome assembly GCA_030761175.1 of Masticophis lateralis. Classification (NCBI taxonomy): domain Eukaryota; kingdom Metazoa; phylum Chordata; class Lepidosauria; order Squamata; family Colubridae; genus Masticophis; species Masticophis lateralis. Next base: position 130,660,961 of record JAUDYJ010000003.1, read on the forward strand.
GTTGGGGCAGGGATGTCACTATGAATTGTGAACCTCAACAGCGGGGCGTAGATAAAATGCTGCTCAGGAGCTTCTTCTGACTGCAAGTTTCTGACTGTGGCATAATGATAAGAAGCTGCCTATCATTGGCAGAAGTCTATGGAAGTCACTATAGTGCATTTTAAGCTGCCTTGTAGAACAGGGATCCCCAATCTGTGGACCACCAAGCTGGGAGAATAGCTGGACAGTATTTATGTGTGTGTGTGTGCATGCACATACACCACACTTCCGGTAGCATCATGGCAAGCATTGCGTGCATATTTGCAGCTGTTTGCATCATACTTGTGCTTGCAGCCCCATTTGTGCATCTGCATGTCTGCATAAAGGTGCCTGTCCCGCCCCACCTCATCTGGGCTACCAACTCAGAAAGGTTGGGAAACATTCTCCTTAACAATAATACATCACTAAGTGAAAAAGCACATTGGATAAAGCACCATGTCACCATGGTGAAGAGAAGCAGTTGTGAAATGAATGACACGGTTGTTCAGAATGCTACAATGGGCATAAATGATGACCAGTCATAAGTGCGAAGACCGGTCAAAAGTGCAAGGACCTGTCAGAAATCACTTTTTTCAGCCCTCTGGGTAGTCCTTTTATGCACATGGACTACTCAGAGGGCTGAAAAAGTTATTTTTGATTGGTCCTTGCACCTTTGACCAGTCCTCAAACTTAAGATTGTCCTCACATTTTATGTTTTTGCCCTATCTTATCACCATGGGGAAGAGAAGTAGTTGTGAAATGAGTGACATGGTTGTTAAGAATGCTGCACCTGCATAAATGTGAGGATGGTCATAAGTGTGAGGACCAGTCAAAAGTGCGAGGACCTGTCCGAAATGACTTTTTTCAGCCCTCTGGGTAGTCCCTATACACATAGCCATGGCCACCCGGTCATATGACCCCCAAGCCACGCCCACAAAATAAGCCACCCTACAGAACCAGTAGTAAAAATTACAGTTATGAGGTAGCAATGAAAATAATTTTATGGTTGGGGGTCACCACAACATGAGGAACTGTATTAAAGGGTCGCGGCATCAGACCCAATATTGAAATAAGAAGATTCTTCACAGTTAGAACAATTAAGTGGAACGCTGACCTTCAGAAGTTGAAGGGTAGGGAAATTGGCCAGCTATTTGTCTGAAATAGTATAGGAGCTCTTGCTTAAGAAGGGGTTGGACTAGAAACGCCAAGATCCCTTCCAACACTGTCATTTCGTAACTAAGTTTGGATCCAGCCTAAGGTTTTTCTCAGAATTCACCCTTTAATTCTAAAACAGCCTTGACAAAATTAGCTGGAAAATTCTAGAACAGACCTTACCTGGAAGTTAATTATCTAACCAGTGAATTCTACAGTGATTCAGACAGTAATACAGTAATACAGACAGAATAATAAGAATGTTATGTTAAAAAACAGAAGATGACAAAAAAAATCAAATAATGATATTCCATTAGTTCAAATGAAGGAAGTGTCTGAGTAATGTTAGGAACAAAGTGCAACTTTGGTTCAGTTGAATTACAGTTCTGAAACTATTAAAAAAAAAGCTATGAAATTCAAATGCAGACAATCCAATTAGATGAATTCTTCAACTGGATACTGCAAGATCTCTTCTGACTTTACATAATAACTATGCTGGCTTCAGTTATATCAGTGTGTACATCATTATATGTTCAAAAGGTAAAGTACACGATTGTGTTTCTAAATGGGCAGGAGACTTATCAAGGGATGTATACTTTCACTTCCATGAATTTTAGAACATGTGGCTATTTGTATAATGCCACCAGCTACTAAAGAAAATGAAAAAAGAAAAAGAAACATTGTTTATTCTACTATACATTTTCTTCACTAAGAATTAAAATGATTTTGTGTCTGCCTTTCATTTACTGGTATAATAACAACAGCAAGCATAGTTGTTGTCAAAATGTGCCTTTGTCTCAGTAGAACAAAACAGAAAGAAGATACAGTACAGTAGTTTCATTTTGACAACGACAGAAACAGAAAAAGTCACGGATGGAAAAGTGCTCAACAAGTGAATGTGTCCTCACAGCTGTTTTTCCTTCTTTAATTTTTACTTTAAAAAAAAAAACAGTTGTATTATTTATTTTAAAGTTGTTGGCTGCCCAAAATCATATAAGTGACATGGATGACCATATAAAGTGAATCAATAAATAAATATCTCTAAGAGATATTTTATTGGTTGGCAAGAAAAGACATGAAAACAAATGACTGAAATGCATGCGAGGCTCAAGGAACTCTGTTCCAATCTCATTAGAAATTTTGATTTTTGATTTCGACAAGACTTCTGTGATCACCATCATCCTCTTTTCTCAAAAACATTCTACACCTGTATCTCCACAGTCACACTCATAGCAATAGCAATAGCACTTAGATACCGCTTCATAATGCTTTACAGCCTTCACTAAGGAGTTTACAGTCAGCATATTGCCCCCAACAATTTGGGTCCTCATTTTACCCACCTCAGAAGGATGGAAGGCTGAGTCAACCTTGAGCCTGGTGAGATCTGAGCTGCCATCTCGGCAATCGGCAGAAGTAGCATGCAGTACTGCACTCTCACCACTGCACCACCATGGCTGATAGCAAGCATCTCTTAACAGTATTTAATATCTACATCTACATCTGTTGTGGTCCGTCAGCAGCCTGTGGATCTGGCAGCAGAGTCAGATAGTGAGGAGGCTGGGGAGGAACATGGATCAGTCCTGGAGTCTGGGGAAGGCTCGGACGGGAGCTCTCCATTGGAGGCAGAGATGGGACCAGGGCCAAATGGGAGTTAGTGCTGACTCCAGAGCCTCCAGAGTCTGATGTCAGCAAGGCAGAGGAACAGGGGGAGCCTGTTCCCAGTGCACGCATGCACAGAGCTGCCAGAAGGCAAGAACAGTTAAGACAAAAGGGGCAACTCCGGAGTAAGGCTTAGAGATGCTTGGCCCCTCCTGTAAGACATAAAGGAGGAGCAAAGGCATGTAAGCCTTTGCAGGAAGCAACTTTGTTCTTGCTGGTCTGTTTAAATTCTGAAGCTCCATTTTGATTCTGTGCTCCATGTGGCCTTGCAAAGCTAACTGCCAATTAGTCTTTGGCAGCATGTCAAGAGAGATAAAGGTGGGTGCTTATCAGCCAATCTGTGGCAGACTTCTGTCGGACTCTTTACAAACTATTTGAGATTCATCACAGGCTGTGAATGAACAGTCATTGAAATAAAAAGAGGGTTTTGGGGACTAATTGTGTGCTTTTTACTGTCTCAGGAAGCCTAGGTCAGAACAGCTTCCTTAGATAGCATACAATAAACACACTTTGCGTTTGTTTATAGCTTGTGCCTGGGAAAAACAGAATTGAGGGAGACAGCCGGAGCACCTCAGGGTAACCTATCCCATCCTGTCTGATATTATTCCTTCATAAAATAGGGTTGCCAAAGCAAATAGTTGCTGTTGCAAGGACAGATTGAAAGATAAGGGAAGGCATATGACATACTGAGGTAATTTTTTAAAAAAATAACGGGGAAAATGCTTCAGTCTATTTTTCTCCAGGGTATCACTGTTATTAGGAAGACAGAAGAGACCTACTCAGGATGCCAGTTTTGAGGCGCAATCTTAGACACACTTAACCGAGAGTGATCTTCATTGAACATAATGAGATTTAATTTCAAGTAAATATGCGCAGGATTGCACATCAGGGCTTTCTCCTTCTTTAAAGATTATTAGATTTTCACCACAGGGGGAGAGAAAGCACTTTTGGGATTTCCCTCAGAGGTGTTGAAAAGCCCTTTATCTTCACAACAAGGCTTTAATGGAGTTCTGAAACCACAAAATACCAAATTGTTTTGTTCGGGGTTTGTTTCTCTCCTCCCCCCCGCCCCTTCAAAGGTACTCGCATGAGAGCAGGGAACAGGAAGCCAACCCGTCCCCGTTCCCGAATTGTGTCCTGGAGTTTGCCTTGGATGGATGGGGGGGAACCAAAAACAAATCAAAGCATTTACCCATGAAGTCGCGCTCCATTATCTCCCTGCATTTTCTCTATAAAGTTGTTCAGGGTAGACAACTCAAGTTCCTCAATAGGGAAACCAACCTCTCTTTTTGTAAATTCACAGCAATCCGCTATATACTACTATCAGTGGCCAATTTAATGATAAGGAAAATACTTTGGGATGGTGGATTGTTTTTTTTTAAAAAAAACTTTCTCAAAAAGTCCAGGAGAAAGATCTTTTAAAAAGTTGTCCTTGCCGCTCCCACGGCTGGAAAGTTTCTTCTCCCAGACTTCCCCACCTGACCCGCGTCCCTCTTTTCGTCCCTTTACCCGCCGCCCCGTTTGGTAAAGTGGGGTACCTCGATATCCACGGGGTCTCGGCTAAGCAAGCGATTCATACTTTCCTCCTTTTCTCTTTGCCGCACCAATTTTTTTTTTTTTAAATGTAAGCGTCCGAAAGGACACACCGAACAACGCCCGCGGAGACTGACAAGTAGCCACGTGATTTTTGGGGGGGTGTATGCGCATGCACGAGTGGCTTGATCTTCAAGCCTGCTGGAGTTGTTGCTATTTTGCCTTGGATTGGGGAAAGCCCGTTTTGCCAACGACGTGAGCCGAGTTGTAGATATGACCCAAGGCTAGTGTTTTGACTAGCCGGCTCATCGGGAATCTTTGGAATGCCAGGCGTAGATAAAAAGAGTAGCATCTTTGCCCTAGGGCCACGCGCAAAACCTGTAGGTTTCGCAGCGTAACCAGGTTTGGGCTCCCGGCTTTCTTCTTCGTTTGGGATCTAAAACAAAGGAACGATTCCTCTTTTAAGGCAATATCTGGGGACAAGGGAATGACAAACGGCTTTTCGTCCGTTATGATGATCAAATCCTATGTAGGATCGGTTGGAAACGGGTGGGGGGGGAGGAGGAAATAAGCAAATCGCATCAAATGGATTAGGCACGTTAAAAACGCCAGAAAGTGTAATAATCAAATATTCTGCAGACGTCATTTTTGAAAAGTATGGGGGGGGGGGAGGGAGGAAACGGTTTCGCAACCGAAGAGATTGCTAAATTGCGACAGCCGAGGGCGTGCACGTCGGAGATTAGCCAAAGGCAGAGTTGGGCTAGATCCAAAGCAATCAACGCGGAGCCTTCCCAGCGTGCTCAACTCTATTTAGGGAAGCCAGCTTTGCGTTTTGCTCTGTAATTACTGCGCCATGACGGCAGACAGTTCTTAACTGGGCAATGGGCAAAGGCTTTGCCTGTTGAATTTCTGCATGTCAAAAGGTTTTCTGCTTAGGGAGCAAAACAGAAATTCCCAAAGGAGGAAGGGAGGACTGCTTGAGGCTGATCCTCTGTCCAGAGAGGTGGTTAGCTAAGGCTCCCCAGGATGCCATGAAGCCCAGAGAAATTTGCAGCAAAGATGCCCACCTTGAGGAAAAGAAGCTCCATCTACCTGTTGTCAAATGTAACTTTTTTTTAAAAAAATGATTTATATGCCGCCCTTCTCCGGAGACTTAGGGCGGCTTACAATGCGTTAAGCAATAGCCTTCATAGTTTTGTATATTTATACCAAAGTCAGCTTATTTCCCCCACAAACTGGGCCCTCAATTTACCTACTTTAGAAAGGATGGAAGGCTGAGTCAACTTTGAGCCTGGTGAGATTCGAACTTACAGTAATTGCAGACAGCTGGAGTTAATCACAATGCATTAGTCTGCTGAGCTATCCAGGCTCTCTGTCTGAGAAAGGAGACAACCCATAGCAAATGGGCTAAAACTAGGTAAAGGTAGTTTCCTCCAATTCTAAGGAGAGGGGAAAATGTACACTCCATTTTTTTTTTATAGTGGAGGAAATCTCCAAGCTTTCCCAAAAGTTCAATGAGCAAAGGTAATCCCCATCTCTCAGCTTTTGCCAGAAGGCTTGGCTCCCAGAGACATTAAGCATATTATTTTCCCTCTTAAGCCCGCTGTCTTTCTACGTGCCACTCATCTGCCTCAGATTTTCCCCTGGTGATGCTAAGAGGAATGACCCACTTGCTCTGTACAACAGCAGAGCAGGAGAAGGTTAAACAAGGAAGATATGAGCAACCAGTATCACTCACTGACCGGGTTCACATAACAAACTGAGGCTAAAATGGGACTGCATTGTTCAAGGCTCTCACCTTTGGCTATAATCCTGGCTAGAAAAGCTTTTGGAAGACAGCCAAAATGAACCTGGTGGTTTATTGCTTTGGACATCTCCAGTGACATAAGTCACACAGCCACAATGTTTTACTGACCTGTGTTTAGGGTTTAGCATTTTGAGCAGACCTCTTGTTCAACTACTATACTGTTTAATATATTTTGCAAGGGCAGAAAATGGGATCACTCACTAAATGATCAGATTGGACGTGTGAATGCAGCCATTGAGCTCCCCCAGGAAGTTCTGAGGTTAACTCTCACCCTTCTGCCTCTGCATCTGTTGATTCTGGAGAAACTGCAAAGAAAGTGGGCAGGGGAGGAGACTAAAAATAGGAGAACTGATGTGGGCAGGGGAAGATATGTATGGAAAGATGGCAGGTGATTTCCTACCTGGACCTAGTAGTATTTCCATAGGTGGGTGAAGGAGGGTGGTGTTTTTAACTAGCCAAATCCATCTTTTAGAGAAGGATCCTCACATTTCTACTGTATCCCACCCCGTTCCAAAAAAAACACTATAGAGGCTCAACAGGGCCCACTGCCTTGAATGCAACATCTGTTTTAAAAAAGCAAGGCAAGCAGTAGCAAAACCTTCCAGGGAGCAAGTACATAGTAGAATCTGAATTTCTGCTCTGAAATATCTATTTCCTACTTCTCAATGCCAGGCCTCCTGCTTCTGGAGATTTTCTTTAACTTAACCTGTCTTCTCCAGTTAGAGCAGGTGTGCAGTTTGGGGGTCTTCTTGGATTCACAGCTCATGTTTAAAGCTGTGATGGGAAGGGGGGGGTCCTTTGTACCGGTTTGGTACACAGTACCAATTATACCCATTGTTGGACCAAGAGGTCTTCCTCTTAACCACTTATGCCTTAGTCACTCCTGCTATGGAATTGTCTGATGCACTCTTCATGGGGCCACTCTTGAGCATTTGGAAGCTGCAGCTGGTCCTGAATACAGCAGTGCAGGCAGGCAGGCTTTGGGATGGCCTGTTGTGTTGACATATCACTGTTGCCCCATGAGCTGCCCTCACTCCTGGTAGGTTTCCAGATCCAATTAAAGGTGCTGGCTACCATATAAAAAGCCCTCTATGGCACAGGATCAGACTATTTGTGGGACTGTCAGTCCTACCAGGTGTAATAGCGAGGACATGTTCTAGTTCTCCTCCATCAAACAATACCATATTGTTGGATCCTGAAGTTGTGCCTATTCTGTGGTGTGCTTACTGTGTAGAACCTCATTCCACCAATGATCCAGATGGCTCTGAACCTGTTAGTCTTTCATAAGGCCCTGAAAACCTGGCTTATCCTCCAAGATTTTGGGATAGACAGTTAAGAGAGCTCTGATGGTGATGTGGTTTTTGTTTTGGAAGTTGTTTTACCAGCGCATCATGGGTTTATATTATTATGATGCTGCTTGGAGTCACTTTTGTGAAGTGGGTTGCTTCATAAATAAACATAATAGATCAAGTTAAAACTGATGTCCCCTCTTTCCAGATCCAGGAGACCTTCTTCCTAATTTCATATGATAAATTAAAGAGGCAGCTAAGTCTCTTCATTCTCCAAGATTTAAGTGCTGGTCCTTTGTGACCAAGAGTGAGTCCATCCTGACTATTCACTAAGCCAGATGTGTCTATGGGTCCAAGTGTTTTTTCTTTCCCCTCTCTCTGCTACCCAGAGTGTTTCTGGACCAATCTAGAAGATCTCCATTAGGACTTTGGGTACTCACCTTCCTTGGTCAGCCAAAGCTTGGCAACTCCCCAGTCTCTTTTAACTCACAAACCTTCTCCAAATCAAAAATATTCAGGGCACATATTTACAAACACTTGTACATAGACATTAAAAAGTGGGTGGGTGAAAGCCATGGTTGATGTTTTCTCTTGCTGTATCTCAGTTATATTAGGCAGTTTTATTATATACAGAGGTGGATTATGTTGAATTACAGTTGCTGAGCCTGTCTTCTTGGTTAATTTAATGGCATTACAATTCTTACCCATTTTAAAAAGGTAGGGGTTTGGGAACAAATGAGTAGATTTAGTTTTAATGATTAAATAAATAGATAACTATTCCAGATATTTATCTGATATACAGGTGTCTTTTTAGGTGATGTTTAAATGAAGAAAGAGACAAACAGCTTCAGGTTCTTAATGCAAAATATGTTTCTGTTGCATATAAATGCCTAGCATTGTCCCCATGGCTTGGCAAGGGTTACTCCCACCTACCCAGCCAGACCCTCCCCTGGTCCCTCCTTACCTTGACTCCGCCTTCCAGGTATAAAAGATGTAACCCAGGGATCCAGATGCACTTCCCAGATGATTACCTGTAATGGAAACATTGATGAATAAAGCAATCTGATTCAATCGCATTTTGTACTTGACTTATTGGGTAAGATCCTAGAAAATAAGCAACAGTTTCATTTGTGGAAGAAAAATTCTCTGTCTTCAAATATGGGTACTTTGAAAGGCAAACTATAAGTGTCTCATATTACTAGCATCAAGAGAATGAGACTTTTCACATGCTTTATATAAATCCGAGAATACAAAAGTTTTGTGTCTCCACATCCCTCCCTCCTTTTTTCTATCTGTCTGTCTGTCTGTCTATCATTTCTCTCCCTTTCCTTCCTTCCTTCCTTCCCTCCCTCCCTCCCTCTCTCTCTCATATCAAAGAGGCTTCTCTATCATTTCTTATGTGCTTCTCCTTGGCTTCCAACACACACACACACCATCCCTTTTACAAATCTGTGATACTGTAAGAGCTGGCTGGGTGATAATACTATCATTTTTGATGCAGAGTCATATTTACAACAGCATGTAATACTCAGGGCACCAATTTAATTTGACAGGCATTCTCCAATCACCCATTAAACATGCTACTATGTGTTCCCTATCTGATCATTTTGCACCTCAAATCAGAAGTCAGGCATTTTCATCATAATCATCTCTGCAAGCTTGCCTCTCCAACATCGTTGTCACAGATCAATAGGCACTCTGCCTCTGAAAGTTTCACCATCATGTGAGGAAAGCACAAGCGATATTTTTCTTCTTCATACAGTCTGGAAATCTGCCCGTTCATTCTCGATTTCAACTTTGCTCTCTTAGCTTTAAAATTTCAGTAACATCCTTTTCCAGCCGTTATGAAATGTTATATAAACAGTCATCTATTACTTTCATAAAATCTTAACTGGTTTATCTTAATATCTCCAGAGAAGCCAGACTATCTTGTGCTTTGAAGAAAGTTAAGAGGATTCTAATTGATCCAGAGCAGATTGGAAGAGGGGTTTGTATCTAAATAAGATAGGTTTTTCGCATTAGCTAAACTAGGGTGTGCTTTCTTGTGATTTACAAGAAACAAATTGTGATTAGGATTCCTGATGACAGGGAAATTCTAATTTCCTTCCGAGCTTCTTAATTATTGTGCAGACATCAAAGGGGCAATGAGTGGATGAGGTAAATATTGGATTGAGCTGCCTGTGTATCTTATATGTGCTCACTCTGAAGGAGGAGTTGCGTGGATGAAAGGAGAGGGGTTAGGGAGAGAGAGAGAAGCAGAGACTACAGTGATCCTACAGACTTTGCTTAACTCATGTTATGCATATGCTCACCACCCAAGACATTTAGCAAGGAGAGTGTATGGTTCTTAAAATATTTCCAGCACACAGGCTGCAACCACAGTATGAAACTTCCTCTGATTTAAATATCTGTTCTTTTCTGGATCCTCATGGACTGGTTTCTTTATGATTTTAGTGCTTTTCTGCTTTTAGGGTTGTAAGTCACTCAGAATCCACCCTCATACTGCTGATCTTTCTTACTAAGGAACTACTGCTAAACCCACAGAAAATTTAATACTATAAATTAAAAATAAGTTCCTGTTGGGCTCTTGGTATTTGTGAGCTTGGTTTTATTCTTGCAGATGTTTCTTTCCCCCTCGGTGCTCTGGCACAAAGAAATGAGTTTTGTTGTCTGCTTATATATAGCAGAGTGTCCTACCAGTCTTGTGTGAGTTAGGGCAAGAGGTACGAAATGCTAGTGGTTTCTTCTTTGATTAGCTTGCTATTGTCTGTGTTTATTTTGGTGATTCAGAGTTGGTTCCTGCTTACCTGATAAATAAGCGTGTAATAAGGAATGTTGTACTCTGGGTTGTTTAACCTTTTCTTTGACCTTTGGTTATTTCTTTTCAGTGCTTCATAAATGAAAGTTATTTCTTTATACGTGTTGATACCTGTATCAAAAGTGCCAAAAAATTCTTTTTGCACTCTTGCCCTTAGCTTGATCTAACATATCTATAGCTTTGGCAGGGGAACTTGTCTCTGTGCTACAAAATTAATAAATATTAATTTATTAATAAATAAATAAATATGTTGATGTTCGTGATTGTTTCTGCTAATCCTCTTTGTCCTACATAGAGATTTTTGCAATCTTTACATAGCATGCTATAAGTAACTCCTGTTTTATTAGGAAATCATCTGCAGCTTTCACCCTGAAGTTATTGGCCTCTGCTACCAGACTGGAGAAGGTAGACGTTCTCCAGATTCCTTCTCTTAAATAGTGCCATCCAATGAGACCTTGGAAGCATGGCTGGCCCTACCTTATGTACCAATGACCTGGAAGGCCCCTACCCTTTTAGCCTTCCAGAAGGCCATCAAGACCACATTTTTACACTGATGCTGGTATACAGTGAGAATGTCTAAAGCTGGTTGTTGGAGTATACCAGAGACAATTCAAGCGCTGGATTTTGGTCATGTTTAGCGTCTTTGTGTTTTATGGTTTTATCATTTAGGGTTTTTACTATAGTTGTGAGCCTGAAAGAGTTGTGTTTTAAGTTGGGTGGCCAGACAAATGTTTCATATAAATAAATAAAATAAATTCCCTGTAAGGTTAAAACTACATTTACTGAGATTGTCTACAATAGCAAAATCCTGCACCTCTGATCATGCTGTACCACCTTCCCCTTCTTATACTTCAGTGAATTAGGGAGGCATCTGCCTGAGCTCCTTTTGTATATGTTTTCTGTATTGTGGACTTCAGAGAAGTTTCACCTCTCATTGCTTTGGTATCAGAGCTTATGTATCTGACATGATCATATTCCTTACTTTCTATAATCTTTCTTTTAGCTTGGAGCCTAGAAGAAGATATGTAGGCTTGGATCTAGTTTTTGGGGACATAGACTTTCTTCCATTTTTCTCTTTTCCCTTCACTTCATTTTTTTCTTTCCCACTGCTCCATTCCCCTTTTGGCCCCAAGCCCTGATGTCAACCTTTCAATTTTGCCTAGACAAGTAGAACACCCAGAGTTACTAGTTCTAACTTTATTATATGGATACATTAACAGAAACTTGCAATGCCAAATGTGCATCTCTCCCATTATTTTTAAGTCAAAGACATTAAGAAGAGTCCTTTAGAGATGTGGTGGCACAGTGGTTAGAATGCAGTATTGCAGGCTAACACACTGTTTACTGTCAAGAGTTCTATTGACTGGCTCAAGGTTGACTCAGCCTTCCAGCCTTCTGAGGTTGGTAAAACGAGGATTGTTGGGGGCAATATGCCAACACTGTAAACCAGTTAGAAAGAGCTATATAGCACTATGAAGCAGTATATAAGTCTAAGTGCTATTGCTATTTGACCCACCCTTCTCCAGATGAAGCTGCTGCTTGTCTGTGGCTCTTCCATCTATCTTCCAAGCTCATTCCCACATACCATTAGACCCACAGAAGGTACCCAGGCTTTAGAAAAGTTTTCCCACTTTGCATCACCTTTTCATACCTGCTATTCTTTGAATCTTTTTCAGTCTGGAATCTGGTAGAAAGTCTTCAGGCCTCCTCCTCCTCTCTCTCTCTCTCTCTCTCTCTCTCTCTCTCTCTCCTTTCTTAGATTACCTCTTCGCAAAATTAGTATGTTATCTTTGACAGTAAGCAGGTGATTGAGACTTTTCTGCAGCCATCTGAGAGCTGCTGGGTAGCTGCACAAATGTGAAGCTTGGAAGGAACATTGGTTGTATGTGAGGAAGCACTGATGCTTCCAAATCTTGTGTCGGTATCTTTTCTATGAGTCTTGCCTCTGTAATGAACCCTGAAACTCCAGGGGCATTCTGTTGATGTTTCTCTCTTTTTGCCATTGTTTAGCTGTACATTCCAACACTTCCACATGTATATTTAAAAAGTTACCATCAAACAATGGGTTGTGAGGCAAAACGGGGTATCCACAGAAAAAAAATATAACAATAGCACTAGCACTTAGAGTTATACACCACATCACAGTGTTCTGCAGGCCTCTCTAAGCAGTTTAAAGAATCAGCACATTGTGCCCAACAATCTGAGTCTTCATTTTATCAATCTAGGAAGGATGGAAGGCTGAGTTAACCTTGAGCCAGTGAGAATCGAACTGCTGGCAGTTGGCAGAATTAGTCTGCAGTACTGCACTCTAACCACTGCGCCACCACGGCTCATAAAAATATAATATAAATGTTTTATATTGTGTGAATTTGATTGACTCACATTGATTTGTCAAAATCAACTGTTTGATAGCTGATTCTAGCCATTTTTTTTTCTTGCTATAACCAATTTAATAGAAACAGACGGTAATTTTATCATGTAGCTTTTCTTTCAGGAAATGTACTTTTTTCTTTCATTCCACTGGGGCCTTTGTAGAAAGTTCCACAGATCAATACGGAGGGAGAGCACATCAATATTTTGAATTCTCTGAGATGGTTGGCCGCATTGTCCTGCTTGATATCGTACCTCGTTAGTCTTATTCACAGGGTCACACAAACATCACTGTCATTTCGATTTTCAGCATAATCAATTTATAGGTGTGCATTTTTCCTCACTATTCACCTTCCGAAGGCTGAAAAATTTAAAGTGACTTTGATGTTTTCATAATTATTTCCTTAATTCTGAGAGGAATAGAAAGAATACAGTATTATATAGAATGATTGCGAGCGATCTTGAGGAATATTATCACTTTTCATTTAGGTGAACAATAAAAACTTCAAGATGCAAAGGAAGATATGGCTTCATCCAGCACATATTTATACTATGAGATTTCCTATCAGGAGAGATAAGGGTGGTGGAAGAATTTGGCAGATTCATTGAGGATATTCCTCTGTTAATGGCTGCTAATCATAGTGCATTTATTATAATATAAAATGCAACTAGAAACAAGGATCAGAAAAGAAAGGGGAAAAAAGAAAAATGGGAAAAGTATAAAGATATAGAAAGAAAATGAAAAAAGCAAGGACTGCTGAGTTTTTTCTGTGCAGAAGAATACAAGAAAAAGCTATCATCTCAAACTTTTTTTTTACATTTCTAGTAGGTACAAGATGTTTCTACTACAACAAAATCTAGTCATCAAAACCTAAGATCAGAGTAATTATTTTTGTTTGAAAAAAGTCCCGAAGTGGTTTCCAAATACATACAAAGCCAGATACGTTCTTCTCTTTAATTAAAACAGTAAATTTTGCCATCTCTGCCAACACTATCAGCTTGACCTTCCATTTTTCCATTGTGGGAATTGATGTGCCTTTCCATTTTTGCACATATATGAGGTTCTTGTGGTTTTCCTTCCTTTCCAGCACCAGAAGTTCATAATACCAGCAGCTGTTATGTAAGAGTTTAGGTAGTCCTCAACATATAACCACAACTGAGCCCAAAATTTATGTTGCTAAGTGAGACAGTTGTTAAGTGAATTTTGTCCCATTTTATGATTTTTCTTGCCACAGCTATTTGGCGAATCCTCATTGATTTTGCTCATGAGAAGGTTGCAAAAAGGTGATCACATGACCCTGGGACACTGCAACATAAATATGAATCAGTTGCCAAGCATCTGAATTTTGATCACATGACCATGAGGTTGCAAATGTGAAGTTTGTAAGTGCAAAGGTTGTAAGTGTGAAAAACGGTCATAAGTCACTTTTTCCAGCACCTTTGTAACTTTGAATAGTCACTAAATGAACTATTGTAAGTCAAGGACTACCTATAGTTGTTTGTTGGCTTCCTAGGGGGTGTGAAAAAATTCTAGATGCATTTTTTATGTCCTCATATGCTTGCTTATATTTATTCTGTTCTATTCTGTTCTGTTCTGTTCTACTCTACTCTACTCTACTCTACTATATTATAATTGTATATTATATTATAATTGTATATTATTCTATATTATTATAATAATAGATTATGTTGCTATGTTATGTTATATTTATATAGTGCCCTTATTACTTTTACAAATAACTCAAGGCAGTAAAATATCCAACACACTTTCCTTCTCCTATTTTCCCCACAAAAACCAGGTGAGGTGAGTTGGGTCAAGAGAAAGTGACTGGCCCAAGCTAGCTTTCATGACTAAGGCAGGACTCAAACCAGGGGTGAAATTCAGCAGGTTCTTACACGTTCTGGAGAACTGGTAGCGGAAATCTTGAGTAGTTCAGAGAACTGGCAAATATCACCTCTGGCTGACCTCAGAGTGGGGTGGGAATGGGTATTTTGCAATATTCTTCCCCAGGAGTGGGGAGGGAATGGGGATTTTGCAGTATCCTTCCCCTGGAGTGGGGTGGGAATGAAGATTTTGCAATATCCTTCCCCCAGGAGTAGGGAGGGAATGGGGATTTTGCAGTATCCTTCCCCTGCCATGCCCACCAAGCCACGCCCACAGAACTGGTAGTAAAAAAAATTGGATTTCACCACTGACACAAACTCATTGTCTCCTACTTTCTAGCCTAGTGCCTTAACTACTAGACCAAACTGATTCCTCCCCTTCCCACTCCCCCCATTTTTAAGATTGCCCTATTTCTAGCAACACAGCAATATAGAGAGAGCTAGAAGAGTTGTATTATTTTAAACTTTGCCTAACATACAGTTATGAAAAACACAGAAACAGTTTTTTTAGGCACCTACTGAAACCCATTAAGTGATGTTATTCAAAAGTACAAACTGGTGGGTGGCTTTTAAAGGTAATCATGGCTTCCTCTGTCATTAGAACCGCCAAGAAAGAGCTTTCACACTTTACATTTCTTCACCCAAAGGAGAATATTAAGAAACCACTTTGAAAAAGTGATGAGGGTCCAAAACGTTCCCAAATTATACAGAACTATTGCCAAGTCAATCCCTTCATTTGTTCTGAGCATCTCAATCCCCATCAATTGAGGTTTTCTTCACACCCCTTTGGCGTGCTATGCATTATATGAGCACACATTTTGAAACCATTCTTAATATATTTGTATAATTTGAAAAGCCACAGATCTTTATGGCCCTTTAAAAGTATAGCAGGGTCAGGACCATAAGGACTTCAGGGGACAATTAGAGCAATGGAGACGACGTTGCTTAATTGATGGGTCCTGAAATATGCCAGCCTTGTCAGATTTTACAATGATTGGAAAATTGCACAAATATCCAGTCCCTCCCCCTTTTTTTGGTGGGGCTTATAGAAGATCTCCAGAACCTTCAATGGTAACCAGAAGCTTAGTGATAACCAGTTTAGCTCTTGCAGCAGAAAGATTACATGGATGTCATCTGGCTGGACCTTTAGCCCATGATGCAAAATTTTAGATTTTTTTGAACATACCTTTTGAACAGCAAGAACTTGGGAATAAGTATATTTTATTCCTTTTATTTTACTTTAAAATGGAAAAATACTAAAATGAGCATTCGTCATTGTAAGATTTTTATTTAAAATGGGCTTATATCATTTTATAAATTGAGTTCTTTTTTTTAAAAAAAAAGGTATGCAGCCAAAAGAAAAATATTTCAACAAATATTTCACTGTATCCTATCAGAATGAGGAATTATCTGCAAAAGATGATCACAAAATCACTTATTTCTATAGGGGAAATGACAAAAGTATGAGTTGGAGGTGGGTTTACAAATCAGATTAATAATGTGGATGATGCAAAAAATTCAGAGATGCAACATTTACAGTATATAGTTAGTTATCCATCTTTTACCCGAAGGCTACAGAGAAGGACCTTCACCACATCTTACAGTACATTACACAACGGATGATGGACTGAAAAAAATGTATCCAATGTGGTATTCCATGGCATTGGTTTGTGTTTGTGTAAAGTGGGGGGGTGGTGTTTTTTTTTTAAATATACTTTATTGATTTTTGAAAATAAAACAAAATACAAGGTGTTTCATGCCACATCGGAAGTGCGGTGTTAACCGTAATTTACAGAATTTATCACAATAATATTCTAGTTAAGAGTACATGAAATCACTTTTCCGACTCTCAGATATTTTTCCTTTTACGCATCCAATTGTACCATCTACCCCATACATCATAATATTTAGATTTTTCACCATTATTCAGCTCGTTTGTTAGATTGGACATTTCCGCACATTCTAGAATCTTATTAATTACACTTTCTTCAGAAGGAGACGCATTATCCTTCCATGTCTTTGCAAAAACTAATCTGGCTGCCATGATTATATGAATCAAGAGTTGAGTCTTTTCTTTTGCCAATCTCTCCCTAGTTATGCCTAGTAAGAAGATCTCGGGGGCTAATTCCAAATCCTCTCCTATTATTTCCTTCAGCCAGGCCCAAATTTTAAGCCAAAACTTTTTGGTTATCTGACAGGACCACCACATGTGGAAAAAAGTACCAACCTCCTTACCACATTTCCAACAGGTTGGTGAGGCATTGGGAATCATTTTAGCTATTCTAGCTGGTGCTAGGTGCCATCTGTGGAACATCTTGTACTGATTTTCCCTATAGGATACCGCTTTTGTTATATAGTAATTCCTGTTCCAGGCTTCTTCCCACTCATTAAAATTAATATTGTATCCTATATTTTTTTCCCAGACACCCAGTTGGTTCCTAGCTATGATCTCTGCCCTATCCTCATCTAGTAACACGTTGTACAGTCTAGCCAGCATTTTGGTGGTGTTTTAAGGGGTAAAAACAGTGACTTCAATCTGCAATACAAAAATAGAAAAAGATAATAGCTTTTGTCCCTCTCACTTTGGGTGATCCACTTGTGGCCCCCGAGCTCACTTTTTACAACCAATTCAAGAAAATTAGCCCACTATTTAAATCATTTCATATTCAAGATAACTGTGAATTATCAGCACCCAATATTAAACCATGAGCTACTTATGATTCAGAAGTGTCAGAATATTTTATTTATTTGTATCCTACCTTTATTATCTTTTTACAAATAACTCAAGGTGGTGAACCTACCTTCCTCTTTTCCCCACAATAACCACCCTGTGAAGTGGATTGGGCTGAGAGAGAAGGATTGGCCCAAAGTTGCCTGGCTGGCTTTTGTGCTGAAGGCTGGACTAGAATTCACAGTCTCCTGGTTCCTAGCGTAGTGCCTTAATCATTAGATCAAACTGGCTCTCATCTACAATTAGTGCCCATATCCACTGAAACCAATGTAAAAATAAACCTAAAAACATTATTAACTTACATGAGTTTTTACAAGAGTTCTTACAGGAATTTATAATATAGTTGCGTGTTTGGCATTGTCTGAATTTGCATTCGATTTGGCAATCTTGTGACGTTGCACTCCCCTTAGTTTCATTGCACAATAAAAGTTTGCATGCCCTTGACCTAGAAAATCAAAAGGTAAGCTTCTGTTGTTTATCTCGTATCCTCCAAAACGTTCAAAAACAGGTTGAATGATGTGACAGCTGGGAAAATAGATCTTCTCAAGGACATGAAGGAACCCATTTGGCACATAATTTGTTTATTCCCTATTCTGCATTGATTGTTTTTAAATGTATACTTAATTTAAAAGTTATGAGTATGGTGGGTTTAAACAATTCCTAAATGAGATAACATTTTGTAAGATCTTTAGGATGGTATATAGAGATGAGATTGTCTACAGCAATGATACTCAATTCAACATCCACCATTCTGCAATCAACCTTTATATATTACTAAAACTCTCTTTGCCATGACCTTTACCTGGACAAAACAGTGCCTCACATCATAGGGCAACATTTTTAAAATCAAGATACCTTAAATGGCACTTGCAGAATGTGTCCAAAATCCAGAACTCATGACTCCCGAGGAATGAAATGTGGGGAAATTGCTGCTATTTGAATGCTACTGAGTGCTTTTATGCTGCCATACTCATGCAGCAGTGACATGATCTGCGTTTTCAACATTTTGTAACAATTTCCCAGCCAGTCTTGCAATCCTTCCTCTCTCTAGTAGCAAGCAATTGACTCATCATATGACTTTTAAAGAAGAAAAAAATGTTAAGATGCACAAAGAAAGGCCAGGATATTTTTACTGCTTTGTGTATCTCTTCTCTGGCACAAAAAAGGCACATCTATTTACATACTGTCTTTGTTCAGGAACTCAGAACACTTACATCCACCTACACTTCTTTACAACAATCCTGTGAGGTTAAATGAGCTGTTGTGATTACAGATGGAGTAGAAAACTGGATTTCCCTGGTGTCAGTCAAATACATTAACTATAATCCTTGCCCATCCTTTTTCATTTTTCAACTGCTTCCTACTCTGAAACTGAGGTTTCTTTGGCCACTAGAGATCAGGTAGATAGGTCCTGCCCTAGCCCTCAAGAGGCCAGGTCATCCTATTTTTAAACTTTCTTTGATAGTTTCCTAGAATTCGATGGAGAAGCCATCAGGAATTCTAAACTGTACTGAGGTGAAAACAGCAGCATACAACATTGTGATTAAATTAATTATTTAAATAATTTTGTGCAAAATTATTCCACATGAAAAGAGAAGGGGGACATCATGGGCAAGAGTTGATACCAAACATTGTCAGGATGGGGGAAGGAGGAGGCGAGATGAAGAAACGGAGGATGTAAGAGGTACACATCTTCAGAACCACAACTGAAGATCAGAATGAGAAGACAAGAAAAGGATGGAGAAGGAAAGGGTAGATCAACTGGAGAATACATATGTGACAAATTAGTACAAGAGTTTGTCAATACAGCAATACTCACCTTCAACAACAAGTTCTCAACAGAGAAAAAAGCAAGGCAAAATTGCACAACTTGCATAATAAACGACTTGCACCTGATGTTGGTGCCATGGCCAAAGTTTGCCCTTACTGTCATGCATTCTTATTCTCTGGAGAAACTGCCAATTTGTGCTGTATGAAGGGAAAGATCAGGATAGGCAATTTGCAATCTCTACCTAATGAACTCTCAATTTAGATAGCAATGATGAACCTATTGTAAATGAGTTCAGGAAGAACATCAGACAATGCAGCTGCCTCTTCTAAATGACATCCTTTGGTGCCAACAAAGTCCTTTCAATGTGGGATGCTTGGAATCCTGTGATTATTCAAGGGCCAATCCATCATTATATTGGGCATTTAATGCCAGACCCTAACCAGCAAGCCAACTTCATTCAAATTTACTTCATGAATCAAGACAGAGAAGAATTACTCCACAATGATGGGAATTCAACATGAAATTCTTGAATTATTAGAAACTGCTATGACAACAAAATCTGTACATTGCGTCCTTTCAACTTGCAAAAGAACAAATTTGAGACATGCCAGAAGCTTCCATTATCCTTGATCCTGATGGGAGACCAGCATTTGAACAGGAGAGAAGATTTAATGCACAAATTGGCAACAAAGTCACTGTCATTATACCAGACAACTCTGAAACTGAACCAATATCACAGAACATTATGCAGAAAGAACAAGGAGGTGGTTTGCAAATAATTTTAGAGTCCCATCACTCTTATGACAACTTTCAGTACATATTTTTCTTTCCTCATGGAGATGACGGCTAGATCCAAATGATAAACAACCAGAAACTAACAGCAATGTGTTACTATGCATATCAAATGATGAATCATGAGAATGAGTGTAATAATCTTCTAAGAAGAGGATGTCTGTTCCAACAATATGTGGTTGACCTGGCAGCTAAGATTGAAGGCAAGAGACTGAGTTACATCCAAATCAATCAAGCAACCTTTAGATGAACAACATACAGAGGCCTGACGGATGCTTTGAATGATGATAATGATTTCAGAAACATCAGAAGGTGCATCATCCTCTCTGGACCAAAAAGGATAAGAAAAAAATGGAGACTGGGAAAATAAATCTGTTCATGGAAGAATATTCATATTCCCATTCTGGGATAGTACCTAAACAATGTTAAATACCACATGAAAAAAATAGACATTTATATGCCAGTTTAAAGGATCTGTAGATCTAACTTATCATCCTTACTGTTCAATTGTATTGCATTTGTTGTCTTTACCAAAGACCTGTCTTGGCCTGCAGTTCATCTGATTGATGCCACTTTTTAAACGTACAAAACTCCATTTTGGAAGACAGGATAGCCTGTCAACTGACCTCCACGTCCATCACTCTATATAATCAATGTGAATGTGCCACCTCATTGTTCTCCTTCTTCTATCTCATCCAATTTCCTTGCCAGTTAATTGGTGTGTTTCCTTGAGCCAAAAGCTCCTGGGAAGAGATTTTGTGTATTCCCTGACTTCTTTTCCTAACTGATTGTTTTTCAATTAAATTGTTAATAGTCATTATTACCTAAAGGAAGCATAGCCACCTAGCTCTAGTGTCACTAATGACTCAAAAACCTATGATTGCTTTATTGCACTGGGGCATTTAAACATAAAAGGAATGGGGAAGTAATCAGGACAATTTGTAAGAGATACTAACTAGATTTGTTCATTGTGCTAAGTCATGGTTTATTCTACATGATTTGTCTAGTAGGCTGCCATTGACTGAGTTCATACACAATGCTAACCTATTGTAGACTATGAGACTTCACCTCATGTCTGCTGGAGGGTGGTTGATTATGTGAGATTGTTCTGAATGCAAAAATTGTATTACGCAAGTCAATCTGGACTGCAGACTGTAACTACATTTTCTATTCATCAACAAGTCTTAGTCAGCAATGTCAATATATCAAATAAATATGGAAAGATGAAGCTAGTAATTATTTCAATAATTCTGTAGCTTAGATCCTTCCCCTGTTATGAATAATCATCTGAAATTATCTGAAAAAAATTGAATAATTATTTCTTGTAGTAACTTAAAAGGATATTAGGGCATGATAGATAGATAGGTAGGTAGGTAGGTAGACAGACAGACAAGCAGGCAGGCAGGCAGACACTGTGTTTCTCTGAAAATAAGAACCTGTCTTATATTTTTTTGAACCCTGAAATAAGTGCTTGGCCTTATTGCCATGCACTTAAAACCCGATTGGGCTTATTATCAGGGGATGTCTTATTTGGGGGGAAACAGGGTAGATAGATACATAGATATTGATATATATGCCAAAAAGATGGGGCTTCAGTCATGCAGTCACAATCACTATCATGGTTTTATTTCATGTTATAAACATTTTTTTTTATCTTGAAACCTTGGAAGCAGTTCGTTTCACATGCTGTCTTATTTCAAAATTTCAGCGGACACCTTTCTATAGCTTTTTGCACATGAAAAGGGAGTTTTCTTTACTCTGCTGCCTTTTATTTAATTTCCTATTTCTTTGGGGGCTTTTTTTCTCTTTTTAATTTTTGAAACTTTTTAAAATGTATTTTTATGTTTAAAAGTCAAAGGGCTCTATCTTCTATCTATCTATCTATCTATCTATCTATCTATCTATCTATCTATCTATCTATCTATCTATCATCTATCATCTATCATCATTCCATAATATTCTTTTAAATTACTACAAAAAAAATCCCATTTTTTCAGATAATTTCACCAAGGAAAAGATAAATTGTTGTTTATTACAATGTGATAATAATAATACCCCTGGTGAGGGGCTACCCTATGTGCTCTGATGAGAGCTATGCCAGAGGTTCAACCATACTGGATAGGTCTCATCAGAGGAATCAGACAAAGACTGTCTCTCCCATAAAAATTATGGTGAGACATAAATTACAGAAATCCATTCTTGGCTCCATACTCCATGTTGGAGTTTCTGGACATCTGATGAAAAATGGGATACTGAACTATTGGCTAAGCAACCAGGGCCAGCAGCTGCAGAAGTACTGGAAGAAAAGGTATTTACCCGTCACAAATACTGTATACAGTAATTGAAAAGAAAGAAATAACATATGTTCAAAAATGTGCAATCTATCATCCAGTTTCCTTGATAAATATAGATGCAAAAATATTGACTGTTACCTTGGTTTATAGATTACAGAAAACATTATCTTTGATTATCCATCCTGAACAACATGGATCCATAAAAAGGGTTACTAATAATACACTACTAATTAACTTTCTGCATTTTCAATTCAGAAAAATTGAAACCTGTGATAGTGTTACAGGATGAAAAAAAAGCCCTTGATATACTACAATGAAAATTTTGAAACCAATTTCAATACATTAATTCCTTTTTAAAGTATTAATTGGATCACTATTTGGTACTCTATTCCTTTTTGTAGGGTTATTGCAAATGCAGTTACCTCTTCATCTATCAAAAGATGTTGTGGAACCCATCATGGATGTTTTCAATCTCATTAATTTGGGGCTGCAATCATTCATCTGCCATATTAAGTATATCATTGGCTGAGGTTGAACAACTGAATTAATGTATGAAAAGAGGTAGATAAAATGAACAAGAACTGTTTATGTTCGTTGTTGATGTTGTGTGCTATTAAAATCATTTTCATTTATGTGTTTATTTTTTAATTAATTCAAATAATTGTCCAATACTTCCTGTAGGTTTTAATGTTTGTATGGAAATTTGTATAAACAAAAATGGGTTTCCTTGTTGTTTGAATTATTTTAAATATTTGGGAATAAATATTCCAAAGGAATTTACTTTATTTGTGGATGTAATATACTTCTCAAATAAAAATTGATTAAACACATAGTTAAAATCCCATTCATTTTATAATGAAATACAAATATTTTTAAAAATTGAATATTATTTCAAGAGTGTTATATATAGAGAAGTATTGTTCTGCTAAAACATTTTAAACAGAAATATTCTATACAAAGGACAGCTCACTTTGTTTTTCTTATCTAAATTTCAGCTGTCATATAATGATAAGCATTTTAATTTTCCTGTCTTTTAGCTGTGTCATTTTGACTTGTATTTTCATCACTAAAAATTGAAAAAAATATTGGAAGATGTCAGAAGGAAAATATACTATTATACACATGAATATATTATTCATAAAGTAACCATACCATGAGAATACTCCGTTTGAAAATTGCAAAGTTTAGTTTAGTTTAGTTTAGTTTAGTTTAGTTTAGTTTAGTTTAGTTTAGTTTAGTTTAGTTTAGTTTAGTTTAGTTTAGTTCAGTTTACCGAAGTCATGAACAATCAGAGGTATTAATTCAACCTGTTGCCAGCCATTTAAAAAAAACATTTTAGTTATTGAAATGTAAATTGAAAAATAGCAAAATATTCAATTAAACTTCATTTTGATTTCACAGTTTGGACCAGATGCATTAGCAGAGTCTCAGACAAAATTGTGGATTTATCAAGATTAGTGGGCAGCAAACAAATGTTATTTTTCAATGTTGAAAGACAATGTAACCCCAGATTTATAATCCTAGTTTTCTAGTATGATCATAAACAGGAAACAAACATAGGCCCAAGATATAAGATTGTAAATCTGGCATTTTAATCCTTCCAGCCACACAGTGTAAAGAGTAATCAATATTATTCTCTGTGGTCAAAGTTTAATTATGTTCAAAAATTTTATTTCATGATATTTATATCTAATATAAGTTTTTTGTGTGCTTTTAATTTTTTTCTTTTCCCTCTTTTTTGGGGGGTGGTGGTGGTGTCAGTGTGCACTAGTGATGTTACCTAGTTGGATAATAAAATATCTACAAGGAAACAACCAAGCTCAGAGAATATCAAACCCCACACTTTTTTTTAATTAGCACAAGAAAAAACTATTTTTAAAAGCAATAAAATGTGACAATAAAATGTATTGTCCAACGTAGGTCGTACGCTTTAGCTATACAGGCCTTAATCCATCGCCCTATCATAGACGATGTCACTTTCCTTCCCATTGACGATGGAAGGAAAGATACAAACAACGCTTTCGTTTTTCTAAATGAAGCTGTCCTCTTAATATAATGTCTAAGTGCTCTGGGAGCATCTAATGTATGCCACCTTGCCTCTGTAGGATTATGCGGATCTGGACAAAAATTAGGTATTGCTATCTCTTGCGCCCTATGGAATTTTGAATTAACTTTGGTTTGAAATGCCGGATCTAACCTAAGAATTACTCTATCCTGAAAAAATATGCATAGATCCGGCCTAATAGATAGAGCAGCCATCTCAGATACTCTTCATGCCGATGTTATAGCTATGAGGAAAGCTGTTTTCATTGACAAGTATCTTAATGACACTGAAACTAATGGTTCGAATGGTTCAGTTGTTAATGATTGCAATACCAGTGTCAAATCCCATGTGGGATACCTGTGTATAACAGGTGGTGATTTATTCGCTGCTCCTCTCAAAAATGCTTTGATTCGTAGATCCTGCGATAGCGGATGTTGACCGTCACTGGATAGCACAGTAGCCAGAGCCGCTACCTGCCTTCTCAATGTAGAAGGTGCTAGACCCTTGTCTAAGCCAGATTGTAGAAATATAAAATATCCGACATAGTTGCTGATGTCAGATCTACATGTTTTGATGCACACCACATCGAAAAACTTTTCCAAGACGCATTGTATATTCTAACCATAGAAGGTCTCCTGGACGCTTGAATGGTAAGATATTACAGATGGTGGTATATTATCCTTTCTTAACCTGATCCGCTCAAGCGCCATATGGTCAATTTGAGCCATCCTGGTTCTGGATGTTGAATTACCCCTTGTGTAAGTACAATTTCGTCTTGGGGAATACGCCAAGGAGGTGCTACTGCCAGATCCTTCAGGTCCGCAAACCAAGCCCTCCTGGGCCAATACGGTGCCACTAGTATTAGATCTGCTTGTTCTTGTAACATCTTCTGGATGACATTCGGAATTATTGGTATTGGAGGGTATGCGTAAAGCAATCCTTTTGGCCACCGCGTTCGTAGTGCGTCGTGACCTTCTGCTGCTGTTGATGGAAACCGAGTGAAGTACCGTGGTAGGTGAGTATTTTGGGCTGTTGCGAACAAGTCTACATTTTTCTGAACTTAACCAACATTCTGAGATACAGTGATTTTGATTAGTGATCTTATTTCTGAATGTATGTTAATTCAGAAATGCAGATCCAATCAATAATTCAAACTATATTTGGTACAATCCACAGTCTGCAAGAAGGTGGAACATGTCCTCTGTTATTTGGTTTTTACAGTTTGGGTATGGAACTTCCAAGAAAGAACAATGATAAATGGAAATAGGCGATAGATGATAGATAGATAGATAGATAGATAGATAGATAGATAGATAGATAGATAGATAGATAGATAGATAGATAGAACTATGGACAAATAGAAAAACACTAAAAGTTTTTTTTATCTTTCAGCACAGATTTTAAGAGTATATACCACTTCTCCTCACTCTGATCCTCCAAAATAAACACAACCATTGAGAAACAAAAGGAACAAAATTTATGAAACAGTGCAAGAACATTGAGGAGTAGAACAGTCATTAATTTTATTTGCAAAGGGCAATTCATAGTTTATTTTACATTTCATAATTAGAAGAACAGCACAGGGACCTTTGTCTTTACATAGCTTTACTATCTTCATATACAACATTTTGATTCAGGTTTTGAGATGTTTCCTATTCATAGCTAAGCTTAAATCAATAGAATAATACAAAGGACATTACAGAAACAATGGCAGAAGGGATGAGCTTTAGTGTCAAATGGTTGAACTGGGCTAGATCCAATTGTTTGCAGTATTTATTGAGATCTAGGTATTTAACAAAAGTCTTGAGTTGTGTAAACAGAAAGAATTTTAAACCATATCCTTGTGATCCAGTAAAGTCATTCTTAGTTTGGCTACATTTAAGAGACTTAATCTTCTCAGTACTAATAGTCCTCAATTGAGCCCAAATTTCTGTTGCTAAAAGAGAGATTTGTTAAGTGAGTTTTGCCCCATTTTACGACTTTTTTGTCGCAGTTGTTAAGTGAATCACTGCCATTGTTAGGATAGTAACTGGTTTGCTAAGTGAATCTGGCTTCCCCATTGACTTTGCTTGTCAGAAGATCACAAAAGTTGATCACATGACCCTAGGACATTGCAAGCGTCATAAATTTGAGTCAGTTGTCAAGCATCTGGATTTTGATTGTGTGACCATGGGAATGCTGCAACGATTGTAAATGTGGAAAATGTTCATAAATTGTTTTTTCAATGACATTGCAACTTTGAACGATGACTAAATGAACTGTTGTAAGTCAAAGACTACCAGTAGTGGGGAAAGATCCAGTTAATACTGAAGAGACATTGGAAAAGCAGGAATGGAAATTCATGTGTCAGGGGGTCAAGAAGGAAAAAAAATTGGGAAGCAGGTTGTCCTTTTGTAAAGCCAAGGTATTTCTGAATAAACAGAATTTTCAGATCAGTAAGGGGAAATGAGACAAGGTGTTTCATTTTAAAGGTATAGCAATCTCAAATGTAATGTAACAGAGAAAAGATAAAAGGACATACAACTTCTGTAGCATTTGCCACATAAACACTTCCCTAGCTCTTTAGAAATCTTCTGGTAAATGGAACCCATGTGAAAGAAACCTTCTGCCATTTTGAGCTTGAAAAAGTGAGAATTACTGAGTGCAGTGGGGTACACCTGCATACAAACAGGGATGTGGGGAACAAAGTGCCTGAAATCCATAAGAGAATCTCGAGCTCTTCCTCCTATAGACTTCCTGCATCCACGCACAATTTTCTCCTTGCATTTTTTTGCTGAGGAGAACACACTAGAGGCACATACATACAGTACATACATACCAGAGGTGGGTTTTGGCAGGTTCTGACCAGTTCTGGACAACCGGTAGCGTAAATTTTGAGTAGCTCGGACAACTGGTAAATACTTCCTCTGATTAGCCCCGCCCCCATCTATTCTCTGCCTCCTGAGTCCCCTCCCTGATCAGGAAGAAATGGTGATTTTACAGTAACCTTCCCCTGAATTGGGGAGAGAATGGGGATTTTACAGTATCCTTCCCCGGAATTAATTTATTTATTTATTTATTTATTTATTTATTTATTTATTTATTTATTTATTTATTTATTTATTTATTTATTTATTATTTCAACTTATATACCGCCCTTCTCCCCGGGGGGGACTCAGGGCAGTGAACAGCCAAACTTAAAACGCATTTTAAGAATTGGGGAGGGAATGGAGATTTTACAGTATCCTTCCCCTGCCAAGCCCACCAAGCCACACTCACAAAACCAGTAGTAAAAATTTTTGAAACCACTGATACATACATACATACAGTACGTGCATACATACATACAAGCACACATACACACACATCAAGTTTAAAAGACTAACCAGCAGCTGAAAGCCAAAAGAGGAATAACAAAGTTTATCTCAAACGCTGTCCCTCCAAACAGCAATACAAATACAAATAAAACCAAAGCAGAACATCACAACTCTAATTTGCATCTACAGTATCTTCCACAAGTTTCTAGATTGCTCTGTATTTCGGCATCTGTAATTCCACACTCCTGGGACTTTAGGGCACATGTCTTGCAGTCAGCTGGGAAGAGCTTTTCCTTACCTTACAAAAGAAAAACACGGAACATGGGGGGGGGGGGGATGGAGCTATCCCTTCACTAAAAAAAAAAACAAAAAAAACCCTGAGAATTTGAGAAGGGGAAATATTTCCACTCTTGACTTGCACCATTTTATTTTCTCCAGCTTGAGGTTTCTGAACACTGTATCGATTGACTGGTTGAATTTGATTGACAGATCATGTTTATGTTTTCTTTTAATTCTTTTATATTTGGACCTCTCCGGATGGGATTTCTCTCTTCTTGTTGTATCTGCTTATGTATATGTGCTTATATATATGTGCAGGCTAATTCTGCTGATTGCCAGCAGTTTGATTCTGGGCAGCTCAAGGATGACTCAGCCTTCCAACCTTCCGAGGTCAGTAAAATGGGGATCCAGATTGTTCGGGAGCAATATGCTGGCTCTGTAAACTGCTTAGAGAGGGCTATAAAGCACCAAAGAGCGGTATATAAATCCAAATGCTATTGTTATTATTAAAACTGTAATGTGTTAAAAGCCCATTGCCTTTGCTGAGGCCTTTTGAGATTGCCTCTTCAATAATTTGTCATTCAATGATGCCATTTTTCCAAAACAGTCACTTGAAAGTTGGCCCTATGGTGTCCTGGGAAGTTGGAATGCTCTACTGTATCCTTCTTTTGAGTCTGATATCAAATTTGTGTCTATTATTATTATTATTATTATTATTATTATTATTATTATTATTATTATTATTTTGCATAGTTTGTCCGATTTGATTTACATTGAATCCTACCTAATGCGGCATTGCTGGCCGGTGATGGCATACAGGTATAGCAGTTTAGAGGAAGACTGTGTGAAAGTGCCTCTAATGTTGTGTATGTGCTAATTGAAGCCTGTGATGTGGCTGTTGGTGTGGAAATGCATGTGTGTGTGTCTGTGTGTGCCTTTAAGTTAGTTTTTTATTCTTGGTAACTAGCTGAACTAGATCTATGCAGTTTTCTTGGCAGGAAGTTATCAAGCTGGTGTCTAATGTGCCTAATGGAAATCTAGAACTCATGGTCTCCTGATTTCTAGCGTGATGCCTTCACCAGTACACCAAACTGGGCCATTCCATCCATTCCCAACAAAATTTATCAGGAAGCTTATGCATTTTCTGCACATGAAGTTTTATGTTATCATGCAAAGGTGTTAGGGAAGCTGAAAATTCCAGCTCCAGCCAACACAGAGGTGGTATTCAGCAGGTTCTGACAGGTTCTGGAGAACTGGTAGTGGAAATTTTGAGTAGTTTGGAGAAACAGTAAATGCCACCTCTGAATGGCTCTGCCCCCATCTATTCTCTGCCTCCCGAGTCCCAGCTGATTGGGAGGAAATTGGGATTTTGCAGTAACCTTCCCCTGGAGTGGGGAGGGAATGGAGATTTTACAGCATCCTTCCCCTGGAGTGGGGTGGGAAAGGAGATTTTACAGTATCCTTCCCCTGCCATGCCCACCAAGCCACCAAGCCACACCCACAGAACTGGTAGTAAAAATTTTGAATCCCACCACTGAGCCAACAGTATCTGTTCCAAACCATGATGATATCATCACATAAATTCTGTGTATGTCATGGCATCTGAAAGAAATGACAAGGTGGTGTTGTTATGCATGAATCATCATTTATTTCCTTGTGTTGTTTTCCTTATATCTGGGTACTCCACTATAAGCCTTAATCAATCAGTCAATCGGTTATCATTATAGCCATTGTTATTGTCCATCTTTGCTTTACATGGCTGGTGTCAGTCAGTGTCAACACACACAGGTGCTGAAAGAATGAGGTTTTCACTTGGTATAAGGCAGGATTGCTTTGTGCAAGGCAGCTAACTTTGTTATGTTGCTCTTGTGAGCAGAAGCTTTGCTGCATCCTTTGATATGCTCTGATTCCCATTTCTATTTAGAGACTTTGTAGCACCTTTTTATTAAAAGGCATAAGTTGCGGATCACTTCATCAGATGCATAGAGTGGCTAGACTTATAGACGGATGTAAGATTTAAAATTGAGGTGAGGCAGGGGAAGGAGGAAAAGAAGATAGGTTGGTTATGCAGATGGGAGACAGATTACCAGTACTTTGTTAAGGGCGTGGGTGGCGCAGTGGTTAGAATGCAAAATTGCAGGCTAATTCTGCTGATTGCCAGCAGTTTGATTCTGGGCAGCTCAAGGATGACTCAGCCTTCCAGCCTTCCAGCCTTCCGAGGTCAGTAAAATGAGGACCCAGATTGTTCGGGGGCAATATGCTGGCTCTGTAAACTGCTTAGAGAGGGCTGTAAAGCACCAAAGAGTGGTATATAAATCCAAATGCTATTGTTATTATTAAAACTATAATGTGTTAAAAGCCCATTGCCTTTGTTGAGGCCTTTTGAGATTGCCTCTTCAATAATTTGTCATTCAACGATGCCATTTTTCCAAAACAGTCACTTGAAGATTGGTCCTATGGTGTCCTGGGAAGTTGGAATGCTCTACTTTATCCTTCTTTTGAGTCTGATATCAAATTTGTGTCCATCATCATCATCATCATCATCATCACCATTATTATTATTATTATTATTATTATTATTGTTGTTGTTGTTGTTGTTGTATGGTTTGTCCAATTTGACTTACATTGAATCCTACCTAATGCAGCATTGCTGGCCAGTGATAGCATACAGGTATAGCAGTTTAGAGGAAGACTGTGTGAAAGTGTCTCTAATGTTGTGTATGTGCTAATTGAAGCCTGTGATGTTGCTGTTGGTGTGGAAATAGGTTACAGTAAATCACCTGGATTGATTGTGGGGTCTTGTTCCCATAAATATTTTATGCCTTTTAATAAATATGTGTTGATTTGAAAAGATGCTGCCATAAACTAACATGACCCTCTTTCTTATTTATATTGTTTTATATTTTGGCATGCTCATTCATCTTAAATGCATGACAAATATGTCCATAGTTACCCAAGGCTTCCTTTGCATCATTCCCAAACTGCTAATAGTACTTCACATGTAGGTGTCTTTAAGATGCCATGTGGGGCATTTTGGAAGGTTAATCTGGACTCAATAGAACCTTCTTAATACACAGGTGGCAATTATGAAAGGCAATAGTAAGCTTCTATCTTAGACCTGCTTAACGGCTTGAATGCCTTGCCAAAATTACTTAGAGTAAATGCTGCTGTACACTAAAAATATTCCATAACTTTAATTTAATTTTTTTTTATTATTAGAAATGTGCCTATGGATTATGATTTTTAATTTTGGGATCAATCATATATTAATTTACCAGTTATTTTTCACTATCATCCAACTGTAAAATTTTATATTTTACTACTACGGTAACATAATGAACCATTAATTTCAGATTTGAAAACCTATATTCTGATGAATTTGTAATTCTCTCATGCATATGGTTGAAAGGATTTTTTTCCAAAGCATGTCTAATACTGTAGAAGATCTGTGTTTGATGATAATTAGCTACAAAATTAGCCAGCTAGAAATGTTATTTATCAAAACACCACTGAGTCCTGGAAAGACGGAGAAACTCTTCAAAGGAGTGTTTGCAAACACAGGCAACGCAGTTGTATGAGGTTTGAATGACAAAGTATTGATTTTAAGCCTCTCTCAATTACATATTTCTCCCAGTTGGAAAAAGGTAAAAACAAAGATCCTTATGCTACTCGGGAGTCATAAAAGATGACACAAGGGGCTTCTTAAATTGATTTTGCACATCAAATGGCCCCAATCCAGCTCAATGCTCTCAAATGAGGCTCAGATGGAAGGCCTTATTTGCAAACCCGGATATATAATGCCTTAAATACCACAAAAGAAACATAGAATATATTAAATGACAGAAGTCAATCATGTTTTCTGATCTACCATTCTCAATGGTGAGGAAATTACTATCAGAAATTGCTATAATGGCTCCCCTTACCGTTTCCTCATCCTTCCTATTGAAGTAGGAAATGACTTTTCTTCCGAGAGTAAAATAGAAGGAACAACAGAGGCTAAATGAGCAACTTTATAATACTCTCTGTTTGGACTACTTCCTATGACCTACCACTTCTTTGTCCTTTCAAACTGGATATGGGGATATAGTAGCAGCAATATCACTTAGACCTATATACCAGTTCATAGTGCTTTATAGCACTCTCTAAGCGGGATGCAGTGGCTAAGTGGCTAAGACGCTGAACTTGTTGATTGAAAGGTTGGCAGTTCAGCGGCTTGAATCCCTAGTATCACATAACAGGGTGAGCTCCCATTACTTGTCCCAGCTTTTGCCAACCTAGCAGTTGGAAAGCACGTGAAAAATGCAAGTAGAAAAATAGGGACCACCTTTGGTGGGAAGGTAACAGCGTTCCATGCGCCTTTGGTGTTTAGTCATGCCGGCCACATGACCACGGAGACATCTTCAGATAGCACTGGCTCTTTGGCTTTGAAATGGAGATGAGCACTGCCCCCTAGAGTCGGAAATGACTAGCACATATGTGTGAGGGGAACCTTTACCTTTAAGCGATTTACAGAATCAGCATATTGTCCCCAACAATCTGGATTCTGATTTTACCGATCTCAGAAAGATGGAAGGCTAAGTCAACCTTGAGCCAGTCGGGATCGAACTCCTGGTTGTGGGCAGAGTTAGCTTGCAGTATTGCCTTTTAACCCCTGCACCATCATTTATTGCATAGGAGTTTTGTAAGATTGTTGGGCAATTAGGGCCCACCAAAAGCTCATGCTGATTGCAAGTACACCAACAAAGGTGGCAGAGGGCATTGGATATGTGAACTTGAGGTTGATCCTTAAATCCCACTTTTTGTCTGTTTTTAGTGGTTTTCCAAAGTTTACTATATTTGAGCTCTCAGTCTTCTTTACCATTAGTCATGTTATATGAGTTACTGTTTGGCAAGATCCGTTGGACCACAGGTTTCCTAACCTTTATGATAATCAGCAGACAGAATAGACAGCTGCTTTCCATGTAGAAAGGGTAATATTCTTTCTTGATGGTAATTTAAAGCCAGTACTGATTTGGGATGGAGTGAAAACTTATTCTAATATGCACAGTAGATTATGGATTTGTCTGAGCACAATGTAGATCAAGAAAGCGTTTTTAATCATTATGGCCTATTTTAATTACTACTTGACACATTGTCTCCATTGTCCTTCTTCGAGTCCTCTCTTTTGAATGAAATATTAAAGAGGAGTCACAGCTGAAAATATGCACACTCGACAAAGGAAATGGCTTTGAACTCTTTGCAGTGATTTATTGTTCACGTTTCTTTATGAATATTTATTTACCAAACGAAAGCAATTCGTTGAAGAGAAAACATGATGACTTGTTAACATGGTATTTGCATACACTAATGGTTAAAAGGCAGGACGGTAGGAATGTAATGCATTATAATATGCTAATACCACTCCCCCCCCTTCTATTTACTGTAACTAATTTCAAACGTTGGACATAGAAAGGAAAGGAGCTAGGACTGACTCATCTAACAACTTTGAAATGCAAGGTAAAGCATAAAAAAGATAATATTTTGTTGCCTTTGTACCTGAGAAGAAAATAGCTTTCCAAAACCCTGTTTTACATGTCGGGTTTGGTCTTTGATATTTCCTTCCTAGGCACTGAGTTCCCAAAAAATTTCATCTGGGAAATTAGATTTATTTCCATTTCATTAGACAGATCTCTTTTTTGTATCATACCGGTCCTGAAGGAGAACTAAGCAATCGATCGGTGCCTATCTTATCTTCACCAAACAATTCTGTGAGTAAGATGGGCTGCATCATCAATCAGCATATGGAAAAACTGACAATGTGGAGCATGGGAAGTGAAAATCTTCCATTTCCCCCGAAGTCACTTGACAGACTCAAAGGGTACTTAGCATCTCACAAAGACACACCACAAGCTTTGTCTTGTTGATCAACAGAAAAATGGAATGATTCGGATCCATTACCGAACACACACAATTTCCTTGTAATGGGATGCATTATAAAAGCCATTTTCAGAATAACCAAAATATAGCTCTAAAAATTCCTTTGGAGCACCTCTGTACTATCAGAAGCGTAAGCTGACACGTTGTTTGGTCATTACTCGATTTGTGCACTTTTTAATATATTTTAGCTCCTCTTATTTTTGGCAGCAAAATCCCTTTTTTTGCAGAGGAAGTTTTTCAGTTAAGGTAACCATTTGGTATATCTAAAAAGATGCGGAAAGCTCTACAGATACTTAGGTTCTAAAGGGAGCTTCAGTATGCTTTGCCTTCTGTCCCAAGTATAACTCTGAACAAGGAAGCCAGGAGTTCATTGTCACACCTGTGTCCTGAAGCATTTTGCTATTTTTGGAACCAAGCAGAAAATGCCTTTAACTACAAGATTGCAGCATATCTTGCACCAGGGTAGGTTAAGCAACCCACTGTAGAACCTCTGGTTATATTAATTCTGCAAGTCTCACTATTCCCAGCCAATGGAGAGAACAATAGAGATTTTGCAGCTAAGGAATATTAGGCCAAAACATATCTCTGCATGTGCACACACACACACACACAGTTTCATTTCTCGTAAATTAAAAAAAAAGATGAAATCTGGATCAAGGAGAATAAAATGCAAGTGTTTAGACCAGGGGTGGGTTCTACTTACCTTCATTACCGGTTCGCATTGTACCCGCGCGCGCATGTGGTAGCGTCTCTGTCTCTGTCGCACATGCTCTTCTGCGCATGTCCAGGTCAGTGGGCAGAGCCTCTCACCCAGGAGTGAAATCTACTTACCTTCTTTACCAGTCTGGAAGTGCATGCATACACACCTGTGCATGTGCACAACCTTCTGCACATGTGCAGAACATTAAAAAACATTACTTCCTGGTTAAAACCAGGAAGTAATGACACCCGGGCGGTGATTGCTACCAGATCGTTGAACCACAGAGAAAAATCACTACCGGATTGGGCAACTTGTTCCAATCCGGGAGCATTTCACCCCTGCTCCCGCTGAATTGACTACCGGTTCTTGCGAACTGGTCTGAACGGGGGCAACCCACCACCGGTCTAGACAAGTGCTAAGAGTTAGAAATGCAAGGAGGTTGTTTCTGTATAGAACACTAAAACCTCATGTGAACTCGCAATACACTGGTTTTAATATTAATAAATGTTTCCAGTTTTAACATAATCACTGGAGTTGGAAACTTATTTCTGACATTTCTATGCTTCTCCTCTTCAAAGGCCTCCATGTGGCATACTGTCTAGCAGAAACAGGGATTGAAAACAGCAGAGCAAACAGAAAACAATATAAACTATTGTATATTGATGCAGCCCAGCAGGTTTAGACCCAAATTTAAAATTTCCCAAATGCTGCTCCTCAAAGCCAGATTTTTCACCTCATCAAGGAGGTTTATCAGGGACCATCTGGCCTGTATAAATGGGGAGAGGGGTCAATTATTTCCCAGGAAGTGTGACATTGTCGAAAAGACCCTATATATTCACAGTATACTCAGTGAGGAGGTAACCAGGTTCTGAGCATGCAAGATTTGAAAGGGGATAGTCGGCATTTTGAATTGCCTCCAGAAGCTTGCCAAGCTATAGATATTGTGCAGCTATAAACAAATGATAATTAAAACCAGTGGTAAAATGTAAAATGTGTTACTACTGGTTCTGTGGGCATGGCTTGGTGGTGATGGGGTTAATGTGACTGGGTGGGTGTGGCCATTATTTTTTTTTACTTTTAAAAGCATTTTTTCTGCAACCTCTTCGGCCCAAGAGGTTGTTAAAAATGCTTTTAAAAGCTTCTGATGATCAGGCAACTCAGCTGGGATCGTCAGAGGCTTTTAAAGGCATTTTTTTCCCTACAACCTCTTAGGCCAAAGAGGTTGTAGAAAAAAATGCTTTTAAAAGCCTCTGACAATCCCAGCTGAGCTGCACGATCATCAGGCTTTTTTTAAAACTTTGAAAAACATTTTTTCGGCCAAAGAGGTTGTAGAAAAAATGCTTTTAAAAGTTAAAAAAAAAAACAGCCTCTGATGATCATGAGGCTCAGCTGGGTGGGGAGGGGTGCGAGGGGCGAAGGGATTTTTGCTACTGGTTCTCTGAACCATCCGCCGCCATTGCTACTGGATTGGGTGACCCGGTCTAAACAGGGAGCATTTCACCCCTAGTTAAAACAATTTTTAATACAGTGTGAATTATGACTCCTAGTATTCAAACTATCTATGGTTCAGAATTTATAGTTAAAACAAGCCACTGCTTAATCCAAGTGCATGTTTCATGAGGCCTTAGGCTGCATATGCCCATGAAAATCTCAGAACCTACACACGTATAAATTATGTATAGGGGCCATGCATACGTGCACTAACATGCCTATCATCCCTGTCATTGTACTTTTATTGTCTTATTCTTGTTCTCATTTCTGTTTGACAAATTCCAATAAATAAACAAATAAACATACTGACACACATACAAACACTGATTTAAGTTGTCCTCCAATTGTAATTTTTTCTTGAGATGGAAAAAGGACATTTCTGATCTCCTTTACCCTGATCCCATCTACTTTTTTGGAGAAACCTCAGGATGCCACTCAAGTAGTTTGTGACCTGAAAAAAGAAATTATGCAACTCTGGTTTATTGCAAAGTATGAATCTAGCCATTATCTATCCAGGGTGTCCCTAAGTGATAGGAACACAAAGTCCAGGTGGACACAAGTGGATATAACTCTGTCCTATTTCCCTGGGCCATAAGTCTCTGTGTAATTTACTCAGAATGTTACTTCACTGTGATACTTTGCCAAGATTTATAGTAAACGCTTCTCATGAGCTTCTCCAGATCTTGAAGGGGAACAGATTTTCAGGTCATGCTGAAATACAACTTGAGCAACATCCCCTAATGAGGATTGCAGGTCATACGACCCACCCCCTTCATTCGGTAGCTTAGTAATGACTGGCCAGCACATTACTTTCTCTTTTGATAGCCAACTTCCAATCTTCTTCCAGAATCCCCTTGAAAATAGATTAATTCCATATTCAAAGTATATTCACCATAGAAGGCAGTGCTTTGGTGGCCTTCAAAACGTAAGGTGGAGCTAATACTGTAAAGTAGATGGCCTGATATAAAACAAGTGAGTGAGAATGAATGTGAGGAAAAGCTTGGGATGTTTCCTTTTTGAGATGGGTTCCCTAGAGGCTGCTTATAGCCCCCAGACCAGAGGTTGTCCAACCCTGAACTAATAAACAAATACCGCCTGCAATGTAAGACTAAATGCTAGTGATGACCCTAAATATAAAACAAACTAAATCCAATTTCAGACTGCCAACAGTTTGCCTGCCTGCCTGCCTGCCTGCCTGCCTGCCTGCCTGCCTGCCTATCTATCTATCTATCTATCTATCTATCTATCTATCTATCTATCTATCCATCCATCCATCCATCCATCCATCCATCCATCCATCCATCCATCTATCATCTTTGCATTCTCACAAATAGAAAGAAAACAATTTGTTTCCAGTCTTTTTTTTTTTTACACACTTATAAATTCACCCAGCTAGTTTGGTACTGAATGCAGTATTGGAATTCATGGTCTCCCAGTCTAAACAGATGCCTTAATCAGTGTGTCAGACTGGTTCTTTTTAATTTTATTTGTGCAAAACTTGAAAATCCTCTGTTCCCTTCCTCATTTTGTAGTGGCCCACTGAAGGTATTTCCTGTTAGTAAAAGGGATAAGGAATATGGCACACCATCTGAAACACACAGACCAACATGTTATTTTCAGGTCAAATTCCATTTTGTCCATTCACACAACTTCAGCTGAGATGAGATTCTCATTTCATTTGAGGATAATCACATCAGTCACTTAGACACACATTGATTATTTACTGTGTATATTTACAGTAAGCTACAAGTATATGAAATATGCTGCTCAGTCTAAAGACAGACCTGGGATACATGGAGCCAGATGATATAACCAGATAAATGATCAGATGACATCAGTGAAGGATAAAGAAACATAGAGGTGGGTACAGCCATAGTAGCATGAGACTTATGAAGATGCAGTAGGCCGCGAAGCACAAAAGCTGACATGACCTATGTTGGTAAAGATAGCAAGTATATGAATGAAGCAATGTTTTAATCAATGTACGACAGAGGGCATTAACTTCATGGGATATTAGCACTGGGGCCAGGGAATGTAAGTTGAATGCATGCGTCACTGTAATTGATGAGAGAATTTTACACTCTGTGTTTTGTTGTAGCTCATACACAATCATTTATATACTCATTCTGATTCATTCATAATATACTTTTCCATCATCTTAGAGGGTTGTTAAGTATCAAAGCTAACAGCAAGTGGCCCAGGCCATCAGCTTCAGAATAATTAAAAACATGTCATGTATCGATAACCGGTGATTATTACTTGGCTGTTCTATTTGGAAACTAGTGGAGAAATATGGAAGGAAGGAGGCAAAAAAAAGAAACTCAGGTGCAGAAAGGCAAAGGAGCAATTAGGATGTGGTGTGTATGTGTGTGTGTGTGTGCATGCATGTGTGTGTGTGTGTGAGAGAGAGAGAGAGAGAGAGAGAGAGAGACAGACAGACAGAGATTTAGCAATTGCAGCAAATGTCGATGGCATTTTGGGTTTTTGAAAAATGCTAGTTCAGAAGTATTTCACACAGTTCACCATGGGTATTCAGTTCATTATGGGATCAGTTCAGCATTCAGGTGACATTCTAGCAAGCCCTTTTGCTAGAGGGCTTTGCCCCAAAGCATCTTAAAAGTGATACATGGAGGCAAATTTTGTGAGTGAAGAAGCCAACAAATTTTATTCAAAGGCTTTCCCCTTAGTTAGTCAGCATTTGGATGTGTAATAGTATCTCTAATGGGGGATAAATGCTCACAAGCACAACATTAACTTGTTGGAATGCATGTTCCATCTGCCTCTGAAGTGCGGGAGAAAAAAATGCAAATGCATTTTCTGAGGCTGGGGATATATTCATAATTTTGGAAATGCACAGTGCATTAGTACTGACCTGCACTCAATATGAGGCACATCCCAAGAGTTAAGAGATTTCTATAAAGAGAATATTCACTGTATTGTTTGCTTAAATGCAATTATTTATTTTATTTATTATTTAAATTTTTATACCGCCCTTCTCCCGAAGGACTCAGGGCGGTGTACAGCCACAATAAAACAGGATATAATACAAAATTTAATAACAGTTCAAAAACAAATTAAATTAAATTAAATTAGGGTTATGGTTGCCAACAGAAGGCAAAGAGTTGATACTAAGATATTGTCAAGGCTATGACTAATGAACCCAAGCAAATCAGAACCCTGAGACTTGGCTCCTCCTCAATGATACCTCTTTAATGAGTACATTGTATCGGCACAGCTCAATGGAAAACCAAATGTAAACCTTTCCCACGGTTTCAGTATAATTAAACTAGGAAATAACCCCATCCCCAAGTTTCACAGGTCATATTGGCCAATTAGGTTACTTGGCTGGCTCTTCAGACACTCCTTTCTCAACCTTAGCTGTTGCCATTAGAGATGACCTTGGTTCTCATGAGAAAGCTCTATGTTGTGTCCAGTGATACATTCCAACCTCCTTCCCCCCTTTCCCCCTCTGTGGGGCCACTGAGGAACAGAAAGATGGCTACGACCAGGTTCAGTTCGAAGTTGACAGATATTACTTTTACTATTTTCATTTTATACCCCCAACTAGTATAAACTGGATCTGAGCTTGTCCATGAAGGTTCTCAGCATAGAGAGTTTCCAAAACTGAAACTGGAAATACTAAACAATAATTTGCTTTTCTTAAAAAAAAAGCAAAAAACTATGTTTTGATGCTTGCCTGATTTTGGAGCCAGTTTGGTCTAGTGGTTAAGTCACCAAGCTAGAAACCAGGAGCTGTGAGTTCTAGTCCAGTCTTTGACATGAAAGTCAACTGGGTGACTTTGGGCTAGTCACTCTTTGTCAATTCAGCTTACTTCACAGGGTTGCTGTTGTGGAGGAAGAAGGAGTATTGGGTATATTTGCCGCCTCGAGTTATTTATTAAAAACAATAAAGGTGGAATGAAAATAAATCAAATACATGAAAAAGGTGCACAGAAACAAAACTGACTACTAATAGTCTCTATCTCCACTTTGAGTGGAAGATAGTTTTCAGTTTCAGATAAAGTTGCTTTGTGAACCAATAAGTATTATACCTAACTCGTAACAGTGATACACTCTTAAATTAAATAAGAATCCCTTTACATCAATGGTGGGTTGTCCCCGGTTCAGAAGGTAAGTAAAACCCACCCCTGCTTTACATTCAATGTACACCTATGATTTTTAAATGTTCACTAACAAATATAATATGTCCTAGGGGAAATATGAACATTCCTGAAAGTACATAAATCAAGAGAAACACTACCAACCTAGTATATATTTTTGCTGCACTCTATATTCAGCAACCCTAAGAATTTTAGCAAGATTTCTCTTTGTCAATGCACAAAAATGAAGATGTACAAATCTGCACAACTTGTCTTGTATTAGTTGCAGCATGAGCTTCTACAGCCATTGCAAGAAATTCAAACCTGGTAGCTGATCTGATCTGCATATTAAACACCAGAAGGCCTCTATCATATGCTTGGGCAGGAAATGAAGAATCATAGGGCAGACTACAGTTACTTCAATATTTTGGACTCAGGAGACATTTGCTTAAAAAAAAATAGACCACTACTGAAGTAAAGCATGCCTCAGTCTGCCTCCTTCATTTACACCTGTGTTTTTGTTAGACTGCAAATGCAATTTATGACTACTCTCCAATGCCAAGTCAATTACAAGTTATAGGAATGAGCCATATCTTGATAAATACATAACAACCATCTGTTTGTTTTGTTTCTTTTTTTCAGGAAGGAAGAAAACTTTGTGATCATCTGTTAGGTTGTCATATGTAACTGGGGGTTACATTCAGCTTGATGAGTTCCAGGCTGGACTGATCTAAGATCAGAATGTTATGACAAACAATGATGTATTTAATTCTTTGCATGGATTTAGCAATGTGGGTTATTCTGTAGAAACTGTGCCACTAATTTAATAATAGAATAGAATAGAATTCTTCATTGGCCAAGTGTGATTGAACACACAAGGAATTTGTCTTGGTGCATATGCTCTCAGTGTACATAAAAGAAAAGATACGTTCATCAAGAATCATAAGGTACAACACTTAATGATAGTCATAGGGTATAAATAAGCAATCAAATCATATTAGAAAACAGTCAATTTACATCGTAAGGATACCAGCAACAAGGTTACAGTCATACAGTCATTAAGTGGGAGGAGATGGGTGATAAGAATGATGAGAAGATTAATAGTAGTGAAGACTTAGTAAATAGTTTGACAGTGTTGAGGGAATTATTTGTTTAGCAGAGTAATGGTGTTTGGGAAAAAACTGTTCTTGTGTCTAGTTGTTCTGGTGTGCAGTGCTCTATAGCGTCATTTTGAGGGTAGGAGTTGAAACAGTTTATGGCCGGATGCGAAGGGTCTGTCAATATTTTCACAGCCCTCCTTTTTACTCGTGCAGTATATAGGTCCTTAATGGAAGGCAGGTTGGTAGTAATTGTTTTTTCTGCAGTTCTAATTATTCTCTGAAGTCTGTGTCTATTTTGTGCCTGGGGTCTAATTACCTCACACTATAATAATAATCAGTCTGTCTGTGTGATCAACCATAATAATAATAATACCAAGAAAGGTATTTCTTTCAAGGAGACTCACTATCACCATTACTGTTTGTTACTGCACTGACTTCCTCTGTCAACAGTACTGAACAAATCAGGCAATGGCTATCAAATATCAAAAATATCTGCCAGGCTATGCAAGCTCCTTCTTTACACGGACGATCTGAAGTTGTATGAAAAATCTGAAATAGAATTATTGTGCCAAATTGTTCCTATATACAGCCAAGATATTGCAGTGGATTTTGGACTGGACAAATGTGCCACCCTCATCATCAAATGGGGACAAAGAGTGAAAACTGAAGGAATCAAGATACCCCATGGAAATAACAGTGTGGATGAAGAAGATTACTACAAATATCAGGGCATCCTTCAAGTTAACGTCAAGCACAGATGACAAATTAATGACAATGAAGCATGCCCTTCAACCACGCAGTGATGTTGAAATCTCTACTTACCCAGGAGCATAGATGGATGTGGAATGTTGCAAATATATCAGACAGTTAAAGAAAAAAAAAACAAGAGCATTGGAGAAATATCTGATGGAGAGTGAAGCAGATACGCTGAAGATATCATGAAGCCTTACTGAACACCAGAGAGATTAAATTAGCCTACAAGAAAGACCAAATGAAGAATATAAAAGAGATGCAGCAAGGCAAATTTTTACATGGCCAGTAGATAAAAAAGCTAGCAGACAAAGCAGATAACAAGACCTGATAATAGCTATGAACAGAAAAGTTGAAGGAAGAGACAGAGGATCTAATTCAGGCTGCGTAGACCAAACCTTAAGAACAAATGCATACAAAGTCAGAATTGAGAAGACAGCAATAGACAGCAAATCCTGCCTCTGCAAAGAAGCTGAAGAAACAGTGGATTACCTACTTAGCTGCTTCAGGAAGACCTCGCACTGCCTACAAACAATGGCATGACAAGGTAATAGAAAATGAAGAAGCTAAAGTGCTCTGGGACTTTAGAATTCAAATAGACAAGCACCTGCCAGATAACAGCTCAGACTTAATTGTCAAGAATGACCAAAAAAAAAAAAAAAAAAAAAGTCCAGTTCGTGTTGTGGCAGTACCTGGAGACAACAGAAGAGAAGAGAAAGAACTGGAGAAAATAGCAAAATACAAAGACTTGCAAATAAAATGACCATGGCAAAACAAAAACTAAAACAAAGATAGTACCAACAGCGGCAAATTAAAGCTCACTGGTGCCCTAAAGATTGACAAATCTTGCCCCCCACCCTTTCAATGAAGAACCAATCTTCATTGGTTTCTTTTTCTTTCTCAACTTTGTGGTGCCCCCTTTGGGCCTGGTGCCCTAAACATGTGCTTAGTCTGCTTAATGGTTAATACACCACTGAGTACCTATAGTATCAGTTGCTTTGGGTGACATTCCAGAACATCTGAAGCATCACTTGTATCATAGGCTTTGATAAAGTCATTGTCAGTCAATTGCAAATGTCAGTTTTAGTGTTATTAGTAGTATTTTATGTTATTAAGCAACAAGGATATGAGAAAGAAATAATTTATTAAATAAATATACCGCCTGACTCCCAGGGACCTTGGGTGTAATTTAGACTATGAGTTCTCCAATTCGTGCATCAATAAATGTTCTTTAGAGAGGGAAGCACTAGCTGATAGACCAATTGTAAATGTCCAGCCTTTTCTATCTAGTCTTTCATATTCCTCACAACGTTTTCTCAGCTGTGCCCAAATACCTCTCTGTTGTTTGCAATGATCTTTTGATTGCTGCATTTTCCTCCCTGTGATTTGAAAAAGAGAATGCCTCTTTCTTAGGACACAGAAATGAAAATACAGGAAAATATAGGTATCTTTCTGCATGCCAGATAATTTGATTTATTCTCTGCACCAACAAATGGATTAGTAGTTGTGTATCCTATATAGCTAATTATATAAACAGCTTATTATATATGCCATACTGTATATCAGCAGGTGATACCATGTACAAAAGGAAGAATAACTTGTGAATTCATTATGAACTCAAAGGTTGGAGTCACATATCATAGTAAGCAACTAGCTTAATATTACTTACATGCTGACATAGTAAATAGGTAGCTGGATTCAAACATTGCATTAATCAGTAAATTGTAGTTTACAACTCAGCGGTCGGATTCACAAAATATGCTAGACTCAACCAAAACCAAATTGAAAGGTGTCTAAAAATAAATTTATTTGTAGATACCTAGTATTTGGGAATTATAAGAGCTGGGGTGACACAGTGGTTAGAATGCAATATTGCATGCTAATTCTACCCACAGCCTGGAGTTTGATTCTGACCAGCTCAAAGTTGACTCAACCTTCCATCCTTCCAAAGTCGGTAAAATGAGGACCCAGGTTGGTGGGGGCAATAGGCTGACTCTTTAAACTGCTCAGAGAGTGCTGTAAAGCATTATTGGAATGGTATACAACAGTGACGGCTAACCTTTTTGCCATTGCGTGCCAAAAGCGGGGGGAGCACGGTGGGGTCACATGCACGCGTGCCCACATCCATAATTCTATGTGCCCTGCCCCCTGTGTTCCCCCCTGCTTTTGGCACGTGATGGCACAGTGGGTCCAGTAGGCCCATTTTTTTGCT
Organism: Masticophis lateralis; assembly: GCA_030761175.1. NCBI lineage: Eukaryota > Metazoa > Chordata > Lepidosauria > Squamata > Colubridae > Masticophis > Masticophis lateralis. The sequence goes on from JAUDYJ010000003.1 coordinate 130,704,967, forward strand.
CTCCCCAGGCTCCAGAGCCTTTCTAGGAGCCTGGGGAGGGCAAAAACAGCCTTCCCCAACCCCCCAGAGGCCCTCCGGAAGCCGGAAACAGTGTGTTTCCTGACTTCTGGTGGGCCCAGAAGGCCCGAAAATCAGCTGCCTGGCGCACACGTGTGTCGGAGCTGAGCTCACGTGCCCACCGATATGGCTCCATGTGCCACCTGTGGCACCCATGCCATAGGTTCGCCAACATGGGTATATAAGACTACGTGATAACGCTATTGTTATCTTGCTTGATGATGTCACCAAAAATGGAGATTTTTTTTTAAAAGCTTGATTTCATACCTGCTACTTTACCTAGAGATGGTAATCTGACTGAACCTGGGTTTCCTGAAAGCAAAGCAGGTATTCTTTCACAGACACAAAAAAAAATAGTACCAAATATTTGTTATTGCATTTTTTGTAGATATAGCCTTATAATAGCCTTTTAGGTGGGAAGATTTAAAATTAGAGGGTTCGTATGACTGCATGTTGATAATTGCTTGTTTAGGTCAACCATATCACTAACCCTTTGTTGCCATCTAGTAATCCTCTGGATTTTTTCAGCCCATTGATGTGATCTTCAGGTTACCTCTCATCGTTATTGAGGAATAGATTAAAACAAAGCAATGATGTTAGCATAAATTAAAACGAAAAAAAGAAACAGAGAGGGGCTTGTGGAATGCTAATGACTGTTTGTTATTTCTACTTCTTTGCTCAGAATTAATACATACATTCCTTTTTACTGGAATTATAAAATTACTCTTGTTCATGTCATGTTTGTAAGTTTGAACTACAGCATTCTATTGATATTTGCAGGCTTCTGCAGTAAGTGTTGTAAAGCTCACATTTTTGTATCCATCTAAATGACAGCAGCTCAGAACTCCCATCAGATATGTATATAAAATCAAATCTGTATTTGACAGCTTATTTCCTGCTTTCATTAAAATATTACCTGAGATGAAGAAAAAAGTCAATAGCATTTTAGTAGAAGTAGGTAAATTGGCATTGCTGTATTATCACACAAACACACTGTAATGAAATACAAATAGCTGCAGCAGCAAAGGAAAAAAAATAGTATTTAAAATAAAACATATAAAATATAGTGAGAAAAGGACTACATGCATTGGATTTAACAAAATTCTAACTAAATTGGATCTAACAAAAATAGAGGAGAGGAGAACATACCTAATAAATAACTATTTAGTGTTAATATAGAGTTAATTCAGTCTTTAAATTTAACATCAAATCTACACCCTACAGAAACGTTAAAAAAGCACATCCCTGCTCTTTAGGAGACCAAAGAGTGGGTTTTTATTCTTTTGCTGCATTTATATATTGTAATTTAAACTGTTTTTAAAAAATTTTTTGGAACTGTGTTTTATATTCTTATTTTATTGCATTGCAAACTGCCCAAAGTGGCCCCCCATAGTGAGATGGGTGGTATATAAATTTAATAAATAAATTCTTTCATTTTCTCATTTATCAAAAATAAAGACTTAGAAGAACAGATAGCATACTTATCTCTCAAATCCTTAATGAAAAAAAAAACAACAAACCCTGACAGTTAAAATCTGGTTAGACTTACAATAAGTCTTTTTTTTTTTTTGGGGGGGGGGGGGGGGGAGACTGAACAGAAGTAGTAAAGCCAGCAGGAATAAAATACAACAGGAATATGTGAATATTTCCTCTGCTGTCAGGAAATAACAATTTCCTGCTTCAGTGTAAACTTTGATATTTGAGCATCTGTTATCTGCATCTCTTAATAATCCAGATTAATCGCTTCTCCTAGGGAACATTTACTTCAAACTAAATAATTATTTCCATTTTTCCAAACCTGGTATTTTGTTTCTCCATTATGGAGAATTAAGCATAAAGTTTGGAGCATAAAGTTGCACAATACTTTAAATAGGGATGTCCAACCTTGGGAACTTTGAAGACTTGTGGAGTTCAGCTCCCAGAACTCCCAAGCTTGCCATGCTTTACAATATCAGTTTGCTTACAATAAATAAGAAAACAGGGTACTGCTTCTCCCTCCTTTTCTAAAGATAGTGCAGATGAGAAACAATTTTCTGGCTTGTCACAAAGGTCTTTTGATTTATACTTATAACTCCAGTGGCTTAAGGGGACTCTTATAGGGTAGCTATTAAAATATCCTAAGAAAGAACATGACGAAAGACGGGCAAAATAAACCTCACCACCAATAACAACGAAATGCATCTCCAACTTAAAAAAATAACTATAAAAAGTAATGTTGGATGTGTATCTATCAAAACCATCAGATGACTTTTGATATTTATGCCCTTTCCTGGCACTGTTAGTTGTCTAGCAAACTTTTGAAAAGCATCTTTTCTTTTGTTGGTAATGTTCTCATAACCCATCTAACCAGTGCCATTTCTAGCAAAAATTGCCACTGAATCTCTGGGGAAAGTGCTCTAATGTACCACTCACTTTATATTTTATCTTAATAAGCAGCACATTTTTCTCTCTCACACACAATTTTCTATGTGCTTCTCTCTCTCTCTCTCTCTCTCTCTCTCTCTCTCACTCTCTCTCTCTCTTCCCTTTCCTATTCTCTTTCACATACCTATATAAAGCTTTCTGTTTTCTCCGTATCTCTTTGCTGCCATCTAGAGGTCATACAGATTTTTGTAACTAGATGTGATTGCCCTGATCTTCCAGTTACTTTTGTAAGAGGTCTGAAGAGGAGACATGAAACGGAAAAAAGGTTAGTTTGACAGGGAGTGGAATGGAATATAGAACAATAAAAAAAAAATCCAGAATGTGTAGCGTATTTCCAGACATTAACTAACCAAAATTCTTAATTTTGAGTGGCCAGTTGGCTATTTGTAGAACATTTAAATATTTTTCAAACATAGCCAAACTACCATCTTCTTCGATAAGAATATGGAGTTCAGATTCAGAGGAAAAAATGACTGTTGGCTTGAAACTGTGAAGGTAGCAGATACCTGACTGGGCCAAGGAATTCAGATCCAATGGCCTCAAATCCTGAGAGAACTGCAAACAGAAATGAAATGTTTATTGATCTTTATTTAATTATGAGGGATTTCTTATTTCTTTTCAGTCCGACTTGTTTCAGTTTTATATCTGTTCATATACTGTGTTTCTCTTTGCCTGTTTGCTTCATTTGAAGAAAAGTGAGTGATAACGTAGGCCTCTAGATCTCAGTGTTCTCTAAAATTCTTACTTTGCTGTTTATATTAGCAGGTAACATAAACATCTTGGGTAATTATTATTGTTGTTGTTTTTGTTGTTGTTATTATTATTATTATTAATAATAATAATAATAATTCCCTGCTATGATAACAGAATCCCAGATGTCTTGGTGGTCTCCGAGCTTGGTTGTTTGCTTGTGAACATTTCATTATCCAGTTAGGTAGCATCATCAGTGCAAGATGGTGTGAGGTTTGCTGCCTGTTTAGCCCCACCTATGTCATCAGTTTGGATATTACCTAGTTAGGGTAATGAAATGTTGGTGGTGGGGGTGGGGGGGAACAAGCTCAGAGAGCACCAAGGACCCCTCATTTCAACCCTCTTTTATTGGTATTGTAATTATTTATCGGTATTTCTAGTTCAACTTCATCCTGCTTTCCAACATACTCTCAACTATTTATCTGAGCGGCAGTGTTCAGGGTTATCATTTTGTCTTTGTTCAGCCTTTTGGATGATGCAACTATTACAGCCATCTATTACAAAACAGAGATCATGACCTTACTTTTGCTGGCAGTGTCATATCTCTACCCTTTGATAGTTTGTCTCTATGTGGCATTGTCTTTCTTTCAAGCAGCAAATGTTTCTATATTTCATGGTTGCACTCGCCTTCCTTATAGATTTTGAAATCTAGGAAGATAAAGTCTGCTATCACTTCCACTATTCTGTTACCTATTTACTTTGGAGTAATATTAGTGTTGTTGACCTAATCTTAGTTTTGTCATTCTAGGGATAAGGCTGGATTTTGCATTCTTGTCTTTTAACTTCAGCGAGAGATTCCTTACATTTTCCTAACTTCTACCAATCTGAGTGGTATCATCAGCATATCTAATGTTAATATTTTTTTCTGGCAATTTTAATTCCAGCTTCTGTTTCTTTGAATCTAACATGTCTTATAATAATAAAAGAGAATATTTGTAGCTCAGAAGGTTCTTGGTGCTCTTTGATCCTGGTTGTTGCAGATGTTTCATTATCCAACAAGGTAACATCATCAGTGCCAGAAGGGAGTGGGCTTGCTTTCTGTTTATATAAAAGTGGCTTGCTCTGCCAGTATTGGTGAGTGTTTCTGATGGTTCCTTGCTATTGGTTAGTGTTTGATTGATGATCTAATATTAATTTTGGTGTTAACCTCTATTATCAGGGTGTTGATTTCTGACCAGGAGGTGTTTTAGATTTCTGATTGTCTCTTTTGAATGGTATGTAATGTTGTTTATCTCTATGTGCCTGTTGATGGCTTATTTGTCCTCAATGCCAGGCTTCCAGGATTTCTCTAGCATTTGGTCTAAGATGCTCATAGTTCCCCAGTTGAAACTATGTTGAAGCCTGTCCATGTGTTGTGCAATTAAGGAGTTTTCATTATGTCTTCTGACTGATAGCAACAGCACTTAGACTTATATACCGCTTCATAGTGCTTTTACAGTCCTCTCTAAGCGGTTTTCAGTCAGCATATTGCCCCCAACAATCTGGGTTCTCATTTTACCCACCTTGGAAGGATGGAAGGCTGAGTCAACCTTGAGCCTGGAGAGATTCCATCTACCAAATTGCTGGCAGTCAGCAGAAGTAGCCTGCAGTATTGCATTCTAACCACTTCGCCACCGCGGATCGTTGTGATAGTTGTGTTCATGGATGTGCTCTTTAGTTGCCTGTTTCTCCTACGAAGTGGGACAATTACACTGTATGTTGTATTTTGTAGATGACTCCTATTTTTTCTTCTGGGGCTATTGTGTTTTTTTGGTTTATTTAAGATGCTTTGGAGCATTTTAGTTGGCTCTGTTTTCAGTTCAAACCTTTACTTCCCTGCCAGCACAAAATTCTTCAATTCTTCAACTCTTCAATATGCAGAGAAGATGGTACATCTATGTTTTTAAGGGCTGCTCCTAATTTGTCATGATCTATGCAATCAATATATCCTTATTCCAAATTTAGTTTTGGAATTCTCTTGTCTTTCCTATTATGCATCAGAAGTTTGCAATGTGATCCTGGGTGTTCTTCCCCTTTCAAAACCAGTATGAACCTCTGGTGGTTCTCATTCTGTTGTTGAAATTTGGACAGCAAAATCCTGACCATGAATTTAACCAGGGTTTAAGATTTGGTAAGCACAATTAAAAACAGACCTCAGTTTACAATCATTTGTTTAGCAACTATCCAAAGTTACCACATCTCTGAAGAAAAGTGATTTTATGACTGGGTCCTTGCACTTACGACCATAGCGGCATGATGGTCACACAATCAAAATTTGGGCGCTTGGCAACCAGCGTGCATTTAAAATAATTGCAATGTCCCAGGATCTTGTGATCACCCTTTGTCAAACCTTCCCAGGGGACTTCTGAGAAGCCATGTCAATAGAGGAAGCCTTAAAGACTGTACAATTCACTTAACAACTGCAGTGATTTGCTGAACAACCATAGAAAAAAAAACTGTTGTACATTTAGGCACAACTCACTTAACAAGCTCCAGTGGAAATTCTGGTCTCAATTGTGGCTGTTTTCAGTTATCAAAAGTTCTTTCGTGCTGCCTTTTTTTCCAGTATTGGTATATAGATTGATCTTTTGCAGCCCTCTGGCCACTGCTATGTTTTCCATATCAATGTAAGAATCCTTATACTAAGCTTATACAGATTTTGTCCAAAAAATAGTCATGGGGGAATTCCATGAAAGGTGTCAAGTGCAGAATATTTGTATTAAGGATGGAAAAGCTTTCCTTCCTGTGGCTTGTAAGAAACTGTTGGTTTGATCAGTACTCTTCTGTTTACTCCCCTAGCTTACGTTCACGGCTTGTACTGCAGCAACAGCAGTTAGGAAAAAGCCTAGAGGCATGAATGAAGCTAGGACTGTAACCCGGACCTTGAGGTAAAACAATCTGTTGCTAGCAGGAATACTAAATAGCTCACAGGCTATCTATACTGTTGAACTACATGGCAATGCATCTGCTGGCTGCCAGGTTGATGCTGTTTGAGCAATAAATAAGGGTAGGCAGGTAGTTTCATGGCAGACCATGGTAACAATAGCAATAACACTTAGACTTATATACCACTTCATAGTGCTTTATAGACCTTTCTAAGCAGTTTATAGAGTCAGCATATTTTCCCCAACAATCTGGTTCCTTACTTACCTTGGAAGGATGGAAGGCGTGAGTCAATCTTAAGCGGGTGAGAATCGAACTGCTGGCAGTCAGCAGAATTAGCCTGTAATACTGCATTGATCACTGCGCCATCATGCTCTTTTGGTCATATCATTTTAGGTTTTCTGCTGCCCAGTCATGCTAGATCAGTAGATGTAGGATGCTGGCTAGGTATCACTGATACAGTTATCCTCAACTTACGACCACAGTTGAGCCTAAAATTTCTGTTGCTAAACAAGACAATTGTCAAGAGAAGTTTACCCCATTTTACATGCTGCTCTACACATGCATACACCCCAAAGGTTGAAGTCTTTATGGGGGCTTCGTCAACTCCAAATAGTATTCTCCAGGATTCACCCACACACAGAGATTAGTTCAAAACCCAATGTGTCCAATTTCTCCTGTCCAGAAACACAAATCAAGTATATAAAGTCCCATCATCAGTTTCAGTGTCCAAAGACAAGTCCATGGTGCGAGCACAAATCATCAAAACCAAGATCCAAGCTCAAGATCCAAGAAGCAAGTCCAAAGTCTGGAAAGCAGCATCCAAGTCCAGAGTCAAATCATATTCCTGTCAAGCAGAGTCAGGTCAGATTCTTGTCCATTGCAAGAATCACAATGGCAAGAAACTGATGAGTTATTCCCAGCAATGCAATACTCCACACCCTATTTTGCCACTGACTGGTGTAGCTCATCAGGAGGAGTGAGGCTGCTGTCTCGTGTGTAACCTCGCTGACCTCCATTGTGCCTGCTTCCTCTCAGTCCTGTGCATTTACGACTCATGTGGAGGAAGTAATGCTCCACTATCCTCGCTGGTCAGTTGCAGCTGCGCATCTTCTCCCCACTGTTCTTCCCATGGGACTTCTGCTCTCTCAAGCTGGAACTGCACCTTTCCTTTTCCTCTGTCAGCCAGCCATTTGTCCCGTTGCCACTCTGGCGACTTTTCCACTGAGCCTAATGTCTCCACTTCTGGCTTGGAGCCTTTGGCAACTTCTTGGCACTCCTTCACATCCCTCTCCAAAGTCCCTGAAGCCAGCTCTTCCCCATTGTCTGAGCCTGGGAGACTATCGCACCTTTCTTTACATAGTTGTTAAGCGTCAGAAAATCGCAAAAGAGGATCACATGACCCCAGGACCCTGCAACCGTCATAAATATAACCAGTTGTCAAGCATCCAAATTTTGATCACATGACCACAGAGATGCTGCAATGTCCAATAAGTGTGAAAGACGGTTATAAGTTAAAATGTGTTTGAATATTAGTCACTCGAGTTGGTAGTTAGACTGTTGGTTTGAGCTCTGAGCTTGGCAATTTGGTTGTAAACATTTGGTCACCATTCGAGGAGACATCATCAATGTGTTTTGAGTTGTGCTTGTCTGTCAAAACACAGGTCTTTAAATACCTTTTTATGAGATGCAAATTAGTCTGTATGCTGTTTGTCTGGATATTTCTGAGTCATGGTTTGATTTTGAACTGATTGGGTGGCTGTTGTTGTTGGGCTATAGTTAGTACCGTCTGTGTGATCACAGATGCTCAAATCAACAGCCTATGGTTATATGTTATTTTTTTCAGTGGCATTGTAACTTCGAATAGCCACTAAACGAACGGTTGTAAGTCAAGGACTACCTGTAGTGAAGATGATCTCCTTCATTTTAGTTTACCAAACACGAGGAAGTGGCATTTCTATGCATCTAGAAGCGATAAAGAGAACAAAGGCTCGGGAATCAAATTAGGCTTGAATCAGTATCACATTAGTTTCTTCAGAGTGTTTGTCATTACTGAAGTTACATTTTTATTGAAACCTTTCACGAGGGTGCACACTTTCGTGGGGGGGCTCTTCTTGGAAGAAAATAATTCCGTTTACCTCTTTAGCCTCCTAGCTCTGTCTTTTCAGTTAAGGATACACAAGAAATCTACCACGGATTTCTCTGGGAGAAATGTGGCATGAGGTTATTAGGCAGAGATGGGCTTCGTATAATTTAACAACTGGGTTGCCCCAGTGCTGGAAATGTGACTGCACACACGGCCTTCCGGGCATGTGTGCAACCTTCTGCGCATACACTTTGCTCTCTTGCATGGGTGCATGCATGCGCATGTCTTAAAAACACAGCTAAATATGATGGCATAGCGCCGGGGTGGGGGGGGCGGGGGCGGGGAGTGGGGGGCAGGTCACAACTACCGGTTCCCACCGCTATTATTAGGGCTCTGTAAATGTTCCCAGAGGCATTTTGCTTCAGCCAAGATTTAAAGAAAGCATTTCTTTGAAGCTCTGTTTGCAAATCAATATAGAGTCTTTAGCCCTCTGTCCGATGGTCTCATTCAGCAGTTCAGCAATTCTAGTAATGGGGAGAAAGGCTTCCATATAACGGCTCTCTTGCCCAACGTCTTCCAACAGTTTGAGTCAGGTGCTGAAAATGCCCAACAAGGTTCTCTACTTACCACGGGATTCTTTGACAAAGTACAGGTAGTCCTCGACTTACAACAGTTCCTTTTAGTGACCGTTCGAAGTTACAACAGCACTGAAAAAAGTGACTTCTGACCTCTTTTCATATTTATTATTTTATTTTTATTTATTTTTCAAATTTATATACCGCCCTACTCCCAGAAGGACTCAGGGCGGTGAACAGCCAAAATAAGATACCAATAACATACAAAAGTTAAAAACTATTAAAATAGATTAAATAATTTGGGCTCCAAAAGAATTTAAAACATCCAATTTAAGTAAAACATTTAAAACCCAATTTAAAAGTGGAGAGTTAGGCCAACCCCGCCTGTTGAAATAAAAACGTTTTTAGAGCGCAGCAGAAAGTGCGTAGGTCTTGGATCCTCCTTATCTCTGGGGGGAGCTCGTTCCAGATGGCAGGTGCCCCCACAGAGAAGGCTCTCCCTCTGGGGGCCACCAGCCGGCACTGTTTGGCTGACAGCACCCTGAGGAGCCCCTCTCTATGGGAACGAACTGGACTGTGAGAGGCTACTGGTGGCAGAAGGCGGTCCCGTAAGTACCCTGGTCCTAAGCCATGGAGCGCTCTAAAGGTGGTAACCAAAACCTTGAAGCGCACCCGGAAGACAATCGGGAGCCAGTGCAGCTCGCACAGGAGGGGGGGGTCACATGGGAGTGCCACGTCGCTCCCATCACCACCCCCATGGCCGCATTCTGGACCAGTTGGAGCCTCCGGGTGCTCCTCAAGGGGAGCCCCATGTAGAGAGCATTACAGAGATACTTACTTACGATCAGGGGTGGGTTCTACTTATCTTTACTACTGGTTCAGAACTGGGCTGCGCACGCTGTTCTGCACATGCGCAGAAGCATGTTGATGATGTTGGGGTCAGTGGGTGGAGCCAATGGTGGGATTCAGCCAGTTCGCACCACTTCGGGAGAACCGGTTGTTAACTTTCTGAGCAGTTTGGCAAACTGGTTGTTGGAAGAAATCATTCGGGCAGAGAACCGGTTGTTAAATTATTTGAATCCCACCACTGGGCGGAGCCTCCCTCTGGTTTTACTACTGGTTCTATAGAATCAGTGCTGACCGGGGACAACCCACCACTGCTTACGACTGTGGCAGCATCCCTATGGTCACGTGATCAAAATTCAGACACTTGGCAATGGACTCATATTTATGACAGTGGTCCCGGGGGTCACGTTATTCACTTTTGCAACATTCTTATAAGCAAAGACAATGGGAAAGCCAGATTCACTTAACAACTGTGCCACTAACTTAACAACTGCAGTGATTCGCTTAACAGCTGTGGCAAGAAAGGTTGTAAAATGGGGCAGAATTCACTTAACAAATGTTTCACTTAGCAACTGAAATGTTGGGCTCAGTGATGGTCGTAAATCGAGGACTACCTGCAGATTGGGTCATTTCTATGGCACAAAGCATCTCGTAAGAATAAAGCCCAGTTTTATTGTGCTCTCATAGTGGAAGCACTAAACAGTCTTCCTAACATCCATCTTTTTCTGGTCAACATTTGCATGCAAACACATATATATATTGTATGTTCAATTGTTAGTGAACCATCTGAAACAGAACATACATCCTTGGAAATTACACCAAAAGGAATAATTATTACCAGGATACACTTACATCTTTGAAAGGTAGCCATTCCTGCTATTTCTGCCACTGGATCGGTCCCACTCGGCCAGGATTGAGAAAACAATCATGTCCTCAGCTGATATTTGTTGTTTTCACATTGTTTTCTCTCCTTAACCAGGGTTGTTGGAAGAAGGCCAAGAGAAGGAAAATACCTTCCTATTTCCTTAAATTTATATTTGGTCATCAGTTTGGAGAGACTGAGGTCTTTTGTGGCATATTACCAGATTACGATACACACCCAAGATACAAATTGCATCAAAAGTACCGGTTTAAAGTGGCACTTAGAGTTTGTTAAGTACACATAACAGGAAATGAAAACATGTCTTGGTATTAGGCTTGAAGAAAAAAAACTACACTTCAAAAGTGGAAATGTGAATAAATGAACACTGGGTAGGCCCATTTAAGATGGCAATTAGGCCTGGGAGAAAATTAAGTTTGAAAGGAACCAGGCAAAGCTTGAACACATACAAAATAAAATTAAACCATAATATCACTCAAATTATATAAAAGAACCAAAGCTTCCAGCAAACTCCTTACTTGCTATTTAACTTCAAGAAGAGGGTAGCTGCAGGTAGAAGAAATTAATTTACAAGCCAATTGTGCATGTAAGGTTTTGATCTCATGGGAATCTCTAGTGCTTGCACTGTTAAAATGTTATGCAGTGTTAAAAAGTATGTAGCAAGCATTAAGGAAAATTTGGGAATTAAAAAAAAAGATTTCTCAAAAGAAATATATGTAAACACTTGCTTATATTTGGTTCAGTTATTATAACAATATTAGGACCAAACCTAACAATATATTTACCAATAATGGTTTTACACACACACACACGGGGGGGGTGGGGGAGGGAGAGATGGAAATAGTAAGGGGCTGTATGATGGCTTAGTGTTTAAGATGCTGAGCTTCTTGGCTGGAAAGTCAGCAGCCCATGTTTGAGACCCAAGTGCCACATGATGGGGTGAGCTCCCATCCTCGCCTTGGCTCCTAGCACTTTTAAAGCATGCAAATGTGTGTAGATAAATAGGTATCATTTGGGTGGGAAGGTAACAGTGCTCTGCAACATCACGTTGGCCACAGAAATGTCTTTGGACAGTGCTGGCTCAATGGCCTTGAAACAGAGATTAATATAAACCATAGAGTTGGCAACAATTAGCAGAATAAAATCCACAGAGACTCCTTTATATCTTTTCTCTCTCTCTCTCTCTCTCTCTCTCTCTCTCTCTCTCTCTCTCTCTCTCTATATATATATATATATATATATATATATATATATATATATATATATATATATATGAATAAGTGCACGCATTGAAGAACACAAGAACTCAGCCAGAAAAGAGGAACCAACTTCTTCCCTGGTCCAACACCTTAAAGCCACAGGACATGAAATTGACTTTAAAAAGACCAGAACTATCGCCAAAACTGAACACTTTAACAACAGAATAATCAGAGAAGCCATCGAGATAGAAAAACGCCCACACAGCATGAACAAACGAGACGATACCTCCCGCCTACCAGCCATTTGGAAACCCGCCCTTATTGACAAATGAGTCCCTAACATGACGAATGACACCAGACCCACACTCACGAGAGCCACACAGGATGTCACCACCACACATCCATGCAGAAAGCAGACTCAAACCCATACTGATAATGAGGCACGACCAAAGACCAGAAGCCAGACTGCAGCTGCATCATTAGCCACTTTAAACCCCTCCAATCCGTACATGAAGCAGATTGACACCCACCATGAAGAGCTCTCACGGCCACAAACACGAAGCCAAACAACAACAATGCAGCTCACCAGCTCAAATCCCCCTGCAACTCAGACTAAGCCAAGCACAACCAACCCCCCATCCAATCAGAGCACAGCCAAGCCCCTAACCAATCAGAACACACCTCCACCCAATCAGAACACAGCCAAGCTCCCACCCAATCAGCTCACACCCCCACTAGCAGTTAAAAGGAAGAGACAGCTGCGATCTCACATTGCTCCTGGAAGCACGAAGCTGAGAACACCAGCCTGAAGATGACGAATGAGACTTCATCGAAACGTCGCCAAGACACTTCCAGTTTTATGCGGGAGAAGACCCGAATAACCAAAGATAGATAGATAGATAGATAGATAGATAGATAGATAGATAGATAGATAGATAGATATTGAACCAGACTAATATCTTATTATCAAAGTCAATGAAAAGGACTAGGTTATTCTTGACCTCTATTTCAAACATTTTGGTTTTCTTCTATTAAGATATTATCACCCATCACAGCAATGTGTTTAGATGTGACTTTTTTAAAAAGTTGATGCTTTTCCTAGAGGATGAAGCACATCATTGATGAACTTATTATGATTTATTTATTTATTTAATCAAATTTTGAAACTGCCCAACTCCTGCACAGAGGGACTGTAAAAAACTCTATTATTGATTGTCAGAAGTTATATAACTGGAATGGGAGAATGGAAAAACAAGCCGGAAATAATCATCATGCTCAGGGGAACCCTGATGTATGCAGAAATATAACCAATTTTTTAGAACCTGAAGAAAACTTTAGAACACCATGATAAAATTACATGGTGAAGTAATAACAATAGCAATATATAAGTCTAAACTTATATATCACTTCACAGTGTATTAAAGCCCTCTCTATGCAGTTTACAGCAGTGGTGGAATTCAATTTTTTTTTAATACTGGTTCTGTGGGTGTGGCTTGGTGGGCATGGTGTGGCTTGGTGGGCATAGCAGGGGAAGGATACTGCAAAATCTCCATTCCCACTCCACTCCAGGGGAAGGATATTGCAAAATCTGCCTTCCCTCCCCACTCCTGGCGGAAGGATATTGCAAAATCTCAATTCCCACCCCACTCTGGAGCCAGCCAGAGGTGGTATTTGCTGGTTCTCTGAACTACTCAAAATTTTCACTACCGATTCTCCGGAACCTGTCAGAACCTGCTGAATATGCTGACTCTGGTTTACAGAGTCAGCATATTGGTACCAACAATCTGGTATTTTTACTAGGTCATTTTACTGACCTCAGAAGAATGGAAGGCTGAGTCAATCTTAAACCGGTAAGAATCGAACTACTGGCAGTTGTCAGAATTAGCCTGCAATACAGCATTCTAATCACTGTGCCACCACGTCTCTTGAAGACTAGTATGCCTAGTGAGATGGTAATATAGTATACCTTTTGTTTGCAGAGGTCTCAGGTTCGCTTCCCTCCATCTTTGAGTAAGGCTGACAAACAAATTCCTGCCTGAAATTTTGTTCAGCTGAGGCACTACTGAGCCAGACAACTGAATCTTATCCAACTGAATAAGGCAGCTTCTTATTATTAATAACTCTGCTTGGGAATGGAAAGAAAATGAAAATGGGAGAGGATCCAAAGGAACTATCCTGAAAGAGTCATGGCTGACTGACTGAAAAAAAAAACTATGGAATAATAATACTACATCGTGTTTCACTGATAATCTACTCTGCCACCAAAAAGATGCCATTGTTGTGGACCTGGAAGGAATGGGAGGCAAAACACTGTGTGGTGTGACATGAGAATACACGCCGTGTAAATTTAGAAGATGATGAGATACATTTATTGATCAAAGAATGAAAAACATAAAAAGCAATGGGAGGAGAAGAGAGAGGGAGAGATTTTGAATATGTAATAAGAAAATCCCTGATTGCTTTTATAATGCTATCAGAGCAGCTGTTGTTCCACAGTCTAAATTATATTAAATCTAAATTGTCATTCTGCTTCTTCTTTGTGTTGTTTCTTTCTCTCCACTTCTATTAAAAGGAGTTATTTACTATAATGGCAGAATTTTTCTTTCTCTCAGAACTCTGAGTGTCTCCATCAAAGACTCCAAAACCTAAATTCAAGGTTAACATACAGCATGATCTGTGAATATACTGAATAGGAGGGATGTCTTCAGAATAAGGTTTCTCCTGTCTTATTGTTTCATTGTTCAGTTTCTTCTGCTTTGTGTTTCTTTCTTTTGGTTCTAGTTTTATTCAGAAAATAACCAAAAGCACTTGCATGCACAAATCTTAATCTCTTCTGCAGACTGAATCACTACACTACAACACTACCTTGGCTGAATCTCTCTAGCATGGAAAATTGACTCTCTCTCTCTCTCTTTTTTTAAATCTAGTTAATATGTACAGTTGCAATACTATTACCTGCATTAAAAAGGAACTGAGGGTGAAGGTTTGTTCTCCGAGCTGGTAGGTTGGTTTCCAAATGTTGATGTCAGAGTTCCAAGTAATGCACCCATAAAAAACAGAACTCTGAAGCAGGCAGGTTCCTCAAAGAATAGTTTATTGGATACTTCATATTGGCACAACTGGTAAAAGCCGGATCTGAAATTTCCCGTTGTTTTCACCTCATTAAAAGTAAAAGTTTCCCCTTTCCCCCCAAGTTACTGGTCATGTTGTCCAATCTAGTTGCTGGCCGGTGTTCTGACCTAGGCTCCCTTAAGAAGCAGGAGGTAGGAACTGATCCCGGCAAAACCTCTTTTATTTACACGACTGTGAATTACATTCATTCACAGTCAGCAAGATTTGTCCAAACAGTTTTTCAAAGGAATATTTCTCAACACACCTTATCTTGTTTGGCAAGCTGCCACACAACTTGTTTCCAACTGCAGTACAAGGCAAAACTTGACACAGGGTCTCTCAGAGTCATGGAATGAATGAATTGTTTCCTGCAAAAGCCCACTTCCTGTTCGCTCCTCTTTTATTTCCTATGGGAGTGGTCAATCACCTCCAAGGTGTGGCTTTACTCCTGAGTCGACCCTGCTTTCTGAGTTGTTCTTATCTTCTGGCAGCTCTGCACATGCACACACTGGGAACGGGCTCCAGCTGTTCCTCTGCTTTGCTGATGTCTAGCTCCCTCTTTGCCTCCAACGCAGAGCTTTCCCCAGCCCCCAGGACTGGACCAAGTTCCTCCCCAACCTCCTCACTGTCTGACTCTGCTGCCAGCTCTGCTGGCTGCGGGCGAGTCACAACAGCCTGTTGCTTGGTTACTTGCTCCTCCTCTGGACAGCCACTCATGAGAATGTCCTTGGTTCCCACAGGAAAACATCATTGTTTTGACTACAAAATTCCATCTAACTATTTCCCCCCTCCCACCATTGTGTGGCAACCCTGAAGCCTCTAAGATGGCTTCAGCAAGGTTCACTTCAGGGTTGACAGTTTCATTACCAGGCTAGATAACATCTTCAGCAGAGTTTAGAGGATGTCAGTGTTCTTCTGTTTATAAGGGTTTTAGGTATGGGTGTGTCAAGTGAGGGTCTTGTGATGGGTCAGGTGTGCTTGTGTCTTGTGATGGGTCTTGTGATGAGGAGGTTACATCAGGTGAGGGTCATTGGGAAGTGCAGTGCTGGTGGGGGGGCGGCTTGCGTGGATTGGTTGAGGTTCAGTGCTGTCTGTGGTTGGCTGTGCAGTTTATTTGGATTCTGAAGTCTTCGCAGGCTGGTTGTAGGTCAGTGTGTCTGTTGATAGAATTGCTTGTGGAGTGCCAGGCTTCGATGAACTCAGGAGTGTGGTGGGCAGAAGCATGGCTGATAAAAAGGAACTATTATCAGTTCGTGCATGCAACTACACAATGATTTGTTTTTGTGAGATGTTGACATTGCACATATTTGAGAGGCAAAGCATACTGAGAAGCTGTGTCCTACAGCATATGACACATTACAGTAAAATTACTTCTTTTTTTTGAGTCACTCTGGCTGACAAATGTTATAACTGAACTAGTTTAGATAATACCCACCCACCCATTCACCTCTGTTACAAGTTTTATTTGATTTAATGGAAAGATTGAGCATCTAAAGCTATGCAGTTCAATCCTATTCACATTTACGTGGAAGGAAGTCCCACTTTATTCATTGGTTATTTCACTCAGGCATCGTGATTAATTGGGTGGCCCAAGTAATCATGTTTATTTGTTTATTAGATTTTTATCCCATCTTTATTACTTTATAAGTAACTCAAGGTGGCAAACATTCATAATAATCTTTCCTCCTCCTCTTTTGTTACTGTTGAGAACTAAAATACAGATTTATCTTTGTGTTTTGGTATCATAGAAGTACAAAAGAAAATGAAACAGATTTTTATATATTTTTATATAATTATTTTTATAAATTTTATTATAAAATTATTATTTTATAAATTATTTTATATAATTTTTATTTTATATTGTTTTCATTTTGTTTTAGCAACAAGAATAACATTCAAAACAGAACAACATACATCCAACACTAACAACCAAAAAATGTGTGTAGAAAAAAGTGGAAAAATGATCCAAATATCAAATAAATTAAACATTTTTTTAGAAAAGGGAGAAAGCTTTATTCATTTCAAAACTACCTCGCATTTCCTTTGGCATCATAAACTAGGCACCCAAGTTTTAGCAATCAGTTCAAAGATGAGTATGTGATGGTCTAAAATCATGTATTAGTTGACAGTACTACTCTACTCCTTAAAGCAGAAAAGTTTTGGGGGAAACAAATTATGTTTATTTCATTTGATAATTTGCATTGTATTTATATAGAAACAACCCTGGAAATATTGGTATATTTTCTCCTCCAATAACTACATAGTCAAATTTCCTGTGAGAAAATAAAAATAAAAGCATTCCTTTTGTTAATTGAGATGGCAATTCTTGTATTCTTAAAAAAATTAAATATTTGTTTATAAACATGACATTGGAGTGAATGACAAACCTCATGAGTCTTCTTTTAAATAATTGACTTTTCAATCTAAATAGTATGATGTAATGATATCATAAAAATGTAAGAGCTAGTGTGATGTAATGGTTAAACAGCAGGACGAAATCAAAGTGGCGGCCCACGGGCCGGATGCATCACCCACAGGCCACACCCACCTTGGCTCCATAAAGGCAAAAAACATCATGTCACATGACATCACGTGACACAATTGAGTTTTACACACATAAACTAGAAGACCCAGGTTCTGTTCCAATCTAATCCATGAAAACTTTTGGGGTGATTTTGAGCCAGGCACTTTCTTTCAGCTCACCCTACCTCACAAGGTTGTTGTTATAGGGAAAAATAGAGGGATTATATTTATACTGCTTTGAGCAGGATAGAAATTGAATAGATTAAAAGAAGTCACACCAGTGAGACATCTTCAAGCTTTAGCTGGACATGTAAGGTGAAGGTAACATTCTTTTATACACAAATAAAATATGGCTTAGAACCTGGATATTTACAAGACCACCTGCTGCTACCAATAACCTCCCACTGACCAACTTGCTCCTACAGAGAGGGGCTCCTCTGGGTGCCGTCGACCAAGAAATGTCGACTGGCGACCCCCAGGGGGGAGCCTTCTCTGTGGGGGCTCCTGCCCTCTGGAACGAATTGCCCCCCAAGATACAGAGGATTTCTGATTTACGCACCTTCCGCCGGGCCCTCAAGATGCTTTTATTTCATCGAGCCGGGCTAGCCTAATTTTTTTTTTTAAAAAAAGTTTTAATTTGAATTGCCAATTAGTAATTTTAAATGTTTAATGGGAAATTTCATTTTAATTGATGTGGGCCAAAATATTTAATATCTTTTAAAATTGTTTTAAAATTTATATTTCTGTGTTTTAAGTTGGCTATACACTGCCCTCAGTCCCCTGGGAGGAGGGTGGTTTATAAATTAAATTAATAAAATCAATAAAATAAAATAGAAACCAGATGTAATGAGCCTCTTGGCTGAGAGTGGACAAGCAGCTGCGTGACAGGTGTTGGGGTGTGGCAGGCCTGGCTGTGGTGGTCCTAAGGTAAGTAGGTGCGGGCAACTACTTGGGGCAACTCTAACCCCCCCCCCACTCCTGCCCTAGCTTGATTTTTACGTCTGTGCCTTGCCCCGCCTTGTACAACCAGGTGGGCGAGGCTTAACTAGGGCTTATTTTTGGGGTAGGGTTTATATTAGGCATAGACGTGGAAAATCAGGCTAGGCCTTGTTTTTGGGGTGGGCCATATTTTCATATTTTCAGGGAAACACAGTAATACATACATACATACATACATACATACATACATACATATATATACATGCATACATATTAAACTAGTTATGTGAATGTTAGTTATGTGAATGTGCCCCAAATCAATTTTCCTACAAGGAACGCAAGGCTGGTTGAAAAAGGGCAAGGTTTATTTTCATAGCATCCAAGTCAACAAGGCCCTACACACACACACACACACATACACACCATGTTTTAAATGCAGCCATAAAGACTAGAACCTTAAGTATGTACTATCCAAGGTTTTCTCAAGAGCACGTGGTCCTCATAATACTTCATGTAATTGACTTGAATGTGTTATACGTGCCTTGAATAGACAATTGGAATTATAATGTAGAAATTTGAACTATTGAATACCGTTCCAATTTTAATTCTAGGGGGAAATTGTAGACTAAATACTGGGGATATTACATAAAGTATCCAGTGTAAGAAAATCAGAGAAGCATGGTAGAGTCTGACATTGACTCAGAATATGTGACATCGACTCAGAAAATGTGACATCACAACATATAATTATTATACGTTTTGCATATAAGACAGCCTAGTACCACGTTGCCAGGCTGAAAAGCCTCTCCTGGTTTCTGAGTTGGAACTTGACATGTGTGTCACATCATAATTCTTCTCTCTTTGTATCAAGAGCTGGGTCAGGATTGCACAAAGGAGATATTCTGCTTCACTTCCACCTCATAATGCGAAGAAACCCTTGTTAAAGTTTAGATTATAGGGTCTGTTGGCAGCTTTCCTATAATATGTCTTTGATGGAAAGAGAAATTCTGTAATAAGCCCATGATGAAAAGCCCATCAATTGAGTTGGTATCACATTGCCATGGCAACAATGTAGTGCTAATGAAATTGTAACTGGCAGTCATTTTATAAGGAGCATCTCAAAATGGGCTCTGTAGAAGGAGGATTTTGATTGGCCGCCAAATCTTTTAGACCTTGGATAGAATTTCATGAATACCCACTTTGTAACTGACTGCATCAACTCTGTCCTTAAAAAAGCATATTCTAGTTGAATCTTCAAACAATAACATTTCTGACATTTCTAGCTCAGAAAGGAACTTATAAAATGTACAGTCATTGGTATGTACATAAGGCTACTTGTACCCATGCTTCACGCGCCAATGCATTGTAAATGGCACTACTGGAATACGTACTTTGGGCTAATCTGTGAGTCATATTTATGTGGTGTCTTCCTATTGGTTGATTGGTGTGTTGATGTCCGGCGATTGAGTACTTGATAAGCTGGTGGTAAATCAGCACTTCTGTTAAGTGACAAGGGGCCCATTTCCCAATAGTATAATGTTTTTATAATCTGTATGCAACTTCTCTGGAATCTTGCCATTAATAGCAATTCTACTTTTACTACTCGTGGTGATTTGCAGTAAGTTAGTTCAGAAGTGTTGGGTCTCTGTGTATCTACACAGAGCTATGATGGCGAACCTATGGCACACGTGCCAAAGGTGGCACATGGAGCCATATCGGTAGGCATGCGAGTGTTGCCCTAGCTCAGCTCCAGTGTGCATGTGTGCACCTGCCAGCTGATTTTCAGGCCTTCTGGACCCACAGAAATCAGGAAACAGGCTGTTTCCGACCTCTGGAGGGCTTCCAGGGGGTTGGGGAAGGCAGTTTTCACCCTCCCCAGGTTCCTACAAAGCCTCTGGAGCCTGGGGAGAGCAAAATATGGGCCTTCTGGTCCCACTGTGCCATCGTGTGCCAAAATCGTGGGGTGTGTGTGTGTGTGTGTGTGGGTCACACGTTCATGCATGGGTAGGCGGGATGCATTGAATTATGGGTATGGAATGTGCATGCGTGACCCTCCTGCACTCCCCCCCACTTTTGGCATGCAACGGCAAAAAGGTTAGCCATCACTGGCATAGAGAAATCAAAATTCATTTTGGAGAGAGAAAACGTATCAGAGTTCAGAAATAAAAACTGAAAATATCAATCAGTGGGATTGGATGATGCCATTTTTATTGTTCTGATGTGAAATGTGAAATTCCTCAATCCTTTAAGACTGCAAATATTGTTTGTTCCTGTTTTGTGCTTTTTAAAATATCTGTGAACAAATCAGCTATTGCAAAAATACCATCTATTTCCATTGTCCTTATTGGTAGCTACTCTACACTGTCTGGAACACCAGACTGGAAAAACCATGTTCTTTCAAGAAATGCTTAAGAAGTGATTAGCCATGGCCCCTTCTGAGGTTCGGTAGTCATGAGGCATGTTGTGATCCTATACCGAACAGACTTATAACAGTGCTATTCCAATATTTTGCTGATGTTCAACATGTTTTCTGAGGAATATAGGGACTTTATTACTCTTTCCGTTGCTTTAAACATTCATTTTCTAAGATTAAATGATGTATTGATTTTTGTCAGAATTTTGGGACCATTTAAATGAAGTCTACTGATGCACAGAGACTTCTCTTCAGAATATAGGTATTTCTTGGTTTCATTACAGTGATCTCAATTTTCTCTCCAAATGCATGAATGGAAACATATTTACTTTGCTCCGGGATAAATGTTTAAGCCCAAATCAGATTTCATTTGAATATACAAGTGGCTGCCCAGAAGGGAGGTCATGTACTCTAAGATATTTTTGAACTCCTATCAGTCAGTTCTGGTCACACACAACTGAATACACAGGAGACTGACTTCCAAAAACCAAAGTGTTGTAGAAAACAAAATAATCCGCAAACAAAGCATCACAGGTTCTTTTTAAACTATTCCCAATTTGAATGACTCAACTCAAAAGATTCACAAAAGCACTGGACTCCAGATAGCTGGAGTTTTATATCTTCTTATAAGGATTGGGGAGATGTTGGTTTTGTGCCTTGGTGGGGAGAAAACCTCCCACCAAGATACCAAATATATATCTATGTCTATTGTCTTATACTATACTCTATTCGATTACTATTTATACTATACAGTGCTATCTATACTATATTCTACTACTATTATTAAAGTATATACGATTACCTGTACATCTATGCTGCATTGAACAATTTCTACTAGTAGTATATTACTATTGCTATTACACTATTATTAATATATAAGAGAGTTTTAACACTTACAGACTCTTGACTACCTTTAAATTTTCTCTCTCTCTCTCTCTCTCTCTCTCTCTCTCTCTCTCCCTCCCTCCCTCCCTCCCTCCCTCCCTCCCTCTCTCTTATATCTCTTCCATTTCCCCCCTCCTTTATTAATGGGCATTATATAAATCATTGATATCTTCACAACTTTGTGTTGTTTTTTTCCCTCTTCAGGATCCTTATATCTCTATGAAGAAGAAAAAAATCCTCCTTCTTCTATTGGCTGCTGTCTCTGTTGCTGTTGCAGTGCTTCCAAAATTTACACATCTCCTCCCCACCTATTTCAAGATTGCAGCTTTCCTGAGCAACCGTGCTACGCTGAAGCTTGGGAGAAGGCTCAGATAGGAGGGGAGAAAGGCAGCACAAGGGCCTGCAATTTTCCCAGCAGCCTCCTCTTCTGCACAAACTGCAAGCCCAGATCTATCAAGAAATCCATTGTGTAGGGATTGGAACAAGAACAGAGACCACCAAACAGGGATATTGAGAGTGTGAGGAGTAAAACTCAACTCCGAAGTTGTTGGAAACAAAACAAAGGTTTTATTTGAAGTGTTTGCAAAGGCTGGTGGATCCCAATGCTTGCTTGCTTTCTTTCTTTCTTTCTTTCTTTCTTTCTTTCTTTCTTTCTTTCTTTCTTTCTTTCTTTCTTTCTTTCTTTCTTTCTTTCTTTCTTTCTTTCTTTCTTTCTTTGTATGATTTATATCCTGCCCTTCTCCAGAGACCCAGGGCGGCTTACAATGCATTAAGCAATAGCCTTCATACTTGCTTAGTAGGGCTTTCAGCTCCCCCTAAGCGGTGTTCTTTTTTATACAAAGTCAGCTTATTGCCCCCACAATCTGGGTCCTCATTTTACCTACCGTGGAAGGATGGAAGGCTGAGTCAACCTTGAGCCTGGTAAGATTTGAACTTGCAGTAGTTGCAGGCAGCTGGCAACTAAGTGCTACTTTAACAGCACTTAGTCCACTGTGCCACCAGGCTCTTATACATACAGGTAAGAGACCACACTGGTTATAGATCTCAGCATATTTTATACATTTCCATCATTGGCTGCTTGTCTCTCCTTCCCAGATCCAGTTGATAGGCCCAGGTCAGTCACATGCTAACAGCCCGCCTATAATTGAGCCGTGGTGGCGCAGTGGTTAGAATGCAGTACTGCAAGCTACTTCTGCTGATCACTGGCTGCCAGCAGTTTAGCAGATTGAATTTCACCAGGCTCAAGGTTGACTCAGCCTTCCATCCTTCCGAGGTGGGTAAAATGAGGGCCCAGATTGCTGGGGGGTGGGGCAATATGCTGACTCTGTAAACTACTTAGAGAGGGCTGTATGGAGCGGTATATAAATCTAAGTGCTATTGCTATAATCTGCTGTCACACCTAAATGTTTAAAGTTAGTTA
The DNA here is from genome assembly GCA_030761175.1 of Masticophis lateralis. Classification (NCBI taxonomy): domain Eukaryota; kingdom Metazoa; phylum Chordata; class Lepidosauria; order Squamata; family Colubridae; genus Masticophis; species Masticophis lateralis. Next base: position 130,727,937 of record JAUDYJ010000003.1, read on the forward strand.
AGCCCTTATTGTCACCCAAACTTGTTAAGCACTCGTCTCCATCATTTCTTATCTCTTGGATACTTCCTTATCAGTTCTCTTGTTTCACAAGAATTACAGCATCTCCATAGAAAAGAGCATTGTAAAAGTAAAAGAAGCATTTGAAAAGGAAAAAACATCAAGATGGGTTTGGGTAAAATACATTCTCAGCCTTCCCCAAGGTTGGCTTTATTATTTTCTTTGTTCATGGATACTTGAGAATAGCTAAACATGCTACAATGTATTAAATGCTCTCCTGCTAGTCCTGGTCTCTGAAAGACAGGGCTTTTCTTGAAAGTTAAGACTTATGGGAAATTATCAGCAATACAATTGAAAAACATGTCTGTACCTTGGATATGTAATAGTCAGTGGTGAGATTCAAGTAATTTAACAACCGGTTCTCTGTCCTAATGATTTCTTCCAGCAACCAGTTTGCCAAACTGCTCAGAAAGTTAACAACCGGTTCTCCTGAAGTGGTGCAAACTGTCTGAATCCCACCACTGGTAGTAGTGCAGCCATATGTTAAAATACTAACTCTAGGTAATTTGAACAAAGAATAAACCTTATATAAACTATAAAATACATCATTCATAAGCTATATGCTAGTCTATATAATGGAAAATTACAACTTATTATATTGTATCTCACAGAGAGACAAACAGATATGGATACTCTGGTCTAATTTTCATATATTATCCTATGAATATATGAACTATCACCATCACAGCTGCATCTTTACCTTCTCTTTACCCCCAAATGTGAAATACTCTATTGTTAATATTCTAATATTGTGTTTTGTTTTGTTTTTTTTAATTTGATTTATATGCCGCCCTTCTCCGGAGACTCAGGGCGGCTTACAATGCGTTAAGCAATAGCCTTCATACTTTTGTATGTTTATATTTATACAAAGTCAGCTTATTGCCCCCAACAAACTGGGTCCTCAATTTACCCACCTTATAAAGGATGGAAGGCTGAGTCGACCTTGAGCCTGCCTGGGATTGAACTCGCAAGTAATTGCAGCAGCTGGATCTTAAATGCTGCCTTTGTAGGAGGCATTACTCCCCTACGCTACTCAGGCTCTTTTTTTGACCTTGGAGGGCTGGGATGGGCGAAGCCAGGGTGGGCGTGGCCAGCTCAATGTCACTCTGGGTGCTCTGCCAGTGAAAACATGCTCCCGAGCTCCGTTTTCAGCTGTGACGGCCTCCTGCAGCCCTCTGCCAGTGAAAACAGAGCTTGGGAGGGCCACACACAGCCCTCTAGAGCTCCATTTTCACTGGCAGAGGCACACTGGACCAGTCCTTTGCTGATCTAAGCACCCCATGGGCCAGATCCGTCCCCCCGGGCCTTGAGTTTGACACCCCTGTCCTAAACCTTGCCTTTGTCTTATCCCAAGCTTGCCTTCAGCAGCTTCAGATTTCAGATAATATTTTCCCTCTTCTCTCAGTACAATTTTTGCCATGGATATACTCAAGGAAATTTCATCATTGATATGATTGATAATGAGGTCAGGGGTTGTTAACTACCTAATTCCTATTGGCCACTTGTTTTTGGTCCCTGGACAGTGCTTTCTGTGGATATTTTGGTTTAGTTGCAGGAAAGACCAGACTTTTGATTACGCAATGGGACTTGCCCTCATGGTGTATCAAGCTTTTGTTAGGCATTACATGAACTTCTTGTTGGTAGGTTTGTGATTCTTTTGAAAGAGCACTAGATCTTTATTTAAATAACAGGACTAACAGCCTTCTGAGAGCATTAGAACTTGTTATCTAGAATGATATTATTGCCAGTATAGAGATCTCCAAAGGCCAAACTAATTTCTGTGAGGTTTCTCCATCTCCTAGATCTTGGTCTCTTCTCTGGCCTTCCTTTCCCTATTTGAAAAGAATACATGTAGCCAGAGAAAGGAAAAGGTAGTTGTGGAGAGGAGTAATTGCATGCATTGATTTTGTGTACTCTTTGGCAGTGGTGGCATGGATTCAGTGCCAGCTCAAGGGTATAATACATCCCTAAGTCACATTGCATTGTTATGTTCAGAAGGGATGGCATTTACAACCTCTCATCTTTGGCACCCCAGCCCAGTGCTTATTCAGCCTTAGCCCCAAACTGGCCCTGCAAAAGAAGAGGTGGCGCAGTGGTTAGAGTGCGGTACTGCAGCTACTTCAGCTGACTGCTAGTTCAGCAGATCAGCAGATAAATCTTACCGGCTCAAGGTTGGCTCAGCCTTCCATCCTTCCGAGGTGGGTAAAATGAGGACCCAGATTGTTGTTTTTTTAATTTGATTTAGATGCCGCCCTTCTCCAGAGACTCAGGGTGGCTAACAATGCGTTAAGCAATAGCCTTCATACTTTTGTATATTTATACAAAGTCAGCTTATTGCTCCCACAAACTGAATCCTCATTTTACCTATCTTAGAAAGGATGGAAGGCTGAGTCAACCTTGAGCCTGGTGAGATTTGAACTTACAGTAATTGCAGATAGCTGATGTTAATCACAATGCTTTAGTCTGCTGAGCCACCAAACCCTTCTCTGATTGGGGGCAATCAGAGCCACCAGGCCTTTCTCTTGTTGGGGGCAATATGCTATTTAGTATACTGTCTTTGAGAAAGCTCATTTGATAGGCTTCAGGAACAAGACAAAGATCCAAACTCCAGAGTGAGGAGATTGAATATTGAAATAAATGTATGGTTTAAGGGAAGAAATCTTTAGTACTCTGTCCTTGGGAATGCCTCTTTGCAGATTCCTCTGCTTGCTAATCTGTTGTACTTAGGACATCTTGTACACAGGTCACCTCTCTTGGAATGAAGGAACTTTTATTGTCGCTGTCTCTCTGAGCAAGTTCTCTCTTTGAATTCTCCTGTGGAGTTTTGTTGTTGTTGTTATTCTCTTCAAGCTCCCTCTTCCCTGTTACCACCAATCAATCAAGTTCCTCTGACTTTCTTTTTTGCCCCAGAAAGTAAATTCCAGGTAAAAGCTGGAAGAAGTTGAACTGAATCATCACTGATGACTCACAGCTGACCAGTGGTGGTATTCAGCTGGTTCAGACCAGTTCAGATGAATTGATAGTGGTGATCTGTGGGTGGGCCTGCCCACCCTGGCACTATGCCATCCTATTTAGCCACATTTTCTAAGCTGTGCACATCCTACCTGATGTTACCTAGCCTGGTATTGAAACGTTTGGAAACCAATCCACAAGCTTGGAAAATGAACCTTCACCATTATACGAGCTACACATATTCGCCAATATTGCAAAGAGTGAAGCTTGCCTACTAAGATCTTTATTTGGTCTCCTCTTTTTTTGTGCCTCCCTGTGCCTTCCACCAATCTGCGATGATCCTCCGATTCTACAGATAAAATAAGTGAGTGAGGGGAAAACTCACTTACTTCCCTGGTGCTTATCATTCACGTTTGTTTACAAGACAGTCATTTCAGTAGGCTTCATATTGATTCATGATCAAGCCTGACAAGTATGATAAATTTCCTGCTCCTATTAATGAAGGAAACCCTTCTGAAATCAGGTATGGATCACCATTTGTAATAATCACATATGCAATTTGCACAACATTTCTCCTGCAAATGTGCTATTTGCACCGGAAAAGTATCCTGTGGGTTCTTTTCTCAGCATTCTGTAATGTTTCTTTTGGTGGTTGAGTGAACATGAATTAAACTGACTGACTCCATAAGCTTCACTGCCTTTGTATTAAGAAATTCAAAGTTTATACAGCAAAAGTAAATAAAACCTGCTATATTTGCTTGTTTTTATTTTCCATGAAAATCCAGTGATTTTGGCAAGATAATCATCTCTCTCAATTATAGAGTTAGATTCAAATTAAGACGTGCTCAAAAATAAAATTGAGAGGACCAAGATCTATTGTTTGGGTTATGTGAATATTCCCAGTTCTGTTCACTTCTCTGATAGAACCTTATGCTCAATGTTTATGAGGGGTTTTCCCCCTGATCTTTTAGCTAATTAGGAAGTTCTTTTACCTCTTGGATGATCCCAACCAATCAGGGATCATGCAAATACAGTAATTTTAGAGTCCATCTTATCGGAGAAGTTCAGTATATAAAGTCACAATTTGTTAAATTGAACTATGCCAATAAAGGAGTAAGACTAGGATGTATAATTTTTATTTATTTATTTAAACTATATGATGAATTTATAATATATATGGATTATAAAAAGATGAGCATGGTTTTAACATTGGACGATGACTCATTAATAACCTGGACTAAGATGAAATATAATGACAATCAACACAACTTCTAGCCTTAACTAGAATGGGAGACAACTATTAGCTCAAACATCAACAATAAAGGAATCAGCATAATATGTCACAGACTAGCATTTCATGGAACAGCTATGAAGACCTTGGAGAAGATATTTAGATGTTATGATGTATCTATTTGTATGGAGACTAGAATAGTGCGTCCAAAATTATTCCTCAACGGAAACAAAAGCTGGACTATGAAAAAACAGGATAATCTTCGGTGTTGGAGAAGATGGAGAATATGGATGGCCAAGAAAACCAATAAATAGATCATTGAACAATTTTAGTGTTTCCATTCCTGATCAAGTTCAAATTATCATACTTCAGATACATTATGCAAAGACCTAGGTCTCTAGAGAAGGCACTAAAGTTGAGAAAGTGGAAGGAAGGAAAAGAACAGGACACCTAGCACCATAGGTGGATTCAGGGGTGAAATCTACTTACCTTCCCTGCTGGTTCGGAAGTGCATGCTCTGTGTGTGCGCACACGTTCCGCTCATACATGTGCATGCATCACATGCAATTTTGGACCCTCTGCACATGCGCAAAGCCTTCTGCGCATATGCAGAGGGTCAAAAACAGGTTACTTCCTGGTTAAAACCAGGAAGTAACAATGTCCAGGTGGGTAGGCGGAGCCTCATGCTGCAGCCACTACCAGTTCGCCGAACCACATGCCATGATGCTACTAGTTCGCCTGAACCAGTGTGAACGGGTAGCATTTCACCCCTGGGTGGACTCAGTTACAGTGACAATGGGTGCACCTTTGGAAGACCTGAAGGACCAGATAATGGACAAATAGTCATGGAGAAAATCTGTCTATGTGATTGCTAACAGGTAACACCAACCTGAAAGGCAATACAATCATTCAATCATTCAGTAGCATTACTGAAGTAAATAAGAAGTTGGGACATAAGGAAATACCCAGATTTTGCCTGAAAAGACATATCTTAAAAGCAAATGTAGGTTTCAGTGCTAGAAAAAAATAATAATAAAATGGGAACAATTTACATTCATTCAGTTTTCCAGATCAAAGCCACGCCAGAATTTTTATTCCTACAGAATAATTTATACCTTTTTTTTTTTGTTTCCAAAAAAACATTCAAGAAGACTGTTTTCAGTCTTCTTGAAAAAAATGTATGATTTCACTTTAGGAATACAGAAGAGACACATACTCCTCAAAATGATCACCAAGCAGGATGATCTTGTATAGAAATGGATTCTTGGAAGAGATTCCCTCTTGGGAAAGCCAAGTCCTGTTCCTGGTCCTGTTAATAATCTTGCCTCTTCTCAGCTAACCATGACAGATTTACATTCTCTGACCCTCAAGCTGCTCTTCATTTGCATGCCCACTTGGCTGTAACCAATCTGTCTGCAGTAATTAAAAATAATATAATAGGGGATGTGATATATTAATTATAAATAATATTTCATGATTTTGTGGCACCTTCCACTTAAGCATGCATAGTGACAACAGGTCTGTTACAACGATAAAATATGAATGCTGTTGGTGTGCCATTATCTCAGATATAACAGTTAATAAGAAACTGTTGTCCTTTAAATAGATTATTAGCCTGCCTAACTATCTGCAGAATTGTAGCATCAGGGGTCACAAACTAGAGGCAACTTATCAATGGCCATGGACAAGAGATACTGGCAGTGGGATCCAGGCACATCTCTCTCTCTCTCTCTCTCTCTCTCTCTCTCTCTCTCTCTCTCTCTCTCTCTCTCTCTCTCTCTCTTTTTTTTTTCCTACCACTGTGGCATGTTGCCAAAACTGGTCTGCTGTTTCCTGAAAGAAAGATATCCAAGAAATGCATAAAAATAATAAATCACATAATGCAAAAGCTTGCAAATAGAAATGGAACAACTATGGCAAAAGGAAGCAAAGGCAGGACCAACAGAACTACCAATGTGCCATAGTGGTGCAGTGGTTAGCCTGCAGTACTGCAGGCTAATTCTGCCAACTGCCAGCAGTTCAATTCTTACTGGCTCAAGGTTAACTCAGGCCTTCCATCTTTCCAAGGTGGGTAAAATGAAGACCCAGATTGTTGGGGGCAATATGCTGACTCTTAAAACCACTTAGAGAGGGCTATAAAGCATTGTGAAGTGCTATATAGGTCTAAGTGCCATTGCTAATAGTTGTTGTGACAATCTATTTAATATTATTAAACAACACTTGCCTATCCCAGTTCCTAGGGAGGGGCTTGATAAATTGATAAAAATGCCAAAATCCAGTCTAAACATGTGGTTGGCCCAGCAACCAACCAAAATAATTTTATTTTGAAATTCTCTATTAAATAAATAGCCAAAAAGAAAAAGAATACACAAAATTATAAAAGAAGGAGGGGGAGAGAGAGAGAGAGAGAGAGAGAGAGAGAGTACATTTACCAATATACATATAGAAGTCATGATTCACAACAGTGATCCATTAGGCAATCTATATTAATCAGTTCTGGAGACCACAAAGTAGCTTGGACCATATGTTTGCCATTCTAATGATTTTTAGAGAAATTTAGAGAAATAGTTCTGTCAAAATTTCCCTTTTATGGAAGGCTTATTGCGTATGTACAACCCAGTGGTGAAATGCTGCTGGTTCTCACCAGTTTGGGTGAACTGGTAGTGATAAAAACTACCAATCAGGGCCAGATTTTCCTATAGGCTAACTAGGCTTCAAGATCAAGAGGGGCCTACATTCAAATTGTTAGCAAAATTAAAATTACACTATTCTAAAAACAGTGAACACTAAAACACTGAACCGAAAAAAATGAGAGGTGAAAGGGCCTCATAAGTGGAATAGCCTAGGGCCTCTTTTCATCTAAATTCGGCCCTGCTACCAGTAATAAAAAAAAAGGTACCAGTTCCTCTGAACCGGTATTTCCAACGATCAGCTGTGCCGCGCAATTTAAAATAGCTAGAAAGCAGGAAATCCTGTTTTCTGGTGAATCTAAATCATGCGGCACAGCTGATTCCACCCCCCGCCCTTGCTGTTCTACTTACCTTCCCAAGCCTCCTTTTGGTGCATACTGCACATGCATATGCTCGCAGTATGTGTTTGGTGCACACTATGCATGTGCATGCCGTATGCACTTGACGCGCACCACACATGCGTACACCCATACCGCACGCTTGGTGCGGCCAGCAAACCAGTTGCAAACCGGTTCAGATTTCACCACTGGTACAACCTGATATCTTAGGGCTGTATCTGCCACTTGAAAACATTGAATATGACTCTCAGAGTTCTCCAGAAGTTGTTCATAAATTGTAATTTTTTAATGACAGGAGAGTTCCACCCCTCCTTGATCCTGTCCATTTTTAGTGGCCAAGTGTAGTCCTCAGTCCAGTAAAAGATGCATACAGAATCTTTAAATGTCTTAGCATCTGTCTCTTAAGACTTTGCACAAAAACAGAATGTCTGCCCATGAAGGTGAACAGGGATTAATGCATTATTTCATAGCTTTGTCATAACAACCACAATAGAGTGTTCTAGCAAGTGTGCCCTGTAATGGAGAATTTAATAACAATTGTATTTTCGAAAAGGCCTTCTTTAAAATAACAGAAAGTCTGAGAAACAATTGACCTGGAATTTTAGAATCCATGACACGTAGGAAATTCTACAAGTGCCTTCCTTTCTCCTAAGAAAAGAAATCTGATGTTACCCAATACAATTAAGTCCATTGCCATCTAGTGATTACCCTACATAACTACATACAGTAGGACATTATTCACACAATATGCAGTATAAATGATTGCGATAGGAAGTGAGCTGGTATGAAGATACCTATGATACACACGTATGTATGTATGTATGTATGTATGTATGTATGTATGTATGTATGTATATATAGAAACAGAGAATTTTGGCTACTAAGGATATTTCTAAGCAATTTTTTAAAGATCCAACTTGGTCTAGTAGCTAAAATACCAAGCTAGAAACTAGGAGATTGTGAGTTCTAGTCCTGCCTTAGCCATGAAAAACTGGCTGAGTGATTTTGGGCCAGTCACTCCCTCTTAGCCCAACCCATCTCATAGGGTTGTTGCTGGGGGGAAAAATGGGGAAAGTATTATGTATATTCACTACCTTGAGCTATTTATAAAAATTACAAATTAAATAAATAGATAAATAAATTTCACTTATAGAATGCATTTTACACATTATTTGCACACTATTTGCATTTCTCTATGTATTTTTCTCTAACAGATACCTAATGCATAAAGTTCAAAGGACAGCTTTGTTTCAGTCCATGTACTGGTTTGCAATAGAATAGTGGGGAAAATGTTTGTTAAAATAACACCTGAACAAGTTTTCTCCCCATACCCAAAGCCTGTTTCTCCCTGCTCTAGCAATTTTTAGCTTTTATATCCAAGGGAAGCTGCATTTGTATTCCAAAAGCACCTTATTATCCAGCCAGCTTTAAGCCAAATCAGTGCTGTGCTGAGACACCACTTTGGATATGTTTATGATGCTGGAACAATATTCCAAGATAGTGCTGGTAGGGTGAATATGTTGTGCTTCACTCTGGCGCATGTTTATTACTATATAATTCATAGGTTCTCTTGATATTTTATGCTGTTAAGAGTGTCTGAAAAGACACAACCATTGTATGGGTACTGTAATGTTGAATCTCAGGCTTAACTCTATGGGAGGTTCTGACACAATAGAAAATGTTAATACGGTGCGGCAGTAAATACTACATCTGTTATTCTCCAATGAATAGTAACTCCACTGTTGTGGGAAGCAGAGGGATTAGCAGGATATTTCTTTGTGGAGATCACTAGGTATGTACTATTTAAGGGAATTTTTTCTCTCACCAAATGGATGCTTTTGTGTGTCAAAACATTGATTGTGAAAGTCTTAAATTTCTGCACTCATTTCCTGCTATTCTCTATTGCGATCCAGTCAATTTCCGAGAGCTTCAACAGTCAGATAATGGTTCACCTATACAAATTATATCAGCATCTATATTCACAAAGGCAATAGCAATTTGGCACAATTTGCCGTTGCTGGTGCCAAAGTTACATCGGTCTAAAAAGCTCAAAGCTCAGAAAAGAGACATTCTTTGACTATTTGAACAATAAAATGATTTAAATCTCTTAGGAGATTAATATATAAATTGTATGTATTAAAATTCACATAAAGAAATAAACAAAGAAAAACCAAAGCAATAAAGATTTGAGGATTAAGCTCTGCAGGATCTAAAATCTGGGAACATATTCTTCCATAGTCTGCAGCAATGAAAGCATGCTGATGTATGATTAACTACAAGGCCAGAAATGCAAACAGAGAGACTACTGATATCTACAGCTTTAAGAAATGGAGATTTTTTTCCTCAAGTTTCCAAATTCCTGGAAATTTAGAGATCAGATACAGAGAAGTCACTGGTGCAAAGGGTACCGGTATATATAAATATTTAAGAGGCATTTAAGCCATGATGACATAATTTTGTCAGGCAGGAGAATATGATGTCATAATAAAGGAGAAATTTGTTAGCCATTTAGTGATTATTGCATTTCCACTGGAAAAAGTGGAGACAGTTATGTCTCTGTGTGTTGTATGCTAGGAATTCGAGATGTGTGTATATTAGTATAGTATATTATATTAGTATATTATAATAAGATTTGGCTGTTCAAGCAAATAGGCTGACTCTGATTCTGGGTTTATTATTTATCATTAATTAGTTATTTGATTTAAAATGTGATTTTATTGTACATGTTTCTTAACTTGTGTTCGCTGCCCTGAGTCCTTCGGGAGAAGAGCGGCATATAAATACATGTAATAAATAAATAAATAAATAAATATTATTAGTATATTAGTATTAGTATACTAATACTAGTATAAGTATACTAATACTAATATTAGTATATTAGTTATGCCATTATCAAGAAATCTACCCTGTACCTCCTTCCTCATAGACTTAGGCCAGAGTCACTTCAAAATGATATGGATGGCAAATAAATTTGATAAATAAATATTTTATTTTAATAAATAAAAATAAAAAATAAAATAGGCCATCAGAGATGGCGTGCATCATCAGAAGATTTAAAATGAAAATCTATAAAATATAAAGCAACAGTAAAATGAAAAATGAGAAAATGTGTGTATATATATATATGTGTGTATATATAATTATAAATATTAGTTTGTATGTGGAGTTGTGTACTATAATTTTATGATTAAGAAAAACTTATATATTTTAAACATTTTTAAAATTCAATAAAGTTTTGTTTTAAAATTAAAAAAAGAAAACAAACATGAGAAAATAAGAACAATACAAAAACAATGCAACTTGTACAGCAAAATGAAAGTTAGGAGTCATAGAAAAATTAATACAAACAGTTGAGCCAATTTCTAAGAAAATTGAAGAATAGAATCATAGAATTAAGCAATTCTAATTAGATAAGCAATTTCAGACAAATTAACATTTTTTTCACTCTTAAATAAAAACCAGCTGAAATAAATAAAATAAAAACCAGCTTAAACAAAACCAGCTGAATCCCTTAAAAACTGAGAAACATTTGAGATAACCAACTACAACACAATATAATGGCCATATAGATATATGATATAGAAAAACAACCAAAACCTGAACAAATGGAAAAGACTGTAATACCAACAGAAACTTACTCTACTTTTATTTTTTAGCATGCTCTTATTCCACTGATATTAATTTTAATGTTCATTGTCTACATCAGGGGTGTCAAACTCAATTTCATTGACGGCCACATCAGGGTTGTGTTTGACCTCTGGGGGCTGGGATGGGTGTGGCCAGGGTGGGCGTGGCAAGCTTGACATTACTTGTGTCGGGGGTGCCTGTAGTGGCCCGAGAGCTCTGCCAGTAAAACAGGCTCGCTAGTTCTATTTTCAGCTGGGATGGCCTCCTGCAACCCTCTGCCAGTGAAAAAAGAACTTGGGAGGGCCTCATGAAGAGCTCCCAAGCTCCGTTTTCATTGGCAGAGGCACCACGGGCCAGTCCTTTGCTGTTTCAAGGGTAGCCCCATGGACGAGATCTAAGCCCACGGGCCTTGAGTTTAACCCCCCTGGTCTGCATCAATGCTGAGAAGCTGTAGGCAAAATCAACTAGAGGAATGCAATTCCTTTTACCTACAATTCCGATCTTTAGTAATGACTTAAAAAAATGGAGTTTGGATAGGATATGTGTGTAACACTAGCAATAAAAAGGGGGAAAAATGAATACTTCTTTAGAATTGAACTAAGGAATACCACTTAAATCAAAGCACTAACAGTGGAGGAAAATTATAACTATTTGAGTATTTTAGAAAGAAATAATATCTGGCATGCCTAAACGAAAATAGGTAAAATAGGTAAAACAAATTAGATAAGTTTAACATTGAAGCTGAATTGTGCTAATAAAAACAAAACTATTAATATTGGGGCTATTGCTGCACAGCAGCTATTGTTGACTGGATATAAGTGGAATTAGGTACTTTAGGCCATAAAACCTCAAAATGTATGACAATATCTCCTACACTACATCCATAATAATAACACAGGCTGATTGTATTTACCAAGGAAAATTGGTGGTCATGGTCCATTGCAAGCAGAACAGAAAGTGGAGGATGAAATCTGAGGTCCAAATGATTACACAAAAGCAAACACATAGAGGATGTGAGTAATTGCTTGTAATGAAAACATTCAGAATGTGACAGAATCAACAGTGGTGTATAACACTAAAGAGTTACTAGAACAATGAACTGGAAAGATAAACCTCTGCATGGCCAATACCTGAAAGAAATTGAAGACAAGGTCAACAATAACAACATTTGGAACAGTTTCAGATTGAATTCATCAAGAAGAAAACAGAAGGATTAATATTTGCAGCATAAAAACAAATGCAACACATATAATCCCCAAATAAATGAATAAATTGAAAACAAACTTCCAAATGGAGTTTGGAGAGGACAAATGTGCAACACTAGCAATAAAAAGATTAGATAGATAGATAGATAGATAGATAGATAGATAGATAGATGGATGGATGGATGGATGGATGGATGGATGGATGGATGGATGGATGGATGGATGGATAGATAGATAGATAGATAGATAGATAGATAGATAGATAGATAGATAGATAGATAGATATAGACAGATTAGATGAGAGACAGACAGACAGACACACGTACAGATTATGCAAAGATACAAACAAGATGGTTGACTGATTAATCAGTAGCTGAAGTAAAATTGTGGATGCAGATTACAAAAAAGACAGAAAAAAAAATGAAAATTGGAATTTATACAAAAATTATGGAACTGATGACCCAAAGAATTAGTAGGATCATAATGCTCAAGAGTGGCTTTGGAAACATTTTAGGATATTTAGAAACTTGTACCAACATGTGAAACACAATATGCTAGACATTTCAACAGTTGAATAAAAGGAACTTTTATTTATAGAAGTGGCAATGTCAAATAACACTAGCTGAAAAGGAACTGAAAAAAATTGCAACGTATTAGGCACAACTGATGCTTTACAACTGAAGTACAGAGATTATGAAATAAAGGGGCAATTTCCCCCCCCCATAATTATTAGAGCAGTAAGACTATAACATTGAAATTGTCAAAACATCTACAAATTGGAATTATTTGACCTCATAACATTTAGTTTAAAAAAAAACAGTTTTGCTTAGAACACATATGCCGATATTTGGACAATTCACAGACTTAGGGCTTCAACCTGAATTAAATTGAACTGAATTATTAGCATTTGCTGAACATTCTTCAAAAGGGACCATATAACAACAAATTACACTTCAAAACTAAGTGCAGAACAAAAATAAAGGAATATCTATCCAATTTGCATATACCAAGCAAATTCACGAATGTCTAGGAAGCTCTAATTCTAAGAGAATAGTGGAATACTAAACAGCTAACGATTTTACCATAAAAAATAATAAAACTACCTCCTGAAAGATCTATTAAAATATGTAACTATTACACCAAGCAAATACAGGCAGTGCGATGGCAACAATTGTCGCTGGAAAGGTTATAAAATGGGTCAAAATTCAAAAGTGTCTCATTTAAAAACAAAAATTTTGGCTCCAGTTATGCTTATAAGTCGAGGACTACCAGTAAAAGGGGATCATGTGACCCTGGAATACTGCAACTGTCATAAATATGAGTCAATTGCCAAATCGTTGAATTTTGATCACATGACTATGGGGATGCTACAACAGTCATAAGTGTGAAAACGGTCCTAAGTCACATTTTTCAGAGCCATTGTAAGTTTGAACAGTGACTAAACAAATTGTTGTAAACCGAGGGCTACCTGTAATGTATAACATAAAAGCCTGAGAGGCCTGTCAGTGAAACCAATCCGGAAGCCACAAGTCCTCAAGAAGAGGAACACCCCCATTCCTCATAGAATCAATAAAAATGATTAAACCCAGACATTTTTTCAGCTGTAATGTTCCCTGCTACCCTGTGGGAGACCAGTTTGCCACCGCTCATCAGAAACCCTATTTTTAGATGTCTTCATGAAGAAGAAGCTCATTCCTCAGCCTGTAATGATGTTCTTGATCAAGGCTGTCCCTCAGCATCTCTATGATACTCAGATTGCACTTTTACCACGTTCAATATTTTTGAAGTTGTTCAAATGAAGTTTATTACAGCCATTCTTGCTGTCCAGAAATATATTAAGACTGGCATTTTATGTTTTGGAGATGGCTTTAGTTTCTGAGGAGGTTAAAGCTTGGTTTTTACTCATCAGCTCTTGGTTAAAATTAATTTTCTTCCCTAAAGGTCTGATTCCTTTGATCTTTAGGGACTACTGTAACTCAACATGGCTTAAGAAAGCTACTGATAAATCCATTTATTGAGTTTTTTCAATGGAAAGCCTCTGCTTCTTAGGCTTTGAAAATGCCAGCTGCAGTCTCAAACAATGGATCTGGGACAGGATCTTAAATCTAATTTAAGCCTATTGCCTTAGTTCTATGATTTAGGAGATCTTTCCAAAAGGATTAGCACCAGCCTCTTATTTATCATCTATCACAATATGAAAATTTCACAGGTCTTTTACTTTTAGCTAGCTAGATGCACTGCCTTCATCGGTCCTCTTTGGACACTATAAAAATATTCCAGTGCAGCAGTGCCTATGCTCATGTGGGGATGACTCAATAGACTTTTTGAATCATACTCTCCTTTGTTGTTCCCTGTACATGGACTGTGGGTTGAGTCCAGTGGTGGGTTCCTCCCGGTTCGCCCCGGTTCTCCCGAGCCAGTAGCGGTGATGATATGACATCACCAATCTGGTTCTGCCCCCCTGTGCTCCGCGCCCCACCCCCTGCACCCCCACCCCCCACCCCCACGTTATTCTTACCTTTTACTTGGCCCCACCCCCAATCTATTGCTGCCTCTGAGTCCCAGCTGATGGCTAGAGGGAAAAAAACTGTTTAAACTCTTGATGTGGGGCTTCAAAGGGCCATCCTACAGATGATCAGTGTTAAAAGAAATTAAATGAGTAGACCAGTGTCTGCAAAAATAAATGGGTAGATCAGTGCCTGCAAAAATACATGAGTAGATTAGTGCCTGTAAAAATACATGAGTAGATAAGTGCCTGCAAAAAATAAATGGGTAGATCGGTACAGCTCTGCAAGCAGTTAAAAGCCTGGTAGACCAGAACCTCTGCTAAATCCTAAATAATTGTCACATGACCATCAAGCCACGCCCACAAAATAAGCCATGCCCACGAACTGGTAGTAAAAAAATTTAGAACCCATCCCTGGTTGAGTCTCATCCACCCCATCACAAAATACATTTTCAGGCAGAAATCATAAATTTTACAATAATCTAATAAGAAGCCTAATACATCTTATCAGGTTGTCCAGTTTTGTGTATCTATATTGCCAATAATTCTTCTTCTAGTTGAAGATTCTGATTTATTTGCTTATATCAATAGCACTTAGACTTATATGCTGCTTCACACTGCTTTACAGAGTCCGCATATTGCCCCCAAAAATCATTTTACCAACCTCCTAAGGATGGAAGTCAACCTTGAGCTGGTGAGAATCGAACTGCCAAACTGCTGGCTGTCAGCAGTCAGTAGAATTAGTCTGCAATACTGCATTTTAACCATTGCGCCAACATGGCTCTTATTGGTATTCTATTTTATTTGCTTACCGGTATTCTATCTTATCTTACTTTATTCTATTATTATCGCACTGCAAGATTTTTTTACATTCTACATTTCATTCCATTATCATGTATTAATTGATTGTTATCAGTTGATGTGTATATCATTTATTTTTTTAGGTTTTATGTTGTTGTTTTCTAGCCTTATGGCTGTAATAAAGTTTCTTTTTTTGTTGGATTATTAGGAACTGCCAAAAATTCCAAAGAAGCTGAACAAACCAAGAGTTAATTTGTAATTTGATTTCTTTGCAACACAGCCATCCTAGCCACCTGTTCATGAACTGCTTGATAATATGTTTGAAGTATTTGCCTGGCATAGACATCGGACTGACAGATGTGTAGAATCCCAGGTTCTTCTTCTTCTTCTCCTCCTTTTTGAATGTGGAGATGATATTTGCTCTCCTCCAGTGTTTTGGGACCTCACCCAGTTCTCCACGAGTTCTGCAATCATCTCTGCTAGTTTATTCAGTACCATGGGATGTAATCCATCTGACCCTGAAGACTTGAATTCATTTAAATTAACTAAATTATCTCTTACCTTGTCTATGCTAATCTGCAGTTCCTTCCACACTGGTATAACACTGTTCGGCTATGGCTCAATTTCCCTCTGAGAGAAAACAGATGCAAAATAAGAAATGTTAAAATGTTCTGCTTTCTCAGCATTGCCCTTCACACTTTCTCCTAGTAATAGACCTATATTTGCTTGCCTTTCCCTTTAATTTCAACATAACAAAATAATGGTTTGATTGTTACTCATAGCATCTCTTGCAAACCTGAGCTTGTTCTGAATTTTAGCTTTTCTGAGATAGCTCCTAGATTACTTGGATCATATTCCCCCTTTCCCCTTCATATAAATTTCTGTTCTGCATTTTAGAGAGCTCTGCGTGTACCCATTCTGGCTTCTTTAGAGTTATCCCATTTCCCATCTGGGAATGTAATTACATCTTCTGTATTTCACTTTGTAGAAGTTCCCATCTTTCCTAGACACTTTCTCCATAAGTATCTGAAGATACTGTATCTGACCTACCCGGGGTAGGCTCCTGGGGGTTTGGCAGGGTTTGAGTGATTCTCTAGCCAAGGATCTCCGGGGTTCAGCAAACCCCCAAATGCCACCTCTGGCTGGCCATGCTCATCCCATGCCACCCCTCCTGCCCCACCCAGCCCGCCCAGGAGTCTCCACATGGCCCATTCATCATTCCAGGTAAGTGCAGGAGCAGCACTTAGGGTCTGGCAGAGCAAAAAACTGGACTACTGGAGGTTCTGGAAGTCCGGAAACGGGCCTGTTTTCGGCCTCTGGAGAACCTCCGGAGTCCGGGGGAAGTTTTTGCCCTCCCAGAGGCTTGAGGGAAGCCTATGGAGCTTGGGGAGGGCAAATCACCCCCCACTGTGGTGCAGGCAGCCAACCAGGCCATATCCACTATGGCCACTGCCACCCAGCAACAGGGCAGTGAACCTGCAGCTAAACAATCTGAAACCCACTCCTTGGTTTCAGATTTGGTGAATTTGAAGTTCACCAAACTCTACTTCTTTGAAGTCCAGTATGCAAGTCCGACTCTTCTCAGTTCCTCTTCTTCTGGATTTTCCTGAGGTTATCTTCCCAGCAAATGTCAGGATTAGGTATTACACGTCCCTTGGAAATATTGGTCATGTGGAGAAGAAAAATCTAATCTGTGCCTTCTGCTTGCCCAGGCTTCCCTATAATAAATTCCCACGATGGGATCAATGTTATTTTTCTCTCCTTTTGTTTCTCTCTCCCAGATACTGTCAAAAGGATTTCCATGCTCTGATTCCTGATTTCTGCACAAGTACAGAAAGAAAAAAAAACCCCTAAAGCTAATAAAAAAGCCATCTTTTTACTGGGTCTGTTCTGGTTTGTTGGAACAAATTGTAGCAGTTTAGTGCTGTATGCTAATTGCATTATACCATCACGTTTCAGTAGTTTATTTACTTTATAGCTTTACTAAGTTTATATGCTGCCCATCTACCACATTATATATGTCTTTGCCAGTTTGGTTTGCTAGTTGTCCCTACTTGTACTGATATTCTATGGGTTTCTACAGAAACATCTGGGATTTTGAGTTCCACCTATTGGCATCTCCCAATGTGAAACTCTTGAGTCCTATCCTGGCTTCCTGCCTCTCCCTTTGAGTTGTGCTTTCTTGGCTCCAGTTCTTGGCTGAATATTTGGTTCTGGGATTTTGCCACCCTCTTCTTTTTGTACCAGTTTAATCTGATTACCATGAAGAG
This sequence comes from Masticophis lateralis, assembly GCA_030761175.1. Classification (NCBI taxonomy): domain Eukaryota; kingdom Metazoa; phylum Chordata; class Lepidosauria; order Squamata; family Colubridae; genus Masticophis; species Masticophis lateralis. The sequence continues at coordinate 130,745,614 of JAUDYJ010000003.1, forward strand.
ACACCTGCTAACCTCTTATCCCCCCCCCAGTTTCTATAAGAAGTATCTTGTCTTTTCCTATGAAAGTGGAGTCCAAGCCTTCTTGATAATGCTACTTGCATAGCCAGATGTTGACTTCCTGTTCATATCCACCATGACTAAAATGGAAGGATGAGTGAATTTTTTTTAAATCTGAGATCTCAAGTCTTTCATTTTCCTGCCTAAGTTTTCATGGTCTCCAGACATTCTTTCAGCATCTCTTTTAGTCTCCTGCAGCTTCATAATTGTTGGATTTGTATTCTTCTTCTCATTCAGGAGTTCAAAGTGGGAGATAGTACATAGCACTTCCTACTCATTTCCCTAATAATAATAATAATAATAATAACTCCATGCAGTAGAGTGGGTTGGAAGAGTGTAAGTGGCCGGAAGTCACCCAATAAGCTTGAGAAGCTGAACTTGAACTTGATTTGCAGGTCCACAGCACCATTCTCAATGGATAGTAAAGATGCATATTTAAGTTGAAATGCTTTTTAAAAAATCAACTAAGCTTGCTACCTTATTTAATATATTGAAACAGTAATTTTAGTTCACCTTTTTATGTTGACAAATGCTGTTTTCCTAAACATTGCATCACTGACTGAACTTACCTATATTCTCTCCGTATTCCATAAGACATGTTATTAAAATAAATGACGGGGAAAAAAATGTGATTGGGGCAGCAAAACCTGGAAGGATCTTATAAAGCTCCCTGGAGAACTGTATTTCTCATTATTTGTTAAGGAATGCCCATAGCCTAACACAACAGCAAAATGTCTGAGGCCAGCTACCCCTAAGCCTCTCATACCATACCCCCCAAATAGAAATAATCAACGCTACTTACTGGAATTTCTGATAAATGTTTTGAATTTATTTTCAATACATTTGAAAATAGTATTTTGAAACCATCCTTCTGATTTCAAAATGGTTGATTATTAATTTCTAAATAATTAAGGCAGTAAGGTTTGGAGGATGTGTGGGCATGTATGAGGCTTGACCTAATCAGTGGTGGATTTTAAATTTTTTTACTACTGGTTCTGTCGGTGTGGCTTGGTGGATGTGGCTTGCTGGGCATGGCAGGGGAAGAATACTGTAAAATCTCCATTCCCACCCCATTCCAGGGGGATACTGTAAAATCCCCATTTCCCCCCGATCAGCTGGGACTTTGGAGACAGAGAATAGATGGAGGTGGGGCCAGTCAGAATTTTTACTACCGGTTCTCTGAACTTCTCAAAATTTCCGCTACCGGTTCTCCAGAACTGGTCAGAACCTGCTGAAACCTACCTCTGGACCAGTAGTAAAACCGGCGGGAGGCTCCACCCTCTGACCCTGATGTCATTAGAAATGTTCTGCATGAGCGAAGCGAGCGTGTGTGTGTGATCCCGTTGCAAACAGGTAGTAAAGGTAAGTAGAACCCACCCCTGCTTTGGACCTAATGCTCCTTTATATATTATTTTTATATTTGTAGAGATGTTTAGAGGGCCTTTATTTGTTTCTTCTGCTGAATATACTTTACAAGCCCATCTGCAGTCTGAAATCTTGGAAGACCACCTTAATTCAACTATCACAGATTTCTGTAGTACTCGCCCTGTCTCAAACACAATGGGGAAAATTACCTACTTCTGGATATAGAGATAGTTCTTCAATTTCTAAGCAGCCCTTATAAAGCAAAATAAATAAATAAAAAAATAAAAAAATGAGGCAATGGCCTCATTTTGCCTCTGAATTCCTGCAGCATTCATCAGCTTTGATAGATTAAGGAGTACTGAAACATATACAGTTAGATGGAAACTCTGCCATGTCTTATCCCCATGACACTATTGCTACTCCAAAAAAGAAAAGCAGGGGGTGGGGGTGGGGAACCACATCGATACAATGGTCACAAAATGTACCATAGGATTCTCCCATGGATGCTGTATATTTTTAATCTCTTAATTTGAATTTGGGCCACCACGGACATAGATCTGCAGGGAGAGCTTTACATTATTCCACCTCTAATACATCTTGCACATGAATGATAGTAGTTAAATGCTGGAAGCCCTTGTGCATAATTAATTTTTAATAATAAACCATTAATACATATAATCCATTCCGAGCTGATTTTCTATGCTGTAAACTGGGTCCCAAATGAGTTGTATCCCCTCCTCTACACACATGCTAATTTTCCACCATGCTCATGAACCTCACCGCACTTGCACTGGAACAGATTGACTTGCTAATCACTCTCCTGGGTTTCATCCAACATGTTATTCGCATCTCCTTCCCTATCTCTTAAAAAGTTCTCAAATATTCAATTCTACAACTCCAGAAGACCACTAAGCTATTATCTGAGAGTGCTAATCGCAAAAGGTTAAGATATTAATATTCTAACTTGAACTTTGAGGAGCAATGACATTCAGAGAAGGCTTTCCTCTGCATGGTTAATTTGGCAATTTTGCTCAAAGACGGAGGGCTGATCCTAGCAAATGGAATAGGTTTGGATGTACAGTTAACAAAACAGAAAGGAGACAGAAGAGGATATAGAATTTTTAAGCCATAGGAACACAGGCACAGTTGACTAACCCTAAAACAATCACTGAAGCTAAATTTGAATGTTTTCAAGTTCTTCCACTTTTCATCACACAAAGTTGTAAAGAAGTTAGGTAAAGCACTTCAGGATTCTGTAGGTCAACAGAATATCCTCTGAAAAGTGAAAATAACAAGCAATTGGAAAAGCTGCCATGTTTTTTTTTTTTTAAAAAAAGGTCCAGATTGGCCAAGGTCGGCAGGAAAAAAAACTTCCCACAATGCATATCTATGGGAAAGACAATTGGCCAATAGTACAGAATGCTGTAATTTGCTTCTTTCTAAAAGCCCCTCCTTCCTGATCATGTGATCCATATCAAAGCATATGCAGCCCTACCCTGTGTTTTCTAGTATAAATATCAGAGGTGGGTTTCAGCAGATTCTGACCAGTTCTGGAGAACCGTTAGTGGAAATTTTGAGTAGTTCAGAGAACTGATAGTAAAAATTCTGACTAGCCCCGCCCCATCTATTCTCTGCCTCCTGAGTCCCAGCTGATCGGGAGGAAATGGGGATTTTGCAGTAACCTTCCCCTGGAGTGGGGAGGGAATGGAGATTTTACAGTATCCTTCCCCTGCCATGCCCACCAAGCCATGCCATGCCCACCAAGCCACACCCACAGAACTGGTAGTAAAAAATGTTGAAACCCACCACTGATAAATACATACACCAAAACACAATTCAATAGAGTAAAAATGCACACATACACAAAGGCAGCACTAATGCAACTATACTGAGTAGGTCTCACCCGTATTCATATGCAACAAGTATGCACCCACCTTTATTAGTACCTGGAGCCAGTGTATATAAAATACACACAGAATGCAACACATTTCTTCATTAGACAGAAGAAAATACAGATGTTGCCTAAGATCAGGATTAGTAAAGATGCAGGAAATAATGTAAAAAAAATAAATGAAGTCATGCTTTGCTTCCTTTCTTATCTTGTTTCTTCCTAGCACTTTTGGAAAAAGTTCTGAGAATTCAAATAATTTCCCTACAACATTACGATGTCTGAGTTGTGTGATATAACAATTATGATTTTATTGTGCTAATGTTGAATTTCAAATTTTGGGATGGCCAATGTAATTGTATTGGCTTTTTAAATAGTGATTTGACAAGCGTGGCTTGGGAAGATTGATGCAGTTGTGCCTACCTTATAATTCAAAGTGCATTTTTCCACGCACAGTTTATTTTTCATTGTGTAACTTATGCTCAGCATACATTAACTTATGTAAGCAGTTTGTGGAACAAAATACCACAAAGAGGTAATCGCTACCAGATCAGATTATTGTTGAAAAGAATTAAAGCCATGAGTTTGTTCCTACCAAAACAGCTCAGAAGCTTATGTCATCTTAACAATTAAGATGACTATTAAATAGCTATACATTCAAACATATTGATCACTGCTAGAAGAAAAGAATATAATTAATATTTTCTTTTTCCTCTCTTATGATAAAATGCAGCAGACCTAATACAATTTTTTTAAAAAAAATAAATGAATGAGGTTGTCAGTTCAAAACATCTGGCTTGACTATAATTTCTCAGTTTCACTAAAACTGAGAGATTGACATAACCATAGTTATTCTCCACAGTTTGAATTCTCCCTCCCTCTCCCGCTCCCACCTCTCTCTCCCCTTTCTCTCCCCTCTCTCCCACCTCTCTCTCCCCTTTCTCTTCTTCTGTATGCATATTTGCACATACCTACTCTCAAAGTTCATAGCAAATCATCCTCCAGAAAAAGGAGGAAAAAGCAATGTACAACTAAGCAAGCACAAAGTTGGCAAGATGTTTTACACATCAAACATGGTTGATAACTGATTAATAATGCAGAATGTAGCTGTAACAGTAGTGGCTTCTATCAGTTATTATATATTTTTTATTTTCTAGGGACCCATTTTGAATCCTTCATTCAAATACACCCCCCCCCCCTTTTTTTGCAGGATGATTGTCCTTCTCTGTGTTTCACTAGATGTTAACAACACAATGGAATTTTTTGGTGTTGATTGATATGTATTGATAGCACATAAGTTTCTTGATGGTGTTAAAAAGCCAGAATGTAGTGCTTAGCTTAGTGAGCCTCTCAGTGACAGGAGACATGTAATATTCTCGCTGGGATATGTAAGTACCCATCTCCTGGATAAATAATTTAAGAAATTGTTGAGAAATCATACCCATTATTAGGATCTGTGCTCAACAAGTGCCATTTTCTCTGAATCGTATTTGTATTTTGATAGGTATTGATTTTATGAGTAGTAGCAATGAATAATACATTTCATCTCCCTTCATTGCTCATAACAATAAGCGGACAGGAATAATGGACAAATGGACATTCCACTCCATTCCATCCCCCCAAATGGAAACATTTTCTTTGAAGACCACACTCTGTCTTCTTCTAAGGGAAGGATGGGAACAGAGAACCTTATAAGAAGGCTGAAAGACAATGGCTTTCTAGGGAAGGAAATGAATATGTCTGAAATTCTAAAAGCTGAAATTTTTGCTTTGCTATACCCTGGACAAGAAAGATGACCCTGAATACGCCATGTTTACCCTGGTTTTACAGCCAGCTGTAACTGGAGGCAGAATGAAACAGTAGCCTCAGGCACCAAATCTGAAAGGGCAGCAAATCATTTGTTATTACTTTATCATTATTATAGATTTACTGTCAGGGATCTGGAGAGGGACTTATGGGGTTTTATTTTTTCCCTGCCTCGTATGCTCAGGTAATTTGGAACACTTAGGATAGTATGCATTGTGATTTGAATAGGTATCAAGGGGTGCCATTGTCAGCCGTGCCTCAGAGCGCAAGGTATTCTGATCTGATTCCCCCCCAAATTTTGCACCTGGATGAATAATAGTGTCTCTCATTTGTAGTTACTTTCTTCATTAAGTGAAAGAAAGGGATATCATTAATGTGAGGCTTCCTTTAGATAATGCTCTCGTTGCTTATTGTTCTGGAGAGGTAGACATTTCCACCTTATGGGCGCATGTACAGCTAATTGTTAAAGTGAATTTGAGGACACAAGAGAAAAATGGGTTGGTGGAATTACAGAGTGATAAATTTTCAGAGATCTTCTCAGAAACATGGGTAGAACATGCCAGCCTTCCTTCCTTCCTTCCTTCCTTCCTTCCTTCCTTCCTTCCTTCCTTCCTTCCTTCCTTCCTTCCTTCTTGGTTGTCTTTTGTAAACAATGTCACATTCCTGGAGACTAATCAGAGTAGTTGTTATTTCAAAATGCCTTAATGTAACAAGAACACAACAAAATATTGAGCATGAACATAAGCACATTTATGTGATGCTTTTTTGAATAGGAAATGGAATGGGATAAAAGAGCATTGCCAAGCTGGAGAACAATTCTGAATTCAGAGGAATGTTGGCAAACCCTGCGTTGCAGCATTCAGCCAGTGTATAGCTTTTATGCAGCACATGAGATAGTGACTTTTTTTTAAAAAAGGTACAGAAAGCTTTATCTACTTTCCTTCTTATATTTCATCTCTGATTAAAAGAGGAAATCCCTCTACCTTTATGTCATATTATAAATCAAAGCAGTGGTGAAATCCAATTTTTTTTTACTATCGGTTCTGTGGGCGTGGCTTGGTGGGTGTGGTGGGAATGGCTTGGTGGGCATGGCAGGGGAAGGATACTGCAAAATCCCCATTCCCTCCCCACTCCTGGGGGAAGGATATTGCAAAATCTTCATTCCCAACCCACTCTGGGGCCAGCCAGAGGTGGTATTTGCCGGTTCTCTGAACTGCTCAAAATTTCCACCACCGGTTCTCCAGAACCTGTCAGATCCTGCTGGATTTCACCCCTGAATCAAAGTTAGAAAACCATTAGAAATCAAGAAGAAAGATTTTTCCTATATGCACCATGCATACGTGGATGCAAACACTTACATATGGGCACACATAGAAACTCTATTTTAAAATGAAATTAACTCCCAGAAAAGATTAATCGACAATTAATAGACAATTCTGCAGTGCATTTTAGTTGCATAATTTAGAAGTCACTCATTAGATTACCTTTTCTAACCTGGTGCCTTCAAATGTAGTACAAGACTTTGCATCCTGTAATATACTCTATCCATGATGGAGAACAAATAATTCAGTATATTTTCTAGTCCTCTGGGTTGAGTTTTTTTTTTTTCTGTTTAAATGCTGCAGGCTAGACTCATTTTCTCTGATGTGTTTTTCTTTTTTTTTCTTTTGCATTTTACATTAAAAATACTTTTTAAATCATTTCAGTACTTTTAATGTCCTTTAATATTTGTGATGGATATTACTCTTCTTAAATGTTTTATAATGAAATTCTTGTGTTTTTCTTCCCCCCACCCCTTTCCAAAATGTTGTATACAATCATTAACAGCTTTCATTGCTGGCAAAGCAGTGATACAAATGATATTGTAAGGATACATATAGTTCCAACAGTTTTTTCTGCCTTAGTCGTCTTCAAAACCACTGTACAAATTCATTACTACACGAACAAGAAGAATAAAATGAACTGAAGAATTCAACACCAAGATGTCACAGGGGAGGGCTGATTGATGTTTTAAATGTTTGTTTGTTTTTTTAAAAATAATAAAAAACTTTATATATATAAAAAAGGATACATACAGTTGAAATAATCTTAAAAAATAGGTAAAGGTGTCCCCTGTCCAACCATGTCCGACTTGAGGGGTGGTGCTCAGCTCTGATTCCTAACAAAGGGAGCCAGTGTTGTCCAAAGATGCTTCTGTGGTCATGTGGCCATCATAATTATATACCAAGACATAGAGAACACTGTTACCTTCCCACCGAAGTGGTACCTGTTTATCTACTTGCATTGTATGCTTTTGAACTACTAGGTTGGCAGAAGCTGGGTCAGGAATGGGAACTCATCCCATCATGTGGTACTTGGGTCTCAAACTGCTGACCCTTCAGTCAACAAGCCCAGATGTCTTAACAGCTAGACCAACGTGTCCCTTTGAAATAATTTAGCCCAATGTTTTTCATCATTCTTCTCCATTAACCAAAGCTAATGGGGACTGCCGCTAAGAAGTTCTATTTTTGGATTACAATCTCCCTCTTTTGCAGTCTTTATAGGCAATCTTCACTGATGATGAGAATTACAGTCCAAAAATGTCTGGTGCTAAATGTTGGGAAGAGTGACATGAGGCACCAGGAAGAAAAAGTTTTAGTGGCAATATCCTGCTCTTGAATCCTCTTATTCCTCTCCCAGGGAAAATTGTAAGGGCAACAAACTTGGTATCTTTTGAGAGCCAGCTCCTTCTAGATCTTGAATATTTAGCTCAAGCTTGATGTGCTTTTAATTTGGAGAGAAAGTTGCCTCAATAGTATATTCTTCCAGGACATCTTCTCCTGTCAAGGGAAATTGCTCTAATGTTTGAATGGATCGACGTATCCAACTGCTTTGCTAGCAGCAACAGACATTGTAGAATTGAGAAGTGGAATAATTTAAGAATCTCCACTGATATTTCCTGCCTGGTGTAGGTCTGTCACCATCTTCTTTAAAGAAAAATGTGGGGTTTTTTTTTCAAATTGAAAGTAAGTAAGTAAGGAATTATAGATCAACTATGAAGTTGTAACTAAAAAAAAAAGAAGACTAGCATGTAGAATTTCATCACCAATTACATAAACATGTTTAGTTTTTTCCCATTAATTTGATTTTTTTTCCTGGGATTTTTTTTTTTTTGTAAAGCTGCATAATATTTTAATTGGTAGCATTTATGTACCTTCACTAATAGAAATTAGATAAATTAATAAACAAACAAATAATAAAGCTCAGATCATCATCAAAACACAGAGTAAAGCTAGTTAAGCTCCTGAAAGTGGATTGGCATTAACATAAGAGAAAGAGAGAAAGATTAAATACCATTTAAATTCCAATTGGCTAGAAGAAAGAAACAGGCGAGATTTTTGAATACTCTAAAATAAAAGACAATTTGATAGACTCAAATAACAGTAGTTCATTTTTGTGCTTTGTAATCCAGAGAGTACCACTTGGGGAAAAAAAAATATGCTGTTTGGCTTACCAATTCATTACTCCTTTAAACAACACAGAAATGCATTTTGGAGTGTTTTCTTTAAGCCTGCCCCTAAATAACCAGACAATAAGATTTCATTCCTATAGGATCAAAAGAGAGAACAAAAATGGAAGAGTAAATGGATATAAAATATACCAGAATGCTACACAAATTCCGAATATTTAAAATGTGTGTTGTTGATCAGTCTTCTCACTTCTGGCTTCACTTGTATAAATGTTTGATGGATTTTTGTTCAATAAGAACATGTACTTTTTCCCCTTGAAGCACCGAATCAGTCTTTCTTTTTTTCCTGTCCAGTTATTATTTTCTAGCTGTATACTATAATGAGAAAATCTTATTGAACTGCTGAGAAGGGGTGGGTAGGTGGGAGAACTGACTAATAAGGAAGGGATATGTGTTACCATGAAATATTTACTTTATAATATAATCAAGGTTCATATTGTATCTGAATCTTGCATATTTCTGTGGTGCATATCTGAGTTATTGACATACTGTTGGTTTTATACATCCCAAGGTGCATGAATTATTGCTGCCGTTCACCATTTTATATTTCTAGTTCCACAGCCTGTAGCAACACTTTACTCTTAGCTCCTGGAGACTATGGGGGATCCCTAGCAATGCTAGTTATTGATCGGGACGCCTTCAGTGCTTGCCTGCTTGGTAATGCAAAGATGTGCTAATTTGTTCAACAACATAAACCCCCAAAGATGCTTGGGATTTCTCATCTTTTTAGCCCTGCCAGGTGGTGAGGCCGTGCAGCTACTCTGTCACGTGGAATGAAACCCATGCCTGAAATCTGAGACAGATGTTGTATTATAGATGCAAAGTACACTGTACAGAAATGAAAGAAACGAAACAGGCTACGCATTATTAACAAACATGTTGCCCAAAGGAAAGTTATTAATAAGTGATACACTGAAAAGGGGGTACGAAAGACTGAATGCTTAATCCGCTAAGCACTGCCGCCAGGCGGTATTAATTTATTTTCCGATAGTCGGGTTGAAATGAATGGCGGAGGCTTGGTGGATTGGTCCCAAAGCAGTAACCATGTTGATTAATTCTTGTGATAATCCCATCCTCATCTTTAAAGGGATAAAAAAAAATGAAACATTAAACAACAGCACGCACAAAAAGAGAGGTTCTGAGAGCAGGGGAAAAAAGCATGAAATGGATGCATTCTTTTATGAGGCAAGGAAATGAAAACTTGTTTAATTCTTATTTGGATCACTTTGCCAAGAGAAAATATGAGCACAGGGATTCTGTTTTTTAATGTATAAAGCTGGAAGCATTAAAATGATACCACTAATTAGCACTTAAGAGCTCTGGCATGAATGCATTTTTAGTTCACATAATGCTTAAAGGCCTCATCTAAAGACAACTAGAAAATCAATGGAGGAACTCCCTTCGGGATTTTAGATTTAGTTTTTCCAAGGAAAATTCCCATGGGAATGGTGACAAACATAGCCCTTGCTTTGTAGACACCATTATTTGCTTCAAATGGTGTCATTTTCCCTTTTAATTCCAGTTTCTGTTTCATCTCAGGTTGTTCTCCCCTCCTTCTCCTCCCCCTCCTCTTCCTCCTCCTCCTCCTGTGTTTTGTGAATGGCAGCTTGCTTAATTTTCATGCGTAAATATGTGTTTGTGATACATTTTTATATCACATGTGGCAGATTTGCACACCAAAGATGATTTGCAGGTACCTCTGAAAGCAGGTGTGCTTTAAACTTTTTCATCTGATTGAGTGACTGAGTGAAATGGGAAGGTCTGACTGCGTTTCCTTGCTGAGGACTACTTATTCCATGCGATGAAGATTGACCAGAGATGACTTAGGAAATACAGTATGGGATAGTGCCACATTTTAGTAGAGTACAGCTGACCTTTAAGAGAACGTCAAAGGAAAATTTTCCATTAGACCAGCTGAAGCCTAATTTAAGGAGAAAAAGTCTTATCAGAAAGGACAGGAATCAATTGAAAACTGTCCACAATTGTTGGGGATCATACTGGTAAAAGATGCAGCAAGCCAAAACATCATCTGGTCACAAACTTACCCAGTATGGCAAAATGTAGTGTAGTTTATCTTATGGCAATTATTTCTAAACGTGCAGGCAAGTAGATCAGAGCACAGAAGTGTATGCAAATCTATTAAGGTTTTCATCATGTCTTTTGCTAAAATCTCTCCCCCCCTTTCCTTCCTTCCTTCCTTCCTTCCTTCCTTCCTTCCTTCCTTCCTTCCTTCCTTCCTTCCTTCCTTTTCTTTCTGGAATCCTTCCTCTTTAAGAGATCATTTGTATAATAGTCAGAAGATAAAGCATGTACACAAACAACTTTTGCAGCTTGTAAGAAATCTAGGGGAATTTTCTTTTAAGTCTGCACTGTGCTAACTTCCCCAGTATCTATTGATCCACTGGTCTGCTTTAGAGTCTTAACAACATCTCTTAATCAGCAGATGTAACAGCTAGTGGTGTTTTCTATTATCCAAAATGAAATTGGGCAGGTGGGTGGGAGGGAATAGAAAAATAAAGGAAACAGCCAAAAAAGAATAGAATGACTAAGTAATAATTTCCAGTTTGTCATTTCAATAGCATGCTTTTAATTCAAAGTGGGAAAGTCAGTTCATATATCTCTTTACCTGCTACTGGTCACCATTCAAGAAAAGAATGCTAAGAAATCTCACTGTAAATAAAACCCTTCAGAAGATAAAATTTAAAGACTTAAGGAGAACCCTTGATCAAACCCAAGCCTCACTGGGAACACCATCCTGTTTTTCTAAAAATAATCTGGATGTTTGTTTGTTCCTTGATTTTGTTCTCCAATAAAACATAATCTCTGGCCTGAATCCTTAGAGCATGCATGCATTATTTCCACCATCCTTTTTTGGTGGATAATCAGTACTGCATAAGAACATCAGAAAAGTCCTTCTGGATCAAGCCAAGGCCATCTGGATCTGGTACTGTTTCCCACAGTGGACAACCAGATCTTTTCTGATACATAACTTTTCTCATAAATTATCTCCTTTAATAGAACTGTGTTGAAAGTCAACCAAGTGATTTGAAGATGGAAAAGATCAGCGATGGCAAATTTATGACACATGTGAACATACTAGTAGGCCCCGGTTTTGCTCAGTTTTCTGTGATCTCGTATGATCCTCTAAGAGTCGTGCAAGGGTGTTCATTCTGCTCCTGCATGACCTTTGAAGCATCTGAAATGGGCACAAGAATGGAACCCATTCTTGTGTGATTTTCAGATGCATCAAAGCATGGCCCTCTTGAGCAAGTTCCAGATGGTTCAGAGAGGCTATGTGAGAGCACATCACATTCTTGTGCTGCCTCTGCAGCCTCAGAAAATAACACAAGAACCTCCTTCAATTTGCAGAAGCTGCAAAGGCTGCACAAGAATGGGGTGTTTTCTCACGTGGCCTCCAGATCCTCTGGAACTTACACGAGATGGCCATATTCTTGTGTGACCTCTGGAGCTTGCAAAAAGCATGCAAGAACAGATCTTGCTTTCCCATCCTTTTTAGAGGCTGCGAAGCCACGCAAGAGCATTCTCTGAAGTTTCCAGAGTGAAGGTCTCTTGAAACCTGGAACTGCCTCAAATAGACACTTTTTTCCTGAAATTACGGAGGGATGGGACAGAATATGTGTTTAAATCTCTCCTCCTATCTTCTCACTCTCCGTGGTCATGTGATTTTTTTCTTCTCTCTTAGACTATTTTTCCTTTGAAGTCAATAGCAGGTAATGAAAACATGCAGAAAAGCCCCAAATACTGAAACAACTCTTGGGGTTGTATTTTACAGTCTTGAATTAATAGTATTGTTCCAGATGATCATCTCAAACAATAATGAATATTTTGGAAGTGTGGGGCCAGGAAACTGGTTGCCTTCACATTAAATGGACAAAAGAAACTGACTGACAGAGGAAGTTAGTGTTGCTTGCTTGGGTTGGAAGTGCACAAAGTACAGATTTATCTGTTTAAACTCAGCAACAAAAAAAGTCATTAATTGATTTTAATAAAATCAAATACAATGTGTTCCATATTTTTTTCCAGTTGAGTTCAAAATGGCTATTAAAAGTAGGGTAATTTTTAGCGCGCTATTTTAAGGCCAATTACTAGTGTGCATATTGTTTTCTCTATTGTAAGTCATTGCTTTTTCTTTTTCTTTTTCTCACTTTATATGTCTGCATAATTGCAGTTTTCCTCCAGTTTGATTAATACACTGTATGAAACTGTTTTTTTTTTTTTAAATAATGAAACTGGTCTAATAATGAATCTTGTTTTTTCATTATTATTATTTGACATGTGTCTGCGTTGTACTCATATTTCATTTTTGTAATTATTTGACATTTCTTTATGTAATGCATAACACCACATGCGATTGGGCTCTATTTGTAAAAATAAATGAATATGTAAAGAATTATTTCTCTTTTCTCGGGGTGTGTGTTTGTGTGACAAGCCAGCAGAGTCAAGCATTTTCTGAATTTTTGACACCTCAAGTCCAAAAGATTTGCCCTTATTGGGATAGACAGATTGCACAATATGCTTAACAAATCAATGAAGGCTCTCACAAAGAAAAGGGGCTCAATTTATATTCCAAAGCTCCAGAAGGCAGGATAAGAAACAATGGATGAAAACTAATCAAGGAGAGAAGCAACCTGAAATTAAGGAGAAACTTCTTAACGGTGGGGACAATTAACCAATGGAACTTCTTGCCTTCAGAAGTTGTAGGTGCTTCATCACTGGAGGTTTTAAAGAAGAGACTGAACAGTCACTTGTCTGAAATGGTATAGGGCTGTGATGGCGGGTGCCACAGGTGGCACGCAGAGCCATATCGGTGGGCAGGCAAGTATTGCCCTAACTCAGCTCCAGTGCGCATGCATGCACCAGCCAACTGATTTTCAGGCCTTCTGGTCCCACCGGAAGTCAGGAAACTGGCTGTTTCAGGCCTCCGGGAAGGCCTCCGGGGGGATGGGGAAGGATGTTTTTGCCCTCCCCAGGCTCCTAGAAAGACTCTGGAGCCTGGGGAGCAGGAAAAACGGGACTACTGGGCCAGTGCCATCACGTGCCAAAAGCAGGGGGAAGTGTGAGGGGGTCATGTGCGCATGCGCGTGAGGGCGGGGCGCATTGAATTATGGATATGGGCACCCGCACCCATGACCCCCACGCTCCCCCGCTTTTGGCATACGACGGCAAAAAAGTTAGCCATCACTGAGGGTCTCCTACTTGAGTAAGACGTTGGACTGGAAGACCTCCAAGGTCCCTTCCAGCTCTATTCTGATTGATTGATTGATTGATTGAAGTTCTATGGCATGCTAAGCTTGGTTTTATTAAAAAATTGATACATTTTTTTGGTGACTTTGGATGTCGTTCAAACCCAGGCCATTTGAATAATTTATGATTCAGTACACTGTATAAACCCAGAAAATGGATTCTTTAGCAATTAGGTTAAAAGTTTTGAGTGAGCCAGAAAGATGGATGGGGTGATTAAAGCATAGTGAGGATGAGAGCGGGAGATTAATGTTAAAAAGATGTGGTTTTCCTTCTGCGAGAGCCCCTTTCTACTCTAACCATTTCTATTTTCTTTATCTTCTCAAAAGGGCAGCCACGTTGTAGAAGGTTCAATTGTACCATCCTTCTCCACGATTAGAATTCTGGATTATGTTTCCAGTAATTTACTGAGTGACATGGACTCTGTGCATTAGTTATTAAGTAATCCCCAAGGAAAGAACACAAGAGGAAAAAAGGGATGGGGTGAAAATGATAGTGAAGGCATAACAGAGAACATGAGCTCATTTGGAGTGGGTCAAAAGCCACCATTTTGTTTTGTGTACCTGAAAATGATAATCCATTGCTTCTGCTATCATCAACTGCAAAGTGCCACAGCTATTGTTTAGTGCCACACATTGCAATTTTTTTTTTTTTGAGCTGTAGAATAATGTTTCATTCTGGACTACTCATGGAGACAGGTTAATATTTCATAGATTTATAAAGCCAGGCTCTCCACAGAGCTCTGTAGCAGTTGAGGGCCACAGCCTAAGCTTTCAATCATTTAAGTAATGACCCATATAGTAGTACTTGATTTCTGATTTCTATTCCTTTTATTATACATGCATTTTATCATCGCTCTGAAGTTTATATTGGAATTTGCAAATAACTCAATACCGTTCATATTACTGTATGCAAATAAGGATTGCAAAGCACTTATTTGCATACTTAGATCTTACAGATTTATATTGATAATCTGGAATAAATGGATTCATTCCAAAGCAGTTAGTATGCATGTGATTTGCAAGAATAATCTGTCAAGACACAACGCTGTTAAAATCAAAAGATTCCATTAGCGTGTTTGTATCAGAACACAATCTGAGTTCATTTGAACTTCTGAGAACTTGTGCTATAACACCTCATTTACCTGGAGTTGGGCTGTAGCATGGAAGAAACTGTGGCTCCTGTATTTGACGTATATACCTATTCCAGTCTTAAACTATTATTCCTAATACACACCCAAGTATATGTTGTTGGATCAGATGCTTATGAACAGGAACATTATGTAACAGCAAATCATGCACAATTCTGAAGTATCCTTCAAGGGAGCAGGAATTTTGTTTTTCCGATCTGCAACCTTAATTGACCCAGTTCAACAAAGGATTCTGTAGGCATGAGTGAAGGATATCCAAATTTCAGTGAAGGATATCCAAATTTTATTCACTTCTAAGGCTCATTGGGTGACTTGAACTAGTCACTTTATCTTAACTCAATGTTAGCATTTTAAGTATACTGTGAGATGTGGTCTCTTTCTGTGCTTTGAAATCTTTAGATAAAAGGTGATAGATAAATAAAAGAAAGAAATGAACCAACACATCTAGAAGACATTAGGTTGTGACATTAGGTGTGTCTTCAGGGAAGAGGGAAAATACCATTTTCTGGTTGGCCAATCAACAGTATGGGCCACCCACTAGTTCCAGAATACTGGAATGGACTATGCGGTCCTCCTTCCATTCCCAAACTATTGCAACTGAATGATGGGAAGATCAAGAAGCAGAGAAACAACCAATCAAGTCTGGTGATGGTCAGAGTCCAGACTGAGCACCTTTGCTAACCTAATGCAATCTGGGCTGGAAATTGTAAAGTTGGTTTAAGAAAAGCTCAGAGAAGCATGGGAAATAACCACCTTAGGCTGCAGTGTGGAATTGCCTGGAAGAGGTTCTAACGTATTTACCTTCCTGAACTATGATGAAACTATTGTACCTTATTGTTCAATGCTCCAGCTTTTCTATGGGATGAACCCTTTTCCAGACTGATCTCTGTTGTTACGGGTTAGGGTCAGAGCAATCACCAAGCCCAACCTCCAAGGATCAGAGAATAGATGATAAAGAGGCCAGTGATATTGAGAGATCAAACTCAAGGACTTCTACTACTGACTAATCAGTTTAACTGATAATGTACAGTGAAACATGGTGATATATACAGGCATGGAACGTGCCTTAAAGGATCATGAGATTTCCCAAATCACAATGATTCACAGCTATAGTCTGAATACACTGTGTTCATCTATAATAATTTCACCACCAATTACTTCTTTAACTAGAGATTCTAACTAGAGTCCTCCTAGGATTGGACACCCCTACCTCTATCGCATTATGTGAGCCTCTTATAGGCTTTGGCATCAGCACTTGGAATTCTGAAATTTGCATGAGAGCGCTCCATTGTATTGTACAGCATTACAGCTAAAAATACCTAATCTATTTGAGATCTTGCAAAGCAAACCACAGTTTTAAGAATCTAGTCTGCTACTATCTCCCCAGGGGAATATAATACAACCTTCAGCCATTTTGCTCCAGACCCTTGCCTCATTTTTTAAAAAAATCTTTCTTTACAAAGTTGGGGAAAAAAACCATGGGCCAAAGAAACAGATGAAAACAAGTTTCTCAGAATATAAATGTATTACAGTGCCTGACTGCCACAGATACAACTATTTCTTTGCAGAGCTACTGCTTAAGTTGTACTATTGGTGTTCATTTATGAGAAAAGGAAGACATCCCACACTGCTAACAATATTCACGGTCTCTGCCATCTCTTTACATCAGCAACTTAGTTTCTCTGGGATTTTATTTACCCCCATACTTTTTGCCAAGGCAATGCTTAAGAAACTGGAGAGGATCTTCCATTTCATTTCCTCCCTGCACAAACCTTTTCTTAATGTTCACTAGGCCCGCTGAACTGTTAGCTAGCTAAGTAATTTCAACCCAATCTGTTGTTTGATCCCTCTTTTTGTGATTAAAGTTCATTGTTATGTTGAAGACTAGAAAATTGCGAGTTGGTTGAGTGAATTATGATTAATGTATGACCACATATACCTTACAATGGGGTTTGTGATTTGGCCTTGAAAAATAATTTTTATCCTTTTGTATATTTTACCACTCAACATTCTCCTATGAACTTTGGGTCTTCAGAATTTGATACTTGCTCATTCTAGAGATGAGCAGTGAGTGTGCAGAAGACTTCTGCTTGTTTTCTCTTCGGTTTCCAACATGAAAATGATTGTGGGTTTTAACTTTACCATTAGATTAGAATTTTATAACGCAGCAATTCAGACCAACCTTGTCCTAAAGACTTGAGTAGAAGAGGACAACAATAAAATCAATGTACAGAATGTGCATAATCTATAGACTATTAAAACTCTGGTGTCTGCAATCTTTAACTGGGTGAAAGAATGCATCACAAGGCAACAGTTTTTGAACCCAGGTACCTCAAATAGGGAAACTTGCAGAATGCATCCAAAATCCAGGATTCAGCATTCCCATAGAATTGAAATTAAGTATATTTGTAGTTGCTTCACAGAGTTGCTGCTGTGTTGCTGAACCTCTGCTCAGAGATTCAGTAGCCCAGTCCCACCCTAACCACCACCATCCCCCACCGGAGCCTGGATAGACCATTCCCACCAATCAGATACTGGAGGCCAATCAGCTGCAGTCAAGCCATAGAAAGTCAGACGTTCTTCTCCTTCTCACTGCTTTCTTGCCCACCTGTGGTCATTCTGTATCTCTGTTTAAGGAAGGAAATATTTCTGAAATGATGACTCAACAAGTCAAAGGTTGTCTCATGAAATCCTTTTATGTATTTGAAGGGTTCACTTAAAATACAGGCATAAACAAATATTATCAGGCTGGAAAGATGACTAAGCATAAAGATCATATTAAAAGGAACAGAGGCTTTAAAAACCTAAACTGTGTTGGCAAATGAGTATATAAATGTCAAACGCAGGAAATCAGGAGCAATGGCAGTTCAAATGAATACAGGTTTATTACACTCTCTACTAGAATCTGAACAACTAACAGTCAAAGCAAATTGGCGGTAGATAAGGGTCAACTGAAATGAAGGTGGGCTGGATTTAGATCTCTTGTGGGTGCGAAGGGACTCCAAACTGATGATGCACTTGACTCCTCCTTTGGACTCAGCCTGGTCATCTCCTACATCAACCATGGATCATATTGTTAGAATAAGATGACTTCTGAAATCTTAAGGAAATCTGAATTATAGTCTGTGTGCTTCTAATGCAACAGCGTTTCCCAGCCAGATCTTCCTTTAATGAGTGATCTAACTCCCAGAATTTCCCATGGACAGGCAATTTCCAAGAATTCTGGGAGATGAGGTCCATACAACTGGAAGTGTTTCAGTCTGGGAGCAAGGACCACAATTGTGCCTATTTTGACAGGCTGAAGATAATTTTTTTAAAAAATGGCAAATTTTTATGCCTGCTACTGGTCAGAGCCAAATTTCTGAATTAGGAGAGTGATTATGTTGTTTCATGCCAGCTTCATTTTAATATGTGATATTTATTAAGGTAGAAGCAAAATGTTTTTCATAATAGGGGTGTAACAATGGTCAAATAACAAGAAAGTAGGGGGAAAGAGGTAAATTTTTGTTTTAAGCACCATCTTTCTGGACTGATCATTTTCTCTGCTGGTTTCACTTAAATATTGTCCATTCGGTGCACCATTTCAACAATGAAATGCAAGCGTGGTATTGATCAGTGGTGGGTTTCAAAATTTTTTACTACTGGTTCTGTGGGTGTTGCTTGGTGGGCGTGGCATGGCTTGGTGGATGTGGCTTGGTGGCATGGCAGGGGAAGGATACTGTAAAATCTCCATTACCACCCCACTCCAGGGGAAGGTTACTGCAAAATCCCCATTTCCTCCCGATCACCTGGGACTCGGGAGGCAGAGAATAGATGGGGGCGGGGCCAGTCAGAATTTTTACTACCGGTTGTCCAAACTACTCAAAATTTCCGCTACCGGTTCTCCAGAATTGGTCAGAACCTGTTGAAACCCATCTCTAGTATTGATTCTGTACATAAAGCCAGAGTTGGCTCCAGTGTATGTTAAGTTACATTTGAAAGACTTCTGCAACTAGCAAAGATAAACTGCTTTTCTTACTTTATAAAATATATCTAGTTAAGACAGAGGCAGTTTGAGGGAAAATTTTAGCTTGTGGCTCTCTCTGTTCCATGTTCAGAACACTCATTTATTTTATTTATTTATCTATTTTATTGTATTTTTATACCGCTCTTCTCCCAAAGGACTCAGGGCGGTGTACAGCCATAATAAAACAGTAACAACACAAAAATTAAAAAATCATTAAAATAATTCAATCATTTGACCTTAATTAAAAATCCCAACTAAAAACCATTTTAAAAACCATTTAAAGAAGGTGCATATGCTGGATCTGTCATAGTTATGAGAGACAGAAATAAAACATGATTTAGGGCTGTGTCCCTACTCCAAGGCTGTGGAACTCCTGTGTGGATTGTATTTCGGAAGCAACAAAAAGTCTGTTCATTACCGAGCACTGATTTTGAGCAAATTGGAGGATTTGAAATACAGACCGTCCTCATTTAGCAACTAATGTTAGGACTGGTGTTTTATTTTTATTCATCAAGCAAAAATTACAAATTCAAACAAAGAAAATAAGAAAATCAAAATGTGATTTTGGGACGAGAGACACGCCCCCTTAGGGACCTATTAAATATGGAGTGAGGTCCACAGACGTTAAGTTAGAATTAAAGCTGTGAAAGTCAATGGCTGATAGCAAATGGTAACTCATTTGCTAAGTGAAGCAGCTGCTAAATGAAATTGCAGCTATGCTTACAGTCTTATTTCAGCATTACTTTGCTTTACAGACCTGCAAAGGTTGGACATGAGACGGTTGGTCACCAAGCTGCTTTTTCACACCGTTTTCACTATGAAGAGTCTCTAAATGAGGACTACCTGCATTGTTTTGGAACAGTTTTAACCTGAATTGATAATTGACTATTTTATGCTTTTCTGTATCTGCCTTATGCTCTTCTGGAAAGAAAGATAAACCAGATAAACTTAATGAGCACATAGACATACACAGAGGTTTGTTACTTGTAATATTTATTTAGATTAGGTAATGCGAAATAGACAGATTCATTACTGCATTATCAGGATAAACAAACAAGAATATGAACAATGCTACTGGATCAGACCCAAGTCCTTTTTGGTTGAAATATTCTAAATTAGTGAACCTTGAGAATCTATCTGCCAATCAATCATTAGAAATATTCATAACATAGGTCCTGAAAGCATCACATATCTGATACATGATGAATAGCCATTTCTTCCAAAAATTGCCTAATTCCATTTTGTAGGAATCCAGTTTGACTATCACTATATCCGATGAGATGGAACTTTACAGTTCGGCTATATATTATTTAATTGGAATCTTTCACATTTTAGCTTCAATAAGTAGCACTGTAGGATGACTGGGAAGAATCAGATTTTCATCCCCTCCCCATTTCCCCCTCACTATGCACCTTGATTTTTGGTACCTTAGTCCTGCCTGACTTTACATTTAGTCTAAATTAATAACCCCCACATAATGTGATCTTTCCTTTTATGAAGGTTGCTTCAATCCTTGATCATTTGGCTTGGCCTCCTGTAACAGAAATAACAGAATAACAGAGTCGGAAGGTACCCTGAAGGTCTTCTAGTCCAACTCCCTGCTTAAGCAGGAGACCTTATACCACTTCATATAAATAGTTGTCCAATCTCTTCTTTAAAACCTCCAGTGTTGGAGCACCCAGAACTTCTGGAGACAAGCTGTTCCATTGGTTGATTGTTCTCAGTGTCAGGAAATTTGTCCTACATCTGTTCCATTTTCCATTATTGGTTTTGAGTGGTGATCACCAGACCTGTATCTGCTATTCAAGTGTGGGATTCAAAATAGATTTATATTGTGCTTGATAATACCAACAGTGTTAATTTCAATCTCTATAACCCTTCACTAGAATCAATCTTTTACATATTTGTTGTATGCTGGTCAAGTTAAGATGTGTCACTACGACACAAATCCCCTTTTCTGTTTGATTACTCAGGAATTACTCTACATACAAATTTAGAATGTTTTTTGCACCAATGTGCATCAACTTTTACACCTTGGGAAAATAAAATTGTGTGTGCTCTTTTAGTCATTTATCTAGTTTGGCCCCTGTCTTATATTTTTTTTTGCCACCAAAAAAAGGCACCAGGTCTAATTTTCTTGGGGTGTGGGAATGACGTCCACTGACTCATCTCACTTGTGCTCTTCAGCTGGCAAGGCCAGCAAGACTTTCCTGAAGCCCTCTGCAGCCGAGACCTGTGTGAGACCTGGCTGCAACTGTCCGAAAGTAAATAGTCGGGCAACTCCCCCCTCCCCCCCATCCTCACTCTAGTTTAATTTTTACCTGTGCATCCTAGGTTGGATGAGGTCTTAATTAGGCCTTGTTTTGGGGGTATATATTGGGTGCACGTGTAAAAATCAAGCTAGGACTTACTGTTGGAGTAGGTTGTATTTTTGGGGAAACACAGTGTGTGTGTGTGTGTATTTGTTTTCTGAGGTTTTTGTGGGTGTTTGTATGTATCTATGTAGAAAAAAACCCCCAGAAAGTAGTGAATGTGATTTCACTCAATTAGGGTTGTAGAAAAATCTTGGTTATGTAGGAAAAACCTGGCTTAAAGGAAAAACATACATAAAACCTACAAAAAGTAAGAAAGTAGATATTGTACCTTTACAGGGAGGATACATGAGATGTGGGTGTGGCTTACTGATGATGGCTAATGAGCCAGAAATAGCTATATAAGTCTCTCACTATGCAGCACAAAATCTGCTAGCTGCCAGAATGAAAAGAAGGGGAAAAAAACCCCAGAAAGTAGTGAATGTGATTTCACTCAATTAGGGTTGCAGAAAAATCTTGGTTACATAGGAAAAACCTGGCTTAAAGGAAAAACATATACACACACACACACACACACACATATATACACATATATATACATACACACACACACACACACACACACACTATATATATATATATATATATATGTATGTATGTATGTATGTATGTATGTATGTTTGTATATGTGTATGTGTGTGTATATATGTATGTCTTTGGGATCTGCCTTTTGGTATACCTCATGTATAAAAAGAGGCCATGAAACCCTAATATACACCTTGATTCTCTCATCAGTAGACATTTCTTCTTTATTTTTGGTTAGGTTGTGTATTATTTTTTTTTAAAAAGCAGGAACAGCTCAGTCGCTAACATGATGAAGGCTGTTAGAAAAAAAAAACCCTGCTAGGTTGTGAGTAGCAAAAGTTAAAAGTTGTTGCTACGGTTGGTAACCCTGCAGGTCTGTGGGATTCTGACTCCTTTGAGAAAATACAGCCCTCCAGACCTGACATCTTCTGTCAGTGTTGAGCAACCATGGATGTGATTATCAGCACCTTGATCCTCACTTTCCACTTCAGAGGCCGGAAGCTATTACTCCATTCTCAAGAGCTTTGAAGAGCTTCACTGCTCTTCTGCTATGGGGATCTCTCTCTAACAGCCATTCTGTGCCCTGTTGCTCTGAAGTAGGACACTCTGTACTAAGATTAAGGTAAACAAATTCTTTCCTTGGGCAGCGTTGCTTGACGTGAGGCCCTAATGGTGCCTTGGCGCTATATATCTATTTCTTTCCTTGCCATCGCTCTGGGAAACATTTGGTCATCAGCAGAGGCACTCTGTCGGAGAGCGTCTTTTGGAAATAACCAGACCAAAAACCAGTTCCAGTAAAATGCTGTCTATTGACATTTTTTCCTCCCTCTAGTCTCACATCAAACTTATATTCAGAATAAAAATCCACCCGATACGGTTCCCTATCCTGGTGACCTCTGGAAACATTGGATATGGTTTAGGATGGTTGAGAATGATGAGTTGAAGTCCTCTGCACCTGAAAAGCAATGGGTTAGGGAAAAACCGCTAACTTTATTTTCCACTATATCAAATATATATCCACTACATGTACACCAAAGACACATTCCTCGTGTTCCCAATCACACTTGGCCAATAAAGAATTCTATTCTATTCTATTCTATTCTATTCTATTCTATTCTATTCTATTCTATTCTATTCTATTCTATTCTATTCTATTCTATTCTATTCTACTCTACTCTACTCTACTCTACTCTACTCTACTCTACTCTACTCTACTCTACTCTATCATATATCCAATAGGTTGCCTAATATATGACAAACCATTATTACAATAGATGAATAAGGTCTCCGGATTGTCTGGACATAGAGGCATCCCAATTTCAAAAGCAGACATAAAGGCACATGGCCACACTCTGTGTATGGGGAAGACAGTTTCAGCATTTACAGATACAGATACTGATACTAATGATCACAATTGAGGATTTAGCAACATTTCTGTTGCTAAGTGAAACATTTGTTAAGTGAATATTGGCCAATTTTATGACTTTTCTTGCCGTAATTGTTAAGTGAATCAATACAATTGTTAAGTCAGTAACACGGGGAATCTGTCTTGCCTATTGACTTTGCTTGTCCGAAGGTTGCAAAAGGGGATCATATGGACCCAGGACATTGCAACTGTCATAACTATGAGTCAGTTGCCAAGCATCTGCATTTTGATCATGTGACCATAAGAATGCCACGATGATTGTAAGTGTGAAAAATGGTTATAAGTCCCTTTTTTCAGTGCCATTGTAACTTTGAATGGTCACTAAATGAACTTTTGTAAGTTGAGGACTACCTGTACTAATAAGAAGGAAAGGTATGTTAGCATGAGTATAGTTTTAGAGGAAAAACAATGCAATCCCAGCCATTTTTCGTGGACTTCCATATGTCAGCTGAGAAGCAAATTTGAGAAATCCCATTCCTGCAAAAGTCAAGCAAAAGAAAAATTAAAGCAGATTAGAAAAATTGGATTTGATTGTCTGATTAGCTGATTGATTGATTACTGGTGCCCTATATAAAAAATATTGTTACTTGACTGGTAGAACATTTCTAATAAATATAGAAATGGAGATAAACTTGGAAGAAAAAAATATTTATGGTGAATGAAATCACTGCAAATGCGGGATAGTAAGTCAAGGGTGAAGGGAATGAAGGGTCTCTGATGTAAGAGTGAGAAAAATCAGCACATAGTGTGTCTTAGTAGCTTCTAATTTAATGCTCCTTTTAAACTGTGTCAGTTTTGAAGGCTGTGGAGTGAACATTACGGCTTGAAATACATTTTTAAAATTTATTACAAAAATGAAAACGTTCCATATATCTCTTAAAACAGTGGCGGTTACATTTCTTTATTAATACTCATAAATTCAGGATGGATTAATTGTTATAACAATACACTCAAAAGCCTGCATGGAAATGCAATTTGAAACGTAGGAACATTTAATCTTTCCAGTATAGGAAAATTAATTAATTTGTATAATGTCATGTATAAGTAACATTTAACCATGTACAATTTTGGGACTCATTTTAAAAAAAAAAAAATAATAATAAAACTGACAAATATCCGCATGGTTTCAAAATCATTACAAGAAGCAAAAGAGAGCATGTTTTTAAAAGTATGCTTTAAATCATATGGGTAATATTATACATATTGAATATTCATTCTATTATATAATGTTTAATTGCTAATGTTTAATTATTATATAATTATTGATAATGATAATAATATATATTGAAATGCCATTGGAAACATAACAAAACCTCAGTGCAGTTTATGCTGCAGCTGACAGAAGTCATAAGAGCCGATATCAAATTGCTTTCCATAACAACGTTCAGTACTTACTATATTTATAACTCGCATTTTCTCAGAGATGCTCAGGAAAGAATGCATTTATATCTTCCAATAACCCTGTTAGGTAGAGAGAGACAGTGACTGATCCTGGTTAAATTCACAGTTGCAAAAGCTTGCTCATCCCAGACCAGCTCATAATCTACTGCACCTCACTGGCTGCTAGATGAAAGTGCCTGATGTATTTCACAAAATAGTAAAATAAAGAGATGGAGTGCACAGAAGTGGTGGGTTTTTCTTTCCTTTCCTTTTTTTTTTCCTATTCCTTTTCACATCCTGGATCCATTTTCTCCCTCCCGCTGTTCTCTTTGCTTCTCTGCCTCTGCACCCAGTTCTTTCATTTGTCATCATCATTCCCTAGGCTTCCTATTATTTCTGCCTTAAATCAATTTGTGTTAAATAATCACCATTGTCCATGACACAGTCCACTTTATTTCTGTCTCTCTTCAGCTCGTTCGGAAGCAGACTTTGTGGTGCCTTCCTTATAAATGAGGGATATTTAAAGAGCAGTCCAAATCCTTTCAAAAACGAATGGTTCGATTCTGCAGCCCTATCATCTGACACCCTCACCTCCGAGGATCAGTCATGATAAAGTATAACTTTGTACAGCAAATCTCAGGCTTCGGTTATAGTAAGCCTCGGAGATTGCCATGAAAACAGATAGAGCTGAACGCTGTCGACTTAAGGGGCCACCCGGATATAAGGCCATGGAATTAGCATAGCCAAGCTCATTTTGCTGGCTGCAGATTTGAGAGCATGTAGCCAACAAAAAGGGCATGTAAACAGATTTAGGAGAAGAGCCTTTAGCCTTAAGGCACCATATTGCTTGCAAGGAACAGGGAAAGGGGAAAAGGGAAAGGGGAAAGGGGAAAGGGGAAAGGGGAAAGGGGAAAGGGGAAAGGGGAAAGGGAGGGGGGAGGGGGAAGGGGAAAGGGAAGGGGAAGGGGAAGAGAAGGGGAAGGAAAGAAAAGGGAAGGGGAAGGGGAAGGGGAGGGGAAGGAAAGGAAAGGAAAGGAAAGGAAAAGGAAAAGGAAAAGGAAAGGAAAAAAGGAAAGGAAAGGAAAGGAAGAAAGGAAAGGAAAGGAAAGGAAAGGAAAGGAAAGGAAAGGAAAGGAAAGGAAAGGAAAGGAAAGGAAAGGAAGTTGTTAAAAGATCATCATACATCTGGCAATAGGAATGTAGCTAAATGAGGGATGGATATATCTGAATAATCAAGAAGCCTCAGACAGGCAATTATTTTGCACGAGAGTCATTGAAATTAAAGTCGGGTTCCTGATAGTTTTCTTGAACAAGTTAGAAAATGGCTATATATCAGCTCGGACTAATTATCCATTTAATTCAGAACTGATGACAGCTCTCCCTGAGAGGCAGAAACTCACGGGAAGCCTTATCACCTGTCAGGTATTGGTTCCCATAGTGAAATGGGGTGCAATGCCTATGCACCTGTAGGAACATGTATATGTATTACTCTGAGTTTCACCAAACTACTCTGGGCAGCTCTAATGAAATGATACGTCTTCATTTTCAGACAAAAAAGATATTAGCTGACCCACAATTAAGGTATCGGTCTTCAAAACTGATCTTTGAAAAATCAGGAACCAAACTCATAATTTACAGACTAGCCCAACAGACATTGGGTGCGGCTTCATTTTCCATTTTAACTGTAATGCTTCTTATAAAGTGGAGTTCAAGGCACCTTGTGTCAGCCATTCTGGCTGGAGGATGCTATCAATCATTTGAATTGATTTGAGAGTTGCTCTAATGGATATAATAAGGCACACATTGGCATTGATATATTTACCAGGTCTTCCTCCCACTGCAGAGTTTCTGTTGATGATCTTGAAGATGACAGGAGCATCTTGTTGGCAATAAAAAGAGGCAAGGGGAAAAAACCAGAGGCATGCAATACAATCTTACTGCGTTGACCCCAAATCTGGCATTCAGGTTGTAAATGCTAAATCAATAAGTTCTTTCAGATATGATCTCAAATCATTCTTTGCAACTCAAGACGTATTCATACTGATCTATTTTTTTTCTCCTCTCTCTCTCTCTCTCTGGGTCTCCACTTGAAACAGAAACAAAAAATCTCTACCTATCCCATCCCATCCCACTCCACCCCAAACCCCACTTTATTACCTAATTATATTTGAAATTTTGCTTGGTCTTTGGCTAGCTAATGATGAACAATACAGTATTCAAAAGTTCGTCTGTTTATATTTCAGGCTGGGGAATGAAGGAAGCCTGAACAGAAATAACGGAAAACATTTGAAAATGTTTGAGGAATGTAAACCCATACCTGGCAGCGTTTGTGGAGATGTATTGATCTCCACTGTATTTGATATTGAGGCACTGGAATCACGATGTAAGTTTGCTAAAAAGGGAGGGGAAAAATAAAATACAAACAAGCAAATTTCACATCATTGCAAATTTCCCTCAAACGGTTCCATTTGCTCAGCTGTTGTTGATCTGATACAGTAAATCTCCATAAAATACATCATTTGACACCAGAACACAAAGCGTATATTTCTTGGCTTTTTGACATTTTGTACATTAGTAACAGCAAAATAGACTTTTTTCCCAGTCTACAGTCTACAAATGATTAGATCCTTTTTTGTTTTTACATCTTCTTATATGTAGTCCGTACATAAATACTGATACAAAAATGTACTGGATATATCTAATGTTGTTGAGTACCCAACATTTGAGAAACATCGTATGTGATGCTGACAATCCCAGAAGAATTTATTCAGCCTCAGAGCCCTTAGGTGCATCTCTCCACTCTTCAGACTAAGTACCTAAACACTGCCAGTCATCTTTAGTGTTAGTAACCTTGGCCAGTATCCCTTGCTAGATAAGACCCTTTCTTTTGTGGTGGTGAGGGACAAAGCTTCCTCGGGACTCTGAAACACTGTTTCCTTTCTGACATCACAAATTCTAACATCAAAAAGCCATAAAGGAACAGAACTGCACTGGATAGTGGACAGGGTGCCACATCTCCTATATCATAAATAGTGGTAAACTTTTGACAAGCTGTCAATCTGTCTTTTATTTCCCTCATAGGGAAGTATCTACTTAGATCAAAGAAGGGTCGCTGCAATTCTCCCTATCTGGGACTCAAGACAGAGAGAGAGAGGGAGGGAGAGGAGGGAGGGAAGGAGAGAGAGGGGGGAGGGAGGAAGAAAGAGAGGGAGGGAGAGAGGGAGGGAGAAAGAGAAAGAGAGAGAGAGAGCACCAATGGAGAAAACATAAAACATGGGTTTGTTTCTTAGGAAAAAGCCAAAGTACGCCCTGAGGCTCATGAATTCTTTCTCTTTTTCATTTTTGGGTGGAAGAGAAAGGAACATTCTTCGTTTTCTTTAAAAAGCAGGTGAATGTTACACCCAAATTTGGGAAACCCTTATGTTAGTAAGTATTAAGGTTGTGCGGTAATAAGATTTCAAAGGAGAAAGCACCCTTTGGTGTAATGGTTAAGGTGCTGGCCTAGAAACCAGGAGACTGTGAGTTCTAGTGCCATCTTAGACATGAAAAGCAGCTGGGTGACTTTGTGCTAGTCACTCTCGCTTAGCCCAACTCATTTTGCATGGTTGATGTTGTGAGGAAAATAGAAGAAGGAGGAGGAAGGAGCATTATATATCGTATGCTTGCTGCCTTGGGTAACTTATAAAATAATAAAATGGGATAAAAATCTAATAAATCTTTAGATATGAGAATGCTTGTTGCAGCTATCAGCAGCTCCTTACATCAAAGCTCAGAAAAAGATTCTGCCCCTTTAAGGAATTTCTGGCAGGCTGTCCAATCATACTTTTCCACTTTGAATTTGGATAGTAGTGCAGCCTGGTAAATTAATACAACCTAGAATCTGCAACCATAGATACTCCTACTTAATGATGGCTAAAACAAATCATAGTTACTTGAGTTCATGCATATCATGAAGAATCAGGTTTGTTCATCGTCTTTCTCCCTGAGTAAGCATATGAACCAGAATTCATAACAGCTTGATTTGTTACACTAAAAGCATAGTTTAAGTGATAATCTAATCAGGAATGGTCTTAGGCACAGCCAACATTTCGAGTTGCTAAGTGAACATCAGTAATCAACAATTTTGACATATTTCACAAACTGCATGATTTAAATTAACCAACTAAAGCTTTGAGTATATTTGGGAATAAGTATAACAAAGAAATACATTCTACTGGTGAATATAGAGAATATTTTGGTTCTAAAATATAATTTATACTGAAATCAGAAAACAAGTTTTTTTCTTTTACCAACATATGAATAGTTTTTGTTTGTAGTATGCTTCTGATATTTCTTTTGTCCAGAAAACATTTTAGATTTAGATTTTAGTAATATGTGCAATTCTATTCTATTTATATGAAAACCTTACTGGTTTTCAAAGAACATATATTTAGTAAGAATCGTTAAGAGTACTGTATAACCCAACTAAATTTATTTGTTGAATTGAGATGAACCAATTTCATTACTTAAATTCTTTGGCAGTCCCAATGTCTCTCCCTATCAATACACATGAAAATTACTGAAGCATTCTGTAAATGTATCATGAGCAATTAATTTTGGTCCATATGTGGAAGGAAGGAAGGAAGGAAGGAAGGAAGGAAGGAAGGAAGGAAGGAAGGAAGGAAGGAAGGAAGGAAGGAAGGAAGGAAGGAAGGACTACTGACTTTTCTCATTTGATTTTCATTTCCATTGTTTTTTCTCTCTTTCCTCCATCATTCCTTTTGTTGCTTTCCCTTTCTCTCCCTCCTTCCTTCTTTCCTCCCTTCTCCCCAGCCTCCCATTTCTTTCCACTACTGTTTGAGCACACAATATTGCAATTCATCAATCATATGAGAAATAGCTATGTGAGTCAGAAGAAGTTGGAAAGAAACTTCAACATGTTCCATTTTTAATAATATTACAAAGATATTTTTGTATCCATTCATTTTAAAAGCCAGGAGAAAGGATGTTAAAATGAGTTATTTGGCTTCTTAAGGAAAGTTAACAAAATGGATAGAATCATATATATTAATTATGCTTTTCTACTAATCTTATATTCAATAGTACCATCAGAGTAGGACTCAATGGTATAAGTCCATGTACCAACTCAGTGAAATGAACTAATTTTAAGAGCACCCCTCAAAAAAAAAAAATCCACCATAAAAATTATTAATTCCTGATTCTAACACAGTAGCTGGGAGGTTCCAGGAACTGAAGTCCACACAATTTAAAGTTGCCAAGTTGGAGAAACACTGATCTAATGCAATAATGATTGTATTATTGAAACAAATATCTCTGTATTATTGATCTCAATCTGCTTAATCTATGGCCCCACAAATGTCTTGTTCATACTATATATATCAAACATTGTTGAAAGATGTGATTCATCATTTAATATTCATACAATACCTGTGCATCAGCCCTTGTTGAAAAGCCCACAACTTATTAGCTTTAAAGTATGCTTTTCTGAGTAGGCTAGTATATTCCAAAGATTTTGCCTTCCAGCTTTCCCTCTTTGATTGTCCTAACAGAATGGAATGGACACTGTGCTGCAGCAGGTAGGAGGAATGTGAATGGCAGGTGATAGAGCCAATAAGTAATTGTGCTTGGCTGCCAATAGACCATTTACAGTATAGTTCTGTTCTTTGCCTTTTTTTAGCCTGCAGATGAAACTTGAAGAACAAATATTTCAGAGAGATCTTGGTCAACTGAGCTGGGGGATCTTATGCAAGAGTGCCATCTGCTAAATGGCTTACGACCAGGGTATCTTCGGGACCACCTTCTGCCACAAACAGCCTCTCACCGACCAGTCCGCTCCCATAGAGAGGGTCTCCTTAGGGTGCTGTCGGTCAAACAGTGTCGACTGGCGGCCCCCAGGGGGAGAGCCTTCTCTGTGGGGGCACCTACCATCTGGAACGAGCTCCCCCCCGAGATAAGGAACTTACATGACCTGGGTACTTTTCGCCGCACCTTGAAAACATTTTTATTTGAACAAGCTGGGCTGGCTTAACCTCCTTTATTTTGGGTTTTTAAATTTTATAATCATAATTGGATTTTTAAACTGTTGAGCCAAATTATTTAATTTGTTTTTAATGATTTTTTAACTTTTGTATTTATTATATCTTATTCTGGCTGTTCACTGCCCTGAGTCCCGTCCGGGAGTAGGGCGGTATATAAATTTAATAAATAAATAAATAAATAAATAAACAAATAAATAAATAAATAAATAAATAAATAAATAAATAAATAATGGTTAATTGGAATGCACCCATTTGTACTGTATATATTCCTTACCATTTAGCTTTTATATCTTTAATGATAATAATTTGGGTTGTATTTTAATGGGTTCTTAAAAATCTATTATGGGTTGTTCTATTATATACCACCCAGAGTCCTTATGTCAAGTGGTGGATATATAAAATGTGATTATTTACCGTAATCAATTTCCTAGTGTTTTAAGGATTGTGTGATTCAATATATAAGAGACAATGGAACATGATGATTAGAAGACTGGACAAAAAGAGATTTAATTTATAAATTTCATTCTGTAATGTCAGACTTGCCATGATCTTATCTGTTCTGCCTATTTTGCAGAGTGGAGGTAAAGACAAAAATTGGAGAAAGAGATACCACCCTTGTTTGGTGGAATGTAAATGCAGCATAAACACAGATTTTAGCAGATTGAGTCTGATTAAAAAAATGACAGCTTTGCTGCTGAGATAAGAGCAGCCTCAATTCAAGGCAGGCAAAACAGTCTTAAAATATGAAGCCTGGTTTTCTCAGTATGGTTTCTTAGCATGGTTTTCTCAGCATTACAAAAATGTAAAGCATTCACCTTTGCATAATAGTTGCTTATCCTCATATATAGGAATGGCTGTGGATTAAGTGCAAAAACGTTACACATTGACCCAGCATATCTCCCTATGGCATGGAAGCCTTTGACCAGTAATGTCCACCCTAGGCAGGTGCTATAGAAGCTAATGATGAAATAATCTTTCATCTTTGAACTCGCAGCTGGATTTGGAATGGACGTCCTTTCAAACCAAAGGTTGCCTTCACATACTAGGACAAACAGACGTTCTACTGTTGATTATTGTTTTGGTTAAGCCAGTAGAGATTATCCCAAAGGTGCTTTTTCAGGAGGCAACTGGACTTTCTTTTTTTTACTTTGAAGACATTTCGCTTCTCATCCTTCAGGGACACAGGGCAGAAAATATCCTTTAGCCAAGAAGGCTTCACAACCATTTACACTACTCAGGTGACCCTGAGGACAGAGGTAAAGTGGCCTCAACGACTCTCTAAAAGGATGCAAATGACCAGCTGTCTGCAAGGATTATAAATCCTTCCATTCGCCCCATCCAGTCAGAGCTGAAGAAACTTCTTGGATGAGAAGCAAAACGTCACCTGTGGGACAACTATGACCTGAATGACTCAGAATCTCCATAGACATTGAGTAGAGATTACCGTTCCTATTTCCCTTACCTGGGGAAGTTCTAAATAACAATATAATTATTTAACTTAACGATGTTACTTAATATTGTTAAAATGCAGTGGTGTGGAAACAGAGTGGGAACTGTGCATGGTAGGAAGAACATTATCTTTCAACCCCAAATTGAACCCCAATTTTTTCAAGAAAACTATCCCCCTTTGAGTTGTCACTGGGGTTTAATTTGCATCAATTGTGCTTTCTTTGATTATCAGATTTCTTCCCTCTTGGTAGGGATGAGCAGAGACCTTTTATAGAAAATATTGCCTTGGAGGGAAGATAATATCTCCTTCTTCAATTGCCATGATTCTTGTCTGGAACAGGCCATGATAGTAAAGAGAATAGAAGGAGGAAGGATGTCAGTGGAGATCCTCAATCATCCAGGTCATGGTTGTCCCAAGGGTGCTTTTCCAAAAGGCAACTGGGCTTGCTTGGTTTTTTTCCCCCATGAAAACATTTCCCTTCTCATTTCAGAAGCTTCTTCAGTTTTAACCAAATACTGGGGAATGGAAAGGATTATATTCCTTGCAGTCATCTGGTTCTTGAGACCTTTAAGCAATCTCAAGAAGGTTCTATACCCATTTGCAATCTGATTCAGGTGACTCTGAGAACAGGGGTGGGCTTCAATAATTTTAGCAAGGGGTTCCCCGCCCGGTTGCTGGATGGGCATGGCCATGGTGGGGGTGGCCTACTCCCGAGGCTTTCCTCAAGCCTCTGGGAGGACAAAACGGCCTCCCCAAGCTCCAGAGGCCTTCTGGAGGCTGGAAATGGACCCATTTCCGGCCTTCCCGAACTTCCGGTAGGCACATTTTTTGCCCTCCCCGAGCCTCTGCACACACCCTGCACTTATCTGCATCCAAAATAGGCTGTGTGGGGACTCCTGGGAGGAGCAGGGTGGGGTGGGTGGGGCCAGCCAGGAGTGGGATTTGGGGGTTCTCTGAACTGCACAGAACCTTAGCTAGAGGTTCTCCCGAACCCCTGCGAACCCCCAGCAGCCCACTCTTGTTTGAGAATACAGGTAAATCCCCAAGTGGCCTCAAGGAGTCTCAGAGAGCTAACGACCAGATGACTGCAAAGAATATAAATCCTTCCATTCCCCACCATTCAATTAGAACTGAAGAAGCTTCTTGGAGAAGTGAAATGTTTTCAAAGGGGGAAAAACCCAAGATATTCTAGAAGGAGAAAGATTACCAGAGTGAGGGATTGAGAAACAGTACTGCAAGAGGAGAAGAGAACAAAAGTTGCATTGAGCAAGAGAAAGAACACCCTCACTGGGATCCCACAACACCATGAATCCAAACCAGCCTGGATAGCTCAGCAGACTAAAAGCATTGTGATTAGCACCAGCTGTCTGCAATTACTGTAAGTTTGAATCTCCCCAGGCTCAAGGTTGACACAGCCTTCCATCCTTTCTAAGGTAGGTAAATTGAGGACTCAGTTTGTGGGGGCAATAAGCTGGCTTTGTATAAATATACAAAAGTATGAAGGCTATTGCTTAACACATTGTAAGACGCCCTGAGTCTCCGGAGAAGGGTGGCATATAAATCAAATTTTTTAAAAAACCAAGTCATGTCACAGCTTAGCACAATGTTCAACCTGACCTTATTTATAAAAAGTCCCAGATGTTAAGTGAAGAATGTTTGCATAATGTGAAATGGAATAAACCTAAGGGGTAAATTTAAAACCATTCCTAAAAAAGCTTTTCTTTCATTAGTATAATTTTACAACCCCTTAATATGGTTTGGAAGTACATGTCAGAAATTACTTTATAAAAGCAGTACACTATAAATGTCATTGCGGTTGTATGAATGCATGCCTATGATATAATGCTTTGTTTTCCAAGCACATAAAAGAGACTATCAGTATGAAATCATATCATCAACTGTTTGTCACCAGAGCTTCTTTGGAATAAAATCTTTTTAACTTATTACTACATGTTAAAAAAAAAATAGTGCTATGCTAGGACATTCAGTCACACTGTGATCGTGGAGATATTTAAAGAAATGCATTTCCCTGGAACAGCAGACTTAACTTCCTTTGATCTCCTGATTTTTTCATATAATGTATAACACGGTGTTTGTATTTTGAAAACTTAATTTGAATTTCATTTCAAACGGGGCTCTGCTCTTTTGTGTTCTTTCGGCACAATTTGGAAGGGGGCACGTGAGTCATCCAAGGGAGACAGAGAACAAATATAAATTTGTTTTGGCTCACGAAGCAAGTTGGACCTCTTTACCACACCCACATCAATCTTCATTCCCAGACAATTGTTGAAGGGGACTGGGCTGAATGATCAAAAAGGGGTGAAGGAGGAAGTCATCTTTTGACAAGTGATTTGTGAGAATGAAGTCAAGGCAATTTTGACAGCCGTTTTTTTCTCCTCCTGGAATAATGCTAAGATGTCCAGGGGGTTGGAGATGTATCAATAAAAACCATACAAGTCCAACCATACAATCAGTTGGATAAAATGAAAAGAGTCTGAATAAAGGTGTTTTGATCATTGGCCACCTTTTACCTTGTCCTGCATCTTCTCAGAGCATCTTCTTTACTTTAAAGATCTTTTTCAGCATAGAATGCTATGGATGCTTCTTAATTTTCTCACACTGTTTCAGGAGACTCAAGTACAGGAGTAATAAAATCCAATTAACTGGATGGGTTCAGAAACAGAGCATCCAGAAAGGTACATATTTCCCTTGTGACCAGGAGAACATACAGTATATATTTTGAGGTCCCAACAAACTGAATTGTTATCACCACTGGGTAGAAACAAGGAAGAGATAAAAGGAACATTATTCTGGATTCTGTGCTGTCAGAGCAATGTACTTGATTGATAGGATTATGGAAACACTGAGTAGTTTTATTGCCTATTTAGCTGGAAGAACTTCTATTTCTTCAAGACCAAACACTTTTCCCTACCTCCTTAAGTCTTCTATCCCTTCCTGGGGGAAAAAATGTTGAAAAAGGGATCCCAAACAAAGGATCAGCTTCAAAACAATCAATGTTGAGGCAAAATTCAGAATATCATATATGGAGATTTGGGATGCAGCAACTATTATCATTTATGATTATGATTATGGAAAAATAAGATACACTCCACAGACCTTGTTCTCCTACATCAGAGAACTGTCTCACAAATGATATTGTGAATAAAATCAAATAAATACAAAAATAACTATAATAGATGGTGGTGTTGGTGGTCATGATGATGATGATGATGATGATGATGATGATGATGATGACATAATTGAATAATTGTGGAAGAACACCCAAGCACTGCATTTCTATCAGGCTCTTCACTTATCTGTATACCCCATGGTGGCACTTTGATTTAGGCTCAGTGTGAGTCTAACTACTGTGTCTTATTAAACAGACCATGCTTAAAGCGAATCATTACTCAATGCAATGTCTGAATCCTGTCCTATTACAGCAGTCTCATATAGGGAGGAGGAAGAAGAGGAGGTAGTGGCAATTCATGTTCTTTCGGAGATCATACCCACACTGAGATGCATGAGGAAAGGGCTCAATGCCTCTGTTAGTCTTTACCCACAAGCTTTCTCTCCATTCAGGTTTCCCAATCAGTTCATAAATAACAAATCACACCATTATTCCTAGAATCCTGTAGTACTTTCAATTTTATTCTCGATTTTTTCCTTTGCCAAATATATTGCAGAATCAATTTATTTAGTTCATCAAAAAAATTCTTTTCTAATTTTACTGGCATGGTTTGAAATAGAAAGAGTAGTTTTGGTAGTACGTTCATTTTCACCACTGCAATTCTCCCTACCATCGATAAATGTACATTCTTCCACCTTTCCAAATTTCTTTTAATTTGTTGTATCAGTTTTGTATAGTTGTCCTCTTTTGATTGTCCCACACTTAACTGTTAAGAAAATACCAAGGTATTTAACATTTTTTTTCTATCTGTAGGTCAATTTTCTCTGTCAATTCCTTTTTCTGTTTGTTGGTGAGATTTTTAACTAATATCTTGGTTTTATCTTTATTTATTTTCATCCCTGCCACCTCTCCATATTCCTCAATTTTCTTTACCAATTTAAGGCCAGTTTCTAAGGGTTCTTCTAATATAAACACTAAGTCATCAGCAGAAGCTTGGAGTTTGTACTTTTCATTTCTAATTTCCATTTCTTTTATCTTTGCATCTTGTCTGTTCCTCATCAATACCTCTAATGTTAAAATGAATAATAATAGGGAGAGGGAACAACCTTTTATATACTAAAGCTTTCTGTTACATCTCCATTAACCAATACTTTTGCGTTCTGTTGAGTGTAAATTGCTTTAATCGTATTCCTAAATTTTTCACAAAATTCCATAAAATGTAATTGTTGCAACACAAATTGCCAATTTATATTGTCGAATGCTTTCTGTACGTCCAGGAATATTAATGCTAGTTATTTTTCATAATGTATTTTGTAATATTCTAGTACATCCATGATTATTCTAATATTATTTTTTTATTAGTCTTTTTGATAAAACCCATTCTGGTCTGAATGGATGAATTCATTTAAAAAGCTTTTTAATCTTTCCGCAATTATTGATGCGAAGATTTTATAGACTGCTTTTAGTAACAAAATCGGTCTATAGTTTTCAATTTGAGTTATATCCAAATCTTCTTTGGGGATCAGGGTAATATAAGCTTCTTTCCATGTGTTCAGAATTTTAGCTTCTATTAACACTTTATTGTATACTTCTAGCATTGACAGACTCAAGGTGTCTTCTAAATCTTTATATATTTCTACTGGTAGACCATCTGGTCCCAGGGTTTTATTGTTTTTTTGTTTTTTGATTGCGTTCATTAACTCTGCCATTGTTATTCTTTCCTCCAGCCTATTCTTAACCGTTTCTGAAATTTTAAAATTCTCACCTGGCTAAAAGATTGGGTAAACTTGAATAACAGAAGACTATTATTACTAGAAGGGCATAACTTACAATTAGGCTGGCATGCCTTTCTCTGGTATGGCAGAAATATGGCACACAAATATTTCCAGGGGCATTATGTGAGGAATGTGTTACTTAACATTTGGGAAAAAAATTAAACTACAACACTATATAGGGAAGTACCAGTCTGGCTCTCTCCAATGGAGGCAATAATATATCCAAATATTATAAATTGGGGGGAAATTGTATGTTACAAGGACATTTTAGATGAAAGGGGGAATCTTAAATCCAGACAACAATTGCAGAAGCAGTGGTAGGACTTATCTTGGTGGCCATATTTGCAGTTCCAAGCAAGGCATGAAAAAGATCTTAAATTATTGGGTGTAAACAAAGAACAAACAGCATTGGATGAAATTTTAATCGGGATAGATGAAAAATTGATATTATATATAATAAATAAAATTTATATATACATATACACACACACACACACACACACACACACACACACACACACACACACACACACACACACACACACATATATATATATATATATATATATATATATATATATATATATATATATATATAAATTTTATTTTCGTAAGTCTTTATGTGTATTATTCTTTATGCCAGGGATTTTCCTAGGTATATCAAGATGTTTCATAGCCTAATTTTCAGTGAAATCTCAATTCACCAGCTTTTAGGCCTTCTTAAACATTACAGCAGCCATTTTGCTATCTGTTTGAATTTCTGAGGGAGACTGAGATAGATCTATTTCTACCTTTTTAGGTTTCATCAGCCAGCCACACTCCCTTTTCTTGACTCTGCCCTGTAACAGTCATATATATATATATATATATATATGTATATGTATATGTATATGTATATGTATATGTATATGTATATGTATATGTATATGTATATAGTTATTTACTGAACTATAAAATGGAGGAAGAGATAGTTAAAGAAATAATGATTGCCTGAGCAAGGAATTTTGGATAGAACATAGAATTTAAAAAATGGTTAAAAATTTGGGAGAGAAACTACAAACTGATGATGGCTGTGGTATATAAAGAAAACCTTTACAAAATGTTTTACAGGTGGCACTTGTCGCCATCAAGATTGGCCAAAATGGATAAGAACTCCTCCGCCAATTGTTGGAAATGCAACTAGACTCCAGGATCATAATACCACATGTGGTGGGCATGTAAGAAAGCAAGGAGTTACTGGGAGAAAATTCATAAATGACTAGAAATGATAACTGAGCAACATATTGAATTCAAACCAGAAACGTGCCTTTTAGATATATTGTCGTAAAGTTATGACAAAGCAACTATCAACTTAGTGTTACATATATTGACAGCAGCGAGAATTACATATGCTAAATATTGGAAAAATGCAAACACCCCACCGGATGATGACATAATTAGTAAAATTTGGGATTGTGCAAAAATGGACAGATTAACTTTAAAAATTAAAGATAAAGAAGACTCGAAATATTACAGGGCATGGAATAAATTTTATGAATGGCTAGAGATAAGAGGTAGAAATGAGAGGGAAGTTTATGAATCTCAGTACAACAAAGATGTATAAAACTATGGATATAATATGGAAATATATGTAAATAAGCTAATGTAAGTAGAAACTTAGCTGAAGGTTTTTTTATTTCCTTTTTTTGTTGTTGTTGTATTGTTGCAATTACTGTTAGCATAGTACAGTTATAGTTATTAACATGTATGTTAGTTATCATTGATCTCTCTCTGGTTGTGTTTTATTTGCATTGTTATCCTGACATGGCATTGTCTTTTCAATAAAATAAAAAATAAATTTAAAAAAACCCCAAAATTGATAACAAATAGCAAAAAATAATAAATAGTTATGTGTGTGCGTATATTCGTGTGCATGTTCACTCTCTCACATAAGTGCTATATGTAGATGTAGATTATATAGATGATGTACAGTATATGATGTGCAGTATATGACATACAATATATATGTGTGTGTGTCTGTCTGCCTGCCTGCCGTTGGTGCTCTCTGAGCTTGGTTGATTTTTTGCAGAGGTTTCATTAACCAAAGCCAGTAACATCATCAGAGCATTGATGAGATTACCTATTGGGTAATGAAATATCTGCAAGCACCAAGGTCCCCTCATTTCAAACCCCAGCTACAAACATTCTCCTTTACTGATATGCCTATGCGTATACCTATGTTTGCATGCATATTCTCTCTCTCACACACACAAACACTGCAGCTGCTGGTTGAGAAGATCCAGCCTCCACCTCCAGCTGCTTTGCCTTGCTGAGCCCCCACAGTTCAGGTTCTCAGTTTAGCCAGATAGCCTTGCCAGCGGCCACTGCGCTACTCCTCAAAAGGAAGAACTCTTCAACAGGATGATGTATAGTCTTCCTTGGGCAGTTCCCTCTTTGCTCTCCCCAGCCCAGCTCTCTTTAAGGGAGCGGTTTTAAGGCAATCTGCTTGCAGACTTTTGCCCATAAGCTGTACTGAAGCGATGACAGCCCAGCCCAGTATGGATTTCCGATGCTTTGGCATATGTTAGAAAAGGAGGCAGGCAACACTCAGGACAGTTTAGGTGTTAATAAAGACCTGTGTTCACCCTTGCGGCTTGCCTGCAACAGCTTTGCCTTTCTTTAGTAAGAGGATCAGGAGAAGTAAATAAACTGCAGCAAGGAACGGCAATAGGATAACTGTATTCCCTGTTAATACCGTGATTGGGAGCCCTTGCCAGTATTAAGAACAGAGATAGTTAACTGCATAGTTGTTTTGGGCGGATGGGGGTGGGAGGTGTACATCCAATATAACCTTTCTTTTCATTTTGCCCGTTTTATCAACTACCTGCACCCCTTTCGGCAAAGCAGCGGTTTAATCCGAGGGACAATATTTCGCAGGGATGCTTCGGTTGAAAATATGCATTGAAAAACAAGTCGTATTTTCCTTTCCCCTCCCGATACTATGCTCGGTCGTCCAGGCAGAATCCCTGGAAACGAGTTCAGAAAACCCTATTTAAGGAGACTGAAAGAAACAGTGTCATCAGGGGAATGGAAACCATCAGGAAGTGTTGCAAAACAAAAGCTTGGTATGACATGAGGTTGAACTACTTGTTTGTTTGTTTTTTCCCCCTAGAAAGATGACACTGGAAAGAGCCTTGCAATTACAAGATAACCTTCCTGGTATTATTTCTGCCTTCCTTTTCCCTTGGAGGGGCAAAAAAGAAAAAAAAGAAAAAGGAGGAGTTATTTCTCTGGTTTTGGTAAAACAGTTTCTG
Source organism: Masticophis lateralis (assembly GCA_030761175.1). Lineage (NCBI taxonomy): Eukaryota > Metazoa > Chordata > Lepidosauria > Squamata > Colubridae > Masticophis > Masticophis lateralis. The sequence continues at coordinate 130,786,045 of JAUDYJ010000003.1, forward strand.
ATTACCTCTGAAGCAGCAAGCTTCGGTTTGCATCTGGCCCTCAAACCAGGATTGCAAAGCACTTTAGGGAGCCTTTTTCTAGTTGTATTTTTTAATAGTGTCAAAAACCATATTTGGACTTACGTTGGCACTGAGACAATATGTGCGAGAGAGCCAGAAAGAAGTGCAAGAGGAGGAGGAGTTTTAAAGCAAGAAACTTCAGGCACAATCCAAGCTATGGTAAGTAGTTTTAAATCCAAATAATTAAAATCGGGCAGGTTCATTTGTTTCTTTATCCAATTGAGAGGCCGCTCATCTCACTCACGGAGCAATTCTGGCTGGTGTACAATTAAAAACATCTAAACGTTATATTCCAATAGGAGACGGAACAAAAAAGAGAATAATTGAAGTTATTAAATGTAAAGATTTAATTATCTATAATTATAATTAATACATAATTGTATTAATTAATTATTATTATAAAGTTAATAATTAAAAGTTAGGTCAAACAGGCCTATGTATTTTCACAATTGGCTGGAAATCCAGTTATACTTAGCACAAGCTAGAAGTAATGTAATAGCAATGGTTAAGTATTGTTGGATATAAAGTATATTTCAAGCCCCCAGCCATGCAATAGCCCTTTGTCAATTTTAATTTTAGATTTTTTTTCTTTTTACAAAAGATGCTGCTACAGAGTCAAATTCCTAACCAAACAATGCTGTATACATGGCAAAGAGGTTCGAGCTCAGTGGAGCTTTCTTGCAGGTAAGTATATATAATAAGATTGAAATGTAAGGGGCATTGTGGGTGGCTTCCTTTCCCTCTAAAGCTTCAGAATGGAAGTACACATTTAGTCCTCTGCCTTTATTAAAAGTGCCAATCAGAATTCAGAAAAGCGTCCATCATCCGCCTACTAGCTGTCACTCCAATCTTGAGTCACACCCACAGGATTCTTTGAATCTTTTATTTGACTTGAGAAGGAGCCATTCATTCATTTCCACACAAAAATGCATGTAGCCTTCTCCATGCCAGGAGTATTAAGACTGCATGCAATTAAAGACATTATATATGGATTGAATATTAACCCCAGAAAACATGGTGTGATTATTATGTAAATGATGCCAACTGCAAGAGGTCCCAGTTCTGTGTTTGTTCCTCTTAGAGTCACCCAAATCCCATCGAGTTCAGTAGAACACACTGACTGGGTACTTTTACTTAGAACATAGAATAATAGAGTTGAAAGGGACTTTGAAGGTCTTTTAGTCCAACCCATTGCTTGAGCAGGAGCCCTATACAATTTCAGGCAAATGGTTGGCCAGTCTCTTTTTGAAAGCCTCCAGTGATGAAGTACCCACAACTTCTGAAGGCAAGCTATTCCATTGGTTGATTGCTCTCACCATTATGAATTTTCTCCTTAGTTCTCTCCTTGCTTCTCTCCTTGATTAGTTTTCATTAATTATTTCTCGCCTTTTGGTGCTTTGGAAAATAGGTTGACTCCCTCGTCTTTATAGGAGACCCTCAAATATTGTGCTCATAATAAAATGTCTTGGAATGGCTCTGCTAATTTTCAAGAGTGAAAGGTCCACATGTGAAGGTCCAATTAAGCTGCCCAGAGTCATTGACTGAGATGACAACCACAGAAATTGGAAAAAGAACAACAACCAATAAACAAACAAAGCAGGTGAGGTGAGGTGAGGTGAGGTGAGAGTGCCTGGCCTAAAGTCAGGCTGGTTTTCATGGCATATGCAAGACTTGAACTTATGATCTCCTACTTTCTAACCTGGTGCCTTAATCATTACCCCAGGCTGGCTTTCTGAATCCATGTTTTTGGTTCCTATTCCTTCACTGCCACACCATCTTATACTATATCTGATACAATTCAGTGTCTGCAACATTTTCAACAGAGATGTCCACCAGATGTGGTTAAAGAAGTCAGAACAGTGGCCAAAATGGTGCTATCGAAGTTCTACTTGTTCTTTAGATGCCCTGCCATTATCCTGACTTCACACCCTGCAGACTCTCAAAGTTAGTCTGTCTGTTTGATAAAGGGATCCTAATGGTTGTTATCTTTCTTATAGGGACAACAATTTCAACAGATTTACTTCTCATTCAGACAACACTTTTCCCCCCTTTGATGGCCACCTCCCTTCCAGCAGCCCACTAGATGGTTCAGCTGGCTGGAATAGGTGCTCCTAACTGCTTCATAGAAAACCTGGATTGGCTAAAAGCTCAGAAGTTAACCCAGCATCTGCCATTTGTAAATAACCAATTCTTTCCCCGTAGTTTCATCAGCTTTTACCATTTCTTTTGCCAGCACATTTACAACTGTTGTTGTTTTCAAAAAAGGCTTTGGGTTCTGCATACTGCATGACTGAAGGCAGCTTCCCTGTTTTAAAAATGTTTTTCAGTTTGCTGTCTTCCCATTCTTCCCTCTTGAATGTCACTATTTTCCAGCAGGTTGCTACCTACCAGAGACATCTGTGGTCCTTGATGAAGATAGAAAAGAAGCTTTTGTTCACTGCACACGATATAGTTCCTTTCTACAACTGGAAATCCTCCCAGTCGGATCCGTCACCCATTTTAAAGAGTGCATCAGAAAACCTGCAGGATTAAGAAGTCACCATTTCAAGAGGGAAGAAAGGAAAGTGCCTGAATTAACTATTTTGGCTTGTCATTGGTTCTTTTGTTTCTGTTTCACCGATTTTCTCCTTTGTGCCAATGGACTGGAGTTTTGCCTTTTGGTTTAATGAGCTTCATTAGCTGCTGACCTGCCACAATTTTTTTTTCTAAAAGGGTCTGAAATCAAAGTACTTCCTCTTAAAATCTTAACATATATCAATGGCCAGTTTTTTTCTTCTTGGGGTGGGGGGAACTCTTCACTTTTTTACATCAATTGGCAGCCGCAATGTGGAAACCTTAAAAGTAGAACAATTCTCACATTACATTTGATAACATGGAGAAGATAAATCACAGAAGTCGTAAAGAAGCACCCCTCAGTTCCAATGCCAAGCTCAAAATAGATCTAATATAGCGCCCTCTTTTTTAAATTAAAGAATGCAACTTCAAAAAATGTGTAGCAAAATGATAAAGGGCCAGGTTTAAAGAATGCTGAATTAGGTGGGGTTTTTTTTTTAACTCATAATATCTCTATGTATTTTATTTGTATAAAATAGAGTCGTGCAAGTATGATGGACCATATAGAAATTTGATAAATAAATAAAATGCAAATGCAAAGAGTAAGTAATCTGAAATAAAGAAACTACTGACTTTATGTGTGATGCTAAGCCACAGGTGCTTTAAATTGTGGCTTGTTGCCCAAATCCTTGCAACACATACTTCTAAGCTATAAACATTGTTTTATAAGCCACAATGAATGACAACATATCCTAGTAAGCCATTGCTCTTTTTCATAATGATTTGCTGAGTTCACCTGTTGTTTGGATTCATACCTTGCACTAAATCATCCATCATGCTTAGGTTTACATAACACACTAAGCAAAAATCAAGCAAACCACACTGGTTTACCATCATGTTGAAAGTGTGGAGTCCTTGGTGCTCCCTGAGCTTGGTGGTTTTCTTGCAGCTGTTTTGTTACCAAACTAGGTAACATCAACAGTGCATTGATGATGTTACCTAGTTTGGTAATGAAACGTCTACAAGATAACTATCAAGCTCAGAGAGAACCAAGGACCCCACAGTTCAATCCCGAGCTACAAATATTCTGTTCTATTGGGGAATCAAATTGTTATTCTTTTCAAGTCAAACTCAGCTCATGGTAACTTCACGGCCATGTCCAAACAATTTCCTTGGAAACAGAATCAAAGTGGTTTGCCTTCGCCCATTTCCAGGATAGTTTTTTTCCCCCCAATCTTCCTATCTCAGGCAACAGCTGTGGGATTTTCCTTGTAACAGCCTTGCAAGACCTTCTTAGGTCAGCTAGATGCTATTCCCTGAGGAAACTATGCAAACCGTGACCCAGAGAGGAAAAACTTCTGGCACCCCCTGTTGTCTTCTCAGGTTCTCAGATATTTCTTCAGGTCCTTTTTGTACTGAATCTTCTATATATATAAATCTCTCTCCCTCTCCCCCCCCCCCCCCCCCCCCGTATGTGCATGTTCCAGCATAATTCTGGAACGCCTCAAGCAATTTTAACCAAACTTGGTACACAGATGACTTACTCTCTGGAAAAAGATACTGTGGGGGGTAAGACACCCATAACACGCCTCAGGGTGTGTGTGTCTCTCTGTGTGTTCCAGCATAAATCTGGAACTCCTAGGCTGCTGAAATGAAAAGGAACGAATTATATCTATCGTGTCAAATCACAGTACTTTTGACAATGATAATGCACATTTTGGATTCAGGTTCTGTTAAGATACAGCCTGTTGTGCCTTAAAACTGCTTCTACTGTACAGCACAGTGGGGTTGCCATGCTAATGGCTTCACAATACTCCACAAGGGGACTCCCTCTGGTAAAGGGGATTGGTTCTTTAAAAAAAAAAACCACTCTAGGCCCTCAGCTTCAAGCAAAGAGGGCAAGTTGTCGGGGGAGGTGCCTGCTAATGCAGATAATCATTTCAAAGGCAAGATTGGGATAAATAAATACCCGGGCACGCCGGGTTATCAGCTAGTATCAAATAAAAATGAATGGCTTCCCAATTTTATATATGTTTTTCCTAATAAAAAAGCTAATACAATACTTATGCATTGTAAGCCGCCCTAAGACTCCAGAGAAGGGCGGCATATAAATCAAATTAAAAAAAAAAACTTATGTATCTTTTTTTTTATGAAAATAAATTGGGAATATCTATCTGACCATCATGGAGGATATCTATTTATGTGGTCACCGAGAGTTGGCAATAATTTGATGGTACATAATAATCAATGAATCTGAGATTCATGTGGCATGCACTTATATCATTCATAGATTATAGATACTTGGAAGCAAAGCAACTGCTATTGCATTTTCATAATGAGTAAATTGGTTATCTTGCATTGTTTTACTTACTCATAATGATGATGACAATACCATAACAATGTTTAGGGTTTCATCTCTGAATCTATCTATGGAATCTATCTTCTTTTACAAGTCATGTTTGTTGCCAGTAATAGACAGGAGAATTTATTTAGCGAACTTGTGAATGGGTGGATGGTAATTCAACAGGTTCCACTCAAGGTTTCCTGCCAAGGCTCTTGCACCAAAGAACAAATCTGGAGAGATGGAACTGTTTTGAATTAGATTGTGACATGAGCAGTGTTGGCACCAACTGGGCACTGGTGAATCATATAGAGGCAAAATAAGAAAGCCAATGGAAGTGAGATACCAAGGGATAGGGAAGGAGCAAGCTAGATGTCAAAATTAAAAGAATTTGGCTCTTGCTCACCTCCACAGCTACAGCTCACCTTTCATACCCCACTACCACTACCATTGGGTGGAAGGATAAAACTAGTCCAGCTGATAGCTGATGTCTCCTAAATGACCAAGATCCTCACTCCTTCACACATGTTAAGGGAGATATGGGAAGACATTGCCTGAACAAATCTATTAAAACGGACCTGTCAAAGAAAATTAACATTTACTGAATAACAGGAACAAATGACACACATAAAATAGCAATGCAACCTACTGTTGAGTGGTAACTCTTCAGTGACTTGGAACAATTAATGAAGTTTCAGATGTACTGAAGATTTAAACACAAGATGGAAAGAGCTCCCACGGGAAGACGGCATATAAAATTATAAATAAGTAGTATTGCTTTTCTAAGAAACATAGGGATATCTTGTGGGCCCGTTCTATCCCAAAGTTCCATCTACCATCCAGCCCCTGCCCAAAAACATAAGGGGATTTGAAATAAGGAGCCAGAATCTATGTCTTTTCAGATGTTACCAAACCACAATTTTCAGCAGCCTTCACTGTTGGCCAGCTGGCTGGAGCTACTTTGTAGGTCCATAAATTTCTTTTAATTGGGAGTAATCTTTCTAGATGAAAGTACAGAGATCTATTCCTCAAGTTACAAGTAACTTGTCTTTCAGTGATAGCCTCCCTATATGTTCTTATCCCATCTCTCTCTCTCTCCCTCCATCTCTCTCTCTCTCCTTCTCTCCCCCACTCCCTCCCTCCCTCCCTCCCTCTCTCCCTATCTCTCTCTCTCCCTCCCTCTCTGCCTGTATGTGTATCTATCAGTGGTGAAATCCAATTTTTTTTACTACCGGTTCTGTGGACATGGCTTGGTGGGTGTGGCTTGGTGGGAATGGTATGGAAAGGATAGTGCAAAATCTCCATTCCCACTCTACTCCAGGGGAAGGATACTGCAAAATCTCCATTCCCATCCCACTCCAGGGGAAGTATAGTGCAAAATCCCCATTCTCTCCCCACTCCTGGAGGAAGGATATTGCAAAATCTCCATTCCCACCCCACTCTGGGAGCAGCCAGAGGTGGTATTTGCCGGTTCTCCAAACTGCTCAAAATTTCCACTACTGGTTCTCCAGAACCTGTCAGAACCTGCTGGATTTCACCCCTGATATCTATGCATGTATATTCAGCTCAGCTCAGCAAACATACTTAATGCTCTTCTTTCCTATTTTTCCTAAAACAATGACCTTGTGAAGTAGACTGGTCGAGAGAGAGTGACTAGCCCAAAGTCACTCAGGGGCTTTTATGCCTAAGGGAAGCCTAGAACTCACAGTCTCCTGATTTCTAGGCCAGCTGCTTGACAAATACACCAAACTGGCTCTATTATGTTGTCCCACATATCATTTAGCCCCAAAGGAAAAACTGCAGGAGGAAAGAAGAGTTGGGAGCGCAGCTGGAAGAATGCAGAGCAAGTTTCAAGGTTGACTCAGCCTTCCATCCTTCCAAGGTAGGTAAAATGAGGATCCGGATTGTGGGGGCAATAGCCTGACTTTGTATAAAAAAGAACACCGCTTAGGGGGGGCCAAAAGCCCTACTAAGCAGGTATATACAAAAAGTATGAAGGCTATTGCTTAATGCATTGTATGCCGCCCTGAGTCTCCGGAGAAGGGCGGCATATAAATCGAACCAATAAATAAATAAACAATAAGTGAAAAGATGTGCAATAGAACACAGTAGCCATAATAATACTCTTTGTCACATCATAATAAAATAGACCACCTAAAATATTACTAAAATATCCCGAGTACAAACTAATGAAACAGAAGCTGGTTTTAGCATAACATCATAAATGAAGAGGATTACTCACCTATGCCTGACTCCTTTGCTGATCTCTGATGATGCTTGCCATTGTGATAATGCCTAAATTATCCTTGTGTCAGAAGGAAACCATCAGGAACAAACTTCTATTTAAAAAAATGGTTAGCAATACTGTAAAGAACCTCTTAGCCAATGTCTTGTGTTTCAAGGGTGGTTTATTCTTATTGGCTCATCCTACTTTTCTGAAACAGCAATCCTGTTTATGGCATAATTAATAGCAATAGGTTTAAAAATGAGATGGGTGGCAAATAAATTTAAATAACAAACAAACAAACAAACAACATACAAGAACCATCATACCAGTAAGAAGTTTGAAAGAAATTGGAAATACTTTATCAAAATATTAGCTGTTGCCTATTTATTTATTTGTTTGTTTTTGGAAGAGAGAGGAATACTTAGGTACAAAACTAGAATGAGTCTTTCATTTTACTACTATTTGCCTGATGGTTTTCTTTGGTGTGTTATTGGTCAGAAAGCAGAAGCATTGGCCGGCTGATGGTTCCCTGCACACTCCATAGCCTTGCCACTCTCCCTACTTGTACAGTATTTATTATTTATTCATTTACACTTCATCTTTATTATTTTTACAAATAACTCCAGGCGGCAAACATACACCTTCCCTCTTCCTATTCTCCTCACAACAATAACCCTGTGAGTTGGGTTGCACTGAGAGTGACTGGCCGAAAGTTACGCGGCTGACTTTCATGGATAAGGTGGGACTAGAACTTACTGTCTCCCAGTTTCTAGCTTGGTGCCTTAACCACTAGACCTGGGATGGCGAACCTATGGCACGCATGCCACAAGTGGCACTCATAACCATATCGGTGGGCACGCGAGCTCAGCTCCAGCGTGCATGTGCATGCTGGCCAGCTAATTTTTGGGCCCACCGGAAGTCTGCAATGGGCCATTTCCAGACTCCGGAGGGCCTCCGGGGAGGGTGGGAAAGGTCATTTTTGCCCCCCACAAGCTCCTAAAAAGGCTGTGAAGGCGGGAGAGAGAGAAAAATGGGCATACCAGGCTCACCATGCTATCGTGTGCCAGGAGTGGGGGGTGGGTGGGTGGGTTCATGCACAGGGGCGGGGCGAATAGAATTATGGGTGTGGGCACATGTGAGTGTGACCTCCCTCCCCCCTGCTCTTGGCACATGATGGCAAAAAGGTTAGCCATCACTGCACTAGACCAAATTGGCTGAGCCTTGATGTCTGCAATTGGAGAAGCTGTGATAAATCATGGCTATATTTTCAAGGGGAATTAGAGGTCTTGAGAGATTTTTGTTTGTTGAATTTAGATAATTGCCTATCTCCAATCCATGGCTCTTAGCAACAGAATAAAAACAATATAACCAAATAATAAATAGCAGTTCGCTAATTCAATACAAAACTATGGCCAGTAAGGCTACTGAAAATTTCTCTCTAATATAACTGCATCACTATACATCTCAGTGCATTTCAGCCCTGTAATTTTTAAGATTATACCTATATAGGCATAGTGGATTAGATCCATAAATAAACCCCAGGTATTTGAGGATCTTCCAGATATGTACATTTCTGAGAATATTTATTTAGACCCAAAGCATTCACTTAGGCTTAGTATCAATTGTGAGCAATCTTGCAGGTCTTACTTCCACGGTATTCAACAGAGTGAGCTCCTGGGTAGGTAAGCAATTTACATTGATAGAATAAAAGTGTTTCATTTGTTCTATTTACATTATAAACATATATCCTAAAGTCCCTCTTTCTCTGCTCTTACTTCTATTGCCTTTCCAAGGCAAGACCTATATAATTTTCAACCAAATAACCTTGTCCCTAAAACTGGGATACCAAGGGCAGATCACACCCAAATTCAGCAGGATGTGCATCTTAAACCACCCTTCCTTTCCACAAATCAGTAGAGGTGCAACTGGTTGGTAGACACAGAGGAAAAATAAAAGGTAAAGCATGTGCAGGGAATGAAGGAGATAGCGCTGAAATGGGGGATTGAAGGGAAGAAACTGAGAACTGAAGAGCGTGTAGATCCCCACGCTCCCCAGAAGTCTCTTGCTTAGAGCGCCATCAACTCTAGCAGCATCTCAGAAGCAGGACACTTCCTACCAGTTGTTGCAACAGACAACAGCTGCTTCTGCCATCGAGGGACTGAGCATCTAGGTAGCTGTTGCCCCAGGCTGCATTCAATTTTGTAAATAATGTTTCCCTATTTGCCTCAGTAAATTAAACCAGTGATATTTTGTGTAGAAATAATTATCATTCTTTGTAATTGACTACTACACTATAGTATATAGTAGTACTATAGTAGAAGACCATAACCAAGTGAACGGTATGTTGATCAGTTTGCTAGCCAACCTCTACTCAGGTTTGATGGGTATCTCACCATGTATTTGTCTCTGTACTTCCTTCTTAAAGTTTGTATTTTTAAGATAGGTTTGGACTAAATCGCACTTATACAGAATTCTTTTTGTTTCCAAACCAGAAAAGATATCCAAATGATGGTTATTTGACAGCCCCATTTTATCCCATACAGTAATAGAAGGAATTTATGCAATGCAGGGGTTGAAAAATTAAGGAAAATATTGAAGGATGAAATCCATGTAACAAGTAAACTCTACTGGCTTGGTATGCATTTCCCAGGAATCTCCAGCAAGGCGTAAGTGAGAGGGAGGCTATATTGAACGATTCAGCAAATTCTGTTAACATTGGTTATGATCATGGTAATTACAGTTTTTTATTCTTTATGATTCTTCACCATGGCTTATGTGATCTGTACATGAGTTGCAACACTGTTATAAAGATTATATAATTCGAGGGCCTCAAAGATTTTTTTAAAAACCCAACAAAATAACTTTAATATGCCAATCCCTGAGAATGAGCTCCAGCATGATCCCTAAAACTTAGAAGAATAAGCTTTAGGGATCTAGTCCTGGTGACCAACTCAGAAGAGATCCTGCAATGTTATCCTGGGACACTTATATTTGCCTTCATTTGGCATAGTTTTAATACCTCGATAGCAACCAGCAGCCTTTGAGTTGAATATGGCTATTGAACTCCTTACCTGCCTTTTTTTTTTTGGTTCCCAATCCCCCCCAGATGTCTGTCTGTCTGTCTGCCTACCTATCTCTGATTTTTATAGTCCAATAATGTCACTAAAGATAGGATCAATAAATAGAATAGATAGATGTGGCTTAAACAAGAGTAATGGATAGAGCAGATTCTCCTTTATCTCTTATTTAGAAATACTGATAAGCTTGTAAACTATTGTTGCGATTTAAAGAGCTAGGAAGTCACCATATTAAAAGAAACTAGAATCCAGCTCCTGCTCGGTTGTTTCCTTCATTCTTTCATTTCCTCTATGCTAATTGGTCACAATTTATTTATTTATTTTAATTAGATTTATATGCCACCCTTCTCCAGAGACTCAGGGCTGCCTACAATGTGCCAAGCAATAGCCTTCATACTTTTGTATATTTTATACAAAGTCAGTTTATTGCCCCCACAAACTGGGTCCTCATTTTACCTATCTTAGAAATGATGGAAGGCTTAGTCAACCTTGAGCCTGGTGAGATTTGATCTTACAGTAATTGCACACAGCTGAATGTTAATAACAGGCTTTAGTCTGCTGAGCTATCCAAGCTCCTATAAAACCTGATTACTCTTAATAAAAAATACTCTTAAAAAAAATAACTACCAACAACCATACTGATCTAGCTTGTGTTCCACCTTGTAGCTCTAGCAGGAAGGATGAATTTCTGGAATAACCACTACTGTACCTCTGAATCCCTCTTGGTATTTCTCAGTGTTTTTGTAAGAACTTGCTGTGACAAATGATACTGTAAACTCACTTCTCAAAAGATGCACCCGAATATGGATCCCAAGGCAGAAACATATCTATGTTTTGCTGGTTATGAGAGGTATTCAGCAATTGCTATGTAGCCTATCATTCAATCCATTAATTTACTGAAAATGGGAAAAGTTACAACTAAGACACAACTAATCAAATTCAAAAGAGCTTATTTTCTAATGAAATTTTGCCCAAACTCTGCCTTTCCTCTAAACTTTCCAAAAACAATTGTCAAGGAAATGCTGAAAAGCACAATCCTTTATCTGACATGCTGATTTGAAGGCAGAGATTTGTCAGAAAGGAGAATAGGGGCCTTGGCATTGCCAATCCAGAGTGCTAGCACCGAGAAGGGTGCTCATAGGAGGTGCTAAAAAAAAATAAGATGGCTGGCTCAACTGTGTAATTGAGGCCCCACCCATTTCCTACATGTGTCTTATGTGTGTGTGTGTATGTGTGTGTGTGTGTGTGTGTGTGTGTGTGTATAGGCAGGATTTCAACTGCGCAGTCATGACTATTGATTTTTTTAAAAAAATTCTTTTTGTTCCCTTCCTCCAGATACCATTCAGACAAAACAGACACATGCGTTACCTAGTGGCCCTCTCCTCCTCTGTAGCATGAGGTAAATTTTTACTATTTTAATTAGGACAAGTATTTCAAAAGATTACAGATATTAATGTGTGCAGAACGCAGAGAAAATCCATGCCTATTTTCTAATGGACCATCCGCTAACTTCAACAATCACCAAAAGGAAGAATCCAGAAATACAGTGCCAAATCAAACTGCACAATGGGGAGGACAAAGAAGAAACTTCTGCTTTGTTGCCACTTTGTAAATAAAATTGCACTTTTGTAGGACCATGGAAAAACACAAGACCAGGTCTAGAACGGGTCTAACTATTGAGTTAATTTGAGAACTTTAGCAATTGCTAGCTCGAATTTTCTAGCCCCTGTCTATACCTGGTGTTGCATGATTCTGAAACAAGCTGACTTCAGAGGCTGGTCAACGTGGCAGGAAGAAAATTTTGATCATCCCATGGTCTCTTAAGTTCCACTCCCAAGAACTATCAGATTGAAAATGCAAAAGAAAGAAAAATAAACACAGGGAGAATAACACTTGTTGGATTTACTATAGTGAATGCTATGTATTATGGCTAGTTGCACACTTGGTCAGATGTTTAGACTGGATGTGGTATTTTTATCTGCCTATCGAATCCTTCCCATGGACCTGGGATAGGCAGATGTTTTGTTTAATAATATTAAAGGTATCATCACATGATATAAGTTGTTCCAAATAAATCTGCCTTTTGTAATCGATTGGTGGTGATTTTGTGCCGATGGTGTTCAAACAAATGTTTCCAGATGTTTTGGAATTATTATTGTTATCATCATCATCATCATCATCATCATCATCATCATTCTACTTCCTCTTCTGCTGTTGTGGATTTCATTTGATCAGAGGGGAGTAGTGTTTGTTTGTTTTTAATTGACTTTAATTATGTTGTATGCCGCCTTGGAAATCAACTGTGGAAAAATGAGTTTTCAATAAGCAAGCAAGCAAGCAAGCAAGCAAACACGTATGCTGCGGCTGCTGCTTTCCAAAGAAAGGGCTGTGATTTATATACCCAGGCGTCTTCATAACTGATGTGATAAACATGCATTTTGTAATCAGGGATCTGAAGCTGAGTGCAAATCAGCTCTACAATGCCGCCTTTAGTGAGTCTGCTGCAGCAGACTGTCAAAATCCTATTATTTAGTTAAGTGTGGGCCCTGGCTGGAATGATTCAGATCAGACTGAGTTCTATTCTACCTGGAACAATCAAGGCTCCCAGGAGCAAATTTTCTCTTTTAGTGCCTACTCTCTTTTTTTTGCAATGCTTCTGGGCCAAATGCCTCCTTTGCCAAAATATATGAATAAATAGAAGATTGTACTGTGTGTACAGAGAAACGGAAAAACTGATCTTTCTCTCACCTTTGAAAGGCTGAAACTTTGTAATAAAGCATCTGCTTTGCCAATGGACTTAGCTTTAATTGGCATCCAATTTCCTGGTAGGACTGGAAAAAAGAAACTACCAGATTTGGGATGCAAAAATCAGAGCAACCATTAGAGGGCAGTAAAGGTTGGGTTTTCTGAATCCCTTTCCTGCTATCTAGTGGGCCCTAAGGTTTGTGCATCCCCCAGATCTGATAGCCCTTAAAGGCAAACATTTTTCAGAAAGCCCGGAGAGCTTCTGCCAAAATTGACTAGCAAGCTCAACAGTCTAAACCCAGGATATACAGTAGCTTCCTGTTTGCAACAAGAATGACGTGCAGAAGGGGTGCAGCTGGAGCTGATCCGCCAGTGCCACAATTGCATTTGCTCTGGGGGATGGGGGTAAGCTGAAAGCAATGAGAAGATGGCTTGAAAGCTCTCTTGGCCCCCAACCCAATTTGCTATTACAGTACAGGACGATCTGTAAGGGGAAGACTGGCTCTCAAGGTTCTTTATTGCCTGCGCTTGGCATGTTCATAATGTCGGCTACACCAGGGCGGCTGCAATTTACTATTTAACTGGGAAACCATCCAGCCCAGGGATACCAGCTGGAGAGTAGCATTTATATCAATATTGGAAGCCAACGCTCTCCCTGGAGGAGCCCAGGGGCCCACTGTCAATTTCAGAGCAGACCAAACTGTGCCAAGGATGAAAGAATTTTGCTGCAATTGTTAGGCTGGTGGGGCGGGGAGGTGTTTGCAGCAACAGCAGTCCTGGTGGCAATCCAGCCTCAGAAAGCTACCCTGACACAGCTCCAGAGCGGAGAGAATATCCCTAAAGTAGAAAAATGAGCCTGCTTGACTCAGAGTACCAAACCTAAAATGAACGATCATCATGCCATTCAGACAAGACACCCAAGGGAAGGAGAAATACGGTCCGACGGCTGCCAGATCAGACGGGGCTGCTTTAACTCCTGTGGTGCAAATGGCGGAATCAGCTAAGCCAGCCTCCATCTCGGTACATGGATAACTAAGCTGGCTTTGCTTCGTTTGCCATTAAGAATGGAATCCCTTACCGATTCCCATCAAGAGCCGTTCCAAGAGCTCAGACAGACAGAAAGGAGAAACGTTGCCCGGGCAGGCAGAGTTCAATGATATACTCTGCTAAATTGTAATCCCCAGGCACTCCAACAGGAATAGAAGCTAATAACATGCACCTGCACCTAGAGTGGACAAACTGAGTCTCGGGCCATCTGGGTCTCCACCCCACATGCCCAGCAAAGCCCCCAGATTGCAGAACCTGGTAGCAAACTCCTAAATCATAATAGCATGATTTTCTGAGATGTTGCAGCCGGAGAACAAATCAAATAATCTCTAAAGTTCTCATAAACCTAATGCATCCATTTTCACTTAAATAAATAAATAAAAAATAAAAATGGTGATGGGGGTGCTGAAAATTTCATCATCTATTTAGGTTATCGTTGTCTTTATATCTTGTAGGGCCTGTGGTGGTCTCCAAGTTGAGTTGGGGCGTCAAACAGGTGGCCCTGGAGGTCGAAATGCGTCACACGTAGGCCACACCCACCCCAGCTCCACGAAGGGAAAAACATTATGGAACATTACGTGAAGGCACGAGTTTGACACCCATGATATAGAGGAGGCGGAAAGGGGGGAGGGGTTCTTTCCGCCCTGGTTAATTAATTAAGAAAACATCCTTTACAAAGTGAGAGTGAGTTTAAAGCAGAAAAATCCATCCCCAAAATTCAAGCAAAAAGACATTTATAAAAATATGTACGTTACTACGATCATCTGCTACTCATCATCTCTCAGAAAATGCCTGTTACCAAAAGCTTCATTTTCCATCTGCTGCCACATGGCATTGTTTTAATTTGCAGGTCGTTTTGGGGGGGGGGGGAATCCTAAAGTGAATGAAAACTGGAGGTATTAAATGTCAGTTAGAATGGCTTGACCACAAAGGTGTGATATTAACATCCTGCTTGGGTTCTATTTCACGCTATTTATTAATCCACAATACAATAATGAGGATGGAGATCTGTATATTTCAGCAAAGTTGTGTTTATTATTTATTCCTATTTATTACCGCTGCAGGACTGCCGATGTAGAAAGCCATTTGAATAGGACACTCTGCTCCAAAGATGCAGCTTTCAAAAATTCAACAAAAGAAGGGGTGAAGGCAAATAGATGCAAGATTTTAAAAAGGGGAAGAGTATGGGATCAATTTAGCTGTACATCTGAATTTTCCTTCAGGATTAGTTATGGTAGGAATGGAAGCTAAGGGGCTGGATCAACAACTAAAAGCAAAAAACAAAAAACACACACCTGTGCTTTTGAAACCTACCTTCCTGCTTGCAAAACATCCTCTGACATATTTCCCACCAAAGCCTGCGTGTTCACAACACGAGCCGCTCACTTTCCCTATCACTTAGCTTGCAGCTACGTCCAAGAATGGCCTTAAGGAGGGTTGCAAATATAAACAGTAGCTTTTGAGGAAGGTTTTTGTAGGAAGAAAGAACAGGAGATGGGGAGGCAGCTCCACACATCATCAGTAGAAGTGGGAACAGGGCAGCCTTTTGGAAGGAAGTCAGCTGGAGTAGAGGAGTTGGAGAAGCAAAGATCACAGGTAGGGATATATGAGCTACAAAAGAGGAAAAAATAAGGAAGGGCTTGATAACAGGACAAGAGCAAGAATTAAGGGGAGCAAGTGAGGGGCATCCACAAGGGGGTGGGGTCAAAAAATTGAAGATCAAAGCTCTGCTTTTTTAAAAATATGAGATGCACATTACAAAGGAGTGCGGCTTTGTCCATGCCAGGAGAATCTATCTCCTGACCTTATTAACTCCCCCCACCAATGGATACCTTGATAGGGTTTGAAAGAGGAGAAAGATTTTTTTTAAAAACCAAAAAGGCTTGGAGCTTTTAAATCCAGATCTTGGTGAACTGAACCCTGGCCCCAGGCCTATTACTGAGAGGTTGCCTTTATATCCTTGCCATATATTATTTACCAAAGTGAACTCCTCCCACTGCAGTGATGCTTGTCTGAAATAAAACCCTAGAACAGTTGAAGCTTTTGTGGGTACTCTGTTCTCCCCTTGTGATTTTGATACAGCATCCTCATATTATTTTCAGAGGCTGGATGGTCAGGGAGACAGAGAAGAGGACAATAATAAAGGGCAGATCAACAGCATCTGGTCTGTTTTATTGTCCTCATTAACAGGAAAGGATTCAGAGCCATTGAGCTTGTTTACTTTCTATAAGGTTTGTTAAAATCCACAGCCACTTACAGCTTTCTCTTGCATACTACATTGCTGTGTGAGACTTAGTTTTTACTGTATCTTCTAGAGAAACCATTTGTTTTTCTCTCTCTCTCCCTCTCCCCTCCCCCTCTCACAAGTCTCCCCGAAGTCATTTTTTCTTCAATTTACATTTCCCTAATGGAGGTAATTTCTGTATGATTTTGTACCTAAGCTTTTGAAATGCTACATTCTTTTCCAAATACATCTTTCCTCCATTATGGTTTTTTTTTGTCTTTCCAAAAGGAAAGCACTTACAGGTTTTCTATCTGACTAAAGAAAAATAGGAACCAGTGGACTTCATGCTGCAGCAAATTTCATAAATTCGCTTCTACACAGAAATCTGTGACATATTTCTTTTACATCTCTGGGGGACCCTGACAAATGATAAGAGGGTCTAAGCTTGTTTGGATATTTCCTTCCTTCCTTCCTTCCTTCCTTCCTTCCTTCCTTCCTTCCTTCCTTCCTTCCTTCCCCTTCCCTCCCCTCATAAAAGTATTACGATGGATTATTCCCCTCAGTCAATAGAGCAAAAGGGATGCATTTCAGGGAAAGCACTAAGAAAACCAAATGCAGGGCCCCGACAGCAAACTGACCCAAGCAGCTGATCCCTCGGCGTTCTATGTGATTAATGGTCAGTGTCCAGAGCCTAATTGGTCTGCTTGCTTGTGTTCATGGAAATTAAATCCCTTGGCTATAATGCTGAGAATAAACCAAAAGGAAAAGAAAAGCAATACTGGAACTGACTTTATATCTGAATGTAATGGGGCCACCAGGCTGGGCTGCAGACAATGAGATAACCACAAGATGGGAGCAGAAATGTTTTAATTTTCTTTTCTTTTTTCTTTTGCTACCAGATAGTGGTCACCTGGATTTTTACAAGCCCAGATCTGGCTCTCTTGGAAGTAGGATCTCGCAATTGTGATGTGCTTCAGGTTTTCCAGCAAAGAGATTTAATAGCAGGATAACAATGAACCAGGTTGTTATGGTTGTTTTAATTAGGTGGCAACATTATAATTAAGTGGGATCACCTCATATGTTTGTATAAAACTAATACAATACTACCAATTTTATTTCTAATTCCAATCCTAATTTTATTTTACAATAAGAGATTTTGAATTAGTTACTAAACGTATACAGTATCCAATGGTGAACATGATCGTCATTTGGCTTGTTTTTTTCCTACCATGGTCAGTTCAGTCTCTTTTAACATACAAGTGTTGTTGCATTGTTCTAATTCATGCCTCTCAACTCGGACAACAACCAAATCCAAGGACTTCGGCTCTTAAAATTCCCCAGTCACCATGGTGATTGCCCAAGCAGCCTGCCCACATACCTGGACAGTGCCCAAGTTGAAAAAACATTGTGTCTTTATTTATCCCAATGCCCATCACTTCTTTTCTCCTCCTGTTGTGCTGTAGCTGCTCTACCAGGAACTCTGTTTATGAGTTGATTTTTTCCCCTTCTTATTATTTTTTGCCTTTCAGGTCTGTGTCGATGCCTGGCAACTGCCTGCACAAGTCCTGCAATTTTCTTGGCAAGATTTCAGAAGTGCTTTGCCATGGCTTTCTTCTTCCTAGGGCTGAATGAGTGACTAGCCCAAGGTCACCCAGCTGGCTTTGCGCCTAAGGTGGGACTAGAACCCACAATCTTCCATTTCTAACCAGGTGCCTTCATCATTTAGACCAAACTGGTTCCCCCAGAAATCTTGTACGGCCAGGAACTCAAGCTAGTTCATTCCACCTTCCCTCCATGTTCAAATTTCCTGTTTTATCTTCCAACTGACTCTGCAGTTCAGGATACTCAGTTCTCACTAAGCTATTTTAGGTTTCTGCCCCCCCCCCAATCCCTTATGTTATTATTCTGCCCGTTTTTGTTTGTTTGTTTTTTTCGTATCTTGGGTTAATCAGAAGAGGCTTCTATTCCCCATTAGTCTCTGTGGTCTCTTTATGACTCCATTCCCTGTGAGGATTCACAGCTTGACTTTGCAATTCAAGAGTGTAATTGAGGCATTCATTCCTGATGTCACCTTTATTATGGTTATTTATGAAATGGACCCAAAGCCAGGACTGTGTGTCATTTTCCTGCAGAAAGGACCCAGACTCTGCCCTTTTGGACATACTGGACAGCAGACGTACTTTAAAGGAACCTAATCAGTCCATCCTACAATAAAATAAGGAGACCAGAAATGCAGGGTTGAAATGCTCCCATTTGCCCGATCTGGTAGTGATGGAGGTGGGTGGTTCGGAGAACCAGTAGTAAAAATCCCCCCCCCCCAATGCCCAGCTGAGCTGCACAATCATCAGAGGCTTTTTTTAAAAAAAAAATTAAAAGCATTTTTTCTACAACCTCTTCGGCCGAAAAAATGCTTTTAAAAGTAAAAAAAAAAAAAAAGCCTCTGATGATCGTGCGGCTCAGCTGGGATCGTCAAAGGCTTTTAAAAGCATTTTTTCTACAACCTCTTCAGCTGAGTTGCCTGATCAGCAGAGGCTTTTAAAAGAAAAAAAGCCTCTGCCGATCAGGCAACTCAGCTGGGATCGTCAGAGCCTTTTGAAAGCATTTTTTTAAAACCTCGTCGCCAAAGAGGTTGTAGAAAAAATGGTTTTAAAAAAAATTGGCCATGCCCACCCAGTCACATCCCCCCTCCCACACACACACCAAGCCATGCCCACAGAACCGGCAGTAACAAATTTTAGATTTTGCCACTGCAGAAATGATATATTGACAAGTATGTTCTTCCCTAACCAGAATGCTACTAGTCAGTAATTTAGAACTGGGGTCTCAAATTCGACAACTTTAAGACTTCTGAATTTCAACTCTCAGAATTCCCCAGCCAGTGTGTGGCTGGCTAAGGAATTCTGGGAGTTGAAGTCACACATTTTAAAGTTGCCAAGTCTGGAATCCCCCAATTCAGGTAGTAAGCCATGCCTCCTAGATACCTGGGTGTGAAAACTATGACCCTCCCATCTTGCTGACTGATTGATTGATCATATTTGTATAGCCACCCATCTTTTACTGTGACTCTGGACTGCATACAAAACAATTTAAAAATAAAATTAAAAATAAATTTTAGTTTTAAAAACAGAATGGCAGCAAAGCATACAAAGAGTGCATCATCATACAACCAACTAGCAGGCCCCAGTCTATCAAGTTTGTTGCCATACCCATGTTTTGAGGGCCTTCCAGAAAGCCAATCAGATTGGGATTGGTTTCATTTTATGGGGAAGGATGTTACACAGGGTGAGGCTCACAGCAGAAAAGCCCTTCCTTCTCAGCCCCATCCAACAAATCTTCCTAGTTGGTGAGAGCTGTAATATTGCCTCTCCTACTGGTCCTGATAGGATGTGTAGTTGTAAGTAGTAATCCCAGGATTTTTAACCAGTGATTACACAGTTTAGCCAGCATATCCAATAGTAAAAGATGCTGGTAGTTGTAGTATACCCACTTTTGGAGTCTGCACATCCCATATACCTGACAAGCTTTTACTGCTAATTCTAACATCAGATTTATAGACCCTGTACAGTCATGCGGAATCTTCCAGATGTTTTGGATTTTGATTTCCATCAATCCCAGTCCAGTTTGGGGTGTGGGAGTTGTAGGTTATCTGTCTTTCTGACACCAAGTGTTTTATGCCCAGGGAATACTAATGAAGTTACATTTCTAGTTACCTTCTGAATTCTCCTTATCTAAAATCTTCAACACATTAGCCCACAGATACTCAGAATTCTATTGGACACACTGGCTGAGAATCCTGGGAGATGTTATCCAGCACTTGGAGGGCACCAGTTTGGCAAGTTATTCTGCATTAATTCAAAAGAGACATGTTTTTCCCTCCCCTCGCACCAAGCTGCAAGAGACAGGTTTAGATGGAGGTTTTTAAAATGCAGCAGAACCTAATTAATTCAAACAGCTTTGTGGGCTTTCAAAACATTCAAGCAATCAATGGTTCAGCTAAATGAGACTGTTATTTATATCATGTCACATTGACCTGGGGCTACAAGAGAAGAGGAACACACTTGATGAATTAAATATCTACAGGATTGTGGAGATGTTAACACTGGGATAGGCCAAATGTCCATGGGGTAGTGAGAATGTTTCTGTGTTTTCCTGCAAGCATTCAACATCATTATAGAAAGAACTCATTTGCATGCAGAATGTAATAGCCTTTAAAGTCTGAGTAATGACATGCTGGTGATGGTGGGGCTACCTTAAGTCATTCTCTTCTCCCCTCCCCACCCTTCACATTATATAAAACAGCTATGAATTCTTCTTAGAATGTCTAGGAGAAGGAGATAATTGAATGTACACCAGAAGGAAGTTTATACTTGTGCAAAATCTGCTTGCATTTGGGTTTTTTTAAAATTTATACATTGTCTATTGATGTGGTTGCTAATAGTTGACATTGACTTGATGGCAGACAATCAATCCACCAGTGGTGGGTTTTAAAACTTTTTACTACCAGTTCTGTGGGTGTGGCTTGGTGGGTGTGGCTTACTGGGCATGGTAGAGGAAGGATACTGTAAAATTTTCATTCCCTCCCCAATCCAGGGGAAGGTTACTGCAAAATCCCCATTTCCTCCCGATCAGCTGAGACTTGGGAGGCAGAGAATGGATGGGGGCGGGGCTAGTCAGCATTTTTACTACCGGTTCTCCAAGCTACTCAAAATTTCCGCTACCGGTTCTCCAGAACTGGTCAGAACCTGCTGAAACCCACCTCTGCAATCCACCATTGTATGTCTCTTGGTTTAAGGATGATTAGCAGTAGCCAGTTTCAGATGAGCTATCCCTCAACATGTATCTTCTTGCCTGACCATGGGTCAAATTTATTTACTGGGAAGAAGAATAAGCATTATCATTTCCAGAATACCTGAAGCTCTGCTATACTGGGCCATTGTGAGAATAACAAAAAAGGGTGGGCATTTCAAAAGTGTTTTACGGAAATCGTGTGCAATTTCCATGCATTGCTATTGCCATCCATTGAACCATTAAAGTAAGGGGGTTCCATTTGAGGGAGATAATAGTTGTGGAGTTCTTGGTGTTGTCTGAGCTTGGTTGTTTGTCTGCAGATATTTCATTACCTGACTATCATCAGTGCTAGTGACTGTGAGACTTGCTCCTTTTTCTTTACAGTGGCTTGCCCTGCCAGTGTTAGTGGGAATGTGGTTTTCTCCTTGATGATGGTACCTGGTCAGGTAATGAAATGTCTGTAAGTGAAAACCAAATTCAGACAGCATCAAGGGCTTCCATCCTGAATAGATATACTCCCTTCTATTGGGAGATAATAGTTGGCATTTTCTCAAGGATTTCTCTGTGAATTTGTTTTCATAGGTTAAGGCGAATCTTCATTAAAAAAAAAGAAAAGTGGCTATTCAGTAATCATTTATACCTCCCAAATGTCTGCCCCGATGTAACATCTATGAATTGTTAGGTGAATATTGAAGATCTAAAAAACAGAATGGCATTTAGCTGTAACAGGTACTGTAAGCATGCTGAAACTGAAACTAATTCATTGCAAACCATTCAAACATCAGCCTGCTGGCTGCCAACTTTCTCACATCTACTGTAGATTCGGTGCAACTGACTCTACAGTGTGTACAGTAATGGCTTCAGGACATGCATCATCTTGCTGCAGAAGATGGGGAAGCAATCTCATAGCTTTTGCTCCTCATACACTGGAATTTGTCATTCCCTGGGGTTGACAAGGTGTTCTTGAGCTGACACCTTGATAGAGCCATATTCAATGTTGTCAGATTGATGCTTAGCTAACGGTCCGGCTACTAAGCTGATGGTTGATCGGTAAGACATCACTGATTTATTTATTTATTTATTTTAGAATTAAATACAAAGCGCACATGCTGGGGAAGGACACAGAAGAAATCTGTCTTCTTGTTGCCCCGTATTTAATTTTTAATCTCTCCCTCACCCCACCCCCTTTTTTAATAATGACTGACTAACTGATTTTTATTCGCAGGAGCTAATAATAAAAAGAAATGCAGTTTGGTATAGCTAAGAGTGGAGAAAGGAGTCTACTGAATACATTGTCTTGGAAAGACATGGAATATAAATCGAACACAAGAATGCCGTTTCTTTTTCTTTTATCTCTTTCCTTTTAAACAGGGGGACCATCTTGACTGTTTTATGTCACCCACTCTCTCCTACCCAGAGTCTACTAGCAACTGCCTGATTTAGGCAAAATAAATCCAAAATAAATAGGTCAATAACTGTCTCCATGTAGGGGTTCCAGCTAGCCATGGTGACTGATACCCCCATTGGCAGTGTTGGCTACCGAGAAGTCATTGCATATTTTTGATAAGTCATAATCGCAGCCTTCCAGAACACCTGCCTTATGCCACCTGCGTGTTTTCCTCCACATTCCATTTTAAGAAGCATTTTTTTAAAAAAAAAAATCTACAAAGCCTTTGTTTCCATTCTCTGTTGCTCCTGTTCTGTTGCATTTCAGCCTGTAATGGCATCTAAATGCCCACAATTCAAGCAACCCATGTCTCTCTCGTTTCCCTTTTTCATCTCATCTCCACTTGCTGCTTCTTCTATTTTTTTTCTTCTCATTTTGCTTGTCTGTTGAATTAAAAACTGTAAGCTACTTGGGGTGTGATTCATGCACCCTGGTAGCGCGACATATGTGATAATAAATAATGATAATAATTTTGTAGGATAATAATAAGATCACAGTGGAGATAAGACTGAAATTTCCTGTTGTTTTATATTCAACCCGAGGTAAATAAGGTTACCGCAGCTTTTCATCTTTAATGGCTCCGTTTGCTGCAGAACCAAAAAAATTTCACTTTGAATCACATTCTCGGGAGCTTCATCCAATTCATGCCACATAACTATTAAGTATTTCTGGTTTGTTCTGGTTTGTTCTTCTGTAGTTTCCCTGATGGGTAATTTTTTTAAAAACAAAACAAAATGCCAATAGCTATTATGTTCCTTCTTTGTCTCTTATGGTACTTCTAGGGTGTTCAGCCCCCCCTCTCATTTGCATCCGTAACATATCTATCCATCTGAACCCATTTATGACCGCATATACATTTTTTCCCACCTTCAATTAGCATTTTTAATGAAAAAAATGAGGATATGACCCTTAAGAAGCATGTGAAGTTGATTCACAGTTAATTAATTAATTATCCAAGTGTTATAACCAAACTCCCTTTTTGCCCAAACTGCCATGTGGCAAGACACTGTTCTAAGCAGGTTTATTTGGAAAGAATTTGATGGGCTTCGTGGGAGCTTGCTCAAAACAAACTGGAACTGCAGTGCAACAATGCATTAAATGTTACATTGATAATAGAAGCAATGGACGTTTTGAGAAGTTTTGCTTGTCTATATAGGTAGTCCTTGACTTATAACCATTTGTTTAGCGTCCGTTCAAAGTTACAATAGGGCTTAAAAAAAGCGAATATTCCTTGAAATTGCAACCATCACAGAATCCCTTTGGTCACAAGATTAAAATTCGGGCATTGTCAAGTTCCGAGGTCGTCTCAAATAAATTGCATTTCAAACGACGTCTTTGATGAAAAAACTCTCATTTATAAAGCATGACATTCTAGCTCCGACTCATTGTAGCCAATACTGACTTCCGACCCAAAAACCCTTCCTTTCCTTCCCCACTCCTCTGCACTCATTGGCCATCTTCCAAGTCACTCTACCCCCAGTCTACTGCTCCAACTCAAAGGAATTTCCCCCTCCCATCCTGTCTCCTAGGGGATATTATCTCCAGGGAAAATAAGTAGGTGAAAAGTCAAATGTCCCTTTTCAGATGCCTCCGCTTCTCCTTCTTATTTCAGCACTAGAGTAAATGCAGCTTGAAGTGCTGACAGGCGTATTGCAACCGGCATGAATTTATGATGGTGACAGCCTCCTGCAGTCATGTGATCACCCTTTGTGACCTTCCTGGCTGGTTTCTGACAACCAAAGTCAATGAGAGAAGTCAGAACCTCATGATTCACTTAACAACTCTGACCAAAAAAAGCCATGAAATTGGGCATGACTCATTTAACAACCGTCCTGCTGAGCAATGGAAATTCTGTTCCCAGCTGTGGTCATAAATCAAGAACTACCTGTACACAAATGCATCATCATCAGAAAACAGATAAGACGGGTATGCAAAATTATTGAGCAGTGTTCCAGAAGCACCGTTTCATTGGATTGGTTACAGGAGTGTAGTTTATGCTTTTCTTTCAATTTGCAACTATAGAGCACAGTGGTCTGGGTGTGCTGATTCAGCTCCCAAACATGACAAACCCTCTGTAGTTAAATCAATTATTCCTTTGTTAGCAGCGTCAGCAGCCCTGGCAAAAAAATCTCTCTCTCACACACACACAGCTGGCTAAGAAGTCTGTTGACAGGGAGATGAATAGTTGTCTGCCACACCCATTCATCTCTGCCCCCTGCCTTTTATCCCCAGAGCTAGGGTGGGGCTTTGCTAGCTGTGGTGCATCTTACATCCCAAGGATCGGCCCATAGATTTCCACTGCTCTCCTCTCCTTTGCCTTCTGCACAAATGCATGTCAGGCACTGCACCCAGCTGTTCCTCCTCTTCCTCATCAGCCATCTCCAGACCTGGGGGCTGTTGACTTTCTATCTGAGGACTGCTGGGCGGCTCAGGCTCCACCTGTGTCTCTATCTGTGACAGCTCCATTCCCTCTTCCACCTTGGAGCTCTCAGGTTGCCTTGATGCTGGCTCTGACGCCCACACTGCCTCCTCATCTGATTTGGTTGCTGGAGGCACCAGCGGCCGATAGGCCCCAACACTGGATATCGTATATCAGTCCTGGACAGCTAGCTTCTTATAACTCTATAAAACAAAATTTACTAGAGCAAGGCTAGGGCATGAGCTCTACAATGGCCCAACAGTATATCCTTTGCAAGTTAACACTCATTATATTATCTCCACTGGGTTTCTACCCATTCTGCTAAAACTGGCAGGGTGGGCATACTTCAGTTGCCCTGAGGGAAACTGGGTCATCTGGTGGGGCTCTGGAAGCATGCTTATCTGTCATGACACTTTTGTTCACCACTCAGAGCTCCTTCTGGTAAATGGAAGGCTATAAATTTGTTTCCTAAATAGATAAAATACATTTTTTATTATTGTTATTATTATTATTATTGCTTTTCTGTCCTCTCAATGAACAGAAAATCCAGAGTGGATTGATAATTGCCAACAATATGGATCACTAACCTGGCAAGCAGAGATTTTGAAATCTTACTGACTGCAGCATTTACCATTCATAACATGGGGGCTGGCACAAAAAAAACCACAACAACAATTGTGTTCCTTTGAGGAGACACACACACACACACACACACACACACACACACACACACACACACACTCTTTCTGGCACGAGTTTGCTATGGTTTCAGGCTGCTTACATAAATTACCGTTGACTTAATTTTTATGCATCAGGCAGAAGCTTTTAACTGGCTGTAGGAGAAGATTAAACACAGCCATTTGTAAATGTTGAAGACAGAATGTCTCTCCTATGCAATTGGGTTATCTAGAAGGAAATTTGGTGGAATGTTTTCTTGTGATGCCTTCCTCCCCCATATAATATTGGGGGAATGCTGCAAGTCAACAAGTCATCTTTCTCTTCTAAAACAAATGGTACAGTTTAATGAAATGTTATCTTTGTTGGTAATTTCTTGATGCAAAAGGTTCATATTATGATTCAATGTGTATCCAAAATAGATACCGTACAGAGATCCTAAACATTTTAGTTAAAATCCACACTAAATGCAAATGTAGTAATCCTTTAAACATCTGCAGAGAAGCAGGTATTAAGCCATAGCTCAATTATACTTTGACTTGCAAGCCAACATCATCATAGATGACTAAGATTATAATCAAATATGAAAAACAGTATTATAAGTATTGGAGACAGGTAAAATTGGGAAGAACTGATGAATTACACGGCTTACACACATAAAGTTCATTCTAAATTTCTATAATCATTGTCTATACATGTCTGTGAGTCTTCCTGACCTAGGCATCTATATATCAGGTAGCTCTTTCCTTTGATGTTCACACGTTCAACATCCAGTTCCATAGATATGGAGCTTTCATGTATTCCTGTTTCTGTAACAGCTTGCACACAATACAGCCATCCCCCATCCTGCAGATGCATGGAAATCCTTTGGAAGAGATAGATACCTGCCAGGTGTGACATTGAGAAACAGCAGTTTTCTATAGCATTTGGACAATTTCAGCCTCACCTGGAAAGAGTTTCTACCTGCCTATCCCCTGTTTCCTCCAAATCTGATGTATTGGTGGAAGAAGAATGTGATCACAAAAATACATCGATCCAAAAGAGAGGGGGCATTAAATAAAAAGAATCAAAGTGAATGCAGGCCCACCCAGAAGATGCCATTTTGTGCACAACATGTATAAGTGCATCAGATGAAGGGCTAATGATAGCATTCAAACAGTTCAGCTCAGCTGGGGATTTTTCTTTACTATTTTTTTTTCTTTAAAAAATACTTTTATGGTTTAGGGTGTGGCGTAAACCATGTCCACCACAGTTTTTAATAATGGCTTTTTAATATTGCACATACCCATAACAATTGATTACTTCATTGATTAGGTATATTATGTGAACCACAGTTATATGCATAAATACATGTTTAGAAACAACTGTTAAAATTTAAATAGAAATATGTCTAACCATGATGACCAAGATTGCGACTTTGTGTCTTATTTGTTCTGGACTATTTACTGATAAGCAATTTCTCTTCTTCTTTTTTTTAATGGCTCTTCCAAAATTTGTACCACTACTAGACAATATTTTAAGCAGAGTGATGTTTTTCCTGTAGCTCTTCAAATTGAGGACTATCCTCTATGACATAGGACTATGATTCAACCTTTAAAATCAAGAGATTTCAGAAAGATCTTAGCAAAGAATCCAAAAAAGTTTGGCAAGATGTTACTTTTAGGAGTTAACTTCTACCTCAGAAGCAAGGAAGGAAGAACGAAGGAAGGAAGGAAGGAAGGAAGGAAGGAAGGAAGGAAGGAAGGAAGGAAGGAAATTAACAAGTCTCTTTCTCCAAGAAACATATCTGTAGCCAATTTATCTCAGGTATGGGAATGTAGCCCCAGTTTAGGAAACCATCCATTAATTTGCAAAACTGGAAAGTTATTCAGACCCTTACAGGTCCCCTTAAAGCTTAAACTATACCTTTTCTATAACTTGTGGACTTCAACTCCCATAATTCCTGAGATATGCTGCCTCAGGAATTCTGGGAATTCCATCTCTGTCTTAAAGGATAGAGAAGCACGTCCTCCTTTGTCAATCTAGAAAATGCATAAAGAAACACTAGCCTATTTACAGGAAATTCTGTGAATAATATATATATATATATATATATATATATATATATATATATATATATATATATATATATATATATATATATATATATATATATATATATATAAATATATATATATATATATATATATATATATATATATATATATATATATATATATATATATATATATAAATATATATTTAAAAAAAGAAATCCTACCAGGATTAAAATGTAGTAGGAGCTATCAGTGATTATAAAAACATGCCTCAGAGTAGGCAAACACTTTCACCGAACCACTCAATCATCAATTCATGAAGTGTGTATATATAGCATCTACAGAGGGTAATGGAAATTTAGTTTCTTTCAGAAGGTGCATAGAATGCATTTTAATGGCTGCAGAAATAGCCAAGTTATATGAATTAGGCAGATTTCCAATTGGTGTTTTTTTATTTTATTTCCTCTGCTGCTGCAGATGGGAAGAGGCCAGCCTTCTTCAGATGTTTTTAAAATATAACACTGGTCAGAGTTTAAGCTCTATTAAATTCAACAGAGCTTACTTCCATGTTGATATGTACAGAATTAAGCTGTGAGGTAAGCACATATCTGCTGCATACCAGATCAGTGTTTCTCAATCTTCTCAATCTGGAGATGTGTCGAGTTTTACTCCTAGAATTCTCTAGCCAGCCATGTCAACTTGAAGATGTGTGGACTTCAAGTCCCAGAATTCCTCAGACAGTATGGCTGGCTGGGGAATTCTGGGATTTGAACTCCACACATCTTTAGGTTGAGAAACACTGCACTAGACTCAGAAGTGGTATTCAGCAGGTTCTGACCAGTTCTGAAGAACCGGTAGCAGAAATTTTGAGTAGTTCAGAGAACTGGTAAATGCCACCTCTGACTGGCCCCACCCCCATCTATTCTCTGCTTCCTGAGTCCCAGCTGATTGGGAGGAAATGGGGATTTTGCAGTAACCTTCCCCTGCCACGCCCACCAAGCCATGCCACACCCACCAAGCCACACCCACAGAACCGGTAGTAAAAAAAAATTGAATTCCACCACTGACTAGACTAGACCATGCTAAAGTAGACTGAGTATTTTGGGATTTAGTGTGTTGCAGGATTCTTAGCATACTATATGAACCAAGCCATCATACTGAGCCTAAATATGGTTTGCTTGGGCATCATTGTATATGAACACAGCAACTGTGTTTACTTATCTGGTTTGGAATTAACAGATTGTAAGAAGCCAGTTATGAGATATCTCAGAATATTCCAATCATTCAAGTAAATACTTCCAGCAGCAGAATTCTTCCTCATGAACAGGTTGACATGCTATTCCTCCATCGTTGAGCTATATAGACAATTAAACAGGGATATCTGCTATCACAGGTGCTCCCTATACTGTCACAGATGCTATGTTGGCAAATGGTGCTACCCATATTTATGGGGCACAAGACACACTAAGGTTAGGAATTAAGTGAATTCCATCTACTTTATTTCCCTCTGTTTCCATCAACTGTCACCAGCCAGTGGGAAAGTATTCACTCATCATTCACTTTTAACATCATTTGGAGCTATTGCTAGAGAAGAAACGATTATTAACAGTTGCCGCGATTAGTCAATAAATGCTTTTATCAAAAATCATTTGCACCAGACCAAATATCTTTTGTTTTTTACACTGGGATGTGTGTGAGAATAGTGTCATTCCCAACAATCAGCTGCTATCATTTTATAGTTGGGGCTGCTTTTGAGTGCACTCACCCAAACACAAACCAGGACTGATTTTGGAGGTAGCTTTTAACTCTCATCCACAAGAGCACTACACCCATGTTCAAAACAGCCTGAACAACATCTGGCAAGTACAAAAAGAGTTGTTTTGTGACAGGTGGAAAATCGGTGAAAATCAAGATTCAGAAATAAATAGATTTGCAGAGAAAGCATAGCTCCTTCCTCAGCTGGGATTGGCTTGAAATCCAGATAGGTAAAGGGGGAGAGAGGCTAATTTGAGAGAACTGGAGTACCCTGTTGTCCCAACTGGAAGACAATGTCCAGAGGGGTGGGGACATCTCTGTACCAGCTTACTGGAACCAATAATGTGGCTGATCTCTCTCCTTAAGGGTCACTTGACATTGTGCAAATCAGCAGTGATCTGGAACTATAGGAACTACACACTGGTAGAATTAAGGACAATTTAAGCTATATCCTATATGGGTTTGGAAGGAGATAAAGTCAACATCATGTGGACATGGGAGGAAAAGGAGAATGATGGACTGGTGTTTGTTCTATGGTTAGAGGCCCTTAGATACAACCACTATAATAACAGTATTTATCATGGCTGCCTGAATAAAAGCAGGAAAGGTATTAGCAAATGTAGGTGTCGTCCAACATGATCCTTTATTTCTGAACACCAATGGAAGTTTTCTCCAGGAGTGGGGGGACTGATTTTCATGGAGGATTGCAGTTGGAAATGGAAAGGATAAATGTGGGTCCAAGAAGACCATTTCATATGTTCCTTTAGAAGGATGTCTAATTGTGTCAAATGCATTTATTCCCATCAGACAAGTGAGCACAGAGAAAGAGAGAGAGCCAGTTTGGTTTAGTGGGGAAGGCACGAGGTTAGAAAGCGGGAGGCTGTGAGTTAAAGTCCCATCTCTGCCATGAAAGGCAGCTGGGAGACCTTGAACCAGTCACTCTCTCAGCCCAATCCACCTCACAGCCTTGTTGTGGGGAAAAGAGGAGGAGGAAGGTGTCTTGGATATGTTCACCATCTTGAATTATTCGTAAAATAATAAAGGTGGACACAAATAAGTAACTATGTGTATCTAGGAAGAACTTCGTGGAATCCAATGTAACTGACAGCATATGTATGCTATAACACTGGAAATCTATGGTTGAATTGTTATTTCCTTAAAAGACTTATTATTGGGCAACTCTGGACAAATCATTCACCCTCCTATAATATTAGATGATGCTATTTATCTATCTTAACGATTGTATTAAAGAGTTCTGGGATAATGCATTAATGAATTACTGGAGATTGCTGTGTTAAACACTAGGAAAAATTGAACACAAATGCTGCTATTATACAGAAATTCTGCATGTTTGGCTGTAAGACATCATATGACAAATGAAGCTGCTAGGAAATTTTGGGGAATGGCAGTCCGATCCTAAACATACATTTGCAGAAGTGATGCTCCGATTCCAAAATAAATGGATATTTGTGCAGAATTGCAGGAGGTCAGAATCAGCCCTCTACCATTTCCCTATGAAGACACTACAGAGCTGCCAAAAACATCATGTTTGACTAAGATTTTCTTAGGCATAGGATAGGGGTAGATATGCAGATGTTATTAATTACAATAATTATCCTTGGCTGGGCTGGTTTATGGGAATCAGAGGAGAGATAATAAGGACATATGTCTAATGCATCCTAGGAAGAATTATTCTACCACATTTATAATTTAGAAGCTGGTGCTTGCTGTCACTCAAGGCATCCAGATGCTAGAAAAAGATCTGCCTACTCTTCAGGCATTCAAAAAAAATAAAAGGTAGAAACTCAAATGGTAGCCACTGAAGTGGTGAAAAGGTGGTTCACTTAAAATATGTTTCCATACATCAGTGATGGCAATCAAAAGTTATTCAGTCTGATCTTTGACTTCTCCACCAATATTTTACTGAGACACAGTATTTTTTTTCTCTGCCCAACATTTACCGACAATTTCATTCACAAAAGAAATGGCAGGTTTCCCAAACAAAGAAAAATACTTCACACCTTGTCTTACATCCATCTTTGAGATTCATGTTGGAGCACAGATTTGTACTTGTGGCTTGGCAAGGCCGATTTCTTGGCAATTCAGAATTTGATCACAACCAACACAGTTATTTTGTGCAGCGAAATATGTTCCCGGTTTCTTGAGCACTGTCTGGAGAATAGCGCAGCCACTGAAACTACCAAAGGTAGCCATTCCTTCTGTGAAGGATTTATGACCTATCATCTTTCAAGAGCAGGCATCCATCTTGCAAAAGGAAACGTGCAGATTAAAGCTAGACATGTCTATCTTGTTTCCTGGATAAGGAGAGAACGCCAGTTCCAGGCACATAAGAGCATTTTCCAACTGAAAATGGTACTCAAACTCTGCAAATGCCTTCCAAACACAAACTGTGGCTATTCTATAAAGTTATGTGTTTGATTTATGGGGTGTTCTCAACAATATTTTCTGCAGAACACTTCGCGCTGTTCTCTTTAGTCAAAATTCCAATAACAAAGGGTAAATCTTCAAGAGAACTAAACTTGCTTTCCAATGATAGGAAATTTCCTGTCCCATAAAAGAATTTTGTCCCATTTTCCTTTTGTCTTTACCTACTCTGAGATGATCACTGAAATCAAGGCTAGTTCTTAAGAAAGCACACAATCCAGGTACAAACACACATACCCCCATCATATGAATGTAAAAAGGTATATTCTAAGGTAGTGTCTCTTTGTCAATTTAACCCACTGGTGACAAAATATAGTTAATAATAAATGCATGTTAATAGGTCAAAGGGCACTGGAACTCTGTGGACAGTAAAGGTAAAAAGACGATGTTAATTCTTGCCGAATATCAAGTTTCATGCTTGATTATTAGCAGAGCTGCAGAATATATTAACATGAATATATCTCTGCATTGATCCATCGTATTGTTCGCTTTTGGGTCTCCAATTCCAGAGGAACCTGATGAATCAGAATTTAAGAACAAAAATTATGAGCACCTGTTCTCCTATAACTTTCCATCTAATCTCTCATTTGTGTCCATCTGAAATCCTTAATCTCCGTCCTGCCCTGGAATGGCATTTTGAATTCAGCCACCAGCAACAACTTCAAAAACTGCAAGAAGAAAGGAGGGCAGATTGGCCAACATTTATCTTAAAGAGTTTTCTAATTTCTTGCCTGCGTAAAACCTTACTTTTCTCAATAACGAAATGAAATTCAATGGTGAGAAAAGTAAGGTTTTATATTTAGGTAAGAAAAGCCAAATGTTGTGGTATAGAACAGGTGGAACCTGGCTGTATAGCAGTAACTGAAAGTGGGATCTTGGAGTCCTAGTGGACAATCACTTAAATATGAGCAGCATGGAATGCAGCCATCAAAAAAGCCAACACAGTTCTAGGCTGCAATAACAGAGGGATAGAATCAAGATCATGTGAAGTGTTAGTACTACTTTATAATGCCTTGATAAGATCACACTTAGAATATTGCATCTAATATTGCATCTTAGAATATTGCATTTTGGTCGCCATGATATAAAAAAGATGTCAAGACTCTAGAAAGAGTACAGAGAACAACAACAAAGAAGACTATAGGGGATTGGAGCAAAACATATGAAGAACGATTGCAGGAATTGGGTATGTCTAGTTTAATGAAAAGAATGAATGAATTGGAAAGGCAGCTTGGTGTAGTGATTAAGGCACCAAGTTAGGAACCAGGAGACAATGAATTCCAGTTCCCACCTTAGGCAAGAAGTCAGCTGCATGATCTCGGGCTGGTCATACTCTCTCAGCCAGTGGTGGGTTTCAAATTTTTTTACTACTGGTTCTGTGGGTGTGGCTTGGTGGGAATGGCTTAGTGTGCGTGGCAGGGGAAGGATACTGTAAAATCTCCATTCCCTCCCCACTCTGGGGGAAGGATACTGTAAAGTCCCCATTCCATCCCAATCAGCTGGGACTTGGGAGGCAGAGAACAGATGGGGGTGGGACTAGTCAGAATTTTTACTACCGGTTCTCCGAAGTACTCAAAATTTCTGATACTGGTTCTCCAGAACTGGTCAGAACCTGCTGAAACCCACCTCTGCTCTCAGCCCTAGGAAGAAGGCAATGGCAAGTCACCTTCAAAATCATTGCCATGAAAACCACAGTGACCAAGACTTAACAGTGACACAAAGGCACAACGACATTAATAAATTTGATCAATAAATCATCACCACTGTTCGCGCTTAAAGAAAACTGTTTTTTTTTAAAGGCACACAATTATAACCTACCTTCTTTTAAGGGATGGTGCACAGGATAATGCTCTTTTATTGATATTGTGGTTTAGCCTAAGGCCACCTAGTGAACATCATGGCTAAACAAGAATTTAAAGCCAGACTTTTATGTTCTAATCTTAAAGAGATGTGACAGCTTTGCTAGAATATCATAGATAGCCCGAAGCCATATCATTTGGTTACAGGTAATATACAGTGAAATCAGAGGATATAACAAGAAGGAATGACGAGAGGGGGAAAAGTCACTTCTGTTTGGCGGTTTGGAAAGGCTTTGTTTCCCAGATGCTGTTTTTAATTTGGCACAGAATGAATGTCAGGGAATTAAATTTCAACGGGGAGATGCCCAGGAATACAACTGCCTCTTTTTCAACCAAACAATATCCAGGATTACAAACTTCCTCAAAAGGTCTTTCTGCTCAAGATCCAAGCCAGGCCTGATCTGTTCCACTGCTAATGCCATGAATTAAATTAAGCAACCAATATATTTAAAAGCAGGAAAGGAGGGGGGGTGCTTACGTTTGGAAACAGTCCATACCAGAGTTAGATTTTTGGTGTCTTCCCCTTTAATTTGGGGGTAGGGGTGATAACAACTCTAAAAGATTTAGCCACTGATGAATGCTCTGTAATAGACCAACCCGAGATGCAGAAGGCCTCTTGCTGCATATCCAATTTCCTACTTTCTCACTTGCTAAATGCTTAATGCTGGGTCAGAGTGGAGTTTGTCTGCAAAAGCTTATAGGCATCAACACCTGCTAATTTGAATCTCCCATTTTGATGCTCGGAGTGGCTGAAAATGCATATGGGATGCAACCGGAGAAATGGCACATAGATTCTATCATTTTTTGCAGGATGAAGAACTCCGGGAGATGAAGACCTAGAAGAAAAGGAGAGCCATCTCATCATGGGAGGCTCTCCTATTCATCCAGATGGAGACAGGAAACAGGCTTCCCATCGCCTTCCCCACCCCAATTCCCTTCTTTTTGTCCAAATAAAGACAGGAGGCTTTGTACAGTAGGACACCATATGCATCCAAATGCTCATATGAGGATATGCCAAACAGCTCTAAACCACCAGCAGTACCAATTCGGGCTTAATGGTTTCTCTTTGCCACTCTGAGACAAGAAACAGTATATAGGTGTTGCTGTTGTCAACACTCCTACTGGATTTTCACAAACCCCCCTTATCTTTCTCATGAGAAATACAAGGGTTGATTTGTAAGAAGTACCTATACTGTTAACTCGCTTGTACCCCAGTCCTTGTCGCTGAGAATAATAAGGAAAAGGAAAGAAAAAAGACAGCAAGGACTCACAATTTTAGAGGATTAATAGATTAAAAAACAATTAAGCTTTTAAACTGGGCAATGTGCAAATATATTGGTGGATGGGGTGGTTTGCCATCTCCTCCTCTTGATCTAAAGGAGTTGTTATTATTTTAAATGCTGTCCTTGTTGCATTTCCTTTCCCATTAATTCAATTCTCTTTCAAGAAGAGACTGGACTGCCGTCTGTCAGAAATGGTGTAGGGTCTCCTGTGTGGATGGGGGTTTGGGTTAGATAACCTACAAGATCCCTTCCAACTCCGTTAATCTGTCTGTCTAATTCTTTTATTCCATCTCTTTCTCATTGGCAGTGAGACGAGATAGATAGATAGATAGATGGAGGGAGGGAGGGAGGGAGAGAGGGAGGGAGGGATAGATAGATAGATACTCTGCTTTTGAGTGCACACTTATTTCAGGGTTCAAAAAAATATAAGACAAGGTCTTATTTTCAGGAAAACACGGTAGGTAGGTAGGTAGGTAGGTAGGTAGAAAGATAGATAGATAGATAGATAGATAGATAGATAGATAGATAGATAGATAGATAGATAGATAGATAGATACACATACAGTAGTTACTGAGGGAAGCATAGATCAGAGTGTTTGTTGGAAGCTGCATCATTTTGTCCCAGATTTTAGATTTCTAAAAAAAGAAAAGAAATTACAGTATAGATGTGGCAACTGCTCTGAATGTTACAATATTCAGTGCTTCTATTTCATGACCTACACAGCTGGCTGTGCATATATCCAGTATATTCCATGCAAAGTTTTTCCCCCTCCTCCTACAGTTAGTTAGTAAATGCTCCATAGCTCGCCTGTCATTTTTAGTTTTTGATTTTTTTAAAAAAAAATGTTTTTAAATCATGGGGTTTATGCTAACCAGATGAAGCCTCCCTTTTAGATATGAATGGTACCTTTTCAACAACATCAACACCGGCCCTTACAGCATGGATGTCAGAATAAAAGGAAAGAGCTCATATATACATCCTTTAGTGTAATTTTTGTTTTATTTTGAAACTTTTGCTGCCGATTTAAATGGACTTCATCTCCGGCTGAAAATGCACTTGTATTTAAAATTTAGGGAGTGATTCAGTGTCCATTTGTATGCCAAAGTGGCCAGAGCAGAGATGGAGTGGTGAGAAAAATGTATCAGCAGAAATCTAGATCACCATTAAACAGCAGCAAAAAGAGTCTCTGGGCTACCAGCCTGTGGCCATCAATATTTTTGCATCCCAGATTTGGTAGCTCTAAAGTGAGAGGTACTCAACATTTCATCCCTCTGTTACATGTCACTATTCTAGGCCAGGGATTCCCAATGTCCAGGCTGTGGACCAGTCCCGGTCCGTGGCCTGTTAGGAATTTGGCCCTGCAAGCGTATGATACCCGTCGGCTTATTTCTTCTTTCCTTTATGATTTTAATGATTTTACTATTTACACATTTATTTCTTGTTGGCTTTTTTTCCTTGCAGATAACTTTTCTTTCTCTCTATTACTACAACTGTGTTCTTCACTATAATATTAATGGGTTTGCTCGTTGGAAGAATTTCTGTTCCACTTCTCAACTCCCAAAACAGTAATATGCAAGTAATCCCAGTCTACATGTTATGGTTTTAAAGTATGGTCTTCTCTTAAAAGATCGTACATTCTTCCCCAATGCCCTGCCCAGAATTGAATAACGGTAACAGAGTTGGAGGGGACCTTAGAGGTCATTAGTTCAACCCCCTTCTCACATAGGAGACCTGTACTAGGGATTCAAACCGCTGAACTGCCCTCCTTTCTGATTGACAAGCTCAGTGTCTTAGCCACTGAGTAGCAGCCATTCGTTTTCATGAGATAAACTGTGAGGGTAGACCTGGGGGGGCGGGATCACTGGGACAACAGTACAAGTCAATATTACAACATAGCAGGATTTGGGGACAGATTCAAAGGGTTTTGCCAGGAGAATTGCCAAAAGGGTCCCAGATGCAATAACTACAGTGAAATCAATGACTGCTCCCTCAACATCATTATCTGCCAGCTTTGTTCCTACAACCCCTTGGAAAACAAACCACATTGTCTTTCATTGGCATTGAACGTAGGACTTTCAGCTGAGAAATAAATACAGCAGTGAAGAGCTATGAACATTCTACCTAGAAAAAAATAAATATTTACGTGCAGAAGCATTTACACACACATAAATGAATACACATGTAAATAAATAAATTATATGAGAACCAGTTTGGTGTAGTGGTTAAGGAGTAAAGGCTAGAAACGGGGAGATGGTGAGTTCTAGTCTTGCTTTAGGCACAAAGTCAGTTCAGAGACCTTGAACAGTCCTTCTCATACATACTGTACATACATGTACTTGAGTCAGTATTGACTTCTAGTAATTGCAGAGAGACTGGAGGAGAGAGAGAGGGGGGAGATAGGGAGAGGGGGAGGGGGAAGGGGAAAGAGGAAGGTGGAGAGAGAGAGGGAAGGAGAGGGAGGGAGGGAAGAGAGAAGATTTATTCATGGAAATACTGTTATCGATAAAGTTATTGAGTACAGATGCTTAAAATATTTGTAGTCTTAAAAATCATACAGGTATTGTTAGCTAAAATTCAGACATATTCTCAATTAAGTTTTTTTTTAAAAAAAAAAGATTCATATTTTTGATTTTCTTTAGTTCAGTATCAGTATCTGCAGTTTTGCTCTCTGGATATTTATTGCATAAACAAAACATTTTTTTTTAAAAAAGCGAAACAATACATGCTGCCATCTACAGGAGGTGGCAGTGTAACATGATATAACCTAAAGTCAAAAATAATCTAGCTGCACTGTGGCCCCCAGATTAGGAAATTGGTGAGATCTAGTTAAGCTTGACACTTGGTGACTCGGTGAACAAAGGCTCATACAGTATGTTGCAGAAACAAGTTGGCTCCATAACAGAATAACAGAGTTGGATGAGTCCAGCCATATCTCGAGGATCGGCCTTTACCTCAATTTTTATCCCAGACTGCAAAAGTGCTTTTTGTCCCTTACAATTTATGGAAGCCATTCCAAGCTGTGGTGCTTTTCTTTAGCATATGCCTACTTTCTTAATCCTGCTACTTTAACCTTGGACAATAATTTCTTTCTTTTCCATGATGTTCCCCTTTTCACCTCCATTAAAAGTATTCAGAATTGTCTACGGTGTTCCCCCACCTCCAATTATTATTATAACAACAGCGTATGTTAAAGTAAAGTGAAGGAGAATGAATGGCTGAATAGAGCTGAATTTAATTTGAACAGAGTCCTTATCAGAAGTGTTAAGACAGATAGACATCTCCCAAACAAATAGAAAAATAAACAGGGGGGAGGGGAGCCACAGTTCCAAGCTGGATGATGCCCCCAAATTCATTTCATAGCCTCTAGTGCTTTTCAACCAGGCTGACAATTTTTAGAACAGTGATTACCGTGAACTGACATTTTAGGTGGAAACCGCAAAAAAGACTTTATCACAGTTAAGAAAAGAAAACGAAAGAAGTTCAGTTTCTACAAAGAAACTGGGAAAAAAACCCAGCCTCCCAAATTCTTGACTCTGCTATATAGATAAACTAGTCTCACCTCCTTTCTGTCATGAGCTGCCCATCGCTGCTATCAGTCTTCTTAAGATGGTTAAGTGCTCTTCTAAAGGCTGGAAAGTTGCCCACTCTTGAATTACACCAGTATGAATGAACAGTTTGGGACCTAGGCAAGCCATCAACCATGCATCAAGAGCTGCTTCTTAATGCAAGTCTTAATTTAGGCAAGGACCACACCCCTAGATAATGTCAGTTCTGATAATTTTGCATAGAAAAAACACTGTAGAAGAAAGAATAAATTAAATCTACAAAGCAGAGGCGGGATAGAAGTCCTATTACGTTTCATGTTGAGCCTGTCAGATGCTAAGCCAGGCTTCTCACAAATAGTACTACGGTACATATAGCTTTATTCAACCAGTTTAGATGAATTAAGTCCAGTTTAGACAATAAAATCCAATTTCAACCAGCTTTGAAACAATCAAAATTTGTTGGAGCCTTTTAATTTACAAGGAGCACATTTTAAAGAAAACCAATCCCCCATCTAAAAAGGGAGACCTCTGAACAGATGGTCAAGGTGAAAGGCTCCTATAAAATGAGAATGCAGCCTAGGATAGGAAGGAAGGAAGGAAGGAAGGAAGGAAGGAAGGAAGGAAGGACTTTTCTTTCAAGGAATCTAAAATCTACCACCTGAACCTTTCTGCTTATTCACTTATCTACACAGCATGATTAATTTTCTATGCAGATATATTCCAGCAGATATTTCTGCTTGACATTATACCTGAAGTTTTTGCTGCGGGAAGTCTGGAGCTATTGAAAACAGCAGCATCTGCCTTGGTTAGGGACAACATCTGGCTAGTTGTGTAATTATTTCCAGACCAGTCAGAGCCTAGAAATCCAGCAGATGACAGTCAGGGTGTCTGAGGATTGGCATGAGAAGAGGCTTGAAATTCTTTCCACTTATTTCTCCTATGGTTTTTGTGGCAAATGTCAGAAGCCTCGAGAAACATCACGGAGTCAAATAGTGCTGTTTTAATCATTTTGTAAAACATTCAAGAACTCTAATTCATTGGCAGGTAAAAACATTTCAAATCAATAGTAAATACGATCCTGACTCAAGATATTGAGAATCATTTTTATCAAAGCAGCCCTATGCAGGGATACGATAGGATGGCACTAACTCAACCTTCCCCATTTGGTGCCTCCAGATGGGATGAACTAAAAGTTCTCAGATTTTGCCAGGCAGCCATGCCAATAGCTGTGCACTTGTGTGTAAGGCTGCACTAACCCAAACTAAAATGTATTGACTTACTTTTACACATGTATCTACATGACGTGAACCCTTATACAAAACACTTTGAAAGCAAATAAATAGCCTAACCAATTATTTTTCATTTAGAAGAAAACCGTAGGTTAGATCATGCAAAACCTAAACATATAATTTCATTTTGCAATGAAGATTCATTTAATCGCACTTCCCCCATCTCTTTTGCTACCTTGACAATGGGAGCAAAACCAACAAAATGCAAGAGCAGATTTGCCATCTGTGACTTTCTCCACTGCCAGACATCCAATCCAGAATGTCTCCTTCTTTTCTTCCTCTCTACAAGCCTAGATCTTATGAACCAAATGGGCCAAATATCCCTTTAATAATCCTCGGTAATCCAAATCTCTTGGAACATGGCCACTGATTTTTCTCCTCTTGGTGCATGAAAATGTTGTGTACTCCATATTCTTCCCTGCCTGTGTTGAACAGTAATGGGCTCCTATACTTGGTAAGCCTAAGAAACTACACTATATTTCACCGACTGCATTACAATTACAATTATTGCTTTCAAATGAGACTTGTAGTATGCGGAAAACAGAACTTGATCTTAAAATGGGGAACAGCTGCAGAAGCCGTAGGACTTCATTGGATGCTTACCTTTCTTTAGATCGGTGGCTATAAATACCTGAGATGTTGCAATGTTTTCTAAACCTGTTATACTAAAATGATGCAAATTCAGTAAGAAATTTGCAAAAAAAACAACCAGTCCTTGCTGGAGCTGTCATGGCACCATTAAATGACTTCTTCCCTGGCTAATGCAAACAGATGTTGAAAAATGGCAAAGGCTTTAGAGGTAATAATTGGCAACAATCGGTCACTCGATCCCATCGTTTTTCTGCTTGTTAACAATGAAGGGCTGGTAGTTAAGAAGGTTGCTGACCTTCATGTAATATCTAATATACGTTTCATGCTATATGCTCATCTAGTTTATATATGAGTAGGTTAAACGCAGAGGAAGCTGCCTTCTACAGAGGGAAGCCATGGTGGGTCTATCTATCTAACTCAGTCCTGTCCGCTCTGATTGATAGTAGCTCTCCCAGCTCTATTTGAAAGCAGGAAAGGCCGAACGTGCAACCTTTTGCACTCAAAGCATGTACTCCAGCTCTGAGCCAGCACCCATTTTGAAACTCTGTATTGACAATCAATATTTTTACAAGGACCTAGGCTGAATGTCAGCAGGTTGTCTTAGTCTATTGCAAAAAGCAGGGGGGGGGGGGGAGGAGAGAAAGAAAGAGAAAACTGAGAACAAAAAATTTCACATAAGAATAGCATCTTTCATTGATGTTTCAGGTAAGAGGGATTCATTTTTATACTCCGTTCAAAATATAGCCATGCAGGAAGGGTGGGTTGCAACCAATTAAATCTGAGGGAACTGAAATGAATGAAACAACTTGGATTGTAATTCTTGCCAATGGCATATATGGATTAAAGATAAAGGTTCCCCTCGCACATATGCGCTAGTCGTTCCTGATTCTAGGAGACGGTGCTCATCTCTGTTTCAAAGCCGAAGAGCCAGCGCTGTCCGAAGACCTCTCCGTGGTCATGTGGCTGGCATGACCAAATGCCAAAGGCGCATGGAACGCTATTACCTTCCCACCAAAGGTGGTCCCTATTTTTCTACTTGCATTTTTTACCTGCTTTCGAACTGCTAGGTTGGCAGAAGCTGGGACAAGTAACGGGAGCTCATCCCGTTGCACGGCACTAGGGA
Organism: Masticophis lateralis; assembly: GCA_030761175.1. Taxonomy (NCBI): domain Eukaryota; kingdom Metazoa; phylum Chordata; class Lepidosauria; order Squamata; family Colubridae; genus Masticophis; species Masticophis lateralis. Next base: position 130,827,575 of record JAUDYJ010000003.1, read on the forward strand.
TTCAAACCGCTGAACTGCCTACCTTTCGGTCAACAAGCTCAGCATCTTAGCCGCTGAGCCACTGTGTAGCCCTTATGTATGTATATCCTTATATATATGTATATCCTTATATATGGATTAGAGCTGGGCTAATCTTTTGGAATCAGTTCCTAAAAGGTGTAAAGGAGTAAACAACAAACACAGTATGGCCCCTGTTTGGATCATAGGCAATATTTTTTTCAAATTTGGAAATTTTTAAGATGTGTGGACTTCAACTCCCAGACTACGACGAAATTGAAAAACGTGACTTATGACCATTTTTCACACTTACAACCTTTGCAGCATCCCCACGACCGGGTGATCAAAATTCAGTTGCTTGGCAACCAGTTCATATTTATGACCATTGCTGTGTCCCAAGGTCACGTGATCCTCTTTTGCGACCTTCTGACAAGCAAAATCAATGAGGAAGCCCAATTCCTCTAGCAATGGGGTTACTACCTTATCAACTGCAAGGATTCACTTAACTACTGTGGCAAGAAAGTTCTTAAACTGGAACAAAACCACTTTAACAATTGTCTCACTGAGCAACAGAAATGTGGGGCTTAATTGTGGTCGTAAGTTGAGGAATACAAAGATAAAAACACATGAAAATCTTCAAATGATTAACAGCAAGAAGCGGGTACCGCTCCTTTTCTGAAAGCTGCGGCTATTGGTAGGAATTTTATCAGCTACAAAATAAAAATGGTCAGTGTCTTTTTAAGAGGGTTCAATTTTGGTCTCCCTTTTCCTTTAGTCCCACATTTGCTCCCTTAAGCCCTAGGTAAGCTTAGACGGAGAGCCCTTTTTAAATACCAAATGTTGCCAGCAGCCTAAAGTCCGTATAGAAATGTCATTCATGGTACTAGCTCTCTGATCTTACCTTTCTTCTTCAAATAATAATATTGCAAGGTAAATTACAGAACAGGCAAGAAAAAAAATTGATATTCTGACCCTGAGAGAGCTTTTCTTTTCAAATATACTTGATATGCTGGCATTGCTTTTCCTACTTTAACATCCTTCTGCAGAGTCGCCCAGGATCCCAAGGTAAGTGACTGATGGACATATTACGGGGCCAGCTCTATTATTAGGCAAGGGAAATGAAAGACTTGGTTGGTGATTCTACTACCAGGAAAGGCAGCAATTTTTTTAAAATTGCAATTTGCAGGGAGATGAATGTGGTACTACTCTCCCCAAGGGCTGATGTCACTTCAGCTACTATAGACCCTAGGCCCTAGTAGTGATAGTGGTGGTAGGGGGTGGCCTACCTTACATTGCTGAGAGAACATATATTCATAGCTCACACAAAGAGAGAAAGCATATAATCCGAACAGCCCTGCATTACTCATGCCAGTGAGGGATGGTAGCTATTCATCCCCGTTACTTATTTATTTGTTCATTAAATGTATATGTTGTCGTCTCACTGTTTTACCGGTAATTGGGAGGCTTATACTAGTATGAAAGCACAGATATAAAACCAGTAAAACTTTAAAGTTAAGCTTAATTACAATTAAAGCCCTCTTTTGAAGGACATAGGCAGCTCAAAAGTGTAAAAATTAAAGTAAAATAAATTAAAATAAAAGTAAAATAAAATGTTTAAAACCAAGAGCACAGACACGAGTGAACATTTGTCTCTTACACCAAAATTGATAAAAGGCTAATTTTGAATATGTAAAATTTGATATCTCTCCCCCCCCCCGTCCATTATTTTTTTAGAAAGGAACATTGTCATTCTCAATCTCCTACCTGCATTTGGAATTTTTTTTAAAGTTCTGCAAGAAATTCAATAAGCTGTATGTGTTGTTTAGCTCTGAGTTCCCTCATGCAGAATCATGCAGACAGAGAATGCCTGAGTCTGGTTTTAAATGGAACAGACTCCCTGCGAGGGTCTCCAGTTAGATATGAGTCATGCTCCCCTCCCATGTAGTTAAGGACAAACAGGGCCAGAAGAGAATCCACATCTTTCCATATGTGCAGCAATCGCCTATACAGCTATTTCTGACTAACAGTAGGTGACCCCACATGCTACTCTCTCTAAATAATAATGTGTAATGGAGAAAAACATTTGTAAATGGAAATAGGTTAGAACATGGGGTCACTGATGTTATTTTCAGATCTAACTTGAACACCAATGCCAATTTTGGAAAGAAAGCTTACTGGGCAGCCGGTCTTGCATCTAGATCAGATTTCCACATTTATATGGACGATTGGCATATAAATTATGAACAGGCAAGGAAAAGAAAATTACAAGTGGGAGATGCTGCATTAATGGATAACACAGGTGTATCAAAAGCATTGCATCAATATTATGCCAACTTATTATAAAGGAAGTGACATGCCTCTGGAGGAAATAGGTAAATATCTAAAAAATAATTTTAAAAAAGCTTACTTCGGATTACAGAGAAGCAGAGACAGATTCCCATAACAATAAGGAAAGGTTCTGAAGTGATAACAAAAGTATTAAACCAGGAAAAATGGCTGGACAAGACAGACTATCAGATTCTTATCATAAATGTCTTGAGGATGAAATTTTACAGCGTTTATAAAACATAGTGAATTCTATCTCACAGGGAGGAAAACTACCAGAGAGTTGGAAAGAAGTCAATACCCTAAAAAGGGGGGGAGAAGACTGGACTTTGACAAGTAATTTTAGGTTGATTATCATTACTTAATAATGACTGCAAGTTATTTACAATGATTCTAGTTGATAGAACAAAAATAATTTTGCAAAAATGTGTTCATGTGGATCATCGTTTAATGTATGAAACAGTTTTCGCGGCCAAGTCAGTTTATAGGACATTCGATCAAACTGATTCAAAACAGGTGCCTTGGAAATTATTTGCCGAAATTTGAAAGTGATTTGCAGATCTTACGATGTTTTGGTCTTACAAAATAGTAGGATGGACTCTCTGGTACTGTTGTGAGTAGCCAACGAATTAATTTTGTCATCTTAACAAATCGGATCTATCCTGTGCTTTGTGGAACACCGTGCTGCCTTTGGTGTCTCTTGTATTTTCTTTACAGAAGGTTCATTGGAGGAAGAGAAAAAACAGATTTAGACATATTCACCAATAGTGGGTTTCAATTTCGGTCGCTACCGGTTTGCTCGTGGGCACACGCACACTCATACACGTGCACAACACTTCTGCGCATGCACAGAGACATCTGGGCGGGTGGGTGGAGCCTTCCGCCACTGCCACTACCGGTTTGCCCAATCCAGGGTGAATCAATAGCAACCCACCACTGATATTCACTGCTTGAGTTGAACTGTGATAGCATAACCTACTCCATAAACTATACAAATTATTTCTTTACATCAGGGGTGTCAAACTGGGGGCCCGTGGGCTGAATGTGTCACATGCAGGCCACAACCACCCCAGCTCCACAAAGGGAAAAAACGTTGTGATACGTAACGTGACGGCAGTGAGTTTGACACCCATGTTTTACATCACAGTGCTTTATATCCATCGTAGTAATCCGATGAATATGCTTTTCAGATTCCTTTTTTTAAAAAACTGTTGCTTAAGCAACACAAAATAAGTTATTCCCAGAAGAGGCTAACCTTCTCAATAACCTTTCTCAACAAGACTGTCAACCTTTATCTTTAGTACAGGCTTAGTCTAAATAATGTTCAGGGGGAGGAGTTGGAGTAAGATCTTTTCTGCATTAATTCTTTATAGATGCTTAGTTGTACAATTTAGAGATTGTGCTGGTAGCAGGATTTTGCCCCCACTCCCTGCCCCGCTCCTCATTTCTGTTATCATTTGCTTCAAAAGAAGTGAAGGGAAACCATTTAAAAAATGATGGTGGAATAATCCTTGAATCTGGTTAAATGTTCTCTAAAGCACTTTTTAAAACTTTTTTTTCCCCCTCTCAGAATTCCTTCCCACTTTTAGAAAGTATGGAGGAACCCCAAAAGAGCTTTTTCTTGCATGGAATATATTTACTGATATTTATTGTATTAAACAAAATAAAATGGACACATCTGCTGCTGCTACCACTTCTCATGATTATTTGATGGGGTTTTAATATAGTATTATTTTTCAACATAGTCTGGCAAATAATTGTGGTTTTGTGGATCTCTGAGAGGGCCTTGTGGGGTCCTGCAGAGGTGCTGGGACCACACTTTGAGAAACACTATTCTAATGGATCTATCATTTCTCCTGTCTTGAGCCCAGCATGTGGAAGGATGGATGGATGGATGGATGGATGGAAGGACGGACTATCTGCAGGCATTTTCATGGTTCTCTATCATAGCCTGTTTACTGAAACTTTCATTTAGTTTTTGAATTGATTTGAATCTAATTTTGCTGCCTTTGACTCTCATATTCAAATATACCTTATCTTGAATCCGAATTGGAACTTGGCTGATTCACACACCCCTTTAATGCAAATGCTACTTCTCCACAGCAACGATTGCTTATATTCTAATTTTTGAAAGAAATAAAACTCCAGTTCTACAGACTAACAGATCAAAATAATTGCTCTTTTTTTTTTTTTTTTTTTTTTTTTGCCTCTAGAGAGATGAATACATAGCTGAGCGGGAGTCGTGACAGCAATTTGCTAAATTTCTAACCTAACATAACACCACCTGTTTAAAGCCATTGCATCTACTTTATCAAGCACTGAGTTAACTTATATAAGTTCTAACTTTGCGGAATACTTTTTGTGCTATCAAAGCAGTGGCTTCAACTCTCCTTTCCTCATCTTATTCAACACTTAAGTAGTTGATACATCATAGAAATATTTTAGAGAATTTTTCTTATTTTTGTTAGATAGGGTACTTTAGACTCCACCTACCTTGATAGTCTGTCTATGATGCTCCGGTATGCTTCATGTTTTGTGCTAAACTTTGGTTTTTAACCATGATGTATTAAATAAACCCATAATTGTCTGATCCACACATTGCAATACGATACTAGCTTTGCTCGATAAAACACAAGGTTGGCTTTGGAAAATACGTTAAATCAAAACCAAGCTACTTTATGGTTTAGCATAATGAATTACTCTATCAGGAAGTGTTTACTAATGAATAAGCTAGCCTGAATTCAGTGGGATATACGTGGAGGCTAGTGTATATAAGACTTATGTCTTATATATATTCTTATATAGTGTATATAAGACAAACACATAAAAAGGACACAAGAAAAACTCAGTCTACAGTTGCTTTCCTTGCAAAACCTTCAAGAGTCTTTAAAGTGAAGCCTGTTTCTTGGATCAAACAGGACAAGGACTGATTGTAGAGTCACAATACAAATTAATTGGCCCAAATTCAGAAGGATGACAGAGGTGTTAGCAGTGGCTTCCCTTCCTCCCTATTAGCTAACATCATCCCTATTTGCTCCTTCCTGAAACAGAGGGTGGTGGAAGGCATAGAACTTCTGTAAAATGTGCATATGTGTATTTATCTGCCTAGAGGTATATTTACAATAGAGACTACAAATTACAGATAGTCTTCAATTTACAACAGGTCATTTAGTTCAAAGTTAGATCAGCACTGAAAAAAGTGGCTTGTGATCGGTTTTCACACTTAATGACAGTTGCAGCAACACCATAGTCACATGATCAGAATTCAGGCACTTGGCAACTAACTCATATTTATAACAGTTGCAGCATCCCTGGGCAATTTGAATCCCTTTTGCGACCTTCTTACAAGCCAAGTCAATGGGGAAACTTAACAACTGCAGTGATTCACTTAACAATTATGGCAGGAAAGGTCATAAAAGTCACTTAACAAATGTTTCACTTAGCAATAGAAATGCTGAGCTCAATTGCGGTCGTCCGTCGAAGACTATCTGCAAACATCAATAGAGTCCAGCTCGCCGTTACAAGGGAAGAATATTATCAAATAATCCATTTGCTTAAAAATACTTGCCTGATGTTAACTGTGGGTGGATCACTTCTAGGACTCTGCCCAGCTATGATAAAAGTAAAAGTTCCCCCGCACATATGTGCTAGTCTTTCCCGACTCTAGGGGCCAGTGCTCATCTCCGTTTCAAAGCCAAAGAGCCAGCGCTGTCTGAAGATGTCCCCATGGTCATGCGGCCAGCACAACTAAATGCCAAAGGAGCATGGAACACTGTTACCTTCCCACCAAAGGTAGTCCCTATTTTTCTACTTGCATTTTTTATGTGCTTTCAAACTGCTAGGTTGGCAGAAGCTGGGACAAGTACGCAGCGCTAGATATTTGAACTGATGAACTGCCAACCTTTCGATCAACAAGCTAGGCATCTTAGCCACTGAGCCACTGCATCCCTAAGATAGCGTCACCAGCTATCTTGGTACCTACCAATTTTGAGCATAAATAGATGGGACTCAAGAAGATTCCCTTTTCCTTTGCATCCCACGATCACTACAAGCTGCCTCCATTTTCCTAAGGCTTCGAACAAAAGGAGGCTGGATGAAACAGTATCCATAAAAATTTCGCGGATTTTGTCAGAGGGACAAAGCAACCCCATGGCATAACAGCTCAAGCAACACCCTTTGCTTTTTCCTTTATTTGAAGATTTTTCAAGCATAGGCATGACATTGTAACACACATTGAAAAGAGGGCGAGATTTTGCTTTCATCAGTCCGACTCTCCTTTGCCTCACCATGGACGGATAACTAAGTGTTGGAAATGCCAAAGTAAGATGGCATTTATCCAATCATTCTCATATTTTCTTTTCTGCATCAAAGCTTTCTGCATTCTACATTCTACTACATTCCTTTTATTTCTAAAGGATACATACATTCTGTTTTCTTAAAAGAAACTGATGTTTGTTTTTTAATTGGAATTGCATATCCATGTCTGGGATTAATAGCAATGTACCATTCACAATTTGAATGGTACATTGAACTATTTGAACTATTGCACAATTGGCGATAGCTGCTCTAATGATGATAAGGTCTTCTGACCAGATCTTGACACCAGAAAAGGAGAATAGAGTTTTAGAAACTGAAGTTTTAGAAAAGGAAATAAACATGGATATAAATAGGGGGAAATCTGCCTACATGCTCAATGATGCAAGATCGGCTCAAGACATTTTCATTTCTACAGTGAAGGGGAAGACATCCACCATCCAGGTGGCCCTTCCTAATTATTATTATTATGAATGTTCATTGTTCAATGTTTTATCAGCTTTTAATGTCTGTAAACTACCCAGAATTACCCCTGAGGTGAGATGGGTGGCAAAGAAGTCAAACAAACAAGCAAACAAACAAATCTTCTCACGCGGAAAAAGCTGACTGGTGTGGCTGGTACACCTTGTTTTTTTAAAAAATACTTTGCACCCAAGGACAACTGCGTAGTTAGTTTTAAGTACAGGTTATTGTGAACATATTGTCCTGTCCTCCATGATTTATTTGCTGTTCCCAACTGCTTAGCATCTTCAGCCTGAGATGGCCATCCTCAATGCCTAGTAACAAAGTCAGTTCCTGGTGCCCCAACAGAGATGTGATTCTCCTTGCTGGGTAGGTTGCCCACCTCAGCTAACTTCTTAGCTCAGCCACGTACATGTAATTATAAAATATATGGCTGCCTTTCAAGACCACTCAAGACCACGCAAGGAGCCTTGATGGTGCAGTGGACTAAAGTGCTGTTAAGTAGCCCATAAACTGCCAGCTGCCTGCAATTACTGCAAGTTCGAATCTCACCAGGCTCAAGGTTGACTCAGACTTCCATCCTTCTGAGGTAGGTAAACTGAGGACCCGGATTGTGGGGGCAATAAGCTGACTTTGTATAAAAAAAGAACATCGCTTGGGGGGGCCGAAAGCCCTACTAAGCAGGTATATACAAAAGTATGAAGGCTATTGCTTAACACATTGCAAGCCACCCTGAGTCTCCAGAGAAGGGCAGCATATAAATCGAACCAATAAATAAATAAATAAATAAATAAAGATAATTATATCATACTGTTATTGCAATTATATCAAATTTAGTTTGTTGGGTATTTATTATTGTTATTCTAGATAAGTTTTCACCTGCTCTAACCCATATTATATATCATACGTTATGCTGTAAACCAGGGGTGTCAAACTCACATCGTCACAGCATCATCATGTGACGTGTTGTGATTTTTCCCCCTTCGCTAAACTGGGCATGTACGTGGCCAGCACATGACACATTTGGCCCATGGGCTGTGAGTTTGACACCCCTGCCATAAACTGATTGTTTAGAAAATTAAAATGGCCTGGGAGCCATAAATAAATAGATACAGAACCCTTTCATAATTTTTAAGGCATCCTTGTTTTCTGATTATACTTTTCTTGCAAAAACAAATACAAAAAAGCCTGTGCACCAGAAACACCACAGAACTTGGCTGGCTGTTGACTAACGTTAATTGGAAGACACTGTTTAATACATACCAGTGGTGAAATCCAATTTTTTTTACTACCGGTTCTGTGGGCGTGGCTTGGTGGGCATGGCAGGGGAAGGATACTGCAAAATCCCCATTCCTCCCCACTTGTGGGGGAAGGATATTGCAAACTCTCCATTCCCACCCCACCCCAGGCAGAGGTGTATTTGCTGGTTCTCTGAACTACTCAAAATTTTCACGATTGGTTCTCCGAACTGCTCAAAATTTCCGCTACCAGTTCTCCAGAACCTGTCAGAACCTGCTGAATTTCACCTGATACATACTTATTGCAACAAATACTGGTGAATTAGAGACCAATCAGTTTTCAACAGTCAGTGAGATACAGTGATCATAAGATACAGTATAATTATTTATGGGAGCTGGAAAGAGGTTTGACTATGTTGCCTAAATCGTTCAGATATTTTACTTGGAACCTCCATCTTCCAAAGATTATTTCTGCACCTCCTGCAGGGATAAATCTTTCCTTCCTGCTATACATTTTAGAGTTGCCAGTTCCTACATTCAGCTGTCGGTCACTGCACTTGAGTAATTATGCCTTGTTTCCCGCATGTGTGAACCAGCTCACAAATCCACCTCAATTCAAAATATTTAAGTGACTATAATTAATAAAAAAACATCTAAAGCATCTATTTATCTCTTACGTGGCCCTCTTCTGATGACAACCTTCTGATACATCCCAGATGGATATAATTTTTTTCTGACTATGATACTGTTTCATGAATTGCATATCCGACATCTATCAATAATTTTAACCATCTTCAGTTTGGGCTGTTCCGTAAGCCTAGATTGTGAAATCCTGCTTCCCCATCTTTTTGCACTTCAGTGATGTTATATACTGCCTTGTGATATGCTTTGTTTATATAGCCTATATTTTCAACTGATTTCCCCAAAAAAGGCAATTCCCTAGAATACTATACACTTAGGGATTGATCACGTTTTCTACAGCACTGCGTATTATATACGCATAGGTTATCTGCTGGGTCATTCTGCATAAAAATGATTCTGGAAGTGGATGATTTCAACTGTTCAAAAACCCTTTCTAACTGATGGCCATTTGGCAAAGCTTAGCCTGTCAGCCATTGCATCCAGGGCAGCGGTGAAATGCACTTACCTTCGCTATCAGTTTGGGAATGTGAGCGTGTGCGCCTCTTCTGCGCATGCGCAGAGGGTAAAAAAATGAGACATAATGACATCCCAGCAGGTGGGCGGAGTCTCCCACCACCAGCGCTACTGGTTTGCGCGAGCCGGATAGATCCGACTGGATTTCACCGCTGATCCAGGGTTACGATATCCAGCAGACATTATGTTTAGAAAGTCTAAAATCTTCACATTAGAGACATGACCAGCAACATGCAAGAGCTCCTTTCCTCTTCTTTCAAACACTTCTCCCTCGTGAAAACATCTGCTTTTTTTAATCAGGATTCATCAGAGAAGCATAATACATCAAGAGCATGTGGTGAAGCCCATTTTTCTGAGTCAGCATGAAGAGCCCATATTTAACCTGTGTCGCAAAGCAGCATACAAAACTTCTAGAGATAAATCAAAGATTTCTCAGAATAAAATTTTAAAAAATCAATGGGGATCGAGCACGGCTTTCCTTCCTCTAATATAAATAAAGGGATTAAAATAATAATAATAATAATAATAATAATAATAATAATAATAATAATAATAATAATAAGAAGAAGAAGAAGAAGAAGAACTTGACCCCCCACTCTTATTCTTTAGAATAAGCATGGCCACCTGAGAGCTGAGGATGCAAGGCAGCATTGAAATCAAATTTATCAGGAGCCTCAGCATGTAATCAATACACAGTAAAAATATGCCCTCACAGATACATGCATTTTTAAAAATAGACACGGGGTGGAAATTAGACTATATTTCATATAATTATGTTCCCTTATCATCTATATTTTAACTGACATCATTATCAGTTTGCTTGGGGCAGGAATATTAGCAAGAGAGCTTGTTGTTTTGCATGCTGCCCATAGGAATTGCATCATCTTGGTTTAGCTTGTGATCTGTAGTTTGTTCTAGAGATCAAGGCTCTAGATCTGATGTTCTCAACCCCCGAAGCAATCTTTAACAATACACAAATTTTGCCCCTATGAAATATATATGTTTTACTGACACAAATGTTTACTGACAAAAGCGCCTCTCTAATTCTATGCGATCTCAGTTTATAAGAATGTGTATTTTGGTGTCAGATAAAGAAATACACGACTTTACGGTGTTTTATTACGTTTTGTGTATTGTTGCTACTTAGGAGGAAGATAACTGCCATAGTAACAACAATAGTTTTGCTTAATGAAAGAGGTTCGCTTCAGCAGAAAAAGAACGGACCCAACACTCAATCCAGCCAATGTAAATAAGAAAAGACTTATTTAATGGAAATTGCTAAGAAATCGCTTCTGCTCCTCTTCATTTTCCAAAGTTTTATAATTTATACATGAAAGCAGGTAGCTGTAATAAATATCACGGTGACATCAGAGCGGGGTTAAGAGGCAGAAAAGCACGATTCCTTTCAGCAAAAAAGCGAAGAAGGCATTTTTTTAAAAAAAATATTTTGAAATATGGTAATATACAGTATCATTTAACGGCACCTCCTTGACCATTAAATCTAGAGTTTAGAATGGATAAATGGCATAACTGAGAAAACATTTGGTCCCTGCACAGATGAACTCCCACCCAAGGATTAAATTATGGTGATCAGAAATCAGTGCTCCTAATGAAAACAGATAGCAGAGGAGGCTTTGCTTCATTTGTGGTTCATTTGTGTGCCTTTTCTATTTTGATTCCTTGCTTGTTAGCCATGAAAACTGAGTTGGGGAAGCATTAACAGGCTAATCACCCCAAGGGCCCAAAATCTACAATGGAACAAAACACAGATAACCAAGGTTTTTCCCCTCTTTCTAAACAGGAAGAGTTAAAATATATGTTACTCCTATATTCTCCAGCTGCAGTCTCAACCAGTCCATTTAGGATTTTCAATATTAAAACACACACACATACAAAACACCACACACAACCCAAAGACAATGGTGCTGAAAGTTTAGTTCGGTCTCTTAACACAGTTTAGTTATGTCTCTTAACATGAAGGGTTAGTTACCAAATGGTTCAGATATGGTAGCAAAGAGGCCCAGGAAACTATCTATGCTGCCACCTAGTGGGTGTCTAGAGTTTTGCAGTTTGGTTGCAGTAGCGCTAGCTAAAACATTTTTCGTTTTCTCTGCCAACACTTCTTTAATGGAAGCTTTTCAAAATCAGAGAAGAAGGAAATCTGCACTCGTTGAAAGCCACACTGCAACTTGTGTTTTAATCTTGAAGGTTGAAGAACATTCAGCTGATTGGATAAGGGTATTTTATGGTTGGGGTTGTTTCACAAGTTATGTGAAAAGAAAATAAATACTTCTAATTTGTGTGCGTATTAAGACAATACAGTAACTCTGTGTGTGTATGCTTGTGCGTGTGTGTGAAAGACAAGCAGCATTTCCTCTTTCTCTCTCCCTTTTGTGGGCCATTATTTACTTCCATTGCTATGGACAAAACAGTAAGCGATGGCCAACACCTGAATAAAACAGCAGGTGCTCAACTGTATAATTTTAGATTTAAAGGCTGCTTGTTCCAAATAGCAACTGGGGAGATCATGCTGCTTTTCCATGTGCTTAGCAAAATTCTATGATCGTTTATTTCTTTTTAAAATATAATTAGGCTGTATTACCATTTTAGATGCCGAACGATGATACATTTATGGAACATTAGCGACTCGCACAATGCTTGCCCACCGCCATTTAACCCTCCCTCCTTCCACCCTCTTCGGTCTGAAGCCAGGCATGTTTGAAATTTGAACATTTCCATCAAGGAACCTTGTTTCGCTCGTCAGTTGAAAGGAAAGGAGCAGAAATGCATTCTTAAAAGTGGCATTCTCTTCTAGTAATAATCATATGACCATGAGTCATACTGTTTCTCGGTATTTAATGCAAATATTCACAAATGATACAATTTGATGCTTCCTCTTTCTGGGTCATATCTGGTGGGTGTCATTTCACCCACACAGAGCTTTTGACCCTTGTAGAAACAGAGATTCATCCCTTGTGAAAGTCTCATGCCCAGGACCTTTAGTCTACTTGGGCATGTCACTAGCTAGCTGTTCCATATGCCTCTTCCAAATATCATAGTATATATTATGGGGTTTTTTTTGGTGGGTGGGGGAGATCATTGGCAATGGTTGACCCATGTGTCCTGCTTGAGTTTGCACAACTGCTAGCAAGGACTGGGTCCCCCCCCTTCTCCCCCTCCACTAATGTTCATAGAGCATTGTGGGTTTTATGAATAGACTGTGGATTTAAATTTCATTAAGTTTTATATATTATTTTCCTCAGATATACAGTTTGGGAATCTTTCAGACATCTTTCGAAGAGCAAGTTTTAATTACTTTTTTTTTTTTTTTAACAACTGATTGGATCTTCAGGTGAACAAAAAAGCTGTGCTTTTTTCTCTTTTCCTGTCTTGGTAAAAGGACAGCTATAAAATTATCCACCAAAATTATGAGTCAGCATCTTTAAAATAATAATAATAATAATAATAATAATAATAATAATAATAATAATAATAATAATAATAATAATAAATCAAAGAAAAGTCATCTTTGGTATTTCAATATACATGTCAAAATCGACTATTTCCGGAATATACACTGCATTCTTTCTTTAGGTATACAGAACTGTGTAGCCATAATTTAAGATGTGTGTGTGTGTGTGGGGGGGGGGATAAAGATTTGCTAGCAATTAGCTTTGAAGGGGAAATGAGAAGTCAAAAGCAGAAATGGATTTTCTACGGTGTGGCTCAAATACGTTTGCTACAAAACCTTTTATATATTTATTTAAAGCCCAATATGGCTTTACTGTCTGTTTTATTCTCTCTCAGAACACAAATACTGGTAATGGCATAGGATTGAGCTCATGGGAAGTTATTCTACCAGAACAGAAACGTTAAAGAATTAGAATTAGACCTCTAATTCTCCAGAATTTGCTCTTTAGTGATGAATAGGATTATTTTCTGCTATACATTATAGAACATTACAACTAGCCTTATTGTGGGAAGCCTCTACAAACTATGGATGACTGGACAATACCATTTGTGTGGGTGGGTGCGGTGGGGTGAGATTTATCTGTTAGATTATACCTACACATTGCAAGTTAAAAGCACCACTCTTTCTTGAAATGTGACTTCCCATCTATAGTTCTTTCCCTTCTCTAAGCCAATCCCTTGAGGAAAAGAAACGCTGTAGTTAAATTAGCAGCAAAATGTATGATTAAGTCACAGATAAAAATTTCATTTTAGGCATATTAGAACACAAGGCAGGAATCCTAGTCTCACCGGGTGCAATCATCACTGGATGACTCAACGTTGCCTTTCCACTCTTTCTTTTTCAGTCTTATTTCTGTTTTTCCCTTCCTTAGGCTATGAACATATACTTATGGGTATTCACAATACAAAACACAGAATGAAGTTGTTTAATAAAGGAATCCTTTAAAAAGAAATGTGTATAAATATAGTAGGTATACTCCTATGCCCAGCCATGTAATTTCTTCTAACTGGTTTCCTAATAACCCAGTTCCTGATGCTCAAACCGAGCTCAACTTACATTCCGAGATGTATTTTTTTCCTGATTTTTCCTTTTACTGTAAAAAAATTGCAATAGTTCCTTAATTTCTTAGTAGGCTCCACATCTCATGAATCCTAACCCTCATGACCAATCCAGGCATTGCTGGTTGCCACTTCCAGGGATCTCCAATCAGTATTGGAGATCCCTGGAAGCCCAAGATTTGAGGAGAGGACATACATTATACTTACAATCTGTTTCCAATTGCAAGGAAAATTGGGGATGCTATGGTAGATAGGTTTGGACATAACAGTTGGATCAATGGGATTATAATACAGTAAAATACATGTAGACCTCAATTTATGACCACACATTGCAATGGTAAATCATTGCAATTGTACATTGAGGCTCCAAATCATCAGATCCAATGTTACGATGGCCTTTAAGTGAGTCACTGCAGTTGTTAAGCAAACTCACAAGGTTGTGAGTGCAAAATCATTTTATCCAATGGGTGTTTTGGGCTGGTTTCCCCCCCCCCCCCAGAAAACAGCAAAAAAGTCACAAAAGAAAAAAATGGGACCATGCAGCACTGCAACAAGTTATAAATGCTAATGCCAAAAGCCCAAAATGCAATCATGTGACCATATGTATGTGTGAGTGGGGCAGTTCTAACTTTGAGGATGGATCATAAGTAACTTTCTCAGATCTGTCATAATTTTGAACTGTTACACAGCTGGTTGTAAATCAAGGACTACGTGTAGTTTTGTCAGCAGATAGTGACTGATTTCATCTTTAGAACAACTTTTTTGTTACTGCTACACTAAAATTCTTTTGTTTGCCCCTTGAGTGGTCTGCTCTCTAAGCCTGGGCAGGCAGCAGATATCAAATTTCAACCCATTGACTCCTAACACAAAAAGGGATATGTCACAATTCCCTGCACTCAAAACAATTTTTATCAATCCTTCATCTTTGATATTAGGGAGACTATCAGCACAAATATTAGACTGGCCAAGTGTCACACTCAAGTTATGCCTCAGTGTAAATGGAGAAAACCTGTCAAAGAAACTCACAAGTCATTTGTTAGGGCCTTGAATGGCTGTATATTGTGAATTTAGTGATTTTAACAGCTTGGAGTAGCTGGAGCCAACTTGATACTCTCCAGATGTTCAGAGTTTTCATTTCCATCAGTTCTTCCTGATATGGAAAATGTCAGAGGACTGTGGGTATTGTAGTTCAAAATATTTAGGGGACACTATGGCATCTACCTCTCATAAACAGCTTGTATATTTAGCCATGTAGCATGGCTGTAGTATTACTATCATCCTTCTTATTATCTTCTTTACCCACTCTTATTGGTATTATTATGATGATGTTGATGATAATTTGCATGTACACTGAGAGCTTCTGCGCTGGAGACAAATTCTTTCTGTGTTTAATCACATTTGGCTTGGCCAGATAAGTGTTCTGTTCTGTTCTGTTCTGTTCTGTTCTGTTCTGTTCTGTTCTACTCTACTCTACTCTACTCTACTCTACTCTACTCTACTCTACTCTACTCTACTCAGCAAAGGTTATTTTCAAAAAAATGCAGCAAATGGCCTTCATGAAATGGACGTTCAGGCTGGGAGCAAAGACAATCTAGAAGTGATTTGGAAGAGATCATCTCTACGGCTCCCTCCATCACAAAACACTAAAACTGCTGGAACTGCTATTTTGAAACGAAGAGCAAATTCACTCCACACATCTCTGCAAAAGCAGCAAAAAAAAAAAAAAAAAAAAGAGCCCAGAAAAATAAAGATCAGCTGTTATAAAAGCATTTTGCAGCAAAACTAAAAATGATCATTACTCATCCTCTGCCCCCATAACTTTTCCAGAGGGATATGGAGGAAATGTTCAAGCATGGGACACATTTTTACTAATGTATCTTAGTAAACCTTTTTTTTTTTTACTTAGCAATCTATTTTTGATGTTTTGTAAAGTGGTATCATTTCTGGAAAGGCGGGGGGGGGGGAGACGGACATTTTGTAGAACATTAACTTCAAAATAAAATCAGAAGTTGATCTTTGCTATTTCTTAGAAAAAGGTACATACTAGGACACACACACACACACACAAAATCCTCTACCCAATTCAATAATGCAGAAACTATTTGATATAGCTCAGAGGATATCTTATCTTGTCTTGGATACTGTCACCCAACATAGTGATATTTGCTGTGTAGGCAGAAAGTTAGAATCTGTATAATCTATTCTAGAGCCGACAGAACGGGTGGTTGGGAACAATGCAAAGCAATAGAAAAAGCATTTAAAACTATGAGTCCTTATGCAGCAAAATAAAAATGTTATGAAGAAGCGTAGCCTAATTAAGAACATCACCTGATGGTTCCTGCCAGTCATGGTTTCTACCAATTATTTTCAAGATTCAATCATCAGGAAAAATACAGCTGGGATGGAGTCAGATTCTCAATAGATCTTTAGAGGTTTAATGAAACAGCAGTTTGAGAGCATATTTCTTTCCTACTCTGAAAGATTTCATAAAAACAAAACATAAAATAAAGAGTTTTTAAAAAAGTATTGAAAACCATCAATTACATCCTTTGGACCAGCCATACTGCTAAATTAAATATACGTGTAGTCTTTGACTTGCGACCACAATTGGGCCCAAAATTTCTGTTGCTAAGCAAAACATTTGTTAAGTAAGTTTTGCCCCATTTTACAACCACGGTTGTTAAATGAATCACTGCAGTTGTTAAGTTAGTTACACGGTTGTTAAGTGAATCTGGCCTCCCGATTGACTTTGCTTGTTAGAAGGTTGCAAAAGGGAATCACATGACCCCGGGATACTGCCATTGTCATAAATATGAGTCACTTGCCAGGAATCTGAATTTTGATCACGCAACCACGGGAATGCTGCAATGGTCATAAGTGTGGGGAAATGGTCATAAGTCACTTTTTTCAAGTACTGTTATAACTTCAAATAGTCATTAAATGAACCGTTGTAAATTGAGGACTACCTGTGTTTATCATGCCTCTTGGACTAGTTTGTTTTCTACATTATCATTAATGTTCCAAGGAAAACTACAGAACTCCTCAGAATTAAAAAAGGGATATTGTCTTAACTGATCAACAACATCCTAGGCACATCATGGCAGCTTATGATAAAATTTTCTTCATTGCCTGAAATAGGAAGCTTGAATCTAGACTCAAGCTAAACGAAGGGAAGTATAAAATGAGAGAACACATTGCCCAATGAAAGTAAATGCACCCCAAAGGTTAAGCAACACTATTGGGAATGATAAAATAACTGAAAATTACAATGCTTTCCAAAGGACCTCATGCTATAGTGGCAAAGATATATTTTGATGTCAAAACCACAGACTCTGTACCAATGCATGCAATTATGAAATAGGTAAAATTATGTCAAAACTCTATAGCTCCTTTTACAAATCATAGGTATCTATAAAAGGTTTACACGACCTAATCATTGCAAGTTCACTGACTAGGGTTTAGACCAGGGGTGAAATGCTCCTGGTTCGGACCGGATCACCCGATCCGGTAGCGATAGTGGCAGGTGGTTCGGAGAACTGGTAGCAAAAATCCCTGCCCCCCCCCACCATGCCCAGCTGAGCTGCTTTTTTTTTTTACTTTTCAAAGCATTTTTTCTACAACCTCTTCCAACGAAAAAATGCCTTTAAAAGTTAAAAAAAAAAAGCCTCTGATGATCGCGCAGCTCAGCTGGGATCGTTAGAGGCTTTTCAAAGCATTTTTTTCTGCAACCTCTTGGCTGAAGAGATGATTTAAAAAATGCTTTGAAAAGTCTCTGATGATTCCAGCTGAGTTGCCTGATCGGTAGAGAGGCATTTTTAAAAAAGCCTCTCTGACGATCCCAGCTGAGTTGCCTGATCGGCACAGGCTTTTCAAAGTATTAGAAAAAATGCTCTGAAAAGTTAAAAAAAAAAAAAGTTGGCCATGTCCACCCAGTCACATTACCTTCCCCCCCACACACACACCAAGCCACATCCACAGAACCGGTAATAACAAATTTTACATTTCACCTCTGATCTAGACATGTAATCTCATAGATACACTATTTACACTTCTGCTAAGTCTTCTTGCAGACCACAAATCCTTGTTTGAACTTCTAGCGAACATTTACAACAACACCGAGATTTTTATGGCATCTTCCTTAACTAAATTAATGGAATGGTGCAAAGGGAATTGGGTTACAGAAATATTAGCAGCTGGACAGGGTCACTTTATAAGGCAATTTATCTCAAGGTTCATTAAAGCAGATTTTTTTTTATCCTCTTGCTAACTGCGTATTGATGCACTGGGGAAGTGACTAGCTGTTTTCATCATAAAGGGGAAAACGTGCAGATAATCTGCTCTTCCAGTATTTTGCAAATTCTCTTTCCCAGGCTCAGAGAAGATTCTTGGTTACCTTAAAAGATGATTCAGAACAAGCATTATGCCACTTGCCAATGAGACAGTCAAATAAACTGTAGGAAACAGGAGACAATTTGATATGAATACTCACAATTAAAGACAGTGTGAATACTCACAAAGAAAGATTAGCCGTATTTTATAAGCTCCAAATTGCTATCCATAGAAATATAGAACTTCACAAATCCATACACTAATTAAGATCAAATTGTCCTGAAGTTCTTAGCAATGCTGCAGATGTGATTTTAAAGTACTGACAGCTAACTGAGTAGAAGGTCTAATAATAAAGAGATTTGTATTATTTTAGCACAATCTATTAAGAAAGTCATCCTTGATCTTGTTTAGATAGATAGATGATAGATAGATAGATAGATAGATAGATAGATAGATAGATAGATAGATAGATAGATAGATGAAAATTAGTCTCCTATCAGTTTATTATTTTTTATAAATATTGGACATCAACTCCCATCAATTACTACCAAATCATCAAATTGTAATAATGCAATCTTACAAAATGACAGAAGCACAAATAAACATAGGCTGATACTGAAAGAATCAGTAAAAAATTTACCCTAGAACTACAGTGGAAGAAACAGAAAGGAAACTTAATCATACTGGTGGGTGTCTGAAAAGTCTATTAATATGTGAATTTGGGGGTCAATACATTTTGGATTTTGTGACCACTATTCCAAATGCTTTGAGATATTACTCTTTTCTTGTATCCTCTGCTGCCCTGTTACTACATAGCTGAATTCTTCAGTCTGTTCTGTTATTCCACACAAATATCTAATACAATTTATGGCAAGAGAAATTATTCCAGACATTATACAAATATTGTCACATTAAGTGTAAATGACACTCGAGAATATCTTGAGACAAAATGACACAGGTTGCTTTTTTAATTTTTTTTTTTTTAGAAATCAGCATCATCAATAGTTTCTTGATACAATCAAGAACCGGGGGTGGGGGGGGGGGGGGGAGAAGAAGAACCAGCAACTACATGGAAGACAATTCTAAGTACATTTCTAACACAACAGAAGATTTATATACTGGAAAAACTGTATTTAGCATCAGATTATCAAACTAAGAAGGGTTAACATTACCACATTTAGCCCCAAGGTTGATAGAGAAAAGGCACAACATGATCTCAATACGATAGAATGAAACAAAATGACCACACAAAATATATTCAATGGGACCAAACTCAGACTGCTAGTAACAACTGACAACCTGCTAACCCGGTAATGTATCATTAAAAACCAATCTAGAACTTAAAAACCTAATATAATCTATGAAGACTTTGCTTTACAAAATTAATAACAATTAAAACTCAGATCATTGCTTTTTTCTGACATGTCACTTAGAAGCCTTCAAGGTTAGAAATAAACAACACAATATCTTAACTATCAAATATTCACCTAAAGTGAAGAGATGAGGGACATGGATACTGTCATTATTGAAGGCGAACACTAGATGGCACTTGAGATTCTTGTTACAATTATTTAAAAGCCATAATGACATCTTGTTTCCTGACTCAGGTTGTTTTCCAAGCATTCCATTAGCAGGCTCTAGAAGATTCTTAAAATTTGCCTTGTGATCTAAGGAAACGACATGCTTATTCAGATAGCCAGAGCAGTTTCTGAATATTAACGGGTCGATTATGAACATCAGTTATAGCCTCATAATCTATATGTAGAGAGTCGTTTTCAGTTGTCCGACGCCAACAAAATTTTACAATTGTACGATATACAAATGCCAGACTCATAACTGCCATTTTTAGCTGAAATTGATAATTGTTTCCAAGAAAACTCATTTAAACTTTATTTCAAATAAGGCTTGAGATAAAACAGACGGACGTATCATATTTACACATCCAGGCTAATCTTCGATATATGGCAGCAATCTACAACATTAGAAGTGGAATTTCTAACACACTTTCTAAACAGATGATGAAGAAAACTCTATAAAATCTTGAAGTTATACTAAATTTTTCCCTGAGAATATTTTATTTATAATACATTGGCAAAGGAGGACCCTACAACACCAATTCTTCCATAGCCGATACTTGGATGTAATACACAACTATGTTTGAGGGGAAAAAAACACGCATTTTCATTTTTGTCTAAAGTACATAGATTAGGCTGCACAAATTATTTCTATATCTTTGTTTGATTTGAAATAAGTCAATCCTCAGTGACCATCTCCATTATTACATCTTCCTCAACTCAATCAATTTTCTACTGCTTCAAAAGGGGGGTCTACTTTAAACATGGTCTAACAAGGCCATTTCACACAATGCAAAAGAAGCTAATTTAGATCCATTCTTGAAAGATGTAGCTCATGTTGGGTCTTTAATAATTAGATGAAAGACATTCTGAAACATCAATTGGTCTACTTCATCCTTTATATTGAAACCCTATGCGTACATCTTAAATATGTGAACTCATTTATTTGAAAGGCCCAAGGTGATACCAATATAATCAGAAATTGGACTGTATGAATGGGTTGTTATTAAGGAAACCATATAACATAGACAGAAGTTTTAGATTAGCAATGTGTAGTATCAAATACATCTTTGCCCTTAATAACAATTCCCAATCACTGTAACATTTTGTGGTTTTGAATGTTATATTTCCACTTCTACTTCTCAAGGTTCCTTTGAACAATTCTTATCTGGGTTCATTTTTCGATAGAATTGGAAATGGATGGTTACCTTAAGAAATAAATACTATTTGGCCTTCATGATATTTCTGCCTTTACAGAATATCTTTCAGCTTTATTGAATACAGTAAAGGGAAATTGGATTTAACAAACCAAATGTTTCCTTGGGGGGGGGGGAACATTACACAATGAATTAGAAGGGCACACTTGTCCTTGGTTTTTTTTTTTCAAAGTGCAACACAACCCTTTGCACGCTTACCCTGAACCAGAGCAAGGATAAATTTAGAGCAAGAATTTAATGGAATTCCTTCTCAAGAAAATGTATAGAGAACTGCAATCAAATTTGTACGATTAGGTATCAGATGTTAGCCGTTAAAAACTGCAAGTGTGCGTTTTATGGCATTTGACATAGAGGCCGCTCTGTTTTTGTTTGTGTGCCATGTCATAAACAATGCAGGCATGGAAGGAGATAGTGGCTGTCCTTTCTCCTTCCACTCCCCCCCTCCACCTACAAAGAAAAATTATTGACCCTTGTCTGTGTCAGGAACAGTTTATTACCGAAATGGGCTTCTACACAAAATCAGAATGGAAGCATTTGGTTCCAGCTAAATATTTCCCTTTTGCAATCAACTGAAAGGACTATCAGATTTCCCTCCCCCCCCCCACCTCAAGGTAAAATACTGCCTTTGCACCAACCTATAGTATACTTCTAGTGTTTACGACACGTTCTTAAGGATAAAACAGTTGCCCCCTTTAGTCCAAGGTTGCTTTGTTGTGGACAGTAGTGGTAGTGTTATGATCCACGGAGTCCACCCTCCCTGACTGCAGGAACGGGTCCGTGCAATTTTCTTGGCAAGCTCATCGGGCTAATTTGTCATAAAGCAGACAGCCTAGTTTTCACTGAAATGCATTCCAACTGTAAAATTACAAAAGGACGGGTTCTGCCAATATTTAACAATAGATGCTGCTGTTCTTTATTATGACAAGATCTCCTTTCCATACAGAAATTCATTGCCTTATGGAATTGTTTCCCCCCCCCCCACACACACACACCCATGCTTTACTATACAAACATGCACTTTAAGCAGAATTTCCAAGACTGAAATCAAAGATTAATAGGGATGTTTAGCCTTGAAGATAGAATCATATATTGCATTGGGAGGGTCACACCCAGTACTATATTAAGAAAAAGCTCCTAAGCTCTGGCAGGATCTAATGAGTAAATAAACTGCTTCCATTTAAACCTTGTTCACAGGCATTGGGGAAGAAAGACTATAGTTCTGTGTGGGGAGGAATAATTTTTTAAAGGAATTTGCATCATAAATGGAACTACTCTTGTGTGTAATAGAACGGGTCGGATATATCCTTCTAATTGATATGTATATATTATAAAAGGCTGCTTATTTTGCCAAACAGAGCAATCCATTTTTATTCAAAATGAAGCCTTACCAAGGCACTCACCCAATTCAGCATGTGTAGCGTTCAAATCTAACTACAGATATGCTGAACGAAGCATCCAAATAAACAACATTTTGAAGGAGACATGAACCATAAACCTTGTTCTTCTTTCAAAATTATTTTTCAATTTTACAGCAGCGCATGTATTTTTTAGGGGTAAATCGGGATGTTTATTCTTTAATTAATGACGTTAAAACTTTAGATAGCTTCCTATTAATAACAAGATGATAATAAAATAATTTTGCCATGTTTAAAATGCAGCACCTTAATTTGGAGATGCTTAAGTAGAAATTGGGTCTGCTGGAAATTGGGCCAGAAGAAAGGAATGGGAACATTTCCATTGTTGTTTTTCCTTATGATGAAGAGATCTACATTATTTTTATTTGAAAACATCATTACCAAAACTCATTCTTTTTTTTTTCTTCTTCCCTCTCCACCTTGAACAATTGCAAAATTGAACTTGGGATCATGAATCACACATTTTGAGAGATGACTCATAACCTTGTTTTCTAATTAATCCTATCCAATAAATGATCTAAAATGGCTTTCTTGACTCATGAACATCCTCTTTTAGGGAATTTCATGAGAAGGTAAAATGAACTCAAGAGATCTAGCTTCGAATTCTCATATATGAATTTGAAATAAATGGATCAGCCACACCCTAATCCTCGTTACAAATATATCATGATACACTACATATGCCAGTTATTCCACTATTCCTTTCGGGGAAAAAAAGTAAGGGGTAGCAGTTGATAGAAATAACAAATTATTGGAAGGTCGAGAATTTAAGTTGTTTGGGACTATTGGATCATCAATATATTTCCCTACTCTAGAAAAGAATTTGTGCTATTCAGACTGGCAAGGTGTTTAGAGTAGGACAAGGGATTTTAATGTATTTTGTCACTGAAATAAAGTTTTCCTTAAAATCTGTGGTCCTTAATATATTAAGTGAGATAATAACAGGTTACTTTCTATTGACAGTGATATACAGATAATTCTCGATTTACAACCATTCGTTAAGTGACCGTCTGAATTACAACAGTACTGAAAATGGCGACTTATGACCATTTTTCATGACTATTGCAGCATGCCCGTGGTCACATGATCAAAATTTGGACGTTTGGCAACTGGCATGTAGCTATGATTGCATTGTCCCATGGTCATGTAATCACCCTTTGTGATTTTCTGACAAGCAGAGTCACTGAGGAATCCAGATTCACTTAACAACTGTGGTAGGAAAGGTCTTAAAATGGGGCAAAACCAGGGGTGAAATTCACTTACCTTCTCTACCGGTTCGCAAATGTGCGTGCACTGCATAAAGCCTTCTGTGCATGCGCAGAGGCTTAAAATGTTGCAAAAAAGCGACGTCATGACTTCCGCGTAGGTGGGCGGAGCCTCCTAAAGCCGCCGCTACCAGTTCGCTCGATAGAACTGGATGAATTTCACCCCTGGGCAAAACTCACTTAACAAATGTCTCACTTAGCAACAGAAATGTTGGGCTCAATTATGATCATAAATCGAGGACTACCTGTATGCTGGCTAGGTTCATACAGACATTCATGAAAATTGGAGCCAAATTGGATACTCCAAACTCCTTTTTTTTTTTGACTCACTTAAAACATAAGCCATAGTGGTTAAGGGTATTAGACTAGGACTGGAGAAACCCATGTTCAAGTTCAACCTGAATGATAGAAGTTCACTGGATGACTTAGGACCATTCCAGTGAAAACATGGAGAAGGGAGTGCCATTAATGACACCTTGAGAAACCCCAAGATACGAATCTAAGAAGCAAAGGATACAATACAACAGAGGTCTTCAAACTTGGCAGCTTTAAGACTTGTGGACTTCAACTATGCTGGCTGGAGAATTCTGGGAGTTGAAGTCCACAAGTCTTAAAGCTGCCAAGTTTGGGGACCTCTGCAATACAAGGACAATAAAGTGTACTTCTACACCTCAAGTAAAACAAAATAAAACTTGTTCTACTTAATCCCAGTGAGTGTCTGTTAAGGACAGTGCATTCCTCATGTACCAATAGCGGGCTTCATTTTGTTGTTGTTCCACAGTAAATTAAATTTTAATTACAATCATTAGATTGCTAGCAGTTAAAGTAACATCATTTTGTTGTACTTTCACTGGGTTCTCACTATCTACGCCAATAAGAAACACATCACTAAATCATTCTGTGATTTGAATCTTGGGCATTGATAAATGTGCAAATTGGTCTCAAACTTGGAGATCACAGCAGCTCAAATCCTCACTCAGCTGTCAGCAGACAACTTTTTTTTTGTCTTTCCAATCTTCCTCACAGAGTGATTGGGCACAAATGTATAATCCCATAAATACCATTTCCTACAGTCACAAATATTTTTGTGGAGAAATAATTTGCACAAAGAAGTTCTGGATTCCTGAGTGATAATTTTTCCGAGTTTAGTACTAGATCTAGATGTTTGATCCCAGAAGAGACTAGGCAATTTGCTAAGAACAATTGTTACACAACACCACTGCAAAGATATAGGTAGCCCTTGACTTATAACAGTTTGTTGAGTGACTGTACAAAGTTATGACGGAAGTGAAAAAATGTGACTTATAACCATTTTTCACGGTTATGACCTATTTTGCAGCATCCTCATGGGATCAAAATTCAGATGCTTGGCAACTGGTTCATATTTACAACCATTTCTGTGCCCCAAGGTCATGTGTTCCTCTTTTGCGACCTTCAGACGAGCAAAGTCAATGGGGAGTCCAGATTCACTTAAGAAGTGAGTTACTAACTTATCAGCTGCAGTGATTCACTTAACAACTGTGGCAAGAAAGGTCGTAAAATGAGGCAAAGCTCATTTAACAAATGTCTCACTTAACAATGTAAATTTTGGGCTCAATTGTGGTTGTAAGTCAAGGACTACTTGTACTAGTTGCTACCTTTGCAACATGAAGCAGTTCTGAATACTCTACATTTCTGAGCAAAGCATACATGTCTGTTCATATGAAACAAAATGCCAGAAGAAGAAAGAAACCCAGCATCATCAAAATGTTAATTTTGACAATGATTGTGTTTAAAGATATTGAAACGCATCGGACGTTATCATTATATCATAACGATGATCATCATCATCATTATGGCTCTACTGGAGCAGTTTTTAAAATCCCAGTGGATAACCAAACTAAAAAGAAAGTCATAGCCAGAAATACAGGTTGAAAGCAATGTTTAACCAAACTTAAGACACCAATAGCCCCAAAAGTCCATAAACTTACAAGATTGACAACCATGTCACAGAGGAAAGAATTTGAATCAAAGAGAACCTTTCTGGTACATTCTATAGATTTGATCACATCAAAATTTGTTTTAGATTTTTCAAAAGTGCCTGGAATTTTCTTCAGTTTTTTTCATTCTTGCAAGTCTTGGGGACTATTGTTGACCGAATGGCTTAAACAAAGAGTAGTCCTGGGTGTATGTCCTATTACACTTAACAAGGCTTACTTTGGCAACTGGCTAGACATATATGTAAGATTACCTGATATAATGTGATTTGGATTAAAATTGCCAACATTAAGAAGGTGGTGTTTTTTAAAATGCAAAATGGATTTTTTAAAAAAAAGTAGAGTTCTTTAATCAAGTCATTGAAGAAGGAACATTAAGATCACAGAAAAGGAAAAAGGAAACCGTATTGCAGTCATAATGGAATACAAAACAGAAAGATGTTTCTCTTCAGAAACATAAAAAGAGGTCTGCTTTGCTAGTTCACACTTTCTGATGGGCAAGAAAAAAGAGAGGGGGAGACTTTTTTCCAAGATCATCATTACTCTTTTCAAAGATATTTTAGAGAAGAGAAGGCTTTGAACTGACTACACAAATTTGGGCAACAATGAAAGGAAGCAGAGCTAAAGGATCTCTTTGAAATTACGAGATAAACGCAATTCAGGTAATTATTCACATCCAGATACCTGGATCTGAAAAGAAAAGAAAAGAAGCTAATTTATTTAACCTAGTCCTCTATATAGACTGCCACAACTGGTTACCACTGACTTTTTCTTCCTTGTATATTTTAAAATGCTGCATCATTCCATTCAGTCAATATTAAAACAAATATGTATCCATGACATCTATGTATTTAAAAAAATTCCAGAAAAATATGTTTGTAAAAATTAGATAATGAGGCATATATTATATTATTAAATTACTATTATTACTATTACTATATTATTATTATTATTATTATTATTATTATTATTATTATTATTATTATTATTATTATTATTATTTTTCAAGGTACTGATAGAAAGAAGGGAGAAGTATCCATGATAATTCTCCTCTATCTACAGTTAAACTGAGAGTCTAGGGTGTGGTCCATAGGTCTCTGCCCTCCTTCTCAACAGTATGGTCATGTCTACACAACATGATTAACCCTACCCAGTTTTCTTTCCATTTGAACTTGAAGCTTTGAAACCCTATCTAGGGTTAACCAAACACAATTGCTGGGTTTACATAAGATGCTGTACCCAAACATAAAAGTTACCGTTTTATGTCTTCACATGGGGATCTGGTTCACACAACATGCAAAGGCAGTGTCTGAGTTTGCTATAATATATTCAGCCACAAACTACCCATCCAAGATAATCAAACACCTGGTGGGAATCCAGCCTGTGTGTTCTTCTGCCTTTTATTGCTCGAATTCCATGGGAAGAAAAAAAGAAAAAAGGAATGGACTATTTACACTTGGCTGGGAGCACCAGCTCATCCAGTTTTTAAGCGATGACAATATAAATTCTTGTGGCTGCAACTTAATAGAGCAGAACCTCCTGCTATTTCTTATATGGTTTTTGTGTGTATGTTTATCACGCCCCGAATGAAGAACGTTAACTGTAACTAGCACTCAGTATCTAATGGAAATTGCTTACATTTAACCCTTGCTGTTTTGAATCTTTTTCTCTTGTCAAGATTTATCCCATTTCCTTAGTAGCAACTCATAGTGTATTCATAGCTTTATCCAGCTATCATTGAAATGATATAAAATCTGTCCTCATTACTGTTACTTTAGCAGAACGATGGCTGGATAACTACGGAATTCACAATAAGTACTAGTGGGGCAAATGACCCTAGAAGGGAAACATCTTGAATTTAAGAATCTGATGTTTCTTTCTCAATGTCACACACAGAGACATAATACGAATAGTCCTAGTGGTACTGTACGCCAATGAAAAAAAATATTTTGTATTTCCCTGCTAACATTTTACAATTTATATTTTTATATCCGCTTGATAGATTACTACAACTAAGAGAAGCTATAAATATTCTAAACCAAGCCATAAATATAAGAGCTGCTCAAAGTCCATTGTGTCCAACATTCTTTCTCTACTGCAGATGCCACTGAAAAACATTACAAAGAAGGTCCAGTGGCAATTGCATTCTCCTGATGTTCAGCACCATCTGTTAATCAGAGGTATGCTGGCATCTTATATTCATATTTGTAAACCACCCAAGAACTTTTTTTAGGAGAGCTATATAAAAACAGCAAAAGAAAAAATAAATCCATATGACTTCCATACTAACAGAGCCCTGCATTATCAATTATTTCCCTGTCTGCTCCTCAAATGATGGGTTTCTTGGCTGATGCAAGAAATTGAAGGCTATTCTAAAGCCACCCTATGTACTGTGGCTAAAAGGGGGGGCATTTTTTTTCTTAAGGGTGGGGCTAACCCAGTCCACCTTAGTTGCCAACTTTAAATGAACCCAAGGGTGGATAATTTGCAATCCTTCAGTGGATGTTTAGTTACATAGTTGAGTGTTTTGACAACGTTAAGGATTTCAAAAGCACATTATCCTTCAATTGAAATATAAAATCACAGGAGGGAAAGAGGATTTGAATGAATTCACAGGGTTCAAGAAGAGACCCACATCAACTAGAACAAAAAGGCAACATCCCTTAGTCAAGAATTCTTCAAACCAGACGCCAGCCATCTTTGGAGGCTGCTGACATCCAGCCACTCCCAGAACTCATTATTAACATGTTCCACCTTTCCAACTTTATAAATTGGTGTTGGAATATTCAAATGTTCACTTTGAGCTTCCATTAGCATTGTCTCTGACATTTAGCTAAGAATCTTCTGCATTTTGAGCTTAAATGGTCTCCAGGGGATGGTAGAGGACAGGAAGGCCAGGAGGAAAGTTGTCCATGGGGTCGCGATGGGTCACACATGACTTTGCAACTAACAACAAATTCTGGATTTAATTCTGAACTCTTTCTTGTGGTTTTAGGACATTTAATTGCATCTGATTCTGAAGATGGAGAATACACACACACACACACAGTGGTGGGATTCAAGTAATTTAACAACCGGTTCTCTGCCCTAATGATTTCTTCCAACAACCAGTTTGCCAAACTGCTCAGAAAGTTAACAACCACTCCCAAAGTGGTGCAAACTGGCTGAATCCCACCACTGCACATATGCATGCACACAGAAAAAGGAGATGAGCAAGGATTCCTATAATAAAGCTAACTTTTAAGAATCACAGCCAATAATGAACTCCAAGCATTCAAGTTTCTTCCCACAGTGGCACCACCTCTCAAGGGAAATTAGACCCCCACCCCCACCCCCACCCCAGGGCCCAGGATCTGCTGTTTTAAATTTAACCTGCTCCTAAGTGATTAGTAAGGGCTAGCTTTGATTATAGGAGTGTGGCTCCATTGGATAAAGATCCGTCAATCCACCTTTTATCACCAATCACTACACAGGCAAAGAGGGTGAGGATTGGGTAAAATCAGCACTATCTCTTCCATGTCCACAAGGTCAGATAAATATAAATCAAATCTTGGACAGTGAAAAAAAAAACCCTTTTGTTGGTTCTCCCATCAGTTTTGCCTACTCTCTTTCTGTTTCTTGACCTTTAAGTCACATTTGATTGAATTCTATTATTGGGATAGTCAGTTGTAGCTTCCCGTGGCTGTTCAAAAAACCTTTTCTTTTCTTTGCATTCAGGAAATACCTAGCCTCCTATTCGCTAAAGTTGTGTCCCGCTAAAGAAAGGCGTTTCCTCTCTGCGAAACTTTAGGCCGCAGCTCAACCTCATGTGGGCCTACGCAATTCTCCAAACCCTTGGGCGGAATTGGCGTACAGGCAGCCATGTGCCTGTAAAATCGCAGCGGCGGTCCTTGGATCTCTTTAAAAACCTACGGTGTGGTGTGCCTGGTTCTCCCGGCTACGGGACTGATTTCGCCAAGGCTGTACCTATCTCAAGGGCAAGGCCAGAAAAGTGGCGCTGGCACAGGCGATTTTTTAAAAGCGTGGGCAAACTCTATAAATTGCGAATAGCCGTGGGTATGGGTACGCTTAAGGGTTCTTTTTTCTACTGGGGGGAGTCCAAAATTGCTGCGGAAAGTTTGGGAGAGATCTCATTCGCTTTTTCTCTCATCTTAGGAGTCAGCAAAGGAGAGACCGGACGGGCTTGTAGAGCACTTGTGGAGCTCAGACAGGCGGAAAACGGGGGCCGGCAACCCGGAGATGACCGGGCCTAGACTTTAATCCATGGGAGAAACTGCCTTGC
The DNA here is from genome assembly GCA_030761175.1 of Masticophis lateralis. NCBI lineage: Eukaryota > Metazoa > Chordata > Lepidosauria > Squamata > Colubridae > Masticophis > Masticophis lateralis. The sequence continues at coordinate 130,857,654 of JAUDYJ010000003.1, forward strand.
CCAGGACCTGGTTAAAAGGATAATCCAGAGACTGTTATTAAGAAGGGAAATGGCGGGCCATTCTTCCAACATTCTTGCATTCTCTTCAATCTCTCTCCCCCCCGCCCCCCTCTTTTCTCCTTCCCTTCTTTCTTTCTCCCTCCTGAAAAACTGCGCTCCTCTCGGAAGTGATGGAAATGAATCTGGAATTTATTCGGCGCTGCGATTTAAAAATGGCTATTGGTGCCAAGGTTTGCCTTGCGGAGCCTCTGTCTTTAAGAAGTTGGTTTTTTAAAAAAAATATTATTTATTTTCACCAGGAAAGGCTGGGCACGAAAGGAAATGCTTTCGTTTGCTATTTCAGTTTGGAACAAATCTTTCCCTGCTGCCTTTCTCCTTCTTGAAAGCGCCTTATAAACTTGGGGAGAAGCGGCTTCTAAGAATACCTTCGCTTGCACATGCCCTTGTGCTCAGTGTGCGGGGAGGGAGGGGGGGGAGCCCGGATTCTTTGCCCCAATCACACGCGTCTTTGTGTCTTCTTTTCACATGGTCATTTTCGGCGGAGAAAGGAAAAGCAGCAGCGCTGGAAAGAAGCTTCCACAGCAAGTTGCAGTCTCAACTTGAAAGTTAAGTGTTCCAGAAAGGCGAAAGATGCAAATGACTCCTTTCCCCCAGCTCAGTAAATGAAGTTGATCTATAAACACAATCGTACGAAAGAGCGATTGTGGCTCCATGACTCAAGAGAGCTGGTTGCCTGTGGTTAAGCTATGGGTCTGTTTCCAGTACGGCCGCAACCCCAATTCTTCCTGGGACACCTTACTCAACAAGATTTACTTCCCAAGAAATGTGTTTGGAAAATCAGCCTAGGTTCTGAATAAAGCTTGTTGGTGTATACACTTGGCTTTATTTCTCAGCAAACACACACAGTCTAGGCATATAATAACTTCCTTTCAAGTCCATTGGGCTTGTTCCCAAGTTTAATATATTTAGGATCCATTACTCAAACCCAACAGAAATGTATGGGAACAGCTGGTCAGATCTCCAGTTTATTTGATGGGAAGCAGGAAGGCGCCCCCAAGCACCAGGGCTAAACCAAATAGAGATGGACAAGTGACAAGGATGCCAAAATCCAAAGGAGGTCGCCCGCGCTCACTTATGCTTTGCTCTCAGCCAACACACTGCCTTTCCCCCAAATCTTTCATCCAAAATCAAAATACAGAGATAGAGCAAGAATAATCGTAGTAAGCGGGGGTTTGGTAACCAGGATATACTTAAACTAGAGATTACAGGGGAACACTTTAGTCCGCTAGTCCTCGCTGAGATCTACTTCAATTTCCACCTTCGGTTCATATATACTCAAATCACCACCTTCCACTCTGCCATTCGTTTACTCAGACAAATTGCTGTGGCCGCCAGCTTCTACCCTCCCCATCGCTTAACGCAGATTAGACTTCCCCCTTGGCAAGGCGTGGAAGCATTCCGCTCTGATTGTACCCATTGATCTGGGGTTCGATATAATCCGCATTAAGCGAGTAGACAAGGCAAATGCAGAACGGCAGGACTTCGCAGGCATTCCCCCCTCCCTTCTCCGCAGTCTTGGAGTGGGAAGCTGCAATGAGACAACCCCGCCCCGGTTGAGAGGTGGCGGGTGGGGGGAGAGAGATCTTATACAGCCGGAGGTTGCGAGGTACCACAAAAAAGAGAAGAGGAGCAAAAGAAAAAGAAAAGAAGAGAAAATGATGCGCTACCTTGGCAACTAGAGCCGTTTAAGGAACCACTGGGGGGTAGGGGGGCGGTCGCTCCCGCCTGCCGCGAGTACTCTCCTCGACTACGCGTATTCTTAAGCAATAACAACGTAATCCGTATTATCCACCCAAGAATACCCGTCACCGAAGAGAGTCAGAAAGCTGCTGGTGGTGGCGGCGGCGGCGGAGGAAGAGGAGGAGGAGGAAGAAGAGGCGGCGGCAGCGGCGAAGAGGCGGTTGGAGCTGCACGCACCGCGGCAATAAATCCACAACTGTACGTCCTGTGGCCCGTAGGAAAGGAAGGAGGAAGAGGAGAATCCAACAGAGAAGCGCCGACGAGCGGTGATCTCAAATCCATGCAAGGCTGCTGGGCTCCCACGGCCTGGCAAGGCAAAGGAGAAGAGGCAGCCGTCAAGGATGGGCTCGAGGCAGTCCCTGGGAGCGATCGGCGGGGCAGAGAGGCTGAGGCACAGGAGGCGTAGGCAGGCAAACGCCGCACGCAGTCCGCAGGCAGGCCGCCGGATTCAGACCCTGGCAAGCGCGGACGCTCGTCACATCGCAGGCACATGCGGGCTCCTGGACCGGTGGCAGCTGAAGTCAGGCAAGACACACGCGCGCGCGGATTGACAGCGAGCCGTACCAAGCATGTCTCCACCAAAGCCACAGGCGTGCACTGCTACTCCCGTCGGAGGACCTCTAGGATGGAGCTGAGGAACGAACTCGTGGCAGCGGTGTGTCATTCATTCACACTCACGCGCATTCACTCACAACCGTACGGAGTTCATATGAACCCACGCAGACCGAATCTTCGCACAGAACGCGTCAGTGAGCACGAGGAGTGCAGCCTCTGCATGCAAAAAACAAAACAAAAAACAAAAAACAAAAAAAACCACATGCAGCCCTCTGCGTACCTCCTAACCGCCTTAGACCCATTGACTTCTCCAGCATACCTGGCCAACTTCCGACTTCTTCTCTCGGGTTTGCTCGCCATCCGCTTCCCTCTCGGAGATTTCTCCCTAGGCTGTAGTTGAGCGGCTGTGAGCGGCAGCCAGCGCGGTTTCTGTAGAAGAGAGGCACAGTTAAGCACACAAATGTAACCCAGCTTGTTTGCTTAGGTGAGCTGGGGAGAAAGCGGAGAAGTGAAAATCTGATTAAGGAAACCAGGCACGCCTGGGAGAATTTCAGTGAGTCGCTTGGAGAGGTCCCGGCTCAGAGGAAAACAAATAACTCTCAGCTGTTGCCACTTACTGAAAAGCTCCCACGGAGCTGTCGGAGGAATAGTACCAGCGCTTCTCTGCTTCAGGCCTTGCTCGCAGAAGCTAAGCTCCCGGGAAAGCAGCCCTTCCGAGTGAGGAGCGTGCCTGACTGTGTGTATGAAGGGCGCATTTTTTCTTTCTTAAAAAAAAAAAATCCCCTTTCCCCACGTGCCCCTTTTGGTATCTCCATATGGCAGCACTTTTGAAATCGCCTGTCAAACGAGCGATAGCACATCCGAGAGGTGCTCCCCATGCCTCCCTATCTGGCCAGCATGTCTTCAAAGAGCACGCTTAACCAAGCAACCCACCCCACCCCAATATCTTTCTGTCTATCTGTCTGTCTGTCTCTCTCTTACCAATTCTCCATATTCTAAAGAATCCACCCAGATTTCTTTTTCTAAAAAAAGTTTTATTTCCTTTATTGCCAAAATGGTTTGTATTCTCCACAATCAAGACCTGGAGTGGTTGGCCGTAGTAGAAAAGTCTTTGTTTGTAAAGCCCATTGTGGTCGGTGCCCAAATAAGAATGCATTGTTCCATTCTCCCTAAAGAAGGGGGAGGGGGGATCAGCATCACCGAACCCTAACTTTGGGGTGTTTCTATTCCGTGTGTCAAATGAAAGGAAGCACCGCTAAGAAACTGGGTGTGGGTCCTGCCCTGGTCCCTTAAGCAAGAGTTATTGCAACGTCTTTGCCGAACCAACCAGCTTGGCAACTGTCGAGCTTGTAGATCAGATTTCAAGAGACATTCACACAACATGTTAGCATTAATTCCATCCCAGGTCTCTACCGTTTGTACCCGCTTCCGCCCTTAATGTCAATTCATTGCAAGGAGCCAAACCAGAAGAGATGCTGTTAAAACGTACACTTCCACCGCCCAAACGATCTCTAAAAACACGCACTCCCCCCAAAATCGAAAACCACGCACAGGTCACAGAAAATAACTTCCACATTTCCTCCCCACCCCTCCTCACAATTTCCAGCAACATCAGTCAGTCTCTTTTCCAGCCATAGAAAGAAGTCTGTGCCTGACTTACAAAAATGTCAGCTGTGAGAAAGAAAGAAAAAAAACCCTCGTCGGTTCATGCAGATTCTTTTTTTCTCCGCTTCCTAGAAACGGGGAGGTTGACACGCTGACCAGAGAGAGCTTAAAACCGAGGAGGGAAAAAGCATAGAAGCAAACCTGTCCCTTCAGCTCACATCCACAAAAACAGCTTGAGAGAGAAGTCCGCGCTTCTCTAATTTGCGAACATAACTCATGTGTTTTCTCGCCTATCCCAAATTTGGAAAGCAACCCACCCAAAAAAATTTTTTCCGGGGAGAGGGGAGGACAAAGAAAAAAAGAAAAAGAAGAAAAGTGCAGAAGGAACTAAAGGCTAAGTGGAAACACCCAAACTTTTCCAGATAGTAATATTGTTGTCCTGGTGCAAAAAAGAAAATACACACAGAGACGCTCACAGAAGCCCAGGTTCTGGACTACGGAGGAACTTTGCCAATTCTTCCCCGGGTTTCCAAAACAGCTCTTGCTATCCACCAGTGCTCGTAAAGTGCCTTTTCCAAACTTGCTTACCCAATCGTGCCTGGCTTCTCGTTTCGATTGCAGCGATGATGACCAGGCATGGCTCTCCAGCCCGAGAGCACCTACCAAAATGGTCGCGCACAGTTCAGCACCGGGGCGAATGGACAGCGCCGTCCTTGGAGACTCCCTTTTCCTGCCGCACTAGCGAGCGCTCTGCTGAGCCCCTAAAGCCAACAAGCGCGGCAGCTCCTTCAGCAGGGCAGGATGACTTACGAGAACGCGCCATCCTATCAGACTGCTTGCCTCTGGGCGCATATTCAATTCAAACCTGCTTAAACTGTCGGCTCCTTCTCCACCCCACCCCACCCCACAACTCTCACCCCAGACACACTCATGCACATATCACTCCACGCCAACCCACGATAAGAATGAACCATCTCTGGCGCTTTTGTTGCTCCGTCTCTACCTTTTGCAGCTTTGTGGTGCCCGGAGCGACGCTCAGCTTCAGCATTAACTACCTTTGTTCATCGAAAGCCATGTTGATTAGAATCTTCCTTCCCTCCTACCGTAATAACTGGAGGGATTGAGCCCTTCGAAAGCTCCTGATTGTCATCGAAATGGGAAAGGAAAGCTTCCACTTAAAATGTCAAATGCGTCTCAGTGCCGATTTGGGGCGGCAAGGGTAGGAGGGAAAAAGCGTAAACCATTGTCAGCAACGAAGAATGAAGCTTGAGCACTGCATATGGGGTTGTCACTCAAAGCAGAAAGACTAGGAATAGAAGTCATCAGTACTACGGACTTATAAGAACTCTGGAGCACACAGGATAGGATGGAAGTGCATGGAGGCGGTTAATCAAAAGAATTATTTATCTTGCTTAAAGTGCTGCCTCCTTTTCAGGAGCCGGGTCACTCCTCGCCACTTCCTCCCCATGCAGTTCCCAGAAATCCACATCTATTGAGGCGCTTACCCTTTAAGTCCCGGTTTCAAGCTGAACTCCAACTGTGTATAAAACCCAGGGAGGCATCTGATGACCTAGGGAAATAGGCTCTGGGCAATGGAAAGCTGATTTTCTTTTCTCTTCCCTCCTGGCGCCGGATTATAGTGTTAACAAGCCCTGGGAAAGAGACCTCAGCGCCTCTGGCTGGCTTTGTGTGCTCTGCTGCCTTCCCACCTCGGCGGATGCTGGTGCTCTCCAAGTCCCTAGTGATCGCCTTTCAGATGCTGCGGGTTTCCAGAAAAGAAGTGATGATGGGGGTGGGAGGGAGAAGGGAGAGGAGGGTGAGAGAGAGAGAGAGAGAGGGGGGGGGGGAGGGAGGGAGGGAGGGAGAGAGAGGGAGAGAGGGAGAGAGAGAGAAGGGGGGAGGGGAAATCGTCTAATGCAATCAAATCGATCTGATCTACACCATCTGTCGCCTGCCACTACATACAAATGTTAAAATAAGGAAAAACGGGAGTCACTGACAGCTCAGGAAAGGTTGGTCTTGGTGAGTTCATTCCGAGCTGTGCTTAATTGGGAATGGCCAGCACATAGTTTCTCAAACTGCTGCTGTTAAGCCATCAAACACTAGATCCCAAATGTGCTAATGGTGGATTATTGAGGAAGATTTGACGTGCAATCTTCATAAGGCACTTCCCAATGGGAAAGGGCCACTGCCGGGTGGTGCCATGTAAACGTGCAGTCCCAAAAACAAGCTAAGAAAAATGGCTCACTGTTCTCTGCCTCCCTCTCTGATAACAAACATGTGCCAAGCAGAACCATTTAACAGGACTGGTGTGTGTGTGTATGTGTGCGCGAGTGAAATGTTTTTGACTCTCTCCCTCTCTCTTTCTCCTGCACACACAACCATACACCATAAACATCTGTAAATAAGCTTGTTTCAGATTGTTTTTTTAAAAAATAATTAAGATCCCTTGGAATTCATATCATTTTTTTTCTTTACAAAAAGATCTCGGTGCTATCTGCTATGTGAACAAAATACATGCAGAAGATGTCTTCAACAACGCAATGCTATTAATTTCACTGGGATCAATGGAAAGTCAGTTTTATGCCAACAGACTTTTAGACTTCCCCCCCCCCCCTCCATCCCTCCCCACCTTCCCTTCGCCAACACCCCGGGGAAATGTTTTTTTTTTTTTTGAAAAGGACATTTCTGCTCATTGAAATTTGGACAAAGATTCATTAAATATGAGTTTTCCACCCTCTTATTAAGACGGAGACATAAGAGGGAGGGGAAGGAACCGTGTGTCTGTGTGCGTGTGTGTGCACGCGCGTATGTGCATGTGTTTTAAGGCTGCATTTACTCCATCTGCCAACAACACCCATATACACACGCGCGCGCTCGCGCGCGCGCACACACACACACACACACACACACAGAGACGAGTTTGCTTCCGGCTTTCAGTCCGTCCTGGGTGGACGTCTAAATGTATAAAAGATGCAGGAAAAAAAAGTGAGACGGAATAAAGCAGTCTGCTGTTGTTTTCTTTCCTCCTCTCCGGTAAATACGTTACAAATGGGGAATGGGTTGTGGTTTCCACAACCTAGTAATGCATTCATCCGAAGAGTCTTTTCATAAACACACGGCACAAATATATTTGCGTGTGAACCCGCATTTCTTCACAGACAAACAACACAGGGGGAAGCAAGGAAAACGGTATGCAAATAAGCAAGTCGCTGTCCACCACGGTGGTGCTGAAAGGTAAAGATGAACCCAGCGGAAAAACAGACAATAGCCAGACAGAAAGTGAACTGCAAATTTATTACTAAAAAGTGGAACATGGTCCTTGATTTTCTTTTTTCTTTGTTGGGGAGGGAGGGGGGAGTGTACCCTTCTTATATAAAGTCTACATGTTTCTCTTGTCAATTGCTGAAGTAATGAAAATTCTTGTCATTTTTTTTTACTTAGCCCTATTTGATTTGCAGAGAATTAAAGGTGGGGGATCCAATGGATGAAGTTTAAATGTTCCGGTAAACAATGAAGTGTTTAGGATAATGTTAGAGTTAACTGGATGTGTCTCTTGAAAGTTTAGTTTAATCTTTTTAGAAAAACCTTACAGTTATGAATCAGATTAGCCACTGAAAATGAAGCCTAAAGGCAAACATTCCCCCCCACCCCAATCTTTTGTTTCAATATCCATTAATTAAGCACCGCTGCCTACCTACGCAGAAGTCCGGGGTCTGAACCACGTGTCTGAGTCTAATCTCCCCAGCTACATTTGTTATCATTCGTGTCCAACGATTGCCCTCTGCAGGTCAGCCTTGAGTCCTCCCAGGCAAAGCTGCTGTAAAAGGTATGGCAAAGGGACTTGGTGGCAAGGTTTACAGGCAGAAGACAACTTTGCAAATGTTTTTGGAGGATGAGCATGGGGATTTTGAAATATTTGTTTAGTAAGGGGTTCTTTCTCTGGCCTGTACACTTCTTTTGGTGTCTTCAGGAACATCTCCATTTCCTCCTTTTTTAGAATTAGATGCCTTCTTTCATTTGCATGTGTTAACAATATTCTGCACAATGCTGAGGCATTCTTTGCAGAGTACTCCTTTCCTGGAGATCAATATGGAGAACAATGCTTAGATTGCCCATCCCCCACACAAGCCATGAGTTTCTTCCTAGTCACAAGATGGGAAATTAACACAGAGCTAAATAAAATTTAAGTTAAAGGGGATTATTTGTCAGTCCTAGAAGAAGAAAATATGTTGATCATCCAGGAAAGGGACTCAATTTAGACACTTCTTATTTTGAGTTGCACAGGAAATATTGCTTACAGTAGTTTATTAATTTTAATGCATGGTAAGTCTGTCACATACTGTCTATATTGTTTTCATTTTCTTATAGACAACTGCCAGGTTTTTTTTAGAATTATTCTACACAAGAGGTGGAGATCCCAGCCTTGTTAGTAATTACAGGGAAAGGGAGTACCATTATTTTCTAGATAAATTATCCCAGGGAAAAAAAGCATCAAGATATGTGCATGTCTATAAAGTTGAACCTCTAAGTTGGAAGTAATAAACTGTAGAGACACATCAATGAATGGAGAGTTAGGGAGAGAAAGACCACCCCAAATTGTGTTTATTGTTTCTTGGTCAAGTTCTTTTATATTTCTGTAAGGAAGATAGTAAATTTTAATTCTCTATTAGCATGATTCCTGCAGTGAAAGTTGGGCACACTTAATATAGCGCAAAGGAAGAGTTAATCAATAATATGCAAAATGACTGGTTAGGAAAGACTAATTATTAATCACTAGCATAAAAGTAACTGAAAAATATTTGATTTGTTCCATTTAAAAACATTAAAGGGGATAAAGCAAGAGGAATGTTTGTAGGAAGCTGATTTTCTTTATGATGGAATTACAAATTTTGGTTATATAGTTCAGGAATCAAATATTTCTTTTGAGAAAGGGGAGAAAAAAAAAGAAGCCAGTTGGAACAAGCAGTGCATTCACACCCTATAAAAAGACATAAAATTTGAGGACTATCTGCTGCATGACTCTCTCAGAAGACAATTGCCAAACAGCTTTAAAAAAAAAAAGCTAGAATAGTGAATCAGTAATGTCACCTGATCTTGCACTAGTGCTTTACAGTGCTTTAGGAAACAAGTGCAACAATGCCTGGTGTGGAATTCGGTGTCTCAATTAGTTCTTCTTGCCAAAGAAAAATACACAGATGAAAATTTGCCATGAACTTGGCACATTCCCTTTAACAATATCCATAGGTTTCAAGAAGTTGGATGCATGTTGGAGAACACAACATATGCATCTGACATAAATTTAGGTAAAGTTTTGCTGGGAATAATCCTAGCAGATTTTTCCTTCTTTTTTTTTTTTTCAAATGTTGAAAGGGCAGCAACTTTAAAACAAATCCTGCCTTTCAGAAGGATGTTGAAATATCTATAAGCTGATACTTATATCTCCTGGGAAACAGAGGATTAACCAGACTATGAGAGCAAGATATGCAAGATTAGCAATGACTTATGCTCTTCTGATGGTGTTAATTACCCTGGCATGATGAGATAGAGTGAGTTCCTTCTGGTAACCATCAAGGGTTTTTAAGTTATATTATTTTGGAGCTAGGCAGAAATGGTTTAATGGTTTTTCTCCCAGATTTTCTAGAATTGCCCATCCAGTCTAGTCCCTGGAGTTTTCTTCTGGTCTCCCATCCAAAAATAACCATGACAGCACAGGTGCTGCCATCTGCTGATAGACAGGCTAATGTTCTTTCTTAATTGGAAGGATTGTGATTTCTATAACTGTTGGATCAATGAGTACCCATCTCAAGCCTGTTTACCTTCTAGGCCTTCCTGAGCTACATGTTAAAATCTGATTATTTTGTGATTACAGTATTCTCACAAGAAGGGGGAAAAAAACCCATGCCAAAACTCTTTGTGTGCTCAGGAACATCCTTTTAATTTCAATATTCCACCAGGTTTCACCTTGAAACTGAATGATAAGCAACTCTTTCTTCTAACAAGAAATCAGAACAGAGGCCGAAAATGTAAGCGTCTGGAGCGACAGGTAGGAAGCCAAATCCAGATCTAAAGCCCAGCCCTTTGCTCTGGGCGCAGCCCCTCATCCCCCCAAAAAGAAAGGCCCTTCCGCAGAGAGGCCAAGCTCTTGGTAAGAGATGGCGTCGACGGCATCTCATTGGCCGGAGAGTCTCGGACCAGCGAGAGGCCAGACGCTGAAGGCCAGCCCAGAGCGTCCAGAGACGCATGGCGGGCGGAGCTGAGGCAGAAGGGAAGGGAGGCGAGTCTGCAAAGGAGAGGCGACACTGTGGGGCGTGGTGGGGAGAGAAACACCCCCACCCTCCTTTTTCTCATGAACAAGCAGGAGAGAGAGAGAGAGAGAGAGAGAGAGAGAGAGAGAGAGAGAGAGAGAGAGAGAGAGAGAGAGAGAGAGAGAGATGCAGGCAGGCAATTCGCCGTCTGGCAATGAAGAGCATCCCTTGTTTTGAGGGTCCCCCTCTGGGCAGTTTAAGGCTCGGTACATAGCTTTAACCCTTTGTCTTGTTGTCCAGTGGCCGCCTCTGCCTCCGGACGCCCTTCCTTAAGCTAGAGAAGATCAACCTACCCACCCCTTGTCATTTCTTCTTTGCCAGTTTCGGGCTACCCAACCTTCTGCCTTCCCAGGCCGGTCAACGGCGAGCAGAATTCTCCCGTGCTAGGGGTGACCCGCGGGCATAGATTACAGCTGCCTAACGCACCGCGCTATTTAATCTTATTCCCCGGGTTTGTCCCTGAAAAATCTAAACCCATCGTAAAATGAACCTGTCTTAGCTTAGGTTCAAGCGTGCTCTTAACAGAGCTGGTGAAGCGTGGTAACAGTACTATAAAGGACTGGAGCCAAATCCTCGCATCCGCTCCGCGGCGAATCTGGGAGAGGCCGGATTTTCAGCCCCACTTTTTAGAAGTCTATACAGCCTTCGCGTCGAGAGTTGTGCCAGCGTTTTTGCCGTTGCTGAATGTTACTCTGGGTACTCTTAGAGCAGCCTTTCCCAACCTTGTGCCCTGCAGTTTTCCTGCAGTAGATACTACATGAAAACTAGGTACTGCGAAAAGAGGTTGGGGAAGTGGTAGATACTACCAAAGACTAGATGCTACCTAAAGGACATAATTTCACTTAAAGTGGACGAATAAATCACCCGTGTGTGGTTATAATTCGAACTGACACAGCAGCTGAAGGCTTTGAGGTGCGCATTGGTATATATCACATTTCCACTTGCCTGGATGCCTCCCATCCTTTCCCCCTCAACGTCAACAGCCACCTGCTGATTCACATGTATATATTAGGTGCGTGTTCAACTGGCAATTTTCCATCCTGTTCCTCCCGAGCCGCGTGTTGCGATTAACCTAACAGCCAGCCCGACGTTGGGGAGGGCGGCCCGCTCGGTAGCCAACCCCTAGTGGGGGAATCATAGCAACGGGCAGGGGCAGCTGAACTCCTTGAGAAGCGGAGCAAAGCTTCTACTGGCGGAAAACTCGCGGGGGAGCCGCGCCCTCCTCCCCCCCCCGCCCCCCGCGCGGGGAGGCGACTACTTTCATTTGACTTCCCACGCCTCGCTTCCAATCCCAGCGGCGTGGCAGCCCGCCTGCCAGCTCGCCCGGGCCTGACGCCCACGCGGAACTTCGTTCGACGGGGCGAAGGAGCCCCCTGCTGGTCAGATAGTGGCAATGGCGCAACGACAGCCGCGTCTTCCCAAAGATCCGGGGAGGATCCCAGAGAGTAAGTGGGAGAAGCTGGGATCCGGGGATCTAACGGGAGTCTGCGGCTTCTGAAAGTAGGTCCGGCTTAACAGACGCGTAGGTTTGATGCGTGAGGCGGACAAAAAACCGTAGCCCTTGGGATGGGGATCAGTAGGAGATCCTGAGCAGGATCTTAGAGTGGACTGGATGTTGCAAGTCTGGCTCTTCTCATTTTCCAAAATAAAATATTTCCCGTGCTCAATGCATTCCGGCCCACGTCGTTATTGTTGTTATTATAGCAGAACTTTAGTTTCTTTGTATATTTCTATATAAAATATGTATTTCTGTGAATTCCGTTTCTGCCTTTAAAAACTGCCCATCCACAGGATTTTTCAACAGAGTTGAAAATATTTACCTATGATGGGACAGATGTTTACAGAACAGCATTGTGAGTAGCGAAGGGGAAGGTTGCATGTTCTCCCAGATGTTGGGTTGCAATTCCCATCATCCCCTCCTTATTGCCCAATTTGGAGAGGATGAGAGTTTGAGGTAAAATGTTGTTTTTCTTCCATTAAACAGATACGCTATATGAATTCTATCTTTGATTTCAGACACATGGTATTTATTTGGAAGTAGTTGCTGAAAAATACCTGAGGAAGGTAGAGTTGTCCCACATTTAGCTCAGATATGGGAGACCATGAGTTCAAGTCCCACCTGAACCCCAAAAGCCAACTGTGTGATTTTGGACCAGTTATTTTTCCTCAGCCCAACCCACTTCACAGAGTTGTTGTTGTGAGGAAAATATGAGGAGGAAGGTGTGTTAGATAAGTTTGCCATCTTGAGTTATTTGTAAAAATAAATAAAATAAATAATAGATAAATAAATACTATTGCTGAAAGTACCATTGGCATCAGAGCTAAACTTACAGATGTGTAACCCTTCTGACAGAACCACTTTGGTATTATGATTAAAGGTATCAGGCTAGAAATCAGAAAATTGTGATGTCTAATCTTATTTTGGGTCCAAAGCAGTTGTGTTACTTTGGATTTATTATTTTCTCTGTAGGAAGATGGTTGTGCAAATCACTTCAAAAAAACCCTCTGCCAAGAAAACTGCATGGATGGGACCACGCCCCCTCAGCCCCACCCACTCCGTAAACCACCATCCGTCGTCGACATCCAGTTCCTTTACAGTGGGCAACTCGGTCATCCATGTAGTTCAGGAGTTGAGAACTATAACCCCTTTGGACTTCAACTCCCAGAATTCCTGAGCCAGCATGGGATTCTGGGATTTGAAGTCTATAGGCCATAAAGGGGCCATAGTAGTTCCCCACCCCGGATGTAGTTACTAGAAGTCAAAACTGATTCACCAAACCACAACCAACACCATATCGAGCTGCGTGGGTTTTAACATCTCAACAGATGATAGTACTTGGTCAATGCTGTCTGGGCTGAAAAATTAGGCAGGGGTTAAGCTTAGTTAGCACTTGGTTAGGTGATCTGCCTGAAATGCTAGATTCAGATGGTGGGAAGACATCCTGGAACAAGGCAATGAAAAAAGCACTTCCATATTGGCACAGATAAAATCATCTTGACTTTATCCACGTAATTCAACAGGAGACAAGCTTAATTTAAGGAACATTCTCTCTTTCAAGCATTTTTGAATTAAGATTTAAATTGCTTCTGAATGTCATTCTTGTACCACAAAAAACCTATATATTGTCCTTATGTTAGCATATTTATATTTCCTGCGACATACTTTAACATTGATTTATATTTACACCAGGAAAATTATTCTACTGTACCTCTCTCTTATACACATCTGCACATAGGCACACAGGTAAACACATACTAACACAAACTGGATGACCTATAGTGATCACACGCTTAAAGAAGCCCTGGTGGCACAGTGGTTAGAACGCAACATTGTGGACTAACACTGCCCACTGCCAGGAGTTCAATCCTGACCTGCTCAAGGTTGACTCAGCCTTCCATCCTTCCGATAGTTAAAACGAGGACCCAGTTTGTTGTAGGCAATATGCTGACTCTGTAAACTGCTTAGAGAATGCTGTAAAACACTATGGGGTGGTATATAAGTGTTATTGCTATTGTATCACATCTGCTACAATCCTTAATTCCATAGAGTCAATTTATGCCTATTTCACTACCTTTCCTTTACCCTGAAATAAAGGATAGGATAGTACCCTTACTAGTAATTGCCAGTAGATTCTTCAGGAATTAGCATCTGCCACCATGCCTGAGGGCAACAGGCCAATTTACAAGCTGCGGGCTCGCCTCATCTTCTAAGTGAGGGAAACAGTGAGTTGGATATGCAGAAGGAATCAAAGGGAATTAATCCTGCTGTTGCCTCAGTTGCTTGACTGTTTAATGATAGGGCTGACCCTGTTTTGTCCCACTCAAGGTTTGATTATAAGCTTGAGGAGGCTGCAATCTGATGTTGGGGTTGTTTTTTTTCCAGGGCCTGTGTCATTAATATGATGATGGGAGTGACAGTTCTTGAATGTTATTAAACAATCAACAATGATCTGGAATTGGGAGGAAAAGGATTCTAGTCAATAAGCCGCGGTTGCAGAATTGCATTCTGATTCTTCTCGGCTTTTCTTTTGAGCATCACTCCAGCATTTTATCTATCGTTCCAACCTCTTTATTGTTGATCTGCTCTAACCTTTGAAAAATTCAGGATATTGATCAGGCGTTTCTTTGAAGGATCCAGTAAGATTCGTGTGAGCCCTTGCTTGAGGTATGCCTTTCAGTAGGCTCAAAGGGTCGTGTTTTCAAAGGCTTTAGTCATGAACGGGCTCCAGTTTGCAAAAAACAAAACAAAAAATGTGTGAAGCCACTCGTAATATGCTCCTGGATTTAACTGGAATCAGGCTTAATTAGCTTAAGGAGAATAGCCTCTTTCTCTTCCTGCAAAATTAGCTTAGTGGTTTGCATTGATGGGATATGGTGGGATGAGCGAGGAAGAAGAAATCCAAATCTGAAATGAGTTAAGGAAAAGTGAGGGATTTTATTAAAACGGAGAGAATTCTAGAGGGTGTAAATGAGTAGAGGCATCTCACGCCATGTGAGTGTTTTAAGCTTTTGCATTAAGCACACATACTATATTTTTAAAGAAATTGTGGTTTGAGTATCATCATGGCATTTCCACCTTCTTTTTGTACAGGGAAATAGAATAGCTGTGATATAAATGGGTTAGGATCAGGGGTGAAATCCAGCAGGTTCTGACAGGTTCTGGAGAACCGGTAGCGGAAATTTTGAGCAGTTTGGAGAACCGGCAAATACCACCTCTGGCTGGCCCCAGAATGGGATGGGAATGGACATTTTGCAATATCCTTCCCCCAGGAGTGGGGAGGGAATGGAGATTTTGCAGTATCCTTCCTCTGCCAAGCCAAGTCAAGCCACGCCCACCAAGCCACACCCACAGAACCAGTAGTAGAAAAATTTGGATTTCACCACTGGTTAGGATGTGAGTTTTGTGCTTGTGATTTCTTACTGGTGCAACATGACATGTTCTGATGACCTTAATCCAGGTGAGAAGGTAACTGTGGTCCTTTAGGTGCTGCTGAAATAAACTCTAGAAGTCCACTTCTGCCTTGTTCACTTGTGGAACAATATTTGGAACTGTACAGGTAGTCCTCGACTTACAACAGTTCATTTAGTCACGGTTTAAAGTTACAGCAGCAGTGAAAAAAATGACTTATTACCCTTTTTCACACTTGCGACCGTTGTAGCATCCCCATGGTCATGTGATCAAAATTCAGATGCTTGGCAACTGGTTCATATTTATGCTGGTTGCCATGTCCTCGGGTCATGTGATCAGCTTTTGTGACCTTCTGATGAGCAAATTCAACAGGGAAGTCAGGTTCACTTAACAACCATGTTACTAACTTAACAACTGCAGTGATTCACTGAGCAACTGGGGCCAGAAAAGTCATAAAATGGAGCAAAACTCACTTAACACATGTTTCACTTAGCAACATAAATTTAAGGCTCCGTTGCAGCCATACGTTGAGGACCACCTGTAATTGATCAACCTCTGGAGAATTACAAGTTTGCTGACATAGTTTTAAGGAAATGACCTCTCAGTGTGAACTCCCTTCCTGAGTCATAGGAAGAATCAAAACAAACAATGTTTATACACTATTTTGCACACCCTTAAAACACTTTGAACACCCTTAAAATGTTTATTAGGAAGAAGGAGGAGGTAAACTAATAGTGAATGTTAGAATGGCAAAATTGAAAAGCGTCCATCTATGAAGAATTGATTTTTCCCCTACCCTTCAATACTAAAATGTCTCTGAAAAGTTGACTATTCAGAACAGTTGGCAGGATTTAGAGCAGGGGTGTCAAACTCGAAGCCTGCAGACTGGATCTGGCCCACAGGGTACTTAGATCTGGCCCGTGGGGCCACCTGGAAACAAGGATGGCTTGCTGCCAGCAAAAACGAAGCTCGGGAGGCAGAGGGTTGCAGGAAGCCATCGCAGCCAGAAACAGAAGCCCGTTTTCACTGAGTGCTCGGGGTACCACAGGTGCCTCTGATACGAATGACACGAGCTGGCCATACCCACCCTGGCTATGCCCCCCTGCCGCCCCCTGAAGTCAAATACAACCTTGATGCAGCCCTCAATGAAATCGAGTCTGACACCCCTGATTTAGAGGAATTCTGTCTCTAGGTCAGTGGTGAAATTCAATTTTTTTTTACTACCGGTTCTGTGGGCATGGCTTGGTGGATGTGGTGTGGTGTGGTGGGCATGGCTTGGCGGGCTTGGCAGGGGAAGGATACTGCAAAATCTCCATTTTCATCCCCCCACTCCTGGGGGCAGAATGTTGCAAAATCTCCATTCCCACCCCACTCTGGAACCAGCCAGAGGTGGGATTTGCCAGTTCTTCAAACTACTCAAAATTTCTGCTACCAGTTCTCCGAACTATTCAAAATTTCCGCTACTGATTCTCCAGAACTTGTCAGAGCCTGCTGGATTTCACCCCTGGTCTAGGGACACGAGACATGAGGCAGATATGAAAGGCAGAACTTCTGTTGTGACTTCACAACACATGTTGTTATTTTGACATTGGCCTGGTTAGAAGCAGATGCTTATGCAGGTGGGAAGAAAAGAAGGTCCTGTTCAAAGCTGAAACCAATTTGCATATCACCCCACTCATCCTTCCCAATTCACAAGCTCACATATTTGTGTTTGTGTTTACATCTTATGGGTGGTGTGTTTGTACAACACAGCTGACCAAGTCTGTTTATGAGTAAAAACTCATTTGTACGTACCGACGGCAAAGAGCCAGTTTGGTCTAGAGGCGAAGATACCAGGCTAGAAACCATGAGATTGTAAATTCTAGTTCTGCTTTAGTCATGAAAACCACCTGGCTGACCTTGGGCCCAATCACTCTCTCTCTCTCTCAGCCCAAACTACCTCACAGATTTGTTGTGGGAAAAATAGAAAGAAAGGAAAGAATATAAAATATGTTTATTGCCTTGAGTCATGCTGGTGGGGGAATTCTTGGAGTTGATGTCCAAGAATTTGGGGGTGGGGGTGGAGTCTAAAACATATAAAGAACCGTTGCAGGAATTGGGTATGTCTAGTTCAATGAAAAGAAGGTCTGAAGTAACATGATAGCAGTGTTTTAATATCTTAAGGGGCTGCCACAAGGAAGAAGGTCAAGCTATTCTCCAAAGCACCTGAGGGCAGGACAGGAAGCCATGGATGGAAATTAATAAAGGAGAGAAGCAACCTAGAATTAAGGAGAGATTTCCTGACAGAACAGTTAATCAGTGGAACAACTTGTCTCCAGAAGTTGTGAATGCTCCAACACTGAAGAGATTGGGCGGCCATTTTCTGAAATGGTGTAGGGTTTCTTGCCTGAGCAGAGGATTGGACTAGAAGACCTCCAAGGTCCCTTGTTATTCTGTTATATTGTTATGTCTTCAAGCTGCCTTAACCTATCCCTGCCATAATGAATTGATTAAAAAACAGAGAGACACCTCAAGCTCTCTGTTTCCATTCACCTAAGCATGTGTTCATATTTCTGCTCTGAACAGCTCTTCAATATTATTTTTTTTGCTTCAACTTAATGTGCCTGATCCCCGCTTCCCATTTTAAAATTGTGTGTGTGTGTGTGTGTGTGTGTGTGTGTGTGTGTGTATTTCTTCTTTGTCTCCTTCCATTTATACCTGCCTTCCCCCCTGCCCTCAAAATAGCATTCCAGGTAGTTAATAATAAAACACAAATAAAATAACCAAGTCATAATTAAAACATTAAAAACGATGGGTTTAAATCTCAAATATAACCGCATCAAAGAAATGACAGCAGCCAGCGTATGAAGATCTTCAGCAAGATGCTAGTTTAAATGCCTAAAAGTGTATGATAAAATCAAAATAGCAATCTTTGTTTTCTACCTTTGTTCTCCTCAGGACATCTGGGACAATTTCTTATTTGATCAATATTTCAATATTCGCCTCAGTATTTGCCTGAGCAATGGTATGCATTACCCCGTATGATGAAAGGAAGCAAATTAGAAAAAAAAAACCCGGATGGTCAAGAGATGGGCTTTAAAGAAGCTTATCATGGCCTCTAAAGAGTCCTAAATATTGAATATCAGAGATGAGCTTAAAATAGAAGTAGAGCTACCATTTGTAGAGGAGCTGAGAATCTCTGTCTGTTTGTTTTATTCTTGTTCTAAGTAGGCAGAAGAGGCCATGTGAGCCTTTAAGCGATCTTTTTTTTTTTTTTGAACCAAACACTGTTCTCTGCATGGCTAATGCATTGGAGTGAACATGCCAGTGATGAGCAGGGCTAAAATAGTGATGGAAGGCGCTACACATTTCTGTTAACGATCTATGGCAGTGATGGCTACCCTTTTTCTCATCGTGCATCGAAAGCACGCGCACAAAACAGCATGCCCGTGTGCCGGGGCCCATAATGCAATGTGGCGCCCCTTGTGCATGCATGCCTGACCCCCATGCTCTTCCTGCCCTCACGTGCATGCACATGTGACCCCTCCCCCATGCTCCCCTCACACCCTGCGCATGAGAATGTGACCCCTCTGCCCCCCATTTTGGGCCTACTAGGCCACCCTGCAGCCTCCTGGGCCCAAAAATGGACAGTGGAGACGGCATGCTGCACCCTCCATGCCCCGTTTTGGGCCTAGTAGGCCTCCCTGTAGCCTCCTGGGCCCAAAAACAGACCGTGGGGGTTCGTGCTGCATCTCCCGTATTCACCCCGTCCCCCCATGCATCCCAAAAATCAGCTGGCTGGCGGGAGGTGTGCACGCATGCGCAGTGGAGCTGAGCTGGGCAACGGCTCGCATGCCCGCAGAAAGGGCTCCGTATGCCATAGATTTGCCATCATGGATCTATGGGTTCGATCCTAGGACCGATGATGCATTCAACAAGCAAGGGGAATAATCATCATCATCATCATCATCATCATCATCATCACAAAGTACCGGGACTTGCAAATCGAAGTTGAGCGACTATGGAAAAAGAAATCATGTGTTGTTCCGATTGTAATTGGAGCCCTTGGAGCAATACCCAAAGGGCTACCCCGCTATTTAGAAATTCTAAATTTACCGGACTTGAACATTTTGACTCTACAAAAAACCACCTTACTCGGAACAGCTTACATCCTCCGACGATACCTTAACAGTTCCTAGGTCCTTGGTTAGGACTCGAGCTGCTGAGCTATTAAGCAGCCTCAAAGACTGTGAATCTCACTACAGATTAACCAATAATAATAATAATAATAATAATAATAATAATAATAATAATAATAATAATAATAATAATAATAATAATAATAAACTGAGGCTTTATTTTGAGGCACGTTTAGAGAATAAGAGGCCTATTGATTGTCCTGAATTCTGTAAGGAAAAAGCAGGTGACAATGCTGTTAATGGAAAGGTTTTTCCATATAACATTTTTATTGGTTTATCAAAGTATTAAATACAAAGGGGGAGAAAAAGCATGAAAAAAGTAAGAAGGGAGGGAGAGGAAAAGAAGAGATATAGTGTAACGGGAGGGGAAAAAAAGAAAAGAAAAAGGCACCAACTTCTGACTCTCTTTAGCACAGCAGAAGGCAACAACATTACAACCACAACGTTTTGCTTTTATACAACAGTATGCACAAGCCATTTCTATAACAATAAGCTTAAGGTTTTTCCAAGGCCCTTCAAAACTCTAAATGGGGGCCTGTGGACATCTCGCCTACTAAATATAGGTGATTGTTGGGAACGAGAGCCTGGGTTTCCTAGGAAGTAATGAAGACCTCTGTCATAGGACCTAGCCTGTATCATCATTGTCATCTTTTAATGACTCCATAATCCCTTGAGGGGTGGAGTCCGGGTAACTGAATGGAGCTGAGTATTTACTGGCCAGATGCCCTTCCTGTCACCAATGCAGAGTTATATTCAGCAGATACAATCTCAACATGCCCAGAAAGAGAGAAATATCTGCCTCTACTTAGGATCGAACTCACAGCCTCCTGATTGTGAGGCGAGAGCTCCACCTCTAGGCCACCACACCACTGAGGAGCTAGCCTGTATAACAAGCTAAATCCTGCAGCATGGGCCAACTGGCAGAAGTGGAGTCCCTATGGCCTCTGGAATTGTTCCACAGACACGTCTGGGATACTAAATTGAACCATATAGGAGTTTGGTTAGATGCTGCCCGCCTGCCCTCCCCGACTTGATTTGAGTGTCTATTCTTGGCTTAGAAAGCACTGATTTGGGCTTTTTGTAAGACTCAAAATGCTGTACTACCCTTTCATTTAACGAATGCCATTCTATCTTTCTGAGAAAGCTCTGTTGGTTCCGGCATGACTATAAGGGTTTTCTTATATGCGGAGAGGAAAAAACATAAATGCATTGAATTACCAATAGTACATTTCAAGTTAGATCGGTTCAAGATACATAACTTGTCTGTATACTCAGCAATAGCCCCCTCAAGGTTTAAAGGGGCACGTGGTTAATTTATAATCTGCTTAGACCGCACCCATTAACTGTAGCATCATCTCATTAAGTATGCAGAGAGCAAAGTTTATGGAAGTGATTTGATCCAATTTGATTTGATCATCAGTACTTAGGGCTGGAGTGTGAGAAAGTATCTGCCCCCCTCCCCCAAAGCCAACCATCACAGGTGGTCTTTGGGTTATGATGGCAACTGGAACCGGAGTTCCCATCAGTCACTTCACCGGACCATAACATGGGAAGGAAAGCAGACCGGCAGGTGATACTTAAGGGAGGCAGGCGGGTGGCATGAGCAAGTGCTATGGAGCGTGAGAACATGGAAGAAAAAGCAGGAATAGGGGCAACCTGGGACTTCCTGCCAACTTCCCCATTGACTTTACTTATGGAAAGTCATCAGGGAAGATTGCAAATGGCATTCACTGCAATGGCCACTCCTTTGAGAACCACTTATAAATCCCGCTTGTTTGGTGGTGTTGTGACGGAATGAGTGGTCATAAGCTGGAGACCACCTGAAATTTTTCAGGACTGAAATGGATTGGAACATGGCTTTCCCACACCTAAATTCAGCACTTTCACCACTACAGCACACTGATCGTACTGCCTCTGGGATGGCAGAGTGGACAGTGCAGAACATGGATATGTTGCTGAAGAAATAGACTGGATGGAATTAGAAAACTTTTGCAAAGCCATACTACTAAAATTCTGATTTCTGTGACTTTTAACTGGGCAAAGTGGGGTAGTATTGGCAAAACTTTTTTGAGCCAAGATGCCTCAAATGGCATTTAACTTCCAGGTTGCGTCCAAAATCTGGAGCCCTTGGCTCCCATGGAACTGAAATTTGATAAATTTTATAAAGTGTTTTATGATGTTACCATAAAACATTTTATGATATAATACAAAATCTCATAAAACATTTCCTGCACGGATATCTGACAGTACTGTGCACTTCACCATGGGCTGTTTTCAAGGCAGATACATCTATGAAGGTCCCCCAGAATTTTAAAGAGGTTTTCCAGTGAAGGCAGTACATGTAGTCTTTGACTTATGACCCTAACCCCTTTGTGATAAAAGCCTAAGAGGTAGAATACTGGGGACAATGTTCTAGAACTGGGTTGGAATAAGTGAACCCTCACTGTGGCTTTCGTTCTATAGCCTTCTCCAAAATAGAGAATTAGATTGGTATGTTCTCAAAAACAGAAAAAGAGTGATAGGATCATGGGGGACAGCATGCACACAATTCTGGACATTTAGCTGACATATGTCTCATTATCTTATAGTAGGAATGTGACAATGAATGACAGGTGTTCACAAAGCAATTTAAAGCAATTATAAAGGCAGGAAAAAAAAAGAACCTGGTGGCTCAGTAGACTAAAGCATTGTGATTAACATCAGCTGTCTGCAATTACTGTAAATTCGAATCTCACCAGGCTCAAGGTTGACTCAGCCTTCCATCCTTTCTAAGGTAGGTAAAATGAGGACCCAGTTAGTGGGGGCAATAAGATGACTTTGTATAAATATATAGAAAAGTATGAAGGCTATTGCTTAACACATTGTAAGCTGCCCTGAGTCTCCGGAGAAGGGCGGCATATAAATCAAATTAAAAAAAAAAGTCAGATCTACTTTTTAATATTTCATGCTTTTTTACATGCATCCCAATAATTTGACATTTATCATTCACCTTACCCTCCTTCCTTCCTTCCTTCCTTCCTTCCTTCCTTCCTTCCTTCCTTCCTTCCTTCCTTCCTTCCTTCCTTCCTTCCCTCCCTCCCTCCCTCCCTCCCTCCCTCCCACCATCCATCCTTCCTTCCTTCCTTCCTTCCTTCCCTCCCTCCCTCCCTCCCTCCCTCCCACCATCCTTCCTTCCTTCCTTCCTTCCTTCCTTCCTTCCTTCCTTCCTTCCTTCCTTCCTTCCTTCCTTCCCTCCCTCCCTCCCTCCCTCCCTTTCCTTTTCTTCTCACTGTCAGTGTCTTCACATTTGGAAATGGATATCATTCTTAAACTTTTCCTGTAAGTGAGAATTTAACCTTCAAAAATTTGTCTTTGATATATATATTTATATATTTATTTTTTCTTAGCTTCTCTGAACAAAACATTGGGGAAGCTTGAGTTGAATGCATTTTATAAATTAGCAGGTCTAGAAGTCAATTTTTATAAATTGTCTGTTATGTTAATCAACACTGATAGAGAGTTACAAAAGAGACTTTGAAAATCTATGGCACTTAATAATAGTCCAGGTGGATTTAGATATTTAGAAGTAATTATTACAAAGGATTGGCACCAATGAAAGAAACATAATTATGACCCTCTTCTGCAGATTATGGCAACATCTTCCTTCAGCACTGCTTGGTGGAATAGCTACAAATTAAAATGACTCTTCTTCCCAAAAATCTATTTTTGTTTAAAATATTCCCTATTTCTTTGCTTATTGCTTGTTTTCATACATGGCTGATAATTGTTTCTTCATTTATACACACACACACACACGTGTATATAAATATATATACCCACCTGAATGACTCAAATTATAAAAAATAACCAAATTATTGGTTATTATTGGGATTGTAGAGATTGAAGATATACCAAATGTGAAACATGATTTCGATGTCTTTCAATTAAAATAATCAACTCATGTCATTTGGAATTCCAAATGTTCACCAGATACAAAGGGAATTAACAATGGAGCCAGTCTTCTAGAAAGATAGCATTCCAGCCTGATATTTATGTATTTATTGACAATATTTGTAATCTGTCCCAAGCATGCAACAAAGCATAAGAACCAAGCAGCAGTAACAACAAACAAAAAATGACTTTATTTTTTAAACTCAGTTAAAAGTATTAAAAGTTAGTTAATGTAATTGTGGTAGGTTGCTTAAAGTTACTTAAAGGCAATGCAGTCCTTGACTTAAAATTACAATTGAGCCAAACATTTCTGTTGCTGTTAAGTGAGTTTTGCCCCATTTGACGACCTTTCTTGCCACCGTTCTTAAGTGAATGACTGCAGTTGTTAAGTTAGTAACACAATTGTTAAGTGAATATGACTTCCCCATTGACTTTGCATGCTGGAAAAGTTGGTCACATGACTCTGGGACACTACAACCGTCATCGATACGAGTCAGTTGCCAAGCATCTGAATTTTGATCACAAGATCAAGAAGTTGTTGTAATGGTCCCAAGTGTGAAAAACGGTCATGTCATTTTTTTCAGTGCCATTGCAACTTTGAATGGCCAATGAACGGATGTAAGTCAAGTGTCCTTCAACGGGGCAGCCATCTCAAAATCGATGTGATTATCCTTTGGTAGGTTTGTCCTATTAAGACTTTGGCCAACTCATTTTGTTCCAAAAGCAGCTTGTGAGTCCTCCTCACAGGCAGACACAACATGAGTTACCCTAATATCTACAATTGCAAACTGAAATGTGAAATGTAGCTTTGAACAGGTGAAATGAATGTATTGCTTTTCTTCCTTCCCCTTTCTCCCCATTCCTCAAGTTTAAAACACATACAGGATAAATAGTTCCAGGAAATCTATTCCTTCTAACTTTAACTTAACAGAAGAATTGATTGCAAGTGTCTGCGTGCTTTCAAATGGGACAAGTGTAATCATTTAGTAGTTTTATTTTTCATGGGCCTATAAACGAGACAGAGTACAAATTAATAGAATTTAACATCAAAAATTAATACAGTGATTCACTACAGATTCCTATCTGTAGCCACAACTAGCCTTTGTAATCTTAACTTGCCAGACAAGAACATCAGGAATATTTGAAGGGGAATGTTTTTTCCGGTCTTTTTCAAAGTTGGCAACTTTAAGAGTTCGGCTTCCAGAATTTTCAGCTGGCTTTCCCCAGCTAATTCTCATTCTGTGTTCTTTTATTGTATATTCAATGTTCTGAAGCATTTCATAGAACACAAAAAGAGACTTAGGGATTGGGGGGGGGGGAAGAGACTGAGAATTTAATTTGATAAGTTGATTTGGAAATAATGATGGTGAAAAATCCTCTTAGAATCTACTGTGGTAAGTCTTCATGAAAAGGACTCACAAGTACTTACCGTATTTTCAGAGTATAAGACGCACCGGAGTATAAGATGCCCCATAGTTTTTGGGGAGGAAAATAAGAAAAAAGCTGATTGGTGAGTGGATTGGCCTCCCAGCATATCCCCAATCAGCTGTTTCCAGAGGTGAATTTTAGCAACAGGTTTGTTGGTTGTAAGCTCTGTGCCTTGCTTTTTTTTCTGCCTTTGAAACTTCTGAAACTCTGTTTCAGAAAAAACATTTTTTCTGCCTCTGAAAGCCTCCGAAACAAAGCTTCAGAAAAAAAGGCTTTTTTCCTGAAGCTTCTTTCAGAGGCTTTTATTCTGAAGGACTATCTGTACTCTGTTCAATCTGCTTTCTTTGATATTGGTATATAGATTAACCTCTTCAGATCTGTTGGTTATTGTGTCATTCTCCAGATTTGTTAGCATAATTTGGTTAGAACCTTTACTGATTCTTCTTTTGTTCCTTGCCATATTATTTTAGATAAAAGCCTTTCAGAGGCTTTTTTTCTGAAGCTCTGTTTGGAGGCTTTTTTTCTGAAGCTTTTTTTCTGAGGCTTTTTTTCCTGAAGCTTCTTTCAGAGACTTCTTTCAGCCTCTGAAATCTCCATTTGTGAGGCTGGGTGGGGCTACATTCAGAATATAAGATGCACTCAGATTTTCACCCTCTTTTTTGGGGAAAAAGGTGTGTCTTATACTCCAAAAAAATACGGTAATTTATTAAAATAAGTAATTGTCTCTTTGGGGAACCCAGTCTAAAAATCATCTCAGCTGATTTTGCTTTTGTAATTCAGGTTCCTGCATCACCAATTTTTTGCCAATGTCATATCTTCCTTGCATATCCACACAAAACGGCTAGTCCTCGACCTCCGACTAGTTGCTTAGCAACCATTTGAAATTACAATCCACCTGAAAAAAGGGAGTCATGGCCCAGTTCTGAAGTTCCAATGACTCCCCCCGCTGATCACATGACCTCATTTCTGGCATGTTCATTGCTAACATGGCCACATTTATGACCATTTGCAGCACCCCGCAGTCACATGACCATGTTTTACAACAGTTTTGCTGAAAAGCAGGAATTACTGCCACCATAGCAAAAAATGGCTTCACTTAACAGCCGGGCCACTCATTTAATGACCACTGCAACAAAAGGTTATAAAATCAGATCAATCACATATATGATTGTATGTGAAGAATTACCTGCGCTTACAGCCAAGACTGGAAGAGATGCAAAACAAGGAACAATAAGTCACAAAACAACTAAATGAAGTTTAGAGAGTTAAAAAGAGAAAGTCCCGACACATATAATAGGACTGTTAAGGATCGAAGTTTAAAATAGACTTTTTATTATAATTTTTTTAAAAAACAACAGCCTCTTTTAATGTGGAAATACTTAGATTAGAATGACAGTTTGCATCAGGGGTCTCCAAACTTGGCACCTTTAAGACTTGTGGACTTCAACTCCCAGAATTCTCCAGCCAGCATGCTGTTGAAGTCCACAAGTTGAAGTCCACAAGTCTTAAAGCTGTCAAGTTTGGGAACCTCTGGTTTACAGAGTCAGGAAAAGAAATCTGAATAAATAGCAATAGTAACAAAATGAAACAAAAAATTACTTTGATACACTTAGTATAGAAGAAATCCTTGGTGTGCTGTACATGTGTACATGCACAACCTTGCAATCAGTAAAATACTGCTGAAGAAAATCTGAGTGTCTTTATGCTTTCTATTATCTGAGTCAATTACATTTAGAACCATTTTTCTGTAAAATCATCATTATGTTTTGGATTAGCTATACTTTTAGCAGACAAGAGATCTTATCCATGGTTAATATTTCCTTGGTCTTATCGTCATATCTTTGGGTAATAAGGGAATGGTGTATTTTTTCCCCCCATTCTGCTGTAATTTGAAAGTTTGCCGCTAGTAAAAGTAAGACAATAATGTTCTTCAAAATCGGTGCAGTTAATGTTCTAAACGCTATCACTTCCCATCTAAATAAATACGAAAGAACTACAAGTCAGCTCCAATCTAAATTGTTTCCTTGCCCATTAATATCCAACCAAACAATTTTAGGATTAAAAGGCAATAATACCTGAGAACTTCTTAAAACATGTCCTTGCCTATTGTCTTTGTCTCCTAGAAATCTATCCCAACCAATGAACATTTGATTTTGTTTGGATGCATCTTTTCTAATAAGAGTTTGCTTGTCTCTAAATCAGGGCCTCACATGCCCTCAAACTCCAATCCCGATCATACTTGACTGGATTACCTGAGATTTCATTCTTTCCTTTGAGTCCAGAATCATTCATTCATTTATTATTTTATTATATCCCACTTGTATTATTTTTATAAACAACTCAGGGTGCCCAACATGCCTAATACTCCTTCCTATTTTCCTCACAACAATCCTTGTGAGGTGAGTTAGGTTGAGAGATAGTGACTGCTCCTAGTGACCCAGTGATGGCTAGCTTTTTTGGCACCAAGTGCCAAAAGCGTTCCTGCGCACACACCCATAATGCAATGTGTGTGTGACACATCTGCGGGTGACCCCCGCACACGCACATGCAACCCCCCTGTGTGCACCCCACCCCCACGCATACATAGACAACCCCCCGCATACCCCCCTGCATACACGTGCGTCTCCCGCATACGCCCTGCCCCCATGCATTTTGGGCAGAGACCCAAAAACCAGTTGGCTGGCAGGAAGCATGCCCTCGTGCGCAGTGGAGCTGAGCTGGGATGATGGGTCATGTGCCTGCAGAGAGGGCTCTGCGTACCACCTGTGGCACACATGCCATGCGTTCGCCATCATGGCTCTGGGACATCCATCCGAGTTTCATGTCTAAGGCGGGACTAGAACTCTCAGTCTCCCAGTTTCTAGCTGGTACCTTAATTACTAGACCATCCTGCTGTTTGGAATATTCAGGAGTTTCCTTCTTTTTGCCCATTTAATTTTCTATTCAAATTTTCCGGCAGATTATTCCATCCATGGTAAGAAGACAACTGTTTTGACTGAAGCAAAATCAAGGGCCAGGGGTACTGAGCTCTGAGCAAAAAATACTTCAAAATACATAAATTAGAAGAAAAACGATGATCCTCCCCTGTTTCAGATTACAGATCCATAAAGGACCAAATGTTGTAACTGGAAATATTGATAGTCCTGAAGAGACAAGCTTTTCTCTCTGTTCTGTAGCTCGCTTATAGTAGGATGTGCAAGTGACTTCTTGAAATTCTCCACCCTGTTTGTGGACAGATAAAGTAGGAGGGGAACCATTTCTTTGAGAGGAAGAGGATTACTTTGGGACTGTTTCAGTGGTGGAAACAGTGTCAAATAATTTAACAACCGGTTCTCTGCCTTAATGATTTCTTCTAACAACCAGTTCACCAAACTGCTCAGAAAGTTAACAACCGGTTCTCCCGAAGTGGTGCGAATTGGCTGAATAGCAACACTGGACTGTTTGTCAAAAGTTTCTTGGAGTGGAATGCATCCTTAGCATTTTTGTCTTTCCCTAATTTCCCCTACACACACACACACACACACGGGATCATTGCAATCTGGCTTCACAATATCCCAGCTCTTCCAGAGCTACCATAGTGTAAATGAGGGATTGCCATGCGAACAAATCAAGTTTGAATGCAACCAACTTCCAGAAAATTATCTTACTTTTCTGGTACAAATGAGAAGAAGAAAAATCTCAGAAATCTGAGAACCAACAAAAACGACTGATATAAAATCAGCTCGGTTTAGAGGGGTAAAATCCTTCTTTAGTTCTGGAGAAAAGACTGTGCTGATAAGAGAATGCTGGAAGCTCTTTCTGTGAGCAGTGATTGCCATGGAGAGGAGAAGGGTCAAAAAAGGCAAAATAGTGAACTCATGATGTAAGTGCTAACCTTCATATATAAAAAAAAGTTAAAGGTTTCCCCTGCCCAGTCGTGTTTGAGTCTAGGGGGCAGTACAGTGGTGGGATTCAGCCAGTTCGCACCTATTCAGGAGAACCAGTTGTTAACTTTCTAAACAGTTCGGAGAACCAGTTGTTGAAAGAAATCTTATTTTGTTTTTTTCCCACTTTACAGGGCTAATCCTGTAAGGAAGGTAGGAAAGAAACATTCTGGTGTTGCTTCTAGCCTAATCTTTATTGCCCTGCTTACAGAAACTGCCTCTGGTTAACCCTTATTACATTGTAACAGCTAAGGCGAAGCACCCATCGACCTAAGTGACGTTCAGTTGGCCACGCCCACACAGTCACATGACCACTGAGCCACACCTACCCAGCTGGTCATTAGGGCAGAGAACCGGTTGTTAAATTATTTGAATCCCACCACTGGGGCAGTGCTTATCTCCGTTTCCTAGCCAAGGGAGCCAGCCTTGTCCAAAGATGCTTCCGTGGTCATGTGGCCAGCATGAATATATGCTGAGGCTGTATGGAATGCTGTTACCTTCCTACCAAAGTGGTACCTATTTAACTATTCACATTTGCATGTTTTCAAACTGCTAGGTTGGCAGGAGCTCATCCCATCACACGGGTCTTGTACTGCCAACTGCTAGGCCATCATGTCCTTCTTATATGCATGTGCAATGTTGATGCATGTAAGATTACACCATGGCAGTTCATCATCTTGCCTTTTTTTTTTTTTTTTTTGATCAACAAACTCTCCTCCCCCTGATGCAACTGTTCTCAAGATGCTTAGAGAGCACCAGCTGGAAGCAAGCTGTGATAGAATCTAGTAAAATGAGCTTAGTTCTTCAACTGACATGACTCAGAAATTTTCCTGGCAGGAGGAAAAAAACAAGCAAACCTTTTTTTCCCCTTTCAAATATGACCATTGGGAAAATATTTATGATTAAAGAGAGTGTGCTCCTCCATCCTGAATCTTCGAAATAGACACCCAAAGCTTTGCTATTATACAGGGGAGTCAGGCCAAAATCAATATTTCTTCCCATATTCACAGACATCTCTTTGATATCAGATCTATTTCAAAATAATAACATATCCTTCGGATTGGAAAAATGGTGTGATATACCTGAAATACTGAATTCCACAACACTCTTTAATCACCAGAACATCTAAGATAGTTTAAAGGTAACCTAGAGTATTTGTTATTTTACATCAAAATATCTGCCTCCCTCTGTCACCCCTGGATTATACTAGCAGGAAAGCGTACTAGATGGATCTAGTTAGAAAATGGATTTCATCTTTTTTTTAAAATAAAAAATAAATAATAAAAGCTCCTAATGGCTTTAATTTTTTGACGATTGTGACAAGCTCCATTTGTTCCCATTGTGCAAATCTCAGTTTTTACAATGTTCTTTCATAATTGCTTTTCATCCATATTGGAAGCTGGGTGGTCTCCCAAATATTTCCAAACGCTATTCATCCATTTGTATGGAAATTAGGACTGACGGTGGTATTGTACCTGTCCAGGAAAAAATAATAATAGGCATAATCACTGCTTTGACCAATTTACATTAAAGTGAGATATTTTGCCATAATTATACATTACTTCACACCCAGATGATAGGAAGATTCATATGAAGCATGTGTTTCATTTCTGTAGTTGCCTGTGGGAAAACTGTGAGACAGATGAAGAAGAAAAATAGCTGCCAAATGTAGGATCTAATTTTTCCTGTGGCTCTAAGACTAATATCAGACATGATGACTCACAGACGTGACATCCCCACAACAACAAATCTTTGCCCTGAAGAATTGACAGGGTAACTGTTGATAGTGGGAGGTGTAGAAGGAAAGAAGAGATATATTATTTTAAAAAGTTTGCACAGAGCTGGGAGCGCTGCAGAAGAGAGTAAGAAAAATGTGTGGGGTGTGCACATCTCTAGGCTGAACACAAGGGAAGAGAGTGTGACAATTTTTGCTCATTTAATGTGGAGTGAAAAAGGAAGAGATGCGAAGAAGATTCTATAATTAGATGTGGGGTGTATGGGAGGGAGAGCTTAAAGAGAGCTTTTCTTCAAATTCCAGCAGTTCTAAAACTAGGGTCACCCAAGGACACCAACGGGAGTTTGGGGGTATCTCTAAAATTTACTTCCTTGGTAGCAGCATCTGAAGAATTGAATCAAAAATATAAAATGGAAATTTTAATTGAGCACTCATAGCCGCCCCCCCTTGATGTTTTTGATTCTTCCTATGGTTCTCCCCACCCCTCAGAATGTGATGATAGTGATCAAGTTAGGGTTCAAATGATAATTAAATGATTTCTGGAGAATGAAGTGGTGGTTATGGTAACTATAAGTCCCATTTAAGATCAAAACTGGAGTGCCTGAAAAAAGCAAGCTCCTTGGAAACATCAAGGAGAGGAGAAGGGCATTGCTTAAATATTCTGTTTGTGAGTTTTCCAGAAACATATCTGGGTAAGGGATCCAGTTGGGCTCTGTTGGTTTGATCCAGCAGGATTCTTATATCCTTGCAGCTAACATAAATACATTGCATGTACCTTTGATAAGATACAGCCTGTGGCTCATAAGAAAACATTATCTATTATTTGCGATTAGGACTGAAAAAAGCACTTTTGAATAATGCAAAAATCATTAAGGAATAGTTGCTTTGGGAAGTTTTTTTTTATTATTAATTTATATCTACCCAAAACAAAACGGCAGCCCCAAATGGCAATACTCCTTAGCCTGTTACATTCATCTCCAGGCGTGATTTATATCTTCTATTTTCTCCAAATCAGTGATGAGAATGCATTTGTAGGGATTAAACATAAAGAGACAACTATATCCCATTAAATATTTTCATCTGCTGCAGAACTGGGAAGCGGGACGATTTTCTTCTCGTCGCACTTCTCAGATGGTTTATACACATACAATTTCAAATCATTTCAATGTATTGCAAAGCACTGCCAGCTAAATTACATGAATATGAAATGCTGTCTCCTCCTTCTCCTTGTCACAAGCTTGTACAAAGAATAGATGAATTTCTACTATGGTATAGCTATGTGGGCAGAGAAGTTTCTGTGGGAAGTCATAAAGCATCTCTGTAGGAGCTGCAAAATTTGAGATGCCAATTACAGCATCTGGCTGTAATTGCAATTAAGGTAAAGGTAAAGGTTCCCCTCGCACATATGTGCTAGTCGTTTCCGGCTCTAGGGGGCGGTGCTCATCTCCGTTTCAAAGCCAAAGAGCCAACATTGTCCAAAGATGCCTCTGTGGTCATGTGGCCAGCATGACTAAACATCAAAGGCGCACGGAACACCGTTACCTTCTTACCAAAGGCGGTCCCTATTTTTCTACTTGCATTTTTTATGTGCTTTCGAACTGCTAGATTGGCAGAAGGTGGGACAAGTAACAGGAGCTCACCCTGTTATGCGGTACTAGGGATTCGAACTGCTGAACTGCCAATCTTTTGATCAACAAGCTCAGTGTCTTAGCCACTGAGCCACTGTGTTCCTATGTAATTGCAATTACTGCAATGCAATTGCTGGCATTGCGGTAAAATAATAATAATAACTTAGACTTTGGACGTTGAATTCCTGTTAGTGTGCAAGAAGCTTTACGCTATATTAGATTTCCTTCTGGGGAGGAATCAAGCCTTTCTGGCTGTACTTAGGACTTGTTCCTGATTCACAGTTTTTGCATACCTATCAAAATCAATTTTTAAGGACTCTTCACTTCTTCCTCCTCTTCACCTATGCCTTCTTCCCTGAAAGTAAGATTCACTGGATTCAACAGGATTTACTTTTGATTCGTCATGCATAAGATTGTGCTGAAGGACAATCAGTTCCAAAACATTTCTGGATGTTTGCTCCATTTCTGGAACTTGATCTCTCTTGGACTTGCTTCCATCTAATATTCCTGTTTCTTATTCTTTTTAATTAATGAAACAACCCCCCAAATTTACCTTCACCACCCACATTGGCTTTTTTTCTTCACCCCCAAATTTGCACTTAGGGAAAACAGATGTAATTCTTTTTCCTTCCCTCGTTTTTGTTCTAAAGATGCAGGATAGTTTTACCCAGCACCCAGGTCTTTATTACCCTTCTCTAATTAGAAGTTCTCCACATATTCTGGACTTCAGACCTCAGAATCTCCATCTACAAGGGGTGTTTCTTTCTATCTTCTGTTTTCTTTCAGTAGGCAAGCAGCAGCAGCAGCAGCAGTAGTAGGAAGAAATTTGTTTTCTGTATTTTAATTAGATTGCAAATGACCAATTTGTTTCTGAGGCTTTCCAGGTGTGAAGTGAATGACTTTTGGTGAGTTTTGGCCCCTTGTCTCTTGGTCAGACAAGAAGTCAAAAAGTTTGGGTAGCAGCTATTACATCCTAATATAAATGAGTGAGATTCCATACCTAAGCAGCTTGTCTTAATGTACTATTAACTACAGTAGTTAATATTATTTAGTTGTGTCCTGTCTTTATTATTTTTACAAATCATTCAAGGCGGGAAACATATCCAATACATATTCCTCCTCCTATTTTCCCCCACAACAATCATCCTACAAAGTGAAGCTAAGGCAGGACTTGAACTTACAGTTTCCCAGTTAATAATGTGAAAATTGTCTCTTGTATCTAAAAATAAACCAGAGACAGGAGCGGTTTTTAAAAAAACATGCCACCATCTTGCAAAAAAAAAAAAAAAAAAAAAAAAACCCTAGGGACTGTTCCTGTGAATCTAAATTTGCTACAATTAAGGGGGTGCCTAAAGCACAATTTTCAGTTCAAACACTGATTTGAAGATCTGAGAAGAAAAATTTGGAAGATTTTTGGAAGCGCTTGGAAAAGAGTTGCATAGGACTGATTCAGAACTCCCTTCCTTCAAATTCAGTTTGAAGGTTGGCTCCACTTGCTTTTCCCATTTGACAGAACTGGTTGAAATTTTCAGAAAGTCCTTCCTTTAGAAGGGAATAAACAAGATAGTTCACAACTAGGTTGAGATGGCTGTTTTTCCTAAACCAATTAATTGAGTGGTAAAATGTATGAGTTTAGTCCTCTCTTGAGTACAATAAACATATATGAGATCAGAGCACTGTATAGAGCAGAGTTTCTCAACCTTGGTGACTTGAAGAAGTATAAACTTCAACTCCCAGAATTCTCCAGTCTGCCATGCCGACTGGGGAATTCTGGGAGTTGAAGTCCACACTTCTTCAAGAGGTAGAGGTTGAGAAACACTGGTATAGAGTTTGGAACTGTCTACACATGATCACATGAAGTACACTGTGATCTTTTCCCTTTTCAGTCAATATTGACTAGAAGGATTGAGCAGTGTATCATCAATCTTGGCCAGTACATTTTGTCTTGCTTTTGTTCTCTGAGCACAGATTGCCTGGCTTTGGCCTTGGATTTTTGAAACACACTGTTTACAGTAAAACATACCGTTTT
Source organism: Masticophis lateralis (assembly GCA_030761175.1). Taxonomy (NCBI): domain Eukaryota; kingdom Metazoa; phylum Chordata; class Lepidosauria; order Squamata; family Colubridae; genus Masticophis; species Masticophis lateralis. The sequence continues at coordinate 130,891,682 of JAUDYJ010000003.1, forward strand.
GCAATAAAATCAAATTTTACTTCTTGCAGTTTTAATGAATGAAACACTACATTAGTTACTGGCATTAGCAGTAAACCTGGAATTAACAATGCTGAGCTGTATTCAATTTCCATACAATGGCTAGAAACACTCTCTACTATTACAGCAATCTGTTGCCTTTTCCAAGTTGGGTAATTGAATCCTCTAGAAAATTTGGAGTATCTGTGGATCGATTTGGCACAGTTAAAAGTAATCATGCCCAGAAATAGGTTATAAAAAGGTTCTCAGTTAAAAGGATCCGGTCCGGATCAAATGACAGCAATATTGTTTATTTGTATTTCTATAGTGTTCAGAAAGTAAAGCAACTTAGATGGCTAAGAAAACAAACTTTGAAATACAAGACACATAAATATAAAACTATGTAAATTGAGTTGGACCCAAAATACAGGGTGATTTTGAAGCCTTAGGAAAATATGTACTATAAAATAGTTAATAAAATGGGCCTTAAATAATATGAATTACACAAAGGAAGACTATAAATATAAATCTCACAAGTAATTAATCATTTAATTTGTTCTTAAATCAGAAAGAAATATTGCAATGAGGTGAAATATTTCTTGTGTGTGGTGATAAAATCCTTGTGTTATAAGAGTAGCATCTTGGCAATCATACATCTGCATCAATTCACATTATTAACATTTATTTTTTAAAAATGAACTGGAATTGTTCACAATTACTTCTCACCATGTAGGATTTCTGGGAATGATGGACATCATATTGTCCCATTCTGAGGATTTTTTAGTACTTTTTTATTGATTGTGGACACTCTTGGTCTCAACTTAGATGAACTTAGTCAGCTTCCAGTTATCCCATTATAAAATGTATCTGCTGTCATTAATAACATAATGTAGCCAAATCTGATTGCCCATAGCATTACGAGAACAATCCAGTCAATAATGTGAACTGTAGAGTTTTCTTAACTATTGCTTTCTGCTATTTTATCTTTTTATTTTTATTTTTATTTCATTTTTGTTATCAGAAATACATTTACTTGTATTATCAATTGTAAGTTAACCTACCACTTTTCCTGAAGGACAGCACAGAATTCAAAGATTTTCTAGAGATTGTTTTCGATGAATCCAAACAAATGTTAGAAGCAGTTAATTAGAAGCTACCATCACTTAGAAAATTTATTTTTTTACCAAAAAAAAAAGAGAAAAAAAAGAAAAGAAAAGAAAACAAAGGATGTATTATTCGTTTAATAGAAGTTTGACATCAGTGATATTGACAATGGTGGCACTGAAGATGATTTAGTCAGGGAGGGCCTTTTCATTCAACCAAGGCTGCTCAACAAACATTCAACTCATTTTGTAGGCCAGTTATTGTCTTATAGAAATAGAGTACCATATATATGATCATAGTTCTAAAAACACTGCTTTGGATGGCTGTTACTTACATTGTTAACTTGCCTATTTTGCAGAGAGATCAGTACTTGAGTTCTGATGATTCAAAGGATATGATGCAAAGTTGAGAATTTGAATGTTACCATAGCTCTACCCTCCATGGTATTCTTTGATGCATTCCATTAGCATCAAATAGCAACAGCCCTTAGACTTATGTACCACTCTGTAGTGCTTTACAACACTCTCGGAGCGGTTTACAAATATCGGTATATTGCCCCAACAATCTGGGTCCTCATTTTACTGATCTCCGAGGTATGGAAGGCTAACCTTGAGCCTCATTAGAATCAAACTCCTGGCTGTGGGCAGAGTTAGGCTGCCACACTGCATTCCAATCACTGTGCCACCACAGCTCTAAGTCCTGTTCATATATGAGCAAAGGGAATCTATGGTTTCTATTCAGGTTTGGAAAAATTTCATCTAGGCTGAACAACAAGGACCCTTTAAATGATGTGTAGATAGATTTATATTTTATTTTATTTTATTTTATTTTATTTTATTTTATTTTATTTTATTTTATTATTTTATTATTTTATTTTATTTTATTTTATTTTATTTTATTTTATTTTATTTTATTTTATTTTATTTTATTTTATTTTATTTTATTTTATTTTATTTTATTTTATTAGATTTATATACCGCCCTACTCTCGAAGGACTCAGGGCGGTGAACAGCCAAGAAATAAAACACATAGATACAAAATTTAAAAGCAATATAAAACCACATTAAACAATTTGGCCCATGACAGATTAAAACAGCTCAATGGTTAAAACAGATTTAAAATTTACACTTTAAGAGGGAAAAAAAAGTTAGGCCAGGCCAACCTGTTGAAATAAAAAGGTCTTGAGGGCGCGGTGGAAGGTGCGCAGATCTGGGATCCTCCGTATCTCCGGGGGGAGCTCATTCCAGATAGTAGGTGCCCCCACAGAGAAGGCTCTCCCCCTGGGGGCCGCCAGTTGACACTGTTTGGCCGACGGCACCCGGAGGAACCCCTCTCTATGAGAGCGTACTGGCCGGTGGGAGGCTACTGGTGGCAGCAGGTGGTCTCCTTCTTCTCTTCTCCTTCTTCTCCTTCTCAGTTGCCTCAAACTCATACACATACACACATGGAGAGAGAGAGAGAGAGAGAGAGAGAGAGGTGGGATTCAAATAATTTAACAACCAGTTCTGCGCCCTAATGATTTCTTCCAACAACCAGTTCACCAAACTGCTCGGAAGGTTAACAACCGGTTCTCCCGAAATGGTGCGAACTGGCTGAATTCCACCACTGTATGTACACACACACACACACACACACACACACACACACCATGTTGTTCACCATTGAGTTGGCTGTTCCTGTTCTCTTGCAGAACTTCTCCATCCTACTATTTTTAAAGAGATATGCAGATTATGCCAATGGTGTACAGCAAAATATTTAAATTATGTAAAGCCTGTCAGTTAATTTTGCGCTTTTAATATGGCCCAAGAATCCCTGCCTCTGCCTGTATCTATGCAACCATCTGGTAATTGCACTGCTACAAAGCAATGATTTAAAGACACACAGAAACACACTTTTCTGTTTCTCAAAAGTATTTTTCACTTTCTTCTTTCTCATCCTCTCTCCTCTCCCAAACCCCTTAAAAATAAATTAAAAGCAAGGAGGGAGAAGGCGTTGATGGACAAGGAGGAGAAATACATAACAGCATCCTTTGAATGCAGTTTTCACAACAGAGCATATTGTATGTGTCTACTCAGAAGTAAGTGCTACTGAAATCAAGGGTATTTACTTCCAGGTAAGTAAATTATCGTGAGGCAAAAAGAATAAAGCCATTCACACCAGATATTCTTCTTAAAAATTATTAAAATTCATAGCTCAGAGGTGTGAATGCTTCTTTAAGAAAGGTACTTATCCCCAAAATAGCACCAGTACCATGTGATGGTTTCTGTTGCTATGGTTACTACACATTTGTTATTTAATAGCAAAGGAAATAGATGCACAAAACATGCTAATTATAACTGGTACATTTTTTTTCCAAATGTTTTAGATGAATATGCATACATGTTTTATGCATAAGAGACAGGAATGTCCTTCTCCAAGAATGCTGGTGTGTGTGTGTGTGTGTGTGTGTGTGTGTGTTTGTGTGTACCTGCTTGGGAAATACTTATATAGCTATTTTAATAGAGACAATACAACACTGCAAAATTCTAAAGAAGGGTTTTTTTAAAAAATATATATTTAAAATATATATATAAATACTGGAGCACCAAGAAATTGTAGCATTGATATACAGAGGTTTGCATAATTCACTCAAGTCTTTGCATGATTTTCTTTCAATTCTGAAAAAAAGCTGAATACTTATTATTCATATTAGACATATATCCTACAATATATAGTTTAGGTCCTGCTGGCTGAATGGGACTTCAGTGCCCAGCACAGCAGTGGCTTTCCAGAGGGAGAATAAGATGAATAGTGTAATGCGTAGGTTTATTATTTGAGCAAGTATAACATGAATTCCTTGGGTATTTCCACACCTTCTGGGTTTCCATTTTCTCTCCATCTCTCTGAACTTGGCCACTGGTCATCTTTCCCCCTTCTGATCTTGAAACAAAGGGAACCATAAGCCAATCAGTTTTCATCCTTTAGTTGACCAATAATAGCCTGTGACTGAGGCTCAATACTTAGCCCATTCCCAAAACTGCCACCACCAAATCCCTGCTAAAGGGAAAGAAGTCTCATCTACATTTTCTTTTAGTACATTTTAGGAAGAACGTTTTATTCCTTGAACAGGAAAAGAGAGAACACAGTAGTTGGAATTATAGAAAAAGCACAGAAATAAATGAGGAGGGAACGAAAATACATGTTGGAATAAATATATGGGAAAAAACCCCTTAGTTCTTAAAAAAGAAATAATTAAAACTTGTTTATACTAGGCAATATTGATTTGGACTTTCCAAGATCATAATAGGAGACCATTTTTACATAGAAACTGAGCATGCATCTTCCTTCCACGTGCGACAAATCCAAACTTATTCATGCTTTGATACTTTCCAAAGTGTGGGAATATAATCTAATATCAGATTTACATCTTTATTAGCTCATATTTCTTTTCCTAGCATAACGCTAACCATCATATTAATATTAAACCCAAAATGTACCATTGTACAACAAGTCCAACTAATTGATTTGTTAGAACAGCCTAGCCCAAGTCTTCATTCCAATTATCCACAGAATCTCCAATGTTTTCTCCAATAATATTAATGATTTAGGCCAATGATGGCTAACCTTTTCTGGACCGAGTGCCCAAAGGGTGCACCCGAACCCCCCAAATGCAATGTGCGCATGGCCCCCATGCATGCACCATGCCCCCCGTGCATGTATGTGTACCCCCCCACGCCCCTACATGCGTGGCAGAAACCTGAAGACTAGCTGGTCAATGGGAGGCATGCACCCATGTGCAGCAGAGCTGAACTGGGGTGACGGCTTGCGTGCCCACAGAGAGGATGCTGCATACCACCTCTGGCACACGTGCCATAGGTTCACCATCATGGATTTAGGCATTTCAGGCACTGCTAATGCATCAGATCCAAATTGTAAAGTCAAAAGTTGTTTGACTTGACAATTTGTTTAGGTAATCTAAAATCTTTTTGCAAAATATCAGATGTTTTAAAAGATTGATTAACAAAGAACTGATCCAAAGTGTTAATATCAATTTTTTTGCCTAGGAACCACCAAAAAAGAGAAAGATTGAGCCACAGTTTTCAGTCTAGGATTATCCCATTTAGTCAATTCCCATGATAGCCAATGCCCATAATGTCTAGATAAATTCCATGGAGAAACAGAAAGAAAATATAAACCCTATGACATAGCTGGAAATCGGGGAAATTAAAAACCATATCCATATATGAAAATGGTAATTTAAATAGAAGAGTCTGAACATAAAACACTTCTTTTAGTGCATATACCCTGCATGCGTGTGGTGATATAGAAAGAAAGGAGCTGTTGCTATTAGGGGAAGTTTCCCAGCTGCTATGCTATAATTCCAATTATGAAGATGAAATGATAGCATGATGGCAAATTTATAACCATCTGTTTTGTCCAAATATTTTAACTCTTCAGTGATTGAAGGAGAAAGACAGATAAATTCTAAAGTCTAAATTCTAAGCAATTTTTAAAAAAAATTCTTAAACATATTTTTTTGCAGAAAAATAGAGAGAAAATAATGGTGGCTCAGTCGCTGGAGTCAATAATTTCAGTAAAACAAGCATTTCTGCTAATGGGAATACAACTGCCTCTATGATAGAGGCTAGAAGGAGGTGGTAGAGACCAGTTTTTCTGGGATCACAAATAAACTAACCAAGGCCAAACCAAGATTGACTATCCCTAACAAAAGAGCTGAATTCTAATACCAGAATGAGCAGGAGCTAATTCTAAAGTTATGCTAAGCCTTCACACAAAAGTACCCTAATCATCATCAGTGTCATCAATCATCATTCCCCATTGAGCCATAACCTTGACATGGTTGTGGGGCTGGTGTGCTCTGAGGAAGATGACTGCTGTGCCAGAGGGTCAACCATACTGGAAAGGTCTCATTTAAGAAACCAGATGAAGTGTGTCTCTTCCATAAATAATGTTTATGAGATGTAATTTACAGAAACCGATACCAGTTTGGTTGTCACTTGGGTCAACAAGGACTGCTCTAAGTGTTGGAGCCCATGGACATCTGGTGATGATGGGCTACACAGGACTTGGATCTATTGGCTAAGCAAACCAGGACAGCAACTGCAAGACTAGTAGAAAAAAAGTTGTTTACCAGTTGCATATATACAAAGTTTAAAAAAACAAAGAAATAACATTCTGTTATTAAAAAAACAAGTGCAACGAGAAGATGTCTATGGAGATTCTCAGTGAACCAGGTCATGGTTGCCCCAAAGGTGCAAGCACCTTTGGTCCAACAAAAAGAGGATATTGGAAAATAGTGCAAAACTAGTGAAAACTGAAGGAATCATGATGCCCTATGGAAATAACATCAAGAGTCAGAGCGAATGGCCAGTTCGCTCTCACAAAGAGGGATTCCTCAGGGTGCCATTGGTCAAATTATGTCGACTGGTGACCCCCAGGGAGAGGGCCTTCTCTGTGAGGGCTCCCGCCCTTTGGAAAGAATTGCCCCCGGAGATATGTAGGATCCCCAACCCCCATACTTTTCACCGTGCCCTCAAGACCCTGCTATTCCAACAGGCAGGGCTGACCATTTAAATGAATTTTTATCAGGAGTTTTTAATTCTGGGTTTTTAATTAAATTGGGCCAAATTGTTTTTTAAATTTTAAATTTATGGTGTTTTGTGTTTTTACTGTGGCTGTGCACCGCCCTGAGTCCTGCGGGCGGTATAGAAATATGATAATAAATAAATAAATAAATAAATAAATAAATAAATAAATAAATAAATAAATAAATAAAAGTCTAGTTGAAGACAGTCGCTGCAAATACCTGGGCATCCTTCAAGCTGACAACATCAAGCACACTGAAGTCAAGAAAAAGGTTAGAAGTGAATACACCATGAGAGTGAAGAATATCTTTAAGGCCAAACTTAGTGGAGGAAATGTAATTAAGGCAATTAACACCGAGGCAATTCCAGTCATTAGATACATGGTTATAATAGTGGGTTAGACTCAAGCAAAACTAGAAGCCCTGGATAGGAAGACCAGAAAATTAATGCAGTTAATTATATCCTTCATCCATACACCTACGTATGTTGACAGACTCTACTTACAAAGAAGCATAGATGGACATGAACGGTTGTGAGTATACCAGTTAGTTAAAGAGGGAAAAAGGAATCAAAAGAATATCTGAAGGACAGTGAAGATGTACTAAAGCTGCAGGGAAGAACTGGTGGGACCACAAACTAGACAAAGTAATAGAAAAGGAAGTCGCTAAAGTGCTCTGGGACTTTAGAATTCAAACAGACAAATAATTGCCATATGACACTTTAGACTTAACACTTTTTTATAAGATAGACAAAAATGTCAATAATGGACATGACAGTACCTGAAAAAAAAAACAGAATAGAAAATAAAGAACCGGAGAAAGTTGCAAAATACAAAGACCTGCAAATAGAAATGGAAATAGAATGAGTGTGGCAAAAGAAAGCAAAGATAGCACCACCTTGGGTGCAATCCCAAAACAACTGGAGTACAACTTGAATACCATAGGCATTGATAAAATCACTATCAATCAATTGCAACTTTACTTGGAACAGCTTGCATCTTGTGACAGTAGTTTCAACACCACCAAACAACAATGTCTGCCTATCCCAGGTCCCCGGAAAAGACTCAACAGGTAGATAAAAATGCCAAATCCTGTCTAAACATTTGGCCAGCCAACCATAATAATGCAAAGTTCGTCTTGTACTCTTTTGTGCTCTCAGACTGAGTGATATTGATATATCTCAGACTCAACCCTTCCAAGACCGAGTGGCTGTGGTTTCTGGCGCCCCGATATGGCCAGCTGATACCATCGCTGGCTATTGGGGATGAGATCTTGCTCCCCTCAGAAAGGGTTCGCAACTTGGGAGTCCTCCTGGATATGCGGCTGTCTTTAGATGATCATATGACAGCCGTGGCCAGGGGGGCTTTCTATTAGGTTCGCCTGATTTCCCAGTTGCATCCCTTTCTGGATCAGGACGCCTTACTCATGGTCATTCACGTCCCTGTCACTTCCCGTCTGGACTACTGTAACACTCTCTACATGAGGTTCCCCTTGTGTAGCACCCGGAGGCTCCAACTGGTCCAGAATGCAGCCGCGCGAGTGGTTATGGGAGCGACTTGTCGGTCCTGTGTAATACCTCTCTTGCGCGATCTGCATGGCTCCCAGTGGTCTTCCAGGTGCGTTTCAAGGTGCTAGTCACCATCTTCAAAGCGCTCCATGGCTTAGGACCGGGATACCTACAGGACTGCCTTCTGCCACTGAATGCCTCCCACCATCTGATAGCTCTCACAGAGAGGGCCTCCTCAGGGTGCCGTCGGCCAAACAATGTCAGCTGGCGACCCTGGAGGAGAGCCTTCTCTGTGGGGGCTCCTGCCCTATGGAATGAGCTGCCCCCGGATATAAGAGGGATCCCCGACCTCCGTACCTTCCATCGTGCTCTATTGTTCCATCAAGCTGGCCTGTCTGAATAAATTAATTTTAATGGGTTTTAATTGATTTTAAAGGGGTTTTAGCTAGGGGTTTTATGAACGGCCAATTGTTCTAAATTATTTTAAATGGTTTTTAATTTTTGTGTTGGATCTGTTTTAATATGGCTGTACACCGCCCTGAGTCCTTTGGGAGAAGGACGGTATAGAAATGTAATCAAATCAAAATCAAATCAAATAAGGGTGTGATTAAAATGATTTCATGCAGCTAAAACCTATCTGAATGTGAAATGGCCAATGCATTGAAGACAATCCTTGTTGCCTTTAGCTTCTTTGTGGTAGGACAGGCTGGTGATTAAGCAATGGTTGAAAAGTCTAATGCCTCAGACAATTTTCTGCCACTCTGAGATGGAAATTACATAAAAACTGTAGTGGGGACTCTAAAATGAGCCTAACAGTATTTTTTTAAAAAAAAATCTGGAAAAGAAAAATGTAAGTTTTAATTAAACCTGGGGACTGAGGGAGGAGGAACCTGCACCTTGGCACCATCACTTTGCATACTCCAGCCCTTGACCCTCCCCAAATGTCAACATGCCTCACGAGTCTGTAAACAATGGCTATCTCATTACTATGGATGAATAAAGCAGTGTTTTGTGAGGGAAGGGGGCTCCCCCGCCTTCAAAAGAGAGATTGATCGTAGTCTTAGTTTGACTCCCCAAAATTGTCTCCTGCTAATATCAAATGCTTTCCAGATAATAAAGATAAAACCAAAAGGACAAATGTCATGCTGGAGATCTTTAAGAAAACGGAGGTGTCAATATGATAACATTTATACCAATCAATAAGGACATTGCTGTTGGAATTCTGGTCACTTCAGAAGTGATGCTGAAATATTCAGAGCAAAGAATGTTATGAAAAGGCTAGACCAACTTCTTGTGAAAGAAACTTAGTGATTCCAAAGCTTCAGAAACTGGTGACGGGAAGATACGTTACGGTTGTGTAAGATTAGGTATCGTATGGAGAAACCAACTAAGGAAGGGAGGTTTTTTTCTTCCCTCATTGAAAACTAGAACTTCAGATCAATCATATACAGTATAGATTATGTTAATAAAGAAAAGAGCAAGCAGCAAATAGCTAAATCGTGAATTTGCTAGCAAAATGACAGCTGCCCCTTTGGACAGCTTTAAAAGGAGATTATGTAGATTCATTATGGGTAAATCTGGGCATTATAGAATAGTAGAGTTGGAAAGGACCATCCAAATCAGGTCCAACTGCACTCTCAGTGCAAGAATCAACCACCCCTGACTAACAGCTAGCTAACATTCAAGGAAGGGATGATAAAGGAAGATTACCAATTCCTTGGGTAATTGATTCCATTGTTAATTTAATTTCCCCCCTAATATTCAACTGGATCTACTTTTCTGTAACTGGAATCCTTTACTTAATATAGTATTGAGAGATGCAATCTTTTCCTTCTGGGTGACCAACTTTCAAGTATTTATAGACTGCTGCCTTATCCATCTTTTGTTCCCTTCCCTTCCCTTCCCTTCCCTTCCCTTCCCTTCTTAAGGCAACTTACTTCTTTCTTCAATCTCTCCTAATGGAACTTAGTTTCTAGCCTCCTCGTCATCCTCACTGTCCTTTCCTCAGTCTATTTCTATTTGACTGAACCTTTCTTAAAGGGTGATGAACCCCATAAAGAAGCAATGCTTCCAATGAGTCAGCCTAACACTGAACATTCTGTTTCTGTAGTGATAACACTCTGCTGATTTGTAATTACCATTACAAATCGACAAGTACTATTATAAACTAGGTATCACCTACTTAATATCTATGTATCTGATTACTAGTTTCTAAGTGAAGAACTTTGCATTTCTTTCTTAACTTATTTTCATCCCATTTCTCTCACTTGTTGGGATGGCTAGTATGTATAGAGACAATATTCCTATAAAAATACAGAAGCCTCAATGTGGATTGAGGATCCACATTTTTAAATGGATGTCATACAGGGATAAACTTTAGGTAGAGCTTCAGTCATACTGCTTTGATGGAGATCTTGTCTTTTTTGACAATACCCTTGTCTAGCCCTAAGTGTAATCATTTCCTGCTTATAAACACCCTAAGGACATCTGATAGACCCAGACTAGATATACCTTTGGCCCGATTTCGCATAATTCTTACTTTCCCAAAAGGCAAAAAAAAGGGGGTAAAGGGAAACAGATGATAAACTAAATGTCATACTACAAGTTCTGTGCCCCCCTCCCTTTAAACACACATAGTAACACTCATGCACAAATGCAAGGGGCGGAGCCTGCGGCATCCCGCTCATTTAATTGTTTTGACAAAATTGTCAGATCCTACGGAGTCTGAATAGGCTATCAAACACTTTAAATCCATACTGGAAATCCCATAATCCTTGACTGCAAAATTGATCTGCAATGAGCTGTTGCTTAATCCATTACAGTAGTGGGTAGTTAAAAGATTTATCTGTTGCTAAGTTCATTAGAGTCAAAAGTCCCAAATGTAAAACACTGCAAAATATAAATATTACACAAGCCTGGTTAGCAATAACCATAAAATATTCTACAATGATACATTGCTAATAATGTATTGAGAAACATAATTCACACTTTCCTAATTAATACACAAGTTGTATCTTTTGTTTAATAGCCCCGGCAAACAGTTCAGCTGCAGCAAGAGTCACCTTGGATTTTTTATTTATTCAGAATGAGATCTGCCTCGTATTGTTTATAATAGAGCCCAGAATTAAACTATTTAGAACCGCACAACATCTGAATGGTAAGTCATGACTCTACTATTTTGAGTGGATTGGATCGCTTCCTTTTCCAGAACATCTTATGAACAGGAATTAAAATATCCTTAGATATCCCAAAGATGCTTTTTCAGGAGGCAACTGGACTTTCTTGTTTTTTCTTTGAAGACCTTTCATTTCTCATCCAAGAAGTTTCTTCAGCTCTGACAAGATGGTGGGGAATGGAAGGATTTATATTCCTTGCAGACAGCTGATCATTTGCATCATTGAAACACTTGGAGGTTTATTTGTCTCTTCAGGATCACCTGAATAATATTCCTGGTTCCTGTAGTTTGCAATTTTTTTCTCTGGAAATCCATTCCTACTCCCACACCATTCAAAGGGTGCTCATCCCAAATTGTATAGCTAAAAGTCTGTGGAGATTCTCAGTCATCCAGATCATGAATGTCCCAAAGATGCTTTTTTAGGAGGCAACTGGATTTTCTTATTTTTTCTTTCTTTGTTTTTTCTTTGAAGGTGTTTCACTTCTCATCCAAGAAGTTTCTTCAGCTCCTTAGACATGCATCACCAAGAACTTGAAACATCATCAGTTCTGATTCTGGGTATTTGGGTCATATTCTTGGGCCTTAATTTCTGTCCCAAAGCTACTAGAGCATGACTCCATTCTGTCTGTAGTGCAGCTTTGACAGGGCCAATGAATTTTTCATTTTGAAATGGGAAATAATTAGAAACTTCATATGGACTTCACGGTTCTCATGCAATACATCTCTGGATCACTGTGAAACTGGCTATGTTGTTGCTGATGGATCCAATATTTCATCAGTAGATCAAGACCCAGTTAATATCTACAATTTTTGGTTCCATTAGTGTTCTATTCTGTTCACTGTTTTGGTTCTCTATTTTTTTTTAATTAGATTTATATGTCGACCTTCTCCGGAGACTCAGGGCGGCTTACAATGCGTTAAGCAATAGCCTTCATACTTTTGTATATACCTGCTTAGTAGAGCTTTGCCCCCTCCCTCCCCCAGTGGTGTTCTTTTTTATACAAAGTCAGTTTATTGCCCCCACAAACTGGGTCCTCAAATCCTCCTATTGTGACTTAAATTGCAAGCACAGGAAGCCCTCTGCTTACATCACAATTGGTACCACAATTTTCATTGCTATGCAAGGCTGTTGTTAAGTGAGCCACATCCAATTTTACATTTTTGGCCATGGGGTTTTAAGCAAATTACTGCAGTTGTTAAGTGAATCATTCAAATGTTAAATGGATGCAACTTCCTCCATTGACTTTGATTGTCAGAAGCTGGAAGGGAAGGTCACAAATGGCAATCACATGACTCTACGAGTCATAAATACATGCCAGTTTACATGCCCAAATTTGATCAGAAACCTGTGGAGATGTTGTGATTGTTGTGTTGGAAGAAATGTCCATCTGGGTTCAGTTCCAAGTGGGGAGAAAAATACTGGAAACATGGTGAAAGATGGTTTTTAATGGCGGACAAGACCACATAGCTTGATGATGTTGGATGAAGAAAAAAAAAGGGCAGAGATGCTGAGAGTGCCTGAGTTTTATACCCTCTCTGGGCTTTTGAATTTGAGCTTGTATTCTGATTGGTTGTCAGACTCCCATGGGGCCATGTGGGGCAACTCTGTAGGCTGTCTTGAGTCCCAGGCTTGGTTGAGCCTTGCTGGATGATGTAATCTTCCCAGGTGCCATGTGGTGAGATGGGTAGAGGGCTAATCCTATCATGTCCTGAGGGCCATGTCTTAATCCCATCACCCTGGAGCTGAAGTACGGGGGGGGGGGGGGGCAGGGAGCTGCAGGAAGCTGCTTTGTCTTTTAAAATATGTTTCTCCTTTTCTCATCCATGGAAACACAATAGTCTGCCTTTTTAATATTTCCTAATATTTGCTAACCTCCCACAGTTTTAAGTGCAAGAACTGCTTGTAAGTCACTTTTTTTTCAGTGCCATTGTAACCTCAAACTGTGTTAAAGGAACAAAAACTGGCAAAAGTGGTTGTTGTTATGCGAGATCATCTAAAGTTAGTTTGCCTTCCATGGTTTATTACACCCTGCCTCTTTTAAACAAGGAGAAATCAAGAAGGTTACCAGAAGCCTACCTAGAAAGTTACTATAAAATATTTGGCGACTACGTCCTCGAAAAGGAAAATGCCTTTAAATTCTCCTTGAGGCTCCAATCTAGTCTTCTCCCCAATGTGTCTGTTTTCTATAGCAGAGATCTTTTATGAGTGGGAAGAGCATTCTACCATGTGACTCTAAAATGGTTTAATCCCAAGAGGATTGTATTATACAAGAGATCCCCGAATGTGCAATTTGGCTCCTCTCTAGTAAGTGGAGAAATACCAAGGCATGCCAGAGTGTCATTTTCTTAGGACTGTTCCATGTATTATGTGTGTGTGTGTGGGGGGGGGGGGCGGGGATGTAAAATTCCTTCATAAAGACACCCTATCTCCAGGATTGTAAAAATACGCTTGGGCAAATCTACATACATTTATTGCATCTGTGTGCTTTCGAATATGCACACAGCTTTGAATGTAATTAGAATGGCCAGATTCTAAAACTTACAGTATGAAAAAAAAATGCCAACTTTGCAAGGATATTATTACCCCACAGTTGCAGCTATGGACATCAGTAGCAATTTTTTAGGGATGAAATGCCAGGCTGCAGCCTCTTAACATCTGGATTCTTGGTCTGTTCAGTCATTTTAAGCTCAACAAATTAGCTGTGTAGCACGCATCTGGTAAGAAATTGGTCAATTATTTAAGACTTAGATGAGCTGATGTGGGGAGCAAATCTGTCTCAGAGTTTTCAGACCTGTTATGCTTTGTGGAAGTGTATACAATGCTATTCTCAATGGATGTGTGAATAGGGGAGCCACATTTCTGATTACTGCTTAGCTGAACTATTTGCATAGTTGCTTCTAGAAGTGTGCAGCAAAGGATCGGTTGTGGGATTAACACATTTTATAGCAATTTGCATGAGAGTATCACGTCAGCATAGAAACCATGGTTCCAACATGTTTGCACTTCATACATACACACCAAGTCATTTCTCACTCAGCCACACACTGTGGTGTTGTATGCATTTCCTAGCCCCAGGAATGAATGAGTATTTTTGACATAACTGGTGCCATTCCCTCAGAAGGGTACTAAGCAGATCTGTCCAGATGGTTATGGGATTCTTAATAGACTTATGCATCCAGAACATGGCACATAGGAAGGAGGATGAGAGGCAACATTGGCAAAGAAGAAAGCAAGAGCAGCAAGAAATCATCTCCTGGTAGCTAAGTCCCTTAAACGACCTGGAAGTTTTACTAGGTTTCAGGAAATATCTGTAGTCTTTTTCTAGGCTATTGGTTAAGAAACCTTCCTTAGTTAATACAGCTTGCCTTTTGCTCGACTAGAGATCAATAACAGCATTTAGCTTTAAGCCTCTTAGCTGCCAAGTTCAAGACTTATTATGGGCTCAAGTCTTGATATCTCTAGGCATTTTAATGTGACTTAATCTGAAAAACAATCTGCCAGGCTTCGTGCCTGGAAGCCAATGAGGCTGGAGAACTCCATAGAACTTCAGTAAGGCTGTTTTTAGAATAGATGGACTTGTGGTTTTGATACTGGTTTCCTAAGGTTTGTTGATGGAGCCCAGTGGTAGATGTACCTTGATGATACCAGTATCAGTACCAAGTTATCGTGGTCACATACATAAAGTCTACAGTTCTCATAATCAATTATTCATGAGCCAGATTGCAACTGGCATTGGACTTTTTATGTTGTTGCATCCAGTGGTTGTAAAAGGTCAGGGCCCCATCATATAGGATGAGCAGGAAGGTCTCTGAATACAAGCAAAACTGGCTTACCACATTCTGGTAAGTGAATGAATGACTTGGCTACCTAATGAGGTGCCCATTTAAGTCACTATAGATTTTTAGAGCACATTGTTACCTAATTGAACGCATAACATGGGGAATTGTGGGAGTTGAAGTCCAATGTCTTCAACTCCACAATCCCAACGTTGCCAAGGTTGAGAAACATTGCACTAGTGTTTGCAGGATTATGATTGGCCCTCTGAAGTCTTGAGCTCTTGAAAGGTACCCAGCCATGGCAACATCGACAGCCATATCTATTTTTACAATTCTCAAGGAGGGCAAATATATCACAGCATTCCTGTTCCAAAAAACTGTAGTGAGGAATATGAACCCTTCTGTTCATTCCTTATTTCTTTCAACAGCTGTTTCCATCCAAAATACTTGGCACTCAGTTTAGATATTCCAGCATGTCAGTAACATTGACTGAAAAGTTGTGTATGGGGCCTGCTGTCGGACTGATTGATATTTAGTGTAACAATATCAAATGTTATGGCATCATAATTCTATCTGAAGAAAGAAGAGATTACTTCTACTATCAAGAGATTACAATATATCCATGGATAAAGAATACCTTTCTTTAGCCATGAAACAGCTAAGTTCTGAAATAGAATAGAATAGAATAGAATAGAATAGAATAGAATAGAATAGAATAGAATAGAATAGAATAGAATAGAATAGAATAGGTGTCAACTCGCAAAGCATCCCTGACCTGCTCTCAAGTTGCCATAGGTAAGGGAAGGAGGGGAAATGAACTTTGCAGCTGTATCAAGGAGCTGATATTTCAGTCAAAACAAGGCACATTCCAACTGATATGCCAAGGTCATCTTCACAGAAACCCACAGTGGCCGGAGGGATCCATACAACCCACAAAATTGTTTCGTTAGAGAATGTGACTGATGGCACACCTTGGGGGGAGGGGGGAAACAAGATCAAAGCTGGGATGTAAATTAAGTGAGCTCAGAGTTGGCTTTATTTGGTCTGTGTTGACATGAAGCTCCTAATAAATAACTGGATTTCATTATTTAATTAGGGCATCAGTCAGAACCCTGACGAAGAGAAGAGAAGAGAATCATTTATTGGCCAAGTATGATTGGACACACAAGGAATTTGTCTCTGGTGCATAAGCTCTCAGTGTACACACAAACAACAAAGTGATAGGTCATATATCATAGTTACAATAAATAATCATAACATACAATGGCAAGTGATAAATCATAGATACCAATAGGAGAAGGTAGTAAGAAAGATGAGAAGATGAGAAAGATGAGGAGATCCCAAATTCAAGGGTGCCACTTTGAAAACAAAGATCACACATTGATTACAATACATGCAAAGAACAAAGCATAGCAAATACTATAAATTGGCAGGGAATGTGAATAAGTTGAAAATGCCTTCTCAAAATGGAGATATTTGATAGAAAACTATGAGCCAGTAGTAAGATTGTCTGTGGGGAGATATGACTGCAATTTTAGTGCAGCTGGGTTTCCAGGAAGAAAGATGCATTTTCTGGAAAATGTGAACTCTGAGATTTAAAACAAAGCTGTGTTTTTTGTAAGAATATGTGTGAACGGATATGTAAGAGTATTAGAAGAGGTGAGAAAATGGATCATCATTGCTTGGGGAGAGAAACCAGAGAGCAATTCCCTTGGTTTGATTAAAATCCTTGAACTATCACCTGAAGAAATCTTATAGGGCACTTAGTTCAACTTCTTGCTTAGACTTGGATGTTCTGGAGATGTTCACCTTGACATCAACATACAATTTTCTGTTTTATTAGGTATGTAGAACCGTTGAGTAAGGGAAGGAGAACAACTTATTGATTTAGTCAAGGGCTCCAAATCTCAGTACTTTGAAACCTGAAGTATTTCTTCTGTTCAGAATAGGAAGAAGATGTTCCACACATCTACAAAGAGAGGAAATATGTTTCTACTGTGAATTCACTGCTGAAATCTTTATAACTCTACAACATCCTTACGTGCCTTTATTGGCAAGATGTGGTATTTAATTGGATTGAAATTTAGAAGAAAAAACAAGGCTTTATTGACAATTCAGTAGTATGACAGAAAAGATTTCTCCCTGTTTAGCCAACAAAACTTTTCTTTATCAATACATTAGCTGTTCTACAAAACAGGGTTGATTGGGGTCATCATAATCCTTTGTAACTTTATATTGGCATTAAATGCTTGAGCAGATTGTCTGTAACTAATTGCTAATATAGATTTCAACTGAGGAGTCAGTCTGTTTTGGCTCTATTGCCCAGGAATGTTTACACAGAGCTAACCTATTGTTGAAAAGAGGAGGAAAAATAAACATAGTACTTAAAACCCAACCACCTAATATAAACTAACTGAAGCATCCTGTGCTGTGAGTCGCTTTGCCATGATAAGAATAGTAACCAACTGTAAAAAGTATACAGTAAGGGTTAGGAAGGTCAATGGAAACAGCAAACTCCTATTCAGGATAGTGATTCATAAACCTGCTACTGATTTTTAACATTTTATCATTCATCCAATATTCTCTCTCTGTATGTTTGTGTGCACAAATATGCAGATGTTTTTCCTTGAGTTATTAATTTCTTGGGAAGTCTGCAGAGTGATTTTCATAATGAAGACTCTGCAAGGTATTTAAAGTTGACTTTCTGTCTGTATTAGGGAACCTGCTTTTATGACACCGCTTAGATTACAAAGGTAGCTAAGCTGGCTACCCCACTTCCATTTAGGTTCCATTTTAGTCAGGTTCTAAAATGGAGCCTGTCACTTCCATTTTAGATAGGCAGCAGGACAGGTGGTATTCAGCAGGTTCTGACCAGTTCTGGAGAACTGGTAGGGGAAATTTTGAATAGTTCGGAGAACCAGTAAATACCACCTCTGGCTGGCCCCCTTCTATTCTCTGCCTCCCAAGTCCCAGCTGATCGGGAGGAAATGGGGATTTTGCAGTAACCTTCCCCTGGAGTGAGATGGGAATGGAGATTTTACATTATGCTTCCTCTGGAGTGGGGTGAGAATCAGAGGTGAAATCTAAAATTTGTTACTACTGGTTCTGTGGGTGTGGCTTGGGGGGGTAATGTGACTAAGTGGGCATGGCCTTTTTTTTTTACTTTTAAAACCATTTTTTCTACAACCTCTTCTGTGAAGAGGTTATAAAAAAATGCTTTCAAAAGGCTCTGACGATCCTAGCTGAGTTGCCTGATTGGCAGAGGCTTTTTTTTCTTTTAAAAGCCTCTGCCGATCAGGCAACTCAGCTGGGATCATCAGAGGCTTTTAAAAGCATTTTTTCTACAACCTCTGCTTTTAAAAGCCTTTGACTATCCCAGCTGAGCCACACAATCATCAGAAGCTTTTTATTTTTACTTTTAAAAGCATTTTTTCGGCTTTTAAGAGGTTTAGAAAAAATGCTTTTAAATTTTTTTAAAAAAAGCCTCTGATGATTGTGCTTAGCTGGCCATGGGGGAGGGGGCAGGGATTTTTGCTACCGGTTCTCTGAATCACCCACCTCCATCGCTACTGGATTGGGCTATCTGGTCCGAACTGAGAGCATTTCACCCCTAGTGGGAATGGAGATTTTACAATATCCTTCCCCTGCCACACCCACCAAGCCACACCCACCAAGCCACACCATGTCCACCAAGCCACGCCCACAGAACCATTGGTAAAAAAATTCCCAGAATTCCCCAGCCAGCAAAGCTGGGAATTGAAGTCCACCAGGCTTAAAGTTGCCAAGGTTGGAGACTCCTGCTTTAAACCATCCACTACTCATCCAATCTAAGTATCAAAATATTCATGAAATGCTGTTTTTATTTGGTTTAGTCCTACTTAGTATTAAATTCTATATGGCAGAGCCCATGCTCAGGATAACAAGGTAAATGTATCAGTTACACAATTCGTTTGTCCTTATTCTTACAGGGCATCAGTTACACATTTCTGAGTTTGTTTTAAACTGGCGCATAAATTTCCCAATTTTTTTCCTAGATAGAAAATACAGAAGCCTAATTAGTAGGAAGTTTCCCAGAGAAGATACAGAGGTGTGTGTGTGTGTTTGTGCATGCGCTTTCTGTTTCTGTGCACACTTTATAAAGTTTTAATAAGGTGTCTGAATTTGAGTTCCAGTCTCTCTCCCTCCCTCCCTCCCTCCCTCCCTCTCTCTCTCCTCTCTCCTGCATGTGTGTTGGCAGTTCTATTTTTCATGGCCGTCAGTTATTGAGTTAAAAAGATCCTGGCCTTTCTATATGAAATGTGGGGGAGGGGGGGGAAATGCCATTCTTTAACAACACAGGTTCCAATTCCATATATAGGTAATTGAATTTCTGCCCCACAGGCTACCATTCGATGCACATTTAATTAGAGCTGGGACAACTACTCCAGTTGAGAAGTTCAAAAGATCTTCACACTGCTGGAAAAACAAACACATAAAGAAAACCAAATAAAATGACATAGTAAAGGAATGTTTCTTCAACGTTAAGATGGGTGGACTTCAACTCCCAGAATTCCCTTAGCCAGCTTGTTGGCTGGGGGAATTCTAGGAGTTGACGTCCACCCATCTTAAAGTCACCAAGTTGGAGAAGCATTGCAGTCAAGGGCTCAGTTTGAGTCATTTCAGAGATAGAAACTGTTGCTGAAAGAAAGTCACAAATTTATTATCTTGATTGACCAGCTTTCTGTCATTCATGAACTATTCCCTATATCTGTAGAATCAACTAATGAATAAATTGATAATCAATATTATTGATTGTGCTTATATTATATTATACTAATATTTTTGAGCGTGCTTAGGACTTTCTTGTTCTGTCATCTTTTCTGCTACTTCTCCCATGATTCCTGAAGGCAGTGAGGGTTCTGACTATTTTTAAGTATCTGAGATTTTTTTAGGTGCAATTCAGAGCATCACCTGTCAATATTTAAATACAATAACTGTTCTTCTGCCAGATCAAGGACGTCCCTTTCTATTTGAGCTGAGTATGTCAAAACCATTTTTTTTAAAAAAAGAAATCCATGGGAAGACATTTATTTCCTTAGCTAAGGGACTCTGCTGCACAGTCACAAAAATGGGTCTCTCTGGTGTTGTGTAAGCTGGCTCTTATCTATGGTATGTGTCAAATTTGGAAAGAATAGAATAGAATAGAATAGAATAGAATAGAATAGAATAGAAGAGAAGAGAAGAGAAGAGAAGAGAAGAGAAGAGAAGAGAAGAGAAGAGAATTCTTTATTGGCCAAGTGTGATTGGACACACAAGGAATTTGTCTTAGGTGTATACGCTCTCGGTGTACATAAGGAGAATAAAATACATTCATCAAGAATAAAAAGATACAACACTTATGATAGTCAAGGTTACTAATAAGCTATCAAACCATACTAGGAAACTAAAACAATACAATTGAAAGATACAAGCAACATGGTTCTAGTAATAAGTGGGAAGAAATAGATACTAGTAAGGAAGAGAAGAAGAATAGTAATACAGTCTTAGTAAATTATTTGACAGTGTTGTGGGAATTAGTTGTTAAGCAGAGTGATGGCATTTGGGAAAAACTGTCCTTGTGTCTAGTTGTTCTGGTGTGTGGTGCCCTATTGAGTTGTTTTGAGGGTAGAAGTTGAAACAATTTATGTCCAGGTTGTGAGGGGTCTGTAGATATTTTCGCAGCCCTCTTTTTGACTCATGCAGTATACAGATCCTCAGTGGAAGGCAGGTTGGTAGCAATTGTTTTTTCTGCAGTTCTAATTATCCGTTGAAATCTGTGTCTCTCTTGTTGGGTTGCAGAGCCAAACCAGACAGTTATGGAGGTGCAGATGACAGACTCAATAATTCCTCTGTAAAACTGGATCAGCAGCTCTTTGGGCAGTTTGAGCTTTCTGAGTTGGCGCAGAAAGAACATTCTTCGTTGTGCTTTTTTGATGATGTTTTTGATGTTAGGTGTCCATTTTAAGTCTTGAGATATGATAGAACCTAGAAACTTGAAGGGGTCTACTGTTGATACTGTGTTGTCTAGTATTGTAAGAGGTGGTAGTATAAGAGGTTTTCTTCTAAAATCCACCACAGTTTCTACGGTTTTGAATGTATTTAGTTCAAGATTGTTCTGGTTGCACCACAAGGCTAGTTGTTCAACCTCCCATCTGTATGCAGATTCATCATTGTCTTGAATGAGACCAATCACTCTTGCATCATCTGCAAACTTCAGTATTTTAACAGGGGGATCTTTTGAGATGCAGTCATTGGTGTATAGAGAAAAGAATAGTGGAGAGAACACACAGCCCTGGGGGGCTCCTGTGCTAATTGTACAAGTATCTGATGTGATGTGAAAGTTTTCTTGAATTGGCAATGATGAGACAAGTCTTCAGAAGCACAGATAGCTAAACACCTAATATTAATACTAAACCAAATGCGAGGAACCAGGCAGCCTAGAATCATACAGTCCAACATTCCATAATGGCTCCGTGGGAATGTAAAGTTAGTAAGTATATCCCTGAAATATTTCCTAACACCCAATTTTTATTCCTCAATTCTCAAGTCACAGACGGCAAGCATTAGAAGCTTGCTCCTGAATTATGGTTCCATTTGCTATTCACTTAATACCACCTGTTCTGACCTAGGCTTCCTTAGAAAGTATACAGCACAAACTTCGTCTCGGCAAACCTCTTTAATTCATACGGTTGTGAATTATTGTCATTCCCAGTCCGAAAGGCTTCTCAAACAGTCTATCAGGGGAGCATTTACAAACCTACCTTATTTCCCTTGGAATGCTGCTAGAGAACTAATTGCCATATGCAGGGCAAGGCCAAACTTAGCACAGAGTCAAACAGAACTTTTCCAGAGCTTTTACCGACCAGATGAACTAATTGCTTCCTGCAAAAGCTCACATCCCATTTGCTTCTCTTTTATGTCTTATGGGAGGGGCCAATCATCTCCAAGCCTTACTCCCAAGCTGACCCTATTTTCTTAATTGTTCCTGTCTTTTGGCAGCTCTGCGCATGCGCACACTGGGAACAGATTAATGCTGTTCTTCTGCCTCGCTGATGTCAGACTCCAAAGGCAGCAAAGAACTACCAGATGGCCTTGGCCTCCTCTCTGCCTCTGACTCAGAGCCCTCATCCAAGCCTTCCCCAGACTCCAGGACTGGCCCACATTCCTCCCCAACCTTCTCACTGTCCGAATCTGGACAGCGGGCCACAATACCACCTGACTAGAGATTTTTCTGCATATGTCCCTGGGATTCAATAAGGCTCATCTGTATTCTGCTGAATCTTGAATCCTCTCTACAATCTCAGTGTATAGTTTCTCAAATACCTCATTAGATTAAAACAAGGGGAGGTAACAAGATAGAGAATGAGTTTGGTGTAATAGTTAAAGGGACAGACCAGAAACCCCAGCTTCCATGAGTTTTAGTCCCACCTGAGCCTTGAAGCCATATGGGTAGCTTTGGGCCAGTTACTCTCCCAGCTCTAGGAAGAAGGCAATGGCAAACAATTTCCAAAAAAATCTCGCTAAGAAAACTGCATGTTCTTGTCTATGTAGTTGAATGCTCCCACATACCCTAAAGAGATGACATGGTACTTCAACTGTTTTGGACTTCAAACTCATCAGTCCTAACTAGCATGGTCAACGGATCAAAAAATTACAGCGATATACTAGTATAGATGTTCCTGGATAAAGTCCTTGTCTTAGTCATGAAGTTCCCGATTTGGGTTTTAGAGTTCATGAGAATTGGATGATGGATGCACATGTTACCATCATCAGCACATCATTTAGTTATCTTTTGCTTCTTTTCAGCCCTGCAGTCATACATCCATTTGGAGACGTTTGCACTGAGAAAAGAAGAAGAGGAGGAGGAGGAGGAGGAGGAGGAGGAGGAGGAGGAGGAGGAGGAGGAGGAGGAGGAGGAGGAGGAGGAGGAGGAAGAAGAAGAAGAAGAAGAAGAAGAAGAAGAAGAAGAAGAAGAAGAAGAAGAAGAAGAAGAAGAAATTGTTAACCAAGCAAGCTCTTGTATATGACTCATAAATAAGCTCATTACATGAATTACTGAGCTGCTGATAGAGAATACAGATGCTAAACCTCAGCTAGCAGAAGCAAGATTTTGGCTTCTGGAATAAGATTAGACAAATCTCTGGGATAACTAGGTTTTTCATTTTTGTGTGTGCAGAAACACTGCAGACCTTGAGAAAGCATCAAAGAAGATTGAACTAAATGTTAGACATTTACAGATTTTGCCCTGTAAGGGAAAAACAGATAATAACTGGAAATGGATTGAATTTAATCATAGGAGCTCAGTACATCCTAATAAGCCACTGGTCTCCCATTTCTGATAGCATTAAAACCGTGCTGCAAATTTTCCTTTTGCTCCTCACCATGAACCACAACTGTAACTTGAGTGACAGCCAAGTTCTGTTCAAGGATGGGAGGCTTATTTCCCATCTGTTTCACCAAATGCATGTACACCTGGGCAGTGATGTCCTTTAAAAAGGTAATAAAAAAGAGACTTTTTTTTTTAAAAAAGTAAAGTTAGGGGCCAGAACTGCATGGCTGAAACCCAATCTCTCTCTCTCTCTCTCTCTCTCTCTCTCTCTCTCTCTCTCTCTCCCCCCCTCCCTCCCTCCCTCCCTCCCTCTCTCTCTCTCCCTCCCTCCCTCCCTCCCTCCCTCCCTCCCTCCCTCCCTCCCTCTCTCTCTCTCTCTCTCTCTCTCTCTCTCTCTCTCTCTCATATATATCCTGCAGGCAACCTGCCTAAAAAGGTGTGAAGGTTTCATTGCATGATCATGACCATCTGTCAGGCATAAAATACCAAAATGTGAAGGTTCAGCTAAGATGATTTATTCCTAAAAGCTTATGCACAGGAATCTTCTCAACTAACACTCAGCACCTGATTAGAGCTAGTGTCAAAGGCACTCAAGGGGTGGGGGGAGTTGGATTTAGTTTGCTTGTGGCTATGTAGGGATTCTAGGCTGATCCCCTTTTCCCCTCCCCCCTCGATTCTGCCATTCCTTCTACTATACCACCCCTCCTAGGTGTTCCTCTACCATCCAGACAACAAAGATAAAAAAAGCCTGCTTGTATAAATTGAATAAATTTCCACGAAATAGAAAAATGCAACATTTTGTTTTTTTTTTTTTTTAAGTCCTTGAAAAAAATATGGTAACCATACAAAGAGCTGTTTATCCTCTAATTATCTTGCAGTTGATCCAATTACAGCCATTTCACCAATTGACTTTTTTTATCTTGTCTTTTCCTATCCCTACTAGAAGCTCACACTCCATCTGATCCTTACAATCTCCCCAGGACCACCAGTTCAGTTTCCACCCAAGCTGAATGAAGTATCTCCATGATTTTAGTCAGGGATGGGTTCTACTTATCTTTACTATGGTTTGCGCAAGTGTGTTTGCTTCGCTCATGCGTGCGCTCTTCTGCACATGCACAGAAGCGTACTGATGATGTCGGGATCGGTGGGCGGAGCCTCCTGCCAGTTTTACTATCGGTTCTATAGAACCGGTCCAAACCGGGGGCAACACCCACTGATTTTAGTGAAATTTAAAGCAGGTCAGAGAGAGAGAGAGAGAGAGTGGCCTTCATTATAGCAACTGCTTGGATGGGGGGGGGGATTCATTCAATTACATCAGCCAGTGGTGGGTTGCTCCTGGTTTGATCTGGTTCTATAGAACCGGTAGTAAAACCAGCACACCCGCCACAACGTCATTATGGGTGATCTGCACATGTGCATGCACTCCCGCTGCAAACCGGTAGTAAAGGTAAGTGGAACCCACCCCTGACATCATCCCATCCTACCCGATCAAGAAGGGAAAAAATAAGTTGCAGATCCCATCAGGCAGAATTCCAACTGGCAGGGTTCAAAATTTTCCCTGCCTTTGCCCCAGCCCTGTGGAACACTCTCCATTCCCCCTTCCTAAAGTGAGGCTGACTTTCCAGAAAGGTGTTAAAACATGTTTGTGCAACCTTATTTGGGGCTCGCATAGCAGCATGCAGCCATGGGGCTGGTTAGTGCTTTGAAAGTCTCCCCCCTGTATTTTAATTAACTTTTGGTGACTTTTTAAAAAATTGGGTTTTTAATTCATCCTTGCCATTTGCATTTTATATACTTCTTTTGTGGTTTGATATTTTATCTGTACACCATCCGGAGTCCCTCTATGATGGAGGTAGTTTCATAAACAAACAAACGAATAGGGGAAGAAGTAACATACGGATTCTATGCTATTTTTCATTGCTTGAACAGCACTGATTGATTCACTTATAATTTTCACAGCATTCCCAGGCTGGCAGCCATGAAAATTCGGTCTACCATATCCGGTCTGCAAAAAATCCAGGAACCAGGAGATGATGACTAGGAGATGCAAGCAACTGTACTGCCATCTATTGGCTGTCTGGATTTTCGCAGTCCCACTGGGATAGCCTGAGATAAGTATTGAAGATCTGCCGTCTTTTTTTGCTGAATTCTATAAAAAGGGGTTAATTAACCTGGTTATACTCTAAAGAGTTATCTTGTACTGCTTTGCTGTGGTCTGAGAAGAATAAGTAATCAAGAAATTTTTGGAATTGGGATAGCACACTAGCACCTTGTTCCTTTCCAGATGCTGCTGTTTCTTCTTTCCTAGTCACACCTCCACTATTGTTGTGGGGAAAATTATTCCTACTGCCTTCTTTCATTCAGCGAGCAGAGCAAAAGTGGAAGAGAAGCAATGTCTGGAAACAAGCACTGTAAATGACAAAGTGGCAATAAATTTCTTTGAGGAGTATTACCTAAAGGTAAAAGTACATTTTCTGGATTGCAACTTTCTGTCCGTTCGATCAGGAATGAATGAGGTGGGGCATTGTTGGACTACAGCATCCATCACTCCTGGGATATGGCCACAGGGCAGGGGGAGGTAGAGAGAGCCAAGATAGAGATAGAGACAGCAATATCTGGAGAGCCGACCGAAATGCTGTCTTTCCTGGTTTTACGCCCTCCAGATGTGTTATATTGTCACCTCCATGTTTCCTAGCTTGTGTGGCCAACTGATGTTTATTCTACATTAATTAGACTCGGGAAAAAATATATGTAAATTTTGAAATGGAAGCCTAGCTTCTCTGGTTCTTGCCTAGATGAGAAGGTGACTTCTTCCCGCCCTCCCCATCGCTGGTGGTCTGGCAGCTGCATTCTTGCTAATCTTAGCTGCTGGGCATGAGGGAACCTTGTGCTAATGTATGATAATAGTCCTCTCTTCCTGGAACCAGCTGCTTTGCTTTGTATGAGAAAGCTTTCCTCTTCCTCTGACTCTCTCCCATCCCTCTAAACTCACCCCCCAGAAGCCTGTCAGATCAGTTTCATCTGTTGAATCCCATCCTTAAAGCAGAACTAAATTCTAAATGTAACACTACAAGCCACAACATCTGTAGGATCAATATACACCAGAGACAGCAAAGACAAGTTTTTTTTAAAAAAAAGAGCATAAAATAAATGGCTTTCAGACAAAGATCTATCTCCTCCCTCTCTCTCTCCCCCTCTCTTTCTCTCCTTCTCTTTCTGTCACCCTCCCTCCCTTCCTGCCACTCCTGCTTGGTCTCCGTCTCCCTCTCTCCCTCTCCTTTTCTCTCTCCCTCTCTCTCTCTCTCTCTCTTCATAGGCAGTCTAATGTCATAATGGAAAGCATCTCTTAAAACTATCTTTGTGCTATCTGGTCAGTTAACATATGACATTAATAAGGCACTAGGCAGTTTACCCAAATGAAAATGTGTAAGAATCTGCAGCACTGGCAGACATTTTAATTGTACAATGTTGGAAAGTGTGATTTCCAGAAGAACTGAAATATATATTGTTATATTACCATCCACATGAGATTTGAAGGGCTGGGGACCAGCTCTCATTCAGACAAATAGCAGACAACACATCGTGCATTATAAACACTGAACTCAGACACATTGTTGAAAAGTTAAAAATAAACGATCGAATTTAAATGGAAATCCCAAGTACTTTATACCAGGAAGAGAAAGAGAAAGTGGGAAGAAAAGATTAATGAAAGGGTCATCATTCACACTGGTTGATTAAAATATATATGCAATAAATACTCTCCAATCTGTTGAGTAG
The DNA here is from genome assembly GCA_030761175.1 of Masticophis lateralis. Classification (NCBI taxonomy): domain Eukaryota; kingdom Metazoa; phylum Chordata; class Lepidosauria; order Squamata; family Colubridae; genus Masticophis; species Masticophis lateralis. The sequence goes on from JAUDYJ010000003.1 coordinate 130,918,950, forward strand.
CATATGCTAAGTTTCAAAAAATGGCAAATTGAGTTTCATTCCATATTTGCATTTGCAGTTTTTTAAGGTACTTTGCTTTCCCCCTCCCCACCTCCTCCTTTTTTCCAGATCAGTTTTCATTATAATGTTTTCCAAACAGCAGGGATAAATTAGGGAGACTGGATGGCTTAACTCAGTGTGTCTCAATCTAGTCCACCAGATGTTGGGGCTGCAGCTTCCAGAACCTGTGATTGTATTACATCTGGAGGAACCTGTTCAGAGAAGACTGGAGATACACACAAAGTTGAGGCTAAGTTCTTTTTGATTTAGTGATTAAAAAAAAAAAAAAACCACTGTAATTGCATGCTTATTAGAGGCATAATATGTAGGCCCATATTATGCCTCTGTCTGTAGCATAGAACTTTGTGAGGATTCTTTTCTTATACAGTTAGAACACCTTTACCAAGTCAAGGGGGAAAGGCCCAAGATTCGGTGTTTCTATGCTGTTAAGTTATTTAGACATTGAGGTTGGTCTGGTTTTGGGTTGTGCTCAGAGAAATGTGGCTATCACTTTGTGGGGAGAAAATTTAAAGGGCAGCTGCTTCTCTCCTATGGGTACCATATTGTCTTTCTAAGCAATGCTGCAGTTTCTAGGAAGATACCAACAAAAGAAGGAAGTTCTAAAGCTTTCTTGAGATATGGACTAGGGTAGAGCTACGCAGATTAGTGCAGAGTTCTTCCCTACCTCTACTTAACTGCTTCTTCACCTCTCCAATATTCCCACGAAAGTGCCTACATTTCTTCCCAATCTCATGAGTCAGACAATCCCGAGTTGTTCTTAATGGTATTAAGTTTAAAACCATATTTCTATCTTTATTCTGGCACCAGCCAAGGAGAGTTTCAAGGTACTAGTCCTCACTTAATGACCACAATCAGGACATGCAACTCCATCACTGGGCAACACAGTCAATAAGCAAAATATTACATGACTGTGACAAGATTATTGTCAAGCAAGACATCACATGACTTATGATTTTACTGCCATATTCTCTATTTTCTTTCCCATTGTTTTTATTAAGTTACAGAGTATTATAAAGAGTGGCGGTATTCAGCCGGTGTGAACCAGTAGTGGTGACCTGTCACCCATCTGTCCGCCTGCCCTGGCGCTATGCCATCCTATTTAGCTACGTTTTCTAAGCCGCGTGCATGCGTGCAAGTTGCACGGGCGAGCAAAGCACATGCGGAGAAGGCATGCGCGCGAGCGAAGCAATCGTGCGTGCGTGCACGCTCACGTTTTTGGTGTGTGGCGAACCAGTGGTAAAATTATGTGAAACCCACCTCTGATTATAAAATACAAAATGCAAAAGTAAATAGATGAGCAGCGTGGAGGGAGGGGAAAGGGGGAAGTGAAATGAGGAAAGATAAGAAAGAAAAATAAAAAGAAGCTTTTGACTTCCGACTCTCTCTTACCGTAAAATAAGGCAATAACATCAAATCACAACTTTTTGCTCTTCCATAAGAGCGTGAACAAGTCATTTGTATAAAGATCCATCAGCCTAATCTGTAAAACCCAAAGTCAAAGTTTCCTTCTTTTCCACATCAAGCACAAAGTTCAGAAGCGGTTCCCAGGTGGAAACAAAAGTACTTATGCTCTTTCCTTTAATCAAAGTAGTCAGTTTTGCCACTTCAGCCAACTCCATCCACTTCTGCACCCGTTCTTCCATGGTAGGAATTGAAGTGTCCTTCCGTTTCTGTGCATGCGGTAGTCCTGCTGCTGTCAACATACATAGTAACAAAGTTCCCAATTTTTTCTCATCCATATTCTCTATTGCCTCTGCTTGTCAGAATCCAGCTGTGAAGCATGCAAATGGTGATTGCATGACTACGGAGATACTGCAATGGTCGTAAATGTGAGGACCTATCATAAAGTTACTTTTTCAACACTATCGTAACTTTGAATGGACAGTCTTTAAGCAAGGTCTACCTCTATACAAAATCTCATGAGCTTTGTCTCCTTTAACATGAAAGAGCTGTGCTCACTTAAAAGCAATAGATGCAGGATAAAGATTAGCACTCTTAGGGGGAGCCCGGAACCCCCACAGAGTGTGTCCCTGGGTGGCGGATTGCGGGCCTCTACCCAGTATGGCTTTTATTCTGTAATGGTAGGTTGGAGGGAATCAAATATCTCCGGTGGACCAACAGGCCTAGTGAGTGGCAGGTGACTCATCAGTATCGACTGAAGGCAGAGACCACATTGGTCAGAACAGCTTCAGAAGAAGTGGCAGCCACTTGAACAGCATGTGCATAGCGGTGTAGAAAGCTAAGGGAAGACTACTACACTATATATTTCCCAGGAAAATCATGTTAATGATGGCAAAACCAAACAATGGCCCTGAGTACGGGTGCCCCTTAAATGGGGCAGGGGTGCTAAGAATCTTCCCGGTCTGCTAGAAGCATAATAAACGCAAAACAGCATACTTCACTTAATCCTCCAAGGAAAGATTGAAGGCAAACAAGATCCAGGCAAAAGAAGAACATGATGGCTTCAAAATCTAAGGGACTGGTTTGGACAAAACTCAGCAGCACTTTTCTGTGCGGCTGCTGATAAAAATAGGATCGCCGACATGATTGCCATTTGATGGCGGTTATGGCAGAAGAAAGAGGAGGAAGAGGAGGAGAAGGAGAAGAAGGTGGTGGAGGAGGAGAAAATAAGAAGGAGGAGGAGGAGGAGGATTAGTAATGGAACCAGCACATTTGGTGCCAACTACCCAAGAAAACCTAACAGACAAGATGGAAGAATGTAAGATTTTGTTACAATTAATTGGGTGCAGAACTGGTTGGATAATTATGCCCAACAAATGTGTATGAATGGCTCCAGGTCAATCAGGAAATATCAGGTGGAACATAGCAGAAATTGATTCTAGGTCATATAAATCATTCTGTTTATAAATGATTTGTATGATGTGTTAGGAAATATGGTTATCAATCATATTTTTGCAAGATGAATGACAAGCTGAACCATGTCCAAAGGAGGGTATCCAAGACCTAGAGGAAAAATATTAAGAGAAATGGTTGGAGATTTTGGGTACTTTTATCATGGAGATAAGAAGACCATAGGGACGAATAATAAAATATGGATTAGATTTATTCACTGTTGACCCAGGAAACTTGACATAGATTTCAAACTGCAAGGAAGTAGATTTCAATTGGGTGAATTTCTTAATAATAAGAGGAGTTCAACAATAAAAGAGATTACATCATGATATGTGGACTCTTCTTTTCAGAAAGCGCTTAAACAGAGTCTATATGGCCATCTATGGGAATAATAGAAAATGGATTCCTGCCTGGTTAAGAAGACGATTACCTAATTTCCAAGATTTCTTCCATCTCATATATTCTATTATTGTATGGTCCTTTTTCATTAATTTAAGGATTGGCAGAAAACACTAGCTCTACTCAATAATGAGGAAAGGTCCTAAAAGCCATTCTTGAGTTTGAGTAGTATTCTGGGGACACACACACAAAAAATCTATGGGGCCAGAACAAAGAGATAGTGATAGGACAAAAACTGAATTTGATTGAATGTAAATCTAATTAAAATTACAATTAACTCAATTAAAATTAACATGTATCTAATCTTCGGCCCTTACTGACTCATTACAAATTATAATTGGCAGCAGTTTTAGAGACACTCCAGACTGTACCCAAGGTTTTTGGGGTATTCTTGTGGCTCTAGAGACTCAAGTTGTGTACTCCAAAATAATTTATACATAACATGAAAATTATTTAGAAGGACTATCATTTGATAGCCCTTGTGTTGTGATGGTGGTTTTCTTATCTCATGTATTTCTCTCTCTCTCTCTCTCTCTCTCTCTCTCTCTCTCTCTCTCTCTCTCTCTCTCTCTCTCTCTCTCTCTTATAGTAATGGAAAAATCATTTTTATGTCACTTCATATAAATTAGAGGGAGGGTATAAATACTTTCAAATCAATGCATAAAGCAAATTCTTAGCTAGTTTTACAGATGTAACCTACTCATCAAAATGGTTAAAATGTATTAAATGTTTTTAAATGTCCTAATTCATCCTAGACAGGACAAAATTGTACCAAAGGTGTAGTATCCAGTAAATTCTTCTCTTTTCCTCTCACATGGAGTTTAAAAGCTTTGGGGAGGGGGCAATTAAGGTGAAAATTTGGTTAGATATTTGTTTCAACAAAATATTTGGATATTATTATCGAAAAGAAACAATATATTTTTGTAAAAAACACAAAAACAAAAGATAGGCATCATCATAGAAAAGGTCTGATAATATTTCCACAAAATGTCTATATATGTATACTTGTACATCTGTAAGGGAATTTTTAAAAAATTACTATGATCACTGAAATTCATTTCTTTTAACACTTTTCTTGATAGGTATCAGCCTGGCTTTGAAGTGACTTTGCTTCTTGCACTATGGATGGGCAAACATCTCCATTTGTTTTTTTAATTAAATTTAGACACCACCCATCTCACCTAAGTGACTCTGAACCAGTGGTGAAATCCAGCCGGATCTATCTGGCTGCTGCAATCTGGTAGGGTCGGTGGTGGGAGGCTCCGCCCACCCACCCAGACATCATCACGTCCCATTTTTTAACTTCTGCACATACGCAGAAGACTCTGTGCATGCATGGAGGAGGCGCGCATGAGTACAGTGAGGTAAACACATTTGTGATCCAGTAGTGAAGGTAAGTGCATTTCACCCCTGCTCTGGACAGTTTGCAACAACATATGGTTTGAAATGTACATGATGGTTAACTAAGCCAGAACCTTTTACCTTATGGGATCTTTGCTATGGAATGCTCTGCCTTGGAAGAAGACGCATCTGAATCAACCAACAAAGGTATTTCACTAATTGCTCAAATACATTTCTTGTCCCAAGCTGTTACAGGTCCTTTTTAGTGACTGCCTCGTTTCACAACTGTTTCCAGTTTCAATGGTGATGAAAAAGTAACTTTGGAATCATTCCTTGCAATTTGCCACCTTTGCAGGTCTGTAAAACACAGGAAAGCTGAAGTAAGACCATAAGCACAGTCGTGGTTTGATTTAGTGACTGATTTGCTCAGTGGCTGAGTTTCCAGTTGCAGTTGTGGTTACTAAACTAGGACAACCTATACTCCTGTTCATCAGTTGTTTAATTTTTGCTGTCTTGTTTTCCCCACCTGATCTATGCGTGATTAAGTTAACAGCAACAAAAATCTAAACAGGACTGTAGTTTATTTCAGCATTGTGTTGAAGTCTGAGCCACAGGTTTACTCAGTCTGTTCGCTATTCTTCTGTTAATTAGTAATTTAAGATGCTTGTTCTGTCTTCTTCAGGTTTCGTACCTTTAAGCCGGATTTGGAGACACCATGAATGGGAATCATATTCATCCTAAGGAGAAAAAAAATTAGTAATACAAAAATAGCTTATTTGCAATGTTTGAAACTGATTTCATATATAATCCCTGGAAAACAACATCTTTTATTATCTCAAGAGACAAAATGATTTTAAATAAGCTTGGGAAGAGGGATGTGCCATGCATTTCGTATTTCCCATTCTCTTTAATTCTTTCCTTTTAAATATCGAAAGCTACTAAATACTTCAAAGCTAGCTCATTTCATCTATGTTCTACCTCGATCTATTGCAGGATGATATTTCAACTTCCTTAGCCTGTTTGGAAGCATTAAGGCTGGAGGTATAAAGTAGGTAGTGGAGAGTGAGTTATGATGATTAGATTGCATGTGGCTCAGCAGATACTCAAACATAGCCTCAAAAATTTAACAAGGAGCAACAGCAGTGACTTCTTAGTCTGGCATTCTGGAAAGCTGAACAGATATCCCAGAGGAAGGGAGTAGAAAACCACTAGTTATCTATTTCCTTTTCTACTTATGACTATAACTTTGTTGCTTGTACCTTTATGATTTATATTGTTTATTTAGTTTCCTAGTATGATTTATGTTGATTTCTTATTTTGTGTCCTATGACTATAACTAAGTGTTGTATCTTAAGATTCATGATCAATGTATTTATGATTACTATGATCTTGATTTATCACTTATATCTTTTATGTACACTGAGAGCTTATACACTGAAGGCAAATTCTTTGTGTATCCAATCACACTTGGCCAATAAAGAATTCTATTCTATTCTATTCTATTCTATTCTATTCTATTCTATTCTATTCTATTCTATTCTATTCTATTCTATTCTATTCTATTCTATTCTTTCCAAGAAAACTGCATGGACATATCTAGGCAGTCATCAACAGATCAACTTGATCCAAAGGAGGTCTTACCTTTTTTAAAAGCGTGAGATGTGAATGAATGGCATCTCGGTCTAGATCCCTTTTGCAATAACTGCCACCCAAATGAGAAAAATGGGTTGGTTTATTCACGACAGAATATATTGTGCTCACATCCACAATATATTCAATCATCTGAATCCCATCACACATTCCTTGACTTCCAGCATTAGCAAAGAAGGACATAGTCTTTTAAGTGGTGACTTAGAATTTTCTTTTGAAGAACTCCATCTGACTCTCTGTTCCTGTAAATGGATGGAACATTTGGTGGGAAAGTGTATACTAGCTCTGATATATATGATACATGAGGTAAATGAAAAAGAGAGAGGTTCTCTCTCTCTCTCTCTCTGTCTGTCTGTCTGTCTCTCTGTCTCTGTCTCTCTCTGTCTCTCTGTCTCTCTGTCTCTCTGTCTCTCTGTCTCTCTGTCTCTCTGTCTCTTTCTCTCTCTCTCTCTCTCTCTATATATATATATAGAGAGAGAGAGAGAGACAGAGAGAGAGAGACAGAGAGAGAGACAGACAGAGACAGAGAAAGAAAGAAAGAAAAAAAGAAAGAAAGAAAGATCTCTATATATGTAAGTCATGGGTTTCAAAAATTTTTACTAACAGTTCTGTGGATGTGGCTTGGTGAGCGTGGCTTTGGTGGGCATGGCAGGGCAAGGATAGTGCAAAATCTCCATTCCCACCCCACTCCAGGGGAAGGTTACTGCAAAATCCCCATTTCCTCCCAATCAGCTGGGACGTGGTAGGCAGAGAATAGATGGGGGTGGGGTCAGTCAGAATTTTTACTACCGGTTCTCTGAACTACGCAAAATTTCCGCTACCGGTTCTCCAGACCTGGTCAGAACCTAGAAGCACGAAGCCGAGAACACCAGCCTGAAGATGACGAATGAGACTTTGTCGAAACGTCACCAAGACACTTCCAATTTTACACTGGAGAAAACCCGAATAACCAAAGACCTACATATATATATATATATATATATATATATATATATATATATATATATATATATATATATATATATATATATATATATATAAGAACTGAGCTCCCACATGCTGTATCTCATGGGTGAGATGATGGATGAATGGATGAATGGATGGATGGATGATGGGTAGGTGGATGAATGAATGGAGACTTTTAGATTATATTTTCTGCATGTATGTCATAGATTAGCAGATTCTATCTGTAGTTGATGGTTTCAAAACTAGCCCACCTCCAAGATGTGCTGTCCCACTCACTCACTCACTCACTCACTCACTCATTCAATCAATCAATCAAAAACAAACAAACCTTTATTGTCAATGTACAGCATGTGTACAATGAAATTGAATGAGCCTCCCTTGGTGCAGCCCCCCAAGAACACAGAATATATCTCAATAAGAGCACACATTTACACACACACACACACACACACACACACACACACACACATGCACGCACTCATATATAAATATTATATTACACCTGTATATACATGTTTCACAGTGCACTGGCACTGTGTCACATTAAACCTGATTGTGGTGTTACATTGCATTTAAGAGTCTCACAGCCCATGGATAAAAGCTATTTTTCAGCCTATTTGTTTGGCTGGCTATGCTTCTATATCTCCTGCCTGATGATAGGAGAATATAGAAATGCTGTCCAGGGTGTGAATCATCTCTAAAAATTTTCCTCATTCTGCTGAGACAGTGGCACCTGGCAATTTCATCCAGTGGGATTAGGGGGCAGCCCATGATTTTTTATGCTGTGCTCATCACCCTCTGTAATGCCTTCCTATCCAAAGCTGTTAAGCCAGCATGCCATACCGGGACACAATATGTGAGGATGCTTTCTATCATGGACCGGTAAAAGGAAGTCATCAGGAGGTCACTCAAACACACATGTTACCCTGGTTTAGTGGGTTTATTAATATTCCCCAGCAATTTCCTTCACCAAAAACCCAGAACTGTCCCAATTAAGTCTAGCCACAAAGCAGACCAATGCTAGTCCACAGAGCAATGACCAATGAGACCACAAGGCACTTGAAAGTTTCCCAATCAAACTAAACCCACAAGGCAAAATAAAACCCACAATACAAGAGAGTTCACGGCAAGAAAAGGCCAGAGTTCACAAGGTAGTACCTAGGTCAAGGCATAGTATCAATCCAGAACAAGGTAGGGATCACAACGACCAGAAATGAACATGTTGTTCCCAGAATTGCCTCCATTTCTTTACTGTGCTAAATAGCCAGCTTCCGGTGCAGCCCATCAAGAAAGGCAAGGCTTTACCCTCATGAGTAATCTGGCTGTCTTTCACTGCTCCTGCCTTTTCTCTGCCCTAAATGTTCTTGGATCAAGTGCAAAAGGTAGTTCCTCTTCCTCTTCCCTGACTGGCTGCAGCTGTCCCCATCTGACACCTCAGGGCTAGCCTGCTGCAGCTGTGCTTCAACCAAATCACTCTCAGATGGCTATTTGGAGCCACTGACCCTCTCCCCTCCTGACATCCCAGGAATTGGTTCATCCTCCCTCAAGACATCTGAGGAGGTATTTGGGAAGCATCCAGGGGAGTCATCACACAAGCCCTTTAGAATTTTATAGATCATGACCAGCTTGTTGAATGGCATTCAGAAACAAATCATCAACCAAAGTAGTTCCCTCTACATAGCTGTTACGTTGTTGTGACAGAGTTTTTCCCATTGTCTTGCAAGTAACTGCAATCAGGTTTCCCAATTGTCTTCAAGGGCAATCCCACGTAGAGCAAATTACAGTAATTCAGACATCGGGTGATGAGGGCATGAGAGACCATTAGAGATTTCAACCCTGACTGAAATGACTGGTGATAATTCATTCTTCCAGAGCCCTATGTAGTTTATATCCCAACATCTTCTTGACTTCCCAAAAGAGAAATAAGGGTAGTCCAGGATTAGAAGTAATGTATATTACAAAAATGGTGGCAACTCCTCCTGTGATAACAAGCCATAGTCTGGGCCAGGCTCAATCAAGCACCCATCCCTTCAACAACAGTTTATCCTAGACAAGCAGGATTGAGTTTAAACCCACAGTTAGGAGTGTGGGGTCAATTTTTAAAAATGAATTTGATTGCAAAAAGCAGAAGAAGGTTTTCGAAAAATACAGAATATGCCTCCAATGTATAGAAGCATCTAGATTCAACTTTTAACATTATATAGTAGGGGAACTTTCCAAATCCTAACTGGAATAAGCAACGCTGATTTTAGAGAAATACATTGTCACTTTCCAAAGAGTTTTTTAACAAAATCATTTTAAACCTGATTTTTTAGAACTGTTTTAAAGATTGGGATTGCCATTTACCATAATTCAGTATTTTCTGCTTGGCGGTATTAATCAGGTCCATACAACATATGGGCTATTAAATTAAATTCAGTTCCCAAGGTATGGTGGTCTACCAAAAATTTAATAACATGCTGATTTTGCTTCCTAAACACAAAACAGGGGAGTTACTGAGGAAGGCAAGGCTGTACAATAGATGCATTTAGCATGGCCTTGTTTCCTGCTAATCCTCATTTTAGTCTTAACAGTAGTGTGTGCTTGTATGTGGCCTAGAAATAGAATTTTACCAAACATAACCTTGACCTATGTTTTCTTTTAGACCCTTTGCTATCTTTCTCAAATGGGCATTTGTAAAAGAGAGGGAGAGAGAGAGAGAGAGACGACGCATAAGTATTTCCAAACATCATTTCAATTATTTGTGTCATAGCTTTGGAGGACATGGCTGTAGTGCCTGAATAATGAGATGAAGAAAGCATTTTAATTTTTTTCCCTCCTTCTGTTTTTCTCCTCACAGATATCTCAAGTTCAGTTTGAGAGAGATGGTTATCTTTTCCCCTTCAAAGTCCTTGTTTCCAAGTATTCAGAATATTCCCCTTATCTCAGTTCCATTAAAGTGCCTGTTTCAGGGTATTGTTAGCAATGGCTCCCTTGGGCTAGCTATGGGTGAGGCACCAGCCATGGCATCATCCATTTCTAAGCAAAAGAATAATTTACTCTTGTCATCAACAAGCTGTTTACAGAGTTCCTCTGTTATTGCTTCAAATTTAAATAGGACTGACCTCTTTCTCTCTCTCTCTCTCTCCCTCCCTCTCCCCCTCCCTCTCTCTCCTCCCTCTCTCTCCCCCTCTCTGTTTTAAAATGTACTATTAAGTTTGCTCCCAAATCTTTTTTCCTTCTTTCCTTCCACCATTTTTATCCTGCTTTTCTCTTTTAAAAGCACTCAAATCAACCAACTAGGTATTTAAACCACAATTAAACGCATATGCAACAATTAATTAGTTTAAAAATGTGTATATATCTTGATCGAATGTATGTACATTTTCTAAAAAAAAAAATCAAACAGTTAGAAAGGTGGAACTAGTTATAAAAGAAACCAAATGAAGGGGGAAAGGTCAGTGGAGCTTAATAGGAGCAAATTTACAAAATGGGAGCAGCTATCAAACAGATCTGCATTCATATAAAAATTATTTTAGTTTCTGAGGTGTGGGAGTTTAAAAAAAAATCTCTTTGGCTTGGCGAATTCATGGAAATACATGGTGTTTCCCAAGTACTTTGGTCTCAACCATTTAGAGGTGTAGAGGTCAAGCCCAGCACTTCAAAGTGTCCTTAGAAGTGAACTAGTAACCAAAACAACTGGATGAAAGCATTGCTGTACAGTTTGATCTTTTACAGATAGTCAAAACTCTACCTGCTGGGTTTTGTATCTGTGAGGTTCTAAAGGGTCTTCAAATGCAACCCAACATGGAGACTATTACAGTAACATTGTTAAGAAATGATAAGGATGTGAGTCATTCTCATAAGGTCACCATGTTCCAGAAACAGCTACAAATGTTGTCACCACAGTCATCTGAGCATCAGGCAATGAAACTCAGTCAAAGAACATCCTTAAACTGTGTACGGACACACAGAGACAGAAAGCTATTCCAATAAGAGTTGACTAAGCAGCCAAATTTGCATCCATCTTAACTATCACCAAAAACACCTATACATTTTCTGGATTTCATTTCATCATATTAAGCTTTGACAAGATGGCTGCCACTTTCAGGAACCAGTTCATAGATGTCAGTATGAGAGACACAGATTTATATGACTGATTTTCTTTTCTCCTTCCTTCCTTCGTTGGTTTGCTTTTTCCTTTCTTATAGAGATACACTCCCTCCAAGAGTTATTCCAGCACGAGCAAGCAGAGATAAAAGACACACATTTTATAATAGTGTTATTAGCAGCATCGGTGGCAAGTTGAAGAAGTTCAGCTGTCATACTCAAATATTAATTACAATTTTGGTTGAGGGAATTCTGAACAGAGAGCTAACACTTAAACGTGTCTGTGCAGATGGGGCATGACACTAGTCAACAGACAAGGTGCACTGCTGTTTTGTGACCATCACCCTGCCAAACACGCACATCTTGCACACACATACACACATAACCTAAGTAATTTTTGTTATTGCCCAGAGCATGAACTCCTCACACTACCACAACTACTGATGTGCTAAAGTGAACTTATGGTGAACTATTTGATTGTTCCTCAATGTAAAATCATTTTCAGAAACTGAGAAGAACATCTGGATTAGATTCTTTGTTCCTAACTTGCTGTTTCTCTTAAATTGTTGAAATTGTTAATGTTCATTAATATTCTTACTGTGTGCTTACATACTTTAGTCTCTGTGTTTGTATATTACTACTCTTTTTTTTTCAGTAATGCTTTATCTGTATTGATGCTTGAAAAGCAGATGGCAAGTGAGGTCAGGCAGTTCATTTTTGTGCCAGTTGTTTCCATTTCTTGACCAGGAGGCATTTCAGATGGTCAGTCATGCTTAGTCACCTCATGACTGGTCTACTGCAGTATGATGTACATGGGCCTACCATCCAGAAGCTACAGCTTTAAGCTACAGCTTGAAGACTATCCAGAAGGTACAGAAGGTAGAAAATGCAGTGGTGATGTAGCAGATGACCAACTGAGCCAAAGTGAGGGGACAAATGTCATAAGTCATGAGTCCCCGTGTGCCCATAAGAGAGCTAAATCCAGTCCATCTTGAATGCCTGTCTTATCTGCTGCTCATGTCCCTTAATGGCTCGTTGGTCAGATTATTGTAGAAATAAATCTTTATACCAGGGGTGAAATCCAACAGGTTCTGACAGGTTCTGGAGAACTGGTAGCGGAAATTTTGAGCAGTTTGGAGAACCAGTAGTGGAAATTTTGAGTAGTTCAGAAAACTGGCAAATACCACCTCTGGCTGGCCCCAGAGTGGAGTGGGAATGGAAAATTTGCAATATCCTTCCCCTAGGAATGGGAAGAAATGGGGATTTTGTAGTATCCTTCCCCTGGAGTGGGGTGGGAATGGATATTTTGAAGTATCCTTCCCCTGCCATGCCCACCAAGCCATGCCCACCAAGCCACACCCACAGAACCAGTAGTAAAAAAAAATGGATTTCACCACTGCTTTATACTCATTTGAACTGTCTGAATCTCCTGATTTCACCGGCACTTGACAGGCACAATCAATAACATGCTATATATGCATATTCCAAAATTGCCCAATTCAGAAAATTAACATCAATTGTTGGTTTCCAATTTTTAATACTTGACAATACATAAGCATGATGATACAGCCTCAAAGTCAAAAAACCAAATCCTTCTTCATTGATTGCTATTTGCATTTTCTGTAAAAAAAAAATTCTCAGAATTGAAAAATCCCATAAAAAATTCTAAACAAAGAGTTTCTTTTCTGAAAATATTTTCCAGAACTGGAGTTACAAATATAAATGGAATAATATTCATTTTGAGACCATTTGCCTTTCCCCAAAGGGTAAAATTTCCCAAAGAGTTAAAAATCGATATCTGAAGAAATCTTGCTATACATTTCATTTATGTCACATGCTATTGAGTTATGTCTTTTAGTATACACACCTAAATATTTAATACATTTGATACAAATACAGAACTGATGTTCCTTAAATGGATTGTAACCAAATTTTCACTGATCGGCATCAATTCCAAATTTGGACCAGTTAATAGAATATCCTGCTATTTTACTAAAGACATCTATTATTTGCATCAATATTGGAATAATAGTGTGAAGTATAGAAATGAACAAATGAATGTCATCATCAAATAAAACCCATTTGTGTTCAATTGAGTTATGTATTACTTCGTTAATTTCCCTAGGTTGTCTAATACCACAAGCCAAGAATTCCAAGTGGATATTAAAAAGCAAGGATGAAAATGGGCAAGCTTGTCTAGTTCCTCTAAATAATGGGAGAGAAGGGGGGGAAACATGCCCCTAACCTTTACTTTAGATCAGTGGTGGGTTTCAAAATTTTTTACTACCAGTTCTGTGGGTGTGGCATAGAGGGCGTGGCATGGCTTGGTGGGTGTGGCTTGGTGGGCGTGACAGGGGAAGGATACTGTAAAATCTCCATTCCCTCCCTACTCCAAGGAAAGATTACTGCAAAATCCCCATTTCCTCCTGATCAGCTGGGACTCGGGAGGTAGAGAATAGATGGGGGTGGGGCCAGTCAGAATTTTTACTACCGGTTCTCCGAACTACTCAAAATTTCCGCTACTGGTTCTCCAGAACTGGTCAGAACCTGCTGAAACCCACCTCTGCTTTAGATGTGGGTGATTCATATAATATCTCAATTCATTTTAAGTCCCAAAAGTGCTTTTTCAAGATGCAACCAGACTTGTTTTTCTTTTGAAGATGTTTCGCTTCTCATCCAAGAAGCTTCTTCAGCTCTGACTGGATGGTGGGAATGGAAGGATTTATATTCTTTGCAGACAGTTGGTCATTGGCATTCTTTTAAAGAGCTGTTGAAGCCACTTGGAGGTTTATCTGTGTCCTCAGGGTCACCTGAGTAATGCAAATGGGTGTGGAGCCTTCTTGGAACTGCTGAAAGGCCTGTATTTTAGACTGGAAATAGATGATGTCGTATCTCTCCTGTCTTTTGAAAGAGGGCTGTTCAGTTTTGACATATATGACCTCTTTGATCCCTCTTTCAAACCAGAGATCCTCTCTTCCAAAATGTGGACTTTGCTGTCTTCCAAAGAGCGGCTTTTGTCTTTTAAATGAATTTTATAAATACCGAAGAAAATCCAAACCTGTTTGGTACTGCAAACATATACTATTTCTAAATTTGTCAGCATTTAATAGTAAAATTACAAACTGATCTTTATTCAAGTCTATTACATCTCCAACTAACCTAATATTGTCTCCTGTTTACCTAATTAATATAAATTCTGCTTGGTCATACTTAACAACCAATTGCTAACCTAGTAACCAATTGCTAAAATAGTAATCTATTTGTTAACATTGCTATTACTATCTTTGTATCAACATCAATCAATGAGATTGGACAATAATTAGCACACTGAATGTGGCCTTTGGTATAACATTAATATAAGCCTGATTAAATGTTGTTCGGTAAGATTCCCTTAACAAATATCTCATCATACAATTGATGACGTTTTGGCACCAAAAGTTCTATAAATGTTTTGTACCACTCAATAGAGAATACATCCAATTGTGGTGTTTCATCACTTACCATTTTTAAAATTATTTGTTTAATCTATCAAGGAGCAAATAAAAGTTGTTTATGTATATTTAACCGGGGTAGGTTAACTTTATTTTTAAAAGCCTTTATATCTTCATTTGATACATTTTCTGGTTTGCTACATGATTCTGAATATTTCTTTTAAATGATAATTTATATCCTTTGCAGTCTTATAGATGTCATGTCTTTCACCTCTGATAATTGAAATCATTGCCCTTTCTTTTTTTCATTTTAAATAATTAGCCAAGATCTTATTGGCTCTTTCACAACTCTCCAAGTATCACTTTTGTGAATGTATTAGCATAAATTCTGTTTGCTGTGATATTAATAAATTGCTGTAGTTAATTTCTTTTTTCTGTATTTCTCTGTACAGAATTGCAGATGAGCATCAAACCATCTGTATCCATAAATGTTTAAATTCACCTTTCAAATTATATTCCCTGTTATCTTTAATCTTCTTTTTGTATGATACATAAGCAACAGTTCAACTTCAGATAAATGCCTTATACGTTTCCCAAGCTTCTCCAATAAAACTATATTATTTCACATATATGACTAGCAGATATAAGACAATAAAGTAACAAAAATGTAAAGTTAGCATCAAGGGATGCTATCTCTTAGACCATTAGCACTTGTCTTGGGCCATTAAAATTGAAGAGATTCTGAATTGCAACATATTCCATTATGAATGGGTCAGTAAAGCATGCCTGTTGTGTGTTAATTTCAGATTATGAGAATGTGGTCAGAAGTAGAGAGTATAAATATCTCTTGATGGAATGGCAGCTGCTTTGTGATGGTGTTGCGTTGGCCCTTGCAAAATGATTGAAGACCGCTGAGCAACACATCTTTAACGGAGTGGTATCAGTGGTGCAGACTGGGAATGTTAGCTTCTAAACTTAATGTTCTAGCCCATTTCTATTTAGTCACCATATGCCTTCCTGGAGAATAAGCACAATTTTGCTTTGGGGAAAAAATATTTTCAAAAGAATGAGAGTGTTGGGGTTCAATTTAGCTTCAATTTAGAGGTTTTCTTTGAAGGGAAGGCTGTCTGAATCCAATCCACTTTTGAAATCAGATCAATAATTTAGATCAAACTGTCAACTCATATCAGATGTCTTTGAATGAACTGGATTGTATTTTAAATGAATTCAGGAAAATCAAATCAGATCAAGATGATTCAAGTCAATTCTCTGAATCAATTTGAATTGTCCATTCAGAATGCCTATCCGTGTTATTTTTATTCTATTCTATCATTAATTCTGTAGCTTTTCATGACTATAAAAGTTTTTAAAACTTAAATGGAAGGGGTTTAAAAAAAGATCACATGGTAAGTGCTTTCATGTTTTAGTAGGCCACAGCTGACCAATATCAGTCCAGGCCAACTGCTCAACCTTGTCTCATAATTTAGATAGTGAGATGGGTGGTGCCTAAATTTGATAAATAAATAATTCCAAAGGTCATTTGGAATCTGTTTAGGGCCTGGGACATGGACTTTCACCACAAAGTCTAGCTCCAGCAGCATTATTGAATAATTATGCCAACTCAAAATATATAAATATGCAACTTATTAATATGGTCTGCTGTCTTCCACCTCTTTATGTAACTTAGTAAGATGTCTACTGAATGAGGAAGAGGAGGAAGAAGAGCTCATGAAGTGACACCATACAAAGAGGAAGAGCATATTGATGAAGGGCATATCTTCAAAGAAGTAACGTTTGGTCATTTAGGTCAAAAGTTGAAGGTAATGCAGGAAAAAGTGTGTGTGTGTGTGTGTGTGTGTATGTAAGAGAGAGAGAGAGAGAGAGAGAGAGAGAGATTTTACATGTCTTTATCTGGTAGGTGAATGTACCATTTCAATGCCAACAGGGCTAGGAAAGACATCAGTCAATCAACCAATTAACATGGCTTCCCAAATTGCAATTCTGGGTGGATTACATTGGACTAAATTCAGTAAAAAGACAAACTATGAAACAAAAACATGACACTGTTGAAGGCAACCCATAATCTTTCTATAGCAAATCATTTCAGATGGAATGATTCACCACCATGGCTCAGCCATGGGAAAAGTCTCATTAATGCATTGTGTGTGTGTGTATGTGTGTGTGTCTTCTCAAGTTTTCATGGGTATGTGTATGTAAAAAGTTAAAATCTCGGGTGTTTCCCCACGTCATTAAAAGTCTGTTAGTTTTTCTTTAAGAAATTGGTCATAGAAAACTCTTGCTTTATCAATTGTGTTCAAAGAGACCACTGATAAAATTAGTAAGATATTACAGAAACACAAAATAAAAACAGTGATCTGCACAGATAGAAAAATATCAATGATGTTAAGAAACCCCAAGGATAAAATTAAACTGGAAAATAAAGGGGTATTCGAAGTGCCATGTGCCTCCTGTCAGTCATTTTACATTGGACAGACGAATAGACGAATAGGTGTGTGTTTAGAAGGACACAAAAATGCAGTGAAAAAAGAAGAGCGAACTTCTTCCTTGGTACAACAAATGAAGGCCATGGGACATAATATCGACTTCAACAATATTAGAACAGTAGTGAAAGAGGAACATCTTAATAAGAGAATAATTAGGGAGGCTATCGAAATTGAAAAGAGGCCACAGAATATGAATAGACGAGATGACGCTTCTAGGTTATCAAGTATTTGGAGACCTGCATTGAGGGAAACTTGAGTTTTAACATCAGAGGATAGGCAGAGATCCCAACAGGCAACCAGTGGTGTTGTAATGCGTGCCAGAGTCCTTCCCTCTTTGCAGAGAATAGCTAGCAATAGGGAGAGGGAGAGAACCGAGCCAGAAGATAGGCTGAGATCTCAACAAGCAATCAGCGGTGTTGTGATGCCTACCAGAATCCTTCCTTCTTTGCAGTTGACAGTTAGTAATAGAGAACCAGAGAAAGCTGGGCCTTTAACACGCAGTCAGGCTGCAGCTAAGATAATGAAGCAGGAGAAAAAATTGCTGCCCTCCAATCAGGACACAGAGTTGCAAGCTAATCAGCATACGTCAGCAGCAGCGAACATAGAAAAGCAACAACTCCGATCTTGCAGCATACCCACAGCTTCTAAACTGAAAGTAGGGGCCTGATGATGACAAATTAGAGAGCTTGTCGAAACGTTGCCAAAAAGAAAACTTTTAAAGTGCTGGTTAGGATTTTAGCCAGAGCTTCAGAAGACCTTACAAAGTGTTTTGTTCAGATTTTGGAGGATCTTAAACTGGGATTTTAGCCAGGATTTTAAGCATTTCAACTAACACACTTTTAATGACGCAGGAACAATATTAGGTTACCCACCTTTAACCATTGGTCAAACATGAAATAGAAATTATTAAGAATTAGATTAGAAAAAAATGAAAACAAAGTTATGTAGAATCTGAGATATCCAAAAAAGAGCAGTTCATTCCCTCTTGTTTGCACTTCAGAGATATAGCTGCTAGGAGTTAATTTATGACCCTGGCTATAAAAATATATTAGTGTTTTGCATACACGAATGCTCTGTTCTGCTAACCTACTTTTGTAATCCTTGCCTTTTAAACAAATCTATAATAGAATTATGCTTTATGAAAAAAGAGAAATCTCAACTCCACAAAACTATTTAAAGATAATCACTATGTGTCTAACACCACCAGGAATGTGTTCAGGAGCATTTCATGTGCACTTCATATGCAATAACTCTAAACGTGTCCCATCTTTGGTAGAGTGATGGTTTTGCTAAAACATAATTTGATGATGGTGGTGGTGATGATTTTAATCATGATGATGATGATGATGATTGGTCACACAGTCAGATTTTTTTGACTGAGGCATTTTTATTCACCTAATTGAGTCCTTCCCAAGGATCTGGATAGGGAGATATTCTTTTTGGATGATGTTAAAGGTGTTGTCATGCAATATAAGTTTTTACAATTGACTGATAGTGATTTTACTAATGCTGATGGTCTTCAAGTGGTACTCTAGTTGTTTTGGGTTTACACCCGAGGCGTCTATCCCTATTGGTACTATCTTTGCTTTATTTTGAATAGTTGTTCTACTTCTATTTGCAGGTCTTTGTAGTTTGTGATTTTTTTCCCAGTTCTTTTTCTTCTATTCTGCTGTCTCTGGGTATTTCAATGACCTCTATCCAGACTTTTTTTTGGTCTTTCTTACAAACAATACTTAAGTTTGAAATGTTATAAATAGCAGGTAATTGTCTTTTTGAATTCTCAAGTCCCAGAGAAGTTAGTCTACATTTCTATTATGTTGTCTATTTTGAGGTCCCATCTATTTTTGCTTGCAAGGAAATGGTATTTCCTGCAGATCTTCCATACTTTCTCTTGCCATTGTTTGTAGTCTGTATTATCTTCTTGCAGCAGGTAATTAGGTTGTCCACTGTTCCTTCAATTTCTTTGCAGATGTTGTCAGCTTCAAGGATGCCTAGAGACTTGTCGTGATCCTCTTCATCCAGTCTCTTGGTGTTATTTCCATAGGCATCTTGATTCCTTCAATTTTACTATTTCCTTCCTCTCAATGGTAAGGGCAGAATATCTATCCAGTCCAAATGCCATTGCAAAATCTTAGCTGTATATTCAGTTAGTTTGATAAGCATCTCCATTTCAGATGGTGTTTTCCCATACTGCTTTAATCACCCATGTAATGGAGGTGTAATAGGCTGGCAGATATAATAATGAGGCTCCTTGAAAGATTCTTCTCTTGATGTTACCCTTTCTCAGTCTATTACCCTTGGCCAGCAACTGGGTCTTCCTTTGGGCCATTAAGGATAAAGCTACTGACTTCTGTTATTTCTAACCACTTGATTATCCTATCATGTGGCAGGGAGTTGAATGCTTTCTTGTAACCAATCCAAGTTACATTCAAGTTGACTTTCCTTCTCTTGCAGTTTTTCAAAATCATCTTGTCAGTTAGGTGTTGATTTTTGTTCCTCTGCTCCTTTGGGTGGTTTCCTTTCTGCTCAGATGAAAAGAATTTGTTTTCAACTAGATGCTGTTGGATGGCATCAGCTCACACCGATTAGCAGTTTGAAAAGTGTACTTGGTCTGTAGTTGCCTGGTTCTGTCCCTTTTGTTGGATCTATCATTCCCAGGTAGGTTTTGCCAGATTTCAACCAATCTTCAATCTCATCTCCTTGCTGTATGTTGCTAAACTGCTTGGCAGTAAGTGGGTACAATGCAGCCAGATGTTTCAGTCAGAAATCATGCAATTCATCTTCACCAGCTATTTAGTATAGTCCAATAACTCATAGTAATAGAGCACTTGTATCAATTCTGGCTCAACCCTGGCAGATTTATATGTGGTCATTTTTATTTCATTTGCTAAGTTGAATTTCACTGGGGAGAACTTTTTGTTGGACATAGAATGGATGTGTCTACGGACCAATGTTATCTTCCTTTCCTTCTCCTTGTCTTTTGACATACTTTCTCCTACTTCTTCCCCTTCTCTTTCAGTAACTCAAAATAACTTCTGGGGCATAGGCATTCCCCAGAAGTAAGGTTTACGATTAAGGGGAGACAGATGAATGCCAAAATATGTAAAATCATGCCATCATACAAATGCTACAGTTTATGTACTTGCACCAAAGATTGTGTTGCAAGTACACATTCTCAGTATTTATAGGATGCCCTCACAGTGACCCGTGTCATCATTTTTGCATTGTCAGTTTGGTGTGGCTGCTACTGCTACTTAGGGTATTTTTTAGTATGACACATTCCATATATGTGGACATCTGAAAATACACCTAGTTTCCAGTTGTTGTTGTTTTTAAATAAAGGCTGTTTTGTGCCATGCTGCTCGTGGCCATCCTGTTACATACCCTAAGGATAAGACATGGAAGTTATTGGTCTTGCTTCCCTCCACTTTTTCAGAAATGACAGAGAAGGCAGCAACATGATTAACAAGATGAAGCATCTCCAGTAATTGGTTCTGGCTCCTGTAGCACAGTAAATGTTTCAGCGAGTTCCCAACAGTGCCCATGACTTCAGGCAAGGAAAAAACCAGTTTCTACAAAGATTTGAGTATTTCAGTGATGCCAAATAGAGGAAAGTCCAGCAGAGTTGCTTCCACTGGTTCATCAGCAGGGAAATTTTGCCATGAATGTGTGTGTGTGTGTGTGTGTGTTAAAGAATTTTAGCAGTGAATGAATATGCACAGGTCTAAGTCTGCTCCGTCAGTGTAATCAAATCGTTTGAAATTAACTAATGTGTATTATATGTATTAGAATGCATGAAAGCCTCATGGAAGAATATGGTAATACTGCACGCTGTGTAAGGACTGAGCTTCAGTTGGGCTTCTGATCCATCCCGTCTCTGCTGGCATCCCCGGTGACCTCCTTTTCAAGGCTGGCCGGCCGCCAGAAGACCTCAGGCTGACAAATCTTGCAATCATTGTGATGGATAAGGAAGCAAATATTTGCAGGAGAATGGGATTGCTGTGACAAGATTGAAGTAGTCAAAACCGAGAAGTGGAGATTACAGTAGCTGAGAAATGTTAGATAAGAGCCTGGCTAAGAATTCTGGCAGCCTAGACAGAGAGAAGAGCCTGGATCTTGTGGGATATTATGAGAAGGGAAAAGCATTAGAGGTTGGTGGTTTATGACGAATGAAATACAAACAGATTAGATTTGAAGCCAGCAAGAGTTCAGGTAAGTAGAACAATTGCCAAAGCAATATAATTAGGAAGCAGTTTCTTTCCCCTTCCTTCTTACAGGCATTTGATGTTCTATAATTTTTTTCATTGTCTTCATGGCAAATAAAATAAATACAATGCTTGAGAATGACCTATAAAATCTCATACCCGGGAGATTATCTGGACCAAAGCAGAAAGCTACTCCCATTTATGTTTACTCAAAAGTAAGATCCATTGTGTTAAATGGTGTTTACTTTCTAAACAATAAAGAAGTTTGATTTTAAACTGTTGGATTTTCTTAAATTAACTTGTGTAAAGATAGTTTTATTTTTAAGACTATTAAATTATATTTGGGCATGACCTAAATACAACAGGTAATGCACACAAGGTACATATATACACGCATGTATCAATACCTCTGTCTGTCTGTCTGTCTGTCTGTCTGTCTGTCTGTCTGTCTGTCTGTCTGTCTGTCTGTCTGTCTATCTATCTATCTATCTATCTATCTATCTATCTATCTATCTATCCCATTTATCTATCTATCTACTCTATCTATCTATCTATCTAGCTGTCTATCATCTAGTACAACTAACTATAACTATATATATTGGTCTTACCAAAATGCTACATCATGGATGCTATTCAAAATTTAATCACATAAATTGTCCTACATCATTCTATTTTATTTTCTGAAGAAAGAAGGATGATGGGGAGTAATCCCATCACGATAATGGAGAAACATGGAACACTTCTGGCAATGCTTGAATGTTTGACAAAATGGACACATACAGACAATAGAGACAAGTCATGTTCCCAATATTCTTCCAATCCATTGTGGGTCAACCACCCAAGCCAGCTGCTTTAGAAGAAATATATGTGCAAAGTGTTAATTGCTTTCATACTTTTTTTTGGACTCTTGTGGCCAGATGAATTTGACATTTAATTGAACCTTTTCTTACTTGCACTTAATTTTGACATAAAATGTCCCAGCAACTTTTTTTCCCCTGCTGTGTCCTCATGATGCTGCCTTCATCTGATACCCACTCATTCTTTTATTATGTTTCACTGATGTTAAAGTAAATTTTTCACCTTATCCCAATATAGGTGCAATCCAGTTTGCCTTACTAACCCTTTCGCTGGTGGTACAGTCAATTGACCCCCCTGGGGGTGTGTGTGTGGATGTGGGACTGCCATGTAAAAATTTGTGTAAAACTAAATCAAGTTTTTAAGAGAGGGTTAAACCTACCAATTTTGGGGCAGTACAAATAGTCCTCGACTTATTATCACAATTGAGCCCAAAATTGTTGTCGCTAAGTGAGACATTGGTTGTGAGTTTTGCCCCATTTTGCAACTTTTCTTGCCACAGATGTTGAGTGAATCACTGCAGCTGGTAAGTTAATAACCTGGTTGTTAAGTGAATCTGGCTTCTCCATTGACTTTGCTTGTTAAAAGGTTGCAAAAGTCAATCACATGACCCCGGGATAAAGCAACCGTCATAAATATGAACCAGTTGCCAAGCTTCTGAATTTTGATTACGTGACCATGGGGATGGTCATAAAGTGTGAAAAATGGTCATAAGTCACTTTTTTCAGTGCCTCTGTAACTTTGAACGGTCATTAAATGAACACATTCATCTGCCATGAATCAGTAGGGGAAGATTGACCTTTGTGCCTCTGATGTTGGAATGTGAGGCTTTCCTGAGCTTTGGCTTCATGCCAGAGACTTGCATTCCAAGTCCTTAGGACCACATGCCATCATCCTAGATCCAGACCAATGCCAGTCTCTGACTCTAATGTTTGCAGTGAAAAATACTGTATTTTTCCATCTATAAGATGCCCCCTTTTATAAGACACCACCATGTTTCATGTAGAGTAAGTAAGGACACTACAAGCCATCACTGTGCAGAAGCCATTTTATTAGAGAGTGAAGTAATGCAAGAGCAGGAAATGCATCACAGGAACAATAGAGATGAAACCTAGAGTGGCAATGTGAAAAAGGAAACAACTACAATAGAGAGGAATGATAGAGTTGCATATAAGGTAGAGGCTTGTGCAGCAGAGCTGGAGGACAGAGATGAGCGATGCCTTGTCCTCTTGACCTGTGTATAAGATGCCCCTCCATTTTCAAGTAAATATTTTAAAAGAAAAAGTAGTGTCTTAAAAATGGAAAAATACGGTAGCGGACTAACAGTTGCATATATAGACATAAGTCTTTAGAGGATAGGCAAGTGGAAAAGCTTTGGCCTTGGACAGAAGGTATTACCATACATGGCTAATCCCTTTAAATAAACTATTGTGGGAGAACTCAATCCACTTGTCTCTCTCCTTTGAACCTCTTTTTCTTCCAGGTGTTGTTTGGGATTTTTCTGGCTGTCAAGCACAAAGTCCAATTAAACTGGTTTATTGCTACTCATGCCAATGCACAGGAATCTGCTCCCCCCGACAATTAGCACTTCTTTGGAATTAGGGAAGGATCAACAGCAGTCAAGAGCGGTTGTATTTGGCTTGCTTATGGCTACGTAGAGATTCTAGGCTGATCCCTCTTTTAACTCTGCCCCCAGGTTCTGCCATTCCTTCCCCTACAGCAGAGGTAGATTTCAGCAGGTTCTGACCAGTTCTGGAGAACCGGAAATTTTGAGTAGTTCGGAGAACTGGTAGTAAAAATTCTGACTGGCCCTGCCCCCATCTATTCTCTGCCTCCCAAGACCCAGCTGATCAGGAGAAAATGGGAATTTTGGAATAACCTTCCCCTGGATTGGGGAATTTTACAGTATCCGTCCCCTGCCACACCCACCAAGACACACCCACAGAACCGTAGTAAAAAATTTTGAAACCCACCACTGCCCTACAGGTTGACAAAGGGAAGAGATTTTCTCCATTGCACTAAAATTACAGAACAGTACCTGCAACTACAACTCAGCTGAGGGAGAAGTGAGAAATTCCGTGTTCTTCATTTATTTTGTTTCTCAGGAATCCCTGTCTCATTAGGCAGAGTGGCAGAAACCAGGAGGTGGGAACAAGGTTAGAAACAAGTTAGCTAACCTATTCACCTCAGTCCCAAAGCTAGAAGATTTATCTTTTTCAGTATTAGTGTTGAAGAAACATTACACTGCTTTTGTACTTGGAATGACCAGATGGAAGCCGTAGTGAGGGACTTCCTGATCCTTCAAGTCTAGAAGAAAAACATGTTGAACCAGTCCCAGGGCTTCTTTTCCCCCTCATTTTCTGGCTTCTAGGATCCTAACCAAAGTTGCAAAGTTCAGGAGGTTCATATGATGATGAGTGATACTTCTGTCAAGCAATTAGTGTATAATTCAGAGCAAAACAATGCATAATATCAATGAAAAATGTTCTATTTAGGCGGAATGTGGGTTGATGCTCCTCAAGGCTCTTTAGGGTGTGGAATAATGAAGGAAAATTCTTGATGGATGCATTTCCCACTCTATTTACACAACGTGGGTTCAATATGCTTACAATATATTTGCATCAAAACCGTATCTATATATTCCGCCAAAGGAAAAGAATAGCAAGGGTCTACCAACATGCTTATACATTAATAATATTACTTGGCAATCTGATGTTTCAAGACCCAGGGTGAATTACTTATTAAAAACCCATATACAGCTATCTGTCTTTATCTTTCTTTTCTGTGTGGGTCATAATGGGTCTGATTGTTTTCAAAATTACATTTGAACAGGATATGACTGTTACATGAGAACTCTCCAACCAATATCATTTCCCTTGCTCATAAAATACATTACACTGCTGGATGCACTGAGCCAAATCATTATAAAAAGGAAGCTTTAACCTAACCTTTGTGCTTCTCACCAGCCATTATAACAAACGAACACTTTAGAAAATGCTTTGATAAAAAGGGAAACGGATACGTTTATGAATATTGATATTCGGGTTCTTTATTTTTCAGGAGCCTCCCAGCAATTTATTTGTTGTCGTTGTTCCAAATGACTTGCCTTTTATTAGCAGCTAGGGTTTCTCCTTCCTCCTCTTCCTTGTGGCATTGGCTAATTTCATCAAGTCAAATTTCACCATGATTTTTGATGCACAATATATGTATGTATGTATGTATGTATGTATGTATGTATGTATGTATGTATATGTGTATGTAGGTCTTTGGTTATTTGGGTTTTCTCCCGTGTAAAATTGGAAGTGTCTTGGCGATGTTTCGACGAAGTCTCATTCGTCATCTTCAGGCTGGTGTTCTCGGCTTCGTGTTCTCGGCAATGCTCCTGGAAGCACGAAGCCGAGAACACCAGCCTGAAGTTGATGAATGAGACTTCGTCAAAACGTTGCCAAGACACTTCCAATTTTACACGGGAGAAAACCCGAATAACCAAAGACCTACATACAAACACCCACAAAAACGCCATATATATATATATATATATATATATATATATATATATATATATATATATATATATATATTATTGCAAAGGGAAATTTTTATTTCATTTGGAGATGGACATCTGCAGCACTTCATGGATGTATGGGAAAAAAATCCTTTCTCATCTACTGCAGAACTATATACAGTGTTTCTAAGAAAACAAAGAATCAGAAAACAAAGTTCTTTGAGGAATGTCTGAAAGAACTGGAAATATTCTTAATCTAGAGAAGAAAAAGATTTAGATGAATTCTCTTGATAGCTATTTTCAGGTGTCTGAAGTTCTTCCTGAGCAGTTGATGAATATGTTTTTGCTTGAGTCTCAACAGGAAGACTAGAACCAAAGATGTACTGTAAAAATTTCAGGAAAACAAATTGCAGTTAACGTAATGAAAACCCTCTTAATTGTAAGAGCTGTTGTAAAAGGATCAGTTTTACAAAGGATTCCATGAAATGATGATGATCCTTTGTGAAGGCATTTGAACAGAGAATGGACAGCACTCGGTCAAGGAAAAGGTAGATCTATTCTGTATTGAGCAGCAGATTGGACTAGATGATCTTAAGGGGTTTTTTTTACAGGTAGTCCTTGACTTATGACCAGGTACCTAGCAACTGTTCACAGTCACGACAGATATCCTCAGAACTACTTACCACCCAGATTCAGAGTTCTCATGGTTGCTCCCTCCTGCGTGGTCCCATGATCACATTTGGGGCCCTTGGCAACTGGCTCACATTTACAGTCTTTTTCAGCATCAGGTGATTGCAATTTACAACGTGTTTTGTTTAACAACTGCAGTGTTTGCTTAATAAGTGCTGTGTTCACTTTGCAACCAGCGTGTTTGTTTAACAACCACCACAAAAATGTTGTAAAATCAGGTGTGAATACATTGTGACCCATTTAATGACTTACATGACTTACAACCAAAATTTCAGGTTCAATTATGGTCATAAGTTGAGGACCACGTGTGCCCACTTTTATATGTCTTTTGATTATGCTCCATTTCCCCTCCACTAACTGCCATGGTGATGAGGATAGATATTTTAAATTTTCTATCTTCATGGAAGACTACTTCTCTTCCCCTGTATATTTATATGTTTAACAGTCTAACAGGTAAGACATATTTTTGCATGAAAATTGTCCCAATTCTTGACATCTCACTACAGCCATGCAATATGCCATGTGAAATTTTGGACAAGCCAATATTGGCAATAGTTGATTAAACAAGCCAAAGTTTTAACTTGTACTTCTAAGCAGTATGAACTGAATCTGTATTGTTTCAAAAGTGTTAAGTCTTTTTATTTATAAAATGACGGACACCAGGAAGCTGTGTTGAAAAGCATGGCTGTGCAATTTTCTTCTTAAAAATTATCAAGATTGCCTCAAATTACTTTATAAACTCTTGAACAAAAAGAATGATTCTTAAAAGCTGCTGATTCCTGGATGTTGTAGCTTTTCTTAGGGTACATGTTTAGTTTGCACAGCAGATCATCATGATAATCTCCTTCAGCTCCAAGTTACCCATTGAGCTTCACAATCAAACCTGAACCAGGTTTCATCTCCCCAGCTTGAGTCCTGCTCTTTAACCATTTGGACATGTGATTTCAGTGGACTGATTTTTCAACCTATTGACAATACGGGATACAGACCGTTCACAATCTCCACTCTTTGTTGTCCCACAGGTGTTTTTTCAAGTGGCAACTGGATTTTTTGGTTTTTCTTTGAAGACATTTCAGCTTTTTATCTAAGAAGCTTCTTGGATAAGAAGCAAAATGTCTTCTCCAGAGCTGAAGAAGCTTCTTGGATAAGAAGCGAAACGTCTTCAAAGAAAAACTAGAAAGTCCAGTTGTCCAAAGCAATTTTGGGACAGCCATGACCTGGATGACTGAGAAGTTCCATAGACATCCTTTCTTTAATCTTCTTCGTCTTTCACTATGCCAATCCTTTGAGACATGGTTCATCTCAAAATGTGTCCTTCTTGATTTTATCTTCCTGTTATACTTACTGTCTGACTCTCCATCTGGTAGGATGTTGCTAGCAAGAGGTTAGGTCTTTTCTACCCAGATGCCCGCCCCCTCCAAATTATATATTTTGTATAATAAATTTACTTCTATTAAATGCACAAAAGACTGCTTGACTAATTTTTGATCAGGCTAGATTCCTACTTTGCCAGGGACATGCTCAAATTGCTGCATCAACCACAACACTCTGGTGGGCTCTCCACACTGTGCTATTTTAGATAGTATCATTACCTTATTGCATACGTCGTCTTCTCATGGCTTTGACCATCTTGAGAGGTGATTTGCAATAGTGGATAGTGAATTACAAATGTGGGGTGATTCTTAAATTTCTCACACCACCATTTCTTTATCTGATTCTCTGCAAATGCTGACTTTGGTACCCAAGCTCAAAAGGGCACATTTATTATTACAAGTGGACAGAAGATGCAAGTTATCCTTCTCTTTCATCCACATTTGTAGCATAATATGCTTCTCTTCTATTGAGGTCATCCTATGTTATCCTTGCAGCAGTCTGTGAAATTAATTTAAGATGGTAACTGATTGAAAGTTTCCCCACAAGATTCTCAGGCTGGATGAATCGTGATTTGAATTCAGGTTGCTCCAGGCTAAGTCTAATATTCCACTATCGCAGGCAATATATTTTAGGAAAGTATAGTTCTCAATAGGTATAACTAATTATTTTGCACTGTGTGACAGCTTTAAGCTAATCCCAACCTAAAGACTTGAGCTGACCCATGGCATTTCAGAAAACAAAATCCAGAGGAATGGGTATCCCCTATTTTGTCCCACTTCTATTATGAGATTGCTGTCCTTTATATCTGCCAATCATTGCCGCTGGAAAGATCAAGCAAGATTTTTCAGAACCAGATCAAATAATTGCAACGAACTTTGCATTTAACAAATGCCATTGATTCACAGAGTGAAAATTATTTTTTTCTTCCCACTAAGGACACTTAGCAGAGAGGCCTACATCACTCCGTATCTCTGCTATTTGTCTGAATTCACGTCTCCTTATTCATGAGAGATAGTATGATGGTGGCTGATGGCTGATGGCAATTAAATGTGGCCTTTGCCTTAAGATTCCTACTTGTTATTTGGGGAAAATGGAGATTATTCAGCTCTCCTAATTAATTCAAAGGAATGCCAAAACATAAGCCTTCTTTAAAGTAGAACATAGAGTCCTAGGGCTAGAAGGGTTCTTGGAGGTCTTTTAGTCCAGTTCCCTGCTCACGGTAGAAGATTTTATACTATCCTGGTTGAATGGTTGCCTGGTTTATTTTTGAAAACCTCTAGTGATGGAGCATTCACAGCTCTGGGAGGCAAGCTACTTCATTGATTAATTGTTCTCACTGTCAGAAAATGTCTACTTACTTCTTGGTCTGATTTCTCTTTAACATGCTTCTATTCATTGCTTCTTGTCTAGCCTTCAGGTGCTTTGTAGAATAAATCAGTGCCCGCTTCTCTGTGATAGTGGCTAAAGTACTGGATTTGTCCCTCCAAATCCTTCTCTGGTATAGGTTAGAATATATACCTAGCTCCCTCAACCATTCATCCTACGATTTAGCCCCCAGTCTCTTTATCATCTTTCTAGCTTTTCTCTGCACACTTTCTAGGGTCTCACCATCTTTTTTGTATCATGATGACCAGAGCTATATGCCGTAGTCCACCTGTGGCCTCACTAGTGCAATTATAGAAGCTTTCTGTTTCTCGAGTGTCCAAGAATTTTCAGTATCCTTCCCTCCTTCTCAAATTCCACACTCAATTTCTTCTGGACTTCACCTCAATGGTATTATTTCAGGGGTGAAATCCAGCAGGTTCTGACAGGTTCTGGAGAACCAGTATTGGAAATTTTGAGTAGTTCGGAGAACCGGCAAATACCACCTCTGGCTGGTCCCAGAGTAGGGTGGGAATGGAGATTTTGCAATATCCTTCCCCCAGGAGTGGGGAGGGAATGTGGATTTTGCAGTATCCTTCCCCTGGAATGGGGTGGGAATAGAGATTTTGCAGTATCCTTCCCCTGCCATGCCCACCAAGCCACACCACGCCCACCAAGCCATGCCCACAGAACCAGGAGAAAAACAATTTAGATTTCACCACTGTATTATTTCCCTAGTCATGAACAGTATGTTATATAACTCATTTACATAACTCATAGTTGGTTTCCTGTATGCTGCAAAAGTGTTAACAAAGTGACTGTGTCTATTTTTTGCTTTGGTACAAATACATTTCTTGACTCAAGTAGACACCGATTCAGCTGAAGTAGTCTAGTCGCATATCGTAGTAGATACATTAAAGTCATGTTGACAGCTTGTTTTCTTGCCAACCTGTAGCAATTTGGGAATGTTCAAGCTGAAATACGTCCCACATAGACTGAAGATTTCTAGCAGAGAGAAGCTGCGAGAAAAGCATTTCTGGGGTTTTTGAAAAGAGTCACCCTCTATTTCTCCCCAAGGGAGCTCCAGCAGTTGCTCATTTTAAAACTGTGAATGCAAAAGATGGTGCTCCTATGTTTTGTGTTCGTCATCATCTTATTTCAACTCCATTTTTAGCATTCTGTCCTCCATCCCACACAAAACACACAACTCCCCAAATGTTTATGGAGATCCTCAGTCATCTAGGTCATGGTTGTCCCAAAGGTGCTTTATCAAGAGGCAACTGGAGTTTCTGGTTTTTCTTTGAAGATGTTTCACTTCTCAACCAAGAAGCTGAAGCTGGAGAAGCTTCTGGAGCTGAAGACGTTTCTTGGTTGAGAAGCGAAATGTCTTCAAAGAAAAACCAGAAACTCTAGTTGCCTCTTGAAAAAGTATCTTTGGGACAACATCCCAAATGTGCAATAGTGTTGCCCCTCTAAGTTTTCCATGGTATCATAAGCTGCTGATGTTATTGTCTAATTTGGATGGATACATGGTGGTGAGGTTCAATGGTGTCTTTCTTCAGCATCTCTACTCAGCTATTATTTTCATCAGTAATCTGCTCAAATGAGGGAAACCAAGAAGCTGGACAGAAACCTGATCAGTTTTGTGTCACCTTGTTGTAACACAACAAGGTGACACAAAACTTATTTGGGAAGTACACAGTACTGCCTGTGACAGCATCTCAGGTTACACCCAGGGATTCAGGCTTTGCCAGTGGTGGGATCCTCCCAGTTTAACAACTGGTTTGGTGATCTCGTGCGCATGCGCACTTTGAAGAAATCTTCACTTCCAGGTTTCTTCAGAGGAGTAAGATAGCTGATTCATGTGGCAATTGGCTCTGCCGTGCAAATCAGCTGAGGAGATAAAGGTAGAAAAATAGCATGGGCAGGCAGGTGGGCCCATCTGATCGTCAAGGTGAACTGGTTCGTTCTCAGCTGATTGTCAGAGCTACTGGTTCGGTTGAACCAGTCCGAACTGGTAGAATCCCACCACTGGGCTTTGCTACTATATATTCATATATCTATACCCGTCTCCATCTCCGTCTCCGTCTCCATATCCGTATCCATATTTATCCATCCATCCATCCATCCATCCATCCATCCATCCATCCATCCATCCATCCATCCATCCATCTCTATCTATCTATCTATCTATCTATCTATCTATCTATCTATCTATCTATTTATCTATCTATCTCAAGGGGGAAATATCTAGTTATTTTACAAAATGCTCCCAGTAGACTTACTGGGAACTTATGGAAAATCTGATGCTTTCACCAGGCAAAGAGACAAAAGGAACAAAACATTGGAAGATCGCGCACTGGGCCTTTCCCCAAAAATTATTTCTACTTAATCTTGAATCAGCAGAAAACAAAGTTGGCAGAAGGATTACTCTCCCTATCACCAGTCCCTGTGCTATCTTTCTCACTTTTTTTTTTCAGGGGACTACCAAATGAGGTGCTCCTCATTGGTCAGTGTACCAACCATTATATACAATGTCTATGAAGAATCTCAATCATCCAGGCTGTGGTTGTCCCAAAGGTGTTGTACAAAAGGCAAAAAGGCAATTCAAAGAAAGTCCGGTTGCCTTCTGAACAGCACCTTCGGGACATTACATACAATGCGATTTCACTAGGCACAATTAAGGCAAAGCAGCGGGG
Source organism: Masticophis lateralis (assembly GCA_030761175.1). Lineage (NCBI taxonomy): Eukaryota > Metazoa > Chordata > Lepidosauria > Squamata > Colubridae > Masticophis > Masticophis lateralis. The sequence goes on from JAUDYJ010000003.1 coordinate 130,950,933, forward strand.
ATGGGGTGGGTCTGACTTTAGGATTAAAGTTTCTCTTCCCTAGTTTGATGGTTTCCTCCTCCTCTCATTCCCCATTTGGGCACTTCCCAAGGTAAAAGTAAAAAGGTATTAAGAAACATAAGGGAGGATACAGAAACAGCCCCAGAGAAAACGGAAGCAGACCCTACCAGTATTGTGCAAACAACCAAATTCCCTAGAGCAGGAGAACTGAAAATGACTAGCTGTTGGGCAACCACTGTCTTACTTCATAGGGAGAAAGACAGGAGTAATTGAATCTGATGTCTACAGAGAAGCTCGTAAATAAACAGAAAAGCTCAGTTCAACTTCCCTCATTATTCTTGGACATGGCAATGAGGAAGACGCAGGGCAGCTGCATCTAAAGGTAAAGATACATTTCCAAATATAATTAAAGTGCAATAGTGCAGAACGCTTCTCCCCCTTCCTCTCTTCCCCCAGCTTAAAAAAAAAACAAACAAACCTGGAGCTCTGCTTTCCTTTCTTTATCCATGTGGGAAAGCAGAGAGAAGCTGGCATTAAAACAGAGAGATGGGTAATGATGGTTAGGAAAGGAAGGCAGAAAATGAAGAGCTTACAGAAAGAGCAAAGGTTGGGATAGAAATGGCCAAGGTGAAGACTGTCTAATGATCAGAGAGAAAAGGAGATTCTTTTGCCTCTACTGTGCACAACAACCAAGCCCATTGTGCTTACTTTTGAAACTGAGCTGTATATGTTTCAGGTTTTACACACTTTGAGAAAAGACGGGTAGTCTTTGACTTATGACAGTTATTTGAGTGACCATTTGAAATTACAATGGCACTGAAAAAGTGACAGTTTTTCACACTTACAGCATTATTTATTATTTATTTATTTATTTATTAGATTTATAAACCGCCCTACTCCTGGGGGACTCAGGGCGGTGTACAGCTATAAATAAAACATTTAAATACAAAAGTTTAAAATAGAATAAAATGAATTAAATAATTTGGCTGATAATTAAAACCCCAATAATTTAAAGCAAATTAAAATTCATAATTAAAAGGAGAAAATAACTTAGGTCAGGCCGGCTTGTTGGAATAAATAGGTCTTGAGCGCGCGACGGAAGGTACGCAGGTCCGGGATCCTCTGTATATCCGGGGGGAGCTCGTTCCAGATGGTAGGTGCTCCCACAGAGAAGGCTCTCCCCCTGGGGGCTGCCAGCCGGCATTGTTTGGCCGACGGCACCCGGAGGAGCCCCTCTCTATGGGAGCGTACAGGTCAGTGGGAGGCTATTGGTGGTAGCAGGCGGTCCCGTAAATAACCAGGTCCTAAGCCATGGAGCGCTTTAAAGGTGATAACCAAAACCTTGAAGCGCACTTGGAAGACCACCGGGAGCCAGTGAAGCTCGCGCAGGAGGGGTGTTACATGGGAGCGCCACGTCGCTCCCATAACCACCCACGCGGCCGCACTCTGCGCCAGTTGGAGCCTCCGGGTGCTCCTCAAGGGGAGCCCCATGTAGAGAGCGTTACAATAGTCCAGACGGAAGGTGACGAGGTCGTGAGTGACTGTGTGTAAAGAGTCCCGATCTAGAAAGGGACGCAACTGGCAAATCAGGCAAACCTGATGAAAAATCCTCCCAGTCACGGCCGTCAGGTGCTCTTCTAAAGACAGCCGTGAGTCCAGGAGGACGCCCAAGTTGTGAGCCCTTTCTGTGGGGGCCAATGATTCACCCCCAATAGTCAGCGATGGCACCAGCTGACTATATCGGGACGTCGGAAACCACAGCCACTCGGTCTTGGATTGGTTGAGCCTGAGCCTGTTCCTCCCCATCCAGATCCGTATGGCCTCCAAGCACCGGGACATCACCTCAAGGGCATCGTTGGGGTGGTCTGGGGTGGAGATGTACAGGTGAGTGTCATCATTCCCATCAATGGCAAAAAAAAGAGTAAAGTTCTACATTTAGGCAAGAGAAACAAAATGCACGGGCACAGTATATGTGGTACCTTGCTCAACAGTAGTAACTGAGAGGGATCTTGGAGTCCTAGTGGACAATCATTTAAATATGAGCCAGCAGTGTGCAGCATCTGCCAAAAAAGCCAACACAGTTCTAGGCTGCATAAACAGAGGGATAGAATCAAGATCACGTGAAGTGTTAATGCCGCTTTATGTAAGTGTAGTATTACACACTTGGCAAGGCCACACTTGGAATACTGCATCCAAGTTTGGTCGCCATGTTGTAAAAAAGATGTTGAGACTGTAGAAAGGGTGCAGAGAAGAGCAAAAAAGATGATTAGAGGACTGGGACAGTGGTGGGTTTCTCCCAGTTTGCCCCAGTTCTGGTGAACTGGTAGTGGCGGTAGTGGGAGGCTCCGCCCACCTGCCTGAATGTCATCACAGATGCTCAGTGAGTGCGCAGAAGGTTCTGCGCATGCGCAGAAGCGCCACATGCGCACTCCTGGTTCCGAACCGATAGCGAAGGTAAGAGGAACCCACTACTGGACTGGAGGCTAAAACATATAAAGAACGGTTGCTGGAATGAGGTATGTCTAGTTTAATGAAAAGAAGGACTAGGGGAGACATGATAGCAGTATTCCAATATCTCAGGGGCTGCCACAAAGAGGGAGTCAAGCTATTCTCCAAAGCACCTGAGGGCAGGACAAGAAGCAATGGGTGGAAACTAATCAAGGAAAGAAGCAACTTAGAACTAAGAAGAAATTTCCTGACAGAACAATTAATCAGTGGAAGAACTTGCCTGCTGAGGTTGTGAATGCTCCAACTCTGGTGGTTCTTAAGAAGAGATTGGACAACAATTTGTCTGAAATGGTATGGGGTTTCCTGCCTGAGCCAGGGGGTTGGACTAGAAGACTTCCAAGGTCCCTTCCAACTCTGTAATTCGATTCTATTCCATGGTCACATGATCGAAATTCAGACACTTGGCAACTGTCTCATATTTATGACGGGTGCAGTGTCCCAGAGTCACGTGATTACCTTTTGAGACCTTCTGACAAGCAAAAGGACCCAGTTTGTGGGTGCAATAAGCTGACTTTGTATAAAATATACAAAAGTATGAAGGCTATTGCTTAACGCATTGTAAGCCGCCTTGAGTCTTCAGAGAAGGGCGGCATATAAATCAAATTAAAAAAAAAATCAATGTGGAAGCCGGATTGACTTGACAACCGTGTTACTAACTTAACCACTGCAGTGATTCACTTAACAACTGTGGCAAGAAAGGTTGTAAAATGGAGCAAAACTCATGTAACAAATGTCTCACTTAGCAACATAAATTTGGGGCTCAATTGTGGTCATAAGTCGAGGACTACCTGTACCGCTTTAGGATGAATCCACCTAATGACTGTTTCACTCATTCGTTGAGCATGAGCCGAGGGTAGATTGGTACTATTGTGGCAGAGTTAGCCTGCTTTAACATGCAGGATTATAGTGAAAGTAAAGTTCACGAGTCAAGAAGTTACCTGGAAGTGATGTTTCCAGAGTTAATTTTAAAAAGTGCACATTTTTATTAGTGGTCCAGGTGCACTCTTCTGCACTCTCGCCAGAAAGAGACCTAGAGTTATTACAGATTGTTTAAAAGCTTTCTCTCTTGTTGAAGTATTTGGATTTAAAAGTCTGTAGAGATTCTCAGTCATCCAGGTCATGGTTGTCCCAAAGGTGCTTTTTGAAGAGGCAACTGGACTTGGTTTTTTCTTTTGAAGACGTTTTGGTACTCATCCAAGAAGCTTCTTCAGCTCTGAGAGGTTAGTGGGGAATGGAAGGATTTATATTCCTTGCAGACAGAGAGTAAGCTTCTTGGATGAGGAGTGAAACATCTTCAAAAGAAAAAAAACAAGAAAGTCCAGTTGCCTCCTATTTGGATTTAAGCATGGGAGTCTACATCTGAAAAGGAAGGAAGGAAGGAAAGAAGGAAGGAAGGAAGGGAAAGAAAGAGATAGGAAGAGAAAGAGAGAAAGAAAAGTCTACATCTGAAAATAAAGGAAGGAAGGAAAAAAGAAAGAGAAAGAAAGAGATAGGAAGAGAAAGAGAAAGAAAGAAGGAAGAAGGGAAGGAAGAAGGAAGGAAGGAAAAAAGAAAAAGAAAGAAAGAGATAGGAAGAGAAAGAGAAAGAAAGAAGGAAGAAGGGAAGGAAGAAGGAAGGAAGGAAAAAAGAAAGAGAAAGAAAGAGATAGGAAGAGAAGTCTGATGAATTCTGTATCTGAAAAGGAAGGAAGGAAGGGAAAGAAAGAGATAGGAAGAGAAAGAGAGAAAGAAAGAAATCTACATCTGAAAATGAAGGAAGGAAGGAAGGAAAAAAGAAAGAGAAAGAAAGAAAGAGATAGGAAGAGAAGCCTGATGAATTCTACATCTGAAAAGGAAGGAAGGAAGGGAAAGAAAGAGATAGGAAGAGAAAGAAAGAAAGAAGTCTACATTTGAAAATGAAGGAAGGAAGGAAGGAAGGAAAAAAGAAAGAGAAAGAGATAGGAAGAGAAAGAGAAAGAAAGAAGGAAAAGGGAAGGAAGAAGGAAGGAAGGAAAAAAGAAAGAAAGAGAAAGAAAGAAAGAGATAGGAAGAGAAGTCTGATGAATTCTACATCTGAAAATGAAGAAAGGAAGGAAGGAAAGAAGGAAGATGGTAGGAAATTCTCGGCCTTGTGAATATGAGCCAGCTTTAGTTGAGTGACTTTGCAATCAGGCAGTTTTATAAATTGAACTAAGAAAAATACAAAGAAAGAAAGAAAAAATACATTTGACAGGTATCACTGGAATAGCTATAATCTTCGCAGCTTTTATTCTGTTTTAGGCCCATCTATGAAACAGAATTGATTGGAAAATAATTTTCAAGTGTAAAATTGTAAGAAATAAGTAGCCTGAGATGATTTTTGGCTACCCCGTAGGTTTTGTGTTACTACTTATTCTGAATTTTCCTTCTGGTTAGAAAAGACCCACGACTGGTCCAACATCCATAACAGCATCATCTGGAGGCCAGCAGAGCGGCCACTCCATTAACGGTGCAGGAATAAGCCAAATCAATTTTCCTCCTGCTTGTTTGGCACCCCTAACTATTCAACAGAGTTACTTTATACCTACAACCTTAGGTAACAGGATGAAGTGGAATGAGGCGGTAATGTTTAATGGTGCTGGAACAGGCTGCATTGTTTCAGGCTGCAGGTGGAAAAATATTGCTTTCAATATCATCTGACATTTAAAAAGTATCCATCTAATACACAAATAAACCTTCCTGAGGTTTGAAAACTAGAATGGTGAAGAACAGACTTTAAGAAACTCTCTTGTTGATTTTGGACTTCATTTTGAGGGGTTTCCTCCCCCCCCCCATGAAGGTATTCACTTCTCACTTATCTCCCCTCCTAAATGCAGGCAGTCCTTGACTTACAACCATAATTGACCCCAACATTTCTGTTGTTAAGTGAAACATTTAAATGAGCTTTGCCCCCCACTTTACAACTTTCTTGCTACATTTGCTAAGCGAATCACTGAAATTGTTAAATTAATAACCCGGTTGTTAAGTGAATCTGGCTTCTCCATTGACTTTGCTTGTCGGAAGGTCACAGGAGGTGATCATGTGGCCCCGGGACACTGCAACTTTCATAAATATGAGTCGGTTCCCAAGTATTTGAATTTTGATCACGTGACCACGGGGATGCCGCAACGGTCCTAAGTGTGGAAAAAAGGGTCACTTTTTTCCGATCCCATTGTAACTTCGAACAGTCCCTAAATGAACCGTTGAAAGTCGAGGACTATGTGAGGTACAATCTATTTCACAAAGTTATTTTTTCCATTGCGGGTACAAACCAGAGTACCATGGTTAGGTTTTGACGGCGGGGTAATCAAAGGGAATCAGGGGTGGTATTCACTTACTTTCCCTACCAGTTTGCAAATGTGAGCGCGCACGTCCACACATGTGCCCGTCCATGCATGTTCTTTGCTGGTACGTGTGCCTTCCACGCATGCCTCAAAAACGTACCTAAATAGGATGGCATAAAGCCGGGACGGGGGTGAGGGGGACGGGGGGCAGGCCTACCTACGATTTTCACTACCGGTTCAGGCAAATCATTCCGAACCGGCTGAATACTACCTCTGAAGGGAATCCATCTCTTCCTTCTCTTTCCAGTCTTCAGCTGTTTTATGTCCTGCGTAGTCCTTCCCTCAGTAATATGAGCATTGCCTACCCTTTGTTTTTAAAGATTTATAATGATGGGAGCATTATCTGTCCTTTCCAGAGATTGTTTCTGGATAACAAGAACAGTGGGTGGTATAGCTGCTCCCAGGCAACAACGACAACAAAAAAGAAGCCGAATAGGTAATGCAATAAACATTTTCTCCGTTGTAGGAATCAACTTGGAATTCATAATAAAAGCTCTGTCGTGAATATAGAGGCGTAGTCCAAAATGGAGCCTGGCAACCTTCACCTCTCCAAATGTTCGTTTATGCGCCCAGCCCGGAAAGTGGTAAAGCGCAGAAATCTTTTCATTTGAACTCTTTCCAATTGCATTCAGCAGGATACTGGGAGACCACTTTTATGTGTTAATTATTTCTGCCCTGATTGCTTGGCAACACATCGCACTGGAGAGACAGTGTCACACTTTGCAGTTTCCGAACGCTTCCAGCCAAACTGCAGAAAGAAGCTGGAGAAAAAGACCAGAGAAAGATGCGCGCACACACACACACACACACACACACACACACAGAGTTCGTCTAGGCTTCGATTGCTTGTCTTTTTTAAAACAAACATACAAACATGCAGCAGCGCTGCATTTTAAAACCCCGCTGGAATTAAATGTTCTCCTCAATGCCATCTCCTGTACTAAAGGCATTAAAGGAAATTCTTTTCCTCCACCCCTCACCGCAATTAATTGAAGGAAGATCCACATCACACAAAGATGACATCAATGCAAAGTGGGGCTTCAGACAAAAATAGCACCATAAGGAGAATTTCAACAGGTGTATTCCCCCCCCCCTCTCAGTTGGTCTCCTTGCTGGCCAAAGAGGTTGCCTATTAATTGTCTAACTGCTGCATGGCTACTAATAGCCATGGTGGTTTTGTTAGGAAGAAAAAAGTGTTAGCCCGAAGTATCTGTTTTGACATTGATCTTTAAACATTGTGAAATGGCAAATTTTTTTTTAATAATAATCATAAAAGTGTTTGAATGGATTACCACACACCAGAAAAAAGACTGGAGGGATACCTGTAAGAGTAGCATGTATTTGCAAGGTGTTTCTCTAATGGAAGGGAGAGGTCACAGATACAATTCCACACTTACAACTTGAAGTAGGATTTGCTATTCAGCTGCTTCAGAAATCAAGTTGAACAAATTTGCCAATTCTGTTTTCTGCTAAGTCAAGATGCTTACATCTCAAAACACCTCTAATCCCATTTGGGAAGAAGCTTGTGATTTTTCTATATATACATATATAAAAAGGAATCAAAAAAATTCTGGCACATCTCTATGAAGTAAATCCAATAGATTGAGCTATTCGTACCATGAAGAGGACCATATCGTACTATCCCTCCTGCTGCGTGAATGTTAAGAACCTACTAAGGAGAAGAAAATAAAGGTGCAAATTGGATTCTGCACTAGCAAGTTCTCTGAATTTTCAAGGATTGAACCCCAGGCTTTGAAAATGATTTACCTCCATGATTGAATTGATTTGTCACCTTTAAAAATCTTAGATTTGTGCCACTTTGTGCTTAAAGAATTCTTGAATTTTATTATTTGGTTCTATCATTTCTCACCACCTGTTTGTCTTCTGCTGTTGGTAGTCAGGTCTGTAGTGAAGAAGTTTTGTTTAGATGATTTGCTAAGACATTAACTTAGAGATCATTGGAGTTGGGCAACTGATAAATTTACATGAGAGAGAGAGAGAGAGAGACAGACAGAAAGACAAACAGACAGACAGACAGATAGAATGCGATAGATAAATGATAGATAAATATAGATGAGAAACGGGAGGGAGGGAGAGAGTGAGGCCAGCCAGGTACAGTAGGGATAGTCTCAACAGATCTTAAAGATGTAATTTGTTTCTATCCTGATCTCTTCAATTACTCCAGGTAACATCCAACGTATTGTGTTGGTACCCTTCCAATATCTCTCTGAGTTCAACTGACAAGCCAGTCAATGTGGTACAGCAATTAAAATTCTGGATTAAGCCTGGGGAGAACCACCTTCAGATTTCCACTTGGCCAGTGCTCGCTGGGAGGACTCAGCCTGTCTCTCAACGTAATTGTCACAAGGATAGTATGAAGCAGGGGAAAAGAACCTTATAGACTGAACCGAGTATACCACCTTGAGCTTTTGAAGGAAAAACTTAATACCTGAATAAATAAAAAGCGACAGATCCAAAGTTGTCACTGTTCAGGGTTGGACACAATTTTCTATAAAGCAAAAACATCCGACAGCTGCCCTGCCTATAAAAACAAACCACCTCGAGTGTCGTTCTTTGGGGAAAAGGATATAAATTTAATCAATCAAATAAAAAAAAGCAAAGCAGAAAGAACAATGGAATCCTTCAGGCTTCCCAACACTGTTCAAATAAATTGAGTGACTCAAAGAAAAGACTTAAAACAACAAGAACATAAAAGCAGCAAATCAAAGCAATGGTCAGTAGGGAACTCTTTGTATTTCCATTGCTCTTCCAGTCTCGGTTGTTGATTTTCATGTTACATATCCATAGCAGGAATGCCATTGGCTTGCAGATAAAAGTAGAATTGTGATTTGAGGTAATCTTGATTATGATGCACAAGATAAAGAATTGGGAATAGGAATGAAGTTTGGGGAATTATTATTATTATTAATCAAACTTTTATACCGGCCTTCTCCTGAGGGACTCAGGGCACAGTGTACAGCCAATAATAAAAAACATTGATACAAAAGTTAAAACAATTTAAAACTGATTCAATAGTATGGCCAAATATTAAAAACCCCAAAGCTAAAAACCCATTAAAATTCCTCATACTGTCAGACCAGCTTGCCGAAATAATAAGGTCTTCAGGGCTCGGCGAAAAGTGTGAAGGTCAGGGATCCTACATATATCCGGGGTCAATTTGTTCCAAAGGGCGGGCGGCCCCACAGAGAAGGCTCTCCCCCTGAGGGGTTGCCAGTCGACATAATTTGACCGACGGCACCCTGAGGAGGCCCTCTCTGTGGGAGCGTACTGGCTGATGGGAGGCTATCGGTGGCAGCAGGCGATCTTGTAAATAACCAGGTCCTAAGCCATGGAGCGCTTTAAATCGCACCTGGAAGACCACCGGAAGCCAATGCAGCTCACGCAGGAGAGGTGTTACGTGGATGCGACGTGTCACTTCCATAATCACCCATGCGGCCGCATTCTGGACCAGTTGGAGCCTCTGAGTGCTCTTCAAGGGGAGCCCCATGTAGAGAGCATTACAGTAGTCCAGACGGGAAGTGACGAGGGCGTGAGTGACCGTGCGCAGGGCGTCCCGGTCCAGAAAGGAACTATTTCAAAGAGGTAACACAGCCCCAGATGTGAGAGGTATGGGAAGGAAATGTTTCAGTGAGATGGGTAGCTTAATTAACTCAATATACATCTAGCTAGGCATTTATTTTGATAATTTTCAATGTTATATGTCTACCCCAGATTAGCATTAAAGATCCCTTTCTGAAATAAACATGGTTCTAGCTTCTTTGGAGACAAATTTCAACTAATTAGCTGTGAGATTATAGAATCATAAAAGCATAGAATTACAGAGTTGGAAGGGACTTTGGAGGTCTTCTAGTCCAACCCCCAGTACTAGGCAGGATCCATCTTGGACAAATGGTTGTCCAATTCTTGAAAACCTCCAGCAATGGAGCACCCACAACTCTTTCCCACTGCTTAATAGGTCTTACTGTTAGGAAATTTTCAGACTGGAGCTCTCTCCGAGGTGCTTTGGAGAATAAATCAATACCCTCAATAGTGGGTTTCACTTACCTTTGCTACCGGTTCGCAACTGTGAGCACATACGTGCTTGCTTTGCTCACACATGGCTCTTCTGTGCATGCAGAACCTTCTGACATGTGCAGAGTGTCCGTGATGACAACCAGGTGGGTGGACAGAACCTCCCATGGCTGCTGCTACCGTTTCATCCGAACAGGGGCAAACTGGTAGAAACACACCACTGAATACCCTTCTCCCTGTGGCAGCTCGTCTCAAGACTGTTTACCCTCTGTCTTCTCTTTGTTAAGTTAAACATATCTAGGCTACTTCCTTTAGCCGTTTAGCCTCCAGACACCTTATCATCTTTGTTTCTCTTCTCTGCACCCTTTCTAAAATCTCAGCATCTTTTTTGTATTGTGGTGACCAGAAGTGGATGCAGTATTCTAAATATGACCTCACCAATGTGGCATACAGCACTGCTATCACTTCCCTTAATCTTGACACTGTTAGAAGAATATGAGGTCTGGTTCCAAGCCAAGATTGCATAAGAATAGCCATGCTGCTTGGAAAGAAGATAGTTTTATCTGAGAGTGTAAAGGACAGCACTTGAGGGTAGCTACAAATTGGGGTTTTGAGGTAGGTGATATTTACAGTAAAAGTGGTTCCTTGAGAGGTGTGTAAATGTATTCTTTGAAGTGTTTATTTTGGTGGATGTGCAGCTTCTGTGGGAACATGACCGCATCCAATCTTGTAAAATTTTCAGATCTTCCTTTTGAGATGTGCTTTTGTGCTGATTTTGGGGCACCCTCTCTGTGTCCTCAGGAAAGCCCATATTTTGAAGGGTTCCTGTCTGTTTGTTGTTCTTTGGGAGTGGTATGGTTTTTAATCACTTTCAGCCTAACTGTCAATTGTTGGCTGAAAGTTTAAATAAACTTTGCTACATTGAATTGTGCATTGTGTTTACAACATCAGTTACTGTGTGGTCATGTTGATGGTTAAAAGAAGTTCACAGGGAGTGCAGGAATAAAATTACTTCTGAACTGAATTCTCTTCCAACAATGCTATCTGTCTGGTTGTGCCTTAAACTGACTACAACATTGTGATTCCACAGTGGATCCTGGTTTATATTGCATCCTGAGTTTATAAGGGCAAAAAGTCATAGTGGAAGGTCTGGTGTCATTTAGTATACATCCCAAAACTAATGTTGTTTTTGGACTTCCCCCATCTCCTACTACCCTGCTGCTTGTTACCCAGTTGCAATGCCCTGCCTGCTTGATCTTACCAATAAAAAGATCATTCCTTTCAGCTGAATTAGATAGTTGACCAACATGTATAAAATAGCCCTTTAAGAAAGATTCTTAGCAAACATTTATTTACACCATGCTCATTCTGCCCAAGATGTGCCTTTGTGAGGACCATCTCTTTGTTGCAGGTCAACAGATTCAAACTTGTCCACATGGATGCCACCAACATAGTCTCTCAAGAGTGGCTGTTCATATTTCAAGGGAAACAAATAGAATTTCAGAGCAAAATATGAACAGAGAGAGGATTTATATCCTTCCATAGTGAGCAAAGCCACTAATACTGACAAAGCAGAACACCGGCATATTAAGAACATGCATTTCAGAAGTGGGTTTTAGCAGGTTCTGACCAGTTCTGGAGAACTGGTAGTGGAAATTTTGAGTAGTTCAGAGAACCGGTAGTAAAAATTCTGACTGGCCCTGCCCCCATCCATTCTCTGCCTCCCAAGTCCCAGCTGATCAGGAGGAAATGGGGATTTTGCAGTAACCTTCCCCTGGATTGGGGAGGGAATGGAGATTTTACAGTATCCTTCCCCTGGAGTGGGATGGGAATGGAGATTTTACAGTATCCTTTCCCTGCCACGCCCACCAAGCCATGCCACACCCACAGAACCGGTAGTAAAAATTTTTGAAACCCACCACTGATGCATTTGGTCCTAAAATTCACTTGATGGGGGGGGGGGGGGGAACTGAGGGTTTTGAAAACTGGAGGAAGGAACTGACACCGCGTTTCCACTATTCATCCTTAGTCCATCTATAGATTCCTAATATTGCAAACATGGCCTTTTACCCAAAGCTAGGTAAACAGACTTCACCTAGGTCAGTGATGGCTAATCTTTTTGCTGTCGCGTGCCAAAAGCAGGGGAGCATGGGGGGGGTCATGCACATATGTGCCCACACCCATTATTCAATGCACCCTGCCCCAGCCCCTTGCGCATGTGCACGCGACCCCCCACACTCCTCCCGCTTTTGACACACAATGGCAGGTCCATTTTTTGCCCTCCCCAGGCTCCAGAGGCTTTCTTGGACCCTGGGAGGGTGAAAACTGCCTCCCCCACTCCTCCCGAAGCCTTCCGGAGGCCGGAAACAGCCTGTTTCCTGACTTCTGGTGGGCCCAGAAGGCCTGAAAATCAGCTGGCTGATGCATGCTGGAGCTGAGCTAGGGCAACATTTGCGTGTCCACAGATATGGTTCCGCGTGCCACCTACGGCACGCGTGCCATAGATTCGCCATCATGGACCTAGGTAATCAAGGAGGATAGTAGCTATATTTGTGGGCTTTTTACTTCTGTCAAATTAATTTCTTTTCAGGGGCACTCCAGGGGTGTGGTTCAAAAACATCAAGCCAGTAGCACATGATTGACAAATTACCCATCCCAAAGCCCCTCCTCTTTGATCTCACTTCTAGGGGCAGAGCTTTAAATATGCCCTTTGCGACTACCATCTTCCTATTTAAAAAAAACACAAAACTATTTTTGCTAGAATTTTTCAATTCAATAAAACTATAATCAAATCCTCCTTTCTTTCCATCAAGTAATTTCCATCTTACACTTTCCCTCCTTCCTCTATAACCCAATTTAATCCCCAAGTCTATAAATCATCAGAACAATTCTTTTTTTCTTTTGACCAAAAGAAAAGTCCGTGTAAGGCTTCCACACCATCTTGACTTCTTTTGATGCCTTGATTTCCTTTCTGTGAATTTGACTTATTTTTTTATTGATCATATTTCTATGCTGCTCCACTCTCCGAGGACTCTGGGCGGCTTACACCAAAGACAGTATACTAATTAGCATATTGCCCCCAACAATCTGGGTCCTCATTTTACCCACCTCGGAAGGATGGAAGGCTGAGTCAACCTTGAGCCGATGAGATTTGATCTGCTGATCTTCTGAACTAGCAGTCAGCTGAAGTAGCTGCAGTACAGCACTCTAATCACTGCGCCAGCTTGGTTCCCTCGGCTCACCTTTGACTTCCTATAAAAGTCAAAGGACACTTAAAAAAGGAAACAACAACAATCAGAGTCCCAGCCCTGATGATCCACTGAGGAGAATAAATCTCCCTTTAGCCTCAAACTTTCCCGCCTGATCGACTTTGCAAGGCTGTAATGGGAGTCCAAAAGTCTGGAAATATATCCTATGTTTTGTTTATTTCCCTCACTTTTAATTAGAATGGGGTCAGTAGAGGGGAAAATCTAACCATGGTGATCTGATCAAGTTTTCAACTTCGGTGCCTTCGACGTCTCCATCTGATCAGAGCCTGTCTTAATGCAAATTCAGTTTGAAATTAAATATGGCATCGTAATTGCAAAAAGCACCAGGGAAAGTCTTCTGTTCGGAGTGTCATCTGTTGTTATGAAGTGTCTGTTAAACGGCCTTTTTGTCTGTTTTACCATCAAACAAAAATAATGCAAATAACGTAAATCAAGAGGCTGTATAGAACTGAATACACCCACGGACGGCTGTTTCTATGTAGTGAGATACTTGGTAGCTGTTCAGGTACAATTAGTTTGCCTCAGCTTCACTTCTCCTCCTCCTCCTCCTTATTTTTAACCAAGTTGCTTCCAGCATTCCCTGTATTAGGCCTACGTGGAGGAAATATAGTCAAACAATATTTTTTTTTAAAAAAAATCTCTCTGCAATTTTGGGTGTTCGTTAAATATCTGTAGGAGTTAGTACAAAAGGAATATTCTTTTAATGAAAGCAAAAGTTAGGACATTTTCTTTCTGATCTTGACATCGCTCTAAGTAACACACATGAGTGAACACATTTTAATACTATTCATTTTTATTGTTTGGAAAGCCAATACTGACAACAACAATCTCTAGCAAACTGTCACATATCATCTCTAATGACAGGGTAGCTTCTGTTCTAAATTCACTTTCATAAAGGCCTTCATTTTAATATTCCAATTCTATGCATTTCACATTAAAATTGTACATACTACAAGAAGTTAGTACCTAAAGCAAATGTACCTGCACAATAGCACTCTGACTTGATCCCCGTGCATTTCATAATGACACGTATTTCCCTTCAATGGAGCTTGTCATTCTATAATTTACTTCCCAAGTAAAGGCAGATGTGCTTGACTCTTTAGAAGAGAATATAAATATTAATAATCAAAAGCCAATTTGAAATATTTGAGTTCCAGGCTACTGTTTGCTAAAGTTCCATGGACTAGTCTTTAATAGGATTTTTGAAAACATATAGGGAGCAACAGTGACTTGTGTCTAATGTATGTCTTAGCAGGCATGCTAGACCCATGGAATTAGCAATACAAATGAAAGTAACATAACAGTAAGACTCTAAAATTCTGTTGATCTTTTCTGGAAGATTTTTAGGTGATGGAGCAAACAATACTGGCAAAACAATCAACTGGCTTGTTGTGCACCAGTTGTGCTCCTTCCTGGATCGAAAGATCTTTCTTTCCATCTCTCATGCCCTGGTCATTTTCCATATTGATTGCTGCAATTCGCTCTATGTGGGTTACCCTTTAAAGCTGTAGTCAGTGCAAAATATGGCAGCATAGGCAGTTTGGGATATGTAATACCTCTGCTAGTCAGTTGGACTGGGTGCCAGTTTGTTTCTGGGTCCAATTCAAGGTGTTGGTTAACTTTAAAGCCGTTCATGGGATAGGACATGGTTACCTAAGGAACTACCTTATACTATCTAGTTCATTGACCTATGATCCAAGTGATCTCAGAAGAATTTATATATGTTTATTGAAATATTTATTTCTGCTTTTAGTAGCCTTTGCCAATCTATTACCCTTCAGAAGTTATGTGATCTCCTTGAACAGTGACCTTGCAGGTTGGAAGTTATTTGTTACTTATTTATTTATTGGTTCGATTTATATGCCGCCCTTCTCTGGAGACTCAGGGCGGCTTACAATACGTTAAGCAATAGCCTTCATACTTTTGTATATACCTTCTTAGTAGGGCTTTTGCCCCCCCCCGCCAACCAGTTCTTTTTTTTAATACAAAGTCAGCTTATTGCCCCTACAATCCGGGTCCTCATTTTACCTACCCAGAAGGATGGAAGGCTGAGTCAACCTTGAGCCTGGTGAGATTTGAACTTGCAGTAATTACAGGCAGCGGGCAGCTAAGTGCTACTTAACAGCACTTTAGTCTGCTGTACCACAAAGGCTCCTTAATTTATGTTATTCATTCCCTCTCTCCCTCCCTCCCTCTCCCTCTCTCTCCCGCTCTCTCTCTCTCTCTCCTCCTTTGGGTGAATATAATTAAAATATGTTTATAAAATTTTTATTAAAGATTTTTTAAAAGAAAGATAAATGCTAAAGAAAAAATCAAAGAGAAAGTTAATGGTGCAAGAAAAAGAAAAAAGAAAAATAGTAAAGAAAGAAAACAGTTACAAAGACATGACTTACAATCTTCTTGACATCAGTCATAAGTACAATTATAAATTTACCACTATGATTACAACATTTTTATACCCTGTCCTGTCTAATCATCAAAACCATAAGTTCATAAATTCATTTTTTTCTGTTTCACACAGATGGTGTATAAGGGATTTCCAATCAGCAATGAACGCAGACATTGGCTTTTTTTTCTGATCAAAGATATCACTTTAATCTAAGGGAGTTCCATCATCTATTCTACATCAACTATCCCTCCATTGTGGGTACCACCAAATCTTTCCATCCATATGCATATAATAATCCTGTTGCACATGTACAAAATTCTCTAACTTTTTTCTCCCAACTATTTGTCCATCAATCCCAAATGAAAAACTCTCTGGTCCCAATGGTGTATTAATCTCCTAAATGTACTAAATCAGTGTATGTGTTTGAATTCAGACTTTGATAGCATTTTTACACATTCACCAAACTTGATAAAATGTCCCTTCTTGTTGTTCACATTTCCAGCATAAATTTGAAGTGCCTTGGTACATTCTAGACAATTTATCTGGTGACATATACCAACATGGTATTATAATTTAAAGAATTTAAATGTCATATATTCAACAAATTGACTTCAGGGGTGTTATACTTAGTCAACACTCTGAACGTGCCCCACTTTCTCCAAGCAGAACAATAGTGAAGAAAACAATCATGACCTAAGGATATTGTGAAAAGAAGTATAGAAGCGTTCTAGTGTTAGTGAATGTCAAGGTTTTAATATCCTGGATAAAGCTAATATGCCCTGTAGGGGGGAAAATGTGTGTTGAAGCTGGAGAAAAAAAAACAAATTTTAAAAAAGCATTTTAGTACTCAGAACATTGGGAAATCTGTCCAAGAATATTTCATGTGCGAAAACAGAACTCCAGCTATGGTGTTAAAAATAATGAAGACTGGGGTGTTAAGTACCACATGTGTTGTCGAAGTTAAAATGGCCCAAGGCCATTTTAATTTTTATTTATTCCCCAGGTTTTTTCAGTTTTTTAAAAAGAATTCACATGGTTTAAATGCCAACCAAAGCGAAAGCTGGGAGCTGGGCTGATTGGTACCCTAGCAGAAATCCTATAGACTGAAAATTGACCTTCCATAATCCCTCGCATGCATCTGCACATTTATCTTTAGACAAACACAAGCATCCTCTATGTTGGCGCACTCAGTATTACTGATATCCAATTGTACAGAAAAAGAATCTACATTCTGCAACAGTAACACAGGTGGTCCTTGATTTACGATCACAACTGGGACCAGAATTTCTGTTGCTAAGGATGGCAATTTTTAAATGAGCCACGCCCAATTTTATGTCCTTTATTCAGTTATTACGTGAATCATCTGGTGTGCTGCCCCACTTACTCACACACACATGTAAGTGTGTTTTAGAGAGTTTATTAATGTTCTCCAGCAGTTCCCTTCACTCAACCTCAGAACTGTCCCAAATAAATCCCGCCATAAGCAGGCCAAGATTAGTCCATAAGGCAATGGCCAATAGTCCATAAAACAATAGAAAGTTGCTCCAACAAGCAAGTCCACCAAACAAACTTAAATCCACCGGCTAAAACTGAAAGTACATCCTTGAGAACTCACTTGGCAAGATAAGTTTATCTAGGCCCTGTTCAGTCTGGCTTCAGGCCTGGTTACAGCACAGAAACTACCTTGGTCACGCTGATGGATGATCTCTGGTGAGCCCAAGATGGGGATCATTGCTCCATCTCGGTGCTACTTGACCTCTCAGTGGCTTTCGATACCATTGACCATGGTATCCTTCTGGGACGACTAAAGGAGTTGGGAGTGGGAGGCACCGTGTTACGGTGGTTCTCCTCCTATCTCTCTGGTCGGTCATAGTTGATGTTGGTAGGAGGACAAATATCGACCCCTAGGCCCCTTGTTTGCAGGGTGCCTCAGGGCTCGGTCCTCTCTCCCCTCCTATTTAACATGAAGCTGCTGGGTGAGATCATCTGACGTTATAGGGTGAGGTATCAGCAATACGCTGATGATACCCAGCTGTATATCTCTACCCCGTGTCAATTCAGTGAGGCAGTGGATATGATGTGCCGATGCCGAGGCTGTGAGGGTCTGGATGGGAGTCAACAGGCTCAGACTTAACCCAGACAAGACCGAGTGGCTGTGAGTATTGCCTCCTAAAGACTATGTTGATTGTCCATCTTTGGTTCTGGGGGGTGGGGGAGAAATTGTCCCCCTCAGAACAGGCTCGCAATTTGGGTGTCCTCCTAGACTCACAGCTAAGATTAGAGCAACATCTGGCAGCTGTGGCTAGGGGGACCTTTGCACAGGTTCGCCTGGTGCACCAATTGCGACCCTACTTGGATCAGGAGGCTCTCCTCACAGTCATTCATGCTCTTGTCACCTTATGGTTAGATTATTGCAACACGCTCTACATGGGGCTACCTTGAAAAGTGTTCGGAGACTATAGTTGGTCCAGAACGCAGCCACTCGAGCTGTCATAGGTGCACTTAGGTGCACCCAGATTACCCCAATTCTCCGTGAGCTGCAGTGGCTCCCTATTGGTCTCTGATCACAATTCAAGGTGTTGGTTATTACCTTTGAAGCCCTACATGGCTCAGGGCCAGGTTATCTCCGAGACCGCCTTCTACCACATAGCTCCTAGGGACCGGTAAGATTCTACAGAGTTGGTCTCCTCCGGGTCCCGTCAGCTAAAGAGTGCTGGCTGGCGGCCCCTCAGGAGAGGGCCTTTTTTGTGGCTGCCCCAGCTCTCTGGAACCAATTACCTCCTGTGATCTGGACCATCCCCACCCTATTGGCCTTCTGAAAAGCAGTGAAGACCTGGCTTTTCCGGCAGGCCTGAGGCCATTGATCTTGCTGTTGTGATCTGTCGAGATCCAACCATGAATGATGTGAATGGGTTTTAATTGTTTTTAATGTTTTAATGTTTAATGTTTTTATATATGGTTTTTAAATGCATTGTAAGCCGCCTTGAGTCTTTGGAGAAAGATGACATACAAGTTGAACAAATAAAATAAAATAATAAAATAATAAAATAATAATAAAATAAAATAAAATAATAAAATAATATAAAATAAAATAAAATAGTTAAGTGAGACATTAAGTGAGTTTTTTCCCATTTTGCAATCTTTCTTGCCATAGTTGTTAAGTGAATCACTGCAGTGATTAAATCAGTAACATGTTAAATGAATCTGGCTTCCCTAGTGAGTCTCCTTGTCAGAAGTTTGCAAAAAATCATCACATGACTCTGGAATACTATGACCATCATAAACATAAAATTCCAAGCATCTGAATTTTGATCACGTGACCATGGATGGGAATGCAGGAATGGTCGTAAGTGTGAAGAACAATCATAAGTCACTTTTTTCAGTGCCATTGTAACTTCGAACGGTCATTAAATGAACTGTTGTAAGTCAAGGACTACTGGTAGATGATTTGAATCCATCCTTTTGTAAATAGAAAACATCGGACAGCATTCATTTTTCTTCTCCAGTGGCCCAGATGTCCAAATGATGAATCTTTCTGAAACTTAAGATTCCAAGACTTAATTGGCAATCGACATTCATATAATAGCACAGACATGTAAAAAGTACAGTACTCTTTTCTTTTGGTTTCCTACTGAGTTGACCAATAAAGGGGGGGGGAAATTTCTTGCACCTGAGCTACTCACCTTCCTGGTGATATTGTTTTCTCTGTTTGAAAAGAAGAGGCATCTCCCGAAATGTGTTAATCAGTCTAGTCATTATCAGCACAAGCTTGACTTAATTTATTTGTCTTGCATAAATAATTTGTGAACTGTCATTCCTTTACACTCCTGAGAAGATTATGAAGCAAAGATTCAGAGGTGTTCCCTAAACTGAAAATTTACTTCCCTGAGTCTGAATGGTTCCCTGAACGGTTGCAGGAACTGGGTATGGCCAGTCTAGAGAAAAGAAGGACTAATGGTGACATGATAGCAATATTCCAGTATTTGAGCCACAAAGAAGAGGGGATCAATTCATTTTCCAAAGCATCAGAAGGCAGGACAAGAAATTATGAATGGAAACTCTTCAAGGAGAGAAGCAACCTGGAGTTGAGGAGAAACTTCCTAACAGTGAGAACAATTAACCAGTGGAACCATTTGCCTTCAAAAATTGTGGGTGCTCCATCATTGGAAGTTTTTAAGAAGAGACTGGACAGCCACCTGTCAGAATGACGTAGGGTCTTGGCTTGAGCTGTGGGCTGGACTAGAAGATCTCCAATGACCCTTCCAGATGGCGTAGGGTCTCCTGCTTGAGCTGGGAGCTGGACTAGAAGACCAACAATGTTCCTTCCAGCCAGTGGTGAAATCCTCCCCCGTTTGCCACGGTTCGCTGCCAGCGCATACACAGTACATGCCAAATGCACACTGCATGTGCATGTGCTGTGCACACCAAATGCACTCTGCATGCACGTGCATGTCCAAACGCATGCTTCGCATGGAAAACGGAGGCTTGGGAAGGTAAGTAGAACAGCGAGGGGGGAAAACAGCTGTGCCATGCAATATAGATTCACTAGAAAGCAGGATTTCCTGCAATTTTAAATCGCGCAGGACAGCTGATTGTCAGAAATACTGGTTCAGACGAACCGGTAGCTTTTTTTTTACTACCAGTTTGCCTGAGCCAACAGTTTTTATCACTACCAATTCGCCCGAACTGGTGCGAACCGGTAGCATTTCACCACTGCTTCCAGCTCTATTCTGATTGACTGAAGACCCAAAATCTTTTCAATGTTCTAAGGGCAGAAGGCCATCTCAAAGTGATATGAAGGACAGAAGGCCATCTCAAAGTGCCCTTGTGATATGAAGAATGTGATCCTCTCAGCCTTTCATTTTTCTTTAAAAAAAATCTACAGCAAATAAGAGAAATTGAGAAAGCTAATTTATTGCACAGTATCTAGGAACAGCCTTTCTCTTTCTGTAGTTCTGTTGAGAGTCCCAGAATTGAATGCATTTATTTGCAGGGCATCCAGTTAGGAAAAGATGTCCTAAAACTTACAGATTGGGGGTGTGTGGTGGGGGTTATCCAAGAAAATGATTAGGAAATTCTTGCTATGTAAAAGAAAAAACTTTCTCATGCACAACATAACGTTGATGGCCATTATTGTAGATTTCTGCAGAGTGAATGTCAGGGACTACTAATATTGGATCTGTGTCAGTGGTGGGTTTCAAAAAATTTTACTACCAGTTCTGTGGACATGGCTTGATGGGCGTGGCATGGCTTGGTGGGTGTGGCTTGGTGAGCGTGGCAGGGGAAGGATACTGTAAAATCTCCATTGCCACCCCACTCCAGGGGAAGGTTATTGCAAAATCCCTATTTCCTCCTGATCAGCTGGGATTTGGGAGGCAGAGAATAGATGGGAGAGATGCCATTCAGAATTTTTACTACCGGTTCTCTGAACTACACAAAATTTCCACTACCGGTTTTCCAGAACAGGTCAGAACCTGCTGAAACCCACCTCAGGTCTGTGTTATTCATAAATTTAGATGGGTAGGGTGTATTTGAAGATCACCTGATGGAAGCAACATTAGAAGTAACTAACACCCTGTCCTGGTCAAATATGCCTGCTACCTTGGCTGCAGGGAAGACAAGATATTGTGGTGATATGATCTAGAAGGGGCCTTCCTCATGTTCTTATGCTTCAGTGTCCTGGCGTTTGATTTTTACATGGTCACCAAATGCTAGAGATGTTTAATCACCTTTATACAAAAAAAGACTGTCTATTTAGATTTAGTTTAGATATCCAGGCAAAAGTTAAACTTCCATAAGAACCATCAAGCCATATCTGAGGGCATATTTACAACAATAGCAATTTTATTTTTATAAAAAAAACCAATACAGATACATCATGTATTATACTGCTATGTATGTATTTATATGTATTTATTTTATTCATGTTTTACTTTATTCCTCTGGTTTTTTTTGGGGAGGGGAGGAGCAGGATGCAGAGTTACATCTTTTTTAAAGTAATTAATAAAAATAAACATATTTAAAAATGATTCCTAGAAAGTTTCATAGTATCATAGAGTTGGAAGAGACCTTCTAGGCCCTCCATGTTAGAATCCAAATTAAAGATTTCACCACAGATGGTATTCAGCCACAGATGGGTTTCAGCAGGTTCTGACCAGTTCTGGAGAACCAGTAGTGGAAATTTTGAGTAGTTCGGAGAACGAGTAGTAAAAATTCTGACTGGCTCCACCCCCATCTATTTTCTGCCTCCCACGTCCCAGCTGATCAGGAGGAAATGGGGATTTTACAGTATCCTTCCCCTGGAGTGGGGTGGGAATGGAGATTTTACAATATCCTTCCCCTGCCACACCCTCCAAGCCACACCCACCAAGCCATGCCACACCCACCAAGCCACACCCACAGAACTTGTAGTAAAAAAATTTGAAACCCACCACTGTGCCTCTGCATGGACACATCAACACAATCCATTACCTGGAAAACTTGTTCCACTGTATTTTCACTGCTGAGATTTTTGCCCCTAACATTCAACTTGAATCTGTAATTTATCAATTATTCCTTACCCTGCCCTCTAGGAGAATAGAAAATACATTTTGGTTTTCTTCTGTGTGATGTCCTTTCAGGCACTTTCAGAGTGTAATCTTTGCCCAAACTCCCTCTGCTTCTCCTTTTTTCAAGACTAAATGTGATGAGTTCTCTCAGTCTCCATTGGATTTAATGTCCTCCATTCTCATTGTCCTTCAGCAATGGGAGAATATGTGGACAAAAGGTGTACAATTTACACTAAATTACAATTTAAAAGAAAACTTCTATAGGATGATATATCATTGGTATTTAACACCAGATAAGTTGTCAAGAATGTATAAAGGTATTTCAAATGAATGTTGGAAATGCAAACATAAAGAGGGACCTTTTATCATTTATGGTGGACGTATGACAAGGCAAAGAAATATTGGAGTGGGATTCACATCTTAATACAGAAGTTTCTCAAAGTAAATATAAAGATAAAACCAGAAATTTTTCTTCTGGGTTAAATGGAAAAAGACTTGGGAAAACAATTTGGAACTTTGATGTTATAGATGTTGACAGGCAGCAGAATTACTTTACGCACAAAAATGGAAGGAGACTTTGATTCCTACAATGGATGAATGGTTGCAAAAGTTGATGGAGTTAGCAGAGATGGCCAAATAAACTGCTTTGGTCAAAGAAAAAAAAAGTACAATTACATTTGTTTCTACTTGGAAACCACTTCTGGATTTTTTGCTCGAGGTGGAAAAAAATGATACTTTGATTTTGGATTTTACCAATGAATAGGTTTGTTGTTATAGAAATGACTAGTTTATATTATTATGTAAAAGTAAAATGTTGAGGTTTGATATTATTATCTTATTCTACTTCACCAAAGGGAGTTGGAAGGCAATGCGTTTTCTTTCTTTCTTTTCTCCTTGCCCCACACTTTTCCCTTCCCTTTTTCCTCCCCTATTTTCGTACAATTTTTCTTTGGTATTTTTGTATTATATATTATAAACTAATAAATAAACACAAGGTTTATCATTACTGTCCTCCTAGTTTATCTGAATACTTCTTAAAGAATGGAGCCCAGAACGGAACAGAGTTCCAAAATTGTACGATCTGAAAATTTATAATTTTGGAACACCTGCCTCAGGGCATATGTGCCGTTATAAACAACTTTGGAGTATTTTTGTTCCCAGTTTTCTCATACAAAAAGAACTTCAGAGTTCAAACATGCCAAGTATTAACAGGCTGCATGTCTTCCGATTTAAAGTTCTTCAATCAGATTGATCAGAACAGATGCCACATTCTTTTCCCTGCATAAATAAGATTTGGTTTTACATTAGCCTCATCTTCTATGCTGTTTAACTGGCAGTATGTTGTTTCACTAGCTTAACATCTTGCTTCTTTGTTACTCATAACTACGCTCAGACTGTCATGAAAGTAGTGAAATTAAATTATCAATCAAAATGATGAAATTTGAGAGGTATAATGGAAACTTGTATGCACACAAGAACTGACAGAAAATTGACAATGTCCACTGTTGCTGTTTTTTGCGCGCACACACACACACACACACATGTAGGTCTTTGGTTATTCGGGTCTTCTCCTGCGTAGAATTGGAAGTATCTTGACGACATTTCGACGAAGTCTCATTCGTCATTTTCAGGCTGGTGTTCTCGGCTTCGTGCTTCCAGGAGCCGGCTTCATGCTTCCATTGCTCCTGGAAGCACGAAGCCGAGAACACCAGCCTGAAGATGATGAATGAGACTTCGTCGAAATGTCGTCAAGATACTTCCAATTCTACACGAGAGAAGACCTGAATAACCAAAGACCTACATATATATATATATATATATATATATATATATATATATATATATATATATATATATATACTGTGTTTCTCCAAAAAGATGACCCACCTTGAAAAGAAGCCCTATCACGTTTTTGAGCACATGGATTCAAATTAAGCCCCACCCACAAAATTAGCCCTAATTAGGACCCTGCCCACCCCGGGGTGCGGGGGGGAGGCACACAGGTAAAAAGTAAGCTAGAGTGGGGATGGGGGGAGTGGAGCTGCCCTATTTACTAGGTCTCACCCACCCTGACACCTGCCTTGCTTTCTTTTGCGGCTGCTTGTCGCCACTCACGTGCATCACCCCAGCCTTCGTTTCTCCTTCAGATGCTTGCCAGAAGGTATTTGCAGCCAATAACAGAGCTCGGGATCAATCTGGAGCTCTATTATCAGCTGCAGAGGATACACACACACACACACACACACACACACACACACACACACACACACACATACTGCATAGTTTTAGATTTCCAACAAAGTTTATCATTCAAGAGTATGTCCAACTTTGACTTGATTATTCATTGTTGATACAGAGGGCTAGAATTCATGGATGTAAATTATACGGAGGTAGACTTCATCCAAATCTTTGGAAAAGCTAGAAAAAATATTCTCTAGTGAAACTCATGAAATGAAAGGATCTCCTTCACTAAGGTTATTTTAGCAGAGTCTGGGATGCTTGCCAGAACAATGGGGAACATCTATTGGAAAAGGAAGTTACATTTAGAAAAGGGAAGGAATTAAAATGGGCTCTTATCCTTTTTGATTAGCAGAACCTTCTGCCAAATCAAAAACTCCCAAATGATAAGAATTTCTGGCAGGCACCTCAGGCTCTGCTTAAATAGTCCCAGTGAAGGAGAACCAATACAGATTGTGATAGGTGAAGGTAATGGAGCAACAGATTGCTATTCTTGCTTTAAAGTTTGAGGCTATATAAATGAAGGACCTGCCTGGTACAATCTTGCCAAAGTTCACATCTTTTCTGCTGATGCAAAGGCCAAGTCACTGAAAGCAACTCTTTTTCTAAATTCATGCTCCCCAGATGTGCTGGGACCACAATTCACAATTCGCCGCTAGCTGGGAGTTCTGGATGTCTATGTCCAACCTATCCGGAGAGCACCAGTTTAGCATGAGGTCATTCAGATTCCATGCCAAGCGAAAATGGCCCTGAATTACATGGAGATGTGGTCAGAGACACTGAACCCATCCTCGGGTCTTACGTTTGCTAACATGTGGCTTGTGTGCTGGCTGAAAGGGCTCATTCGGTGGCTCCATTAGACACTGTGTGGTTGGCAGATTGGATCGATATTTCCACTTTTCCTTGCGGAGTAACTCTCAGGAAAGTAATCGTATACCTGATGTATGAATTAGTTTAATTATGGTTTTCATGATTTAATGGTTATCCTTTCAAGTAGGGTATTCAGGAAATCCTACCCAAGAGAAACTTGATTTAAGAATTCAAAGCCAAACGATTGCACAGTTGCAATCTAGTCAAGGGCCTCCTCCTTGACTAGATTGCAACCGTGCAATCGTTTGGCTTTGAATCCTTAAATCAAGTTTCTCTTGATTTAAGGGAGGGAGATTTATCCCCATAACGTAAGTTCTTCTCTGAGGTCATCCTCTTCCCTGTGTTGGCAGGGAAATGATAAAGGCAACATGGGGAGTCCAGCTACAATTGTCTTTGCCTGACCAGAGTGCTCAGTGTTAAGAGCCAAGGTGGTGCAGTGGTTAGAGTTCAGTACTGCAGGCTACTTCAGCTGACTGCTGGCTGCAGTTCGGCAGTTCAAATCTCACCGGCTCAAGGTTGATCCAGCCTTCCATCCTTCCGAGGTGAATAAAATGAGAACCCAGATTGTTGGGGAGGCAATATGCTGACTCTGTAAACCGCTTAGAGAGGACTGTAAAAGCACTATGAAGCGGTATATAAATCTAAGTGCTATTGCTATAGTGCTATTGCTATTCATAATCCCAATGATCAGCAGGTCTTTACAAACCTACAAACACTCATCTACTGACGGTTCAAAGTTGCAACAGGGCTGAAAAAAAATGATTTATGACCTCTCTTTGCACTTAAGAGCTTTGTAGCATCCCCACAGTACTATGATCCAAACTAGAAAACTTAGCAACCAACTTGTATTTACTATGCTTGCAGCATCCCGGGGTCACGTAATCTCCATTGGTGACCTTCTCAATTGGCTTCTGACAAGCAGAGTCAATGGGGAAAGCTGGATTCACTTAACAGCTGTGTGATTCACTTAACAACTGTAGCGATTTACTTAATAACAAATTTAAGGTGGTAAAATCAAGCTCGTTTAACAACCACCTTGCTTAGCAAGTGAAATTGTGGTCCCAATTATGGTTGTTAAGTTGAGTAAAACTTGTATCGTTCCCATCACCCATCTCCTTCCACTTATGACGGTATGACTGTAACTTTGTTGCTTGTATCCTTATGATTTACATTGACTGTTTCCTAATATGATTTGATTGCTTATTTGTACCCCATGACTATCATTAAGTGTTGCACCTTACGATTCTTAATAAACATATCTTTTTCTTTTATGTACACTGAGAGCCTATGCACCAAGACAAATTCCCTGTGTGTCCAATCACACTTGGCCAATAAAGAATTCTATTCTATTCTATTCTATTCTATTCTATTCTATTCTATTCTATTCTATTCTATTCTATTCTATTCTATTCTATTCTATTCTACCCTACCCTACCCTACCCTACCCTACCCTACCCTACCCTACCCTACCCTACCCTACCCTACCCTACCCTACCCTATTCTATTCTATTCTATTCTATTCTATTCTATTCTATTCTATTCTATTCTATTCTATTCTATTCTATTCTTTCCAAATCATTTCCCAGACATTTTTTTAAACCAATGGTATCAGTGAGAAAATAGCCCTTGAGCCACCAGGACTCAGACTGTTTGTGTCCATTGAAAGCCTACAAAGAAAGCTCTTTGTGGATCGTCTCTCTGTCTGTGAGTCTTCTTGACAGAGGCAGGCATATCTCACACTTTTTCTCCTCCATAAGTGTCGGATATAAAGTACATTTTTCATGGTGTTTTTGCAACTCTGTGGTAGGTTGTTCACCTATTTGGAGTTACAGAGCATTGGTTCTGGTTCCTTGATTTGCTGAGTCTACCCCAGGTGGTCTGGAGATTAAGCACAAGCCACATTTTTTTTTCTTTTTATCATCTTCCCTGCAGTTAAGCTGTGTGGTAAAAATGTTTGCCAGTCTGCGCTGGTTTCTTTCTTGCTTTTTTTTTTTTTAAATGTTTGCTTGTACAAAAAGTGAAGGAGATTTCAGGAACGACGCTTTGCCAATATTTCACATTTGACATTTGTCCAGTCCTTTTGATTTGCAATCCAAATTTCAAGTCAGGTCTATCCCAGATCCAATCATTCCTCCTGTTTTCAATTACAAATAAGGCCTAACAGATGTGCGGCAATATGTGTGCGGTAAAAGAAGCAGGCAGGGAGAAAACTTTTGGCTTCTTGGTACAAGGATATAGATAGTCCTCAACTTGTGAACACAGTTGGGACCCGAATTTCCCAATTGTTAAGCAAGGCAGTCGTTACAGTTGTTAAGCAAATTACTTCACTTGTTAAGTGAATCACACGGTTAAGCAAATTTGGCTTTCCCGGTTGACCTTGGCTATGAACAAAAAAAATATAAATGGTGGCAGTGTGGATCTCTCAGTGCCTGTATTTTACACCTGACCCAGGTAGGCGGTGGAAATTTGGAAAGTGGTATCATCTGGTAGACTATTGCACCCCATTCTTGTTTTCAGGGGTCCATGCACAGATGTGAAAAGACGGCCACCTGTTTCCTGGGATTCTTTGCACCAGCCAAGATGCAATCTGCTGAACTAATCTTCCAGAGGCACCAGGCTTGTTCTTTGGCAAAGCCAGCTGCCAACTGGCATCCAAGTAAGCCGAGAGCTGAACTTTGGGGAAATAAGCAGGAGGCTTCTCACTTTACATTTTTCCTTCTTGAACTTATTGAGCAGCTGCGGTGTTCATTTTGACATGTGCCCATGGTTCATTGGGGTGGGGAGAAGTGTATTTCTCCAAGGCTTCCATTTGGACTCCTCTTAGATCGTGTTGTATGCCACAGCTGGAGAGAAGGCAGGTTGTGTGTAAAATGGGAGTGCCAGTCATAGGTTTGCAAGCCCCGAGAAGCTGCGGTTCAGGGCTGACGCTCACTTAGTCACTATCAGCGATTCCAGTGAGACTTGCCTGCGTGCATCCAAATCTATCTATAGCCCCACAGTCCTCTTTGTTTATTTATGATATGATATATTCACACACAGAGAGAGACACAGAAACGCACACACACAAATATTGGAAAGAAATCACAGGCATTCAAGTCGGCAAGCAGATTTTCTGGGCAGTCAGCTTGGCCCCATCTTTTTGATCTCGGAAAGAAAAACAGGTAGTGTATTTCACATTAATGCTTCAAGAGTTCACTTTTTCCCCTGCAGGGGGTCCTATTGATTTTGATGAAATTCACTTTCAAGTAAGCAGGCTTAGAAATGTAGCTTTATTTACATTTCTAGTTTACCATTCTTTTAAAGCTCGTCTATCAAAAATGCATTTCAATTAAATAATCCTAAAGATCTAATAATGGGGATAAAACAAAATTCCTTATGCTTTTTAGGGATGGAGAGAGAAGTTGTTTTCCTTCTTCTGAAAACTTGGTATCACCCAAAGAGCAAGACAGGCTAGGGTTGGGTTTTATTTCCATATTAGGTCACCTTTAATTACTTAAGGAGTTGAATTTTTCAGAAATTTACTACATTGTGATACAATGTGAGAATGTAGATATGCTATGGAACTCTTACTTGGATCCTCAGAGAGAAGCAGTATTAATCGTTTCACATATTTTATTCTTTTGGCAGCAAGTTTCTGTCCTGAAGATTTTATTTTTATGCTATTTTTTTAAATAGGCACCTGAAAATAATGGCTAGATGCAGCATAAAGCAAAATTAGGCAAGATTCTGGACTGACTACCTGGAGAGCTACTGCTGGTAAATTTAGGCAATTTTGAACCCAGTAGATCAATGATCTGATTGGGTATAAAGCTGCTTACATGCCATGAACTGTGTGTGAGTTAACTTGCATATATTGTATTCGAGTTGTATATCATGGATACTAACACATATTTCTAAACTTGGTCAATATTGCTGGGCAAAGGCTGGTTACCCTGAGGTGGAAAAAGATGCAATTAGCAAAAGGCCAACCAATAACAGAGAATGTTTTCCCATTGTACTCACTATAATTAAACAAGTTGGAGCCAAGTATTCTTGTCCATCTGCTGCAAATTTCCAGGAAATTCCCAACTAAATTCTATCTTCTGTCCACCTCATTAAGGTTTCATTACAAGCCTCCAGATATCTTTTCTTCCAGATTATAAAAAGTAACAACAGACTTAGGAGGCATGTGGCAGAACGATTATTCCAGATTCAGGAAAATATCCAGTCTCCCAAATACAAAAGTACAGCGTCCTGGGAGATTCCACATACATACATACATACATACATACATACATACATACATACATACATACTTGTTAACCCACTCCACAAACTTAATTGCTTTCTGACCAACTTTGTGAAGATTATGGAAGCACAGGAGAGATGCTCTGAAGCTATTTTGTCCAACATTTGATTCAGTGCAAGCTGAAATTCACATTGTAGCTACAGTAAACCCAGCAGATTGCAATCAAGCCATTCTTAAAATACAAAGAACACCCAACTAAATAATCTATCTTAGTAACAAACGCCAAAGACTTCTTTTATTGTACTTAAATGGAACTTTCTTCTATGTATTGATTATTTGCTTATAGCATCCTTTTAGCTAACTTAAGCCTATGGTCCCATATGTCCTTGATTTTTCTTGACTAGGTTATATACAATATTGACAATAGTTTCAAGCATTCCTCAGACATGCTGATGTTTTGATGTGTCATCATCCGGGTCACTTCCCAAGTTTTTCACTCTCAATGTTCCTTTAGATTAAACGACAATCTATCAGGAGGAATTGGTTTCTGGTTCTACTCCAAACGCCTAGAGTGTGATCATCTTTGATCGACACAGTGATAATAGTATTATATTAGCAACAATTCATGTCTGTTATTTCCATTTTTTAAAAAAATAAACTTTATTTGTGAAATATAACAACTAGAAGGAACATAATATGATAGCAATACTATAATAAAAATTAGTTTTATGCATAAGTGTGATTCAGTACTAATATAGAATTAACTCAATCCTTTAATACATTAAAAGCAGTGTCACATAGAAATATATAGTTCTGGATTTCCATTTTTACAGTATAAAGCTATTTCAAAACTGTTAGGGAACGTATTTCTCGATACTACTTTGTAATAATAGGAATATACATTTTTCTCTATTTATATTTGTCAATTTTGCAGGTCACTTCTCAGCTGTTTGGGTTGGTGTTTATCAACATCCACGTACAAACAAAAGTTCCATCAAATCAGGCTGAATTCCCTGGAACTTCCTAGACATATTTGTCAATATAATTTATTGGCAACAGCATGGAGGTGGTTTGTTTTCCGCTGCAAATAGAAGTAGAAGAACTGTGGCAAAAGAAAGCAAAGGATAGTACCAATAGTAAAAGGTGCCTTATGTGCAATCCCAAAACAACTGGAGCACCACTTGAACACCACTGGCATTGACAAAAATTGCCATCAGTCAATTGCAAAAGGCAGCTTTTACTTGGAACACCTTTAACACCATCAAACAACAACATCTACCTATTCCAGGTCCGTAGGAAGGACTCAGTGAATGGATAAAAATGCCAAATCCATTCTAAACCTCTAGATGACTGTGTGATTAACTGTTGTTGTTGTTGTTGTTGTGTTATACCTTTTATTCATTAAACATGAAATAAGTCAACTGAACATTTAAAAATATGTCACAAATACGAGTGATTGGTGCTAATGGTTGATACAGGTTGCTGCCAGTGTCCTAGGTACTACTATTACTATTATCATTGTTGTTGCTGCTGCTGCTATTGTTATTATTTCACCAGCAGTGCAGCTTAGTGCAAAAAGCACAGGTCAGAAACCCAGGTGACTGGCTTTCTAAATTTGTGAAGTCACAGGGAATCCTATATTCTTATATTCTTACACCCTAGCTGGGGGGCAGGGTGGCAGTGGGGGCAGCAGAAGGAACCACGTTTTTCTAAAAACTTCTTGCTTACAAGGAATGGCACTACTATGTAACATGCATTTGTTACCTACACAGTTGTTAAACTTCTGCTTTTCACCCTCTTTATACTTTCATACGCATGGTATCCTTTATTTATCAGCTCCCTTCATGATCCTGTGCATTTCCCAGTATTTGGCCTCCAATAATCAAGAGAAAGAGCATAGAAGCCTGCAGTCATTATCTCCTAACCCCATTTACATTTCAGTGTGGTGATGGCTGGCTGTTTTACCACTGTTTCATGTTAGAAAGGAGCAAGGAAGCAAAGCTGAGCAGAACCACCACTTCACAAACCATTGGCGCAACAAAGGAGAACAAGCACATCAGGACAGGATTCAGCAGTCCATCTGCATCTAAAAAGACAAGGGTCATTCTTTTGAAGACAGCAAGGTTCACATTCTGGACAGAGAGGATCACTGATTTGAAAAAGGAGTCAAAGAGGTCATCTATGTTAAAAACGAACAGCTCTCCTTCAATAGAGGGAGAGGGATATGACACCATCTATCTATTGTTTACAACACAGTCCTTCCAACAGTCTCATAAAAGCTCCACACCTGCTTACACTCTGATTCAAATGTATAGGAAGTTAGCATCCACCCCTCTCTTAGAAGAATGAAATATTCTAGGAAATATTTAAAAAGCAGAATATTATACCTCCCTTGATGAGAAAGGAGAAACATGTTCTTGGAAAGCAGCCCACACTTTTGCTAATAGCTCCAGAAAGACTGGGTCATCCTATCTACAAGACAAAAGGCTGGGCCAGTTTATCTATAACACAAAAGACTTTCACTCTTAGGATATAATAGGATTAGCCCAGGGGTGAAATGCTCCAGGCCGAAAAATGCTTTTAAAAGCCTCTGCCGATCCCAGCTGAGTTGCCTGATCATCAGCGGCTTCTAAAAGCATTTTTTTCTGTAACCTCTTCGGCCAAAGAGGTTGTAGAAAAAATGCTTTTAAAAGTAAAAAAAAAAAAAAAAGTTGGCCATGTCCAACCAGTCACATTACCCCACCACCACCAAGCCACGCCCACAGAACCGGTAGTAACAAATTTTAGATTTCACCCCTGGATTAGCCCTCTACCCATCTCAACACATGGCACCTGGGAAGATTACATCACCCAACAAGATTTAACCAAGTCTAGGACTCAAGACAACCTACAAAGTTACCCCTGCATGGCCCCATGGGAGTCTGACAACCAATCAGAATTCTTTTCTTTCACAGGAACAGGAAGCAAGTTCAAAGCCTAAGAGAGAGTATAAATATATCTCACCTACTCTACTCCATGTGGTCAGCTACCCAGGACTTCAAACCATGTGGTCCTGTCCACCATCAAACCATCTTTTCAAATAGCCTCCATGTTTCCAGTGTCTTTCTCCCCATCTGAACCCAGATGGACATTTCTTCCAACAGATGACTCTGAGAATACAGATAAATCTCCAAGTAGCCTCCCTAACTCTTGACTAACAACCAACCTTCAGACTGCTAACAACTAGATAACTGCAAAGATCCTTCCATTCCCAACCGCAAGCGCAGAAGCTTTTGTAGATGCGCAGAAGTGTTTTCATGATGTCAGTGTCAGTGGGCGGGGCCTCCCAGCAGTTTTACTACCAGTTCTATAGAACCAGTGCAAACCGGGGGGCGACCCACCACTGTTCTTGGATGAAAATTGAAATCTTTTCAAATAAACAAGAACCCCAAGAAAGTTCAGTTGCCTTTTGGAAAAAAAATACCTGGATGATTGAGAATATCCATAGACACCCTGAAAACAATGGTTTGTTTAATGTGCCTTATTCAAGACCCCACCATTTGCCAGTGGAACAGAGGAGAACACGCATGAGAGAGGCAGGCGAGGGATTGGCCATCAGAATAGCAAATTTTAATGCCAGTATAATTTTCTGGATGGTTGAATAGCACTTGAGTTCAGCAGTGGGAGGGGAGAGAATGGCAGCTAAGAATGTTGTGCCATATCAACTCTAATTATGAATATAAAACTATAGTGAATAATAGCACACCATAGCACATAAAACAATTCACTGATTTTCAGGAATTGTTTTAGGGTACTGAAAAGGTCCATAGTGGCACTAAATTTTCAACTGCAAGTTAATACCTTAGTGTAAGTTTAAAGAACCATTGACTGAGTTTTTTAGTTACCTTGCCTTGCTTAAAATATGCATAGTACAGGACCGTTAAAAGCCCAGCTCAAAGTTTTTTCTTTTTCTTTTTTTTTAATCCATATTTCTGCCCCTTTCATATTTATCAAATAGACAATTTTACCACCTAATGAAAGTGTGTGAAGGAGGACATGGAGCAACATCCTGCAAAATACACAAATTTTCCCTTCTATGTGTGAATGGCAAGAAAATATGGGACATGCTAAGGAAGTCAGGTTCTATATTTAAAAGTAGAGATGATGTGAAACTGTGGGGGACCCCAACATGTGAATAGAGATATCCATAGCAAGCCACAGACAAATGATGGCACATGCACAGTGGCACCAAGAAACATACGCTTTTGCATGCCAATATTTCATAGACGTACGGTCTCAAGATTTGTATTCTGATATCATAACGTAAGTTCCTTATTTGTCCTTTTGTTCACATCTGCAAATACCTACTTATGAAATTCACCTTGACTGTTTTAAGTTAGTTCCATTCGCTTTTAATTGAATTTAGCTTAAACTGAGGTTTATCCCTGGTCCATCTGCCTAACTTAGCAGAATGAATAGCTGCCTTCCTTATTTTAACCAGAATAACCAGAAACATGTTAGAACAAATAACCAGAAGCATGGAGGGAGAAAAGATCAAGGTCAAACCAGGAGAAACACAGCACAACCTTTCTTTGGCTACAAGTAATGCTAATGGATCATTTAAGGCAGTGGTGGGATTCAGCCAGTTCACACCACTTCGGGAGAACCGGTTGTTAACTTTCAGAGCAGGTTGATAGACTGGTTGTTGGAAGAAATCATTAAGGCAGAGAACCGGTTGTTAAATTACTTGAATCTCACCAATGATTTAAGGTAAAAGTAAAAGTCCCCACCCGCACATGTGTGCTAGTTATTTCTGTCTCTAGGGGTGGTGCCCATCTCCGTTTCTAAGCCAAAGAGCCAACGCTGTCCGAAGACGTCTCCATGGTCATGTGGCCGGCATGACCAAACACTGAAGGTGCATGGAACGCTGTTACCTTCCCACTAAAGTGGTCCCTATTTTTCTTCTTGCATTTTTTACATGCTTTTGAACTGCTAGGTTGGCAGAAGCTGGGACAAGTAACAGGAGCTCATTCCGTCACGCAGCGCTAGGGATTTGAACTGCTGAACTGCCGACCTTCTGATCGACAAGCTCAGCATCTTAGCCATTAAGCCACCATGTCCCTAATGGATCATTCACTTGCTAGGATTTAAAGAGCTTGTTGCAAAAAGCTGTAAACCTCATTTCCTGAGCAAGAAATAATACTAGGGCTCATCTTCATTGTCTCATTTCTCACAACTTAAAGACGGCTTACTAATCATTTGAGGCACCTATCCTCTTGATTTCACCTCTGACTGATCCCCCATCCCACTGCTGAAGCAGCCTAGAGACTCATCCAGTTTTCTGTTGGATAAAAGTGATCTTCTCTTTTGACTTTTGGCACAAAGTTTGTTACATAGCCAATATAGAGGGACTTGAAGACCAATCTTAGGATGACAATGGTTAGAAGATGGGAACTACCCAGATCCTATTGGTTGTGGTAACTCACTCTCTGTGTCTGATAAATGGTCACTCCAGGCCCATTTTAGTTTTGACTGCAAGAAAAAACAGAAAAATAGCAGCTCTGGGAGACATGACCAAATTCACATTCACATTAACATGTTCACACATATGTGCACACTTGTTTGTTTTTCTTGTGATGGATTAAAGCTTTTGTTCAAATTTTTTGGCCCACTTTTTCCATCATGTATTTAGAACCAAATTTGGAGACAGGAGTGATCAGTGCATAATGACCAGCCTAAGAAGCCGTGGTGGGTGGGCCCCGGTTCGCACCGGTTCTATAGAACCGCTAGTAAAACCGATGGGAGGCCCCGCCCACTGACCCTGATGTCATCAGAATGCTTCTGCGCATGTATAGAAGAGTGTGTGCGATGGCCCCATTGCAAACCGGTAGCAAAGGTAAGTAGAACCAACACCTGCTAAGAAGGAATAATCAAAATAACTTTGATGGATGGAAAATCACTCTTAGAGCAAACCCACCCCACTACTCAAAAACTGAGAGTCACAGAAAGGATGGTTGTTGGTGTTGGGGTTTTTTTAGTGTGCAGATAGAAGCTTAAAAGAGCTAGACCTGGTGTTAGTCAAAGACAAAAGTACTCAAAATCCTTGACAGTAAAATGAAAGCAAGAGAAAAATCTGATAGCTGAAGTGAGCATCAATCAGGCAACTCACCCTGTTTTCTGCTGCATTTCCCTGAGGACTGAAATCATAACATGGTATATGAGAATGTATTTCATCCTAAAAGCTGGTTCTCCCTTCTACTTTTTTAATTCAATAAGAAAACCCAATTATATACTGGGAAAAGAAAATCAAAAGCTTCCTACAATATTCTTCACTGGGCAAAGTCTTTTTCACATCCTCTTTCTGCATGCACCCTCTGGAGAAATTCAGGTGTTGACGCCACTGATCTGTTGGCCTTTTTTCATGAGAATATTGATTTCACAACTTTCCATATTTTTCCAGGAGATCAATATTCCCATGACAAATAAAGCAAATAAATAATAAAAACAAAGGTTGGGTTTGTTGTAAAAGTCTGTCTTCATATGTGACTGCTGCAGGTGAGAAAGAGATTGATAGGCCTGCCACAGGAATTTCTTTCTTTCTTTCTTTCTTTCTTTCTTTCTTTCTTTCTTTCTTTCTTTCTTTCTTTCTTTCTTTCTTTCTTTCTTTCTTCCTTCCTTCCTTCCTTCCTTCCTTCCTTCCTCTTTCTTTTCTTTTCTTTTCTTTTCTTTCTTCCTTTCTTTTTCCATCTTTCCGTCTTTCCTTTCCTTTTTCCTTCCTTCTTTCTTTCTTTCCTTCTCTTTCTCTTCCTATCTCTTTCTTTCTCTTTCTTTTTTCCTTCCTTCCTTCCTTCCTTCCTTTCCTTCTCTCTCTCTCTCTCTCTCTCTCTCTCTTTCTCCAAGGATATGAAGGAAAAAAAAACTTTCCCCAAATATTAGCTGATTGGTTGGTGGAATGCAAGAGAGGTATGCATAAAGCAGAATGGATTGGCTAATGTTCCTGACAGTTAACCCCGCCCTGCCACAGTTAAAGAGAGCGATTGGGGCTTGATTGTCTTGCTGGGAGGTGATGTTACAAGAAAAAAAAAAAAAACAAATAGCAGAGAATCCACCCACCTCTGCCCTGAAACAATCCCACATTACAAGGAGGGTCAGCAGCAATACTGCCCGACCTCATTGCTGAGTCACTGCAAAGGCGGACTTTGAGGACAACACAATTTATACTGACCTAATACAAATAATGAAATATCATCTCAAAGATGGGAAGAAGGCACTTCAAAGCAGTTGTCTGAATGAGTCATGGGAGCCCATTGCCAGGAATTATGTTTTTCCTTAATAAGACCTTTTTTATTTTCAATAATATGGAAGTTGTGAGTTAGGATTGCTGGTAAGAAAAAGATTGTAGTCATTTAACCAGTGGAATTCTGAGCATTCCAAGGAGGGGGGGGGAGATATTTTTTCCTCCTAATTATGCAACCAGTTCTTGGAAAACATTATTGTTATTGATAGGTGTAAACATTGAGGTTGGTCCAGATAGGGCACTACCCTTTCTAAATATTTATATGTTTACTAAATTTAGCATAAGTTAATTTATGTAATTTTCTCAAAAAGTCAACTCTCACAGGAAAAAAATGCAAACAATTTTTTTACCCTCTTAAATAGCACTAATTAAATTGATAAAAGTGCATGCAGAGTCTAGAAATATATCAAATTTCATGTTGTTTAATAAGGTGCATTTTATCTTGTTAAATAAGCTGCAACTCTGGGAGATGTTGCATAAGAGCTTTGGGACCAGATATGGACTTTATCACGGATAATAATAAATGTATGATACAAAACGGTCAAGAATGCAGGGGAAAAAATATGCGAGCAAAGTGAAGGTGAGCACAGAAATAATCTTGAAGAAAGAATGTAGGAGTGGTTATATAAACACCATTTTAACCCTGAGAAAGAGGAAGGAGGAAGAAAGAAACTCAAAATTACCTTTTCTATACTCCCTTTGGTGTAAAAGGGGATAGGGAGAAACCTTGTCAGGATTTCAAGATTTTGTGATTATACCCAAGATCAATAAACTTCGAATAGTTCTTGTGGTGCCTGTTTCCTGATCTGGCATGAAGAGATGACATAAAAAAAAAATTACAGATCCATAATTTGCTTGAGCGATAATGACTAAAGTGAGTCTTTAAAGTGATGATGACAAAGATACTTAATTATAAGCTATTTTTGCAGGTGACATAATAACACTTCCCAGATGAGTGTTGCAGATAGGTTTATTCCAGTGGTGGGATTCAACCAGTTTGCACCACTTCGGCCAAACCGGTTGTTAAATTGCTGGCTGGTCTCACCCCGCCCCTTCCAGAAGTCTCCACGCGTCCCGTTTTGGCTTCCAGTTATGTGCATGAAGGCCTATTAGGCCCAAAATGGGACATGTGGGGGCGTGCAGCGCAGCTTCCCCATGGCCTGTTTTTGTTCCCAGGAGGCTGCAGGGAGGCATACTAGGCCCAAAACGGTGCGCGGGAGGGCAGTGCCCCTCCTACGACCTGTTTTTGCTCTCAGGGGGGTGCAGGAGGCTGAGTGCTGCCTGTCACACTCTCTGGCTATGCCCACCATGGCCACACCCACCCAGCCAATCATTAGGGCAAAGAACCAGTTGTTAAATTATTTGAATCCCACCACTGATTTGCTCCATTGACATCATTCGGATGACAGTGGTCTTTCACCAGCGATGTTAAGTACAAAGGCTATTATTCTTCAGACACTAAAAAGATTCATGCTCATCAGGGGAAGTTCAATGCCATTTGAGTTGTCCCACTGTCCCAGGAGTTGGGGGAGGATCTGGATTTATATGGAATATGCTCAATATAATGAGTTCTTTAAACTGGAGAATACAGATCCACTTGTCTACATCACTGTGAATAAAATTAAGGATTTCATCAGGGTTGTGTATGCCAAATCAGAATTCATCCCACTTAAAATCCCTGTGTTCATTTAAAAAATACATGGAGTCTGCAGCTCTTCTGCTTAAATGAAGAACAGCTATATTCCCTACTAATGAAAACTCTCTAAAGATTTGCAAGAAGATTAATATGCACAACAGCAAGACAACACACATAAACTCTGAAGTAATATACAACTGGTAATAGCAGAAAATTAGAATAAAAAGCAAAAACAGCCAATAGTTGTAAGTACAGCCTGAAAGCCTGGAAAAACAGCAAACATGCAGAATATAAACAGGATATAGCCTTTTGGGGGAGGAAGTTCTAAAGCAAGGATTGCATCCTTTATAGGAATTGTTGGGGGCATTTAATTTAGCAGGGAATGTTTGATTATTTAAACAGGCATTCAAAGACTGAGATGTAGAGGGTATATGTACTAAGGATGATTGAAGGCACTGTTAATGACATTGCCATTATTATTATGAATTTGATATATATATATATATATATATATATATATATATATATATATATATATATATATATATATATATATAATAACTTTATTGCATGCTATTCTTGTATACTAAAATTTTCTTTTAAATTAAAGTGGCAAAAAGTAACCTGCAAGTGAGATAGATAGATAAATAGATGGATGGATGGATGGATGGATAGATAGATAGATAGATAGATAG
Source organism: Masticophis lateralis (assembly GCA_030761175.1). NCBI lineage: Eukaryota > Metazoa > Chordata > Lepidosauria > Squamata > Colubridae > Masticophis > Masticophis lateralis. The sequence goes on from JAUDYJ010000003.1 coordinate 130,989,963, forward strand.
ATAGATGATAGATAGAGATAAACAAAGAGAGAAATGATAGATTATTTCACTTGCTCCCTACCACAGGATTCCTCTCACCCTGAACACCCAGCTGCTCATTGCCAATTTAAGAATTATTTTGATGAGAAACAGAAGATCAGAGATCATAACTCTCCTTACAAAAAATTTAATTTATTTGGGTTGATTTTCATGCTAACATGCAAACTACTTAGAATTTATCAAAGGAAGATTCAACCCCAGATGGATCCAATTATGCACTTGAATTTTTAAAAAGTCTTTGTGTATTCTGGTAATGGGTGCAGCATATTGTCACAAGAAAGAGGAGAAAAAGGGTGGAGGGAACCAATTTTGACGAGATTTATTTGACTTGAGTAAATTACTCCTTCTTTTGCCTTTAGCCTTCAGTTTTCCTGCAGCTCCAAAAAAGTAATCAAACTGTTCATTAAATAATCACCATGAAATGCTAACCTTTGGAATGCAGTATTTCTTCTAAGATCATTACCATAACAAAGTTCAACCCATTGTAATTTAAGTAAAATGGGATGTATTCTAACTCTGATCTAAAACATAACCTATTCCAAAAAGTTTCACAAAAATTGTTCAAGCTATAATAAATGCATTCATAATAGGGAGCAACCTGAAGTTTATTAATTATATGTGTTTAGGATTTATTTCACGGTAGACATGGCATATGGTAATACTGTTATTCAAAATCTATTGAAGAGTCTCATCATTGATTTGCGTACACATGCTTTTAATCTCCAGCTTACCTCAACTAATTTTTTATTTTTTAAAAAAATGGAGGCACTTATTTTGAATACATATTTGAATATATTATTTGTATGAGATCCAGCATTCGGTTTTTCAACTTGCTAATGAAATGATTCATGCACTCAAGTATTAGGTTCCTACCTTAGTATATGATAAGATATAATGGAAACTACAATACGGTGGTTGAAAGGAAGAATGCTAGGTTGCAATCCGGAGATTGTAGGTTGGGTCCAGATTTAGTCTTACATACAATAGATTTATTGAAATCGATGGGATTAATATTATGACTGAAGCTATATCCATTGTCATACATTTGCCATATGGCCATATAATGGAATATAATTCATATAATATAATGTAATAATCTCTTTATTTCATTTGTGTGCTGCCCATCTCATCCAGAAGCAATGACAATAGTCATTCATCCTATCCATTGTCTATCCACTGCAGGATGAAGGTCTCTTCTGCATGTTTCCAATCCGTATGGTCTTGAGCTTTCTTTTGCCAATTGGCCCCGCAATACTTGCTGATGTTATCAATCCATCTTGTTTTAGGTCTTTTTCAAGGATGCTTTTTATCAAGTGGGATCCATTCTATGACTGCCTTAGTCCACTTGCCATCAGTTCTTGCTATGTGACCAGCCCATTTCCATTTCAATTCTTTTGCCCCCTTGATGATATTGTATACTTTTATTTGTTCTCTAATCCAGTGCCCCTTCCCCCAACCTTTTGGGCACCAGAAACTGGTTCTGGGGAGAGATGTTTTTCAGTGGGCCAGGGGGGCTTGGTTACATGTGCTGCCTGCATCCCACAGATGGGGCTTTGCTTGTTTGTAAGGACCGGTTTCTGGCATGCTGCAGCCTGGTGCGGTTCACAGACCAGGGATTGGGGACCCCTACTCTAATCCACATACAGGTCTTTTTATCTTGTCTGAGCATGTATCACTCCATGGCTCTTTGTGCCACTCATAGCTTTTATATCGATTGTGAGGCTAATATAACAACATATTTATATTATATTAATACTATATTCATAAAGCAAAGGAAATCTTGACTGTTCTTATTTCTTCTTCCTTGATATTATGCTTCTTCTCTCTTGCAGTAGCTTGTTTGGCAGTCACAACCAATCTGAATCTCCATATGTGTTTTCCAATCATAGCATTAGATAGAAATCCACCCTTTCCATTTTATTCAAATTGAATAAATTGCATCCTATTGTAATTTGGCTGTAGGCTCCCAGACATGCAGATTCCAGAGGTTTTTATTCCAGCCATTTACAATCATATTTATTTCCCCAGCAACTTCCAGCAACAATTTCAGTCATGGGTACTCAGCAAAAGCCCTTCAGTGGTTAAGGGCTGATTCACATGAAACATCTATTACAATCTGACAATCTGACATGAACCTGACTTGCCTATTTCAGTGAATTATGATCAGCTAAACTTGTCCAATGGAATGACAGAGCACATGTCCAGATAATGAATCGCCAGTGCTCGGTGCCACTCATTTGCTTTTAAGACGTATGACCCATGATCCGGGCAGGTATCCCATTATACACACGTCTCCTACTACTGTCCCATTTTACTCTATTAAATGGTTGTGTAAATCCAACCATAGTGGAATTTGCATAGTTTTTTTTTTATACTGGATTTTTATATTGAAAATTTGTGAGGCTGTCACATACTATATTAGATTTTTCCTAGGCCATTTCCTTCTAGGCAAAAACTGGTTTTCCTTTAACATTAAAAGAATTGTGGGAACACAATCTGAGAAATGGTTCCAGAAATACAAAAGAGTTGTAAGAAACTAACTTGAAACAGCACACAGGTCATTCTGTAGTTAGTGAGGCTAAGACATTTTACCCTGTGCTTTTTAGGCTATTAAGAGCTTTTAAGATGCTTGTCTTTTTAAATTTTCACTATCTGGGCTAAAAAAGAAAAAAAAAGTTCTCCAGGAAATATTCTGACTCAAACTTGTACTTTATATTATTCTCTTACACTCAGAGAGTTCACAGATAGTTAAGCATGTAGTAATTGCAGCTGTCACTTGATAGCTTGACTTCAATCAGTCATCACATGATGGCTCTTGGTGGGCTATTACCTCTTACAATCTTAGAAATTATCACACAACAGGAGCTAAAGTGTAAAGTGACAATCCCAGTATAAGGCAGCTATCACCAACTGCAGAATGGTTTTCTCTTAAAATGAACTAAAGGGGAAGGGTCCTTTAAGAGGATAAAGATGCTCTGTGATGTTCTACAAGATCGCCTGACATCTACTTAATCATCTCAAAGTTAGGCTTGAAGGCACGAGACAGAGAAACCTAGTAGCTACACAATGTATTGTCTGCTCTCTTATTTGTCCCATCTTTCTTCCTTTAGTTCAGCCTCCTCTAAATTGACATTCTCCAAGTACATTAGACTTAAGTTCCTATAATTCTGGGAAGAAGGCCAATATGTCTGGACAGTTCCAGGTTATGGAAGGTTGCTTTAATTTATAATGGTTATTTCCAACATTAGCACCCACCAAATAGTTGGGGCTTCAGCTCAAAGAATTCCCTTCCAGCTTTTGGACATGGTGAAAGAAGGAGTAAAGCATCCTGCAAGGTGAATTGTGTCACCTCTGAAGCATGAATTTCTTTGTGGAAACAAATAAGAATAGCTTTGCATTGATACACATGGATGTCTTATGTACTCTAATCCAGCAGTCACCAACTGGTGATCCATGGACCACCAGTGGTCTGCGAGAAAATTTTGGTGATCCGCAGAAAAATTATTTGCACTTTTTATATTGCACTAAATTAGGGATCCTCAAATTATGGCCCCTGGGACAGAAATGTGCAATGACTGTTTGTGTTGCTGCAGAGAGTCCCCCTTTGGGATCTTTTTGTGTGGGTCGGAGGGGGACAGAAATTCCGACTTGGGATGTGCTTCAGCCTCCTGGTGCGGGGCTTTAGGCGAAGGCTGGAGGGAAGTGCTGCTGGTGGCGAAGAGCCAGAGGACTTTGTTCCAGTGGGACTGCATCATGGCCTGGAACTGACTGACCATCTCAGCCTTCTGAGCCTCCAGACGCCTGTACCTGGCTTTGCACTCCCACAGGTCTTCCCTCTGCTTGGAAAGCCTATGTTTGTAGTCCTCAGTGAAGTGCTTCTACTGAGCCTCCTTCTTGGCCAGATCCAATTTGAACTGAGCTGTTTTGCCAACTCTTTCTCATGGTGGCTGGTTAGTTCCAACAACTGCTTCCTTTTGGGGCCCTAAGGAGCCCGGGCAGGGAGACAAGGAGTGACTGGGAGGGGAGGGATGTGTAGAGGCTGGCAAGGCGCCCCTTGATGTGAGTGATATCGAGTTGGCCACGCCGACTCAGTCACATGACCACATAGCCATACCCATCCAACCGATCATTAGGCAGATCATATTAGTGGTCTGTAGGATTTAAAATTATGAATTTAGTGGTTCCTGAGGTCCAAAAGGTTGGTGAGCCCTACTATAATCTGCTCAAGGAGCCCAGAAAATATCCTTGGTTTTACCTCAGTTGTGAAACTATAACCATCCAAAGCTCTAATTGAGTGGGCAGCTGAGGTGACTTTATAATTTCAAGGCCTGAATGATAAAGTAAATCTTAATTTGCTACTGCCTCCTCCTCCTCCTCCTCCTCTTCCTTCTCCTCCAATACTCTTTCACTTAATGGTTTTGTCTGATGAGTATGCTCCCATGTTTGGTATAATCTCCATTCAAGACAGTAGCTAAAATATGAGAATCCATTTACTGTAAGACAACAATAACACACACCACCCAAACCTTGGTAAGCTGTTATGTACAGCTTTATTTGTAACACTCTGTTTTTCATTTGCTGCACCCAATCAGCCCATCTGTTTTTAAGGCTGAGACTGAGGCACCATATTTTCTGAGGGCTCAAAAGACTTGCTGGTACAGATAATTGAGAAAATGCAATGCTTCTTCTGAGAGCCTTCTGATTGGGTGTGTAATGTGCAGAGAGTGAGTGCCACTGATACCGATTATAGCGGGTGTGATTTATGATGTCTGATACAAATGTCTCTTCTTCCCCTATTTGTGCCAGTGCTGTTTTGTCATTTTTTTTTAAAAGGAAAGAAGGCAGCAAGTGCAGAGGAACTCAGCAAAGTGATTGATATTTGAGTCAGGGGGTTCGTTCTTGTAACCCAGTCTCCATCATTCAGACTGCACTATCACGGTCTGGGGCCTAAACCTCAGACCCTTTCCATTTGGATCATTTGCCATCCCCTAGACTCTCAATGCATAACTTGGTTATGAGAGATTGATCAGTTAAGCCAGCACAGATCTTGAAAGCAAAGCTGCAAAGGAAGGAGATGTCCCATTTGTTTTCAAGACAGAACACCACTGCTCCTTTGCTTCGCTTGGCAACAAACTCTAGCATTGGTGAAACAGACAGCCAATCAAAGCCCTGCTTCTGCCAGAGCAGAGATGCTTGCAGATTCTTGCAGTCTATAAGTAGTTCTCAACTTATGACCACAATTGGGATCAGAATTTCCATTAAGGTGGCTGTTAAGGGAGTCATGACCAATTTTTATAAACTTTTTTGCCACCAGTAAGGAATCATTGCAGTTGCTAAGTGAATAGAATAGAATAGAATAGAATAGAATAGAATAGAATAGAATAGAATAGAATAGAATAGAATAGAATAGAATAGAATAGAATAGAATAGAATAGAATTCTTTATTGGCCAAGTGTGATTGGACACACAAGGAATTTGTCTTGGTCATGGGGACAATTTTATGTATGGTTAGAAAAGAAATATGAATAAAAGATGACAGATTAATAAATTAGAAAATGTAAAGGTAAATGAGAGAGAAGACAAAAAGAAATAGAAACTCAGATGACACTTGTGTAAATGGAAAAGGGGAATGAGGGGGGGGAGGGAAAATGTTACTACATAAATGTACAATCATATATATATATATATATATATATATATATATATATATATATATATATATATATATAATATATATTTATATATATTTAATTCGTAAAATAGAAAAGAAAATGAAAAGAAAGCAAATATTAATAGAAAATTGGGGCTGCTCAGATACCAATAGGGGAAATATTGGACAACAAAGGAGAAAGAATGGAGAGGAGGGGAAAGATAGGAGGGGAGAAAGAGAGAGGGGAACAGAAGAAAGGGAAAAGGAGAGGAAGAAAGGGAGGGGAAAAGAGCAGGAGAGAAGGTTAGAAAGTGGGGGGAAGAAGGGAGAATGGGGGAAAGGAAGGGGAAGTAGAGAAGAGGAAGGAGAGGAAGAAAGAAGAAAGTAGAAAAGGAAGAAGAAGGCAGGGAAGGGAAAGAGAGAAGAAGGAGAAGAAGGATTGTTGTAAAATAAGGGAGAAGAAAGGGTAGAAGAGCAACCCCAAATATAATTAAAAAACATTTTTTTTCTTTAGAAAATATATGTATATGTGTGATTAATTATAAGTAAGAGAATGTACATTTACAATATGTTTATAAGAAATAAAATAAAAAAACTTTTTTTCAAAAAAACAAAAGGAATTTGTCTTGGTGCATATGCTCTCAGTGTATCATATGGTTGCTAAGCAAATCTAGCTTCCTCCATAGCCTTTGCTTGTTAGAAACAGGCTGGAAAAGTCACATATTACATTCACATGACCCCAAGATGCTGCAACCATTGTAAATACATGCCAGTTGCCAAATGCCCAAATGCTGTTCACATCCCTGTGAGAATGCTGGGATGGTTATAAGTGTGAGGACCAGTTGTAAGTCACTGTTTCCAGTATGTTGCAACTTCAAATGATTGCTAAATGAATGGTTGTAAGTTAAGGACTATCTGTTCTTCAGCACGTGCTTCACTTTGTAGAGAAGTGTTTAAAGTTGTAAGAATGTTAACATGTATGCAATAATGTAATCATACATTATCATTGTCCCCTTACCCCTTCCTGCAGATGCCTGTGGTCACTATTCTTTATTAAAGTAGAGCAACATGTTCCATGAGGCACTCTGCCACCTTGCAATAGTGTCTCTACAAGGGTAAACATTTACTGAACTGGATTGTGGGTATTTGCAAGTATCTAGGTTCTATTTAGCAACCTGTGTTGTTAGCGAGTCAAATACAAAACATGATTTGGACACAAGATTATTGTGCATGTTAATCCCTCAAGCAACTCAAAGGATCCAACAAAAAAGAACCGAACATTTTAAGCCTATAAAAGGCTTCATTTTGTTTGTGTAATTTCTTTATTTGATTTTTGGAAAGGTTCATTGTGAAGGCTGCACAGTGCCACCTTAGTTGGGAGATCTACCATAGAGGGATAATTCCAGAAATGGTCCTGTTTAGCCTGCTTAAGTGACCCGGTTCTATAGAAGAAATTATTACAAATCAAAAGGGGTTGATTAGATAAGAGACTCATTACTGACCTTCTTCTTGGGAATGAGAACAACTTATGAAACAAGGATTTTCCAAAATGGAGGCTTCTCTTTCAGAGGTTCATTCTCAGGTGACTTCTGCTATCTGGGAATCGCTTTTCTCGAGATATGGTTCTTTCTTTCTTTGAGGAAAGTGGGGGCCACAGACATGGAAATGAAGAAATTCAAGCACCCCAATTAAATTTAGGGCACTGTTAATGGTTGTTTAGCCATTTCTGCTGTGGGTATATTATAGAGTTCATTATATGTCTAACTACAGGCAGTCCTGACCAATGGTTTAACAACCATTCAAAGTTACAACAGCCTCAGACAGAGAGCTTTATGTCTTATAAAACACTTCCAGCAATTGTAAAGCATCATGCCACCTACCATTCATATGACCACATTTTGGGCACTTGACAATGGCTTCAATGTATAATCAATTGCCAAGCTCCCTGTGATCATATGTTTGGAATTTCCCATAATTTCCCCAGAAATTAATGTAGAAGTTGGTGGGGTAAGGTTGAAAGCCAAGAGGATGGAGGAGATCTGAAACACTATAACTGGCTGTAGGAATGAAGTGGAAATCCTGAAGATTTCAGCTCCATTCATGAAGCTCTACTAAAGATTTCCTCTCTGTGCATGGAGAGTGGGAAAAATATTTTGCAAGGCTGCAGCAACAGAGCTGAAAACCTGAAGATTTCAGCTCCTTTTCTGAAGTCCCATAAAAGTTTTCCCTTGAAGTTGAAGGATTTCCCCTCCATACACGGAGGGTAGCTGAAATCCTTCAGTGGGCTGCAGGAACATTTGAGAGTAAAGGGGCTGCCTACCAGGAGATTTTCAGCTCTGTATGGAGATGAAATCCTCCCAGCAGGCAATTCTTTCATTCAGTATGCTGAACAATCTGGGATATTGTTTAACCACTGCCACTGGGAGTGCTGGGATTGCAGTCATTGAGAGAAGCAATTCTGTGGGCTCTTTGCTTATTGTTTCATTCAATGATCAATATTCCAGTTCCAATTGTGGTTGTTAAGTGAGGATTACCTGTACAACTCAGTAGCAATCAAAACAGATAAAAAAAAAAAGACTACAGAAAGTCTTGAAAGATCAGATCACTAATATGAAGTAGAATTCATCAAAGTATTTCCTAAGAATCATTTGACTCTCAACATAAATTTTGTGACGATAGAAATGGATTTTTATTATTAAAAAACAAAAAAGACTTTGATAACTTTTTTTCTTGTTACACTGAAAACCTCTAAAGCAGAATAAAATTTATTTTTTTTACCAATTCACTTGGAATCAAAGCAAAAAAGGGATAAAGGCAAAGACAAAAGAGCTTGAGGCATAGAATAAGCCATGATTTAATCAGATGATGGACTATTAGTTCAGATCCTGAAAAAGTATGTATACCAGGAGAGAAAATATTCAGAAGTACAAAACACAATCTCCTCACCCACACCCCCAAATCATAAGCAGAATCCCTGAAATGTACATCTTCATCATTGCAAGGAAATCTTGGAATATACCAAATTTTCTCTGGATTCCCTCAGAACAAATCCAGTTTTTATTTACTTAATAATTTGTTTACACTGTTCAACTCCCAGCTACTCTGCATGTATAGAAATGCATGGAAATGTTCAGTCAGGAAATTTCTAAGCTGGTCTAGGTGGCCCTCCATAATTAAGAAATTATTGAATAGAGAAGGGAAAAAGAAGAAGCTGAAATGGAAGAACCTGTAGTAACAACAGAAACGGTGGGGAAAGGGGCAAGAAAGATTGAGAATTGCTCAGCACCAGCTGAAGAAGAACTGCATGGTTTTTGGTTGAAACATCTGACAGGTCTGCAATCACTCATTATGAAGGAGTTTAACAACATACTGCAAAGATGTGAAATTGAAGAGTGGTCAATATCTTGCAAAACCTACTGGATAATGAAAGATCCAGCAAAAGAGGCAGCACCAGGCAACTACAGGCCACTTACCTGTTTATTAACAACTTTCAAATAGCTAAATGTAGTCCAACATCATCTAGCTGAAAACAAGCTCTTTCAATCTGCACAGAAAGGAAACTGTCCAAATAGAGAAAAGATCAGTTCCTAACTGTCAAGATGATTTTGGAAAACTGCAAGAGAAGGGAGACCAATTTGAATGTAGCTTGGATTGACTACAAGAAGGCATCTAACTTCCTGCCACATGACTGGATAATCAAGTGCCTAGACATAACAGGAGGCAGAGGTTTTGTGCTAAGATAAATGGCATGCTGGAAGACACAATTGCTGTTCAATGGTGATATAATAATAATTTATTAAATTTAAATGCCACATGATCTCCCAGTCACTCTGAGCAGTTTAGTCCTTTGGAAGTTTTACGGCAAACTATGCCAAAAAATTTCCACTTATCGCTTCATTATTTTTCATGGCCAACATAAACTCTGCAGTGCCAGATATTGGATTAGCTTTTTTATTTTTGCATTCCTTATGTGTCTCAATCTCCTGGGCTAAAACGCTGCTGCTTATTTTTCTAACAATACCAGGTGCATGTTTGACCACTCATCCATTTTTAATATATTGATATATTAACACAATGCAACAATATGACCCAGGCCAATGTGCTCCTTCACCTTTGTCCCATCATCACATGGCAATAACAAAATGAGGATATTAATTTTAAACACAGTTCAGAAGAGCCACAAGTTGGCCACTAATAAGATTAGGGATCTACATCATTCTCCTGTTCCGTTTGACAGTGCAATTTTCCAGTCTGGCATTTTTACCTATAAACACACACATATTAAACATTCATTGGATGAACAGAATGAATTAGAATTATGATTTCTTTCTTTGAATGTCTGAAGAATCAGTTTTGTTTAATCTTTAAAAAAAAACCCATTTAAAGCTTATTAAAAGGGCTAAGCATTTTGCAGGTTGGTTTCTTCCTTTCTCTTGAATTTCCTGAACTAACCACTGAATATAACCAGGATAATTCCATAAAGTGCTACAGAAGAAAATTGTCTAGAAAGGAAGGCTAATGCTACTGTAGACATATTAGAGTTTTAAGGACTAAACAAGAATGGGGCAGGGGTGAAATCCAGAAGGTTCTGACAGGTTCTAGAGAACCGGTAGCGGAAATTTTGAGTTATTCGGAGAACCGGCAAATGCCACCTCTGGCTGGCCCCAGAGTGGGGTGGGAATGGAGTTTTTGCAGTATCCTTCCCTCAGGAGTGGGGAGAGAATGGGGATATTGCAGTATCCTTCCCCTGGAGTGGGGTGGGAATGGAGATTTTGCAGTATTCTTCCCCTGCCATTCCCACCAAGCCACGCCCACCAAGTCACACCATACCCACCAAGCCTTGCCCGCAGAACCGGTAGTAAAAAAATTTGGATTTCACCACTGGAATGGGGCAAAAAAATCCCCTCCTTTAGTCATTTTTTACCTTTTAAATATTGTAACTTCACATCGTTTGAGGGGATAGGGAAAGGAAAGAATGAATGCTTAGCTGGATTATGTTTGCGGGTAGAATTTTATTTCTGAAGTCTCCCAAGAGAGTGCCCAGATAGGTGGACCAAAAACTCATACAGAAGTCTTTTACAAGAACTGATTCCATTATGAACAACATACCTGTGGAGGGCATATGGAATGATTGCGAACAACTGGAGGAAGAACCATTAACAAGGCAAAAATTAGATAAGCAGGGTTTGAGCCCAGACCAAGAAAATAGCTTGAGAAAACATCTCAGACAAGCCCCTCCCTAGTTTACATGAAGAACTTGCATCCAGTTTTGGTCACCACGATGTAAAAAAGATGTTGAGACTCTAGAAAGAGTGCAGAGAAAGTAATAAATATGAATAGGAGACTGGAGGCTAAAACATATAAAGAACAGTTCGTGGGATTGGGTATGTCTAGTTTAATGAAAAGAAGGACTAGAGGTGACATGATAACAATGTTCCATAGAGGTTGCTACAAAGAGGGAGTCAAGCTATTCTCCAAAGCATCTGAGACAAGAAGCAATGGATGGAAACTAATCAAGGAGAGAAGCAAACTAGAACTAAGAAGAAATTTCCTGAAGGTTAGAACAATTAATCAGTGGAACAACTTGCCTCCAACACTGGAAGTTTTTAAGAAGAGATTGAACAACGATTTGTCTGAAATGGTATAAGGTTTCCTGCCTGAGCAGGGGGTTGGACTAAAAGACCTCTAAGGTCTCTTCTCTTCTCTTCTCTTCTCTTCTCTTCTCTTCTCTTCTCTTCTCTTCTCTTCTCTTCTCTTCTCTTCTCTTCTCTCCTCTCTTCTCCTCTCCTCTCCTCTCCTCTCTCTCCTCTCTTCTCCTCTCCTCTCCTCTCCTCTCCTCTCCTCTCCTCTCCTACTCGACTCGACTCAACTCGACTCGACTCAATTCAATACACTGAAGGAAGAGGATGCCCATTTAGGCTTGCCAGAGTCTGTCATAATAGCTGTTGCAATAAAAGTAGTCATGAACTGGGATATATTGGATTCTTAGTCTGGTCTATAGTGTCGGGCAGACAATATTTATATCTTTTGGATATTCTTTTCTTAAGACTATCCGGACAAAGCATAAATTCACTTCATTTCGTATGGATCTCTATCCCACAACATTGACTGTAACATCCATGATACACACATTCTTTTTCCAAAAAGACATTTCTGGGCTTTGAAGAGTTGTTAAGTACAATACAGTACAATACACTTCCTTATTGGCCAAATGTGATTGGACACACAAGGAATTTGTCTTTGGTGCATATGCTCTCAGTGTACATAAAAAGAAAAGATACATTCGTTAAGAATCATAAGGTACAACACTTAATGATAGTCCTAGGGTACAAATAAGCAATCAAATCATACTAGGAAACAATATAAATCGTGTGTGTGTGTGTGTGTGTAAAGGTTCCTCTCACACATATGTACTAGTCATTCCTGACTCTAGGTGGTGATGCTCATCTCCATTTCAAAGCCGAAGAGCCAGCGTTGTCCGAAGACGTCTCTGGTCATGTGGCCGGCATGACTAAATGCCAAAGTATTTTTCTACTTGCATTTTTTACGTGCTTTCGAACTGCTAGGTTGGCAGAATCTGGGACAAGTAACGGGAGCTCACCTAGTTAAATGGCACTAGGGATTCAAACCGCTGAACTGCTGACCTTTCGATCGACAAACTCAGCGTTTTAGCCACTGAGCCACCACATCCTTGTTTTCATATATATATATATATATATATATATATATATATATATATATATATATATATATATATATATGACTTAGACTTAGAATAACTTTCTTGTCATTTTAAATGTACACTAATTGGCATACATTAAAATGAAATTTCATTGCACACAGTTCTTCATGGGGAGGGGAAAGTCCAATGCCATCCCCCCTACCCCACAATAATATGAGTCCCACCACAGAGAAAACCAAATTGCTTGCTGTTTGTTTACTGGTTTGTTTCTGCTCAGTCTGCTAAATCTGACAGGAAGGACATGCTCCAGAGTCCTTCCATCAAACAGTACCATCTTTTGGAGCCCAGGAGTCATGCCTTCTCCGTGGCAATATCTGCCCTGTTGAACAGCATCGCCCCCCACCCCCACCCCCCGAGATCTAGATGGCACCAAACCTGTTAGCTTTTCTCAAGGCCCCGAAGAACACCTGGCTGTTTCTCCAGGCATTTGGCCAGGAATTTGGGTGAACTCCACTAATGATGCATTTTTAAAATTAAAAATTAATTGGAGTTTATTTTTTTTTGTACCGAAGACACCAAGAATTAAAGCTTATTGTTTTAATATTTGTACACCATCCAGAGTCACAATTGTGACTGAGTAGCCATATAAATTCTCTATATAAATAAATAAGTAACATGTATCTTCTGTTGCAATGTGATACACACACATCCATGACCATATCAAAATACAAACAATATAAGGAGAACATTAAAAAATTAAATCAACTATCACATATACCATAAAAGTAGAAAGAGCCATTTTAGTGTAGTGTTTAAGGTACCAGACTAGAAACTGGAAGGTTGTGAGTTCTAGTCCCATTTTAGGCACAAGACTAACTGAGTGACCTTAAGCCAATCATTTTCTTTAGCTCTAAAAAGAAGGCAATGACAAACTACTTCCAAAAATCTTTGCTAAGAAAACTCTAGGGACCTGCTCAAACTCTGCTACCAGCAATCAATGCTAAGCCAGAATCCGAAGTTTCTGGAGATATTTGGAGTTCACAGGAGAGCAAAATTTGACCGAATGCTTTCAGAATATTGATGTTAACTAACTCCAGATCTGAGAATGATATTTTCCAGTAATTTCACATAAATGCTAGTGCTTCCTGAAGATAGGTGTGAGTATTCCAACAAGTTATCATGAGAGAAATCCAGGTATATCACTCTCCTGATATGTTTCCCTGTATGGATCATCCATCAACGCAATGAAGGCTATCTCCAGGTTTAATTTAAACCCATTAAAAGAGATCAAGATAATATGTTTCATCGAAGAGCTCCTGGAGCTGCAATGTCACCACCTTCTCCGTTAAGACTATTAGACAACTGCTGAGAGCTGTTAAAATTGCTGAGTCCAATGATAGTTCCCTAAATTAGATTGTCAGGTGGTATTCCACCTGCCACAGAGAAGTATTAATGATTAATGAGTGATGACTGGCAGGATGGTATCCTTCTGACCCATATCAACCATGCTGGGAAGGGATCTAACATGCGGTAGTTAGAATAGAATAACAGCGTTGGAAGGGACTTGGAGGTCTTCTAGTCCAACCCCCTGCTTAGGCAGGAAACCCTATACCATTTCAGACAAATGGTTATCCAATCTCTTCTTAAAAATTTCCAGTGTTGGAGCATTTAAAACTTCTGGAGGCAAGTTGTTCCACTGATTAATTGTTGTGACTGTCAGTTGTCTGAATAGGTCCAAGAACCTTATGTCAACTCACAAAGCATCCCTGACCTGCTCTCGAATTGCTATAGGCAAGGGGGAAACCGGCGAAGCAGCACGGCAGCCAAAAACAAAAGCACATTCCAGACATATCTCTCTCAAGGCTGTCTCCCAGGGTTACCCACAGCGGCCAGAGGGTAGTGATCTCTATAACCTGTGAAATTGCTCCATTGGCGAATGTGACTGATGACACACCCTGAGGGTAGGGGGAAAACTGAGTCAAGATTGGACTGTAAATTACGTGAGGTCAGAGTTGGCTTCACTTGGAACTTGCCAACATGAAGCTCCTAATAAATAACGGGATTTCTTTTGAAGCTTGGCTCGAAGTTCATGATTTAATTAGGGCATCCGTCGGAACCCTGACAGCTTATCTGTTTCTTTAGAAGACAATGGTGCCAATTAAAACTGACATTGGTAGCAATAGCAATAGCACTTAGAGTTATATGTCGCCTCACAGTGCTTTACAGCCCTCTCTAAGCAGTTTACAGAGTCAGCATATTGCCCCCAACAATCTAGGTTCTCATTTTACTGGCCTTGGAAGGATGGAAGGCTGAGTCAACCTAGAGCATGTAAGAATCAAACTCCTGGTGTGAGCAGTGAGTTAGCCTGCATTCTAACCACCGCGCCACCACTGCTCTTAACAGTGAAAGTGAAATGGACACATTGGTGAGGTGTGGCCTACAGTGACATCAAATGTGGCAGAAATCCAGGCAATCTGAACTGTGATAAACTCCTCACAATGGTGCTGGAGGAGAGGAATTCTCTTGTTGCATGCCAGGAAGTTGTAAATAGAGTTGCCAGGTGTCCACTATTTGAGCGGACAGTCCACTTTTTTCACATTATGTTCACTATTTTTTTTCACAAAATAGTGGACATTTTTTTTATTCAAAAGCTTTATGATGAAATGGTACGTAATCTAAAGCTGTACAGTCTAAGAGAATAAGGATAGGAGAATCGCGTTTTGTCTTTTTTTTTCATAAGTTAGAATGAGACAAAGATCGAATATCCATTGAACTCGATTCTCCGAAAAAATTAATGATGAGATTAAAATAAAAATATATTATAAAATTATGTACAGTTCACATTTTTAAAATGTATTGTAGCTTGTGTCGACTGACCTAAAATGGCGTCAAGTAATGAAAGTCAAGTGAGGAAGCGGCAGAATTGTGCATCAATTCCGGTATCAAATGCAAACATTGAACGAAAATGGGAAATTTGTGGACTGACGAATGTAACCGACTGCTTGTACCATCAGTTCGAAGTGAACTTTGTATATTTTTTAATATTTCTCAACATTGTACTGAAATTAAAGAATTATTCCTTAAACACAAAGAATTGATCCAAGCTGTGCAGTCAAATAAAAAATACACACGACAGCAAAGTAAAATGTAATTTAATGTTTTACATATTATTATATTTGATGTTTTGAATTTTAAGTAAAGTTTTGAAGTGATTATTTTAATACGTGTTAAAATGTTTGTAAGAAAATATATAATTTAATTGTAATTATTTATTTATTTTTTTTACTACTTAACCCTCACCCCCACCCTCCGCTTGTCCGCTATTTTTTGGAAGCAGACCTGGCATCCCTAGTTGTAAAATGTTATCATTTCATTCCTGAAAGAGGTAGAAGGCAAGCCACATTTTCACAGCTTCAGAAGAACATTTCTGGCTCACAATTTCTGTCTTCATTTTATTGTGGCCTGTAATAGGTACCTGCTGCCTTTGATTTAGGGAACCGAACTTATTCTGAGTGTGAATGCTTTTAAATCACTAAGATTTCTACTTTTTTTTTGTTGCAAGTCCATTTGCTATTGGTAAAATTCAAACATGCTGCATAATAGAAATGGGCAATTTGTTGCCTTTGAGAAGTGATGGAGCCACAACGTCCAATGGCTAGGTCCTAGGTCTCCCAATGCTATCTTTTCTCTCAGCCAGAAGTTATTTGAGCAGTAATACTATTCTTTTGAAATTTCTTGGAGCTGAACTATTTCAAGAATCTGCCTGAGGAAAAAGATGTCTCTGCTAATTTTTAAAATAAAAGAACCAACTATGGAATGAACTATTCCACCCTAAATAAACCATATCTCACCTTCCCTCATTAGGTACCGATATCCGGAAGTGAGTTAACCTATGGGTTAAAATGCTATCCAGGATGCAAGTGAAAGGATTAAAAGTTTTTGACTGAAGTTTTCTACTGCTTTAGTCGTGTTCAAACGGGTACTTCTAATGCAGAATCTTTTCCAACTGACCTAATTAGCATCCATTTGTTGTGCAATGGCCTTGAACATTGAACTTAAGGCATATTAACTCATAAATGTAGCAGCCTATAATTATGACTCTGAATCTGGGTTTCCAGTGCACTTTTCAAAAGATGAAAAGAGGATATTAACTGTCTCTCAAACAAAGAAGAGACAGAACGGGAGGGAAAATACGCTAAGTGTCTTTGGAAGGCTATGAATTGCAACCACAAAACTTCGATCAGGCTAAAAAACATTTGGTCCTAACATAATTTAATTCACCAAGAAATCAAGAAAAAAGATCAACAAGCCAATAAAAGATTAAAGGATCTCTTACTGTATTATGCTTTTTTGTTTGTTTGTTTGTTAGAAGGGAAAAAAAACCTAAGCAAACAATTTATTCAAATGGGTTTTATTCTTTGTGTTCTAATTTGTTCCATTTTTAGAGTTTGATTCTCATGTTATGCATTATGTATTCTCAAATGCTAGACAGATGTTGCTTAAGAAGGCCTGTATGGATGTTTAATAGAAGACCTATTAAGATCTGCTTGAATTTTTGCATTTTATAATGTATTTTTTGTCTGCGTTCACACACTGCATTACTTTGATTGTTTGATAATATAAGAGAAGGAAGAGAAGATGACATTATATCAGTCTTCCAATATTTAAGGGATAGCCACAAAGAAGAGGGAGTCAACCTATTTTCCAAAGCATCTGAAGACAGTTATTTTGTTCTGTTCCATTCCATTCCGTTCCGTTCCATTCCATTCCACTCCACTAAGAGCTGTGGTGGCAAAGTGGTTAGAATGCAGTACTGCAAGCTATTTCTGCTGACTGCTGGCTGCCAACAGATCGGCAGTTCGATTCTCACCAGTTCAAGGTTGACTCAGCTTTCCATCCTTCAGAGGTGGGTAAAATGAGGACCCAGATTATTGGGGGCAATATGCTGACTCTGGGAACAGCTTAGAGAGGGCTGTAAAGCACTGTGAAGTAGCATATAAGTCTAAGCACCACTGCTAAGTGCTATTGTTATTCTATTCCACTGCATTGTAAAGGGACAGAGCACCAGTTACCCAGGTGCTGGCCATTTTGCAGGCAGCCTGCCTGTCATTTCACACTCCTGCTGCAGCACCCCCTTTGTTGCACGTGTGTTTTATCTCCTGTGACTTTCTCTTCTACCTTCACTTGTCCAGTCCTAACTTGGCCTTGTCTATTCAGTAGACAGCACCTGATTGCACCTTATTGGGGAAGCGGCACCCGATCAATTTTTGGATACCATCCATAAAGCTGAAAGTTGCTTAAATCTCTTAGCAGCAGGCAAGTATTCACAAAAAATGCTTATTGTTTTCTTACCCACCCCAGCCCTACTTTTGACAGACAAGCATGTCTGACTAATAGAAGGCAGCTTCTTGTATTCAGCTTTTTCCTCAATTAATATAAGATAGGCATTCATTCCCCCTCTCCCGAACATCTTATCAACATTATTAAAAGAATCAATGCATCCATTTCCTACTCATCTCTCTAGAGTGTTTTAAAAATCCATTTTGCAATAAGAATTATCTCTTGGCTTGGCCTAGTGAGTGCCTGGCTCAGGAAATCTCCACCCTCCCTAAAGTTTTATATCTTTCTGTATGTCCATCAGGCAGGGCTTTAAAAAGGAAGATTCCACCCTGCTTGGCACAAGCAGAGACTTCACTTAGCTTTATCTTCAGTAACAGACAAAGAAGTTCAAGAGAGTATATCACTACCAAAATAATGGTTTTAAAAAAAAAGTACTATAGGCCAGAGTTCTTTGCAATTTGCACCCGGGAAAAAAAAATCCCCCCTGACAGGGAAAATAAGAGAGAATGCCATTTTTAAAAGAGAGAACAAGGACCCCCAAATATACACTACATCAATCTTGACAGTACAAGATTGATGTAACGTGGACGGTACAGTCCATGTTAGAGGGGAAATGGCATTTTGACAGCGGAATCTGAGGGAGAAGATAGAAGAAGGCTGGACCATCCCCAATGTATCAAAACTATAAGGGAGAAAGTTCAGACCAGATGTGAGGAGAAACTTTCTGACTCGAGGTGTCAGTGGAACTGAACGCTACATGAATAAACTCTCTTTTGCTGAAATCCTTGAAAGAAAGGCTGGATAGTCAGCTTTCAGAAAGGCCCAAAGAGCACTGAGCTGGGATTAGCGCTATTAAAAATACATATACATATACATATACATACATACATATATATGTGTGTGTGTGTAGGTCTTTGGTTATTCGAGTCTTCTCTCACGTAAAATTGGAAGTGTCTTGGCGACGTTTCGATGAAATCTTATTCATCATCTTCAGGCTGGTGTTTTCGGCTTTGTGCTTCTAGGAGCAAGAACATTATATATATATGGTCTGCTGGCTGCCAGAAGAAAAAAAGCCTAGAAACTAGTGGTTCCAGGTATATTTGTAAAGAAAGAAACAGACATTCTGTGAACTCCAGAACTAAAATAATAAAAATTTTATTCTACTAAGTTTTTGTAAGCCATCTGCTGACATCATCCGAGTATTAAACTACTCTGTAGCTTAGTAGAATTTTTTTTATTATTTTTTAGTTCTGGTGTTATGTATATATATGGGTTTTCCATCAAAGCAACCTGGTCTACCCAAATACGGGAAGGAGCATAGCTTTCGTTAGCCTCTGCTAACATCATCAGAGTGTAAAAACTACCATTAAAGAGATATTTGCCTTTATACATCATTGATCACTTTGGCCATTGTGCGCATGATAGGCCCATCCACCTGCCTCCCACCTATAATTAGCTCTGTCATTTTTACTTCAGACATGTTAATCGATGGAGGCTTAGCTCCTGTTGTTTCCTTCCCTATTGTGCACCACTTGGGCTGTCCATCCCCAGGGAATAACGCTGAGCTGTCCGCTGTTGCTTTAATGGCATTCTCTCTGGCCCCCACCCACGTGTCACTCCTCCACCTCACAGGCACATTTGATATAGCAACCAAATTCTTATTGTTTTGCCTGTGATCTTGTGACTGACCCAGCTCATTCCTCATTAGTCATGCCTATTGTGGCTTGAAGCTGCTCTGCCAGGCTCCTCGGTATTCGGCATGGGCTGACTACGCCTCCACAGGACAAACCTGCATTCCCATGAGCCTATCAGGCATGCAATGGCCAAATTGATCAATGATGTATAAAGGTGAATATCTCTTTAATGGCAGTTTTTACACTCTGACGATGTTAGCAGAGGCTAACGAAAGCTAAGTGGATAATATATTTTAAGTTCCAGAGATCACAATATCTGTCTCTTCATATATATAGGTAGGGGTAGTATAGACTCCTAATGTTAGCCCTGATTGGATGGTTCATATTGTGAAGAAAGAAAAGCCTTTTTTAAAGCCCTCTTACAAGGGGTATAAGTATTTACTTGGAAGAGTCACTTGCTGATTCTTCTGTCAAAATGCCATCTCCCCCATCACTAAAAATGTGTACAGGAAATCCTTGACTTACAACTACAATTGAGCCCAGAATTATATATAATGTCGCAAGTCATGGCCATTATTAAGTGGTCTATCATGTGATATGGCCTGATTATACAGCCATCTTTTTGAGACAATCTTAAGAAAACGCTGTAGTCATTAAGCAAATGTTGTGTTCATTAAACAAGTCTGCTTTCAATAAATAAGTCTGGATGTTTTTTTGCTGATGGTTACTAGAAAGTGGGAGACCGTGAGTTCTAGTCCCGCCTCAGAAATGAAAGCTAAGTGGGTGAACTTGGACCAGCCACTCACTCTCTCAGCCCAGCTCACCTCACAATGTGGTTGTTGTGAGAAAAATATGAGGAGAAAGGAGCTTTAGATATGTTTGCTGCCTTGAGCTTTTTGTGAAAAATAAAAAGGCAGGATACAAATAAATACCTAAGTCAGACCTAGGTATTGCATACAAAATTATACATAGTAATGTTTTATCTGTAAATGACATTTTTTGTTTTAATTGCAATAATACATGCACTAACAACTGCTTTAAACTCAATGTAAATTGTTCTATACCTGACTGTAAAAATATTATTTCTGTAATAAAGTTGTCAAAGTCTGGAATGCTCTACTTGATTCAGTTGTTTCAGCCACAAATTTTCACAGTTTCAGTCATAAATTGATTTCCATGGACCTTACATCATACTTAACTGGTCAGTAGAGGGGGTGTGCACAATTGCACTAGTGTGCCTATCGTCCCTGTCATTGTATTTTTATTCTTTTATTCTTGTTCTCGTTTTTGTTTGACAAATTCTAACAAATAAAAATAAATAAATAAAATAAAAATAAATAGAAAAAAACAAAAAAACTTTGAAAATCATGGTCACATGTCTACTGGACATTCAAATGGATGTAAAATTGAGCTGGTTGCAAGTGCCCAAAATGTAATAACATAACCATGCACGCATATCACTAAATCACCAGCCATTAAGTGAGAACTACTTGTACTGTGTGGGGTATTCACTCCCTTTCTTCAAAATAGCATTGTCCCCCATGAAAATGGAAGGATGCTCTGATTCCCACAATGGATGAATGACTGCAAAAAGTAATGGAGTTAGCAGAGATAGCTAAACGGACTGCTTTGATTAAAGGAAAAAAATCCCACAATTACTTTTATTTCTACTTGGAAATCACTTCTGTACTTTGTCTTGAGGTCGAAAAAGAAATATGAAACTTGAGCTTTACCGATTAGATAAGTTTCTTGTTATAGAAATGGCTAGTTTATACTATTGAAATGTCTTTGAATATTAGTAGCTCGGGTTGGTAGTTATGTTGTTGGTTTGAACTCTGAGCTTGGCGATTTGGTTGCAAACGTTTCATCCCCATTCGAGGAGACATCTTCAGTGCGCTTTGAATTGTGCTTGTCTGGGGGAGCACTGGCCTTTAGATATTTTTTTGAGACCTGGTCTGATTTCAGATTGTGTGATTGGCTGGTTGTAGTTGGTGAGTCATAGTCCTTGGTTTTAAGTACCATCTGTGTGATGTAAAATAGTGCTGATATTGTTGTTTGGATGTCTTCTGATGATGTCATGGTCTGATTTCGGGTTGATTTGATTGGCTGCTTGTGATGTGGTCTGATTTCTTGTGATCTGTTGAGTTATAATTTTGTTTGCAGCGTGGCTGTTCTTTGGTTTTTAAATACTGCCTTGGTAGATTGGGTTGATGTCAATGTGTCTGTTTATTGATTTATTGGTGGAAAACCAGGCTTCCAGGAATTCCCTTTCTCTCCTTGACTTCACCTGGGTTACAACTGTGGTCCCGGTTAAATCAAATTTGTGTCCTTTGGAGTCTTCATGGATGGACATGAGGGATACAGGGTCATATCTCTTGATGTCCAGGAAGCGTTTATACTATTATGTAAAAGTAAAAAGTAAGAGATGGTGGCTCAGTGACTAAGATGCTGAGCTTGTCAATCAAAAGGTCGGCAGTTCAGCGGTTTGAATCCTTAGTGCCACGTAACAGGGTGAGCTCCTGTTACTTGTCCCAGCTTCTGCCAACCTAACAGTTCGAAAGCACATAAAAAATGCAAGTAGAAAAAATAGGGACTACCTTTGGTGGGAAGGTAACAGCGTTCCATGCACCTTTGGCATTTAGTCATGCCGGCCACATGACCATGGAAGTGTCTTCAGACAGTGCTGGCTCTTTAGCTTTGAAACAGAGATAAGCACCAACCCCTAGAGCTGGGAACAACTAGCACATATGTGTGAGGGGAACCTTTACCTTTTTAAAAGTAAAAAGTTGAGGTTTGATGTTATTATCTTATTCTACTGCACCAAAGGGAGTCAGAATCAATGCCTTTTCTTTCTTTCCCCCTTTTCCCCTTCTATTTTCCCTACTACCATGTTTCCTTGAAAATAAGACCCTGTCTTATATGTTTTGAACCCTGAAATAAGTACTTAGCCTTATTTTCAGGGAAGTCTTATTATTTTGGGGTGCATGGAGAAAGATGGGGCTCCTCTTGCCATCTTACCTGATTTCCAGCTCTGCCTCCCTAACCCTAACCAGAGGAAATGGCCAAGACTGACTGCACAATGTGTTTAAATATTTTCAGGGAGGTTTTATTTTCAGGGGAGAGCTTATTTTTGGGTAAGGTCTTATTTTTGGAGAAACACAGTATTTTCTTTTGTATTTTTGTATTTAATATTATAAACTAATAAAAAAATAGCATTGTCCCTTCTGTATTCACTTTTTCACATGTCCATATCTTCATATGATCTATGATTGCCTGATCATTAGTGGCCAACTTGAGGATATTTTTACTCATCAGTGATGTTCTGGAGCTGGACCTGCTGAGCATGGAGCTACAACTTCCCAAAGAAGAATCTCATGGATCTGGCCTGGATTCATCCATCCTGTTAAGTCAGTCACTGCTGATAGGAGAGCATAGAAAGAACTGCTGCTTCCTACTGAGAAACATATTTGTTTCACTTGTAACTTGAATTCCTGAGTTATGCTCCAAACTCTATTTCACTTTTGCCTGTAATTATCGATTTGGCTACTCTTACTGCTACCAGTAGCCTGAAAGTATTGGAACTATTTCTGTGCAATAATATGCTGTCCAAGACTCACCATTCCAACTTTTATTGTTACAGATAAATATTTATTTTGTCCAGTTTGTCCAGTTTGTATAGTTGGCTGTCTCAAAAATAAGTAAGTCTGGGCTTTAATAATTGAATACCATTGGCTTATTATACCCCTCCCTCAAGACTGGATGGATGGATGTTCTGAATGAGTGAACTGTGGAAAAATGTATCACTCAAATTTCCTTTAAAAAATAGGAATTAACCAGATTTATACAATGGCAGCCAGTTGCTTCTGTGAAGCTTACAAATTTGTTTATTAACTGACTGCCTCTAATCACACAAGCACCATTTAATTAATTTTGATAAACTGTCCTTGTTTTTCCATCAATCAATTTATTTTTAAACATTTCCAAGGAGGTCATCATTATTTGTTTCTATGATAACTTTGACTCTCTTTGACGTATATCTGTCAATTCCTTGAGAAAATGCCAAGGTCCAATGCAAGATCTAATACCGTACATTTTCGGTATTTATTTTCCCTGCACAATTCATACTTTAGTAAGTTATCATGTCTTCTTGTCTCTCTTGACTCATTTTTCTAAAATAAAACTCTCCAAACATTTTATCCATTATTTGAAGCAGAGGCTTTCAAATCTTCTGATAAAATTAATTGCTCTCTTCTCTAGCCTTAGACCATTGTATAGTTAGGAACTTAGGACAACAAAACTTCACACTGTTCCATCAAGATTCACATAAGGCAGTGTTATACTGCTCATCTTGTTCCCTTTTTAAAAAAAATTCCTTGAGATTTTTCCTGCTCATTCATGATCTTAGAATTTGAGGGTTATTTCTGAAAGAATCAAAAGAAACCTAAGTCCAATCATTATGTAGGGAAATTGAGGTCAGGGCAAGATAACCTGGTCGTGTTCCACTGCTTTTACTTGTATTTATTTTACATTTCATTTGCTTATTTTGTTGTCAGATCAATCAATTTGCTGAGGATGCTTTCCAGTCTGTTGCAGTTTGCCTCATTTTGCATTGTCTAAACCAATTGCATCATATACAAATTGGCTGTCTCACTCCTGATTCTGCGTCATAGTTAAATTATTTAAGAAGAAATACTTAAAATACAAATACTTGCAGAAAAACACTGTTCTTTTGAATTCCTTGTTCTGAAAAGTCTTTCTTGCCATTTTTTCTAGTTTCTAATTAAAATTCATAAGGATTTTTTTTAATGTATTCATGTATTCCATTTATGTACTACCTGATCAATTATAAACTCACAGTAACAATCAGCAGCAAAACCGGACTCTAATACATACAGTGATTCAGAGGATGTCAAAGATTAATATTCAATTGAAACCACAACTTTTCCTCCTGGGACTGATGGATAAACAATTAGAAAGGAGCCTCTTTTTATATAAGATAACGGCAGCAAGCTCATTGAATGCACAAAGGTGGAAATATTTGACAATACCTAAATGGAGAAATGGTTGGGGAAGATGACAGAACTTGCTAAAATGGCTAAATTGACTTGTTTGTTCAGAGAAAAGACTGGAAAACCCTTATGGACTTTAGTGTAAAAAAAAAAAAAAGAACTTCTGATTAATTGCTTAACGCATTGTAAGCCACCCTGAGTCTCCGGAGAAAGGCGGCATATAAATCGAACCAATAAATAAATAAATAAATAATGACCTTGATGATTAGACAGGATATAGTTAGGATAAACTATAGATTAACCTTGAAGAGGTCATGATGTAACCTTAAAAAGAGAGGTTAAAATATAATTGTACTTACAGCTGCTGTCTTTTTTAATACCTTCTTTTTTTCTACTTTTCTTTCTTTTTCTTCTTTACTTTCTTCTTACTGTATTGTTTTTGCACTTTTAGCTTTTTCTTTCTCTTCCTTTCTCTTTTCTTTTTCTTTTTTTAAATACTATTTTAGTTTGTATTATTAAAACAATAAAAATTGTATGTATGTATGTATGTATGTATGTATGTATGTATGTATGTATGTATCTTTGTATCAGAGGTGGGTTTCAGCAGGTTCTGACCAGTTCTGGAGAACTGGTAGCAGAAATTTTAAGTAGTTCAGAGAACCAGTTGTAAAAATTCTGACTGGCCCCACCCCCATCTATTCTCTGCCTCCTGAGTTCCAGTTGATCTGGAGGAAATGGGGATTTTGCAGTAACCTTCTCCTGCCACGCCCACCAAGCCACGCCCACCAAGCCACGCCATGCCCACCAAGCCACACCCACAGAACCGGTAGTAAAAAAAATTGAAACCCACCACTGGTATGTATGTATGGATGGATGTACTTAACAATCAACAGGAAAACATCCTCAGAATACAATTAACCATTTAAAATCGCCATGGTGAAAATGGGCTTCTAGGTGATCACGGGTAGGTTAAATGTCTCTGTGAACGGGGACAATATCACAGTGAAACCGGCAGCCAGTCAGCAGGACCTGGCTGACACAATTCTCTCCAGAGAAGGAACAATTGGGAGGTAACTCACTTGGGGTCTGAATAAATGATGTCCATGGTAAAAATGTAGAAGAAAGATATAAAAACAAATTTAAGCAACACACAATAAAAATGACAGCAGCAAAAGGAGGAGGAGGAGGAGGAGGAGGAGGAGGAGGAGGAGGAGGAGGAGGAAATATCATAATCCCCAAATGCTGTCAGGAAATGCTCCATCTTCCAGAATATTGCTATAGATCAGGCTAGGCATAATTCTAAGGACAATGTTGGTGTCTGCATGGCTGATGTTGCAACAGAAGAGAATCAGTTGGCCTCAGTTCCCATTACTTTACAGAAGTGGGGTACAAGCAAGAGTTGTCCACAAAATCACAGCTTTCTTCTTCCTCCCCTCATCATATGTTTTCCATCTAACTAGCTATTACAATACCCATGGGGTTTATTTTACTATCCTTGGTGGAGTCATTACAGCAAAGGACAAATGGCTTTGACCTTTTCCAATATGACACACCCATCCTTTTGATAAAGGAGCTACCTTCCTGTGCTGCATTGCCTGAGAAGGGACTGTGGTTCTGGAACCAAAAAATTCTCTTTTTCCTCTAGTTAGTTAACATCACACCTTGTGGTCAGAGCCTTGTTTCTTTTGAAGAATCCCTTACGGTATTATGCTGTTGAGAAAGCACACAGTGTTCTTTGTTTGAATGGATAACAGAATAAGAGAGATGGAAGAGGCCTTGGAGGTATTCTAGTTCTGCTCAAGTAGGAAACCGTATATCATTTCAGACAAATGGCTGTCAAATCTCTTCTTAAAAGCCTCCAGTGATCGAGCACTCACAACCTCTAAAGGCGAGCCATTCCACTGGTTAATTGTTCTCACCATCAGGAAATCTCTGCTTAGTTCTAGGTTGTTTCTCTCCTTGATTAGTGTCCATCCATTGCTTCTTGTCTTGCCTTCTGGTGCTTTGGAAAATAGGTTGACCCCTTCTTCTTTGTGGCAGCCTCTCAAATATTGGAACACTGCTCTCATGTCTTCCCTTCTTTTCACTAGACTGGCCATACCCAATTCCTGCAGCCGTTCTTCATATGTTTTAGCCTTCAGCACCCTAGGTTTGACTAATGAAGGCAAATTCTTTTTTTTTTCCTGGCCTGAGACTGGTAGAAAGTAGGATTGAGATCAGATGTGATCTGTCCCCCTCTACAGACACCCACAAAAACACAGCCAGTCGAGGGTTAAAGAAGCACTTGGCACACACCATAGTTCTTATCTCTAACTTGGCAGCGATATGCACACCGTCTGCCAAGTGCTTTAATAGTTCACAGAAAGAAAATCACATACGTAGCTTTGCCAAAATCTGTTCTTTTAGCTTCAATGACTACCAGATTGAGTTATTGTTTGTCACAGAGATCATTAACCACCACCCTGTCTTATATAGTCCCTGGATGTGGTCCAGTGACTCATTGGTCCTGTGACTCAAGTCCAGTGACTCAGGTCTATTCCCTCGTACGTCTCCTCAGCTGCTGTAAGCGCTTATCTCGCCTTCGTTGGCGTGCGTCCAGGAATGACGTCTCTCCCTCACTCTCATCTGAGACACCTGTTTCCCCACTACTTTGTTCTCTTTCAGCTGGCACCTGAGACGGTGCCAGAGGGGGGGCTGGGAGATCTGGCTGGCTCCTCTTCCTTATGCTCAGAGCTTCCTTCCTCCAATGGGATAGGCTCAGAGGACGGGGCCACAACAAGATGATGAGAGCATGGCTTTTCCTAAGATTGGGATGATAGACGAAATTGCAGCATGCTCTCAGCTGGTAGTTTAGGGTGGCTTTGGTGACAAGGAGGTAATATGGTTGCACTCACCATGCAAAATCCAATTCAAACTGAAAATGTTCATAGGTTTTATGTTGATAGGTTTTATGTTTTAAATGTTTATCAACATTTTTGATTTTTTCACCACCAAATATGGTGGTGTAATGACTGACTCTTGGGTCTGTGGTAATTAAGGGAGATAGGGAAGTAACTGAGATGTTTCATCTGGTAAGTCAGTTTCTTTTATAACATCATAATCCTCCTAGCATTATTCATGCAGGAATTGGGTCTGCTTTAGGAATCGACAAACACCATCTTGCATGATCAAATACAGCATCTGGATCATGTGTGCATTTTGACAGAGATGGATGTAGATCAGGGGTGAAATGCTCCCGGTTCGGACCAGATCACCCGATCCAGTAGCGATGGTGGCAGGTGGTTTGGAGAACCGGTAGCAAAAATCCCTGCACCCCCCCACCATGCTCAACTGAGTCGCACGATCATCAGAGGCTTTTTTTTTTTTACTTTTAAAAGCATTTTTTCTACAACCACTTCCGATCAAAAAATGCTTTTAAAAGTTAAAAAAAAAGCCTCTGATGATCGCGCGGCTCCGCTGGGATCCTCAGAGGCTTTTCAAAGCATTTTTTTCTGCAACCTTTTGGCTGAAGAGGTGGTAAAAAAAATGCTTTGAAAAGTCTCTGAGGATCCCAGCTGAGTTGCCTGATCATCAGAGAGGCATTTTTTAAAAAACCTCTCTGACAATCCCAGCTGAGTTGCCTAATCAGCAGAGGCTTTTCAAACAAAGCATTAGAAAAAATGCTTTGAAAAGTTAAAAAAAAAAAAAGTTGGTCACGCCCATCCAGTCACATTACCCCCACCACCAACCCACGCCCACAGAACCAGTAGTAACACATTTTACATTTCACCCCTGCTGTAGATCCATTGGCTGAGACAAAAACACTCCTGACCAACCAGCTTGTTACCTGGGTCTGACATCAAGATTATTTCCCTATCCCAAAGGTGCTTTTCAAAAAGCAACTGGGCTTTCTTTGAAAAGATTTTGCTTCTCATCGAAGAAGCTTCTTCAATTCAATGTACACAGAATGTACAGTAAATCCTTCCATTCCCCACCACTCAGTCAGAACTGAAGAAGATTTTTGGATGAGAAGCGAAACATTTTCAAAGAAAAAACTAAAGAAGCCTTGTTGCCTTTTTTTAAAAGACCTTTGGGACAACTATGATCTGGATGATTGAGATTCTCCATAGGCATAGTTTCCATAAATACATTGTGCACAAAGCAGGGTTGGGTGAATTCGATCTGTCAATTCTACTAACCTTTATGTATTATATCACCTTACTTTTTTCAATAATAGTGACAACAGTAGCTCTAAAGAAAATCTGAATTTGTTGTCTTACACAATTTTTCCTTATGCGCCCCTTTCTAGATCGGGACTCCCTATGCACAGTCACTCATGCCCTCGTCACGTCTCACCTGGACTACTGTAATGCTCTCTACATGGGGCTCCCCTTGGGGTGCACTCGGAGACTCCAGTTGGTCCAGAATGCGGCCGCGCGGGTGATTATGGGAGCAACCTGGCACTCCCACGTAACACCTCTCCTGCGCGAGCTGCACTGGCTTCCGGTGGTCTTCCGGGTGCACTTCAAGGTGTTGGTTCTCACCTTTAAAGCGCTCCATGGCATAGGGCCAGGGTATTTGCGAGACTGCCTGTTGCTACCGATAACCTCCCACCAGCCAATACGCTCACACAGAGAGGGCCTCCTCAGGGTGCCTTCGGCCAAACAATGTCGACTGATGGCCCCCAGGAGGAGAGCCTTCTCTGTGGGGGCACCCACTCTGTGGAATGAGCTGCCTCCTAGTATACGTTTGATCCCGTACCTTCGCACCTTCCATAAGGCCCTAAAGACCTACCTTTTCCAACAAGCCGGCCCAGCCCAAAGGGTTTTTTAATAGGGTTTTTTTTTAAATTATATGGATTCGGGGTTTTAAATTGGAATTTTATGGATTTGGGGGTTTTAAATTGAGAAGCCAAGGATTTAATTTATTTATTTTAGTTCCTTATAACTTTTGTATTCTATGTATTTTAATTTTTTGGCTGTTCACCGCCCTGAGTCCCTTTTGGGAGAAAGGGCGGTATATAAATCCAAACTAAACTAAATTAAACTGAACTTATATGGAGTTTGCCTCCTATCAGTAAGCTATTTTTATAAGTCAATAAAAGAACAATTAATACTCCATTCTGAATGCATCTTTTCCTAATTTATGCTTTTGGTATAAAATTTTAACCAGAGAATGGTTAATGGCTATGAGTAGACATTACTTCACTTACACATACAGATAACCCTCAATTTATAACCATTTGATTAATAATTGTTTGAAGTTACAATAGTACTCGGAAAAGTGCCTTACAAGCAATTCTCACAGTTACAACGGTTGCAACATCCCCACAGTCATGTGATCCAAATTTGGGCACCAGATAACTGGGATGTATTTACAACAGTTGTGTGTATGATTGGGGGGATTCACTTAATGGCCGTATTGCTTAGTAGCAGACATTCCGGTTCCAATTGTGGTCATAACTGTATTGTAATTGAGGCCACCTTCCAGATTGTGCCATTTCCTTCACATTGAAGCCCACAGTCCTTTTCTTTTATGTCTCCGCCTCAAAACTATTCATTGAAAATATATACAATAGTAGCACAATAGCCATAATACATAAAAATTAATATCTGTCCCCCCATTATGCTTTTATGTGTGTCTGAGCTCACAGGCTGACAGATCTCGTTCAATAAATCTTGGCTTTCAAGGCCAGGAACCAATACACTTTTCAGTTGGTTTCATTACCTTTTAAAGTTTTAATGCCTGTCTTTGATAACATTAATAATACTGTTATTGCTACCACAATGATTTCCACCAAGCACTTCTTTGAATGCCCTCAGCTCCTTCTCCCAATTTTTCCATTCACATTGGGTTTTGTTTTTTGTTTTGCTAATTTGGGTGCCTTGTAATTTTTCCAATACTAAAGCAGCTTGCGTCCTTGCCCGATGTTTAAGAAATTCATGTTTGCCAATAAAGAGTTTAATTTCCTTCCATATTGATTCATTAGGCTTCTAAGTACTTTGATATTAAAGTTGAAATGCTTGAAACTTCCATCGAGTGTCTGCATTGAAAGGAAGCACTTGGTATGCAATCCAAGTCATTGTTGCCTACACTTTGAAGCTAATTCTATAGCGTTTGGATTAAGAATGTAGCATCCCACATAGTATTCAAATGAGACCCAGCCCCAAACAGGGTTAGTTTTTAAAGAGTTAATTTTGTTGATCTTAAATTGAAGCCAAGTCTTCAATTAACTTACTTAACTTCTTAACTTAGATATAGCTATTCATCCAAGAAGATAATTTTCAGCTAAGAGTTCATTTATCCCTTTTATTAAAATTTGTGGATAGTTTGAAATAACACTTATATGCAGAATGTAAATGAGTGCCTATTCCAAGCACTGGAGTGTTCCTTAAACACGGAGTGTTCCTTAAACACTCAAAGAGCCACAAAGGCCCTAACCAGAAGCCCCCTGTTCATTTCTAGAGCCAACTGGAAGTCCGGTTCCCCCATCATAGAGTCTCCTCCAAGTGCAACATCCTTTTTCCTCTACCTATCCTAACCAAAAGCCCTATCAATTGTGGAGCTGACTGGCAACAGGGAGCCACAGCAGAGGGATGAAAGAGCCACATGCGGCTCCAGAGCTGCAGATTGCTGACCCCTGGCCTATTCCAAAGGAACTTATATTCAAAAAGATCAAAAGAAAGGATAAGAGAATGTAGGTGAATTGTACCCCACTGTTGAGATTCTCTGTTGTAGTTGAGAATCGGGATTCAGAGCAGCCTTTACAACCTGGTATTCATAGTTTCAGGAATTGAATGCCAGCACAACCAATGTCCATTGAAGTTGAGAAAGGCTGATTCAAATAATTAGTAAAAAGAGAGAGAATTTAAAGGAAAATACATATTAGCCCCTATATTAACTTTGGATTTTGAAATCTGAACTATCGGAATTCAAATGGCCAGAATATGAATGTGATTGCATGACACCCATTCAGTTTTGCAAAGATATCGGGGAGAATAACCAAGTTGCTTCATATTTCCAAGTAGAAGATAAGATGCCAAGGCATACTGCCTCAAAGCCAGAAGGTTTACTTGCAACCATTTTTCACATTTGAGATAATCTCAGCCCAGACAGATGCACTTTTTGGAAGTACTATCCCTGTTTCTTTTTAACAATAATTTTATTATATTTACAATTGGAAAAATAAAAATTAATGCAAACTACAGAGAATATAAAATAGAATAATAGAATGTGTAGGGAAAAAGAAAGTAAAACATAGAAAAAAGAATGAAGTAATTTCCCTCTTCATCATAATTACTACAAATAATTTTAGTAAAATTTCACTATCTCTTAATATGCAACAAATGCACTCTTTTTCCAATAACTGATTTCTTATCAGTTAACATTTTGCCAACATTTTGCCAACATTTTGCCAACATGTTAACATCAGTTAACATTTTGCCAACAAAATGTTAATGCCTCATCTTCCATTCATTAAGGCTACCAGAAATAAGCATATAACTTATTTTAACCTTGATCAAATAAACTGACTCTATGTTCCTTTGCCATACCTTTAACCATCTTAGGTTTTACTCCAGTGGTGGGTTTCTCCCGGTTCGGGCCGGTTCTGCTGAGCCATTAGAGGTGACGATATAACATCACCGAACCAATTCTGCCCCCCTCCCAGCATTATTCTTGCCTTTTATTTGGCCCCACCCCCAATCTATTGCTGCCTCCTGAGTCCCAGCTATCGGCTAGAGGGGAAAAAACTGTTTAAACTCTTGCCGCGGGGCTTCAAAGGGCCGCCCTACAGCTGATCAGTGTTAAAAGAAAACAAATGAGTAGACCGGTGCCTGCAAAAATAAATGGGTAGACCGATGCCTGCAAAAATAAATGGGTAGACCGGTGCCTGCAAAAATAAATAAGTAGACCGGTACAGCTCTGCAAGCAGAGCCTGGTAGACCAGTACCTCTGCTAAATCCTAAAGAATTGTCACATGATCATCAAGCCATGCCCACAAAATAAGCCATGCCCTTGGTAGTAAAAAAATTTAGACCCCACCCATTTTACTCCCTTGAAGCAATCTCCTCAAGCTTACTTTCATCTTCCTTTTGTCTCCTTTCAATAAAATCCTTAAAAGCTTTAAATGATCTGTTTTGCAAATCCAGTAAAAAAAAAAAATCCATATCACTCTTTCAAATTAATACTTGCATGCCCTTTTCAAATATTAAGACATTGATAGGTTTTATTTGTATACAGTACCTGATGTGTCACATTCTTGGAGTTTATTATATTTAAATACACTTACGAATTAATTTCTGTCTTATCCAATATAAATTGCTCTTCTTTTGTAAGAGTGTTTACTCATCACCCATCTATGGTATTCAATATTCTTACATTTATTTTCTCAGTCCATAAGTCTTAAATCTCCACAGAAGCATTTTCAGCATTTGTATTAATATGGTACAGAAGTAACTACAGAGGGAAGGGAAATCTGACTCAGAATTAAAGCAGGTGAATTATATTGGAACCATTTTTTAAACCACAATCCTGACCTCCATCTTTGAAGCTGCTATTTGTATGGGGAGAAAAATGACAGTTGTTTCTTAACTAATATGTACAAAACTAGCACTTAAGAAAAATTATCACTCTTCTATGAAGAGTGTTTACATCACAGCATAAGCTTTGCTTGATCAGGCCAGAAGAATCCAGAATCTGTTTTTCCATACTGGACAACATATACTCTGACCAGATTCAAAGTTGCTAAATTGTGTTTATACATAATATTAAGACAAGGTGTTTTTCAGCCACACTTTGCGAAACAAACTTCATAGAATAGAATAGAATAGAATAGAATAGAATAGAATAGAATAGAATAGAATAGAATAGAATAGAATAGAATAGAATAGAATTCTTTATTGGCCAAGTTTGATTGGACACAGAAGAAATTTGTCTTAGGTGTATATGCTCTCAGTGTACGTAAGGAAAATAAAATACATTATTCAAGAATAAAAAAGATACAACACTTAGTGATAGTCAAGGTTACTAATAAGCTATCAAATCATACTAGGAAACGAAAACAATATAATTGAAAGATACAAGCAACATGGTTATAGTAATAAGTGGGAAGAGATAGATACTAGTAAGGAAGAGAAGAAGCATAGTAATACAGTCTTAGTAAATTATTTGACAGTGATGTGGGAATTAGCTGTTAAGCAGAGTGATGGTGTTTGGGGAAAAACTGTCCTTGTATCGAGTTGTTTTGGTGTGCAGGGCCCTATAGTATCTTTTTGAGGGTCGGAGTTGAAACAATTTATGTCCAGGATGTGAGGGCTCTGTAGATATTTTCACAGCCCTCTTTTTGACTTGTGCAGTATACAGATCCTCAATGGAAGGCAGGTTGGTAGCAATTGTTTTTTCTGCAGTTCTAATTATCCATTGAAATCTGTGGTTGTCTTGTTTGGTTGCAGAGCTAAACCAGACAGTTATGGAAGTGCAAATGACAGACTCAATAAATCCTATATAGAACTGAATCAGCATTTCTTTGGGCAGATTGAGCTTTCTGAGTTTGCACAGAAAGAGCATTCTTTGTTCAGCATTTTTGATGATGTTTTTGATGTTAGGTGTCCATTTTAAGTCTTGAGATATGATAGAACCTAGAAACTTGAAGGGGTCTACTGTTGACACTGTGTTGTCTAGTATTGTAAGAGGTGGTAGTATAGGAGATCTGCTTGATACATAACATTAAGCCACAATAGATAAAACTGCACATTCTAATAAATGAAAAGTAAAGCATCTACACAGTGTCTTTGCATTGTGTGTGTCCTTCAGTCATATAATATAAGGCATTAAAAATGTTCTTAAGAAAGTCCAACTCAGAGTCTGGCCATTTTTGTTTTTAAAAGTTACATCTTTTTATGTACAGAGAGCAACATAAAATATTTTCAATATTAAAGATGATTTTCTCCAAAATATCTACAAAGCAGTCTAATATTATTTATCCCATTTCCCCCTTCCTGCTTTTATTTCAGAACTTTCCAATATTTTTCAACAAGCAAACTGCATAAATCTGGATGATTCTGCTGATATTAACTCAGGCTTTGTCTTGTAATATTTCAACTAAGCAGAGATGCAAACAAGCCTGTTTTTAGCTCAAAAGTTGGTTTTCAGGGTTGAAGCTCAAGTTATCTCCCTGGTCAAGGATTGTCTGAATCAATAATGCACCAATTTAAATGGTCTCATATAAATGGCGAACCATTCACTTAATCCAACAGGAGATCATCTAGCAAACAAAATAAAAAAGAGTATTATATTAAACACCTTCACCTTGGCTATTTTAACAAATTATTAATAAAATAATAATGGCTTTTATTTGCTTATTATTCCTATACAACAATTTTTAAGGGATTTTTATTTACTGCCAGGTGTCAAGTACTTTTTGATACCTACATGTTTACTTTTAAGAGCTGTTTGGAAAATATTAATGAGCATGGCTTCTTATACAAAATTTACTAAGGTATTCATTCTGCTTCCAATTAAGAAATCATTTCAAAGGTGGAGAACCCTAATTTAAACAACAACAACAACAATCTGCAATCCATCAACTTCATTACACAAAATAACTCACCTCTGAGACAATCCTAATTTTACAAATGACAATGTTTATCATGTAGAGTGTAGAAGATAAAAGGGTTTTTTTCCTTGTGGAGCTTCATGAATGCCAATTTCTAATACAAAATGATCTCATTCATATGGGCCAGACCAATATTCAAATAAGAATTTAGCTAACTCTCCTCAATTCAAAATGACAGCAACATATTTACAGTGTAATTCTGCATAAGTGACCAGTCAGAAATAGTCCTGAATTCAACAGAATTTACGTTGAGTGTTCATATTTATTCATTCATTCATTTGGAGGCTTAAAGTGTACATTTTGAGAAGAAGAATCTGCATATGAAATATATAATTTACATGCAAATTGCATGAAATTTATAATGCAATTAGTATGAAAATGGATGAAGAATACTTAGGTCAGTTACATAGAGGGGTAAACACATCAATGTGGACTATTTTTCAGTGGAAATCTTCATCAGTAAAGAAGATCAATAATTCATAAAATATTGTGCATGTTTCAGATGTGAAAGTTAATTCCTTTGCTGTGGGTCCCATAATAACTGCAATGTCTATAACGTGCTATGTCCAAAGAAGCAGATTATGGCATCATGTGATGGCCTGATCTACTATAGGCTATCTTACTGGTTGGATTTCCACAACATGTTGATCTGTAAATAATTCAAATCTTCCTGGTCTAATGATCTTATGATAGTCTTGTGATCGCCTAGTCTTATGATCTCCTGGTCTTAAGTGTGTGTTGTACAAACTCAACATCTTTTTCTCTGTACATGTAAGCTCAACCCCATGAAGCAGTCCTGGAAAATACTAGAAGGTCATAACCAAAGAACCAATAAGGTTGCAATAAAAGACACTTAAATGTTAGGGCAGTCCTTATATATTCTTTAAGCCTTAAGCCACCTAATGAATATCTGACTCAAGTGGGCTTTGAATTGGGGATTTAAAAAGTTCTGAAATAGAAATATTTTCCCAACAGCAATGACATTCTGTACTATCAGAACAATTATCATTATTCAACTTAGAGAGATCTAATAGACCAAATGGCTCTGGCTGACAATAAGGCAACAGAGAGTCTGCATCTGTTTCCAGAGGATGAGGTGAGGTGAGGGAGAGGGCAGAATTGGGAAATGCAGGCAGATTTTTTGCATTGCTATTATCTAAAAACATATAGACTGATCACGATTTTCTATGCAATGAAGGAAATAAAGTTCCTTAACCATCACTAGTAT
This sequence comes from Masticophis lateralis, assembly GCA_030761175.1. Taxonomy (NCBI): domain Eukaryota; kingdom Metazoa; phylum Chordata; class Lepidosauria; order Squamata; family Colubridae; genus Masticophis; species Masticophis lateralis. The sequence continues at coordinate 131,026,139 of JAUDYJ010000003.1, forward strand.
TTTAATAAATAAGCAATAAGGTGGCAGAGTCATGAAAGTATATGCATATAAGTATCAATAGCAGATGACAGCATTTAAATTCTTATGTCCTAGGCTGCTGCGAAGACAGTATCCTCAATCATTAGGGTGCACTAGAGGAAACCAGGAAGCAAAATTGCCCATCATATGAAAGTCAAACAGTTTTGGCTCCTCCTCTCTTGGTGCTAATTCCTTCCGATTGATCTACAAGACTCTCAAAACAAGCATGCATTGTAGCTACACTATCACCAGCCTTTAGAACAATTGTATAACGTTCTTTTTCTTTTAATGACCCTCTAATTCTTTACATAGGGGTGGAGTCAGGGTGACTGAATGGAGCTAAGCGTTTTCTGACCGGATGCCATTCCTGACACCTATGTGGAGCTCACAGCAGATATTTTCTCTTTGCGCCCAGAGAGAGAAATACCTGCCACTGACTAGGATCAGCCTCCTGATTGTGAGGAGAGAGCTCTACCTCTAGGCCATCATGCCACTCAAAACAATTGTATAACATTATGGGTTTTATTTGCTTGGGGACACCACTGTTACTAAATGTGTGTGTGTGTGTGTGTGTGTGTGTGTGTATGTCTGTGTGTGTGTGTTTGTGGCATATTTACCTATGGTTAATTTAACATTGACTTCTTAATTAACCCAATGATTTGGCTGCCTATGGCACACAAATCAAATTTAACCATAGTAAATGTCTTTGCATGAGTCCTAAGCAGGGGTGGCTTCTACTTACCTTTACTACCGGTTCACAGAGGGACCGCACATATGCGCTTGCTTCGCTTGTGCATGTGTGCGCCCTTCTGCGCAACCGCAAAAGCTTCTGCGCAGAAGCATTTTGATGACATCAGGGTCAATGGGCGGAACCTCCCAATGGTTTTACTACCGGTTCTATAGAATGAGTGTGAACCTGGGGTAACCCATCACTGGTCCTAAGCTAAGGGGTTTGCAGTAGTGTTGGGTGTGCCAGTTGTCAAAGTGGACCACTGTGTGCTCATGGCAATGGGAGTAAAGCTTTGCCTCTTTGTATGTGAATGGGGTAAGCTTTGATTGCAATGTTATAACCATAGTCTTGCTTGTTTTGATCACCCCACCTCTTCCCTGAAGATTTTGCTGGTTCAATCTGCTGGGTGAAAATAGACTTTATTTTCCTTTTCACCCCCAGCCAATATGCTGTGACGGAGGGAGGGAGAGCTCTTGCCTAAATCCTGTATTATTGCAGAGGAGTTTGGAAGTTAGCTTCAGGTTCCTCTACGATCTTAGCTAGAGTCATTCATTTTCCATCTTACTCTAATTGTTACCCTGTTTCCCCCAAAATAAGACATTCCCTGACAATAAGCTTAAACGGGCTTTTGAGCACATGGCAATAAGGCCAAGCGCTTATTTCAGGGCTCAAAAAAATATAAGACAGGAAGGAAAGACAATGATGTAACATTGAATGCTTCCTTCAAAGGAAGGCAGAGAACTGGGAGGACCTTCATTCTTTTAAGATATGCATTACAGCAATACGACATCTTAAGAGAATGAAGGTAGTCCCATACCTCTGTCTTCCTTTGAAGGCAGCATAATGCACCACACCATTATTGCTGTAGCCTGGGTATAATCCATCCTTCTGGCTGCCAGATATCCCCTAACTTACCTGTTAGATACCTGCAGATCAGGACACGTGTATAGTCTATCTTGGTGTGCACTGTTCTTGTGCTGTAGTTTGCTGCTTAGGTGCAAAGCAGGTTTGTTTGTTTGTTTGTTTGTTTGTTTGATTCATTCATTCATTCATTCATTCATTCATTCATTCATTCATTCTGTTGTGGCCTGACAGCGGGCTGAGCAGATCGTGGCTGATCCCGACGACGAGGAGGCTGGTGTGGGATCGCGCCAGCAGCCTGCGCAGCTGGCGCTCACATCGGACAGCAAGGAGGCTGAAGAGGATGTGGTGTCAGAGGCAGAGATTCAGCCTGGGCCTTCAGAACCTTCAGAGGCTCCTTCAAGTGGAGAGAGTGAAGTGGAGGAGGGACTCCTCAATGCTCAAGCATGCAGGGCTGCCAAAAGGCAGGAGTGGCTACTCAGGAGGAGGAGGTCTCCTCGAGAGTAAGGTTTGAGGATAATTGACCACTCCCTTAGCCTATTTAACTTGCACGCAGTTAGTAATTTCTTGCTGGAAACAACGTGTAATTATTACAGAGCATTTTTGAAGAGTGAGTGTCTTATCATATCTTGTTTTCTGGACTGGTTGCCATCTTTGCCGGACTTTATTTATTCTTGGTACGTTATAACTTTGATAAGGACCGTTGCTGTGTGTCACAATCCTTGGGAATCCGGAGCTGGGGCAGAACACATTCATTCATTCATTCATTCATTCATTCATTCATTCATTCATTCATTCATTCATTCATAAAGCTGCCCATCTTTTAAGAGCAGCTCCTAAACAAAAGTAAAAACAATATACAAAATCATATTAAAACTATAACATTTAAACAGATCTATTGTGAAACCAGAGAGGAGCTTCAAGATTTTCTTATCTGTGCTACTTGTAGGTGTTGAAGGTAAAACATTTGTCCATTCCTAAGAGTGGGAATCTAGCTTGACCAAGGATTAATGAAGCAGGTCTCACCGGCAGAAGGAAAACAAGCCTTATTACCATGCTTGGTATTGGTGTAGGCTAAAGATAGGCCTTTAATCAATAATCCAAATTTAGTTTGATCAGCCAGGATTCCAAATTGAGCTTTTATTATCGTGTTGTCAGACCTGTGCAGGCAACTCAGTGGCCCAGAATGAGTCAACTACACTCTCATTTATCAGTGCCTTGTAACATGTGCCATACTCTCCTAGCTTTTCTTTCACAGATGCCAAATCAATCTTCAAAGCATTTGAACCTGCAAGGAAACCCCAATTATTTGTACTAATAAATAATAATTATCTATATGAATATGGAAGAGGTTGTGATAATTGACAATGAATCGCTCCATTTTACAACAGTGTGATTGTATGTTTAACACACTGTGAAATAGTCTCTGTAGGACAATCCATACAGAGAGCAGCATGCCCAAGACATATTTCCCACATGTTCACTCTGTTTTTATTTGAGTGGAAGACCTACCAATGGCATATGGTGACAGCTGCAAGGTAACTTACAATGTGCCAGCTCTACATCAGCCAGCAAATTGATCTAGACAATGGTTCCAAATAATTCTCTGTGTGAGTCAAGGCTATCCCACCATAGGTTTCTTTATCCTTATCATCAAAAGCCATTCGTTTGGATCTGCTATTGCTTGGCCTCAATACACAAGTGAGTGATATCAAAGGTAAGAGAAACATTTCAATGCTTCTAGCTGGTGGAAGGGGTTTGGAGGGGGAGGCATGGTTCTTAAGTTGTACCCCTCATTCTTCTAAGGTCAGTTCTTGGTAGCGAAGGAGAGATATAGCCCTAGTCCTCTGCTTTTGAGTGTCATCAACTCAACTCTCCACTCCTATTTAATATCTAAATGGAATCATGAGATGTCCTCTTAATTCTGTACCTTGTACCTTGTATCTTGACAGGGTCAAGTATCAGCATATCCTGATTATATAGTCAGTCCACTACGGACACCGTGCTGTAAATTTATCAAGTGAACATAGCCATTGTCCTATTTTATTAACCATTGACAAGTGTTGCAACCCACATACACACACCACACACACAACCTGCACATACCAAAGAAAAACAACTAGATGAGTGCTATTGTTACAGTATTTTTCCAATTTGCATCTTTGCAGGAGTGTTAAGATTAGCAGTTCCAGCACATGTGGAAGATGTGCTGGAAACATTTTGCTATGGTTTCATTCCAAGGCACAAAAAGGGAGGGTGAGAGGTGAGAGGTGAGAGGTGAGAGGGAAGGGAAGGGAAGGGAAGGGAAGGGAAGGGAAGGGAAGGGAAGGAAAGGGAAGGAAAGGATGTTTGTAGCTAAGCAGTACAGAGATGCAATCTTCCAACTTACCCCAAAAAACAATAGAGAAACTATATAGATGTGACAGACACATAAATAATACTTATTTTGTTTTTAAAAATTATTATCATTTTATGCTTTAATTGTACGCTGCTTAGAGTTGCACTGTGAGCGAGATGTGTGGTCTCTGAATCTGATATATAACTAAATAAAGTAAATCTGAATATATCACTGGTGATTTCAGAGTCCAATTGATTGTTTTGTTGTATATTTGCCCTTGCTTTGTGTTCACGGATGCGACATTCTGGGCTTCTGTTGTAAGATAAACTTACATTTAAGCAACTTTAAATACTATCTAGCCCAAAATCCAAATGCAGTAAATTATATGCAAGTGTGAAAACCAATCCAGGAATCAATGGACTTTCACAAACGCATTTATTGAATCTGGCCTTCGTTAGACAATATGCTGCATTTTTATGAAAAATGTGACATGGAAAAGAGAGAAAATGCAGTGGAGATGGGGGCGGGTAGAGAGAGAAAGAAACAATGTTTTTACTAGGCTGAGATTTTATCCCCCTCAGGGTGGAAAGCCTAAGAAAAGCCTCACTAATTCCCTTGAAAGGGGATTATAATATTTCTACACTACACTCCTTCCTTCTCTTATTTCCCCCATGACAACAACCTTGTGCACTGAATTGGGCTGAGAGAGAGTGACTGGCCCAAAGATGCCCTTCCAGTTTTCATGCTTAAGGCACAGGACTACAATGCACAGACTCCTGGTTTCTAGCCTAGTATCTTAGCCATTAGACCAAACTGGCTCTCTTTTCTGCTGTGAATCCCTAAGAAAAGCATGGCTAATTCCCTTGAAAGGGGATTAATAATATTTCTTTATTTCTAGAGGGTGATGATTTTTGTAAACTCCCAGAAGACGTGATAGACAAAGAAACCTTTAGAGAAGTAGCTGATTCCTTCTGGTGAGCTCTTTCTTCATTGCGGTATTTCCCACATGACACAAGTCATGAGTTCCCTGAACAGAAGCTCTGTTGGGTCAATAGCAGTGGTGGGTTTCTACTGGTTCGTCCCGGTTTGGGTGAACTGGTAGCGGCGGTGGGAGGCTCCGCCCACCTGCCTGGGTGGTCATCATGGATGCTCTGCGCATGTGCAGAAGCAAGCGCACGCTCACAGTTCCGAACCGGTAGCGAAGGTAAGTGAAACCCACTACTGATCTGTAGGGTTCACATGAAGCACCCTGATCTGGCAGGCTTCGTAAGTTATAAAAACCTGGTTCTTTTCCCAGATTCTGGGATCAGATGAACTGATTTGCCTCTGATGGACATTTCCTGTGGAATTTATTATTATCCTCCCTAATGTGTGCATTTGGAAAGGGGGTTCTGTTTTATCTGCTTTATTTCATTTTATTTTATTTGTACCCATCTTCTTTATAAATAAATCAAAGTGGTAAGCATACATAATATCCTTCTATTTTCCCCAAAATAACAACCTTGTATGATGAGTAACTTGTCCAAAGACATCCTGCTGGCTTAGATGACTAACACAGAACTAGAACTCAGTCTCCTCGTTTCTAGCCATGTACCTTAACCTCTAGACCACAGGTATCAAACTCGTGGTGTCACATTGCTGTCACGTGATGTATTGCGATGTTTTTCCCCTTTGTGGAGCTGGGGTGGGCGTGGCCTGCATGTGACACACCCGGCCCATGGGCCACCAGTTTGATACCCATGCGTCTAGACCAAACAACCTCCCTTTTCTGCTGTGATTTAAACTTAATTCTGTAAGCCACCTTCAATTTTGTGACTTAAAGTGTCATACAAGTAAAAACCAAATAAACAAACAATGGGCATTTTTCTACAGTTAGCCCTGATTTAACAACCACAGCTGGGGCCAGCAATTAGGTCGTTAAGAAAAGCACATGCTAAGAGAAACTATGATTATGCAACCTAGAAGCAATGCAGAACTAAGAAGAAATTTCCTGATAGTTAGAACAATTAATCACTGGAATAATTTGCCACCAGAAGTTGTGAATGCTCCAACACCAGAAGTTTTTCAGAAGAGGTTGGACAACCATTTGCCTGAAATGTTATAAGGTTTCCCGCCTGAGCAGGGAGTTGGACTAAAACACCTCAAAGGCCCCTTCCAACTCTGTTATTCTGTCCTGTTCCGTTCCGTTCTGTTCCGTTCCATTCTGTTCTGTTCTGTTCTATTATTTGCTTACAATCTTAATGCAGCTTTCTTTTGTTTTTCAGGTCTATGAAGGCCATAAATGTGAGGATTAGTCCCAAAGTTACTTTTTCATCAGTGTCCTAACTGCAAATAGTCCCTAAATAAAGACTACCTGTATTGTCTTATAGTCCCAGACAGAATATTCTTCTTGGTATTGTCACAAGTCTGATGTCAGATGTCTAACTAAAAATTATTTTCATCAAGGATAATATAAATGATCAAAGTGCCAATGAGTCATTATGGGTTGAGGCTGGAGGGGGATTTGCCTTTTTAAGTCAAATTATGGATTCCCACTTCCCAGATATATTGTGAAACAGAATCTGTTACTCACATTCAACTGCACTATATCTCTCCAAACAAAAAATGAATATAAAAAGATTAGAGAAAACGGTGTCCCTATTTGCTGGGGAGAAAAGCAAGAGTAAATATATATTGACTGGTAAAAGTGTTAAAAGCACATTATGTGGAGGAAAAATGATGGCAAAATATGCATATCAGGAGAATTTTGCAGAAAAAAATGTGCATTTTAACGCTGAGAAAAACTAGAAACCCAGTAGACTCAAACTTGACAAATTCACCTTCCCTGGAGTAATTAGATCTCTGATATGGTTTCTCTGGATCATTCTGCCAAGTAATACTGCCATATATCAAGTGTAGACACGTATTAAAATCTGCAGAATATTAATCATTCAGTGCACATTATTGTAGGATAGTAACCTTTTGTGAATTAATTTGCAAAGCTGAAATATTAGTGTTATATCAATATCTTTTAGTCAGGAATGGACTTGGTGCATTCTTGGGAAGGGAGGTTGATTTGTGTATCCTTTCTCATGATTCCATCATTCAAAGTGTGTTTTAATAGGGGCCATTATTTTGAAAGGCAGAGTGTTATCTTTTGACACCGTGGGGAAGTGAGAGGAACGTATCTGAACACAGAGTGATTGCTGCTTTGCCTTGTTCATCCCTGGAAGCCAAGTCCTGTGGTTGCCAAAGGATTTCCTGCTAAGGAAGAGATAACTCTAAATAAAACAGGCTGTCAAATGGAAGGAGCAGTGATGTAGAAGGTGCCACATTGGCAGAAAGAACAAACCCTTAGCAGGGAAAGGGGATTGGATTCAGAGATGGATATACAGGTGATCCTCCACTTACAACAATGTATTTAGTGACCGTTCAAAGTTACAATGCTGCTAAAAAAAAAGTGACATGACCATTTTTTGCACTTATGACCATTGCAGCATCTCCATGGTTGTTTTGTGGCAGCCAGCAGAGCCGGCAGTGAAGAGGTGGGGGAGGAACATGGGCCAGTTTTGGGAACCGTGGAAAGCTCAGATGAGGGTTCTGTGTCGGAGGCAGAGAGAGAGCTAGACAGCAGTGAGGCAGAGGAACAACTGGAGACTGTTCCCAGTGTGCGCATGCACAGTGCTGCCAGAAGAGAACAACTAAGAAAGAAGGGTCGACTTGGAAGTAAAGTGTTTTGTTTCCTATGGGAGGAGCCAAAAGGTGATTGGCCCCTCCCATAGGAAACAAAAGAGAAGCGAATGGGGAGTGGGCTTTTGCGGGAAACAATTTGTTCGTTCTGTGACTCTGAGAGACTCTGTGCCAAGTTTTGCCTTGTACTGCATTTGGAAACTAGTTACCTGGCAGCCTTCCAAGCGAGATAAGGTATGTTGATAAATATTCCTTTGAAAAACTGTTTGGACAGGCCTTGCTGACTGTGAATGAAAGGAATTCACAGTCGTGTAAATAAAAGAGGTTTTGCCGGACCAAGACTCTGCTTCCTGCTTTTTAAGAGAGCCTATGTCAGAACACGTCAGTCCCGTGATTTACATTTGGAGGCTTGACAATTGGTTCACCTTTATGACTGTTGCAGTGTGCTGGGGTCATGTGATCCTCTCTTGCGACCTTCTCCCAAGCAGAGTCAACGGGGAAGTCAGATTCACTCAACAACTGGGTTACTAATTTAACAACTGCACTGAAGAACTGTTGCAAGAAAAATAGTAAAATGGGGCAAAACTCACTTAACAAATTTTTCACTTAGCAACATAAATTCTGGGCTCAATGGTGGTCATACGTTGAGGACTACCTGGATGTATTTTCTTATATTTATGGAGGGTGGAAAGAGATCGGCATTTCCTTCTACTACTATCAAGGATGTGAAATAATTTGGCCCCCTTGTTTTTTGGACAGCAAATTGGGACTAGTGCCAATCTATGAATGCTAGCGAAAAATGAAATCCTGTTAGTATTTGTTTTTTTCTTTCAAAAAAAAAGGGGGGGGGAGAAAGAAACTCATTTGAGGGTATATAATGACCCATATATCTCTTCCAATGTAGATCTCATCTAGTCACACTGAAAAATGAAAAAGCCCAGCATTCTTGGATCAAGAAAGATCTTCGCTTTTTAGCAGAAAGCTTCTTCCTTCTTCCAGCTCTCTCTGGACTGACCATATGACTTCAGAGGATGATGTGGTAATCTGATCATTCTAGGAAATTCTAGAAAAGGAAAGATGTCTTGAGGCAAAGGGCTCAGAGTTGCCACTGTAAGTGTATATACTTGTTAAAAGTTAACCAAAGCTGAAGTGATACAGTACCTTGGTCCCTTCGTTTATTTTAGAAATGCTCAGTGCAATCCAGATTCTTTTAAAAAAGAAGGATAATCATAATGGTGGTGGTAGTGATGATGATGATATTTTAACTTGCCTAACTCATTGAAAATGGTTAGAAAAAATAATAATATAACGCTGTTATTGTGGGTGTAAAGCGGGGTGAAATCTACTTACTTTCCTTACCGGTTTGGAAGCACATGCATGTGTCACAGGCGTACGCAGACCTTCTGCATATGCACAGAAGGTAATCTGGCCAGTGGGCGGAGCTATGCTCTGCTGTCACTACCGGATCGCCGAACCACCAGCCAAGATCGCTACCGGATCGGGCGATCCGGTCTGATCCAGGAGCATTTCACCCCTGGTGTGAAGCAGACATTGGAGGCTCAGCTCATCTTTGATAATAGTCCCTAAAAACTCCTAGAAAATTATTTAAAAACTGCCAAAATATTTGGCCGGTATTATAAGGAATACTAAGGAGAGCTGCCTTGGGGGTGGGTGGGAAGCATTGTAAAGACTTTGTACATATCTGGAAACTTACTTTTCCAACTTTAAATTTATCTCACAAGAATCTGAAGCACAACATCATGCTATGCAATTGTTTAAAAGTTGAATATTTCTCTCAAAGTGTTTATTCTATGTGAACATACCAGTTGCACGAGGTGGGGAACTATCGTAGCATGCCCAGTTTCCCTGGTGAGATTCCCTGGCAGAGAACTAGGAACATCTGGGACCAAACAGATGCTTATCCAGTATGACTTCAAAAATGTCCAGGTTCAGACTTGACTAACACTGTGGGAAACCTGGAAAAGAGATCAAAATTAGAGGCATATTCTTTGATCATCAGAAGATGGCTGAGATCTACCTACCGTGTGGGTTTTCTTTTTTTAGGCAGAGAAAAAATAGACTCCTCTGCCACAGTTCTGAAGATCTGCCAGAACCAATGCACCTGTTCTTGGATTCCTATTATTTGCACTCTTTTAAGGCTCATCCTGGGAGTTCCACAGGTGGGCAGGTAGTTGGGCAAGGGGAAAAAGTTCCCCCACTAGCTTCAGGTCTTTCTTTCCTCAGCGGACAACGCACAGCATTTTACCCCATTGGGGAACATGGGCAGGCAAAAGCAGAAAGGTTACCCAAGACCAGAAATTTGATTTAGAGCATAAGAGAGAATTTTTAAAAAATCAACACTTAATCAATATGTATAGGAGCTTTAGAGGGAGAGTTTGATGTTCCTGCAGTCAGGCTAGTTAAAGACCAGACAAGACAGGGAAACAATCTCCCCAATTGCTAGTATTCAAACCTCTTCTTGCGTCCACTGCTCTTATGAATGCCAACAATGACCTTTTAGGACAAGGGCTATGCTCAGTGAAGTGTCAGGGTTCCAAGTAACACCCTCAACGAAAGAAAACTCTGAGGCTTGAGTTTCCTCATACAGTAGTTCCATTGTATTAGAGATGTCATTTTGGCACATCTGGGAAAACCCAAATCTGAAAGCCCCTGGGTTTTCCCCATCCAAAGGAAAGTTCAAATCCCTGCCACATGTCCATCACATGGTCCAATCCAAGCACTATCCCAACTGGAGATGCCTCCCAGCTCTAGTTGTTCAGGTGCAGGGCAAAATGCCCTTGACTTTCTGAGAAATGAATGTTATTATGACTTTATATCACTCTGGCTCCATACCCTCCCAGTTTCCCACAGTAGTAAATGTGGCAGGCCTGAAGATCCAACGAAAAAGATGGCTTCCAGGCCTGACATGAAGTTTCTTGAAATAGCAGATGAAAGGTGGACAGTGTGGAAGTGTCACACTTTTCTGGGGATGGGAGGGCTGGTCCAATAACCTCCTAGTGTGCTAGGGAGCTTGAAGCCAGAGGCAGCAAGAGCTGGAAAACATGGCTTCAAAACACCAGTTGTGTTTGCCAACCAGAGTTTCAAACAAGGGCAGGTGTTGTTGTGACACCTAGGTTGGAGGAGACAACTTCAATTGGAAACAACAGGAATTATATTAATTTAACATAATTAATATATTAATTCAGGGAAGGCTTTAACTTTTTTTTCAAAAACCCTTTGAACATGGGCTCAAGGCTGAGTGGTAGATAGTGTTAGATCAACTCCAACTCCTTCTGCTTTTGATTCTGATTCTGCCTCTGCCTCTGCCTCTGCCTCTGCCTCTGCTTCTTCTTCTTCTGCTTCTTCTTCTGCTTCTCCTTTTCCTTTTCCTTCTCCTTCTCCTTCTCTTTCTCCTCTTTCTCTTTTGACAACTATCTGCCTTCCTCTGCCAGATCCAAAACATTCTCCTGCATTTTCTCTGTAGACACTCAACTTTCAGCCTTTCAGCTGGCACCACTATAAAGCCAGCCCACCTTTTTCTATGTGCCAGTCATGCAATAATGAGCCAAATGGGCAGTTGAATACATAAATCCAATAAATAGGTGGGTGTTTTATATTGTGTATGAAGAAAAAAGAGAGAGAGAGAAATGCCATGTTGTCTGTCTCTCTTGGAGAAAATCCAAGGCATGAGGGGCTGTAGAGTTCTGAAGACCAAACAGTGCAGGCTATAGTCTTTATACAACTATACTCTAGAGTTATTATACACACATTCTTCAAGTGGTAGCAAGTCTTGTCAATTTGGAGCATCCCATGATGTACCTGCATAATATCACTTAGGTCTCCTACATGTTTCTGGATGCAATTCAAAATGCTGGTTATTGCTTTTAAAATCCTACATGACATATGACCTGGACACTTAGAAACCCACCTATCTCCAGTGGTATCCACCCATCAGCCTAGATATGGGAGGGTGGAAATAGCAATAGCACTTAGACCTATGTACCGCTTTACAGTGCTTCACAGCCCTCTCTAAGCGGTTTAAAGAGTCAGCATATTGCCCCAAACAATTTGGGCCCTGATTTTACCCACCTTGGAAGGATGGAAAACTGAGTCAACCTTGAGCCTGGTGGGATTTGAACTGCCAAATTGCAGACAGCCGGCAATCAGCAGAAGTAGCCTGCAGTACTGTAGAGTGTAGTACTGCACTCTAACCACTGCGCCACCAATGCTCCCTTTCTGTGAAATAAAATCATTTTATGAAACCTAGGAAATGTACCTTGTCTATTATTGTGCCCACCCTATGATACAGTCTTGTCCCTGAAGTTTGGATGGTCCAAATCCTGTTGGTTTTTCAGAAGCCTGCTTAAAAATTCACTGTTCCTTTAGGCTTTAGGGCCAGGATTTACTGGACCCCATTCTGTGTGTTTTGCTCCTTATTTTTTAAAACTCAGTGTGTTTTATTATTCTTTTAAATTTTTTATATGTATTTTTTATTTTATTTTTAGGTCTTGTTACCTACCCAGAGTTACTAGATCAGGATGGGCCATAAAAATGGCAGAATAAACAAATAACTATCTTGCATTACTTTTTTTCCGACTGCACTTCTGATTCTGCGTAAAATCTAGAACAAAACATGCCAGGTAAGAATCCTTCCCCTTCTCTGCTGAAGTACGAAGAGAGACCACTAGAAGCAGAATCTTCAGCCTGTATAACCATTAGGATCAGAACAGTTTTTGTAGAAGCTGGAAGGAGAAAGTAAATTTTGAGTCCTGTAAGATTTTTTTGTTCTTGAAGAGACCACTCCCACTGACCACCACTTTGAATGAACGATCTCTTGTGCCTGTCTAGTATGGTGTTGTTTTCAATGACTGAAAATGTCCATCTGGCTGCTGTAATGATATGTAATGTAATGGAGAGCCAGTTTGGTCCAATGGTAGGTTAGAAAGCAGGAAACTGTGAGTTCTAGTCTCACTTTAGCCATGGAAGCCAGTTGGGTAACTTTGGACCAGTTCCTCTCTCTCAGCTCTCTTACCTCACAGGATTGTTGTAGATGAAAATAGGAGAAGGAAGGTATGTTGGATATGTTCACCACATTGAGTTATATGTAAAAACAATAAAGGCAGGATACAAATAAATAAAATAATAATTTATTAAAAATAATATTGTAAGAAAGACCTTGGGGGACAGGCCAAACCCCAAGGGGACAGACCTTGGGGAACAGTCAGATAAGAGGCAGCATAGCCCACAACTTGATAATAGGTAGGGCAAGAGGCTTAAAAGGGACACTTCTTAATTTCTCAGGCTGCAAAGAAGGAGAGGGGATTGTGCTTTCAAACTTGCAAGATTCTGTAGATGTAAACTTTACAGTAAAGTAGAATTAGCTCATCTGGTTGTAATTCCTATAGAATAGAATAGAATAGAATAGAATAGAATAGAATAGAATAGAATAGAATAGAATAGAATAGAATAGAACAGAACAGAACAGAACAGAACAGAACAGAATAGAATAGAATAGAATAGAATAGAATTCTTTATTGGCCAAATGTGATTGGACACACAAGGAATTTGTCTTGGTGCATACGCTCTCGGAATACATAAAAGCAAAGATACATTCGTCAAGAATTATAAGGTACAATCCTTAATGATAGTCATAGGGAAACAGTCAATAGAAATAGTAAGGATACCAGCAACAAGGTTACAGTCATACAGTCATAAGTGGGAGGAGATGGGTGGTGGAACGATGAGAAGATTAATAGTAGTACAAACTTAATAAATAGTTTGACAATGTTGAGGGAATTATTTGTTTAGCAGAATGAGGGCGTTTGGGAAAAAATGTTCTTGTGTACAGTTATTCTGGTATGCAGTGCTCTATAGCGTCATTTTGAGGGTAGGTGTTGAAACAGTTTATGTCCAGGATGCGAGGGGGTCTGTAAATATTTTCACAGCCCTCTTTTTGACTCTTGCAGAATACAGGTCCTTAATGGGAGGCAGGTTGGTAGCAATGGTTTTTTCTGTAATTCTATTTGGATTATTCTGCCAGGTTGACAGCTGCTTCTTTGAAAGTGCTGGGAATCCATGCCTCTTTGGTTCAATCTGTAGAGAACTGTGCTGGCCTACCCACTATGAAGAATTTACACTGAGTAGTAAAAAGTAAGATTTAGTGCTAAGCTCTCCCTCTCCCACCCCCTCCCCCCCATAAGTTCTTCAGAAGTTTTCCAGAAGAACAGTGCCTATCTGGTAGCTCAGCAGGCTGCAGGACTGCTTCTAGTTGAGAAAAACCCTGGCCTAAAGGCTGAGTTAACTGCACTCATGATTTGAGTACAGGTAGTCCTCGACTTACAACAGTTCATTTAGTGACTGTCCAAAGTTATAACGGCACTGAAAAAAAGTGACTTATAGCCATTTTTTTATGACCCAATGGTCATAAGCATCCCCACGCTCATGTGATGTACATTTGGATGCTTGACAACTGATTCACATTTATGATGGTTGTAGTGTCCTGGGGTCATGTGATCGTTCTGTGACTTTTGTGACTTTATGACAAAGTCAATGGGAAAGCCAGGTTCACTTAAACAACTGTTACTAACTTATCAACTGCAGTAATTTGCTTAACAAATGTGGCAAGAAAAGTGGTAAAATGTGGCAAAACTCACTTAGCAACATAACTTCTAGGCTCAATTGTGGTTGTAAGTCAAGGACTATCTGTATTGTCCTTGTTGTGACCCCAACTTCCGAGCCTGTCCTAACAGAGGAAGAGGACTCAGAAGGTGATGGGGAGGAACTGACAAGGCCTCCCTCTCCAGGACCCTCCTTTCTGGCAATGCCTCAGGTTCCATCCGAAGGCCAGGAGGAACAGCCTGGGATATGCCAGGAGGAAGGCATATCAGAGCACCAATTGATAGGGAGTGAGGAGGATGAATCCTGGCTTGATCCCAGGCAGCGTCAGAGGGAGAAGCGTGCACAGCAACGGAAGAAGCATGGGAGGGCCAGAGATTGAGCTGTGTCACAGAGCCACGCCCCACCAGGAATAAAAGTGGGTGGGATTGCTCTTCAGGCCTTGTGACGGACAAAGTTAAACCCTGCAAGTCACATCGTGATCTCTGAAATTCGGCTTGGTTATATTTTGGACTGAACATTGATTAAACTCTTGTCTCGTGGATAATTTGTTGCTCCTGGAACAGACTGAAGATAAGTCCTCTTCTACTTTATGGGAGTGAACTCTGTCTTGGCAGGCATTTGGCAGTTTGCTGCCAAAACCTTGGTCTGCCAAGAATTCTAATCTGTTTACCTAATAAAATATTGGCAGGCCTGCTTGGTATTACATTTGCCTGTGTGAGGAGGGAGGACAGAACAGTCCTGTTGGCTCTGTTGCAATAATACCTCTGCTGTTTGTTCTAACAGGGGGCCTTGGGATCTGTAGCCATGGTCTATGAACAGAATGCAGGATTCAGTGTTGCTGATGAGACAATAAGGAAACTTTTTTAAAGATTAATCTCAATTCCTGTGAGGCAGGCAAACTGGAAATAAAAACTCGTATTTCTGGAAACAATGTTGTTGTTATTATTATTATCTTTATTCATTAAATATGAAACTCAGTCAATTGAAAATTCAAAAATGCATCACAAATACCATTCACTGGTGCTAATGGTTGATACGGATTGCTGCCAGCATCCTAGGTATCAACCAAGTACCTTCTTAAGATGTACAATGTCCCAAGTAGTGCAATTTTTTGCAGTTCCGCTGGTGTTATTGCAGGAAGCTGCAACTTGCTGATGTATCTTATAAAATTCTTGGACATGGTACCAAGTGCCCCAATGACAATGGGTATCACTATTACAATTGTTGTTGTTGTTGTTGTTGTTGTTATTGGTTAATCTGTAATGAGATTCACAGCCTTTGAGGCTGGTTAATAGCTCAGCAGCTCGAGTCCTAACCAAGGACCTAGGAACTGTTAAGGTATCGTTGGAGGATGTAAACTGTTCCGAGTAAGGTGGTTTTTTGTAGAGTCAAAATATTCAAGTCCGGTTAATTTAGAATTTCTAAATAATGGGGTAGCCTTTGGGTATTGCTCCAAGGGCTCCAATTACAATCGGAACAACACACAATTTCTTTTTCCACAGTCGTTCAACTTCAGTTTGCAAGTCCCGGTACTTTGTGATTTTTTTTTTTTTTTTTTTTTTTGCTGCTTATCTTCAATCCATGCGTCACCAGGTATTGCAATGTCAATGAACCTTATTGTTGTTGTTGTTGTTGTTGTTATTGTTGTTGTTGTTATAATTGGCATTTGGAGTTCTGGCCATCACAACATCCCTGCAATCACATGATTACAATCTTGGTGCTTATTTTCATATCGTAGTGGGACACGGTCATATGATCGTGAGGTCTAACATTCTAGGTTATTTTGAAAAACTGTATATTCCAGTCATATCTACTAATCCACTAGAGCACAGAGGCAGGGAATGTTACAGGTCCTCTCTCCTAGTGGGACCAAGAAAGGCCTTCTCCTTAGAAACTCTCTCTCTGTGGAATATCATCCCTGCAGAGATAAGATTGGTTCCCCACTTTGACACTCTTTAGCAAGGCCCTGGAGACAAGGTTCTATCAGCAGGCCTGGGGATTCCAGAATGGTATGGCTCCCCTTAACTAACTGGTCTGATTGTTGTCACCAAGGGTTTTTGTAGTGGGTTTTATCTTTGTAAGCTGCCAGGAGTCATATACATTTTCTTAATAAATAAATACTTTTCCTGCCAGCTTCCCACAAACTAAGTCATTGGGAAAGATATGAAGTAATCATTAAACAATGACCATCATCCATCATTAACCAAGGACTACCTGTATATTTAAGATGATTAAGGTGGAATTACTCTGAGTCTGTTTCTCATACTCCCTCACTCCCTTGGCTAAAATCCCTTTTTGCAATGGTTCTGCTTCCTTCTTCACTTTTCCAGGGGCTGTTAGGTACTCCATCATTCCGTGTACGTGTGTATGTGCATGTTGTGCATGCATATGCACTACACATATTTGTATTATTTATTAATATATAGTGCAAGGCCAAAACTAATTTTAGAAAATATACAACAATTAAAATGCATACATTAAAATTACAGGGAAGTTCAAAACAATCAAAATTGTGAGAAAGCCACCAGGACATTGCTTGTGTGTCTGGATGAGATAATCACACACAAGCACACACGTACAAATGAACAAACACCATTTTCCCCGCATCCTGCTTTCTAATATTTTCAGGAACGATCATTAGTTTATACATGATTACAAGAATTAGAAGATAAAGACAGCTAGGATAGGAGTAAAATATTACTTGAGGCCAGCCAAAAAAAAAGAGAGAGAGAGAGAGATAATTTCCTAGCAACACAAATGTATCATAGAATAGGTATTTTAAAACTTATTGTCAAAGAATGCATGAGACATCATATATTAATTCAGAAATGCAAGGTTGTTTCCTAAGGAACACAGAACTGTTTATTATGAATGAAGTCATTAATATTTTAAAATGGTTTTGTTTAACAAGGTTAATGTTTAAATATGGGGTCATAACTCTGGATTTGCACCCGTGCCTTGTGAGAATGTCCTGGACCTGCCACATATTGTGAAATTCCTTTTTTTTTTCCTTAGAGAGAACCAAGCAGCTTCAGTAGTAATGAGCTAAAAATCAGATATGCAGGAAAAAATATTATAAAAGATTAAAAAATGATTGAATAAAATAAAGTCGAATTGGGTACATTGCATAGCCTGCCAAAATTTAAAAATGAGTGACACTAAAACTCTGATGATATCTTCAATGTTGTAACTCATGTTGATTTAAGCAAATGTGTCCTAGGATGATAGAAAAATTTTAAATATAAAGATTAATAAAAATCCAGCCATCCCCACCCAACTTTACTCTTGCCCTAGTTTGATTCTGCTAAAAGAATGGTGACATAAATAAATAAAAGTGAATTATGAATAAGAGTCATGAGGTAATTGATAAGAAAACTGATTTGAAAATGTAATTGACAGTTTTGCCAGAAAATATTTATGCTGACTACCTGTCATTGAACAAATGGTGAAATATTAACATCTCAGCATTTGATATACTGATATAATTATCCACCATACTGCATTTCTGCAGGACAAAGGAGCCCATAACAAATAATGTCTTAGGGCAAGGGGTCCTACACTTTTGTCCATCCATGTAATTGTAATGTACATAGGAAAAGGTAAAGGTTCCCCTCGCACATATGTGCTAGTCGTTCCTGGCTCTAGGGGGCGGTGCTCATCTTCGTTTCAAAGCTGAAGAGCCAGCACTGACCAAAGATGTCTCCATGGTCATGTGGTCAGCATGACTAAACACCAAAGATGCATGGAATGTTGTTATCTTCCCACCAAAGGTGGTCCCTATTTTTATACTTGCATTTTGTACATGCTTTTGAACTGCTAGGTTGGCAGAAGTAATGTACGTATCTGCCCTAAAAACACCAAAGTGAATATAAATGAACAGTGAAAACAGTGAAAACATTCCAATGAAACTTCAGGAAAGATGAAATTATTGTAACAAGGCAACTAAAAGATTCTTCACACCTTTCCTGGACTTTATCTATATCTCCCCAAGCAAAATACACCTCACAATTTGAGAAATCTTGGTTTAGGAGATGAGAGTTTGTACACTTTTTGTCTTCATATCTTTGGTCCCAAAATTGTTTCTTTCCAGCAGATATGGGGGTGAAATCCAACTATGGTAGCAATGGGAAACTCAACTTATAATGGTTTATAAATGTTTGGAACCCTGATACTTTATTTTACCTCTCTTCCTTTTCTAAGAGCTAGAAGCAATGACATCCAATCCCAATCACCTTCTTTTCATGGCTTTATCCACTACTCAGTTTTCTGTTATATGATTTGGAATGTCATTTTGAAAATCAGTGTTAACAAACCCTGGAATAATGGATCTTGGGAGAACAGATAAGGGAGGATACAAGTTTTGGATCTGCCTCACCATGTAAGTTCCTCCTCTTATGCTGTTTAGATAGCCACCATCTAAGGCAGGGGTGTCAAACGTGCGTCATCACGGAGTCGTCATGTGATGTATCATGACTTCCCCCCCCCTTTGCTAAACCAGGTGTGGGCATGGTCAGTGCATGATGCATCTGGTCCATGGGCTGCGAGTTGGACACCCCAATGGATATTTGGGCCAGAACTGAGGTTAGGGCATTATCAGTAGGTCAGGAAATCGGAAGGATCATCTCCCCCATTATTCACCTGATGAGTTCTTCCAAAGACTGGAGTAGTGGTTGTGTGGTTAATTTCACTTGTGTTGGTGCCTGTGAGAAAGAGAGAAGAAAATTATCCCATTTCCCTCCTGGTTGCATGAGAATGGCTTAGAAAGGGGCAGTTTCTTCCCTGCAGATTTTACTCGCCATCACCATTCAGGTTGCCTTCTTAAACAGTCCTATTTATTCACATCTATATGACTACATGATCTAGTGTACAAGCCCCCAACCTTTTGGGCACAAGGGACCTGGTTCATGGAGAGAGGTTTTTCTGTGGACCAGAGAGGACGTGGTTTCACGTGCTGCCTGCATCCTGCGAATGGGGCAGCCGGGTTTCTGACATGCCGTGGCCCAGTGCCTGTACATGGACCATGGGCTGGGGACCACTGATCTAGTGGGTTCTAATAAGTGGGATTTGTTTGATTTGGAAATTTATTTATTTATTTATTTATTTTATTAAATTTATATATCGCCCTACTCCCAAAGAACTCTGGGCTGTGAACAGCCTCAAGGTAAAATACATCATACAAAAGTTTTAAAACCATTTAAAATACATTAAATAATTTAGGCCCAAGATGAATTTAAAACACCCAATTTGTATAAAACTTAAAAACCAATTAAAAGGGAGAGTCAAGCCAGACCAGCCTGTTGGAATAAAAATGTTTTGAGGGTACGGCGGAAACTGCGTAAATCCGGGATCCTCTATATCTCTGAGGGGAGCTCATTCCAGATGGCAGGTGCCCCCACAGAGAAGGCTCTCCTCCTGGGGCCATCAGTCGACACTGTTTGGCCGATGGCACCCTGAGGAGCCCCTCTCTATGGGAGCATACTGGTCGGTGAGAGGCTACTGGTGGCAGAAGGCAGTTTCGTAAGTAACCTGGTCCAATGCCATGGAGTGCTCTAAAGGTGGTAACCAAGATCTTGAAGCGCACCCGGAAGACCACCGGGAGCCAGTGCAGCTCGCGCAGGAGGGGAAATAGCAGACTCAATTAATTTAAAATTGTTGTAAAACTGATTTTGGGATGGTATTATAGAAAACCAGGTCACCATGGCTCATTTAAAAAACACACCTATATTTAAAACAGACCATGGTTTAATACAAAATATTAAATCAACTAATGAGACTCACTTTCAAGAGAGCACGTATAGGAGCATGTGCAATCTTAAGCACATGCACAGGGGAGTAAATTCTATTTAATTCAACCTGGTTGCTTTAGAATAGATTTATACAGGTTTGTCCTTTAATTTCCCTAAATAAGTTTTCTTAGCTAAACAGCCACCTAATGCTGGAAAATCTAAATTTTCTAACAATTCTACCTCTTTTCACCAAATGCTATGAATTTTTCATATTCTATTTTTGGAACAATTTCAGCATATCGTATTTTATCATTTGAATTGTAAAGATGTAGAAGTCTTCACCTTTTTTGCAAAGTAAAATATTTGAGAAGCAGCAGCTGACACAATTTGGTATAGTTAAAGAACAGATGAAGAACTGTTCAGGAAGTAGATAAGCTTCTTTCTCGCTCCCTATATTCATTTAATCGTAAAAGTAAGAATTTGCTTCTAGGAGCAAGGAGCACTCTAGAATAAAATGTTTCTCCCACAATTACCCAGTCTAAAATGTATATATCTTCATCAAGGGCACACCTGTTTATATGTGGAATGAAAGGCGAGATGGATTGAGTGGATAAACACTTGGCTCTCTGAAGATAGACTGAAAGCTTTTAGAGGAGAATTGTGCTTTACTTTTTCAATTCTGCCGGGTATCATTAAGAGAAGCTGTTAGTTATGGAGACACTTAGAGTTTAGCACTGTGTTGCATCCTGGTAGCTGTTATTTCAACAGGGAACATCAAAAAGACATAAAAACTGAATGCTCCTTCAGGGTGTGAAAAATGTTCCAAGGTTTGTCCCATTCACAAGGTTTCATTTTCCTGCACAGCCTGATCCACACGAATACGTTAGCAAACTGAAAATGTGGATTGATGAGATTTGCGCTGACGTTGGCACAGGATTAGGGCTTGTGATATTTTTGAGCCTATACCAGGTTTATAAATCAAGTCCTCCCATGTTTCAGTTTTGAAAGAAAAAAAAAAAGCTAGGAAATGACACGAGTGTTGCATTGATCCACTTAAACCAGATGCTTCTGTGCCATATGTCTGGTACAGTGGGAGAGTGGATGTTGTTTTAGCATCTGGAGCTTTGGCAGACACAGCCAAGTTAATTTGGCTCCTGAGGCCCCAAATCCATAAGCAATCGTCCTACTGCCTGACAGTAGAAATATGACATTAATAAATGTAATAAGAACCATTTGCTTTCTTTGACACTCTTAAGCAGTTGCCCAGGGTGGTTGACTTCCCTTATCTAATGAAGGAATTGGCCTTGCTCATCATTAGAGAAGTTTCTTCCACATGTAGCCTGAGGTGCAAATGGCCCATTGCTGTGTATGAGCTTCCGACCATATAAAGAAGTGGGCAATGGCTGAAGGGTGGCAAACAGATGTTATTTGCCATTCAGCTCTAATTTACTGTATCAATTATTAAAGAATCCCCTTGCGCCTTTCCATCTTTGATAGCCTTGTGGTGTGAGGAGCAAGTCAATGGCTAAGCTAATTGCAATAAGCAGAAGTGGTATTTAATGCACTGGACACTTTCAACTGCAAAGTAGTTCCAATTAGAGTTTGTAAGTGATGTGACAGCAGTTTGTCGAGCCCCAAAATAGCCCCTCATTTGTCAAAGCTTATGGCAGCTTTCTGATCATCTCCCCAGCCACAGGACCTGAAAGTACCTTCAAAAAGCTTCCTTTCATTGATCTTTAGTCAGATGCCGACTGAAAGGCAGACGACTCTGCCAGAAAGAAGACAGATAGGTGCTGCACCATCATGAGAAATGTCATTCGCTTAATGAAAGAGGGGGACCTGTTTGTGATTTAGGTGGACGTTTATGTCTATGGATGCCCACCCACACAACACAGGTACAGAAGCCAGACACGTTCAATGAAATGAAAGTTCAACTTTCATGCTGGTGTTTTAAGATGAAAACCAAGGATCTTTTATGCTCATTACATTAGGCCCATTGAATCAAGGGGATTTACTCTAAGTAGGCATATTTGCAAAATTGCAGCACTAGGGCTGCCGTTAAAGACAAGAGCACTTCTCAGTAGATTTGCATAATCTTACATGCATAATAATCTGATACCAAGGTCTTCGTGGAGTCATAATCATAACTACATTCACATGGAAATATATTTTACTGAGAGGTCACTTCAGGGTTTAAAATATGAAATTATTTTAAGGATTATTGTTTACAGCATTCTACCTTAACATGGTACTTTGAGCTGCATTTGGCTTCAAGTCACATAATCCCATAATGGGAGAAGAGTCCATGTTGAATGTTGAAATCTAAGACATCTGAACCCAACAGTTGAAAAGATTTAGAGTTTAAAACGATACATTGCTCCAGGATAATATATGAAACTTGCAATGGATTCTAGCATCTATAGAACCTCGCAGACACATTATCTTTTTCACAAAACCACAGATAATGAGGAGGAAGACGAGGAAGACGAGGAAGAGGAGGGGAAAGAGGAGGCCTAAGAGTGAAAACGTACTTGTACTTGGGAGATTTTCATTCTCAAATACAAATGTAGCCTGATTAGACTCTGACACTATGTACCATACTTTATGACATGGACATTCCTTTTCTTTCAATATACCACCCTGTGTAGTTATTGTATTAATCTACAAGTAGGCAACATCACACTCTCCAATATGACCAATAGTGAAGGGTATAGGTAGTTCTCAACTTACAATGGCAATTGCAACCAGAATTTCCATCATTAACCGATGTGATCATAAAACAAGGATGTGTGAGAAGCCAAAGACTGGCAATAACCATCATTCAATGCCATTGTAACTTCAAACAGTTGCTGAACAGTTGCAAGTCAAGAACTGCCTATATGTATTCTCAAATATTTGGTAGGCACCAAGGCAGCCCATTTTATACTTGTTATTATGGAATGAGCAGCTGTGAGACTAGGCTGAAGCCGCCATAGCTAAAGACAAAGCAGGTGTGTAAGCAGATAAGCCAGATAAGAAGGAACTAAGTCATTAAGGAAACGAAGGAAAAATGTCATCTGAAACAGACACCTGAGCAACTCCTCCCCAAATGCAATCAACAGCGACCAGACTTGAAAATCAATGAAGCAAGAGTAGCTGCTAGTCTTGCAAATTAACAATGCAAGGACTCTGGGAAATAAACGAGGTCCCGAAGCCGCCCATAGTTTCAGAATCATCTTTGGATCTAGACGTGCTGGCTTCCATCCCTCTCTTGAGTACTTGGCAGCCTAGTTGAGAAGGATGTGGATAAGCGTGGATCACTCTGTGTGTGTGTGTGTGTGTGTGTGTGTGTATGTACGGGCATGTGCACAAGGGGTGAAATCTACTTACCCTCGCTACCGGTTCGGAAGTGCATGCACATGTCATGTGCAATTTTGGACCCTCTGCACATGTGCAAAACTTTCTGTGCATGCACAGAGGGTAAACAAACAGGTTACTTCCTGGTTAAAACCATGAAGTAATGACGTCTGGGCGGGTGGAGGAGCCTTACACTGCTGCCGCTTCCAGTTCTCCGAACCACCACCCGTCGCCATCGCTCCCAGTTCGCCCGAACCGGTATGAACCGGTAGCATTTCACCCCTGATGCGCACGTATACATGCACTTCCTTAGAAAGAGCAAATATATATATCGTAACCAGTAACGTTTTGCTGTTATTTTAAATTCAGTGGGTCTCCATGTATTCTAAAGAACCGGTTATGCCTCAGTACAGTCAGTGTTCAACTTACAACCACAACTGAAACCACAATTTCTGTTGTTAGGTGAGATCTTTGTTAATTGAGTTGTGCCTCATTTTACGACCTTTCTTGCCAGAGTTGTTAAGTGAATCATTGCGGTTGATAAGTTAGTAACCCAGTTGTTAAGCGAATCTGGCTTCCCCATTGATTTTGCTTGTCGAAAGATGGCAAAAGGGGATCCTGCGACCCTGAGACACAGCAACGACGGTCCTAAGTGTGAACCAGTTATCAAGCACCTGAATTTTGATCGCATGATGATCATGAGGATGCTACAAAGGTCAAAATGCCAAAATGGTTAAAATGGTCAAAACTCAAAAGTCACTTTTTTCAGTGTTGGTGTAACTATGAACGGTCACTGAATGAATTGTTGTAAGGCGAGGACTACATATATTCTGCTGAAGTATATTCTGAGTGTGAATGAGTGACTGTAAACCAAATGTGAGAGCAAGAAAAGTAGAAGGTATGATTGCATTTCAAAACAGCTGTCTTTTCTGACAGGTTGCGTTTGACCCTAACAGTAATTTCAAGTAA
This sequence comes from Masticophis lateralis, assembly GCA_030761175.1. Lineage (NCBI taxonomy): Eukaryota > Metazoa > Chordata > Lepidosauria > Squamata > Colubridae > Masticophis > Masticophis lateralis. The sequence goes on from JAUDYJ010000003.1 coordinate 131,050,404, forward strand.
AAGAATCTAGAATCTCCTGCTTATCCAAGTCACAGATAGCTTTGAACGATACCTCTCTACTCATAAACTAAGCTTGCAAGAACAAATGCAAAGAGACATTACAGTATGTCCTGTAATACCGTGTGGGAGGTTATTGTCTTGTCTGTATTTTGGGGGGGTTAGGAATCTAAGACCTTGGTCCTTCTCATTATTCTAGCTGTGCAAAGAGACCTAGAACAGGATGTTGTTAACTTACATTCCTGGCAAATCTTCTCCAGACTGTCAGAATGGTGTAAACGAGGCTAGAATATAAATGGGAACCAAATCCTCAGTGTTACTGAGTTGACAGTTTTCTCTGCAGAATGTGGGTTTTTCTTTTTCTGTAAATAATTTACTTGGATTTTTGACCTGCTAACATTCGTGCTGTAATATAATGTAAATAGCATAGGCAGGCACTGAATATTCTCGCTATCTTTTCAAAAGAACTGAGATCTTAAGAACATGCCGCAGAGTTCTGAAGCTCAGGGTTTGATGCCACAGGGAATTGGCAAGAAATCAGGTCAGAATGTGAGTCAGATGTAATACTGAGTGAGTACTAATAGGCTGAAACAGGAATGAGCCTCATCTTATCACTTCTTACACGTCAAATTAGTCTGCTGGCAAATGGGGTTATGTTCTAGGAATCTTATCCCCATTGAAATTATTTTGGTTCCTTTCTTTGAGGGTCACTTTGTATTTTTTCTCTCTTGCAAAGAGGTAAGCCAGGAAAAATATTTTTATCTGTTTATTTATTTGTGTCGTGCCTCATTATTTTTTTTACAAATAACTCAAGTCGGCAAACATATCCAACAACTTTCCACTTCTTATTTTCTCCACAACAACAAACCTGTGAGGTGGGTTGGACTGAGAGAGAGTGCCGGGCTCAAAGTTACCCAGATGGCTTTCATGTCTGAGGTGTGACTTGAACTCATAGCATTCCCCATTTGTACCTACTGCTAAACCATAGATACCACTAGACCATAGATAGGGGCTGCCACAGAGAGGAGGGGGGCAAGCTATTTTCCAAAGCACCTGAAAGCCAGACAAAGAATAATGAATGGAAATTGACCAAGGAGAGATTCAACCTAGATATGAGGAGGCACTTTCTGACAGTGAGAAAAAATCAACCAATGGGACAGCTTGCCTTTGAAAGTTGTGGGAGCTTCATCACTTGAGACTTTCAAGAAAAGATTGGACTGCCATCTGTCAGAAATGGTGTAGGGTCTCCTGCTTTGGTGAGGAGTTGGACTAGATGACTTATAAGGTCCCTTTCTTCTCCAAATCTGTTAATCTGATTTGTTTATACTTCTCTGTAGGCAGATATTTAAGGCCTTACACGTGGGAAACACTGTTAGGCATGGCCTACATTCACCAAGCCTTAGATAATCTTCCATCACAAGGATTCTTACTGGCATCTGCCACCGGATAATGGGCAATAGTTTGTTTTTTTAATGACTCCAATGGGAACACGTTATACCAAACATCTTTAGCATTTCATCCCATAAAGCTTCAACTGGGGTAGTCACAAGGCAGGTCAATTGTAGAAACTACCAAATCTCTGTTCATCAAGAAAAGCTTGACATTGATGTGGGTTGAATGCTTAAAAATTCAAAAATAGAAAAGGTCCTTCAGCCACCATCCAAAATTTAGAGAGTAAGTGCAGTTCGGTTTAACCCTGTAGCCCCCTCCTTCTGGAGTGACAGCTTCGTTTCATTCTGACTAGCTTTCCATAATCCACTGGAAATGAAATATCCAGATTTCACTGAATCAGAATTCTGGAGAGAATTTGTTTTAATCTCTAGACTGAGTGTTGTGGTTTGATGAGGGTAGATGAGATCTCTAATAGAGAATGATCAGCGTATCACCATCATTGTTTAGGCTGACACTGTTAAAAATAAAAGAGTGCAGATCTGTGAAATTCAAGCATTGAAAAGGAAGAAATTCATCTACTTGGATGTCTACATAAAAGAACGGCATGCAAAAAAATAGTTTGGAGAGTATTTATTTCATTCGTTATTTTCTGTCTCAAGCCACACTGAAGAACGCTTTGCAGTTGTGTGAGCCCCCATTTTTGCATCATCTTGGATTTATTGTACTGGAAGTTAGATTCACATTCTCTATCTATCTATTCTTGTTTAGAAGGATCCATAATGTGATAACAAAGAAGATTATTTTTTAAAAAAAATTCTGATCAGCAAGAACAAAAATTTGAGTCCATGGGCCCAGTGAAGAATTTAACCTCTGGTTTTAACTGATGGAGGTCTATTGACTGATGAATAGTTTTAGCTCCAAGGTAAGCTAAGATTCATGAAGTCTAAGAAAATCTAGTTGTACATACACAGTATAATACTGAGTATGCCCTGCAGGATTTTCTTTTTTAAAATCCCTGTGGGCAGGGAAACCCAGTTTCCAGCAGGATTTGACATGATGACATAAAATACAATTTTCCACTTTTTAGCCAGGATTCCCATGTGAATTATTGAAAGAGAAAAGCTCTTATTTGTGCAAGTTTTATGGTTATATATACTAAGTCATTTGTTTGTCAGGATGTCAGCTGGGAAAGGAAGGTTGTAGTATGGCCCTGATGAAAATTGAACTCTGCTGCCAGAATTATTATTTTTTTAAAAAAATAACGGCATTGCCGTTATCTACATAACATTTACTTATTTCATAAATGGAACATTGTGCACTGGTGATTTGAAAGTAGAGATATCAGCCAGCACAAGTGGCAACGCTAGTTGGAAATGTATCAAGTCATCAGATAACAGTTTTATAGTACTCTGGACCAGGTTCTAACAGGTTCTAACAGGTTCTTGAGAACCGGTAGCGGAAATTTTGAGCAATTTGGAGAACCAGCAAATACCATCTCTGGCTGGCCCCAGAGTGGGGTGGGAATGGAGATTTTTCAGTATCCCTCCCCCAGGGGTGGGGACGGAATGGGGATTTTGCAGCATCCTTCCCCTGGAGTGGGGTGGGAATGGAGATTTTGCAGTATTCTTCCCCTGTCCCACCCACCAAGCCACACACCACGCCCACAGAACTGGTAGTAAAAAAAAATTGAATTCTACCACTGCTCTGAACAGCTCTGAAAAGCTAGATTAGAACTGATGCAAATAAAGAGGATTAAATATCTTGTGTGATCTATTTCTTAGATAGTTCATTAGAGGTCCAGCTAAGCTAGCCAAGAGTCAAAGATTGTGGAAACTGTCATTTTTGTAGGGTAAGAGGTTGCCTATTCCTATTCTACTGAATACAAGCAATCCTTCTTGCAACTCCTTGCAACACTAGAACTTCCATTGCTAAGTAAAGCCGTTGTTATGTGAGTTGTGCCTATTTTTATTTATTTTTTGCTGTGTTGATTTAACAAATCCCCATAGTTGTTAATGGAGTTGCATTATTGTTAAATGAATCTTGTTTCATCCATTGATTTTGTTTGCTGGCTGGGAAGGTTGCAAATGGTGATCATGTGACCCTAAGAGGCTGCAATTGTCATAATAAATGCCAATTGCCCAGTGCCAGAATTTTGATCACGTGACCATGGGGGGGACACTGCAATGGTCATAAATCCGAGGACCAATCATTAATCAGTTTTTCCAGCAGCATTGTGACTTTGACTAAATGAATGGTCGTAAGTCAAGAACTACCTGTCTAGTGTAGAAGAGTGAGGCGTTCTTTTTGTGTAAATTAAATCAATCTCTAGATCATTGATATCTCTATATTTGTAGATGTTTTCTGAAATAAAGGAAGAATGGAGCAACCCAAATTTATTACTGGTATGTTCAACTTTTTTTTTTTTTTTTTGAATTTTAACTCTCATTTATGCCTAGTAGCACCGGCCAGAAAATATAAGAATTGTACTATGAAAAATCTGAAAAGCATCAGTTTGCACTCCTGCCGTAAACAATTTTGGGGCAAAACACATGTGGGTTGAATTTGAAAACAGCTCTCTGATGTGTCCCTAAAACCATTTCTACCCCGTCTCCCTTTCCTTCAGGCTTCACTTTTCTTTTCCATACATTTGTCCTTCCCTGCTTTTTACCCTCCTTCTCATGCATTGCCTGCCATCCCCAATTCTTACAGAAGTTGGTTTTTTCTCATTGGGTACTTTTATTGACTTTTGCTCTCTGATCTTTTGTTGTGGTTTGCTTTGCCTCTCTCTCACTAACCCTTCCCTGGGAGCCTCGATATCCTTTTACTGCTTAATACTCCTGTTTTTATTCTGCCTTCTCTCCTCCCCCCACTCCACTTCACCAGCTTCTCACTAAACTATGTTTCTCCCCATTTCTTTTTAGCTATACTACCGTTATGAATATTAATGACCTCCTGTAAGGGCTATTATTTATGGCAGAAAAGACTGTCCTTTGATCTGTGGCTTTTTCTCCAGTACGTTAGGATGTCTGCAACTACAGCTGGCATTCCTTTTATCTTTGCATAAGTCTCCTTCTCTTCTCTCATTTCCATCTTTTCTTTTTACACTGTAGGTTTCATATACACATACAGATACAGAGAGGGAGAGAGGGAGAGGGAGGGAGGGAGGGAAAGACAGAGAGAGAGAGATTCTTTATCAGGCAATCTTCCTAAGCATGGCACCCATATGGTGATTTCTATCCTTCAGACTGTTTCTGCCGAATCCCTAAAGGCACAAAACTATTCAGGTAGTGATGGTGGTGTGTAATTTGTTTTGTACTCAAGAATTCCTGCCATGCCCATATGTATTTAGACCACAGGCAAACCAAGTTGTCATAGAAACAAAGCATTTCATGAATAAATCAATCCATAACAAACTTGTAAACTTGAGAGGGACCACTGCATTTTAGCACGGAATCTTTTACATCCATAAATTAATAATGTTTTATAGCGAGCCATACATGGCATTACCCTTCTGCGTTTGTTTTGTCTCATTCTTTATTATTCTCTGGCCCTGTTCTAACTTTTTTTGCTTTTATATCCCGTAGATCAATCTGTCAAGTGAAACAATAAAATCAAAACTAGTCTGATCAAGCAGGGCAAGATTTTTCCACCTCTCTTTCTTGGTGAGATTTTATGAGGAGAGAGGTTTGGTCTGATGTTAAAAATCAGGAGAATTTTTTTTTTAACTTCCAACTGTTCCTTAGAGTTCCAACTGTCACCGTGCCCCCATAGCCACATGACAAAAATTTGGGCTGGCCCCAGTGGTGGGATTCAGCCGGTTTGCATCAGTTTCGGTGAACTAGTGGTTAAATTCCACCGCCCCCCACTATCAAAATGGATCCTAGGTGCTGCACTGCACTGCAATGGAGAAACGGGCAACAAAGCAGCTGGTGCAAGGAAAGGAGAAGGCCGCATTCCCACTTTCTTCTCCCTGCTCCTCCTTCTTCCCTCATGCCAGTTGCTCTGTTTTCCAGTTCTCCATTGCAGTGCAGTGCTCATGATCCACTTTAATAGCATGGGGGGTGGGTGGTATTTTAACAACCAGTTTACCAAGGGTCAGGTTGGCCGTCGCAGGAGGTTCGTCCCACATGTGCATTGGAGCTTGAGGATGGGGATGGGCCATGCCTCCCACGATAGCCAATATGACCCTGGGGAAACTGATTGTTAAATTATTTGAACCTCACCATTGGCTGGCCCATATTTACAACATCTCTTGAACATGGAGCATGGAACATGGAGCTTGAGGCAATATGGGGCTTGCTGAGGCCTAGGGATTAATGGTGTCCCAGGTGTACAGATCTGATCTGTATAGGGCTTGCTATGGCATGCTGTTTGAGGTAGCAGTCCAGCTGAAGCCACAAGCTCCCTAGGGCCAACCCACAGCATCTGCCCCCTGGCCTATAGCCATCACCCACTGGTCTGCTTGCCTGGGACTCTTTTTTCTTCCCAGGTAGTGGTCATGTAGGGGTGGGTTCTACTTACCTTTACTACCAGTTTGCATTGTGCCCACATGCACAGATCACTTCTGATGACATCCGGATCAGTGGGCATAACCTCCCACCAGTTTTATTACCAGTTCTTGCAAACTGGTCTGAACCGGGGCAACCCACCACTGTGGTTATGTGAGACTATCACTTAATGACCCACATTGATCTCAGGGTTTTACAATGACAACTGGGACTGCTGGCATTTCAGTCACTAAGCAATGTTATGCTTCCCTTAATAATGGACATCCCAGTCTCGAATGCTGTTATAATACAAGGACTACCTATATAAAAAGTTCCCATTCTAAGAGTTAATACATTATTAGAAAGCAAATCTTGGAGCACATTTGGAGGTTTTCTCATACCGATTTTTATAGATAGATAAATAGATAGATAGATAGATAGATAGATAGATAGATAGATAGATAGATGATAGATAGATAGATGATAGATAGATAGATAGATAGATAGATAGATAGATAGATAGATAGATAGATAGATATAGATAGATGATAGATAGATAGATAGATAGATATAGATATAGATATAGATGATATAGATACAGATACAGATACAGATACAGATACAGATACAGATACAGATACAGATACAGATACAGATACAGATATAGATATAGATATAGATATAGATATATATGAAAAAGTAAAAAACATTTCTAAATTGTTGGCTACTGTAATGCATAGCTGAATGTGATTCCTTTTTTTTCTAAAAGGCAGGTGTCTCCAAAGTCTTCAGCAGATCATGAAGGTGATTCATCAACCCCAAACATGTATTATATGAAAATAATGTAATAAATACTAGTTCAACTAATAGTACTATGAATAATAACAATACTACTAATAAAAGACCCTTGGATAGTTCCATTGACATGTGTGGCTTAATATTTATCACTTTGGGGGGTTTTCAAGGCACATAGTTGTATCAGTGGTGACTTTCTTGCACCATCTACAATCAAACTGATGGACAAGTACATTTTTAGTATTGTACTAAAATTCTCATAGGACCATACCAGTGGTGGTTTTCAAAACTTTTTACTACCGGTTTTGTGGGTGTGGCTTGGTGGGCATGGTATGGCTTGGTGGGCGTGGCTTGGTGCGCGTGGCAGGGGAAGGATACTGAAAATCTCCATTTCCACCCCACTCCAGGGGAAGGTTACTGCAAAATCCCCATTTCCTCCCAATCAACTGGGACTCGGGAGGCAGAGAGTAGACGGGGGTGGGGCCAGTCAGAATTTTTAGTACTGGTTCTCCGAACTACTCAAAATTTCCGCTACCGGTTCTCCAAAACTGGTCAGAACCTGCTGAAACCCGCCTCTGGACCCTACAGTTCTTATCTCAATTACAAGAAGCTAGGAGGGTTATGAGATTAACTTCACTTTTATTATACAGTCCTCTGTTGAACAGTCCCTTTCGTCTGGATTTCCCATATGTCAATTGAATTAAAAGCGAGAGAAAATATGTGGGAATTTTCTCCATGAAAGTCTTCCATGTAGGAACTATGGTCAGCCAGGAGAAAAGTGGCAAAAGTGTCCACCCTTCCCCCAGGAATAAATGGCAATTAGTCATGACTGATCACAGCCACATCTGACTTGATTCCCCCCCCCCAAATGAGTACATATTTGGGGGTTAAATCTACTTAGACTGACCAGGGGATGGCTTGGCATTGGTTCCAAACCTTGTTGCTGGAGCAAACAAAGCCATTGTAAATTCCAGGAGGCTGCATTGACTACATCTCAGTGCTTGGTACTTGCTCACAACCTACTTTGTCTACATAGGTAGACATGATGGGTAAATTAGTACTTTTTAAGAAACAGAAGCTCCTACCAAAGATATCTCAAACACTATATAATTAGACTAGGGGTGGAGAAGCTCTTGTAGTTGCTTTCACAAAGGCAGGAACATTATTTTTAAAATAGCAATCGGGGAATGTTTTCTCTGTCTCTCAGAATAAATCCATTTGAGTGATTGAAAAAGAAATAACTTTCATCAGCTAATATGCGATGTTAAATATTCTTCATTTTTTAAACAGCCTCCACTACGTGGTAAAATGTGTTAGCAGTGCACCCCCAGAAGGCATAAGCCCCATGCTGGCTAGGGAATTCTGCTATCTCAAATGGTGTAGGAGAAGAGCAGACAGACACTGGGGGAAGAGTCAAAAGAGTAATCAGCCTAGAGTTGTTACATTCCCGCATTCCTACATTCCCAAGAGGTCTAAGTCCAACTCCTTTTTAACTGATTCTTATCTAGCACCAATTTAATGCTGTTCGTTAACTAGATGCTTACTTACAGTCATGAGCAATAAATCATCTTAACCAGAACTTAATGTGTGGTCCCAATTCTTCATGCCTAACAAATAAACTGGAAAGCATCAGGATCTGGAAGGGTGAATTAAATCTATTCTGACAAAGAAAGAAAGAAAGAGCTAAATGTAGATTAGTTCACACCTCTGTCTCATCCAAACTTTTTTCTGCCATTCCAAGCTCATGATTTTCTCTCTCTTTAAGCAGGGGTAGTATTCACTTACCTTCGCTACCAGTTCGCAAATGTGAACATGCGTGTGCATGCCGAGGGCCTTCCGTGCATGCGCAGAGCATCAAAAATGGAACGTGATGGCATCCAGGTGGGTGGGCGGAGCCTCCCGTAGCCGCGGCTACTGATTCACCCGAACCAGATTTAACCAGCTGAATACCATCACTGCCTTTAAGGATATGCTAGACCAGGGGGCTGCAAAACCCTTCCCGGGCCTGACTATTTCTTGAGTGGCCACAAAACTAGCATATGTAGTTGAATTAAACGTTCTGTTTTCTTCTGAAACTTTTGGATTTATCCCTGGTTGGCCTACTGGGGGTTGAAAAGCTCGATAAATCACGTGCTGGCGGGTGTTGCACTTTGGCGATTGTGACACATATTTTGAATGACAGGGAGCCACAGCAGAGGGGTGAAAGAGCCGCATGAGGCTCCAGAGCTGCAGGTTGCTGACCCTTGTGCTAGAAAAACTAATATAGTCTTGCCCATCAATTTCCTGAAGACCTGGAGAGCAGGTCTTCCTTGGTTTTTAAAAATAAAAATAATAAAAAAATAAAAATAAAAATAAAATCCCTGCATATTCACCATTCTGAATTCAAGTTCAGCACCCCTCCCCCACTTTTCGATCTAGGATGTAAATTATTATGTGGGAATGGAAGAAATGGATAGATTATGTACAGAATAAATATCAAACAAGGAAGTATCAGATAGCTTTTAGTTGAATGTTATGTAGAAAGTTATAGTCTAGATAGGGGTTAGAGCTGTAGGAATGGGTAGAACAAATATACAAATACTAAACAAAGATATATTAGATAGCTTCTAGCTGAATGTTATGTAGAGTATATATTATATGTTTTATATGATATGATATTATTATTATATACTATATAGTGTAGACAGGGGGTAGAGCTGTATGAGGGTATTTTATGATATGGTTTGACTTGGATTTCACCTTGGGAAGTCGTGGGGGGGAGGGGAGGGTTGGAGGGGGGAAAGGGGGGGAAATGTGGGGGGAAAAACTTATGTTTGTAAAACTTTTTCAATAAAAAAAAATTACACTAATTGTAAAGAAGGACGAGGATGAGCTAGAAATGCAATAACTGATGCCTCAAAGCTCTTGGCTATTAAAAACCTTAAGTCCAAGGAATAACTTAATGAGCATGACTTGTTGCATAACTCAAAATCATCTTTTACATCCGCTGGTTAAGGTTGTCTTGATACAATTCCCACTTTTGGCTTCTTCCTCTTTTTTCCTCTGCTGCTTGTCAGATTGCATTAAAACCAACATGTGTTCCTGGAAACATACATATTTTCCACCAGTAGCATTTTGTTCTCCTGCATAATTAACAGTGGCTGCTGACTAATCTCCCCACAGCAAAATGTGCACCTCATCCAAGGAGAACATTTCCCCTGGGAATGCCAAATGCGAAATGTAATTGCAGCATTAAGGAGGTATGCATGTTTCTTCTATATCCCAGGATTTGGTGAATGTTGCCCTCCCCATCCAACTTTATTTATTTATTTCTTTACAAAGTGCTTTCAGGAGGTGTAATCTTGAGTGGAAGGAGACGAATGCCATTTCTTACGATCCAAGGAGGTGCATAAACTACAGCTTCAAACAAGCATAATGTCTTCTGTTGAGTTTTCTTACCCCAACTGAAGAAATCCTGGTTTTCAGTAAATACCTTAAAAACAAAGTTATTAAATAAAGTGGGTGGGGATAGTTGGTGATAATCCATTTTTGAATAAAAATGCATGTTTTTAATGTATATCTGGAAGAGCTGTTCTGGAGAAACCCATGCTTTTTATTCTACAGAAACATTTTCCCCTGCATCCTTCTGATACATTTCATAGCCATTATCATATTAGCTGTAATGTTATGTGAAAAGTGTGTGTGTGTATGTGTGTGTGTGTGTACACAAATACTTATACTCCCCTCCATAACTTGTGTCATAAATTTGCATACAAAGCCAGTTTAGTCTCCTGGTTAAAGCATCAGGCTAAAAGCCAGGTGACTGTGAGTTCTAGTCCCACCTTAGACATGACATCCAGCTATGTGACTCTAGGCCAATCACTCAGACAGCCCAACTCACCTCACAGGGTTGTTGTTGGGGGCAGAGCGGGCGGAGGAAATAGGGGGAAGAAGGAGTATTAGTTACTGTACATTCCCTGCCTTGAGTAATTTATAAAAAATAATAAAAGCAGGATTTTAAAAAAACTCTAAAATAGGGATGGACATACCATATTTTTTATAGTATAAGACACACTTTTTTCCCCTCCTAAAAGAGGCTGAAAATTTGGGTGTGTCTTATACTCCAAATGTAGCTTTTTTGAAGCTTTTTTCCAGCCCTAACGAGGCGCTAATGAGTGACGCGATCTCTGTGGTTTGCCTCCTTTTTTCATTGCTTCTCTCTCCAAAGATCAGTTGTGCTTTAGAAGCTGTTTTTTATCCCCAAGCAGGAGAAACTAATGTGCTAAAGCTGAACAGACTATGGATGCTAGCCAGATGACTACCTGGTAGGCAAATTCCCCCTCCCCCCCCCATTTTCTTCCCCCAAAATTAAGCTGCGTCTTATACTCTGCTGCCTCTTATACTGCGAAAAATACGGTATTTGAAGGATAGAGGGCACAAGGCTCATTCAAAGTATGCTTTAAGGCACAAGTTTGTTCTGGAGGATTTCAGTTTATACACCCATATGGGAAATCATCAGAATGAAGCTTTCTGAGGAGGCCCGTCAAAAGGTACTTTTCAAAGCAAGCGATGATTCCTGTGTAAACATGATGAGATGGCTGAACCCAATTGGAAAAATAGCAGGAGGCATGAAAAGTAGATCCTACTTCCAAAAAGCTAACAGACTTATTTCTGCTCATAATCTCATTCACACTCATTTACTGGGACAAAAGCAAAAAGAATCTCTCTCAGACCCACTGCAGGAGGATGGGTAGGGTACCGGTTTGCAATGGGGCCACACTCGCGCGCTCGCGAAGCCTTCTGATGACATCAGGGTTGGTGGGTGGAGCCTTCCACCAGTTTTACTACCAGTTCTATAGAACCGGTGCGAACTGGGGGCAACTCACCACTGGTAGGGTGGGCTGGGGAAGGAGCAGCTAAATGTGGGGGAGGAGGGAAGGAATATTGAGGGGGGAAAAGGCAAAAAGTAAAAGAAGTAAGTAAGCCCTCCTCTCTTTGGACTGTAGCTCAGGGTTCAGAAATCGAGTACAATTAAAGTGATTTACAAAAGTCCAGCCAAAAATCCCAAATATTTTTTTTTTTTTAAAAAAGAAAGTCAGGAAAAAGATACATTACATGGAAGCATGTTGTTTTTGCATTCACATCTGACATTAAGGGATGAAAGGTGGAATTACAGTAAATACAAATATGTTCAAACTTTAAATGGAATAGGCCAGACTCGAAGCAGCGGCTCAAAGTGCTAACATTTTTTGGCCATTAATTATTAAGAGGAGCTAGCAGCTCGTTTAAAAGTTTTCCTCTAATGACAAGACTTCTTACAAGATAAATATCATCTTTGGGCTGGTGCCTCAGAAAGGCATCTCTGTTTTTTCCCAGCCCCAATGTCAAAGATTTAAAATGAAACAAACTAGGAAGGAAACTGAGGACAATTAAAGTGATTTACAAAAGTCCAGCCAAATGATCACCCTGCCAATAAGCATGAGAAGCCTTTAAGGGTGGTGATAATTTTCCTGTTGTTACAAAAAAACGTGAAAGATGAGGACTGACTGTTGTGTTTTATTCTATCAAACAGGTTTCAGTTCTATGAAATGGTTCTGGAAATACTGTTTAAAACTGCGCAGCAATGGCTAAATCAAGGCATAAGCCTCGTACAGGAGAATGTATGAAAATTCCCTGGTGTGGCTGTTGTTTTCATTTGTTATGCCCTGAACTTCTGAATAAAAACAACCATAGGAATGATCTAGCATTTGGAAGGTCTCAGACATGCCACTGTTCAGCCTAGATGGCCATTTAATGCGGTACTTCCTCCTTCTTTAACTTTGTGTCCTCCAGGTGTGCTTAAGCAGTAACTCTCCAGACACTAGATTGGTGAGGATATTCTTGCAATATGCAGAGAATCCTGCATGCACAGAGTTGGATCCTTACAAAGGAAGGCCTACTCATGTATATTGTGCTCAAATTATTTCACTAGGCCCGTGATGGCGATCCTATGGCATGCGTGGCCAAAGTGGCACGCAAAGCCATGTCGCCCGGCAAGTGCGGCCTTGCCTGTTTGTCTTCTGGGTTTCTGGCATGCATGCGTGTGCAACGATCAGCTGTCCTTCACACATGCGGCAGTGCCAAAAACTGGTGTGCGCATGGGTGCCGGCCAGATGATTGTCAGGTGCACATGCATGCTAGAACCCGGAAGTTTGGCTTTTCCAGAGCGCGGCCACGACAAGCGTGCATGCGGGCACACACGATGTTTCTGAGTGACCTTTTTGGTGCCGAAAAGGTTCCCCATCACTGCACTAGGCCATACTGAAGTCAAATGTAAAACTGAACATCCCTTTGTAGCCTAGTCAAGATCTATGGTTAATAATCCTTCAGTGAGGCATGGACATCTTCATGCAGAAGAAAAAAATGTACTACCATATGCAGAAGAATTTTGTTAAAGTATTTAAAAATCATCTTTGTAGCAAACTTTCAGAATCATAACACTACAACTGTTCATGTGAAGACTAGTCAGCCTTCCCAAGTATACGCTGTTCTTTTTGTTGTTAGCTGACAAGGCAATAGCAGCCTCTATAATGTGGAGCATCCATATTACAATGGCATCTGTGATGGATCATACCTTTTTGTCTAAAATATATCTTTGGGATTCCTTTCTCCCTCTGTTCATCCAATACTTGAAGTGAATGGAAATAGAAGGTTTCAGACCCTTTCCATTAAATTATGGTCTGATTTGCCTCCGTGATTCTTTCCTCAATCAGATCGAGTCCTCCAGATTGTGAATCTTGTTTCTCAATTAGCTCTGCTTAAGCCTGAGAACTCTAACGAACTCTGAAATGTGGAATCGTCAATGGTCTCTCTGCTTGATCGTTCGCTTGCAGATAATTCATTACGCAACAAGGTAAAATCATGAGGATGTTGCCTGGTTGGGTAATGAATTGTTTGAAAACAAACTACCAAATTTAGAGACCACCACCAACTCCAGAAACAACCCTGAGCTACAGGTATTCTGTAGAATCCAATCTGGGTTGGTCACTGGGACCAGAGGTTTTGTCTTCTGGATTCATGCTGGAGCCCATCTTCAGGGAACTTCTCTCTAACGGAGATTGTGCGCTGTTCTGTGTGTGGTATTTATGTGGTGCCTGTTGTATGTGGCTTTTCAGATGTTGATTGGGGTGTTGATGGCTGACTATTAAGTCATTGGCTATCGTTTGCTTCTGCTGCCCAGTCCTTGCCTTCTAAGTACTTGATAAACTGGTGGTAGATCAGTACTCCTGCTGACAAGTATTGTCTCCCATTGAATTCTGAAACATTTTCACACTTCTCAAAGGTACTGTTTTTTCTACACCTGCAAGGTTAAGCAGGCATGCTCTTTCATATCTATTTGGTAGATTATACTAATCCACATAGGAAATGTGCAAGAACAACAAGCCAGAGAAGTTTAACTTTACTGACAAGGCACTACTTACTAGAGATCTTTCTCATTGCTTTCTTCATTGTTCTAGCTGGGCGTCTGGGATTCTTGTATCCCAGAGAGATAATTTGTATGCAGAAGAGTTTCCTTCCTCAGCAGGGAGGTTCCTTCCCTCACGAGAACTCATAGCTAGAATGCATCTGGATTCATTAGCCTCAGATAGTAAGGGGCAAGGTATTTTTATTCCATAGTTAAAATTAGAGAGAGAGCTGAGATGTTTTCTGGTGGAACTGTTTCGATGGGATTGCCATCAGGGTAAGGAGTTCAATATAGTGTCAAGTCCACTGCTGTGACTGAGCGGTTTCTTTGCTTAAGTGAAATTCTACCCTTCAGTATTTCTACTTCAGGGAGTAGAGACAATATACTAATACAAATAGTAACTTAAAGCAGAAAGCCACAGCAGTTTTACACACAAACACACAGGTGTGTGTATTTCAGTGGTAACTAAAAAAACCTAGACAAATGCAAATATGCATGATCAGTCCAGATCTGGGTTCCTGTCTAGTCATGAAGCTCATTGGATGGGTGCAATGTGTGAGCATTGCTGCAAGTTGGGCATGAGCAATGATTAGCGATGGACAAGGATGCAGGTTTTGTGACTGTGAGAGAAAACAGAGGAGTTTACAGGAAACATTGCCAGAGACAGCCAAAGCCTGGCACGGAGTTAACTGCTTCCCATGGAGAATAAGGGCTCCATGGATGTAGCTGATTAAAGAATAGTTGCTGTGGCCTAGAGGTGGAGCTCTTGCTTCATAATCAGGAGGTCGTGAGATCAATCCTAGGTAGAGGCAGATGTAGGGTCTCCTGCTTGGGCAAGGGGGTTAGACTCGATGACCTGTAAGGTCCCTTCCAACTCTGTTAATCTGTTAAAGAAAGCAAAAGGAAGTGATCATCTCAGATTAGACAAGGGCAGAATAATTGAGAGAAGGGGGGAAAGAGTGAATGCTCCACCCTTTGGCCTCTCCTTGTGATAAGTAGATCATGAGGTGCCGAAGATCGTCTGCCATTGGACTGGCACAGGTCGTCTTTGGTATAGGTCGTCTTTGACTTACAACAGTTCACTTAGTGACTCTTCAAAGTTGTAACACCACTGAAAAAAATGGATTTATGATCGTTTTTCCCACTTAAGACCTTTGCAGCATCTCATGGTCCCATGATCAAAATTCAGACCACTTGGCCACTGATTCATATTTACGACGGCGGACCATGTGATCAGCTTTTGCAAGCTTCTGACAAGCAAAGTCAATCCAGATTCACTTAACAAGCACATTACTAACTTAACCAAATGCAGTGGTTCACTTAACCACTGTGGCAAGAACGGTCGCAAAATGGGGCAAAGTCACTTAACAAAGGTTTCACTTAGCAACCTAAATTTTGCGCTCAATTGTGGTTGTGACTCTATATTTAAAAGAACTGCAAGTGGAATGCAAGTAGAAGAGGGATGAGGTCTATGCCTTGACAGATTTGGAAAGAAGTTGCTATATGAATTAAATGACTAAACTCCTTGATACTGCTGCTAGAGCAGGGCTATTTTGAAAAACACTTGGAAAATCTCCCTTGCAAGAGAGCCAGTTTGGATTAATGGTTAAGGTACCAGGCTAAAAAACAGGAGACTGAGAGTTCTAGTTCCACTTTAGACATGAACGCCAGCTGAGTGACCTGTTCTAGGTCAGGGGTCAGCAACCCGCAGCTCTGGAGCCGTATGTGGCTCTTGCATCCCTCTGCTGCGGCTCCCTGTTGCTGTTTGGTGCCACAATTTTGAGAGGAGCTTCCGGTTGGTTAGGGAGAAGCATGATGTGCCAGGAGGAGACTCTATGGCAAGGGGCAGGTTTTCCAGTAGGCTCCACAATTTATAAGGCTTTTGGTTAGGACAGGTAGAGGAAAAAGGACACCGCACTAGGAGGTGACTCTATGGTGGGGGAACCGGACTTCCAGTCGGCTCCAGAATTGAACAGGTTGCTTCTGATTATGACCTTTATGGCTCTTCGAGTGTTTGAAGTTGCCGACCCCTGTTCTAGGCCCTCCCTGTCAGGAGGCAATAGCTCGTTATGTGGAAGATGAGAAGGTAATAGCTGATATGAAAAAAAGAGCGATGGACAAAAGGTCATTAGGCTATCTCAGCCTAACGACCTCACAAGATTGTTGTGGGGAAAATAGGAGAAGGAAAGAGTATTGGGTAGCAGGGGTTTGGACTCCCAAAATCCTTTTCAACTCTGATATTCTCTATTCTATTCATTATTATCCTACATTAATTTCTTATTTTTTTAAGGAATGCAGATGGTTTGATTTTATGGATGGGACAACCATTTATCCCCCCAAAAAGGAATAGATATATGATGGTAGTAGCATTTTGTATTCACACAATACTGTGAAGAGTTACTTTTAGTTCAGCCCAGAAGGCACTTTTCTCTTATTCCAGGGTTTATGCCTCAGTTTCTAAGCACTCCTTGTTTCAAAATAATGGGAAACTGTGCTGTAGCAGTAATGGACAGGGAAAATCTCAAAGCTCACAGGAAGAAAAATGTGGTTTGGGGACTGGTATCACTTTGTTATGGCCAATAACAAAAGTTTAGCCAATTGCAGAGGCATTTTATCAGCTCCCCCAACCTTCTAGACAGTTCTGCCAAGCAATAATTAACCACTTTCACTTTTTTAGTTGTATAAATTCTGACTTTCCTGTATTACTACTGATACCTGGCCCTAGGATGAAGGATAGAATATATTGACCCAAATACAACTTTTCACTTAAAGATTCTCATCTTTAAGTTCCTAGGGAGTACTCCTTAATTTGAAACAAATCCTCCTCTTTTTTTTTTTAATCAGTACATGAAATTTACATTTTCCCTATCAGCAAACCTTCTTGACATTAGTCAGGAAACCTCAGCCAATCATGGTTAAATGCCAAGAAGATGTCTATGATTTAAATCTTTATGTACGTCATTCATATGTTACATTTTGAGGAATGCACTTAAAAACTCTAAGGTATTTAGCTTTAAAAATATAAGGTGTGAAGCTGCTTTTGACTGAATTTGAAAGGGAAACACACCCCATAGTGTTTCCTTGTATTTTAAGAACCAGAGGACATGGTTTTCTAGATTGTAGTTAACTTATTTTAAAGAATACTTTACAATACTGAAAGTATTCTTTACAATAGATTGGTATTTAAATGAATGCTTTTATTCAACACTGTATACTAAGGAAAACGAGTGATTTGTCAGAGTAAGAATGAGAGAATATTTGGTTTGCTACCTAAATGGTTGTTTTAGAAGTGCTGGTTATGTATTTTAGACAGAAGATAATAACCAACCTTCGGGTCTGAATTTTGTCCTCAGCATCTTCAGAGTCATTTCAGATAATGGAATCACTTCAGTGTATTTACTGTGGCAGCCTATATTCTATTGAAATAAAAGACCCCAAGTATGAAGTTTCACTTGTTGGTTTGACTGGCTAGCTGCCTGAAAAACAGGCAAGATTTTGGACAAATACAAACAATTGTTTGCTAGATGGTATTTTACAATGGCGACTATAATAAAAATCAATTAGTGGTAAGCCTGTCATTTATATTTACATGAAAAATTGGCAAACAATAGCTTATCTCACTGATGGACTATCCAAAATTTAGAATTATGTCAAGAATGTTATATTAAGGAACCATATTTGTATCCTGAATCTGGTGGGCATTTTTGAATGTGTCTCCTCTCCTGCTTTTTGCCATGGACCAATCTTGTATGAAAAGTTAGATTAAGAGAGATAGCCAGGCATAGAT
The DNA here is from genome assembly GCA_030761175.1 of Masticophis lateralis. Taxonomy (NCBI): domain Eukaryota; kingdom Metazoa; phylum Chordata; class Lepidosauria; order Squamata; family Colubridae; genus Masticophis; species Masticophis lateralis. The sequence goes on from JAUDYJ010000003.1 coordinate 131,068,285, forward strand.
AAATGTGAAGATAATTTCAAAAGATCATCATCATGATCATCATTCAGAAACCTTCTGGATTGATTTGTTGTTAGTTGCAAAATCGTGTCCGACCCATTGCAACCCCAGGGACAATGTTCCTCCAGGCCTTCCTGTACTCTACCATTCTCTGGAGTCCATTTAAGCTCATGCCTATTGCTTCAATGACTCCATCCAGCCACTTCATTCTCTGTCGTCCCCTTCTTTTGCTCTCAATCTTTCCTAGCATTAGGCTCTTCTCCAGTGAGTCCTTCCTTTTCATTAGGTGGCCAAAGTATTTTGAGTTTCATCTTCAGGATCTGGCCTTCTAAAGAGCAGTCAGGGTTGATCTCCTCTAGGACTGACCAGTCTGATCACCTTGCAGTCCAAGGGACTCTCAGGAGTCTTCTCCAGCACCATAGTTCAAAGGCCTCAATTCTTTGGTGCTCAGCCTTTCTTATGGTCCAACTTTCACAGCCATACGTTGCAACTGGGAAAACTATAGCCTTGACTATATGCACTTTTGTTGATATTTGTTCATAAAAGTAGTTTTAACCAAATTGGATATATATCCGTTTTATGGTAATAGAGGGTTGTATCCTAAACAAGGTTCATTTTATTTATATTACAGCACAGGAATAATATTAGATGAAAAAGTATTTATTACTTATTTCTTTATTAGATTTTTACCCTATTTTTATTACTTTATAGGTAGCTCAAGGCAGTGAATATGCATAACACTCCTTCCTCCTCCTATTTTCCTCACAACCTCTCTGTGAGCCGAGCAAAACTGAGAGAGAGTGACTTGCCCAAAATCACCCAGCTGGTTTTCATGCCTAAAATAGGACTAGAACTCACAGTCTCCTGGTTTCTAAGCCAGCACTTTAACCACTATTCAGTAATGGATTCTAAGCCCCCCTGTGTCAGGCCTGGAAGGTATCTTTTGCATTGGCCTTCAGGCCTGCCACATTTCCTACTGTGGGAAACTGGGAGTGGGGATTGTATGGAGCATGGGTGATATATAGTCATAATAACATTCTTTTTTCAGAGAGTCAAGGACATCTTGCCCTGCACCTGGAGGGTTGGAACTGGGAGGCCTCTCCAGTTGGGACGGTGCTTTGATTGAGCCATGTGATGGACTTGTGGGTGCTGGGCAGGACTTGGACTTTCAGTTGGGTAGGAAAAATTTGGAAGGTTTCAGATTCAGGTTTTCCCAGATGTGCCAATATGACATCTCTAATAAAATTGAACTTTGAGGAACTTCAGGCCTCAGAGTCTTCTTTCATTTTGGGTGTTACTTGGAACCCTGACACTCTGCTTCTGAGAACCTACTTTTTATGTTCATTATGCCCCCACTCCTTGGTACAATTGTCATAAGACTAGTTGGAGACAGCCTCTGCAGTGCTATTGCAGAGAGAGAGAGAGAGAGAGAGAGAGAGAGAGAGAGAGAGAGAGAGAGAGAGAGAGAGAGCAGATTACCATCAAAGAACCAGAGGAGCAGCAGAAAACAACTTTAACAAGATTAAGATGGGCTTGAGCCCCAAGCTGACCATTCTCAAGCTCTGTGCAGCCAGAGCTGCAGAAGATGTGACAAATGGATTACAAAGTATATCTGCCCATAATAAAGACCATTTGAAAAAAAGCCAACTCCCTTATCTCTCTGCCTGTACTATGGTACGCCTGGATAAAAATTTAATAATCCAGAGGAGCCAAAGTAGTTCTGTAGATTAAGACTGCATAAATACCTGTAAAAATTTGACAAGCATTATATCTCAAAGCCTATTGGAACAGATGTCTGCAAAAGCTCAGCATCGAAGAAGACATCCATAGCCTTGCAAGCACAAAGAGGCAAAAGGAAGATTTAATGAGGTTAACGGTGAGCTGCTAAACGAGATCCCAGCCAGATCCCTTGATGATAGGGTATTTAGAAGGTTTGAGTAAAAGACAAAGATACTTTTCCCCCTTCAGTCGGTAAAAACATTCTTCTCCACACAAATGTAATACTGGAATTGTCTTATTGTTGCTTTGAATTTAATGTGTGAAGCATGTTCCAGCTTCAGAGGTTAGTGTTACCAGATTTGCCACGTGATTCTAAAACTTGAAAAATAATATTTCTTCGCTACCATCTCCTGCGGCAGTTATGTCTTTCCTAAACTGATGTTTTTTTTTTAATCGTTTCTTGTAAGCACAAACTCTTATCTGATAGATTCTTGCCGTCGCTGATTCGTTTTTCTGATAACAATCAGCCTGCTCAAGATACTCTCCTATGTGTGAAGATAATATTGCACAGTTTCTTCACTAAATGGCCTTCAATTTAATTACATAGATCTGAACAGGCTCAAATGGTTTCCACAGACAATAGCTTCCTTGTTGACTTTTCTTTTTTATGTATGTAATAATTTGTATAGAAGTTGCAAAGATAAAAAAGCTCCTACAAACTAAGAAAAATATAAAGGGTAGACAGGAAGGCACATGCATGTAACATCTCGGTTGCGTGAGGAGCATTGGGAGCCAGTTTCCTTCTGAGTCCAGTTCAAAGTGTGGGTTATGACTTTTAAAGCTCTTCATGGTATGGGACCAGACTATCTGAGAAACCACCCGGTTACATTGGCCTGTCCCACATGGTCACTCAAGCATGTGGCAGAATCAGTCGGTTCAAGAAACTTGATTGACGGTGTATAGAAACAGAACCTTCTTGTCATCCTATAGAACTGTGATGGCAAACCTATGTGTTGTGGCCCGTCAGCGGCCTGTGCAGTTAGTAGCTGACTCCGACAGCGAGGAGGCTGGTGTGGTGCTGCACCAGCAGCCTGTGCAGCTGGAGCTCAAGTCAGACAATGAGGAGGATGGAGAAGATGTGGTGCCAGAGGCGGAGATTCAGCCAGGGTCTTCAGAACCTCCAGAAGCTCCCATAAGTGAAGAGGAAGAAGAGGAAGAGCCTCTTCTTGATGCACGAGCGCGCAGAGCTGTTAAAAGACAGGAATGGCTCCTCAGGAGGAGGTCTCCTCGAAAGTAAGGCTTGGGGCTAATTGGCCACTCCCCTTGCCTATTTAAGGAAGGACGACGACTGATGCAATTTGCAGGAAACAACTTCGTTCATATTCCTTCGTGTCTTGATTCCAGAAACGTTTGATTCGGCTCTTGTTTCTCTCTTGTCAGTTTTCCTGCAAATTGCTTCTGGGCATTCTGCCAACCACAGTTAGATTACGGTTATCTGAAATACTGTACCTCAGAATTGAGTTATTATTCTTTGGATTCTTTTTGGCTGTTAATGAAGTTAAATTAACAGCTCTTGTTTAGAAAAGACTGATTTAAACTGTATTTGTGTTTGAACAATTACTGAGAAAGCTCAGTAGCAGTCTGTAATTAGTAAACTAAGGTTTTATGGACTTTGTATGTGCTGTGTTCCTTGAGGTTCATAGCTGGGGCAGAACTGTATGGCACGCATGCCGGAATTGGCACACAGAGCATTTTTCCAGGCACGCGAGCTGTTCCCCAACTCACCTGCAACTGTACATGTGTGCACACCCTAGCTGGTGTTCGGACCTCCGGTGCACATGCGTGCAATTCAGGGGCCCAGCTGGTTTTCGGAGCTGTCCTGCGCATGCATGCGTGTTTGTGCATGGGTGCGAGAGTACTGGTGCACAATGCATGCATGTGCAGATGGCATTCACATGTGTGCATTGTGCATGTGAAAACCATGCACATGTGCAAATGGTACAATTGTGCACACATCGCACAGGGGAGCCACACAAAACCTGCACACATGCGAAGACGGTGTGGGTATGTGCGCAGTGCACAGTGGGGCACATGTGCAAAAGCTATGCGCATGGGCAGAAGGTGCGTTGGGCGTGCAGCGCATGGGGAGGAGCCACGCGAAGTGCACAAAGCACATACCTGTTTGGCACTCGGTGAGTAAAAGGTTCACCACCACTGCTATAGAACATCTGACCCCCGTAGCAGAATGGGAGCTGAACTGGTGGTGAGTTCAGCTCCCATTCTGTTGGCTTTTTAGAAGAGCATTAAGATTTGACTCTGTCAACCAACATGAGGATCCAAATGTGGGACGTAACCCTGGGGATGTTTGGTTGCTTGTGAGTGCTCTGTCCATCTTTTTAACTTGGTTTCAGTTTTTTCTTTTTACTTATAGACCGCCCAGAATCATTTAAATACAGGTAATCCTTGATTTGCAACAGTGTTTAGTGACCGCTCAAACTTACAACGGTACTGAAAAAAGTGAGTTATGACCATTTTTCACACTTACAACCATTGCAGCATCTGTATGGTCACATGATCAAAATTCAGACATTTGGAGATTGACTCGTATTTATGATAGTTGCAGTGTCCCAGGGTTATGTGACTACCTGATGCGACTTTCTGACAAGCAAAGGCAATGAGGAAGCCAGATCTAGTGTCACTAGCAACTGCAGTGATTCACTTAAACCAGGGGTCCCCAACCCCAGTTTGTGGTCTGGTACTGGGCTGCAGCATATCAAAAACTGGGCCGTGCAAACAAGCAAAGCTCCATCCATGGGATGCAGGCAACACACAAAATGGCACCGTCTCCGGTCCATGGAAAAACCTCTCTCCACAGAACCAGTCCCTGGTGGCCAAAAGGTTGGGTTCCACTGACTTAAACAACTGTGGCAAGAGAGGTCATAAAACGGGGAAAAGCTCAATTAACAACTGGCTCACTTAGCAACAGAAACTTTGGGCTCAAGTGAGTAGAGGACAATTTGTAGTGAGGTGGACAGGGTATACATTTGATAAATAAACAAAATGTCAACATAAACAGGTAATTGGCTTAGTGGGACCAGCAGCTTTTTTCTTTCCATTCTGAAAAGAACAGCATGGTCTTTGTCATTATCTTGCATTTTTATCTTGATGCAATAATTTTGCCTATGTTAACATGGGCGAGAACATTCTTCAGCCGCTTTCATTTGATTGGTGCACTTTGATTTCATTTGTCCCTCAAGAGTTAAAAGATGTTTAACAGTTGGACGGAGTTGTGGAGGCTCCAGAAGCCTTGAATCCTCATTGGACAAGGGTTATTTGTCTTCCACATTTCTAAATCATTGACATTTTTCTGGGTTTCTACCTCAGGGTCCAACTGATCAGGAAGAAGATATGGCTCTGAAGAAAGATGTTCGATATACCTCCTAGATCTGTGATGGCGAACCTATGGCATGCGTGCCACAGGTGGCACACAGAGCCATATTGGTGGGCATGCGAGCATTGCCCTAGTTCAGTTCCATGCGTGCATGCACTTGCCAGCCAGCTGATTTTTGGGCCTTCCGGGACTACCAGAAGTCAGGAAACAGGCAAATTCTGGCCTCCAGAGGGCCTCTGGGTGGGGGGTGGGGAAGGCCGTTTTTGCCCTCCCCAGGCTCCTAGAAAGCCTTTGGAGCCTGGGGAGGGTGAAAAACAGGCTTACCACGCCATCATGTGCCAAAAGTGGGGGGGGGGGGCGCATTGAATTATGGGTGTGGGCATGCACGCACACGACCCCCACATACTCTGCCTGCTTTTGGCATGCGACGGCAAAAAGGTTCACCATCACTGTCCTAGATGCTTAGAGGGATGGAAGAATGCTGGCCATGACAGCAGAGAGGATGAGCTGCAAATTATCAACAAATAGGGCCTTCCTGGTGAGTGGATTTTAGCAAAACCCAACCAACAGTGCTTGATATATTGTTTTGATGAAATTTGATTCCAGTGCCTATTTTTCACATTTTCATAAAGAGCACACAACAGATATGCAGTTCTCTAATACATGTATTTATCTAAATATTACAGCTTTTGCATACTGCTAGATTCCAGAATCACAGATAGTCCTTGACTTACAACTAATTTGTTTAGTGACCATTCAAAAATTATAACAGTACTGAAAAAGTGACTTGCAACCAGTCTTCATACTTAGATCTCTCACAGCATCCCCCTGGTATTACTGTATATGATCAAAAATTGGGTGCTTGGCAACTGGCATGTATTTACGATCTTTGCAGCATCCAGGGTCATTTAATAACTATTTGCAGCCTTCTCAGTCAGCTTCTGATAAGCAAAGACAATGGGGGAAGCCAGAGTCACTTAACAGTAGTGTGATTCCCTTAAGACTGCAGTGATTCTGTGAAGGATGGTACTTACTGAGTGGCAGGTAGTATGGTGGGCTAAAGTGAAGTGGCAGTTTCCCAAGAAGGAAAGAGCACGTGCCAAGGAGAAAAGGGAGCAATATAAAAGATAACACAACCCAGAGCTGGATAGGAGGCAGAGGAAGAGAGTCAGGACAGGCAATCCCAAGAATCTCCCATGTTGTAGCTGGTTAAGAATAGTAAAGTTTTAGTCTGGCAAGATTCTGTCTACTGGTATGAGCAAATAAAGAATTGAATTTTAGCTGGATTATTTTATGTCATTCTTGGACTGGGCCTGACAGATTCACTTAACAAACAAGGCTAAAAAGATCACAGAATTAGGCATGACTTGCTTAACAACTGCGTTAAGAAATCCTTGCCCAAGTGTGGTTGTAAGTGAAGGACTATCTGTATTCCATTCGGTTTCCACTTTTTATCCACAACACAATGCCCATAAGACCACAAATAAAATCTGTTAATAATGAGCTAAACACATGATTCTCTCCCAAAAACATCTAATACCTTTCAAATACAAGTGACGTATAAATGACAAATTCCACACAGTTTAGAGACTTAGGGACCTGTTTTTTAACAATGATCCCACATTTTAAAGAAACTAGGGTTTTTTGCTTCAAAACGTTTGATTAATACTTACCATTCTGATAAGATCATCTACTCCAAGGACCTATGGAATGGGATATATTTCTTTGGTCTCTTAAAAAAGAAGCACAGCACAGGCCATCCTTCCTAGAACTGTTTGTTGGAGTTTGTTGGAATGTGATCAATTCCTCAATTATTTCAATATGAGAAGCCAGTATGTTCAGTGCATAAGGTTTTCTGAATTGGAAAAGAAGGTCTGGGTTATTTTTGTTGAAAACTCTCAGTCAAGACAGTATTTTGAATGTGAGAACAGTTGAACATATTTTCAGTGGCTGCTTGTAAATAATCCCTCTTTCTACTCCCTTATTATTATGCTCAAGGGTGGCTCAGATGAACAATGATGCTAAGTAGAAAAGATACCTGTCAAATCACTAATATTAAAATTTTTCATGGAAGGTTCTGTGAAATTATTTCGAGTTGCTCCTTTTAAAATCATCATTGGCACCTTTATTACATTTTCTGTCAGGAGCTCCAAATCTGGGTTTCCCTCTCTCCTTTTTATTTTCACATACATTTGTGAGATTGGTTAAATGGAGAGATGGCCACACAGCATCTAGCAAGAGCCACACCTGAGTGTAGATGCGAGCCTGTTTTCCCCATCCTAGTCTTAACAGTCTAGATGGTTCAGTTCAGTGGTGGGTTTCAATTTTTTTTTACTACCAGTTCTGTGGGTGTGGCATGGTTTGGTAGGCATGGCAGGGGAAGGATACTGCAAAATCCCCATTTCCTCCTGATCAGATGGGACTCGGGAGGCAGAGAAGAGATGGGGCCAGTTAGAGGTGATATTTACCGGTTCTCTGAACTACTCAAAAATTCCACTACCGGTTCTCCAGAACTGTTCAGAACCTGCTGAAACCCACCTGAGTTCCATCTGACTTTCTTTGTTGGTATCAGCAAGGACACAATGAAAGAACAAGCAACTACTAATCAGTCGTAGGATGGATCAAAAGATGGGTAGCATTAAGATCACTAGTGCTCTATACTGCAGTAGCGATGCCACACTTGAAATACTGCATCCAGTTCTGGTTGTGATGATACAAAAAAGAGGCTGAGACCCTAGAAAGGGTGCAGAGAAGAGCAACAAAATTTATAAGGGTTCTGGAAGTAAACTGTATTAAGAAGGGTGAGGGAACTAGATACGATGAATGGTTGGGAAACTAGGTCTAACAAAGAGAAGACTAGGATGACATGGTAACTATCTTTCAGTATTTGAGGGTCTGTTACAAAGAAGAAAAGATCAACTTATTCTCCAAAGCACCTGAGAGTAGGACAAGAACCAATGGTTGGAAGCTAGTCAGAGAGAGACCCAACCTGGAACTAAGGAGAAATTTCCTGACAGTGAGAATGGTTATTAATGGAATAGCTTGCCACCCAGAGGATGTGAGTGATCCATCACTGGAGGTTTTCAAGAAGCAATTGGACAACTATTTGTTCAGGATGGTATAAGGTCTCCTGATTTGAAAAGGGTTTTCGACTAGAAGACATCTAAGCCTTCTAACCCTATGGTTCTAAGCAATTATTATGGATCAGTTTCCTGTGGTTCTTTCCTCATGCTGTTGTATAGTCTGGGATTGCCATGGCTCTTCTCACAGTAGGGAGGTAATCAAAGACCAGCATAGAGTGAAATAAGCTCTCACATAGATGGGCCTCCATACTTGCTCAGGCAGCATGAGGAAAACCATAAGAACTATAGAAATGGATACGGGCCTAGCCATTTCTCTGATGTACTCCCTTCTCCCCAGTCCTTGCAAGAAGTTTTATTTTTCTATTTTAGAAATATTGGTTTGAATTTTTTTCTTTTGGAATTTTCTTGTTAATGTTTTTAAGCTTACTTTGTTTACATGCACTGACTATCATGTATACGTTAGGATACTTACAGTATGTGCTGATGAGAACAGGTGTCCAATCAGTTGGGGGTTTTAAATTAAATGCTGTGTTTAAATCTGCCTCAAAGTTCTTCTATAATGTTTTTTCCCCAGCAAAAAAAGAAAAGAAAAGAAAAGATTCTATTTTTCTGCTTTATTCCCAAGTGTGCTTGAGAATTTGTTCTCTTAAGGCACGGTTGGACTTTCGTTGTTGGAGAAGATAAGGGATGCTATATTTTCTCATTTTAAGGATTGCTTCCCTGATAGTCTACAGTCACCAATCTGAAAAAAAAGACCCCTGGGAGGAGTTTCTTATTCGCAGGTTTTATTCATCAGACTTTCACTCCTTTTTTGAAAGGAATTGCAAAATGGAACAATCTTCTTTCATCAAATGGAAAGAGAACAGGCAGACAAAAATATAGGGACATCTCTTAATTTTTTAAAGAAATGTGCGAGCCTTATTCAGAACAAGGTTGCGTATCAGCAATCCATTTCTCTGAAAAATCTACATTGTCTGGGTTTTACTGAATGGTACACTACCTCGGATACTGGAGGACCTGCAAAGTTAATGTGCCATTTCAATTACTTGTACTCTGATTTCTCAGATACTTGATGTTGTGGAAATGCTTGGTTAAATTTTGCACACTGCTTAACAGTATATTAAAGGTGCTTTGCTTACTTAGCCGGTATTTGCATATTCAGCACCCTAAGAAATCACTGAGTAAAGCTCAACTCTTATTAGCCAAGAGTGTTTTCTCATTCCGAGAGTGGGAGTTGAGCATCATCAACATTTTAGCATTCATCAAGACTTTAGAGTGTTCAAAACATGTCATGGATATTGATATTAATATTGATATTGAGATACAGATGCAGACACAGTTCAGAAGAGAGCTAACTGATGTCATTTAAGAAACTCTGTAGGAGGGGGAGTTTGATTATTTTGTAAAGAAATCAAATTGACACAAAGTTTTTGCTGTCACAAAATAAAATGGGCAGGTTTCCAATGCCGTGTGCATAAATATTGAATTAAGTCCTAATTAATTCAGTGGTTACTAAGTAGGGATTTGCACTAAAGTAACAATCAAATAAAATTTGCAGATCTTTGAAACCTGCATAACATAAAAAAAGAAAAAGAAATCAGTGCAGGTTACGAATCTATGGAAATTACAAGATATTTGCTTGAACCTGACCTGACAGAAAGTTAGCAGCTCTTTAATAACTAGAATGCAGAAATAAATGTTTTATTTTAATTGTGTTCAATTAATGTTTAATCTAGTTGTATTTTAATTTATTGGTTAGCTGCTTTATCATAGAAAATAAACTAGTCAACAAATCTCCTGATGTTGATCTTTACATATAGACAAAGAAAGATTTCAGTCCTGAGAGATAAAACAGGAATATTCTACCCCTTCATATATTTTGTTTTTGACTAAGCAAGACAGGAAGGAAGAGGCTAACATCCCAAAGCAAAAAGATTGAGGGAAAAAGCGGGGAGTGACAGTACGAAAATTAAAGTTTGTAATTTTTTTTAATAAAGTGGAAGAACATTTTCTTTCCAGCTGTTGGGCAATTCTCCCCTTCTCTCTTATTAAAAATTAGCTTTGAGTCTCAAGTTTAACAGGAGTGTTGGAAATAGTTGTCCAGCTTTCAGAAAGTGTTTGCTTTGGGTTATGTACATCTAATGTACAAAAGCTATGAGTGGCGCAAAGAGCCGTAGAAAGATATATGCTCGGCATTACAAGACAAGATAGAAAGATCCATACATGGATTAGAAATCAAACGATATCATCAAGAGAATTGGAATGGAAATGGGCTGGTCACATAGCAGCAAGAACCAATGGCAGGTGGACCGCAGCAGTCTTAGAATGGATTCCACTTGATAAAAAGCATCCACAAAGGAGATCGAAAACAAGATGGAACAATGGCATCAGCAAGTATTGATGATAGTGATGAGAAGGAGGAGGATGACATCTAATATATAGGATAAATAAAATTATAATAAGATATGACTCTCCTAGCACCGCTGAATGTATTGCTCTTTCTCTTTGTGCATGCTCAAAGGGCAGCCTGCACTGTAGAAGGCCCATTAAACAGCACCAAAGAATATGAAGGAAATGGGAGGTCTGAAAAAGGAAAGGCTCTATTGGAATGATGCAAAAGAACTGGCTCTCTGCCAGAAAGCACAGAACACTACTTTGTGAAATGTCAGTAACTCAGCAGTGCTTACAGCAACATTCTGACTCTGAGGTCATTTCTCCCCACATGCTCACTAAGGAAGCAATGCTGCAGGCCTTCAGGTCTTTGAGAGGTCACCTGCACAAATCTGAACCCACTCTACAAATAATAACAGCAAAATAGGAACTAATTTTCTATTGAGATTGAGTGGGCCATGTTTTGTCTATAAACTTGGTTATTTTCTTGGAGATGTTTCATTACTCAAACTATGGTAGGTAACACCACCAGTGCTAGTAGGCAATGGGGTTAGAAAAAGGGGCATGAAACCAATCACTATTAAAGCAAGAATGGGCCCAAGTGGTCAACAATAAGAGTGCCATTTCCACTTTTTCCTTGATGGATATGGAGATTCTTTTCAGGTGATACATTACTAATGTGCCAATGTGGTCTTATATGTGATTTCAGGGTGATGCTTTTGTAGTTTGCATACACTTATGCAGAATAATTTTGTGAAATCATGTGCTTTATATACAGTAACCACCCAGAACAGTAGAATGGTGGCCAGTTCTTAATGCAGGGTTGAAATCCAGCAGGTTCTGACAGGTTCTGGAGAATCGGTAGCGGAAATTTTGAGCAGATCAGAGAACTGGCAAACACCCCCTCTGCCTGATCTGAGAGTGGGGTGGGAATGGAGATTTTGCAGTATCCATCCCCACCAAGCCATGTCCACCAAGCCACGCCCACAGAACAGGTAGTAAATAATTTGGATTTCACCACTGTCTTAATGCATTGATTAATCCTGAATTTCAAAATACCAGAGGAAAGATAAAAGATAGAAATTTAAGAGGTGTTGCTACACTACATATTCTTTCGTACTTTCTGTCTCCCACCCTTTGATTTGGTTCCAGCATGTGAACTAAAAGTAGATCTTTCCCCCCATACAGTTTAACTTTGTTCTGAGAACCTTATGCTTTCCAAAACATCGAAATTTTGCAATGTCTTTTTCACCTGAATCAGGAAGGGGTCCCACGTGCAAACAAAAGCACAGTTCTGTCGCTTTTGGATTAAAAATCAGCCCTATGCTAAATTTGCCAATTCTTTCTATGCAATTGGGATTTGGATCAATAAATAATTCTTCCTTAGTATGAGAGTGAAAAATAAAAGATTCGAGTTCTTCTATTTACCAGGTGAACGATAATACCGCTGTTTATGAAAATGCGGAAAAAATTACTTATATATTTAAAAGTAATGTCAACATCTGATGTGAAGCTTGGCAAATAGTGATCATGTAACTATGGGGTGTTGCAACGATCATAAAAACTACATTAAGTTGTACATAACATACCTGGTATAGGTATGCTATATGCAACTTAATGAAGTAGAAGTAGAAGTAGGGATAGGGATAGGGATAGGGATAGGGATAGGGATAGGGATAGGGATAGGGATAGGGATAGGGATAGGGATAGGGATAGGGATAGGGACAGAACAGAACAGAACAGAACAGAACAGAACAGAACAGAACTCTCTATTTGCCAAGTGTGATTGGACACACAAGAAATTTGTCTTCGGTGCATAAGCTCTCAGTGTACATAAAAAATATAAGTGATAAATCATGATGATGAAGATGATGAAGGTGAAGATGATAACAATAATAACAACTTTATTGTTATTGTACGTGTATACACAGTATACCCATACAACAAAATTCACTTAACACCCAAAGACCAGGTCCAACACACACAACAATCCCCAAACACTCCCACCCACCATAATTCCTCACCCCTAAACCACCCAAGCATCCACACAGAAGACTAAGTAATGCTGTCCAACAGCTCACTGATGGTGGCCTTTAAGTTCATTGTTGAGTGCAATTATAGCTCTGGGATAAAAACTGTTCAGAAGATGTGTGGTCCGAGTTTTAATTGTGCTGTATCTTCTGCCAGAAGGCAACAGTCCAAAAAGATTGTAAGCAGGATGGGAAGAGTCTCTGAGAATGTTATGGCAAGATATGGCGAGATTCAAATGGCGAGATTCAAAGATGTCGTTCAGGTCTGGTAGCTGGAGCCCGATGATATTCTGGGAAGTTTTAATGATTTTCTGTAGAGCTTTTTTGTCTGCTACAGAGATGCTCCCATACCATGCAAGAATGACGTATGTCAGGACACTCTCAGTGATCATAGTCATCATAAATACATTCATCATGAATCATAACATATAACACTTAGTGATAGTTATAGGATACTAAATAAGCAATCAAGATAAATCATACCAGGAAACTAAATAAAAATGTAAATCATAAAGATACAAGCAACAAAGTTATAGTCACAAGTAGAAAAGGAAATAGGTAATAGGAAGGATGAGAAGGATAATAGTAATACAGTCCTGGTAAATAGTTTGATAGGAATTAGTTGTTTAGCAGAGTGATGGCATGGGGGAAAAAATTGTCTTTGCGTCTAGTCTAGTTGTTCTGGAGCGCAATGCCCTATAAAAGTTATGGCTAAACTTTTCTGGACCGCGTGCCAAGCGTGCCCAAACCCCCCAAATGCAATGCACATATGGCCCCTGTGCATGCACCACACCCCTACTAATGCCTGTGTGGGCCCCATGCATGCATGTGCAGCCTCCTGCACATGCCCCCACCCCCTCGCATGCCCGGCAGAGACCCAAACACCAGCTGGCTGGCAGAAGGCATGCGGCAGAGCTGAACTGGGGCAACAGCTCACATGCCCAGAGAGAAGGCACTGCGTACTACCTCTAGCACTCATGCCATAGGTTCGCCATCACAGCTCTATAACTTGGTTTTGAGGGTAGAAGTTGAAACAATTTATGTCCAGGATGTGAGGAGTCTGTTGATATTTTCACAGTCCTATTTTGAACTTGTGCAGTATACAGATCCTCAGTGGAAGCTACCATAAATGTAGTTTTTATCACTGTTACAGCATCCCGTAGTCACATGATCACTATTTGCAAGCTTAACATCAGCTTTTGGCATTACTTTTCAGCATATAAGTAATATAAACTCATCATCCTATCTATTGCTTAGGAACTGTTAGTAACTGTAGCTGAAGGGTTTTTAAGGTAAGCTGTGACTTTCAGCGCTAGCTCAAAAGGCTCTCTAAAAACTAGGAGTCAGATGAAAACTGAATGTAAATAATGAATTCTCCCACCAGGCACATTGAATTCCTGGTGATCACATGGACGTATCCATCTGGCACAGCAGGTGGCTGTCTTAAAAAAGCTAAACCAAGTTAGAGCTGGTTAGTACTTGGAGAGAAGTCGACCATGAAATCTAGGGTTTGCAGAGGTTCTTGACTACATGATAGTACTATTAAAAATTATTTTTAAAAAGCACATTGCATTGTGCTAAAACAAAATCTATCCCTCTGTACTTAACATCGCAAGCACATTCACAGCGTCACAGTGCACATTTTTGTCAATGGCCCTCCTTGTCCTTACCCCCTCCTCCTGAATATGCCTGTGGGCTGTTGACTAGATTTGGGGAAATTGGTGAAGACCACTTCCATGTTGTTCGCAAGATAATGATACAGCAACAGAAACTCTCAAGCTCAGTTTCCACCTCCGATACAAACCACAAGTCTCTTGCCCTCCCCCCACCTGTAAAACGAAAATGATTGTAATCTTCCTGAATGAAGTGTTATATACACAAGCTACATTAAAGGCAGGGATGAACTTTCTGTTATTGTAGTAGAGCAGGCTTGTTTGACAAAGTTCTTTGCGAGCTCCAGTGTAATTGTTTTGCCATGTGGAACAATTTGAAGCTGACTCCATTTGGCACTCATAATGTGAATGTATCTTGACATTTGGATAGTAATAGCTCTCCTATTTTTGGTTCGTCTTAGTTCTCAACTAGCTGCTTTTAGATGGTGCAGGTGTCTCTTTTCCTTGCAGGGGAGCTTCACGTGGATCCAAGATCCTTTGAAATTTGGACGGCAATTGCCTGGGCTCAGACTTAGCTGCCATCTGCAGCTGCACTTGGCAAGGTGCGCCCAACACCCATGGCGAGGTGTTGTTCTCCATATGGATATACAGGCTCTTCACGCTGTTTTTAGAAGGAGTTTTTAAAGCTACTTATGTAAGTCTGAAGTAGTAAAGGCAGCCGATTAAGTGGCTGTGAAGGGATGCTATCGACCACACCACCAAGATGGTGTGGCTCAAAAGCTGGAGAACATCGGCGAGTGATTGTTAATGACAGGGCGGCTTTTTCTGGCGCTGCCACTGGAAATGACCCATAGCTCACAAGAAAGATATCCGCAGGCTGATTTAGCCTGGAGCATACTGTTAAAACACAGCACTCAGGTATTTCTCTGGGGACAAAGAGAGTGAATGTCAACCTTGCCTGCTGTGATGTACAGCTCACGAGGGAAAAAATACCTCTCCCCTCCTTGTTCACCCCTCTCCTTTTAAAGTAATTATTTTACATACAGGGAAGGTTTCTTTGTTTCCTCTTAGGAGGTAAGTGCTGCGATAATATGAAGGAATCCTCGCTGAGTAGCAAGAGAATGGCAATCAATCAGAACTGGTTGCAAAGCTCTCATTTCCACACACCCCTCCCCTCCACCAAACAGGGTATATTAGCAACCGTGCAGCCTTGTAACATCTGTAGAAAGATCTTGATGGCCCTCTCATGTTTTGGGTTAAATATATATATACTGATCAAAATATGAGTCTAGCAATCGACTTACTGGCTTGATTAGAAGTCCCAGCAAGCACTAAGGTGGAGTGGGGCTGAGGGATAAGGGATGTTTAATTATAGAGCTATGTAAGCAAGTGACTAATAGGGTGATGAGAATTCACAAAATGTGTAACTCGGCCAATGCAGCACGTCTTTGCCTTCTGCAAACAGATGCTTGCATGGACTAATTTCATGCATGGGCTATATCAAGAAACAATTGTGTTTGTTTGAAGGCCATGATCACAAATGCAAACTCTGGTCTAGTGGGTAAGGCATCAGACTAGAAAGCAGAGATGGTGAGTTCAAGTCCTACCAGGAAAGCCAGCTGGGTGACTTTGGGCCAGTTACACCCTCTCTCTCTCCCTCTCCTTCTACCGAACAAATCTCACAGGGTGACTGTGGTGTGGAAAGGAGGAAGATGTGTTGGATATATTCACTGCCTTGAGTTATTTGTAAAAATAATAAAGCTAAGATACAAATAAATAAAATAAATAAATACCTCTATCCTCTTAGCCATACCAGATGTCAATGAAGAGGTGATCTCCATGCTTACAGCACAATTGTCTGTATCTTGGAGCCCTCATGTGTGTGTGTGTGTGTGTGTGTGTGTGTGTGTGCTCGCGCGCCCTTCCATAGGACATGATTCCAACTCTCTTGAAAGTAATCTTGTGTAGGCTCTCTGATGAAGACAATCATGCTGTGAACACGAGCCATGTCTTCAGCCATATTACAGACATGAATAGGGGAAGGGAGGGGTTGCTCATCACTCTTCGTAGGCTGGGCTGATGATGGGAAGGTAACACCTAAGCAAACAAAGCTAACAAACCCACATATTTGGTTCTTTTTTCAAGCTAGCCGAATCATAAAATGATTCTGCATTTCTCTCCAGCATCTAGGTGATCTTCCGTGAAGAATCACATATGACTGTTCTTCTTCATTTTCCATTGCAAGAATGGAATGGAAAATTCCCCTTTTATTTATATGATTATCAGCCTCCATTTAAAGCCCACCAGTTAACTTGAAGACCCTTCAAAGCTGATATGATGAGTTGTATCCTAGGTATGCACTGAAATATATGTGACACACAGACCCTTTTTCTTTCTTTCTTTCTTTCTTTCTTTTTTTCTTTCTTTCTTTCTTTCTTTTTCTTTCTTTCTTTCTTTCTTTCTTTCTTTCTTTCTTTCTTTCTTTCTTTCTTTCTTTCTTTTTTGCTTTGTTTCTCTACTAAACTATTCTTATTCAGTCTTCAATTCCATTCTTTAAAATATTTGGATGATAAAATTAAACAAAATGTTATTGTAATTTACAGATGCTTGGAGGAAAGTGAAACCTGCTAAGGTCTTCAGAATAAAACTATCCAAAGAAGTAGATCAAAAGGTTTACAAATCATCAAGGCTTTAAATCTAAAACAATAATTTTTAAAAAAACCTGACACCGGGACATACTTTTTAAGAAAATTATTACCTTTGTAATTAAGCTGCCTTTAAATAAGTCTTTTCTGTTAAAGGCCTAAAAAAACCCACCTTAAAATGTCTTTCTCCCATTGTCTCCTTTCAGTGACAATGCTTCTCTATATGACTGGAGGTGGAACCCTGAAACTCCAAATACAGCTGGTTAAATTATGCAGGGCTGAGAACAAGAGATAGGCTCATCAAATCTTCATTCCCTACATCCTTAATGTAAATAATAGCCATCAATTTCTCTTTGGCAAATCATTGCAGAGAAAAGTTGAGCTCTCCTTGATCTCCTTATAAGAACCTGATAACCAGATATCTCCTCAGATATCACAGAAGGAATTCCAGAGGAAGAGTTTGACTTCACCAGGAAATAGAGCTCACCTATGCATACTAAACATGTGTCTAATGGTGATCCATGCTTATGCAATGGGAAGGAAGGATATTTGACACCTACTCCCAGGAATGTTACACACACTTTCCATGTTGGTTGGAGTTGTATATAGGGTGTGTGTGTGTGTGTGTGTGTGTGTGTGTGTCTGTGATTGGCAACTGTATTAATGCAATGATCTAATTGCAGGAAAAAGATAGGATTTTCGGTATCTGAAGAAAATATTACTTTTTATTGGTAAAGGTCTATAATTTTAATGCACCTATTTCATTGCTTATTTTTTGAAGAGCAAAGCACTGCTGTAAAATCCAACAGTTTGTTACCAAATTGTATTGTATTTTATTAATTATTTTATTATTTTATTAATTATTTTATTATTTTATTTTATTTATGGATTTTATTTAAAAAGGATTTGTATGGTTGCCTATTTTGAAACACAGCTCTGGGCAGCTCACAACAACAACCACACCCAGAACCATAAAACCTAGGAGCCTGGATAGCTTGGCAGACTAAGCACTGTAATTAACATTCAGCTATCTGCAATTACTCTAAGTTCAAATCTCACCAGGCTCAAGCTTGACTCAGCCTTCCATCCTTTCTAAGGTAGGTAAATTGAGGACCCAGTTTGTGGGGGCAATAAGCTGACTTTGTATAAATATACAAAAGTATGAAGGCTATTGTTTAACGCATCGTAAGCCGCCCTGAGTCTTCGGAGAAGGGCGGCATATAAATCAAATTTTTAAAAAATCATAAATGTAGACCACAAAAGAGTTCTCAGGGCTGTATGTTCCCACCCATGATTTAAAAGATGGTAGTAACATTTAACCATGCTCTAAATACATTCATCACTTGTCTCTAGTACCTTGCCTTATTGAGTGATTGTATTGCCAGATTTCATTCATTTAAGCATTTGAAATAGATATAGCTTGCCCGTTATTCAAAGGATCTCCCCCTATACTTTGATTGAGTTGCATGGCTTAGAAATAGAAACAGTCAATCTGCCTTCCATGGTTCCATGATCTTTGATAGGACAAGAATATATTATTTGCAATTGTTCTTTGGGATTAGGATAAACCAAGGTGGTATACCAGATAAGGTGCTTAATTTAGGGAGAAGTAAGTTCAAAACCATCTTCAGTCATGGAAATTTGCTGGGTGAGTTTGGACTAATCATTTTATCTCTGTCATCTTGCCTCACCAGATGGCCATTCCTTTTTTGGTGCAAGGGATATCATTTAATCTCTGGATCGCCAGATTTTTTTTTTTTAAAAAAAGTTAGCATCACTTTTAACAGACTCCAGTTCAACTTGAGACCTTACTGAACTGCATTCGGTCAAAGGAAAAAGTAGTGGGCTTGATTGACAAGCGATCTGAATAAAGAAGACAAGCATCAGTTCATGGTCCATTCAGTTTCATATCAGGGAAAGCAAAGTGATGTGTCTCCAATTGTTTTGGACTCCATAAATCATAAATGACTGTCACTGGTCAGAAATTTGAAAATTATGATCCAAACATGTGAAAGGAACCAGATTGTTTTTTCTAGATAAACATTGTGCAGCATTTCCTCAATGCTGAAATATGCCAATAAATATCTGGAAGTGTTTTGGCAGACATATGAAACATTTGATCGTTCAACAATTTCAATACTACAATTCCTTTTGGGACTTACTGAGACTTTTAGTTCCAAAACTTTAGACATTCCCAACTTTCCTTCTTTTCATTATATAAAATGTGTGCTTGGTATATATCAGGGGTCGGCAACCTTAAACACTCAAAGAGCCACAAAGGTCCTAACCCGAAGCCTCCCATTCAATTCTGGAGCCAACCAGAAGTCCAGTTTCCCGCACCATAGAGTTTCCTCCAAGTGTGACGTCCTTTTTCCTCTGCCGACCGGAAGTCCAGTTCCCCCACCATAGAGTCTCCTCCTAGTGAGGCGTCCTTTTTCCTCTATCTGTCCTAACTGAAAGCTCTATCAATTGTGGAGCCAACTAGCGACAGAGAGCCGCAGCAGAAGGATGAAAGAGCCACATGCAGCTGCAGAGCCACAGGTTGCTGACCCCTGGTATGTATGTATGGATGTCTACCTATTTACACCCAGAGCAACCACTTTTAAAATAGACATTTATTTCAGAAGGAATTGCTTTTTGTCCTATGGAATTTTTCCTCCATATCTGAATCTCTCTAAAGAATGGCTTTCCTACTAGAAAACTAGCTCATCCCCCAGCAGTTAAAATGATTGCCTATTCTTCCTAGAAATTAAATATTGCATGTATGAATAGTTTTTTTTTTTAAAAAAAACAATGTTTCTATGATGATCTGTCCTTTTGACCTTGACTTCTAATAGTATTTTGTTTAATATTGTTTGACAGAGCTACTGTTTTGGATTTTGATTGGAAGCTACATGTCCCACAGAGATCTACAAGAATCCTCTGATCATTAATAGATACTCTTACTACCAATTGAATACTTGTTTTGCATTTTCAGGCATAATTTTCTCTCCCCAGTCATGCTAGTGTATTAACCTTAATTTTTATACGCTACAGCGTAATAATAATATCGTCATGCATGAAATCTACAGCACACTGTTAGGGCAGGAAACATCTGATCATTATGTCGGTCTTGGTCATTATTAATTGAATTATAGTTTCTCAGTACTTTACATTTCAATTTGATTCTGTAAGCTGGCAGCTCTTTCAGAAATAACCCAGAGAACAGTGCCAATGGTACCAAAAGTAAACTGCAAATGGACCAACAGATCAGCAACATTTGATGGGGAAATATTTTTCTGGATTTGTGGAAAGATGGGGTAGAGATGTGTGGATGCTTTGTGACTCCTGCTGGCCTTATCCCATTTTCTCCTACATTTCTTCCTCTCAGTGTGTTATTTCCTCCTATCTACCAAGGTCAATCACACATTAAATGGAAACACGTGAGAAAAATGCAACGTATTGAAATAATTCTACTGATTCGATTAACAAATACTGAAAGGGACCATTTCAGACATTGAACTATGCTTAAATGTGATACCCCACATAATTCCCACCCCACTACTTGGCAAATTTTGAGTAAAGCTTTGTTTCCCATTACAGTTAAATAGGATGGCAGCTGATTTCTTTCCATTTAGCCATGCATAAAAAAAAAAATCTACCCTTAAATTTATATGCTTATTACATAGTCATAGTCACATGGTGGCAAGATGGCTCAGTGGCTAAGACTCTGGGTTGGTCAGCTAGAAAGTCAACAGCCCAGGTTTGAGATCCAAGCACCATATAACAGGGTGAGCTCTGTTCACCCTGTCCAGTGGTGGGTTCCTCCCGGTTCAGCCCAGTTCCGCCAAGCCGGTAGCAGTGACAAAATGACATCACCGAACCGGTTCTGCCCCCACCCCACCCCCCACTCCCCACCCCCGTGTTATTCTTACCTTTTATTTGGCCCCACCCCCAATCTATTGCTGCCTCCTGAGTCCCAGCTGATCGGCTAAAAGGAAAAAAACTGTTTAAACTCTTGCCGTGGGGCTTCAAAGGGCCGCCCTACAGCTGATCAGTGTTAAAAGGCAGTGTGGTGGTAGACCGGTGCCTCCAAAAACAATTGAGTAGACCGGTGCCTGCAAAAATAAATGGGTAGACCGGTACAGCTCTGCAAACAGTTAAAAGCCTCGTAGACCAATACCTCTGCTAAATCCTAAAGAATTGTCACATGACCATCAAGCCATGCCCACAGAACCGGTAGTAAAAAAATTAGAACCCAACCCTGCCCAGCTCCTGCCAACCTAGCAGTTTGAAAGCATGCAAATATGAATAGATAAATAGGTACCGCTTGGTGGGAAGGTAACAGTGTTCTGTATTTTCATCTGACCACATGATGACAGAAGCATCTCTCAGAGGATTTAGGCTCCCTCATCTGATAATCAAAGATGAACAACCCCCTTGAGTTAGTCATGACTGGGCAGGGGAAACCTTTAACCTTTACATAGTTATAGCTATTATAAATCTGAATGAAGCATGGACACAGAACTCTTTATTCAGCCATAAGCTAACAGTTAAACGAGGCAACCAGCATAACGGCAACAACAACAGTACAGCCTGACAGCTGCTTAAATAGCAAGCTGTCAGTCAGGACAACCAATCAGAGAACCTTGCTTTTCCCGCTTGAATGCAGCCTGTGTCTTAACCAATCAGAGAGAGTGCGGTAGCAGGCAATTCCGGAAACGTCGTGTCCAC
This sequence comes from Masticophis lateralis, assembly GCA_030761175.1. NCBI lineage: Eukaryota > Metazoa > Chordata > Lepidosauria > Squamata > Colubridae > Masticophis > Masticophis lateralis. Next base: position 131,089,867 of record JAUDYJ010000003.1, read on the forward strand.
GAGGACTCAACAATAGCAGTAGCCCTTAGACTTACATACCACTTCACAATGCTTTTACAGCCCTCTCTATGCAGTTTACAGAGTCAGCATATTGCCCCCCAACAATCTGGGTCCTCATTTTACCCACCTCAGAAGGATGGAAGGCTAAGTCAACCTTGATCCTGGTGGGAATCAATCTGCCAAATTGCAGGCAGCTGGCAGTCAGCAGAAGTAGCCTGCAGTACTGCACTCTAACCACTGTGCCACCGCGGCTTTCTGTACATACAGTTATCTTGTATATACAGCCATCACACTTTTTTCTATTTGTATCAGAAACTATACTTTGTTCATGTCATCCATACATACATTTGTCTTTAAATCAAGGATTTATGATTTCATTCTTGTGAACAATCACATATGCACGCAGATACGGGAAATTTATCTTGTCATCATAAGATAACTCATCACCAACTGCTGAAGGAAGCTGGTTCACTATTGTGAGAATCAGGATATTTGATTAAATATTCCCTTATTTCCTAATACGGCTGTTCTTTTTGAGAACTTGGTGTTGGTTAGGTGGCTTTTGATCATATCCAACAAGGCTCTTTTTTATATTATTATCTTTGTGGTATAAAATACACCATCCTATATATCCACAATGGCGAACCTATGCACGTGTGCCCAAAGTGGCACATGTATCCATGTTGCCTAGTACACGTAGCCTTAACTGTTTGTCTTCTGGGTTTCTGCGTGCATGCGCATGCACATGTGCACTGGCCAGCTGATCATCAGGCTTGCATGCGTGCTAGAACCTGGAAGTTCCGATTTCCAGAGGATGGCCCCAATGAGCGTGTATGCGCGTGCTGTTTCCGCGCCACCTTTTCTTTCGCCATCACTGCTATATATGCTGAGCTGATGTACAGCTCTACAACTAAAAGGAATTATGACATTGATGTTATAATTTAATAGCACTGCAATTGACATTAGGAGGGAGACCTCTTACACATTATCCATATAGATGCAAATGTAGAAATAATTATTATGAATTAAAAGTAATGCAATCCATCTTACAATGACAGAAGAGAGTGCCTAGGTGACCTGTCTGCCTGCACAGTCTGATGTATAGATCTTACCATTACTGGTTTCAAACTTCAAGGCTATTATTTTTGGATCCTGAGAAATTTTTTCAACAATTTGAACTGAAGTTTCCTATTTTAGGAGTTGGAAAAGATGGGATTTATACAAAACTTCAAGACATGGACAACATCGATTACAATATGTTCCAGTAGTTAGAATGGAAAATTATCAAAACCATATATTTAAAAAGGAACCTGATGAAGATACTCAATTTCCTTGCTCCTGGACATAATAGATGTACAAATCTCGGTAAAAGACATCAGAAAGGACTAGAACATAAAGGTGCTGAAAGTTAGACAACAAATTTATAAATTGAGAGATTATGCTGATGATCTGGTTTCAACAATGGTGGATCCTAATTGAAATGTTGGTGTTTTAATGGATAAATTAAAGGAAGACATTATGGAAAATTATTTGGTTTTCAAATAATACAGAAAACTGGATCGATATACCGGTATTACTAACACTCTTGTGCTTATTGGTTTGTATCCTCAGATTAGCCCAAATGGCACCTTAACCCTAACCCTAAATTTAAACCTAACTCTATCAATCCTAACAACCCAACCCCAGCCCCAGCCCCAACCCCAGCGCCAGCCCAAACCCAGCCCCAGCCCAAACCCAGCCCCAGCCCAAACCCAGCCCCAGCCCTAGCCCTAGCCCTAGCCCTAGCCCTAGCCCTAGCCCTAGCCCTAGCCCTAGCCCTAGCCCTAGCCTGAACCCTAACCCTAACCCTAACTCTAACCTTAACCCTAACCTAAACCTAAACCCAAACCCAGCCCCAGCCCCAGCCCCAGCCCCAGCCCCAGCCCTAGCCCCAGCCCCAACTCCCCGAAACCCAATGCATTAAAAACTCAGGACCCATTGCTACTTTAGAACTGAAATTTCCACAATGTTCAAACCAATTTTATTCACAAAGTTGTGGCCATTGCAGTGTGCTCACGGTCATATGGTTTCCAATGTTCCTTGCCAGCTTCCTACAAGCAAAGTCAGTGGGGAAGCTGGCAGGAAGTCAGAAGTCATTCCCAATCCCAGTGCTTTTTTCCTACCCATGGTCATCCTATTTATCTGTTTAGGTAAGTAAATATTAATTTATTACTGAAGTTTGTTTGCCACCATAATTATTTTTCCATTTATGATTTTTACTCTTCTTACAGTAGATGATTATGAGACCACCCAGCATTGGGGTAAAAAAAAATATGGTCAGTCTAAAATTTAATGTTCCTTCTGGTCACATCAGACTGTGACATCATCTTTCAAAGGATGACCAATGGGACAAGGAGTTGTCTTGTATCAACTAAAAATCTGGGCTGGATGCCTTTCCTGATTTAATCTTGTTAACAGCTTTGCAAACTTCCCTTATTGTTATATAGATCCATTTAGAATTTGCTTCTATTCTCTTTAATCTTTGATAAATTCTGTTTATTCATCCATTTTTTCCATGGAAATTTCTTGACCTTTATATAGAGTAGAATAATACTGGTCATACACTTTTCTCATATTTGCCTTATCTGTTATTCCAGTATTTTCTTCTTTTTAAATTTAGTATCACTTTCTTTTTTTTTTAAGGCAATAATTTTCCTGGTTGACTACAAATTCAAAATTATTTGGTAATTTTCCATGTGTATTTTTAATATTTTTTTCAGAAGTTCCATCTTTTTCTTCCATTCCAATCTCCTAGGACACACCAATTTTTATACAGAAAATCCAATAATTTATCTATAAGTCCTTTATAAAATGTTGCTTTATCTCTAGAATTTCAGAATAGCAAAGTTGAAAGGGTCCTTGGAGGTCTTCTAGTCCAATCCCGTGCTCAGGCAGGAAGCTCTATACCATTTCAGACAAATGCTCGATCTCTTCTTTAAAAACTTCCCAGGTTGGAGCATTCACAACTTCTGGAGGCAAGTTGTTCTACTGGTTAATTGTTATCACTGTCAGGAAATTTCTCCTTAGTTCTAGGTTGCTTCTCTCCTTGGTTAGTTTCCATCCATTGCTTCTTGTCCTGCCTTTAGGTGCTTTGGAAAATAGGTTGACCTCCTCTTCTTTGTGGTAGCACCTCAAGTATTAGAACATTACTATCATGTCACCCCTAGTCAGAGGTGGTATTCAGCTGGTTCACACCAGTTCCGGCGAATTGATAATGAAAATTTTGAGCAGTTCAGAGAACCGGCAAATCCCAGTACTGGATGGCCCTGCCCACCCTCCCACTCACCCGCCCAGCTGCTCACTGGTCGCCCCTACTTGCCCGCTTGCCCCGTTTGCTCACTGCTCGCCCTGCCCTTTCCAGTCACTTCTCATCTCGCCTCTCCGGCATAGCTGTTGCTTCTGTTTGGCTCCTTGCGTGTGTTGACCATACGGTCTCTGTGGGCCAGCCAGCTTGCATGCCTTCCAATGCAGTATCCATGGCCCAACTGAGCAGCCTTCATCGGCCTGGGTAAGCTTGCAAGTCGTGGCCTAGCTACCTGCTTCCCACATGGTGCCACCATCTTGCCTGCCTTTCTGGATGGGACTTAGAGTAAAGCAGCAGCTCACAGCTGCTAAATTGCACAAGATGCTCTCCCAGATGTGCAGAGAGAAGCAGCCGCTGCCCCTGAGAGCAGAGATGGAGGAGAGCAGGCCCCAAAAGGCTGCTTGGTCGAGCCTCACCATGTAGTGGAAGCCGGACGTTCAGATGTGGGGAAGCCATGTGCACGCACGTGCTCACATTTTCAGTGAACCAGTGGTGAAATTATCTGAAATCCACCACTGCTCCTATCATTAAACTAGACATACCCAATTCCTGCAATCATTCTTCATATCTTGAAACCCCCAGTCCCCTAATAATCTTCGTTGCTCTTCTCTGCACTCTTTGTAGAGTCTCAACATCTTTTTTAACATTGACCAAAATAGTGACCAAAACTGGATGCAATATTCCAAGTGTAGTCTTACCAAGGCATTATAATACTGTAATAACACTTCATGTGATCTTCATGTTTTTTTATATATTTGTAGAATTTTTCTAAAATTTAAATAGAAACATCTAGGCCATCTTTTTCCTTCTTACTTTTTTATCTTTCATCTTGACCTAGACTGGACAGTTTTTCAAATGAGAATGGCCCTTTGAAGACTCTTGAAATATCAAGGTGTCCTGTCAGGTCTGGAAGCCATCTTTTACGTTGGCCCTTCAGGCCTGCCACATTTTCTACTGTGGGAAAATGGGAGGGGGGATTGTATGGTGTATGGGAGATATACAGTCAAAATAACATTCCTTTCTCAGAGAGTCAAGGATACCTTGCCTTGGTACCTGGAGTCAGATGACTGGGAGGCATCTCCAGTTGGGAAAGTGGATGATTGGACCATGTGATGGACATGTGGGTGCTGGGCAGGGACTTGAACTTTCACTGGGGTGGGAAAAACCTGGAAACTTTCAGATTCAGGTTTTCCCAGATGTGCCAATATGACATATCTAATAAAATGGAACTTTGAGGAATCTTTTATTGTTGGTGGTGTTACTTGGAACCCTGACAGTGTTCTTTGAAATCATATTCACAGTCACCCCTGTTTTTACTTGTAGATGTTTACATCTAAGATTTGTCCATGCTACAAATTCAAACTAGGTTTAGCCAACTTGGCTTCTCCTGGAGGAACACTGAAGAGACATTTGCACAGGACATTTCCTCCACTTACAACAGTTCATTTAGTGACCACTTGACATTACAACGGGACTGAAAAAAAGTGATTTATGACCATTTTTCACACTTACGACCATTCCAACACCCATGTGGCCATGTGATCAAAATTCAGGTGCTTGGCAACTGACTCATATTTATGATGGTTGCAGTGCCTTGAGGTCACATAATCAACTTCTGTAACCTTCTGACAAGCAAAGTCAATGGAGAAACCAGATTAACAACTGTGTTAAGAATTTAACAACTGCAGTGATTCACTTAACAACTATGGCAAAAAAGGTTGTAAAATGAGACAAAATTCACTTAACAAATGTTTCACTTAGCAACAGAAATTGTGGTCATACGGCAAGGACTACTTGCATTTGAAAGGATATTCCAAGTGTCTCCAACTGAAGATTTGTAGAAAAATTACAATGCCCAAAATGCTATAGAGAAATCTCTGGTACTTACATTTGTTTAAAACCTATTTAAGTTTGAATCTACATGTTCTCTTATTTAGTGCCAGAATTGTTCTTGGCACTTTCCTATTGGCTTCCCTGAGATATAAATACCTGGCAACAAAATGGCTATGGTTGAACGCAAAGTACTAAATACACCTAATATTACCCTGCTTGAAAATTCCTCATAATTCAATTTTTCAAGTGCAGATATTTATATTGCAATTGTATTATTTCCATTATTCATTTATTCTTCTCACATCTCTGCCAAGTGAATCGTAGGTGGCATAAATTGGCCACTGCATTACACTGAGTGACATTCTGAGATCTCTAGTAAAACAATCCATCAACAATATAGTATTTTCAGAAACTCCTGACTGCCCTAGTCATTCTTGAAGACTATCTTCAAAATATTTATCACCAGGAAAGTTCATGGCATTGAAAATCCAAAAATTTCTCCCCTGTCTTTTTCATCAGAAGAACGTCCTCAGCATAAGAGAATGTGAATTAATGACCAAGCATCTCCTGTATCCTTGAAAAGTGTCCTCCTTCACAGAGAACTTGCTTCCCTGACAGCTGGAGACCTATCATCATGGGAGTGGATTACATTCATGTATTAAGCCTTATAATTAAAGAGAAGAAACCAAGTGCAATGGTAGACAAAGTGAACAAAACTTCTGTGGAGTGAACCTGGATATTCAAGGGCAGCAGAAAAGTCCTAAATGGACTAATGCTCAAGTATAAGTGTCAACAAATCCTAACTTTTATCAGGCTAAGAGAAAAGAAGTTAATTGTTTACATTCCTCTAATAGAAAAGCAACCAAAGATACAACAGAATACAAAATTGGAAGAAGATATCCTGCCGCTCTTCTAATCCAACCCACTGCTCAGGCAGGAAAGCTGATAGTTGGAAGTTAGTTGGAAGATAGCAAGTGTGTTGGAATAAGTGTACATAGAGTAAGAGCAAAGTAAATTGCAGATACCCGAAGCAATTGAAAAGTCTCTCCAGAAACACTCAAGATAGTTTATACCATAGCATAAAAGAATATGCTCGCAATCTGGGAGTCCTCCTGGATACGCAGCTGTCCTTGGAGGATCATCTGACGGCTGTGGCCAGGGGGACCTTTTATCAGGTTCGCCTAATATGCCAGTTGCGGCTCTTTCTTGATCGGGATTCCCTGTGCACAGTCACTCATGCCCTCGTCACCTCGCGCCTGGACTACTGCAACGCTCTCTACATGGGGCTCCCCTTGAGGAGCACCCAGAGGCTCCAACTGGTCCAGAATGCAGCCGTGCTGGTAGTTATGGGAGCTGCTTGGCGCTCCCATACAACACCTCTCCTGCGTGAGCTGCACTGGCTCTCAGTGGTCTTCTGGGTGCGCTTCAAAGTGTTGGTTATCACCTTTAAAGCGCTCCATGGCATAGGACCTAGTTATTTTCGAGACCGCCTGCTGCTACCAATGACTCCCACCGATCCGTGCGTTCCCATAAAGAGGGCCTCCTTGGGGTGCCATCAGCCAAACAATGTAGGCTGGTGACCCCCAGGGGGATGGCCTTCTCTGTGGGGGCATCTACCCTCTGGAACCAACTGCCCCCAGAGATAAGGAGAATCCAAGACCTCGGTACCTTCCGCCGTGCCCTTAAAACTCTTTTTTTTCAGCAAGCCGGGCTGACTTAACACTTTGAAATGTTTTAATTGGTTTGTTACTGTGCTTTAATTATGGGGCCAAATTTACATATATCTTTTTAATTGTATTTTAATGTTTGTACTCTATGTTTTTACTTGGCTGTACACCGTCCTGAGTCCCCAGGAAGAAAGGCGGTAAATAAATAAATAAATGAATGAATGAATGAATGAATGAATGAATGAATGAATGAATGAATGAATGAATGAATGAATGGAGGCCTTCTGGATCAGGCCAAAGTCCATTTTGGCTTGCCATTTTGTTCATCTCTAGGGTGCTTGTAAGTATGAGACATGAATATACTCCTCTTCCACCAATGTTCTACAGGAACTGGAGGCTAAAACATATGAAGAACGATTGCAGGAACTGGGTATGTCTAGTTTAATGAAATTAAGGGCTAGGGGAGACATGATAGCAGTGTTCCAATATCTGAGGGGCTGCCACAAAGAAGAGGGAGTCAAGCTATTCTCCAAAGCATCTGAGGACAGGACAAGAAGCAATGGGTGGAAACTAATCAAGGAAAGAAGCAACTTAGAACTAAGAAGAAATTTCCTGACAGTTAGAACGATTAATCAGTGGAACAACTTGCCTCCAGAAATTGTAAATGCTCCAACACTGGTAGTTTTAAAGAAGAGATTGGATAACCATTTGTCTGAAATGGTAGGGTTTCCCTGCCTACACAGGGGGTTGGACTAGAAGAGGTCCCTTCCGACTCTGTTATTCTATTCTATTCTAATTGGTATTTGCATCTGTCTCTGTCTTTTCTCCCTTTTTTCTGTTGGCTTTATTTCTATTTGTATTTTATATTAAGAAAATGAATACATTTAATTAAAAAAAACTTGCTATTTATATTTTACAGAACTCACAGCCTGTTTCCAGTTGGAAATAGATGATATATATGATTTCCCCCCTGCTTTCCTCCCCAACTCAACTCATTTGTAAAATCCCCGTAATCTGGTTTAAATTCTTGTTTGTTCATGCTGGTCATGAGTACCTGTTTCTCATCTTTCCAGACTTTCCTCTTTCTGGTTTCTTTTCTTTCTGTCCAATCACCAATGCATAGCATATATGAACAAATTTAACAAATGTCACCTCCTTCGTGCTTTCCATTTTAGATCAAGGCCTCAGATCATTCTTGCTACCCTTCCAACTTCTGGCACACAGCTGAGCCCTATGTAGAATCTTTCTCTTGTGCAACAATTTGAAAACTGGTTCTCCATCATATGGGTGATTGTATGGAAAGAATAATATTTGAACAGAAAAAGTGGGCTGAATTAATGTGATCTGACTTTGCTTCTTTGTGAATGTAAGTGGTTAAGGCACCAGGCTAGAAACTGGGAGATTGGGAGTTCTAGGCCATGAAAGGTGGTGACTTTGGGCTAATTACTCTTTCTCAGCCCAACCCATTTCACAGGGTTGTTGTGTAGGGAAAATAGGAGAAGGAAAGTTTAATTAATTCTACTATCAAGATATGCTCTGAATCCTTCTCTTCCCTTCCCTCCAAAGAATATAACTATGTGTGCTGATACAAATAGCACTAAATACATAATTTAGCTAGATAACTATAGGGACAAATAAATAGATATTCTACTATAAGAGGGAACATGCAGAATTTTAAGATTTAATTTTACCAAACTAGATTCACTTTTCAAACAAGTGTCATTTTGATTTACAGATCCTGGCGAAGAATAGTGGAAGATATTTCCTGCCTATCCAATTTTGGATTTGAATATACCGTACCTGCGCAAATATATATCGAAGTTGCCATGGCTCTGCCTTAGTATGTGGTACAGAAATTGTCAGCCACCCTCCAAGAGCTCCACCCCAAATCTTTCTCTGTCTTTTGGCAAGATGCTGAGAATTGAACTGGAGACCTTTCACTTATCAAGCATGTGTTCTATTACTGAGCTACAACCTTTCTCCTATGATGGCCCCTGATACAGTTTGATGAAATCTGGACTGGAGGGTGGTGGGGAGGGGGGAGAGAAAAGAAAAGAAAGAAAATTAGCTCAGAATGCATTTGTGGATGATTGAACGGGGTGTCATCTTTTTGCCTGCCCATCCTCCAAGCAGCTGGGCACAGACTTCTCTCCCTGTACACATTCCGCCTTAATACTATATTTGTCACACAGATCCTTCCTACTTGCCCATCTGGCATTTAGATACAGTTTCCAAATTTGTCGTCCTTTATGTTCCAAAAGCCTATTTGACTTGAGATGTTTCCATAAAGAGGCAGAAAACCCTGCCAGGGTTTGATATACAGAACCAACATCCCGTCTGTAGAGCCATGCTGCTTTCCAATCAGAAAAAGCAACACCGGCCTGCCATGATAGTTGTTCTGCTGTTCTGACTAAGGTACACCCAGGTTACCTATCTGGGCACCTGTAACGCAGCCAGAGTGCAAAAGTGCCATGGTTAATTTCAGCTTTCAGGAGAATGAAATCCATTCCGCCAATTTCCAATGGAGAAGAAGGCCATTTCAGACGGATGCCCCTCGATGCTAGCAGGGCACGTGCCGTGACCTGCTGAGCAAAAGTATCCTTGATGGAACTTTGCCCATTGACAGCTCATCATTGAGAAGCAATTGACAAAAAAGCATACCTTTTAGTGCAACAGTCAGGCTCCATCTGCTTCCTTCGTAATCTATATTTGGAGCATATCATGTGTCGTGGCAGTGCAGTTAATGGGCTTAGTCATCTCCTGCAGAGTAACCTACACTAGGTGATAGATAACTTGGGAAATCTCAGAAGCTGGATTCGGTAAATGTCCAACGTATGCCAGCAAGATAACACTGGGTTCATGCAATGGGGTGGGGGAAAGAGTTGCCATTCGCACCAGAGAACTTAGTCTGACAAATTGGTGAAGCCAGGAGAAAAAGATGCTCAAAGACGGATGAATACTAAATGTAATTTAACTTAAAGATACTTACATAGGAGTAATCCAGAGGTGGCATTCAGCAGGTTCTGACCAGTTTCTGCTTCCGGTTGGTAGCAGAAATTTTGAGTAGTTCGGAGAACCGGTAAATACCACCTCTGACTGGCCCCGCCCCCATCTATTCTCTGCCTCAGATGATTGGGAAGGAATGGAGATTTTACAGTATCCTTCCCCTGCCATGCCCAAGCCACGCACACCATGCCACGCCCACAGAACTGTAGTAAAACTTTTTAAATCCCACCACTGGAGTAATCTAGTACCTTTAATATGATTATTTCCCATGTATTTAAGCATTTTTTCCCATCAAATTATGTATTACAAATGTTAGGTCCTACTTTTGGAGGAATGCTGGTGGAGGCCATTTACGTTTTGAGAGGAGAACAAGCTGTGCAACCTTTTTTCACACTTCACAGTCTTTCAGAGAACCATGGTGTCAGCCATTTTAAATTCTGGCCCTGTTTGATTTCCCAGAATCTTAACAGAATTTATCTCAGTGGGCTCTACAATTCCCAATGCTGTGATTCAGTTGACTTGCTTAAGCCAGGTCCTTTATATCCCCACATTTGCTAACGTCATCACCAAGTTTCACTCTCTCCTTCATTTTCTTACCTCCCTTATAATGTCACAGTAGCACACCAATGCTTTCTCCATCACAGTTTCTATTGTGTTGAAAAGCATACTTCCACCTTACATTTTGTCTTGCATCATCGCATGCAAAAGGATGTCTAAAAGCATTTCCAGAAAAAAACACAGCTCAGTTCAAACAGCAGAATTTGTTCTCAATGACGACCATCAAAGATCTGGAGAAGGAAGGAGAGTTCTTGATCTGCCTCCTCCCACTCTTCCTCTTGTTCCTTTTGTTTCCCTCCTCAGACCCAGGTGTTGTGGACATGGAGTAGTGTCCATGCCTACTTCACATGGTGTCTCATTCTGAGGATCCCACAACCTGAAGCTTTTAGCCACAGGTTCTGGAGAACCAAACCAGCCACTAAATGGCCACTGCAGCATGAAAGCAATCTATAGAGTTCTATGGCCCATCTAATTCTTGCTCAGAAGATTCCAAAATGGAATTCAACAGCTGTCAGGAGAGTGACAGAAGGATCATTACCCCATTCTCTGGCCCTTTCTAACCTGTCCATTAAGATTGCAGAACCATTTCATTTCCCCCAATGGAACTGAATCCTGAAAATATCAGAAGAGACAAAAGGAAATATTTGTTTACCCAATGCATAATTAAACTCTGGAATTGGTTAGCACGAGATGTAGTGTGGGCTACCAGACTGGTTGGCTTCAAAAAAGGATTGGTTCAATTCATGAAAGTCACAGGAATCAATGGCTTTTAGTCTTAATGGCCATAGGACTGTTTTTGAAGGCCATCTGCTAGGACATTAGTGGGCTTGCTTACACAGGTGATGGGCCACTAGGAGAAGTGACCGCCTGCCAATCAAGCAGGCACTACTTATGTTCTAATATTGTTGTGCTCACACAACATGCAACTAATACTAAACAGCAAATTCTGAAATATTTTTTTCCTATAAAAAGTTGGAAGATCTTGTGTTTACATTATCTAGAAAAAGAATTGAAAAAGGGTGTACATAGGACTTCCAGTGTATTAAGAAATGCCTAGCATGCTCTGATCAAGCATATACTGTAGATTGTATGTTGCTAGTGGGCCCATTCTAATTTTGAACCAGATGAGCTTGCCAGTTTTTAAACTCACTGTATTTAATCCACTTCTTCAGAGACCCTCTTCTTATATAATCTTCTTTTATGGGCTTAATTCCCTATCCCCATATAAATTGACTAGATATTGCCAGCTCAGTTATTCATAATTCTCCAATATCTGTACTAATTCATTAGCTGTGAAGATGGCATATTTTGGTGTTCTCCTTCTTTATGTACATTAAGAGTAGAAAGTTCTTAAAGTCTCCTACCAGTTCCTTTTCTGTGGACCTCACTCTAGATGCCTCAAGACCTTAAAGGGAGTGTTAAATTTATGTTTTACTGACAAAGGAATAAAGGGAGACTAGTATAGATCTATTTCTGCCTGAGAAGGCCCTTGGATTGGGGTTGAAAGGCGAAAATGGAAACAGTATGCTCTGTCCCATAATTGGGTAGACCAGGTTGCCCTAATAGACCAGTCGCACCAGAGAAAAAAAACTTAAACTCCTCTTGTTTAACAGATGTTATAATAGCTGCTATCCAGCAGGAGGCACCATACAACTGGTTTTGTCCTTGTTTGACCTCATCAGGTATATATGATAGTCTCCATATGTATAAATGCTTTGATATCTGTTTCTCAGAGAAGCAACAAATAATGTGATGTCTTGTTAGATGAAAAATCTTGGTCCATTGCAGGATGAGAACAGGACATCTGCTTGAAGTGGAGGTGGAATTTATTTTATAGAAAACAAGCAGCTTAGCGATTGAAGGTGGCCCCACATTGGACAGCAAGATTAGAAATAGTGATAGGAGGGTTCGATCTTTGTTTCAGAAAACACATGAACGATGTTTATCTCAGGGGATCTAGTTGATTCCAGTAAAGAGGAAACATGGTTATCTCTCCCTCAGCAGTGGGATAATCTCTGCCTCTTTGTGCACCTAGGTGCTGACCTTGAGTAATGGATCTGGGTCTGAGGAATCATGTTGTGTGTGCAAGGGATTTTCATAGTTTGAGGGGATTTCCTATGCTTTTGATTGAGTTGCTGGTGTTTTCCTAATTTCCCCAGAGACCCTCTTAGTCTATTTCAGTCAGTGGTGGGATTCAAATTCTTTTACTACCAGTTCTGTGGGTGTGGCTTGGTGGGCAAGGCTTGGTGGGCATGGCAGTGGAAGGATACTGTAAAATCTCCATTCCGACCCCACTCCAGGGGAACGATACTGTAAAAGCTCTTTTCCCTCCCCATTCCAGGGGAAGGTTACTGCAAAATCCCCATTTCCTCCCAAACAGCTGGGACTTGGGAGGCAGAGAATAGATGGGGGCAGAGCCAGTCAGAGGTGGTATTTACTGGTTCTCCAAACTACTCAAAATTTCCGCTACCGGTTCTCCAGAACTGGTCAGGATCTGCTGAAACCCACCTCTGATTTCAGTCCAAGTGCCCACATGGGCAGAAAAGCTTAAATGGTCTTTCATTGTTATTGCTTGGGGTTCACTGACAGCTTTGATTTGGTGAGTGGTTTGGAGGACAAGGATAACATGGGAGGGGCAGGTTTCTTGCCTTCTGACAGACGATGCGTAATCAAATCAGAAGCCAACCAAGTAGCCACAAAGCTAAATTTCTGAGCCCTCTCTGCATCTTTCAATAAGTCCAGGATTGGTGTAGGATTGCCCACTGTTATCCAAGAAAGCTAACTTAATGCTAAATCTGTAGGTTTGGTAATTTAGGAAATAGCTGTGTAGTAACTAGTATGGCCTACAGGACTTGTGGCTGTTCTGCTACCCCAGTGTCAAATACAGTTGGGATCTTTTACTTTCTATGCCCGAGAACAAAAACAGGGAGGTTGCCAAAGGCCCGATAAGTGATGACAGCCATTTTATTTCTGATTGTAATCGCCTTCTATAGAACGTGTACCTGAAAGGCATCCAACCATCCCTGATGCCCCATTACTTTGGTCTCCGGCCAGGCTCTTGGATTCAATTGGAAGCAGGGCAGTTTTTCAAGCAGACGCCTAATTGCCAACAAAAGGACGTCAGAGTGAAAGGAGTCACTTCTGCCAGCTGTAATGCAGGGCATGCCTCAAAATGGGTAGGTGACTGTTGAGTGCTTGCTGTCTTTTATCCCCTGAGTCCACCTTGTAATAGCGCCGGTATCCATGTGCAACAGATATTGTTGTGCACTGAGCTGGAAGCTAATAAATAGGGTCTCAGATGATGATTTACAGAATGGGGTTTGGAACTCCATGAACCAGTAGGGAAAGAAAATGGCGTTGGTACAAGCTGTCAACCTCACAATTGTTTGCTTCCCGCCTCTCTCTAGAGGGCAATTCCTCCCAAGATGTAGCTTGTTTCTTGTCTCATCATCTGGAAATACTCAAATTGGTGGAACTCTGGTTAATTACCAAAATGGCTGATCCACACATTCAGCTGTCAGATTTCCCCCCTCCCTCGCCCTCACTACATTTTATTGTTGTTTCCCTCAGAAAGGATTTTTTTTCCCAAGCAATGAAATAACTCACATTAATGCAGACAGCAGACAGAATACTTCCATGATTATTTCCACTTGTTTTAAAGGATGGCTTATTTAAAATGCATTACTTTCTCTGTGTGTGGATGTGTGTGCTTTTGTGTTGCAAGCATGCAAAAGGGGGAGAGGATATTTTTCTGAAAAGTCTAGAAGAATTCAGAGGGGGAAGGAAGGAAGGAAGGAAGGAAGGAAGGAAGGAAGGAAGGAAGGAAGGAAGGAAGGAAGGAAGGAAGGAAGGAAGGAGTTAAATAAACTATTCTGAAATGAAGACTGCATTTGCTGGTATCATTATTTAGGTTTTAGTCCCTGCTGAATTATACCAGTTTACTTTTGAATGAACATAGATAGGAATGGTCTGGGCCATCTTTAGTTTTCAGAGGAGAAATGGGATGTAACTATAAGTGCCAGTATTAGAATTCTGGGTAGATGAGTGAGCATCTTTTCAAGAACCATATTTCAGATTTATGTTGTTTATTTTCAAAGTCCTCAAAGGAGCTAAGATTTTAAGAACAATCTGAACACTGTCATAAATCACTATTTCTTCTCTTTCCAGAATTCAGAAGTAAATGCAAAATCTGTAGCAGAACTAGCATCATCCATTAGTACCCCAGATGTATCTGCTCAAAGACACCCCAGAGCCTGTAGAAGGGACAACCCCAAATAGTCCAATGAAGACTATGTATGTTTCTTCATTTGAACTTGACTGTGACACAACCATGCCTTATTAACATTTTGGGGGAGTGATGCTTCTGCATATGGTTGCCTTTCTCTGCCCCCCACTTCCAGCCCATATCTGAAACAGCCTAATGTTTCCCCCTTATTCTCATATTTTTCTTTCCTGTCGGGACAATCTGATACTACATCTATCTTCGGGACTGCCTTCTGCCACCAGTAGCCTCTCACCGACCAGTCCATTCTCACAGAGAGGGGCTCCTCAGGGTGCCATCAGCCAAACAGTGTCGACTGGCAGCCCCCAGGGGGAAAGCCTTCTCTGTGGGGGCACCAGCCATCTGGAATGAGCTCCCCCCTGAGATAAGGAAGATATAGGACCTACGTACCTTCCACCGTGCCTTAAAAACATTCCTATTTCATCAGGCTGGTCTGGCTTAAACCTCTCCTTTATAATGGGTTTTTTAAATGTTTTATATGATTGGATTTTAATTTTTTTCAGCCTAATCATTTAATTTATTTTAAATATTTTTAACTTTTGTATGTTTTGTATTTTATTCGGCTGTTCACTGCCCTGAGTCCCTTCGGGGAGTAGGGCGGTATACAAATTTGATTAAATAAAATAAAAATAAATACATGCTTCATTGACCTATCTCTCAGTGATGCATTCAGATGCCCCTTATTGGAGGGATCAATCTGTCACTTATTAGGTTGGGGCAGGGGTGGGTTGAAAAATTTTAGCAACCAGTTCTCTGCCCGGTTGCTGGGTCGGCGTGGCCATGGGGGTGTGGCCTACTTGGCCTCCTGCACCATGGGAGGGAGGGTGTTTTTGCCCCGCCCAGACTCTGGAGGCTTTCCTCAAGCCTCTAGGAGGGTGAACCTCCCCCAGGCTCCAGAGGTCCTCCAGAGGCCGGAAATGGGCCCATTTCTGGACTTCCAGTAGGCCCATTTTTTACCCTCCCAGAGCCTCTGTGCAGGCCCTGCACTTACCTCACATCCAAAACAGACTGCATGGAGACTTCTGGGAAGGGAGGGGCAGGGTGGTTGGAGACAGCCAGTCCTTGCAACTACCGGCTCGGCGAATCATATGTAAAATTAGCATCCGGTTTGCCTGAACTGGTCTGAACCAGCTGAATCCCACCCCTGGGTTGGGGTAGTCACACCCTGTGTCCTGAAGCCCCCCAGGCAGTGTCCCTCAGGCCATCCTGTTTTACATAGGGACAGTGGTGGGATTCAAGTAATTTAACAACCAGTTCTCTGCCCTAATGATTTCTTCCAACAACCAGTTTGCCAAACTGCTCAGAAAGTTAACAACCGGTTCTCCCGAAGTGGTGCGAACTGGCTGAATCCCACCACTGCATAGGGAGAGAAGCCATCTTTTTCAAGTTGCAGTCTTCACCCCTTACTTCCAGGTCTCCCAGCTGATTCCCAGCCTACATAGGGAAACTGGGGTGGGGGGACAGGCTATGCTAAAAGAGCACTAAGCTAACAGGCACCATGGGGTGTGCAGTGAAGCAGGAGATAGAGCAGCAGACCCAGCAGTAGGGCCTGGCAGTCACTAATCAGACTTTGTAACAAAAGCTTTTCCCCAGTCAGTAAGAGTCGCTGAGAGTTCTGGGACTTGAAGTCCAGACATCTGGAAGCTGTCAAGGCCATAACAGGCCCCTCGAAATAAAGCAGAAGACAGAACCCTGCACACCAATTAGAGAAAGAGAGAGGTAGCCACAACTGAACTTGGTTCTTAAAGGCACAATATATCACAGAGGGGGGGAATTGAAAGGAAATCTCGTAAACCAGGGACAGGGGAAACAAGCTGGGAGCAGAAAGGAAATTACACTCTGCTTGTATGATTTGCCTTATTTTCAATTACAATGTTCAAAAAAGGCCAGCAATATGTTCCTTTCTAAATCTCTGGTCATCTCTATGTTCCACAGGCACAATCTGAGCACAATCAAGCCTCAAATTTCTGTTGTTAAGTGAAACAGTTGCTAAGGGAGTTTTGCCTCATTTCACAACCTTTCTTGCCATAGTTGTTAAGTGAATTACTTTAGTTGTTAAGTTAGCCAGAGTGTTGTTAAGTGAATCTGGCTTTCCCATTGACTTTGCCTGTCAGAAGATCACAAAAAGTGATCACATGACCCCCGGGACAGTGCAACTGTCATAAAGATGTATCAGTGGCCAAGTATTCAAATTTTGGTCACATGACCATGGGGATGCGGCAATGGTGTGAAAAACAGGCATAAATCACTTTTTACAGTGCCCTTGTAACTTTGGTCACTAAATGAATGGTTGTAAGTCAAAGACTACCTGTATGAATTACGTGGTGGGGAAACACAGAGCTATGCTTCTGGTAACACAGAGCTATGCTTATGGAGAACCAAGCAAGATGGACAAAGCCACGTTTCATCTGTGGCTTGGGCTCTGTGGCTTGCAGGCGGTCTTTGCTTAAAACCATTATAAATCTAC
Organism: Masticophis lateralis; assembly: GCA_030761175.1. Taxonomy (NCBI): domain Eukaryota; kingdom Metazoa; phylum Chordata; class Lepidosauria; order Squamata; family Colubridae; genus Masticophis; species Masticophis lateralis. The sequence continues at coordinate 131,107,023 of JAUDYJ010000003.1, forward strand.
TTTAATGCACTTCTCACCTTAGCATGGTAAGAAACTATCATCATAGTCAGGGGAGAGCCACATTCCTCTGGGCTAATGGATTTTAGGACCAAAAACTGAAGTTCTCCTTGAAGTTTCCAATTTGCATCTTGCTAAAGTACATGAATCTCCAGAAGGTTCCAATAACAAAGGATGGTGGAATTTGTAAACAATTTAGACTGTGGACTTAATGAACTTTGAATGAGATCTCCTTTAGACATTGAATGTATTTTTTATTTACTTATTTATAGCCTGCCTTTAGAATAGAATAGAATAGAATAGAATAGAATAGAATAGAATAGAATAGAATAGAATAGAATAGAATAGAATAGAATAGAATAGAATTCTTTATTGGCCAAGTGTAATTGGACACACAAGGAAGTTGTCTTGGTGCATACACTCTCGATATACATAAAAGAAAAGATACATTTGTCAAGAATCATAAGGTACAACACTTAATGATAGTCATAGGGAACAAATAATACTTTTTAACAAATAACTCAAGACCGTGAACATACCTTCTTCTCGTTATTTTCCCCACAGTTATAACCCTGAAAAGTGAATTGGGCTTAGAGAGTGACCAGCCCAAAGTCACCCATCTGGATTTCATTGCTAAATGGAACTAGAATTCATGGTCTCCCAGTTTCTAGCCTGGGGCCTTCACCACCAGACCAAACTGGTTGTCCTGCCAAATTTCAGAAGTGCGATCTGGGGTCACAAAATTGGGACTAGAAGTCCCAAGCAGGCTGTCCATGGTGAAGCTAACATCTGTCATTTGGTCACTCAACCAGAGGCTTCTAGAAAAGACTGCAAAGGTTTCTTCTACCATCAATAGAGAAGAGCAGCTGGACATCTGTTGAACATCACATGTGTAGCCTTGTCCCCTTGTTTTCCATATTTAAATGAAACATTCCATTTCTTTATTTTTATATTTTAAAACATGAAAAATGAAAATTTCTTCAGATTGAAATAATTGCCCATGTTGCTGGTCCATTCTAGTCCGCCTTCCGGTCTCTTTCCCGCCCTCCAAATCATATTGTATTAATACTTACATTAAAAGCCCTCAGGCAGGCATTCCTCCCTCCCCCACCTCCCTTTTAGCCAGGCTTCATGCTGCACTTAGTTTATTTTCAGTGCCATTGAAATAAATAATAACAGCAATCACCATCATCATCTCTAGGGTCAAGAAACAGATCAGCCCCCAAACAAAGATAATATTGTGGCCAATCCCATATTACTTCTGATTAGCCATTTGAATCCTGAGATCTGCTGGGGGGAAGGAAGGAAGGAGGAAAGAAAGGGAGGAAATGACATACATTTCCTCCCTAAATACAAATGCATTTACTTTTAGCTTCAAAGTTGAAGCTGTATGCTTTGAAAAGCATGGGTTGACATCAGTACAGAAAGTAGAATTTCTCGTGGAAAGGCATTCCAAAGCTGCCAGCCAAGAAAACCACTGACAGTTCTAAAACTACCCCCAAAGTTAGATTCATGTCTCTCATACCTTCCCTAATTAGGTGCATATACTGATAGCGTTTTAATGAGGGATACTGGACACTTTCCTAATAGCAGGTGGCAGTTGTGGGTTCTACTTACCTTCGCTACCAGTTCGGAACCAGGAGCGTGCGGGGCGCTTCTACGCATGTGCAGAGTGTCTGTGATGACATCTAGGCGGGTGGGCAGAGCCTCCCACTGCCATCACTATTGGTTCACCCAAACCAGGGCAAACAGGTAGAAACTCACCACTGGTAAGTGGGTCCTGCTTTAAAAAGCACTTATGTTGCTGAAGCAATGCAGCCAGCCCAGTCACTTTCAAAATGTCCATGAAATACAAAATTGTAAGAACATGGATTCCCCTCACCCAGGGGTGAAATGCTCCCAGTTCGGACTGGATCGCTTGATCCGGTAGCAATGGAGGCAGGTGGTTCGGAGAACCGGTAGCAAAAATCCCTGCCCCCCCCCCCCATGCCCAGCTGAATCATCAGAGCCTTTTTTTTTTAAGCATTTTTTTTTACAATCTCTTCAGCCGAAAAAATACTTTTAAAAGTAAAAGTAAAAAAAAAGTTGGCCACGCCCACCCAGTCACATTAACCCATCACCACCACCAAACCATGGCCATAGAACCAGTAGTAATAAATTTTAGATTTCACCACTGTCTTCACCAAGTTAATTTTATATCCACAACATTCACAGAACAGATTTAGAACATGCCTGTAACCACCAAGTCTTATCTGAATGATCATTGCCTGGCACAGAGCACCTTACCTGACAATCCATATACTACTGAGACATCTATTCTTTCTTCTGAGATTTTATTTTTTGATGAGGGAACAACCTAGCAGTTGAAATCTGAGAGATGGCACATCTTGGCTCTCAGCATCAACAAAGAAACCAGCACAGTGCATTTTTAATTGTGCTTCTTCCCTGCTTCAACAATATTGGGATCAGTATCCTGCCTGTAACAAGGAGTGAGGAGGATCAATGGAAAACTTCTACTATCTTAACCCCAGCCTTTAATGTTGGCTTTTCTGAGATCAGGAAATCTCAAGTTTGGAAAAGTACTAAAAGTATTCTAAACTGGGGTCCCCAACCCCTGGTTCGTGAATCGGCACTAGTCCAGAGCATGCCAGAAACTGGACCATGCAAGCAAGCAAAGCCCCATCCACGGGATGAAGGCAGCATATAAAACCAGTCCGCAGAAAAACATCGCTCCACGGAACCAGACCAGGTACCCAAAAGATTGGGGGCTGCTCTTCAAAACTCTCCCACTCCTGTTTCTGCTTTATCAAAAAGGGAGGAGACCTGGATGAATATTATCAAAGGTGCTTTTTCAAGACTCAACTGGGCTTTCTTGTTTTTCTTTGAAGATGTTTCGTTTCTCATCCAAGAAGCTTTTGCAGATCTGAAGAAGTTTCTTGGATGAAAAGTGAAACGTCTTCAAAGAAAAACCAGAAACTCCAGTCTTGAAAAAGCACCTTTGGGACAACCATGACCTAGATAACTGAGAATCTCCTTAGACACCTAGATGGGGAATGGGATTCTTGATGTTAATTGAGAGGAGAGGCAGAATTTTTGTTTTCCTTCACCCTGTCAAGAAAACTTGTGCATCATCAGAAGGTCAGAGTAGATCCTTGGATGTCTACCTATGTGAAAAAGTTGTGTCTCTTTCTTCTCTGTTCTTTGAATCTATTGCATTTTATGTATGATGTTGTTGGTTATGGTTTTTTTTTGAAAAACAATTTTTTATTTCAAACAAAAACAACATAAAAATATCATCCTTTCAAACAATTACAGACAGTGTATCGATCGGTTAGCATCCTTTTGTGCTCACAAAATCTTCAAAATATCCATATATGACACAAGCTTCTTTTCCTTAAAAACAAATTTTATACATCTTAAGTTCCAGTTCATATATCGTAGTTCATCTCCATATTTTATTAACTACTCAATGATAAAATAAACCCCATATCAAATAATATTGATTATCTTCCTGTTCTCTCAAATGTCAGTTTACTCATTTCAGCACAATCCAACATTTTCATAATAATTTCTTCATCAGTAGGTATTTTCTCTCCTTTCCAGTTTTTAGCAAATATGATTATAGCCGCTGTTAAAATATTCACAATTAAATATTGCAATTCTCTATTATATGTCTCTGGTAAGATCCCTAATAAAAATATCTCCAGTTTAAAGTCAATATGTCTCTTTATCATTTTTTTCCAACCACGTGTGTAACTTAGTCCAATATCTCTTTGCTTCTATGCATGTCCACCACATATGGTAATATGATCCTGGAGTCTGATGACACTTCCAACATTTCTCCGATTTATTCTTGAGCATTCTGGCTATCCTCGTCGGAGGTAGATGCCACCTGTAAAACATTGTATACAAATTCTCCTTATATGCTGTAGATATTGTCATCTTATAATTATGTGACCAAAATTTCTGCCATTTCTCTAAATCAATACTATGACCAAAATTTTTCCCCATGCTATCATTGATTCTTTAACTTGTACTTCCACTTTCATCTCCAACAAATATCCATATAGCTAATGCTTCTTGTTTTCTGTCCTGGACACTAATAAAATACAGGTAGTTCTCGACTTATGACCACAATTGAGCCCCACATTTCTGTTGTTAAATGAGATATTTCTTAAGTGAATTTTGCCCCATTTTACAACCTTTCTTGCCACAATTGTTCAGTGAATCACTGCAGTTGTTAAGTTAGTAACATGGTTGTTAAGTGAATCTGGTTTCCCCACTGACTTTGTTTCTCAGAAGGTCACAGAAGCTGATCACATCACTGCTGATCAAGGCACTGCAACCATCATAAATATCAGTTGCCAAGCATCTGAATCATTGGGATGCCGCAGCAGTCGTAAGTATGAAAAATGGCCATAAGTCATTTTTTTCAGTGTCGTTGTAACTTTGAATGGTCACTAAGTGAACACCTGTAAGCCGAGGACTACCTGTACTTCTGTTATTGACCTACAGATGTTACACATCAATAAAATAAGGTAAATAAAAGTTTTTCAAGAGAGAAGAGAGAATTCAAGAGAGAATTATCAGAAATGGGAGGTTGTCCTTGGAGACCACATTCTTCATTTGTTTGTATATTTCTGTTTTCAGACACCTGATTTTATTGCATAAAAATAATAGATTCTTATATTTAGAAAAAGAGAAAAATCAAACCACCTTATGTACTCATCATATGCACAACTTTTAATAATAGTATTCTTTTTTAAAGAACTTTGCTAAGTAGTCTTTTTGGCAGCAATAGCAAATAAAGGTACTTGATTAGTTACAGTACATAAGGATTTGTATCCACAAGTAAATTACATATTTGTTCAAGCACAGTTTTATCAACCATTCCTTTCAACAATGACACAAGAGCGCACAACTTTTTTTTCTTTCTCTCTCACATATGCAAATACTATAAAATATTCTCTGTGTGAGAAATTTTAAGCATCTTTTAAAAATGGAAAAGTTTAAGTATCTTCTATCCGTCAGATAAAAAGACACAGTCAGATGAATTTACATCCTGCAAATATTACATCAATTTAAAATAAGTCAAGAAATTAAAACAATGAGAGAACTTTAACATTTTTTAAAAAAACTGTGTTGATCGGTACCTTTAATATCCCTGATGTTTATTTTTTTTTTGATTCATTTAAAATCATCCAGCGAAAGAAAAAATATTGGGGGAGCTTTCAAAATACAGATAGACTGAGACACGCTCTGTTTTCTGCTAACAATTGTAAAGTTCAGCCAAACAATTAAAAAAAAAATCATTCTGAATAAAGTTCACAATAAGAGGTGTAGTCTCAGTTGTATTTTCTGGTGGACTTCTAATAATGTCCCACTGCAAGTTTTTTTTTAAAATTTGATTTATATGCCGCCCTTCTCTGGAGACTCAGGGCGGCTAACAAAGCATTAAGCAATAGCCTTCATACTTTTTGCATATATTTATACAAAGTCAGCTTATTGCCCCCACAAACTGGGTCCTCAATTTACCCACCTTAGAAAGGATGGAAGGCTGAGTCGACCTTGAGCCTGGCTAGGATTGAACTTGCAGTAATTGCAGGCAGTTTGGATGTTAACTACTTACTACATAAATTTGAGATGTACAATCCTCTGGTCATGAATTATACCCATTTAGTTAATCTGAAGAGATTCTGAACATTATAAACATTAGAACATAATTTGTTAGAGATGCAGCTGTTACGATAAAATTTAATGATAAAGACAACACACACACATACACACACATACCTGCAGTTAAAAAAATAAGATGACTTTTAAAAGGTTATTAAGGATACTGGTCCAAAGAGCTGTGAAATTTATCTCTTGAGTTGTGGTTTACTTTCTCTTAACTGGTCTTGCCTTCTTTCATGCAGATTATCTCCATACTCTTCTACCCTCAGCTGGGTGATCTTGGGCCAGTCACTCTTTCTCAGCCCTAGAAAGGAGATAATGGCAAACCATTTCCTCAAAAAAGCCAGCAGACTTGACCAAACAGTTGTCAGCAGTCAAGACTGACGTGAAGGTAACAAAAAGAAAGAGTGAGACAAAATATAGATTGATCCTTGGAAAATGTACCAATACTAATTTCCTTTTAGTTCTGCTTGAATCCAGTCCATTATTCCAACTGTGTATCTAATGACTGGTATTACCCAGGTGTTAATTGCCTTGATTATTATTCTGATCTGTCACAGAGTCAGCCAGATATTTGGACTGTATTTGGGATTTTTATCCTCTTATCAAGTCCTTCCCAAAGAACTGATAGGCAGATGTTGCTGTCTGATGGTGTTAAATGTTATTGTTGCAGGATGTAAGCAATTCCAAGTAAAGGTGCCTATAGAAAATCAGCACCCACCCGCCCTCCTAGAGAATGAAATGCTTTGGGAAATATTAAAAAGTTCTCCTAAAGGAGAAATTCAAAAAAGAAAATCTTAAGGGAGGCAGAAACCAGCACCAGTCTCCCTGCCCCAAGCAGAAACTGAGGAGGCCAGCTGTTAGAAATGCAGATTTGATAATCCATTCAGAAAGACTGGGCCAGATAGAAACTCAAGATAAGCAATTAAGTTGATAAGATTAACTCAAAGAAACACCTAGGATTTGCATTTCCCCTTCTGCTTATAGAGCCAGCCATGACCCCATAGGAAACTGACAATAGCCATTAAAATATTAAAGGACATGTTCTTGCACAGGAACAGGAAGTTCAAATACAAAGTCCAAAGAAGGTATAAAAAACCCACCCACTCTCAACTCCATTTTTGTCAGCTGCCCCAGAACTGCACGCTGTGTGGTTCTGTTCATTAATAAACTTTCTTTCCAATCAGCATCCATTTTGTTTTCAGCGCCTTTCTCCCAACTTGGAACTGGACTGGAATTTTTCTTCCTACATGCCTTTAGCAGTTGACGGTGATTTTTCAATTCTGATAGTGTTCAAGTGGTGCTCCAGTTGTTTTGAGATTGCAGTCAAGATATCTATTCCTGTTGGTACAATCTTTGCTTTCTTTTACCACAATTGTTCTAATTTTATTTGCAGGTCTTTCTAATTTGTGATTTTCTCCAGTTCTTTCTCTTTTCTTCTGTTGTCTCCAGATACTGCAATGTCTACCATCCAAACTTTTTTGTCTTATCAACAATTGTTAATTCCTGAGTAGTTATGTGGCAGATGCTTGTCTGTTTGAATTCTAAAGGCCCAAGACACTTTATGTATGTATGTATATATGTATGTATGTATGTATGTATGTGTTTGTTTGTTTGTTTGTTTGTTCGATTTATATGCCACTCTTCTCCAGAGACTCAAGGCGGCTTACAATGCGTTAAGTAATACTTCTGTATATACCTGCTTAGTAGGGCTTTCAGTCCCCCCAAGCGGTGTTCTTTTTTTATACAAAGTCAGCTTATTGCCCCCACAATCTGGGTCCTCATTTTACCTACCTCAGAAGGATGGACGGCTGAGTCAACCTTGAGCCTGGTTAGATTTGAACTCGCAGTAATTGCAGGCAGCTGACAGCTAAGTGCTATTTAGTCCGCTGCTCCACCAAGGCTCCTATTTAGCTTCTTCATTGTTTATTAGTCATGAGTTTATTAGTTTGGTGATGTATATTTCGTGTGGCTTTTATATCCTGGTCTTGGTTTGAGATCTATAGACAATATCTGTTTCATAATTACATTTTAAAATATTAACAAGATGAGATGAGATGAAACTTGGAAGCTCTATTTTTTTTTCCAAATAGGAATCATGCTAACAATCACATTGACATTCTGTACTGACACGTTAATTTCTGTCCTGTATCATCCACCGATAACTTTATCTATACAAGCCAACTTTTTTCACCTTAAACAATCGGTAGCCTAAATTACCATCAAATCTTCCAGAAACTATAGTTCCAGGAGTTGCACAGTTGTTATTGATGGTCCCTGTGCTTATGTTGGTTTGGAACTGGAATGCTAAAAAGTAGATTTTGCCAAATACAATCACATCTAATAGAAAAAGGAGGAAAGTTTAATTAATGGCATATTGTGCAAAAGCAATGTTTTCTTACTGTTTCCTGGGAAGACAGAGGCGTGCTCTGGAAACCCTCATTCTAATTAATCCTGCAAGTCGGAGCATTTGGTGCAAGGTCAGAGAATAATAGGCAAATGTGTGAATCAGCAGGATGCAGCAATAGTGAGAACGATCATTTGAATAAAAGCAGTTGTGTTATCCCCACCCTCCTTCAGCTTTCCCTTTGGTCTGTGGGCTGTTCAGTGTTCTGGATGAATATAACACAATCAGCCTGCTCTCTGGTGTATAACCATTTCCTGCTGACTAAGGGCAACCTGCATCTTTTGCCATTTATTAAAATGAAACATTCGTATTAAAAAATAATGCCAGGCTGGTTTTTGTTGTTGTTGTTGTTTCCCAATGATGAGCAGGCCAAGTAAATGACATGATTAGAAATCATCTTTTTGTTTAAAATCAACTGTCAGTTCCGCTGTTAGTATCTCTGTGTTGCAAAGCGTGCTTAGATCAATCTGATTTCCGTGTGTGTGTGTGTGTGTGTGTATTAAAGGCTGGAAGATGATCATCATCTTTTAGAAGAGGGAGGCAGAGAAGATTTCACAAAGTCTTGGTCCATTTTTATACTCATCATATAAAGATCAAGGTTGTGTTGCTGTTTCCAGTGAAATACTGGCCTCCCTGGGATAAATTGATCCTTCCCTTTTGATTACCTTAATTGTATTATTCCTATAATCCAAACCCTTTTTTTTCTTCATTTTACTATATCCGTTTACTCTTTCTCTGGGAACCTTTAAAATACAATGATGAGCTCCCTGTTCACATCTGTCATGAGACAGCAACTTGCAAATCATTTTGCCTTGCATGCTTATCTACAGCAAATACACACATACACACACAGGGAGATGACAGGGAGTGTGAGAGAGGGAGACAGAGACGGAGACAGGGGAGAGAAAGAGAATGGGGAGGGAGAGAGAGGGAGGGAGAGAGGGAGGGAGAGGGAGAGAGATTTAAATGAAGGATTGATGGTTTTTATACCAAGTGATTTTCTTCAATTTTTGTGTCAGTGAAATAATATTCCACTGGTCCTATTTTGGGGGCTTATTTTTGTGTCAGTGAAATAGCATTTCTTTACACTTCTGAATAACTAAGAGATGGACTTGAAAAATTATACTTTGCCTGAGACCTGGATAAACAATGCTCAGTAACGTCATCACCTTTTCAAGTCTCATGGAGTCCTGTAAGTCACGGGTGACCTACGAGCTATGAACAGAGGTATCTGAAGAGTAAGGGACTTTCGTCAAAATGAGGGAAAAAAATGTGCATGCCTTTCGTTTGTGCATATGCACAATGTCACAACATATGTACAAAAGGGGTGGAACTTGGTTTGCTCCCCACCCTTATTTCTCATTGGATGAGAAATAACAAATGCAAACAACAAATGCAAAAGAACAGACGTGTTGTGGTCCGCCAGCAGCCTGCGGGGCTGGCAGCAGAGTTGGACAGTGAGGAGGTGGGGGGGGGCGAACATGGGCCAGTCCTGGAGTCTGGGGAAGTCTCAGATGAGGGCTCTGCATCAGAGGCAGAGATGGGGCCAGGGCCATCTGGGAGTTATGCACGGACTCCGGAGCCTCCAGAGTTGAACATCAGACAGGCAGAGGAACAGGAGGAGCATGTTCCTAGTGCACACATGCGCAGAGGTGCCAGAAGGCAAGAACAGTTAAAACAAAAGGGACAACTTGGGAGTAAGGCCTGGAGATGAGTGGCCCCTCCAATAATGCTTAAAAGAGGAGCAAAGGAACGTGGGCCCTTTGCAAGAAAGCAATGTTGTTAATTCTGTTCCCAGGCAGCATCTCTGTTTGATTCTGGACTCCATGTGGCTTTGCCAAGTAGATCTTTGGCAGAGTGTCAAGGGAGATAAAGGTTGGTGATTATCCTGAAGGGCTTCTCCCGAGGGACTTTTTGCAACTAATTGGGACTCAGCTGTGAATGAACGTAATTCACAGCTATTGAAATAAAAGAAGTTTTTGGGACTACTCGTGTGTTTTAATGACTCAGGAAGCCTAGGTCACAACAAGAAATTAATGATACTAACACATCTCATTTCAGTAGTTAACTAGAACATTCTCTTATTTCTTGGTTCTAGCATTTGGTAGTCAAACATATGCTACCTCTGACTGTGTGGAAATTCCATTTAGCTGCGATGACGGGTAAGTTCATCTATATCATGCATTGCGGTCTTTGAAGTTATGCCAAGCCCATATGGCATTTCCAGGTCTGTCATGTGAGCGCCTATAGTTATTTCAGGAAATAGCAGAGAAGGAGAGAAGCCTTTTGTGAGGGCTAAAACAAGCAAGGCAAAAAAGCCGAAAATCTGGGATCAGACAGTTCTGTCACAGTAACAATACTGTATATGGATATCAGTTGTGGCTCCCGCAGAGAAATGATGAGGTCTGAGTCTGTTAGGACACCACTTACAAGAAGGAGATGGAAGATTTCTTGCTCTCTTTCTCAATTTTATGTGACACACACTTTTTTAAAAATTGAGCCTTGATGGCATTCTTGTGGCAACCATTTTGGCTCTCTGCACAATACTCTGCAAACACCTCTAGCCCTGGATCTCATAGTTTGCAGTTGCTGCTGCTTTTCTGGTCTAATTATTGTTTTCCTAGTACCCATAATAAAAGTAGTTATCAAGAGCAATGTCCTTGAATCTCTGCTTGCAGGCTCTCTGATTTGAATATCCATCTTGCTGAAGCCTGACAGCTCTCTGCAAAGAGCATGGCACTGTTTTAAGTGTGTCAGGGATTTTTAAACCGAAAAGAAAAAAGAAAAAGGAAAAAGAAAGAAAGCTGAAAACAACTTAGCCATCTCACACCTAATAGAAGTAAATACACTTTCCTAGCCTTCTGGATGCACTGTGGAGGGGAGGGGGAGACATTAAGGGAAGAGCTGGTTGGACTTTCTTTGTGGCTGTCATTTTAACCAGCACATATTTCTCTGAAGGCCGATGAGGAGGGGGTGAGAGAAGGGGAAGGGAGAGAGAGAGAGACAGAGAGAGGGGGAAGGACTCCTAACTACAGTATGTAAGGGGAAAAAATGAAAACCACAATTTATGTGAGAATTCTTTACTGGGTCAAAAACTACCGCTGTTTTTCTGCATATTCTGTGCTTCAGTTTCAGCATTTATTGTTCCACAAGAACAAAAGTTACTCGTTTTTTCCTAAGGAAAAAGGGGCGGCACTTCCTTTGAGATGGGATGTATTGCAGTGCCTCCGACACTTCAGCTTGCTCTGGGCGTCCTGCTGTTCACAGCTTCACAGTAGTCGCCTGATAGGCTTTAGACACCAGCTTTGTGGAAATGTGGCACAGCTATCAAGCTGCCATTGTAGGGCTATTGAGAAATTAATGCAATGCCACCAAGCTGTGTAAAGCTACAGTCAATTGGAATGAAGCTTATAATTATTAAGGGAGATTATTAAAATGTGCAGACTAAAAAGTACCCCCCCAAGAGCTCATTATTTCATTATGGGCTCCCAGATTTATTTTGAAGTTTAGTGACTCTGAATTCCCCTCTCCTCCTTGATCACACGCGAACTGAAGAATAGTAAATTTAATAATAATAATCCCCCAGTTTGATGTGGTTGTGAGGCTTCTGTGCTCTGAAGAAGATGAGAGCTACGCCAGAGGTTCAACCATCCTGGACAGATCTCGTCAGATGAGCCAGACAAAGAGAGTCTGGCTAAACAATACGTTGAGTTGTAATTTACGGATATGCCAATCCATACTGGATCAGTTGTCTTCTGGTTCAACAAGGTATTGGGAGTTTCTAAACATCTGGTGATAAATGAGCTACAGGACTCGGATCCTTTGGCTGAACAACAGTCAGTTGCTCATTTGGGAAAGGCCTGAGAGGCAGACAAAAATACTAAAACAACAGGCTCACTATGCAACCAATCACAGTAATAATAATTAATAATATTATTTGAGCCACAAATCTTCCAATGTAAGCAAAATCAGTTATTTCAATCAGACCAGAAACAATTCTACCAAACTATAAATGGCATCAAAAATTCTGAAAATGGAAAACCAAACAAAAAAGAAACAATCCAGTTGTGGAAAGATCTATGAAAAACATAAAAAGACTGTAATAAAAAATGTTAGACGAATGAAATAATTTGAAGATGAATTCAGTAAACATTAAATGGAAGAGCAAATAGTTACATGAGAAATGGATAAAAATCGAAAGAAAAGAATTAAAAACTGGACATTTTCTGACTAGCTCAATATCTGACTAGCTTGCATCCAATTCTAGCTATAGAGTTTAATGAAGTATTGGATAAAGGAGATATCAGCAATTATTTAATAACTGGCAAAATGCATTTGATTAAAAAGAAAAAAAAACAGAAAAAGGGGGAACACCAGGAAAGTGTAGGCCTATAACATGCTTCTCTACAATGTTTAAATTAGGTGTAATAGCGGATAACATCCAAGATTATTTAGAAGAAAATGACATCCTTCCAGTACACTGAAAGAAAATAAAATCAGAGGTACAAAATATCAACTTATGATTGATAAAGTAGTTTAGAGCAGCGGTCACCAACTGGTGGTCTGTGGAGCATTGGTTGTCCATGAGAAAATTTTGGTGGTCCACAGAAAAATTATTTGCATTTTTTATATTGTACTAAATTAGGGGTCATCAAACTATGGCCCCTGGGCCGGATACATGCAAAGAACATTTCTGTTGCTGTAGAGAGTCTCCCCCTTCAGGGTCTTTATGTGCAGGTTGGAGGGGGGCAAAAATTCTGAGTTGGGGTCTGCTTCAGCCTCCTGCTGCGGGGCTTTGGGCGAAGGCTGGAGGGAAGCACTGCTGCTGGCAAAAAGCCGGAGGGCCTCATTCCAGTGGGACTACATCATGTCCTGGAACTGGCTGACCATCTCAGCCCGCTGAGCCTCCAGGCACCCTGTATCTGGCCTTGCATTCCCACAAGTCTTCCCTCTCCTTGGAAAGCCTATGCTCGTAGTCCTCAGTGAAGTGCTTCTGCTGAGCCTCCTTCTTGGTCAGATCCAATTTGAACTGATCCAGCTGTTTTGCCAACTCTTTCTAATGGTGGCTGTTTAGCTCCAACAACTGCTTCCTGTTGGGGCCCTAATGAGCCCAGGCGGGCAGGGGAGGAGTGATTGGGAGGGGAGGGGCAAGTAGAGGCTGGCGAGGCGCCCCTCAACATGAGTTGACCATGCCCACCCAGTCATATGGCCACTTACCCACGCCCACCCAGCCTGTCATTAGGCAGATCGTATTAGTGGTCCGCAGGATTTAAAATTATGAATGTAGTGGTCCCTGAGGTCCAAAAGATTGGGGATTCCTGGTTTAGAAAATTGCAACATACAAAAAGAAAACAATTTACATATGGTCTAGATTGATTATAAAAAGGTGTTTGATTCATTACCACAAAGATGGATCATCAAATGTTTGGAAACAACTGGTGAAAATAAAAATATTTATAGAAAAATTAGTGAAGTGATAGAAGACAGAATTGGTGGCTAAAAATAAAAAATACAGGCTTGTCAACATTAGGAGAGACATCTTCTAGATCTAGGTTGACTCATTATCATCCTTATTATTTGTCATTGCCATGATCCTCTTTCAGTGATTTTGAGGAAAAACACATCTTAGCTATCTAACAACAAAAATGCTAATAAAAATCTCACATGTGCTTTATATGAATGATCTAAAGCCATATGGATAATCAGAAATCAAAATGCAGTCATTGACAAACACTGTAAGAATTTTTAGCACAGATATAGCAGTGGAATTTGACCTAGAGAAATGTGCCAAACTAGCAATAAATTGAGGTAAAATCTGAAAGAGTAATGGAATTGAAATGCTGAATGGCAAAACCATCAGAAGTCATCAGGATGAAGCCTATAAATATCTGGGCTTTTTCCAGTTGAGTAACACCAAGCCTAGATAAGTTAAAAATGTAATTAATTAAAAAAAAATACATCCAAAGAGTGAGAAAATTACTGAAGACAAAATTAAACACCAAAACCATCAACAGCCCTACCTGTGATACTGGACAATTTGAATCAAACCCCAAGAAACCTGATACCTATTCACTATGCATAACATCCTTGTAGCGATATCAATTGATTATTCATACCTGCCCCAAAATAATGGAGGCAAGAGGTTTACCTCAGGTCAAACAAACTGTTGAAGAAGAAAACTATGGATTGGCTGGTTATGTAAAAGTTATCCAGGAAGAAGCACTGATGGAAATTAAAAACTGAAACTGAATAAATGTACAGGAAATAAAAAATGAATATCAAAAAGCAATACAAAAGATGAACAGAATGTTGGAAAATAAAAACATTATATGGTCAATTTCTACAAAAGATTGAGGGGAAAGTAGATAAAGGAAAAAATCTAACAATGACTTACAACTAAAAAACGCGAAGGCTTGATATTTATTTTATAAATAATTTAAATGGTGAACATACCTAATACCTCTTCCTCTTCCTATGTTCCTCAAAACAGCAACCCTGGGAGGTGAGTGGCCCCAAAAACACCCAATTTGAAATCACAGTCTCCTGGTTTCTAGGTCAGCTTCTACCATTACACCAAACTGGTTATTTCAGATGATTTGGTCCTGCTTAGCTATTTTGCACTCTCAAGGTAATTTAAATTGAGCTTAAAGATGGAGCATCAACCTATGTTGTTGGTACATCATTACATTACAAGAGCAGCTGGCAGCTGTATTTTGCATCAGCTATAGCTTCTCAACTTTCTTTAACTGCATACCCAAGTAATCAGGTCCAAATGATGTTGGATAACCATTTGTCTGAAGTGGTGTAGGGTTTCCTGCCTAGGCAGGGGGTTGGACTAGAAGACCTCCAAAGTCCCTTTCAACTCTGTTATTCTATTTCTATTTCTAAATGTGTTTGAGACATAAAAAAACAATAATTAACAGCATATTAATTTTTAGAGTTTATCAATGCATTTCACACAAGATCTATAATCCAGCAAAACCATGTCAGGCAGAAAACAGTATAAGAATGTTGGGTAAAAAGATACCATAATGTGGGAATGGAATTTGTTTGCCTATATTTATACCCCATCAAGTGCAATTTGAAGATTCTTATAGCTCCAGGATCACATTTCATAAACATGGGAACTCCATAATAGCAGTACCCTGAAAGCACCCCATCGATTCCTATAGAGTTGAGCTCTTATCTACTGTGATATGTTAGGATTTGTACTTATATGTGGGAATGATCTTGAGACACAGGAGAAAGAATCACAGATTAGACAACAGTCAGATAAGAGTCAACTGATCACACAGAAGAAATGTGGGTGTGGCAAACAATTCAAAAGGCACCTATCCTAGTTATCTTGGATTGTAAACGTAAGAGAGGAATAATGCACTTTTACACTTGCAAGATTCTGCTAATGCAATTTTACAATAAAGTTTGTCTACCTCACAAGGCTGATAGGATCTGAGTAAAGTCTCCCCTTGCTCTCAAAATGTTTCAGGCCGATATATAGTACTGGCATCTTGAAGATAAAATGGTAAAACCTGGAAATGAAAAGTAATACTGGGAATCCTGTTGCATTGTGGTAGGAGTGGAAGTAATATCCCAATTCTAGACAACTCTTCCTGACAATGTCACAGGTAATCTTGCTGTGTATATCCTATATTAGAAGCCACTGAGCGTCTGCCAATCATGTGGTCAGAGTTTCATGTCAATCAACTTGCCAATTGTTGGTTCCCAGATGGAAAGAAATGTTTTGCCTGCAGGAGGCAAATGTGATTCTAATCCATCATACTTATCATTCCTAAAAACTGTTCTTCTGTGTTTGTTGGTAACTTATGGTCTTTTGACTTTCAAGGATGGATTATTTTTATTACTCTTCCTATGAGAAACTCTATAATTCTCATGTTCCTGTTCTGTTATTTCAGAAACTTCAGAAAATAACAGAGGGACTAGATTTGCAGATTTCTCAACTTGACCTTTGAAAAGGAGAAGAACTGTGTATTTTGAGATTTTTCTTTCATCATAACATTTTTTTTTAAAGGGCTAAAATTGAACTTAAGCAGTTCCCTGTGAATCTTTAGAGGGCATGTTTGTTTAGAAATCATCACTACAAATAAAAGCAGAGAACAAAATGAAAGATGTAATGACCAAAAAATATCCAAGTATTGTCTATATTCCATTGTATTTCAACTGTCTCTGTTATATCTCTATTTTCTTTTTAAAAACAGAGAAATGAATAACCAAGGGTTACAGAACACCATGTGTAAAGGATAAAAGGAAACAATATATTTAAATATAAGCCCTTTCTCTTCCAAAGCTCTTCAACATGTAGGTCCTTGGATGTAGGAAAAGGAAGGAATCTTATAAGCAGAATATGCTAGGCACTATGAGAATACGTGAATACAAAGCCTGTCAACGTCTCTATTGTATGAGGAAGTTCATGAACTCAGAAAAGGTTTTACAATTTCTCTTTGGGTTGTACTGTGAATCTCATTATTAAGAATTACATCAAGCTACGGTACGTTATCTTTGGCCTGCTTTTGCCTTGCTACTGAGGGTGGGACAAATGCCACTGGGAAACTGAAAGGGAGGAATGCATTCAGTACAGCACAGCAAGCCCACACAACTCATTGTTTAGCTAGTACTTGCGGAGAGGATAATACTACCTTCCTGTGGAAGAGGGATCAGAACAGTGCCTCTCCATTTTTGCAGCTTGAAGTTGTGTGGACTTCAACTCCCAGAATTCCTCAGCCATCAAATCTTCCGTATGCCAAGGTTGAGAAACACTCAATTAGAAAGTCCACTTAGGGCTGGAGTAGCCAAGTTTCCAATGACCACTCAGCCATGAAGCTCATTAAGAACCTGAGCGTGATCTTAAGCTTAACTTCTCTGATAGAGTTTAAATAGGAAGTGGGAGAGAAGGGGGAAAAATCACGAATACCACAGGAACTCTTAGAGATAAAGCAAGCAGCAACATCCATCATGGAGTGTCAAAATTGGCAAGATGGTGGATTTCCCATTGGGATCCAAGCTGTGCTTTTTTTGTATTTAGATGTGAAATCAACACACACACACACAAAAGGGTCAGGGCCTGCACTGTAACATTGCTTTTACCTTCTGGCTTTTTTTTTTTCAACCTTCCTCCTATCATGGAGGCCATAGAGGCCAGGCTATAAATGTGATAAGAAGTCTTCTAAAACTGTAAAACCAACTCATGTAATAAAAGAGAGAGAGAGAGAGAGAGAAGAAATATCTCCATAGGAGATGCAATATAATCCAGAGTTCCAGGAGCAGTGGTGGGTTTCAACATTTTTTACTACCAATTCTGTGGGTGTGGCTTGGTGGGTGTGGCAGGGGAAGGATACTGTAAAATCTCCATTCCCACCCCACTCCATGGGAAGGTTGCTGCAAAATCCCCATTTCCTCCCAATCAGCTGGGACTCGGGAGGCAGAGAATAGATGGGGGTGGGGGCAGTCAGAATTTTTACTACCGGTTCTCCAAACTACTCAAAATTTCTGCTACCAGTTCTCCAGAACTGGTCAGAACCTGCTGAATACCACCTCTGTGCAGGAGGGATAGACTCTTTCCCAGAGGGCAAAGAGACAGCAGAACAAGAGTAAAGCCAGACCAACCAAGAAGACTTGGAGTTAATTCTGAGTAGTTCTGTATTTGTTGTTCACCTACAAATAGAATATTGCCAGATTCAAACAACTATCTTCATAACTACTGGATATAACTCTGTGAATTTTTGGGAGGATCTACCTCTGCCCTCTTCCTGCCTACCAGAAATTCCAAGTTCTGCTGTCCCTTTGCCCTCTGGGAAATAGCCCCTCCCTCCTGTGACTCTGGACTATATTCCACCTCAACAGATGATTATAACAGCCAAACTACAGCCTTATTAAAACTGTTTTAATGCTTAATGCTTCAGATGCAGATGGCTAGATTTCCTCTTCCATTCTTCTGTTGGGCCATCTCAAGCTTCTCTTGAGAAGAGTTTTCAAGGGAGAAAAGTCTCCAGAATAACTCAACATATGAAAAATACAATCGACAGTCATCGTCCTGGAGGAAGGTCAACAGATGTACTTCTTCCACATCATTTCTCTGTTTGTTTTCTTCCTTCTTCATAATTAAAGCTCCATCCCATTATTCTAGAGAGGTCTAAATCAGTTAGTTGGTTTTGCTGCCTTCTCCTTATTTGGAAATTCTTCCTATCTATCTAATGTATCAAGATCAAGTGGAATTTGGGGTGTGTGGAGCAACCCAAACTCATAGTTGCCATTTGAACAAGGAGTCAAATTAAATTTTATTAAGTAATTTAACATGAATTGTAAAAAGATTCCCTCCGTATTACAGTGTATCTATAATTGTCAATCCTTTCCTTCCTCAGCTGTAAGTAACTGGATGGATAAACTGACAAATGGGGCTTTTTCTTAGAGTAGAACTTTGACTTTCTTCATATTCATCCTTCTCTCTCTCTCATTCTAAATCCCTCTCTTTTCACTTCCCCAGTCCCCAGATTATAGCCTGGGAAAAAAGTCTCCTGAATTACATTTTTTTCTTGAAGTAATGATACCTTATGTTATCATACCCAGTCTGTCAGAGTATGCAGAATGTGATTACTATATACACACTTATATATATAGTATATATACATACACGTGCTAAGCAAAGCCAGGCAAGCAATCAGTCTTCTCCAACTCTACACAGAGGACTACAATGCATACACACGAGGAGAGAGATACATGAGAATAAGTGATACAGGAGGAGGATGAATGATACACCAGGAAGGAGATACACCCTCTAATGGCCTCCTTTATATAGGCAGCTTCTTAAAGGGCAATAACCCTGCTGACTCATCCTCAGTTTTAAAAGGACAATAACCCTGCTGACTCATTCTGGTCCACAGCCTTACATTGGCTGGTCAGTTTTAAATCATCATTACCCTGACACAGACATTACAACTTGCACACCAACCTTGCAGTGGGAGCCAGCTAAACGTCAAACACACTGCTGTACAAGACCACGTTCAGAAGATAAGGCGCTGCCAGAGGACCTTTGGAGAAGATGTCTGCTAACTACAATGCACAAGCCTTTTTCTCTTTTTTTCTGTGCATGTTATTTTCTCTGTCATAAACGTTGATCCTTCACAAACTGAACTACGACAGGACTTTCTCCCTTAAGCACGTCCCATTAGATACCCAGTGCTGTGATCAACAGCTGTTGATTAAAGACGTTCGCCACAGCATCCCAGCTCGAGTGTATGCCTTGCAGCCTCAATCTTTCTTCAAACAGCCCACCTGCAGCCACAGCCTATCATTCTCCTCTTACTAGTCATCAAACAGGGCCTCGTATGTTTTCACAGCTTTTGTCTGCAAAGCCACTCAGGAAGGCCTTTCGATCTTTCTCCATCTCAGTGAAGAGTCACCAGTTGCTTTTCCTGGTCTCATCAGGCTATGCAAATAGTTAAGGCTGCTTGTACAGAACAGCTTTTTCAAGCTAGAGGAAATGGCTCATATAAAGACAAATATACAGATAGCAGGGATTGGCAAACAGTGTTCAAAAGCCTGTGATTTTTTTTTAAGCTCATTTCAGGTAAAGATGGAGCAAGCAAGATTTGAAGCCAGGTTATTTATTTCACTAATTACATGGTTTCTTGAGCTATGGCATACACAGCTATAATGAAGTGAGAGCAAGTTGTGTGGGGATAATTGTTACAGGACATGCAATGCATGAAGAGGGATGGTTCACTTTCTCAAGTGTGGCCGAAACCAATTTGGTCCTCACATCAGCTATCATTAGACGGTTTAGACTTTAGAAAGAACATTTGCCATGGATGAAACCTGTTGCAAATGTATAGTTGGGCCAGAAAAATAGTATTATATTGCAGAATTAGTTCAGACTCTTCTCTGACTCTTCTCTAAGACTCTTTTTTAAAAATAGTCTTTTAATAGCTTTTAATATTTAAAATAACCTTTTTTAGTTTTAAAAGCACATTTCCATTTTTATAGCTTTCAACTATCAGTAACAATTCAAATTTCATAATTCCAATCTATGGCCTATTATTTTATACATTATGTACATCTTTAAATATATAATATTTTTTACTATATGCTATTTTTGTTCTTCATTAACATCGATTTAATCTATTCTTCATACATGTAGTATATCTATATGTGTTTACATATTCCTTTTACAAGTTTTATCATATTTATAAATATATATAATTTTCAATTCTCTAAGACTAATTGACATGTTAAGGTGGAATTGGGGGAGAGCTTGTTTAACATCATCTCAGTTATGAAAACTGAAAGTGACATTTACTCTCCCTTAGTTCACACTATATGACTGGATTGTTCTAGGGAAGAAAAATTGGAGGAGGAGTGCTATCTGTGTGATCTTGAGTTATGTATTTTTGAGTACAACTTCCTTGGTAAGCATCCTTTCAGAGACCTGACAAATTCCAGCACAAAAATAAGAGAATTACAGCTGGTAAAGACAAAACAAATTCCTAATTAGATATGTTGGTCCCTAGCAAGTTGCTAATAGCCTTGGTTAACCAAGTAAATTTGGACTTGGTTAGTAAGAGAGAAGGAGATCATTCTGCTACATCTGTCTTATTTTCCAATTGCCAGCATTTTTACTCCTATAAAAGGCATTTCTGTTTTTCCTTCTCATTTCTTAGATAAGAACTATGAGAACTTCTTTTGAATTGTGTTTGTGCTTTTGGGATTTATGAAGAGGTGAAAGTCCTGTTGTTCTTTTCTGTTACACATCTTTCCATCATTCTGGCTGTCCTCTCCCTGGTGGACTGTGGAAAGCTTTAAAGAGGCGAATTTAAAGGAGATATCAGTGAGAATTTGAAGGAGATTTCAGTGAATGACTGTTCAAATCAAATCTTCATAATTAATCTTAGATTTTATTCAAGATATTGGATTCAAAACACTTTCAATTCATTGTGGGGCTGAGATTGAAAGTATGATTCTAAGATTTCATGGATTTTCTGGTGCTTTTTGGCCTTGTAGAATCTGAAGCATTGTTACAACTTTCTAATCTATATGAACAAAACTGAAGGCGGCTGAGTGGTGTGATTGATTTTGGTATTGACACGAGTAGCCAGTTAATGAATCATGCCAGTAAATCTGCCAATCCAGAAAAACAACTAATCAGATGGTGCTGAATCCTTCAATCTTTAATAAGAGCTTACTCCTTAAATAGTTTTTTGGGGTTTTTTTTTACTTTCAAATTAGAATAAGTCATTTTATGCATTAATGCTACAGAAATAATCTAATTAATTTTATTAATGCTTCCATAAGCAGTTTGGAGGCTGCAGTGCTTTCTTTTTTGTTATCCCTCTGTAATTGCTTTAAAAGAGGTGCAAGGAAAAATACATACATACATACATACATACATACATACATACATACATACATATACATACATAAATATCAGTGGTGGGTTGCCCCCAGTTCGGTCTGGTTCTATAGAACCAGTAGTAAAACCAGTGGGAGGCTCCGCCCACCCACCACGACGTCATCGGTGATCTGTGCATGCGCAGAAGCTTATGCTCATGTGCAGAAGCGCACAAGTTAAGCTAGCACACACGCACACACTCCCATTGTGAACCGGTAGTAAAGGTAAGTAGAACCCACCCCTAATACATACATACATACATACATACATACATGCTACATACATATACATACTAGATCTCCAGCTAGACTGGAGGGAGGTGTTAAAAAGGGATTGAGCTTAGAGTTCTTGCACTGCAGGAAGAGGCACAGGGCCCACCTCTCCCAGAATCCCAGGGGCCTTATCTAACTTTTCCCAAGGAAATGCAGTCAGTCTAGTAAGATTCCTGTAACATAGGTGACTAACAATAAAGCTTCTCCTTGAGACTATTCACAAGTGGTTCTGGTTGCTTCTGCCTGACATATGGTAATGTGCTTGAAGCTATTTTTGTGAAACTTGCAGGGCTAAGAATCTGAAGGGCATGTTATATCTCCTTCTTTAATCCCATGAACATATGATTGGTTCTTTTTCTTTTAGGTTAACCTTGAATATTGCTGCCTTCAAATCTTATTCTAGCACTTGACTAGAATTTCATATATTCTGCATTAAATCTATTTTAAAATGACAAAATTACAAAACTTCCTACATTTCTATACTATAACAACTTACTTGTTCCTCTCAGAATTTAAATATGTCCTACGAAATTTGTATCCATTCAGTAACCATTTTGGAGGGATATCTTTTTGCCATGACATATCTGATACAATTTTTTGTTGTTCTACCATACATTCTTGCTCATAAGTGCATCTTAGAGACACTTATCTGATGCCTTCTTCAGGAGGCCAATATGTAGAAAAAGAATTAACACTGTATTAACAATTCCAAAGCTTAGGTCCTCTGTAGGACCTCCACTATGGAAGAATTATCACCTTCATCTTTTGAATTGATAATTTTTGCCAATTGTTCTCCATAACTGGCTATGGGACTCTCATGGTCTCCTAACATACCCACTCCTTCAAAAAAAGGGGGGGGCAAAGGGCGCATTCTGTGGACCCTGTCAGCCAAGGAATTCCACCTGGTGGAATCCAGGAGAACAACCTTTTCTACTGTGGCTCCTGGCTCCTAGAACTTTGTATCACGAGGTGAGATCTGCCCCCATCATCTTGGCTTTCCAGAAGGACCTGAAAACCTGATTCTGCCAACTGGATTTGGATCAAATTCTGGAGGTTTCTAGTAGATTAGATGCAGATTTACCCCTCCATCTTCTTTATGCATTGGTTCTTTGTATCCACATTCTCTTTCTAATATTACTAATTTTAATGTTTTGACTGTTAATGCCTAATGTTTGGATGTTTTTAACCTTCTGTTTTATATGGCTACTTTTGATATTATAAACCATTCAGAGTCACTTGATAATCTAATAAACAACAAATGAATAAATAAATTGCAGATCGAGAATGAAAAATGGAACTCAAATACTTTGGCCACCTAATGAGAAGGAAGGATTCACTGGAGAAGAGCCCAATGCTGGGAAAGATTGAGGGCAAAAGAAGAAAGGGACGACAGAGAATGAAGTGGCTGGATGGAGTCACCAGAGCAGTAGGCATGAGTTTAAATGGACTCCAGAGGATGACAGAGGACAGGAAGACCTGGAAGAACATTGTCCATGGGTTCGCGATGGGTCAGACATGACTTTGCAGCTAACAACAACAACAACAAAGAATGCAAAATACAAAGAAAGAGGGAGAGAGCTACATTTGTGCTGGAGATTCAATGTAGAATAATAGATTGGCAGCTAGAATGTTTAATTATTCACTTCTATGCTCAAGCTGTATTTTGGTAAATACATTCAAATATTAAGAAAGTGCCATACACCCCCTCACACACACACAACCTGGGTGATTCATTCTGCATGCAGAAACAAACGTAACTGCCCAAGTTAAATTCTAGGACTAGGAGAAACATAGCTTGGGTATTTCTCTCATTAACTGGCTACTACCTTCTCCCCAGGTTTCTATTAATTTCTTGCACATAAATAAACTTTAAATCAATAGGACAATGCAAATGAAGGACAGAAAATCATAGAAACACTAACAGAAGGAACATTGTGATTAGATTTAACAGTCAAGAAGCTGAGGTACCAACAATAATCAAGGACAGTGCTAGGCACAATGATTCATGTCCTTATTTAGATCTAGTCATTTAACAAATGTCTTGGAGAGTGTAAACAGGAGGAATTTTAAATAATGTTTATGTCAGTTTACTTGTGATCAGGTGAAGGTTAATTTTAACAGAGGACCTTCTGAGACATTTAATCTCTACTTAGAGGAAAAGATCCACTAATGCTGAGGATGCATTAGAATAACAATGGAAAAATGGGGACAGAAATTCAGGGGTGGAGAAAAAGAAGGAAGAGAAAATGGAAGTCAGTTAATCCATTCCTAAAACCCAAGATGTCCATGAGTAAAACAAGGGAAAATCCAAAGAGATTTCATTCTTAAAATATAGCCAAATTTAACAGTGAAAAGCTACAAGAAGATAACATTTTCATAACATCACACAGAAACTAAAACACCTATGTTGATTGGCTAATAAGAGAACTGAAGACTAATAACTGTTTAGTTTAGGAACATTTTCCTAAAGGAGATTTGTTGGAGTGGCATCAGAGATTGAATATCACCGAAGGACTGGCAGAGAAGTGGACAAGAGGTCATGCCTCACAACTGAGATGGACTTAGATAAGCATCAACTATTGAATATGACTAAAGAGTAACATGGACTGGTAAACCTGAATTGAATTAAGCAGAATTTACATTGCTGAAGACTTATTAGTTGGAGAATGGCCTGAAGACTTCGAACTGGAAGGTGGTGTAATTGAGAAATATTACTACTGTGGTGGAATGTAGTCTGGATTCCCAAGAAGGAGGGGGATCATGTATTTAAACAGTAAGAACCATTGAAACATTTTAGTCATTTTGTGCTATTTGATTGCCCATGGTCTAATCCTCTTAATTAGAGAATTCTCACACTTATTCCAAACTTGGTCCAGTATATATATATATATATATACTTGGTATATATATATGTATGTATCATTCTTTATGCCAGGAATTTTCCTATGTATATCAAGATGTTTCATAGCCTAATCTTCAGTGAAATCTCAATTCACCAGCTTTTAGGCCTTCTTAAACATTACAGCAGCCATTTTGCTGTCTGTTTGAATTTCTGAGGGAGACTGGTTTCAAACAGACAGCAAACCAGTCTCCCTCAGAAATTCAACAGACAGCAAAATGGCTGCTGTAATGTTTAAGAAGGCCTAAAAGCTGGTGAATTGAGATTTCACTGAAGATTAGGCTATGAAACATCTTGATATATGTAGGAAAATTCCTGGCATAAAGAATGATACACATAAAGATCTACGAAAATAAAATAAAATAATATATATATTGCTAAGCTATAACATTTAATTGCTTCACATAAATCATCAACATTTAAAGAGCTTGAAACTATAGTAATATTATTAGAAATAATTTGAATACTGGACATTCAGCCTTACTGGTTTTGTCAGCAAGTTTTTCTCGCCTTTTACCCTTTTCTCAAAATACCTTACTTACTACAAACATATTTTTTCATCTTTTGTTGTTGTTGTTGTTGTTGCCAAGCTAGCCAGAATGATGAGATGGCATAGCAATCCAGGGGGACAATGGTGGGCAAAAGGATGGGGTTATCACATTGTATAGTCCCTTAGCAGTCACCCAAAGGAGCAAAGCTTGCTCCCTGATTAATTACTTCTACTTGGAATAGAGCTAGCTTTGCATTGATTAAGGATTACTTGTAAAACAGGAGGAGACGGCCAAAAATTATAAGCAAAACAAATGCTCTGATTGAAATGTGGGTGATGGTTTTCATTGAACTTGTCTTTGGGCAAAAATATATGCTTTCGCTCGCTGCCGATTTCTTTAATTAGACTAGTAACAAGGTGATTAGACATTATAGGGTTTGGGAAAGAAAAAAAAAGAAATCATATTCACTTTGACTGAAAAGAGAGACTTCAGAATCCACATTATTCACAGTTGATTAGACTAAGAAAAGCATTTCTCAGACATTTCTCAGTGCGACATATTGTGAACTCTATTTTACTGCCAGACTCCAAATGGCAATTAACAGTCTTAAGCTGCATATAAAACCCAATATGAACCACATTTACAAGAGCATTGTGTGTGAATCAAATTATGCTATCTTGAGTTTGAAGAACTTAGAAATAATTGCCAATAAGTATTCATGTATTGGACCAATTTTTGAAACAAGTTCTTGTAATTACTACCAGTGTCGGGAGTACGTGTGGCTGATTTTATGAGATCTGATGCATTTAGAGAAGCTGGCTGAATGCTTGCCGGTTTACTTTGGCAGGAGAACATTCTTCATGTCACAGCTTTGTATCCCGATTTTTGCATGTAAGACCCCGGTACAAGGGTACAATATTTCAGCATCATAAATGGTGTATGAAATGAGAAAAGGAAAAAATAAAATAAAGTGGCTATGATCCAATGAAATATTAAGCCAAAGAATGTTCCTGAACAGGTGTTTGAGATTGCTTTTCTGTTCTGTTTCCGTTGTTATATTTAAAGCAATTGCTGAGATTCTTTGCTTTTGAAATTTTTATTTTGATGGTATTAAAAAATACAAAATTATTTTAATGTGAAAGCTTTTCTTAAAAGGGGTGGACTACGTCTTTTTCTTTCTTTTTCTTTCTTTCTTCCTTTTTTGTAAGTAAGAATTGAACATATTCAGATACTCCTACACACACACACACTTTCAACCTTTTGTTTCTGTTTTTCTTTTTACTCATTCTCTTTTCCTTTCTTCTCATATTTTTTTCCTCCCCATCACATTAGAGTCCTCAAGGGACAAATATCTGAAAACAAACAAGGAAGGAATTTCTATTATAAGGATAGGAAATGAAAGAACCTTGTGTTATCTTAAAGGCTGATACAATTACTGGGGTATAAGCCTGACTATGTCTATATATATATCAATATCTATATATCTATATCTGTCTATGTCTATCTATTTCTCTCTCTCTCTTTATCTATCTATCTATCTATCTATCTATCTATCTATCTATCTATCTATCTATCTCTATTTCTGTCTATTCCTCTCTCTCTCTCTCTATATATATATATATCATCTCTCTATTTCTATATCTCTATCTCTATATGTCTTGTTTATGTCTATATCTACATCTATAGCCCTACGCATATTCAATAGAACATAAAATAATATTCTATAGTATATTCTACAGAAGATAGAAAAAATGTTCTACACAATATTATTTTTAATGTTTTTGCCACAATCGGATGGATGGATACCATATCGATACCTTTCTAGAAACTATAATAAGGAGAGAACAGCATTTCTTAGTTCTATTTCTTAAAACTAAAATCGCACAAAAAGCTACTTTAGAGAGATTGTCAAACATGAATTGGACTATGCCAGGTAGAAATGTTGAAGGTTTGGGTCAATCAATCAATCTATTAGACCTGTTGTTTTATCAATCAAATAAGTTCCATACAGAAAAAAATTTCCTGCACTTTTTGCACCAGTTCTATCACCTCAAGAGAAATTGATGCTGAATTTCCTGCAGATTTTGTTTGGGTTTTTTTACTAGCAATTTTTACTAGCAATATTACCAAGAGAATGGTTTTGGTTTTGAATTTCATGCCAAAAGGGAGATGAATGTTTGTGAAGCTATTATGGCTGGCCTTAGGTGGTTATCCTGATTTAGATATGAAATAGGAAGGGAGTATATTTTTTTTCATTGTAAAATAACCCATCCTGTGGTCTAAAACCTCCTTGGCTTCCCATATTTCCATTGAATCCCAAGGAAAATACTTTTTCATATTAGGAAGTGTAGATAGCTAGAAAGATTTGAAAACAACAATACCAACAGTAGCATCCTCTCCACCCTTCCAATCAACAAGTAAACCCAATTGAAACCACTAAGGGAAATTCGAACGATATCTTCAAGAATCTGAGCATATAGTTAGAAAAAAAACAGAAGACTATCTGGCAGAGGGAAGAATAGTTGGAAGAAACTTCAAAGCTAATGTTGGGACAGTGATTTAAACATCTTAAAAACCTCCCTGAATACTTCAACACCAAGGTTTTCTACTCTCTCCTCAATTTTAGATATATTAAAAATGAACATGATGTTCATTGCATGAATAGATTGGATGTTTGGAGGAAAGTTAGGAAAGTCTAGATGGGAACTACGACCATGAGACTAAACCAGGGGTGAAATCCAGCAGGTTCTGACCGGTTCTGGAGAACCGGTAGTGGAAATTTTGAGTAGTTCAGAGAACCGGCAAATATCACCTCTGGCTGGCCTCAGAGTGGGTGGGAATGGAGATTTTGCAATATCCTTCCCCCAGGAGTGGGGAGGGAATGGGGATTTTGCAGTATCCTTCCCCTGCCACGCCCACCAAGCCATGCCCACACAACCAATACTAAAAAATTTGGATTTCACCACTGGACTAAACCCCTGCTTCTTCTTATATGTGTTGTAACTGATCACTATTCCGCAGATACTACAGTGTAAGGAAATGATGAGGGTGGTTGTTTTTCAAATAAACACAAGGATTTTTCCTGCAGAATGCCCATTTTTTGCTTTACAACTGCAGGAGGCCCTGTTCACCAATGCAACAGTTCAATGGAAAGAGCAAAATAGAGTTAGCCTGAAACTTTTTGGTGTGACAATTTATGTTCAGAATGGAGAAATTAAGGTGCACTAGGTGGGCACAAGAGCTAAGCCAATCAAAATACAGGTGGTACTCAATTTATGACAATTGAGCCCAAAATGTCCTTTGCTGACATCTTGCCCCATTTTATGAACTGTCTTTCCGTGTTAAGTGAATCACTGCAATTGTTAAATTAGTAACATTAGTAATTGGTAAGTGAATCTGGCTTCCTCATTGATTTTGCTTGCCAGAAGGTCACCAAAAGGGATTACATGACCCCAGGATACTGCAACCATCATAAATATGAGTCAGTTGCTAAGCAGCTGGACTTTGATCACATGATGTTGGGGAGGCTGCAACCGTCGTAATGTGAGAAACAGTCATGAGTCTCTTTTTTCAGTGCTGCTGTAACTTCAAACAGCCACTAAATGAACTGCTGTAACTCAAGGACTACCTGTAAGGGAATCAGAGCCGGTCATTGTCAAACCTGATTTACGAACAGAATTTTCATATCTGTAAAAAATGTTTATAGTATAATCCTATACTCATTTCCTTGGGGGATAAACCCCACAATGTTCCATTTGCATTTGAATTTGTGTCTTAGCATTGCCGCCGGATGCCTCTTTATAACAATTGCCATCCTGCCACAATAAAGCTTTAATTCTGCAATTACATTAATGGGTGTAAAAGAGCAAAGATTAAAGATGTAATTTCACCTCGATTAAATAAGGAGTGTAGAAAATATTCTGTTTTGCTTGCATAGTCTTTCCAGTCCTTTTCTTTCTCTGTTAAACCCAAATGTTGCTTTTCTGTTAAGAAGGTGCTATCTCACTCTGTTTTTGTAATTGTTAATATTGTATCTTGCAGATATATTCCCTGCAGGAGCATTTTTTTTCCTTTATTATTATTATGCTTTGAAAATGTCAGTCTCTATGATCATATTATAAAATGTCTGCAAACATTGGTATTTCTAGGGAAGCAGCTAAACAAAGACTAAGCTGGGTGTGTGTGTGTGTGTGTCTGTGTGTGTGTCTGTGTGTAGCTACACATACCCTTGTGTGTGTGTGTGTGTATGTGTGTATGTGTTTTTTATTTCCTTGATGTAATATAAATTAAGAGTTTTCTTGTTTCCATTTTACACTCAAAGACCCCTTGGTATACAAAACGACATTAAAGATGCCTGAAATAAAAGAATGGAATTATAGTTGCAAAAATAAATCTCTGAAGAACGAAAAGCCGGGCGAAAAAAGACAAATGTTCCAATCTTACCTTCATCATAATCTTATTAGCATTTCTAGGGAGAGAAGTTCAAGTATCCGTCTATACTCGTATGAATCTGTCTCATAAATATGTCAAGCGCAAAGTATAGTTATTTTAATAATCTGTGTTGGTGGCCCATCGTGGATTTAATTAAGAGACAGCGAGTGTATGAAATACGGCATGGAAGTCCCCAACTAAATGGAGAAATGGTTTACTGCAGCGCCAAATTGGGGGGGCACAGACTTAATGATGATTTGGTCTCAGAAATCCTACTTAAACTTAATTAATACTGACTGCAGCAGATTTGCTTGGAGAGAAGCAAAAGATAGAGGCACGCAGGGAAAAAAAAAGTTAATGATTTAGGCTAGAGTGTGATTTTTTTAAAAATACCTGCATTAGTTCAAACCACATGGTGTTATTTAGCAAAAAAGATCTCAGCGTACCCCCTGCCCTATTTCCAACCTGTATTTAAAATTCATTATGCACTATTTATAATGCCAGCTTCTAATTTTGTGTTTGTTTTGTGTTTGTTGGGGTGCTGTTTAGATGCCACCCCATGATTATTCTCAGATCATGATCACGGAATCCTCTTTTTTGGGGGGGGTATCACCTCAAAATGAATGCAAATGTTATTCTCTTAGCATGAATCTAAAAGAGGAGCAATAGTGATAAATCAGGAAACTTATCCCAAAAGATGGGGAGGGGAGAGATGCCGAAAATAAAAATCAATATTTTACATTGAAACGACCCAAAATACCCCCCCCCACTCCCCCTGAAACTTCAGTCTATGGATTCAAATTCCGTTTTAATATGTATCGTTCTTAAAATGCACTCTGCAAGAAGCAAAGCATCAGATACAGAAGGTTATTGAGATATAGTGCCTGAAAGACTATAAAACATCTAGTGGTGGGACGGTAGCCAAGAGTAACTATCCATCTACAGAATAATGTTCGACAGTAAAATGGGTTTTCCTTTACTTGGTAGCCCTGGTTCTCCTCCATCTGCCGAAAATCTGCTCCAGAGAGCTGGCTGCTTCCCTAATTTCAGAAGGTTGTAAACATAAGCACTGCTGGCACCAACATCCAACCTTCTCAGTGGATACAAATTCTGTGCTGCTCTTTTTTTTTTATTATTCTGATACCTGGGAAAAGACAGATACAGGGTGCTTTGCAAAGATTCATGCTTCACCTAACCTCAGCTATGCAGACTTCAGGCTCACGGAAATTTGTTCATTGTTTATTAATTTATATACTGCCATTATTATTTTTACAAATAACTCAAGGGGCAAACACAGCTAATATTCCTTCCTTCTCCTATTTTCCCCACAACTGGCTCTAGGTTAATAGTCTAATACAGGTAGCTCTCGACTTACAATTGTTCATTTAGTGAACATTTGAAGTTACAACAGCACTGAAAAAAAGTGACACACACACACACCCTGCCGCCTTTTGTGACCTCCTGACAAGCAAAGTCAATGGGGGAGCCAGATTCAACTAACAACCATTTAGTAACTAAACAACTGTAATGATTCATTTAACAAGTGTTTCAAGAAAGGTTGCAAAGTGGGGCAAAACTCACTTAGCAAATGTCTCACTTAGAAACATAAGTTTTGGACTCAATTATGGTCATAACTTGAGGACTATCTGTAATAGGGCTTTGCCATTACTGCTAGCTGATCTTTCAACTGGAATTGCCAAGGACCAAGTCCAGAAGATGCTAGGAGTACAACTTGTTCTCAAAATCAGGTTATAATCCCTCTCACTTTTCTGTTTGGTTGTTTGTTATCTCTTCTTCCCCCAAACATAAGAAGGTCATAAGGTGGTATTTGATATGAAAGTACAGATAGAAAGCCAAGAATTGCTCTGTGTTATAAAAGAATGCTTCCAGTTATTAGAGTCAACCTGATTTTACTAAACCTTTCAATTTGCTTAAGTCTTTCTTTGTCATTTTGAAGTTTAGATGCATGCAATGAAGGAAAATGAGCATAGGGATAGGGTGAGGGCAATTTATTTTATTTTATTTATTTATTTTGTCAAGAATATACAGTATAAGATAACAGGTAAAAGTATAAACATAATTTGAATACATGAAAAGAGTAAGTAAAAAGGAATATTAGGACAGGGACGGTAGGCACACTGGTGCACTTATGCACATCCCTTACAGACCTCTTAGGAATGGGGTGAAGTCAATAGTAGACAGTTTAATTCATGTTTAAATCATGTTTGATTGTGATCAAACATGATTGTTTGCTCATTTCTTTAGATTTCATCCCTCTAGTTTCAAGATGGCAAAACTAGAAACAATGATTAGAAATCTCCATGTTGCTTTTTGTTCTGCCAAAACTTTCTGGTCTTTGCTTGGACCTTGATGGACATTGTTCTGAGCACAGACTTCAGAAAAACTCTTTTGAGACTAGTTCCTTCCTCCTCTGAAGGAATTGAAGCACACAAATCTTTGGATACTGTTGGAGCTCATATATATTTCAAACCCAACTAAAAATAAAAGAAACTGACATTGCAACAGCCCTGATCCATTGCCATTAAATTAAATGCAGAGAACATCATTCACCTGGACAGGGCCAGCACTGTCTCTAGGTAGAATCAGATAGGTGGCTGGTAGATAGATGTGTGTGTTTGGGGTGTGTGTTTGCTGATCTGAGCAGCAATAGAAATTTTCTGCCGGTTCTTCCCGAATAGCCTGTTTAACAAAAGTTTTGATTGTCTTTGATTGTTTTTGATTGTCTTGTCTAGCCTAAACCTCCAGGAGAGTATCCCATTTCCAGATGTTAAACTGGTAGATTGGTCCTTTGTCTTACAAGGAAATTTATTTATTTATTTATTTGTTTAAACTTATATGCCGCCCTTTCTCTGAGAGGACTCAGGGCGGCTCACAACAATAAACAGAAAAATAGAACAAAAACTCCGGGTTAAAAGTTACACATAAAATCCCTAAAATCAATTAAAATCCATTTTAAAACTCCCATCGGTCCAGGCCAGCCCGGTGAAATAGCCACGTTTTTAGTTCACGGCAGAAAGAGTGAAAGTCGGGGGCCATCCGGAACTCCAAGGGGAGCTGATTCCAGAAGGTAGGTGCACCCACAGAGAAGGCCTGCTCCCTAGAGGTCGCCAGCCAGCATTGTCTGGCCAACGGCATCCCGAGTAGGCCCTCCCTGTGGGAATGTATTGGGCGATGGGGAGCTGTTGCTGGCCTCAGAAGGTCCACCAAATACCCCGGTCCTAAGCCATGTAGGGCTTTATAGGCAATCACCAGCACCTTGAATCTCACACGGAGGGCAACTGGTAACCAATGCAGGTTGCGCAGGAGGGGTGTAACATGAGAGCGTCGGGACACTCCTATCACTACCTGTGCAGCCACATTCTGCACCAGCTGAAGCCTCCAGGTAGTCTTCATGGGCAGCCCCATGTAGAGAGCATTGCAGTAGTCAATCTGGGAGGTGACCAGTGCATGAGTGACCGTGCATAGGGCATCTCAGTCCAGGTAGGGACATAACTGGTGCACCAGACAAATCTGGGCAAATGCCCCCCTGGTCACGGTTATAACATGACCTTCCAGAGACAACCATGAATCCAGGAGGACACCTAAATTGCGTGCCCTGTCAATAGGGGGCAACACCTCACCCCCTATAACCAGCAGTGGAACATCCCCATGGAATCGAGATGCCGGTACCCACAGCCACTCCGTCTTGGCAGGGTTGAGCCAAAGTCTGTTCCTCCCCATCCAGAGCCGCACTGCTTCCAGGCACTGGGACATCACATCGAGGGCATCTCTGGGTCGATTTGGGGTGGATAGAAAAAGTTGGGTATCATCAGCATACTGATGATACCCCACCCCAAAACCACAGATGATCTCCCCCCGTGGCTTCATATCAATATTGAACAATGGGGGGAGAGAACCAACCGCTGGGGCACCCCACACGTAAGGGGCCTCGGAGCCGACCTCTGTCCCCCCACCAAAACCGTTTGCGAATGACAGTGCCCCTCACCCCTAACCCCTTGAGGCGTCACTGTAGGATACCATGACCAATGGTATCAAAAGCCACCGACCAGGACCAGGACAGAGGAATGTCCCCTGTCCCAAGCCCTCCAGAGATCATCAACCAGTGCGACCAATGCCATCTCCATGCTGTACCCACGCCTGAACCCAACTGGTACGGGTCCAGGTATACTGCTTCCTCCAGGGCCAACAGGAGTTGATGTGCCACCATGCTCTCAACAATCTTTGCAATAAAGCGGAGGTTGGAGACAGGACGAAAGTTGTTCAAGATCGATGGATCCAAGGCAGGCTTCTTGAGGTGGGGTCTCACCACTGCCTCCTTCAAGGCAGCAGGGATTTTACTACCGGTTCTGTGGGTGTGGCTTGGTGGGCGTGGCATGGCATGGCTTAGTGCGCGTGGCAGGGGAAGGATACTGTAAAATCTTCATTCCCTCCCTACTCCAGGGGAAGGATACTGTAAAATCTCCATTCCCTTCCCCATCCAGGAGAAGGTTACTGCATTTCCTCCTGATCAGCTGGGACTTGGGAGGCACAGAATAGATGGGGGCGGGGCCAGTCAGAATTTTCACTACCAGTTCTCTGAACTATTCAAAATTTCCACTACCGGTTCTCCAGAACTGGTCAGAACCTGCTGAAACCCACCTCTGATTGGCTCTCTTTGTTCAACTCATTAATAGAAACATTGGATGCTACCAGGTCCAGAAATGTATCTTTTGTATGCCAATCACTACTTCACTCCATTTTGTTGAGGATTTGTAAATGGGTATTCTTTGGTTAAAATTTTCTGGACAGCGATAAATTTACTCAGTCTTCCAATTCATACTTAACAAGACTGCTATTCAAAATGTCAGGAGTCTTTTATCAAATACTTTGTGGAAGTCCAGGTGCATTATGCCCATAACATTGTCACAATTTTCTAAGGAAATTACTCCATGAAAAATAGGAAATAACTTTAGCAATGCAAGACTTGTCCTTGACAAATGTTCTCTGATTTCTGGTAGTTCTGCTGTTTCTTTATTATCACTTACTATTTTTTTTTTCAATCTTCACTATGCCAT
This sequence comes from Masticophis lateralis, assembly GCA_030761175.1. NCBI lineage: Eukaryota > Metazoa > Chordata > Lepidosauria > Squamata > Colubridae > Masticophis > Masticophis lateralis. The sequence continues at coordinate 131,141,670 of JAUDYJ010000003.1, forward strand.
TAATGCCTTTTCCCTTTCTTTTATTTTGAAGATATTGGAAGGAACCTTTTGTGTTGTACTTAGCATCTTTTGCTAATCTCACCTTATTCTGACTCTGAACTTCCTTGACATCATCTCTATAAATCCACGCTATATATATATAATATGTACTCATTACTGACCTGTCTTTTGTTCTGACTTTTCTATGGGTCCTTTCGGGTTTTTCACATTTTTGCTTTTGGGGCAGGCAAATTGGCTTCTTATGCTATTTTTCTTATTTCTTCTTTGTTAAAGCACTTTGTAACTATGCTTTCAGATATCTCCTGTTTTAGGAACTCTATCCATCTTGCGTTCCTTTTCCAATTAGCTTTCTTCCCGCATAAATGTCTACTTGCCAGTCCTCTCAATCAATTAAAAATCTGTTTTCCTGAAGGTCAGTTTTTGACTGTACTCCATTTTAGGAATGTGTAGCTATTCAGTTCTGAAGTGGAAAAAGATGTTTAGGAAAGGGAATGGACACATTCATTGCAGCTGGCCTGCTGAAAGAAATGGCATCTTTTCCTGGGCTTTCCCAGCAGTTGTACATTCCCAGAAAAATCTACATTTCAACAAAGGAAATCTCAAGGAGGCCTGTTTTTCTGAATCAAGTCTTAAATTGAATCCAGTCTTCAAACTGAGTTGATTTGAAATTTCTAATTCAAATCAGATGTTGGCTGATTTGCCACAAACCCAGTTTCTGTGACAGCCTCTGTCACATAATCAACCATTATGAGCAATGAATATCTCTTAGGACACATCCTTAGCTATGAGTTGTTACTCACTAGATGACATTTTACCTCACAAAACTAAACATGATTAAACAAAAGCCCCCTAGAACAGACAGTTTTACTGGTCCCTTAGTCTTTTTCTTGTTTTTTCTTATGTTAAAAGTGTGCAAACCTATTGAGTGTAAGTGAGTTTCCACGTACATACTTTGTGCTTAGATCCTCATCCACTACTATTATTATAATACCACTACACACAGTCTAGCGGGCTTAAGGCCAGCAAGATGTTCTCCCCGTCTCATTACTGGTTACTCTTATTACAAGTCAGAGTGCCAATCAGCCTCTTCAGGATGGGCATTGGGCACTATCACTCAGTGCAATGATATTTCTTCCTGGCAGCCCAAACTCTCCGCCGTGCAGTGGCAATGTACAGGCATCTTATCACATTCAGGGGAAATGGATCGGTCATTCTGGTCTAGATTGATTGGCATTTGGCAAGAGAACACTGGATTGTTTTCAAGAACTTGGTGTTCCTCAAGAGGAAGGCCTTCTCTCTGATTCAATAAAACAATACACAAGCAAACAATAGATATAAACTTAAGGTAAACCGTTCCAAACTCAATTGCAGAAAATACGACTTCAGCAACAGAGTGGTCAATGCCTAGAAAGTACTACCTGACTCTGTGGTTTCTTCCCCAAACCCCAAAAACTTTAACCTTAGACTGTCTACTGTTGACCTCACCCCATTCCTAAGAGGTCTGTAAGGGGTGCGCATAAGCACACCAACGTGCCTACCGTCCCTGTCCTAATGTCTGTTTTTAATCGTATCCATTTCATGTATTCATAATCATGTTTGTACTTTTATCTGTTATCTTATCTTAAATAAATAAGATTCTGCAGATGGAAGAATGAGCCTGGAAGGCAGAATCATCCAGGAGCTTCCATCTTCCTGGAAGTAAATGCACTGTGAGGAAATAAAAACAAAATACCAAACCGAATGAAAAATAAAACATAGTATGTAAGTTCATAATTTTGGTAGTGGGATCAATTTTAAAACAGGCAGCAACTGGTGTCTCCATCTTAATTTCAGGACAGACAGGAAACTTCAGACTATCAATAAATTTTAAAATAGGCAACGGACTGTTACACTTCCACCTTAATCTTCCCAAACTCAAACTTGTTGTAAGACAGAAATAGTTTCTTCCTTCCAGAAGCCTTATTGTTGTGCTACTTATCCCTTATGGCTTGCTCTTCCACATTTTCTCCATAGATGGAATGGATATTCTGTCTTTAATGGATCATGTTCACTGTGGAGAATCAGTCTGATGTAGTGCAGTCGTAAAATTCAATTTTTTTTTACTACCGGTTCTGTGGGCGTGGCTTGGTGGACGTGGTGTAATGTGGTGTGGCTTAGTGGGCATGCCAGGTGAAGTATACTGCAAAATCTCCATTCCCCCCCCCACTCTGGGGCCAGCCAGAGGTAGTATTTGCTGGTTCTCCAAACTACTCAAAATTTCAACTACCGATTCTTCAAACTACTCAAAATTTCCAATATTGGTTCTCCAGAACCTGTCAGAACCTGCTGAATTTCACCCCTGATGTACTGGTTAAAGTACTAGCCTAGAAACTGTGGAATCGCAAGTTCTAGTCTTGCCTTGGATGAATTTGGGTCAGTTTACTAGGAAGGAGGCAATGGCAAACCACCTGTAAATGTTGCTAAGAAAACTGTATTGACATGTCCAGGCTGTCAAGAATTAAGAGTAGCTTTAGGGTATTAAACAAAACTAAACTAAAAAAGCTCTCTAGACCCGGGTTCCCCAACTCCCCAGTCCATTAGTCCATGGACAGGCACCTGCCAGGAACCAGTCTGGGCAAGCAAGTGAAGCCCATCCATGCATACGTGGAACCATGAAAGAACACCCTGTTACCCAATCATATGCACAGAAAAACTGCTCTTCATGGAACCGGTCCATGGTGCCCAAAAGGTTGGGGGCCACTGCCCAAGCAACTTGATAAGATGCTCTTTATGTTGAATATATCTCTGTATTATAATCGACAAAGGTTTAATTTTATATACAAGTAGTCCTAGACTTACAACACTTCATTTACCCTGTTTTCCCCAAAATAAGACATCCACTGATAATAAGCCCAGTCAGGCTTTTGAGCACATGGCAATAAGGCCAAGCACTTATTTCAGGGTTCAAAAAAATATAAGACAAGGTCTTATTTTTGGAGAAACACGGTAGCAACCGAAGTCACATCACTGAAAAAAGTGAATGTTTTTCCCACTTGCAACCATTGCAGCGCGCCCACGATCACCTGATCAAAATTCAGACGCTTGACAACTGACTCATATTTATGATGGTGGCAGCGCCCTAAAGGGGTCATGTGATCCCCTTTTGTGACCGTCTGACAAGCAAAATCAATGGGGAAACCAGATTCACTTAACAACCATGTTGCTAGCTTAACAACTGCAGTGATTCACTTAACAACTGTCTCGCTTAGCAACATAAATTTTGGGCTCAATTGTGATCGTAAGTCGAGGACTACCTGCGTTTCATTCAGAAAAGATGGAATTAAAATTGAAGCAATTAGGATTACAGCAAGGTTGAACTTTGGAGTAATATCCCAGCATCTTAGAAGAATCATGAATCGGGATCAAATACATAACTTACCCTATCAGTTGTTGCATATTTCCTTTGGACTATACGTGAGACAGTGACTTCTTACACATGTGTTCCTTAATATTTTTATACCTCTTGTCTTGTGAAGTATTAAAAAGCTATCACGTATTTTTTTCAACATTTGCCCAGTTTGTTGGTTGCTTGGCAAAGAAATTAAACCAGTCATTCTTAGTTTCAATGAAGTTTTTATTATGTCAGTTTAATACAGGGAACAATAATAAAATGACAGTGCAATTTTAGTATGCACAGCATCAGTTTGCATGAACTTTAGCTCAATGGTCAAAATACACACATTATATATTCAAGGTATACTGAGAATAACTTAATTTGGATTGACAGGGCCATAGTGAAGTGTATAATTGACACATAAAGCATTTGGAAAATATAAATTCATTACTTTTTTGTCACTAAGGAAACCATCAAGAAAGATCAGTTGGAAAGGCGAAGGTGGTACCTATAATTTCAAAATATATTTGTTTTACCCTTTAATAAATACAGTTCAAAATATTCATACATCTTTGCTAATGTAAGTATGCTTAAAGGCAGCCAAATATTTTGTGCCTGCTTGTTTATAGCAAATCCATTTTTATCCGTTATGTTTACATAAATTTTCTGTACATTTATTGTATCATGGCTGTCAGTCTGCATTTGTTAGGACCAAAATCTTTTTTTTTCTTCCTGATATGATTCAATTGGAAAAGGGTCAAAACATGCAAATTACTTGCAGGAAACATTAGTGGCTAACAAGAATAGACACAACATTGTTCATATGAACAAAAGAAAAAGACTCTGGCAATTTCTCATAAACTCGGCATAATCCAGGTCTCCATAAAATATAGGAAACAAGAAGGGAACTAAACACACAGTTTATCCAAATGCAGGGTAAATTCGTTTAGAAACCTGAATGAAACCATGGTGAGTCTAGAAAACAAAGTCTGGGTTCCATAACTATATCCATCTTCTCTAGGGGATCCTTGGTGCTTTCTAACCTTGGTTGTTTTATTGAAGGTCTAGAAAAGAAAGTCTGGGTTCCATAACCAGATCCATCTTCTCTATGGGGTCCTTGGTGCTTTCTGGCCTTGGTTGTTTTATTGAAGGTCTAGAAAAGGAATGTTTGGGTTCCAAAACTAGATCCATCTTCTCTATGGGATCCTTGGTGCTTTCTGACCTTGGTTGTTTTATTGAAGGTCTATAAAAGGAATGTCTGGGTTCCATAACTAGATCCATCTTCTCTATGGGATCCAAGGTGCTCTCTGAGCTTGATTGTTTTATTGACGGTCTAGAAAAGGAATGTTTGGAATCCATAACTAGACCCATCTTCTCTATGGGGTTCTTGGTGCTCTCTTTGTTGTTTTATTGAAGACATTTCATTATGCAACAGTGCTAGTTAGTGTTAGTGCCAGCTAGTGCTAGTGTTAGCACTGAAACATCAGCAAGAAAATAATCAAGATCAGAGAGCACCAGAAAGACTATCCTGAATTACAAATATTCTCCTCTATCAATGATCGCTAGTCTATGGCTAATCTGGGTGGGGATAAGTAGGTTTTGCTCCAGATGGAGTCATCAGGTTAGAGAAGGAATTATCTTGTGCCAAAATTAAGAGGTGTGAAGGAAATAGTTGAACATAAACCACCAAAAATATTGTCATAATCCCTAGTCTGGATTCAAGAATATTCTTGATTTAAGTAACCAACCAGAACAAGATACATGAAGAAGCAAATGATCTAAATCTGGACATTTACTAGCAACATTCCATGAAGAAAAGAAAATAAGTGCATTTTCTTTGGCAACTGAGACTAGAATATGAATATGCAATACATTTTTATTTTCAAAATCCAGAGGTAAGACAGTAATGTCCCTCTCTTTTGAGAGAAGCTTGAATGTATGTCATTGTTTTGTTGCACATGATTTGAAATCAATGAATTGATGTCACACACCATTACTTTATGTTCTTCACAGCCTCCAAATATGTAATACATTATCCCAAATCCTTAGTATGTTCCTTGATTTAGGTTATGTTAGCATGCATGTATGTCTGCTAACATTATTTGAGACATAATAATCCATTTGAGATCAGCTGCTGCTAGAGATTCTTGCCATAGTATTCAGTAGGTACTTGTTTCTTCTCATTGTAGTCTTCCCTTAAGCACAATAGCTGGGTCATTTCAGACCAGTCATTTTTTCTTTAGGCTGGAAAGTAAAAGGGAAAAAAATCTACCAATCTACATTGGACCAGTGTGATAGATCATAGTCTATCATTTTCACTGAAGAAACTTTATCATGAAGTGAATTGATTTGGAATAATAATAATTCATAATAATAATATAATAAACATATACATAATGATTTTGCAATACACATATAAAAATGACTCCATTACAAACAACAGATTAAATCTTGACTAATGGAATTTATATTGGCCAATCCTTCTATTATGTCAATAAAGAGCCATTCAAAAGCAGAAGAATGTCTTCATTCCAGGATTAAAAATCCAGAGGAGCAGTTTCTTTCCAATAAAAGAGAACTATCTTTTAAACTCTACATCTGATAAATCCCAGTTCTTCAAAAATTGATAGATTCTCATTTTTCATTTTATAATTTAACATAATGTTAATGCTAAATGTCTCTTAAACATGAAAAAGAATCATTTGATGGATTAATCTCTTCTTAACGTATGAAATCTACTTAATATTTTTTTGAACCTTAGCCATCCCTTTGTTAATATGGGAAGTCCAACTCTTTATTCTAAAGTTATTCCAGTTATCAATATCTACTGAAATATTTTCCAATCTGCTCTAAAAATAAACACTACGGTTTAGAATCTTCTAACATACTTTTCAATAGTACTGGCAATGTAGAGATTTCAGTGATTGTTACTGTAACACAATAATGTCAAACTCAAGGGCCATGGGCCAGATGCAGCCTGCGGGGTGCTTAGATCTGGCCTGTGGGGCCGACTTGGAAACAGTGAAAGACTGGCCCGCAATCCTAACCCTCCCGAGCTCTGTTTTTGCTGGCAGAGGGTTGCAGGAAGCTGTCTCAGCCGAAAATGGAGCTCAGAAGCCTGTTTTCTCTGGCAGAACACTCTGGCCACCACAGGCACCCCTGACACGAGTAACATCAAGCTGGCCATGCCCACTCTGGCCACGCCCACCCCAGTCCCCCAAGGTCAAACAGAACCCTGATGCAGCCCTCAATGAAATTGAGTTTGACACCCCTGGTATAACAGATCCAAATAGTGAAGTCAAAAGATGCTTTTACGTATGCTGTCATTCAGCAATTTTAAGCAACTCACACTCTTCTTGTGTTTATGAACCTTTTAAAATAGGAACGTGGTGGCTCATACGGTTAGAGTATCGGCTGACAATCAGCAGCTACACGTTTGAGACCTGTTACTGCCATGGAGCAGGGTGAGCTCCCATCACATGCTCCAGCTCAACGGTTCAAAAGCAGGTGACAAGTAGATGAATAGGTACCACTTTGATGAGCAACTTTATGAGGATATGAAAGGAGTACCCAGACAGTGGTGTCACTGGCAAATCCTTTCACCACTGAAGCACTTAGATGCTTCTGACACAGAGGTATTAGTATTAGTGTCCTTTAACAAAAACAAAAACAAAAGCAGGAATATATTTGAACAATTTTGGTCTGTTTCCACTAAAATGCTTACCGTAACTAAAATGGATCACCAGCTCATTTTATCACAATGGGAAAACATGTGACCAAGAGCCTATTAGCTTATTTAGTTTACTATCTAAGTCCCTCCTCCTCATTCTTACTAGTAAAAGTCATGGACTTGATAGCCTTTTTTGGAGAAGATGTCTTCAAACAGGTGACTTGTCCTCTATATAGATGGGACTAGAACTGTTCTTTTGTTGACCTTAGTTTATAATAAACCCGTATGATTATTTGATGAGAGAATATAAAAAAAATAAATTATACATGCACACATTGATGGTTTGTGAAGGATGTTTCTTGCATGGAAGGAATGTTTCCACATGTGTATCTTCGTATTGACACTGAGCTTTCCCTTGCACTAAACTAAACACAAAACCTCTCAGGCTTAGTATCATTTAGTTTGTAGTAGTCAGAGAACCTCAGCTGTGAACCTGTGAAACATTCTGCAGAAACATTTTTCTTTCAACACATTCATCTATTAAGACTTCAACAGTATGTCTTTGTCAGATGTGTGGTCACACCTTAACTTTTATTCTCACTTTAAAAAACGAAAGCAATTAATTAGCCTCCCTAAATATGAACATTAGCATTTAAATTAGTGGAAAAGTGTAAAGCTCCTGACTAATTTAATTAACAAATATCCAACTTGTTTCTTGAAGATGGAGGTAGAAAGGTATTCAAAAGAAGCCTTTCCTGAATGCAAAGCAAACAAAGCAAAACACTGGCAATTTTTAATGAATTTCCAAAATGAGAGTGGAGCTTGCTTCCACCATAAGAATATAAAACAATATAAGTATAAGCAATAATTGTTTTTTTTTTCAGGAATAAATTAAGGAGAACCAAACTTCCACCATCCTACCATCCTATTACTGGAATGTTTATTGTCAGCACAAGTAATAATCAAAATGATCCTAGGAATTATCTAATCCAAACTCCTACACAATCAGATATGTATAAACTGCAGCTACAGTGCCCAGATAGCCTTTACTTGATTATCCAGGCCTTTGTTAAACAGATATATCACTTTCCTCCCAAAAAAGATTGTTTTGCTTTCAGGTTGTTCTTGTCATTAGCCAATTTCTCCTAACATTAATAAGAGAAAATCTACACTGCTCTCCATTGTTTCTAATCTGAACCAACAAAGATTTGGTTGCTCTGAGGGATGCCCCCCCCCCCCCCATCCTGGGAATGGCCTGTTGGCCTGGCGAAGATCTACCTTAATGATGGATCCTGGGATCCCGAGAGATGGCATGAGGGTTTTAAGGGTTGTAATAAGGGGGCATTACATTGTTTTTTAGCTAGATTTTTAAGGGGATTGGAGAGGGGGGTGGGTGGCTGGGGGGGGCACCGGGCAAATGGCAGTCCAGGTTATGTGGGGAATGATGGTCTTGGTGCAGTACAGGGACCTCCAGGTGCCCAAGAGGTAAGGGTGGGATCTTTGATTCCGGTTGCGATTGGGAATGGTTGCAGGTGGATGAACGGAGGGCCGTATCGGATTTTGGGAGCCCACCCCTGCTATGTTCGAGTGGTGGTGGCCTCTGACCCTTCTGGTTCTGTTCGACCCCCTGGGGGTTTGAGATATATGGTTACTGGGCTCAGGCTGGTTTACTTTAATGCCAGGTCAGTGGTCAACAAAGCTCCCCTCATTCGTGATTTGATTGAGGAGGAAAATGCAGACCTGGCTTGACTATGGAAACCTGGTTGGGCTCAGAGGGGGGTGTCCCTCTGATTGAACTTTGCCCACCAGGCTTCTGGGTGCTGCACCAGCCAAGGGCCCAGGGGAGGGGAGGGGGGTGGCAGTTATTAGGGAGACCCTTAGTCCATGGGAGGTCACTAAAATAGACAGGTGTAAGACCCTCCTCATGAAGTGGGGCCTGCATGGGCAGTTGGGCTTGTTGACTGCATACCTGTCTCCCAGCTGCGTATCAACAGCCCTGCCCGGGCTACTTGATGCCCTATCGGGGCTGGTGGTGGTTTCCCAGACTCATTGTTCTGGAGGACTTCAAACTGCCATCCCTGGATGGGTCTTCGGGGGTGGCTCGGGAGTTCATGGCTTTCATGGCAGCTATGGACCTGACTCAGATTATTGTAGGCCCGACACATGAGGGGGGCCACATGCCCAATCTTTTTTTGTCTCGGAGCATTGGCGGGTGGAGTTCGGTGGGGGATTGTCTTCCATTTATCCCCTGTCATGGACCAATCACTATCTCCTCTGGCTGGGTTTTCAGTACACCACCCCTCCTCGCTGAGAGGCAGAGCCGACCATCTGGTTCCACCCCAGATGCCTGATGGACCCGGAGAGGTTCCAGAGAGAGCTTGGGATGATGCCTCTCTCTCATTCCCATGCCCCGGTCATGACCCTGGTGGATGCCTGGGATGAGGCTGCTGTTGGGGCTCTTGACCAGGTCATTCCTTTGTGGCCTCTGACACGATGCAGATCCTGGATGGTGCCTTGGTTTACCAAGGAGCTCCAGGGGATGAAGTGACATAGGCGAGGCCTAGAGAGCCATTGGAGAGCCAGTCGTTCTGAATCTGACTAGTCCCAGCTAAGGCCAGCCACACAGGCCTACCTGGTGGAGTTGGCGACAGCAAAGCATCGCTACTTCGCCGATGTCATCGCGTCCACAGAGAATCACCCGGCTGCCCTGTTCAGGATGTCCTGCTCCCTCTTGAATCAGAGGATGAGGGAAGACCCTCTGCGAGGGCGAGCCGAGGAGTTTAGCCAGCACCTGTTTGACAAGATAGCTCAGATTCGGGACGGCTTGGACTGTGACTGGACAGAGTCAGATGGTGAGGAGGCAGCGGGTCCCGTGCTTTGGGAAGAGTTCAATCCTGTTACCCTAGAGGAAATGGACAGGATCATGGGAAAGCTGAGTGTGGCCACTTGTGTGCCGGACCTGTGCCCCTCCTGGCTGATTTACTCAGCTCTGGAGGTGACACGCGGCTGGATTCAGGCAGTGATAATGGCTTCCTTGGGGGAGGAAAGCTTTCCAGCTGCCTTGAAGGAGGCAGTGGAAAGGCCCCCTTCTCAAGAAGCTGGCCTTGGATCCAGCTCTTTTGAGTCATTCTCATCCAGTCTCCAACCTCAGCTTTCTAGTGAAGGCTGTCGAGAGTGTGGTGGCACGTCAGCTCCTGCTGGCCCGGATGAAGCGGATTACCTCGAGCCGTACCAATCGAGTTTCAGGCCCAGGTACAGCATGGAGACGGCATTGGTCATGCTGATGGATGATCTCTGGAGGGCTCGGGGCAGAGGTTATTCCTCTTTTCCAGTCCTACTAGATCTTTCGGTGGCTTTTGATACTGTTGACCATGGTATCTTGCTGCAGCGCCTCGAGGGGCTGGAAGTGGGAGGCACTGTTTTATGGTGGTTCTCCTCCTACCTCTCAGGTCGAACACAAGCAGTATTGGCAGGGTGGCAGAGATCGACCTTGAGGCCCTTCACTTGTGGGGTGCCCAGGTGTCAGTTCTCTCACCCCTTCTGTTCAACATCTATATGAAACCACTGGGGGAGATCCTCCGTGGTTTCGGGGTGAGGTACCACCAGTACACTGATGATACTCAGCTTTTTATATCCACCCCGAACCAACCCAGTGATGCCCTCGACGTGATGGCCCGATGCCTGGAAACAGTACGGGTCTGGATGGAAAGGAACAGGCTTCGGCTCAACCCTGCCAAGACCAAGTGGCTGTGGGCACCGGCATCTCGGTTCAAATGAGAAGTTCCATCGCTGGCTATAGGGGGTGAGGTTTTACCCCCTGTAGACAGGGCATGCAACTTGGGTGTACTCCTGGACTCACGGTTGAGTTTAGAAGATCATATAACAACCGTGACCAGGGGTGCATACGCCCAGATCTGTCTGGTGTGCCAGTTGCGCCCCTACTTGGACCGAGATGCCCTACGCACAGTTACTCACGTGCTAGTCACCTCCCATATTGACTACTGTAACGCTCTCTACATGGGGCTGCCCTTGAGGACCACTCGAAGGCTGCAGCTGGTACAAAATGCAGCCGCGCGGGTTGTGATGGGAGTATCCTGATACTCCCATGTAACACCTCTCCTGCACGACTTGTATTGGTTGCCAGTTTCCCTCCGGGTGAGATTCAAGGTGCTGGTGATGAGCTGTAAAGCACTACATGGCTTAGGCCCAGGATATTTGGTGGACCACCTGCAGCCAGCAACAACTTCCCATCACCCAGTTCACACCCATAGGGAGGGCCTGTTCAGGGTGCCGTCGGCTAGACAATATCAGCTGGTGGCCCCCGGGGCTAGAGCCTTCTCTATGGGCGTGCCCACCCTCTGGAATCAACTCACCTTGGGGGTCTGCTGGTCCCTGATCTTTGCACTTTCCGCCACGAATTAAAAACTTGATTATTCAAGTCCCCCAGCCTGGACTGATGGGGTTTTATATGGGTTTTTAACTTTTATCTGGTTTAATTAGGTATTTTAACTTTGTACTGGTTATTGTGGATTTTATTGTTGTGAGCTGCCCTGAGTCCGTTGGAGATTGGGCGGCATATAAGTTAAATAAAATAAATAAAAATAAATAAATAAATAAATAAATAAATAAATAAATAAATAAATAAATAAATAAATAAATAATATGTTTAATCTCCCATGAGGAGGGAAATTTGCATCCTTTTCATATAAAACGTTTCTTAATATATCCTACTTTTAATGCAACTGCCCTAAAAACATTAGCGGAGGGAGGAAATCTGCAATTTCTTTCCTCCCATATGTGTGTATCAGAATGAGGAAGGTAGCCTTCTTAGCTTTATTCCCCTCTCTAATATAGCGATTAAAGTCAAGTCACCTTGGAATCAAGGCTGAGTCTTGCAGAGACTTCACAATCACACTCGTACAGCTTTCTTGGGAACAGTGCAAGAGAAGTTGGCTCTTGCCTTTTTTTGAGATGTCTCCAGCGGTGGGATTCAAATAATTTAACAACCAGTTCTCTGCCCTAATGATCGATTGGGTGGGCGCAGATACAGTGAGCGTGGCCAAGGGGTGTGACAGGCAGCACTTGGCCTCCTGCACCCCCCTGGGGGCAAAAACAGGTCATGAGGGGTGTGGGTAGCTGCTAAGCAACCGGCCCTAAGTCGAGGACTACCTATATGGATCTATCTAACACTAGTAATGTCCAGGACATTATTTTTCACCATCTTGATGCACAAAAGGTTTAACCAAAGAATTAACCAAATACTTTTCTTGTCTCAAATTTTGCATTCATAAAATTCTCAAACAATTCGATCGAAGCAGTAGATGAGGTTCATTTAGCATGATTTAGCCATACATTCATATCCACACTCATCCCCTTACATCCACACTCTGTAAATTCCTCCCTTCTTTGCCTCTTCTTTTCAGGTCATTTTTTTTAGTCAGACCTGCTTACTCATTTCCTAGAATGTGAGAGCCTTTCTCTCCGTACTGATCTATTCCTATTTCCCAGCAGTAATCAGATGCTGTATATACACATTTCCAGATTCTGGCCTTTCAGATTCTGGCCTGGCCTTTTGGATGACAGCTGATAATTTTTAAGACTGATAAACTAAAGATCCAGTCTAGGACTCAAAATCTGAAGCATGAATTTAGAAGGTTAACAATAATTTGGGATTGCATATATGCATATATGGACTTCTATGGTACTAGAAATCCTCAGCCTACAGATTAATTGGCTACAATATGTTACGTAACTGGCACTTCTATACAGTGGTGGAATTCAACTTTTTTTACTACTGGTTCTGTGGGCGTGGCTTGGTGGGCGTGGCAGGGGAAGCGTGGCTTGGTGGGCATGGTGTGGCTTGGTGGGTGTGGCAGGGGAAGGATACTGCAAAATCTCCATTCCCTCCCAACTCTTGGGGGAAGGATATTGCAAGATCTCCATTCCAACTCCACTCTGGGGCCAGCCAGAGGTGATATTTGCTGGTTCTCCGAACTACTCAAAATTTCCGCTACCGGTTCTCCAGAACCTCACAGAACCTGCTGAATAGCACCCCGGCTTCTATACTATAAAAAATAAGACTCTGAAATAAATTATATGACTGGAAAGCCATTTATCATATGCTCAGGATTTTATTTATTTATTTATTTTTTATTTATACAAATCAACAATACAATAAGAAACATTTTCGGTTCCGCGGTGCATATACAGATACATAAACTTTTATCTTGCCATACATATACATATACTATTACTTCTTATAGGTGGAAGTAATAGTAATAGATTTTATCTTAATAATCATTGCCCATAATAATACACAGTAATATATATCTTCATTAATTGGCTAGTAATTAACCTCTATATACTATCTCATTTTTTTTCTTCTCTCCATCCACTCATACCACATGCCCCACACGCCATAATACTCCGAATCTGTTCTGTCATTGATTTCTACGGACAATTTATTCATTTCTGCGCACTCCAATATTTTCTTTATAACAAATTCTTCTGAAGGTAGCTGAAGGTTCCTTCCAGTACTGGGCAAAAGAAATCCTTGCGGCTGTCACTATGTGTATAATTAGATACTTTTTCTCTTTTACATATTCTGTTTTTAAGATTCCCAGGAGAAGTGCTTTGGGGTCGAAATCAAAATCCTCTCTTATAATTTCCGTAATCCACTTTGATATCGTCTTCCAATATTTTTGTGCCTGGTTGCAGGTCCACCAACAGTGATAGAAGGTGCCCTGTTGATGATCGCATTCCAACAGTTTGCTCTCAAGTTGGGATATATCTTTGCTATCCTTGCAGGGGCCATGTGCCACCTATAAAATATCTTATAGTGGTTCTCCTTGTAAGTCACTGCCCTGGTCATTTTGAGGTTTTTATTCCAGATTGTATCCCATTCGTCCAGATTTATATTTTGACCAATATTTTTAGCCCAAGCCAACATCGGCTCCTTAACCACCTCCTCTATAGTGTCATATTCCAATAAATAATTGTATAATTTAGCTAATATTTTCTCATCTGAACCCATCCAAATCTTATCGAATCCATTTATACCTGTCTCTATACCGAATTCCTCCTTGTCCTTTTTATATCGTGATGTAATTTGAGTATATGGCCACCAGTCTATAATAATGCCTTGCTCCTTCAATTCTTCCCTAGTTTTAAGGTTCCCTCCCCCATCCAAAATCTCTTTGTATCTGAACATCTCTGGTTTCTCTTCAGATCGTATAAATCTTTCGCCATATGCTCAGGATTTTAGTTGACTTTATTGAATTCCTTATCTATTGAAATGTGGATTTCCATGGTATTAGAAAAACTGATTGATAATGTACATAGGAAGATAGAAATTAGAATCCATAGGAACAATGATTGTTTTTGAGTCAATTTTTGGGAGAAGACTGAAGGCTTTTTTACAGAAAACAATGCATTTCAGATTGTTGTCTATTCAGAAATTCCTGTTCTCCAGTTCACTCAGGCATGGCAGCTGAATAAAATACATTTTGTAGCTCTACTGTTCACATCTACTTGTTGAGAGACAAATAGTATTAAAAACCATTCTCCAAAAATTCACATATCATTTGATCTGTAAATGGGGGTGTTATTGGGTGAGAGGAAAGCACACACACTAGAACAACCCTCAAACACACTTGTAAACTTCCTTGCAATTGGAAACCTGACAAGGTTAACTCCAATCTGCAAAGAAGCTTGTATACAGACTAAGCAGGGTCCATGAATTTGCAGAATTGCTGTTTTCACATACCGGTCTTTCATATAGACATTGAACTAAATGAATTTCTTCCTTTTCAGTGCTGGGATTTCACAAATCTCCATTCTTTTATTTATTTATTTTTAATAGCATTATAGTGTCAGCCCAAACAATGATGGTGCTATGCTGATCCTTCTCTATTAAAGATCTCTTCTTTTGTCATCAAACCACAAAACTCAGTCTAGAGATTAAAACAAATTCTGTCCACAATCCTGATTCAGTGAAATCTGGGTATTTCACTTCCACTGGATTATGACTCTTACTATTTTGGAACTTTTAAACATTCTAATGCACTTACAACAGTGTCAAACTTGTATTTATGACTAGATCTTCTGGTTTGGTAGTTTCTACAACCAACCTGCCCGGTGACTACACCAGTTGAAATTTTGTGGGATAAGATGCTAAAGATGCTTGGTATAAAAGGTTCCCATAATAGCCATTTTAAAGAAAGCTATTCCCCATTATCTGGTGGCAGATGCCAGTAAGAAGCCTTCTGGTGGAAGATCTGGTGGGCTTGGTGAACGTTGTTCATATCTAACAGTGTTTCCCATGCATAAAATCTGTCTACAGAGAAGAATAAATAAATCTTTGGTAATGGTTAAGGCACCTGGCTAGAAAGTCAAAGGCTGTGGGTTCTAGTCCTACTTTGCTATTGGCAGCAAGCTGGGTGTCCTTGGGCCAGGCACCCTCTCTCAGCCCAACTCATCTCACAATATCTTATTAAGTGGGGGAAATAGGAGGAGGAAGGAGAATTAAATATGTTTGCCACCTTGAATTACTTATAAAGTAATAAAGGTGGGATAAAAATCTAATAAATAAATCCAGAAAGGCTCACAGATTAGGAAGAGGATTCAGGTCTTCCTCTGTTTCCCATAATGTTACAATTCAGACTATTAGTGGAAGTTCATTTTATCAACAAAGGCTTTGCTGGAGACTGCTTATGGCTTTAGTTCCTCTCAAAGGAAAAGACAAGAAATCATTTTTGATCATCTGCATCATGCTAGACAGAAAGGGTTCCTAAGAAACATGACTGATCTCAGGCCAGGCAAGGAGCACATCTCATATCTCCTCTCAGGAGCTGAAGGGGCAACTATAGCTGATTCCTAAAGTTATTATTGGTACTCTGAAAAAAGCTTGCATGTCATTTGGAGGGATAGATTTCATAGGTTGTCTATTTTATATCCATTAGGGGAAAAAATCATTCCAAGAGTTCCTTCCAAAAATCATCAGGTCATGAAATCAATTCTTCCACATGGTGGAATTACACAAATTTTATTCTACAGCATTTCTCAGCTGGTTTTATGTATATTATTTTGCCATTACACAAATACAGTTCAGTACAGTTGCCTTCATTTTCTGTCCCTTTAAAAAAAATCATCAGCAACCTTTTTTTCCCCATTCCTGGCTCATATACTTTCAGTTTTCTTTGGAGAGTTTGTTTGAATTAGAAAGAAAATATGAGTATTGTTTACGGGATTACCCAGTGAAGAATCAACCTAGCTAGGACAGCCTATCCAGGAGTTTGTCCAAGGGAAAGAGGAATAAGCCAGACATAAAAGAAATATAATTTATTATGCTTTCACGGCCTTTTTTACAACCCACTCTTGTCGCCATTACTAATTTCTTCCTGATACCCTGTATCATCCTCCTGAAAGCCACTTTAGATCTGCTTGTTTATGTCATGTCTAGCTCTTCGTTTAAAATGGAGCATCTGACTACATTTAAAATCCACAAGGCAAGAAAGATTGTCACTTGTATCTCAAGACTTTTTTGGGGGAAAAAAAATAATCTCATTGTTTAAGCTTCCTTATTAAATGGAGCCACGGCAAAGCTTTGAACGTTTAAATAGAGATGAAGGAAAACAGCTCTCCAGTTTGCAATAGAGACCCAAATTACGGGGAGAACCTCTCATCTCCAAGCAGTGCAATCAGATATGATCCTCTGTCTCATGAGCCATTGTCCAAGCACTCCAGGTGATGACATAAAGCTCAAGCAGGTCATCAAATCTAATCTGAAGGTCTGGGAGAGGATCCCACTAGATCACAAGAACAACTTGGTTTGCTCAGCATTTTATAGAATTGGGTTGAGACCCCAGTTTTGCAACCTGATAGAGACTCTGTTGTTAGATTTAAAAGATTCTTAGAAAGATTTTTACATACCACTGACTGGAGCGCCACTAAGTGGCCAAAAATCATGTCCTCTCTCTCCTTCTCCTCCTCCTCTTCCCTTTCTCCTCCTCTTTCTGTCTTGGGTTGATTGTCCAGTGTTCATGTTCAGCTCAGCCTCAGTAACAGCTTCCAAGTTCTTTCTCTGAGACTTCCAAGAACCTTTGCTATTCCTAAGATGTGGTCATGATTAACAGTGTTTAAAGGCTATGTACAATATTTCATGCCACTCTTTTATTCACCTGATAACAATGTGAAACAAAAGGCTTTCTTGAGGTTTTTTTTTTCCCTCCCTCTTTGGGTTTCTGATTAGTTTACAGTCCTGTAGTTCCAGCTGTTTTATTCCAAAACCTAAAACACTAACGCTGGGGAGTTCTGCGTAATTGCACATAATATGCACCACATTATCCATTTCAGGAACTCTGCTGAAAGGCAGCTGCAATAAGGGGTTTTCTAAAGACAGTCTGGTTTACACTAATGGCCCTAACAGGAAGGAAATGCAATTTGAAAGAAGCTGATGCCTACGCTCTATTCTTGACTGTAATATTTGATTTAATTATTAACTGTCAGTGATGGAGAGGCAGATCCTACATGGTATTTGGCTTTTGCTATGGATCACTGCCCAAGACCAGTGCTGAAGGGGGTATTTTTTTTTTTTTTAGATGGCGGTGGAATGCTGACACTTAATTATTACATTAAAACATATTTCCTGAATATTACTTGAATCCTATGAAACAGCATCTTGTACTGTAATAGATTATGCGCGGAATTTAGCATAATCTCTCTCTCCTCTCTCTTTCTTTCTCACACTCACACTCCCACACCCACAATTACAGTTCAAGATATCTTGGGGTTACAAGCTAGGGGAGAAAACTATCTTACATTATTCTCTACCCAAAATTGTCTTACAGGAGAGTTGTGATGTTTCTATGGCATGAATATCATTCTTAGCAGGGGTGGGTTTCACTTACCTTTACCACTGGTTTGTCTCGTCTGTGTGCACTATCCGTGCATGCGCTGGCCTTCTGCGTATGCGCTTTGCTCGCTCGCACGCCTTCCGTGCATGCTCCCAGCCTCAAAAACGTGCCTAAATAACATGACTTGGAGTCCAGATGGGAGGGCCGGGCCCACCTGCGATTGCCGCTACCGGTTTGCCCGAACTGGTGTGAACCGGCAGAATACCACCTCTGGTTCTTAGGTATTGCCCAAAGTTGTGATGACCTGATTCTTCCACGGACAATACGATGGGTACATTAGTACTGGAGCTCTAACATAAGTGGGTGTCTAATGGTTTTGTGATTTTACTGAACCTTGATGCAGTTTTAATTGATTTTTTTCTGTTGATGAAACTCTTTGCTTTTCTTTGTTAGATGTTTGTTAGATGGGTAGCCATATAAATGATGGCTGGATGGCTGGATGGATGTGTTGTGACCTAGGCTTACTTAGTCATTACAATACACAATTAGTCCCCCCAAAAAACTATTTTATTGTAACAGCTGAGAATTACATTCATTCCCAGCTGAGTCCCAATTAGTTGCAAAAAAAAGCCCTCCAGAAGAAGTCCTTTGGGATAATCACCAACCTTTATCTTCTTTGACACGTTGGCAAAGGCCTTACTTGGCAAAGCCCCACAGAGTTCAGAAACAAACAAGAGATGCCGACTGGAAACAGAGTTAGCAACGTTACTTTCCTGTAAAAGGCCCAAGTGCCTTTGTTTCTCTTTTAAGCCTTATGAGAGGGGCCAATCATCTCCTGGCCTTACTCCTGAGTTATCCCTTTTGCTTTAGCTGCTCTTGCCAGGCTCCTCCTGTTCCTCTGTCTCTCCATTGCCCAATTCTGGGGGCTCCTGAGTCCGCGCATCACTCCCAGATTGCCTTGGCTCCATCTCTGCCTCTAATGCACAGCCTTCATGCGGGCCTTCCCCAGACTCCAGAACTGGCCCATGTTCCTCCCCAGCCTACTCACTGTTTGACTCTGCTGCCAGCTCCACAGGTTGCTGGCGGACCACAACAGGATGGATGGCTGGGTAGCACTGGTGGGTTTCTAGCGGTTTGCCCCGGTTCAGGCGAACTAGTAGTGGCGGCGGTGAGAGACTCCACCCACCTGCCTGGATGTCATCACAGATGCTCTGCGCATGCGCAGAAGCATCACACATGAGCGCAGCAAGCACAAGCACACAAGCACTCACAGTTCCGAACCAGTAGCAAAGATAAATGAAACCCACTACTGCTGGGCAGGCTTTGCTAAACAACTTGCACAGAATTGTATCAGGAAAAATTTAGGTTTTGATCAAAAGTACTGCTGATCCTTAAGAGCCTACAGTCTTCTTACTGAACCCAGCTCACCAAAACAAGAAATGAACCAGCTTACCACTTGGTGGCAAGGACTGCATAGGTGAATCTAAGGTGCCCAGGTCTCTATTTTATATCAAGCACAGCAGTAAAGAGCCTATTCATGTGAGTTATTCTAAGCAACTCCAAGACAATTCAATAGCCTTCTTTGGACATCTTTTTCTACTTAGTCTGGCAAAATGTTCAAGTGGACAAGGTGTCTCCCGCATCTCTGTCCCCATTCAATCAACCAGTAGCCTTCACAGGTTGTGGACAATCCATGAAAGAAAGATTTATTGTGTGTTCAGGAGAAACATGAGAATCTTTTTCATGCATATGCATCCTGACTACACAGGAATTCAGATTTCATAAAGGATTTTGCTGAATCTCCAAGGAATTTCCTTTGACACTTGATGTGCAAGCTGCAGGAAAGAAATGGGAAGAAACATTAAGGGTGGAATAAATAGACTCAGCTCAACCCCTTCTCCTCTACACGTTGTTTGAATGTGTGGAAGGTAAGTTTGCAAAAGAGCCAAGGAAGAAAATACACCAAAGCAAACACTAGAAGAAAATTTTCACTCTAGTTGGCTAGATCTGGAGGTTTAAGCTAACTGTCTATGAATCATACTAGATCAGGGGTGTCAAACTCAAGGCCCAGGGGCCAGATCTGGCCCACGGGGTGCTTAGAACTGACCCATGGGCTGCCCTGGAAACAGTGAAGGATCAGCACATGATGCCTCTGCTAACAAAACAGAGCTTGGGAGGGCTGCTCATTTTTACTGGCAGAGGCCTGCAGGAGACCATTGCAGCTGAAAATGGCACCCATGAGGGCTGCACACAGCCCTCCCAAACTGTCTTTTTTGCTGGCAGAGGGCTGCAGGAGGCTACTGCAGCCAAAAACAGAGCCTGCGTGGGCCACACGCACCCTTTCCAACCTCCATTTTTGCTGGCAGAGGGCTGCAGGAGGCCATTGCAGCTGAAAATGGAGCTCAGGAGACTGTTTTCGCTGGCAGAGCTCTTGGGCTGCCACAGGCACCTGCGACATGAGTGATGTCGAGCTGGCTATGCCCACAATGGCCACAGCCACATGATCTGTCCCCCCCCTTCAGAGACCCACAAAAACACAGCCAGCCGAGGGTTAAGAATCACTTGGCACACTCCGCAGTTCTTATCTCAACCTTGGCAGCGATATGCACACCGTCTGCCAAGGACTTTATTGGTTTACACAAACAAGAAAATCACCTACGTAGCTTTGCCGTTCATCCAGCTTCCAAGACTACGAGGTTGCTCCGTTTGTTTAGCTTTGTTCGTCACGAACTTCGTGACCCACCGTACTGTCTTATATAGATATGTTTCTGGGTGTGGTCCAGTGAGTCATTGATCCTGTGACTCCAATCCAATGACTCAGGATTTCCTCATACGCCGCAGCTGCAGTACCCTTTTCTCTCGCCTTCTTTGGCGTGCGTCCAGGAATGACGTCTCTCCCTCACTCTCATCTGAGACACCTGTTTCCCCACTACTTGGCTCTCTTTCAGCTGGCACCTGAGCCGGTGCCAGAGGGGGAGGGCTGGGAGATCTGGCTGGCTCCTCTTCCTCCTGCTCAGAGCTGCCTTCCTCCAAAGGGATAGGCTCAGAGGACGGGGCCACAACACTATCCCCCACCGCAGGGCCCTTCCCCCGGGTCTGACGGTCGGGATGGGGTCGGGACGGGAACTGTTCGTGGAAAGCCCGCACCAGGTCAGGGGCCTGAACGGCAGATGCGTCCACCCAGGTGAAATCCTCGGCCCCGTACCCTTTCCAAGCGATGAGGTATTGGAAGCGCCCCTTCAGCCAACGGGAGTCCCGAATACTGTCCACCTCATACGTCGAGGCGTCGTCCTCGTCGGCTGCGGCTGGGGGGGCAGGCGGCGGCGGGCGGCGGAGACGGCTAGTGGGAGTCTCAGGGACCAGGAGGGACCGATGAAAAACGGGGTGGAGCCGCATGGAGCGGGGTAGAGTCAACTGATAGGCCACCGGGTTGATGACCGCCTCGATGGGGAAGGGACCGATAAAGCGGTGGGCCAGTTTCCTCACCGGCTGGTCCGTGGGGAGGTGTTTCGTGGACAGCCACACCCGATCTCCAACTTCCAGCAGTGGCGTCGCCCGGCGGCCGCGATCGGCGAACCGTTTATAGTCCTCTTTCGCCCGGATCAGCTGCCACCGCACCAGTTGCTCCACCACCTGCAGCTCCGAGAGGAAGTCCCGGGTCTCAGGAACAGGGGAGTCCATGATGGTCAACGGAAAAAACCGTGGATGGTACCCGACGTTGGCATGGAACGGTGTCATCTGGGTGGAGGTATGTTGGGAGTTGTTAAAAGCGAACTCCGCCAGGGGAAGGTACTCGGCCCAGTTGTCCTGCTGCTGGTTGACAAAACAGCGGAGGTACTGCTCCAGTATGCCAATGACCTTCTCCGTGCCCCCGTCAGTCTCCGGATGGTGTGACGACGACAGGCACACCTGCACCTCCAGCGCAGCCATCACGCTTTTCCAGAAGCGGGCCGTGAACTGGGCCCCGCGATCCGAAACCACCCGGTCCAGCAGGCCGTGGAGGCGGAAGTTGTGTTGCAGGAACAGGCGAGCCGTGGTACGAGCCGAGGGCAGGCCGCGGCACGGGATGAAATGTGCCATCTTCGTGAGCGCATCCACCACCACAAGGACGGTCGTGAACGTAGCGGACAGGGGCAGGTCAGTCAGGAAGTCCATGGAGATGGCTCCCCACGGTCTCTCCGGTGTCGGCAGCGGCTGGAGGAGTCCAGGAGGGGGGCCGGACGCGGCTTTGGCCTGTCGGCATGGCACACAGGACGTCACGTAGGCGTGCACGTCGTGCCGTACCCGAGGCCACCAAAAAGTCCGCGTCACTAGATTCAAGGTCTTAAAGAAGCCGAAGTGCCCCGCCGCGGGGTTGTCATGGCACTGGTTCATGACGAGGGCTCGGAGCGGACTTGTGGGCACGTACAGCCGACCCCGGTGCCTGAGCAAGCCCTCCTCCACGGTCCATGGGGACGCGGGGCCGACATCCGCTCTCCGCTGCTGCGACCAGTCGTCCCGTCGCTGCGCTTCCAGCACCTGAGTCCGCAGGTCCACCGGTTCCTGGACCGCGGCCAAGGAGTCCGCTGGCAGCACCGTCCGGGGGGAAAGGGAGTCCTTGGGGCAAAAGTATTCCGGCTTACGGGATAGCGCATCCGCCCTCTGGTTGAGGTGGCTCGGAATGTATGTGACGTGGAAGTTGAACCGGGCGAAAAACAACGACCACCGGATCTGCCGCTGGTTCAAATTCCTGGCCGTGGTGAGGTGCTCCAGGTTCCGATGGTCCGTCCGCACCTCCAAATGGTGTCGGGCCCCCTTGAGGTGATGTCGCCAAGCCTCGAACGCAGCCTTGATAGCCAGCAACTCCTTTTCCCAGATGGTGTAGTTGCGCTCGGAAGGAGTGAGTTTCCGGGAGTAGTAAGCGCAGGGAAAAAGAATGCCGCCATCCACCGGAGCCTGTAGCAGCACCGCTCCAATCGCCACGTTGGACGCGTCTGTCTCAACCACGAACGGACGGTGTGGATCGGGGTGCCTCAGGACCGGCTCCGTGACAAAGGCCTGTTTTAGAACCTCGAAGGCCTGCTGCTGCGGGGGTCCCCACTGGAACGGAACCTTCTTCCGAAGGAGCTGGGTCAACGGCACGGTCAGGGTGGCAAAGCCCGGGATGAAGGTCCGGTAGTAGTTGGCGAATCCCAACAGACGCTGGACGTCCTTCACCCGACGCGGGGGTTCCCAACTGCGCAAGGCCGCCACCTTGTGTGGGTCCATCGCGATGCCCTCGGGGGTGATGATGTGCCCGAGGAACTCTATGGAAGTCTGGAAGAAGTAACATTTCTCCAACTTCGCATAGAGCTGGTGCTCCCGCAGGCGCTGCAGGACCTGGCAGACATGCTGGAGGTGACTCTCCGGGGTCCGGGAATAGATCAAAATATCATCCAGGTAGATCACCACGAACCGATCCAGCATGTCCCGGAACACGTCGTTCATCAAGTGCTGGAAGACCGCAGGGGCGTTGGTCAACCCGAACGGCATGACGGTATATTCAAAGTGTCCGTATCGGGTGCCAAATGCCGTCTTCCACTCGTCCCCCTCTCGCATCCGCACCAGGTTGTAGGCTCCCCGGAGGTCGAGCTTGGTGAAAATCGAGGCCTCCCGCAACCTCTCCATCAGCTCCGGGATCAGCGGCAGGGGATAGCGATTCCGTACCGTGATGGCATTCAAGCGCCGGTAGTCGCAACACAGGCGCAAGTCCCCCGTCTTCTTTTTCACGAAGAGGACTGGGGCCGAGAACGGGGAGGTCGAAGGCCGGATGAACCCACGGGCCAGGTTCTTGTCCAGAAAGTCCCGTAAGGCAGCCAGCTCGGGCTCCGACATGGAGTACAGGCGTCCCGAGGGCAGGGGCGCGTTGGGCATCAAGTCCACCACGCAGTCGTAGGGTCGGTGCGGGGGCAAGCGATCCGCCTCCTTCTCGCTGAACACGTCGGCGAAGGATGTCAGCTCCGGAGGCAAGGAGACGTTCGGGGCAGAGACGTCCTGGCCGGCACAGGTGTGGCGAAGGTGGTCGACACACTGCAGGCTGGGGAACGAGATGGCATTTCTCGACCACGCCACCTGAGGGTCGTGCGCCCGAAGCCAGGCCATCCCCAGGACCAAGGGGAAGTGCAGGTCCGCCGTCACATAAAACTGGATCGCCTCCTCATGGTTCCCAATGGCAAGGCGCAAGGGCTGAGTAGCGAAGTTGATGGGCCCCGCCACAAGTTCCCGCCCATCAATAGTTTCGACCCTCAACGGAGGGTCCACTGGAACCAAGGGAACCTTGTAATGGGCCACAAAGGCCTGGTCCATAAAGTTCGTGGTGGCCCCCGAGTCCACCAGCGCGTGCGCCTGGAGCCCCTCCGACCGGTTAGCCAACAACACCCGGGTGTTCAAAATCAGGTGCCGAAGGGGCTCACAGTCCACAGCCGCCGCCTCAGGCGGGGCATGGTCACCTGCCTGACCCAGAGTTTCCCCTAAGCCAGGCCTGACCCGTTTCCCGGCTGGTCACGCCGAGGCTCCGGAACAGGCTTGAGCGATCCACTCCGCTTCCGGGGACACGAGGCGGCGAAATGTCCAGCCTCGCCGCAATAGAGGCACAACCCCCCTTGGCGTCTCCGCATCCGCTCCTGGGCCGTCAGTTGAGGTCTGGCTGCTCCGAGCTCCATGGGCTCCTCAGCCGTCGCCACCAAACGCGGTACGGTCCGGGGCGCTGTTGGTACGAAACGCGGGGTGCCGGCACTGTCGGTGGTTCCGGAAGAGCCCTACGGGGCCGTCGCCGTTGTAGGCGGGCATCGATGCGCAGGCATTGGGTCACCAGCGCGTCCAGGGTCTGTGGCGCCTCCACCCGAACCAGCTCGTCCTGCATCTCATCGCAGAGGCCGTCCTGGAAGGCATCCATCAGCGCCGCCTCATTCCAGGCCGAATCCTGGCCTAGCAATCGGAACTCCGCAATATAGTCCTGCAGGGGGCGCTTGCCTTGGCGGAGGTCTTTGATGCGCCTCGCTGCCGTCTGCACCCGGAGGGGGTCCTCAAACATGGTGCGCAGGTGTTGCAAAAAGCCCTGATAGTCCAGAAGCAAGGGGCTGTTTTGCAGCAACAGGGGCGTGGCCCATCGGGCGGCAGTGCCAGAGAGGGAGCTGATAATAAAAGCCACCCGAACCCGGTCATCCGGAAAATCCTCCGGCCGCATTGCCATGTACAGCTGGCACTGTCCCAAGAAGGCCGGGAACATTTCCTGCTGTCCAGAAAACTTATCTGGCATGTTCACTGGGCATCTTGGACGGGGAAGGGGAGCAGGTGGAGCTGCTACAGGAGCATTTCCCAAAGCAAGTTGTGCAGTTAGCTGTGCTACTTGCTGTTGCAGAAGTTGATTGGCCTCCAGCATCTGCTGTACCTGCTCTGCAGCTGTTGGTCCATCGTGGGTTAACGATGGAGTTTTGGGTGACGAACAAGATGATCTGTCCCCCCCCTTCAGAGACCCACAAAAACACAGCCAGCCGAGGGTTAAGAATCACTTGGCACACTCCGCAGTTCTTATCTCAACCTTGGCAGCGATATGCACACCGTCTGCCAAGGACTTTATTGGTTTACACAAACAAGAAAATCACCTACGTAGCTTTGCCGTTCATCCAGCTTCCAAGACTACGAGGTTGCTCCGTTTGTTTAGCTTTGTTCGTCACGAACTTCGTGACCCACCGTACTGTCTTATATAGATATGTTTCTGGGTGTGGTCCAGTGAGTCATTGATCCTGTGACTCCAATCCAATGACTCAGGATTTCCTCATACGCCGCAGCTGCAGTACCCTTTTCTCTCGCCTTCTTTGGCGTGCGTCCAGGAATGACGTCTCTCCCTCACTCTCATCTGAGACACCTGTTTCCCCACTACTTGGCTCTCTTTCAGCTGGCACCTGAGCCGGTGCCAGAGGGGGAGGGCTGGGAGATCTGGCTGGCTCCTCTTCCTCCTGCTCAGAGCTGCCTTCCTCCAAAGGGATAGGCTCAGAGGACGGGGCCACAACACCACCCCAACCCCTCAAAGTCAAACACAACCCTGATGCAGCCCTCAGTGAAATCGAGTTTCACACCCTTGTACTAGATAGTTAAATATCAACAGCAGTCACCATTCAAGTAACTTCCTATTTGCAACATGCAGCTGGCTGATATGGGAAGAAAAGACTAGGCTAGATACTGGCTTTCTAGTCTATGGCCATTGTGAGGTTTGGTATGTTTGGTTTTTGTTTAGGATGATATAGGAACCATCATTAGGCCTGAGCATTGTATATATCATGGCTAAGCAAGCCATGATTTTGAAAAAAATACCATTTCTGGGCTAATATAGTATGTCTCAAGAGACTGCTACAGAAGAAGAATTATTGTTTTTTTTTTTTTTTTTTTTTTTTAATTAAAAGTTTTATAAAAATACAAACATATAAACCCCCCCTTCCCCCCTTCCCCCCCACCCCTCCCCTCCTTCAACCCCCCTCCCCCCCCCGGACTTCCCAGAGTGAAATACAGGGTTTCTCTTTTTCAACAAAAATTTTTTTTAACCCAACCATTAACCTATCCAATTTCTAGTTTACAAACACTATCAAAATCTTAACTCCAATCTAATAAAATAAAAAAAACAAAAATTACAACTCTTCCTCTTCATTCATACGCAATTTGATGTCTTCTTATATGGTATTTGTTCCGAACATAGTCAATCCATTTCCTCCACTCCAGAATATATCTTTCTTGCGTATGATCCTTCAAATATGCTGAGATTTTAGCCATCTCAGCTAAGTTCATTACTTTTACAATCCATTCTTCTATTGTAGGCAAAGAGTCTTTTTTCCAGTGTTGTGCAACCAACAGTCTGGCTGCTGTTATTAAATTTAAAATCAGCTTAGTCTCCAATAATGTACATTCATTTATAATACCCAACAAAAAGAGTTTCGGTGTAAATTCCAACCTTTTTTTCAAAATATTTTGCATTACCCACCAAATCTTTATCCAAAATGCTTTAACCTTCTTACAGGTCCACCAAATATGAAAATAAGTTGCATCTTCACAATCACACCGCCAACATTTAGCTTGTACATTAGAATACATACAGGACAACTTTTTTGGATCTAAATGCCATCTATAAAACATCTTATAAAAGTTCTCTCTAAGGTTTTGTGCTTGAGTAAATTTAACATTTCTAACCCAAATCTTTTCCCATGTCTCCATCATTATTGGTTCCTGAAAATTTCTAGCCCATTTAATCATGCAGTCTTTAACCAGCTCTGATTCAGAGTCTATCTCTAATAATACATTGTATAATCTTTTAATATGCATAGTACCCTGGTCCCTGATTTGCTTTACCAAATTTTCTTCATTTTCCATAAAACCTGTTTTTTGATCCTCCCTCCATCTTGCTTGAAGTTGACCATATTGAAACCAAGTATAAATTATCCCTTCCTTCTTCAAAACCTCTAAGGATTTAAGTTGTAGTTTACCCCTTTCTTTAAATAAAAGTTCTTTATATGTGATCACCTCCATCTTTTGTTCTATACTTATGTTTTCTATTGCATGTCTGGGATTTGCCCAAATTGGTATTTTATAATCCAATTTATATTGATATTTCTTCCAGACTCTCAACAAGGCATTTCTAAGCATATGACTTTTAAAAACTTTATCCACTTTCTTTTCGTACAATAAATAAGCATGCCATCCATAAAGTAAATCATGTCCTTCTAAATTCAAAATTCTATCCTCTGTTAAATTAAACCAATCACTAATCTGAACTAATACCGAGGCTTCATAGTATAATCTTAAATTTGGCATTTTTAAACCGCCTCTCTCCCGAGTATCTTGTATAATTTTTAATTTAACTCTGGGTTTTTTACCTGACCATATAAAAGTATTAAGACCTTTTTGCCATTCCCTCAGTTGTTCATCCTTCTTCAGCACCGGTATCATTTGGAACAAAAATAAAAACTTAGGTAATACATTCATTTTAATTGCTGCTATTCTACCTAATAAAGATAATTGTAACTTTTTCCAATCCTCCATTTCTTTCTGCACCTTTCGCCATAAGACTTCATAATTGTTTTTAAATAACTTTGTATTTGACCCAGCAATAAACACACCCAAATATTTAACTTTTTTAAGTATTTCAAATCCTGATATTTGTTGAAGCTCTTCTCTTTGATTAAAAGACATATTTTTAGTCACTATCTTGGTCTTATGTTGATTTATTTTAAATCCCGAAACTTTACCATATTGTTCTATCAATTCCAACATATATGAGACTGTATCTGTAGGTTGCGTTAGTGTAACAACTAAATCATCTGCAAAAGCCCTCAACCTATAATCTTGCTGTCGAATCACTATTCCTTTTAATTCTTTAGATTCACGTATCTTTTTCAACAAGATTTCTAAGGATAAAACAAACAATAAGGGGGACAATGGGCAACCCTGCCGCGTTCCCTTTTCTATCTTGAAACTATCCGTTAAACTTCCATTAATAATTATTTGTGCATTTTGTTCCCTATATATTGCTTTAATTGAGCTCATAAATTGCTCCCCGAATTGCATATTATCTATTATTTTGAATAAAAATTGCCAATTCAATCTGTCAAAAGCTTTCTCTGCATCCAAAAAGAAAAAAGCTGCGGGAATCTGATTATTTTTCTCCAAATATTCAACCAAATTTATTATTTGTCTCAAGTTATATTTCATATATCTCCCCTTTATAAACCCTGATTGATCATTATGGATTATTTGTTGCATAATTGGCATTAATCTATTTGCCAATACTTTAGCAAAGATCTTATAATCAGTATTTAAAAGTGAGATGGGTCTAAAATTTTCAGGTTTAACACAATTTTGGTCCTCTTTAGGAATCAGTGATATAAAAGCTGTTCTCCATGAGGGTGGGGTTTCTCCCCCAGATTGAATTTTATTAAAAAGCAGCCTAAGCGGTTCCACCATTTCCATCTGTAAGTTCTTATAATAAATAGCTGTCAACCCATCCGTTCCCGGCGTTTTACCTACTTTTAACTGTTTAATTGCTAAAATAATCTCTTCAGAATTTATTGGTTGATTCAAACCTTCTCTTTGATCCAAAGTTAATTCCTGGACATCAACCTCTTTAAGATATCTATCTATATCTTGACCTTGTATCAAATCTCCTGCATATAATTTTGTATAATATTCTAAAAAAGCTTTTTTAATCAAGTTTTGTTGATAAACTTCTTTACCTTTATATTCCATCTTACTAATAATACGTGATCTTTGCTTTTTCCTTAACGTATAAGCTAACCATCTACCTGGTTTATTAGCATTGCAAAATGTATTATGTTTGGCATATTGTAAATTAGTTGCAACTTGATCGGCCATTAACATATTAAATTGCTGTCTTAATATACCTATTGCTTCTTTAGCTCTTTTATCTTCTGGATTATCTATTAACAATTGTTCTTTCTTTTTTATTTCTTCCTCAATATCCTTCCGTTTCTTTGCCTGCTTTTGTCTATATTTATTGTTCATGTATATCAACACTCCTCTCATATAAGCCTTACTTGCATCCCAAACCATTTCCATAGAAGTACCTTTATACATATTATTATCAAAAAACTCCTTCATATATTTTTTAAGTTCTTTAACATTTTCTTCATATCTAAATAAATTTTCATTTAATCTCCAAGACCTCCTTTCTTTTCTCTCCTGTTCTAATTCTAACCAAACTGGACTATGATCAGCTAGAGTCCTTGGAAATATCTTGACTTTCTTCACCCTAGAAAGGAAGTCAGATGTTAGCAAAATAAAATCTATCCTAGAAAAGGATTGATGTCTATCAGAAAAAAATGTAAAATCTTTTTCATCTGGATTCAATTCTCTCCAGACATCTCTTAATTCTAAATCATCCATAATTTCAAAAAAAGGTTTGGGTAATTTAGCACGCGAGGCAACTTTAGATATAGTCTTCTTATCCTTAGAAATATCAATTACTCCATTCCAATCACCCATCAAAATAATTGATTTGTAATCCCATTGTGATATTTTGTTATGTAAAAATTTATAAAAATTTTCTTGTTGCTGGTTCGGTGCATAAATTGCAATCAGGAGGATTGTTCCATTTTGAGTCCTTATTTCAATTGCTATATATCTTCCTTGATCATCCGCCTCTACCAAATTTGCTATTATGTTCTTTTTTATATATACCACTATTCCATTTCTTTTTTCCGAAGACGATGCCACAAAATGAGTCCCTAATTTAGCATTAATTAAGTATTTCTGATCTGATAATTTGATATGTGTCTCTTGTAAGCATATAACATCATTATTAAATTGTTTCAAATAATGATATATTTTCTTTCTCTTTTGTGGTGAGTTCAAACCATTGACATTCCAAGACAAAAATTTAACTGGCATCTTTGTGAGACTGAAGCACTTGGAACATATTCCGAAGGTCCTCTTTAACCTTGATCTTCGGTCTTGCTCCCCCCACAGCTTCTGATTTTGTATCCAGTTGTTGTTGTTGTTGTTGTTGTTGTTGTTGTTGTTGTTGTTGTTGTTGTTTAGTAGTTGATCTTGTCACACGTTGTGCCCTTGGTTGCTCCAGTTTTGCAAATTCCAATGGTCCTTCCAGTTGACTTAAAGGAAAAGGAAGTGATGTTGGATCCAATTGGTTCTGGTCATCTTGATTCTTAGATTCTCCAACCACTGCCTCAGCATATGTTAAAGACTGTTGCTTTCCTTTTCCTGCTTTTTTATCATCTTTCGCGGTGTTTTCCATTTTTAGCACACTACGATAAAATTCTCTTGCTTTCTCAACGGTGTTCATTCGGTACCTCTCTCCAGCATAATCCACTATTATGCCTACTGGTACATCCCATCTGTAGGGTATTTGTTGTCTTCTTAATTCCTCCACTAAAAAACCAAAATTCTTTCGGTCTCTAAGCATTTTAGGAGGAATCTCTTTCAGCACCTTAATTTCCTGCCCAGACACTTGTACTTTGTTATTGTAAGAAGCTTGCAATACATCATTTCTAATTTTTCTCTCAGTAAAGTAAATCACAACATCTCTTGGCAAATTTCTGTTTCTTGCAATCCATGAATTAACTCTGTAGACTTTATCCAAGTATCCAATTATTTCATCCTTTTTCCTTCCAACCACTGAGGCAATCACTTCAGCACATTTGTCTCTTAAGTTTTCCCGTCCATCTTCCTTCAACCCTCTCAGCCTCAGAGCGAACTCCATTGACCTGTATTGCATCATAATAATATCCCCTTCCATCCTGTCCGATTTGGTCTGGAATGCTCCCATCTTATCCTCCAGATCTTGAGTAACCTCACTGATTTCTTCCACTCTTTCATCAAGCTGCACAAGAATTTTAGACAAACCAGAAACAGCCAACAAAATATCTTCTCTTATTTCATCATGTTTCTCTTCAACAGTCTTTTTAATTTCATTTCTGATTTCTTTTACATCTTTTAAATCCTCCTCAAATTTCCTCATTCTCTCTTCTATTTTTTCTTCTATTTTGGCTGTTTGGGCAATCGCAATTTGCGTTATAAACTCCTTAAGCTCACTCATAAAGTCCTCTTTACTTGTGACCTCCCCCGGAAGTTGTGTCTTTTGAGTCACAATAGAAACTGAAGGAGAAGCCCCTCCTGCTTTGGCTGATGCTGGCTTGGTTTGTTTAGAAGCCATTTTAGTTTCAAAGAAACTTTTTTCCTCTTCACCCCAATTTGCAATTGCTTAGCCTTAAATGTCTCTAAATTCAGTCCAAATTATTTTAAATTGCTGCTTTCAATATCTTTCCCAGATTGCTGTCTTCTGGCCGCTTAGTTTCTCTTTAAGAATAGAAAAAAAAAGTCCTTTCAGTACTCACTTTCTTTTCTCAGCACAGTCCCGATACTCTTGATTAGATACTTCCTCTTTCAATTAGGCTCATTCAAACCAAGGTACACAGGAGTTAAGCTCTGTAACTTTGTTGCAAGCTCTCCTGCTCCACTCCGTCTGCTGCCGAAATCACTTAATCTTTGAATTTGCTTGCAGAGCTGGTCGCGTCCCTCTAATGCTGCTTATGCAGCAGCGCTTTGAGTCCGGAGTCTTTCCCCTAGGGAACCCACCTTTCCAGCCCCTGTACTTAATTCTAGGGGCTTTTTAGGCGGTTCTACCTGCCGGGAAGCTCTCTGCCTTTCTCCTTTTCCCGGAGAAAGGACTGCAAAACCGCCAGACAGCTGTTTTCCGCTGTCAGTGGCGGTTTAACGGAGCTCAAAGCCGGCGACCTAACAAGAGGTCGTCAGCGAGGATCGCGGCGCCAAGCGGAAGTCCAGAAGAAGAATTATTGTTGAAGGAAATGTATGTGCATGAGAGTAGACAGAAGGAGACTACTACCTCTATCAACTTCTCTGCTTAGTCTCATAACTGGTCATTTTTCAGTAGGGAATCTTCTGCAGTATAGCTGTCAGCCTAGAATACCTCGTTGGTCACCCAGTTTGAGATTGAAAGAAATCTTGTTTGTGATTAAAATGTCTGCCTCTTTTCCATTCCTGCTCACATATAGCTTTGTCTCTTGAAAACCCGCCTGTTCTCTTGCATCCCAAAACCTTATCTACACATAGTATAGAACAGGGGATTGAGTGGACTGAACCATTTCATAGAGTGGTTGGAAAATAGCGGGATAGCATTACAATATTTTCCTCCTTGCTTTTAAATGTGAAGTTAGATATAATTAAGGCACCAGGCTAGAAACCGAGAGACTGTTGTGGTCCACCAGCAGCCTGCGGAGCTGGCAGCAGAGTCGGACAGCGATGAGGCTGAGGAAGAACATGGGCCAGTCCTGGAGGCTGGGAAAGGCCCGGATGAGGGCTCTGCGTCGGAGGCAGAGATGGGGCCAGGGCCATCGGGGAGTGATGCACGAACTTTGGGGTCTGCAAAGGCTGACAGTAGAGAGACAGAGGAACAGGAGGAGCCTGTTCCTAGTGCACATATGAGAAGAGCTGCCAGAAGGCAGGAGCAGATAAAGCAGAGAAGACAACTCGGGATAAGGCTTAAAGGACCAGCAACAGCTCTTGGCCTCTTTGCCAAAAAACAACCATTGAGATATTTGCTTTATGTTTGGATCTATTTCTTTCTTGACAGCATCTTCTGTTCCTGACCTGTTGCCAAGAAAAGCCTTTGGCAGTTTGCCTAATTATCCCAAGGTCAGAGATAAACTGAAGAATGGTGTTTTGAGGATTTTGCTTTCATTTAATTTGGAATACGCTGAGAATAGGAGGAGGAAGCAATATTAGAAGTGCTTACCGCCTTGAGTTTATAACAATAATATAAGGCAAGATATTAAAATAAAGTATACTCCCCCGACTACAGCCTGTGTGGTACAGTCCATTCTTCTTCAGGACCTTATCATCTCATTCTGCTTCTACCTAATGTTCCTTCAGAGCCAGAAAAAATAGTCCACCAGGTTCTACAGAATGTCTGTCTCTGTGTCTATGCACACAAAATTGAAGAGCTGCTTTCGCTGTCAATATTTGGTTGCTCAAATTCTTATTTCCCCCCAAAGCATGAAAAACAGTGTATTTCTCCTTAAAGAGCAAATTCAGTACCGAAACTGAATACAGCTGT
Source organism: Masticophis lateralis (assembly GCA_030761175.1). Classification (NCBI taxonomy): domain Eukaryota; kingdom Metazoa; phylum Chordata; class Lepidosauria; order Squamata; family Colubridae; genus Masticophis; species Masticophis lateralis. Next base: position 131,175,179 of record JAUDYJ010000003.1, read on the forward strand.
GCTTTTGAAAGGCAAAGAACAAAAGTTTCAGCCTGCTGAAGTCATTCAGCTGGGAAAGAGGAGTTTAACACTAGTAGTAAACAGCATAATTGAGCAATGTAATTTCAGTGGGGTATTTTGTATCTGTCTGCTAAGATTATTATCATTGACATGATGCTGGACAGATGCAGGATTGCAGTTCGAATCAAACAATGGAGGCAATATTGGGAATAAATCCAAAGTGTTCTCCATTGTTTGCAAAAGTAGTTCTTACCTCGTTATTTGATCCATAATTTCTCACCTTTCATTATGCATATGCTTCTGCATAGAGACACACAGCTTTGACTCAGTGGTATGCCTATTTTTTTTTCTTTTTGGGGTGTTTATGATTTCAAAAGGGATTGTTTATTTTTGTCATGAGTAAAATGGAAAACAACAAAAGCTTCCTGAAAATATGCTGCCACCATTTAAATGTCTAATTGGCTTAGACAGATTAAGAGGGAAATAGGAGAGCCATTGACAGAGAGTTTCTGCTCTTGGGATAAGACTCAGAAATTTCTTAGACAATCATTTCCTCCCAGCTTAGCTCCTTTACACCACAATTGCTAATGCACATGTACATGCACAGAGAGAGAGAGAGAGAGAGAGAGAGAGATCAATTGGCAGGCTGTACTTATTACAGCATGATCCATCTCAAACTTTATATTAAATCGTCAGCAACATTCTCAGTTTTATATGGAATATACGTATTTTTATCTTGAAATTTTATATTTAGGAGTAGAGTTCACTCATCATTCTTTGACACATGAGCCCTATTTTTTTTTTAAAAAAAAATCAAGTATCATCAAAGGCGTAAATGAGAAGACAGGCATCCTTGTTGGTATTTCCCTCTGACATGGGACATTGGGGTGCAGCGTTATTCAAAATAGCCTGGTGGCACAGTGGACTAAGTGCTGTTAAAGTAGCACTTAGTTGCCAGCTGCCTGCAATTACTGCAAATTCGAATCTCACCAGGCTCAAGGTTGACTCAGCCTTCCATCCTTTTGAGGTAGGTAAAATGAGGACCCGGATTGTGGGGGCAATAAGCTGACTTTGTATAAAAAAGAACACCGCTTGGGGAGCGGGGCTGAAAGCCCTACTAAGCAGGTATATACAAAAGTATGAAGGCTATTGCTTAACACATTGTAAGCCGCCCTGAGTCTCCAGAGAAGGGCGGCATATAAATTGAATGAATGAATGAATGAATGAATGAATGAATGAATGAATGAATAAAATGCAGAATGAACTTCTACAGCAGGGAGCAGAAGAAGTCGGCTCTCTATGTGATTAGCATTATTTTGGGTTCTGAATGGCAAAGGGAGCCTGCTCAGCTCAATTAGTCTTTCTATTAGGTCTGGCTTACAATATTTGGAACCAGGTCACATGTCAGAAGGACCCCCTTTCCCCTCCCCTCCCCTCCAAAAGAGGAATTTTAATGCTTTGACACAGCTATAATATATGAGGAAAAACTGCAGCCACTGTTTCTTATGATGGCCTGATGCCAGGCTGTCATGTCTCATCATCTTTTCTTGTACATTAGAACTACCAGAACTGGCCCAAGTTTTAGATGAGTGGAATTCTATGGAGGATTCTAGTATGTGAAACCTGGAGAGATTTAGAGCCACTCCATCCTGAACCAACACCTAGCAGGATGTCCCATTCAGGAAGATCAGAGCCTTGAAAGAACCAAACTACCCTGATTAGCTCATTCTCCTCTTTGAAACCAACTAAGGTCAATTCAGATAATCCATGGAGCGAAATGGAACATCTAGAAGAAAACGCAAATAGCTAACTAGGTAATTGTTTTACATCAAGCTTTATTCTTGATGCAAAAGATTACTTTAGCTAGGGCAAATCTCTATCCATTCAGTCAATGATCTGAAGGAATATCAGAGCATTTACTCCAGGGGTGGCTGCTGGGGGTTCGCAGGGGTTCGGGAAAACCTCTAGCTAAGATTCTGTGCAGTTTGGAAACCCCCCAAATCCCACTCCTGCCTGGCCACGCCCACCCCACCCCTCCCAGGAGTCCCCACGCAGCCCATTTTGGATGCAGGGAAGTGCAGAGTGCACTTGCAGGCATGGGGAGGGCAAAAAACTGGCCTACTGGAATTTTGGAAAGACTGGAAATTGGCCCGTTTCCAGCCTCCAGAGGGCCTCTGGAGCCTGGGGAGGTTTTTGTTCTCCCAGAGGCTCGAGAAAAACCTCCAGAGCCCAGGGAGGGCAAAAACGCCCCCCCCCCACCCCCTGCCATGGCCACGCCTACCCAGTAACTGGGCAGAGAACCCCTTGCTAAAAAATTTTAAGCCCAACCCTGATTTACTCTAACCATTAGTCAAAGATTTGAAGAAATATCAGAGCATTTACAAAAAAACAGATATTTTGCAGGTGTTCTACTATACACATGATGGGGTAGCACCCTAAAGTACACTAATTTGGGGAAACAACAGACACGGTTCTTCAACTTTCATTTCATTTTAATTCACTTTCAGTTCCTTCACTTCATCTTTCATTTACCTTATGTCAAGATCATTTTTTCCCTTATTACTAGCAGAAGCCAGCTACACTGAGTGATGATAGTTAGATGGGAGAACCTGGCCTAAAGCCGTTTCCAGTTCCAAAGAGCATACCCACCAACCATTAAATGTTGAGTGGGTGTGCTCTAGGGCAGGCCTAAACTACTGCACCGTGTTTCAATAAATAAAATATTATGTTTGCAATCTAAAGCTATGGGTAAATTATGGGCAAGGAGGGAAAAGAAGTCATCCTGGATTCAGAGTCTGGTTCTCATCTCCCTAACCGAATGAATTTAGTGGGAAGAAAGCAACAGCTGCCTGCCTTGATGGAGATCTATTTATGTAAAATGCTCCACTGCCACCTTTTATGCATTTTCCTGCTGACAATGCTCATAACCATCATAACTATCCTAAGCTACATATTGTGTATACAACTCACATGGCTGGGATGATATTCTTTTTCCAGGCTTTTGCAGTTCACTATCATCTAGCCGCATTACACTTTAATTCCACTCTTCTGCCCACAGGGAAAAATCACCAGGGGAGTCTGGTCTTAGTGCTTTTGTGTGTGTGTGTGTGTGTGTGTGTGTGTGTGTGTGTGTGTGTGTGTTTGCAACAGGGGTGAAATCCAGCAGGTTCTGACAGATTCTGGAGAACCAGGAGTGGAAATTTTGAGTAGTTTGGAGAACCGGCAAATACCAGCTCTGGCTGGTCCCAGAGTGGGGTGGGAATGGGGATTTTGCAGTATCCTTCCCCTGGAGTGGGGAAGGAATGGAGATTTTGCAGTATCCTTCCCCTGCCATGCCCACAAGCCACGCCCATCAAGCCACACCCCACCCACCAAGCCATGCCCACAGATCCAGTAGTAAAAAAACTGGTTTGCAAGCTTATTACCTAAGAACAAAAGTCAAGTCTTAGAAAGGATACAAAGATATTGGGGACCTCTCCTTCAGACTCCATTCCCAGGAAATGCATATTTGAAGTAAAATGTATTTATTGATCAAATTTATACAGCCCCTCCCCATCTTCCCCCAAAGAGAACATTTTTTTTTTAAATTTGATTTATATGCCGCCCTTCTCCAGAGACTCAGAGCGGCTTACAATGCGTTAAGCAATAGCCTTCATACTTTTGTATATTTATACAAAGTCAGCTTATTGCCCCCACAAACTGGGTCCTCATTTCTTTAGCGTATGGCATACAATGTCAGGGATGCTACACATGCTAGATACAATGCAATTCCTGGCAGCCTAGATTGGTAATTCATTCCGTTTGGCCTCTCTATGCCTATCCTTGGTGCACTGCATGTGGCAAACTAGTTTTACATCAATCAGCTAATGGCACTTGGGTTGCTGGCTCTTCCAAACTCCTCCGCCAGTCTCACCCCTCCTCACATTGGGTTGCCTTGCATCTAGTACCGACTTCCACTCTCACACAAACCACAACTAAGATTTTTTCCCCCCACCAAAGTGGTACCCATTTATCTACTTGCAATATTGTCTGCTTTTGAATCGCTGGGTGGGCAGGAGTTAGGGATTGAGCGACGGGAGCTCACTCTGTCTCACAGAGCAGGGTTCAAACTGCCGGAGTGCAGACCATTTCTGGCTGGCAATTCCAGCGTCATTAAGCCTCTGCACCACAGTGTTCCCTATGAAGGGGACTCTGGGCAGGTCACAATAATATTTTCACACTTCCATCAATAAGTATTTGTCCATCGTGAAGGCAATTCATCAAGGCAAAAAATAAATACTTGTTTCTCTCTCTGGATCAAGTGTTGAGGGTAGTGATTATTTTCATGTTCACTAAGTCTCTTCTGTCCAGAGAGTTTTACTTTGCTTTGGTAGAAATCTTTACATTCCTACTTCACTCACTTTACTCACTCCCTTACATATACAACGATCATTCTTCCTTAGCCCGGGGCATAGCATGGCTATATAGCAGCCTGAATGTGGAAAGAGAAGCTAGCTGGATGTGAGGTTGTGTGTTGCGATCCAAATTTATTCTCTCTACAATAAATAAATGTAAAGATCACCTTCAGCATGTCCATCTGCCAAATCTTAAGAAAGAATGAATAGGTGTAATGTTATTCTCTGGTGATCATCATCTTCTGGCTGTTTTCTCTGACAGATTCACATGTTTTCAGCAGAATCTCCTCCAGTATTTTGTACAGGGCAATGGGTGAATATACCCTGTGTAAACTAAGTTCATTATTCCATCTGTGCTAAGTACCTATGGAGTATTTCTCCTATCTACCTGTTGTTTCAGACGAGCCTAGCCATCATTGATTTACAAGCAAACAAAGTGTTTGTTCTCCAGGTCAATACTGAAGAACTTGGATTTCTTCTTTTGCTTAGCCCAAGCTTTCCAAGGTGGCTTATGCATCAAAAACAGTAGAATCCATCCAACAAATACTCATCTCACTTTGACTGTGTTCTGTTTACAAGGATGTCTGATATTGAACTGAACAGTTCAAACAGTAAAAGGGAGGGCAGACATCCATTCAGAATTTGGAGAGGGGAGAAGATTATTTATTTGTAGAGTGATGGGAATAATATGACAAATGATTATACTAACAAGGAAGATAAAATAGAGGAAGAATACCCTTATTAAAAGTTCCGAAGATTATTTTAAAGAAGACAACATTCAAATAAGATCACTAGCTACTTAGAGCTTCCTCCATCTTAAATTCTTTATAGAATTTTGTTTCTTCTTGAGAAAATGAGGTAGGAGGGAAGGCAGAGATTCATGAGTCCTGGAAATTTGACCTAGCCTGAATATGAATGAGCTCTTCTCAATTTCACAGATTTGGAAGTTGTTAAGAAAATATCTATTGCTGCCTGTAATATGTAAGTCACATAGGAAGGAGGAAAGGGGGAAGAGGAGGAGGAGGAAGTGGACAGGGTTTTGTATTCCTTGAATGTCTAAACCATTTAAAAAGTGGGCAATCTTCACATCTTGTGATGCTGAATTCCATAGCATATGCCTTGATATTCCTGCTAGCAGAATCAAAACAATCTTTTGTTTTTCTCCACCCTGGGAGTAATATGAGCAAGAGTTTCTGATAGCAATATAGAAATAAGAAAATAAAGGGGAGATAGGCCTCATCCTCTAAATAAAGAACATAGATGATTGAAAAAAAAAACCCCTCTATTTTTCTCTTTCTTTGAATGCCTCGTGCATGAAAGGTGCACCGCAAGTAATAATGGCATTAGGAAGACCTCCTTTGCCTGCTGGGGGTTATCCTCTGATGTCACTGCAAGAGGGAATGAAATTTTTCCCCATTGCAGGCTGTCAGCAAGGCAGCTGTGGATTTCCTTAAAGTAATAGAAGTCTGAAAATAGAAAAAGTATTGATTGAGGCTTTCTTCCCTACAAGGGAAGAGCAAAAAAGGCCCAGCAGGTAAAATAGAAGGCTTGTTTGCAGGAGAAAATAAAACATGTTTGAGGAAGGCAGGGAGTTGCTGAGAAAGCCTCTGTGTTTATTTATTTCCATATTTTTATTAAGAGATGGGATGACTGGGGATTAAATTAAAATTAAAAGAAAAGTCAAATCCACAACAGTTCTTAGTCTGCGAACTCTTCCCACAGGCTACCTCATAATTCTAGTTTTTAAAGAACATTCCTGGGTAGAGAAAATTTTCTGTAGGCAAGAAAGATACCCAGGAGGCAAGACTACAAGTCTTTACACCCTGTTTGTGTGTGCACGTGTGTGCTTTCCTAAAGGAAAAGAAATGTTAACTGGTAGAGGGATTTTCAAAGAAGTGTGCTCCCCATCTTCATTCTGAAATTGCATCAGAAAGTTCAAGTTCCTGTTGATTTCTGTATCCAGGATACAGTGGGGTGTAGTGATAGCTTTAGCTACTATGGTTGAGTGAGTGCTGTTCTTTATCTAATTTTGATAGTTAATAGTTTGGCTGCAACCTGAGATGATGGCTCTCTAGACATCTTCCAAGGTAGTATCAGGGAGCCCAGTAACAAAAGTGAGCTGCAATAGATATAAATAAATACTAAGCATACATGGATATCAAGGTTGGAAATATAGTTGAAATAAATTCACTCTGTGTGGATAGACATTTAAAAATGGTTTTTAAGATGGAAATTTGAGTAAAACTATGTTAAATTAGTAATATAAAAGTGCCTTGGAGGCAAGTTTGTTCATTGACCAAATAAAACTACTCACTCACTCTCTGGATAAGTCTATGGTTGTGCAATCACTGTGCCTCTTTGATAGAATTGTGGATAATATTCCAGATAATATTGCTTAAATTGATCAGCCAGGCATGTTTTTTTTCCATCAATTCTTTTTTTTTTTCTTATTCCAAACAAATAGAGGAAGGTAGCTTGATTGTTGTACATTGTCTTCTGACTGATAATACTAGGAGCTTTCAATCTGGAAGCATCTTAAGATGAGAAAGCCAAGTCAAGCATGACCCGTCAAAATATATTATAAAGCTTTTCAGCCTTTTCTTCCCTAGCTGAGTTTTCTAGTAAGAAAATAGAACATACAGTAGAATTAGATACAAGAGATAGATATCTGGGCTTCTTATCATTGTTATTTTATTTTTTAAAAAGTATTATCTCAGTTCCTCTGTTCCTCAGGCATTCAGACTTATATACAAATGTATCTGTATGGATGGATATCTTTATGTTTACATTCAGAATCCATTTTAACACATTGTTAATGAGAGTTCTGTATTTCTTTGTTTTGATCCTTGAGTAATAATTAATTCTTTCTCATTATCTGGAGAAAAGTACCCTTAAACATTTATCCTACTCCCAACACATTTCAGACATAATTCAAAATATTGGCAATGATCTCACTTGGTCATTTCCCTTTCCCATGATTCCATTATCTATCTATCTATCTATCTATCTATCTATCTATCTATCTATCTATCTATCTATCTATCTGTCTATCTATCTATTATTAATAGTAGTATTTATTATTTATTAATCATATTTCTATGCCGCCCACTCTCTGAGGACTCTGGGCGGCTTACAACAATCGATAGTATACTAAATAGCATATTGCCCCCAACAATCTGGGTCCTCATTTTACCCACCTCGGAAGGATGGAAGGCTGAGTCAACCTTGAGCCAGTGAGATTTGATCCGCTGATCTGCTGAACTAGCAGTCAGCTGAAGTAGCTGCAGTACAGCACTCTAACCACTGTGCCACCTTGGCTCCTTTTGTTTCCTAGATCGATCGATCGATCTATCTATCTATCTGTCTGTCTGTCTGTCTGTCTGTCTGTCTGTCTGTCTGTCTATCCATCCATCCATCCATCCATCCATTATCATTTTTATCATCTATTATTTATTTGCCCTAATTAATGATCCCAGCTGAATCAGCTATTCCAATCCAGTTTGGAGTCCAATCCACAAATCTCTTGGAGATGAATTACAGAGCTTTGAACTTTATGCCAGCATGAGCACCACAGCCTTTCCGCTGTTTATTAAAGCAATCAAACTCTTTAGCCTTCCTAGCCCAACTGGAAAAAATATATATACAGCCACTTTAATATCACATCAATGGCTCAATATCTGGGAGCAGAAATGTCTTTCTGTTTAAGGCTCACACAAAAAGATGACATAGTTGGATTCCTTTATGAATAGTAGAGGTACTTGGCACAAGCTTTTGAGCCAAAGCATTACTTGGAACCCATTTGGAAAATTTACACCGTCTTAATATAGAATTGTTGAGATCAGATACTCTAGATGAGGAATTAATAGATTAGAAATCTGAAAAGATGATGAATGAAATCGCTACAAAATCGAAATGCTGGGAGCATGAAACAGACAACATTTCTCCATCCCAAGGGGGGAAAATAGGTCTTTTACCAGGCCAGCTAAGAATTCATTGTGCAAGTGACCTTTATAAGATTATTGTTTATGCTTTCTTGGTGCGAGGTAAAGAAGGAAAAAAGAATATTCCAATTTATTTCAAAGGTTACCCATTAGAACTGAATATTTAGTACAACTGCATTATCATATTGCATAGATTTTACCTAAGAGATTGGACTTTCTGTATGAGATGTCCTTGTGCCATTTTGAATTTCCGCCACGAAGGAAGGAGTGAAATCCAGCAGGTTCTAACAGGTTGTGGAGAACCGGTAGCAGAAAGTTTGAGTAGTTTGGATGCCCACAGAACCAGTAGGGAAAAAATTTGGATTTCACCCCTGCATGAAGGTGTGTATATATGAGTTGGAGAAGACACTTGCTCCTCTTCCCAGAGGAGCCATAGTTTCCTACACTCAGCTGTCATTAACAAATAAAAAGTAGCACATCTAGAAGTAAAGATATAAAGCAAATTGTGTAGTCATCCTTCTATTCTTTTTGTAAGGAAAGTCTGTCCCATATTTCTGGGTTTTTAGTCAATAGATGAACAGTCCTAATGATGATTGATTAATGATGTCTGAATTGTCAATTTTTGTTAACCTAAGTGATAATTTATCATCCCCCTCCTTTAAATGAAAAACAAAACAGAAAGGAACGGAAATCTAAGAAACTGGGGAATATTATCTACCTACATGACAGCAAACAGAATACATGAGCAAAAAGAGGAGTTTGTAAAATTCTACTTTACTGTTTGCAAACTTTCTGAGTTTGCAAACTGAAGAACAATTATATCATTCCAAAATATCCACATCAGACCTCATTCAAAAAAGGTAATTTGGAACTAGCAGTGATACAAAGTTACTAGTTGCCTGCAACTTTTTAAAACAGCTGTGTCTTTTTCAGGAGTACTTGGCTCTTGCCACAGCAGGCAGTCATACAATCCTCCCCCTCAGTGGTGGGTTTCTACCAGTTCACCCCAGTTCTGGCAAACCTTCCCGGACATCATCACAGATGCTCTGTGCATGCGCAGAGGTGCCGCGTGTGAGCGAAGCAAACACATACACGCACACACTTACAGTTCCGAACCGGTAGCGAAGGTAAGTGGAAACAACTACTGCTTCGCCCCCTCCCCCCCAAAAAAGACACAGCTACTTTAAAGTAAGCAGTGCTGTTTCTGTGCTACCTCACACTTCCCTCACAAATATTTTCCCCACTATTTCCAAAGTATTACGCACCCCCAAGTATTATTGCAGGATGTCAGCTGAGACACAGAATTATGTCAGCCCTGAAAATTAATCTATCATCATTATTATGTCCATTTGTTAAGATTGTATGACAACCATGCAGACTCGTTATCCAGTCTGGTGGGTATAAGTGGATGGTTTAGAGAGGCTGCTTTAGAGAGGCATAAGTGGATGGATGGAAGCTAACAAAAGAAGCACTGGAATTTTAAAATTGGAGGGCTGTCTGACGTATATATTTTATTATTATTTTATCCCCACCACCACCCCCTAAATGGTACTGACGGCAGCAATCAATTTTTTTGATCTGCTTTTCAACTGAAAGACTCTGTTTTAGGAGCTGAAAAGATTTCCTACGTTTTAGCCCTTGAGAATGTTAGCCATGGATAGAAATGCATCGTCTGTAACCCAAGTTACAGACCCATTGAAAAAAAAAGATGAATGAAATGCACCAATTAGTAGACTGACTGCCCAAACTGCTCATTCACCAGAATTATTAGCAATTATAGGCCTCTTCTCTGACACAGTCTGGCCTTTTAAAACAAAAACAATATCCACAGGTGCAAAAATAAACTTGCCAACACACAAGCATTAAGGCTACATATTAAAAAAAAATAATAAAGTGATGCAAAAGTTTTACTATTTAGGGCAACATTAACAATGTGTCTAATTGTCAGGCGGATGATTTGTATTTAATTGTAATGCATTTTTGTTTCTTTCCCTTAAAATCTCCTTAAATTGTCAGTGCCAATGAACTAGAGATTTGTGCTGTTTTAGAGACAGCCATCATTTAAAATTTCTATTGATGAATTCATCCTGGACACTTAAAATGTGAATAGCATAAAGCCATTAACCCTCCCACATAAAGCTTTGCAGCAATATTAACTTCAGTTTCCTTGAGCTGAAGAAAGTATCTGAGAGCTAAATGTATTACTTCTTACTGACTTCATTGACTAGAATATTAATAATGCTGGATTATTGTAATATTTTGAAGACCAGTTCAAAAATCCCAGTTATAGAATGAGAATAAAAGTTTGTTGGGAACATCCCTTGCCTATATTCAAAATATTCACTTGTTATACTTCTTTTTGTCAAACCCAATTCAATAAACCATAGTATGGCCTTTAAAACTGATATCAATTTGATTCTATGTTCCTTAAGAAAACCTGCTTCTAATATCCAGCTTTGTAGGTGTTACAATGACCTGCACATCTCCAAATATCCCCGTTATTAGCAATAATACCAATGCTGATGCTAGGAACTGTATTTTTCAGGATTATACCGTCCGTGATATATCCTACCCAGAAAACCATGATTAGTATCTGCAGCAGTGGTGGGTTGCTCCTGGTTCGCACCAGTTCTATAGAACCGGTAGTAAAACCGGAGGGAGGCTCCACCCACCAACCCCGACATCAACAAAACGTTTCTGCGCAGAAGAGTGCGTGCATGAGTGAAGCAAGCGCATGTATGCAGCCCCGCTGAGAACTGATAGTAAAGGTAAGTAGAACCCACCCCTGATCTGCAGGCTATTCTGATTCTGATTATATTTCCAAATTTGGGTAATGAAACGTCTTCAAGAAGACAACCAAGCTCAGAGAGCACCGAGGACCCCTCATTTCAACCCTGAACTACAAATATTGGCTATTCTAAATATCCACAGTTCTGAGACAGTGGTGGGATTCAAAATTTTTTACAACCGGTTCTGTGGGCATGGCATGACTTGGTGGGCGAGGCAGGGGGGCAGGGCCAGTCAGAATTTTTATTACTGGTTCTCCGAACTACTCAAAATTTCTGCTACCGGTTCTCCAGAACTGGTCAGAACCTGCTGAAACCCACCTCTGTTCTGAGGTCATTGCGATGAAGATAAATACAAACATGGTTTAAAATCGCTACAAATGTTGCTGGTTTTATTTCTTTTTCTAATGATCACGCTTGGTTTTTCCATTTTTATTTATGCTGTGCTTCTCTGTTTCTTTAATGGTGTGAAAATTATCTGGGGTTTGTTATTGTTAGTCGGTCTGAGCACCTGTTATGCGAAAGGTGTGATAAATAAATAAATACGTTTTCATTCTCTGCCCATCCTCAATAGGACCTTCTTTTCTCATGGACCTGAACAAAGGCTGAAGCCCTTTTCTGAAGCTCTAGAGCAGTGATGGCAAACCTTTTAGAGACCAAGTGCCCAAACTGCAACCCAAAACCTACTTATTTATCGCAAAGTGCCAACACAGCAAATTAATCTGAATAATGAGGTTTTAGTTTAGAAAAAACAACTCATACGTGATTAACATCTTTTCTCTGAAAAAAAAAAACCCACAATAAGAGAGGTTTCAATGAATCAAACAATTTTTATTGAAAGGTAAAAGTTTGCATTTGGCATTCTTTTGATTAATGTGAATTTTCTATTGTATGCTTGCTGATAATTTTTCTAACCTTGGCTCATATTTTGTAAGTTTGAGAGCAACACATGCAGGTCATCTCTTAGTCCAGGGGTGACAAACTCAATTTCAGTGAGGGCCGCATCAGGATTGTGGTTGACTTTGGCCGTGGTGGGTGTGGGTGTGGGTGTGGGCGTGGTACAGGGGTGGGTTCTAAAAATTTTTACTAGTTTTGTAGTTCTGTGGGCGTGGCTTATTTTGTGGGCATGGCTTTGTGGTTATATGACAATTCTTTAGGATTTAGCAGAGATACTGGTCTACCAGGCCTTTAACTGTTTGTAGAGCTGTGCCGGTCTAGCCATTTCTTTTTGCAGGCACTGGTCTACTCATGTATTTTTGCAGGCACTGGGCTACCCATTTATTTTTGCAGGCACTGGACTACTCATGTATTTTTGCAGGCACTGGTCTATCCATTTATTTTTGCAGGCATCGGTCTACCACCAAACTACCTTTTACCACTGATCAGCCAGAGGGGGGCCCTTTGAAGCCCCGCGGCAAGAGTTTAAACAGTTTTTTTTCCTTATAGCCCGTCAGCTGGGGCTCGGGAGGCAGCAATAGATTGGGGGTGGGGCCAAATAAAAGGTAAGAATAACGCAGGGGTGGGTGGGTGGGGCGAGGGGGCAGAACCGGTTCAGTGACATCATATTGATGTCACACCTCGGCGGAACCGGGAGGAACCAGGAAGAACCCACCACTGGCGTGGTAGGCGTGGCCAGCTCCCACTGCTGCTGTGCTTGATCTCCTTGGCCAGGTTGCTTGTGTGTGCGGGAGGACAAAGCATGGGAGTGGGCCTCCCCTGGATCAGAAGGAGGCCCACTCCCTCTCTTTATGAGAAGACTGGCTTTGTAACCAAAGCATCCTCAGTGATAGGATGGGAGACCACCAGGAGAGGTCAGGAGGAGGGAACAAGGGGATGGCAAAAGGTAGCAGAGCTGCTGTTGGTCAAGTGCTAAGGCAGGATTAACCTCAAACTCTCACTCTCTCTCATTATAATCTCCTCCCTTCCTTCCCCCTTTCCCCCCTTCCCTCTTCATTCTTTCTTCTTCCTTTCCCTCCTTCCTTCTTTTTGCTTCCTTGCTCTCTTCCCTTTTTTCCTTCTTTTTCTTTGCCTTTCCTGCAAAAGAGGAAATATTTCTCGATGCCTCCTCGCCTTGTGGTCAAATGCCACTTTTGCTAGTAGTTTGTGGCTGCTTAAAAGACAGAGAACAAACCAGGCTCAGTTGATCCCATGCATTTCATGGGGGCGTCCACAGACTACAGTACAGCAAAACTGTCAAAATGTTGGCTCTGGTAGTTGACCAGAGCTCCTCTGTTTTTTATGTGCAACAGCTTTAGCATTTACATTAGTTGCTTTTCTATTAATACACAATCTTTAAAAGGGCTCTCCTGTAGGGACCCTGCCATGGTCTAATTCAGACTGGAAATATAGCAAAGGAAACTATTTTACCCCACTTGCTTTGTCCTGTATTCCCCACTGGAAATAGCTGTTTGCAACACACAAGGAGGGGATACTTTCCGAAGAGTTCACAATTCAAGAATACCAGTGTGCATATGAGGTATCTCAGGGTGTGGAAGACCATGGGAGGAGGGGGGGGGGCTAGTGATAGATCAGGCCCTCAAGGCCTTCCTGACCCACTAAGATACTTCATGCTTCTCCCGCCCTTCCTGCCACAAGGACTCACTTACCTTGCAAACATCTGTCTTCTCTCTTGTTTCTCTGTTTCTTTGCCTTTGAGGAAGGGAGAGGGTTAGCTGGGAAATGCTTTCCATGCTGAGAATGGATGCTCCTGGGTGCTATAATATTGCACAGATTCAGGAACCCATCCTCTTTTGCAGAGAGTCAGGGTCCCAGAAACTTTTATTCTCAGTGCAAAAAGTGTTTGCTGGTCTCCTGTTCCTCCCCTCCCCCCCCTCCAACTACTTTCCACTTAACTACTTAATGAGACCTCTTTGTCCCAAGGAGCTTGTATGCAAATGGGGCGAGAGAGAGAGAGAGAGAGAGAGAGAGCAAAAGCAACGGAGGGACAGCAGGGCCTCTCATTTCTCCCCTGGCACAATGAATTCCAGCTTCAGTCAGGACATGCAAGCTGCTGGCGACGGCAGCCACCTAAGCACCATAATTGCCCCCTTCTCAACCAGCCAGCCAGCTCCACCTGACCTGCTCCCTGCCAGCTGGTGCAAAGCCTCACCATTCTTCTCCTCATCTTCATCGTTGTCCTCCTCACCCAAGCGGCAGTGGGCTCCGCAGGACAGGGTCTCATTCCTGCCCCAGCACAGCAAACTCTGGCGGTCTGGATGTGAGTGTGAAGGGCAGTGCTTCCTTGCTCAGTTGAAGGCTTCATTCAGCTTCAAACAGTAAGGTTGGCATATGCAAGCGAGCAGCACACCAGGGCCACGGATGGCATTGGTTCCTGCACCTGGCCATTTTCGATTCCACGGGCAGCCTTACTGTTTGAAGGCTGAATGAAGCTTTCAACTGAGCAAGGAAGCACTGCAGGACCAGGCCCTTCACACTTCAATGCCACTGTTGGCACCGCTCAGCTGAAAGTAAGGGCAGCAGGAAAAGGGGGATGGCCCTGCCAAACCTCACATGCCCACCCCGGAGATCAGGCTCAGAAAAAGCCAAAGTGCCCTCACCAAAGACGTTCACCCATCAGCTATCAACCCGCCCATCCCACGTGCCTTTGCTGCACTTTGGTCGAGGCCGGCCACTTGCTTGAGGAGAGTATCTCCACTTGTGTGCGCCCTCCCCACCCCGTAACAGCCAGCCAGGGGAGTCATGTGAGGAGAAGGAGGAGGAAGCTGCCATCGCAGTTTGTCGCTAGCCCTTCTGTTAGTGAGGTTGGTGTTGTCAACAGCCAGGTTGGGACAATGTCTCAGGCTGTAGCATCACTTGTCCACAGAGATGACTCTGCATGCCACCTCTGGCACACATTCCATAAGTTTGGAGTCAAGAGTCTAGAATAAAGACATAACAATTGTAAGGTCCATATACTTTCCAACAATCTTTGGCACATATTGTGACAGTATCTTTTTAAAACTGTTCTAGACGAGCAGACTCATCTGTTGTTCGAAGACACCAAATAAGCACTTGTTGAATTTTATAAACACTTCTAACATTTATCAGCAGTATGTCTGGTACATCACATGGTGATCTGACAATGAAATCTAATACTCCAGCAAAACTGCAGTTTCAATCTCCTAGAAGTTTTCTTCTCCTGAAAAAGATGCTTTTGTTTTTCTACCTCATTCTGAGGATGATTTAGAATTTCTTTAGACTTTTATTATGACAATAGGACAAAAACGGTAATTCTCTCTTCTCTTCCCCATTACACGTGTTTCCCTCTGGTTTCCCCAGCAAAAAAGGAAATAAAAATAAAACCTCATTGGTTGAATTTTTCATTATTATCTTCTCATGAAATGTAACTGAGAAGTTTCCGGTTGCTCTAAAAAAATCATATTTACACATAATTATTTTAGTCACTTTATAATGAAAATAATGCAAGCACATTATATTATACCCATAAAAAGTTCACCACAGTTTTCTTCTTCTTTGTGTGTGTGTGGGGGGGGGGGGTATAGAAAATACAATTTTTAAATATTTGAATTTGCTGTTTTTATATATTTTTTAATTTATTTTGTGCACTGCCCAGAGTACTTTCAGTAAGGTGAATGGCTATATAAATTTGGTTAATAAATAAAGAAAAATAAATTCATTTTCCACCATATTGAATAATGAAATTTTCCATGTAGTATGAAAAATCAAATGTTTAGCAGTTTCCACTGCCTGGATTGTGAATTCAACAGCCTGGATGAAATTTTACAAGAAGTGGTAGCAATTAATTGGGTGGGCACCGGAAATGTTCATTAACTACTTTCTGCCAATTAAAGGTAAAATCCTGTTGGATAGTATTTTTAGGACAGTCAGTGGTGCTGTGGAAAGAGGCTGTTCGTTAATGTGAAGTCTGCTGCTTTAATTAGCAGAATACATCTATCTTGATGTAGGCCTGTAGAAGCAAAAGGAGGTATATTGAGAGTTTTCCAAATAATGAAATTTTCAACACCGTAATCTTTTATGCCAGCCTTCCCCAAAACTGACGCTCTTCAGAGTCATTGATGGAATTGGGTAAAGTTGCTCCCTAGTTTTCCTCAAGCATAAAGCTTGACTGAAACCAGTGGATTTTACTTCTGAGGTGAAAATGAACAGGATTCCTCTATATTAGATCCTATTAATAGGTTCCTCAAGCAACAGGTCTGATCTCATCTTAGCATTTCTTCATGTATTCTCCTTACTATCTTTGGTTACACCCTCTCACCTCACCACAATTTGCCTCCAGCTCTTCCACAGGCTTCAAGATATTCCTATGCAGTGGATGCCTTATAAATATTGTCTCACTATCACTGGTTAATCAGCCCCCCTGTGACAACTTTCCTGATCACAGATTTTATGCTTTTCAAGATGCTCTATACAGCTCATTAGTTTTGTCTCCAAATCTTCCATCTTCATACCAGTGGAACTTGTACTTATCAGATTTCAGTTGCAAAGATTCAGATTAACCTGTACCAGGTTGAATTTGTGCTGCATGCTTCTGCTGTTTTAAACACAATTTGCCTATGTGCAGCTCAGAGTTCATGGCAATGTTTAGCAACCAAAGGGACTGAGCTGCATTTGAGTTAGTCTGGTCCAAGCTGATGAGTCTGCTTGGAAAGACAAACATGCCTCTGCGAGTCTTATGCCCAATCTTGCACTCAAGAGAAGAAAGAAATATTGTTTTCTGCCTTTCAAATCTAGCAGCAGAAACATCCCAAGTCTTTTTTGATATGCTATTAGAGAAGTGGGTATTTTGTTTGTTTATTCCCTGGAAACAACGATGTTCATTTTGCTTTTAAGGGACCTTCCTTCCTTCCTTCCTTCCTTCCTTCCTTCCTTCCTTCCTTCCTTCCTTCCTTCCTTCCTTCCTCCCTCCCTCCCTCCCTCCCTCCCTCCCTCCCTCCCCCCCTTCCCATCACATGGATTTGGTACAACTGTTCTATATGATAGCATAACAATAAGATTAGATACTTGTTGAAAGATGTATTAAATGTACCACTCCATCAATAGCTGCACACGCATGCAGGTATACACACACACACACAATGACGCAATTGGCTTTTCCGAATTAGAACATATTTTCAATTTATTAGAAACAGCACCAGCAATTTTTTTTTTTTTTAAAGCAACAGCACGTCTATTCCGGTGAACAGGAGATACATTCAGAAGGGAGGTCAGATGTTTTCATGGCAGGTTCTGGGATGATATGTTTAGTTTACGATCACGCTACCAAGAATTTCCCATCTGGATGTTCTACTGTGAATCTTTTCAGAGAAAAATTATTGGCAACAAATAAATGCTACTTGGAAGTCTCTCTGTTGTGCATAAGGCTGCAGAACGAAGGCTGATTTGCCTCTTGAACAGGCTATGTCTGTTGCTGCCGATGCTGAGTAGAGATGGGTCTAATTGCAGAATGAGTGGCAGAGAAAGTGAGACAGAAAGGAAAGATTACAGCCACAAAAACCACCTTAGGGGGGATGCTTCCTGTCCAAACCACACCAAAATGAAGGCAACTTGCTTAAATTCTATTCCTTCCCATGGCACTGATGCATATTTTCTCCATATGATACATTTTCATAATCTGCACAAAGGAGACTCAATCATTTTCATTCAATTCTACTGAAAACAACGTCAATTTTTTAACAAGTAACCTGAACCTTACTTTTACATATATATATATATATATATATATATATATATATATATATATATATATATATATATATATATATATATATATATATATTTGGTCAAAATAAAAGAAACCACCACCACCATAAAACAAGGGAAGAATACACTCAGAATAGTAGAAATAAATAGATTTCTCCCCCGCCCCCTCAGTAACTGGCAGCATAACTTTACCCAATTAAAATGATTTTTCGGTTTATCAGATATAGCCAATTAGGAATGTTAAACTTATTTTAAAAGAAAGACACTGACAGTGTCTAATTATATACATATATGTTTGGGAGGCAAATTAGTTTGCCTTAAAGCTGCACGCTGGCCTTACCGCTCTTATACAATACTTCCATCTAGTGGATACTGTTGGGGTTATTAGTTTTACTGAAAGGCAAGGCAAGGAGACCAGTATTAAAGAAGGTACCTGCTATATAAATATGGAGGGAGCCCATTCCATAAAACAAACTGATTTAAAATAATCATTTCCAAAGCTGTGCATCATTACACTTTTAACAGGCGTTGGAAATCTGTTTCCTTCTAAATCCAATGAAATGTTTGAGCAACGAGAGTGAGCTTAGGGAAGCAGAGCAGGGCAGCACGCCAAACAGCTTGTAAACCCTTGATTCCAAATAAATGAAGGCTAGACTTCAATCACTTTCTCCCCATTCCCCTTCCCACCCTGTGCTGTGATTTTTCTTGTGGAAATGGCATTATTGGGAAAGTGACAATGGCATCCATTTTATGCACTCTTGCTGGTAGTTTGTGCTGTTGGCGGAAGCTCTAGTTCTAAATGTATGAAGATTGGGAGTGCTTGGCAAAGTGTTCTGAGCCAGAAAGTCGTCCAGTTTCTCTGCTGCCTTTTAAATAGATCCCTTGGCAAGCCTTCTTCTATAAGCTTTTTTCAGTCACATATCTAGAAATGATGGTGCTCCATAGACATTTTGAAGCATTGAGAATGTGTATAATAGACAAGAATCGGGGGACTGTCAGTATGTAGCTCTTCCAGTGTTGCTGAACTACAGTTCCCAGCATTGTTCATTATTAACCATCTTCGTAAGGGTAGCTGGATGTTTCAGTTTAGCAAACATCTGGAGAGAGCGCTATACATTTTTAACAAAGATCCAGAGATCCTGGAAAGCCCACTTTCTCCACTCTGTTGCCACAATGGGCTTCTATATTCCGATCAAGATAACACTACCCTTGCTAGAACCAGCCACTGAAATCAATGTTGTGGTAAACCAAGCTTTTATTGTTCTACCTAAGCTATCTAATGATCATATCGTGATTCAGATACTGAGCTGGTATAGCTCCGCTTCTTGTACTTGGAAATATTTGGCATGAAGCTGTAACCAAAAAAGCCGTAAAGAGCGTCATGCTATGGCCATTCATTTTTCCAAACCAACTAGAATCTGAGCTAAATAGGACCGTAGATGTAATTTCTTGCAAAGATCTCCAAATCAGATTATTATATTTGGACTGGAAAATATGCAGATAGCATTGTACAGTTGTTATTCCAAGTCTACTTAGATGGAGAAAAAATGAAGCCTACAATACTCATTTATCCCATTTTTTTAAAAAAATCCATAAGCAACTTCTGGTATGTTTGATCCTGACACTGCCAGTGTTTTTATTCCAGGAAGGAATCCTTATGACACATTGTTTTCCTTAATTGTATAATAATCTGGTTTTTCATGATCTCTATGATGATTCCATTTCCATCACATTAACAATCTGGATTTTCTGCTGTTGGTCTTTACAGCAACGTATGCCATTTGTTTTATCCAACAAACTAGTTCCTTGTAAATTATTTCTAGTAATAAATCCAGGTCTCTGTTGTCTACTGGTAACTTGGATATTTTATCCTTGTAGCATTGGTAATTCCTTCAGTAACTTGGAGAGTCAAGAGTTCCAACTCTGATCCTTTAATCAAAATTCTCTAGGATCTTTATCAGCAATAAAATATATTCAAAAAAGCTGTTGGCTGAATTAAATCCTAGAGGCATGTTTTGTAAGCTGTTGGGTACAGCATCAAAAGAACTCTTGCGTGTATGAGACACACCAGGTCAAATAACACACAGTAACATATTTGTGTTTTACAATGTGTTTACCTACTGCAAATAGCTCTAAATCACCAGAGTAATCAAATGATGAGAAAATGAATTATATGCATGCATGAACCACTCTCAAGCCCACATCTCAGTATTAGTTAAATATATGTAAACAATTAATGTTACCTTATATTGATTGTTTTCTTTAGTAAACACAGTATGTAGTCAAGATATACATGATGGTACATCATCATCAACTGAATGTTATCGTGTGATAACTTCACCATTCTATTTGAAACAGAGTTGGTTGATTTTCACCAGAGCCATGGCTGATAGAGAGCCTTAACCCCCCCCCCCCTCTCTCAATGTGGAGACTGTGGTCCCAATTCTGATTGTATTCCCCCTAAAGCAAATATTCTAATAACAAAAATTGGACATGATGAATGTCTGCCTGCATTTAATGTGCCATCTAATTTGCCATTCAGTCTCCTCTGTTTTCTCTGCAAAGGTCAGGCCCTTATAATAAGGCTGCAGATGATAAGTAATCTAGTAAGAGAGCTACTAGAGGAATCAAGTATCAAGCAGCATAAAACAGGCAGCTAATGAAAATCAGATTTTATAATAACGGAAGGATAGTCCTCTGTCCCTCCCTCTCTTCCTCCCTCCTTCCGCTCCCTCTCTCTTTCTGCCTCTCTCTTTCTCTCTCCCTCTCTCCATTCTTCTAATGTAAGAGAAACTTCTTTCCTGATTTTTCTGGGCTTCTTCATAATCGCCACTTTACCATAGAATGTCAGAGTATAAAGTGCAAAGGAAAAAAGATTGCAACAATTGGGATTTCCATGGCAACACTACATATTTGCCATAAAAGTTTGATCCTATGTAGACAGTACCATCCGTACTTATTTTCCAAGTGGGTGCAATGCCGACTCTAAGAAACACTCCAGGGTATCCCGTTAAGAATTAGAAAAGACATAATTTGACACACAGGCTCTCAGTGACTATTCAAACAGAAAAGGATATTTCACACCGAGTTGTTGTTTTTTTCACATCACCAGAAAATTAGTTTCTATGATTGCAATGGATGCTATTAACAATGGTTTAAAATAGAGACAGCCAGCAGACAGTCTCTGGGCCAAATCCTCTTCTTCCACCCCACCTCAGGGCAATTTTTCTGACCCACACTGACCTGCTAAATCAAAGTTTAGTCTGTAATGTCCCATTTCTTTTATGTTTGGTATAAACGATATTGATCATATTTGTTCCTACAGAGTATTATTAGGCTGATTATGAAGGGAATTTGTGTGGATAGAAAAATAAACACAATAAGGCTCTCTGAGTCAGCCCAGAATCTTATCATTAAACAGAATACAGCAATTGGCTACCCTTGATTTGGAAGTATCCATACATATTCAGGATGGATATTCTATTTGAAGTGCTTTTAAGAGGAGGGTGAAACACGGGGTCCTTTTTTTCCTCTAGCTGCTTGTAAAGATAACAGATGGACTGCTTTGCAAAGAAATCTATTCTGTAGGTATTACAATTCAGCTTCAGCAAATCCTGAATGGCCAAATGCTAAAATGTAATATGTTTGCTTAAATTATGCAAATCAGGAAGGATAGCCTTTTAAACTGTTTAATGTTCTCCTTACATTATTTCTGTGGTTTTAAATTGCTGATTATATTAGGTAATTTCTATTTTAATTGTGTTTTAATTAATTTGATCTGTATATCTTTTCATTATTATTATTCGCCGCATGGGTGACTTGTTTATTATAATCCCAGCTCAGCAGAACCAAATGTATTTTCTGAATCAAAATCACTGGTATTAGCAATACTTTAAATTGAATATTGCTTTTCAGTACAATTCTCAAGTTTCTGATGAAAACTATTCTTAGATATATTTTAGGCATTGTGTCTCACAGTAATGGACGCTAGTTTATTAGAAAATGCTTGCATAAATTGCATCAGTTCATTATAAGAATAATGAGAGATCTATAAAGTTCATATCTATAATTTTTTCTGAAACTAGCTACATACTGTACATACTGTATCTGCAGATACATTGATTTATTTCCATTTCTATACTGTTCACTCCTACTGCCATAGTCACAAGTTAGGAAAAATGTATGGAAAGGAAGTATCTCATATACATTTACGAATATAGATAGTCCTCAGCATACAACCACAACTGAGCCCATTGCTAAGCAAGGCCTCCTGTTTTATGACCTTTTTTGCCACAGTTGTTAAGTGAATCACTGCAGTTATTAATGGTCATTAAGTGAATTTGGCTTCAACCATTGATTTTGCTTGTCAGAAGCTAGCTGGAAAATTACAAATAGCAATTGCATGACCCCAAGACAATTTAACTGCATAAATACATGCCAATTGCCAAGTGCCCAAATTTTGATCAAATGACCATGGAGATGCTTCAATGGTCATTGCGTGACCAGTCATAAGGTTTTTTTCAGTGCCATTGTAACTTTGAATGGTCACTAAAACAAATGGTTGTCAGTGAAGGATTACCTGTATATATTTTTCTATTTGTCATATTCAAGGACAGAGGTGTTTAAGTTGGGGGTCCACCTCCTTGAAGGCCAATAGATAATTTTGGAGCTGAGGTATCTGTGAACTTGGATGGGAAAAATATTACAATTTTACTTTTACTAAACCACTAACTGAAATTTGGCTTTTCGTTCAATAGTAATCTGTGTAGGCAACAAAGTAATTGATGGTCACTAAACTCCATTAATATTTCTTAACATCAATAAATCTCATTCTCTAAAATTATTATATCTTTTAAAAAAGAGTGTGAGAACCAGTTTGGTGTAGTGGTTAAAGACATCAAACTTTAATCCTACCGTAGGCATGAAGCCAGTTGGTGATTGGTCACTCTCCCTCAGCCCTAGGAAGAAGGCAATGGCAAACCACTTCCAAAAAACTTGACAAGAAAACTGTATACAAGACTCAAGACCGATTTAAAGGAAACTTCCCCCCTCCACCAATATCCTGCTGGGTTAATAAAGAAGTACATACGTGTGTTATTTTTAATAACTTGATCCGTATTTGAGCATAATTGGTTTCCTTTTTAATACAGTCTTGACTGCCTGTTGTTTATGCACTTGCATGCAGCAGTATGCAGTATACGAACTTGCTCTAAGTACATTTGTATAGATGGAATGATGGAATGGAAAATAAATGACCTTTTCAAGAGGTATGATATGTTCCCTGTAGATTTCTGCACTGTACTTCAAAACACGAGGATGAATTTTGTCTATAGGGGAATAACTGCAAATTTCAAGTTTCAGACTTTATTTTTTAACAAAATGTGCACATTTCAAAAGTGGGGGGGGGGGGGGAGGAAGCCAGCTTGGGGAATATATTGATTTAGTGTATGGAACTAGCACACTGCTTCTAAAAGCTCTGACATACATATAAGGATAAAGACTAAGAAGTTGGTATTTGTCAAATAAAGTGAACAAAGGTTAAAATGGAAATGAAAAAAGTAGGGCCTTGAGGCAAAATGTATAGGTTTCAAGGAGAGAAAGAAGAAGAAATAAAGCATGAGATATCATAATTATCTGTTCCTAAACACAAGAGACTGCCCTTTGGGATTATTTGTGGGTATGTTGAAAAATACTCAGGCTATCTTCTAATCTCCCGGCTCTTAGTTATGGTTTTAAGCGAACCAAAAACATGAGGCTTGTTTAAATACCCTCAAGAACAACATTTTATACAACAAACTCCCAAATATCTTGCAGTAATATTGGAGAAACCAATAGCAGTTTAGTTGTTTTGGGATTAGTTACCTGTAGAATAAATATGAAAACAACCCAACTGATTGAGTTACCCATTCCCCCAGTTGATGCACAATTGTTGATCACCTAATCAATTATGGAACTACCAGTGTTCAAGATTTCCCACACCCTACCAAAGAAGCCATCACTTCATTTTGGGTGGTTCCTCTCCTCATTTCAGATTTTAAAAAAAAGAAAGCTTTGTATTTAAAAAGCACAGCTGAGGTTAGTTCAACCACAGAGAGAATCAAGGACACCACATCAACCTCTAGTCTGCTGGGACTCTCTACTCTTCTATAGTGGGTGAGCAGGGGTGAAATCCTCTGAAATCTGCTACCGGTTCATTTCGCTACTGAATTGCTGTGCACACGTATGTGCGGTGCATGTCAAGCGTGAGCTTCGAATGCATGCACGCTGCAGGCGCTACTGCGCAGTGCTGAAAAAGGAGGATTAAGAAGCCTTTTCTAAGGCAAGTAGAACAGCGAGGGGAGGGAACAGTTGTGCTGCGTAATTTATATTTGCTAGAAAGCAGGATTTTCTGCTTTCTAGCGAATATACATTGTGCAGCACAGCTGATCGTTGGAAATACTGGTTCATCCGAATCGGTAGCAATTTGTTTACTATTGGTTCACCCGAACCGGTAGCTTTTATTACTACCAGTTTGCCTGAACCAGTCCGAACCGGTAGCATTTCACCCCTGTGGGTTGGCATAAAAAGTAAAAATGAAGATGCAGGATCTGGAGAAGGATAAACTATGGAAGGATACCAGGGTGAAATCTACTTACCTTCCCTACTGGTTTGGAAGTGCACATGCCTGTGCAGAGGATAAAAAACAGTAACAACGGGCGGGTGGGCGGAGCCTCGCGCTGCCATCGCTACCAGTTCTCTGAACCACCTGCCACCATCGCTACCAGTTCAGCCGAACCACTCCGAACCAGTAGCATTTCATCCCTGAAGGATACCCTTTTTGTCTGTATTAGCAGCAGGGAGAGAAGCAGAGGTGGATTTCAGCAAGTTCTGACCAGTTCTGGTGAACCAGTAGTAGAAATTTTGAGTAGTTTGGAGAATCGGTAGTAAAAATGCTGACTGGCCCCACCCCCATCTATTCTCTGTCTCCCGAGTCCCCGCTGATTGGGAGGAAATGGGGATTTTGCAGTAATTTCCCCTGGATTGGGGAGGGAATGGAGATTTTACAGTATCCTTCCCCTGCCATGCCCACCAAGCTACACCCACCAATCCATGTCATGCCCACCAAGTCACACCACCAGAACCAGTAGTAAAATATTTTGAAACCCACTACTGGAGAGAAGGCTTACTTTGCATTAATTTTCTCAGTTCTACTGGGTATGAAATAATTGTGAAGAGTTACTTTATCCCCATACAATTTTTTAGGTCAGGTTTGGATCAAAAATATCAACCCCTTCTATTCTTGTCCTTGATTTGGTAGGGTATTTGAGCAACATGCCAAGCCTCCTTCTTGACCATTGGGTGAGCAGACCAACAAAGAAAGGAGCAAGAAGACCAGCTTTGGAGACCAAGAGATACTTGAATAAAGTTGGAGAGCTATAAGGACAGAACAAGAAAATCCAGTGGATCTCATATTCAACCACAGTTAGTGTAGTGTAGTGTAGTGTAGTGTAGTGTAGTGTAGTGTAGTGTAGTGTAGTGTAGTATAGTATAGTATAGTATAGTATAGTATAGTATAGTATAGTATAGTATAGTATAGTATAGTATAGTATAGTATAGTATAGTATAGTATAGAATAGCCATTATTGTCATTGTACATCATGTATACAACAAAATTGGTTTTAGCCTCACTGGTGCAATCCATGACAAAAATACAAACAACATAAAGAATAAAAAGAATAATCCCTATGCAAGTAATTAGGAAAAGAAGAAAAAGAAAGAAAAAGAAAAACTAGTCATATATTTCCGCGTGTGCTTTTGAGTGATTGTGGTTGTGTTTAAGAGTCTGACAGCCCAAGGATAGAAACTATTTTTAAACCTATTTGTTCGGCTGGCTATGCTTCGATGTCTTCTGCCTGATGGTAGGAGTGCGAAGAGACACCGACTAGGGTGTGAATCATCTCTGAGTATCTTCCTTAGTCTGCTAAAGCAGCGAGACCTGGCGATGTCATCCAGTGGTGTTAGAGGGCAACCAATAGTTTCTTTTGCTGAACTGATCACTCTCTGTAGTGCCTTCCTGTCTGGAGCAGTTAAACCAGTGTACCATACTGTAATGCAGTATGTGAGGACACTTTCTATCATGGACCGATAGAAAGAGATCATCAGCCGTTGTTCCACAGTTACAAAAGGTTCTGTGGTTTTGAATCTATGCTCCGTCTGGAGCAGACCATACGGACAAACTAATATTTGTTATAAAAAAAACCAAAGGACATCCTTATCTATCTTTTGTTTGATGTTATGAGCGACAAATAAGCATCAAGCATCAGCATGCAAATAAAAATGTACTATAGTGGATACTCAGGTAGCATCCACACATTGCAGATGGAAATGTTCCAGGATTCTGATAATTCTTCTGTTAAGCCTTTGAATTGACTATTAAAACAGTTTTTTTTTAAAAAAAAATGTATGGAGCCAGCGAGGCATATATGTATTTACACATCTTGGCAATTTTCTGGGAAGACTTTCTTTAATCACTTGAAGTATAGCTCTCTGGAAATTAATCAAGGGGGAACTACACAATAAATTAGACTTGTACCTTACTGTAGCCCTCATGTGTATCATAAAACAATTTATGCTAGCCATAGAATAAATAAAATCAATCATAGGTCAGGTCACTAGCTAATGCAATTCACAAAAGACTGTCATACAGCTGCTCAAGGTAAGAAACTGGTGACAATGTGGCATGGCCATATGGAACGAACTGTGCAAGTTCTCTCCAGCCACAAGATACCATGGTTGTGGTGTTTAGTGACAGCTGGATTATTAGCTTCCTACTGACATTCAATATAGTTCATTTTTTGCTCAAAGTTTTTGCCCACCAGTAAATTTGTTCATCATAAGGAAGATACCTTTTAATGCATTCTAAATTACACAACTGCGCAATATTGATGTAACAGAGTTGTTGATTAATATTCATGCAACTGAATTGTTGATTAGTAAAAGTTTGTAGAACCTGCCTATGCAAATTTATCTGCTGTCAGGCAAAAACTTTTCATATGCGAGGTATTTTCTTTCACTAGTGGCAGGCAAAAAAGGGAATAATAATAAAAAATCTCCTTCTTCCTTTCTCCACCCCGCCATATTACAAAATCACTTAAAACTGAAATGGGAAGCTCATCTTGATACCCGCAGCATCTCAAAGCTATGGGGAAATATATTGGGACCAGAGTGTCATTGAAATCCAGTATCAGAGTGATTTGATTCATTCAAGTCCACAATCTCTGGGATTTTGAAATCAAATTCAAATTTTTCTGCTTCTACACAAGATCTTATCCATGACTGTCAACATTCCCAGTTATTCTCTTATTTTTTGTAATTGCTGTTCTTTACATTTTTCAGTAGAATCCTCATCCCATAAAAATGGCTAAGTAGATCCCAGGAAATCATGGAGCTGAGGCAAGGACGGGAGCTCATCCCGTCATGTGGCACTCGGTTTCGAACCTGGGCTGCCAACTTTCCAACCGACAAGCCCAGCATCTTAACAGCTGATCTACTGTGCCAGCCCCATAATATTAAGGATAGTGCTAAAACGAGAGTGGGAAAGCTGAGTTGTTTCAACAGCAAAATGATCCCTATTCATGGCTACTGCTTGCTATGCCAATCCTGATATTCCCTTGCATTTCTTTCCTCATTTGGATTTTTTTTTAAATTTCAATGGCTGCCTGGAAATGAGAAAGGAAAGTATTTAGGCTTCAAAATATACACCTGAGCTCGCAGTACTGTATAACAGGTGAAACAGAGCTATATACAACCAACTCCATTTTTAGAATGCTAAGTAGTTTGGGAATGTTTCTGCATGCTGCAGAGCAAGAAAAAGGCAAGAAAACAACAGCATATGTCTTGGGGTAAAAGAATCTCTGTGCAGGTTGATGAAAATCTGTGGAAGGAAACAGTCAGAACTGTGCATAATGGGACTCTGCTTCTGGGGATGGTTGGGCTTATCTAGGTGACAAATTGATGAGAAGAGACTAGGGAAAAAGGTTGATTTAACACAATGATTCGAAATTTGGGTTGTGCAGCTGTTGCCTGCAGACCTACCAAGATAAATTCAGAAGCCATCTCTCTGTGGTGGTAGATTAATAGCAATAATGTTAAAAAGTGTGCTGAAATTCTCGGTGCAGAAAAATCCTTATGGCAGATGGCTGGAAAAAATCTAAGAACTGTAGTACTGACTGGGAAAAGCTGAAGTATGTAAAGGAAAAACTATTCCAAATATAACTAGTTTCTAATCTTAGCTGAATGGTTTAAAAGAAAAATGGAAAGAAAATGAGATGGGCATATATAGAATACCAACAGAAGGCAATATCTTTAGCTCAGGGTTGAATTGTAGAGTCCTTGGTGCTCTCTGGTCTTTGCTCGCAAATGTTTCATTACCCAACTAGGTAACATCAATGAAATATGTCCAAGTAAACAACGAAGCTTAGGAAGCGCCAAGGACTCCACATATACAGAATTATAAATTAAATGTATAGCCAAGTGACTAAAAAAACCATGGAAAGCTACTCCAGATTTGCTGGCCTACAGCTCCCATTATCCCCACCTTTGGAAATACTGACTGGGGTTAATTAGACCTGCTGGAAGCCAATACTACTTAGAATCCCAAACCCTAAAATAAGGTTTCTGTTGACATAGATCGAATTTTCAATAGAAGGAACTAAGTCATTGGTCAAGCACTGGGTCCAAGAAGGAAAAAGGTAACTTGTTAAGAATGGCAGTAATGAGGAAAAAGATGAATATTTTGTTTTGGAAACTAGTCTCCTCCTTGGATTTTAAAATATAACGAACTCAATACAGGTAATCCTGTAAATCCACAAAATAAGGCAAACCTTATTTAGTGACTGCTTGCAGTTATAACGATGACGAAAAAGTAATTTTACAACCAATCTTCACACTCATGACCTACACAAGTCTGTAAAGCCAAGGAAAGCTAAAGTAGGATTATAAGCACAGTTGTTGTTTTGCTTAACATTGGTTTCACTTAATGACCAATTTAGCCACTGTGGTCACTAAATGAGGACTACTTGTAAAGGTTCAATTCGCAACATCTACTGACTAAAAAAATAGTTTTACTCAACTGCAGATTGTCACAAATTTTTACGGACAGTAAAAATGTGCTCTTACTAGAAAGGATAAATTTTATTTAGTCCATGAATTCTGATATAAAGAGGTCATAATTTGAATTCATGCAGTAAAAGAACCCATCCATTTAAATCAGGTGCTCCAAAAGAAGTGGTCTACATGATAGACCCCACAATGACCTCATGCAGTTTTTTTAATGTTGAACTACTCCTAAATGTCTTAACAGAAGTCCTCAAACGCGGCCTGTTTTATTCAGCCCCATTGAACAAAATCCTGAACATCTTTCACAGTAGAACAGCCACCAGTTTTCCGAACGGGAGGGCTTTTAATTCAAGGATATTCAATGACCTGTTTGGGATACAGCTGCTAGCCTCCCAAAATTGCTCTAATATTGTCCTGCTCAAAAGCAAATCTTCAGAGTTCTGCTTTCTCTAGAGTGTCTATTGATTGCATTTGTTGCACCCTTTGTTCCTTATGTTCCAATGGTGGGATTCAAAATTTGTTACTACCGGTACTGTGGGCATTGCTTGGTGGGCGTAGCATGGCTGGGTGGGCATGACTTGGTAGCATGGCTTGGTGGGCATGGCAGGTAATCTCCATTCCCTCCTCACTCCAGGGGAAGGATGCTGTAAAATCTCCATTCCCTCCCCACTCCAGGGGAAGGTTACTGCAAAATCTCCATTTCCTCCCGATCAGCTGGGACTCGGGAGGCAGAGAATAGATGGGGGCGGGGCCAGTCAGAGATGGTATTTACTGGTTCTCCGAACTACTCAAAATTTCTGCTACCGGTTCTCCAGAACTGGTCAGAACCTGCTGAATACCACCTCTGTTATGCTTCCTACTGCTAAGCCATGGCTCAGCTAGCACCTTAGTGCAAAGGAAAAGGTTCTGAAGGTACACATTCAAAAAAAAAATCTCCCACACCAAAGTAGGAACTCCTGTTTCATAGTCAGTGTTTCCAGGAGGAATGTGTTGCTGTTACTCTTTCAACGCAAGGAACCTAGACTCTTTCCTTTTGGAGGAGATTTCCAGGAGGACACAAGAAGTGTCAACGCAAGACCCTGCAATCACAGCTATTGTGTATGATTTCTGTCCTGCAGCAAATGATCTACTGTTTTCTACTCCTTCATATTTCCTTTAATGTTTCAAGCATATAATACCAGTTCCTCCACTGTGTGCTGAAAACAAATAGAAAGCTGAGAACTATGAGGAGTTTCCTAGTTCAAACCTCCCTTCGGTCATAAATTAAGCATCTCATAAGTACAGTGTCCCTTCAATGTTTGCTTATGGGGACAATATTAGTGTAACATTTTGCCCAGAGAGCTTTGGGCAATAAATCATCATTACCATGTCAGAATTATCTCCTCACTTCATCTTTCCCTTTGGACTTGGTCTACCTAGGAGGAAGGGTGTCACTAGTTATTTTCATCACTTCTCATTTATTAGGACAGATTAAATGCACTATCTTTCGGATTTCGGATTTATATACCGCCCTTTCTCCCAAAAAAAAATCTTGAAGAGCAAGAGACATTCATTTAGAATATAAGCCTTACCATATTCTAGAGCAGTTGTGAGATTGTAAAAATACTCCTTGTCTATTGAATATTTGAAATGTGAGATTATATTATCATGATTAAATTCCTTTCACATCTTTTAAAAGTTGAAATACAATACCTACCCAGTATCTAACCCAACCCGATTCTCTGAAGAATGAAACTTTTGTTTTCTCTTCTTTAAAATGAGAGACTAAATGCACCATAAATGAGCATAGCACTTCAGTCCCAGAAGTGGGAAGAATTCAAAAATTCACAATAGCCCAATTCCATCTTCCACCAAGGAAAAAGAAAATTATACATCTCTAATATGAAATGAGTGTCTAAATGACTACAGAAGACATTTCACTGTAGACTGATGGGAAACATGCTATACCTGCATTGTCATTAGTAGACAATCACGAACCAAAATTTTCACAACAGAGATTTGTAGAAAACTGGCTAAATCTCACAAGGGGCAGATTGTGGCGCTGCTGCAATGTTATCGCCCCTTACTATTTATGATGCAACAACAAGAAAACTAGGAGTCGAATTAAATATGATGGAATGAATGCAATTTATAAATGTATAGCTATTATACAAAAGAAAATAGTAGGCATGAGAACACTCATTTTGGCTTGGGAACTGGTAGTGAAACTGCTCTACATTGAAGTTTGTACATCAGTTGTTTGCAAAGAAAGAAAACTTGCATTCACATTAAAAGTTCTGTTTTTTCAGTACAAATAGCAGGTGCAAAATCACTGTTCCAGAGAAGGAAACCAGGACTGGAGCCATCTTCCTCATCCAGGTTCCTCATCCAGATTGCCCCTCATCCCAATATCTATTTTACTTTTTTTTTTTTTTAATTCAAGCAGTTTTTTTTACTGGCTGAATAGCATCATTCTGGTTTGTCCCTGAGGAAGAAAAGGCTTTTCAACACAGCATACAAAAACAGATATACTTCAGTTGCAAAATGAGGTGCTATTAT
Organism: Masticophis lateralis; assembly: GCA_030761175.1. NCBI lineage: Eukaryota > Metazoa > Chordata > Lepidosauria > Squamata > Colubridae > Masticophis > Masticophis lateralis. The sequence goes on from JAUDYJ010000003.1 coordinate 131,206,616, forward strand.
ATGTCCCATCTTTGTCGTTATTTTTTTCCAATTAACCAGAAACAAAAGCCAATCTTTAATCTTCCATTATAAGGAGAACTTCCAATTCCACCATAATTTTAGACCCTTTTCCCCCTGTATTCTTTCCAACTCAATGTTCTTCTCTGAGTGGGAAGGAAGAGGGAGTAACTGTAACTGTAACCACAATGAAAATATAATTGCACTACATCTGAACAAAGAAAAACAAATTTCCGACATCTTTTTAAGAAGTTCTTTGTTTGGCAGAGCTTTTCATCATATGCTGCAGACATTCTTGAAACACTTGAAAATTGTATCAGCATTCTTTACTTCTGCTAACCAATTTGGAAAACCCTTTGGCAATTAAAAATAAACAAGAGGGAACAAGTCAGATGCAGGGAAAGAAACCCAAGGGTGTTTATAGCTGTGCCGAAATGCTTGCAAAACCATTTCCCCCCCCTCCCTTTAAAGATTTTTCTCCACAATTTTTCAAGATGCTGATTCCCTTAGCTTTCCCACTGTGGCGGCCCAAGGCTTTTTGTCATGCTGCAGCTGTGATCTGATAAAATAAATGACACTTGGAGGGGCTCATGTCCTTAGTAACAGTTATAATAGAGTTTCTAATGTGCAATAATATTCAAATGAATATTAAAACATCACAAAGCAATAATAAAACCGCAGCTGTGCCACTGTAGAAAACCACGGATTCTAAAGGAATAGGAGGCAACCCAGCACCGAGTTACGCATTGATACCTGCGGGGCAGCCAAGGTTATCTCTCAAACTGATGGAAAATAAGGCATATGGAATTCTGCTCACAAGGAGCTAAAGGATGATTCCCAGAGGAACCAAGGGGAGCTCAACAAAAGGATATTCTCCAACCCCTTGTTGACTTCCCTATTCCATCTTTCCATCTCATTCTAAAGCTAGAGCTTTAAGAATTCATAAATAGGATTAAATGAGCCATTACCCGAAACAAATGTGCAGTTGCTCTCCACAGCAACCACTGTGCTTAAGCTCTCCAACTGCTTTTTTTTTTTTTTTTTTTTTTTGAGGGGGGAGATGGATTTTGGAAGTGAGCATGCTAATAAATGGCTAGGAACATCTAGCAGCATGTGGTCAGTGATGGCTAATATTGGAAGGTAAGCTGGGTTGATTCCAGTTAGACTTTTAGGGAATCCCATTCAGCTTTTGGCTTGATTGGGAAGTTGAAAAGCATCCAGGAAGACACAATGGGAAATCACCTTATAATTTTGCTTGTTTGTGTCCAAAGCTTGATTTGAAGACTTTATTTTAGCCAGTAGCATAAAATAAGGCATGCGGTCCCTTTTAACATACTAGCATCTTGTTTATGCCATCGGTCAGTCAGTTTGAGGCGATACAACCCAAGGAAAAAACATGTGTCTTCCTTCTGCTGGTTGTATAAACTAGTTGTTGCATTCAAGTAAAGGTAAAGCCAGGTCAAATTAAGATGGTAGCTAAGAACATAATCAGCAGATGCATAGGGAGGATGAAATGAAGGAAATGTGATCAAATCTGCACCTCAAGTTCAGAATTCAGAGAACTTTCTGTTTCCCAATCACGTAAGCTTTTAATACCTTCCTTCACAGATGAAGAGTAGTGATTAATAAATGATTACTCTTACTTACTATAATAGAAGAAAAGCACTGGATGCATTTCTTTTATGTAATAAACTCACTCATCATTAAAAAAAATCAATGAGAAGCTATTAGCTCCATCATTTATTTCTGTTCTTCCTTTCATGTTGTGAATAGTCAAGAGACATGTTCACACAAGGGACTAAACCACACTGAGATTAGCTCAAGCAAGCTACTCTGGACTGAACACTTTCACATTTTTCTCATTTTTGTTCACTGTGGGACACAGTCACACAGATCTACCCCACATCTTTCACCCTGACTTATCACTTGGAGAGGGCGAGTCACTACTTGACTACGATTCAGTTCTTACAATACCAGTTGCAGCAAGATGCAACACTGCAACATTTTCTGCTATTATCTCAGGCAAACAACTTAAAGGAAGACATCAGGATACAAACTAAGGTGGATGAGGGGTGCGTACTTTAATTGTGCTATAGCCTATCTCCCAAACCAGGGACAGTAGAGGAAACTCCAGCCAAATTACTTACAGTCACAGATGCCACCACATCAGGGTTTTAAGGCAAATGCCCAGGCTATTCAGGAGAATAAGCAGCAGAACTGGCTTTCTGTGTTTTAAAATAAGTCAATTTGTACATATTACTAATATGTACTAATTACTAATATGTACTAAACCAAGCACCTTTCTTTCAGCATCTAAACTTACCTAAGTGAATTGGCACTTGCAGTCTTGAACCTCACATGCCAGAAACACAGTCATAAAAACAGACCCATTGCTATGCTGGTTATTTAAAAAGTAATAAATTAACAAAGTTGGAATAGGGATCTTGGAGGTCCCTATACCATTCTAGATAAGTGGCTTTCCAATCTCTTCTTAAAAACCTCCAGTGATGGAGCACACACAACTTTGGAGGTAAGCTGTTTTACTCATTAATTGTTCTCACTGACAGGAAATTTCTCCTTAGTTGGATCGTTCTTTGATAAATTTCCATCTGTTACTTCTTGCCCTTCCCTCAGGAGCTTTGGAGAAAAGACTTGGCCCCCTCTTCTCTCTGAAACATGGGGATGAATTGGTTTTGTCCTTTTAATAAGTCATTTTGAGAGCTTGCTGTGATTAACAGTAATGCCCTTATTTATAAATCCTCTTGGCCAACAGAATGTACATTATAGTAGAATGTACCCTAATACAAATATATTCTATCACTTATTTCTACCCATAGCAATATTTTCTTCCCCAATCTATGAGACAAAAACTATACAAGTGCTATCTGCAGGAGAAGAAAGGTGATGGCGAAAGACTATTTTCAAAGATTTTGCATGAGAAAATTCAACCATCTACTGATAACTTCGCCCCATTCCTAAGAGGTCTGTAAGGGGCGTGCATAAGTGCACAAGTGTGCCTTCCGTCCCTGTCCTACTGTCCCCATTTATTTGTATCTTTATCCTATATACATAATCATGTTTATACTTATATCCGTCATCGTATACAAAAAAATAAATAAAATAAAGATCTTTCAATTAGAGGGAAGTAGAAATCAAAAAAGAGGTACAAAGAGGGAGGTTCCTTACTTGCTATCTCTTCTCTTTATGCCAATAGTCAATATCCTATCCTTAGTCAATAGGATAAAATGTGGAAAACATTAATAGTGTTAGATCTGTATCCCCAACAAAATGGATGATTGGGTTGGAAACTCCATAAAAAGTGGAATTTCTTAGACAGAGTTTTCCTTGTCTAAGTTTAACTTTTCCAGCAGTCAGGCAGAAGATGGCAGAAGAAGTGATTATGAGGAATAAGAAAATGGTACTATGAATACCATTTGTCCTGACTTAGACCTCCAAGCTAGACATTGGTATCAGACAGAAAGTTTTCCCATTCAGTGTCATTTAAAATTTCAGTTGCCAATCTGATTAACTTCATCATAAGGAGGTACATCTTGTCTTTTATTTCAAGTCAGAAAAATATCTCACTCTGGGTTCTGATTTCGTATATTTGTTCTGTCTCTTGCTAGCCTTGTGATTGATGTCCTTAGACTGCGAGTGACACATAGAAATCCTTGCATGTTAATGATGCCAAAAGAGATCTAATGTAGTCTTTTAATTCAGTCAAGTCAACTTGGGTTCTATTTCCCCATTCTGCCACAAAACCTATAGCAGCTTATTCACTGTGCCTCAGCTTCTGTGTTTTAGTCAGTGGTGGGTTGCTCCCAGTTCTGTCCGGTTCTTTAGAACCAGTAGTAAATGCAGCGGGAGGCTCCGTCCATCCGCCCAGATGTCATAATTGACAATCTGCGCATATGCAGAAGCATGCACAGATCACACTCCCATTGCAAACTGGTATTAAAGCTAAGTAGAACCCACCCCTGGTTTCAGTGTATCAAAATTAGCAGAATGCAATCTATGGTCCAGCAATAGCAAGAGCTACAGGCAAAATGATAAATTGCTCTCACTTGCTTCTTTCTCCTGTGCTTTGGTGGTATGGAAGACAGTGGAATAATGTTACATACATTAGGCCTAGACAAAAGACAATGGAGCAGCATGGAGGTTGCCAGGCCATTCTGGAGATAGTGTAAAAAACTAATGAAGATAGGCTCAGTCTATTCTACCCACAGGACTGTTACTGGATAAAATAAGATAACACATACACTTTGGCCTTGGCTTCTGGAAGAAAATCAGGATGCATATATAAAAAATAAATAGAAAAGGAGGGAAATGTGACATCTCTGTATACAAGAATTTTTAATGAACATTCTTAAAATGTGTTTTCAGCACCAGACAATCTCTTATAAATATCACCTCTTAGAGAAGAGAGATCTTTTCAATAGCAACCCAATTCCACGCCCGTTAACCCCAAGATGTTTGGCTTGCCTTCTCCTTATTAAACTTCTCATGATTTCAAATTATTTTCCATTTTATTTTTAATTTTAATTTTGTACGATGCGAAAGAAATAATTCTACCTTGAATATATTCTTATTCCCATTCAAACATTCAGGCATTTGGGTGTTTCTGAATTCCAATCAAAATACTTTACCTGGGTTTATTGTACATATTCTTTATCATTCATTAAAATAACAACTTACAGATACTTTTTAAGTAATTGTACTATGATCAGACACGTAACAAAGATCAACATTACACTCTTGAATTTGATGATATAAAATCAATGTTATTTTTAAAAAGCTCAGTTTTTTTCTCTGCTGTATCTCAATTTTATATTGAAATTGCATTGCGAGCTGGAGTGGGTTCTACTTACCTTTACTACCGGATCGCAAGAGGACCGCGTGCTCTTCTGTGCATGCGCAGAAGCATTTTCATGCCGTCAAGGTCAGTGGGCAGAGCCTCCCACCGGTTTTACTACTGGTTCTATAGAACAGGTGTGAACCGGGGGCAACCAACCATTGATTGTGAGGGTTTAAAAGATAAGCTTGTTTGTATACTAAGGGCTTTTCACTGCTTCACTTGTATATTGCCTCTAGCACTCATTGAGCAGAGGGGGAATCAAAAAATTAAAATAAATAAACCCACAAAACCTCACAGTTTGTAATTTTGTTACAATTTCATCCATTACTTTGTTAAAAGTATACCTAATATTCATCTAATAAAGCAACAGAAATGGGAATGAAATACAGTCAGTTATGTCATTCTCCATTTCTGCTTCATATTATATTTCAATTTATAGTTTTAGTGTTAGCAAAAGACTGCTTAACTACTTCATTAACTACTTTAATTAATTGACTAATTGCTTAATTCTGGGGTGACTTGGAAGAAAAAAAGTTGACAAATGGTTTTTGTTCGATAGCTAAGTTTGTGCATTTAGATACTAGAAGTTAAATAAAAGAAATTAAATCCCACTTGGGCCTTGGGTCTCCCGAACCGGACTGGATCACTCGATCCGGTAGCGATGGCGGTGGGTGGCTCGGAGAACTGGTAGCAAAAATCCCTGCGTTCCCCCCCCCCCCATGCTCAGCTGAGTTGCACAATCATCAGAGGCTTTTCTGCAACTTCTTGGCTGAAGAGGTGGTAAAAAAAAATGCTTTGAAAAGTCTCTGACAATCCCAGCTGAGTTGCCTGATCGTCAGAGAGGCTTTTCAAAGCATTTTTTAAAAAATCTGTCTGACGATTCCAGCTGAGTTGCCTGATCGCCAGAGGCTTTTCAAAGCATTAGAAAAAATGCTTTGAAAATTTTTTTTAAAAAAGTTGGCCACGCAGTCATATTACCACCACTCCCACCAAGCCATGCCTACAGAACCGGTAGTAACACATTTTACATTTCACCCCTGATTAAAAGTAATGAGAAATCAATCCGTTGATGTTAGAGAGAGACTGATCAAGTTGGAGGAGGAGTCAAGAAGGGAATTAGTTATTATGTAGCATGAGATGGCAAGGTCTGATCCCTCTTGAATGCTTTTGAATCTTATCTAGTCTGGCCCAGGTGCAGATTGGGAAGATTCCTGTGAAATTAGGCATGAGCAATAAAGTGGCTAATTCTTCCTATCTCCAACCAGTTGTTCATTTCTGACAAGTCAAATCTACATTGCAGAGGGATAGCTTGATAAAATGGTTGCACTGGTTATAACTGCAACCCTTTGCATGTTTACTTGAGAATAAAATCTTCAATGAACACAAAGTCCCTTGTTACTGAATAAGCATGTATCAAATAAGAAAGCCGTATTTTTTATTTTTTTTTAATTTGATTTATATGCCGCCCTTCTCCGGAGACTCAGGGCGGCTTACAATGCATTAAGCAATAGCCTTCATACTTTTGTATATATTTATACAAAGTCAGCTTATTGCCCCCACAAACTGGGTCCTCAATTTACCCACCTTAGAAAGGATGGAAGGCTGAGTCGACCTTGAGCCTGGCTAGGATTGAACTCACAGAATTACAGGCAGCTGGATGTTAATTGCTGCCTTTAGTAGGAGGCATTAGCCACCTACGCTACTCAGGCTCCTTAGCTAATTGCTTTTGAGGCCATCTTAGTCTGCTTATGTTGGATCTCCAATATAAGATTTTTTTCAGTCTTATCTGTACATGTATTCTCGGAAATAAATTCCACCGAAGTAATGAGACTTAATATAAAATAAAAGCATATATGATTTTAAATTGGATATAACAGATGATCATCTTTTTGAACTTTCAAGTCTTTTATTAATTCTTGACAGCAAAAGTACTGGAACTGGTCTGGGAGGGAGATGCCATTTCCAAAATTAATTATACAACCCATATACTTTTGTTCTAAAAGTGTCTATATACCCAGACACTTTTGTTCTAAATCTTGCAATCAAAGGCATTCAGCAGCTGGCAAGACCCAATGTCCATTATTAACTGCATCTCAATACGCAAAGCCTTACTAGAAATACATTAGGGAAGTTAGCCAAGTTAAAGTTTTGCTGATGCTTGTCCTTGATTTTTAAAAAAGGCTCTTAGCTTTATAGCTTCAAAGAGTCAAGTTAAGAGAGAGAGAGAAAAGTTAAGAAAGAAAAAAGACCTGAAAGCAAGTTCCAGAATGAACATTGCAATCAGTCAAGATTGAAGACCTTATGAAACAACCTTTCAGAAGTTTATCAATGGTCATCTTCTTAACCATTAAGAAATAAATGAAAGGGCCATTTATTGTGTAGAACATCAGGCAGGAGGGTCGGATCAAATTAGTTTTCAGGATTAACTTTTGAAGGAGTGATGGATCTGGCTTGATTATTGCCTTGTGACTTCTTTTTAAAGGGTACGGTTTTTGCCATATTTCTATAATGTTCTTTTTTTTAGAACTAGAACTTCTTAGTTGTTTTAATTTAATTACTGGAAGTGATCTCAGGCAGGCGTGATAAACAATATGTGAATCATAAAATAATCATAAGAATAAAGCAACAAATTATTGGTAGACCCCCTTATTTCCAAGGGTCCAGAAAGAACTGCAGAGATGTTTGCAACAGCTTTTTCATTTGTTTTAATTTTAAATATTTCAAACAATGGCTTTTTTTTACTACAGCAATGCTCCAGAGAGATAAAGCATTCATCTTATCTTCTCACAATCCTGAATATCTATGAAAATTTGGAAGATATGAAAATTTAGAAGGGCAGAAGAAAGGATAACTTGGGATGAGACTAAATCAGGAGAGAGAAGGAAGAAGGGGGTCTTAGACGGAACCAGGAATTATCTGCAGATCTGCAAATTAAACATACTGAAAATACAGTTGTGGTGTTAAGGTACCCCCAAAACTCTCCCAAGTCTTGCTGGGAAGAAGAAAGAAGAAAATAATATTGGCTCCACAGCAGGGGTGAAATCCAGTAGGTTCTGACAGATGCTGGAGAACCGGTAGTTGAAATTTTGAGCAGTTCGGAGAACTGGTAGCAGAAATTTTGAGTAATTTGGAAAACCGGCAAATACCACTTCTGGCTGGCCCCAGAATGGGAAGGGAATGAAGATTTTGCAATATCCTTTCTCCAGGAGTGGGGAGGAAATGGGGATTTTGCAGTATCCTTTCCCTGCCATGCCCACCAAGCCATGCCCACCAAGCCACACCACGCCTACCAAGCCACGCCCACAGAACCGGTAGTAAAAAAAAATGGATTTCACCACTGCTCCACAGTCTTGAAAATGTAGTGTCTTAATGTGCATTTTAGATTTGCTTTATCATAGCCATCAAGGCTGTAGTGATTTTGAAACTGAAAATTCAAAAGTTCAAATGTAGAAGAAAATAAAAACTTGGAAGCACTTTTAGGGCAATCAGCACAAAACAAAACAATGAAACTACGAAATGCTTCTTACAAAGAAAAGTTTAATTCTAGCAAATTATGGTGGAAAAATCCTCAACCCAGAGGGGGTATTCAGCAGGTTCTGACCAGTTCTGGAGAACCGGTAGCAGAAATTTTGAGTAGTTTGGAGAACCAGTAAATACCAGCTCTGACTGGCCCTGCCCCCATCTATTCTCTGTCTCCCAAGTCCCAGCTGATCGGGAGGAAATGGGGATTTTGCAGTAACCTTCCCCTGGAATGGGGTGGGAATGGAGATTTGTCACACCCACCAAGCCACGCCCACAGAACCAGTAGTAAAAATTTTTGAATCCCACCACTGCCTCAACTTCTTTATAAACTCTGTTTAGAAAGTATTTAGAGATTGTAAATATCAACTTTTACTAGAGAAATATAAAGGTTTTTTTTAACATATCATAGTTTTCATATGGTGCACACAAAGCATTCAAAAATAATTGTTGTTTAAATAAACTAGTTGTTTTTATTTCACCTATCCACCATTCAATTCTTCTTTCTCTTTATTAAAAAAAAAAAAAAGTTGAAAACTCTTCACCATTTTCTATTTGAAAAAAATGCAACACCTGCACAAAAATTAAATGAAATTTTCCTATTATTCTGTATCGTGATAACTCCACTCAATTTCTCTCCCACTTCCCTCCCACTGGCAGGATTCTCTAGAAATGGGTTTGCAAGATCAAGGCTGTTTAAAAAATAGCTGCGCTGAGCAGTTCTGTTTTCTTCTCAGGCAGCGAACAAAGAAATACAGATTCATTGTCCCTCCCTCTTCTTTACTGCTGCCATTGAGTTTAAGATAAATGAGTGGAAAATGAATGGAATTTGGAACACCAGGAGCTTCACTATAAATGAATAGTCAGAGTAAGTTTGGGAAATACTGTAATTCTCAGGTTTCAGACTTCACCAAGTGTTGTGGGATTCATAGGACTCTTTAAAAAGCATGCCCATTCTCTCATTCCTCTTTGAAAGTAGATGGGGAATAGTTATTCTCTCTCTCTCTCTCTCTCTCTCTCTCTCTCTCTCTCTCTCTCTCTCTCTCTCTCTCTCTCTCTCTCTGTATCTGTGGGCGCACCTACTTTATGGAATCAACTCCCCCTGCCGTTCCGGGTGGCCCCTGACCTGTGCTCTTTCCACCGTGACCTTAAAACATGGTTATTTCACCAGGCCAGATGGGACTGAAGGGGTTTTTAAGGGGAATTTTAATAGTTTTAATATTTAAATATTATTTCATTTACTTGTTTTATTGCTGTGAGCCGCCCTGAGTCCTCGTTGGAGAGAGGGCGGCATATAAGCTTAATAAATAAATAAATAAAATAAAATAAATGTGGGCTGAGATAAATGGCAATAATAGGAGATTTTATGTGGGTTTAAAGACCTGGGTTTTTTTTTTAAAAAAAATCACAAAGAGACACTCCATTGATTAGGAGTTTTAGACTGATTATAGCTAAAAGGTAAAGGTTCCCCTCGCACATGTGTGCTAGTTGTTCCTGATTCTAGGGGACGGTGCTCATCTCTGTTTCAAAGCTGAAGAGCCAGCACTGTCCGAAGATGTCTCCGTGGTCATGTGACTGGCATGACTAAACACCAAAGGCACACGGAACATTGTTACCTTCCCACCAAAGGTGGTCCCTATTTTTCTGCTTGCCTTTTTTATGTGCTTTCGAACTACTAGGTTGGCAGAAGCTGGGACAAGTAACGGGAGCTCACCCATTACACGGCACTAGGGATTCGAACCGCTGAACTGCTGACTTTTCGATCAACAAGCTCAGTGTCTTAGCCACTGAGCCAGTGCATCCCTCAGACTGATTATAGCTATTGCTTATTCCAATGGTTAACACTATACAGACAGTGCTTGATCCACGACCACAACTAAGATAAAAATTTCTATTGCTAAGCCTGCTTTACAAGCTTTTGGTTGAGAAATGGCTACACTCAAGCCAATCACTCGAGTCGTTAAAGTGAACCACAGTTGTTAAGGAAATCCATGGACTTTGCTTGTCAAACGCTGGCCAGGAAGGTTGCAGATGGAAGTCACATGACACTGCAACTATTTTAATGCCTATTGGTTGCCTGAATTTTGATCCTACGACTGTGGGGATGTTACAACAGTAGTAAATGTGAAGACCAATCATAACTCACTCTTCCAAGCCGTTATCATTTTGAATGTTTGCTAAACCATTGATTGTAATTCAGCACTGATACAACCACTTAAGGAAGCATCATTTCTTCTGGTACCGTTCATCATTCTTTGCTTTCACAATAAGAATATTTCCCCGTAAATTCCACATTCTACACAGGCTGACTAAGATGAATGGATGAACAAATGAGTAGCATTTCTGTGGGAAACATGAAGTAAAGTTAATGGAGTCTATAGTCATTTGAAAGACCCATTCGAACATGAATTGGCTATCAGTAATATATATACATTAGCTGTTGGGAAACATGCCAAAATCATACAAAAAATGTTTGTGCATAAGTTATTTCATGTCCAAAGTTTGCAAACTACAAATAGAAAGGGTAGGAATCAGTGGTGGGTTGCTATCAGTTCGCCCCAGTTCAGTAGCAGTGGTGGCGGGAGGCTCCGCCTACCCACCCAGACGTCATCAAATAAGCTCTGCACATGTGAGCAGTAGCAAAGGTAAGTGAAACCCACCACTGGTAGGGAAACCCACCACTGGTAGGGATGGCCTAAAAATGGGTTTGCATGAGTCACCTGCAATATTTTACTTCAACAATGAGGGGGAAAAATGTGCTTTCTGGAATGGTTTTGCTTTGCTGGGAGTGGGACCGTGCAGTTAGAAAGCGGCTGATCCCTGGGTTACTGAGTTAAAAGTGATTGAAATAAGAACTGACAGGTTAAATGCCCACATATATTTTCTAGTTAATATAAATTGCCAGAAACAAGTGAATGTGAAATTGTTGGGGAAAGTGTTTTGTCTTTTCCTCAGTAAGAAATACAGAGTTTATCCTAAATCTCTTGGGTTATAAATGCTTGTTATTGGTTTTTTTCCCCTCCTTTTCAATTCTTTTTCTGAAATGATTTGTACAGGAATAGCAAACGCATGACAGAAATAAACATACAAATTGGTGATTTTTAAAACACTACAATAGTTCCATCCAGATGTTAAACAACATATGTCATGATTCTGTGATTCCATTGGTATGGCCAATGGGTAGCTAAGGAAACAATATCGCGGACCGTAGTTTTTGTTAAAATAAGAGCTTGGTGATTTTTGTAAAGCATTTTCTTTAAATATATAGCATTTTCAAGCTAGATATATATATTCTATTCCTGGTGATAGAATGAGATGCCTTTTAACTCAAACTCTGTGAAATGGGATTGAGAAACATTCAGCAACAGATAGAAACAAGCAGGATACTGATGTTTTGCATCCCTGGCTTTGTTCTATGGCATGTCCAGTATGAATTGATAGGACAATTTTGTTGTTTAAGTGCAAATATGAGGATAGCTGCAGTTGAGGGGCTACAGGTGATTTTTTTGGTTCTTTATATGTAGCATTGTGTAGAAATTAACCTCGTATTTCTTCAGTTTACTTTCCCAGAGAGGTTTCAGCTTTTCTATTTTACTCCCAGGATGCTTGAAAATTTCTCTCAAATTTCTTCTAGTGGCATTTGAGGCTGACTTTATTGTAAGAGATAGGCAATGCAATATTACTATATGAAGTTCCTTCGTTATTTGTAGCCCAAATCAGAGAATGCTGAAATAAATGGAATGATACAGATAGTCCTTACACCTGCCCATCCTGGTTGTAAAATGGACCAATCCTGTGATTTTATGACCTTTTCTGTAGCGGTCATTAAGCAAACCAATGGACTGTGAAATGCACAGTCACATGACCGTGAGACGATGCAAACAGCAATAAATTTGGTCATGTTGCCGAACACCCAAAGGTGGATTATGTGACCACTGGGGGGTGTGGGGCAGTGTTCTGCTCCAGCTATGGACCCCAAAGAACGCAGCACACACAACGTCTGTACAAACCGTAGTTTACTAAAATAAATCTGTCTTTTTCAAACAAAGGTGGCGTCGGTCAAACAATGTCGACTGGCGACCCCCAGGGGGAGAGCCTTCTCCGTGGGGCACCTACCCTCTGGAACAATCTGCCCATGGAGATACGGATGATCCCTAACCTACGCACCTTTCGCTGTGCCCTCAAGACGTTATTGTTCCAACAAGCTGGGCTGGCCTAAACATGAATTTTAATTGTTGGCTTATTTTTAATAACATTGGGGCCAAATTATTTAATATGTTTTTAAACTGTTTTTAAATTTTGTATGTGGGTGTGTTTTATTGTTGGCTGTACACCGCCCTGAGTCCTTTGGGATAAGGGTGGTATAAAAATTAAAATAAATAAATAAATAAATAAATAAATAAATAAATAAATAAATAAATAAATAAATAAACTTTCTTAACAGCCCACAAGAATCCAAAAAATAAATAATCGTAATCTTACTATGGTTGGCAAAAAGCCAAGAAGCAATTTGTAGGAAACTGATAAGAGAACTAAGATCCAGACGCGAAGGAGAGTGAATGAAGTTGTTCCCTGCAAATTGCCTCAGTTGTTGTCCTTCCTTAAATAAACTAATGGAGTGGCCAATTAGCCCCAAGCCTTACTCTGGAGGAAAGTAAGTGAGTGGCTCCTCCACCTGAGGAGCCACTCATGCCTTTTGGAAGCTCTGTGTGCCCGTGCATCGAGAAGAGGCTCCTCCTCTTCTTCCTCTTCACTTATAGGAGGTTCTGGAGGTTCTGAAGGCCCTGTCTGAATCCCCGCCTCTGGCACCACATCTTCTCCAGCCTTCTCATTGTCTGACTTGAGTGCCAGCTGCACAGCCTGCTGGGGCAGCACCACACCAGCCTCCTCACTGTCGGAATCAGCTACTAGCTGCACAGGCCGCTGACGGGCCACAACAGGCAGCTGTCGGAACTTGAAATCCAGGTTGTAAGTAGGTTTATTGTAACTTCAAATGGTTGCTAAGCAACAGGTTGCAAGTTGAGGACTAACTGTACAGTACAAGGCAGCAATTGTATATGTTCTTGTACAGCTTCTATGTGCGTTCATTGGAGCATAGTGTGCTATTAGTTAAAACTCAGCAGAGCAACCTGAAGCCTAAGAGCTGCTTGTCAAAACCCCGTCTGTATTCCCCAGACTCTCTCTTATTAAATATGGGCCTTGTGCATGTGAAAGTATTGTGTCATATATTTTTTTTCCTGCCAATTCTAACTTGGGCTTCCAATCATAATTTCCCTATAAACCCTCTGATTGCAGAGAGATGAATCTTTACATACTCTAATAGATTTACTGAATAGATTTACATACTCTAATAGATTTACTGAATTTATAGGTCAATTCAGCAGCATTCAAAAGATTCTTGTTAGCCAGTAGAGTCTTTAAAACTATCTGTTTATTACTTGAAAGGAAAACCATCAGGAAAGGCCAGGCCTATGGGAAGCCAGCAGTGGCAAATTGCTGTCCTGTACAGTTGCCAAGAACACAATGCGGATGTACCCATGTGATCAAAGAACTGAACTTAACTTGACAAAATCTTCAATTAGTATGTGATAAAATGTTGAAGATTCTTGCCCAATCCATGAATGGAAAAGGGACACGTGGAAGGGACCTGACTTAACAACCTAAAAGTACATTTGCACTGCTTTTATTGTCATTTGTCTTTGGAGTAAAATGGGTACTGGATTCGGTTCAAGTGTTCCCTTCTCCTTGATCTTTCCAGAGTAGTATTATGGATCATATTTGGCATGGCACTCAAAGTATGAGGCCAGTTACATCAAAAACAACAATCCTGCCAGGAATACGAAGAAATAAATAACCCTGCTCAGCACTAGCAGTTACATAAGTGCCATTGCTTTTAAAATGAATGTGCAATATTTGTGGGGAAATGGATAGTCTGTGCTGGCCATTATGCTGATACTGTTATAGATTTAAATTTGATAGGACAGATGTTTGTTTATTCAAAGATGCCACAAAAAGCATAAGCCAAGGATGAACTCTCTAGTGCTGGTTTTAAAATGTCAGGCAATACCATAAAGCAAAGATCAGTGGATTTTGTTTTTTTAATTTTTAGCCCATCATATAGAAACAGGGAAAGCAAATCTTTAAGGTGATAGTCAGACATGCTTGCCAAAAGCAGACAGTGGCCAGGAAAATAATCTATCTGGTATCCGAAATGAACTACAGGAAAAGATTACACAGATATTAACATAAATCCAAGACTTAATTGTATATATTCATTGATTGTGATTCTCTTTGTTGTATTTATACACCTCCAAATTTCAATTAAAAAAGGCTCCTGGCAGTTTACATCCTAAAAACAAATTCTCAGAAATTTCAGAACGAATCGAGAAATAAACAATGATGGTATATGTTTTGCTTTTCCTCCAAAAGCTGAAGACAGCAGTCGTAGCATTTTCTCCTCAATTTTTTTCTCCAGAATAGCAACTTTGTGAAGTAGGTTGGAATAGACAACAGTAGCAACTTGTTTAAAGTCACCTGGTAAACTTCAGTGACGAAGAGTGGATTTTAGACTAGATCTCCTGAACTTTAGTTCAGTCTTCTAACCATTGTATTGCAGGAAGAAATATCCAATTGGTTCAGTTCCAAGCTGAGAGAAAGACACTGGAAACATGGAGGCTGCTTGGAAAGATGATTTAATGATGAAGTGGAACCACATGGTTGGTTCTGGGCAGCTGTCAAAATGGAGTTGAGAGTGGGTGGGTTTTTATACCTTCTTTGGGCTTTGTATTTGAGCTTCCTGGTGCAGTGCAAGAACATGTATTCTATTGGCTGTTGTAAGACTCCCATGGGGCCCTCTAGGGTTATGTAGGGGTCATAGATAGCTCTATAGGCAAAGTACAAATCCTAGGTGTTTGTCTGAGCTAGGGTTAGCTGAAGTTTCTGAGGGTGATGCAGTGAAGGGGCTTGTTGGTCAATTCCTATTGTGGCTTAATGGCTTTGTCCTGAAGGATAATCCCATCTTCCTGGAGCTGAAGGTCTTTTGTTTTGTAGATAGGCTGGCCCAAAGGTGAAATCCAAATTTTTTTTATTACCAGTTTTGTAGGCGTGGCTTGGTGGGCATGGCAGGGGAAGGATACTGCAAAATCTCCATTCCCTTCTTACTCCTGGGGGAAGGATATTGCAAAATCCCCATTCCCACCCCACTCTGGGGCCAGCCAGATGTGGTATTTGCCGGTTCTCGGAACTACTCCAAATTTCCACTACCGGTTCTCCAGAACTTGTCAGAACCTGCTAGATTTCACCCCTGAGCTGGCCCGATCTTTCTTAATGGGCACAAAATATCTGCTGGGGGCTAAGTCTGCTTCCTGCCTCAAAAAAAAAAAAAATGTTTCTCCGTTTCTCATTTAGGGAAATATAATATTCTGCCTTTTTTTAATATTCCTCAAAATATTTCATTCTTCTAGGAGGGTGGGTTCTGACTTTCTACAGTATCATAAGGTGTCACAGACTTCTCAAGAGATTTGCATTTCACCAGATCTGTTACTGTATAGCAGAACAGATTAACCATTGATCTGTACTCATGAAACTGATCCCATTTAATGGCATGAAGCAGCAGTATCACTGATATATATACTATTTCAGATTTTTTTTTCTACAGTGCAAGCAATTATTGTTTCATAAGAAGGACAAATTAAACTGACTGATTTGTCTACAATAGGAATGCAAATGAAGATTGTTTCAGCCCGACACCGGTTGTATAGAATGATGAAATAGTAGATAGATTGTAAGAAATGAAGGGAGGAAAAAAAGAGTTGTGATTTTCAAATGTTCTAACAGCCTGCTAATACTTAGAGATCACATACTCTGATAGAGGATTCTCCGTATGTCTGATTTAATCTCTCTAGTTCAGATCACACCCTGACTTAGCTAGGTGTCTGAGGTTTTACGATTTAAATGGTTGTGAAGGAAATGGTTGCAGCCATTAATATCAATGTGAGGCATATTGAAAGAGCTGGAGTGGCATACTGAGTTTGCCACTTAAGGAAGAACATTAAATTCTGTTTCCCCCAAAATAAGACATCCCCTGATAATAAACCCAATCTGGCTTTTGAGTGTATGGGAATAAGGCCAAGCGCTTATTTCTGGGTTCAAAAAAATATAAGACAGGGTCTTATTTTTGGGAAACATGGTAATATTACAGCTTTTACTTGACTTGATTAGACATTTTGCTGAAAATCATAGGGTGGGACTCGCAATATCCAGAGGTGTGCTTCATCCTTTATTTTTTAATTTATTTTTCTTCATTACATTTCTACACTGCCCATCTCACTGAAGTGACTTTATGTTCCTCTCTATACCCCAAAAATAATCAGTGGAAGACCTGCTTGGGTTGCCCATTATTCTAAGGTGAGGGACTAGACAGCCTTTTTGTGTAACAGCTCTGAGCTCTTACTAATGAGAAATGCCTCAGAACAGTTCTGTTTTCTTCTTGGACAAAGACTTCTGTTTCCATAAAATACTATTATCTTATCACGTTAGACATATATGCCGCTGAGAAACTGTTTAACTATTCCAGCTGTTGCTTTCATTCTTCTGCCATTTAAGTGCCATGGGTTTTAACAGGTGAGAGTTTAATCTGGGATTTAAATGCATTGTAAACTGCCTGGGGAGAACTTGGTTTGAACAGCATCATGCAAAGATTTTTTAAAAATGTTATTGTGGGAAATTGATGCAAAATGACAATATGTAAGGAAGAGATTGGTAGACAAATCAACAAGAGTCTCTTTAGTCAAAGCCTATCTTAAGCACCAGGTGAAATTACACCTGAAGCTACATAAACAGGTAGTCTTCAATTTACGATCACAATTGAGCCCAATATTTCAGTTGCTAAGGGAAACATTTGTTAAGTGAATTTTGCCCCATTTTACAACCTTTCTTGCCACAGTTAAGTTATTCTTAAGTTATTAACTTATTAAGTTATTATTAGCACTGGCTTCCGGTGGCCTTCTGAGTGCGCTTCAAGGTGTTGGTTCTTACCTTTAAAGTGCTCCATGGCTTAGGACCTGAGTACTTACGAGACCACCTGCTACAACCGATAACCTCCCACCAAGCAATACGCTCTCACAGAGTAGGCCTACTCATAGTTCCATCATTAAAACAATGTCATCTAGTAGTTCCAAGGGAGAGAGCCTTCTCTGTGGGGGCACCTACGCTTTGGAACAAAATACCACCTGGAATACGAATAATCCCAGATCTTCGCACTTTCCGACGTGCCCTGAAGACCTTTCTATTTCAACAAGCAGGGCTAGCATAAACATCAAAATTCTATGCCAAGGTCTTAGTAGATACACCAAGTTGACTCAATTTATTATTTACTGTTTATAAAATATATTTATATGTATATGAAATCTTAATCTGTTCACTGCCCTGAGTCCTTTGGGAGAAGGGCGGTATAGAAATTCAATAAATAAATAAATAAATAAATAAATAAATAAATAAATAAAATTCAATTAGTAACACTGTTGTGAAGTGAATCTAGCCTCCCCATTGACTTTGCTTGTCAGATGGTTGAAAAAACTGGCCACATGACCCCAGGACACCGCAGCTCTCATAAATATGAGACTGTTGCCAGGTGTTTGAATTTTGGTCATGTGACCATGAGGATGCTGCAATGATTGTTAAGTGTGAAAACTGATCACAAGTCACTTTTTACAGTGTAGTTGTATCTTTGAATGGTCACTAAAAGAACTGTTGCTAAGTCAAGGTCTCCCTCTACCACAATACTCTCACTCCACACCTAAGCTCCTGAAACCCTCAGTGTTACTTATCTTGGTATGGCGAGCAAAGTTGCACCTGTTCAAATGACCTCAGCCTACCAACATCATTTTCAAGGGATTACTCTGAATTGCTCTCCAAGCCACAGAGCGAGTGCAAGTAATCTTCAGTTTATGACCACAATTGAACCCAAAATTTCTATTGTTAAGCAAAACATTTAAGTGAGTTTGCCTCATTTTACGACTCCTCTTGCCACAGTTGTTCAGTGAATTGTTGTAGTTGTTAGTCAAATTGTGGTTAAGTGACTTTGACTTCTCCATTGACTATGCTTGTCAGATCGTAAAAGGGAATCCCACAGGGTGAAATCCAGCACGTTCTAACAAGTTCTGGAGAACCGGTAGCGGACATTTTGAGTAGTTCAGAGAACCAGCAAATACCACCTCTGGCTGGCCCCAGAGTGGGGTGGGAATGGAGATTTTGCAATATCCTTCCCCTGCCATGCCCACCAAGCCACGCCCACAGAACCAATAGGGAAAAATTTTGGATTTCTCCCTTGGGATCAAATGACCCTGGGATACTGTCATAAATGTGAGTCAATTGCCAAGCACCTGAATTTTGATCGCATGACCATGAGGATGCCAGTAGGGTCATAAATGTGAAAACTGGTCACCAGTCTCTTTTTTCAGTGCCGTTGTAACTTTGAATGGTCACTAAATGAACTGTTGTAAGTCCCTGTACCAAAATATTCTCACTCTACACCTAAGTAAGGAAACCACCAAAATCCCCAGTTAGCTCATCTTGGTATGGCGAGCAAAGTTGCACCTGTTTGAACATCCTCAGCCTACAAACATCATTTCCATGGGATTATGCTGAATTGCTCTTCAGGGCAGAGGGAGTACAAGTAGTCCTCGATTTACAACAGTTCACTTAGTGACCATTCAAAATTACAACGGCACTGAAAAAAGCGACCTTTGACCATTTTTCACATGTATGATGACCGTTGCAGCATCCCCAATGTCCATGTGATTTACTCTGGGGTGCTTGACAACGGACTCACATTTACAACGGTGTCCCAGGGTCATGTGATACCCTTTTGCGACCTTCTGAGAAGCAAAGTCAAGAGGGAAACCAGATTCACTTAACTTATCTGTGATACTGATCTTAAGAGCTGCAGCGATTCAGTTAAGAAATGTGGCAAGAAAAGTCGTAAAAAGGGGCAAAGCTCACTTGACAAGTTTCTCACAACGTAACAACATAAATTTGGGGCTCCATTGTGGTCACAAGTTGAGGACTACCTGTACCTGTGTACAGCTCTGTAGCGGACAAGAGCGCTCTACAGAGAATCATTAAAACTGCCCAGAATATCATCGGACTCCAGCTACCAACCCTGGACGACATATTCAAATCCCGCTGTTTGAGAAAGTTGCATAACGTTCTCAAGAGACTCTTCCCATTCTGCTTACAATCTTTTTGGACTGTTGCCTTCTGGCAGAAGAAACAGAACAATTAAAACTCGGACCACATGTATTCTGAATTGTTTTTATCTCAGAGCTATAATTGCACTCAACAATGAACTGAAGGGCCACCATCAGTGAGCTGTTGGACAGCATTACTTGGTCTGTTGTGTGGATGTTTGGGTGGTTTAGAATTGTGGGGAATTGTGGAGGGTGGGAGTGTGTTTGGGGATTGTTATGTGTGTTGGACCTGGTCTTTGGGTGTTAAGTGAATTTAACATACACTGACAATAAAGTTGTTGTTATTTCCAAATGCCTCCCCACCCCCCTACACACCACCTGTTGCAAGGCATGCCAGAGGGAGAAACAGAGGCAGCCTTAGTAGCCGAGGGCTATTGGGGGGGACGGCGTCTGCTCCCCGCCCCGTCTCCTGCCTTTCATATTCCCGAGATGGAGATGGTGAGGGGAGCAACAGCAATATTAAAAGTAAGCGCCAAAACCAAGGCGGGGCTCGCTAAGGTCTTAACGCGGAACACCCCGCTCGCTGCCTTTCCTCCGCCCCTGCGCAGTGCGAGCAAAGGGGCGGCCGAGAGCTCCGCAGACCAATTACCGCGCCGAGAGGAGGAGCGCAAACCCGGGTTCGTCCGCCTCCCGAGCAGGGCGCTCCGCACATAGACACATACACAAGCCGGGGAAGGATGGAGGGCGAGCGGGGCGCTTCGCAGTCGCCGCGGCCTGTCTCCTCCCCTCCCCCTGGCGGCGAGGCCATGGCAACCCGCGCCGAGCCGCCAGCGCCCCTCGCGGACTCAGCGCGGCCGCTCCTGCCTCCCTCCTCCCCGGAGCTGCTGGAGTTCGACGACGACGAGGACCTGGAAGTGTTCAGCAAGGTACAGACGCACGGGGGAGCCTCTGCCGGCTGCTCCCGGAGAGCCCGACGGCTCTCCGCTTTCCCCGTGGGGCGCTGGGGGTATCAGGGCAGATTCCCTTCGCCGCCTTCCCTGCACTCACACGAACCTCGGGAGCGTCCTGCGGCTTGTCGAAAGTCGCCCCGCGCTCCGCCCTTTACTGTGGAGCTGAGCTAAGCTCGCTTGTCCCGATTGCGCTTTTGGCGGCCACATCCAAGGCTAAGAAAGAGAAAGAAATTAGCGGGGGAAGTTCTTCCCCGGGCCAGAAGTTTGCAAAACACGGCCTGCCCTAACAAGCCTTCGGAGGAAACCACTTTCGATTAAGTAGCAAGCAGGAGGATGGGGTAGACTAGAGTGGACAGCCGAGCCCTGGCATTGGCTTTGGGGTTCCATGAAGGGCTTTCCAAGTTGCCCAGAAGAAGCAGGACAAGTTGGAAGGGATTTGGGATAAGGGAGTGTCCGCTTTTAAGAACGTCCTCCCCCTTTCAGAATAGCAATAGCACTTAGACTTATCTCAAAGGTGCTTTATCAGGAGGCAACATGACTTCCTTGTTTTTTTTCTGTGAAGACCTTTCGCTTCTCATCCAAGAAGCTTCTTCAGCTCTGACAGGATAGTAGGGAATGGAAAGATTTATATTCCTTGCAGACAGCTGGTCATTTGCATCCTTTTAGAGGGTCAAAGCACTTGGAGGTTTATCCGTGTCCTCAGGAACACCTGAGTGGTACTCCTGGTTCCTGTAGGCTGTAATTTTTTTTCTCTGGAAATCCAATGCTACTCCCACACTATTCAAAGGGTGTTCATCCCAAGGCCAGTTGCCTCCTGATAAAGCACCTTTGGGACAACCATGACCTGAATGACTAAGAATCTTCTCTAAGTGATTTACAGAATCGGCATATTATTCCCAACAATCTGGGACCTCGTTTTACCAATCTTGGAAGGATGGAACCTTGAGCCACTCAGAATCGAACTCCTGGAGTGAGCACTGAGTTAGCCTGCAGTATTATATTCTAACCACTGCCATCACAGCTCTTATGCTGTTTCTGCCGGATACTGTTTGTGCAGCTCACAAAAAATTAAGATCCCAAACAGTTTTCCATAAAGTAAAGCATTCTGTCAGACTACACTTCCCATTGTTCCCAACAAGTACCACTGTTTTGGCCAGGGATAATGGAGATTGGAATCCACCACATGTAAAAGGCAGCAAGCTACATTTCAGTGATCCAAGCTAAAGGATGATTTCTGCAAAAGGCCTGCTGTGGGTACTGGCCTCGTTTCATGGATTTGCAGGCTGCAGTGAAATTAAATATTTGCGCTCTGCATAGGCACTGTAGTATCTTAATGCTGTGTTTCCATGCTTGGCAGATTAGAGAGAGGGCCTGGGGATGAAGTAGGCTGGGTTCATGGGTTGAACTGAGCATTTCGAGACTGTTACTGGAGGTAGCTAAAGTCCCTTCTTGCTTTTTTTGAGAACAAGATTACCTTTGTAATGAAGCACAGTATAATAGGGAGAGAGAGAGAGAGATTTGAGTCTTGCCCTTAGCTTTGTAGTTCTGGCACTGCTGAGGAATTTGATCCGGATTTGTCCTTCATTGTTGCTACTGTGCCAGAAAAGACAGGCTCAACAAATCACTGTTTGTCACACTAGCAACACATAATTTGTGGTCACCACTGGCCGTTCTTCCATGCACAGAGAATATAGCACGAAACAAATATCTGACATTGCAAGAATCTTTGTTGTAGGACAACAAAAGGAGAGTAGGTTTTGTTTTGAAATGAAAGTTGACATAACAAAAAATTGCCTTCTCTGCTTCCCTCCTATTGTGCTGAGCTTTAGGAGAAACGGAAGTATTCTCTGGCCGATTTTGCCTGTTCTGAAGCCCAGGACAATGACATCAAATTTGCTTTTCCTCCTGTTAACAGAACATTTGCAAGATATGCTGCCTATGAACCATTGCCAAGACTGGCAAGTGGCATTGAGGAGAATTAAGGGAGGTTTGCCTTTGCCAAGATTGCTGGAGCTTTTGCCTCCATCCTACTTTTTACAGAGTATATCTCAGAAACTTAGAAGCCACTCATCCATGCAACTGATCATGTCTTGAAATGGTCCTAGCAATTCTCAACATTTTTATAATGTTCCTGTTTTTCTATCTTGAGTGCTTCAGAATTTCTTTCAGATTTCTCTTTATGGTGGTTTTAAACTTTATATTTGGAGTTGGGAGTGGGATTGCTATATCATTATTTTGCCATATATCCCCCCCCCCCCAGCCTTTCTGATTGGCTTTCATTTCCAACCTGAGAGAAGGGAAAGGAGTTCACAGAAAGAATTCTTTTATAATGCTTTCCCTTGGGATTTAATGAAAGATTTGGAAACAAGGAAGGGTGCAGACATCTGAAGAGATAATTGTATCATGAAAAACAGGACTTTCACAAACACTCCTTGGCTATCTAGTCATCGGATAGGTGCAGGTATAACATGTATCTTTGAATTGTCTTCTCTTCTGAAATAATTTCAAAAGCAAATTCTCTTTCATCAGATTGACTGAGAATTATGGTAGTTGGGGAAAATCAGGACTTGGGGATTTATTTATTTATTTTTGTGTATTGCGCTAGTTACATTACTTGGAAGGAGAAGGGATGTATGGCCAATTTAGTTTCTCTCTGTCTCTCAAGGTGGTTAGCATCCTGCAGCTCATTATTAGGATATCAAAGACTCAGTGAAAGGTCATAATTGGAACGTAAAGTTGCACGCAATTTAAATAACTCTCTGGTTCTTCTACTAAATGTTCTCTCTGCTACCGTAGCAAAAAGAATTGGCTGCCAATTCACAGAAATCTTCTCTGCTGTTTTCTCATAAATCTACTCCTTATCCATTGAAAAGTCAGGCAAGTTGATACAGGTGCTTTCTGTATGGCTGATGCATTGCATTAGCAGAAGTGTGAAAAACTAGTCAAACAGGTGAAACAAACAATGTTGTCTGTATCTGGGGTTGAATTCTGCGAATTGTGTCACCTGGCCATAGGCCTTCATACCCATGCAAAGCAGGGTTTATACCCATGCAAAGCAGGGTTTATACCCATGCAAAGCAGGGTTGTGCAAAGCAGATACACTGAGTATGGGTGTCCATCCTGCACCTCTTGAGAATGTCAAGGATGAGCAGATCAGATGTTAACGTTCAGAAGAATCATTGTCTCCATGAATAACTTTTTGCCCACTTGCAAGGAGAAAAACAGCTTTGGTGACAAGTTCTTAATTCCGCTATGGTTGATTATGTACAGGTGCCATTCAGTTGGTGTCAGCTCTTCATGACTACATACATAGATTTTCTCCATGACAATATGCCTTTAACCTGGTCTTTCAGGTCTTCTAATGTTGTATCTAAAATCTATTACCTCTGTAATTGAATCTATCCACCTTGCTGCTGTCATTATCTTTTTTTCTCTTTCGTCCAACTTTCCCAGAATTAAAGCCTTCTCTAGAGAAGTTAGTTCTCATTTATAGTATAACTTAACTCATGTATGTTTTAGGGTAGTAATAAAAAGGCCACATCACAAATACAAGGAATCAATTCAAAAGTAGCACTCTGAGTGGCTTCTACATTCAATCCTAGAAATAATCAAAATAAGTTCCATCATGGTAAATGAAACTTAATCTGATTTTGATATCACAATTTGAGCATCATTGTTCTGTATTTTTTGCTTTAGTTCAAGGTTTGATCTGCAGGGCTAATAGGAATTTCTGAAAAAAATGAATGAGTGTCTGCAGTAGTTTGGGCATTTGAACCTTTGATCAAAATACCTGGAGGCTTGATGCTAGGCAGGTCCAAGACATGATTTAACTTCAGTTTATTTACTATTTATAGTTTTAGTTTATTATTCCTTCTTATGCTAGCAAATAAGATACAGGGTGGAAAACCTGAGGAAATGGAGATCAAATGCCTGAAGAAAATATTTTATATATTTGCCAAAAGGCCATCAGAGGTACAATGAACTGACTTCTCTCAAGTATATCTGCAATAGAGAGAAAGCCTTTGCCTCCATCCCAGTGACTTGCAATACAGATGTCAGGAGGATTCAAAAACAATCTTCAAAACAGGTAGATTATTGCTTGATTCAAAGAAGCCAAGAAGATGTTAAGTCTTGGGCTAAGATATAGTTTCTTTAAACATTTTTTTCTAATGTGATCCCAGATACTGCTTTTTCTTCTTGATTTAGCACATTGCTATTAAACCACACATTTATTTATTCCTTCAATCCATTAACCCAAAACCTATGACATAGTGTGATGTATGAACTTGGTCAATGTCAAAGAAGTAATCTGTGGTTTGACGGAAAAATAGGAAATAATAGTAGTAGACTCTAATAATTATAACCAAAGCCAGAGTTATATGGTACAACCAACTTAACAGGGCAAATACTAAAAATAAGATATATTTCTGATTATGGGATAATGAATCCATAATTCTCCAGATCTATCTAAATTGCAATTCCCAGGAGCCACAGTCAGCAGGACAGTTGCAAATAATGGTGGGACCTGTAGGTCAGCAATATCTGGAAGATCACATGTCATTGATACAGAGCTTGTAATCTATCAGAAACCCTGATTGGGGGTGTGAGGATTTAGTGATCAGATGGTGATAATCTTTAAATGTATCAAAGGTGAATTCATTCCATGATAGATCTGTAATGTAAAAACTTTTCTATACTATAACATTGTTCTGGTGACTGGTTTGAAGTTGGATGTTCATCAGGGCAAATATTACAAATATTAAACCCTAATGTGTTTTCCTAAAAATAAAGGGAAATAACATTCACATAGTAACTGTACAAGACAACAGACATTTTTCATTCTTGAAACACTGTGCTCAGTTATGTGTATGACAGAAATTTATGCAACAAAATATCTAAAGTCAGCATTTTAGAGATAAGTACTCGATTTGCTATTGAATATGAGCCTAAAAGATATTAATGAATCATTTATGATTCGTACATTTCCTAATGTTTAAAAATAAACCCAGTTAATCAGGAAATATTTCCATTCAGTGTACAGGATCATCTTCATTTTTTCCTCCATCTTCCTCTAATAAACACTAAAAGTGAATATTTTTATACTTGGGTGTAGTATATGTAAGGTTGTTTAACCTTAGATATTTGTCAAATGTTTTTTTATTGGACTTTGGCAAGACAAGTGGGATAACGTTTATTCATATCTGAAAAAGATTGGTTGGTGGGAAGGGATAACCTGACCTATTCTCCCTTCCTTATTCTCTTTTCCATTGCCAGCTTCTCATCACTGTACCCAAATTGATTACTATTTCCAATCCAATGGGAATTTATTACTATTCCCAGTGCATAAAAGTTGATGATGTCAACACCTAGGTATCTATTAAGCTATGGGAAAATGGAAAAAAAGAAGTGTCAGGTTGAAACTGCAGTGGATTTAAGAGGGGACTATATTCTCATGTTGACACAGGCGATCAATTGCTTCAAGTGACCTTTTTCTAATATGTAGTAAAGATCTTTATCTAGCCAGACTTCTGTCAAGTTTGAATTGAGGACAACCACATAAAATGTTGAAGTACAAATTACCCAATCTCACTTTCATTTAAGCCTATTGTAGTGTGTTGTACAAACTGATCCTGGAGACTTGAAGGGGATCACTATATCTCAAATATATTTATATGGCTTGGAAAGACATAGTTCCATTAATTTTTTTTGCAATATTGGCCTAAAGGGAACTGAAATCCCAAATATCTGGGGATTAACATATTGCATCTGCTGTAAAATTACCTATATTATTAATGTGCCTAAGAAACTATTAATGTATATTCGTTTGTTACTTTTGTACGCTGCCCACATTACCGATGAAGTGACTGTGTTGTTGCTTAATGTTACTTAAGATGGGTGGCTATATAAATCTTTAAAATTAATCAGCTTTTCTATTTATGAGTCACACTATGTGAACCAGTAAAATGTGAATCCAGTAAAATCTCAATGGAACTCAAAAATTAATATTTAGCAAGAGGTAGAATCTGCCCAAACAGCCATGAAAGCCAGAGATCCCTTCCTAAAACCCCATTTTGGATTGGTGCTTTTTGGAATCTGTCTTCCTTGTTTGGAAACCAATTGATCAAGAAAAACTGTAGATATTAAGCAAAATGAAATTTTGTTTAAATATTGCGGGATGTGGTACTAAATCGCGTATAGCTATGGTGAATCTGTTTGTTTTGTTTTTTCTCTTTTCATAAAGTTTGTTTAGAAAAAAGTCAAACACCTCCTAAAAATTGTCTACTCACCAGTGGTTATTGAATGCAGAAGGTTCTGTTATTGATTGTTTAGGATTATTGTTTCATAAAGAGCTTCATGCTCCTTCAGGAAGGAAAAAATGTGAAAGTCAGATGTGATTTCTGATGACTATAGAAACACATCCACAATGTTTTTTTTAATTATTATTTTTTATTTGATTTATATACCGCCTTACTCCCGAAGGACTAAGGATGGTGAACAGGCACAAGATAAAACACACAGAATCCAAAATTTAAAAGCAGAATAAAATCGAATTAAAGCAATTTAGCCCAAGACAGATTTAAAACACCCCAGTAATTAAGAACAAATTAAAATTTACATTTTAAAAGGGAGAAAAGGGGAAAAGGTTAGGCCAGGCCAGCCTGATGGAATAAAAAGGTCTTGAGAGCGCAGCGGAAGATGCACAGATCCGGGATCCTCCGTATCTCTGGGGTGAGCTCATTCCAGATAGTACGTGCCCCCACAGAGAAGGCTCTCCTCTTGGGGGCCGCCAGTCGACATTGTTTGGCCGACGGCACCCGGAGGAGCCCCTCTATGAGAGCGTACCAGCCGGTGGGAGGCTGTTGGTGGCAGCAGGCGGTCCATAGACTGCCTGCTTGGCAACAGTATGGAGGTGATTTGCAATTCCCTTCTTTGGGTTTAAAACCAAGTCCAGGTTTTTTCCTAACCAGTCACTAATCGGATCCCATTTTGCACAGTTTTCTGAGATCAGTCATGGCCAGGAAGGCCCAGGCACCTGCTATGACTGATTCAGAAAAGCAAAATACTACTAATAATAGCAGTAATAATCCCAACAACAATTTTTATCCACTATTTGCCGCCTAAAATTACTTTTTTGGTTACGGATATAGAAACAAAGCACCATCTAGCATTTTGAAAAGTGGCATTGAGACCTCTGAGGATTTGGTAGGAAAAGGAAATGAAAAACAAGGGAGCCTGGATAGCTCAGCAGACTAAGCATTATAATTAAAACCCAGCTGTCTGCAATTACTGCTAGTTCGAATCCCCGGGCTCAAGGTTGACTCAGCCTTCCATCCTTTCTAAGGTAGGTAAATTGAGGACCCAGTTTGTGGGGGCAATAAGCTGACTTTTTATAAATATACAAAAGTATGAAGGCTATTGCTTAACGCATTGTAAGCCGCCCTGAGTCTTCAGAGAAGGGCGGCATATAAAGGGCAAATTTTTTAAAAAAAAATTTAAAAAGGGAAAAATCAATTACAAATATTCTCCTCTCCATTTTCTGATATTCTGGTTTAGTTTCAAGAATGATTTTATTTTATAGGTAGTGAATGGTAGTCCTGGAATGAGTCATTTCATTTTTTTTTCTCATAGAGACAATAGAGTGGGGAAAGTAAATGCTTCAGCTTGTAATGATTTATGCAGGCATTTGGAATAAGTATATTAAATCACCACAGTCCAAGATTCGCTGCCTTTTAGAGCTTTTCAGTTTATTTTACAGTTAAGTACCTACATTTTCTCAGATCAGTTTGCCAGTTTTCCAATCAACTGAGTGTTTAGTTCCAAGCCTTCATGAACACAGCTTGCTAACTAACTCCGAAAATTTTAGACAACAAAGTCTTGAAATACCGCTTCAGATGCTTGTATCGCTTATTTTAAAGACAGCTTACTGTTGTCTCTGGATTTTGCAAACATTAATAGAAGTGTTCCTGTAAAATCAATATTAATAGGAAGGAAATTCCCTTGTTGTCATACTCCTTCATGTATTCATCTGCAAAGTTTGCTGCCTAACCAAAACATTATTTTCTTAGCACACAAATACCTGGAAACAAATTGACTTCATATATCATTCCTTGTTGCTTGCTCAGTGGAAATAAAATAGCTCTCTAAGTAGTGAAAAATGAGAATCTTAAAACTGTCAAGTTTAATAATCCAGATTATTACTCAAAATATAAACTCAAAGTACATACATTTTAGAAAATGTTTGGCTGTGTGGCATAAAGATGCCCCTGGAGCATAAAAACTTTGAATGGAGTCTTAGAAGATGATAACGTGGAGCATATGATGTTCCTGTTGTGCATGAAAGTTGGGACTCATATTCCTAGATCCTTTCTGTATTGTAACTAAGGAAAAAATATGTTTCTAGTTGCATCAGATTATCTTCTTTGAAATCAATTCAAGTAATTAGCACAATGACCTCCTGGGAGTTAGTATCGTGTAGCGTAGTCAAAGGGTGTGGGTTATGAGAAGATCAGATCCCAGTTCATGCCACTTAAACAATCCACATTCTTTCAGTCTTAATCACTCATCTGCAAGATATGAAAATACAATAACATGCTAACAATAGCAATAGCACTTAGACTTACATACCGCTTTATAGTGTTTTATAGCGTATAGTGTTTTATGGTCTCTAAGCGGTTTAGAGTCGGAATATTATCCTCAACAATCTGGGTCCTCATTTTACCAACCTGGAAAGGATGAAAGGCTGAGTCAACCTTGAGCTAGTGAGAATCAAACTGCTGGCAGTTGGCAGAATTTGCCTGCAATACTGCATTTTAACCACTGCGCCACCATTGCTCATCACTCATGGATTGTGGCTTGTGATAGAGTTGTGTAAGTAATAATGATGAAGTGTAGGCAAACAATAATCAAGTGTGATCTAGACAGGTTCAGTGTTATTGGTGTTAAGGAAATAATTACGTAAGTCTACTATGGATTCTGAATTAATTTAAGGAAGGTCCTGGAAACAATGCTTCACTAGAAAGTTATAAAGTCCTGCCAGACAATTCAAGATGCTGCTTTCAAGGTTTTCAGAGCTGCTGAAAGAAGAACTTACCCCAATTGCGATTTTAAAATAACAAAGACCATGATTCCTCATTTCTCCCTCCAGCATTTCCCTCCTAATGTTTGCCCCACATACAGCCTTTTATATATTATCCTCAGATGGTGCTGAATACTGAATTTGTAAGCTAAGAGGTCAAAGGCACTGATTGCAAAATAACCATTCTGTTCTGCAGGACCCCAGAGTCAGGCAGGGATATCCAGTTAGGAAAAGGGCCCCGGGAAATATTAGTAGCGACAGGGAATAAAATTTATATTAAAAACTTCGCAAGGATGACCTTTCTACTCAGTTCTTTCTGTTTGCCTCGCCGATTGCTGGGTATTCGTGGAATAGTGATATATGTAGCAAGATATTATCTGTTATAAGCTAATGTTAGAGCCCTGAGCCATTCCTTCTATTAATCAAACTAATAAGCAACTTCTTTTCAATTACTTTTCCTTGGAGCCTATTTTAATAATCATAAAGAATTTGGAAAACTTAAAGCTTTCTGGAATTTCTTTTGTTTAGCCACAAAGGGGAGAGGGAGAGTATTAACCCAATCCAATCATTGGCCCAACCTTCACTCCAACTCTTTATTTTGTTGTGTCTCCTTTTCCTTAACATTGGCTATGTCTTTGGTCTCCTTTTTTTTTCAGGTAGGACCATCTGATCTAGCAATACTTTTGACCCTGTTGCCGCCCCCCCCCTTTTATCTTTATGCATATCTGAAGTCACTCAGAAGAAATGCAGAAGGGACAGCCAGCTCTGATATTTCTTTTCTTTTGCCAGCTTTTGGTTGATTTCAGAGAGAAACGTCTTTGTGTCATCTGAATCAGGGGTGAAATGCAAATTTTTTTCCTATTGGTTCTGTGGGCGTGGCTTGGTGGGCGTGGCAGGGGAAGGATATTGTAAAATCTCCATTCTCACCCCACTCCAGGGGAAGGATACTGCAAAATCTCCATTCCCTCCCCTCCTGGGGGGAAGGCTATTGCAAAATCTCCATTCCCACCCCACTCTGGAACCAATCAGAGATGGTATTTGCCGGTTCTCCGAACTACTCAAAATTTCCCCTACCGGTTCTCCAGAACCTGTTAGAACCTGCCGGATTTCACTCCTGATCTGAATCCATGTATAGTTCACCCCACGAAGAGGACTTGAACCAGCCAGTATCCTCCTCAAACAAGGATCATCCACTGAGTTGGGTTTGCAGTGCTGCTCTCAGAAGATTGCTAGATTTTATAGAAATGTACATTTCCTTCCTAGACTTTGGAAACCCTGTTTTCCTGGATTTTTGATGGAGATTTACTGATCTGGATTTTCCTAATCAGCCAGCTTTGGCCAGAAGGAGACAATTGGTTTATTACTGTGCAGTCTTTAAAGTAGTCTTGATCACCAACTCTAAGAGAACTTGGTATTTCAGGAGCCAAGGAGCACCCTGCTCAAACCCAATTAAACAGCATTGGCAAAACAGTTACTAATAAGGAGTGCCTACTTTTCTTTCCATACCAATTATTTGAGGATCCATGTAACCCTGATCCTCATGAACTCCGTGCACAAGTTGCAAATAAATTCTTTTCTCACTGCATTCTCTTTTCAGTGCAGAGATGTGCTATTTTTAGTCCCAAGTGAATTGGTATCTGTGCAAAAGGTAACCTTTGACTGCCGTTGAACCTTAACTAGTGAGACCCATATAACACATTTCCTGCCTTCTTTCCAGTGGCAAACGGCCTCCAGAATCGTGGCTTTCTTTATGGTGAAAAGAGTCTCTCTGATTCTCTTTGTGTAACTCCTATAGTTAAACACTGTGTAAAACAGTTTACTTCATGTAAACGTGCCCTATACCCCCTGCTGGTCTCCGGGCTCCTTGCGTTTCTCTCAGTGAATTGCATAACATGCTAAATACACTGCACCACTACTACTAATTTGAGTACTTTGAATGTTAGCTTTAAATACTCTTTATACTACCTTCTCCATAAATTGTCAACAACTCATTATCTGTTGCCTTTAAAGCAAAGTCTCAAAAAAATAGTTAATAAGTTACATTGATTAGTTATTCATTACAGTTTTGTTTTTGGTTCTGAGACACATAAGCCTGTAATGTAAAGGTTCTGACAGAATTGGCACTGAAGAGAAGAGCTAATTTTTGTACTAGCTGACTGAAGTGAGAAGAGATGGGTTACTTAGCTACAAAAAAAAATAATCCTTGAGGTAACCTGTCTATGACTTTGTTTTCCATGTTATGCAGTAGGTTTTTTGGTAGTGATGAATGAGTTTAACTGTGACGAATGGCTAATGAGAGAAAATGTTTTAAATTACTATTGAAATCACTCTGTCAAGCATGAACAACCAGGATCACATGTGAAGAGTCCAGTAAACTGGTTTATTGCTCAAGCCTAAACACAGGAATATTCTCAGGCAGACAGTTTGCACCCAGGTAAGACTGGTTAAGGTTCAACAGCAGTAAAGGGGGAATTGGAGTTTGCCCTCTTATGCCCGTGTAGGGATTCCAGACTTAATTCCTTGCTTGACTCCACCCTTGGATCTGCCAATCTCTCTCCAACATATCCACAACTTCAAAAAATGAAAATTAAACTAGGTTTGTCTGCAGGATTACTATTAGCAGTGGAAGACACATTGTGGAAGACACAGGGGGAAAAAAGGAAAGTACAAACGAAAGCCAATCGATAGGGAGAGAGAGAAAAAGCTAAAGTGAATAGATGTGAAGTAAGAAGGTGCTCGAATATAATAAAAGAGAAAGGATTTCAGAAGGAAGGGCATTCATCAGGAACAAGCTGTAAGAGAAAGGGTCAGAAAACTTAACATAAGGTCAGAAAAATGGAGAAAGAAGAAAATTGAACTTGACAGATCTGCACAGATTTTGTACCGTTAACTTTATTTTTTTTTCTCCCTCCTTCAACTTCACTTCGAGTTTCTTATGCCTTTCCTTAAAAGTCTCTGTGGTTTTAGTAGACTGGCTTTATCTTTTCCTTTTTGTCTTTCCCTTTAGTTTCTGTAGAGGAAAATTTCCAGTCTTCATAATAAAAAGTTTGTCTCCAATCTCCATAATCAGGAAAACAATATACAGAAACAATTATTCTGATCATGAAGTGGCTGGGGGTGGGGGGGTGGCAGAACCCACTACTCCAAAGAATAAAATTATGTCTAAATGGATATACTGTCTTTGAAGTGTTCCTTCAAAGGAACACTCCAAAGTTTGGGTCAGTTTTGCCACAGCAAAAAAGTTCCTTGTGACCAACTACATCTTATCCTTGACTTATGACCATAATAAAGATCAAAATTTGCCAAGCAAGGTGGTGGTTAAGTGACTTTTTTGCCACAGTTCTTAAAATAATCACTGTTAAATGAATCATGTGGCCATTAACCAAATCCAGCTTCCCCCTCTAATTTTGCTTGTCTGAAGCCGATTAGGAAAGGTTGCAATTAGTAATCACATGATCCCAGGATCAAGAGTGAAATGTGCCTGGTTTGGGCTGGATCGCTCGATCGAGGCACGTGGTTCGGAGTACCGGTATCAAAAATCCCCCCACCCTGCCCAGCTGAGCCGCACAATCATCAGAGGCTTATTTTTTATTTTTTTTACTTTTAAAAGCATTTTTTTCTACAACTACGGCCGAAAAAAGTCTTTTAAAAGTAAAAAAAAAAAGCCTCTGATGATCACGCGACTCGTCAAAGGCATTTAAAAGAAAAAAAACCCTTGTTTTCTTTTAAATGCTCTGACGATCCCAGCTGAGTTTTTAAAAAGCCTCTGCCAGTCAGGGAACTCAGCTGGGATCGTCAGAGCTTTTTGAAAACATTTTTTGACAACCTCTTAGCTGAAGAGGTTGTAGAAAAAATGGTTTTAAAAGTTAAAAAAAAAAATGGCCATGCCCACCCAGTCACATTAAACCCCCCCCAAGCCACGCCCACAGAACCAGTAGTAAGAAATTTTAGATTTCACCCCTGCCCGGGATGCTGTAACCATCATAAATATGAAACAATTGCCAAGTGCCCAAATAAGCATGAGAACTAATCATAAGTCACTTTTTTCAGTGCCATTGTAATTTTGAATGGTTGCTAAATGAATAGTTGTATGTCAAGGATTGCCTGTAATGATTGAACTAATATCCTTTAGTAGAGCTATCTGCTGCTGAAATATGAATGAAAGTAGTATCTGTTGCTGAACTGTTGGGTTGTTTTTAAAGAAATGCAGTATTTTACATAACATTTTTACCGTTATTGAGCTACCATAATATAAGGTTCCATAGACAGATGCTGGTAATCATTGGACCCATCCGGTTACACTTTGCACCAAATATTCTTTGAAAATTCATTCCCTCTGGAATGAGGAAAGTTAATCTATAATATTGTACATATTTTAGAATGGTATATTGAAGTAGAGCGAGCACCATTTTGATGAGAAAATGATGCAAGAGGAATGAGCTAATGCATCACACTTCAAGATCAAAAAGCCTGCAGATATGATCTTTGAAAATTGGGTAGGATAATTCCAAGTACTTCTTTAAATATCACATGCTTAAAATTACCTCTAGGTTAAGCCTTATTATTACAGTGTAGGGCTCATGAAAAATTGTGGCCTGGTTAAAAGTAGCTAAGTCAATTAATTAAGTTAATAAAACTGAGAAAAAACATTCGTGCTGGTTGTGATTGAAGTGCTGATCTAGGAACCAAGAGGCCATGAGTTCTAATACTGCTGTATGCATGAAAAAATGACTAGATCACTTGGGGCCAGTCATGCTTTCTCAGCCCAACCCTCACAGGGTTGTTGTTGGGAAAACAGGAAGAAGAAAGAGTATGTTTGCTGCCTTAAATTGTTTATAAAGAATAATGAAGGCAGAATAAAAATCAAACAAATAAATGTGTCTTGATAGCACCAAATTAGAGGCTATTCATGTGTTATATACTTCTGCTCTGCAAGACTAAGTACAAATGAGAGCTTCTGTAGCAATTCGGTGATTTTCAGAGGCACCATTATTGTTTTTTGAGTTGTTTAACAATTTGTATTATAATCTCCAGGGAAAAGATACATGCAACGTTGCCATTGTATGATTCATTCACTATTATATAAGAAAAAAGTGATCTACAGGGCTAAATTCAATGTTATACTACAAGGAAACTCTTGTTGCAAAGAAGAAGAAAACATGAGTGAATTTTGGAGGTCAGGGAAAGTTTTAGACCTCAATTCCAAGTGTATTTTCAAGACAGAAAGGCTATTGTAGCTGTTTGTTTGTTTGATTGATTGATTGACTGATTGATTGATTGATTTGTCTTCCCACCTCTCTTTGGCTGATTTTTGAGAAGTGAGCAACCTATTTTCAAGCCAGAAAAGAAAAGAATAGCTGGCTGAGGTCTTTTTGCCAACAAAGTGAAATGTTACGGAACTGCCTTCAAAAACTCTAGAAGAATTGTTACATAGAGAAGGAGTTTAAAAAGGCTGGTCAATTCTAGAGCAGTAATGCTTAATATAATTACTTCTCTAAGAGACATAATTGTAAGTATGTACACATAGCACTATTGATACTGTTCTTTCTCACCAAATAAGGAGCTATATAAAGTAAATCTATTATTTAACCTGAAATTTCTGACTCAATATATATCATTTTTCCTTCAAACTCCTTGACGAAGTAGCATGACATTCATTAAATGGCAACTAGTTTTCTGTGACTCATTTTAAAAAAAAAAAACAGACTGAGCTTGTGTATTTTGCTTTACAAACTGTGATTCATCAATTGTATATTATAGCAGCAATCCCACGTTGCTTTTATGGCATTATCTTTTGGTAACCCTAATGACTCTTCCCCCCCCCCCTTGTTTCTTTTCACAGGATGCGTCACTCATGGATGCGAACTCCTTCAGTCCTTTGATGCCAACATCTCCATCTTCGATGATAAATCAGTACAAATTTGAGGATGAACCAGAAGGAAAGGATCTTTTCATAACGGTTGATGATCCAGAAAGCTATATTACTGCCATTGAGACATTCATCACGTACAGAATTGTCACCAAGGTTTGTTTCCTCTTATAGCAAAGTACCACTTTTAAAAAATTTAAGGCCTTATCGATCTTGTTAGAGCAAACTATGATTTTTTAAAAAATTTGATTTATATGCCGCCCTTCTCGGGAGACTCAGGGCAGTTTACAATGGGTTAAGAAAGAGCCTTCATACTTTTGTATATTTATACAAAATCAGCTTATTGCCCCCACAAATTGGGTCCTCATTTTACCTCATTTAGAAAGGATGGAAGGCTGGTGAGATTCGAACTTACAGTAATTGCAGACAGCTGATGTTAATCACAATGTTTTAGTCTGCTGAGCATTAATTGACCAATCAATAAATGTATAAGCTGCCCCGATTGTCATGGCAACATTAGGCAATTTATAATGTACATTAAATGCATTTTTAGACCAAAAAATGAAGAAAAATCAGCCATAACAATATCAATTTTTACCTGCTCTCTTTAGAGGACTCACAAAAATAAAATAATGAACAACAACAAAAAATAATAATAATAACCAGGGTGACATATCATCCTATTTCATGACCTGTTAAAAGAGCCTGGATTTCATTTACATAGGTGCTCATGGCAAATTGTTAGAGTAAAGTGTTCAGAAGAAGACAGTAAGTTTTAAAAAGTAAATAGGAGCAGTTGTGACATTTGCATTAGTTCTAGAAAGTGAGACAGTGCAAGGTTTTCAAATCAGGTGTTTTCCAGATTGCAGCTTTCCAAATTATAATTGCAACAGATTTCCAAAGAGATTCTGTTTTGGACTTCCCTGACAGTAGTAGCAAACTGTTTTTGAAACAGCTATTTATTTATTTATTTATTTATGCTATGTCTAAGTTGACTTCATTAAACTTATTCTGATTGCAGATGGGACAGCCAATGTAATGCTTTTCAAGAAAAAAAAATCATGCAGCCAGCAGGTGCTGTTATTTAGATCTCAAGAAAATATAATGACTCTGTTTATAATTATACAGAGGAAGTTCCTTTATTTATTTTTCAAATTTTCAGGTCAATCAGTTACAGCTCCTCTGGGTAGCTTAACAGCCAATTCAGTCTTCTCCCCATGTTGATAGAAACAAATGATTGACTTCCCCAAACACCCTACTTAAGGGTTCCATAAGAACCATATTTTAATGCTACTCTAAAGTCCAATAATGTATTTGGGGGGGGGGGGTGCAGATTCCTAGAAGGATGCTGTTTTAGAGAGTAGGTGCTATGGCAGAGAAGGCCCCTTTCCTGGGACTTGCTTTATGAAATGACCAGGGATGATTATATGTGTACATCCAAACGCCTTATTTGGTACTTGAAGTTGGATCTTCAAATATATATGATGACTGTATTCAGAGGTGAAGCTCTTTGCTTTTCATGGATTTTTTTTAATTATAAATGTAAGAAAACATTAATTTGTCAGAAGCTGGGATGTGGCTACCTAACCCATGTTCATGTGCAATGCTAAGCTTAAATGTCCATCTTTTTAACTATGCCTGCTGGCCTATATTTTACTCTCCTATGCAAGATGTCAGCCATGACCAGTGACATCATTGTTCAAGATAATTGATGAGACTCTTGGGGATAAACCATGTGCTATGAGTGAATTGAGTACCTTGGCAAGGGAAATGTGATAAGCACGAGCAGTTCAAAGAAAACATTCCACACATTTTGTAATCACAATTTGTAAACAAGTATAGAGGTGGAATACATAGAGGTACACCCATAGAATAAAACCTAGCACTGAAGAAAAGCTGAATTATTCAGTAAAAAAAAAAATTATAACCCTGGTTTATATTGGTGATAAAGTAACTTGATGAGTTTTGGCTTTGAAACAGTTGTAAAAAATCAGAGGAAAACAAGCAACTGAGCAGCAAGTATAACTCATTTGCCTTGCATTGAATGCATTTATCTTTTCCCCCAATTGTGTTTGTTTATCTGTAGCCTTTATGAATTACTTACGTTACTTACAGGATTTGTAAGATCTGACAGGGAATACAAACCCAAAACAGAATCTCTTGGGAGTTACATTGGAGTTAAGATCCTCCTAAGATCCTCTCTTGATGAAGAATTGAAACCATATTAGAAGACAGGGATCTCACTGAGGAGAATTCTACATATTCTGTTACCAGTATCAGCCAACGCTCCTTATTGCTGGGTCTTGTGTTCATTAAATTATTTTGATACCTCTGTGCGTATTTGGCACAAGATTGAAATGTGTTTACTGAGAAGAACCCTGTGCATTATCAACATGACACAACACTGTGTTTTAATTGAAAGAAAAGTTTCCTCATGTGTTAACTTTTCCATCAAAGTTCAGCTGAGCCAGATTTTCATCTAAAAGGATTATCTTAATTAGGATTTTAGGTTGTTGTTTCTCATTCAGGCTGCTATAGAAGGATTTCCTAATTCTACCCAAAGGGGAGAGCATTTGGTATAGAAATGGGGATTCACAATATAATTCTAATAAATGTTGACTGGATAGGTTCAAAGTGCTAGTAGGTAAGAGCACAAAACAAGAAAAAATTCAGTATTTTTGCATTGTAGAGATTGACTGCTAAATATTTGCATTGTAGGAAATCTAATAATTGCATGTGCTATGGCCTCACATATTTACTGCATTCAAGAAATAGAGGACTCAAAGAACCTATGTAAATGTGAAAGTATTTATGAAAAAATAGATAAAAGAGTATCTAAATTTGAAGGTAATATATGGACATATTTGAATATCTTTTATCTACTCAATTTGGAAAACATTCATCTCCTTTTTATAATTTCTAAGAATTTTCTTAGAGAAAAGGAGCACCTTCATTTTGAAGTAGTTAAGTCCCAACTCGTCAATCTTAGACTAAGATCAAATCTGTGTGGCATATTGGCAAAAATGTGCCCATACGAACAAGTATTACCCTGAATAATTAACAAGATATGCTAAATATGCAATGGGCATGGTTACGGCTGGTAATATAGCCTACACTTTATTTTATTAAAAATGTGGTGATTCTACCTACAACAATCCTCATGGAAGACAGTGACCTGGAATGCAAAAAGTTAATGATAAACAGCATGAATTAATAAGTGAAAGTAAAGAAAGAAAGTTGTCTGTGAATTTCAGGGAAAGGAAAAGGAGTTAATATGTCTGAATAAAGCTGATTGAATCTTGTAGAACAAAGTTAATGTGTGTGTGCACAGTGCCTTTGGAATCCAAAGATACTGGTTTAATTTAATAGGTTTAATTGAGTGAATGGTTAATTGAATGAATGGCCTTAATTGTATGTCAAAAAGTAGGAAGTTATGCCATCTAGGTTGTGATGGGTATGAATGAAAGCAAGAATCCATACATTGGCAATGCTGCCTATTGTGCTACAGTGAATGCTGATAATTGAAGAATTAAAAAATATCATTTGGGAAAGGTTATGCAACGTTCAGAATTAATGGCAGTCTAATATGCTGTTAACTGATGTGAATGGATGAGTAGGAACATGCTGAGAGAATGCAGAAAAAAATGATTAGGCCATTGAGAGACCTTAGAAAGAGATCTTCTGTTAATTTCAGATACCTATTTTAATCATAAGCAAATTCCATTTATACACCTGAAAAGACATGGAAGAAAAAAAAATGACTCATTGTTTGTGATGAAAACTTATGAGCATTAGTGAAGGATACAAGAGTAATGAGAGATTTTGAATATGGGACAAATCATTACTTGGCACTACCAAGAGATAATCTTGGGAAATGGGGGGGGGGGGATAAAGACATTTGAGAATATGAAAATAGAATGATTGCAGGGAGTCCTATATGAAAAAGCATTAGGAAATAGCTTAATTTTGTACACGAAGAATAAACATAAAGAGGATATGGAAGGTGTTTGGTATTAAGTAAAGAGATGTATATTGGAAAGTTTCATAGACATATGTGAAGTTAAGTGAATAGGAAATGTATTGTAGGATGATATTTGGAATAGTGAAAGAGGTGGAGAAGAAAATAATATATATAAAGAGAATAAATGCTATAAAAACCGAGGATGTGATAGATAGATTGTGTAATGTGTATAGAAGAAAAAAATATCTGAAGAAAATAGTCAAAGAGTGCAAACAGCTCTTAGAATTAAAAGAGATGGGGAAAATGTAAAACAATTATGATGGAAACAAAATTGACTTTGGAAGTGGGTGAAGAAAGCTAAACCAGGAATTATGTCTGTTTCAAATGAACCTGAACTGAAGGAATCTTGGAAGGGGTATTTTAGAGATTTATATGGGAACGTTAGTCTAAAAAATGAAATTGAAACAAACCCTATAAAGGCATGAGAAAAGAATGATGAAAAGGAGGGCTGTGAGAATGCTGAAAAATGTTTAGGCCGAATGATGTAATTGAAGAAATATTAAAATATGTTTGGTTATGGAGTGTCTGTATGACTTGGTTAAAATGTGTTTGAAGACTATTGTGAAGTTTCTGAATTCATGCCTGACATTTGGAGTATATCCCTCTTATATAAAAGGAAAGGTAGCGAGAGTGAATCCAAAAATCATAGCCATGTTGATGTGTTAAGTGTGCTTGGGAATATGTTTGACATGTTTGATTAAAAGGGTACAAGAGGTGACAATGAGCAAAACTGAGTGCAGTGGGCTTTATGCTAAGTAAGGAATTTAGAGGGCATAGTTTTGTTAATCAGCAGATCACTGAAAAATATTTGATATTTGAGAAGGCAGATTTATTGCACATTTGTTGGTTTGCAGACTTGAATTTATAGAATGTTTTGTGTCATCTGGAGTTGAAGGTTGTTTCTAATTACAAGAGTAGTAAATCAATATCATCTTATAAGACTCAGTAGATCTCTGATGGGACTCGGTTTTGGTACCTATCCTCTGAAACAGCATCCTTTCAGAAACTCAGCCCCCACAGTATTCTCTCTCATGCAGGCTTTAAAAGTCTGACCATTTTCTGAGCCATTGGAACCATAATAGGATGGCTTTGCTGTTATCTGTCTGTTATTTTCCCTCTTTCAACATCTTTCCCTTTTTATGGTAATAGACTGATCCATTATGTTTTTAGTTTGTACACTACCCTGAGATGTGTTGAGTAGGTGATCTCAAAATGTGATAGATAGATAGCTCTGTGAGGCGGTATATAAGACTAAGTGCTAAGCGCTATTGCTATAAAACATAAATGGAACTTTATGAAATGACTGAACATTGAGCAGGGAGAAAGGTAATGTTGTGGGATTGCTCCTTGATTGTTTGATGTATTTATGGTTAAATACATAAGGAATTGTAGAAGTTGGATCTTAAAGATGTATTAGTTGGGGATGTGAATGTGCCTATCCTTTTGTATGCAGCAGATGTCATGTTGTCAATTGAGATAAATTATACGATGCCATGCAATATGGTTCTGAAAATTAATGCATCACAGTCCAAAGTATTTGCATTTGATGGAGAACATTGAGAGAGAATGATGGCAAGTTATGTATAGTTTTTTTTTTAAAAAAAACAAAGTAATTAGGTGAATTGGTGTATTTTGGTCAAATATTTACAAAAATGAGGAAATGGGCAAAGAAGTTTTGAAATATGTAAATGATGATAGAAAATTAGTGGGTGGTATGTAATCTGCTCTAAGGTAGGAGGATTTGTAGAACAAGATAGCTGTAAATCTGTTTCTGTACAATTTGTTACAGGAAGTAACAGTTGGGTATATCTGGAGAAACGGTAAAGTAAGCTGAATGTAGTAGGAACAGTGTACCCAAGAAGTGTTTGTGGTCAAACAAGAAAAAAATGCAAGACTCTTTGCTCAGTTGATGAATGAATGTGGATTTGATATAAAAATAAATGACCCATATCACAGAAGTACACTTTAATCATACAGAGAAAATGAAAGAGTGTTGAATTGCAGAACAAGTATATAACAGAGTGAGTGGAATAGAAAGAAAGAAGATCTGGAAAGTTTTATGGTTCAATGGATTTGATATGGTATTGGAAAAGGGAGTGGTGAGAACAAAAGTCAATGGCTGATGATTCAGTATATAATCATAGTGATTATAATGACATTTTGCAGGGATAGAAAGATACGGAAATGTATTGTGAATGATATTGATGTAAATTAGATTTAACTTTTTCTTTTCTTCATGCCTACATTTCTTTGACTTTTTGTTTCTTATTCCTTCTTTGCACTTTGCGTGTGATTGCTTATCCCAGAAGGGAATAGTGCAATTGGAATTCAGGTAGGCATTTATGAATCAATTTAAATCAAAGTTAACATATACTGCAATAGGAAATATTGGTTTATACTGGACTGTAGAGAAGCTTCAATATGTTTGCGCATTTTATATATTCTAGGTTGTTCCTATACATACAACTCTATATTTATCCACAATTTGTGCTTAAGTATTTTAGAGCTATATTTTTGTAACCATATTTTCTTTCCCATGTTCCTGCGCAAGGACAGCCAATTCATGGATGATTTCTCTTTGGAAGTGAGCCTTACTATATCTTTTAGAGCTTATTCTCTTGCTAGCAAGACAAGACGCCCTCAAATTTTCATCCTTTCAAGATCTCTTGGCATTTCTTTTAAAGTTGTTGGAAAGCTTAGTAGATTTTAGAGCAGCCTTCTTCAAGTGGTGCCCTCCAAGATGTATTGAGTGCGTAGGTCTCATCATCCTCATCCAAGGCTGTGCTGAGGAAGATGGGAGTTGTAGTGCAAAATATATGGAGAGTGCCAGATTGT
This sequence comes from Masticophis lateralis, assembly GCA_030761175.1. NCBI lineage: Eukaryota > Metazoa > Chordata > Lepidosauria > Squamata > Colubridae > Masticophis > Masticophis lateralis. The sequence goes on from JAUDYJ010000003.1 coordinate 131,248,927, forward strand.
GAGCTGCAAAGATTTTTATGCTAGAGTATTATGTAAAATTCTAGAACATGCTTGAATGGTTAAAGGGCCTGGTTGATGCCCAGAGTTGTGAACTGCAGTTGTATAGTACCTGAGTTATTGCTTGGAAGAATCAGCTTAAAGTAGTGAGAAAGTTAAACGGGCAGTTTTTAGATCATGAATATTCAGTGAAAGGAATGAAAGAATGGTCTTAGGGGGTTTGACCTGGACTACAAACAAGACCTGAATGATGAATCCTATCCATTGTGAATTCTCAATATTATATATGATTTAATTTGTTTGGTTCCTTCCCTAGTCACCATATATGTAAAACAAGTTTCTCATTTTCATGTTGTTTTGTTTTGTTTTTTTACTTTATGGTTTTCTTTTCAGACAACTCGTGGTGAATTTGACTCCAGTGAGTATGAAGTTAGAAGACGCTATCAGGACTTTCTTTGGTTGAAAGGAAGACTTGAAGAAGCGCATCCAACACTTATTATTCCTGTAAGACTTTTTATTGACTTCCATAGAAAGCTGGGATCCAGCGAGGAGATAGAGTGCTAAAATTGGCAATGGCAGACTACCAGAGAACAGAGTTTTGGGGCTGTTTCCCTATTGCATTCATTATAATGAGACAACCTACCTTTTGTAAAGTGAAGGATGGAATCATGCCATTTTATTCCACTCATGTTTTGAATCTTGCCCCCAAATAAGACGAAGTTGCTAAAGTGAAAATGTGGATATGTTAACAAAGATTTCTCTCTACCCACTTTTTCTGTTACTTTGGTGCCGATAAAGAAACAGTCATTCCATTTTAAGGCATAGTATGCATAGAAATTGTATTTTTAGAGTTGCAGTTTAGGTATATATGCATGAATGCACCTTAATTAGTTTCATTCTTCCACTTCTTTCTTTCTTTAGCCGTTGCCTGAAAAATTCATAATGAAAGGAGTTGTGGAACGATTTAATGACGAATTCATTGAAACAAGAAGGAAAGCTTTGCATAAGTTTTTAAACCGGATTGCTGATCATCCTACTTTAACTTTTAATGAGGACTTCAAAATTTTTCTTACTGCACAAGCAGAGGTAATGAAACCTCCAGATATTTTTCTGATACTATAGAATCTGTCGGGTCTGAGCAAAATAGGATACAAATTGGGTTAAGATAAGTTTTTTTACTGTGGTCCTAGACACATATCTCATGCAAATGAATTCATTAGCCTAAAGACAACAACACGAAACCTTTTATATGTTGATACAAAAGTCTTCAAGTCAAACATGAAGAAAATGAAACCATTAAACATAAATAAATTACATAATGCTAAACAGAACTGTTTCACTCTGACTTCTTAGCCAGCATTATTTGTTATTAACCAAAACACCCATATTTGATTTTATTACTGGGTTGCTATATAATTTTTTCCAAGTTTATAACTAGGATGATACTATCTAAGAAACCCATCCCACTAAGAGCTTCCCCAAATCCTCTTCTTGCTGAGCAAGATATTCCCTTCAGTTTTTCCCTTCTCACTTTCTTCTTTCGTGTTTTAATTAGACTTTTATCCTGCCTTTTTTTTTTCATACACAGGTAACCCTCGACTTACAACAGTTCATTTAGTGACTGTTCAAAGTTACAACGGCACTAAAAAAAGTGACTTATAAGCCTTCTTCATACTGATCAGAATTCAGACACTTGGCAACTGACTCATATTTATGACGGTTGCAGTGTCTTGTGGTCATGTGATCACCTAACAAAATCAGTGGGGAAGCCGGATTCATTTAACAACCGTTTGCTAGCTTAACAACTGCAAAAATTCACTTAACAACTGTGGCATGAAAGGTCATAAAATGGGACAAATCTCTCTCTTAGCAACATAAATTTTGGGCTCAATCGTGGTCGTAAGTTGAGGACTACCTGTATACCTCCAGGGGGTGAACATACCAATATTGCTTCCTCCTCCTGTTTTCCCCACAACAACAATAATTCTGGGATATGAGTTGGGTTGACACCTGAAGTCACCTGAAGGGAGACTGGAACTCACCATTTCCTGGTTTCTATGCCAGCACCTTCACCACTACCCTCTCTCCTCCCTTATTGCTATTTTTCCCTCCTGGCCTACCAGAGAGATTCTCACAACAGGCTGGCCAGAAGTTTAGTACAGTCAAAATGGAAAATACTGGCTGTGTTTACATGTAACACAAAGACAAGTTTTGGCATTATAATCATGAGCTGTGTTTATGCAGTCACCTTTCCGTATAATTTTAAGTATTGCTATAGATAGATGTTTAGAACATAGATAAATTAAAATTAATATCCAAAAACAGATTGCATGAATATTGTGATATAATTGTGATTTTATGTTTTTAGCTGCTGTTGACCTAATCTAAAATAAAACCATAATTTACTTTTACGATCGTTTATGAAATGGTGGCATCCAAATAAATCTTCAGAGGGGGTCAGGTGGCAGCTGTTCTTAGTGACTGTGTGTGATTTGTTTGCTCACCGTGTACAGTTATACATCTGAACTAGACTGTGTTGTTTCTCTGTGCCATATAATATATGTGGGTCAGTGGTGGGTTTAAAAAAAAAATTCACTACCGGTTCGGTGGGTGTGGGCGTGGCATGGCTTGGTGGGCATGGCAGGGGAAGGATACTGTAAAATCTCCATTCCCTCTCCACTCCAGGGGAAGGATACTGCAAAATCCCCATTTCCTCCCGATCAGTTGGGACTCGGGAGGCAGAGAATAGATGGGGGCGGGGCCAGTCAGAGGTGGTATTTACCGGTTCTCTGAACTACTCAAAATTTCCGCTACCGGTTCTTCAGAACTGGTCAGAACCTGTTGAAACCCACCTCTGATGTGGGTATATGCATAATTATTTATTTATATTTTTGTCATGTTTATGTACTGTATATTGGAGTGGTGACCCTTTGAGAGCTGTATGTAACAAAATTTCATTTTTTTATGAAGTTTTTTTTTATTATTTTTTAAACACACAAATAAACATACAATGCATCTTTTCTGAACAGAATATTGGCCTGGTTCTAGATTTATATAGCTTTTTGTTCATCTTTAACACCATTTTAACACAATTTTATATATAAATTTTCTCATATCATTTATTCTCCCTAATTCTAAGAAACCAATATTACCCTTCATCTTAACTTCTCATCCTACTATAGTTCATTTTCCCCCCTTAAAATTTAAACCCCTAAATTTAGATTCATATGACATGGTACCATACCCAATTATTACCTTAAATTCTCTTATTCCAATCACCAATGATTCTTTTGTCAACTGTTCAAAATAATAAATTTCAACAATTAATAAAAATCACATTTAATGAAAATCAATTCATATTTAATGAAAATCAATTAAGTATCAATCTTATTCCAATATCTGTATATTTACATTTATAAAGCATAATACCATTCCCAATTATTTTCTTAAATTCATAACATATTACCATTCCCAATTATTTTCTTTAATTCCAATCTTAAATAATTTTTTCTTTGTCAACTGTTCCAACTAATAGGCTTCAACATTTTTGTAACATTTTTATAACATTTTTATGTCATTTTTATAAAGACCAGTTAAATATATCTAATTAATTCATAGTCCAATATATAATTAAGGCTATTTCATTTATTACAATCCTCTTTATTAATTAAGAATATTCCAATTATTCATAGACTCATATAGTTTTAAAATCACTTCATTAAAAGTACAATTTCATCTTTTATTCATTTTCTTTACCCCATATTCTCCTTGCATTTCTTTCTCCTTTTGTATCTTTATATTTTACTTTCTTTTTCTTATCCCTTCTTCTTTTTTTAATTTTAAAATCCTGATATCTCTCTTCTCTAATCCCAGTGTAATCATTTTGTTTTTTTAAAATCATAAACTCTTCTATTTTGCTGTATCTTTCCCATTATTTTCCATCCCTTTTCCCTTTTTCTTATTTTCTGACTGATAACCCCAGTGTAATCATTTAAGTTTTTTTCCATTTTCTCCATTGTTAAACCCAATATAATAATCATTTAATTTTTCACAATCAGTCTCCTTGTCTTTGTCTTCTTCTTAATTTTCAATCTCTTTTCCTTCTGATTAGTTGTTTCTTTGTCAGCTTGAATATATCTTAAATCCATTTTTTTGGTCATCAAGTTTCAATTTTCCATGCAACATTGTAGTCATTTCCCTTATTTCCATTTTCAATGATAGGTACATGGTTATAATCATTTCCTTCAGTTCCTACACCACTTTGCTCTTTCTAAAAAGTTCAGTGCTATAACGATTTTTCTTTTTTCCCCCCTGAAGATGGCTCTCTACAATCCACATTTACAATTGATGAGCTCAAAGGACATCCATTTTGGGTGCAGTCCGTTTTAACAATTTTCACTTATACCAAGTCAATTTAAAATTCAGTCCAAATTTATAAAGTCCAAATTCTACGTTACATTCCAATTAGGTTCCAATTTAGAGTCATTAACCAGTCCTTTCTATTACAGGCTTTTCTTCATTTTTTAAAACTCCCTTTAAAGTTTCCAAATTAAAAAAGAATAATTTCAGGTTCTTGGTTTTTCTTTCTTTTTTTTTAAAAAGTTTTGCAGGTATTTTAAGTCCAAAACAAACAAATTTCTAGTCGGGTTCTGTTACTTCGTAACTTCCGCCTTACTCTTCTTCTGTCCTTTCCCACGCCTATTAGCCGCTACTAAGATGCCAGGACATTTGCAATTGTTTTAAAAATCCTCTCTTTTTTTTTCCCTTTCTGCCTATGAGTTAAGTATCACTCACCCGGCAGCAATATTCTATTCAATTCTCCGCTCCTGCACATCGCTTAATCTGGTTGCCCCATCTTACTGACGGTCATAATAGCCACTGCCCCTCACTGCAGAGTCCGAGAGAATTTCCTCTGACCTCCGAGGAACTTGCCTGTTGCTCTTGGTCTTTCGAGGTGCCTCTCTTTCTTCTCTGTCTGAAGACCCCTCTGCAGCGGTTTGACAGCCCGGGATTTTGCGGGGCTCATCAGACCGACTAATCCCCAACTGTCTCGCCGCGATGCTTCCGGTCAAAATTTCATTATAATGTATGTCGATTAGTCTACATTTAAAGGGACAATAAAGTTATTCTAAGTTTGTGAAGCATATAGGCCTGGTATCTGTGACCTCCATATTGTTTGAGATTGTGCTAGGGTTTCTGCTGTGGATGTGGCCTTTCGTTACATTAAATTGATTGTACAATAAGAGCCATTTATCCATCTTAAAATTGGATTTCCTCCTTTAATTTTTAGGAACTTTCATCTCACCGGAAGCAGGGTCCTGGCTTACTTAGCAGAATGGGACAAACAGTCAAGGCAGTGGCTTCATCAATGCGAGGCAGTACTGTGAAAAACCGCCCAGAAATATTTACAGAAATGAGTGACTATGTGGACGTGTTTAACCAGAAAATCAATCTGTTGAACAAAATCTCCCACCGAGTTTACAAAGAAAGAAAAGGTTGGTGGAGGGGGGGGGAGACAAAACTAATCCTGGGGTATAGATTGACCATGTTTCTCCCTACCAAATTATAGAGCTTCATAGCAAGACAAGTTATAGGCCTATAGCTTTTTTTCCTCCTGTTCTGTGCACCTGACAAATGGAAAATCACAGGGAAAACTTTTTCTCTGTGAAATAATTCCAGCAGAACCATTGGTTTTAACAGCCTCGACATTGACATGTTAAAAATGGAAGAAGTTAACAGCTGCTCCTGTAAGTCCTGACTTCTGTGTAAGGATGGGAGTTAGTCTCCATTTTTTATTGAATTATAAAGTATTATAAAATGCATAATACGAAATAAATAGAAAAGCGGGGGCGGGGGGAGGAAACGAGAAATGAGAAAAGATAAGAAAAAAAGCATTGACTTCCAACTTTCTGTTACAGTAAAATAAGGCATTTACACCAAATCACATTTTTTGCTTTTTCATAATAATATTTATTTATTGATTGATTGATTGATTGATTGGTTCGATTTATATGCCACCCTTCTCCGGAGACTCAGGGCGGCTTACAATGCGTTAAGCAATAGCCTTCATACTTTTGTATATACCTGCTTAGTGGGGCTTTCGGCTCCCCCTAAGCGGTGTTCTTGTTTTATACAAAGTCAGTTTATTGCCCCCACAATCCGGGTCCTCATTTTACCTACCTCCAAGTCAACCTTGAAGCCATTTCTATAAAGATCTATCAGTCTAATTGGTAAAACCCAAAGTCATTTTTTCCTTCTATTCCACATCTAGCACGAAGTGATGTGGAAAAGAGTATGTAAGGATGGGAATTAGGATCACCCTTTTCTTTCTTCCTTTGAAAGGAACTGTCTGAAAGAACACTGTATGGAGCTGGGCAGAAACTGGTTGGTGTCATTTTCATATAATTTCCACCCTGCCACCAAAAGTGCCACCGTCATAGCAGCTATTTGCTGTCCCTGGCAGATAGGTCTCTCACATCAATTCATTTAATGCATTGGATTATATGAATTGGCCAATCACTTAGAGCTTAAGGAAGGAAGGAAGGAAGGAAGGAAGGAAGGAAGGAAGGAAGGAAGGAAGGAAGGAGATTATTGGCTTCTGTGGAGAGAGAAATTAAGAACGTGGGTGATGTTTTCAGAAAGATACATAGCCAACTGCATGGGTCAACTTGGCCTTAGTTTCCAATGTATTTCCCAAGCCGCTGAATTTCGTTAAAATCCATCAATATAATTTTTCTCCCTAAAAGAACTACATTTAAGGAGATTGCAGTTTGGGAAAGAAAAATTAGTTTTCCTCTCCTTATGTACTGTAGTTTCCAGAAAAATCCACCCAACCACCTACCACATTGCTTTTTAGATTACAGGTTGCGGATTTAAAAATTTAGGCTGGTGCCAGTAAAAGGAAGTTTCCTAAAGAAAATGCTGTATGTACTGTATGTGAGTGAATTTTCAGGCACAGAAATGAAGCAGAAGATGCTTAATTTTCTGTTCCGTTAATACTGAGATCGCCTAAATATAAGCCCAATTCCTTACATGGTAATTAAGCTTGGGGGGGCAACAGTTTCTAATGATGCCAAATGGATAGTATTTTCAGTCCTTAATTTCCAGAAAGAGGGGTGTTGCCTTGTAGTTATATCCACATACATGTAGCAATTATATACATTGCCTTCAGCCTGTGAATAAAAGCCAATATATTCAACTAAAGAATAAGTAAAGTAAACTTTAAGAAGGAAAACATTGGCAGCAATGTATGAGAGGTTTTTCCAGAGGTGGCCTTGCATTTTGTCCACGGTCTGTGCTCTTTTTTAAAAAAAGCTTTTTTTGTTGTTGTTAAAAAATTAACAGATGGTTCAGGACTACTGTATCATTAAAACGATACCCCCCCCCACCCGCCCCCAGGAAAAAGCATTTTACCAGGCTCAGAGCAATAATGGTGCCAACGGTTTTACAAGAAAAAGATTGTTTTCTGAATTCCGAGCTGTGGAGAAATCTGTGGCACAGAGGCGCACCCACAGTGTAGGACTTGGCAATCAGCCTTGTCAATCCTGGAAAGGGGGAGGGAAAATAGTGCCAGGAGGTTGCTATGGAAGCCAATATGAAATACAAAAAGCCAATCCAAGAGTTCTTTAGGATTTTAAGGACAAATTAACAGATTTATCAGTGCATGCATTTTTTGTGAGCAAGCTTTTAATCTGGGTACATGAATGAAGTGTTCTATCTGCATACCCTTAATATAGCTCCTTTAAATAATTTTTATCATTGATATATTTTTCAGATTTTTTAAAAGTGCTCCAGGTGCAATATTTTAATAATTCCTACATGGATTTTATGTAGCAATTCACATACTGAGCTACTAGTATTTCCATAGTTTATAATATATTTTGAATGCAAAAGCAAAAGGTTTTTTTTTTAATTTAAACCTGGCTTAAACTTGCATCCATATGTTTGAATATCCTTAAATTGAAATCTTTTGCAAATTGATGTTTGGTAAGATGGCCCCAAATTTCTTAATTAATTAATTCAATTTACACTGCCTGGCGGCAATTCTAGGCAGCTTAGAATCATTAAAATCCAATAAAAACATTAAAACAATAAATAGTAACATTAAATTAGTTAAAGTAGACAAAGATGGGAAGGAAGGGAGAAAGATGCAGGTAATCTTGATTTAATGACCAAAATTGGGGACTGAAACTCTGTTGCTAAGCAGTGCAGTTGTTAAGTGAAACATCCTGTGACTGTACCAGACTTACAATAACTGTTCAGCTGCAGTCATTAAGCAAATCATCCAGGTCATTAAGTGAGACATGTGATCATAATTTGTGATTTTACTACCAACTTCTCTATTACCTGCCTGTGAGTCCACAAATGGTTGTCATGTGACTGCAGGCTGTTTTCACGTTAATAAATGCATACCAGTTGTGAAGTGTCTGAATCACAGTCTCCTTACCCTGGGTCACTATGATAGTTGTAAGTTTGAAGACCTGTCATAAAGTTACTTTGTCATCACCAATGTAACTTCAAACATTTGCTAAACAGGACAGATGTTAACTGGGGATCACCTGTCTCTACTATTGAATTCTTTGATTCTATGTGAAGAGCCATGGTGGCGCTGTGGTTAGAATGCAGTACTGCAGGTTACTTCTGCTGACTACCGGCTGCCAGCTATCAAAAGTTCGATTCTTACCTGCTCAAGGTTAACTCAGCCTTCCATCCTTCCGGCGTCAGTAAAATGAGGACCCAGATTGTTGGGGGCAATATGCTGACTCTGTAAACTGCTTAGAGAGGGCTGTAAAAGCACTGTAAAAGCAGTATATAAGTCAAAAGTGCTATTGCTACTGCTATATGCCAGAATTTCAGATTGTAGTACAGGTAGTCCTCGACATGTGACTATGTCGATAATTTAGCCGAAAATTTCTGTTGTTAAGTGAGACGTTCGTTAAGTGAGTTTTCCCCATTCAGCAACCTTTCTTGCCACAGTGGTTAAGTGAATGAATTCAGTTGATAAGTTAGTAACCCAGTTGTTAAGTGAATCTGGCTTCCCTATTAACTTTGTTTGTCAAAGGTTGTAAAAGTTGATCACATGACCTTGGGATACTACAGTGGTCCTAAGTATGAACCAGTTGCCAAGCATCTGAATTTTGATCACATGATCATGGGGGATGCTACCAAGGGGGTGACTGTGAAAAATGGTCACAAGTGACTTTTTTCAGTGCCGTTTTAACTTTCAATGGTCATTGAAAGAACTGTTATAAGTTGGGGACTTTTCAGAAAGAGTTTCTGTTTAAAGCTCTGTTTCTTTATGATAATTGCTTGGGATATTGTTTATGAAGTTCTGCGTGTGTTCCCCCCCCCCTTTTTTTTTCCCCAAGACTATTTTTATGAATTGAAGGAATTTGGTCCCATTCACATGCTGTGGTCTGCTTCAGAAGAAGATCTGGAAGATACATTAAAAGGAATGGCTACAGGCATTGACCAGTGTTGCAAAGCTGCAGACAAATGGATGGCGGCTCTGTCCGAAAGCTTCTTCCCTGTTATACATGAATATTTGCTTTATAATGAAATATTGATGGTAAGATGGGTTGGAAAGCTGTTAAAACAGCTAAGTTTCCTCTGATGTCATTGCTGCAATGGATGTTCTCATGAGTTGCTTTCTTTCTCAGTGCTAATAGTGCAGCCCTGCAGGAAAGGATTATATTGTATTTTCTTTTCCTGCATGATGCCTATGTGCTTTCCTGCAAAATACACCTCTTTCTTCTCTTAACTATACATGATCTAGAGGTCCCTAGGGAGAAAATAGCAAGAAGGCAACAAAGAGCCATGATTATAAAGCTAGTTAGTTAGTTTGGGGGAGGGGTTATCAGTGGTTGTTTTGTGAGTATCAATGATTGTTTTAACAATAGAGAATATTGTAGGTTTCCAGAGTATATAAGTCTTCACATTTGAACTCCCTTCTGCATGAGATGGCTGGGTAACTTTGTTTGGAAAGGAGGGATTCCATTTGAATTGAGGTATTTTTTAACTCACAGAAAGAATATCTAGACATTTGTAGTTTCAAAATACGTTATAAACGGTGGGATTCAAATAATTTAACAACCAGTTCGCTGAGGATCAGGTTGGCTGTTGTGGGAGGCGTGGCCCATCCCCATCCTCCAGCTCCGCCACACATGTAAGACGAGCTTCCTGCGATGGCCAACCTGGTCGTGGGTAAACCGGTTGTTAAATTACCCTCCCCCCATATCAAAGTGGATCCTGGGCGCTGTGCTGCAATGGAGAAATGGGAAACAGAGCAGCCGGCATGAGGGAAGGAGGAAGAGCAGGGAGAAAAAAGAGGGAAATCGGCTTTCTCCTTCCCTCACGCTGGCCGCTCCATTGCCAGTTTTTCCATTGCAGCACAGCATCCAGGATCCACTTTGATAGCAGGGCGGAGGGATGTAATTTAACAATAGGTTCATCTGAACTGGTGTGAACCAGCTGAATCCCATCACTGATTATAAACCTACTTTTGTATGGGTCTCTACAAGGAATGCAGTTTTTCATAGCTCCTCAGTTCCATGAGAAATAAGTCAAAGAAATACAGATGAAAAGAATCCGTAACAGATTTTTTTCTACAATGGCTCAGTATCCCACCTATTCCTGGGCCTGGGAAAATAGGCAGGGTTAGGGTTAGGGTTAGGGTTAGGGTTAGGGTTAGGGTTAGGGTTAGGGTTCAGCAAATTCCTTAGTATCATTGTGGGGGAACAGCCATATGGATAGCTGTTGGGATGTTCTCCCATAGGGGAGGCAACATGACAAAGTAAATGACACTGCTCAATTGAAGGATCTGAAGTATACCTACTCTGCCTGATCATACAGAATACGCAGCAACTATTGGAGATACAGTGGCCCTTCAAATACTCAGGCCCTGTGTGATGCACTTGAAAAAAAATTGTTTAATATATATTGACAGTATTACTGTTGCCCTGGTTCATTTGTCATGTGCATGGTGACTTAGTTCAGCAAATGGAAATTACATCTTTAGGAGACATTTTCAGTTGACATTTAGATAACGCAATAAAATTCCTTCACCCAAATAGTTCTCCTAATCAAGACTGCAGAAGCCTACTGAGATAAGGAGAGTCAGACAGGAAGAGCCATGCAAATTACAGAGGTTGAATTAGGATCATGTTCTGTACGGTTCCTACTACAGGATGGAGGACAGGTGGGCAAGCCACGGGGACATCAATACTTTCAAAAGGACTTCACAAAAAGAGCCACCTTATGAAGGAGACTCAGTGAAAACCATCTCAGGATGAGTTGAACAAGGTCCAAAGAAATATCTGTGTGGCCCATTAGAATTCAATTTGATGGGACCCCTATCTTGTGCCAGGTTGTCTGATTAATTGCAGGGAAGGTGAGATGAGAAATTAAAGGATGTTATTGCATTTATTAGACCCTTAAGCTCCTCAGCCGCACAATTAGGCTGCATTTGGTGCAGGCAGGGGGTAGCTCATCCTTCCATTAACACAGCTCCTCGGTTTCATTTCTTTTCCATTCTATTCTGTTGACAGCTGCAAGACTTGCATTCAGCAGTAGATTCTCATAGTGGGGAGCAGGCAATAGCACTCATTTAATAAATGTCATTTTTCTTTGAGGAGCAAAAAAAAAAAAAAAGCACAGCTCTTTATGGACCCACTTGTACCAATGCAACAATAAAGCTTTTATCCTCTCCTGTCAAGCAGACAGAAAAATGACATCCAGGAAAACCCAGAAACTTAGTCTTACATATAAGAGAGTTGCGGGCCAAAAATATCTTTCTCCCCAATTTTGACTCGAACACAAGCCAAGAGTTCTCAGGATTACTTGTGCAAAATTTCTAATGCATTTATTTCTGTTATTTCATATTTCAGGGTGTTCTGAAAAGAAGGGACCAGATCCAGGCAGAACTGGATTCCAAAACTGATGCTATGTATAATAAAAAGGCTGAAAACGGCCTGGTAAGCAATTGAAAATAAAATGAAAAAAATTTCTTGCTATAATTCAAATCTAGATTATACCACAGGTTATTGTCGCTTTCCCCTATGTACTATATTCCCATTGTGTTCTTTATGAGCTACTCAAGGCTGCTATCCTTTTGGCAGATTTGTAGGTACATGAAGAAAGTCAACCTTGAATGTTGCCCTACAACGACAAAAAGCTGTACAGAGACAGAATGTGGAGTTGAGTAATGTACGTGTTCTGAAAAAGCAGTTGGCAGAGTCCTCAGCCCACACTCTGGATTGCTTTGGAGGAAAGATTGAAGACCATCTGTTAAATATTCCTCTGCCCACAACATTCTCTGTACTGATAAAATGTGCAGTTATAGGATAGGGTTGGCTTAGTTCCTGTCACAAGGCACCCACAGAAATGGCTGCTGCTGTCAAAATGACAAAAACAGCATCATGTTTCAAGCTTTTACAACGATTTGGTGCATCATCCAACATTGCAGTGTCTATTAACAAAAGAGTTGGGGACATCATAATATTGCTGAAACCAGTTTAACCCCTTACAAGCCTCCACTCTGGATTGTAAGTATGAGAATTTATTGAGGCATGCTATATGATTCTATATTTCTCAATGATAATATCTGGCAGTCCTTGACTTACAGTCTTTTAAGAATCTTTTGAAGCTATAGCAGCTCAGAAAGGGTGCTTTACAGTAAAGCATTTCCAGTGGCATGCCAGTCACCATCCCTGCAGTTATGTGATCATGATCTGGGTGCTTGATCACCTATTTATATTTATGATTGGTTGCTAAGTGCCCTGCGATCATCATTGGCAATCTTCTCTGCTGGCTTCCCCAGAAACTCAGTGGGAAAGCTGGCAGGAAGGTTGCAGGCTGCTGCCACCTGCTGAAGGAATTTCCGTCTTCTCCGTGCACCAGGGTATGTGGGGAAATCAGGCTGAAAAAACAAAGCTCAGATCTTCAGGATCTGTTTTGTTCCTCCAGCCCAGCGTGGGAGTTCCCTTCTCCCCACTTGTCAGAACAGACAAGAGGAAGCAAGTTTCACATAGCAAATTAATGTATAGATTTGTTTTACCCCAAGATATGATGATAGCTACTACCACCTTGATTTTAAAGATTTGAAAAGGAGGCTGGATAAATTCTTAGCTGACAGGTCTAGGAAGAGCTGTTTGGCTTAAAGTCTCAATTGAATTTCTAGATTCTGGGCAGAGCATATATCTGACATGGCAAAAATAACTTGTCAACAACTGTAAAGGATCCAAATGATAGTTTGATTGATCCAAAGTTTGCAGGCTATAGTAAATCTCTTGCATATACAAGTGCCAAGAGCAGGAGTCACAAGGTCACATAGATCTTATTGAGGAAGTTGATAAAAGACAGTTCAAGCATGTCAACATACATTCATTTAATTGTTTAATTCTTTTAGAAGAATGCCCGACTCCATAACACCCTAGTCGTCATACAATATTAACCGTACTAAAACCAAGAAAAATGCAGGTACCAAAAAAGAAAGTAATTGGTTCATAGGAAATTCTTTTTATGTATGTGCTTTTTTCTCATTTTTACCAGACATAGAGAGAATTGCTTTAGAATTTATAGGAAATCCAAGGGAGATACAGGTATCTCTCATGGTGCAAAAACATCAAAAAGGTCCAAAAACATTTTTGGAAAGGAAAAATCGCAATTTGTAATGACCAAGTTGAGCTAGGCCCTTCAATGTTATTCTAAAAAGTGAACCTAGCCAGAAGAAACAAGGAAGCATAGCAGCAAATGTCTTTGAACTTTGCCCCACCTCAAGGCATAGACTTTGTATTTATTAGCCACTAATAGCTCAGAATGCCATAATATAAAACAAATCCATTCTGAAGGATCTTAGGGGAGAAGCACAGAGAAAGGCATTTACGAATTTAAAAGAAAAATGCAGCAATATATTACTATAGTTAGGTACGTGGTGATTTTGAAACAAATACTAATGCCCCAAAATTGATAAGCTCGATTTGGATAATTAATGTAGAACAGATACAAAAAAAGAAACTCATCCTTTATCATGTTATTTCAGGATCAATTGTCATCTAAGCTTTTTGCTCAATTAATCTGGTAGTTAGAGATATAAGGAAAGTTAAGTAAAATTGGCATTCCTAACTGGCAAACTATAACCAAGACCTAAGTTATATAATGGGTTAGGGTGGCTCGTGTGGTTAAGACGCTGAGTCAAAAGACCATTGAGAGATCAAAACTTCAGCCGTTTGAAACCCGAGAGCAAGCTGCATGATGGAATGAGCTCCCATCAATTTTCCCAAACAGTTTGAAAGCAAGTAAATGCAAGTAGATAAATAGGTACCACTTCGGAGGGAAAATAACAGAGACACGATAAGGGCTCTTCGGGCGTCCCCTGGGCACCGGTGATGTCACCAGCTAATCGGGTGGTATTCACTTACCTTTGCTACTGGTTCGCAAATGTGAGTGCGTGCGCACGCTCTCCCTGCATGCGCAGAGCATCAAAAGCAAGACGTGATGACATCTGGGCAGGTGGGCAGAGCCGACCTACCGGTTTGCCCGAACCGGATATAACCAGCTGAATGCCACCACTGTGGCTAATCCTTTCAACCTGGAAGCATCTTGGTATATGCTACCAATACAAATGTTTAAGTAGTAGTAATAGTAGTTATATAATTGTATTTTAATTTTAACATTTCTTCGAGACTTCAGCATAAATAGTTACATCATTTTATCCTTGTATTTGTAATAAAAATGAGTAGTTTAGGCTGAGAGAATAGACACAAAACTATTCAGTGATTAGGGTCATATACTACCTTTGCTTAATCTTAATTTGCTAAATAAATGGCATATTTGGGTTCACAAGTTGCACTGAGCCATAAATTAGAGTTCTACAATGCAACATCCATAGGCACTATATTTTTCACAAACCTCAACAGACAGCATGAAAGGCAACCAAATTAAATATACTTTGTTAAAAGTTCCATTAAAAATTAGCACATTTTTTAGTGACACTTGTTAAGTGGATCACTGCAGGTATTAAATTAGTAATACCATTGATAAGTGATTGTGGTTTCCCCGTTGACTTTGTTCATCAGAAGGTCATAAAAGATGATCACGTGACCCTGGGACACTGCAGCCGTCATAAATACGTCAAGCATTGGAATGTAAGTCACATGACCGTGGGGATGTTGCAACGGTCATAAGTGTGAAAAATGGTCATAAGTCACTTTTTTCAGTGATGTTTTGGAAGGGTGACTAAATTAACTGTTGTAAGTCGAGGACTACCTGTAAATGCAAGCCAATTGTCAAGTGCTCAAATTGCAATCACTTGATCGGGGTGTGGTGCAACAATCATAGTTTTGAGGATGGGTCATAAATCACTTTTTCTGAAGCCATCGTAACATCGAGATATTGTTAAATAAATAGTCTTTAAATCAATGTCAGTATAACTTCAATTCCATCCTCTACCTCATGTGGTTTGAAGAGGAATCAGATGCTGCAATAGTATGTGGGAAAGACTTTGGGAGTCGGAGCAAAGAGTCATTTCGTAGGGAACAATAAGATAAGAGACAGTATAGCCCACAGCAGTATAGCGGTCAGAGCAAGAGACTCAGAAGAAACCCTCCTAAGTTCTCAGGCTGTAAAGGTGATAGTGGGAGAATTTTACTTTCAGATTTGCAACATTCTGTTAATGTAGTGTTATAATAAAGTAGAATTGGATAATCTGGTCATATTTCCTGTCTGGTCTATCTGGTAAGGCAGTTTATTGTACATAATGAAAGCAAAGTCAAGGTGAGTCATGTAAGGCTGAAGAAGCCAAAACTA
Source organism: Masticophis lateralis (assembly GCA_030761175.1). Lineage (NCBI taxonomy): Eukaryota > Metazoa > Chordata > Lepidosauria > Squamata > Colubridae > Masticophis > Masticophis lateralis. The sequence goes on from JAUDYJ010000003.1 coordinate 131,264,728, forward strand.
CTGGTAGAAAATTCTAGAAAGTATAATCCTTATTCATTTAAAAATTAACAAATTAGAAAACACCAGGTGTTATTGAATAGTCTGAAATCTCTCATATCCCAAATTGAGGATCCATTTGGTGTCCCATTCCTGTCCCAATCATATCTGATAGCAATTTATTCCCTAGCTCAATAAAGTTCACTTCATTTCTTTTTTTCTTATGGCAAAACAAAACAAAAACTACAGTTTAATTTGTTTACATCTGAGGGGAAATGGGTGGAATTGGAGTTCGTGCAAACTTTATGGGTAACATCCAATATAGTCATAGTTCCTGTATTTACATGTAGTGAATTCTTTCACCTTTTATATATTTTATTTTGATATAGGCACTTCATTTTTAAAGCCTTCTAGCATTCTTTACTTTTGGTTAAAATCCCTAATCTTTCTAATAAATCCCAAATGACATCAATGTTATTTGGGATTCATCATATTTGTATTTATTATATTATGGGTCAGAGAAAGTGTGTCTTAAATATAGCTCAAAATATTAATATTGCCATATCTTACATGAATTTGTTTTATAGGAGATATTGAAAGAAGAATGACAGGCTGTATTAAAAAGCTATTTCCTGTTCTTATATGCATATAAATATTTTTTATATTAGTAGTGGCAGAACCTGAATAGTTTCGGTAATAATCTCATGCTAATTTAAAAACTGGCCTCTGTTGCTTTTAAGAACATTGTTCTTGTGCACATACTTTTATTCATTAAGAAAAGCTTTTTTTCTTCACCTGACTAAAAATGTGAAGTGCTACTATATATATTTCAGAATTAGGCTACTTGCATTCATGGAGTTAAATTGTACTGCTAAAATTAAGATCCACAAGTTGAAAATGGATTGTAGTAAACACTGAAATAAAAAAAGGAAAGTGTAATCTTTTTAAAAAAAATAATATTTATTGAATTTCCAATATTTCATTTATTTATTTATTTATTTATTTATTTATCAAATTTATATATCGCCCTACTCCCGAAGGACTCAGGGTGGTGAACAGCAAGAATAAAAGACAGACAATATAAACGTTAAAAAACCATTAAAATTATTAAATGTTTTGGCCCAAAAACAAATTTAAAACACCCAATTTATGAGACAAATTAAAAACAATTTTTAAAAATTTAAAAGGGAGAGTTAGGCCAGGCCAGCCTGCTGGAATAAAAATGTTTTGAGAGCACGACGAAAAATGCGCAGATCCGGGATCCTCTATATCTCCGGACGGAGTTCGTTCCAGATGGTAGGCGCCCCCATAGAGAAGGCTCTCCCCCTGGGGGCCGCCAGTTGACACTGTTTGACCGACGGCACCCTGAGAAGCCCCTCTCTATGGGAGCGTACTGGTCGGTGAGAGGCTATTGGTGGCAGAAGGCAGTCTCATAGATACCCCGGTCCAATGCCATGGAGCACTCTAAAGGTGGCAACCAAAATCTTGAAGCGCACCCGGAAGACCACCGGGAGCCAGTGCAGCTCGCGCAGGAGGGGGGGTCACATGGGAACGCCACGTCACTCCCATAACCACCTGCACGGCTGCATTCTGGACCAGCTGGAGCCTCCGGGTGCTCCTCAAGGGGAGCCCCATGTAGAAAGCATTGCAGTAGTCCAGGCGGGAAGTAATGAGGGTATGAGTGACCGTATTTAACATGTCCCGATCCAGAAAGGGATGCAACTGGCGAACCAGGCGAACCTGATAAAAAGCCCCCCTGGCTTTTATAAACATATAAAACACACAATACAATACAAAAAACGCAACAACACAAAAAACAAAGAAAAAGACATAGCAAAAATTTAACACTAATGACAGTTTTCCCATATCGGTATCTCTATCATAACAAACGTATTTACAAGAATTCTAATTCTGTATATCTCTATCTTAAATTACATCCATATTTGAATTATAGTAACATCTATTCATAATACAGTTTCATATCCTATATTTCTTCAACAATTTTACCTTCTACATATTATCCCTTAGGTTTTGCTTTTACTCTCAAGCCAGGAATACCATCTGTTCCAAATTTGATAGTACTCGGTTTCTTCTCTCTCCTTCATTTCCATAGACAGTCTATCCATTTCTGCAAAGTCATAAATTTTTTTATTATAATTTGGTCTGGAGGAATATCTCGTTTCCAATTCTGTGCTAGGACAATTCTACTTGCGGTTAATATGTGTAATGTTATATATTGTAATTTTTTCTCCATTTTCCGTTCAAAAATGCCCAAAAGGAAAAGTTCCAGCTTCATCTCTATCCTTTGTTCAGTTATTCCTTCCAACCACTTTCTTATCTTATACCAGTATTTTCTGATCTTAGGGCAGGTCCACCGCATGTGGTAGAACGTTCCTTGTTTATGTCCACACCTCCAACATTCCGGAGACCTGTTCAAGAACATCTTGGCCAGTCTCGCTGGTGGAGATGCCATTGATAAAACATTTTGTAAAGGTTCTCCTTATAAACATTTTGTAAAGGTTTTCCTTTAAGGAAAGTATAATCTTATAGATTTATAGGTCCAAATCTCAGTCTCAGAATAATTGGAAGGAGTAAAAAATATTATAGTATGCTTCTTTTTCTTCTATGAATAATTAATTCCAAAATATTAATTAAAATCTAACTGCACCCTTGTAACTTTCCAAAATCAAGATTCTAATCATCTTTTTACTGCTTATTCCAAAAGGAAAAAAAACCAGTCCTTAAACTTGTATTTAATATTTCCTTTGCTAAGGAAACCTTTGCTACTAAACTTGTCAATCCAATTAGTTCAAAAATTCAGGAAAGCATGCTAAAATCTCTTTCCTATCACTGTTATTGAAAGAACCTCTATTGGACACAGGCTCAACCATGAATTTTCCACATACATATTATATTTTTTTAAAAAAGGAACACAAATGAATATGCAAAACATCAGTCTAACTTCAAGGGTGGAAGCAAAAATGTTTGAAAATATTTGCAAAATTTCTTAGGAAATGAGCATATCAAAACAACAATCTGCAGTCAAACATTCCTGAATAAATAGTTTGCAGAGGAACTAATATCCTCGGGAAAAATTGGATGAGCAATTTGTATCTTGCAAACTGCATGCAACCCTTCCTGAAGTCTCTTCCCCCATCGCCACTTCCCTCCTGAACCCTGATCATATTGCTGAAATTTCATTCCATCAATTTATGGCAGCATCCAAAGTGGGCATACCCCACCAGGTAAAAACCCACCAGATTATAACCCACCTGTTGTGTAGCAAGTGATTATGGTGTTAGACTTGAATCAAGATGTTCCCGATTAAAGTCTCCTTAACCACAGTATCGCTGAGTGACTTCTGTTGGTCTCTTTTCTTCACCCAAGTCTACTTCACAGGATTGTTGCTACGGGACAAAAATGAGGAGAGACCTTCCCAGTTAAGCGGCTCAGAGTTCTCAAAGAAAAACTCTAAATGCAAATACAAATGATTATCTAAATTGGGACAAAAATCACTGGTCATTGCTATGCACTTCTCTGGCTTTGAGCAAGAGCAAGAAAGGGAGAGTTGGCTACCCAAAATGTCTTGAGAACCTTTGTTCTGTCTGTTACTATATGCAAGTAGTCCTCAACTTACAACAGTTCATTTAGTGACTGTTCAAACTTACAATGTCACTGAAAAAAGTGACATGACCATTTTTCACAGTTACGACCTTCGTAGCATCCCTATGATCACATGATCAAAATTCAGATGCTTGGCAACTGGTTCATACTTATGGCCATTCCTGTGTCCCAAGGTCATCTGATCACCTTTTGCAACCTTTTGACGAGCTCAGTCAACGAGAAAGGCAGATTCACTTAACAGCGGGGTTATTAACTTATTCAACTGCAGTGAATCATGTAACAACTGTGACAAGAAAGGTTTGTAAAATAGGGCAAAACTCATTTAACAAATGTCACACTTAATAATAAATTTTGGTCTCAATTATGGTTGTATGTCAAGGATTACTCGTGGAAGATGATACTTCTCTCTATATTGCATATGGGAAGTCTGCAGCCCCTTACAAGCTAATAGATGAGGAGATGGGAATATACTTTTATTGATTCCTCCATTCTGAATCTTCCCCTTTCCCTTACTTGGACTGCTTGGTTTTTATGAATTCTACACAACTGTCCAGTTGACTTCACCTCTGAAAACTGAGACCTAGAAATAATGTTGACAGTGAATGATATGCCCCCAAATTTTATTTGAAGGGTATTTGTGCAAAATAGACAGAATTGCAAAAATGAAAATGCAATGTAGTGCGTTGTCTTTGAATTGGACATAAAATTGACCTTATGGGGAGTACAACTATGATTTCTAATAAAACAGTTCTGATTAGAATGGTCATGGAAGAAATACAATAGCTCTGTTCTTTAAGTCCATAATATGGGTTTGTTTGCAGGCAACCCCTTTTAGGATCTTTTGTCTGCTATCAACTTCTTTTTCTTTCTTTATACCTGTAAAGTGTTGACATTGATAGACTATTGAACTTGGATCTAAAATATCATACTTCGGAATACTGGCTCAGACATGAAAGTTTGGAAGTAATCCCGGTTTAATACAGGAGCCTGACTCAAACTTTCAGTATCTCTCATAATTTCTGGAATGAATTAGTGGCATAATTTGCACACAATACAATGCCATAATAGTTTTACATATACTGTATCACTAAACCGTTTACAGATCACAGTTATGTTATAATTGGACTGAAATCAAATGAACCCTCTTGTCTCAGATGAAGCCTCATTTGGCATGAAGTAAGAGTGACTGGGGGATGCGGTGGCTCAGTGGTTAAGATGCTGAGCTTGTCGATTGAAAGGTTGGCAATTCAGCAGTTCAAATCCCTAGTATCACATAACGGTGAGCTCCCATTACTTGTCCCAGCTTCTGCCAACCTAGCAGTTCAAAAGCATGTAAAAATGCAACTAGAAAAATAGGGACCACCTTGGTGGGAAGGTAACAGCATTCCGTGCGCCTTCGGCATTTAGTCATGCTGGCCACATGACCACAGAATCATCAGCAGACAGTGCTGGCTGTTCAGCTTAGAAACAGAGATGAGCACCTCCCCCTAGAGTCGGGAACGACTAGCACGTATGTGCGAGGGGAACCTTTACCGTTACCTTTTAAGAGTGACTGACAAATTCTTTGCAGATTACACTTTTAAAGAACGATTTTTTATTTATTATGTATTTATTAAATTTATATGTCACCCATGCATATTGTTTGTGGCTTACAAACAATAAACAGCTAAATATAAAAACAATTAAAATTAAGGGTTACATAAAAACTAAGACCAAGAGGATGGAGAGCACAATAGTGAGGTTTTCTTCTTATCCCATCAACCATCTTGAACAAGGAGCACCTCTAACAGGGCTCCAAGGCTACTGGCCAAACCAGGTTTTAAGACCCTTCAAGAAGGCCAGGATTGTGAACAAATCCCATCTCTGATAGTAGAATGTTCCTCAGGTCGGGGCCACAGCAGAAAAGGCTCCTCCAGCTGAAATTCCTTTACATACGTAGTCTACAACAAGCCTCTTCTGCTGAAGGGAGTCCCATTGGAGTAAGATAGCACCACAGATACACTGGGCTATGCGATAAAGGACTTTAAAGATAATTGGACCGAGAAGAAAACTTGTAACCAATATTAGCTCACACAATAGCAGTGTTATATGCATCATCCTAGGGTCCTCCAGACTGGTCCATGCCACTGCATTCTATGCTAGCTGTAGCTTCCAAATACTTTTCAAGGGTAGCCCCAAGTGGAGTACATTGCAGTAATCCAAGAGATGGCCAAAGCAGCATGAGTGTCCTTCCTGCAAGGACCATGTAATCTGAAATTCAACGAAAAGGATACATCACAAGGAAAGACCGATCTAGGTAGGCTAAACAGAAAATCTACATTTATTTCATTATGGAGCCATTCCTCCCAAGCCAATGAAGAAACCAGAGGTGCTCAAAGGACTTGGTTGTGCAGCTCTTTCAAGTTTCTCCAGCCCTGATCATGCCCAGAAAATTTCAGACCTTGAAGACCTCATCCAGGCCAGGTCTTCAAAGATGCTTTGAGGGGTAGATCCAAAGGAGATTAAGAATAATAAATTACATTGTACAAGTCCAGGTACAGTAGGCAGTTGGGAAGTATGAGATTCTAAAAGAGGTTTCTACCTCCATACTGGGGAAAAGCTAACCTGCTCGATTTTTGACAGTCCTGTTGCTCTTAAAAGCCAGGAGCCCTGCCAGGAAACAAACAAACAAACTCTACAGGGACTCGCTGTTGCCCTTTATGAACTAAGAGTGACTCTACAAGAGAAATAACACTCCACTGCAGCTGCAAACAATAGGAGGCAGTCAATAGCAATAGGTAAGCAGTCTCAGGAAATCTCGTCAAGCATTACTGATCTGCTTAGTGACAGATCATTGATAAACTTCTAAGGAACCCCATAGTTTCCTAGAAGAAAGGAGAAAAGGAGACCCGACTTCATTTTTGGAACGGAGCAAGATCCTTGTTATGATGCTATTAATGTTCCATTCCTGATGTTAATATTTTCGCCAAGCTTCTTAACTTTAGTCCAATGTGTTTTGTTTTTAGTTGCCTGAAGAGATTGGAAAACTTGAAGATAAATTAGAATGCGCCAATAATGCTCTGCAAGCGGATTGGGATAGATGGAAGCACAGCCTGCGTCTCGATATGAAATCAGCATTTGGCAACATGGCAGAAAATAATCTCCGCTATTATGAAGAGGTAAAACAGCTTTTTAAAAACGATATCCAATTGTGTGATGTCTCTATATAGTTTGCTTCTAAAAAGAAGTGTTTAAAAATAGAGCTGTTTTCTTTGTTTTCTTAGATGCACTTCATAGTCAGTTGTGTACACACATGCAAACACACACACAAACTGCTTTTAAGTTCTCTATCAACAGAGGGCAGTCTTGATTTAAAAAGCACAAAGCATCTTTATTTATATATTTAATTTTTTGCTTAGTTCAAGGAAGCTTCAGGATAGGAGAGTTTTGCTTTCTCGGGCTGTAGAAGAAAGACTGCCAGATCTGATCTGCAGATTAATCCCCTATCGCTTTAAATGATGAGTCAGGGGGGCAATTTTGAATCAATAGAGACAAATTTTAATCAGCATTAAAATTAGACAGCAGCCTGCAGATTCAAGGTAAAGTTGCCATCTGCCTTGCCTTCATATTATGAAGTTAATCAAGTCTTCTTGGTCCTTTAATCTCCTCACAAAGTAACATTTTCAAAATGCTGAAGGATAAGCAGATTTCAAGTCAGAAAGGGGATATAAATGAGAGATACGCTGCTTTGATTTCCTTCAAAGCAATGTTTGCACAGACCTTGTATATAAACCAGCAATCTGGGTTATTGGGAACAAGCTATGTGTCAGTGGGGCAAACAGCTGCTTTATTCACACTTTTCTGCAAAACCAACCCTTAAACCAGCCAGAAATCAAAAGCGGTTTATTATTCTGTACTTGTATAGCCAATATAACGATCAAAGTAGAAAGGGATTATAGATCAGTTTCTAACAGTAACTATCTTAAATGGTCGACTGTAATTTTCAGTAAAATTTCATTATATTCCTAATTATGGATCCAATCCACTAAACTACAGTTTACCTCCTCAAGTATTTATTAATCCAGTATGAAATTCTAAAATTAAAGGGGATTAGCTACTCTTTTTACAAATGAAACTAAACAAATGAAAACCTCTAGCAATATTTATTGGCACCCAGCTAGGTTCAGGCACGTTCTTATGCTGCAGATTTTCTGCCCTACGCTATTTATGCTCAGCAAGGTTGCTGAGAGGTATTTGCCACTCCTTCCCCTAAAGTATGGTTTGCAATTGGATTCTTTGAACAAATAAACCCTTCGTACAATGTCTGAACGATCTTTCCTATTGCAAAGGCACCATGGGTAGTATTCACTTACTTTCCCTACTGGTTTGCAAATGAGTGCATGCCAGGGGTGAGTTTCAGCAGATTCTGACCAGTTCTGGAGAACCGGTAGTGGAAATTTTGAGTAGTTCGGAGAACCGGTAGTAAAAATTCTCAGTGGCCCCGCCCTCATCTATTCTGTGCCTCCCAAATCCCAGCTGATCGGGAGGAAATTGGGATTTTACAGTAACCTTCCCCTGGAGTGGGGTGGGAATGGAGGTTTTATAGTATCTTTCCCCTGCCATGCCCACCAAGCCATGCCACATCCACCAAGCCACACCCACAGAACCAGTAGTAAAAATATTTGAAACCCTCTACTGGAGCACGCGCATGCGCTTCACTCACAAGCTCTCCGTCCACACACACGCTTGGCCTTCCGCGCATGTGCCTGGCCTCAAAAACATGCCTAAATAGGATGGCATAGGACCGGGGCAATTTCCACTACCGGTTTGAGCAAAGCGGACCGGACTGGCTGAATGCCACCTCTGAAAGACACCTAATTTCATATTATAACACATATCCTATGGATGTGTTTCTCGTTAAAGAATATTGTTCTTTTAACAATGCTGTGGCATTTCCTCACAGTAGAAGTTGTTACCATCTGACACATGCTGAAAGTACACATCTTTTCACAAGGACTGTCAGTTGAAAGGCAGAGATCTGGATAATCAAGAGTGTTTAATTATACTGAGAAATGCAAAAGGACTGAAAATCTGGTCTTCCAGATCAAAATTAAAGCATTACTCACATCGGAAGGCTTGTTGATCCTTCTTATTTTTTCAGTCTCTTCCTATCCTGGTGTTTCTTCTCAACTGTATATTAGAGAAATGCCCCAAAGGTAACGATACAAATGTTGTGTGCTTAAAAACTCCTCACAGATAGATGGAGTTTTTTTTTTCCTTTGCAAGAGAAAAGATTTGCAAAACTCAGCCCAGCCATTTAAGTATTTCCCTGTACTGTTGTAATTTTCCTAAAATGCTCAGCCATCCTCCAGTTTTATAATGCTGCAATAATGTTGTAAATGGCCCTTGCCCACTTCTAACATGCATTACAATAATGTAACTTACTCAAGAAAAGCAATCAGTTTTGAGCATTGCAACCACTCGGCCTCCATTCAATTCAGAAACCTAATGAATTCATGGCAACCATACATCTAATCACTGCACTGGAAGAAAAAAATTACTCCTGTTTCTTATTCTTCTGGTGTTATAAGGAACTCCAAGGTGTCTGAAAAATACTGTGAGCTCCTTATATAGCAATAGGAGCATTTTTTTTTAGTAAATTTTTATTTTACTCAGAAAATTAAGGTAAAACACAAACAGAGAAAGAGAAAAAAAAAAGAAAAATTTTACTAAAACAAAACAAAGATAGACAAAACAATAAAAGGGAAAGAATGTGCATTGATAAAGACAAAAACACACACATATATTGTCCCCCCCTCTAGTTGAATACTGATAAATATATTGGAACAATTATTTCCCCCTTGCAAAGCAAACCCAGAATTTCTCTACCTCTACAGGCAGTCCTTACTTATGATCACAATTGAGCCTAGAATTTCTGTTGCTAAGTCGCTTGGATCCATTTTATGACCTTCTTTGCAACAGTTGTTAAGGGAATCACTGCAGTTGCTAAATCACTAGCATAGTTGTTAATCTGGCTTTCCCACTGACTTTACTTGTCAGAAGGTCACAAAAGGTGTGACCCTGGAACAGTGGGACACTGCAACCATCATAAATATGAACCAGTCACCAAGCATCCGGATTTTGATCATGTGACCATGGGGATGCTGCCACGGTTGTTAGTGTGAAAAACTGTCATAATTCAGTGTCCTTGTAACTTTATACGTTCACTAAATGAATGGTTATAAGTCGAGGATTACCTACAGTTGCAACCGATTTGACCTGTTATCTATCTACGGTAGTTAACAGGTGAACCAAAAACAAAGTGAAACTTCAAAGCCTTCTATTAACAATCTATAATTGTCTTTAACCCACAGAAAATCTCCAAAGGTTTCTTACCTACCATAAATCACCATAATCATTGTCTCTGATCCGTCCGGGATCAAATATCTTTGTTGGATTCTTAATAGTAAAACATTTCCTTAAGATTTTGGTTGAGAACTTTCCTAAACAGTTGTGTCTTATTCCTCAAAATCATAAACCTCAGTTGTCGATCCATTTTCTCCAAAACATCCAGTCCAAATTGTTTTCCAGGTAGATGTAGTAAATTTATTTCCCAAACAAACAAAATGTTAAAAAGTTATGGTTTATGTAGTTACTTACGCAGCACATCTAATACATATTAACGTAACCAAAATATCATTACAACCCCCAAGGCATGTCAGTTTATGTAGTTACTTACGCAGCACATCTAATACATATTAACGTAACCAAAATATCATTACAACCCCCAAGGCATGTCACAACTTTTGAGCACTCCTAATGTTTGGAAATTGAAAGTTCAAAAATTTAACATGTCCTGTAACCCCCAATCACCATCAGTCTGCTCAAAAAAGTCCAGCTCATCACTTATTAACTCCAAATCTGTAGAACCCATACCTCCTTCAGCCTTCTCCAGCAAACCTGCGGTTTCCAAAACAAGTTCTTTCTCCTTTAAATCTGCCAACAGCAATTTAGATTCCAATGTATCCAGCTGAGAGTATGGTTTGATCACAGTTGCTTGTGTCTGGATATTCCTTTTTAGGTTGAGCCAAAACACAGGTGTCAAACTCGCGGCATCACATTGCCGTCACGTGACATATCGCAATGTTTTTTTCCTTCAGGGAGCTGGGGTGGGCGTGGCCTGCATGTGACGCATCTGGGCACGGGTGAAATCTACTTACCTTCCTTACTGGTTCAGAAGTCATATGCACGTGCAGACCCTCTGCACATGTGCAAAGCCTTCCTGGCATGCGCAGAGGGTAAAAAACACATTACTTCCTGGTTAAAACCAGGAAGTAATGACACCCAGGCAGGTGGGCGGAGCCTCGCACCGCCATTGCTACCGGTTCTCCAAACCACCTGCCACAATCACTACCAGATCACCCAATCCAGTCTGAACCGGGAAGATTTCACCCCTGCCCGCAGGCCACCAGTTTGATTCCCCTGATCTAAAATCATCGTAATTTTATCAAACTTTTTGCCAAATGGAGTATTTTGAGATATTCGAGGTGAAATCTGGAGTTAGTTAAAATAGGACTACTGCAATCAGTGGGAATTATCAATGTGTCTTATGTAAGTGTTGTTAAATCTTGATTTCAGCTGGAATAGGTTTCTTATTTTGTTTCATTCCATATTATCGGAAGACTTGTTTAAGTAGATAACTAGTCCGAGAAACATCAAATGATAGAGGTGCTTTGCTTAGAGCTTAATTAGAAATTCAGCCTGAAAACACTTTACAAGAAGAGGCTTGCAAATAAGTTTATAAACATTGCTAGCACACATAAAATGAAATTGTACCTGTAACTAAGAGCATTATAATCAAATGCATCAGCAGTTACCACACAGCCCTGGGAAAACATGCAGCTGTTTTATCTTTTGCAAACAGATGCTGTGTTTGCAGCCCCAGATTCTCCAAAGCTTTTGGACTGGAATCTGAATGTTGTACAGCCCTAATAATTCCTTGAAGTTATATTTGCAACTTGTCAACTTGCTCCACGAACTTGAATGACTGACACATAATAGGGTAACTTGCGTAGTAAGCAACGCTTGGTTACGGTTAGCCCAACAGGCAGCAACTAGCAAATTTAGCACAAGGAATAAAAATGCTGTTATGAATAAAACAGTGAGCATGTTTTTAGTCTTTGCTTATTTATTTTATTGTGTGTTTATGCATCTAGAACTAATTTCAGAGTTATTTAATCTGATAGGAACTAGCACTACAAGTATCAGAAGCATAATTCGGTTTTTTGCAGGGTGCAGGTTTTATCCCTGCAAAGTGTTTTTATCTCTAGTTCAGGGACTTCAGATAGCAACAGCAGGGGAAAATTGCTCTGAAATTTCAAACCCTTCCCAGTGAAGAAATGGCAGACAGATGTGGAGCTAGTGACTGCCGCAGAATGAAAGAGTCAGCGAGTATACGAAGTCTTTATAATGTTTCTCTGAACAAGGAGAGGACTTGAGATTGCCCACAAGTGCTCCATACAGTTGCTCTTCTCGAAGAGACTGCAAGATAAACAGTCAACAGCAGGTTGGTAGCTCTGGGAGATGAGGGAATAAACATCTTTGTGAAAATTTAGGGCAGTTTCAAAAGGACACTGTGTTTGCATACTTTTTCTAATCATTTTCAGACTGCTTTATAGGTAAACCTCTAGCTCCATATGTTTTACAGCACTTGGTCAGTTTCCTTCAATCCTTAGCAAAGTATCCGATGAATTACCTTTAATACTTAGCAAAAGAATTTTTAAATAAAAGTTTCAGGACCTAAATTCTTTTTTAAAAAAAAATTAATTAATGAAAGGAAAAAAATAGGTATGTTGCTATCTCTCTCAATGGAACTCTGCTGATTAGGACTAAATGACAAGGATATGGAAAGAAGAGATAACTGCTTGTATTCTAAGAGAAAGGGATAAATTACTAAAATTATTTATATGTGATGAAAATGGAAGTCAATCCTTTATATATGTCTTTAGTATATTCTCATTTCTTTTCTACTTTTTGTACTACTTTTCTCTCCTGCACTTTTTTCTTTTTATTGTTTTACTTTATATTAGTTTTTATCATTTTAATTGTAATTTTTAATAAAAAATACTATTAAAAATGAGCTTCAACCCCTATGGATTACATTGAGGAAGATGGCTTGAGACAAGATAGAATGTTACTTGCCACGCTATGAGTTAGCAGGGAAAAATGCTTTCCAAGTCTTTTACATTCTCTGTGGAACACTGATTTTTAATTAAATGATATACAGAAGATTCTATTATCATAAGAATATAGGAAGAGCTACGCTGAATCTGTTCAAAGGACTATCCAGTTCAATAGAGCATTTAGTCAGTTAGCTGTCTGGGTAATAATCTCTTCTTACTGATATAATCTAGTGACTAGACTTCAGCCCATCTCTTTGTGTGAAAAAAATAGGCTGTGTTACCCAGAAAAAAGGCAGAGATAAATAAATCACTGTATATAAAAGGTTGCTTTCTGAAAATATTGATGTTTTATAATAACATCAGTGTTCCTGTGGCAGCCCTTTTGTGAATGGGCAAACCCCCATAAATCTACAGCTATTTTATTTTATTATTTATATGCCACCATCTCCTCTGGGATTCTAGGCAACTTAGGGATACGTAAAAAGATAAATAGAAAAGCAGCTAAAAATTTAAAACTATGCAAAAAGTCAGGGACCAAGAGACAGATGATACATATATGAGGTCTTCTTACCCCGTCAATCACACCCAGTGGTGAGCACCAGTCTTGGGACCCTAAGCCAGCTGGCAAAACCAAATTTAATACCCTTCCAAAAGGCCAAAAGGATGGGAACAGTTTTCAACAGGGATGAGGCCATAGTGGAAAAGCCTCTTCTACTTGGCACATCCATCAGAATTCCTTAGCAGGCAGGGTCTATAGCAAGCCTCTTCTTCTGGTGCAGGTGGGGCAGGCTAGTCCCAGGGACATCTACGGCATGTGCCTACCACCCCGAAACTACCTAGCAGTTCAAAAGCATGCAAATGCAAGTAGATGAACAGGTACTGTATATAAGCATGTGGGAAGGTAATAGTGTTCCATGTTTCGCCACACACTTTTTGCTGGGGCGTGATGTCATGCCAGCCACATGACCACAGAAACATCTTCCAGGAACCCTTACCCTAGTCATCTTTGGCTTAAGGAATAGAGATGAGCACTGCCCCCTAAAGTCCGTCATGACTAGCAAGGTAAAACCTATGGGGACACTTTTATCCCAAACCCCCTAGTTCTTTTAAAGTTTCATGGGCTGTGGAGATCCAGAAAATTGGATTCATTTCCTAAACTGTAATTAAAATAACCATGTTCGTTTGTGTTGTGTGAACACAACCATAGCAATAACTTTGATCCTCTTAGCATGCTGAAAAGATAAGATTGGTTCCTAACATAGACATTAATATGAAGGAATGAGCTATCACATATGCATTTTATACGTCATTCCAAGATCTTTATTTACTGTAATGTTATCATGCATGGAACTGCCAAGTATTGAGAGCGCATACAGTGCAAATACAATGCTGCGTTGGCATTGCGAACCATTTCTCACGCATACTGCACCAAGTATCTCTGTCCAAAACAAAAAGAAAAACAATAGTGAGAATTTTGAATGGGAAGAAAAAGAGGAATACACAAATACAACTGCTTGACAATCAAAAGAGTGTACTGTTCGTAAAACGGGGTGGCTGATACAATTTGAGTTTATAACACATATCTCTGAGAAGAAAAGATGAGGGTTTATGAGGCATTCTACATCTATATTTAATTCATTGTTTTAGTGAACAATTCATTAGTAATCATATTATCATGCTTGAAGGGATTTTCTTCCAGAAAAAGCAAAAAGCAGTTTAAGGCTATATAAAATGGTTTTTTGGTGTTCATTTCGGAAGCACCAAGGCACTTCCAGGTTGAAAGAATTAACCAGTGACATCACTGTTGTCTGAGAATGCCTGGTTTCATGTCCCCATTAATGTGCCCACTGAAGTGGTATCTATCTATCTACCTACTTCTGATTACTCGCTTTCAAACTACTAGACCAGCAGGAGCTGGAGCGAATGACAGGAGCTCACCCTGCCACACAGCTGCATTTGGGTCTCAAACATGGGCTTGCTGATCATCAGGGTCCCAACCTTGAGCAGCCGTGCTCCTAGTAAGTCTTAAAAATACATCTCTCTGTGTACATGGATAGGCATCATTTCATTGGAAGATAATATCACTGCATTAGAAGGTGTCCCAATACAGGGATTGCATAGCACCAGGGAGAGGGCAGGCAGGGGAATTTCTATGGAGGACATCCAGTTGGTGTTTTGGGTTTCTACAGTATTTCCAGGAGACAATGCATCCAACTTTATTAAGTCTGTTGTAATCCCTTGACTCACATCTAAGATTAGCCCCAATTCCTCAGAAGGACCATCTCAAAAGAAGCAGTAAAAAGGAGATGATTAGATGTGTGAAACACGCGGCCACAGGCCGCATCCGGCCAGCGATAGGCCAAGAGTTGTCCTGCGGGGCTGTCCCAGAGATGGTGGGGGACCGGTCCGTGCCACCACAGCCCCAGCCTACCCATTCAGCTGCGACAGCCAGGCCACGCCCCACCTGCCCCCCCCCCCCAGGGCAAACAAAATCCTAATAGGGCCCGCAATGGGATCAAGTTTGACACCCCTGGCCTAGATTAGTGTCGGTGAACCTTTTAGACACTAAGTGCCCAAACCATGCACGCACATGTCCAAACTGAAAGGTGCATGCATGAATGTGTGCATGCCTGAACATGTGTGCATGCACAGACATGCGCGCATGCACAGCAGAGACCCAAAGACCAGCGGGAGGCGGGGCATCCCAACACTGGCAGCATGGCAAGAGGTCAGATCTTTTTCTTTTGTGAGCTTCTGCTTCGTCATTTGCAGGGAAACAGAAGCTCACAAAAGAAACGCCACGGAGATCTGACTTGGGGCGACGGCCCACATGCCAGCAGAAAGGGCTGCATGCCATAGGTTTACCATTACGGGCCTAGATCATGTTTTTGTTCGCATGCAATCACAAGTTTGCGGTATCAGAATCAATGTAGGTTTTCTCATCCAATGTATCAAATGCCATTACTGAAAAAAAGGCAGCCTAAATGTTATGCTGTAGTCTTGGGCATAAGCAAAACCAATTTTCTACCTGAGCACATTCAATTGCTTGCAAATTCTAATTCTGTTTATAAAGATGTTGTATGTTAATTTACTATTATTGTTAAAATAGTTGCCTGATGGTATACACCCTGACCTTTAGTGCAGTGTTCCTCAACCTTGGCAAGTTTAAGCTATGTGGACCAACTCCCAGAATTTCCCAGTGAGCTGGCTGGCTGAGGAATTCTGGGAGTTGAAGTCCACACAGCTTAAACTTGCCAAGGTTGAGGAACACTGCTTTAATGAATTAGCTATGCCTATTGGATCTTGGCCAAGCAGATGATTAATTGCAGAAGTTATACTCAAATGTCTGAGAATTAAGCTAGTTAGAACAGTGTACCTGAGAGAAAGGGGTCCTTTAGCAGTAGCCTCATATTCACTTTGGCAAGAAATAAAATTACTTCTTTTTCTGCTTTATATAGGCACAGAAGCCCTTTAAAAATGAAGAAAACTGTTGTTTTTTTTAATTAAGATAAGGAAATAAGGTTGCTGCTCTTATAGTTTTTAAGTTGCATGTCAGCATTTTCAAAATTTATGACGTGATCTCTGGCCAGGAATCTTTTCTGCTTTATGAGTTTAAATATTTATGCTGAAGTGTGATAATATTTATAGCAGAACCTTGACATCCTTTTTTCTTTTAAAAAATCAGCTTAGAAATCTTAACATTTTATGGCTTAAATAAAATTAATAAGGCCACCATTTTGTCTGGTAAACGTGTTTGTAATCTGCTATTCAGCCAGATGAGACATGCCCATCACTTCCTTAAAAATCTTTCTGGCTGACAAGAGTTTTGTACTCAACTTCCTAATTAGAACAACTGTTCAGGTTAATAGGCTGAAATAATATGGCATCATAGGAGATTTCCTTTAGGCAGAGAGGTCTTTGTGCCATCTCATTTCATACAGAAATCCCAAGAGCAGCGGGCACCCATTGTGAGAAAAAAAAATCTTAAGGACTTCCAAATACAAAATTATTGGTGTTTTGTGTTCATAGAAAAGTGTGACACACATAGTTTAAGTGTATCAAATGAATCAAATTAATAAGTAAGAATAATAATATTTTTGCAAAAACTAAACTGTAGATAAGCTGAAACATCCATTAGTTTTGTCATGGCTAAACTGGGTGAAATCTAGAATAAAGAGGTTTAATAAATGGTGTCCCAAAGGTGCTTTTTCCAGAGGCAATTGGACTTCCTTGTTTTCTTTGAAGACATTTTGCTTCTCATCCAAGAAGCTTCTTCAGCTCTAGCTGGATGGTGGGGAATGGAAGGATTTATATTCCTTGCAGACAGCTGGTCATTTGTCTATGTCCTCAGGGTCATCTGAGTAGTGCAAATGGGTGTGGGGCCTTTTTGAAACTGCTAAAATTCTCATCATCCAGGTCATGTCACAAAGGTGCTTTTTCAAGAGGCAACTGTTCTTTCAGCAGTTCCAAGAAGGCTCCATACGATTTGCACTACTTACCATGATCTGGATGACTGAGAATCTCCATAGACCAGGGGTCTGCAACCCTAAACACTCAAAGAGTCATTTGGACCTGTTTCCCACAGAGAAGAAAACACCAGGAGCCACAAAATCCCTCCCGCGCCTGACTATTTCTTGAGCTGCCACAAAACTAGCATATGTAGTTGAATTAAACCTTCTGTTTTCTTCTGAAACTTTTGTTTTCTTGGATTTATCCATGATTGGCCTACTGAGGGTTGAAAAACTCAATAAATCATGTGCAGGCAGGTGTTGCACATTGGCGGTTGTGACACATATTTTGAGTGACAGGGAGCCGTAACAGAGGGGGAAAGAGCCACATGCGGCTTCAGAGCCACAGATTGCTGACCTCTGCCATAGACAAAAAATAGTATCATCCTGTAATTTATACAAGGAAAAGAAGGCTACTGTATTGCACCTAAAGTACATGATCCAAATATCTGAGGTGGTTGTTTTTTGTAGTAAGTAGTTATTTTTTTAAAAAAAGGGTTACTTTAATGCTTTTTAATTAATAACGAAAAGAAAAAGAAGGAAACACAGAAGACAAAAAATAACATATAAAAAGTGGTTTAACAAAAAAAGGGAAAGAGAACAGAGAAAGAGAACAATATGTTGTAACCGTAGCAACATTAGTAGCCTTTGCAAGCTGATCATCCAGTTTTGGTCTCAGTAAATCCTTGAGGGTCATCCACATACAGCTGTGGTGTCAAACTCAAGGCCCAAGGGGCAAATCTGGGATGCTTAGATCAGGCCCACGGGCCACCCTGGAAACAGTGAAGGACTGGCCCATGGAGCCTTGGCCCGACCCAGGCCAACTGGGTACTGATCTACAACTTGGTGGCAGCTGGCAGTGTGCTGGAGGAGGCCGTCACAGCCGAAAAAGGAGCTGGGGGTGTGGGGGATATGACACGAGTGACATTGAGCTGGCCACAGCCTCCTGGCCCCCCAAGGTCAGACACAATCCTGATGCAGCCCTCAATGAAATAGAGTTTGACACCCGTGACATACAGTGAAAACACTGCAACTGTGAGGAACATAAGGAGCAATTTCAGTACAGATAGTCCTTGGTTAACAACAGTAATAGGGATTGGGAACTCTGTCACTAAGCAATGAAATTGTAAAGTGCAACACCATGTGATCATACCAGTTTACAATGGCAGTTGTAATTACTACAAACTAAAAATTAGAAAGTGCAGTGAAGGAAAAGAAAAAAATGGGGAAAAAGAAATATAGTAAAGAAAAAGAAAAGAAATATATAAAGAAATGACTTCCCCTATCATCACACGCATAAATGATTTTAGTAATGTTTATCACCTCTTAAAATACAACAAATGATATTCTCCTCCCATATCTCATCTCTTACCTATAATCAAATCATTAAAGCCTCATTGTTTCAGTCCTTATCAACAAAAGTCCATTAAAGGTTACTAGAGATAATAACATACCTATTTTAACCTTGATGAAAATAATCCTGATCTTTAGTCTTTCAAATAAAATAACTTGATTTCTTTTCACCTTTTTCTTTGTCTTTTCTCACAAAATTCTCCGAAGCTTTAACAAGCCTCTATTGTAAATCCAATATAGAAAAATTATGCAGCTATTTTTGACTTGTTATTTGTATGTTTTTTTCCATTCTAATTGTAAAGAGATCAACCAGTTTATTTTGTGTATCTACTGTAGCCTCTTTGCATATCATTCTTGTAACCTGTCATTTTTAAATGTACTTTGAGAGCAGTTTCAAATTTCTCTGGTAAAAAAGCATTCTTTGTCCACAACTTCTTTTAAACACAATCTATTTTTAATGACAGACACTTTTAAAATTAACGTCTGTGTCAGTGGTGGGTTGCCCCTGATTCTATAGAACCGATAGTAAAACCAGTGGGAGGCCCCACTCACCAACCCCAATGTCACCAAAATTCTGCATGTGCGAGCGGCCCCATTGCAAACCGGTAGTAAAGGTAAGTAGAACCCACCCCTGGTCTGTGTCCATTGTTCAAAAATATCCTTCAATAAAATGTTTTGCTCAGTTCTATATTAGAAAGTCAAATTTAAGTGTTCTCCTTTAATTGTAATATTTAGTTCCTTCCGGTTCCCTCTAGTGTTCAGCCTTCAAAGTCTCATCCTATCAGACCTTTTTATTAAGAGAATTTTAAAAAAAACATTTTCCCATGAGAAGTGTTTTTATAATTAATTCCAAATTCTTATTTCAAATCCATTTCGATCCTTAGTCCATTTGTAACAATATCAAAATTCTGATCAGCCTTTTTGCTGTTTATTCCAAAAGGAAAGGTTTAAATCCTGAAACTTGTATTTAAATTTTCTTTTGCTAATCACCAGGTGCTATAAAACTTGTTGAGCCAAATATTCCTATTAGCTGAAAAGCAGTTAACAAGCAATTTCTGAAAGTGTTTACAAAAAAGTATGTTAAATGTCCTTAAAGGCACCAAACATGGTTTGAGCGAGATGATTATTCCCTCATCTCCCAGGTCTCTAAACCCATCAGAAACCACTGTCTTGTGGTCTCCTTGCAAGAAGCAACTGTGTGGAGCATTTATGGGTGATTTCAAGTTATCTTCTTGTCAAGAGCGGAATTACGAAGAGCCAATTTACTCACCGGCTTACTGTGGTTGTCTGCTCCATTTATAGTGGAGCCATCTCCTCAATTTTTTAAATTTATATTCATTTATGTAACCAAATATGTGTTTGAGAATTCAGATTCTTCTGTAACATATTTTGTTATTTAAGCTAAGCGCTCTGCTCCAATTGACAAGATAAATAATTAGCCACGATGTAAAAGTAGGTCTCGGCGCCTTGGGCTCCAGGCTTTGCTTCTGGAGAACATCAGCTGTGGAATTGCCATGGCTTCTGAGGCAAGCATCTCTGAAATTCTTTCTTTTCCAATTCCAATTCCTTGGCGTGAATGAGTTGATCACGATAGCAATAGCCCTTACAGTTATATTTATTTATTTTTTATTTATATTTTTAATTTGATTTATATGCCACCCTTCTCCGGAGACTCAGGGCGGCTTACAATGCGTTAAGCAATAGCCTTCATACTTTTGTATATTTATATTTATACAAAGTCAGCTTATTGCCCCCAACAAACTGGGTCCTCAATTTACTCACCGTATAAAGGATGGAAGGCTGAGTCGACTTTGAGCCTGCCTGGGATTGAACTCGCAAGTAATTGCAGCCGCTGGATCTTAAATGCTGCCTTTGTAGGAGGCATATGCTGTTCCACAGTGCTTTACAGCACTCTCTGAGCAGTTTACAACATTAGCATATTGTCCCCAATAATCTGGGTACTCATTTTACTGACCTCAGAAGGATGAAAGGCTAATTCAACCTTGAGCCAGTCCAGATCGAACTCCTGGCAATGGGCAGAGTTAGCCTGCAATACTGCATTCTAACCACTGCCCCACCATGGCTCTTGATCCTGAGAAAGAGTCATTAATGCAAACTAACTGGAAAGAATAAGATGATACAGGGATTCCTAATTTGCGCATATAGCAATAGCGCTTAGAATTATATACTGCTTCATAATGCTTTACAGCTCTCTCTAAGCAGTTTACAGAATCAGCATATTGCCATCAACAATCTGGGTCCTCTTTTTAAGAACTTCAGAAGCATAGAAAGCTGAGTCAACCTTGAGACGGTCAGCAGAACTAGCCTGCAATACTGCATTCTAAGCACTGTGCCACCACAGCTCTTATATGATTGGATTTGCCATCAATTACTCATGATTTTTTTACAGGTTACCAGCAGGAGATAACTACCCAAAAATATAATCAGGCAAGAAGTTTGCCTAAAACTACACATTGCATTGAAGTATTATCTCAACTTATAGGAATGATGGCATCACTTTCAGCAATGGCAGGTTAAGCCTGCAAAACATTTTGATATTGCAGGCAGCTGTGTGTACAGTACACTGGCAACTATGATAATTATGCCTTAATCCTATCTAGAGCATTAGTGAGGATCATGAAGTATTTAAGAATGTGATGAAATTTCTTTGCCAGCATAGTAAATATTAGATCTCTGAGCTGAGAGCAATCAAACATTCCCTTGGCTCACAGTAGTTGCACTGAGAGCAATAATATGTTCTCTTGACTTGCTCTATATGAGACTATCACAGCCCTCAGCAGAATTGTGGCTGTCTTAGAATTTCCTATTTCAATGGCCTGTTTTTTTTACAAGTAGATGCCAAATTAAAGCAATAATTATAGTAAATTTATAAAAACTTGTTAGTTAATCTAGATTAGTTTACTACCTTATTTGTGCAGGTTAATTACTTCTTAAAACAGTGCTTCCCAAAGTTTTTCCTTCATTATCCAAAATCGATTATCAGAAAGCCCCTTTTATCGCTTATCGGAAAATTCTTCTTTAAATATCCCTCTTGTGATTGGGTTATGAGTTTGGGTGTCATTACCCAAAGGAAAATCACTTTTATCCAATTCTGGATAATTTACTCAAGTTTGGGAAGAGCTGCCTTTAAAGCATAACTTCAGTACTTAATATCATACTCCGCAGGAGAGTTCCGAGACCATTCTGTTCTTCTGGGAATGAGATCTGGGGTTACAGAAATGAGTTAGCCATGCTGGGTTACTCAAAAGTATTCCCATGCACCTCAGATTATCCCAGATCCCATGCCCTCTATCATCTGACACGGGAAATCGTAAATGTGCCTTTGGGGTTTTAATCCAAACAGAAGAGGAAGTTGGCAAAAATATTAGGACACTGGGAAGATGAAATGGGCCAAAGTTCAGAGAAATCAGAGGACTCCCATTTTGCTTTACACAAGTCTGGGATGAAATTTATAGGAACGTAAAGCATTAACAAGGACATGAAACCTCCCAAATTCTACAGAAGACAGTCCTGAGGTTTTTCCATAAAAATGTTTGCTGTCATTTGAGAAATTTATACATCATAAAATTTCACTTCCTTGTCCAATCGATGAGGAGAAGCAGCTTGAGGATGGTTTATAGATTTCCAAAGCTTCCAAGTTAATTCTTTGTTTCCTTTTCTTTTGAAGTGCCTTGCCACCTGGGAATCCTTCTTGACCTCTCAAACTGAAGCAGATATTACCTTGGAAGAAGAATCTGAAGATCAGTCTTGATCGAGGCATCCTCCTCTGAATTATTCTTCACCAAAGAATTACTTTATATTTGAAATGAAATTCATTTATTGTGTAGAGATATTAAGATTCGAGAGGGGGGAGAGAAAGCTTGCTGAAATGTCAGGTATTCTATTACCCTGGACTTTATTTGAATCATAGTTTGTGTATGTGTTTTTGGTAGTGGGGGAAAGAAAGAGAGAGGCCCAGTTCAGATGTAACAATAACCTCATTTAATACTGTGGGGACAAGTTTAGAACTTCAATTCATGCACTCCTGCCTCCTCTCCTTTTGATGGAAATACAATTACATTAGAAATTTTTCCTTCAGTTCTACATTAACTATAGCTTAATACTAAATCCAAACCAACAACTGAGTAACAAGCCCATTTCTGAGACAGTCCGTTTCAGTGAATTTAGTTTTGCTTAGGTCTACTCAAAATAAACTCAGAGAAAGCAACAAAAAGGAGACATTATATTCTTTCTTGTAACATTAAACTGTGATAGTAATACCTTACAACTATGATTTAGCACTAAACTGTGGGTTGTAACACTTTCTTATAATACTTAACAATAGTTATATACAAATTGGGCCACTGTGAGGTGAGAATATATGATTGCCAGCATTTTTCTGGAGATATTTTGTTTTTGTTTTTTTTAATACTGTGCAATTTGAATATAAAATATTTTAAATATGCATTTTAATAATAAAAAGTTGAATAGGAAGTTATTCATTTTCTCTTTGTGATTATAGCTAAGCTCTAACCTGGCCATTATTCTAAAGTTTCATAATAATGTTCAAATGAACATTGCATTTAATGCATTATAGTGACAATGAAATATTCACTGCTGGAAAGAATATGGAAGCTGTGAAATGCAGTTTCTACCCCAATTAGTCTGACACCAGGAAATGCATTTCTTAAAGTAGTAAAAAAAAGATTGGCTTCCTGACAGATGTTTATTTAAAGAGCCATTTTTTTTATGTTGTCACAAGTAGAGTTGTTCTTTTCAAAGGAATACCTTGTTCTCCTTTTAAAAGATATTAACTTATATTTTTAATATTTTTTTTTAAACAATAAGTAATAGTTTTCATTGATTCAGTCGTAAAATATTGGGTTGAAAATACACAGATAATTTAGAAGTATAAATAGTTGCTTATGTTTAGTAAATTGCCAATCTATCACTGTGCTAACAGAATAGAGAAGGACAATCAGTAGTGGAAGATCTGCCAGATCCAAAATGAATGAAAAAGGAGCAGAATTTTTCATTTTCCCGGTTCTCTCTATGATTTCCCATACTTCCAAGTTTTATTCAAGTAATTCCATTCACTGTAATAGAAGAAAATTAATCTTTACTTCCTCCAAGGTTTGCCACCTGCTATGGCATACTGAAAGAATGGGAATACTTTGACAGATCCAAAGCCTTTTTAAATTTATTTTATTTATTCAGTTTATATGCCACCCACCCCATCTAGAGATGACTACTCCTGATTCTATTTCAACTTGCACAAAAAAAAAATCACCCTGCCCCCATTTCATTTTTACCATGTAATTAGGTTGTTGAAATGTCTATAGTAGCCCCAAAATCAGTTATTTTTCAGCCACAGTTATGTGGCTTCCTTGAGGGTAGATCTCTCTCATCCTGTGAGTCCTGGAAATCCTCCAAAGGAACATAAGATATTCATTTATTCTGAAAGTTATTTAATCTTTTGACAACCTTATGAATAACCTCAACTTTTCGAGGGATATTTGATAACCTTATAAAGTCTCCCACACTTAAAACTTCTTGAAGCCAATTGCCCTAAACAAGATTGGAGAACTTGCTCTCCTGTAACAATGGTAAGTTATATTTTACATGAGTACCAACTAGATTAGATTAGATTTATTAGATTTATATACCGCCCTACTCCCGAAGGACTCAGGGCGGTGAACAGCCAACAATAAAAATACATGTATACAAAATTTAAAAACCCAAATTAAATCAAATTAAATAAATTTGGCCCAGACAGAATTAAAACACCCCACACAATTTAAAAAAGATTAAGATTTAACGCTAAAAGAAGAAGAGAGGTTAGGCCAGGTCCGCCTGGTGAAATAAAAAGGTCTTAAGAGCGTGGCGGAAGATGCGTAGATCCGGGATCCTCCGTATTTCCAGAGGGAGCTCGTTCCAGATAGTAGGTGCCCCCACAGAGAAAGCTCTCCCCCTGGGGGCCACCAGTCGACACTGTTTGGCTGATGGCACCCGGAGGAGTCCCTCTCTATGAGAGCGTACCGGCCAGTGGGAGGCTATTGGTGGTAGTAGGCGGTCCTGCAAGTACCCAGGTCCTAAGCCATGGAGTGCTTTGAAGGTGGTAACCAAAACCTTGAAGCGCACCCGGAAGACCACCAGGAGCCAGTGCAGCTCGCGCAGGAGAGGTGTCACATGGGAACGCCATGTCGCTCCCATCACCACCCGCGCGGCTGCACTCTGCGCCAGTTGGAGCCTCCGGGTGCTCCTCAAGGGGAACCCTATGTAGAGAGCGTTACAGTAGTCCAGAAACTAAAGGAGCTAAGGGATGCTGTTGTAATTAAGCAACACCTAGAGGACCACATATTTCCAAAGACACTTGTGAAAGCCAAACCAATATATTTCTTCAATCTTTTTTCTGCATTTTTCTAATTCACAGTTTTCCTTCCATTATTCAATCAAGCCATACATTTTTAAAAGTTATAAATGTCATTAGTCACCCATAAAGATAAACCTCTGTCCATTCTTTAATCTCCTTTGTCCTAAAATTCCTGCATAACTACCCATAATAGTCATAAACTTAAGATAAGCCATGGGAAAGAGGAAACAAGGCTGCATACATTGCTGTTTTTCGTACATCAACCTGCATGTGGTTAATTAATCGTGTTGGAGATTTGACTCTTATGTAAGGCTTGGCCCTTTCTTGGAACCCAAGTAGTCACCATTTAGGGTTAGTAGAAGTTAGAATTAAATTTATGTCAGTCCTTGGTTTTAAATTCTGGTTTCTGCATATGCAGAATAACAGCTACTCCAAGCTTAGACAAAACACTGAATCTCAAATAAGACTCCCGAGTTGTTTTAATGAGCAATGTGTAAAGGAAATAATATGGCAATGTGCATATACTACTATTCTGTCTTACCAGGTAGTAATGGGCTTTTCTTCATTGGAAGACTTGCTAAAGAAGCTAGATAGCCATGATTCTGGAGTTCATTCAAAGCAGAGAATTGACCTAAAATCATAAGAGTCACTCCAGCTCTATGATTTTATATGAAACTGCTTTGTAGCAATGGGGATTGTATTTATAATTTCTCAACATGTAGACAGTTGGATTATGGTAACACATATTTCAACCCAGCTTGCCACTAGAGAAGTTGGAAAGCAGGACATTTTTATCTCCCTCCCTGGAACCTAAGTATGAATTCGGCTTCATAATAGTAGTTAAGAGCTCCAGTATAGAAGCAGCCATGGCACAGATGGCGATGTTTGGCTGCAAGAATACCACCCACACCCACATTTGTTTTAAAATTATATTTTGAATTATGAATGACAAAAAAAACCTAATGGAATTTCTCTACGGGGTACAATTTACAGCAAAATGCAGCACAAAAGCAATGTTTAAATAAACACCTATAAGATGGATCTATGCACTTCAATAAACCATTATTTGCTTAATTGTTCAATGAATAAACCACAATTAATCGGATCCACAGCATACATTAAAACATGAGCTATTGTTTACAAAACACATTGGCTGAGTTCCCAGCTACAATCAAAGTAGCCACTTTATGGCTTAGGCCTCTTCATAAAATACACTTGACTGAGTCATGAGGAAGGATAACAGGTCACAGGGCTAACCCCAGCCAATTAGATTTGTCTGGCAATAGTATAGAAAAAAAGACAATAAGTAATCAATTTTCTAAGGCTGAGGCAATATTTATTTATTTGGTAAACAAATTTACTTGGCTGATTATCTTAATCAGTATTACATGTAATGATAAAAAAGAGGTTTACTTCATCTGGCTGGTCCCATTTAATGTAAGGTGCTTTAAATGTGGCAACCACACTTTGAATTGCACCCAAAGCCTACTACTGGTAGCCAGATTGCATAACAGTGGTGTTATATGGGTGTACTGTGCATTCTGGAGCTTTCAAATGCTTTTCAGGAACAGCCCCATTTAGAGTACTTTGCAATAATCCAATTGATAAGCAGCAGACTTGAGCAAGTCTTCCTGATATAGGAAAGGACATTACAAGGGTACAAGATGGATTTGTGCAAAAGCCTTCCTGGCCCCAGCTGCCACTCATCCCTTGACCAGGAATGGTGATTTTAAGTAGATGTGGAATAGAAGTGAGGAGAAGGTCAAGAATGCAGTACCTGCAGAGCAGAGGCTGGAGGCTAGACCGCTTTTCTCCTATCAACACCAATTCACACAAAAGTGGTCTATGACCACTTTTTTTTCCATACTGTTTTCCACTCTCCCGTGCTCCCAAAACTGGTTGTGCCACCAGTTATCTTTTGTTGCTAATCCAAAACAGAATGTGGGACAGGCAGGGGCTGAGAATACTAAAAACCCATCCATTCTATGTCATATGCTGCTAATACAAAAAAGGGAGACATTTGGGAGAGAAAAAGGATGGGTTATTTGTGACATGAGAAGAAGACCAGTTGTAAGTCTAGGTTGGTTGCACACATCAGTAGAACAGAAAGGAACAAAAAAGAAGAAAAAAACTCAAAGGAAAGCAAACCTGGGAAAATAAAAACAGAACCATGCCATTAAAGGGATTTGTATTTCCAAAGCACTTTTAGTAGGATAATATGTGTTGAAGCTCATCAAACAGAGATCCAACCTGGAAGTAGAGAAATTTCCTGACAACAATCAATGAAACAATTTGCCTCAAGGAGTTGTGGGTGCTCCATCGCTGGTGGTTTTCAAGAAAAGACTTGGATAACCATTTGTCCAAGATGGTATATAATCTCTTGCCTTGGACAGAGTTGGACTAATGACTTCTAAGATCCTCTTTAGCCCTATGATTCTATGTCTTAGAATCTATATCTGTCTATATCTATGTTCCTTACACTTCACTCAGTTATGGATCAACGTGTAATTCTTGCACTACTGGGTTTCTGATTGCAGATGTTGGCATACTGTGTTTGTTTTTATAGGTATCAATGGGAGAAAATAAAATTTCATTTGTGTACATTTCAAGCAGCAGACCAACAAGCAACATTTAAAAACATTTAAAAGGAAGGAGAGAGTTCTAGCAATAAGCTTGTTACCATGTTTTGGGCAATCACTCCATAGAAACCTAAAGGGCAAAGTGATGCTTTTGCTTTGCTTGTTCCAACACCTACACTGCAGAGTTACACAATTTCATTTCCTTTTTCCTTGATTCATCTCTTACTGGGCCTAGAACCAGAATTAGTTCCAGTAGCTAAACCATCTGCTTGTAGTCATTAATTCAGAAATGATGAAAGATTGGAGGGGGAAGAGGAAGAGAGAGATGAAGGGTGGAAGATTATAGCCACGAATCACAGCACTGCATGCTTGAAATTCAATTATCTTTGCGATTTCAGAAGAAATAAATACAGCTGGATAGCTAGCTAGATGGATGGTTGGTTGCTTGATTGATGGGCAAATAGACCGACAGCCAGTTAGATGGGAGGGAGGAATGAGAGGATGAATGTAAAGACAGATAGGTAGCAATATTGTCTAGCCACTCTTCCCTTTATAACCAATACAGGATTCCAAGTACCCTACATTTCCCAGATGGTGTCCTTCAGATATCACAAGATCACAATTCACGACATTCAAGTCATTGACTACAGTAGTTGAAAATAATGGAAATTGTGGCTGATCTAGCGGATATAATGATGGAGAAGGTTCTAATTTTGTCTGCAGTTCCTGGTTTTTTGTTTTTTTTTTAATAACATCTAATCCCATGGATGAATGTTTTAAAATATTTCATATCTACTAGAAGAAACATCCATCGCCTTATAATTCAAGACTTTAAAATGAAATTGATTCACTATTAATGTCACATTTTGCAGGAGTAGATAAGTGTGTGTGGATATGCATTCATTCATTTTCAGAGATATACTGGTACAACTTGGATTTGAGTTACAAGCATCATTAGTTTGTATTTGTAGGCTCATGGTGAATGGAAAATGTGACCAGAAGCCCTGAGTTATAGGCATAGAAAACCAATGCCAAATGAAATTGCAAGCCTTACAATAGTTCAGACTCAACCGTGATGCTGAAAGCCAATTCCAAGGATTTGCGAGAGGAAAATCACTAATTCATTAGACAAAATGGAAAATGAACAGAATTGGCTAAAAACATTTCTCTCAGAAGTCCTACATTTCACTTTGCAGCCCATTTAAGTAAAGGCATGAATTAGTTCAGAGTGAACTGCAAACTCCTGACATGACAAGTATAGGAAGTCTGGGAGGAAATCTGAAGTCACTCCCATATATTCATAATTAAGGTAGTTGAAGAACTCCAGTCCCCATCAATAAGAACATCAACACATTTGTCTCCTTTTGCAAAAATTATATCAAAAATAAAATTACAAAAAAGGGCAAAAGCAATTTATTTCTGATCAAATTGAATTGAATTGTTTTAAAAACACATATTTTTTTTAGTACACTATCTAAGGCAATGTCCAAACTCATTTTGGTTCAGCTATTACCTCTGCAAACTGTCTATTCTGTTTCCTCCTGAATAGTTAGAAGACACTCTTACATAAGGAAATCACCTTCATTATAGGGAGAACACGAGCATCTGATGCCCTATTCATCTGAAAGGGCAGCAGTGCTGCTAACACAGGCATCTCAGATCAGAAAGGAGATGGCTTTAACGGAATAAGTCAAGTTGCTGATTTAAATTATGTATGCCTATCTAAACATTCTCTTTTTAAAAAAAACCTGGCAAAAATACAAAGTAGATGTGATGCTTTGAAGGGGTACTTTGATCAAAGCCTCAATCAACATGCCCTTTGAGGCTTCTCTGTGAAGGCTAATTATTACTTTGTTGACCTTCAGTGGTCTACATGAAGGTCTACACAGAAGATTCTTCTGCCCACTGGTGAAATGTAAAATTTGTTACTGCCAGTTCTGTGGGCGTGGCTTGGGGGGGGTAATGTGACTGGGTGGGCGTGGCCAACTTTTTTTTTTTTTTAACTTTTAAAACTATTTTTTCTACAACCTCTTCGGCCGAAGAGGTTGTAATAAAATGCTTTTAAAAGCCTTTGACAATCCCAGCTGAGCCGCGTGATCATCAGAGGCATTTTTTTTTACTTTTAAAAGTATTTTTTCATCTGAAGCAGTTGTAGAAAAAATGCTTTTAAAAATTAAAAAAAAAGCCTCTGATGATTGTGCGGCTCAGCTGGGCATGGGGGGGGGGACAGGGATTTTTGCTACTGGTTCTCCGATGCTTCCATCGCTACTGGATCAGGTGATCCAGTCTGAACCGAGAGCATTTCACCCCTGCTTCTGCCACCATTTTGGCTGAAGCAATTGGCAGAAGCACTGCAGTCCATCTTGATAATTAGTTGAAGGCATGAAATTAGAGTATCTGGTTCATCCAAGTCAACATATTGCCTCAATATACTGTATTTTTCAGAGTGGAAGACACATTTCCCCCCTTTAAAAAGACTGAAAATTTGGGTGCGTTTTATACTCTGAATGTAGCTTTTTCTAAGCTTTTTTCAGCCCTAATGAGGCGCTAGCTAGTGAAGCAATCTTCCGCGCTTCACCTGCTTTTCTCATTGCTTCTCTCTCCGACGATCAGCTGTGCTTTAGAAGCTGTTTTTTTTTATCCCCAACCCGGCATGCACACGCTCAAAACCAGCAAACTAATGTGCTGAAACTGACCAGACTAAGGACGCTAGCTAGATGAATACCTGGTAGGCAGAATTTTTTCCCCCTATTTTCCTCCCCAAAAACTAAGGTGCCTCTTACACTCTGGTGCGTCTTATACTCTGAAAAATATGGTAGATAATTCAAGTGACCAGAGTTGAGGTGATTCCACAAAGCAGCTTGATCACTTGTGGTAACAAGATCCAGTAATGTTCCATTTTTTACCTTACTGAAGTCTGTTCAACATGGACATTTTAAAATGTCCATCACAACTGTTAAAATTGTCGTTCACATTCAAGGTGGCAATATCTGAATATAGAGCAGCTACCAGTAAAAGTCTAGAAGTCTTTCCCTGACCTATCCTGAGAAGGATGACATAGTTAACTCACATAGGGTTTGTGTGGGATGGGGGAAGGGTCATTTTTAGATAGGGAACCTTGTCAGAAGAATTTTCACTCCATAAAGGAAGACAATTTCCTACTGTCTCACTCTACTTTCCTCAATCTATCCAAGACACAAAAGGGACTTTGATTCCAACCTCCAACTGGAAAAAGAATATGACAATTTGCCCTTATGATAGGAAAGAGTGTAATGATTAAACTGGTAGCAAGGAATGGAATGAAAACTATGTTTCTCGGTTTATATCAAATTGATCTCCTTTTGTATGACTAGCAGCTCTTGAAGTAAGTTGGCTACGTTTTCCACTTAGTAATTTTTCTTTTTCTGTCCTGTAGCTTGCAATGGTTGCTCTGGAATCTGCAACTCTCCTGTGGTTCATTGACTTCTTGTATGGCTATTAGCTTGATGAAACATACTGAGAACGCAGCGACAAAATGAGTTGGTGTTTTTTTTCCCCTTTAAACTGAGGGTCTCCATCATTGTACCTTAACTATTTTATGGATTGCAGGATCATTGCCTCACAGCAATAGCAAAGATGCAGTTTATTTATTGTTTTTAAGCCTGAGTTTGATTGGGAATATGCAGGTAGGTTTATCCACACAGATCTCCCAGGAAAACACCGATTCTCCGATGAGATGACAAAGATGCAAGTTAGCCTGTTTCCATTACAATGCTTTCCTAGCTGAGCCTCCTCTTTATAAAACAAACATTGGCAAACAGAAAATCAACTCATCAGCAAGAAGGCCAGGCTAGGAGTATTTCCCCTGGGAAACATTAAATGTATGGATCTCTGTCTTTTTAATAGTTACACTGAAGCATGTATAACTGACTGACTGGTAAAATGTGATCCTAATCAGAAAAAGGGGAGAAAGGGACCCAAGATCAGAGCTTACACATTTAGGCTGCAAACAACTTTCAAATAGAAAACTCCATTGCTGCCATCTTGGGGTCATCAGGAATTTTGCAGTCCCCATCTATTAATTGTAATCAATCCTTTATATTGCAAAAAAAAAAAACAGAGAGAGAAAAAAAGCAGGAGTTAAGAATGAAGGCTGGTCTTTTTTTAAGTGGGAAAAGCAGATTGTTTGCTGTTTATGTAATAGAGTATGGTCATCATAAATAAACAAAGCTACTCTTATTTAACTGTAAATCTTTGATCATTTCAAAGAACAAACAAGGTGGCCAGAAAGCTTTAGAGGAAACCTGAAAGTTTTCACAAGGAGCAAAGCAATCTTTTCCCACTGCTGAGTAGAAACAGGATTTCCCATTACAGAACTGCTCCCAAATTGACTGCAGATGTGGGGGGAGGATCCAATTTTTAGTCTTCACTGAAGCTACAATGCCATAGAGTACTTTTTAAAAACCTTTCATCTTCCCTACTATTACTGTAGGTAAGAATGACTATTTCCTTGTCTCCAGAAAGCTTGGTGTATATTTTGTGTCCCCCCTTCCCCCCCCCCCAAAAAAAGATCTGCAAGAGTCTTCCTTCAACTAAGGGAACAGAAGCCTTAAGTGTCTATTGAAGCTTGTATAAATGCCAGGTTATAAAAGCAGACAACAAGCCAATTTCAGAAGGTCACAGCCTATGAAAATAAAAGAATAAAGAGAGGGGGCAAAACAGAGTAACAAGCAAAAGCAGGAGGTACAAAAAGGAAGAAGACTGAGGGAACCTTCTTGTTTACTCTGCCCCTGAGAGAACAGCTTGTGGATGTAGAAGGAATATTGATGAGCGAAAGAAATGTTTATTGTTGATATTTTCTTCTTCCCACCAGAAATATAAAATATTTGGGGCAGTAGTGAAATCCAAATATTTTTACTACCGGTTCTGTGGGCGTGGTGTGGTGTGGCTTGGTGGGTGTGGCTTGGTGGGCATGGCAGGGGAAGGATACTGCAAAATCTCCATTCCCACCCCACTCCAGGGGAAGGATACTGCAAAATCCTCGTGGGAAGGAGATTGCAAAATCTGCATTCTCACCACGTTCTGGGGCCAGCCAGACGTGGTATTTGCCAGTTCTCCGAACTACTCAAAATTTCCACTACCAGTTCTCTGAACTGCTCAAAATTTCCGCTATCAGTTCTTCAGAACCTGTCAGAACCTGCTGAATTTCACCCCTGATTTGGGGCAATGATGTTTGAGGGAGAGTGGTGCAGTGGTCTAGAGATGGAGCTCTAGCCTCACAATCAGGAGGCTGTGAGTTCGATCCTAGGTAAAGGCAGATATTTCTCTCTCTGGGCACGATATGCCCAGAGAGAGAACATATCTGCTGAATATAACTCTGCATTGGCGACAGGAAGGGCATCTGGCCAGTAAATACTCAGCTCCATTCAGTTGCCCGGACGTCACACTGTAAGAGATTATGGGGTCATTATAAGAAGATGATGAATGATGCTTGATGGAGGTGAGGTCCATCTATAAGCTAACGTAACTCCATGTTAACTGATGAGAAGAGCCAGCAGTCTACACATTAGCTAATGCAGTTCTAAGCTGGCCAAAAAGCAGAGTCAAGGTTGACTCAGCCTTCCATCCTTCTGAGGTAGGTAAAATGAGGACTCGGATTGTGGGAGCAATAAGCTGACTTTGTATAAAAAAGAACACCGCTTAGGGGGGGCCCCAAAAGCCCTACTAAGCAGGTGTATACAAAATTATGAAGGCTATTGCTTAACGCCATGAGTCTCCAGAGAAGGGCGGCATATAAATCGAACCAATAAATACCAATAAATACAATAAATAAATAAATTAGACTCATAGGCCAGCACAGCTCCAGCACAGTTAGCCGATGAAGTGGCCATTAACCTTAAGGAGGCTTTAGGTCCATTGGTAAGAGATGCTGTTCAGATCATGCTGCCTGTCCTAAGGGCTATTTTCCCCCTTAAAGTTTCCTCTTTTTTTTTTCCTTTTCCTCCTCTTCCGTAATGTTTTATATTTTGCTTCTTTTCACAAACTATTCTGAAAAATTTCTAAAGCAAAGGAACAGCTTCTTTGACATGTTTTACTTAACTTCTGGGCTTTGCTGAATAGCTTCTAAAGAGCATACTGTTCTTATGTTCCTTTTGCCCTACTTCCTTCTGTGTAATGGAGGGTCACTGATTCATTCCCACACAGAGGTTTAAAAAGAGTTCAAGAAATCATGCTTTGTGCTCTCCCTGTCACTTGTCATAATTACTCTTGCAGAATAGTGAGTTGCAAACCAAGCACAATGTGAATTGCTACATTCTAATGAAGATATTAGTTTTTACTATGTTTATTCTCTGCAATGCAGAGAGATCATTTCTCCATTTTCATCCATCTGCTTCATCTTGTATAGTTATGGAATATTTGGAAAACACTGAAAAACAAAAATCAAAAACAAATGGATGGAGTCTTCCATTCTGCCCCGATTACAGTACAGTATGGTACCTCTTTAAAAAAATTTCTTCTCTATTTCTCCCTATCTAGAGATGCCATGATAGCCCCCTGCTCTTTCTCTGTTTCTCTTCTCCAATTTTATAACCTTCTGTTTATATTCACAAGGTCTATTCAATTAGTCCAATATCCTACCCTTTCTAATCCATTAACCATCTCTGCAGAAATGGGCACTCTTCATTAGCAGAATATTCGAGACTTGCATACAATGTTTATGTAAATATAATTATGCAAATTCTTGCAAATGGGAGATTATTCAAATGAGCGATTCAGTTGGGTTCAGATGCTACAAATGAAGCAGGTGAAGGAAAGAACAGGAAACTATCTCAGAGACAGGAAACAAAAGGCAGAAATAAGTAGAGGCTAAAATATCACTTCTAGAAGAACTTTCATGGTGATGGATGTTGTTTTCTGTGTATAACTGAAATGGAGGCAATTGCTAGAGCAGTTTTGCGGCAGTCTGTTGGTGTTGAATGTATTTTGAAGAAAAAGCTTCAAAATGTAACCACCACACTCAGAATTGTCTTGTCTGTGCCCATTTCAGGAGAGTGAAGTTTCTAAAAACTGAAACTAATAAACAGCTATTTAAGTTTGACAACTAGTCAAGAAGAATGTAATGGTCTGACCAGAACTGCAATTGAAAGTGATATTTTTCATTCTTTGAACACTGATAAACTGATAGGAGTATCTGAGGGACAGAAAGTAAAGAAAATAGCTTTCAGATATAAAAACAGTTTCTCTGTGTTCCAGAAAATGTCTCTCTCTCTCTCTCTCTAAAGAAGAATTGGATTTTTTTTAAAAAAATAATAATATGAGTAGCTAAATATTTATTTATTTCTTCTAAAAATATCTAATTTTAGTTCAAGTATTGGGCATACATTGTCTGAACATCTTATTCTGCATAGTTTCATCTGCAATGTAAATTCAGCGCTAGTAGTGAAGAGCTCCATGCCAGGTGTTGCATTAAGCCCCCAAATTTCTTAAACAAGCTC
Source organism: Masticophis lateralis (assembly GCA_030761175.1). Taxonomy (NCBI): domain Eukaryota; kingdom Metazoa; phylum Chordata; class Lepidosauria; order Squamata; family Colubridae; genus Masticophis; species Masticophis lateralis. The sequence continues at coordinate 131,299,777 of JAUDYJ010000003.1, forward strand.
TGGCAGATGATTGGAGAGAGAGCAAAAAAGAAACTTTTAGTATGCTGGCCCTTGACCAAATCAATAGTATTGATTGTTTGAAACTATTAGGCTGGTTTTATTGTTGGCTCAACCCAACGTTGGGTGGTTTGTTTCATCTGGTGCCAATAATCACACAAACGTGGGTGGGAGTAAGTATGTATACAAGACATCTGCCATTCTGATAGATTGAATACCTTTACCTCATCGTAACTTTAACTTTTGGCCTCTGTCTCAGGGCAGATTTTCCTAGGCTCCTCATGGGGGTGCTGTAGTGACTTTTTTTTTCTTTCCAGGAACTTCCAGCAGAAGTTCTTGTGGTGCCATTGGTATTTGGGATAAAGGCAGTGGTGAAATGTAAAATTTGTTACTAATGGTTCTGTGGGCGTGGCTTGGTGGTGGAGAGTAATGTGACTGGATGGGCATGGCTAACTTTTCTTTTTTCTTTTTTACTTTTAAAAGTATTTTTCTACAGCTGAGCCGCGGGATCATCAGTTTTTTTTTAATTATTTTAAAAGGATTTTTTTCAACCGAAAAGATTGTAGAAAAAATGCTTTTAAAAGTTAAAAAAAAAACCAACCTCTGATGATCGCGCAGCTCAGCTGGGCATGGGGGAGGGCATGGATTTTTGCTACCAGTTCTCCGAACTATCTGCCACTATTGGGTGATCCGGTCCAAACCGGGAGCATTTTACCCCTGGATAAAGGGTTATTCCAGAAATTTCAGATAGAAATTGTTTTCTATGAAAACATGGAAAGAGGTTGTGCAGTATAATAGGAAACTAAGAACTGACAATGGTCAGGCTGAAGATCAAGGGATGTCAACATGGCTGGAGACAGTTGCTAAGGGCATGCTGGCTGGGGAATTATGGGACTTGAAGTCCATAACTCTTAAAGTTGCTGTGGTTGACAAACACTATTTAGAGGGAAAACGGGCAGAAACCTCTTCACCCCACTCTCAAACCAATCCAATTCACTAGGAAATGAGGGGTTCTAGAGGCACTTGACGACATGCGTAGAGAACAAAATATCTTGCTAAGGCAGTTGAATGCCATAAAAGAGAAAATGGATCCCTCTGCAATTGTTTGATTTTCCTGCAATTTGAAAAATGTGGAGTTTGCAGCAGTCTTTTCTTTCTCATTCTCCTGATGATTCTGACAAGTCATGGAAATGTCTTTGCCACTTCATGGCTGTGCAGCGACTTTCGAAGTGACACAAAGCCAGATGTAACTGGAATTTCTGATTCTGTCTATGGAGCTCTACAGAGCCAATCCCATCTCAAACAACTACTGCAGGCCATGGCAGCAAACGTTTAATTCCCAGAGAGACTTTGTAGGCAACTCTCAGTACAGAGTCAGAGAGAAAGTGAGTTTGAAATATGTGGAAAAAGATGGCTTCATAGTCAAATAAATGGTGTTGTGGGCTGAGAAGCAACTTTGTATGTAATGGGGACAAAAAGTGGAAATTATCATACACGGAGCCTCACAAAGAAATAAGGCCCTTCCACAAAGGTTTTAGCAATACAATAATTTTCCCAAATGCCATCACTCTGCTTAACAACTAATTCCCACAACACTGCCAAATAATTTACTAAGACTGTATTACTATTATTATTCTTTTCCTTAGTAGTATCTATCTCTTCCCACTTATTACTATAAACATGTTGCTTGTATCTTTCAATTTACACTGTTTTTATTTGTTTCCTAGTACGATTTGATAGCTTATTAGTAACCTTGGCTATCACTAAATGTTGTATCTTTTTATTCTTGATGAATGTATTTTATTCTCCTTACGTACACAAAGAGCATATGCACCAAAGACAAATTCCTTGTGTGTCCAATCACACTTGGCCAATAAAGAATTCTATTCTATTCTATTCTATTCTATTCTATTCTATTCTATTCTATTCTATTCTATTCTATTCTATTCTATTCTATGATTGCCAATAACTCTGCATTTTTCATAACTTCACTTCAAGGAATCATTTGACCAAAGAATGTGGCCCCTATAGTAGAAGCAAAACATCATCTTTTCCCCAAAAAGGACATTCATGTGTTTACAGACACACTATTATTATATTCCTGATTAGCAGTATGTTTTTAAAACTTAATTAAAGTTTTCTTCTACCTAAATTATTTTTAGGTCCCTCTTGTGACATGTATGCATTGAGTCCCACTGTCTTCTGATATTATTTCTAGATCTAAAGCAAACTTCAGAAAAGTATATGTTTTCTAACATAGCATAGAGAACATTCTTTGGTGTCTTGAAGTTACTTGAGAATTTTCACTTTTTAATGCTGCCTGTGGATTTTGGCAGCTCTAATTAGACACAGATTGTGCCAAATTAAAAACATTCATTACATCATCTTGTAGTTTTTCTTTGAAGGACTACTTTGGGGGTTATTAGCATTCCAATTAGCACATTTCTTATTGCAGTAGAATTAGATACACAACATTCATGCAAACTCTAATCCTACATTTATGAATGCGGGAATAATCTTTACTGCATTCTGCTAGAATAGGGGTGCAAAAATTAGGATGTCAATTAAATAACAGAGATACAGAACAAATAATCCTCGATTTACTACCATTCATTTAGTGACCATTCAAAGTTACAATAGCACTGGACTTGCAACCAGTTCTTGCATTTATGACTTTGCAGTCATGTGATCAAAATCCGGGCATATGGCAACAAGCATGTATTTTCAATGTTTGGAGCATCATGGCATCATGGAAGTTGCAATTTGCAACTTTCAGGAGGCTGGATTTGCTTAACAACCCTGTGATTCATTGAACAACAGCAATGATTCACTTAGCAATTTATGGCAAAAAAAAAGTTGTAAAATCAGGCACCTCACTTAACAACTGCATTGCTTAGCAACGGAAATTTTTGTCCCAATTGTGATTCTTTACCAGTCTTTACCAGTGGTGGTCAAAATTTTGCAACACAGTTCTGTCCACATCAGAGCAATGAAGAGGTCCTACTTCAAAACAGGAAGGTTTGCAAATGCACAATTGACTCACTTTGGCTACTTTTTATACCCTAAATCGCTGTTAGTCACAAAACCACAACCCATCGCTTTATAAGCTGGAACAAATGACTATTAATATTTAAAAATTGTCATATTTTCCTATCTTACTGATCCATATTCAGACAAGAAGCTTCAAATTCACATCAGAAATTCAACTATTTCGGCAAGTGGGCATCTGCCGTTCATTTTAATTTGTAGGCTTGAGATGATCTCAACCTGTCAGATACCAAATGCAATTACATATTATTTTTAAAACTCTTGTCAAAATTTTTCAAACTGGAATCATCAAATGCTGTCATTAAATATTGAGTGTTACTCATCAAACATTATTAACTAAAAAATGGAAGTGGGATTAAATCTCCACCCCTTCTGTAAATGCATTGACATTGCCTGCATATACACAGAGCATGGCTTCCATCATACCACTGTGACTACTACCTTGACTTTTTTAACTGCATCCCTGCTGAAGATTAAATAAGGATAAACATAAAGGTTCCCCTTGCGCATATGTGCTAGTTGTTCCTGACTCTAGGGGGTGGTGCTCATCTCCATTTCAAAGCCAAAGAACCAGCACTGTCCAAAGACATCTCCATGGTCATGTGGCCGGCATGACTAAATGCCAAAGGCACACAGAACACTGTTACCTTCCCACCAAAGATGGTCCCTATTTTTCTCCTTGCATTTTTTACATGCTTTCGAACTGCTAGGTTGCCAGAAGCTGGCAACACAGGAGCTCACCCCATTACACAGCACTAGGTATTTGAACCGCCGACCTTCTAATCGACAAGCACAGCGTCTTAGCCACTGAGCCACTGCATCCCTTAAGGATAAACATACAGATCTAAAAAAAAAAAGATCATTTTTTTAATAAACAAAATGGCTGATTTTGTATAAGAACTCAGTAGCAGGATAGATATTACAAATACTGATTAGTTTTAAATTGGTTTATTAGCATGTGCCTATTAATAGTAGAGCTTCTCCTTCAGGGAGATGGGCGGTCTTCAAACATGAAATATAATTGTGTGAGAGAGAGGGAGGGAGGGGGCAGAGAGAGAGAGAGAGATGGTAGGTAGGTAGATGATAGCGAGAGAGAGAGAGAGAGAGAGAGAGAGAGAGAGAGAGAGAGAGAGAGAGAGAGAGATAATAGATAGATAGATAGATGATAGATAGATAGTGTGCATTCCTGCTAATACAGTTGCCAGGTCTGGGATGCAAACTTTGCATGATAGTGATTATTTTCTGCCACTCTTAGCAGTGTTAAGTAACTGATGCTTAAGCACTGATATAAAGCCCTGATGTTGTTATCTATTTGGATAATAAAACATCTACAAGTGAACAATCAAGCTCAGAGAGCACCAAAGACTCCACAGCTCAATCCTATCCAACAGATGTTCTTTTTTATTGGTGCCAAGTAACTCACGCTGATGGTGTTACCTAATTAGATAATACAATGTCTGCATGAAAGCAACCAAGCTCAGAGACCACCAAGAGCCCCATTGAGTAAAATAATATCTGAAGATCCTTAAATCTGACTTCATGTGTTCTTCCTTTCTCAAACAGCAGCATTGCTCTACTAATACCTTCCACCATTTGTTGAGAGCCTTCTACTTTCACATCTTATCTTTAAATATTCCCATCAATTTCTTTGTCGCTATCCCTAACATTTCTTCATGAAACTTTATTGTCTCTTGCTGGGTCATTTTGTAACAGGTTAATATACCTCTAATATCCCAGTATCCTAATATCTGAAAACTCCAGAAAAAATCAATTATTAGTAAGATTTGGTCACTACCAAAGTCTCCAAAACGTCTACAAATTTGTGCTTTTCAATCCTTACAATTTCCAATTTACACCTTCCCAATTGTCCAGCTTTTAAAATCTTATTAATCTTTTCTTCTTTTTCTTTTTCCCCCTTCTGTCACTTCTCTTCTTTTGCTTCGTAAAATGATCTCACATAATGTTAATAACCCAAATCCAACTTAGCTTTAAATCTTTCAAATTCACTTTTCAGTGTATTGTTCCAATAGAGTTTTAGTGTTTAATGTAATTTGCCTTCTGAATCTTCAAAAAGCTCAGTAAATATTTCCCAGCATCCAAGTTGCCTACTAAGATAAAATCAAGGTCAGGTAGCTTTCCAGATGTTATTTACTTTCTCGTCATTCCTTCTGGATTTTACACACTGCAGTAATCTTCTTCCTCCAGTAGATGGCGCCCCAGCTCCCAATTCCAGCCTTCCACAGAATGTAAAAAAACAGAAACAGCTGATTGTCATCCAGTCAGAGGAGTTAGAGATAAAAGTTTAGAAAAGCAATTTCTCCCAATATCACTTTTCACAATGTTGTTTGGCTTTTCCAGGCTTTCTATGTTTTAAATCATCCTTTAGGTTTTTCTTTTACTTCTAAATCTTTAATCTTCCTCTTTAGTTTTTAGTCTTTAATCTTCCTCCATAAATCTGATTGCTGCTTTTTTAGTGTTTGGAGATCATTTTTTGGAACTTTTAGCTTAGGTTAAGTCTCTAAGGTAACAATTGGAAATTTTCTCACCCAGTTTCACTGCTCTGTCCACACACCATTTCAGCTCTAGATCTTAGTATCCCGGTTGCCCCAGCTTGTGAATGGCCAAAAATGGCCTTTGTCTCTGCTGCTGTTCAGGAGAGCTTTCTTTGGATTAACGAGGAAATTGTAGTTTCCTCATGATCAGTGAAGTGCCTCTCCTTTCTTTACCACCTTTCCAGGGCAGCTTAACCCATTAGGATCTCCCAGTTATATTTCACAGAGCCCGGTGGAGCTCTGCTATTTTCTAGCCATTCTCGCTGTGATGTCAACCGGAAGTCACCAATATTGTTATGTTTGTATTGTATTGTATTGTATTGTATTGTACTGTACTGTACTGTACTGTACTATACTATACTATACTATACTATACTATACTATACTATACTATACTATACTATATTATACTATACTATAGAGCTAGGTGGGGCAGTGGTTAGAATGCAGTATTGGAGGTTAATTTTGCTGATTTCTGGTTGCCAGCAGTTCTGTAGTTTGATTCTCAGTGGCTCAAGGTTGACTCATCCTTCCATCCTTCCAAGGTCAGTAAAATGAGAACCCAGATTATTGGGGGCAATATGCTGACTCTGTAAACTCCTTAGAAAGAGCTGTAAAAGCATCATTCAGCGGTACATAAGCCTAAATGCTATTGCTATTGCTATTGCTACTCCTACATTTCTGGCATGGCTCATAAATGACAGCTAAGGCAACCATGAAATATCTGGAAAAAGGGAGAATTATCAGGGCTTCCAGATCTGGGTTGCCAAAGGTGTTAAATGGCCCCAAAGAGTTAAGAATTTTCTGTAATTTTTTATTCTCATCTATTGGTTATCTGGATTTTGCACCCCAGGCTTGGGAAAAACAATTAGTCAAAGGTTCATTTTAAACCGAAAGCCCAACCAGAGCTTTGATAACATTTTCATGAAGAGTTAATCTTTTGGTTTTGGCTGAAAATGTGATTCAAGTTGTAATGTCAGCCTTTGTTTTTTTTCCTGAAAAATTACTGGTTTTTTAACCAGAGGAAGCAGGGACCTCACCGTTTGCATAAGGAGCACAGCAGACAACACCGCAGGAGGTAGCACAGGAAGGATGATCAGACTTGCATAGAAATAGGGCACAGAAATGCTGACAGCCCAGTCTCAACTTGTCGCTCTGTTAAAGGTTCACTAGGCACAGTATACAGCTGTGGGGAGTTGTTCTCCATAAAAGAAAGGAGCTTCCTGGGGTTCCCTAAGCAGGAAAGTTACAACTATGTCTATGTAGGCAACAGCAAAGAAAACAAGTGCAACCCAAACAAAATGCACTTAAATTCATTGTGAGAAATAAAACAGATAAGCAAGAATATTTATTCTTACCTCATCGTTCAAATAGAGGTCCCAGCAGCCACACAATGACTGTCACCTGAAAGGAAACTAACAAGGGCAGAGCAGAGATACGCTTAGTTTAACTCCCTTCAGTTCTACCCAGCATGCCAAGGAATTGTGGCAGGGGTGTAATCCAGCAGGTTCTGACAGGTTCTGTAGAACAGGTAGCGGAAATTTTGAAGAGTTTTGAAATTTTGAGTAGTTCGGAGAACCGACAAAACTGCCTAACCCCAAAGTGAGATGGGAATGGAGATTTTGCAATATCCTTCCCCTGCCATGCCCACGAAGCCACGCCCACCAAGTCATACCACACCCACCATGCCACTCCCACAGAACCAGTAGAAAAAAAATTGGATTTCACCACTGAATTGTGGGCACCATGGTCGAAAATATTTGGAAGATGTCTTTGAGTAGCATATTAAGAGGGAGGCTTGTCTAACTCCAATATTCCCCAGTGGTGCTTTCCAGATGCCTTTGGATTACAACATCCAGAATATAACCCAGTGTTTGGAGAGTATCAGGTGCAGGAAAAATGTTCTAGGAAGTTCTAAAGCAGGGGTGTCAAACTCACAGCATCATGTTTTCGTCCTGTGACTATCATGACTTTTTCCCTTCGCTAAAATGGAGTGGGTGTGGCCAGAGCATGACGCATCCGGCCTGCAAGCCACGATTTTGACATCCCTATTCTAAAACAATATTTGGTCAAATGCAGGACTTGTAGATATCATCACAAGAGGATCACAACAGTACAATATCCTGACATTCCGAAAAAAGTGTTAAAAGTCTTGCAAATGCATATCTGTGCAAGGTTTTAAGCCTATTCGGATCCACTACCTTGTATAGTACACTTAGTATCATCTTTATTAGCATCAATATGAGCCAGGACATAAACAAAAATTATTTTTAATTTTTTTAAAAAAAAAATACTAGATTGGGTTTAAGTTTAGCTTAGCAAGAACGAGTTATTGCAACATTTTAGATTTTTCATGACACGCTGTCTGTCTTCATTCTTAGAACTTTAAGTACATGGCTGTACTTGGTATTTACCTGTCTTCTCTTCCCAATTTTGCCCTATGAAAAATCACGTTGGCTTGGTATTAACTGGACCTAGCCGAATTAGAGTGTTTTACAGCACTGATGGCAAATAATAAAAAAAAAGGATCATAAGAAATTGACTTAACAAACACAGATAATAAAATGAAATGTCACATTTTATTAGACACTTCTATTCCATCTGTCTAAATGATTTTAAATGCCAGAACATTTTAAAAGACCGAATGAGTGAGAGAGATAAAGAAACCAGCAGGCCACATCCCATGGAGGTGCTTGTTTATTGCTCTAGTGTCTTTTAACATTTACTTTTTACTAACAGGGTAATTAACACTATAAACTATTAAAAAGGGGAGCTGGGGGAACTGCATTAGGGCAGAGAAGCATATTCTCCTTTGGTTTCTTTCCTTCTGAAGAGCGATCCATTCCATGTTTTCCATCTTACAACTGGATTGCTCAGAGGTTGTTTATTTAATTGGGAAGGGCATTAGTAGGGCATTCTTGACAGTTGCCAAAGAAAATCACTGATCAGTGATCAGATCTCTCCAGAGCCAGGCTAAGATGTCTGACAGCAAGAATTCCTGTGCCAGGTCCAACCGAGCTTGGTATTTCAAAAGAAAAAAGGAAAGCATATGTTTAGTTGAATAATAATAAACATGGAGATGGTTATGCAAATTTGCATCAATTAATTCCCAAGCAAAACAGCATGGATATTGCTTAACTGGTATTATTGGAATGTATAGTTGATGCATGATCAATACTTTTAATTCGATCGCAAATGGTGGAAAAGAGAGCTAGTGACCTGGAAAGATTTGGGCTACAATTCCCTTATTTTCCAGCTAATAGGGCGGGTGATTCTGGGATTTGTAATCAAAGGCCATTAGATTGCCTCCACCCTAATTCTCCATATATTAGGGACACATTTATGTTTTGATTTGAAATGTGCCATGCTCAGCAAAACTATATTGTGGGAAACTGAAAAAAAAATAAATGGGGAAGAAACAAAATAGATGCACAGCAGGGACAGCAAGTTCACCCCTTTCTGTGCATGTATGAAAAAGATTGATCTAGTTTATTAATTAAGTAAATGAATCTTATTTTTTAAAGTTATTTGACCAAACTCATTCCATTTCTTTATCCCTTAGGGTAGGTCACCCTTATAGGAAAATCTCATGATTATTTTTATTTTGCTGCTGGTTACTGCCAAATGTTTTCTAAAACGTGTATGTTTTATATACAGTAGTGGCCAAATTTGTGGAAACCTTTTGAGAAAAGTGTATTCTTGAGGTTTGATGGCTAATAACACCATATCATAAAATTATATATCAATGGAAAGATAATTTAATCAAGAATGTAATGCAACAAAGTTTGTTCAATTATCTATATTCTATGTAAAGTTATAGCCAAATAACCAGAAAAGAGAAGCACAACTTGCTTAGGTTGATATCAGGTAGCTTTCCTTCATCTGACTGTAGCCAATGAGCATGAATATTTAGAGAGCCAATCAGGTGTCACCTTGTTTTGGCAATGAGCCAATCAGATCATAGTAGGGTTCAGTTACTGATGTCATGTATTGAAGTTGAGAGGAGGACATTTGTCAGTGTGTTATGTGATCGCTATCAAGTTGGTTGGGGGGTTTTGTGTTCTTTCATTTAGTGAGCTTGTAAAACATAATAAAATTAAAGTAATGGTGCAAAGAGTTGACTGGTCACCCAGAAAGCGATGTAAAATAGTATTATTAAGTGAACAAGGCTACAGTTACAAAGAAATTAGAAGAAAAATTGGTAGAAACTTAACCAAAGGTGGCAAAACCACACTGGTAAAGGCAGGAAAAGGTGCATAATAGCAAGTGATGATAGAAGAATTAAGAGACTGTGCCTATGTGACACAAGTAAATCATCTGGGTGTATAAAGATGAAATGGTGCAATGCAATGTGAAGTTGAATGCAAGGACTGTTCACCGCAGACTGCAGGAATTTGACCTAAAATCTAGAATTTCATGAAAAAAAAAACTTTTATCTCTCAAACAAAGATTGAAAAGCATTACATTCTTGATTACATTATCTTTCCATTGATATATAATTTTATGGTACTACTCCCCCAAAAAAGTGGTATTATTAGCTATCAAACCTCAAAAATACACTTTTCCCAAAAGGTTCCCACAATTTTGGACACTACTGTACATTTACGTTTCTGTGTGTATAATGCAATCCAAATAATCATTTCACACAAATCATAATTAGATATCTTGAATGTATTTGCACTGAGCTGATTGTTCCATTAATATTCACCCTTCCAAAGATTTAATGAACATCCTTCTGCTTAATATAGAATTAGAGGTTCTCCTAGCAGTAATTCCACCTAATACCTTATCAAGAAGCATGCACTCTTTTGCAAACTCAAGATGCTGTTTAGCAAACATCACACAGTAGATAAACAGCGCGTTCTTCCTAGTCAACTTCTAGGAATGATGTTAGTGAAGGTTTTCAGCTTCATTTCATTACTGGCACTCTTCCCTTGGGTTTTATTTGATTCACAGCCAACTCATCTCTCTCCAAGTCACACTTCCGACCCTGTGTAGTGCCACCTGATCAGTTCAGGCTCATGGAGAATGCCCATGTAAGCTCTTAACACAATGCGTCAGAGACTATTGTCACTTTCTCTGACTTACAGGCTTGGAAAGAAAGTGGGTGATAGCACAGGTGATTTTTGTACCTGGAGCAGGAACCCATGAGATATCTGCAGAACTCACCAGGACTGCTACTTTTTTAAAACATTAAACTATTGAGCCTCTGGCATGGAATATAATATTCAAATTTTGGGATGAAAGAGCCGAAGTTTCATGCTGTGAACCCTTCCGATTGTGATCAAAAGGAGGAGGACCCCTTAATGTGAAAGATAAACTACCAGCGAAATTAGCTCCGTTGTGTTTTACAGGTTCCAATTCTCTGTCAAAAAGAAAGCATTGACTTCAAAATAGATTCCTTAGGAAGGAACACAGAGAAACACATTGGAACTTTTTATAAATGATCATGTTAAATAGAAGGGTTTAATTAACTCCTTCAAAAAGCAGAGACATCACCCTGCCAACAAAAGTGCGTATAGGTTTTCCAAGGCTATGGTTTTCCCAGTTGCAATGTATGGCTCTGAAAGTTGGACCATAAGAAAGACTGAGCGCCAAAGAATTGAGGCCTTAAAACTATGGTGCTGGAGAAGACTCCTGCGAGTCCCTTGGATTGCAAGGCGATCAAACCGGTCAGTCCTAGATGAGATCAACCCTGACTGCTGTTTAGAAGGCCAGATCCTGAAGATGAAATTCAAAAACTTTGGCCATCTAATGAGAAGGAAGGACTCACTGGAGAAGAGCCTAATGCTGGGAAAGATTGAGGGCAAAAGAAGAAGGGGACATCAGAGAATGAGGTGGCTCATGGAGTCACAGAAGCAGTAGGCATGAGCTTAAATGGACTATAAAGGATGGTAGAGGACAGGAAGGCTTGGAGGAATGTTGTCCATGTGGTCGCGATGGGTCGGACATGACTTTGCAACTAACAACAACAAACTCCTTCAAGCAAGTCTTAAGACCTACTTCTCTTTCTTAAAGCAGCTATTTATCAACATAATGCTCTTCAGATGATACTCCCCAGCCAGAGTAGACTGTACTAGTTGGAAATAGTGAGAGATGAGGTCTGATATATTTGGAAACCACCAAGTCGGGGAAGGTTGATCTAAAAGTCTACTTATTCTTGATCAGCTGAAAGGATGTGTGCATTTCCTTTGGAATACCTCATTCTTCCAAACCATCCTTCAACCCTTTCTTCTTTTTCTCATCAGTTATATGTGTTTTTGCAATTCAGCTGTACAGAAGCCTAGTAAAGATTACAATTTTATCCTGTTGCTTAATGAAAGTGCAGGGCTAAAACACAGTGACAATCTTCAAATGAATGCCCTGGCCAAACAAAGTTTTCTTTCAAGCTTTAGATTGGAGGTGGAGTGAAATTTCGTACCAAATAACTGAACCAGTTCCATATACATCTCAATGACTCTGCTTCTTAAACTTTTCGCTTGCTAAGTCTTGTTTCTCAAATCTTGGACCTTTGAGATTTGTGGACTTCAACTCCCAGAATTCTTTTGGCTGGATCATTCTTTTCACACTTCTGTTTTGTCTTTAAATAAAGCCTAACTTGTCTAAAACATTTTACTGATAGCCATTCAATAAATTATGCACCTTGATGCATATTATTTTGAGCCATTGTTCTGAATAGTGATAAGAATTGGAAGGCTTGGAATCATTTTCAAACTGAAACAGTATCAATTCCAACCTATATCCACCAGACCTGTTTTACCCAGAGATTAAATTCTCCTTGCAGTCAAAATTGCCATTCTCCACTTGTTGTTGCTTGTTAGAGGAAGCAAACCCAATGCTGTATTTATTTGTTTATTTATCACATTTCTATAGCCACCCATCTCACATATGTATCTAATAAAACAATCAAAATACATTAAAAACAATCAATTTAAATTAAAAAGATAACAAGATTTTAAAAAAATCAAATGCTGGAAAAGCATACACAAGAATACATTCAAATAATTATCATATAGCCATATAGCAGGATCCACCCTAAAATGGGATCCTCAATTTTGTTGAGAAAACAATGTTTTAAGGGACTTCCAGAAGGCCAACAGGGATGGGGCCAGCTCACCCTGGGATTAATAATGTTTAACAGGGCAGGGCCATGGCAGAAAAGATTTTCCTCATTGGTCTTGTCCAACAAAATTTGCTGGCCAATTAGGACCTGCAACACGCCTTTGAGATGTAATATAGATGTAACTGGGGAGAGGCAATCCCTCAAATAACCTTTGTTATAGGAGTATGCAAATCAATCAAAATCCAGATCTGTCCCTCCGTGGGAATTTTCAGCATATCATTCTGTTTTCTCGAAGTTTGCGTGAATTAAGACAAAACCCTGAAAATCCACATCCATGATTTTTCACAATGTTTCCACATATTTCTTGGACTCTATATAATTTTTATTTAAGATATGGATTTTGTATACAGCTAAAGTATACATTTTTAATACAAGCATCCCTAAGGGAACTAAGGTGAGAGAATGAGTGGTTTACGCTTATTGTATATGCTACTCTAGTCCAACAAGACTCTGAGAAGCTTCCATTCTATTCTTATAGTTGAAGGGTTAAAATATCAAAATGAAAAACAAGCCACCATACTACAGTACAAAATAAAAAGAACAAACGTTACCCAAGAAATTGCTAAGGCTGCTCAGAACAAAAACATCCAAGGATAATCCAGAATGGAGTTCCCATTTATACGTGATTACCTCCTAAGGCTCTCTAAGCTAACCTCCTAAGGCTCTCTAAACCTAAGCCAGGTTTTAATTGCTCTTTTAAAATACGACAGGGTGGGGCTACCTCAGAGAAAGTTCAACTTCCTGGACCTCATAGATGACAGTGGGAACTGTTCCAGATCAGAGGTGGGTTTCCGCAGGTTCTGACCAGTTCTGGAGAACTGGTAGCAGAAATTTTGAGTAGTTCGGAGAACCGGTAGTAAAAATTCTGACTGGCCCCACCCTCATCTATTCTCTGCCTCCCAAGTCCCAGCTGATCAGGAGGAAATGGGGATTTTGCAGTAACCTTCCCCTGGAGTGGGGTGGAAATGGAGATTTTACAGTATCCTTCCCCTGCCACGCCCACCAAGCCATGCCACGCCCACCAAGCCATGCCCCCAAAACCGGTAGTAAAAAAAAATTGAAACCCACCACTGTTCCAGATATCTAGTCCCTGAGCCACTGATACTAGGATTTCATACTTTTTGGTTCTAAACAATGTTCTCAATACAGGTAGTCCTCAACTTACAACAGTTCATTTGGTGACAGTTCAAAGAAGCAGTGAGTTTCGAATTATGTCACTACCAGTTCACCCCGCACACACACACTCTCTTCATGCATGCACGTGCCCACTTTGCATGTGAGCCTGCCTACCGTGCATGCGCCTGGGCTTCCATGCATGCACTTTGCTCATGTGTGCGCCTTCTGTGCATGCGCCCAGCCTCAAAAATGTGCCTTAATAGGATGGCATAGAGCTGGGGCGGGTGGGCAGGTGAGCAGGCCTACCCGCGATTTCCACTATCAGTTCGGGTGAACTGGTCCAAACCGGCTGAATACCACCTCTGGTTGAAAGTTACAATGGCACTGAAAAAAGTGACTTATGACCATTTTTCACACTTATGACCATGATCCCATGATCAAAATTCAGATGCTTGGCAATTGGTTCATATTTATGACGGTCACAGTGTCCCAGGATCACATGATCCCCTTTTGTGACCCTTCTGACATGTAAAGTCAATGAGAAAGCAGATTCACTGAACAACCATGTTACTAACTTAACCATTGCAATGATTCATTTAACAACAGTGGCAAGAAAAGTGGTAACATGGGCCAAACTCACTTAACAAATGTTTCACTTAGCAACATAAATTTTTGGGCTCAGTTGTGGTTGTAAGTCAAAGACTACCTGTAGAACATTAATTTCAATTGCTTAATGTTCTTAATAAATTATATTAACCTTTCAGGATCTTTATGTAATACTCAGAGAACAATTAAGATAGCTTAAAGTGAAATGTTACATTTGTTCAGTTGGCTTTTTCATTGCCTTTTGCAATCAATCAAAGGCATTTCAATTATGTCTCCTATTGTGTAAGCAAAAGTCTTTTCATACAGGGGAACTATGCTACTTATTCCTGTGCTATATATTCCTTGAAAACTTTTTCTTTAGAATGGGAGAGTTAAGATGTAATGGGAAAATCAAAAGGTAGAGAGATCAATCTCTAGAAATATGGGGAATTTCCTTATGCTCTTCACACTTCTGATTAATATCACTGGACCCAGCCTAATAATCTTTTATAAGGTTGATTAAGCTTCAAGCTTGGAAGAATATTTGCGGTTGCTGTTGGTTTGCAATCATATTCTGTATTGATGAAAACCAAGGGCATAATTTATTCCTTTGTGCAGCTGATTGACAGTTCCTATAAAATTCAATAAAGCCCTTTAAATTTTCCTCCTGCTATGTGGCCTTTGGCTGCGTACAAGTAGTAAGAAGCATATTTTATTGTGCCTTGAAAACAGCCATTTTGTTCTGTGGATGCAAGCTACTCGAATTGCTTGCTCTAATTTTCATTAAGTCTCAAGAAACAGTAACCCATAGATTGTACTGGTAAAGGGCACCTTTATCATTTATGGATGGTTGAGTAATTTTTTTAGTGTTTTCACATACGCTTCATATTCCAGAATGAGTTTGAAGGGTTTGTTACAATATGGATTGCAGTGCTGTGTTTCAGAAATTCTCCTTCTAAATTTATGACAAAATTAGTGTTCTAATGTTAATACCATTAAGGGTTCATTTTACCCTTCTGGAATAAGTAAGAAAATTGGGGGGGAAATATGCACATGAACTCCTGGGAGTCATAGTTATCCCATAGAATACACCTGTTTAAGTTTTT
This sequence comes from Masticophis lateralis, assembly GCA_030761175.1. Lineage (NCBI taxonomy): Eukaryota > Metazoa > Chordata > Lepidosauria > Squamata > Colubridae > Masticophis > Masticophis lateralis. The sequence goes on from JAUDYJ010000003.1 coordinate 131,315,304, forward strand.
AGTTACTTGTAATGATTTATAGACATGTAGACCAGAATCTATTCTTAACATCAATTAGAAAAGAACAAAATGATTATTCTAACGTATATCTTAGTTAACAAATTCTCATGTTGCTTAATATCACTGCTGTCCCTAATAGTTGCAGCATTCAGGCATTATCTAAAACAGAGCACTACTTCACACATGATTAATCTGATTAAGTCCCACCCCTTGCATCACTCACTTAATACTTTGCTGTCCAAGCAGAGTCTGTCAACATCATTGTGTGGTTGAAGGGCATAAGTCATTGTCATTATTTTGCTGGTCTTCCTATCCAGGGCTTTTAGTTCTGCTTAAGTCCCATCCAGGGGTGGGTTCTACTTACCTTTACTACCGGTTCGCAATGGGGCTGCATGCGCTCGCTTGCTTTGCTCGCGCTCACTGTGCTCTTCTCTGCAAGGGCAGAAGCTTTTTGATGATGTCAGGGTCAGTGGGCAGAGCCTCCCGCTGGTTTTACTACCGGTTCTATAGAACCAGTGTGAACTGGGGGCAACCCACCACTGGTCCCATCCATGATTCCAGCAGTGTGTCGAATGACTGAAATTGCCCAAGCGTTAGTTGACTTGATGGGATTTTCTCCACTAAATTTGGACTTAGGATCTTTGTCATTTTCATGATGTATTCACTTCTAGCCTTCTTATTATTTTCTCTGGATCTGAACTCATATTCTGGCTAATTCATGGCTGTATTATATATGCAGAGGGTTCTTCTAAGCATATATTGTTGACATGTGAGCGCTATGGATAACAGAATAACAGAGTTGGAAAGGACCTTGGAGATCTTTTAGTCCAACCCCCTGCTCAAGCAGGAAACCCTGTAACACTTCAGACAAATGGTTGTCCAATCTTTTCTTAAAAACCTGCAGTGTTGGAGAACCTAGAACTTCTGGAGGCAAGTTGTTCCACTGATTAATTCTTCTGTCAGGAAATTTATCTTTAATTCTAGGTTGCTTCTCTTCTTGATTAGTTTCCATCCATTGCTTCTCCTCCTGCCTTGGGGTGATTTGAAGAATAGGCTGACCCCCTTTTCTTTATGCAGCCCCTTAGATATTGGAATCCTGCTATCACCCTAGCCTTCTTTGCATACCCAATTCCTATAACCTTCTTCATACAGTGTGCTTTAGCCTCCAGTTCCCTGAAGCATTTGCTTAGTCACTGTGAATGTCTGAAGCAGGAAATGTTCTTACTTTATCTGCATTACCAAGTCCTGAACCAGAGGCATCAAAATGGAAGATATGGGGAGATGATGAAGCCCCACCCTTTTTATGTGAGTCTCATGCATCACATGTACAGTATATATATAAAAAAGGAGTAGAACTTTGACTATAGCTGTCACAAGTGGATCCAAGGGGATCTGTATATGTGAACTTTGTATCACCTGATCCTTTTGCTCCAAAGATTGGGTTGATAAAAAAAAATATAAGATTTGAGTACTGGAAGAGCAGAGTGGTTGATATCAAGGAGTAATTTTGAACCATCCATAAATTAACAGTCATAAATTAAGGGCTACCTGCATTTGATTGATTGTCCTTTCCATCAATTGGAGGATAAGCAAGATGGTATTCGTATTAACTTTTCTTGGAATTAAGTCAACTCATGTATTGATATAGGAAAGAACACCGGATGATTGAAAAGGAGCTAGGGTTCTACTACAATAATTATAATCGCTTGCAAATGTTTTGGTATGGCATTTTGCTGCAAAATAAACAAAAAACTATTCAGGCCTCAGTATTTACTTTTACATTAGCAATATATTTAACCTTCGTTGTCAAGGAAATATTTTCAAATAAGCAATCCTGAGACCTTGTGGCATTTGAAATGAGGAGTAAAACCTACAGAAAGTATAGAGAAAAACAATACAAATCACTGCAACTGATTTCCCTGACATCAGTGAGAAAGTACCTATTAGAGACCATGAAGTTAAGACAGCTGGAATAGAAGTCAGGCATAAGAGTTAGTGTTGAGAAGCATGATATAATTAGGAAAATTGGTTGCATAGCAATCAAATATGCTTCTAACCATTCAGGGCAGGAAGAGAGCATGCAACCAAAATTCATTTTCAGCACTAATCATAGCCTAAGCTGTAATTAACTTAATAGAAAACTAGCTGCTGAGATCTGTCAGTCTGACCATAAAGTGCTGCCTGATGTGCAGTATGATAATATTTTCTGTAATATTTCTGTAATGTAACTGTAAGAATTGTAAATTGAATCTATCCTTTTCCATTGTTCTTCAAGCAGCATGTGGCTAATAACCATAAGATATTATCAGGAAATTGTACGTAGTGTGATCAGTTGTGCATCTTTAGAACATATGCAATATTTGGTGAGAACCATAGGTTTAAATATGCATATTCCTATAGTTGGAGCAAAATTACATGGCTGCATTTGGTCAACTGCAACAAATCCACAAAAAAAAAAAAAATATTTTCCTTGTGGATGCCATTATTATTATAAGCTCCAAAGTTCCTTATTTAGCAGATGAGCTGTCTACTTTTACTTGCATCTTTCTATAAAATACTCACAGCAATGCAGCTTTCTCTCCATCTGGACATTTTATTTAGACAACTCTATGCCCATACAGTGATACGCTTTGAAAACGTGAATCTACATTTTAAATCTGCATGTTCTTCCTCTGAGTAGAATAGAATACCATTCTTGCTTTTCCAGTAAGGGCACAAATTCAGCTAGATTCACACTTTCAATGGTCTCTTCCTTTCTCTGCATGGATGGGGAGAAGGGCACACGGAAATCAGCAATGAGTAGTATATTGTCTAACTAGTTTATCTGGCTTACAATTAAAATAGTCAAGCTATAGAAATGCAAGACCAGATTCCATGCTGCCTGCTAAATAATGCCTGATATGTGCTATGTGAGACAAACAAAATGATCATCCATTAAAAAATCTAGTTCCAGGCTATCTTGGGTTGATAGCAGTGGTGGGTTTCTACAGAGCACCCGTGATGACATCCGGGTGGGTGGGTGGAGCCTCCCGCTGCCACCACAACCGGTTCACCCAAACCAGGGCGAACCAGTTGTGGCGGCAGCGGGAGACTCGACCCACCCACCCGGATGTCATCACAGGTGCTCTGTGCATGTGCAGAAGTGCCACATGTGAGCAAAGTGAGCACATGTGTGCTCCTGTTTCCAAACCGGTAGCGAAGGTAAGAGGAACCCACTACTGATTGACAGACTTTTTTCCACATATGTTAAGAAGACAGACTTTTTTCCCACATATGTTAAGAAATCAGCTACCAGCACAAGATGCAAAAGTAATGATTTTATGGGAATAAACATAAATGATTTTAAAATTAGATTGTGAAGGAAATGGAAAAAAATAGTGATATTCATGCCATATGCTAGAGTTTGGTCCATCCCTGTTGGGCAGCTTGAAAGAGAAGAAGGAGTCACCAAACAGCAAAGTGCATCATGTATTGTACATACAGAGGGTCACAAATGTAGTTCCTGACATCCTATCAAGCAGCAGGTGCTTTCATTGGTCCAAGACTCTGAAAGCCACCACCTCACAGAGTAGAGAAGCCCTGACTCAATTTAATTATCTCCAAATGTGTTGGAGAATCAGAATTCATCACTGACTGAAAATTTGAGGAACTCAAATTTCAACACATTTAGGGAGACTCTAGTTGGGGTATGGCAGTACAGATGAAGCTGGACTCGAATCTGATGTGGAATAAAGCAATTATCTCTGCCCTTTGCTAAGTAACCACACAGCTATTCTTTGCTGCAAGGAAAAGTTAGCAAAGTAATGCAATCTAGTGATCATTTCCCTTATTCCTGCGGCACTGATTAAACTCAGTTGAAAAAGTGAAATGATTTCAGAACATTTATTGCTTTACAAAAGCATTGCACATTCATTGCATATTAATCAAGATAAATCTTGCTTCACTGACATCTACTTTTCTATGAGAAAGAAATGGATGAATTCAGGCACATGATTTCCCAGCAGATTCTAAAATGGAGTTCTGAAATAGGTCAACATTGCTATTTGTGTGAAATAGGTCTCTGTGTTGACTGTAAGTGTGTTATTTTATGGGTTTTGTTGTCTGGGGAAATATGGAGTAATTATGAAACTAAAGAAAGCAAAATATAATTATTGAAAATTCCCTCTTCTATAAAACTCAATTGATCAAGCCTGTTATAACACTAAAGTATGCAGATTTATGATTGATTATAACATGGCTGTTTCTAAATAGATGAATGTTTAAAATTAAATTGAAGCTCGGTAAATACACAGGGACATAAGCAAAATCAGAGTTTGAAATTCTCCACTGACCTTAAAATGACCCTGAACAAAAAAAATAAAAATAATTTTTGAATAAAATTAGGAAATTATATGGAAGTAGATTCATTTGCCTTATCTCCAACAAAATAAGTAAGTAATTGTAATATCTTTTAGGATTTTAATATTTGCTGGAACAAATACCCCAAATATTAAAGATTAAGTTCCTATCAGAGTAAACCATTAGAAAAAGGATTAGAACTAAAAGAAAGTAAATAACCCTCTGGGCACCCAATACATGGCACTTCTACCAGCCTGGCATTGTCACTCCACCTTGGTGCAGCTCTATACAGTACAATTAGAGGTATGCTTGCCTTGATTTTCCTGCATAGATAATCAGAGTGAATCCAAGTCTTGCAGGATTTTTCCTCCCAGCACCTGGGCTCCAGGAAACAATTTCTTCCCTCGCACATACAGAGATAAATAGAAATTCTACACTGTGGCCTATAACTAAGAATAGGTTTGGTCTAGAACTTAAGGCACCAGTCTAGAAATCGGGAGAATATGTATTTCAGTCCCATCTTAAGCATGAACCAGTGGTGGGCTTCAAAATTTTTTACTACCGGTTCTGTGGGTGTGGCTTGGTGGGCGTGGCAGGGGAAGGATACTGTAAAATCTCCATTCCGACCCCACACCAGGGGAAGGATACTGTGAAATCTCCATTTCCTTCCAATCAGCTGGAATTTGAGAGGCAGAGAATAGATCGGGATGGGGCCAGTCAGAATTTTTACTACCGGTTCTCCGAACTACTCAAAATTTCCACTACCAGTTCTCCAGAATTGGTCAGAACCTGTTGAAATCCACCTCTGGCATGAACCCAGATAACCCTGGGCCAGCCCCTCTGAGTCAGACCTGAGAACCAAGCAATGGCAAACCGCTTCTGAAATCTTGCCAAGAAAACTTCCTTACATGCAAAAGGAATGATGACTTGATGAGCACTCACCTTTTCACTTTTTATCAGGAGCCTCTGTAACTCAGAGGGCAGGACAGATCAGATTTTAATTTTTGCCTATAGTAGTTCCTCTTGAACTACTGATTTCCCCAACTGTTCTTAGAGGTCTAAATTCCATGACACTGAAGATAATCATTCAGCCAGTTTCAAAAAGGCTGGGTGAATTGCCAAAAATCTAAACTTATCATTGCAAAAAAGCTGATAGAGAAGGCCATACGTGGTTCTAAGATCAAGGGAGTCCACACCTAGTAGAAACCAAAACTTGTCTCATTCAAATTTCAAGCCAAACTACTGCAGACAACAAATTAAAATAGAGAAACAGCAAGGATACAAGCGGAGGCAGAGGATATAATATATGAATCTGATCTATGTGTTGTGCCTAAATTAAACACAGGGACAATAAATCAGAATGTGTGAGAAGAAGTCGAGGATACACAAGCACAGGTTTGTCTGCATAATTTGTCACAACAGCTTGCTACTAGACTTGTATTCTTGCTGTTTCTCTATTTTAATTTGTTGTCTGCAGTATTTTCTCCAACATAATATAATTTCCTATTTTATCTGACTCTAATCATTTCCTTAGCGTCTTGCCCAACCTTAAACCAAATTATTCCTAGAATCTTTTGTATGTATGCATATCTCCCCAAACACCTCATTTACAAATTAGTCCAAGAATCCAGAGTAAACACAAGAAAAACTTTGTAGAAAAATCTACAAATCAATAAAAATGGGTAAACTCACTAAATTATTCATTTCAAATTGGACATGCTCAGCTCTATTAAAACATTACTCAATTGGATTATTGCTGATACAGAATCCATTTCATTTCCTTAGTACAAAGAGTTTATTTGTACTATTAATAAAAAAAATTGCCACAGGGATTTTTGCTGCAGTAATATATCTATATATTTTCTTTCCCAACTTATTCAGAACCATGCTTCCAAGGAGAAATATTTTAGTTGACTATAACTTGAAGTAGCATATAAGCTTCTTTAAAAAAAAAAAAAAGCATTTGTTTAAAGATTGCAACATGTATTTGTCTAAAGTCAAGGTGATATTTGAAAACTATAAAGAAAGGATTGACAATATATGAAGTCCTTGATAAATGACTGGTCGCTTAACAACCATTTTAGGTTGCTGAAATGCATGTAATTGCATTTTAGGTGTTTGGCAATTGGTTCACATTTACAACCAGTTGCAGATCCCGCAGTCACATGATCACAATCAGTAAAGTTTTGTCCATTTGGGAGAGTGGATTCGGTTAATAACCATGTGATTCACTTAACAACTGTTATAAAACAATCATATCAGAATCAGATTTTATGCTGAGTCACTTACTGACTGCAATGACTTATGATGGAGATTCTGGGCTCAGCTGTGGCCTTTGAGGATTACCAATATTGTTTCATTTTTCTAATACAGGGATTGATGGACATCAACGCTGCACACATAGTAAATCTTAAAATATGGAATTTCAATTAAAAACTTGGCTTCAGATGAAATCTATATAGGTAAAATTCCTAATTTCATCTAAAAACTCTTCTCTTCTCTCTGTGTATACGTGCAAATGTGTGCATGTGTGTCTATCCATGTACCTTATAGATATGTGCAACTATTTTCCGAATATGATTTACTGCATGTAGTAGAAACAAAGAGAAGAGCAAAGAGAATATGAAGGATGATCATCTGCATCAGAAAGTTTTCTTCAGTTACAATTTAGAATTCTAGAAAAATCAAATTTCTAAACCCCTCTGTACTTACTCAGAGCAATGTATTTATACAATAAATAAAAAATTACTTACCACTTCGTTGCTTACACTTGCTATAATGCAGAGAAAAAAAGAACATAAATCACTCATGCAATAATCAGTAGACACATGGTATAATCAGACATCAATACTTTTGCACTGGTTAAGAGTATAATATATTTGAATCTTTTCCTGTTTGCACAAGGGGCACAAAAAATGAAATTTAAAGGTTTCTAAAATATCAATGGTTAAATTTAAACCTTAAGCAAGCCAGTATAAGTGATCTACAATTAATTTAAGCAGACATATTCTCAGTTTGGTGTGCATAGGATTGTGGCCTTTGTATTATATTCATTTAAGATTTAAATGAGTCTACTCTAATTCCAGTTCTAATACAAACCAACATAGAACACTGAGTTTATTGGAACAGTAAATAAAGGATACAAAAAGAGAAGAAAATAGGCGCTTGAATCAAAGCAAATTCAAATTTGGTTGAATCAAATTTACTTTTTTGCCAAGGCGAGTTATTACACTTTAAACAGTATCTGTAAGTGGGGCAAATTGTACTTCCTCTTGTGCACCTCTTGAGCATCAGAACAGCAAAATTTGACAACCCAATGGCCAGGTTTTTTTAAATATATATATATATTAGAAATTTTCTTTAGCAAAGTAAAGCTGGAATGAAAGCAGGTGCTCCCATGGAGACAAATTGCTTCCTTTTAACAGTTAAAATGTACGATGTGTGTTTAGTTGTTTTGGAAGGAGTGGTTAAAATTCTTCTATGAATAGAAAGGTTTGCTTCACAAAGGCAATTCTTTCCTTTCTAGTTTCAAAATCTCTTCTAAAATACTGAAAAATAGTTCCAACTCAACTGGACGTTTAAGGGCTGATCTACAAGTCCTTCAGCTCTAAAATATTGTTACCCCTGGAGTTGATAAAGGACTGCCTATATGAAAAAGCTTGTGTCAGAGTTCTGAGTAACATCCCCAATAAAAGAAGACTCTGAAGCTCGACATTCCTCAAAGTTCCATTTTATTAGAGATATCATATTGGCACATATGGGAAAACCTGAATCTGAAAGTTTCCAGGTTTTCCCCACCCAAGTAAAAATTCAAGTCCCTGCCCAACACCCACATGTCCATCACATGGCCCAATCATACACCATCCCAACTGGAGATGCCTCCCAGTCATCCAGCTCCAGGTGCCAGGGGAAGGCGTCCTTGACTCTTTGAGAAAGGAATGTTATTTTGACGGTATATCTCTCATACTCCATACAATCTCCCCTCCCATTTTTCCACAGTAGAAAATGTGGCAGGCCTGAAGGCCAGGGGTGAAATGCTCCGGGTTCGGACCGGATCATCCGATCTGGTAGCGATGGCAGCAGGTGGTTCAGAGAACCGGTAGCAAAAATCCCTGTGCCCCCCCCCCCCCACACACACACACCATGCCCAGCTGAGCCACAGGATCATCAGAGGCTTTTTTTTTTACTTTTAAAAGCATTTTTTCTACAACCTCTTCCGATGAAAAAATGCTTTTAAAAGTAAAAAAAAAAAAACCTCTGATGATTGCACGGCTCAGCTGGGATCAGTGTTTATATGACTCTGACTGAGTAAACTCTTGATTCTGTGGAGAATTTGTCTCAACCTTCCTCAAACAGGGCACGTATGGTGAATATTCAGAAATAGAAATACTCATATTTGGACATCACCAAGGTGAGGGAAAATAGTTAAATTTGTTTCTAGCTGAATACAGTAACATTTTCATTGCAAATCTTTCCCAGTAGCACCAGAATGGAAAATAGGATAGGAATGGAAAGGATGAGGATAAAGCACTGATGGAATTGATTTTTTTTTACTACTGGTTCTGTGGGCATGGCTTAGTGGGCATGGTGTTGCTTGGTGGGCGTGGTGTTGCTTGGCCATGGTATTGCTTGATGGGCGTGGCTTGGTGAGCGTGGCAGGGGAAAGATACTGCAAAATCGCCCTGAGTCCCTTTTGGGAGAAGGGCGGTATACAAATTCAATAAATAAATAAATAAACAAACAAACAAACAAACAAACAAACAAACAAATAAATAAAATCAAATCTCCATTCTCACCCCGCTCCAGGGGAAGGATACTGCAAAATCCCCATTCCCTCCCCACTCCTGGGGGAAGGATATTGCAAAATCTCCATTCCCACCCCATTCTGGGGCCAGCCAGAGATGGTATTTACCGGTTCTCTGAACTACTCAAAATTTCCGCTACCGGTTCTCCAGAATCTGTCAGAACCTGCTGAATAGCACTCCTGGGATAGAGCACATATTCCCATTCGGTCACCCTGGTTCAAATATGGCAGATGACACCCACTTAAATAAGAATCGTCAGTGCACACTAGTGTAAAGCTAAGTAGTTGACTGCTTTTGAGAATGTTATTTCCTCTTATACACATGAAGCCATATTTCCTATGGCTTAGTAAACCCCTCACCTTGCATTTCTCCCACTTGGTGCTATGTAGAAACCAATACATTTGTTAGAAGTGGAAACTTTGGCTTCAAATGAACTCTCTCACACTGCCCTTTACTGAAGGGTTGAAGTAGACCAAGAGATGTTATGATAGGAAATTATTGAGGCTGCTATGTCAAAGAATGGGGTCCTTATGATTCATCGCACATTGGCACTGAAGGAAAAGCAGTTGCGGGGAAAGTAGCAACAAGCTATTTATTATCAATTTATTTTGACTCATCGTTCAGTGCAAATACCTTTTCAATTTTGCCGGTATTAGGCCCTCTCTCCTTTTCCTTCCTCAACCTGATTCATTTGTTCTGTATTTATGGAGCTATTTTGTCTCTCACTCTTTTGCCAGATAATCCTGTATTTTTTCTCTTATTAAATGTGTGTGTGTGTTCATGTGTGAGAGAGAGAGAGAGAGTGCATGTGCACATGCACACGTGTGTATCAGCATAAATTTCAATCGTATGCAAGCATCATGCTGAATTAATCATAGTGTTTGTAGCTGGAAGCTTTTTCATTGGGACATCTCTGTGTGGGGTTGGGGGCAGGAAAGGGACTTCACAAAGGCATGGAATAGCTGAAGATACGGCTTAATTTCAGATATATAATATTGACTGTTCTGCCCTCCCCCCCCCCCCCGAGCTCTTGTTTTTCCCTCCTTTTTCCTCTCCCCTCCTTTTTTTTTTTTTTTGGCTTTTTTTGTTTCTTTATTTAGCTTTTTCAATACATTATAATTAGGTATGAACCAGACAGGCTAACCAATGAAACACAGTAGGGCTGACTTTAAATTAGCTCAGAACCATTGCACTGATGAATAACTTGCTGGTCTGTTATTTTTGTCTTTAAATCTCAAGGAAGAACTGATGGTTTCTACTATTACTTTATCCTCCCCGAAGCCCTATAAATAGATTAATATAAGAGATAGATCTGGATACAAGGCCCCTTGGAAAGATTCCAATGGAAGCTAGTTTTATTCAAGAGGTAAACGTTTAATTAATTTGTATCCTGCCTTTATTATTTTTACAAATGACTCAAGGTGGCAAACATATCCAACCCATGTTCTCCTATTTCCCCCCATAACTGTCTGGTTTGGTTCTGCAACCCAACAAGACAGATACAGACTTCAGAAGATAATTAGAACTGCAGAAAAAGCAATTGCTACCAACCTGCCTTCCATTGAGGACCTGTATACTGCACGAGTCAAAAAGAGGGCTGTGAAAATATTTACAGACCCCTCACATCTGTCAAACTATTTACTAAATCTGCACTACTATCAATCTTCTCATCGTTCCCATCACCCATCTCCTTCCACTTATGACTGTATGACTGTAACTTCGTTGCTTGTATCCTTACGATTTATATTGATATTGATTCTTTGCTGATTTCTTATTTGTACCCTATGACTATCATTAAGTGTTGTACCTTATGATTATTGATGAATGTATCTTTTCTTTTATGTACACTGAGAGCATATGCACCAAGACAAATTCCTTGGTGATTCCAATCACACTTGGCCAATTAAAAAAAAAAAAAATTCTATTCTAACTCTGTAAAGTAGGTTGGGCTGAGACTGAGTGAGTAGCCCAAAGTCACCCAGCTGATTTTTGTGGCTAAGCCGGAACTTGAACCCACAGTTTCCCATTTTCTAGCTTATGCCATAACCCCCATACTCGGTACTGGAATTCAAATCCTGTCGCTACTAGTTCGCTCGTGTATGCGCATGCGATGTTTTTGCACATGCGCAGAAGCGCATACGCATGCACAGAGATGTCCGGGCTGGTGGGCGGAGCCTCCGCCACCACTACTGGTTTGCCCAATCCAGGGCAAACCAGTAGCAAGCCACCACTGCCTATACCAAACTGACTCCATGTTTATTCCATATGAATTAGCTTCACTCCTCTACCACATGCAGTGCCCAACCATTTACATATTTGATTGAACACTTCTCAATGGATTTGGTCCAATCAAGTTTATGTCTTCCATAGTGTAGTTGTATACATATAGAACTCTTTCATGTGCATACTGGATACATATGCAGCAAGAGTAATGACCTTCACAGGTGCCAGCAATAAGGAAGGAACTAATCCATATCACCTTATTAGGCTTATATTTCACATGTTTTTTCAGGGTTCTGTCATTATGTTATACCATATCAACCTAATGTTGGACTTCAACTCCCATAATTCCCAGGGACATCCAGAGGATACTGGGTTAGCAATGATTGCTCTATATCCCTCCACTTATCATATGGTCTTCAAAATGGTATAATGGCTGTATAGCCTTAGCCCTGGTCTATGGCTCCTAGAGCTCTATAAGAATACTATGCTGCAAAAATATAAGCAATAACATTTGGAAGAAAAATAATAAGCAAAAGTGAGTACCTTAAGCATCCAATAGATTGTTCATATTTCTTTTACTTAAAATGGAAAAAAAACTCACTAAAAAAAAGAAGGATGAAAATGAGGGATCCTTGGTGGACTCTGGTCTTTGTTGCTTTCTTGCAGAGTTTCCATTACCCAATTAGGTAACATCTCCAGTGCTAGAAGGGACTGGGATAGCTCTCTGTTTACGTTCAATAGTTTGCCCTGGGAGTATTGTTCTGAAATGAAATTTCCAGCCCATTTTTTTTTTAAATTTATGTCTCTGTACTGCCACCATACTTCCCACAAAATAAGGGTACAAATGAGGGCAAGGCTTTCTAATGGTGGAGATAGGAACAATGTGCTCTTACAACTGAGTTGAGAGATGTGGTAGTTGAGGGGTTAGAGTGGGGCTATGATGATCCAGATCAGTCCTCAAATACAGATGATTTGTATGATGATTTGTATGATGAATTGTATGATGATTTACGGGTGATTGTGGGTCAATCACCCTCTCCAGCCAACTTACCCCATAGGAATTTTGTTGTGGGGGGAAAATAGGAAGGAAGAGCCTTATGCTTCTGTATGGATATAAATCTAATCAAACAATAAACTCATTCCTCAAAACAGGTCTTAAATCTGCCCTGACTCTTCAACCAGCTTTCCAAGTATATTATGCGCTGGCCAGGGGTGGGTTCTACTTACTTTTACTACTGGTTTACAATGGGGCCGCACGTGTGTGCTCGCTTTGCTCACTCATGTGCAGAAGCATTCTGATGACGTCAGGGTTGGTGGGCAGAGCCTCCCTCTGATTTTACTACCGGTTGTATAGAACCGGTCCGAACCACGGCAACCCACCACTGGCTCTGGCCTCTGTCCTTTTGTGCTTGTGTCCCAACATTAGATGCAAGCATCTAAGTCATGAAATCACAATGCATATTTTGTAAGTTGCCTGATTTTCGCTCCCTATGTCAACATCAGTGGACCTGGATAGAGATAGTCTGGAGATAGCAATACTTCATGCTACATAAGGGGGAAGGGACAGTTAAAGTTTTTCTATTTTCTATTGTAATTCTGTGTTATTTTGCATTGTCAAGCAAATGCAAAATACAGCAAGAAGTATTCGTCCTAACTTAGGGTTACATTAACAGAATCTTGCAAGTCTGAGAATACATCTCTCCCCTCTTAATTTTACAATCCATATCTGAGATATTTGCCATAACCCCATTGCTACTGTGAGCTAAACTACCATTGTGTAGGTCAATAGTTCTTTCTCCTATCTCCCAAGGCCATTCCCACACACCATTATATGTACATTTATCACTCAAAACTAAGTCCACGAGTGGCCTTAAAAGAAATTAATAACATAATAAGGGCAAACAAACACTGTAAAGCTACAATGCTATACACCAGAGATATGCACACCACAGGGTTATTTTTGCAAAGCCCAGAGCCTAGAAAATTGCTGAAGGAATTTTTAATGTTACAATTTTTCTTGGTGAGGGGAGGTGAAAATAGGCTACAATTACTACATTAATTATTTATTCCATCGTCATTAGTTTTAGAAATAACTCAAGGCAGCGAACGTACTTAATACTCCTGCCTCATCCCATTTTTCTCATAATAATAATAATAATAACAATCCTTTTATGAGGTGAATTGGACCGAATCACCCAGCTAGTTCTCATGCCTAAGACTGGACTAGAAACTTACAATACTTCGTTAAGGGTTTGATTCATCCTCATTCCTTCCCTTCAAATTGACCCAGAAAGCCAAGGAAAAAGAAAAGAAATCCCAAATATTTGAGAACAAGATCCTTTTCATCAATGGAGCTTACTCCTAAGCAAAAATACCTGGAATTCACAGTAATGGTCTAGTTACTCTCCGGTACCATTACCGCTAAATCAAACCTGCGTGGAAACTTTTTTTTCCTACTTATCCATTTTAGAAGAAATGCATAATGTAGTACGTTACTGGAATACTTAACAATGATAAACCAAAAGAGGTTTTTCTTCCCTGTCTAAAGATTCTCAAGTGTATTATGCTGAAAGATTAAATCTCATCCCAGAAGAATAGGATGGCTAGAATTTTTATTGCCAGCACAGCTAATCAAAATCCCAACTTGCAATCAGCATTTATGGTACTCCATTTAATCACAAACTTGCTGGTCTAGTTATTTTTAGTCCAGAGGTGAAAGCTTTTTATATCTTGTCCATAACAAAAGAGAATTGCATTTTTTTTTTTGCCCAAGCAGAAACATACCCACTTTTTTAAAAAAAAATTGGAATATTTTTATAAATTAGGAATAGTAAATGAAATTTGATTTCATTAAATTGCATTCTGTCAACATATAATTGTGTTTTTAAAATACTGAATGCGGAATAGGGGTATTTTTTTTCTACTGCTTTACATGAATATATAGACATGTACATATAGAGACTTAAACACAAATAAATAAAAATGAATTAAAGCATTGCAGTTGCTAAGATCAATAGTAGCTATTTAAAAGACCTGCAAACCTTGATTAGTAGCCTCAATTCATTTTTGCTGAGGTTTTGCATTTTTACCTTATTTTATACTCTGCCGTGTCCTATAGAAGGTCCGAGGTGACTCAGTGGCTAAGACGCTGAGCTTGTCGATCGAAAGGTTGGCAGTTCAGGGGTTCGAATCCCTAGTGCCGCATAGTGGGGTGAGCTCCCGTTACTTGTCCCAGCTTCTGCCAACCTAGCAGTTCAAAAGCACGTAAAAAATGCAAGTAGAAAAATAGGGACCGCCTTTGGTGGGAAGGTAACAACGTTCCGTGCACCTTTGGTTTAGTCATGCCGGCCACATGACCATGGAGACATCTTCGGACAGCGCTGGCTCTTTGGCTTTGAAATGCAGATGAGCACTGCCTCCCTAGAGTTGGGAACAGTGGTGGGTTGCCTCTGGTTTTGGACCAGTTTTGGACCGGTTCACAAGAACCGGTAGTAAAACCAGTAGGAGGCTCCACCCACTGTCCCGGATGTCATCATAGGTGATCTGTGCATGTGCAGATGCGCGGACACAATGCAAACTGGTAGTAAAGGTAAGTAGAACCCACCCCAGTTGGGAGCGACTAGCACATATGTATGAGGGGAACCTTTACCTTTATACTCTGCAATCTACATTCTCATAAAGCAGAAACAACTGGGAACTTCCACAGAGCTTATTCGTGTCTACCATCCTTATAGATATAAAAGCTGCATACGAGCAGTAATTGAATATTGAGCTTTATTTCCACTTATTCTAATAAAAAAACCACATTATATATATATTTTAATTTCAATTTCCAGGAGGGAAGTAGCAAAAGACATTTCAGTTAAAGAGCAAGATTCACAGCAACATACAAAGGCTGGGATTAAATTGTGATCAAGGAAAAAGGCTTTGCATAATTAAATCCGAGAGTACTTTTTTTCCTGTTGCCTATCACTGAGTTCTCCTTGGGGGACATAAGCATGGAGAAGCAGGGTTTTTCATAAATACTATCAACTAAATGGGTTATCATATGCAGCAATTAGGTGCCTGGGCATAATTTTCCAACCTTGGTTTGTGTTTTTGTTTTTAAATAGCCCATTTCAAAAAGTTCCACCCAATCAGCTATTCAGAAATGGAACGATATGGGATGAGTACATTACAGAGTGGCATTGTTTCAGTTTGCTCCCTTATTTAAAACATCTTAACATTACTGTACTCTTAAGTTATAGTTTATCACCATGGCTCGCTCAAGCTTTTGATGGTCTTTTGTACAAAAAAGAATGTGGAAGCAAACGGATGGTATCATTTCAGATAATGGCAGCTCACTTTTTGCATGCTTTGTTATGTTAGAAAATAGCCTACATGAGACAATTATATGAACAGGATTGGGTTGGGCTGTAGTTTTTTACTCTGTTGGTGAAGAATTGTAGCTGTTGCCTGGAATTCTTTGACTCAGGGAAGTATTTGGGAATTACTTGGTTCCTTTGGGAGTAAAGTGTCACAGCCTACACTTTTATCCAGCATTTTAACACCTCGCAACCTATGCTAGTATATGGAACCAATGAGTTCATATAAAAAAATGGGTGGTGGGGAATAACACTTCCATTTTAGCTTCTTTAAATGGCATCCTTAGGACATCTGATGACTTCCATGCTAGCTGGACATCCTAAGAGTCACACCTCCAACATATCTGAAGAGTGCATGGTTCCAGATGTGTCAGGACTGAAACTCCCCAAAACCACACTCTCTTCTAACACCGATGATGTTACCTAGTCTGGTTATGAAACATTTGCAAGCAAACAACCAAACTGAGAGATCAACAAGGACCTCACAGTTTAACCCTGAGCTGCATATGTTCTCATTTAGTTTTGTCTGGTCTACTATAAGGGATCAGCAAATTGTAAAAGATGGCTTTTAGAAGACTGGAAGCTGACTTGCTAGGAAGAATAGTGAGGCAGGAGAAAACAGGGAGGCACTGTCACAGTCACGGGTCTACAACAGCTTGCCACGGCCAACTCACCATGGCCAACTCATCATGGCCAACTCACCACAGTTGTCGCTGCAGAACACATGGGACAAGAGTTACACTAATATTAAAGAAATAGTGGAATAGAATCATTAAAGAAAGAAAAAAAGCCAGAGAAGGGACAAAATGAAATGTGAATGAGAAAAATTGAAACATTTTAAAAATTATTTTAAATAATTAAATTGAATTGAATTGTTTAATTGTCCCGCAGTGAGTTGTCCCATGGTAAGTTGGCTGCAGCAAGTTGTCCCATTCTGCGCAGCCTCAGCCTCAGCATCTTAAAAAGACAGAGAGAAAACCTGAAAATAAATTAATATGATCTCCAAGAATCTGGTGTCATAGAATCACAGTGTCAGAATTCCAAGTAATGCACCCAAAGAAAGCAGAACTCCGAGGTAGGTAGATTCCTCAAGGAATGATTTATTGGATACTTCATATTAGCACAACTGATGAAAACTGACTCTGAAGGTTCCTGGGGTTTTCACCTAATTAAAAAGTAAAAGTTCCCCCTTGCCCCAAGTCATCAGTCGCATTGTCCAATCGAGATGCTGGCCAGTTGCTTGGTTACTTCACTCCTCCTCTCCCCAGCCACCTGCTGGAATGTCCTTGGTTCCCACAGGGAAATTTTTTTGTTTTGACTACTAGCTATTTCCCCCCTCCCTGTCCCTTCTTCTTCCTTGTGGCAACCCTGAAGCCTCAAAAATGGCCTCAGCCAGGTTCACTTCAGGGTTGACACACAGATCCATAGGGCATTCAAACTGGTATAAATTATTTCGCAGAAGTTGCCCCAGTATGTAATGACTATATAGTATCTGTATATTCTGTAATTATTCAATTACATCAAAAATATAATTTAAATGCTAAGTTTCCCATAATTGAAACTTCAACTAAAGGAAGCAGGATGAAAACATAGAAGAAACTCTCCAGATCTCTGTAGGCAGCTTGGTGTCTTTTTTACCCAAGTAGGAAATCTTAAATCCTGGAGTCATGTGTGTTTCATTATTATATGGATGAATTCAGGTTTAACGTAAGAATGTGCAAGTTCTTGAATCAAGAACAACAACGTGGACATTATGCATTGGTACGCATGGACAATTTGAATACCTAATCTGGCCCTTAGGATAAAAGCCTAAAACAGCTGCAAACATGCCAGTTTAAATTCAATTAATATGAAATCTACTCTAGCTGATGGTGGAAGATAGAAAAGAGAAAGCTTTGCATGTAGAAAGACACTGATTCAGAGCAAAACTGTACTATGTTTTAAATATATCCCCTGCAGCTGTGCTTCTGCTTTTTTGTTTACAGGAGTGCGCACACAAGGAGGCCAGTTTCCGACTGAGACAATCATATATGAGTGGGAGGTCTTAAATTCCATTCCAACAGCTTGCTTTGAAAAATTCTTTTCACTTCAGCACATTCTTGTTTTAATCCAAAGTGCCAAAGGAGAGTTGTTGTTTTTGGAGAAAAAAATCACATGGAAGGAGATTGTTAAAAAAAAAAAAAGTTGGTAAGGAGTTTATCAATTGGTCTCAATCTAGATCAATGTTATGCATGAACAACAGAAGAGCAATTGCATGCAATGCATTTACTTTTCTATGAAGTTCAGCCTTCAACAGTTGTTATTTCTAATAACAATAAATAAAAATAGGCAGTTGCTTTATGCAGTCAAAGTAGATAATCTTGGGCTACCTACACAAATAGACCTTGTACATGACATTTTCCCAAGAGTTCCTGATAGGGAATTTATAACATTCACCCTACTAATATACGCTAGCTTTTCTAAAGGCTGTCTTATAATGTTGTGTGGGTGATTTTGATCTATAGTAGGGGGGAAATGTTGTCATAAGAAAAAAAAATAATGTCTTGAACTCTTGAACAGATGAGATGGGGGTAATACAATACAATTTAAAATATCTGAGCTGACATTAATATTTATTTACATTATTCCCTATGCAACTCTTACATTGGCATGCTATCTGGCATTGGATGACGGGAGATGTAATTCAACATCCTTGTAAGTATCAGTTTGGGAGACACTGTGCTTCCTCATTATTATCTCCACACCTAATGGTTGATTATTTGCTTTTATCTGTCTTACACAGATTTCAACCAAAGCTTGCTCACATATAAGGTAAAAATAAAGTGTGCTGTGCAATTGCCTTCCCTCTGGGACAGTTGACCTGAGATGTGTAAAAAAAAAAAAAAAGGAGCAGATGGTGAGATGCTATGAAAACACACAAGCACCTGTGAACTCAATGTCTTCTAGAAGAGTGGGGACCATTGTCATTCCTTAATGAGAAGGAACTCCAGAAACAAACCCATAAATAATAAAAAAAATGGGGCACTGAATTTGTGAAAGGCTTTACAAATTTAGTCACCCTAAGAGTAATAGTGAGAAGAGGAACTGTGCTGATAAAGTCAGGAGAAGAAGGCTGATGCTTAGGGTAAGCTGCACAAGTATAAAAGAAGCCAACCAATATGGAGAAGGAACTCCATGTTCAAACCAAGAAGAAAGGCATTTCTAAATAATGCTAGAAAACTGCCTGGATTGGCTCAACATTTAGCCAAAATGTCAGATTTTAAGAATCTTTCTAGTTTCTTGGAGAGAAGACTAATCTTTCATGAGCAGATCTGGAGACAGTGACATGGACACACCAAGAGGCAAGTCTGGTCACTAACAGTGTATATCTGAAAGAGAGGTTCTTCATCTTACATTGGAACTGAAAGGTGGAATTTCAGAAACATGAGGTGAGGAATATTTGAAATTGTCAAAGCAGAAATGAAGCACATTGTCAGATCCAAAACCAAGAATGACACTTAGCAATTCTTCCAAGCTGAGTTCTTTATTGTTTCACAGTTGTAGATAAAATCTTGGCAGACTGAGCACTCTACTATCTGCACCTACAATACACTCTGGGAACTATTAGGGAGAGGCGGTTTTCACCATCTTTCTCTCACACAAAATATCTGGACTGTTATCTTACTCACTCCTCTGGAACAAACTCCTGGGAATGCACCTCCTCTACTTTCTGTCTCACACACACTACTATAGACCAGGTATTTTAGGAATAAGTGAATTTAATAGATTGAAAGGAAACATTTTGAATCAGATTATTGTGAGATAAAGCATGAAGCCATATGTGGAAATGGAATAATAATCTCTCTCTCTCTCTCTCTCCCTTCCTCCTCCCCCCCCTCCTTTTCAACCACATTTATATCTGGTGTGTTAGGATCCAGGAAAATTGCACATATTTCTCATACAAGCAAAGCTTCAACTCTTTCAAAAACAACAATAACCACCCAATGGAACTATAAATGGAAAAAGAAATAACACAGGTTTCAAAAGTAAGGGACAGGAAATCAGGTAAGTAGCATAAGATGTGCTGTCTAGAAGAATACAAAAATATTATTTACAGTTGTTTACTGAAACAGTTGATTGTGTAGATCTTGCCAGAGTGTGAAATACATTAAGGCTCATGAGTATACCAGAGCACATTATTACACTTCTGAAGAAGCTTACAGTGAACAAGAAGCTACTGTAAGAAATGAAGCTTACATTTAATATTATTATTATTATATTCTCATCAGAAGATATGTAAAGAGGGGAAAATGAACATATTTATTATGCTTAATATTACTGCTGTAAGATCAGAGAATTATTATCAATGTAATGAATACTATTGTAAATTTTGATGGTTATTGCACAGAGATATTTGTACCCAGATGACACACAGTTGAATGGAAGATGGAATGTTTATATTAAAAAAAATTAAAAAAAGAAATTAAGCTGGAGGAGCAGAATGATTCAGAATAGGAATGTGATTGAATATCATGGTAGCTTATATTTTTTTCATAGTAGATGCACTAAAAGGGTGACAAGGCTGGAAGAGATGATAGCTGAAGAATAGGAGGCCTGACTACTCATAATCTGAGATAAGCAAAGGTTAACTTCATTTTGTTAGCTGAAAGAAAAATGAAAAAAGCTCCCTATAAAAGTAAGCATTTGCAATGAAATCTGAATATGCTCTGTCTCCATAAACAGGGATAGAAAGTACAGAAATTAAGTAGGCTGAGATAGAAGATTGAAATGAAGGCCGTGTTGGAAGAAATAGAGTGAACAGATCTGAGGACAAGAAAGTGGAGATGGTAAGAAGGAAGTGTTGTCCTGTAAATGGGCCCTTGTTAACTCCAGACTTCACTGGAATTGGTGCATGATAATCTGAAAATAGATGGCGTGGTTGTTAATCCCAGATCATCATCTGACTCAAATCTCTGCATGGTGGTTTGATTCATTATTTATTTATTTTATTCAATTTGTATACCATCCTTCTCCTAGCAGACTCAGGGTGGTGCACAGCCAGAACTAAAACACATATCAATACCAAAATTTAAAATATTAAAAGAATTACATAACTTTGGCCCAAAATTTAAAACATTCAAACTAAAACCCATTGACAATTTAAAAAGCTAAAAGGGGGGGTGGGTTTACGCCAGCCCTGCTTGCTGGAAGAGAAAAGTTTTTAGGGCACAGCGAAAGGCCCGGAGATCTGATATCCTTCGTATCTCCAGGGGCAAATTGTTCTAGAGGGCAGGAGCTGCCACAGAGAAGGCCCTCCCCCTGGAGGTCACCAGCTGACATTGCCTGACTGACGGCACCCTGAGGAGTCCCTCTCTGTGGAAGCGTACTGATCGATGGGTGGCGATCGGCTGCAGAAGGCGGTCCCGCAAATACCCAGGTCCTAAGCCATGGAACGCACCCAGAAGACCACTGGAAGCCAATGCAGCTCACGCAGGAGAGACATCACATGGGAGCGCCCCCTCGCTCCCATAATCCCCTGCGTGGCCGCATTCTGCACCAGTTGGAGCCTCCGGGTGCTTCTCAAGGGGAGCCCTATGTAGAGAGCATTACAGTAGTCCACGCGGGAAGTGACAAGTGCCTGAGTGACTGTGCATAAGGAGTCCCAATCCAGAAAGGGACGCAACTGGCGAATCAGGCCTGGCGAATCATTCATTAAGCCTAATGAATCTAGTAGGTGTTTGGAGATTCCTCTAACAATGTGAAAAACAATTCTCCCAAGTGCCTTGTTCTGTGCCGGAACATAAAAGTGAAGAACTAGACAAGTTCACCAACCCTGATCTCCCAGGTGTTGATTCTGAAGGATGAGACTCATGTCTGTTCAATTGATTGATCTACTGTTTTAAGAAGCATAATTTATAATCAGGGATATTTTGGAAGAAAAAAAATCATTTCCAAATAGTTAATCTTTCCTTTTTAAGTTCTGGGCATTTGTCCAACTTTGCCCTAGCAACTGTTTCTAACTAGCCAATAAGAGCTCATCCACCTCCCAAGCAAAGTCCGTTAGAAATGTCAGGGTAAGCTGCCCTTTTTTCATGCCAAGATTTTCCCTTCCCTTCCCTTCCCTTCCCTTCCCTTCCCTTCCCTTCCCTTCCCTTCCCTTCCCTTCCCTTCCCTTCCCTTCCCTTCCCTCCCCTCCCCTCCCTTCCCTTCCCTTCCCTTCCCTTCCCTTCCCTTCCTTCCTTCCATTTCTTCTCAAGTGGAGATCATGATGTTTGAAAAATTGTTCCCCTCTTCTGGAACTCCTTGTCAGTGATCTTTGCAAATCACCCTACTCTCTTCCCCTTGCCCAGAACCCTTGCAGGTCTCTTCTCTTAGCCATTATTTAGAAATAAACTCAGAGGGATTCACCTGGGGATTTCTCCCCTTCCCTCATATATTTGTTATCAACATACTCCTATCTACTGGTAGCTCTGGCTGAATTTTTTTTAGTGAGATGGTGGTGGTGATAGTTGCTTTTTAAGATGGACACTAGACTGGCATTTGTTGCTGACCTTCCCTACTTGGTTCAGCTTCTCAGTAATTTCAACCAAGATAAGTTTTTCTGGTTTTATTCCCCTGGTCAAACCTATTAGTGGTTTTTTTCTCTGTGGTTGGTCCAGCAATACCTGAGTTAGACCTCCATTACTCACCACCTTCCCCTTGGCCCAACCTCAATATCAAAACTCAACTGCAGTTGATCTCAGATGCTTTTTAAGTGCTCCACATCAGCCATCTTTCCTGAAAGTTTGGTTGCTTCTTCATCCTTGGATCCCTGTGACACAAAATGTCCTCTTTCCCATGGACACTGTTTTGCTGTCATGGCAAAAATACTTAAGAACGATCTCCTTTGTGAAGCCCTCTTCCTGTTAGGTTTTGGGAAATTATATATATATATATATATATATATATATATATATATATATATATATATATATATATATCTGATTTGACGGTGGCCATTTCACTCCAAATTATTTGATTATAATCCACTCAGATTCAACTGATTGTATCAGGCTAAAACCAAATATATAAATAACATAACTAAAACAGACAAAGCTCTCAACCTCCCGGAACTCTTCTTGATCATCATTATCAGTCCTCAAACTGCTTTTTCCAACTCTCCAGCCACTCCAGGTTATGATGTCATCACACCAATACTTCACCACCGCTTAGCCCACAGCTCTCTGGAACTTACGGTAGTCTTTATTAAGCCTTCTTTTAAAGCCTTTTTCTTCAGTTTTCTTCCAGAATACTGTGCCAGGAGTTGTCAGTTGTACAACCCTATATTGCTATTGTACTTTCAGCTACCTTCCAATTAGCAGTTTTTAGGAAGGCATCTTGAGCTGAGACACAAAACTATTTCCCCCAGGCTCTAAAACATGAAGGACAGCACAAAGGAAAGAGGAGGAAAGAGCAGTAATAACTGCTTCTAAATGCTGTATGCAGTTAAGCAGACTGGGTATTGTCATGAGGTAAAACAAGCAGATTACGATTATTTACTTGATGAAGAGATTATTTTCCGTTTCTGCATCTTTATCCTAGCGAGCCACTCCCTTTGTAAGAAAATCACACAGAAAGAGAACGTGTCCCACAGAAATTTCATTCTCCCCACTCATATAGAAGAGAAGCAAAGAGAAGCTGAAATACATTTTCTGGAGCTCTGGATCCAACTAGGAAAGTTGGATCCTTGCCAGGGTAGACTCAACAATGCATCTCCTGTGGCATTACACTTCTGTGGAGCTTGAAGATGAGCCTATCTATAATAATTATGAGTGGAATCTTTTCATTCCTTCTCTGTCATTCCCTGCTTTCACCCTTTGTCATTTCACATGAAAACCAAACCTTGAGTTCTAAGTGATTTTTGTTGTAAGGTTACAATAATAGAATCTTGCAAATCTGAAAGCACTCCTCCCCTCCCTTGCCTTTACTTTCTAGAGAAGAAGGAAGAGTTCCTTCTGAGATGCTTTTTCCACCGCCATTCTTTCTGTGGGCTAAGATACCTTTTATCTGATCATTATCTAGGCTGCAATTCCTCCTCCTTCTCTCTCAACGTTATTCTCATGACTCATTATACCTTTCAGCTCCTTAACCTACTCCCTTGCTTTGCTCTTCAGCATGCTTCCCATCCACTTTTCCCCCTCTCCACACTACTCTTCAGCAAGTGGCAGCATACCTTATCTGATTTTTAAGTCAAGCAGATTTGGGAATGGTTAACTTTTGGTTGATAAATTTGCTCAAGATAGGGATTATACTGAAAAAAAAAGAGAAAAAAGAGAAAGCTGTTTCCTTGATGATGCTAAGAAAAATTCATAGAGTGTCTATGAAATCTCCAGGAGGAGATGCTTTCTCTGCTTCCCAATATCCTTTCCCTTCTTTTCTGTGCTGCTTCTGCTTTTTCCCATTCTGCTTTTCCCTTTAACTCACTGTCCACCCAGTCATGCTTTCTCTGGATTCTTTCCTCACTCAACTACCACAGTACATATGTTTTGAATCTTCCTCTGTAACTTATTTGCTCTTTGATTGTCCATCTACCTGATGAAATCTTTCTTTGTGTTATAGTGTTTTACTGGCGTGTATATCTGTGAAAATAAGGTAAAGTTTCCATAATAAGTAACAGATGGTGACTTTCCTACTTTAACAGGGAATTAACATCTGTAGGTTTCCTGTATTTGAATCTCATACTCCTGTTATTAGGCTGACCTCAATATCTTAGTAATCACTGAGTTGGTATTATAAAGCATTTCTGATTGAGGTTTCCAGCAGAGTATTAATAAAATCTCCAAATTAGATAAGTAAATCCAAATTGCCCTGCCAAATGATAAAGATACCATCTAAATAGCATTTGGGTAACTTAATTCTTCCGCTTTCAAGATTCATTTTTGATCACAATGACCCATGTAACAAATTGGCCAGTTCCAGAACAATTTTTTTGCAGCATGCGGCTGCTCCTGATGCTTCTAATAAAATAGGTTTTGAAATATTAATAATATCAACATCTTTTGAATGCTACTTTTAACAAAGAACAAATCAGTTCAGTGGGGGATACTGACTGCCAATCGCAGTCATAATATCTAAAGTTTCTGTCTCAGACATATCATTATTAGAGAGACCTATCTGGATCTAACTTGAATCCATCAAAACAGGGGTGTCAAACTCACAGTCTGTGGCCGGATGAATCATATGCTGGCCACGCCTACCCCATTTTAGCGAAGGGGAAAAAAGTCACGATACGTCACGTGATGGCAACATGGTGATGGGCGTTTGATACCCCTGCATTAAAATTTTAAAATTTTTGTTTTTAAAAAAATGGTTCATATAAGACAATATTTTTTAAATGAAAGGTTTAAGAAAGAATTAGCATATTCTGTTAGTTTGGGGATAGATTCGTAATCAGAAACAAAAAGTGCTATCAGGATCAGAAAGATCTAAGTATTTGAGAGACCATTTTTCTCCATAATGTTCACCCATCCTAGCTACTCTGTTGACTTAGTATGGGTTCCATTTATTAAGCAATGCTATCTTGCAGGAACCAGGAAGTTGCTATATTTGTACATTAGAACCCTTCCTCTAGAAATCCAGGTGACCTCACCTTGCCCAGGCAGCTTTTCCCTCAGGCCTTAGGTTAAGAGAATCTAGGACAACTCACCACAGCCAACTCGCCATGGCCAATTTTCTGCAGCCAACTTGTCGTGGGATAATTCAATGCTATATTAATCATTTCATTCAGTTACTTTTATTACTGGTGACCATGTTATTGTGGAAATTATTGTAACTCTTGCATTTCTGGATTGACTTCCTGTATTATTATTATTATTATTATTATTATTGGCCATGGTTCTGTTGAAATTAATTCAAATTTTGTATTTGTTGAATCATCCTGCGGCAAGTTGGCCATGGCAGGTTTGGCCATGGCAGGTTGGCTGTGGCAAGTTGTCCCATTCCAAGGTTAAGATGGATGGATAGGGTCCTTTATGTTGGGGGGGGAGGGCAAATATGGAAGGATGACTTTGTTCCCTTGCACAGTTGCTGTTTGATGGATGTTTGGTGTTTTTAATGGTACTTTTTGTTTGATCTTTGCAAAACCACCCACAGTAATTAGATTTGGATGGCCAGAAATTAAGATACATAAATAAATAAATATTTTTGTGAAATTCAGGCAGTAATGGCAGATATGTTTTGCACTCTGATCTAGATAAATAAAGTCCAATATTCAGATTTCATTTAAAAGAGTGCACGCATCCCTTATCACAAAATTTCTTTAAGGGTAAAAACTGGGGTGATAGTATTTTTCTGCCATCCCTCTCTCCCAGTGTACAAAATAACTTAGGGCCTTCTCTGCTACCATTTGTTAGCTTCACAACAGACCAGTCATTGTCTAGGCTAATCTATCTGTGCTATTGTGCAGGATTTCTATTGTGCAGGTAGAAATCCAGCAGGCCCACAATCAGTTCCTGCAGATAAAGCTGCTAAATTTCTGTCGGGATACCTCACTGAATAGGTGAAGTCATTTACCAGGATCATAGCAAACCAAGTGTGAGGCAGATTTTTTCAGATTTGGTTAAGATATGAGAATTGATCAATTGTGCGCACTGGTGCCCATGCAAATATATTCATGAGATGTGTTTCTGTCAAGTCCTAAGATGTATGTCTTTCTGGGCAGCTTCTGAAGGGTAATATATTGTGCATATTTTTTTTAATATTCTGTTTCATTCAGCCATTCTTGTTCAGAATTCCCATCCATCTTCCCAACCTTAGCATGAGCTTTCGAAGTGCTACATTACGATTCCTTTTCTTTAAAAACGTGTTAAAGCTCTAAAGACATTTTTCATTGGCCAGTTGAAGCAGAAAGCAGGGTGTTGTGACCCAGGCCCAAGTAAGTAGTAGGAAAATCAGTCAGTGAAAAAACAAACAAACTTTATTTGAACAGCTGAGAATTACTTCATTCCCAGCGTCGTTCAACTAAATTAAAGCAAATTCCTCCCAACACAAATTCCTCAGTCCTATCGCAAACCTTGGTCCAATTAGGCAAACTGCCAAAGGCCTTTCTTGGCAAACATTCAGAAATCACAAATACAAAAATAAATACAAGACAAAGACGAAGAAGACGAAGCTACCAACGTTGTTTTCTGGCAAAGCCCAAACGCCATTGCTGGTCTGTTTTAAGCCTTATGGGAGGGGCCAATCATCTCTTGGCCCTACTCCCGAGTTGTCCTCTTTGCTTGAGCTACTCTTGCCTTCTGGCAGCTCTTCTCATGCATGCATTAGGAACAGGCTCCTCCTGTTCCTCTGCCTCACTCCTATCAGGCTCTGGAGCTTCTAGAGTCTGCACCTCACTCCCTGATGGCCCTGGTCCCATCTCTGCCCCTGATGCAGAGCCCTCATCTGGGCCTACCCCAGCCTCCAGAACTGGCCCCTGTTCTTCCTCAGCCTCATCGCTGTCCAACTCCGCTGCCAGTCTGCAGCGGAGTCACTGCTGGTGGATCACAACACAGGATTGGCATCCAAACTCCTTTGAACTCCAGACTTGTGATTTTGAACATACCTATGTATGCTACATCTTTGCACAAGCTGTCTCCATATACTCTTGCATTTCCTCAAGCCGTTTCACAAAGAAGGAACAACTAATGACAATTTACTGAAATGGCGTGCAAATACATGAACCGAACCGTGCAGATTTCTGCCTCAGCAAATGGAATAAGCTGGGAATGTGTTCCAGCCTTTCCTCTGATTTAAATAATTTGGTACAAATTAGTCAGATTACACATCTTAATTACCTCACCCATGCAAGAATGGCAGTGTCACATCTCTCAACGGTTTTGTAAATGGGGACTGCATATATAAACAGACTTCTTAGGGTTAGTCATTTACATTCACTGTAACATGAATTATATTGGTATGCATCAAGCAAAAATCCATTAGGTGTAGCTGTAAGAAGTAATTATGAAATATGAATGGGCTGGGGAACTGCTGAATTTCTGTGAGCTGGGTAGTTATGGTAAGTGGGATTTGAGGAACCATTATGTAAATGCATTAAGCAAAATTTCCTAAGAAACATCTCAAGTGATTGGAGAACTATTCCTCTCCATATTCTTGCCTAATGCAAACTGTGGGTGCAAGTCCATTGAAGCATAAGGTTCAGCAAACACTTTCTGCTTTCTTTGCACAGAATAGTATGATCCTGATTTTCCAGTTGGTTGGATTTTTGAAGCAGGGATGGAAACAAAATAATAATGAAAAGAATCACAAAATATAAAAGCCCTGCAAATAGAAGTAGTATGACCATGGCAAAAGAAAGCAAAGATAGTGCCAATAGTAATAGTTACCCTGGGTACAATTCCAAAGCATCTGGAGTACCACTTGAATACCATTGGCCATTGATAAATTCACCATCCGTTAATTGCAAAAGGTAGCTTTGTTTGGAATTGCTTACATCCTGCAGCAAGACCTTTAACACTATCAGAACATCTCCCCATCTCAGGTCCTCAGGGTCAACTTGATAGGAGGATAAAAATGGCAAACACAGTTTAAACATCTGGCTGACTGCACGACCAGCCATAATAATAATGTTTGCCCTGCAAGTAATGTCATTGTTGTCATTATACTATTATGCAAAATTCATTGCTGGTACAAACTGAAAACTAACAGAAAAGTGGCCTTGAAGGATTCTTTGCAAACATATTCAAATTGGAATCATCGTTGGGTTTGCAGTTGATAAATAGTTTCATTATATTTCTATCCTTTAATATACAGTAATTTGTTAGAACAAATCTTAGAGGCAGGCTTGGATGGTGATTCCACATGCTATATGGAATCCATAATTGCAAATCTGCCAGAGTATAAGAACATGAATATGGATATGCACCCGGTTGGTATTCCCTTCTGTCATGTCATTATTTTCTATTTCAAAGACAGAGGTTGGAGGGAAGCATCAAAGCTGACTTTTGAATGCTTTATGTAGCAGTAGATTTCCAATGCTGTTCTTAAATTCTCACTGGATTTCTCCAAAGCATCAACCTTCTTTAATGAGACCTGTAATAATGGAGAACATTTCCTAAAATATATGTCTATGCTATTACCAATCCCCTTTGATTTTAAGCACAGGTCACCCTTCAGAAGAGAATCAGGGTGGTGTATCACAAAAGTAACAAACCACCATAGTGCATAAAATCCCATACATAGCAACAACAAAGCAGACCAAGTTGAACATTTATATACTACTAAAACCCTCATGTTTAAACCAGGGGTGAAATCCAGCAGGTTCTGACAAGTTCTGGAGAACCAGTAGCGGAAATTTTGAGTAGTTCAGAGAACCTTCAAATACCACCTCTGGCTGGCAGATTTTGCAATATCCTTCCCCGAGGAGTGGGGAGAGAATGGGGATTTTGCAGTATCCTTCCCCTGGAGTGGAGTGGGAATGGAGATTTTGCAGTATCCTTCCCCTGCCACACCCACCAAGCCACACTATGCCTACCAAGCCATGCACACAGAAGTAGTAGTAAAAAAGTTTGGATTTCACCACTGGTTTAAACCCTGACTGCTAAAACCCTCATTGTTTGTAATCTTCAATTGGGCGAAATAGTGCATTGTAGGGCACCAGATACTGAATCAAAATACCTCAAATGAGCTAATTTATGGAATACATCCAAAATCCAGAATCCATGACTCCCACAGGAATTGAAATTTGGCAAAGGTGTCATCACTTCGGTGCTGCCACCTTGCCATGACCACATGATCGAAGCTGTGGTAGCACAATGGTTACAATGCAGTATTGTAGGTTAATTCTGCCAACTGCCAACCGTTCGATCCTGACTGGCTCAAGGTTGACTCAGCCTTCCATCTTTCTGAGGTCGGTAAAACGAGGACCCAGATTGTTGGGGAGCAATATGCTGACTCGGTAAACTGCTTAAGAGAGTGTTAAGCAGTATATAAATGCTATGCTATTGCTATCACTATTTCCAACGTTCCCTGCCAGCTTTTTACAAGGAAAGTTAATTCCGCCAACATGAATTCAGAAATCAATCCCACTCCCACTGCTTTTTTGCCCACTTGGGATCATTCTGTTCCTCTGTTTAGGTAAAGAAATGTCTCTGAAACAATGACCTAATGGGCCATGTTATTTTGTCTATTCAAAATAAAAATAAGAATTCAGCAAAATAAATGAAAGCAATGTATTGTGAATTTATGCTATTACAGTACAATAGAAAGCTGAAGTAGGAATGGATTCAAGGTGATTTCTGGTTTGAACTACTGTAGAGGACACTCTACAATCTGTAATAGTTTACAGAGGTTTCTTTAGTAGAAACATGAGGTTTCATAACAAAATGATTTAATTCATGTCATTAAAAGATCTGAAGAGGAATATGTTATCGCAAATGAAGCATTAAGGCAGTTGTATTGTCAAAACAAAGCCCTTAGATTCTCTTCTGCCCTAGAGGTCTTCTGAAGTAATTTCTACAATGTGTTTCTATTGGAGATATGAAAAGTCTTCTGAATCATAATCTGTTTGTTATGGTTTAAGACAGCATCAACATGCAATAGATATTTACAGTACTGTGGTGGTAGGTAAATGTTGGCAAACATTTACAAGTAAGTAGTCTCTGTTATTTACACTTCATATTCAGCATCTTGTAGTGTCTACAATGGCATAGATGTTATTGTACACATGATCCATAAATTCTGTTAGTTTACTTCTAATATTCACTAATATTCACTACTAAGTGAATATTAGTGAATTAGTGAATTAGTGAATTAGTGAATATTCACTGCTGAGATAAACCTAGCCTTACGTATAGAAGCTCCAGATGTATGAAAGATACAGGTTCCAGACTTCAAGACAAGATTGCCTACGAAGTATTATAACTTTATTTTGGACAAATAATAAATTAATTTCCTATTACTATTTTTCATTATACTGATGTTTTGAACTGTGTTCACTACCCAGAGTCACCCAAGTAAAATGAATTCAATAAATAATCACCAATGACAGTTGTAGCCTTGACAAATTTTGAAGACAGAACTTAAGGAATTCTTGACTAGACTTGCTCAGCAGCCAAATATAAGATAATGATGACTGAATAGTGGGCAGGAAACAGCTTCGTGAAAAAAGATGGGATATTAGGAATTACTGTATCTTTTATAAACAAGAACAATCAGAAATTGTTGTTGAAAAAGTAAATAAAGGGAGCAATTCCCACTGAAATGTCGTGGTTGATAAATGAAAATGGCCACAGCAGTTCCACTGAAGTGGGAAGAACTGGCACTCTCTTAGCTTGTCTTGGTCCAAATAAGAAAAACTTTCCGTATCCCCTTGACATAAATGTGAAATAAAATTCCAGAACTGGTGTAGTTCTTCTCCCTTGGTAGTGTTATGTTTCAGAACCCAGGTGTCTGCCTTCATCTCTATTTAGGCAACATGTAGTTAGTGATATATCCAGAGGACATTGATGGAGTATTCTATCAGATGCTCTGAAATATGAGTCTCTTTCCTTCCATTTCTACTAAAATTTATCAGCCATCAGAGGCCAGCCAGCAGCAGTCTTCAAGTTGCAACCTAAAATTAATGGGGCATCAGAGACTCAGTTTTGGTTTATTACTGAATTGTTAAGGAGAACATCCACCAACTAAAACAAGTACCTTGTTTTATTATTTGAACATTTAAAACCTGCTTGTCCCCCTTAAGTTTTTAAGTGTCAATAATTTGACAATGCTATCGTTTCATTGCTATTCTCTTGCCATTTGATTCGCATTGTTTAGTCTCTACTTCTGAAAGTTTTCTTGGCATAACCATAATTTCCTCTTCTAATTTTTTGTTTTGAAATATTTAAGCAAACTTCTAAAGATTTGTCCCCCCGCCCCTTCTAAAGGGGGACGCGGTGGCTCAGTGGCTAAGGCGTTGAGCTTGTCAATCAAAAGGTCAGCAGTTCAGCAGTTTGAATCCCTAGTGCCGCGTAACAGGGTGCGCTCCCGTTACTTGTCCCAGTTTCTGCCAACCTAGCAGTTCGAAAGCACGTAAAAAATGCAAATAGAAAAATAGGGACCACCTTTGGTGGGAAGGTAACTGCGTTCCATGCGCCTTTGGCGTTTAGTCATGCTGGCCACATGACCATGAGATGTCTTCAGACAGCGCTGGCTCTTCGGCTTTGAAATGAAGATGAGTACCGCCCCCTAGAGTCGGGAACGACTAGCACATATGTGCAAGGGGAACCTTTACCTTTATAGATTTGTAAGAAAAAAAACCTGCAATGTTTATCATCACAGGTATTTGTTGCAGAGGTTGTATTGAATGACACTGATGCAGTAGCACGGTAACTCAATATCTGCCCTTACATATTTATGTCCGACATCTGAATAACTCAATTTTTTGACCGTGTTCACCCCAATAGAGAAAGAAAAGGGTTCTAAAAGCAAAGTTTTTCAAAAGTTAATGATGGGAGATTCAATAAGTTCAACTCCACTACCAAGAAGCAATTTGGGAATTCTGTCATGTAATCTACTGAAAAACCTATGGGAAAATCTATTACGTGGACTGTATTCATTCAGGGGCAATCAGTCATGTAAAGACAAAATAGTGAAAAAGTAAAACAGAAAATGCACAAAACAAAGGACTTTCCAAACCAGTCTCGTCACCTTGTGACCCAAAATAAACCCAGCCTATAACTCAATATATGGTAGCCCACCAGATAGCCCTGGGCCAGCCCACAGGAATTTGTCAAATTCCAGCATCTTATATTGATCACACAGTTCTTACAATTCATTGTCCAAAATTGGAAACAAGGTCCATCAAACACAATGATTATGAAAAAGGTGCTAGAATGCGCAGAAATGAATAAATTAACGATGGAATTAAGGGACAGGTAGCAGTATATTATGAGACATGGAATAGGTGGTATAACTGGCTGGAAAAGAAGTCTAAAATCAATGTATAGTGAATGTTAAAAGATAATAGAAGGAAAATTATATATATTTAGAGTGTAGTACAGTGGTGGGTTTCAAAAATTTTTACTACTGGTTCAATGGATGTGGCTTGGTGGGCATGGCATGGCTTGGTGGGCGTGGCAGGGGAAGGATACTGTAAAATCTCCATTCCCACCCCATTCCAGGGGAAGGTTACTGCAAAATCCCCATTTCCTCCTGATCAGCTGGGACTTGGGAGGAAGATGGGGGCGGGGCCAGTCAGAATTTTTACTACCAGTTCTCTGAACTATCCAAAATTTCCACTACCGGTTCTACAGAACTGGTCAGAACTTTCTGAAACCCACCTCTGGTGTAGTAGTTATGTATATATTGTATATATTAGATAAATAAATACTTAAGAAATAAGAATGTATATGTACACAATAAGCCGAAGGATATGATGAATTTAAGAAAAAAATCCAATAACGGAAAGTTGTAAAAGTGAAACTGTGATTTTAAATGTGAAAAACGTTGAATAAATATTATTTTTTTTAAAAAAACAATTAGTTGAATCTCATAACAGCCTGTTCTGCAGAAAGAAATGACAATGTAGCTTGAAAAAAAATCATTTTATTTTCTTTAAAAATACAGTACACAGCAGTGTGTTTCTTTCCCACCCTGTTACTGCTGGTTCACAAAGATAACATGATAAATTTAACCCCGATACTAGGCTGTAATAAATCCTGAGAGTGACTCAGTTACATGCTGATTTACATAAGACAATATGCTGAAAAAGAATAATCTTTCTTTTAACATAAAAGAGTCTCTTCCTGAACTTATGAATCAGATATAAAATTTGCAGAATTACTGTGCTGCAATGACCGACCAAGGATTTCCCTGAAATCCTCATGGTGAATAATTTTTAGTAAAGTGGATTCTAAATTGCTATACTATACCAAGAAGTGAAAACATACTAAGTGTAATGAGCACATGGGATATGGTGTGATTTACCAAACATATTCGATACTTTGTGTTTTTCAAACTCGGAAACGTTAAGATATGTGGACTTCAACTCCCAGAATGTTGGCTGGGGAATTCTGAACTTTGCAGTTCACATACTGTAAAGTTGCCCAGTTTGAGAAATACCGCTTTAGTAGATGGTGATGGTTGTGACACCTGCTGCGCTTTCATCGTTAAAGGACTTGATTTTTCCATTTGTATAAGTACTTTGTAAATGTGTTTGTTTCATTTAAGTTATCCAGTTTTACAGAATCTTTGGGAAACATCCATACGTCAGCTGCATATGCTTATAACGGTACTTGGTTTTCACATCTAGAAGTGAGGCATTTTTAATATCCCTATTAGTACCAACGGTACTTGGTTTTCACATCTAGAAGTGAGGCATTTTTAATATCCCTAGAAGACAAGAATTTAAAACCACCTCAGTTGCGTTGTTTGCATTTCGGATGGCAATATGTGGCAAAGGTGTATTTTAGCCAAGTGACATGATCAGCAAAATCATGGTTCTAAACATCCAGCAGAGCCAGGCTTCCTTCATTTCAGATTGCAGGCAGGAGATCACTTAGATGAGTAAGAAATAAAGGAATTATAGCTATGTTGGTTGACTAGGTGGAAAAATTCAGTCTTAATGCAGTTATTACCTAGTTTATAGAAAAAATATTTTAAAGTCAGGGGCCCTATGCCTATCAGATATATCTGATATATATATCAACCGCTTTTTGTAACTTTTGTTTCTTATATTTAGAGAGATTTTAATTTACAAACAAAAATGCAAATAATATTTGTACCTATCTACATTCTGTGGTATCAGTTTCAGGAAAAGGCTGCACCATATGATTCTGCTAACACTGAGGACTTTTTTAAAAAAATGCTCATGGTATCATTTAATTGGCTGTGTTCTATTGAAGAAAATGAAATGGGAATAATTGTAGATTATCACGGATCTCTATATTCGTCTTTTTAAAAATTGCCAGTTGTACTACACAGAATTCATCTTTTTGTCTAGGGTAAAGTACTCTCTCTAAGGGTAAAACATGGGTAGCTTTGTATCAAACACACATTGCAACCCTTTGTGACTTTTTACTAACTACATTTGTATTTTCATGGAACAGTTAGCGTTTCAAAGATCATCAAAAAGCAGGATTGTCTCTCTCTGTTGGGTTTGATTCTGTGCATGTTCAAAATAATTAATAGAAAGAACACTGCCTGATCCAACTAAAGCACAGCACTTTAAGTACTATTGTTTTAAGTGTCTAATTTTTTAGTGAAATGGGTTATTTGAAAATATTTCATTTACGCTGGAACTCATCCAAAAGTCTAAGTAGTTTCTGAAAATGTAAATTACATGGGTAATGCTGTGCATTCCCTCCCACCCATCTTAGATTGCCATGGTGAGTTAGGTATTAATATTTGATTTTTTAATAAGACTGGCGACACACTGTAAAAGTGTGCTGAATTTTATAATCACTGGGTCTTTAAAAAAACAAAAGAACATATATGCAGTTATGCATTAGACTTATTTTCTCTCTCTCTTCTCTGGTCTGATGCTTTTCTGGCATATCCAGAAAGATTACCTGAGATACAGAATAAATATTTGGAAGGATGGTAATACTTTGGTTCAACTTCATACTATTTTGAAGACCATTTTTCAACAAAACCTTTCAAAGACTCTCACCACCTACAGAACCCAAATTAAAGAAATTATAAAACATTAAATCTCCTGGCTTTCAAGATGTAAAACAGCCCAGCTTTATTTTTCCTACTGTTTGAAACATCATGTGGAAATAACTTTATTTGGGAGCCTATCACTCATTTTCAAGAAAGGCATAAACAATGTTTGGCCATTATATGCACTGAAGCTAGATTAGGCTAGAGAATATTCCATGTATTAGTAGAAGAGGTGACTTTGGGATAAAATCTTACTATGACAAAATTCAATTTTCATTCATGTCAATAAAGGAGGGAATTAATAGTTGCACCTGTTTGCAACTATTATACTAAAAGTGATAACTGCACCATGACCAGATTTAAGGTGGATCAAAGCAATGGAACATTTTTAGGTGGGAATGGGGGTTAGGAAGTGGAAGAAATGAAATGGAAGCAAACGTATCAAGAGACAATGTTCAAATATTGAGAATTTAGACTATTAAAACGTGAACCGCTCCTCAAAAATCACACATTATTTGAGGCCAATGGGATGAGATCACTGTACATGATCTGTGACTTATTCTTGTCCCTAAATCTAATTGTACCTACTGCAGAGGAGAGATTATAGAGATATCCTGCGTAAATGCAAATGAAGAAATATTGCACAATTCTGCTTCATCTGCTGGTGAAAGAGGAAGACTTGGTTACAAGATAGCAATATCTGTCATTCATTTCACCCACCGCCCTTCCGTTTGCTCTCTGAATCTTTATTCTCTGAGGTTTAAAAAACAGTGGGAGGGGGATGATTGCTGGTTCAGCACTAAGCAGGAGTGGGGAGTGGTATCCTCTGCCCCCACTGGGAACAAAGAATATTCTAATTATTGCTCCCAATATGTAAAGGACAGAATCAAAGGCTTTAAAACTATTTTGACAAGTGTGTTTTCTAAGTCCCATAACCTTTAGCTACTATCCATAAAAAGCAGTAATGGTATGTTATGAATGAGTAGGTATATGAATATGCTGGCAATAGGTTTGGAGTTATAAACCTTCAGTTAGTGTTTGATAGTAAAAGAATAATCTACCCCAATGCCTACATGTTCTCATTTCTAATCCTAACAACAGGATACATTGAAGACATTTGAAGAACTACAAAATCAACTATTCAACCACATGAAGTCAGGAAAATATCGAAATAAATAATTTGTTTTAAAATAACAATAGAATACTTATTAGAGTATAAATGGCATTTTTTTCTTCAAAAACAGAAGCACCAGTCTTAAGAAATATGGTATGAGAAATATATAATAGGAAGTGCCAGGGGCATCTGAGTTCTGGATAAGATTCTTTTAGAAAAGTGTACACTGAAATCGGTTTAAATGGGAGTTAAGTGTCATGCTGAATTTTAAAGACCAGATCTTCTTGGAATACAGTCTAATACTTACAGGACCAAGTTAGGAAATAAATATGCCGGAACAGGGGAAATGGTATGTTTATATGACATGCTGAGGTTCACTCTTCCCCACCCAATCCCTAAATGGTACAATGCTTTTGGTTGGAGTTGGAAAATATTCTTAATTCAGGCATATTCTTCCTAGGCTGCTGTAAATTTTAATGCTGTTAGATCAGATTCTAAGACCAAATCAGTTTTTCTTTAATATTGAAATGGTTTCAGTCATTACGAGTGAACTGTGAAAAGAGATGACGTCCAATGTAGCGAGTAGACATCCCTTTCTCCATCATGTGACTTCTGCAAAGGCTGTGAGGTGGTTCTACAAAGGTGAAAAGAACAAAGAATGGAAGTCATTCATCTGCATTTTCCCACCTGTAGATCCCATAGTTTAGACTTTAGTAGCACTTCAGAGATTCAACCCTACATATCTCAAGAAAATCTAAAATGCTTTGCAAAATATTCCACCCAGAATCCACACAGAATAAAAGGAGAATTATAACCCAGTTTATCATTACTTTTCCATAATACTCAATTAAGTCACCACTCTTAAATGATTGAGTTCTTCAAACACTTAAAATGAAGCCAAATTTTACAATTATTTTTTAATAAGTAACTACAACATAATTTTAAAGAACAAACATGGCAAAATCTGATAAATCAAATTGTCACTACTATTTTTATTCTGCATTTCTTGGTTTTTTTTTAAAAAAAAGTTTCGTAACTCTTGAAAGTGGTATAACATGAAACAAGAGAAACTTAAATGACAATTGTATTTACTATTCAGCAGAATGCAATAATGTCCTCTTTCATTAATTAATATTTCTTCTCTATTCAAGCTAGTATTTTGCACAGAACTACTGGGAGATTCAAGGACTCTATTTTTAAGTCAGTCATTCCTCATTCCAGAACTGTAACAGGTGGAACTCCAGATGTACTACAAAGGCAATGACAAATGTGAGCAGGAATTAGAGAACTGTAAAATATGTCTCTATGTAGGGCACAAGGTAGAGCTTGTCGGAGTCCTCTGAAAATCAAACCTTCAACAAAGCCTTTTGATCTAGCATTCAGTCAGAGCAGACACATTAAAACCCATGCAAAAAACAAAAAACAGAAAAACCCAAGATATATTATCAAATTCTTCTGTGAACGTTTGTTGGCACAAGCATTCACCATTAATTCACAGCAATGTTGTGTTTGGCTTTGTGAATAGCAATTCACAAGTTTATATTTTTGTAACATCAGAGGCAGTTACCAGTAAGAGCGACAGGAAAAAAAAAACATGCACAGCATGGCAATAGTTATTTCCAACCAATGTATCACTAGAGGAGAGCAAACTGGAAGAGCTCACACTATAAAACATCACAATTAAAAAACAAAATATATTAAAACTGAACCTTAAGTGCTGGTTTCCATTTTTAAAAACAGTGAACACCCTTACTTAGCAATATGCCAAATAATGATTCTTGCTATTTTAAACAGCATTCCACTCATGTAAAGTACATTTTGGCAACATGGGTAGTTTATAACATAAATCTTCAGTAATGCACAAGTCACTAATCATTTTGAGTAGGGACAACAATATAGAATTACAAGATATAATTGGCTTGTTTTCCTAATCATATTACAGTCTGTGCCATTTCATTAACAATGCAAGTATTAAACTGCATTGGATCATACGTATCCTCTTAGTTTTTAAAATACTTTTCTCCCGTCTTTGCAGGAGATACAATAGGAGTATAAAATAAAAATGCAGTTTTTACAAACTTTTGCTTCTCAGAGAGACCTCTGCCTGCACTGAAGGTTCAGATATGCCCCTTGCAAGACAGCGTTTAAACACACCAGTTTGCACACATAACTTTATTGCCTTATATGAAGATGTTCAAACTGGTCCATTCCTGTTACCCAGGAGAATAGCTTAAAAAGCTGGGCTTTAAAAGAGTATTCCTGCAAAGGTTCTTCTTCACTTCCATTAGCACCTGGGCTCTGCAATATGTACAATAATGGCATCGCTTGAATCATGTTTGGACAGCTTTCATTTTTCTTCATCTTGCCAGCAGGTAACACAGAAGGAGGAGGGTTTTGTTTTTAGTATTATCTTAAATAAAACATATACTCTATGTATAGGCTACTCTCTGGGGGTCAGTAATGAAGGTGGGCAGAAATAATTGACAAGAGTAGCAGTTCAAGAGCTATGCAACACAGTTATCCTATACTTGGCCTGTAAATCATTTATGTGACTATGGGGAGATTGTGATGGTTTTGAATGCAAGGACTGGTCATAAATAATTTTTTTTCCCAGTACTGTTGTAAACTGCAAATGGTCACTCAACAAATGGTCATAAGTCAAAGACTACTAGTGTACTGTATAGTGCAGTGTAGTGTAATATAGCATAGTATAGAATATTAGCAATATTGGGTAACCTCTGGAGCAGGGATGTCAAACCCAATCATATCGTATAGTGATGTATTGGGATGTTTTTTTCCCCTTGCAAAGCCGGGTGGGTGTGGCCTGCGCGGGCCGTATGCGGCCTGTGGGCTGCCAATTTGACATTCTCTAGAGCAGTGGTGTCAAACTTGTGGCCCGCTGGCCAGATGTGTCACGTGCTGGCCACGCCCACCCTGGTTTAGTAAAGAGGGGAAAAGTCGTGATGCATCACATGATGACAATGTGACATCACGGGTTTGACACTCAGGTTCTTGATAGATCCTTGTAATTTATTTATCTAATGAAGTGGTTAATGTGACATGCTCACCAAGCACATGGTATTGATTGTATTTTCCTGGGTAGAAGTAATCTAGAATGCCTCCATAGCAACAGCTTATATACCAGAGAGTGCTTTACAGCACTCTCTGAGCAGTTTACAGAGTCAGTATATTTTCCCCAACAATCTGGGTCTTCATTTTACCAACCTCGGAAGGATGGAAGGCTGAGTCAACCTTGAGCCCTGTCAGAATCGAATTCCAGGTTGTGGGCAGTTAGCCTGCAATGCTGCATTCTAACCATGGCGCCCCCAAGGGCTCTCCTGTAATATTTTTCTCTGTATGGCAACAAGCTACATTGCTATTAAATTGGGTTCCTCACAGGCACATGGAGCATGCAGTTATTGGGAGCTGGATTAGAATACAGTCCTTCCTGTATGCTTTGACTGAACATGTTTATGTTTAATAATTAAGATCTAGCTATTTGTCTCCCAAGTATTTTCTTTCCATTTTCCACATATATAGCTTTATCTGATTTTAGCTCCAACAAACCTGGGCATCTACGCTACAACCATAAACACACAAGAGAAATGTTCCTCTTATTTAGGCTAAAGAGGGTAAGTTGGTATTTATCTCTTCCATACTAAAAAATTATGATCTGTTCATATTGCCAGCTAGGCAGAATTACAGCATTGATATAAACTACATCACCCGGAGTGTAAAATGAATTTGTAAACATTAGAAATAGAATGTAGATCAGATATTCTACTGCTCCCATGCACCTTTGCAGGTTTACAGCTTTTTCCCTGCTTGGCTTTGACATTTGAAGTCAAAACA
Organism: Masticophis lateralis; assembly: GCA_030761175.1. Classification (NCBI taxonomy): domain Eukaryota; kingdom Metazoa; phylum Chordata; class Lepidosauria; order Squamata; family Colubridae; genus Masticophis; species Masticophis lateralis. Next base: position 131,355,599 of record JAUDYJ010000003.1, read on the forward strand.
GTGCAGTGGTTGAGAAATAAAATTAGGATTGAAAAAAACCAATTTTGAATCCAATCAGCCATAGAACGTAACCGATTAATTTGATTCATCGTCTATCTCTCAGCCTAGCCTACAACACTGTTGTAGGGAAAATTTGGAGGAGCAAGTTACATGTTACGTGTACCACTTTTTGAGATCCTAGGAGAAATGTGAGATAGCAACCTAAAAAGTAATAATAAAAATAACAGCAACAACCGAATTGTATTGGCTTGGATTCTGGATAAAGTGTCTAACGTAATGATGCCTAAGTAGGGAAGGCAGACTATGAATTGTTTCCTCTTATTCATGCATTTTTTTAAATTGAACATTTAGCTGTCCCACAATGTTAATTTGGGCAAACAAAAGCCTTTATTTTGACATCTCAGAGGAAGCTAACAGAACGGATTACACAAAAGATACACCCATCAACCAGATGCTTGCTTGAACAAATGAGATGGTGAAACAGGTTGATTTCTGAGATGGAACTGAATAGAATAAAGACTTTTGTAACATTTCACACTCTGCTGTAACTGCCATGGTTTTCAATTAAACCAAATTGAGGGAGTTACCCTAAGTAGAAAAAGAAAACCAAGAAACAAAAGCTCTAACATCCCAGCCCTATACTATTTATTTATCTATTTCCCACCTTATTTATTATTTAGTTAGTTAATTAGATAGTAAACATACCTAATATCTTTCTTCCTCTTATTTTCCCCACTGCAACAACCTTGTGAGGTGAGTTGGGCTGAGAGAGAGTGATTGGTCCGAAGTCACTCAGCAAATTTGTCATGCTTAAGGTGGGATTAGAACACACAACCTCCTGGTTTCTAGCCCGATGCCTTAACCACTAGACACGTGTGAACCTATGGCACGTGTGTCTGAAGTGGCACATGGAGCCATGTCACCTGGCACACACGGCATCACCCGTTCCTCTTCCAGGTTTCTGGCGTGCATGCACATGTGACGATCAGCTGGCCTTGGTGCATGCGGCAGTGCCAGAAACCGGAAGAGGTGGTCTTCCATTTTCTGGTGTGAGCATGCGCGCCAGTCAGCTGATCGGCATGGCAGTAAGATTTGCTGGCCAGAAGTTCCTTATCAGAAGGACTTGCTGACCTGAAGTACCTTATCTGTCACGCGCATGCCCCCTAGGCAGCTCTTCTTCCTGGTCGCGCACATTAAGTGCTCCCTTTTTGGCACTTGGTGGCCCCCTATGCGCACTCCCTTTTCGGCACTCACTGCAGTAGACCAATCAAGCTCAATTTACACAGAAGCAATGTCACACATACATGGCAAGATAGTCACATCCACTGTATAACAAGCACTCAAGTCTGCCAAACTGCCAGGGGTATTTGGGGTAAAAACAAAGTGCATATTAGAGTTCAAAGCAATCGCTAATTTTATGCAAATAGCCTCCTGCAAACACCGCTCAAACAGAAGCCTTCTACTAAATGTCATTTGAACAATCAGGTGCATATAAAGTGCATTTGTAATTGGAGTCTTTTATACATCCACAAAACCATCACTGGGCAACTGATGTACCCCTTGAACTGAGACGTTGGGACACAATAAAGAATTTTAATGTAAGTTATTAAATTAATTAACTGAAGAGAATGTTTCAGTCCCCTCTTCATGATATTGTGAGAGAAGAAGGCTGCCTCTTCTGATAAAGTATGATTTAACAGCACAGTATAAAATTAGCCTTTTTTCTTTTATACTGCATTTTCTACAAGGCTTCCTACAATCGTTGAGAAGATACAAAAGGGTTCCTAGTCTTCAGTCAACCATAATTTATGAGGTGGACTTGAAGATACATTTCTCTTACAAAAATTAAACAAGGCAACCATTCTACCTCAGGTTCGCCACAAAACTTATCAATTCACAAGAGACCTTACCTTTACTACAGAATGTTCTACCCGAGGGATGCTGATCATAGACAGTTGTCCCAGATTGTCCGTGTGTGATTGTTCATGTTCTGGTTGCCTACCTCTAAAATTGTTAACCACACATATCACCTAGAAAGAGAAGAAAATTCTTAGATACTATGACACCATTATGACACCTGAGTCTTGACAGAAATACCATTACAATTAAAATTGTATGATTCCCAAAATATATCCATCCCCCCCAAAACTTGTAATTTAATGACTTGACTATGACTTCATGTAATTATAAATCCAGTACAGTTAGTCCTCGACTTACAACCGTTCATTTGGAGACCATTCAGTTACAACAGCACTGAAAAAAAGTGACTTATGACCGTTTTTCACACTTATGACCATTGCAGCATCCCCATGGTCACCTGATCAAATTTTGGATGCTTGGCAACTGACTCACATTTATGACAGTTGTAGTGTCCCATGGTCACGTGATCACCCTTTGCGACCTTTTGACAAGCAAAGTCAATGGGGAAGCCAGATTCACTTAACAACGGTGTTACTAATTTAACAACTGCAATGATTCACTTAACAAATGTGGAGAAAAAAAGGCATAAAATGAGACAAAACTCACTTAACAAATTTTTCATTTCGCAACATATATTTTAGGCTCCATTGTGGTCGTAAATTGAGGACAACATATATTTTAGGCTCCATTGTGGTTGTATAGTGAGAGAAGAATTTGCCATGTTATTCCCGGGGCTTAAAACAATATTTTCAAACAATTAGGCGATATTTAAACTAATATAAACTAATATAATTGCAGAGGGTGCAGCTTGATAGAATGGGACCTTAAAAATTGAACATCTTTAAATTAAAATAGAACTGAGTGTAAGAGCCGATACTTGATGACGCTGGAATCCTGGATTCTCAAGCCTGAGAAAGTCATTTTATAAACAAGGGATGGATAATCTTGGAAAGAAGCCAAGTGACTATAGACTCAAAAATGCAGGAGAAAGAAGCCATGTCCACATGGAAATAACAATGACAGCAATAAAAAGAGCTCTTTAAAAATTACTCTCTGCGTAGAACAGTCTTAACAGTAAAAAGCTCATAGATGGAATAACACAATACAATATGATTACTTTAGCTGGGTAGGGTAACAACAGTTGTATTTATCGAAATACAGCATATGATTTTACATAGTTCTTTAATCAGGCAGAGTTATAAATGCTTGCCATTCATACAAATAGTGTGTATCCTGACAGATTAATGAAATGATGAATCCTACAAACAGTCAGACATATAACAGGTAGAAAAATGCGTAGCTTATACATACCAAAAACACAGCTATTGAAATACCGACTAGAAATCCTGCTATCACATCTGACCAGTGATTTCGATATTCTGCTACTCTGTTGATACCAGTAAGAAATGCCATACACATTATGCTCAAGCAAAGAACTGGTTTTGCCAGCCTGGTTCCTCTGGCCTTTATTGTGTGGGTGATGTACATCTAGGAACAAAAAATAAATAAATAAAGGTAACAAAAACAAATGCAACCCAATATCCATCGTTTTTCATTCAGTTATTGAGGAATTTGAATACCTATCCCACTTTTGAAGAGTAATGATTTTTTTAAAAAAAATCATATAAATTAACATTTATGCCAGGAATTGAAATAAGTTATTGATTTATTTACTGGATTTCTATCCTGCTTTTGGACTGAAATCAATTGCAACCCCGAAAATTACGTCTTTTTTGCCCCCTCGTCCCCTGGTTGAGACTGGTGGTAAATATTAATACAGAAATAGATACAATCCATGATTGAGTGAGAACCAGATATGGGTACTCCTCAGCTTACAACCACAATTGAGCCCAACAGTTCTGTTGATCAGCAAAAAAGTTGTTAACTGAATTTTGCCCCGTTTTATGAACTTTCTTGCCACAGTTGTTAAGTAAATCATAGTACTTGTTATTAAGCTAGTTGTTAAGTGAATCCAGCTTCCCTGTTGACTTTGCTGGTCAGAATGTTACACAAGATGATCACATGACTTTGGGACACTGCAACCCTCATAAATACTTGGTGGCTGCCAAGCATCCAAATTTTGATAATGTGACCACAGGGATGCGGCAACAGTCGTAAGTGTGAAAAACAGTCCCGAGTCACTTTTTTTAGTGCTGTTTTTTTTAACTTTGAACTAAATGAATGGTTATAAGTCAAGGACCACCTGTATGGTTATCACATTCCTCATTTGTGTTAAGACTCCTCCCTCTTCCCACAATGCATTTAGTGGCACAGTTCTCAGTGCATAGAGATTAAGAGTTATGGCTATCTGGGCTAGGGGTGAAATGCTCCTGGTTCAGACCGGATCGCCCGGTCCGATAGTGATGGTGGCGGGTGGTTCAGAGAACCAGTAGCAAAAATCCCTGCGGCCACCCCCCACCCCCCACCATGCCCAGCTGATTCGCACGATCATCAGAGGCTTTTTTTTTTTTACTTTTTAAAAGCATTGTTTCTACAACCTCTTTGGATGAAAAAATGCTTTTAAAAGTAAAAAAAAAAAAAACCCTCTGATTATCACGTGGCTCAGCTGGGATCGTCAGAGGCTTTTCAAAGCATTTTTTTCTGCAACCTCTTGGCCTAAGAGGTGGTAAAAAAAAAATGCTTTGAAAAGTCTCTGATGATCCCAGCTGAGTTGCCTGATCGGCAGAGAGGCTTTTCAAAGCTTTAGAAAAAATGCTTTGAAAAGGTTTTTTTTTAAAAAAAAAAGTTGGCCACGCCCACCCAGTCACATTACCCTCCCTCCAACAAGCCATGCCCACAGAACCGGTACTAATAAATTTTACATTTCACCCCTGATCTGGGCTCATTTATGTACCTAACACCACACAGAGAATTTTCTTGAATAATTTGACCACATAAATTAACAAGCAATTCTGAAAATAACAAGAAAAACGAATCCTGCTTTTATATCTAATACACTGAGGCACGTTTAGTAATACTGGAGAGAAAAGACACTTCTTTACTTGCATTTTCGTGTACACTCAAGTGCAATTAACACTAGGCAACCATGTTGCGTGCAGAGAAGTGCGACTGAAATTGTTCAGTTAATTAAAAATATTTATGCTGGCTAAATATCTTGCAAGACATAGTCTAGCTAGCAATCTTGTCAGAGTTTATGGCCATCATCCAACACTGTTGCACTTTAAAGTGAAATGAAGAGATTGAGTGCTCAGAATTCCATTAAATTAGAACTTAACTTTTTTCTTTACTGCTTGGCCGAATGTGTTCACTCTAGGCAAGAATTAAAAATAAATAGCAAAGTACTATGAGGTACCAGTTGATAGTTTGCTGTTTCCGGTCACCAGATGAAACATACAAAACTTTTCTTTCTTGACTTTGATGGTTTTTTTATGCTCAGAGATCCCTGATTTATTCTAATCAAAATCCAGTGAAAGACACTAGTTTTATACATGATGAACTGAAAACAAGCTGTAGATGCATTGCAGATGTCTTTAGTAACAATATTTATATCACATGTAAAAACTAACATGGAACAGAAATAAAGAAATATCAATTAAATTTAAAATATACACAATGTAGTCATTTAAAAAGAAAACCCTAGGCAACACTAATTAAGAGAATAATGCTATACCAAATAGATAACCACATCATAATTAAAAGAATAAACTTGATATGTAAATCCCACTACTAGTTAAATCAGGTAAAATTAAGCAATATGCAAGCCAGATGTATTAATGCTGGTTTAAGAAAATGTTGTCCAGACTGAGACTCTTGCAAGGTATTCAGTTCAGATCACAAACTACCACATTTTTCCTTTGAACAAATCCTCTTCTTCTATGCCCTTCGTGTGCACAAAAACAATGGCCAATATTTTTCCTTTTGGGACATATACATTTTAAACACACATACAAAGTTAAGTTATATTTAGAAAGCTAAAATACCAAAGGTAGAAGGCCCTTCCCAGTGGTGGGATTCAAATAATTTAACAACCGGTTCTCTACCCTAATGATTTCTTCCAACAACCAGTTCATCAAACTGCTCAGAAAGTTAACAACCGGATCTCCCGAAGTGGTGCGAACTGGCTGAATCCCACCACTGGCCCTTCCCCTCTAGATCTCAAACAACTAAAGGGCTGTCCCAAAAGTGCCTTTTTCAAGAGGCAACTGGACTTTCTTGTTTTCTTTGAAGATGTTTTGCTTTTCATCCAAGAAGCTTCTTTAGTTCTGATTGGATGGTGGAGAATGGAAGGATTTATATTCTGGTCATTTGCATTCTTTTAGAGAATCGCTGAGGCCACTTGGATGTTTATCTGTGTCCTCAGGGTCACCTGAATAATGCAAATGGGTGTGGAACCTTCTTGGAACGGCTGAAAGGATTGTATTGTAGACTGGAGATACATGATGTTGTATCCCTCTCCCTTTGTTGAGAGAGGGCTGTTCAATTTTGACCTAGATGGTCTCTTTAACCCCTCTTTCAAACTAGTGGTCCTCTCTGTCCAAAATGTGGACTTTGCTGTCTTCAAAAGAGTGGCCTTTGTCTTTTAAATGCAGAGGGACTGTTGAATCTTGTCCTTATGGGTTTGTTCTCCTAAGGCACAACTGCAGGGCTATTTCAAAGATAAGGATGAAAGCCTTCTATATATCAAGCCATTGAAAAATTGGCGAAATGATGGAACTGCACCATTAGAAAAAAAATGAAGAGAGCACACTCAAAAGGAGGCCACTTGGGGAAAATAAGCAGTAATTGAAAAACAAAACAAGTTCCTGCTAAGTTTCAAAGGAGCCATACTTGGGTTATTAAAGCCAAAGGCCTATATGAATTATGCTGTTCTTCTACTCAAGATAAAAGGAGCTTTAGGATGGCTTGGCTGAGGAGGCAATCCTTTCTCTGCATACCAGCACATGATTTGCTGAAGTTATGTGCAGCAAACTGGAAGTGCTCTAATCCAAATGGATGGGAGCATTCAAGCCAATGTAGGGAGAGAAAGTTTAGCAGGGAAATGGGGGGGGGGGGGCTGCGTTCAAAATGAGTGGAAAATCAATAGAATGTGACATCCATTTCTGCCCTCCAGAAATTCTGGTTTGGCGAATAAGAGGTACATCCAGATCTCTTAAGAACTGCAATCAAGGTTTTCCGGTGGCATGACTGACAGCACTCTTAATATTGTATACTCCTGAAATTACAGCTACTCACTAGTAAGCCAAATAGCAAACTTGACGTATCAACAGAGGCACATTAATGTTCTTTTCAGACCTGATTCTTTTTTCCTAGTTTGCTTGAGAAAAAGGTAATGTTGTTAGACCCAGTGCTTCGACTACAGGTGTCAAACTCAATCGCGTCACCTGAGCCATACTTGGGTTATTAAAGCCAAAGGCCTATGGATTATGACATATTGTGACTTTTTTGGCCTTTGCGGAGCTGGGGTGGCCGTGGCCTGCGTGTGACGCATCCGGCCCATGGGCCGCCAGTTTGGCAGGCCTGGATGAGAGTAACTTATTATTGCTTGCTACGCAAAGTACTCACAGCTATGCTGGAAACTTCTTTAACATTTTTATCTTTATGGTAAGGCTGCTTTAAACATATTCATGAGAAAGAGAGGGAGGGGGAGACAGATAATGGTAATTAACGTTAAAATCCCAGGCCCTTGTAGGGGCAGAACACCTAATCATTCTGCTTATTTTTTAGCATTTCTGCTAAAAAAAAGGGGGGGGGAGAGAAAGAAACATTAGGTGTATCTTGTCTGAAAATGCTGAAGCTCACCACTTGCTTGTGAAATAACGTTTTTTATGAACAGCAAGCTATCAAAAATAATTCTGCCTAAAATTGCCAGAATAAATCAGTGGTTAAAAAAAGACTGCATCCTAAATCACACCCTTCCGTCTTTCTCCCCTCATTTGGAAGGCAACGTGATTTTCACTTCACAGCTCTTCTTTCATCTCTTCCGTTCAAATTGCAGCAGACACTCTACTCTGCCATGTTAGGTTAGAATACTGATGAGTTAAGAAGGAATTCAGCTTCAACACGGTTCTCATCTCCATGAATACTGGAGTCTGAGATACTAATAAATTCTCAAACTATGTTAGAGATGGATTGTTCAAGGGCTGAATTTAAGACTACTCCATGATGTAAGTAGCTAGCTACACTAGCCATAAGATTCACCATGGTATCTTGTAGCAAAGTAAACAAGTGCGAAAATAAATTTTCTTTTTACACGTTTTCTGCATAAAGATGACACCCTTAGCTAATACATGTTCTCAGTTGCTCAGGAATTATTGTCCATGCCTTAAAATATAGCCGGCAGGAACAAACGAATCTGGGCTTGGCACTCACTGACCTCTCTAATAGAAGTAATGGAGAAGTAATTTCCAGCCAATACAAAAAAAAGCAACATCCTGTGAAAATGTATTTTCCAGCCGCTGACTATCCACAGTTGTCTGATGCTTTTTACACTTACAAAGGCTTATTTTCTCACTACTAAATTCTACTCTAGGGCTTGCTACAGAGCAGCATGCAGTAGACTGGACTTTAATCTGCAGAAAACAACCTGTAAATATTTCCTTATCCCACAGTCAAACTGCTTTTTAGCTTTGTCACAATTAAAAAACCTATTTCTATACATCTAATAAACAGTTCATCCAAAGCTATAAATGGAAAGATAAGCCAGTTTGCTTTTATATCCATTCTAATTTATTCAACTCTCAAAAGTCTGTGTATTTCTTATTTAATGCTTCTTATTTAATTTATGGTTGCATTTGATTTCAGTATGTTTGTTCTAAGCACAATTCATTTGTGATCTGTGTGATCATAGTTAATACTGTATAAATCTTCCTTTCTCTTTCTTTCCCTTTGGTTCAATCAATTCTTGGAGACTGTTTTGATTAGTCCCTGCAGTTTTCTTGGCAAGGTTTTTCAGAAGTGGCTTGCCATTGGCGTCTTTCTAGGGCTGAGAAAAAATGGCTGGCCCAAGGTCCCTCCGCTGACTTGTGTCTCCTAGCCTGATACATTAACACTACAGTAAATTGGCTTTATGTTTTATATTTTATTAAATAGTTGATTGCTGTAATCTAAGTAATTTTTTTTTGTCAATGATGGCAACTGATGGCAATTTTTGCCATCAGTTATGCTAACTGCAATGGTCAGCATTTCCAGTTTGACAGCAATTTCCCCCCACTCTGGATTGGATGGATGCTGATAATTCCCACAAGCACAAATTCATTCCACCTTTATTTCCACAGAAAGAAGAATCTGTTGTATTTTTGTGTGCACTTTTTTATATACAAATTTCCCAAAGGGACAAATGGTTGAAAGCACTTTTGATGTCAACTCTCTCTCCAAACGTACAAAGATTTAAACAGATCAAAACTAAGTTCTCTGTGATCTTTTCATGGACATCTGGTTCATCATTTGAGAAAAGACGCTGATCTTTTAAAAATTTGATTCTGATATGTAGGCTACAGAGGCTGGAAAAAGTGATAAAAATAGTAATGTGCCATCTCAGAGACTTCAGAAAATCATAACTATTTTCAAAAATGAAATTCAATGCAATCTCATAGTAAAAATGTGCATCACAAACTCAGGGGAGATTTGTTTTTACATATGACTTTGGCAACAGGAATTGAGGGTATTATTTTAAATTATGGCACACTCAGATAAGAAGCCAGATTAGTAAGAAACAATGTACTTTTGATCACCATGTTCACAAAATCTAATTTAATGGATATCTTGCAATTTCATGATTTCAAAAAACAGCTATTTTGTTCTTAGATTTGCTACATCAAAATGTGATACTGGCAGTCACATCCTGATATGTAACCTAACAAAGTGAGAAAAGTTTAGGCACGTGATATAGTTCTACCTGTCTCATATGTTTATTTTATATTTTGCATTATTTTTTTAGCTAGTCAAAGTAATGACCTCAGTGTTTTTCCAGATTAATTGTGGAACATAGATTAATTGTGGAATGCAATTAAACATGGTTTAATTACAGTCATTTTCATAATACTGAACATCTTATATTGGACCGGTTAAATTTTGAACTCTCAAATTTTATCTTATATAGACCTTACATAATACCTTATAATACCTTATATAGACAAATGGTTGTATGCTTATTTTCAAGAATGCACTCTAAACTGTATATAAAAACTGTATATAAAAAGAAATGAGAAAAAGTGCAAAAAAAAATATAAAGAAAAATATATAAGGAAATTATTTCCCCCTTCATAAAGACAAGTATAAATAATTTCTATAACTTATCATTTTCTTTAAAAATTCAATTAAAAGTATCTATTCTCATACCTGATCTCTTATCTATAAAAATATTTAAAACCTCCTCATTAGAATCTAAGAAAAAATAATTAACAGCTATCAAAAATAGCATGTTAAGAATCTCAATCTTTAATCCCTCCAAATAATGTCCCACAAATTGATTTATCAATTTTTTGGTTTCCTCTCAGAAACTTTCACAAATTTACCACCAACCAGAAATAACAACTATATTTTTATCATAATCAAATATCATTTTTCCTTTCCTTTTAACACCATAGCCTTCTCTAAAAATACAAAAAAAAAACAAAAACCCTCTCCTTCCCATATCTTATCTATAGTCAAATTTTTAAAGCCTTGTCATTCAGTCCTGGTTGAGAAAAACCTATTAGGAGCTATTTTAAAAATGTTTATATTTTAATCTTGATTAAATAACTCAACTTCTTTTTGTTTTAAAAAATCTTGTGTTTATTCCCTTAAAACAGTGTCCCAAAGCTGTCATGTCTGGCTGGTGACCTGGGAAAGGGTTAGAGAACCTGATTGCCAGTGGCCCTTTCGGGAAAAGTGCTACACTTACATGGATTGATTGAATTGAATATTTTATTTGGACAAGTGTGATTAGACACATGAGGAATTTGTCTCCGGAGCAGAAGCTCTTAGTGTACATGTAAAGCAACAGAACGATAATCATCATCATTATAATAATACCAATAAGAAGGGGCAATAAAGAAAATAATAACATGGATAAATAATAATACAACAACCATCATATATGGGTAAATTACACACAGACACTGGACAGCATTGTGAGAATTTTTGCTGAGGATTGAAGGAAATATCACCTGGCATGACAAAATTTGTTATTCTGAAAGTTTTTTTTTTTCCCCAATAATTGTTATTAAACAGTTTTTTTAAAAAAAAACCCCAAAAACAGATATTTACATCATCTTCTTTTCAACATCTTCGCATCAGTAATGCATATTTATACATTTTCTCTTTCTTATCTTAATATATCTTTTATACATATATGTCTAGTATATTATATATATATATACCATTATAATATATTCTCTTAATCTAAATATTTTATTTACATTTAACATAAACAGGTACCTAATTTCCTTTCCACAATTTTTATATCTTCCCATTAAATATGGATTACTGATGTGAAGATGTTGAAAATTTCCCATTTGTTTCCCTATTCCTCCACCTAATTTAACCATTGTTTAGTTTTCTTTTGTCATCCCCCCAGTTCCCCCCACCTTTCTCCTCCATACCATTTCTCCCAGATTAAGTAATATTCTGTCTCATCTTGTTCTGAAGGTTCTTAATATCCCAAAGCAGTTCACAAACAATTTCCTGAAGTGATTAAAAGAGGAAGTGGGTGAACCCAATGTCCATTTGAAGGCTCTGAACTACAGTTTGGGCGAAGTTGACTTTCCCCTGTCTTCCAGAGCAATAAAATCTGCCAGAGACTGCTGTTTTACAATTTCTTCATGGGGATCCTCTGGACTACCAGTCCTTTCCTTTGGCCAGAGAGGAATTTTGAGGCACTGATTCATTCACTAGCCTCTTGTTCCACCACAGTCACTGGCTCCGCCATTGCTTCCCTAAAAGAGCCAGATCTTCAAGGCTTTTCAAAAAGGAAACAAAGTTGGGGCCATCCAGATAGTAGGGGGAAAATGTTGCAAAGGACAGGCATGATGACAGAGAAGATAGGACTTCCTAGGCTCAATGTCACAAACAGAATCTCACATCCAGTTACCTGTAAGGCAGTGGCTCTGAAAACCACAGGATTCTTTAGAGCACGGGTGTTAAACTCGTGGTGTCATGTCATCACATGACATTTCATGATGTTTTTCCCTTTGAGGAGCTGGGGTGGGCGCGTGACACATCCACCCCATGGACCACCAGTTTGACACTCCTACTCTAGAGAGATAATAGTAGCTAAATAACACAATTGGTCAAAACTGATCCATTCACCCCAGAGGAGTATGATCATACACATATTTTCCATTCATCCCCAACCGAGATAGACTCTCACGGTTTTGAAGAATTCAACAGTGTTGCTGTGTGGTTTCCATTCTGATTTCACTAACACACTTTACTGTAGTAAGTGGAATCTTAGGGAATAGACATGATCTGGAAACCCATTAAAGAATCTATTTTGTGATTCCAGGTGGTGCTTTCTTTCAATTTTTTATTTTCATTTTGTTAATTCATAATAGCTTGTTCTACACACAGCACACAGGAGAGGCTGCACCATTTTTCACAGAATATACTTATACAGAGTAAATTTGGTGGCTATGAGCTAGCCATCAGTTACTGAAAATCAAAGGAATTTCCAAATGTGAATCATATATTTAAAATTACTTAGTAATGTACTCAGAACATATGAAGATGGTAAAGTTAAACTTATCCAAATCTGTAATAGCTTGTAATTCTAATTTTTTGGGGGGAAGGAAAAGAGGAAAAAATCTCAGCAACTTCTATTTGAGTTTCATATGCTAGCTGTGATACATACATACATACATACATACATACATACATACATAAATTTGATTTATATGCCACCCTTCTCCGGAGACTCAGGGCGGCTTACAATGCGTTAAGCAATAGCCTTCATATTTTTGTATCTTTATACAAAGTCAGTTTATTGCCCCCACAAACTGGGTCCTCAGTTTACCTACCTTAGAAAGGATGGAAGGCTGAGTCAACCTTGAGCCTGGTGAGATTCGAACTTACATTAGTTGCAGACATCTGGTGTTAATCAGAATGCTTTTAGTCTGCTGAGCTATCCAGGCTCATTCACCTTGATTTAGGGCACAGGTGTCAAACTCGCTGCATCACATTGCCGTCACATGATGTTTTGCAACATTTTTCCCATTTGCGGAGCTGGGGTGGGCGTGGCCTACGCAGGATGCATCCAGCCTGTGGGCCGTCAGTTTGACACCCCTGATTTAGAGAATACTAAAAATATTGATACATTCTAATTTTCGCTTAGATGTTTCAACTGCCACCATATTATGTTACCTAGAATGTCCTGACCAAGACATGTTCACTTTTGATTTTTATCAAGAAGTAATGAGCAAAGCCTAAGGCCTTGTTGAGGAGCTCCTAGGAGACAAGCATCTCTAGGACCTTTCCTCAGAATTCAGTAAATATTCCAAACTATCTTACAGATTTGTAAGTGAAAAGGCAGATTAAAAATGATTAATTGAATATAAGGTATCTTTGGTAGAAGTCACAATGGTATTTTGTCTATTGCGATGCCTTCGCACAAATAATGCAAATTATGAATTTGTCTGAAGATGTCATGACTTGTGTGTTTCCCTCTTCTACAGATACAGAGCCAACATACATAACTTACCCTTGGGCAAAGAAACAAACCTTCCATATTCTCTATTTAAAATTAGTGTCACCTTGGGATCATTTAAACGATGGTTAAGTTATATTAAATATGATATATTACATTACATACTTAAAATGTACAATGTAACTTCTTTTTATAAATGTATGTTATACCTAAAAAAGTTGACCATAATAATAACACAGTATTTTCAATATTGTCATTTAAACCTAAAAAGTAAAAAGGGATATTAAGATGACCGAGTGACGAGGAAAGGTAAAGATAAAATGAGGGCCTTTAAAAAAGACACTCAAAATATGACTGGGATTTGGGTCCAAGGTAAGATTAGAGTAGAGCACCACTTTCTTTCTGTCAAGCACTTTAACTGTCAAGATACTTCTCAGCTGCCAGATTCTATTTTAATTTACTTTCAAATCAGTTTTTGACACCTCAGTAAGTTCCTGCAGGTTTCTTGGCAATTTTTTTTAGAAGAGATTTGCTGCTGCCTCCTTCCTAAGGCTGAGAGGATCGACTATCCCAAGGTCACTTAACTGGTCCAAGAAAACACTGGAACTCATGGTCAACCAGTTTGTATCTTGGTCCCTTCTGCAATATAATCCAACTTTATATTTGTATAAGGAAAGACCATGCACTTAGCCCCAGCTCCAGCTGCCAAATCTTAGCATTCTAAGATCATTTTTTCATGTTTCTTGAGAGAAAGCCAACTTGACTGTTGAGTATCTAATTAGAGAATATCTCTTAAGGGAGGAAAGGAGGTTAAAGGCATGAAGAGTAAAGAAATATGTCACCTTTTTTGATTATGTAAAAATGTTTAAATCCTTGGAAACCTTACTAATACTGTATATAGGTTAATGATATTCTTAATTAAAATTGATTAGAAAAGGACTAAAAAATAAAATTGAAAACTTTTGGATTAATATTCTAGTTTAGCAGATACTGCAGGAAATCACAGCTGCCAGTTTTTTTAGCTGGTATTTTATCCTCACATAAGTTGTATGCATATATTATCAAGTTGTAATGCACAGATATGCATATATATAAAGCACATGCATGCATCATGTTGTAAGAATAGAATAGAATAGAATAGAATAGAATAGAATAGAATAGAATAGAATAGAATAGAATAGAATAGAATAGAATAGAATAGAATTTTTTATTGGCCAAGTGTGATTGGACACACAAGGAATTTGTCTCGGTGCATACGCTCTCAGTGTACATAGAAGAAAAGATACGTTCATCAAGAATCATAAGTACAACACTTAATAATAGTCATAGGGTACAAATAAGCAATCAGGAATCAATATCAATATAAATCATAAGGATACATGCATATATAATATCAAATTGTATACATATTAAAGGTTTTTAAGAAGAGACTGGACAGTCACTTGTCTGAAATGGTATAGGATCTCCAGCTTGAGCAGGGAGTTGGACTAGAAGACCTGAAATCCAGCTTTATTCTGAATTGAATTGAGTCCACCACAGGAACCTAGAATTTCATTGGTGTAGTATAGGTGCAATTCCAAGCAGTTTGGCCCTTTGTAATTAAGAGATGGAAATTTGGGCAACGTTCAGATTTTCTAAGTGCCATCCTACATTTTGTGGTGTAGCACCAAGTGTGCAGATATCCACTTGGACCCCCATGGCCAGTTTATGCCACAATCTTTCAATTTAAATTTTCAGATTGTGATACTTCTAGATCTTCTGCAATTCTTTGCCTTCTACCAACTCCTGGTATTGCTACATCAATTATCCATACCTTTGTCTTTTTAACCAGTTGTATCTGCTGTGTTAGCATCCAAGACTTTATTGGTCTATACTTGGAAATCCCATAATATTTTAATCTGCACATTTTCAACAATTTTTCCAACTATATTTTCCCACCAATTTTTCTTTACCGACACATTATATTATGAAGCTGAAAAAAATACCTGATCAAGAAATATCTCCTAAAATTAAGGAAGGTAAAGGAAACGTTAGAAATAATAAAACATCAAATAACAGCTACAGCCAAAAAGGTCAGCAGCATAAAACTTGAATTGCACACTATAGGCAGATTCTCCAATTTCAGTTGAATCTGAAACATTTCTATCAATCCATCAATCAGAATAGATTGCAATGAACTAGCCAACACCTGACAAAGAAGAAACAGTGCATTTCTGAGCAACAGCTATGGGACAACCCAAAGACATACAACAAGAATGCAGCATGGGTAAAGGAAGTGAGTAAGAATAAAAAAAGAAGTTGAAGTGAAGAACTTGTAATAAAAGCAGAAATGGTGGAGAAAAAGGCAGGGAAGATTAAGAATTGGTCAACCCAAAGTAAAGATGAACTGCATGGGTTTTGATTGAAACATCTAGACCCACTCATTGCCAAGCAGTTTAATGACATACTGGAAAGAGGTGAAATGGAAAATTTCTGGCATCTGGCAAGGCCTACCTGACAATGAAAAATTCAACAAAAGAGGCTACACCAGGCAACTACAAGCCAATTACAAGCTTACAAGAAGAGCCGAGGTGGTGTAGTGCTTAGAGTGCAGACTACTTCAGCTGACTGCTAGCTGCAGTTCAGCGGCTCAAGGTTGACTCAGCCTTCCATCCTTCCAAGGTGGGTAAAATGAGGACCCAGATTGTTGGGAAGGCAATATGCTGACTCTGTAAACTGCTTAGAGAGGGCTGTCAAAGGACTATAAAGCAGTATATAAGTCTAAGTGCTGTTGCTACTGCTATTACCAACAATTTTCAGATCGCTAACTGCTAACTAGCTGATGCAGTCCAAAAGCATCTAGTTGAAAAGAGGCTCAAAAAACTAGGGAGGGTCCCATCTGAGCTGATTGCCACATCAACATTCTTTCTACTTGAACAGGAAGGAAAATGCCCAAACAGCAGAGAAACAAAAGACCAGCTCCTAATTGACGAAATGATTTTGAAAAACTGTAAGAGAAGGAAGACTAACTTGAACGTAGCTTAAATTGATTACAAGAAGACATAAAGCTCCCTGCCCCGACTAGATAATCAAGGGCCTAGAAATAACAGGACTCTGTAGAAACATCAGAAGTTTTGTGCAAAGATCAATGGCATGCCAGAAGACACAGCTGCTGATCAATGGTGATAAACTGGGAGAGGTTAATATCAAGAGAGGAATCTTTCAAGGAGACTATCACCACTGTTTGTCATTGCATTGATTCCTCTGTCAGTAATACTGAACAAGTCAAGTCATGGCTATCAAACATTAAAAACATCTGCCAGGCTATCCCACCTCCTTTACACGGACAATCTGAAGTTATATGGAAAAAGATTGTCTGAAACAGAATAGTTCAGCACTGTCCATATATACCGCCAAGATATTGCAATAGAGTTTGGACTGGACATATGTCTCACCATTATCAACTACAGTAGGATGACTGTGGCAAAAGAAAGTAAAGATAGTACCAGTAGTAACAGGGGCTTTGGATGCAATTCCAAAACATCTGGACTACCACCTGAGCATCATCAGCCTTGACAAAATCACCTTCAATCAATTGCAAAAGGCAGTTTACATGAAACCGCCTACATCCTGTGACAATATCTTTAATATTATTAAACAACACCTGCCTATCCCAGATTATTGGGAAGGATTCAATAAGTGGACAAAAATGCAAACCCCTGTCTAAGTATCTGGCTGACTATGCGACCAACCATAACAAATCAAGAGTTCCAGAAAAGAAGCAAACCCACTAGAAATAGACCAGGCTATGCCTGTATGGGCTCATGTCCCATCTACTTCTCCTACGAGACTGCAGGGAATTTGGGAGCAAGACTTTTTAAGTATCCCTCTGACAGCCTTGCAAATTACACCAGTCAGAAAGCACAGCCAGAATTCTACTTTACTGTAAAGTTAACAAAATCTTGCAAGTCTGAAAATACACTTCTCCCTCTCTCCCCTTTACAGCCCAAAAAACTAGGGAGGGTCCCATCTGAGCTGATTGCCACATCCACATTCCTACTGTGGGCTATGTTGCCTTTTATCTGACCATTTTCTCTATTGCATCTCTTCTCTTTTTCTCCCAAGGTTATTTCCACATGTCATTACGCTCTCTGGATCTCTTGCTTGGTGTGTCTGTCCTTATAATAATTGTACCAAATCTAGCCTACAAAATAGATATTTGATCATTTCTTGACCGTTCCTTCTTCTTTCGATAATTTTTCTTTTGTCACAGGTGTGAACTGATCACTTTCTGAGATTCTTCACTTCTTTCCTCTCTTCCATTTAAGCTTTCTAGTCCACTTACCCACTCCTTGCTGTGCAGAAGCAATTGTAAAATATGCAATGGATATGTGTGTAAAAGGGTACCATGTTTCTCCGAAAATAAGACACTATCTTATATTTTTTTTTGAACCTGAAATAAGCGCTTGGCCTTATTGCCATGCACTCAAAAGCCCGATTGGGCTTATTATCAGGGGATGTCTTATTTTGGGAGAAACAGGGTAGGTGGGTGGGAAGGATATATGTTATGTGGACATCTTATTGGACAAGTAGAACATCTGCAAATCCTCAAATTACATTGTTGCATTGTTGGATAAGATCATTCAAATTTAAGAGAGTGACGTAGGAATGAAAACCTTGATAAGACACATTAGAGGGAAATAAAAATTCTAAAAGACTGATCTAACTCAGATTTGATGAGGGCAAAATTCATATAGCAATAGCATTTATATACCACTCCATAGAGCTTTATAGCACTTTTTGGGCAGTTTATAAGGTAGAAGCATTATTTGGCTCTTCATTTTACCAACTGCGGAAGGATGGAAAGTTGAGTCAATCTTAAGTCGTATCAAGATCGAACTCCAGGCTGCGGGCAGAGTTTGCTTGCAATACTGTACTTTAACCACTGCACCACTGCATTTTTGTCAGTAAGTATTAACTTGTTGAAAAAACAAGATTTAGAGTGTTATTTAGAGAAGTAACCAAAATGTAAGCAAGTTACTTGGTTAAAACAACAGCATAAAACATCCTTCTTCAGTATGGAACCTCTAGATATCTTGGCCTATAGCCACCAGGAATGTCAGCAAGGCTGGCCACTGTATTGGATGGAGTAAAGAAAATGAGGGGCACTAGGTGGGGAAGGCTAGTGTAGAATAATAATAAAGTTTCACAAATAGGCAACACCTAAGCTGTTGGGAAAGGCTGATTAGCAGGCGAAAAAAGTCGGAGTTACCATAGCAGCAGCCACCCACACTAAGCAGTCACAAAAAATGGGGAGAATTTATTGTTAATAAAACAATATGCTAAGATATTTTAAAATTTTAAGAGTTAAAATAGATGCCGGAAACAGTCGAAGAAGGACAAAGGCACACAAAATATAACATTAATAATCTTTCTTAATTTGAAGGTCATATAGGTTTGGGCAAATATAGACAAAAGCCTATAAAGGGAAGAGAAAAAGAAGGTGTGTATTTATTTTTTACCATTATCACACTCTTCATCCAAAAGGCTTCTGGGTGACTCATCCCTTAATAGCTGAGAGATTAACTAGGGTGAAAAAATTACTGACCAAAGACTCAGCAGGAGTCCACTGCCAGAGCTGCCAAGCTCATCAAAGAAACAAGAGTGTTGAGTGCTCAGCAGTGGTGAAATCTGAACCAGTTTGCTACTGGTTCTCTGACCGCGCATGCTTGCTGTGTGCCAAGCACATGCTGTATGCGCAATACACACCCAATGCACTGCATGCGCATGCAAGTGTGCTCCAAACGCATGCTGTGTGTTTAAAAAGCTACCGGTTCAGTTGTTTTCTAGCAAAGCTAAACCGTGCAGCACAGGTCATCATCGGATCATAGGGTTTTTTTAACTAACGGTTCGCCTGAACCGGACTGAACCGGTAGCATTTCACCCCTGGTGCTCAGTTCCTTTTGTGTACTTTTGGATTCTAGCAAATTCCAGGTTCTCTTAAAAGGTTGGAAGACCAGGTACACCCTACCTGCTTCAATTCATATCAATCAAGTTTCCTGTTCTTTCCACAGTGTTCCTGGTAGCCTGGGAAAATTTATGATCATGTGATTCTTCTCTCCCTATATATGTAGGACTATCAGCTGATCTCATCCAGCTTCCTATAATTTAAACAGGCCATTTATGTATGTTACGGCACTTTTTCACTATAACAGTATTCCACCAGAGATCCAGAAAACACCCCCCCCCCACACACACACACCCTCTTTTCTTTTCTGAAGGCATTGAAAATCTGGCTTTTTGCCCAGGCATTTGAGTGAGGAGGTTAACTAACTCTGATAGCCAGTATAATTTTGTTCACTGACCTTGGGCAATTGTTTTAACTACTGCTTGTTTTTGTGTGCAGCCTATATTTACTATGTGAGATGGTCATTAGCCATATAAATAGTTTAAATAAAATAAATATGTGTCTTTACCTAGCTCTCTAGTAGTCCCACACAGCCAAATATACATTCTAAAAAAGAAAAAAATCACATGAATTAAATAACTGTTCAATCATTCCAGTCTAATCATAAGAAACATGGAATTTAGAACATGGAATTAGTTCTATTGTTGGTTGGAAAAGAGATATAAATGATTAATTTTATATCTATGGGTAAAAATTTGATGGCAAGAATATGGTTATAGGAATGAACTGGTATAGCAGTTTGGATGACGATCAAGATAGAAGAAAACTTTGGAACAAGAAGAACAAAAAGAACTGAAGAAGTTAACACCAAGATGTCACGGGAGGGATGATTGATGTATTAAATGATTGTTTGTCTTAAAAAATAAAAAAAAAGTTTTTTAAAAAAATCATTCCAGTCTAAATGTAAGAAAATATACGACCAAGTAAATAATGCCAAAATAATATTGGTGTTTGCCACTTTATCCTGTTTCTGTCTTCTTAAAATTTGGAACAATTACAGTAATTTGTAAGAGGAGCTAGCATTACAAAAGAATGTATGACAAAGCTGCTTTATTAGATCTGGCTCATCTTTCATTTTTATGTTTACCTGATCTCAGAAAAGGGGAAATATTTTCACTACAACATTCTTCCTTAACTAACAAGTAGTAAAGAACTGCCAAGTGTGAGGAAACTAAGTTGACAAGATAAAAGCATTTGTAGCACAGTGGGACTTCAGTTGTATGGGCAGCACCATACAGAAATTAATGCCATTTATTTAACAACTGCTTTGTTTGATATTCTCTTCAATGAAATAAAAACACTTTGGGAAAGAGGAGCTTCCACCCTCTTGGTGTTCAGGAAGCTATTAAAGTGCCTGGCTATTCTCCCAGGCTTTGTGGCAGGGTGATGCTTTTTTCTTTCTTTATATATTTGTCTTTGGATCACTCATGGTTTCTTTTCTATTTTGTTGTACTTTACTTTGCCCAGAGTCGCTAATAGTCAGGCACTCTTGAAATGCCAGTAGCCCTATCTACAGCAGGAGCAGATAGATTTTATTGGACTATAACTCTTACTACCTCTCACCACTGGTCGTTGCAAAGGCTGATAGGAGTATATTTCACCCATCCTTGATTTATATCAAGGTGACAGCTTAATTCAGATAAAATGGAAACACTTAAGAGTAGATATTTGCTGATCTAGGTAAAGAGCTATATAGGTATAAAATGAAGGAACTTGGAAATCCTTCTGGATTCAAAACTATGGTGTGGAAGCAAAACTTAGTTTCATCAATTTCGGATAACACATCACTCATAACCAAGAAATCTGTTCCCAATTATATATGCATTATTTGCATGCTAATAGCATTCGACAATTCTACATAGTTGGAAACTGTGGATTCTTTGGTGCTCTCTGAGCTTGGTTGTTTTCTTGGAGACATTTCCTTACAAACTAAATAACATCGTTGTTAACTAGTTTGCTAAGAAACATCTGCAAGAAAACAACCAAGTTTAGAGAGCACCAAGGACTCCACAGTTTAACCCTGAGGCACAAATATTCTTTTCTATCAATAATTGGGAACATTGGTTGATATTCATTTGAGGATACATAGTAAGATTGAGGTTCACCAATTTTGTGCCAGCTGCATAGATTATTGGTGTGTTTTCAAACTCACCTCAAAATTCTGGAATAATCTTTAGTCAATAGCCTGCGATACTATCTCCTTAGTAGTCTACCATAAATTTGTTTTATTCACACTGTTACTATTGAATATTTCAGTTATAATATACTTTATTTTCACTAGTTATTTAAACAAATGTAAATATTATTTATGTTTTGATTGATATGGAATTGTATTTCTTATATTGTAAACTATCTTGAGATATCAAAAAATGGCTCAGCAATACATTAAATATATGTGCGGATTACATTTACATAGCTTTCAGTACAGCTGTTCTCTAGATTAGGAACAACTGAGCAGGAAGAATCTAGTTGTATACAACAAAAATCAAATTGTAATCATCTACAAAAGAGATTTCAATTTGTTTGGGCTAAGGAAGTAATATAGTTCTGAAGGTACCTTTTAAAAAACCATTTGGTAGTCGTCTATAGCAGGGGTGGGCAACTGTGGCCCTTTTATAACCTGTGGACTTCAACTCCCAGAATTCCTGAGACAGCCAAGCTGGGAGCCAATTCTGGGAGTTGAAGTCCACAGGTTGTAAAAGGGCCACAGTTGCTCACCCCTGATCTATAGTATAGTACCATGTTTCCCCGAAAATAAGACCCTGTCCTATATTTTTTTGAACCCTGAAATAAGCGCTTGGCACTCAAAAGCCCAATTGGGCTTATTATCAGGGGATGTCTTATTTTGGGAGAAACAGGGTAGTAGTGTAGTGTAGTGTAGTGTGGTGTAGTGTAGTGTAGTGTAGTGTGGTGTAGATGGTAGTATCTATAGTGGGGGGGGGAGTCAAACTCAATTTCATGGAGGGCCGCATCAGGGTTGTGTTTGACACGTGGGGCTGGGGTGGGTGTGGACAGAGTGGGCATGGCCAGCTGGATGTCACTCGTGTCGGGGGCGCCTGTGGTGGTCCAAGTGCTCTGCCAGTGAAAACAGGCTCCCAAGCTCCATTTTCAGCTGTGACAGCCTCCTGCAATCCTCTGCCAGTGAAAACAGAGCTTGGGAGAGCCGCGTGCCCTCCCGAGCTCCATTTTCGCTGGCAGAGGCACTGTGGCCTGGTCCTTCACTGTTTCCAGGACAGCCCCGCGGGCCGGATTTAAGCGCCCCATGGGCTGGATCCGGCCCCCAGGGGCGTGTGTTTCACACCCCTGATCTATAATTTGGGATTGAGTTGCAATACTGAGTCGGGTGAGAGATATAATTACTCACATTTTAAACCATCTACTAAGAAAGCTATTTTTGTTATAGTGATTAAGGTATCAGCCTAAAAACTGGGAGACTGTGAGTTCTAGTCCTGCTTTAGGCACTTTAGCCAGCTCAATCATCTTGGGCCATGAGGTCTGAATGAAGTGGCAAACCAATGTACAATAAATGGACCTCCAACTTCACAATGCTTTGTGAATGAAGATGGCCTTGTGAAGCAAGTCGGTTTAATATTCACTGTTCATGGATATAGATAGTTATTTTCTTCATATTATAAATATCTCTGTATCAGAGATCCCAAATAATTCTTGTTGCCCTATTGATAACTAAAAAATGAATTCTAAGACCCAAACCATTCTTTCTTTGTTAAAGTATTAAAAATTATCTTTAATTTTAATGGGGCATTAGCTGCTGCTTTGATTTCATTTCCTTGAATTATCAGATAGTTCAGATAATTGAATAGTTGTGTTTTTATAGTTTTGTTTTTATTCCCCCTCTCAAAGGAAAAAAACCTTTTTATAAGTAGATATAAAAAAGCATATGGATCATTCTAAATGTAGCCTTTGTTAATGTCACAGTTACTATAGTATTCCTTCCATTACATTTTCTGCATAATTTTTTCTTTAAAATGAATTCTAAACTGTACAAAATCCACATGTTTTCATGGATAACTTTCATTTCCCTATATAACTTTCTCTAATAAATGTGTTTTAATGCATCTTTTAATGTATGGCATTTATATGGATCTTTGAACAGAGAACCAAAAAAGCTAGCACATGCTCTTTATCACTTTTCAATCATGTTTTGATTGTTTATACCATTTCAATCCCAAAGTGGCCATTGCTTTTATATCCTAAGTAATTATGTCTATATAGATACAGGTTTAGATATTGTTATATG
The DNA here is from genome assembly GCA_030761175.1 of Masticophis lateralis. Classification (NCBI taxonomy): domain Eukaryota; kingdom Metazoa; phylum Chordata; class Lepidosauria; order Squamata; family Colubridae; genus Masticophis; species Masticophis lateralis. The sequence goes on from JAUDYJ010000003.1 coordinate 131,379,305, forward strand.
CATCTAATTTAACATGCAAATCTCTTTCTCTCTCTCTCTGGAATTGTTATGTTAACTAATTCAGATGTATGATTTTCAACTTGCAAACCTAAATGAAGCATGCGTTAAACTAATGACGTGTAATCATGTTGCTCTGGATATCTAAAAGACCCCCTAATGTCAACATTAATGTGGTCAAGTCAGCCTGCCAAGCCTGTTTTTCACTCATGCAGAAGAATTAGATGATAACTGGGACTCCGCATAAAACCACATCAGCAGAAAATAAAAAGGGAAAAGATGTTTCATCTTTTTTTCTGCTAACCAAGCGTGAGCATTAATGGAAGAAAATGCTCTCTGACAAGATAAAAATATCCCCTTGCCTATTTTGCAACAAATGCATGTTCTTATCTCTCCTTATGTATTTCGGTCAATTATTTAAATTTGTATGAAAAGCCCATTGAAAAATGAAGCAAGTTTTGCATGTTGTTATAATAGATTTAGTTACATGTGATCCAACATACAATAAACAAATCCCGCTCTTGAAATAAACTGAGCATTTTCAGCCTGATTCTGGTACACAAATCAGGGACTTAAAATAACAGATACCTGCTACAGGCAACTTATGCTCTAAAACAGGAACAGCTCAGGGATGAAATGCTCCCGGTTCAGACCGGATCGCCTGATCCGGTAGTAATGGAGGCAGGTGGTTTGGAGAACCGGTAGCAAAAATCCCTGCTCCCTCCCCCATTGCTCAGCTGAGCCGTGCAATCATCAGAGGCTTTTTTTTTTTTAGAGCATTTTTTCTACAACCTCTTTGGCCAAAAAAATGCTTTTAAAAGTAAAAAAAAAAAGCACAGCTCAGCTGTGATCCTTAGAGGCTTAAAAAAAGCTTCTACTGATCAGGCAAGTCAGCTGGGATTTTTTTTTAAAAAAAAAAAAGAAAGCCTCTGCCGATCAGGCAAGTCAGCTGGGATCGTCAGAGGCTTTAAAAAAAAAAAGCCCCTGCCAATCAGGCAACTCAGGTGGGATCGTCAGAGGCTTTTAAAAGCATTTTTTAACAACCTCTTCAGCCAAAGTGGTTGTAGAAAAAATAGTTTTAAAATTTAAAAAAAAAAGTTTTTTGGCCACGCCCACTCATATTACACCACCACCACCAAGCCATGCCCACAGAACCAGTAGTAACAAATTTTACATTTCACCACTGGAACAGCTGCATATGTCAAAACTGTATAGAAAATATCTGGCTGGAATTTCTTGAACAGCAGATTTTTCTAATGCCAAAGAAATCTAAAAAAATTTCTCTTTCAGCAAATGGCCATAGACATCAAAAGATTTTTGACTTTATACCTTCAAGGTAAGATCTCCCATTTTGTATTTTTACAAACTAAATAAATAAATAATAACTTTATTGTCATTGTATGTGTATACACAGTATACCCATAGAACGAAATTCACTTAACACCCAAAGACCAGGTCCAACACAAATAACAATCCCCAAACACATTCCCACCCACCACAATTCCCCACCCCTAAACCATTCAAACATCCATACAACAGACCAAGTAATACAGTTCACTGATGGTGGCCCTTTAGTTCATTGTTGAGTGCAATTATAGCTGTGGGATAAAAACTATTCAGAAAACATGTGGTCCGACTTTTAATTGTTCTGTATCTTCTGCCAGAAAGCAACAGTCCAAAAAGATTGTAAGCAGGATGGGAAGAGTCTCTGAGAATGTTATGCAACTTTCTCAAACAGCGAGATTCAAAGATGTCGTCCAGGGCTGGTAGCTGGAGTCCGATGATATTCTGGGCAGTTTTAATGATTCTCTATAGAGCTTTTTTGTCCGCTACAGAGCTGCTCTCCTACCATGCAAGAATGCCATATGTCAGGACACTCTCAATAGTGCTGTGATAGAAGGACAGAAGTAGTATACTCATAGAAACCAAAGTGGGGAGGCAACATTGTATTAAGGAATTTATTACCAACTGTGCACATTTTTATCAGTCTTTACTAGGTATATCCTGTGATTCTTTAGTTTCCAGAATGTTAGGTAAACACTCTGGATTGTTTTACATCTGCAAGGTTGTTAAAAGCATGGGTTTTCAGATCATACCCTTGGTCTTGGACATAGTCTTAGTCATCCATTATTCTACTTACAGTGAATTCAATAATGTAGCTGTTAGTGAAGCATCAAGGGCTTATCTATATGAATTGTGACTTGTTCTGTCACACTATCAGTCACATTTTGATAGGTTGCCAAGAACTCCACAAATCTCCTATAGAACTGCATCCTTCCTTTCAACCTTGAGAATGCCCAGATAGGTGGTCACAATAATCTAAGGAGGCATCTTCTCCTACTTCCAAGATTGCGAAGAAATCTTCCTAAATTCATACTAGACTACCAACTTACCAACATAGTGGTAAAACGACAACAGTTCTTTACTCCTTTAGAAGAAGAAAAATAAAATAAAAAGGTTTCCTTACTCATAATGCAATTGCAAGGGTATAATAAAGTCAAAAGAAAAAGTCCTCTATTCTGTTTGATCAACTGAATGATCTGATTGCCAAACCACCAAGATTAAATCCCGCCATTGAAAATAATTTGCTTAGATACCAAAGCCAGCCAAAATCATAAACCCCAAATGTTAAAAATAAAACAAGTAAACAAGTGGTTTAATTAAAGATTTGTAATTTACCTTTTTGTAGAAATGTAAGAACAAAGAGAAGAACATTTAAGATAGCCTTAACATTTTAAAAAAGTAAGGAGAGGGACAAACAACTGAACGTTCAATATTTTGTATAGAGTCTATACAAAATATACTGTACTATAGACACACATTATACACGTAGCCTTTTATCACACTTGTTTTGTCATCTTACTGGTCAGCTGATGGACAGGCTGCCTTCTATTTCAGAAGGAGAGTTTCTCTCCCCAATACAACAATGCAGTTAGGCAGCCTACCATAAAATTGGGATGACTGCACTGCTATCTGCAACAGGACACAGGGTCAACCATAAAGGGCCACACATAACCCATCAATCAGATATTGGAAAGACTCAGTGTCAGGCACAAGCAACCAGATCCACACGTGTAGAGTATAAGCTAACTATTATATTGTATTCTGCCTGTAATACAGGAATCTCGCCAGACTATTTGCCTTCTCTTGGGAACAGATAGCTAAATTTCTATGGAGCTTAGCAGTCCTGGATCCGTGCAACAATTCAAGGTTAATTCCCTGCTTGAATCATCTTTCCTGCCTGTCTGGGCATTTCTGAACACACAGTTCCACTATACCAAGAATTTTTTTTTAAGAATGGACAAATATTCACAGGGGATTCCCCCTTCTCTGGATATCAAACAGAGAGGCTGGATGAGGTGACCATCAAAATGCCCTCTAGCTATGCTTCTTCCTTATCTTTATAACATTAATGTATTCCTGTAGCAATGCTGTGCAACCCTCTGGAAGGATAACGTAAGAACAAATATGCAAAGCTTTGAAGCCACCTTTGGAAGCTCCTTCACAAAGCAAAATGAAACCGTTGCATTGCTTCCAAAGCCTCCCCTTTTATCTGCCTAATATATGGGACAGAGGAAGCTGTCAGGGACAAACAAAGGCCCCTAAGAAGAACATCACCTGGGGTCCCAGAGTGTGAGTGACGCTGACTCAACCCAGCCTCGAGCAACAGCATCGCTTCTGTGCCGTGCTGAGCCCAACATCGCTTCCCCAATGTGAACTGCCTCACTGAGACGAACAAAGCCCACTTTGTACAGAATTAATTATGACATATCATTTGAAGTTGAAACAGCAGGCGGTGCTATCAAAAAGCAATATTTAGCCCTTTGATACGTTTGAGAAGTGGAGCAGTGTTGCCCTCATTCTCCCTTCCAAACAGCACACAGTTGGAAATTTAGGATTTTAAAAAAAGAAAATTTGAAATTAAAAAAAAAAAAGATCATTTGACTCTTAGATATATGACGGTACTCTAAGCTATGCATCTGGTGAACGTAATACTGAAAGAACCATGTACATAATACTGAACGTAATACTGAAAGAACTCAAAGTAAGGTCAAAGATTCTGTGGATGGCATAAACAAGCCAAGACCCTGGAGGAGAGAAATAAATGGCCACAATGTCAATCACATCACCATCTGGAACACCTGCACCGTAAAACCGATTTAAACTGTTCCAAAATCAACATGACTGATACCTCTGTAATGATATAGGCCATTTATTGACAAGTGGCTTATATTATTATCTGACCATTGCTTCAGCTGTCAATCAAGATTGAAAACAGGTTTCACACTGCTGCAGTTGTGACTGGGCAAAGGTTGTGGGACATTTACAAGTTGAAGTCATCTGTGGAGAAGGCCAATAACCTAAACACAATTGCCGGGTTTACTTACAGTGATGTATGTTGCTGCATATATACTCAGAGCTGCTTCTTTGGAAGGAAAAGTTTTTCGGGCTTTCATGACAAGATCAGGATTTCCAGAGCAAGCCTCTGCACCACTGACGAACTGTGTAAACTGCTGACATCCCAGAGCTGTGTAGTTGGGTTTGCAAAGTGCAAGGAAATGAGGTGCAAGATTCCCAGTTACTACTTGTCCAGCATTTACAAATATGTCTGTTGCAAAAAGTCCAAATGCATAAATGCCTAAAGGGAAGGAAAAGAAATAATTAAGTTGCTATTATAGTAGCACAATGAAATGAATAATCTGATTAATAAAAAAAGTTGATTAATAAATAAATAAGGTATTTTGCATACAAGCTTGGTGAAAGGCACACTGCTAAGAGAAAATGAAAACAATATAGAACCTTGTCCTGTCTTTGAACATACCAGTACAGTTACATGCTAACTGTAATCTTGATTTATTTTTAGGTGTGTTATGTTTGTAACAGGTAGAATCATTGCTCCTCTCTCTGTGTGTGCCAGTGAATACTGGTGGTGGGGCTGATTCTTTTCTGGTAAGTTTTGGATCCTATGAACTGTCTGCGCCCCTACCTAGGACTTTATAGATGATAACTAGTTCTCTGAACTACATCTAGAATCTTATTGTTAGTCAATTCAGCTCATAATAATGAAATGCTCTCTTGGCATAGGGTGGCATGCATGCTCGTAATTCCCTTAGCAGCTGCATTCTGGATCAATTGAATTGCTACAGGTGGTCTTCATTGCTACAGCCCACATGTGAGGGTACCACGTGTGTGTGATTGTCCTAGTCCAGAAATGGGTGCAACTGGTGTGCTGGATGAATTTGTAAGAGTTTTATTGCTACGTATCTTTTAAGCAGGAGTTGCAAGTTCAAAGAGACCCCCAAATGGTGCACCAGTCCTAAAGGAGGAAGTGTAATCTCAGCCCATGGAATCCACCCCTGCACAGCTTCCAAACAGTGAGACAAGATCTTGACAGAAAGATCTGGTTGGACTGAGATTGAGATGTCATCAGTGTATTGGTGAGAGCTGACCTCAAACTGCTGAATACCTCACCCAGTAGCCTTATGCAAATGTTAAACAGGAGGGGTGAGAGCACTGAACCTTGAGACACCCCATATATCAGAGGCCTCTGGCTTGATTCTTTTTCCCTGCCAACATTGTCTGGATCCAACTGCAAAGAAAGAAGGAGAACCGTAGAACTCATAATTCCCACAAATGGTCCAGAAGGATAATATTAGAAACCACTCTGAGATTAAGGTGAAACAGGATGATTGATTGCACTATAGCATCCCATTCAACCAGAGGTCAGTAGCAAATATAACCAAAGCCTTCTCAAGTCTAAATTCTGGTTTGAAACCTGACTGGAAAGAGTCTAGATAATTAGTCTCCTCCAGAGCCCTCAGCCTGGCCACTTTCTCAACAATGTTCCCCCAAAAGGGAAAGGATAGAGACTGGATGAAAATGGCCAGGCCTGTCAAATCCAGCAGTCTCTAATTTTAATAAGGTACAGAATCTATGGACCAGTGGTGGGTTTGCTACCGGTTCTCCCAGGTTCTTGCAAACCGATAGTGGAAATTTTGAGTAGTTTGGAGAACTCTGCCTGGCCCCACCCCCAATCTATTCGCTGCCTCCCAAGTCCCAGCTGATTGGCTAGAAGGAAAAAATCAGGGCTCACTTGACAAAGAAGAGAAAAAAAACCCAAGACCCAGTAGCTTTAAATTGAGAAGCCAAGAAGCCTCCCAACTGATCAGCTAGAACCAATCCAGTCCTTGTAAACTGCTCGGTGGTAGCAAATTGGCAATTGAGGCCAAGCTGCCTGAAAGCGGTTTCCGATGCTCTTGGTGGTGGCAGAGCGGCAAAAAACTGTTTAACTGTTTAAACTCTTGCTGCGGCACTTCAAAGGGCCGCCATACAGCTGATCAGCATTAAAAGTATGGTGTAGACCAGTGCACTCCAAAAACAAATGGGTAGACCGGTACGGCTCTGCAAGCAGTTAAAGCCCGGTACACCAGTACCTCTGCTAAATCCTAAATAATTGTTTGTCACATGACCATCAAACCACACCCACAAAATAAACCACGCCCACAGAACCAGTAGTAAAAAAATTTAGAATCCACCCCTGCTATGGACTAATTGCAAAGCTTAGCTGTCCCCTTGTATGTTCCCTGGCAACAGTAAATAAAATATCAGTCATTTCTGACATATTTTGCCAGTATGTCACAAATAAAATCCAAACCCACTTTTACTTCAACTGTGGTCATGTCATTTCTATGCAAGTTAGGATCTCTACTCTTACAGGCCACCTTGCTAATCCACACATTGTTGCTTGCATCTCAGCCATACAGAAGTACAGTAGATGCAATGAACTGATACAAACTGAGAATGTTGATTTTTCAATGGCATCATGGCTTGAATCTTATATAGCATGAGTTCTCAAGACCAGAGTTTATTATTAAAGGAGTGATGAGAGTTAAGATTATAGTTGTATATGGGAACCTCAAAAACCCAGAGACAATTCAATTGAGCAAGAGGTTTACATAACTGGATGACACATCCTAATGCATGAATATTAGAAAATAACACCCAATATTCTTACCAAGGAACCTGACAGTCCTGCGCACCAGTGGGTTTATATAGCAACAGTCTCCAGTTAATATTGTTTTTTCTTGGTTTTCAAAATCCCGTGTGGCCATCTGTAAGCAAAACACTGCAGTTTCTCCAACAATAATCTGGAAGCAATGAAAAGAAAAGGAAGCATTAGATTCCATAAATACAAAGCTATGCTACACTAAAGATACATTTAAATCCACCCACAGGGGAAAGATCCCATAAAGTTCATTTCATTTTCCAGAAAAAAATTAAAGCAAGACTAAAGCCTAATAACACCTTTAAAGGGTGCTGTGTACAAAACACAGATGAACTCTAATAATGAGATATTTGATTGAAAATTACTTTCTGAGCCCTTCTTTCTCAAATGGAGTTTTATAGAAGCCTAGCATTACATGATAGATTCTGGTTGGGAAAAAAGGTTGAACTTTGCACATTGCATAATGCCAGTTATTGCAGTGATGGATTTTTTTTTTGTTACACACTATAACTCACCTGCTGGCCTACTGCTTTGCTGTTGTAAATATTGTAACAAGGATTTTGTAGGTCAGAAATGAATTTTGGATAGATAATCCTTACTTAGTGACTGCAATGTTCAGTGAGCATTTAAAATTATGACTATGCTAAAAAAGTAACTTTACAACCAATGGCTACATTTACAACCTTTGCAGTGTCCCTCACGATTGCCTTTCGAAGTCAGTATGGCTTCTCCTGTGCCTCTTGTGATACTTTTCTTTTTTGTGCCCCCTTGCAGAGTGGAAAAATTGGAGAGAAAGGGATTATAAGAGAGTAAGCAGGCGCACAATGGGGGAATACACATTGGAAGGAATGTGGTGGCACCAGCAGCCCCCGCCCCCCCTCAGGTTGATAGACCCAAGTGCCTGAGACAAGCAGACTGGTGTATTCCCCATTGCGTGCTTGTTTACTATCTTGCAATTCTATCCTCTCCAATTAATGTAAATACAAAGATTAATTCCCTTCTTGCTAATTAACTCAGCACAGGAGTAGCCATTACAAAGGGCATGAGAGTGGGAAAAATGAAAGCACCGTCATGGTCATGTGATTCCCCACTTAGCGAATGTTTCAATTAGTGACAGAGTTGATCGCAATTATGGTTGTTAAATGAGGACTGCCTGTAATTTGTCATGCCCCTAGTTGATCAGTGATCCTTCAGAAGATGAAGAAGAACAAAAGAAGAAAATTGGGAATATAAATGTGCAATGCTTCAATTCCACTGGGGTGTTTCAAATAGTGGTGCAGGTTAGCAGCTGCATCTTTTCCTTGGATCGCTCAGCTGTTGCAGGAAGGCTTCTGTTGCAGCTAATTGATTGTAGAAGAAGATGCAGCTGCTTCAATAAGTCACTGCCAGATCTGTGTGTATTTTGGAGTATCTCTTTTTGAGTCAAAACGCGGATAGTCACAGACCTAGCAACAGTGCTGCACGGGCATCAGGTACCCCCCCCCCCAATTTTAGCCTCCGTGGCTAAAGCCACAGTCTCATTATCCAGTCCATAGGAATCCCTGCCTTCGGGTGAAGAGTTAAACTGCAGGAAAGCAGAGGAATGTTCAGTTGCACAGAGGAGCAAGTAGCATAAGCACATCTACTTAGGGGCAATGTGGTGCTGAAACCCAGAATGATCAGTGGCAACTGTGCTCAGGCAGGAACTCCAAGCCTCCTCTATTTAAGACCCCAGGTGAAGAAGGTAGCTTACTGCCAAAATAACTTATCCAACAATCCACCTTGCACTTTCCTTCAAACTCTTTTAGTAGCTGGGTCTTGGTTATCTAATCTTGCTGTGAAACGTCTTTGAATCCTTGTCCCTACCTTGCCCCATGAACTATCTATCTATCTATCTATCTATCTATCTATCTATCTATCTATCTATCTATCTATCTATCTATCTATTTATTTATTGGTTCGATTTATATGCCACCTTTCTCCGGAGACTCAGGGCGGCTTACAATGCGTTAAGCAATAGCCTTCATACTTTTGTATATACCTGCTTAGTAGGGCTTTCGGGCCCCCCTAAGCGGTGTTCTTTTTTATACAAAGTCAGCTTATTGCCCCACAATCATTTTACCTACCTTGGAAGGATGGAAGGCTGAGACAACCTTGAGCCTGGTGAGATTTGAACTTGCAGTAATTGCAGGCAGCTGGTGCTACTTAACAGCATTTTAGTCTGCTGTGCCACCAAGGCTCTTTTATAGAACTTTTATCTTTTATATAAACTCCAGTTATAATAAGGACACACACTTCCCCTGGAACTCAAACTATATTTACATTCATTTCTGCTGGGTTTAGGAGTCCCAACCCCAGCTGGGATGGTGGGGAGAAGATTCAGTAAGTACTTCTTGCTTTCGGTAAGGATGAGGAGCAACACCAAGAAAGCAAAGGTGTAGCCTACATAAGCTCTAGTGGGGGAAAAAATCTAGAATTTTATATAAGAGCATGTAAAGAAAACAAAGGTATCCTCCATAGGCTATATAAAAAAAAAAGAATCAAGAATTTGATATGAGGCCAATACCTTTCTTACATACAAGCTTCAAGTTCTCCAAGAACTCCAGAGTTCTTCAGGAGTGAAGATGGCAACAGAGCTAATATAATAGCAAACAAATGACAACAGAGGGAAAGAACAACCCCCACCGAAGCCATCAAGTTTTCGTTTAATTATGCTCTTAAAAGTTAATGTGGAAAAATATCAATAGATTCCACTTGCTGGTGAGATCATTTTTGAATGTCACCAGTATCTTACCCCTGTTTTAAAGTGAAGAGGATGACAAAAGAACTACGTGGGAGTAGAGAAAAGACTGTGGATTGACCTGTTTTAGCTATTGGCCCTTTACAAATGTCATGGCAGGCTGGAGATGTCAACCCAGAGTACAATTAATGATAGCATCATTCACCATGGATCTGTTACAGAAGAGGTTATCATTGGCAAAACGCTATATGGGGGCCCACAATAATCATTGCACCAGTATCACTGAGGGAAATAATGGTAGCTGGTATTCTTACCTGGTGCTTAGAAAACTACTGGAATAAAAGAAGAAAGGAATAACATTCCCCTATTTTTGAAACCATGTAATTAATCGATTCAAGGTGTTAGTTATCACCTTTAAAGCGCTCCATGGCTTAGGACCTGGGTACTTACGAGACCGTCTTTTGCCACCAATAGCCTCCCACCAACCAGTTCGTTCTCACAGGGAGGGACTACTCAGGGTACCATCAGTCAAATTGTGCCGACAGGCGACTCCTAGGGGGAGGGCCTTCTCTGTAAGGGCTCCAACCCTTTGGAATGAGCTGCTCCCTGATACACGAAACATCCCTAATCTCCGTGCTTTCCACTGTGCCCTCAAAACCCTGATGTTCAATCAGGCGGGGCTAAACATGTTAACTGGGAATGATTAAAATATTATCTAATTTGGGCTAAACTATGTTATAATTTTAATTATCAATTTTATGATGTTTATGTATCTTTTATTTTTTCTTGACTGTACACCGCCTTGAGTCCTGTGGGAGAAAGGCGGTATAGAAATATAATAAATAAATAAATAAATAAATAAATAAATAAATAAATAAATAAATAAATAAATAAATAAATAAATAAATAAATAAATAAATAAATAAATAAATCTGTTTCTTAGAACTTTATCTATCACAAGCCAGTGTTATTATATTTTAGACCCTCAGACATTGGTAGAAAAATTTGAGAACTATAGTTAGATATAGTTTAAGATATTTTTTTATAGCATGTTAGTATAATGGGAATAATGCAACACTGAACATGATTAAAATAGAAGAATGTGGCAATAAAACTTAATAGAGTAATACAGGCAAATGAATAAAAGCAATAAAATATGTACCACACTGTATTTACAAGTGAAAGCTTTAGGGGGGGGAAATAGCAGCTTAAAGAGATTTATAAAGGAAATTATTCTGAGGATACAGGCAGTGGCAGTAAAGTATTTTTCAACCAGATGCCCTCTAGAAAGATTGCCAACAGTGGTGGGAATATGCAAGTTATAATCCAACAGATTCAGAAGGAATTTCTTTTAGTAATGTTAGGTCTACGCAGTTTTACATGGCCTGCCAATTTTTTTTTTAAGTAATAAATTCACCATTACCGTGTTTCCCCAAAAATAAGACCCTGTCTTATATTTTTTTGAACCCTGAAATAAGCGCTTGGCCTTATTGCCATACGCTCAAAAGCCCGATTGGGTTTATTATCAGGGATGTCTGATTTTGGGGAAAACAGGGTATTTCAAAGACTGGCTGCCTAGTGTCCCCAACCTTCCTAGGCATCACCAGCTCCAATGCTGCCTTTTCTCCACTAGTCAAAGAACAGCTGATCAGCACATATTTTTTTTTCAGCCTGTGAGGATTTTATCAATATGACCCCTTAGCCTCCGTGCGGGCCTCGTCTCGAGTACTGCATATTTATAGAGGCCTTTATATTGGTTTTATATTCAAAACACACATACAACGGGGCGCTCTCAAAAATCTAAACAGTTCTTTTTAAATGAAAGAACTAATGAAATTCTAACCTATGGTTTTCCTTCACTTTTCAGGTTTGGTTGATTTGTTTATTAAAAAATTTCTGAATTAGATTCAGGTCATTTCTGCCTGTGCATGCATGCATGTATGGCTCCTCTGCTTCACTGGCTCTTCCAACAAAAGCTTTCCCTGTGTTTACACATGATGTGCCGAGAACTGGAGCAAATTTTTGATGCAGCTGTGCCAAGCCTTCCAAACAACACAGCTGCTTTGGCATTCAGAGGAAAAGCCATTCATTCATGCCCGCGTGCTTTGAAAAGGGCTAACAGATAGATGGCTGGATCATCACATATGTAAAACATCTTTACATTTATTGCACAGTGATATAAGCTGCCCAGAAAGGACTGTGAACCTTGAGGCAATTATATGCTTTTCTAAGTAAGCCGAGCTATTTAAAACTAATACGCGCGCGCACACACACACACACACACACATACACACAAATAAAAATAAAGAAATTGGGTGATATATGTTTCAGTGACAGCAGAATTTTTTAAATATTCTAACTCAGAATCCCAGTTATAGCCAGGGAAAAAAATATCTAGAAGTAAATCCTCTGAATTCCTAACTAGTACAGACTCTCTAACTTCAATGTTTTGAAAGAAGTAGCTTCTATATCTGAAACCCTTTTACGAGAATAGGATTCAGACAAGGTACAAAACTTGAACTTGACCTGGAAGGAATAATAAACAGAATGATTTGACAGTAACAGCGTTGTTTGCCAGTACTAGATTTTCATCAAGGGCAATTGAAATGTTATTTATTTATGTGATATTTTGTCTGACCCTTTCACATGACTATATAGTTCAGAGGTAAACGTGTCCTCCATCAATACTACTCTGGTAAACAACACCATCAATGTTGTTTACCACTCTGGAAAACAGCAAGCCCACCATCCAAATCCTCACAGCCTCCAGACACTGAGAAAGCACAAATGATACTACTTGACCAATCAGGCAGAAAAGTATATTGATGATACCTTACCCTTGGGCAGTGAACAATCTCACCAATCATGCAGATAGCAATAGCACTATAGCACTTAGACTTATATACCGCTTCACAGTGCTTTACAGCCCTCTCTAACCAGTTTACATATTGCCCCCAACAATCTGGGTTCACATTTTACCAACCTCGGAAGCACGGAAGGCTGAGTCAACCTTGAGCCCAATGAGTCCCGAACTGCCAAACTGCTGGTAGCCAGCAATCAGCAGAAGTAGCCTGCAGTACTGCATTCTAACCACTGTGCCACCGCGGCTCTTATGTTAAAGAAGAGTGGGGACGGAGTTGAGCCTGAGAATCTCAGAGAAGATTCTCTCAAGCATTCTCCTTCTCTCAAGCATTCTCCTTCAATAACATCAGCTGGAACCAACCTTGAAAGAAGAAGAACTGCAATACTGTATCTTCCATAAGTTGATCTAGAATAGAGGTGTCAAACTCACATCGTTGGGACATCACATGACATATTGCAACTTTTCCCCTTTCCTAAAATTGGGGTGAGCGTGGCCAGCGCGTGACGCATTCAGCCCATGGGCCGTGAGTTTGACACCCCTGATCTAGAAGGATACCATGATGAAAGAAACAAAATTTGTTGAGAGTTTAAGGAGGGTCAGATGGCTGCACTACCACCTTGATCCCATCAGAGATTGTCCACAAGTGCAATCAACGGCCTTTTAGAACTTTAGCTGTGCATCCTGACTGAAAAAAGTGTCTAAGCAATGGGGATGATTAACTGTAATATAAAATTTCCTTTTTCTGTATATGTTTGTTTCTGTAACTAGAGAATGAGAAAGGAGGATCAGATCTACCATACTTATTCCCATTTTCCTTTGTTCAGACATGGAGCCTATACATTTTACAAGTAAACTGAAGGCCTAAATTGAGATGAGTAGTCATGTCAGCAGCATCGCCGTCCATTAAACAGATCACGCAGAGTTATGGATCCGCACTAATTTTCAAGAATCAAAATGAGGCAATTAAAGAAAGTATTTCTGGTTCATATTAGCACATTTAAATTATGAATCTTACATTTAGCTCACTCTTGATTTCAAACACATGACAGAGTTTACACAGAAATAAAATAATCAAATTGACAGATGAAGTTCACATCCATCTTGCTCAGTGTACCATCTGCAGAAATCAAACATTCTACCTTTATTACTATTTTCTCCTTCCCTCTACCTATTATGCAACCACCTATTTTATTACTCTTTTTACACATAAGCCTGAAACTTCTCCTTGCTTTTGAATTGTACTGGAATGTATCTTGATAATTTTATTTGTTTGAATGAGCATCTGCAATTGTATGGCCATTTAAAAGCTCCTTTTCTGCCTAGGAGCATTACTGATGTGTTACAAAAATTATCAAAAATGGGCTCATAGTTCTGATTGTTCAAAATATGGGAAAATTCAGGATCAAGGAGAAACATATTACTTTTGATGAGGATAGAAAAAAGATATTTTTAAAAGACAGAACTAAAATCAGTGGTCCTGGGAATAGTTCCAATGTCACAAAAAATGTAGATAGTTCAGTAAACTATTATTATCTAGCTCCATGAGATAGTCCCTCCTTCACCATTAATAGCTGAGCTTCTGAAGTATCTTGGCATAGGATAGAAGAGGCAGGCTGAACTTCAACTCAACACCAGTGTTTGACACTGAATACATTTAGATCCTTTCTACACTGGCATCATTTTTACTTCCTACTTCTCAGAAGCAACTTCAACAAACAATCTACCACTGACATTGAAATGTCTGGTCACTCCTCTGTTGCTGGGCTTTCTGCCAAAGTCACAGTGGGTCTTCTGCAGAGATTTTGGAACTACTGACATGATTTTTGCTGTGCACCAACTTCAGGAGAAGTGTCAGGAGCAGAATCCTGAATGCTATACAGCCTTTGTTGAACTCACAAAAAACCTTGTTATTGTCAGCCGACAAAGCCTATGGAGGATCATGTCAACGTCTGGTTGCCCTACCAAATTAATTCAGATAGTATGCCAGTTCCAAAACAGTGGAACCAGTGGCATGATGAACAGAGTGTTGGATGGTGGAGAATGCTTTAAGGCAGTTATATTCAACCCACGGCCTGCGGACAACATGCAGCCTTTGACAGCTAGCAGTGCAGTCCTTGTCTGTCTGTCTATCTACATTAACTATATTATATTCTTTCTATCTATCTATCTATCTATCTATCTATCTATCTATCTATCTATCTATCTATCTATCTATCTATCTATCTATCTATCTACATTAACTATATTATACACTTTATATGCTGCTCAAGACAAATCCTCTTCACTCAAGCCCAAAGGTTGGACATGCCTACTCTAAGTCACCAATGGTGTTAGACAGGGTTGTATGCTTGTACCCACTCCATTTGTTGCCATAATGAATGATGCCTTTCATGACAGTGATACTGGGTTCAACTACAGAGTGGATGGGAAGTTATTCAACCTTGTTAGGAAATGGTTATTGCCTAATTGGTTGGCCAGGAAGTATATAAGCCAACATTGTATGTTTGTATTATGTGAATGTATTATGTAGTTTTAAGAACTGTACTGAGTCATTCTGTATCCTGATTGGCTGAGCTCTGTAGCCAATGTATTTAAGGAGAGCTGAATTATGGTTAGTGTGGACTACTACACCATTTTTACCTGCTGCTATGCTATAACTATTTTTAATCTCTCTAAATGGTCATTGTTTGATCGTGGGTTATTTATTAATGTTTCTTGATATTTATTGAACTGTTTTTATATTGTTCCTGAATGTTCCTTGTATTTTTCTACAAACTGGTAAGAAGATTTTATATCCCTGGATTGATCTTGTATTGCACTTTATATGGCTAAGACTTGGATTGTCAAATGACTATGATTTCACTTTACCCTCAAAGTAAAGTAATATAAAACCAGTTTGTCTGCATGTTATTCACAATTACTCTTAAAACCGTTTCCATGCGTAAAAAATTCTGATGGTACTCTGCTTTATGAACCATGACTCTGGTGGTGACACAATATCCTTAACAAACCTGAAGAGACCTAAAGCTATTACCAAAGTGAAAAAATCCTGTTCTGAGACTTCCCCTTTGCCGATGACTGCCTCCTGAATGCTGGCTCAGAGCCAGAGAAGAAAACCAGTGTAGGCAAATTTTCTACAGTTTGTGGACAATTTTGGACTCAGTATCAGTATCGAAAGACCAAAGACATGCACCATCCTACTCCTCATGCACTATACACAGAACCCCAAAATCACAAAGAACAGAAACTACAAGCAATGGACCAGTTCAATTATTTTGGCGGTAGCCTCTCTTGAGTAGTGACCACGGATACAGAGGTCTACTGCAGAATAGCACAGACAAGTTCTGCTTTTGGTAGACTGCACTCCATTGTGTAGAACATCAAGGATTACTGCGGCAGCAAAATTGAAGGGTATAGAACTGTGATACCAACTACCCTTCTGTATGCCTGTAAAATAGGGTCTGTATATAAAAGGCAAGCAAGACACTTAACCATTTCCACATGACTTGTCTTCACAGAATATTAGGTATCAAATGACTATGTAAACTATCAGACAATGAAGTTGTGTCTATAGCAAATATAACATCAATCCATAGACTGCTAATGAGAACATAGACTCATTGGGCAAGTAACACCATCTTTATGCTAGATAAGTGCATACTTAAGGAAATCCTTTTGGGGCAACTTTCTGCTGGAAAATACTCCCATGAGAGGCCTTACAAAGTGAATTAACATACACCCAACTGCCTGATTAATGCTGGCACAAAATTGCTCTACCTGGCATGGCCTCATTGATAAAGGCTGCCAAGCTTATGAAGTAAGGCCCATTGCAGAAACACACATAAAGATGAGCTGCACAACTCTAGAGCCATTTGTGCAACAAATACAGTGTCTACACATTTTGCCCAATATGTGCCAGGACAGTCATCTTGGGAAGCTCCATATTTACTTTTAGTGTGATTAATGGTGTTGAGGTCTTCATTGAGGATGATGATGAATAAACACGACATACAGCCATCTAGCAAGCTCCATTCTATCAAGGAATCCCCAAGCCAGTTGGAAAACTCAGCAGACTAATGCATTGTAATTTAACTCCAGTTGTCTGCAATTAGTAAGTTCGAATCTTACCAGGCTCAAGGTTGACTCAGTCTTCCATCCTTTCTAAGGTAGGTAAATTGAGGACCCAGTTTGTGGGGGCAATAAGCTGACTTTGTAAAATATACAAAAGTATGGAGGCTATTGCTTAACGCATTGTAAACCGCTCTGAGTCTCCGGAGAAGGGCGGCATATAAATCAAATTAAAAAAATAAAAAATAAAAAATCATGTTTTGAGGGCCTTCGGGAAGACCAACTGCACACAGGACCCAACTTGGCTTCTTCACTTGTTCCCTGCAGTGCATTTATTTACATTTAATTTCTAATTTCGACTGACCTCACATGAGCCAGACAGGGACAATCGAAAGGCCAGATATGGTCCAGGGGCAATAAAATGTCCAGGTCTGTGATAGGACAAGTAAATGTAACTTGGTCCCAAGGCATGTAAGACCGTACAGGTCATAACACCTTGAACTGAACCTACAAGCATATGGAAACAAAGGCAGTTAATGGAACAAAGTTTGTCACACGTATAGAATGACAGGCATACATGATTGCTGGCACTGATGCATTTTGCACCAGCTGAAGTTTCTAGACACTCTTCAAGGACAGCTTCATGTTCAGTATGTTACAATAGGACATCTGAGGTTATTAGGGCATGAGTGACTAAGAGCAGAAGGAATACTTTCTAGGAATACACGGAAGATTTGATCTCTGCATAACCAAGAGGAGTAAAGAGAAGTTTGCCCCTTCTAGTTACTCCTGCCACCTCAAAGAAATCCACTTTAAAACATTGACAGATATTGATTGGAAGAAAAACCTACCATAGCATGTAGCAGTGATGGCTAATCTTTTCTGGTCCGAGTGCCCAAAGCATGCGTGCCCAAATGCGTGCGCGCATGCCCAAACCCCCAAGTGCAATGCACACACAGGCTCCCCCACTCCCCAATGCATACGCAGCAGACACCTGGCAAGTGGGAGGAGTGTGCACATGTGCAGCAGAGCTGAACTGGGGTGACAGCTCGTGTGCCCACAGAGAGGGTGCTGCATTCCACCTGTGGCACGTGTGCCATAGATTCGCCATCACAAGCATATACCATGGCTGCTTACGTTCTTGCAAATGAGAAATAAGCTTTCTGTAAAATGAAACTGATCTGTGAGGTGAGAACAATGGGAAGTTAGCAAAGTAACAAAGCAACTATCCGTGGCAATTCCAAGTGCATTATGCTGAATGTTCCCTCGAGGCCAGTTCTGTGGCACTTGCTTGTTCATCTTTTCTTGCTGCTTTGAACAAATGCAGAATGCCTCGCTTACCGTAATTTCTTCCTAAGCAGTTCTTTCCCTCCTACTGAGGGAAAAGAACACAACATCTTTGTGGATAAATTTAGCTAGTTATGTTATTGATTAGAATACACACTAAGACTGAAAGGAGAATTTGTTTCAGACAAACTGGGAACTGAAACTGGGAACTGTTCCATTTTGGGGTAAAACATGTTAGACTAAAGGCAGAAAAGGCATGATCTACTATGCTTCTATCAACATTTGCACACTTTAAGATTTCTTCATTTCCTCCCCCACACACACACCTTTAGAAAGCACCACACACTAATCCACCTACTTGCACTAGTTCTTGCTTCTCCAGCTTGCAGTTTGACACCTTAATTTTCAGACCCATTTTCCTCCCTGCATCAAGCTAGCATTTGCTACAAATCATTCACATTCTTGGCAACTTGACACTATCTGAATTAAAAATATATGCATGTTATTGGTTCCAATCAATACACTTCTATCATCACCAGAAGCATTCCGTCTACATTTATCTACAGTATAAATATACTGAACAATTTAGAAGGATATTGTTATCCATCTTTCTCTAGATTTCTGCTTGTTGTTGAACCATTTTCAACGTTTTGCTTTCCACAGAGTCTCATGCGCACTTTATTGCCATCATATTCTGTTCTTAATATAACAAGCAAACAACCTTCAGCTCCGTATTTCTGCACAAACTTCCATATTTCAGGTCTATTCATTTAATCATATGCCTTCACTAAATCAACAAGCACACGATGAATGTTTTTCTCATTCAGACTGTTGGGCTAAACTGAAGTACGCCTTAATTGGAAATAGCATGAGCATTATATTTTTCATGGCTTGTATTATGCTGATCACGTTTCTCCATCAGCCAATTCCTGCTTTTATCCTGAAATCTCTATCTCCTGTTAAAATCTAATTAAATTTTGGAACATACAACACCACTGGATAGGGGGAAATCAAGGCAAGAAGTCTACAATACTTGTGCATTACTGAATGTTTCTCCAAGAAAAAATAACTCTGTAATTTATTTTTGTGTGTACAATATGAACAAGATTTTCAGCTTTTTGTGGAAATATTTGGATATTAAGATCTTTCAGGCCTTTAAAAACAGAAATGACAGAGATAAATTTCACAAGGTCAAAATATAAACTTTATGCAATTCACAGACAGCAAAAACTATTTATGTTAAAAAGATACCTCACAGGTACTATTGCTTTGGGCCAATAACTAATTTCTCTGTCTCTGTGCAAATCTAGGAGTATGCTCACGCCACTTAAAATCAATCTTGGTACCAGAGAAAGCAGATCATTTCATATTCCCTTCACTATTTAGTCCTGCAAATTTAATTCTGGACTGTAGATTCTGACTTGCAACAGTGAGCATAAAAATTCACAGAATGTAAAGTCAAACAAGTCTACTATCGCAAGTCACAAAGTATCTGATAACACAAATGTAACTGACATCAGAGTTAGATATCACCATGATCACAAAACTGCACATTTCCACTGCATTATTAAAATACAGTAACTGTATTATATGATACCTGCCATTATAGCAATAGCACTTAGATTTATATACCGCTTTACAGTGCTTTCCAGCCCTCTCTAAGCGGTTTACAGAGTTAGCATATTGCCTCCAACAGTTTGGGTCCTCATTTTACCCACCTTGGAAGGATGGAAGGCTGAGTCAACCTACCTAACATTGATACGTAGAAGATGATGTAAAGTATAATGTATTGGATGGATGGGATATAATTGCACTGTCGCACAAAATTTCCTTCAAGATATCCTCAATTTAATTAATCTCCTTCTTACAGACAGCTCTTATACTAACTTTTGTAGTCAAATATAAATGAATTAATACAGTATTAAGAGTCGGCTAATTGCACAACATCACAAATCACATTATAACTGCACTTCAAATTTCTAATAAAAACCCCACCCTTGTTTCAACAATAATTTCTCAACAACAATCAATGATATTTTTAAAAAAATAAAAGAAAATGGAATTTTTAACGTTTAGTGATGATAGAAAAATATGAGTGCTACTTAACAATGCTTTGGCGCTTATTTTTGTGACAATAAAACAAGGTGTAATAAATCAGCATAACTCTGTAAAGCTAGTTTTACAGCTGCTCTATTAAAATTAATATAAAGCACACTAGTCATTCTACTGCCTCCTTGATCTACTTCTAAGAATGAATCTGAGAAATGATATCATAGATTTATTACTATTTCATTTGTCAGATAGATTTCTGGCAGATTAATCAAGTAGATTTTATGAAAATACAATTACTACATCTAATGCAAGTTCTTTTTAAGTTTTTACAGGGCTGAGAAACACAGTTTTCCTTTGTGATTACATAAAAATACATCATTGATTTAAAACACATACACATCAGCCCTCATTTTATCGAAATAATATCTGATTCATTAAAGCCCAATTATACCTTAGATTACATTGTGCATGGTGGACCAAATTCTGCTATGGTAGATACCAACCCAAACATGCCAATTAAGTAAATCCTTGCAACACCCCATTTAATGATTCATTGGTTAAAGAGAGACATCCCTGTTAATGCCAAACAATCCTAATAGCCTAATACAGCATGCTATACCATTATTTCATAATTAATGCAAACCACAGTGAGGGACTAAATGGCAACTTCAATACTTCTAAGCCTTATAGGAAAAGAGAAAATAGTTGATAACATGTAAAAAAGAATCCTCCAAATTTTAATTTTCCATTTGAAAAAAAAAAGTGTTTGGTTGACGTTTCAGAAAAAAAGATGTCGGAATTCAGGAATTCCCCTCCCAATCTTTCTCATTCTTCTTTTGAACCTCCATTTAATCTAATCCGCAACGTAAATTATATTTAGTAGTGAAACAAAGCTGATGAGGGAGTAGAAAATGTTGCAGAGTATGGCTTCTTCAACTCAAGAAATTCAAAGCATCTCCTCTAGAGCTATTAAAGCTTTAGTCTATTGCATGAGGCAGTGTTATCTAGGGCAGGGATCCACAATCCCAAATCCGTGGACCACTAACAGCAACTGGTCTGCGCAAACAAGCAAACTCCCATCTGCGGGATGCAGGCAGCATGCAAAACCACGTCCCCTTCAGTCTGCGGAAAAACCTTTATCCATAGAACCGGTCTTTGGTACCCAAAAGGTTGGGGGCCCTAATCTAAAGCCCTCCTACAACGACGCCTTCAAATTCAAACAGGGAGTAAACATCACAAAATCACTCTGTTTGCAATCATCAATTTTTTTTAAACAAGTCCAAGTTAAGAGTTGCTATTCCCCACTATGATAATTTAGTCAGTCCTAATCATTCTTATCTTATTGGCATGATATAAATCTAATCCTTCTTAGCACATGTACTATGACTTTTTTAAAATAAATAATAAAATAAGCATTTAGTGATAGTATTTGGTTCACAAACATGAATTCCTAGTGTCCGTTCATCCATAGTTCCAGTTGAACAAGATGCCTACCTACTGATTCCATCTATTCTTTAGACTTCATGTTGTATTGTGGAATAATTCAATTCCATCATTAATAATAATGGAAGTCCCAGTTTACTGCCCACAGCATTGTGATTTGTAACATATGGTCCTGTTCAGAATAGGACATCTTGACTATTGCATTTTAAGAGTTGTCATTGACTTTTTTTAGTTATGGGGCTGACACCAATCAGTGGCATCAAACTCAGTATGCCCAGAAGGAAATGCTGGACATTTTTATACTTCTTTCATTGCACAGACATTGTCTATGATTAGAAACAAAAAAAAAAATGCCCATCAACCATGTTTCACTGTGAACAGTCTGGAACATCCATCAGCTCTCCTTAAACAAGCTTAACTATCATTACATCTTGCAAAGCTGAATGCCAAGACAAACAGATGGAAACTCATTACTTTTTTCCCCTGACATATGCTTACCCATCATCTCACTGCATAAAAATAATACACATGTGGTACTCTGTTTTCAAGGAACAGAGTCCTTTGTATTTCATCTATAAAAAGACATTTCACTGGTTACATCATGTGGTCCATTCAGAAACGTAACAATGAAACCCCGCTACTGCACAGAGCGGGTCTGTTAACAACTTGCCACAGCCAACTTGCTGTGGCCAACTCACCACAATCAACTTGCCACAGCCAGCTTGCCATGTCCAACTTGCCATGAGGCAACTCTCCATGGCCAACTCTCCATGGGACAACTCTCCATGATGCAAAAGGAGGGACAAAAAGAAATGTGAATGACAAAAATTAAAATATTTTTTAAAATTAATTTTAAATGATTACATTGAATTGTTAGATTATTCTGTGGTAAGTTGTCTTGCAACGAGAGTTGTCCGTGATCAGTTGTCCCACAGTGAGTTGGCTGTGGAAAGTTGCCCATGGTAAGTTGGCTGTCAGCTTTGAAAGCCATATTAAGCCAGAAGCTTCCATGCTGCCACCTTCTCATGTGTGGGAAAATAGGAGGGGAGATTTAGTAGAGGGGTTGTCTTTAGACATAATAGCATTCTTTCTGTCAGTCAAGGTCAGACCGATTCTGCATCTGGAGAAGGAGTGATCAGAGTGATGTCTTGAGATGGGACGGCGGTTGATTGGAGCATGTAATCAACTGAGGAGTGAGGGGATGCTTTTGGGGGTTTTGATTTACTGAGGGAAAACCCAGACCTCTCAGATTCGGGTTTTCCCAGATGTGCCAGTTTACTTATTCTAGTAAATAGAACTTTGAAAAATGCTTGCTTCAGAGTTTTTACTTGGAGTTGGGTTTTTTTCTGGAACGCTGACATTGGCTACAACAAATTGGCTGTGATGAGTTGTCCCATTCTAGCACAAGAGCAGCTAGGATCCACAAAGTTTCAATTCCCAATGAAAGGTTTTGCCTTAGGTTATGTTTTCCCCTGAAAAATAGTGTGAATCCCAGATATTCCTAAGTATATTTTTTTATGAAGACCACATATACATTTCCATTTTTATATGCCATAGGCTCCCATAAGATTCACAGGAGAATCTTCACTGTTTCATTATGTATACAAGTTGTCACTTCTATGGAGACCCTCATCTATATTATTTATGTATTTCTGATGCACAAGAATCAGCAACTGGTTTTATTGCTTAGTCTTCAAGTCTTTATTATGCTGGTAAAAGGAGGGGGTGGTGGTCAAACTTCAGATTATTGCTGAGCCTCATTTTTGTATCTACTGGAATCCAAACAATGAAGGCAATGGTTTTGGGGTGATAGTAATACTGATCGTTTCCAAAGACTTCTCTCTAAAGCTTTAGTTTGAAGTTACCATATTTGGTTTAATGCTCTAAATGGCTTTTACATGAGCTACAAATCTTCCTTCTGATTTTTCCATTGTTGAATGCATTGATAAAATGTGTTTTAAATATGCCTACCTATTTCTATGGTCACAAACTGTTTGTGTTAAATTTGTAATTCTTGTCATGCATCTTTCTTCCCAGGAATTCATGGGCTCTCTTGCAGCATTGTATAAAATTCTGCTTCTCTGTCTATCAGTGCCATTTTTAATATGAATTTGAATGAAAAATATTTTTGAATCAGTGAATTCCTAAAACAAATATGGCACCAGAGAGAATGGTGAGAATCATGAGATTTCACAGATCTGGTCATTGGGAAACATTTCACTAGAGGTCAATATATTGCTAATATAATGGAGAAAATAATCTACTGGCATCAATGACATTTAAGTGATATTCAGAGCTTTTCTAGATATTTATAAGACTATGAGCTCAGATTATGTTGCAGGTCTAATATGGACTATACATCTTATTCATTTTATTTCTCTACCAGCCTTTAAGATAACTTGATTGGGAGCTGCCCAGAGATTGGACTGACTGACTGACTGACTGAATACTTTGCTCTGGATATCAGTTTTACCATTCGAGATCATGTGACTGAATAGTTAAATTTTAAAAAGTACAAACAAAAATATTCTCTTTGTATCAGAAAAGAATAAGTTTAAATCCAGCTGATGTACTTCCCTATGTCACTTTTTTGTTCTTCTTGTGTGAAAAACATCCAGTGGTATATAAGTATTTTCTTGCAGGCTGAAATGGTTCTGTCTAGGCCTAACTGCAATACTAGATAATATGACATCTTTATAAGGTATCACTATTTGTCTTAATTTGTTTTTTTTAGGAACCCAAAATACAAAACCTGGAAAATACAAGTTTGACAAAATAGGCAGTTGAGCCACAAAATAATATGTTCCATAAGCTAGCTGGCAAAAACCCACAAAGGCTATGTTTTTCCAGGAGAGTGGAGAATATATGGTCATTCCCATATATCATCACAGACTAAATGAACCACCTAATATTAAAATAATTAAAAATACAATTTATGATCATGTGATCACCACTGTGATCATTAAGTTCGCAGATGACACCATCGTAATGGGTCTTGTTAGAGGTGGAGATGAAAGAGCGTACGGGGGGAGGTTCAAAAACTATCCACATGGTGCTTAAAAAACAACCTGCACCTGAACATCGGCAAGACCAAGGAGATGGTGTTGGATTTCCAGAGGAAGAGAGAGGAACCTGCCCCACTTTACAACAAGGTTGACTGTGTGGAGAGAATTTCCTCCTTTAAATTCCTGAGAGTCCATCTCAGCAAAGACCTCACTTGGAAAAACAACACGATCCAGGTGGGCAGGAAGGCCCAACAGAGACTCCATTTCCTCAGGGTCTTGCATTAAAACAGGGTGGAACAACAACTGATGACCTCCTTTTACCAGTCCTCATTGCATCATGGTATGGCATGCCGGTTTGACAGTCACAGATAGAAAAACATTACAGAGGGTGGTGAGAACAGCACAAAACATCGTGGGTTGTCCCCTGATACCACTAGATGAGATCGCTAGGACTCGCTGCCTTAGAAGAGTGAGGAAAATCCTCAGGGATGACTCACATCCTGGTCACCACTTCTTTATCCTCCTACCATCGGAAAAGAGATATAGAAGCATAGTCAGCTGTACAAACAGGCTGAAGAACAGTTTTTATCTGTGGGCTGTCAGACTCCTGAATGCAAAATAACATCATAACTAATAGCACAATGGACTTGCAGGGCCCACACAACATGTAACACGTTCACACTGGTGCAATAGGACTGGGTGGTTGTTAATATGATTTATTGGGTTAGGGATTTTTCTGTCTTCACTGCGAGTTGTATTGCATTGGGGAGGGGTGCACTGAGGGAGCTCAATCAATCTCACTGTACATATGTTGTGCATTGACAATAAAGATTTGAATTGACTTGATATTGATCTTGTTTGTTGAATGCTGATTTGGAAGCTCACAAATGGCAATCACATGAGTGTAGATCACTGCAACAGTGTGAAGTTCAAGGGCTGGTTGTCAAGTTGTTTTTTCAGCACCACCTTAACTTAGACAGTTGCTAAACAATGGAGTCATTAATCAAGGACTACTGTGATTTATATAGAATAACCTCTGTCAACTCTTGAATACATATGCAGGGCAGAACGGAGACAAACCAATGGACACAATTTCACTCTCCTTCCATAGATATGTCAGAATTTGATTATTAGAGCAGGGGAAATAACTGTACAGAACTTTTACCATGTTGATTCTGTGTATTATTTTACTGATAATAAAAAATATTACTTTTGCTAGGTAGAAAGGAGATCACATGGGTTATGGGTTATACTTTGTGATTATTAAAAGTAACTAAAGTTTAAGAATGAACTTCAAATAGATAGTAAAAAATTTTTTTAAAAAAATACCGATGAGACCGATGATAGGTTTAGGAATATTTGGTGGCAGGCATCTTATTTACTTCTGTAACTACAAAAAAAAAAAAATCTTCAATTTTTAGTTTACAAATTTGGCCAAGCAATTTACCATCTTTACCAGCAAACAAAACTAACCTAACCAGTTATTTGCAAGAGCCTTGGTGGTGCAGAGGACCAAACTACTGCTGTTAAAGTAGTACTTAGCTGCCAGCAGCCTGCAATTACTGCAAGTTCAAATCTCACCAGGCTCAAGGTTGACTCAGCCTTCCATCCTTCTCTGGTAGGTAAAATGAGGACCCGGACTGTGGGGGCAATAAACTGACTTTGTATAAAAAAGAACACCGCTTGGGGGGGCCAAAAGCCCTACTAAGCAGGTCTATACAAATGTATGAAGGCTATTGCTTAACACATCATAAGCCGCCCTGAGTCTCCGGAGAAGGCTGGCATATAAATCAAACCAATTAATTAATTATTCCAAAGCAGATGCAGAAGCAAAGACACTACCAGCTTAACTTCTAATTTCATTCTGCCACATTCGGTTGATAAAGACAAAGGCAAGCGGTGAATACAGGATTGCAATGGAACCTGAATTAAAAACAAGTGCCACCACTTCCCTTTCCCCATCAGCTTATTCCCCTCTCTAAAGCAGAGGTCCCCAACCCCCAGTCCACGGGCTGTCACTGGTCCGTGGCCCATTGGAATCCGGGCTGTGCAACAGGTGAGCGTGCAAAGCTCCATTTGCACATGTGCAGGATTAGGTTGCATGTGCAAAACCAACCTCCTCCCCTGCTGCTGGTGCCCATTAGCACCGCCAGTTCATGCAGTTGGAAAGGTTGGAGACCACTGTTCTAAATAGATAAATTATCAATTGTATATATAAAAGAGTTCCAACTGGACATTGTCATTATCTTGATCAAACTGTAGAACTGTGCCCTGTTTGGAGCAAGGACAATATAGTCCTGACATATGTAGGAATTGAGTGATACTGCTAGATTTCAGAAGTAAATGTTTCTTTTATAAAATATTAACTATTAATTTAAGGGATGTGGTGGCTCAGTGGCTAAGATGCTGAGCTTGTCAATCAAAAGGTCAGCAGTTCAGCAGTTCGAATCCCTAGTGCCATGCAACGGGGTGAGCTCCTGTTACTTGTCCCAGCTTCTGCCAACCTAGCAGTTCGAAAGCACGTAAAAAATGCAAGGAGAAAAATAGGGACCACCTTTGGTGGGAAGGTAACAGCATTCCATGCACCTTTGGCATTTAGTCATACCGGCCAAATGATCACAGAGATGTCTTCGGACAGCACTGGCTCCTCAGCTTTGAAACAGAGATGAGCACCGCCCCCTAGAGTCGGGAACGACTAGCACATATGTGTGAGGGGAACCTTTACTTTTACCTTTATAGAGCAACAAGCACAAAATTTCATTCTAAATTTAAAAAAGACAATAGAATTGGATGAATCTTGTCCTATTAAATGACAAGCTATCCAACCAGATCTCAAAACTGCTCTGTGATGGGGAAAACCCAGAAAGGAATCATTAGCCAATTCATAATGCAGGCTTCAACACAAGTGGCCATGCATCCAGCAATAATAAAACCAGAGCAGGTTTTATTATTGCTTCAGATTATAAACAGAATTCCTGATGTTAATAAATTTATAATAAAATGAATTATGAAACAGATCTGTTGTGTGCACTGAATGATGGATTTTCTTTGGTTAGCCATGCCCTGCAAGTTTGGAATTCCCCAGAGAATGCATTGTATTGCCTGCCATGAAAGCAAGTCAAAAAACCATAACTCAGGGGTAAAATAAAATCATGCTCTGCATACAAAAGATCCCATATTTCTAGTTGTAGAATCCAAGAAAGCTACTGATATCCTGAATTTTAAACTATGGATACAGGCTGGATCCTTAAGACATGCTAAGCTAAAATGTACTTTGTTTATTTGTGGTTCAGTATGCCATGTAAAGACAAGTAGTGGAGTTTATAACAATAATCTGCAAAACACAATTTTCTATTCCCACATCTTGGTAAGATTTATTGATCGACATTCAATTTATGTAGCCACCCATCTTGCAATTACCAACTCAAAGTGGACAAGGAAAGATTAAAAGCCAAGAGAGCAAGAAGAAACAATAACAGACAGGAACACCACAATGATAATATACAGCTAGGAAAAGGAATGGGCAAAACATCGATTGGATTCACTCTACACTTTCTTCTCACAATGGCATGTAAGCAAGACTGTGTGGCTATGCTCATAGTTCTGAAATAATTCTTAAAATTCTATTTTAATTATCACTTCTACTACCATGTTTCCCCGAAAATAAGACCCTGTCTTATATTTTTTGAACCCTGAAATAAGCACTTGGCCTTATTGCCATGCGCTCAAAAGCGTGATTGGGCTTATAATTAGGGGATGTCTTTTTTTTTAAATTAGTTTTATATGCCACCCTTCTCCAGAGACTCAGGACGGCTTACAATGCGTTAAGCAATAGCCTTCATACTTTTGTATATTTTATACAAAGTCAGCTTACTGTCCCCACAAACTGGGTCCTCAATTTACCTACCTTAGAAAGGATGGAAGGCTGAGTCAACCTTGAGCCTGGTGAGATTCGAACTTGCAATAATTGCAGACAGCTGAATGTTAATAACAGGTTTTTAGTCTGTTAAGCTATCCAGGCTCTTTTTGGGTAGCTTTTGGGGGAAACAGGGTACTTCTAAAAAAAAATATGGAGTTACTTGATTATTTCAAAGTGAAGTCATGATTTGGAAAAGGTGCTGCTATTATGGATGACTTCCTCAACCTGATGATGCCACAGTGACAGACATCACCACTCCAACGATGCCCTTGAAGTGATGTCCCAGTGCCTGGAGGCCGTGCGGATCTGGATGGGGAGGAACAGGCTCAGGCTCAACCCATCCAAGACTGAGTGGCTGTGGTTTCCGACATCCCAATATAGTCAGTTAGCGCCATCACTGACTATTGGGGGTGAAACATTGGCCCCCACGGAGAGGGTTCGCAACTTGGGTGTCCTCCTGGATTCACGGCTGTCTTTAGAAGGGTATTTGATCGCCGTGACTGGGAGGATTTTTCATCAGGTTCGCCTGATCCGCCAGTTGCGTCCCTTTCTGGATCAGGACTCTCTACACACAGTCACTCATGCCCTCGTCACCTCCCACCTGGACTATTGTAATGCTCTCTACATGGAGCTCCCCTTGAGGAGCACCCGTAGACTCCAACTGGTGCAGAGTGGGTGGTAATGGGAGCGACATGGCGTTCCCATGTAACACCTCTCCTGCGCAAGCTGCACTGGCTCCCGATAGTCTTCCAGGTACGCTTCAAGATTTTGGTTACCACCTTTAAAGCGCTCCATGGCTTAGGACCTGGTTACCTACGGGACCGCCTACTACCACCAATAGCCTCCCACCGGCCGGTACACTCTCATAAAGATGGACTCCTCCGGGTGCCGTCAGCCAAACAATGTCGACTGGCAGCCCCCAGGGGGAGAGCCTTCTCTGTGGGAGCACCTATTATCTGGAATGAGTTCCCCCCGGATATACGGAGTATCCTGGATCTGTGCACCTTCTGCCGTGCTCTCAAGACTTTTTTATTTCACCAGGCGGGCCTGGCCTAATCTTTTTCCCTCTTTTAATATGTAAAATTTTAAATTGGTTTTAAATTATTGGGGTGTTTTAATTTGTTTGGGCCAAAGTGTTTATTTTGATTTCATGCTATTTTTTAAATTTTGTATTTATGTATTTTTATTGTTTGGCTGTTCACGCCCTGAGTCCTTTGGGAGTAGGGCGGTATATAAATCAAATAAATTGAAAAATGAAAATGAAAATCA
This sequence comes from Masticophis lateralis, assembly GCA_030761175.1. Classification (NCBI taxonomy): domain Eukaryota; kingdom Metazoa; phylum Chordata; class Lepidosauria; order Squamata; family Colubridae; genus Masticophis; species Masticophis lateralis. Next base: position 131,408,933 of record JAUDYJ010000003.1, read on the forward strand.
TGGCAACATGACAAAAGTACATTAAGGGCTAGTATAATAATTCATAATTCATCACTTGCTTATCCCTAAATTCTCCTACAGATACTTATGACTATGAATGCTGGCTGGGGAATTCTGGGAATTAAAAGTCCAAATATCTTCAAGTTGCCAAGGTTGAGAAATATTGCCCATAATAATATTGACTATTATTTACAGGGTTAGTAAATAATAGTTAGTGCCTCTTCAGAAAAAGCATAGCCAGGTACCAGGGGTGGGTTCCAAAATTTTTTACTACCGGCTCTGTGGGCGTAGCTTATTTTGTGGGTGTGGTTTGATGGTCATGTGACAATTCTTTAGGATTTAGCAGAGGTACTGGTCTACCAGGCTTTTAACTGCTTGTAGAGCTGTACCGATCTACCCATTTGTTTTTGGAGCGTCCTGGTCTACCGATTTGTTTTTCGAGTGCACTGGTCTACCAACACACTGCCTTTTAACACTGATCAGCTGTAGGGCAGCCCTTTGAAGCCCCGCGGCAAGAGTTTAAACAGTTTTTTTCCTTCCAGCCAATCAGCTGGGACTTGGGAGGCAGTGAAAAATTGGGGGCGGGACCAAATAAAAGGTAAGAATAACACGGGGGGGCGGGGGGGAGGGCCCAGCTCCCAAAGAAAGAGAACCAGTTTGGTGATGTCATATCGTCACCGCTACCGACTCGGCCGAACCGGGCCGAACCGGGAGGAACCCATCACTGCCAGGTACCAACAACACAGGTAACACTCGACCTACAACGGTTCCTGCAGTGACCATTTAAAGTTACAACGGCACTGAAAAAAGTGACTTAAGACTGTTTTTCATACTTGCGACTGGTCATGTGTTGAATATTCGGATGCTTGACAACTGGTTCATATTTATGACAGCTCCAGTGCCATGTAAATCACCTTGTGCAACCTTCTGACAAACAAAATCAATGGGGAAGCCAGATTCACTTAACAACTGTGTTACTAGCTTAACAACTGCAGTGACTCACAACTGTGGCAAGAAAGTTCATAAAATGGGGTAAAATTCACTTAACAGCTATCTCACTTAGCAAACAGAAATTTTGGGCTCAGTAGTGGTCATAAATCGAGGACTACTTGTATGTATCTCGGGGTGGCTGGTGTTATCAGCAAAGAATGGAATAATTCCCATGTCTTCTTTTCCTCTCTTGTGTACTTTCTTTATGAACATCACCAAAAGCTAAGTACTGTACTAAAATTTCAATTCAGAGATCCTGTCCAAACTTCTTAAAGGTAAGTGGGTTCAGGAACATAAGCGGTTGGAATTCATTCCCCAGACTTCCAAACAGAGAATGAATGCTTAGTTTTTTACAAAAGATCAATCATTTCCCATCCTAAGTATGAGCTGGATTTATTAGTTAATTATTTCAGTAATTAGGCTGTGCTGCTTCCTACCATTATTAACTTTATCAATCCATTCTCTCTCTCTCTCTCTCTCTTTTTTTTTTTTTTTCGAGGGGGGGAGGTCATCTTACCTCTATTCAATTAACGCAGCTGCTATTTTGAATCATGCTAGGGTAGGCAATGCAAGAAGAAATCAATTTCAATTCAAAGTGCTAATTTGGACTTATAAAGCATTACATGGCCTGGTTCCCAAGTACTTGCCAAACCACTTACTCTAACCAGGCGTAATCTATCCAAGCAGGTTGTGTTTGGGGTACCCCACTTCTTTGAGTGAGCAGAACTAAGGTCTGTTTTCTATTACATCGCAGAATAGCCTCCCCCTAGATCAGGGGTATCAAAACTCAAGGGCCGGGGGCCGTAAATCTGGCCAGTGGGACCACCATGGAAACAGCAAAGGACCAGCCCACTGTGCCTCTGCCAGCGAAAATGGAGCTCGGGAGGGCTGCCCGCGGCCCTTGGATGAGCTCCATTTTCAGTGGCAGAGGGTTGCAGGAAGCTGTCAAAGCTGAAAACGGAGCTTGGAGCACGTTTTTGCTGGCAGAGCGCTCGGGCCACCATAGGTGCCCCAGATATGAGTGACATCGAGCTGGCCACACCCACCCTGCTCTTCCCTCTTACTTCCCTCTTACTTCCCTCTTGCTCGTACTCAATTTCATTGAGGGCCACATCAGGGTTGTGTTTGACCTCTGAGGTCAAACACAACCCTGATGTGGCCCTCAATGAAATTGAGTTTGACACCTCTGCTCTAGATCAAGGATGTTCAACCTTAGCAACTTTAAGACTTGTAAACTTCAACTCCCAGAATTCCCCAGTCAGCAAAGCTGAAGTTGAAGACTACAAGTCTTAAAAAGTTAACAAGTCTGGACATTCCTGATCAAGATATTAGGCTGACCTCCTCTGTAACAGTCTTTGAGAGCTTTTAAAAATCAAAGGGAGGGACTTTGATTCTCTGCTGTAGTTGCTTGAAAGAGTCTTCATCTATCATTAGGCATTACTAATGATTTAGTAATGCCTAATGATTGATGAAGACTCCTTGAGGTTTTCCTTGAGGTTTTTTTTTTTACTTTTTATGCTAATTTTAGTTATTGTAACCTGCAGAGAACTCAAAAGATTCAGTAAGGTTCAAAACAAAGCAATAAAACAAATTCCACCTGTTCAAAGAATCGTGATGAGATTCAGAGGCGAGTTATAACACTTCCCTCTGCAATCTTCTTTATAAAAACAGTCCCAATATGAAAGTTAGAATTAATCTTTGGCAGCGTTCTGTCCTTCCCCTCTCTGCCCATCATGTTAATAAAAATCTCTGCCATAGCAAATGCTTTGCATTGATTAAGGGACATGGCCTGAATACAACTTTATTTTTCAAATGAGGCAATAAGCCAAATGCTACTAGAAATTGCACCTTTATGTAGATTCGGTCTACTGAATCAATTCTTAAACATCTGAGTATCAAAGACTGTTTTACAGGAAGTTAACAAGAAACATGAGAATGCTATCAATGGAAGACATTCAAAGCAAACTCTCTATATTAGAATCGGGCACGGTTTTTATTTATAATGAACTTTTATTTACCAGAGCCTGGTTTATTGTGGCATAAAGTGTCGTAAGTTGTTACTTGGAAGAAATGAGGTTACCACAAATGATTTCAGCTGAAATTAAGAAAATATCTCATTCATAGATCCACTCAGAGGTAGGTTTCAGCAGGTTCTGACCAGTTCTGGAAAACTGGTAGTGGAAATTTTGAGTAGTTCGGAGAACTGGTGGTAAAAATTCTGACTGGCCACACCCCCATCTATTCTCTGCCTCCCAAGTCCCAGCTGATCGGGAGGAAATGGGGATTTTGCAGTAACCTTCCCCTGCCACGCCCATCAAGCCACACCCACAGAACCAGTAGTAAAAGTTTTTGAAACCCACTGATCCACTCTCCTATATGCAAAGCTTATACCTCACATAGGTAACACAGCCAGTTACCTATGTGAGGTATTTTTGCATCAGAAGGAAATTCTTTGCACTCAACTCGGTTCTCTTCACACTGGTTTGCCGATTTTAAGAAAAGCAGATGGCCGTTTATGCAGAAACCTGATGGCGTACAGAAGTGGTTCCCTTGACAGGAGAATGGAGTTGCAGGCTCCAACAAAATAATGAGACAGGAAGATTTAAGGGGCACTGTGCTTTCTCTCTTCTCATTTCATTTAAGATAAGGATACCTGCAAGCTGTGCGGATAGAAAAATCTGTCTTCCCATAGGGACACGCACATCATTCCACTAGAAATGATGGCAGAGAAAGTATACCTAACTCATAATTTATGTCTCTTGTCTGGATGGTGTAAGTTAGACCGTAGCCTCTAAAATGTGTTAATCAATATGATCTTTCAGCAATTCGTATATAACGGAAGGATAATAACTCATCAGCTCACACACCTCTCATATAAGTTAAACACTCCACAGCAAAAATGCATCAGTTACACACACTCAATTGTTTACACTGAGACTTTTATCTATGGAGTTTCTCAGTCATCCAAGTCATGGTTGTCCCAATGGTGCTTTTTTTCAAAAGGCAACTGGACTTTTGAAGAAAAAGAAGCTGAAAGAAGCTGCTTGGATGAGAAGCGAAACGTCTTCAAAGAAAAACCAGAAAGTCCAGTTGCCTCTTGAAAAAGCGCCTTTGGGGCTGAGACTTTTAACGTCACTTATATGGAGCAGATATCAAGAAAAACTCTTTCTGTTGTTAGACTGTTTTTACTTGATCTAATATTTCCAAGGCAATGTGGAATGCATACATATTACTTCACCAGAAATGCTGTGTTATTATTAAAAGCATTAGAATAGCATTCAGTTGTTGCAAAGAAAGGTTTTTTTTTTTAAATTATTCTGATTCATCATGATTCAAACTCTGATCTTGGAATAATACTGCAGGAATATTTGAGGGAAACTGGGATTCCCAATAGCATGTGTATGCAATGATTGGTTTGGTGTCACAGGATGAGATCTGTGAAGCAGGCATTTTGTGTAGAATACTTGATGGAACTTCTCCTGGCCACAAAGTCTACCAAGGAATTCATTTTTATTTTCAGTGGACTCTGTACATATTAGAAATCCCTAGTTGTGGTCAAAAGCATCTACAGCTTCTATTCTATTTACGTATGGCGGGAGAAATAAGAAAAGCTCTTAAGACCTTTTTATTTCACCAGGCGGGCCTGGCCTAACCTTTCTTCCTCTTTTAGCATCTAAATTTTAATCTGTTTTAAATTGTCTGGGGTGTTTTAATTTGTCTGGGCCAAATCTATTTAATTTGATTTTATCTGGATTTTTAAATTTTGTGTACATGTATTTTTATTGTTGGCTGTTCACCGCCCTGAGTCCTTCAGAAGTAGGGCGGTATATAAATCAAATAAACCATAAACCAACCAACCAAACAGAGAAGTTCCTTGTTTCTTATTTGTCCAGTTTAAAAAATCTCTATCGTCTTCTGGAAAGGCCAGGATTTCTGAGGGAATACTTTTGGAATGGGAGAAATAATAAAGAAAGAACAAGAAATGTTGTTTTTTAGACATGTTTTATTAATTTTTTTTTTACATACATATTTTATGAACAGAGTATTGGGTCACATCTTTTGCAACTTGTAACTTAATTATATATTGATTTTTATAATCTAATCCAATCTTTTTTGTTTTTTCCACATACAATTTACATATTTCATTTTCTGCCATAATACCTTTTTCTCTATTTTTTTAATCTTATCTTAATCTCTTCTTAATACTTAATATATAAACAGTATCACCATCCGCCCTTCAAATCCTAATTTCTTAGCATTGCTTCAATTACGTATCTTATTTCTCCATTTATAAAATATATTTCTTATAATCACCATCACATTTTTTGGTTATAAACAATAAACTTCATCTTATTCAGTTCTTACAATGAAACCCTTTAACTTAATTGATCTTCCACCTCTTATCTTATCTTGTCTTAATACATAATAAGCAATATCGCTCTCCGCCCTTAATTCCTGACTTCTATTATAGTATCCATTAATTATTTTATTTCCTCATTTGCAACATATTTCAAAATCCCCATCACACTTTTTTTTTTGCAAATCCAAATTGCTGATATTAATGGCACCTAGACATGCCAATTTTTTTTAAAGAATTTAAGAAATTATTCTGCCTCCTAATGTTAATATCTGTTTAACAGACAGTAATATGTCATAGGATCTAAGCCTGGATAACAGATTTAACAGATTAACAAGAGTTGGAAGTGACCATATAGGTCATCCAGTCCAGGGGTGGGTTCTAAAATTTTTTACTACCGGTTGTGGACGTGGCTTATTTTGTGGGCGTGGTTTGATGGTCATGTGACAAGTCTTTCGGATTTAGCAGAGGTACTGGTCTACCAGGCTTTTAACTGCTTGCAGAGCTGTACCAGTCTACCCATTTATTTTTGCAGGCACTGGTCTACTCATTTATTTTTGCAGTCTCTGGTTTACCCATTTATTTTTGCAGGCACTGGTCTACTCATGTATTTTTGCAGGCATCGGTCTAGTCATGTATTTTTGCAGGCACTGGTCTACCCATTTATTTTTGCAGGCACTGGTCTACTCATTTGTTTTTGCAGGCACTGGTCTACTCATTTGTTTTTGGTAGCACCGGTCCAAACTGCCTTTTACCACTGATCAGCTGTAGGGCGGCCCTTTGAAGCCCCGTGGCAAGAGTTTAAAGTTTTTTTTCTTATAGCCCATCAGTTGGGACTCAGGAGGCAGCAACAGATTGGGGGTGGGGCCAAATAAAAGGTAAGAATAGCGTGGAGGGAGGGGATGGGCAGAACCGGTTTGGTGATGTCATATCGTCACCGCTACCGGCTCCGCAGAACCGGGAGGAACCTACCACTGATCTAATCCAATTCCTCGCTCAAGCAGAAGACCCTATACCATTTCTGACAAATGGCAGTCCAATCTTTTCTTGAAAGTCTCAAGTGATGAATCTCCCACAACTTTCGAAGGCAAGCTGTTCCATTGATTTGATTGTTCTCACTGTCAGAAAGTTCTTCCTCATTCCTAGGTTGAATTTCTAGATAGTATCTAGATAGTATCTAGCAATCAAAATTATTTCTCCATTATGATAGGTTAGGAATAAAATTATATTTCTGTGTTTAGTTGAAACTCGGGAAGTTACCTAATGTTTCTTTTTAGATAAACACATTTCTTTGGCAGACAATCTTCTCTCTCCTTCGCCTCTTCCTTTGTGTTGCTTACATAAACACATCCCTTATTAGAGGACAAAAGTATTTTTTTTCTTTGCAAGGTGTTTGAAGCAACTGAACCCAAAAGAGATGGGCGCTAACTAACATTGGTTGATATGCTATGCAAAACACCTTTTGTTGATATAAAAAAAGACAAAAGACAAAGAACGGTCTTTAGTTATAATAATCATTCATTGCAAATTCATTCATTTCGGTAGAATAAAGTTGAGTTGAACTAAATCTAGAGAACAATATAAGTACTTCAATGAAGACTTCTCTGAATTATATATCTGGAGGACCACATTGAATCTCAGTACAATTACTAATAAATGGCTCCCATCTTCTTTACATGCATGTAGATTGATCAATTTAAAATATACTATATCATGGATATAAATATGTATGATATGAAATCTTCTCTCATAGTATGTACACTGACTATATACGTATATATTTCTACAGTATTTGGAACATGGTGTTTTCAGATCTATAAGGATTTGATGGAGCTTTACAAGAGCCAAAGGGCTAAAAGGAAAGTTCACTCAAACATAGGGGAGCCATCCACAGCAACTTGGAAAAAAACATGGCTTCTTCTTCCATGAATTTATGCTAGATCTGCCATTTTGCAGATCTTGGGTTCTGAATTTTTTTCTGATAGGCCCTATAGATTGAAAATCTTTGAAAATCTCTAGGGTGGGACACCCCTCTCTCAGAAATTTAGAACCATAATTTTATCATAATTTTCAGAGAGAAATGTTATTAAGTATTATGATAAGAATTTGGAAGTTTTAGGAATGTACAAAATTGGGGAAGACTATACAATTTGCTCATCCTTGTATTGATTTCTAACCCGACAGAATATAATGCTTCTGTTGGAAAGTTACACCTTAAATATATACCAGGCAAGGAAGGCATGAGAAATGGACTATAAAAAGCAACAAAATAGCTGTCAGTATAAATTATAGTGTCCATTTGGCCTGCTTAATGATTGACATTTTAAAAACATTTCTGAAAATATTTGTCCAAATGAAAATTGACATGGCTTGAAAACAACACTTTACATTGCTTAAAAATAATGGCTCGCTGGCAGAAACTTGTATCTTCTATAATGCATTCATCATCTAGCATCTGAAAGTGTGAACACCTCCACTGAGATATTATTATATGAACTGGCTTGAGCAACTATAAAATATTCTGCCTGATCATAGGCACCGATTCCTAACCACAATGATGCCAAAATGATGAGTGCTCATCATGACATGTTACTGCAAACTCTACCCCCTCAAACTTGCATTGCAATTTTGTAAGAGGAGGAATTGGTATCACAATGCTGTAATACACGTTTTGTCACTTGTTCCCTTTGCCTGCTCCCAGAGGCACCTATGCCTAGTGTTTTGGATCATTGTTTCACACAAGAAAATCATCCTAATAGAATAGAAAAATGGCCAAGCGTGATAGGCACACAAGGAATTTGTCTCCGGTGCATAAGCTCTCAGTATGCATGCAAAGCAACAAAAGTAATAATAATCATAATTTATTACGCTTACTGTTTTGCTATTAATGCTACTAATTTAACAGATTAACAGAGTTGGAAGGAACCTTGTAGGTCATCTAGTTTGACCCCCTGCATAAGCAGGAGACCTTACACCATTTCTGACAAATGGCAGTCCAATCTGTTCTTGAAAGCCTCCACAACTTCTGAAGGCAAGCTGTTCCATTAGTGGATTGTTTATAACAGATCACCACACAAAAGTGGATGGAAACGTGGAGTGAGCTATTCCCCCCAAGATACCTCTGAGCATATTAATCCTTATAGTATAACTCCAGGATTTGACCTACCCCAACACATATGGGTGACATGTAACAGAATTAGAACAACTCATGGGGTGTGTGCCGATTCCATGTATAAATGGGGAAAGACACCTTCAGCACAATGTGATTGTGGGGCCCCCCGACAAACTATCCAACATATAGCGAGGGAATGCTCTAACAGAAGGTATCCAAGAGATTCTAGGGACTTCCTCTGCATAACAACAACAGCTGCTGACTGGATCTCCAAACTCGACATTAAACTCTGAAATGTTATTTCTGTTTTCCTCTTAGGTTTTCTTACTTTTCTTTTATTGTTTTAAACGTTTTAACCTGTAAAAATGAAGTGTTTTAATACTGTATGTGACCAACCATATGCTAAATAAATAAATAAGTTGATTGTTCTCACTGTCAGAAAATTTCTTCTTATTTCTAGGTTGAATCTCTCCTTGATCAGTTTCCATTCATTATTCCTTGTATGGCCTTCAGGTGCTTTGGAAAATAGCTTTACGCCTTCCTCTCTGTGGCAGCCCCTCAAATATTGGAACACTGCTATCATGTCTCTGCTATCATGTCTTCACTAGACTAGCCATGATAATTAAGAGAAGGTAGTGGGATAGATGAGAAGGGTAAAAAAATTAATCCTAAAATCATTTTTTTTTAATTTCGTGAAACAGAAAATACATATATTTAATATTATTTGCATCAGTGGGACTTCTGGGATACTCTCTGGTATCAGTGGGCTTTTCAAGATACATAAAGATTGCAGTGTAACTGTCACAGCATTTATAGCTTTTGTAACATGTAACATAAAGTCCACTTTTTTGTTCAGTAGTAGCCCATAGACTTTTCTTTCCTATGTAGCCCTGCAGCCTTGATTTTTATATCAGCTGTACAAGAAAAAGCAAATACCAAGACTTTTTACAATTTAAATAAAGTATGAAACTTGCACATGAGAATATATTGCTTCTGCTTTTTTGTGAAAACAGTTAACCTTGAGAATTGCAATTTGCAAAAGATGGAACCAGTCTTGGAAAGTAATTTCTTCATATTCCTCGGCTGCTAAGCAAGCAGATTCCTCCTTTTCCCCCTTGTAAATACAAGCCAAGCCTTATGTACTCCAGCACTAATTACAGTGAAAGTTAGCTATAATTCCTTCATTACACATACTATATAATGGCACTGCTTGCTTTTAACATAGTATGATGGGTAACCGGGCTTCTACAATTTATTGATTCGGGTTTACAGTTCAGTAGTAAATCAGGTTCTTGTTCAACAAATGAATCAGGTTCTTGTTCAACAAATCATGATTAAAGTAAAACATGACTTAGAGCTATATGTGAACTCAAGCATCAATTTCAGAATGTGGCTTGAAAAGGATTTGCAGTCTGTCGGTCCAAGCAATATCATAATTGTGGTGGTGTCAGTATACTTATTGTGTTTAACACTGCAAAGAGAATGGGGGGAAGAAATAATTAAACAAGGAAAGGAAAGGCGGGAGAATTCACAACCCGGAAACTAGATTTCCAAAACTCTACTTCTACCAGTTCCAATAGATTATCAAACAAATACACTATCTACTTAATAAATACTACTGAAAGAGGCAATAACTGGAAAATCTAACTGTACCCTCGAAATATGAGTTAACATTTTCTAGTACAGGTGGTCTTCGATTTACGACCACAATTAAACCCAAAATTTATGTTGCTAAATGAGATAGCTGTTAAGTGAAATTTGCCCCAATTTTATGAACTTTCTTGCCATAGTTGTTAGGTGAGTCATTGCAGTTGTTAAATTAGTAACATGGTTGTTAAGTGAATCTGGCTTCACAATTGACTCTGCTTGTCAGAGGTGATCACATGACCCCAGGACACTGTAACCGTCATAAACATGAGTCTGTTGTCAACTGTCTGAATTTCGATCATGTGACCATGGGGATGCTACAATGGTCGTTAAGTGTGAAAAATGGTCGTCACTTTTTTCAGTGGCGTTATAACTTAAAACGGTCACTACATGAACTGTTGTAAATCGAGGACTATTTGTACCATCTTAGATATTCTGAGCCTATCCTTTAACAAGAAAATGATTATTCTTTAACCAACCTTATACAGATTATTGTGGAGTTATTTTTTTTTTTCTGTGTCTTTTCTTTCTTTCCATGTAAAGAGGGCTCTCTCTGAGCTTGGCTGTTTTCTTGCAAACATTTTATTTATTTATTTTTTATTAATCATATTTCTATGCCACCCACTCTCCGAGGACTCTGGGCGGCTTACAACAATCGACAATATACTAAATAGCATATTGCTCCCAACAATCTGGGTCCTCATTTTACCCACCTCAGAAGGATGGAAGGCTGAGTCAACCTTGAGCCGGTGAGATTTGATCTGCTGAACTAGCAGTCAGCTGAAGTAGCTGCAGTACAGCACTCTAACCACTACGCCTCCTCGGCTCTTTTTTTTTTATTTTAAAAAAAAGTTGAGTAAACTTCATTTACTCAAACTAGGTAACATCAGCAGTGCCAGTCATGAAGAAGTGCATGCAGTAGCAGGGTGAGAGAAGTGAGAATATATTGTTTATTGTGCTGTTTCCAGGTAGCTGCCACATCCACTATCCAGACCTTTTTGTCTTCCTTACTGACAGTTGTTAAGTCTGGTGTGTTATGCAGCAGGTGCATGTCTGTTTTAATTCTAATATCCCAGAGTGCTTTAGCTTTTTCATTGTCCATTACTTTGTCTATTTTATGGTCCCTTCAGTTCTTGCCTGCAGACAAATGGTATTTCTTGCAGATATTCCAAAGTACCATTGTTGCAACTTGGTTATGCTGTTATTTGTAGTCAATCTTGCAGCAGCTATCTAGGTGGTCCACTGTTTCCTCAGCTTCTTTGCAGAGGCAGCATTTGCTGTCTGTTGCTGTCTTCTCAATTGTGTCTTTGCATGCATTTGTTCTTCAGGCTTGGTCTTGTGCAGCCGGAATTAGCCCCTCTGTCTCTTTCTTCAATTTTCCATGCTATTAGCCATTGGCAGGTCTTCCTATTATCTGCTTTGCCTGCATTTTCCTGGTGGTTTGGCCGTTCCACATTTCAATTCCATTACAGTTTGTGATTTTATTGCTACTGTAGCACATTTCTCTAGGCTAAAAACTAGGCTAGAGAAAAAAAACCCATTATTACTCAAGGAGAGCATTGTGGTCCTTACAACTGAGAAATCCATCATGGAAGACCTTTTTTTTCTCCCAGCCAAAACAGTAAAATTTACCTATCTCTCTTTGTTGATGTTTCTGAAAATATTACATAATACTGGTCTAGAAGACCAGAAACACAATCAGTGAATCAAAGAGAAAATTCGTATCGTAATGAAAGAATTCATTAACATAAATTGTGAAATGGAAGAAAATATATTCCACCCCCTTCTACAATTGCTCTATTAAGGAAAGGCACCATTCAGAGGGATGGTATAATGCTTGTAAAAAACTTTATTTTTATTTCCAAGCTGTATTTTGAAAATGATTCCAAATACGTTGATAAGGCATCAGAAGGAAAGGACCACATAAGTGATGCTAATATATAAAGAGAAGACAACAATCTCGCTTTATTATCTTTGTTACGAGCACCTATTTGAAAGCCATCCTGTTCGTATTAGTCAAATAATTATCCAAACCCTGAAGGCTACAACGTAGATCTTAGAAGTCCTAAACAACCTGAAAACATCATAGAGCTAAAACACTGATTTATAAAATCTCAGTTTTACGAGAACCTGTCCAGGCAAGGAAAACTGTATATACTCAGTTAATGCAGACTGTAATCAACTGTTCATTATCTCAACAGAAAACAATGATTGCTTCAAATAAAACATAATCACAACTGTTTTAAGCGATGTTGATGGAATGTGAAATAATTTGAGGGTGTAAGTTTTGGCAGCTAAATAATACAGAAACACAACCGGTATTGTCTGCCATTTGAAAGGAAAATCTCTAAACACTGTACGTGTTACCCAAGTTCCATTAAGATCAACCTTCCTTAAAAATGTATCCTCTGAGTATGCTAGACCAGGGATCCACAACCTCGTGGCTGGGACCCACAACCAGGTCTTGAGTCTTTCAGAACCGGGCCACAGAACTGGTAGATGAATGCTCGCACGAGCAATGATCGTGTGTATGCACTCCATTTGAGCGAGCTGCAGGCACGAGTACCTGCCACTCATGTGCCACTCATCTCTTTTTCCTCTCCACTGGTCCCCAAAGCCAGAAAGGTTGGGGAATGCTGTACATTGGGCATAATTTCCAGCCTACAGAGCCAAACAGAAAAAATTTGCTTAGGAAATATGAGAACAGCTGGAAGATACCAGCTTGGGGAATAATCCACTAGGGAAAGTGAAACTTGTCTATAAAATACAAATACCACAAATCATTTATTTCCTCTTCGGGTGTTCAGATTCGGTTGCTGCTATTTTACTTGCAAATGCTAAACAGCTCCATTTAGGATTTCAGAAACAAGCTAAGATTTCAAATATACTCGATGTTGTGGTACAAGTAGTCCTCGACTTATGACCACAATTAGGAATGCAAGTTCTGTTGCTAAGGAAGGCGGTTACATGTTCACAACCTTTTTTGCCATAGTTGTTAAGCAAATTGTAGTCATTAAGCAAATCTCCCCTACTGAAGCCAGCTGATAAGATTGCAAATGGTGATCACATGACCGTGCAATACTGCAAGCATCATAAATACATTCTGATTACCAAGCATCCAAATTTTGATCACATGACCACGCGGATACGGTGACAGTCATTAAATACAAGGAACAGTCTATGGAGATTCTCAGTCATCCAGGTCATGGTTGTCCCAAAGGTGCTTTTTCAAGAGGCAACTGGACTTTCTGGTTTTCCTCCGAAGACATTTCGCTTCTCATCCAAGAAGCTTCTTCAGCTTGGATTTATTTATTTGTTTGTTTGTTTCAATTTATAAACCGCCCTTCTCCTTGCGGATTCAGGGCGGTGAACAGCCAAAATAAAACATGGTATACAAAAGTTAAAAACAATTAAAAATTATTAAATATTTTCGGCCGACAATTAAAACAAACCAATTTAAGATCAATTTCAAATGAAATTTCAATCTCAAATCAGATGAGAGGCGAAACGTCTTCAAAGAAAAACCAGAAAGTTGTCGCCTCTTGAAAAAGCACCTTTGAGTCGTAAGTCACTGTTTTCAGTGATGTTGTAACTTCAAACAATTGCTAAAAGAATGGTTGTACGTCAAGGACTACATGTATAGAGTCTCTTGTTCGGGATTTGGGCCAACCAGATAGTTGTTACATCTTTCAATGCATACTTTTCTATTTTATTTTCTCCTCAACTGCACTACGTCCCTATATGAGCACTTAATAAGTCATCAATATCAACATGTCCTGGGATACTCATTGTATTTCTCAGCTTCTCTCTCTTTCAACCTACTCCCCTCCGCACCCAAATTTTGGGCTTAAAATTCTCATACTCCTGTAAACCTTGTGATTTCCTCACATTTCTCAACATCTCCCTGAGGTACCTGCAGGTGTTCTTCTAACGGCACTTACTCCACAACTTAAAAGAGAATGCAGGAACATTTATTATCAAACTTTCAATCTCTTTCACTTAGTTTTAATTTCTTTTACAAAACAGCTGCAGGTAAAGACGGATTGCCACTGAGGAGATAGAGAAGTTTAATTTTTCATCCATAATTGATGAATGCGGCTTCCAAATTGCAGTTTATTCCAGTAAAAAGGACTACCACCACATGTGTTTTTTATGTTGGGAGCAGCAGCACAGCATGGAGAGAAATACAAACAATCCTTGAAAACCATTCACGTTTGATTGGCTGCAAGTTATCTCATCTTGGGGAGGGACTTCTTTCTTTACAGAATAAGAGTTGGAAGGGTCCCTGGAGGTCCTCTAGTCCAACCCACTGCTTAAGCAGAAGACTCTATACTATTCCAGACAAGTGGCTGTCCATTCTCTTCTTAAAAGCCTTTAGTGATGGAACACCACAATTTCTGAAGGCAAGTTGTTCCACTGATTAATTGTTCTCACTTGTCAGGAAATTTCTCCCTAGTCCTAGATAGTTTATCTCCTTGATTAGTTTTCATCCATTTTGCTTCTTGTCCTGCCTTCTGGTGCTTTGGAAAACAGGTTGACCCCCTCTTTTTTGTGGCAGCCCCTCAAATATTGGATCACTGCTATCATGTCACCCATAGTCCTTCTTTTCTCTAGACTAGCCATTCCCAATTGCTGAAACTATTCTTCATATGTTTTAACTTTTATCTTCCAGCCTCCTGGTCATCTTTGTTGCTCTTTTCTGCACTCTTTCCAGAGTCTCTTTTTTATACACGATGACTCAAACTGGATGCGGAATTCTAAGTATGGTTTCTTCAAATGCAGATATCTAGATCCCTCAATCAAAATGCCTAAACTGTCTCCAATCCATGTTCTCTAACAGGTCCTACTCAACTGACTTACTCGTGTATAAGCCGAGTTTTTAGCACATTTTTAATGCTGAAAAAGCCCCCCTTGGCTTATACTTGAATGAGGGTCTTACTTACCTGTTCTCCGGTGCAGTGCGGGTGTTCTCCGGTCTCTCCCACTCATCTGCGGGCACCTGCAGCCTCTGTGGGTGGTCTAATAACTACTGATATCACCGCTCTTCTTTTCTCCTGCACGCCGCCAGCCTCTGTGTTGTCCGTGCAGTACTGGGTAAGAACCTCCTTACTTCTGTGTGCTGTATTTTTATTTTTGAAATTTACCAGTAGCTGCTGCATTTTCCACCCTAGGCTTATACTCAAGTCAATAGGTTTTCCCAGTTCTTTGTGGTAAAATTAGGTGCCTCGGCTTATATTCAGGTCAGCTTATACGCGAGTATATACAGGTATATAAACTATTCTCTCTCATATTTCACAGCAACAACGCTGTTTGGAAGATACAGTATTTGCAGAAGTTTGGCATGGAAAAGATTTTAATACAAGTGCTTTTCCTCCCTTTCTGCACATACTGAACAAAAGCATGATAGTGAATAACTCTGCCTTAGAATTGGTCTACGTCCATAACTGAAATAGAAATCCTGATAATTTTAGCTAAGGTATTGAAGATCTTAAGGAAAAAAGCTCTGCACTCTAGTTTTAAGTTTAGGGGTTGTCAACCAAGAGCTACTAACCTTGTACTGCCAACAGGTATACTAATTCCTGCATAGTAACAAATCAGACACTTTAAAAAACTGCAATATTTTACCAAGACTCCGTTTAATGGCTTTGTGGCATCAGATGGGCTAATAGTTATTTCTTATATTTTGGCTACTATTAGCTGCCTTGAGTTTAGTGGAATATAAATTCAGTTAAATACAAATTAACTAAATAAATTTGCCTTTTACAGTATTTAAGATAAAATAATTGCCCATAAATTGGTTCAGTTTTGAAATCTAATGACTATACAAATATAAAAATCTCGCCAGATAAAAGTAAAAGATAAATCCACCACATTCACCTATGTTGTGCCCATTCAGCTGCCTGTGAGACATTCACAATAAGACTTAGAGGCACTACCGCATCCCATTATGATGACTAAAGTCAATATATATTAGAAGTCCTAAAAGTACTGTATGTATGAATTATGGAATGGAGCAAAACCCAAGCAAACACACTGTTTCAGACATCTAACATGACATCAGCCACAATAGGTAGAATAGACCAAGAAATCAACTCCACCAGAAGGCTAAAATTAATTTTATTAAGATTGGTTGCAAAAGTAGAATTTTACAAGTCTAATTGTGCTACACCTCCTCCCCTTATAATCCAATGAATCTGGAAGATGTCTGCTTGAGCCATTTCCAAATGTTATCATGTTTTGGATTTAAAAAATAATGCTTCAGTCCCTTTTGCCTAGATACCAATTCATGCATATTTCTGTCAGTCATCTTCTTTTCCCTGTACAGATTGTGACACAATGTCACCACAACCGAACTTCTTTCTTGGATAGGATTGGACCCTGGAGTTCTTAAGACAGAGAAGGAATGCAATCAACGAAGTAGAAAAGCAAGACTGTGCTAATTGTGTGTGTATGCGCACACATGCTTTGGTTCTGTTAGACCAGGGGTGTCAAACTCAAGGCCTGCAGGCCAGGAGCTTAGATCTTGGAAACTGCAAGGGACTGGCCCACGGTGTTTATGCCAGTGATAACAGAGCTTGGGGGAACCATGCACAGCCCTCCCGAACTCTGTTTTCACTGGCAGAGGGTTGCAGGAGGCCGTCCCAGCCAAAAATGGAGCTTGGAAGCCCATTTTCACTGGCAGAGCACTTGGGTCACCACAGGCACTCCCCTACACGAGTGATGTCAAGCTGGTCACGCCCAGCCTGGCCACACTCCCCCACATGCCCCCCCCCAGGTCAAACACAACCCTGATGCGCCCCTCAATGAAATTGAGTTTGAAAACCCTGAGTTAGACTGTAGCTATGCACTAACTATGGCCAAACTCAAAACAGCTAAATATTTCAAACCTGGAAGTACCTATCTGGAAGAAAGCTAAGATGCCCCAGGACTGTAGACTGCAGGTAATCTTCCACTTACGGCAGTTCATTTAGTAAACATTCAAAGTTACAACAGCATTGAAAAGAGTGACGTATGACCATTTTTCACACTTATGACTGATGCAGCATCCTCATGGTCATATGATCAAAATTTGGACTCTTGGCAAGTGGCTGATATATATGACGGTTGCAATGTCCCAGGGTCACGGGATCCCCTTTCTGAGAAGCAAAGTCAATGGGGAATCCAGATTCACTTAACAAACGTGATACTAATTTGACAAGTGCATTGATTCACTTAACAACTGTGGTAAGAAAGTTCCTACAAAGGGGGCAAAACTCACTTAACAAATGTCTTGCTTAGCAACAGAAATTTTGGACTCAATTATGGCCTTACATTGAGGATTATCTGTACATTGGAACTAAGAAGAAAAAACCCGGCAGTTAGTAAATCTCTTCTGCAATAATATTACAAAAGTCTGTTAGTAAAACCAGGCTGCTTCTTCACCAGTTAAGGTCTCCTTTCCTAAAACCTACTGTATTTGAGTTACCAGTCTGGAATGCAAAAATTAGGATCACTGTTTTAAAAAAATATACATTGTGGCATATTTTTTTATGCCTAAAGTCACAAAGCCACAAATGTTAATTAAATTACTTATTACCCTGTTTCCCCGAAAATAAGACATCCCCTGATAATAAGTCCAATCGGGCTTTTGAGAGCATGCATTAAAATAAGCCTCGCCCCCAAAAATAAGCCCTCCCCGAAAAAAATTAAATGCAGTTAGAAATCAGGTAAGATGGCAACAGGAACACCATCTTGCTCCACACGCCCCAAATAAGACCTCCCTGAAAATAAGGCCAAGCACGGGGTCTTATTTTCAGGAAAACACGGTAGTACACCTAAGGTCACAGAGTAATTGTAAAAAAAAATATTTAATAGAGTTCTAGAGTTGCTAAACTAATCCCACTTTCATTGTTGGCCAATTGTATCTTTCATTAATAGCCAAGGTCACCAGGACAGCTGTGAGCATGGCTGACTCCAGGGAAAGCATATGTGTGATGTTACCATATCAATACCATATCATATTCACTTACATTCAACGCCAGAACACAAAAAGAAAACTATGCGCATATCATCTGGGCATCACTATTTTCCTGAGGGTGCTGCTACTTTTTCTGCACACTCTGACTTGAACTCCACTGCCCATACCAATCCTGGACATAATACGGCCCCTGGGCCACATCCGACCCTTTGAGTGTCCCTATCCAGCCCATGTGAAGTCAATCAGATATTAGAAATCAAATGTAACATAGCGTGTTGGTTTGGCCCTGCAAAACAGTCCCAGTTTCTCATGTGGCCCCTTGGCAAAATTATTTACCCACTCCTGGATTATAGCACAGAATTCAGGGAAAACATTTTCATCTAGAAAAAGCAGTCACAGATGAAAGCTTTTCCCAATCATACCTAAGAAATTAATTTCTTTTTTATCTCCTGACAGCATCTCTAACTCAGGCTGTGGGCTACCATCTTGATGTCCCTACCAAGATACAACAGTGATTCTCAGTGTTGTGATACAAGCTTTTCCTTCTGTTTTTATTTCCAAATAGGGCAATGCCAGATTAGATTTTAAACAATACAACGCACACGTTGTCAGTCTTAATCTTGATAAATCTTGAAAAACACACGTGCATGAATATACATTGTATTCAAATGAGCTTTCTAAACCATGACTGTGGCTCGTGGGTTGACAGCCTGCTCACCAGGGGAGGGTGTCATATTATTATCATTGTCACCGTTTTTTTTACCGCTGCCACCAATTTCTGATGGATAAATTAAGATTAAACAGTGGACTGAATGTCAAATAAGGGACACTGGAGACCAAATAACTTAAGTGAGGTAAAAGCAGCAGAAGTATAAGAAAAAAAATGTTTCTCTGTCAAATTATGTACATAATCAAGTTTTTAAAATCTTATTTTTGTTATGTAACTCATCCAATTTCTGTTTCAGGTGCTCAATCAGCACCAAGTCCATGCTCCTATTGGATGAGACTTAACATGCCTCACCTAGTTGTTTTTCTTCTCCCAGGGTGACACGTGAAATATGCTTATTCTGGATGTGACTTTACATTGGGTCTTCTAGTTCCAGAACCATTATGTCCTCCACTGGAATTCATCCATCATCCGTCCCATGGCTTACTAACCTTCACACACAATAGATGATGATAAATACACTGGTCATTGATCTATCTGGGCAAAACTAGGTGTGCTCAGAGGAAATCTGCATGCTGCATACTGGACACATTCTGGTCAGTTGAAGTGAAATCAGTGGTCCAGAGAAATCAGTGGTCTTGATCTTTCTTCAGGTATCTTACATATAAATTACTGCCTTCGTTTTTCATTTTAAGGGAAAGCTCAGTCACTGATATGGGGAAGATTTATTTAAGACAGGTGAGTAGAAAAGCAGATAGATGAATAGGAGAATTTTGGAAGATCATGTTTATGCACATGCTCTACTGTTCTTCAATTCAAAACAAGAAGTGTAAATCTGTTTTAAATTAAATATAAATCTATTTCTATTTCTCTGTCCAGATTTTCTTCTGATGGAATCTTAGAGGCAGTTTGATTTTTGTTCTGCTGGACAACCAACTCCAAAGGGACTTTCTTGGTGGAACTATTTCATTCTGAGCTCCAAAAGGAATTTCAGGTTGTTGTTTTTTTTTAGTAACTACACAATATTTTTATTTTTTAGAACTGTGCTCTTATATGTTCTTCACCTGCACATGCATTTTTCTCATTTTTATTATATTTATGACAAGTGATATGTGTTCCTGCTACAAAATAAGAAAGTGTATTATATTTCAAACTCCTACTTCTTCAATTGCACCACTAGTCAATTAATGTATGCTATATGACTGCATTATATGCACAGCAGATAATGTTCTGTATTTATTAACATGTGGTTACATATCAGCAAGTGGTGATTGGTGTCTAGTTAACATAACAATGAAGTAGATAAATGACTGACATAAAAACAATGGTCATTTATCAAACCCAAACTGGAATGAGGTATTAACTGTTGTCAATTTTAGGGGCTTATACGCCTTAACATTTTTATTAATGATGTGGATGAAGAAAAGGGGGAAACATTTATTAAATTTGCAAGTGACACAAGATTGGGTTGACTAGCAAATAAACTGGAAGACGAAAATAAAATTCAGAACACTGTTGTAAGATTACAGAAATTGATTGTATATAACAGAGTGGAGTTTAATAAAGACAAATGAAAAATTTGTCACTTGGGAAATAGCTCAAGGGCACCGGTATAAAAGATGTCTGGCTTGGGAGTAGTACTTGTGTAAAAGGCCTGGACTTGTAACCAGATAAAACTGAACAGGCAACATCAACACTTTCTCAAGCATAGAAAGAGATTTGATACACAAAGGAACACTCAGTTCTATTTCATTCTGAATTGGTCTGAACGCTCATCAATTGTGTCCAGTTCCAGGCATCATATTGTATGAAGAATTCAGAGAAATTGACAGAGCTTCAGAGCAGGGCAACAAGTACCACCCTAAAAAAATAAGTTCTACAAAGAGAGGCTAAAGAAACTGGAATATTAAGAAGCCTGACAATGGTAGCTCTCTCCAAATAACTGAAATATATCTGATAACTAGTCAAGATAAGCTGGCCAAGTATTGGACAGGAAACAATAGATTTAAGTTAAGGAAGGCAGATTCTGGTTCAATCTTGGAAAGAGCTTCTAATTCTCAGACGAGTTTGACAGTGGAAACAATTACTCAGGGAAGTTGTGGGCAGAAGCTAAACACTTATCTGTCAATGATAGTTTAATTTGGATCCGCACATTGAACAGGAGATTGAACTCAGGGGCTAAACCGCTCCTTCCAACTCTTGTTATTTGAATTGCATGTAAAAACTCCAGACAGAATTCTGCCTTTGGATCAAACAGGCATTCTACCTGTGCTGCTTTTACTAGTATAAATAAGAACCTTCACAACATTTAATCGCTTTCTGCTGTGCTCAATCTGGGCTTCCAACCAAAGTTCCAGCCTAAGGCAAAGACAAATTGACATTCCCTCCCTCATTCTACTTATGGAAGCTGATTAGAGAATCGAGACTGGCAGGATGTCATGTAATTGTCAGTCTTTCCCCACTCAAAAAAAATTAATAATAATTAGGGGGAATAGCTAGAAGTTAGAGCCAAAGGACTGCCTCTGCTAGCACCTGCTACCTAATGGTGATGTTTCATACAGGCTTGCTGGCCAATAAATGTAAGATGGAACTCTGCTAGGCAGAGAGTAGTAGTAGGCTTGGTACTTTGGGCAGAGAAACACCAGGAAGAGACTTAATAGTAACCCTCACGGTGTTCTTAATGCAATCCTTCACCATTTGTGTCCTTTATTTTCTTGGGGGGAAAGACTAAGCTTGGGGCAAAAGGCTCAACTTGAGAAGTGTATTTTGTTGGAGCTAAATTTCAATTGTCTCTGTAATGGACAGTTTCAGTTGACCCTGAAAGAAACACAGTGCAGAGCAAGACAGGTAACCTTGGGAGGGAGGGCTGAGGACTGTCTTTGTATCTTTTCCAAAAGACTATGGGACAAGATAATGACATAGTGGGTGTCTCTGATTTTATTTTTCTCCTTCAGAGGTGATTTTACTTCAAAAGTCTTTATCCAGATTCTTGTATATACCATACTTTCCGGAGTATTAGATGCACTCCACCCACCCCCCCCAAAAGTGGGTGAAAATTGCGGTGTGTCTTATACACCGAATGTTGCTGAAGCCCCCACCCACCCACTGGCCCCCACCATTTGGCCATTTTCAGCCTCCGCACATCCTGTTTTAGACCCATTCCAGGCTGCATGGATCGCCACAGCACATCGCCACCAATCGCCGCCTCCATGCGTCACATTTTGGCTGGTTTCAGATCGTGGGGATTCCCCGCTGCCTGGAACCAGCCAAAAATGCGACACATGGAGGCCAAAAACAGGGCGTGGGGAGGCTGAAAATGCAATGCGCAGAGTTGGTGATCCGCGGCGATTTGCTGTGGCGATCCCCGCAGCTTGGAATAAGTCTAAAATGGAGCATGTCAAGGCCAAAAACGCAATGTGCAGAGGGCAAAAATGCAACTCACAGAGGTGGCGATAGGCTCTGGTGATCCCCACAGTCTGGAACAGCTGATTGGCAGTATTTTGGGAGGCGGATCCAACTGCCAATCAGATATTCATGCTAAATCAGGCTGCAATAACGTGCTGAAGCTGACCAGGCTGTTTGCTGTTTGCTGCAAGGACGCTAGTCAGATGAATACCGATGGATGCTGGTAGGCAGAGGCAGAATTTTTTTTTTCTTGTTTTCCTCCTCAAAAACTAATGTGCATCTTATACTCTGGAGCATCTTACTCTGAAAAATACAGTAAATCCTATGAAAATAACACTTAAGGCCTACTTCTGATCTTTGAACATGAGTTACCCTTCCTTGCATCCAAGCAAACTCACTGGCTGTCAGCAAAATTATAGATATCTACTAACAATTCATAACTCCCTGAGAGAAAGAAGTTTGGCCACTTTGTCTTCTCTAGGAATGAGTATGAAAGATTCTGTATATACAGTGACTGACTTTAAAAAACAAAACTGGATAACTCCATGTCTCCTTCTTTCCTTCCTTCCTTCCCACTATCAGAACTTGTAGCAAACCTCCATCTTGTAAATATAAATGAGTCAGTTGGCATCAAAAGGAATACTTTGAGAGAGCATACTTCAAATTATATAATCTATTGCATTTCAAGCTCCTCTGGACTGCTGATCATATTAATTATGGAAGCTCTTCCAAAGCAATTTCATTGTATTCATAATCCTCTTCAGAGAGAACAGAGCAATCTGTTTAATATATACTAGCCATAAATAATGTAGCTACCTATTTGCAATGTAACATTTCAGGGGATAAATAAAAAAGCATTTTAATGGCCATTTTAAAATAATATTGCCAGAGCAGCGGGTTATTAATATTTTACTTGGCCACAAATCTTCATAAAAATTAATATCTTGTATCTTTGGAAATAGCCTGCCAGCAACGGTGTTTGGGATGTAATGATTTAACCTTGTGAATAGAACTAATTAATTAAGGAACTCTTCTCTGTGTTTCTTTCTTCTCTTCTTTTGCGAACACTCCCTGGGCCAGTTCCAGGAGGATCATCTCTACGGTCAAAAAAGAACAATCCATATAAAAAGCAGGATGGAGGGGAAGCAACTCAGCTATGAAATAATGGAGAATGTTCAGCTATATGGGAAGCATTTATCTGTAGTTAAGGCAAGGTTTGTCAGCCATTTTGAATCCAGAGTAAACATGAAGTGATTGGTGCAAATGATCATGGGTACACAGATTAAAACTATTCAGCATTCTGTTCCCACAGCGGCCAAGCAAATCCTACAAGAAACCCACAAGTAGGACAAGAATACAAGAGCACTCTTCCATTCATGTTCCCTAGGCAACTAGTACTTACAGACATACCAGAGGTAATCTATAGCCACAATGACTAGATGAGATGAACTTAATGTTGCTGAGAAAATCTGTGTGTTGGGGATAGTAATCTAGAGACACAAAACACGTATCTTTAACCTTCTCTTAAAGCCATGCCTACAGAAATAACAGGTTTTTGACATCTCCTTCTTCTAGTTGACACTGAGGTTATGCAACCACACCCACAAATCTAGTGTGAATTAGTGACCATGTTTGGACTGAAGGAGGTTATGTATTAAAATCTGGACTGGGGAAGTAAAGAATAACCACTATAAACATTCTCTGGATTCTATTTTTTCCTAAATGTCTAAATAATTGTGACTGCCAAGAAAAAAGAGATTTAAAATATATATTTCATAGGGAAAATAATGCCAAACTAACGTAACATGTACATACACACACACACACACACACACACACACACACACACACACACACATACGTGTGTGTGTGTGTGTGTGTGTGTGTGTGTGTGTGTGTATGTACATGTTACGTTAGTTTGGCATTATTTTCCCTATGAAATATATATTTTAAATATATATATATATATTTATATAAATATATATAAATATATATAAATATATATATATATATATATATATATATATATATAAAATAAGGAACATAAAGGAGACTCATCACCCTCTATACAATTCAATCAATTCTGCAGCAGGGTGTTCATCAGCAATGGAATTGTCTAGAGAAAACAAGATTAATTTGATACATATTTGGAAAGACAGAGCACATTTCTAAGTTTCTATTTGCTAATTTGCTTCTTTAAAGGCCCACATGTGTCAGAAACAAGACATCTTTAAATGGTCCTCTTCGTATTCTCCTCATGCTAACAAACATAAGCAAGAAACTATATGTACCCATCTTTAAGACATCATAAAACCAAACTGTAATTGATAAAAATATATGATATACCTATGTGTAAATATGGGTGTGATAATATAAAGCAATGGGAAGGAGGCATTGGTCTTCTGGTTTCTCAGACATGGATGTATATTATAACAAAATATTGTAACGTGAACTGATCTTTATCCCAGAACAGGCTAAACATTCTGTTCAACGGGAGAAACCATAATATATAATGGGAAGAAAAACTACCAGCTCAGCTTCAAATACTTTGTTAGGGCATAAGTGGCTTTATGGCTTTAAATCAATGTGAAGGGCTCCAGAATGTGCTAACCAATGAGATTTCCAGCATAGCCCTGCTGGCATGATTTGTCTGTCAGAAATTCATAAGACAGTGTGTTTATAAAACTGCACATTCCCAATTATCCCTTTCCATTTTTCTTGCCTTAAATTTATTGCTGGGAGGGAGAATCCCAGCAGCATCATTTTATCAGTGTCTTGCACATCTAAGCGTCTGTGTGCATTTGTGTCTAAATATATCCCACTTTGAATGGTCACACCCTCCCCTTTTTGTTCATGGCTTCAATATGCTGAGGGACTATTAAACGCTTTTGTCTAATGACATTACAACTTGTACCCTGAGCTTTTTCAAGACAGATGCTCCTTCATCATTCCTTTTCCTGGGAAGCCAGCTGAATGCCACTCAACAGCCTATTCATGTATCTTCTTTTAAAAGACACCGCAAAACCCCACATCAAGATTTTGCTTATACCTCACCTTCTGCCACCCCCTAACCATACAGAAAGGGCTGAAGCAGAAGTAAGAAAAATGCCTATCCCTTTCTCCTTTGACCATCAGAAACAGACAAGCTTGTCATTTTTGGTAGATGAGATATATGCTACACATCACCAGAAACTGCCTGCTCATCTGTGACTAACCAATGCACTGAACAAAATAAAGATGCAATGAAATATAGCATTAAAATAAATAAATAAAAACATTCCAGTGCTGTATCTTCTTTCCAAAACCAGTGCTGCCAGCTTCAGGAAAAAAAAAAGGGGGGGGGGGCTGAGGATACTAGCGATCTTTAGAAAATGGCTCTTCTAGCTAAGGCAAGCCCAGAAAGGGCTCCCACCACCCTCACCACTCCGGCAATTGTAGCCGGGAACCCCAAAATAAACTGACATGGGCAATCCCGAGATACGGAAAAGCAAACGGGGCTGATAAAAGGGCCGGGAGGAAGGTCTTGCAAATGGGAGATAATCCACCACCAAATAAATCAGCCCAGGCGTATATATGGATGAACCCCGCTGGTTTAAAATCGGACCAGGAAAAGATTATACCCTCAAAGGCATAATACATTATGCATATGTATGTGTGTGTGTGTGTGGAGGCCTCTTTTCTTTCTATCTTGCCCAACCCGGCTCGGGATACCTGCGCCGCCTCGGGGAGACTTAGCAACAAGTTGAGGCAACTTGAAAGGCGGAAAGCAGCACTTTCGGAGCGGTGGTGGAGAAAGGGGAGAGCGGGCGGAGAAGGGAGGGAGGCCGGTCAGCTCGCTCGCGAAGATGCTTACCACCAAGACTGGCACCCCCGCCGCCAGCGAGTAGAGGAGCACGGGGGGCACCGCGCTGCTCTCCTCCGGGCCCGGGTAAGGCTTGCGGTAGGCGCTCTCGTAGCAGAAGAAGCCCTGCAGGTTGACCGTGAAGGTGTCGGTGTACTCGAAGTAATAAGCCAGCATCACGGTCCCTGCCATGATCACCATCTGGAAGTAAAGCATTCTGGTAGGAAGAGGAGGAGAGGGCACTGGCATGTACTCCGGCGGCCGCGGCAGCCCCCCTCCCCGGCTGCGCGCTCCGCCCGCTTCCCGGCGGCATCCACCGGGGAAGGGGGCGGCGGCTAGTCCCAAGCAGCGGTGGCAGCAGCGGCGGCGGCGACGGTAGCGGCGACGGCAGCTGGAGGAAAAGCAGAAGGAGGAGGAGGAGAAGGAGGAGCACCGGGCGTACAACCAAGTCCCCGGGAACGGGAGAGGGCAGTCCCCTCGCTGGGACCGGCAGCGCGTGGAGCGGCAGCCCGACCCCGGACAGCTGCCCTCGGAATGAGAGCGAGCACGTGCCCGGTCGCTGGCAGCGCCCCCCACCCCCGCGCCGCTCGAAGGAAGGAGGGGGCTCGCGTTCCGAAACTCCGCCGGGTTTTAGACGTCGCGATCCCGGCGCAGCGAGCGTGGGAGGTGGGGGAAGCCAACTGCAAGGCGCCGGCCCGCTTAGGGGTTCCCGCTCGATCCTCCTTCTCAATGGGACTTTTGAGTGGGGGAAGCAGTGGGGCTGGCTCGGGTGCCGCCGCCTTAGCGCGGTGCCTCCGGGGACAGAACGGGTACCACGGGTTCCATGCTGCGAAATCGCCTCCCTGGAGGGAAGAGTTGGGCGCTCTCACGAAATCGTGGGGGGGAAAGGCAACAAGAAAAAAGAAAAAATCCCGGCTGATCCTGAGATTGGAGACTCAGCAACTCTTCAAGGGCAACCGGGCCGGGGTTTTGTTTTTTCCCCTCAGGAGGTGGCGAGGATTCGCCGCCGGCTTCTGCAAAGTTCCTGGTTCTCCCGGGGCGGATTCAGCCCTTCCCACCTCGCAGCCAAGCCTCTGTGCCTATGGGCTCGCCTCGGCCGCGATCCGCAATTCCGTGCTCGATCCCTTGCTTTGAAACGCGGCTGCGGAGGCAGCGCCGACGCCGTTTCTGAAGCTGCATGGGAGCTGAAGGGATGGGAAGAGAGGTGGGTGGGTGCTTAAAATTTCTCTCTGTTTGTGTCTGTCTTCCTCCCTCCCTCCCTCTCTCTCGCCCCCCAGCAAGGGATTTTGCTCTCAGTCTTAAAAATACATACTCACGCACACACATACACACACACATAGCGGAAGCAGTAACTCTCCAGTGCGCCAGTTGGAATATGCGCGATCTCCTCCTTCTCCCGCAACACCTACATGGTTGCAAACTCTGGCCTTGCTGCTGGATCCCAGTGTGTCCGGGACTAGCCTTTGAGAAGCAGAGAAGCATGCTTTTCTGCTTGAACCCAGACCAGGGTTAAAAGCAAGGTGGTTTCGGTTTCCTGAGGAGGAAGTGCCTATATTCACCCACCAAACAGCCCAACCCCAAAAGCCACTGCTTCACTCCTTTGACCACTGGGTTAGGCAGATTTGCCTTCAAGATGCTCCAAGGAAAACCGATTTTTTTTTTTGCAAAATGCAAAAAAAAACAGCCACAGAAGCAATCAAAATGTGATACATTTAGTATATCAGCTGAACACAAAAGTGTATGCATGATCTCTATATAATTTACATTTAGTTACCGCATTGTGGTGCCCTGCCCATACAGATAGTCCTCAACTTACGACAATTGGGACCTGAATTTCTGCTTTTAAATTAAGTGGTGGTTAAGGGAATCACTCTGTTTTACAACCTTCTTTTGCCATGGTTGTTAAGTGAAGCATACAATTGTTAAGCAAATCCAGCTTCCTCCCATTGACTCAGCTTGTTGGTAACAGCTGGGAAGGTCAGAAATGGCAATCGTATGACCCCGGGACAGTGCAACTATTGTTAAATGTCTGCTAGTTGCTAAGCACCCAAATTATGATCACTTGACTATGGGAATGCTACAACAGAAGTAAATGCGAGGACCTCAGTTATAAGTCACTTTTTTTCCAGTTGTAAGCTGTAACCTCTACTCGGTTTCTGCTCTTAACCCATAGATGGTGTCCTTATCTCCAGGCTGTGATATAACTGTGGTATCGGTAGCTATGCCTGTATAAAAGTAATCTCTCTCATTCCAATATAAATATTAGCTTTAAAATGTGCAAAATTTCTGAGTCATTACAGTAGCTGATCGACTGATCTGTAAGTGTGGAATTGCAGATAGGATTTTGAATGGTGAGAAATAGGCTGACTCTGATTCTGGGTTTTATTATTTATCATTAATTAGTTATTTGATTTAAAGTGCGATTTTATTGTACATGTTTCTTAACTTGTGTTCGCCGCCCTGAGTCCTTTGGGAGAAGGGCGGCATATAAATACATGTAATAAATAAACAAATAAATAAATAAATGCAGATGTCAAGTAGCCCATATTACCCACCCTTTTTAGCCACCTCTCTCTATTAGCGATTTGTTTACTAAGCTTATTTCACATGGATCGCCTCTCCTGCCCCCATTGTGCTGGATACCACCTTCTTTCCTAGTTTCCCATAAGGAAGAGAACCTCTAGTCTTTCCACTGGGGAATAACAAATTTGGAAGTACCTTGTAGGTCATCTAGTCAAACAGGAGACCCAACACCATTTCTGAC
The DNA here is from genome assembly GCA_030761175.1 of Masticophis lateralis. Classification (NCBI taxonomy): domain Eukaryota; kingdom Metazoa; phylum Chordata; class Lepidosauria; order Squamata; family Colubridae; genus Masticophis; species Masticophis lateralis. The sequence goes on from JAUDYJ010000003.1 coordinate 131,437,673, forward strand.
AGATGGCAATCCAGTCTCTTCTTGAAAGCTTCCAGTGATGAAGCTCCCACAGCTGAAGGCAAGCTGTTCCATGGGTCGATAGTTCTCACTGTCAGAAAAATTCTCCTTATTTCTAGGTTGAATCTCTCCTTGATCATTTCCATCCATTATTCCTTGCCTGGCCTTCAGGTGCTTTGAAAAATAGGTTGAACCTCTCCTCTCTGTGACAGTGCCTCAAATATTGGAATACTGCTATCATGTCTCCCCTGGCCCTTCTCTTCCCTAGACTAGCCATGCCCAGCAAACATTCATCATGCATTTTAGCCTCCAGTCCCCTAAGAAGAAAGATTTTCACTCTTCTGCTTTAACAGTACTTAGGAGGGATTTCTTTGCCACTACTAATTCTGAGGATGCAAATTGAGTACAGATAGTCTTCGACTGATGACCACAATTGACCGCAAAATCTCTGTTGTTCAGTGAGATGTTTGTTAAGTGAGTTTTACCCCATTTTACAACCTTTCTTGCCAGAGTTGTTAAGTGAATCACTGCAGTTGATAAGTTAGCAACACAGTTGCTAAGTGAATCTGGCTTCCCGATTGACTTTGCTTGTTAGAAAGTCGCAAAAGGGATCATGTGACCTTGGGACATAGCAACAGTCATAAATATGAACCAGTTGCCAAGCATCTGAATTTTGATCACATGATCATGGGCATGCTGCAAAAGTCATAACTCTGAAAAATGGTGACAATTTTCAGTGCTGTTGTAACTTTGAATGGTCACTAAGAGATGTGTTATAAGTCAAATACTACCTGTACTTCTATTTACATAAATCTTGAATTGCACAGGCTCACCTTTGCACTGGTAAAGCAATGTAGAGTATTCAAAACAGCTATACACATTTCTCTGTTGATTGTAAATGAGATGGAATTAGCTAAACCCATCTAGCAAATTTGCCATTAAATCAGATTATAACTCAGGAAATTTTCCATTCACTTTTTTACTTTCTTACCACCACTCCATCAGTTTTCTAAAGTTTATATTCTCTGTTTTATATTTTTTAAAAAAGGAACCGGTTTTAATACTGGCTTCAGCAACTGGCAACACTGAATCAACTTTGGCTGACCTCATAAAAATTAATCAGAATCAGGTGTGGTGACTATTTGGATAATTTGGATCACTATCTCAAAATTCGAGTACTGTGGATTAGATTCAAGAGTTTAAAAGAATTTAATGAAGATGGGAGCAAATCATAGTAAGGCCTTTGTTGTTGTTGTTAGTTGCGAAGTTGTGTCCGACCCATCGCAACCCCATGGGCAACATTCCTCCAGTCCTTCCTGTCCTCTACCATCTTCTAAAGTCCATTTAAACTCATGCCGACTGCTTCAGTGACTCCATCCAGCCACCTCGTTTTCTGTCATCCCATTCTTCTTTTGCCCTCAATCTTTCCCAGCATTTGGCTCTTCTCCAGTGAGTCCTTCCTTCTCATTAGGTGGGCAAAGTATTTGAGTTTCATCTTCAGGATCTGGCCTTCTAAAAAGCAGTCAGGGTTAATTTCCTCTAGGACTGACCAGTTTGATCACCTTGCAGTCCAAGGGACTCGCAGGAGTTTTCTCCAGCACCATAGTTCAAAGGCCTCAATTCTTTGGCGCTCAGCCTTCCTTATTGTCCAACTTTCACAGCCATACATTGCAACTGGGAAAACCATAGCCATGACCATGTGCACTTTTGTTGGCCTTATGATGGTCAAAATCTACTCTGCATATATGTGGTGAAATCTAATTTTTTTTACTACCGGTTCTGTGGGTGTGGTTCTGTGGGCGTGGTGTGGTGTGGTGTGGCTTGGTGGGTGTGGCTTGGTGGACATGGCAGGGGAAGGATACTGTAAAATCTAGATTCCCACCCCACTCTGAGGCCAGCCAGAGGTGGTACTCAAAATTTCCGCTATCAGTTCTTCAAACTGCTCAAAATTTCTGCTACCGGTTCTTCAGAACCTGTCAGAACCTGCTGGATTTCACCCTTGCTGCGTATATATTCTCCAAGATCAGAACCTGACTCAGCCTTATATTGTTTTCAATCAGTGAGTTATTCAGATAGGAGATCAACTGAAGATTGCTACGGAAGATTAATGGAAAACATTCTGTCCAAATGTAGTGTTACCTAGACAAGCAATTTTAATAGAACAATAAAAAAATAAAAAGCCCAATGCTGCCTAGTAAAACCACTGAAAGTTTTATTACACAATTGCTTAATTGGCACTAGAAGATAATATATGGGAACGGAACTTGTGGAATTGCAATACAAATGATAGATAGATTACCCCTATGGTTGGGCACACTTTCAGCTGGAAATTAAGTAGGTTCTGGGGGAATACAAATTGAGGAAAGCTGCACTATAACCTTATCTAATCTCGCAAGAAATTAATCCAATGTGAAAACAAAACCCAAATAATAAGTTCCTGTTTATGTATTAAATAAGGATAGGTTACATTTCCCCTAGGCTCTTTCAAATAAGGAAGAGTAGGGGATTGCCTTGAATAAACCTGGTGGCTTGTTATTCTTCCTTGAAATGGATCTGGCATTCTGGCAGCAGAACACCGACAGCTGCTGCCAAAAAAACCCACCCCAGCATCTCAGCTAGTTTTGTTAGATTCTCACACTTTAATATGCAGCAGCACATCTGTACTTCAAAACAGAAAGGGCAAACCTGAAAATATTCAAGCCATTTAAGTCAACTTCCATAATACTTGGCAATCACATAGAGGAACTCAACACTGACATACAGATGCTGGGTTCTTTGCTTACCGTGTGTTAAAAAAGCAAAGTAGTTTTTATGGCAAGAAAAATATATATATACATTGAGACTGGTGCAGCCAATATTTCTAAAATGTTTCTTATTCTAATATTTCTTTAAAAATGATTTGTTTTTAATTAACTTATTACTTAGGGGAAGTCATACTTGAAGGATGAAGCTGAAGGACCTAATCTGAGTCAGTCACTGGGATATATTCTGCTAAGCTTCCACCTCATGAGGATGGGCTCCAGTATGAGCCCAAAACCTTGGAAGAATAAACCTTTGGTCACAAATTCTGATTTGGTTAAACAGTTATGTTTAGGTCTGGGTTATGTCACCTATCCTTCTAGGCCAGGAACTTATATTTTTGAGTCCTTGAGAATTCAGTGAAAACTATGGAACCCTACAGGAGAAAAAAAAATATGTAATTGCATAAAATAAAATACCTAAATTACGAACGGTATTAAAAGATGAGCAATCATTCTAAGATGTAGTTATCAAGTGATTAAGATTTTTTTAAAAAAATGTGTAATTAGTAATATGTGTACTTTTTTATTCATCCATACCATCATTTTAAACAGGTTTATCGTTGTGGAGTCCACAGCAACTTACATTGTGGGCTTGTAGGAAGTTAGCGGTGCACCCACCCCTCTCCTAGAAAAATGAAATATTTTAGGAAATATTAAGAGGCAGAATATTTCCCCTAAAAGGGAGGCAGAAACTCAGCGCCCCCCCCCACCTTTGTCAATGGGCCATTAAGGCCTGAGCCAGCTCATCTGCAACACAAAAGACATGGTCTCTAGGACATAATAGGACCCATCTAGCAACAGAAACTCACCACATGGCACCTGGGAAGATTACATCACCCAGCAAGTCTCAGCCAAGCTTGGGACTTGCTGGGTGATGTAATCTTCCCAGGTGCCATGTGGTGAGTTTCTGTTGTTAGATGGGTCCTATTATGATCTCTCCTAGACCAACTCAGAGCCTACAGAGTTGCCCCTCCATTGCCCCCTGGGAGTCTGAGTGCATTTCTTGTGCACTGAATGCATTGCGGTGCATTTCTTACACAGGAAAAGGAAGCTCTAGGATGGGCCCCAACCAAGGCACTCTCAGCATCTCTGTCCTTTTCTGCTCAGGAACCCAAGCCATGTGATTCTGCTCAGGAACTCAAGCCATGTGATCCTGTTCATCAATAAACCTTCTTTCCAAGCAACTTCCATAAATCCAGTGTCTTTTCCCCCCACTTGGAATTGAATCCAGAAGGATATGTCTTCCCACAGGCTTAAATTATTAAAAGAAAAGCTAAATTTCAGTTAGAGCTTCTTGAAAATGTATTTTCATCTAAGTTCTGAAATCTATCCATGGAACCCCAGGGATACCCCAGCATCCAGTTCCTCTGCATGATTATTAAGTACATTTTCATATAACAAACACGCCCTGAACAAAAAAAACCCCAAACAGTTTATCAATAAGCAAGTAAATGAAGATTTGGGAACACGTTGCCACATATTCAGGATTAGTAGTGATAGTGTATGGCCCAGATGCACCCAGCATGTCTGAAACAAAGGATTCATGTTTTTTCACTGCCTCCCTTGTAGTCACCTGGCATAAACTACTGGAATCCTAATGGAAGGAGGAAAGTCTACAAATGCAATCACACAAACAGGCAAAACTTTTTTTTAAAAAAAAAGTACACTCAAATAACTAAACATAAAATGCTATCATAAACATTCAGATCTTAAAATGATTCTGCTTTATTATTTTACATGCTTCAGTTATAAATCCACAAGGAAGAAGCATTGCAAATTGCTTGGCTTCCTTTACATCATCCTTCCATTGCCTGACAGCCTCCAGATATCCAGCAATAAATAAAATATGGTTTTTCGTATAAAACTAAACCATAAACGAACAGGGTGAGTAGGATCCTTTAAATCAACTGTTCTTCCTAACAACCTCTCTTGGAGACCCCCTTTGCTAAGCAGACGAGTGGCATAAAAATCAAACTGCACTTTACTTCCTGCATTTAAAATGTTTTTAAGCCTGCCTTACAGCTAGTGGATTCTGTATCAAGAGGAAGCAAATATGATAAATATTTGCAGCATAAAACTTGAAAGAACGCAAGGGAATTTATCAGGATAGCAGTAACATGAGACAGCAGCTAAAAGATATAACAGACAAATACTTTGAAAAATAAAAATATGTAGCTTGGTATCAAGCGGGACATACTGCAATTTGGGGCTGGGGGTTGAGGCTGGAGATGCAACTAATTCCTCTGTTAATTCATGCGCCACTTCCATCAAGGCAGAGGTTTGGAGACCTTCCCTAGAAAAACTCAAAACTTAAGAATGCTGGTACAGAAAAAGACAATGCTGTGCTCTGGGCTGATAAATCAACAATAGCAATAACACTTAGACTTATATACCGCTTCATAATGTTCTTACAGCCCTCACTAAGAGGTTTACAGAGTCAGCATATTTCCCCCAACAATTTAGGTCCTCATTTTACCCACCACGCTTGGAAGGATGGAAGGCTGAGTCAAGCTTGAGCTGGTGAGATTTGAACTGCAGCTAGCAGTCAGTTGAAGTAGCCTGCAGTACTGCACTGTGCCACCTCGGTTCTATCTCTCTCTATGTAAAATACGCTCCCCTATATCCAGAAAGTTTTCTTCCCCTGTAAAAATTATGGGGGTTTGTTTTGCTTTCCAGGCGCTTTAGATTTTGTTTGTTTGTTTAGAATTCATTTCAAGGGATTTGGCATTTTCTTTTATATATTTACATATGTATTTTCCATCTTTATTATTTTTATTAATAACTCAAAGCACCTGGAAGTTATCTACTTAATACTCCTTCCTCCTCTTATTTTCCTACACCACTACCACTGTGGAATGGAGTGAGCTGAGAGAGAACGATTTGGCCAAAGTCATCTTGCCAACTTTTATGCCTAAAGTTAGATTAGAACTCAATCTCCTGGTTTCTAGTCTCATATCTTAACCAGGTACCTGACTCTACCTCTAGCTCTACTGCTCTCTCTCTCTCTTTCCCTCCCTCCCTCTCTCTCTCATATGATACAAGATATTGATATTCTATCAAAGTCCTTTGTTATGGAAAGGAAGCCAGTGACAATGCAAACTGTTAGATAGGTGATTGTCCAGTAAAAGACAGAACTTTCTCACCACCTCATAATTAAATAAATGGGGAAAAATATTTCAATGCATTAGTAATCGTTATGGCTTTAAAATGAAATAATCACTGTTCTCTTCTGTTAGAAAACCTATCAGTTTAAGAACTTTTAATATCCATAATACCCATGGGATTTAAAATAAAGCTCTATTTTTCTGGCAAAGGACAGCCATCAACTTGAATTAAGGATGTGAGATCATTTATTTTCCTTTTTAGTAGCATTTGGCTGGAAAGAATGTTATGCTTCCTCTGTATTGACATGTGTACAGTTCTTAAAGGGAGATTTAAAGTGGCAGTTTGTAAGCTATTTAAAGCCGATCATCCATTAACTAAGATCTAAAGTGATGCCTATTAAAATCTGAAATTGGCCTAGGAGCATAGATACCAACCAACTAAAAAAAACCTCCCACTCTTAATCACCTGTTGCCTAAGTGTTTGAATTTCAAGTTCTCCTCTCCTTTCTTTTGTTACATCTAGGACACCAGTAGAAGCCACAAGAGGTGTTTCAGATATTTTGGCATATTTTTAAAAACCTTTTGCAGCTTCTACTTCTGGTATTGTTGTCTCTAAAGAACTTGTGTAGAAGGTCTTGAATAAAATTGGAGTAAAGACTGAGAAAATAGCATATAAGAAAGAACAGGAGGGGAGGACAAGGTTACAGTTAGCAGAATTGAAGTTCTATATATAATCTCAAAGTAAAGTGGTGGCTCAGTGGCTAAGACGCTGAGCTTGTCGATTGAAAGATCAGCAGTTCGACTCCCTAGCGCTGTGTAACGGGATGAGCTCCCGTTACTTGTCCCAGTTTCTGCCAACCTAGCAGTTCGAAAGCACGTAAAAAATGCAAGTAGAAAAATGCCGACCACATGACCACAGAGACGTCTTCGGACAGCGCTGGGTTTTCGGCTTCAAAACGAAGATGAGCACCATCCCTAGAATTGGAAACGACTAGCACATATGTGCAAGGGGAATCCTTACCTTTATGTAATCTCAGCCTATTGGCAGTTTAACACTTAATTGAACTAACACTATAAAATATCCCAAAGCTGTTTAGGTGATCAAGAAGTAAAGAGTAACAACAGGAAAACACACATATTTTTTTAAAAAAACAAGCAAACCACAGTTGCAACTTTTATTCTTTTAAAATGAATAAAAACTAATTTAATGTAATGTAGCATGGAAAGCAGCAAAATATCGAAGCGCTAGTGCAAAAGAAAAAATTTAAGAGCAAAGGCACTGGGCCACTCACTGTAAAATAAGTTCTGTTATTCATTGCATTTGCTAACAAGCTGGTGATGATGTGAATTCTAGGTCCACAACCAACAACAGGTTGTTTGTGAAGCTGCTAGGATTTGGGCAATGTATAAATTACCATAGATAAATATAGTCAACTGAAAAGAATCAGAGACATTAGCACTGTAGTTAAACAAAGAGAGGTCTAGATTCTGGATTTTATTTTATCGGCTAGACTAGAGATAGCGCTAGTTTATTCTATCGGCTAGAAACAGCACTAGTTTTCACAAAAAGCTTTAAAAAAAAAACAAAGGGGATTAGAAGACACATTTTGTCACCTATATTCAATCAATCTCATTTTCTGAAGCTGAAATACTGTCACTTTCAATATATTTCCTCTTCCTGATCCATTTCACAAACTTCTTTCAACTAAAGGTGACAAGTTTCTATACAATTTTGCATGTTTATTACCTGCTGTGAATATTTTTCCAATATTCAGCAATTTATTTCATATCAAAACAATTGTATTTATTTTTTTTCCCTAAAGTTTTTCCAATGTTTCCAGATTTTCAAGGAAAACCAAAAAGGTATTTAAAAAGAACAAATTCCCACCCCCCAAAATAATTTTTTTTCCATTTTTTCCAGATATCACATTTGTAGAAATATCTCGCTTTTGCATGGTCCAAACTGACAGTGGCATATGCCACATAATAATGAAAAAAAAACAGGACCGTCAATTTTCTATGAGCCGCTTCTCCTGACATCTAACTTGGAAAGAGGGATGTGTATTCATGGGTTTTTCCAACCAGCTATTCTGTATCTTCATCTAACAGCTTTCTCTCGGGTAAAAGTCATAAATTCATGTAAGAGCACATGTTTGCAAGCCAATGGTTTGAGATTTATACACTGGCAGTTGTAAATGGAGCTGATAGCTCCCAGTATAAAACTGAGAAGTTATATACATCAGCTTTGCTACAGATTTGTTGGGATTTAAGGAAATTGTAATCTTAACCTATCTTTTGATAGGCTGGAGAAAGTTGGTATCAGTTGCAAAACAGCAGTAGACAACCTTTGCTCCATACACCAAATTGTTGGTGAGGCCCTCTGCCTCTTTTCTAAATCTCTTAGAAATCCAGATTATCTTACTAATATTCAGCAGCAATGGGACGTGGGTTTTTTTTTCCTCCCCCCAAATAAGAAGCAAAATAGGTATATTAAATTTTGAACAGGCTGAACGTTACTTTATTTATGAAAATCCCAAGTACCCTCTTAGAAAAAACCAGGCTGTTACATAGGGAAAAACAATCTCTCTGAATATCTTTCACTCTTCATATATATATATCTGTTTTCTGAGGTTTTCGTGGGTGTTTGTATGTAGGTCTTTGGTTATTCGAGTCTTCTCCCGCGTAAAATTGGAAGTGTCTTGGCGACGTTTCGACGAAGTCTCATTCGTCATCTTCAGGCTGGTGTTCTCGGCTTCGTGCTTCCAGGAGCAATGTGAGATTGCAGTGTCTCTTCCTTCCTCTTCCTCTTCCCAACCAAGCCCCCACCCAAACAGAACACACCCCCAGCCAATCAGAGCACAACCAACCCCCCATCCAATCAGAGCACAGCCAAGCCCCTAACCAATCAGAACACATCTCCACCCAATCAGAACACAGCCAAGCTCCTACCCAATCAGCTCACACCCCCACTAGCAGTTAAAAGGAAGAGACAGCTGCAATCTCACATTGCTCCTGGAAGCACGAAGCCGAGAACACCAGCCTGAAGATGACGAATGAGACTTTTACGTGGGAGAAGACCCGAATAACCAAAGACCTACATACAAACACCCTCGAAAACCTCAAAAAACATATATGTATGTATGTATGTATGTATGTATGTATGTATGTATGTATATATATATATATATATATATATATATATATATATATATATATATCTGTAGCTCAGGGCTGAATCATGGAGTCTTTGATCTTCTCTGAGCTTGGTCATTTTATTGCAGACATTTCATTAACTAATTAAGTAACATCATCAGTAGAAGCAAATATGGGGTTGGTTTTCTTCTTGGAAAGAACCAGAGAGAAACTTCCACATACACACAAATACCCTAACAAAACTGGCAAGGCAAGCTATTGTTTATGAACAGGGTGCAAATACCATACTCACTCGCATTAAAGATGTTACCTAGTTGGGTAATGAAATGTCTTCAAGCAAACAACCAAGGGCTTCACAGTTCTTTAGTTTTCCCAGGACCAAACCCTTCTATACTACATTAGATAGACTAAAATTGTTCTCTAGACCAGGGGTGGGTTCTACTTACCTTTACTACCGGTTTGCTACAGGATCGCGCATGCGCAGATCGCTGATGACGACATCCGGGGAGATGGACAGAGCCTCCCGCCGGTTTTACTATCGGTTCTTGCGAACCAGTCCAAACCGGGGGCAACACACCACTGCTGTAGACCCTTCTAAATAGCAGAGAAATAAGAAACCCCAGCCAGCACTAAGCCATCAAAAGTAGGCTATTGCTGACTGCTTTTTACCTTCTCACGCTCTGATTCGAAGGAGCCAGCGTTCCTTCTGGTATAAGGAGAAGAAACTAGAAAATGAATTAGAACATTATTGCAACTCCCATCCAATCACTGACATGTTGGGTGAGTCTAATAGTGAATTACATTCAGAAATTGGCTTTAGACTTAAAACTGTAAATTGCTTTGCATTTGTCAAAGCCTGGTTCTTTTGGGCACTGCTTGTTAGATAGAAATTGAATTTTCAGTCAGGGCAATTAAAAGAAATGGCCCAATCTCATCAGCTTTGAATAAACATATTAAGTACTTTAACTTGAATAATTTGCCCCTTGGGATTCAGGAAACGGCCTGGGGATTGTTCGTATTATCTGGGCTCGAGGAGATAGCAATGGCAATGGAGATAAGATACTGGCAATGGAGCTCACATAAGAAGAATTCTTGCCTTATTCAATAAAATGGGTGTAACTGAAAAGGTAACAGGTGGGACCAGAGGTGGGTTTCAGCAGGTTCTGACCAGTTCTGGAGAACCGGTAGCAGAAATTTTGAGTAGTTAAGAGAACTGGTAGTAAAAATTCTGACTGGCCTTGCCCCCATCTATTCTCCGCCTCCCAAGTCCCATCTGATTGGGAGGAAATGGAGATTTTGCAGTAATCTTCCCCTGGATTGGTGTGGGATGGAGATTTTACAGTATTGTTCCCCTGCCACGCCTACCAAGCCACGCCCACCAAGCCACACCCACAGAACTGGTAGTAAAAAAAATTGAAATTGAAATTGAGATTAAAGTGAAAAAAGAAACAACAAGGGAGTGGAAAAGGGGAGAGGAGTAAAGGGGGAGGGAGGAGAGTTGGGAGGTGAGAAGAGAAGAAAAGAACTGGGAAAGGAGGGGAAGAAAGAAGGGGGAAAGAGGAGGAGAGAGGGTAAGAAAGGGAGGAAGAAGAGAGGAGAGGGGAAAGAGGAGAGGAAGGAGAAAAGGGAAGAAGAGAAGGAATGAGGAAAGTAGAAAGGAACAGAAGAGAGAGAAGGGAAGAAAAGGAAAGGTTGTATTAAAATAAAGGAAGGAGATGGTAGAAGAGCAGACCCAAACAACTAATTAGCAAATGGAAATTAAAGAATAAGATGAATGAATAATGATTAATGATGGACAAAAGGTTCTACATTTGAATATGTTGACAAAAAATAAAAATAAAAAACTTTTTTAAAAAATTTGAAACCCACCACTGGGCGGGACCTATCAGTTTCTTATAGGACTTATCCAACAGATCTGGATTTATTATTGCTGGCAAGTGTCACTGTTCTTCTATATGTTTTTAGCGCTAACAGTGTGACAAACAGGATGGAATCATTCCACTTTATATCCAAAGGGGTGAAACACTTATTATACTAAACCATGATGATAATCCCTTTTCTATGACTACTTCAAAAACATGTTTTCCTAAACAAGCGTTCCTTGCGCTAAATCCAACAAAGTTTTTGGCTTCTTCCTGGTTGAGCATTACACGTGCAACTTACAAAGTATTCCCCATTACCATCTAGTGCCGTGATGGCGAATCTATGGCACGCGTGCCACAGGTGGCACACGGAGCCATATCTGTGAGCATTGCCCTAGCTGAGCACCAGCACACACTGGCCACCTGATTTACGGCCTTTCCGGGCCCACCGGAAGTCAGGAAATGGGCTGTTTCCGACCTCCGGAGGGCCTCCAGGGAGAGAGGTCATTTTCACGCTCCCCAAGCTCCTAGAAAGCCTCAGGAGCCTGGGGATGGCAAAAAACAGGCTTTCTGGGCCCACCAAAAGTCAGGAAACAGGCGGTTAACGGCCTCTGGAGGCCTCCGCAAGGGTGGGGAAGCCGTTTTCACCCTCCCCAGGCTCCAAGAAAGCCTCTGGAGCCTGGGGAGGGCGAAAAATGGGCCTACCGGGCCCATCGTGCCATTGCGTGCTAAAAGCAGCGGGAGCGCTGGGGGGGGTCACATGCACATTTGCAGGGGGGGCACATTGAATTATGGGTGTGGGCACGCATGCGCATAAACCCCCCGCCCTCCCCTTGATTTTGGCACACAATGGCAAAAATGTTAGCCATCACTGATCTAGTGTGTAAATGGTCATCTTATGCTCTTGTAGCATCGCTGTATTAAGTTCGACTGGTTTAACAGTGAGCCATATGCTTATTAAGGAAGAAAAATACAATTTTGAAAAGTTATTTCTAAAGTGACTTTCAATTTATAAGCACCAAATAGGGCAAGGGTGGGGAATCAGTGCCCATTGAGACATGGATTTCAATGCTATCACCATATTCAGCGGCGAGGGCTGGATGGCAACTGGTAGAATTGGGAACCCAGAAAGATTTTCCCTTTAAGGTAGATCAGTTTTTGTCCTTCACACACTAGAGTTTTTCCCCTTATACACAGGCAGATATGAATGCAACAAGTAGTTTAATCAACTTATATAGTTACAATACCGATGAATATAAATGGCTTGCAGCTATCATTTTGTCATGGTTACAAAAATAGAATCAGGTTTTTTAAAAAAAAATCCCTGAAACTTCCAGCGAGTGAAGAATTGGTCCCCATAATAGCTACACAGATTTATGTTCTTTCTCAGAATGTAGCCATCTATGGGTACATATTAACTTTCTATTCCTGACACCTACATAGAGGTCTGAAGCCCCGTGCCTGAAAATTGATACCTAAGCTTAACCAATTATAAGAAAAATGAAGAAAAATGTCTGAGACCGAACTAGCTGTAACTAAGGAAACTGGATTCATTATTTCTGGGAAAGACGTGTGAACACCATTTTCTATCACTCCACAGACATCTTTCTGGTATCTAGCAGTCTTCTCATACTCAATCATCACCATCGAAGCTCTTAGGTCTTTGCTAGTACAGAAGCAGATCAGAAAAAGAAGGACTAGAACTTGTACCACCTCTACAATTAATCTCCAAAGTGCCTTAACTTCATTTTAAAAAGCAATTCAAGGATCATATTTTTTTTTTTAAAAAAAAGCTAAATATTTGACTGAGGCTTGCATAGGAGGGAGGAGATATGTGCCCGCCACTGATGTTGTGTTTATTTATTTTATTTTATCCCGCCTTTATAAATAACTGAAGGCAGCAAACATACCCAACGCACCTTCTTGCTCCTATTTTCCTCAAAAGAACAACCCTGTGAGGGAGATTGGGCTGAGAGAGAATGATTGGCCCGAAGTCACCCAATTGGCTTTCATGCCTGAGGCAAGACTAGAACTCACAGTCTCCTGGCTTCTACGTGGTACCTTAGACCAATACTAAGCATTACAAAATTACATGTTTGTACACAAAATTTAACACCTTCTAGTGTTCGTTGTTGTTAGTTGCGAATTCATGTCCAATCCATCGTGACCCCATGGACAATGTTCCTCCAGGCCTTCCTGTCCTCTACCATCTTCTGGAGTCTGTTTACGCTCACGCCTACTGCTTCAGTGATTCCATCCAGCCACCTCATTCTCTGTCGTCCCCTTCTTCTTTTGCCCTCAATCTTTCCCAGCATTATGCTCTTCTCCAGTGAGTCCTTCCTTCTCATTAGGTGGCCGAAGTATTTGAATTTCATCTTCAGGATTTGGCCTTCTAAAGAGCAGTCAGGGTTGATCTCCTCTAGGACTGACCGGATTGATCGCCTTGCAGTTCAAGGGACTTGCAGAAGTTTTCTCCAGCATCAAAGGCCTCAATTCTTTGATGCTTAGCCTTTCTTATGGTCCAACTTTCACAGCTATACATTGCAACTGAGAAAACAATAGCCTTGACATTTGGTGGCAGGGTTGTTGTAGAAAATGAAAGACTGGAAAACATTTACTTTATTCCCATTATTATTTTATTCACTTTTATTTACTTTAGGGTGATGTCTCTGCTTTTTAGTATGCTGTCTAGATTTACCATAGCTTTCCTCCCAAGGAGCAAGCGTCTTTTAATTTCTTGGCTGCAGTCCCCATCTGCTGGGATCTTGGAGCCCAGGAAAATAAAATCTGTCACTACCTCCATTTCTTCCCCATTTATTTGCCAGGAATTGAGAAGGCCGGATGCCATGATCTTAATTTTCTTAATGTTGGGTTTCAAGTCAACTTTTGCACTCTTCTTCTTCACCTGCAGAGTCTCTTTAATTCCTCTTCACTTTCTGCCATTAGAGTGGTACCATCTACATATCTGAGGTTGTTCCAGTGTTATGCAGCCTTGAATCCTTTTTCTGCTGATGAAAGGTAGGTGGGAAATCTATACTTTGCAGAAAGATGCATACAGTACCCAAGCTACCGAGTGATCCTGCACATTTCTCAGGTAGTATAATAATACTTACAGAGGTCATCTGTTTTGCTCAGACACAGCATGTTCACAACACTTATTTCTGCTGAATCGGTCTAAACTTTTTTAAAGTGGGTGACATTTTTAAAATCTGGGATGGACCTTGAAATCCACCTTTTCTTTTTCACTATTAATTAATTACAAAATGCTTTTCATGGGAGAGAGGAGACCTAAAGACAAATTAGACCTTGTTTGTTTTTTTTAAAGGAGCAATTCTAAGTGGGGGGAGAAAAGGCCCTTTTCACACAGGGTGGAGTACAGAATAACAGAGTTGGAAGGGACCTTGGAGATATTCTACTCCAACCCCTTGCCGAGACAGGAAACCCGATACCATTTCAGACAAGTGACTGTCCAGTCTCTTCTTAAAAACTTCCAGTGTTGGAGCATCCACAATTTGTGGAGGCAAGTCGAAGACTAATTATATGTTATTTTGGTAAATAAGGAATCTGAAGAAAAGGTTGCCATTTTGTGTATGAAAATGCTTAGGGTTAGGGTTTATTGCATTTATTAGCAATAGTTGATAAATTATCACAACATGTTTATTTGTACAACAGTTTTGTGGGGGTTTTTTTTTGCTAACTCTGTAGCATACACATTTGCCATTCGACAGATTGTTAGCTTTAATATCCACCACAGAACATCGTTCTTATCGTAATTCACCAAACAACTCCAGCTTTTTGATTTAGGCTGCTTGACACTATTACAATTTTGTCAGTAAATTGCACAACCAGACTATCTGTTGGTATATAGCAGATAAATGGCATAAAACAAGTACCTACCCATTTTAATGCTGAACTGAAATTTTCTCAGATTTTCCTCTCAGAAGAATGGAGTTTTATGGAGAAAAGTGGGAAGGAAGGAAGGAAGGAAGGAAGGGCCAGCATCAAGTTCTGTTATTTTCTAAAGGGATAAAATGCTTGTATTTTATGTATAATTGGTTTTATATAAATTTTAGAGGAACTGTCCCATCTATTCATAGCACAGTCCTTCTGCAAAGATGAGCATTGACATTCCTGTTCCAAATAAAAACGAATCATTTATTTACAGATCATAACTCTTATATAATTGAGCGATGACAGCTCCAGATAGTTTCCAGCTGCAGATTTAGTAGAAAAACAAATTGTTGTGCCATAGAACATTCCCAGCTTCGTATGAAGCTGTTCTGATGTCAGGATTTGGCCAGAAGTGAGGCCTTATTTGTGAAGTTGGGCCAAAGGGATAAGATGGAGGTGGTGCTATTTTAATTCATCCTAGCTACATGGCTACATCCCTTATCTGATGGAATGTTTAACAGACCTTAGGAAAGCAGAGGAAGAAACAAGATCGTTGCAAAGGGAAGATCGCAGTCTAAAGGAGTGATAAAATGATTCAAAGCAACTCTGCTTTATTTATGTTAGGTATAAATTCAGCAGGACAACTACTCTGTGAAGCTTTTAATTTTCTTTTACATTATAAGCTATAAAGAGCTTTCCAGAAATCTAAGTGGTTCTTGTTCCTTGAATTTTCCCGCCTCAGACAGCTTGATATTTCTCAAGTTGCTTGATTTTATTGCTGGGTATTTATGGATTCTTCCACACAATTACTATTGACTGATTTTAATCTCCCTTCTGATTCAGAAGGCAGCTCCAGATTTAATGACAATGTGACTCTGTCCCAGGTCATCACTGGCTTGACTCAAACAGCTAACCATGCTTTAGATCTACGGAACAGATGTACCATGATCTTGTTCTGGGGAACTTTTCCATCAGTCTACTTTCATAGACCTTCCTTGGGATGATGGGGTCAATTGGAACCATCAAACTCTGCAGAGTGGAAGAACCTATGAAAATACCCAGAGATCTGATGAACCTGGTAGATTTTCTAATTGTACTTGAGGAGTGTTTTGCAGTGATCTGAAAAGTGACCATGTCAGCTGTTCGGTTGGAATGACACCCCATAAGTAACAGCCCAGATTCAGCAAAAGTGGTAAAGCATCGTGACTTCTGCATCGTAAATGCATCTGCAAAATGTCAGGAGGGGAATTATGAAGAGTCCGTCTACTCAATGGCTCTTCATTCTGCTGTGGTTGTCATCTGTGCTTTTCGCAGGGATGTCTTCAGTTCACCATTTCTTCCTCGGAAGTCCACTTCATTGATATAAGCTATACTGGAATCTCGAAAGCCTGGCAGCCACTTCGTTGATATAAGCTATACTGGAATCTCGAAAGCCTGGCAGAGAAAAGATGGATTAGAAGATCTACTCGGTATTAATTTTGATCATTTGGCTGAGCATTTCTTGGATAAAATCACTCAGATTCAGAAAATGGACAGAATCTATGGAGATGTCACAGGTGACATCTTGTGGTGTTGCCTAGAAGGTTTTTGAGCCTGCTGTCAGCCTTGCAAGGTAATCCAGACAACAAACACATACTAGGAGTAGTAATACTACCTTTATTGTAAGGTTACATTAACAGAATTTTGCAAGTCTGAAAGTATCTCTACTTTATATTTAGTTAGTTTTAACCATTCCGTCATGTCTGACTCTTGGCAATTTTATAGGCAAGTGCGCTACATGCTACCCTATCAAGCACAGCTTCTTTAAATTGTTGGATGTTCATTTTTGTATCATTTCATTTTGATGATATTAAAGAGCCACAGTGGCACAGTGGTTAGAATGCAGTACTACAGGCTACTTCTGCTGACTGCCAGCTGCCTGCAATTTGGCAGATCGAATCTCACCAGGCTCAACGTTGACTCAGCCTTCCATCTTTCTGATGCCGGTAAAATGAGGACCCAGATTGTTGGGGGCAATATGCTGACTCTGTAAACTGCTTAGAGAGGGCTGTAAAAGCACTGTGAACCAGTATTTAAGTCTAAGTGCTATTGCTATTAAATCCAACGAGTTCTTTGCTTGTCCCTTCTTCTCATTCCACTAACCATTCCTAGCATCATTGATTTTTCCAATGAATTTGCACACATGACATAGCCCAAGTAAATCAGACTTTTGGCTTTAGTGATATTTCGGATTTTATATGATTCAGCACCCCTCTGTGATTGTTCTGGCTGTCCAGGGTATACACACTAATTTGTGCCAGTACCACAGTTCAAAAACGTCCATTCTTCTTCGATCAGGCATTCTTAATGTCCAACTCTCACACCCATACATCATTACAGGGAAGATTATTGCTCTAACTATCCTGATTTTTGTGTTTATATAAATATCTCTGCTTTTCTGAAGATTTATATTTACTCTCCTTTATATTTACTTTCCAGAAAATTAGGGAGGGTCTTTTCTGAATTTTTTCCATTTTGCGGTTGTGTCATCAGCGGCTCTTCCTGCTATCTTGTAAGACTATTCCATATGTCCTTACACTGTGGATCCCAGAGTATCTCTTGTTAAGTTAATGCTGCCATTCCCTCTGTTCCACCTGCTAATAAAAGTGTCTAAGGAGTTGGGAGTTAAAAGCCTTTAAAGGTTAACTATAAACAAACACTGCCATAGTACATGTCAAATAAAATTTAACTGCTTAGTATTGAATTATGAATTAAATTTTGATCTCTATCATTTCATGAACTTCTCATGAAACATGAACATTTCATGAATTTCATTAAATCATATGTTAACTCATTCCAGGAAGGGAGGGAAGAGACCTTATTTGGCAAATTCCAACAATTTTAGCAATGAATGCAACTACAGATTAACATTTCATTGGAAAACATACATTTGAACACCCTGAAAACCATGGGATAAAACAATAGTTTACGTAGTTGTGTTGTAATTAATACATACTAGCTTCCTTCTTTGTACACCAATTTTTATTTCCAATTTTGAATATTCCTCTGGTATAGAGGAATACGGAGCCTGGTGGCGCAGTGGACTAAGTGCTGTTTAAGTAGCACTTAGTTGCCAGCTGCCTGCAATTATTGCAAATTCAAATCTCACCAGGCTTAAGGTTGACTCAGCCTTCCATACTTTTGAGGTAGGTGAAATGAGGACCCAGATTGTGGGGGCAATAAACTGACTTTGTATAAAAAACAACACTACCTGGGGGGGGGGGGCGAAAGCCCAACTAAGCAGGTATATACAAAAGTATGAAGGCTATTGCTTAACGCATTGTAAGCCGCCCTGAGTCTCTGAGAAGGGCGGCATATAAATCGATTTCACCTTCCCTAATCTGGTCCTCACTAAATGTGTTAGGATTATAAACCCCAATGTGTATGAGTGTTTTGGAGGTTACAGTCCCAGTATGCATGAGACATTTGGGAAGGTAAAATAAGACTTACACCAGGATTAACTCATTCTTCTATAATATGTCATAATATGAAAATATCTATGATGTGATCATTCCATATTCTAAACCATGAAGTGATTTGCAGCATTATAGAAAATAAAATATGGATATGGAGCCCTCCCTCCTCCCTCAACATCGGTTTTTAGCTTGAGAAAATTGGAAATAGTCCAAGAGTTGAAACCAGAAAGAAAACTTATCTAAATTGTTCTGCCCAGCTGTCATTCACCAGGAGGAAGATTCAGAGAAACTCAAAATTAAATCAAGGACAATATCGCCTTACACACCATTCAATCAAGTGTAGGCTGACCAAGTTAATTTGATTCTTGCCATAGGGGAAAAAACCCTTTAAGGTTCAGTGAAAAATGGATACACAACAAAAAGCTAAGCGTAGCAGAGAGGTGACCTTTCAGCATTTTCTTGAAAACATTAACATCTCAGTCTGGCAGTCACTTCCCACATTTGATAAGGATAACAAGGATGTGAAACATCTGCTTCTCATGTTCCTACACCACCAGCTGCAAAAATAAATGCCAGTGAACTTCTGTACACGAACACAACATGGAAACCTGCTTTGAATGAGAGAATTTTTGAAATTCTGCAGCAGTGCCAAATTTCAGATGTGCCCAGTATGGTGAGGCAGTGCAAGTCAAATAAGTCAGTTTGTCTTCCCTGCATCTTAGCTTGGATACAGACCTGTGTATGAAGCCCACCCTCCTCCCAGATTAAAATATTCTTTATTCTTAAGATTAAAGGAGGCAGGATAGAATATTTCCCCAAAGGAGAAATGGAGAAACGTGTTCTTAAAGACAGAAAGCAGCCCCAGTCTTGCTGCATAGTAAAACAGCCTCAATAGAAGAGATTGGTCTTTTGGAATGTAGATTTTGTATCTGTTCAGGAAGACTGAGCCAAACTATTCATAAACAAAATGCACAGAAGTTTGGAGCTGATGGGATTCAAATGTACATTCCCCCATGCAAATTCTAAGGACAGGACATGACCTTTAGGACATAATAGGATTAACCCACCACCGTTAGAATAGCAAAAGGCACAAGGCCCACTATATTGCGCAACACCCCTGAATCATCTCAATAAGAACCTTATAAAGATCCATCCACTCACTCATCCATTTGGTTAGCCACCCAAAAAACATTGTTGCTGTTACTGAAATTTCTAGTTTTCTCTTAGAATGATTTTAATACGGATTTTAATTTGTTTTAATGTGTTTATTGTAATTTGTATTTATGATTGTCTTTGTAAGCCGCCCTGAGTCCTCGGGGAGAATGGCGGCATATAAATCACATACATACATACATAGATACATAAATAAATAAACCTTCTTTCCTTGCAGTCAGCCTCCATTTATTTCCAAAGCCTTTCTCCCAGCTTGGAACTGGACTGGATTTTTTTCTCCTACACCTGTCTCCATTTAAATGTGCATTATTAAATAAATGAAACAATATTTGTAGAGAGGCATCTATAAGGGATCTACAAAAACTGCCACAATTGTTTTGAGGCCAGATCTGAGATTCTAATATAGCTTAACCTGCCGTAGACTGATCCAGGGATAATTTATGCTACCTCATACCCCAAGAGAGTTATTCAGGAAATAGAGCCTCTTTCACACAAGAATTTTCCTTGATTTAATCAAAAATCCCAACATCTCTCTTTCTATTCTATAACTAGAAAAGGTCAGTGCCTAATCATTACAGTTATGTTTTTGGCATCTTTGTATAGTTAAAATATGCAAACTAATAGCAGCTCTCTGAATTAGAATCCATATTTCTTTCCTTTTGAATATTTCTTACATGTATTGTATATTGCCTGCAGCAAAGGAACAAAAATGTGCAGTAAACAGATGTGCTTTTCATAAATGAACCCTACATTTCCTTTCAAATGTACTCTCCCAAATGATCTTTTATTGATTTTTTTTAACTTCGCATAAATATGTTAGCATGAATAATAAGTGCACCAGGTGGTTAAAAACCATAGGCATGCACTCATTCCACTCCAGGAGATGGGTTAGATTGGAAGATTGATGCTATCCAGGGGTGGGTTCTATGTACTTTTACTACTGGTTCGCAACAGGACCATGCGTGCACAGAAGCTTCCTGATGACATCTAGGTCGGTGGGCAGAGCCTCCCACTGGTTTTACTACTGGTTCTTGCAAACTGGTCTGAACCAGGGGCAGCCCACTATTGATGCTATCTGAGCCTGCTCTAGTTGTAGCAGAACAAACTGGTTCCTTCACACATGTATGGTGGCACTTCATAGTCATTTGTTGGTTGATAAATGTGAGTGTGTGAACTATGCTCTGATGATAGAACTTTCCAATGATCTTCCCTGGAGTGCATTATAGATATAAGAAAGATTCAAATATGACCTGCCCTGAGCTTCAAGGACTTCATTACAAATATAATCAATACAGGTAATCCTCAAACTTATAACCCCAATTGAGCCCAGAATTTCTGTAGCTACATGAGACATTTGTTAAGTGAGTTTTGCCCCAATTTACAACCTTTCTTATCACCGTTGTTAAGTGAAATCACTGCCGTTAAGTTAGTAACACAGTTGCTAAGTGAACCTGGCTTCCCTTATGACATTGCTTGTCAGAAGGTTGCAAAAGGTGACCTTGGTATACCGCAACCATCATAAACGCATGCCAGTCGCCAAGCATCTGAATTGTGATCCTGTGTCCACAGGAATGCCACAAGCATTCTTAAGTGCGAAAAATGGTTATAAGTCACTTTCTTCAGTATCGTTGTAACTTCAAACGATCACTAAATGAACTGTTGTAAGTTATGGACTATCTGTAGACTCAGAATAATTTACATATATTTTTCAATGCGGAATGAATGAATGAATGAATGAAGTCTAACTTAAGTTTATAAATAACACAAAAAGTGATAGCAGAAGAAATCCAGAACCTACATTGCAGTGGTGAAATCTAAAATTTGTTACTACCGGTTCTGTGGGCGTGGCTTGGTGGGGGGAGGTAATGTGACTGGGTGGGCGTGGCCAATTTTTAAAAAATATTTTAAAACCATTTTTTCTACAACCTCTTCGGTGAAGAGGTTGTAAAAAAAATGCTTTCAAAAGGCTCTGACGATCCCAGCTGAGTTGCCTGATTGGCAGAGACTTTTTTTCTTTTAAATGCCCCTGACGATCAGGCAACTCAGCTTGGATCGTCAGAGGCATTTAAAAGAAAAAAAGGGTTTTTTTCTTTTAAAAGCCTTTGAGGATCCCAGCTGAGTCGCACGATCATCAGAGGCTTTTTTTTTTACTTTTAAAAGCATTTTTCAGCCAAAGAGGTTGTAGAAAAAATGCTTTTAAAAGTTAAAAAAAGCCTCTGATGATTGTGCGGCTCAGCTGGGCAGAGGAGGAGGGGCAGGGGTTTTTGCTACCAGTTCTCCGAACCACCCGCCTCCATCGCTACCAGTTCAGGCGATTTGGTCCAAACCAGGAGCATTTCACCCCTGCTACATTGGTGTAATTACAAGGAAGACAAATTGCAAGATACATTATCAATGACAGTTTGTGCCCCTCAGAGTGAGCATCACTGAACCATTTTTCTTCTGGAACTGGATGATTCTGGAAACGAGAAGTTGTTACTACTTATTATTGGTTAAGACAGAAGAAGATGCAGCACTCTTCAATCTTCAGAAAGAAAAAAAACAATGAAACTTTTAAAAGCCTCCTCGGCATCTGAAAAGATTAATGCAGCTTGTTCTTCATTATGTAGTTCCAAATATTCCAAAATATCCAACACCTTTTTAACAATAGCTCTTAACCAACTTTTAGATAAAAACCTACATTGATCTTCATGAAGATCTTAGAAGGTCTTAGAAAATTATTTTCAGTTGTTCACTATAATCATTGGAAACAACGTATAGTCATTATTCAATAAATAAATGCAGTTTCTTGTTAACGTCAACTCTTGTCCCTCAATGTTAGACCAGGATCTTTCAAAGTCTTTGGTATATTTCCTTCCTATAAACTAGAGTTCATTGTACTTCATAGAGGTCATAAAATTTCATTCTCAAAACACTTACAATGCAGACTTTATAAACCATCTTGTCCAGGCACTTAACCTCTTATTAATAGCTCTTAATAGCCCTTGAAACTTCTCTTGTTGTTATAATAACAATAATTCATAATTTGTCCATTCATAATTTGTCTTTCTTCTGTCATCCTCAGTAGATTTTGCTTTCTGAGGTATTCATTAATTTTATCCAATGATACAATGTCCCCCATATAAATTTGAATAATATTGATAAAATGTTTTGTTTAACTCTATTATCCATTAATACAGTATCTTCCTCTTCTAATTTCAATATCTTTTTCTATTCTCTCTCTCTCTTCATAGTTTATAATCCAATCATTTAGCTGGCAAATTCATTTTTTTCACATAATTGCATTTTATTTCCATTTCTCTTATCATTAACAAGAATAGCTGTTTCTGTAAAATCTTAATTTGTTGAGAAATATTTATATTAAATTGCCTAGGGAATTTTTTATTTGTTGTTCTTTTCTTTGTATGTCTTCCAAAATATTTTGTGTTATCTCATGCCTCTTCTTCTTAAGTTTAGAATTGCATTGTATCAAGGAATTATATATTTTAATTTCTTTTTATTTTATTTTTTATTTAATCTATCCTTACAATCTTCAACAATTTTTCTGTAACAATGCTTCATTTAGTCTTCATTTAAGATGAAGACTAAAGATGAAGACTTCATTAGATTTTCTTTTATAAACCAGACTCACAGGAGTATGGTGTGAAGAATTCTTTGGCAAAATCTCGATTTTGAAAATTCTAGTAGCCAATCTCAAAATCCAAATCATGTCAATTTTTGAAAAGGTTCTATGTCTTTCTGAAAAATAAATATATTCTCTAAAACCTCTGGAACAGCTCCAAATCTCAAACAGAATTCTTTCTTTCTCAGTTCCAATTCAGCCAGGTTTTCTTACTCTTTAGAATTTCCACTTTGCATTAATTGGTTTTATCTCTCAAGTCACTTGCTTTATAGAACTTTCTATCTTTTTCAAGATCTTCTTTAATTTCCTCTCTCAACTTTACAAATCGTTCATGCATTCTTGTTTCAAGATCTTCCAATGTATGTTCTATCTGTTCAAACAATATCTGAAGTATATCTTATATAACAATTATTTCTGCAGGTTGCTTCACCAAGCTACTCCTGCCCTTTCTTGCCATTTTTCTAGCAGTCGTTTTTCTAATAGTAATTCAAAAATGAAGGTGTCTCAAGCAAAATAAAAAGACAAGTCACAGCTTTTTCACTTACTATCTTTGTGTGGCATTTGACACTTCAGTATCACTCCATAGCTTGAGCCACAACACACATCACATCTCTATGGCAACTAAACTTCAAAGTTTGATTCTGTACCTTATATTTTATTATCTAAAGTCAACTAATTAAGTACACTCTTTAAGAATAAACAGCAAGCATTCCCATGCAGGACAGGTGTCTAACTGGCTTAGTGCAAATTTATACTGAAGTAATTTTTGTCAAAAGTAAAAAAAAAATGATAAAAATAAAAATAGTCCCCTTATCTGTTTTAAAACTTTCTTTAATTTTCTCCTTGTTCAGCTTTTTGCAAAGGATTTTTGAATCTTTAAATCCAAGTCTCTCTTTCTTGTTTGTTTTTTTTTAATCCTGAAAGCTGGGTTCATTCACCACAAGTGGTTTTATCTTTGCCTCAAGCAAATCTCTTTTTATCTGTAAATTAATTACTTCCCAAAGTAATTAAGAACCAAGGAAGTCAAAGCTTAATGTCATATCAATTCCACCAGAGTTAGGAGTGCAGTTAGTATCTCAGGACTCCTGGCATCTCAATTTCTGTATAAATTACAGAA
This sequence comes from Masticophis lateralis, assembly GCA_030761175.1. Classification (NCBI taxonomy): domain Eukaryota; kingdom Metazoa; phylum Chordata; class Lepidosauria; order Squamata; family Colubridae; genus Masticophis; species Masticophis lateralis. The sequence goes on from JAUDYJ010000003.1 coordinate 131,461,848, forward strand.
AAGTTTTTGTTTTTGCAGTTTACTTATGGAACAACTATCCAGAGGGCACATGGTTTATCTCATGATCTCCGTTTGATCTAGGGAAATTGCACTAGCCAGTATTGCAGGATACCAGTGAAGCTTAATTGTAAAATCATGGTATGTGTGTATAAGTGCATGAATTTCTCCAAAATAAATTACATTCTCCTTTGAAGGCACTGGCAAAATCATCACTTCTGTATTGTTGCCCCAGAAGGTCTATGGAGAAGTCATATAGCTAAGCTCTATTTGTGGGAGGATTTTAACCTGTTTGAGAATAAAAACATGGAGCTACCTTATTCATGTTGCACTTGTATGGCAGAATGAAGAAGTAACGGTGCATATTTTGCTTGAGTTATGCTGTCCAGCTAAGAGAAGGATTATTAGTTAGTTAATTTGTTTGGGAGGGCATTTCTGTGTCAGATTCCAATATAAGGTTGTTGGCTTTTTGTACCATGGAAGAAGATAATTTCTCTACCTCAGATATTATTTATTATTATTTATTAGTCCAATTTATATGCCGCCCTTCTCCGTAGACTCAGGGTGGCTTACAATGCATCATAGCAATAGCCTGCATACTTTTATGTATATACCTGCTTATTAGGCCTTTCGGCCCCCCCTAAGCGGTGTTGTTCTATTCAAAGCTGGCTTATTGCCCCCACAATCCGGGTCCTCAATTTATTGACCTCAAAAGGATGGAAGGCTGAGTCAACCTTGAGCCTGGTGAGATTTGAACTCACACTAATTGCAGGCAGCTGGCAGCTAAGTGCTAGCACTTAACAGCATATAGTCCGCTGCACCACCGAGGCTCCCATATCTTGTGTGACACCCACCTTCTGGAGGACCCAAATTTCCTTAGGATTTAATCCAATAGCAGTGCAGTGCAGAGCAGAGCAGAGCAGTTCAGGGGAGAGGAGAGGAGAGGAGAGGAGAGGAGAGGAGAGGAGAGGAGAGGAGAGGAGAGGAGAGGAGAGAGGGGCCCTGGATGAAGCGGATTACCTCGACCCGTACCAATCGGGTTTCAGGCCCGGGTACAGCACGGAGACAGCATTGGTCGCGCTGGTGGATGATTTCTGGAGGGCTCGGGACAGAGATTACTCCTCTATTCTGGTCCTTTTGGATCTTTTGGTCCATATTGTCAACCACGGTATCTTGTTGCATCGCCTCGAGGGGTTGGGAGTGGGAGGCACCGTTTTATGGTGGTTCTTCTCCTACCTCTCGGATTGAATGCAAGCAGTGTTGGCAGGGGGTCAGAGATCAGCCTTGAGGCCCCTCACTTGTGGGGTGCCCCAGAGGTCAGTTCTCTTGCCTCTTCTGTTCAACATTTATATGAAGCCACTGGGGAGATCATCCATGGTTTCGGGGTAAGGTACCATCAATACCTGATGATACTCAGCTCTTTATATCCACCCCAAACCAACCCAATGATGCCTTCAACATGATGGCCCGGTGCCTGGAAGTGGTACGGGTCTGGATGGGAAGAAACAGACTTCGACTCACCCTGCCAAGACCGAGTGGCTGGGGGTACCGGCATCTCGGTTCATAGGAGAGGTTCCATCGTTGGCTATAGGGGGTGAAGTTTTACCCTCTGTAGACAGGGCACGCAACTTGAGTGTCCTCCTGGACTCACGGTTGGAATTGCTGTGTTGTGAAGGAAGGGCAGATACCATGCAACTCCGTTACTGTACTTTGTAGGTGTTTTGCTACTTGATGATGGGGTTGGCAAATATTCTACAGTCAGGCAGCTCTGAACATCTACCATGAAATCCTGACAAAGAGCAGGGAATTTGGAGCAGATGTTCTAGTCTTGTGACCTGGCCAGTCAGAACTGTTTTAAACTTCCCTGTAGCTTGCTGAGGACTTACATGAACGATGTACGATGAAAAACACATACTGTACAACCTAATTCTTTTCCATTGGTAGAAAGAGAATGTAGTACACGCTAGTTGTCCACAAGCTATTTGCTAGAAATGTTCATCTGGCATTTACTGATAATACTGTTTTGTAAACATCTGAGAAGATCCCCAGAATGTACCAGTACTTTGAAAAAAGTCTGGTGGAAGCTAACAATGCATATTTATAGAAACAGCAAAATACACATTTTTTCCAACCTAATTAAAAAAATGGGCAAATGTTCAGTTGAGTTCTGTTTTCTTTGAAGTATTTTTTTAAACAAATATATCTTATTTGTACTATTATAGCTTATTATGTATTACATACCGGCTGTCTTCTCATAGAATAAAATGCCAATGTTATTAAGAACAATGTCATACCTAAGAGACATTACTCTACGATGCCTTGAGCTCCTGGAAAAAAGGATTGATGTCAAGCCATCAGACAAATGAATGATCCCTAAGCCCTACTTGGTTCCACCTGTCAGCCAGATTGGCTAAAGAAACCCAGATGTCTCCTCCTCTGTTTGGTTGGCATTATCAAGAATTCTGCCTTTCTTTTTACAAGAAAAACCCAGAAGGCAGGGTTTGTTCCTAGTGGTATAAGCTATAATACCTAATTTGTATTATAGCAGAATACAGAGATGGCTTTGAAGAAGGAATTCAGCAGTTGTTATGTATACACATCAACAGGGGTGGGCTTCAAAAACTTTAGCAAGGGGCTCTCCGCCTGTTTTTTTTTTTTTTAATTTGATTTATATGCCGCCCTTCTCCGGAGACTCAGGGCGGCTTACAGTGCATTAAGCAATAGCCTTCACACTTTTGTATATATTTATACAAAGTCAGCTTATTGCCCCCACAAACTGGGTCCTCAATTTACCCACCTTAGAAAGGATGGAAGGCTGAGTCGACCTTGAGCCTGGCTAGGATTGAACTCACAGAATTACAGGCAGCTGGATGTTAATTGCTGCCTTTAGTAGGAGGCATTAGCCCCCTACACTACTCAGGCTCCAGGTTGCTGAGTGAGCGTGGCCTAGTTGACCTCCTGCACCACAGAGTTTTTGCCCTCCCCGGGCTCCGGAGACTCTTTTTGAGGCTTCCCCAGGCTCCAGAGGCCCTCTGGAGGCTGGAAATGGCCCCATTTCCAGCCTTCCTGAACTTCCGGTAGACCCGTTTTTTGCCCTCCCCGAGACTCCATGTGCGCCCTGCATTTACCTACTTACAAAACAGGCCGGATGGGGACTCCTGGAAGGGGTGGGCGGGGCGGGGCGGGGCCAGCTAGGAGTGGAATTTGGGGGTTCTCCAAACTGCACAGAATCTTAGCTAGAGGTTCTCTTGAGCCCTTGTGAACCCCCAGAAGCCCACCCCTGCACATCAACGTAACGTCAGGTAAATAGAAGAAGGTGAAGGAAAAAAATGGAGATTGCCCTCATCTTCTTTCTCTCTGGTATAAAGAGGGATGAGACAGAATTTCTGTTGGATTTTCAAGATTCTATTACAGAGAGTCCTCGAATTACGACCACAATTGAGTCCAAAATTTATGTCACTAAGCGAGACATGTTAAGTGAGTTTTGCCCCATTTTGCAACATTTCTTGCAACATTTCTTGCAACATTTCACAGTTGTTAAGTGAATCACTGCAGTTAACCCAGTTGTTAAATGAATCTACCTTCTCCATTGACTTTATTTATGTATTTATTTATATATTGGTTTAGGTAGTTGTTTAGTTCGTCTTTTTTTAAAAAATTTAATTTATATGCCGCCCTTCTCCAGAGACTCAGGGCGGCTTACAATGCATTAAACAATAGACTTCATACTTTTGTATATACCTGCTTAGTAAGGCTTTCGGGCCCCCCTAAGCAGTGTTCTTTTTTTATACAAAGTCAGCTTATTGCCCCCACAATCCGGGTCCTCATTTTACCTACCTTGAAAGGATGGAAGGCTGAGTCAACCTTGAGCCTGGTGAGACTTGAACTTGCAGTAATTGCAGGCTGCTGGCAGCTAAGTGCTACTTAACAGCACTTTAGTCTGCTGCGCCACCAAAACTTTGCTTGCCAGAAGGTTGTAAATGTGCTCAGATGACCTTGGGACAAAAATATTTGATCACGTGATAATGGGGATGCTACAAGGGGTCATAACTAAAAAAATGGTCATAGGCTACATTTTTTAGTGCTATTGTAACTTTGAATAGTCACTATACCAATTATTGCAAGTCAAGGACTACCTGTATTATATGTCATATATCAAATATTATTTTTATTCTATTTATCTATTTATTCTTTCTTTAACTAGTATGGTAATAAGACAGCTGGGCTGCGCAACATTGCGACAATGAATCACATATGTATCTACCTGTTTTACTCAGTGCTGAAATCCAGATTTTTTTACTACTGGTTCTGTGGGCGTGGCTTGGTGGGCGTGGTGTGGCTTGGTGGGCGTGGCAGGGGAAAGATACTGCAAAATCTCCATTCCCACCCTACTCCAGGGAAGGGATACTGCAAAATCCCCATTCTCTCCCCATTCCTGGGAGAAGGATATTGCAAAATCTCCATCCCTCCCCACTTCATGGGAAGAATACTGCAAAATCCCCATTCTCTCACCATTCCTGGGAGAAGGATATTGCAAAATCTCCATTCCCACCCCACTCTGAGGCCAGCCAGAGGTGGTATCTGACAGTTCTCCAAACTGCACAAAATTTCTGCTACCGGTTCTCCAGAACCTGTCAGAACCTGCTGGATTTCACCCCTAGTTTTACCTGTCCTTTTCTGTGATGATTTGGCTTCCTTGCATTTGATTTCAAGAACTTCAGAAACATTATAGTGAATCCCCTCCTTCCACCATTAATGAAAAATTGCCAATGGGCAATGTCAGTGAACAAAACTCACTTGTTTCTCACCCCTACGAAGACTACAGCATAATGATTATGAAGACTGCAGAAGGCATGAATGATTACATTTATAGCTGTGGAAGGTGATTACAGAAAATAGATAGCGCTCAGTAATAGCAGATAAATGGTTATTTCAGTTCACAAAGAACACAGAAATAAATAACAATGTGCTCCTTTTATGGGAATACCCCTCCCCTCAAAAAAAGACAAAACCTAAACCTCCATAAATGGGCCAATCTACAAAAGCATTTCCATCTTTTTCTTACCTCAACTAAAACAAAGCATGGTAAAAACGTGCCGATCCTCTGAGGCTGCATCTTACTATAGGAAAATACGTTCACCTGTGAGGAAAAAGAGAGAGGAAACGTCCTATTATGTAGGCCCACATTCAAAGTGACAATGTTTATTCAGAATTTGGCTCTACATAGAGCAAAATTATCAAAAGCTTTGGCACAATTGTAAAGACCTTTCTCCATTGCATTGATTTTGTGATCGTTATTCCAACCACTAAACAAAAAATGACAACAAAGCCTCTATATTTCTTGGGGTCTTCCCAACTGCAGCCAGGAAGGCTTTTACAGAACTTTATCTGATGTGCCAGTTGTGTTCTTTCCTAGATCAGGAGGATCTTCAGTCAGTCAGTCATGGCCTAGTCAACTTGTGTGCTTGACTTCTACAATATACTTTACATGGCTCTTCCCTTGAAGACCACCAGAAGTTTCAACTGGCCCAGGCGATGATACAGTAGGTGCGACTCAATAGGTAACATCATCTTATGAGCTGCACTGGTTGTCATTTTGCTTCTGGTGCAATTCAAGGTGTTGAGTATTATTTATAAAGCCTACCTGGGACTGCCTATCTCTTACAGTATCTACCCAGCCAATTTGATCAGGCAAGATTGGTGTGCTCTGCATTCCTTGATTAAACAATGCTGTTTATCAGTATGTTGAAAGTGTGTCTTCTCTGTCATAGCATCTGCATTCTGGAATGAGGTTCCCCCCCTCCCCGCACCCCAAATCCAGACAACTCCCATTCTACTGATGTTTTGAGAATCTTGAGAATGTGGCTCCTTACCATGCCTTTGACTAGGATAGTTGAAGCTTCTTTTAAGTTGTCTGGGAATGTTTTTTTTATTGCGGACCAGTTTTGCCATCTTTTGTTCTTTGTTGTCTTGTAATTTTGGGGGTGTTTTTACTTTGTGGAGTACCCAAACTCATTGGGAATTAAGTGGTATGCAAACTAACTAAAGACAAGTTAGACAAGCAAGAGCCTTGGTGGTGCAGCAGCATAAAGTGGTGTTAAAGTGACACCAGCTGCCTGCAATTACTGCAAGTTTGAATCTCACCAGGCTCAAGGTTGACTCAGCCTTCCATCCTTTCAAGGTAGGTAAAATGAGGACCCGGATTGTGGGGGCAATAAGCTGACTTTGTATAAAAAAAGAACACTGCTTAGGGGGGCCCGAAAGCCCTACTAAGCAGGTATATACAAAAGTATGAAGGCTATTGTTTAATGCATTGTAAACCGCCCTGAGTCTCTGGAGAAGGGCGGCATATAAATTAAATTTTTTTAAAAAAGACGAACTAAACAACTACCTAAACAAACACACAAATAAATAATAGGAGTTTTTTCATAGTTTCTGTAGCTTGTTTCTTAGTTCTGTAATACTTTTTGTCACAATATTGAATAAGTGTAGAAAGCTACATAGCAATGTCGGAAGTTAGCACCCACCCCCTCTTAGTAAATGAAATATTTTAGGAAATATTAAAAGGGCTGAATATTTCCCCCTAAAAGGGAGCCAGAAACACATCCCCCCACTACCTTTGTCAATGGGCCATTAAGGCCTGAGCCAACTCATCTGCAACGCAAAAGATATAATAGGACCCATCTAGCAACCGAAACTCACCACATGGCACCTGGGAAGATTACATCAGCCAGCAAGGCTCAAGCAAGCCTGGGAGATAGCCTACAAAGTTAGCTAAGAACTCCACCCTGTGGGAGTCTGACCACCAATCAGAGTACATTTCTTACACAGGAACAGGAAGCTCTAGGGTGGGGTCCAACAGAGGGCATAAAACCAAGGCACTCTCAGCATCTCTGCCCTTTTCTGCTTAGGAACTCTGGAGGTGAAGAAGCCATGTGATCCTGTCCACCATTAAAACCATTTTTCCAAACAGCCACCATGTTTCCAGTATCTTTTTCCCATTTGGAACTGAACCCAGGAGGATATTTCTTCCAACAGCAGTAGATTCAATACCTGAACCTTATTAGAAAATGTGGAGGAGCAGGAAGGAGATGAATGAAGTCACGTCAAAATGCTTCTCTTGAAATTTCTTAGAAGATTTGCCAAAACTACTACTCTTAATTATTTTAAATTTTGTTTTGGGTTAAAAAAAACCCCAAACACCAGTGACCTGCAGGGGTTCTGACAGATACTTTCTTAGACACTTTGTCATGAAGGAATTTTAAGGTCTTAAGATTGCTCAGATAATTTGCCAAAGGAAAACTTTTTTGTTTCATTCTAGAATTCAATGATCTTCATATATATGGAAGCCTTCCATGACAAATATAAAGTACGTACTGTACTTCAGTTTATGTACAGTATTATTCTATAGTTACACTCATCTTTTAATAGAGAAACATTTTCTAAAACATATAACAGTTGTTAAATGTAGTGCAGCCAAAGAAATATAATACAATACTCAATAAGAATAGGGGCAAATAAAGATAACAATAGATCAGGAAACAATAGCATCTATGAGATAGCTCTAGAATAGGAGAATGGCAATTAAATATAACTGGTCCAAGAAAGGGAATAATGCTAGTTTTATGTATGTACAGAAATTTCTCAGCATGATCTTGGGTTTCTTTGGAGGACTTTGTCTGAGCTTCTTCAGATGCAAAACAAAAATATGTTGACAGATTGCTTCTGAAAAGAGAAGAGAGATGGGTAACCAGTCCGTTCTGCTTCATGCATTACTTCCTTGAGTGCTATCTGATCTTGGACTTCCTCAAATCTACAGATTTGAACCTGCAATGGCAAAATGGTTTGCTCCTTCTGTAAGAATAGTTGTTCTACAGATTGCATACATTGCTAATCCATGGAATGCTGTAACTCAGGAGTGTCAAACTCCTGGCCTGTGGGCCGGATGCATCATGCACTGGCCACACCCGTGCCCAGTTTAGCAAAGGGGGAAAAGTTGCAATACGTCACATGACACTGCGAGTTTGATATCCCTGCTGTAATTGATAACCTTCTGTTATTGGCTTTTTATGCGATGATGATTAGATCACTTTTACATGGAGTTTGTTAATGCATGTACATGTATATTCTCTATAATCTCTCTCTCCCTCTATCTATCTATCTATCTATCTATCTATCTATCTATCTATATCATCTATCTATCTTATCTGATCTCTATCTAGCATCTATCTAGCATCTATCTATCTATCTATCTATCTATCTATCTATCTATCTATCTATCTATCTATCTATCTATCTATCTATCTATCTATCCAGAGTTGGCTGAATGATGGGCAGCTATATAAATGTTTTAAATTAATTTATTGTATTATTGTATTAATTAAATAAATTAAATTAAAAATTCTATATAACCTGTACAGTATGCTCCAGAGACTGACTGACTGACTGACTGACTGACTGACTGAATGAATGAATGAATGAAAGAATGAATGAATGGAGAGAGGGAGAGAGAGAGAGAGAGAGACTATATACAAATACACATATATAGTATATATGTAGATGTGTAGATATGTCTGTGTGTGTTCATTCAGTCTCTGGAGCATGTTGCAGAGATTTTAGTTTCATAGTTTTTTATTGATATGTAAACTCTGCAACAAAGAAGATCATCTGACAGTGTACCAAAGCCAGGCAAGAATTCACAAGAAGTTGCTTCTTACAAACTGATTTGGTTAGATAATTGGACTATAAATTCTATACCAAACTATTGGAATTATTAGGAGAGTGTGTTAACTACCTTGAATTAATTATACATAATTATACACTCCATCCATCGTATTCTAAAAAGAAACGTAGCTAGCTCAGTCAACAGATTATTTACAGTTGGTTTCCCATGGTAAAAAGGCAGGTCTTTTAATGTGATGGATCCGTGCTAGAATGTCAGGGCCAATGTAGGTTCTTGGTGCATGGCCCCGAGAATGAATGAATCACTGTGTTACATTTTAAAAGTTTCTTCTTTTTCTTTCCTTTTTTTCATTGATATTATACTTATCAATATTTAATGTTTGAAATATAAAATAGCATTGATTTACAGCATTTGAAATATTATTTTATTTTTCTCATTTTAATAGTCGGTTATGTTAACCACAGGAAATTAAGATCTCCGGAATGAGGTTTTTGAGAAGAGGCTGGGCAGGTTGAAGAGGTTGAGCCATCTCTCAAGGGTGGTCTGACTGATTTTTATACTCATTGCAGAAGATTGAATTAGGTGATTCTCACTGTACCTTCCAATTCCACAGTTCTGTAATTGTATGATTCTAGTGCAATGTATCTATAACGATGAGAAACTTCAGCCATCCTAAAAACGGGAAGCAACCAAGCCATTCAATATAATGACTAGGTAACCCGTAAATTAGCTGCACTGACACTAGCAAGAAGTGATTCAGAAATCAGATGCATCGTTGGTGTTTCTCTTTCCAGCCCATCCTCTTCCAAAATGGTTTCACACCGATCACTACAACTCCAAACAGCACAAGTTTTTTATGTCCCTTAACTATGCATGACTGGAGAATATCTGATCTCTATAAGTTTTATTATGCAGTCAGTTAAGAAATTGCAACGAGTAGCGCGGTGGCCTAGAAGTGGAGCTCTCGCCTCACAATTAGGAGGCTGTGAGTTCGATCCTAGGTAGAGGCAGATATTTCTCTTTCTGGGCCCAATGAGAATATAGTTGCTGAATATAACTCCGTACTGGCAACAGGAAAGGCATCTGGCCGGTAAACACGCAGCTCCATTCAGTTGCCCAGGCTCCACCCCTCAAGGAATTATGGGGTTGTTGAAAGAAGAAGATGATGAGTTAAGAAATTGCAACTTGATGGGGAACACAGGAATTGGGAAAGTCTATCAGTGTCCTAAGTTGCTCCATGCTGCATTCTTTTACTATTGGTGAACTAGTTTGTGAGACCATAGCTGGAACAAGTGAATGATGGAGCTCAGTGGGAACCAGATTATAGACCAATAACTTTTAATATATGACATGTCTATGCTATCACATTCAAGCAGTTGCTCCGAATTTTCTGTTTAGAATGAGGGAACAATTGTAGCCTACAGACTGCCATCGAAAAGCAGCATTTAGAAGCTCCAAATTTCTTCTTCTCAGTGCTAAACCAACAATGATTAAAGCATGGCTGTGTGATCTGCTCTCTCCCTGTCTGTCCCTAAGACCCGTTGTCCTCTGGCCTTCCCTTCTGCTATAATCCAATCATTTATTATTCACATTTGGAACATAATGACATCTATTGGCTTGCTGCTCATGTTCAAAGCCAGAGCAATGAACGGGAAAATGGCTCATAAAATTGGGGAAAGGACAGGCTCCTTAAATTGTCTGGTGATTACTAAGGCCCTGAACAAATATAATGTACTGGGTTTGTTTTAAAAAAAAAATTATAGTTCTTTTTATAAAACAATAATTTATGTTTGGGTCTTGAAGACTAACTTCCAAATCTTTTCCTCACACAAATTTTCCTCACACAATTTTTCCTAGAATCCTCTTTGGCACATAACCTGGTAAAGAAGACAGTTACATAACGTAAGCTATTAATATTGCAGATAGCAGCAAAAATGCCATACTAAACTGAGAGGCACAGCTCACTGAAGGGAGAAATTTGCTATTATTATAATGTATTATTCATTAGGGGATGACAAAATGCTCGAAAGAAAAAAGAGGTTTTGAAGTCATAGTGTGCTTGAAAGTTTAGAGTATTTTTCCAAATGAATTCAAGAACAGAATGGGTAAATTAGTCCATTTGTTGACTGACTTTATTTGTGCGGTTATGTATGTGTTAATCCATAGGAAAAAAAAAAGCTCATATTCTTTTATGCTTGCGACATCTTCTCCCATTCATTGTATATATTTTTCCCAATTTACAAAGCTATTAAACAAAAATAGCCAAGGTACCTTTTTAAAAAAGAAAAAGAAAAAAAATTACCCCAATTTTTTGCTTTGATGCCTCCTTTTTTCCCTTCCGCCATTGTTCTTAGTGTAAATTTCTCCAGTGTGAGTTCTTCTTTAAAATATAACTCTCATTGTTGAAACATCAAGTTTAATACTTCCGAGAATATCTCATCATGGAAAAAAAAGGCTACTTGACTCTATTTGGTGCTAATTTTCAGATACTGAAAAATCTAGAAAGAGCCAAACATCCTAATTCACTCAACAGAATTATACAATGCTTTGGAGGATTGCTATCTTTGCTCAGAGATGAAAGCTGTTCTCAAAGAAAACATTACACAATTTCACACTCCAATATGGCCGTGATACGTACTGGAAGAAACAACTCATTTCTCACAGTAAAGAAATTAGTTTATCTAAAATAAAAGTTAGCTGCTGGAGACCCTGACAGGCAAAAGGAAGTATTTTAAGAGACTTATAATCCAAGACACAAAGCTTGCCACTATTTTTGGTGGTTTTAAAAGAGAATTACAAATGCATGAATGGTTACCAAAGAATGGTTACTGCATGAAGGGTTACCATGCAGTAAAACTCTGGGTAAAGTAACTGAAAAACAGTAACGTGAGACAATGGTGGGTTGCTACTGGTTCGCCCCAGATCAGGTGAACCAGTAGCGGTGGTGGCGGGAGGCTCCGCCTACCTGCCCAGACGCTTTTGCGCATATCAAGCGAACTGGTAGCAAACTAAATTGAAACCCACTACTGACATGAGAGGGATGTTACTTTCTTGTTCTTTGCAAAGTCAGGCAGAACTCATCATGGCCAACTCACCACAGCCATGTCACCGCAGCCAATGTGCTGTGGCCAATTTGCTGTGGGACAAGAGTTACACTAATATTGAAGAAATAGTCAAATAGAATCATTAAAGAAAGGTTGCCAAAGAAGGGACAAAATAAAATGTGAATGACAAAAATTAAAATATTTGAATTGAACAATTTCATCAGTAAATTGAATTGTTGAATTGTCCCACAGCAAGTTGTCCTTTGGCGAGTTGGCCATAGCGAGTTGTCCTGATGGTGGGCTTCATCAAAGCTAGAAAAGATGAAGGCTAGCTATAAGATCACAGAGTTATACAGGAGTGCAAAGTTCTCAGTGAAGTTTTGCTTCTTTAAGAAGCAAAATCTTTAGGAAGAAATGACCCAGTTGGGCTATATGTAGATCAGTGGTGGGTTGCCCCCAGTTGGGATCGGTTCGCAAGAACCAGTAGTAAAACCGGTGGGAGGCTCCGCCCACTGATCTGGACGTCACCATAGGTGATCTGTGCATGCGCAGAAGAGCGCGCGCACGCACTGCGAACCAGTAGTAAATGTAAGTAGAACCCACCTCTAATGTAGATAATAGAATACTCTGATGAAGACTATATTGGTAGTCTTCATGGTGCTTTTCAGAATTAGTATAAAAAGAGTGGAACTTGCAAGAACATAGTACAGGATGGATAGTTCTTGTTCAGAATGTCAACTAATCAACCTCTCTTCTATTCCTTCACTCTCTTCGGCTGGTTAAAGCTATTTCAAACCAGCTGATACCTCCCTCTGGAAAGGAAAGTCTTGGCTACATAAGAATAGACATTCAGAGAATAAGTTTACTGTTAGTGTAAATTATACTGGTTTGGCAGTTAGCAAAGCAATCCTATTTGATGTTATGGAATGCTCCAACATCAGAATGTCAGATGAATGCAGTATTTGGCCAGAAAAACAGAACAAAATAAATATTTCATTTAGGTTTCTTTTTCTCCCTCTGAGATAATTTGAAATCTTTATTTACACAATGTCCCTTCCACCAGGCAATTATTTTCACTCCCCAATCATAAACAATTTCAAGTTGTATCCCATTGTGACCATCACTATCTTTAAAATGCTGAAGACTCCATGTCAGCCAATCAAGGGTCTTCCAGTTGACCAATGGGAAAGCGTAAAAAAGTGCCACTCAGCCAATAGCCTACCTCTCTATTTCACTGTATTCATTTGTTTAGTGATTTGTAAAGAAATCAACATAACAGCAATTATAGGGGAAAGCTGTCATGGCAACTATCTCTAGGTTCATAGTTTAAAAAGCAAATACCATCTTGTCATAATATTCTACAGGAAGATGCAGTACTCTGAGAGTCACTTCTGTGAAATGAATGGCCATATAAATGACAGATAATAGATGATAGATAAATAGATGATAGATAGATAGATGATAGATAGATAGATAGATAGATAGATAGATAGATAGATAGATAGATAGATAGATAGATAGATAGATAGATAGAGACAGACAGATGAGAAAGAGAGAAATGATGATTGGATGGATGGTGGGGAGAGAGAGAGAGAGAGAGAAATGAAAGGCAAAAATGCAAAGCAGGAATGAACAAATGAACTGATCCCTAACTTCATATTATAGTCCAATATTTAGATGAGGTACTATTGACAAACTGTGGTCATTCAACATAGCACCATCATTTATCTTATTGCAATTTCTGGCTGAACTCAGCCCTGGGAAAGTAGTTATCAATAATTCATTGAAATGAAAGATAAATAATGTAATCTAATCAAATGTATTTAACCATTATCCATACTCATTATAGGTTAATGTGGGTTTTTAACGATCCCTAGAAAGTTATGAATGTAAAATGCTGGCTGAATGTAAATAAAGAAATACAGCTAGGGAATGCTGAGTTTATCTTCTTAATAATAAAAGCAAGAAAATATGGGTGCACACACTTGCCTGCACTGTGATTGTGAAGCTAAGCAAAAAATATTTTTGTCTTTGAAAATTAAAAATGTAAAAATAATCTACTTCTATTTTATCCTGGGATGACAAAGGTAGCCTTAAACAGTTCAGGGGCCAGTGCAGGGGTGTAATCCAGCAGGTTCGGACAGGTTCTGGAGAACCGGTAGTGGAAATTTTGAGCGCTTTGGAGAACCGGCAGTGAAAATTTTGAGTACTTTGGAGAACCGGCAAATACCACCTCTGACTGGCCGCAGAGTGGGATGGGAATGGAGATTTTGCAATATCCTTCTCCCAGGAATGGGGTGGGAATGGAGATTTTGCAGTATCCTTTCCTTGCCACACCCACCAAGCCACGGCCACAGAACCAGTAGTAAAAAAAGTTTGGATTTCACCACTGGGCCAATGCTATGGGAGAGGGTCCTCTCAGCTTTAGAGTGGGCTTTGAGACTGGCCACTGTGCCTCATACTGTAGGAGATGACCAGGCTGAGACCAAGGACGGGTGAAATATATCATCAATTTGGAGTCATTGCACTTCCACAAGAGACCTAAATCCATCTCCACCACCCCCCACGCCCCTCCCCCAACTTTACGTTCATTGACCCTTATCTGGCATCAATTTGCCTTGACTGTTAGTAGATCAGATTCTGGTATATAGGTGGATTGGAATAAACTTGTAGTATTTTTGGACCCTATCTTGGCTCCTGATTTCTTGCACATGATGCATACAGCCTGAAAGTCTTCCAAGATAAAGGGAGGAGACATCAGCTAAATCTTCACTGCATGCCCCATGGGACTACTCTAGAGCCGCGCAGTGGTGAGAATTCAGTATTGCAAGCTAATTGCCCACAGCCTGGAGTTTGATCCTAACTGGATCAAGGTTGACTCGGCCTTCCATCCTTCTGAGGTCAGTTAAATTTTAAATTTTAAATTTTATTGGGCCACTTCTTGTTTAATTTCTTTTAAATATTTTTAAATTTTGTATATGATGTTTTTACCTTTGGCTGTTCACCGCCCTGAGTCCAGTAGGAGAAGGGCGATATAAAAATGGAATAAAATAAATAAATAAATAAAATAAGGATCCAGATTGTTGGGAACAATATGCTAACTCTGTAAACTGCTTAAAGGGGGCTGTGAAGCACTATGAAGCGATATATATGTCTAAGCGCTATTGTTATTCTCAGGAGAGAAAGGACATTTAAAACCTTGTCTGCCACAGTATCTAGCCCTCTGCGACACATTCCTCTCTCTCTGGCCTACCAGTAATACTTTATCAGTCTTTGTCTTGTTGAGTCCAGATAAAAAATACAGATTGGCTAACGAGGACAACACCAACTTCCCAGCCTCCATTTAGCTTCCCAACCCACATGTCCACAGTCCAGAGACTTAAAAATATGGCTGTTTTCCCTGGACATGTGGACTGGGAAGCTAAATGGAGGCTGGGAAGTTGGTGTTGTCCTCGTTAGGCATTCTGTATTTTTTATTTGGTCATTTACTTTGCATTATGAGGTCTTTTCCCATTTTATGTTAGCTGGCCAGAGTCACTGCTGTGGAATGGCCAGCTGTATAAATCAAGCAGATAAATAGCCCTAGTTCAATCTGTCAAATGTTTTGGAGAGCCAAAGTCTTCACATCTAGGGCTACTCGGCTTAGGAGTCCTTCCTGGATGAATATTGATGGTTGAAGAACTGCAGCTGTCAAGTAGCACAAAGCAGTGGATCCATAAATGAAGTCGGGTTACATTTGCTTTCCTACCAAACTTCAGGGACAGTTTATTGATTAAGACTTCAGGAAGAATTTTACTCCAGAATTGAATTCCTTCCAGTTGCTTTTATTTTGTATCAATGCTTTAGAAAGAAGAGAGTTTCTTTATAAAGGAAGACAGTGATCTAAATGAAACCAAATTCCATTAAATGGAAAATGGAAGGTGAAAAGGAAAGCAAGAAAAGTTCTCGATAGGGAGAGGAAAAACAGCTGGGAAATCTCATTTTACAACTGACAGACCAGATTATATCTACTCCAATTTGTATCGCTTTAGCTTTTAGGTTTGTTTGCTTTAATACCGTACAAAAATCTTCTCCCTTAAGAGTTTAGTCTAGTGTTTCTCCATCTTAGCCACTTCAAGATGTGTGGACTCCAACTCCCAGAATTCCCCAGCCAGCCTGGGTGGTTTCTGGCTAGGGAATTCTGGGAGTTGAAGTTCATACATCTTAAAGTTGCTGAGATTGAGAAACACTGGTTTAATCAATCTGCATATGTATTTCATGGCATCTTCTCAACAAAATGACCGTCTTCAGTAAAGTTATTGTCCTTGGACAAAGGATCTCGAATGTGTCTCTGTGTACAAATGTGGTTTTTCTCTGTTTGGTTACACCAATATATTTAAACAAATGTGGTTATATTTATATTGGATTGATTTTGGCCCTATGCATCAGAAAAGCTTTAGATCAACATTAAGAACAAGCCTTAGCTCCCTTTTTCTCTGTCGCATTAAGAAGTTTCACTAGTTAGAGAGCACTAGAAAAGGAGACCAGCCGTAAGTCCTTTGTGGTGCAGTAAAATGCATTATTAAGTTTGTGAACAACGTTAAAATTGGTAACATGGATTAATTTATTTTTTATAAAGATCTAATAAGCCAGGCCTGTTGTATTTCAAGTCTCTTTTTTTCGAAGATTTGATTTCCTTCCCAACATCCTAGTGCTTTGCACCAAGCAGCAGCAAGATTGTATGAACAGTTTGATCCAGTGGTGAAATCCAAATTTTTTTACTACTGGTTCTGTGGGCGTGGCTTGGTAGGCATGGTGTGGTGTGGCTTGGTGGGCGTGGCTTGGTGAGCTGGATACTGCAAAATCTCCATTCCCACCCCACTCCTGGAGTAAGGATATTGCAAAGTCTCTATTCCTACCCCACTCTGAGGCCAGCCAGAGGTGGTATTTGCTGGTTCTCCGAACTACTCAAAATTTCCACTACCAGTTCTCCAGGACCTGTCAGAACCTGCTGGATTTCACACCTTGTTTGATCCCAAGTTATTTGCATTTGTACTTGTGCACCAGCGGTGGGATTCACTTACCTTCCCTACCGGTTCGCAAATATGAGTGCATGCGCCTCATCTGTGCATGTGTACTGCCTGTGCACGCACAGATTATGTCTGGACGGGTGGGCAGAGACTCCCGCAGTCACCGCTACCGATTCGCCCGATCCAGAGAGAACCAACTGAATCCCACCACTGTTGTGCACATAAATTAATAGGCCATGTTATATTACTTACAATTCCCGTTACCTGTGGGGGCAGTATGTGCAGTTCATAGGACCAAAAGAAAAAGATGTCTGGCCATAATTTAGACAGTACTCAGTACTGTACTTTATATCCTGAGTCCCCAACACCCGGGCCACAGCCCAAAACCAGGCTGCAGCCTTTTTGGAATCAAGCTGCATCAGCAGCAGGTGAACCTCTGTGCACATACACACAGCTCTACTTCAGGGGTGAGTTCTACTTAACTTTACTACCGGTTCACAACGGGATCGTGCATAGGCAGATTGCCGATGATGACATCTGGGGCAGTGGGCAGAGCCTCCCACCAGTTTTATTACCAGTTCTTGCAAACCGGTCCGAATCGGGAGCAACCCACCACTGCTCTACTTGCATGAGCAGTGGGGACTACCACTCAGGTGCAATGCTCCATTTGTGCAAGGAGTGGGCTCATGCAAACATGCCTGCATCTCACAAAGAACCATCTCCTCTCCTCAACTCCCCCCCCCATCCCCCACTGGGCCACCAAGATGGAAAGGTTAGGGATGGCTGCTTCTACATATTAACATCATGCTCGTTGAAAGATTCAGTGCCAAATCAGAAACAAGTACTGCTTTTGTTAAGTTTCAAATGGGACACGAACACAGCGGCTTGGCTAACGTAATGCTTTATTCACACAAGTTCAACCATAACGATGCAACCAGGATTATTACAACAACAGAACGGGTTGACAGCAGCTTAAATAGCGAGCTGTCAAAACAGGATAACCAATCAGATAGGCGCAGTTCTCCCGCCTGAACACAGCCTGTGTCTTAACCAATCAGAAGGGAGCGTGGTCCTAAACAGTTCCGCAGACGTCATCTCTGCGAGAACTCAACAGCTTTTACCTCTTGACAATCTAAAAGGATATTTTTCACAAGTCCTATCTTGTGATAGAATAACTGTGTCATGTAAAGATTCAAGCCAAAGTACAAGCCATTAGTGAACTACTCTGGATCACTTTACTAATGGCTCCAATCTTGCTATAGTAGTTCACACAATGCCATTGTTAACAGCATTGTGCAGCACAAAGACAGCCATCACTAATATCTATAAGTAAATCCATTGTAAACATACTGTGGATCTATGGCACATTTTCCTTATCTCTTGAATTACGAAAAATGTTCTTACTATAGTCCCTTCCAGGATATGTGAATCATTTGTTATTTTTTAAAAACATCTAAGAACTCTTTCATCAGTAATTGTGTTTCAACATCAATTGAAAAATTAGATTACATGTGGAGAGGCAATCAGTAGATGGGGAAAAAAATGTTTATGAAAATCTGCTTATTGTTAATATGCCACTTTTTAGCAAAGTGCCAGTTTCATACATTGCTTAGACTTAAAGTCTTTAATGTTCATTCCTTGGATCAAAAAAATTGTTTTAGAAGTAAGAAAATCCATTTGTGTCAACAAAGAGGCAATACATTAAGGGTACTACTCCTGAACTCCACTATAATTTAAACTTTTTATGCAAATGTGGTTGAGAATTCTCTCAATATATTGAAAATATATTGAAAAAGATGCAAATGAATACAGCTAATCCTCACCAAATGACTACAAGTGAACTCAAAATTTCTGTTGATAAATGAGACATTTGTTAAGTAAATGTTGCCCCAAGTTACGACTTTTTAGCCACAATTGTTAAATGAATCACTATAGTTGTTAAGTTAGTGACACAATTGTTAAGTAAATCTGGCTTTCCCGTTGACTTTGCTTGTTAGAAGGTTGCAAAAGGCGATCACGTGATCCTGGTTATATTTTCTATATATTAATAAATAAATATTCTACAAATGCATTAGCATGAGGCTGGACAATGAGACCCTCATACAGTACAATGTAACATGGGAAAGCTTCAAGGAAAAGATTGGTGGATTCCATCCAATTATTTTCCTCCCATTCAACGTTCTTATTGGCTGGACAACCAACTTCAGTCACTGTTCCACAAATCATGTGGCTAGAAAGATTTGTAATTCAAGCCTTAATGTTTATGATTTACTGTGTCTCTCTTATGATGAGGCTATATTGGAAGGCTAAGCCATAACTACCATGTTTCCCCAAAAATGAGATTATTAATTTGTGCTCCAAAAGATTCAATAGGACTTATTTTCTGGTTAGGTCTTATTCTGGGGAAAATACAGTACTAAATGCATCCATCTGGCTAATGATCATAACTAGGGTTTATTTTGGGGGTAGGGTTTATATTACGAGCATCCTGAAAAATTATGCTAGGACTTATTTTCTGGTTGGGTCTTATTTTGGGGGGAACACGGTCTATAAACTAGCCTTCTGTTACCACACATCAGAAGAAAAGATGAGAAAAGGAAGTAGGAAGTTCTGTTCATCACCAGCACTGAAAATGTTACCTAGTTTGGATAATGAAACATCTACAAGAAAACAAGCAAGCTCAGAGAGCATCAAGTTCTGTTCCCAATCCTGTTCATGAACATTTTAGGCATACACAATTCAGGGCAGGGTGGGTGAGGATTTCTCACAAAACCTGAACTTCTTGCCTTCTATTCAAGAGGAAATAATAGCTTTTGTTCATTTTTTATTTGGCGATAGAATGAAATTTCCAAGCACCAATATCAGAGAAATTGCTATAGTAATTTTGCACCTAGGCTCATTTGAATTTCTTCAAATGGATTTTCGTTTGTTTGAGAAGAGAATTAACTGACACACACACACACACACACACACACACACACACACACACACACACACATATATATATATATATATATATATATATATATATATATATATATGTAGGTCTTTGGTTATTCGGGTCTTCTCCCGCGTAAAATTGGAAGTGTCTTGGCAACGTTTCAACGAAGTCTCATTCGTCATCTTCAGGCTGGTGTTTTCGGCTTCATGCTTCCTGGAAGCACGAAGCCGAAAACACTAGCCTGAAGATGACGAATGAAACTTCGTCGAAACGTCGCCAAGACACTTCCAATTTTACACGGGAGAAGACCCGAATAACCAAAGACCTACATACAAACACCCGCGAAAACCTCAGAAAATATATATATATATATATATATATATATATATAATATTTTTGCTGATAATTCTATAAATAAAGGGAGGCAATGTGCTTGCTCCTGGAAGAACGAAGCCGAGAACACCAGCCTGAAGATGACGAATGAGACTTCGTCGAAACGTCGCCAAGATACTTCCAATTCTACGCAGGAGAAGACCCGAATAACCAAAGACCTACATACAAACACCCGCGAAAACCTCAGAAAACATACATACATACATACATACATACATACATACATACATACATATATATATATATATATGTTTAAATTTGTATACCGCCCTACTCCCAGAGGGACTCAGGGCGGTGAACAGCCAAAAATAAAATACACTTTACATACAAAAGGTAAAAACTATTAAAAAAGATTAAATTTAGGCTCGAAAATTTAAAACCACCAATTTATATAAACATTTAAAAACCCAATTTAAAACCAATTTAAAAGGGAGAGTTAGGCCAGCCCCGTCTGTTGGAATAGAAGCGTTTTTAGGGCGTGGCGGAAAGTGCGTAAGTCCTCAATTCTCCGTATCTCTGGGGGGAGCTCATTCCAGATGGCAGGTGCCCCCACAGAGAAGGCTCTCCCCCTGGAGGCCACCAGTCGACACTGTTTGGCCGACGGCACCCTGAGGAGCCCCTCTCTGTGGGAGCGGACTGGTCGGTGAGAGGCTATCGGTGGCAGAAGGCGGTTTCATAAGTACCCTGGTCCTAAGCCATGGAGTGCTCTAAAGGTGGTAACCAAAACCTTGAAGCACACCGGGAGCCAGTGCAGCTCGCGCAGGAGGGGGGGTCACATGGGAGCGCCACATTGCTCCCATCACCACCCGCATGGCCGCATTCTGGACCAGTTGGAGCCTCCGGGTGCTCCTCAAGGGGAGCCCCATGTAGAGAGCATTACAGTAGTCCAGGCGTGAGATGACAAGGGCATGAGTGACCGTGCATAATGAGTCCCGATCCAGAAAGGGACGCAACTGGCGAATCAGGCGAACCTGATAAAATGCCCTCCTGGCCACGGCCGTCATATGCCCTTCTAAAGACAGCCGTGAATCCAGGAGGATGCCCCAAGTTGCGAACCCCATCCGTGGGGACCAATGACTCACCCCAATAGTCAGAGATGGCGCCAGCTGACTATATCGGGACATCGGAAACCACAGCCACTCGGTCTTGGATGGGTTGAGCCTGAGTCTGTTCCTCCCCATCCAGATCCGTACAGCCTCCAGGCACTGGGACATCACTTCGAGGGCATCATTGGGGTGGTCTGGGGTGGAGATGTACAGCTGAGTGTCATCAGCGTACTGATGGTACTTCACCCCAAAACCACGGATGATCTCGCCCAGCGGCTTCACATAAATGTTGAACAGAAGGGGCGAGAGGACCAATCCCTGCGGCACCCCACATACAAGGGGCCTCGGGGTCAACCTCTGCACCCCTGTCAACACGGACTGCGACTGGTCGGAGAGAAAGGAGGAGAACCACCGTAAAACAGTGCCCTCCACCCCTAACCCTTCCAACTGGCACAGCATGATACCATGGTCGATGGTATCAAAAGCCGCTGAGAGGTCTAATAGGACCAGGACAGAAGAACAACCCCTGTCCTGGGCCCTCCAGAGATCATCCACCAATGCGACCAATGCTGTCTCCGTGTACCCGGGTCTGAAGCCCGACTGGAATGGATCTAGATAGGTCGATTCATCCAGGTACTGAGGCAGCTGCTGCGCAACCACACTCTCAACAACCTTCGCAACAAAGCGAAGGTTGGAGACGGGACGATAGTTTACCAACATTGCTGGGTCCACGGAAGGCTTCTTGAGAAGGGGCCTCACCACCGTTTCTTTTAAGGCAGCGGGGAAGACACCCTCACTCAAGGAGGCATTTATAATCCCCTGGAGCCAGCCTCGCGTAACCTCCCGGGAGGCCAGCACCAACCAGGAGGGACACGGGTCCAATAAACATGTGGCTGCGCTCAGTCTGCTCAGTATCCTGTCCATGCTCTCGGGAGGCACAGAGTCAAACTCTTCCCATATAATATTCTCAGGACCTGCCCGTGCCATCTCTCCTGGATCAACCCAGTCAGAGTCCAGCTGTTCCCGAATCTGAGCGATTTTGTCATACAGATACTGTACAAAGTCCTCAGCTCTACCCTCCAAGGGGTCCTCCCGCACCCCCTGATGGAGCAGGGAGCAGGTCACCCTAAACAGGGTGGCTGGGCGATTATCTGATGATGCAATAAGAGTGGAAAAGTAATTTCTCTTCTCCGCTTTATCGCCACTAGGTAATTCTTAATATGAGATCTTACCAGTGTCCGGTTGGATTCAGAACGACTGGCCCTCCAACTGCTCTCTAGGCGTCTTTTCTGGTGCTTCATCTCCCTCAGCTCCTCAGTATACCAAGGAGCCAGGTGAGATCGGCGCCGGGTCAGAGGCCACAAAGGCACGACTCGGTCCAAAGCCCCAGCAGCCGCCCTATCCCAGGCGGCTACTAAGTCCTCAGTCGAGCCGTGTGCCAGAGACTCAGGAAATGGCCCAAGCTCCGTCTGGAACCTATCAGGATCCATCAGGCATCTGGGGCGGAACCATCTCATTGGTTCCGCCTCCCTGCAGAATATATATATATAATTTCAATTTATATACTTATATGAGGGAAGATACATGTTTTCTTGAAGATCAAGACTGCTCCATTTCAGATTAGTAGACAAAGGAAGGCATTGGATTTTAGCAGATTGGAATGGGGAATATTTGCTTATCTCTCTGTTGTTCATCAAAAGGAATAGGTGTAGAGATTTTGGAGTTATGGTGCCATAAACAATTCTTTATCGTTAAACAAAAACCAGGAAGTATCTCTCTCTTTTTTTTTTTTTTTGACCTAGGATTAGATTTTGTTGCAAAACAAAGAATGATGTAAAACACAATATCTCTCTTCCAAAGCACTATGAGAATTAATGATGAATCAAGTCTTGTGTTAGGAAACAGACATCTGATTCATACAATTCCTTTCTCTCCAGGCTGTCATTTTATAGATAAACAAAAGCTTTAATAGATTTGAGTTTCTTGCTTTCTTTTGTGTGTGGGAAGTGAGGTGGAATAATGTAGGGCTGGGAGGAATGTTTGATATTGTGGGCTTGTTTTTCCATAGTGCTCTCCAATTTTGTTGTTGTTGTTAGTTGCGAAGTCATGTCTGACCCATCGCGACTCCATGGACAATGTTCCTCCAAGCCTTTCTGTCCTCTACAATCCTCTGGAGTCCGTTTAAGCTCACACCTACTGCTTCAGTGACTCCATCCAGTCATCTCATTCTCTGCCGTCCCCTTCTTCTTTTGCCCTCAATCTTTCCCAGCATTAGGCTCTTCTCCAGTGAGTCTTTCCTTTTCATTAGGTGGCCAAAGTATTTCAGTTTCATCTTCAGGATCTGGCCTTCTAAAGAGCAGTCAGGGTTGAATGCCTCTAGGACTGACCGGTTTGATCGCCTTGCAATCCAAAGGACTTGCAGGAGTCTTCTCCAGCACCATAGTTCAAAGGCCTCAATTCTTTTTATGATGGCCCAATTTGGCTTTGGTCACTTTAAGGGGCATTTCATTTTTCAGCCACAAAAATTGAGCCAGCCAAATCAGCCAAAGCAACTCCATTTCCCTTAAAACTGAACTGATGGGTCTATCAAAAGATTGCCTTTCAGGCTTGCTAGACACAGAATTTCAAGGGATTAATGTAAGTATGTACAAAGAGCTGCCCGTAATCTGAAGCAAATGAAACTAGGCAGCTGATAAGAAATGGTTTTCTTGGCAGTTTGACTCCTAGTGACAGCATGGACACATTCATGCAGTTTTCTCGGCAATGTAATTTGTTACTGCCTTTTTTTTTTAAGTTCCTAGTCTGTTTTTATAGATTTTTATGTGGAGGAATCCCATCCAAACATTAGCCAGGTATGACTCTGCTTAGCTTCTGGGCTCCAACAAGTTCAACTACGTGTTGCCACCAGTTGAAGGTAACAACTTGGCTTAACGTCATATCTGAACTATGTGGGAAAGCATCCCCCCCTAGAAGATTAAAAGGCTTCTCTATATTTATTCATTTTTATTTTTAACCCACTTTTACAAATACGGCAGTGAATATATCCAGCATACCTTCCTCCTCCTGTTTTCCTCACTGTGTGGTGAGTTGGGCTGAGAGAGAGGGACTTACTCAGGATCACCCAGCTGGCTTTCATGGATAAGGTAGGGCTAGAACTCACAGCCTCCCGGTTTCTAGCCTGATGCCTTAACCACTAGGCCAAACTGGTTCTCTTGCATGCTAGGATAAATCATCCTTATGGTGTGGATCAGTGCCACCAGGTTAAGAAAAGGCATTAAGTTCACAGGAAAGATAGAGAAGCAATGGAAGACTAATCAAATGACCAAATACCAAGAATGCCCCCAGCAAAGGTAAACTGAAGATCTTTTAGAAAGGGCTACAGTTACAGCGTTCTGAACCAGGTCGCGTAGGCAAATCCAGGCACCAATAAAATATTTTATTGCATCACAAAACCAGAGATGTTGGTAAACCTCCACTCCACTTTTCCCCACAAAACAACCACTCAATGTAAACCAGTCCAACCAGCTGGGCCCACTAGTCAACAGAAGCAAGCCCCCAAATAGGAAGAAAATCTAAGTCCACAAACCAGGTGCAGAGTTTGCCGAACAAGGTCCATAAGCCACAATCTGGAGTCAGAGTCCGCAAAGCAAGGTATGCAACTCCAAAGGCTGAAACACGAATTGAAATCCACAAGTCAAGGTTTCCAAAATTCAGGGTAGAGCGTGCTAAGACAAACGGTTGTTCCTGATGAACGCCTCCTCCTCCTCCTCTGGCCTCTGGTTAAATCACCCCGAGCCATGTGTTCCTTGTGGGGAGGGGGGGAAGCCTCCTCACAAGCAGCCTTGCCGACCTCCTCTGAGTTTCCTTCCGCTCCACTCTATGCACTTGCGGATCGGGTGGAGGAGGCAGCTATTCCTCATCAGAGGGGTTCTGCTGTCTCTCGTCACCTCTGCCCATCTGTAGCCAATCCTCCCCTGTGTTCGTGAAAGCAGAGGTGGCTCCCTTACAGGTGGACTGGTTCCCCCCAATGCAAGGGGGGCCTGGGATAGCAGGTCTCAGCTCCTGGACTCTCTAGATGTTCCAGGGGATACGTGTCATCCCCGTTGGATGGTCCCGGTTCCTACTCCTGCTCCTCCGAACTGGGATCCGATGGGTCCATGACGTACAACGTTTAAAATAATTGAACCTTATCTGAATAACTGAACCTGCCCCTTGGCACTTAAAATTTCACTTTACCCAAATCTAGTTGGCTCTAGTTTCTGTAGTCAAGAAAATTAGTTGACTCTAGTTTTGTAGTCAAGTTACAAAACTGCACTTGAGGGACTTCAGTGAAGCAGCTGCACAGCGCCGAGTTCTCTTGTGTAGCGTAGTCTCTGCAGTAATTGTTTGCGCTACCTGCCTCAGCCTTACCCTGCCTTCCCAATCCTGTCATCTCCTCATTACAGCTGGATGACAAAATTGACAAACTCATGATTCTAAAAAGAGTTTTTGGAGCCCAGCAGAAATAATTAACTTACAAATGGTAGCCCAGTGACTATTTAAAGTTACCATGAGGTGATTATGATATGGTTCCAAAGTTCTGATAGCTGCCTCACCACCACCACCCGCAGTCACATGACTGCATTTTGGGTGCCACATTTATGGCCATTTGCAGCAGCCCTCGATCACATGGCTGCATTTTATGATGTTTTTGCCAAAAATATTATGTATTTCCAGTTTTCAGCAAAACTGATCCACAGCAAACAGTGGATTTGCTTGACGTCCACAGTGTTCATTTAACAACTGTGGCATTTGATTTACAACCAGCATGTCTGCTTAACCATCACTAAAAAGGTTATACAGTTGGATCATGTGGGTGACCTGTTTTACAACCATCACAACTTATGCCTAACGGAATGGGCAAGTTCCATTATGGTTGTAAGTCAAGGACTATGTTGCGGCCCACAGGCAGCCAGCAGAGCTGGCGGCAGAGTCAGACAGTGAGGAGGTTGGGGAGGAACATGGGCCAGTCC
The DNA here is from genome assembly GCA_030761175.1 of Masticophis lateralis. Lineage (NCBI taxonomy): Eukaryota > Metazoa > Chordata > Lepidosauria > Squamata > Colubridae > Masticophis > Masticophis lateralis. The sequence continues at coordinate 131,487,973 of JAUDYJ010000003.1, forward strand.
TGGGGGCTGGGGAAAACTTGGACGAGGGCTCTGCATTGGAGGGAGACAGCAGCGGGGCAGAGGAACAGCTGGATCCCATTCCCAGTGTGTGCATGCGCAGAGCTGCCAGAAGACCAGAACAACTCAGAAAGTAGAGTTGACTTGGGAATAAAGCCACACCTTGGAAATGATTGCCCCCCCCCCATAGGAAACAAAAGAGGAGCGAACGGGGAAGGGTCTTTTGCAGGAAACAATTCATTCGTTCGTTCAGTAGTTCTGTGCCAAGTTTTGCATTACTCTGTGTTTGGAAACAAGTTACGTGGCGGCTTGCCAAACGAGATAAGGTGTGTTGAGAAATATTCCTTTAAAAACTGTTTGGACAAACCTTGCTGACTGTGAATGAATGTAATTCACAGTCGTGTAAATAAAAGAGGTTTTGCCGGGACCAATTCCTGCCTCCTGGTTGTTAAGAGCCTAGATCAGAACAGAATATATATATCAGGAAATCAAACTGCTTAAGACCTTTCCTGTTTAAATTGTGAGGCATCAGACATCCAGATATAGCTTTAATGTGAAGGAAGGGACTTGAATCTGGGAGGATTGCCATATTGCCTTTAAAGATTTAGGAGCATAAATTAATTTGAAAAAGCTTCAATGAAACATGCCTCCTCTTTTTTTTTTCCATAGGTTCAGTTGAAGCACTATGAAGAAAAGAAAGTACGGTAATGGAAAATGTTTTAGGCCATGACAAAAAAGATAACTCAGTTAGGAATTGCGTCAAGGGTATAAATATGAGTAGACATTCTCTCTCTTTCAATCGTCTGGGAGAAAGTGTCACCTAATGGTATTGAGTGCCAAAACATACACCCTGTAAAACAATCTTGTTTACACAATAAATGCCTAAGTAATGGAGCTCGCTGCAAGAAGATGTGGCCTTGGCTACTAGCCCAGAGCCTTATTCATCTAACACTTGTGTCCCTTTCTGATGGCAGACACGAATTGTGCTTTTCTCCGCATTCTTGGTATCTCTTCTTCAGTTCTGACTTCTGTGCATGAAGCATGCACATTTATAAGGAAATTCAAACGGGCTGGCAGATGTTCTTCTGCAGGGGTTCTCCTGCACTGAAATACTTGCTTCTGGGGGGCAGTAAACCAGCCGTCCCCCCAACTGTGAGCAGCTGCTTACATGTGGGGTTTCCTTGCTGATAACTGCACTCAATATCCAGATATTTGACACTGAGGAGCAATCATTGTGGGTGGAGCTAATTTTTCTTAACAGCAGGAAACAGGTTTTTTTTAAAAAAAATGCAACTTAACTCCCCCAGCAAATGCACGCAGGCGTACACGAGAGAGAGAGAGAAACTTGAGGGCTCTTCTGGAGGCTGTTTAAACACACAGTGGCTGCTAGAGGATTAAATACTGTATGATCCAAAATTCATTTTGGTAAACATGTATCTGAAGTTGTTCTATGTTTAATTAACGATTGCTGTGGAAACAAACAACATTAACACTTTCAGTTTCTTGCTTTGAGCCAAAGAACACTTAAAAGCAGCTTCTGGGCTGATGAAGCCCTGATTTGATTTAAATTAACTTTTTTGACTTCACTGGCTTTGCAAAGGGCTCTGCAGGCATCCAATCTGTTCCCACTTTTCTCCCAGAGCTGAACCTATATAAAGGTAAAGGTTTCCCTCGCACATATGTGATAGTTGTTCCCAATTCTAGGGGGCAGTGCTCATCTCCGTTTCAAAGCTGAAGAGCCAGCACTGTCCGAAGACGTCTCCGTGGTCATGTGGCCAGCATGAGTAAATGCCAAAGGCGCACGGAATGCTGTTACCTTCCCACCAAAGGTGGCCTTATTTTTCTGCTTGCCTTTTTTACATGCTTTCGAACTGCTAGGTTGGCAGAAGCTGGGACAAGTAACGGGAGCTCACCCTGTTACACGGCACTAGGGATTCGAACCGTTGAACTGCCGACCTTTCGATCGACAAGCTCAGCATCTTAGCCACTGAGCTACTATGTCCCTTCTGAACCTATATATGTAAGGTCAAATATCATACAATATACAATCATGAATAGGGGCTAAATTGTTACTTATGTAATCAAGAAGCCATTTTAAAATAATGGTTTTAAAAAAACCTTTCTGCCTTCTTTTTTGAACTAGCAGATTCATTATCTACTTTCCTGCCTAATCAAATCAACAGGTGTTAAATATGAAATACTCTGCATTATGAGATCATTTATCGATTTAACCACCCGATTTTTATACAGCCCTTTTTTCATATACAACTCAAGATGGTAAACACATCTAATCCTCCTTCTGTTTTCCTCCCAGCAACCACTCTGTGAGGTGGGCTGCATTATTAGCCCAAAGTCACCCAGCCAGTTTTTCATGCATTAGGTAGAATTAGAACTCACACTCTTCTGGTTCTTAGCCTGGTGCCTTGATTGTTGGCCAAAATATATAAGTATTCAGAATAAACTGCCCCATTTGAAGCCTTCCTGCTTTTGAAGATCTTACTCTTAAGTTTAGTTTAATGACCAAAAGAAAGAAGGACAGAGCATTCAAATTTGTCCATCGGTATTTAGCAGCTACTGAGCAAGAGTAAACCTTGGTCAAAGGATTCTTCAGTTATGTCTTATTTGACAATTGCAAATTTTGCTTGCCTGTGTAAAAATCAGCACATGCAAATCTAATGCGAATTGTTGCCGTTCTTTTGGTTCATTTTTCTTTCTCTTCTATTCCTTTGCAAGTGTGGAGAATCAGTGGATTGTGGAACGGTGTTTTTGAAGGAAACAAAACAATAGAGAAAGCTATATGTGCAAAACAATAGAGAAAGCGATATGTGGAGGCTCTAGAAGGAATGCAGAGAAGAGCAACAAAGATGATTAGGGGACTGGAGGCTAAAACATAAACCGAAGAACGGTTGCAAGAACTGGGTATGTCTAGTTTAATAAAAATAAAGATTAGGGTGACATGATAGCAGTGTTCCATTATCTCAGGGGCTGCCACAAAAAAGAGGGAGTCAAGCTATTTTCCAAAACACCTGAGGGCAGGACAAGAAGCAATGGGTGGAAACTAATCAAGGAGAGAAGCAACTTAGAACTATGAGAAATTTCCTGACAGTTTAGAACAATTAATCAGTGGAATAAATTGCCTCCAGAAGTTGTGAATGTCTATTCTATTCTATTCTATTCTATTCTATTCTATTCTATTCTATTCTATTCTATTCTATTCTATTCTATTCTATTCTATTCTATTCTATTCATTCGTCTGGTTCTCACATCTCAGTGAGTACACCTGGCTCCCCTTTCTTTCCAACCCATATGAATGTCACTGTATGCAGTAATGCATTCTTCCTCTTTTCTAATAACATCTCTCTTCTCGTTTCATGAAGAAAGAGGCTTGGTTTCTCAAAATGTAAGGTCAGGGTGCTTCCCTTCTAACTCCCTCGGCCCAAAATTAGCTTGACGTGAATCCCAAGTGCAAAAGGCCTTGGATTGTTGGAGGATAAAGAATGTTTTTTTTTTTACTTTTTAATCTCTTCTATGAGTTATAAGTGACCCTTCATGTCTTATTTGCTATAATGAGCTCATCTAGACTAATTCAATTGGTGGTCTGTGTGCAGCAGGATCTGGCTGTCGCAGTGTATTCAGAATTAGAAGCTTATTAACACTGGATTAGGGAATTAAGCTATTGAGACCAACACTGAGGCTTATTATCTAGTCAAATATATTTTCCTGGTAGCTTTCAAATATGGGTCACTTCAGTCATTGTCAAATCAAATGTAAAGCCTGAGCTGAGGAGTTATTTTTAAGACAACTGGTAGAAGCATTGGTTTAATGGATCTTGGTTTAGCAGACTTTAAGTACACGGCTCAATATTCAGCCAGATAGCATTGGGACAACACCAAGAATTATATCCGTTGGACGCAGTGGTGGGATTCAGCCAGATCAGGCTGGTTTGGGTGAACCGGTATCTTCGGGACTGCCTTCTGCCACAAACACCCTCTCACCGACCAGTCCACTCCCACAGAGAGTGGCTCCTCAGGGTGCCGTCGGTCAAACAGTGTCGACTGGTGGCCCCCAGGGGGAGATCCTTCTCTGTGGGGGCACCTGCCATCTGGAACGAGCTCCCCCCTGAGATAAGGAGGTTACAGGACCTGTGTACTTTTTGCCGTGCTTTAAAAACGTTTTTATTTGAACAAGCTGGTCTGGCTTAACCTCCTTTTATATTGGGTCTTAAATTTTATACAATTGGATTTTAAATTGTTTGAGCCAAATTATTTAATTTGTTTTAAATGATTTTTAACTTTTATATTATTGTATTGTATTTTAATTAATTGCTGGCTAGCCCTGCCCCTTCCTGCCCCACCCCTTCCAGGAGTCCCCATGTGCCCTATTTTGGCTCCCAGGTAAGTGCAAGGAGGCCTCCTAGGTCCAAAATGGGGTGCGGGGGGTGCAGCGCCCCCCCCAGCCCGTTTTCGCTCCCAGGAGGCTGTAGGGAGGCTAACTAGGCCCAAAGCGGGGGGGCACATCCCCCCAGCCCGTTATTTCTCCCAGGGGGCACAGGAGGCCGAGTGCTGCCTGTCACACATCCCTGGCCACGCCCACCAAGGCCACACCCACCCAGCTGGTCATTAGGGCAGAAAACCAGTTGTTAAATTATTTGAATCCCACCACTGCATTGGAGGGCTCCCTTTGTACAAGACTACAGGAAACAGCAACAAAAATAATGATGAGAAATTTTTCAAGAGCTTACACATTCTGTGGCTTGTGCATAGATTAAATTCTGGATGATCAAACCATTATTAAGCAATCCGTCCCCTGCTCTGAGCATCAGAATCTACAATTCTTTTTTTTTTCCTCCCTCCATCCTTCAACTGTTTTCACCTTGGGTCCATCGTAAACCAATCATTAGGATTACGCGCCTGACTCAGGTGTGACATTCCCATGGCTTTAATACCGTAGCATCCTTGAACAGAACAGCTGCCTTTCCTCTCTCTCCCACAATTCCCACTTCCACAAATGGGAACTTCACTCCGGAGAATGAAGTCTGTCGTACTTAGCCAATGCAATTGTAAAATCCTTTTTATACCACAAAAAGAGGACTGACTTATTTTGTAGCTAAGTCAGTTTGGTTAGTTCATTCAGTTTGCCAGGCACGTCCAGCATACAAATGGATAAAAATCCCTTTATTTTTTCAACTCCTTCTTGATCATCCAAAGATGCTGTATATTCTGATCTATATTTCCCACTAGGATAGAAAGCTTCTTAATGTTGAACTGTCGAGTAACCTCCTATTTTCTCCTACCACTTTCTTTTAATAAGAACAGTGCTTTCATTTGGAAACCCTAGGCTTTCATGAAAATGTGGAACACACCTTAGAGAAAGTTCTTTCTTTGCTAGGTAGCTTCCTTTAACTTTCATTTTGTTGGAAGAAAAATCTGGTCCGGTTCCAAGTTGGGAGAAAGATGCTGAAAATAAAATGGAGGCTGATTGGAAAGAAGGACTCTATTTATCGATGAGCAGAACCACAGCATGCAGTTCTGGGACAGCTGACAAATTAGCTTGATGAGTGCAAGGATTTTTATACACTATTTTGTAATTTAGAGGGTTGCTTTGTGTGCTTTTATTATTTGATTGGTTAATTCTATTATGTCCTAAAACTCCTGTCCTGTCCTTCTTTAATCCCATCACCTGGAGCTGAAGATGTTTTGTTTATGAATTTATTGGCCTGGATTTCTTACCATTGATGGAAAGACTCTGTTCCTGCAGCTCAGAAGAGGTGGAGACTGTTTGTCATATGCTCCTTAGATGTTCCTTTTATACGGGGAATAGGAAAATACATATTCTGCCAATAACTATTAGATATCCTGGCCGTTCCAATACTACCTATCTTCAGTGGCTGTTTAAGGATGAACAGTCCATAACTACAGCGCAGGTGGCCAGATTCTGCGCAGCAGCAGTGGGGATTCGTCACAAACACGTGTCTTCTCCACCATAGCGATGTTATATAACACTTGTGGCAAACCCTTTGCACTGCTTAGTCGTTTCCCTTTTAGCATTGAACCTACAACGAGCCACACAGTTTATGGATTGTAACTGTAGTATAGTCAGACCATGTATAATTGACAGACTGGATTTTATTATAGATTTTAGTTGTTATTTATTATTTTATACTAGAATTTTTAATTGTGTATATACTGAATGTTTTTATTTGTTCTAGTCTCTGGTCTAAGACTGTAATAATAAATTGATTGATTGGCTTGGATTTCTTAATGGACACAAAATCTCCATCTGCTGGAGGCTGCTTTCTGCCTTAGTTAAGATTTTTCTCCATTTCTTGTTTGGGAAAATATAATATTTTGCCTCTTTTAATATTCCCCAAAATATTTCATTCTTCTGGGGGTGGTGGGGCTGGGAGGAAGCTTCCCACAATATAATGAGAAATAAATGGAAAACAGGAAAAACTTACCTATTTTTCCTTCCTATTTAGTTATTTATTTCCAGTGTTTATTCACCACAATTCCAACCAACCACATAATAAAATCAACTATCCAAGTCTTCAAGTCAGTATTATGATAACAGCCCTTTCCCAATCACCTGAAACAAAAGGCTCACTGAAACAATATAGCTTTTTGTGGTTTAAGGAAGACTCTCAGGTAGAGCCATAGGAATTTGTAAGGGGGAAGAATATTCCAAGAAATGGGGTAATTCTTGCTGGGGGGTGGATATTCTCAGCAGACCCTCTCTAGATGTCAACCCTTTGAGATAGGTCAGATAAGAAGCACAAATCATGAATACTAGCAGAATTTTTATAGTACATTTTTAATAATAACGAAACACAGGAGCCCCCCAGGGTTGTGTGCTAAGCCCCTTCCTTTATTCCTTGTATACACATGATTGCACCCCATTGTATAACACCAATGCAATTATTAAATTTGTGGATGACACAACAGTGGTGGGGCTTATTAATAAGAACAGTGAGTCTGCTTACAGAAAGGAAGTACAAGGGCTGACATTGTGGTGTAAAGAAAATAATCTTACACTTAACACCAAAAAACCTAAAAAACTTATAATTGACTTCAGCAGGAAAGCGATGTACTTTAACCATTGTACGTAAATGGTGAGGAGGTGGAGAGGGTGGGTAATTTTAAATTTCTGGGCATTTATATCTCGGAGGACCTCTCATGGTCCATGAGAGGTCCCCCGAGATAACCTCTCATGGACCATGAATACTGACATGCTTGTGAAAAAGGCACAGAAGAGGCTGTCCTTCCTGAGAATGCTATCTCAACATCTACTTCTGTCCTACTATCACAGCACCATTGAGAGTGTCCTGACATATGGCATTCTTGCATGGTATGGGAACAGCTCTGTAGTGGACATAAAAGCTCTACAGAGAATTATTAAAACTGCCCAGAATATCATCGGGCTCCAGCTATCAGCCCTGGATGATATTTATTATTTATTTATTTATTTATTTATTTATTATTTATATGTTTATACCTCCCTTCTCCTGCTGGACTCAGGGCGGTGAACAGCCAAGAATAAAAACATCATATACAAATTTTAATTTTTTTAAAAAAAAGAATTAAACAAATTTTGGCCCAATAAATTTAAAACACCCAACTAAAACCAATTTGCACTTAAAAATACCTAAAAATATCTGGGGGGGGGGGATTTACACCAGCCCAGCTTGATGAAATAAAAAAGTTTTAAGGGCACAGCGAAAAGCACGGAGATCAGGTACCCTACGTATCTCCTGGGGCAAGTCGTTCCAGAGGGCAGGTGCTGCCACAGAGAAGGCCCTCCCGCTGGGGGTCGCCAGACGACATTGTTTGGCCAACGGCACCTTGAGGAGTCCCTCTCTGTGGGACCGTACTGGCCGGTGGGAGGCTATCGGTGGCAGAAGGCGGTCCCGTAAGTACATCTTCGCATCTTCGCATCTCGCTATTTTGAGGAAGTTGCACAATATTCTCAGAGATTCTTCCCATCCTGCTTACAATCTTTTTGGACTGTTGCCTTCTGGCAGAAGATACAGAATTAAAACTCGGACCACATGTCTTCTGAATAGTTTTTATCCCAGAGCTATAATTGCACTCAACAATGAACTAAAGGGCCACCATCAGTGAGCTATTGGACAGCATTACTTGGTCTGTTGTGTGGATGTTTGGGTGGTTTAGGGGTGGGGAATTTTTGGTGGGTGGGAGTATGTCTGGGGATTGTCATGTGTGTTGGGCCTGGACTCTGGGTGTTATGTGAATTTTGTTGTACGGGTATACTATGTATATACGTACAATGACAATAAACTTTATATATATAAAATAGGGTTTTTTTCAAATTGAAAGAAAAAAGGGAAAACTTATCAGGAAAGTCCCATAATGATAGCTTCCCCAGCCTAATCTCCACCTTAGGAATATTTCCTTATAAATCTGGACACTCAATTATCCTAGATGACCGCCAACATTGGTTTAAAGAAATAAATTTATCTAGATTTCATGCCAAGCTGGATCTTTCATTTTGTGCAGTTGCGTTCAGAAAAATAAACATAGTGATAACTATTTCTTAAGGAGGTGTCTAAAAGCACTAGAATCAAGGTAAAAAATTTAATGTTTTAGAGCCTTCACTTGGATGGTAAAATATTTCTGCTTTCTGGCATGACCCTTCCCAATAGGCAGGCCATAGTGAACTTACAAGTTGGAAGATAGAAGTTTTTCCAGCTTCTGGAAAGACAATGGATTCTTGGCTATTGTATGGGTTAAAGCACCATATGGACCCAAGCTCATCTTAAATAGTTGCCTATAGTTTAGCCTTTGCAGTTAATGAGATAAATCTTAGAGAAATTGGATTTGGAGTTAATCATCATTTATTTCTACATTGCATTTTCCACAAATTCATCTGGCTCAAAGTGATTCAAGGAACTGGCAGTTGAAGAACAATAGCCTGAATGAATAAAAAGCATCTAGTGACATGTCAACTATTGCAGTTTCACTTTAAAACATTTCAGACATTTACGTTTAACTGAAAACATAGATAGATAGAATTCTTTATTGGCCAAGTGATTGGACACACAAGGAATTTGTCTTGGTGCATACTGTATGCTCTCAGTGTACATAAAAAGAGATTGTGTATCTTATGATTCAAGAATCGTAACAGTCATAGGGTACAAATAAGCAATTGAATCATACTAGGAAACAATAAATATAAATCGTAAGGATACAGCAACAGGTTACAGTCATACAGTCATAAGTGGGAGGAGATGGGTGAAAGGAACGATGAGAAGATTAATAGGAATAGTAATGCAGACTTAGTGAATAGTTTGAAAGAAACGTAACTATAGGTTTAAGAGCAATATTTAAGAGTAATAAACCTATCTAGATCCGTTCCAGTCGGGCTTCAGGTCCAGGTACAGCACGGAGACGGCACTGGTCGCGTTGGTGGATGATCTCTGGAGGGCTCGGGACAGGGGTTGTTCCTCTGTCCTGATCCTATTAGACCTCTCAGCGGCTTTTGATACCATCGACCATGGTATCATGCTGCGCCGGTTGGAGGGGCTGGGAGCGGGGGGCACTGTGCTACGGTGGTTCTCCTCCTTTCTCTCCAACCGGTCACAGTCTGTGTTGTCAGAGGGGCAGAGGTCGACCCCGAGGCCCCTTGTATGTGGGGTGCCGCAGGGATCGGTCCTCTCGCCCCTTCTGTTCAACATTTATATGAAGCCGCTGGGTGAGATCATCCATGGTTTTGGGTGAAGGACCATCAGTACGCTGATGACACTCAGCTGTACATCTCCATCCCAGAACACCCCAATGATGCCCTCGAAGTGATGTCCTGGTGCCTGGAGGCCGTATGGATCTGGAAGGGGAGGAACAGACTCAAGCTCAACCCTTCCAAGACCGAGTGGCTGTGGTTTCCGACATCCCAGTATAGTCAGCTGGCGCCATCTCTGACTATTGGGGGTGAGTCATTGGCCCCCATGGATGGGGTTTGCAACTTGGGTGTTCTCCTGGACTCATGGCTGTCCTTAGAAGGGCATATGACGGCCGTGGCCGGGAGGAGTTTTTATCAGGTTTGCCTGATCCGCCAGTTGCGTCACTTTCTGGACCGGGATTCGTTACGCACAGTCACTCATGCCCTCATCACCTCATGCCTGGACTACTGTAATGCTCTCTACATGGGGCTCCCCTTGAGGAGCACCCGGAGGCTCCAGCTGGTCCAGAATGCGGCCGCGTGGGTGGTGATGGGAGCGATGTGGCACTCCCATGTGACTCCCCTCCTGCGCGAGCTGCACTGGCTCCCGGTGGTCTTCCGGGTGTGCTTCAAGGTTTTGGTTACCATCTTCAAAGTGCTCCATGGCTTAGGACCAGGGTATCTTCGGGGCTGCCTTCTGCCACAAACAGCCTCTCACCGACCAGTCCACTCCCATAGAGAGGGGCTCCTCAGGGTGCCGTCGGTCAAACAGTGTCGACTGGTGGCCCCCAGGGGGAGAGCCTTCTCTGTGAGGGCACCTGCCATCTGGAACGAGCTCCCCCCTGAGATAAGGAGGTTACAGGACCTACATACCTTCCGCTGCACCTTAAAAACATTCTTATTTGAACAAGCTGGTCTGGCTTAACTCCTTTTTATATTGGGTTTTAAATATTTTTATATAATTGGATTTTAAATTGTTTTCTAGCCTCATTATTTAATTAGTTTTAAATGATTTTTAACTTTTGTATTCTATTGTATCTTATCTTGGCTGTTCACCGCCCTGAGTCCCATCTGGAAGTAGGGCGGTATACAAATTTGAATAAATAAATAAATAAATAATATTGACCTTAAGCTTGTACAATATGTCTTCTTCAGGATCGACAGGGAGCCTTTTCAAGTGCAGCTGTCCTTCTAGGGAATACATTCACCCCAACCTGTTGGTTTTTCAGAAAATCAACAAAAAAACCCTGTGTGTGGTGAATCTCTTTATTTGAGGTTCTGTGTTTGGTTAACCCACGTGTCCCAAGGATGATGTGTTTATTGTAACTTTTTCCTCTAGTTTGTAACTTATTCTTAGGATTTACGTAAGTTATTCATAATCCTTTCTGATCAGAGCACATATAAACCCTCATATGTTAGTAAATAAATCTGTACCGGGGGAGGGGGGAGTTGTTCCAAAAAACCAAGATGGCAGCTGAAATTTTATCCCTTTTATGTTTATAAAGGATGAAGTTTTAATTGGGTAGCCAAAGCCACCATCTTTGGCTCCAGGGGCTTCCCCAAATACATACATACATACATACATACATACATACATACATACATACATACATACATACATACATATATATATATATATATATATATATATGTAAGATCCCTGAGGAATGAACAGGAGGATTTCAACTAGAGCTAATTCAACGTTTTCTATACAAAACTCACATTCTTAACTAAAGAGGGCATCTTCATGGTTCTTCTTGGTAAGGAATATAACTAAATATAATTAGTGGTGGTAATAATTTCTGGGAGAGATCACAATTTTTCTACAAAATTATGAGGAAAGTTATTATTACTTTTTTTAAAAAAAATTACAGTATGCCCCTTTGAAGGGTAATGTCAAAGAAAAATATACACTGCAGGTCAAGGACATGCCAAACAATGATTAACACAGTAAACTGACAGTCTTGTGTGCCCTCTTTGATGTAAAGTAAAGGTAAAGGTTCCCCTCGCACATATGTGCTAGTCATTCCCAACTCTAGGGGGCAGTGCTCATCTCCGTTTCAAAGCCGAAGAGCCAGCTCTATCCGAAGACATCTCCGTGGTCATGTGGCCGGCAGGACTAAACGCCAAAGGCGCACAGAACACTGTTACCTTCCCACCAAAGGTGATCCCTATTTTGCTACTTGCATTTTTTACCTGCTTTCGATGTAGGATGACGCAAATGTTTTTTCCCCCCACTGTTGTGTAAAATTCTTTCCTTTCTCTTCCTCAGGTATTTCATTTCCTTGACAAGTTTAATTGCATTGTATGCCTGGCAGGAAGAAATGCTTACTCCTTTTTCTATATTGCGCAATGCGTTCCTTTAAAGCAGGGGTCTCCAACTTTGGCAACTTTAAGACCTCTAGACTTCAACTCCTAGATTCTGAGAGGTCTTAAAGTTGCAAGGTTGGATACCCCTGCTTTAAAGTATTTTTTTTAATATTAGCAGATTTAAAGTATTTTTTTTAATATTAGCAGATCAGCCTTTCCAATCCAACACCCAACCCAATCCGACAACAAAGCTATCCTCCCCCATCATCTTTCCGGATGTGATAATAGGAGAAATGGTTGTAGATTTTTTTCTCCCCTCTCTCTCTGTCCACAAATCAAGTGAGAGAAATTTCAAAAGCCTGTTAGTGAAGTGGGTTCATATACTTGTTTGAGCATATACTTGTCCCTCCCATCCTAAAATCAATAAAAACGCTTAAATTGGGGCAAGATCGTTTTCTAATGACTACACGGCCAAGGGGGCATGCTGTTACGATCAGGAATGCGCTGAATTGATTCCCTTAGTATACTGAGGTGACAATTTTGCATTGTTCCACCACCAAAGCTGACACATCTGTCTGCTTTTCACTGGATCTCCTTTGATGCAGTAGGTTTCTGTTTTATCAGATGGCTGCATTTTTTTTTACATCTGTAGGTAGGAATACACATCTCTCCGCAAGGGGGCTGTTCAAAGGAATTCAGGGGTTTTTTTGTGCCATCACCATCTGCTTACATCTGTGACTCAGGAAAGACGAGCAGCCATTAGCAATACATTAAGCGTGCCATTAAAATGTGAATTTATCTCCTCCAGCTCAGTATGGGTGCTTCCTAGAGTCTCTTTATTTTCTAAATATATGTTGCCATTGCTAGAGGGCGGGGAAATAGGCCTTTTTTATTGTCTGTCTTTCCCTATTATATTATTATCAGGACAGCAGAAAAATTCAAGATTGTACTGCATAAATGACAAATCTAAAAATGACACTATCACGAAGAAGTGCCAGCCATACGCAAGACATGTCTAAATTCTATTTTATGTGTATGCGTGTATAAACATATAATTCTTGTTACATTTTTTTGATTATAATAGTAAAATCTAACACTGATGACATTACCTCGCTTGGGTAATGAAACATCCGTAAGAAAATCAAGCTCAGAGAGCATCAAAGACACCTCATTTCAATCCTGAGCTACAAATACTCTCCTTTATTAATATCTAATCTAGTAATATATCTAGTCTGATGAAAAGAAGGACCAGGGATGACAGTGTCCAATATCTCAGGGGCTGCCAAAAAGAAGAGGGAGTCAAGCTATTCTCCAAAGCACCTGAAGACAGGACCAGAAGCAATGGGTGGAAACTAATCAAGGAGAGAAGCAACTTAGAACTTAGAACAAAATTCCTGACAGTTACAACAATTAATCAATGGAACAACTTGCCTCCAGAAGTTGTGTATGCTCCAGCGCTGGAAGTTTTTAAGAGGAGATTGGATAACCATTTGTCTGAAGTGATGTAGGGTTTCCTGCCTAAGCAGGGGGTTGGACTAGAAGACCTCGAAGGTCCCTTCCAACTCTGTTATTCTAATAGTAAAATTCGCTGCAAGCTAAGTGCAAAGAGAGAAAAAAGAATAGAAATAAGTAAAAAATGCAAAAAAAAAAAGGAAAAATAGGAATACAGTAAAAGAGAAGATAAACATAATAAAAAGTGTTCTTTTCTGATTCCATTCTTCAAAAATGTTGTATTTTAATTTTTACAATGCTTTGCAGGTTTGTAAATGTTTTCTTTACCTAAAAAACTTTAGTTCTCTCTAGTTTCCAGTTTTTGGAATCATGGCATTGCTTATCTTTTGTTTGTATTGTTAAAGCCAAAACACCATCTATTTCCCATTAATTCCAAAATCATATTATAAAAGTTTCAGCACTCCAGTTTTATCTGAATGCTTACTCCGTTTATTACATACTAAGATCAAAATTTTGTTTAGATTTTGATCAAAATCTTGTTTAGACACTGGTCTCCTCAGTGTTTCATTGGTCTTAGCCATAGTTGTCAGCTCCACTTTAACAGAGCCCTCTTCCGTTCGCCATACCAACCCCAGGCGTCCATACCAAAGTCTAACATCAAGAGAGGAATCTGATAGTTGTTTTGTTAGGATTGATGTGACAAGAAAAACCAGCTACTTATTAAGCAATGAGTACCTCGGTCACTCTGACTCCCCCTTCATCACATTGTTTGTTTAGTAGCTCTAGACATAAAGAAACATTCTTGTTAAGATCAATATTCATATTCTTGAACACTGGACTTATGACCACTTTAGCATGGCATGTGAGAGGCATTGGACATCTAGCATCCAGATTATGTCTGTCACCATGGAGGGAGGGGCCATGGGAGTCTCCCAGGAGATGGGGCGTAAGAGAGAGGAGAAGGAAGAGTTAGGAGAGAGCTTTGTTAACGTCCACAACAGCTTCATCTGACCGGGCTTCCCTCCGACTTTCCTGCTTCCCTGTGTGATAGGACCATTAACTTTCTAGAACAATGGTCCTCGACTTACAACAATTGAACTCAAAATTTCTGTGGCTAAGGGAAGCATGTGTTGAGTTTTGCCATACTTTACAAGCTCTTACTACTTTACAACTGCCATAGTTGTTCAATGAATCACTGCAGTTGTTTAGTTAGTGACACAATTGTAAAATGAATCCCCACTGACTTCGCTTGTCAGAAGGTCACAGAAGGTGATCACGTGACTCTGGGACATTGCAACCGTCATAAATCTGAGTCAGTGGCCAAGCACCTAAATTTTGATCACGCAACCATGGAGATGCTGCAAAAGTTGTTGAGTGTGAAAAACGGTCATAAATCACTTCTTTCAGTGCCCTTGTAACTTCTAACAGTCACTAAATGAACTGTTGTAAGGCGAGGACTACTTGCATTGTCTTATATGGCAATAAATAAATCTAGCTAACCAGTTGCAGTAAAAAGGAGAAGATTGGGATGAAGCAGGATGGAGCTGGTAGGTTCCTTTTTTAATTTGTCAATCTTGCTGTTTAATATACCGTATTTTTCGGAGTATAAGACGCACCTTTTTCCCCCCAAAAAGAGAGTGAAAATCTGGGTGCGTTTTATATTCGGAATGTAGCCCTGCCCAGCTTCTCAAATGGAGGTTTCAGAGGCTGAAAAAAGCATCAGAAAAGAAGCTTCAGAGGCTTTTTTTTCTGAAGCTCTGTTTCGGAGGCTTTCAAAGGCAGGAAAAAAAGTTTTTTCTGAAACAAAGTTTCAGAAATTTCAGAAGCAGAAAAAAAAGCAAAAAAAAAAAAAAAAAAGCAAGGCACAGAGCTCACAACCAAGAAACCTGTTGCTAAAATTCATCCCTGGGAACAGCTGATTGGGGGTATTCCGGGAGGCCAATCCACCGCCAATCAGCTTTTTTCTTATTTTCCTCCCCAAAAACTAAGGTGTGTCTTATACTCCGAAAAATACGGGTAAGAATATTTTCACAAGGATGCCTGCATAAAAATATCCAGACTCGGCCTATGGAGCATAGAAGGAGCAACCACATCCCATCACGTGCAGTTGTAGGTTATTTTTCTCAACTGTAGGACCTGTTGGGTAGAAGAAATAAAAGGAGACTGTGAAATCCACCATCCTCAAAATTAAATCTATAATGGCAGCCTAATATTCTAGCCTCCTTGCTGAGACACAGTAAAACCTGATTATGAAGCAGCATAAATTATGATGGTATATAGTTTCTGCCATTTCAAGGATGGGCAGAATGTATATTAATATGGCTGCGAAGATGTGTCCGTTGTCTGGCCTTCTTTGTCATATTTTATCTTCCCTATAATTTCTCCCCTTTTCAGCATTTTATAACCAAGAGTCAGCCCTCAGGAACCTATTTGATATGTCTGAGATTTTTTTGCCTCCTTTATAAAAGGTGTCTTTTTTTCCCCTCCTGTCCCTGAGATTCCCTTGAGAAAGCTGCTAATCACTCTCTGGTTTTTTAGCAGTCTTGTTCTGTTGGCAGAGTATCTGGGGTTGCTATTAGAAAAAATATTAGAAGTAAAAAAGAAAAAAGTTCACCTCAGTATTCATGTTCTAGTCAGTGATCTGGAAGCAGCTCCTTTAAGAGCCAATAATTTTATCACACGCCTGTCTCTGAGGTGATTCAGTGCTTTAGACAGAATTAACCATCTCAGCAAAAGCTAGTTGACAACAGATAGGGAAGAGCAGCTTGTCATGCAGAAACAGAATGATCCGATTTTGTTGGGGATGGATATTTTGATTTGATTTGATTTTTTAATCAGCCTTGGATTGAGATTGGTATATTCAGCCTGCCAGAAGTTTAGAAACTCTGTTTTGTTTCATACAGCTGAACATAACAGAATATTATCAGGACCGCAGAAAAATTCGAGATTGAACTGCATAAATGACAGATCAAAAAATGACAGCATCATAAAGAAGCACCAGCTTCTTTATGCAAGTTGTATCAAGACTTGCAAGAGTTGCTTATTAAGCACTCATATATATTAAAGGAAAATGTATAAATAAAAAACTAAAAGAGAGTTGCAGTTGCATTTTGCATTTCAGTGACTTGATCCGAGATTCGAATTACTCGTTTCTTCCACAGCAGTTCCAACAAATGGGATGGGAAACACTACATTTAAATGGATACATCCTTTTGAGATCATGTCCCGTAGTTGAATTCAGACCAAAGATTATTTGGTTAAGCGATCTGAGCAGGAGCCTTTCTCAGAATAGGTAAAACACAAAAAGCTAATTTGTAGCAGCTATTTGATTGGTTTGCTTAGATTGGTCATAATTTCCATATGATTTAAATATAGTTGTCCTCTTTTCCTTGATTTGTGAGTTTTGGGGATTTTTTTCCCCCTGATTTTTCCTGAAAAGTATCTATTTCATCTCTCCTGGTTCTTTGGTGTGTCTAGACTCGATGTGGACAAACCAACTATTTTAGAGCATCTTTTTCAAAATATACTGCTCAAAAAAATAAAGGGAACACAAGCGGAAGACATCCGAGATCTGAATGTATGTAACGAACAAAGTATTTAATAAGGTTATTTCAGTCATTCAGATCTTGGATGTCTTCTGCTTGTGTTTCCTTTATTTTTTTGAGCAGTGTAAAATTATGCAATCAGTGTGTTCTTTTTGCCTTCAGGGGCAGCTTCACCTCCTTTCTGCAGAATACATTTGTTTAAAACAGCAATCCTGCCATCATAGCTGTGCTTTCCAAATGGGGAATGATTCACTAATTCAGAATAAAATTGCGGGGTGGGTACCGCTGTGAGCTCAAATCCCATTCCATAAGCAATTTTTCTTGCAGCCACCAGGTGGCAGGCTTTTGCAAACTATGGCCAAGAAAAAAACAAAACAAAACAAAACCATGGAGAAGACTGAGTCTAGCCAATGAAGACAGGGCAGAAATGTCATTGCTCTGTGTTGGCCAGCTTAATATTTGCATGCAGATGCCCCAATTTAAAGAAAACAACCCTGAAGCACAATACAATCTTTTTGCCCTCCTTTCCTCGTTTATCTTTTCACACATTCCGTCACCACCAAGAAAAAACAAAACAAAAGGCAAAGCAAATGAAACAGCAAGAGTAACGCAGGGGTTTAGCACAGTAATATTTTTTTTGAATCCTTCAGGCTTCAATATAAAGAGAATAATGCTCAGCAGGGAGCAGCGTCATCCCCCATCTCTGATCACAATCACCATGACAACTTAGGCAGTTGCACAAAGGTGTCACTAAGTAGTTGAATTAAAGGAATAGTAAGCAAATCAAAACAAACCAAACACATTGCAATAGGTTGCCCTTCTAAGCATTCATATCGAATTCCCGTTATGCGTCAGCTGATGATTGTGTAATATTTCCAGAAGGAAGCATAATGTTAGGGCAGATCTTCTGATCTTGCACTGCAGTCCATCATGTCCATGGCATCTCCTCTGCTGGTGTGTACTATCAATGCCCCTGGTCTTTTTTGTAGCTCCTGAAAAACCTGAATGTACCTGCCCTCCAACCAGATCTGCAGAAACATCCATCCAATTCTAATCTCACATGTGGCAGAATGGCAAAATTATTAAATCATCAAATGGAACAATCTCCTCGCTGTACAGTAGTGGCCAAAATTGTGGAAAGCTTTTGGGAAAAGTGTATTTGTGAGGTTTGATGTCTAATAACAGCACCTTTTTTTGGAGTTTCAAGATAATCTTATTTTTTTTTACTCTAAAAAAAAAGTGGTGTTATTAGCTAGTTTTAGAAAATACACTTTTCCCAAAAGTTTCCACAATTTTGGCTGCTACTGTGTTTAATTTTAAATTTCTAAAATTGACTTTCAGATACAGGATGCCTTTTAAAGGCTCAGTAAGTGATCTACTCTACAAAGTCTCTCTCACACACACCCTTTGTTTGCACAATTGATCACAGTGTCTTCTCTTCTCATTCCCCATTTGACAATGGATACAAAGATCCAGCAATAGTTATTTGCCAAGCATACATCTGGGCCAGGGGTGGGTTCTACTTACCTTTACTACTGATTTGTAATGGGATTGTGTGCATGCATGAGCAAAGCGAGCACATGTGCCTTGCTTCTGCACATGTGCAGATCGCTGATGATGACATCCGGGGCGGTGGGTGGGGCCTCCCGCCGGTTTTACTACCGGTTCTTGTGAACCGGTAGTAAAACTCCGATCTCGGGGTAACCCACTACTGATCTAGGCCAATTTTTCATTTCTGTGTCTAAAGATTTAAGGGAAAGCAAACTACTCAGTTTCTTAAGAAATTTTGGACTTCAAACCTTTTTAGAACCAATGAGTAAGTGTTTGGGATTAAACAAGGGATTAAGAGAGCTGTCTTAAATCATCCAGAGCCCCTCAGGTAGATTTCTTAATTTAAGGCAATTAAGTCTCTTGACTCGAGAGAAACACAATCCGTAGTCTATTTTCCTTCTAGTCTTTCTGTGGCATGATCTTGAATTGTGTGCCACTTCAATGTGGCCCTTCAACTGCAAACTGAAGATGTGCTCAAAACAACCCACCACAGCAGGAGAATTTTGAATTTTTTAACCCATCTTAAATACTGGTGTGAGTATTGAATCGGAAAATTAAGACCCATCTCTGACAGTTACAGTAACTTTTGCTTTGACATCTCTGTTTCATGTAACTGAAGCAAGCATCTCTTGGTCCCATTGATAAAAAATAATGGTCATCTGACCATTATTCTCTGTCGCTTGTTCTTGACATCATTTGCCTTGAGATTCTCATAACCTTCATCCTCGTCTTATTTTTGTTGTTGTTGTTATTGTTGTTGGTTGCGAAGTCGTGTCCAACCCATTGTTTAAGGAAATCATTGCAGTTAAGTGAATTAAGCAGTCATTATGTGAATCTGGATTCACCCCAGGGGTGAAATGCTTCCGGTTCGGACCGGATCACCCAATCTGGTAGCGATGGCGGCGGGTGGTTTTAAAAGTATAAAAAACAAGCCTCTAAGGATCGCGCGGCTCAGCTGGAATCCTCAGAGGCCTTTCAAAGCATTTTTTTCTGCAACCTCTTGGCTGAAGAGGTGGTAAAAAAAATGCTTTGAAAAGTCTCTGATGATCCCAGCTGAGTTGCCTGATCATCAGAGAGGCTTTCCAAAGCATTTTTTTAAATGCCTCTCTGACAATCCCAGCTGACTTGCCTGATCAGCAGAGGCTTTTCAAAGCATTAAAAAAAATGCTTTGAAAAGTTAAAAAAAAAGTTGGTCACACCCACCCAGTCACATTACCCCACCACCACCAAGCCAGGTCCACAGAACCGGTAGTAACACATTTTACATTTCACCCCTGATTCACCCATTGACTTCGCTTGTTGGAAACCAAATGGTGATCACATGACCCTGGGATGCCGAACCTTTTAAATACAGGTAGTCCTTGATTTATGACCATCATGGAGCCCAACGTTTCTGTGGTTAAGTGAGACATTTGTTAAATGAGTTTTGCCCCATTTTCTTGCCACCGTTGTTAAGGGAATCTGGTTTCCCCATTGACTTTGCTTGTCAGAAGATCACAAAAGGTGACTGCATGACCCTGAAAAACAGCAATGGTCATAAATATGAATCAGTTGCCAAGCAAGTGGCATCCATAACTGAGATCTGGCTGGGGGGGGTGCCCTTCTTAGAGATGTGCCCAGACGGGTTCCAGATATTGCATCAGCCGTGACTCCAGGGAGAGGATGGAGGAGTGGCAGCTATTGTCCAGAAGAGTCTTTGCCCTCACAGAATCCCTGCCCCTGAGATTGTTGGGTGTGAGTCTCTCCTCTTGAAGTTGGACTCAGGGGTTCAGTTGGGCTTGTTGCTGATGTACCTGCCTCCCAGCTGCATTACAACAGCCCTGCCTGTGCTGCTAGAGGTAGTAGCTGGGCTGGTGGTGGAGTTCCCCAGGCTTATGGTACTGGGGGACTTCAATTGGCCGTCACTTGGTGAATCCTCAGATGTAGCTCAGGAGTTCATGACTTCCATGACAACCATGGACCTGACCCAAGTAGTTCAGGGTCTGACTCATGGGGGGGGACACACACTTGACTTGGGGTTTCTTTTGGGGCAGTGGAGATATGATCTGGAATTAAAGGGGATAGATGCTTCTCCCTTGTCGTAGACAGATCATTTCCTGCTGAGGTTAGATGTCAGGACACTACTCTTCCATTGCAGGGAGGCAGAGCCGATTAAGTGGTTCTGCCCCAGGTGCCTAATGGACCCTGAAGGGTTCCAAAAGGAGCTTGGGGAAATACCTGTCTCCCTTGTCCACAGTCCGGCTGAGTCCCTGGTGGCTGCCTGGACCAGATTGCGCCTTTGCGACCTCTCCATGGCAGTGGTTCCAGGAAAGCTCCCTGGTTTATCGAAGAGTTCTGGGAGATGAAGCACCAGAAGAGACGTCTAGAGAGATGCTGGAGGACCAGTAACTCCGAATCTGATCGAACACTCTTAAGAGGCTTTATTAGGCAATATGGGTGGCAAAATTTTTCCGCACTTATTGCATCCACTGATTCGCGCCCAGCCACCCTATTTAGGGTGACTCACTCCCTCCTTAATACAGGGGGAGTGGAGGAGCCCTTGCAGGGTAGAGCTGAGGAGTTTTTGCAGTTTCTGTCGGATAAAGTCGCTCAGATTCAGATGGAACTGGACTCTGATTGGGCAATTATGACCGAGATGATGGGGGCCGGTCTTAGTCCTGTTGTATGAGATGAATTTGAGCATGTGACTCCTGAGGAAGTGGACAAGGCTGTAGGAGCGATGAGTTCCTCCACTTGTTTGTTGGACCCGTGCCCCTCCTGGCTGGTTTTGGCCAACAGGGAGGTGACACGAGACTGGCTCCAGGCTTTAGTTAATGCGTCCTTGAGGGAAGGGACCTTCCCGCAACCATTAAAGGAAGCGGTTGTAAGGCCCCTCCTCAAGAAGCCTTCCCTGGATCCAGCCGAATTAAAGAACTTTCATCCAGTCTCCAACCTACCCTTTGTGGGAAAGGTTGTAGAGAAAGTGGTGGCACTTCAGCTCCTGCAGTCATTGGAGGAAACAGATTATCTAGATCGTTTTCAGTCTGGCTTCAGGCCTGGCTACAGCACGGAAACTGTCTTGGTCACACTGATGGATGATTTCTGGCGAACCCGAGATGGGGGTCATTCCTCCATCTTCGTGCTACTTGACCTCTCAGTGGCTTTCGATACCATTGACCATGGTATCCTTCTGGGATGACTAAGGGAGTTGGGTTAGGGAGGCACTGTGTTACGATGGTTCTCCTCCTCTCTGGTCGGTCACAGTCAGTGTGGTAGGAGGTAGGAGGACAGATGTCGACCCCTAGGCCCCTCGTTTGTGGGGTGCCTCGTGGCTTGGTCCTCTCTCCCCTCCTATTTAACATCTACAAAGCCGCTGGGTGAGATCATCCGACGATACGGGGTGAGGTATCAGCAATACGCTGATGATACTCAGCCGTATATCTCTACCCTGCGTCAATTCAGTGAGGCAGTGGATGTGATGTGCCAGTGCCTGGAGGCCCAGCACAGACACCTGAGAATCTGGATGGGAGTCAACAGGCTCAGACTTAACCCAGACAAGACTGAGTGGCTGTGGGTATTGCCTCCTAAAGACCATGCTGATTGTCCATCCTTGGTTCTGGCGGGGGGGGGGAGAAATTGTCCCCCTCAGAACAGGCTCACAATTTGGGTGTTTTCCTAGACTCACAGCTAAGATTGGAGCAACATCTGTCAGCTGTGGCTAGGGAGACCTTTGCACAGGTTCGCCTGGTGCACCAATTGCGACCCTACTTGGATCAGGAGGCTCTCCTCAGAGTCACTCATGCCCTTGTCACCTCACAGTTAGATTATTGCAACACGCTCTACATGGGGCTACCCTTGAAAAGTGTTTGGAGACTACAGTTGGTCCAGAACGCAGCCGCAAGAGCTGTGGGGGTGCACCTAGGTACACCCACATTACACCAATTCTCCATGAACTGCACTGGCTCCCTATTGGTCTCCGGTCACAATTCAAGGTGTTGGTTATTACCTTTAAAGCCCTACATGGCTCAGAGCCAGGCTATCTTCGAGACCACCTTCTACCGCATAGCTCCCAGCGACCGGTAAGATCCCACAGAGTTGGTCTTCTCAGGGTCCCGTCAGCTAAACAATGCCGGCTGGCGGGCCCACGGGGGAGAGCTTTCTCTGTGGCTGCCCCAGCTCTCTGGAACCAGTTACCTCCTGAGGTCTGGACCATCCCCACCCTATTGGCCTTCCAAAAAGCGGTGAAGACCTGACTCTTCTGGCAGTCCTGGGTGTGAATGGTGTGAATGGGTTTTAATTGTTTTTAATGGTTTAATTTTTAATGTTTTATATATGGTTTTTAAATGCATTGTAAGCCATCCTGAGTCTTCGGAGAAAGGTGGCATACAAGTTGAACAAATAAGCATCTGAATTGTGGTTCCATGATCACTGGGATGCTGCAAAGATCCTAACTGTGAAAAACGGTCATAAGTCACTTTTTTCGGTGCCAATGTAACTTTGAACGGCCACTAAATGAACTGTTCTAAGTCGAGGATGTGATGGTTGCCAAGCACCCAAATTTTGATCATGTGACCTCGGGAATACTGTGATGGTTATTAAGTGTGAGGAACAGACATAAATCATTTTCTAGTGCCATTTTAAGTTTGAACCATTGCTAAAAGAGTGGGTTGTAAGTTGAGGATGCCTGTACTCTAAAATTATGGTTCCTTTCCAGGGATGGGTTCTAAAATTTTTTACTACCGGTTCTGTGGGCATGGCTTATTTTGTGGGCATGGCTTGATGGTCATGTGACAATTCTTTAGGACTTAGCAGAGCTACTGGTCTACATGACAAGGCTTTTAACTGCTTGCAGAGCTGTACCGGTCTACTCATTTATTTTTGCAGGCACTGGTCTACTCATTTATTTTTGCAGGCACCAGTCTACCCATTTGTTTTTAGAGGCACTTATCTACCCATTTATTTTTGCAGGCACTGGTCTACTCATTTGTTTTTGCAGGCACTGGTCTACCCATTTATTTTTGCAGGCATCGGTCTACTCATTTGTTTTTGCAGGCACCAGTCTACCCATTTGTTTTTGTAGGCACCGGTCTACTCATTTGCTTTTGCAGGCACCAGTCTACCCATTTATTTTTGGAAGCATTGGTCTACTCATTTATTTTTGCAGGCACCAGTCTACCCATTTGTTTTTGGAGGCATTGGTCTACTCATTTGCTTTTGCAGGCACCAGTCTACTCATTTGTTTTTGCAGGTGCCGGTCTACCCCTTTGTTTTTGGAGGCATTGGTCTACTCATTTATTTTTGCAGGCACCAGTCTACCCATTTGTTTTTGGAGGCATCGGTCTACTCATTTGCTTTTGCAGGCACCAGTCTACTCATTTGTTTTTGCAGGTGCTGGTCTACCCATTTGTTTTTGGAGGCATTGGTCTACTCATTTATTTTTGCAGGCACCAGTCTACTCATTTGTTTTTGCAGGCGCTGGTCTACCCATTTGTTTTTGCAGGCACCAGTCTACCCATTTGTTTTTGGAGGCATCGGTCTACTCATTTGCTTTTGCAGGCACCAGTCTACTCATTTGTTTTTGCAGGTGCCAGTCTACCCATTTGTTTTTGGAGGCATTGGTCTACTCATTTATTTTTGCAGGCACCAGTCTACTCATTTGTTTTTGCAGGCGCTGGTCTACCCATTTGTTTTTGCAGGCACTGGTCTACTCATTTGTTTTTGGAGGCACCGGTCTACCACCACACTTCCTTTTAACACTGATCAGCTGTAGGGCGGCCTTTGAAGCCCTGCTGCAAGAGTTTAAACAGTTTTTTTTTCCTTCTAGCCTATCAGCTGGGACTCAGGAAGCAGCAATAGATTGGGGGTGGGGTCAAATCACAGGTAAGAATAATGCAGGAGGGGAGAGGTTCGGTGATGTCTTATCGTCACCACTACCGGCTCGGAACCTGGCCGAATCAGGAGGAACCCACCACTGTTCCTCTCACTGCAAGTAGTAGGGAGACTGGGAGTGAATGTTCAGTTGTAGCCAACAAAAAAAGTTTTTAAATATTTAATGAACTCACACACACACAGGCACACACCACATCCAGCAAATCTTCTGATATAATTCTTTCTGCTTCATAAAATATGTTAGTATTCTACCGGTATTCAAGAGGCAATAATACAGTTTTATCAAAGGTATTATATCTACCTGTCCAAAGATGATAATTACTTCCATGTCTCTCTTTCCATAATCTTTTTAAAGTACATTTTATGTTTCTTTCTTTGTAGCACAATACACTGGCTGACAGCTTGCATTGTATTTTTTTTTTTTGTTCTCTAAATATGATCTCAGTACGTAACTAAATTGTTCTCAATCATTTCTGTGATATCATTTCCTGTACTTCAAGATACCAATTTCTCATGGTTGTTTTAATAGTATCACAAAAGCTATACATGACAAGTCAGTCCCACTGCTTTAAAACAAGGTTTATTCTCTGCTAAAGAAGTATAGAGGTGGAATTTAAATTCCTGGATTTTTTTTTTAAAGTAACAAAGTGGATAAACAGCCTCCACGGTGAATAAACTGAAGCCATGGTGATATATGTGATTTTGTTCCATATCTACTTTTTTTGTTGTTGTTAATCATTGCTCATTCATTTTAGTAAAAGAGAATCTTCTCTTTTAAATAAGAGAGAGAAGAATAGCAACAGTACTTAGACTTCTCTACTGTTTCACAGCCCTCTCTAAGCAGTTTACAGAGTCTGCATACGGCCCCCAACAATCTGGGTCCTCATTTTATTGACCTTGGAAGGATGGAAGGCTGAGTCAACCTTGAGCCAGTGAAGATCGAACTCCTGGCAGCGGGCAAAGTTAGCCTGCAATACTGCATT
This sequence comes from Masticophis lateralis, assembly GCA_030761175.1. Classification (NCBI taxonomy): domain Eukaryota; kingdom Metazoa; phylum Chordata; class Lepidosauria; order Squamata; family Colubridae; genus Masticophis; species Masticophis lateralis. The sequence continues at coordinate 131,513,351 of JAUDYJ010000003.1, forward strand.
CTAACCAGGGGTGGGTTTCAAAATTTTTTACTACTGGTTCTGTGGGTGTGGCTTGGTGGACGTGGCATGGCTTGGTGGGCGTGGCTTGGTGGGTGTGGCAGGGGAAGAATATTGTTAGATCTCCATTCCCACCCCACTCCAGGGGAAGGTTACTGCAAAATCCCCATTTCCTCCCAATCAGTTGGGACTCGGGAGGCAGAGAATAGATGGGAGCAGGGCCAGTCAGAGGTGACATTTACTGGTTCTCGGAACTACTCAAAATTTCCGCTACGGGTTCTCCAGAACTGGTCAGAACCTGCTGAAACCCACCTCTGATTCTAACCACTGTGCCACCAAGAATGTTGGTAAAAAAATACATGGGTGCTTTTGCATAGTTTGGTAAAAAGCCAGTCAAATATTGTTTGTGAATGTCCGATCTTTCGTGATAGATAATCCTTGACATTTAGCAATCATTCAAAGTTACGACAACATTGAAAAAAGTGACGTAGAACTAGTCCTCGCGCTTACAAACATCATGCTGAACATTCCCAGCATCCACATGGATATGTAATCAGAAGTTGCAAATGACAATCCCAGGACTCCAAGATGCTGCAACCATTGTCAATACATGCCAGTTGCCAAGCACCCCAAATTTGACCACGTGATGTGAGTGGGGATGCTGCAATGGTCATAAGCATGAGAACTGGTCGTAAGTCACTTGTTTCACTGCCCTTATAACTTCGAATGTCCATTAAACAATCAGGTATAAGTTGAGGGCCACTTAATGTTTTGTAACGGCATGGTCTGAATATTGATTTCCTCCCCCCAATTTGGCCCAAACCACTTCCTTTCTTTCTTTTTCTCTCTTGTGTTTTTATAATTTTCAATAGTAGGGAGGGAAAAAAACTGTTTTTTTTTCCTTCAACCAGGGCTGAAGCATCTAAATTGGTGGTGCAGAGTATCAACATTGAATGAGGAAGTGTGGAGAATGGGTGTTAATGAGATGCAAGAACAGTAACTGCTAAGTAAGTGGCAAAATTTGCAGTGTTGGGACTTGTTACTGCCACCTATCATTGTTACTACAAAAAAAATTCTACTAAACCTTGGAAATAATGTCTGTTTAGACCAGGGGTGAAATCTAAATTTTTTTACTACCGGTTCTGTGGGCGTGGCTTATTTTGTGGGAATGGCTTGATGGTCATGTGACAATTCTTTAGGATTTAGCAGAGGTACTGGTCTAGCAGGCTTTTAATTGCTTGCAAAGCTACCCATTTATTTTTGCAGGCACTGGTCTACCCATTTATTTTTCCAGACACTGGTCTATCCATTTATTTTTGCAGGCACTGGTCTACTCATATTTTTTTGCAGGCACCAGTCTACTGATTTGTTTTTGGAGGCACTGGTCTACCACCAAACTGCCTTTTACCACTGATCAGCTGTAGGGTGGCCCTTTGAAGCCCCGCGGTAAGAGTTTAAACAGTTTTTCCTAATAGCTCATCAGCTGGGACTCATGGTGCAGTAATAGATTGGGGGTGGGGCCAAATAAAAGGTAAGAATAATGGGGGGGAGTGGGGGGCTGGGGGGGGGGGCAGAACCGCTTCGGTGACATCATATCATCACCACTACCGGCTCGGCGGAACCGGGCGAAACTGGGAGAAACCCACCACTGGTCAGACCTGATTTTACAATCTTTGTTTTTACTAGTCTTGTTAAGCAGATCAAGCCACACCCATCAAGCCATGCCATGCCCACCAAGCCACGCCCACAAAACTGGTAGTAAAACAATTTGAATCCCACCACTGATGACCATGTGAACTGAAGAACAGCACTAACAGGGCATGAGGAATTACTGACTGAGTTAACATGGGGGGTATCATGTCTGGGGCAAGATCAAGAGCATGGGCCTATTTCTTTACTTATACAGGAATGCTTCAGTTATGAGAAATGTTTGCATAGAACCTTTGAGACGGTCTAAGCCACATTCTACTTTACCATTATTTCTTTTATCCAGTTTGAATGATCTTCTTGTTGTGAGACCAGTTTGCGTGGAGAGTGGTTTCACATCAGTGAATGATCACATTAGCTGCTGTGGATAGTCATTTAATTGAAATGGCCAACAGCTGGAAGCAACACCTACCTGATCCCAGTTGATTTGCCAAAAACATGGCAGGCTTGGGACTCATTAATTCTTGGATAGAACACCACAAGGAAAACAGAGGACTGTTGACTAAGGTCAAAATATTTTTTAAAAAATAATTCCAGAAGAAGGTAGTCTTAAACCATGCTGTTGCTAATTTAGATGGAATCCTATAGTCACTAGGAATCAAGCTCAACTGAAAGGAATAATTAGCTTTTTTTTTTTTTAAGGCAGAAAACCCATCAAACACAATTATAAAAAGTTTCGATTATAATAAACCAGTTCATAATTACCCTTTCAGAAAATATAAAGAGCAAACAAACCATCCTGAAGCCCATTTCAGCCTGCACTAAAGGCTTGACAAAATCAAAAGGAGAAATAGTTTGCCTGCAGCTAAGGGAGAGAGAACAGCAAACCAGTTTCTCCCAAAGGATAAGACACGACACTATATTATTCACTCGTACAAGGACACTCCCCATGTGGCTCTAGAACAATAAATCTGAGGCTACAATAAATGTACCCATCAAGTCCCTGCTTCCAGCCACAACAGAAGAGAATTGATGGCACCTTTAATAGTTTGGATGACCCTGATACAGTCAAATAGTATATGGGGAAATGTCTGCTGCTCTCGCTAAACAGACACTGCAGGACACGGAGTGGGGTGAGGTGGGGAGGTAGAATGACCTTGCAGCAAGAACTCACCGTCGGCTGTAGAAAGACTGCTCTACAAGGGGTTGATACCTGAGTTTACTCAGACTCTTTGCTAAGTTGATTCTGGTCTGCCTGTTCCATTACTAAAACTTTGCCCTGAACCTGAAAATCAGACAATGTGTTCCCCTCCCTAATAAAAGTATCAGGACGATGTGATGAGTCCTCCTTAATTGCCATTATTGTCTGTAATGTATCCCAGCTACATGTCCTATGTCTATATTGTATTACTTCTCTCAGCCTTTGCTTTTTGATGCAGCAATCAAGAGCAATTCAGATTCCTGATAATAGCACTAGCACTTAGACTTACTGTATATACCGCTTCACAGTGCTTTACAGTCCTCTCTAAGCTGTTTACAGAGTCAGCCTATTGCCCCCAACAATCTGGGTCCTCATTTTATCGACCTCAGAAGGATGGAAGGCTGAGTCAACTTTGAGCCAGTCAGAATCAAACTGCTGGCAGTTGGCAGAATTAGCCTGAAATACTGCATTCTAAGCATTGTGCCATCACGGCTCGTAAGGCTTTTGAGAAGAAGAAAAAAGTTGTGTTACTTGTTCCTCTCTGTGGGAGAAGATTAATTATGTGATTAATATATATCATCGGTGAATGAAACTCAATATTCAATCAGAAACTCAGTACCCAATGTACAGGTAATCCTTGGATAACAATGGTAATTGGGACCAGAATTTCTGACACTAAGCAATGTGGTTGTAAAGACTGACATCACATGATTGCATCACTTAGACATGGCAATCCTAGCAGTCATTATTGTCATTAAGCAAACAATTGGGGCAGTGACGGGTTTCAAAAAATTTTACTACCGGTTCTCTGAGCGTGGCTTGGTGGACGTGGCTTGCTGGGCATGGCAGGAGAAGGATACTATAAAATCTCCATTCCCACCCCACTCCAGGGGAAGATTACTGCAAAATACCCATTTCCTCCTGATCAGCTGGGACTCAGAGGCAGAGAATAGATGGGAGTGGGGCCAGTCAGAGGTGGTATTTACCATTTCTCCGAACTACTCAATATTTCCGCTACTGGTTCTCCAGAACTGGTCAGAACCTGCTGAAACCCACCTATGAATTGTGGGTCATTTAGTGAGGACCTCCTCCCAACTTTTTGCTGGTTTCCAACAAGCAAAGCCACTGGGGAAGCCAGCAGGAAGTGTCAAATCCCAAGTGGCTTGTTAGCTGATGCAGGGCAGCAGGAGGATCTGGTGCAACATGGCATAAACACAGCAAGACTCGGGATGACTGCTCTGAGGCGGGGATGGGTGTAGGAGATCATCATTTGTGACCTCCTGCCAGTTTTCCCATTGATTTTGCTTATAGGATGCCAACAAAGAAAGTCACAAATGATAATCATATGATCACAGAGGTATTGCAATGGCTGGAATTTTGAGGACCGTTCATAACTACCATTCATTCAATGCTGTCAAATTCAAATGGTTGCTGAACAAGTGGTCATTAAGTGAGGACTGCCTGGACCTCTCCTCTCCTTGAGGTTACATAGCAAATGAGGAGTTTACTATAAGCTTTTATGCTTTGAAGCTTGCCAGCTGCAGCTGATGGCTAGGGGGAAAGAAAGGAAGAATGCCAACCTATACTTGGTTGTTGGGTGAAATTTTCCAGGATTTTTTTCCCTATGCATCCAAATTTTTGGATGCATTCAAAACTTGTTTAATTTCTTTCAAAGTTAGCTCCCCCACACCCGAAACTTAACTTTAACCTTGGATGGGCCTATCCATTATTAATTTATTAACCTTGTCTCTTCCTTTCCTCGAAATGTAAAACCCAGCTGTGTTTTCTTTGCCAATATATGCTGTAAATAAACTCTAAATACACTTTCAAACATGTATTTTTGTTTTCTGAATGGTTGCAATTTTATGGTTTGCTTCAAAAGGCCTAGGCCAGTGATGGCTAACCTTTTTGCCATCACGTGCCAAAAGCTGGGGGAGTGCAGGGTGGTTGCGCGTGTGTGTGCCCACACCCATAATTCTATGTGCCCTGCCCCCCCAGGCATGCATGCGCGACCCCCCATGTTCCCCCTGCTTTTGGCATGTGATGGCACTGTGGGCCCAATAGGCCTGTTTTTTGCCCCTCCCAGGCTCCAGAGGCTTTCTAGGAGCCCGGGGAGGGCAAAAACAGCCTTCCCCACCTCCCCAGAGACATCTGGAGGCCGGAAACAACCCATTTGCTGACTTCCGTTGGGCCCAGAAGGCCCAACAATCAGCTGGCCAGCACACGCATGCATGCTGGAGCTGAGCTAGGGCAACACTCGTGTGTCCATCAATATGGCTCCGCGTGCCGCCTGTGGCACGAGTGCCATAGGTTTGCCATCACGGGCCTACCCCATCTCAAGACTAAGCACCAGGTACCTTATAAAGTTTTCTTTGTATTTTTCAAGTAATAGAAAGGAGAAATCATTTTCCTTTTTCTTTTTGCGTTGGTCCTTTAACCCCCATTGATAGGAAAAACAGAAGGTGGAGGCAGTGAATATGAATGAAAAATAATAACTCATGCATTCCCGTAGGCTACAGGTAGTCCTCAACTTATGACCACAACTGAGCCCAGAATTTCTGTTGTTAAGTGAGACATTTGTTAAGTGAGTTTTGCCTCATTTTATGATCTTTCTTGCCTCAGTTGTTTTTTTTTTAATTTTTTTTATTTTTTTAAAAACAAGACATAAAACAAATCCATCAACCATTACAAATACAAACAGTGTGTCAGTCGGTTACAAATCTTTTGTGCTTCATCCCCCTATTCAAAATTTACTAATGATCTAATTTCTCATATTGTCAAACAAATCAACATCCTCATTTATCATTTATTTAACTATTGCATTATTGCTTTCAAAAATTTATTTTCAAATATTATATTTATAACATTCATTTCATATTTCATTTCCATGTTTTATTATCTAACCATTGGTAAAATAAATTCCGTATCTTGTAATATTGTTTATCTTCTTGTTCTCTAATTTCAAATGTCAATTTACTCATTTCAGCACATTCCATGATTTTCTTAATAATTTCATCTTGAGTCGGTGTTTTCTCATTTTTCCAGTTTTTAGCAAACATAATTCTAGCGGCTAGTAAAACATTCACAATCAAATATCTCAATTCTCTATTATGTATTTCTGGTGCAATCCCTAATAAAAAAATCTCTGGCTTAAAGTCTATTTGTTTTTTTGTAAGTTTTTTCCAACCATGTGTGGATTTTAGTCCAGTATCTTTTGCCTCAATTGTTAAGTGAGCCACTGCAGTTGATAAGTTAGTAACCCGGTTGTTAAATAAATCTGGCTTCTCCATTAACTTTGCTTGCCAGAAGATCACAAAAGTTGATTGTATGACCTTGGGACACAGTGACGGTCATAAATATGAACTGGTTGGCAAGCATCTGAATGTTGATCACATGATCATGAGGATGTTGCAAAGGTCACAAGTCTGAAAAAATGGCCATAAGTCTGTGGTGTTGTAACTTCAAATTGTCAATAAATGAACTGTTGTAAGTTGAGGACTATTTATATCCTGTTTAAAAGAAGACTGCCTGGTGGTGAGGGCATTACACTTCTAGTCCTCACTGTATAGAAGTAAAGCATGGAAAGGATGTATTTATAGACAAAATGGACAAGAAAAAATATTGCTCCTCTTTTCATCAGTCTCCATTGCAATAATTCAAATATGGGAGCCCTAGGAATTAGGAGTAGAACATAGAAAGAACTTTCTATGCCCTGAAATCAGGGTGCTATTCAGCAGGTCCTGACACGTTTTGGAGAATCAGTAGCGGAAATTTTGAATAGTTCGGAGAACCAGAGAATACCACCTCTGGCTGGCTCCAGAGTGGGGTGAGAATGAAGGTTTTGCAATATCCTTCCCCCTGGAGTGGGGTGGGAATGAAAATTTTGTCCAGTATCCTTCCCCTGCCATGCCCACCAAGCCACACCATGCCCACTAAGCCATGCCCACAGAACCGGTAGTAAAAAAAATTTGAATTCCACCACTGCCTAAAATGTAATGCAGGATTGGTGGAGGTGGGTGGCAATATTTGTTGAACCCCTCATAGTTAGGTAAAACCAAAGAATCACCAATTATCAATAAGCTGTGGTGGCGCGGTGGTTAGAATGCACTATTGCAGCCTAATTCTGCTGACTGCGAGTAGTTCAATTCTCACCAGCTAAAGTTTGACTCAGCCTTCCACCCTTCCGAGGTCAGTAAAATGAGGACCCAGATTGTTGGGTGCAATATGCTGATTCTGTAAACTGCTTAAAGAGGGCTGTAAAGCACTGTGAAGCAGTATACAAGTCTAAGTGCTATTGCTATTTGCAACATAAGCTGTAAACTGACTTGCTGGCTATCCTTTCCCTTCTTTTCCAAGCTTTCTTACAATGTTGAAAACTTCAGGGCCAGGAGAGAAACCTGTAGCACTCCACTTGATACTATTATCAATAATCTCCTTCTAAATTAGCAAACACTCTTTGGACATGTCTATTTGGCCTATTGTGAATCCATCTAACAGCAAAACAAGCTAGCCCCTTGTTTCACCATTGCACTAAAGAGAATATCTAAGAATCGTCCCTTAAAACCACATTCCTTTGAATTACCGATCTAATAATTCTCTCAAACAAGGAGATATTCATTTGAGACAATTTGCAGCAAACGAGGGGTGGGTTCTAAAATATTTTACCACTGGTTCTGTGGGCATGGCTTATTTTGTGGGTGTAGCTTGATGGTCATGTGATAATTCTTTAGGATTTAGCAGAGGTACTGATCTACCAGGCTTTTAACTGCTTGCAGAGCTGTACCAGTCTACTCGTTTGTTTTTGGAGGCACTGGTCTACCCATTTGTTTTTGGAGGCACCAGTCTACCACCACACTGCCTTTTAACACTTATCAGCTGTAGGGTGGCCCTTTGAAGCCCCGCAGCAAGAGTTTAAACAGTTTTTTTCCTTCTAGCCAATCAGCTGGGACTCAGGAGGCAGCAATAGATTGGGGGTGGGGCCAAATAAAAGGTAAGAATAATATGGCCAGGGGGCCGGGGGGGTGCAGAACCAGTTCGGTGACATCATATCGTCACCGCTACCGGCTCGGCGGAATCGGGACGAACCCACCACTGCAGCAAATTCAAATCAACCAGCTCTTGCTAACTGTAGCACTACCAAGTGCTCACCCATTTGCTGGAGGACACTTGCCAGTTTTAAGATGGCACACCTACAATTGCATGAGTCCTTCTTAACTCCTTAATAAGTTCTACCTTCTCCCCAAGCTATTACCAGCTCATCATTTTCTGCTCATAGTGCACGGTGCTCTCCAGTTAACATAGCCAACAAACTCATATTTTCCATTTGCTTGTGGTATCTCTTGCAAACGTAAACGTATCCCAAACTTTAGGACATGTTACCTTGTAATCTATGCTGATTATGTGACTTTTCCCCCCTTTCCTGTCCATGTAATTTTTTTCTCTTCGGTTTTGATTCTGCCCTTGATATCTTCATCTTGTGGGATTGTTTACCTTTCCTGGACATTTTCCCCTTCAGAATATCAAGCCCTGGAAGCAACCTATCTTACTTTGGAGTTCTTCTCCAATCCAATGCCTATTTTTCTTTTTCATGAACAAATAAAGTTGCAGCTAGACAAAAAACTTGGTCATGTGTAACCTCCAGAACTACATTATTTCAAAAAGGTCTAATTTCAGCCTCAGTAATCTTTGACTCATAAAGTTGAGCATAAAATTAAAGAAATTGTCAATTCATTAGATTATGCTTTGCTTTGAGCATTTTTAGTAGTAGAAATGATGTTACTTTTATGTTGCTGCATCATTTGGGAAGCCAATAATTTGGCAGACCATTTATTTTTTTCCAAAGTACTTGCTTTATATAATTCAATGAATATTGCTCTAATTTAGCAGTCACAAAGAGGTTATATCGTTTCAGTATAGTATGTCTTGCCTATCTACTCAAAAATTGCTTAACCTTATTGTGCAAATGGTCTTGTTTAGATATTTGATTCTTTTTACTAGATGCACAAACAAAAAATCAACCACAAATATATGCCTCAAAAATCCCAATGCAAGTTTGTGCATTGTTTAGTTTAAAAAATCAATTTTGTTTCACTCGATTTAGAAAATAATTATGTATTTAAGTGCTATTTTGAAAAAGTAGAATAACTTTCTTTAAATTGATAGCGTTACTGTGATATAATCATATTTTGCAGCATAAGCTATACTACAGTTATCTTTACGATTAATGATTTAGATATTAAGCAATAATCAAATTAAGAACCAATCTAGTGTGGAATTGGGGAAAAAAAATATTCCTGCTGTAAAGTCTTTAAAAGTCACAAAGTATCTACCAATTAAAATCCAATCCTATAAACCTGTATCAATTCCATGTACAAGAACTAATTTTAGATGAAACAGCATTCATCTGGCAAAGGATCTAAAATTTGGCTAAATTCTGGCCATAATTATCAAAAGCAAGCTTTTAAAAATACTCAGAACTATATAAACATTATAATGGGTGTTAGTAGGACCATATCAATTAAGAAATGTAATTCAGCTATTTTAAAAAATCATCAATATTTTAAAAAACCATGAACTTTTTCAAAAAACCAATAATTCTGTAGTTCAAGAAGGAAGAAAAACTGTATTCCTATAAATAGGACAAATTTTAAAGAACTAAAAAGAGAAACATGAAAATCAGACATAAAACAAAAGACAAACATTTCTTTAAGTAAGGAAATTAAAATGATAATAAACTTTTAAAAATACATACAAAAAAGATTTTAGATTTCTGGAAAAGACATACTGAAAATACAATTCAATACCAAATTCTTTCCTTTTTCGTTTTACCATATTGTTAGTCTCTCTACTTTATATATTATGTAAAGACTTTTGGAGTCTGGGCATTCTAAATGCATGAATTATACTATTGGTACTGCTACTTATCACTGATTTTTAAGAAACAAAAGATTGGAGACCTTATTTATATCAGTCTTCTGCTTTGTACCCGGTGTTTGTTGTTTCTATACCATGCAAATATCTTCATATCCCAAAGAAATTTGATTGGACAAGAAAGATACTAAGGTGTTCTTAAGTAACTGCCTGTGGAATGTATGAGGGTCTGAGTAAATATTAGATATAATTCACATTCGGGCCATTAAAAAAGTAAGAAATGGTAGACCTCAAATTTATAAAAATGTAGCCTTTCTTCCCCTTTTCCCTCTTTCTTTCTCTTCTAATATCCCATTAGAAATAAATACATTTGGGAGATGTTGAGTTCCACCTTCATGATCTTTGCTTGACCTTCGTAATTCTTTTACAAAATGGGGTGGCTAGAGAGATGGTGTTGAATGGTAACATTACCAAAACACCTAATAGCAATTTATTTGAATAGACTTTTCTAAACCAGTAGTCAGTATTTTGAAATGAAAGAAAATATAACAGCTTTCTGAAGGTGCTGATTTTCAGCTCTCTGTACCATATAAAACATCTATTCTTCCAAGCCATATGCTCAACAATTCATTTGTAATTCTTCTTCCTCAAAAGAAATCAATTCGAAGACTTCTAAAGCAACTAGTAATTTTGTGCAGGCAGAATTTCTATTCTAAACTCTGTTCCTTTACTTATTACCACAATAGAATACAGCCAACCTGTGTATTTTCATCTAGTGCCACCGTAGAATACAGCCAACCTGTCTATTGATCTCAAATTGCTGTGTTGGTTCTGTCTTGAGTCATTGATTCTGCACCCGCTAAGCATCTACTGGTCCAAAGAAACAACCAAGAGGAAAGAATTTCCTATTCTGGTTTCCCTAGCTTTGCATTAAAGAATCAGAAAGCCAGTAAAGAGTAAATGATCCAATTGCCTTATGCATAAACTCCTACCTTGGACAGCTCCTTCAGCAATCCTTGCCCTCCCTCTCTAGAACACAAAACTATGATTTTAATCAATGATATTTCTGACATCATTAATTGATAAAGGATTAGGTGAGCACAATTGGGGGCTCAGATGTTGTGGGAGGTGAGAGGTTGATGTTATATGATATTCTTCCTTCTTTTTCCAACTGAGTCCCCTGGTTTCTCCTTACTATTTCAATTAATGGATTGTTTTGAAAGCACTGTCTTTCAGCAGCTGGCAAGGAACACGGAGGGCAATGGAATGAAGCTAAGGCAGAACAGAACATGAAACCCTGAGACAAAAAAAGATCTAGTGGGGAAAAGATACAGACACCAGAGAGAGGGTTACTCATACTAAAGGGCATGGGATGCAGGAGGGGGAAAGAGGTAGAGAAGGAAGAATAAAAGAGGCAGAGAAAGTGAATGAACAGAGAAAGAAATCAGCTAATCATAGAAATAAAGCAGATTGAAAGTTAAAGAGCATAATATACAGGCAAGGGTATCTAGACTTGTAGGTGAAAAAATAGATAATCATTTGCTATTCTTTTTAAGTATACACTAGGACAGTGATGGCTAACCCTTTTGCTGTTGCGTGTCAAAAGCGGGGGGAAAGTGGGGGGATTGCGTGTGTGCGTGCCCACACCCACAATTCAATGCGGGGGGCCCCGCGCATGTGTGCATGACCCCACTGTGCTTTCCCCGCTTTTGGCACTCTATAACACAGTGGGCCAGGTAGGCCTGTTTTTTGCCCTCCCCAGGCTCCAGAGGCTTTCTTGGAGCCTGGGGAGGGCGAAAATAGCCTTCCCCACCCCCCGGAGACCCAACTTCCAGTGGGATAGGAAGGCCTTGAAATCAGCTGGCCGGTGCACACGTGCACTGGAACTGAGCTAGGACAACATTCGCATGCCCACAGATATGGCTCCGCGTGCCACCTGTGGCAAGTGTGCCATAGGTTCGCCATCACGGCACTAGGAAGAAAAGAAGGAAATCTGGGGAAATGATCTTTTTGCTCTTTTGAATCAGAAAGAAAAATTGCAACTCAGTTTACCCAGCAGGTAAACCAGTACTGATGCTGGAGGAATTAATTATAACTAATAATAAAAATCATTTTCTGTCTTTCTGTTATCTGGAAAAATCCCTTTCTTCCTATGATCTGTTCTCATTCTCTGAAAAGTACAATCATAGAAGGAGGATTATGCCAAGAAAAAGGAGAGAAGGATTTTCTATTTCTGTTCCCACAGTCAAAAAAGAAAAAAAATTGAAGTACAGCTCACAGTGTCATGGTTGAATCGCTTTTGAAACATTTAGGTCTTATCGCTATTCAACTTGCCAAAGAACTGGGGGGAGCGAAAGGGAGAAAGAATGCAGATGCCCCAGAAATGGACCGTGAGAGCCAAGAAACCACCAAGGTCACTGATGCGCAGGTGTCTGATAGAAAAGTGAACATTTCTCAAAACAAAAGGACAATCCATAATTGCACAATGTGTCCAACTAAGGCTGTGGAGAAAGATAAGCTATTGTTTAACTATATATGCATTGCGCAGGACAAACTAGAGTTGGTTTTGATTCTTTAGTACTGAAATGGTGTCTCCAATAAAGTTTTGCTTTTTGGATTTTAAAATTCCTAAGAGTATCTACTTCTCTTGGGTTTGCTAGTCAGACTATAGATATACACTTCTAATCAGGGGTGGGTTCTACTTACCTTTACTACCAGTTCGCAACGGGGCCACACGCGCACCTCACTTCGCTCGCACACGCTCTTCTGCACATGCGCAGAAGTATTTTCATGACGTCAGGGTCAGTGGGCGGGGCCTCCTGCCGGTTTTACTACCGGTTCTATAGAACCAATGCAAACTGGGGGCAACCCACCATTGCCTCTAATAGCCAAGTAACAAAGCTACTGTCAGAACAAAGCAAAGAGATATGATGTTCTTGTTTTGCTTTCAGAAATGTAGTGCATGGATTGTTATTGAAGCAAACACAAGCGTAACATGTAAGTCAACACTTTCCAGAGTTAGATATCAATAGTCATATATCGCATTCGGTTTATTAAAAGAATCACAAAAGGTTTGGACCACACAGTGATCAACAAACTTTGTCCATGAATCTTGTGTCATTTTAAATAATACTATTCATAGGGCCACAGAGAACTCTATCTCGACTAAGCAAAGAAAAATGAATACTGTACTTTTATAACTTTTTCAAAGAGCACAATTATCACCATTAATGCATACCTTAAATAATAGTTATCTATCTTTAAGACTTCAGCTTCCTAATATCATTTATATTTTTTAAATCATTAGACTCTGGTAAACATAATTAATTAATAATAATGTATATAATATCCCCCACATTTTTTCTTTCAAAAGTAATGTGTAAGCAGTAGACCCTGAATGAGATTGCATTTTGGTGAAGTTCATGTAGCTCATTTGAATTCAAACATGTTAAACTTGGAAGCGCAAGCTATTTTGTGACTTAACATAGTGTGTGAAACCAGCCTCTTTGATATGTGTGTAATTCACTGTGTTGAGCAAATCCATTATAATGGATTGATTCAGTTGTCAGATAAAGAATGTTAAATGAATTTAGCTATTATGAAGCAACAACGAAGTCCCAAAATTCAGATTTGTCCCACAATGCTAATGCAGGCATAGAATGAGCACTGAAGAAGAGAATTAGAAAATTAGCTTTTCTATACTTCCTTACAGATAAGATAAACAATGCCCCGTTTTCTGGCATCAAGTTTGTGTTCTGAATTTCAATTCATGAAAAAGGAAATCCAAATGAAATTTTGGGTGTACTTCATATGCTTTTGTCTTTTGTATTTGCACTGGGGGATTCAGGAGGTAAATTCGAGAAGTTGTCTTAATTGCCTCCTTCATAACCAGCATCTGATGTCTGTGGCAATCACTTCAGTCTGTCTTATATTAAAGTGGATTCCAGGGGGGCTATTTCAGATTAGAACATTAGTCTTCAATGGAAATACATCCACCAGATTTCAAACCAACATCTACAATTAAATTCTTAAAGGAGGGATCCGTGTACATCTATAGTTTTGATTGAAAACTGAATATTACATTCAGGAATTGAAACATACTTTTGAAACAGAGCTGTCTCTATACATTCTGTGCATTTTTTCCATTCAGCCTCAAAAACATTTAATTATTTTTCCCATATTGCTAGTAGATGCATCAGCCAAACAATGTTGGACTTAAGTACATTTCTGTGCAGAATATGATGTTTCTCATAGGAGTCAACTGGTTACATTTGCTAGAGAACTGCTGCTCACATCAAATCACCATAACCACTTGTCCTAGTGAAGGACAGATATTCTTCAATATCAGGAATTATTCTGGTGATAGCTTAGCTCCATGATGGTGAACCTATGGCACGTGTGCCGGAAGTGGCACGCAGAGCCATCACTCTGGGCCTGTGAGCCATCGCCCGTTGCTCTTCTGGTTCTGGTACATTGGCCAGCTGATCTTCATGCATGCGGGAGCATCAGAAACCAAAAGAGAAGCTGCCCGGAGCGCATGCGTGAACTGAGAAGATGATCTTCTAGTTTCTGGCCTGTACATGCGCACCGGCCACCTGGTCTTCTAATTTCTGGCACACATGCGTGCACGCACCAGGCGGCTGTTCTTTCGGTTTCTGGAAATCCCGTGTGCGTGAATCTAGAAGAGCATGAGGAGAAGAGCTGCCAGCCAGGACGGGGCTTCCCTCCCTCCCCGCCAAAGCAGACTTCTTGCATGGCCACAGCCCTCCAGTCCGGGCACCAATACGCATCTGCAGTCCAGAGCACCTAGCCAGCTCAGGTGCATGGGGCAGCGGGGCAGTGTTTGCTGGCTGGGCAGCCAGTTGCCCCGCCTGCTGTTCCTGCTGCTGTGAGGGGCGTGGGGGCCGTGGCGGTTCTTGCACTACTTCTTCTTTTTTTAAAAGAAAAATCTTAATCCAATGTTTTATTTCTTATGGTGGGCGACCCTTTTTTTATTAATTTTTTTTTATTTATAACACAACACACTATAACAAACACAAAACACGTTCCCTTTTTACAACTGTTTCACAACAATAATCTTCTGATATTTACATTTTCCCCCATTTCCCCCTATACTATTCATTTCCTTCTTGTCCCATTTTCTTTTATTTACACTATAATTCCTAACAATTATAATATTGATTTTATACATTTTATACATTGTCCTATAAATCTTTTACATTTATGGTTTCTCCCTTTTCATTATTGTTCACCATTTCTAATCTTCAGCCAGTTGTATCATTTGTTCCATATTACATAGTATTCTGCATCTTCCTTTTCTTTAAGTTCTTTCGTTAATTTGTCCATCTTGGCACACTCTAAAAAATTTTTTATCAATTTTTCCTCTGTTGGTATATTTTTTTTTCAATTTTGTGCATATGATATTCATGCAGATGTTATGATATGTAAAATTAAGTATTTTGTTTCTTTAGTATATTTTCTAGTGAATATTCCTAACAAAAATCTCTGTTTGTTTCCAATCAATAGGTTGATCGGTTATTTTTTCCAGCCATTTCTTGACTTTTGCCCAAAACGTTTTTGTGGCCGGACAAGTCCACCAAAGATGATAATATGTTCCATAGATCTTATTGCATTTCCAACATATTGGTGAGCTGTTAGGGAACATCTTAGCAAGTCTTGCTGGTGGGATATGCCATCTGTAAAACCTCTTCAACTGGTTCTCCTTGAATGCTGCAGACATAGTTAATTTTGCATTTATTCGCCACATTTTCCCCATCTCTCCAATTCTATATTGTAATTAAAATTTTTTGCCCATTTAATCATTGTTTCTTTTACTACCTCGTCTTCCATTTTATACCGCAATAAAAATTTATATATCCTACTAATTAATTTCTCCTCTGTCCCTTGTATAGTTTTGTCTAATTCATGTTGCTCATTTTGTATTTCATATAATTTTGTATCTTCTTTATGTTTAGACTGAATATGTGTATATGTCCACCAATCAATTTCCCTACTTAGATCCTGTTCCAATTCCTGTTTCGGTTTCAAATTTCCTTGTTCTTTTAGCACGTCCCTATACCTTATTATCTTATCCATCTCAATTAAATGCGGGTGCTTTAATGCTTCCATTGGTGAAGTTCAGGTTGGTACTTTTGTATAATGCTGTTTTTTTTTATTTTTAGCCAAATTTGTAGCAATGCATTTCTTAATACGTGTCTTCTGAAATAACTATGTGTTTTGTGTTTTTTATCCTGAAGGAATGCATGCCATCCTACTTATAAGTCGTGCCCCTCTATTACTAAGACTCTTTTATCTCTTAATTCTATCCACTCTTTTAACCAGGTTAGGCTAGAAGCTTGGTAGTATAATTCCCATTCTGGAAGTCGCACTGCCACTTCTGGCTGGGATGCTGGAGCAGCCAGGAGGAAAAGGAGGAGAAGCCACTGTTGGAGAGGTGAACTGCCCCAGGAGGGCTGGAGCAGAGCGCAGCATGGAGTGGTAAGAGGTACCGGGCCAGTCGGGAAGTGGGAAGGCGCCACCCAGGGACAAGAAGGGGGCTGTGCTGGCTTGTTCTCGGTTACGGGCTGGGGGAGATGCTTCATCCTGGCCAGAGTTGGAACGAAGCTCTCCCATCTGCTGTCCCCCCAAGCCAAGCCCTGAGAATCCTTACACCCCTTACCTCCAAGGCCGGGAAGGGGATCCGGCTTTCCAGTGGAGGGACGCAGCATTCCCCACCCAACTTCCTCTCTCTGTCCACGGCTGCGGAACCGGGTCATCCTGGTTATATTGAACAATATAAAGAGAGGATAAATCAATTTTAATAAAATCAACATAAACATGAACAAAAGAATATTTGGTATAAACATCTGATACCTGAACTTTAAGTCCATTAAGTACTGGCTATTCAATTTAATGAAATATTACAAGTTAATAAAGTTGGAGAATGGATGACAACTGGTAGAACATTTTAATAATAATAATAAAAAGGATGTAGTTGTAAGCAATTAGAGATAAATTATTTGCTTGCCAACAATAGTAAGAGCACTTATACTTATATAGCACTTCATAGTGTTTTTCAACCTCTCTAAGTAGTTTACAGAGTCAGCATATTACCCCCAACAATCTGAGTCCTCATTCTACCAACCTCGGAAGAAGGCTGAGTCAACTTTCAGCCCCATCAGGATCAAACACCAAGCTATGGGCAGAAATAGCTTGCAATACTGCACTTTGACCATTGCTCCACCAGGGCTCCTAATAACAGCGGAATATGCAATGCATCCTTGAAGTGCTGCTAATTTATTATACTTAGCACACTCACAAACACACACAAATGGAAAGCGTGGTTTACCACTATGATTGGCTTGAACTCAGATGATTGTGAGTAGAGGAATCTACTCTGGATATTCAGGGTGAGTGTCAACCTAAGGAGGCAGTAAAACACCTGAGGCCGAGTTCTCGATCATCAAGAGCAGTCTACCTGTAGAGGTTGAGAAACCTGTTCCCAGGTAATTATCTACTCCTTGGAACATTGCAGGCTGCATCAAGCAGAGCAAAAGAGCTATGTGGCTCCTCACCCAGAGAGAGCATTTCCAATCTCAGTTAGATCTCACCAGGTGGAGATTGTATATAAGAGAAGTTGTTACCCATTCCGTTGAGAACAAGCGTTTGCCTGAACTCCAGGTACTTTAAGTCTTCAACCTCTTGCCTGCCAAAATTCTGTCACTTTGAAACCAGACAAATTTGCAATCTCTGCACAGTGGCTAGACTTTGTATTGTGACACGATGTCTCCATTGTGTTTTGGACTCATTTACAGGCAATTTCAAGTCTCCTCTGCTGAGATGTGTACACTTAAGCACACGCATCCCGCCTGCCACTGCTTATACTTACTTTGTTGTGTCTGTGGTTATGTTTGGTCTGGAATAGGAGAACTACAAGTTTTTAAAAAAGGGGGAAAAAAGGATAGTAGGAGAAGAAGAACATGGACTAAATGATCACATCAAGGTACTCAAATAGAAGGTGCTTGGTGCCATTTGCAAAGTAAACATTTTGAAAGCAGCAGAAGCAAAATGTGAATTGTTGGGAAACCATTTAGAAAATTGAAAAAATAAACTATTAGGTGGACAATGCATAAAAGAAAGTGAAAGGAAAGTGGATGAGGCCAGGAATTGGCAATGGTTACAACCTGGCACCCTCAGGAAGAAAATGGAAGGCTTGATTTTTGCAGCTCAGCAAAGAACATGACAAACAATTGTGATTAAATCAAAGATTCAGCGTGCATCAAAGAGCAGCAAAGGCAGATATTGTAAAGAAAAAGATGGCTCTGCAATTAGTGGATGAACCAAAAATGGTCAAACTGACTGACCAAAGTCATGACCGAATAGCTATTGCAAAAGTTATAATTTCAGAATTTCCCCAATGTGATATAATCACAACTAAAAATGTTATTGAAAATGATAATGATAAAAATGGGATTTTTAATAGAAATAGAATTTGTGCATGGAAGTTAATTAGGATAGCGATACCAATGTAGAAAAGCTGTTACTAGTATTTAAGTTTTGATGTGTTTGTTTTTGTTGTGTGTTATAGTTTTTTTATTTTTTGCTCTTTTCTATTTTTTGTACTGTATATTTTAATGTTTGAAAATTTAATAAATATTTTTTTAAAAAAAATAATGGGATTTCTGCATGCAAACTATTCCCAATTTCTCACACATTACAATAGATACAATAACTGAAAAAAGTAATTTTTTTGTAGATGTGGCAATACTTGGGGACAACAGAATGAAAAAAAAAGAGAATTGGGGAAAAAAATTACAAAATCCAGAAATCTAACAATAGGAATAGGTAGATTATAGAAAAGAATGGAATGAAATGCCTAGATTATTCCAAAATCATCTCTATAAGTTACTGGTACAGGCAGAATAACAAACAGGCTAAACAAAGTTTTACAAGTTTGTTGTAAATGTTTTTAAATGTAACTTTTTTGTAAAAACCACATTGTTGGGACACGTGATATGTTAGTTATCACCTTTAAAGCGCTCCATGGCTTAGGATCTGGGTACTTACAAGACCGTCTTTTGCCACCAATAGCCTCCCACCGACCAGTTCGTTCTCACAGGGAGGGACTACTCAGGGTACCGTCAGTCAAATTGTGCTGACTGGCGACTCCCGGGGGGGGGCCTTCTCTGTAAGGGCTCCAACCCTTTGGAATAAACTGCTCCCTGATATACAAAACATCCCTAATCTCCGTGCTTTCCGCTGTGCCCTCAAGACCCTGATGTTCAATCAGGCGGGGCTAAACATGTTAACTGGGAATGATTAAAATATTATCTAATTCTGGGTTTTATTTAATTTGGGCTAAACGATGTTATAATTTTAATTATCAATTTTATGATATTCATGTATATTTTATTTTTTCTTGACTGTACACCGCCTTGAGTCCTGCGGGAGAAAGGCGGTATAGAAATATAATAAATAAATAAATAAATAAATAAATAAATAAATAAATAAATAAATAAATAAATAAATAAATAAATAAATAAATAAATAAATAAATAAATATCTTAAGACATTACTTGGATAAATTTCTGAGTTCTCAGCTGGAACTTGAATTTCCAAACAACACAAATCAATTTTGTGATATCTTTGCTTTTACTTATGCTAAATTATTCCCTGATGAATAATAACATCATGATAATAAGGACAACAGCAGCAGCATTAGCAGCAACTGTCTTTATTATAATTCGTGACCAATTATACCTCTGACTAAGGTTACAATGCTCCGGGAAACAAGATAAAACATTTGTAGAGAAGCTGCACAAAACAGATGAGGCGAAAAGCTACGAGAATGGAAATATTAAGTAAAGGAGTCTTTTAAATACTTAAAAAGTCTTAAGTTACAAAACAGCTATTAAATAAATACAACTCTGGATGACAGAATACTAGGGTACGGTGCTATTTAAATGCTAATTCAATTAGCTGCAAAAACATTAAGAAAATTGAAATTGATTTCTAGCTCAGCTATGATATTGGTTTTTATTCTAAATATGGATTTTGAGTATTTGAATATGGGTTGAATGTAGTTTCCAAACAGTTTTTTTTTTCATTCTCATCTCCCATTTCCTGAGCCTCAGGTCTTTCAAGCACAAAGGTGACTTTATGCCTTTTCAGATCCCTTCCTAGCAACCACTGGATTTGTTTTTTTTTCACCCAACCAGAGAAAGGTACATCTCTATGAAGTAAAAATATGGCTGGAGGAATACAAGCAATTCCATTTGTACGGATTGACAGAGAGGTTATTTTTTACTACTTGAAAAGCTAGAGCATCTCAAAATGGGTCAGTATCTTTTGTTTGTCTCCCTATTTCTTTTGAAGAATTCAGGATTGGCAAGGCATTGTGCAACTACCTCAAATGAATTGTGGGAAACTCCTCCCCCAGAGAATGAAATATTTTGGGGAATATTAAAAGAGGCAAAAATTATACTTCCTCAAAGGAGAAATGAAGAAAAATCTTAATAAAGGCAGAAAGCAGGCCCTGCCGTCCTGTCGTAGCCTCAAGCAGAAGCCTCAAGTCTTTAGAGATGGATATTTTGTACCTATTAAGAAAGCCAGGCTGTCCTATTGAGAAACAAAACACCTTCAGCCACAGCTCCCACAGAAGGCTGGAGCTGATGGGATTAAGAATTTACATTCCCCCATCCGAATTCTAAGGACAGGATAGGACTTTTTAACATAATCCACCATCATTTGAATAGTAAAAGACACAAGGCTCACTACATTGCACAACCAATGGAGCATCTCAAATACCAAACACCAGAACCCCATACAAATCCACCCAGCCAATTGGTCAGCCACCCCAGAAACATGCTGCTGCCACTGCAGTTTCTGGAAAGCCAAATGAACAGAGACCTTCTTTTCTTGTAGCCAGCCTCCATTTTATTTCCAGCATCTTTGTCCCGGCTTGGAACTGGACTGGATTTTTTTCCCAACAATATGAAGATATGAGAAACACTAAAGATAGAAAATTACACCAATTTTTGTTCAGAATCAGCTGGTTTTCAAAATAATCTTCTGTGACCATTGGTACAATAGGCAGTTATGCAAACCAATCAGAGAAGTAAACTATTACAGAAATTTGTTAGAGGAATTGGAGTGAATTTTCATCTCTGACAACAGCTGCTTGTCAAGTCCTGCAGGATAAAACAGTGTTAAAGAAAGCACTGGTCTTAAAGATGACATAGATACCCACAAATATATTATAATTTCAACTTCAAGATGTGAGAAGTAGCTTCAAAATTACAAAAGCACTTCAGCATGAAAAACTTTAGGCCCTCAATTGGAATTCCACATGCAAACGTATGAAGGTTTAATTTTGCATAGGAGTAGTTCCCAAATTACAGTATAAATCACCAATGTGGCATTTGTAATGTTGCTGAATTACAACTCTCATCATCCTCCATCTTTGCCATATTTCCTAAAAATCCTGAAATTTATAATTCAGCAGCATCTGGAGTTTCCACCTCTACTATAGAATATACTTTATGGAGCCAATGATTCACCAACAGTCATAAATTCACAAGTAGTAAAGAATACTCAAACATTATAGCTCCTTTTTTATACAATTAAGCATACAGGTTTCTTGAAACCTTTGAATTTGTGATGTTTAAAACTTTTGAGGCTATTTAACTAGGTGTCTTGTCATATAACAAACACCCTGATTACAAGGAATTTTTCAGGAAATGGAATAGTGCAATTTTTCCCCCTGCAAATTTAGGTCACCCGGGGCAGAGGACATTCTTGGTGGTTTGGGGTTGTTTGTCTACCTAAGCATATGAGGATTTAATACTAATCTTACCTTTCATGGTCATCATCCCCTATGATCTGGATGATACTTTTGAATAACTCTGCACATATTACAGTGATGTGATATGACACAGACAGAAACTCCACCAAGGAGTTAACACTTTTCATTTGGAGGCTATCACTCTTCCATACTACTTCTAAATTAAATGTGTTGCAGAGTAAAAGACAGGATATATATTATTCCCTGTGAAAATGAGGTCAGTGAAATAAGAGTCTTCACCATCACTAGTCAATAAATATCACTTATGATTCTAATCAACGTGTGAGAGTAAGGAGGCAAACCCAACCCCAACTACTCTTTTTTTAAAAAAAAATATGCCAATGATTTGATTGGCACTTCATTATTTAGTATTCATATATATGGTGGAGCTAAACTTCAGCAAAACCCCAATAAAGTATCTCCCATGAAACCTGGTATAATTTGCATATGGTAGGTGTGCAAGCCATTCAGAACTGATTAACAGAGCAGCATACAATAAACATATAAACAAATAACATAAAGCAGCAATATTTGCAGCTTGGTAGTTGGCCACCATCACAAGCACATCAAGCGCTTTTTTTTATTTTAAACAGAGCAGAAATAAGTTTATTTTTAGTGCAAAACTCTGTAGGGATAAGATGATGATTTGTAAACAATCATTGATTGGCTGAGGTAAAGTTTTAACTGCAGGCTATGAAGGTGTGGATGGGGAGGAACTGACTTCAGTTCATACAGTAAGATGCAGTAAATTTGGGGGTTTGCCCCTCCCCTCCCAGGGTCTGATGATATGTCATCTTTGCACACCAGGATTGCATTTCTATGATTGAGTTGGTGCACAATTTTGGAGTGGGGAGGGGAGGGAGTCTTCTGGAGTCACAGCTCCCACTCAAAGAACAAATTGCAACCATGGCTGGGGGAAAGATTTTGTAAAGATTTGTGTGCCAAGTACACCCTTTCCTGGACTAGAAGGCTCGTGGTCAGTCCTGCCCTCCTCTTTTCCTGTTTGGATTATTGCTATGCACTCTACATGGGGCTGCCTTTGAAGACACCCCAGAAGATAAAACTGGTCCACCAGAATGCAGTGGTGTGTGCAGTGTTGGGCACTCCTAGGTTCACTAATATTACACCCCAGTTGTGTGACCTGCACTGGCTTCCAGTTTTCTTCCAGGTCCAATTCCAGGGGCTGGTCATCATTTTTCAAGCCCTAAATGGCATAGGGTCTGGCTACTTGCAGGAGACTGGTCATCCCTCTAAATCAGATAGGTTGGGCACCTTCCAGGTCCCTTCCCCAAAATATTGTCAACTAGTGGGGCCTAGGAAGCATATCTTTTCTGTAACAGCTTATATACATTATTGAACACCCTCGCCTGCTCTGATATTCCAGCAGGCTCCCACTCTCTTAGCCTTCTGGAAGGCTATTAAAACCTGGGTTTCAGTTATGGAGTGGGATAGAAAGGTGCGCCCTGTAGAGATTTGCTGGGGCACCCTGAGAGATGGATCAAGATGCTAGGTTTTTAGTGTGTATATGATTTTTATGCTTTTTATAGTTTTGTTGTTGTGAGCCACCCAGAGCTGATTTAAGATGAGTGGCCATAAAAATCTTAATTAATATAATGTAACGTAATGTAACTTAATGCACCCAAACAGAACACATCCCCATCCAATCAGAGCACAGCCAACCCCCCATCCAATCAGAGCACAGCCAAGCCGCCAAACAATCAGAACACACCTCCAGCCAATCAGAACACAGCCAAGCTCCTACCCAATCAGTTCACACCCCTACTAGCAGTTAAAAGGAAGAAACAGCTGCGATCACACATTGCTCCTAGAAGCATGAAGCCGAAACACCAGCCTGAAGATGACAAATGAGACTTCGTTGAAACGTCACCAAGACACTTCCAATTTTACATGGGAGAAAACCCGAACAACCAAAGACCTACATATACACATATGTACGCATATATTTCTATTTTATTTTATTTCATTTTATTTTATCTATATTTTATCTTTTATTGGGTAGTTTTTGAGTAAATGACTACTTTGGTATGCTGTGTTAATCATTCGTATTAATATATGACATTCTCCTGTTATCCAGATGGAATCTAATTTGCTCTAAATAAATAATGTGGGCATTTCAAAGTTAAAACTGCAAAAAATACTCCTCCAAACCTGCTTCTCCACAGATTGTAGCATCTACAGTACAGTTCTTTCTTCATGCATGACTAGATTATCACATTAATGCAACAACCTCAAAAGGCTGTAGCATCTGTCAGTACTCCTAGAAAACATTCATTGTCCAAGGGAAGAACTGTAAATCATGAAATTGGCACAGGAAAGCATGATAACAAATAGCAGTCTTTGTGCTGGGACTTTCATCTTCCCATGTAGACAGGTCCTCCCTCACCTGGTGGGACTACAAGTCCTAGAATACCCAGCCAACTTGCCTATTGATTGGGAATTGCCATTAAAATGTCTGTAAAGTGCTGGGTTGCCTACCTTGGATTTATGAGAAGTAGCTCTCCAGATGTTGCCAAGCTACAACTCCCAGCCATTCCAATAGTGACAGATGCTTGGATTTCTAATTCAGGGCCACAGCTTTCTCACTTCTGCCTTATGGGAAAGTGAGGAGATTGGTGCTTACATGCTCATAGGTAAATGTCCAGATGTACAGTGCATTTCAGCAAGATTACCATTAACAAAAGCCACATAGACAAAGCGTCCATTTTCTGCTTCATGATATTGTTCTTCTAAAATAACACACCATGTTAATTTCACCATGGAAACAATTGCTCACCATAGAGTAAGCTTCCCTCAGGTTCCGGCAAGAATAATGCAGAGTGCCTTAATAGACAACACGAAGTGAGTCACTTCAACACAACTCAAATCCCCTCCCTCTCCCAATTGAAATAATGGCAGAAATTTAGCAGCAACTAAGAAATCTTTGAGAAGAGAGGCTCAATCCAACATCACCCTCTTCTAAGCAACAGGTAAAAATGCAAAGATTGGCAGATTTAAGGCAATGTTAAATGTTAAGGCAATGTTAAATGTTAAGGCAATGTTTTAGCCTGAGCAGGATCTCTACCCCTAATGTGGAATTTTACATGGTACAATTAATATTATCCATTCATTTTATATGACTTTCCACATACATTTTCATACTTTGTCCATAAGGCAGATTACACTTTCAAAAACTTTAAATAGGGCAATGCTATATAAGTCTATTTAGAATTGGGTCCCCTTAAATTAGGGAAGGTTAAGTTTTAGCTATCCCAGAAAGCTCTAAAAATCCAGCTTTTTCAGGGAATGATTTGTGATTGATTCTAGAGGCACAAATATAATCTTTAGTTTTATTATTCTTGCATTCTGTTTATCTTTTATATACAATTGCATTGATAAAGTTGGTCGCAAGGGTGGCACAGTGACTCAGTGGTTAAGATGCTGGGCTCATCGGCTGGAAAGCCGAAAGCCCAGGTTTGAGACCCAAATGTCACATGACGGGATGAGCTCCTGTCCTCGATCCAGCTCCTGCCAAACTAACAGTTCAAAAACATGCAAATGTGAGTAGATAAATAGGTAGCACATCAGTGGGAAGGTAACAGCCCTTTGTGACATCATACTGGTCACATGACCGTGGAAATGTCTTCAGACAGCGCTGGCCCAATGGTCTTGAAACAGAGATGAGCACCAACCCTTATAGATGGCAACAATTAATGAAGTAAAACCCATAGGGACTACTTTGCTTAATCACACAGTCAGACAGATTTTTAGACTGGATTTGGTACTTTTAACCACCTATTAATTCCTTCCCGGCATAAACGATTGTTGTTGCTTGATGATATTAAGGGTATCATTGCAGAATGTAAGTAGTTCCAAATAAAGTTGCATTTTTGCAATTGTCTGATAGTGATTTTGTCAATGCCAATGGTTTTCAAATGGTGCTCCATAAGTTTTGGGATTTCACCCAAGATGCCTATTACTATTGGTATTAACTTTTCTTGCTTTTGCCAGTAGGGAGCTTCTATTTCTATTTGCAGTTCTTGATATTTTGTGATTTTTCTCCAGTTCTTTCTCTTCCTTTATTATGATGATGATTTGTTGCACAGTCAGCCACAAATCCAGTTAGACTGGATTTGGCATTTTTATCCACCTGTTGAGTTTCACCAAGGAACTGGGATAGATAATGCTATTATTGTTACAGTTGTTATATTTTATTAAATTAATTTAGAACAGGTTGGAATGGGATGGTGGATAGATTTCATGAATAAGCAAATGCAAGAACAGTTTTGAAGCACAATTCAGATTAACACTAAAACCATCAAAATGGAAGATAAAAGACAGAACAATCCATTCTGATTTTAAAATAAGTGTCAATTTATCCATTAAAATATTCTTCTAAAATGGTTAAAGGCATTCACTGAAATTTCTTTCTAAAAAAAGCTATCCACAAAATGGATAGGTGACAACTTATCTACACAGATTGGCCTCATAGAAAGTTCAATGACCCCTTTAAAGGTGCCATGAGATTTGATTCAGCACAGAATGTAAAGGAATGTGAAGTACAGATCAGTAAGACATTGTAAAATAAATTGTATGGGAAAATTGTGAACTGAATGTGAAGGAACTGAAATTCATTTTTACATCCACACATTATAAAATTGTCTTGCCAGAAAAAATATGACAGATAGCTGCCAGAATATGGAAGAGATTTGCCATTGCGTCCTATTCCCCCCCCCCACCCCCACTTCTCAGAGGAGACTACATCCCTTGGTTTTTCAGATTATATCCCACCCAAATTCCAATCATTTCTTATCATAAATCAAATTCAGTTAGGTGCTGCATTCAGAAATACCAGAAGTATATTTCTCGAAAGAGCTGTTAGACAAGTTTCCAGAATGAAATCCTTATAATAATTTTTCAGAAATAACATCAAAGAAGCTACAATATTTCACTCTAGAAAGAAAAGTGATGGGGAAAATGAAAGAATTATAAATGGAGGACACTGTCATCTGGACCCCTGATAAAAATTAAATAAGGCAGATGCATAGATGATCCAAGCTAGCGCCCAAAGAGTGCATTCACACAACACACCTCTTTGTCAGTGTTTGGCTTACCATGGTGCTACAAGTCAAAATCATAGTTTAAGTAATGGATAATGTACATTTTGTATATTGTTGTAACTTCATTTTAATTGTGCTCTAGTGTGTGAAGCTAGTTTATTTCTTTGCTTCTCATTAAACGCCCATTTACTCCTTTAGGAAAATCTGGGAGATGAGCACCTTAGATGCATCATGGTTGTATTTTTGCTGTTTTCAGTGTATTCCAACACTGCTCTTCCCCTAGGGGTACACAAGTGGCTTACTTTCTATCTGCAACAGAAAGTGTGTCACGATCAAAATTTTGGAATCATGCTTTTAATTTGAAGTCTCCTTTTTTAAAACTTGCAGACCAATATTTAGATCATTACGTCAACCTTTTAATCTACCGGTTGAGCTCAGGGATGTCAAAATTTAAAGATTTAAATAATTCATTGTTTTTTAAAACATGTGCTGTTCTAAGATCAGTGCAATAATGAGTTTTCCCCCTTCTCCATATTCTTGCGCAACTAGGCATACGCCTGACCAGTGCTGCCAACTGGCAAAGCGGCAGGCGAAATGCAAAACTGTGGACCCTGTGATACAATAGGAATAATGCAAAGAACAAGCAGAGTAAATAATAGAACTTAGAGGTCATTTCTGTTATTCTTATCTGCTTTCCCTGGGGCTGCCTTAGATGCAGGGAAGTTCATCCCTTGTGGGCTCTCATTCTTTTGTTGGATGTTAAATAATATACAAGGTGAGTCTGTACGTTTGTTTCAAGGCTTCCAGATGGACCTTAGCCCAGGCCTTTCTTTTAACAGTTAGGAATAGATTAGAATAGCTTCTTCCAGTCTCCCAAAACAAAAGAAGATTGCAGAATGAAGGACTGTTTCATACATGCAGAGGCATTGCTGAATTCCTGGATTCTGAAAGTGTGTGGTCCAAATGTATTCAATTAGCTAGGAAAATACTGCATTTCAGAAACTGGGAGGAATTATGAAGTCTCTTTATCTTCTCTTTTCGTTGCCCATTCCCTCATGTTCTTATGCCGATCCCACCTCTCTGAACCAGTCTATGGGACAAACCAAGCTGCACTATATATGATGCACCATTGTGAAAAGGATCTGGGCTGAAAAGCATCAAAGGAAATGGAAACTAGCCATTGTGATATTCTGGGCCAGGATCTGGAGAGGCAGAATCCTTGCTTGTTACAGTACCTATTGCCTTTTGTGACACCTGATGCCCAGAGATCTTGAGAAGCTCCAAATTGAGAGGTCCTTGGTGCTCTTTGAGTTTGCTTATTTTCTTACAGATGTTTCTTTATCCACACTAGGTAACATCATCAGTGCTAGAGTAAGGAGTGAGGTTTGCTGTCAGTTTATATTATATTTTTTTAAAATCGATTTTCTATTCAATGCATTTCTTAGTGCTTTATAAACATCGTGTTGTCTGGGTATTTAATTTGCTTAACAATACAAATTGCATTCTTTTTTCCAACCATTGGTAAAATAAATTCCATGTTTGATCAGATTCTACATCCCCTTTCTCTTTAATTTTCAACGTTAATCTATCCATTTCTGCACAATCTAGTATCTTCTTAACTACTTCTTCATCTTGCGGTATATCTTCATTTGCCAGTTTTTTCCAGTATTGTCATCAGTGCTAGAGTAAGGAGTAGGGTTTGCTGTCAGTTTATATTCTAGTGGCTTGCCCTGTCAGTGTTGGCGGGAGTGGCCTTGGAGCAGTGGTGGGTTTCTGTGCATGCATAGAAGCACTGTGCAATCAAAGCGAGCACGCACGCACGCTTCCGATTCTGAAACAGTAGCGAAGGTAAGTGGAATCCATTACTGCCTTCTATTAATTCCTTCGTGGGCTCTTTATAGTTGGTTTCTTTGGCAGTTTCTTGATTGGCGTATTGTTTACTTTACTGTTGGTTTGATATTAAATCCTGGAGTTATAATCTATGCTGTTCTGGGTCCTGATTGCTGGTGGAGAGCTGCTTGGGTCTTTTGTTCCCCAGAGGTGAGTTTCAGCAGTTCTGACCAGTCCTGGAGAACGGGTAGTGGAAATACTGACTGGCCCCACCTCTATCTATTCTCTGCCTCCTGAGTCCCAGCTGATCAGGAGGAAATGGGAATTTCCAGTAACCTTCCCCTGGAGTGGGGTGGAAATGGAGATTTTACAGTGTCCTTTCCCTGCCACGCCCACAGAACCGGTAGTAAAAAAAAAAAATTGAAACCCACCATTGTTGTTCCCCTTTTGCCTTGATTGTTTCTTTTGCACAGTCTATGGATGTTAATGTTTATGTATCTATTGATGGCTAATTTGTCAGAGTGCCAGGTTTCTAAATTAGGTCCAAATTATCCTCAGAGCGATCAGGAGGAAAGGTGACCACGACTGACCCAAACACTATCCCGAGAGAGCGGTGTTTTCCACAGCCCAACATTGCACACATCATCTCCTCAACAACCACCCCCCCCCTACACTCCCCACTAATTTCTTTTTTCTAGAAGGAAGGAAATCTACCTCATTGGGCGACCGGGCCGCGTCGTGCCCAATCAGATGGCTGTGTCTGGAAAGGCAAACTATCGCATCTGCCAGTGATATTGCCGACATCTACGGCTCACTTCTCCCCAAAAAACGCAACCTGTGAAAAAAAAAAAAAGCTTTTCGCCACGCCCTCCCTCCCTTCCTCGTGAGCTGGCTGATTCCACCCACCCCCCATTTCTCGCCCCCCCCCTTCCCTGACGTTCCGTAAATCTTCACCCAATAATGCTTTCAGACGAAAGCGGGAAGGGGTTAAGGGGGCTGCATCGCTCTCTCCCCGCCCGCTTCCCCTCGCTCTTCTGCCCCCTCCTCCCTCTCCCCCTCCTCCTCCTCCTCTTCTTCTTCTTCTTCCAGCTTTATCATCATGTAGACACCCGGACCCCCTTCCCCTTTTCTCATGGAGCAGGTTCCTTGACGTCAGATCTATGAATATTGCACGAAAAAGCCGGCTTGCGAGAGCTACCACAGCGGCTCGATGTAAGCCTGGGGTCTATCCCGGCTTGGACCGCGGCGGCTGTGGCGGCGGCGGCGGCGGGCAAGAGGAGGCTCTGATCGCCGCAGCTTTGGAGAAGGAGGAGAGCCGGCGGCTGGTGGCCGAGAGCGGGAGAGGAGGCCGGCCGTGCAGCGCTGGCGGCGGCGGTGGCGGCGGCGGCGAGCAAGGGGGCTTGTTGCTGTTACTGCCGCCGAGAGAGGAAGAAGTGCTGGGCTGCGCGCTTCTTCCCAGGCGAGAGGTGGCCCCGGGGGAATGTGACATCACCGCGCGGGTCTGGGGCAGCCGAGCGGGAAGGCTTCCCGGCAGCGTCCCGGCCTCGCTGGCTAACGCGCTGCCGCCTCCCGCTCCCGCGCCGGCTCCCCATCTCGGCCCAGTCATCAGCATGTCTGCGAAGGAGAGGCCCAAAAGCAAAGCCGCCGCCACCACCAAGGAAAGCGTCACCCTGTTGCCTTGCTTTTATTTCGTGGAGGTGAGACTGCTCGCGCGGCTCGATCGGAGGGTGGGGGGAGGTGGGGGTGGAGAGACAGCCAGGGTCCCCAGATCCCGCGTGGGGATGCCGCTGAGCTGGCGGAAACCCCGGCCCTAAAAAGAGCAACCGTCCGTGGGAGCCCACTAGCGGGGCTGCGCGTCTGAGCCGCACGAAGCGCGCCTTGGCGCAACCGCGGGGAGGTTGAAGGGATGTGGGGGTGTTAGGATGGGTAGGCGCAGATTGGGAACGGCGAGGGAGGTCTTGCCCGATGTGCCCAGCCGGGCATCGGCTGAGCGATTGATTCCAGACCTCGTATTTGATTCCGAGGGAAGGGAGGGAGACCCATCATCTTCCCCGAAATTTGGTCCTCCGAAATCTCCCCACGGAGCTTCGGAAGCTTGGCCGTCCTCATCCACCTGCCTTGGAAACTCCACCTCCCTCTTAGTTACGGGAGGGGAGGGGGGAGCGTTTATTTATCTTTTTTTAATAAATAAAAAAATAAATAAGAAAGAAAGAAATGAAAGAGGAGGGGGTTTGCAAAAGGAGAGGGGGGCGCGCGCGATGAGATCAGATCACGTGCACGCGGTATCATCCCAATGTGGCTTCAGACGAAAAGGGGGAGGGTTGTGTTGTGCTTATGCCAAGCATATCTGCTTAGCCAACAAAAGAAAGAAAGGGACGTTTAATAAGTTAGAGGTGGCATAACTGAAAGTAAAATGTATGTAGATCATTAAACGATCAGAGCTGGGGGTCTTTTTTGACTTAGGTTTAGGATGCGTCAGATATTTGGGATATGCTGAGAGTGTGGTTGCGATTTCTATAGGTTGTTAAAGCTACACCGGGTAGCTTCATCATAGCAAACCGACCAAGTGAGGTGCTATTTTATTTATTTATTTTGCCAAAGATCTACTGGGGTGTGTATATGTGTGAGTGAGAGAGAGAGAGACCTTATTTCTGCTGCACAAGCATTCTCTTCGGCTCTTCTGATGATGTAATGTACAGGCCCTTGCAGGCAGACTAGGAATTCAGATTTTCCTGTTTATTGAAACAGTTCAGCAAGAGAGCAGAGGTGATCAGGATTGACACATGGAAGCCACTCAACTCACGCCTTGCTTTTCAAAGTAACTCATTTAGTAATTTAGGAAAAAGTTGCCCACAAGCATTGACTGTGTGCTGTCCCTGTGTGAGTCCCATCAATAGGGCAGGTTTGGGGCTGATATTCTTGGAAGTAGACCTTTTCGGTGATAATCAGTAGCTGTTTCACACAGACAAGGAATAAGGGATGGAAGCTGATCAAGGAGAGATTCAACCTAGAAATGAGGAGGCACTTTCTGACAGTGAGAACAATCAACCAATGGAACAGCTTGCCTTCGGAAGTTGTGGGAGTTTCATCATTGGAGGCTTTCAAGAAGAGACTGGACTGCCATCTGTCAAAAATGGTGTAGGGTCTCCGGCATGGATAGGGGGTTGGACTAAATGACCTACAAGGTCCCTTCCAACTCTGGTACAGTTTGACCAATACTCTCATCAGTGTCCATCAATACCTGAATCAGAGAGTGATTTGTATGTTTGTGAAACAAGGACTGTACCATAGTAATAGCAGTGCTGAAGAAGGAAGGATAAGAAGTATGGAAGGTGATGCAGATGAAAAGGGTATTTTGAAAATGAATCTAAATAGCTGTGTTACTTTTTATGAATGTTCTGAAAGAGCACTCTGCTTGTAAGTGCAGATGTATGTTTGTCTGAGTATGTCCATCTTTTCATCCATGCATCCATATAGAAATTTCCAAGATTCCTGATGTTTTCAAAGGGGAAATTGAGAGGAATGTATTTTCATTCCTTCTCCTCAATCTCTCATTGATTCCTTACAAACAAGAAATAGAAACTGAATAATTAAGAATCATCCTGTATACTGCACTCATCTGAAGTCTGTTTTTACTTTCTTGAGAAGAACATAGTTCTACATTATGTCTATCATGTACTACCAAAGCTGAGGGGAACATCTGGAAACAGCTATTTGAAGGGAACTTTAAGGAAGGGTCTCTGGAAAGGTTGCTGCTTTGTGAATTTCTAGATCTGGAGCTCCAGTTTAATGGTCAGAATCTCATATTATACCTTAAAATGGCAGTGTTGAGGGATTTCAACCTGTCAGGTGCATTCAGAGAAGAAAACGCTCAAATAAGCAGAGCTTAGATAACTGTAGTTCTTTCTTGGTTTCAGGATATTTTTCAAGACTTGATGCAACATGAGTGTAAAAATCAAGGGCTCTTGGTCCTGACACTTGATGTGGAACTAAGTGATATGATGGACATATGGGAATTCAACAATGTGTAAAAGTGTCTATAATAATTCTGTGCTCTCCTAAACAGCAGCAGAGAAGTTCACAGCATTGGAAAGTCATTTTCTGTATTTTGCTTCTTTAGGGAAGAAAACAGTTGGCTTGTTTAACACTGTCTTTCAAAATACTGTGCATTGAGGGATGTGGCACGCCAGCTGAACTGAAATTTGTCTAAAATGCCTTTTGACTTCATTGAGCACACATTGTAATGCACTACCTTCAGTGGTGGGATTCAAATAATTTAACAACTGGTTCTCTGCCCTAATGATTTCTTCCAACAACCAGTTCACCAAACTGCTCAGAAAGTTAACAACCGGTTCTCCTGAAGTGGTGCGAACTGGCTGAATCCCACCACTGACTATATTGTATAGATGGAAAGCAAATATTAATATTTCACTCTATTGCACAATATAAAGAGAAAAAGAAACACATTTGCTGGCTTTCACAAAAGGCAACTAGCTCAACAAGGCAGCCAACTAAGAAATTTTGGAAATTGGAAAGTTGCAAAAGAAATATTTTTAAAAAGTGCGCTGTAGCTAGCACAGTGCACAATTAAGAGTGAAAAGAACACAAGAGTCCTCAAAGTAATGTATACAAAAAAGGCAACATTTTTTTCTGTTTATAATCTTTTATAGTAAGTTTTACAAAGGACATAAAAACTAACACAAACTAATAAATAGTAAGTTAAAGAAGAGGGAAAGGCAAAAGAATGAAAAGAAAGAATTTCAATTTCCTTTACGGCAAACATATTATTAAATATAATAAGTAGAAAATACAAAACTGTCTCTTACTCTAAGATTATAAAAAGTTCACTTTTTCTATTATCCAATTATAAGTTCCTGTTTTTCTATCATGAAAAAAGTCTGTAAGAGGTTTCCAGTCAGCCATAAATGTAGATAATTGATTTTTCTCTGATCAAATAAGTTAATTTAGCCATCTGCAATTTCCTTCATCTTCACCAACCATTCCTCCATTGCAGGCAAGTTTTGAGTGTAAAATAGTTTCATTGCAATTGTCATATATAAAGACCAAGTTTCATGATTTTTTTCTAGTTACCTTGTCCATTAGACCCGAAAGAAAACATTCTGGTTTCATTTGTTCTTTAACCTTGAAGACCTTCTGTATTTGTATCCATTTTTTGCCATTTTTGCATGCTAAAATGTTCATGTTGTTCATATTTCCAGCAAGGATTCAAAATACCTTTACACATTCTACACAATTTCTCTGGTGACATATATATTTAATTTGATTTATATGCCGCCCTTCTCCGGAGACTCAGGGCAGCTTACAATGCGTTAAGCAATAGCTTTCATACTTTTGTATATTTTACAAAGTCAGCTTATTGCCCCCACAAACTGGGTCCTCATTTTACCTACCTTAGAAAGGATGGAAGGCTGAGTCAACCTTGAGCCTGGTGAGATTCGAACGTACTAATTGCAGACAGCTGGAGTTAAATTACAATGCATTAGTCTCCTGAGCCATCCAGACATATACCAATGATACATAATTAGAAGACAACATTTTTGTCATCTGGAAACAAACCACACAACCCGCAAGTCCTTCATGTTTAATACATCACATGTATTGTTTATAATTTTTAAAGTGCTCAAAATATCGGGGGGGGGAGCATTTTTCACAAGGACTTTGTTATTTCGATTTTGGTAAAACTAAATTTTGATTCCAGACATTTATCGCTCCTGATTTTTTTTTAAAAAAACACAACCTACTAGTTGTGAGGAAGAGGAGTCAACTACAGTTTATTTATTTAGTCAATTTATATTAGCGGCCTATTTCAACAATAACTCAACGACTAAAGTTCTCTACTGTTTGGAAAAAAAGTCTCCATTAGTCTTTCCAATTCACAGCCACTGCAAATTCAAAATCCTAACAAGTCATCCCCAAAGATGGAGTAAAGCTAACTTTTTCATCATACTTTTCGATTATCTTGTTTGTAAGCCACCTAGAGTCATTTAGGTTTGTAAACCACCTAGAGGGGCAGTGTAGAAATTTGATAGATAAATAAAATAAGCTACTCAATTCTACATTGTCCTGAACGCATGGAGAAATTCTGAACATCTTTAAGGCAAAGCAGGCTTCATTCTAGAACAGTGTTGTAAATATGATATCTGTAGGAATCAATGTACCTAGGAATTCTTTCTTAGCAACCATCTGTTTCATGTCCAACTGGCATTTTGTTGCTTTTCTTAAGGATTCCTTTATTTGTTTTTGTTTTTTAGATTTCCTTAATTAAAATGAAATGGACAGTTTCCATATTGGAAAACAAAATATTAGTCTCTAGTACCATTTTTTAATCTCGGGAGCTTGCAACATCCTTAAAACTCTAAATGGTGCATGGTTATAACCTACTGGTCTTTGCTTGGAGGTATACCCACCAACTTAGAAGAAAAGAGACAAAGGTGTTATGAGTCAAAAATATTATCCTAGTGCAGGCCATTAATTTTTCCAAGGGGCCAGATGGGAAAATGGGACTGTTGTGGAGGGCCAAACCAATCGCACTGTGAAAGTGCGCAAGCATGCACAGGCTCACATACTTAAACTGAAAAATAAAATAGCAGTCACCTTCAGAATAAAAGCAATGCAATTGTATTGCATGTGTGACATATACTTATTTATGTTTGATTTCTAATTTCCAGTTGATCTCACATGGGCTGGGCAGGGAGAGCCAAAGGGTCAGATGTCGCCCAGGGGAGCATAAAATGCCCAGGTCTGTCCTAGCAGCTAGAAAAATGACAAGCAGAAATATTAGCAGTTTGACATCTGATGAACGGGCATTTTGTGGTTGGTCACAGCTACTGTGACAACCGTTTTATAAATGCACAAATTCCTCCTCCCAGCCACCCACCTCTATAGTGGCCACTTTTAAAAGTGCCTATAACAGATATTCTATTCTTGCCCTGGAGCCTTATTGTATTGCTACCACATATCCCATCCCCCTCCACATGCTTCTTTCCTTGCTTGGCAGGATTCTTTAAAAGGCTTTTATACAAATCCAGAGTTGGAAGCTAGCTAGGAAAAATTCTCCATGTTGTCTCCCATCCAAGGATCATCCATAGTTTTATAGCCCTATTCTGATAACCCTTGATTAACAATTGAGAGAAACACCAATTTATTTAAATTAATTTGCTTTCAAATTTTATGTCGAAGAACTGTAACAAACGTAAGTTTTGCATATCTGGTCAGACTTTACTTGGACAATGAAAGAACTCATCTCTAAGATGGGAATGATACTATTGTGAGCATAGAAAAACTTAAGAAAATGTTGTGGGGTCAAAATAGAGATGCTGGGTAGCATGCCTGGATATTAGAGCTCTCTATGTGGAAAACGTTTTGAGATTCTTCTCTGTTGTACATCTTTAGATACATGTCTTTGATGGGAAGAAAGCAACAGCCCCTGCTCTCAGTCCTGCCTCTATTTAATCATACATACTGAAGAAATCATAGAAAAAAGAAAGTAATTATTTGGGACTTGCTTTAATTAACAAATTATCCAGTATCATTACTCACATAGGCCTGGCAGCAACCCCCCCCCCCCCAAAAAAATGCAACGGAAAAGTAAGAGAGAATTACAGCATTAGGACATAACCTTCTAATTCTGCGCAATATTTAACAATTATAATGATTGTTAGAGAAGCAGAAATGGTCAATGTATTTATATGTCTGTGACCACCAACCACCTAAAGACTTTGCTTCAATATTCTAAAACCTGTTGGGAGGTTTCATTGATCCATCCAAAATGCAATCAGTCTATGGATTACTTTCTTTTGGATAAATCTGTAATCTGAATGAATGTGAGAAGATGTTTGAATGAGTTTTCTAGAACCAAAAAACCTCCCCACCAAAACCCACCAAAAACACACCCACCTATCCCAAAAAAATCCCACCTGTCTGACTACGGCTGATGTGTTCAGGAAATTAAAGGAGTTCAAATAGTATTCCCATGAATTTTGGCATTCCATAAGAATGCAAAATCTATAATAAGTACCACTAGTACTCTACAGTAGCATACCAGCAGATCATTTTCATAAGACTGAACACCAGTCTTCTTTTTCTTGGAGGTAAATGTGTCTATTTACTTAGAATTGAAGTTAGATTCTGTTCCTAGTATTTTATGGGGAGCACACCCTCAAATTATTGGTTTTATGGGAGCATATTGGATAATAATGAATATTCATTTTTTTCAAACTCTAGTTAAGTCATGGGTCCTTGGTTGAGAACCCTGTACTAGTAATCTTACTATATTTGGCTATAGGAAAAATGATGAGGTTTTTTTCCATCACTCCAGTTCACGTTCCAGCTTTATCTATATCTTCTCTCCTTTTCTCCTGAACAGTAATTTTCTCCTAAAGCCAGCTTAGCCTCTTTATTCGAATGATACCACTTCAAAAGCTCAGTGTGACAGAACCCATCCCCCATTTCAAGTGCCACAAAAGGAAAGCACAGTGGTGGCCATTGATCAAGCCAGATGGTGATCATTGGAGTTGATCTACAACACACGCAGAAGGGTACCAATTCTGGGATTATAAATTGTACACTCAGTTTGAGTGAAACTGAAGAGCTTCGTTTATCAAATTTAGGCCTGTGCAAACTAAGGTGTGAGCTATAGCAAAATGTGCTATATATGTTTTGTGCAAACTATAGTTCCATGAGAGATTGGTGGGTGTCTGTGAGAGAATAAGGGCAATAATAGTAATAGAGGTAGTTCTCGACTTACAACAGTTCATTTAGTGACTGTTCAAAATTATGGCGGCACTGAAAAAAGTGACTCATGACTGTTTTTGCAACGTCCTCATGTACTTGCGATCAGAATTCAAATGCTTGGCAACTGGTTCATATTTATGACCGTTGCTGTGTCCCAAGGCCATGCGAATCACCTTCTGACAAGCAAAGTCAATGGGAAAGGCAGATTCACTTAACAACCGGGTTAATAACTTCTTAACAACCAAGGCAAGAAATGTTGTAAAATGGGGTAAAACTCATTTAAGAAATGTCTCACTTAACAATAGAAATTTTGGGTTCAGTTGTAGTCGTAAGTCGAGTACTACCTGTAATAATAATTTACTTACTTTACTCAGTCTAATATTTTCCTTTACTGGAGTTTTATCTATTGATCAGAGATTCTGCTGCCTGAGAAAACTTTGAAAATCCCCATCTAGCATGTGCCTAGAATTCTCTCTTCTTCAGTGTATGCATTTATGTCAGGGGTGGGCAAATATGGCCCCTTTATGACCTGTGGACTTCAACTCCCAGAATTCCTGAGCCAGCTTGGCTGTCTCAGGAATTCTGGGAGTTGAAGTCCACAGGTTGTAAAAGGCCACAGTTGCCCACCTCTGATTTATGTGGAAAGGATTCCCTCAAGTTAAGACTGAAGACTTCTGGAATTAGAAAAGTGGAGGCGTTAGAGCTTCAGTTGTCTATCATCCTATAGGCTGGAACTACTTATAGGCTGGCTGTGTGTGAATTCTTGATTCAAGATGAATATTACCAACCATCAGAGGGGCAATTCATTCCAATCAACTTTATAATCTTTCTAATTGTTATCCATGCCAGTTGTTATATGAAACATGTCATATTCCAAGACTCACTCAAATTCAGATCCGGTGGGATAGATGAAAATGGACACTGAGGAAGAACTTTGCCATATCTACCTTGCCAGGAGGAAAATATCAAAAAAAGGATGGCATGGTTATTTGATCTGATGTCCTGAAATCAACTGATCCATTTTTAAGTGGAGTTCAACCCGGACTATAAGTGAAACTTGCCAGTTTGCAAATTAGGGATTTGACCTTTATTTATAATTACTTTCGTACTGGCAGTTGAGGTATCAAGAGATTTTCTCACCTGCTGCTACCATTTCATCTGCTTTTGTCAGCTTTTTGTGTGTGGCACAAGAGAGAATGAAAAAAAAAAGTTACGGCAAAGGGAGCTGTGTCATCTCTAATTCAGCAAACATTCAAAAGAAGGTATCCAGGTTGCAGCCTGGCAATCTGGGCGTAGAAATATCTCTTTCATCTACAACTGAAGAATTAGTTTCATTGTTTCTGTTGCTATGAGTCAAGGAAAAAACGTTCCAAGTTTCTTGGAAGTGAGATGTTGATGAGTCAAAGCAAGGATCTGAACTATATGCTTGGAAGCAAATTGGTATCTTGAGTCTTCAATTTGAACATACAGCTCTGGTAGCAGTATCACAGAAGATAAAGTGTGCGTACGTGCGTGTGTGTGTACGCTAACCAAATGAATTATTTCAGAGCAAAGCAAGAAATCTAGAGAAACCTCCTTCCAGCAAGCCTAACACTATATATTAGATAGAATCCAGTTCCAGAGAGAGAATACAATTTAAACACCTTAAATTGTGGTGTTGGGGAAAACACACTGCCTAGGAAAGCAAACTAATCACCATCACAGGATTTCTTAAGGTTGTCCTCGCACATATGTGCTAGTTGTTCCCAACTCTAGGGGGTGGTACTCATCTCGGTTTCAAAGCCGAAAAGCCAGCACTGTCCGAAGACGTCTCCGTGGTCATGTGGCTGGCATGACTAAATGTCAAAGGCGCACAGAACACTGTTACCTTCCCACCAAAGGTGGTCCCTATTTTTCTACTTGCGTTTTTTATGTGCTTTCGAACTGCTAGGTTGGCAGAAGCTGGGTCAAGTAACGGGAGCTCACCACATTATGCAGTACTAGGGATTCGAACCTCTGAACTGCCAACCTTTCAATCGACAAATTCAGTGTCTGAGCCACTGAGCCCCTCAGTATTGCTTACAAAGTCCTATGAGATCTCTCAAAGTTCCGCTGGTCCAGAGAATTTCTAGAGCTTGAGCAACTCTCTCCCTCATCCAAATATATTAATAACTTACCTCACAAATTTTAAGCAGGCTCCAGTGAAAGCAGGAATTCTATTAAATTAAAATTAAGCTTTGGTGCCATCATCTTTTACATTGCAGATTTAACATCCTAAACAGTTTTAATAAATTTATCAGGAAGATATGGCCTAAATAGTGAAGAAATTAAATAAAGCAAACCTGGAGATGGATTGTGGCCTTAGATTGCATACCTTTGATTCAAAAAGTTTCACTGACGGATCCACTTATTTGGGGTAGGGAGTATTTTTAGCCCTTTGTAAAGCCTTTCCTGTGTACCAGATATATTGGCGTTATTGTTATCCATGAAAATTAGTTTTAAACTGCCCTTCATGAATGCCAATAAATGCGAACACACTTAAGCATAACGTAATGTCATAGCTCTGTAAACCAGATGTCTTTAAAACAATGTAGTCTAAATAATTTTCCTGATTTAATTTATCATGGCAGTGATGAAAATAATGCTGCATTGGCTGTCCATTATAAGCTTCCAAATGTAATTCAAAGTATTGGTTATCACTTTACAGCCGTTTATGGCACAGAGGCATGTTACCTGTGGAACCAAAGCCACCTGTAGGCTAAGATTAAGTGGGCACTTGTCTCAGGCATCAAAGTTTAGACGTCTCAATGCCACTCCTAATCATTCTAAAAATAGAAATCTTCACTTTGGCAGGAAGTGGTGCCATCAGTCAATGTGATGTAGAGATACCATATACCCTTGAGCCACAGTACTGTATAGCAGGGGTCCCCAACCCCTGGTGCGTGGACCAACACCGGACCATGGCATGTCAGAAACTGGTCTGCACAAACAAGTGAAGCCCCATCGGTGGGATGCAGACAGCACATGAAACCATGCCCCCCACTGACCCATGGAAAAAACACTCCAAGGAACCAGTCCCTGGTGCCCAAAAGGTTGTGTGATGCTGCCATATAGGCAGTGGTGGGATTCAAATAATTTAACAACTGGTTCGCCCAGGGTCAGGATGACTTATGGGAAGCATGGCCCATCCCCGTCATCCAGCTCCACCGCACATGCGGGACATGCGAGCCTCCCTTGACAGCCAACCTGACTCTGGGCGAATCGATTGTTAAATTACCTCCCCCTGCTATCAAAGTGGATACGCTGCAATGGAGAAGAGGGCAACAGAGCACCTGGCATGACAGAAGGAGGAGGGAAAAAGGCTTTCTCTTTCCCTTACATTGGCCAATCCGTAGCCTGTTTTTTCCACTGCAGTGCAGAACCCAGGATCCACTTTGATATCAGGGGGAAGGGGGTGTGGTTAGGTAATTTAACAACCTGTTCACGCGAACTGATGCAAACCGGCTGAATCCCACCACTGCATATAGGGCCGTGATAGCGAATCTATGGCACGCGTGCCAGAAGTGGCACACAGTGACCTCTCTGCAGGCACGCAAGCCATTGCCCCAGTTCACCTCCACCATGCATACGTGTAAAACTCCCGCCAACCAGCTTGTCTTCGGGTCTCTGCAGTGTATGTGCAGGGGGCCTGCAGGAGGCACGTGCATGTGTAGGGGCATGTGGAGCGTGGGGCCCTTATGTGCATGCATGGGGGGGCGGGCCATGTGCGGGGGTGGGGCACATGCACGGGGTCTTCGTGCACATTGCATGTTGGGAGTTCGGTCACATGCATGTGCATTTGGGCGCTCAGTCCAGAAAAGATTAGCCATCACTGATATAGGGTATGGTGCCTCTATACCCTAGGGCCATGATGGCAACCTATGGCATGCGTGCTGGAAGTGATACTCAGAGCCATCTCTCCGCCATGCCAGCCATCACCTGTTGGTCTGCCGGGTTCCGGTACACACATCCATGCCGACCAGCTGGTCTTTGCACGCGCACAAGCATGCTCACCAGAAACTGCAAGACTGTTGTGGCCCCGTCCTCTGAGCCTATCCCTTTGGAGGAAGGCAGCTCTGAGCAGGAGGAAGAGGAGCCAGCCAGATCTCCCAGCCCTCCCCCTCTGGCACCGGCTCAGGTGCCAGCTGAAAGAGAGCCAAGTAGTGGGGAAACAGGTGTCTCAGATGAGAGTGAGGGAGAGACGTCATTCCTGGACGCACGCCAAAGAAGGCGAGAGAAAAGGGTACTGCAGCTGCGGCGTATGAGGAAATCCTGAGTCATTGGATTGGAGTCACAGGATCAATGACTCACTGGACCACACCCAGAAACATATCTATATAAGACAGTACGGTGGGTCACGAAGTTCGTGACGAACAAAGCTAAACAAACGGAGCAACCTCGTAGTCTTGGAAGCTGGATGAACGGCAAAGCTACGTAGGTGATTTTCTTGTTTGTGTAAACCAATAAAGTCCTTGGCAGACGGTGTGCATATCGCTGCCAAGGTTGAGATAAGAACTGCGGAGTGTGCCAAGTGATTCTTAACCCTCGGCTGGCTGTGTTTTTGTGGGTCTCTGAAGGGGGGGGACAGATCAAAGACCAGGTGAAAACACCAGGTGCATACACCAGAAACCAGAAGCTCACCTTCCCAGCACATGCATGCATGCCGGGGAACTGCTCTTCCGATTTCTGGTGCTCCTCTGCGCAAGTGCGTGTACTCCTGTTTTGGCACTTGGTGCCAAAAAGGTTCGCCAACACTGGCCTAGGGATACTACATACCATATACCTCTGAGCCAACATTTTTGAGCTGGGACCACTTATATCTAATTATCTACATCATATAAGAGCCAGTACAATAGGCTCTGGATCACTTCTATAAAGCAATGTCATCTGGTGGGGCTTGGCGGTCAAGCCATCTCCAATATTCAAATGGCCCTGACCTTGATAGTTTTTCACAGGAGCCTAAAAACCAGGTTTTCTCCCAGGCATTAGGCCAGACCAGGGATTTCCAGTCTTGCCAATTTTATGACTTGTGGACTTTAACTCTCAGAATTCCTCAAGC
Source organism: Masticophis lateralis (assembly GCA_030761175.1). Classification (NCBI taxonomy): domain Eukaryota; kingdom Metazoa; phylum Chordata; class Lepidosauria; order Squamata; family Colubridae; genus Masticophis; species Masticophis lateralis. Next base: position 131,555,626 of record JAUDYJ010000003.1, read on the forward strand.
AGACATGCTGGCTGGAGAATTCTGGGAGTTGACGTCCTCAAGTTTTAAAAGTTGCCAAGTTTGGAGACTCTGGGCTAGACTATGCAATGAGCCTACCCAAAACTGGAAAGGCTATATTTGGCTTCATTTATTTTGTTTTGGATGCTGATTGTGTTCTGAGAGTTTTGTGCTTCTAACCATTTGTAATCTATTCAGAATTGGGGCAGGGGTAGAAATTACATAAATAAATAAATCGTCCAAACATTCTAGTAATAGCTTGGTTGAATTCTTAAGAATTCTTTTAAATACCTCAACATGCACAAGTACACTAAAATCCATCCCATAATTATAGTTTCAAAAAATTTCTAGGACTAGGCAACTGTTATTCATCCGTAAGGACCTTGGAAATGGACTTCTACATTCAACCAGCAGCTGATTTCTCCACAAAAACCAACTGCGTGCCTGTAAGGAGGCCCACAGAACATAGGGCTATTAGCCCTCTACTGCTGCTGTTCCCCAGCTGCCTGTCCTAGAGGATAACATATGTCCACCGTAACTCATAGCTACTGTTAGGTTTATCCTCTGTGAACTTATCTAATGCTATTTGAAAACCATCTGAGCTGGCAACTGCAACATTAGTCTCTGGGTATCACTTTAACTGTGTAGCTGTACTGACAGAGGGAGAGAAAAATTGCAACTCTTGAAAATGGATCACTCATATAAATAAAGCAGACGCCTTGCTTTGCATGGCATGTTGTGAAATGGATTGGTTTGTAACTGCTCTCCCTTGCCTATTGAGTACTGGTAGAGAGAAATGGTCTCTGGTAAATCCCCTGAAATTTACAGAAAAACGTGAAAGATTCTTCAGTTCTCTGTGTCCCTTAGATGCTGTTTTGAAAATGTCTTTTTATGCGTCACCATTCTCCTCTTGCAGTGTCTGCCACTGAGACGTCTAGTTCATGAATAATATGTGGAAATCTAAATTGTGAATATAGCTTATGCATGTATGTAGACCAGTGTTTCTCAATCTTAGTATGTGTAAACTTTAGCTCAGCGGTGAAATGCAGCCAGTTCTATTCGGCTCGGGTGAACCAGTACTGCTGGTGGTGGGAGGCTCTTCCCACCTGCCCAGATGCCATTACATCCCATTTTTGACGCTCTGTGCATGCGCATAAGGTCTTGCGCATACACAGAGGTGTCATGCGTGAGCACACGCTCCCATTTGCAAACCGGTAGTGAAGGTAAGTGGATTTCACCCTTGCTTCAGCTTCCAGAATTCCCGAGCCAGTAAGCTGTCGTGATATGCATACATACAACATCAAAACACACACACACACACACATACACACACACACCGGTTTTTTTGTTTTAAAAGCATTGGCAAGATCTTACAGGATCAAGAAACACTGGATTGGAAAGTTTTATTATCTTGTGAACAGTAAAGGGGTCCTTTCATTATTACATCGGAGTGTATTTCTCAGGCTTAGCCCAAGAACCACTCGGAACACTCCAGCTAGTGTACAGTTTTTTATTTGCTTACATCCAACAGACAGAATCTTGCCAGACTAAACCTTTAGTACATTTACCTTAAAGGATAGAGAGATTGGACCTGGATGGCTATCCTTATTTTCTACCTCTGCTTCTATCCGTCTTCAGCTGTCTCTTGTCTTGCCCCTTTTTCTCGAGTGTGCTTCCTCCTCACCTACCACTTCATTGTGGTCCATCACACGGGTTCCCTCTCGGTAAGCACCATCTCTCACTGTATTCGAATAAACAAGGAGCATTGATGAATGTGTAATATTGAAATCTGATTTTCATTCTCCAGATGGGTTTTGGTTTGGCTTACAGGTTGTAGAGGAAGGTTCAAGGATAGAGGAAGGTTCAAGGATATAGAGAAAAGGAACAGAAGGATAGGGATTAAACCCCACGTTGCCAGGACCAGCCCCGTGTTTTAACTGCCAAACTTTGCATTATATGAGACAGAGAATTTTCAGCACCAAATCAGAACTTCAGCTGAATTATTGCAGTCATTTAACTGTTGTTGATTAAATTTATATCCCACCTGTTGTAACCGGAACTCATGGCTGTATAACAGCGCTTGCTCTTTCATTTTTTCTCCCCACAATGACCAGGTGGACTGGGAGAAAGTAACCCAGTGAGCATCAGGTTGTTACTATTATAATTTTTTACATTTGCCTCCCTTCTCCTTGTCCAGCATCTTAACAACTCCAGCACATTGGCTGTGCATTTTAAAACTCTTCAGGCTATTTTGGAAAACACATATATTTTTGCACCTAGTATTTCTATTTAATAGGAAGTTTTTGCTAGACATTTTAAGCACCTCTGAAAATAACAACAATGTGCCTCATTTCTACATCTAGACATAACACTAAAAATTGCAGTCTTCGCCAATGTAAAGTAAGAAAATGGCTTGCAAAGTCAAACCAAAGTTAAAATGAACTAAGTTTTATCTGCTGTTAGATCTTTCATTGACCCAGTTAAAGAGGTTGTGTGAACACACGCTGCATTGCTTGAATTATAGGCCAAAGGCTATTCTTCTGGGTTCTTTCAATAGGGGGAGAAAGGACCTATGTGAACTTCATTTCTACATGCTGTGTGACTCATAATATTTTACTACTCCTTAGGGGTACTTCAAATTCTAATTTAATGCACTGATTGAATAGCCTGAGTGGATATCTTTTGGTTTATGATGAAAAGTTTAATATGCCCCTATGGCAAATAAATATGTTCAGAGACACATATCGTTTTGCAGTTGCCTTCTAAAGAAGAAGAGAGAAAAGCAGACAATTTATGGCCATTGATAATGCTATTAGAATTACAACAGGGCACAGGGAGGAATAATAGAAACCCTGCAATGGTCCTCTTCTTTTGAGCAGATAGACTGATGTCACATACAAGTAGACCTTGACTTACGACCATAATTGAGCCCAAAAATTCTCTTGCCAAGTGAAACATTTGTTAAGTGACTTTTGCTCCATTTTATGACTTTTTTTGCCACCGTTGTTAAACGAATCAATGCAGGTGGATAAGTTAGTAAGATAGTTGTTAAGTGAATCTGGCTTCTCCATTGACTTTGCTTCTCAGAAGGTTGCAGAAGGGAATCTCACAAGCTAGGGACACTGCAACTGCCATAAACATGAGCCAATTGCCAAGCATCCGAATTTTGATCACATGACCATTGGGATGTTGCAACGTTTGTAAGTGTGAAAAATGGCCGTAAGTCATTTTTTCAGTGCCATTGTAACTGAATGGTCACTAAACGAATTGTTGTAAGGCGAGGAAGGCCAAACTGCAGTTCTTGAAAATTCTTGATTTATGCTTAGTTCCAACATGTTTTCGATGGGGATAGTGAGTTTGGGAGGGAGGAAATTACCCTGCAATTTTTCTCACCAAATCCCATTCAGTGGGGCCCAGCTAACATAGATGTTCTATTTTAGGAGGTACAATGCCAGTCTGATAAAAGCTTTTTTTCTTATGCTTCATCAAAGTCAGTCCTTTTTTAACCCTTGAGAGAGGAGTAAGTTTCTTACTACCTCAAAAAGTTATGTCCTGTTAAAATGATTAATGGGGACGTGTCGATGAAAAGCATCCTCAGGGATGGGGGAGTCAAAAAAAAATTAATCTCTGGTCATGTGAGCTAAGCTCTCCCTGTTTTTCATATGCATTGTACATGCAATGTAAAAAACAAAAAGGCTGGCGTTTCATTTATAGGGTCACATCCAGGGGTGAAAGGCTCCCGGTTTGGACCGGATCGCTGATCCGGTAACGATGATGACGGGTGATTTGGGGAATCAGTAGCGAAAATCCCTCCCCACCCTCATGCCCAGCTGAGCCGTGCAATCATCAAAGGCTTTTTATTTTATTTTTAAAAGCATTTTTTCTACAACCTCTTCGGCTGAAAAATACTTTTAAAAAGTAAAAACAAAGCCTCTGCCGATCAGGCAAGTCAGCTGGGATCGTTAGAGGCTTTGAAGAAAAAGAAAAGCCTCTGCCGATCAGGCAAGTCAGCTGGGCATTTTTAAAGTCAGAGGCCTTTAAAAGCATTTTTTTACAACTTCTTCAGCCAAAGAGGTTGTAGAAAAAATGCTTTTAAAAATAATAAAAAAAAAAGTTGGCCATGCCCACTCAGTCATATTACACCCCCGCCCACCAAGCCACGCCCACAAATCGGTAGTAACAAATTTTACATTTCACCACTGGTCACATCTTGGGAGTGTTTTAATTAATATTTCCCCAATACGCATGCCTGGAAGTAAGAAGGAAAGACACTGAAGCTTAGAAGTCTAGAATTTTTGTTTTGATTTGTGATTGATGTCTCACTCTCACTACAGTCATCCAGCAAACACATTTTTGCTAAAGTGAGAGCACCTCTTCTTTTTGTGGAGAAATTCAGGATTGGCTTATTCAGGCTAAGATGCGTTTTCCATTGTTACTTTGAAAAGCCCCTATCAATGGTTCAGCAGCTTGGAGAGGAGCTTTGGAAACCTTAAGGCATCGAATGGCCTCCAGAGCATTTTCCCAAATTGCCCTGGAAATTATAATTTTTAATATGACAATAGGAACAGACGATTAAATATACATGTTGTGCTTGCTTGCATACCCAATTTCGCCCTCTTATAATTGCCAAGCATAATTCATCCGGAATTCTAATTCAAAGTCTTTTTTTTTTCTTATTTTGTAATTAAAGCAAATTAGGTTATTTGTATAAGTAGGTTAAAAAGCTGATTCTATATCTGCATGGTTGAGATTCCTTCTCTCTGCTTATGGTACTTCAGAGAAGCATCCTTTATGACTCTACTACAGATGTGTTCATCAGATTCTCATTAATAGGCATATATTTTTCATAAGACATGATAAAGCCTGGAGTTCATATTAGATATACTACTGGGTAACCAGCTGTTCTTGGAAAGCAAAAACACTTTTTTCCTATTTTATTTCTGTTGTTATTGTTGCTGTCAAAGTTTAACGCTTCCCAAACCAAGTAGAGTCAAAGGAAAAAGCTAAGGGAGGCATCAAACAGATGAATAGAGAGACTCCAAAAAAAGACCTGGTCAAAAATTGGGTGGCCTGTCACTAATTAAGATATACCGTATTTTTCGGAGTATAAGACACACCTTTTTCCCTCCCTAAAAGGGGATGAAAATTTAGGTGCGTCTTAATTAATTAATTAATTAACTAATTAATTAATTAATATACCGCCCTTCTCCCGAGGGACTCAGGGCGACTTAAAACACAGAAATATAAAATTTAAAACAATTTTAAAAAATATTAAATATTTTGGTCCACATCAATTAAAATGCAGTTCCCATTAAACATTTAAAATTTCAAAATGACAGTTCAAATTAAAACTTTTTTATAAAAATTAGGCTATACACCGAATGTAGCCCCACCCTTTGGCCTCTGACTTCCAGCAGTTTACCTCCTTGCAGCAAACAGCTCCTTTCAGCTTCAGCACAGCCTACTTAGCACAAGTTGATTGGATTGGCCTCCTGACTCTCAGCTGTTTTGCACGGGCCTCTGCTGCTTGCTGCAAGGAGGTAAATTGCTGGAGCAGATTTTTTTTCCTTGTGCTAATCAAGCTATGCTGAAAACAAAAATGAAAGTAAAGCAGGCTGTGTGCAACGAGGCAAAATTGCTGGGAGGCAGAGGCAGAATCCTTTTTCTTGTTTTCCTCACAAAAAAAGGTGGTTGTGCCTTATAGTCCAGTGCATCTTATACTCCAAAAAATACAGTAATTCCATTATTTTCCCGTGGGTTTGTTGTTCAAACAGCCATGCCAAAAAGGCATGGATTTTTTTACTGGCACCTTCATTAAGTAAGTAAGTTGATTTCTCTTTGCCAGTTGGCTGCAGTTTCCGTCCCACCCATACTGTTGTGACCCAGGCCCAAGTAAGTAGTAGGAAAAACAGTCAGTGAAAAAACAAACAAACTTTATTCGAACAGCTGAGATTTACTTCATTCCCAATGTCGTTCCACTAAATTAGCAGATTCCTCCCAACACAAATTCCTCAGTCCTACCTCAAACCTTGATCCAATTAGGCAAACTGCCAAAGGCCTTTTTTGGCAAACATTCAGAAGTCACAGATACAAAAATAAATACAAGATGTAGACGAAGAAGAAGATAAAGCTACCGACGTTGTTTTCCGGCAAAGCCCAAACGCCGTTGTTGTTTTAAGCCTTATGGGAGGGGCCAATCATCTCTTGGCCCTACTCCCGAGTTGTCCTCTTTGCTTGAGCAGCTCTTCTCATGCGTGCATTAGGAACAGGCTTCTCCTGTTCCTCTGCCTCACTCCTATCAATCTCTGTAGGCTCTGGAGTCCACACCTCATTCCCCTAACGCAGAGCCCTCATTTGGGCCTTCCCCAGCCTCCAGGACTGGCCCCTGTTCTTCCTCAGCCTCGTCGCTGTCAGCTCCGCAGGCTGCTGGCGGACCACAACACATACTGGAGTTAGGCTCCAGTATGTGTTAGGCTTATTGTGAGCCTAGCTGGAATAGCTAGGCTCACAATAAGCATATTCTTTTTAAGCTGTTCCTGGGTTCTATACCTGGGCTCCAACCCCCAGTTTTTGGACCAGCACTGGGCTACAACATACCAGGAACCTGGTCTTCCTTAAATTGATGTTCTCAAACTAGTCTTCAGGACCATAATACAAGTAGTCCTCAACGTATGACCACAATTGAGCCCAAAATTTCTGTTGCTAAGCAAGACATTTGTTAAATGAGTTTTGCCCCATTTTATGACTTTTCTTGCCAGAGTTGTTAAGTGAATCACTGCTGTTCATAAATTGGTAATATAGTTGTTAAGTGAATCTGGCTTCCCCATCGACTTTGCTTGTCAAAAGTTGATCACACAACCCCAGGATACTGCAACTGTCATAAATGGGAACCAGTTGCCAATTCAAAATGTGCATTTTTATCACAGGGATGCTGCAGTAATCATGTGAAAAAACAGTCATAAGTCATTTTTTTCAGTGCTGTAACTTTGAATGGTCACTAAATGAAACTATTGTAAGTCAATAATTACTTGTACACTCTGGGTATTGCAATCCCAACACATCCAGAAGGCATTAGATTGTGGAAGACTAAAATGTTTGGCATGTGGGTATATTCACAACTAAATCAAATTACTGGATTTACTACCCAGTAATGTTCTTCTCTTTTGTGTACTTGAAACATAATTATCTTACTTGTCTTACCTAGTTGTATTAAAAACACCATGAAGTATTCATAATTCTTCGGAAAAAAATTGTAACATTATCTGTCCTGTGATATCAGGAAATGGTCCCTGTTGCCTGATATTCTTTCTTTCCCTTAGGGATAATCTCTGTGCTTCTAACCATAGTATCTTATTAAAGATATGAATTTGCAAAGTTCTTTTTTTAAAAGCTATTTTAAAATTAAAGATTTCAGTTCAGTGAAAATGTTTTTCCCTTTCTGCATAAGAATTTCTTCCCCTTTGTTAGATGTCACGCACAGTAGCATTGGATAGGAAGGTGCTGAGCAATATTCTCCCACAATTGCCAAGACAGTGACATTTCCAAAAACGGAAACAGATACACTGTTTCATGAATGTGAAATTGCTTTTTTGTTCCGTGTGTCGTACAGCTAAATTACAGTCTTGAGAGATTTCTCTTTTTGGCATTCCTCTTCCCTCTTTCCCTGCAGCAGGTTACAGTGAAGAGGCAAATATTCTAACTAGGCCTGAACTGGTCTCTTATATAGGAATTCTTGAATTTGCCCTAGGGCTGTGATGGCAAACCTATGGCACGCGGAGCCATATTTGTGGGCACGCAAGCGTTGCCCTAGCTCAGCTCCAGCATGCATGCATGCGCTGACCAGCTGATTTTCGAGCCTTCGGGGCCACCGGAAGTTGGGAAACGGACATTTCCAGTCTCCGGAGGACCTCTGTTTTCACCCTCTCTAGTCTCCAAGAAAGCCTCTGGAGCCTGGGGAGGGTAAAAAATGGGCCTACCGAGCCCACCTTTGCGTGCCAAAAGCGGATGGAGCGCGGGGGGGCTCAAATGCACATGCACAGGGGGCATTGAATTATGGGTCTGGGCACGCGCATGACTCTCCCATGCTCCCCACACTTTTGGCATGACTCTCCCATGCTCCCCACGCTTTTAGCAAAAAGGTTAGCCATCACTGCCCTAGGGCATGTGACATTATCTAAGCTGAGCTGTAACTTGCCTTCTCATGGTTTATTGTAATGACGCTTCACCATTTATACTCAGGAAAAAGGTGGGTGGGTTGGTGGGTTGGTGGATGGATGCAGGGATGGGTGAATGATTGTTGTGGTTTAAGGAAGCTATTAATGGTACCGATCATTTTAATATGCAGTCACCAAAAAATACATTTTACACAATTTCAGATTTGGAAGTTGAATTCTACACATCTGAAAATTGCCAAAGTTGAGAAACAATGCTCTAGAACAGAGTTGGGGAACGATGGTCTCTTTATGACTTGTGGACTTAAACTCCCAGAATTCCTGAGCCAGCATGGTTGGCTCAGGAATTCTGGGAGTTAAAGTCTTCAAATCATAAAAGGCCATCATTACCCATCCCCGCTCTAGAACCTTAATGGGATGGGGGGAAACTTGGGCTTGGTTGGCAGAACATCCCAATTTCAGCTCCCCAAGCTTCTGATAAACACTTTCAGGTAGAAGGACAGGAAAAACTCTATGAAAGGCCCGAAAGAAGATTTTTAGCAGTACGTAAGAGTAGCAGTTATTGGGATGAAGCCATTTCACGTTCACCTATGATCCTATTCCTTCAAGTATCTGCATGATGTCAGACTTATGTATTTATCCCACTATTTATGAAAATAAAAAGAACTAGTTCAGGACATTTTCTCATAACAACACCAAACATAACAGAGCAGGTATGCTAGACAGATTGATTCAGTGGTGGGATTCAGCCAGTTCGCACCTCTTCAGGAGAACCAGTTGTTAACTTTCTGAGCAGTTTGGCAAACTGGTTGTTGGAAGAAATCATTAGGGCAGCGAACCGGTTGTTAAATTGCTTGAATCCCACCACTGGATTGATTGGTTGAAGGAAGGTATGCAATTAACCTGGTGGGGCAGCAGAAGCACATATCATTGTAGACTGGCCCAATGTGTACCAATGAAAACTATGTTTAGGCTTTCAGAATCATTATCAATCAAGGCTGAGATGTTAAACAAAGAGCACAAGATTTGAGCAAAACGTTTTCAGCATTAGGTAATTGACACTCTATATATTTACTAAATTGTATATAAGGTTATCTAGATGAGCTTTATGGGACAGTTGTGATGAAATTTGAATCCTAAAAACTTTTAACAGAGGATCAGTTTGTTGTCATGCTGTTGGCCTAGAAACTAGGAGAAAGTGAGTTTTAGGCAACCATTAACCATGAAGGCCGGTTGGGTAACTTTGGACCAATCTCTTTCTCTCAGCCCAACTCACCTCACAGAATTGTTGTTGGGGGGAGGGGAGGAAGAGGAAAGAGAATTACATATGCCTCCTTGAATTATACAAAAGGAAGGATATAATCAAATAAATGTCAAAATTCATTAGAAAAATTATGTTTGTTCCTATTTTTTTCTTAGCTGTGAAATCTACTATTACTTGTTTCCATAGCAAAGTAATGTGCATCTGCTGTATTTTCCAGTATTCAGTATGATACATTTTATTATTAGCCATAAGATTTGGCCTTCACCAACTATTAGGAACATCCCTAATAGTTGGGGATGTTAAAATAAGGTGACCAACTCTTTTACAATGAAAGGGAGGACACGTGCGTGTGTGCTGTGTCATGTTTCAGTAAGAAGTAAACAAAGCCACTTGTGTGCGCCGCATTCTCTCAAAACAATTCTCCTGTGTGGAGCGCATGCGTCTCATAATCGCATCTCGCCGCACTGTACCAAGCCTTGATGAATTATCATGTCAAATACAAATACGTCACATCACACGCAGCGGATCGGATCGGTATCAATCGAATACGGAGATTTACAGATTAGTCTTCAAATATCGAATAGGAGGATATGTAGGAGGGCACTTTTCAAGAGAGGACAGAACTTACAAAAGAAGGACTGTCCTCCCTAAAGGAGGATGATTGGTCACCTTACCTAAAATCACTGTATTTTGATTAAATAGTAAGACTTTGTGAATTGATACCCGTAGTACTTGTTCCAAAAGTGTATTGATAGGATATATAATCACCATAAGTAACAGATCTGCCATGGGACAATTACATTCCAGTGTTCATCTCAATCCATAAATCAATGCTTCAAATAAAATCCAATAAGTACACAAACCCCTCCATCACCAGATAAAATGTCTTTCAAGTAGAGCTTGATTCCTAGAGTCTTCATAGACATATTCCTGTGTTTTCTTGGCAACAATATGGAAGTGATTTGACATTTCCCTCTAAAAAGAAAAAATATATGTTTCCTTATGAGCCCTGACTTAATGTTTTCAATTTCCTTATCAACTTGCCACCAGCCTTAGACTTAGTTGACTTGCATCCAAATATTAACCAACTTTGATTGTGCTTAGATCTTTTTTTGAGATAAGCCAAGGTGCGTTGAATGTTGTTATACACACACACTTAAACACATACCCTCACACCTTTGCATGTGTATATACATCTACCCCAATAATGGCTAAAGGCTCACTATATTTTTACCTCTACATCCACTTGGAATTGTTTTTTAAGGACATAGTCTTACGTAATTTATTTGAAAATATGCCCCATCAAACTTATTTGAGTTATAATTGTGAGTAATCATGAATAAAAGAGGACTGGAATAAATGTTATAAAACATCCATTTTGATGAACGGCTGTCAGATGTTTTGAATCTCTGGATGAGCGAGCTTTCAAGAAATCCAAAACGAGAATTTTACGAGGACAATGTGCTTATAAAATGTGTCAAAAATCAATTCAAAATGCATGTATTGGAGAAAACTCTATATGCAGATGCCCCCCAAAAATAGCACAGATGTGGCACTTCAGATACATAGAATACTTATGCTAATAAAGAATTTCATGTGTGTATGCAGGCATTTGCCTTTCAGCAAGATGAATAGACTTGGGAGGACAGGGATAAACATTTGCATAACTTCAATGCATGTTATTAATTTATCATAACCAGTATCTTAGAATAAATGAATAATACAGATTAGAACTCTCAGTTGGTCTAAACCACAGGTGCGACACTCACTGAGTCTCATTGCCATCACGTGACTTATCGTGATGTTTTTCCCTTCATGGAGCTGGGGTGGGCGTGGCCTGGGCATGACGCATCCAGCCCGTGGGCCACCATTTTGACACCCCTGGTATGGCTACAAGCTTTTGCATGCAAGATGGAATTTGAAAACACTACTCTTATTTTACACCAATTTTGCTGGATTAGTTTATTTTTGGCTTCAAACCCAAATACTAGCCTCGATCAGGGATGGATGGATGGATGGAGCTCATCCATGTAGCTCACAAAAACCACCTTTTAGTAAACCTTGTTAGTTGGAAAAATTGCTACTGGACGTCTTATGATTATTTGGATGAGAACAAGATATTTCTGGACTCTTGCTGGAGCTCAAAATTGATTCCATCCTAGAGAATTGCTCAGTGTATCTTTGCCATATGAAACGAGGATAAAATAACAGTAACCTTACATCGACACTATTATGATTGCAAAAATCAAATAAATGTGACCGTTGCTCTCTGCAGTCAGAAGATTTAAGGTTTTTTATTTGTTTTATTTTTAATTTGTGAATTAACTTGTCCAACATTGGTAGAAGGATTTTTTTTTCTTGGTAGCATGAATGAATGAGTATTCTGGGAACAATTTAAACTTTTTTTAATATTCAGAATTTTCCAGTAGGAAAAAAAATGATCTAATTTTTTAATGTTCTGCCTTCCAAAATATACTGTACAAAATAATGTGGTAAATTTGCAACATAGCAACTTGTGTCTCAGCAACAAAGATATACATTGGCATAAAATTTGCACTTGCCAATTTATATGCATAGATGTAAAAAATTTAGAGTGACTAAATTTTAAATAGAAATATTTATCCCTCACCTGAGTGGGAAAGACTCTAAGTAGAATACCTGGTCTTCCTATTGCCCAGGTATGAATAGATGGCTTCAAGGACCCCATTCTTCCACCCTGTGTGTTTATTTAATATTTTAATCAGTCTTGGACAAAAATATCTTTACGTAGAGTGCTGTCAAGTAGAGAAGAGACCTTGTGAGAAAGGACACACTACAAGATTCACTAGATTGCTGGATCCAGTCTGGGTGAATCACATTCTGGTGGGAGAGAAGTTCCATGAGGATGGGCTCCAGCATGAGTCTGAAGCTTGGAAGACTAAACCTCTGGTCCCAGAGACTGACCCAGATTGGATCCTGCAACATTATCCTGGGACATGCATATTTGCTTTCAACTGGATTGCTGTAGGGCCCAAGAGCTATGGTAACCACCCACCCATACTGAATGATAAGTGGAGGAGAACTGCTTATAAATATGCAATAGCTAATGTTGGTGCTCAGTGTAGAGTTTAATCATCATTTTACTATTCGTATTGTATTATAAATTGTGATCTTCGGTTTTGTTGTAACTCATATTGCATTTCTCAATTTCTTTAGAAGATATGAGCAAACTTAATAAAATGCCAAATTAATAAAATAATGTGACTATCCCCACTTAAGAATTATGAATTTACATTAATTTAATGAAGTTATGACAGACAATTAAGCTGCACTTAACTCATTTTAATCCACAATGGAGGATTTAAATTTAAAAATGCTTACTTTTTACTGAATCATACCTAGGGTTATCAGTGCATCATTTATTGAATCATATCCAGGGTTATCAATGCAAATGATTTGATACAAAGAAGATTTGAAACAAAAGCTTCCTAGATATTCTGTTCCATACTTGCTCTCTAATATTTTTATTTTGGTCCCAAAGCCCTTTTATTTGTAGCCATTGAGCATATGCGTTCTTTACACAAGAATTTCTCGATGAATTTGCCCTGAGTCCCCTGTCCCATTTTCCTTCTGCAAAGTTTGTTGTTCTTAGGACCATGCTGATTTTTTCCTCTTTTTTAACATTCACACTGTCTCTGCCAGTGTTTCACATCCTTAGTAGCTTAAAGCTGGGTGGAGAGTTTAAAGCAAGCAAGATTGAAAAACATTGGTTTATGATCATGAAGTGGATAATTCATCTGCCACTGGGCCTAAATTGCTGGTGAAAGAGATTTCTTCTTCTCCTTGGCATTCTGGTGGTGCAATGGTTAGAATGCAGTATTGCAGGCTAATTCTGCCGACTGCCAGCAGTTCGATTCTCACCAGCTCAAGGTTGACTTAGGCCTTCCAGCCTTACGAGGTCAGTAAAATGAGGACCCAGATTGTTGAGGACAATATGCTGACTCTGTAAACCACTTAGGGAGGGCTGTAAAGCACTGTGAAGCGATATATTAGTCTTGCTATACTGTATAGCACATTTAGAGTCTACTCAAGAAGTGACATGAGGAAGGACAGCTAAGGGGAGTCCTACTGTGCAACCAACTGTTTTCTTGCATAAGGTTGCATCTATCCTAAAGCTTTCTTAAGGTCTGAGTTCACTATTAATATACACACCTTCAAGATAGACCTTAAATATATACATGGTTTTTTAAAAAAGTAACTTTCATGTTTCTTTCTTAGCTGCCCATACTGGCCTCTTCTGTTGTCAGTCTCTATTTCCTTGAACTCACGGATGTCTTCAAGCCAGTACACGCCGGATTCAGCTGTTATGATAGAAGTTTGAGTATGCCATACATTGAACCTTCCCAGGAGGCTGTTCCTATCTTGATGTTGCTCAGTTTGGCTTTTGCTGCTCCTGCCATTATGGTGAGTTAGAGAATTTCCCATTTGTCCTATTCATTTTATGTTTTTCAGGTGCTCAGAAGAGTGTCATCCCATTAGCAGAAGACCAGATCCTCAGATCTGCAATTCCTATCTTCAAGAATTGATCCAATTATTAATTTGCAGAGAGCTCCACAATGAGTTTTGCTCACCTATAGTCAAAAGATCCAGTGGGGACAGATATGGGCAGTTGAGTCTGAAAAGCTGCCTGTTAAGAAGTGTTCTCCCCTGGGATAGGAAAGAAACTTTGGTGGAGAGCATGTTCTCTTCAACAGCTGGATGGGTAGTCAAACATTATTAGTTCTTTTTAATGACAGTGATCAAGGCTGAATCTTGGCATTCATAACTGGGTTGCATACCAGGTCTTAGTATATCTCCTTGAATTTGAAAGAATAATGGATTGGAATCCTCTGAAGTCTGCTACCGGTTCTGTAAATCTGCTACCGAGTACGTGCTTTGCGCACCTGGGACACATCCACACAGCACTAAAAAAGGAACATTTTGAAGACTTCCGAGTCTGCAAAGGTAAGTAGAACAGCGGGGGATCCACTGTGCCACGTGATTTAGATTAGCTAGAAAGCAGGAAATCTGACGATTCTAGTTAATATAAATTGCGTGTCCCAGCTGATCATCGGAAATACCAATTCCCCTGAACAGGTAGCATTTTTTTACTACCAATTTGCCTGAACCGGTAGCATTTCACCCCTGATTGGAACATTTAGATAAAACAGAAGTATTAGTTGCCAGAATAATGGCTAGGTTGTACAATATGCTTCACTGGATCAGTTTAAATGTTTCTCTGCTTATTCACCTATGTCTCACTTGTTTGGTTTCAAACTTGGTTAGTGTTTCTGTGGCTTGGCATATTTATTTAATTATCAGATTGCTTTTTATCCCACCCTTGTTACTTTATAAGTATCTTAAAGTGGCAAACATACCTACCTCACACACCTTCTTCCTCCTATTTTCCACACAACAACCTTGTGAGGTGAGCTGGGCTGAGAGACTGGCCTAAAGGCATTTAGGTGGCTTTCATGCCTAAGGCAGAACTAGAACTCACAGTCTCCTGCTTTCTAGGCCATTTCATTAACCCTAAATCAAACAAAAACCTAGCCCATTCAGCTTATTTTACAGTTCACTGTTATATGCAAAGCTGGAAAATTGGTTAACTGTGTTGTGGAAAATCATTCAGTATCTAAACCCCAATCAACAGCTGCATGGCTTGACTTATGTGCCTTCCAAGGGAGTTCTTCATATATAACGATCGAAAGCAATTGAGAATTCTGTAAAAATAAAAATGTTAATTTTCAATCCCACTAGTTGTTCTTGATCAAAGTCCCAGCACCATAATAGTTGTACTGAGGCCCATTATGTTATTGGAAGCTGATTTGGACAATAGCATTTAGCTTACTAAATCCTTTAAGTCCTCCCTTACTATCTACATTATGGTGGAATTACACTATCTTCACTGTCCTTATGTTGCTGTGGGGGAAAATAAGGGAAATCCATTAAGGTTGGTAGTACAGCTGAGAGAAGGTCGAGCAATAATGTCGAACTACTGTACTCTCAATTACACAGATACCAGGAGATCTAGTGCATCAGCAGTTTTCTAAAAATGGCCTCCATAATTTTTAATTAATACTTGAAAAAGATATGTCGAAAAGATTCTTTGCATGACTTTTTACCTAAAACACTTGGGGAACACTATGATTCTTACTAACTAGAATCCCTTTCTTCTTGCTTTCTTTCCAACAAAAAATGAAGCTGATATTAAATAATTGAGAGTTGGTTCATTCATGCTTCTTATTCAGTATTGGGCAATTAAGTCTGCGGTTCTAACTAACATACCGCTTGGGGAGAATTAAAAAAGGAACAGCCACCTCTGTCATCTATTGTAAGATCCAGGGGTGAAATGCTACCAGTTTGGTCCGGTTCGGGCGAATCAGTAGTGTAAGAAAAAGCTACCGGTTCAATCAAACCAATAGTTAGCTACCAGAAAAAAGCTACTGGTTCCTCAGAAGCTACTGGTTCCTCTGAACCAGTATTTCCGATGATCAGCTGTGCCGCATGTTCAGCTTTGCTAGAAAGCAGGAAATCCTGCTTTTGAAGCTAGTGAAGCTAAATCACGTGGCACAGCTGATCCCCCCCCCCTCGCTGTTCTACTTACCTTCCCAAGCCTCCTTTTGGTGCACACTGAGCTTACATGTGCACAGCACATACTTGGCATGCAGCGCGCATGCCCAGCCAGCGAACTGGTAGGAAACTGGTTCAGATTTCACCACTGGTAAGATCTGTTGGATAATGGTGAGCAAAAGATAGGCCACCTGGAGCTTTGGATAATGAGTTGGGCAGCATCTAAATTAAATAAATAAATAGCAACAAAACTTCAGAAGAACCAAATTAAATCACATTCCGACTTCAGTAAAATAGGGAGATGGCCACAACAACAATCAAGCTAGGCCAAGCTGTTGATAATCTAAGGGGTTCAGATACATTGAACAGTTCATGAACCACGGACCCTGTTCTGTTAGTTTCACCTACCTTTAGCTACTTTTGTTGTTCTACAATTGCAAGATAGGATGCTTGTGGCCTAAGAACTGGGTGTAGCTTCCTGTGATCGTGCTGTCAAACGTGATGGAAAATTAGCCAATTTTGGAAGTACATTTTCAATTGCTTTAAATAAGAATGAGAAGAGAACTTTTCAGAGAAGCAAACCACTCATTTTCTCCTCAATTTGCCACTGAATTTTGATGACATAAATTTGAGGATAGCAATGCAGTTTTCATGCCACGCCCACCCCAGCCCTTCAGGTCAGACACAACCCTGATGCGGCCCTGAATGAAATCGAGTTTGACACCCCTGCTGTAGCCATTCTGGAAACATCTTCATTCATAAAAAGCCTCCTCCAGCCATCTAATCAACTTCTGATCTGAGCTGTGGATAATCTTAACTTTGAGATCTCAGAGTTGCTCTCTGCAAGAAGAAGTAGTAGTTGTTTCTTAGCTACTCACAAAATTGTGGGCACCTCTGCCAATATCATGCTCAATGGGACAAAATTGCCAAAAACCAGTCAAATCTGTTTAGCTACTGAAATGTGATAGAAGTGAATGGAAATGAAGCCAAAAAATACCTGTGTTTCCCCGAAAATAAGACCCTGTCTTATATTTTTTAAAACCTTGAAATAAGCGCTTGGCCTTATTTTCAGGGAGGTCTTATTATTTTGGGGCGCATGGAGTAAGATGGGGCTCCTCTTGCTGTCTTACCTGATTTCCAGCTCTGCATTTAAATATTTTCGGGGAGGGCTTATTTTGGGGGGAGGCTTATTTTAGTGCATGCGCTCAAAGCCCGATTGGGCTTATTATCAGGGATGTCTTATTTTCGGGGAAACGGTACTGCTGTAGAGTGCTACTAAAAATGTCTTAAAGACAGTCAGAGCTAACATTGAAAATTGCCAACCTAGGGAAGTGTTTTCATGAGTCAGTAAAGCTAATACAAAGTGAAACATGTAATTTGAGCCCAGCCTTGACCGCTGTGATGAGCACTGACCTCTCAAAACAGTAGCAGGTATAGTCCAACACACCTAGAAAGCACCAAGCAAGAGAAGGAATATTTTCAGAATGGCAAAACTAGGTTCAAATCTTCAAAGTTTATTTAGCAACCCTGAGCATTTCTCCCAAAGTTAACTACTTCAGAGGTCAATTTTGAAACTAACATATTGTTTCACAGTGATAGCAGTATATATCCCTTTGTTTTGTTTGTACATATGAATATATTCATTCTCTGCTTTCAATCCAATTCTCCACAAGCAATGTCAGAGAGCTGGAAGAGATCTTAGATCAGCCGTTGTTTCAGCCAACAGATCTGATCGTTCCTCTTGCAAACAAGGTCATGTAAACATGAAGTATATTCTCTGACCCCCCTGAGAAAATTGAATTAAGAGTCACCTGGGATGTAATAAGATAAGATAACTTTATTGTCATTTTTTTGTTTTACTGTGAGCACACTGGGCCACATTAAAAATGAAATTCTGTTGCCTGCTCTCAAGAGAAAGTATATATCTACCCAAACATCTACATAACACACCAGGGGTGAAATCCAGCAGGTTCTGACAGGTTCTGGAGAATCAGTAGCGGAAAGTTTGAGCAGTTCAGAAAACTGCTAGCGGAAAGTTTGAGTAGTTCAGGAAACTGGCAAATACCTCCTCTGGCTGGCCCCAGAGTGGGGTGGGAATGGAGATTTTGCAATATCCTTCCCCCAGGAGTGGGGAGGGGATGGGGATTTTGCAGTATCCTTCCCCTGGAGTGGGGTGGGAATTGAGATTTTGCAGTATCCTTCCCCTGCCACACCCACCAAGCCACGCCCACAGAACTGGTAGTAAAAAAATTTGGATTTCACCACTGTAACACACATATACACATGCTATCTACATACATAAATATATACCGCGGTGGCGCAGTGGTTAGAACGCAGTACTGCAGGCTACTTCTGCTGATCACTGGCTGCCAGCAGTTTGGCAGATCGAATCTCACCAGGCTCAAGGTTGACTCAGCCTTCCATCTTTCCGAGGTGGATAAAATGAGAACCCAGATTATTGGGGGCAATACGCTAACTCTGTAAACCGCTTAGAGAGGGCTGTAAAACACTGTGAAGCGGTATATAAGTCTAAGTGCTATTGCTGTTGCTATACCTGCGAGCATCCATACTTTGGTGAATGAAATTCGCACTACAATAATTACATAAAAGTGCTTTGATTTGAACCAGATCTTGCTCAAATCATTGCCAAGGTTATCTTGCACCCAGCTTTTGTCATTGCAGATTATGGTAGGCGAGAGCATTCTCTACTGCTGCCTTTCCAAACGCCGGAATGGAATTGGAGCCGAGGCCAATATCAACGCAGGCGGATGCAATTTCAACTCTTTCCTTAGGAGAGCTGTCAGATTTGTTGGTGAGTTTTTCTGGTGGGGTTTCAGAGTTCTATGGAGACCGGGAGGAGTTTTACCATCACTGCATATATGGCATCCAATATGGCTGTCTCGCCTCAACCCATACACTTGCTTGTCTGAGTACTCGCCATGTGGATTGGCAAAAAAATGGGTCACTGGTTCAGAATTATAATACAGATATATAGAGGAATAACTATAGTGCTACCACATTATCCCCTTCATGGATAGATGGGGAAGAAATGGAGGTAGTGACAGATTTTATTTTCCTGGGATCACCACAGATGGGGACTGCAGCCAAGAAATTAAAACTTGCTCTTTTAATAGGAAAGCTATGGCAAATCTAGACAGCATACTAAAAAAGCAGAGACATCACCCTGCAAACAAAAGTGCGTATAGTCGAGACTATGGTTTTCTCAGTTGCAATGTATGGCTGGGAAAGTTGGACCATAAGAAAGGCTGAGCGCTAAAGAATTGAGACCTTTGCTATGGTGCTGGAGAAAACTCCTGCGAATCCCTTGGACTGCAAGGTGATCAAACCGGTCAGTCCTAGAGGAGATCAACCCTGACTGCTCTTTAGAAGGCCAGATCCTGAAGATGAAACTCAAATACTTTAGCCACCTAATGAGAAGGAAGGACTCACTGGAGAAGAGCCTAATGCTGGGAAAGATTAAGGGCAAAAGCAGAATGGGACAACAGAGAATAAGGTGGCTAGATGGAGTCAATGAAGAAGTCGGCATGAGCTTAAATGGACTCCAGAGCATGGTAGAGGACAGGAAGGCCTGGAGAAATGTTGTCCATGGGGTTGCGATGGGTCAGACATGATTTCGCAACTAACAACAAAGATGCTAGTTTGCCTATCTTGGATTTATGAGAAGTAGCTCTCCAGATGTTGCCAAGCTACAGCTCCCAGCCACTCCAATAGTGACCGATGCTTGGATTTCTAATTCACGGCCATCGATTTCTCCCTTCTGCCTTATGGGAAAGTGAGGTGCTTACATGCTCATAGGTAAATGTCCAGATGTACAGTGCATTTCAGCAAGATTACCATTATCTCCAAAAGCCACATAGACAAAGCATCCATTTTCTGCTTCATGATATTGTTCTTCTAAAATAACACACCATGTTAATTTCACCATGGAAACAATTGGAGGAACGTTGTCCATGGGGTCGCGATGGGTTGGACACGACTTCGCAACTAACAACAACACCACATTACATTATCAGCTGGCATTTTACTCTGTGTGCTGATTTAGACCAGCCCAGAGATCACCAGCTGGCATCCCAAATTAGAATAAATAATATAATTTATAGCAATATAAATTAACATTTCAACTAGATTTCAACTAGATTAATAGAACCCAATAATATATACCTATCAAGAAGATCTATGTTCAATATCTAGGCCACTTAACCATTGAAGTGCAACATTGTTTATATTTAAAAAATCAAATATGGACTGGTATATGCCCTCAGTTTACAGATTGTAGATCACAATATGATCTACAGTTTGATGTGGGACCCCGCAGTCACACTGAGGGGAGGATACTATGCCCCATTTATACAGAGAGCCCCAGCAGATGCCATGTGTTCTGCCCCAGCTATGGCCTCAAAGAACACAGCATGCACAAAGTCCGTTGAAACCTTATTTTACTAAATAAACCAGTCTTTTACAACAACAGCTATTAATTAACTGCATTAACAGCCGCCAAGAATTCCAAGAATAATAACTGAAAGCTTACTATGGTTGGCAGAATGCCCAGAAGCAATTTGCAGGAAGCTGATAAGATAAATAAGACAAAACATAAAGGTATGTGAACGAAGTTGTTCCCTGCAAATTGCTTCTGGGCAATTTGCAGTCGGCGTTCCTCCTTAAATAGGCTAAGGGAGTGGTCAATTAGCCCCAAGCCTTACTCTCGATGAGACCTCCTCCTGAGGAGTCACTCCTGCCTTTTGGCAACTCTGCGCGCCCGTGCATTGAGAAGAGGCTCCTCCTCTTCATCCTCTTCACTTAAGGGAGGTTCTGGAGGTTCTGAAGGCCCTGGCTGAATCCCCACCTCTGGCACCACATCTTCTCCAGCCTCCTCGTTGTCCGACTCGAGTGCCAGCTGCACAGGCTGCTGGCGCAGCACCACACCAGCCTCCTCGCTGTCTGAATCAGCTACTAGCTGCACAGGCCACATATGGGTCACAACACCATGTGAGATGCTAATCCTATTCAGGATTGTCTATTGCTGATGTGGTAGTTCAAAGCCTGGCACCTTTTTTGTGGGGTCATTTACATGTCTCCCTATAACTGGGTGCTTAGCAACCCATTTGGCTTTCCATTAACCAAAGTGTAGTCATTTTTTTTTTTTTGTTCCATTTCTAGGTGTCCATATCTTTGGCCTTTGTGCTACCGCACTCGTCACTGATATCATACAGCTGTCAACTGGATATCAAACACCGTATTTCCTGACTGTATGCAAACCTAATTATACTTCCCTCAACGTATCGTGCTCAGAAAATTCTTACATTGTGGAGGATATTTGCTCAGGATCTGATCCCATTATCATCAATGATGGCAGGTTAGAAACATAATTAGTTGTATGTTATTCAGTGTTTGTTATCTCTTGTTCATCATGGATGTACACCCTTGTCAGGCTGATTATAGTATTTTCTGCATATTTTGCTTTTCCATATTTCATATTTTGCTTTTTTGCTTTTCCACAAGGCGACCCTTTGCTTTGTAATTTACATAGAATATTTCAGTGTGTTCTTCAGACAAAAACAGCTTCTAAAGTTGCTTGCAACTATCATCAGCAAGCCAATTTTCTGTATATAAAAATAAAACATGACACACAGGGTAAAGGAGGCTGCAAGAGACGAAGAGAAAAGAATCAAGCAAAAAAAAAAGTCTTATTTTTTATAGGTTACAGGTTTTGATTGAAATCGTATGGGGGAAAATGTAGTTCGGTCAATTTTGGAATGGCTTTTTCAGAATGACATTTGGGAAGAACCCAAGGACATTGGAGTCGCAGCAGAGGTGATGAATAGCTGTGTTTCTCTTACCTTGCTCTTAGCTACAACTCTAATGCATTACGGTAGCTGCCAATTTAATTATTAGCCAAAAGCAGGAAGTGAAATGCCCAAGTGTCCATTCCGTCATTCCCCTCCAGCTCTAGGAAGCACAATGTGATGCCTGATAGCTACAATTAGTATCAAAATTAGCTGGGATGAAGGTAGTTACCTTCAGGTAAATTACCTTTCTTGGATGCGATGTGATGCCTGATAGCTACAATTAGTATCAAGATTAGCTGGGATGAAGGTAGTTACCTTCAGGTAAATTACCTTTGTTGGACTGATTGACAGGTAGGTGACACTGGAATGAACCAAAGGCAGATGGTTTTTTTTCCTCTACTTCTACTGTGTTAATGTGGATCAAACCCCTTGGCTGTGTTCTGCCATATATTAGCATATCCAAGAAATAGTATATTTAGAAACAGATTAAAGTGGGTAGAATTCTACAGAGATAAATTTATGTAATTCTCAATGGCTCTCTTTAAGGCTTTTGGTTTTCACAGCAAAAAAATTGCTTAACTACAGGTAGGCCTCAATTTACGACCACAATTGAGCCCAGAATTTATGTTGCTTAGTGAGAAACTTGTTACCTGAGTTTTGCCCGATTTTACGACCTTTCTTGCCACGCTGGTTAAGTGAATCACTGCAGATGTTAAATTAGTAACATGGTTGTTAAGTGAATCTGGCTTCCCCATTGACTTTGCTTGTCAGAAGGTCACAAAAGGTGATTACATGACCCTGGGACACTGAAACCGCCATAACTATGAACCAGATTTACATCACGTGTAAATCACTTTACCATGGGGATGCTGCAACTTTTCTTTAGTGCTGTGGTAACTTCGAACGGTCACTAAACGAATGGTTCTAAATGAAGGACTACCTTTATAAAGTAAGGATAATTACCAAATGAATGGACATTTCAGTTGCTTGAAAATGACAGTGAGTAAGCGGGATACAATTGCAGGGGTTTGTATCTTACTAAAAAAGGTAATTTTGTCAACAAAATGGGTTGCAATAATGAGAAAGATTTCCCTAATAATAGGCCTAGGCCAGTGATGGTTAACCTTTTTGCCATTGTGTGCCAGGAGCAGAGGGGGGAGCGGTTGCGCATGTGCCCACACCCCATAATTCTATGCGCCCTGCCCCCATGAATGTGTGCCCCCTCCGCCCCCCGGTCCTGGCACACAATGACGATAGGCCCGTTTTTTGCTCTCCAGAGCCTTTCTAGGAGTCTGGGGAGGGCAAAAACGGCCTTCCCCACCCCGCCAGAGGCCTCCACGGGAGTTGGGGAAGGTCGTTTTCACCCTCCCCAGATTCCTAGAAAGGCTCTGGAGGCTGGGGAGAGCAAAAAATGAGCTTTCCCCACCACCCCCCGAGGTCCTCCGGAGGCAGAAAACAGCCTATTTCCCTACTTCTGGTGGGCCCAGAAGGCCCGAAAATGGAGCTGAGCTCACGTGCCCACCAATATGGCTATGCATGCCACCTGTGGCATGCGTGCCATAGGTTCGCCATCACAGGCCCAGGCAGTAATTGAACAGTATTTTCCTGCTCCTATGCTCTTTCCTCAAATGCTTAATATAATGTTCTAAGAAAAAACGCACATTTAGAATTTGCAAAGGAGATGTGAATACCTCTCTGTGCATCCATTTTACTACCTGCACTGATTCCAAGAGTAATCACCATGCGTAAAATTAAGTGATTTATAAACAGATATTTAGATACCGTAATAGCATTTGCAGATAGCTGGCTGAAATGAGACCTATGGCTTTCTTTTTTCAGAGAACATTAATATATAAAGTCTAATTTTGAAAGAAGACAGTCTAACCTCAGTTCTTTAAAAAGAAGAGGAACACCTCCCCCCCCCAAAAAATCTTATTTCAATTTCCCAGATTTACAGTAATTGTTTTTGAGAATGCCTCAATATTTTTTAAAAAATGCCTATCTCAGAATAGGTTATTGTGTATTCTCTAGTGAGAATTTCCATGTACAGATGTCTTCATGCATAAGCTTTGATACATCATAGACTTTGCTTGAGTGCATCTAAATCTGCTCAAGTGGACTTTGATTTTAAGTGACTTCATGGACATATCGCTATCATTGTCTTGACAAAAGTAAAGAAATGGTTTGCCAAAGCCTTCTTCCAAAATGTTTTTGGCAACCTTATAGTTTAGCAATAGCACTTAGCAATAGCACTTAGACCTATATACTGCTTCACATTGCTTTACAGCCCTCTCTAAGCAGTTTACAGAGTCAGGATATCACCCCCTACAAACTGGGTCTTCATTTTACCGATCTCAGAAGGATGGAAGGCTGAGTCAACCTTGAGCTGGTCAGGATTGAACTCCTGGCAGTGAAATGCAGAGTTAGCCTGCATTCTAACCACTGCACCACCAGGGTTCTTCAGGTTAGCCCAAGTGGTTCTTATCTTTATCCAAGTCCTAACCAGGTTCAACATTGCAGATCAGCCAAGGTTGGCTAGATGTTGAATTTAAGAAGAAACGTTTTCTAAATGTTGCCTCTTGGAGTTATATTCACTACAACAATTTTCAATGCTTTTTAGAGAGAGAAATCTTAAAATATTACTCCACAAGATTTTAAAAAATGAAATAATTAATTAAACACCTTTCCCCTACCTCCTAACTACCGCCTGCGTGCTTGCACTTTTCAATCAACCCTTAGAAGTAGTGTTTCTTCAGCTTCTGCTTTCAGGATCCCTTTCCATTTTTAAAAATAATAGAGGACCTCCAAAATGCATTAGATTGTGTAGGTTACATTTATCAATATTTACCATATTAAAAATTAAAATTGATGTATTTGTAGAATATTTGCTTGTAGAATCATGTCAAAGTAACAACATTAAACCTATGAAATAAACAATATTGAACTTATTAAATGTATGTTAGATATTAACATAAACATTAAATAATAACATTAAATAATAACATAAACATTAAATAATAACATCTGTATTTTTTAAGAACTAAAAACAGTAAGTTGCAAATTGTTTTAATCTTTGCAAATATTTTCAATGTCTGGCAAATAATTTTGATTTAATGGACCTGTGAGAGACTCTGGTAAGGGACTCCGGGGCAGGGCTGCTATTCACTTACTTTCACTACCGGTTCGCAAATGTGAGCACGCAAAGGGCCTCCTGCACATGCGCAGGCCATCAAAAATGGAACATGATGACATCCGGGCAGATGAGCGGAGCCTTCTGCAA
This sequence comes from Masticophis lateralis, assembly GCA_030761175.1. Classification (NCBI taxonomy): domain Eukaryota; kingdom Metazoa; phylum Chordata; class Lepidosauria; order Squamata; family Colubridae; genus Masticophis; species Masticophis lateralis. Next base: position 131,580,736 of record JAUDYJ010000003.1, read on the forward strand.
CTGCCATTACCGGTCCTCCCAAACCGGATAGAACCGGCTAAATACCATCACTGTTCCGGAGTCCTTGGACCACACTTTAAGAAACACTGCATTAAGGTTTTCTAGATTTCTTTTGTGTTACTGAACATCTTAACTGCCAGCATCACCATGGATCAAGACTCAGAGTACTTTTCTGAGATAGCTATTTCTTTACATCTTTAAAAAAATGGGGGAGGGGGATTGTGATTATTAGGAAATCATCAAGTAAGCACAGATAGAAATCCTGGAGGAGGAGAATTCTGCTGCCAGTTTGGGGACAGTGGGTTAAAGAGTTTTAATTGATGGGTGCAATGCTTATCCAGTCACTGGGAAAATTAATGTCAAGAAATGAGCTATTCCCAAATCCTTACGCAATATTCATTCTGCCATAATTGGAAATTTTCTTCATTCAGGATTTTAATCAGTGCAGTCAAAATGTCTATTACTGTTGGTTAATGTGAGCTATAGCAGTCATTCTTTACAAAATACCAAAAGGTCGGGTTTTTTTTCAAACTGATAATGTAATAATAATTTCCCAGAATATACAAGCTTGTAGGTTAAACACGGTAACCAAATTGAACCACCCGGTGCTTTTAAGTTATTTTTAAATCAGGCTTGGCAGAATGTCTTTTCAGTGAGAAATTTAATTTGAATGTCCTTCCTTTGCAGAAAGTCATTTCCTTCACAACACGCTACCCTGGCAGCCTTTGCAGCTGTGTATGTTTCGGTGAGTAATTAAGCCTTTTCGTATTAATGTGTACAAGGGGATGTGTGAATCAGAATGTTATTGCTTCCCTTCTATAAAACAGCCTGATGATAAAGAAGAATCACCCCAACTTCATTATTTCAAATAAGTAAAATATAAAAATTAGAGATCAAGGGGAATTGATAGAAACACAATTTTTATTAAATACCCTGTCCTTTGGAATGAGGAAATACTTTTAAAAGCAGCGTAGTGATCTGTGACCAAGTCATAACAATATAAATGTCATATATGTATACTCCTAAGTAACATCCAACGTGCTCAGTGGACTTACGTCCAGGTAAGAGCAACATTCTATGACAGGTCACAAAAATCTACAACTTTCACTTTCACCATTAAATGATGTTGATTATCTGCATTTAAATGAAAAGAACATCTTTCATATATTCTGAAAATATATTGTACGCCATCAAAGAACAAGAAGCTTTCTCAATTCTAACCGAATGGTGGAGAATGGAAGATTTTATATTCCTTGTCATCTGGTTGTCAGCACTCACTTTGAGAGTTGGAGGGGCCACCTGGAGTTTTATTTGTGCCCTCAGGGTCACCTGAATAGTACAAATAGGTGTGGAACCTTCTTGGACCTGCTGAAAGGACTGTGTTGTAAATGGGAGATACGTGGTGTCATATCCCTTCCCCTCTGTTGGGAGAGGAGAGAACAGAGAGAGCAGAGGTGGGTTTCACATATTTTTACCAATGGTTCGCTGCGTGTGCACCTTCTGTGTATGTGCTTTGCTCACGCGCATGCCTTCCATACATGCACCCAGCCTCCAAAATGTGGCTAAATAGGATGGCATAGTGCCAGGGCGGGGGGGGGGACCCACAATTACCGCTACCAGTTCGCCTGAATCTGTCCGAACCGGATGAATGCCACCACTGAGAGAGAGGCAGGTTCTCTCAACAGAGATGGGAGGAATACAATGCCACCTATCTCCTTTACCACACAGTCCTTTCAACAGTTCCAAGAAGGTTCCACACCCATTTGCACTATTCAGGTGACACACACACACACACACACACCGAGTTACAGATGAACCTCCAGGTGACCTCAAGGGCTCTCAAAAAGAATGCTGACAACCAGATGACTGCAAGGAATATAAATCCTTTCATTCTCCACCATTCACCACAGAACCGAAGAAGCTTCTTGGGTGAGAAGCGAAATGTCTTCAAGGAAAAACAAAGGAAGTTCAGTTGCCTTTTGAAAAAGCACCTTTGGGATAACCATGACCTGGATGACTGAGAATCTCCATAGGCATCAAAGAACAAATTAATATCCGAAATGAGTCAGTATTTCAGTATTTATATCAGTCTTCTAATTTTTCAAACCAACTCACTGCAAATTCGGCATGAAAGCAGGTGGCTCATATTCCTCTTGACACATACTGTTCTTATTTCCTGATAAGTGGGTATGGCATAGGGCTGCACATGTTTTTCTCTGACAAGAGCTTTTCTCACAATGCAAGGAGGATTTAATTTCTGAAATATTTGGAGGACTCCCAACTATAGCTCTTCACTGCCATTAAACTAAGGTGTCATCTCATCCAGAATATATTCAGACATCTCCAACATCATTAATAGGAAGCAGTGATGTGACTGAAAAGATGGATCTGATTATTTCTAATGGTATTCATATAGGGATGGAGGTTGGGGGGAGGGGCAAGATTATCATTGATGTTATCCTATTATAATATGGGGGGGGGGGTGCTCCTTCTTTTCTCCAAAGGCTTTGTGGGATAAGCAGCTCTGATCTGGTTCCATTTAGCACTTGACTCTTCCTGTGCAATTTCCATAACACCTCCAAATAAATTCCCTGTCTGGTTCATACTGACAGGTGCTCAGTTCACACCTTGAGAAATTACTCAGATGAAGTTTGGAGTTCTTTGACAAAGAGGTTCTTTCACCTCTCCCTTCCATTGAATCAGAAGACATTTTGAAGATTGATTTGTCCTCAGCTGGTCCCACTCAGAGTTCGATGGAAGTTACTATCTGGAAGAACCACTCCCAACTCATTCACTCAAGAAACTGAGCTATTCATTTTAATTACATTTGCAAACTAGCAGTAAGACAATTCTTATAGTTCCCATCACTGTTATTATCACTCCAAATCATGGTTGTCATGTTGCATTTTTCTCCCAAATTCCGAATTAGCAAGGAGAAAATCCTTGACTCTTTACCTCACAACATACAGTATCACCATTTTTTTCTTCTTTCAAAACAACCCAACAAATTTTTGTTTGTTTTCCTTTATTACCTTCCTTTAAAAAAGCAGGAAAAGAAAGAGTACCATTCCACGGGGAAATGTCACTAAACTTTTTTTTAAAATGTATTTCTTTTAAAGATGTACTTCAATTCTACGCTAACCGACTCCTCTAAACTTCTGAAGCCACTTCTAGTCTTTGCTTTTATTATCTGCGGAATCATATGTGGCCTGACACGCATCACCCAGTACAAAAACCACCCAGTGGATGTTTATTGTGGCTTTTTAATTGGGGGTGGAATTGCTCTCTACTTGGTGAGTAGAATGCCGGCGTTCAGAATTGCCTATATGTCTTATGAATTAAGAGGTTTTATGTGGTTTTAGATGTCTCGTGTACGTTATTCAAATTAGCACTCTAAAATATGCTTCTAAAAATGAACAGATGTCCTTGAAAAATGGAAAGGGCACCGATAATCTATTCATAAGATAACATAATGTATTTAGGGCTCTATAAGCCTTCATGGGCAATCTTGAGCAAATCAGTCTCTCTCTTTAATATGAAATTGGTGAAGTCGGGAGCAAAACTACATATGCAGCTACATGACAAGTTGCCTTATGTAGAGCATGGATGGGATTTCATGATGCTTACTATAACCTAGTTCCCATTAGTCTTTTTTTTTTTTTGTATCAGTAGATAATTTTACAGCAAAAGTAACTAGCAAATGCTATGTTCTTCTTGGTTTTGTTTTGTTTTTTTAAAGAAATTATTTTGATTAAACAATTGGTGCATGGAAAGTTGGCCCACTGCAAAGTGTCAAACCTTTTTGATTTGAAAGGATTCCCATCTGAGCCCATGTGGATAACCTTGGAACAATTAAAATGCTCAATGAGCTTAATCCCTGTGCTCTTATTAAACTGCTGGACTTGTTGATTCTGGTTTCCTTCCTCTGATTCTGATTCTTCCTCTGATTCTGGTTTCCTTCCTCTTCCTTAACTGTTCCTTAAAGCTGGCAGACTCAAAAAGGCCTAACCATTTAAACACTACTGAAATTGGTCTGAGACATTATAGCTTTTTTTAAAGTAAAGAAATGTGATAAGGGACTGGATATATGCCTGGATGTCTTTTCATGTTCTTTTGCCTATTCCAGCTGCAGATGAAACTGTTCCTTAGGGATTTTAAGACAGAAATAGGGTTCCTCAGACAGGGACAGATCCAGATAATTGCTAGGAATACGTGTGTTCCCACTATGAAAAAAAAAAAACTTTGGCTGATATTTTAGCAATTTTAAGAGTTCATTCCATACCTACAACACTTGAGAAATTTAACTATCTTTTGTTGAAGTGTTTATAAATACTTACTTTTCCATAAAAGGGTTCTGTTTTTTCCCCCCTTCAAATACCAGGGTCTGTATGCTGTGGGGAACTTTCTGCCAAGCGAAGACAACATGTTCAATCATAACATACATAGAGAACCATTGAGACCTTTGCCTGACCTAAGCCAAGATCCCAATCGAATTTTACCAGGGAAAAATGGTAGTGGAAATGATGCGATTGCGACTCATCACGTGGAGAACATGTTGAACAGGAACCACAGAGACACCGGCTCCTTGACAAACCTTAAGAGAGCAAATGCTGATGTAGAGATTATAATGCCACGAAGTCCGATGGGAAAGGAAAACATGGTCACATTCAGCAACACCTTGCCAAGAGTCAACACACCTGCAGTAGAGGAATCGGCTCGACGGAATGCGTCCATACATGCCTCCATGGATTCCGCCCGCTCAAAACAACTCCTCTCTCAATGGAAGAACAAGAATGAAAGTCGGAAGCTGTCCCTGCAGGTAATTGAAACTGATTCTGGACAGTCGCCACCTAGGGCCATTGAAATGAGGTCAAGCTCTGAGCCATCTAGAGTGGGTGTTAATGGAGATCACCATGGTCCAAGCAGTCAGTACCTGAAAATTCAACCTGGTAGCATGCCAGGCTGTAACAGTGTTGGCCTATCTGGGGGACCCAGAGTTTCCATTCAATCACGTCCAGGATCTTCCCAGCTTGTGCACATCCCTGAAGAGACCCAGGAAAATGTGAATACGTCTCCCAAAACGAATTCTGCTCGAGCAAAGTGGTTAAAAGCTGCTGAGAAGACAGTTGGGTGCAGAAGCAACAGTCAGCCAAGGATCATGCAGGTCATAGCCATGTCAAAGCAACAAGGAGTCCTTCAGGGCAGCCCAAAGAGTTCTGATGGCGGTACAGTTACCTGTACAGGAGCGATCCGCTACAAAACCTTGACAGATCACGAACCGAGCAGCATTGTAAGGGTAGAGGCCCATCCTGAGAATAGCCGCCCCATCATCCAAATGCCATCCGAAGGAGAAGGCAGTGGCTCCTGGAAATGGAAAGCCCCGGAGAAAGGAAGCCTTCGCCAAACATACGAGCTCAACGATCTCAACAGAGACTCTGAGAGCTGCGAATCTTTGAAAGACAGTTACAGTTCTGGGGATCGGAAAAGAAGCAACATCGAGGGCAGCGACCATCATCATCATGGGATCACCACAATAAGAGTGACCCCTGTAGAAGGCAGCGAGATCGGCTCAGAGACCCTGTCCATTTCCTCTAGCCGTGACTCGACACTTCGGAGAAAAGGTAATATCATTTTAATACCCGAAAGAGGCAGCAGCCCAGAAAATACCAGGAATATCTTCTACAAAGGAACATCTCCAACAAGAGCTTACAAAGAATGAGGGCTGGTGCTTCGGCCAAAACAACAAACACCACTACAATCAATACTTTTTGGGTGCAAGCGTTGCACTCTCTTTATTTTTAGAGCTGATGCCGAAATATTCTTGATGTGCCAACTATTGACCATCAGCCTGACTGTTTATGGATGTTGCTGATGTGTAGTGATTGTGCATGAATTTGTGAATTTCATGTCGCGGGGGGAAAAAGCACAATGCAAGAACCTAGTGAAGGGGAGCAAGCTTTTGTTTTCAGAATCAAAATGTTTTTCCAGTGGGATCTGTGTCAGCAAAAAGAGCGGTCTTAAATCTAGACCGCTTATTTCCTGAATGTGCCAACTTTTCAACTTATCTCTATTTCATGGTCAAAGGGAAGCAATTTTTTTTAAATAAGCAAAAGCTGTACCAGAGTTGTACTTCATCTTTGCGGGTTTTGCACCAAAATTTAATACCAAACGGTGCTGATTCTAACTTTACATTTTTAGAAAACTTCTACTCCTGTGCAGCTCTCTAAACACAATACATTTTGATGTGCGAGTTCTTTCCGAGTATTCTAGCTGAAAACACCATGCTAACTGCAATCATTTAGAATAGAAAAGTATCAAGAATCAATACAGCTTTGCTATAGTGCAGTTTTCATCTCAAATGATCGCAAAAGTTTTGTGTAGTTCTTTGAAAGATTTTCTGGAGCCAAAAAAAAACCAAAACAGAAACAAAAGGTGATATTCCATGAAAGTTGAATATTATTTTTTTCTCCTGAGTCAGTGTAGTGTTTGCTTTTCTCCAAACTTTATTCAGTTACAAGTGCTATAGAGATAGATGTTGCTTTTTTAATGAGATAGGTTGGGATTAATTTAAATATTGTGCTGCTTTTTTTTTTTTAAAGATAAGGATCTCTTACGGCACTAATTCAAATTCTTCATTTTGAGCAGGGTTCTCAGTTGGCTTCATGGCTTTTGTCAGTTCATCGTTGGTTAGCTAGCACTTCACCCTGATCACTGCCACTGTGTTGTAACAGTGCAAATAAATCTTACAAGTCAGATTGCCTAATCAATTAGCAGGCGTGGCCTTAAACATAGGAACATCATAGACAAGACAAAGGACCCCTGTTATTCTTTTCCCAAAAATTGGGTTGTACTTCTGCTCCCAGAAGTGACCTGAATTTAATGAAGGAGCATCATTGGAAGATCCAAGCAATCGTAATAGGCTTATCTTAAATCTCCCATGGCTGGTAAAATAGTCAGTGGAAATGAGAACTGAAATTAAGTTGCTGAATCCTCTCCCGTATGACAGTTTGCTATCTTAAGTGCTTAAAGCCAGATTACATTAGATCACCTATCTCCCTTTCTTCTGCATCGGTGTTGAACCTCTGCCTCCCTCTGAGTTCCTAATATACTAAAAAGGATTTAATAGTTCTGATCTCAATGAAAGCAATGGCTGAGGTAATTTGCAGCTGACTACCACCAGGCCTGTGACAATGTGAGATATTGGATAACTCTCCTAGCCAATAGATGGGCTGGTCTTGTCATTTGGGGACAACCACAGATAAAATCAATACTCGCACTCACACAGAGAAGTGGTTCTCTTAGTCCACAGGTTTCAAACTCAATTGCATCATGTGATGCATCATGACTTTTTGCCTTTGTGGAGCCAGGATAGACATAGCCTGCGTGTGATGCATCCGGCCCATGAGTTGCCAGTTTGACACCCCTGTTTTAATCAATTGGAATATAAAATCAACTACTTGCAGCGTGTTCATCAATCAGTGTTTAATTTTTTATTTTAAAAAAAAAACGCCATGCCCAGTAACAATCATCAAACAAATATAAAGGTACTGCATTTTACTACCAGTACCCATAATCAGTTAATATAATTTTCAATTAGGAATATAATTCTTTTACCCTTACCACAGACACATCTTGAAGCCGTGAGATGCTGCTAGAGTCCCACCCAACCAGGGAGAAAACTGGCCAAATGAAATGGGTTATCAAAAATACATCTCAAAGAATTTCCTAGAGTAATAAATTATGGACAAATTGATTTATTTTGGATCCATGTCACATCCTATGTTCGTTTTTTACCTCATAAGCCATATTTCTATAAATTCTTTCATCCTACATAGACATTTCAAATTAAATAGGTTCTTAGAAAACACATTTGTTATTTTCCCATAAAATAGGCATCTTAAACCTGTTCTTAAGCTAAGAACAAAACTGCCAGCATATTCAGGAAATGCAAAAAAACCAACTAATAATGCAGTGGCTCATCTGTACATTAATGTAGGAGTTCACATCAGAACACTCAGCCAGGAAAGAAAATTGAGAGGTATCTGGCATCTAGCGTTTGAAATTCTTATGCTCAGTCCAAATTCTTACGTTCTAGAAACCTAAATGGGCCAATATCAACAATAGTTTCTCGATTCTGTTTTCCATTCTCCCTCCAAAGAGCTTTGAGTGACAATCTAACCTCATTTCTATCCTACCAGAAAGAATTGGAATCCAATCTATCTCTCGAAAATCTGTTGATTTTTCTTGTTAACAACAAAAACACTACGTAATGCAAAAACATTTTGGTCATAATCATGCAGTAAAGCTATCTTATCTATTAAAACGGTGTTTAAAAGCACTTCAAAAGCAAAATGCAAACATTGTACTTTCATTTTTAAAAAATGATGGCAGAAGGGGGCAGATTACTTATTATACTCTATTCATTGAATTCATATCTCCTTTTCTACCAGGAGCATAAGGCAGCAAATCCTCTTACATTCCCCCTCCCACATCCCTGTAAGCTCAGAGAGCCAACAGCAGTGCAACTGTTCCACCACTTAGCAGTGGCTCTCTCAAGGCAAAGGTCCTTACCAGCTCACTTACCTAAGATTCTTTCATCTAGTACAACTATGCTGAAACTTAGTCTGTAGTCCTGCAAAAGGCGGGGTCTTCTACACAAAGAGCATTCTTTTTAGACAATCATTCTGAAATCTATTGTGAGTTACACTGCAGGCAGTTATTTCTTGCATGGCCCACAATAGCATTGAGGAGTTAACATCTCTCATTGGATTAGATGGAAAGGAAGGCATTATCAACAACACCATTTAGAACAGATGAGAATCATGTCTTCGGATAACGCACCTCGAAACAGACCTACATTCCACTTCTTCCGGTCCCAAACTGGTCATCACACATCCCTAATCCCAATCCAGCTCAGGAATAAACCATGCAATCCTGATTGCTGGGTGCAGGCATCCAGCCAATATATATTTTTATCAGTGGTGGAATTCATTTTTTTTTTTACTACTGGTTCTGTGGGGGTGGCTTGGTGGGAGTGGCAGGGGAGGGATACTGCAAAATCTCCATTCCCACCCCACTCCAGGGGAAGGATACTGCAAAATCCCCATTCCCTCCCCACTCCTGGGGGAGGGATATTGCAAAATCTCCGTTCCCACCCCACTCTGGTGCCAGCCAGAGGTGGTATTTGCTGGTCCTCCAAACTACTCAAAATTTCCGCTACCGGTTCTCCAGAACCTGCTGAATTTCACCCCTGATTTTTATGTCCAACACTCTTGTACTAACAGGTCCCTGCTTTATGTTGAACATTTGATAAGGGTCCCCCTAGTGAAGTATCCCTGCTTTTTTCAGAGGAGGCTCACATCTAGCCTTTAATTAGAATATCATGCCATGAGCTGCACTCAAAAAAGAGGGTAAGCCCAAATGCACTAAATTTGATTTCAGTGTTGGTATAATTCAAATTTATAAATTTATACGATTGTAGAATTTCTTCTTCTCTAGCATTAAAAATGGTAATTTGATAGTTAGTTTGAAGAAGCCCTGGAGCTGCTTGCTGGAGCTCTGAGGCTACATTTTTACCTTAGCTGGATTGGAGGATTGACTATCTATTTACAGCATTTAATGTTAAATATAGTATTGAACTTTTTCTCCAGAGGAAAGGCTATTCAGATTCTTGGCTAAGTGTTTTTACTCCGATCAATTCTGATGAACTGTTGACTGGGAGGCAGAGGGGATTATGTTTTTGGTTTATTAAACTGGAAAGTCTTCAAAAGACTTAACAGTACATAGCAAGCAGTCATTGCTAGGCTAGAAACATGATATACAAATGTTAATAAAGTCTTCATCATGTGTTGGTGATGGGACTCTCCGTTGGACTGAGCTCATCAGGACTTGTGCTTCAATGAATAAATATAGGATTGCGATCTGAACAACTGCAATAATACAAGCACTCCAAATAGCCATTCTAGATAACATCTCTTTTTTTTTTCTGTTGCATGTTTATATTTTTGGAGGGAGTGGTTGCTTTTCTTTAATTATCCTTCTTGCTTTGCTTTAGTTAGCCAACCACATATAAATAATTGTGAGTTGTTACTTGGACTCTAAACTTTGCTGCACTCTTTCAACGGCAGCGATACTTTTCCTATCTAAACTTTTCCTACTTACCAGCCAACAATTTTAAAAGCACTTGCAAAATCATTGAAATTACATTCTTTACTTAAAATACAGAAAATACTTTTTTACACAGAAGTGCCAAAGGCTACTCTTTTTAATAACGGCTTCTAAGTAATTACATTAAAGAACAAAAAGTGTAATAATAATATACATTGAGATTCTAACTTCTGGTTGTATATCATCTGTGAAGCCTTTTGTAAAACAAATCTTTGTTTACATTCCACTGATACCTTAATTTCAAAACAAATCAAATTGACAGGTGGCATCTTCGAGTTTTTTTCTTACTTGCTGAAAGGGGCACCAATTTCTTTGTTAGGCTGTGCTTTACTAAGAAAATAAAATTGGGTAAAATACAGAATATGTTTTTAAATGAGAATTCTATATAAAGTATTGTGTTCTAATAAAATGTTATGCACTGTTTTAAAAAAAACAAAAAACAAACTTTGTAAATTGCTATAAATGTATTTTGTTAAATAAGTACAAAATTCAATGCTACTGTGTGAGTTTATTGTGCTAATATCATTAAAAATGAATATTAATTCCGCATTGAAGTAGAGAGGTCTTATTTGTGCGTCCCAGAGTGTTTGTACCTTTCTTTCCCCATATTACTAAATATATTTTATGTTTTCTTACGAGAGGGGGGCGGGACATTTCAAGACCATGAGCAACAACTAATAATATAAAATCTGCAGGGACTCCTCTTCCATCCCCTCCCCTCTCCTCTCCTCTCGCCTCTTCTCCTCTCTTTCCTTTCCTTTTTCCTTTCCTTTCCTTTTTTTCCTTTCTTTCTTACAAGAAAGAGAAAATCAAAGGTTTCCTTTTTTAAAAAACAGGTACAAATTTTGTGCTGTTAATAGATCAAAATACATATGATGTTACTGCTCCCAACAACAGAGCAATTAAAAAACAAGAGACAGCAAATTTCTGGAGTGGCCATTATGGCCTGTGTGTGTGTGTGTGTGTGTGTGTGTGTGTGTGTGTGTGTGTGTAGCAGGGAGAAATCAAGATGGTGGCAACAACTGTGCTTAAAACCACATAATTTTTTGTGTGTGTCAAATGTAAAAGGGGATGGAGCTTCAATCACAGATATCATGCTGATATTTTGACCCTCACTTGCGGCCAATCCTGGCTATCCTAATCCAGCATCGCAAATACCAGTAATGGGTTTAAATCTAGTGTTTTAAAAGCTAAATGCTCTATATTGTCTTCCCTTAATAGACAAATGGATGGATCTGCCCACTTATACAAAGAAGATACACTGTCATAAGAAACTGGTATTTCAGACAGAAAACAAACTTGAGCTTTATATATAGATACTCCTTAAAACATTTACTTGGCTGTGGAAAAAAATAGAAGTCCAGCTAAAATGTATGTTACATCAAACCATGATTGTGTAGTTTATTTCCTTAATTAGGCTACAAATGTATGTTGCAAACACATTCCATATGAAGAGGAAGGAATAGTACACATGTTCACTGTATTGAGTCACTTATAAAATAATAAAGGTGGGGGAAATTATAAATAAATAAACTTCAAGTAAACTCCCAAGAGGGAGAAGCCTAACTACATTATCTTTGTTAAATCGTCTAATCTCTGTAGAAGATTCTATGCACAATTTGTAAACTGAGTAGTTTCAACCACAAATTACGATTCATAACCAGGGAAATCTAGCTCAGCATGAGTGCAAAAAACAGAAAGAACACCCAATATATTCAAAATAAATCAGAGGGGAAAAAAATCAGAACGGATGTGGTTTATTAAATGGTCATCTATTTTAGAAGTGAACAGGAAAATCCATCTGCAATTTAATCTTCTTAAAATCTATCCCCCATAATGCTATTATCTTACTGCAGTATTGAAATACTGACCTAAATTCAAATCGCCATATGCCAAAATGTACAACTTTGTAATATTGTTGAAAAACAAAGCCTACACAACATCGTCTGAAGTAGTATTCAAAAGATACACAAAGGATAAAATGGACCAGGTTTAGCCTGGGGAGATAGCTTTATGTGATCAACTGTAAAGATGCCCAAATTTACTTCCAAGGTGATCAGATCTCTGTTGCTAGAGTGACGAGGCAGAAGATCTGTTGCCATGGAAACCAATCAGCATCCTATCAGCTGATTTCTGACAGCTTTATTGACTGCAAGCCCAGGTTCAGTATCTCAGAGAATGGCTTCAAAATCTATAATTCATTATTCCAATTTTATTTCTCAATCTAGAAAGATGACCACAATATTGCAAATTTGTGGTTTTCAGTCTAGGGCCACAGTACAAGTGCTGGTGGGGAGAGGTGAGAGTTAGGTTTGCTTTATCTGCTTTTGAGTTTTCCAAATATGAATGAAAATTGAAGAAAAACTGGAAGATAGACAATAGAAAAAATACATAGCTAATGGAGAAGAAGCCTGTACTTTGACAGGATGGGGCTCATTTCTAGACGATCAAAGATTTCATTCAATTTCATTCTGACATTGTATTTTCTGTTCCCATGGCAACTAATCTAGTTATCTGCTTATAGATAGCTGTTTATATTTCAGCTTTATGGAAATGCAGTGTTTAATCATCCCTTAGCATTAACAGGGAAAAGGAATGCTGAAGTAAAGAGAAATGTTCTCTGTGGACATCTAGCAGTTGGACTGCTGATGTGCAGAAGACCTTGCTGGACTCAAGAGTAAAAAGGAGTTATACATCAAAAGTATGTGATACCCAAATGAACACTTAAGGGGTTGATCACTACTAAAATATGCATAGTTCTGCTATCAATAATTTATCAACTCTACATTTGCTGCCTTCTGAATTAATAAAACCTTGTTGGACCTTCTCACTCAAGCCCTTTCTCACAGCATACAAAAGCAACCCAAAATGTCTTCTTCGTATGGCAGTCATGAGACAAGTTTTTTCAATGCACAGCAAGTTCACCAAATGTACGATATGCTTATGTACTACAACAAAACTATATCACTGCATAGGGTGGGTTTCTGGGTAGAGTGGCCATAGGGGATGATGGTGAGAATTGCAGTTCAGCAGTTTTAGAAGAGAATCAGATAGGCGGAAATTTATTCTAAGCAGCATTGGACTTCCAGTAAAAGGCCGTGGTGTATCCACTTCCCAGAAAGTCTTTTATTTATAGATATAAAATATAAAGTGGATTATTAAGAGATTTTGTACAATAATAAAGCAAACATGCAATATAAATTTAAAGAGAAGAAAAAATGGAAAGGAAAGGAAAGGAAAGGAAAGGAAAGGAAAGGAAAGGAAAGGAAAGGAAAGGAAAGGAAAGGAAAGGAAAGAAGGAAAGGAAAATAAGGAAAGCACTATATTAGTGTAGACTTCTATTTAAATAGCAATATATTTTTCTAAATATAGAGCTTTTGAATCTCATACTTACATTGCCTATAGATACCAATTCATTTTTTCTGACTGATTTAATGATAACATTCACAGACACTCTCTAAATTAGGAGCAATAATTTTGAGAAGAAACTCAGTTTGGTGTAGTGATTAAGGCATCGGCTGTATATCTAATTTTCTGAACACAAACTGAATGAGAATGTTGCAGTTAAGACAAGTCAAAGATTGATAACCCAATATTTCTATTTAAAAAGTAAACAGATAAATTCCTGGTGACTACAAGGACAAGTCTGTGTTGTTTTCTTAGCAATAATATGGACACCATCATGTTTTCCAAGGTTATTTTGTTCAACTATTAAATCTAGTCCTTAAGACTGGTATTTCCTCCCATCATGCAGTAAGCACTTTTCTTGGCAAGATTTTTCAGAAGTGGTTTGCCATTGCCTCCTTCCTGGGCTAAGACAAAGTGACTGGCCCAAGGTCACCCAGCTGTTTCCTATCCAAGGTAATACTAAGGTTCACGGTCTTCCCATTTCTAGCCAATGCCTTAATCACTACATCAAAAGGAGTCTCTTCTCAAAATTATTCCACTCCTAATTTAGAGAGTGTCTGTGAATGATATCATTAAATTACAGTCAGAAAAAAAATGAATTGGTTCTATATGCAATATAAATATATAAATATGAGATTCTAGAGGAAATAAATGGAAACCACAGCAAAATTACACGTAAAAAATAACTTCTTGTGTGTTGCCTTTCTAAATATATATGAACATTTATTTAACTAACATACATAGCTGCCCATCTCATTAAATGTGATTCTGGGCAGTGTACAAAGAAACGAAACAGCCATTAAAAACAAACACAATTATCAATTTGATGCTGTTTTGGACATGAGCGTGCCACAAAGACTCCAGGTTTTTTACCCAGAAAAAAATCTTAATTAAGCTGATGTCAAACCAATTTAAGTTTGCTTTTAAATCATTCAAAAATCACCCACAATAGTTCTTTATTTAACCTGTGCTAAACATTTCCTTGATTTTGCAGAAGAGGTGTGCTGTATTGCCCATATCCTGGGAGATTTTGTATTATACGAGACCTAAATGAGTAAACGTGAAAAGCTTCTGGGGAAAATAATAAAGCAATCCTAAGTCTTATGGGTGAATTCACTCATAAATCTGTGCAGCTTTTTCGCAATCTCAGCATAATGTTAGTTGGAATCTAACTAATTAGCAGTTTGGATAGAAAGTTATGAAGGTAGCCCTACATAGTAATCAGTGAGATCAATAGGAGTCCAGGTTAATAAACAAAGATAGTAAATGAGATCAGCAGGGACCCCAGTTTAATAAGTCAAGGCATCAGGTGGCTATAAATTACAAAGGAAGAATTTGGCCTGGCATTGAAGAGAGAAAAGATTACACAACAGCCAATAGAACTGTGAAGTGGTCAAATCCAGGGGTACTTCAGTTCATTTGCTACCTGAATGAAAGAGCCTTCATTCTCCCATATCTGAGCTACACAAATCCAAGTAAATACTAGGTGGCAGCAAACTGTAATAGTATGTGGGAGTGACCTTGGATAAGACAACAGGCAGCTATCCCACAGAAGGAATGCGGGCATGGCAAACATCTCAGAAGGGACCTTCCTAGTGTCTTGGACTGTAAAGTCCAAAGGTGCTTTTTTTTTAATTAAAATTTTTTATTTCATAATCAACATACAAACATCTAGTCATATAAACACAACATAATCAGTCATCAAAATATCTTATTTCGCCCCCCCCCCCCCACCTTCCCACTCTTATCCCAACCCCTACCCCCCCTCCCGACTTCCCAGAGCAAATACAGGGTAAAACATTTAATAAACACTAACAAAAAACCCACACACTAACTATCTATAGATTTGTCTCTCTCTTGCACTTTAACTCTCCTTATTCATAACTAAATATGACTGTTCTTGCTTGAAGGTAATTAATCCCAGTTGATTCTTATCCATTCTTCAGCAATAAGCAAATCTTCATTATACCAATCAGAACCTAGTAACAATTAGTCATCGCATCTTACACCCTTACAAATATTACCACAGTGGGAAAAAAAAGAAAAAAAATACTTCAACTAATCTCCAATAAAATATATTGTTAATCTAATCCATCAACATAAAAGAAAAAAAAAGAAAACTTTATACTTTCCATCCTAAAGAACTTGTATTAAAAACATAAATTTGTCCTACTTATTCTCTTCAAATCCACTAAATAACATTAATGTAATTTAAAAGCCTTAAATATATATTGAGAGATCTATTGACCTTAATTTTAACCTCCAAAAAGTTTCTTTTTAATCCATTCAAACATAAATAAAGATTTAACCAATAACCTATAACAATTGAAACATAACATTGCTTAAAATAACTTTCCAAAGTAAATCACGTCCCTAAATATAAGTAAATCATTCATTTTCTCTCCAATATAACTTTTCAGAACAAAACAAATCATATCCTGCATACAAATATGGTAATTCTTTTTCACCAGTATTGTCCTGCCTGACAAGGAGGCGTATAAATCTTTCACCTCCATTTTCCTCTGTCCTTTTTACAAGCCTTCTTCGTCCGTCTTATTCCTCCATCTTTTTTTATTTTTTCAAACTCTTGAGTATTCAGCTGTAATTTTTGAATCTTGTGGTCTTGTGCAGGTCGCAAAATAATTCCTTTTGGAAAACACACCTCTTTAATTAAGATTAAAAGTCCATTTTTATAAAGAAATTGTAATGTTCCATTTCAAATCCTCCTTCGTATCTTAAAGGTCCCAACGCCTCCTGGCACTTTTCCTTTCATCTGTGTCAAGACCTCTGGATAGATCTCTCTCCATATCTCCAGGTTAATCTCCTTCAAGTCTGTCAGCTTTCCATTCTTAATTTGAAAGACATCCATTCCATTTTCTACAGGCGCTTTTATCTGGGTTACTTCTTCCACCTCTTCCTTAAGCATCTCAGTATTATTTGAAATCTGAGATACCAATACATTGTCTCCCCTAGCATCTTTATTATAAATTTGAGTAGAGATCTTGTCAAAACGCCTTCCAATCTTTCCATTAACAAGGAGGTAAATGATTCTAGTCTTTCTTCCAAAAGATCCATTGTCAGTATTTGTACACTTGCTGAAGTATGTAATAGGAAGCCTTCATCCCCTTCAAAAATCTTTACCACCGCCATTTCAAAAAAAAAAAAATCACTTTCCAGCAGCTTCTCAACAAAATCAGTGAAATTCTATTTCTCAGTCTCTAGCAAAAGACCTATTTTCTTGAGCTGCAAGCCTTAATTTCCACTTCATTCAGCAAAGTTTCAAAGTACTGACAGCTGTAACAACTTTAACAAGCGCAAACAAGCTTTAACAATCACTTTCTTCTTTAGCTTCCGTTCTCTATCAGTGCCTTTTTAAATCTCTTAAAAACTTTGACTCGGGTCTGGAAGGAAGTATTATTTTGCAGAGTTAAAGAAAAGTAAAATACTTGCAAAAAGTTCTCCTGTTTTGTTCTGCCTGCGTTAAAATCAATCCTTGGAGTCAGTTGGTTCGCAGGGGTGGTCGCAGTGCCTTGTTCTGTCACTGACAGAATCTTCCCGGATCTGGAGCTGCTTTCAGGCGCTTGGGGAGCCCTCACCCTCTGCACCCCCAGGATTAATCCTGGAGGTTTTGGGGGGCTCTACCCATGCCTGTGCACTCACTTCACCCTCTTCGCCTGAGGGGAAAGTTCCGAGCCGCCAAAACAGCTGATTTTCACTGTTTTGGCGACTTTACAAATCACGGGAGTCGGAGCTTCCAAAAGAGCTGCAGCGGCGCCGGCGATGCCACCGGAAGTCTCCAGAAGTCTTTTTCAAGAGGCAACTGGACTTTCCGTTTTTTCTTTGAAGACCTTTCGCTTCTCATCCAAGAAGCTTCTTCAGCTCTCTCTGAAGAAGCTTCTTGGATGAGAAGTGACTGTCAGTGTTCCAGAAAAACCTCAACTCCTAGTAAAAATTCTGAAGCAAGCATTTCTCAAAGTTCTATTTACTGGAATAGGTAAACTGGTACATCTGGGAAAACCCAAATCTGAGAGGTCCAGGTTTTCCCTCAGTAAATCAAAACCCCAAAAACCATCCCTTCCCTCCTCAGTCGATCACATGTTCCAATCACCATCTGTCCCATCTCGAGATATCACTCCAACCATTCCTTCTCCAGATGCAGGATCATCCTGACCTTGACCGACAGGAAGAATGCTATTTTGTCTGAAGACAACCGCTCTACTAAATCCCCCCTCCTACTTTCCCACACATGAGAAGATGGCAGCATGGAAGCTTCCGGCCTAAAATGGCTTCCAAAGCTGAGAGTGCCATGTCTTCAAAGAAAAACCAGAAAGTCCAGTTGCTTCTGGAAAAAAAACACTTTTGGGATAACCATGACCTGGATGACTGAGAATCTCTTGGACTGTGAAGATGGGGGGGGGGGGGGGGGGGGTTGGAGATATACTTTCAGACTGGCAAGATTCTGTTAATATGACCTTACAATAAAGTCAGAACTAGTACCTCTCAGTGTTTTTCTTGTCTATACTACCTCACAAGGCTGGCACAAAGAGTTTTCTGTATCTCTCTGCTTGCTTTCAATGATCATCTAGATTTTTGTAATACAAATGTAGCAGCCCTACCCACCACTTCTTCCTCCTGCACATACTTTGCTCAAGCAACAGCAGCAGCAGTGGCACCACTCACTCTCCAAACAATCAAGTGATGTTTGGCCTTCTAAATAGCATCTGAGGCAGTGGTGGGTTGCCCCCGGTTCAGACCGGTTCTATAGAACCGGTAGTAAAACCGGCAGGAGACTCCGCCCACCAACCCCGATGTCATCAGGAAGTTTCTGCACATGTGTGCATGCACCCCTGTTGTGAACCAGTAGTAAAGGTAAGTAGAACCCACCTCTGATCTGAGGTGACCTGGCAGCCAGCATGGCAACCTATTCCAGACAGCAAAATGTCTTTGGTGCATTCACGTAGTTCTTCAAACAGTGGCTTAGAAAAGTAATGAGTGTAATTTAATTTTCCATTCATCTAGGTTCCCCCTAAAGCAGCTGCTTCATTTCACATAACAATTGGGCTAAATCTTCTTTTAAAACACATACACACACACACACACACACACACACACACCAAGCATTTAGCAATCCCATAAAGGCAATGTGTTAATCTGTGTCTGATTATGAACTTTACTATAAACTTTCCACATAATAGAATGTGAGTTAAACATGCAAGTGGGCATTTAGAGTACAAACTAGAGATCTCTCCTGAACTCAGTAGCATCAGATGGAAAGCACTCTCCTGCTAAGTAGCTATGAACCTCAGCAACCACCACAATTGCCCTGCGATGCCCTATGGGAAATCTGAAAAGTGGAGAGAAGCATATGCACTCCCATTCCTGATGGGACTGCCAAGAGGGGTGAGGAACCTCAGCCCGTAGGGTAAATGGAGACATGTAAGCCACCCAGCCTAAATCTCTTTAATTTCCACAGCCCTTCCACCCACACACCTGTAGACATTTATTGTTTGCCACTCTGTAGCCCTGTTGCAAAACTGATTTAACTTTGCATAAACTGTGAAGATGTAACGTTTGGATATAAAGGTGTTCCTGCGGTCAACACAAGAAAGTTAAGAGTTCCAGTCCCATTTGTATCTCTTTTCCCTGTTTCTAGCTTTATCTGCTGCTGGAGTGCAGGGTCCCAGATAAATACACTTCCATCCCTTTTTTTTTTTTTTTTTTGCACAATATACAACAAATGATGTCACATAAAATACTCATCTCCTTCTACCTAACATTCTAGGAACCTGAAGAATTAAGAGCCATTTCAGCTATCTGTGGGCTGCTAAAGTCTGCATGTCATTAAATGGCCAGGATGATGACCACAAGAATCCAACCTTGATGACATTTTGTGGCAATCCACATTTTTGAAGCCCAGATAGGGTTGCTCTAATCTAAACTATAAGAGCATTAAGAAGGTAATTAACCCTAATAACTAACACTATTCTTCAGTTATTTTTACCGGTAGGGCCAAAGATATTGATGAATTCATTCATTCATTCATTCATTCATTCATTCATTCATTCATTCATAAAATTATCTCACCTATCTCATACAGTGGTCCTAGGCAGCTCACAACAACCAGTAAAAGCAACACAATGAAAACAGATTGTACGCTTCCCACCAAACATAGTCTTGATCCCTGATTTAATTTCATATTAGTCCAATACTTGGGAGAAGAGTCTGGTCTTCATTATCTTCTAGAAGGCTAAAAGGTAGATACCCCAACAGATGTGACAGGCTTCTCCTAAGGGCATAAGCAACTATAGAGAAGGCACACTTCTCAGGTTCCATTGAGTAGATCCACCTCAGAGGTTCAACCAGATAACATTTGAGGGAAGGGACCAGAAGCATACCCACATCTAGTGGCACAGGCAAACAATCTCAGAGAGGCAGTCTGCAAGTAACCTGGCCTTGTGCCATATGTGGCTTTGAAGGTGATGACCAGCACCATGAATTCCACCCAGAAAGCAAATGAAATCCAGTGCAGTTCACACAACAGCAATGCAACACGGGCAAACCATGAAACACTCAAAACTTCATATGCCACTGCTCACTATGTTCTGACCTAGGCTTCCCTAGCAGCACGAAGCTGAGTCATCGTCCCGATAAACCCCTTTTATTTAATTTACAGTGAATTCCTCTCCAGCAAAGTCTTTTGTCTCCCACAGTCTTTCAAGATAGTTCACAATTACTGACTTTTATCAGGCTTGGAGAGTGACCAGGCTGATACTTTTCAGATGCTGCAATACTTGGCAAGAATTCAGTAATGAACTAATTGTCTCCTGCAAACTCCACTCCCCTTTCGTTCCTCTTTTATTCCCTCTGGAAGGAGCCATTCATCGTCCACCTGTGGCCTTACTCCCAAGTCAACCCTTGTTCTTTAGCTGTTCCCTTCGTCTGACAACTCTGCAAATGCACACACTGGGAACAGGCTCCAGCTGTTTGTCTGCCTCACTGATGTCTAACTCCAAAGGCAGCTGATAACTGGCTCTGGCCCCTCTCTGCCTCTGACACAGGACCCTCATCAGAGCCTTCCCCAGACTCCAGGACTGGCCCATGGTCCTCCCCAACCTCCTCACTGTCTGAATCTGCTGCCAGATCCGCTGGCCACTGGTGGGCCACAACACTCTGGACCAACTGGAGCTTCCAGATGGTCTTCAAGGAGAGCCTCAAGTCTAGTTCTTTGCAGAAGATAACAAGAGTGACTAAGGCATGAGTGAGCAAGACATTCTAGGTCAGGGAAGGGGAGAAGAGAAAGATGGCTTCAACAAGCAGCTTCTACATATTTCATTGCCTTTAGTTTGCAGAAGACATTTGCTTAACTTTTTCTGAAGTCAGTATTGGTAAAGGAGACTTCTCAGAAATCTTATGTATGCTGCAGGCCATACTGGGAAATTAAAATTCTGAAAGAAGTCAATGGCAAGACCCTTGTATTTTTGTTGCCAAGAAAACCACACTGATATATCCATGAAATTATCATGAGTTAAGCTCAACCTGAAGGAAATTGCCTCCGTTGTAAGATCAATTTAGCTCCCCTATTGATGGGATCTGGTTTGTCATTCAGTATAATCATTAGATTTTGTGCATTGGCAAGTACTTAAGTCAGGTTCATCTGAAAGCAATGGTGCTAGATCACATCAAGCAGGATATTAGATACCATTCTTCCAAATCTAATAGTTTGGGATTCTCGTAATAATAATGATATATTTACTCATTTGGAATTCAATGTTCTATCAGCTTTGCTTAAAATCCTGCTTGGATGCAATTGCTACGTTCTCCCCAGACAGCTTTCCTGAATACTCAAGCAGGTTCCCCTCAAAACAGAAGGTAGCTTGTGTGTTTTCATAAAGCACAGCTAGTTTATGGGAAATGTAAGAGGCTGCTTTGTGTAGCGATTACCGGAGGATGTTTTAATAGCTTGGGTCAAGCAGATAACACAGAGACTTCCTCTCATTTCACAGCTCAGGCTGACCTTATCACACTCTCACAAACTGCAGCTTGTCTCCACTGCATAAATGAAAAGGCTTTCTGTATCTCCAGAATATGAGGATTCAATTACATTAAGAAGCGATTAATTCAGAAGTTCAGCTATTCACTGCAGCTTGCAAAGTCTGCTGCCAAGGGTACAACAGTATTTCGGCGAACAGAGGTCTCTGTTTCCACAAATCGCCAGCCAATCATGCTTTAAAACCAAATGAGGATTTCAGTAAATTGCATCATTTGATTTTATCATATATGGCAATAATATCAGGAATACAATCCTTCGTTCTCTAGAGCAGTGTTGTTCAAATATGGCCACTTTAAGATGTTGGATTTCCATTCCCAATAAACCCCAAGAGCATGCTGGCTGCAGAATTCTGGGAGTTGAAGTCCACACATCTTAAAGTGGTCACGTTTGAGCAACACTATTTTAGATGCACTGAAGCAGTGGTGAAATCCAAATTTTATTACTACGGGTTCTGTCGGCGTGGCTTGATGGGCGTGGTGTGGCTTGGTGGGCATGGCTTCGTAGGTGTGGCAGGGGAAGGATACTGCAAAATCCCCATCCCCACCCCACTCCTGGGGGAAGGATATTGCAAAATCTCCATTCCCACCCCACTCTGGGGCCAGCCAGAGGTGGTATTTGAAGGTTCTCCGAACTACTCAAAATTTCCACTACCAGTTCTCTGAACTGCTGAAAATTTCTGCTACCGGTTCTCTAGAACCTGTCAGAACCTGCTGGATTTCACCCCTGCACTGAAGAGTACAGTGGAATATCAGATGACACTCTGCATCTTTGCTTTTTTGAATTATGTATCTAAACGGCAGTGCTGATGTTTTCATTTTAACAGTTGGTTTCCAATATAATTTATCAAATGCCTCTATAATTCCATATTCTTAAGAATTAAGACTAAAGTCATGCAGATAGTTTACTAATAGCAAGCTATTTTTTCCTAGTAAATTTTTCAGCATAAATGTAAATTTTGTCAGCATAAATGTATCAAGGAAATCATTGTTTTCTTTAGAAACCTAAGTGAATTCCAGAATTTTGAAACAGTGGAGTTTTGATGGTTACCATGATCTTCCAAGGCTTCATAGACACCCAATAATACATAAATGCATGTGGAGGGAGGGAGGGGGAGAGAGAGAGAGAAAGAGAGAGAAATGTTCACATGCTAAAATCATTCATTAAATATCATTCTATATATTTAATCCAGCACATTCAAAAACTAAACATTTGTAACCCAGGTAGATTTCTGTTTTGTTGGCTTGTGTTGACATCAATTCAACATGGTATCCTTGCAGAAAAACAAATATGTGTTCTAGCAAAATCTTATTTAACATGGTTTCCCACCGATTTTTCAGTTAGCATGGTCAAAGAAATTTTGGGAGTTTTTGTCCCATGTCTAGCCGGGAAGCAAATTCTAAAAACTATGTGCCATTTCTCCCATTATTTATTATTTTTTTTAAAAAAACATAGTAAATGCATATGATTTTTGCTTGCCTTCATTAAGTAACATATACTGTACACACAGACACACACCGACACACACCTATATGAAATAAGAATTGTATTGCTAACACACATGGAGGGAAGCAGATGGGGGAAACCCACAATATGAAACATTTGGTGTGTCAGTATCTCTCAACCAGTGATACCTATTCCCTATGTAGAATACAGAAATACTCCAGGTGAGATGCGAAAACCAACTTAGTGTTTAATTTTCAAAATTTTCATATTTCAGAGTCATCATCATAATTCAAAAACTTCTAAAACCAACAGCCAATCTCCGGCCATCAACACATCTATCAATCAATAAGAAGCCACCACACAAATATGACTCATAGAATAGCCCAAAGCATGTATTCCAGTAGACAGAACAGTGGTGGGTTTCTACCGGTTTACCCCAGTTTGGGCAAACTGGTAGTGGTGGCAACAGGATTCTCTGCACATGCGCAAAAACACCCCACGCGCACTCACAGTTCTGAACCAGTAGTGAAGTGGAACCCACTACTGAGACAGAAGATTCCTGAAGATGGGTTCCAGCATGAGTCTGAAAGCTCGGAAGAGTAGACCTCTGGTCTCAGTTTACAAACTCAGGATGGATCTTGCAACATTATCCTGGACACATATATTTGCCTTTATTCCTAAAAACTCTTGGAACTTTTATCCTAGGTTTAGCTACTCAAGAACATCGGAACTGGGCTCACCTTAAGCAGGTTGCTGAATCCCACTGAAATCTTGGCATTTATGTGAGGTCTTTATGCAGGGAATCATTTCAATATCTGCATTTCATTTTGCAAGATCTATTCAGAAAAATAGAGTTGTATTCTGGCCTGTTTACCCATTTAAAACTTTCATCATACAATAATTCCAGAATAAAAAATACTGGCTTTGGCTGGGTGAACAAGGCCCCTTATATAAAAAAAAAAATTATTTTGGATCAAATCAGTTCTGTTGGGCTATTTTAAAAACATATACATAATCTTAAACATAAAAATAGATGGAGAAGAAATGGAGGTAGTGACAGATTTTATTTTCCTGGGCTCCAAGATCGCCACAGATGGGGACTACAGCCAAGAAATTAAAAGACGCTTGCTCCTGGGGAGGAAAGCTATGACAAATCTAAACAGCATACTAAAAAGTAGAGATATCACCCTGCCAACAAAACTATGTATAGTCAAGGCTATGGTTTTCCCAGTTGCAATGTATGGCTGTGATAATTGGACCTTAAGAAAGGCTGAGCGCCAAAGAATTGAGGCCTGCTGGGGAAGACTCCTGTGAGTCCCTTGGACTGTAAGGCGATCAAATCGGTCAATCCTAGAGGAGATCAACCGTGACTGCTCTTTAGAAGGCCAGATCCTGAAGATGAAACTGAAATACTTTGGCCACTTAATGAGAAGGAAGGACTCACTGGAGAAGAGCAAAAGATTGCTCTTCTGGGAAAGATTGAGGGCAAAAGAAGAAGGGGATGGCAGAGAATGAGGTGGCTGGATGAAGTCACTGAAGCACTAATGGTCTCCAGGGGATGGTAGAGGACAGGAAGGCCTGGAGGAACATTGTCCATGGGGTTGCAATGGGTGAGACATGACTTCACAACTAACAACAACAATCTTAAACATGGTCTTTGTTACCTCCTTGTGTTTCTTGGTAGTGACAAGCGGATACAAGATAAAGACTAAGAAGTGTAAAGTGTAATTAATATAGGATTCTTGGAAAAACAAGGCTTTTTTATAAAGAAGCCTGAAGCTTTGCCATAATAAGTAGGAGAAACATAGGAGTGAGAAAATGAATAGAGGAATGTTTCTTGCTTCATCCATCAAACCAATTATCCTTAGGAGGATTGTGTGGTAGACAGTTTGGTGACAGCTGGATGCCTTTGCATAACACTAGAAGGAACTCATAAAATGAGAGGAGAAAAAGATTCATTAAAGGATACAGTCACATTACTCTGTAGGCAATCATGTTCTACGTATGAATGATAACAGGATTGCATCCTCCAATATTACAAAGAGGAGAGGAGACTAATCCATAAAGAGCCTAGTGGAGCAGTGGACTAAAGTGCTGTTAAATAGCACTTAGCTGCCACCTGCCTGCAATTACTGCAAGTTCGAATCTCACGAGGCTCAAGGTTGACTCAGCCTTCCATCCTTTAGAAGTAGGTAAAATGAGGACCCGGATTGTGGGGGCAATAAGCTGACTTTGTATAAAAAAGAACATCGCTTGGGGGGGGGGCCCTAAGCAGGTATATACAAAAGTATGAAGGCTATTGCTTAATGCATTGTAAGCCGCCTTGAGTCTCCAGAGAAGGGCGGCATATAAATCGAACCAATAAATAAATAAATAAATAATAAATATACTCAAACTATATGTTAAAAGTTATTCTTATCACAAGAACTGTTCAGAAAGAGGGGAGAAAATGCGATAAGGAAGAGGATTTCCATGCTGCTGCAGTAAAAGGATATAGGATATAGAATGTGCCCTAAATTGCACATCCAATATGGATGTTTAAATGCCGTGGTGGTGCAGTGGTTAGAATTGCAGTATTGCACACTAATTCTGCCAACTGCCAGCAGTTCGATTCTCACCAGCTCAAGACCCAAAGGAAAACCAGAAAGTCCAATTGCCTTTTGAAAAAGCACCTTTGGGACAACCATGACCTGGATGGTTTTATTTATCTCCATAAATATTCACTGGCTCAAAGCTGACTTAGCCTTCCATTCTTCCAAGGTCGGTAAAATGAGGACCCATATTGTTGGGGGCTGATATGTTGACTCTGTAAATCACTTAGAGAAGGTTGTAAAGCACTATGAAGCTGTATATAAGTCTAAGTGCTATTGCTAATGCTATTTTTTTAAAAAAATAAGCATGGACTGGGATACAAAGTGGCATTTAAGAAATTCTGTTTACCGATGAGGACCTGGCTGTCACAAAACAACTCTGAAAATGAAGAAGCATCCATTGCAGGATCATTTCCATATGCTCAAGACTGAAATATCAGCCATTCCTCTTGCTGCAATTTAAGTTTGCAGAGAGATGCTTTATCCACCCATACAGTCCTCTCCAAATCCTGGCAATTGTAAACTACCCCCTGTCACTAATTGAGTGCTTATTCATATATAAGTCATTTGCATCTTCAGCCAAAAAAAACATGAGATGACCATAACTGAGGCCAGAATTTTCATTGCTGATCGAGACGTTTGTTAAGTGAGTTGCACCCAGGGTTTTGGGGTTTTTTTGCCATGGTTATTTAGCGAATCACTGCAGTTGTTAAATGAACCACATGGTGGTTGAGTGAATTTGATATCCCACATTGGCTGCTTGTCATAAGCCGGTTGGAAATGGCACTCACATGGCCCTGGGATGCTGCACCTGTCGTAAATACAGGTAGTCTTCAACTTACAACAGTTGACTTAGATGCTGCATCTGTCATAAATACAGATAGTCATCGAATTACAACAGTTCATTTAGTGACCATTCAAAGTTACAACAGCACTAAAAAAAGGTGACTTATGACCCTTTTTCACACTTATGGCCATTGCAGCATCCCCAGAGACACGTGATTTACATTTGGATGCTTGACAATTGACTCACATTTATGACAGTTGCCATATCCCAGGGTCATGTGATCACCTTTTCATTGCTGGAATCTCACGTAAAATGAAAATATCTACTTATATTGGTGTAATGGAATTTCAACAATGTTCATCTCAGTCAGGAGAAAAATGAAACATCTCCTTATGCTGCAGTAACGTTGTATAATTATTTGTACGCCTGTCTACTTCCAGCAACTTAAAGTAGCTTATAATAATACTGCAATATTGTGTGTGTCATTGCATAACACATGTTTGTTTTAAAAATCTCACTCCGCGCAGGAGAACCATAATAAGAAGAAATATGGCATCATAAAATGTGTATTCTTCTCAGTCAAAACAAAAATATGTACTCATTTTGGTTATCTTTTTTTCTATTCTGCTGTTTTTATTTATTGTCTTGCTCAGGACAATAAATAATAAAAACAGCAGAATACACACACACACACAAAATAATCAAAATGAGTTAATTTTGGTTACTTCCGAATCAACTGGAATTTCCTGAATAAATAAACAAACAAATAAATTGCTATTGTACTCCTACTGTAATATCTACCAGAAGCACTTCTATCTATGGGAAGTTCATGATTTTTTACCACAAATGAGGCTAGAATTTGAGTTGTAAGTCACTGTGATACAACCAGACTCAAGTCACCATTTATTTATTTATTTATTTATTTATTGGTTCGATTTATATGCCGCCCTTCTCCGGAGACTCAGGGTGGCTTACAATGCGTTAAACAATAGCCTTCATACTTTTGTATATACCTGCTTAGTAGGGCTTTTGGGCCCCCCCTAAGCGGTGTTCCTTTTTATACAAAGTCAGCTTATTGCCCCCACAATCCGGGTCCTTATTTTACCTACCTCGGAAGAATGGAAGGCTGAGTCAACCTTGAACCTGGTGAGATTCGAACTTGCAGTAATTGCAGGCAGCCGGCAGCTAAGTGCTATTTAACAGCGCTTTAGTCCGCTGCTCCATCAAGGCTCCTCATTTGACTCAAATCAATTTTATGGTTATTTTACGAGAGTCATACTTTTATTATTTATTTCTCACATTTTTAAACAGCCCTTCTCCCTCACAGAGGGACAAATAGTGAGTCATGTCATCATAAGAAATATAATAATGTGACCATGGGAGTGATTAAAACTTCAAAGATGGGTCGTACGTAATTTGTCCGAAATTGTCATAACTTCAAGCACTGGTGGTGTAAATCAAGGATAACATTTATATATACTCTCCAGCAGTGGTGAAATCCAAATTTTTTTACTACCGATTCTGTGCGCATGGCTTGGTGGGCGTGGTGTTGCTTGGTGGGTGTGGCAGGGGAAGGGTACTGCAAAATCCCCATTCCCACCCCACTCTGGGGCCAGTCAGAGGTGGTATTTGCCGGTTCTCTGAACTCAAAATTTCCGCTGCCAGTTTTCCGAACTGCTCAAAATTTCCACTACTGGTTCTCCAGAACTTGTGAGAACCTGCTGGATTTCACCCTTGTTCTCCAGCCATTTCCATATCTTCTTTCTAGTATTCACTCCTCTTCAATAAATGTCATAAGGAAGTCATAAAGCAAAGTAATTTATTTAGTGATTATGATAGGGAAACAATATCCAAGTTCTTCCTACCAAAATCGTTGCAACCAAAATCAAGAAGGTACCCTATCCTGGAGACTGGTTGTTTTTCTTTCCATCTCTCTTCTTTTTCTCTATGTCTCCCTTGCATAGATTCACTTACACCCGACTCAGGGATCTTTTTCATATCAGAATAGTATTAGTAATATACTGTTAGTTGATAATACATTCAACAGTTAGCATTCCCTGTATGGAATAGTTGTGATGAGCAAAATTTTTAAGTGTCTATCAACCGGTCTTGCTCTGTTGATGTTTCTAAGAACCAAATAGTTGTTAGCAATACCATTGGAAAACCACTGTTGAGAAAAAAACAAAAATCAGTTTCAGATTTACTGAGGATTAAGGTGGAGCTTCGTTCTTCAAGCTTGTGAGTTGGTTTCTGAACGTTTCATTACCAGGCTAGGTAACATCTTTAGCGGAGTTTAGGGGATATCAGTGTCAGTGTTCCTCTGTTTATAAGGTCAGTGGGTCTGGGGGGGGCTTATGGAAGTTTTAATCTTAACAGTGTTGTTGAATCACCAAGTGCCAAAATGGGAGCATGCACAGGGGGCAGCACCGGAACCTGGAAAAGTAGCTTCCTGGTGCACACGCATGAGAGCACTGGAAACCAGAAGAGCAGTTCCCCGGCATGCATGCGCACCCTGGGAAGCTGAGCTTCCTGTTTCCAGCATGCGCAAGCATGCTGGTTACCTTGTGTTTCAGTTTCTGGCACGCACGCATGCAAAGACCAGCTGACCAGCGTGCATGTGCGCGCCAGAATCCGGAAGAGCAATAGCTCTGTGTGCCACTTCCAGTACATATACCATAGGTTCACCATCATGGGACTAGAGACTAGAAAACAGTGCCCAATGTTACTCTTGCACACAGAAGCAAATTTGTTTATAGGCAGTCCTTGACTTACAACCACAATTGGGGCCAGAATTTTGATCATAAGTTATGATGGTCAAGGAATGTTAGGAAATGAGTATTATCTACCTTGTTGGGTTGGCAATATATAAACCATCTATATAGCTTTAAGACTGCTGTATTGCATCATACTATGTCCTGATTGGTTAGTTCTGAGGCCAATCTCCTTAAGAGGGAGCTAGAAACATGGTTTGTTTCTCTTTGCTGTTCTTGCTTTCTGATATCTCTGTATGCTATTGTTTGCAAATCCAGAAGAACTGTTTATTGTGAATGACTATGATGACTGATAAGAAGACTTTGTTATTGGATTATCCCTGGACTGTTGTTTTGCTATCTCCTGATTTATATGTGTATGATCTGGACTGTTTATTAGACTATGCCTTACTATTTCCTGAAAGTAAACACAACTCAGTGTATTTGTGTGTTGACTGTGTTTATTCGTACCTACTCTCGATCGCTTTCATGTGAACACCCTTGCTATTCAAGGATTACTCTGCGAATTCCTTAACAAGGTATGTGATCAGAGCCAATTTTATGCTCCTTTTTATAGTGGTCATTCAGCAAATCACTTGGTTGTAAATCCAAACCACATGGCTGTTAAGCAAAATATTTTGCTCCAAATGGGAGCTTTTTCTGGAAACCAGCAAAAAAAAAAATAATCACAAATTGTATATCACATGACTGCAGAACATTGCAACCAGTCATAAATATAAAGCAGCTGCCAAGGTCCTGAAAGGTGATCATGTGACCACAGAAATGGAGGGCAGCTTTTTATAATGACATTTTGTAATGGTCAGATGTCTTTTCTGAGGGTGTCATAATTCTGGACAGTCGTTAAACCACCAGTCATAAATTTGAGGATTACTTGTATACCAAAGCACTAACCTTTATACATGACAACAGAGAAGGCATAGCTTGTAAACTACAGGCTTTAGCAGAGTTCAGCTAGAACTGCAAAAATCATAAAACAGGAAGACATCTTAAAGTTATATAGAAAACCCAAACTATAGCATTCTTTCTAGATGACCATCACACTCTATTTTTCAGTCTCTAATTTTAAAAAAAAATTAAAAGCCTCTTTCTATTTTACTTTATTTCTATTTTATCAGCTTTTAAAATATTTTTTGAAAGTTTTAAAAATAATAAAAAATAATACAAACCCAATTTAGAAGAGAGAGGGAAAATGAAAAGAATGCCTACAGTCTTTAGTCATTACTGTCTAATTTTTAAAATTATAACGGTTCAGATCTCTGTTGTTCGACAGAATTAACAAAATGTTATTCCCATGAACGCATTATTTATCAATTTATTTTCCCTCTACATCTTTTAACGAAAGTCCTAAGGTTCCAAATTTTTCTGGCTCCTTAGTCTATATTTATTAAAGTCTTATTTAGTTTATTGCCATTTGTTTCTATTTCTTAATTCTTAAGCTATAGTTAATTTTTAATGAAGATAAATTCACCAAGTGGCTTTTTAAACCACCATTTTGAAGCTTTCTAATATCCTCAATATAGTTAATCAGTTAATTTTCAGAAGTGATTAGAAGTGAGGTTAGTGAACTCTGTCCTTTAAAAGGCTCGGTTCAAACCTGTGGGGAAAAGAGGAGCTGCTGTTCAGAATACAAGTGGGCAATCTTCCATCCGCTCCTTAACCAGAGAGGTTCTGTGGCACCAGTTTACTCACTGATCCTTTGATCTTTGCCAACCCTTTCTCTCCTCATGCTAGTTTGCCACTCCTTGCAGAAATGTTCATCTTTCTATTTTATTATTAAACTCATCATATTATTACACAGTACTTCTTAACATTTAGTTAAAGTGTCTGTAATTAGAAGGTGATATCTGGACAGTTGCTAACTTCAGTAGCACCTCCAATTACACCTATCAACCATAATATGAATTCAACGTGATAGAAAGATTTTTTTTTTTAATTAGATTTATATGCCGCCCTTCTCCAAAGACTCAGGGCGGCTTACAATGCGTTAATAGCCTTCATACTTTTGTATATTTTATACAAAGTCAGCTTATTGCCCCCACAAACTGGGTACTCAATTTAAGTTCACTGTGGCTAATTATTATTTCTTAACCAACTCTTCTCCAAGTAAATATAATTTATCTCTTCTACTGGCCTATAGAAACTGGTTTCTTACCATATGTGTTGTTCTCTTCTGAATATGTCTACTTTACTGATAATTCTTGCAGAACAGATCGATACAGTGCTCCAGATGAAATCTGATTGAAGTAAAATGGAGTGATGCAGTTATTTCTCCCAAATTAGTAATATACTTCTGTTCATGAGACCTCAATTTCTATTAGTCTCCTTGGCCACTATCTCAAACCTTGATCTATGTTTAGTTTGTGGTCTACTAAATCAAAATTATATTATCTTTTTTTATATATCTCCAGACCAGTGGTGGGATTCAAATCTTTTTACTACTGGTTCTGTGGGCATGGCTTGGCTTCGTGGGCATGGCAGGGGAAGGATACTGCAAAATCTCCATTCCCACCCCATTCTGGGACCAGCCAAAGGTGGTATTTGCTGGTTCTCTGAATTACTCAACGTTTCCACTACCGGTTCTGCAGAACCTATCAGAACCTGCTGAATAGCACCCCTGTTCCAGACAATGATACATCGAATCTATTTGTGCATTTGATTTTATTTTTCTTCCTAAAGACAGAAATTTATCAATGTAGTCACGGTGTTCTTCAGAAGCCTGTGGCAAATAAAATGAAATATCCATCATTTAACAAAAACACAAATATACATTTCATACATCAGTAGATCAGCAGATTAATGTGAGATTTCATACAGAAATCTATCATACTGGATTGAAACTATAACAATCCTATATAAGAAGATATAAATTATTTGCTTCATAATGTAGCTGTAACTGAATCTTTAAATGTCAAACCAAGGAACCACATGACTTGACATAAAGTATGTGTCTGACAATTAAATATGAATGACAGCTGCACTGCTGCATTTATTACTCACTTCACCCACACAGTTTAATTTATTGTGAACTATTTTTTGCATCTTTGTTTTCATAATCGTTTTTGAGTCTTCAATCAATCCATAATTCTGGAAGAGGGGGAAATGCCGTGGTCCTTAGGGCTGATCAAGAAGACAGATAGATGTCCTAAGGGAAAGAAAAGCTGGGCTAGAATGCACATAGAGGTTTTCTATTAAGCATTTCATTTATCTTTTAAAAGAAAAACATACCAAGTCTAAATTACTGATGGGTCACTGCAGTTTCAAAGATTCCACCTCTGAAAGAGTAATTTAAAACAACACACTTCAGTGTTCATAATGGAAGGTTCCAAAAACCAGCAAACCGGATTCCTTCTAAGAGTTGTTACCTAACACAGTGCAAATTGAGGAAGGACAGCACCCAATTCCTGGCTTCTAACAAAGCTTCTTCATCACTCTCTCTCTCTCTCTGTTAATTAACAAATGCTAAATAACATCAGAGCTTAAAGCAAATCATTAATGGCCATTCTACTGGTATAATGTTAGCACTAACTAAACATGACAGGAAGCCCTGCAGACCTTTTCCTGAGGGAGAGTCAATTTGTATCCCCAGATCATTGTCTAACCTGGCCTATTTTTATGATGCCCTGGAAGTAGGTCACTCATGAGATGCCTTTCTGATATGTGATGTGATAGATATTGAGTTTTGGGGGATGAAAGAGAAATAGTCTCTTTCTGGAGCAGTCTCTGTTTCTTACTTAGTTTACGTATGTATTTAAGTCTTCTTTGGGAGTAATTTTGGCAATCTTTGGAATAACTGGGCATCAGGGCTAAGCATTCAAACATTTATAGTTAAGAGAAAGAAACCAGGGGTGAAATCCAGTAGGTTCTGACAGGTTCTGGAGAACCGGTAGCAGAAATTTTGAGCAGTTCAGAGAACCTGCAAATACCACCTCTGGCTGGCCCCAGAGTGGGGTGGGAATGGAGATTTTGCAATATCCTTCCCCCAGGAGTGAGGCGGGAATGAGGATTTTGAAGTATCCTTCTCCTGGAGTGGGGTGGGAATGGAGATTTTGCAGTATTCTTCCCCTTCCACGCCCACCAAGCCACACCATGCCCACTAAGCCACTCTCACAGAACCAGTAGTAAAAAAAATTGGATTTCACCACTGAAAGAAAGCCATATCTGAATAATTCATTTCTGACTGTCATTAATAGCAGCAATACAGAAGAAACAAGTTCACTGAAATTCGAATCTACTGCTCAGCATTATACCACCAGGGCTGGTTCAGAGTCAAAGTTAATATCTAGAAAATGATACTTCCAGGGTGGATTGATGTCAACAATCAGGCAGGAATTAAGAGAAAAACTGAGGCTCAGCAGACACAATAAGAAATGAAGCAAATGAGATAGAGTGGTAAAGCACCACTATCACTCTTGCACTGTTTCCCATGGCTCATGAGGATTTCCAACCTTAAACCTTAAATGGATTTCCAACCCTAACTCTAACCCTAATGGACTTCCAACCCTTAAACAAACCCTAATCCTAACTTTAAATAGATTTTCAACCCTAACCCTAAGTGAATTTCCAATCCTAACCCTAACTGTAAATCTAACCCTAATCCTAACTCTAAATTGATTTCCAACCCTAACCCTAACTAGATTTCCAACACTATCACAACACTAACACTAAATGGATGTCCAACACTAACTTCTAAATGGATTTCCAATCCTAACCCTAAACCTAACCATAATCCAAACAGTAACTCTAAGTAGATTTCCAATCCTAATCCAAACCTAATGCTAACCAAAGCAGAATTCCAACCCAATCCTAACCCAATGCTAAGTAGAGTTTCTCCCCTAACCCTAATTCAGGGGTGAAATCCAGCAGGTTCTAACAGGTTCTGGAGAACCAGTAGCGGAAATTTTGAGTAGTTTGGAGAACCGGCAAATACCACCTCTGGCTGGCCCCAGAATGGGGTGGGAATGAAGATTTTGCAATATCCTTCCCCTGCCACACCCAGCAAGCCACGCCCACAGAATTTTGAATTTCACCCCTGCCCTAACCTTAATCCTAACTGTAACCCAAAATCTAACTGTAATTCTAAATGAACCCGAACCCTTAGTGAATTTTAAATCCTAATCCTAACCATCAGCCATACCCTAACTCTAAATAGATTTCTAACCTAATCCTATGCACTTCTCTCACATACACACACACATCAGGCTCCATATGTCCTTCAAATGCTACCTGTGCATGTCACAGATTTCAGAGACCTGTTTCCAGTGGTGGGATTCAAGCAATTTAACAACCGGTTCTCTGCCCTAATGATTTCTTCCAACAACCAGTTTGCCAAACTGCTCAGAAAGTTAACAACTGGTTCTCCCGAAATGGTGCAAACATTGCCTGTTTCCTTCAATCATCCATCCTTGGGCAGCAGGGAAAATTAGTTACTGAGTCTCAATACAGATACAGGAAGTAAATATTCCAATGAAGTTCTTTTAATATTTCCCATTACAATAAACAATAAACAAGCTCTGCTGAGTCATGAGGTAAAATACAGCCCTGCTTTCTCGCTTGCCAGCTGGAGGACATATTTCAAACAATCAAAAGCTGTAAGAAATCCATATGGTTAGCTTTCCAAATGACTTGACTTCCATCACAGGTCGAATTGTCCATAAGATGAAGTGAAGCCTGCCCTAAATCATCAGAAGAGAGCTTTAATACCTTGACTTTTTGAATTACTATTTTCCTCACTTCCCTTGAGAGGTGTGTGATCTTTGTTACTATTTAAGTTTGCATGCAGCAAAGAGCATCTGGTGACCTCATCGCTTAGGGAGGGTAATCTTGACAGTCTAGTAACTCTAGGACCACATGGGTAATTAAGTGGGAAGAGACAGGAGTCCCAGGCAAGAAGGTCAGAAGATGCACAGATGTGCAGAGAGAATGAGCAAGGGCTCCAGAATGCAGACAGGTGCATGAGTGCTACAAGGGGCAGGAAGGATGCAGGCAAAAGCTAATGAGTATTAGCAGGTGCACGGGGGATGTGGATGTCACAGGCAGGCACCATGGTACACAGGTGGGCAAAAAACCATAGGAGCAATTTCTGACTTCCTGTTGGCTCCCTAGTGACTTTGTGCCAAGCAGCAGGGGCCATCAGAAATTGTTATCACGTGACTGAGACTCACTGTGACATCATAATTGCAAGACAGAGCCCAAGCTCTGGCTCACATGACCACAAGAATGCAATGACAACTGGATTTTCGATGACTGGTCATAAGTACCACTCCTTCAGGGTTATCATAACTTTGAACAGCCACTGAATGGGTGACTGTAACCCAAGGGCCACCTTTTAGTTAAACTATCATAGTAAACATTTGTGGCTCCACAATCCTGGACTGGAACCTGCTTTTTTTCCCTCTTAAAATAGTGCATTAAACTGATCTATAGAAAGTCCCTTAAGTTAATTAGTCTTCCCAATAAAATCCTTGAAGTTTAGTTTAGTTTAGTTTATTTGAATTTATATACCGCCCTTCTCCTTGCGGACTCAGGGCGGTGTACAGCCAATTAAGAACGAACATACAAAAGTTAAAATATTCATAAAATAATAATACAAGTGGCCATAAAATTTAAAAACTAACTTCATATTTAAAATAAGACTCTAAAATGCTAAAATGTTATAGGAATCAGGCTAGGCCGGCGAGCTGAAAGAGATGGGTTTTTAAAGCCCGCCGAAAGGTTGGGAGGTCAGAGATTGTTCTTAACTCCGGAGGCAGATCATTCCAAAGGGTGGGTGCTGCCACAGAGAAGGCTCTCCCCCTGGGGGTCGCCAGCCGGCATTGTCTGGCTGACGGCACCCTGAGGAGGCCTTCTCTGTGGGAGCGAACCGGCCGGTGGGAGGCAATTGGCGGCAGAAGGCGGTCCCGTAAGTACCCTGACCCTAAGCCATGGAGCGCTTTAAAGGTGATTACCAACACCTTGAAGCGCACCCGAAAGTCCACCGGCAGCCAATGCAGCTCGCGCAGGAGAGGTGTCACGTGGGAGCGTCCCGTCGCTCCCATAATCCCCCGCGCGGCCGCACTCTGCACCAGTTGGAGCCTCCGGGTGCACCCCAAGGGGAGCCCCATGTAGAGAGCATTACAGTAGTCCAGATGGGAAGTGACAAGAGCATGAGTGACCGTGCGTAGGGAGTCCCGATCTAGAAAGGGTCGCAGCTGGCGAATCAGGCGGACCTGATAAAAAGCCCCCCTGGCCACGGCCGTCGTATGATCCTCTAAAGACAGCCGCGAATCCAGGAGGACGCCCAAGTTGCGAACCCTTTCCGTGGGGGCCAATGACTCGCCCCCAATAACCAGCGATGGAGTCAGCTGGCTATATCGGGACGCCGGCAGCCACAGCCACTCGGTCTTGGAGGGGTTGAGTCGAAGCCTGTTTCTCCCCATCCAGACCTGCACAGCTTCAAGGCACTGGGACATCACTTCCACGGCATCGTTGGGGTGGTCTGGGGTGGAAATGTACAGCTGAGTATCATCAGCGTACTGATGGAACTCCACCCCAAAACCACGGATGATCTCACCCAGCGGCTTTACATAAATGTTGAACAGGAGGGGCGAGAGGACCGACCCTTGTGGCACCCCACATACCAGGTGCCTCAGGGTCGACCGCTGCCCCCCTGTCAACACAGATTGCGACCGGTTGGAGAGGTAGGAGGAGAACCACCGTAAAATGGTGCCCCCCACCCCCAGTCCCTCCAACCGGCGCAATATGATACCATGGTCGATGGTATCAAAAGCCGCTGAGAGGTCTAACAGCACCAGGATAGAGGAATACCCCCTACCCCGGGCCCTCCAGAGATCATCCACCAACGCGACCAATGCCGTTTCCGAAGCCGGACTGGAGCGGGTCTAAATAGACGGCTTCATCCAGGTATCAGGGGAGCTGCCACGCCACCACACTCTCCACAACCTTCGCCAGGAAGGGAAGGTTGGAGACAGGACGGTAATTAGCTAAAACAGCTGGGTCCAGGGAGGGCTTCTTGAGGAGGGGCCTCACCACCGCCTCTTTCAAGGCAGGCGGAAGGACACCCTCACTCAAAGAGGCATTTATAATCTCCTGGAGCCAGCCTCGTGTAACCTCCCGGGAGGCCAGCACCAACCAGGAGGGACACGGATCCAGTAAACATGTGGTTGCGTTCAGTCTTCCCAGAATCCTGTCCACGTCCTCGGGAGCCACAGGATCGAACTCAGCCCAGATAACACTCTCAAGACCTGGCTCAGTCACCCCGCCTGAACCCACCCAGTCAGCGGCCAGATCGTCCCGAATCTGAGTTATTTTATCATCCAGATACTGAACAAAATCCTCAGCACGTCCCTGTAAGGGATC
Source organism: Masticophis lateralis (assembly GCA_030761175.1). Classification (NCBI taxonomy): domain Eukaryota; kingdom Metazoa; phylum Chordata; class Lepidosauria; order Squamata; family Colubridae; genus Masticophis; species Masticophis lateralis. The sequence goes on from JAUDYJ010000003.1 coordinate 131,618,308, forward strand.
CTCCCGCGCTCCTGAATGGAGGAGGGAGCGGGTCACCCTAAACAGGGCGGCTGGGCGATTATCTGATGACGCGATAAGAAGTAATGACGCAAAGTAATTAGACTTGGCCGCTTTTATCGCCACTATGTAAGTCTTAATATGAGCTCTTACTAGTGTCAAGTCAGATTCGGAGCGGCTGGCCCTCCAACCACTCTCTAGGTGTCTTTTCCGGCGCTTCATCTCCCTCAGCTCCTCGGTAAACCAAGGAGCTAAGTGGGTTCGGCACCGGGTCAGAGGCCGCAAAGGCACGACACGGTCCAAGGCCCCACCGGCCGCTCTATTCCAGGCAGCCACCAGGTCCTCGGCCGAGTCGTGTGTCAGTGTCTCAGGAAATGGCCCAAGCTCCGTCTGGAACCTATCAGGATCCATCAGGCGCCTGGGGCAGAACCATCTGGTCGGTTCCGCCTCCCTGCGGTGAGGTGCAGCGGTCAGAAAGTCGAGCCGAAGGAGCGAGTGGTCAGTCCATGACAAGGGTTCTAAGCCTATATCCCCAATATCAAGATCACTCAACCACTGCCCAGAGACAAAAACTAAGTCCAGGGTGTGTCCACCAATGTGAGTTGGGCCCTGAATTACCTGGGTCAGGTCCATGGCCGTCATGGAAGCCATGAACTCCCGAGCTATCTCAGATGTTTCGCCGATAGATGGCAGATTGAAATCCCCCATGACCATGAGCCTGGGGGTGCCAATTACCACATCGGCTACAACATTGAGAAGCTCGGGCAGGGTCGTTGCCACGCGGCAGGGAGCCAGGTACGCGACTAACAAACCCATCTGCCCACCAGGACCCCACCTCACAAAGATGGACTCACACCCGGCTATCTGAGGAACAGTGGCCTCCCTCGGATCCAGACCTTCCTTAATAATGACCGCCACTCCCCCACCCCTGCCCTGAGCTCTCGGCTGGTGAAATGCAAGGAAACCTGGTGGGCACATCTCCACGAGGGGAACCCCACCCTCGCGGCCCAACCAGGTCTCAGTAATACCGGCCAGGTCCGCACCCCCCTCTTGAAGAAGGTCACAGATGAGGGGGGCCTTATTTACAACGGACCTGGCATTGCATAACAGCAGCCGGAGCCTTGGGTCCTGAGACTCCGAACAACCTGGGGAACGGGAATAGCTCCGGGGACCGGGGCACGCAATCGCTCGAAGACAGCGAGTGTGTGCCCCCTTCACATGATACGGTCCCCCGCTCACGCCATATCTGCCCCTCCCACACAATGTTTCTATAGCCCAACCCTCGACAGGGGGCTCTCTGGGAGCCCTCTTACCTCCAGAGTCTACACCCTCCTTAACACCCAATACCAAGCCTGTCCTTTTCCCATTTGGGAAAGTCTCTTAGGATGGCAATTCTCAATTCCTGCATATTCTGCTACTTTTGTTTCTTCCTAAAATCGAGACTAGACTCCCATAATCTTCTGCTCTTTGAATGTACAGAGAAAACAGAGAATTCCAGTCTGGGAAACTGTCTGAGTTGCAAATTCTGTGACTTGCCATGCCAGCGACTTTGGTTAGTGCCAGCTTGTGAAGACATGTCCCAGATAGAGGAAGACAAGTGGAAAATCCTCTTGCTTTAATTTTAAAAAAAAAGCGACTTGTGCTACTCTAGCAAGCAAATGAAAAGAACGTTCAGACCACATCTTGTCATCATTGTGATCCACCATTTATAATATAAAAGATGTTAAAAGCATGACCTTGTCCTTTGAATTAAGGCACTGCAATCCAGTGATTCTGGAATCTTCAATCAGTAAAAAAATGTTTCATTCTGAAGCAGCAATTTCATTTCTCTCCCACTCTTTCATGTTGCAAACCTACTTGCATTTTTCTAACAATAAGCCTAGTCAGGCATCTTTAAGACTAAATTTCCATATTTGTGGAATATATATATATATATATATATATATATATATATATATATATATATATATATATATATATATATATATCATAAGAAAGCTTTGTTAACTTCTCTCCTTCTAAGGAAACAGAAAATTATACACGATAAAACGTATCTATGAATTACTGAAAAATTGAATCATCTTTTTAAAAATACACCAGAGTATATTTTTATTTGAACACTCTGTTGAAGCCCTGACAAGGGTTTTTTTTTTTGCAGAGCACTATTAAACTTCAATAAAAGTGCAGATAAATTTCCTTTTCCTTAATATAGTAAGATGCTTAATTTTTGTGCCTGTGTGTATTTTAACTGCCAGTTGCTTTGAATCTTCTTTCTGAACAGAAAAGCATATATATTTATATACACTCACACATGTATGGATGGATAAACAATGCACTATTACTATCATTATTATTTTTAGTGAGTTATATTTATAGGTTTGATTGCTCCTTAGAAGTCTTGTAGATGGGATGCAAATATTTGCTTTGTAGAAAAGTGGAGTTCTGGTATTTTGGACTCTGCAGTTCTCAAGTTGAGTTATTAAGGTCCTTTAGCATCCTACTGGGTTAGAACACAGAGAGATTCTTCTAATCACTTGAAATTCAGTCCTTTTAACTGCAGGAGGGATCTTCTTTTTCACCTTATGGACATCCCATCTCATAGTTTGGGTAAGCAGAGTCAGCCCTTCATAGTCTTCGAAGTTTAGACAGTTTTAGAGCTTAATACAAAGTGGGTCTTGATGATCCATACAGTTCATAAGTAATGAACTGTAGCTAGTACATGAACCATGCTGCTAGTACAGAATGAGTACATATGGGCAGCTACGAAGATGGGCAGGCTCTTGTCTCAAGAGGTTGAGACAAAGAAGATTGACAGACAAGATTGAGTATCTAGAATTCTATGCCCCCGTCGCCGCCCCCGATCAAATTTTGCTCTTCTCCAGTATTTGAGAGACAGAGGTCAGATGAAAACCTGCCTTCCTTTTTTAATTAGAAACATGACATGGAGCCAGCTTCAGCACATCTTTACAAAGATTCATAGAATTAGAATCCAAATGAATCATTAATTCATTTAGATTAATGAATTCATGTTTTTCTTAAACATTTCCTAAAATACAGAATCTGTCATTCTATATGCTGGGCAGGCCTTACTTCTGTATGAAATCTTTTCAGTACTTAAAAAGTACAATTACTATCAGCTTTGGAAGCCATATTAGGCCGGAAGCTTCCATGCTGCCATCTTCTCCTGTGTGGGAAAGTAAAAGGGGAGATTTAATAGAGGGGTTGTCTGTAGACATAATAGCATTCTTCCTGTCAGTCAAGGTCAGGGCGATCTTGCATCTGGAGAAGGCGTGATCGGAGTGATGTCTCGAGATGGGACGGTGGTTGATTGGAGCATATAATCGACTGAGGAGTGTGGGGATGTTTTGGGGGGTTTTGGTTTACTGAGGGAAAACCCTCAGTAAACTCTCAAATTTGGGTTTTCCCAGATGTGCCAGTTTACCTAGTCAAGTAAAAAGAACTTTGAAAAATACTTGCTTCAGAGTCCTTACTTGGAGTTTGGGTTTTTTCTGGAACGCTGACAATTACATCTCCACTTAGTCGTTTTGCCAAGAGACTAAGCATACACAGGTCTTACAATATCTCCCCTTAATCCTTGGTTTTCAATACAGCAATTCCCCATTTTGCCCTTCACTATTTCTGTCCAGCTTCTCAGAATCATTCTTAAAATATGGTGACTAGGAAGTAGACACAATATTCATTATAGATTCTGAGCAATGCAGAATACAATGAACATTTGGAAAATATTTTTCTAAAATTTTAGATGTTGCCTCGGTGAGATGGGTGGCATAGAAGTCTAATAATAAATAAAAATTGAATTGCCATTTCAGTGCCTATGTTGCACTGCTAAATCTTATTCAGTATGTTATAATCTAGAGCAGGGGTATCAAACTTGTGTCGTCATGTTGTCGTGGCATGATGTATAGTGACTTTTTTTCCCTTCACTAAAACTGGGGTGGGTGTGACCAGTGTGTGATGCATCTGGCCCCAGGACCGTGAGTTTGACACCCTGATCTAGAGCAACATTCTCAACCTTATGTAGACTTCAGTTCCCAGAATTACCCAGCCAGCACATTGGCTAGAAAATTCTGGGAATTGAAGTCCACACATTATGAAGTTTCCAAGGCTGATTTTACACTGATTTAAAGTGTAAAATCACTCCACACATACTATTATCAATGCTCTATGTTTATTTTTATGTTTTCTAACTTTTATTAGTTTCAGCCAATTTCTCTAATTCAAGAAGATCATTTTGAATTTTGATTCTGAATATTTATGAACCCATTCTATTTAGTGTGATCTGCATTCCTCCCCCTTTCATTATCCAAATCATTACTAAAAATGTTCAATAGCCAGATCTTTTGGCAATTTGGTACCCAGACTGATGAGGATGATGAGCACTCGTGAGTACAATTTTCAAACCTCTGTGATCCATCTAATAGATCCAAGATGAATACATAAAGTATGATTAAATAACACACAGTCACACCCATGGGATACTAAACCAAAACAGGAAAGTTTCAAATAAGAAATCAGGCTGTTTCATTTCAAGCTTCTTAAAAGTTCATTTGCAGGCTTATGGCCTTGGTTGTTTAATGTAACATAAATTACAGCAAAGTCTACAGCTGGATTTACATCTTCTAATTCAATATTTAATTTATCAACTTTTTTAAATTTTAGGTACCTCAAGTCATTATTGACTCCTGACAACTGTTTGGGCAATTTCTCTGCAGTTTTCTTGGAAACATGCCACTAACTTCTTCCTAAGCTGAGAGGAAGTGACTGGCCCAAATCTTTCAGCTGGTTTCATGCCTTATAGAACCAAAACTTACAGTTTCCTAGTTTCTTCTCTGTGTTTTAAACCTCTACATCACACTGTGTTTCTTAAAAAAAAAGAGCAAACACATAGCAGCTGAATATTTGAGCTAAGCTGCTTATTATCAAAGAATGGCACAAAATTCTTTGATGTTTTGACATAGATGATATTTCTTATTAGAAGTTACATTCCTGAATGGATGCATGTAAGAGACAATGTATGTAAATAAGACTCATATTCAACCTCTCTCCAAGAAGCTTCTAATCACAGTGCTCATCATGATTTGGGGAGGAAAAAAGCTTGTAGGAGATTTTGGCTGGCTATTTCTAACATCCATGTCATTGCTTCAAGAGCATTCTTGCCAAAAAGGCATCCTGCAAGAAGCAATTGAGTAATTGTGCTCAACACAGAGATATAAAAGATCATTGGGGCACTGTAGGTAGGACATGTGACAGGCAGTTCAATACTTCTCCATTCCATATTTTCATATATGAAAATAACTCTTTTTTTAAAAATCAAACATGAATGGTATGTTGTCCAAAACATTTTCAAATGCAAAACTGCAAGGAAACATAAATGCTATAATGAGCATGTCAGTTTGTATGTCATTTGGAAAGGCAAAATGCCGGCTTCTTCTATGGTAGTGAACCCTCCCATTTCTTGCCTTCCGTGTTAATCAGAGTAATTAATAGAGCTCAAGGAATGTTACATTCAACTTATTTGCATTTAGGCGGTCCCACTCTTCCTTCCAAAGAGACAACAAGATGTTATTGTTGTTGGCATTCTTGCTAAAAAGCTGTCAGACTTTTATTTACCCTGAAGTACAAAATGTTTTGTGCCTTGGCCACTTGCCTATGAATGTGTTAATTAAAAAGCTTCTACTGCCATAGAAACTACTCCAAGTAAGGTTGCAATGATCCACAAGAGCTCCCCAATTAGTAGGGGTGGGGGGGAAATGTCAGGAATGGAGCAGAGTGTTGCCTTCAGAACACTCATCCACCTCCAGAATTAATTATGGGAACATCCTTGCTAGTTCAGTCTTGCAAGAAATTGTATTGCGCCGTTCTAATGACTTTGGTGGAGACTCCCCATTCAACCGAGAATTGAAGTCACACTTCTTTTCATCCCTTCTACAAAAGACATATTACTAAATATGAGTAAATGAGCACAAGAGAGAACTTCTGATGGGGAGTGGAAGGGGTTGCAACAGAAGTATTGGTTGGCTTCAACTAAATACGGTACTCATTAATATTTCACCAAAAACAAATTCTCTTTTTGTTTCTTGTCTCGTATTTCCCCATTGTCCTGGTCATTTGTTCCCATTCTCCTCTGAACATACCATCCTTCTGTCTTTTCCAGGTTCCAATATAGTATCTAACTTTTCAAGCCCATTCTGCCAGTATGGAAGTACAAGCAGTCCTTGTCTTATGACCGATCACTTAGTAACCTTCAAAATTACAACAGACTGGCCCGCCCCAATATACTTAGTTTCAAAATTCTGATGTCCCCACCCACCCATGGTCAAGTGACCGCATTTCTAGAATTGGCAATGAGCTTCCATTTATGGCCATTTGCTGCATCCTACAGTCATTGACCTCGACTTTACGAAATTTTTGCCAAAAACTGGCATTTATTTTTGGGTTTTGGCAAAAAAGCCCTATAGTAAACAATAGGTAACAACCATTGCATTCACTTTATAAAAAAGATTATTAAAAAGGTCTGGTTACAGGGTGTCCCAATTTATAACCATTACAACTTATGACCATAGCTACCTATATTGCTTAATGCATTGTAAGTCGCCCTGAGTCTCCGGAGAAGGGCGGCATATAAATCGAACTAATAAATAAATAAATAAATAAATCTTCCATTTTTGATTAGCAATACCCATCAATCAGTCCACATGTTCTTTGTCTCAGAATGCTCCTGACCTCTTACAGAAAATATATTGAAAACCTGAAGAAATCATAGCGCTTGGGTAGCACATAACATACATTTCATGCAGTGGTGGGTTTCAAAAAATTTTACTACCGGTTCTGTGGGTGTGGCTTGGTGGGTGTGGTTTGGTGGGCATGGCTTGGTGGGCATGACAGGGGAAGGATATTGCAAAATCTCCATTCCCACCCCACTCCAGGGCAAAGTTACTGCAAAATCTCCATTTCCTCCCGATCAGCTGGGACCTGGAAGGCAGAGAATAGATGTGGGGCGGGGCCAGTCAAAATTTTTACTACCAGTTCTCTGAATTATTCAAAATTTCTGCTACCGGTTCTCCAGAACTGGTCAGAACCTGTTGAAACCCACGTCTGGTTTCACGTACCTGAGCAGCCTACCACTTCTTTTCATTTTCACTCAACACTGCCAAAATCAAAACTCTGAAAAAGGTCTAAGGTGTGTAAAAGAGCAAGCCCTGAATAAAGTCTACTAATTAATAGCTAATTATACACAAGTGCAGCCTAAAGCTAGAAACCGACTGAGATTCCAAACAACCCAAAACGAATTTCCTAGAAAGCCTAATCTTATTAAAATAAAAGTAGAGAATTTGGAAAATCTAATCACATCCCTTTGAATGGTTTTATTAATTAAACTAACCGCATTTCAAAAGAGAAGATTTTACATCAGGAGGAGGCTGCATGGAATGAACAAGGGTGTTTTTGGACATCAGGTTGACAGTGCTTCTGAAATTGGATGAGCCATGAAAGTGGAAATGTTGCGTTAATCAGCAGTTGTTCCTCCTGAAATATTGACACCACACGAATTAAACTATGTAAGTCAGGATAAATCTACTTTGTTTTCTTCTTCATATTATTAGCAAAATATTCCGGGTTATCAAGGCCAAACTTAAAAGTCCTTTTCTTTAAAAACAATCAGTACAATATTTACTTCCATTTTAATTCAGAACTTTCTTTAAATAAACAGTGCTTCTGATATGTGCAGTTTACCTAGCTATAATTTTGTATTCACTTCCTAGAAGTTTGGGAATGGGAAGCATAATGCTACAGTGGTCCTTCTCCTTTCTCAGAATCAGTTCCAGTCAGTTTGGGGAATAGGGAAGCTTAGTCCTAGCCCTCTGCTTTGCAGAGAGTCTCCAGGCTCCACCCTCTCTCCATTCCTTCTAACATCTACATCAGGGCTGCCAAACTCATGTTGTCATGTGGCATCATGTGACATATCCCAACATTTTTTCCCCTTTGCTAAACCAGGCATGGGCATGGCCAGCACATGATGCATCCAGCCCGCAAGCCACACGTTTGACAGCCGTGATCTACATGAAGCTCCTGGGTGAGGTCATCAGTTAATACAGGATGAGGTTCATCTGCCCTGGGCTAAGAAGATGATACTATCAAGGTTCTTTGCCAAATTTGAAGGCTGCAGAAATCTAGATAGGAAAGGTTTCAGCCCAACTCTGGCAAGATAAAACAGCTGTAGGTTTTTAGGTTTTCCAGATAATTTTCCAGATTTGATTCAGGCTAGAATTGCTTACTCATATACACACTTGGAAATCCTCTGGGACTTGTGGCTCTTGCTCAAAGAGCAAGTGGCAACTGTGACCATCATTGAAGAATTCCATCATATGTGCCAGTTGTAGTTATGTCTAGACTGTGAGACCTTGCTTACAGTCACTCATACTTGAGTCGCCTTTGGTTTTTGGTTTTTGGATGTACAACAAAGTGCTATACATGGGGCTGCCCTTGAACGGGATGTACTGCAAAGTGCTATACATGGGGCTGCCCTAATCAGAATTTAGAAGATGTAACGGGTCCAGAATGCAGCAGTGTAGGCAGTTTTGGACAGACCACAGTAAGCCCACATAACATCGCTGTTTCACAAGCTGCACTGATTCTCAGTAGGCTTCCAGGCAAGAGAGGCATGCTCCAGATCCCATCTTCTACCAGAACCCAGGAAGAAAACTTTCTACCGTGGTGCCCGTCTTTTGGAACATCATTTCCCCCACCTCCAAGATCAGACCTTCTTGACCATGTTGACTTTTGCAAAGTATTAAAAACTTGGTTTTTCCCTGCAGCTCTGATAGTAAGTGTAATTATATTATTTTTCAGTGTTCAGTTATTTTTGGATGCTACTTTATCTTACCTTTTTATTATTTATGTTTTTATCATTAAGTGTTGTACCTTATGTTTCTTGACGAATGTATCTTTTCTTTTATGTACACTGAGAGCATATGCACCAAGACAAATTCCTTGTGTGATTCCAATCACACTTGGCCAATAAAAAAATCTATTCTATTCTATTCTATTCTATTCTATTCTATTCTATTCTATTCTATTCTATTCTATTCTATTCTATTCTATTCTATTCTATTCTATTCTGTTTTTAATCATCAGTGGGGTTTTATTTTGCTCTTTTGTTTTGTTAACCATCCAGAGTCACACATATCAGAGGCTGGTCATATAAATTTGTTAAATAAATAAACTGAAGGTGCTCATTATCACTTTAAAGTTCTTTGTGACACAGGAGCAGGTTACCTTTCTCCAATTTTTTCTGTTCATTCCACCAGATCCAACAGGGATCACATGCTCCAAGAATGAATGCATTTCTTGTTTTCATTCCTATTCTATTCTTCCTAGGCCAGGAGGGCTACCAAACACAATTCTTCTTGCGATTGCTTTCCAACTCGCACAATTTGAAGAATGACCCTTCCAAGGATCCCAAGAACAGGGCCCATTTTCAGGATGGTTTGAGGTGACCTCAATAGGAAGACTGTACCCCACATTGGATAGGCATGGCTTCAGCCACAGAAAATGGCAAAGGTAAGGGGACTTGGGCATGGTTGGGCAGGGAGAAGGCCCATTCCCCAATGTTCCACTTAATGACCCCACAATCACATAACAAATGCAACTGGGAAAGTCGGGACTGTGGTCATTGAACAAAATGGATAGGTCAGCAGACTAAAATTGTGATTAACATCAGCTGTCTGCAATTACTGTAATTTCGAATCTCACCTGGCTCAAGGTTGACTCAGCCTTCCATCCTTTCTAAAGTAGGTAAATTGAGGACCCAGTTTGTGGGGGCAATAAGCTGACTTTTTATAAATATACAAAAGTATGAAGGCTATTGCTTAACGCATTGTAAGCCACCCTGAGTCTCCGGAGAAGGGCAGCATATAAATCGATTTTTTTAAAAAAAGGTAACATAGGCATCTCACTTAATGACCACTTCACTCAATGACCAAGATTCCAGTTCGAGTTGTAGTCATAAATTCAGACTAACTACTTGTTAGTCTTTTAAATAAATATATACATTATAAAACTCATTCCCTACCAAAATAGGTACAAAACGGGACACACACTAATAAAGAAAATAGAAGACTATGGTGACGTTGCAGGATTGAAAATAAACAAAGAGAAAACTAAAATCTTAGCTTAAAATCTTACAAAGGAACAGAAAAAAGACTAAATGGAAAAGATAGACATTCAGATAGTAAAAAAAAAAAATATGTGGGAATACATCTATCAGCGAAATGTGTAACCATAAAAGAAGACAATTATTTAAAATTAACACAGCAAATTAAATTGGATCCGGAAAAGTGGGAAAACATACAATTATCACTGTTATGAAGAATAGCCACCATCAAAATGAACATCCAAGACTGTTGTACCTGTTCTAAACAATCCCAATAAAGCTAGAAAGGAAATATTTCAAGGAATTAAATAGAATGGTAACCAACTTTATATGGCAAAGCAGAAAGGCAAGAATCAGGCTGAAATTAATGCAGGGCTCTACCAATAGAGGAAGCTTTGGGTTGCCAAATTGGGAATTATACTATCAAGCAGCTGCCCTTACCTGGCTGAAAGAATAGATAACTTTGAGACATAGACGATTACTAGTATTAGAGGGACACGATTTACAACTGGGGTGGCATGCATTTCTATGGTACGAGAAATACAAAGCACATAAATACTTTCAGGGACACTACATTAGAAATGCCTTACTTTCAATATCGGTAAAAATCAAGGAAAAACACTATTTGAAAATACCAGTCTGGCTCTCCACGATGGAGGCACTAACATACTCAAATGTGATGGATATGGGAAAAATTGTAAGATACAAAGATATTTTAAATGAAAAGGGGGAATTGAAAAAGAAACAGGAATTGAAGAGCCAAGGAATAAATTTAGCATGGTGGCCGCATGTACAATCTAGATACTATAAAGCTGTTAAAACATATGGTTTTTATAAAGAACCAACAGAATTGGATCAAATTTTAATAGGACCGGAGAAGAAACTGATTTTAAAATTCTATAATTATTTATTGACTATTAGAATGGAAGAGGAGCAAGTAAAGGAAACCATGATAGCATGGACTAAACATTTTGGGTATTCCATAGAATTGGACAAATGGCAAAAGCTATGTGACAGAAACTATAAATTGACAACATCCACTGCATATAAAGAAAACTTATACAAAATGTTTTATAGATGTCACTCCTCCCCCCCCCCCAGCAAGGGTAGCTAAAATGTTTAAGAATATGTCTGCCAAGTGTTGGAAGTCCAACCAAATCCCAGACTTGTAATATCACATGTGATGGACATGTCCAAAAGCAAAAAAATACTGGACCAGAATATCCACTTGGCTAGAAAAGATGATAAAGGAACATATAAATCTAAAACCGGAAACATTTCTGTTAGGTATCATACCAGACAAATACAGTAAAAGAAATGCATACTTAATAATACATGTGTAAACAACTGCCAGAATCGTGTTCACACAACATTGGAAGGGCGAGGAGATCCCCACAGAAGAAAAGATAATGATAAAATTTTTAGAATGTGTAGAAATGAATAAACTAACATTTGAAATTAAAGAAAAGGAAGACACACAATATTTTGAGGTATGGGATCTGTTCTATCGATGGTTGGATGAGAGTAAAAGGAGTTAGAACTTCGAAAATTACAAGAGAAAGATTAACTTTAGTATTAGGGTTGTTTACTGTGACTTATTAATTTTGATTAGTATTAATAATTAATATGTATTAATATTATGAGCGGAAAGCACTGTTATTATAAAATTACTATTGGAGAATGTGATTATTATTACTATGATGAATGTTACTCAAAAGAATTGTAACCAAACAACACACAGTTTATATCGATTTTGAACATGTTGCTCTTTTTATCTATATTAATAAAAAAAACTAAAAAAAAGATTCCAGTTCAAGTTGTGGTCATAAATTCAGAACTGCTTGTTAGTCTTTTAAATAGATATATACATTATAAAACTCATTCCTTCCCAAAATAGATATGCTAGGAGTGCAACTCCCATATTTTTGTAAGGATATTCTAACAGGTTCTAATTAAGGAAGGTTGCTTAAAGGCATTGTTCCACTTTGGATTCTTGAAGCAGCACCAATTCAGTAACTAGCATTACATCTCACAATAGTGAATTCTATACTTTCTTTCCTTTTGTGCGCAGGAGTACTACTTTAGCCCTGAACCTCCTACCATTCAACCTCATCAAACGATCTCAGCTTCAAATAATAGGAGAGATGAAGATGAAGGAGAAACTTCCTCTAAAATATTGTGGTATGGGAAGTTTTATGAACATAGGAGACAGGCCAAAGAAAGATGCATTTCCTATAACAGTAGGATGCCTAGTCATGTTTTGCTTCTCTTTTGCTTCCTTGCTGGGGGTTTTTTTCCCTCCTACCACTGAAATAAAGTTCAAAACTTTAACATCTTTCCTTTGGTAGAAATGACATAATGGTTATAGGCACAAAGCTGAAAGACAGAGGGAAATTACTCTGAATGAAACAATGTTCCTTTTTACCAGCAGGTAACATGGCAGTAGATTTTTATTTTATGGACAACAGGTCTTCCAAATTGCTTCTCCTTCCTGGGGGGTGCATAACAGTGGTGGATTTCAAAACTTTTTAATTCCAATTCTATGGGTGTGGCTTGGTGGGTGTGGCATGGGTTGGTGGCCGTGGCAGGGGAAGGAAGGAGTGGCCTAGATCCATGGACCGGCACTGGGTCATGGCACACCAGAAACCGAGCCACGCAAACAAGCGAAGCTCCATCTGCGGGATACGGGCAGCACACAAAACCATGCCCTCACTGGTCCACGGAAAAGCCTCTCTCCATGGAACCAGTTCTTGGTGCCTAAAAGGTTGGAGGCCGCTGGCCTAGACGCTCTGGACATTCTACTGAACTACAACTCAGAGCAACCTTTACCAATGACCACACCTGCTGGAGTTGCCAAGAAATGAAATTCAACAACTCCTGTGCTTTAATTATTCTATAGAAGTTCCGTCTGTGCAAATTTTCTCATCCTGCAAGACAAACTGTTCTTGTCACAGTATCCACCCACACACCTAGACATACATAATAATCAACCCACTGTAAGTCCAGATGGCAGGGGGATCATCTAAAGGAGGCAGCAAAGTGATTCCAATAATCATTCGCAACTCTCACAGCCAGAGGACAGGTCAGGCAGAAATCTTACCCTGGCTCACTTCTTGGGGGTGCAGGGTGCAACTACTGCAGATGTCACTGCTCCCAGACACCATAGCTCTTGCCTACAATGGTGTTTTCTAGCTCTCCAGAAGGGACCCCAGGCTTCACTGCAGTTGCCTAGTGAATTCTGTTTGTCATGAACTAGACCAAATCAGCTAGATATGACCCTTGCTTCATGAAAATGTGAAGTAGATGCTTTTGCAGGTGTATAGATTTCTATGAGAAAGGCTGCAGAATGCTGGGATATTCTTTGCTCATTGTACAACATATCTGCGATGAGACGTCCAGGTACAACCCAAATGTCATTTTCTGGTAAGTTCATAGGCAACTCTTCGATCTATCTATGAGCCAGTTGTGTTCAGTGAAACCCTATGTGATCATCTAATTAATTTGATAGAAGTACTCTTCTGCCTGCTGTAAGGATTCCGGCTAATCAGAGAACTGGTCAATTGTTTAAACAACAGTTTCATTGGTAGCAATCAGCAGGCAGCATCTTCTCCAATAGAAAAAATGAATACAAAATTCGTAAAGTTGTTGATTATTTTATTATTATTGTTTATTGGTTCGATTTATATGCCGCCCTTTTCCAGAGACTCAGGGCAGCTTACAATGTGTTACGCAATAGCCTTCATACTTTTTGTATATACTTGCTTAGTAGGGCTTTCGGGGCCCCCAAGCAGTGTTCTTTTTTATACAAAGTCAGTTTATTGCCCCCACAATCCGGGTCCTCATTTTACCTACCTCGAAAGGATGGAAGGTTGAGTCAACCTTGAGCCTGGTGAGATTCGAACTCACCAGGCTCAAGGTTGACAACCTTCATATGACTCACTCCTTGTTTTTCTCTCCCTTTTTCACAGAACTGAGCAATTACAGTGCTTACATTATATCACACCTCTAATACAGGCATTTGGGGGGCACGTGCAGATAGAGTGACAGAATAGTTTTCCTCTTAAATGTCTCTTATAATTCAATCCAGAAGAGAGGATTTGCTGGTCCTCCATGTTACAGTGGACTATAGCATTTGTTCTACTGATAATACGTCTGATTGTTCTTCTGATCAGAATTTAATTCCATCATCCAGAGAACACAGAAGCCCCATCCTTTATTTTTTTTACTTGACGTTTCAATCATCTGGTAAGATTTCCATTATTCATCCAAACATGGACACGATGCAGCAGGAAGCACATCAGATAGAAATAAGCCAACTATGATCTTCCAGGTACAGGTAGTCCTCCACTTACAACAGTTCATTTAGTGACTGTTCGAAGTTGCAATGGCAGTGGAAAAAAGTGACTTATGACCGTTCTTCACACTTAGGACCATAGTAGCATCCCTATGGTCACGCAATCAAAATTCAGATGCTTGGCAACTGACTCGTGTTTATGGCGGTGGCAATGTCCCAGGGTCATGTGATCTCCTTTTGTAATCTTCTGACCAGAAAAGTCAATGGTTAATCCAGATTCACTTAATAGCCATGTTACTAACTTAACAACTGCAGAGATCCACGTAACAACTGTAGCAAGAAAGGTCATAAAATGGGGTAAATGTCTTAACTTACTTAAGTCTCCCTTAACAAATGTCTCACTAAGCAACATAAATTTTGGGGTCAGTTGGGGTTGTAAATCAAGGACTAGCTATAATGCAGAATCTCACCTCCCAACGTTGCTCACCATTCATTATAATTTGGGCTGCTGTTACCTCTCTTTCTGTAATGTCTGAAAGGCTATCACAGCTTTTCCCTCTCTGACTTAACAAATAAATCCCATTGAACCTAATGAGACTAAAATCCAAGAAAACATTTTTAGGGCTCTGCTGTAAATGGCTATTTTCCATTTTTGTTAACAATTCTGATAAATGTAGTAATGCAATATGGTTGTATAATACAGCTGGCAATGACTAGTGTTATGAGACATTGGACTTCCAGTGGCTAAAATTGTCAGCAGAAAGCAGAAAATAAGCCACATTTCTTAGAATAAAAGCTTCAGAATATCAATCTTCAAAGATTTCCCACTGTGCTATCTCAGTCAATGAAGTTCCAGGAGTGATTCTTTTTTCTTATTACATCCTAAGCAGGGTGCTATTGACCAAGTAACTTCTTTGAAAGATTACCAAGTTGAGCACGTTGAATGCTGCTGGGTCTTAGAAGGAAGGGAAACAACTCTGGCTTCCATCTTACACCCTGTTACTTACATGGGATTCAGATTTTCTTCTAAATTGATATTCTTAAGATCAGGAATATCATCTTAGAGAAACTAAAATTGTAATGTGAATTGGTCACATCTTATACTTTTGAACTGAGAGTCAGCTATCCTTCAACAATCAGAGTGTTCCCAATGGTTTGAGATAATTGTTTTTTAAGGAAAACAAAAAAATGCACACCCTGTGAAAAGAATAGACAAATGGTATTCAGAAAAATGTTTGCAGGATGAAGGGCTGTGTGTTTGCGTGCAATGGTATCTGCAGGAGGAATCAGATCAGTTTGACTTAAGATTCATTCCTTTGAATATGTGTTGTAACACTGAATAATGCACTTCCATCACTGTTAGAAATTCTGTTTATATACAGCACCACAGAGCTAACTAACAAAGACTACAATCACCATGTGCTTCACTGCTCAACTGTTTAACTGCAACAGGAAACAGGAAACTCTACTTAGAGCAAAAGGACATAGAGTGTGTGTCATAGATCCAAAAGGACATAGAGTGTATATCATAGATCCAAACTTGTAAACACTGCCATCTACTGGCTGAATACTACTGTAGTTGTTGCATAAATATATATTCCAACAATGAATTCCAACAAAAACGTATGAAGTTCGTGGCACAATAGCAAAATGCTATATTTGTTATTTTGGCAGAAACAATAGGAGGCTGTGAATAAATACCCACATGTGCATGGGATCATGCCTGAGACTGGACTCTGACTGAGCAGTGATTAGTGGGTTAATTTTTATAATAATTAAAGAATTTAGAGATTTATTTACAGCAATATAATACAGAGATGTACAAAGCCTACCACCTAACTGTCTACCACAAGGGTGTCAAACTGGTGGCATCATGTTGTCATCATGTGACATATCACAACTCCCCCCCCCCCCCTTTGCTTAAACAGGGGGCATGGCCAGCATGTGATGCATCCGGCCCGCAGGTTTGACACCCCTGGTCTACAACCTATCAGGAGAAAAGCTAAAAAGCATGTGCTTTATGTATGTACCTGGGAACAAAAAGCAGAAGGAAGTACTTTGGATTAGCAGTCTTTTAGACAATAAACAGGTTTCAGACCTCCAGCTGGAATAAACTAATTTCAAAAGTTTGACTGGAACTATAGTTTATTGATATACACCCATGTGATACAAACATGGAAGCCTGGCAGTATGTATGTATGTATGTATGTATGTATGTATGTATGTATGTATGTATTTATGTATTTATTTATTTTTGGGTGCATGTATGTGTGCCTCCTTCTCTTGGCAAGGAGTTAAGGCAGAACCTGAAGTCTGTTTTTTCCTGTTTTCTTTATTTCCCAACCTTTTGGTTCACGTTTTTGTAACCATCACTGAAATGGTTTCTCCAAGGTTATCTCTGTAACTGTCTGCAACACATCAAACCAAAGTTAGAGTAGATAGAGAGTAAATAACTTCTCCCAATTTATACACTATTGACTCCTTGTGGTCAATAGGTCATCCATTACTGAGAATTCTGAATTTGGCCACCAACAAAGAATGTTTAGAAAAATAGTGAAATTGCAATTATATGTTTGTACCTGCTATTTAAAAAATTAAAATTTTTGTTTAGTAGAACTTGATTGATTGATTGATTCATTCATTATTCTTTGCAGCTACATGATGGACCTTATTCAGGATAGTGGAAATGGGACCAAACAAGTCTAAGATGGATGAAATAACAAAGAAGAAAAATGAAAGGAACAAAACTACCCATCCTTATTTTAGATTACACTGAATGCAAATGAAGCAAATCTTTTTCACAAAGGCAGGGTAAAGCACTAGGTTTAAAAATATTCGGAAGGTGTGAGATGTGTGATTTCTCTTTACAATAGCTGGCTCAAATTTCTCTTTGTTTTTTAAAAAAAACAAAATAAAAGCCTTAAAGCAAGATCATTTACGGGATCCTAAATTACCAGAGAATAACCATCAAAACAACAATTCAATTTGCCATACTAGATCTGAAGGATAGGGAGCGGGGAATAGAGATAGTGTGGGATTCAAGTAATTTAACAACCGGTTCTCTGCCCTAATGATTTCTTCCAATAACCAGTTTGCCAAACTGCTCAGAAAGTTAACAACAGGTTTTCCCAAAGTGGTGCAAACTGGCTATCCACCACTGGATAGAGGGGGTTTTAACCAAAGCAAGAACCAAGGACATTCCCACAGGTGGTCAGAGAGAGGTGGAGGCGACCGATGATTGGACCATGTGACTGACTGTTTGGGGAAGGGGGAAAACATTTATTTTTAACCTGTTGAAAACCGTGGGAATATTCAGAGTCGGTTTTCACCAGCCTGTGCCAATATGACATTTCCAATAAACCAGTTCTTTGAGGAATCCATTTGCCTCAGAGTTCTATTTATTATGGAGGTATTACTTGGAACCCTGATACACTGTTAAAGCCAATTGGACTTCAGTGGCAGTTGAACTAAATCTGGCCCATCCCTAGGAGGATATACACGCTGAAACTGTATTTAAAAGTGCCGCTCTAGTATTGAGCTTCTTTGAGCAGGGCTAATGTTTAAACTTTCATGGGCAGTTCCTTTTATTCACATTTACATTTTTCATGATGAAGAGTTAATGCAGCCAAGAGTCTTGTCTCCAAAAAGCATTAAGCCCAACAGTGCAGATAAATTCAGAAATATTAATAGTGTTTCCATTTAAATATTTAATATCACAGCAAAACACTGATTGTTACTTATTGGTTGCCTACAAATTAGACGTACCCCATTGGCTAGCCATGGTGTGCAGATAAACTAAATCTCAATCAAGCATTTTTTTTTTCTTTATGAACTCCTGCAAAACTTTAAAAGGAAGATAAGTTAGCACATCCCATCCACTTCTTGGGCAATACCCACACAAACAAAATACTAAAGTACGTGCAACAGAATTAATACAACAGTCGGAGCTGTGAAATTTAACAACCTAAATCATTACTCAGGTAGGATATACATTTCTCTTTTTTTAATATTAGGCCAGTAGGTGTATAGTGGTTAAATGGGTCAGACTAACAACCTGAAGACTCTGACTTCTAGTCCCACCTCAGGCACAAAGCCAGACCTTGGACTAATCACACCCTCTCAGTTCTAGGAAGCAGACAAGGGCAAACCATTCAATAATGCTGCCAAGAAAACTTCAGAGATTTGTCCAGAAGTCAAGACTGGAGTAAGCAAAAGAAGAAGAATTGCTGTCAACAGATTATTTTTAAAGAAATTTCAAGTGAGGCAAGGCAATTGGCTAGGGCACAAAAAGCTTTAAATAAACTTCTGTGGTATTTTACACAGACATATCAGCTTATAATGGGATTATTATAATTTGCTGCCTTTGGGGCTGCCCTTGAAACTTTGATTATGCTTCCTGACCACACTGCTATGGCACAGTTGAATTAGTTTCCACTTTGTTTCTGGGTATAACTCAAGATGTTATTTGTGGACTCTAATACTTATTCTGAGTGTGGCTCAGAATAAGGTATCTAAAAGATCATAGTTTCCAGATAGATTTTTGCCTGTCCAATCTAGATGCCCAGAGAAAGTCTCTCAAAAGTGCAGTGGGAAGGGGAACAATGAGGTAGATTCTGTGTGGAAAGTCTCTACCTGGCCTGAACTGAGGATGCCTCTCATTCTTTACGGTCTTCCAACAGGTTATAAAAGACAGGCTGTTCTGCAAAACCGCTTAGAGAGGGCTGTAAAGCACTGTAAAGCAGTATATAAGTCTAAGTGCTATTGCTAATGGGAAGTCTGCAGTGGGCAAAGATGCTCCAGATCTGAGATGGAAGCCTTAGCTGTATCCCTCAGCAGGTTCTTAAAAGAACTATGCTTTTTCCTGGGCTCTCAAAATAGTTGCACAATCTCAGGGTGATACATAGATAAGTTCAGGAGGTATTGAGAATGCATTATGTATCATGTGTACTGTGATTTGGGGTTATTTCTTTATTAGATTTTCATCCTGCCTTTGTTATTTTTAATGTTTTCACTGATTGGTTTGCCTTGTATAAAAAGTACTGCTGCATCATATCCATCCAAAAATTGAAATCTGATTTAGGAGGTATATGTGGCGGAGGACAATGGTCCATGCTTCCCTTTTAAAAGGGAATATTGGTGACATAGATGACAACAGGGGAGCCAAGGGCAGGCAAGTGATGAAAAGTATGTCATCACATTACAATACAAGTTCCACACCTTCTGCCATGTGACACAAGTATATAAAATAACAGAGCTTTCATTTTGGCAACACAATGCAGGTTCCTTTTGACATCATCCCCATCACGGAACAATTACTACAACTTGGAAAAGCATCAATTTCAGTCTGCTGGTCTTGGGGCATAAACTCTTTGTGATGAGTTACACATCAGAATCCAACTAATCCAATAATTGATTGAAGAGAATATTTGTGAGACAATAATCTAATAATGACAATTATGTCATTAAATCCTACCTTTGCTGACTGACACATAAGTATTCTGCTTTTATATTTTCTTTTGGTGTTCCTGCATACTATTCAAAATCCACACACTCTGGATATCTGTGTTCTTATTGTTTCTTGCTTGCAATCCTTCCAATTGCTTTAAGCTTCCTTGGAAAATCAACCTTGGGGGACCTGGGGGAGAAAAACATAATATATATTATACATACTAACTGCAGACTCAGCTGGAGAGTGGAATCACCCTTAGGCCACCCTCATCTCCTCTTTGTAGGAAAAGGGCTAAGGCTTTCTTATTTAGCCACTCCTTTTCTGCTTCAGTTAATTAGCAATGCACTATTTACAGTTTATTTAGCATTTGTTTTCTAATTATTTTATTGTTGGCTGCTTTGAGTGCCCTCAGGTAGAATGGCAGAATACAAATAACCTGTAAAATAGAAATAAATAATGAATAAGAATAACCAAAATTGAGCCAATGACAAACATGTGGGAAGGTTCAGGCAGGGTGCAAAGGTTCATAATGAAGGAAGAAAAAAGACCAGAGTCATTCCCTGTCCACCCAGAGCTGCATAACAGGACCAAAAGCCATAGAAACTGTCAGTGTACATATATTCATGAACTGGAATATGCATGACAACAAGGTCAGTCAATGGAGTAGACATGGCAACAAGGTCAGCTAATGGGGACTGTTTGGTAACTGAAACATAGTAGTTGCTGTGTGAGCCACAAGAGACAGCTAGGAGCCTGGGTGTGGCTTAGCTCAACTATTTTGTATATAGAAGTCTTGTCTATGCTGAGCCGGCCTGTGTATGTACCTATTTACAATCTCTTCTCTCTACCACATTGGAAAAAGAAGTTTTGAATCCTGCTGAATTGTCTGACTGTGTGTACTGCAACAAACTCTGACAGAAACTAGTTTGTTCATGCTTGCAATAGACTGAAACTTTACACTCCTAGAATGATTCCAAAGGATCCTCCCATTTGGGAAAAAAATTGGGGAAGAGAGAAGCAAAGGCCTGCACAAATTACCATATCCTATGCCCTCAGAGCCAACATGTTCAGTAGCAACCTTCGCGCACATTTGTTGAATATTCAACAAATACACTAATATCATAGACTTTCTTCCTTGTGTGTCCAATCACTCTTGGCTAATAAAGAATTCTACTCACCCAAATCACTCCTGGGTTTGGCATCCAGTAGTAGGTGTTATGATTTTTCAAGTTCGAGTTTATTAGATTTTTATACCGCCCTTCTTCCAAAGGACTCAGGGCGGTGCACAGCCATGATAAAACAATGAATCATACAAAAACTAAAACCAATTTAAAAAGAATTAAACAATTTGGCCCAGTCCATTTAAAAACCCATAATTTAAAAATATCCCATTCAAGTTCTTATTCAGCCAGGCCAGCCTGTTGAAATAGCAGGTTCTTTAGTGCCCGGCGGAAGGTATGGTGGTCAGGAATCGTACGTATCCCAGGGGGTAGTTCATTCTAGAGGGTGGGTGCCCCCACAGAGAAGACTTTCTCCCTGGGATCGCCAGCCTACATTGTTTAGCTGACGACACCCTGAGGGGCCCCTCTCTGTGGGAGCGTGTTGGTCAGTGGGAGGCTATTGGTGGCAGAAAGCGGTCCCGTAGGTATCCGGGCCCTAAGCCATGGAGCGCTTTAAAGGTGGTAACCAACATCTTGAACCGCACCCGGAAGACCACTGGAAGCCAGTGCAGCTCGCGCAGGAGAGGCGTCGATGAGTGTGTCGATTCGCACACATAATCACCCATGCAGCAGCATTCTGGACAAGTTGGAGCCTCCGGGTGCTCTTCAAGGGGACACACATGTAGAGAGTGTTACAGTAGTCCAGAGGGGATGTGATGAGGGCATGAGTGTCTGTGCGTAGGGCGTCCTGGTCCAGAAAGGGATGCAACTGGTACATCAGGCGAACCTGATAAAAAGCCCCCCTGGCCACAGCTGTCATATGTTCTTCTAAGGACAGCTGTGCATCCAGGAGGACACCCAGATTGCGAGCCCTCTCTGAGGGGGGATTTTCCTTGAATTTTCATTAAAATAAGGAATCAAATAAATGCATCAAGTATTACTAAGGGTTAATGCACTGATTTTGACCCTTAACACATCCCTGCCTCAGGGACAGAACATTGTCTTGAAATATGCTGTCTATGCATGTTGAGACCAAAGGATCAGTTTTTAAAAATTTGTAGCTCTAAAAGCAAAAAAGCTTGTCCAACCTTGCAATACAGTCACTGAAATTTTACTTCAAATAGATTTTACAAAGAAATTGTTTTTTATTCTTCAGCTAGTCCCATTAAACATGCTTATCTCTTTATCCTTCCCTCCTTCCCTCCCTCCCTCCCTCCCTTCCTTCCTTCCCCTCTACTAAGGAAGTTCCATTTAAAGATATTCCCCATGGGGCCAGAAGCTTTTGATTTAACTGGATTGAGTATATATATTTTATTCTAGCATATCCATTCAGCATTCAGTCCATATACAAGCACAAATAATTTCCATGGAAACAAGGAGACTTCCTGGAAAGTCAAAAGAAATCTACATGGCAGTTTCAAATGGCTTTTACCCTGCCTATTCAATCATTTTCCTTAGGTAAACTGGTGAAAAATGTGTTTATTACCTAAATTGCTACCCAAATAGGGGTTAACCCTGCTGGGAAAAGACAGGAAAGGAATGAAGAAGATTAATTCCCTGTTCAGGTGCACCTGTGTCTGATACTGTTGGAGACATGCATTTTCCATAATATATCAGAAAGTAATGCATTACCTTCCGTACCAGGATTTCTGAGAGAAG
The DNA here is from genome assembly GCA_030761175.1 of Masticophis lateralis. NCBI lineage: Eukaryota > Metazoa > Chordata > Lepidosauria > Squamata > Colubridae > Masticophis > Masticophis lateralis. The sequence continues at coordinate 131,641,038 of JAUDYJ010000003.1, forward strand.
GGTTCCTAAAGAAAATGCATTTTTGAATGGACTTTCAATTAGCATGCACCACTGGATACTTTTCAAAAAAAAAAATACATACTGCATTGCAATCTTCTCAAAATACCAGAGAGTACACAGCTCAGTTGAAACTGGTCCTTAGGCCATAATAGAAAAATTTGCACTGGACATTTTTCTTCCATCAGAAGAAAAAGATAGTCAGAACTAAGAAACCTAGAGCACTGACAGAAAAATATAGATCTGTCAGGTCAGTTCATGATTTCTTTGATGAAAGAGAAGATCTGAGGCAAATAGAGAAATGACAGGGCAGGCCCCAAAGAGAGGGGCCAGCAGAGTATTTAATTTCCTCTTCTTTCCCGTCACCCATCCTGTGCCTTTCACTGTTTCTGCCCAATGTGACCATCACATATTTTCGCAGCAAACAGCAGTCAGCCCATCTGTAGGATCATAACAGTGGTAGGATTCAAAAAAATTTAACAACCGGTTCTCTGCCCTAATGACCAGCTGGGTGGGTGTGGCTGGGTGGGAGGGTGGGCGTGACCAGGGGGCATGACAGCACTCTGCCAGCCAAAACGGGACGTGGGGGTTAATTACAAAATGTGGGCTTTGCTTTGTGACATCCAGATCCAGTGGGCGGACCACAACAGAGCAAGGGGTGTGAACTGCACAGAAAATACACTTTTGTTAGGTTATGAGATGATATCCCCAAAGTCAGATGTACATGTAGACTGACTTTTAGCTACACATCTCCCCAACAGACAGCAAATGTTGAAGTTCCAGATAAAGAGGATTCATTTTGGGATGAGTAACCACAGTTTGCATGTTGGAGGTTCCTAAAGGAATGCTGGGAAACTCTGTACCACTTCCTTCTAGTACTGATGATGTTACCGAGTTTGGTAATGAATCATCTGCAAGAAAATCATCAAGCTCAGAGAGCACCAAGGAACCCACAATTCAGCCCAGCCCTGAGCTACAAATATTCTCTTCTATCGATTTTTCTTCCAGTACTATAATAGCACAATGTTCTCAGTGATTCCAGTGATATTATTCATCCTATAATAGCACCCTATAATAGCACTTTTATGTGTTTTTCTCACTATTGCTCTATTGTATCTAATATTGCTGTGCTATGTGCCTTTTTGTATATAATTTTCTCTAATCAATATGTCCATGCAGAAAGGCATTCAATTAAGGATTTACTACAAAGCTACAATTATCAAGTATTCTATTAACCTACATATGTATGTAAGATTTAAAACTCAACAAATATACAATTTTTAACAACTATTATTTGCAACATTTGCAACCAAAACAGAGCATAAAAGCAAAAACCCAATCTAAAAGTTCAGAACAAATAAAAATGTTTTCACTTATACCAAAACCGGAACTGAGATGACACTTGCGGAAGGAAGTCACAGATTGATATCCCTGTCAAGAAGACCTTTGTATTTTATCTGCTATTTCCAATTCAGGGAGCTATGAAGCAGGATTTATGCTTGTGTCATGATTGCAACCCATCTGGAGCTTTATAGCTTAAACTTTGGTGTGATCAATTTTGTTCTAAAACAGATTGGAAGTGAGTATCACCCTTTCAAAACTTGGCGTACTATGCCCTCATTGGCAGACCTTAGTCCAAAATCATGCTGTTATATGTTTCACTAAAAATAATTTCTAGGCAAATTCTTTTCTGGTTAAGAAAATGTACTTCATCTCACAGGGAAACATTCTCTGAAATGTATAAAATCATGACAGGCAATCATCAGCAGTCTGCATAAAATCATGACAAGCAATCAACAGCAATCTCCAGTTGAAGTCTTTCAACTCTATAAGGGGCTAGCATAGTCAGTGTCCAGGCTGGGGATACATACAGGAGCTTCAATCCAGTGGTGGGTTGCTCCCAGTTCCGTCCGGTTCTATAGAACCAGTATTAAAAGTGGCGGGAGGCTCTGCTCACCTGCCCAGATGTCAAAATTGACAATTTGCGCATGCTCATGTGCATGCTCCCGTTGCCAACCGGTAGTAAAGGTAAGTAGAACCCACCCTGTCCAATCTAACGCAAGGCTGGTAAGAAAGACACACAGAGAAAAAACCTTCTTGTGATGTGCTAAACTAGGTTTTCAGTAAACCTAGCATGTTGTAAGCAGGAGCTTCAATTCAGTGGTGGGTTGCTCCCGGTTCTGTCTGGTTCTATAAACCTAGCATGTTGTAAGAAGTGGTGACACTGTGGTTAAGGTAGCTGAAGTTACAAGCAGCTGTAAACTTACTTATTTTCAACCTAAGCTCATTGTTCCATCCAGTTTGAGATAAAAGTGCTACTCTGTGATTAATGCTTCCATCAGTTTTCCAAAAAGGGGGTTGGGAGGCTAAAACAGTTACCATACAGTGTAATGTTTTTCAAATTTGTTGTTCAATCATCACTAGCATATGTAGCGTGTGTGACATGAAATCACACAAGGCCAATAGATCTGTATATTTTATTTATGATTAATGCCAGGTTAGTATCCGTGTGCCATATTGTGGGAACATGCTCCCAGATAGAGAAATTTGGGGGGAGGGGTAGGGGTAGAGAAAGAATTGGAATAAGTAAATAAAATGTTACTACTGTAAGTAGAATTGCTTTGACTCCAGAGCTATTGGTTGAGCAATCTTGCCAGTCTAAGATCAGAGGAGAAAGACCTGAATAAGCAAAACTGGATTCATTCCTACATACACATAGCAAGAATGCATTTTAATCTAAACTGAGATTATTTTAGCACACCCACAATGATGACTTTTCCAGATAAATACAGAATGTGCTGAACCTTCATCTTTAACCCCCTCTTTTAAAATTATGGTGTTATAAAATGGCTCAGTAACATGGATGACTCAAAAGTATAGGGTTCATAGAAGAAACAACTGTTCCTTTTTTATTAGCAGACGAAAACTGGCATATTGTGGTACTGCCTACTACAGATATTTGGGGGATATATAGTTTACTTCTCCCTCCCCGCTCCCTGACCTTCACTGAATATTTATCTGATTCTGCCCCCTAATGGTTATCAGTGGCTTTTGCTTAAAATTCATTCATTCCAGGAACAAATGTGTGGGAAACATTTAGTCACGAATCATCTAAAAATATCTAGTACATTATATATGTTGCTTTAAAACTTCAGGAGAAAAAAATCAGTGGAATAAGCTATCTTCTTTATTAGTGCATGAATGCTATCATCTTTCGGGATACATATGTGTGTTGAACAATAGTTTTGGTTTCATTTTAAAATTGAATTTGTATGGATGGGTCAACTGCACCACACGTGTTCTGTTTGGATAAAGATGTGTGCATCACATTAACAGAATTGGAAGAATTTTATGCTTGGCTAGGATATGCATTTCTTTATTTCCAACATGAGATTTATTTATATTTTAATCGTTATTTGTAGCTGCAGGCTGAAATCAGGAAGATCAACCTGTTCACCACATGCCCAGGATAGTGCTGGTGAATTACATAACATTTCTTTCACCTCCCAACAAAACAGTTTTAATTCTTTGTGAAAAATAGTGTTTATTTTATTCAGGGAAATGGAGGAAGAAAATTGGGCAGCTTCCAAAGAATTAACTCCTTCCCTACCAAAGATGGTCACTTCTACTCAGAAACTTCCCCATTCTCATTAAAGTTTTTTTTCACTTATCCATGCCTCTGCTTCCCCCTCTGTAACAGCATGATAGGTTGTCAATTTATCCAAGCTCTGCTGTCAATCTGAAGAAGGATGCTCAACTGGGAATTGAGGAGGCCATTACCTAATCATCTGCTTCCATTGGTGAACTGTTCTTCTGCCATTCAAGATTAAAAAGCAGCCATCTGAGATGGGAAGAGATGGCTAGCAAACAGCCTAAGGTATATACATGGTATTTTCTCCCTTGAAAGATGTGCATTCTTCATCTACTGAGGTGTGCCATGGACAATAATAGCAGTGATGATGATAGTATTTTGAAATGGCATGTTGAAAGTAAAGGAGTGGTCTCTACTTGGAAAAAACAACAACACTAGTCTCCCAGTATTGAGGGTTTTCCTTGTTCCTTCAGTAAAATAAGATTCATTAAGGCCCCAACATTAGGAAGCAACTAATGGGAAAGAGTGCCAATCCTACCTTTGAGCAGATGGCACATGACTCTAGATGGGGATCAAAAGTCTGAGACTTTTACTGCAGTGGTGGGTTTCAAATTTTTTTACTACTGGTTCTGTGGGTGTGGCTTGGTGGGTGTGGCATGATTTGGTGGGCATGGCTTGGTGGGTGTAGCAGGGGAAGGATACTGTAAAATCTCCATTCCCACCCCATTCCAGGGGAAGGATACTGTAAAATCTCCATTCCCTCCCCAATCCAGATGAAGGCTATGCAAAATCCCCATTTCCTCCTGATCAGCTGGGACTTGGGAGGCAGAGAATAGATAGGGGCTGGGCCAGTCAGAATTTTTACTACCGGTTCTCCAAACTACTCAAAATTTCTGCTACCGGTTCTCCAGAACTGGTCAGAACCTGCTGAAACCCACAACTGTTTTACTGGTAAGAAAAGTTTTGTAGCCATGTGAAGATTCCCCCTTCCCCTCCTCCTTTATTCATCAAGCAAGAGTGAAAAACAAACAGGTTAGGTCGGAATAAGCTCTAAACTTGTAAATGTTTCTTAAGATGAAGGAGATATCAAAATATGCCACTAAATTCATTAAAACTTCTGCATTGCTACTACAAACCCAGAGCTTGACTGAATTGGCAGTTCCGTCTTATTTCAGTTGAGGGTATGGAGCAGCAATCTCATTGTGTCTAAGAGCAACAGACCAGGTTAGGGGAGGCACTGTAGAAGCTGTACAGCAGATGTGTTCAACCCACAGCTTGTGGGCTACATGCGGCCCTGGACAGCTAGTAACGCAGCCTCACAAGATAGTAAACTTTTGATATTATGTGGTTTTATATATATTGAATATGTTCCTTTTCACTTAGTACAAGCCAGGCAAGCCAAAGGGTTGGCCATCCATGCTCTACAATCATGTATTGTAGGTTTGGCTTACAACATCTGTTACTTATTCACCATCAAGGGATTTTCCCAGTCTGTAATATCTTTGAAACAGAGTTTGGCAAAGAAGCTTTCCCATGACCAAACCAGGAAGGTGAGATTGAGAACAGACCTGTGAGTATTTGCTGCTTGAGATAGCCTTATCGTATGGCTGATCTAGTAATTATCCATAGAATTGCACTGCATGAGTTTCATCTATGAGCTGGGAAGTTCTGGGTTAGACTAAATTCTTCATTATATGCTGAAGTATTGTAAACAATTTTAGGGATTTGCTAAAGGGAAAATTATTACAGGATATGATGAATGTACAGTACTTTATTTTCAAGACAATACAGTAACATACATTTTCCAATTATTTTCTTTAACATGGGAATGAGGGACTGATGATTCCTAAATATTGTTGCTAAATACAATTCTCGGCAGTTGGTAGTTGCAACGAACTCTGAAAAACCAAATTTATTATGACAATCTTCTAAGAAAATTCATTGTTTCTAGGGTCTCTTAAGCAGGTTATTGCTTCCCAATGTACTGTCCCATTTTAAAGATGTTCAGCCCAGTTGTGTTAACTGTAGATTAATGCATCCACAGAATAACAGGTTGCAGAAAGGTAATATTTATGAATTGTATTTTCTGAATCCTAAAATGCTATATCATTGCTATTTTTATTTTACATAGAATGAGAATCAAGGTGGCTTATACATTGCTTTTTCTTCCTATTTTTCTCATTGGTTTGGTGATGAGAGAATGACTGCCTGCAATTACTGCAAGTTCAAATCTCACCAGGCTCAAGGTTGACTCAGCCTTCCATCCTTTCGAGGTAGGTAAAATGAGGACCTGGATTGTGGGAGCAATGAGCTGACTTTGTATAAAAAAGAACACCGCTGGGGGGGGGGGGCGAAAGCCCTACTAAGCAGGTATATACAAAAAGTATAAAGGCTATTGCTTAATGCATTGTAAGCCGCCCTGAGTCTCTGGAGAAGGGCGGCATATAAATTAAATCAATCAATAAATAAATAATCTTCCAGACTGTTTTTGGAGGTGAACTGGAACTCAGTCTCCCAGTTTCTAGTCTAGCATCTTAATCACTGCATTAAAATAGATCTCATATAATTATTTTCTCTTTCACTTCTTATCCTAGGGATTTGGGTGATTTTCCTTATTGAAGTAATCTTCCACGGGGATGGGGATAGAATTGATGACTGGGAGAGTTATAGATCTTTTCTTGATTCCATCCTAATCTAAATCCACTCTCTTTTATGTCTTACATCAGGGCACCAGCAGTTGTGAGGTACAACTTTTTATTAAGTTTAAGTAGGAATGTTAGAGTTTAGCTCTCTTTCTCCAAAAGTGCTTTTTTCATTACCTTTGGAAGTGGTGATTTAACATACATTAGGAAACTGCAATGCCACCCCATGAACCATAGTAAATTTTTACTTTCTTAAATTCAATTGCAGGGCAATTTTGATATATCTAATTTTTGGGGATTTATTTTTATCATATGCACCTTTTACTCCCCACTATACATAATTGCCTCTTGGCTGCTAATAGGCTGTGACTGAGATCTATTGAAGGTGATGAACCAAGTAGAGTCTGATGCCTTGAATGAGCTGTTTCAACAGGCAAAAGAGAATCACTGCCATTAACAGATAATTTAACACTGTCACACAAAATAGTGTAGAGGTAACACTTGATTCAGTTCTAATTCTTACTGAGGTGGCAGATGAATATGCAGGCTTTCACTAAGGAGAAGTTACATTAGACATATGTTTAAGTGCATGCGCATGGAGAAAACTACAATTTACTCATAGCAATGGCTTGTTGAACTGTGTACTCTTTCCACCTTTGGATTATAAAGGAGTAAAGAAGATGAGGATTGTGGCATAACTAACTCTAACATAGTTAGGACACCTTGCTTAAAGCTTTCTTTTTATATTTTACTATTATTAAGTTCAAACTGGTTTTATCAATTCTTAACTCTCTGTATGTGTGTGTGTGTGTGTGTGTGTGTTATGTGTATACAGGTATGTATATATACCGGTAGGTACTCTTTGCATCCTGGAGTGTGGTCATTATGGTTGTAAGCAGTGGGATTCAGCAAGTTCGCACCACTTTGGGAGAACCGGTTGTTAACTTTCTGAGCAGTTTGGCAAAGCAGTTGTTGGAAGAAATCATTAGGGCAGAGAACCGGTTGTTAAATTACTTGAATCCCACCACTGGTTGTAAGTCATAACTTTTGTAAAATCAGTTTGCTATGTTCTTGACCTGATTTTTGCTATAATCATTAAACAAATACAGTAGTTATAATTGTTCTCTATGGCACGATTTTGCTGAAAACTGGAAGTAGGTGCTCGTTTTTGGTAAAACTGTCATAAAATGCAGTCATGTGACTGCAGGATGCTGAAAATGAACATAAATGCAGCCATGTTACCAAGCAACCAAAGTGTGGTCATGTGACCATGGGGAAGGCATCTGATGGTTGGAACTTTGGATCTGGGTTGTAAATCCCCCTTTTCAGGTAAGTTGTAACTCCAAACGGTTGCTAAGTGATCGGTCATAAATTGAGGAGTATGCATATGTGGTGGCACAGTGGTTAGAATGCATCTATTTCTGCCTGCAGTTCAGCAGTTCGATTCTCACAGCTCAAGGTTGACTCAGGCTTCCATCCTTCCGAGGTGAGTAAAATGAGGAACCAGATTGTTGGGGGAAATATGTTGAATCTGTAAACCACTTAGAGAGGACTATAAAGCTCTGTGAAGCAGTGTATAAGTCTATATGTATATGTATATGTATATGTATATGTATATGTATATGTATATGTATATGTATATGTATATGTATATGTATATGTATATGTATATGTATCAGTGGTGGGTTCCTCCCAGTTCGGCCTGGTTCTCCCGAGCCGTTAGCGGTGACGATATGACATCACCGAACCGGTTCTGCCCCCCCTCTCCGTGCCCTCCCCCCTGTGTCTCCCCCACTCCCCGCATTATTCTTACCTTTTATTTGCCCCCATCCCCAATCTATTGCTGCCTCCTGAGTCCCAGCTGATGGCTAGAGGGAAAAAAACTGTTTAAACTTTTGCCACAGGGCTTCAAAGGGCCGCCCTACAGCTGATCAGTGGTAAAAGAAAACAAATGAGTAGACTGCAAAAATAAATGGGTAGACCAGTGCCTGCAAAAATATATGAGTAGATGAGTGCCTGCAAAGTAGATGAGTAGATCAGTATAGCTCTGCAAGCAGTTAAAAGCCTGGTAGACCAGTACCTCTGCTAAATCCTAAAGAATTGTCACATGACCATCAAGCCATGCCCACAAAATAAGCCACGCCCACAGAACCGGTAGTAAAAAAATTTAGAACCCACCCCTGATATGTATATGTATATGTTTATGTATATATGTCAGTGGTGGGATTCAAATAATTTAACCAGTTCTCTGCCCTAATGACTGCTGGGTGGGCATGGCTGGGTGGGCCATGGTCAACTCAATGTCACTCACATCAAGGGGTGCCTTACGTGGCCTCTCCTTGGCCCTCCCCTCCCAGTCCAGCAGCCACCACTGCTTCACGAGCCAGCCTGCCTACCTAGCCCGAGCCCACCAGGTGCTCCTGGCCAGTCTCCTGGGGAGAGGCGAGTGGTGTAGTTTGTGCTCTCTGTTCCCTGGCAGGCAAGGCCCAGTAGCTGTGGAGAATCTGGGCAGGAGGCAAGATGCAGGCTGGCAGGGAGCTGAGTGGTGATGGCTCAGCTCTGGCTGGCTCACCTTCTCCTCTGCCACCAGCTGTGGGAGGAAGGTAAGGACATGGGATGAAAGAGGCAGTCATGGGAGAAGAAGCGGGGAGAGTGAGCAAGGGGGCTCTGAAGGAGGGGAAATGGGGCAGAGATATGTGAGTCAATTCGGCAAATGGCGAGACCGAGGTGAAAACTTGCAGAGCAAGCAAGGAGGGGAGAGGTGTCCCTTTAGAAAGGCAGGAACTGGCTCATCCCCTGACCCAAGGTGAAGGGCGAGCGGTGGCATGTGGGCAGAGGCCCCAAGAAAGACCAGAGACAGGGATTGGTATGTCCCTGAGGTGAGGTGAAGGGTGAGTAGGTGACATGCAGGCAGAAGGATGGCAAGAGCCAGGCCCAAAAGGCGGTCGAGCCTCACAATGTCCATCCTGAGGCGGCCCTTTGGCTGAGTGCCTTACCTTCGGGGGCAGCCGTGGTGAGCAGAGTGGGTATGGTGCAGAGATCAGCTGGGTCATGTGACCAGTGTGGTAGGCTCCAGCAAAGGCAAGTGGGCGAGGGGCAGAGATCAGGTGGGCCGTGTGGTCTGGGCGAACGAGCGAAGGAGCCAGAGAGTAGCTGGGTGCGGGCATGACTCTAGCCACTGGCCATATTGGGCAAGGTGATATAAGGCAGGATGGGGCAGGGTTGACGGGGCCAGCCAGTGGTGCGATTAGCCAGCTCTCTGAACTGTGCAAAATCATAACAACTGGTTCACTGGAACCGGTCTGAATTGGCTGAAGCCCACCTCTGGGCTTCAGAGTATGTATATACTATGTATATACTGTATGTCTATATAGTTTATGTATACTGTATATATATGTATGCTTTCCATCGATTAAGCACAATAAATTGTACTTTTAAACAGTTTATACCCATATATACTAAGCTGGTAATTCTATATAATAAGAGAATAAAATAACCATTTAAGAATTGGGAAATGCACTTGGATGACGCCAATGGTGGCACATGAGGAGTAGGATGGATTGGCAACATGATTAAGGTTGAAATGGCAGATATTGTAATCAAATGTCCCTTTTGGATGTTTAACTTTATAATTTTTCATTCAAATCAGTAAAGAAACTTAAGAGTTTAATCTGGACTTGTTTGTAAGCCTTCATCCATAGTGCCTACTCAAAAAAATAAAAAAGTGGTAAAATCTGGGCCTGCAAGAATGAAATGCATGTATTTATCAGCAGTGATAAATTCAAAGGGCGTAAAAGTAGTGATTCCTGTTCCGAGGTCAGACACTCACCAGTCTGCCTATAATTGGCGGTTACCTAAAAGGCAGATAATGGATGGTCCCCAGCATGACAGAAAAGTTTCAGTCTGTTAGAAAATGGTGTGAGTGATGAAAGATGAGAGTTCACAAGTAATGTCCTGAACCAAAATTAGACACAGCAGTGTCAGAAGAAGAGGGGGGGGGGGAAACTTAACAACTAAAGATGAACTCCTCGGTGGGTTGGGGGATGTGATAAAGGAATGTCATGAGGACACCGGATTTAAGAACAAGGGATCTCCATTCTTCTGTTTGTGGGAAATGCAGAAGGCCCCATGTTTGTAACACGGAGGACTTCAGGATTGGCTTAGTTGAAATGCTTCTTGTGGGTCTTCATTCTGCCAATGAAAAGGCCTTATGTTATTCTTTATTTAAAAATATAATGTAAAACCTGCCAACCTGGTTTGCAGCATGTTATGGAACTGGTTGTGGATTTAATTCTTCCCCTCTGCAAAGGTTTCCTTATAAAGATCTTATGTCTATGCTTCCAAGGGTGCAAGTGTTTTTTTTTAAAAAAAGGTAAAGACTGTGGAGGGAAAATAGCAAGAGTGTTTCTTTGTTCATCTAATTACCAAAAGCAGCCTCTTTCCTGAAATATGAGTGGGAAACAAATGCATAAAATAAAAATAGGCTTCTCATAGGCTTAACATTTTTTTAAAAAAAGATAAAAGCTCCTTTAAGTTGAGCTGTACTCTGGAAGATGACAGGTCTTGGCAGCAATATAGAGGTGGCTAACCACTGCATTCTTCTGACTTCCCAATAGTTCCTCCCACAAGTATTAAGAGGGCTCTTGCTTAAGCTTTTGCAATCAACCAAGGTCAGTCTAGTTCTGCAAATCAATCAAGCTTTCCATCTCCTGAAAACAGCCCTTACCCTAAAATCCCGCACCATCTCTGCTTCTTGATCCTCTCCTCTATTAGTGTAGCCCCTGGCTGCTGAGGATTTTTCTGCCTGCTTTTTGCCTGCTGCCAGCTCCATGGACATCACACAGTTTCCAACCTTACAAGGATTGTTACAAAAAGTCTCTCTAGAAATGGCTAAATATGCATTACATACACGAAATTATTTGTATTGTTCCACTTGGTCGGAGCAGCACCTGTGATGCTTGGTTAACTTGGAAAATGGTCCCATCTTCTCGAATACAAGAATCAATTTTCGGAGTCTTTTCTTAGATAAAGCACAATCCAATTCCTTTATTTCCCGTACAGATTTGATTTAATTGTTCGTTTTAAAATGCACTTTTTCCTAATCTCCCAAGGCAACATCGGCTCAAACACTGACTCCAAAGCCATAAGAAGAAACAGAAGTAAATCAACAATGGCCTTGAATAAAATACTTGCTAAATGGTGTGAGCTGGTGGGAAGGAGTGAAGGAAAAATGGATTGGGTGGGAAGGAGTGAAGGAAAAATGGATTTACAAAAAGAAAAAAAAAGATAAAGAAAAATGATCCCATCCTATCAGGCCTAAAGTAATAAGTAGAGAAAAAAAGCGCAAGGAGACAGCAACAATTGAGCTGTCAATTTCTGACCACTGAACTGAGCCTTAACTAGGTTTCTATGTAGTGGAGAAAGCAAATCTAACAAACAAAATGGAGTCTGCACCCTCCCATCTTCCTTTGGACAACACCAGGATCAAACCCAATTCATCCTAATTTGAATTCTATAATTCCCAAATTAATCCTCCCTGCCCACAGACAAAGCCCCCAGCAATCCCATTTTACTAAAGAATAGAAACCAGACCACAGAAGTGCTCAAAAGCAGCCCTAACAAAGAAACTGCAACCTAGAGAAATCCCAATTGTTCCATCCTCAATCAGCCTGATTGACCTCAACCTTCCACCTCCTTAACAATAAGCTTCCACAATGTGATGCCCTCCTGAAATAACCCCCAAATACAGCGACAAACATCTGCCTAGCTTTTCCATACTGGCCAGCCAATCAAAGCCCTAGGTTTGATTTAAACAATTAATCCCCCCTCCCCTTGTAGCCCTCAATGTTGCTTTCCCATTATTCAGGGTCCTTTTGGGGGGGGAGCTGCCAGCCAATGATTGTCACAATAAACATAGTTTCTTGGTGGTCTGCTTCTTCAGATTGAATTTACAACATCCATCTGTCCCTGTTTTTCCTGGTCTGATGCACTTTAGATGTGTTGGTCTTCACAATTCTAAGAAATCTTTGTCAGTTACTGGAATTATAAGAACACAAAGTCAGCTCTTTTCAAGAGGATCAAGTAAAAGAAGACTATAACCATTAAAACACTTATTAATATTTTTTAGAGAATTCTTTCAAAGTATTCACATTTTTTCTATTAATAACATTTCTCGCTTTAAAAATGAGCGTGTATAAATAGTTCTTAACAATATTCAAAGCTTCATTCACATTTTCTTATTTTCTATAAAGAACAATATTTTTGACCATTTTAAAGAGACAGTTTTCTGTAATTATTAAATCTATCAGTTATTCTTATTGGTAATCAAAGATTCATTCATAATCTTCATATTTCTTATAGCTTACAGCGTTATGCTTATTAATAAAAAAAATTTTAAAGAAATTTCTTTCAAAGTATCCATATTTTTTCTATAATAATATTCCTCACTTTAGAAATCATCTATAAATAGTTCTTAGCAATATTCAGATATCCACATTTCCTTACTTTCTATAAAAAAGCAAAAGAACAATTTCTTTTCTAGTGAAGTATTCTGTATTTTGTCTTAAATTAATTATATTTCCAGAAGTGTAAAAAAATAATATTTATTATGTATCTCACTACCTTCTTTTGTCCTTTCTTGCATTTTGGCATGGATAAATAGCCATCTTTTTGCAGAGATCACATCAAAGGAGTATTACCAGAATTAGTGTAAGAAGAATTTGGATTATCTAAAATAACAGAATGGCCATATATTCAGTTAAAACATCTTTTGATTTCACAATTGGGCTCCAGTGCATTAGCAGCATCTCAGAGGTGTTTACAGTTTATTTATGAACACCTCTGTTGTTGTGTCATACCTTATTGTAACAATATGTGACACAATTTATTTAATTCAAAGAAATATTTAAATATTTAAAAATATCATTAAGGTAGATTTTAGTTATTCACAGAAATCTGAAACAAAGAGAACATCTCATATTAACACATGCTTCAGATCAATATATTTTAAAGAATGTTTAGTGTATTTTTTAAGATTATCTTAATGCAAGAAGACATTATTTTTAATGACATAGGTAATTCACAGGAAGTTTAGAAAGAATTGACTTCATTCTAGAAGAATACAGTGATGGACAGGACATTTATGGGGTTTCTCTGTTATGGACCCATGTCAATTCAATGTGTTAATATAGTTTTGGAATGTGTAATGTGGCTTAAAGATGTGAAGTGATATTTAATTATAAATAAAATATTCAAACATATTATTATACAAAGAATTATAACTCCAGCAACTATGGAACTGAGCAAAATATTGTTAGGTGATACAAGGACAGAGACATCTTACATTTACAAGCCTGGATTCATGATAGACATTTGTTCTCTGCTTCTGAACCGGCTCTCTAGCACAGTAATAGAAAAACTAATTAATAATATTCCATGTGGCCTAAGATAGTGGCTGAATTTTAAAACTGAGCTCTTTTGCTATGTTAGGTTTTCGGTCCTTCCCTTCCTTTTTTCATTTTCCTTTTTTGTAAACTTTGCACCTCCTTTACGTCTCTTTTTTTAAAAAAAAAAAAACATTTTTATTAAGTATTCACTTGAGTGCTCATTGATCCAAAAACCTTTTGCCTAGAAACCTGATCACTGCTTTAACAAAAGGGCAATGTCAGAGGGTAGATGGTTTTTGAACTTCACCTCAGTCAGTAAAATATTTTAGGCTAGCCCTGGTATTTTCTCAGAGTTCAGTTTTCCCTTATATTCCTCAGAGTTTGCCTCCAAATAAATATGCATAGGCAGTGGTGGGTTTCAAAAATTTTTACTTCCCGGTTCTGTGGGCATGGCATGGCTTAGTAAGCGTGGCTTGGTGGGCGTGGCAGGGGAAGGATACTGTAAAATCTCCATTCCCTCCCCAATCCCAGGGAAGGTTACTGCAAAATCCCCATTTCCTCTTGATCAGCTCGGACTTGGGAGGCAGAGAATAGATGGGGGTGGGGCCAGTCAGAATTTTTACTACCAGTTCATTTCATTTCATTTATTAGATTTATATACCGCCCTTCTCCTTGCGGACTCAAGTAGCTCTCCGAACTACTCAAAATTTCTGCTACCGGTTCTCCAGAACTAGTCAGAACCTACTGAAACCCACCTCTGCATACAGGACTGTGGCTGTGGTCCTAGACTACTTCCAGACTGAACATGTCATAACTACCTACCTAGCCTGGCTTTTTTTCTCTTTCATGAAAATAAAAAGGCAACATTTTAAGCACTGTAGCAAGGAAAAAAGAATGTCTTAAATATAAATGTCTGTTTCTCCCAGCTATCCACCCCTATCTATTTAAACCCTGTTTTTACCTCAGACATCTTTTTCAAGGGAACAAGTGCATTCTCTACCGCCACCGTCTGGCCTTAGAAATAAATGTTTTTTTCTAAATCCTAGCCCTCTATTATAAACAGCAGAGATGCAGTCACAGAAATTCAAGGTGGTATTTAAAGGCTTCTCCTGTGCCAGTGATGCCTTTGTAGTAAGCCCCAGATCAAAATCAAAAATAAAAAAGAACGATTCTATCTACTCTCCACTGTCTTGCTTCTCTCTTTTGCCCCCTTCTCAGGTTCTCAAACAGCAATCATTGTTCTTTGTGTTCAGATTAAAAAGAGTTACCATTTTGTGTACCTGGGATGCAGAGAATAGTTAATTAAAAGTTACTTTCATGGTTGGTGTAAGATCGGCGCAGGAAAGAAGACGTGACCAGCGGAGTACTTGAGCAAGTTTTATTTCACAGGAACAAGACTGGCGCTGCGCTGCCGGAGCTTTCCTTATATTCGCTCCGGCAGCCGCACCGCCCACTAGACAGCGGTTCAAAATTCCCACCGGAGGATTTTCTAGCCAATCCCCGGCGGATGTCCTTATAAGGACACAACAGTTGGGATGCAAAATCTGAGAACACAATACTGTAAACATTTGTTCTTCTTTAAAGTACGATTGTTAAATGTGCAACACAGACAGACAGGCTATGCTTTGGACAGTTACTCACAAAATAGATATGGATTAGGGACAAAACAATACAGAGTACAGATAGTCGTCAATTTACAGCCATTATTGAGCCCAACATTTCCATTGCTAAGTAGGACATTTGTTAAGAGAGTTTTGTCCCCATTTTACGACTTCTCTTGCCACATTTGTTAAGTGAACCACTGCAGTTGATTAGTTAGTAATCGGGTTGTTAAGTGAATCTGTCTTCCCCATTGACTTTGCTTGTCAGAAAGTCACAAAATGTGATCACATGACCCTGGGACACAGCAACGGTCATAGATTTTAACCAGTTTGCCAAGCATCTGAATTTTGATCACATGATCATGGGGATGCGACAAAGGTCATAACTGTGAAAAACGGTCAAGACACTTTTGTCAGTGCCGTTGTAACTTTGAACGGTCACTAGAGGAACTGTTGTAAATCGAGGACTACCTTACAATGAATGAAAGTGATGCATAAATGATGATATTAAAAGGTTGGGAAAAGGGAGTGGAAAAATTGAATTGATAAAAAGTTTCGAATTGTCTAAAAATATTTTCTTTAGATATCATCGAGATATCTTCAGTGGTTATGACACTGTCAGATGTCATTGGCTGATGTCACGATTGTGTGATGGCCGAAGTATTTCACCTGCACACATCATATGAAGTCACTTTTGTCCATTCCTAGTCCATTTCAGGGATCTCTTACTCCAAAAACTTGCATAAAAACTTGCAGAAACTTGCATAAATTTGTGTAGGTTTTTCAAGCTCTTGCATTATACAGTACCAGCTGCCAGTGAGACTTTGCGAGATTTCAGCACACTTGCTTGCAATCGCAGAAAGCAGCTCGTGTGGGATTTGGCCGATGTCCAAAGTATGTAGTTTAATTTTAGTTTCTTTTAGGAAGGCAAGTAACACCGTCACTGTATTGATGAAATTTGCTTGGATGTAATCTCTGAAACGCTGCTCCCAAAAGCCTTGCTTTGGGTGATATTGATATCAGCATGGCTTTGAGTGGCAACTCATGCCCTTCTGTTTTTAAGATGATTTTAATTTGAGGCCTTCTTAAATTTTAATCGGTATTTTCTTGTGTACGTAACAAAGCATTAAAACCCTTTAAGGCTTAATACATCAAACGGTCCTATTTTCCCAAATAGCGTAATAAATTCAGAACGATGAGAAACCAAAATCTAACGCCTTCATTGAAGGCAGGTTTTTACCCAGACTGAAATTTCAGTTCATGTGTGCAGCTGCCGTAACTGGGAGATACATTCATAATTAGCCAAGGGAACACAAAGTATCTGTTGCGGTGCAGTAGATGAAAATATTTTGCATTATTTACTCTCCTGCCAATTATACACCATTCCAAGGAGGAACTTTTTTGTCGCACCTTAGTCAGAAAATGGAACAACTCCACAGACCAAAACCTTGAATGGATAAGAGGGCTTTTATTCCTCCGACCAGATAGCAGAAGTCACTTTAAGAGCCAGGACACTACAAGATATCTTTGCTCTCTGGGACTGCAAATATTTGCCACCAGGAGGAATGATGTGTCACAGTTTATGCTCCAAAAACTAGTTTTATTAGTTTTAGAGTAATTAAATGAAAAGCCTGTATATTTTTGCATTTAATTTCATATGCCTATATTATTGCATTACAAAAGCTTCTGCCTAAAGCCAATACAATCATCATAAACTGTGAAGATTATTTTAATCCAATGATATTCTTGAGTGATGCAAGAAGATTTTTTGCTGTGCCCTATAGCAAAAATAAGGCTTTCAAAGGAAAGGATAATAGATTACAGTCAGACCGTATACTAACCATGATAAACCCTACCACGATTTACAAACTGGACGTCCATTCCTTGAGCAATTAACAGTTAGCATTATTAATAGTATTATAATATCCTAGGGTCCACTTTTTATTTCTGAAGTGCATTATAGGTAGAAGTACCATCCAGAAATTACAATGGTCCAGAATGCAGAATTTGTTGTTTTGGAAGCCTTTGTTGTTTGCCCATGTTACACCACTGCACTGCACAGTGGGAACTGCACTGACTTCCAGTTTCTTTCCAGGTGCAATTCAAGGTGCTGGTTATTACCTTGAAAGTCCTAAGTGGCACAGAAACAAAGAAACTTGATTGGGAACTGCCTGGAGATTGATATACGATGGGTGGCTATATAAATATTTTAAATAAATAAATAATACTTACAGGACATCCTGCCCCTGAAGTTATCTGCCCGGTTCACTAGATCTGACAAGATGGGTATGTCTCCAGGTCCAATTCCTCAAATGTTTGGTTGGGAGCCACCCAGAGTTGCCTGAAAGAAAGGTAACTATATGTAATAGAATATTGGAGTTGAAAGGGACCTAAAGGTTTTCTAGTCCAACCCCCTGCTCAATTGGAGACCTTACATCATTTCAGACAAATCACTGTCCAATCTTTTCTTAAAAACCTCCAGTGATGGAGCACCCACAACTTCTGACTGCAAGCCATTTCCATTGGTTAATTGTTCTAACTACCAGGAAATTTCTGCTAAGTTCTAGATCCGGGATGGCGAACCTATGGCACGGGTGCCACAGGTGGCACATAGAGCCATATCTGTGGGCACATGAGCTCAGCTCTGGCACTCATGTGTGTGCCAGCCAGCTGATTTTCGGGCCTTCTGGGTCCACCAGAAGTCAAGAAACACACAGTTTCCAGCCTCCGGAGGGCCTCTGAGGGGGTGGAGAAGGCCGTTTTTGCCCTCCCCAGATTCCTAGAAAGGCTCTGGAGCCTGGGGAGAGCAAAAAATGGGCCTACCGGGCCAAAAGTGGGGGGAGCAGGGGGGGCAGGGCGCATAGAATTATGGATGTGGGCACGCTTGCGTGTGACCCCACCTCGCTCCCCCCACTTTTGGCACGCGATGGCAAAAACGTTAGCCATCACTGTTCTAGGTGGATTCTCTCCTTCATTAGTTTCCATCCATCGTGTTTGTCCTGATTTGGAGAATAGGTTGACTCCCTCTTCTTTGTGGCAGCTCCTCAGATATTGGAAATAAATAATGTTGTATCTAGTAGAAGTTAATTGATGGACCTTCTTGGTAGCAGCTCCTGCCCTTTGAAACATCCTTCCACCTGAGATCCAAAAGGCTCTTTTTATAGCCTTCCTGAAAGCTGTAAAGAGCTGACTTTTTTTTTTAAGCTCTGCAGTTGATACATCTATGCTGTCAGGGGTGGGTTCTACTTACCCTTACTACTGGTTCACAGCGGGGTCAATGGATGGAACCTCCCACCGGTTTTACTACTGGTTCTATAGAACTGGTGCAAACTGAGGACAACCCACCACTGTATGCTGTGTTTTGGGCACCAAGTATGTTCTGTGTTTGTTAGTTTTTAATCATAAACTCTGAGCAAAGTCCATTTGTGTCTTCACTTGGAGGGAAACAGTTGCTTACTTGCACATTACCAAAGATGATACAGAATTTATCATCATTTTTACGCATTGACACATTTGTATTGAGACCCAGCTATGGAAATAATAATAACTTGAATACGTAATAAAAATGAAATATATTTCATCATGAAAAAAACTTTTCCTGTTTCCCTTTTAAGTCACGTGTGAGGAAGAATTGGGTGGTGGAGGAAATTTAACTTAGGAGAAAACAAACTGCCCCCCAAATCCGTATGTATTTCCTGCAAGACCAATTTGGACCAAAATTTCAGAACATTGGTGGTCTACATTTGAGATAGAGACATTCAACAATAGCAATAACACTTATATACCACTTCACAGTGCTTTATAGCCCTCTCTAAGCAGTTTACAGAATCAGCATATTGCCCCCAACAATCTGGGTCCCATTTTACTGATCTTGGAAGGATGGAAGGCTGAGTCAACCTTAATGTGAGCTCTAAAATTGTTAACAACCCAAGAAAAATAAAGCAAAATAAGCCCATCCTTCATACTGTTCTATATCAGCAATGTGTCCACTTTAGAGTCTGACAACTGAGAGACCATTGTGCAGGATCTGCCCATCAAAAGCATGCCCATCTCTTCCTAAAGTGCATCTTGACCTGAATCTAGATTTGGAGATTACTATACATGATTCTAAGGAAACAAAGTGAAAAAAAGAAGCTGTGTTTTTACACGCATAATGTAACGCTTCATTTGAGCCTACGTTCCCTGCATGAAACTACTAAGACAATCTCTCATTCATCTTGTGATACTGCTGGGGTATTGTGAAATCAAAGCATGCTGGCAGTGTAGAAAAGAAGCTCTTTCATGTGTGATAAGTTCTTTGATCTTACTGTGATAGTAGCATTTGTACTGAGATAAGAATGCCAGGTAGCACTATTAACAATAAGAAAAAAGCATTCTGTTTGCATTTGAAAACACCTTTGCACAAAGTCTAGGGAACTAGGCAGCTAATGCCTCCTTCCCAATTAATTCATAGTGGAAAAAATTGCTTTTTTAAGTCAACTAGAACCTTGGGTAAATTGTCTAAGGCACTGTTACTGCTCAAACTAATGAAACTCAACTGGAAATTCTTTGTTGGCCTATAGTAAACTGCATGAGATTTATTATGTTGGTTCACTCCAACTCAATGATTCTTCGTTAATAATGTATAATTCTAAAGTATTTGTTGTTCTTTCTTAAAGCAGTTGCATTTGTTCTTCTGGTTCCCTATAACTAAGCTGGTTGCATGT
Organism: Masticophis lateralis; assembly: GCA_030761175.1. Taxonomy (NCBI): domain Eukaryota; kingdom Metazoa; phylum Chordata; class Lepidosauria; order Squamata; family Colubridae; genus Masticophis; species Masticophis lateralis. Next base: position 131,660,961 of record JAUDYJ010000003.1, read on the forward strand.
CAAAACATTCCAAGATTTTTAAGGTTTCCTTTTTGTCTGGAAATAAGGGGACCCATGCCCATCATTATTCCTTATGAGTACAACCCAGGTTAAAAAAAAAACCCCGACAATGATGTGGAGCATCTGTTATTTTTTTCCAATCTATCTATTTCAGATCTAATACTGAGATTTCAGATAATCAATGCTTTCTTGAAATATTTTATGCATTTCAGGCAATGGAGATTGCTCCAAAGTATTGCAATGCTCTATTACAACAATACCTTTGATTCTAGTAAAACCTGTAGCAGACATGGTGAACATGCATCTACTGAACTATCTATCAGGGAAGGCCTAATGAATCCTGCAGTGTACATGAAATTGGACGATGATTCCTTCTAACTCTGATTTTGTGAATTACAACTCTCGACAACTCCTAGTATTCACTTCACCGGCTGTGGCTGCTGGGAGATTCATCTGAAGGTCCATAAATTCCCCAGTTCGGTTCTAGCACTACAGAAAACTCTTGCTAGGGGAGGAGGAATTGACATATCTAGTAGCTGTTCAACATACATGTATCTCCAATCTTCAGCTGCCTGATCTAAGCAGTGGGGGATGTAACAGCAGCATTCCACCAGCTATATTTAGAGTCAACATTTAAGAAGAGATTCCCTATATGTATGCTGTGAGCTTTAGGTCCAGAAAGACTGAAGTCTGTGCTCTACTAGAAAGTACAGAGACATCGAAGGAGGCCTCTTGTTCAAAAGTTGTACATGGCGGGGTGTTGACAGTCTCCCTGAAGTTTAACTTTTTTATATGCTGATCAAAAGACTAGTAATGATCTCCTTAATACAAATGCTATCAAATTCTGTTATAATAAATGTTCTCATGATAAGAGGCAGAGAAGAATACTTTTGATATTGAAAGCATCTAAAAGACCTTATCACAACTTATCACAATCAGCAATTGTAAACTGCCCAGAGTCATTGGGAGTTGAACAACATATAAATTTAATAAATTATTATGGTGGGTCACATAGTCAACCAGATGCTGGATCTGGCATTTTTGTCCACTGTTACATCCCCCACTGCTTAGATCAGGCAGCTGAAGATTGGAGATACATGTATGTTGAAAGGTGTTCAGCCTTGCTGCATGACAGAATAATATGTGAATTATGAGGACCAGAGACAATGGCATAAGAAGTGAATTATATTAATGAAGATCAACTTGGACTGAACTCTGACCTGGAGCAAAAAAGAGTTTAACATATTGTGGGGAACATATATCATTAAGCCCTACATTATGGGTATTTTCAATTTCTGGTAACTACACCAAATTCCTTGAGAAAGAGATGGATGTTTTCATTGATCAAGAAAATCATTGTTGTTTAAAGCTCCAAAGATTAAAATAGGAATGTATTTATGGCAATCTATGTTCATAAAATGTCACATGATCAAACATTGCTCCTATTTACTCAGTTGATTTAAAAATTGTTTAATTGCAAAGCACTTACATGATCCGTAATACTAGGAGAACTGGAGCCATATGTTTAGCCCTGTCCCCAGGGCTATGTTGTAGTTTACACCTTAAATTAGACCCAACATCTTGAACAGGCAGTCTACCGTACTAACTGGCTCCTTTTATCATGTCAAAACCTCCAGTCATTGACCAGTTTTATGGAACAAAACTTGATCATTCTGAGACCGAGGACCAGATGTGTTTGTTTAAGCTTTTTTATGAAGCTTGAAACAGCAGGGGACTTCACTACCTCTGACCACATGAGCCAGACAAACAGAATAATTAGTATTTGGGGGTCTCCTTTGCCTTCCCAAATTAGGTAGGCAGTGAGCGCAGATGTTTTTGTGCATTACCATATCCTATTGTCCTTTGAAGGATCTCAAGCCAAGAATTCAGTTCTTCCTTCCCTTTTTTTTTTAATGGTTCATCCATATAACATTGATAAGACTGAGAGGTGAGCATTGTGTCAAGTCATCTAGCTAACTTCATGGCTTAAGAAAGATTATAGGCTTGGCTTCAGTCCTCACAGCCTGGCACAATTCACCAAACCACACAGGCACTCCTTTTCAAGAAAGGACTGCTTGGCACCAGCAATGATGTATTGTAAAATCATTTTAATTAAAGGTAACAACAACTTCAACAGGCAGAACCATGCAAGTTTCTTGGCAAAAGTATAGAAGTGTTTTGTTACTGCTTTATTTCCATATATTACTATTATTAACATTAACATTGTTTTTACTTTAGTCTACAACACTGGTAATCACCCATACAAGCATAAACCAAACCAAGGTTTGACCCTCTTTAGCTTGTGAGCTAGATTAAATCATTCAGATGCTGCTACCTGATGAGACTTGTTTTGATTATAACTTTCTTAACCTGATTTTTAAGAGTTATCCTGAGCTGCATTAGATTAATATTATGATCAGGAAAATGAAAATGATGGTAATGATGACAGGACCCAGATGTTTCTACTGTTGCTCCCACTCTCTTGAACATCATTCCCCCCTAAGGTGAGGTGAGCTCCATTCCTGTTAGTCTTTTGGAAATTTGAAAATGTGGTTCCTTGAGCAATCTTGGGGTTCCCATGGGGAAACCCTGTGCAATGGTTGCATTGTGTTTCAATAGCCGTTCTCCCACTATATTGCTTTGTTTATTTTTGTAAGTGTTTTAATAGTTGTCACACTGCCCAGAGTCACATTCAGTAAGATGGGCATCTATATAAAGGTGTTTAATAAAATAAATGATGAGGCTGGTGTAGTTTTAACAGAAAGTCAGCTCTGCAGTCTTTCACATTAGCAAATGTGTGTCCCCAGTGTAGAAAGTTAGCACCCACCCCTTTCCTAGAAGAATGAAATATTTTGAGAAATATTAAAAGGGCAGAATATTATATTTCCCTGGATAAGAAATCGGGAAACATGCTCTTGGAAAGCAGCCCCCACCTTCCTTAATAGCCCACAGCAGATGTCAGCACTTAAGAGATAGACATAGCTAGCTCTATTCATAAGCAAATGCCTTCATCCAAGATCCAACAAAGGTAGGCTTAGCCCTCAGCCACAATATGAATTGCCCAACACCCCTTCATTGCATCACCCTCAGAAACGTCAACCAAACTTAGCTCAGACAAACTCCTAGGAGTTTGACCACAGCCAATAGAATACATGTTCTTGCACAGGAACAGGAAGCTCAAGTTCAAAGCCCAAGAGAAGATATAAAAACCCCCTCACTCTCAACTCCATGTGGTCAGCTACCCAGAATCACACTTGCTTGGGAGTTCTGTTCAATAGCCAATAGAATACATGTTCTTGCACAGGAACAGGAAGCTCAAGTTCAAAGCCCAAGAGAAGGTATAAAATCCCCTCACTCTCAACTCCATGTGGTCAGCTACTCAGAATCACACTTGCTTGGGAGTTCTGTTCATCATTAAACCATCTTTCCAATCAGACTCCAGCCTCCATTTTGTCTCCTGTGCTTTTCTTCTGGTTTGGAACTGAACCAGATGGATATTTCTTCCAACACCAGCATTTCACCCAAGAGTTAATTCATAGATTGATTGAAAGAAAGAAAAAAAAGAGGCAACTGCTTTTTACTAATTAATAACAGAGATATTGGCAATTTAATTTACTGATAGGAACAGCTTGCCAAATCTGGTTTTCTCTAATTCTTCACAGCTCTAGTTCCTAAAGTAGCTGAAAAGCTTCCTTCAGCTGTTAATGCAATACTGACCTCTCTGTTTCCATGGTAGCTCTCATGCAGCCATCTCTGTCAACAATCTGCTACCAGTTCTAATTTAATCAGGCTCATTCTATTAATAGAAAGATTCCGCAGGCAGCTATTCTATTCAACTCATTCAAAATATGAAGATCTGTTATTGCTGAGAAAATCAAATAGCAGACAAGTTAGCACCATTCCATCCAGGGCTTCATTTCAGAAGCTCTTTGACATTTTACTCTCAAGAGAAATTCACACAAACTAGGCTGATGTGTCGAAGGTTTGCAATAACTCAAAACTTTTTTTTTTCCCCCGTGCTCAGATTCAAACTCTTTCTTCTCTCTTCTTTCATTTTCTTTGGTACCGAGAGAAAGACTACCGTCTCTGGAATTCCCTTTCATCTCCTGTATACCCAGCACCATCAATTTAGGTTGTTAAATTGATTTTTTTTCCAGGCCTGTTTATTTAAGGTGTCTGTTTCCTAAGATTTTATGGTGCATTGATGATGTTTGAGAAATCTCCTGCTGATTTGTAATGGCATGATTATAATGCCTATTAAAAATGGCCTGGAATTAAATCATACTGCTGTTTTAATTGATTGCTTCTGGAACATAAATGCATATTATATTTCTGTATATGCCACCTTGTTAGTAATAGGATTTTGTTTTTAATTCTACAACTATTCCAATAAGCACTAGAGTTGACTTCCTGCTTATATAATTCATATAATTTAATTCATACTCCAGAGTGTAGGGCTAATACCAGGGGTGAAATCCATCAGGTTCTAACAGGTTCTGGACAACTGGTAGAGGAAATTTTGAGTAATTTGGAGAACCGGCAAATACCATCTCTAGCTGCCCCAGAGTGGGGTGGGAATGGAGATTTTGCAGTATCCTTCCCCTGGCACTCCCATCAAGCCACGCCCACAGAACTGATAGTAAAAAAAATTGAATTTCACCACTGGTTAATACCCATTAGGAAGTGGGGAAATCCCAGGATCTGAACCTGGAATTTTGTGATCTGTATATCCTGTTATTGGTCTACAGTTATGGTACCTCCATTTCAGATGTAACAGGTTAGAAGAATTCAATACTATCTCACGCAATTGCAACCAGATGATCACATGAAATTCCTAGATCATCTTAAACCCAAAGTGATAATCAGAACTAGTCTGGTTATTTATCGTCCAGCAAATTTAATGAAAAACATTTCTGAACTCATCTGAAACATTATCATAGTGTGGGAAACTCCCGCCACCCAAATTCTAAGAACAGGACCTTTAAGACATAATAGGATTAACCCACCACCATTAGAATAGCAAAAGACACCAAACTCACTACATTGCAAAACGCCTGCAGCATTTCAGAAACAGTATAAAAATCCTTGCGCTTGTCAAGCTAATTTGTCAGCTGTCCCAGAACCACATCCTGGTTCTCCTCATCAATAAACAGAATCCTACTTTCCAATCAGCTTCCATTTTATTTCCAGTGCCTTTCTCCCAACTTGGAACTGAACCAGATGGATTTTTCTTCCTACAATGGAAGCTGAAGTCTTTTCTTAAGAGTTCCAATAGCAGCTTCCTTTGGAATCCATATAATTCTTTATAAACAGTTATATTTTGGAAGAGGAGAAGGCAATGAAGAAGCTGTCCCTGAAAAACAATAAGCATTAGCAAATGTGATGTAATAATTAAGATTTTGGATTAGAATTGGGGTAACCCAGTTTCAGGTTCACCGTTGGCTCTGAACCTCCTTGGATGATTTAAGAGCCAATCACACTCAGTCCAACCAACTTCATACCATTGTTGTTGGGGTAAAAAATGAGGGGAGTTATGTATGGTAATTTGACCTCCTAGAGCAGTGATGGCGAACCTTTTTGGCATTGCATGCCAAAAGTCTAAGCGCACGTGTGCTGTCACGCTCCCGTGTGCTGGAACCATAATGCAATGCGCACCCCCATTTACACATGTGTGCACGACAACCCCCCACTCACTCTACACATGTGCCCACACTGTACATGCATGCGCCCCCAATGCGCCCCCCCCCACTTTTTCTAAGTGGGCCGGCATACCTCTTACCAGAGGACAACTAGGTACTGGCCCATTCCCTGGTGAGACAGCTGTTCCCTGCCCAGCGCATGGTGCTGCCAAGATGGCTTGGCTGATGATCAGGCAACTCCAAAGTTTCCTGCTAAATGTGTTCCTTCTCTTGCCTGTCTTCTTTCCCTGTTTAAAAGAGCCGCGCTTGTAGGGGGGAGAGATCTGACTAAAGAGCTGTGCTTTAGCTGTGCTAAAAAGCTGCCTCCTGCCTTCCACACTCTCCAAATTTCTCCCCCATGGAATCCTAGCTTTTTCCTGCCTTCCATGATCTCCAAAGTCTCTCCCCCAATTGAGTGCTTCCTGCCTTCCGTGCCTCCTCAGATCTTTGCAGTTTCTTCCCCCATCGCGTGCTAGGTTTCTCCTGCTTTCCTGCCATGGAGGGGCATCTGCAGAGGGTAGAACCTGCAGAGATGGGGGAAGGCAGGATATAAACATAACATATAACTATAAACATTTTTTTTTCTTGAGAGATCCCTAATTCATAGCTTCTAGACAGCAACTTCAGAAAAAGCTGGAAACAAGATAAAGTGCTGCTAGAAAATGATTTAATGCACAATTAACCCAAACAACAAGAAGCAACGGATGGAAACTAATCAAGGAGAGAACCAATCTAGAAATAAGGAGAAATTTCCTGGCAGTTAGAACAATTAATCAATGAAATGGCTTGCTTTCAGAAGTTATGGTCTCCATCAGTGGAGGATTTTAAGAAGAGATTGGAGAATCATTTGTCTGAAACGGTATAGGGTCTCCTGCTTAAGCAGAGGGTTCAGTGGTGAAATCCATTTTTTTTTACTACCGGTTCTGTGGGCGTGGCTTGGTGGACGTTGCTGGGGAAGGATACTGCAAAATCTCCATTCTACCCGACTTCAGGGGAAGAATACTGCAAAATCCCCATTCTCTCCCCTCTCCTGGGGGAAGGATATTGCAAAATCTCCATTCCCACCCCACTCCAGGGCCAGCCAGTAGTGGTATTTGCGGGTTCCCCGAACTACTCAAAATTTCTGCTACCTGTTCTCCAGAACTTGTCAGAACCTGCTGGATTTTACCGCTGAGAGGGTTGCACTGTAAAACCTCCAAGATCCCTCCCAACTCTGTTATTCTGTTATCTCCCTTTTTGTTGTAATCAATCAACAAAATCCCATATATTAGTCAAAGCTTTCTTCAGCTGCAACAGAGAAACTGTAAGAGGGGTTAGCACAAAGAATACTATTGGGAGTGTCTCAGATGTTGGACTATGACTGGGAAGACTTAGGTTCAATTGCATGAGTCACCATGGTAACTGACTGGATGACTTTGTCACTCTATCTTAACCTAAGCAACCTCACAGAATTGCTCTTGTGGGAATAAAATGAAGGAAGATCACCGTGAGAGCTACCTTGGGCTATTGGAGAAAAGACAGGATATCAGTCTAGCAAGTCAATCAATAAAAACATTCTTGCTTGAAACGGTTGTGCTAGAGAAGTCTTTTTAGAAAGAAAGCAAAAATTGCAGAAGTGAATAATCCGTAGCATTCATTTTCCTAGAATAACAAACTAATTGCAAGCAGAGTTCAAACATTCTGGTATAAGGTATTGGGAAGCAAAATACATAGGATAAGATTACCAGAGTTAATAATGCTTATGAAAATATATTGGAATATTTGAGAGATAGGAATGTCCCTTCAAGTCACTCTTGATTCCCAGGGACTGTCTGGAGAAGTTCTGCAATTTTCTTGTCAAGATTTCGGAAGTGGTTTGCCCTTGCCTGCTTCCTAGAGCAGAGAGAAGGAGTACCCAGCTGCCATTGGGTCTAAGGTGGGACTAGAACTTACCGTCTCCTGGTTTCTAACCTGAAACCTGAGGCCTTAACTGCTGCACCTGTCGGGTGCGAACAACAAGGCCCACACTTGCAGAGTTTGAGCTAACTATTTTATTATGTTTTGCCTATGATACAGGAATTTCCCCAGTCTGACAGCCTACTTCTAGGAACAATTATATAAGATTCTAAGGAACTGGGAGGTGGGGTGGGTCAGAGCTCATCCATGCACAGTGACTCCAGGCTAGCTCCGTGCTTGATCCCTCCTTCCTGCCAGGCTGGATACTTCCCAACAACACCAAACTGGCTCTGACTGGAAGAATAGCTTATTGCAAATTGAGTATGAACCAGCAGTATGTTATGCTGCAAAAAAAAAAAAAAAAAAAAAAAAGCACACTTTTAGGCTGTACTAAGAAAAGTGTAATTTCCAAATCATGGGATTTCATTGTTTCCATCTATTCTGCTTTGGTCCAACCATTCCTTATACACATTGTCTACTTTCACACACCATTTGTTAAGGAAGATTCAAAGAAATTCAGCCAACAGCAACTATGATTATTGGGGGACTTGAAATTAAACCCTAATTAAAGAACTGGATGTGCTGAGCCCTGAGGAAAAAATGATTGAGTGAGGACATGATAATACTGAAAGGATATTTCTCAGGAGAAAAGCAAGGCTGAACTCTCTCTCATTCCAGAGTTCAGGACTTGATATATTGGATTTAGGTTGCAGAAGGCAGATTCCATTAGAAGAAAGTTTCTAACAGTAAAAGCAGTCTGATAATAGAGCCCATCACATAAATATTGGCCCCAACCCAAACTTAAAAGTTGTGAAAATGTAAAAATGAGTGAAATTGAAATGGATAAAGCATCCCATCCCTGCTTATTAGAGGTATAGACCATGGACTGGTTTGGGCAATGCATTCATAGCCAAAAAAAGCATTAAAGGATTAAAGATGCCTTTCTGAAACCCATCCAGTTCTTTGGTTTAATAGCAGAATAGCTTCTGTTGTAATACTGAGAAACTTCCACAAGGGAGAGACTTCTTCTCACTAGACTAGAGCCAACATTTTACTTGTAATGAAAATTCAGTGATTTTTGGAACAGCGCAAATGGAATGTTAGCTCTGTCAATTAAGGCATGAATGAGAATGATAAGAAACAAATCATTAGCTGATATCATTGTACGCCTTGGAAAAATAAATAAATATTTGAAATGGAGCATTCTGCTTCATCCTTTCAGCTGCCTACAAATTGGTCTGTCTGTAGAAATCTGTTTCTCTGCCAAAGGGGATTAGACGGGGGAATGAAATTCAAAATCCGTGAGTCATTTTTCTGGCAAAATGAAAGAATCATCAGTAACGGCCACTCCTCTTGCTGCCACTGCCTTCCTGCTCACCGGTGTTTACCCTGAACAATGATGTTGCCAGGTACACATACATTCCAATCATTTCATAACTGTATTCAAACCCCTGAATTTACTGAGGTTAAACATTTACCAGATCGGCTTAACGTAAGGCCAGGAAGTGCTTGTGCAGTTGTCATGTTGAAATCAATACTAGATGGCTAGAATGTGCCAGGCTTCAAAGTGCCACCTTTCTTACGTCAATAAAGCCCAAAACCCTTTTAACTTGGAATTTTTATCTATACACTCTGACCTCCTTCTTTCTGATGTGGCAGAGGAAGACTACTACTTGTATGGATTCTTGCGCTCTGATGGCCCAAAGGTAAGATGCCATATTTTTATTCTTTTTGTAAAAAAGAGAAACAATTTCCCAAACATCATCCCCTCAGTTTTACTTGTTAAGAATTCTAATGTGTTGCTTTGTTGTTTTTTTATCATTTCCATAAGGTGGATCAAAGCAGTTATGAAAAGCAGTCTCGCTTATCTGGTCCTCTCTAGATGTTTCAGTTTATAACATGTTAGTCATGATGTCTGTGAATAACGATAGCTATAATTCAAATTTTTGGGAAGATACCACCTTGGGAAAGACTGGAAAGGCTTATTCTGAGATAAAAGCTTTGAGGGACCTCTCGTCTATTTATATTTCTCCCCAAAGATCATGATCCTTATTCCTTGAGAGGTAAAAGGAAGAACTGAATTGTTTTAAAGCAAAAACTGGAGATGCTGTAATATAGATTTAGCCTAGGAAAAAAAGGAGCTTACTTAAGGAAATTTTAAAACAGATAAATGTTTTTGCAACCAGAAATTCACATTTAAAATATTTTTAGCCTTTAAGGTTTGGGGAAGGGCCGTAACATCCTAAACAGAATGTTCTCTCCTTTGTTGTGATGAGTTTAATAAACCATTTGTCTTCATAGTTGTTTTAAAAAATGTTACTCAATTCACAGTTTGCTATTGAAGTTGAAAGCCAGTGTAGTGTAATGGTTAAGCTGTTGGAGACAGACTGCAGAATCCACATTTGATCACAGCACCTGATGGGTTGATTCTCTTTCATCCCAAGCTACTTCACAAGATTGCTGTAATTAGAATAATGATTACAACTCTATAGACAGAATAAGAAATAATTAATAAATGAATAATGTAGGGAATTGGGCATTGAAGTCTACCATTAAGGTTGGAGAGAAACATATAGTCCATGAACTATGGATTAGCAATTCTATTTTACAATGAATAACCCCCAGGCATGACCTCTAAGTCATATAGGCCTCTGGTCAAAATAAAATATATTTCTGAATGAGCAGAGTATACCAGCAATTTAATAAATCCAATCAAATTACTCTTTATAATAAAGAAATCATCAATGATAACTAATAGGAGGCATAATATTGAAAGAAGGATTCTAAGGCAAATTCTGGCAACAGAATTCATACTCATCACTGGATGGATCTTTAGAAAAAAGAATAGGAATTTTAAAAAAGAGATTGTGAACTTAGTTTATTTGTACCTCCCAAGCCAAAGTGGAAACTGAGAAGAATTCCATCATTTTATATTTTTTTTTAAAACAGAGTTTTAATTTTAAAAGAACATACAGAAAGTGAATTATGAACTCCAGATATGGATTTTATTTTTTGAGAGAGAGTGCCATAATTTTAAAAATGTATTCAGGATGCAGTCTTTCCAGTAAAATCATACAAAGTGAAAATTGCAAATTAAAGTTGCTTTTCCATTGGCAAGAGAAAAGTTATAGGTACCGTGATCTTAATTCTTCAACATGTAACATTTATGATTCCTTTTGGGAAGAAAAAAGGAAATCCATATTGGAGAAGAGCTATACACAATTCAATGTCACATGTATTTGGGCCAAAAACATGGGAATCTTATATATTATGTATTTGTCTTACAACAAAGAGATGGTTTTTCACTATCAGAATAACTATGTAAAATACAGTAAGAGGGAGAGAACTGGATCAAAATACAATATAAACGTCAAATGTTCAAGAAAAGAATATCTGAAGGGAAGTCATTGCTCCTGGTCTTTCAGACCCTGGCTAAATTCTGAAATGAATATATGGGGTCTTTGGTACTCACTAAGCTTCATTGTTATTTTGAAATGTTTCATTACCAAACTAGTAATGTCATTAGTGCTATAAAGGAGTGGAATTTGCTCTGTTTTATATATTTATGGCTTGCCCTGTCACTGTTAGTGGTTTCTTGATTAGGCATATTCATATATACTATATGTACTAATTCCTTGATTACGACATATTCATTCTTGAAATGAATATGTATTAAGACAAATGTAGCTCCCTGCCCCCACTTGAGACCTAACTTGTCAAGTTGAAAGAGGGTGGGCCCAAGATACTTGTTCATTTCCTTTCTTATGGGCTGTTTTTCATAATCAGGCCAATATCTAAAGGCTGGCCCTCCATTTTACAAGTTGAATTTAGAATCACTGGGTCTGACACTGGAAATAGAGCTGGGCATAATTTATAGTACATTTTAACAAGGCCTGGGGTTCATCACTAATGGAACTTGCATATAAAACAAAATATCCTGAAAACATCAATGGCCAAAATCATTTAACAACTGAATAATTAGATAAACACATGGATCTCCATCTCCAAAAATTGAATCTTGTTAAAAATTTGTTCAGTGCTTTTCTGTTTTTTTTTTAAATTAGCCCATTTGAAAGAGAAAATGAGTGCAGTTTTTTAAAAAAATATTTTAGTTAGGAAACTGTCTTCAGAAATCCCAAGATGGTGTTGTGCCGAATTCGAGATGTAATAGAGACAAAATACCAGGTACTGCCTTTAAGCATATGTGTTTATTCAGCTGAACAAAGTTGGGGCCCCTAACAGAGAGGAAATCCCGAACACACAGAGATTCATATATTTATATCTTTTCTGACACTCCACCCAGCAAGGCTGGCACATAAGAGATACAGGAATCGCTCAGAAAGTCTGGCACACAGTAGATAAGATATCAAGATGTTCTTAGTACATAGGGAGGTTCTTTGGGGACACTGGGTAGTCCCTGGCATCTCAGGACATTGGGTGTTTCCCTGGAGATTTTCCACAGCCCTGCAGGTGTCATGATGCCATCTGTACATACTCACCTTCCAGGGTCTTCCCAGATTCTGGGTGAACAAATGGATTCTGATTGAGAGTTTTATTCTGACTGCTCTGGGCAGGAATAACCCTGAAATCCTATGCATGTTCATTAAAAAAAAAAATACCCTGAGTATCAAACTGGATTAATCAACTCCTTAATTGAGGATTAGGAGAAAACTTTTAAATCCAGATAAACATATCATAGCTTTCAGAAAACAATAGAACAGAAGGGTTGACTATGGATTCAAGATAAAAATATCATAAAAGGGGCAAAATATTTGTTATTTCCTTTGCTTGACAAGCGTCACCTAAAAACTCACGTTTTTACAGTACATCTGGCCCTGGCAAATTCTAATGTAAATGTAGTTGATGCACACCTCCCTCCACTAAAATTTAGATCAGAATGTTATTAAGTTACTTATTTAATTTGCACTCTGCCTTTCAGCATATAAAGTACTCAAGACATAATTAAAATAAAAACAAAGGGAAAGTTTAAAAAACAACCACCAGGAAAATAAAAACATAAATTTTTTTCCCCTTGCTGCAATTGTGCCAATATTGATTTTTAGCATAATATTTTCAGTCAATGTAAATAATCAGAAATAAAATATGTACGTATTAATTTAAAACATCTGAAAACTGCTTTCCATTTTTAAAAAGCTCAGCATAAATTATGATAAATAGTATATATGCAATAAATAAACTAGGATTCTTCTCATGGATAATGCATTAAATATTTAAGTTTGAATTTTTTTGTAGCCTTTTTAGAAAAAAGACACAGATTAATACAAAAATGACAAGAACAGACTTACAACAGATAAGCACATATAAAAATAACATGAACTGGAAATAAACAGATTTTCCCAGTTCAAGGGCAATCTCTCTATAAATGTTTCTCAAAGCAATAATACCCACAAGTGTTTGCTGTGCTGTTCGAGTATAACTTGAAATCCTGGCACTGTCAGTTCTAATTTTTTCATCAAATTCTTTCAAAAAGTTAGGATTACAGCGCCATGAACTGCAGGCCAATGGCTATGCTGGCTGAGGAATTCTGGGAGCACATCTGAAGGGCACTAGAATGAAGTTGATCCTAAACAGCAGGGGCAGGTTTCAAAACCCATCGCTATCAGTTCGCTCATGGGCATGGGCATGCTCACACGCATGTGTGATGCTTCTGCGCATGCAAAGAAGTGTCTGGGCAAATGGGCGGAGCCTCCCGCCACCACCGCTACCGGTTCGCCCGATCCGGGGTGAACCAGTAGCAACCCACCACTGCTAAACAGCAAATGTATCTGTGGTAATTTGATTGCACTATTTTAACCATAACTTATTTTTATGCTAAAACAATGGACAGTATTACATCTTCAACTATACATCCCCCCAAAGTAGAAATGGTTAATCAAGTATAATAAACGCAGTAATGACCTCAAAAGTCTGTAGAAAAAATGCTGATCTGCTGCTTTCATGACTCATGGCATTTGGAGTCAGAGGTGCTCAGGTTTTACAAGTTATATCAAGGAAAAAACTAAGCGTTTCCTCCAGATAAATTAATCTCATGGAAACTGAACCTCTGGATAATGCTTTTCCAGAATAAAATGTCTCTCTTTCATTCCATTTGCATGTAAACCAATAAAAAGATTACAACAATCACAAGGCATTTTCAATGTCTTGATTTTAAAAGTTCGCTATACTCATCACAAGCTGTTACGTTTATTTTCTGTAAAGATGACTGCTGCCCACAGAACTGCCAAGTGCACAAAAGTCTCCATTCAGTAGAAAGCTTTCCATTTAGGGCGTGAACTGATGAAGTCAGCAATGGAGTCAAGGAAACAGAATATTACAACAATTATTATGCAAGACAAATACGTGGAAAAAGTCATGAGTGTATTATTGCCATTGTCTCCAAGGTTAAGAATTTGCATATAAAACTATGAATTGAGAAGCCTGCTTGGTAGCTAGTTCTAGATTTGTCAATATTATTTGCACATTGCGTCAATAAAATGCCAAGCATTTCACTTGCATGAATGGCTTTTAGCTTTAAAAAAGCCTGCTCAGTACACAAGGTGAGCGTGTATATTATGTATGTGTGTGTGTGTGTGTGTGTGTGTGTGTGTGTGTGTGTACACCCCTTCCATACACACACATCCAGCGAAACCCCCATTTTTCTTCCAAGCAGTTGTAAAGCAGGGTTTAGAAAAGCAGAATCATCAGAAAGCTTTCTGTCTGTCTCACCATTTGGTGATACTTCAATGCGTCAGAGATCATAATCCAGGACGCATCTAAAGTACATTTCAACATGGTCAGATACGCATGGAAAGCTTACATAACAGAGTTGTTCTTATATAGTCAGCATTCAGTATAAATCAGGCCTAGCACACATTCGTGTAAATAGTTACATTAATCAAATAAATTTTGATGAAGTCTCTCTGTAGGCATGAACGATAGCCTTGTGAAATATATGCAATTCTCTGAAATGGCTTAATCTACAGGGGAGGTTTGAGCCAGCAAACTCTGCCATTGCAATAATATCAGCTCAGCTTTCTATTCATTGTCAGAAACCTGTATGTGGATGTATGGCATGCACTGGAAGATAAATAAAAGCCCCATTCAGAAGCAGATTCTTAAAAACATGAGGAAACTTCAAGAAGTGTTTAAAAGCTGTAATTGAATGTGTGAAGTAATATTATCTGGAAGTCTTGTGTAGTGTCTATGAACTGTATATGGAAAGACATTTAAAATACTTCATTCTTTCTCCGCAAAATGATTTAGACAGAAAAATTCCTCCTACAAATACACACACACATATAAACACATATACACACATACACATACACACAAAATCAGACGTTTTTCCTAAACTGACAAGCTGAATTGGTGGAATGCAGTTTTCCTTTCCTTTCTAAATTACATTTTAATTTTCAAGAGGTATTCTTCATTTTCTTCTATAGCACATTCCAAACTTAAAAAGGATTGGCAATGCAATTACATATCCTTCTCAATTAAGGATTGAACCCCTTTCAATAAGAGGCCAAAAGAATCTGAGAAAGAGGAAATGTTTAATATTAATGTAAAAGGATAAAAATAGAGAAAATAATATTTCATAAAATCAGATGTTCCTGACATGGACAGCGCCATCCTACTAAATATTAAGAACATTTGTTCTTCTATTCTATGGAAACTATGATAACTTCAAAGCTGAAAGTTACTTATGATGATATAAGAATATTAGAAGTCATTGAAACCCTCTTGTAATTCAGTTAACCCCTTCAATGACTCATCCATACATTCTGTTTGTCTTTATTGGAAGAAATATCCTATCCAGTTCCAAGCCAGGAGAACAGTGTTGAAAATAAAATGGAGACTGACTGCAAGGAAAGAAGGTTTGGTTTCCAGAACTTCAGTGACAACAGCAATGTGGTGGCTGACAAAATGGCTGAGTGAGAGGATGGATCTTTATACGGTTCTGGGATTTTGTGATTGAGGTGCTCCAGGGAGTTGTGCAACGTAGTGAGCCTTGTGTCTTTTATTATTTCAATGGTGGTGGGTTAATCCTATTATGTCCTAAAGGTCATAGAACTTGGATGGGGGGGGGGTATAAATTCTTAATCCCATCAGCTGTGGGAGCTGTAGCTGAAGGTGTTTTGTTTATTAATAGATTGGCCCAGTCTTTCTTAACAGATACAAAATCTGCATTTCTAAAGGTTTCTTTGTTTGAATCTGTTTTCCTATGGCAGGAAGATTGGGTTTGCTTTCTGCCTTTGTTAAGATTTTTCTCCATTTCTCCCTTGGGGAAATATTCTACCCTGCCTCTTTTTAATATTAAGAATGAAGAATATTTTAATGGGGGGGGGGACGGACTTCCTACATCTTGGTACAGGAAGACCTATTTACAGAACAAACAAATTTCTTCATCCTCAGTCTGTCTCAGTCCCATCCCAAAGAGTCTGTGTCCTGTATTTCACGTGGCCATAGGCCATGTTTTTGCTCCTGTTCTACGTTTTGTCCTGGTTTGCTGGACTGATGAAACATAAAACTATTTGTTTGTTAACCAACCCACCCGTGAAATTGTATTCATTGGAATTTTGTTTAGTTCTGTGCTGTGCTGCTTATAGAGATGTTTCGTTTTGTTTTTAAATCAGTACTATGGAAATGATCTCAGCATCAATGCCAGTGCTTGAAAAGTGAAGAGATATTTCTTAAGCCAATATTAATTAGCATGGGTAGCAAGCAGTTTAAGCCTGTCTTGAAGAACTGCTGTAAATCAACCAGAAGTTATTTGGGAGTTTTTTGTTTGTTTGATCTACTTTTACTTGGCTTGCATCTCTGGCATAGAATTCCTAATATTGGATGCTTGGGGCTTCCTGTATAAAATGAGTTTCCAAAAAAAAACCTGCCACCTTTTTTAATTAATTCATCACAAATTATGTAGTACCAGTTGTCCAAATGACGCATGTTACAGCTCAACAGAGAATTGGTTGTTCCTCTACTTTTGGGATGGGAACGTAGGTCCTATTATGCTACCTTGAAAACTTTTCAGCATGCATGGTAGGTTGGAAGTTTGCAAGTAAAAAATGCATGAAAACAAGTCGTAAAAACAGAATCTTCCCTGCAATCATATGTGAATTATGCATCCTGACAAGATTGCTTGTAGACATACCGAGAGTCATTTTGTTCCAGCATTCATATATTGTTTCAAAAACGTGCTAGCTCAGAATTCAACTGGGTCAGTTGTAAAGTTTTGATATCATAAAAAACAGAACTACCATTTTTATGTGAAAATTATTTGCAAGTAAACCTGTTGATCTCTATGTTGCTCATTCCAGGCCTGTAATTTCTGTAATCTGCATACATGCATTTTGATTGTGGCAATTAGGAGAGAGGCCCTGTGCCAAGCCTTCTTTAAGAAGGAGGAGCTGCATTCACCATTCAACCCAGATGACAGAAAACATTTGTAAAAATACTGTTCTCATGAGATTATTATCATGGCTGGTCTGGCCCTACCAGTTCTTGCTTGCAGGCAAATGGAATTTCTTGCAGATATTCTAATGTACCATTAGTTGCTATTTTGTCATGTCATTGTTTGTAGTCAGTCTGTGTGAAACATCTTGCAGCAACAAACTAGATGGTCCACTGTTTCTTCAGCTTCTTTGTGGAGCCTATTTGCTGTCTATTGCTGTCTTTTCAATTGTGTCTTTGTATGCATTTGTTCTTAAGGCTTCGTCTTGTGCAGCCAAAAGTAGCCTCTCTTCAATTTTCTTGCTCTTAGCCATCACCAAGTTTTGCTGTTATCTGCTTTGCCTGTTGGAGCTTTTTTTTTAATGTATTGGCCATGTGATACTTTGCCTTGCTATTTCTCTTTTCTGTTCATTTGGCCTTTTTTGTAGACCAGTTTGGTCTCTATACCATAGAGGCCAATGCAGATAACATCAAGACCTGGCAATGGCCAAGAGCAAGAAAACTGAAGAAAGACACAGAGAGGCTAATGGTGCACTAGCTTCAGTGTATCTTCTTGACTGTTTTTTAGATATTCTTCCAATGTTGTTTTTAATACTTTGACTATTAAGGTTCGTCACACAGTCAGTCAGGTGTTCAAACTGAATTTGGCATTTTTATCCACCTAACCAGTCCTTCCCAAGGATCTGGGATATCCAAATTTGATTATGTTAAAGGTATCATCGCAGGATGTAAACTATTCCAAGTAAAGCTGCCTTTTGCAATTGACTGATGGTGAATTTGTCAATGTCAATGGAGTTCAAGTTGTGCTTCAGTTGTTTTGGGATTGCACCCAAGGTAAGTTTCTATTACTATTGGTATTATAATTAAAGCAATAGCATTAGCAGTTAGACTTATATACTGCTTCACAATTCTTTACAGCCCTCTCTAAGCAGTTTACAGAGTAGCATATTTTCTACAGCTTCAAAATTTGGTGAATAGCATTTTCAATAGAAGAACATATCTGTAGCTCAGGGTTGAAGTCTGGAGTTCTTACTGCTCTCTGAGCTTGCAGATGATTCATTACCCAACTATGTAATATCAATGATACCCAACTAGATAACATCATTGACTTTCACTGATGATGTTATCCAACTGGGTAAATGAAACATCTGCAAACAGACAACCAAGCTCAGAGAGCACCAAGAAATCCACAGAATAGTATTTTAAATGAGAACAAGGAAGAGCCTAGGGCAGTGATGGCTAACCTTTTTGCCGTTGCGTGCCAAAAGATGGGGAAATACGGGGCAGTCATGCGTGTGCGTGCCCACACCCATAATTCATTGCACCCCAAACCCCACGCATGTGCACGTGACCTCACCTGAGGTCCCCCCACTTTTGGCACACAATGGCATGATAGGCCTGTTTTTCACCCTCCCCAGGCGCCAGAGGCTTTCTTGGAGCCTGGGGAGGGTGAAAACAGCCTTCTCCATCCCCTGGAGGCTGAAAAAGGCCCATTTCCCGGCTTCCAGTAGGACTGAAAATCAGCTGGCCAGCTCATGCATGCGTGCTGGAGCTGAGCTAGGGCAACACTCCCATGCCCACCGATATGGCTCAACGTGCCGCCTTTGGCACGCGTACCATAGGTTCACCATCACAGGCCTAGGGTAACAGTCCAGAGCTTTTGTGCTTAATTGCAACTAACTATCTTATTATTTCCATCCCAATGAATGTATACACATTTTTAAATATATCTTAGCTTGAATTTTAACATTTTCCTAATGCAAACAGAGCCTTAGGTATGTGATCCAAATAATAAGGCCTGAATCAGATATCGTACATCAAAGAATTTCTTTCATCATATGAACACTGAAAACCATGGGTGGCTTCAGGTTGTTAGTGTAACTTGGTTCATGACGCATTATTATAACAGCAGATCACTATCAAGCAACCCATCTTATCCTATTGAGAAATGCTGTCATGATTTGGAAAAACGCTGATCGCGAAGAATAGAACAAATTAAACTGGATGAGCAGAAACATGTCCTATACAACTCTATATGAAATATAAGACCTTATAGAACACACATACCTCAACCTCTAGAATAAAACTTAACAACATTCCAAATGAATATTGGCTAACTATTCTTGGGTTGACTAAACATATCTACCCTACCAAGATAGGTGGTTCTGATCAATTTATTAGTTTCTTTTCCTCCAGATGCAAAGAAAAATACTTTGACCAAGATGTGCTAAGAATTTTTTTTTTCTCATGCGTTCTCTAGTTCTTCACAGAATTATAGTTCCCAAGATGTCTGCGGAATAAGAGTCCCCTTCAAAAGTCTTCAAATTCTAGGCACCTGCCATATAAAAGTCCAGATATTATAACCTTTTTGGTCATAGGACACTGGGTTCCTAAAGGCATATCTACATGACAGCAACTATGTCAGCTTCGGCGATAGAAAGGATTGTGGTAAACAAGGCACAAAGAGACCAACATGAAGACGTTAATATCCATAAAGTGGCATGCATAAAGGTTTCCTGCCAATATTTGGCTTAGCACATAAGTGACTGCTGGAAGTCAACATCATATGAGCAATATTGGCAAGAAGCAGGATTTTTCTGGACTGTTCATACACCAATTTAAAAATGTTTGAACAAGGCTATAAAATTACAATTTAACCAGAACAACTATATAAGGCTGACTTTCCCATAGCCCTAAAATTATAATTGTGTATGCTTAGGATTAAGGATATGTGGCTGAATGGGAGTTCAAACCAAGACAAATATTTCTTGCCCTTTAGTAATTTCTCGGCAAATAATTCTCTACATATCAAATCCACAGTTGATATAATGATTGTTTTAAGAATATTTTCTTAAAATATTCACAGGATATTCACCTACCATAGTTAGAATAGAATAGAATAGAATAGAATAGAATAGAATAGAATAGAATAGAATAGAATAGAATAGAATAGAATAGAATAGAATAGAATAGAATAGAATTCTTTATTGGCCAAGTGTGATTGGATACACAAGGAATTTGTCTTGGTGCATATGCTCTCAGTGAACATAAAAGAGAAGATACATTTGTCAAGAATCATAAGGTACAACACTTAATGATAGTCCTAGGGAACAAATAAGCAATCAAACCATATTAGGAAACATTCAATATAACATATTGAAACATTCCATAATATAAATCTTAAGAATACCAGCAACAAGGTTACATTCATACAGTCATAAATCGGAGGAGATGGGTGATAGGAATAATGAGAAGATTAATAGTAATGCAGACTTAATAACTAGTTTGACATTGTTGAGGGAATTATTTGTTTAGCAGAGTGATGGCATTCAGGGAAAAAACTGTTTTTGTCTCTAGTTGTTCTGGTGTGCAGTGCTCTTTAGCATTGTTTTGAGGGTAGGAGTTGAAACAGTTTAGGAAACAATATATGTCTTTGTGTAACATTCTGATTACAGTGCAATGCATCCAAAATGCAACATTCTCAAATATATCCTGAGAATAATAGAAAACAGAAGACTCCATTAATTGTTACTTTCCACCTCACCACTTTGGTGAATGTTGGCACTTTGATAGAAGAGAAATCTGTATGGATTTCTTTTATATCCCAGTTCAGGGTTTCATTCATTCTGAACCAAAAAAACTCCATGTTTAATTAATGCTTACAAAAATAAAAGCTTTTATTGTAATTTTCTCTGCAAGGTCACTCAGTCCAGTGATATATGACTGCACTGTCGTATTCTTATCAAAAATAAATAGGCACATGGTTGTTGATAAAGCAGGATTGTGGAATGGAACAACAGAAACAGTGATTGGAGGATAACAGGAACTATAATTCAATAATGTTTGGAGGACTTCAGTTTCTTCACTCACCTGCAATAAACCAGTTTGTGCTTTCCAAAAAGATGTGGACGATGTACATTTTTAAATGGAGCAACTTTGAAATTCACTTACCACATGCATATTATTTTTTTATCTCTTTCAGTGATGTCGTGGGTATGCAGCACTTTAATTCTATTTTTTATTATTATTATTATTCCAGTATCTTTTCTTTTCATTGGGGTACACTGACTTTTTTTCTATATTCTGGTGAAACTCTAAGAAAAGATGAAGAAGCAAAACAAATATTGACTGTTCAGAAGGAAACCTGAGCAATCCTAGCCTTGCTTTGTTTTAAATACATTGTTACATGAAGTTACAGGTAGTCCTTGTTTAGTGACTGGCACTTGAACTGGCAACTTGGTCTTTAAGCGAAGCAGTTGCTAAGTGATGAATCATATGACAACAACTGTGCTTATAATTTTACTTCAGTTTTCCTTTGCTTTTTATCATCAGAAGGCTGAACCCCAAATAGCGAAATGAGCCCATACAACAAGAAGATTTTGGAATTCCACTCACAAAGAAATTGAGTAAAAGGGCAAATATTATAATCCCTTTTATTCCTTCTCCTGTCCTTTGGAATGGGATAACAGGAAGAAGAGAATTGTTGTTTGCATTTTTATACGCGGAGAAAAAGGGATTACAAGAGAGTAAGCAGGCACACAATGAGCCACACACATGCAAAGGAATGTGCTCCAGCTGTCTGTTTGTCTAGCCAACCTCTTAGGAGACAAACAAAAGACTTTAATGTGAAACTGATTCAGGTTTTGTCCATTTTAAGAAGCAGCTGCAGGCTGACTAAATTAAGATCACAAAGTTGAGTTTGTTAATTTGTGGCTAGCATTTTTTTAGGGACAACCTGGGCTG
Source organism: Masticophis lateralis (assembly GCA_030761175.1). Lineage (NCBI taxonomy): Eukaryota > Metazoa > Chordata > Lepidosauria > Squamata > Colubridae > Masticophis > Masticophis lateralis. The sequence goes on from JAUDYJ010000003.1 coordinate 131,682,767, forward strand.
GTCTGAAAAGCAGCCCAGGAAGAAATAGAGAAGACAAAAAAGGGTCAGGCACAGGACAACATATACTATTAACTGTAATGGTGAGCATCTATTTGAGAGATGCTACAAAGGTTATAAATGTGGATATTGGTCACAAAGTTACTTTTCATCAGTTTTGGCATGGCAAACGGTCACTGTCCTGAGAAGTCACAAAACAAGGACAACCGTGCATGAATTGCTAGAATTTGTGATCTACAGATAGCATTCTAAAATGGAATCTCTGATCTAAATAACATAAGAGATCAGGAGAATATTCTGCCCGGACCAACTGTTCCACATGAACCTTCCTAAATGGTTCAAAGATGACATAACAAATTTCCTTCTGTGGGGTACCTCTAAATGGATAAGGGGAGAAATACATTTATTTTGTTCACTGTATTTATCAAGGCTTTGCTTGTGCCACCACAATGCAAAGAAGCCACACATAACAATTCAATAAATCAAATATGGGCTCAATTTCCATAATTATTGTTTAAATTGCATTCAGTATTCTACCCTTCTTAGTTCCATGATTAAGCAAAATCCAGTGGTGGGTTTCAAATTTTTTTACTACCGATTCTGTGGGCATGGCTTGGTGGGTGTGGCAGAGGAATGATTCTGTAAAATCTCCATTCCCACCCCACTCCAGGGGAAGGTTACTGCAAAATCCCCATTTCCTTCTGATCAGCTGGGACTCGGGAGGCAGAGAGTAGACGGAGGCAGGGCCAGTCAGAGGTGGTATTTACTGGTTCTCCGAACTACTCAAAATTTCCGCTAGCAGTTCTCCAGAACTGGTCAGAACCTGCTGAAACCCACCTCTGGCAAAATCCCAGCATTAGTACCACATCAAATAGTACTGGGGACACTAAGAGAGAAAACATGATTATAGCCACAGAACGATCAAATCTTGTTGTTGAAAAATATGAATTGCAGAAAGAATTAGAGAATTACAGAAATAAAAAAGCAATTCTCTTATTGGGTTTGCAGTTGACCTAATCAGATGAGTTTCTAATAAAGAGATGGTATATCATTCATTTTAAACATTTTTAAACAGTTGTTGTTTTTTTTAATTTGATTTATATGCCGCCCTTCTGTGGAGACTCAGGGCGGCTTAGAATGCATTAAGCAATAGCCTTCATACTTTTGTATATTTATACAAAGTCAGCTTATTGCCCCCACAAACTGGGTCCTCAATTTACCTACCTTAGAAAGAATGGAAGGCTGAGTCAACCTTGAGCCTGGTGAGATTCGAACTTACAATAATTGCAGACAGCTGGTGTTAATCACAATGCTTTTAGTCTGCTGAGCTACCAGGATTTTATATTACCACAGCCCCTAACTTTAAATTCTACACTTGGCTCATCGATTTTGTAAAGAGTTCCATTGGTCACTAACACTATATCAGCTATTTGTTCATCATCAAACAAAGCAGTTTTCAAAATTTAAGAGCAGTATTTTTAGAGGAACATTTTTGCTAAAGTACCTGCTCCGATATAATGAATAGCCCTGCCAAATGTTATAACATCTTATTATATTTATCCTCTCCTTTTCATCATAGAAACTAAATAAGTAAGTCTAATATGTAATTTATATGAGGTTATTCATTTTAATCAACCTACTAGCCTGGAATGATAGATTCCATATATACAAGTATATACAGAGAGAAAGAGTTTGTCAGGAATTCCCTGCCTACAAAAACAATGATCATGATGGGGACTGGAGGCTAAAACATATAAAGAACAGTTGCTGGAATTGGATATGACTAGTTTAATGAAAAGAAGGACTAGATGTGACATGATAGCAGTGTTCTGATATCTCAGGGGTTGCCACAAAGAAGAGGGAGTCAAGCTATTCTCCAAAGCACCTAAAGGCAGGACAAGAAGCAATGGGTGGAAATTAATCAAAGAGAAAAGCAATCTAGAACTAAGAAAAAATTTCCTGACAGTGAGAACAATTAACCGGTGAAACAACTTGCCTCCAGAAGTTGTGAATGCTCCAACACTGGAAGTTTTTAAGAAGAGATTGGACAACCATTTGTCTGAAATGATATAGAGTTTCCTGTTTGAGCAGGGGGTTGCACTTGAAGACCTCCAAGGTCCCTTCCAACTCTGTTATTCTATTCTATGATCATCATCATCATAAGGAGGGGGATGAGGAGAGCAAAGTAGGGTAGTAGAGAATGTTGTGGTCCACCGGCAGCCTGTGGAGCTGGCAGCAGAGTCGGACAGTGAGGAGGTTGGGAAGGAACATGGGCCAGTCCTGGAATCTGGGGAAGGCTTGGATGAGGTCTCTGTGTTGGAGGCAGAGAAAGGGCCATCTGGGAGGTACATGCTGCCTACGGAGCCTTCAGAGTCAGACCTCAGCAAGGCAGAAGAACAGGGGGAGCCTGTTCCCTATGCGTGCATGCACAGAGCTGAACAGTTAAAACAAAAGGGACAACTCAGGAGTAGTGCTTGGAGATGATTGGCCCCTCCCAGAAGACTTAAAAGAGGAGCAAAGGCCCGTGGGCCTTTGCAGGAAGCAACCTTGTTAGTTCTGTTCAGTTTAAAGTTTGATGCTCTGTTTGATTGGACTTTGCCAATTAGGTCTTTGGCAGTGTGTCAAGGGTGATAAAGGTGGGTGATTATCAGCCTTATCCCGAAGGACTCTTTACAACTATTTGGATCTGATTGTGAATGAACAGAATTCATAGCTGTTACAATAAAAGGTTTTTGGGACTACTCGTGTTTTACTGACCCAGGAAGTCTAGGTCAGAACAGAGAATTTCTACTAAAGGTGGAGTTGAAGAGATAACTAATTTGTTTTCCGAAAAAAATATTAAAAAATTATTTATGACTAATCATAATCACTCATTACATCTATTTTGAAGGAATGCACACAACTTTCTCCTAACTTTGCATATGAGCCCACCAGCCAAGAACAATACTGGTAGTCCTTGACTTACAACAATTCATTTGGTGATCATTCAAAATTACAATGGCACTGAAAAAAGTGACTTACGACCATTTTTCACAATTACAACCATTGCAGCATCCTCAAGGTAACATTTCAGATGCTTGGCAACTGACTCCTATTTATGACGGTTGCAATGTCCCAGGGTCATGTGATTGCCTTTTGTGAATGTCTTTCAAGCAAAGTCAATAGGAAAGCCAGATTCACTTAACAACCACGTTACTAACTTTATAACCACAGTGATTCACTTAAGAACTGTGGCAGGAAAGGTTGTAAAATGAGGCAAAACTTAACCACATAAATTTTGGGCTCAATTCTGGTTGTAAATCAAGGATTACCTATACTCGTGATGGCGAACCTATGGCACGCATGCCACAGGTAGCACACATAGCCATATCAGTGGGCACGCGGGCTCAGCTCTGGCACGCATGTGTGCGCCGGCCAGATGATTCTCAGGCCTTCTGGGCCCACCAGAAGTTGGCAAATGGGCCGTTTCTGGCCTCCGGAGGGTCTCTGAGGGGGGTGGAGAAGGCCATTTTTGCCCTCCCCAGACTCCTAGAGAGGCTCTGGAGCCAGGTGAGAGAGAAAAACGTGCCAGGAGTGGGGGAAGAGTGGGGGGAGTGCACGCATGTATGGTGGGAGCGCATAAAATTATGGGGGTGTGCACATGCATGTGCACGCATGACACACACAGACACGTGCCCCCCCTCCTGGCAGGCGATGGCAAAAAGATTAGCCATCACTGACCTATACCTACTCCTGATGCAAGGAGACAGGATGAGAAGTTGAGAAGAGAAGGTGATATCCTACTCTGATACAAAGTAAGAGATCGTGTAACAGTAGTAGGAAACTGATGCCCTTCTCACCAGATGCCACCAAAATGGAAAAGTCAACAGAGTCGACTGGAATAGCAACCCACACAACCACAACTGAAGGAAAAACCCAAGATGTAGTCAGCTCAGAAGGAGGCTATCATGGAAAACCACTGGACTGATTACTGGTTTTATTCTTCTAGCACAGGATGCCTTAAATTATAAGTGGAAGTGGTTTAAATATAAGCCTGCCTTAACAGCCTCTGCCATCAATGTGAGATGAGTGTGTTCAAAAACACATACCTAAAGGAAACACATTACAAAAACCAGACATAATCCCTGTCTCTATTACCAATTTTTAATGAAATCTGAACACTTTCCCCTTAATTAATAACCCTATTCTAATAGCCTTTTCTTGAGTAATTAGGAAAAATAATGACATCCAAGGGGAGTGCACACACTTCTGATGAGACCACTGCAGAAAAGCTTGTCTTAATTAATTTTTTTCACAGCAGCAAACTGATTTTTCTTTTTCACAATAAGGTGCAGGGATTTCAAACACTAAGTAGCTGTTTCATCAAAGTAGACAGCTAGCAAGGAAGCTGGGAAGGTCTGATTAAAAGTAAACAGCTGGGAGGGGATTTGGAAATGCATCATTAAGAGCCAAAAAATGACTTTTAAAACTCTGTAGAATAACTAAGGTGCTGCCTTTTTTTTTTCCTAAAACAAACAAATGATAGCAAAACAGCACAGAAATCTTTATGAACATTGAGAAACGTCAAGAATTTTATGCAAGAGTCAGAATACCAAAAAAACCCCCATGATTTACCTGCACAAATAATATATACTTTGCCAAAACAGACCATTTTTAGGGCCATAGCAATTAAATGATACCAGAGATTCTAAAATCTATGGCAATCTACTGAGATTTTGTCCTTGCAGGCAGAACTGTAGACCATAAGAATTAAAGTTACTTAATCTAGGAGAACTAGAAGACAGGTAGTTCATTTTAACAGCAATACATAGACCAAGCATTTTGCTGTTGTTTTATATTCTCTGGCATCCAACATTTCCTATCTGTGTTGACCAAAGCAAGTTAACAGAAAGAGCAAAAGCCAAGGAGAATGTTTCAAGATAACATTCTTATTTGCCTGGGTTATAACTGAACAAGGCTGGCCATTTAATTGCTCTTTTTTCCTTTTTATTATGTGCTTTTAGTATCCATTCTTGCTTTCTGCTGTTTGTTTTTGTTCTGTTGCAGTGTTACAGCTTTTGGGTGTACCATTTTGACTAGGAAAGGCATATTTTCTGAGCTTCCCTTCAAATCAAAAAGCAGAAAAATTGCCCTCCTTCCTTTAAAAAAAGGTGAAATAAAAAATCATCAGTGCTTATTTCAGTCTGATCTTCAGGGATCTGAAGGCTGAAAAAAGAAGGGATAGCTTTATAAAAAGGAGGAAATATAGGATTTGGAAAGTGTATACAGGTAGTCCTTGAGTTACGACAGTTCATTTAGTGACCATTCAAAGTTACAAGAACATTGAAAAAAGTGACCTATGATTGTGTTTCACACTTAGGACTGTTGCAGCATTCCCATGGTCAGATGATCAAAATTCAGATGCTTAGCAACTGACTCGTATTTATGATGATTGCAGTGTCCCAAGGTCATGTGATCACCTTTTGTGACTTTTTGACAAGCAAAGTCAATGGGAAAACCAGATTCATTTAACATCATTATAATTGCAGTGATTCACTTAACAACTGTGGCAAGGAAGGTCATGAAATGGGGCAAAAAACTCACTTAACAAATGCCTCACTTAGCAACAGAAATTTTGGGCTCAATTGTGTTTGTAAACCAAGGATTACCTGCATTAAATTCCAGTTTCCAACAACTGTAACCGATGATAGATAAAGTAGATTGGCCAGATAGTGCACAAAGTATAAATTCAAATTTAAAAATAAATAAATAAATAAATGTTGGGCTTGAATCTGCACAGATTAATCTTGAAGCTAGCTGCTAACAGCTATGCAAATTTAGTCAAACTAAGAAAGAAAATCAGTTATCAGGTTGTCAGTTTCTCTCCTGATTGTAACTGCTTTCAGATAAAGGACTCTGGACATCACCAGTGTGGTCTGAAGTATGGGGTACCAAAGTAGCATAGAAGTAGGATACTGGGGAATCCAGATTCAAAGCCACACTCAGTCATGGATGCTAATTAGATGAGTTCTCTCTTTAGTCTTTTTGTTGGGGAGGGGGAGAATTGAAAAATGGGAGTGTGATATGCATTCTCCTTAGGGTCCTGCAAGAAAGATAAGGTATAAATCTCACAAATTTATTTGCCATTCTCTTCATCTGTGGGATGGGGTTTTTTCCACTCTCCTGGAAACCAACATGATGGGGAAAATGGTAAGAAAAGAGAAGGGGTGATAAATGGAGATCAATGTCACTTGGACCTTACATGCAATTCTGTGAATGTGGCAAGTGAAAAGGTTGGCTTGACTCGGAGCATCCAAATTCTTTTCTGGTTATAAACAATATGAAGATGAGATAAATGTGAAGTGAACAAGAGTTCAGGGAAAACAACGAACTTGGAGTAACAGTGTGATGGATCAGATCAAAACCAAACAGTGCATCATGTTTGATTCTATGGCTGAGCAGTGTTGCAGTCTCTGTTCTGAAAAAGTGCTTCAGGGTATACATGGATACAACCATGTACATTTCTGCAACTAATTTAAAACAACTGCTTGTCTTGGGATCCCATGGCAGCTGTTGAGGGCATCTGTGTAATCTGAGAAGATGCAGCTGCTTTAAAGAGTTGCAGGCAGGTGTTAAGATTTTGACCCCCATCTCCTTTGCAATACTTTTTCCAAATGATTTCAAAAATGCCATACGGCTCTAATAATTACTATGTACCATGGGCTTTCACATGCCCCCTGCAGTGGGAGGCATTGAACTGTAGAAAAATCAGACTATGCTGTATCATTACATGTATAATCATGTTTCCCAGTTAAAAATGTTTTATCAAATACTGTTTTAATCTTTTGTACATTACAAAAGATGTAATGGTTTCCTTTGGGATAAACCAGATTGCTGAAAAGCACCATCACTGAATATCTATACGTATGAAATAAATCATTTGTTCTGTTTTTCTACCTAGAATGCCCAAAGCAAATATCAAGATTCTTAGCATTACACTATTTTTTCCCCTTTACATTAAAAAAAAATAATCAAACAACAGGAAAATCCATACTAAATGTAATAACAGACACTGGGAGAACTATTCATTTTCTTTTAAATCATTTCCTTTCCATTTTCCCTCTTTTAATAAACTCATCTATATTCCAGAGACTACACAACACTCCTTTCATAACAGCAATCAGTGGGCATATGGTCTAGCATACATATTTTTTTTTCTTTGTCATCCAACTCCCTAGTGATTCTCAGTTTATTGTTCATGTGCTTGGGTATTTTGGAAATGGGAGGCAGAAGCAGATAATCCATAAATTTCCAAGCTGTGCACTATTATCTATCGATGCAATACCATGAGGAATTCACAAGAAAGCCAATCAAAAAATAAGCTGATACTGAAACGATCCTGTTGGTAATGTGTGTGCCCTGTACAGCTTGTCCTCAAAATAAGATTATCTCATGGGTCATATGTCTATCCACTGAGTCAATAGTCCACTAAGAACAGAAGGGTAGTAGTAAAGGATGCTAGGTTCTATAGTAGAATCTGGGCCCACTCACTGCTCATGTCTCTTACATAAAGCATGTGAACTAGCATAGATAAGATTGCAGATTAGCCGAGAAGTATACAATCTAGTCCATGACATTGTAAAACTGAATATCACTCCATATCTATTAATTTATATGCGGGGGGGCAGGGAAGTCATGAGGAAATAACAGAATTCATGGCCACGTCAAATGAGCTGAAATGTCACCTACAATCACTCTTTGTATATTTAGAAGTTTAAAATTCCAACCAAAGAATCACCAGGATTGTTGCATTGTATACAGTGTTCACCTCATGCCTCCAGATCAGAGGTGGGTTTCAGCAGGTTCTGACCAGTTCTGGAGAACTGGTAGTGGAAATTTTGAGTAGTTCAGAGAAACGGTAGTAAAAATTCTGACTGGCCCCGCCCCCATCTATTCTCTGCCTCCCGAGACCCAGCTGATCAGGAGGAAATGAGGATTTTGCAGTAACCTTCCCCTGGAGTGGGGTGGGAATGGAGATTTTACAATATCCTTCCCCTGCCACACCCACCAAGCCAAGCCACGCCACACCACGACCACCAAGCCACACTCACAGAACCAGTAGTAACAAATTTTGAAACCCCCACTGCTCCAGATGTATAAGAATACAATCCCCAATAGTTCCAGAAAACCTAGCAGTAGCTGTGCAAGATGGGAAATGAAGTTCAAAACGTCTGGAAGCCACTAAGTTGCTATCACAGTCCATGAGAAACAGAAGAAATGGAGTGGACTTCACCTGATCTGGAAAAGCTAATCAGGATGGGATTTCATTTACACTTGTCTGACATCCCATAGTTATAAAACTAGAAAGGTAATCCCAGAATTGTAAACTAAACTGTTTTTTAAACACTAGAAGGCCATGACAGTTATGTCATCATGGCTAGTCACAAATAGTCAAGCTTGAAAGAGATTTTACCTTTATTACTAGCAACATGGAAAGGCAACACAAATATCATCTGCTATGAAAATAAATTAATGGTTTGCAAAAATTCAAGATACTCATATCTATTGAATTCCTACAAAGATGCTTCACTATATCTTAAGAAGAACGTGGGGGGGGGGACCCTTATAGAGAGCCTATAATTTTATTCCTTTGGTGGTCAGGCCAATGTCCCAAAGCAGGATGTGAAAATAGCCTCCCCTACTCATAATCTCTACCAATATACTGGATAGTTTTCTTTAAAACTACCATAATAACTAAGTGGGATATAAATTCAGTTTTTGAAGGCCTTGCTACAGAATGCATATTTGTCTCAATTAAATAATTAACAGACTTTATAATGTGCATAAGGGCAGAGCTGATTCTGGTGAAGAGTTCATATAAAACACTTCTGCTTCTCATGAGTTGCTTTTTAAAGTTTTCAGATTCAGTTCATGGTCAGTTCAATGGAACTTGCAGAAACACTGTTAAATTGAATCAGGTTTTTTTTTAAAAAAATACATATACTTTACATTGTCAAAATAGTTTCATGGTGCAATATTTATAGTGTATCAAATGATGGTGAAGCAGAGGGAGACAGAAAATGCTTTTTAAAGAAGAAGATAAAGGTGGGAAACAAACCCAGCTCATGTTTTTTGTTTACATAAGAGTGTTACATGCCAGTCGTTTTTTTAAAAAGCGTATTGCAGTTTACAGAGAAAACTAGAAGTCTATTAACAAGTCTTTTTTTCAGTCTTAAAAGATTTAACAGAGTTGTTAGTGATAGAAATAGGAAGGGAGTTCCATTTCAAGGAACAGAGCAATGGAAAATTTTCTTCCAGTGGTACAGGATGTAGAATTTCTTGTCCAAGGAAAAAAGAAAAACATTTTTTACTTGCTTGGATAAGATTATCTAAACAAACACCTGGGACAATGTTAAGAGAGCAGTGTAAGGTTTCCAAGTTATTTTTTCTGGTATTAGGGAGAAGGAAAAAGAAAAAAAGGAAGAAGCAAAATGGCCTTATGACAGTGACCCATTCACTATAGAGAGGTTATTTGGAGGGAGTGTAGACTTAAACAGCCTCTGTTAAAATTAAGCTACAGGATACATAAGAGAAAAATGATAATTAGTGAGGATAAGGAAGAGAAAAGACATGGGGCAACAGATCTTCCTCCTCTAGGAATAACGTTTAGGCAAATAAGACTGGAGCTAATTGATAAAGGAAAAAAGAGGGGAGAGCAGTTTATTTAAAGGATTTAGTCAAGCGCCATTTGCTGGGTTTTGGAAGCAAAATTTTGACTTGCCCAACTGGATCTATGGAGTAATAGATGACAGAATTGGGGTTAGAATACAGCATTTGAACTACTGATTTTCTAGTTCTACACTTATGTCATCTTTTATTGTTGTATGTTTTGTTTGAAGTGTGCCTCCCTTGAGTACCCCTGGGTATACAAAACATTTTTGGCACTCCCACAGTTAATCTAACTCAGGAGTACATAATCCATATTTATATAACCCATACTACAAACTGAAATTTTGAAAGAGAATGAAGAAAATCAATGTATATAACAACTGGAACATACTTGTATAGCATTACATTTTATTAAGTTGGTTTTTGAGCAAATCAGTTCAAGATGTGAATTTAATTTAATGAAATTGTTTTTGCCTTGGCACTTCTGGGGTTGGGCAGGCCACTCAAGGACCAAGCGTGGGAAAAATGCATTCCTAATCTAAACCAATTTTTGAAAAATCTAGAAATCAGATATTAATTCATGAGATGGTTTCCTGAGCAAATCAAAGTGTATTGCTTTTCTAAGAGAAATGATTCTAAGACTGTGATGTGGTTGAGTATGTATGTAACCCTGCTAGCTTGCTTGTGTTTTAATGGCACTATAGTTTATTTTTAATGTGAAGACTTTGGCAAAGGAAGATTATTGTTTTCACCCCATTAAAAGCCTGATTGCCATTTCCTGCTATGAAAAGTGCACAAGCAAGCCAGTTTGTCCTGTATATGTATGCATGTGTCCATGTGTGCATTTGTCTGGTGGGTCTCTTTTCTTGGCATTGGCATTTCTGTTGGCAATTCTCCCAGAAAATAAGATTGCTCCTCATCCGGTAATTAACACAATGCAACATTTTGATCAGGCTGGCATGATGTATTTCCTTTCTTTCTACCACAATAAACCACCATGGGAATTCAAACAGCCTAATACATACCACACAAATATGTAGAAAGACCGGTTATAATCTTTCTGCAAGCGTTCAGGGTCAAATTAATAAGGAATTAACACAAACTTGTAAATCTGGTGTCCTCCAGATGTTTTAGAGATGACTTCAAGAATTCCCAACCAGCATAGTCAGGAACATATTGGCTAGAGGCTTCTTGCAGCTGTTGCCTCAATACAGTTAGAAGGCGCCATCTTGAGATAAACTAATTTAAAATGTCTTGATGACCAGGGCATGCATGCAATTTCTGGATCCCAATGTTCCTACAAGCCTGATGATCCTACAAGTATTAACCTTGGAGTATAAATGTCTGCAATAAGTTAATGAGCACATTTAGCTGAGCCTCCATGTTTACATGCCCACCCTGTGATCTGAAACCAGGCCTTCCTTCCTTTCCTTTTAATCGATTTTGATATTTTTGTATCCACATAAGGAATGCCATATCAGATAAAAATAATACTCCCTAGAACTCAAAGGAAAAGCAATATTAAAAAGCTAGAATAACATAAAAGCAGTCCAAAATAGCTAGCCTTACTTTATTTTTACTGGGCCATGCTAAAAACACAGTGAGAAAGAACTGGAATGCAAGAGGCAATAGCCATCATATCTCTCTGTATCAACATACCCTAGGATGAAGAATGCCTTGACTTGTAATTAAGAAACATCTGAAAAGCCACATGTTGTCCAGCCATGATTTATATTTATTTTCCTCTGGTTCTTGTTTTAACTTTTACTCATTGATTTTCATTCTCCAGAAGTGTCTGATAAAGCTCCACCAGTACACATAATAACCATGTCGGCTCTCAGCCTGAAGCAGGCCAACTAAGTGTCCAGAACTGGCCCATAAAGAATTTCTATTGGCCTTAGCTTCTCTCTGCTGAATTCTGGACACAGTAACAGCAGGATAACGTTGGTTAATGGAAGGATGTGTCAGTGCAGGGATCCAATTCTTATTTCAATAAATTATAGCGTTTCAAATAAGCTTAGTGGAACAGCTGCTGATCCTTCTCTATGTGAAGTAATTGTGTAAGGCTACAGAAAGCATTCATAAGAAAACTGCTCTGAGATGATGATGATGATTATGGGTGGTCCCACCAGTTCTTGGGTATTTCTTGCAGATATTCCAATGTGCCATTGTTGCTACGTTGTCATGCCCTTGTTTATAGTCAATCTAGTGCGGTCATCTTACAGCAACTATCTAGGTGGTCCACTGCTCCTTCAGCTTCTTTGCAGAGACTGGATTTGCAGTCTGTTGCTGTCTTCTCAATTGTCTCTTTGTATGCATTTGTTTTTAAAGCTTAGTCTTGTGCAGTCAGAATTCGCCCTTCTCTTTTTTTCAAATTTCCTGCCCTTAGCCATTGGCAAGTCTTGCTGTTATCTGCTTTGCCTACTATTTTTTTGTGTATTGGTCAAGTAAGACTTTTCTTTGCCATGAATGTCTTCTATTCTTCATTTGGTCTTTCTTGTAGGTCCGTCTGGTCTCTTTGATATTCAGTAGATCTTCACACTGTAGTCTCTTTGGGGCATCTTCTTCACCGTCCTTTCAGATATTTCATTTCAGATATTTCTTGAAATAGTTCTCATGAGCTTATGATTGGGCAATCCATCAGCCAGGTGGTTAGACTAGATTTGGCATTTTGTCCACTTATTGAGTCCTTCCCTTCCCAGGCAGATGTTACTTAAGATATTTTGGGATTGCACCCAAGGCACTTTTGTTATTGGCTTTCTTTTGCCACAATTGTTCTACTTCCATTTTTCACGTCTTTGTACTTTGTGATTTTCTCCAGTTTTCTATTCTGTTTATTTCTACCACTTTACCTTCCACAATGCTTTGAATTAAGCCTAATTTAGGCTTCTATTCTGCAAAGAATAGATATGACACTCTCCTATATGTTTTGCTTTGTTTTGTTAATTACTTCCAAGGTGCTTGAGGCACTGCAGCAGCTCCCTCCCTCACTTTTATTCCCGTTAGCAGTTAATCATCACAACAGTAAAGTAATCCAAGAGCTGGTAACCTGTACAAAGTTACTAAATGAGATTTTGGATTCAGGTCTCTCCTTTCCTAATCCAAAACCAGTGGTTCAAGAATAGCAGTGCATATACAACATATTCCCAAAGTCTTAACTATAACTCCCATTAGCCCTTATTATCAACCATACTTATGTGATTTGAGGAATTTCTACACCAAACCATCTGGAATATGGCAAATGATCTCCCTTTATATTAGAATATTGTCACCAGAATGACCTCCTTTGAGCAAATGTAAACAAGAATTTTTGCCCTGGTGGTTTTCAGTGTTATTTTTAGCAAAGAACCTAGCCATTAAATTGCTTTTGGGAACCCACTTTCCTGTTGCTAAATTCAAACTGTAACTTCTTTAACAACTTGTGTGGGCAATCTTGCTCCTAAAAGGGATAGATAGATCTTCCAAGGAGATGTAGCAAAGCTGTTGAAAGCAGATGGATATTTTAAAAAGAGAGAGAGGGAGAGAATGCAATTTTAGAAAGCAATGCCACTCTGGAAAACATAATATCCAGAAAGGTATTTAATCTGAAATAGATTTATACATCGGGTTAAATAAAAGATTGATACATATTTATACACCGGGTTAAGTGAAATGAAGTTAAACATAATGCATAATGCTAAACCCCACTGACAAGCTTCAGTGGTGTGGCCAAGGAATGTTATTCTTTCTGAGAACATAAGAATGACAGCAATGACATTCGAGAACGATGTATCCTCCCTGCCATTGAACAATGATATATTTTAGAAAAATGATTTCAGAAATGCGAGGCATCTGTAAAATGATATATTTATTTAGTGGTGTCTTACATAAAGTTCTAACCTCCAACTCTTGGCGGGAATGCCATTGCATGAAAATTGTCTGACCAACTTTGTAGGAGCCATAGTTCTGGTGTTTCTTCCATCCGATCTTGCTGAAAATACAGAGAAAATGAAGTAGAGTGATAAGCCTTCAGAGTGAGTCACTATTTTCAGTTTTCTTTATGCCTTCCAAACAGAAACAAGGCAGGGAACTCTTGCCTTCTCTCACCATATATTAATCCAGGGAATATAGCATAGTGAAATATGCCTCCAATTTAAAATCCAGATCAGGGTGTGTTCTACCAGTACAGCTATTGCAATTTGGTGAAGCACCATTTTAGAACACGTCAAAAGCTACGGATGAAGCAACAGCAGCTGATGCAGTTCCTCAACTGTACATTTATTTAAGATTGCCTTTTTTGGAACAAAATCCTGAGAACAAAAACGTATCTATATTCATTTCCACTTGTTGTTTTCATCATGCAAGGCTCACATGATATTTTTAAATGCAAAAAATAATCATTCAATCTTCACAATCCCCAGTCAGTTCTTAATATAGTTATTTCAATATCCTTCGTGTAGGGGTGAAATCTACTTACCTTCCCAACTGGTTTGGAAGTGCACGCGCGCACATCCCATTGCCGTGTGGACCCTCTGTGCATGCTCAAACCCTTCTGTGCATGTGCAGAGGGTAAAAAAACAGGTTACTTCCTGGTTAAAACCAAGAAGTAAGAATGACCGGGCAAGTGGGCAGAGCCTTGCACCATCATCGCTACCAGTTCTCCAAACCACCAGCCACCATCACTACCGATTTAGCCGAACCGGCCCAAACTGGGACCATTTCACCCCTGCCTCCATGGTAAAGCACTGGCAATGTAGCACTTGCTACATACATACCTTTACAATCCGTGGAATGAAATAAAGAGATCAAAGGGAAGGATCTCCAGAAGCAAATCTTCATTAGGCCAGATGTTATGTCTCCAAGCCTTGTATTGCTACATCTGCATCCATCACACCCAGAACCAATGTTTGTCTACAACCGTTTGTTGCAAAAGTGGGTTAAAATTTAAGAGCAGATTGCTTACTTTTAGCGGCATCAGTCACCTAAAAAAATAATCACAAAGGAATCTACTTTAATAAGATCTCGTGAAGAAAAAAAACACCTTAATGCAGTGATACTTAAAAGCCTCTAGCATTGTGTCATTACTGTGCCAAACAATATGGAAGAAGTAGAAACATGGGAAAGAAAAGATGATAACAATCTTACTGAATGTTTAAATCTCTAAACTATACATTTATAATTATCAGAGATAAAGTGAAGGATAGAAGGGGCAGCATGCAGGTGAGCCAACACTGAATTGCTATATAATCAACAATGGAGTCTCATAAAGGGAAAGTTGACACAAATACATAATCTTCTTGCTAAACTTTAACAGGTCAGTCCACATTCTTTTGTGGGTGGTTGTTGCAAAAATTGAACCTTTATCTTAGATGTATTAGGAGAAAGTTTAGGGAAGACAAAACCGGAAGGTCCAAATGCTTTAAAAAGATTTGAAAGATAAAATGTCAGCTGTTCGGTTGGCACACTGTTCAATAAGCCACAAGTTTAGGCATCAAGTTACAGAGCAGACAAATGTGGCCTGTTATTGAAAAGTTCTTTGTAAGATATTACAAAAAGAATTTTAACTTAGGTCATTGCATGATCTTTCTTTGGAGAAAAAAAAAACCATTTCGGAGAAATAACATTCTGTTGATTCTCTAAACCTTATTTAGAGGAAAAACAAAAAGCTGCAAGTTGTAAATTGATTTCATGTTTCAGTCAACTTTTTGCAATTAAATCAGTCAAATTTTAAATATATTCTAGAAAAATACTGGGTTTTGTAGACAGTCATGTTCTTTTGCATTAGAGTATATATCAATGATTTGGTAAGCAATAGGGTGATAAAAATTGGAATTGCATAATTTTATATTAGAAATGATACTATAAATTTGGAAGGATACTACTACCCCACCAACGGCCTGAAGAATTTCTGTTTTATTACCATGTTTCCCCGAAAATAAGACCGGGTCTAATCTTAATTTTTGCTCCAAAAGATACATTAGGGATTATTTGCTGGTTAGGTCTTATTTTGGGGAAAATACGGTACTAAATGCACCCATCTGGCTGACAATCTTAACTAGGGCTTATTTTGGGGGGTAGGGTTATATTACAAGCATCCTGAAAAATCATGCTAGAACTTATTTTTCTGGTTGGGTCTTATTTTTGGGAAAATGGGGTACATACTGTGAGTCCCAACTGGATAATTAGAGATTTTGATATGGATATCGTACTTTATACATTTTTTCTTTATTAATTGCCAACATATTTTTAATGTTAAATAAACTTCATTAATTATTAATATATTGTAAACATATGTACAGTAAGATTAGTTTGATAACTATATGCAAGTCAATTGTTATTTATGTTCCATGTAAATTAATAAGTAATGCACTTTTTCCAAAGGATGAGTCACAAAAATAAAATTAAATATTCACACACATCTATATAATCTATGGAAATGCTTTCCTGTATTGCTAGAAGATATTTTCTTGCAGATGCTTCCCCTGTTAGATGCCAACTTTTTATATATATATAAGGATTTTCTGCAGAATTTCTCCCTAGCACTTCCTGGATGGATACATTTTGTCCCACTGTAACAGGATTTAGACAATCTTTAAAGGCCTATTTCTTTCCCATAAATTCTATTTATTAGATGGCTATCACATTTATTTTACCGTTATTTAAAATAAGTTCTTTATTTTATATATTTTCTTTATAGATATTATATGTCTCTTTACATATGTGTTTCCTTTAATTTTGTTAGCTGCCCAGAATGCTCAGCAAAGCTGTAAAGCAGGGAATAAATTAAATAAAGTAACATCTATAATGGATTAAAACTGTCCTAGTATAAGAACCAAATTAAGCACAATTGTAAAATACAGCAGTGATAGGAGGAGCATACCTTTGAAGGTGAACACCCAAAAGACTGAAATAATTAAAAAGATCATATGACATGAACTTGATCTACTCAGAAATCTGGGAAAGAAATGTACAAGGATGAAATGGCATATTTGCTCCATATGGATATAGCACAATATAATTAAGTCATCCTGATTTCCAAAGTGCAACATTTTCAGGAGATCCTTTAAACTAGGATTTGGAAGTTCGCTTAACAACTATAGCTGGCAAGTCAGGTAGACACAGTAATGAGAAAATGTTTCCCTCTTCATTTCTCCTTAGAATTAAAAATATTGAAATATAAGATCCAAATATAAGCTACGTTCACTGCACACTTTATAGAAGAAAAAGAAGATACTGACCAGTTCCCACACCCTTGCATACTTGAGCAATTCATAAGGTAATGTTACCTAATACTGAAGCTATGAAACAATGCCTGATATCATATAACATCTTAAATAATTTACATTCCACTTTTGTCAGAGATTTGTAATAAAAGGTTCGCAAAACAACCCCCTGCTTCGCAAGCATTGTATGTGTATTTTTAGAATGCTTGCCCTTTTAACAAGAAAAGGAAAGAACTTGCTCTGCTCCTCAGTTTAAAGCCACTTTTGACTTTGCCGTAAAGTTTATACTTGTTTTGAGAGATTGAACATCCAATTCTAACTTTGGGGGGAAAAACTCTCTGTGTCAACTATCCTATTAGTGAACCTAAAACAAGGAAACTAAGGAATACTAGGAATACTAAGTACCGGAAGGGGCTGGCTTATAGATCTCAGAAGTCAAACGAATGCACTTGAACCTGTGGCACCATAAAATTGGAATTCTAGGAAATGATCACCCTTGAAAGCTACCAGGTTCAGGGAGAGGGTACATAAAGCAGTATTTGACTGCCGCTTATGAACAGTAGCCAAATGGGAAATGACCTTTCTTACCAGAAGAAGATGGCTGTGGTGGCAACAGTCCTAGGGGGTTCTGTTTAGAGGCACACAAAAGAAGTGTGCCAATTGACAACAAGAATAGTGCCCAATCCACACTGGCCATGCCTGGAGTGCACCATTTGAATAGTAGATAGAGCAATTAATGGAATTCTTGTTGCCTTTCACCAATTACGATAAGTGCTGCCCTGCCTTAGTGTTGTTAGATTGACGCAACCTATCCATGCAGGTTCCTACAACTTATAAACTTGTCTGACCTTGACTATGTACTGTATCTGCCCTGTGGCCACACTTGTTGCTGCTCTGGACTTTGATTCAGCAGCTTAACCTGCTCTTCCAGTCATGTGCGTGCAAAATGAGACCACCTCTTCTACCTGTTGGAGTTTCCTCTTTGACTGAGAATCATTAGCCGGGAAGGAGGTTGGGGGGGGTGGGGGGCTATTAGTAGCCATTCTTCCAAATGTCACCAGCCTGTTTAGCTTTAAAAGAAATAGTTTGTCAAATGGCCCTTTGAAAAGACTCAAAATTGGCATATAGTTTGAGCAAATCACTTTCGTTCTTTCGTATTCCCCTTGGACATTTAAACTTGGCTTCCCGGCAAAGAAGATGGCACTTTTTTGGAGGGGACTGTTCTTTTTCATTCTCTGGAACTGCCAATGAGATAGTTAGACCAAGCCCTTGTGGTGGTATATAAATTTAATTAAATTTAGAGAGTCCTTCCTCCTATTTTGAGGACAGAAAAACTAACTCCTTCTGGGTATACAGGTAGTCCTCAGCTTATGACCACAGTTGAACCCAAAATTCATGCTGTTAAGTGAGAAACTTGTTAAGGGAGTTTTGCCCCATTTTACAACTTTTCTTGCCACAGTAAAGTGAATCACCGCAGTTGTTAAATTAGTAACACGGTTGTTAAGTGAATCTGGTTTCCCCATTGGCTTTGCTTGACGGAAGGGTGCAACAGGTGATCGCATGACCCCGGGACACTGCAATGCATTATAAATGTGGGTCAGTTGTCAAGCGTCCAAATGTAAATCACATGACCACGGGGATGCTGCAAAGTGTGAAAAATGGTCATAAGTCACTTTTTTTCAGTGCCATTGTAACTTCAAATGGTCACTAAACAAACTGTTGTAAGTCAAGGACTACCTGTGTGTCCTGAGACCATTATAGATAGAATTAAACAAGACTTTTACTCAAGTCCAAGTTTCTCATTGATTTTTAGCATACTTTTTTTCTCAGCCTGATAAATTCATTTTGACAACATGGGACACTTCCATCTTGTAGAGGCCATGCTAGGCATTGTTAAGGTTTTTTTTAAAAAAATCTTGCCGTCTGCTACAGAAATGACTGCTCTTCTTTTTTTCTGACCTCTCAAGCAGTATGAAAGGATAAGCAGGGGTTAAAAAGGCCCAAGGTTTTCTATTTTGCCCGTTAAAACAAAAACTGAAAAGGAATTTCACAGGCAAATATGATTGGTGTTCTGATTGGGGGATAGGAAGAAAAGAAAATATTTGGGCACTCCAGAGTTAATCTGTGGCATGCAAAGTGTGTGTATTATTACAACAAAGAATTGGCAGCTGCCGCAGAAGGAAAAGGCTTATGTTCTGCCGTTCAAACTTGTCAGTCAACTGATGCCAGGGTTCTGGACGTCTGCCTCTTCAGCACACCCTGTTGCATGTGTCTGTGTGAGCAGTTTTGCTCTCTCTTCGGAGACACTCCAGCTAAGTCAGGCTCCTTCCTTCCTTGGTGGAATTAAAGCTCTGTCTTTCAAAGCATCTAACTGGAAAGCTTCTTACACACGGGAGCCTGGTATTCCTTTGTAGCTTTCACCAACTTGTGTGTTTGTTTCACTTCCAGAATGGAAGAAGAGGAACTGCTGAAGGAAAGATTTCAGGCCATCACAGTAAGTAAGAACATACATGTCTAAGAAAATTATACTTTCTCATTCTCAGTGCAGCTTGTAATGTAGTCTTCTACTCTCAGAAGCCCTTTGTTTTTTATTTTTATTTGATGTGACTTTGTAGCCCAGCAGTTTGAAGATCAGCATAATTCTTTAGCCCAACTGCCTTTACAGCGGGCATCATCTGAGCTGACAGCTCCACAGCACCGAATGGAACAGATGCTCGAGTCACACTATGTTTTACGTCAGGCTTCTGCAATGCTGCCATTAGGTTTGAGTGACTCTTTGAAGAAACTTTGTGTTTGAAGGACACCAGGACAGAAAACTAGAAAAGAGAAGGCATTTGACATAAACGTAAATAACCAGGGAGGGAAGACTTCTGCCCAGCGGATGGGGTACTTATGGATAATTCTGGAAAATACCAAAGTAGTTGAGGTTGTGATTGTTTAAAGAACAGCAGAGGTGAAATTCAGGTCAATTCATACTATAGACAGGAGGTTTTGATTTTGTTCCTTAAAAGTCAATCGTGTGTGGTTATGCAAGTGGGAAAATGTCCTCAACACTGTTGTGTTAATCAGAAGAAGATAACAGAGGTGAAGACAATATAATGTAAAAATGTATTGTCTTCCGGTGTCTGTTGACCTAAAATGACCTTCATACTCCTGTGCTTTGACAAGTAGGGTCTTCCCAATTTGCCTGCTCTTTAAAGACATCATTGGTTAGATCTAAGGGAACAATTTTCAAATGGAGCAAATAAGGAAAAAATAAGCTACCGTTTACCCTGTGCATATCTTTATCAATTGTTAACCAATCTTAGATCAGCCATTCTTTCTCCATCTATGAATAAAAAACCTCTCATTGATCAATAGATGTAACTATTACCTGTCTACTAGCCAGGTGTCCCAATACAGACAGATTTTTCTAGTCAGCGCTGAATAAAAATGTTCCAAATAACATTTGGAAAGCTTTAAAAAGAAAAGGAAGACACCCAACTGTTCCCCATCTCCTTCCTAACTACCATGCCTTAAAAGACTCAGTTAAAAATGAGCAATCAGGCAAATTGTTATGAAGCATGCAGCCTAATAACTTTTGCAAACTTTTTTACAAGCCTGCCATAGCCTCTTTTGGGCCAAAAGATTTTCCCTATTCATGATAATAAAATAGTGTAAAAAAAATAATCTTTATCATAAAGTACATTTTGTCCCTAGAGGAATTGCATAATTGTATATATTCTAATGGTTATTTGTATGCCACCATCAATATTAAGTTCAGGGAGTTGCCAAAAGAAATTAAATTGGGAGAATGTGTGTTTATTTTATATTATGACAAATAGAAAGTCCACAGCTGGGCAAAGTTTTCAAAGGAAAAGGTGAAATGTTCTGAAACGGACTTTCTAAAAAGAAATATACAAAGTTTACAAAGAAATTCTTCAGCCACCCTGGAAATCAATAAAAGGCATATTATTTGAAAAGTAAAAGCAAAAACAAGCCAAAATCGCTCAAAACCATTAAAGGAAAATCCAAAATTCCCTGTTTGCAAATATAAATGAAACCTCAGTTAGGGGATATTGATACACCCTCTGCACCCAGCAAAGCAAATTTCTTCTGCAGTTTGTCATTTTTACAATGATATCACTGCCCCAAAGGCTTAATTTATATCATTTATGCAAAGGATGCAAAATGCAATATTTGCATAAAGTAACCTAAGTTGAAATAAATTATGTAATTTATGTCCCTTGTGTAAGAGCATAAACTATCATAATAATATGATTTTGTACTTAATGGACATTCCCAAATAGCAGACACCTGCTTCCTCCAGTTAGTCTGTTAAAACAAGGTTTTCACTATAATTCATAGAAACATTCTGCTCAGAAAAGTAAATGTAATTGGGAAGTTCACTTATAAAGTACCAACTCATTCTGATAACCCATTCATAGTGGTGGGTTGCCCCCGGTTCGGACCGGTTCACAAGAACCAGTAGTAAAACTGGCGGGAGGCTCTACCCACCGATCCCAACATCATTAGGAAGCGTGTGGCCCCATTGTGAACCGGTAGTAAAGGTAAGTAGAACCCACCTAGGGGTTAGGATTAGGGTGCAAACCTCGCCCTGTTGCATACTACTGGTTCGCAACAGGGATGCACATGTGCAGAAACTTTCCGATGACGTTGGGGTCAGTGGGCGGAGCCTCCCACCAGTTTTACTACCGGTTCTTACGGTTCAAACCGGGGGCAACCTAGCACTGAAACCCCCCCCCTGCCCATTCAGTTAGGTATTGGATTTTCTCAGGTTGTTTATGTGGCATCATCAGGAAGAAAGGAAAGTATGTATTTCAAAGACTGGCAAGCAAGATGTTCTTGAAATCTGGATTAACTGTACTATCTCGAACTGCTTAGCAGAGGTGTATATAGTAAACAAACTTTAAAAACAGTTTCACACATAGGCTCTCATTCTATTCTACCTCTGCCAGCAAGAAACATTCTTCAGAGATTTATCATTAATTTAGGAATAGAACTCACCCACCTTCCAGGCCTTTGTAATTAAAGCTATTCCATCAACTTAATGAATTTTCCCTCTAGCCAGATCCTATCATGAGATAAAGAGAAACAACCAGTTGAAGCAGCAGATATAGGGGCTGCCTTTCTGCATTTTTCTGTCTTGGAGGACACACTTATAATGCCCTCTTACCAACATCTGCACTTCAGGGGCAATAAGAGATGCTATACTTTCAGAAGCATCCACAAAGAGGGTGTAAAAATAAATAAATAATCAAGATGCAGCAGAATGATCAACATACTATTCCTGCTCTAAATGTGCCAATGTAGGCACACATATATATGAGATATTAAATTTATACACCGCCCATCTCTTAGAGGTGGCCCATGCTTCCATAATCATCATCTTGATTTTATTTCCCCTGCTCTGCCTGGACACCACTATACCCTATCAACAATTTTAGGGTTGTTTAAAGCAATTAAAAGATTAAACGCCTAATCTTCTTGACTTTGGTATATTAAATAGCAAGGGTAGAATCATTTTATCCTGTGGTTTAGGCAGCAAATGTTTTTAAGTATGATGCCAATATATTTGTAAAAAAACAGAGAAGCATCTTTAGACCGTGGGAGATTCTTTTTTTCCCTGAAATCAGAGTAAATGCACGCTTGACATATTCTGCACGTGGCAAACAATATAGAGAGAAAAAATAAATGCATGACAGAACCAAACCATTAACAGCAATTTTACTAGGAAAGCTTTCATTTATTAGAACTAGGTATTTAAGACCTATCAAAAATAAAATGGAAATGGGGTTAAAATTGTATTGTAAAACTTTTTCAATAAAAAAAATAAATAAATAAATAAAATGGAAAGACTTATCTTGTAATAGAATTCTGAAGTTTTCAAAAGCAGATTCTTGCTATGGACCTACAGTGACTTCCTCAGTCTATGCAGAGAATTCTGGGTGAGGTCGTTCAGTGGGATGAAAGCAGATGTCACTAAGTCAATATAGTATACTTTTTCCAAGGTTCGTTGGAAATCGCGAACTGCTACAGATAGTCCTCGACTTACCACAGTTGAGCCCAAAATCTATGTTGCTAAGCGAGACATTTGTTAAGTGAGTTTTGCCCCATTTTACGATCTTTCTTGCCACAGTTGTTAGTGAATGAATGCAGTTACTTTAGTAACATGGTTGTTAAATGAATCTGGTTTCCCCATTGGGTTTGCTTGTCAGAAAGTCGCAAAAAGTGATCACATTATCCTGGGACACTGCAACGATCATAAATATGAACCAATTGCCATTTTAATTTTGATCATATGACCATGGGGATGCTGCAACATTCATAAGTGTGAAAAATGCTCATCAGTCATTTTTTTCAGTGCCATTGCAACTTTGAATGGTCACTAAATGAACTATTGTAAATCAAAGACTACCTGTATAAAATGCCTGCTCCTTTATTTCTGTTTAAGACAAAGTTATTTTTTCCACCAAAACGTTTTCCCTCTATAGCACAGTCCCAGAAAGAACAATTTTTCTGCCCAATGAATATATTTGATATTATGTAATTTCCCATTTCTTATCATCTATTTTCTGTAAAACTTTTGTAATATCTCAGTAATATAATTCTAAAGATTTGAAACTATTAGGTTTAATTATTTCTTTATTTAATCACATGTTATTTTTCTATCCATATGCTCCTTGCAAGCCAACTTACAGTACTTTTCAGTACAAAATTAAACAATAAAAATAGCCAGTTAGTAAAATATGATATAAAACCAGATAGAAAAACAATAATAAAACTGCATAAAATATCACTGAAAGAGCCAGCAAACATTAATGATCATGTGCCAGTCAGAAAGAGAAGACTAGATTATGAAAGTATGGTTTCAACATTTCTGTTACAAGCATGTAAGAAAATCCTTAATGTTGGCGCCACCACTAAGAAGGTCCTGCCTTCTCCTGTTTTATCCATGCACAGAAAACAGGTAAATAAATAGAGTTCCTGGTTCGTAATATAAAATACTATAAGGGTAAAGAAAAGGAAAAGAATATAAGATTTAAAACAATCAAGAGATAGCAGACAAGATCATTAACAGCTTTAGCAAATGACAACTTAGCTCAATTGAAGATAAACTGGACAGCATTTTAAAGCATTCCAAGACTCCACCTTAATTAACTAACTCCCTATAACTGAATGTGGTAAAATTTCTTACAGTTTCCAAGATTCTGTATTTACCCCAGACTAGTTTCAAAGATACCTTATTGAAATCATAGATACTTCTTGCTCCCTTGATTTTCCCCACCTGAGTGGAGCTTGACACGTATTGCAGAGATGCTTCATTAGATAAGCAGCACTCAAAGCATCAAGGAATTATTTATAAATGAAAATTAGTCCTTTGAGTGTGACCTATAGACCAATGAAGCTGATGCACTCCCTGGTAGACACACCCAACAGAAATCTGCTCATTACTGTTTCCTTCAAAAACATCTCCACATAATGACAGTAATCTGTGACAGAGAATAACCAGTCCATGGATAACAATAGGCCAGTTCAGTCTTAGCAAAGTTGGTAAATTAAATCGGCATGTTAATAAACTAAGTTGAAAGCACCTTTTGCCATCACACTTAGCTGAACATGCAGACCTGAGCCTGCTCTTCTAGGCCCATAGAAGGTCAAATATCCTTCAATCAAATAGAATTATCAACAGTTAACAGCTCATCTTTATCTGGATTCAGTGTTTCTTTTTATTAAAATCACAAGATGGTCAAAGCACGAGTCTACCATAGCTATTCTAATTTCACAGCTGTAACATCTAACTGGGGAAATGAATATCATGCTCAGGGTTCTCACAAAATGTAGGGGGTGGTCTGATCTTGATTTCCTCATTTATTGGTTTAAGCACTGCTTTTTGGAACTTATTTTTAATCACACAGATACAAATTGTACTTATGGTAACTATTTTGTTTATTTCTGAGTAACAGGATCCTATCAATCAATATTTTTCAACTTTGGCAACTTGAAAACACTTGGAGTTTAACTTCCACGATTCCCCAGCCAGCTTGCTGGGGAATTCTGTGAGTTGCAATCAATACAGTTTATCAAATTTAAGTTTATCAAATTTATATATCTCACTAGGAGTTGCTAAGATTGAGAAACAAAGCTATAGTTCATCTGCACATTTTACACCATAATCTCTGCTGAATGTAGTGTCTTTTAGCGAATGAGTTAGTTTGCCATGGGCAAAGACCAAACTGCAGCTATAAATAGGTTTTTAAAATGTGGTAGTCTGTAGCTGTGATGAGAGAGACATAGCTAAGTACAGTAAAAAGGCTTTGGCCTAGTCTGTTTCCAACATTTTCATGGATTGAATGAAAAAAGACTTTCCATCCAAGTATTTGAAATTTGTTCTTCGCCTCCTTTTAAATTAACAGTCTAACAGTAACAGAATTGGAAGGGACCTTGGAGGTCATCTAGTCCAACCCCCTGCTCACACAGGAAACCTGTACTAGGGATTTGAACCGCTGAACTGCCGACCTTTCTGATCGACAAGCTCAGTGTCTTAGCCACTGAGCCAGCCTAGTCAGGCAAACTCATCTGATACGCCTTTCCTCTCTGCCCCTCTCCGTTCCAAAGCTGACTTTGCAGTTCATACTGAGCAATCATCCAGTTTAGAATATATGAGCCCAGCAATTGTGGTTTGTAAACTGCATATATGTGCAAACCAGACCACCATAGCTTCTTCCAAAAAAAACACCCCAAAGCAAACCACCATCAATTGCATTCCTTTGGGCTTTTTCTTCTTCACAGTTACCTCTTTCAACATGCCCTCCTTCGCCCTTCCTTTCCCAGGACAGTCTGATTGTCCTCTACAAGGTAATAACAATTCAGCCAACAACAGTGTTGGAGGCTCATTGGAGCAAAAGATTTTAGTTAGTGGTTACGGGGTTCTTAGGTTACAAGAAAGTCAACAAGTAAGAGCCTGAGGGCTTTCTATCTGCCCTGTTCTCCCGTGATAATGAGGCAATAAAGACAGCACTTCCAGGAATTTAAGCAACTGCCTGCAAATCTTTAGCACACTAAATAATTCCTAAAGATGAATGTAATTATCTTTAATCCCATCTGTTAACGAGCACTGCAGTTGCAGCCTATGAATGCACAAATATCTAGCACATGCATAAAAACCTAGCCGGCTAGGAGTCTTAAGAAGACGAGGCCCTGCTATTTTTGATACATCTAAAATGGCTGATTAGGAATTGCTTTGGTGTTGTTACTGCTGTCATTAAGCAGACCTAAGGCAGCCACATCAACATGATATATGGACTTTTTTTAAAAAAATAGCATCGTTATGTATACCATCTCCCATTTTTGCCATTTTCAGGACAAGAGGAAACTGCAAGAAGAAATAACTCAGAGACGCCTTAAAGTAGAAGAAGAAAAACTAAAGCACCAGCATTTAAAGGTAAATGTTCTTTTCTTTTTTCTTCTTTAGAAATGTATGGCATCCAAACAAACCAAGATTTTGTGATGGAGGAATAGCAGACAGAATACTGAAACTCTGTGGCAGCCTGCTCCATAGTATCACTCTCTATATTCATTCAAGGTCCCATGCATAGTACAACTATTTGCTGTTCTCTTTCATAGATAAATAGGTAGCTAGACTAGGTGTTATCTATTCATGTTTGACTCCTGGGAGCTACATAGAGCCAATTTAATGTTGTGGTTAAGGTAGTGGCCTAGAAACCAAGGAGAGTGTTAAGTTTTAGTCCTGTCTTAGTTATGAAAGCAAAGTAGTAGCTAATGCCCTTATTTATAAGGGCATTAGCTTCGCTTTGTGACGAAGATTGTTGAGAGTGTGGTGGCGCAACAACTTCCCTAGTACCTGGATGAAGCTGTCTATCTGGATCCGTTCTAGTCGGGCTTCAGACCCAGCACAGCATAGAAACAGCATTGGTTGCATTGGTGGATGATCTTTGGAAGGCCCGGGACAGGGGTTGTTCCTCTGTCCTGGTCCTATTAGACCTCTCAGCGGCTTTTGATACCATCAACCATGGTATCATGCTGCGCCGGTTGGAGAGGTTAAGTGTAGGGGGCACTGTGTCGCGGTGGTTCTCCTCCTTCCTCTCTGACTGTACACAGTCTGTGTTGGCAGGGGGTCAGAAGTCGACCTTGAGGCGCCTTGTTTGTGGGGTGCCGCAAGGGTCGGTCCTCTCACCCCTTTTGTTCAACATTTATGTGAAGCCGCTGGGTGAGATCATCCGTGGTTTTAGGGTGCAGTTTCATCAGTACGCTGATGATATGCAGCTGTACATCTCACCCCAGACCATCCCAATGATGCACTTGATGTGATATCCCGGTGTCTGGAGCTGTGCAGATCTGGATGGGGAGAAACAGGCTCAGACTCAACCCCTCCAAGACTGAGTGGCTGTGGTTCCCGGTGTCCCGGTATAGCCAGCTGGCTCCAACTCTAACTATTGGGGGTGAGATCTTGGCCCCCACAGAGAGGGCCCGCAACTTGGGTGTCCTCCTGGATGCGTGGCTGTCGCTAGAAGAACATGTGACAGCTGTGGCCAGGGGGGCTTTTTATCAGGTTCGCCTGATTCACCAGTTGCACCCCTTTCTGGACCAGAATTCCTTGTGCATGGTCACTCAGGCCCTCGTCACTTCCCATCTGGAATACTGTAATGCTCTGTACATGGGGCTCCCCTTGAAGAGCACTCGGAATCTCCAACTGGTCCAGAATGCGGCCGTGTGGGCGATTATGGGAGTGACTCGGCACACCCATGTAACACCCTTCCTGCGTGAGCTGCACTGGCTTCCAGTGGTCTTCGGGGTGCAATTCAAGGTGGTGGTGACCATCGTCAAAGCACTCCATAGCTTAGGACCCGGGTACTTATGAGACCGCCTTCTGCTGCCGATAGCCTCCCACCGGCCAATACACTCCCACAGAGAGGGACTCCTCAAGGTGCCATCAGTCAAACAGTATCGACTGGTGGCCCCCAGGGGGAGAGCCTTCTCTGTGGGGGCACCTGCCCTCTGGAACGAATTGCCCCCGGAGATACGGATGATCCCTGACCTACGCACCTTTTGCCGTGCCCTCAAGACGCTATTGTTCCAACAAGCTGGGCTGGCCTAAACATGATTTTTAATTGGGGTTTATTTTTTAATGATTAGGACCAAATTGTTTAATATGTTTTTAAAATTGCTTTTAAAATTTGTATTGGGTTTGTTTTATTGTTGGCTGTGCACCGCCCTGAGTCCTTCGGGAGAAGGGCGGTATAGAAATTAAATAAATAATAAGAATAAGAATACCTCTAGGTCCCAAACACATTCCAGAAGATTGAGGGTTGGCTGTAGACTAGTATTTGGATTTTAACTTGTTTATCTGCCAATCTCACAAGTAGACACCAATTGGTTAACATTCTAAATGTGTCCACCAGGCCAAGAAGTTGGGAGATGTTATTAATTCAGCTTTCCATGTCTAGAGAGAAAGTCTAATCAGTTTAGAATTATGCCGGATGAATATGCCTATACATTAGTCTTTTATTCCAGCCTATCATTCCAGCACTGTATGTATTGAACTAACCCAATTTAAATAAATTGTATAATCAATACGGCTCAAGCTATAAATATCTACCAATAATTCATATTTCTTTAAGGTTACAGCATAAATTCTATTTATGCATTTTGAACTTCAATAGTTAAAAAAAAAAGCCAACTCCATTAAAATAAGCTTAGAGGATTTTAGGAGACACACAAATGATTGGCTTGTGCTGCTTGGCCATGTTATTTCAGATGAGATCATTGTCAGAAATAATTCCTGTATAAAGTATGGCTCTGCCTATGTGTGTGTGTTTCCAACAGGGTGTGTTCACTCTGAAACTGGCACTTGGTTTAATATACCATAACACTGAGATCCAAGACAGCTTCAGACCGTGCTAAAATCCTCACACAGTAACTGATTTTATCTGGCAAAACTTTAGTCAATTATAATAATGGGTCGAAGGAAAAGATGTTTTAACCTGGCTTCCCACACCTTGGGGAGCCATCTGCAAATTTTACACTGATGTTAAACCTGCCAAGTTGCTTGGAATGGAATCTCAATTATAGATGAATCAAACGACAAGCCTGACATAAATGAAAGGGAAGAGGAAAAAATGACGACATGCTCTCAGCTCGGCTTATCAAGGACAGCTTGACATTTCATAGCATATTCAAAACTGAACCAACCTAAACTCCCCACAATGCTTATTTATTAAAAAACAGTAAAAAAAAAAACCCATGCCAGAGTCATAAATAGAGTCTTTCCCAGGGGACAAGAGAACAAATGAGAGTATTTGATTGTCAGACTCGGCTACAAAAATGTGAGAATTGTTAAAGTTGCAGAAATAATCTTTCTCAGCTTTTCCAGTCTACCCACACTGGAAAAATCTACAGCAACAAAGGAATGTTGCTAATGGATCTTGCTCGGATTGCTCGGCCTGTCCCATCACACAAGTGTTTTGGGAATCAAATTGCTAATGTTCCAGGGCTCTTTTCAGTTGTTGACTGCCACTAGTCTTCACTACACTAAAAGGCACACATCAAAGCAGTAATCTCTCCTCCCAATCTATACATAGTTACTGAACTAGCTTATACTAGGGTTCATCTGGTTTTGCTTGGCTATATAAATTGTACTATTTTATGATGATGATGATGATGATGATGATGTTCATCTGTATCCCGCCTACTAGAGCATCTCTAGGCAGCATAGCAGTAATTGTGGGTTATTCTGTGAACCATGGATAAAGAAACTATGGCATGGTATGATAGATAGATAGATAGATAGATAGATAGATAGATAGATAGATATACAGGCAATCCTCATTTAATGACATTGAGAACAGAAACTCCATTGTTAAGCAATGCACTCATAAGCTTTTTTAAAAAACCCATGTGACTGTGCCACTTAGTTGTGACAGTTTCAGCAGTCAGTCATGGATAGCAATACCACTTAGATTTATATAGGGCCTCACAGTGCTTTACAGCCCTCTCTAAGCAGTTTACAGAGTCAGCATATTGCCCCCAACAATCTGGGTCCTCATTTTACCAATCTCGGAAGGATGGAAGGCTGAGTCAACCTTGAGCCTGGTGAGATTTGAACTGCCAAATTGCAGGCAGCCAGCAGTCAGCAGAAATAGCCTGAAGAATTGCATTCTAACCACTGTGCCACTGCGGCTCTTAATGCCATAGTTAAGCAAGGACCATGTGGTTAAGTGAGGATATCCTGCCAGCTTCCCCATTGACTTATGGGAAGGTTACAAATCATTAACAGATTACATGACTTCAGGATGCTGCAAGAGCCATGAGTACAAGGTCTTCTTATAATGACCTCTTATCTTAAGTTTGAACAGTAGCTGAATAAGTGGTTGTTAATCAAGGACCACCTGTGGATGGAGGGATGCATGCAGAACCTTGACTGAATCCTCCAACTAATGAATATAGAGCTGGAACTCAAGGGTCAGCTTCAGATATTCATAAGCATGGCTTGATCCAGAAAAGTAAAGCCTACAGCCAGCGTCAGACTATGAAATCAGCTTCACAGGAAACTCCTTTTGAGATAGATATGATTAGCTACAATTACAAAAACTTGCAATTCTGACTGTACCTCCTTATATCAGGGTTCCAAGTACCCCAACCACCCAAAGGAAAGTTGAAGTTCCTTCCCCTGCACCCACATGTCCATCACATGGTCCAATCAATCCACTGTCCCAACTGGAGATGCCTCCCAGTCATACCACTCCAGGTGCAGGCTGAATGTCCTTGACTCTCAGAGAAAAGAATGTTGTCATGGCTAAATAATTCTATCAACTCCATACAACCCCCTTCCCACTTTCCCACAGCACTAAGAGTGGCAGCCCTGAAAATCCAAAAGAAAAGATGCCCTCCAGGGCTGACACCTTATAGTTTAGTGAATTAGGGAGACAACATTCATTTCTGAATGTTATTTTACTATTCTGGGCTTAAAAATGCTTCAGTTCCTTCTGCTTAGGCAACAGTTTCTGCATATCCCCATTAAAATCATCTTCTTTACTCTACAATTTCTCCCTTCCCAAACCAGGTCATGAAACACATAGAGACATAGCAGT
The DNA here is from genome assembly GCA_030761175.1 of Masticophis lateralis. NCBI lineage: Eukaryota > Metazoa > Chordata > Lepidosauria > Squamata > Colubridae > Masticophis > Masticophis lateralis. The sequence continues at coordinate 131,713,725 of JAUDYJ010000003.1, forward strand.
ACATCTAAAAGGGACTTCCATGTCATTTCATTAAGGTCCACTTAATGAAATTCTACAAGACAGGGAAGTCTTTTTTAGAAAAAAAGAACAATAAATTGCCTACTCTTTAGGGAATTATTTTACCCTATTGAAAGCCACCCTCTGGATTTGTTTGCGTCTGTCCTTTTTGAATTGTAGTACTCAGAACTGAACATAGATCTCCAGATATAGATTCTATCATAAACTGATGTTAGCCTTTATTAGATGTTTTTAATCCCTCCTTTATTATTTCATAAGTAACTCAAGGTGGCGAAAATACCCAATACTCCTTTTTCCTCCTATTGTCTCAATAACAACTGGCCTAAAGTCACCTAGATAGCTTTCATGCCTAAGGTGGGACTAGAACTCACAGTCTCCTGGTTTCTAGCCTGGTGCATTAACTATGGTATTAGCTCAAATTGGCATCATTATCATAGTAGTCAAGCTTACATATACTGGAGATTTCCTATATCATTATTAGGTCTGGATATGTTTATTTACTATACTCATTATAAATATTTCAGATTTCACCATTTCTGCCAGAAACCCTGATTATATTAATTCTAATGTTTAAACAAAGGTTACATCTCGTTCTTATTATCATAATTTAGTAACAGTATTCTCTATATTAAGTAGAATTATGGCATTGCTTTGAATATAAATCTTAACATTCTATATTATTATCACAGTCATAATTTCCAGTTTTATCCAATCCAACAGGATTTAAAATATTATTGATAATAACAATTATAATTTTATTGTGCAGAGTTTCAGATTCTATTATACCGTTTCAAGAAAATGTAATTAAAGAACAGCCAGACATTTCTTTGTAAAAGACATAATTAAAAAACAGATGAATCACTGAGAGATTTGGAGTTTAATTGAACAGCTGTTCTAATACAGAAAGGTCAGATCTACTCTTGGTTACAAGCTGAAAAATCCGAAACGATGTCGCTTTGGCTCTCTCCTGCCAATATTGCCATCTTACAGCTAGGTTCCTGATTGCTGTTTTGAAGATATGTCTGAAGTACATGAAATTGTTGTCCACTTTTCAGATTAATCTCCCTAGTGCCATAGTGAATGCAGCATCAATTTGGGAGATGCCGGCTGTAGGTCAGCCTATATAAAAGCAATTTATTCTCCTTTAATCATGTCTGTTGATGTAAGCGAAGAGCAGGCAGAATTGGGGAACGGACTTACTGCAAACACCTCATCACTTTACAGTCATTACATTCCCACAAGCAGGCTAAGTCCAACTCCTCCTGAATTCTGGTGCCCTTTTCTGGTGCCAGTTTACTATTGAACTTTAGTTGACAAGATTCTTGTGTATAGGCTTGAATAAATCGTCTATGCTGCAACCTTACGAATGATCCTGATACTTTATATCTGACAGTGGTATACTTTGTAGATCAGTGGTGGGTTTCAAATTTTTTTACTACCGGTTCTGTGGGTGTGGCATGGCTTGGTGGGTGTGGCTTGGTGGGCGTGGCAGGGGAAGGATACTGTAAAATCTCCATTCCCACCCCACTCCAGGGGAAGGTTACTGCAAAATCCCCATTTCCTCCCAATCAGCTGGGATTTGGGAGGCAGAGAATAAATGGAGGCAGGGCCAGTCAGAATTTTTACTACCAGTTCTCTGAACTACTCAAAATGTCCACTACCAGTTCTCCAGAACTGGTCAGAACCTGCTGAAACCCACTTCTGTTGGAAATCTGGGGAACTGGGAGGAATAAAAATCTTGACTTAGCAATAGCATTTAGGCTTCTATACTGCTTCATACTGCTTTACAGCATTGTCTGGGTGGTTTACAATGTAAGCATTATTTGCATATTGCCCTCAACAATCCAGGTCCTCATTTTACCAACATCAGAAGGATGAAAGGCTCCTTCAGTCAATTTTGTAGCCCTCTCAGAATCAAACTCCAGGCTGTAGGCACAGTTTGCCTACAATACTGCATTCTAATCACTGTGCCACTAGGGGTCCTTAAAATGTTCATGAGGGGTGAGGGAAAGCATTTGGATACCGCTGAAGAAACAAATCAACTTTGGTGGTTTCCCTTATGAGATTATTTTCATGAAAGGGATTATCTTTTGTGAAAAGATTGTCTGAGCATCTTTCAATGTAAGCAGGAAGCAATATTTTCAGACTAGTTCTTGAGTTCTCCATCTCTGATTAGGCAACCGCATAGGATGTTTTAGGATTCACCCTGGAAGGCTATCTTCTCCCAATCAGGAAACAGAAGAATAAATGGAATTGTAGTTGCTATACAACTACAGAATTCATTTCTTAACCCCTTTAGGACAGTTCAGATGCTTGGATGTTTAGTTGCCTAACAAACGTGTGTGTGTGTTTTAAAACACAATAACAGGAACTCCTCAAATCTAAAGCTTTGGCAGGAATGGAGGAGAACAAAACAAGACCACAAGCATGTTACAATAATTATTGTAGTACTCTAGTCAGAGGCACATGCTTTCAAGAAAATATGGGTGGGCATCAGATTCAGAAAAATCCACAACCTAAACATCTTGATTGAAGCAAATTCAAGAGCTATCCAAATTCAGTTCCTCTGAATTGGAGAATTATTGATCTAGAGTAGCCAAAATTAAGAATCTAATAGCACCTTTTAGTCCTAACAAAAGGCATAAGTTAAAAGGCTTCACTTCACTTCAGATGCATAATGTAACTAAACTGAACTAGAATTAAAATTGGATTGAGGGAAAGACAAGGTGATTATTCAGAGGCAGGTAACATGTGGAAATGATTACAATCAATTTATCAATTAACAATTGTAATATGTAATCTTTTAAAAACCCATTGTGTCTATTGAGACTTTCTAAGATACATTTCTATATATGCGAATTCCATAGTTTCTTGTTAATTGTGTTGTTACAGTTCGTTTTTTTCCCCCAAAACAGCTACGGAATGCCCTAGCAGGTTAAAATAATTTGCTATTACTTTATCTTGTTTTGAGTTCTGTTGTCAAATTTTGTGAGCATTAATCCTGTTACACAAATTTGGCTTATTTATTTTAGGTAAATCCAGAGAAGCATTACTAGCTTATAATGACATATATCCACATTAGACACACTTTCACCCACTCTTTCTTTAATCTCGTATGAAAGTGGTTGAGACCCGTGATGGGTGACTTAAAGAGGGTGATGTATAAACATGAATTTGTTAAAGGACCTGATTTCCATGTTGGTATCACTGTCCTGTTAATTCTTGATACTTGTGAGAATCTGCTTCAGTGTTCTTAGTTATGTGCAAATATTCCTGCCACCCAATACTTGAGAAAATACAGAGTCATTGTCTAATATGGGATGTTGCTTTTAAATTATACATTTCAGTGATTTGAGCTGTGTGCTGTACAGTGATGACAACCAAATGTGTTTTGTTTTGTTTTGTTTTGTAATTTGTCTTTAACAAGTTCTCTTGAATATCAGCTGGACTATATTGATTTGCCCATTGATCTCATTTGGTGGATTGTTCATAGCTTGGGCTAATTCCATTTTTGTTTGGCCATCTCTTCAATTGGGTTAGAACAAATGTACGGTAGTTATGATTTAGAGCCTGGCTACAAATAACAGATTGTGGTGTGTTCTGGATGGAAGCTAGAAGCATGTAAGATTCATATGATCTTTCCTGCATAATGTGGCCTTAAGATGTCCATTATGAATTATACCATGGCATGAAAGAATGGATTTATTAGAGACTGAGCTTGGTGACAGATTTGATTATTCATTTTCATGGGTCCATATGAAATGTCAACAATAAATCTCAAGTAAAAGGGGTGGTTTAAGACTTGAAATTCTAGGTCATCCACAAAGATGCTGCCATACTGTGCCAGATGTGTACCATTGATCTGAAAATATGTTGCAAACAGGAACGCCTTGTTTCCCATTGCTTTTATTAGTGTGATGTCAGAACTATGATGCTAATGTGATGAGAAAAAAAGAAAGGATCAAAGGAGATTATGTGAAAAAGAGACCCACCCAATGAGACTTGTGTTTCCTGTATGGATGGGAAGGACAAGAAACAGGGAATGACCAATCAGTTGTTACAGGAAAAGTTAGCTCCACTAGCTTTCCATAACCTCAGTTGCCCTTTGGTTAAAAGCAAAACTTTCTAAGCACTACAGGAGATTTCACAGGACTGAGGAAAAGACATTTGCAAAATAAAAACATATCAATTATGTAACTTATTTTATTTATAACTACTTAAGTCCATGTTTCATTAAAGAAATCCCTGAGCAGATACAATAAAACAAAGCAGTAAAGAACACTAAATTCAGAAGTTAGAACTGTGCAAAATGATAAAAATTAAAGACCAAGACAATAACAGAAGCATACTAATTGACGTAGCAGCTTAACTTTATCCTAAGGTTTGGTGAAGAAGAAGATACCTTAATTTTGCAAGTTAACTAGATTTAATATCAATCATAAATGAACAGAAGTCAAAATCACTGTTAAAAAGGCCCTCTTTGGATTGCTGCATAGCAAATGTTTGCTAAGAACAAACTTTCAAGGAGATGTTGTACCCCTTCATCCTATCACTTTTTTCCAACCAAAAATAACTTCTTCCCCACCAAAGCTAAAATAGCTGATCAGTCATAAAAGAATTCAGCAGGAGGTAGAGTCTCAAAAGAGACGTTCTAAGATATTTTTGCTTTAAACATTTCCTCAAAATATAATACAGAACACCAGAAACACGGCTACCCCCAGGCAAGATTTATTTCAATTTATGGAATGATGGGTTGCTGAAGAACTATTACAGGAATTCTTTGCTTCTGGCTAGCTTGAGGGACTGCATATATCCCATGCATGCGTGAAGTCTTAATGGCAAGAGTTCATGCGACTAGCAATAGCAATAGCAATGAAGTGGAATGTGATCTATACAAGGCAAGTGTAGCCTTCTGCCATTCATGTCATTCCGAAAGTCTTAGCCTATCACTTGGTATTAGTATCTTCTCTTTGGTGTAATATACCGCAAGATATTTAAGAAGGCACTGCATAACAGACAGAGTTCACACTTACATGTTTCTCATCTGCTTCCATGTATACATGAGAATTCACCTACACATGAATTAAACAATATGTAGATTGTTTTTTATCTCCAATCCAAACACAATACATTTCCCAATGCCAGTTCAAGGGGATGATTGATGAAAGGAATGGGACATATATCATGTGTGTTTTGTCTTTCTTCAGACACCTTACTCTTTCCCATTGCTTTTCTGATTTGTATTTTCCCATCCTCCACTTCTTTTGGATTTAATTTTGCTGCTGTTCTCATCACTCAGCTGTTGGCATAATTATTTTCAGCTCACGCAGATGTAGTATTCCTGAAGTGCTCATGATTACAAGATAAGGAACATAAAACGGTCTCCCTCCCTTTGCTATTGTCTCCTCTTTGATCCTTACAAATGCACAGATCAGCATGATGCAAGAGGAGAGGGAACCTGTGATTCCCCATAGTTGATGACTTGCAGCTCCTAGCATCTCCCAGCATTAGCTGTGCTGGCTGAGTCCTCTGAAATCTATAGTTCAGCAAGATCTGAAAATCTAGTTTCCTACTCTGCAGGTTGCTTCATTGTACTTAGTGGAGTTGATTGAGCTATTTATATCAGAATTCATTTTTAAAAAATGTCTGGCATTCTTTGGCCATGCTCCATTCTCAAACTAAACAAAAGAATCTGGTTTTTTTCCAGAAACTTCACATGGCAGTTTGCTTACAATCACACCAGAATGGTTGGAAATTACAGGTAGTCCTCGACTTACACAATGAAGCCCAAAATTTCTGTTGCTAAGGAAGACATTTTTTTAAAGTAAGTTTTGCCCCATTTTCTTGCCCCAGTTGTGAATCACTGCAGTTGTTAAGTTAGTAACATGGCTTTTAAGTGATTCTGGCTTCCGCATTGACTGTACTTGTCAAAAGGTAGCAAAAGGTGATCACATGACCCTGGGACACTGCAACGGTCATTAAGTGTGAAAAACATTGATAACTCACTTTTTTCAGTGATGATGTAACTTTGGTCACTAAATAAAACTGTTGTAAGTCGAGGGCTACCTGTGTACAAATGAAATAAGATTATGTCTGTCCAACTATTCCTGCCTCTCATAGAATAAGAAGGGGCAAAATGCTGAGCTTGTCAGTCAAAAGGTCAGCAGTTCAGTGGTTTGAATCCCTGGTGCCGTGTAACAGAGTGAGCTCCCGTTTGTCCCAGCTTCTGCCAACCTAGCAGTTCGAAACACTTAAAAAATGCAAGTAGAAAAAATAGAGACCACCTTTGGTGGAAAGGTAACAGCGTTCCATATGCCTTTGGCGTTTAGTCATGCTGGACACATGACCACGGAAACGTCTTCGGACAGCGCTGGCTCTTCGGCTTTGAAACGGAGATGAGCACCGGCTCCTAGAGTCGGGAACGACTAGCACATATGTGCGAGGGGAACCTTTACCTTTGCCTTTAAGGAAAGAAGGCAACAAATTAGTTCATGGAACCTTAGCAACTTCATAACAAACAATAACATTCATTTGCTTATTCTTCAGGACAGAACTGACATCTAGCTATGACGGCAGTATGTGCTAGAAGTATGATAGACAGATGAAATTCTTAATCAGTATTTTTAAATATATATCTGTAGAAAAAAGCTTTGCGTGAGAAATGGCTGTGGGATGGATTAAGCACCCTTTCTCCGGAAGAACAGAAAGAAATACAAAACCAACATCAGGAAGATCAACATCGAATTAAGAAACTGGAACAAAATATTCTCAGGTACAACATACATTTTCTTCCTTATTAATGTAGGAATATAAGCCCTTGGGATCAGAACAATATTTTTTTTCTTAATAGGAGGATTAATATTTATGTATGGGCCATAGTGTTAATAACAACACTAACTTTATAGTTAAGATATCTTACATGAAACAGAACAGAGTATAAAGAGTACTAACATTATTATACCAGGCAATGCAGAAAAAAATAAAAAGTAAATGTTAAGCACTGGTCAATTATTGACAAAGTATTAAAACTTACATCATTCCTAATAATTTATTTGCTTCATCATTAATGATTACATACTCTATATTGGAGGTGGTGACCCTTTGAGAGCTGTATGCAATGAAATTGCATTTTAATGTATGCCAATTAATTTATATTCGAAGTGCCAATAAAGTTATTCTAAGTCTGGTTTGATAGCTACCATAAAAAAAATAATCTGATAGTAACAAAACAGCAAAAACTTTATAAAATTAAATCTGCTAAAGCTAACTAAGTCCAGATCAAAATGAGCTCCCACATAAAAATTACAAACCAATAGAATATGTTGCCTTGATTCTACAGGTAGTCTTTGAGTTATGACCACAATGGAGCCCAAAATTTATGTAACTAAGTGAAACATTTAAGTGAGTTTGTCCCATTGTATGACTTTTCTTGCCATATTTGTTAAGTGAATCACTGCAGTTGTTAAATTAGTAAAATGGTTGTTAAGTGAATCTGGTGTCCCCATTGACTTTGTTTGCCAGAAACTCACAAAAGGTGATCACATGATCCCGGGATACTGCAACCCTTGTAAATGTGAATCAATTGTCAAGAATCCAAATGACCATAGGGATACTGCAACGGTCATAAGTGTGAAAAATCACTTTTTTTCAGTGCCATTGTAACTTTGAACAGTCACTAAGTGAGCTGTTGTAAGTCAAGGACTACCTGTATTGCAATGGCCAAATCTTTGTGTGACAAATATACTATCAGCCTAGGCGACGGTAAGCCATTTGATCTAATTTTACTAAAAGTGATCCAGTATTTATTATAGCTAAAGGCCACCTGAAATTAAAACTGGTGTCATATTTCCATAACAAGTTCTCTATTGTCTTTTGAATAAAGATACCCTATAACTTTTGATGTTTAATGTAAAAGGAAGGAGATTTATAACCCTTTTGGGAAAAAATTAGTCCACTTTCAAACCAACATGGGAAGTTCTCTTAATCATGTAATTCTAAAGTAGGTGAAACTATCATTCAAAAGCTCAAGCACTAACCTTCTACTTTTTAAAACATATTATTTGGAGCCATATTTTACTGCAAGACATCCAGTCTTGAGTTTTAGAGAGAATTTCCAGTCTTTGAGGGTAGTGTTATTTGAAATCACTTAAGACATTTAAGGAACCTGCAGGGATTTTTCCTGAAGATAAGTTTTAGCTTTAAAAGCTGCCTTGATTTAAATTGGAATTGGAATTGCCTAACATTAAAAAACCTGAATTATAGCTGAAACAAACTTCCCACCACCAAGGTAGAAAAAACAAAGTAGAAGAGAGCAATTAGGTTCAACTTTCTGGAGTGCAAAGCTATGGTAGCAAAACCTAATCATGACTGTTAGAATAGTCTTCTCAATAATAATAAAATTTCTAATCTGTTCTGCTGGCTGGAATAGATATCCCATCTATTCCAGCCTATTTGGAGTTTTTTCGCTCCAAAGCCAGGATCTTGAATTTTCTTTAATTTCTTTAATTTTTTTTTTCCTTTCAGAAGTCAGAAAATGTAGCTAAAAAACTCCTCAGCCCTAACCTAGTTTGTGGTAATAGCATATTATCTCTGTTTAGCAACACACAATTTTTCTTCTGGTACCCAAATTTGATGAGTCCTCCCCTGCTTGGAATAAAAAGTCTTTTACTTTAAATTATAGTTCTTATAATCTACAGCCACTGGCCAATCTGGGTTACATTAATGGAATTAATATCAAACAGATCTTGGATATATCCCAGATAGTCTGTTCCCTGCTTAAAGTTCTGGCTAATGTCTTTATAATAATATTAAAATGATATATTATTCTCTCCTTTTCCCAGGCTAGCTCCAGGAAGACCCATTGTTCTTAGGGAACTGATAACTACCCTGTTTCCCCCAAAATAAGACATCCCCTGATAATAAGCCCAATTGGGCTTTTGAGCGCATGGCAAAAAGACCAAGCACTTATTTCAGGGTTCAAAAAAATATAAGGCAGGGTCTTATTTTTGGGAAAATACGGTATGTGTTAGAGGATTAACACAAAGAGGCCCATTGCCCTTCTTATGTTTTGGATTACAGCTCTCACAGTGCATTTCTATGGGCCATTTGCTGGTCCAAAACATCTGGAAACTTTGGTTTGCTAACCTCTGATATTTAGCCCATGTTTCCTTTTCGTTTGATACTGACCTTTTACATGCAAATCTATTCCAAACTATTATCTCCTCTGGAATGGTTTTGTTTTGGTGCATATTTAAAATATGCCTTTTATTGGAATAGATATTAGAATAGAGATTGGAATAGAGATAGATTCTCAGCAAAATGTCACCAGGATTAAATCAGAAAGGTTGCCTGGCATTCACTTCACTCCTAGGTACAGTATATATCACCACAAAGCAAATGAGATGTTTGGCTTGAGAATTGAGTAAAAGATATGCCACATGATTCAGTATTGATTTTACTGTGTTCCGTGCTCTGTGAGCACACCTTAAATAAGATAATACCAACTAATTCTAATTCTGGTAGAATGTGTCACTGATGTGAATCACTTTTACACTGCCACTCTCCATCCAATAATCCATTTTCAGATAAACGTTGACAGCTGAAACATGTTCAGGCACATGTCAAATAAAAGCAATCCAGATCCAAGAGAACAAGTCTCAATGGTGCAAAGAAATGTGTATTTTTTATATCAAGTTTTTCTATGGTGCTTGGCATGCTAAAAGGAGACTGTCCAGAATATATAATGGAAAATATTTCTTTCCATCACCTTGGTCCTTTTCAGAAAAAAAATCCCTCAGTAATTCAGATCCTTAGAAGGTAATAATGGGACGTGGGACGAGATTTTGTTTAGCAGATTTCTGCATTTTTAAGCTCACATTTTGAGATCATAGCCCTAACATATGCTCCTTCCACACATCTTTTTTTTTTACTAATTTTTTAAATTTTAAAACATGTATATAGCCGCCCATCTTTCATAGTCTGGGCGGCTTCCAATCAAAAATTTAACAAATATTAAAAATTGTAAAATACAACCAGTTAAAACTTACCAAATTAAAACAAGAAAAACCTGAGGCAGATCCATGTTAACATGCCATCATCTCCTAAAGCTTGGGGGTGGGGGGAGGACAGGTCATTAGATCCTTACCCACGGTTAAAAGAGTGAAGGCCTACTGAACTTCGGGGGGAGGGGATGTAGAGTGTCCATGGGGCTATCACAGAAAGGGTATGCGCCTTCCGTTATATGACAATATCTGGGGGAAGGGACGAGGACCGTGTCCCACACTATTTGATCTGTGGGATAAGTTAGATGTCCTTCAGAAAGATGATCCAGCAAATAGCCTGGTCCTACTTTAAAGGGTTAGAGTTAGACCAACACCTTGAATTGTACCCATAAGGAAACGGAGAACCTGTGCAACTTAAGCAACAGAAATGTTGCACAGGCAAACCTAAGGGTCCCATTACTGTGTGCACTGCTGCCATCTGGACCACTTGAAGTTTCTGGGTGGTTTTTCAAGGCAACCCCATGAAGCGTGCATTGCAGTAATTTACCACCTTTGCCTTCTGAATTGCCACCAGTATTTTTCACCACGCCCTGGAGTTCTCATTAATTGCCAATAATCTTCTGCCCTTTGCTTAAGCCTATATTATTTTAGCCTGTAACTAAAATAATATTTTAAAAAGCTAACAGGTGCCCTGCCCTTTTCTTGGCTCTTGTGTTGACTTTATCCATGTTGGTGGGAGGGAGGGAGTGCTGTAGAGAAGGACAAAGCCAACCCAGCCCTCTCCAGGGGCTCTGCAAAGCTGCTGCTTTTGTTGCAAGATCTCAGCAAGCCTCCGCCTGCCTTTGCTTCAGAAAGTGAGGCGAATCCCAGCTGCCAAGAGTTCCTGAAAGTGGGAAAACGCCTAAGTTGCAGCTAATGGGGGGACACAAAGCAGAATCACATTCTCTGTGTTTCCTTTGAGCCGGTGGCTAAACCAATCTTGTTTAAATGATTGCAGCAATAACAGCAACCAAAGAAGCATTATTGGGATCATAGCTATCAACAAAGCAGGGTTGGTTTGGCAAAGCTTGTCCATAAGGAACGGGTGCTGGATTTGGGCAATCCAAGTAATAAAGAGTTTTAGAGCATCTGTTGCCCCAGCTCTTTCTCGGTCAAACGTTTTCTACCATTTGAGGATATGAAAATTGTATTGTTAAAAAAAAAACGAAGATCACCTGTCAAACTTTCTCCTCCATCAAAGGAAAAAATAGAATAGAACAGAACAGAACAGAACAGAACAGAACAGAACAGAACAGAACAGAACAGAACTTTATTATGATCATCGACCAGCAATAGACATACAATGAATTAAAATTAATTCTGACATTAATTGTGAATAACATCTTTGTTATAAAAATACATGATCTCAAACCTAATTTACATGCATGTAAGTATGTGGGTAAATGTATTGTTATAGATCTCAAAAAATTGGCACCAGTTGATATTATAATTCGGTAACCAATTTTTTTCTTGTGGACATTGCAGTGACACAGAATTTTGCCACTGCACATGTGATAGCCAGATTAGAGTCTTGGAGGAGAAAGTCTATATAAAAGTCCTCTGACCTCCCTGGCAATCTCTCTAGTAAGAGGAGAATGTATATTGACCTACATACTCTGTATAACTCACAGTACAATAAAACATGTGAGATATCTTCGACTTCTCCCTTTCCACATATGCATACCCATTCTGCTATCGGTGTTCTCTTGTACCTGCCCTGGAGAAATGCTGAGGGAAGAATATTAAATCTGGCTCTGAAGAAGGCTATTCTTTGTTTTGGGAAGATCAGATCATTTAGATATCCTGCTGATTCCCACACATCCTGCTTGATTCTGTCTCTAATGTGGAGAGACAACCTATTTAGTTCTTCATGGAACTCCGTGTCCTTCATTCTGTCAATTACTACTTGCTTTGCTTTGTCAAAGCCGAGGGACATTAGGAATACAGATGAAAGCCCATAAGAGCCCAGCTTGTGATCTATCGCCTGTTTCCAGGGGGAGGGGAAGTTGTCAGTCAGCAGTAGCAGGGACAGTCCCTCTGGAAAAAGGAAAAAATAGAAGATCTGTGTTTTGATCAAGTATATGATATGGCCTAAGCCAGTGGTGGCTAACCTCTTTCCCGTCGTGTACCGAAAGCATGTGCACAGACCAGTGGTGAAATCCAATTTTTTTACTACCGGTTCTGTGGGGCGTGACTTGGGTGTGGCATGGCTTGGTGGGCGTGACTTGATGGGTGTGGCAGGGGAAGGATATTGCAAAATTTCCATTCCCACCCCACTCTGGGGCCAGCCAGAGGTGGTATTTGCTGGTTCTCCGAACTACTCAAAATTTCCACTACCAATTCTCCAAAGTGCCCAAAATTTCTGCTACCGGTTCTCCAAAACCTGTCAGAATCTGCTGGCTTTCACCCCTGGCACACATGTGCGGCAGCACACATGTGTGCCTGCACCCATAATGCAATGCGCCCACCTGCGCATGCGTGCATGACCTTCCCATGCATGTACTCTCCCGTTTTGGGCCTAGTAGGCCTCCCTGCAACCTCCTGGGCCCAAAAACAGGCCGTGGGGGGGGGCGCCACACCCCCCATGCTCCCTCCCTCCCATGCCATGCACATGCACGGTGGAGCTGAGCTGGGCAATGGCTCGAATGCTTACAAAGAGGGTTCTGCGTGCCACCTGTGGCACACATGCCATAGGTTCGCCATCACGGGCCTGGGCTATTCTTCCCAAATCCATTGTGGTCTTCAGCTCCCCTAGAAATACAGATAATCCTCGACTTGCAAGAGTTCATTTAGTGACCATTTGAAGTTACAACAGAAACTGTTGTAATAGTGACTTATGAATATTTTTCACACTTACGACATTTGCAGCATCCCCCGTGTGATTTACATTTGGATGCTTGACAACTGGTTCATTTTTATCACGGTTGTAATGTCCCAGGGTCATGTGATCACCTTTTCAAACCTTCTGACAAGCAAAGTCAATGGGGAAGCCAGATTCACTTACTGTAATAACCATGTTGCTAACGTCACAACTGCAGTGATTCACTTAACAAACGTGGCAGGGAAAGTTGTAAAATGGGGCAAACTTGCTTAACAAATGTTTCACTTAGCAACATAAATATTGGGCTCAATTGTGGTCGTAACTCAAGGGCTACCTGTATTCAGTGCAGGTTCTGCCACCAAAAGGTTTCCTGCTCCTGATCTAACCAAATAAGTTTTGAATCGAATTTACTGTTGCTCTATAGGGCAGAGACCAGTTCACCTAGCCATTTTGCGGATATTTGCTGCTTCCTGCAGCAAATGTTGGCAGATGAGATGGAGGGATAGTGATAGTAGCCTACCACCACTTTTTCTCCAAACTCTGTTTCCCATTAAGCATGGCATGATGATGTCCTGTTAAAATTTGAAATGCTAGCTCAGCTAGATATAGCAATAGCACTTAGATTTATATACCGCTTCTTAGTGCTTTACAGTCCTCTCTAATCAATTTATAGCATATTGCCCACAACAATCTGGGTCCTCATTTTACCAACCTCAGAAAGATAGAAGGCTGAGTTAACCTTGCGGGATCGAACTGCCCGCAGTTGGCAGAATTAACCTGCAATACTGCATTCTGACCATTGCACCAGCATGGCTCATCATATTGAATATGGATATTGTACGTGGATATTATACACAGAAGCAGGCAATGAATTGTCTTGGGACAATCCTAATTCTGGAACAGACTTTTTCAAACTGGAATCTTCGATCTGAGTTGGGAGTGCAGTTCCCACAGTTTCCAAACCTTCAAATTCTAGGAGCTGAACTCCAACAAGTGCCAAATTGAGAAAAATGGTTCTCTGTCATGTACTCATTACTGTTAATCTGTGGTCTATCTAATATCACATCTATGCAGGCTTGAGCAAGAAATTGAAGATCTCGAGAAAAAAGAATTGACAATCTCGGTAAAAGAAAAAGCCATTTTGAAGAAGCTTAAATCTGTTGAAAGGACCACAGAAGATATTATAAAGGTCAGCATCTAATTTTAAAATCCTGTTGCTGCTGATACAGTCAACTGATCTGTCAGAAATAACAAATGGACCTTAAGGTAGGCATGGGGATGAAAGCAAGGAAATATTCAAGGCTACAATCTGATGCACAACACTAGAAATTAATAATACCAAAAAACCTACAAAAGTGAAGCTCAGGATCAGATACTGTACACAAAGTAAATGTCAGGATCAATCCAGTTATATTATTACCAAACCTGGATTTTTAGCGCTGCTAAATTTGTTCCATGTTATAGAAAATTTTCCCTAAATTTCTATTTTAACCCTGTTGCAACATATAATTCTACTTTGTTTTATATGCTGAAGTATGGACTTATTTTATGCTAACTAATAACTGTATCTATATCAGGGGTGGGTTCTACTTACCTTTTCTACTTACCAGTTCGCAGAGTAAAAGTCCCGCTCATTTTTCAGCCTTCCTCCCCTTTCCTCAGTTCCTGTCAAAGCATGAGCCTTGGGCACTAAAATATTGCTCCTCCCTGTTTTATAGAAATTAATTTTCAACCCCAATTAAAGCCAAGATATTATGCATATTTACTGAAAAATGTGCCATGGGATATACTCCTGAATCATCACATGGAATTGGTTATATTGGCTAACCTAAAAGAAAGTAATAATCAATTGTATTGTATTCTTTAAATGATGGGAACCATCACTGAATTCTTTATTACTTTTTTTTTAGTCTGTGAAAGTGGAAAGAGTAGAGACTACAGAAGGTATGTTTCTCTCAAGTATGATTTTTCAAATTATTTTATGCAAAAGCAGACGTGATCTATGTATTAATTAAAAATCCCTTTTTATAGAGCCAGCTGACTATATATATGCCAACATACCAGACCTTCCAAAACCTTTCAAACCTTCTGCACTTAAAAAAACAGGCCATCTACAAACAGATGATGAAGAAGAAAATCGAAAAGGTACAGATTAATTCAAGGAAAAACCATATGTACGGTCTTAACATTTTGAAAACAACCTCATTTCATTAAAATAGCACATATGGTTGTTGCTGGTTGTCATTTCCTAAATTCGTAAGAAATTGCATCTGACCAACGTTTTCTCTAGATGCATTCCATTCTATGTAATCACATTAACAGAATTTATGACTTGGGAGGGCTTAAATTGTTGAATTTCCACATGTGGATTCTGCTTCACTGTGAAACAAGTTCACATTTCCCAAAAATGTATTTAATGTTGGAGAGCTGAGACTTATTCTTAGCTCACATATGATAAAGCTGGCAGTAACTAGTTCTACTTTACCAAAAGAACAAGGATGAAACTAAGACGTTTTGCATCAATTTGTCTCCTCTCTTCAGCACAAAGAGCTGTCATGAAAAGCATTAAGCTAGGTAATTTCTCTTTATTTTTTTGTGAGTGAAGTGAGGAAAGGGATTTTTGTTACTCTAGGAATGGCAGCAGATCAGGCCAAGGCAGATGTTTCTTCTTGTTTTTTAGTTTTCATGTTGGAAGAAATTAAAACGATTGCAAGATGTTTTCCAACCACTTTTGGGGGTTGATATCTGAGTGTGATTCTCTAGTCCTCTATTATCTCTATTATTGATTTTGCCAACCTGATATCTTCCAGATATAGCACTTAGCAATAGCACTTAGACTTATATACCACTTCACAGAGCTTTACAGTCCTCTCTAAGCAATTTACAGAGTCAGCATATTGCCCCCAACAATCTGGGTCCTCATATGTTGGAGTACAACTTCCAGAAGACCAACCAGCATGAATTAAAATTCTGAGAGTTGTAATGCAGCACATCTGGAAGACATTCACTTGAGAAAAGCAGGAATACACTAGCTAGTGATAGTTGCAGAAGCTTCAAATTGAATCCAAGCTTCAGCAAGAGATAGGCCCACTAAATTACTGGATCTTGCAACAACAAAAAAGTTTTCTATTTCCTGGCAATTAAATGGATCACAAATGATTTATAGTATTGTGGATAAACAGATGTACTGGTAATTTTTTGGGATGTTAACTTGCATAGATGTCTTTGCAAAGCTGACATTCTCATTGAAATTGCTTCCAAACTCACCCCACCCACCCCCATCATTTTAAATTTGATCATCAATAACACAGAACCACAACAGGGAGGTGAGAACTACAACTCCTCAGGAGAGGTGACAAAAGCAAATAAGTCATATATGTCATCTCATTATTGGCAACATGATATGTGATTAGTCATTTGTGAAAATTGCGCTGTTGGCATGTTTACATTATCATGCAATGTCATCATGGCTTCTACCAGATGCCTATACGTATAGGCTCAGTTTTATTACAATAAAATTGAGTGTATACAAAGTCATACTGTATTATACAGAGATTTCTGCAGTACAGCCAAAGCGATCTGCACCACCTTATTCTAATCTTTACTGGATAGTGGCCAGGTAAGAAAAAGCAGGGCAATTGTAGAAAAGAGACTTTAAAAATAAGGAAGAAATTATATTTAGTTCCTCAATGTCCTCTTAGTTGAAATCAGATTTTGAATTAAAGCTCAATCAGACTTAAATAAAGTGGAGTTGTGTGACATAAACTAGAAGAAGGAGGTAGATTGGCTGGAAGTGTTCAATCTTTCCCTACTGTTGACACCTCTCCACTTCCTAGCAATTTTTTGTCCCAAAATACTGTAATTTAATTCTTGCTTCCTATATGGAGAAAAAGAATTGTAAGTGAAAAGGTAACTGGGGTAGGGGAAATTCCCCATGCACAAGGCTTGAAATTATTCAGCCTACGTGCTGGCACACTGATCTACTGCTATCTCATAGATTTTTATTATAGATTTTTGAGTTGTTTATTTGTAATGCAATATGCATCTGGAGGAGCAATGAGGGACACTGTTGGCAACAGAGCTTTCCCAGAGAGAGGCCGGGATCAAGACACTCTGCAATCCTGAGCTGGATAAGGAATGGAGAAGACGTTCAATTTAGCCACAGCCTAGAACTGTGATGGTGAATCTATGGCAAGTGTGCCACAGTGGCACACAGAGTCATATTGTTGGGCACATGAGCGTTGCCTTAGCTCAGCTCCAATGCACATGGCTGTTTCCTGCATCTGGAGGGCCTGGGGTGGGGGGCGGGTGGAGAAGGCCAGTTTTTCTTTCTCACCTGGCTCCAGATCCTCTCTATGCATCTGGGGAGGACGAAAACAGCCTTCCAGAGGGCCTCTGGAGGGTGAGGAAGGCTGTTTTCGCCCTCCCCAGATGCATAGAGAGGATCTGGAGCCACGTGAGAAAGAAAAATGGGCCTACTGGACCATCACATGCCCGGAGTGGGGGGGAGGGGGTCGCATGCACAGGGCAGGACGCATAGAATTATGGGTTGGGCACACGCACGCATGAACCTCCCTCGCCCCCCTCTTCCTGGCATGCGATGGCAAAAAGGTTAGTCATCACTGGCCTAGAATCTCTCAGTATATGTCTGTACCTTTTATTTGGAAAGTTATAGCTTTAGTTTGGCAAGATTCTGTCCATTAGGTATAAGCAAATAAAGGATTAAAGTGGATTGGATTTCACTATGTCTTCTCTGGGCTTAGACCTGACAATATCGTTAGCTAATTACCTTTTAAAAGGTTGCTTGCTTCTTTCCCTACAGCATTGTTTGCTATGGAAATTAAAGTAAAAAAAGACATGAAGACTGGGGAGAGTACAGTTTTGTCAACGATACCCCTTCCTTCCGAAGAATTTAAAGGAGCAGGAATCAAAGTGTATGACGATGGCAGAAAATCTGTCTATGCGGTGTGTGCCAACGGGAGTGTAAAGAATGATGATGTGGATGATCTTGCTCCGGTTGAAGTGGAGGATATGTTACGACAAGCCACTGAGAAACAATCCAAGTCTCCCACTGAATATCATGAGCCAGTATATGCCAACCAGTTTTGCAGACCCAGAACTCCTCAGAAGAATAAATTCATCCAAGAAGCAAATGCTGGAAAAGATAACATCCGTAATAAGATCAGCCACCTTGACAATTTTTCTAATGAACTTCTTGATAAGGATAAATGGCATGATATTAAAAAAGACAGTCTAGATACTTCAAAGAGCTGCCAGCAGAACTCTCACTGTCCAGTTAGTCAACAATTAGGAAGGCCCTTACAGGTTAGTCCTCAAAATAAGCTAGTATCTTCTGCCCAAAGAGAAGCTATACAAGAAACTGCTCAGCCATATCAAAAGATGAAGGAATACCAAGATAAGAAGATCAGAAACTCTTCTCCGGCAACACTAGAGAGTGAAGATAATTATAGTGTGGTCCAAGCTATGCCATGTTATGTGGATGATACAGAAGAACCGGTTACAATGATTTTCATGGGATATCAACATGTGGATGATGAAGAATTAAATAAAAAAATCTGTGGATATGATGGGATTATCCATGCGGAACTTGTTGTCATCAGCGATGACAGTGCAGATGAAGGGGAAAAAATTGAGACACCTCTTTATCATCCAGTGGGTCCTAATAGTCAAGTCTATCAGCCATCCAATCAGACATGTGCAGTTTCACAGACTAAAACTTCTGGAGACAACATAAACAAGCCACTTTACAAAAATTCCATGTCACTGAAAGAACAAGAAGAAAGTTTGAGCTGTTCTACCTTTAATGGTCAACTTGATGGCCACTTAGCAAGCGATGGAACAGAAGAACCTTCCTTAACAGGTAAAAAAATGGGCAAGTCACAGCATTGTTGTGCTCTCATTTAGCAGATTCAATACTCAGATTACTCTCTTCCCTTTCTTGTTTTTCATTTTAATTCTAATTCATCTGCAACCTCTAACCAATTTCCTCCTGCTTTTCTAAATTCTAATCCACCCTTCCTCACATTCTTCTGATGTATTGAATTCCCAGTTTCCACAATCCTTTGCTGACATTTTCAATGGTTGAGTTGAGTTGAACATACTATGTTGATTATACATCATAGAAAATGAAGTCCAATACATCTAGAGGGCTGCAGATTGAGGAAGCTTGTTTGAGTGCTTCATTTAGTTTTTAATGTGCAATCATAGCGCTTCGAAGGATCTAAATGGTCAGGACAGTAAGTTTGTTTAATATTACTAAAATCAGATCAGAATAATAATGCAAATCAGATATTTAATTTTCTAATTTAAGCATGTTTTGAAAATAGTATTAAGAATTCTCATTGCACCTATGCAATATATGGCAAATTGAATCAAACTGCATTTTGGTGATTAAATAATAACCGTTCTTTCCATTTTTGGAATTTACTCATATGTCTTGCCATAATCATTATTGGATAGTGCCCGTTTCACTTGATAGGACTTAATTCAACTTTTAATACATAATTTTATCCTGTTTTAACAGAGAATGCCTGTTTTAATAGTCAAAAATAACAGAAATCCATTTCTGTCTGTACATTAATTTCAGACTGTGTATCTACCTTTAATAAAAGCTTTTCTAATCTTTTGCATGAAATCATCTCACTATTAATCTTTTGCATTCAAAATGTTTTACAGATCTTAATAGCTTTAAAATCAAGTGGCTTCAGAATTCATATTTTTATTCTGCATCCATGCAAACACAACTAAGAGTAGCTTTCTTAGGCAAGCACAAAACAGATAGCACAATCTACATATAATCAAGCCTTTTGTCCATGCGAGCCTATATTTGGTCTAAGATGAAATGTTTGCTTTTCATCTAAGAGGCTCTAAATTGGTCTTTTAATCCTATTTAGTGGACAAAGCAAAGAAAGGATACCATATCTTCCCTTTGTTCATTATTGCTTAAGTACTGAACAGGAAGTGATGTTGAGAAATAAGAGCATTGCTAGAATGTCTAGGGGACAATGTCTTCTTTGGCAGATGTCTAGATATCCCAACTGCTGATACAGATCTCAGGCTTATGATGTGGTTGGAATAGAAAGAGAAGCGCAAGCGAAAGCAACAACTGAAGTTTCTTTCATCAGGCAGCAAAAAAATCACATTTGCTAGCAATAAACCACATGTGTCCTATTTATTCTTGAACTTTCGGGAAGAATTTTATAGAAGAAAAAATTATGTTGATGAACTAGTACAAGTTCTCGCCTCGTTCAGTGCTTGGAGGTTGCAGCCATCTCTTTGCAGACAAGATTCACACATGCAAACACACACACTTTGCAAAAATATATTGAGAAATGAAGACCACATCTTTCCTGTTTTATAACAATCATATCCTGATTGGTGAGCCTTGGGGTTTAGAATAGATATGAAGAATATAAAGCTTTCCAGAAATCTAACTGATTCTTGTTTCTAGTTTGAAAGTCTCTCAAAGATTGATATTAATCTTAAAAGCCTCTTTAGTCTCTCTCTCAGTAGAAGCACCGAATCCTGCCTTGTGGACTTGGACTTAGACCAATGGCTGTAGAATCCTTAAGGCACTCTGTTTCCTGCAGAACAAGTAGAGGAAGTATTGTTGCAACATAAGCAGCAGGTGGTAGTTCATAAGCTTTCATAATATTGTACTATGATCCAGTTAGCATAGCATTTGGGCCAAGAACCTGGACTGGCCCTGAAGGTACTGCACTGTTGATTATAATTCTTTTACCTGGAAGCTGTCAGAGAAGTTTGGAAGTGGATATTCAGGACCAATTCCTAACTCTCATTATCTGAGTGTGAGTTATTCATGGCAGGCAGACCAGCAGAGTTCCCCTAGACATTGGTCCAATGTGGCATTTCTTCTCAGTGTGCTTGACTCACAGAGCTTGATAGTAGCCTGAAATTTATAGCTTGATGTCACATGTTAAAATGCCAGTTCAATAGTAGCGGGCTGATACTGTATAGGAGAGAGAGCAATGTCCACTTATTAAAGGAACAGCTGGTATTTTCTTATACAAGCTTCACATTCTTGAGTGATGAGAGATTGCAAAGTTAATAGCTGTCCAAGTCTGGTTTTCTTTGGGTAGGAAAAAAAATCTTGGAGATTTGAACATTTGAAATGAACATAGTGGTGCCCGAGATCACATTTCTTGCATTTTTATAAATCAAATGTACACACCACCCACCTCACCTAAGTGATTCTGAGTGGTTTACAAAGAACATTGTAAAATAATAAAGCATAGTTAAGGATGAAATTAAAAACAAAGGTAAGATTTACAAGTTAAAAGTAAAAAATAAAGAGTTGAGAAATTAAAACTAAAAGGGGTATAGTTCAACAGTGTTTTCCATCAGTAAAACCTGACTAAACTCCTTTAAATAGGGGGGTACTGGATTAAATCATCTTGATGATGGAGCAGAGGGGAAAGTAGATTTTTCCTCCTCAAAATCATTGAAAAAGACACTTTATTCCATGATTATCCTGAGTATTCTTGGAATTTTCCTGCAGGGCAATCTAGCAGCAGATTTGGTGATTGCTGAGAGATTCAAGAGTTTAAAAAGGGAAATACCTTTTCACACAGTGTAAAATTTAACTGAAACTAAATTGCCATCCGTTTGCTTTTTAAAAAAAGATTAGAAGTGACTCTCCTGAGCTTAGTTTCAAGTGATTTCACAGCTAGATTCAGAAGTTCTCCTGGCAATATTATGGGAATAATCTGACGTTATCTTCTATTGGGATATTTGATTTCTCTTTGTAGGAAATATCAGCCAAGGTGAGAAACAAACATTCTTGGGTAAACTTGTAATTCATACTCATCTTCAAGCAGATTCAAACCAAAATATATTTATGTCCAGACATGAGGTCAAATCTTTTTCATCTTTCTAAGGCCTGTATGAGGTAAAACAAATTCAGGATTATTTCAGGGTTATTTGTATGCATTTGGGGTATATATTTTTCAACCACTCAAGCATCGTTTTCACAGGTTTCTCTGTTTTTGTGCATATTTCTCTAATAATCTGGTCTGAACAGATGTTCTAATTCTGGGAAATTTCTGGAACCATTAACTACAGTGCGCACACAAAAATATGAACGATACTTAGGAAATCTAGATTTCTCTATGTTGTGGGAGCTATCTCAGCTTCACTGTCTGTTTTGATGGGCCAGATTTCCCATCTGTTCCTAGGAAAAGGATTGGACAGCGATGGTGAAACTTTTTGGCATACGTGCCTAAAAGTTGCAAAATGCTCAATTCTGCTAATCTCTCTCTCCCTCTCATTCTGCCCCCTCTCTCTCACACAGACACACACCTGAACAAAAGAGAAACCATTGTCCCTGTCCTAGGCCACCCTGAACAGTGGCACTTGATGGCAATGGCAAGGCTGGCCCTGAAGTAGAGGTCCAAGCCTTACTTCAGCCCTAGCGCCACAACTGCCACTTTAATGGGTCCCCTTGCACCATTCCTCAAGGCACACAATCCTTGGGGAATAGTGCAATGGCCCCTGTGGCTCAATGTTCCTCAGGATCTGCCATCTTACCTTCAGGTGATGTTCTTTTTCTGTTAGGCCCCTGTAGCCTACCTAGAGCTGCTCCAGGTCACACAACTCCTTTGTTCTTGAAGCAACTTCAGAGAATGCTCTTCCACAGTCTCTGCACTTTCCAAAAGCTGCAAAGCGCACGCACACGCACACACACGCGCACACACACACACACACACACGTGATTTTCAGAGGCCATATGAGAACACAGCCCATTCTCATTCAGCCTCCACAGTCTTTGAAAATCACCCAATAACAAGGCATATTTTCAAGTGTTGAATGCTGGCATGTCACCCAGAATGTTGTGTATCCCCTTTAATATACAAGATCATAGGTTGGCTATCACAAGGCTAGGACTTAAGTCTGTGAGGAATAGTATAAGAAATAATTACAGAATACTTGCTCTGGAATCTTTGATTCCATAGTTTTTCCCAAGACTTCCCAAGTATTGAAGGATAGAGTCTATAAAACATTTCAAAGTTGCAGTTGCTAGTTTTTTTGTTTTTCCTGCTTAACATATGGAATGCTGTAATGCTGTTAAAACAAGTCAACATACAATGAGTATCCTAATTTTGTCCATGAGGCGTATACTTTGTATGCTTTGCTAATTGATTTAGTCAGTGCTTTCTCTTTATCCACAATTTCCTTAATGTTACAGAGGCATTGCCCTACCAGTCTGAGCTTGTAGTATGGAACTGAAATAAGCCCATCAGCTGTAGACAAGACCCATATAGCATTTGCTATCTACTATTGAAGCAATTTGATTGCCCTTGCTTTGGTCCCCCCCTCCATAGCTTTTCCCACACATTGTCCCTCTGCCATAACACATACTGAATAATCAGAGAATGCAGGGAAATGAGTAATTTTCCAAAACAATCTCATAATTATACTGCTTGTTCTGAAAGGAAAACAAAGCCAGGAAGAATAAGGTAGCAACGCACAAAGGGTTGTTTGTGAAGTAAGTAACGTTCTTTTCTTGGAATATTTTCAGGAAAGTTCCTTTGTCTAAAACCACTGAAATCAATGGCGGTCTTTTTATTGGAAAAGATAAAATAGTTTACATTGTAGAAAGCCAAAGCCTAAAAGGCACGAAGGAATAAAATAAAATATTCTTCACTAAAACTCAGTGTATAAGAAAGGACCTGTATTTTTGGTGTAAGAACAAAAGGAAAGCAACTCTAGATTGGAAGAAAGCCTCTTCACTTTATAATTGTTTCACATCTTGATGAAGTAGAAATGATAGGCTTAAAATCCTCAGCATTCATATTAAAAAAGTTGTCTTTAAAATATAATTCAGATTTCAGACCAGGCATCTTTGCACCCTATGACTATCATTAAGTGTTGTACCTTATGATTCTTGATGAATGTATCTTTTCTTTTATGTACACTGAGAGCATGCTTGACAAAATAAATAAATAAAAAATAAAAACTGTGGCAAGAAAAATCATAAAATGGAGCAACATTCACTTAACTATCTTGCTTAGGAATGGAGCTCTATTGTAGTTATAAGTCGAGGATTACCTGTATTTCTAAACTTACAGTGACACGCTTAAGCCTGGAAAAGTGGACGGATATTTTAGAAAGGTAAATACTGTAGGAAAACTTAATTCTATTTTAGATATTAGGGCAAGTGAACAAACTAACCCTTACATTGGTATTTTATATTCATTACGGACAGAAATCTAGACTTGTAATGAAAAGCCAAATTATTTAGGTAAATAGTAGACTGGAATGCAGATTCAGTTGTCACTATAATACACTTGACAAAAGTTTGAAAATCATCCGTTCTTTATTTCTCATATGGCTATGCTGTAAACTGATAGTATATTTATTAATTTCTGGTCTTCTTTTACACTAACTTAACAGTACTTTCTTGGACTAATGCTGTGAGGTAAGTATGGTACTCTCTAACTAATTAATACAATCATTTTACAATATCATATCAATATATAATATTTTGCTTTTGCTTTTTTTTTTTTTTTTACAGCTCTGAGAATGAGAATGGCAAAACTGGGGAAAAAAGTGATTTAAACAGCTGCAGTGATATAATACTAAAAGTCTGGCAGTTTAACAAAAGCGAAAGAAGATTTTTCTGTGTTTTGGACCTGGGTAGCTTTTACTTACTCAACTATACATCCATAATAATGGCACTTTACAGGAAAATGAATGTTTGCCAGTCCCGATATATGGATACTCTGATCCATAAATGAATATTGTTAAAACAGTGTGTTCCTCAAGGAATTATTAGTGGCATTTGTTAGGAATTTGTCAGCCTTGTTATATAAGAGCTGAAGGGTCAGTGTCATGAATACAAATGCATCTAGGGTTTTGTTGAAGGAGTCTTGTCCATCATCTTCTGTGACTATACCTAAACATGAATATGAAACATGAAGATATGAACCGATTTTCCAATTCCTACTGAACTCTATTCCATTTCAGCAGTGTTTTTTTCAAATTTGGCAAAAGCATTCTCCATGTGTGTGTTTGATATTGGAAGCTGATGACCACGAGCATAGACAGCAGAAGCTATGTCATTTACCAGCAATTCACTTATAAAGAATAAGAACTTTATTATGGCTGGTGGATAAAGCCATTAAAGTGCCCCTAATATTATCAATATTAATGTATTCTGCAGAGGCAGCCATATCTCATTTTCCTTTGAACATCGGAAAATGCCCCATTGTTTGGGAAATGGGAAATGGGGGCCATTCTATCCTTCATGTCATTTGCTTTCTATATTCCTATCTGTGTTTATTGCTCATCTTTGGAATCCTTGTAAGGAATCCTTGTCCCAACAGTTCTGTTTTCTCTAGCCCTCTGATAAAGTTTGCTTTTGAGCTGGAGTGAACATACCTCTCCCAGTTTTTGTACCAAATCTTGCATTTATCATCACAGTATCTCAATACTGAGATACTCACCATTACTCAGAAACCGGGTTATAAAGTAATCGCTCTGGTCATTAGTAGCTACTTACTTGCTACTGAATGCAGCTTGGCCCAGAAATCGGAATGTTTTATTATGGTATATGCAAGGCTTTCTTGTTTGTTGAGTCTATATGTTTGGAGACAGTATTTCACATTTGTGTTCTGAAAAATATTCAGTATGTAATTCAGATGTTTTGTTCATATTATGTATTTTTAAAACATGTTTCTCTTGGAAAAATTAGACTACTATGGACAACTTCAACATGACCAGCTATCGCTATAAACCTAATCAATAGCACCACACAGTGTCTCAATTGTGGAAATGTTATTTCAGTGTAGTTAAGAGTCTAATCTAAAAATACTTCAGAAAGCACTATATGTACATTCCCTAGAAATGAGAGAGGCCAGTAAAAAGGCCAAAATGGAATTAAAATGCACTTATCCAATGGGAAATATATGAATACTACATTATACATGAGACTACGAAGCTATTTTCTTCCCCAAAAGACAACTTGGTCAAAGGCTATTTAAAATACCCTACTATAATATTTTGAATATTTTCTATATTATACCTATATATTTGTGATGAAAAATATGAGGAAGAGGAAAATAATTTTCTTTTTCCAGAATCTACCTATTCTGACTGCTTAGTGGATTTTATTTTAGGTTGATCCTGTTCATCTTATAGCTAGATCTCTCTTTACCTTTTTGGATTTAGAAGTGGAAAGTTGCACTTTTAAAAACTGATCACAAACTCTTCTGCCCACCTGTTAAAAAGAGCTCAGAAAGACTAAGACAGGAAAGTAACAATATTATTGCCAAAAATGCTTGGAAATAACTCAGCCAGTGAGCTTCATTTTCTACTTAAAAAAAAATCTCGGCAGCTTCTCAAAAGTTCTTGTGTACACAGGAGTATATTGTGAATCATTCACAAGACTGCTTGTAATTTTCTAATGGAAGCTGTGACCACCTTACTAATAATTTCTAATCTAAAAGCAAGGTTAGAACCAGCAGTATTTCAAAATAACTACAAAGGTCTTAGACGGGACTTCATGTCTTAAAAGAATTAGCAAGGTTTTCTTCCCATTTCTAGACATCACAATTCTCACAGATTCGGTACTATTTTAATGTTATCTTTTCATTAAGTTTTCAGACATTGATTCATAGGTGAGGGATACAGATGTTGCCTAGAGAAAAATCTCTAGCAAAATTACATTAAATACTAAGTCATAGAAACTTGAGAAGATTCAACACTCTAACATAACAGGTGAAAAAACTCTTTAATGGTAAATACATTTGCAGCAAATAGTAATATGACTAGCAGCTATATATTTGGTTAAACATTGCTTAGAAGTTATAAAGAAATTCCCTTCAAAAACTGAGGCAAGAACTTCATAATATTAAAAATATTAAATCTTTGGTGTGCAATATCTATAAAACTACAGTATTGCTGGTCACAGACATCATTTTTATGGAGCATAAGGAATGGAAATAGTTTGACACCAAAGAGACTTGAGTTGAAAGATTTTTTTTTTTTTTTACTGGACTCTCTTTAGGATCAGAGTCAAAAAATCTAGTGATATTGCCATTTAACAATGTGGATTGGAATTTTACACTAACATTTTTAGCCTATTTCCATATGCAGCTCCATCTAATTCCAAACCCAGCAGCATCACCTACATACATTGGACTTCTTCTCTAGAGGTTCTTCTAACCCTGTAGAACACACGCACGGGTCTGTAACAAAAGGGTCACCAATGGATGAATACATCATCCATTAGAGATCATCCTAACTTTAGCAACAATATATTACTCATCATTCATTAAATACATGCTAAAGAGGACAATCTGTATAGTATCTAGTTACTTTCAAGAGAAAGAGGTAGTCTACAAACATATTCAAGTGTTTAGAAGTGACAAGAAACAACAACGTTCAAACAATTGTCATCACTCTTGGAATAATATGTGCACATCTCAATCAATCTAAAAATCTGTAATAAATACTTCAAAAGAGTATTCTCATACAAATATCTTGAATTCACAAAAAGGAGTTTCTCGTAAAAATGTCTCTACTTGCAAATGGGCTTCGTAATACTGAAATAGTGATTGTGTGTCGGAGGGAAGACAAAATGTATGAAACATGAGGCATGTGCAGCAACATCTTTGGGGCAGGTAGGGATGATGAACTATATTTTGTATATATGCGCTCAACATTCAAAAGAGGTGGATCTTTCATCATTATACTCTATCTTCCGATTTTGATATGCTGTGGGCCACATAGTTGTCAAAGACCACATTTTACCACAAGAAAACAATATTGTTTATGAAATATCAGCCACATCTGACAGGTACGTCCTGGAACTTGAGCAGCAATGGTCCATTGGCTCAAAATAAGATCCTCCCCTAGTTTTCACATAATAGATAAAGCTACAGAATATAAATATACAAAATATAAAGCAAGTAGTTAACTCAGGAAGAAGCCCAAGACAGATTCTTATAAAGACCAACGAAGTTTGCTCTTCAATGGCTGTGTGGTGAAGAGTTGTTCTCACAATCTTGAATTGAAGATAAGTTTCGTTGACAGCTATGAAATCCAGTAAGAAGTTATTTTGAACTGTAATGACAAACTCTCTAGAATAGTCAAGGCTTTTATGGAATCATACTTGCACAACTGCTGTTATGAAGGTGACAAGAAATGCTATGTTGCCACAAATGTAGATAAACAGCACTGCTTTTTTAAATGTATGGCCCTGAGGAAAGAAAAAGGGGAAAAGAAAAATTGAAGCTGTTTACTAATTTATGAAATTATTAAACCACATCAGAAAAAGGCAGGTCTATAATTATTCTTGATAGTAGAGGTAGAAATGAAAGAGATAGTATTAGGAAGTTAATCTATGGAAAAACAATACTAGCATTTCAAGGATGATAAAATTAACAGATTTGTCCGTTAATGAAAAATCTTCTGAAAATGAAAAATACTAGCCTAGTCATGACCTCCAGAGGTTCCCCTTTCCTAAGAGAAAAAAAATATTCATATGCTCTAACCCTATTGTCTTAAAATAGTATAGATCTTAGAAGGTGTTTCGTGTTTTAAAAAAAGTAGCTTGTCTTTCCATTCTCTCCACCACCTGACAAAGGGCCACACTTACCTGGGCTTCTGCAGAAGATAAGGATTGCAATATTTGTACCCTGTCATCTTCCAACACCTCAACTGTAAAAGAGAAGTATAATTAAAGTTATTCTGCAGGAAAGCATTCTTCTTTTCACTCACATAGATAGGTAAAGGTAAAGGTTCCCCTTGCACATATGTGCTAGTCATTCCTGACTCTAGGGGACGGTGCTCATCTCCATTTCAAAGCCGAACAGCCAGTGCTGTCCGAAAACATCTCCGTGGTCATGTGGCCAGCATGACTAAATGCCAAAGGTGCACAGAATGCCTTTACCTTCCCACCAAAGGTGGTCCCTGTTTTTCTACTTGCATTTTCTACGTGCTTTCGAACTGTTAAGTTGGCAGAAGCTGGGAGAAGTAATGGGAGCTCACCCCATTATGCGGCACTAGGGATTCGAACCCCTGAACTGCCGACCTTTTGATCAACAAGCTCAGCATTTTAGCCACTGAGCCACTGCATCCCTCACATACATACTATCACCTTAAATCAGTGTTTCTCAACCTTGGGAACTTTAAGATGTACGGAGTTCAACCCTCAGAATTCCCCAGCCAAAATAAAAGAAATATTTTATACAAAAAGATAATACTGTACATACAAACTGTACAACATACTAGGTTCACTGTATTACGACCACCCATCCATTCACAGTACAATAAAGGTCTATTAAATAGGTTATGTTTGAAATTCATTACGTTTTTATAGAAGATATTTTTTTCCCTTTGTGTTGCATTTTATGTTTCACATTGGATGGCACCCAGGAGGTCAAACATAGGCCTTTAGAAACAAATATAATTACAATTCTGCCTTTTTTTTCTATATAGCTTTTTTTCTTTGTTCCAATTTGCAATAGCTGCCCCTTCAAAATACACATAAGGCATTTGGGGGGGAAAAAATCTTTCCTGCCATTTGTTGCATTACTAAAATAAAATACTGGCCATAATGGCTGCTGATGCCTTCATTTGAAAAATGGCATAATGCCTCATATATGAATCTCTATATGCATATGTATACACACAGAGATAAGTGTGGCTATAGAAGAAAGAATATTCGTGCGCTTAACTGCAACTTAAAACCTGCCCTTTCTTAGCACGTCAATCAAAGGCATTTTTATTGGCATTCTTTGAATGTCAGCACAGTGCTATTTTCTATAGTAACTAGCTGTCCAAATGACCCAGCATTATAGTTTTCTAGCAGGAGGGGTGAATTGGGATTTCTCTTTCACTCCCCACCTGAAAATACTATTTGGATTCTAAAATGCTATTTTTCTCTGTTAACAGAAGCCGAACAATGAAATTCTCTTGATCTATCTGAACAGCAACAGGACCAAGTGGTGGAATTCCCTCCCTTAAGTTTTATATTATGATTATTATGTTTTGCAGCACCGGAGGTTTATAATTTGAGAACAGATTTTTGTTCATATGCACAGAGTTTTGCACCGCAAAACCTCACCTTGCTAAAATTAACAATTCAGTACTTTAAGAAATAGTAAATATAAGTCTTTGTGTTACAAGGCAACCAAACTCAATGATTAAAACATTGAGCTGACTATTGTTTCTATGACTTGTATAGGAATGTGTCACAGGGAAAAGTGTATGAAGTAATCATGAATAGCAAAAGCCAAGATCTTCTAGAAAGCCACCCCCACCCTGCCAACCTCCCCACCCAAAAACCACAAAAAAAAAAATCTTTTGCAACTTGATTATCCTCTGTGCAAACCTTTGCGGATGAGGCAGTAGCCATGTAACTCCAGAAGCACATCAATCCCAACATGCCAAGCTACAAATCCAATCATTGCGTAAGTATCCCATGGAGGAAGGTTGAGAGCTGGCAAGTCCATTCCCAGGAACATTGTTACCACTAGTTAAGAACAAGACCAAATTTTAGACTCCCTTTTTGAGCCATTCAAAAAGTACTGCGGACCAAACATTATTTAAAATCTTTTGTAGAGAGGGAGTTAGGGAGTATTGGGGCATACTTGCTTGTTTCCCTGGAGGAACTTTACATCCTCTCCACTTCAATTGGCTGTGCTGTAGCCATTAAATCAGAGAACCCCTACATTTTTTACCACCTACCCCACATAAAATCTCAGGAGCTTTTGTGGGCATTCTCACAAACTGGTTCCCACCATCCCATTTAGCCTCTGAGGATGCTCTACTTCTTTGGTTTCTCTCTTTGTTTGAGGCTTTTCAACAGGTTTATTTATTTGAGTTGTACCCTAATTTCTGCTCAGACACCGAGTTCTAGTCCTCTGCTGTTTTTATTTTCTAAGAATATCTTTAAAGTATATGTGAGGCCCAGAAGCATTACTGTAAATAAAGATTATGCCTGGCAGCTTTATTTAGATGGCTGCTAGCTTCCTATTCTTTAAACAATCTAAATGCACTGCTGTACTATACTTTTACAGATGTAGTTCGATTACAACCAGAAAAGTGAAATCCCATATATGCATTTCATGCCACAGTAGCATTTTTGCAAGCCTGCTAGATATGTTGAACACAACTCCCTGAATTCTGAGATTATGCTGAATGGAGAGTAGTCAGAGAATGGTCCAACACATCTGGAAAGCAACGAACTGCATTAAAGGAATTTCAGGCAGTCAGTAGAGAGCAGAAAAGTGGCTTTTTCTTCTTAAGTGACATGCAGCTGTACATTTAAGAGTTAAAACAGGAAACTCACCAGCTAATATTCTAGCAGTTGTGCCAGCGCTCCAATGTAACCAGCTGAAAATCTGCCTTCTGTCCCCAGAAAGGAAAGAAGAAGTCATTTCTCATTTCAAGAAATGGAAAGGAAAGAAGAGGGAAGGGAAGGGAAGGGAAGGGAAGAGGACAAATGTATTATGCATTTTCATTTAAACATTTATACAAGCTGGAAAAATTAGAGTCCGCAGAAGATCTTTAGAGGTTTGCAGGGTCTAATTTCCTAAGATAAAAGACACAGAATAAGGTACTTCCACATTTGTTAAATAAAGTTCCTGTAATTCCCAACCTCCAGGTCCAAACTGGCCAACATCAATTCTTGGCTGATAATTCTAGAGTTTGGCATCTAAAGGATATTAAGTTAAATGCTGATTTAAAATTTCCAATAACCTACTAACAATTTTGTTAAGAAACAAGCAATTACGAGTACAGTACAAAATCAGAATACCTTGGTGCTTGTCGAGGGGGTCTGAACGCTGCCATAAGAGGCTGAAAAAGTGCCAGAGCCATCACAGTGCAGCCAAAATAGGGGTGAAAACCTGCTTGCTATATTAAAAAGAATGTTAGTTATAATTAGGCTTCTAATTTATTTTGTTTATTTAAAAGATTTACTGTATATAGCTGTTCTATATGTTACAGACCATAATTCTGCAACACATACAAATAATAATAAAACTAAAAAACATAAAACCAGCATAAACACCCCACAAAACAACCCTTGGTCTTCAAAGATTTAGGGAGGATCAAGAAGGTAGGGACTAGCTGGATCCCAAGGATGTTTCAAACTTGGCAAGCAGCACAATCATTTTCTTTCTTTTTTTTGCAATATATCACAACAGTAAACTTTGGATAGGATAATTTATAAAGGACAATTTCTTATGTATAGAATCCGAGGGATAAGGTTATAATAAAATCTCTTTTGAAATTGGGAGTTAGCTTTTCTGTAGAGTATCATAAAAAAATAAAGCACAAAATATAACATTACAAACAAATCCTTGATAGCGAATGCTGGAGAAATATGGAAACTTTTCAAGAGTCTACAGTCCTTGAAACACCACAAGGCTGGTGTTTTGAATCTTCTAGGGTAGATCATGTATCAGCTTGATTTGTTTATATTTATGTTTATTTGATTTGTATACCGCCCTACTCCTAAAGGACTCAGGGCGGTGAACAGCCACACAATAAAATACACAATTACAAAATTTAAAAAGCAGAATAAAATAAAATTAAATAATTTGGCCAGACAAATTAAGACAACCCCATCGTTTAAACCAATTTAAAAATTACATATTAAAAGAAGTAAAAGGGAGAAAATTAGGCCAGGCCCGCCTGGTGAAATAAAAAGGTCCTAAGAGCGCGGCGGAAGGTGCGCAGATCCAGGATCATCCTATCCCTGGGGGGAGCTTGTTCCAAATGGTAGGAGCCCCCACAAAGAAGGCTCTCCCCCTAGGGGCCGCCAGTCGACATTGTTTGGCCGACGGCACCCGGAGGAGCCCCTCTCTGTGAGAGCGTACCGGCCGGGGGAGGCTATTGGTGGTAGTAGGCAGTCCCGTAGATAACCAATTTGACACTAATTCTACTTTATTTATACATAACTGCTTCCCTATACAAAACACAATTGTAAAAGATAGTTTTCTTTTGCCAGAATATGTGCTATAAAATTCAGGTATTTTTCTGTTTCATTCTCTAACCTTTAACTACATTAGTACTATTCTGAGCTAATTCTCACAGTACTATCATAACTGCGTTCTAGTCATAAATATATTTTTCTTGCTTTTGTGAAAGATGATGGTACTCTGAAGCAAGTCGCAGGTGAACATTAAAGCCTACCAAAGTACTTATATTGCCATATACCTCATTGTAGCCGAATCCTTTGGCACGATTTAATTTTGCTCACTCATATAGTTTTGTGGCCTGTACGCGGCCTGTGCAGCTAGTAGCTGATTCAGACAGCAAGGAGGCTGGTCTGGTGCTGCGCCAGCAGCCTGTGCAGCTGGCACTCAAGTCGGACAATGAGGAGGCTGGAGAAGATGTGGTGCCAGAGGCGGGGATTCAGTCAGGGCCTTCAGAACCTCCAGAAGCTCCCTTAAGTGAACAGAACGAAGAGGAGAAGCCTCTTCTCAATGCACTGGCGCATAGAGCTGCCAAAAGGCAGGAGTGGCTCCTCAGGAGGTCTCCTTGAGAGTAAGGCTTGGGGCTAATTGGCCACTTCCTTAGTCTATTTAAGGAGGAACACCGACTGAAGCAATTTGCAGGGAACAACTTAGTTCATATACCTTCGTGTCTTGTCTTGCTTATCTTATCAGCTTCCTGCAAATTGCTTCTGGGCATTCTGCCAACCATAGTAAGTTTTCAGTTATTATTTGAATTCTTGGTGGCTGTTAATGCAATTAATTAACAGCCATTGTTGTAAAAGACTGGTTTATTCAGTAAATGAAGGTTTGAACAGACTTTGTATGTACTGTGTTCTTTGGGGTCCATAGCTGGGGCAGAACATATATTGTATACACCCAAAGAAAGAGAAAGGCGATGTCATTATATAATACTGTCTTGTATTTAAACAGGAGATAAGGACAGAATACCAAGCCCTTGAAATAAGATTTAAATGATTCTTGTTAGATTTTAAGCAGTTAAATCCATATTAATCTTATCACTTACTTTATTCCAGCCTCCTCGATATATAAAAGGAAGAGCAAAAGATATGCTTGTGAGCAATATTGTTATTATCATCAAGAAACGATGGATCTAGAAAAAGTTATATTCAAAAACATAACATTAAGAGATGTTAAAGAGCAGCCTATTACACATACTCTATTACCAAGAACGTTTAGCAGAAAATTCATCGGTTAAGAATAGAACGAACAAGTAAACCCTTGTATAAAGCCTTTTGTAAGGCTTTAAAAACTTGGCTATGTACTCAGGCCTGGGCCTTGGAATGTGTTAAGGGCCCCATTTCCTAGATTTACTTTTAGTTGGTTACAGTGGTAAAAACCAATTTTTTTACTACTAGTTCTGTGGACGTGGCTTGGCGGGCATGGTGTGGCTTGGTGGGCATGGCTTGGTGGGCATGGCAGGGGAAGGATACTGCAAAATTTCCATTCCCACCCACTCTGGGGCCAGCCAGAGATGGTATTTGTTGGTTCTCCGAACTACTCAAAATTTCCGCTACCAGTTCTCCGAACTAATTTCCGCTACCGGTTCTCCACAACCTGTCAGAACCTGCTGGATTTCACCCCTGGTTGGTTATCTATTTCAGCAGCTGAATGCATTTATTTTTGGATGTTTTTATTGTTTTTAGTTGTTTTAACTGTTTTATAGTTTTAGAATTGTAAGTCACTAAAATCATTTGGCCGAGATAGGCAGCTTAGAAATTGCATGGATAAATGAATAAAAATAAATAATAGTAAAACATTTCTAAACATATTTTGTATACACCAAAAAGACACCCTACAATTCATTTTTCCCCACCTGAAACCAAATCTCTTCTCCAAATAGTAGAGTATTAGGCCAGACAGATTTGAAAAACCGGGCAACGATCACCCCTATGCTAACTGTAGTTATCCATCCAACAAACATTAGTGCACCTGAAAGAAAAAAATACAAGACACTTGCTAATGACTTGAGTTGCAGTGCTAAGAAGCCCTTGCTCTTAAAAATAAATTTCCATTTTATTTCAGAGACAGAGAAGAGCAAAAGACTGTACTCAAGCCATTTTAGCTGCCTTCTTCCCTTATTTATTCTATTGCAAGCTAATCTTTGCACTAAATGTTGGCCGAGTTTGAATACCCACAAGATGTCCAAATGGCCAAAAAGGTATTGCCATAATATTTTCCCAAGTTTCTCTGCAATGTTTTCTGGAGCTAAACACCTTTCTTTGGAACTGAAGACAAAATAAAATAATCAAATCTTGTGAGCTATCCGACCTATTAGGCAATAACAACTGGACTTCTTCATACAATCCGACCCCAAGCCATCGCACCACAAGAGCCCCATTTAGTACATATGTATTTTATACTGTTTCACAAAATTGTAAAAAGTAAACTTGCCATGGATTTTGATCAGGAATGGAGAGCGGGATCCTCCAATATCTTTTAATGGACCTAGAATGTTGTATTTTCCGTTTGTAATCAGAGGTTGTTGTTGGTGTTTGTAGATTTCACCTTCTGTATGGGGAGGGGGGGAAGAGAATAATAGATTATGCACTACCAACAAAGGAAGAGTAAATAACATTATCACCACGGGTGAAGATTTCAGAACAGAGATTCTGTTTGCTTCAGAGACTGGTTTCTCAGTCTATGCAGTTCCAATTTGCTACCCAAGGTCAACCCCTCAAATGCTTCTAGGTGAAAATTAGCATTTCAGTGCATTCCATGTGTAGATATTATATTGATTCTTTGCCATGGAAAAATTAACAACAGTATGTAATAATATCATAATCATCAATATGCTGTTTATTTCTGCTGCGAGCTATTTAGGTGATGCTATGAATTAGGTGGTCCTGTCTCAATGCCTGAAGGGTGTAGACCAACCTAGTGTCTTTGGGTTTTGGGGACCCCTGATTCTGGGGAGTTTCCATCTCTTGTTCTGGATGACATTGCACAAGCACAGCAGAATTGAGCGGTCCTTCTGGCTCCTACTGTATTCAAGGGATAAGTGCCAGCTGTGGCCAGGAACAGCTTTGCATAACTGTGTGTTGTATGCCAGTAGCACCTTTTGCTGGCCTGGGAAGCCCTGCTCACAATACCTCACACAATCACACATCCCATGTGGACAACTCAATGCAGTCTACAGGAGGCTGCCCTTGAAAAGTATTGGAAACTTCAGCTAGTGCAGAATGCAGCTTTGTGAATGGTTATTGTGCACTCCTCACTCAACACAAGTTATACCTTTATTCTGCAAGTTGCATTGGATACTGATTTGCTTCTGGATTCAGTTCAAGGTGCTGGTGTTGACCCTTTATAGTGCAGATTACTTGAAGGACCACCTCTCTCCAACTACATCTGTCTACATCTAATAAAGGTATGCTTTACGTTGCACCTACAAGGGATGCCATCTGGTGAGGCCCAAGAAAAGATCTTTTCTGTTGTGTTCCATCCTTTGGAACATTATCCCCCTAGATTAGCCCTGATCCTACTGGCATTGCATAGGGCCTTAGAGACTTGGTTTTGTTATTGGTGTGGGGAACTGGGTGTGGGTAGTGCTCGTACAATGGCTATGTTGATTATTGTTGATGGGTTTTGGTGTGACTTGACTGTGCACTGTGTTATTACATGGTGTTTGTATTGTTCTTACAACTTAAAGGGGGGGTTGTATTGGTTGGGGTTTTTTATATTGCTTTTAATTGCTCTGAGCCATCCAGAGTATTCTATTTGAAATGAATGGCTATATGAATTGAATACATACATAAATATAATTGTGACATCAGAATCTCCCTTGTGGTTAAGATTTACTTTCCAAATGTGTTAATTTACAACTCTCATCTTAATTTGCCAGTATAATAAAAATGCTGTTTGGGAATGATGAGAGTCATAGGCCACCTCTGGAAAGCAGCAATCCAGGTTAAACTGCATGGGCATTTCTTAAAAATGTAGTATGAAGTCTTGTATAAAATTTCCATTGCTATTCATATTGTGAATCTGCAATAGAACGATCACACATTCAACCTCATGTACCAATAGAAATAAAGAGGGGAAAAAATTATTTAGTTTTATATTGACGGCAGCTGCAAGCACGGTACAACTCTACAAAGAACAAATCCAATATGTTAAAGACTCAAAGAAGAGAAAGGTTTCCATATCTGTGCCTATTATTAAGGGTCTTCCACAACCCCATTAAGATTAATCAAGAATCAAGAATTATTTTTCCTTCCCCAACCCAAACATTAGCTGGCAACAGGTGAAGACCAAGTAATGCATGAAATTCAGCATGAAAAATATGCCTGGTGTGAAACTTAATTTAATGTTCAGGCAGATTTTTTTCCTACAGTCATAAACTTTTTACCTGTACTGATTTCACCATCAGCCAGAAATATGTAATAGTTTGCATCCAGATTATATCTTCCTGTAGAAGCTGGAAGGTGAATTCTTCTTCTGAAAGAACACTGGATAAGGCCATCAGCCAGTCTCCAAGATATATTCTGCAAAGCACTCTAAGAAACAGGCAATGCAGATTTAACTTTTGTATCTCAAAAGATAAAACATCACATATATTGTGACTTCTTCTGTCAAAAGCTTATCAGGTACTTATCATTATCAAAGAAGGAACATACCAAACCCGAACAGGTTTAATTAGCTGAATTTTACAAAGCAGATAAGAAATATTTAGCTAGACAAGTCATGGCTGCTTCCCATTTTAAGTTTAGCGACCTTCTCAAATGTCTTCAGAACCATCCTACTGGCTTATAAAAACTTCAATGCTTGTGAAAACTAAAAGGCCAACATATAACTAGACTGATCATTTTTCGGCAGCCAATTTGGGGGTTTCTAACCCTATTGATCACATAATTAAACAAAAACTGGATCCTTCAAATGAACTTCAATATTGAATCATTCAAAGGACACTTGAAACCTTAAAGTACAGTTCTCTTAACTCGGTTACCATGTAGCGTCTTTACTGGTTTTCTACAATACCAGTAAAAACAGGTATATGCTGAACTTGTCAGGAAGGAGGCAGTGGTTTGTCTAATATTTATTGTTGCCAAATGAAGCCAGTTGAATGAAAACACCTTGATCCAACTAGGGACCTAAAATGTTGATAGTGCATGCAATTTTTCCTCTGTGACATACTAATCTGTGCGTAGAGTAATAACCACCATATCTACATTCTGTAGAAACATTTGAAGAAAGGCCATATATATTGCTTTCTTCAGCAACATAATAATTACATAGAACAACTGTATACAGACATATTAAGCTTAGAATTCTCCATTACATAGTACTGTTCAAAATGCATAAAAATAACTCCGCAGAGGAGAGCCAGAGACAGGATAAAGTTTCCTAAAGTGCAACCCCTTTAAACAGCTTCTTTTAACTTTTGCAGTTGTTTTCCATGATGTAAGTAGATTTTATACAGAAGTCTGGATTCTGTATGACAAAATGGGACAAAATCACAGGTCTCCATGGATGTTGTTAGCAAGACAACTTATCTTAATCTATTTGTTTGTATTGTGCAAGGTATTTTGTAACAAGAGCATTCAGAGTTCAACCCTGTAATAACATGAAATTACAGTACCTTTGAGTCAAATTCTGGATAAGATCGCCCAACCAGCAAAGCTGTCCTGATGTCAGCACAATAAACTTCACTAATGCAAAGATATGCATCATCACCACCACCCTGAAAATAACAAGAGATTATTAAACTCTTTTTCCACTTTACTTTGCAAGTCTACATGGCCCATATTCAAATTTAGAGTAGGTTAATAATTAAATGCAGCCTCCCCAAATGGTATCCTCTAAACTGTTACATTAAGCGTGCATTTAACATGCTAGCTGTGGTTTAGTCATTTCATAAATTGGTAATTTTCATTTATTTATTTTTCTTTCTTTCTACCCAGGGCCATACATATTTTTTTTTAAGTGCTGCTTATCACTTGTGGCAATATAGCACTTCTTGTGACCTTCATAACTGCATTGTGCAAGTATGATTCTAAAAAAGGCTTGAGGTTTTGAGAGCCATGAGAAGTGTACATTAATCTACAAGCATTACTAATTGTAAATTAATCTGGAAGGTATCAGGTTGGAGAAGGATGAACTAGAGATACATCTCATTGATGTTTTATTTAGTAGACCCAAGGCTATGAGAATCATTACATTCCACCTCAAAGGACAAATACCAGTGGCTGAAAAATCTGGTAAACATAATAATGCAGGGTTTCATTAAAATAGTTTAGGGACAAGTTCATAAGAAATGAGCCTTAAATAAATACATATCATTGGCCCAATAAAAAAGAGAGTATGCCAGAAACTATGCAACATTTATCCTATTACCGAGGGTTAAGAGTTTTCTCAGACCTTGGATGTTAATATATGACCTCCCATAATTGCCTGGGAATTCCCTCTTCCCCTATATTTTCAAATATCTTAATCTCTGCAAGATTTCCAATAAGAATGCTAGAATCTGAGATTTCATGATTGCACAAGATTTTGACCACTGTTAATGTGCTTATTTAACTTGGGACAGAATGTAGCTAGACTAGACGCTGTGCTAAACTTTTTTTTTTAACTATCCCTGCTACAAGCTATGTCAGAAAAACATTACGATCTTGAGCGGTTTAATAAACAAATTCATATAGGAAACATTTTGATGAACACCATCAATTTACTCATGTACACTATAAAATTACCCAAATTAAAACCATAATAAATAACCATAGGAATAGCCTCAAAAAGTGCTGCCATTTTTCCAGGTGTCAGAGGACTTACTAACCATCCATTGATCATGAGATAATGCAAAGGCAATATAGCCTTCACTGGGACCACTCATTTCAATCCATACTGAGTCATAATCTTGCTTGAAGGAGAGAAAGAAGCAATTGTTGGCTTTAGGGTCACAGTGTGTTGGATTTCTCACACAGAACTTGCGATCTCCACAGTCTGAAGCATTGAACTAAGGAGACAAAAAGCAAGGTTGTATTACTCCACATACCACTGCTTGAGAAATGGGGCATTTCCAGAGCATCAGTAACTCAGTTAAATGGTTTAAGCGAACTACATTAAATATAGGGTTTAAGGGAAATACAAGAGAAATACATTTCCCACAACCACAAAGTTCTATTTACCGATTAAAAATTGTGCCCCAAAATACCTTTGTGGCTCTTGGCACAAGAACCATTTTATAGATGAGAAATAACAGGCAAACACAAATGCCTAACTAATCACATAATACTAGAATTTTGTTAAGGGTAATGTAAAATAAAATCAAGAAAAGAACTGATGGCTGAAGGATACAGTTGTCAATGGTGTTCTTACAACTATTAGAAAGATTTAAAGTTAGATAAATAAGTATGGTTTTGTAAGACTGAATTTGAAATAGAATTGTATGCAGATGATGAACATGTAACTATTAAAAGGTATAAAGTTTTGTTGAAATTTGAAATAAGACATAAGAACAAGTGAAAATGTATGATACAGTGAGCTAAAAATTTGGTTCTACGTTTATTTATATTTCAGGTTTCCAGATGGCTTATCTTCTTCAAGGAGGGGCTCTGAACAGTAAAGAGATAATAAACATATAAAACAGCATATAAAATTAACAATAAAACATTAAGATTAATTTAAGATTATAAATTTTAAAATTGTAAGATTATAACATTATAACATTTTCTTTCAAAGAAAGAAAAATAAGAATTCCAAGATGGTCATTTACCGTTGGTAATAAGGCAGAGAGAGGGCTCTCATGGCATCAGCCAGCCCCACAGTTACATGGATCTTTGCGGCCCTCTATCAAGGCCAGGACACTGTGGGCCCATCTCACCCCTGGAGGAAGGATATTCCATAATGTGGAGGCAGTGGCAGAGAAGGCTCACTTCATAGATCCTGTCAGTCAAAATTCTTTGGATGACAGAATCTGCAGTATATGATTGAGTGGGTTGGGCTGATGTGATGGGGCACAGCTGGTCCCACAGGAAGCCTGGCCATGTGCCATGTAGAGCTTTATAGGTTATGGCCAATACTGGATCCAGTGGATTTTGTGAACCAGGGCTGTTGTGCGTCTAAGAGGACCCTCAAGTTATGCACCAGGTCTTTCAGGGGTAGTGCGACTCCATTCAAGATCAAAACTTCCGGATACCAGGGGCCCACTCAAAGCCACTCTGCCTTACCATGGTTCAGTTGAAGTCTCTTATTCCCCATCCAGACCCCCACAGCCACCAGACACCATGAAAGTATGTCCACTGCATCACACACTTCACCCAGGATGGAGATATATAGCTGGATATCATCAGCA
Organism: Masticophis lateralis; assembly: GCA_030761175.1. Taxonomy (NCBI): domain Eukaryota; kingdom Metazoa; phylum Chordata; class Lepidosauria; order Squamata; family Colubridae; genus Masticophis; species Masticophis lateralis. The sequence goes on from JAUDYJ010000003.1 coordinate 131,754,903, forward strand.
TATTCATGACACCTTGTCCCTTGGAAAGGATGATCTTACCCAGTAGTTTCATGTGCACGTTAAAAGAGGGGCCATTAAAAAAAAAGCTAGTAATCTATAATCTATAATCTATCTATCTATCTATAATCTATAATCTATAATAGATTATTATCTTAAATTAGCTTATGATTGTTTAATGTGATACTCTGTATTTTGCTTTGGGAAGTGGGAGTTGGGGTTGGGCTAGGGAGGGTATGGGGGGAATGGATGGGGAGAAGGGGAAATATATGTAAAATTTTTGTTAAAAATTTTCAATAAAAAAAAAGCTAGAAAATTTCAAATACACACACAGATTCAGTAGTTTTTAAAAATTAATATACTGTACAATGGAAACCAGAAGTTTTTCTTTTAGGATCAAAGGACAAATCCCAATAAGGATTTTATTCTTATACATGAGAATTGCTGCATTATTGTATGTACAAAGGTGGAAAGATTCAGATTATCCCACAATAGAGGAATGGTTGGTAAAGATGATGGAACTTCTTGAGATGGCTAAATTGACTCAAATATGAAAGAAGAAAAAACTATCCATTTATTGCTAGCTGGAAACACCTTATGGACTTTTTTGCATAAAACAGAAAAAAAGCTTAGTGTTTATAATTTTAATTAATTAAATTATAGAAAGAAGAGAGTTATGTTGAAACCATAGAAGTACATTTATAATTGTACTGATAACATTTATTATATTTACATATTGTAATAATATATTATATTAGTATTTATAATTGAAAAGTATTCCTTTATATCTTTTTTCTTTTCTGCCTTTCTTTTTCTTTTCTTTTTTGTTGTACTTTTAGCTTTGCTTCTTTTTCCCCATATTTTATATTAATTTGTATTAGTTTTTAATCTTTCTTTTCAAAAATGTTAATATAAAATTATATTTTGAAAAATAAAAACTGAGTTTATCTATTTATATGTAATTTAATCAAGTTTTGTTTTGTTGTTTCGCGTTAATTTCTTTTCATATTAAAGCATTTTTAAAGAGTTTATTTTTCTGGCAATTATTATGCTCTAAGCCTCAAATTCTTAGCCTCCACAATTCTGTTTAAGCCAGATACTTGACATCACAGCAATGGAAGTCTATAATTTGGGATGCACACTACAATTACAGTCCTATCCTAGTCAGACACTTAATTGTACAATACAGATATAGATATTCATTCTGTAGAACAATTAAAGGCTTTTTAAATCAATGCAAAGTGCTCTAGTAATTACTAACTCTATGCAGGTTAAAGATGCACAGCCCTCCCCCTTTTTTAAAAAAGATGATAGAATTTTGTTCATTCTGCAAAAAGCCTAAAAGAAATTATTTTTTCAAAAAAAAATCCCACCATTTTATTTAGATAGCCATGACAGTTATCTTGCCATATAAATTTAGACAGACAAGACAGATTTAATATCTAGGAAGTGTGCTCATGGTAATCCACACCTTAATCACTTCCCATTTAAACCATGACATTTGAACCACTCTATATGGACATATGGTTGAAGACTCCAACCGGTCGAGTATGTAGCACTGTGTGCAGTTCTGAATGCTCTCTCTCTCTCTCTCTCTCTCTCTCTCTCTCTCTCTCTCTCTCTCTCTCTCTCTCTCTCTCTCTCTCTCTCTCTCTCTCTCTCTCTCTCTATATATATATATATATATATATATATATATATATATATATATATATATATATTTAAATTAGATTTATATGCTGCCCTTCTCCGGAGACTCAGGGCAGCTTACAATGCGTTAAGCAATAGCCTTCATGCTTTTGTATATTTTTATACAAAGTCAGCTTATTGCCCCCACAAACTGGGTCCTCAATTTACCTACCTTAGAAAGGATGGAAGGCTGAGTCAACCTTGAACCTCGAACTTGCAATAATTGCAGACAGCTGAATGTTAATAACAGGCTATCTAGCCTGTTGAGCTATCTAAGGCTCGTTTTTTGCCCGTTACACCACTGCTGTGTGACAGTTGCATTGGCTTCTAGTTTATTTTGGAGTGATTGTTTTCACCTTTAAAGCCCTGCATGGTACAGACAATGTTATTTAAGATATTTCCTCTTCACCATGACATCTAACCATCCCTCCATATTGGATAAGGATGGTTGTGCCCCAGTTCCCCTCTTTTAAATGTTGCCATTTGGTGGCACCTAAAAAGCCAGCTCTTTCTGTAGTCGCACTTCATATATCGGACAGTCTCCCCTTGAGTTATGGAAGGTCCCTACCATCTCTGCCTTCCAGAAGGTCGTTAAGATCTGCCTTTTTTCTCTCAGGTGTTGAGCTAGGATGGGAGATGAGCTCAACATTTCTTTTCTGGAAATGCAATGTTAGAGTGCCTGATGATAGGTTAGAGTCTTAATTTTGTTTTATTTATTTATTTGTATTTATATATGTGGCTGTTAGTCACCTAGCGCTTGTTTTATACAATGTGAGCAGCCATATCAATGTTTAAGTAAATAAAGCAACTGAATATAAAGGAAACTCTAGCCTTTTTAAATGTACACTAAAGGGAACACAAGCAGAAGACATCCGAGATCTAAATGAATGAAATAGCCTTATTAAATACTTTGTTCGTTACATACAGTAGTTTATACACTGCTCAAACAACTAAAGGGAACACAAAACTACTGTATGTAACGAACAAAGTATAAGGCTATTTCATTCATTCCGATCTTGGATGTCTTCTGCTTGTGTTCCCTTTCTTTTTTTGAGCAGTATATAACTAACAAATAAATGATAAACCTAGAAGTATAAGAGGTAAATAACTGCCCTAACCATTTTATCAATATTATGATGTCACTGCTGGAAAGTACCTATTAAGTACAATTGTTGATAGTCCACTAAAATGCTACTGGATATGGCCAGGGGTGGACTTCAAAAATTTTAGCAAGTGGTTCTCTGCCCGGTTGCTGGGTGGGTGAGGCCATGGTGGGCATGGCTTAGTTGGCCTCCTGCACTCGGGGGGTTTTGTCCTCCCCGGGCTCCGGAGGCTTTCCTCGAGCCTCTGGGAGGGCGAAAACGGCCTCCCCAGGATCCGGAGGCCCTCTGGAGGCCAGAAATGGGGCAATTTCCAGCCTTCCTGAACTTCCGGTAGGCCCAGTTTTTGCCCTCCCCGAGCTTCCATGCGCGCCCTGCACTTACCTGCATCCAAAACGGGCCGCATGGGGACTCCTGGGAGGGGTGGGTGGGTGGGGCCAGCTAGGAGTGGGATTTGGGAGTTCTCTGAACTGCACAGAATCTTAGTTAGAGGTTCTCTCAAACCTCTGCGAACCTCCAGCAGCCCACCCCTGGATATGGCCAACAACAGGCATCAAATCATGTTTATTTGCAATTCAACATAATACGTCATTTGAGAAAAATCTCTCCAATCAAAACCTTAAGGTATGTTTAATAAAGGCTATTTTTTTTAATGCCTTCAGACTTACTTGTAGGAGAGATGGAAACAGTTAGACCTCCCTTGTTGGGAAGTTTATAGCCTTGGAGCAGCATCTCAAGTTCCTGTCATATTGATCTCTTATTACGGCAGGAAAGAGAAAAGATTCTTCCCCAAAGCCATGAACTCCAGTCAATCCCACCTGAAAACATGTCACTTTTCAAAGAACTTGTTTGCATATGACGTGTGCCGTTATAGGCTCTACACAGCACTTTGAATTTTGTCCAGAAACAGATCAATGGCCACATCAATGAACTTTCCAACTTTCTAAAAGGAGCCGCATATAGAATGCACTACAGTAATACAGTAATTCAAGCGGGATATAATTAAGGCATGCGTTGCTACGGCCAGATCCAATATCTCCAGGCATGCATGCAGTTACACACTAGATTTAGCATGAAACCTGAGCAAATTCAGGCCTAAACAAGGAGTGCTCAAAAATGCAGATCTGAGCCTTTGAGGACTTTGTAACCTTGGCTAGACTGAACATGCTGATCTGCATTTTTCCATTAACTTATTTATTGGGCTTATGTGCTGCTCCAGGTACAGATGAGTGAGTGTAGATACAGTACCCAACATTTGTAAATCAAGTGAAACATAAAAATTGCAGTATCTAATAAAAAAAGCAAAACCATCATAATAAAACATCTAAACATGCCAAAGCTCTAGACAGTCTCTCGTAATTTTATTCATTTACTTATATTTTAAAAATTGTATGCTTGCATTTCAAAAGAGTTTGGACAATATAAAATCATAATTAAAATACTGAGATAGGATCCCCAAACATCACCCCTCAAAGCCATTTTTCCAGGAAGAGCGTATAATTTACCAAGATACCCTAATATTGTACACCTCCTAACCAATCTGAATCTTGACCCAAAAAGTCTCAATTCCTAAAATTTTGGAACCAAGATAAAAATTATACCTTCCAACCAGTTAAGTTTGTAACTGCTACAAAGAAGTTTGGAGAAGTCATTTTTAAAGATTTTCTTCCATGCTTTTTTGTTATTCATTTTCATTTTTACAAAAAATATAATATTTTATAATCTTTTTCCATTTCTTCTTCTATGTTTCAGTAGCTTTAAAACTTTTTTGTAAAATCTTCTTTTAATAAAAAAAAAATATTTATTAAGAAAAGATAAATACAACCCATACAAACAAAAGCTCTTTTGGGGTGCTCCGTAATTTTTAAAATTGGAAAGCGGTTCTGAGAAAAGCAGTTTTTAAGAAACACTGATCTAGAGAATGCATATGATAACTGAAATAAGGTTTTGCACAAATATTTATTCATGAAATGTATAGACTTCCTCAATACATTAGTAATACATTAGTTTCTGCTATGTGCAAGAAAATGCAGCAATAAACAATAAGAAAAATCAATTAACTCATTACTACTTACTGGTTGGCTTAGGGAAGAGATAGGCAAGGATGTTGGAATGGTCCTATTAGTAGATATTATTGTTGTCAAAGGAAGTATATTAGGTTGAGAAATCTTAGGACCAGGAATTTTTACCCAGTAGATACTGAATTTTTGTACAACTGTGACTCTGTGAAGAGACAAAGCCTGTTAGTTAACATTTGAATTGTAAAAATACCCTAACACAGATGTAAAATAACTTTTTAAAAAACGATCCCATTAAACTTCCATCTAAATTGACCCAGAAAATCCAGCATTCATTCCTTTAAGAAAGCTACCCATTCCAGAGTTATTTAAATGTTGATTCCTAATTATAAAGTGATAGGACAAACAACCATACCCAATGACTACAGAGGCAAAAGTCCCAAGGATTCATACAGATATCACTCATAACAAAGGAAGAGATCATATCCAATCTTTGTGGCATTTATTCTGCAGATCTTTTGAGTTTCTTAATCGTATTGCAGGTGATCAGTCTAGATACAGAGAAGTTAAACTAATGAAAAGAAAATTTTCTGGATGTCTACATTCTTCAGACTAAATAGAAGCTCTGAGACAGCTCCTAATTAACTAGAGCAGTGGTTCTCTACCTGTGGTCTATGGACTCTTGGAGCTGTGATGTCAGAATACAGAATAACAAAATAGGAAGAGACCTTGTAAGTCTTCTAGTCCAAACCCCTGCTCAGGCAGGAAACTCTATACCATTTCAGACAAATGGTAGTCCAATCTCCTCTTAAGAACTTCCAGTGTTGGAGCATTCTCAACTTCTGGAGGCAAGTTGTTCCACTGATTAATTGTTCTAGGTCAGGAAATTTCTCCTTAGTTCTAGGTTGCTTCTGTCCTTGCTTAGTTTCCATCCATTGCTTCTTATCCTGCCTTCGGGTGCTTTGGAGAATAGCTTGATTCCCTCTTCTTTATGGCAACCCCTTAGATATTGGAACACTGCTTTCATGTCACCCCTAGTCCTTCTTTTCATTAAACTAGACATATCCCTAATAATTTTTGTTGCTCTTCTACTGCACTCTTTCTAGAGTCTCAACCATTTCTTTTACATCATGGCAACCAAAGGGGGCTGCAGTATTCTAAGTGTGGTGGTCTTACCAGGGCATTATAAAGTGGTATTATGTGATCTTGATTCCATCCCTCTGTTAACGCAGACTAGAACTGTGTTGGCTTTTATAGCAGCTGCAGCACACTGCTGGCTCATATTTAAGTGATGTCATCACTGGGGGTCTGTAAAGGCTTGAAGAAATGTTATGATTTAAATCTTGAGTTAGGTCTTGGGGGTCTGTGGCCATGGTCCATGCCCACAAAAGGTATTTTAAGGGGATCCATGGCGAAGAATAGTTTGAGAACCATTGACCTAAGAGGATTCAACCTTGATTCAAGTTGAGCTGAAGCTCTTGCCTGCTGCTTTGTACAAATAAGGCAGGGATTACTTGTAACACTGATATGTGAAGACTGAAGGATCATGTAGGGCTTTGTCAACATGACATTCAATTCAGAGATTTGTATATCTTTCATATTCTACAGGCCATACATACTATTGAAAGGAATACCTCAGAACATCCAAACAGGAAAATTATTTTAATACACTTACAGGAATTGTATGTTCTTTGGTGCATCTCTAGGAGCAATCCAATAAGCATCCATATGGTCTTTCTTAGATTTACTGGTGTGACTAACAGCGGAGTTCTACAAAATACAGAAGTCCCATTTTAGCATTATATAATGGCTAGATTCATGCATGGCACTTTATCAAGCCACTGTATTAACAATGGCTTTTTGAATGAGCCACAACCACTTGAGTGCTAACAATGCATCAAGTCAGAAAGCAAAATATATAATGACTTAGTAAAATGTATTAACCATCTCAATAATTTGATTTATAGACCATACTAAATTCCAATCTAACAATTCATGATAACTGGTGCAAATACCAAACCGTACAAAAACTATGATTTGGTTCAACGTAGCATACTGATTAAGATGTAACTGATTTGTTTATCTTAGTATGTTATATGAATGCAACTTTACAGTAAAAAAAACAGTTTATTGTTTAGCATTATACATAAACCCAATTGTGAGAGGCACATCTTAAAACAGATGGCTGTTAACAAAAATCTAACAAACCACTTTATGATTTAGAGTGATGTAAATTATTGTGGTGACAAACAACATTACTGGAATAACTAGGGTTAATGTACGAGCAATTCCATATGAAAGGCAGTCTGAGTTCATACATCATAAACCATTTAAGACAATAAATTTATGCACCAGGAGTTTTATTCTGCCTAAAAATGGATTATGTTCTCAGATGATTTACCTCAGCTTTTAATTTTAAAGATTTCAGTGGCTTACTGGTATTAGATATTTTAATATTTCATTTTAATGGTTCTTTTATTTGAAGGTGCTTTTACTATTTTATTATATTTTCATATTATAGCCTCTAGCCTACATATTCTCAGGTAAGCCATCCCTGCAAAGAGTTGTGTTACTCAGAGAAAGCAGCAAATCATGTTTCATTTTAATATCAGCATACCACCTGTTTAAATTTTCAGCAACTTGAGGATTCATTTCTATTATTATCTGAATCCACAAGAAACTCATCAATATTATCCAATCTACACATTGCTCTAGAATTTGAATATGTCCATCAGAAAAATATTCTGAAAAGATAAAAAGCATATAAGGAAGGATATACCAAAAACATGGCAATGTAGTGTGCTAACAGTTACTAATTTATTTTGCATCAGATAACCAGCAGAGGGAACCCTAATATTTAAACATAATCTATAAAGGAAAAATAGTCTGTAAAGGGAAAAGTATTATTAAAGCATCCTTAATGTTGACTAATTCTAATACAAAACTGATGCAAAAATAAAACAGTCATGTAAAGAAACAGTGTTAAGAAGTCTTCCTATATTATTTATTGCTCAAAAGCTAGTCAAAATTGATTGGCAGAAGCCATTTTCAAGATTTCCTTACCTTTATGTGTCCACATCTAAGGAGCTGAGTTCGTCTCCGATCAGCTAACGCAAAAGAACCAATAGGCGGGTCTTCCAAGCGATCAGCGTTGCGAGCTTGTAGCAAAAAGCCTTCAAATGTAGGCCCAGAAAAACTAACTAAAATCAAGAATTTGAGAAAAGGAATGGAGATGAATCTCAGTTTATTCTGGAACAGGAGCAGGTTTCAAATCCAAGCTGGTTATGGGAATTATAATAAAACTAGAATACATTTAAAATACAATGTAAAAACCTGGAACAATGTTACCTTGTCATTTTATGTTTACCACATTATTTGAATGTTACGCATTCTCTTTTTAAAAAACAAAACCAAACCAGATACTATAACCTAAAACAAACTTTAGTTACAGAACCTGAGTTAAGACAGACAAGATGGCAGCTGCCTAGAATGGTACATGGTAATTTAGAAAACACTCTTGAAAAACTTATGTTGCTAGGATAATAAAAGTGGCACATTTGCCCTAGGCTTCTTCTGGAAACAACCCAACTTTAAGAGTGGAAAAACCAGTAGAGCTTATGATAAATGTTGTTTATAGTTTATACTCGCACATTAGGAATGAACCATTATGAACTCAAACTGGGCCCAACAAGTCATTCCAACCCACTAGGGAAAGCTAACTTATAACCAGCATTTCAACCACATCTCTGAAGGAAACAGCAGTGGGGGGAAAATGGCCAGATTTGAATGGCTGCTCATACCACCAAGAAAGAAGTGATCTGTATGCAGCATGCAGTACAATTTAAAAAGTTACTATATAAATGTTCATATTTAAAAAGTATGTTTAGTCCACGACTTACAACCAAAATTGAGCCCAAAATTTCTGTTGCTAAGTGAGACATTTGTTAAGTGAATTTTGCCCCATTTTACGACTTTGCTTGCCACCATTGTTAAAATGAATCACTGAAATTGTTAAGTTAGGGGCAAGTGAATATCAGCTTCCCTAGTGAAGGTCAGAGGTCACAAAAGGAGATCACATGATCCAGGGACACAGCAACTGTCAGTCGCTTGGCAAGCATCTGAATTTTGAGCAAGTGACCATGGGGATGCTGCAATGGTCATAAGTGTGAAAAATGGTTATAAACCACTTTTCAATGCCATTGTAACTTTGAACGGCCACTAAACTAAATGTATGTTGAGGACTACCTATATATAACAAGCACAAAAATATGAGAAGATGGTGTTAGCACCATAAGAGAGCCCTGGCAAAAATCAATACCTTTCACACGATCTCCTGGCTTAAATTCTGTCACATTCACTTCAATGGTGTACTTGGGAAATTTCTGGGGTGACCCTCCATGAAAAGGCAACATAGAGTCACAGGATTCGGATACTTTTCCATTTGGGTAACCAGCTGATTGATCCAAAAGGCACACAAGCAGCCAAGCAATGAAAGTCATTCTGGAAGACTTCATCTACCAAAACAAATGAAGAGTGAACATCATAGAACTTCTGTCTTGCAGTATAACCTTGGTCTTTTAAAGTTTAACCCCAATCTCTTTCCTTTTTCTTAAGTGAATCAGAACAATCATTTTGATTCATCTCCAGAATTAAAGGGCCAGGGGTTATTTTGAACTTGGACCAAACGTGTATATTTTGTCTGAATACAAACTACTGAAACCTATTGTGCTGCATACATGAACAGGTTTTGCAGGCCCCTTCTAGTGTACAACCCTGTTAATTCTCTGTAGGCCCAGATAAGATGAGCAAGTATAGTCACCTGCTCAAAGTCAAAGAATAAGAGATGATTTCTAAGATGATAATTTCCGCCAGGTACAGACCTTTACTGTAGTAGTCCTTCACTTATGACTGTGATTAAGCCCATAATTTTAGTTCTATGTTGTGATTATCATAAAACAAATCATCATGTTACTGCACGCAATTTTACGACATTTTTTGAGGTCGTGGTTAAGCAAATGCAACAGTTGTTAAATGAACATAGTGGTCATTAAGCAAGCCCATGTGGCTTTTTTTTTTCTGGAAACTGGAAGTAAATGCCAGTTTCTGGAAAAAAGTTGTAAATCGCAATCACATGATTGTGGGATGCTGCAAACGGCCATAAATGTGGATCAGTTACAAAGAGCCCAAAATGCAGTCATGTGACCACAAGAAGACCCTGAACATTGGAACTTCAAATCCAGGTCATAAATAGCATTTTTAGGGTCCACCATAACTTTGGTCACTAAGCAACTAGTTGTAAATCAAGGACCATCAAAGGTTACTTTTCTGCTCCTGGTATCTTCTGGCCAAGGGAGAATATAGTATTCTATTTTTCATAAGGAAGAGAGGCATTATGTTAACTAGAATCCCAATGGACAAATTGGGCCAAGACTCAGTCACTGGACTAAGATTCCTGAGTAACCTTCATGGCCCATTGGATTTTTGGACTAAATTCTTTCCAGTTGGTTTCACAATGGTTCCTTAATTCAGCGGGCCCAGTTTCTTCCTTCACAGCCCATGTTGCAAGATATTTATTTATTCATTTCTTTGCTTTAATTTTATTAAATTTAGACAACCTGGCTCCTGATTACTCTGGATGGCTTAAACTTTAAAGAAACATAAAATAGAGATCAAGAATCATGCACATGCAGGGAAAAAATGCAAAGCATGCCTAAGGGCCTTTAAACCCACCCTGCTCTAATGTTTGGGATTACACCAAGTTTTCAAGGGCTTCGGAATATCATTAGGGTGGAAACAGATGGGTCTCTGAGGTGATGTTGTAACAAACAAGGCAGTCTTCTTTGATCCCCATGGATGACACTGTTCAATCATAGGGACTTGGGACAGCACTCTCTGATCTTTCTGGATTAATAGCCCACAAGCCACTACTTATCTCCATTTTAAAATTTGGGACTAGATATATTGTGACTTCATTCTCTTTGAGTCCTCCATAATCATTTCTTTCAATGTTGTAATTATCACCAGTGAGCAATATCAAAATCCTACAGGTATGTTCTTTCAACCTCAGTTTTGAATACTCTACCTCAATCTTATATTCTTAACTATCATCCAAGACAGAATAGCCATACTGTCTGAGGGAGTTAAATGCTAACTGCAGTTTAAACAAATACTTCCATTCATGCTTTAATATAAAGACAATCATCATTATTCCAACTAGTGAGAAATGCTGACACAACTGAAACATACATTTAGAATGTAATAATCATTGGTGTTTGGGATTTTTTAACTGTAGATGTTTTTCAAGAAATAAAGATTCAATGAAGAATGACACCACTTGAGTTTTGGCATTAATTTAGTTGACATTCTGCTTTAAAATTGAATAGACTGTTTTATTGTGTATTTTACATATTTGTAAACTACAAATACAATGCAGATTACATTCCTTAAATTTCTAAATAACTTTTCTCCACATTTTCACTATAAATTAAACAAACAAATATTATCTAAAGCAGTTAACAACAAGACCTGGTAACGGCTAAGAGCAGAAAAGTTGAAGAGTCAGAGGAGCTAATTCTGGCTGCACAAGACCAAACTGTAAGAACAAATGCATACAAGGCCACAATTGAGATGACAGCAAAAGACAACAAATGCTGCCTCTACAAAGAAGCTGAAGAAACAGTATATCACCAGGTTAACTGCTGCAAGAAGAACACACAGACTGACTCCAAACAACAGCACAACAAAGTAAGAACAACGGTGCATTGGAATTGGAATATCTGCAAGAAATACCATTTCCTCCAAGCAATATTTGATGGGACCACAATATAAACAAAATAATAGAAAAAGAAGAAGCTAAAGTGCTCTGGGACTCTAGAATTTTGACAGGCAAGGACCTGCCACAACATATGCCAGGTTTAACAACTGCTGATAAGAAATATTTTTTAAAAATCTGGATATTGGATGTGGCAGTTTCTGGGGACAGCAGAAGAGAAGAGAAAGAACTGGAGAAAACTAGAAAATACAAAGACCTGCAAATAGAAGCAGAATGACTATGGTATAAGAAAGCAAAGATGGTACTCATATTAATAGGTGCTTTGAATGCAATCGAGAAACATCTGAAGCATCACTTGATCATCATCTGTATTGACAAAATCACTCATCAGTCAATTGCAAAAGGCAACTTTACTTGGACTAGCTTACATCCTGCAACAATACCTTTAATATCATTAAACAATAACATATGCCTATCCCACATCCTTTCTACAATTTATTTGCATAGCTTCCATTGTACTTTTGTTATGTCTTAATTTTATATGATACCCACAAAGTTTACTTAAAAGGGATACAATTAGTATATAGGCATGTATGTATTTATTTGATTTTCATTCCACCTTTATTACTTTATAAGCAACTCAAGGCTGCCAACATATATAATGCTCCTTCCTCCACCTATTGTCATAAGATTATTTACATTTCACATTTCTAGACCATCCATCTCTTTCAAGGAGATGCTGGTAACACTCATTCTTTGAATTCAAATGCAAATAATCAAAGTTCATTTCATGTTTGAGCTCTCTACAAATACAAAAATCCTTGAAGAGATGAATGAACTTCAAAAATTTTCCTCAAAAAAAGGAGTCAGCACTGTGAGTCACTGATTTGTGATCAAACCTCAGTGTGGAAGAACTGAGTTACTTGAAAGAAGTGCTAGGAATTTCCCAATGAAGGCAGTTAGCTGGTTTGGAAGAAAAACTCTTAAGTGTCAACCCCACTCAGTTGGGCTAGAAGCATAAATGGGCTAGAGCAGTGATGGTGAACCTTTTTGGCAGTGAGTGACCAAACCAAAATGCACATCTGTGCGCCAGAGCCCCAGAAATCTGAAGATTAGCTGGCCAGCACGCACAAACCCGAAGATCAGGTTGCTGACGTGCGTGCCCACAGAGAGGGCTCTGCATGCCACTTCTGGCACGTGTATGAGACAGGTATTTGCCTGAATTACCTCTGAATGTTTCTCCAGTCTTAAAAAATATTTCAGCCCTTTTTGCCCTTTTTGAAGTAACAGTTCCTGCGTATTTCAAATCCCCTTCCTTACTCTCACAGATATAGGTTTAGGTAAGCCTAACAGTTTAGAGATGGGAGGGGGGGGACCACAGTAATACTAGGTTTAAATGCATCTTAAGCTGTTTAATATTACAGAGTGGTTGGTTCGATCTGAGCATAGCATGTCACGTGATCCCAGCCATAAACCATATTTTTAACCTTGGCAGGATATGTAACTCTAGACTAAGACTGGAATAGAGTTAGACATTTCATTATTTTATTTGAAAATATTTCTATAACTCTTAGTCTCCAAAAGCAGATCCCAAACAGATTTGACCACATTCTTCACAATTGGAAAAGACTAAATCCTATGAAACATATATCCATGGCTTAGGGCCAGGGTATTTACGAGACCACCTTCTGCTACTGATAACCTCCCACCACCCAATACGGTCTCACAGAGAGGGCCTCCTCAGGGGTGCCGTCGGTCAAGCAATGTCGGCTGGCGGCCCCCAGGGGGAGAGCCTTCTCTGTGGGAGCACCTGCCCTCTGGAATGAGCTCCCTCCTGGAATACGATTGATCCCGGATCTCCACACTTTCCGTAAGGCCCTGAAGACGTTTTTATTTCAGCAAGCCGGCCTGGCCTGAATAGGTTTTATGGGTTAGTTTTTTAATTGTATAGCTTGGGGTTTTAAATTTGGGAGGCCGATTAATTTAAACTATTTTTAGTAATTTTAATTTTTATATTGTGTGTTATTTTAATTTTTGGCTGCTCACCACCCTGAGTTTCTTCGGGGAGAAGGGTGGTATATAAATTCAATAAAATAAATAAATAAAATAAATAAATAAATATTAAAAACAAAACCATAGGGACATATATGCTATTTATCAGTTGCTGCCAGTTATACTTAGTTACATATGTGTTATTTGAGAAAATGCGTAGCAAAACATAAGCTTAACTACCACTTTGAGTTACAGAAAACTTAAATCAGTTATGAGCTTCATTTGATCTATTAATATTTTCTGAGGTATAGCAAGTTCAAATTTATAGTCTAGAAAGGGTTCCATGTCACCCACTCGTACGTCATCAGGAGAAGAAATGTCAATAAGCAACTTGAAAGCAAGGGCTGCATCATTTTTCAACATTTCTTTTGACAGCCTGCCAAATAAAATCCTGTCTTCTGTAAAGGAGAATATATAACCACTATAAGAAAACTACTGTGTCATATCGTATTGAAGGAACCTGCAAAGGAAGCCATTTTCTAAATTTCCTCGATAGAAAAAGCAAGTGTACTTCTTGGACAACTAGTCAAAAGAGCCACCTCTAATATTAAAGGAGCTACAATGGTTTTGTAACTTGATGAAATGGACAACTTTTCATAATCCAATTATAGTATAGACAGATCTGTTGTCCAAATGTTAATTTCCGCATATTGGAATCACTTAACATGGCTATTTTATTTTCTACACACAGTAGAAAACAAAACAGAGAATGATGGTTTTGTGAGGGAATAACAATACATCTCTTGATGTAGCTTCTTAAGAAAGAATATGGAAGAAATTGTCATGAAAGAGCATTTGAATTAGGCTTCAGTGATGGTAAAGATTAGGCATGTTGGACCAAGGAACTTCATCATCTCTCTGCCAAATTTATCTCACAGAAACGTTGTGGATGAAAATGGAATGCTAGAATTATTGAAGAATAGGTAGGATATAAATTTAATGAATAAATGTTAAACATAATTACTAAGAAATAAAATTAATAAAGTATAGTAGCTAGTGAAAAATGATCAGAATTTAGTATGCAGGATCAATTTTTACTAAAAATAAAATATAGTTATCTATTATCCACATTAGACATTTTAATATTATTATTTGCAGAGTAAGGTCAGAGAAAGAACAAGATTCAGGAATCGTTCAACTTTCCAATGAACTCCTGATCATAAAGAAGTCTGTGTATTATTATTATTTTTAAAAAGGTAACATATTAAGAATGATAATGTTGTCATTCATTGGCCATTGAGAAAATTAGACTACTAGGTTATTGCTATATCAACATGACCCATTTGGACTTTGCAAACAGAGCTTCATATACAAGGCTGAGTCAGAAAAGAAGGGACTGATAACATTTGAGAAAGACAGATTAAATACAGCTGAGCTTCTAAAGGAGAAAAGCCAAGCTTCACTGGGCAAAAAAGTATTTGTTCTGAAGTACACCCAAGGGTATACACTCAATGGAACAGCTCTGCCAGTTTGCGTTCAAATGAAATCTTCCAAAATATGATTTATTAAATGGCCTTTAGGTCACAACATCAATGAAAGACAAGATTATCAAGGAATGTCTACTCTGCTGATCTCTCCATCCCCTTAATTTATCTACTTTCCTCCAAAGAGTCCTATGGCAGTATAGGCCATCTCCATCACATTTTTATCCATAAATAATCTATAGTATAAAAAAAAAATAGTCCAAAGGATACTAGGTTTCAAAAATGCTTATTAAGTTTCTTAGGCATGGATTTGGCCATCTAAGCATGAGGAAGAAATAAATCAATGAAGTTCAGTTATATTTTGTAATTGAATTTGGGATTATTTTAATTATTGCTTTTTGTGATTCATATTTCTATGATGTGCTAAAAGAATTTATATTTAGGAAGCTTCCTATATTTCAGCTTCTTTTATAGGAGGTTTGGAAATTGCCACTCTATGGTTGACTACACATCGGTCTGAAATTCAAAAAAGTAAACGAATATATTTAGGGAAATATATATATTTAACGGATTTGTTTTAGCATTCTAAAGTTAGTTATACAGTTTGGACTAGCAGAGATTAACCATCAAATGGCATTCTTTCAAAGATGCTTTCAATATCAATTAAATCAGGATGAATAGTAATGATGGATTGAAACCCCCCCCCCAAATCTATTCCCTAAGCTTAATTAAAATCGTTTGCAAAGGTTACAACACAAATACTATATATCTCATATCCAGCAGCATCTCTCATGTCACTAAAACTTATCTTTATCTAGAATATAACATAGCAGGATTGTCTAGGAATTATTTGAAAGCTTAAGAACATACTAATTTTTTGTATTTCTACTATCAGTAAGTGGTGCTATCATAAAGCATCTTGTTAAACATACATGAGGCGGCCAATTCAAAAACAAACGTTATATGAAATTTATCAGAGTGGGTTTTCCACAATATTGACCTTCTGTGCCACTTTTTCTTTTTGCACACTCCATTAATATTACAGAATATATTTTTCTCTCTAAAAGAGAGACACATTTCTCTCTAAAAGAAAATATTTGCTGACGGTGCTCCAGACAATACTGAGATTTCATTTCTTAATGTTGATGAATAAAAGAAGTTTCTCTGAAGGCACGTTCGCCATTGCCAACCTAGGTAAAATGAAGAGAAAAGTGATGCATGCAAGGCTTAATCTCAGTTTACAAAATAGCAGTGTGCTTCCAAAAAACCTAGCCAGGGTTTAACAAAAACACCCGAAAATTTCTTCATTTATAGTTCACGTTCAGTGGGGCCACCAGCAACTCCTCTTTAAACTATTCCTAGTAACTTACTTGGATAGCTTTACTACATACCAGAAGCAATGGCAATGAACTCCTGGATACAATCTAAATGAAAGCCTCCCAACATGTTCCACGGAAGCTGTATTAATAAACCAATTCAGCCGTCCGTCCTACTTTCTATCGCAGCAAGTCCTTTTCGCAGCAAACCCAGCTTCCCATAAACTTGCTCGCACCCGTTGCCTTACATTAACTGGAAGCCTGTATGTTGTAGTCCAGACTGTATCTCAGTCTAAACCATCCTTTGCTTAGCTTCTCTGAATGCCCAGCTGCCCAAAACACCCGTTTCTTACCTTGTCAAACACCGCATAAACTTAACCACCCAAACTTTTGCCCGACAACAGCAGCAAGGAATGAAGACTTCCTACAACATCACACAGCCTATACGTTAACGCTATCAAGCACGCAGGCAAACATGCTTATCTATAGGCTCTTATAGCCGAGTCTCTTCCTGTATCGCATCCCAGAAGGGGCGGAGCCGAGAACAGGAGCGAAAAAGCCCAAACGTACCTTTGGGAGAAGGTGAAGAAAGAAACTTTCACGCGTGGGGAAAATACAAGAGAATGACCTTCTCGTCCAACCTCTAAAAACTTGTTCGATCGCTTGGATATTTGACGGCGAGTCCTCTGGAGTTAGCCTTTCTAAAAGAAGGTAGAATCCCTATGGAAACAACGGCTAAGGTTCCGCAAAACGTCGAAGACATAAAGTGGTTGCAGGATTATGTTTTAGCGTGGGAACCCAGCTACCACACCGCTAAATGAAACACACAGCTATGCGCAATTAAGATTTACACCCAGCTGGCTGAACGAGAAAGCGCGTCTGATTAGAGTAGTGAAAAACCAATCTCCGCTTACTCAAGAGAAAACACTGAACTCCCTGGATCTTGCTTCTAAATAAGATCGGGTTCCACGTTAGATTTTAGACACTGCCTCTCTTTTGCTGAAATGTCTAATGGGACGATGCTGAAAACAAAAAGGAACATGTCCCAGCAGATACTACTTAACCTTGGATTATGTTGAGAGGGAATGATATGGAGATGGTTAAACAGATGGGCAGGTGACTAACAAATAGAGTTGTGAATATATCCCTGACTTCAAAGAGCTTGCTATAGAAAATTGATGGCAATACTTTGGATCTCAAGAAGAACAAATCATTCTGTACTAAATGAAGTAAAATCAGGATGCTCACAAGAAATACTAATTGTGAGCCAAATTGATGCATGGTGGGAAAGTATCCATTTTTCTTCATTCAGCTTTTCCGATGATTAAACCACAATGTGGTACAAACCAAGCTGTAAACCAACATTTACAAATCAGATTGGTTAGAATGAGACAATTACATTTGAACTTTTACCAGTTCCATTAACTGGTCAGAGTCTGGTTTCTTTTCTTTGGGGCAATCACTCACTCACTCAGTTCCAACCCACCTCCTAGAGTTGTTATGGGGAAAATATAAAAGGGAAAGAGCATTATGTTTGTCTGCCACCTTGAGTTACTTATAAAATAATAAAAATGAAATAAAAATCTAATAAATATGTTTTACCCCAGTCAGAATGTCAATCAGCCAACTGATTACATAAAGCCAATATTTGATTATAAGTGAGGGTCACACAATCCACCTAGCTAAGTCTAACTAAAAAAAAAACCCAATCCATGTAGCATTAGATGCAGGAAGCAGAAGTAAATATGTGGTGACAATCCAGCAAAGCCAGTTTTATAGTGCCATTTTTTAAGTCAGTTGTGTTTTGTGACAACACAAACAGGATAGAGAATAGCTTAGTATCTCTCCACTATCTTTTTGTGCCCATTTAACCACCACCTCACACACCCATATATATTAGAGTAAGAAAAGTACAACTAGAATGGACCCATTTATGGATTTTCTACGCTCCATTCTCTAATAACTGGCAAGAAATCTTTCATAGTTCTTACGTGTGTTCAGTTTATCTTTCACCAACAATACTCTAGGCATCTCTTGAGTCACTCCATCTCTCAGTTTGTCTGATAATCCTAGGAAAAAACAAATCCAAGGTTAAGAGAGGGGGCACAATCCTATCCAAGACCTCATTTACTCTCCTACTCCAGGTGGGGACTAGGTTCTTGGCAGGACTATGCAGCAGATCCTTGGTTATAGCCTCCAGCCAGCTGCCTCTGAAATCCATCAGGGTCCATCAGTTGCCAGGGATGAACTGATCTAATAAGTTCCACATCCCTGCAGAGGGATACAGCCTTAGAGAAATTCATAGTTACCAGACTGTAAGCTGACCATGACAGTGGGACCAAAGATAGACCCACCAATTCCACATCACAAAGGCACAGTTCCAGCAAGAACACCAAATTGAGTGTGTGACCAATATTCCTAGTCGGGTCCTGGATATCTTAGGATGGGTCCATGGATGTCATTCCATGAACTCCTGAGCTATCTCTGACTCCAACTCCCACGGAAGGCAGGTTGAAGTCCCCCAGAATTATAATACTGGGAAACTCCACCACCACCCCTGCAGCTTGGTTCAGGAGCTTGGGCAGGGAAACTGCTAGGTAGCAGTAAGACTAATACAATAGCAGTGTAGTGTTAGAGACCACTCTAAGAAAAAAGGTCTCATAATGGGCATTTGTGGAACTGTGCCCTTGGTAACAGTCAGAGACTTGCAGATAGCAACAGTCACATTACCTCAGTCTAGGCTGGTACACACACCTGATACCTGACTAGGCATATTTCTGAGAGAGGAAATCTTCCCTCTGGTCCCAGCCTCTGTGATGCATGCCAAGTCAGCCTTCTTTGTGGTGATCCAATCAATAATGAGAGGTGCCTTATTGCAGACCAAACTGGGTTTAAGAGCAACAGCCTAAGATCTGAGCCACTATTGATCTACTGATCAGGGAAAGAGGTTTAGCTCAGGAATGCACAACCAATACAAAACAGTGAGCCCCTCTCCCTCATTACATGAACTTGGGGATAACCCTGTCCATTTAAAACAAGTTCACTGATGCTGAATAACAATTAATGGAGGAGAAGTTGCAGACTGGGTCCCATGTAATTTCTACCTGACCATCTTTTCAATTATGTCATCCAGAAGCCCAGAACTTAATTAGAATTCATGACTTTACTTATTCATTGTACTAATCTTATCTAATTATCTCTGGGCGTAATGAGACAATTTGGTATATAAAGAACTGTAATTATTCTTTGTAGTAATTTATTTCATTATTGTACAGATGGGTGGGGGAAACTATTCCAGAATTCATAAATCAAATAATCTTTTGAAGAGCAATCAACTTTTGCCAAGCTGATGAACTGAACATTCTGGGATCCTGAACCCCAGTTTGATCAAGCTTTCAGTTATTGACCTTCTATTGCAGATTGATTGTTCATAGTCAAGTTTGATCATGTTTGAAACAGATTCTTGCTCCAACAATAATCATTTGACATGGAGACGCAATCTCCCAAACATCTCTTTAAGGACATAGTTATATTATCAATCAGTTGTTGTAAAGTGGCCTGATTCAAGTTAAATGGAATCTGCAGGGAGAAAAAATGGCCATAGTCTTGCTTCATTCAATAAATGGTCAGGAAATACATTACAGGTAATCCTTGACTTACAACAGCTCGCTTAGTGACCGTTCAAAGTAACAAAGTGACTGAAAAAAGTGGCTTATAACCATTTTTCACACTTAGGACCATTGCAGCATTCTCACGGCGATGTGACTTACATTTGGATGCTTGACAACTTGTTCATATTTATGACGGTTGCAGTATCCCAGGGTCATGTAGCCATCTTTTGCAACCTTCTAACAAGCAAACTCAATGGGGAAGGCAGATTTACTTAACAACCGTGTTACTAATTTAGCATCTGCAGTGAATCACTTAACAAATGTGGCAAGAAAATTCATAAAATGGGACAAAACTCACTTAACAAATTTCTCACAAATAAAATAAAATGCAAACATTTATATACTATATTAATGTTTATTCTTGTAGAAAGTAATGAGATCTTCTGTCTTCCTCTTACAAATAAGATTATATTTTAAAGAAATCTCTATTGCCTTTAATATTGTGTAATGTCTGTAGAGCTGTGTCTAATGCACAACCTGAAAGAAAATGCTATGTGATTGCTATGAAAATGTAGCATAAAGTATTTTCATTTCAGAAGTATTACAGCATCCTGTAATCTAAAAATAATACCAACAGTAGCAAGCTTAGGTGAGGAAAAAAGAGAGATAGGAAAGCAAACATATTTTAATTAAAGTAGGTTTTCATTTAATTTTTTTTAATGTTCAGAATGGTAACAATATAACTAGTGCATATAAAAGATATTTTTTTTCCTGAGGATGGGATAGAGCTGTGAACTCCATGATCTCCTCAAGTGTCAACTTAAACAGACAATTAACTTGCGCGAACAATGTATGTTTCAAAATATAATCAGCATTAACCATTTTTCAGGTAGTTACAATTATATGGCAATTTATAAAGTAGGAGAGAACATAGGCATTTATGGCATCTTCTTTTATAGTAAGATGTTTATTTATTTATTTATTTATTTTATTTGTCAAGAACATATTTGGAAATAAGTATAAGCATGGATTGGATACATAAAATAGGTACAAATAGAAGAAACATTAGAACAGGGATGGTAGGCACGCTGGTGCTCTTATGCACGCCCCTTACAGACCTCTTAGGAATGGGGTGAGGTCAACAGTAGACGGTCTTAGGTTAAAATTTTGGGAATTTTGGGATGAAATCACAGAGTCAGGTAGTGTATTCCAGGCACTGATCACTCTGTTGCTGAAGTCATATTTTCTACAATCGAGTTAGGGGCGGTTTACATTAAGTTTGCATCTATTGTGTGCTTGTGTATTGTTGTGGTTGAAGCTGAAGTAGTCATTGACAGGTAGGACATTGTAGCAGATAATTTTATGAACTATGCTTAGGTCATACTGAAGGCAGCATAGTTCTAAGTTTTCTAAACCCAGAATTTCAAGTCTGGTGGCATAAGGTATTTTGTTGCGAGCAGAGGAGTGGAGGACTCTTCTTGTGAAATATTTCTGGACACGTTCAATTGTATTAATATCCGATATGCAGTGTGGGTTCCAGACAGATGAGCTGTATTCGAGAATTGGTCTAGCAAATGCTTTGTATGCTCTGGTTAGTAGTGTAACAGATTAAAAAAATAAACTGATTAAAAATGTCTATGCTAAGTTTAATAATAATAAATATCTATTCCTAATTATCATATACTTGATTAATACAATATAAATAGGGCTGGGCAGTACTGTGGATTCATTTTCAGAAATATGCTTTAAAGAGTCCAGGAATCATGAATTTGATATTTAACCCATCACTATTGATAAGTAATTTGCTTAACAGTCTCTGGCTTAAACCACTAGGTTAAAAAAATAATAATAAACATTGCAAATATGTTTGGGATCTTCAAGAAAAAAAATCAGTAAATGTTTAAGGGCTGCTTCGGGGCTGATAATTTTTCTTTTAATTCCTTTCTCATTTCTGGATGAGCTTACTGTTACTTCCAGTTGTTTATAGGTTTGCTTTCATGTTTTTCTATGGAAAGACCGCAAGATGGCACTATATGTAAGAATTCTCTCTCTCTCTCTCTCTCTCTCTCTCTCTCTCTCTCACACACACACACACACACACACACACACACACACACACACGTTATTTATTGCCAGTCTGAATACAACTATAAATCACATTGAACAATAATTGCCTGCTTCACAACACTGAGAAACATGTGGCTAAAACTGACAGCTTTTCAAAGTTGTTTGTATTTAACACTAGCATAACAGACTCCATATTGTCTTACCATAGTGAGATCTTTTCCATTGAAATTGTTGTCATTTATATGCAAATATGTTACCTCCTCCTCTTGGGATATTTCTTACTTGTGGCAGAAGTACAGTGGCTTTTGAAGACAATTCATATCTATCCCATTGTTAGCTGATCATCTTTTTTAAGCCAACTGCTTAGTTGCTTGCAACACACTAAACCAGGAATTAAACATGCAGAGTGAGTTTGCATAATGTACTGAACAACAATTTAACCACCCATTCATTAGCAAATTATGATGCAATCCTAATGGGTTTTGAAGCGGCTCAGTCTTCCAGAGAGATATGCAAACACTGGACCAATAATCTGACCAATTGCATTTTCTTCTGCAAAATTAGAAAAAGCATCCAGCTATAAACAGAAGTGGTATTTTATTGCACAATGTCAAGAGGATGTAGAAAAATAACTGACACTTATTTAGATGCATGCATTAATATTAAAATACTAAAACGGTAACCCCAGTTATTTGGATGTTTGGAATGTGATCATTCTGAAGAATTTATGTCACTCTTTTCTGCTTATTAACCGGTTTTCTTGCAGGTCCTACTCTTAGAGGAGTCAAGGGAGGGAATGATACAGTGATACAGATTTTACATGCCATGAATTCTAGTTCTATCATTAGAACCAGAATTATAGTTCTATCATTAAAAAAAAATACTAAAATTTCACATACTAGTTAACTAGTACATATTGCTTGCCTAAAATTGTGGGGGAAATTCCCTCACTGATTTTGCTTGTTGGAAGCTGGCCGGGAAATTTGCAAATGGCAAATCACGTGACTCCATCACACTGCAATTGTGTTTCCTCTTAAGAGCACCAGCAAAGTTAGTTTTCATGTGGCTACAAACTGACACATTTCAAAACCATTTGGATGTTGGCAAAGTTAGGGGATGAGACCACCCAGTCATACTGTATCTTCTAAGGCTGAGCCAGATATTCACTCCCTCTTCACTGTTCTTCAGGCCCAATCTGCTTTGGGCAACAGAAGAATCTCGCTCATCAATTGTTGGGCAATTATTGGCTAGTAACACTCTGGAGGGTGGTTAATCATAGCTACCTAATGTATTTGGAGAACTGTCACATCCGCAGAGTGCTCATCTGAAAAATGGCAAGACTTACCATACTTTTCGGAGTATAAGATGTACTTTTTCCCCCACTAAAAGAGGGTGGAAATGTTGGTGCAAAAATGGGGCTTTTGTGCACTCCCCAGCCCCCAGAAGCATTCTGCAGGCCTCCCAAACCCTCTGCAGGCCCCGTTTTTGCAAAAAAAATGGGCCCATTTTTGTGAAAAACAGGGCCCTTTTTGGCCTCCCAAACCCCCATGTCATGTTTTTGCCCTCCCCAGCCCCCAGGAGCACTCTACAGGCCTCCCAAACCCTCTGCAGGCCTCGTTTTTGTGAAAAACGAGCCCGTGTTTTGCAAAAACCCTCTGTGCATCCCGTTTTTGCAAAATATGGGCCCGTTTTTCACAAAATCTTGGTGTGTCCGGTACGTCTTATAATCCAAAAAATACGGTAAGTCTATTATTCATTCATTCATTCATTCATTCATTTGTTCATTCAATTTCTATAGCTGGCCAACTGAACCAAGTGACTCTGAGCTGCTTACAATTCTAAAATTATAAGACAGTTAAAATAATGAAAAAGAAAAGACAATAAAAACATCCAGAAAATAAATACAAACAGCACCCAAGATAATTAATCAATGAAGCATATAGTCAAGAAACAGGGCCCTTAACGTATTCTGAACCCTAGGCCGAGGTACATAGCAAAGTTTTTAAAGCCTTATTTTTCAAAACATACCCGCCAGTTCCCAGATCATGCTCCCCATCAATTACATATGTCTAAGTTCTTTCAAAACGCACAAACTCCTAATCCAACTTTATAGCTGATAAATGTTGACGTTGACTAGCTGGTTTTGAAAGATAGCTAGACCTGCCTGCGTTTATTCCATTCTGCTTTCTATAGGCAAAGGCTGGTTTAAATGGGCAAACCTCACTTCCTTGCCTGCACAAAGACAAGGATCAACTACAGGAATTACAGGATTTTTTTTTTTTTTTGCTATATCTGTTAAGCAAATCACTGCAGAGTATGTTGCCAAGTGTCTGAATTTTGATTACATGACCACCAGGATGCGACAATGGTCATAAGTGTGAAAAACAATCATAAGTTACTTTTTACAGTGCCATTGTAACTTCAAATGCTCACTAAATGAATTGTTGTAAGTTGAAGAATATCTGTATAATTCACTTTTTTCACTGTAACTGTACACTTTGGTCACTGTAACTTTGAACAGTGACCAAACAAAGGGTTATAAACTGTGAAATACCTGTAATAAACAGGCTTGCACAGATGTGTAACTTTGGAAGAGTACTAAATCTGTGTTTCAAAAATGCAATTGCTCCGTAAGGCCTGCATACCTGAAGTTACCACTATTCATCAGCAAACCTGAGATAGGATATGGCTTAGAAGCAATAACAGCACATTTTAGACTGGTATATATTTGCACAGGTTTAGGGACAGATGGAAAGCAATTTAACCATGGAGAAAAGCTCTTAAGACTGTACTTGACAAGTATGTTGAATTCTTGCCAAGGTTGAAGTCTCTTGAAGAGCAATGTTACAGTTGTCCTTGCAGCTGCTGTCCCATGGCCAGAAGGCAGGAGCTGGCAAGCAGCTGGACATTTGACTGTGTCACTTATCTGTCATTTCTTTCTGGTCAATGCCAGGGATTGAGTCCATAGAAAAGACAAGTTCAAGAGGGACTTGCAAAAGAGATCCTGCCAAGGGTTTCTCAGCACCTGGAATGAGAACTGAACTAGCGAATTATGAAATACATGAAGACACTGTAAGGACAGATATGTACTAATAGGTTAATGAGTCATAGTTAAAGCTTCATTATATATATATTTAAATTCTTAAATCTAAACAAAGATTTAGCCTTCAACAATTGCACTTTACAGACACTTCTGCAATTGGTGCCTTCCAGGTTTGGCCTAGCTTCCAGCATTTTTTCAACCAGCAAGAACCTTGATGTGTGTATTATAGAAATTGTGACTCAACAAGACTGAAAAGTTGAGGTTAAGGGGTGTACAAAGCATTTTTAATCTAAGGCATCTTTGCCATAGGGCAAAATGGGATTTTAAAATCATTTAGGAAATGTTTCAAGCTTGAGACAGAAAATTTCCCATTCCAAACCAGGGATTAACATTTCAAAACCATGCACATTCAAAACATTTTGCACAGCATCATAAACTATGATACACAGTTCATAGTTCACTGTTCTTTGCTGAAAAGACTCATTGTAGCAATGATCAGTCTCTGAAAAAGAATGGGCTAAATACTATTTTTTCTTGGCCCATCCTCATTTTCTAACCATTCTGTTCTTTTAGCTAAAATTCAATAATGTTAATCAACTGGAAAGAAATTGGTACTCTAATAGACATTCTTTATTATAATTATAGGAGCCTGAGTGGCATAGGCGGCTAATGCCTCCTACTAAGGCAGCATTTAACATCCAGCTGCCTGCAATTACTGCGAGTTCAATCCTAGCCACGCTCAAGGTCGACTCAGCCTTCCATCCTTTCTAAGGTGGGTAAATTGAGGACCCAGTTTGTGGGGGCAATAAGCTGACTTTGTATAAATATACAAAAGTATGAAGACTATTGCTTAATGCACTGTAAGCCTCCCTGAGTCTCCGGAGAAGGGCGGCATATAAATCAAATTTAAAAAATAAATAAATAATTCTTATAATTGTGCAGAAGTAAAATCGCACCAGGGTGGGATCAAAATTCCTGGTTCTCTGAGTATTTCAGTTTAATTCAATTCAAACCTTTATTGTCACAGTACAACATGTGTACAATAAGATCGGCTGAGTATCCCTTCGTGCACCCCCCGCAACCCAATACAACTCACAGTAAAAGACAGTAAAAGAAAAAATCCCTAATCCAATGAATCCTACTAACAAACACGCAATCCTACTGCATCATGTCAATTTATTGCACATCGTGCAAGTCAATCGAACTATGTTATTGTAAAGTTATTTTCCATTCAGAAGCCTGACAGCCTAAATCTGAAAACTGAGAAATTTAATATGCCACATTTTCTTTAGG
This sequence comes from Masticophis lateralis, assembly GCA_030761175.1. NCBI lineage: Eukaryota > Metazoa > Chordata > Lepidosauria > Squamata > Colubridae > Masticophis > Masticophis lateralis. The sequence continues at coordinate 131,781,285 of JAUDYJ010000003.1, forward strand.
AGTAAATTGGTCTTGTCTTATAAAGATAATCAATTTGTATTAGAGGAATTTTGTTTGATGTCAGTAAACATGCAGGGCCAATTAAAATGCTATCTTACTTTCAGTGTTCTGGATTCACTGTCATCTTCATGCCACCATATGACATTCCTGAAAATCCAGCTCATTCCTGTAATCTGAGAATCTGTGTGAGTGTGGTTTTTACAGTTGTGATCATTGAAAATAGCCTGACCTTCAATTGCTGCTGGCCTGACCTTTTCTGAGGCCCATAGTTAAATATATTTCTGTAAGCTGCTGGCCTGTTTGTCTTACAGTGGTGGCAAAAGTATTAGGAACCAAGGATGCAAACCTCAGAAATTAAGCAAAGGCCCATGTCCTGAGACAGTAACTACTGAAGCAATTTTAAATTAACATGGTAAAAATAAGGGGTGTTTTAGGCGTCCCCCAGTCCATTCATTTCAATTAAGTAAAAATCTAATTTTCAGAAATGCTTTAAATTTGCTGGCTGACTATTCTGAATAAATACCTTCAATTCTGTCTTAAATTGTTTTCTACTTTTCCACCAGGAGCAAAAGCTGCCATACAAGGCCTTCCCTAGCCTCCCTTTCATTCTTACAGAAATCATGTGGGTTAGGCTGATATTGAGGGGAAAAATGATTAATCAAAATGGATGTATGTGGTTATGACTAGAAAATAGGGGACTGAATTCTAGTCCTGCCTTAGGCATAAAAGCTGTCTGGGTGACTTTGGGCTAGGCCAGTGATGGCTAACCTTTTTGCCATCACGTGCCAAAAGCGGGAAGAGCAGGGGGAGTCGCGGGTGCGTGTGCTCACATCCATAATTCAATGCGCCCCACCCACCCGCGCAAGCGCACATGACCCCCCACATTTCCCCTTGCTTTTGGCACGCGATGGCATGGTGGGCCCAGAGACCCGGTTTTCCCCCTCCCCAGGCTCCAGAGGCTTTCTAGGAGTCTGGGAAGGGCAAAAACAGCCTTCCCCATCCCCCCAGAGGACTTCTGGAGGCTGGAAACAGCCAGTTTCCCAACTTCCGGTGGGACCAGAAGGCCTGAAAATCAGTTGGCCGGTGCGCGCATGCGCGCTGGAACTGAGCTAGGGCAACACTCGCATGCCCACCAATATGGCTCCGTGTGCCACCTGTGGCACCCGTGGCACCCATGCTATAGGTTCACCATCACGGGGCTAGGCCAACTCACCCTATGGGGTTGTTGTTATGTGGAAAATAGGAGACAGAAAGAGTATTAGGTATGTTTTTGAGTTATTTGTAAAAATAAGAAAGGGAGGATATAAATAAATAAAATAAACCCAGCTGTTAAATATTTTAAATACCACACTATGCTGTACCTGCACTATGAAGTAAACCAATATTGTAGTTCAGGATTTGTAGGTCAGCCAGATTCTCTTTCATGATATCCCATTGTTTCTCTCCTGCCTTCCCCCCCCCCCCACCCCCTCTAATATTCTCTGGGCACATTTGATACTTGCAATACACAGTTCTTTAGGCTGTTATGGTTCCCCTTGATTGTTTTTTAAAATTAGTGTCCTCAATCAATCCCTGCATTTGCCCAAAGGTTTTCAAACCTTTCCAGACCATTGAACCAGCTGGTTAAAAAAAAAAAAAAACAATCCAAAGGCAAATCTCTAGTGATAAGAAAATTGGCTATGTTCCAGTTAACATTTTCTTTTGCATTCTGCCTTTAATGGTGTTCCCAAGATTTTTAGAATGGTGTTTATAAATTACCAGTAACACAGCTCTTCTGTTTTTCACATTAAAAATGATTTGATTGTGTATTTGTATTTAGGCAAGGTTTCCCTTTGGGAAGATTGTCCCAAAATAGTTATTCCCACCCACAATGTGTTAGGACTATAAAATGTGATGGATGGGAATCTTGGGAGCTGTAGTGTTCAGTACATACCGGTATTACAAATGCCTATGTGTGTATTTAGATGAGATTTTCTCTACATTCTCCTTAGTACTAGCTGGGGAATTCTGGGAATTGAAGTCCACACATCTTAAAGTTTCCATATTCGAGAAACTTGGTTTTACATCATGCCTGATGCTCAGAGCTAATTTCCTTTCTGATGAGCAGATGAGAGAGTGGCCCCCATTAGAAACTGTATGATTCTTATTGCAATTATTCTAAGGTGCTGTATGTGATCAATACCTAGCCATAAATCTGGCTTTTGTCGTGCATGTTAATCAAGCCTCTATTTCTGAGGTGCATTCTTTGCTAAATTACCTTCATCTAGCATATCTTAATTTCTTGTCAACTTTGGAGACTATCATCTAAATAAATAAAACTAGCATTCTTTGGAAGGAGTTCACCCTTACATTGCTGCACACATAATTTAAAAATCCCAAATAAATGACTAAATAATCAGAACAGAATACATCCTACTCACATTGAAGTTATGTGCAACTGAAGACCAGAAGTTTTAAAGAAATGTTAACCAAACTTAGCCAAGAAACTACATCCTTTGACAACGATGTACCCAAATTCCTTTTCTCAGCGCACCAGTTTTATAGTACTATTAGCTGCTGGAGGGACAGGTTTATCAGGAAAACTGAATGTCCTGGTTTTATTGACACCCTGACCGGGCTCATGCAGTGTTAACATTATAAGTTAACATGATAAACCACAATGTTTATGTTTCATAGGACAAGCTGAGCCCAAAACAACGTGATGGCTTAGCCCAAGCATTGAAGTGACTATCGTAATTTCAGCTGGGCGACTTGTGGTCCTCTCAATGTTTACGAACTACAATTCCCGGCATTCCTGCCGAGGAGTCACTCTGTCTATCGCCATGGGGGTGGGGGGAATAGTAGCTCAAGCTCTCTCCTCCGGGGCTCGCGACTCTGACCCTGGTTGAGTTCGAGAATACACGTGTCTAAGTGTCCTGGAAGGAGACGTGTTTTTGCTGAGGAGCCGCCTGCAAGCTTTTCAAGTGTTGCATTCCGGAGCGAAAGCAAACGACTCCTCTAATTCATTGTGCAACATCTTCCCAGCAAGACCTCCTTTCGGCTCGCAATTTCTCTTGCCTGCCTTAACCAAAGCTTGGCGCCTTGCCTCTGTTCTCGCTCTCCCCCCCCCTTCATCTCTGCAGCGGCGGCGGCAGCTCTCGGTCTACGGCTGCAGCGTTGCGCAGGCTGTGGAAGGAGGAGGAGGAGGAGGAGGAAATCAAAGAGAGGCTTTTACCGGGCCTGCGCCCCACAACCAGGACAGTCCTTACGCCTCAAGCCGCGTTTCTTCCTGCAAAGCCCTTCAGGCGTCAGGCGGAGCTCTCGGGTTGCCCAATCCAGTTCCTCCCTCCGCAGTTTTGTACCTCTTCCCTTCTATAGTTCTGTCCTTTCCTTCTCTTTCTCTCTCTCTGACACTGGAGCTCTCCCGCCCAGGCCCAGCTCCGCTTGTGTGTCAAACAACATCCGAACCACCTTTGCCCACTGCGGGGTGAGTGAATCAAGGGCGGCCAGGTTTCGCCCTATATTTATAGACAACAGCGGTCGGGGATAATGGGGGCGAGAGGGGAGGGGGGCTGGGTTGCACCCTGGCGCCAGGACAGGTCGCATTGTTCAGATGGAGAGTGACAGGTGCCAGCCAGCCCCTCCGGTCCCAAAGGGAGAGCGCGCCCTCTCCCAGGGCTCCGGCTGCAGACCCGCCAAGTTCGGGGGTCTTGCCTGCAGCCGCGATAAAGTTGCTGGGAGGAGAAAGTTTGGGCGCCCCTAAGCGTGTCCCCCCCTCCCCTCCGCCATCCTTCTTCAGCTCTTGACAAGTTCTTTTATGTGGACTGAGGAAAGGCGAAATGTAAGTGTGGGTCTGTCAACGGTGGCTTTCAAGGTGACCCGTGGCTTGAACCCATCTCTTCGTTTCTCAGCCTGGAGAAAAAAAAAACAACACAACAACCCAGCTCTCTGTGTATTTAACCTTTGGTTTGTGTATCTGATTCTTCTCCTTGTTAGGGATCGCTTCAGCCTTTCTGAAGTTAGTTTCTGCGGCTGCCTACAAGAGTGGAAAAGTCTGGGCAGTGAAGATGAGCCATAGTAAGCACACCCGGGTACTTCTTCTCAACGACATGGAGAAGCTGGACAAAACCCTGTTCCGGCTCGAACAAGGTCAGTATCCCTAAGCAGCTGCCTGCATCTTTTCTCTTTGTTGAGCAAGTGTACTGGGGTCCTAGTTGTCCTTTTTTGCAGTAAGGAAATGCAAATGTTGCCCTAACTCAGTCGATTTATGTTGTCTGCACGTCAAGCTTTAGGAGGGATCCCAGCATGAACACTGTAAAAAGCATGCATTTTAATACTTGGAGGGGCTGAGAAAAGAAATGGTATGCATCTAATTGTAAGAGGTATACAGTCTTATGAAGAAAAAGATAGATGCCTTTTGAGGAAAGATTTCAAGAAACAGAAAGAGGTGCCACCACTTGTTGAGACATAACTGGTGGAACTATTTTAAGAGAGGAGACTTTGGCCAGCTGCATAATGCATGGAAGCATGTATACTGGAAAATAAAACTAGGTGAATTCAATGGGATACATTTCCCTTTTCAAACAATTATATAATAAAGATACTATTATCTTTAAGGCAAATAAGGCAAATAAGTACTATTTGCCTTATTGATGGAAGTAGATATGGTATTGCAAATAAATTCATTGATAGAAAATTTATGTTCTCTAAAGCTTCTACAATAACTGTGGAGTCATTTTGCTGAGCGATTAGACTTCATTAATAAATCTGTCATACATTTGCAGATACTTAAGCTAAAGTACGAATCAATCTAAGAGCTTCCTTCCAAGTAAATGGTTTTAAGATTGATGGGCCATCTTTTAGAGCAAGAACATTCTGTTCCTTTATATATTATCTACAAATCATTTGGGGACAATATTTGGATTACACGGTTTTTAGTATAAAGAGTTAATTTTAAACAGACCTTTCTATAGTAAAAAGAAGAAGAATGGATGCCTGGTATTAAATTTTATTTAAAAATGCAAAGAATAAAAGAAAAAAAGCAACTTTGGATGTGATGCCACAGTGAAAAGCCATAATATCTATCCTTAAACCCTATTCCTCAATATGGAGCCCTTTTAAATGTTTTCCTAACTCTACTTGAGCCAAGTTGGCAGCTCTCCAAAAGAGAGATACTGATTTCACAGTGCAGCCCATGCAGCTAAACTTCACTCACATAGTTGGATTGCTTTAAATGTTACTCTAAGTACATAGGAGCTATTTGCAGGAAAATGGCTCCTGTGCATCTATAGTATCTTATCAACTCTGTCACATCTGAAATAAAACATTCATATTTCTTTTATTTGTGGACAAGAAAGTTGCTAAAATTATATTTTGGTATTACTGTCTGAAAAAACAAGTTTTTAAACTATTTATACTTTTATTTGCAACATTTTAAATGAAGTTAATGTATTTACTTTCTATAACTGTTGGAACAATGATTCTGAGGTAACTTTTAGTGATGTAAACCTAAGAAATTGTAAAAGACCTATTTGTGAATCTTTTCCTGAAATCAGAAAGATCTGAATACTCAAAATGAATGCATTTTGTTTCAAAAATTAGGAATCTGCTATTCTGTGATCCTGAATGATTATGACATTATTATTGTCACATGCATAAAATTATTGCTTCCTGACAGAAGGAAGTTACAAAGGATATGTAGCTGATTTGAATAATACAGTTTTTAAGTCGACACACTTTCTGGGAAATAAGTTATTATGCAAGTATCATTGTAGTCCGGTCTATGTTTAGCAGATGTGATAAATACAGACCAGTCAAACTTTAGCAAAGCATATTTTGATCTTTAAGTGCATTTATTTTAATAGTTGGCTAGTAGGCCAACTATTTAAAATGTCCTCAACACAGTTTTCTGGGGTTGAGAAAAATGAAGAAGGGCATCTAACTGGCTAATGGAGGGTGATGAAAAATAGATCCTCTTATTCATAGTCTGACTCCTATTGTCACTTTTCCTGGGATGGCAGGCAAGGGGAAGGGGAGATATTGTTTGTATAGAGAATGGTAGAAACCTCACAGACTGCTACACAAGAATGGGATCATGCTTCCTTGGCTGGTGTGGTAGGGGGACATTGGGAGGAAATCTGAGGGACCACAAGTGTTTATTTGGAGTAGATGCTGAGCTAAAAGTTCTGTTTCAAATTGCAGAGCCCCTGGCAATTTGCACAGTGTTGTGGGGACACAAATGTGGCACTGAACCCAGATTGGCCCAGCCTTGTGATAGAGATCCAAGACAGGGATTTTTCTAATAAATGTCTGTCTTGCTTTCTTCAGGTTATGAGCTGCAGTTCCGCTTGGGCCCTACTTTGCAAGGCAAGCATGTTACAGTGTCTACAAACTACCCAGCTCCTGGAGAATTGTTTGATCGCCACAAGTTCAGATGCTTAACTTGGCACAACCCAACAGGAAAAGAAGATGATTCTGACAAATATTGTAAATTAGACCTCCAGATTTCTGGATCATACCAATATTACTTCACTCATGAGTAAGCAAAAGCTAAAAACTTGTGGAAGAGATATCATAAACAGTTGTCTTCTCTGTGGGGGCAGGGTCATTAAACTTTTCTTGATATACTTTTTGGGTAACTGTGGAACAGGCCATATACCAAGGCATCTTCCTGTGTCTAAGAATCTTAGAAGATCTTTAAGGAGATACATGAAGAGAGGTCCATGATAATCCAGTCTATACCTCAGACTGATTTACAGAGTTCCCCACTCTTAGAAATTGACATTTTCATTCCAGTGAGATTACTACATGAATTTGATTTGGTATACAGGTATTGCTTCACATATTAGGTATTGATAAACATGTGTACTCATTTCTGTTCATAAGAGTGAATCATAGTATGTGAGAATGTCCTGGAGAGATGGAAGAACAAGAGCAGCAGCAGACTAAGCAATAGTCAGACAACTGATAGCTTACCCTGTGGGAACAATAGGGGCATGGCATATGTCTCAGATGGGATTGTCCCAGATTTCTGGGACTGTAAAGGTCCAGGATAGATGGTTGTTCAGACTCAAAAAGTTCTGTTACTGTAATCTTGCAATAAATGTAGTATTAATGCTGCACTCATGGTTGGTGCTTTTTATTTAGACTACCTCTAATGGCCGACAGTATTGCCTGCCATAAATAAGGGTTAATATCAACCCATCATTTGTCTACTTGAAAACAATTCACAATGGGGCTTCCTCCCAGACACATTACTATACGTTTGCAATCCTAGAAGTATGGTACATAAAGCAGGTGAGAGGGTTCAAAGCAGAGGTGGGTTTCAGCAGGTTCTGACCAGTTCTGGAGAACCGGTAGCGGATATTTTGAGTAGTCCGGAGAACCGGTAGTAAAAATTCTGACTGGCTCTGCCCCCATCTATTCTCTGCCTCCCAAATCCCAGCTGATCAGGAGGAAATGGGGGTTTTGCAGTAACCTTCCCCTGGATTGGGGAGGGATGGAGATTTTACAGTATCCTTCCCCTGCCATGCCCACCAAGCCACGCCCACAGAACCAGTAGTAAAAAAAATTGAAACCCACCACTGGTTCAAAGTACTAAATCCAAACCACGTCAAGAAAGATTCTTACGATATCAGAAAGCCAAAGATAAGTCTGCTTGTGGCCTTAAAGTAAATCCCTATGCTTTTGTTGCAAAAAAAATGGTCCTATCATCCACCTGCATTTCTCACAGTTTAATATTGACTTCAGCTTCTTAGCAGTGCAATTCTGCATATCAGAGGAGTGAAGTCTAAGTCCCAGGGCTTCAGAAATTTATCCAGATATAGCTTTCATTGTGAAAAATATCAACTAATTTAAAAGCATGTAATATTTTTGTTCTACCCTCTTCTATTACTTGAGAACTTTGGCTCCTAACACACTACTCAAGAGACAAAGTGTGGCCCTCAGCCCTTAAAATGTTGCAGGTCTTTTTTACATTCATAGTGGTTTCTGCTCTGATGCCAAGGCATAAGATTACTGTCTTACAGCTTTCTTTTAAAGGAAAATCTTCTAGGTTGAAAGGATTAAAAATATTTTATAAAGGGCAATAACATAATTGGTATTTTACCTTTGATTGAGACCACATGATTGAAGTGAAAATATTCTTGAATTTAAGTTGTTTTTTGTCTGATTTTATTTTTGCGTTATTCTAAGTGATTAAGTATGTTTTCTTGAATCATTTATTTTGTGACCTGTAGGCTAGATAATTAAAAAATGGAATTGCATTTTCAAATAACAAGGCTAAACAAATTCTGAGTAAGTATTAATTATCTTACTGAGTGAAGATAGCGTCTATTTTCTTTGTATTGATATAAAATCAGAACATGTGTTTTTTATTCCAGGAATCAGAAAGGCGGTGGAGGTTATCTAGTTGTTGATCCTATATTACGTGTTGGTGCTGACAATCATGTCTTGCCCTTGGATTGTGTTACACTCCAGACATTCCTAGCCAAGTGTCTGGGACCATTTGATGGATGGGAAGATCGTCTTAAAGTTGCAAAAGAATCTGGTAATAACCTTATTTACCCCAAACCAAATTTTGATTTGAGATATAAAGCATTAGATAGTCATTTGTGTATTTCTATCTTTTAGACTATGTATTTATCATCTTTATTCTAGTAATACACTGTAGAGAATGAGGAAGATGACTTTGATGGAAGTAGAGGGAGATCTGTTACCAAAGGATCAGGGAAAAAACATATCATAAGTCCCAAGCAGGGGTAAAATGCTCCCGGTTCAGACTGGATCGCCTAGCGATGGAGAACCGGTAGCAAAATCCCCGCCCCCCTAGCTGAGCCGCACAATCATCAGAGGCTTTTTAAAATTATTTTTAAAAGCATTTTTTCTACAACTACGGCCGAAAAAATTTTAAAAGTAAAAAAAAAAAAGCCTCTGATGATCACGTGGCTCGTCAAAGGCATTTAAAAGAAAAAAACCCCCTTTTTTTCTTTTAAATGCTCTGACGATCCAAGCTGAGTTCCCTGATTGGCAGAGGCTTTTTAAAAAAGCCTCTGCCGATCAGGGAACTCAGCTGGGATCATCAGAGCCTTTTGAAAACATTTTTTACAACCTCTTAGCTGAAGAGGTTGTACAAAAAATGGTTTTAAAAGTTTTTTTAAAAATTGGCCACGCCCACCCAGTCACATTACCCCCTCCACCACCAAGCCACGCCCACAGAATTGGTAGTAAGAAATTTTAGATTTCATCCTGGTCCCAAGCAAGCAGAAAGTATGTGGGAGCTACTCCGAGAGACATTTCAATAATTCACATAAGAATGGGAGGAGATACAGCACAATCAGACTTGCAAGATTTTATTTTTACAGTCACTCTGAATAAAACTAGTGCTAACTTTTCTGTGGAAATCACAGTTCTGATCTCCCTAAATGGGGCTGACATACACTAAAAATTCCAAGCAATCTTTGATCTTAGAATGGAGTATCCTCAGGCCTACCTGATTTAACCACTTTTTTTTTTTTGCATTATAGCTTCAGATCATAAATATATAAATAAATAAATTATATTTTAATGTTTTATTTAATTTATTTTATTTTATATTTTAATTTAATATTTTAATTTATTAATATAAATTAAATTTATAATTTATAAAATAAACAAATAAATAGTTTGTAATGTCTGTCCTCTTATCCACTTGCAAGTGGAAAGCATCTGTTTATACATTTCATTATTATTATTTTACAGGTTATAACATGATTCACCTAACCCCAGTGCAGAAACTTGGTCTGTCTAGATCATGTTACTCGTTGGCTGATCAGCTGGAAGTTAATCCTGACTTTTCAACTTCCAGCAAAAAATGTTCTTGGAATGAAATCGGAAAACTAGTGGAAAAAATGAAAAATGAATGGAATATGCTTTGCATTACAGATGTAGTCTACAATCACACTGGTATGTTTATTTTCATTATATTTATTATCCTTGTTGTTTGCTGATTTGCAAAGGGGCTGCCATCATGTAATCATTTTCATGTGTCCGAGTTTTGTTCCTTTTGGTACTAATTGTACTTCCTTGTTTGAAGAACAAGAACACTATTAATCAAAAATTATGTAATTTTACATGCATTTAAATTTTCTTTTAAACTAGCCCCAGGTTGATATTGAATATCCGATCCATATTTGACCATAGACATTTGAAAATAGTTTTAACTTGTAGTTAAATCATGATTTCTTCAGATGCTTTACAGGTGGTTTTTGCAACCATTTTTTTTAGAAACTGTTTGATGATATGATGACACTGAAAAAAGTGACATACAACCATTACTACTTGCACTTAAGACCATCACAGCATTCTCACAATCATATGATCAAAGTTTGGGTGCTTCCAGCTAACCTCAAACATGCAAAATCAGTGAGGAAAGCCAGATTTGTTTAACAACCATATAAATCACTTAACTATCCTTGCAAAAAAAGGATGTAAAATCAGACAGAATTCATTTAACAACTGTCTTCCTTAAGCAGTAGAAATTCTGGTCCCAATTGTGATCATAAGTTGAGGACCACTCGTAGTTAATTTAAAATCTATAGAACAGCCCTTTATTTCAGAAAGCTAAATAAATGTATTTATTTTTCAAAAACTCACTTTTGTCTTTATTTTGGCCATTTAATTTTTACCATGCAAATGGTACCACTTAAATGTACAGCCTTTCACATTCATGTAAAAAAAAAATATGGAGATTGAACGGCCTTTTTAAAATAAATTTAAATATACTTTTGATTTTAGAAATTTTTATTATAAATTGGTCGTTGTAAAGTTTTTCTTGGTTTTGCTCTTGAATTTTCCTTTGTAAAGCAAAGTTATAAACATAAAAATATTTTTTTATCCTCATGAACTTCTTTCAGATTTGCCCCTTATTCAGCTTTGTCCTTTGATTTTTCTTTTTTTTCAAGAAAATATGGTCACCTTGGTGAAGTGCCTAAAACCTTCCAGCAAGGTGTGCTACTAGTTGTGTGTTTCTTCTTTTTCTAAGCTGCAAACAGTGAATGGGTGACTCAGCATCCCGAGTGCGGATACAACCTTATAAACTCCCCTCACTTGAAACCAGCCTGGCTTTTGGACCGAGCTCTTTGGCATTTCACCTGTAAAGTGGCTGGGGGCAAATATAGTGACAAAGGATTGCCACCACTTATTGAAAATGACCAACAATTGAATGTAAGAAAACATAAAAATTATTGGTAGTGCATGTCATCACCTGGCCTGTTCTGGAATTATTAATTTTGCTTCCAGCCTTGTCTCCTTTTTCATCTTTCAAGCTGTTTCTTCCAGATGTTTTTAATGTATTGCTTGTGTATTGGTTTCTGTTATGCTTTTAAATAGTTCTCCTGTGCTTTTAAAATTACATTCCAGCATGTTTTCTGAAAACAAATATTTTGTTTCATTACAATCTGCTTGCCATGAATTATTTATTGTTACTCTGCAGATGGCAATACAAGGCATCATATAGTAACACATCCACTATAGTTCTGTTGACATAATTTGCTTTAAAAATAATCAAAAATTCTTCTTAGTTCTTTGTTTTCTTCTGAAAGGTTTACAGAGTCATATCATAAAGGAATGATATTTCAAAGCAATTTTGAAACGAATATATTTATAGTGAATAGTGTTTGAAATGCTATTTTTTTTAATTTACTGACTTGATATGGTTCTTATTTTTTCAGTGTATCCGTAAAATCTTTTGGGAGGATATTTTTCCCAAGATAAAATTATGGGAATTCTTCCAAGTTGATGTTAACAAAGCAGTGCAGCAATTTAAAACTCTTTTAACTAAAGGTAAACAAAATAACTCAGATTCTTTATAGTGTAAACATCAAAGAAACAATGGTTGAGATGAAAAAATACTTTTGCAGTCAAGGGAAATGCTTGATCATTTTTCTGGGTAAATGGAGAAAAATAAAATTATTTTGATTTCAGAAATCACTTATCCCACATCAATCAAGTTAACAATCAAAATGTTCACAGAAATATTTGAAAACCCATGGAACTTTCACCCTGATTATCTGTTGGAAAACTGTAAAATCCATACATATAATTTTTGTTTGGTTAATAGTATAAGGAATTACAAGAACACTAAAGTTGCTGTATTATGAATGGAAAATCAATTTTTTGTGATTTTATGCAGAAAAAAATAAGTTTTTCTTCTCTTCTAAGCTTAAATGCAAAATAAATGATGAATTACATAATGAATTAGAGCCAGATATCACTTTTACCTTTTTAGCTCAAGCTACAGAAATCCTACAATAAACTTATTTGATGCTTTACATTTAAATTTTTCAATTTGTGTTGGGTTTGGAGGAATCTTGAATTTGGGAGGAAGGCTTTATCAGTGTTAACAATCTTTATTAATCATTAATTAGCACAAAAAAATTAATCCGCACAAAGCAAATAATGAAGCAATGAATCTATAAATCAGACAGGTTGAATTAAAATAAATAAAAGGGGTACAAATAAAGAATTTTAACTAAAAAGAATATTAGGAATAGAAAATATTAAGTGAGTAAGAATACTTACTTGTCAAAATGAAATTTTAAGGATTCAATAAAATAATTTTTAAAAGATTTAAGAACTGTAGACTTTACTTACAAGTTAGCTCTAACAAATCCAGCTTTTCCTGTGATACAAGAGAGTTCATTATTACCCAGTGCTTGAGCTATGCAAAAATCATAAGTGGCGCCAAATGTTATGTTTCTACATCTCAATCAAGAAAGACATATGGCAAAATATAGCACAAGTGTATTCCTAAGATTGTGAGCGGATTTAGGAATGTTTTCTTAAGAATTTAAAAGGAGATGGATGTTGTGTGGACATTTTTTACTCCATTTCTGTTAAGCTTAAGGTTCAAGAGGCAACTCAGTTTAAATAGACACCAGAATACTTCTGTGTTCATCTTTTGGCTTGATTGACACTTTGCTATACTCCAAAGGCAGATGAACTTGTGGATTATTTTGGACATTTTAAAAGATTAAATAGGTCTCACAGGCATCTAGAAGGCACGTGTCACATATTTTGTCCCTCAACCTCTCTATCCTTGGGGGGGGGGATATTAAATCAGATGTTTTTGTCTTGTCAATTGTGGGAGGGATTGATGGTAGCAATCCCATTTGAGTCCCAATTGGTACACCCTGATCTAGCAAGTATTGTGCACATTTTAACAGACTTAGAAGCTAGTCTTTCAGTGTGATTATTGTAATTCTTATAGAATGTCAGGAACAATGCACCTGTGCCACAGTACTTAAACTTCTGGGTTGCCTCTATATCCGATTGCATTTGACCTTTCAGAAAACTAAGAATTGCTGCCATAAATAAAAATACATGCCTTGAAACTGATCACAGATTCCCTGCAACAGGTAGCTCAAGGGTTAAAACCGATCACAACCAACATCTTGCAATCATTCAAGATCCTCAATTTAGGAGGCTTGGCTGCACTGTAGATATGAATGTAGCACTGAATACCTTCATACCACACAGGTATGTATTTTCTAAAGACAAAATTATCGTCATTTGATGATCAAATCATTGTCAATATATCAGATGAGGAGGAACCTCAGAAATGTATCATTTCAATTATAATTTGCTTGCTACAATTCATGGCCAGAGATGAAATCGGTTGCTTTCTTCCTGAAATTCAGTTTCTTATTCAGAAACTTTTTAGTGCTGTTCAGTATTCACAAGTCTTCCGGCCTGTCCTTGGTGTACCTATATTTGATGGGAAAATGGGTTTTTAAAAAAATACACTATATTACAAACACCTTTAAGACTATAGTATACATTAGGAAGCATGCTTAATATAGAAGTTAAAATTAGTGTCAAATCAGAATATCTCAGTTTCCTTCATGATTATGCATACATTAAACTCACATTTTTACTTGTTTTAAAAGTAGTCGCTTTCGTTCATATTTTTTTTTAGCAATGGACCAGCTGCAATAGAAGAGTGTTGCAACTGGTTCCGCAAAAGAGTTGAAGAGCTAAATGATGAAAAGTTCCGACAAACAAATTACCATCATGAGCAGGTTGTAACAATCATGGGTCATGTGACCATTGTAGCTTGTATACTCTTTATTCCATACTTGTGCTGAACACTTAAATCTTGACTGTATTAATCTTTTAATGGCTTCCAGGCTATCAACTGTGTTTTGGCAACAGTGAGCTACGAACGACTAGCTGATAATGGTCCTAAGCTTGGTGCCGTAACCAGAAAATATCCATTGGTTACAGGGTATTGTACCTTCTCTACTTTAAATAACATGTATAATGTTTTTAAATGCATGTTTTTAAATGCATGTATGAAGATATATAAGAATTGTTTGTGCTCCCTTAAAAGGGAAGCTTGATAATATAATTATGGTATAAACATAAAAGAGATTGGGGTTCTTTTTACCTAGGATATATATATATATATGAATTATAAAGATGTATGCAATTCATTTATTAATTTAACCCATCTATAAAATTGCTCAATCACCATAGCAATTCTAGGTTACGTGAACCGATGCAATGAATACAGATTTAAAAGGGGAAAAAATCAAGCAATTATACAACACATTACAAGTAGTCCAGTGGTGGGTTCCTCCTGGTTCTGCTTGGTTCCGCCGAGCCGGTAGCAGTGATGATATGAAGTCACCGAACCAGTTCTGGCCCCCCGCCCTCCCCCGCATTCTTACCTTTTATTTGGCTCCACCCCCAATCTATTGCTACTTCCTGAGTCCCAGCTGATTGGCTAGAAGGAAAAAAGCAGTTTAAATTCTTGCCGCCAAAGGGCTGCCCTACAGCTGATCAGTATTAAAAGGCAGTGTGGTGGTAGACCGGTGCCTCCAAAAACAAATGAGTAGACCGGTGCCTGCAAAAATAAATGGGTAGACCGGTACAGCTCTGCAAGCAGTTAAAAGCCTGGTAGACCAGTACCTCTGCTAAATTCTAAAGAATTGTCACATGACCATCAAGCCATGCCCACAAAATAAGCCATGCCCACAGAACCAGTAGTAAAAATTTTTAGAACCCACCCCTGAAGTAGTCCTTGAGTTATGTCCACAACTGAGCCCAAAATTTCTATTGCTAAGCAAGTCAGCTGTTAATTGAGTTGTGCCCCATTTTATCACCTTTCTTGCTACAGTTGTTAAGTGAATCACTGCAGTTGTTAAGTTGGGACCACAGCTGTTAAGTGAATCTGGCTTCCCCGTCGACTTTGCTTGTCAGAAGGATGCAAAAGGTGATCACATGACTCTAGGAGACTGCAGCCAGTTGCCGAGCATCTGAATTTTGATAGATGGCCATGGGGATGCAATGGTCATAAATATGAAAATGGTCATAGGTCATTTTTTTCAGTGCTGTTGTAACTTCAAACAGTCACTAAATGAATGGTTGTAAGTCGAGGGCTACTGTTCAAATTCATATCATAAGACCATCACAATCATTCTGTTCCAGAGTCTTAAAAACCCACAAATTTCATACAATCTGTTCCAGTGGGTAGGGGCAGCCACAGAGAAGATCTATTCCTCCTTAACCAGTAATTAAGACCATATTTCTCTAATTAACCATACTTTCTTCTAAGCAAGGATTATCAGATTTAAAACAAGCCATAATCTTAATTTAGCTTTAAACCTTGGTTTTATATTCTAGTTCATTTTCATTAACTAAAATTTCCAACTTCTAATAATAGGGTTGCTAAAACATAACCAATGAATTTAGAATTTAGTTTTTGATGTTGTCAGTGATGAAGATGTGATTCACATTTTGTAAATATTGAAGATGTACTGTACCTGTAAAAGTAGACAGGTATCTCAACTGGATTGATAATATCCAATAGTGCATTTTTAAATATTAGAAGTTAAATAATATATTATTTCTGAAATTGCTATTTAATATTTTCATTTGACTTTCAACATTCCTTGTGATGATGGCCTGCTTGAAGGGCATTTAGTAATGATTTCAGGTTCTTTCAGTAAAAGAAAAACATACAAATGCAAGGGGGAATTAAACTCTTGAACAGAATTAGGTGACCTATACAATTAATTAACAAAAACATGTTAATACTGTGTTTCTAGTTTTGAAAATTAAAGTACAATAACAGACCAGCCATTTAGATCTATTGTATGTGAGATTATATCTATCAGGATATAGATAACTATATCCAAAATTCAGCTGTAGAAAAATAACTATAAGCTGGAAGAAAAAAAAAGAATCAACATTGCTAAGTTGGTTAGGAAAAAAAGAATACAGTATTTCTGTATTCTTGCAATATGAATGTAATTATTCCTCTTGAAGAAATGTATTAGTCATTTATCAGTATCCACTTCATTATTGTTTGTGCAGGTACTTTACTTACCCATTTAAAGAACTAACCCTGGAGGAGGAGGAAGTTATGATGCATCAGCCTGACAAAGCAAGTTATTTTATGGCCTATAATGGTTGGGTGATGGGAGATGATCCTCTGAAAAATTTTGCTGAACCAGGTTTGTGACCTTTCTTTGTTAATTGAACAAACTGAAGTACTTGAATAAAGGATAGTTGTTCAAATAGCCTTCACCCATGGTTTAGTTTAGATGATTTATGCTAAGGATTGATTAATTTCAGTTCTTCATGTTACTTCCTGTACATTGGGGTTGGTATTTCAGAGACTTTTTGGTGACAATGCATTGCAGGTAAATTAATATAAACACAAATACCACAAAACTCAAGGCCCGTAGGCCAGATCCAGCCCGTGGGGTGCTTAGATCTAGCCTGCATGGCCAACCTGGAAACAGTGACTGGCCCATGTTTCTTCTGCCAGCGAAAATGGAGCTCGGTAGGGCCACGCGCAGCCCTCCCAACCTCCATTTTGCCTGGAAGAGGGTTGCAGGAAGTCATTGCAACTGAGAATGGAGCTCGGAGGCACCACATGCAGCCTTCCTGAGCTCCCATTTTTGCTGGCAGAGGGTTGCAGGAAGCCATCACAGCCAAAAATGGAGCTCAGGAGCCCGTTTTTGCTGGCAGAGCGCTTGGGCTACCATAGTCGTCCCCGACAGTGACATTGAGCTGGCCACGCCCATCCCATCCCTCCCCCCAAGGTGAAACACAACCCTGATACGGCCCTCAATGAAATCAAGTTTGACACTCCTGGTATATATTGACTATCATTATGTCAAAATTTAAGAGATTCCACAAGGAATAGCACATTGCCAGATTTTTGTAAATAAAATATACATATTAACTTGGGATATTCTAATTACATATTTAGTGTTATTGCAAAATCCAAAAGAGGCATTTAAAAATATCTTTATTTTGGATATGGAAATATAGAGTCAAAGAGTAGAAAAAAGACGTTGTAGGCATTTGGTCCAACTTCTTGCTTAGTACAGAAAATACACTTAAAGCATAAGTTAGTCTCAGTAGCATAGCAACAGAGTACACTTACAAATAATTATTGGGTTGAGTTGGTCCTTTCTCAGAAATATTTCTATTAATATTTCTAATAGCAGTAAAAAGCACTATATATTTAATTTTGAAATAGATTTATAGGACAGCTGTAAATCCACCTAAAACTGAAGAAACAGAATGACAAACAAAATGGCTCAAAGTTCAAATGATTTTAGGTTATAATAAGCATGTGAAACATTTAGGAATGATATCATTTTAACCAAGCTGAATAGTGAATTCTTAATAAAATGAGGATTTCATTTGTGGGCAAGGAAAATTAAAAGTAAAATGCATGCAATATCTTGTCTTTAGGTTATCTTTCTTACTAAAAAGGTGTTCCTGTAAAAATAAAATGTCCAGGTCTAATGTAAGATGATTTTCCAAATCATCATAACTAGTTTCTAACAAATGTAAGAAAATTATAACTTTGGGATAGCAGTTAAATTCTAATAAAGTAATATTTCATCTTGGAGCATCAATTTGATGTTGGGGCATAAAAAAACCATGAGCGCACAAAAGGCCTAAGTGAGTAGGGTTATTTTGTGCGCATCAATTTTTCAAGCATAATATATATGAGATTTTAGGTTGGTATTTCAGGGACTTTTCTATGACAATGCATTGCAGTTAATTCCATATTTTTTGTATTTTATGTATCAGTTGCATTGATTTTGAAAGACTACTTATCTCCAATTTTTTCTGCCTCTCCAGTACCCACGTCTATAATTAAAAGGGCTAACCAAGAGAGTGACTTGCATAATTTTTCCTATATTGGATTTACAAAAGAGGCTTGTTAAAAATTTTAAGAATTTTGTGAGCAGAACAAGGGAAAAAATTAAATTCTAAGATATTATTTGAAGGGACTGTTAATTTTTAATATTGTAATTATAATTTTTAATAAAATTACTCTAAAAATAAATTCAAATAATAATCTAAAATGAGTAATGTTGAAACCCCAATTACTATATTGCACCCTAAATTAGATTTTCCTTTCTATAGGCTCAAATGTTTACCTTAGAAGAGAACTTATTTGCTGGGGTGATAGTGTCAAACTGCGCTATGGGAATAAACCGGAAGACTGCCCATATTTATGGGCTCACATGAAAAAATATACTGAAATTACTGCCAAATATTTCCATGGACTGCGTCTGGACAATTGCCACTCCACTCCTCTTCATGTGGCTGAGGTATAGAAAAATGCATTTATACATAGTTATTTATGATATTAGAAAAATATATTTATACTTGATGGAGGTGATAACTTTGGCATCTGTCTTAGTCCTTTTTTCAGTAATCGTGCAAGGTAAGCTATGGTTATTAGACTTGCATTGCAGACAGTTGTTTAATCTGAGACATCATAGTGATCCTGCAATAATAGTAAAATGCCACTTCAGTTATGTTGGTATCATTCTAAACATCCTCACATTTTTGGATAAAAGAATCTGAATCTAGTGTAATATTAGGCCAGGAGAAAATAACCTGTTTGGATATACTTAAAATCTTGGATTTAAGTTTAGCTTAAAAAGTAACCCTGATTAAATGCTATTGAAAGCAGTTTACCGTAAGATAAGTAGAACTAATCTGACTTCAGCAGCTTCACTTTCTCATGTGCAAACTGTACCATAAACAGAACTGCTTCTTTTTTGCCCATATGATCATCTTCACATGATTTGCTTTTAACTATGATTTAATGTTTTTTTTTTAATGAAGCAAAGTTAGAACAGTGGAAAATAGCCTAATGTCCTCAACTTCATTAGCCTTCAGCCAAAGCCGGCATGGTTTGTAGCAATACATTAAAATTCAAAACATTTGAAGCACTCTGCTTTCAGTATTAGAGTATGGAAACCCAGGTACTCTTTTCACTGAATAGCAACAGCAATCGCATTTAGACTTGTATACCATTTCAGTGTGCTTTACAGCCCTCTCTAAGCAGTATACAGAGTCAGCATATTGCCCTCAACAAACTGGGTTCTCATTTTACTGACCTCAGAAGGCTGAGTCAACCTTGAGCCGGTGAGGATCGAACCGCTGGCAGTGGGCAGAGTTAGCCTGCAATACTGCATTCTAACCTCTGTGCCATCATGGCTTAGAGCAGGGCTGTCAAACTCCCGGCCCGTGGGCTGGATGTGTCACGCACTGGCCACAACCACACCTGGTTTAGTGAAGGGGAGAAAAGTCCTGATACATCACGTGATACCGCCATGACAATGTGAGTTTGACACCCCTGGCTTAGAAGATGCTGCTCAATAGATGATGTTGGATTATCACTCTCAGTTTATTGAGTTATTGTTGGAATAAATAGGGATGCTGCTGCTGAGATTTTTTTTTTATGAAGAAGTAAGGTGCAAATGCAAGTTATTTAATGAAAATATTCATTTCAATACTAACTAGAATTAAGGTTAAGCAGAATTTGACCTTGGCATGCAAATTACAGTTCTAAAAGGCCTGGTTAACTTTAATATAGCTAGAATACTATATTATATCATACAGGTAGTCCTCATTTAATGACATTAAATGGTACTGGAGTTTCTGTCACTAAGCAAAAAAGCAATATTGCATGATTTCATCGCTTAGCAATGGCAGATCTGGAAGTGCCCAGTTACCAACAATAAGTGAATCACTGCAGGTCATTAAGCAAGGACCTCATGTGATCACTCCTTTCAACTTTCCCATTGAGGGAAGCTGGCAAGCAACATCGCCAGTTGTAATCACATGACTGAGGGACAATGGAATAGTTGAAACTTTGAAGATTGGTCATCAGTACATCACTTTTCTGTACAGTGCTGTCACAATTTTTAAGTCACTGGATCAGTGTTGCTAAATGAGGACTACCTGCACTGCACTGTTTGAATCAAAAAATTACGTACAGAATGATGTCTCTATCATCCTTCCCATTTTAATTTATTTTTTATGATGTTTATGTATTATTATGGAAACCATAGGAATTAGAGAATAATGGAATGGAAGTCCTATATTTGTCAGAAAAGCTCATGCTGTAAGAAGGCACTTTTTAAAAAATGTGTTATAATCTATAGGAAATGCTGGCAGCAGCCAGGTCTGTCAGACCTAATCTTTATGTGATAGCTGAACTCTTCACTGGCAGCGAGGTCATTGACAATGTCTTTGTCAACCGCCTAGGAATTACCAGTCTGATTAGAGGTACCATTAAAAAAAATGCTTGAAAGGTTTGTTGCAGGATTGCTGTGTTTATAATAAAAGTCAAAATCTCTACGTTGAACTAATTTTGTCTTTTCATTTGTATTTATTCTTGTACCCTTGGCCAATTTCAAAAATCTTTCCCTCTCTCCTTTTGGTTTTTCTCTTTCATCTCATTCTTCATTCTTTGCCTTGGGCTCATTTTCTTGAATCTTCATAACTGAACCTTTTTGGTTCTTTAAACCTTTGGCTTCCCTAATTTGGTTTTGTCGCATGGCGTTTTTCCCTGATCTCCAAATCTATGCCTAGCTTTGCATTCTTTTTTTTCCTGCTGTTCTGCATTTTCCTATCTGTGGCTTCTTTGGCTATGCTTCTTGCAGTATATGATGGACACAGCTAGAAAATTACGGCCCAACTTGTATATAGTGGCTGAACTATTCACTGGAAGTGAAGAGCTGGACAATATCTTTGTGAATAAACTGGGCATTAGTTCTTTAATAAGAGGTAGGCTTGCTTTAAATTGCTGTTTTATTTTGTCTTTTACTATGCATGATTTGCTGTGAGTGAAGGACATGAACATGTAAATTTTTGTTTGCATTTCTTTTTTATAAACGTGATAGTATTGTTTCATCATAATTATAGGTGAAAATTGAAAGATGGAAGTAGTGATGACCACTTTCCATAGCTCAACAAAATAATGAATAGGGAGATAACTTTGTATAAATGTTGTATTACATCTCACATGAACAACATATATTGTATATCTTGGTTGGTGCAGATGTGATGTGCTTTATATCCTTAATAATGGCTAAAAGATAAGGATTAAGGTACTTGATCAGGTCAGATCTATATTCACAGCAGTGATGAAATCCATTTTTTTTTCTACTGGTTCTATGGGCGTGGCTTGGTGGGCGTGGTGTGGCTTGGTGGGCATGGCAGGGGAAGGATACTGCAAAATCTCGATTCCCATCCCACTCTGGGGCCAGCCAGAGGTGGTATTTGCCGGTTCTCTGAACTACTCAAAATTTCTGCTACCAGTTCTCCAGAACCTGTCAGAACCTGCTGGATTTCATCCCTGATTCACAGATTATAAGGCCTTACTTCAACATGGTTTGTAAAACATGTTATAGTAGTTAGGATATATTGGAACTGTGCCACATTCACTATTAACAAAGACTTGAAAAAGGCAAAGTCTGGTTAAGTATGTTTGTACTGTATGTATTCAATTCAATTCATTCATTCATTCATTCATTCACTCATTCATCTGATTTTTATCCTGCCTTTACTGGTATTTTTTAAAATAACTCAAGGGATATGGAATTAACCACATTTAAACTTCGTGTTGACATTCCTAAATGCTTGATAGGATAGGAAATGGGAGGGATGTGGCACATTATCAGTCATTTGATTAAGATGACGAAGAGACTGTCTACGTTGCTTTTGAGATATATTAAACTACGATAGTTGTGTTTGATAAATACAATCACGTTGGGCTACAAAGCTTTAGGCTTACTCAAATGCCTCTTTTATCATTCCAATACCCCTAGATTTTAACTTCAAGATAGTGTGCATGGAGTCTTGCATCACTACCACTTATGCTCAAAGCGAAAACTTCATCGAAAAGATATTTTATTGTTCTTTAAATCCTTCAGTCAAGAAAATCATAAACATGTCATATACTGACTTGAATAGGTGTTGGATTGTGCATGTTTTGGGACTCAAGGAAAGCAGAATTTCCATATGACCTGTGGAATAAATGTTTCTGTTGGCTGTGTTTACAAATTGGGATTTATGGCCTGAGTGACTATTAACATGACTTAATAAATTCTGAAAATTGTATGTTCCGATGAATGAATCTAACAATCAATGCTCATTTAAAGGGGGTTGGTTTTGTTGTTATGCAGAAGCAATGAGTGCCTACAATAGCCATGAGGAGGGCAGGTTAGTCTACCGCTTTGGTGGAGAACCTGTTGGATCTTTCGTCCAGCCACGTTTGAGGCCTTTAACACCTGCTATTGCACATGCACTCTTCATGGACATAACACATGATAATGAATGTCCAATTCAGGTAAGCATTGGCGCTGTAAAGCTCTCTAGTTGTTCAAAGTGTAACTTTAAAGATCTCATAAATATTATGCATTGAGTAGTATAATCCATGTTTTGACTCCTTCATAATAAATACATAATCCTATTTTAATATGAATGGACTTTTAATTTTATACCGGTACTAAAAATTATGATTTAATGTGAATGCAAATTAAACTCGAAACACACAAATACAAATACAAACGAATACTCCTGAGGTTATCAAGACTCGTTCAGCAATCTTTCGAAGTTAGAATAGCGCTAAACAAGTGGTACACATAACTGGCCCTCGAAGTTCTGGCCTTCAGAGCATCCTGATGATCATGTGGTTACAATTTGGGTTCTTGACAACCAGCTCACACTTAGAGGTTAAATATTGTGCAGGGTAATGGAAGGCTTAGATGCAATCACATGTTCTCCATTTGTGACCTTCCCTGCCAGTTTCCCATAAACAAATTCAATGTGGGACTTTCATCTGTACCACTTTTTTTCCCCAAAGATCCTCACTATGGAGTATGAGATTCAAGGGATCTTTTGTCCATAGCACTTATCCACATTCTGTAATGCGTGTCTACCCTGAGTGCCCAGACAGTCATGTTTTGTAGCATGTACCCAATAGCCTGCACACACTCCCATCACTTGCCCATGGCATCCCTCTCTCTAGTGGTGTATTGTGCTCTTTTCCTGGGCTCTTGCCTCTTCTTGATTAATAAACTGTATGGTATGGAGTTACTACATGTCCAAATAGTTTGTTCTAATTACAGGACCAACAAATTTAAGTTTTATATAGAAATCTAGGTAAGAAGTTTTACTTTAGCCTTCTTTCTGATTCCTAATTCTTTTTTTTTAAATAGCCTGTGAGCTTTTTCCATAGGAAGGGATTCCTGCTTATAGCAAATAATGCAGACAGCTGTTTTTTTTTTCCAAACAGAGGCTGGACAGTCCTCTGTGAAAATGGTCTAGCTGTGTATTTCTTAATTGATCTGGAGCCCGGAATAGATTGCTTTGTTGATTCTAGATTTCCAACATACACAGTTTTCTGTGAACCAGGGTTTACGAGTTTATCTTCCTTATTTTGCATATAAATAGGATCTATCATGTGAACTGAAGTGGAAAATAGTGTGTCTTAAGTCTCATCTGAATGAGATATATGAAAGCCAATTACCAGTACCTTACTCCTGCATTCCACTGGGTACTTTCCCTGTGTGCCAAATTTATAAATCAGCATTATTAAAATTACACGTAAATAATCTAGACATCAGCTCCCATCACCTAGCAAGCATGCTACCCAAGGCAAAGGATTGAGGGAACTTTAGGACATCAAGTTGGGTTATTTTCCGTGCTGTGCTGGATGGCATGTAGTCATGATCATAAATTATCTCACCTCACTTCTTTTATATACTATATATACTTCTTAAATGCATTGGATTAAATCCTGTTATTTAATGTCATGAGTTGACGTTGTTGTTATGGGATTCCTTCTACTCCCAACTGTCGTGAAGATCTTAAGAAAATGTCCCAGGATGGAGCACAGAGCCTAGAGAAAGAGGGATTTGCTGGAATTCAGAACTGCTTTGACCATTGTATCCCTATTTCTTATTGCTAGCATCGATCTGCTTATGATGCCCTTCCCAGCTCAACAATCGTTTCCATGGCCTGCTGTGCTACAGGAAGCACTAGAGGGTATGATGAACTAGTGCCACATCAGGTGTGTTTTTAAATAGTGCACTCCTTGTATATGTTGGGATGATCAAACGGTGTCAATGCAGGTTCCAATAATATCCTGTTTATATTATTGTAGTGTGATATGCGTAGAATTACTTCTGACATTTCTCAAGTTGTAGTACATCAGGTGGGGATCATTATTTTGATTGGTCTTGTTCACTCAGATTGTTTCACCAATCCTACAAGCTTTAGTCATGACCTATTCATAGATAAGTCAGAATGTTGGTCCCGAGCCTAAGTTATAGGTACATGAAAAATAAAACATTTGATAATGTTACCTGGTTTAGACGTATATACCGCTTCACAGTGCTTTACAGCCCTCTGTAAGCAGTTTACAGAGTCAGCATATTGCCCCCAATAATCTGGGTCCTCATTTCACCGACCTCGGAAAGATGGAAGGCTGAGTCAATCTTGAGCCGGTGAGGATCGAACCGCTGGCATTTGGTAGAATTAGCCCACAGTACTGCATTCTAACTACTGCGCTAGCACGGCTCTAATGAAAACATCATTAGACATTGGACTACATTCTCCAAGAAAACAACCAATCTCAGAGACCACCAAGGACTCCACAGAGTGTTTATTCTTATGTGTCAACACTTCATAATTCGATCAATTTAATGTCATGGGCAGATGACCATTCTTCAGAGTGAAATAATTAGCATTCAAGTTGTCAGTGTCAAGTAATTTTTATTGATCCAGGTGCTTAGAAACGTTTTTCGCATATGTTAAAGCTCCTGACTTTCAACTGAATTTTTTTTTTAAAAAAAATTGTAATTGTCTTTTAAATTATCAGAAGCAATATAGAAAAGTTTTAAGTATTGAAATGTGTACAATATGTTCTGCAGAAGTTGTTTGAGCATGGAAAAAAAATGATGAATTGCTATTTTTCCATTCATTGGCAGATATCCGTGGTCTCTGAAGAAAGATTTTATGCAAAGTGGAATCCAGCAGCAACACAGTTAAAACCCGGTGAAGTTAATTTCAAGACTGGAATTATAGCAGGAAGGCTAGCTATGAACAGATTACACCAAGAGCTGGGAGCTAAAGGTTTTAATCAGGCAAGAACTGGGTCAGCTTGTATTGTGGTTAGGAGAGATGGCATATTGGAAAAAGTTGAGCCAGGCACCATGGCACTTTGTTTGCATATAGTGGACTGAATCGAAGTAGTTGTCAGCTTAATGAGATGGGCAGATTTATGTTAAGAATATACCATAGTTCATTATCAGCAGCAAAATAATTTAAATCCACAATTACTTGTCTACTGATTGGCTTATTACAATCATGACTGGAAACCAGAATCCTGATTTATTTGGTTTTTTGCTTTGCCAATTTTTTTTCCAGCTACAGGGACAGAAAATCAAGAAACAGATTATTAACGTTGAATTAATTATGATTATTTTATTTATGTGAAAGCCTGTAACTGTCTTTTCTATCACTAGGGACAAGTTATATGAAAGAGAATTCTTTTTTTCTTTTTTTTGAATTTTTTTTTATTTAAAACAAAAACAAAACATAAAAGCACCATCATTCAAATACAATCACAGAAAGTGTGTCTAACCGAAAGAGAATTCTTATGGTCTTGGTTAAAGGAATGAAATTCTAAATGTTCGTCTAAAGTTAAAATCCAAAATGGTGTTACTGATTAACCAAATGCATGAATATTTCTTCTGATTGGGTATCTCACTAACTTTCTCTCTTTCAATGTCCTCTTCTTCATAGATTCTAAAAATTGTGACACCTGCCCTAAGATGCCCTAAATGAGAATTGCAATATGAGTAGTATTAATTTAAAATACCCATCATCTTATTTTTTTCTCAAAATACATTTTTAGGTGTTTGTAGACCAAGTTGATGAAGATATTGTGGCTGTGACCAGACATTGCCCTAATACACACCAGTCTGTTGTGGCTGTATCTCGAACAGCTTTCAGAAACCCTAAGACTTCCTTCTATAGTCAAGAGGTTCCCCAAATGTGTATTCCAGGTAACCTTCTCAATCCCCAAGCAGGTGTTTCTATCTCTCTCCTGACCTTCCAGCAAGCCTAGCAGTTGGCACAATATTGTCAGGCAGTATTAATGTTTGGCCCTATTATGTAGTATGAGCCTTCTTCCTAGAGTGCTTGGACCATCTCTCAGGAACATGTGGTGGTTTACTACAGTTAGTCCTTTACTTACGACCACAATTGGACCCAGAATTTCCACTGCTGAACAAAACAGTTATTAAGTGAATCATACTCAATTTTACCTTTTTGGCCATGGTTATTAAGCAAATCACACAGTTGTTAATTGAATCATGCAGTTGTTAAGCAAATCTGGCTTTCCCCATTGATTTATCTTGTCAGAAGATGGGTGGCAAGATGGCAGTCATATGATCCTGGTATCCTGCAACCATTGTAAATACATGTTGGTTGCCAAGTGCCCGAATTTTGATCACTTGACTGGGGATGCTGCAAGGGCGGGTTTCAAAACCCGTCGCTACAGGTTTGTTCGTGAACACACGTGCGATGCTTCTGCACATGCACGGAAGCTTCTGCGCAGAAGTATCCCGGCGGGTGAGTGGAGCATCCCATCGCCACTACTGGTTCGCCCGATCCAGTGCGAACCAGTAGCAACCCACCAGTGGGCTGCTGCTATATTTATTTATTTATTTATTTATTTGTTTGTTTATTTATTTATTTAATTTATATACCCCCCTACTCCCAAACGGGACTCAGGGCAGTGAACAGCCAAAATAAGATACAATAAATACAAAAGTTAAAAATCATCTAAAACAAATATAGTTGTAAGCACAAGGATTTATGGTTGTAAGTTTTTCAGGTTTTAGTTCCATTGTAACTTTGAACAGAAGCTAAACAAATGGTCATGAGCTGAGGACTGCCTGTATTCAGTACAGATATTTTAGTACATTAAGGCAACTTATTGAGACAGAATATCTTTGACACTTGGATTTCTCATGAATCAACCATATTTAGATGAACATCCTTTGGAGAAATATTTTAGTATCTAAAATTTAAAATTTTAACAGTATTGCAGTATTAAGCAAGTATAGATAAGCCAAAATAGTTACATTGCCGATCACATGACAGGTTGCATCATGTAATCAGATGATCTAGAGGTAATGTAAACCGTGGTATATATGGTAGCATGATATAATGTAATATACTGTATGAATATGTCAGAGAGTTTAAGGGAAGGTAGACCTTTTGGATAACTTAAAATAAAATCGTTCCTTATTTATACTCTAATTATTTTAGAGTATAAATGATTTATACTCTGATTTAAAATGATTAATTATTTTAAATAGTTCTGCTTGTTAATGGTAAGTTGATACTATTCCAGCATATTTGAAATGAATAATACAGGTAGTCCTCGACTTACGATCAAAATTGAGCCCAAAAGTTACATTTCTTAGTGAGAAATTTGTTAAGTGAGTTTTGCCCCATGTTATGACTTTCCTTGCCATATTTGTTAAGTGAATCACTGCAGTTGTGACATTAGCAACATGGTTATTAAGTGAATCTGGCTTCCCCATTGACTTTGCTTGACAGAAGGTTTGAAAAGGTGATCACATGACCCCAGGCCACTCCAACCGTATTAAATATGAGCCAGTTGTCAAACATTTGAATGTGAATCACATGACCATAGGGATGCTGCAAATGTCGTAAGTGTGAAAAATATTCATAAATCACTATTACAATAATTACTGTTGTAACTTCAAATGGTCACTAAATGAACTGTTGTAAGTGGAGGTCTACCTGTATATATTTTGAACATAGAATGAATGTAAAAGAGGATAAGAACAACAATAAGTAACATTAGAAAAACACATATTGTTTTGCACTTAGAGCCTTGGTGGCACAGTGATTAGAATGCAGGCTAACTTGCCCACAGCCTGGAGTTCAATCCTGACTGGCTCAAGTTTGACTTAGCCTTCCATCCTTCTGAGGTTGGTAAAATGAAGACCCAGATTATTGTGGGCAATATGCCAACTTTGTAAACTGTTTAGAGAGGGTTGTAAAGCACTGTGAAGTGATATATAATTCTAAGTGCTATTGCTATTGCTATTGCTAGATATAAATGTATGCCAAATAACATACAATAGGATTCATATAATCTTAGCTCTGTTCTTGAGTTGGAGTTCAGTAATAACCACATCTTCAAGTCTTGGATAGAGTCTATAATTGCTCCTCGTTGGTATTAAGTAACTTCTTAAAACTGAAATCAGACAATCTTGCATTGTAACTGATGAAAAGTAAAGAACTCACGTATTGTATGCCTAGAAATTACTCACTGTCCTCTACTAATTGTAATTATGACATTTTTACCCACCATGGCATAATAGATGCTTTTTTCCTTATTATTCCTGTAGGAAAAATTGAAGAAGTAGTTCTTGAAGCTAGGACTATTGAGAGAAGTGCAGATCCTTATAAAAAGGATGATCATATAATCAATGGGTTGTCTGAGTATACAGTTGAACTCCGAGAACACATACAGGTTAGTTCTCTCTGACTCTCTCTGTATTTCTCTCTCTCTCTCTCTCTCTCTCTCTCGTTTTAACAGTTACCTGATTTCAGCTGCTTTTCTTCTCTTGTTAGCTCAAGGAAAGTAAAATAATAAAACAAGCTTCAATTGCCACAAAAGGTCCTAATGAATTTGTTCAGGAAATAGAATTTGAAAACCTTACGCCAGGGAGCGTGATCATATTTAGGTAAATAGCAATTATTTCTACCCATTGTAGAAAATATTTTGATGAATTTTATGGAGTTTATTGGAATGGAAGACTAACATCTCTTGTTTGGTGGTAATATTGTAGAGTTAGCCTTGATCCAAAGGCACAAGATGCTGTAGGAGTACTTCGTAATCATCTAATCCAGTTCAGTCCTCACTTTAAATCTGGAAGTCTGCCCGATGATGGTTCAGAAGCTATACTGAAAACCCCCTTTTCGGTGTAAGTTTGTCTCTATGTTGAAAATTAACAAAAAGAGGTAAAGTTACACAAATGTCTCTCTTGCTTGCTCTGCAGACCTGTGTTCAAAACAGTCGTGAGGAATTAGTAAGACATAGCACGTTTGGCAATAAATATGATGTTACTTTTGGCCATTAATACTTTAGACCTTAGAGAAGGAGGTAAAGGTTACCAAGACATTCTGTGCAAAGTTTCTTGAAAGGAAATCTCGTTCAGATGATTCAGACTTTGGCATTAGTGTGCTTAGCAATGACATCTTGCCAATCTTGTTCAAAGAGTGTTATTGTCTCCAAGACTGAACTACATATTATGGCGAATGTGTCATCACGGTTGTGCGTAAGAGATGTGGGTATTTTTCATTAAATGTCACTGGTAGGATGTATTCATCCAACATACGATCACAGCAGGGAGGAAGTGGAAGTTTAATCTTCCGTTCTCCCCACAGCAGGCCTTGAGAAATCTAACTTTCCAAATTCAGTCCAAGAGGAAAACTCCTTTTTGCATTTTCTCCCTGAGTAGCTAACAGCTAGAGATTATATTTTTGAGTTGTAGTGCAAGAGGCAATATATTTAATATAATTATATGATTGCCACATTATTTTCTCCTTTGTAGAATGATTGAATTATAATATGTATCTGTGATTTAGCTGGATAAGAGATCAAAATTATTTTGTCATTTTGGAATGACAAAATAAGATTCACTTTCATGCATCTCGAACAGACAAGCTGTAATCAGCCCTTAATAAGAGCAGAATAAAACTTGGTAAGAGAATTCTTGGAGATCTCAGCAGTATAATTTCATCTTGAATGCATCCTCTCACCACATCTTCAGGCTTATTGTGAACCATGGCCCATGGCCTAGATATTATGTAGTAACATATAGACAGTCCTTGATTTAAGACCAATTGCTTAATAACCCTTAAAAGTTATGACAGACCCTCCAAAAGTTGCTTATCACCCATTTTTGAAGTTAGGACAGACACACATAGATACATACATACCCTGTTTTCCTGAAGATAAGACATCCCCTGATAATAAGCCAATTGGCTTTTGACCACATGCCCTAAAACAAGCCTCTCCCCAAAAATAAGCAAATATTTAAATGCAGAGCTAGAAATCAGCTAAGACGGCAAGAGAAGCCCCATCTTGCGCCACGTGCCCCAAAATAATAAGACCTGCCCGAAAATAAGGCCAAGCGCTTATTTCAGGGTCCAAAAGAATATAAGACAGGGTCTTATTTTCAGGGAAACATGGTAGAATCACATGATTGTACTTTGAGTACAATCCTATCTTTAATTATTCTATTCCACTATTTTCTTGATACTAGTATAACTCTTGTCCCACATAGAGTTGTCCTGCGATGAGTTGGTCACGGCAAGCTGTTATAAACCCATTACCTTTACAGCCAGTTGCAGTGTCCACTGTCACAGGACCTCAATTTGAAAGTTTTTACCAGTTTTGGTGTTTACTTCTGGTTGCTGGCAAAAACTGCCCATTGGGGAAAATTGATCTGATTAACAACTATTATGTTCACTTAATGATCACTGCAAAAAATGGAGGTCCAATGATGTGATGCCTTGACTTATGACCATGACAACTTAAACTGGGCTCAATTATGATCATAAGCTGAGAACTACATGTAGGACTTCATTATACACACCACCTTTATATGCTTGTAACAGCTAATTACTGGTTTTTTTCTCAGTATTGCATCAAAATTAACACTGGCAGACCTAAATCAACTACTGTATCGTTGTAATGCAGAAGAACAAGAAGATGGTGGAGGATGTTATGACATACCAAACTGGACACCTCTTAAATATGCAGGCCTTCAAGGTGGAAATCTACATGTTTTTGTATCAAACTAATCAATAATTAATATATATTTATTCTATTTCAAAATTTAACTTTCTGTATGCTTTTATTCTTAGCCAAGGTCCACACTTTTTTTGGCTGAGCAGGGCCAGGGACTTCTCTGATTTCCCTCCACCCCACCCCACCCCACCCCCTTGTGTGTGTGAGGGAGAGAGTGAATTTGGGGTTTTGTTTTCAAAACTGCATTAAGCCTATACATTTAAAAACATTATTTTTAAAACTGTTTCAAGCCTATTTTAAAGCCAGTGTTATAGTTCTTGAACATTTCCATTGAGAAACTGTCAAAAATCGAGGCCACAGGTTCAGGGGCCAAAAAGGGGAGGTATCTTGGGGGACCTCATGTGACATATTATGCTATAAGTAGAATACATCCAGTAAAATCCAATGCATGCAATCTTGTTTGATCAATACTTGACAATACTGCCTACTTTAGTTCTCAGTTTCTAGGATTTCTAGAAGTTAGAAAAGCCAAAGAATACTAGGACATTAATCAAAGCTACTGGGCTAACACATACCAGTAGTAAACCCTAGTTGTTCTGTTGAGAATGATATATTACTGATTATTTAAATTTTTCAAACTAACTATAAATTTGTGTAAATTTAAATTATGAGTTTTCAAAATAACTTCAGATTCTGATTTATATCTCTGTTTGATAGATTCTCATAAATCATGAGTATAAACTGGTGAAATTCAGGCATAAGTCTAAGAACCATGGCCTTTTTTGTTGTCATGTCTGAATATAGGATAATTTTGCAGAATATTTTCAAACCTACACTTTAGAAGAAATTAAGATTTTTATATAGGTTTGTAGGCTGGCTAAAGGTAGCATAATACATTTTTAAAAGGAGTGTTGTTTAAGCCTATATAAACATCCTAATTTATTTTTCTTTTAATTAAATTTAGATCTGTACTGTTTTCAGAAATACATGTTTCAAAGCTGTTTGTTTTTAATTTTAATTTTAATTTTTGAAAACTCAATATGGGTCAGTATATGATTTAAAGCAGGGGTGTCTAACCTTGGCAACTTCATGACTTATGAACTTCAAAATCCAGAATTGGCTGGCAGGAAAATTCTGGGAGCTGAAATCCACAAATCATAAAGTTACCAAGGTTGGATACCTTGGCTTGAAGGCATATAACTAAATAACATAATAATGCATGTCATAGTTTTCATGACCTACCGGTATATTATAAAACCATATTTCTGTGGATCCTCAGGAATAATGTCAGTGATGGCAGAAATACGACCAAATAATGACTTGGGCCATCCTTTCTGTGGTAATTTGAGAGCTGGAGATTGGATGATTGACTATGTGAGCAATCGCTTAATTTCTCGTGCTGGAACTTGCTCTGATGTAAGTTAAACTTCGCAAATATAATTCTCTTTGTAAACAGATATTCATTTGTTATATATTAACATACCTGAGGAATTCTTCTTGTAAACTTGAAAGCTAGTACATTATTTGGGAATCTTTGTACAATTATTTAACTAGGATTAACCTAACTTTCAGCACTAGTTATTAATCACAGTTTTAAATTTAGTACTATTGTTTGTTTCCTTCAACTATTAGGTTGGGAAGTGGCTGAAAGCAATGTTTATCTACTTGAAGCGGGTCCCCCGTTATCTCATTCCATGTTATTTTGATGCCATATTAGTGGGTGCATATACTACACTTCTTGACTTGGTTTGGAAACAGATGTCCAGGTATGCTTTTATTAGGATTGCTGTAGAAAGCTGGAACATGATATTGCTGAGTTGTGTCAAGCACAAAATGTTTCATCTGTTTTTCTTTGAAAGCACAGGGTGACTCATTATGGTCACTGGGGTAATTTTGACTGCATTCAAAAATTATTTCCTTTATTCTCTATAGTTATTCAAGTAAAATAGAACAACTTTACACACATCTAAGTCATCTCTTAATTTCTGCTTGGTAACACTTAGCCAAATGTGCATGCAAGTATCCTAGCTGAAAAATAATGGGTTTCAGTTGATACGGAATGTTAATTTAAAGCAAGATGACTAATAAGTGATAGCTCATTCATATATTTTATTTGATGTGATCAGTTAACTGTCAGTATACTGTTCATGACTAATGAGCTTTTTTAAGATCATATAAAGTCCGTGAAACCATGAATGCGTTATCCTTCTGAGCTATCTGGAAGGATTGGATCAGTGGGACACACTATTTGTGGTGGTTGGTGATTGCTGTTGAAACATCTGATGAAGGGGCTTCTTGGGGATTACTGTTTATTGACCTGTGGTTCCCCTTAAGGTTTATTTTGTCATTGGTACTATTCAACAACTAGGTGAAAGCAGGGATGAAATCTACTTACCTTCCTTACCGGTTCAGAAGCGTGTGCGCATGTATCACATGCACACGAAGACCTTCTGCGTGTGTGCAAAACCTTCTGCGAATGCACAGAAGGTAAAAAACACATTACTTCGTGGTTTAAAACCAGGAAGTAATGACACCTGGGTGGGTGGGCAGAGCCATCGCTACCAGAGCGCTGAACCAACGGCCAAGATCGCTACCAGACCGGGCAATCCGGTCCGATCCAGGAGCATTTCAGCCCTGGGTGAAAGCAATCAGAACCCTTAAATGTTATCTTAATGCTGACAATGGGAACAAACTGAAATTAAATCTAGATAATCCTGCATTACTGTTGGGTTTGGTAACTATTTTCAATAGTGAAATTGCATTCTAGAAAAGTGGGTTCACAGTTTGGGATTGTTTTTCTATTCCTAACTGTCAGGCCTCAATTGCAGCAGTTAATCAGGTATCTATGCACTTAATAGCTATTAATTAGTGAAAGGTACAAATATAAAATGCTGCTTGCATTGAAAGAATTTTATCAGGCACATTTTAAAAACTTGGTGTTGGCTTTTAAAGCCCTGAATGGCTTCTAGCCTGATTATCTGGGGTATTGGGTCACCTAGTATGAACCTGCCTAGGTACTTAAAGGAGAGGTTCCTCTGATCCATCACACATTGCCAGAGATTTAGCTCTTTTGTACACAAGCAGTGTGGTTATGGGATGTTCTATGTAAGGATGTGTGTTTGGCACCCTCTCTTCCGGTCCTTAGGAAATCAGCAAAAATATATTGTTTTCACCAAGATTCTAATTACAGTAAAAGATATTTTACAGACAAATTAGAAATATCTTTATGCATTTCCATGACAGGTCATCATGTATATTTGTGTTGTTTTTGTGACAACATTATCATGCAGTCGTGTATATAATTACAATATTATGCAAATTATATATATATATATTAATGCAAATTTAATTTGACATGATTACACAAGCAATGTAAATCACAGCAGAAATAAGGTTCATTGCATCAAGATCCAGAAAATGGAAGTTTCAGTATAATTCTAGCGTCACTGATTTTTTTTTTTAATTATATAGATTTTCCTGTTATACTTTCATCTTTTGTAGTTTGTTTTATTGTTGTATTAGTGTTTTTTTGCTAGCTTGGTACCAGAAAATTTATGGACTTGAAATAGTGTTTTTATATTACAGCTTTGTTCAGAATGGTTCAACATTTGTTAAACATCTTTCCTTGGGCTCAGTCCAGATGTGTGGAATAGGAAAATATCCATCTTTGCCACCTCTGTCTCCTGCCTTAAAGGATGTTCCTTATAGGCTGAATGAGATTACGGGAGAAAAAGAACAATGCTGTGTTTCGTTAGCAGCCGGTAAGCATGGTCACTGGTCCATGAAAGAGTCCACCTTTAAAAATACTTTGCATGTTTTGAATCTCTGCTAGCAGAAATGAAGCACTTCTTACTGGACTCATGAACCTTGAAGATCTGGTGTTGGGAAGGCAAGAGGAGCAGCATAGTATAAATCTAATTACTGGTAAATCTGAATGGGTAGTAACAGTCATATCCCTTCAATTAGTTCCTGTAACTATATTCAGTATTTTTCTGTCTCCCACTCTAAATTAAGAGATAACATTGGGGTTTGGACAGGAGTGTTAGATTTCTCAAGATCTCTCAGCTGCCTGCAATTACTGCAAGTTTGAATCTCACCAGGCTCAAGGTTGACTCAGCCTTCCATTCTTTCGAGGTAGATAAAATGAGGACCCGGATTGTGGAGGCAATAAGCTGACTTTGTATAAAAAAGAACACCGCTTGTGGGGGGGCGAAAGCCCTACTAAGCAGGTATATACAAAAAGTATGAAGGCTATTGCTTAACGCGGCATATAAATGGACCAATAAATAAAATAAAATTTAAAAATTAGGTATTGTGATGTTTCCAGAATACCATTCTGGAAACATCAT
This sequence comes from Masticophis lateralis, assembly GCA_030761175.1. Classification (NCBI taxonomy): domain Eukaryota; kingdom Metazoa; phylum Chordata; class Lepidosauria; order Squamata; family Colubridae; genus Masticophis; species Masticophis lateralis. Next base: position 131,816,793 of record JAUDYJ010000003.1, read on the forward strand.
CAGTAATTTTTAGTAGAACAGCTTCTGTTAACAAAAATAGATTCCGCAGACTCATTTAGTTGATTCAGAGCCTTCTTTCATTAGCTGGCCTTAATTCCTGTTTTCTAGAATTCCATTATCCTAATGTCTGATGCTTTTTCAGGAGGCAACTGGACTTCCTTGTTTTTCTTTGAAGACACGTCGCTTTTCACCCAAGAAGCTTCTTCAGCTCTGACTGGACTCCCCACCATCTAGTCAGAGTTGAAAAGCTTCTTGGATGGGAAGCAAAACATCTTCAAAGAAAAGCAAGAAAGTCCAGTTGCTTCCTGGAAAAGCACCTTTGGGACAACGATGACTTGGATGACTTGGATGACTGAGAATCCAACGATGACTTGGATGACTGAGAATAGACATTTAACTAATGTCTGATCTCTAGTTGGTCTCATCTAGATAACATTTTGTCCCTTTGCATATCTTTCATGACCACAAAGTTGGATAATAGTTTCCACTGACATTCTTTACATTTGTATTTGATAGTCAATTTTATATCGATGCTAAAATTCCATGAAGCTGAAAAATTACCTATCAAAAGTATAAATAATAAGAATTAGAAGTAAGCATTCTGGTAACTTCTGGAACTTTACAAACCTACATATAACTTTCATGCTTCACCATAAGCTATATATAATTCGTTATTTATTTTTATTGCTTTTAAAATAATAACAGAAAACCAGAAAAAGAACAAAATACAAAGATACTTGTATTAGAAAAACATTGTCAAATAAAGGGGGAAAAAATAGTAAGTTTTTTTTTTAATCCATACAAAGTCTATATCTGTCAGGCAACCCACTCAGGTGCAATCAGATCTTCCTTGAATAAAAGTTGCCATAAATTTATGTTTCCAATGCTGCAGTTATCAGTTTTTTGGCCATAGTAAGAGTGTGGAACATCCATTAATGTTGTCAGGTTGTCAAATTACATACACTAGGTATGTAATTCAAAAGAACATTATCCTCTGAAAATGTTAGCTTTTGCTGCACAAATATATTTATTTAATTCACTAAGTAAGTGTAGGACATTGTAAAGACATGTGCTTTAAAGAAGAATTATCCTTATTACATTTCCGACATAATATAAATATATTATAATAATATATATTTTTATAATATAAAAATTCCAATAATTGGTCTGTGCACCCAAGTGTATAGTTGACAAGATTTAAGTGAGGTGGTTCATAATTCATGGATTATTGATCCATAATTCATGGATTATTATTACACATCTAGTACCGTAATTATATATTCTGTATTCTTCATTGGGTTGGACTAGTCTACAAATACAGAGAGTTATAGTACATATGAGCTGGGCTAAAAGAAAACATCAGTAAATATGTAGGTATTATTGGAATCAGCATCATGTCAAATCTCATGTCAGATTTAGTGCTCTGGTGGCAAGCAAGAACCAAAATAAATTGTTATTCAGATAGAGCTTGTCAGAGCAGTGTTACAGAACTGATTTTAAAGTTACAGTCAGATACAAGTACAAAAGGTTAAAAAATATGAGATGTATAGGCTCACGTTAGAAATGAAATGAAAGGAAGAAGCAGAATTTTATGAGATGTGGGATAAGTGGTATAACTGGTTAGAACAGAGAAATAAAAATGTATAGGAATAAATGTAAATACCTGTAAGAGACATGACATGGTACTGTAAAAAATGTTTATTGTTATGTAATTTGAAAATAAAAAATAAAGTTGAATATATATATATATATATATATATATATATATATATATATTCTTACAATATTAAGAAAATAATGTGTTCCTATATTTCTATATAATATAGAGTATTTCTATATAATACTGATATTTCCTCTATATAATATAGAGGAAATATTAGTATTTCCTCTGTATATTTTAGGACCTTTCTCCCAACAATTCATATCCTTTTCGAATTCATATTGGTTCCAAGTGAAAGTTATCAAGCAGAGAAACAAAAGGTTCATCTATCTTATCCCGTAGATAAGTCTTGCTAGCTAGTGAGAGTAAGGAAGGTCCCAATCTTCATTTTTTTAATATAAATTAGGATGACTTTGTGCAGATGGACGTCATCCAAATTGAGTTAACTCAGAGAGAATGGAGCAGTGTGTGGCTCAGCCATAAATATAAAGTAAGCTGTTTTTGAAAGGTAGAGAGCTATTAAGTTCTTAAGCTTTACATCTGCTTTGTCTCTCATTCTTCAGGTTTACCTCATTTCTCATCTGGCATTTTCCGTTGCTGGGGAAGAGACACTTTTATTGCACTGAGAGGGCTGATGTTAGTTACTGGACGCTACTTAGAAGCAAGGTAAAGCAGATGTCAGTAGTATCTCTCCCTCTCTCTCTCTCTTTCTCTCTCTCTCCATCCCTCCCTCCTTTGAACGGTCACTAAATGAACTGTTGTAAATTGAGGATTACCTGTATTATTTATATGAATAGAAAAATGAAAATGGAAATTTGCGTTAGGATAAATAAGATTCTAGTCATTTAAAGCAATGCTTATATGTGTACATTTTTGGTTAATATTTTCCAAATAGAGAAGATGGAATTATTTGTTTGTGTAACCTACCCTATTACTGAATGCCTTTCAGCAAATCCTCTGGAAAGCTCTTATTAAACAGAATGATTTAATCCATGCAAGACTAAATACAGGTACTCCTTGACTTATGACTACAATTGGGATCAGAAACTTCTTTACTAAGTGATGCAGTCATTAAGTGAGCATCTCATGACCAGGTCCAATTTTACAACCATTTTTACTTCACATACTTTTAGTGAAACGTAATAGAGAACTTGAAAGCCTACCATTTTATATTCATTCCCTTCTCCATCTCTCTGGTTTCAGGAACATAATATTAGCATTTGCCGGCACCCTAAGGCATGGTCTCATTCCCAATCTGCTTGGCCAAGGTACACATGCCAGGTACAATTGTCGTGATGCTGTGTGGTGGTGGCTTCAGTGTGTACAAGATTATTGTAAAACCGTTCCAAATGGCACAGACATTCTCAACTGTCCGATATCTAGAATGTATCCTACCGATGATTCTCTACCTCAGCCAGAAGGCAAAATGGTAAATTGTAGCTTATGTTTTTTTAGCTCGGTTCAGTCCCTTACGTGTTTTATCAGTGTGTTAGTTTGGAAGTTTTGCGGGTTGACTTTAGCTCATGTCAGATTATTGCTGAAGTAGATTGATCCTCTATGGCAGGGGTTCAAATTCAAGGCGGCAACAGCAAAGGACCAGCCAGTGTGCCAAGCTCCGTTTTCGGTGGCACAGGATTGCAAGAGCCCGTCATGGCCAAAAATGGAACCTGGGTGGGCCTTGCATAGCCTCCCCGAGCTCCGTTTTCACTGGCAGAGGGCTGAAGGAAGCCATTGTGGCCGAAAATGGAGCCTCGACGAGTGACGTCAAGCCCATTCTGGCCACGCCCACCCACCCCACCCTCCAAGGTCCAACACAAACCTGATGCGGCCCTCAGTGAAATCGAGTTTGACACCCCTGCTCTATAGTGTTGTGTGATGCCTGTTACTGCCTGATGCTATTATGAGTACGAAAAAACCAGCCAGGATTATTATGTTTGGTGGCCTCTGATAACATAAAAAGGTTGTGTCCTTAACAGGGGTTAGGAAGGAAATTCTCCATGAAACTCTTGTTCTGCAGTTTAATATAAAATGTAAACACTTGCCCAAAGAACTTCAATATTACAGTATTACTTTCATTGACATAGACTTACTGTTGTAATCAAATTTGTTAAAGAACAAATATTAAAAGGAAGTGGATTTTTTTCTAAATAAACCAGTTGTACGTATTATTGCGCTGTAGTGTTGAAGTATTTTTGACCTGCTTCAGAGGGAGAAATACTGACTAGGTATCTGTTCAGTACCTTAAGTTTACACTTGATATTACACAGTATAAAGGATCACTTTAAAGTTTTGAGAGTCAGTTTTGAGAGTCAGTTTGGTTAAGCCTAAGGCATCAGGCTAGAAACCAGGAGATCATGAGTTCTAGTCCTGCCTTCGGGCAAAGCCAGCTAGGTGACCTTGAGCCAGTCAGTTTCTTTCAACTCTAGGAAGGAAGCAATGGCAACCCACTTCTGAAAAACCTTGTCAAGAAAATCAAAGCGTCTCTAAGATTCAAACACGTTTGATTGTGTGGGGGGTGGGGGATAATAAAATGCAGAGGTTGAAGCATTGGAGTGAGGATATTCAGTTTTAAATTTATTTTCAGCAAATCCACTCACTAAGGCCCGCCATTCTTTATTAGCCCAACCTAGCTCATAAAATATTTGTTCAGGATAAAATGAGTTTTATGCAATCATTTTGAAATTCTGGGGGAAACACAGGACATAAATCCAACACACACTCTCTTGAGAGTGAGTCCATTGGACTTGCCTCTGAATAGGAAGTTCCTTTACAAACTTAATGTTCCTTGTTAAGTGTGTTTTTAATTTAGGGTTTTTTTCCCCCTTTCTTCCCCTATATTTCCTCCCAGGATCAGCCATTATATGAAGTGATACAGGAAGCAATGCAAAAGCACGCCCAAGGCATAGATTTCCGAGAGAGGAATGCTGGCCCACAAATAGATCGAAATATGAGAGATGAAGGTATACATTCTTTAACTATTTTTTAAAATGGATGTTCAGGTTTATTTCTTAGCTTCCTAAAACATCTTGAAATAAAGTGAGATTTTTTTTAAAAAATCCCCTTAAAGATACACTTTTCCACGATTCAGAGCACGGGTGACAAACTTGATTGCGTCACATAATGTAACACAATGGTTTTTGCCTTTGTGGAGCCAGGGTGGGCGTGGCCTACACATGATGCATCCAGCCTGTGGGCCACCAGTTTGACACCCTTGAATTTTAGGTGAAAGCATTTATATGACTGTGCTGTCAGTTAATGTAATTTGGGTTGCCATAAAACCCCTAGTTCATTCCGAGTGGATGCACATGGGACAACATTTTTATGTGTCTTTTCTGGAAAACAAGCTGGTATTTGTGCTTTGTAGGCTTTAATGTAACCGCAGGAGTGGACATGGAAACAGGCTTTGTCTTTGGAGGGAACCGTTTTAATTGTGGTACCTGGATGGATAAAATGGGAGAGAGTGATAAAGCTCGCAACAAAGGAATTCCAGCAACTCCAAGGTACTGCATAAATGCTTGTAGCGTTGTTGGCACATTAAAGGCCTGAATATAATGGACTAATTAGAAATCAGTGTAAAAATATTGCTGCGAACAATGAATGAATGAATGTTTTTATCACAGTCACTGATCAGAATTGCAAACAAAAACATATAATAAAAAAGAAAGTGAAAGCAAATTAAAATAGTACAGTTGGTGGTGGATCTGTTAATAGATAATAAAAGTCTGCCTAATTTTCAGGCAATGTTTGTTAAATTTATTTGCTGCCCATCTTTCTGTGAGCTACTCGGGCTGGCTTACAACAGTAAAAAAAGGGAAAAAGTGATAAAAATGTAAATATAACAATAGTAAAGCAATGAATAAATAAAAATAAACAATGAAAGTACAACAGTATGGATTAAAAGATGGGTTGGGTGGGAGCTAGAAGCACAAGTATTGCAAGGGTTACAAATTTTAGCTGTCTTCAAGAAGACTGAATCATAGCGATCTGATAACAAGAACTATATATTAAGAAAGATCAGAATTTACCAAACAAGGAGTTATAAGTAAGATCTTGAGCCCTTATAGAAGGTACAGTATAGCAGGACATGAGCTGTAATTTCAACAGATCCTTCTCCACAGTGGCAAAGTATCATAAGGAACTCTTTTGAATCATCCCACAAAAATTGTTCTGTGGAGAGCACTGAAGTGTGCTAAAGTTAATGCTCTTCAGAATTTGGAAATAATTATGTGATGTAAGTACTTCACTGGTTTGTGTAAAAGGGATTGACTTCTGTGAAAAACATTCTTAAATTTAAAAAAACCTGGTCCTGTTGGATTTTCACATTTTTGATACGTTGTTTAAATGTGCTTAGTGCATGCTCATAACCCATCATGAGGAACGCCTCCCTGGAAAAGTCGAGAAGTTGAAGTTTTTGTCCTGAACCATATTGACTTGTAATTGTTCACTATAAGGAACTCAGACCTGTGGGAAAGAACAGTAACTTCAACCACCATGGTACGATGCAGGTCCATGCGGCTATTTTGACTTTAGATAGCCCTGCCTCCTTTTTCCGTAATATTACATTTTTGAATGTAAGGGGCTACAGTATCTGGAATATAGCCATTAGGAATTCAGCTTGGATCTTTTCAAAAGGAGTAAAGAAAATAGCAATAGCATTTAGACTTATATACAGCTTTACAGCTCTCTCTAAGCGGTTTACACAGTCAGCACGTTGGCCCCAACAATCTGGGTCCTCATTTTACCGACCTCAGAAGGATGGAAGGCTGAGTCAGTCTTGAGCCTGGTGAGAATCGAACTACCAAACTGCTTGCAGCCAGCAGTCAGCATAAGTAGCCTGTAGTACTGCATTCTAAATGCGGCTCTTATAAAGTCCTAGTTGAACACCAAAACATAATTGTGCACAGGTCTTAGCTAATTATACCTTCAGGGTTGCTGGGATACATGTGCTTCTCTGATAAAGTGAAAAGATTTGGCCAGTTTTTTGAGCATTTCGTATGACATAATTTTGATATGCACTATGTTTGGTGGAGCTATGGAAAACCATGTCCAAATATTTAAAAAATTGCACTTGTTCAACGCTCTTGCTATTTATCTTCCTGATGTGCAGTTTAGGTGATTTCCAAGATCAGGACCTCATTTTACTATAGTTGATATCAAGCGCTTCCTTAGAGCAGTGTTTGTCTGGAGCATTCAGAGTCCAATTATTAAGTTGAATTGCTGTGAGCTAGGTTTTTTTTTTTAATTTAAAAAAAATCTACTTTCAGCAGAAAATGCTGGTTCAGTGGAAAAATAAACTGGCTAAATTAAATACATGTAAACTCTGTCCATTACTTCAAGGATATTCATGTTCAGTTTAGATAGATGTGTATATAAAATGTATGCAAAGAATTATAAACATGCAGGCAGGAATTTTGCCTGAAATCCTCTCGATTTAAAATACAGAAATATTTTATGAAAAAATATTTTAAACCATGCTGTTGGCATTAAACATCTAGCAGCAGCAGAAGCTTTAAATTTTATTTGTGTTTTGCAGAGTTAAATGGCAAGATTGGCCTCATATGAAATGAACATCTATGAATTACCCATTTGGAGATTTCTGACATACAAACACTAGATTTACACATGAATTGAATATGCAATCCAGATCTGATTTAAAGGAAGGATTACTGGATTTGCTATAATTTCCACATGACCTAACCCTAAACCATGGAGTGCAAATTCAGCCTATTTTTATTTCTTCAGTTCCTGCCTTTCTAACCCTGGTCTTAGTATTCCTCTCTTTTTTCCCCCCCAGTTTCTTCCCCATCTCTGCGTGATCCTTACCACTTTGTCTGGGCTCTCTATCTGTCTCTTTCATTCCAAAGCCAGGGGGTGGGGGTGGCACAGATAGCTTCTTCTGCTAATGAAAATAGCTGTATTGTTTCCTCTCTCTTCTTCTTCTTCTTCTTCTTCTTCTTTTTTTGGATCAGGAAGAAAACATCCTTCTGATTATTCAAAGAGAAAACCACAATATCAGAGTGCAAACTCACTTCCTTTTTTTTGCAATCATAGACTAAAATAAAGCCACCATTGCCCATAGTTCCTCTTGGTTTGCTTTGCTATAGAGATAAAGGAGAATTTATGTATATATGATGAGAGAAGCAAACTATCCTATGGGTGTGTGAAAATAAAAATTAATAAAGGTTATACATGCATGCAAGTAGATATATGTTTAAATAAAATTGTCCCGCCAACTTTGAGTTCCTTCCACGTCCAGTTTTGGAGTGTAACTCTCAACATATTGTGCAACAGGACTTGAAGCCCTTGAAATGATTGATTTAACGTAATATGGTCAAAGTCTTATAAGTCTGAAAAATATCTAAGACAGACAGTGCTTGTGACTTTAAATTTACATGAATCCATAACTATTCCATAAATTATTCATGTATATGCAAAGGAGTCTAAAACCCTGAGATTCAAATTTAACTAGCCAATTACTGCCTCTTGACTGACAGTATCTTTCTGAATTGTCTGATGTATTTCTTATCAATATCAAAATAGTTTCAAAAATCATTATCTTGGCACATTCACACTGCCCTCTTCCAAAATATACATGTATACATGTAATCAGAGTTGTGTACCAGTAAATATAGTAACCAAAAACTTTATTTGGTAATGGAAATGCAACTTACTTTTCCGCTGTGGCTCTCCTTTTATTAGAGATGGTTCTGCTGTGGAAATTGTTGGTCTATGCAAATCAACAGTTCGCTGGTTACAGGAATTGTCGATGAAGAAGATATTTCCATATCCTGGAGTTACTGTGAAAAGACATGGTAAGCAAATAGGGTATAATGGAAGTAGAAAAATGACATCACTAATAATAGTAATAAAGTGCCCAAAATGTTTCACACTAGATTTTTTTGAGCAACTCAAAAAGCGGCAGAGAGGAGACAGCTGGATTACAGTTCTCCCTAAATCAAGAAATATTTGGATGGAAGAGAAATGAACATTTCAAATAGTTAAATGGGATTGTTTTGAAGATTAAATGGGAGCAAGCTATATAATTGGCTGCCTGTTCCATTGTTTCCCCTAAACCTGCATTCATGCTGATTTACAGCGAGGATAAGAAATAATCTCACTCATAAGCCTATTTCTAACTGCCTCCATATACAGTGGAGAAATGCTCTTCCCCTTATTCCCCAAATAGCCTGTTAATTCCTGAGAAGAAAAAATTAGGCAAAGAGCACAAATATAGACATAAATTGTTAGCCAATCTCTATTGCTAGAGTCAGAACCAGTGGTGAGTTGCCTCTGGTTCAGACCGGTTCGCCAGAACCAGTAGTAAAAGCGGCGGGAGGCTCCGCCCACCGACCCTGACATCATCAGGAAGCTTCTGCGCATGCACGGCCCCATTGCGAACCGGTAGTAAATGTAAGTAGAACCCACCCCTGGTCAGAATCAGAACAGAATGCTTTTGTTGACATTCGGCTCACCCAAATGCAGTAATAATAACAACTAAGCAAAAAGAAAAAAAAGATACATCCGGATAAGCAAAAATGAAATTCTGATTTAGGGAAGCAATGAAGCAATCCCCTCTCTCCTCCCCCCATCACCGCATAGTTTAGATGCATTTCTTCCATAAGAGAGCAGGTTGATTTGTACCCAGTGTCTTCTGTAAGACCACTGAACTTCTGAGAAAAGCTATCTCCAAACCAAGAAGGCAAAACAGCACTTAATCCATAGGAGGGGAATGGGAAGGCAATGGTGGACTGAGTGGTTGAAGAGCTGCTCTCCTTATGGGAAAGAAAGCAGGAAGTAATGCAGAAGTGTCATGGTTGAAAGACTGTTTCCTTCCCATGGGGGATATAGCTTTTTATAGCTATAGCATCTCCCACACAGTTCAATTCCTTCTGTGAATTAGGCTCTGCAGCTCTTTGCCCACAGGGGTGAATTTTTAACACGCATCCAACATTCATATGTAACATAAAAAAGTATGCCCATTCAATGGCACCTACCAAGCACTGAGTGGGGAGGGTAAAAAGGCACACACACACACACACACACACACTTACTTGCTATTTATTCCTCCTAATCCTGGCAGCCTAGGATCTGAAGGCAAGAAAAATGGAAGAATTGACTTTTTTTTTGTACAGTGAAAGACTCTCCAGCTACTGAAAAACAAGTGGACCTGGAAAATATATAGCCAGAGACTCGGGGAGAGGGAAGAGATGCACCTGTCATAGTCTCAATAGGAGCAGGGCAAGTCTCCACTCCTAAACCTGCCTTGGTAGGATGCTTGCAAAGAAAGAGAAAATGAATTCTACCCCATATTGAGAATCTATGGAGATTCTCAATCAGCCAGGTCATGGTTATCCCAAAGGTGCTTTTCACAAGGCAACTGGACTTTTTTCCTTGAAGACATTTTTGCTTCTCATCCAAGAAGCTTCTTCATTTCTTCAGGATGAGAAGTGAAACATCTTCAAGGGCAAAAACCCCCAAGAAAGTCCAGTTGCCTTTTGAAAAACACCTTTGAGACCCATATAGAGGGCCTATTGTAACTTAAAAATATGGTTTCCTCATACATCTGACTCCATCTACACCAATATGTCTGCAATCCTAAATTCTGTTTCCTATCAACTATTTTTTTGCCACCTCCATGCTTATGCATATGGAAGCCTGGCTTTGCAGTATGCCTAACTTCTATCCTGCATTATGATAAAGTAAACTCCAGAATCATCCAGTTTTTAGTCAGGTAAAATACTTGTTTAGATTAAAATATCATTTGTATTATTTTTTTAAAAAGTAGAAAAAATAAAAATGTTTTTTGTATTTTACTTTTCTATAGAAAAGTAGAAAAAAGTATTTGCATTAATAGGTCCTCCAGATGAAGTCGGCTTCAGATGTGTCTTGGAAACAGTTGTCCCTGTTCAGAATGATAGTTAGCAACACTGAATCTGGAGAATTTTAGATAATATATTTGTAGTAGCATCATGTTTCTAATTACAGCACAGCTATGTCTTACCAGGATGTGTTCTTAATGATTCTTTTTATTGTATCAGTCAATTGCACAAAGCTGATGTTGTTTTCCAGGGAGAGATGAGACCTTTACATATGATCAGTGGAACAGAAAAATCCAAGCCCATTTCGAAAAGCTGTTTTTTGTCTCTGAAGACCCAAATGATCCCAACGAGACACATCCAACTCTGGTTCATAAGCGGGGCATATACAAAGACAGCTATGGAGCATCAAGTCCTTGGTGTGATTATCAGCTGAGGCCAAATTTCCCTATAGCAATGGTTGTGGTGCGTATTAGTCTTTTAAAAATGACATATGGTGTTTTTGCATATGTTTTTAGCACTTTTGTTAGCAATTCTGAATACTTTTGAATAGAACCATTAGTGAAAATATTGGAGGATACAAAGATGATAGTTTGCTGGGAGAAGCAGTGGAGTAGATGGAACTACAAACAAAACAGGGAATACTAACAGATCATGCTCTTCAATAAATAAGTTTCTGAAATAAATGTTACTTGTAACATGTGATATAACTTCATGACAATCTTGTAAGGACACTGCAAAATATATCTTATATATTTAATTTTTCAGTATTCTTCTGTTGTTTATATGGGATGTATTTTTCTACTTTTTTTTTTCAAGGCACCTGAATTGTTCTCTCCTGAGCATGCTTGGAAAGCACTTGAAACGTTAGAGAAAAAATTACTTGGTCCACTTGGGATGAAAACTTTAGACCCAGAGTAAGTATTTTATTATTTATTAAATTACCCCCCCCCCCAAAAAAGAATAAAACAATTATAAGATTAAAACATGAAAACATCAGACATTAAAAGCTAAAACATGAAAATTAATATTAATGCAGATAAAATCCAGTGCCTAGACAGGCTGGACGTGATACCTTGTATTAGTCTACTAGCCACCTCCAAAACAGGATAGCCACACTGGGACCCCACACCAGATGCAAAGCCAGGTTTTCTGGCTCTTTTGGAAGGCCAAGAAAATGGAAAGCTGATCTCACCTCAAGCGAGATCAGCCATGGCAGAAAAAGTTCTTATAGACCCACCAGCTGCAATTCCTTAGCTGATGGGATCTGAAGTATGCATATTCTGCCAGAGTGAGTGGGGCAGGCCAATACCAAGTATACCAGGGGTGAAATCCAGCAGGTTCTGACAGGTTCTGGAGAACTGGTAGTGGAAATTTTGAATAGTTCAGAGAACCGGTAGCAGAAATTTTGAGTAGTTTGGAGAACTGGCAAACGCCACCTCTTGCTGGTCCCAGAGTGGAGTGGGAATGGAGATTTTACAATATTCCTTCCCTCAGGAGTGGGGAGGGAATGGGGATTTTGCAGTATCTTTCCCCTGGAGATTTTGCAGTATCCTTCTCTTGTCACATCCACCAAGCCAGACCCACCGAGTCACACCATGTCCACCAAGCCATACCCACAGAACCAGTAGTAAAAAAATTGGGATTTCACCACTGAATATACCAAGGTTGACTCAATGTTCCATCCTTCCGAGGTCAGTAAAATGAGGACCCAGATTGTTGGGGGCAATATGCTGACTCTGTAAACCGCTAAAAGAGGGCTATAAAGCACTGTGAAGCAGTATGTAAATCTAAGTGCTATTGGGATGATGGAGACATAGTTGCAGAAAAAGGATTATGTAATGTAAATGAATAAATTGATCACTGTAAATAGGACCCAAGTTTTATAAACAGTTGAGTCTGCTTCAAATGTACTAATTTTCCTGTCCAATCATCATAGTTTAAAGAAATTCTATAATATGAATTGTATTTGTTCGAAGGTAGATTTGACTTAACTAATAGTCAGAGACCTGGGTCCTAACAGTTTTTATTTGATTGTGATGGGATTGATTTTACAAAGGAAACAATTGGGTCACAGCTGACAACTATTCTTTTTTATGTTTGTTTCCTCTGTATCCTGTTGTCTAGTCTGAGATATTGCAAAAGGGAGTTAAGCAGCGTTTTATCATTATTGTTTTCTTGACCCTTATCAAGAGGATACATACTAAGATGTGTAAGATCCATTAATTGGAACTGAACATTTAAACAATAACGTCATAGAAAAGTCATATTAGTACATTAGTGCAACATCACATTAGTGCAACATCACTGTTGCATTAATTAATGTTGCACTGTTGCAACTTCACTGCAAGTAAAGAAATGTTGACATTGTTTACGTTCTGTTGCAGTGAATAATGTCTGAATAAGTAAATACACTCCACTGAGAATAAGATTCACTAATATTAAAAAAAATGCCGGATCTAAAATCCTATAAAAATGAATGGCAAAAGCCATCTTAATTATCTTTGTCCTAAGTATTTTCATAAAATTTGATGTGTCTTTCTCCGAAATATTAATTGACTCATTTTTTTTCCTAGTGATATGGTTTATTGTGGTGTTTACGATAATGCCTTAGACAATGATAATTATAATGTGTCTAAAGGATTCAATTACCATCAAGGACCTGTAAGTGTTATACTTTAGCAGTCTTTATCAATTGATTTTAGATTTTCAGTTTTCATATTAAAACACTGTATCCTTAACTCTGTTTTGTTCTGTTTTTTAAGGAATGGCTTTGGCCAATTGGATATTTCCTTCGGGCCAAGCTATACTTCTCCAAGTTAATTGGTCCAGAGATCTATGCAAAGACTGTGTTTTTGATTAAGAATGTTCTTTCTCGCCATTATGTTCATCTTGAAAGGTAGCTTTTATTTATGCAATATAAAATATTACTGTTGAACATCCATTTTGATATTTATATTTTGATACCAAAATAGCTCTCACTGCCTGAATATATATGATACAAAAATAAAAAAGAATGAAGACAGAAATTCTGTCGACTTTCAAGATATAGCTCATACACATAATAAAATACCTTGAATGATAAAAAGTTTTTATAGGCTATTTCTTTCCTATAAAAAGGAACTGATATAGTTCTTTCAGTGAAAAATAATCAGAAGGCATCATATGTCACTGTTTACTTTTGTATTTTTATATCTCAATTCAAAATAAATTTAATTAGAACCATTAGTAGCAACCTGAATTTGAAATCAAGAAACTATATTGTATCTATGCATGCCAGTGCTCAGGAATGGGAAATGGAAAAAAAATGGCACCAAACAAGCAGCAGAGATCACACTTCCTACATGTTGTACATGCCTGTATGATTCATTAGACACAGTGCATGGAGCCTATGAAATGTTTTTCAAATTAAACAAAAAAATCTGAAAAGTTAAATCGAAATTTGAATATTTTAAAATTAAATGTATATAGGATATTATTGCTATTTTATTACGCAAACATGTACAGCAATGTTAGATATCTTAGTTCAGTGCTGACTGAATTTGAGTCATGCAAAAGGCAGACCTGAATTAAAATTTGGACTTTAATTTGGTTTTTTTGTACTGCAAACAATACCAAGTCTGATACTTAGTTTGCTTTCAGATGCAATAACCAGTCAGGAGTTGAGGAATAGGCTGAATATCAAAAAATTGTACCTAACTGGAAGTTAGAGATTCAGTGAAGTAAATTTTCTTCTTGCAGTCACAAATGGAAATAAAATAGACACTGATCTTCAAAAGATTACTTGTGCTTTTGGACAAATAAAATTCCCTGCAACTTCTTGAAGAATATAAGTTCAGGGAATACCTTTTGAGCCACAATCATCTGGATTGCTACTGCAATAATAAAGGTGCTTAAGATTTACAAGGGTCTTAATGCTGTTCTGATTTTCTATTTCATATCCTAATAGAGTTTGTTCTTCAGACAGTTTCTCCGAATTGAGATTCATGAGGAAACTCAATGTTTTGATAGCTTAGGAAAAAGCAAGAACTTGAGCTATATTCCCTTTCTTTTTCAGAAGATGATTTTTCTAGATATAAAAATTATTCAGTCAGAAGGTTGTTGCCTTTTGACTAGAAACTAGATTAGTATGCATAGCTCTGCATTATTGGTTTGGTAGTGTCTGAGAACATTTATCCTTTATTAATTTATATCCCACCTTTATTGTTTTTATAAGTACTTCAAGGTGATGAGTATATCTAATACTCCTTTTCTTCCTATTTTCCTCACAACAACTACCCTGTGAGATGAGTTGGGCTGGCTAGGATTTCAAGTGCAGTAACTTGCATGCATTAATGGCTGGACTGAGGCCTGTATACTTTGGAACCCAGTTCAAGGGCCCAGCAGATTTCTCTATTTCAGACTGCATAGGAAAGGAAAAGATATTGATAAGGACGTAGAAGTTATTTTTCCCCCATGATTTACACGGATGCTTTAACCCCCAACAGTCCCTGAACTACAAGTGAGAACCACTGGGTTGAGCTAATTTCAGCTCCGGGTTCTTCATATCACTGTCATATCGATGGAGATTCTCAGTCATCCAGGTCATGGTTGTCCCAAAAGGTGCTTTTTCAAGAGGCAACTGGGCTTTCTTGTTTTTCTTCGAAGATGTTTCGCTTCTCATCCAAGAAGCTTCTTCAGCTCTGACATCACACACACATACCCCGCGCCCACCATCAGGTCAAAGCTAAGGAAGCTTCTTGGATGACAAGCAAAACATCTTCAAAAAACCCCCCCCCAAGAAAGTCCAGTTCCCTTTTGAAAAAGCACCTTTGGGACGTATCACTCTCATGTACAGGTAGTCCTCGATTTACAACCATTCAAGTAGTTACAACGGCACTGGGAAAAATGACTGACCGTTGATCCTCACACTTGCAACCATTGCAACATCCCCACACAGTCATAGGATCAAAATTTGGGCACTTGGCAATTGATGTGTACTTAGGACAGTTGCAGCATCCTGCAGTCATGTGTTTGACATTCAGCTTCTGACAAAGTCAATGAAGGAAGCCAGATTCAGTTAATGATCATATGATTTACTTAACAACTGCAGTGATTTGTTTAACAACTGGGCAGAAAAGTTTGTAAAACCAGTGGTGACTCACTTAACAACTGTCTTCCTTGGCAATGGAAATTCTGGCCCCAGTTGTAGTCATAAGTCAGGGAATACATCTATTCTTCATTTCAAATCATATCCCTCTATTCAGTGGTGGGATTCAAGTAATTTAACAACCGGTTCTCTGCCCGAATGATTTCTTCCAACAACCAGTTTGCCAAACTGCTCAGAAAGTTAACAACCGGTTCTCCCGAAGTGGTGAGAACTGGCTGAATCCCACCACTGCCTCTATCCCATTTAGAGCTGAAATGCCACCATTGAACATCCCTCAGAATTTCATATAGATGGATGGATGCTCCGTAAAATTTGTGCACACAGAGCCATTCCATTTTTTTCCCTGTAATATGGGATTTTCCACTTTCTCTTATAAATAAAAATGAATAAATATAAGCAGCTAATTAGAAATATGGTGCAAAAGGTAAATTAATTTGTCTAACTCATATCCGTCCTGACATAATCTTGTATTCAATTAAGATACGTTATTTCAATGTAATATATATATATGCAGTTATTCAGATGGTAATAGATTAACTTGGTTTTTCTGCAGGTCTCCTTGGAAAGGGCTTCCAGAATTGACTAATGAAAATGGTCAATATTGTCCCTTCAGCTGTGAAACTCAGGCTTGGTCAATTGCTGTGGTCCTTGAGGTTCTCTATGATTTGTAACAGTAGTTGTCTATCAAAATTGCTAGCTTTTGTCTGGAATGCAAATAACAATGCTTGTCTTATTGTTAAAAATCCTACTGATAGAAGTTGTTAATGCCTATTGTTCCTTGGCAGTTTGAGGACTGTGTGAGTGTTCATCATTTGAGAATCACACCGTAATTTTTAAAATCAATGAGTGTATCTTAAAATTAATATGCTCAATATGTATATGAAGTATAAAAGCATAGAAAATTAGACTTTGATACTTTCAAACGCCACGTATCTTCTTTTTCCATATGTTCTATTTCAGAAATTGATTAGAATGATAGCCTCGATTTAAGATTTCTATATAGGTAGTCCTTGACTTATGACCAGTTGCTTAGTTCCAATGAACTTAATTGGGGGATCCTGATAACCCAGATTCACAGTTCTGACAGTTTTGCCACCATCACAAGTTATGACCATGATGCGCAGTCTCCATCACAGTTATAATTTGAGTACTACCTGAATTTTATATTTAAGAGCCTTAGAAACATAGTACTTGAGACCAGTGGTCCCATATTACGTTCCCCAGTAGCTAATGCTATAGAAATAATATCCCCCTGCTAAGCAGGACATGAATATAAGAGTTCTCTCCTGTTCAATGTTACTTGGGAAGGGATTCAGAGAAGCCCATTACCTCCATCATTTAAAGTGCTGGTTAGAATGGCTAGTCACTATTAACAGCCTTAATCCTGGAAGAATTAGTCAAAGCCCTTCCAAAAGAAACTTGCCAAAACTGAACCTTGTGTTAGCAATTTCTCAATGCTGTTTGAATAACTATCTACTGTAATGTCCTACCATTTAGCTGACCCTAGATTCTAGTATTTTGAGAGTAAGAGGGAGGAATCTCTCCCACTCTATCCATAAAAATTTTAATATACCTTTAACCTTTGCCCCCTCCCTTTCTTACCTTATTGTAAAAACTTTATAAGATAGCTTTCCTTCTACATTTTTTTTACAATAGGGCATAATTAATTTGGAGCTAGACTTTAGTTTTTAGTGGCATATATGCTCCATATGGGAGTCCTTGCACTGCTCATTCAGAATCATTGAAAATCTCAAAGCATACCCAGTGGAGAAGGGTACTTTAATTTAACATACAATGAATGCCTATAAAAACACTCTTTGCTTTGAAGCATGTAATTGTTTGTCCATGCTGTACAATAAAATACTAAGCTTACTCAGGCTATATATAATATAGGAGTAAAAGAGTCTCATGTACTAAGTTTGCGTTTTGCCAACTTTTGAAAGTTGTAATTACTGTATTTAGAATCTAATTTATTGTGAATATATATATATATATATACACAACTGAAATGAATCAGGATTGAGGAGAAAAATAAATTGCCCGTAAGACGAAAAGCTTTCTGCAGAAGTCTTGAAAGAAGCAACAACTTTAGTTTTTAAAAAATTGCTTTCAAGTAGTGTTCAAGTTGCTCACAGGCACTCTCACCAGAATTGTTACATCGCGGCTCTCCACAACTGTGGATCTCCTTCAATGTGGGCCTACTATAATTATGTGAAAGGAGAACCTAGTGAATTGGACTCATCTGCATATAAGGCTTGCCACTCTGAAAATATTTCAAGAAGCTATTTACAGGCCTCCCAACTTGACGGTTGTTTGTGCATTAGCCCTTAGTGGAACTTATAGGAAGGCAATTGCTTTTTAGCAGAAGGTTGGAAGAGATTCCAGCCCTCAATTTAAGTCAATTTGTTCTAAGTACTTTAAATTAAAGTTTAGTGAAATCATCTGGAACTCAATAGCCAGAGCTCATCTGTGCCATAATTTCAGTGCAATTACTCAGCAAAGGCCAGATTAGGCATTGATGTTACGTTCTGTTGCAGGAGGAAATAGCAAGTTTTATCTTAGTGGGATGACAATGGCAAAAACCACTGCTTTGATAATGCGTAGATATAACACAATTTAATAATACTCCATTTCAGCACTGTTGCTACTATGTTTATTAGTGGGGCGACCAGAAGCGGGTTTCAGCAGGTTCTGTAGAACTGGTAGTGGAAATTTTGAGTAGTTCAGAGAACCGGTAGTAAAAATTCTGATTTATCCCGCCCCCAACTATTCTCTGCCTCCCAAGTCCCAGTTGATCGGGAGGAAATGGGGATTTTGCAGTAACCTTCCCCTGGAGTGGGGTGGGAATGGAGATTTACAGTATCCTTCCCCTGCCACGCCCACCCAGCCAAGCTAAGCCAAGCCCACCCAGCCACACCCACAGAACCGGTAGTAAAAAATTTTGAAACCCACCACTGAGGGCTACCATATCTAGGCTTCAAAAATCCATCTGACCGTTAGAGGGCAGCAAAAAGATATAAAAAAGTGACTCTCTGCTGCCATCTCCCAGCCATCAATATTTTAGCTTTGCTACAGTTGCCCTTAAAATTATAGCTGAGTCTTAAAGGCATGTAGTGGTAAAAGAAGCCAATGAACAGGTTAGAGATCCTACTGAGCTGCTGTGTATATTGCCTTTTAAAACTTATGTTTGTATTGGTTCTTTCATACTATGAATAATTTAAGAATGCTTAATGGTTGACACTTGCACTACTTCATTTAATAAACATCACTGTCAGTGAATCTCATCTAATAACTAGAAAGTTTTCCCTTAATAAAAGATTAATTCTATTATAACATCTCAATTTTTGACATTCCTATCCATTTTCAGACATAATGTCTAATTAAAATTCTATGTATTTGGTTAGGGCTTCAAAAAGTTCTATTAGGAAAATAGATACAGGCATATTTATTTCTAAAAACTACATTTGAGGATATATAAATAAGAATTTAAAAATTGTCAATTTTACCTGTCTAATATATCTCTTGGGACTAGGATGCATATTATTAAAAACAAATTGAGGTGATCCTGAACTCAGTGAGCTAGAAGCATACAGCATCAACTCTACTTCAGATTTCAGAGTTGGCATGTACAAAGTTTTTATGCTACCTACCTGGAAATCAAGTATGATTCCATTTGAGACAACTGATTTGGTAGATAATAATATTTAGATGTTAATAGCAAAGCCAACTGTCTTTAGAATAGTTCTATCTATCATATTGCCTATCAGTGCTCAGTATTAGCAGTTATTAGATTTGAGCTATATATGTTTGAAGAAAATCTAATTAGGTTCAAAAGTAAAGATTTCTGAATTGAATATATTTTAATATTGAAGCTGTAGTATCAGACTGGTGGAGCCCAGTGGAAAATGGATATGGGAAATTCTGGGACTTGAAATCCACAGGTTTTAAAGTTGCCAAAATTGAACACCCCTGTTCTAAAACTATCAAAACAATAATAATAAAGTAGTCCAACATTGAGTTTTCTTTCCTGACTTTGAAAACACTGTTTCTTCCATTGCCAAATTTATTTTGGATTGTCTGTCCAGATAATTTGGACTTTTACTGAGAAAACTTCAGAACTGTATGTGTACTAGACAATATGTCAAGCTTCAGAGAAATCAGGAGATCAAGGCAGTTCAAATGAGTATGAAGATTTATTGCAAGCTTGAATTCACAGGAATTCAAGATGGGCTGGACTTAGATCTCTTGTAGATGCAAAGGGACTCATGGCTGATGACACGTTTGACACCTACCCCTCTCAGGCTCAGCCTGGTCATCTCCTACACAATATTCTTCATAGCTTGGAGTTTTAGAGGAACTTGAGGATAGAGGAGTGACTTGTTACAAGTTCTTCCATTCTGATAAAATTATGAATTTCACAGTCTTGTCTGGATACAGTATACCTTTCTCAAGTTATTTTGGTATAATAATGTTAAAAAAATGTTTAACTATATCAATGGTTTGTCTGTATTCAAAATGTATATAAAGGATTTAAATTTTAAAATTGGGCAACTATTTCAAGAATAACAGCTGTGTTTGTAAAAAATTAATATTGTACTTGCAAAAATTATAAAATTGCATTTCACTGTTCCTTCATTAGAGCCTAAAACGAATGAGAAAGAAAAAAAAAGTTTCAAATTAAAATTTCCATTCTAGCACCTAAGCAATATACATGTAAATAAAATTTAGTTGGCAGAGTTCTATTGTACACTACCGTGTTTCATGAAACTTTTGTTGACAGATCAATCAAACGGTTGTACAATTTTTTCCCAGTCTATTCCATGTCGCAAATCCTAGCCATCAGCATTTTGTTCTCTTTCAACCAGGGAGCAAAGCCATCTGGATAGCACATCTGTACATCTTGTTTGCTGCTTCTCGGTTCAAACTAATTTGTAATGTTCACTTCATTAGTGCTTATCAGCCTTGAAAACAATGCAGAAGGGAATAATGGAATGGTGCTCGTTTCATAGGAAGTGTAATTGTTGCACAAATGAGTCCTGTGTGTCTGTCTGCTACAGGTACTTTTGTTACATTGACTACTATGCAGCTATATGTGAGTGGCATTCAATAAAAATCTAACAATGATGTATTGCTTGTCATGTATTCATTTCTCCATAATTGCCTTGCTCCCTGTTATGAATCCCAGTAATGAAAAGAACATAACTCGGCTTAATTCTACTCATACCAATATGATAGGAAGGCTACTTTTGACTTTTAGCAATAAAAGTTCCTGATACTTTAAGAATCCTAAGGTTGACTTTCAGTTTGGTATCACGGCGAGACAGTCAGGGAAATAGCGGGCTCTGATGAGCGCCGCAAAAACCCCGGCTGCCAAACTGCTGCTGATGGGTCTTCAGACTGGAACCATCCTGCAGGGTCAGGGGAAAAGGAGGGGTACCTCGGGCGACCAAGAGGAACAGGCAAGTTCCTTGGAGGTCAGAGGGAATCCTCTGTGAGTCGGCGGCCGGGGGCAGCACCATTGAGGCTGCCACGAAGCTGGGACAACCGGGCTAAGAGATGTGCAGGAGGAGAATGGATTGAAACGGAGCATTTTGAAGATGGGTGAGTGACAATCAACCCAGGCTTGTAACAACGCTTGGAGCAATATTATTAACTATAAGACCCCTAGCCTTAAAACAGTGACTAAACAACAAAGGGGCTATGGAAAGTTTAAAATGTAATTTTAAAGAGACAAAGACCCAACAAACAACTTACTCTAGAACAGAATTAATGGAATTAAATATTGAGACATGGTGAAAGATTGGATATTTTAAAACTGGAATTGGATTTATAAAAAAAAAAAGATTTGATACTTTTAAAATCGATGGAAGAAAAGTAAACATCTGGACAGTTATATAATTGTAATAAAATGGATACTTGCATGACTAATGGAAAATGTGGATTGTAGAGGAACACCTGGTCTAAAAAGGAACATTGTAATTTGTTTTTGTTATGGAAAATTTGGACTTTACAGACAACAGTTATGGGATTTTGTGTAGGAGGTTTTTATTTTCTCGTCGGCAGGCAGCTTGATGTTGATGAAAAGAAAAGGAACTACAATGGAACTCCTATAATTTGAATAACAACAATCTATTGGCGCAGGAATAAAAGGATTTAGCGCAGGCTCAAAAGAAGGGAATCTGATGCATTTTATCTGGATTAAAAATAAGAAAAAGATTTAATATAACATGGAGGACAAAATTTGAAGACTTTGAAAATGGAAGGAAATATATATTAACAGGCAAGAAAATGAAGAAATGATAAACACGGCTGGAAAAAGAAAAAAGAATTAAAATAATGAAATGTGATTAAAAATGAAAAATGTATAGGTGGTCATAATAAAAAGAAGGTTCTTATAAGATAATTATGGATATTTAAGAATAGGAGAAGAATATGATATAGATATATAAAATTGCAATATTAATGGAAATTAGAATATAAGAAAAATTAAGCATGCTAAAAGAGATTTTTAAATACATACAAAGTTAAGCTTTAAGCAAGAATCATGTCTCAATGTTAAATGGTTATAAAAAAGGATAATGATAAATATGATTAACTGAAATAAGCAATGTATAGATAAATGGAAACAATAAAGGATGCTGGGATTAATAGTAAAGCTAATCATGATTATGTTGTAATCAACAGCCAAAAAATAAAAAAGAATATGCTATGTTTAACAGCCAAAAAACCAAAAATTATTATGCTGTGTTTAACAGCCAAAAAACAAAAATTATTATGTTGGGTAGGACAAAACAAAGAGGATTTTGCTGGGAGTAACAGCAAAAATGGAATGATTATGTTGGGTTTAACAACAAAGGTAAAGTTAATGATGTTGGGTTTAATAGTAAAAATAAAATGATTTTGCTGGGATTAACAGCCAAAAATGAAAATTATTATCCTGGGTAGGATAGCAAAAATAGGGAGGAATATATTGAGAATAACAGTAAAAATGGAATGTATAAGTTGAATTTAACAACAGAAATAAAGATGATAATGATGAGTTCAACACTAAAATAAAATGATTATGTTGGAGTTAACAGCTAAGAAATAAAAATGATTATGTGTAAAGTAATGAAGATGATTAAAATGGGAGTAATAGTTAAAATACTTTTTAAATGTTTATAATAATTGTAACGATTTATATTGTTAAAAGATATCCATCTAAGCAAAAAGGAAGAGAAAAATGGCTTGACATTTGGTTAGAATCTAAGATTTGAGTAACGAGTTTTTGGGATAATGGCATAATTGATAGAATTTAGAGAAATAACTGTGTAAAATATTAAGTTGTGTTAATTGAGAGTTAAGAATTGTTAGTGGTTTGTACTAATTTGTGACCAGATCAATGCTTCATTTTGGAAAAGATGTGTTTTATATTTGTGTTTTAAAAAATAAAAAAAACCTTTTTTTAAAAAAAAAAGGAATCCTAAGGTTCAAGTGTTGGGAAAGTCATTTAGAAGATAAAGCCTAATTAGATATTCTATACTCGACAACGCAACAGTTAGTGTTCTTTATAAGAATCCTATTTTTTTAATATACAGGAAAATGTTGCAATCTTTTTGTTTTGAGGTTGTCCAAGGGCAAGAGATTTTAGTTTGGGTGATCATTGTATGATTCTAGAAAATGCAGCATTTCTATCCCTGGGAATAAAGCTATACTGTAATGAGGGTAGTAGACTTAATCTTTATTAAACGAGCAGAGTTTAAATAGTTTTGAATAGTTTCAAACATCTTATCTTAAATTTGCTGTTTTTTGCAGAATAGAAGAAGCTGTGCACGTTCCAAGACTTGATGATTTAACCCTTACGTTACAGATTGATTTATACTGTATATACCAAATATTATTTTACTGTATTCAGTATGACTAGAATTCTAAGTAATATGAATACATGTAGCACTAAATGTAGGAAGATTGTTGTGCTATATTGGTGCAATACTTTAATAAGCAGTGGTATTCAGAATGTTCTGAACTCAAAAGGTTTTCCACTGGCTGGGAAATTCTGGGAGTTGAAGTCCACACATCTAGAAGTTACCAAGGTTGAGAAACATTGTTGTATAGACACATTTTTATAGCATTGCTAGTGGTTTCAAAAGGGCTGAGGAATTATGGGATCCACCTCCAACTGGCCAATGGAAGGGCACAAAAATGTCAACAGGTGCCTTACCTTCACCTCATTCATCTTCACCAAATTTGCTTTTTGTGAGGGGTAACTAGTCTGGTGGACAAGCAAACCTTGAAGTCACAGCTGTCAAACTCCCAGCCCGTGGGCCAGGTGCATCACTTGTTGGCCACGCCCAGTTTAGCGAAGGGGGGAAAAGTCCAATATGTCACGTGATACTGCCGTGACAATGTGAGTTTGACACCCCTGATGTCAGTGATGGAGACAAGATGCTAAAAGGGAGAAATTTTCCTAGAGTGGAAATATAGCAGAAGTCCATGTCAGCAGAAAACTACCCATCAGCACTTCCAGAACAAGCAGCAAAACTTCCTTTGTGTTATTTACTCAAGTGTTCCTCAACCTCAACAAATTTTAACTGTGTGGACTTCAGCTCCCAGGTGCTAGGGAATTCT
The DNA here is from genome assembly GCA_030761175.1 of Masticophis lateralis. Classification (NCBI taxonomy): domain Eukaryota; kingdom Metazoa; phylum Chordata; class Lepidosauria; order Squamata; family Colubridae; genus Masticophis; species Masticophis lateralis. The sequence continues at coordinate 131,841,025 of JAUDYJ010000003.1, forward strand.
GGGAGTTGAACACCACATATCTTAAAAGTTGCTGAGGTTGAGATGTGATTTACTCAAACAATTTTTCACAGCTGATAGAAGAATGCCATGGAAAGCAGCTGTTCATTACTACTTAATAGAAATTTGAATTTAAGTCATAGTATTCTTTGAAAATGCTTTTTCCAATATCTTTTTATGAGCTAGAAGGAATAAAGGAGCATGCAAACTTTTCATTCATCCAAATTAGAACACAGCATTAAAAGTAAGTTAATTTCAGGGATACTCTAAATGCATTGCTAACTTCAATTACGGACCTATGCAGTGAAAATTGCATTTTGTTTACCTTCATTTTCATTTGGTTATTACCTTATTACCTGAAGCAATTCTGGTCTAAGGAGGCAGCATCTACAGGCCTTTCCAAATTTTTAAACCATTTGAGGATGAAGGAAAAGCAATTAGGATGAACAACAAACATTCATTTTTAATATAATTTAAACAAATTTAATAAATTTAATAATTTTAATTTAAAATTTAATAAAATTTTTAAAAAGATAAAAACTAATGCTGTTAGTTTTTACTTACAACCTCTATTTATACAACCTCAATTAAGCCCAAAATTTCTATTGTTAAGAGAGACAGCTATTAAGCGGGTTTTGCCCCATTTTACAATATTTCTTGCCACAGTTGTTGGGAATCACTGTACTTGTTAATACCAAACGGTTGTTAAAGTGAATCTGGCTTCCCCATTGACTTGGCTTGTCAGAAGGTTACAAAACCCCAGGACACCAGAACCGTCATAAGTATGAGTCAGTTGCCAAGTGGCTGAATTTTGCTCATATGACCAAGGGAATGCTGCAATAGCTATAGAGTGTGAAAAATAGTCATAAGTCACTTTTTTCAATGCCATTGTAAATTTGAAATGAACTCTTGTAAGTCAAGGACTACCTATAATAACAAAAAATCATTAGCAAGTATCAGCCAGAGAAGCACAACTTTTGCGACATACTGCTGATTACTACAGTATGGCCATTGAGGGCTTGTAAGCAGTTGTAACTGCAGTCGTTCTTGTTTAGCAACAGATTCATTGAACAACCATTTGCAGTTATAACGGGGATGAAAAAGTAACTTTGCAACAACTCCTGGCATTTATGACCTCAGGTTTAGAATCTACTATAATTAAATCTGGATCTAATTCAATCTAAATCTGGATCTTAAATTGAAATGATGATAAATAAACTATTCTCTTCCTGTGCTGAAGTTCTGGGATGAGTCAGGCCAGTCATGAGTACAATGCTGGCAACTTACTACAACATCTACAATAGGAGGCCTTTCTACTAATGATGGTTCTGTGACTTAGAAATTCCACTGCTTTGAATTCGGAGACAATTCCTGAGAATCATAATTTTCTCAGCAGAGAAATCGTGACAAACCAACATCAATACAAATCAAGGGCAGGAACTGTTTTCTAAGTGCAAAAAGAGTAGTAGGGGAGAGGAATTCATAAAATAAGACCATGATACATCCCCAATCCACAGTCTATCTGTGGTGGATGGCACATTCATTCTATTTCTAGGAACTGCATTCTCCAACTGTAGCACATACTATTATTTTCATTTCCTTTGAAGTATTGGGAACATTGTTTTTAATGTTATTAGCTCAGTTTCTATATCGGCACTGAAATTATTTCATTCTTGGCCTTTTGTGCACAAACATCTACAAGCAATACCCAATCTCAGGTTCTTTGGGGTTAATTAGGATTAGGATTTTAGGATTTATTGGATTTATATACTGCCCTACTCCCGAAGGACTCAGGGCGGTGTACAGCCAACAATAAAAATACATACGTACAAAATTTAAAAACCAACTAAAAACAGATTAAATGAATTTGGCCCGGACAGAATTAAAACACCCCAATATAATTTAAAATTTTTTAAAATTTAACACTAAAAACGGGGAGTGGTTAGGCCAGGCCATCCATAGTATAATTATCTTCCTTAGTTGTGTCTCTCTTTGACCATTCCAATACAAGATTTATTTTTATTTTATTTTTATTTATTATTTTAATCCCACCTTTGTTTTGCTTTATAAATAATTTAAGGCAGAAAACATAATTTTTTCCCCATGTTTTGTATTTATTTATTTATTTATTTATTTGTCAAGAACGTATTAGGTAATATATATAAGTATAAGCATGAATACATAAAATAGATACAAATAGAGGAAACGTTAGGACAGGGACAGTAGGCACGCTGGTGCTCTTACGCACGCCCCTTGCAGACTTCTTAGGAATGGGGTGAGATCAACTCAAAATAATAGTCTTCTTTCCTTTTCCTTTTTTCCCACAACAACGCTGTGAAACAGAGAGAGAGTGACTGGCCCAAAGTCACCTGGTTGGCTTTCATGCCTAAGGTGAGACTAGAATTCACAATCTCCTGGCTTCTAGACCAGCTCCTTAACAACTAGACCAAACTGCAAAGAAACCCTGATCCAAAACTAGTTATTCCACAATACTCTGTGATCTCCTTTTACAGATTCCTATTCTTGCTATAAGGAACGCGGTGGCTCATTGGCTAAGATGCTGAGCTTGTTGATCGAAAGGTCAGTAATTCAGTGGTTTGAATCCCTAATGCCGCATAATGGGGTGAGCTCCCGTTACTTGTCTCAGCTTCTGCCAACCTAGCAGTTTGAAAGCACATAAAAAATACAAGTAGAAAAATAGGAGCCACCTTTAGTAGGAAGGTAACAGCCTTCCGTGCGCCTTTGGTGTTTAGTCATGCCGGCCATATGACTATGGAGATGTCTTCAGACAGCGCTGGCTCTTCAGCTTTGAAATGGAGATGAGCACCGTCCCTTAGAGTCAGGAATGACTAGCACATATGTGCGAGGGGAACCTTTACCTTTACCTTTATTCTTGCTATCTGAGCAACATAGGAACCTGTGAGAGCACAGATAACTGCTTGCAATGAAAAAGAAAAAGGGGAGCCGAAGGCCCAGAACCCAAAAGATGGGGATGATATTGCAAGCATAATGTTAGAGAATGAAAAGGCAATCTTTAATAGTGAAATTTAGGCAAATTTCATGAATACTATGCATCAATCAAATGTTATTACTAGCAGATCATTTAGGAGCTCCCTTTTATTTTTTTTAATGCTAGGACTTGTGTTTGTGTCTTCTTTTATGAATCAAGATAAGTTTGTTCCTTTGAATGAATTTTAAGGACATGGTGGATCAAAAGACGGGTGGATAGATAGGGAGAATTACATACTCTGCCCAGAGCTTAGGGACTGAATTGGCTATAAAGAGAAATGAAATACAGGAGGATAATGAAGAGGCAGTTTATTAATTACTGATGAATCCAATAGAGGCATTTCATGTCAGTGCCTTGATATCATGTGAACGACGTACCATAAATAATGTCATTCAAATCAGCTTGGCTTATTTCTCACAGGATTAACTTTTTGTACGGCTGATGTTGTTAAATGGTATCTCTTTGCCCAAACAATTATTTAGTAAAATGCTAAAAGCCACAGAGACACTAGCAAATTGAGAGCCTGTGGATTCATTCCAAAAGCTTTTACGATCCATTAATGCTTCTTTCTTTTCGGTATTGATTCTCCCCTTCTAAATAGTTATTTAGCTTTGTAAAAGAAAACAGATCTATGATTATTTCCCCTGCCTGTTCTCTCTGATATACCTGCTCCAGCTCTCTTGGGTTGTCTTGAGAGTGGATTTTCTGTGAATTAACATGCTGAAGGCATTCCAGTCTCAGATTTCTCTCTTTGACACTACAGTCTCCCTCCCCAGATTTCAGCTGACATCTTTATTTTTTCCAGTTTTTGCTATTTGTGGTTATTTTCATCATAAATTTCAAGCTATAACCATACTATTTATTTATTTATTTATTTATTTATTTATTTATTTTTGTGATTTATATGCCGCCATTCTCCCTGAGGACTCAGGGCGGCTTACATACAATGACCAATACAAATCACAATAAACATAATTAAAATAAATTAAAATCCATAATAAAAACCATTCAAATTGTAAAACTATACAATCCCGTGATCAGAGAATTGTTGGAACAGCCATTTCTTTAGTCTGTGGCAAAAGGAGAGGAATCGGGGGCCGTCCTGAGGTCGGTGGGCAAACTATTCCAGAGGGTCGGGGCTCCGACAGAGAAAGCCCTCCCCCTGGGGGCTGCCAGCCGACACTGTTTGGCTGATGGCACCTGGAGGAGGCCCACTCTGTGGGAGCGCACCAGACGATGGGAGGAAGGCAAGAGATGGTCCTGTAAGTACCCCAGGCCTAAGCCATGTAGGGCTTTATAGCTGAGCACCAGCACCTTGAAACGGACCCGGAGAACAATTGGTAGCCAGTGCAGCCCGCGCAGGAGAGGTATAACACGGGAGTAACGAGGGCCCCCTGTAACTACCCATGCGGCTGTGTTCTGAACTAACTGGAGTCTCCAGATGCATCCCAAGGGCAGCCCCATGTAGAGGGCGTTACAGTAATCCAACCGAGAAGTAATGAGGGCATAAGTGACCATGGCGAGGGCATCTCAGTCTAGGAAAGGGCGCAACTGGCATACAAGATGTACTTGTGCGAAAGCCCCCCTGGTTACAGCCGTCAGATGGTCATTCAAGGATGACCTATAGAATGATAGAAGGCAAAAATACATTTAACTCTCTTTCCATCTTGTGGTGTGGTATTATCTAAATCAGATTCTGGATTCCTTGTCAGGGAATAATGCAGATATTGTGTAGTCTGCACCCACATCACAGGATTTCCATTTCCCTGTCACATCAGAAACGCTTTGAAGCTGACCTGTGATGATCTATGCTTTGGCCAACATCAAAACTGTGACTGAACATCATCAGTGCTCCAATTGACCAGGGATGAAATCCAGCAGGTTCTGACAGGTTCTGGAGAACCAGTAGGGGAAATTTTGAATAGTTAGGAGAACTCTCAAATACTACCTCTGGCTGGCCCCAGAGTGGAGTGGGAATGGAGATTTTTCAATATCCTTCCCCCAGGAGTGGGGAGGGAATGGGGATTTTGCAGTATACTTCTCCTGCCCTGCCCACAGAACCTGTAGTAAAAAAATTTGAATTTCACCACTGCAATTGACCAAAGGGACTACAAAGAAAGGTACTGCAATTTGACCATTCCTTGCTCTTAAAATAATAAAAATAATAATTTAATAATGATTAAAAAAAATAATTGCAAAAAGAAAAAAGGGGACCAGTTGGAAGGTAGGATAATGTCCATACTAATGAAGAAAACATGACCACCCATTTGTCCCAGAGCCACAGCACTACAAAGGAAATACCAGAGTTGGAAGGGACTGTGGAGGTCTTTTAATGCAACCCCCTGCTCAGGCAGGAAACTCTATACCATTTCAGACAAATGGTTGTCCAATCTCTTTTTCAAAACGTCCAGTATCAGAATACCTATATCTTCTGGAGCAGTGGTGGGTTTCAAAAATTTTTACTACTGGTTCTGCGGATGTGGCTTGATGGGCATTGCATGGCTTGGTGGGTGTGGCTTGGTGGGCGTGGCAGGGAAATGATACTGTAAAATCTCCATTCCCACCCCAATCCAGGGGAAGGATACTGCAAAATCCCCATTTCTCCCAATCAGCTGGGACTCGGGAGGCAGAGAATAGATGTGGGCGAAGTCAGTCAGAATTTTTACTACCGGTTCTCCGAACTACTCAAAATTTCCACTACCAGTTCTCCAGAACTGGTCAGAACCTGCTGAAACCCACCTCTGTTCTGGAGGCACATCATTCCACTGATTAATTGTTCTAACTGTCAAGCAATTTCTCCTTAGTACCAGCTTTATTCTGGTTTTAAATATACCTGGCACAGTTTTCAAAGCTGGCTCACTGCGTAATCCCTTACATCTAGAACTGATTCTGAACCATTGCAAAATTTGTACCCAGTGCAATTATAACTAACAACTAAAGTTGGTGTAGTTTATTAAATGCAACAAACTAGAAAGTGGGAGACTGTAAGGCCTATGTCTACTTTAGGCCCAAAGCCAGTAGGTGATGTTGAACCAACCTTATCCTCTCGGCCCTAACAAGAAGGCAACAACAAATTACTTCCAATAATGTTACAGAAAAACCCATAAAGACTTCTGGCAATCAGTAAAAGTTAAGCCTGATTCGAAAGAACAAATGTATTTATTATTGTCATTTATTTTAAATACTTCCTTAGTTCATGCCTTCTTGGGTTTGCACTTTACAGAAATATCACACAAGCCACAGTTGTATGGTTTATTTTGAGGATGGCAGTCACAAGCCTCTATGGTAGTTATGAGGAATATGGGAAGAGTTTGATTATCACTAGCTAGTTTAAAAAAACAATTAAGGCAAGATAAGAGTGTGCCCAAGACTGGATTTGGAAACCTTAAGCTACGGAGAATGGTCTATTTGGTGAGTGGTAACAGAGAATAAGACTGGATAAAACCAGACATGGTAAGAACGTCACCAAGAAGCATAAAAAATGAATAATTCTTTATATTCTTTTTTTTAAATGGAAGGTGTGAATTTATGATTTGATTGCTTATTTGTTCACTATGACTATCATTAAGTGTTGTACCTTATGATTCTTGACGAATGTATCTTTTCTTTTATGTACACAGAGAGCATACGCACCAAGACAAGTTCCTTGTGTGTCCCATCACACTTGGCCAATAAAGAATTCTATTCTATTCTATTCTATTCTATTCTATTCTATTCTATTCTATTCTATTCTATTCTTTATATATAAGCCTATCTTAACAAAGGTTGTGTAACCCATAGAGGGTTGCTTAATTTACAGAGATTTCTTTATATGAAATTACAGTGAGACACTAATAAATGAAGGAAAAATCTGAAATATTCAGAGGCAGTTTCGGATTGTGAAGCTTTAAACCAGTGGGTCTCAACCTTCCTTATGCCGCGACCCTTTAATACAGTTTCTCATGTTGTGGTGACCCCCAACCATAAAATTATTCCTAAAACCATTGAAAATATGTGTTTTCTGATGGTCTTAGGCGACCCCTGTGAAAGGATCATTCGACCCCCAAAGGGGTCCTGACCCACAGGTTGAGAACCACTGCTTTAAACTGTAGCCTGTTCAGTTTATGCTTAAATCTAATCCTGGTGTGACCTCAGAAGCTAGTTTTCCTGGAGACCATTCAATACCACTGCAGAGCAGTTGGCTTTGGTCATTCAAGCCATCTCAATAGTAGGAAACCCTGAACAAGCATCTCTGGAAGAATGGTGGAAAAACTGTTGAAGTCTGCCCATAGTACATCAATACAGGTATTCCTCGACTTATGACCACAACTGAATCCAAAAATATCTGTGGCTAAGCAAGACAGTTGTTAAAATGAGTTTTGCCCCATTTCACAACTTTTCTTGCCACAGTTGTTAAGGGAATCCCTGCAGCTTGAAGTTTGTAACACAGTTAAATGAATCTGGCTTGTTTTGCCCAACAGAAGGTCGCAAAAGGTGACACCCCCCCCATGACCCCGGATATTACAACCGTCATAATTGCATGCTAGTTACCAAGCATCCAAATTTTGATCACCTGACCATGGGGATGCTGCAACTGTTGTAAGTGTGAAAAATGATCATAAGTAATTTTTTTTCAGTGCCATTATAACTGCGGTCACTAAACAAATGGTTGTAGGTCAACCTATAGCCATGATGGCAAACCCATGGCATGCGTGCCACAGGTGGCACGCATAGCCATATCAGTGGGCACGCCAGCTCAGCTCTGGAGCACATACGCGCGCCGGCCAGCTGATTTTCAGGCCTTCTGGGCCCACCAGTAGGGAAACAGTCTGTTTCCTGCCTCCAGAGGGCCAGGGAGGGGAGGAGTGGGGAAGTCCCATTTTTCTTTCTTACCTGGCTCCAGATCCTTTCTGTGCATCTGCGGTGAAAACAGCCTTTCCCACTCCCTCGGAGGCCTTTTGGAGGCCTGAAAGGGCCCATTTCCCAACTTCCGCTAGAATAGGAAGTGACTTTTTTGCTGTCCCCAGCCTCCAGAGACTCCTAGAGAGGCTCTGGAAGCTGGGAATAGCAAAAAATGTCACTTCCTGACCCAACAGAAGTTGGGAAATGGGCCCTTTCAGGCCTCCAAAGGGCCTCTGAGGGAGTGGGAAAGGCTGTTTTCACCTTCCGCAGATGCATAGAAAGGATCTGGAGCCAGGTAAGAAAGAAAAACAGGCCTACCAGGCCATCGTGTTCCAGGAGCGGGTGGGTGGGTGGGAGGATGGTTGTGCACGCATGCGCAGGGCAGGGCGCATAGAATTATTGGTGTGGGCATCCACATGCACGAACCTCCCCCACCTCCCCTCTCCTGGCACACGATGGCAAAAAGGTTAGCCATCACTGACCTATAGTATGGCCACTACAGTCTGCTTTGATTGCTGCTGATAGGAATGGTAATTGGTTGTAGCCCCTATCTGAAGGTCTCTCTTCACAGCATCATTCCATCCTGCCAGGACAGATCAAGGGCATGGCTCCAGCACAATTTTGTCACCCCCACTATGCATCAACACTTGTGGGTGGTGGTGGTGGTAATATAATGCTCTAAGTTGTTAATTAGCTTTTAATTTTATGTAGTGTCTCTCTAGCAAATTTCTAAAGCAGAAATGACTATTCATCAAGGTAATGAAATATGCTCCAGGCTACTAATAGAATCTGCTTGATGACACTCAGTAACTGATGCTATAGAAGGTAATTTTAACTTGGTTTATGAAATACTGCATTTCTTTAACTTTCACAACTGTCGTTCATTTACCCATTACACACTGAAATGTCATACTTTGGCCACCCACGTCTGTAAACAAATCAGCCCATGATCCTCCAATATAATTACACTGTTTGATCTAATGCTGACCTCATTTTTATCCTTCCTTTGCACAGAATCATTAATTCAACCAATTTTTATTACTCTGTTTGAAGCCTTCTTGCATTCAGACAAAGTTAATCACTGTGACTTTGAAAACTACTTTATTTAAACATTCACATTTACAATTTAAATTCAACAGAAAACACTGGGAGCTGGGGGGCGGGGAAGGAAAAAGAAAAGGATCTCATGTATTTGAAATTGTAGAGATGTTTGTGAGGTTATCTCCGTCAAAACAAATTACCAGATGCTTTTGAGACAAGCTATTTACTGAAAAAAGAGATGTAAAATTAAATGCATCACAACTGGTTATTTTCAGAGCATAATTATAGCCATATTGCTCCACAGACTGTCCCAACCCCCACTGAAACCAACCTCCAGCTGTGTTAGGCTCCAATCCTAAAATTCCCAACCATGACACACCAATATGCAGAGGAGTACCCCTTGCAAGGGATAGAAAAGTCAGCCTGTTTTCAGTCAAGATCAGCAATATCTAAATATATCAAACCCCTTTGGAAAATATTCGATACTGTCTTGTTCTTTCCCAAGCTGTATTGAAAGAGAAAGTTTAGGATTCTGAAGATCCAAGGTACAAAAAAATCAAGACTAAATGCTAAGTTGCAGTTTAAAAGATTTATTACTGAAGCCTATAGACAAGAATCTAGTCAACTAATGGTCAGCACTAAATAAGAGTCAACAGAATTTGGGGGGGGGGGGGGGGTTGGACTTGGAGTGTTTGTGGACACATAATGATTCTAGGCTGAGTCCTCACTTGACTCCATCCCCAGTCTCTGTCTGTTCTTCTCCTGTAGTTTCACTTGATTTGGTATCTTTCCTCCTTATAATCACCAGACTGTTGGTGGGGAAAGGATGGGAGGTTCTGATGGCAGCCACCACCCCTGATCGCAAACGAAGAGCCACAAAATCCTGGAATTCTTTCCCAAATACCATAGGATTACATTAAAAAGTTTCCGTGATGGAAAAACATTGTCCACTGAAAATACTTGTGGCTGTGCACAGAAACCCTGATACCTCCTCACTGAAGGAAGCACTAGTTTGCTTTTTTGCATCCTGAGGACTTGCCAATTTCCCCTCTGTTTTCACTGAGATTATCACATGAATTGTCATAGCATTTTTTTCCTTATAAACATCCTGTTTTGGACTGATACCAAAGTAGTATTATCATCCGGAGCCATCAGTGGTGTTTTTTAGTTATTTTAGGAGCAAGGTCTTTAAAATGAAGAAACATGAACTTGTTGGAGATTGCATCCCCTTTTTGCACCAGTGAAGTATTTTGACCATTAGGACAAACAAAAAAGGAGAAGTTGATTAAGGGAATGTCCTGCTTTCACTGTCTCATCTAGCCTAACACAAGTTCAATGAGCTCCCACATAACAGGCCTCACACTCCTCCCACCTCCCCATCCCCCACTTTGTGCTTTAAGCAGCTGTTTAGTTGAGTCTTTCAAATTCTGTATATTTCTTCTTAAATCAACTGTTTACTCCAAATATAATGAATGTTTGCAAGCATTGACTAATAGTTGAATTAAGCCCATACTCTGCATCCACCATCCTCCGTCTCTCTCTCTCTCTCACCCACACACACACTCTTTAGCATTCTTTTTACATTGTCCATATCCTTAGGAACACATTGTCGAACAATAATGATATCTATTGAATTTAAACATCTAATACTGTGGACTATTTTTTTAGGATGCAAAAGATTTATAAATAACTGGCTCCGATTCTAGTGGATGGGTTTTTTTTTTTCTGGGCTTCAATAGAATAATATCTGAAGAGCTGTCTTGCCTCAATGGAATTAGCCCAGCCAACTCACTCCAGCAGAAGGGACCTGCTGCAGACCCTGCCTGGTAAGGAATTCCCACTGGTGAGATCAAGGAGAAGAGCCTTTTCCACTATCGGCCCTCTTCCTGTGAACATACTATCATTGGAAGTGAGGATACTCCAGTGGTGGGTTGCTCCCGGTTCTGTCCAGTTCTGTAGAACTTGTGGTAAAAGCAACTGGAGGCTCCACCCACCCACCTGGATGACATAATTGATGATCTACGCATGCAAAGAAACTTCTGTACATACGCAGAAGTGCATGTGCACACGAGCAAAGCAAGCTCCCGTTGCAAACCAGTAGTAAAGGTAAGTAGAATGAAGCAAGCTCCTGTTGCGAACCAGTAGTAAAGGTAAGTAGAATGAAGTGTGCTCCCATTGCAAACCAGTAGTAAAGGTAAGTAGAATGAAGCAAGCTCCCGTTGCGAACCGGTAGTAAAGGTAAGTAGAACCCACCCCTGGAATACTCCCACTTTTTTAGCCTTCTAGAAGGGTATAAAATCCTGATTTTGTTGGTTGGCTTGGGGCCCCAAGTAGGCCGTCACTGCTGGAGGAGGTTGACAGGATAAGAAAATCTCATCCCCATGCCATCCATCTCCTTGCTTCTAGTTTTTAACATAACTTTTAAAATTTTAATTGTTTTATATTTATCCTTTTACCATTGGTAAGCCCCCCAGAGTCATCATATCTATGAGAGGGGCAGCATATAAATTTAATAAATAAATAAATATACTGATTGTAATCAATCGGTTGATATGAGTTTACATAACCATAGTTTTCAACTTACAAACATTAATTCAGCGACTGTTTGAAATTACAATAATGCTGAATGGAGATTTTTATTACCTGTACCCAAAGTTATGGCCACTGCAACATGGTCACAGGAACAAAATTTGGGCGCTTGGCAATCCATTCACCCTTCCAACCAACTGCAGAGATGCTACATGCCTCCCCTCATCTACCTCCAACCTAGCTGGGTGCCCAAGGCCTGCTTCCCATCCCACTGGATCTTACATCCTTCTTCCCTACCATACCTTGCTTCACTTACATTTTCTGAAGATCAACTTTGGGGGTGGGGAGGGAATAGCCAATCCAATCAACTGCTTTCCTATAGGGAGGCTGTGTAGTGCTTTCCCAGAAGTGGGAGCCATTTTGGAAGCAACCGCAACTGGGATTATGAAAATTACATCTCCTCCCAAAATGGTGCCATATCCAAGATGGCATTATGTTGCATAAGGTTTCACAGCAGATTGGCTGCTTCTCCTCCCTGAAGGCAATTTTCAGAAAGAGTAAGCAGATAAAGGGGTGACTGGAGGGGAGGAGTCACAGAGAGAGGGGACCCACAACATGGGAAGTAAAGTACAGGGTCCCTTGGGGGTTGAGGGTTGGGGGAAGTTTTGAGATGCCCAAGGCAAACCACAGGTGAACTGGGGAGGTGCTGCAATGCCCACCTGAATCCATTACAGGTCTCCTGAGGCCTCACCCGTCCCTTCCCACTTAACAACTGCTTAACAGCAACCACAATGGAGAGATCAGGGATTGCGGTTATTAAATGAGGTGATCAGATGGGCACCTTGCTTAACAAACACAGTGACTTATGACTGTTGTGGGCAGACAATATTACAGTTATAAGTCAAGGACTACCTGTAGTTACACTGTTTTTTCCAGATTTGTTTTGATCAAGCACATATATTTGTGAATAATCCAGGCCCAAATGTTCCCACACACCAAGGAATTTAGAACTTCTACTAGCATTTCAGTTCCCTTTATTTCAAATTCTAAGAAGCATTAAATAGACATTTTTGCAAGATATAATTCCTCAGTAATTTTAATAGTAATACTGATTATAGCAGGTAACATAGTGGCGCTCTGCTTCATAAATGTATAATCACTCTATTAATGTTTTATATTTATTTCCTCTTCTGTGCCGAATTAACTCAAAGGTCCTTTAAATTATGTGTCTGGGAATTAAATCATTGATGAATAAAAACTGGCAACCTCTTGGGAAGGATGCAACATTTAGTCTGCAGAAGCAAACTGGAGCCACAAATACTGTATATTGTGAATGACTTGCAAGGGATGAGCGTAAGTGGCAAATGAGCAGTAAAAGGGGGCAGAAGGGGACAGTTTAGCCTTGTTGGCAATAGCATAATACTTCACCCGGCTCCAATTGCTGCAGTTTCTGTATTAACATAAACTTTGGAGATCGGGGTTCCTTTGAGCATAAACTGTAAAGATTCAGGACAACTTTCACGTTTGACATGGGTTCATGTCTTGCATTAAGTCGTAATGTGCTTTGTCAACCAATCACTGTGGATTGTCCAATAAGTAATTGTTCATTAGTTTTAAAGTCTCAATTTGCGCATGCGTCATCTCTCTTGTGGGAGATGCATTGGCTGCTTCCAGGTCCAATGCAAGGTGACATCTTTAGAACTCTACATGGCCTGGAGCCAGGTTATTTGAAAGATCTTGTCCTAACTTGACCCACCAGACTAGAGAGGCAGGATATATTACAGATCCACTCTGTTAAAGAGGTCCATTTGGTGGGACCAAGAAGATGTTCTCTGTGGCGGCTCCCGCCCCGTGAAGCATCCTCCCTGTGGGAATAAGTTTGGTCCTGACTTTGACACTCCTTTGAAAGACCCTGAAGACATGGTTTTGCCAACAGGCCTGGGGAATCCCAGAGTGGGATGGAGCCTATCAATAGATTCCTTTGATTGTTGTTGCCAGGGAGGTGGTGGTTTATTGGGGTTTGTATGGGGGTTTTATTACATTAAGCCACCTGGAGTCATGTGAGTAGTTGGTTAGTCTTAAAGATTTCTTAATAAATAAATAAAAGGAATAAAACAAATCATGGATTAACATAGTGCATAAAACCATACAGAGCCTGAGATATACCTGATTCAAATAATAATTTATTGTGACATATTCTTGATGACCTTAAGCAGGCCAATTATTCTCAACTTGTAGCACTTGGATGTCTTATTGTCTGGAAATCCTAGAAAGAATGGAAACAACAACATTCAAATGTCGGATAAAACCAGGTAATTATATCTCCCACTGTCTGGTTTCGAAGGTGAGGTATGAGATAGATGTTAAAAAGCAGCAGGTCTTCCATCTCTAGCTGCACCCACCGTTTTGATGTCACTGACAGCTGCTCTTCCTGGAGATGTCCTTGTTTAGTATCTCTTTTCCGGTGGTTGCTATCCAACCATCCAGGATGCACCAGGCTGGGAAAGGCTGACATAGCAGCATAAATATGATAGGCCACCCACTTCAGTTGATACATGATATAAATAATATAAATAATATGTGATAAATGCCTTTAAGAGACAGTTCCCATCCTTTGTTGTGTAAATAGGGATATTCTGATACCTTGTTTTTAAGCCATGAACAATTAATGGATCACCTCTTCACCTTATCTGGATAAGCTGTTTACTCTTTTCTTCCACTGACTCATAATATAGTAGGTTTTATGATTAATCAATATTTTCCATTGCTCTTCTTTATAACCTGTACAGGTTTTCCAATACTTTTCCAGGAAAGTCTTCATAAGACATGAGGTTCTAAAGAATAATAACCTCTCAGCGTCTTATCAAGTGCTTAACTGTTTCCCGAGAGGTGATGATTTTTCTCTCTCTCGCTCTCCCTCCCTCCCTCCCTCCCTCTCTCTCCCTCTCCCTCTCCCTTTCCCTTTCCCAACCCCCTCTTTAATTATCAACCCTAATCAAGTTTCTGCTGCAGGATGGAGGTCTCTTCATTACTGACTGGCCTAGTGCAGGTTGATAAACAGTTTTTTAAACTTCCCCTTCTAGGCCTAAAAAAAATAATTGGCCCAAAGGCACACAGGCTACTCCTGTCTTTAGGAACGAGGGCCAAATTATGGCTTCTAGGATCGTGCCTTGGCATGCATATTTTCCGATGAAACAGACCAAGACAGGAAGATTATTTTATTACAATTTATTCAGAATGTTTTGATTAAAAAAGATTGCTCTCAGGATTCTACAAACAGAACCTCAAGACCCATCTTACATTCTCTTTTACAGTAAGACAGCAAAGAAAATTACAAAAGAAAAATTGGTTGGACAGGACAAAAGTAACCCCTCCTTTGCATAGAAAATCAATTACATGAAGTTGTTCTGCCCCAGCTCTGGATTCCCAAGGATTGTGACACACAACAACGGTCCTTATCAAAGTTATAACGTACCAAGAATAAACAAAGTCTGGCAAAGGTTGGCAACCAGCCCAGAAGACAAGATACAATAAGACACTCACTCTTCAAAAATGCTCTTTAATAATTACACATTGTTTCCAGCAAGAAATTACTAACTGCATGAGACTTAAATAGGCTAAGGGAGTGGCCAATTATCCTCAAACCTTACTCTCGAAGAGACCTCCTCCTCCTGAGTAGCCACTCCTGCCTTTTGGCAGCCCTGCGTGCTCGAGCATTGAGGAGTGGCTCTTCCACTTCGCTCTCTCCACTTGAAGGAGCCTCTGGAGGTTCTGAAGGCCCAGGCTGAGTCTCTGCCTCTGGCACCACATCCTCTTCAGCCTCCTCACTGTCCGATGCGAGCGCCGGCTGCACAGGCTACTGCCGTGACCCCACACCAGCCTCCTTGTCGTCGGGATCAGCCATGATCCGCGCAGGCCACTGGCGGGCCACAACAGAAGTTAAACATATTACATATGACCACACATATGTCCATTTAAATGACATCTGATGAAAGAGGCATAAAATTTAAGACGTTCATGAGGAAAAATTCAAAAGATTGTTTGGAATTTGTGGAGAGACAAACCGGGTACTAATTAGCACTAACAAGCTTTTTTTTATCAGAAGACAAACTCCAGACATCTCATACTACCCTGAACCTGGGGAACAAAAACACTTTTTATCTTACCAGTTTGGAATGCTAGAAACTATCAATCAGTCCATACAGCAGTAGGATAAAGAGTTTTTCTATGGTTTGATCATTTGAAAGAAAAATAAGTCAAATTAAAATATGAAATAACTATGTTAGTTAGCAAGGACAATACTACAAAGTCCATGTTGTTGGTATTACAAAGTCTATCTTGTGTGGCCCTCAGGAAAGACTAGAAATCTCTCAGCGTCTTTAGCAGTGTGGCACCTTTAAATACTACATCAAACTATACACTCCTATGAGCGTGTATCTATGTGTCTGTATATCTGTGTCCGTTTAAGGTCCCAAAATATACTTGAGTCACCAGAACGCCAAAGAGAGAGACTCAAGACGAGGCTTGCAAAAAAGCAGATTTTATTTATGGCCAAAAACCAAATACTGGGTGGAACTATATCCAGAACATACAGATACAATGCATGCGAGGAGATAGCCACACCTTGGGGAAGGTAGGGCATCCTTTTATACCCTCAGAGACGTCAGTTTAGTACCCAATTCTGGCCTCCTAATTTAGGTTTCTGTATTCCTTGTTGCCCTGCAAGGGGGAATAGAAACTTCCTTGAGCATTCCTTTGTTTACTCAATTGGCCATTTGGCCCCCTGGTTCTTGCAAGACAGGAGTTTATCCAGATCAAACATAAATTAGGGCTGAGGTGTGAATTATCCCTTGGAGATACGGACCATGATCTTAGATAGCACAAGGAAAAACAGGGAGAAAATTGATATGGGTTCAGGGCAAATGGCAGGGACATATGTTTGACAAATACCAGATACATTACAGAGGCCTAATAACAGAATATGTTTGTTACAGAAGATACAAATACAAAGGCATATATGTATTACAGGAACCTAATGGTT
Source organism: Masticophis lateralis (assembly GCA_030761175.1). NCBI lineage: Eukaryota > Metazoa > Chordata > Lepidosauria > Squamata > Colubridae > Masticophis > Masticophis lateralis. The sequence continues at coordinate 131,857,524 of JAUDYJ010000003.1, forward strand.
ACAGAGTCTAGTATGCCAATATAACATATTCTAGTATTATTTATTATATCCTTATTATTGTTTCCCTTTCATCTGTATTCATATAGGCCATGCACACACCTACCTATACACACCAATACCCAAACCAGTTTCATGCATCTGAAAATTATCTCATTTTTCTGGGCACAGTAAATGTTAGTTTTTAAACTGTTTACAGGCACTTCCTTTTTTGTGACACACCTGTTCCCAAGTTACCCGAAGTCATGTATTCTAGTACAGAGGAAGCAACAGGCATCCTTAGCTACATAAGCCCCTTGGATCTTTTTCCTCCTCACTCGTTTATAAATTCTTCTGATTTAAAAGCCAGAGCGCCAGCATGCTGCAAAATGAAATGCTAACTTCCGCCAACCCCTTTGCGTGGAGGGGTTGATATCTCTCAATTGTGGAGGTATTTCTCTGAGAATAAAATATGGGTTGCTGCAGTCACTCTTCCATCTATCCAGTAAAACAGGAAAACTAAACTAGAAGGAGGTAGTAGAGAATGTCTGAATGTAAAGCTAAAGGGGAGGGTAGAAAATATGCAAGTGTGCGGTGGCAGCCAAAAAAGCCAATGCAATCAATCCTAGGCTGCATTAATAGAGAGATAGTATCAAGATCACATAAAGTTCTAGTACCGCTTTACAAAGCCGTAGTAAGACCACACTTGGAATACTGCATACAGTTCTGGTCACCACAGTATAAAAAAGAGGCTTAGACTCAGGAAAGAGTGCAGAGAAGAGCAGCAAGAATGATTAGGGGGCTGGAGGCTAAACACATACAAAGAACAGTTATGGGAATTAGGTATGCTTAGTCTAATCAAAAGAAGGACTGGGGGAGTCATGATAGTGTTCCAATATTTGAAGGGCTCCTACAAAGATGAAGGGGTCAAGCTATTTTCCAAAGCACCAAAAGGCAAGATGAGAAACAATGGATGGAAATTAACCAAGGAGAGAAGCAACCTAGAAACTTCCTAACAGTGAGAGCCATCAACCAATGAAATAGCTTGCTTTCAGAAGTTCTGGATGCTCCAATCACTGGAGGCTTTCAGAAGAAGACTGGACAACCATTTGTCTGAAGTGGGTATAGGAACTCTTGCTCGAGCAGGGGATTGTACTACAAGACCTTTGTCCTGACCTAGACTGTTCCTGCGACAATAAAAAGCACACAATTAGTCCCAAAAACCCTCTTTTTATTTCAACGGCTGTGAATTCTGTTCATTCACAGCCCATAATGAGTCACAAAGAGTTTATAATGAGTCCGACAGAAATCTGCCACAGTCCTTCGGGATAAGGCTGATAAGCACCCACCTTTATCTCCCTTGACATGCTGCCAAAGATCTAATTGGCAATTAGGAGCACAGAGTCAAAATGGAGCTTCAGAATTTAAACTGACCAGCAGGAACAAATTGCTTCCTGCAAAGGTTCCTATGCCTTTGCTCCTCCTTTATGTCTTATGGGAGCGGCCAATCATCTCCAAGCCTTACTCCCAAGTCACCCCTTTTGTCTTAACTGTTCTTGCCTTCTGGCAGCTCTGTGCATGCACGCACTTGGAACAGGGTTCCCCTGTTCCTCTGCCTCGCTGATGTCAGATTCTGGAGGTTCCGGAGTCAGCACATAACTCCCAGATGGCCCTGGCCCAATCTCTGCCTCTGACACAGAGCCCTCGTCTGAGCCTTCCCCAGACTCCAGAATTAGCCCATGTTCTTCTCCAGCCTCCTCACCCTCTGACTCTGCTGCCAGCTCTGCAGGCTGCCAGCGGACCACAATAAGTGCCAAGATCCCTTCCAACTCTGTTATTCTATGTTTGAGGCAATGATCATTTGTGAATGGCCACTCCTCCCCAATTCCTCCCTAGCAGCCATGTTGTTTTCAGGCAAAGCTCCCTATGACACAAATTCATAAGATGTGACATGCTCTCCCAATTGCAAATGTGTCATTTTCCATTTGCAGGTCCTTAACCAAACATACCTTTTCCTTGGCTCATGCTGTGGATTGTAGAGGGAAACCCTACAATCCCTACTATTTGAAGAAGTTGCACACAAATGCTATGGGACTGCCTCAGTTATGCTGATGCCCTTTTTGTCTTCAAATCCAAAGTGTTGCCCACTCTAGAAGCCATGCTCTATTATAGAGAAAGGAAGGTTGCTTCATTAGAAGATCCATTTGGGGACTTGTGACCCTCAGATGTTGCATATCCCCAGCCCTGTTTTGTTCTGACAGCATGGCTATCTGAAAGCTCTCTGGTTCTCATCTCTGAACTGAAAAATGTTGCTTTTGATTCTGTTAAGGTGAATGTTGATGAAGCACTTCTTGAAAGCCACACTGACCTGAATGTCAGGTCACCTTAAACCAAAATTCCTGGAATATGAATAAATGGCAAGCAGCCTTTCAATATAAATCAGCTAGAATTGCTTTCCAGGTAATACAGCTTAGAACTGATATATATTTGCAAATAAATCAGGTTTCATGTGCCACTTTTAAACTCTGACTCCATCTCAGCAAATGTTGCTAAGGAGCCAAATCCTAATTTATTTTTCCACTCAGGAAGAGAGTAGTAGAATCAAAAAAAGAGCTGCATTCAGATCAAGTTCAATGTTTTTCACCCTATCTGGATGAACTATGATTCGAGGCAGAGAGCAAAACTAAACAGAATTTTTGAAACAGATGTAATATGGGTGCATAGGCCGTCTTGCCATTTGACAATTGAGATGATTTCCAAGAATTGTAGTTAGTGTCTTCTATTCACTATCATCTCAGCAGTATAAAAGATAATATCCTCCTGAACAGACATTAAAGGTGGACAGATTCTGACTTGAAAAAGAATCTGGGTGGGGATATTATTGACAGTCTGAATAGCCTAATCAATATTTTTTAAAAAATAATAATAATGGTTTCATTCTAAAGACATTTCAGGAGAGAGTAAACTAAGATGGGGTCTGGGTCATGGCAGATGCCCCATTTTTCTTCCATTATTGCAATGCTAAATGGTACTTAGGTGGTCAAGTGTTTTAAATTGACAACTTAATATGGGGGAAAGAACTTTAAAAATAAATAAGGATGATGTCAGAACTAAGCAGATAGGAAAGCTGAAGAAAAGGAACACTACAGCTTCTCCTTTCCACTAGATTGCTACTCCAGATCACTCTGAGTTGTTTTCTTTCTCCAGCTTTTAGGGGAAGACAATTGTCTCCATGCATCTATGATTTGGAGTAGATGCACAGTAAGTAAAGAATAAATTAAACTTTGCTTTTCTGCTGTTATTCTGAACTCTAACCACAACTTCCTGGATCTCTTCTTCTTATGACAAGTAGTTGTTAAAAGTCTAATGGATGGAGAATTTAATGGAAACTAGCTTACAGCCCACATATTCCCAATAGATCTCCCGTCCACCTACCAACCAAGGCCAACCCTATTTAGTTTCCAGGCCTGAGCAGTCAGCCTACTCCCACCCTCTGCTGAAGCATATCTGCCTGCTTTTCTATTTGATCTTAAGTTCAAAATTGGCCTGAGACTTAAATGGTTTCATTTAAAACTATTCAAAAAGATTGTATATTTGTTGTGGTCCAAGGCTTCTTTTGCTTTAATGTATCATAATCTCTTCTTGCCTTGAGGCCTCAGATATGAGAACCACTGGAAATCTCCCTTGCTTTCAAATGCCTGGATTGTATTGAAAGAAAGGCTAACACATCTAGATTTCAAAAATCCAGATGTCCACTAAATAGTTAATACTCTATACAACTATTTTTTTTTGCAAGCCAAAACTGTTTGAAACTAATTGGAACATTTATTTTAATTACCTTCTCTTTTTCAAACCAACTGAATATCTGCTTTACTACAATGTTAAGTTTTCCATTTGATATGCATAGAAAATATAATGCTTTCTCCCTATAAAATCTTTTGGATCAGATCGATGCTACTGAAGTTACAGTCTACTGCTGGTATCCTCTGCCTATCCCTCACCATTGCTTTTTTAGGTCTTTAAGAGCACCCAGCTGAAATATAATAATAACAACTTTATTGTTATTGTATGTGTATACACAGTATACCCGTACAACGAAATTCACTTAAAACCCAAAGACCAGGTCCAACACACATAACAATCCCCAAACACACTCCGACCCACCACAATTCCCCACCCCTAAACCACCCAAACATCCATACAACAGACCAAGTAATGTTGTGCAACAACTCACTGATGATGGCCTTTTAGTTCATTGTTGAGTGCAATTAAAGCTCTGGAATAAAAACTATTCAGAAAACGTGTGGTCCGAATTTTAATTGTTCTGTATCTTCTACCAGAAGGCAACAGTCCAAAAAGATTGTAAGCAGGATGGGAAGAGTCTCTGAGAATGTTATGCAACTTTCTCAAACAGTGAGATTCAAAGATGTTGTCCAGGGCTGGTAGCTGGAGTCCGATGATATTCTGGGCAGTTTTAATGATTCTCTGTAGAGCTTTTTTGTCCGCTATGGAGCTGCTCCCATGCCATGCAAGAATGCCATATGTCAGGACATTCTCAATGGTGCTGCGATAGTAGGACAGAAGTAGATGCTGAGATAGATTTATTTTCCTGAGCATTCTCAGGAAATACAGCCTCTTCTGTACTTGAGAATGAGAGTCTGGCAGATGATAAAGGCAAATACATTTGTCATAGCATAGTCTAGCTTTCTTAATCAAGAACCAATTTCATTGTGCTCTGCAGCCAAATTAGACTGTCGCACATTTATTATTGATTGAACTGGTTAAATTACCAAAATCTCCCAAAAGTTAACAATAAAGCACATTACAGCGGCTAAATGGAGCTGCAATGTCTCTGGGTCCCCGTGGTTCCTTAACACTGACTACACTTAAAAATCTTGCAACTTATTTATTATTCCAAAAGAGGAAACATCTCATTTCCTCCAAGGACAAGCATTGGTGCAATACTAATCTATGTCAATGTTGACATATATCAACATTTTGCATGTACAAATACAGAAATAGTTCCCTTAACAATAATTAAAATAGAAGAGAACGTGTCATATAGTAACCAACTGATTTATCTCTCTCCCTACCTAATTTATTGCCTAGTTACAACTTATAACTACACCCAGGCTACTGGTTTCCACTTGTATGATTGATAAAATGGATTCGGGATGGACACATTTTCAAACATCTTTGTCTTCAAATACAGGACTGTCCTTTTGAAGAGGCACTCTGACTGTGACTAGCCTATTACCTGCTGTCACTATGTTGTCTGTTATATTTCTCTCTACGCTTCACATTTCTAGTGGACTCAGACATATAAAAGCTTATGACTTAGGGCAAGGTTAATTTCTGTTAGACACAACAGAGGAAATTAGGGATTAGTTGCTGGTTTTAATAGCTGCTGCTGCACATTTAATACCACATGTAATTTGGCTCTGAGATAAAAGAAAGCATGAGGTTTGTGAGGTTGGGTAAAAGCTGTCAAAGACAGGAAACATTTCAGAACTGAAGGTGGCTTGAAAAAAATAAGCCACAAAGCCCTATACAATTTGCATTTAAGGAATGATTCCTTATGAAGTTCAAACACCTGCATGGAATCAGTGCCTTGTGTGGAGAACTGATGGATGTAGAACTCTTCCCACTGAAAAGCCAAATGTTTTCCGGAGGTGAATTTTCCCAATGTTCTTATATATAGCACGTATTTGCAGACAGGCAGGTGAGGGGACAAAAAGGGGGAAAAGAGAGAACTCCATTCTTCTTCTGTGGCAGTGATAGCAAGCAAGGACAGGTAGTCCTTCACTTATGACCACAATTGGGACCAGAATTTCCATGGCTAAGCAGGGTAGTTGTTAAGTGAGTCACACCTGATTTTACAACTTAAATCCACATTTTTTAAGAGAATGACTGTAGTTGTTAAGTGAATTATGCAATCATTAAGTAAATCCTCCATTAACTTTGTTGATGATCACATGACCCCAGGATGCTGCAACTGTAAATACATGCCCAAATTTTAATCACATGATTATGCTGCAATGGTCATATCTGTGAAGACCAGTTGTCTTTTTTTTTCCAGTGCCTTTGTAACTTTGAACAGTCATTAAACATGGTTGTAAATTGAAAACTACCAGTAAGCTGTCAAGAAATGGGATACACCCACAAACAATACCTCCATACCTGTTCGCCATGAAACTTGGATGTCCATATCCTTCTTCCATGTTTGGAAGAAGGATGTGGAAGAAATCCTTTGGAAGAAGGATTTCTTTCTTTGGAGAAAGAAATGTCTTTGTAGCATCTGTGAAGTTTGTTTGATGGGAGAAATACTGATATATTAAGCTGAAAGTGCACTGTCTGTTTCCCCAGGAATGTTTGCTCTGCATAGTTTTATTCTCTGTCCTGTATGCATCTATTTCACTTTAGATTCTGGCAAACCCATTTTGGTGTTATCTCTTAAAATGGGATAATCTGTGCTACTAAGAATGACAATGGCAAAAGCATCGAGGACATCATGTGCAAAATGCTGTCAGATTAATTTTGAGGTCATAGTTATACTAATCATTTTGGCTATAGCTTTGCCATTTTCTTAAGAAGCTGTGTTTGCTTATTAAACCTAGAAGTGACAAGTTGAAGTTTTTTTCATGTTATTTTATTCCCAAATTTTGGCCACTTTCTAAATATTTAATATACAGTTATTCTCAGAAGAGGCATGTGGTGGCTCAGTGGCTAAGATGCTAAGCTTGTCAATCAAAAGGTTGGCACTTCAGTGGTTCGAATCCCTAGTGCCGCATAATGGGGTGAGCTCCCCTTACTTGTTGCAGATTCTGCCAACCTAGCACTTTGAAAGCACGTAAAAAATGCAAGTAGAATAATAGGGACCATTATTTGGTGGGAAGGTAACAGTATTCTGTGTGCCTTTGGTGCTTAGTCATGCTGACCACATGACCACGGAGACGTCTTAGGACAGCGCTGGCTCTTCAGCTTTGAAACGGAGATGAGCACTGCCCCCTAAAGTCGGGAACAACTAGCACATATGTGCGAGGGGAACCTTTACCTTTACCTTATTCTCAGAAAGGCAACATTATAACCCCAAATAGACACATGTGTTGACTTTGCAAGACTTCACTGCTGAGTAAACATTAGAAATGTTGTTTTATTATGTAGAGGAAAAAAATCATAAAATGATAAATCCTTAGGAGTATATGAGTTTATAATCCTGTTTTCTTTTTCTTCATTTTCAATTTTGCCCCCCTCAGAGAGGGCTCGCAATCTGGGTGTCCTCCTGGATGCACGGCTGTCTTTAGAACACCATATGACGGCTGTGGCCAGGGGAGCTTTTTATCAGGTTCACCTGATTTACCAGTTGAGTCCCTTTCTGGACTGGGACGACCTGCACACGGTCACTCACGCCCTCATCACGTCCCATCTGAACTACTGTAATGCTCTCTACATGGGGCTACCCTTGAAGAGCACTCGGAGGCTCCAACTGGTCCAGAATGCGGCCGCACAACTCGTCACACCCACGTGACACTCTCCTGCGTGAGCTGCACTGGCTCCCAGTGGTCTTCCGGGTGCGGTTCAAGGTGCTGGTTACCACCTTCAAAGCACTCCATGGCTTAGGACCCGGATACTTACGAGATCGCCTTCTGCCACCGATAGCCTCCCACCGACCAACACGCTCCCACAGAGAGGGACTCCTCAGGGTGCCGTCGGTTAGACAATGTAGACTGGCAACCCCCAGGGGGAGAGCCTTCTCTGTGGGGGCACCCGGCCTCTGGAATGAATTGCCCCCGGAGATATGTATGATCCCCGACCTGCGTACCTTCCACTGTGCCCTCAAGACTCTGTCATTTCAACAGGCTGGATTGGCTTAACAAGAAACTGAATGGGGTGTTTTAAATTTATGGATTTTTAAATTGAAAGGCCAAAATATTTAATTTGTTTTAAATTGTTTTTTAAATTTTGTATCTACATTGTTTTATTGTGGCTGTACACCGCCCTGAGAAGGGAGAAGGGCGGTATAAAAATTTAAATAATAATAATAATAATAATAATAATAATAGTAGTAGTAGTAGTAGTAGTAGTAGTAGTAGTAGTAGTAGTTTTGTGGAAGCAAGTTTGTTTCAGACTTGGGTTCTAAAAAATTCTATTGGAACTCCTAATAGTTATTCTAAACATTCTTGTTTAAAGGTATATGGCTATTGTTACCGTAATATTATAAAGTTTCACTCTTATAAGTGGCTTGCTTTAACAAAAAGTTGGTATCCAAATTCCTTAAAGTCCCAAACTACAAAATGGAACAATTCAGCATATTCCTTTTCTTAAGTCTTTAGCATGGAACAATGCAGTATTTCCATTTTGCCAAAACCTGTGGTCTGTATCTTGCACTGAATGAAAAAGTTTTTATTACATAGAACATTGAACACTAATCACAATAGAAATTAGGATTAGTGCTATGCTTACATTTGACCCTCTAAAATTTCAGTTTTATGACCACAGGTCATGAAGACAAACTCTTTTCTCCCTCTCACTTCTTCCTCTAATGAACCCTGAGCAGGAATATCGATGTGCAGAGTTATGTCAACTTTGCAATCCTAAATTGCTTTAGGGTGGTCCTATATTTTATATTAGCTTCTTCACCAAGTCCAAGATTTTTTTTCTGTATATATTGGGTAATTCAAGAACAACCAAAAATTAATTTAACATCAGATCAAAACTTGCTCATGTTACAATAGTTGAGCCAAGTTTTTTTTTAAAAAAAAAACTATCTGTTTGGAAACAACAAGATGGATGGCAGAGTTCCCAGTTAGCACTTTGAGTCAGATGTGTAAGTCAAAGCATGGGAGAAATTATGCAATTACATCATACAACTTAATTTCCCCAAATAAGTTTTTTTTTAATTCCCAGCAATATCTGGCATACTGCAGGAGGGAAGCATGACTGAAAGGCAGGAAATAGAAGTAGTTTCAGCCCCTCACTATGTCAAGATGCCTCCATAAAGGATTCTGAGAATTTGAAAACGCTCCATAAAAGGATTTTGAGAACAAAGCGTTTTGCTTCTTTGTACAAGAGATAACAGGAAACAAAAAATAGCTCAATGGAAAAGTATGTTTTATATGAAGAAAACTCCCAGTTCCACTCCTAGCAACAACAGTTTAAACATCATGTAACAGTGATTTGAGATATCTCGTGTGAGAATCACTGTTAGTCCTATTAGCCCATCCTTTGCCATTCTTGAAATGGGGCCTGAGCAAGGACTACAGATCTCATACTCTCATAATCCCCAGCCAGTATAGCTAAACTGGCTGGGCAAGTTGAATACTCTAACTCAGGGGTGTCAAACTCGTGTCATCATGGAGTCGTCATGTGATGTATTATGAGTTTTCTTCCCCTTTGCTAAACTGGATGTGGGTGTGGCCAGTGCGTGACGCATCCAGGCCGCGGGCTGTGAGTTTTGACACCCCTGCTCTAACTTCAGCAAAGAACAATGGACAAATAGTTTGACCTGGTATAAAAAGACTGCCCCTTAATTGTGAAGTAAACTCTGGTGTCAACCCCTTTTTCTTCAAGCAGCTCTCCTGATATATTAGGGTCCAAATGCTAGCTAGAAAAGTTGGGATTTGAAGCCCAGCCCATATAAATATCCCAATATGCTAGGAAAAGTTGCAGTAACTACTGGCTGAGTTCATAATCAACCATAATTTACAAGCCAGGACTTGTTTTTCTTAATCAACACAAACTCTGCCAAAATTAAACACATTATTGCTTGATGCAGTATGTGAATCCAGTCACAGAATGCCTTTTTTTGCTCTTTCAGCTAGCTCTCAACTGGAAGATTCACTTGTAATAGGCTGTGTCACACCATTGAACTAAATACATGCATATTTCCAGGTTCCTCCATGCCTATCTGCCTGCCTTCCAGCAACTCCTTATACAATATTATGGCTATTCAATTAACAGATCAAGCTATCGAACTTAAATTAGAAAGATGCTGGAGCTTTGATTCAAACATTTTGCTACAGCACACCTGATGCTTTAGAAAGATTTCTATTTGCCTGACTGTAAGCTCCCCTGGTGTGAGGGTTCACCGCTTACAGAAAGACATTGTGAATGGATGTTCTGCTACTTTGTTCTTCAGTTGATCCCTGCCTTTCTACAAAATGCAAGGAGTCAGAGGAGCTAAGAAGGATAACTGAAAATAAATCCACTGGGGCTTGCCAAAAGCAGAATAATTTTGCTGGGTGCCAGATTTTATTCATAAAGCTGCATTGACTGACGTTGCTTTTGAGGAATTCCAGCAGTGACAGTCAGCTCCCAGCTTTCATGCAGGGTTCCTAATCAATGCCAGGCAGTGTGTATTCTGCAGAATCTTTGCACTGTGCAGGTTTTCAACTGTACTCAAACTCTAGAGAACTGCTGCTGAGAGCATTTTGCTATATAAGCATTATCTATTCACTCTGGAATTGGCTGGGGTTTTTTTTTCTGACAGTGTGTCTCATAATGAAAATCATGCACATAATGGCAATTCCAACCTATTTATTAAAATAATACATTTTCCTCCAGTGGAAAAAACATAAGCCCCGACGAAGAATTAAGTCTGATTATGTTCAGTGGGGCTGTAACAAAATGATCTAAGAGGAGCAATTTGGACAGCTGGCTTGTGGAGCTGTATGGCAGGAGGGAGGTTCCCCTAGCTTTATTGTAAAATCAGGGAGAGTGTGGGGGCAAAAACACACTCTGACTAGTATAGAGAGACTGATTTCAGTCTGAATCACTGCACAGAGATGATGAGTAGTAACGTTAACAGACGGATCACTGCAGCTGCAGACTTCTGCACCGTACAGAATTTGAGCCACTGCTTTGCAAAGGTAGAAAATATATATATATATATATATATATATATATATATATATATATATATATATATATATATATATATATATATATATATATATATATGGCACTGATCAAAGGGCTTATTCTGTGTAAATCAAATAGATTTAGATCTTCCTAAAAACCCTAACTTTGGGGTAACTAAGATACAATTTTTCCTCTGCAGTATTAATTGGCTGGAAAGAGGTTTTTAAGATGGGTGGGGTGGGAGGGCTAAACCGTATCATCTGTATAGGCACACAGACTTGCACACTCAAATCAAACAGAAAAAAATCAGCAAGAAAGTATCTTAAATTCATAAATTATGGCTATAAAGCCAATCAAACCGATTTAAGAGTTTTCTATACCTTCTAGTTTCCAAGGTTTTACTTAAATGGTTATTGCTACGATCAGTTAATTCTTTAAAAGTCTTCCATTAAACTCTTAGAAAGGAAATACTAAAATATGCTTTTTTTCCCTTCAAGGACTGAGTTCTTATGGTGATTTTTTGTAATTTTTTCCCCTTTGTCAAAACAGCCTTATAGGAACCCAGAGAGCATAAATGATCAACCAAATTTGCCTGCATTTGACTAGTATATTTCTTCAATTTTTATCTATGTTCAGGTTTAAATCATTCTGTGGCCAAAATAAATTGGGCATAGTTCTATTTTTGTAAGCCAATGAGATGTCCAGCCTCAGGATATTGGTAACATCTGGAATAACTGCCTGCTGAAGACATCTAAAAGTACCAGGAATTTGAGTAATGCAAGAATATAAGTGAGAAGAATGTGTGTTGAAGACTTTTCCATTAAATGTATCAGGGCACTGAAAGGAGCTCTGTCTAAGATAGTAAGTGCTAATAATAATGGAAAATGGACACCATTGAATGGCTAGGTGTAAATGAAGAAGAGACTGCAGCACAGTCCATATAGTGGGCTTTTACAAGAGTGCATTTTACTCTCTATGTATGGCTTGCACAGTTTTGCTAAGCAACCATTTGCAAAACTGGATGTCTTAATTGAAACACTCTATATTGGATAAGTTCTCATCTTCTCATTTTTCTAATTCAAGATATAGAAAAAGATAATTATTATAGACTAACTTTTATAGGCAACGCTTTAGCCTATGCCCATTGAACTAATGGAGAGTATATAAATATGAGTTGGAATTTATCTGAAATCTTGGAATTAGAAGATTTCTATTATTGTTCATTGTGATCTATGGGGACGGAATTTGTACATTTCTTTGTTTCTTTATAGTATATATGGATTGAGTGGTCTATTCCAGGAAAATATATAGTGGCCTCCATGGAGGCTTCTGATTCTGCCACAGTTGCTTTATTTGATGCAACAATGTCTCAAATGTATAAAAAACTCATTCTCAAAATTGCTCTGGATTGCTATTGGGATTCTCTCGAATAAGATTATGCCTTAGCAATATTTACATAGTTCATAATGGAAAAATAAACAAGTCTGTTGCTATAAGTCTGTTGCTATAAGTCTACAAGTCAATAAACATTGCTATTTAACATGCTTAAATATGAATGTCTAAATTCTAAGCCATCCAATTTATTAAAAAGAAAACCTTTTAAAATTATATGCATCATTATCTTGGAATCTCTGCAAGATAATCCTAACAAAGGTTGACCTGATACTAACAACTAGAACTGCTATTTGAGAATTATGACATGGAAATAATATCTTTACTTGGAAAAAAAAAGAGAACCTGGCACGCTCTAATCCTGTTGTCATCTCTGGTATACACACATATATAGTAAAATTGCCTTATCTTAAAGTTATGGTTCAGTTACTTGGGTAACGTCACTTACATCACTCTGTTAGCCCAACTCACTTCACAGGGCTGTTGTGGGGAAAATAGGAAAAGAAGGAGTATTAGGAATGTTCACCACCTTGAGTTATTTATAACAATGATAAAGGCAAGTTAAATAAGTACATAATATTGTAGGAAATTGAATTTTAATAATTTTTTATATTTTGATCTTTGTTTTAAATCTGTAAACTTTGCTTTTCAGTTATGAATAAGTCATATTCTGAAGTTTTATGAATTCTAGATATGGTTCCATAATGTCTCTCTCTCTAAGGTCTCAGGATGACTTATTTTTAACTCAACTTACTACACTTAGATATATTAAGAACAAAGGTGAATGTAACCCTGCCTGGAGACATAGTAGTAGCAAGAATATCTGAGAGGAACTTAAGTGTAATGACTTACATATTAAAGAGTCTTAAGTGTAATGAGATATTAGTGCTGGAATCTCTTCAGTGATATTAAAAAATAGCACATATTTAAGGTGTTTCATCTCAATTAAAATGCATCAGACTACAAAGTATATGTATAGGACTACAATGTACAGTCAAGTCCCATGCATGCTTATCTAGATATACCAGGAAAAGTCTTGTATCAGTTTGATTGTGATAGGGCAAAACAATGCACCATAGGGCAACGATTTTTGAATCAACTTACCGCAAATGGGCTAACTTAAAAAATATGTTCAAAATCCAGGCTCCATGACTTCCATGGGATTGAAATTTGGCAAAGTTGTGCTGCTCCATAGTGGCTGCAGTCATGTGATCATTCTTTCCAACACTTCCAGCTTCCTACAAGGAAATTCAGTGGGGAAGCCAGCAAGAAGTTGAAAGTGTCTCCTGGTTCCACTGATCTTTAATAAAGGAGAATATTTGTAGTTCAGGGTTGAAATGAGGGGTCTTTGGTGTTCTCTGAGTTAGATGTTTTCATGCAATATTTCATACCAACACTAGGTTACACCATCAGTGCTAGTAAGGAGTAGGGTTCGCTCTCAGTTTATATTCTAGTGCTGTGATGGTGAACTTATGGCATGCGTTCTCTAAGTGGCATGTGGATCACCTGGCACACGCATCACCTGTTCCTCTTCTGGGCTTCTGGCATACATGCCTGTGTGACGACCAGCTGGCCTTTTTGCATGTGGCAGTGTCGGAAACTAGACAATCTTCCAGCTGGTCTTCCATTTTCCTGTGTGAGCATGCGTGCCGGCCAGCTGATCGTCACGTGAGCATGCGTGCCAGAAACCCAGAACAGTAACTGGCTGAAACTGGAAGTTCATTTTTGGGCATGCACCCTGGGCAGCTTCTCTTCCGGGTTGTGGTCCAGACACGCATGCGCTCCCTTTTCAGCACTTGGTGCTGAAAAGGTTCAGCATCACTGTTCTAGTGACTTGCCCTGGAGTGGACTTAGGAGTTCTTTGGTTGGGCTATTTACTGTTGGCTTGTTTGACAGCTCCTTGTTTGGGATGTTGTTTACTTGATTGAAAGCCACTAGAATATAAACTGAGAGCAAACCCTACTCTTGATGATAAGTTTGTGGGTAATGAAACTTCTGCAAGAAGACAACCAAGCTCAGAGATCACTAAAGAGCCCCCCCCCCCCGCCGCCGCCATTTTTACCTGCCCATGTTCAGTCTGCTTCTCTGTTTAGGTAAGGAAACATCTCTGAAACGATGACCCAATTGGTCACGGGTTGTCTAGTCTCAAAATAAAACTATTAAGCCTTATTTACAACTACATTCTTACATACAATTATGCAGAAGCGTATTGCACTTAAGATTCAATTTACCTTTAAGTAACCATCTACTGCCCTTCCTTTCTTTTGACTTGCATTATCTTTCCCCACACAAGAAAATAATTGTTTTGTTCTGCCAATTAGAAAGTGTAGCAAGAGAGACGACTGAGTGCCTAATGTGAATGGTGGAATATTTTAACCCTTATCTCCTAGAATCCCACTGAGTTTTATACATCCTGGCCTGCTTAAATGCCTTACTGCAGCTTGGTGGTAATTTAAGACTGGCACCACCCGTTTTCCTAAGGCAAAAGAATATCTTGATCTGCCTCCCTTCTCGCTTATGAGACAAAAAGTGATCTCAAAACTTGAATTTACCATATTTTTCGGAGCACTGGAGTATAAGACACACCTACCTTTTTTGTTTCTTTTTATAAAAAGTTTTTTTTTATTTTTTAGACAAACTCACATACAAACATACAATGTATTTTCTTTGAACAGAGTATTTGGCCAGTTCACAAATTTAAACAGTGTTTAGTCATTTCAATTAAATTTACAATTTCTATATTTCCTTTTTGCCATTCCTATTAATTCCTAATAAATAGGAATTTTGCCATTCCTACTGGCAAAATTCCTATTGTTTTTTAAAAAAAAACAATATTACCCTTCATCCTCATCTCTAACCTTAATCAAATTCAATTTTTCCCTTCTATTCTATATTATAACCCTTCCCATTATCATCTATTTTTATATCCATCCTCACATTGGTTAATTATGTAATATTACAATTGTTTAATACAAATTCAACATTTTAATATAAATCAATTAGTTATAACTATCTTTTTTTGTATATTAATCAATATGAACATGAATATTCCAATTATTTCCATGTAATCCAATTTCTTACAAATTAATTGATTATATTTACCAATAATAATAAACCAAATAATTTCCCCCATATATTCCTCCAAACCACAACTTAACCATTTCTGCTTTCAACACAATATACAATTAATAGTATCTCAATTATTACAATTCCCTAGTTAAATAGAGCTTTCTCCTTTCACATCTTAAACTCTCCCAATAATCCAAATAGTTTTGCCCGTATAATCCTCCAAATCACAACTTAATCATTTCTACTTTCATCATAATATATAATTAAAAATATTTCAATCGTTACAATTTCCCTAATTAAATTTAAAAATGTTCTAGCTGTTATCCAAGCTACAACTTAGTCCCTTTTACTTTCACCACCATATACCATTAAAGGTATTTCAATTGTTACAGTTTATACTTATTCATATTTCTAAAAAAAATAAAAAATAAAAACTTATCATTGTCTAGATTTCAAAAATACAAAGACAAATATTCCAATTATTATTCATTTCATTTTTACAATCATGATTTCCTATTTATTTCTTACTACTATTCATATTTCAATTCTAAGTATGTATAACATCTTTCTCTTTCATTTCTTTTTCTCCCTTCCCATTTTTATTTTTGCCTTTTTCTTTCTCCTTTTTTTCTTTTGTGTTTTAAAATCTTGAACTCTCATCTTTTGCCCTAAATTTCCCATTGTTTGCACCTATCTTTTTTGGTGAGGAAAAAGAAGAAAAAGTAATCTCCCTCTGCCTAATTTTGCCTCCTTGCAGCAAACAGCCTGCTTTACTTTCAGTTTCGTTTTCAGCATAGCTGAAGAAAAAAAAATCTGTTCCAGCAATTTACCTCCTTGCAACAAGCAGCAGAGCCCTGCCCAAAACAGCTGAGAGCAAATCAGCTGAGAGTCAGGAAGCCAATCTAATTAACTTGTGCTAATTAGCCTGTGCTGAAGTTGAAAGCAGCTGTTTTTTCTTGCTGTTTGTTTGCAAGGAGGTAACTGCTGTGAAGCACAGGCCAAAGGATGTGGGGCAGTGGGTGGGTGGGGTACATTCGGTGTATAAGATGCACCTAAATTTTCACCCCCTTTTAGCGGGGAAAAAGGTGCGTCTTATACTCGAAAAATACAGTAATTAACTAGTGATTTTGAGGATGGAAAATTAACTTTATAAAATCACCTCCCGGCCTTTATAGCATTGAGATATGTAGCTAGAGAAAATAGGCTCAACATCTTTTAAAAGAGGAATGAAACAAAAACCCAATTCTATACAGTATTTTAAAAATCCAATTCATTAAAAAAAATTGAAAAGGAAAACTGCCTTTATATTCAAGTCAAAATGCCCATAGCAATTACAAATGATTGATATAAAGTATTTAGCCCAGATAAAATTACGAACAGCATAGTAACCTTCGTTCTTGTAAAAATTGCTGACAAAGATCCATAGTGGGACAAGATAAGAAGTTAATGTACATAAAATAATTGAGATTTAGATACAAAACATATTAGAAATCAATACTAGAAACCAGTCTGGTGTAGTGGTTAAGGCACCAGGCTAGAAGGTGGGAGACTATAGTTAGAGCCCCATTTTAGCCATGAAAGGCAGTTGGATGGCTTTGTACCAGAGGTGGGTTTCAGCAGGTTCTGACCAGTTCTTGAGAACCAGTAGCGGAAATTTTGAGTAGTTCGGAGAACCGGTAGTAAAAATTCAGACTGGCCCCACCCCCATTTATTCTCTGCTTCCCGAGTCCTGGCTGATCGAGAGGAAATGGGGATTTTGTAGTAACCTTCCCCTGGATTGTATCCAGTATCCTTCCCCTGCCACACCCACCAAGCCACGCCCACAGAACCGGTAGTAAAAACTTTTGAAACCCACCACTGCTTTGTACCAATAACCTCCCTCAACCCAATCCACCTCACAGGATGGGTGTTGTGAGGACAATATGAGGAAGGAGGAGTATTGCATGTTTACAGCCTTGAGTTATTTGTAAAAATAATAAAGGCAGGGGATACATACAGAAAAATACAGAAAAGAAACATTTGAGCATGTCTGCAAAATATTCACACTAATGTCATCTTACCACTACTACATAAAGCCCAGGGGACATGGAAAATTTTATATGCTTGTGGCTTTCAGACGCTAGTCTGCTACAACATCAGGTAAGATGTTGCTAAACTGAGTTCAGAATAGGTAGTTTAAAATTCAATGGATGATTTCTGTCTTGTGCTTAGGTCTCAACATTGTAAACTAAGCTTAGTGTGAACCAGGTTTGTCATATTAAAGTGCTTTGTAACTAATAGGTATATTATTCTACATGCTAACTTGTTATTTATTATTTGTAACCCACCATATTTTAATAAATAACTCAAGGCAACAAATATATCCTCCTCCTATTTTCCCCACAATTCTGCAAGGTGAGTTGGGCTGAGAGTGAGTGACTGGCTCTCTGGTTACCCTTTTTAGATTTTTGCTTTTTATACCTTTTAGTTTTTAATTTATATATCTTTTATAATTTCATCTTATTATTACATTTCTGTAATTCTTTTTAGAAGTTCACTTTTTAGATTTTTATGCTTCTTTTCAATCATAGTACCCTATCATATGCTGGGTTATGCTCATAATAAAGGCTGACTGAATAAAAGCGAAGTGTTCAGGAAGAGTAAAAAGTCTAAAAAAAGCAAAATCTAATGTCCTGACATAGTTTTTTTGTGCCAAACAATTCATGGCTTCCCAAAATCAGGGCTGAAGGCTGCAAGGCATAAAATATAAAAACTGCTCTATTCCCCGTTCTACAACTCTTATGCTTTATTTGACTGTTATATGCAGGGTTGTAAAGAAAATGCTAATTCTGCATTGCCTCCCCCCTCCCCCGCAAATGATGATCTTGATAGGACAACATTGTGGGATATAGAATTTCCAAATGGATTTTTCACTGCTTCCCCTCTCCCACTTTATCCAGTACTAACACGGAATTAAAAATTTAATTTCAATTTACTGAAAAGTTGGCAGCAACTAAGGGAATCTTAAGGACTGCACAGAAACCCCGGGATGGATATAAATTATTAACTCATGATTTAACCTAAGCACAAAAATACACCAGTAATATCTTTTTCTTCTGCAAATTATAGCATTGAATCTGTTAGAACCCTGAGTTACTACATTTGCATCATAATCACTACAGTTCCACTGCAAAGACTAACCTTTGCCCTTTATTGAAGTTGGTTCAAAGACCTGCCTAACAATAAAGTACTTCTAGTCTTACTTATGAATTGATCTTTATGGATTTTCCTAGTGACACTATTTATATAACTTGACTATGTGATTATGTTACATACATTCTAAATACTTTTAGCGCATGATAATAAATATTTAAGGGAGATCATGTTCATCACCAAAGATGTGTGAAAATTTGATCTGCAGTTTTACATTTGGTGTGCGTTTCAGTATATTAATGCTGTGTTTCCCTTTCCAATTTCCTTCTCAGGATACATCAGAATTAATACTAATACTATCCCTCTATGCAGCCACGCCATGTCTCCGGGGTTACCTAAGTTTCTGTAGTTTCTTCATCAACATTAAATTAAAATTAAGATGCTAATCCTTAAAGTAAAATTAAGTTGCCTTTGTAGCTAAATTATTTGTGCTTGTTCCAGGCAACAGCTACTCAGGTAAATAATATTCTGTGCTTCACGTATGTTTTTATTGATTTTTAATGAAATTTTTTAAATGGAATTGTTAATATTCCTCTTGAAAAGTTATGCTGGAAGATACTTTATGTGCCACCTCCTTAATTTCTCATTGCTTTAATGCATTTGCCCTATAGTGATGAAACTATACCGTGAATTACATTAACCTTGATGGAATTTGACCTAAATCTACATTTATTTAGTAATAATGGGTGTTCAGTAGGTACTGGTATTTAGCTGACCTTGGTGATTCTGGAAAAGAAAAGATGGACCTGGTTAATATATACCATCAAGAAATCCTAAGGCCTTGGAAGTCAACAAAACATTCCGGAAGGTTAACAGCAAACCACTTTCACCTTATTGCCAGAAAAGAACATGACCTCTTCATGCAACCAGGAGTCAAACTTCACTCTAAGGAAACTCTCATTGGTTAGAAGTGTATTTCTTCTTAGATTATAAGTATAGGTAAGACTATATTTTCCTGAACTTCACATTTGCCACTTAAATGAACATGAATACCTTTCTCTCCTTTGATGTACCTTTACTAAAAGCAAGAAATATTTCACGTTGCGTTTCATAGAGAACTTAGACATGAAAATTGAGACTATACTGTGGCTGGCTAATGAACATAAAGCCTATTGAGAACTACCAGTGTCAATTGTATTTATTAATGATGTAAAAAGCTTGGGCCGTGAACATATAAGGAAACACGTGTAATTTTATTCACTCATCAGTAAACCTCATTGTTTTTCTTCATTGTACATTGTGATTAATCATCCTAATGTCTATTATTAATGGCAGATTGTTGGAATGAAACTGAAGCCTACATTTGTTTTCAGAAGAAAGCAGTTATTCAGGATTTCCATCAGGGATTTTGAAAGCACAAATGACAGATATCCAGCAGATTCATTCAGTATATTCAAAAGGAGGCAGATACACTGAATCATGGGAGTTGCTTTATTATAGAATACTGGATTTAATCTATCCATTTCACTAATGATGAAAGTATTTCACTAATAGTGAAAGAATTACATACACAAGCACACACAAACACACTTTCAATGTACTAGGGCCAGAATATTATTTTGAAAGTGGATGGCATGAGTTTTTAACCCGACAAAAATAAATCAGATTTGTAGTAGTCTTAAGAAATATTTGATACGTTTTGGGGTGGAGGGATAGATAGGCTGTAATGGGAAACCAAGATGTTGTTTTAATATTTAAAAAGAGGCTAATTCACCATAAGCAAATTTGTCACTTTCTCTGAATTTCTTAAATATTAACTAATGTTATTACCTGCCCTGGCTCTAGCAGTTGGATAGAGTAAAGTCCAGCAATTAACTACACTAAGTCATACCAATACAATTAAGCTGTATAAATTACATATTTACAAAAGAAAGTATGACAGAGCCTAGAATGGATGTGTGAAACCTGCCCTTGATCCTTTTTTTAAAAAAAATCACCTGATTTTAAACCGCAGCAGCCAGTTTGTACATAGCATCACAAAGTGATATTTCCTTCTATCACTGAGATACTATAAATACATTATTTGAAATTAAGCACCACTTGCTTGCCATGTTAAACTATTAAGAGTTATCTATACGGCATACAGCATGTCCCGATTTGGCTACACGCACATAGCACTTGCCACACTATCTTTTTCTTTTCTTTTTTTTTAAAAAAGAAAAATAGTGAAAAAGAAGAAGAAAGTGTCCTAGGGAGAACATCCCAGCAATCTCCAGCACGCCCACGCCATTCCACGCGTGGACCCCGTCCCCGACCCACTCTCTCTTTGCCATCCCCAGCACATGGCACTGGCTTGCTCATCATCCGGATAAACTCCCGATCTTAACAGAACTCAGGATCCAGCTTGAGTAGTATCGGGTTACGAGCCCCAAGAACCACCGGATCCTCCCGCCCCACTTCAGCGGGATTCGTTTTTCCCCCTCACACTCCACGCGTTTCGTGACTCTCTTTTCCCTCGGGTGGGTACGATCCCTCCCACTGCAGAGCGGCAGCGCTTAGCTCAGCGCTCTCTGGCTGGAGGGAGCCCCCCAACCCTCTCTCTCCCCTTTCTGGAGGGCTCAAGACACTGCCGAGGCAGGCGGATAAATTGTGGGCGGCGCGCCACCAAGCCGCCCTCCAGAACCGGAAGCCTCCCTCTCTCTCTTTTTTTTTTTAATCCGAGGAGAATGAGGGGGAAGCAGAAAGGCGAGCGCAGGCGGGTTTTGGAGCGTCGGCCGAAGCAGCTGAGGTGCCTCCATTCCTCCCCTCAGGTCGAGGAGTTGCTCCTCGGCGGTCCCTCCCCTCTGAGGCTCAGGCCACGAGAAAGCCGCGCTTTGTGACAGTTGGCAAAGGCGCGCGGGGGGGGGTGGGGGCGGGGCGAAAGGGGCGGGGCGGAGAGACGCGAGAGGAGCCGCCCGCCCCGCTTCGGGCACGTTTTGCTGCTTTCTTGGCAGGGCTTGCTGAGCTCGAACCGCAGCCCGCCGGTCGGCCCCGTCGTTCATCCTCTTTTGCCTGAGGCCGTCCGGCCATCTGGCCGAGCGGGCGACCAAAATAAAATAAAATAAAATAAAATAAAATAAAATAAAATAAAATAAACAAACCCTCCGACTGCTGCAGCCCGCTGCGGGGATGTGCCATTGCCATGGCGAGGAGGGTCTCTGCGGGGGCCTGGCTCAGAAAGCCCTACTACGGGCAGGTAAGCAGGCAGGCAGGGCAAGGGCGTCCAGGCGGGACACGGGCTGCTGAGGCGAGTCAGCCGGACGGGGGTTGCGGTGGCGGGATAAACACTGGGGCAGGCACTGCGGTTGGGAGAAGCCAGGCGTGGGCCAGGCTGGCGGCGAATGGGGAAGCGAGTGTGTGGGGGGGGGGGGGGGGGGGAGAGGATAGTCGCTCGGGGGAGGGAAGGATGTGTGTACATTGGGGGCGGGGAGGAATTGCGAAGGATCCTTGGCTACGGCGTTACTCGGCGAAGCAGCCCGAGCAAAAGAATGCCGCCCGGCGGTTAGGAATCCGCGCCATCAGTTTCTCAGGACTTCCCGAGCCTTCCTCTCTTTTTTGGAGTGGAGGGGATAGTCAGCAACTACGGGATGAAGCAGGTAACCGAATCCTCGCCGTGTCCTTAACTAGGCCCGGCCCAAGCCTTCGTTTTAAAGGCTACCCCCCCTCCCCCCACTTCTCAACCCAGCAGTCCTACTTCTCCCTCCTTTCCCCCCCCCCCCTTGTTTCCCCACTCCTGGCTCTGACTGTGTTTGAGGTTTGTGAACTGGTGATGATGCCTCCTGTTTAAAAAGTCTTTCCAACTATGATGATCTCTCTGATTCTAGTCAGAAGCTTTCCTGGTGATTGAGCAAAGGATTTGTTACCGATTCCCAGATTAATTTTTCCCCCCCAAGACTCGCTGGGCATCCTTAGTATTTGAAGATATGTTGTTTTGACGGGTTGCGGCTTGGAGGTCAATGGTAGAATACTGTAAAAGGCTAAAAATCAGCGCGCCCGTGCACACACACGCACTTACAAAAGCCTGAAATGTCTTTTGTAAAGTGCTAACCTTTTAGAAAATGTAAGCGGGGAAGAGGCAGTGGGGGCTGGTTGTGTTCCTGTTATTAAATAAAGATTTAATCATGAAGGCAATATATTTTCCGTTCATTGTGCTTTAACTTCACTACCTGTTACTCCACGGTAAAACATTACAATTGTTAGAGAGCAAGAATATATTCTTGAGATATTTTTATCAGATTTACAGAACGTTATTGTTCAAAAGAGTCTTAACCATCTACAAAAATTCTGTGATGAGTTTAGACACATTTGTCAAAATTCTCTGTAGGCCTTTCCTGGAAGCATAAAACAAGCAATTCCCAAAATCTATTAAACTATAGTCAGATGGTTTACAAAATCACTCCAGATTAAATTGTTGCAGCATGAATATAATTACTTGTATGCACATCTTTGCTGCATCAAAAAAAAACCTTTAGTGACTGTACCTATTTGTATTATACTATTTTCTTGGTTTTAAAAAAAGTATGGTAGAGAAAAGCATGTTTTTATTTTTTAATTTTATCTGTCTCTTGCCTTTCTTATTTTTGCAAATTACTTGGAGTGGCAAACATATTCAACACACTTTTCCTCCTCTTCCCACAAAAACAACAGCATTGGTAGGTGAGTTGGGCTGAGATAGTGTGACTGACACAAAGCCACAAAGCTGGCTTTCATGATTAAGTGCAAATTGACCTCACAATCTCCTGATTTCTAGTCTGATTGTTATTTTATGGAATTTTCATATAGTTTAATTTTCTGGTGTAATTCCCTCTATAGCACGGGTGTCAAACTCACCGAATCTCGTTGCTGTCATGTGACATATCACGATGTTTTTCCCTTCGCAGAGCTGGGATGGGTATAGCCTGCACATGATGCACGTGGCCCGCGGGCCGCCAGTTTTAACAGCTCTGCTTTATAGGATTTTGTATACAGGTTAAAAGATACTTTGACTGTACTTATATAGAAAGTCTATATTTAGACATGGAGAGAAGAAATAAATGGGGAAGTGTAAAAATGATTTAAAAAGCTTTTGCAGTTATTTCAAATAGGAAGTGAAAATGGATAGGAAATATGCAAAAGACCTTGCAAAAAGTGCTTCTTTCAAAAAATAATCAAATGAGATTAAACTTGCAGCATTGGATGAAGAGAAGTAATAGTCTTTCCATTCCACTCTAAAAATAAAGGTAGAAAATGTTCATTCTTGTTTACTCTTATTTTAAAAGTTATCTTTATTTAAATAAAAATCAGGGAAATTTAAATGAGCAACTCCTTTTTAATAGAATGGATTCAGAAGTGGTTTGTACAACACATCCCTTAAGAGGATGGTGTGATTATATGCAAGGGCAATCAAACGTCCTTCTTAGTATAGAGCAGAATAACTTTAATACTGCTTTTGTATGTTCTAAAAATAAAAAGCATTAACAAATCTATATTGTGCTCAGAGCAAGAGCTGAATATTGTTTCTATGTTAGATGCTTCCTAATCAGATTCAGTTCACATACATTTGCACATGGTGTAAACATATGTGTACACTTTTTCTACGTTTTGCATAAAGTTGCTTAGCATGAAAGAGTTGCATAATGGGTGTGTATGTTTAGATAAGCAGGAATGTCTATGCAATTATTAAAAAGCTATGCACATACATTTTCCAATCATTTACACAGGAATAATAGCCACTTTTTAAAACAGGAACAAACTTGTTTTGAGAGACATAATAAAGTAACTAATTATTATGGCTTTTGTTTCTTTGTATCATGGCTTTTCAGAGTATAAAATGCATCCTTTATTTTCACAGCCTTTCTTTAGTTTGGCTATGTACCATATCTGAATGTCTTCATCATTCCCCTCTCCTAGTTTGTTCTCAAATCTTTGTGTCCTTGGCATAATTTCAAGCTTTACTTCTCCTCCACAAATACTTTTAAAAGTCCATTAATTCTATGAAGCATCACAGGAATCATTTGTGATCATTTGCATTTGTGCTCAAAGTTGTAGTTGCTTATATTTTCATATTAAAATACTTTGATTTTAAGTTTGACAATTTTATTTAGGATTATACTGACCATTTTCTATAGTAGAATATTCATACATCTAGTCATTGCTTAAGACCTGTTCTGTATGAATTGAGATAGGCACCTGTATTTCTATCTCAGTAACTTTGCAGCAGTTCTTCGGTAACTGAAAGCCTGGTGCTTTTTCACTACCAGGACTTGACTTGCCACCATCTCCTTATCTTTCTCATTTGCACTTTCCATTCCCATGAAAATAATGGCTGCTAGCTGCCCATTTTAGCAGTTCCCCCGATGCGTCACTGGAAATGGAGCTGACTAACTTAAGGTGGCAGAAAGTCAGGGCACTTCAAAATTTGAAGTGCAACAGCATTAAATTGAGGCTTGCAGCAGGAAGGGGAGGGATTTATGAAGGTGACAGCTGGGTGGAAAAGAGTTTTGAATTCTCCTCTACTATATAGCCATTATGTTGATTTAGTAGCTTGTGGCTCACTATATCCTCTGAACCCAGCCACTGTGATATATTTGTTCCTGTGGTGAACATAATTGACATATTGTGAATAAAACAAATGGTCAAATTGTTGTTTGTATTTGCTTAGTAAATATAGTAAAAATATTAATTATTTTAACTTTTTATGAACTTGAAGTTATATAAAAATACTGTTAATTTGGGATTGACATCTGATATGTTTCCTTTTCAAAGTGATTTCAACTATTGATTATGAACAAATGTAAATTTCTATACTTATGTCTGTATCTGTCCTTCTGTATCTTTCTTCCTAGCAACAGGTATTGTTAACTGTTTATATGCCAGTAAATATTTTTCCAAATAGATTGATTTCAAATGATTATTAGTTATGTATGTTAACATTTATATTGCAAGTTAAAAAACAGCTTTTATAGGAAGTTGATGAAGATATATCACTGAATCCCAATAAACTATGATATCACTGAATCCCAATAAACTATGACTAAGAATTTGAAATATGGGAATAGGCACTAATACTCTTTTTGGAATCAAGTTCCTTATTTTAAGTGTAATTAGGAGACACATTTGTCTGAACTTAATTGCTTAAATGTTTAATGTTGGTTACCATTCTCAGATAATCTAGATTTTCAATGTAATTCTCTCTTATAAAAATGTAAAAATTCACCAAGCTCAGTATTGTATTTTTTATTTATCAATACTAATTCATGAAATATTAACCTGAATATTAATTTTAGAATTACAGTTTGTTCTCTATGTGACATAGAAAGGATTACGTATATAAAATGCTTTTAGAATTCCCCAATGTGTTAAACCAGCATGTCCACTCCTAATATGATCTGCTTGCTACCTCTAATCCTGGCAATTACCATGAAATTCTTGTCTAGGAACTTCTGTCTTTCCTTTCTGATATAATACTAAAGTTTCTTGTATCCAAATTTCAATTGTGTTTCCTGTTGGGTTTTTTTAGTGGTGGTTTAGTGCAAAAAAATTATGAAATACTGATTCCCTTTTTTCCTTTGTAACCCAATAGCAAGAGAAGATTTATATAATAGGAATTTTTTTCAACAGAGTGAGAAAAGTAATCAAAGCAAGTGGTATGCAACAAGAAGCCTCTCTTCATTTATTGGATTGCTTTAAATTTTGATTTAATTCAAGAATACCGAAATACACTACCTCAATGCATGTGTAACAATTTGTCTCATTCTGTCTCAATCTGATATTAATATCAGTATTCTATGGAACTATTGAGATGTAACTTTTTTCAGAAATGCTACTTGAAATGCATTTGGAATGATGAATAACTCATTGCCATGCAGTACACATTACTTAGCAGAATATTGAGTCTGTAAACTCCTTGTCAGGTGTCGTCATATGCTTTCTCTTTCAGTATTTTCTGGATCATTTCCAAAAGGATTAGCAGGAAAGAGAAGAGAGGATCTGAAGCAATTTTATTTTAATGTGACAGATATCACAAAATATGTGTTCTTTAAAGTAGATTGCCATGTCATAACTACTTAAAACATTCAAATACAATGCTAGTGACATTGAACTGGCCACACCCACCTTGGCCCCTGGAGGGCAAACACAACCCTGGTGCCACCCTCAATAAAATCGAGTTTGACACTCCTGGCCTATGACAATGGCAACCAGGAAATATTCTGCATTCTTAATAGTAAGACTAGATTCTGACTAGACTTTCAGCAAATTTACAGTAGCTATCACAATTATGATTCAAACTATAATTATACTAATTGCATATCTTATGTTAAAAGCTCTGCTGAGTAGTTTCACTAACTTTCTAATGCTGAGAAATACATATGCTTAAATTGTAGGCAGACATACTTTTAGACTTGGAATTATTCAGCAATTATTTTGCTCATTCAGCATTCTATAGATAGTAGTTAGGTCTGAAATTAAGCTATTTTTAGAACTGTTCACTGGATGAGGGGCAAGGAAGAGAAAATATTTAGTGTTTCAGATTACTGATTTTGGTTATGACTTAGTCTTTTTCTAGGGACTAGTCAGTTACTGTCCTAAGGTAAACACAGTATTTAAATATTCCATTCCCAACAGAACTACTATCAATTTAAATATAACTTGTTTGATTGAATAATATGCCAGTTAAATCTCATGGACAAGATGTAAAGGTGACAGCTTTGCTTATGTTAGGCAGCTCAATAATACTGAAAAAATGGGCACTTCCAAAACCAGCACTCATCAATAATTTAAACTTCATAATTAATAAATATATAATACTTGTGACATTAGAGGTATATAGATCAGAAGCATGAATATCCATTTATTTCTTAATGCTGCTGATGCCATATTGATGTCTGAGAATCCAAATGTTTGCAACAAACTAAGACTGTGATGGAATAGGTGCGGACCTGAAAATTAATGTGAAGTACAAAGGTAGTTGTGTTTGATAGAGAAAGTCATGTGAACAGTTCCAGGCTATGCGTAAATAGAAAAAAATAGAACAAACAGTATATTTGTAAAAATGTTTACTAAAATGTGAAGAAAGATGTGTACCTGCAGAAAGAAAGGTAGTGGGCAGTTTGTGATGTGTTGTAAGGAATGAATGTGTATTGAAAAAAGCAAAATGGCTATATATAGCAACTTACTTCTGCTCACTTTATTATATGAAAATAGTATTTCAGGAGACACAAGTAGTAGTGGAAATGGATTATTTAAGAATGTAACAGGTTAAAGAATAAATGGATGATACATAAATATAGATTGAATGCTAAAGTGAGTGAACAATATGGAAGAATTGTGTTGAAGATATGTGTCATATAGAGAGAATGAGGTCTTAATCGCAACTCAAATACATAAGGGTGAATATGCTAAGAAGTAGGGAAAAGCAAACTTGCAGTTGGATGATTTGAAGAAATCCTTAGGAAATATGAGAAGTTCAAAGAATAAAGGTCATTGTATAAATCAGTGCTTGAACATGATGGAAACATGGGTGGCTTGCAAGATTAGAAAGGTATAGAAAGATAATGAATGAGGCGTTGAAAACTAGATTCAGCTGTATCTCATATTCTGTTATATTAGAATTACATATTACTTTGCTTATTATTTCTTGCTCTTTGCACAATGTTTCTTAACTCAAGATAATATGATGAATAAGTATGTATTGTAGCTTCAGTTATAAATGAGGTATAGAAATCGCAATAAAAGTCAGAAAAATGTTTCACGATTGGAGAAAATAGTTTTATCAAATTCCCACAAAGCTTTTTTTAAAATGTTGCATATTGTCTCTACATACAACAAAATAAGCCCCATTGAAAAGCAATATTATAAAAAAATTGTATTGTGATCAGATTGCATCATTGTTCTTTAGTTTATTTATATTTTTATTTCCTTTCTGTATAATATTGCTTTGAAAAAAGATACTCTAAAACAGAATTTATACCGTGAGATGTTTACTTCTTTTCCTGCCTAATTAATCTTTATAAAAATGCCTCTAAGGGCCATTAAGCTATACCCATGAGTTATTGCCAGAAAAGTGTTGATTGGACCCAGGTGGTGACTGATGAAAGAGTTAACTGTTCTAAAGGTAAAATCTTTATCAAATCAAGCTCTGACTTCATGGATTTATATAGGTACTTTTTTTTCTCACAAAGGTAGTGAAATGGGTTGCTATTGCTGATTTCTAGGATGTTTGTGTCGATTTTTCCAACCTAGCCTGTAGCCATGATGTTCCCAGGGGATCTCCATTCTGTGTATTAGCCAAGTCCAACCTTATTTTATCTTTGTAAAAAATAAAAATAAAAACTTGATTACTCACATCTGCCACTTATTTGTTGCATAAATGCCTAAAGACCGTTAAAGAAGACAGCAGAGAAAAGAGAGAATGGAGGACAAAGCAGGTTTTAAAATTGAGGTTTGCTGTGAAATCCACAGGAAAAGTTGATCCAAACCAAAGTAAAGAGGATTTGGGG
Organism: Masticophis lateralis; assembly: GCA_030761175.1. Lineage (NCBI taxonomy): Eukaryota > Metazoa > Chordata > Lepidosauria > Squamata > Colubridae > Masticophis > Masticophis lateralis. Next base: position 131,886,470 of record JAUDYJ010000003.1, read on the forward strand.
AAAATGGTCAGACTAGCGAATCTCAAGGAAGAAAAATATAGAAAAGGCTGAGACCAGGAAAATGTAGGCAAAATAATGGTTTATCTGTTACATGGCCATATTTCTTAGGCCTTTATAAGGAAGAGTAGATTTTGGACCATCAGAAAAAATTATCTACAGCAGACTATAGAAGTCAGCTTTCAGTTTATATGCCACTACAACTGACTAACTGATCTTTAAAAATACAAGCAGGAACTGATGCAGAAGATACTCGAACCCCCAAACTGCCAACTCAGTTGGTTGGTAATATTGCTTGTATATTAGCTGTGCTATATTTTGAGGTTCTATGAAGTGTCAGTTGAAAATTAATAAAGGAAAAGGTTGCATTGAAAACTATTTCCAGTCTCACTATTATTCCAAGGTACTTTTCCCTTTGAAAAGGGTAAATCTATGATAATCCCATAGGCTAGAAGGAAAAAGTAACTAATGATACAAGCAAAGAAATAATAGTAGGTGTTCCAGGGTTATGGACTGAGCCCAACTCACCTCACAGGGTTGTTGTGTAGAAAATAAGAAAAGGAAGTAGCACTGTATTATATATGTTTGCCACCTTGAGTTATTATTTTAAAAATTGGATAAAAATCAATAAATTTTGTGTTTTTTCTAATTGCTTGATGCAAAGGGAAGAATTACTGTGAGGATCTGAATATACTTTTTAATTCAGCCATAATCTTTCAAGTATTAGAAATAATTTTGTCTCTTATTTAACCCAGTATTTTTAGAATACAAGAAGAGATGTTTCTCTTCTTCCAGATCTGTCAAAAACGTATAGGCAGTGCATACTAATAAACAGCCAAAAGGGAGTTGCAATGTGTGTATGCATATAGATGAAACTATAAATCATAGTAATTGCATAGACAGGGAAATAGAATACTTAATCTGTGACCCAAGAGTGCTCATTTTCTTTCTTACTTTTTTAATAGAAAATATGCAGTTGGTTCACTCTTCTCACTGCAAGAGGAAGAAAATGATAAATACTTTGACGTTTACCAGATTGTGAATTCTTCCTGATATGTGAGATGTAAACATTCCAGTTAATTTATCAGAATATGGATAATTTTGTTAAAGCAACATTCCTTGCTATGTGGGCAATATATTTTAAAGATTTGTCATATTAAAGGAAGAAAGCCAGTTTGATGTAGTGTAGCTTTAGCTGGCTGGGTGATCTTCAACTAGCCATTTTCAGTCAGCTCTAGGAAGGAGGCAGTGGCAAGCCACTTCTGAAAAAGCTTGCCATGAAAACTTCAGGGATTAGTCCAGACCGTTGCCAGGAGTCAAAAACTGACTTGAAGGAACAATTTTTTTAAAAAAAATGATATAAATTTCTCTCTTCACAAATAATGGACAGGTTAGGGACACAAACTGTTTACTTAGTACTCCATAATCTCTTCATTTGTGCTTGCTTTTGATCTAGCATATTGCAAGGGTAAGAGCCAAACAGGTTTTTCCTCTAGGTACTTAAATGTTGTGTCTCCTTGAATTACACTCCTAATAGCATTGTTTGTAGGTGACTGCAGTTGCCAAACATTGTCTGAATAGTTAGTAATTGGTTAAGTAAGCATGGTCAAGCCTGATTAGTATTTGGGTGGAAGACAACCCAAACATTCCAGGATTACAAGTTGAATTGGAATGGAGAAGGAGACAATATGTGCATTTGAGAAGAAAACTGCATAGTTTTAGTCATATAAAGCATCAGGAGTAATCTCAAATTGATGATGTCTTCAAAATCTCTCTTTTCCTTAAAACAGCAATGTACATTTAATGTAATCTCATTTGTAATATAACCTGCTGATGAAGTGACGAGAAATAAACTTACTAATGACATTCTTATTTATTGGATATAGTTAGTCTGTATTTATTGTTATATCTAAGCAAAAGGTAAAAGAAGAATTTGAAGTGAGCAACTTTGTAATAATAAAATGTGAATTACCAGCACTGGGGGTTTTTTTGGAGGAGGGAAGGGAGAATGGAATTGGTTTACTAGTATTTTCCTTTCTTCTCTAAATGATTGAATTCATTCAGTAATAACCTGTGGTCTTTGTTATTCTCTTATAAAAATTATTTTGATTTACTCTGCAAGTTTGTTGTCCTTTTCTTTTGAAAGCAATGCACAGAAAATTGTGTGTAGAAAATAATATTTCATATTATCCACCATATTAAACAATTCTACAGAAGAATCTTTATTGATTTCTAGACAGAGAATAGTTTTAGGTATTTTGGCTTTTTGTGATACAATAATCCTAATCCTTTGAGTTACTTGTGAGCCCCCAAAACTACCAGTAAACTGAGAAATATGTCTAATTAAAAAGGACTGTGTTATATTGATTACTCAACACATTTGTGCTATGTCTTCTCCATTACTTCATAATAAAAATTAATTGGGGAATGTATGAGTTCAAATTTCCAATGTGACCATGAAGCTGATGAATAATCCTTCACAAATCAGTCTTTCATCCTATTTATTTCATTGTGTGCTTTTGAGAATAGATAATTCTCCTGTGCACTGCTAAGAGAGTCCAAGCAATGAGCATTAACTTCATCTGATCGGCCAGAGACTGAGTTGAATTTGTTTAACCACGTCTCCTTCTTCCTGCTGAGCTCCAGTTTGTTAACTCAGTTGGCCTGGAGAGATTTAATATCGTTAGCTCCATTGCTTGGACTTCAGTTAACGTATTCGAAGGAGAACTACCAATTTAAACAGGGCAAATTTCCTTGCCACTTCAAAAGCGTCTCCTTGCCTTGTGCCTGGCTGGGCGCTCATCAGCTGAGCTACAGAGCAAAGTGGTGGCATTTCTTTTGCTATGGCAGGCCCGCGTGGCAACACAGATTTACAGGACAGCGATCATCTAAGCGTAAGTTTGGCAGCGCAGGGGAAGCTGTGCTGTTGGCTTCAAGCATTTTAGACAAGGGGCATTGAGTCCATGGTGCTGGAGTCTCGTTTTCACCCTTGGGCACACTACAGAGCCTTAGGCGTCACTGAAGCCATGGTGCTGGCTTTGTACCAAATCCCTTCACCTCCCACCCCCCACCCCCCATAGTGATCTTTTGTGCTTACAAGCCATGGTGTCAGCTTGGCGCATGTGACAGCCCCAAGGCCTCAGTGCCCCACAGAATAGCCCTCTTCAGTGAAGCATACTGAGACGCACAAGCAGCTATTTCAGGACAGGCTTCTACCACAGGCCTCAATTCTATTAATCAGCACAAGGCCTCCATTTGGATTCAAAATGGCGGATTGTATCCGGTCTTCCTCTCGCAACCCTGGTTGTTCTTCTCTCAGACAGACCTCAGTTGTTACAGCCCCTAATAAAGGCAAGTCAAAATCCAAAGGAACCTCCACCAGGTCCCAACTTTCTGCTCCAGCCCCTACTTTCCCTGCATTAGAAAAGGATGCTAAGAGACGTCAACGTGCATTAGAAAAGCTATTTGACAAGGCCCAAAAATGGGCAGAGGCTGACAGGCATTCTGCCTTTCCTGAAAGCAGCAGGGAGACATGCATTGCTTCTGAGGACAAGGCTCCTCAGTCAGGTATGCTTGGCTGTTCCCCTAATACTTCAGCTGGTATACAGGTTTCCTAGGCACCAGGCATGGATCCTTCTTTACAGGCAACCATGCCTAAACCTGGACCAGGCGTCTTCCTGCATCTTTGCCACCTTTACTCCTACCACGGTGGGCCTCTGCCCAGAGGAGGGGCATAGCTCTACATTGTCACAGGAAATCTGCAACATAATTACATTGACTGTCTCAAAGAGCATTGCTGCTGCCCTAACTCAAAGAGGCATTTTGGCCCCAGTACATGCGGCTAAGCCGGATCTACAGGCCTTTCATCTAACTGGGCATATTGACAGAGAGTATATGCAGGAGTCTCAATCTGCCATCATCTTCAAATCATAGTGACATGTCGCTTATGGGAGAGGAAGATATGGCAGACTATAACCTTTCCAAGGATGAGAGAGTCCTCCCGGACAGACCAGTTGCCATGGGGCTATTTCATCATGACTTATTTAAAACTTCGTTGAACAAGGCAAAAACAACTGCCAATGTGGAGGCACTTATTGGGCACTCTGAGGGATCTGCGGACCCTCCAGATCCCATTGCTCTGCTCTTCACTGAACCAGTCACAGAGGAGGAGGCTATTCCATCACCCAAGCTCTTTGTTGACGTTATCCAATGCCAATGGAATCAGCCTGGGTCCATCCCTGTCCCTAGTGGTATGGATAGGAAATAGGCAAGAGCTGGAGAAACTTCTGACTGTCCCTAACATTGATGTTCCAATGGTCAACTTGGCCTCATCTAACATCCTTCTGATTTGGCTGAAGGTTTGAGGACAGAGGACAGGAGGGCTGAGCTTTCTGCTTGTGAGACCCATCAGGCAACTGCCTGGGCCATTCAATCTGCCACAGTGGTGTCTTTCTTCACTAGAACCTCCCTAATTGGCTTCGCAAATGCTGTCCATTATATCACCGGAGGATATCCATATGCATCAAGACATAAACTGATTGCTGCAGCTGAATATTCCACAGGTGCAACCCTCAATGCGGCAAAATTTGCCTCACAGGCCCTGGCATCCAATGTCACCTCCAGACGCCTCTTATGGTTGCGGCACTGGCAAGCAGACATGAAAAAAAATTGGCAACTGGCAGCAGCCCCATTTAAGGGAGGCTCTCTCTTTGGGGAGGCCCGAGACTCTATTTTAATGGAAGGTAAAGACAAACGGAAGGTCCTTCCCCACATTTACAGAAGGACAGACAGGAGATCATCCTTTCCGTACCGCAGGCAGCCCTTTTGGGCCCATGATATTGGGTTTCAAGCCCCGGTCTACCAAAGGTCATTTCTGCCACCCATGGACAGGTCAAATGACAGACGGCCCTTTCAGGACCGTACCAGACAACCCCAGGCCAGGCATCCCTTTCGGGGAGCCGGTTACCGACCCTACCATCGGACCAAGTGACTGCTCTGGCATTTTATCCTCTATTTTGAAAGACAAATAGAACATTAATATAATTTTACTTAATTCAGAGTAATGCTGTATTTTAAAGTATCTGTTAATGCATCTGGACAAATAACTTTAATGATGATGATGATGATGATGATGATGATGATATAAACTGCTATATTTATGTGTATTTATTTTGGTTAACTTAGTTCTGTTTTGTTGTTGTTCCTTAAAATCATTTTTTAAAACCTTGGCAACTGCCTGGTCTGGTCCTTGCAGTTTTTTCGGCAAATTTTTTCAGAAGTAATTTGTCATTGCCTGCTTCTTCAGTTTGAGAGAAACTGATTGGCCCAAGATCACCCAGCTGACTTCAAAGCTAAGGTGGAACCAGAACTTTCCTGGTTTCTAACCTAATGCCTTAACCACTACACCATAGCTGACTCTCAATGTGGCCCATTATTTATTACTATAAATCCTAGATTTGTGATTCATTAGTTGGTCAAAATTATTGGGATTTTTTAAAAAAATTAAAAATGTATAATACATTTTTAGAATTTAAAAATACTCAATTATGTTGCTAGGAATAGTGGTTGGAACAAGAAGAAGGGGCAAGCAAAAGAAGTGCTGGTTTGATAATGCAAATAACATCAAAACTGATATAAATATGAACATCAAACAACTGAAAGAAGCTGCACTTGGCTATAAAGTCACCAAGAGTTGGACACAACAAAATGGTTAAAAACAACAAAAACAAATGTATTGGGATATGGTTTGGAAGAATTTAAACTTGCAGTGCTTTTATAAACTAAAAACTATTTCTAAAATAGATATTGAAAAGTTGCAAGAGCTTTAGAATAGTATAGGAATATCCTAGCTTAATACAGCTTTGGCCTTGTGTTTTCAAGAATTTAAGCATGTCTCTTAAAATCTTAAATTTAAATTAATTCATCAGAAGATCATTTATCAGACTTCTTGGCAAATATTGGAGATATAATGTATTTGAGGGGATTTCATCTGTAGAAACTTGAGTTTATTCTAATACTTTGTTTTGGGCTGATACTCAAACTAATGTTCATATTGTTCAAAAAAGTAATTTCACATATGTTAATACAAATTATATGATGACAATTTGAAATGTATTAATTAATCATTGGATTTATGTAACTTGTAGCATAGTCAAGAAAATATGTTTTCCTTTGCTGGAAAGAGCTACTGCTGAAAATACTGGATTGAAGAATATATGCTTCCTTTCAGCCTTGGACTTTTTACCAGTGCAATGCAGTGGAAAGATTGATCAGTATAATTCAACTAGGGCGAAGATTAATTTGTTCTTTAAAAACTAAATCGCTTTATAATCTATTATGATGCTTTTGGCTTTGTGTGTGAATGTATTTGTGTATATTGTTCCTGGGCTTTTTTATTTTTTCCTCTTTTGTTTTCTTTAAATAGAGCATTTACTATTTTATGGAACTAATATCACTCTTTGTAGTTTATTATAATGAAAATTTAAAATTAAAAGGAATTTCTTTTTATGTAATGATAAAACATTTTTTCTCTGTATGGGCAATTCAAGTTGCCCTTCAGCCAATTGTTCCAACAATAACATTGTATTTTATTGGGCAACCAACATTTAGAGTAATTAATAAACTAGTAGCTTTTGTCTGCCCTTTCAAACTTTTTAACAGCTCTTGACTGAAAACTAGTCTTTTTTAAAGTAAGATTAATTGGTTTGTTATTTTTAATGTTGCTTCTGCCCCAAAACTTGGGCCTGCCAATAATTTTACTGTTGTTGTTTGGTGAGATAGTTGAAAGTTTATTCTGATGTAAGGTAAGATCTAATGTTAGGTAGTTGCCAGACAGTGAATAAAACCACTGTTTTTTTTCCCTTGATTTAATTTCTGGTATTTTTTTTCCTTCTAATGAAAACAGATATAGTAACTGCATGATTTACCAATAAATATATTCTACTTTGAGAGCTATGGATAGATAGGAAGATTATTTTTAGGGATTATTTGAGGAATATTGAGGAATAAGCAAGTTTTGTACTGAACCGCCATTGTCTTGTTCAGTTGGATGTTTTTTATCCTGAAACACTGATTCCAAAAGAATGAATCAGAAAACAGCATGAAGTTTTCTGCAAGATTCCTAGTTGCCTTCCTGGTAGATTTCAAAATAAAAGAGCCACAGGCTAGCTCACTTAAATTTTAATCTCTTCTATTTCTAAGCAAGTCTTTCTTTTTCTTTTTTATTAATCAGACCAATACTATTCATTTTACTTGCTGAAAGGAAAGTAATCCTCATATACTACAGGAATTATGCAGCATTCTGCAGAAAATTCTAACTATATGAAGTAAAATGATTGTATTGTGCAAACCGAAGTCCTCATAATTCATACTTCCAGGTGGTCTGCATCATTTCAAAGGCAATGTGAACATGTCTTCTCTGGGAAAGAAAAACATTTATAAACAGTGATGAAAGACTCCAGGAAGGTTACAGTGGATAATATATATCTGAACTCTTGACTCCTGTGTGTCTCTGTGTGTGTAAGGTTAAACAAAATATATGCATAGTTGCCATGCTGCACTAGATTTCCCAGGCAAGAGCACAAATAATAGAACATGATAACTGCTTCATTTTCCCCAAATCTGCATACTGTCCAACTATCCCTAATTTATATATATACAAAAATTGGGTACTGTTTGGATATCACTTTGAATTTTTAACTATAACCATTATTTAATATTAGCCGTGCAGATTGCGGCTACTATAAGCTATTCTTTTGTAAAATATGGAGAGTCACCAGTCCAAGTCTAATAAAGTCCAAATTATGTTGTAGAAAAGAGCAATATTATGAAGAAATTTGGATATTCCCAAATTAGGAGAAAGTGGGAGAAGCAGTCTGGCAAACAACATTACTCATGACTGCAGAAGAGGAATTTTATGTTGAACTTAGTCCTTTCTTCCATTTCACATTTTCAGTCTATTACTGTTGTAGAAAGAAGAGGTCAGGCAAATAACAATAAGGATTAATTGAGGGAGGAAAAATGCTCTGGGGGTCAGCAGAGTGGGAGAATGAATGACAGAAACAGGAAAGGAAGTCTGTGATGCTATTCTGTGAGTAACCTAGAATTGCAAAAAGGGAAGTCAAGACATGCATATAAGCTAGATCTGGGCATGAATAAATTTGCTATGGGATCATTGGTATATTGTAGGGTAGATAGGCTTGTTGGGTTAGTATCAGAATGAGAATAAAACTCAGAGTCAGGTATATAATTCATACATGTGCATGTGCATGTGTGTTGATTGATTGATTTCAGGTGGGATGAATGATAGAGAACTTGTGTGCCAATCATAGAATGAATGAAGATGGTCTAGTTCCCCAGATTTTTTCCTGCCTCTTTAAAATTCTAAAGGAGAGAGAGAAACAGACGTCTTTTTTTTTTTATTTTGTTGTTATATGCTTCATTTCTAGCACAGGGGAACTAAGATTTTCTTAAATATCATAAATATGACTGGAACTTTTCCCTTTCCACTTGTCTTTGTCTCAAGGTTCGCTTCTCTTATATGCGGATGAAATATCTCTTCTTCTCTTGGCTAGGAGTATTTATTGGCAGCTGGATTATTTATGTTCAGTACTCATCTTACACAGAACTTTGCAGAGGGCATGACTGCAAGAAAATAATAGTAAGTATATTTTTGAAAAAATCAGGTTCGTTGGTATTCCTGACTGGCTGTTCCTTTAGTATTTTAATATAAATTAAATATGAGAGAAATGTTATGAAAGAATTAACTAACTTTTGCAGTTGCAGTTGTCTAATAAGGTATAGCAGTAGTTTATGTTCTTGGTTTTTGTTTTGTTGTCATGAGAAATAGTATTAGAAAAAAAACCTGATGTAGCTTACTTATTAAAGTTATCAAATCCCAGTTCACTGGAGAGGAAAAAAAATAGCTATATATTGTTTAGGCATTATGTGAAGGAATACAATAGTGAATCAGGGAATATAGACTGAGAGATCTATATTTAAGGAGCTATATGATAACATTTTTTGAGTTTGCTGCTGGTTAAAATTATAGAAATTCTCACATATAATTTTTTCATTTTTCCAGTGTGATAAATACAAGAGTGGGGTTATTGATGGATCAGCATGTAGTAGCCTGTGTACAAGACAAACACTTTATTTCAGAAAATGTTTGTCAACTCAACCCAACAATCAGGTATCAGTACTCTGATTTATTTTTTTTATTTCAGAAAAAAACATGAAATGATAAATTATACTGTGTAACTTTTTAGCTTAAATAATGCTTCAGTTGAAAATAGATGAAAATGGATTTCATATATTAAAGATAAAAAAACTACAGAGAGCAGTGATTAATATCTCCTAATAAGGACTTCAATTGGTTCATTTGACCTCTAAAATTGGATCCATCTAAATATAGTGATTGCTGCAAACGCAGACATTTTAGTTATTCTAAGGTATACTAGTTTGTAAATGTCATAGAAACAGAACTGTTTAAAAAACCAAAGCCAACATTGAATTTGCTTAGTTATTTACAGAATCCATGCAATATTGCTGATAGTGTTTTATAATAAAGAATTGACTTAATCAAGTATTTTGTAATATGGAGGAGAATGTTAGGCATTATATTTAAGAATATCCTACCATGCTATTGTTTCCCCTTCTCATATTTCCCCAGATTTTCTTTTTCCCAATCTACGTAATTCTCTTTTCCCCTTCACACTGCAAGACATAGAACGGTTCTGGACTATGACAAAAAAGAAATACCAGAACATCCAGCAGTTTGACAAAATACCTACCAATAGCCCTTAACTTACAATCAGTTCGTTAACGACTGTACAGTGTTGCAGCAGATCTCCCCAGATCTACTTACAACCCAGATTTGAAGTAGGGCTGCCATTTCCTTCCATGATCACCTGATTACATTTTGGGCTCTTGGTAACCAGCTGGCATTTATATCCTATTGCAGCATTGAACAGTCACATGACCAAGATTTACAATGTATTTTTTGTTAAAAACTGGTGTTTACTTCTGGTTTTCAGCAAAAAAAAAAACCCCATCCATTGCGGATAATGAATTCACTTAATAATTGCAGCATTCACTTAATGACTGTGGTAATTCACTTAATGACTACTGCAAAACAGGTTATAAATTTGGGCACAGTTGCTTAACTGGCACAATTTAACAACTTAATTCAGGTGTCAATTAATAGTTCTGGACTGAAGTCAAGAACTATATATTTACGGCTAGCAACAGCACAGAACAGGAGTGCCTCCTATCCAAGGACTGAAAGTTTGGCTTTGAGGGAAGTTATAAGGAAGGGTTAAGGGCAAATGTCTTAAGCATGCAGAGGGTTAAGTTATTCATTTTATCCTTGAAATCCCACTACCTGATTATTTTTAAAAGGTTGAAAAGATCAGTCCTGTCTAGTGATGTTATGACAAATTAATCTTGCTTGTGTCTCCTACACACACGACTTAATGTAACATGTAGTTCCCCAATCTATAAAGCTTACCATACTATATTAAAGTTTGCATCCATCATAGTATTTTGAGGCTTACAAAATCATCTGCAAAGGGACTTGATAAAAGGACTCTTTAGGGAAAATTGCCAAATAGGAAGGAATGTAAAGACCCAATTCGGCTACAGTAGTTGTGGATTTTTTGAAATGAGTTTTACTGTTTAGTCACATCCAATTTTAAGCTGGAACAACAGCATCTAGATTTTCATTTAAAACCTGTTACTATAAAATAATTTATAACAGTAGTTTATTAATAATACTGCATTCAAGAAATATCTTAATTTTATGGTTATTAATTAGTGCCATAAATCAAATGGGTGTGAAATGTATATTTAGTAATGATTTAAAGTACATGTCAAAATGTACAATAATGTATGAATTTTAAACGCTTATCAGCCGTGATTTACTAAAAATTACAGAATATCCTTTACCAAATGCATTTTGGTTTTCCATGTTACATACCGTGCAAAAAATATATATTGTTAAAAGTGTTTGATAACAATTGCTAAACAATGTTCTAGGAGTACAGTTATCACTATGCAACCAACTTTTATTTCCATCTCTGTAAAAGCTGAGTGAAGAAGCTAGTCTAATTGTAATGAAATACATTAAAATATTTCTGTATAAAATAATTTAAATAATGCTATAAACTTTAAACTCCCATTTCACCTATATATGTCACTGTCTTCAGGTTGCCTTATTTCTATGTCTTATTTTCAAGGGAGAAGAACGAAGAAATCAAGGACAACTGCTCATCTGATATTTTGAAATTCACTTAAATTTAGTACTTTTAAAGACAGCATGTGGCATTTTTATATAAACACAGCATATAAGTACTAGTTTAGCAGAAGTGGGAATGCTGTTTCTAGGTTAGCACTTGTCAGCTACAGTCCTTTTATAAATACCGTATTTTCCGGCGTATAAGACGACTGGGCGTATAAGACGACCCCCAACTTTTCCTGTAAAAATATAGGGTTTGGGCTATACTTGCTGTATAAGACGACCCCTCTTCCAACGCACACCAAATAAAAATTAAAAAACATCAACTGGCTCACCCACAATGTAAAAGCAGCTGTGCTAGACCCAAAATGGCCCCTGCAATAAGCAGGAACCTCACACAGCCACAAAAAGCCCAAAAAAACAACTTTTACATTGTGGGTTCACACACACAAAATTCCACATACAGCTTTGTGAGATTTTGTGTGTTTGTGTAGTTAGAGTGAAACACTACAGAAACACATTAAGTCTCAGAAAGTTGCACACATTTTATTTTTATTTTTATTTTTATTATTTTTATTTTTATTTTTATATGAAAGCTAAATTTAAAACTTCCTAGCCTAAAACTTAGACCTAACCTTTAAATGGCTAGGTCTAAAAAAGAACAACTAAAAAAACCCCCAATTAACTATTTTTTTTAAAGCTCCCAAAGGGGGGAAAAAACTTACCCAATAGAACAGGGGTCTCCAACCTTGGCAACTTTAAGACTTGTAGACTTCAACTCCCAGAATTCCTCAGCCAGCTTTGCTTTGCTGGCTGAGTAATTCTGGGAGTTGAAGTCCACAAGTTGCTTGCATCAGCAAGCAACTAAATCTCCCTGCCTGCAAGCAGGCAGGGAGATTTAGTTGCTTGCTGATGCAATGGATTGCAGGCAAGGCAAGCGTTGCGGCTAGCAGCTAAGGTAAGCAAGCTGGAGGGAGGGGGGGATTTTTGCTACGGAGCAATTAGCAGGCAAAAATTAGCAGCTGGGATGGCCAGCGTTGTATAAAAGGAAAGTTTTTCCCTTTTACACAGCGCTTGGCCATCCAAGCTCTGGCGCTCCCAGCTGAGTTGCCTGCTAATCTCAGCTGGGATGGCCAGCGTTGTGTAAAAGGAAAGTTTTTCCCTTTTACACTGGGCTTGCGTGTAACTCAGCTGATTAGCGGCAACTCAGCAGGCAATTCAGCTTGGCTCCTTAGAGCCATTTAAGGCTGGTCAAAGCCTTTCGGACTGGTCTGCCTGGTTACAGGAGACCAACACCCGGCGTATTAGACGACCCCCAACTTTTGAGAAGATTTTTGTGTGTTAGAAAGTCGTCTTATACGCCGGAAAATACGGTACTATATTTGTATAAATAACATATACATTTTAAGATTTGTTATCCAGAAAATCAGGTCATCTTATTGAAAATAATCATTTAAGCCAACAGTTTAGTCAGTGAAATACTGAGTATCAATTAGAGAGATCATTTGTGTTAAAGATAAATTTCCACCTATAATCGTGGTTTATTCCATTTTGTACAGATGTATTTAGGAGACTGGGGTAATTTGCAAGGAGTTATAAAATGCCAGATGGAAGAAATTGCTCATATTGATCTCAGAACTGAACTAGAACCAAGGAAGGAAACAATTCTGTTTGATAAACCAACTAGAGGAACTACTGTTCAAAAATTCAAAGAGATGGTCTATGGGCTTTTTAAAGTAAGTATATTATTTCTCCATTGCCTGGAGGGATGACGACTGAGCTGGAAGTAATGATACTAGACAGATTATTTAATTACTTCATATTTGTGGCAAGATCATTATATTAAAATTAAGACTTTGTGCTGGGAAGTTTTATAAGGATTGCATGAAATGAACTTTTAAAATTCTCCCTTCCCATTATGAGTCTGCTATAAATTGGCTATTACAAATAAGAAACTGCCATTGTAATTCAGTTGACAGTCTTTCTGTTACTGCTCTTACTTTTTTAAAGGCTCCATGTGTAGTGTTTAAAAACTCTTATGATAACTATTAAAATAGTTGGATTAAGTACAGGTATGAAAAATTGCATTTTTAATCTGTGAGGTCCTTGGTGCTCTCTGACTTTGATTATTTTCTTGCAGATGTTTCATTACCAAATTAGGTAACATCACCATTGCATGTTTAATCTATTTTCCCTTTTAAATAGCTTATTAGAAAACAATCACACAAATATATCTGTAATAAAATAAAAGAAGTCCAGCTGCAAATAATATTCTCAAATTATGAGAATATTTTATCATTTTAAGAAATGAATCTGAATTAATGTCGAATGAAATTGTCCTAATGTTGATGGATAACAACCTTGGCTCCTATAGGTCTTTTGAACCAAAAAACACCACCAAAATTACCAAGGATAGAGACCAAAAAGGTCAAAGATGCCCACAAACAGGTTAGACAAAATCATGTGGGTCTGCAGGAAATATGGTGATGTGATTATATTTGTTATAGCTAACTTTACTCTAAGGAAAGTGCAGAGGATAAAAGGTGAATGCTGGGTGGTGAAATGGAATTTTTCAGTCACTGTGTCTTCTTCTTACCTTTAGGATGGAGACACTCTTGCTTTGTTCAATAGTTATACAATTGGTATTTTGTAAAGCAGCTACCTTTAAATACACTTATTTGTAGTAAAATTTGATGTTTGTAAATGTGAACCTGCTGCATTGCTAAAAGTTATCTCACTGCTGGGATACTTATTTTGTTAAATTTTTTGAAAATTCATCTGATAATAAGCAATATTTAATTAAAAATAAGAACTGAGTGCACCTGATATTTCAACATATATATGTGACTTCTTTCTAGGCAAAACTGGGAGAACAAGGAAATCTTCCTGAATTGGTTAATCTCATCTTGACTGTGGCTGATGGGAATAAAGATGGTCGTGTTTCCTTGCCAGAAGCAAAGTCAGCATGGGCACTCCTCCAGTTAAATGAATTCCTGCTCATGGTAATTCTCCAGGATAAAGAACACACTCCCAAATTGTTGGGGTTTTGTGGAGATCTTTATGTGATGGAAAAAGTTGAATATACCTCTCTTTTTGGAATAAGCCTTCCGTGGATCTTAGAACTTTTCATTCCTTTTGGTTTCAGAAGGAGCATGGATCAGTGGTTTACTCCGTCGTGGCCGAGAAAGGCAAAAATAGCTATAGGGCTCCTAGAATTTGTGGAAGACATTTTCCATGGACCGTATGGAAATTTTCTCATGTGTGATATGAGTGCCAAAAACCTGGGTTATAATGATAAATATGACTTAAAAATGTTGGATATGAGAAAAATAGTGCCAGAAATGAATTTAAAAGAACTTATTAAAGATCGTCACTGTGAGTCTGACCTGGATTGTGTATATGGCTCAGACTGTAGAACTGTATGTGACCAAAGTAAAATGAAATGTACTACAGAAATAATTCAGCCAAATTTAGCAAAGGTGTGCCATTTGCTTAAAGACTATCTGCTTCTTGGGGCTCCTTTAGAAATACATGAAGAATTAGAGAAACAACTGTACTCTTGCATTGCCCTGAAAGTTTCAGCCAATCAAATGGAAATGGAACATTCCTTAATACTCAATAACTTGAAAACTCTATTGTGGAAGAAAATATCTCATACAGATGATTCTTAGGTGCTTTGTCTCAGAAGAAGATACAGTTGCTGCTGTAGGAACTGACCACCTTTTGTGAAACATACTTTATAGTATTTGAAACATTCATTATCCTCATCTTTTATCAGTTCTCTTTCAGACATATTTTTCCCCAATTGAAGAGTTATATGTGTACTTAAAATGTATGCCTGTCAGACTACTGAAGCCATATGGCTACAACACTCCTGGCTGGAAAGAATACTAATTCCCTGTTACCCTTTTACCCTTCACTGGCTTAAGAGATTTCATAAGAGCCTTCTGTTGTTAGTATTCATTCTGTTTCTTTAGAAACTTACTAAAAGCCAAATTTATACATATGGAGAGAGCATTTGGTATAATCCCAGGAAATCCGTTCTATAGAATTTATAAACTCACATGTATTCAACTGAACAATTTCCTAAATGTTTTAAAAAAGAAATTTGCATTTGAAGTCTAGCCTACCCTTTTGCCTGACATATTAGTTATTAAAAACTGGGAATTCTTGAAGTAGGACAATATAAAAACACCGATCACACTTCCATTTCTAAATAATAGCTAAAAAGAGCTACCCAATGACCTCTGCATCATGAAGCAGTTTCAGTTAGCCAAGCTGCTTCCTCTGGCAGTGAAAGACCCTCCCACTCGGATTCAGCAGACCCCCCTCCTTTCCTTTGAATAAATGTATTAATACCTCCTCTTGACAACATCCCAAGTATCAAACTGTTCCCTGAGGAAGTACTGTTCCCTGTGCTTTGTTTGCTCTGGGAAAGGAAAAGTTAGAAGGAATGGAACAGGATGGGCGAAGTTGGCTGTGTGGGTTATCTGTTTAAAGCACTCTTAGTGGCCATTTTTATAAATGCTGGTTACTTCATGAAAGAATTCCTGGTGACTCAAACAGGCTTCTCATTTGAATTAAATATGTGTAAGGGAAAGAGCTTTGTCCTTAAACACTGATATCATTTAGTCCAAGTAGATGAGGGACTGATTGCATCTAGGGACCTACTCTTGTTCCAAAATTATCTTATGTTCTTTTGACTTACTATATCTTTATTTTGTGTTCTTGCTTCCCCTCAGAAAGCTACAAAAATGTATTGTGGTGCTTTTAAAAAGAACTGAAGTGTGATTTTTAACATTCTGAAGTTTCTTTACAATCATCAATCTGAAGCATCCATCAATATTAGATTACTATTTTAAAATAATATTTTGGGGATTACTTATTAATTTTAGCATGGCAGAATTTGCACATTAGTAATTTTTAGAGAAAATTAATGTGATAATTGAAAATGTTTTAAAATGGAAGTTTTTCGAACCAGAACTTTTTGTTAGGTTTTTACATTTGTATACACATTTACCTCATACATGCATTGAATGTTAGTAAGTTTGCTAAATCTCCTAGTTAAAAATAGCTGTTGTACCATTCTAGCATTTAAGGATTTATAAGTCACACACAAAATCATGCGCGCACACACACACACTAGCAGCAATATGAAATATAAGATTCAATAAACTACAGTAATCAGTTGGATTATATGAACAGATTTATTAAAAAATATTAAGTATTATACGTTTGAAATTAAGAAGTCAAAGAGATCCCTAAACTTCAGTTTCTACAAATCACAGTTTTAATGCAATTGAATGATTGAGTCCTCGTTTTTTATCAGCAAAGTATTTAAATCATAATGGACAATCTCACAAAAGAAAGCCTATCCAACAGTTAAATTCTATGTATGACTGTCCTGAAGTAATTTCAGTATTGTAATTGTAAGGTGGAAGATTCCTATTGGGAGGTAATCATATTTGTTCCTTCAACCATCAAACTGTTTGATTTCACTGTTTGATTTCACCATATGCACTTTGGAAACTAGAATATTACATTCAAGCTGATTTTGTAAGAATGTATAGGTTTGTTTTCATACTATGTGATGAGCTAATTTCTAAAGTGCCATTTGTCTTAAGATAATGAATATTGGTTTTGGCATTGCTTACAAAACAACAAAATGAAATACAGCAGTGATAAGGTACATGTGTTCACCACTACCCTTCTTGGATTTTTTTTTAATTATGTAGTACTTTCCACTTGTTATGTGTTTTTCTCAGGACTATAGGCCATAGTCACCAGTTCTAGAAAGAAATAGCAACTTTGATCACACATGGATAATCTTTTGAATCTTATTTAGCACTTAGCTAATTAATAAACTACATTATTCAACATAGTTGTTTAGCAGACCTCTTCTGAAACACTTGTGCATGTTCCTCTTGACACTAATTCACCTTTAGCTCTTGACTTGATTCAGTTTTGTTTTATAAGATAAGAAAATGACAAAAATTGACAATTTCACTTTTTGAAATCAATGAAATATTCTTCTTTAACCTCTCAAACATGCACTTATAAAGACAAAAGAACTATTGCTCCCTGTATAATGTGTGACATTATTTGCTTTAGGGTCTTGTACATTTTTGCCTTGTATAAATATTTTTACTAACAGTTTTCTTGCACAATGTCCACTTTGTTTTTAAATTGACAGAGACCGCATTTATTAGTGGTACCAGTAAACATTCTTAAATCTTAATAAGCAAATCCATGGTGAGTAAGTCTGAATGTCAATATTTAACAGTCATTGCTCAGTGGAAAAAATATATTTGAAAGTTTGGAATAATGGGACTCGTTAGCAATGCAGTTTGTACTGTATTTTATTTTGATTGCTGTTATACCACTTTCAGGTTTTTATTTTAAATATGAACTGTTTACAATAAACTGGAACTATTTCCCTTTTCTGGTAGTGATACATGTTGGGTAGAAACACTGTATTTTTGTAATTATTAGCATGAAATGCTGAAGATAGCAAGAGCTCAACAAGGTTCAATTTGATTACATAGTTGAATCTGTATAATGTGTGCCTTATCTTCTCCAAATACAAGAAACAAATCCATATGACAATTTTAGTGGACAGAGGTGTGTTGAAGTAAGTCCAAAACACTGGTTTCTGCTTGTAGTTTTCATATTCTTTTAACAAAAAAAAATATTTGTGATGATTGAATTTGATTCATTTTGTCAAAGGCTGATTGCTGCAAAGCAGAAATGATTGAGGAATAGAAAACCTGAACCTGGATTAAATCTGTTGAGATGACAAGTTTGTTTGATTCACTGTTTTAGCAGATAGCCCTTTACTGTCCCCTAGTGAAATAGGTTGGGCTACAGTTGCATTTAATATTTTTTTTATATAAAAGTCAATAGAATGCAATAAAAATTAATGAAGTGGGATATATGAAACAAAACATTAAAGTTATTATATTTATGTAATTAGTTATCAAGCACATCTAAATAACCAAAATATCTTTATAATCCCCAAGGTATGTCACAACTTTTGAGCATCCCCTAATGTTTGGAAATTGAAAGTGGAAAAACTTGACATGCCCTAAATAGGGTACCTCTGCTTTCCTCTTGAGATTGAAAAGTTCATGTAGTGATGGAAGAGATCGGGGAAGATGCTTCAGTATTACACAATTGGCCATTTCTATTCAGTTTCAATTTAGGGATTCCCATAAGAGCCCAGGATATATATTTCAGCATTAATATGACCTAAAATGTGATCTGTTCTCCACACACTCCCAAAAACTAGGTGAAGAGAACCGTATTAAACAATTGAGTCAAAAACCTTATAGTTCATTTGAGAGAAATGATCCAAATCTATACTCTTTTTTTTAATAAAATAATTTTTATTTAGTACTTTACATTTTAAAACCAAACACACATTAGCAGAAGAAATCAAGAGATTAAAAAAAATAACACACATACTCCACATTAAAATACAATACTAACAACAGATATATACAATTTTACAACTTTCTGCATCGACTTTTGTCTTTATTCTTAGCTTTTATCCTCCTGCTCCTTCTCTTTATTTTTAAATATTCATAATTAACTGTTTTGTTAGCAGGATCATTATTTACATTTATATCCAGTATGTTAATATCTAATTTCACTTTATATTCTTATTTCTTAATTTGATTTCTGTTTTCCAACCATGTATAAAACCTATTCCATACTTTATAATAATCCGAGTCTTCTCTTTCTTTGATCTCCATCGTTAATTTATCCATTTCGGCGCATTTGAGGATTTTCGTCGTCGTTTCTTCTGATGGTGTATTAGTCAACTTCCACATTTGCGCTAGAATAATTCTGGCCGCCGTTAGAATATGCAATATAATATAATACTTTTTTCCATTTTTCTATCAATCATTCCTAGGAGGAATACCTCTGGTTTTGGAGTGTAATCTCTTCCAACCACCCTTTAATTTTATACCAAAATTTCCGCACCTTAGGGCACATCCACCACATGTGGTAGTATGTCCCTAGTTTGTGACCACATCTCCAACATTGGGGTGATAAATTGGGGTACATTTTTGCCAGTCTTGCTGGTGCTAAATGCCACTTATAAAACATTTTATAGCTGGGGTTTTTTTTTGTTTTTTTTTTGTATGATACTGCCATGGTCAATTTGTAATTTTTCTCCCACAATTTTTCCCATTTATCCAATTCTATGTTATGTCCAAAATTCCTAGCTTATCATCGTTTCCTTTACTATTTCTTCTTCCAATTTGTATCCTAATAAGTAATTATAGATATTTGTATATCTATAGATTTTTAAATCTAGTTTTGATTTGTAAATATGGCCACCATTCCAAATTTATTCCTTGTTTTTTTCAAATCTTGTATTGATTTTAATTTTCCTTTTGTGTTTAATAAATCTGCGTATCTTACCATTTTATCTAGGTCTGTGGTATTTGGATGGATCATTGCTTCCATTGTAAACAAACAAACTGGGACTTTCATATAATGATTCTTTTTAATCTTTTCCCATACTTTCAGCAGTGTATCCCTTACCTTATGATGTTGAAAATAAGTGTGTGATTTATTTTTCCCATCCCATAAAAAGCCATGCCAACTAAGTTGAAGGTCATGACCTTCCATTGTTAATATCCACTTATATTTAAGTTGTATCCAATCTTTGAGCCATGTTAGGGATGCCGCTTGATAGTAAAGTTCTCATTCTGGTAAACCGAAACCTCCTTTTTTCCTACTATCTTGCAATAATTTGAATTTAATGTGTGGTTTTTTCCCTGACCATATGAATTTTGATATTAATTTATTCAGTTGTTCAAAAAAAATTTCCCTAATGTTATTGGTATTGTTTGGAATAAATATAGTAACTTGGGCAATATGTTCATTTTTATCGTTGAAATTCTGCCAATTAATGATATTGGTAATTTATCCAATTCCAGTTATCCAAATCTTTTTGTATTTGTAATAGAAGTGTGTCGTAATTGTCCCTCTTTATGGTAGTACGCTTTTCTGATAGCCAAATTCCCAGATATTTAATTTTCTTTGTTCTTGAGATTCCCAGTTCCTCCTTTAGTTGTTCACTCTATACTCTTGTGTGGCAAAAATATGTGAATCTTCACTTTCAGTAAGCGGTGTGTCCTCATATAACTGTAACTAAATGTTTCAGATAACTATTGGTCAGTCCTGAACATCAGCTTGGATGAATTTTAAACCAATTCCTTTTATGGAATAGATTAAATTAAGGCTTTTTTGTAGGCTTCGTTGCATGAATTCCCTGCTTCCTACAAGATTTCTATGGAATTAAGGTGAGGACTTCGACAGTCCATTCCAAAACATTTAACTTTTTTCCGTTTTAACCATTCTTTTGATTATACAACATGGATTGTTGTCATGCTGTACAACCCACTTTCACTGGAGCCCAAGTTCACTGACAGATATCTTGATATTTTCGTAAAATTTCCTGGTACAATTCAGAATTCATACTTCTACCAGTGAATAGTTTATCAATGGCAAACCCAGGGCTGTCTTTAACGCATGGCCTTATGCGTGGGCCCCATGAGCATAGGGGCCCCATACTAATCTCTATATGTTAACCCTTCAATGCACCTTGTATCATATAAATACAGCAAAATATTTATTACATTTTACGGCATTTTTTATTAATACTAACATGCATTAATAGAAATTAACACTGATATTTTTCGGTAGATGATATGAGCCCACGTTTTTAATATTTCGACACTGATTTTGTTGGAAGTGCCAATAAAATAAATATATGCTTACTTTTATCGACCATTTACATCTTTATTCCTGTGAGTAGTTGTTGTACAGACCACAGTACACTGCTTTGCCCAGGGCCCATAATGCTGTTAAGACGACCCTGGGCAAACCATCCTGGTCCATTATACTGCTACCATTGCAGATGGTATAAGGTTCTTATCCTGAGTTTGCCTTTCCCAAACATAATACTTATCATTCAAGTAAAAAAAAAGTTATATATTGTTCTCATCTGCCCACAGAACATTTTTCCAATAATCATCTGGCTTATTCACATGGTTTATGTACATGGGCAGCAATATTATTTTTGAAGAGTAATGACTTTCTCTGCATTCCTGCCATGCACACCACTGTTGTTCAGTGCTGTTCTGATGGTAGTCTCATGAACATTGACATCTAGCAATGCAAGAAAGGCCTTTAGTACTTTAGATGTTATCTTGAAGTTCCTTGAGACCTTGAATAGTACATGCACTGCTCTTGGTGTGATCTTAGTTGATCAATCACTCCTGGGAAGGGTAACAGTGGTATTGAATTGCTTCCATTTGCACATGATCTGCCCGACAGTGCACTTGTGGAGCTCTTTGGAAAGAGTTTTCTTAATTCTTCCAGCATGGTGAGCATCAACAACTATTTTTAGATGTCAGAAATCTTTTTTAAACTATTACTGTATTTTCCTGCGTATAAGACTACTTTCTAACACACAAAAATCTTCTCAAAAGTCGGGGGTCGTCTTATACGCCAGGTCTCATTCTCCTGTAACCAGGCAGACCAGCCCGAAAGGCTCTGACGAGCCTTAAATGGCTCTGAGGAGGGTCGTCTTATACGCCAAGTCGTCTTATATGCCGGAAAATACGGTACATATTTCCTCATACCACATACTGATGGTGAATACCCAGAATTCTGTCTTTTAAATAAGGCAAGACTTCCTACACTCACACCTGATTATCACCCTATTCATTGAACCACCTGTTATTTCTCCTTCAAATGAACTAATAATTCCAGACTTTCACATTAAACAAACCATACATGTACATAAATTTGGATCATTTTCCTCCATGAATAAATGAACACACGTTTTAGACTTGTTTTAAATGGGTTCTTTGGCTTCAGGACTTGTGTGGAGAGCAGATCACAAATTAGGTCATCATGCAGAAATATGAACAATTTAAAAGGTTGCACAAATTTTAAGTACTACTGTAATTGCTGGTAGTTGGAATATAGAACTGCATTTATTACAGACTATTGTTTTCATTATAGATTTATTGTGAATTAGTAATTTTTAGTAAGCATGCTGCTAAAATAGAGAACAAGATTAAGGATTCCATCAATTTGGTCAAATACTTAGCAGTTAAGTTTGGGTGCCCCCGTCCCGACGAAGCCATATGGCCTATTTTGAAAACCACTGGTCTACAGAACTACCTTCTACTATAGCCAATCTTGATAAAAGTTTTATCCTTCATGTAGAGATGGTTTCATGGTCTGGCCTACTTAGGGGATTGGTATTGGTCTTGAAAGTCTGATACACCGCTTCACAGTGCTTCACAACCCTCTAAGCAGTTTAGTGTCAGCATATTGCCCCCAACAATCTGGGTCCTCATTTTACTGACCTCGGAAGGATGGAAGGCTGAGTCAACTTTGAGGCGGTGAGAACTGAACTGCTGGCAGTCAGCAGAAGTAACCTGCAGTACTGCATTCTCTGCCATCGCGGCTCAGCCCACCCCGCCCAAATCCAATCACCCGTCTTCTACTTCAATGAATTAGGATGGGTCTGCCTGATGTACCTTTGAATGTTACCTGGATTTAACATGTTAGTCCTTTCCTCTAGGTAACAGCTTGTCGTATTTCCATCAAGACCATTTCCTTACTCTACAATCGTGTCTACCTGATCATCTTGTTAAACTGTATAGCAAGAGTGTTATCAGCCCTCCCCTTCCACATCCAATCCTCTTGAGACAGTCTTATTTCACAAGAATCATATAAAAGCAAAGTTTATTGAAAGGAAAATCAGTATTAGTTTAAATATTACCATGAAAATAGTGATTAAAAAAAGGAAACGCAAAGCTGTTACAGAAGAGCAGCTGCTCATTTAAAAAAAAATACGTGACTCCAACTGCTACAAATGAGGTTTGTTTTGGCCAAAATCCCAATAGAAATTGGAACTTTTTTATTTACAAGATGTTAAAGGAAAAACCAATAGTCTGGAACAAGCCTATAGCATGATCAAGGCTATTTAAAAAAACCAGCCCCCTAATTTCTACAAAAATAAATCTCAAGATTTATCACAACAGAAATTTAATGTAATAAAAATTCTTTGTTAGGCTCATTGCCCGTTTCTACAAAAATCAGATTCTTTATCTTCAATGCACCTGGATGCCTGGTTTCCAGCTGTTGAGCAAAAGCTGTTTGGGGAGATGATATACCTCACTTCCCACCCTCTATCCTGCAACTTTTGCCCTGTTTTTTGCAGTTTTAAAAGCAACAAAAACATATTCCTTATTTTTAGGAGCAATTAGTGTTGAGGGGTCTATGTATTGCTCCCTCAAGAAAATGTTGATTCCAAGTCTGCAGTTTTTTTCACAGGATAGTTATTAGGAATCTCTGAATCCTGTATTTAAAATTAAATGTTTTGCAAAAAGCAAAACAACATATCCTCAATGGCAATACTATTGTAGGTATAACATCTAAAGCTTCCAAGTGTGATTCCGGATATCTTCACGGACCTATTGATGTAATTATCTTGGCAATAATGCAGATTTTTTAGCCTTTCAAGACCAATAACCAAGGCCATCTTGGTGATGCTACTTGAGCGAGTGAGATTAATGGCTACCTACAAAAGATGCTGCATGAAATCACTTCTACCAGGAAGATGGAGATTGTATTTTAGCTCTACTCTTCTCCCATCTATTAAACCCATGATTACTGATTTGTTTCTGACTCTTTTGAATATGTTTGTCTTATTAGAGATAGTATTGGAAAATTAGATGTACCACCTTTAGTACTTATAAAGGGATTACATAGGAAGTTTCCCCCCAAAAAATTATGTCCTTATTGAAGGAGAGTTTGTACACTGCAACAGACCAGGGAAAGTAAGTTAGGACAAGTTAAAGCTACTCAGGAGGTTCAGTGAAAGTACTTGAAAACCAAGGAATGCCAAAAAGCAGCATGTAATCTGTTCTGAAATGTAACTGAAAGAACTAAGTCTTATGTCCAAAACCTTATTATCAAGAAAAATTCTTGAAGAGAATTAAATAATGCCTTGAGAAATAATGTTATCCTTCAATTCATTTCAAGTGAAAAATTTAAAGTCAGATTTTTTTTTTTTTTTTTTTGATAAATCCAAATTTAGACCCACCCAGTATTGGCTTTATCACCAGTTCTATTGAATAAAGGGTGTAAGTCAAGAACAGACATCCAGTCTGAACAGACACTAGCATACAGGTCCCATTTCATCTGAACATGGGAAAAGCTCAAGGTGGAAAACAATCTCTAAGCCTGAGATCTGAAGGGAAATTATATTTATGTGTATCATTCTCGGAATGATCCAGAACTCAAGTAAGGCAGAAATCAAGTTAACTTAAGCATAATTTAGTATTTTAGTACATCCCAAACAGTTCCTGGAGAAAAGTTATACTGCATCTTTCCTGAATATTAAAATCTGTGGTTATGCTGTTCTCCACTGTTCACTTTTTTAAAAAATAGACTGTTTATTAATGAATTATCTTGATATACAGCAACACAAATAAAGCCTGAAAAGCAATCTGGATCTTCTTACTGCATATTTCCCCTTGATTACAGCTTCTGTTCTTTTTTAAGAAAGGATGAATTTCATTTTTGTTAATGGGGAGAGTCTGAATTGCAAAGTCAACAAAATCAAGATTTAAGGGCTTTTTAAAGCCAAGCAATGGAAAGCAAGATAAGCTGATTAAAACAAGACTTGAGAACTGCTGACACTTTTTTTGTCATGCAAAGCTGGCAGGTACCACATCTATAGAATTTGTCTAATTTTAGCCTAATATTAAGCTGGCTCACATTACTATGACCTGACTAAAAATGTACTAATATGGTAAGCTAGAACAAAAGGTAGCTTGCAGTAGTCCTAGGAGGGCAGACAACATCCACAATTCCAGAATCCATTCTTGTTCCTGAAAATGGATTTTTGGAAAATTTCCAGATGAGATTCCAAAGGTGGGATCTATATATTCCCAGAAGGCAAAGAAAGTATTTCTGGGATTTCATTAAGTGAGTTCCATTCATTGCTAGTCACTGACTATATAGTGCCTGGGAATTCGGAAAGCTGTATCTCTAGCAAATCTAAAGAGCAGTTAGAGAGGCTGCTTTTGGATGTTCCTGATAAGGAGACCATACACCCAGATGTTTATCACTTACCTGGTGGGTTTTATTTAATAGTTAATAGTTTGAAGATTTAGCAGCATGTCAACATTGAACATCAGTGAGGCATAATAGTTGAGATGTTGGATTAGCTGCAAGACCATCTTCAGCCATGAAAGCTTCTTGGGTGACTTGGGGACAATCATATTCTTTTAAGCCCAACCTATCTCATATGACTGCTGTTGAGAGGAAAACACTGAAGGGACTGCTATGGCTTGAGCCCCCAAGGGAAAAGTGGGATATAAATAGAGGGATTTGCTACAGTGAAGCTAGACTGAACTTCATATCTGTAGCTTCTTCTGTAAGCATAAAGAGGGAGAACCAAGAAACCGGGTGATCATTAATTCAAAGGCAGATAGAATTCAATCTCAGTAAGTCAACACTTCCAACATTGAATCAATAAGTTTATTCTGTATTCCAAAATCTTCATAGAAAATTATGGAAGGAATTTTTATTTTTATATGAAAGCTAAATTTAAAACTTCCTAGCCTAAAACTTAGACCTAACCTTTAAATGGCTAGGTCTAAAAAAGAACAACTAAAAAAACCCCCAATTAACTATTTTTTTTAAAGCTCCCAAAGGGGGGAAAAAACTTACCCAATAGAACAGGGGTCTCCAACCTTGGCAACTTTAAGACTTGTAGACTTCAACTCCCAGAATTCCTCAGCCAGCTTTGCTTTGCTGGCTGAGTAATTCTGGGAGTTGAAGTCCACAAGTTGCTTGCATCAGCAAGCAACTAAATCTCCCTGCCTGCAAGCAGGCAGGGAGATTTAGTTGCTTGCTGATGCAATGGATTGCAGGCAAGGCAAGCGTTGCGGCTAGCAGCTAAGGTAAGCAAGCTGGAGGGAGGGGGGGATTTTTGCTACGGAGCAATTAGCAGGCAAAAATTAGCAGCTGGGATGGCCAGCGTTGTATAAAAGGAAAGTTTTTCCCTTTTACACAGCGCTTGGCCATCCAAGCTCTGGCGCTCCCAGCTGAGTTGCCTGCTAATCTCAGCTGGGATGGCCAGCGTTGTGTAAAAGGAAAGTTTTTCCCTTTTACACTGGGCTTGCGTGTAACTCAGCTGATTAGCGGCAACTCAGCAGGCAATTCAGCTTGGCTCCTTAGAGCCATTTAAGGCTGGTCAAAGCCTTTCGGACTGGTCTGCCTGGTTACAGGAGACCAACACCCGGCGTATTAGACGACCCCCAACTTTTGAGAAGATTTTTGTGTGTTAGAAAGTCGTCTTATACGCCGGAAAATACGGTACTATATTTGTATAAATAACATATACATTTTAAGATTTGTTATCCAGAAAATCAGGTCATCTTATTGAAAATAATCATTTAAGCCAACAGTTTAGTCAGTGAAATACTGAGTATCAATTAGAGAGATCATTTGTGTTAAAGATAAATTTCCACCTATAATCGTGGTTTATTCCATTTTGTACAGATGTATTTAGGAGACTGGGGTAATTTGCAAGGAGTTATAAAATGCCAGATGGAAGAAATTGCTCATATTGATCTCAGAACTGAACTAGAACCAAGGAAGGAAACAATTCTGTTTGATAAACCAACTAGAGGAACTACTGTTCAAAAATTCAAAGAGATGGTCTATGGGCTTTTTAAAGTAAGTATATTATTTCTCCATTGCCTGGAGGGATGACGACTGAGCTGGAAGTAATGATACTAGACAGATTATTTAATTACTTCATATTTGTGGCAAGATCATTATATTAAAATTAAGACTTTGTGCTGGGAAGTTTTATAAGGATTGCATGAAATGAACTTTTAAAATTCTCCCTTCCCATTATGAGTCTGCTATAAATTGGCTATTACAAATAAGAAACTGCCATTGTAATTCAGTTGACAGTCTTTCTGTTACTGCTCTTACTTTTTTAAAGGCTCCATGTGTAGTGTTTAAAAACTCTTATGATAACTATTAAAATAGTTGGATTAAGTACAGGTATGAAAAATTGCATTTTTAATCTGTGAGGTCCTTGGTGCTCTCTGACTTTGATTATTTTCTTGCAGATGTTTCATTACCAAATTAGGTAACATCACCATTGCATGTTTAATCTATTTTCCCTTTTAAATAGCTTATTAGAAAACAATCACACAAATATATCTGTAATAAAATAAAAGAAGTCCAGCTGCAAATAATATTCTCAAATTATGAGAATATTTTATCATTTTAAGAAATGAATCTGAATTAATGTCGAATGAAATTGTCCTAATGTTGATGGATAACAACCTTGGCTCCTATAGGTCTTTTGAACCAAAAAACACCACCAAAATTACCAAGGATAGAGACCAAAAAGGTCAAAGATGCCCACAAACAGGTTAGACA
Source organism: Masticophis lateralis (assembly GCA_030761175.1). Lineage (NCBI taxonomy): Eukaryota > Metazoa > Chordata > Lepidosauria > Squamata > Colubridae > Masticophis > Masticophis lateralis. The sequence goes on from JAUDYJ010000003.1 coordinate 131,914,206, forward strand.
AAATCATGTGGGTCTGCAGGAAATATGGTGATGTGATTATATTTGTTATAGCTAACTTTACTCTAAGGAAAGTGCAGAGGATAAAAGGTGAATGCTGGGTGGTGAAATGGAATTTTTCAGTCACTGTGTCTTCTTCTTACCTTTAGGATGGAGACACTCTTGCTTTGTTCAATAGTTATACAATTGGTATTTTGTAAAGCAGCTACCTTTAAATACACTTATTTGTAGTAAAATTTGATGTTTGTAAATGTGAACCTGCTGCATTGCTAAAAGTTATCTCACTGCTGGGATACTTATTTTGTTAAATTTTTTGAAAATTCATCTGATAATAAGCAATATTTAATTAAAAATAAGAACTGAGTGCACCTGATATTTCAACATATATATGTGACTTCTTTCTAGGCAAAACTGGGAGAACAAGGAAATCTTCCTGAATTGGTTAATCTCATCTTGACTGTGGCTGATGGGAATAAAGATGGTCGTGTTTCCTTGCCAGAAGCAAAGTCAGCATGGGCACTCCTCCAGTTAAATGAATTCCTGCTCATGGTAATTCTCCAGGATAAAGAACACACTCCCAAATTGTTGGGGTTTTGTGGAGATCTTTATGTGATGGAAAAAGTTGAATATACCTCTCTTTTTGGAATAAGCCTTCCGTGGATCTTAGAACTTTTCATTCCTTTTGGTTTCAGAAGGAGCATGGATCAGTGGTTTACTCCGTCGTGGCCGAGAAAGGCAAAAATAGCTATAGGGCTCCTAGAATTTGTGGAAGACATTTTCCATGGACCGTATGGAAATTTTCTCATGTGTGATATGAGTGCCAAAAACCTGGGTTATAATGATAAATATGACTTAAAAATGTTGGATATGAGAAAAATAGTGCCAGAAATGAATTTAAAAGAACTTATTAAAGATCGTCACTGTGAGTCTGACCTGGATTGTGTATATGGCTCAGACTGTAGAACTGTATGTGACCAAAGTAAAATGAAATGTACTACAGAAATAATTCAGCCAAATTTAGCAAAGGTGTGCCATTTGCTTAAAGACTATCTGCTTCTTGGGGCTCCTTTAGAAATACATGAAGAATTAGAGAAACAACTGTACTCTTGCATTGCCCTGAAAGTTTCAGCCAATCAAATGGAAATGGAACATTCCTTAATACTCAATAACTTGAAAACTCTATTGTGGAAGAAAATATCTCATACAGATGATTCTTAGGTGCTTTGTCTCAGAAGAAGATACAGTTGCTGCTGTAGGAACTGACCACCTTTTGTGAAACATACTTTATAGTATTTGAAACATTCATTATCCTCATCTTTTATCAGTTCTCTTTCAGACATATTTTTCCCCAATTGAAGAGTTATATGTGTACTTAAAATGTATGCCTGTCAGACTACTGAAGCCATATGGCTACAACACTCCTGGCTGGAAAGAATACTAATTCCCTGTTACCCTTTTACCCTTCACTGGCTTAAGAGATTTCATAAGAGCCTTCTGTTGTTAGTATTCATTCTGTTTCTTTAGAAACTTACTAAAAGCCAAATTTATACATATGGAGAGAGCATTTGGTATAATCCCAGGAAATCCGTTCTATAGAATTTATAAACTCACATGTATTCAACTGAACAATTTCCTAAATGTTTTAAAAAAGAAATTTGCATTTGAAGTCTAGCCTACCCTTTTGCCTGACATATTAGTTATTAAAAACTGGGAATTCTTGAAGTAGGACAATATAAAAACACCGATCACACTTCCATTTCTAAATAATAGCTAAAAAGAGCTACCCAATGACCTCTGCATCATGAAGCAGTTTCAGTTAGCCAAGCTGCTTCCTCTGGCAGTGAAAGACCCTCCCACTCGGATTCAGCAGACCCCCCTCCTTTCCTTTGAATAAATGTATTAATACCTCCTCTTGACAACATCCCAAGTATCAAACTGTTCCCTGAGGAAGTACTGTTCCCTGTGCTTTGTTTGCTCTGGGAAAGGAAAAGTTAGAAGGAATGGAACAGGATGGGCGAAGTTGGCTGTGTGGGTTATCTGTTTAAAGCACTCTTAGTGGCCATTTTTATAAATGCTGGTTACTTCATGAAAGAATTCCTGGTGACTCAAACAGGCTTCTCATTTGAATTAAATATGTGTAAGGGAAAGAGCTTTGTCCTTAAACACTGATATCATTTAGTCCAAGTAGATGAGGGACTGATTGCATCTAGGGACCTACTCTTGTTCCAAAATTATCTTATGTTCTTTTGACTTACTATATCTTTATTTTGTGTTCTTGCTTCCCCTCAGAAAGCTACAAAAATGTATTGTGGTGCTTTTAAAAAGAACTGAAGTGTGATTTTTAACATTCTGAAGTTTCTTTACAATCATCAATCTGAAGCATCCATCAATATTAGATTACTATTTTAAAATAATATTTTGGGGATTACTTATTAATTTTAGCATGGCAGAATTTGCACATTAGTAATTTTTAGAGAAAATTAATGTGATAATTGAAAATGTTTTAAAATGGAAGTTTTTCGAACCAGAACTTTTTGTTAGGTTTTTACATTTGTATACACATTTACCTCATACATGCATTGAATGTTAGTAAGTTTGCTAAATCTCCTAGTTAAAAATAGCTGTTGTACCATTCTAGCATTTAAGGATTTATAAGTCACACACAAAATCATGCGCGCACACACACACACTAGCAGCAATATGAAATATAAGATTCAATAAACTACAGTAATCAGTTGGATTATATGAACAGATTTATTAAAAAATATTAAGTATTATACGTTTGAAATTAAGAAGTCAAAGAGATCCCTAAACTTCAGTTTCTACAAATCACAGTTTTAATGCAATTGAATGATTGAGTCCTCGTTTTTTATCAGCAAAGTATTTAAATCATAATGGACAATCTCACAAAAGAAAGCCTATCCAACAGTTAAATTCTATGTATGACTGTCCTGAAGTAATTTCAGTATTGTAATTGTAAGGTGGAAGATTCCTATTGGGAGGTAATCATATTTGTTCCTTCAACCATCAAACTGTTTGATTTCACTGTTTGATTTCACCATATGCACTTTGGAAACTAGAATATTACATTCAAGCTGATTTTGTAAGAATGTATAGGTTTGTTTTCATACTATGTGATGAGCTAATTTCTAAAGTGCCATTTGTCTTAAGATAATGAATATTGGTTTTGGCATTGCTTACAAAACAACAAAATGAAATACAGCAGTGATAAGGTACATGTGTTCACCACTACCCTTCTTGGATTTTTTTTTAATTATGTAGTACTTTCCACTTGTTATGTGTTTTTCTCAGGACTATAGGCCATAGTCACCAGTTCTAGAAAGAAATAGCAACTTTGATCACACATGGATAATCTTTTGAATCTTATTTAGCACTTAGCTAATTAATAAACTACATTATTCAACATAGTTGTTTAGCAGACCTCTTCTGAAACACTTGTGCATGTTCCTCTTGACACTAATTCACCTTTAGCTCTTGACTTGATTCAGTTTTGTTTTATAAGATAAGAAAATGACAAAAATTGACAATTTCACTTTTTGAAATCAATGAAATATTCTTCTTTAACCTCTCAAACATGCACTTATAAAGACAAAAGAACTATTGCTCCCTGTATAATGTGTGACATTATTTGCTTTAGGGTCTTGTACATTTTTGCCTTGTATAAATATTTTTACTAACAGTTTTCTTGCACAATGTCCACTTTGTTTTTAAATTGACAGAGACCGCATTTATTAGTGGTACCAGTAAACATTCTTAAATCTTAATAAGCAAATCCATGGTGAGTAAGTCTGAATGTCAATATTTAACAGTCATTGCTCAGTGGAAAAAATATATTTGAAAGTTTGGAATAATGGGACTCGTTAGCAATGCAGTTTGTACTGTATTTTATTTTGATTGCTGTTATACCACTTTCAGGTTTTTATTTTAAATATGAACTGTTTACAATAAACTGGAACTATTTCCCTTTTCTGGTAGTGATACATGTTGGGTAGAAACACTGTATTTTTGTAATTATTAGCATGAAATGCTGAAGATAGCAAGAGCTCAACAAGGTTCAATTTGATTACATAGTTGAATCTGTATAATGTGTGCCTTATCTTCTCCAAATACAAGAAACAAATCCATATGACAATTTTAGTGGACAGAGGTGTGTTGAAGTAAGTCCAAAACACTGGTTTCTGCTTGTAGTTTTCATATTCTTTTAACAAAAAAAAATATTTGTGATGATTGAATTTGATTCATTTTGTCAAAGGCTGATTGCTGCAAAGCAGAAATGATTGAGGAATAGAAAACCTGAACCTGGATTAAATCTGTTGAGATGACAAGTTTGTTTGATTCACTGTTTTAGCAGATAGCCCTTTACTGTCCCCTAGTGAAATAGGTTGGGCTACAGTTGCATTTAATATTTTTTTTATATAAAAGTCAATAGAATGCAATAAAAATTAATGAAGTGGGATATATGAAACAAAACATTAAAGTTATTATATTTATGTAATTAGTTATCAAGCACATCTAAATAACCAAAATATCTTTATAATCCCCAAGGTATGTCACAACTTTTGAGCATCCCCTAATGTTTGGAAATTGAAAGTGGAAAAACTTGACATGCCCTAAATAGGGTACCTCTGCTTTCCTCTTGAGATTGAAAAGTTCATGTAGTGATGGAAGAGATCGGGGAAGATGCTTCAGTATTACACAATTGGCCATTTCTATTCAGTTTCAATTTAGGGATTCCCATAAGAGCCCAGGATATATATTTCAGCATTAATATGACCTAAAATGTGATCTGTTCTCCACACACTCCCAAAAACTAGGTGAAGAGAACCGTATTAAACAATTGAGTCAAAAACCTTATAGTTCATTTGAGAGAAATGATCCAAATCTATACTCTTTTTTTTAATAAAATAATTTTTATTTAGTACTTTACATTTTAAAACCAAACACACATTAGCAGAAGAAATCAAGAGATTAAAAAAAATAACACACATACTCCACATTAAAATACAATACTAACAACAGATATATACAATTTTACAACTTTCTGCATCGACTTTTGTCTTTATTCTTAGCTTTTATCCTCCTGCTCCTTCTCTTTATTTTTAAATATTCATAATTAACTGTTTTGTTAGCAGGATCATTATTTACATTTATATCCAGTATGTTAATATCTAATTTCACTTTATATTCTTATTTCTTAATTTGATTTCTGTTTTCCAACCATGTATAAAACCTATTCCATACTTTATAATAATCCGAGTCTTCTCTTTCTTTGATCTCCATCGTTAATTTATCCATTTCGGCGCATTTGAGGATTTTCGTCGTCGTTTCTTCTGATGGTGTATTAGTCAACTTCCACATTTGCGCTAGAATAATTCTGGCCGCCGTTAGAATATGCAATATAATATAATACTTTTTTCCATTTTTCTATCAATCATTCCTAGGAGGAATACCTCTGGTTTTGGAGTGTAATCTCTTCCAACCACCCTTTAATTTTATACCAAAATTTCCGCACCTTAGGGCACATCCACCACATGTGGTAGTATGTCCCTAGTTTGTGACCACATCTCCAACATTGGGGTGATAAATTGGGGTACATTTTTGCCAGTCTTGCTGGTGCTAAATGCCACTTATAAAACATTTTATAGCTGGGGTTTTTTTTTGTTTTTTTTTTGTATGATACTGCCATGGTCAATTTGTAATTTTTCTCCCACAATTTTTCCCATTTATCCAATTCTATGTTATGTCCAAAATTCCTAGCTTATCATCGTTTCCTTTACTATTTCTTCTTCCAATTTGTATCCTAATAAGTAATTATAGATATTTGTATATCTATAGATTTTTAAATCTAGTTTTGATTTGTAAATATGGCCACCATTCCAAATTTATTCCTTGTTTTTTTCAAATCTTGTATTGATTTTAATTTTCCTTTTGTGTTTAATAAATCTGCGTATCTTACCATTTTATCTAGGTCTGTGGTATTTGGATGGATCATTGCTTCCATTGTAAACAAACAAACTGGGACTTTCATATAATGATTCTTTTTAATCTTTTCCCATACTTTCAGCAGTGTATCCCTTACCTTATGATGTTGAAAATAAGTGTGTGATTTATTTTTCCCATCCCATAAAAAGCCATGCCAACTAAGTTGAAGGTCATGACCTTCCATTGTTAATATCCACTTATATTTAAGTTGTATCCAATCTTTGAGCCATGTTAGGGATGCCGCTTGATAGTAAAGTTCTCATTCTGGTAAACCGAAACCTCCTTTTTTCCTACTATCTTGCAATAATTTGAATTTAATGTGTGGTTTTTTCCCTGACCATATGAATTTTGATATTAATTTATTCAGTTGTTCAAAAAAAATTTCCCTAATGTTATTGGTATTGTTTGGAATAAATATAGTAACTTGGGCAATATGTTCATTTTTATCGTTGAAATTCTGCCAATTAATGATATTGGTAATTTATCCAATTCCAGTTATCCAAATCTTTTTGTATTTGTAATAGAAGTGTGTCGTAATTGTCCCTCTTTATGGTAGTACGCTTTTCTGATAGCCAAATTCCCAGATATTTAATTTTCTTTGTTCTTGAGATTCCCAGTTCCTCCTTTAGTTGTTCACTCTATACTCTTGTGTGGCAAAAATATGTGAATCTTCACTTTCAGTAAGCGGTGTGTCCTCATATAACTGTAACTAAATGTTTCAGATAACTATTGGTCAGTCCTGAACATCAGCTTGGATGAATTTTAAACCAATTCCTTTTATGGAATAGATTAAATTAAGGCTTTTTTGTAGGCTTCGTTGCATGAATTCCCTGCTTCCTACAAGATTTCTATGGAATTAAGGTGAGGACTTCGACAGTCCATTCCAAAACATTTAACTTTTTTCCGTTTTAACCATTCTTTTGATTATACAACATGGATTGTTGTCATGCTGTACAACCCACTTTCACTGGAGCCCAAGTTCACTGACAGATATCTTGATATTTTCGTAAAATTTCCTGGTACAATTCAGAATTCATACTTCTACCAGTGAATAGTTTATCAATGGCAAACCCAGGGCTGTCTTTAACGCATGGCCTTATGCGTGGGCCCCATGAGCATAGGGGCCCCATACTAATCTCTATATGTTAACCCTTCAATGCACCTTGTATCATATAAATACAGCAAAATATTTATTACATTTTACGGCATTTTTTATTAATACTAACATGCATTAATAGAAATTAACACTGATATTTTTCGGTAGATGATATGAGCCCACGTTTTTAATATTTCGACACTGATTTTGTTGGAAGTGCCAATAAAATAAATATATGCTTACTTTTATCGACCATTTACATCTTTATTCCTGTGAGTAGTTGTTGTACAGACCACAGTACACTGCTTTGCCCAGGGCCCATAATGCTGTTAAGACGACCCTGGGCAAACCATCCTGGTCCATTATACTGCTACCATTGCAGATGGTATAAGGTTCTTATCCTGAGTTTGCCTTTCCCAAACATAATACTTATCATTCAAGTAAAAAAAAAGTTATATATTGTTCTCATCTGCCCACAGAACATTTTTCCAATAATCATCTGGCTTATTCACATGGTTTATGTACATGGGCAGCAATATTATTTTTGAAGAGTAATGACTTTCTCTGCATTCCTGCCATGCACACCACTGTTGTTCAGTGCTGTTCTGATGGTAGTCTCATGAACATTGACATCTAGCAATGCAAGAAAGGCCTTTAGTACTTTAGATGTTATCTTGAAGTTCCTTGAGACCTTGAATAGTACATGCACTGCTCTTGGTGTGATCTTAGTTGATCAATCACTCCTGGGAAGGGTAACAGTGGTATTGAATTGCTTCCATTTGCACATGATCTGCCCGACAGTGCACTTGTGGAGCTCTTTGGAAAGAGTTTTCTTAATTCTTCCAGCATGGTGAGCATCAACAACTATTTTTAGATGTCAGAAATCTTTTTTAAACTATTACTGTATTTTCCTGCGTATAAGACTACTTTCTAACACACAAAAATCTTCTCAAAAGTCGGGGGTCGTCTTATACGCCAGGTCTCATTCTCCTGTAACCAGGCAGACCAGCCCGAAAGGCTCTGACGAGCCTTAAATGGCTCTGAGGAGGGTCGTCTTATACGCCAAGTCGTCTTATATGCCGGAAAATACGGTACATATTTCCTCATACCACATACTGATGGTGAATACCCAGAATTCTGTCTTTTAAATAAGGCAAGACTTCCTACACTCACACCTGATTATCACCCTATTCATTGAACCACCTGTTATTTCTCCTTCAAATGAACTAATAATTCCAGACTTTCACATTAAACAAACCATACATGTACATAAATTTGGATCATTTTCCTCCATGAATAAATGAACACACGTTTTAGACTTGTTTTAAATGGGTTCTTTGGCTTCAGGACTTGTGTGGAGAGCAGATCACAAATTAGGTCATCATGCAGAAATATGAACAATTTAAAAGGTTGCACAAATTTTAAGTACTACTGTAATTGCTGGTAGTTGGAATATAGAACTGCATTTATTACAGACTATTGTTTTCATTATAGATTTATTGTGAATTAGTAATTTTTAGTAAGCATGCTGCTAAAATAGAGAACAAGATTAAGGATTCCATCAATTTGGTCAAATACTTAGCAGTTAAGTTTGGGTGCCCCCGTCCCGACGAAGCCATATGGCCTATTTTGAAAACCACTGGTCTACAGAACTACCTTCTACTATAGCCAATCTTGATAAAAGTTTTATCCTTCATGTAGAGATGGTTTCATGGTCTGGCCTACTTAGGGGATTGGTATTGGTCTTGAAAGTCTGATACACCGCTTCACAGTGCTTCACAACCCTCTAAGCAGTTTAGTGTCAGCATATTGCCCCCAACAATCTGGGTCCTCATTTTACTGACCTCGGAAGGATGGAAGGCTGAGTCAACTTTGAGGCGGTGAGAACTGAACTGCTGGCAGTCAGCAGAAGTAACCTGCAGTACTGCATTCTCTGCCATCGCGGCTCAGCCCACCCCGCCCAAATCCAATCACCCGTCTTCTACTTCAATGAATTAGGATGGGTCTGCCTGATGTACCTTTGAATGTTACCTGGATTTAACATGTTAGTCCTTTCCTCTAGGTAACAGCTTGTCGTATTTCCATCAAGACCATTTCCTTACTCTACAATCGTGTCTACCTGATCATCTTGTTAAACTGTATAGCAAGAGTGTTATCAGCCCTCCCCTTCCACATCCAATCCTCTTGAGACAGTCTTATTTCACAAGAATCATATAAAAGCAAAGTTTATTGAAAGGAAAATCAGTATTAGTTTAAATATTACCATGAAAATAGTGATTAAAAAAAGGAAACGCAAAGCTGTTACAGAAGAGCAGCTGCTCATTTAAAAAAAAATACGTGACTCCAACTGCTACAAATGAGGTTTGTTTTGGCCAAAATCCCAATAGAAATTGGAACTTTTTTATTTACAAGATGTTAAAGGAAAAACCAATAGTCTGGAACAAGCCTATAGCATGATCAAGGCTATTTAAAAAAACCAGCCCCCTAATTTCTACAAAAATAAATCTCAAGATTTATCACAACAGAAATTTAATGTAATAAAAATTCTTTGTTAGGCTCATTGCCCGTTTCTACAAAAATCAGATTCTTTATCTTCAATGCACCTGGATGCCTGGTTTCCAGCTGTTGAGCAAAAGCTGTTTGGGGAGATGATATACCTCACTTCCCACCCTCTATCCTGCAACTTTTGCCCTGTTTTTTGCAGTTTTAAAAGCAACAAAAACATATTCCTTATTTTTAGGAGCAATTAGTGTTGAGGGGTCTATGTATTGCTCCCTCAAGAAAATGTTGATTCCAAGTCTGCAGTTTTTTTCACAGGATAGTTATTAGGAATCTCTGAATCCTGTATTTAAAATTAAATGTTTTGCAAAAAGCAAAACAACATATCCTCAATGGCAATACTATTGTAGGTATAACATCTAAAGCTTCCAAGTGTGATTCCGGATATCTTCACGGACCTATTGATGTAATTATCTTGGCAATAATGCAGATTTTTTAGCCTTTCAAGACCAATAACCAAGGCCATCTTGGTGATGCTACTTGAGCGAGTGAGATTAATGGCTACCTACAAAAGATGCTGCATGAAATCACTTCTACCAGGAAGATGGAGATTGTATTTTAGCTCTACTCTTCTCCCATCTATTAAACCCATGATTACTGATTTGTTTCTGACTCTTTTGAATATGTTTGTCTTATTAGAGATAGTATTGGAAAATTAGATGTACCACCTTTAGTACTTATAAAGGGATTACATAGGAAGTTTCCCCCCAAAAAATTATGTCCTTATTGAAGGAGAGTTTGTACACTGCAACAGACCAGGGAAAGTAAGTTAGGACAAGTTAAAGCTACTCAGGAGGTTCAGTGAAAGTACTTGAAAACCAAGGAATGCCAAAAAGCAGCATGTAATCTGTTCTGAAATGTAACTGAAAGAACTAAGTCTTATGTCCAAAACCTTATTATCAAGAAAAATTCTTGAAGAGAATTAAATAATGCCTTGAGAAATAATGTTATCCTTCAATTCATTTCAAGTGAAAAATTTAAAGTCAGATTTTTTTTTTTTTTTTTTTGATAAATCCAAATTTAGACCCACCCAGTATTGGCTTTATCACCAGTTCTATTGAATAAAGGGTGTAAGTCAAGAACAGACATCCAGTCTGAACAGACACTAGCATACAGGTCCCATTTCATCTGAACATGGGAAAAGCTCAAGGTGGAAAACAATCTCTAAGCCTGAGATCTGAAGGGAAATTATATTTATGTGTATCATTCTCGGAATGATCCAGAACTCAAGTAAGGCAGAAATCAAGTTAACTTAAGCATAATTTAGTATTTTAGTACATCCCAAACAGTTCCTGGAGAAAAGTTATACTGCATCTTTCCTGAATATTAAAATCTGTGGTTATGCTGTTCTCCACTGTTCACTTTTTTAAAAAATAGACTGTTTATTAATGAATTATCTTGATATACAGCAACACAAATAAAGCCTGAAAAGCAATCTGGATCTTCTTACTGCATATTTCCCCTTGATTACAGCTTCTGTTCTTTTTTAAGAAAGGATGAATTTCATTTTTGTTAATGGGGAGAGTCTGAATTGCAAAGTCAACAAAATCAAGATTTAAGGGCTTTTTAAAGCCAAGCAATGGAAAGCAAGATAAGCTGATTAAAACAAGACTTGAGAACTGCTGACACTTTTTTTGTCATGCAAAGCTGGCAGGTACCACATCTATAGAATTTGTCTAATTTTAGCCTAATATTAAGCTGGCTCACATTACTATGACCTGACTAAAAATGTACTAATATGGTAAGCTAGAACAAAAGGTAGCTTGCAGTAGTCCTAGGAGGGCAGACAACATCCACAATTCCAGAATCCATTCTTGTTCCTGAAAATGGATTTTTGGAAAATTTCCAGATGAGATTCCAAAGGTGGGATCTATATATTCCCAGAAGGCAAAGAAAGTATTTCTGGGATTTCATTAAGTGAGTTCCATTCATTGCTAGTCACTGACTATATAGTGCCTGGGAATTCGGAAAGCTGTATCTCTAGCAAATCTAAAGAGCAGTTAGAGAGGCTGCTTTTGGATGTTCCTGATAAGGAGACCATACACCCAGATGTTTATCACTTACCTGGTGGGTTTTATTTAATAGTTAATAGTTTGAAGATTTAGCAGCATGTCAACATTGAACATCAGTGAGGCATAATAGTTGAGATGTTGGATTAGCTGCAAGACCATCTTCAGCCATGAAAGCTTCTTGGGTGACTTGGGGACAATCATATTCTTTTAAGCCCAACCTATCTCATATGACTGCTGTTGAGAGGAAAACACTGAAGGGACTGCTATGGCTTGAGCCCCCAAGGGAAAAGTGGGATATAAATAGAGGGATTTGCTACAGTGAAGCTAGACTGAACTTCATATCTGTAGCTTCTTCTGTAAGCATAAAGAGGGAGAACCAAGAAACCGGGTGATCATTAATTCAAAGGCAGATAGAATTCAATCTCAGTAAGTCAACACTTCCAACATTGAATCAATAAGTTTATTCTGTATTCCAAAATCTTCATAGAAAATTATGGAAGGAATCTTAACTATCAGCCACACGTTCCTGAGCCCGAAGGAAGCTAGCTTTCTTTTGAGCCACACGATCTTTCTTCTGAGCAAGGGACAATTTGGGACGGTTCCACCTGCAAAAAGATACATTTTTTGGGGTTTGGTTATTCTTGCTAATGTAGAGAACCCATCCACCTTAAATGAGTCTTAAAAAGAAAAGAAAAAAGAACCAACACCATAAGCATCCTTAGAATTAATGGAAATACTATATCACCAGAGAATAATTACTCATGGAATTGCACAAAGGCATCCAAACCAGCTTTTCTTCCAGTTTATGATGACCTGTACCTTTGCCCACCCATACATGATAGTCTCTGCTCCTTACATCCTTTTAACATTCTCATAAACAGAGCCGTATTCCATCATCTAATAGGTCATTGAGCAGGAGTTCTGCTTAAGGACGCCTCCACTTCTGCAAACTTCTCTATCTATTCTTAGCTTGATTAAACAGATTAATATACTGGACTTGTAAATGATCTTAGAATGAATAAGAATGAATCCCAATAAGCACATTCCAGAAAACCTGAAAGCTGTTAGTTTCAACAGAAAACAATACCGCTTTTCTATGAGTTAATGCATTTCAAACTAGAATGGAAAATCGTACAATTTTATATCAAAAGAGCTGATAATTAATACAAATTAGCATCATTCTGAGGTTTGACAATGGAATAGTGATGCCTATGTAATGGAACCAATTATTTTCCTTCTGAAAATGATAAGTACAATGCAATCACACCACCTCATATTGTGCTTTATGGTAGCTGAGTAAAATTTTGTTCATATTTGGACTACTACTCATTAGAGTCTGTTCTTAAATTCCAAGCAAAAGCAGAAATTTCAAGGCAAGCAGGCTGCACATAGCTTATAAATATAATTGTATGATAGGAATGTGCAAAATGTTCCATTTCTAGTGGTCCATGTCCAATAAAAAAAGCCAAGGATGTGGTGGAGTTGATGGGTAAGTGGAGGTAGGAAAATGAAGAGGCTAGAAAGATTAAGGTTCGGATAGAACAGCTAGATTGCTATCACTAATTTCCTCTATTTCCAACATAGCACAAGGAGAAATAGCAAAAAGCAGATACTGGAAACTTAGGTGGACAGGCCAGTACAGGTAGGCTTCAAGTTACAACTATAATGGAGCCTAACTTGAGACACTTGTGAAGCAGATTGTTACATGACAGACCTGATTTTCCAACTTTTGCAGTGATTGGTAAGTGAATCACAGCAAGTAAGTAAACACCACGGTAATTAAGTGAACCAAAGGATATGGTTTTGAAGAAAAATCAGAAATTCTATTTTGCAAAACCACTGTATAATGGACACCACAAACAGCTATAAATGTAACCCAGTTGCCAAGCAGCCAAAGTGCGGTCATCTGTGTGCGCGCATTAGAATTTGAATCCAGGTTGTAAGTACCCCCTGGGTAGGTTTTTTGGAACTTCAAGCAGTTGCTAAGCGACCTATCATAACTCGAGAACTACCCGCATATATGCCATTAAAAGAAAAGTGGTGGACTAGTCTTCTCCTACTCACTCCTATAAGACCTCTCTGGATATTCCCGGTTTTGGTTCTGAAGAATCACTGCTCAGCCAAAATGCATCCCAAAACTCCCAATACGGTGGGGTTTTTTTTTCAGTTTGAAACTAAACATGTTGTTCTGTGCACACACCTAATTATTACTCCAAATCCATTAATGAACTTTCACCAATGCAGAAAGGTGTGCAACAAAAGCAAAATGGGAGACTTGGCATGCTCCTGAACAGGTGGCTATGCTAAATAAGCAAGCAATCAAGCTGGAGTTATTTTCTTCAATTTTAAAATCCAGGAACATGGTTTTAAGCTTTGTATTAAATGGTTTTGCTAGGAAAAACTTAACTCTTAACACAAAATGAAAATTATTCCTTTTTAGCATCCCCCAAAAGAATGAATAAATATCCTTCTCACCCTTATGGGTGGTATGCATCTTCCTCAATCTTAGATCCTCTATCAGAGGCCTGGGAGTTTGAGGGTTCTGCACAAGATCTTAGCTCTTCCTGGCACTGCACTCATCTGGACAGAGACCTCCGATGTCGTTCCTGAGATCTGTTGGAGCCATTCTCCCAGCTTAGGGGTCACAGTCCTCATTCCTCTTATTACCATGGAGACAACTCTGACCTTTACTTTCCACATCCTCTCCAGTTCCTAGTACTTCTCCAGTTTCTCATAACCCTTCTTCCTGATGTTGCTGTCACTTGGCAATGCTATTGGCACCACTATCTTCTGGTTATTGTCTACTAACACGATGTCCAGTTGATTGGTCAGTACCTGTCTGGATCCGGAAGTCCCACAGGATCTTTAACTTTCTTACTCTACACAAGCTCTTGTGGGATCTTCCATCTAAACATAGGAGGGCCTAGCTCATATTCTACACAGATCTTCCTGTACACAATGTCAGCTACTTGGTTGTGCTATTCAATGTACGCTGTTCCTGCCTGCATCTATGTGTTGAACTGTCTCTGTGGTCTCTCTGCACAGTCTGTAGACTGTGGTCTCTCTGGGTCCTGTCTAGTGTGGTAGACCCCTGCTTCTATAATATAGTGCTGAGATCCTGTTTTGCTATGATCAGGATCAGTGCTATCCTTTAGCACTGATCCTGATCATAGCAATCCTTTAGCCCTTTCCAGACATTGGTAGAATTTCCCCATATTCCCTATATTTCCATATATACGGTGTGTGTGTGTCTATTTCAATGTTAATACATTCCTTCACTAATACACAAGTACATGTTTCCTATGGAACCCCTCTTAGGAAAAAAAAAGTCATCTTACCTCTTCTTTTTAACTTCTCTCTTAGGTTTCTTTTCATGGGCAGGTTTTTCACGTATTGCTGCATGAGCTTTTCTATACATTTCTTCCATCTGTGGCAACATAATTTAGAGGTTAATTCATACTTACTACATATTTAGTACATTTGTCTTGAAAACAAAAGCAAACAGGAGAAAGGAGCGTTACAATAAAGTCAAATGTAGTGCCTCCATATCTTCAACCCTAAAATCCATTATATACAAATAACAGACTGAAGAAGGATCTGGAACATGGTTCATGCATGTAACAACTGGTTTCAAGCGGCTCATATCCAAATGGAAACATTCGTGTTTTATCCAGGCAGGGACCGAAAAAAGTTGTTTTATGTCTGATAAAAACCAAACTGTGGTTTTTCCAGACAGCAAAGTATATTTCGAAGGAAGAGGGAATAACAGTTAAGAAAAATCCCAAAAGCCAACTGCAGTACCTCAGGGAAAGATGGAGGGAAACTTACAAAACAGCAGAGAGCAAGCAGTAGAAAAGATGTGCCAAAAATCACGCGCACGTTGCAAACAAGCAAGCAGGTAAGCAGTCACTCTGCTGAGGTGCATCTGTCAATGTTATTTATGGACTAGATACTTATTGAATAAGCCATGCTCAAGAGTACATGTAACCATGCAGCAATGACATCAGGTCTAAGTTTTGGTGACTTACAAATTTGCTTTAGCAATTCTTTAACTACAATGAAATGGTTGCTAAGCAGTAACTGAAGGACTTATATAAACAGATGAATTACCATGTCAGATGTTACATTGTTCTTGATATATTGAGAGAACTGTTTTTTATAAGCATCTTCATCTTCTTCCATCAAGTATCGCATGTAATCTGCAACATTTTGGCCCATGATATGCTTGCGGTGGACTTCTGCATTGAACTCTTTGCTCTCTGAGTCATAACCAGGGAAACGCTTGGTACTATGAAACAAAGAGCTGAGCATTATACACTCTGGGAGCAAACTGGGTAAGATGTGGAACATAACATTGTTAAGATTCCAAAAAGTTTTTTTGGGGGGGGAGGGGGGCAGATTCAAGCGTTTCAGCCACCATCAGTCCCGTCTTGAAACACAAGATCAATCATACACACACCAACTACAGAGTGTTCAGTCAGTGGGATATCATCACACAGTAGCCAGTTAATAGCAAAACAAAAGATGGGATTATTACACAATGCTACAATCACCCTAACTTTATTAATTTTTAAATTCAGAAAACCTACTAAAATCAAAGTGAAAAGAGAAGCAGATTTTTGTGCATCCAGTTCATGTAAGATTTTAGCAGTGAATTGCATACGGCAAATAAATAGCAATAGCACTTAAGACATATATACTGCTTCACAGTACTTTATAGCCCTCTCTAAGCAGTTTTAGAGTCAGCATATTGCCCCCAACAATTTGGGTCCTCATTTTACCCACCTCGGAAGGATGGAAGGCTGAGTCAACCTTGAGCCTGGTGAGATTTGAACTGCCAGATTGCAGGCAGCTGGCAGGCAGCAGAAGTAGCCTGCAGTATTGCACTCTAATCACTGCACCACCGTGGCTCAAGTATTGGATCTACTACAGAGAATAGCTTAAAGTGTTGTCGATGGCAACGGGGAGCCAGTTTGGTGTTGTGGCAAAGTCACCAGATTAGAAATTGGGAGACTTGTGAATTGTAGTCCACTTTAGGCATGAAAGCCAGCTAAGTGATTTTGGGCCAGTATCTTTCTTGGTTCACCTCACCTCACAAGATCGTTGTGGTGGGAAAAAAGGAGGATGTTTACCACCTTGAGTTATTTATAAAGATAAATGTGGATTTTAAAAAATCTACAAAGCCCCACAACAGAATACAGATGACTATAGACACAGTTATAGCCTCAATAAAGAGCATATTCAAAAAAGTATTAAAAAAGGAGGGGGGGAATATATATAGCGAAATGGTTGCCTAAATGTGAATTGAATTCAGAAGGGAAGAAATTACCTATGTGGAATGGAAAGTCCACCATCCACAGCTCCTTTCAGAGCACCAAAGACTTTGTTTCCAGTAGTCGTCCGAGCAAGGCCAGCATCCAGATAACAAGTAAAGGCACCAGGCTGTCCATCCACACTTTCCACATTGTATTCATCACCAGTCACTTCAACTTGGCCTTCGTAGATCTTATCAAGACCAAATTTATTCAAAAGCTGCAAATAACAGCATATGTTAAGTTTTCCTTGACAAAGAAGTTCACACTTCATTTATACAGTGATGTGCAATGCTTGCCACCATACAGGAATGAAATCAACATACCCTGTAAAGCTGGAAAAAAATTAGATACGTTTTCTAAACAACAATGAAAACTTGATTTTCAACAATTTATTGGATTCTGCTACAGCAGACTTCAAAACCCCTACATTACATTTCCTCAGCAGTTTACCTCATTTGAGTAATAACATAATCATGCAATTTGTAAAATGGCATTATC
Source organism: Masticophis lateralis (assembly GCA_030761175.1). Taxonomy (NCBI): domain Eukaryota; kingdom Metazoa; phylum Chordata; class Lepidosauria; order Squamata; family Colubridae; genus Masticophis; species Masticophis lateralis. The sequence goes on from JAUDYJ010000003.1 coordinate 131,931,686, forward strand.
ATGACATCGCTTATCCCAGATAACCAACATTGCCAGGATGATGTACTTTCATAATAAACAGTTCAGAATACTATTATAATACTATTTCTCTCCAAGTAGTCATTTAAAACAAGGTTACTCTAGAATTGTGTCCTTGAGTTGGTTATCTCATTAAGCCATAACATGTCATTTTTGCTCATTTTTCAAATTTTTAATTGATTACATTTATATATTACGCCTCTGTCAAGATTCCAGGAAGTTCAAAATGTTAAGATATAGTAAAATACAATAAAATGCCATAAAATTTAGAACACAAAAACATACACATTAAATCTCTATTTTATCAGTAAGATAAGATTCCGAACAGAAAATGGCAGCCCAATATTAGTTCAAAAGCTCACCTGAACAGTGTTCTAACTGAGTTGGGAAAGGCCAATAAAGTCTTTATTGCATGCTACAAACTCCCCCCACTATTATACACTATGGGGTGCAATAACAGACCCCCTATAAAGCACCGATTCAAACTGAGAAAATCTATATGGTACTGCAAAAAAAGGAGAAATGGTTCTCTTTCGACACCCAAGCCTAAATCTCTGAATCTATTTAACGTAAGCTTTGTCTATAAATTAATGCCTTTTATCTCACTGGTAAGAATTTTCACTGAATTTGAGGGACTAACACAAAAAGGCTGTGTGCATATTGATTTGTAATTCATTTCCAGTATTGGTAATATCAATGACTGTAGATCTTCCAAGTAAGTACGGAGGCACAAACAGTAATCTTGAAGAGATACATACCCTACGAGCCATCAGCAAGCCCGTACAATAGGCAGCAGCATAGTTGGTCAAGCCTACTTTCACGCCATACTTCGGCAGCTCGTGAGAGTATGCAGCACAGACAATCATGTCACCTTCAATTCTGGCATATGCAATCTAAAAAGGATAAAACTGAGTGATCTCAAATCCATTTATTGCAATTGTCCTATGCAGCAAATACTCCCAAACTGAGTCTCTTTAATCCAGCAAATAGATCCATAATTCAGTATCTGAAAGTTACATATATATATATCCAAATGTTGTTTCCCAGTTTTGCAGAAAGTACATTTTTAGTACTCTTACAACAGGAATCCAGGGATGACATATTCCTTTATACTGTTTTCACCTCTAGCATTGTATTGTATAACTACCTTATAAGGTCTGTTTTTCTTTTTTTCAGTCCTTTTCCATATTCACCCACTTCTTCCATGCCCAACTGCAAGAAGACTAAATTTAGGTCAAAGGCTACCTGTTGTTCATTCTTTCTTTGAACTTACTGGTGAAATGTTAAAAGTATTATATATTTTATTAGATTTAGCTGCTGCCCAATTCCAAAACTCTTGGCGGCTCACAACTTAAAACGAATACTATAAACATTATGTAATACAATATAAATAAACCAGACAGTATCTGTCTATAAGTTCTCTCCCTCTCTATCCCTCCTATATATATAGAAATTTAAAAAAAGGGAGCCATAGCCAACCTATCCACAGCCAGGGTTTCAAGACCTTTCAGAATTATCATCAGAGTGAGAACCACACAAATGTCCGAAGGATTCTCATTCTTAGAAGGCAAGCCATGCGACAGAGAAGGTACTCTTCCCAGGTCACAAGAGATATCACTGTTTAATCAGTGGGTCCGAGTTTAGGATTTAAGAGTACAATAGAATCCCAAAGTTGCACACGGATTTTGAAAGGGGAAGTGCAATTCATTGTTTTATAAAGCAATGTAATTAATCTTTATTTAACATAATGTAATTGATAATGTATAACGTGTGTGTCTACAAGAGTAAAATATCAAATGAAGTTCCAAATAGTACAGGTATAACTTTCTTCTATAGGATAAGTATTAATAAACAGTACGGACTATTCTAGTTTCAGAACATAATTTCTGTCTAAAAAAAAATCAAATGTTGGAGAAAAATCATGGTTAAAGATGCTCATAACTTAAGGATGCTATGTGTGCTATAAAATATCTACACAAAATCACTGCTATAGGAGACATATACAAATTCGTTCTTCACAATAGCCAAAATCAAAAGATGGCCTTACCTGGCAAATGATATCTCTGTTGGTGACACGTACAATCATCCTGTATTTAGGGGTGTTGTACTTATTTTTATCTTGAATCACCAAGCGCTTACGAGCATAGTAATCAGTCTTTCCCTCTGAATAAGAAAAAAAAAAGATCAAATATATTTAGAAAGGTTGTCTTTATGCCATGATCCATTCAATGTACTGAATCTCTGTAAAGAAGTGAAGCTGACCTCTCCTTCTTCGGAACTTGACTTGGTACCTCTTAAAGTAGGCTTTGTTCTTGACAACTTTTACGAAACCCTTGAATAAATGGACAGAAAAAAAAAAGTTAGAACATCTGTATGACAATCTGTCAAATGAAGGAGAGGGAAGCATGGAACCTGAAACAGATGTAATTTTTCACAATTGTTTTATCCTGGCCTATGACAGAGAAAAATGTCTGAGAACCAAGAAGCTGAAAATACAGAATAAAGTGCAAAATGGAAAACTGGACTGCCAAACTCACTCTGTCAGTAGATGCTTACAGAATTCTATCTTAAATACTGTGAAAATATTGGAAATCATCAAAAGCACTGACAATCTATATAAGAAAGCAAGCATTCAAACTTTTTATTGCTACCCATCTATCATCAACAATTTATGCATTTATGAAGCCACTCTGTATTTGCATTTGTTTTATAAGATTTAATCCCTTTCCCAAATTACATACTGTCAGTCTATCCATGTCTCATGAAAATACCTGTGGATGGAACAACCACAGTGAATTGAATTCTAAAAAGCCAGCAGGCTCACCTATTCTGACTACCTCAAAGAAAGTCACCTTCTATTAAACTTCTTTTGGCTGATGAAATGGATTCAGCCTTCTCCCTTTCCAAAGTAGGGTAAACCTGTGATATCATATCCTAGTCTGCTAGGATCAACTGGGACCCCCTTTTTATTTGGAAAAAAACAAATGCTACTCCTGAAATTATTCCTGACTATAATAGCAGAACAAAATTATGCATCTTTCACCCAGAAAGCAAGAGAGGTGGTTAAAGCAACAACAAAAACTCACAAGCTTTATTTAGCTTGACAGACTGCCAGGCCGACCCTTGCTCTCTCTTACAATGATTTAAAGTCGTTTTTTTTAAATAAAAAATTAACCTGCAGCCCACTTCACTGAGAAAAGCATAATGCATTGAAGCAGCCCTGAACCGGTTTTTAACCATGTGCTGTTGGAAAGCAAGCAAACACACATATCCAGACATAGAGCAAACGTCAAGGAAACTTCAGACACTTTCAGGAAAATAAAATAGAATAAAACGTCATCTAGGAGAAAGGCTCGTAATTAGGGCTTCTCTGCAAAGCCATTAAACGACCCCAAGTCGACTCCCCTGTTGTTTCTCATTCATTCCTTCCACAGGCCTAGATCCTGCAGGGATGGCAGCTCTCTCCATTCAGCCAAGCACAGTTCCACGCCTGTACATACCTGGGGAGCCTCATTCGAGAGCTTCAGTCTAAAGGAGGTTCAACTATCTACCCTCCATAGAGAGAAAGAGAGGAAGCTAATGGAGAAAAGGTTGTTTGGGACCCCGAGGAAGAAACTGTTCGGGTCGGAAGGGAGACAGGAGAAGCAAAACGGGAGAAGGTGAGAAAGGCAGACTCGGGGAGAGGCTTTTAATGAAGCTCAGGGAGGCCGCATCTCTCCCATAAGATAGCGAGAGCAGCCATTAGGCCACGCTGGAACTCGCTTCCGCGGCCGGGCCCACCGCTTCCGAATCGGTATCCATCCAGTCAGGAGGAGGCCAACAAGGAGCCAGCCGAGCACGGGAATACAAAGCCGGTCCCGCCCTCCCCCGCCACGGCTCGATTGGGCCCGGTACTGACCATGATTGCCGGTTGTATCCCGTTTCGTCGTAGGCCGACGGCCGCCTAACGAAACGTCTGCAACCCGTAACGCTGTGGGAAAAGGCCGAGCTTAGGACGCAGGCGCGACACGTGACCGGGCTGACAAGGCAAGTTCGCATCGAAGAGGGACCGTTCGAGGAGAGAATGCCGCCCTCTGGAGGCTTGGAGGGAGTGGTGCTTGTGTTCCGCTTGTGCTCCGCTTCTTCTGTTCTCTTCCCTGGCGTTTTACGTCGATTCAAGCTCCTCAGAGTCAGGAGTGCGTTATCCATAGCTGCTGTTATGACATCCCTGTAGCAAAACTTCCGCTGACAACTAATGGCATTTCAGTTTGGGCCTGCCTGGGTTCGTGCAGCGGACATTTAGAGCAGAGTTTTTCAAATTTGGCGACTTTTAGGTAGGACGCCCGAGCTGCAACTTTTCGTAGTGGCTTGGGAATTGAAGTCCACACATCTTAAAGTTGCCAAGTTGTCAGAAACGCTGATTTAGAGCAGGGGTTCCCAAACTTGGCAGCTTTAAGACTTGTGGACTTCAACTCCCAGAATTCTCCAGCCAACATAGCATAGCATAGCTGGCTGGAGAATTCTGGGAGTTGAAGTCCACAAGTCTTAAAGCTGCCAAGTTTGAAGACCTCAGATTTAGAGCAATCTTCCACAGCCGATGCTCAGAAGCTGTGCTGGACCATCTCATACTGTCAAATCGAAATAGTCAACACACTGACAGTGAGGAGTAAGGCTCCCTCAATGAGACGCACCCATGGTTGTAATTTGCCATTGCTTTTTCAACTTCTTATAAATTGGCAGCTCGGGGATTTCCTGAGAGTCGCCTATGCAAGTATTAGCCAGACCTAGTAGCTCTACTTCTCAGCATTCACCCACTATATGTTGCTGAATGTTGCAGAATTTAACCAACATATCTGGATGGTAATGGTGGACAATGCTCTCTCAGAGTTTTCATTTGTGGTAAATTTATATGGCATTTGAATAGACATGTTAAGTCTATTCAAATGCCATATAAATTTGTTGACAAGCAGTTGATTGCTTTTGCATCATCAAGTTAACATTGGCCACTAATTGCTACCTAAATATATTTTCTTTTGGATGCTCAGTCCCCAACCTCTCTTCAGGTCTTCCAATGGTGTCCAAATCACCACTGTAAATGAGACCATCCATCTTGCTGCTGGTCTGTCTTTCCTTCTTTTCTTCCTCCCTTCTCAGCATTAGAAACTTCTTAAGACAGCTCGGTCTTCACATGATGTTTCCAAAATAGGATACTATAATTTGAGCTTGATCATTTGTACCTCAAATGAGACCTGTTTTTATTTATTTTATTTGTTCTCTCTTATTTGTTTGTTTGTTTCTTGGCTACCAATTCTCTGAGTTTTCCAAATCCTCAACTTCTACGAAGCATAGAAATATGTTTAGTTGCTATATGTTCTGTCATATATTAAATTTCAATTCCACAGTTTCCAATGGGCATGCTGCCTGGGAGTTATGAGAACTTAAATATATCAGGAGCTAAATTGAGTAGTGAATGAGTAACACTTCCCCTGGTGTAGAAACAATATAGTTTCACCAGGTTTCAGCAGAAGATGAATATGACATGAGTCAACATGTTTTGTACTCAAAAATCTATGGCTCATTTTAAACTTTCACCAGAATTATGACGCCTGAGGAGATGATTCCAACAAGGTCACTCCTGGTGTAGCCACAATGACACTGATCCAGCCTAAGCTGCACAGGATCTTACGCTTAGAATCAATCTTATTCACTATAAACTGTGTACAGCATTTGTCTGGACAGTCATGTTCCTTTTAAATTTTTTTAATAATTTTTATAACTTTTATAATTTTAAATATTGTAAGCTACCCAGAGTCTTTTTAGCAATTGGATAACCTCAAAATAAATGAAAAAATATAGTGATAAGAAGCAAAAGTTGCATGGCATTAGTACTGGATACTACCAAAATCGGGGTAGCAGAATCAAAAGAGAAGAGAACCCATAAAACTTTAATAAATGCAATAATGATGATTTAAAAGAATTTTAACAGGCAAAACTCTAAAATATGTAGCTTTATTCAATTAAGTTATGCACAAAAGCAATACATCTTTTCAATGCTCAGCTAATTAAAACTAATTAGGTTCCATGCATGTGGCCAAGATTTAGTTTTCACAACACATCTAGCTTATTAGCTATGATTTGATAACACCCAGAATTGGCTGAGTTTCCCGAATACTGTAAATTAGGTCTATTATATCTAGACTGCAACGATCTAGATCAGGGGTGTCAAACTTGCATTGTCACGGCGGTGTCACATGACATATTGGGACTTTTTCCCCCTTCGCTAAGCCAGGCATGGGCGTGGCCACTGCGTGACATCTGGTCCACCGGCCGGGAGCTTGACAACCCTGATTTAGATGATCACTGAATGGAAGCTAAGAGATACAGGAAACTCTTTGCTGCCACCTAATCACCATCTGGATTTTTGCAGCCCAGAAATGTTCATTTCTCCTAAATGCTGCATGGCAAATTTTTGTTAATAAAAAAACTCTCATAATAAGAAGCTATACAAATAGATTATAGTTTTGTTATCAAGCTATGTACTGCTTTACAGATAATAAAACCATTTATATCTTTCTCCTTCTCCTTTGCTGTTTCTGACACTCAAGCTGGCTCTAAATCATTCATACTGTAGATCAGCTGGTTGCCTGGTGATAGAATAGTATTATTAGAGCGTTTTTAAATAATAGAAAGAATTTTGGCTTCAATGGAATTGTAATAAGGGAAATAAGCGTACAATACACGGTTGCTTTGTCTTATGTAACTTTTTAATTTGTTACACAGCTCTGTATCTCAATCTGAATTTTTCTTGATATTCAAGTTAAATGGTAATCCATAAAACTGATTAAAACAAATTTGCAAGACAGCAAATATGCACCATAATTATAGCATGGCTGCCAACGACATCAGACAAGCTTCTAGGTTACTCATTTGTCTTTAAAGAAAATAATCAGTTTGTAGATTATCCTAAGAAGTAAGGTGGTTTAGTCATACAGGTAATCCCCAATTTATGACCACAATTGAGCCTCAATTTTCTGTTCCTAAGCAAGGCAGCTGCTGTGCTGTTTGACCCATTTTGTGACTTTTTTAATGTCAGAGCTGTTAAGCAAATCATTGCAGTTGTTAAATGAATCATGCGGTCGTTAAGTGAATCTGGCTTTCCTCGTTGACCTAGCTTGTTGGAAGCCAGCTGGAAAGGTTACAAATGGGGATCACATGACCCCAGGACCAGGGGTGAAATGCTCCTGATTCGGACCGGATCACTCGATCCGGTAGCGATAGAGGTGGGTGGTTCGGTGAACCAGTAGCAAAAATCCCTGCCCCCCCACCCATGCCCAGCTGAGCTGCACGATCATCAGAGGCCTTTTTTTTACTTTTAAAAGCATTTTTTTATAACCTCTTCAGCCAAAAAATGCTTTTAAAAGTAAAAAAAAAAAAGCCTCTGATGATCGCGCAGCTCAGCTGGGATTGTCAAAGGCTTTTAAAAGAAAAAAACCCTTTTTTTCTTTTAAATGCCTCTGACGATCCCAGCTGAGTTGCCTAATCGGCAGAGGCTTTTTAAAACACCTCTGCTGATCAGGCAACTCAGCTTGGATCATCAGAGCCTTTTGAAAGCATTTTTTTTTACAACCTCTTCACCAAAGAGGTTGTAGAAAAAATGGTTTTAAAAGTAAAAAAAATAATAAAATTGGCCACATCCACCCAGTCACATTACCCCCACCACCACCAAGCCATGTCTACAGAACCAGTAGTAACAAATTTTAGATTTCACCACTGCCCAGGACAATAAAACAGTCATAAATACATGCCAGTTGCCAAACACTCAAATTTTGATTATGTGACCATGGGGATGGCGCAACAGTTGTAAATGTGAAAACTGGTCATCAGTCCAATTTTTTCAGTGCTGTTGCAACTTTGAACAGCCACTAAACAAATGGTTGTAAGTCGAGGATTACTTGTATTTACAAATCAGGCCATTATGGCCCCTGTTCAATCTTGATTTAAATTATGCGTGAGGATAATCTAAGATTAAAACTAAAGCATGTTTATATTTTTATAACAATAATAAGTCATATGCCACACTTTACAGATCAAAACTGCCACATCCAAACCAAACACACCACACTATGTTGCACTATATCAGGAGATCATTATATAAAAAATTATATGAATTGGTACAATAGATCCAGCTGCAAAGCACATCTGTTGGGGGAAAATGCGGTACGTAAGAAATGTATATAGTAAAATTGGTCAGAAAGTCCAGAATGAATGGGTGATGAATGAACATGGATTTATTAGTAGCCTTTGATTTATGACCATAATTGGGGATGGAGGTTCAGTTGATAAGTAATACGGTTGTCAAATAAATCATCACATGATAAGATAAAATAATTATAGTTTAAAATAATTTCTACTGCAGTCATTAAGCGAATCAGCTGTTGTTAGACCAGTTTGCAAGGCTGTGTAGTTCATTTAAAAATATTAGTGAGAACCACGGCAGAAGTCCTAACCCTGTAATTAATACAGTGAAAATTACAGTTTCTATATATAAAAACATGTCTATAAAGAAAGTAAAGAAATATTTTATAGGATTAATTTTCCATAAAGAAATGTAATCGATCTTACAAAATTAAAGGTACATATTCCAATCATTGTTAAAAAGACAGCAAAACTGTCACAATCGGATAAATTCCAGCATTGCATGAAAACTGAGTTCTACAATCCCAGTTATATTCTTTCTAATATTTGTTTATCCAGTTGCTTCTTTCGAGATCTTATTTCCTCTTTATTATGCTGCAAACATGTCTGCCTTTGTATCTACTGCCATGGTCAGCAAATAATTTTGCTAGATGCCTAACTCGGAGAAGGAAGTGGGTAACTGACAAAGTTAAATTTCACTCCCAGAAAAAAATACTTATGAACAAATTCTGGAGCCACAGACATTATTTTTCCAGACAAGCAACTTAGTTCCTGGGTAGATACACTAAACAATGGGGTAAGCTAACTTTAATTCTTATCTAGGGGTAATTTAAGCAACTTAGTTCCTGGGTAGATACACTAAACAATGGGGTAAGCTAACTTTAATTCTTATCTAGGGGTAATTTAGCCATGATTTAACCATATTTCCTGCAAGGCTAAAATATAATTGACTAGATGGAATCCTTTTAGCATCTAAGAGATTACCAGCTACTAATCTCTCAAATGAGGGATGCTCAGACGTATCCTCAGATTGATGATGGGACTATTAGACAATATGTTACTCATTGGGTCATCGTTTCAGAAATGTTTTCTTACTAGACTGAGAAACAGAATGACCACAGGTGGGCAAAAGAGTAGAAGCAGGGGTGACTTCAGACTTTCCCTTTGAGTTTTCTTGTGAGAAGCTGATAGGGAGCATCAGAAATTCTTCCTCTCCTCTCCTCCTCTCCTCCCCTCCCCTCTCCTATTTGTAGGTGCAAAAGTATGTGTTTACTGTGAATAGGTGCACATTTCCCATGAAATAAAACTCTCTATTAATGTTCCCCCACCCCAGCATGATAAAAATACTTTTGTGAAAGTTGATCCTATCCCTTATACATTCAGAATTTAAAACTGTATGGTTATGCATAATGAACAGAGCAGTCTCTACTATGTATTCTTGTAAGTAATTTTGCAGAAACTGTATAGGCTTCCCGTCTACGGTCCATTCAGTTGGGTGAACTTTCCTTTTGCCGTGCTAGGATTGAAGGATAGCCGGAGTACTGTCTCTATTCAGGTAATGGTCCTTTAGCAACTGACACATATAGTGTCCATTCAGAGTTATAACTGTGATGAAAAGTAACTATGCGACTGATGCTTGCAAGTTATGACCTTTGCAAGTCTGTAAAAGCTTAAATAAGATCAGAAGCACGTTCGGTTTCTACTTAGTAACTGTTTCACTTAACAGTTGCCTTGCCAGTCTCAATTGTGGTTGTTACATGGAAACTATCTCTAGTACAACTCTTACCATTGCTTGTATGAACAGTTGCCTAGAGAAACTAAAGAACAGGCTAGAGTAAAAATAGTTCAACTACAGCCGACATACAGGTAGTCCTCAATTTATGAGCACAATTGAGCCCAAAATTTATGTTATATGAGAAATTTGTTAAGTGAGTTTTGCCCCATTTTACGACTTTTCTCATCACATTTGTTAAGTGAATCACTGCAGTTCTTAAATTGACTTTGCTTGTCTGAAAGTCACAAAAGGTGATCACATGGTCCTGAAATATTGCAACCGTCATAAATATGAGTCAGTTGCCAAGAGTCTGAATTTTGATCACGTGAGCATGGACATACTGCAACAGACGTGTAAAAACCGCCCTGAGTCCACTAGGAGAAGTGCGGTATATAAATTTAATAAATAAATAAAATAATAATAATTAAATAAATAAAAAATGGTCATAAGCCACTTTTTCCCGTGCCATTTTAAAACTTCAAATGATCATTAAATGAACTGTTGTAAATCGATGACTACCTGTAGTTGTTTGGGTTTACAGAGAATCCTTGACTTACGACAATTGAGACAGGAATTTATGTTGCTAAGCAAGGCAGTCATAAAGCGCAACATCACACGCCCGCATTGCTTAGTGATAACAATCTTGGTTGATGATTTAACTCCAGACACACATGAGTCATTAAATGAAAAGCAGAGGAAGTTCCAGGTAAAGAGCGTGGAGATGTTGCAAGCAACCGAAGAAGATTCTGGGAGGTCTAGAGCAGGCCAGACACAAACTGTGGTGTGTCTGTGTTCTGTAGTGTAATATGAGCTCCGGGAAGCCAGGGAAAGAGGTTGCAGTGCTTGTCTGCACGCATTTGAACACAGGGGAGCTAAGGAAAGAATATGCTTCAGTTTAGAGCAGGGGTCCACAACCCCCGAAACCGGGCCATGCAAACAAGCAAAGCCCCATCTGTGGAATGCAGGCAGTATGCAAAACCACACCCCCTTTTTTCCGTGGGGAAAAAAACTCTCTTCACGGAACAGGTCCCTGGTGCCCAAAAGGTTGGGGGGGGGCACTGGTTTAGCGGCTTCTTGCCACCTTGTGACTCTAGGGCTGCCAGAAGCCCAAGTTCAGCACAGCACAGCGCCACAGCCACCCCAGCTCAGCAGAGCAGCTATGCCCCAGGAAGCCCTAGCAGAATGGCACAAGGCTGCAGTGCCTTGGAAAGCACATAGGGGCTTCCTGGCATATCTTATTTCTGGGGCTGGAAGAAACCCCCGAGCTGCAGCACAGAACTAAGTCCAGCCCCAGCCTGGCTGAGCTGCGTGGCACAAACAGGCTATTCATTGCCTCAGATGGCCCCAGCCAGCCAAGCCTATTCCTACCTGCAGCTGCCATTCTCATTTTGGCACTCCAAAACCCCTGCTGTCTGTGCTCTGTTGTCTTAGCTGACCATTGCCATCTTCCTGGCCGCACTGCAGATAAAGCATGGGTTACCTGGCCCTTCAGGAGGCAGTCACTGACCATGTGAAGCTTTCTCTCCCTCCCCTCCCAGGTTTCATGAGGTCATCACCTTGCACAACCTGGTGAAGAGCCAGACTGGGCAGGTTTGGTCAGATACAGGAGAACCAGTGGTGGGTTGCTACCGGTTCCCCCCGGATGGGGCAAACCGGTAGCAGTGGGAGGCTCCACCCACCCACCCAGACGCTTCTGCACATGTGCAGAAGCTTCTGTGCATGTGCACAAGCGAATTGGTAGCAAACTAATTTGAGCACATGAGAACCCTAAAGGACAGATCGTAAGTCCGTTCGTTCAGTGCTGCCCAGCTTTGAATAGTAGCTGAACAAATGGCCATAAATCAAGGACGACTAGTATAAGCAACTTCCAGAACTCTAACTGCACGCCCATCACGGAGGGAGAGATCCTTGGGACAAAATAGTCGAAGAAGAAAAGAACAACTAATAACATTACTTTTTATGGTGCAAAATGACTACAGGTAGTCCTCGACTTATAACCACAGTTGAGCCTCAAATTTCTGTTACGTCAGACATTTGTTAAGTGAGCTTTGCCCCATTTTATGACCTTTCTTCCCACAGTTGTTAAGTCAATCACTGTAGTTGGCAAGACAATTGTTAAGTGAATCTGGCTTCCCTGTTTATTTTGCTTGTCGCAAAAGGGGATCACATGACCTTGGGACACAGCAACATCCATAAGTATAAACTAGTTGCCAAGCATCTGAATTTTGATCATATGATCATGGTGATGCTACAAAGGTCATAAGTGTGAAAAATGGTCATAAGTCACTTTTTTTCAGTGCTGTTGTAACTTTCAGTGGTCACTAAATGAACTGTTGTAAGTCGAGGACTACCTTACTCAAATGCTGCCCATCATAGGGACTTTCCCCTGTTGCACATCCACAATATATTCCACGCCCCCCTGTTGGTTTCTTCTGGTCCTCAAATCGTCACTTTATAATTTTAATGTTTTCATTTGTAAGCTGCCCAGAGCTGTTGGGATACGAGAGGGGCGGCAAATACATTTCATAATAAAATAAAAAATAGATAACGTAGGGAATTGAAAATACTTTGCTGTTCCAGTGATAAAATAAAGTTTTCCTTCCGTAAGGAGCCATTAGCCATCGGTGGTTTTGGTGCTACCTGATGTGCTTTGCAAATCATTTTGTGGATAGCAGGATAGGATCAGCTCAACACCTATTGGCTACTTTATACTGGTTCAGACATATTGCATCCTCCTTCCCGCAGCCTTTTAGAAAAATACACACTGGTCTGTTTCTTTCAAACCAGATACTTCCCTAGTAAACGCAGTCCTTAACTTACAACGGTTCATTTAGTGACAGTTCAAAGTTACAACAGCACTGAAAACAGTGGTTTATGGCCATTTTTCACAGTTACAACCTATGCAGCATCCCTGTCATGCGGTCCCTTTTTGCGAACTTCTGACAAGCAAAATCAATGGGGAAGCCCTCACTCAACAACCGCGTGACTGATGTAACAACTGCAGTGATTCCCTTAACAACCGAGGCAGGAATGGTTGTAAAATGGGGCAAAACTCACTGAACAAATGTCTCACTTAACAACAGAAATGTTGGGCTCAACTGGGGTTGTAAGTCAAGGACTACATGTATTTACCAGTTCTCAAAGCTGTTCCCCGACTTGGGGACTTGGATAGCCCAAATAGCAGCTGGTCAGGAGCGACTGCGGGGAAGGACTGTGCCTTGAAGCAGTACAGAATAAAATATAGAATTGGAAGGGACCTCGGATATCTTCTAGTCCCGTGATGGCTAATCTTTTTGCCATCGCGTGCCAAAAGTGGGGGGAGCGCGGTGGGGGTCACACGCACACGGGCCCACATCCATAATTCTATGTGCCCTGCCCCCCTGTGCACACCCCCCCCCGCTTTTGGCACGTGATGGCACGGTGGGCCCAGTAGGCCTGTTTTTTGCTCTCTCCAGGCTCCAGAGCCTTTCTAGGAACCTGGGGAGGGCAAAAATGACCTTCCTCACCTCCCCCGGAGGCCCTCCGGAGGCCGGAAACAGTGTGTTTCCTGACTTCTGGTGGGCCCAGAAGGCCTGAAAATCAGCTGGCTGGTACATGCACACGTGCCAGGGATGAGCTTGCATGCCCACCAATATGGCTCTGCCTGCCACCTGTAGCACCCGTGCCATAGGTTCACCATCACAGTTCTAGTCCAAACCCCTGCTCAAGCAGGAGATCCTACACATTTTCAGACAAGTGAAAGAGTTTCTTCTTTTCTTGCAAGCTCTCCCACCATATTGCTTTAGAATTTAGGCTATTCCAGAAAAGCCTTAAATCTCAAAAAGTTAGTAGCTGATAGGTGGGGGTGGTTGCACAATAGAGTGCAAGAAAGCTGGTCTGTGCAATCTTCTGCATGCCCTTCAGCTATCTTTGGGACTGCAGCTTTAATAAGGTTTTATAGTAGTGGTGTTCTGAAGAGGTAAAGAGTAGGTTTGTACAATAGCCCACCTCAGGCTCCTGTTTGGGTTGATCCTAATCTTCTGGCTTCTTTCTTTCCCTACCCTCTGCCAGCCCTACAGCGAACATCCAGCCCAAAAGGAGGCAGTTCTGCCATTACAAGCTAAACCATAGATCTAACCATCATTACCAGCCGTAGCAGTGATGTGACTGACAAGACTTTTTTTCCCCTCCCTGCTGGCTTTTAACAGTAGAGGGAAGTCATGGGCAGTTTTCTCCACACGGGAAATGTGGCTATCCATCTCTTCCTACAAACTAGGATATAGGCAGATGCTATTGAGATAATAACAACAACAACAATAATGATAATAATAATTTTAATAAAAATAATTTGATTTTTTAAAAAAAATACGTAATAATTTAATAAATATTAATAATATAAATATAAAAATAATTTAAATAAATAAAATAAAAATGTAATAAATTATTTATATTTTTAATCATTCATTCAAATTTTAAGACTCTTTTCAAAATAAAAAAAAAATAATTTAATAACAACGGGAACAGCGACATTCTTGCTGAGTTAATGTTTAGATAGAAAGGTAATCCCAGAGTTAGTTCTCACCCAATCGCTGATAGACAGAAATCACTATCTTTGGGTTCACACGACGCTCTAAATTAAACTCGATTAAACCCGACGCCTTTGGATTCAGCTAAAAAAAGAAAAAAAGTGGGACTCCTTTCCTTATTTTGACCTGATTTTCTGTAGCTGGCGCCGGATTCTTTAAAGGCAGCCAGCCAAGGAGCCAGGCGGCAACTCGCGGCTTTCTAAAAGGAAGCCGACCTCGCCGTCTCAGACGAGGCTGTTGTTCCCTTTAAGGACCGTCTGCATGCAATTCCGCCAAGTACACACGTGCAATTCAGGCACGGCGCGCTCCGGCTTGCACCCTTCTCCTTTAGGCCTGTATCTGCAGCTCCGCGTCTCTCTCTCGCCCCCTCCCCCGCCCCCCACTTTACCCCGCGTCCCCCTTTCATCATCGGGCTTTATTTTGTCAGCGGTGCAGATTTGAGGTGTGTGTGTGTCGGTGGGGGCGGGGGGGTTGTCCTCCCGACGGCAGACGCTGGCCTTGCGCACCGGGATTGCGCCTGCGCGCGCCAGTGACACACACACACACACACACACACACACACAGAGAGATACAGATACACGCAAAGACACATATTCTTCCCCGCCAAGGGACATGGCCCCGTTTCTTGAGAGCGGAGCGGCTCGCGGGGTCTAGGGAAGGGAGGAGGGGGGGGGCGGGGAAGGAAGGAAGGAAGGAAGGAGAGAAGGAGTCAAAAGGCGGGACGCCGTCCGGGCGGAGAGGTCTGTCTGACCAACAAGAAGAGCAGCTCTGCAAGCCGCGGCGGCTCCGGGCCGGGCTGCAGGGGAACCCGATGCACGCAACGCCTCGCCTCCCCGGCAAAGGCTTCCAAGGTGAGCGCGGAGGAGTCGCCTGTTCTCGCCTTCCACTCCAAGGGAGCGAAGCAGGCAGGGAGAGAGAGAGAGAGGGAGGGAGCGTGGGGGAGACCTCCCTGGCTTTGCCCGCCTCGGTCCCACCGCGGTGGCCGTGGGTGGACCCTCTTCTAAAGAAGGACCCCTCCCTTCCCCGCCCGTTCTCAGCTTCTCTCCGGACCGCCTGCCACGTTCTTGGGCCTGTTTCTGGCCTTGGGAAAAGTCTCTTGCCTGGGCGTCATTATCGGCCAAGGACGAATTGTTGGCATATAAATCTTGGGAGAAGAGTTGTTCTCCCTGTATAGTTTCCTGCCCTATAGGTTTAAGGTTGGCTAGGCTTGTCGTCACGCTCCAAGGGATTTCCTCCTCCTCTGCCTCTCTTCGCCCACGATTTCCTCTCTGGGGTGGTGTGGAAGGACCGGGAGATGCCTTCGGGGCTCTGGTGGGGTTTTCCACACTTGTGATCGCGCGTCTCTTTGTTCCCGCAGGGAGCGCGGATAAAAAATAAAACAAAAAAAAAAGCTTTGGGCCAAACTCTCAGGAAGTGCAGAAGTCTTGAGTGTCAAAAAAGTTTTTTTCCCCCTCCCCCTGCCCAGCTTTTCCTGGGAGATCATGTATTATATGGCAAGAGTGCCTCTGAGATTCCACCGAGTCCATTTTATTATTGCTGCCTGTCTGCGCTATCAGATTTACTGTTTAAAGTAGGGTTTGATGGCTCCATCCCCATCTCCCTGAATGGTTTCTATTAATCTTACTGTTTCTACAAATGATTATTTCTTGAGTGGGCCCATCCATTTTTTTTTTACTTTTGTTTGTTTGTTTGTTTGTTTTACTCCCCCAGGTACTTCCCCATGTGCTTTCTGTGCATACTTCTAAGGTTTTCTGTTGGAGGATTTTTGATCGATGCTTCTATCTATGCTGCATGTAATACAGCATCCTTGATTACAGCATATATAAGATAATTTCCCAATTCTCTCCTTTAGAACAAGATAGTTAAGAGAGGAGGAAGATGTCTGGATAAGGGAGGGTTACTAGGCTGATCAGGAGTTGAAGAAGAGTGAGCTGCTGTTGTGTTAAAAAAAATGCTGGTCTTTTGACTTTTCTTTGTTTAAAATTTAAAACATTGGGAGCTTGGGAGAAAGTAGTTTGGGCTAGACTTTCTACCCATCATCTGACATATTGTACTTTCCTGTGTCTCTAAATGGTTATAATAATAAAAGATCCTGGAATCCCAGTCCTTTAACAAGGAAAAAGCAAAAATTCTAAGTCTGCAACTTGGTAAATTATTGGGTTTTATAATTTTAAAAAAATCCACAATACTGAAGGTTACCAACCCAATTTTATATATAGCCTGTAAACTGAATAGCTCAAAAAAAGTCTGTTAATATGTCCAAATCTTGCTTAAAATAATTATTTAACCAATTTTTTTTGTTTTGAATTGTCTCAGCAAGAGAATGGCCTAAAATTGTTGCTTTCATTGGGCTATGATGTCTATTAAATTGAAATTGCTGAATGAGAGGTAGTAACATGCTGATTTCCTGTTTATTAAGGTGATCCTTCATAAGGTTTTTGAATATTTTATTGAGGCAGTTATAAGGAAAAGATCCTCCTCCCCAATCTAAGCATTACAGTCATTAGTATTAATTATATTTGTCCCTTGACATTATCCCCAAAAGCTCAAGGCAGTGTAAACATTATTTCCCTATTCACCTTTATTTTCTTAATAACCTTGAAAGGTTAGACTGACGGACAATCACGCCCGAAAGCCATTTAGTGATTTTTTTTATAGTTGAGTACTGATTTTAATCTATACGTCTCTAGTTTTAGACAGGCATTTTTTCTATAAAAATAGTTTTAAATGTCAAACTTATATCTGCTAGTATTCTGTTTGGAAAAAATGATTTTTTTATTTATCACAAGGGTTACTGAAGTTGCATAAGAAAGAGGATGAATTAGTGATTAAGCTTCCTCTCTGCAAAACATATTCTCTGTAAGAAAAAAATAGTTAAATCAGCTATTATCCTTGGCATGATGTAAGTTATCCAAAGACAGCTTTCCAGGAAGTTTAGTTTGCTTGTGGAAGGTCTAAATTCTTCCTGAAAATTTCGTTTAGAAAAACATAGGTAGCATGTCAAAATAAATGAAACCAGAGTGCATTTAGTACTGAAAAAGCAGAGATGCAGCTCAAATTATTCTGACAATTTTATTAATTGCACAGTGTTAACAAAATATTAATGAACTTTTTTAATATTTAAAGCTTTTCATGTCAATTATTTTTCTGCACATGAAAATAGATGTTTAACTCAATCCTTATTAGTCCCCTCCCCCCTTTTTTTCTATTATACTTCATGCCATTTTTAAAATCTACATTCCTTTCTGCTCTAGAAATTCAATTTTGGTTCTTTTTTCTGCTTGGAATTCTTTTGATTTGATTTGATTCCATCTCTCCTCTGCCCATTTTTAATATTCCTCATCAATCTAGCTGAAAATTGATTCAGATTCCATGCTAAGCCATAGCTGGATTCCAACTATGGAATCTACTTGGTACTTCTGTATTCCTGGGGGAAAAGCAAAATGAGTAGTGATGTGGGCATTTTCTCACCACATTACTCTCTTAAGGAGAATGGATTGGTTTTTTGTTAAAATTTGTTGTTCCTAGAGGATGTGGCAAAAAACTACAAACTGTGGGTACTTGGAACACCCCCCCCCCCAAGTACCAACAAGACGAAGGTGTGGCTTTGTGTTTAGGCCTATTGTGAAGAAATGCTGAGGAAGAAAAGATGACCTTGAATAAGGCAACAGATCCCTAGATCTAGGGTAGACAGACTTAATAGCATTAGGAGATTTGTAACTAATCCACTTTTTCAGTTTTAATTTAATACTGTAAAGTTGAAAGGAGAGAAGTTAATTTGATTAAGAGAAGGCTTATTTCTCACTTGTATTCCCATTTGTCATTGTTGTTCAGAAGCAATTGTGATGGATTTGATACAGAGGCCTGTAAGCAAATGTTCAAACATAAATCTTCTAAAAATAAATGCAGACAAACACAAACATTATAAGATGGAAACACAGATTTCTCTGCATAAGGCATAGCTTTACTGCATCAATGTTTATTTCCTTACCAGAGCAGAAAAAAATAAGTTTTTTTAAGACAGTCATTTTAATTAAGGTTTTATTTAATTTTGTCTTTGCTTTTACATACCTTCTGATTTCTGGAATTTAAGCCAGGGCAGAGAAGGTCCTTATATATACCTTATAGACTGAATTGTTGCGTCTTCTGCATATATTTAATAGGCTTGCATTTGTTTGCATAAATTTGTGCAAATAGTTATAGATTTTTTTCCTTTTTAATATTTTAAAATTATTTTAAAATCTTTTTCTATTTGGAAGAAAGTAATATGAGTAGATTGCCATACGTTTGACTTTTATATATGTTTGCCATATGCTTTAGGCAGTTGTGTACAAATCGTAAGCTTTTTTATAGAATGAAGTGAAAATGTCAGAATCTTCATAAAGACTGATATTAGAACAAGAATAGTGCTTAATTTTAACAAAGTGAAGTAATTGAATTAGCTTTTAACCCTCAGTATTTCTCTTGAAAGTGAAGGAATTAATTCCCAAGAGCAGAAAAATAAAACTGAGAACTAAGTAGATTGCAGTACCCAACCGATAGCGGTTAATCTCAAAAAGTAAACAGGATTGGCCTGAGATTGTAGTAGGTGCTATGTTACTAGAAAATCTGAAGGCTGGTGATAGACCGGCATTAAAAAATACCCCAGAAATTAATTAAAATCATTTCTATGCTGTTTGCAAGGAAAATTACATAGATACATCCATGAAGTCGTTAAGGATTTAGTTTAGCTTGCGGGAATCTTCATTACAGATAGTCCCTTAATTTACAACAGTTTGTTTAGTGATTGTTCAAAGTTACAATGGCACTGAAAGAAGAAACTTATGACCATTTTTCATGACAGTTGCAGCATTCCCATGGTCAGATGATTTACATTCCAGTGTTTGACAACCGGTTCATATTTATGATGGTTGCAATGTCCCGGGATCATGTGATCACCTTTTGTGACTTTCTGACAAGCAAAGTCAATGGGGAAGCCAGATTCACTTAACAACCATGTTACTAATTTAACAACTTAACTAATGTGGCAAGAAAAGTCATAAAATGGGACAAAACTCACTTAACAAATTTTTCACCTACATAAATTCTGGGGTCAATTGTGGTCATAAGTTGAGGACTACCTACATTTTTAAGAATTTAAGTAGAAAAACTCATAATAAATCTATTTCCAAATAAATTTGGCTAGATGTGTTTACATTTTCTAATTTTTTAAAGACTTTTTCCTTTATATGACGTGCATGTAGATGCCATGTGGAAAATGTAAAATCATATAAATGCATGTGAAATACGTTTATATTGCTTAGAAGCTCAAGAATGCATAGATGTTGTGGCAAATTTAAAGGAGATACACTACTGTAATCCCTTTAGGACAGGAGTGTCAAACTCAATTTCATTGAGGGACGCATCAGGGTTGTGTCTGGACCGGGGTGGTGGTGTTTGGGGGCGTGGTCAACTTGATGTCACTCATGTTGGGGGCTCCTACGGTGGCCAAGTGCTAAGGCAGGACTTCCCTCATATCCTCCCTCTCATAGCCTTCCTTCCTTCCTTCCTTCCTTCCTTCCTTCCTTCCTTCCTTCCTTCCTTCCCCACTTTCCTTATTTTTCCTTCTTTTCTTCCCATCTTCCCTTCTTTTTCTTTGTCTTTCCTCTTTCCCTTTCTCCTTTCCTGACCCTTGGATGCTCAAATGCAAAAGGGGAAACATTTCTACTTTTGGTTTGTTTTGCTTTTAGTTTGTTTTGCTAGCCCTCTGCCAGCAAAAATGGAGCCTGGCCCTGTTTTCAGCTGTGACAGCCTCCTGCAGCCCTCTGCAAGAGGCCATTGCGACTGAAAACAGAGCGGCACTGCAGGCTGGTCTTTGCTGCTTCCAGATCTAAGCACCCTGTGGGCTGGATCCAGCCCACGGGCCTTGAGTTTTACACTCCTGCTTTAGGATAGCATGAATTACATACTTTCTTTTACAGAGTAACTGAGTTGTTTAAAATATCTTGTATTCATGTAACTTTCAATATTAAACTCTGAAAGTTTTAGCTTATTTTTAAAATTATGACTTGTGTATCATTTCCCTTAGCTGGTTAGGTAACTTTGGGCCAGTCACTGTTAGCCAACAATGTCAGGTTCAGGCAACAAGATGGTTGGTCAATTTTTGTCGCAACCAAATGGATCAGCACTTGATTTCTCTGAAAAAAAGCAGGCTCTTGAGGAAAATGCTAGGAAGGAAAGGAAAGTTTGTTCTTTTAAGATCTGCTTATTTATGGACATTCTAATTAATATATGATCTCAAATTTTCAGAATAAAAGTATCTTGGTGCATACATATGTTTTAAAAATTAAAGTGCAGTAAAGTTACTATTAATACGTTTTATAGGATGTATCATTAACAAAATATAGATTATACTGTTTCAATTTAAGAATATGTTTTTTCCCATTCAGTAATGAGTCTTCAGGGTTTTACAAATAGTTTGATATTGCATATCAAATATTAATTATGCACTAGGAATAAAAACAAAGTGGAATTAGCTTTATGCAAAAATACATTCCATAGGATGCCTTATTAAGTCATTATCTCTTATCAAAAGCCGTGTATATGTCTGTGTTTGTATGTTATTTTCAAATCTTTGTTAGTTTTAGTATTGGGGTACAGCTCTGTCCATGACATACGATAGCAATCTTCAATTATCCAAAAGGCAACTGTCATGTAGATTTATTATCTATGTAAGATTTATTCAGTTTATGAATTACAAAGAACTAGAATTTTATTGGACACCTGAAGTAAGAGTTGTTCAATATAGTAGAAACTACCTGGGAATTGATGGATGCTTTCTTTGAAGGTGTTTAAATAAAGACTACTGTATAGATGACCATCTGCCATGGATGCTGCAATAGTAGATTCCTCCACTGGGCAGGGAGTTGGATGAAATGATCTCCAAAATTCTCTTCCTCCCCCCCCTCCCCCCTTACATTCTGTGATTGTATTATATTTAGAATGGCATCAAGCAGCACGGGGGCATATTTTGCTGACTTGTGAAGAGCTTTCTAAATGCTCTGAAAGGAAAGAAAGCATTTTCTTACTAATCTTTGAAGTACAAGATTATAATGTTAATAATGTTATTCTTTAACATTATTTTGTTGCTTTCCTTTACTGCAATTGTGTGCCTTTCCTGCAAGACATCCTCTTTCCAATTTTTGTTCATTCAGTGAAACTGCCTCCTGTAAGATCTGATGTCTTCACTTTTTTTGGTCTAAATTTTCTGTAAATCACATTTAGTGTGTGTAATCCTTTGAGTGTTATATGTAGTCTCCAACTTACGACTGCAATTGAGGCTCAGATTTCTGTTGTTAAGCAGGTGAATCGCACCTGATTTTATGACTTTTTTTTTTGTGTTGCCATGCTGTTTAAGCAAATCATTGCAGTTGTTAATTGAATCATGCAATTGTTAATCAAATAAGGCTCTCTCTCCCCCCACCCCCAATTTGATTTTGCTTGTTGGAAGCTAGCTGGGAAGGTCGCAAATGGGATCACGTGACCCCAGGACACTCCGGCCATCATAAATACATGCTGGTTGCCAAGTTTTCAAATTTGCTAGGGATGCTGTGACAGTAGTAAATCACTTATTTCACTGCTGTTGTAACTTTGAATGTTTGTTAAACAAATGGTTGCAAGTCGAGGACTCCCTGTATGCCACACACACTATACCTCTTGCGTGCAAACTGACAGCAGATGGGAGTTATTGTGATATATTTAAATTAACTTGCAGCATTGTCATTTGAATTCTGGTGATACAATCATAGGGACATGCTGGGGCAACGAAAATTAGTTGTTAACAAGTGTATTGAGTTTCAGTAGATTCTCTTGCAGAAAGCAGTAAAATCAGTTAAGTCAAGAATAATCAAGATTAAGGAAAAGGATGCTTGTGTTCTTAAGGGCAACAGAAGTCATAGAATCATATGGGCTGGAAGGGACCTTGGGGGTCTTCTAGCCCAAACCAATGCCTAAGGCAGGAGTTCTTATACCATCCCAAACAAATGACTGTCCAATCTTTTCTTGAAAACATTCAGTGATGAATCCTGCATCCTATAACTACTGGAAGAAGTTTCTCCTTAATTCTAAGTTGGAGCTCTCTTTAATGATATTCCATCTGTTACTTCTTGGCCTGCTCTTATGTGCTTTAGAGTAATAGAAGACTGGGAAATTGTTACGTCTCTCCTGACCTTCTCTTTAATAGGCTAAACATACCTTGTTCTCTTAGCTGTTCATCGTATGATTTACTCTCCAAACATGTTAACCAACTAGTTAAAAATGGTTCCTGGGCATGAAAAAACCCTAACCCTAACACACACACACACACACACACACACCCACACACCCACCCACCATGTATTGGAAAAGTCTCCAAAATATCTTTTCTTGAGATGCTCGCTGAAACCACTTTCTGTGTTTTCCCCCCCAGAGATTAGATGAAGATCTTTTAATATGATCCAGCTTTTGAAAATACATTGATGATGTTTTAGGTTACTGGTATGGATTTTAATTCCGGGAGATCCAATGTATGGTTTAAATGCATGGCTGCCCTAAAATCTCTTATAAAGTGATTTATAAGAAATGATTGGTTTGTGGAGAATAAGTCCAGTAAAGATTTTTTTACATCTTAATAGCATTATTTTGAGAGAGAGAGAGAGAGAGAGAGAGAGAGACACGCTATACCTCGAGTGCAAACTGACAGTAGATGAGAGTTATTGTGATGTAATTAAAGTCCTAGATCTGTCTGTTCCTTTTTCGAAAATGTTATCATGTTTTATGGTGTTGAACAGTTTTATAAATAATCCACTGTGGTTGCTCCTAAATCTATCTAGTTAAGCCCTTACATTAAATTTACATAGATAATAAAAGAAATTGCTATAGTGTTACGGCTTGAAATTTTGATATATTGGTTCTCAGCAGTTGAGGCAGGCTATAGAAAGGCCAGATTTTCCTTGACAATGCAGTTTCTTCCTCTGACTAAATGTAGGGATGTAATACACAAGAAACAGAAGTGCTGACCCTTGCTGATCTTTCTAAGTGCTTACTATTCTACAAATATTCAAATATATTTTTGTTTTTCAAGTTCTCTGGAAACTTGCTAAGAAGATAGGATACCAGCTTCCCTATTTCAGTAAAAGGCTTCAGCTACTAAATTTTGTTACACTAAAATTATAAATATTTACTTCTTTCAGATTAGGGTAATGGCTATGAAATTAATGGTAGCGTTAAATTTCTCATAAAAGCAACGATTCTAAGTACTTATTTGGACTAAGTCATAACCAATGTCTGTTTTGCTCTTCATTGCTCTGGAGTCGATACGGTTCTCTTTCTGAATGTTAGAAATGGATCACAATTGTCTGTATGCTCTCTCTTGCTTCTCCTTTAATTGCTTGCTTGCATATTTCTTGATTTTATTATGCAGCTTAGAGATGGAGGTGATATATGACGGGAGGGGGTTCCTTCACCTTTTATCCTATCTATGCATATCATATCATAGCTGTCTATGCTATCTATGGATTACTTTGGTTAAGATAACAAATGAGACTGAAAGGATTAAAATCCATGCAGATAGTCCTCAGGCAATTGGGCAATTGGGATAGAGCATGATGTCATGTGACCACATGACCGCACTGATTTACGACAGCAGTTTCAGCCATTCCAGTCATTAAGCATATCCCACACAGTTTATTTGTCTGCTTATTAAAATGTTATGCTACCTAACTGCCCTCTAAGATGACTGTGTTCTTAAGTGTGACATCATGTGATTGTCACTTACGATCTCTTGCCAGCCTTCCCATTGACACTGCTTGTCAGAAGTCGGCAGGAAAGGCCACAGTTTCATTCATTTACTGAATTTATATAGCTGTCCATCTCACAAGAAGTGACTCCAGGCAGTGTACAGCAAAAAATGTAAAAACAATAAACATGTAAATGGTGATCATTCAACTATGAGATGCTACAGCCATTGTAATTGCAAGCTGGTTGCCAAGTCCCTGAATTGCAATCCCACAAGTGATGGTGGCAACTTTGAGGACCAGTTGTCAGTCTCATTGCTTAGTGCTGTCATTAAATAAGTCATTAATCAAGGACTATCTGTACTTTTTCTTGCCCTCATGAGCTCTAAAAAAGTAACTTATCTTTGGAAGTCGACTCATATGTGAAATAGTTTCTTTTCTACAGGCAATTTTTAAAATTATTTTTTTAGTCTGGGTGAGACACAAAAAGGTAAATGATACTGTGAGTTGAGCTTGACCATTGATGTAATATTGGAGATATCCATGTCAACGTTTGGGCAGGAATGTGAAAGTGGTTTGCCATTGCGTCCTGGGATATTTTCCTGATTTTCCAGCCTAACTGCAGCCATGGAATTCCCTGCTGTTTCTTTTTCAAGCAGGCACCTCATTTAGGGTTTTCAGATCCATCAGGATCAGCTAGTTACTGCCCTGTTTATGTTTAGAGCTCTTTAATAAGTAAATTACAGCAGTATGGGATGCAAATGTTCAGTGTGTCAACAACTGGGCATATCTTTTTCCTATCCTGGGTTTCCATCATACTAGTAGCATCTTACATAAGTAGACCTCGACTTAGTGACTGTTTGTTTAATGACTTACTTAAAGTTACAATGGCACTGAAAAAAGTGACTTATGGATGTTTTTCACATTTATAATTGTTAGACCATCCCCATGTGATCAAAATTCAGATATTTGGCAACAGATTCATATGTATGATGGTCCTTGGATTATGTGATCACTTTTGCAACCTTCTGACAAACAAAGTCCATGGGAACCGGATTCACTTAACAGCCATGTTACTAACTTAACAACTGCAGTGATTTCATTTAACAACTGTGGCAATAAATGTTAATAAATAAACGGGGTAAAACTCACCTAACAACTGTCTCACTAAGCAACAGAAATTTTGGGATCAATTGTGGGCACAAGTTGAGAGCCCACCTGTAGTATCTCCCATCCTTTACTTTGCGGTGCCTTAATGACTCTTTTTTGCTCAGCCCCACCAGGTGCTGTAGAACCTATTGCTATTGTTTGTCGTGTTTCAGTTGTGTAAATAGATACAAGTTGGTTCTTTTCTGTCAGGTAACATACCTCCAGAAGAGTGTGAGGAGAAGTTACTCTGAATCAGAGGTAGGACTAGTTCTCTGCAAAGGCATAGTTGGAGTATGTGAGCAGGTAGTGGAGATAATTAGCTCACATAGATAGTTTTTCTCCATGATATGTTGCCATATCTGATGCTTTCCGTAACTTTCAGATTTTTCTGTAAAGCTTTTTGTGCTTTTATTAGTTTGACACATATAATAGCATCATAGAATCTAAGGGAATACTTTGACATTTGTGGGGGTAATATGTAAGTTAGAGATTTCTGTTCTTTTTTTTTTTTAATTCACTGGTTGCATAATCAAAACTTGCAGTTATGTCTGTGGAGATTCTCAGTCATCCAGGTCATGGTTGCCCCAAAGGTGCTTTTTCAAGAGGCAACTGGACTTTCTGGTTTTTCTTTGAAGATATTTCACTTCTCATCCAAGAAGCTTCTTCAGCTCTGGCTGGAAGCTCTGGCTGAAAACACAGGAATTGGAAGCGTTCACCAAACATATCAATTCTGGACAGATACATCCAGTTCAGTTGGGAAGATCCAACCAGAGCTGAAGAAGTTGCCTCTTGAAAAAGCACCTTTGGGACAACTTATACTTATGTGACTTTTTGCAGGAGTATTAAAGAAAATGTTTTTCCTCCCCTCCTCCAGGTGGCGACAGACAAGGTTGCAGGGAGATTCAGTTCTACTCTCTCATGGGTGAAGAACACTGTCAGTCAAATGGCCAGCCAGGTGGCAAGTCCATCTGTTTCATTACACACTACATCCTCCTCTACCACACACTCCACGCCAGCAGTGTCTCCGTCATCGCCAGCAGAACTGAGTCCTGATGACATAGAGTTACTGGCTAAATTAGAAGAACAAAACAGGTAGGTGATCATCACTTTGACATTTATACAGGTAGAGCTCAATTTACAACAGTTCACTTAGTGACTGTTTGAAGTTACAACGGCACTGAAAAAAGTGAATTATGACCATTTTTCACACTTATGACAGTTGCAGCATCTCCATGGTCAGATGATTTACATTCCGGTGTTCGACAACCGGTTCATATTTATGACGGTTGCAACATCCCGGGGTCATAAGTGTTTTGCTATCTTCCGGCAAGCAAAATCAATGGGGAAACCATATTTACTTAACAATTGGCTTACTAACTTAACAACTGCAATGATTCACTTAACAGCTGTGGCAGGAAAAGTCATAAAATGGGACAAAACTCACTTAACAAAATTCTCACTTAGCAACATAAATTTTGGACTCAATTGTGGTCATAAGCTGAGACTATCTACACTCTAATGGAAAGGCATCACAAAGATAATTCGGTATTCTTTAAAATAAAGCTTCCTTTTAGATATTTATAGGAAATGCTTCAGCATTTTCCAAAGATATAAAATAAATTAACTGGGTTCGTCCTGTCAGAGAGAAGTTTCATTTGCTTTGTCCCACCATCATTATTCAATTTTGAAACTATTTATTTATTTATTTAATCAAGATCTGTAGTGGTCTGGCTCAGAATGACTAACAATAATATACATGTGTTTACAAATGAGTTAATTTAAATTATATGTGACATGTATGTTTCTGCAAGTATATGACCAGTATATTATTTTGGTTGCTTTTTAAAAAAAGAAAATCTTTATGCTTTATTGAAATCTGAACTGTTGCATTGTGTATGTATTCAGGATCATAAAATCTAAGATTTTTTTCCTTTTTATTTTTTCTTTTCTTTCTACTTTTAAAATCTTTGTAATGCTTCTAGAGTATGATCGATCAAGCCAATACTGACTTTACTGACCATCTAGATCCGTGATGACGAACCTATGGCACGTGTGCCACAGGTGGCATGCAGTGCCCTCTCTGTGGGCACACGAGCCGTTGCCCCAATTCAGCTCTGCTATGCATGCATGTGCACCTCCCGCCAGCCGGCTGGTCGTTGGGTCTCTACCACGCATGCATGGGGGTTGGGTGTGAAGGGAGGGGCATGCATGCGTGGGGGGGCCACATGCTCATTGCATTTTGGAATTTGGGCGCATGTGCAAGTGAGCACGCGTGCCCACACTTTGGGCACTAACTTTGGAAAAAGTTAGCCATCACTGATCTAGCCTGATTAAGTGGTTCAGTCACTAAGACACTGAGCTTGTCGATCAGAAAGGTCAGCAGTTCAGCGGTTCGAATCCTTAGTACAGGTCTCCTGCGCAAGCAGGGGGGTTCAACTAGATGACCTCCAAGGTCCCTTCCAACTCTGTTACTGTTAGATAGATCTTCTACAGGACATTTGTTCCTAACTTCTTTCTTCAGTTCTTTCAGTGTTATAACCACTGCTATAATTGAGCCCATCTATTTTGTTGCTGGCGGTCTTTGGTCATTTTACTTCTAGTTCTCAGAATTGTTGAGGGTGAGAGTCCGGCGATACACAAGTTTAAATTATTATGATTGGGTGCACGGTCAGCCAGATGTCTAGACTGGATTTGGCATTTTTATTCACCTATTGAGTCTTTCTCAAAGTCCTGGGATAGGCAGATGTTGTTTGAAGGTGCTAAATTATTATTGTTACTAAATTCACAACAATGTGAAATCACCAGTGCCAGTTCTTTAGCTGATGTTGGCCTTCATATGCATCAAGTTCTTCCCAAGAATCTAGGATGTTGTGATGTATCGGCATAGTGTATGTGCAAATTAGTGCACATATACAAAAGTGTGGCCTTTTGTAATTGATAGATGGACATTTTCTTAACACAGAGATTTTCTAAATGCTGTCACAAGATTTTTTGGTGTGATCCCAAGTGTGTGGATAACCTGGTTTATGCCACAATCTTTTAACTTTGATTTTCCGATCTTGATACTTTGTGATCTTTTCCAGTTCTTCGTCTTTTATTTTATTAAATAAAATAAGTATGTAGTACTTATTTTACTACCCCCTGGAATTGCCACGTCAGTTATGCACACTTTTTCTTTTCAAACACAGTTATATCTGGTGTGTTTTTTTGAGCCAAGTTATTCATTTATTATTTATTTATTAGTTCGATTTATATGCTGCCCTTCTCCAGAGACTCAGGGCGGCTTACAATGCATTAAGCAATAGCCTTCATACTTTTGTATATACCTGCTTAGTAGGGCTCTCGGCCCCCCCTAAGCAGGGTTGTTTTTTTATACAAAGTCAGTTTATTGCCCCCACATTCCGGGTCCTCATTTTACCTACCTCGAAAGGATGGAAGGTTGAGTTAACTTTGAGCCTGGTGAGATTTGAACTTGCAGTAATTGCAGGCAGCTGGCAATTTAAGTGCTACTTTAACAGCACTTAGTCCACTGTGCCACCAGGCTCATTTATCAGTTATCAGTTACAGGCTGTATTCTGAAATACCACAATATTTTAACCTGCTCATTTTCAATTACTTTTTCACTGTATGTTCCCACTAATTTTTCACAACCGGCACATGATAATTCACTCCAGTGAATCATTTCAGTGACTGTGCTGTATTGTTGTTTATAATTAGTTTGTGTAATATTCTTGGACAATTCTGGAAGTTGAAGTCCATACGTTTTAAAAGTTGCCAGGTTTGATAAACATTGATTTAAATAATCTCTTAAATATATGTTTCTTTAATGAATGGAGAAGATCATCTTATGTCTTACAGGTAAGGTAGATACATTTCCTTTACTAGTGGCTTCAGGTGCACTTCATGTAATTTTCTTGGCATCAACATAGAAATGGTTTTACTTTGCCGTATATCAGCATGTTTGTCCTTTTAGCGTAGACTAAGCCTTGGGGTTTCTTCGAAGTCTCCCATCTGAGTCAAGTCTTTCCCTGCTTAGCTTTTTCAGCCCAGATAAGCTCATCTAGATGGTGCCACCTAGCGATGTTTTCAACTGATACAATAATGCATTGGATTATTATAATTATTACAAAAGGGTAGTTTCTTTTAATCTTGAAGTAAGTATTCTGTGTTGTGAAAAAATTACATGAGAAGGTGTTTTAAGTACTACTTATATGCCTATGAAATCCTTCACGGTATGAATAGAGAGAACCAAAATCTCTCTTCAGCTAACTAGTTATTCTTCAAAGGATCTAATTCCTAAGTGGGAAGGAATCTCTTGTTGAGTTTGTTTATTTTATGTGTAGTATTTATTGTTCGCCTGTCTGTAAAGGCCATGTATTTGGACATTCTGTAAAGACCATGTATTTGGACATTCTATTCTATTCTATTGAAAGAATAATCTCATTGATATCCTTTGAAAAACATTGACTATATAAAATAGTTTGGTCACTTAAATATTTTACATTAATTTTTATGAAGGGCTCTAATAATTCAAAACCAGAAGCATGATTTATATCAATTATTAGATTTAGATCACATATTTTTCTACAGGAGCTCAAGGTATCATAAACAGCTCTTTGTCATTCCGTTTTCTCCACAATAACAACTTCTGAGATAGGCTGGTCTGAGAAAACGACTGACCAAAGTCATTCAAAAATGTAGTGGACAGTTAAAGGAAAAGAAGACTTAAAAGAAAAGGAGACAGTTTATGTGAAAGGAAAAGAAACATTGGTAGGTCTTATGAAAAAAGTGAACCCTGGTTCTGTATGTAAGTATGGAGTTCTATACCTCTAAACAAAAACAATATATATCTATAATACCTATTCCTACAATGTTACAATTAAATAGAGTTTTAATTCTTTATATACTCTAGATCCTCTGAATCATGAGAGAATAACTCCCTGCTGCCCCTGGCTAAGCTATTAGGGAAACAATTCTTAAGACAGCAAATCAGCTCAGTAGAATAACTCTAAGTATCTTAATAGGGTGTTGGCAGCAATATTTTAAAGTACTTTTTATTTCCAAAATAATTTTAGAAGAAGTGATGCTGTTTTGACCATTAATCTGGTTTCATCATACTTATACAAATCTTTACGTGGTGATCCAAACTTCCTTTAGTCCAACATATAATTAAAAATTGTTACTATGGTTAAATAACTGAGAAGGGACTTATTTCCTGTCTGTCTATACATCCAGATCTGATCTACCTCATAAGTTAATGATAAATGACAGCAAAGGCAACGTAGGCAGTTTCCTATCCTTGTTATGCTTCACTTAGTTCTTTATAGGTTGTCCTCATTTCCTGTGTTAAAATACTTCTTGTTGTTTAGACCATTGTCAGCTGGTTGGTTTCACTGTCTCTTTTTCAGAAATGAGCCTGTTTCACACATTCAGCCTACTTTTCCCCCAACCAGCAAGTTTTGAGTTTTACCCACTTTCACACTTGGATAATAAATTGTTTTTTTGGAAAATTTCTGAGATTATGGTCCACACTTTATAAATTGATTAAGATTATTTAAAAAAAAAACAATCATCTTTTGTTTAGTATAGGGACGAAAGGAATATTCTTAACAAGTTGGATGAATTGGCTGCTGTCATGGCTTATAAATGTAAACGCCTTTCCTTGCAAACTTCAGGAACTACCAACCTAGATTTGATAAATGTCTGAGTGGAGTTCTAAAATGATTATTTTGTGTGTTGGGTGGGGGAATCTTTGGATCTGAGCAGATGAAGAAGAGTTTACAGAAATATGTCAATGAAAAAGAAGAAACACTGATACTTTCTCTAGACACATAATATAAAATACTTTTTATACAAATATCAGGTTAAAGAATGGGTTAAGTTCCTCCCCCCCAACCAAAGTTGGTTTGGTTCAGTCCCAGTGAACAACTAGTCTTATTTGTAAAAGGTAAATCATTAATGGAAAGGAAATGGCTTACAGTACTTTGTGCTTATGGCATTAAACTCAACCTTGTCAATTAAAAAGCTATGAACATATTCAGGTAAGATTTTCATAATAGAATAATGATCAATATTTTACAGTATAGGTGTTTTCTACATTGCGGTTCATAGCAATAGAGCTAAAAGTTTTTTTTTTTTTTTCTGCTTTCAGAATATATCCTGCATTTTCTAAGCTTAGTCTGGAATTTGGACTTGTTTGTTGTGAAGCTTGTAAAGAACAGAGCTTTTTGGAATAGAGCCTTGCAATTTTGCTAGGTTAAATAGGTGAATTCATCACAATTTCACACCTATATTATTAGAATCAAAGAAGTAGCATAGTATTTATTAAGCCATTTGAAAATTGAAAGACTACGCAGAAGCTCTTTCATGAGTCTTGTAGAATTGCACATACAAATTATTTATTTATTTATTCTGTTTCTGTGGCCCGTCTCAGTCAATAACTCTTCATTTCATGAACTTATTTTCTTAAAACGGGTTTGGAAGTCAAAATCAGAGTGGGGACACAATAGCATGATGGAATAAATGGCAGAGGAGATGTTTAATTCTTTCTATTCCTGATCAGTTTTCCTGACAGATGGTTCCTCCCCAGTGCCTGGGGAAAGAGGCTAAGTTTTTCAAGCCATAGTCCATGTAATCTCTTGAGACACAATTCAATTCAATTCAATTCAATTCAATTCAATTTATTGCATTTATATACCGCCCTTCTCCCGGAGGGGACTCAGGGCGGTTTACAGCCATATTAAAACAATTACATATAAAAATTAAAACTAATAAGGTAATTAAACTATTTGGCAGTAAAATTTAAAACCCCTACTAAAACTCCTATTAAAATTAACACAAATTTAAGACAGACCGGCTTGATGAAATAGCAGGGTCTTCAGGGCTCGTCGGAAGGCACGGAGGTCAGGAATCTTTCTTATATCCAGGGGTAGTTCATTCC
The DNA here is from genome assembly GCA_030761175.1 of Masticophis lateralis. Taxonomy (NCBI): domain Eukaryota; kingdom Metazoa; phylum Chordata; class Lepidosauria; order Squamata; family Colubridae; genus Masticophis; species Masticophis lateralis. The sequence continues at coordinate 131,964,059 of JAUDYJ010000003.1, forward strand.
ATAGGGCTGGGGCTCCCACAGAGAATGCTCTCCCCCTGGGGGCAGCCTGTCGGCATTGTCTGACAGACGGCACCCTGAGGAGGCCCTCTCTGTGAGAGCGTATCGGGCGGTGGGAGGTATTCATTGGCAGAAGGCGGTCCTGTAAATATCCCGGACCTAAGCCATGGAGCGCTTTGAAGATGGTGACTAACACCTTGAAATGCACCCGGAAGACCACCGGAAACCAGTGCAGCTCGCGCAAGAGGGGAGTTACCCGGGAGTGACTCATTGCTCCCATAACCACTCAAATTCAAATGTATGATGTGTCTATGCTCCTTTTGTACTCTTCCCAGGCTCTCAAAATAAAATTTCTTTCTGGGAATTATAATTCTGAAGAGATAGGATCTTTTAAAAACAAAGTGTAACATTATGTTGCTTCCAATTTATGAACAAGGTTTTTTTGTTTATTTACTTATTTATTAAATGTATATACCACCTATCTTGCTGTTCAAAGTGACTTTTGTTTACCTAAATTAGATCTAGATGGTGATTACAATTAAGTTTGCGAGACCGCCTTCTGCCGCCAATAGCCTCCCACCGGCCAGTACCGTCGCACAGAGAGGGCCTCCTCCGGGTGCCGTCGGCCAGACAGTGTCGGCAGGCGACCCCGAGGAGGAGAGCCTTCTCTGTGGCGGCGCCCGCCCTCTTGAATGACCTACCCCCGGAGATACGCAGGATACCAAACCTCCGGACCTTTCGTCGGGCCCTTAAAACCCATTTGTTCCATCTAGCTGGGCTGGCTTGATCCCATCCGCTGTTTTAAATTTAAAATTGATTTTAAATTGGACGGTTTTAATTGTCAGCCGAAAATATTTAATATTTTTTAATAGGTTTTAATTTTGTATATTATGTTTTATTCTGGCTGTTCACTGCCCTGAGTCCGCAAGGAGAAGGGCGGTTTATAAATTGAAACAAACAAACAAACAAATAAGTATAGCCATTGAAATTTCTGTGTAGAATGTATAATACGTATTATAATATATATATGCTTCTCATGCATGTATATATAATTAGACAACCTATGAGCCATTAGGTCATTCTTTCAGAGACATTTCCTTACCTATATCAAGAAACAGAATGACCATGGGCAGGCAAAAAAGCAGTGGAAGTGGGAATAGCATTAACTTCCCCTTTGACTTTGCTTGTGAGAAGCTGGCAGGGAACATCGGACATCATGATCCTGTGACTTCAACTAACTGCAGAAACCTGCAGCCGTCACAACTTTGCGAATACAATTGGTTTGAAGAGCCTTAAAATTTCCATTACACAGGAGTAACATGAATGTTTTGTACAAATTGTTTAACTTAGCAGATTTGCAGTACTTAGATTCAGAAATGTTTGCCTTATGATGCATTGTTTGAGCTAATTGAAGGTTACAAACAGACCAAAGAGTTTTAGTAGTATATAAATACATGCATTAAAATTTTTCATTTTTCTGTTATTATTTTTTGTTTGTTTAATCAAAGGCATAAAAGTTCAAAAAATTAAATACGGTTGTAGTTTAAGAAGCACTTTGTACATAGTTAAATTCTGTTATACTGTCAAAATACAACAAATGAGACCTGTGCAGGAAATTGGAATTTGACTTACAGTAATACTTTCTATGAATGAAAAGAGCAATGTGTTGAATGTTTTGACAGCCAAGAAACCCATTTTGTGTTTTTCCTCCAGATTGCTGGAGACTGACAGCAAATCATTGAGATCGGTAAATGGATCAAGAAGAAACAGTGGCTCCTCACTTGTGTCTAGCTCATCGGCTTCTAGCAATCTTAGCCATCTTGAAGAAGATTCCTGGCTCCTCTGGGGCAGAATAGTAAATGAATGGGATGATGTCCGCAAAAAGAAAGAGAAACAAATTAAGGTTTGTTGAGTGTTGTTATTCAGTATTAGGATGGTTGTTATGGGAAAAATAGTAGGAGGAAGCAGTGATGGGATTCAAAATTTTTTACTATTGGCTCTGTGGGCATGGCTTGGTGGGCGTGGTGTGATGGGCATGGCAAGGGAAGGATATTGTAAAATCTCCATTCCCACCTCACTCCAGGGGAAGGTTACTGTAAAATCCCCATTTCCTCCTGATCAGCTCGGACTCGGGAGGCAGAGAATAGATGGGGGCAGGGCCAGTCAGAGGTGGTATTTACCAGTTCTTCGAACTACTCAAAATTTCCGCTACCGGTTCTCCAGAACTGGTCAGAACCTGCTGAATACCACCTCTGGAAAGAAGGTATGTTGAGATATGTTTGCTGCCTTCAATGATTTGTAAGAATAATAAAGGCGGGATGTAAATAAGAATAAAATAAATAAGGCAATAACAATGTAAGAATTTTTACTATAGTAAGGTTTGCATTTGGCTGGTGATTTCTTTTTTTTTAAATTCTAGGATTATTGGGTAGATTTCAATTTTCACAACCTTGTAGAAAGTTGCGAACTTTGTCCATAACTAAAGCTCATCAGGATTTTAAAAACATATATATTTTGCTCCTTTAGGAACTTGTTCGAAAAGGGATACCACATCACTTCCGAGCAATAGTTTGGCAGCTTTTGTGCACAGCTCAAAATATGACAATTAAGGATCAATATTCAGAACTCTTGAAAATGACTTCGCCTTGTGAAAAGCTCATAAGAAGAGACATTGCTAGAACGTATCCTGAACATGACTTTTTTAAAGAAAAAGATAGCTTTGGGCAGGAGGTTTTATTTAATGTCATGAAGGTAAGTTATCAGCCTAATGTCTTAATGGATAATAAAAAGGTTTACTTCCTGCATATAAATATTATTGTTATCTTCATTTACTTCTGAATATTAGATACTGGAAATGAGGAAAAGGCAATGCCCATCTAATACCCAGTCCATTGCTGATGTAGTATTCTAGAGTCTTTCAATCTTATTGAGGGATTCTTGTTTTACTGTGTATAATTAATAAAGTACAGTGATTTGCCTTGCTTTTCTGTACAATGTGGGTAATAGCTGACGAACGTATTTATGGGACATTATTATAAGACTTCCTTAAACTTCACTTAAAATGAGGCGGTAATTATTTTGGACCAGGAATAGAAAAAAGGTGGCTTGATGTTAGGTGCTCATCCAACTAAAGTCAGGTGTAGGATGTACTCATCTCTACACCTGACTTTACACCTGACATCTGGCAGTGGTGGGTTTCTACCAGTTCGTCCCGGTTTGGGCAAACCGGTAGCGGTGGCAGGAGGCTCCGCCCACCCACCCGGACATCATCATGGATGCTCTGCACATGCACAGAAGGTTATGCGCAGAAGCGCCCCCCGCGCACACTCACAGTTCCGAACCAGTAGCAAAAGTAAATAAAACCCACTACTGCTCTAGGGCAGTGTTTTATAAGCTTGTCAATTTTAAGAAGTGTGAACTTCCAACGCCTAGAATTCCTCTGGGCTGAGAATGAGAAACACTGCACTAAGGAGATGTCATTCCAGGGGTTAGTCTCTGTGATATTGTAGGCTCATTTTTTTGGATCCTATCAGATAGCCTGCCTGATGGAAGCTGAACACTGATGGATCATATAGGACAAGCAGCAACTACAAAGACATCTTTCAAATAATTACACTGTATGCCATTAAGAGTTTTATAGGTGATAATCAGCACACTGATTTGCACCTAGACTAGAAGTAATCAAAGTGTGTCCTAGAACAGAGATGTTACATAAACATATTGAGAACTCAATAACTTGCACGTGCTACTGCAGTTTGGACTAGCCATAGCTTCCAGTGGTCTTCAAGGGCAGCCTTACGTAAAGTATATTGCAATGGTTGAAATGTGAGATCACCAAAGCATGAGGGACTAAGGATCTCCCAGTCCAGATATGGGCTCAAATGGAAAACTAAATTAATTCTCCGCTACAACTTTTCTAGGCATGGTTGCCATCTGCTGCTCGAGTAGGAATTGTGGTCCAAGAAGAATCCCAAATGTGATGCCAGTCCAAATGGGGGCAGTGTAGCCCCATTTAAGATTAAAGATAGAGAATATCCAAATCCCAGTAGCCATAGTTATAGTTTTAATACATTCATAATCTTACACAGTTTTAAGATTTAGATGCTTAATGCAATCTTATCATCACTTAATGTCTCTGAGTCCCTCTTAAAAATAGGTCCTTGACACTCATATGGGTACAATCCTCAAAGTTATGAAGGTTGCACTCTTACTTTAGTACACTTTCCCCAGATAGCGTTCTCTTGACTTGTTGGATTTCAACCATGTTTGTCTTGTGATCTGAAAATGCTTCAGACTCCATGAACTTTTAATCTGCTTTATATATAGCTATGTGAAAAAGACATTTTCATCTGTAAATGAAAAATTATATTAAGTGAAATGGTGGAATAAAAATGTGACCTTTAGAAAGTACAAAAGGCTTCACGGTTTCAATTAAAACCCCTGATATTAGAGACAGAATTAACTATTATTGAAAGGTTAGCACATCTGCTGTAGATTCCTAAGACAACTTATCTTAGATAACTCTTCTTATGTAGCAAATTGGATATTTTGTTATAATTGAAAACGCTTTCCTTTCTCTATATTTCATCTGCTGGCTAATGTAAAACTAACTAAAGGAGAAATTATTTTTTTAAGAAAATAAATTGAATTATAACTCTGAAACATAATGACTAGAATGTAGGAAGCTGTCATATAATCTGTTGATTGAACTAGCTAATATTATTAAACATGCATTGAATGATAGTGACATGGAGCAAGCCCTGTTCTATACTGTTGTCTCTTTTCTGACATATAAGGAATAATGGTGCTTGGGTTCTAATTTATTATGGTGCTTGTCATGGAACATGGAAATTTTTCTGCATTTTATTGAATAAAGTCTGAAAGTTATTAAAATGAATTTTATTTAAAATCCTTCTTCAAAGTATAAATATATAATTTATTATTATATTATCTGTATAAAACTATAATTGGTTATTCCTCTCATATTAAGTTAGAAACTGGGTTCTCCTGGGCTGTGGTCTAATTGCCAACAGGCAGCATGGAGTGGCCCACTCACATGAGCGTCACCGCAAGTGTCGTGGGTGATTTAGCCCCACTTGCACAAATGTCGTAGGCAGTCCCCACTCCACTCGCGCGAGTATCGTCTCACGGGCACACGCGGTCCCACTTGTGTGAGCCTCATTGCAGGCACTCTCAGCCCCATTTGCATGAGTGTCATCACAAATGTCATGGGTGCTTGCACGTGCACACATTCACACATATGCGCCTGCCCCTTCCATAAAACCATCCCCTCTTTTCCCCCTCCTCCTGCTCCAGACCGCGAACTCAGAAATGTTAGGGAATTCTGGTATAATCTACAGACATTTTCTCTATCTTAGTGGCATTCTCACCTTCACTTCTGAAGATAGACAGCATTAAGGGAAAGTCAGTGTGAATATTCATTATTCTTTCTAAATGTTACCTTCTTATTAATGTTTTCTAGGCATATTCTTTAGTGGATCGTGAGGTTGGTTATTGCCAAGGAAGTGCTTTTATTGTTGGTCTGCTCCTTATGCAGGTAGGAAGAAAGAGCCTCCTATTACAAAAGTTATCTTAAAATTCTACTACTTCATTTAAAGTAAGAGAGTAATAATAAAAGAGGGGCAATACTTACAAATTAGAACTCCCTCATATTGGGAGTTGTCATAATTTACCACAGATGTATATATTTTTCAAGTCACACTCTTAAATTTTTGGGATTGAGTCAAGGTTTGAAGATGTTGTTCATTACTCTTCTGCTGGCAACTATATATTATTCCCTTGCTTGCTAACAGGGAGAAAATCCCATTACATCTGACTGTTTTTCTTTAAAGGGTTGCTCTAGAACAGTGATGGTGAACCTTTTCGGCACCTAGTGCCCAAAAGGTTGCGCAGAAACATTGCACGTATGCATGCTCATTGGGGCTGCATTCTGGAAAAGTTCTATTCTATTGTGCATGCACACTCAGTGATCAACTAGTCGGCGAGCATGCGCAGGCCGGTTTTCAGCACTGCCACACGCGCGAAGGAATGGCGCTCAGGAAAAGCCCAGTGTTCGGGTTCTGGCGCGCATGCGCACCTGACAATCAGCTGGCTGGTGCACTGCTTACATCGGTTTTTGGCATTGCCGCGCACATGAAGGATAACTGATCGCCTGCACATGTGGGCCAAAAACCGGGAAGACAAACAGGCAAGGCCACGCATGCCTGGCAACATGGCTTTGTGTGCCACTTTGGGCACGCGTGCCGTAGGTTTGCTATCATGGTTCTAGAACATAGAAATAGGCCATCTATGGGAGAAGATTTCTAGAGAATTGTAACATCTTCCAGCAAGACATATATAATCTCATTCAGAAAGATACTAAACCATAACTGTATGTGGTTTTATTGTAAATCAAAGTGATTTTTTTTCAACATGAGGTCACGGTTAACACCAATTCCAATGGTGCTTTATGTATGTGAGCACCGTATTAGATAACAGTAGAAAAATGATCTAGTATTAACTGCATATGCTGATGCAAGTTTTGCAACTTATTTACCTACACGTAAATCACCATCGGGTATTACAATACTGTTGGGTAATACTTTAATAGGCTGGAAATCCATCAGGCAAAAGCACATTAGTTTATCAACTATGGAAGCTGAATTTTCCTGTTTGATGTGCACAGAACTAGATAAGAGCCCGATCCACTGATGTGCACAGAACTAGATAAGAACCTGGTGGTGCAGTGGACTAAGTGCTGTTAAAATAGCACCTGGTTGCCAGCTGCCTGCAATTACTGCAAGTTCAAATCTCACCAGGCTCAAGGTTGACTCAGCCTTCCATCCTTTCGAGGTATGTAAAATGAGGACCCGGATTGTGGGGGCAATAAGCTGACTTTGTATTAAAAAAAAACACTGCTGGGGGGTGGAGGGTGAAAGCTTTACTAAGCAGGTATATACAAAAGTATGAAGGCTATTGCTTAACGCATTGTAAGCCGCCCTGAGTCTCCAGAGAAGGGCTGCATATAAATCGAACCAATAAATAAATAAATAAATATTATAAACAACTGTTATTAAATATAGGCTTAATTGTAAATGATCCATTTGTAGTTTATGAAGATAATCAAGCTGCAATTAAAATGGCAACTAATTTAGCTGTAAGGACACGATCTAAGCACACTGATATAAGATACTTGAATGTGAGACAATGTGTACAGAGTAAAATGATTCAATTAGAATACTGCATGACTGAAAATAATATCGCAGACCATTTTACAAAAGCTCGGTGCAATTAAGCATAAAGCATGTTGTGAGTGTTATGGTTTAAGAATGTAAGCTATTATATATTGTCCTACCCAAAGGGGAGAATGTTAGGGAATGGCTATTGCCTAACTGGTTGGGTTGGCAATATATATATATAAGCCATCAATGTATGTTTGCAGTCAAAATGTAATATATAGCTTTAAAACTGTAATGCTGTATTGCATCATACTGTATTCTGATTGGCTAGATCTGTAGCCAATGTACTTAAGAGGAAGCTTGAATCATGGCTTATTTTTCTTATTACATGATTATTGCTATCTCTACTCCTCTCTGTCTGTTCTCTCTGCTTGATCATTGCTACTTGTTGTTTTCTACTGTTTTACTGATTGTTTTACTGCTGTACTTGTTCCTGTTTGCAACTTCAAAAAAAAAGAACTGTTTTATTGCATATGACTACAACAACTGGTAAGAAGACTTTGTTCTTGGAATATTGCTGGATTAACAATTTAACTATCTTTATCTGTGTATGACCTGGATTGTTTATTGGACTTTGCTTTGCTTTTTCCTAAAAGTAAAAGAATATCACAACTCAGTGTGTCTGCTTATTCACAATCATCCTCAGCCGTTTCTCATGTGCACAGCCTTGCTACTCAAGGGTTACTCTGCACGTATTCCTTAACAGGTTACAATGTTTTTTACTGTCAAGAAATTATTAGCGTTAGAAGTCCAGTGTAGAAAGACCCAGGATTGTATGTTAATCGCAGAACATATTTACTCAAATTGAGAAAAGAAAGAGGAGGCTTGCTCACATCTGCGGTGCCATTTGCTTACCATACATAGGGAGCCTGTAAGGACCTGAGAATACCAACAGTATTATTTCTTCACTTCTTTAGACGCTGCAATAAATATATAGTGCTGCAGTTTAATACATCTTGTTAAAGGCTTGGCAGGTGTAATTTTTTCCAGATACATCTCTTGAATTACACCTGCAATTAAGTGGTGTTGAAAACGTCTTGTGAACTTTTGAAGTGCTTTGTAACTAAGAAGGTTAAACTGTGATTGTAATCTCCTTCAAAATAGATGCCAGAGGAAGAAGCCTTCTGTGTATTTTTTAAATTAATGCAAGATTATCGACTTCGAGAACTCTTCAAACCAAGTATGGCTGAGCTGGGCCTTTGTATGTATCAGTTTGAATCCATGATACAGGTACATTAAAAAAATCTGTTATCTCTTGCCTATATCTATGGTGTTTTTAAGCAGTAGATTTAAAAAGCTGAGTGCATAAGCATTAATCAGTAGCAAAAAGGATTCAATAGTTGCAGAAAAATGCCAAAGTATGAAATGTAGAAAGCAATGGTACTGTCATCTATGATTTTTAACACATTGTCTTTTGTATTTTGAACATGTAAAATGTTTTAATGAGATAACAGTGCTTCACTTCTAATTATAAAAATGGTTTAATGCAGTGGTGAAATCTAATTTTTTTTACTACTGGTTCTGTGGGCTTGGGCATGGCAGGGGGAGGATATTGCAAAACCTCCATTCCCACCCCACTCTGGGGCCAGCCAGAGGTGGTATTTGCCGGTTCTCCGAACTACTCAAAATTTCTGCTACCGGTTCTCCAGAACCTGTCAGAACCTGCTGGATTTCACCCCTTATTTAATGTTCTTTTAAATAATCTCTAATGGTTTTATCTCTAATAATCTCTAATAATAATTTCTAATGACACATGAAGTCTTCCAGATTGGATTTCAAATTCTAATGTCTTAACTATGTAAAATATTTTAAAATACATATTTCAGAAACATTATTGAAAACAACTGTTCGATTTGTTTCTTCTTTCAGGAGCAACTTCCAGAGCTTTTTATGCATTTCCAGGCCCAGAGTTTCCATACGTCTATGTATGCATCCTCATGGTTTTTAACTATTTTTCTTACATCTTTCCCACTACCAATTGCAACAAGAATATTTGATATATTTATGTCTGAGGTAAGCTATCACAACTAACTAATTAGATGGATGGCTGTTCGGTTAACATTTTGTGTTTCTGGAGAAGCTGAATTCAAATCCTCATTTATAATGGGTTGTTAATTAAGTTTAGTGTCATTTTCCAATAAATGTATCAATGTAAGGCTATTTTAAAAATTCTTAAATAATAAGCATTACAAATATGTATTTGGAAGAAAATAATGATATTATTCACAGGGTTTAGAGATTGTGTTTCGGGTTGGCGTGGCACTGCTTCAGATGAATCAAGCAGAATTAGTGCAACTTGACATGGAAGGGATGTTACAGGTAAGCTAAGCATGACATTGTATTGCATTACTTGACACACGGGGTATAAATCCATATTTCTCACTTCTAACTCTATGCTTTCATTTTCTTTCCAGCACTTTCAAAAGGTTGTTCCACATCAGTTTGATGGTGGACCAGACAAGTTAATCCAAATGGCTTACCAAGTCAAATATAATGCAAAAAAGATGAAAAAGTAAGTATTTATTTTCTTTAAAAATGCCACCATGCTATTATTACAAAGAGGTGAATCATTGAATTATGACATTCACTTACTACATAAGTATGTGAATTTTATTATACAGGTGTTTCTAGAAAGTCAATTTATTTGCCAGTCATATAACCAAGAGTTTATTCTCATCCCTAGGTAGAAAATGTAGGCACCTCCATTTTCTCTTTCTAGGGCCTATTCTTCTGGCCTACCCATTATATCCATTATCTCACCTTCTTCTTTTCTTTCTCACCCCTGCCTTCCCTTGGTCACTTGATATCTCATACAAATTAATATGAACAATAATTAGTATTAGTAAGTACAGTTACATATTATTAAAAAGAGATTATCATGTGTTTCAATATTCTTTAGGCTAGAAAAAGAATATACTACTATAAAAACAAAGGAAATGGAAGAACAAGTTGAAATTAAGGTAAGTAGTTAATTATTTGAGCAACGTAATAGGAATTTCACTTGTGTAATAAAAAAAATCAGATTGGAAAGGATTATTATTACAAAACATGAAGTATATGTTTGTGGGGTTTATTTCAGTTATTTTTATTTTTTTAATATTTTTAATATACCCATGTTTAGGATCCTGTTGTAGGTTTTTTTTTAATTTTTTGATGAATATAACAGGAAATTCAGTGGCTAATAGAATTATGCAAATTCCGAAGTAGCTTTGAGAATCAGTGTTTTATAAATGGTTGGAATATTGGGTTTCATTTTGAATTAGTTCAAAATTCTCTTCTGCCAGAAGAGCACTGAAATTAATATTGTGTGAGATGTGATGTAAAAGGAAAAATCACGAATCCATTCTTTTAAGACCTTTGGAATAAAGATGAATGCAGTTGCCATAAATGAATAAACAAGGACTCTTGCAAAAGCAAAATATCTTTCTACTATACGCCTGAGTTTAGTGTTTAATATTTAAATTTAATATATGCACATCTGAATATATTTTAATGAGAAAGCAAGCAGCATCCATAGTGCTAGTTTTGTGTACCATATTTAAAATCTAGCTGGGAGCGATTCTGAATTAAGTTGTAACTTCCCTGATGATCGCTGACATATCAGCTTGCATATTTACTTATTTGTTTGTTTGTTTTATTAAATTTATATACCGCCCACTTATTATTTATTTATTATTGTGATTTATATGCCACCATTCTCCCTGAGGACTCAGGGCAGCTTACATACAACAGTCATAAATACAAATCGCAGTAAAACCGAATTAAAATGAATTAAAATCCCCATTAAAATCATTCTAAAAAGGAAACTATACAACCCCACGATCAAAATATTACTGGAACAGCCACGTCTTTAATCCATGGCAAAAGGAGAGGAGGTCGGGGGCCGTCCTGAGGTCGGTGGGCAGACTATTCCAGAGGGTCGGGGCTCTGATAAGAGAAAGCCCTCCCCCTGGGGGCCTCCAGCCGACATTGTTTGGTTGACGGCACCCGGAGGAGGTCAACTCTGTGGGAGTGCACCGGACGATGGGAGGAAGGCAAGAGATGATCCTGTAAGTACCCCGGGCCTAAGCCATGTAGGGCTTTATAGGTAAGAACCAGCACCTTGAAACGGACCTGGAGAGCAACCGGTAGCCAGTGCAGCTCGCGCAGGAGAGTTGTAACATGGGAGTAACGAGGGGCCCCCGTAACTACCCGCGCGGCCGTGTTCTGGACTAACTAGAGTCTCTGGATATGTCCCAAGGGCAGCCCCATGTAGAGGGCATTACAGTAATCCAAGCGAGAAGTAACAAGGGCATGAGTGACCGTGGCGAGGGCATCTTGGTCCAGGAAAGGGCGCAACTGGCACACAAGACGTACTTGCGCGAAGGCCCCCCTGGTTAGACCATCAGATGGTCATTCAAGGATAGCTGAGAATCCAGGAGGACACCCAGATTGCGAACCCTATCGGATGGGGAAAGAGTCTCCCCACCGATCACTAGAGATGGTATCTCAGGATCCCGAGATGCCGGCACCCACAGCCACTCAGTCTTGGAGGGGTTCAGTCTGAGCCTGTTCTTACCCATCCAAACCCGCACCGCCTCCAGGCAGCGGGACATCACGGAAAGGACATCTCCAGGATGGCCCGGGGTGGTGATGTAAAGCTGAGTATCATCCGCATATTGGTGATACCTCACCCCAAAGCGACGAATGATCTCACCCAGCGGCTTCATGTAGATGTTAAAGAGCAGGGGGGAAGAGAACCGATCCCTGAGGCACCCCACAAGTGAGAGGCCACTGGGTGGATCTCTGACCTCCCGCCAATACGTACTGCGAGCGGCCCGAGAGGTAGGAGGAGAACCAATGCTGTTTGGAGCGACTCTGGGAGGCTTGCAAAGTGTTATAACTTTGCACTATTAGAAAAGAGCGAGGTATGTGATATATCTGGAGTCAGTTTTCCCTTTGAGGAAATACTGAGAAGCATCTATCTTTGAGTCTAACAGCTGTTATAAGCTTTGTAGTTTACAGAACGACCCATATTCTTTTTTTAAAAAATTAACCTCCTTCAATTCCAGAAGATAGAAATTATTTGATAAATGTTTCAGATAATGTTCTTTACAGTTTTGCTTGATTTTCAGAGATTGAGAACAGAAAACAGACTCTTAAAACAGAGAATTGAAACATTGGAAAAAGTAAGTGTCCAAGAAACTGAAGCCTGAAATATGTTAGTCCTAAACATTTTATTAATAACAGAGGAGCTGCATGAAGATTAATAATGTGGTATTATTCCTGTTCTTTGTATTGATGGGCTTTCATAATAAGATTTGATTTTTTAAAGTATACATGTAGTTGCCATTTTGTATGAAAACAAAGGTGTGGATATCATGGAATTCACTGGGAAAGGGGAGTTAAAGTATATTTACAATGGACAACAATCGAAAATTGGCATCTTCAGGTAGTCTTCAGGAAGCCAAGTTGTTTTCTACTGTGCATTAAGAAAAGAATTCTTCGCATTTGTGTAATAGTTCTTCCACCTAAATTTTCCATTTCTTTGGTACTTAAAATTAACTGAGAAAATATGACAGCCTGTCTAGCTGCTGCCCATTTTTTCAAACTTGAATTACTTTTAGAAATTTTGTTTTTGTTCCAAGCTTATCACAGAAAATAAAACACAGGCGAATTACATCGTTTTTCAATTGTTCAATAAATCTTTGCTTGAGTTTATGTTTAGATCAAATGAAGAGCTTCATTTCCCCATCATACTGCTGCAAATATATTCACTTCCAGATTTTTAAGAACAGAATAGCTATCTTTATCCTTTTTCTTTGAAGAGCTATGAAGAATGGAGTTTCTGTCAAATTCCAAATTAATTATGTCTCTGCCTAAATATCAGTAATTTCTAATAAGATCAAGTAACTGTCTCCCATTTTACCTCATCTTTTAATTCCTAGATGTATTGTAGACATAAAGAATGACACGTAATTGTTTTAGAAAATTGGATCCTTTTATATGAGCCGTGTTTTTTTTCCCCCCTTGACAGTTAGAGGATCAAGTATGTTCCAAAATCAGCCTGTTTCATTAATTTTCAGAAGGGGGGAGGGAGAGAGAAGAGTGCAAGTAATAGTGTCAGAATCAAGTTCTTAATGAAGGAAAAAAAACTGTGTCAGGCAATTGCATGGTGAAGATGAAAATGAATTTGAACAGAAATAACTGGACCTAGCATAATTATATAACACTCAGTGAGGTGAAGGATAGCAACAATAACAGTTTATTTTTAAAAATGAAGTGTTGTATATATCATTTAAATTCTTGATGCAGCATTGTTAGAAAATATGGATTAAAATGTACATAATTGGGTTGTGTCATGTCAGATATTTGTTCCATTTCAATCCCCTTATTTTAACCTGCAGAAGGTATTGCAAATATACTTGTGGTGTGAAATATTTACCAATGAGAGGGCAATCTGAAAAACCCTACTTTCCTTGGGATTGTGGAAATAGGCTGAACTTTTCCCAGGGGTGAAAGCTATGATTGGCCTTGTATTGGCCTTGTACTTATATCAAGAACAGCAGAAAATCTGAAGCATAAGGAAATTGTCAAAAATATTCTGTTTCTTCAACGTTGCTGCTTTTATAATGCTATCACTACTTTTGAAATGTTTACTTTTGGGGCAGAATTTTATTTTCTTATTAGTAAAGGCAGCAATAGCTGCAAGAATTAGAGAATCTATCCGAATTTTCTGCTGTATGCCTAGGTAGTGAGAATCCAGTTTCCTACTAGCAGTGGATGTTTATTATTTTTGTCTCCTTTAGCCCAAATAAGACAAAGATATTGCTCACTATGGTTTTTAAAGTAGCATGAAGTGGTTTTCATACATCTGTTCTTCAGATTTTCTGTAATATCCAAAAAAAAAAAAAAATGAAGTTATCAAATTAAATATATGATGGAAATATCTAATTCAGTCTAATCAAATCTTGCTCCCAGCTCCTAAAATATATTCAAAAAAACCTAGCAGTAGGTAGAATTTATAGAATAATCAGAGGGTCAGCCGTTCATCTTGAAATGTTCTTGAACTTCTTTTATTTGGCACGTTTCTAAATGGTCTCAGATTTGGAAAATCTCTTCCAGTGATGGGATCCAAACGGTTTAACAACCGGTTCGGTGATCGTGCTCTTTGCGCATGTGCGCATTTGAACGAAAAATCACCTTCCGCATTAGTGCTAGGGAATTTAAACAGCTGAGATGTGGCAATCCAGTCTGCCGTGCTTATCAGCTGCAAAGATATAGATAAGGCTCAGGGGCGGGCAGGCCCATCTGATCGTCGAGCGAACTGGTTCGCTTCCAGCTGATCGTCGGAGTTACCGGTTCACTCGAACCGGTCTGAACGGTAAAATTCCACCCCTGGCTCTTACAAAGTTTCACCCAATGGATCTAAGGGCTAACATTCCCTTTTTTCCATCATATGTATAAATTATGTCATGCTATATTCTTACAAGCTTTTTAGAGACCCATCTCCATTTTAGGAAAGCTTAAAAAGTAACGAGAAAAGTAAGTATGGGTGCCCATCTTCTAGGGTAGATCATGCTGTGCTTAGCTTTTAAATCTAGATAAGTCAATATCCCTGGGAAGGGCTATGATTCAGGAAGTGTTCTTGAACGATTAGCTAGTACCTTTCTTCGAATATTTTAATGTATCTTGGTGTCTGTCGTTATGACATCATCCCTCCTCAGCTGTAGAAAGCTTGTTGCCACTCATAGCATGAAATATAACCCATCCTTCCTTCTCTGATAGATATTCAGTGGGAATAGATCACAGCTTTTTTAAAAGAAAAGATTTCAAAAAATAAAAGAGCCATAAAAGTTCTTGATCCCAAAACTTTGTTCTTCTTCCCTAGGATATGGCTATTCCCCATAATGAGAGCCGTCCTTAGTATGTTTTGAGGAAATATTACTTGCTACTAAAAGTTTCTGTCTTGGATCTCACAAAGTAGGATGGAAATTGCCTTCCTAAATCATATCACTTTAGAAAAGGATTAAAATCTCAAATCATCTTGAATATATTGTCTACAGTATAAATTTTCCCTAATCTGTATGTATCAAGAAATTTACTTAATCTAATCTGCTAGCACAAACACATTTTCATTTAGCTGTGTCTTTTGCTCCTTAAAGCAAATTTTGCATGTGGATCTGCTGATTTATTTTGTTCCGAGTTGCTGTATTTATAGGTGGAAATGTCGGATACATTTGTGGTTAAGGTGGATGTTTCTGGATTGAAAAATGACAGAATATTTGAATTATTCGGAAAGTTCTCTTCAATTTATCACTGTAAATTTATTGTTGTAATTGATAAATTAGTCAGGTTTTGCTAAAATTAGCCATATTTTATTTGTATACTTCAGATCTTCTTACTTGACTTTTTCATTACTGAACTCTTATTCTTTAAATCCTGTTTAGCACAAGTAGTTGTACCTTTCTTAAGTAGCCAAACTTTTAAAATATGCTCAGATTATGCTTCCTTTCAGTTTGTAACACTTTGATCAAATATATTCTACACGTAACTGGAGAATTCTTTAAGCAAGGAACTATTAAACTTTATAAAGAAAAATGTAAAAATATGAAATGTTATTTTTCAAAATCAATTACCAGTAGTCTATGCTACTGAAAGATTTAACTATTGGAACAATGCATGCTTTAACTTTATTGTATTGGGAAAGTAAGTAAAATTTGAGCATAATTCTCTGTTTTTACTCTGTTGCTTTGTTTCTCCTTTCTCTTATTTCTGTCTGAATTTTTTTCCCTTTTTGTAGGAAAGTGCTTCCTTGGCAGATAGATTGATACAGGTATACTACTTTAATATTTCACACTAATTATTTTCTGCTACCAAACAAGCCCTTAGCTTTCTATTTTCTATTTTTAGCGCATGAATAACTACATGCATTTTCATATGAAATGTTTACTGTAATTAATTGAGCAATTGTGCCATATCAGATAATATTTAAGCACATGCCTGCATGTTACTTCTAATAACATCCAGGATTCTTAATCATTGGTGGGCTCCCATCTTTTGCCACTAATTCCGTAGATTACTATGAACTGGTAACAGATGTGTGCATGCATAAATGAAGTAATAAATGCATGAACAGAGTTCAACTGAATGCAGGTACACAGCTGACCTTGCTTAAGGATACTAAACATTTTAAGGTGGTGCAGTTACTAAACTGCTTTACTTTACTAAATTGATGTATTGGCTGTTAACACTTACGTGACAATTTGCAAGATCTTAACCATACGGCAGAATAAATATGTAAAACTCTCGGTCTTCCCCGGATCGATCTTCCAACTGCTTTAAAAAGAAAATTATGTCCTAAGGGACAAGTGACGAGGGCCCAGGAAGCTGAGGAAAACTATCTTACAAAACGGGAGTTGGCCACCATCAAACAACAGAGTGATGAGGCCATTACTAAACTAGAGCAAGCTGAGAATACCATCAGAGAGCTTCAGCAGCAGCAACAATGGGTAAGGCTGATAGCACCTTGATCCCTGGTCTTCCTCCTTTACTTGTGCTTATTTGTATTCATCATGGCTTGTTTCTGTTCTGTCCTGTTCTGTTCTGTTCTGTTCTTCCAAATACACTGAATATGGTTGAATCTTCATTGATAAAAGAAAACCAAAAATGAATGAAGAATGCTGTATGAATCTAATTTACTCCAAAGCAAAACCTATTGATTTTAATGAGCCAACTTCCTAATATATTTCCTTAACATTGCATTTGGCATATACAAGCAAATGACTATAAAGTGTAATTACAGCAGGGATCCCTAACCTCCAGTTGGTAGACTGGAACCAGGCCACAGCATACCAGAAACTGAGCCACGGAAACAAGTGAAACCCCATCCGCGGGATGCAGGCAGCATGCAAAACCACACCCTCTCCAATCTGCAGAAAAATCTCTCTCCACGGAACCGGTCCCTGGTACCCAAAAGGTTGGGCGCCTCTGAATTACAGGATGCCTACATTTCTCTCTGTTTCTAGTCACACAGTGTTATGTGGCTAGATATATAATTTGACAAATTTTTGTGAAATTTAAAAAACACTTAGGAGGGGATGATAAAAGCATTTTACTATGCATCATTAAGTTGTCAATGTAATGGGCCACAGTTACCATTAAAAACTATTAGCTGTTATCAACTTAATGCCCTCCAAATATGATAGACTGCAGTTCTGCAGCTAGCAATTTTGGGAGCCTGTCTGTTCCATTTGGAGGGCACCTATTTGGATAAAGTTAGAACCTCAGTTGTAGAAGTTTTTTTAAAATGCATTAGTTATATTTCATATGCAAATTTGGATCAAATAAGTTTCACCAAAACAAAAATGTTGTTTTGTATCTGAATCCAAGTAGTCCTCAATTTACAACAGTTTGGTTAATGACCGTTCGAAGTTACAACAGCACTGAAGAAAGTGACTTCTGACTATTTTTGACACTTATGACCCTACAGCATCCTCATGGTCACGTGATCCACATTTGGATACTTGGCAACTGATTCACATATATGACGGTTGCAGTGTCCCAGGGTCAGATGATCACCTTTTGCGATACAAGCAAAGTTAATGAGAAAGCCAGATTCACTTAACAACCGTGTTACTAATTTAACAACCGCTGTGATTCGCTTAACAAATATGGCAAGAAAAGTTGTAAAGTGGGAAAAAACTCACTTAACAAATTTCTCATTTAGCAACATAGATTCTGGACTCAATTATGGTCATCAGTAGAGGACTATCCATATATAGAAAGTTTTATTTGGTCTGCACTGTTTGAAAAACATTGGAAGATGGTTTTTGCAAACTAGAATTAGTTTCAGCTTTAGAAAATAACTAAATGTTGCTAAACCTGTTTTATTTGTTCATTAGCAAATAATTGATAACTGAGAAATACCTTACAGCCTGTTATTTGTGTTGATAAGGTTGGGTTAAGAAACGATAATAATGTGGGCAGGGATGAAATCCAGCAAGATCTGACAGGTTCTGGAGAACCGATAGCAGAAATTTTGAGCAGCTCGGAGAACTGGCGAATACCACTTCTGGCTGGCCCTAGAGTGGGGAGGGAATGGGGATTTTGCAGTATCCTTCCCCTGCCACACCCACCAAGCCACACCATGCCCATAGAACCGATAGTAAAAAAAATTGAATTTCACCACTGAGTGTGGAGTTATGGAAGCAGAAGGAAAAATAACATTTCCACAAGGCAAGAATATCTTTCCTATGGTTAGGTTCTAGCAGAACTAATAACAAAGAAAGCAGAACTACAAGACTTGATTGGAATCTTAAGGATTCTGTGGAACAGATGGATGATTAACTCACGTGTGAAAGAAAGAGATTCTTGTTCTTGATTAGTTCATGCGTGAAAAAAAGAGATTGTGGAGACTAGCTCCCTGCCATGCTTCTTGTCTTCCAACCTATGATTGCAAATTGTAGCAGGTGAGATGGAATGTAACATTAAAGCTATTGTTACTATCTACTGGTGACAACTTAGAAATGTAGAGTGTTGTAATGGGATAGGACTCTCAAAAGAAAATACAGCTTTCTGGAGACACAGTTATAGCTTTGAAGTATAAAAGATGGCTTTTCAGAAGTTATTTCCAATAATAAAGTTTTGTTTGTAAGCACTTTCAGAATTCGTAGATTGTAGTAGACTCTCTTACATTAATCATTAATCCTGCTACTGTGATTCTTGCAGTACAAAATCAATGGTTCATTTTATTGTTTAACGAAAGTGCTTTATTTTTAAAATAAGAATTACATTCTGATCAATAATATAAATAGCAGCATTAGAAACTTTAAAAAAAAGTTCTTAGTATGCATATGCAAGCATTTTTGGGGTTAATTTAGGTTAATCTTTAATCTTTGTTATATAACTTTCTGACCTGTTATAAGTTCATTTGAGAGGGAATGGCTACTGGAATACTGTAACACAACTAATAGGTTCTGTTAAAACATAAATGCCTGAAGTTTTCAATAAAATTGTTCTTTTGGTAAAACTTTATTTAAGCTTAATTTCTTCATATGGCAATTTTCTGAATATTTTTTTAATCTTATTTTTGCCCTTTTAATGGAAAAAAATGCTTATTTTAGTGTTGAACAGTATATGTCAACGGTCCATTATTTTAAAGAGGTGTAGATTTATCATCACAGTTCCTCTTCTCTCAGCTGAATGCATTGATAAATTCTAAATTTTGGAAATATAACCAAAGAGAGCATATACTTATACAACAGGATTAGTCCAATCTCATATGAACAATCCTGGTGATTCAGCCCAAATTGTAGCAATAAAAGACTAAATTCACATCATATGAAATAGTATTCCACTTCTTTGAGGTGTCTAATATACTTAAAACAAATTTTTCTTCTGAATTTGTATTTTGGTAGTTGTGATGTTTTCGGATCCTGATACAGCATCTGTGCTTTGTGCTAGATTCTAGTTCCAATTGATTTGTATTACCTTAAAAGAATTCCAAATTGCTTGCTTTGTATATAGATTCTAGGAATCGTCTGAGACAGCCATCAGACATAAATCATTGTATTCAATAGTCCAACTTGTCCACTATATTCTTGGACAAGAATATAGACTCTTAGAATGTTTGGATAGATAAGTGGATTACACATTCATTTCAGCTGAGGTAATTAAAAAAGAATACAGAAAGATTTTAACATTGACTTGGTAGCCATAAAGAATGTGGTGAGAAGTAAATGGATAGATGCCACAGGAAGGAACTGAATGCTATATAAAGCATTCCCTATTTTTAAATCAGATGCTGCCTGCGCATATTCAGTTCAAGTACAGCGACCTAAAATTTCCTTTCAGTGAAAACTTTATAATGAATAATATCCAGAGCCTGTCCACTGTCATTCCATCATTGTGTATTGTTTAAAAGCAAGGTTGTTTTTCTGAGTGTATATTTTAGATTGTATATTTTAGATTGGTTCCTTACCTTATGGCCTCATTTAGAATTTTGTATCAGTAGCATTCTAACTAAGTGTATTTAAATGTTATATGCTGTATTGCTGCCTAAAAAAGGCTAAGGTAATATAAAAAATGATGTTGGATGTTCTGGAAATATTTTGTATGCTATAATTAATTGTGGATTTTTTTAAAAAATATATTCCATACTGAATGGCTTTTTTAAAGTCCCTTTTATACCTTGGTTGCTTTAAATCAGGGGTGTCAAACTTCCAGCCCACTGGCCAGATGCATCACATGCTGGCCATGCCCACCCCCAGTTAGTGAAGGGGAAAAAATCCCGATACATCACATGATGACAACGTGAGTTTGACACCTCTGCTTTAAATCAAATTCCTTTGAAGGAGGACTCTGTCTTGTCAAAAAAAAATTAATGTTTTTGATTGTGTTCCAAATAAATATTATTCAGTTGAGAATAACTAGACATAAAGTTCAGATAATTCAACTGAATTTAAATGAGTTACTCTCAAAAACAATACTTGGGCCTATTTAAACCTAATGTTTGTAACAATATTTTGAAAACATGTATTTGTTACAAATGGTTCCTAATCTTTGAGAATGTTTTAAAAGCTGGGACCTTCTGCTGCAGAAAAGTGTGCATAAGAACACAAAATACTAATATGGTTAATTTTATAGCACCGGAAGTGGATTTTCTTTCCCTAGGCAGAATATAAATATAATCATTACAAATATACTTTCTCATTTTTCATGCAAAAATCAATGGCCAGTTCCTTAAAACCTTGAAATAAATTTAGATTGCACAGATAAAAACTTTAATTGTGCCCCAAAGTAAATTTCATTGAGGACCTGCTCATTCCTTTTTGGCTTGAATAAGAAATTGAAATTGAAATTGTGGTGATTCAGAGACTCCTGTAAAGTCTTATGGAATCCATAGTTCTTAAGTTAAGAAGCTTTGCTCTCTACGTGCATAAAATGTTTCAGAAGTCAATGCACCATTTTGGAGGCTTCGGGAAATTATCTCTTCCCTTCCTTATTTCATTTAGAAAGTTTAAATTTTTAGAGAAGGGAGACTTAGTTTTCCAGGTTTATGCGTATGCCATAATGTATATCTTCTTTCCCAGGTTGATGAATCACAGATTTTTGCTTATTAGAAAATTGTCATCATACACTTCACCAGTATTTAAAACGCCTTGTAATTTAATGACTTGTATTATGTTTTATAAGACGGGGTCCCCAACCCTCAGTCCGTGGCCCAATGCCAGGCTGCAGCCTGTTTGAAACTGGGCGGCAGAAGTGGTGGGCAAACGTGCATTTGTGTGCATGTGCATGCACATCTGCATTTGTGAAAGCGGCGTGCACACGAAACCATCCCCTCCTCCCCCACCGCTGCTGGTCCGCCAGTCCAGAAAGTTTGGGGGAACGCTGTTATAAGATGTAAGCTGCCCAGAGGATAGGAATGATATTTGCAATAAATTACAGTGACAAAAACTTGTGAAAAAAGGGTCAATTATCGATTGTGCATTATCGATTGCATAGTTGCAGCCAGTTAAGCCAATGTATTAAATACTGTTGACATTTAGATAAAGACAAACAGGATGTGAGCGTATATTTGATGCTGCTGTGATTTGTTGGCTGCAGTTGCACTCAGAGATGAAATCCTTAATGCAGTGGTGGTAATGGGGTGCATAGTGCTGTTTGGCAATGGCCACATATTTCCTTGGTAGACTCTCAATGACATTTGATAATGGCACAGATACAAATCTGTTAACCAACTCTTGATCGCTGTGGGTAGATCTCTGTACCTTATTTTCAGCAGTGAAAGAAATGGCTCTAGCTGCTTTGTTCATAATAAACAGTGCAAAAATGAAAGATTGAGTTCTCTGTTAGTCATTGCTGCAGACTGGCTGACTCAGATTGCCTATAATTGGAAAAACACTGGCTTAGTGGCTAAGTGGAGAAGTAAACATACCTTTTAGTCTTAAAATATTTCTACCATATCTTCAGAACTGGGTGGTTTGTTAGTCAAGTGAAACAGAACTTTAGCACTACCACAAAATGTTAATAATTTTGATTAATTGAGTAGTTTTTTTAATTAGACCTTAAGAAAACTAGATCAGCATTCATTCAACTTTCAGAAACAATTTATTGTTTGGGTTAGGGAAAAATCACAATGGAAAGAAAGGTGTACATAATATTGAACTTTTAAAAGGAGTAGCATTGTCTTTGTTGTGATGCTGTAGGTCTGGTGAGAAATATTTTAGAGAAAGATGCTTTACTGTTTCTAATATTACAGCTTTTAAAAAAGTCTTTTTGTCTGCTTTATTACGTGCATGATTTTGCATTTTAAGATATCTCCTTTCCTTCTGTTAACACCGATGTTGGATTTACTTGCTCTGTAGCATAAGAGCAGTTCCCATCACAGTGAAGACTTTGTGCTGCAGTTGCAAAGAGAGTTGATCGAAGCAAAACTAAGTGAAGCCGAATCACACAGTGCCCTGAAGGAAATGCAAGATAAGGTTATTGAGATGGAAAAAGTAAGTCAAACTATGAACGCTTTGTAGAATCAAAGTTTTAGAAATCCTTTGACCATTACATACATAACAGAATAATACACTTGGAAGGGAACTTGGAGGTCTTCTAGTCAAACCCCTTGCTCGAGCAGGAGACCCTGTCATTTCAAACAAATGCTTGTCCAGTCTCTTTATGAAAGTCTTCAGTGATGGAGCACTTACTACTTCTGAAGGCAAGCTATTCCATTGATTGATTGCTCTCACCATTAGGAAATTTCTCCTTAGTTCTAGATTGCTTCTCTCCTTGATTAATTTCCAGCCATTGTTTCTTGTCTTGCCTTTTGGTGCTTTGGAAAATTTATTTTCCATTGAATAGAAAATTGAGTAGAATTTAAGGTACATGGTAAATATGGGTCAGTTTTAATTACTTTAAAATAAAATGTTTGTTCATGAAATGTTTCGATGTCCATAATTAGATTTAGTTGAAGATATTGAAGGACTATCTCATCCATATATTTCCATCTGTGCATTTTATTTAGCATCAGGCACATTACTGTGTATTCAATTATTTTCAGCACCCCTGTGGGGAGATGACATGAGTCTTCTATTGAAGCACTCAAGAAATGGAGAATAGAATTTTGACCCTTGCTATAAATTATTAATGCAGGCCGAGGATTTGTCTCTCTTTATTCTTTTCTATATATAAAAACAGTCAAGCCAAGTTTGAATACCTAAAATGTATTGTAATTTATGGTTTTTTTAATTGTATCCTTAACTGAATGTGATGATAACCGAGTGTTAGTTAACTGCCATTTCCCTACAGTTCAGAAATAATTGTTGTCTATGCAGGAAGATAATAGTTGAAAGAAAGTACAGTAAAAAAATAAAAGTTGCCTTCAAATTGGAAGCCAACCCTTCATTACTGGTGGCTTCATGGGAAGATCCACATAGTTTTCTTGGCAGCTTGCTTGCCTGCCTGCTTGATTTATTTGATTCATGTTCCATCTTTCATTTAGGAGCTCATAGCATTGTATACACTGCTGTCTCCTATTTTCCTCCAGAGCAACAAGTCTGTAAAATGCATCGTGCTGAGATGAGAAGATGACTGTCTCAAGCCACTCAGACAGCTTTTGGGGCTGAGGGTGGACTCATCTAGGTCTCCTCTAGGATCTAGGTCTCCTGATTCAACACTGTGACCACCTTGCTACAATGACTCAATGTGGGAATGGCTTGGTGTTACTTTCTTCTGGGTTGTCTTTTCAACTTCCCAGCCTAAGCCTATATCCTTGGAGTTCTCCCACTCAATCCTTCTGAGCCCAAATAAGGTCAGCCAAAGAGATACTATCTTCTTTAGAACTTTCATGTTGTCATCATTTTAGTTCTTTAATCACTACAGTGAAGAAATAAATAACATGCTCCTTCCAAAAAAGAAAGGTTTCCCTATTTGAGGAGGAGGGATGGTTTTTACAGTATATTCGGAATTGTTAGAGCCTAACTGCTAATGAATTATCCCGTAGCTGCAAGAGGTAGATGTTGTGCCAATATTGTGCTTTTTGTAATTTTCTGCAGAGGAACAGCTCTTTGCCTGATGAGAATAATATTGCTAGACTTCAAGAAGAATTGATTGCAGTGAAACTAAGAGAAGCAGAAGCTCTTACTGGTTTAAAAGAACTTCGGCAGCAAGTTAAAGATTTGGAAGAACACTGGCAGGTAATTCTGTGCAGATAAACACTAAGCCCCTAAATCAATTTGGCAATAAATTGTTTATGATGGAGTCCATCAAAAGAGTAAATGAGTGTGTAAATGAATCCTCTGTTTTGGTTGGGAGAGCCCAACATTCATTTTGAGCTCTTGCTTTTAGCAAACAAGAGTTTTTATATATATATACATATACATACACATACACATACACACACACATACACACATACATACATACATACATACATACATACATACATACATATTGTTAAAGCTGATACTGTTTTAAACCCCCTAGGTGAAAGGCAGCCTATTCCAAAACATGTTTTCTCAGAAGGAACTGCTGTTGAATATTGTTTGGTGAGAACAACTGTGAATGAAATTAAAGCCCCATATTAGCTTGTATTATTCTATTGCTGAAATGTAAAATTTGAAAAATAACTCTTGAGCACAGCAGCAGATATGGAAAAACTAAATATTGCACTGCAGAATCAATAACAAAATCTGTGGCAGTATATTAAGATATAGCCATGTTTTTTAGCGTCATCTCATTCGTACTTCTGGAAGATGGAAAGACCCACCAAAAAAAAATACTGTAAATGAACTTCAAGATGAGCTAATGACAGTCAGACTCCGTGAAGCAGAAACACAAGCAGAGTTAAAAGAAATAAAACAAAGGATGATGGAAATGGAAACTCAGGTAAGAAACAAAAATTATTGAATATCCGGTGTTGCATAGTATATCCATGAGAACGCAATATTTGAAAACCACAAATGAAATTACTAGTGTTTTTTGGGACAGGAGAGCTCATAACCCTATAATTTAAGGTACCCTTCATCTGTGATGCTCATTGGATGATTTTGGGTTATGTTCCCTTTTTCTCCCACATAAAATTTCGTAAGGTTTAATGGGAGGACAAAAAAAAATAGTCCTCGATTTACGACCACAATTGAGTCCAAAATTTCTGTTGGTGAATGAGACATTTGTTAAGTGAGTTTTGCCCCATCTTAAGACCTTTCTTGCAGTTGTTAAGTTAGTAACTCGGTTGTTAAGTGAATCTGGCTTCCCTATTAACTTGGCTTGTCAGAAGGTCGCAAAAGGTGATCCCAGGACACTCCAACCTTCATAAATATAAATCAGTTGCCAAGCATCTGAATTTTGATCATGTGACCATGGGGATGCCGCAGCGGTTGTGTGAAAATGGTCATAAATCACTTTTTTCAGCGCTGTTTAACTTTGAATGATAATGGTTGGTCCTCCATTTCTGGACATATCAAATGTGATAGGTATCAGCAAATCTTTGCTGCTTTTTTCTTTTGAAAAGTTCTTGGTACACCCTAGAACAGACCTGTCAAACTGGCACGCAGGCCACGTCCACCCCCACTCCGTGCTCCGCAAAGGCAAAAAACATTGCGGTACGTCACGATATGGCCCATGATGCGAGCAGTTTTGACATTCCCTGCTCTAGAACCTTAATAAAACCCATTTTTCTTCTCTGTAATCTGCCCCAAATTCTAAGGGCAGATACAACTTAAACGCAGACTGTATTTATTTGATCTTGCTTTATAAAAAGTTTTTGAAGACCCAAAAGTTTACACACTACCTTATGACGCCCAAGTTGGGATCTCACCCATATAGGTATTGCCTAGAGTACTTTTTCCCCCCTCACCACCTATATGGGCATTTTGTTTTTTTATTTTCAAATGTTTATTGTTGGATGTTTACGTTAAATGGTATTTTTATCTATATGAATACTTAGATCCAGAAAACACACATTGAGAATGTATGTTCTAAATTAAAACATTTAGCTTTTTGTTAAAGGGCAGATTGCTTTGCTTTTGGTCCAATAGGACCTAGTATGTTATTACAGTAAAAAGCAATGATTGAAGATGCAGGATCTAAAAAAAGAAACAACACTGAGCAACTTTATGATATAATAGTACTGTGTGTTAAAAAGCAGTGGAATTTAAGTTCATTTATGACTTTTATCATGTTTTCTAGTTTAAACAACAGTTTTTCTAACCTTTTCAGCCAGTAGGGGGTATAGGTGTTCTGTGTGATCATATATAAACAATGCACACACACACACACACACACACACACACACAGGATCAAGTGTTTATGCACACTGGGTAGGCAAGTTGTGGAGATATTGTAGTTCTTCAGAAATTCATGAACTACAATTCCTGGAGTCATTCCCGCTGGATATGCTGGCTGAAGCTATTAGGACTTGTCACATTTAATCCAAAACAGCAAAACCTAATGAATATAACATACCCAGATTTCAATCAATTTACTGTTTCATTTTGATTTGTGTCTTGTTTATGAGAAATAATAGTTTATTCAAACAGGTGAACCTTTCATCAGGATCAGCTAGACTTATGGCCATACTGATCAGGTTAGCTATGTAGATTAGATGTGGCCATACCATAGGTGGATGGGGATGGGCTTTTCCAGTGGTGAAATGTAAAATTTGTTACTACCGATTCTGTGCGCGTGGCTTGGTGGTGTGGGTAATGTGACTGGGTGCGCGTGGCCGACTTTTTTTTTTTTTTACATTTAAAAGCATTTTTTTCTACAACCTCTTCAGCCGACGACGTTGCAGAAGAAAATGTTTTTAAAAGCCTCTGACGATCAGGCAACTCAGCAGGATTGTCAGAGGCTTTTAAAAGCATTTTTTTCTACAACCTCCTCAACCAAAGAGGTGGTAGAAAAAATGCTTTTAAAAACCTCTGACGATCCCAGCTGAGCCGCACGATCATCATAAGCTTGTTTTTTTTTATTTTTCAAAGCTTTTTTTGGCTGAAGAGGTTGTAGAAAAAATGCTTTTAAAAGTAAAAGCATGATCACGTGGCTCAGCTGGGCATGGGGGGGGCGCAGGGATTTTTGCTACTGGTTCTCCGAACCACCCATCGCCATCACTACCGGATCAGATGATCCAGTCCGAACCGGGAGCATTTCACCCCTGGGCTTTTCAATTTTTCCAGGGTTTTTTTTGGGGGGGGGGGGTTAATTATATAAAGCCTACTTTATAGTCAATTTCTACAATTTTGGAATGTACAGGTAGTCCTCAAGTTACAGTTCATTTAGTGACCATTCAAAGTTACAATGGCACTGAAAAAGTGACTTATGACCTTTTTCACAGTTACAACCTTTGCAGCACCCCATGATCATGTGATAAAAATTCAGATGATTGGCAACTGGTTCATTATTATGACCACTGCTGTGCCCAGGATCACATGATTCCCTTTTGTGACCTTCTGACAAGCAAACCCAATGGCGAAGCCCAATTCACTTAACAACTGAATTAGTAATTTATCAACTGCGGTGATTCACTTAACAAGGAAGATGGTAAAATGCGATAAAACTCAATTAACAAATGTCTCACTTAACAAATTTTTGGCTTAATTGTGGTTGTAAGTCAAAGACTACCTTTAGTTCAAAATAATTAATATCTTTTAGCTTGAAAAGATTTATCCAGACTTCTACTTATATATTAATATATTCTTCCAAAAAGAAATCCAAACTGTGCATGACCAAATCAAATCAGTTAGTGCATTTGACAGTCTAATTCCCTAAATTTCCAAGAAAGAAAATCTGGTCTTATCTTTTCTGATACATTCATTGAATAGTTCAATAGACTTGTAATATGTTACGCAAAATCAGTTTAGCCATATTGTACATTGAATTAATTTCAACATTAATTAAATGTCCAAAGAAGCAAACTTTTTTAAAAATTTGGATCCATTGAAGTTCCATTATTGGAACTTCCATAAAGTATTCCATAAAGTATTTATGTATTCCATAAATTGTATCAGTAATTTTAACTTTAGGTATGTTTTTCAATTATCTAAAGATAGTTCTAGAATTCTGATAAATTATAACCTTCTTGTCCTTGGTGGACTGTTTTCATACATCGATCTATTTATATATCCGATCCCAAGGAAGGAAATTACGGTAGATTTTCATTTCATTTCATTTTTCATTTCATTTATGAAATTTGTATACCACCCTTCTCCTGACAGACTCAGGGCGGTGAACAGCCAAAAATTAAAATACATACAATATGAAAGTTAAAATAATTTAAAACATAATTAAATCAATTTTGGCTTCCCCAAATTTAAAACCCCTCACTAAAATTAACCCATTAAAATCTTTTTAAGCCAGCCCAGCTTGCTGAAATAGAAAAGTCTTCAGGGCCTTGCGGAAAGTACGGAGGTCTGGGATCAGTTGTATTCCTGGGGGTAGCTCGTTCCAGAGGTCGGGTGCCCCCCAGAGAAGGCTCTCCCCCTGGGGGGTCGCCAGTTGACATTGCCTGACCGACGGCACCCTGAGAAGACCCTCTCTGTGAGAGCGTATTGGCCGGTGGGAGGTTATCGGTGGCAGATGAATTTTTTCCAATTGATGATTTACTGTGAATATTTTCTGGATTGTTGAACCATCTGTATCAAATTAGACAAAGATGTCAATATATATATATATCCAGAATTGCTAGAATATCATCAGCATATAAAAATAATTTTCACCCTGAATCTGCCATTGCCAGAATATCTGCCAGTGATACTATAAAACTACCTAAGAATGATTGCTAATGATTTAAGAACTGTCAAATAGTAGTGGAAAAAGTAAGCAATCTAATGGGTACCACACTAATTCTTCAGCCGATCAAGAAGTAAAATGAACCAAGAAGTAAAAAAAAAAAGGAAAAAAAATCAAGAAGTAAAAAAAAGCGTCGATCAAGAAGTAAAAAACAATAGGTTGCAACTAATACATTACAATCTATTTAATAAAAGAAGACAAAAAAACTATACGTGGAGATAATTTACTCTGCAAAATTAATCTGAATCATGTCAACAGTTTTCTAGCATCCTAATATATTAACTCAGCAAAATCCAATTTATCTGGAGCTACATACAAACACATAGTGAGTGATAAAAGTGAATTGTCCAATAGTTGTCTGGTTTTTTTTTTATTGAAAAAGTTTTACAATACAATTTTAACCCCACAGTTACCCCCTCCCCCCCTTTCCCCCCAGCCCTCCCCCCCTGACTTCCATTACATACAAATCATAAGTATATATCAATCATTATTAAACATTCGATATAGGTGAGATCCACGATATATATCATAACTCTAACAAAGATAAAATTAATCCACAATTCTAACTGGTAATTGAGAAAACAAATTAAACAAATAAAGTTTGTGAAATTTATAAATGCCCCCTTAAAACTACACATATATAAAAAAATTTTCCCCCTTCTTTTTATTAAAGACAGCAGTATGAGCAAAGTATATAAATTTATATCAAGTTAATATCTAGAAAACAATATAATATATATTTAACATAATAATAACAATAAGAATAATCCTTTATTTCTTCAAGCTCTATCAAGAAACTAACCAAAAATTCTTAATTTAATACTTATTCTAAACATAATATCATCAATCAAATACTAACTGATACTTCTTAATAGTTGTCTGTTTTTGATAAATCCAGATTGAAGTGGCTGAATGATGGTAAGGCAACAATCACTGAGCCAACAAAAATCAATGTTTACATTAATTAAAAAGAAGGGTCTATACCTTGCACAAAATTTAATAACCTGATTTTAAAGTCAGTGTTCTATAAGCGCCATAAGAAGGTATCAATAGCTTACCAGATTTAAATCATTCATTTTAAACAAGATTGAGCCAATAAATCTATAAGAAATGTATACCGTTAAAAATTTAGGATGTTGCTTGTTTAGGATGTTGCTTGTTTAGGATGTTGCTTGTTTTCTATCCAGATCAGGCACTTACTTGGGGCCACATAATTGTAATCCAGTCCAAGCCAGTCGTCCTACCGCACTCTGCTGGCCAAAACGGGCTGCGTGGAGGCCCCACACGGCCTGTTTTTGGCTGGCAGAGTGCTGCTGGAAGCTGGAGAGGTGAATAAAGGGCCACACGGGGGCTACATATGCCCCCCCATGGGCCATTTTGGCCAGCAGAGGAACTGAGGGCTGGCCAGCCCCACATGCCAGATTTAAGCAGATTCCGAATCTGGCCCACAGGCCTTGAATTTGACATCCCTGCCATAGAGCAACCAATAAACATCATATATTTCCCATATATTTTTAAATAAGATTTCTGTTTTTCTCAGAAGCATAAACAATAAATAACCTATTTATTCAAGCCTTATAAGCCTCCACTGGGAAGATACGAGACTATTCCTGATTACTGTACCAATTTCATTTTAAACACATACAAAGGCATATAAAACCAAAAGTACCCATAAGTGTCAAATCTGTCAGATCAGCCAGGCCTCAAATATTTAGATATGTTAAGAAAACAACATAGCCTTAGGGAATTAGGGTTGACAGAAAGGTACATTTCAGACAGAATTGATTGATAAAAAAATGCACAATATCATGAAAAGGAAATACTGCAGTTTAAGATTCATATGAAACACTTTATCTTTTATGTGGCTGCAAAAGATCACACATTTTTGTCAACTTTTAAGAGAGCTGCTAAATTTCAAGAGATTAGATTACATCTCATTCAAGAGGAGGGGGTGCAAGAGTGTAATGAGAAAAAAACCCTCTAAATTTAAACACAAGGAAAAACTATAATCAGCCTTGATTGCAAGATGGAGCAAAGTACCCATAATCCTCAATTTACAACCAGTTTGCTTAGCAACCGTTCAAAGACACAATGGACCTTCCTAGGAGTACTAATGATCTGGTTCTGAAGTTCCTGTGGTCAGCTTTTTACATTAACAGTAACAGGAATTCCAGTAGAGTGTAGAAGTGAAAAAAGCGTTATATCTGTGAGGCTTACTCAAAAGCAGGGAATGTACAGTATATTCTGGAAACAAGATAGCTGGATTTTTTAAAAATGATAAAATTGAAGAAATTGAACATTGCTGTTAAGAAAGAATTGATTATAGATAGGCTACCTGGGGAAGCTAATAAAAAAGAGAAGATCTGGAAGCAGGTAGAAAGGCATAATATAAAAATGAGTTGTTGTAGAAGAAGCAAGAATGCTAAAAAGGATGAGTCTAGAGAAGATAAAAGTAAAACAAAAGAGTTTGTCATTTGAATTGCTATCCTACAACAATAGAAAAATTAGTAATAGAGGCATTAGTAAAAACGTCAGGTTGAAGCAATAGCTAAGAAATAGTTGGTGATTGCTACCATGTTTCCCCAAAAATAAGACCCTGTCTTATATTTTTTTGAATCCTGAAATAAGCGCTTGGCCTTATTTTCAGGGAGGACTTATTATTTTGGGGCGTGTGGAGCAAGATGGGGCTCCTCTTCCCATCTTACCTGATTTTCAGCTCTGTCTCCCTAACCCTAATCAGAGGAAATGATGGGGACCAGCTGCACATGCGTTTAAATATTTTTGGGGAGGCCTTATTTTCAGGGTGGGCTTATTTTCAGTGGGGACTTATTTTAGCGCATGCGCTCAAAAGCCCCATTGGGCTTATTATCCCTGGAGGTCTTATTTTCAGGGAAACAGGGTACTACTAAGAAAGCAGACTGCCAGGCAAAGCATTATATATCTCCATCCTGGGCCACCCCAATGATGCCCTTGATGTGATGTCCCGATGCCTGGAGGCCGTGCGGATCTGGATGGGAAGAAACAAGCTCAGATTCAACCCCTCCAAGTCCAAGTGGCTGTGGCTCCCAGCGTCCCGGTATAGTCAGCTGGTTCCATCGCTGACTATTGGGGGTGAGATCTTGGCCCCCACAGAGAGGGCTCACAACCTGGGTGTCCTCCTGGATACACAGCTGTCTTTAGAAGATCGTATGACGGCTGTGGGCAGGGGGGCTTTCTATCAGGTTTGCCTGATCTACCAGTTGTGTCCCTTTCTGGACCGGGACGCCTTGCGCACGGTCACTCATGCCCTCGTCACTTCCTGTCTAGACTATTGTAATGCTCTCTACATGGGACTCCCCTTGAAGAGCACGCGGAGGCTCCATCTGGTCAGGAATGCGGCCGCGTGGGTGATTATGGGGGCGACATGACGCACCCATGTAACACCTCTCCTGCGTGAGCTGCACTGGCTCCCAGTGGTCTTCCGGGTGCAATTCAAGGTGCTGGTTATCACCTTTAAAGCGCTCCATGGCTTAGGACCTGGGTACCTATGAGATCGCCTTCTGCCACCAATAGCCTCCCAGTGGCTAGTACACTGTCACCGAGAGGGACTCCTCAGGGTGCTGTCAGTCAAATTATGTCGACTGGCGACCCCCAGGGGGAGAGCCTTCTCTGTGGGGGCTCCTGCCCTATGGAATGAACTGCTCCCGGAGATACGTTGGATCCCCGACCTCTGTACCTTTTGCCGTGCCCTTAAGACTCTACTATTCCCAACAGGCTGAGCTGACGAAATAAGTGAAATTTTAATTGGGTATTTTAGGGTTTTTAACAAAAATTGGGCCAAATTATTTAATACTTTTTAAACATTTTTAAATTTATGGTGTATGGTATTTTTATTCCGGCTGTACACTGCCCTGAGTCCTACAGGAAAAGGGTGGTATAAAAATGTAATTAAATAAATAAATAAATAAAGCAGAACAATCAAGACAAAATTCTCAAGAAAGTGAAAAGTATTGCAAAGGAAGAAATGATGAATCAGAAAAATAAGGAACAATAGAAAGTCCTCTTAAGGTCAACAGAATCATTATCTTCAGTTCCATAATCACATGAAGAAAAAGCTAAAGGGTCTTTAAGCTTTTACAAAAAAACAAAACAAAACAAAAATCAACCTGCAAATGTTATAACTTCAGCAGTTGCAGTTAAATAGAGTCTGTGAAATATAGGTTTCCCGATCTTTTTAGGAAAAACAGAATAAACCATAAACATGCAACAGAAAAACGAATGCTAAATTAAAATCAGCAGTTGATAGTAATATAGCACTTAACAGAAATAGAGATGGCATAGGGGAAAAAAAGAAAAAGCAAAAAGCAGCAGCTGTGAAAGTAAAAGATAAAATAAAAATGCAATGGCTAATGCTTCATCAAACAGGAAATACTATATATATAGTATGTATTTAATATTTTAGGGCAGAAAAATGTCTTATACTTAATAAACAATGTCTTAGAAGTTTATCAGAGTTGAGCTTGAAGGAGAAAGGGAGCGTATGTGATAGAATGATAAATGACTGATTCTGCTAAAAATTGAGGGAGAAGGAACATGTTAGAAAAGTGTGGCAAACAAATCAGGAAGAATCTTATAGTAGTTAACCCAATCGACACATTTTATTAAAAGTTATAAACTGTCATCATCCGATCAAGTGAGCTGTGCTCGTGAAAGCTTATGCTTTGTAATAAAGTTTGTGTTATACTATAGTAAAATAAATAAAGGGTTTACTGGGTACTTATAAGGATGTAAGCATAAAATTGTGAAAATAGAAAGAGTAGTACTAAAGGTAGTTTATTGTGGTGGAATCAGGAGTGAAATGCTCCCGGATCGGACCAGATTGCCTGATCCAGTAGCGATGGCGGTGGGTGGTTCAGAGAACCGGTAGCAAAAATCTCTGTGCCCCTCCCCCGACCATGCCCAGCTGAGTCACGATCTTCAGAGGCTTTTTTTTTACTTTTAAAAGCATTTTTTCTACAACCTATTCCGCCGAAAAAATGCTTTTAAAAGTAAAAAAAAAAGCCTCTGATGATTGTGCGGCTCAGCTGGGATTGTCATAAAGGCTTTTCAAAGCATTTTTTTCTGCAACCTCTTCAGCCAAAGAGGTGGTAAAAAAAATGCTTTGAAAAGGCTCTGACAATCTCAGCTGAGTTGCCTGATCGGCAGAGGCTTTTCAAAGCATTTTTTTGCAATCTCTTTGGCTGAAGAGGTTGTAGAAAAAAATGCTTTGAAAAGTTAAAAAGTTGGCCATGCCCACCCAGTCACATTAAACCCCCTCACCACCAAGCCACGCCCACAGAACCGGTAGTAACAAATTTTACATTTCACCCCTGGGAATGTAGTCTGGAGTCCCAGGACAAAGGGCTGCTTTTCAGAGGATAAAGACGCAGCAGATTGGTTAGCAGGAAAGGGGTTAAAAAAGTGAAAAATCACTGAAAAAAGTAACTCACCACTGTTTTTCATACGACCATTGCAACATCCCCAAGGTCACGTAATCAAAATTTGGTTGTTTGGTAATGGCATGTATTTATGATGGTTGCAATGTCCCAGACTCATCCCATTTTGTAACCTTCTGATAAGCAAGACTAATAGGGAGGCCAAATTCCCTTAACAACCATGTCACTAACTTAACAACTGCAGTGGTTAACTTAACAACTGTGTCAAGAACAGTTGTTAACGGGGGTAAAATTCACTTAACTCTTTTGCTTAGCAGCAGAAATTTTGCACTCAATTACAGTCGTAAATCAAGGACTACTTGTAATTCCACGTGAGACGTTCTTGGGACCCAACATCTACAGGGGGAAAAGAGACAGTATATATTGAAAGGTGGTCCTTGCAAGAAAGTAAATTATGAGTCTATAAACAGACATGAAGCAATATACATCCCACATTATTTCATTAGAGCATCTAATCCCATGTTATTTGTTGTTATATTATTATCTTTATGAAGTTTTCATTGTTTATAAAAAACTGGTCCTTTGCTAAGAGAAATTATACCATTTTCAATCATATAAAACCCGGTTTTACTGCAAAGTTGATTAGTTTGGCTTTCTGCAGCTTTTTTGATCAAGTATTCAAGTCCATACAATCACAATGCAATATTCCAGGTATTAAGATTTGGTATTAAGATCAGCTGCTATTGTATTAGGAGCTTCATGTGGAAAAATAACAGGCTGAGTTTTGTGCCCCCAGGGTATTTAGAACCTTCTAGAACAGGGGTGTCAA
This sequence comes from Masticophis lateralis, assembly GCA_030761175.1. NCBI lineage: Eukaryota > Metazoa > Chordata > Lepidosauria > Squamata > Colubridae > Masticophis > Masticophis lateralis. The sequence continues at coordinate 131,999,298 of JAUDYJ010000003.1, forward strand.
ACTTGCAACCCATGGGCCAGAGGCATTACATGCAGGCCATGCCCACCCCAGCTCCGTGAAGGATAAAATGTCACGTTACGTCAAGTTTGACACCCATGTTCTAAAATGTTAGTTTTGGAAATATATCCTGCTTGTAGGCAGGTAACTTTGAACTGTGTTTGGAAGGAGGGCTCATTGAAGATGTTTTTAAGATAATTCAGAATTGCATGTAGAACTTAAAAGCATTATTTTTGAGCCTTGGTCACTGTTACCTCCAGGCTCTGTCGTCTGTATTGATTTATGCTCTATTTCAAAGCATTATATTGGCTGAATGGTAACTAATATTCGTCTGCCTCATTCTTCATCAGAACCAGATCAATAGCAACCATTTACGGAGGTCTGAGCAAGAGATCACAAACCTTCAAGGAAAGGTCCAGTATTTGTCTGCACAAAATAAAGGGCTTTTGGCACAGTTAACTGAATCAAAACGAAAGCAAGCAGAGATTGAATGCAAGGTATGAACAACGGATAAATGAATTGTATTGCATTGAATAGTGTATCTGTAAACTAAAAAAAAAAACTATGTTAATTGAATTAGTGTAACCGGACATCTTTTTCAGGAAGAATGGTAGATTTAATGCCTAATTATTAATATTGGGTAGCATTTATTAAGTTGTCAAATAGTATATCATTTGTACATTAGATGAAGATTTTAATTTTAGAAAATCATTTTTCTTATCATGCTTTTATCCATTTATTTTATACATTATATAGATTTCTAGGAAGTATAGTGAGATGTTCTATACAATCTCCTAGTTTTCAGTGATTAGAGTACTAACTTAAAGTCCTGGGTTTATTTCATAACAAAGATCAGACATTTTCCTTCTCACAGCTTGGGGAAAACTTTGCAACTTTATTGCACCATGCATATAATCATGTTTTGATTAAATAGAGTGTATTGCAATATTTATTATTTGTACGTGTATCCCATACATTTGCTTACCTATAGGTGATCCATTGCTGGGTTGTTAGATCTGAACAAATGCTAAACCAAATTTCTGATCGTGTCACTTATTTGGGTTTGGGTTTTATTGGGTCAGACACGACTTCGCAACTAACAACAACAAAAAAGAGAGGAGATAAAACTCTTGTTGATAGAGATACATTTCAGAAACGGAGGGGCTAGATAGAAGTTGTTTCCCTGATTAGCAATTTCTTTTCTTAAATAAGCATATTATTGTGTTTAGACAGTTCAATAACTTTTAGGAATTCTGCAATAGATATTGTTTTCAAATTGTGGACAACCTTACATAGAACAATATCTGGGTCAGAATAGAAATATACGTATATCTGGGTTTTTTCCATAAATAATCAACATTGATGAGCCTGATATAGTTAAGGTGGTGTTTTCTGTGCATTAACCGCTTATTCCTGCTTTGATCCCCATCAGAATCTCTTCCTGTTTATTATTTGCTGAGGGAAGAAAGCTTAGTGGTCAGATATGCGACAGATGTTTATCTAGTTGGGTTTAGGGGGAAGAAGGGCACAGATTGTGAGAAGGAAGGTACAGTCATTTATTTCTGTATTCTTGTGCTGATTGTGGTTTACAGCAAAGCCAGTCAGCTTTAGAGTAGCCAAAGGCTAGATGTTTTTTAAATTGGTGACATGGTCAAGAGCTAGAATGGACAAGTCAGTAGTGTCACTGAAGCAGGCAGAGTTTGTTTTCTCATCACTAAGAATCTATTCCGTATTTGAGAAAACATAATCCTGAGAAAAATTAATATGCAGGTAGTCCTCAACTTACAACCAACCATTTGTTTAGCAACCGTTCAAGGTTACAGAGGCACTGACAAAAATGACTTACAGTTGTCCTCACACTTACAACCATTGCAGCATCTCCAGTATGTATTTACAACATTTGCAGAAATCTGTGGACATGTGATTACAATTTGCAGTCTTACCTCCAGGGTTCCAACATTGCATAGTCAATGGGGGAAGCCAGTTTTGCTTAAAGACCACATGGTTCACTGTAGTAATTTGCTTTGCAGTTGTAATTAAAAAGGTCACAAAAGCAGGCATGATTCGTTTAACAACTGCCTTGCTTAGTAATAGAAAATTCTGGACACAGTTGTGGTCCTAAATCAAAGACAACCTGTGAGCTGATCATTTTTATAGAATGAATGTTGATAAAGAGTCCAGTTGCTTATATTATCTGTAAAATGATTTAAGTATAAATATCCATCCATTTGATTTCTACATCAGTTTTCCTGCAATGTGGCTCAGCTTGTCACTTATCACTTCTTTTTCCTAGAATAAAGAAGAAGTGATGGCTGTAAGACTCCGAGAGGCTGACAGCATAGCAGCTGTGGCAGAACTCCAGCAGCATATTGCAGAACTAGAAATCCAGGTAAGAATGAAAACAATTCCCCTTTTATAACTTCCCTCCAGTTTTAAGTTAAAATGCTCAACATAGACATTAGTTTATGGAACTAATAAATTTAGAACTTTTTTTTGCAAACCATCTACTAAATTTCTGTAGAAACAGCAACAGTGTTCCTGACTAGTAGCTATCCAGCCATACAGTTTTGGTTGGAAAATAGCCTACCCATGTATAGAATTAGTCACTGAAGTTGTTCCTTAGGACTGTAAATTGCTGGATGATCACTAGGTGGGAGCAGAGAGTTGGATAGTTACAGTATGTATGTCTCTTCTGCCATCTGGTTCTTGCGCACATCTTCTCAGCTCAGATATATTAACCTTAGTTTTCCCTTCATTCGTAAACATCATTACTGTGCTTCACCCATAATAGTTGTGGTCTGTAGTGATTGCACCTTGCTTCTACCCCAGAACTCCGGTTTTAAAAAAGTTTGTATGTGCATGTTTTGGGGCACTGTTAGAAAAATTTTTGTGGCCTCAGGATTTCTTTTTAAAATTAAATCTATTTTTGGATTGAGTCATTAGTTGAGTTTTATAGTAGAAGATGGAAATATATATTTGCTCAGCTTTTGTGCAAGCCTGTGGCACTGAGATAAGCACAACTGTGTGCATGCATTGCAACAGCTTCCTGGGTTAGGAAGCCTAACTGTCCAGTTTAAAATATTTATAAACAGACAGTTCACACTAAATGGACTTGATTTGCTGAGCTGTGGCTGTGCTGCTCAAAAGAAATTACGAAACTAACTCTCAGATAAAGCATTTGATTACAAGATAGTGATACAATAATAGTATAGCAGTAAACAACGCCAATAGTTTAAATGTTATATTTTATAGTAATCAAAAATTGTGTTTAAAGTATGCCTTTGTTCAAAGTTAGCCATATAATGCATTTTACATAGGTCCATCTCTTAAAGCTAATTAATATATTAATGGATCAGTTATAAATTAGGATGTGCTTTTCTAGTTCAGGATAACTCTTAATTATTTAAGAATTCAGGAATTTCCCTTTCAAGTGAGAACTGGGCCACAATAGTTTTTCACAGTTTTCTGTGAAATGCCTGGGTGCAGTGTAAGATGCATGTGGCATTAAACACGTAGTTTGTCTAGTTATTACTACACCCACATTATAACTGAAATTACTTGACATGCCAGTTCCTAGATAAAATCAGTTTGGGGCCACTGTCAAGGAAATAAAAGCACCTTTCCAAAATAACACATGTTCTAATCTTTGGTTGACACACTCATCTAAGTCATTTGAATTCCTTTCATTTATTTTGATGAATTCCATCAGAATTTTCTACATTTTTTTATGTTTGTTTGTTTGTACCCTGCTTTTATTATTTTTACAAATAATTCAAGGCAGCAAATATATATCCAACACAAGTTTCTTTTATTTTCTCCACAACAACACTCCACAACTGTGAGGTGAGTTCGGCTGAGAGAGTGATTTGGCCAAGGTTACCCAGCTGGCTTTCATATCTAAGGTGGGACTAGAACTCACAATCACCCAGTTTCTAGGCTGGTGCCTTAACCATTAGACCAAATTAGTTCTTCTGCTTTATAGATCTTCAGCCCATCTGAGAGCATTTAAACCTGTATTAGGATCTCAGTCTAGTCTTTTTGTATGAATAAATGTTTTTATCAGAATGTGGATTATATGTTAATGGTTAATGTTGATGATTAGTGCCTACTTTCCCCATATTTGACCATATGGTATTCCTGCCCTTGACATTAGAAAACATTAATATTTAACTGAGAAATCTATTTTCTTTTGGATGAAGGTTGAGTATGTTATGGAACATTAATAAGTTCAAAAAAATCCATTTAGTTGCGAAGCTATTTTTGCCAAGAATAAATGTTACTTTACAAAATAAATCTGTCTTTACAATTCATGGAATCTTCCTTAGTAAAAGCAGCAAACCATGATGATGTAATCATGGCAGCATGTGTGTAGTGACATCATCATACAAATTTTGCATTTATACGTATGATATTATTTACATGCCATACTGACATCCATGGCATTTGCTCCTAGTGCTTCCTCCAGAGATGCTGAGGGAACATCTTTATTTAATATTATAAGTCCCACAATAACATTTCAAATGATCTGTATGTCTAAAAACAGAATTTCCATTTTCACTATTACAGGAAACTTTTAACATTCTCTAGCAGCATGTGTTTTTTTTGAAAGTACAGAATGAATCATCATAGTTATAAAAAGGCCACAAATCTCCCACAATTGCTCTGATGAATAAATTTAATTAGTTTTTCAGTACAAAATGTCATTACTCTGTAGTAAAAGTTGAGGCGGTGTGGGTTAGGGCAAGCCTGTTTCAAACATCCAGAATATGTTCCCCTCCCCTCCCCAAATAACTTTTTTCATACCCGAAACATAACATAAGTATAAAATAGAATGCAACATAAGAAAAGTCTATTATACTCCAGGAGTAATTGAGGTCTCTCTGATATTGAACTGAGGAGACTGTATCCTTCCTTCCTTCCTTCCTTCCTTCCTTCCTTCCTTCCTTCCTTCCTTCCTTCCAACCATCCATCTATCCATCCATCCATCCATTTACATTAAAAAGTTTTTTAAACATTAAGACAAGAATAAAAACCAATAAAAATGGAGGAAAGAGAATTAGAATTCAAATGTTAATCTGCTAACATTTTGCAATAACGAACATGACAATTAATAATTTAATTATGTATGTTTGGTTTTGCTAGGCACCCTGGAGTTTTTAGAAAAAGCCAGGATTCTCCATTAGTGATAGAAAGTATTTTCTAACCCCTTAGAATATTCTTAATCTGTCATTTTATTTCTAGCCAAATGTCAGTAAGGTTATGAAGGAATTTACATACATTACTTAAGGGTAATTGGTTTCAATCTCTGTTGCATTACTTACATGAGATAACATTTGCTTTAGTTTTTAGTTTGTGGCTTCCATGAATTGATGAACATGTCCTTCTGAAGTATTCTTATCTTTGAGTTATCTTTAATAATACTTTAATTTTAGTACTATGTTTCCTGTTGAGATGTATTTCTTTGTAAACCTAACACTTATTCATACTTTTCTTCTTAATTCAATGGACTGTATTTTGAATTTACAATGCTGACTGGCTTATTCTGACTTCATTTCATATTATTTGTAGCAAATCTGATCAGATATATTTTGGAATGCAAATACTTACTACATAGGAGTCAAATCCATATAGAAAAGGATTTGTGAGTTATACCTAGCTCATAGTTTTTGTTTGTCTCAGTGGAATGGGTAACTTAAAAATAGATTAGCAGTTCTTTTATTTTGTCTCTTTAGGGTACTTTCATATGGATGTAATGAAATGGCAACACGAAAACTAAATTGCAATAGTGTATAGCTTACCCATTTAACCATTTGTTTTATATATATATCGGGCTGACAGCTGTCCCATTTAGGGAATATGTGTGTCTTGTTACAGTAGATCTTCATATATAAGAATTAAAACTCTTCATTCCTTGCAGTCAATTTCATTTGACACTTTATCAGCCATTGAAATGCACTATGAATTGAGGCAGTAATCATTAGAACTGTAACAAATCTCCATAATGTATTTGTGGAAAGCTCTGAATCCATTTTTGGAAATACTGTATTAAATCAAACTTGCCAATAAAAGTTTTGGATCTGATGTGATATACTTATTTCCTTTTCCTGAAAAGAAAGAAGAAGGGAAAATTCAAGGGCAACTTAATAATTCCGACTCTACTCAGTATATTAGAGAATTGAAAGATCAGATAGCAGAGTTGAATCATGAGGTAAGATATCATTTTTGTTCACTTAAATTCCTTTTCTGTAACTTGTACTTTGGGTTTCTTCTGTTTTCTGATTCCAAGTAACTTGTTTTTTCAGAATTTTTACATTTTTCATTTAGTCATAAGAAAATACTAAACATGGATAATTTTGCTCTGTAACAGATGACGAAGTGTCTTTTTGATAAAACCTAACTTGATTATGTTTGCACTTATTTCTAAAATTTCTGTACAGCCTCTTTAGACTTTTAATATTTTTTCATCAACTTGGTTTTAAAATTGTCCTCTTTCTGAGAGCAAAATTTGTAAAAGTATGGGCCCTTATGATAAGTGCTACTTTCAGCTTTATTGATAGGATCGTTTTAGTCAATTGGAAATATTTAACTAATGCAGCTATAAAATGTTGAAAAGTATGGACATTTGAATTTCAGTCTTAATAAATAGTGAATGGTAAGAGACCAGAATACTTCTGTGGAAGCATTATATTCCTGGTATGCATTTAAGATAGAGAATATAAAATATCTAGACTTTTTATAAGTTGCCCGGCAGTAGAAAGCTTATTTTGACTTCAGTCATAATATTACCCATAATCATTTTACTGCTTTTTATGATTGTTGATTTATGATTTGGGACAAATTGGTATGGAACCGTCTTATATTAATCTGTAGTCCAGCTACAAACATTTTTTTAATTATTTATTAATCAAAATTATATGACAGCCCCCTGTGTACAATGAAACTTTGGACAGCAAATAGAATAAAAATATAATCCATAAAATTCCCCCCTCCCCCTGTCAAATTGAGAACACTCCCCCCTTCCCAAATCTCAGATCATACACCATGGCTTACAAGCATATGTATCAGACTAGAAACAGTGATCATGGTGTAGATTCAGATGCATGTCTGAAAAGAACTTGCCTCTTTCTACATCTGCAGTCTCTTTACGTGTTCTTACAGTGAGCAGAATATGCATTGCAGCATATATCCAGGCAAAATAATATGCCAGTTTGTGGTTAGAAAAGTGATTTTTATCAATATTAATTAGAACCTTTTATTAATATTCTCTGGGAGACCTTATAGAAAGCGCCAAAAAAAAAAAGAAAAGAAAAGAAAAAAGGACAGGGTATTCTTTTTTTTGTTTCTTGTTTTAATATCAGTCTGTTTTGGTTATTTATGCTTGGAAATAATTGTATAATTAATTAGCCTTGTGTCTTTGTTCTTGGAAATAATTCATTGTTTAGTGGGGCTTACTGTTTGGCATGCATGCCTAGATTTTAGCATTGATTATCTGTTTGTGCCATTAAAGTTCTGCTTCTGAGACACACTGTAATAATGAGATGCTATCCTATGGGATAGTTTGTGAAAGTTATATTTGGGCAAAAAGTATTGTTTTTACCAATTGCTGACTGAATTTTCCTTCTTTGAGTACTTGGAAGGATGATAGCATTGTCTAACAATTTGACCTTGAAAACATTTTGCCCTCTTTAAAAAGTTCAAAAAGTTTAATTCAGAAAGCATATTATTTATCTAGCATACCCTACCTTTTCTGAAGAGATAGACATGTATAGATTGTCTTTGGAAATTACAAAATAATTATAATAGCAATAGCACTTAGACTTATATGCTGCTTTACATCCCTCTCTAAGTGATTTACAGAGTCAGCATTTTCCCCCTAACAATCTGGTTCTTCGTTTTACTGACCTCGCATGGATGGAAGGCTGAATCAACCTTGAGCTTGATGAGATGTATCATGAGGAAATCTTGCAGTTTGACATAACATTTTCTTTCATATGAATTTAATTCCTCTAATAGTAAATCTTCGCAAAATTTCAGTTCAGTAAAAACCAGATTTAATAGATTGTGACTTAAGTAAATACATTGTGTTTGCTGAATGCAGTATGAAAACAGGATTTTATCAGTAGAGAAGTCTTATTTGAAGGATGAGGCATATAAATTTCTGAGTAATAAACGTTATTGTATCTTGGTACTTGACACTTCAAAACTTGTCGAATTTGGTACTCAATGCATTTTGACATGAAAATGTTGCCCCAGTATTTGTCGTTTGTTTGGTACTCGACGTGCTGCAGTAGGAAGAGGGGGAGAATGGACAGGAAGACAGCCATGCTAGGAAGGTCACTGCAAAAGGAAATGGGGAACAGCTGCAGAGGGCGAACAGAAAGTCAGCCATGCTGGGAAGGTCGCTGATATAGGAAAAGGGACAGACAGAAAGTTCCTCCCAGCCAAAACACAGGGTCACATAAATCACATGGTTTGCTTGGTACTCGTTGTTTTTAGTACTCATCACATCTCCCAGAACCAATTAACGACTACCGAGGTACCACTGTACAGTAAAAAGGAAACAGTTATTTCCTTCCTTTCCCCAATTTTAGCCATTTTTTCAAAATATTCATGGATATCTAATTTAAGGTCATCTTCTTTTAAGATACACAAAAATGGGTACAGTTTTTTGTACATACAGGAACCAGGTTGGTAATGGAATAGGAATAGGAATAGGAATAGGAATAGGAATAGGAATAGGAATAGAATAGAATAGAATAGAATAGAATAGAATAGAATAGAATAGAATAGAATAGAATAGAATAGAATAGAATTCAATTCAATTCAATTCAATTCAATTCAATTCAATTCAATTCTTTATTGGCCAAGTGTGATTGGACACACAAGGAATTTGTCTTGATGCATACACTCTCAGAGTACATAAATTATGTAATCGTATGGGAAATAAATATGAGCTGTATGTGTGCACCTCAAATGTTTCTCCTCGAGAAAGGGAGTGAAAACATATTGCTCATGTTAAAGTCATTGTTATATGAACTAAAATAGCAAATTGGATGTTAACAGGTGCAAAGTAATGTTAGTAGCAATAAACATGGGGCTCCCCTTGGGGTGCACCCGGAGGCTCCAACTTGTCCAGAATGCGGCCGCGCGGGTGATTATGGGAGCGACAGGGCACTCCCACGTGACACCTCTCCTGCGCGAGCTGCACTGGCTTCCGGTGGTCTTCCGGGTGCGCTTCAAGGTGTTAGTTCTGACCTTTAAAGCGCTCCATGGCATGGGACCGGGGTATTTGCAGGACCGCCTGCTGCTATCGATAACCTCCCACCGGCCAGTACGCTCACACAGAGAGGGCCTTCTCAGGGTGCCATCAGCCAAGCAATGTCGGCTGGCGGCCCCCAGGGGGAGAGCCTTCTCTGTGGGGGCACCCACCCTATGGAACGAGCTGCCTCCTGAAATTCGTTTGATCCCGGACCTCCGTGCTTTCCGAAAGGCCCTTAAGACTTATTTATTCCAACAAGCCGGCCTTGCTTGATTGATTTTAATGGGGTTTTAAAAATTTTTGTACTAGTAATCTCTGGGGTTTTAAATTGGGTATTTTAATGGGGTTTGAGACTTTTATTTTGGAACGCCAATTAATTTAATCTAATTTTAAATTCTTTTAATATTTGTATTATATGTGTTTTAATTTGGTTGTTCACCGCCCTGAGTCCCTCTCCCGGGGAGAAGGGCGGTATATAAATTGAAATAATAAATAAATAAATAAATAAATAAATAAAATACTTTGCCAAAACTCTGGGAAGATACAATGCTTAAACAGTATATTATCCATTTCAGAAAATTGCATCTGTTCAAGTCAATATTCCTGAAGGAGGAATATTTTAGGACTGATTTACAAGACAATAGTAGCCAGAAACAAATATCACTCATATCCAGGGCCGGATTTTCCTATAGGCTAACTAGGCTTCAGCCTAGGGCCTCAAGATCAAGAGGGGCCTACATTCAAATTGTTAGCAAAATTAAAATTACACTATTCTAAAAACAGTGAACACTAAAACACTGAACCGAAAAAAATGGGAGGTGAAAGGGTCTCATAAATGGAATAGCCTAGGGCCTCTTTTCATCTAAATCCGGCCCTGCTCATATCCCACCTATAAGTACTGTCAGGCCTCATCTTACCGGTATATTGAATCCAGCCAAGGCCAGCCAGGTGTTATATCACCTGCTGAGGCATGGAGGCAGCAGGGATATGTAAAATAACTGAAATATCTATGGACTTGAAACTGTTGAAACAAACATTGCCTGCTTTTCCAGCATTCAGTAAATGCCAAAGTATCTAAAAGCTATATAGCGTACTATAACATAAACCACAGTGCCTGCATTTCATTAGTTGGGAACCTTTGCGAAGCAACTTTTGGAAAGGATCAGTTTAGTGACCTGCATCCATATCTGGACTGTCATTTTTTGACTGTAAGTATGTACTGCTATGGGGATGCGTTGGCTCTGTAGCTAAAACGCTGAGCTTATCGATCGAAAGGTTAGCAGTTCAGCGGTTCGAATCCCTAGTGTCGCATAACAGAGTGAGCTCCCGTTACTTGTCCCAGCTTCCGCCAACCTAGCAGTTCGAAAGCAAGTAAAAAATGCAAGTAGAAAAATAGGGACCACCTTTGGTGGGAAGGTAACAGCATTCCCACCTTTGGTGTTTAATCATGCCGGCCACATGACCACGGAGATGTCTTCGGACAGTGCTGGCTCTTTGACTTTGTAACGGAGATGAGCACCATCTCCTAGAGTCGGGAACGACTATCACAAATGTGTGAGGGGAACCTTTACCTTTTTATGTGCTGCTAACTATCACAAATGGTAAAATGAGCCAGCATGAGCCAGATACAAAAACAGGCCTCTTCAGGAAGATATATTGATTCAGTTGGCTCTTGAAAAGATCGAGTCCAAATTAAAAATATGTGTATTATTATTCTCTCATTTGTACTATTTCTCAATTTTACCAACTGTCTTAATTGGAGTTAGTCCATTTACATATGTTCTGCATTCCTGAACAGTTGTTTTGGCTTCCTGTTGGATACTCCAAGGAACAAATGTGTCGTGTAGATTACAGGAGTGGTATATAAGATTAGAATTGATAAGATTGCCCACAGGCTACATTGGCAAACCACAAAGTTTCTTGGGAAGTAGAAGGAAGGAATAGTGGTTTCCAATTATAGAATGAAGAAAAATCCTGGATTTGCAGGTTGTGACTGTTGCATTGTGACATGTTTTTAGATCCTCTCCTTTTTTTTCTTCTCTTTTTTTCAATTCTCAGGCAATAATTTCTCTGTATAGTAAAAGCAGCAGTAAATCCAGTAGCAATATTATATCTGATTTTTAATACCGATCATCTCCTCTATTAGAACAGACATTTTTGTTCTGTGGTTTTGTTTGTGTAACTTATTTATGCCTTCTGTTTTACATATTCCTCGATTGGTAGCCTCTTTTTAAAAAGAGATATTTTCTATAAAAATATGAAATAGATATACAGGTAGTTCTCAACTTAAGACCATAATGGAGACTTCTCATTATGGTTGTAAGTCGTGATGGTCATAAAGTAGGGTATCATGTGTCTGACCTGGTTTTATGACCTTTTTTGCGACAGTCATTAAATGACTGTTTGTTATTTGATCCATGGTTGTTAAGCAAACTCCACACTTGTTAAGCAAACTCATTGTTTGCTTTGGGGCATTTTTGCTGAAAACAAAAATAAACGTTGTTTTTTAGCAAAAGCATTGTAAAGCCACGGTCGCATAACCACAGGACAAGCAGCTATAAATGCAGGCTAGTTGGTGGGCACCCAAAATGCTGTCTTGTGACTATGGGAAGCAGCATCCATCAGAACTTTAGAACTGGGTCATAAGTACCTTTTGTAATTTTGAATAGTCACTATAAGTTGAGAACCGAATAATACCCTATTTTTAAAGTAAATTCATATCTGTAGGTATGTTACATTTAATTGTTGTGAAAAGTAGTTGAAGGATATTAATCTTATGTAACCTTTTTATATTTCACCTCTGTAAGCAATAAGCCTAGACTTTTAAAAGTTTTAATAGTTAAACACTTTTAAAAAAAAGTGTTTAACTATTCATTTGATTGTGGATCTGCAAGTAAACAAAATCTAGAGCCAGAATTGCTCAGATGCAGGTTATCCTTCTGATAAGGAAATTTTTAACTGAAGAACATTTGATTGATATCTAGAATCTCTTTAATGGAAGGCTTTTAATCATTTCAGATAAATACCTGCAGAGTTTATTTAGATAGGGGATCTCTTTTCTGAAACTATCTCACTTCCTTTTCTTAAACTTGAAAGCTAAACATTCTTTCTTCCTATCCCCAATGAACCTTGTACTATCACTCTTCTGATGTTTCTTTCCTAATGTAGTTAGTAAAAGATTCTGATAGATCTGTTATCTCTTGGTCAGATCATATTTCTGTTGAAACAAAATGGGATTAATACAGATGAAATGTTCTACTTTTAGACAATTGTAAATGCTAAATAATTACTTTGATAAATTATTCAGATTAAATAAGAAAAAAGATATTGCTAAATCAGGGGTGTCAAACTCGGGGCGTCACATTGTCATGTGACATATCAAGACTTTTTCCCCCTTCACAAAACGGAGTGGGGGTGGCCAGTGTGTGATGCATCTGGCCCGCAGCCGTGAGTTTGGTAAATAATAGGAATATGTGAAATTTACTTTATTAAAATTACAAAACACAGTTGTTTTTATATGTGTTTTAGTTCCAGTACAACTGAATAACATTGTATGACTTCCTAGGAAAAGATCCAAAAGTCAATTGTTGATCCAGAAATGAAATAACTAAGTTGTTAATAGGAGATTGACTCAATTATTACACCAAGTGCACAGTTAGCTTTCATCCTTTACTTAGTCTCAGTACAAAGTATTGTGGGTAATCTTTGAAGAAATGGGTTAGAACCTGGCTGTTAATATAATTTGGTATCTGAGCCTGCTGTTTTCTAAGAATTTCTCCACATCAGATCCTGCAAAAGAGTCACATCATGGATCTCCTCTGTTAAAGAGTGCTATCTCGCAGGGCCCAGAAAGAGATCTTTTCTTCTGAGGTGCCTGTTCTTTGGAGTATCACCATATGAAAAATTAAATTAGTCCCAACCTGGTGGCCTTCGGCCATCTTTGAAGACCTTGTTATGCCATTGGAGATGTGACAGAGCCCTTGGGATGATTGTGTTGATGGCTTGGATCCATTTTTTTAAAGTTAATTTTAAATTTTTAACTGCTATTCATCACCCAGAGTCGTGAAATTGAGATAGATGGTCATATAAACCTAAATAAATAATACAAACTTTTGACATTTATGCATACGGTTGTAATGATGATAACATATAATAATACTACGTTAGCTTCTTCTGTTCCATGATCTTCTGACACCAAACAGAGAGAAAAAATGTTTTCAGATTTAATATGTGAGTGTTCCAACTTGTGGCGAAAACTTTCAGAACAATAAATCATGTGCTTTCCTTGTACGGTATCTTGCAGATGCAGTAAGACAAGACCACACCACCAGATTTGTCCTCCCACAACAGCAAAGTTATTGGACAACTAAAAGTTGCTGTTTTTGTTATTACGTGTTGGATTCTGAGCATCTATGCTGGTGGAGTCTAGATTTTCAGTGATTGTGGTCAGTCTGAGGAAACTGTGATGCGATAAGATAGCATTTGTGAGGTCATGTGGTTAGCAAATACCCAATCTAACATAGCAGCTTTATGGACCCTTGGTTTAAAGTAACTTTATTCACTCTGATATGTTGAAGGGTGTGTGTATTTTTGAAAAACAGAGCTGCTGTTCACGCCAGATAGCTATTCAAGTTGAGGGCCTTAATAGCATTTTGTGTATGTGTGTGTGTATGTGTGAGAGAGAGAGTATCTCCCTTCTTGTACCATTTTTAGGAGCTCAGATTCCATTCAAAAGACACATTTCAGGAGAGAAGGGAATGAGAACACAGCACCCGGTCTGTGACTTGTAACAGCCACATCCTTTTTTTCTAGGATTGCATGACTGCTACAGAGAGAAACTTCCATTGTAACAGGATGATGCTGGAAATAGATGTAGCTCCTTTAATAAATCACAGACAGGAACTGAGTTTGTTGTATTGTGAATTTTGAAGCACCCCTTCCAAATTGAATCCAAAAACCATGTTGTTTTCTAATTTACCCCAGAATTGTCTAAAAGAAGGTGTAACCTACAAATTTAATATTTACATGTTGCGCTCTGTGTTTAAGATAATTGGCAAAACGTTTAACGTAATTCATATCCAACTGGATAGTTCTTTCCCCTTTCCTACCCTCTGACACTATCATGGTAGAAACTTCAGTCTATAGGTAGTCCTCAATTTAGGAACACAATTGGGCCTGGGATTTTCAATTGTTGAGCAAAGTGGTCATCAAGTACGATGTCATGTGACCAGGGACTACCTATATTTTCATTGCTTTCCTATAGTTAAAGTGCCTGATTAAGTCTAATGGAAGCTGTTTCAAGTATGGTGTCTTTTCATTTTTGTTTGTAATTTTAGGGTAGTTTTTACTGATTATTATCCACCCCAGTTCCATGGTGTGGAGAGGGAGATCATATAAATTTAATTTAAATCAATAAGCATAACTCTTTCGTTGTTGTTGTTAATGTTGTTACACAGTGTGAAATGCAGAGGGCTATATTTCTTGGAAGCTAACTGAGACAAGGAACAGAGGAATGGGTTTGTGAAACGTATATGTCAATATATACATTTTAATAGAAAAACTTAATAGAAAAAATAATGCTGATAAGAATCATAGATGAATGGGGATTTTATAATTCAGCTCGATTTTATAAGAAACAAAACTTATTTTTTTTAATCTGACTTAATGACTTAATTGTTCATCTTAAGCAATCTTTCGTGTGACATCTCTTTATTAGATTATTTATCACTATGTCTTTATTTTCTTTAAAATTTAGTATAGCTGCTGAGGATTATCATTCTCTGTTGAATCCTGTACTTGCTACTAACAGCATAAGTCTTTCAAACCTGCTAAATCAGTGGTCCCCAATCTTTGCAGCTTGGTGGCTCAGCTGTGAAGGGGAGAGGGGAACTGAACTGTGTGTTTTATCCGTGGCGGACAAAGAGAGTCTGAGGCTTGGATGCTCCAACACCAACTTTATTGATAACAGAACAAGGCAATCCCACGTAAATGGTAGCGGGGAAACAAACAAACGAAAGCCATCTGACAGCTGCTTAAATAGGGAGCTGTCAGATGGTACGAACCAATACACGAGCTAGGGTTTCCCGCTAATTTAGTTGCTCGCGTCTTAACCAATCCGCGGCGGCTGGCAACACAGCCGGCGTGAGTGGAGTCGCAATTGCGAGGACTCAACACTGTGTGAGCGGCATGTTGAAGTGCATATGCAGCTCCACTTGTGCAAATTAAGCTGTGCATATGCACCCTGACCTGCTGCTCACACAGCCGAGCTGCAAATAAGCCACAGCCCCGGTAGTAGGTCGCAGCCCAAGGGTTGGAGACTCTGTGCTAAATAATACGGCGCTAGGATCTGTTTTGCAATAAGAAAAGTTGCTTATAGAATTGAGTTTGAAACATGTTCTTCTGATTGCATGCTATCGTTTCAATCACATACTTTCTATTAAGATTTCAAAACTTTTGATTATATGGTATTAGCACAGTGATCAAAAAGTCATGACCCTGCCTGATCAAGTTATTGGTTTCCTGTTCTGACTTACTTGAAATATTTTGCGCTCCATGTATCACAAGTTTTAATCTTTGTCAAGCTAGCACTACAACATCTTAGGGTAAAAAATCTTTTTTTTTCCGGTTAGCTGTTTAGCTTTAGATAAGTGATAAAGCTGCAAAAACCTACTCCCATGGCTTTAAAAAAAATATATCATCCAGATATTTAGAACATAAATATATATTCCAAATTAAGATATGCGTAACTTTAATTTTCAGACTAATTATACTTTTGGTATTTCTGTAAAAGTGAAGTGTCATAAATGCTCAGCTGTAACAAAACTGCATCATCATAATATGTGGATATTTGAACCATTTACAAATATTCAGGTTTTATGTTTATAACACTTATCTGAAAGGCAAGCATTTTCCACTACCACCACCCCGAAAATTAATAGAATCCTCCCTCCCTCCCTCCCCATCCCCACCCCATCCCCACCCACCTCTTATATATAGTGTCATATTGTCGGGAAATCTAAGTTGACTACCATATTCCCTTTTAAAATGAATTATTTAGGAAGAAATATGTTCTTTATTTCAGATAAATGCAATAATTATGAATGGCTCACATTAATAGCAGCTTTTGCCTGAAATAATATGTGTGAATTGATTCTGGATCTCATTTGTATGACATATGCCATGAGAGTTAATCAGTATAAAACATATTTGTTACCTCTTCTTAGATCATGGGGTATATAATAGTTTTCCTTTTGAGATATGACATGGGCTAAAGGAAATTAAACTGACTATTACTCAATCCAGTTATCCAGTCACATTGCCCATACAGGTAGTTCTCGACTTACAACAATTCATTTAGTGACTTCGAAGTTACAACTCGCTTGCGCGAGTGGAGCTTCATGTGTGCACGCTTACCACCCCTTGTGTGAGTGGACCTTCATGTGCACGCCCATCTCTCCTGTGGTCCAGTTGTGAACCACGGTCCGGGAATTAAGGACCCCTGGTATAGACCAACAGCAAGAGGCCTCACCACAAGATGGCTATTTTACTATTTGGTCCAGCTTCCTTTAGGCCCAGTTTAGCATTTTGGTTCTTTTGGTACACACCTGGACAAGGATTATTGAGATAATCAGAGTAGATATTGTAGGAGGAGACTGTGTTAGGCTAATTATGGTAGCCAACAGCTAACAGAAGGAGCCCGTTATCACAATTTCAGATTCACAATTTCAGATTATTTGCCCCTAATAAAAGTTTGATTTGATTTGAGATTAACAATTAATTAAAAGGCATGAGCACCTGTTGAGGTGAATCACAGTTCACAAACACAGATTGCCTTTTAATAAAGTTTGTCAGTCTAAAAGGTGCTAACAGGCTCCTTCCAATTAATCAGTTATTTTTTTTTTTTTGTACTGATGCTGGCTGAGGTAGGACTGCTTTATTATTTCTCGGTAATAATAGTATGCTTCCTAATTATGTTGCTATCAAGAGAAACAAGCTGTGGAAGTAAGGCTCACATGCAAACTGTAGGTAAAAGAAGAAATTATACAGACATACAATTTGCATATTGCATAGCTTTCACAGTGCGGATGAATAAAAGTATGTTTTGAGATATATCATTTGTGCTCTAACACTTTAAACACTCTGGAAGAGAAATATCAATATTTCACAAATAGAGAACCAAAAGATATATGATGCAATGGATCTCTAACTGGAATTTGCATTGCCTGCATTTTAATTTTAGAGTAACCAGTGTGCATCAGAGCAACAGAAACTGTAAATAATTCCAGAGTGCATATTTTCTATTTTTGGACGTAAAAGTGGTGAAAACATCTCAGACAGTGGGTTAAATTCTAAACCTATAAAATCACAAATTTTTGACAATTCTTAGCACCATCACTAAGGTGCAGTTCCGATTATAATAGGGGTAACAGTTCTTCAGTGTATATTCTTGGAAATTTCTTTATAGCAATATATTCTTTCTGTTGTTTCAGTGAAAGAAAACATTGAACTAAGGAATTTTTGTAATTATACTGTATTTTCCTTCCCCCAAAGTAACACATTGGCCATTGATAATATTTTTTAGAGCATTTGAATCTTAAATGGTGCCTTGCTTTGTTGCATTTAAAATTTAGATTAAAATAATTTAATACTTCTAATTTTTTTCTCTGCTATCTTTTTCTTCTTGCTTATGTTTGGGTGTAACAGTCAACTACAGGTAAGAAGAGCATGTTGTGAAAAAGTTCAAGCAGTATGAATTTCTGGCTTGGAGCATGGCTATGTTGTGTTCTCAAGAAGATAACCAGATTCAGTGTGGCAGATGTGGGTTTGTAGGTCCCTTGGTTAACTTCTTAATTCTGCATTTTCTAAAGTGACTGGAGACATTGGTAGGGAAATCAGTTGTCATTACTGCTAACATTATTTAAGCTACAGGTAGTTGGGGTAATAGTAGCCTGTGGTTTTGACCAACTACCTTTCTGATGCTTAAATTAAGCACTCAATCCATCTAAGTGGGCAGCATCTAGTTAACTTTGGCTGATCTTAAAAACCTAAGTACTGTGGGATCAGACTTAGTTACTATGTAGGCTGGAGGCCACCATGGAATCCCAGTGCTGGAGGCTAAATTGGGAAGCTTTAAAAAAAATCTGAGAAGAAGCAATGGCAAACCAGTTACTTATATTGTCAGGAAAACTACATGGACATATTTATGAAGTTCATCTGGAATTAAGCTTGATAAGAAAGAAACTTGACTGATTAATCTTTCTATTTCTTTATCCACACCATCTGGATCATCTCTTTTATTCCAAACATACAAAAGCACATCTTCTGTCATACTTGTAATCTATCTGCCCATCACTTTAGATGTGAAATTCAGATTTATGCTAGGACTGCAAGAACAAGAGTTCTATCCAATAGTAGCTTTTTGAAATATCCAAATATTCTTCCTTAGTTATTCCACAGCCCACATTTCTCCCAAATAATTTTTTAAAAGCATGGCCTACTTCCAATTCTGGTTCTCTCTCTTTTCTTTTCTATATAATATGTATTTCTTCAGCTGTTGGTGCAGAAAACATTTCCAATCTGTTGCCATGCTTTCTCCAGAATGGGATAACTTTTCCTGCCCACCATTACTTTAAGGTCATCTCCTTGTATTGACATTTGAAAGAACCAAAGCCAATAGGAATGCTTTTAAAGACATCTTAATACTTAGCATCCGGTCAGCTTAAGAATGTGTCTCACACTTCCGGCTGTATTTGTTGTTTCAGGATGATTTCCAGTCTGCAGAGCAGTAACTGAAACTCAAGTAGGGTGTGGCTGATATTGCTGTTTGTTTCAGCTTCTCTACTGTACTGAACCTTGAATGCAGAAAGATCAGTATTTAATTCTGCCAAAATTTGATAATTTAATTTGGCTTTAAGAAGAATATCAGCAGGAGAAAAAGTCCTTTCTGAAATTATTCTCAATTTCTTTTCAATATTACATGATACTGAGATAGTTTATAGGTTACTTAAGGATAATTTACATGCAGGTGGGTGTTTCTATTTTAATGTTTGGGGAAAAAGACTTTACAAAGTTTAGTGGACATTAGTGTCCAACCAATTTGATAGTGCTTAAAGTAGGGATGGATGACACATGACTTTTCTGATCTTACTAAATTGCAGTTTCCTATTGGCTTTGTAGCTGTTAAAATTTGAGTCCCATAGTGTGAAGTTCCTAAACTCTGGCACAGTCTACCAAATTCTAATTTGAATTTGAAAATGCTGCAGTCTTGTTTGTGGAGTACCTAATTTGGGCAAGGCTCCTGGCATGTTCCAAAAATTATTTCTCATTATAATGGGGTGTCTTACTAAGACAAAGAGTCTTAAAATGGGACATCTTGATTAATATTTTATTTTGAGCATTGTGTAATTCTGGGCTTTTACATAGAAAGTCTGTTGTAATTTCATGTTATGATGTTAACATCTGAAGCATGTTTTCACTGATTCCTCACCATTTATGGTTCAACATCTTATTTAAGACCCTGTGCATGAGGAATTCAGTGTGCACACTTTTCATTTTAGATCTAATTAGTGGTTGGCATAATTCATTTCCTAAAGACACTTGTACTGAAATACTTGTTAGAATCAAACTAGCAAAATGGGCTTTAAAATTTCTAGAAAACAACTTACTTTCATCCTCAATAGGCATTTTGTTTGGAATATTAGCTCTATTACCTACAAGCTGTAAATATTTTAAACCTACTCATTAATTAATACTAATGTTATATTAACATGTCTGGACTTTTAATAGTGTTTTTCAAATGCAGAGTTTAATTTTGCATAGTGGAAAAGACAAAATACTTTATTTATTCTAAATAAAGTCAACAGAATTCCTTACAATATTCTAACATCAATATTAAGTACGGTATGTATTGTCTCAATTGATCAAGCATAGGAATAAAATAATTAATAATAGGTTTTATAAAGGTGTGAGGAGGAAATATTTGAGAACATTGCAAAACATAATAAAACAGTTATATAAAATACACAGCCACAGGTCACCGAAATTATTGTCAAATGGCAATCTTTAGTGCAAGTAAATTCATTTTTAACTCAAATTTAAACGTAAATGAAATTACAATTGGTTTTTGCCCTGAATCCCCCAGATGCTTTTGAGAATCAGGCTATGATGCACCAAAGCCAAAATGCAACCCTACATACACAAAACTTTGTGCTCTTTTGTGTATAGCTCAAGTCAGTCGATGTTTGTGTTTCCTAGTACTATAAATGATCCATGTGCAACTTGAATGATGAGACTGAAATTCATCTCAATAATTAACAATTTCAGGAAGTTCAATGCCCCAAATGTCTAATTAATCATGTTTATGATTGGAATGTTTTCTTCAAATCTGTCATTATGTAAAGTTATTCAGGACCAGTTTACAGTCATCATATTTTCATCTGTTTCAAATTCTTCTAAAACAGAATGAGCACTGACTTGCATATTCTGAAACTCTACTCTTGTAATTGCAGCCCATAAACCAACAGTGATTGATCCATGGGTAGAAATGAAGAGGACAAAGACCTGTTCTCTAATTCTTTTTTTTTCCTTCTCTTTTAACAGATCACATGCTTAAAAAGTAAGAAAACTTTTCCAGGCACAAACACTTTTGATGGGATTCATATCGTGAACCATTTGATAGGAGATGATGAATCACTGCATTCTTCAGATGAAGATTTTATATCCAATCACATTCAAGAACACGGGATCCATTTTCATTTGCACAGCAGAACTGGTCACATGGAACGGAATCCAACAGTGGCAGACAGTAGTGACAGCGATACTGAAAACACTGAATCACTGAGCACAAATACTGAGAAAGAAAACAATAAAAAAAGAATGGAGTCTTATTCTACTACGGTGTGATCACTGTGAAAAGTTTGGCTTTCATTCTTGAAGAGCTTCTTCCATAATTAAGAAAATTAGCATTAAGCACTCAAGACTTGACTTGGTCCTTGCCTCTTATCTGATGCCACAATCTATCTCCATCTGTGTTTGCCAAATCTTTCTCTTTGACATTATTGCCATACAGTAGACTGAGAAGATATGAGGTGGTTGATAACTCTAACAGTATTAATTACTATTCCTTGTACGTTTCTCATGCTAGAAGATGTGCATTCATAATTGTTGCCTTCTCAAGAACCATAGCTGCTGTTCATAAATATGGAAAATCATTACTCTTCAGAAGGAACTATCTCGTGCAATAGTTTAATGCTCTGTGAACAACTATGTTCCATAAGCAATTTGCAATCAAGACGGATGTGTGCACGTTAGAAATATCAGATATGAAATATCTGATTATTTTGAGTGTCTTATTTTTAATTAACTTCAACTACTGGAGACTAACAGTTTCCAACCTAAAGCCTCTACTTGTGCTATTTTATATAATTAATGGTCATACTTCATTCTAAAGGATTGAAAACTTTTGTCAACATTTATGTGCATTTGTTTTTGACAATGTTGCTAATGAATTTGATCAAATATGTTAACTACAAATAATATCTATTTTGTATATATTTGTATAACTGTACTCCTACCTAAAATGTACATTGAATTTTGTATGAGATGTGTAAATGTTATATGAGTGTCTTAGCATTTTAAAAGAAAAATGAAATTATGTGTAAGCAAGTAAAATTGGGAGCGATGTATGGGAAAAAATAAGAAAAACACTAATTCTTGTTCTGAGACTTCTGTGTATCAGATGATCTACAGTTGATGTCCCATTTAATTATGTTCGAAATGATGCTATTCACTGAAATTTTAACTTTGTGTATATGTAACTATATAATAAAACCTTTTTCATGATTTAACAAATGCTAAACAGTTAAGTTTAACTTTTCCTCAAAAGTGTTGATTATAAGCTTGCTCAAGTGTGGTAAATAACTTTTTATAGTAAATAAAAAATATAAAAAATACAACCAGAGATATGCCTATCATACGAAGACAATCTGCATTCAGAAAGTATTCAGACCCTCTTCACTTTTGTCGATTTTGTTATGCTGCAGCTTCATGCTACAGAAATTCTTTTTTTTTTCTATTAGGCAAACTATTACTCAAGGCATTGATGAGGCGCTGGCACAAAGAGGTTCGCTGGCTCCTGGGCATCCAAGGTCCTTCAAGGCCTGATCCTATACATTACTCTTCACATAGACATAGAGATTATAGGGAGGAATCACGTCCGGCTTCTCCATCAGTCCACAGCGAGATCTCGCTGGAAGGGGAGGAGGACTTAGGTGATTTTGAAATGCCAGGAGATGAAGAGATGGCTCAAGATAAATCCACTTATACAGGTTTATTCCGTCCCCATCTTTTAAAACCTTATTACTAAAGGCTAAGATACAGCTAATATGGGACAGATGGACAGATCCACTGCAGATACTAAAGACTTTCAGGATCTTTGTGCCCAGTCTCTTTACAGAGCAGGTTACAAGTTATCCCTTCCCCCCAAATACTTTGTTGATGTGATTCAAAGGCAATGGGAACATCCTACTTCGGTTCCAGCACCTAGTGGCATGGACAAAAAGATATACACAGTGGAGAAGGAGCTGGAGGAGTAGATTCCAACAGTAGATTCCCCCTTAGCCAACTTGGCTTCTGCAGCCATCCTCCCTTTTGAAATGCAGAACGGTTGAAAACTGAGGATAGGAAGATGGATTTAGCTGCACGCAAAACTCACCAGGCAGTGGCTTGGGAAATTAGGTCTGCTACAGCAGCTTCCTTCCTTTCTAGAACATCACTCTTATGGCTGAAACAGATGTGGGCCAGGGCCTCTCCAGAGGATGTCCGCCTCCCACAAGACATCAGTAAACTGATCGCTGCTACAGAGTAGACAGCAGATGCGACTCTTAATGCGGCAAAATTTGCCTCCAGAGCTCTGGCATCTAATGTCGCTTCCAGGCATCTGTTAATGGTTATGCCAGTGGCAAGCTGATATGAGGTCTAAGTGGCGTCTGGCAGCAACCCCCTTTAAAGGAGATCAGCTGTTTGGAAAAGTGCTAGATCCCATCCTGGTGGAGGGGAAGGATAAAAGAAAAGTCCTACCTCAGTTGTCTAGGAGATCAGACAGAAGATCTACTCCTTATTACCATAGGCAGCCCTTTTGGAATACTGAGGCGGGGTTCTACACCTCACAATTCCACAGGCAATACTCCCAGGGTTTGGATAGGTCACAGGACAGATCAGGATTTTGAGACAGGTCTCAACAGCCACAGTCCAGGTGGTCTTACAGGGGATCGGGGACGCCCCTACCGCCATTCCAAATGACTCATGGGGTCATATCCCCATTAGCGGCAGGTTAAGGATGTTTGCTGACCAGTGGAGGGAGACCACTACAGACGCGTCGGTCTTACAAACAGTAAATCTCTGACTGACTCTAGAATTTTGTTCCAGACCTCAACGTCTAATTCAATGTCCGGTACCCAGAGATGTCACCAAGAAAGTTATGGTGGAAACCGAAATTCAGCACTAGCTGGACATCGAGGCTATAGAACTGGTACCTACTGGGCAGAGAGGTTTGGGCTTTTACTCCATACTCTTTCTAATTCCCAAGAGTTTGGGAGGCCAAAGGGCTATATTGAACCTGAAAGACCTCAATGTTCACATAAAATACAAGAGGTTCAAGATGCAATCCCTTCATTCGATCCTGGGGTACCTCAGACAGGGAGATGACTTAACATCAATAGATCTCAAGGAGGCTTATCTCCATGTACCTATAAGACTCTCTCACAGGAGGTTCCTCAGATTTGCATTTGCAGGCCGCCACTGGCAGTATCGAGCACTTCCCTTCGGCCTCTCCTCAGCCCCACGAACTTTCACCTAGTTGCTGGACATAGTGGCAGCACATCTGCAGGCACATCCCATCTGCCTTCAGTGTTATCAAGACAATGTTCTAATTCAGTCATCGTCTCTCAGGCAGGCGGAATTGTATCTGCAAGTTACGATCCAGATGCTCCAGGATCACAGATTTTCCGTGAACTGGGAGAAAAGTCATCTGACCCCATCCACCAGGCTTACTCATTTGGGGCCGGTGATCGACACCCAGTTATCACAGGTGTTCCTATCTCAAGAGCGACGGGACAGCGACGGGAGGTTATTTTGCCGGCCTTCTGTCCAAATCCAAGGCATCCATGTGAGAAACGCTGGCATACTTTGGACGTGTGCAGGGCTCTTAAAAGATACATCAAACGTACAGCTTCCTTCCGTCACACAGAATCCTTATTCGTGTTGTTCCAGCCCACGTCTATGGGGAAGAAAGTGTCACCATCCACCATTGGACATTGGCTTAAAGCTTGTATTACCTTAGCTTATGAACAACAGGCCCACCCTGTTCAAATGCAAATTTGCCCTAACTATCTCATCTCCTTGTAATTGGATCATTTGAAAACCCTGCCCAGGACCCTAGACAAAATGTTCAAAGCACTAACCATTTGTGAACAATCAGGATCACACATTGAGTGTCAGTTAAGATGATTTATTGCTGATACCTACACACAAGAAACTGATCAGCAGATGGTCAGCACTAAATTAGTCCTAGATAAGAGTCAAAGGAATTCAAAGGTGTGTGTGTGTGTGTGTGGAACTTGGATAGTTTGTAGCAACGCAATGACTCTAGACCAGGGGTGTCAAACTCACGTCACAGCGGCATCATGTGACGTATCAGGACTTTTTCCCCCTTTACTAAATCGGGTATGGGCGTGGCCAGCACATGCTGCATCCGGCCCATAGGCCAGGAGACAACCCTGCTCTAGACTGATTCCTCTTTTGACTCCACCCCCAGACTCTTCTTGCTCTTTTTTTCTTTAATCGCTTCTCTATGTTAAGTAGAACATAGTAGTACAAGGCCAAAGAGTGAAAAACCAAGAACTGGGACTCCAATGGTTTAACATCCTTTGCCTATTGTTTGTTTTAGTTTTGTTTTTATGTTTTTAATGTTATTTAGCTCTGTGGAATGTCACCATGGTTGCTTTTTTTGAGATGGGTGGCTATATGTTGATTTCATATAAAAAAACAAACAGATAGAAAATAATAAATAAATGCTAATAGTTTCTAGATACATCTGCTTAAGAAAATATTCAGATAAGGTAGGGTTGATTGTAATAAATGCCTCCTGTAAACCATTCAGAAAAGTCCTTGAATTATGAGCAGATTTTTTTTCTCCATTCTCCAATTAAAGTATTTGTATCTTTTCTTAATATGAGATATACTAGAAGTTTAATACAAACTCACTCATATTTATAATATAAGCAAAAATTAAAATATAAAAGCAGCCATGATCAGCCACTGGCAGAAGAAAATCAGAAGTGTGTTGTAAGGTTGATTCAGTGATTTAAAAAGAAAAACAGGAGTAAGGATGCTGAGCAGGTTGTACAAGAGAAAGTCAATGGGAGGAAGCACATAAATAAAAAAGAGAAACAAGAGAATTGGGGCACTTGAATAAATATAGAAAACTATCACTGAAGAGAACAAATGAGGAAGCTGACAGAAATACAAAGGAATTATATGACTGAAAAAAGCAAATAGCAAAAACACTCAGACACAAGCTTTGAGGACTCATTGATAAGAAAGGTGATAAAACTGCAGAAAACAATAGAATGAAGTCATTCTGGTAAATTAATAAAATTCTCAATTCGTTTACTTCAAATATTGCTTGCATACAGATTTTTTTAAAAAGTTGGTGGGAGGGGAGAACGAAAATGTTAAATTCTAGATGGGAGAATAATTCTGCTTTAATGAAATAATTTTAACCAAATAGCTCACTCATTCAAGGAATGAAACTGAAAACATTTCAGTATATATATGCAAATAATTTGCTAAAGCAGAAAGAGGAAGATTACAATAATAACTCTGAAAACAGAAAGAAAAAAGGTGAGACTGCTGAGCCAGTAAAAAAAAATACTCTAAAATAATTATACCATTTCAAGCATTACTTGAAAAAGCAAGAGAACTCTAAATAATTAATATTTAATTTATATCAATTGTTAAAGATTTGTTAAAGTAGTATTGCAAAATATAAATCCATAGCTGCAAAAAGCTTGTAAAAATGTGACATGTTTTTCATTCTGTTAAAAGCAAATTAGAAAGGAGAGAACTGGAAATACAGAAAATAAAAATTAAAGAATAAATATTTTTAAAAGCACTGATACAGAATAAAATACTTTAAAAATGCATATGTAAACCAATTTGTACAAGAAGGACAAGAACGAATGTGAAAGAAAGAAACCAGAAATCGGGTATAAATGTGGAATATGATGGAATATATAGTAAAATTCTTTTTTAAAACAGTTTTCTGTTTTGAAAAATCCATTCTCATACACTGATAAGTTATTAATATATGAAGAAATAATACTAATGCAGCACGACATGGTCAAGGCAAAAAGAAAGCAACTGATAAAAGTAAATCCTAGTAGAAAAAGAAAGGAAAAATATTATCAGAAATCACCAAAAGACAAAGAAGTCGCAGGCAGTCTTCGATTTATGACCACAATTGGAACTCGAAATTTTTTGCAGTCATAGATCTGATTTTATGACAAATTTTTATGGAGTTTGTTCAGCACATCACCGTGTTCTTTAAACAAATCATGCAGTTGGTAAACATCATGTGGGTCATTAAGCAAACACAGCTTCCCCCAGGATATTTTTTTTTTTGGCCAGAAATTGACAAAAAAAAGGTCACAAATCATGATCCTGTGACCCCAGGATGCTACAACCTGTTGAGAATGCAAGCCAGTTGCCAGGCATCCAAATTACAATCATTTAACCTCAGGGATGGTAATGGTTCATAAGCACAGGTCATAAGCCACTATTTCCAATGCCATCATAACTTTGCACCATCATTAAATGTTGGTCATAAGACATGCAGGACTACCTGTATATAATGGTGGGATTCAAATAATTTAACAACCGATTCCCTGCCCTAATGACCAGCTGGGTTGGAGTGACCAGGTGTGACAGGCAGCATTTGGCCTCCTGCACTCCCCTGGGAGCAAAAACAAGTCGCAGAGGGGCTACATCGCCCCCCACCCCCACCCCGTGTCCCATTTTGGGCCTAGTAGGCCTCCCTGCAGCCTCCTGGGAGCAAAAATGTGGGGGCAGCGACAAACCCTCCATGCCCTGTTTTGGGCCTAGTAGGCCTCCCTGCATTTACCTGGGAGCCAAAATGGGATGCATGGGGACTCCTGGAAGGGGCGGGGCCAGCCAGCAATTTAACTACCGGTTCGCACAAACTGATCCAAACCGGCTGAATCCCACCACTGCCTGTAATATTATAAACTATTAGCATTAATTGTATTTAGGATTGCAAAACCCAGATTCCGATCCAGTCCTATAAATTTCACTGAAAGACTTTGATCTGACCTGCTTCACAAACTAGAGAGGTAAATTATGATATACACGTTGAACTCCTGTAGGAAAGCCAAACTCTTAATGCAAGACTACTACAGGATATAAAGAGGAGAAAGATATAATTAGCCTTAGAACAACAGTGAGGCAAGGCATGAAGATTACATAACAGAAACCCAGGAAAAATAGAGATTTGAGAGAAACTGAATTGCAAGACCATAGAAGAACTAGTTAACACAGTCCCACTAGCAAATCACAGCCTGCCAATCATTCAGTATGGTTACGCCAAAATAACAGTAATGGGGACCAGGTTTGTATAATTTGAACAATGGCTGGATGATTACTATGAAGACACTAAATCATTTGTCAGTAAATGACTAAAGTCACTGAGTGATTTGTCAGTTTCCCCATCTTGAAGCACTCTAGATCTCTTGATCAGATTATATGGTTTCCGAAACAGATTGAGAAACAGGCTGCTCCCTCCAGATTACAAAATAGATTTAAAAGGCTGATTGCAAATGTCGCAGTTGTTATTTTATTAGCTTCTTCTCATTTTTGTTTCACCTTTTCAAAAACGATCTTTCCTGCATAAGCTGACAAACCAATTCATCAGGGGAATTCAGGCTGTGTCTATAATTACATACTTGAGTTCTGTGGTATGGGTTCTAAAATTAAGATTGCAATTCTGCAGGCTGACCTGGGAACAAGCCTCACTGAACAATCTTTTCCAGCTGAATTAGCACAGAAAAAAAAAACACCATACTTTTATACAAAATCTTTGGCAGATTCATGCAAATACTTGAGGATGGGCTACAGTGGTGAAACTTTTTAGTTTTGATTATTGCTGTGCAATGAAATAATTTATCATAGAAATACTGAATTATCAGTTAAGCCAGTGGAAAAAATATGCACCCATATGGATAACACCTCTGATTCCTCTCAAGGTTTCTGTCCCATTTGCATGTAATCATATAACTACAGCTTTCCTTAGAACCTACCGTAACTAAGGCTGCCAAGTAAATCTACTGCAAATTAATTCACTATAATTTAAGGGGTAGCAGAGAACATCCTGGCGTACTACAGAGGCATTTGAAAGCAACATCAGCTCTGCTTGATAGTAAATGATGTTCTATATTTTTTTTTCTTTCTTCCATTCAACTATGTCTCATTTTTGGAGACTGCCTGGGCAAATCCTTGCAGTTTTCTTAGCAAGATTTTTCAGAAGTGATTTGCCATTGCCTCCTTTCTAGGGCTGAGAGAGAGTGACTGGCCCAAGGTTATCCATCTGGTTTCATGCCCATGGCAGTATTAGAACCCACATTTTCCAGGTTTCTACCTTGATTCCTTAACCACTGCACCAAACTGTCTCTGCTCTGTAACTATCCATATCTATAGCTATGCAGGTAGTTTCTCCCTTGTGACAGCCCTACCCATGTTACAGTATTCCCAAGTGGAACCACAACCCCTCCCCCCCAAATGTTCTGTCCCTTAAACTAAGCAATACAGGAATATGGAGATTAAGCAAGGTGAAATCTGAACAAATTTTATCGAGCTATACAGCAGTGCACAAAATCCATTGGACGATAATAAACTAATCTTTTAATGTTCCCTTACACTCATCTAATGTTCCTATCCTTCTTTTAGAGTCTTCTTTTTATATACAGGTTTAGTTTTTAATTTATACTTCTATCTTCTATTTTTTCATGTGCTTATTTTTATGTATGATTTATACACACTATCCTTATGCTGGTCTATGACCATAATAAAGATTTGATAGGATATATGATATGGAGCCCTGGTCACCTTTTTGACCGGAATTATCTCCAAAATGTAAATAAATATTTCGTTTAGTCCACGATTCACATAAAGTCTTTATGTTGTGCTTGATGGTCACAAAGGGCACAACCAGAGATGGGATTCAAATCTCAACTTTACCGGTTCACTATTGGTAGCGCACGGGCGGGCACACTCGCTGTGCAAGCGTGGGGTGCTTCTGCCCATATGCAGAAGCTTCTGCACATGTGCAGAGCATTTTTGATGATGTCTAGGCGGTTGGGCGGAGCCTCCCGCTGCCGCTGCTACCTGCTCACCTAAGCTGGGGCGAACTTGTAGAAATCCACCCCTGGGCAGAACCAGTAATATGACATCACCAGAATGAGTGGGGATAATGTTTTTCGGCTTCTTAAACAAGTGTTTGCAAGTTTTAAGGTCAAATACTATTTTACACACTGAATTTCTTAAATCACCCAGTTTATCCTTAGAAACAACCAACCAGAGTCCGAGAATATTAGTTCCACACATTCTGGAAAATTATAAGAGAAATGGAAGCTGTATAGAGGTTTCAAATAGCCTGCATGTTAAGAGTTATATCATTTAAAAAATACCTTAGTAAAGATCTAAGATTATACGATTCTTTGCAATAAATTCAGTGAGCTATAAGTTAAAAAGCAGAGCTTTGTGCTGTGTGTGAATTCAACTTTTAAACTGCATCTTTGATTGCTTCAAGTTTAAAAAGCTGCAACAGTATTTTAGTGCGCTAAACAATGAAACCTTGTTAGCTGAAAATTGCAGGAGAAGAAATAGATTTGTCCACATAAATAGATGGTCTCCAGGAAATTCTTAAACAGCCTTTTGAGCTTCACTAACTTTCAGTTTTTCCTTGGCACACTATTTTTAGCAGCCTCCAGGAATCTAAGCTTCATTTCTCCAATAAAAGATATTTCCCTGGACTACGGGATGAACATTGCACTCGGTCTTCAAAAGTAAAATGAAGTTTGTAAAACCAGGGCTATGTGCACGTATATTTACACACATAACACACCCTGTTGCTCACTTTTCTTTGTAGATTGCATCTGCTTTATTTTCCCCCGGTGGGAATCCAACTATAAGCAGCTGTGACACTCTGGCACCTGGGTTTGGGCAGCTGAGCTTCTCAAGAAAGGATCTGTATATCTGTCGTTGGTGGTACCAGCTGCAGGTTTTTGCACAAGCAAAGCTCTTCAGTCCCTGGCATGAGAAATTCAGTTGAAAGTTGGCCATAAAACACATTGAACAGTGAAGTGTAATGATCTTGCAGCAACTGACATATTGCCCAGGTGCTACGAATAGGAAGCTGAAGTTGTTTTTGCTGCAAGAACAAGTCAGGGTCACACTACCATATGATCCTATCTGATTTCGGTTTTAAGTTGCAATCTGGAGCAGAAATAAACCAAAGTGTGAGAAACAGCATGACACTGTCTCTGAGCCATTTTCTCCAATCTCCCCTCCCTGCTCTTCTTCTTCACTCTCCCCCACTACTTTTCATCCACTAGAGGAAAGACTGTATTTTTGTTTCTGTTCACCAAAAGGCACCACTGAGCACTAGCAGAAAACAGGAATAAAAAAACTTGCTCACCTTGAACTTTTCTACTCTAAATTGTATTTTCCTCCAATCGCATTTGGTAAAAATTAACAAGTTTGGGAAGGAGGGATGGTATTCTTATGATTGAGCCTCATGAGTTACATCTTTGCAGAAATAAAGGAATATCAGGATAGGAACAACTATGGTGAGTACAGGGAGTACTTGACTTACAACCATTCATTTAGTGACCGTTTGGAGTTACAATGACACTGGTCATTTTTCACACTTGCAACCATTGTAGCATCACAGTGGTCATGTGATCAAAATTCAGAAGCTTGGCAACTGGCAGGTATTTTTGATGGTTGCAGTGTTCCAGGGTCATGTGATCACCTTTTGTGACTTTTTGACAATATTGAATCCAAGGATGATGAAGGGCTTCAGCGTAGAAACTGGGAGACTGTGGATTCTAGTTCTGCCTTAGGAATGAAGTCAGCTAGTTGATCTTGGGCCAGTCACTCTTTCTCAGCCCTGGAAAGCAGAAAATGGCAATCCAACTTTGAAATCTTGCCAAGAAAACTACAGGGATATATCCATGCTGTCTTGAAGAGTCAACACTGACACATGCTGTCAAATAATATCCCTAAAGTTTGTGTTCGCCTACGGTAGATGTCACATCAGTGGTGGGTTGCTACCAGTTCACCCTGGATCAGGCGAACTAGTAGTGGCAGTGGCGGGAGGCTCCACCCACCCACCTGGACATCTCTGCGCATGTGCAGAAGCTTCTGAGCATGCACAGAAGTATTGCATGCATGCAAGAGAGAGAGCACACAAGTGTCCACCAGCGAACTGATAGCAATAGGATTTGAATCCCACTACTGTAACATATGGATACATAATCTATACATTAGTCTTAAGGATAATATTTAGATGAAACTTACAGTTCCAAAAGCTTTCTATCTCTGGGACCAGATGGAACCTATAGGTCTATCTATCATTCCTGCTTGTGAGTTTTTGCTGAAGGAAACAGTGCATGTTGCCTAGCAACATTTTAGATAGTCCATAACAACGCTCTGAATGTTTCTTCAAATAAACTATGAAAAAAATGTAACAACGAACACATATTGATATTACAGAAAAGTTTAGTGTTAGTTTGCATAACTCCAAACTGTGGGCCAGGTTAATCTCTGAAAAGACCTTCCATAATTGGGGCACTATTCCCAAGAAATGTGTACTGAACAAACACATGACTTCAGTTAAGATAAGTGATCCATTCTACAAAATTCTAACCATCATTTTGCAGAGTTCGAAAGCCATAGGCCTAAAATCTCCTCTTCAATGTTTCAGGCATAGTTGGTTTGGTCTTGTTTTGAATATTTTTTTTAATGATAGTTTGCTAATTAAAGAAGGAGACAATTGCTCTGTTCTATCTCCACAGAATCTAGAAACATTAATAAAGTGGTCCAGAAATGGGACATCTACGTTGTTTCAGATGTTGTTGGACAACTTCTCCCAGTCTTCATTATTAGTTGCAAATGGCTGGGCCTTCTGAATATTGTAGAGCCAAGGAAGTGGAGCTGCAGATGAATGCTACTAGTTTTGTAACTGGCTACAAATATTATCCAAAGACATGATGTGTAGCCGCTATTCTAAATCCTAATAGCATTTAGCCTGATCTCTCTGACATCTAATTATTCTAGAATTCTTTGTATCCACAAACACTCTTATTTCTAGCATTGTCACAATAAACCTATGGGTTTCTGCCTATTCTTAGAACTCTAGATTATGGCCTTGTTCTGTCTCCAACAAACTAATTCCACAAGCAGAAATCCCAGATTTGTCTCAGCAAAAGCGCAAGGATCTGAGATTCTGGCAAGGTACAATATTTAAAACACTGATTTGTTGACTGATGATGATGATCGCTGGGGAATTCTTGTAAAAGAAGTCCACAAATCTTAAATGTTTCCAGGTGGAGAGACATTGATCTAAAATAATGCACTGCCCTAATATATAACGATTATGGTCCATCAGCAATCTCCTCATTTGGCTAATTCTCCATTTAAGCTGCCTAAATTGATCGCCATTTCAAACTTTTGCCATAGAATATTCTGCATTGTACACACTTTTGGGGAAAGAAATTCCTTTTGTCTTGAGACACTATTATTCACTTTCCCCACACTAGACTTCCAGTCAGGGATGAATTCCAACAGGTTCTGACAGGTTCTGGAGAATCGGTAGAGGAAATTTTTGAGTAGTTCGGAAAACCGGCAAATACCACCTCTGGCTGGCCCCAGAGGGGGCTGGGAATGGAGGTTTTGCAATATCCTTCCCCCAAGAGTGGGGAGGGAATGTGGATTTTGCAGTATCCTTCCCCTGGAGTGGGGTGGGAATGGAGATTTTGCAGTGGAGATTCTCCTGTCATGCCCACCAAGCCACGCCCACAGAACCAGTAGTAAAAAAAAGTGGATTTCACCACTGCTTCCAGTGTTACAGGAGAGAAAGAAAAAAAAATCTCACACATTTTATACAGGTCACATACAATTTTATACAGGCAGTCCTCAAGTTATGACCACAATTGAGCCCAAAATTTAGGTTGCTAAGTGAAACATTTGTTACGTGAGTTTTCCCCATTTTCTTGCCATGGTTGTTAAATGAATCATTGCATTTGTTAAGTTAGTAACATAGTTGTTAAGTGAATCTGGCTTATCAGAAGGTCCCAAAATGTGATCACATGACCCCAAGACACTGCAGAAATATGGTTCATCATAAATATGAACCAGTTGCCAAGCATCTGAATTTTGATCATCTGACCATGGGGGTACTGCATCGGTCATAAGTGTGAAAAAAGGTCACAACTCACTTTTTTCAGTGCCGTTGTAACTTTGGTCACTAAATGAACTTTTGTAAGTCGAGGACTACCTCTATACCACCCTCTGATGCCTTTTTGTCCAGCACAAACTTGAAAAGCTGTAAGTAGTTATCTTCATAATTTTATTTATAATTGCCTTTTTCTGTATCTTGTCAACCCTCGTTAAAATGCATAGACCAAAATTTGAACATGGTATGAAGTGCGAAGTGGACATACGAAGCTGCCAAGAGTTGATCCTAGCTTAATGTTCCCACACATGCTGGCTGGAGAATTCTGGGAACTTTAGTCCAAATATCTTCAAGATGCCTCTAGATTACCAGTAGTCCTCAATTTACGACTACAGTTGGGACCAAAACTTCTATTTCTAAGCGAAGTAGACATTAAACGAATCATGCCCAATATTATGACCTATTGTGCCATGGTTGTTATGTGAATCACATCATCATTAAGCAAGTACAACTTTGTTTGTCCGGAAGCTATCTGGGAAGGTTGCAAATGGTGAGCATGTGACTTTGGGAAATGTAAAAGGACTGGTCACAAGTCGCTTTTTTCAGCTCCTCGTTAACTTTGAACAGTTGCTAAAGTTGAGGAGTACTTACTATCATTTAACTATGTAATTTTAGCTTGTAGTATCTTTTAG
The DNA here is from genome assembly GCA_030761175.1 of Masticophis lateralis. Lineage (NCBI taxonomy): Eukaryota > Metazoa > Chordata > Lepidosauria > Squamata > Colubridae > Masticophis > Masticophis lateralis. The sequence continues at coordinate 132,033,772 of JAUDYJ010000003.1, forward strand.
CTATATTACTGAGCAAGAAATTTTTGTATAAGTATATACACATTTGAATTGTGTATAAGGAGCCCACATGATTTCAGAATGGCATTTTGTAAAGCACAGATCTTTTATGTTTTATATACAGGTAGTCCTCAACTTATAACAGTTCATTTAGTGACCATTTGAAGTTACAACGACACTGGAAAAAGTGACTTATGACCATTTTTCACACTCACAATTGCTGCAGCATTCCCATGTTCGTGGGATTTACATTCAGATGCTTGACAACTGGTTCATATTTATGACGGTTGCAGTGTCCTGGGATCAGGGGTGGATTCTAAAATTTTTTACTACCAGTTCTGTGGGTGTGGCTTATTTTGTGGGTGTGGCTTGATAGTCATGTGACAATTATTTAGGATTTAGCAGAGGTACTGGTCAACCAGGCTTTTAACTGCTTGCAGAGCTGAACCGATCTACCCATTTATTTTTTGCAGGCACTGGTCTACCCATTTATTTTTGCAGGCACTGATCTACTCATGTATTTTTGCAGGCACTGGTCTACTCATGTATTTTTGCAGACACTGGTCTACTCATGTATTTTTGCAGGCACTGGACTATCCATTTATTTTTGCAGGCATTGATCTACTCATTTGTTTTCTTTTAACACTGATCAGCTGTAGGGCGGCCCTTTGAAGCTGCCCGGCAAGAGTTTAAACAGTTTTTTTCCCTCTAGTCATCAGCTGGGACTCAGGAGGCAGCAAGATTGGGGGTGGGGCCAAATAAAAGGTAAGAATAACGCGGGGGTGAGTGGGTGGGTGGCGGGGAGGGGCAGAACCGGTTCGGTGACGTCATATCGTCACCGCTACCAGCTCGGGAGAACCGGGCCGAACCGGGAGGAACCCACCATTGCCTGGGATCATGCAAACCCCTTTTGTGACCTTCTGACAAGCAAAGTCAATGGGGAAGCCAGATTCACTTAACAACGGTGTTATTCATTTGTCAACTTGCAGTGGCAAGTTGACAAATGGGGCAAGAAAAGTTGTAAAATGGGGAAAAACTCACTTAACAAATTTCTCATTTAGCAATGTAAATTTGGGGCTCAATTGTGGTCATAGGTTGAGGATTACCCGTACAGGTAGTACTCGATTTACAACCATTTATTTAGTGGCTGTTTCAACAGCACTGAGAAAAGTGACTTGTGACCATTTCTCACACTTACACACTTGCTGCTTCCCTGTGGTCACGTGATCAAAATTCGGCCACTTGGCAACCAGCACGTATTTATGATGGTTGCAGAGTCCCAGGGTCATGTGATCTCCTTGTGTGACCTCCTGACTAGCAAAGTCAATGGGGAAGACAGATTCACTTAACAGCCATGTTAGATTCACTTAACAGCCATGTTAGTAACTGAACAAACTGCAGTGATTCGCTTAACAAGAGTGACAAGTAAAGTCGTAAAATGGGGCAAAACTCACTTAACAACTGTCTGGCTTAGCAATGGAAATGTTGGGCTCAATTGTGGTCATAGGTCAAGGACTACCTGTAGGCAGATGCTTCTGTGAAAAGTAGGCCATGGGGGACAGTGATTGTGAATTAGGTGCCCCAGATAATTTATACATCAAGATTTGTGTCAAGGGAAAACAAAACGCATCATTTTAAAGCTAAATACACTTCAGGTATCTCTACAGTGAACTGCGGAATGAGACAAATATTTTGTCATCTAAATTCTAAAATGTGAAACACCTCCAAGCAATTGTTAGCAGGATGTGTAGAGAACCTCAGGAGTCTTGTTCTGTTATTGTTGTTGTTTGCTTGTTCTAGAGCTGTGATGGTGAACCTATGGCATGGGTGCCACAAGTGGCACGCAGAGCCATATTGATGGGCACGTGAGTGTTGCCCTAGTTGAGTTCCAGCGTGCCTGGCGCACCAGCCAATTGATTTTCAGGCCTTCCGGTCCCACCAGAAGTGAGGAAACTGGCTGTTTCCGGCCACCGGAAGGCCTCCAATGGGGATGGGGAAGGCTATTTTTGCCCTCCCCAGGCTCCTAGAAAGCCTCTGGAGCCTGGAGAGGGGGAAAAACGGGCCTACCATGCCCACCGTACCATCATGTGCCGGGGGAAGTGGGGGGGGTCACTACGCATGCGTGGGAGGGTGGGGCGCATTGAATTATGGATGTGGGCACACACACCTGCGACCCCCTCCCACTCCCCCCCACTTTTGGCACACGACAGCAAAAAGCTTAGCCATCACTGTTCTAGCGTATAAAATATATTCTCAATTTGCTAAAGTTTTTTTTCCTTAAAGGTCATTCAGACAAAGTAATTTCTTTATCAACTTTTGAAAAAAAAAAAGGTCAGCAATTACATGTAGAATTTAAAATGAAAATAGCTGACACTGGGGAGATTGGTTATGGCTTAAGATTTGATCTTGTCCTCCAGGAACTTATCTCAAACCCAGGTTTATCTTTGTGTCTTTCATTTATGAACAACACTTCCAATCAAAACAATAGCTTGAGGCGACCCACTATTTTTTCCCCTGAGAACTCTATTTTTCATTTAAAATTAAAGGATTTGTTTTCTTAAAAAAAAAAGATAGGTCAGGGAGCACCAGAGGAAAGTTCTATGAACATGCTGGCGCTCACCAGAATATTTTCTATCCTATTTCAGAATTCTGTCCCTCTCTCTCTTCTCTCTCTCTTTTAAGAAACAAACAAATATTCTTAATTCTTAACCAACAATTCACAGGAAGATGCATGCACTCCTGCTTCATGGGGGGAGCTCTGACATGAAATTCCTGAAAAAAAATATTTATGGTATCCCACTATATCATTTGCAGATCCTGGTGCCCTCCAGATGTGGCACATTACAATTCCTGTCAACCCTTGATTGTTATAGTCACCCCATCAGCATGATTAGGGGGTGATGGGAGTTGTAGCCCAATAAATCTGAAAGGCACCTGCTGGGCAAGTCTTTTCTATTGTCAGTCTCTATAATTACCCCCTTGATGTGAGTAAATTTAGAGATAGCAAAATATTGGTGTGAAAAATTTGCTTGGGCTCTGCCACCTTCTGGGGGAAGAGCTCTAATGCTTTAAACATCTACAGTGTTTATTATAAATCCTGCAAGTCAATGTTTTGTGACACAGCCAATGTTTTTGGGGTTGGTTTTTTTTTTTTTTGGATTGTCCTCAACATATTTATGGCACAAACATATCCTTATCCTTTTCCTTTTCCTACAAAGGCCCCTTCATCTCATCCCCAATCCAGGTTAGACAGGCGCCATGTTTCTGTATTGACAAAGTAGTCCTTGAGTTACGACCACTTGAGTCCAAAATATATGTTGCCAAGTGACAAATTTTTAAAGTGAGTTTATTTATTATTTATTTATTTTTATTAATTTGATTTATATGCCACCCTTCTCCGGAGACTCAGGGCGGCTTACAATGCGTTAAGCAATAGCCTTCATACTTCTGTATATTTATACAAAATCAGCTTATTGCCCCGACAAACTGGATCCTCAATTTACCCACCTTAGAAAGGATGGAAGGCTGAGTCGACCTTGAGCCTGGCTAGGATTGAACTCGCAGAATTACAGGCAGCTGGATGTTAATTGCTGCCTTTAGTAGGAGGCATTAGCCCCCTACACTACTCAGGCTCCTTGCCCCATTTTACAACTTTTCTTGCCACAGTTGTTAAGTGTATCATTGCATTTGTTAAATTAGTAACACAGTTACAGTAACACAGTGAATCTGGACTCCTCACTAGCTTTGCCCGTCAGAAGACCGCAAAAGCCAATCACGTGACCCCAGGACACTCCTACCATCATAAATATGAACCACTTGCCAGACATCTGAATTTTGATCATATGACCATAGGGAGATCCTGCTACAGTCGTTAAGTGTGAAAAATGGTCATAAGTCACTTTTTTCAGGGCCGTTGTAACTTTGAACAGTCACCAAATGAACTGTTGTTAAGTCAAGGACTACCTGTATTTTCTCACTTATGCTGACAGCATATGAGGGTGAACTGAAGATGAGTCAAATTTGTTAAGGTTTCTTTAGAGCAAGGGTGTCCAACTTTGGTAACTTTAAGACTTATGGACTTCAACTCCCAGAATTCTCCAACCAACATAGCTGGCTGGGGAATTCTGGGAATTGAAGTCCACAGGTCTTAAAGTTGTCAAGGCCGGACACTCCTGGTTTACAGGGAAATCAGAAGGCCTGGGAACAGAACATCAGAGTCCATGACAAACCACGGTCCCTTCAAAATGATAAGTATATCATGATCATCATCACCAATGATACATTTATGAAATGAGGTGTGATACTATTAAGTCACATTATTCGAGGTGACTTAATGAATTAAGGATAGGATTGTTCATGGAGAATGGAAATGTCACACTCAGGGTACCATGTTTCCCCAAAAATAAGATCCTGTCTTATATTTTTTGAACCTGAAATAAGCATTTTGCCTTATTTTCGGGGAGATCTTATTATTTTGGGGTGCATGGAGCAAGACGGAGATCCTCTTTCGGTCTTACCTGATTTCCAGTTCTGTCTCCCTAACCAGAGGAAATGGTGGGGACCAGCCATGAATGTGTTTAAATATTTTCAGGTGAGGGCTTGTTATCCAGGGAGGTCTTATTTTTGGGGAAACATGGTAGTTTTACATGACTCAAGTATGGGATGGGATGGGATGGGATGGATGGTGCGGTGCGGTGCGGAATAAAAGCCCATGGTGTAGTGTGAGACCATAACTTGAGCATGGCATATATTTGGCACATAGAACCTGTCCTATTTAAATCCTGAAATTTTCAGATAGCTCTACTGACAGAAGATCGAAAGTTCTCTGCTACATTCACATGTAAATTAAACCTAAATTTAGTTAAATACTTGCCAATATCATTGCTTGGACCAGGACAATAGCTCCCAGCCAAGTATTCCCAAGCACCATGGACCAGTTCCATTGTACTCTAATCCACCCTTTGCTGGAGTGCTCAAGATAGCATCATGCTTAATATAGAGGCCTCCAAGTTCCCCTGTAAAATGGATTGGGGTAAAAGACAGTGATTGGCTCAAAGTGGCCTGATGGATTGTATAGTTAAGCCAGGATTAAATACCAAGTGTTATCCAATCCTTTGATCTCATTGGCTCATGAGATGCAGGGAAGCACAGGCTTTACCTGTTGGCTTCCTGCCTGCCACAGAATGAGGGCATGCTTAGTTTTTGCTTCTTTATGGCTGGATGAGCTAGGAAACCGCAGCGAGGAAATAAATAAATCACTAGTGAGGACCGGTTGCTGCTGAAAGATGCCTGGAGGGCTCTTATAATTGGGGGTGGGAGGAGGTGCTGGGAGGGGGAGAGGCCAAGTTTCCCATCCCTCCATCCTTCATTCAGCTTGGCGTGGGCAGGGGGGGAGCAACCGACTGTTGCTAATGGGGGGGGGGGGAAATCATGTGTATTTTTTTTTCTTCTTGTGAACTCTGCGGTTTTGAGCCTTCTGCTAATTTTACAGGCGGTGTGATTTCATGCAGAGTTTTTAACCAAAGCTGGGCTAAGGACAGGTGGGGGGGGGGGGGGGAGGAGAGAGAAGCAGTCAAAACGCTACACATACGCACGCACACAAACTTCTGTCTCCAGAGCCGTGCTGATTTTGGCCGGCTTGCACAAACCGCAGGCACCTTTGGAGAGCGTGTCCTTTGCAAGCCCCGGAAAGGCGAAGGGAGAGAAAGAAACAAAAAGGAGACCCGGGTTTTTATAGTCCGTGGTTTCTCCTATTATGGGGGTTGGTGGCTCTCCCCACCCCTCCTCCCAGCACCCCTTGTTTTCTTAACAGACAAAAATCCCTCTCTGGATGCATCGATCTCCGAGGAAGGCCGACGGAGAAAGCCTCCCACTTCTTCCAAATTTAATCCTGACCTAAGTTCCCGAGGGAAATGAGCAAGCTGGGAGACCGGCGGCGAGGGGAGGGAGGTCAAGGTATTTTCAGCCGCGCCGGTGGACGTGTTTATCCCCAGAAGAGCTTTCCACAACAGGCTATTAGGAGATCGGGAGAGGTCATGGTCATCCTCCGGTTAATTCCAGCCCTGGAGGATTTTATTTACTTATTGTTTTAAAACTGCGATGACTTTTACTAAGGGGGGGAAACCACTCCTCGTCAATCACTGTGCCAGAGTTTGTAGTAGGCGTGGCCCGAACGAGCTTTCTCTCGCCAGAATATGCCCGCGCGTAAAGTTCCCTCCTGCACGCGAACATCCGGGTCTTCCAAAGCCCCTCTCTCTCTTGCCCCCTTCGCTTCACCCTGCTTGGTCTCCTGCAATAAGGTTTCCCAGAAAAAGAATCCCTTTACAGCAATAGCAATAGCACTTAGACTTATATACCACTTCACAGTGCTTTACAACCACTCTGTAAGTCAGGGGTCTCCAACCTTGGAGCCTGGAGGACTTCCAACTCCCAGAATTCCAGCAAAGCTGGCTGAGGAATTCTGGGAGTTGAAGTCCACAAGTCTTAAAGTTGCCAAGGTTGGAGACCCCTGGGATAGAGGTTCTCCCTAAGAAACAAGTCTCTCTTCCCCACCTCTCCCTCCCTCTCTCTCTCCCTCCCCTCCCCTCTCTCACACAGAACACATCTTCCTTGGATTACAGATGCCCATTTTTAATGGGCAATAAAGACAACAAGGAGATGAAAGGAAGATGTTCTAAATGTCAGTGGTTCTGAAAAGTCACAAGTTTAGCGTTTGAGGACCTAAAATGGTAAATGTGGATAAGATGGCCTGCTTGAGGTAGAGGATCCAAATGGAAGTTTTCCATAGTTGTCTTAACTTAATAAAATAACACAAAGATGATCTCAGCTGAGTGACTTCACTTTACTTTTTGGTTAATTCAACTTTCCACCGTACAGGTGGAAGATTTTTTCCCCCTATCTTGAAAGAAAATGCTGTCACATTAGCTTGGGCTTCCTAAAGCAGGGGTTGGCAACATCACATTTTAGAGCTGCATCCAGTCTTCTCTCTCTCTCTCTCTCTCTCTCTCTCTCTCTCTCTCTCTCTCTCTCTCTCTTTTAGAGGCCCCCTCCACCCTCCACCAATCAAAATGGTTGAAAATCAATTTTTTTCCATCCTGAGGTTGGAACTACCGTGTTGAAATAGTTTAAGCCTTAACAGGGACTTTGTGACACTGTTTCCAACCAAAAACCTGCCTGCCTTCGTAGGAGGAAACCCAAATAAACTATGGTATAATAAGCCCCTTTGAAGTATTCCCTTGCAGAGTGCCCTTCCCCCCCCCAAATCATAAGTTTGGCCCCAAAAAGAAAAGCCACGGTGGCGCAGCGGTTAGAGTGCAGTACTGCAGGCTACTTCTGCTGATCACTGGCTGCCAGCAGTTCGGCAGCTCGAATCTCACCAGGCTCAAGGTTGACTCAGCCTTCCATCCTTCCAAGGTCGGTAAAATGAGGGCCCAGATTGTTGGGGGCAATATGCTTCCTCTGTAAATCACTTAGAGAGGGCTGTAAAAAGTACTGTGAAGTGCTTTTTTTATAAATCTAAGTGCTATTTTATTTATTTTATTGCTAAAAGGTTGGATAGCCCTGTTGTACGTCGTCTTGCTGCACTAACAGATGGAAGAGGATGCTAACTGGTTGCCAATGATGAATAAGAGATTGTTTCAAAGTTGGTTTCTGTATGTCAAATGGAGATAAGAGCCATCTCAGCCTGTGTGCCTAATTGTAAACTATCACAGGCTGATCTTAATTTGAGCCAGTATCGAAAGCCTTGGCCTGTAAAATAAGAGTGTGCAATTTGTTTTGGTTGAGGGTGCAAACATAGTCTTTCCATGAGAGATCAGATTTGGTGGGGAGAAGTAATCCTTGGTTTCTTTTAATTTAAATATAATAAAAATAACTAAGATTAAATATTGTTCATGTAATTAAATGATTAAATAATTTCTCCCTTCTGAAATGTTGAAAATGATAATTTTTATATAATAATTAGCCTGACTAGGTGGCTCAGTGGTTAAGACACTGAGCTTGTTGATCAGAAAAGTCAGAAGTTCAGTGGTTCCAATCCATAGTAGACATCTCCTGCGTGAGCAGGGGGTTGGACTAGATGATCTCCAAGGTCCCTTCCAACTCTGTTACTGTTAAAAAAATAATTAGTGGCAAATATTGAATGAGATCTGGGAGATGTAAAGCAGAGCTTTTAAGAGAAGAGACATAACCTGGTGATTCCTTGTCTGGACAGGTAGTCCTCAACTTCAAGTGGTTTAATGACCACTTGAAGTTATAATTGTTATAATTATAATTGTTGTGGTGGGTGGGAGTTTGGGGATTGTTATGTGTGTTGGACCTGGTCTTTGGGTGTCAAGTGAATTTTGTTGTATGGGTATACTGTGTATACACGTACAATGACAATAAAATTATTATAATGGCACTGAAAAAAGTGACGATCATTTTTCACACTTTATGACTCTTGCAGCATCTCTACGATCACGTGAATAAAATTCAGATGCTTGACAACTGACTCATATTTATGACAGCTAGATTCTCCCGGGGTCATGTGATCCCCTTTTGCGACCTTCTGACAAGCAAAGTTAATGGGGAAACCAGATTCACTTAACCACGTTAATAATTTAACAACTGCAATGATTCACTTAAGAAATGTGGCAAGAAGAGTTGTAAAATGGAGCAAAACTCACTTAATAAATTTCTCACTTAGCAACATAAATTTTGGGCTCAATCATAAGTTGGGGACTATTTAGCAGCAGAAGGGAAGCTAATCTTCAAGGTTGTGTCCAGTATTGCTGCCTGCAAGCTTCCTAATGCAGAGGCCTAGAGTTTTTAAGACAGTTCGTTCCCTATTTTATCCCTCACTGCTCTTTTTGTTACTCGAAGGGGACAGAACCAAATATGGCATTAGGTGCATGTAGCAAGCTTGGGCAAGGGTTCTAGGGCATACCAGTCACTTATGGAAATACTAGACAAGGATTGATTTAAAGCAAGACTCACAGGGGCTTGGTTTCAAAACACAATTTGACATATTTGAAGGGATAAAATGGAAAATTCAGGGTGCCCAAAGTGCATCACTGAGCAGCCACTTTCACGCAGGAAAGATTTCCAGGGCAGCATTTATTATCTCAGAAAGGCTCCAGGCCCGACCCTGCCTGTCAATAAAAAAAAGCAAAAACATATAAATTAGGGATCCCATTCTATTTTCTCTGCTTGTCACTCCTACTGCATTGACAAGGTGAGTTTCAGTCATTTGTGCTTCTAACTACGATTTGCTAGGGATTGTTTGTTGTCTAGCACACAATGAGGAATATTTTACTAGTGATCAGTAAAGCGGTGTATCTTTCCTGGGCAAAGGAGGTATAATACTATTATTTGGAATTTTAATATCATTTTCTGAGATACCTACCTCTCCCTGGAGAGCTGAAGCCTTGCCTTGATGCATATGAAAGTACTCTTGTGTGGAAGTGGTTATTTGTGACACATAGAAAGTGGTAACTATCAAATTCTATTAGGAACCGATACTGTTACTACTAGGAGCCGCAATGGCACAGTGGTTAGAATGTAGTACTGCAGGCTACTTCTGCTGCGTGCTGCCTGCCTGCAATTGGGCCGTTCAAATCTCACCAGGCTCAAGACTGACTCAGCCTTTTATCCTTCCGAGGTGGATAAAATGGGGACCAAATTGTTACGGGCAATATGCTGTCTCTGTAAACTGCTTAGAGAGGGCTGTAAAGCACTGTGAAGCGGTATATAAGTGTAAGTGCTATTGCTATAGCTATCATGATCTCTGTGCACCTTTGCTGTGAATCATGCAGAGATGGAGTATTTGAATAGAATCATTAAAAGCACAAGAGGCTGATATCATTAATGGACATAGATCAATCTGTGCTGTAACACTTTTTTAGTGTCACCTCCACAGGAGAAATATATTTCATGCTTATTCTTGCTGGATTTGAAAAAGAATTTCCAAGCAATTCTGTCATGTAAAGCTTAAACAGTTAACAATAACTTTTTACTGTTTCAAATAGTAAAAAAGGTTATAGTAATACCCTGTTTCCCCGAAAATAAGACATCCCCTGATAAGCTTTTGAGCGCATGCACTAAAATAAGACCCCCCCAAATAAGCCCTCCCCAAAAATATTTAAATGCATGTACAGCCGGTCCCCGCCATTTCCTCTGGTTAGTTTTAGGGAGACAGAGCTGGAAATCAGGTAAGATGTCAAGAGGAACCCCATCTTGCTCCACATGCCCCAAAATAATAAGACCTCCCCAAAAATAAGGCCAAGCACTTATTTTGGGGTTCAAAAAAATATAAGACAGGGTCTTATTTTTGGGGAAACACGATACCATTTTAGGTATCTATTTGATACCTATTTGAATAGACATATCTGGGCTGCAAAAATTCAGAGGACCACTAGATGATAGCGAAAAGACATAGAAAACTCTTTGCTACCATCTGGTGGTCATCTGTTTGGTTGCATGTTCCATGTAGTATGCTTCAGAAGTACAGGTCCATTCCTTCCAAGTTAAACTATTGTAGCTGAAAATAATCCATTATGCATTACTGTCATTTTAACGTAACCCAAAATAGGCTGTTTCATATACTGGGTCAAGCAATCTAATATTTTGAGCAAATATATTATAATTTTGGAAGGCTTTAGTGCACACATTTCAGTTCCCAAAATGGGGTTCTTATAGGACTGGAAGACTGAAATCCATTTAGAGAGATTAGCTTCAGAATTACATTCTATTCTTCACTGGGAAAACTAGTCCAGAAAGATGTGTTTGACTTGATACTGGAAAAATGCTTTATACTATGAAGGCTTGTATGTTCAAGGGTGCAATATTTTTTTAAGCTTGCACAACAATTTATTTGTGCGCATTCCATCCATCTCTCTCCCACCATCTAACTTATCCTTATCCATAAAGAATGTTAGGGGCAGAGAAGTTGTATCCATTGAGAAGAATCACACAATTCTAATTTAAAGGTACAGATGTTCTATAGAAGGTACCAATTCTTGGTCCAAAATGTCATTTATCTTTTCATCTGCTTCTGATTACTAAATTTTACAAGATCTAGACAAGTACATAAAAGTATTCTGCCGAAAATATCTTCAAAACATGATTCTATCTAATATTTTTCTTACATTCATGGGGTTACATATTTGGGTTCCAATCAAGAGCATGTCCCCCCACCCATGGTTGCATCTGGATTTTACATTCATGGGACTAGATGGAATAAAACATACACAGAAGCGAGCTGTAAAAGGAATACTTCTTAATAACACCAACCTATTTAGAAATCCATAATAAAAATGCACAGCCTTATCTGGATAAACTGTTAGTCTTCTGAGGAGGCAGCTTTGGAGGAACTGTGAAAGGGAAGGAAAGCATTTCATACCTGCTGTTATATTTGTCATCAGAAGTATGCCGAATAATACTCAATACTGGCACTGGATCTAAATATGAATTCTCCCTGATCAATTCTCAATTCAGCTGGCTTTCAAAACTCTCCAGATTTTTGAATTGGAGCAGATGGCAGCAGAAAACCCAAATAGGAGAAATTGGCCTAAATTAAGAAATAAACATCAACCTGTCCTCTTAATATTTGAAATACGTGTTGAGATGCTTTTGCATGTGCACAATTTTCCATTTTTTAGCCCTTTCTGCTAATTAATCTTCAGGCAGAGAAATTTAGAAATGGGTTTCCCTGTGCCAGTGCAGTGCCTTGTTCCTAAGCCCCAGTTAACTTCATACCTTTTTAAAAAAAAATCCTTAGGCTAAGGATAGAATAAAACTAAAGAAGAACGCCAGGCTATTTTTTTTTAAGGGGGAGGGGAAGCAAAAGCAAATGTCACTGGTGTTTCAGCACAAAAGCACCCTTAACGCTCAGGAAATGAGGTTTGTGGTTTGAGGGGCTGAGCTCAGAAAGTTGTGTGTAGAAAGAAAGAGAAAGAACTAACAAGAGGCTAGCCCACATACAGCCATTCTTCAGTCTGGAGGAGTCGGAGGAAGAGCGCTTTATGTAGTTAAGTTCCCGTGGGAGAAAATCGTCGTCCTTCCACCGTCATTCCCCACGGTAAATGAGACCACCTTCTTCTTTTTTTCCCCCCTCCGATGCTGTCTCGGGCTTGTTCGTCTGCCTCGGTGCACAAAAATTAGTCTTTTACACCTAAGAGGTTGTGCCTTGGGGGCAGCGGGACTCCACTCCGGCCCTTTGAGGTGCCCGTGACGCACTTGGGACCCTCTTCCCACACCGCGTCCCTGGTGGCATCCAGAGCCCCCCCTTCCCATCCTAGGGACGCGCCCCTCCCCCTCCCCATTGATTAAACCAACTGGGATGCGCGTGTACACTTGCCACCAGGGCAATCTTCACCGCCAGACCCTCCCCCCCTTAGATTTCAGGGAGGTGGCGGAGGTAGAAGCGCCGTTGTCCTGCCACCGGTTTCCCTCCCGCCGGCTTCTTTTTTCACCATTCCCCCCTCCCCCCGTAAATCTCTCAATTGGGGCAAATAAGAAAGAACCAACCCAAGGAGCGCCGTGACCGGGAAACGGATCAGATTCGCAGCAGGCAAGGAGGGCTCTGTGTTTGCCCGCTCCCGCTCCCACTCTCCCCGTGCGCTGGGCGATCCTGTGTTCGTCCCCGCGCTACGGGGCTGCTTCCCAAAATCCAGAGAGGTCGGGAAGCCGGATCTCCGGGCGATCCAGTACGCCCGTGGGCACCCCCCACACACCCTGCGTTCCCCAAAGAAGGCAGGATTCTTTGGAGAACGCCGTCGTGGGTAAGAAAGGCGATGTTCTCTACGGAGAAACCTTGAGGAAAGTTTCGGTAGAAAATTTCTAGTGCGGGGGTCTCCAAGCTTGGCAATTTTAAACTTGGCGGACTTCAACTCCCAGAATTCCCCAGCCAGCAAAGCTGGCTGGGGAATTCTGGGAATTGAAGTCCGCCAGGCTTAAAATTGCTAAACTTGGAGACCCCTATATCTAATGGAGGTTGAATAACTCCCGGGCGTTTTCAGACCTCGTCGGCCTTTGCCAGGAACTCGCCACCCCCGCGGGGTTAGAGTCGATCGGATTTACGGAATGAAACGAGAAAGGAGGAGGCGGTGGGTTTTTTGTTTGTTTGTTTGTTTGTTTTCCCCCCCCTCCCCTCGAAAATCCCTGTTGAATCCCCGCGCTTGGGTTTTGCGCGCGCGTGGTGTGTGGAAAGGCGCCTGCGGCTGGATAAGCCCGCCGTTTTTTCCCCCCCACAAGCGCGCGTCCGGATGACTCTCTCTCTCTCTCTCTCTCTCCAAATCAAAGCCTTGGTTTCGCCCGCGTTTCAGGGCGGGCGAGCAAGGCCGGGGCCTGGCAAGAGAGTTGTTGTGATTAATCCCGAAAGGCAACCGCGGGGTAGGGGTTTCCCCCCACCCCTTCCACACTCTCGGCTCCTTTCCTATTGGCTGGGGAAAATGTGATGTGAGGGTCTCTTTCCTTCACCCTAAAATACAGCTGTTGGAAAGGATGTCGACGTCCTCAACCGTCAACAGCTTTAGCCTGATTTCGGCAGATAGTTGTCACCCGCAGGTCGTGTGAATTCGTCCTTAGACGCGCCTAAAGGTTCAACAAGAGGGCAACGGGGGCAGTGGGCGCCTCCTAAAACACCCAAGTTTCTATATTTCTATTCTAATCCAAATCTTTTAAGTTTTAACTTAGGCAATATAAATTCACTTTCCCGCAACCCCCCCTCCCCCCAATATTTTTAGTCTAGCCTGAACTCGATGGGACAGAAATCCAGAGTTGGTACACAGGGGGAGGTGGGGGGAGGAGCAGTTGAGACTAACTTTTGCACCTGGCGTTAGTTAGGTCTTGCAGCTTTTAGGGTTTTTTTTTTCCCTTCAGCGAGGCTTATTTTGTGTGCGAATGTGGGTTTTTAAGAATCGCGTGTGAATGTCTCTCAAGCAGATACATATCTCCCTTATCTCAAATCAACCTCTTGCTTGAACATAGGCCGTACACCATTTCTGTTTAGTAATGGAGAAATATGTATATAAATAGCCCGAAAGTCACCAAGCGCCGAGCTGAAACAGAGATCGGAATCAGCCTAAGGAACCTTCTGAGATTTTTTTTTTCAGCCCGAGCTTCTCCGTTACAAACCGGCACAATCGCAAAAGAGAAGTAGAAGCAAGCAAGCTCAGAAAGAGACTCGCGTTCCAACTGCGAAGCATCAGAAGAGGGCATCTCTTAGGCTGCCTACGTACCTCTCACTTTTTGAACCTTGGGCGGGTGGGGGGGGGGGAAAGGGATTTCTACACAGTCCCGGAGACATCTGGGGAAACCAGGCAGGGGCGGGAGAGAAGAGGCGGAGCTGGGCGCTCCTCTGGAATGCCCCGCCCGCCTCCGCGTTTCTTCCTCTAGTCTAATTCAACCGAGGGCGCTGTGTGTGTGTGTGTGTGTGGCTGGCCCAGATAAGGCAGTCAATCTATCAAGGCGCTTTGATTTCCCTTCCCAATTTTCCGCCACGCCGTCTCCTTCTCAAGGATGAAAGCGACGGCAGGTGGGGGGCGGGCGGTTTTCTCCCACCGCCATCTAAAGCGGTGGCCAAGCCGTCCGATTTCCATGCTGGGACCAAGCCAAACGCGTTCCAGATCCACAGATTAGTAGTAGGCATTCTGAGTTCTGGGTATCTTTCTCTCTCGTGTCACTCACATCTCTTGTGACTTTCGATTGAACCTAGGCCTCCTCCAAGAACCATCCCCGGGGGACGTTCGCCTTTAGCGAGCCTAAAGGGGGGACGCGATGGCTCCGCTGGGAAGTGCGCTTTTTTCCTTGTGCGGACTGTTGTATGGTGGTAGCCCCCTCGCGTTTCCCCCTTAGACTTTCGAGGCGGGGTGGGTGGATAGGTGTTATTAGCTTCTGTGTTCTTAATGGTAATGCTATGGGTAACACTCTTTCTGCCCTGTTCCTCTTATATCTGCCAATCATCTCTGCAGCGCTAATCTTTTCTTTTTTAAAAAAAGGGTGGGGGTGTGGAATAAAAGCGCGCAGAGTGGAAACATGGAAAGATGCCAGCGCATTGGTATCCTAATCAATCGGCCTTGTCTCTTTGCCGTCTCCTTATCAGTTTTAAAGATTTGCGGAAAACCAGGCGGTTGGACCCAGACCGCCAGGATTCGTCTCAGGCAGCGCCTTTCTGGACAGAGGTCTGGACAGGCGAATGTAACAGTAAGAGAGTTGGAATGGAAGGGACCATGGAAGTCATCTAGTCCAACCCCCTGCTCACGCAGGAGACCTGTATTGGGGATTCAAACCGCAGATCTTCCTGATCGACAAGCTCAGTGTCTTAGCCACTTAGCTCAGTGGCTAAGACACTGGCTAAAAGTCAGGCTAAAAGGGAATTGCCTGCGTCCCTGGACGTCCCGCCGAAAATGTTGGAATTCTCCAAAAGTAAATTTTATTAAGTGAATCTTGATTCCCATCTATAATTCTTTAGAAGAAAGGCTAATTCCCAAGTAGTAAGCTATAAGATCTAATCAAACCGCCAGCTTCTTTTCTCCTTTTAATTTCAGAAATAGAAGTCACTTGGTGTATTTCATTTCTCTAAAAACCCATCAACAGCCCACCTTCAGGCCTGGAAGCTCTCTGGCTGATCTTGGCCTGTTACTCTTTCACTGTCCACCTTATGTTGCAGAGTTGCTGTGGGGAAAATAGGGGGAGCCAGCGCTATAGGTACTGCTTTGAACTTTTGAACCAAGAGCAGGGTATAAAATAAAGAAATAAGATGGGTATGTGTGACTGTGTGTAGACACCACTAATTATTCAACAATTACTTAAAATATAGGGGTACTTACTCCCTTAATCCCTTTACAGTGTGTGTGAATGTGTTTGTGTGTTGAAAGCAAGTGCAGAGGATATATAGGTGTGTAATATGCTGGGTGTGCAACTGATTGGTATTTTTGTAGGCATTTTCTCCACAATAACTTCAAATCTTGTAAAGGGAATAGGAAATTGGAAATAGTCGTCTTTCTGCTTATACATCTTTCCCAAACACATATTTATTTCATTAATGGATAAAAGCCGTTGTTGGCTTAACAGTTCAACTATGTAAAATTCAATTCACCAGCCGGAAACACGCACACAGACAAAAGCACATTTCAAAATGGAATTCTATAGGTGTAATTCTCAGAACCCTTTCAGTTCTGGTTAAGTGATTTCATCCAACTTTTTAGTCCCTCCCTTTAAATCACACCCGGAACATTTATGTAACATATTCCTTTCACTGGCCGTGATGGCCACCATACAATCCGTTCCATCAGATGAGTCTTAGTAGATATATTCTTATCACGTCATTGATTTTAACCTTGATGGCTCAATCTCAAAGGTGCTTTTCAAGAGGCAACAGGACTTTCTGGTTGGTTGGTTGGTTTGTTTGTTTTTTGAAGATGTTTCGTTTCTCATCCAAGAAGATTCTTCAGCTCAGAATTCTGTGTGAACCCAGAATTCAGCAAGTGGGTTGACTTTGTTGGGTGAGCGCATGTGCCTTCTCCTTTACTATCTTCAGAGGGTGTTTAAACCGCTCTTTATTTACTCTGGATGGGCAAAAAAAAAAAAACCCCAACCCTGGGGGAGGGACAAGAAAGAAATGATATTCCGTATTGATCTGAAGGCTAACCAAACAAAAACTGCCTGAAAACGATTTGACTCAAATCTGAATCTAACCCTCTGAATACAGTTGGAATGATAGCTAAGTAAATATCAATACGTCGACCTCTTAGCTTGCAATCCTAGGTGTTCTTAAGTACTTTAAATACACTTTGGGCTGTTGCAAACCAGGGGTGAAATCCAAAATTTTTCTCTACCGGTTCTGTGGGCGTGGCTTGGGGGGGCGTGGCAGGGAAAGGGTAATGCAAAATCTCCATTCCCACCCCACTATGGGGCCAGCCAGAGGTGGTATGTGCTGGTTCTCCGAACTACTCAAAATTTCCGCTACCGGTTCTCCAGAACCTGTTAGAACCTGCTGGATTTCACCCCTGCTGCAAACCAAGATGAACCAGAATCATTCCACCCTAGGTTTTTTTGGGGGGGGATGTGGAGCTTTTCAAAAATATTTTCTACCCCTAGAATTGGACAGTTTTGGCAGAGGACTGGACAGGACAGAAAAAAGAGAGGTAGTGATTCATTCTTTTCTCTGAGTAGCCCCACCCTTCCGAATTCACAGCTATTTTCTCAAGCTAGGTAGCATCTGGCCATTTGCAGCGACTTTCCCAGTTTAACCCGGTCCAGGATGAAAAAAAGCAGCCGATTCCAAATGCTCCTGAATTTTGCTGCTTGTGAGGGTAAAAAAAGGCAGGTAAAATGTGGACACAAGCATGACTAATAGCTGCTTTCAGAAGCGAAGGTGAACGTTTCCATCATTCTCCTCTATTAGAACAAAACGATACTGCGGAGTATTAATTATTAGAATGCAAGTTTTTATCCCTCCCTCCAATGAACGACAATTTTCACTAAAGTGTCAGAAACCAACGTTGAGTAAACACCAACGGTTTGTGGCATAAATTAGTGTCTAAAATCCAGCAACCCTAAAGCGAGGAGACCACAAAATTTCTATGAGCCTCTTGTTTTTTCGGCCCCACCTCACCTCCCCGCTGAATAAACATGTCATTTTAAATTATCCGTTTTTCTCTTCTCCCTGGAGAATTCTGGTTGCCCAAAGCACCAACCACCATATCCGACACAGGAGAGAAAGTGGGGTATGCAAAGGAGCTAAAGATTTGCTGGTCCCTAAGTCAGTTTAACAATCCCTCTCGGCCCTGAATTGATTTATTTTTTTGAGAAGATCACATCACCAAATACCCACAGGATAAACTATCTAATAGTTTATCCTGTGGGTAGGTTGTGTGAAAGATCATTAAATACTAGGAGTGCAAGTCTATCTATGCGTACTCGGATATATGGGTCCTTGGAGTTCTCTGAGCTAGAGTTAGGGTTAGGGTTAAAGCACTGATGATAATACCTAATTTGGTAATTAAACGTCTGCAAGAAAACCATCAAGCTCAGAGAGCAGTAAGGACTCCACATTTCAATCCTGAGATAAATATTCTCCTTTATGTATGCCCCAAAGGACTGGGTGGACTTCCTTCCAGGTCAGTGGTGAAATTAATTTTAGTTGCATACACATACAATTAATTGATCTAGCATGTCATCATTTTGGTCACCATCAATTCCACCCACCTACCCGCCCCCCCCCTTATTAGGGTTGCTATCATTCCTACCAGGTTCACCATGACAAATCAGTGCATTTAAAGGACATATTAAGCCACAAATCAAATATTAAACTAACCTATTCAATTCTTGTGCTTCATTTATGCTTCTAGGGATGCCTTAGCGAAACACCGCTAAACCTGGTTACAGTATTAACCCACAATACATCGCACCATAAATGACTCCAAACCCCCTAAATCACAACGCCAGTAGCCATGATTAAAGACTTAACAATGTTAAAGAAACGCAGCCATTTTTGAAACAAGCTGGTTTAGAAGTTCCCTGTAAGGTCAGAAAATCGGGCGGATTGCGTAAGCCATGTTTCAGTTAAACATGGATAAACATGGGCGGGTGGCCTCTGAGGCCAAACAGGGCATTCGACATTTCCCATTTTCGCGTTTTCCGGATTCCCTTAATCACTGTTGATGTTCCTTGCAATTAAAACCCTATTTGTCCTGCAAAGACCGAGATTGGTGAAACTGGTTTTAAAATCAGGAAGTGAAAACACTGGAATTACTCACAGCTGTTCAGATTGACTCGTAGTTTAACTTTCTCCCTTAAAAAAAAAAAAATAGAAGAGCGAATCCTGTCGCACAGGATGGCGTTTGACAACTTAAATCGCCTTCCCTCTAGTCTTAAGTTTCTTTACATCGCCGCCTCGGATTGTAAGGACTTAAACCACCTTAGAGGAATGAGGGTTTGGAGAACGCGGCATTTTTGGGAAATCCCTGAAATAAGCCTCAAGCAAAAGCTGTCGTTCCCTCTCTTTCCAGTACGATTCAGAGCCCACGAGTCTCGAGGGAACAGCGCGCCTTGCACGGTGTTTAGAAGCTCTCCTGGCCCGCGTTTTCCTAGAAATAGCCATCAATGGTAGGAATCCCTTCGCTTAACACAAGGGAGAAGGGCGGGAGCGGCGAGGGCTTGAGAAGGCTGCTAGAGAATGGCAGTCAACTCCAACTCGCCTGCCGAAGTCCAGGAACTGAAGCTGGGTTTTTAGCTGGGGTGATGATGTGAGGAGGCCAAGGGGATCCAAGCCCCCCGCATACTCAGTATACCTGCGCCTCTCAGGTAAACGGCTAGGGCTGCCGACGGAGGCTACTTCGAGGGTCACCGCTGTCCAAGAAGGGGCGCGACTGGCAACTGCTGAATGGAAAAAGCGCAATTTATTCTGCACCAGAGTTTTCCACACTTCCACAGCGATGTGCGTTTTTTATGTATGGTGTGTGTGGGAGAGGGAGGGAGAAAGAGACGGGACGGGAGGGGGGGGGGGAGAGACAGACAGACGGACAGGCGTTGGACCTGGTTCAAAATCTCGCTCACCTGCAAAAAAAATCCTTGACATTTGAAATCTGTGTGTGTGTGTGAGAGAGAGAGAGAGAGAGAGAGAGTATACGACAAGCGAATCAGAAAACCGGATGCGGTCCCCTCTGCTAGATCGCTTAAAAAGAAATACTCCGGGAGGGAGTTGCGGGAGGGGCGAGTTTTCTGGAGGGAGGACCATGCTTTTTTTTTTTTTTAAAAAAAAGGAACGTCTATTCCTCTGTTAGGCTTGCATTACCTCCACCCCTCCACCCCGCCCACAACGGGTGGTGGTAGGGGGCAAGGTTGAGAAAGAGCGAGGCAGTTGCAGCCGCGCTCCCGTCGGGCTGGGGCCACCTGTGTGAATGCCACCTGGTGGATGGTAGGGCGGCTTCCCGGCCCGGCGCTCCTCCCTCTGCCTTCCCTCCCCCGAGATCGGTGACCAATGGCTCCTTCCCCCTCCGCCTAGGTCCTTGGCAGCGCGACCGCGGGCGTTGGAGAGCTTTGCTGCTGGTGGCCGCGCAGAGGGACGAGCGCGGCGGCCGCTGCAACTGTTCAGCCGAAGAGGTCCGAAGGCGTGAAAAGAGCCAGCCGGGGGGAGGAGAGAGAGAAGGGGCGGCCAGCCTCAGGCCCCTCACCATGCCTCGATCCTTCCTGGTGAAGAGCAAGAAGGCTCATAGCTATCACCAGCCCCGAGCCCCCGACGGCGACTACGGCGGCACCTTGGAGAGCGTCTTGGCTCAGATCTGCGCAGGTAAGAGCCAAAAACCCTCCGGGGACGATTCTTCCCTCCGGCCCGCCTGCCTGGGAGGCTCAAGGCGATCGCCTCTGGGCACCTGCTTCCCGCAGGCTGAGATCCCGGAGAAGGTCCGGGTTAAGATAGGCGCGGCTAACGGAAGAGCAGCGAACCTGCATCTCTCTCTCCCCCTACCCCCCCTCCACTGGTCCACTTGTCCTGGATGAGTTGCGCTGACCCACAAACAGGCCGGTCACGTTTTAATCACCCGCGTCCTGCTAACTCCGATCTCTTTAAGGATTCGTGTAGCAGACTCGTGGGTTACAAGCGGCCGTGGGAACCCGAGTTGAAGTGCCTCGATTCCCTTCTTTGATTCAGCCCCCCCTCGCCCCCCAAAAATCCCAAATCAGGGATCAACAGCATCCTTGGAAAAAAAAAAAACACCCAAAGGTCGTTTCTTCTCTTTCTCATTCCTGGACAGATAGTACGGTTTCGCACCTGGCTCTCCCCGAACGGAATCTCCCCCCAGATCGCCTCTCCCCGGATTCTCAGGTGCCCGATGGGGCGGACAGGAGCTCCGATTCGGCCCCCAGCTGCGAAAGCAGCAGCGTGTGTGATCCGACCGCCGAGATGGAGGATTTTTGGAGACCGCCCTCCCCCTCGGCTTCCCCAGGTAGGGATGAAAAGAGGCGGCGGAGGGGTGACCGGGCGCTTTGAACGAGGGCGCGTTCCCGGTGGATGAACCCCGAAGTAAGCCAGTCGCTTCCGATCCGCGTTCACCTGAGTCGGTTGGGTGAATTCAGAAGATCGTGATTAAAGCTGGCCATCCTATCGTATTAACAAAGCCACGAGGAGGGCTGTTTTTTGAGAAAATAATAATTATAGGTGGGTCTTTTTAAAATAGAGGGAGGGGAGGGAGAAGGCGAGAGGGAGCTTTTCAGAGCTTATCCCGACTTCTCGCTGCGTCCTACGGCCAGGTAGTCTTTTTCTCCGTTGTTCTTGAATTGGTGGAAGTCAAGGACTCAAGTCTTGTGGTCGCCGTTAACCGGCTTAAGTTTGATCGCTTCAGCGTCGATTCATTTCGTCGTTTGAAATATGGAATGAGTGGTGCTTCCGTCTTTGGGCCAGGACTCCTTAAAGGTCTACTTTAAAGGGTGATCTTGGGTTTCCTCCTAAGAGGAGCAAGTCGTTTTGAGTTCAGCGAGGCTTCCGGCCAGAGGAGCCTGGCTGGAGTTGGGGGTTGAACCTCAGGTGTCTCCTGGAATCGGCGAGGAAGGGAACGAGGCTTTCCCTTGTTGTTCTCCAAACGGTTCCCAAGAGCGTTGTTCTCTTCAAAGACACCTCAGCCGATTTGCTTAAGTTTTGATGTAACGCGTGAACCCATCTCCTCGAAGAAAAGAATGGGGTGGGGGGGGGGGGGCGTTAGGGAAAGAAGACAAGGCACATTGGGGCGAAAAATTCACCGAAACGCCTGCAATACAGTATTGCAGGCTGACTCTGCTCTCTGCCAGCAGTTCGATCCTGACCGGCTCAAGCTTGACTCAGCCTTTCATCCTTCCGAGGTCGGTAAAATGAGGACCCAGATTGTTGGTTGAGAGGCAATAGGCTGACTCTGGAAACAGCTTAGAGAAGGCTGTAAAGCACTAGGAAGCGATATGTAGAATAGAATAGAATAGAATAGAATAGAATAGAATAGAATAGAATAGAATAGAATAGAATAGAATAGAATAGAATAGAATAGAATTCTTTATTGGCCAAGTGTGATTGGACACACAAGGAATTTGTCTTGGTGCGAATATAAGACTATATATATATATATAAGTCTAAGGCCTAGCGCTGTCCTTGAACAAATGCGCCACATTAAATCGGAGCGGACTCTCCTGGCGAAATTCCCCAGCGGGTTGGGGAGAGAAGCAGTGCCGCGGAAGAGGGGTGGGTGGGTGGACGCATGCAGAGGTAGGTAGGTGTTAGGCGACGGTCTGGCGTCCCCTACCAGGAAAGCGCTGAACAGCCCAACTTTCCTTTTTGGGGGAAAGTGACGGGAGCGGAGAAAGCAAAAGGCGCCTCTGATTGACAGGCGCCCTTCCTTTCGCCCCCTCGCCGGCCCAGAAGAAGCCTCGACGGCGACCGCGGCTCTTTTCTGGCGAACCGTTCCAGAGAAGCGCCACCTCGGCTGGCTCCTTCGGCCTTTGATGTGGTGGAAGCCGCGCAGCTCGCCGCTTGGCGAGGCCGATCTCTTAGCAGCCGTTTTCCCTCTGTTTCCCCACCTCCACTCCCCTCCTTTTCTTGGTTTTTAACTATAAAAACAGACTTCCTCTTTTTCAAGAGCCGGTTGAGAAGTTTTACGGCTGGAATAAGAAAAGCGTAAAAAAGAGAGAGAGAGAGAGAGAGAGAGAGCTCTCCGGCAGCTGAAAATGGGAAAGAAATAATTGTTAAAAAAAAAAAACAAACGTTCCAAAATCATGAAAACGGCTCTACCATAGAAGGAGAGAAAGCCTCGATTATTTATTTATTTATTGTTTATTAGTTCAATTTATATACTGCCCTTCTCCGGAGACTCAGGGCAGCTTACAATGCATTAAGCAATAGCCTTCATACTTTTTGAATATACCTGCTTAGTAGGGCTTTCGGCCCCCGTAAGAGGTGTTATTTTTTATACAAAGTCAGCTTATTGCCCCCACAATCCGGGTTCTCATTTTACCTACCAAAGTTAGGTTAGTTTTATTAAGAGATATTTTCCATTAATTATGAAGATGTAGGGTGGAGAGAAGTGCAAACAGACTGCTGCTCCCACCCCACACCCCTCCAAGCGAGGGGAATCAAAAATTTGACCCAGCTGGATATTGTAAAAGTGTCAACTTTTGGCCTCAGGCCAATAAAATGAGAAACGGGGGCCCCTGCACATATAGGGAAGAATTTATTCAAAACCGTTCCAAGGTGTGGTTGCAGTTGTTTTGTGAGTCGGTTTGTCCAAGTTGTTTCAACTGGAAGTAAATATCATTGGGGCTAAAAAAATGCCTGTTGAGTTTTTCCTGACCAGTCTTTTTCATCCTTTGGTGTTATAAAAAACATGGTTCACTAAAAAAAACCCATCAACCCAAACCTGTTTAGAAAACAAATCCCAAAGTAAGCAGCTAGCAGGAATAGCAGAAAACATCCCGAAGGACTCAGTCGCTGGTTAGTGGGAGGAGCAGGTAGCATTCTGGCAAAACCATGCCATGAAATTGATTATGTGACTCATGGGAGTAATTTTGGGAAATGAGCAAACTCCCGCCCTCCTGCTATTTTACCAGCATGTCCACAGTTTGGGTACAAAATTTCAAAAATGGTATAAGGTATAAGATAGCTACCAAAGGTTCAGCCCTCCAGGAACAATTAATGAAATCGTTGACAACAATTAAATCTTGAAATCCAAAGCTGAAGCAGATTTACGGTACTTAGGCATTTGTTAGGACTCTCTCTGGATTTTATAATATGTATTTTGTGGAAGATCTGCCACAAAACCGAACTGGGTTCAGTTAGTCACTAGCCTTTCACCAACTGAAATTATCAGAACAGGAACAGAATAATTTGGGAAAATCTACTGAGCCTACAGAAGTTATTATTTCTTTGCCTGCGATACAAATGAAAGTGGCATAATGGTCAGAAGACAATACAAATCTAAAGATAAATGACTTAAAAGGTGATTAAATTCCCTTGTCTCCTAGGCCTACAGTATTTTTTTATTCCTTTGCTGAAATATAGTGCATCCTTTAATTTCTTTATAAAGTTGTTTTATCTCCTCCCCATACTTGCAAAAGATGCTTTATTGGTACATTATGAGAGGGAATAGTCTTTAATTACATCTTCATTGGTTAGCTAGTACAAAAATGAGAATAATTTAAAATTCAAGAAGGGGATGTGAATATTTGCTGCATTTCTTTTCATTTGGACTGTCTGTTTCAGAGGTCCTTAACCTTGGGGGGGGCGGGTGTCTGTATTTGAGATTAATGGCCATTAAAATAGTTGTCAGGATGGATGTGAACAATCTCAAAGTATATAGCTCAAAAGATAAGGCTCCAGGCTCCACCTGTCCATCCATCTGCATCTTTATTTTCTGATAATATCTTATTGTGGGAAATACAAATCATACTTCATACTGATCCTTTGATTTTGCATTGTTTAATTGAATGAAGAAAGAAAGGAAAGAAAAGCAGGAAAAAAGAAAGACTTGTGAGCAGATAGATTTGCCGTCTCAAGTCTTGATACTTGTTTTCATTTTTTGTTTCATTTTAATTGAAATTTAACTGAAACTATACTTTTTAAATAAAAATTCTCAAATATATATATATATTGAAAAATATATATTGAATATATATATTGAATATATATATATATATATATATATATATATATATATATATATATATAATGTGAAGATTTTTAAAAGCCCCACCACAAAGCAGTTTAACTAATTCAATTAGTTAATAATTGCATTTAAAATGTCTAATTCAGTGTAAAGACACACTTTGCAGTTTCCAGGTGGAAATATAATAATGTATCCAATATTTCTAAAGCCAACATGACCTGACCTGAAAAAGCTAAGCAGGGTCGAACTAAGTTAATATTTGGATGGGAGGCCAGTGGAATTCTCAGGGAATTCTGTACATTAAACCTATAAGTGAAAACAAAACAGAATTAAACCCACACAATTTAGAAATACTGGAGCAAAATAATGGCAGTTCACCTCTGTACTGTTGCTCAGAAAATTACACGGACATCCCTGTGATGTATCCACAAATGAGTTTGACTCATATATTGGAAGTGTCAATTTAGACAAAAAAAAAAGAAAAAAGAAAAAGAAAAGGCAAACATCTGAATTTAGAAAATCAGCAGTGTGGTAGTCAAATATCCTTGGTTTGGGTTTGCAAGAGTTGATTGTTTTCAGAGGAACCATTGAAGCAATCAGCAGTCTGACCAAACAAGTATGTTGGAGAGAAATATCAGCAACCATCCTTGTTTTCTTTGTGCAGGAAAAAAAAAACCAAATAAAAAAAGTTGCAGTCTAGAATCTTTATGGCCCAAGTCTTTTTATTTTGCTGCAGACAGTTTGATTATTTATTACAAAGGCAACCTCAATTGTGGGTTGTTTGGATTTGCTTCTAAACGTTCTCACTTGAAGATTTTGTATTAAAGTTTTCAATATTATTAATGTTGTCAGTTGTTTGTGGAGCGTTGCTTTGGAAAGCCTATTCCACTTCCTCCTAGAAATTTCAAATCCCTAAAGTTTCTGATGATGCTGAAAACAATTGCAATTGGTTGCATTCTCAGGTTGTTTCTAGTCAAATCCCAAAATGGGAAGTGCTTTTGCTCTTACCTCTTCAAAATATCATATTTATATGGCTCATCTGTCTAAAAAGATGGGCAAAATGCATTGCTCAAGAAGGCTCACACAGGCAATCCTTTCTGACTGAGAGATCATTCTATCAAGAATGATAGAATGAATCTCAATGGTTTTGCGCCAGGAAGAAAAGAGATGGAGAATTAATTTCCCTTTCATCTCAAGATTCTACAGAAAAAAAGCAGTACAGAGTTTATACTTTCGAAAGCAGCCTTTTTTTTCTGACTTAGAGCAAAATACATATGGAAACTGTAACATTATTGCATACAGCAACCACACTCAGGTCATGAAAAACATTGAATTCATATGTAGATGAGTGGTTATTATGAAGCTCATTTAAATATGTGAGGAGAGATTGTTCAGAATTATTATTCATTGTCTACAGGAGTCTTTAATTTTTTTACTGCATGTTCTTTCTGGTAGAATATTTTGTGTTTATTTGGAACCCTAGATAAATGAGAGAATAGTTGTCATGAAATTGCAATGTAACATTGGTAAAGCAAATTTCCCTTCTCTTCCCTTCCCTTCCCTTCCCTTCCCTCCCCTCCCCTCCCCTCCCCTCATGCAGGGAGTGCATGAGCTTCCTAGTAATTGTCTCTGCTCTATTTGTATCTTACAGCTTCTGAGCGGTCCATCTGTCCATCCTTAGATGAACCTTCCCACTTCTCCCTGCCTCTGAAACCCTACCCATGGAGCACCCTGGGAAACACTGAACTGAGACATTTGGTACAGAACTGCAGGCCTTGCTCAACTCTGGAACGTGGTCTCTTCTGTGAGCGAGGATCTGAGCCTGCTCTGTATGCCTCGGAGCGTAACTCAGCCCTTGGACTCTATGGTGACTTTGGCTCTCCTGGACTCTTTGAGCGGCCAGCGGCAGCCCCTGGGATCTTTGTGGAGACCCCACCTGGACTGCAACCCGAGAAGAGTGCAAATAGCACCGAATTGGAATCAGAACTCCTCTGTCGCCCTCTGTTGCTCAGCAGTGGCTCCTACAAATGCGTCAAATGCAGCAAGGTAGGAATTAAATTCTATTTTGGAGGGGCCAGGCCAAGGATGGGCAAACCAAAAGGCAAGGGTGGTCAAAAGAGAGGTAGAGCAATGATCTGAGGAAGTGATGGGAGGTGGGAGTCAGAGTGTCACATGACTCCCCCCCCGACTTTTTATTGATCACATGATTCAAAATGGTCTGATGTATCAGGCCACAAATTTATTCTATTATTTCTTTTTGCTCAATGATTGGTCAGATGCCTATGAGAAACCCACAGCAAGGCATTAAAGCCAAGTCACATTCTTCAATATCTATTTAAAAAACCCCAAAATCTAGTATTATGATTCTGATTGTGGGTTAGCATATATAGCTATGATTTTAAGTCACCATTAATATCTTTTTCCTTATCTGAATGGATTCTTCAAAAATATTCCGTCACATGCTATGTATCACAAAAGGACTAGTATCCTTTACATAAAGCAATCCAGTTTTCGGTTGAACTAATTAGTTGATTGACTTATGTTATGGATCATAGGTAATATTTTTTTTAAAAAATAAACTTGTCACCTGGATGTATAGAATAGTTTAAATTGGGAATCCTTGAATGAAACCAACCTTAACAAACCACTAGAATACAATTCCTGGGAGAACAGCATTAATTGTCAACAGCAAACCACTTCTTAAGAATCCTTTCTAAACTCAAGTTGTCCTTTGGTTATTGCTCAGTGGTGTCACCAAGGGAAATCCTTGGTTGGACAACTTCAAGGGCCTAGAGTCAGAATCTGCTGTGAGCTTTAGCCCTGAACACTGATGGTTTCCTTCATTCTTTGTTTCTCAGGACTTTTCTACTCCGCATGGCCTAGAGGTGCATGTCCGTCGTTCACACAGTGGCACCAGGCCCTTCGCTTGTGAAATGTGTGGCAAGACATTTGGACACGCCGTTAGCTTGGAGCAGCATAAAGCTGTGCACTCCCAGGTGAGTGTGCAGGAGGAGATGACTCTGGGGGCGGTGTGTGTGTGTGTGTATGTGATGAAGTTTCCAGGTATCAGAGGGCATGAGTATGGTCAGATAGGCATTCATTTTGAATGATTCCTCCAGTTGAGCTCCAGTTGTAACTCATCTGAAAAAAGATCTATTAAATAGTCAAGTAAGAGATCTTTCCTACATGTTTGTTCTCTAAGAGGAGGCTGCTGAAAGATACACTCCATCCATGGCAGATTTCCACATAAAGACCAAAAGTTTGTACAACTGTTATTTATGGCATAAGTTGTGACATCAGTCCAATCTCCAGATAAATTGAATACCTTTTCCTACTATTAGCAATGGAGACATTCTGGGATGGCCAAGTGCTCGAGATGATAAGATTGATCCTCTCAAGACTTCTGAAAGTTATCAGGTTGGAAATTGCTGTTGTCTGTGATTGAGCAATGTCTATAGCAAAAATGTAGTAATAGTCACTGCTTGAAAAACCACCTGGTTCCTAGTGTGCTCCTCATAGAGAACTCTTATGCTGACCCCTTTGTTTTTCCATGCAAATATTATGACCGGAAGAGCTGAATCCTTCAGCATTTCAGCCAAGTTCGATGGGAGTGTATGGACTCATTCAGTAACTTCATTCAGAACTCATCCATTCTTTCCAGGTTCTATAAGAACAAGAATTTGGGAAAAGTTTTAGATGCAGGCATTGCTGGGGGAAAGCAAAAGAGAGCCAATGAGGGGACGTCAGTGTGTCTGTCCCCATCAATAGCATGGCATTTTTCTCACACATATAGCTCCTGAAGCTCATCTTTAGAGCCATTCAAATTTTCCTCTCAGCTAAGTAATTTACAATCCATTGCACTGAGCCAAGACCATAGGCTCTGCTCCTGAGGTCAAGGTGAAGCAGCAATTCCCAGGAGAAAAGACTATGAAATTTAGTGAAGAAGAAGGTGAAGTTGACCAGGCTTGTGCATCAGTGGTGGAATTCAATTTTTTTTACTACTGGTTCTGTGAGTATGGCTTGGTGGGCATGGCAGGGGAAGGATACTGCAAAATCTCCATTCCCAACCCCACTCTGGGGCCCTCCAGAGGTGGTATTTGCCGGTTCTCCTAACTACTCAAAATTTCCACTACTGGTTCTCCAAAACCTGTCAGAACCTGCTGAATAGCACCCCTGTTGTGCATGCTGGAATGCAGAGGGAATTTCTTTGGTGGAAGAAGTTATCACTCTCCTGATGGTCCTTAAGCTGATATGCTCATGACCAAATCAGAAAAAGAAGCGATAACTGCCTAGGAAAGGTTTATGGTCTCTCTACCACAGAGGTGTCAAATTCAACTTCATTGAGGGTTGCATCAGGGTTGTGTATGACCTTGGGAGGGGCATGGTGGGGGTAGACATGGTGGGTGTGACCAGATTGGTGTCACTTGTGTCGGGGGCACCTGTGGTGGCCCGAGTGCTCTGCCAGCCAAACAGACTCCAGGCCCTGTTTTTGGCCTGCATGCAGCCCCTCCCTAGCTCTGTTTTCGCTAGCAGAGGCACCACAGGCTGGTTCTTCATTGTTTTCAGGTCAGCCTCACAGGCCAGATCTAAGCACTCTGCAGGCCATATCCTGCCCACAGGCCTTGAGTTTCATGCCCCTGCTCTACCAGACACAGTAGAATTTACTAGAACAGAGGCCAGAGCTCGTAGTCAAAAAGAGAGGTCCTGCTGTAGACTGATGGTTCTTACATGGGATGGGAGGTTTCCTTCCATTTCCCCAAAACCCAACCCAGTTTATTATACTTTCCAACACTTAGACAAGCTTCAGTCTGCGTCAGCAATGGGTGAGCTATGAAATGGTGGCCCTTCGTGAGAACTTGTTCTCTGCAAAAGTTAAGTGAGGTATGGGGAGGGAAGTAGTGTGGATGAGTTCTGTATGTAGGTACACACCAGTGGTGAAATCCAATTTTTTTTTACTATTGGTTCTGTGGGTGTGGCTTGGTGGGCGTGGTGTGGCTTAGTGGGCATGGCTTGGTGGGCGTGGCTGGGGAAGGATCCTGCAAAATCTCCATTCCCACCCCCACTCTGGGGCCAGTCAGAGGTGGCATTTGCCGGTTCCTCTGAACTACTCAAAATTTCCATTACTGCTTCGCCGAATTGCTCAAAATTTCCGCTACTGGTTCTCTAGAACCTTTCAGAACCTGCTGGATTTCACCCCTTGTACGCATATTGTTGCCTATATATAGGAAGAAGATGTGAAAAGCTTTTAGATGGATTAATATGATAGTTTGGGCTGCCATCTGGAGCTTGTTTGAGTGCACCAACTACCATTCATCAGACCCCATTGAGATCTTTCTATTATATGAAAATCGGAGTTGTTGGGAAAAATTTTTTTTAGGATCAGGATGGTGATTAAAGATAAATGATCAATTAACCCAAATTCAAATTTGATTGCAATTATTTCTTTAATACATTAACTAGGATTCTTTTTTTAAGGAAGTACAACATACAGCTTTTTATAGGATAGCTACTTTAATAATTAAGGGAAAACAGCTATATGTGATGCAGGGGACGCGATCAAAGGAATTATAGAGGTGGTCCTTGATTTATTACCACAACTGAGCCCAACGTTTCTGTTGCTAAGTGAGATATCTGTTAAGTGAATTTTGCCCCATTTTACAACCTTTCTTGCCACAGTTGTTAAATGAATCAGTGCAGTTGTTAAGTTAGTGACACGGTTGTTAAATGAACCTGGCTTCCCCATTGACTTTGCTTGTCAGAAGGTCACAAAAAGTGATCACATGACCCCAGATACTGCAACCATCATAAATATGAATTGGTTGTCAAGCATTTGAATTTTGACCACGTGACCATGGGGATGCTGCAATGGTCATAAGTGTGGAAAACAGCCATAAGTCACTTTTTTCAGTGCTTTTGTGACTTTGAACTATCACTTAACAAACTATTGTAAGTTGAGGACTACCTTAGTGGCATTTGAGCCCCAGGGTACCTTCTTAAAATATCACAGAAGCTGAAACTGAAAAGTTAAGTTTCATTCACTGAAGGGGAATGGGAGACATTTCCAACTTAATGTGGGAAATGCTATTCCTTGTTTCTTCCTTGATTTTATCACTACTGCTTCCCATCATTTCCATAAGAACCTTTGAGAGGTCCAGTTCTTCTTTATAAAGGTACATAGGAAGGTATGAAGAACTTTCCATTTCAGGGAAAACTGCATTTTTATTTAGTTTATTTAATACAGATGGCCATAGATGATTTTTAACTGCATTACAAGGCTGGTCAGTCAGGGCTTTTTCTCATATAGTTTCATTTTTTATACTCTGCATTTACATTGCCTGAGCAGCATATTTAATATAAACTTGATTTTTCCTACATTCTGGATTCTGTTCAGATATTTGCATAAGGTCTAAGACACACGAGGGAGGCTTAAAAGTGCTTTTCATCGCCAGTGTAATAATAGACTTTCCAGTTTAATTTGATAAGTAATTCCTTGTCTTATCAACTTCTTCAGATTTGCTCCAAGGCGATAGACCGTTTTCCACAATCTGTTGCCTTCTGTGTTGGATCTACTATTTTCACGATACTAACTGGAAATTGAGAGTTGTAGCCCATGAGAATGGCTGGAACCTGCTTGTGATTTAGATGACTGCTCTTGGAGAGGAAATTCTAGATTAGATTGATTTCCATTATGAACTGGTAGACTTAGGCCTAATTATTGTAACTAAATCTTGCTTTCTCAATAAACATCCAATTTAGACTTGAAGATAAGCTGTGGGTGGAAGGTATGGCTTAAAGCAATCTAAATTGAGTTTTCATGCCTGTTATTACCCATTTGCTTCAATGGGAGTTTGTAGGCCTTTTCAAATTACAGATTTGGGTAGTTTGACCTAGATGAGGACATTATAGGTAGGTTGTACCAGAAGTGAAATCCTCCCAGTTCGGACTGGATCGGGTGATCCGGTAGCAATTGTGGCAGATGGTTCAGAGAACCAGTAGTGATGGCGGTGTGAGGCTCCACCCACCCACGTGTCATTTTTTCCTGGTTTTAACCAGGAAGTAATGTATTTTTTACCTTCTGTGCATGTTCAGAAGGTTTTGAGCATGCACGGGGTTCTGTGCGCGCATGTGACACGTGACACATGCACTTCCGAACTGGTAAGGAAGGTAAGTAGATTTCACCCCTGGGGTGTACTGCTCATTTGTGAAAGAAAGTCTTGTACTAAAGCCAATCCTGTGATTAATATCAGATTTTGTAAAAGGGATGTACAGCATAAGTCATACTGGAAAGTAATATATTTCCCTACACCTTTCACAAGTGTTTTGTTTGTTTTGACATCTGGTTACAGCAGTATCGCCTTCCTTCTTGGCTTTCCATGCAAGCTACACTTGTGGGAAATTTTCTTTGTAGCTCTTAATGCACAAGAGATATTTAGTTTTTATGTTTGGGTAGCCTGTCCTGAGATTTCTTTGGGATGAAAGTATGATCTATGAATTTCTAGAATTAATAAGCAACCAGTCAAACAATCAATTGGTAATTCTGTTCTGTTTGGAGAATTTTACATATAAAAAGAGTCTGAGCCTCAAAACACCTCCATTTGTCGGGTGAGTCAGTTATCCCCACCAAAATAGCAAACCTATCACATTGTTCCTTCATGCTGTTCACACGAAGATTGTTTCCTTGGGCTGCAAGTCAAACTTTCCAAATGGCAACCCAGAGTGGAGTGAGACATTTGTGCAAATGCACATTTCGTCCAAAGCAGAAGCATTTTAACTTTTTAAAAATCAAGTTTCTGCCATTTATTGGATTTATTTTTCCTTTTCCCAATGCAACCTCAGCTAAATTTCAGGCAGTGAGGTGCAGGCCAAAGCAGGGTTTCTCCTGGACACAGTGGATCTTTCTGTGAAATAAAAATGTCTTATTATGGCAATTAATTTTATAAAAAGGCTAATTGATTCTTCCTGTTTATGTACCGTATTTTCCGGCGTATAAGACGACTGGGCGTATAAGACGACCCTCCTCAGAGCCATTTAAGGCTCATCAGAGCCTTTCGGGCTGGTCTGCCTGGTTACAGGAGAATGAGACCCGGCGTATAAGACGACCCCCGACTTTTGAGAAGATTTTTGTGTGTTAGAAAGTAGTCTTATACGCAGGAAAATATAGTAGTTTATTTTAGAGGTTTGTTGGAACTCATTACTTTCTGTAGGAAACTATCTTGGTGGGAGAGTTTCCTGAATATTCTGAAATATGTCCAGACTCAGATTAGTTGGTAGCTAGGCTGATTCTGGAAATGAAAGTCCATATATCTTAAAAGTTGCCAAGTTTGAGGAACACTGTACTAGCTCTGCTTAGTTTAATTTATTTTTCCAAAGTTTAATTATTTGTAGATAATTTATAAATATATTTATACCTGGATCAGAGCTAGTGAGATAATTAATTATCATCTAGTTTAATTCTTTTTTTTTCAAAAGTATTCCAGATCATTCATAATATTTCTTAATTCCTTCTTCCACTAAGATTCTTCTTCCCTAGTTCTTTAAAACCGTACACTGTAGGAATTTGTTTTACAAAATAGAGTTTTTAATCCACTTTTGTTATGTTGTGAATCAATCAATGAGGATAAGACAGTTAATATTTTAGCTGTATTGCTGTGCCTTGTATAGTTCACTGAAGTCTGTTTTCATTTGGCAGGAACGCAGCTTTGACTGTAAGATCTGTGGGAAGAGCTTCAAGAGGTCGTCTACTTTGTCCACACACCTTCTCATCCACTCTGATACCCGGCCTTATCCATGTCAATACTGTGGAAAGAGGTTCCACCAGAAATCTGACATGAAGAAACACACTTTCATCCATACAGGTGAAATTTGCATTTTCATCCAGCTTCATAGATTTTCTTAGTGGTGGGATACAGTAAATGTATGGTCATTCATATACTGCACTAGTTCCTTTTAGGTTTTTTTCTCTCTCTCTTCATGATCATCATCTCTTATCCTCTTTCTCTCTCTCTCCATCTTCCATCTATCATTAATCTGTCTCATCCCTCTTTCCCTCCCTCCATCCATTGTACCAATTTTCTTAGTAAATCAGGATGGAGAAAATTTTAGAACCAGTATATCTGCTAGTATTAATTCATTTCAGAAAGATGAATATGGTTGTTGTTGATTGAAATGGAAGAAATCTTATACTAGAGGTTGATAAGACTTAGCCATGTACATGAAAATATGTAAGATAGCTATAATTTGTTTCTATAATTAATCAGTCAGAACAAAGCAATTGTGTGTGTGTTGTTTTTAGGCACTATGTTAATCATCATAATTTTTCCGTTGTTCTTAGCACTAATCAAGATATGGGAGAAGTTAATGGAATATAAAATATCTGCTAATTGACCTTCTCTTCACCCTAATTTTAGGAAGTTATGGTTTTCAGTAGCTAGAGAGAAGTGCTAAATTTTAAATGCAGCAGGAATGTATCACTGCATCTCCTATATTTATATTCATTGAAAAGTAATAGATTTCTGCACGCCAAAATTCTTACAAAAGTATAGGCTCCATAATTAAAGAAATAATTCCTGATCAGATATAAAATTCACCAGATGACCTTGGAGAAGTCATCACTTCAACTTTGTCTATTTAGCCAAATGTTCATGTCTCAGACAATCACCCTTTGTCCTGCTGTGAAAAAAGTGAGGCATCTACCTTCTGCTCTGGATACTATTATCCATTGTACTATAATAGCAGGAGATAAGGGCTACCAAAAAAACCCCAAAGGAAGCCATTTCAGTAATGTAAAAAATAAGGTATGCTATAGACCAGCAGTATCAAACTTGCATTGTCACGTTGTTGTCACGTGACGTATCACGACTTTTTCCCCCTTTGCTAAAATGAGAGTGGGCGTGGCCAGTGCCTGATGCATCCGACCAATAAATGGAATATATTGAAGCTACAGTATATCCATAGGAGCCCTTATTATAAATGGGGGACATTTTTTCTTGTCTCAGCATGAAGATTTGTTTTCATGCATTTTTCAAGTATGAAGAACATTTGCATTTCTTCTTTTTATGATGAGCTATTCCACCTAAATGCATCCTATCATTTGATATTGCTTTTCATGGCTCCAGTAATCATGAATATCATCATGTCATTCTCTAGACTGGGCCATACACACATTCAGTATTATAAGTTTGTCTCATCATAAAGGCTAATTCATAATTAAATTCTAAAATCAATCAATCAAACAAACAAACAAATGTGTCATTTCTTCCATACTCTTAGTCTAGGGGACAAAGGGGACACATCCTATTTCTATTAAAAGGATATAAAAATTATTGAGGTTATCATTTTCCTAGAGTGAAAAATGTTACTTTCAGAAAATGCTAAGAATGATGATTAGAAGAATTAGTTAGATTTGTCTTCCTTAAAAATGTTTTTTGTTATGTAAGCTGCTAATAATACCAGTCCCTTTGAGATTTTGTAAAATGGGAGATTTTCCTGCTCCAGATACCAGGCAAACCATTGTCTGTTTAGATGGGTTCTGTTACGTTGTGCTATCTGGTATTAAAAGAGCTAGATCCAAATTTAGCTGCACAGGTAGCATCTATACGAAATGAAATGACTTTATTTTAATAATTGATTAACCCCAGATTAAAGAAAATCACATTTAAATCAATAAAATAAAGCAATGATGATGATGATGATGATGATGATAATGATGATGATGATGATGATGATGATGATGATAATAATAATAATAATTAATAGGCATCACAGATATAAATCTCTTAAGAAATGATCATTAATTTTAGCAAGAAACCAGATCTGTTTTTAGTAACTCAAAACTTTAAAATCCAATCCTGTGTTTAATGACAACAGCTTTGCGTGACTGTTTGGGGCATACTTATATATCAGTGGTGTTAATTTGAACAAAGATGATGCTGATATGTGGCTTGTGAGGGTAATAACACCTTGGCTGCCCTTCTGACAGGCTCTAAAACACGTAGCAATATTCAACAGCTACAAGAGTAACCGCTTCCACTAGGTGAAATATGAGCAGGTTGTAACTTTCAGTGTGTGTGTGTGTGTGTGTGTGAAATTTTCTTGGTAAGATTTTTCAGAAGTGGTTTGCCGTTACCTTCTTCCTAGGACTGAGAAAGTGTGGCTAGCCCAAGGCTATCCAGTTGACTGTGTCTAAGAAGGAACTAGAACTCACAACCTCCCAGTTTCTAGCCTAATGCCGTAACCACTACATCAAATTGGCTCTTTTCTCTCTCATTGTTTGTTCTGAAGTTACTTATTTAGTTTTTTTCCCAATGAAATAACTTTAAAACTGTGTGTGATGATGGACAAAGCGGCATAAGCACAAAAAACATTTTTTCTTTTGATAAACACAGAAACTAAGGCAATGAATAATGGAGACAGATGAAAAATAAAAAAAGTTATTGAGATTTAAATGAATGTTTTTCACAGGCATTTCCTTCTGGCTAATATAATCAACACTTATAGCTGCTATAAGTACAACCTGATCCTTTTTGTATTTGGGAGGTTTTTTTTGCTGGCAGAGGGTTGCAGGAGGCTGTTGCAGCTGAAAACTAGGGAGCGTATTTTCGCTGGCAGAGTGCTCGGGCCACCACAGGTGTCCCCAACACATGTGATGTCGAGCTGGCTGTGCCCACCATAGCCACACCCAGAGTCAAACAAAACCCTGATGTGGCCCTCAATGAAATCGAGTTTGACACATCTGACTAGAGTATCTATAGTTGTTAAGATACTTTCAGAAAAAGATTACAGAATAGTACAGAAAAGATTATAGAATAGTATTATTTGAGGGCAGGCCTTAGCCACATAGCACCTGCTTCTCCCTAAAATGGCACCCATTAAAAAAAACCCCACATTTATTTGGACCGAAATTACATGAAATCACCAAATCATGAGATTTTTGAGCAGGCTTGCATAAGATCTCATGAAGACATACATTTCTTGAGGAGGGTTGAAAGTCTTGATGAATAAACTGCTGAGGAAATCTATTCTTCATGTCTATGACACTTCAGCCATAATTATTGGAAGTCAGTGTTGGAGTTATCAGATCTGGACTTCAAACATCCAGATGTTCATGAAATGGCAGCAAAAGGTTAAAAGTTCTGTGGAGAGAGGTTTTTCCACGGACTGGAGGGGATGTGATTTTGCATACTGCCTGCAACCCACAGATGGGGCTTTGCTTGTTTGCATGGCCCAATTTTTGGCATGCCCTGGCCCAGTGCCAGTTCATGCACTGGAGGTTGGGGATTCCTGAGTTAATTGATTCCACTAACAATAATCTTCCTTTCTAGAAGAATTTTATCCTTCGTATTTCTAGCCAGAATATCTAAGACTGAATACCCAGAACATAAGACTGTAAAATATCTGTATCTCCTTTTCAAGTTAGTTTTATAGGGCTGCTGTATTATTTTTAACTTTGCGTCCATCTTCTCTTTCTTTTCAGGTGAGAAACCCCACAAGTGCCAGGTGTGTGGCAAAGCTTTCAGCCAGAGCTCAAACCTGATCACTCATAGTCGGAAACACACTGGCTTCAAGCCCTTTGGCTGTGATCTGTGCGGCAAAGGCTTTCAGAGGAAGGTGGATTTGCGGAGACACCGAGAGACACAGCATGGCCTGAAATGAGAACCCGGTGGACTCTGGAATAACAACACAAACACTATGTCAGTGAACTTCCCTTTTCTCCTTGTGGGCTGCCCGTGTCCTGCCTCTGTCTCTCTGGTCTGATCCTTGAGTTCACTTCCTGCCCTATTCTCACTAAATAGGAAGTTGGGAGGAACTTGGTGAGAGTTTTACAGAAATTAACTCAAAAGGCCTTGGAATAAACATGAAATGCCAAGCCTAAAGAGGTGGGGAGAAGCACCTTTTCAGATTTAAATCCTGGACGAATAACATATGTATAGTATCTTTTCCCCTTTCACTCACACCTTGTGGCACAAAAGGCCCTATCTGGATAAGCTACTATCATCTGTGAACTAGAAAATTATTTTCCCCAAGGAATCACACAGTCTGCGTTGGTTTCCTGGAAGTTACGTAATTTTCTGGGTTGCCCAAACTTTACATGGTATATAATCCCACAAAGGGGTACGATAAAGGAGAGTGTGATTTTTGTTTTGTACCATTTAAGAGTTAAAACTTCATGTTTTCATTAAATTATTATTATTATTTTGCCTGGGGATTTTAAATTGAAAGTGGAGGGAGCAATTGTATTTCCAACTCCGTCAGGCAGAAAGTACCTCAAGGGATGGTAAAACCCATAATTGAAAAGAAAGTCCTGTCCAGTGCTACAGTGATGGGAGTAGATGTGAAGCCTTGTGCTGTCAATGTTGTAGCCATTGAGTCAGTTCCATCTTTCTGTCCCAGCAACATAAATATTCAAATATGTGTTTTTTAAAAAAAGAGAAGAACTCAGTGAATTTCTCTAATTATTAAAGGAATACAATGAGCCTATTAAAGTGAGTAAAGGAAGTCAAAAACGTCAGTGGGAGTCAGAGGAAAAAGTTTATATGTTTTTCTACGTAGCTCACCAACCAACCACAAGCAAAGTGTTAATATCGTTGTACTGTCCGCCTCCTCAAAATTACAGTGGAAGATCCTACTAGGCCATTTCTGTGGGTTGTTCCTGGCCATTTTGTTAGACTATTGAACACTAGTGAGGGCCTGAGGTAACATTTTTTTCCCTGGAGGAAGAGTGATTCCCCACCACTTCAGCCTCAGTTTTATGGTGTCTGCAAGGGGGAAATTAATACTGGGTGCCTCATGAGGCAATTATGTAATTTGTGACATTTATGTGATGTCATGATGTGCGCGATTTACACCATGGGTCTTTACTAGAAAATGCATTTTCTTCTCCTCACAATCACTGCTGGTGTAGGACCCTGGGATTAGGAACCAGTAATTTCTTATTTTCTTATTTTGCAGTATTCATTGTAAGTGAGTCTCCTTTTTGGTTCTTTAATGGGATTGCCCTAAAATCAAAGTTGAAAGACTCATGATGACACCCTTTACAGATTAAGATACTGAATGCCTTGAATTATGAGGAAAGAAATATGCACTCAAAGCAGGCAAGATCATATGCCTTTGGGTCCTCAGCTGAGCACCAATGTAAAATAGGGGTGCTAGCCTGTAGTACTACCCTAATGCTCTGTTCCACAATCTTATCTTGGATCAGTTTTATTTACTGCGGTATCCCTATGCCATGCATTGACTCTTCAGTAATGACTATCAAGGTGGGAATTTGAGGGAACATGATGTCTCAGTGGTGTCCTTCAAAAGTTTGAATCTACCCAGTGAAGACTGAGAGTCATTCTCTGTACATATGTTGCATACGCTCTGTACACATATGTGTGTGAAAATAGTCTGTGCTTTTCAGGCATTGGAAAGAACACCGTTTATGAGGAATTGCAAAGAAGGAACTTAAACAGAAAGCAAGCAGGGTCTTAATGCTAGGTATTTTAGAGGGAAATACCTCTAATAAAATTCCTACAAGGGAAAGGAACAGGTAGGGAGAGTGACAAATTTCCCTTCCTAAAATGGCACTGGAACTTTGCAGTTAAGGATCACAGAGGCAAGAAACAGCCTCCATCTCAGCTCTGCATAGCTAGATAGTTCATATCTGACCATCCTTAATCACAAGGACACCAGAAGGACAAGACGTATCTTGTGACAGCATGGTGCGAGTTCTGCCTTTCTACAGACATGCTGTGACATTGCACAGAAGAAACGAAGGGCGGCTTTGTGTCACATCAAAATGCATGTACACAATTCCTCATTTGCCCCCAATTTTCTTTATCTATGTATGGGACAGTTCGCTTTGAAGTAGTTCCAGGTCAAAAAAAGAGTTGCCTTAACTAATCCTGGCCATACCTCACTATGAGAAGGGAAGGGGGGAGGTGAGAAATCGTTTTACTTTATAGATAGGAATGTAAAGTTTTTTTTGTGTAGATTCTACAATGTGTCTTATGTTCATTAATTCATATTTATTCAAGTAAAAGTTAAATTAATAAAGATCTGAGGATTCTCAGGAATTGTATTTATTTCAACACAAAGTGTTAACCAAGTGTTCTGCATCTTAAATGGACTTCATTGGAGTCACATCCAAGAATATAGGAAGAACAATGTATTAGTTTTACTACGGTATGTAAATTTGTAATGGGTTTTGTTTGGTAAGGCAATATAATAACTGCACATAGAATATATTGCTTTACACCTAGAATCAAAGTGTACTCTATAGCAAGGGTCTCCAATCTTGGCAACTTTAAGCCTGGCGGACTTCAACTCCCAGAATTCCCCAGCCAGCTTTGTGTTGAAGTCCACCAGGCTTAAAGTTGCCAAGGTTGGAGATCCCTGCTCTATAGTCTGCAAGTGGGAGTATAAGATTCTGAACCAAATTTGGAGATGTCTGTTGACATTCTCAGTCATCCAGGTCATGGTTGTCCCAAAGGTGCTTTTTTCAGGAGGCAATTAGACTTTCTTGTTTTCTCTTTTGAAGACATTTTGTTTCTCATCCAAGAAGCTTCAGCACTGACAGGAAGCAAAACGTTTTCAAAAGAAAAAACAGCGTTTTGGGGACAAATTTGGAGATATTTACGTAATGTTTGTGAGAGTCCACTACAAATATTGTAAGAAAATGAGCCTTAATTGTTCAAGTACTTGAAATGCTCTGTGTTGTGTATATTCAGGAGATTTCACACATAATCTGCAATTCTATGCCCATTGGGGAAGGAAAATAAACTATGGAATTCGGTAGAACTTACATTTGGGTAGGGCACTGAGTTCCCCAATAAAAACTGAATATTCAAATGTTCTTGCTATATGCCACTTAGCAACATAACTTATCTTCTTCCACAAAATATTGGTGCAATCTTTTTCACTAACCTAGAACACTCCTGCAATTTGGAGCTCTTGTGAATTGTAAGAGTTATAGCCTGACATATCCAATAGCCTTAAATTGGGGATGGCAACTGAACTGCCAAGGGCATTTTTCCAATGTGTGGAACTGCTAAGTCATGCTTTCCGCTGTTGTATAGTTCCATGAATATCATATTTTAGGATTGCTCTGAAGGCGTAGATTGTATTTTAGGTTTTGCAATAAGCCTTGGAATGTTTTATTGAGCAAATTTATATGCCTTTATAGCTGTCCATCCATGGGGTATTTAGCCAGTGTCATCATAGGACAATAGAAATTGTAATCAATAGAAAAAACATTGTTTCAAAACTCTATGCACATCACCACCATGTTTCCATCTCAGTTTATTTCTGTACTTCAAATTATGTTTTACTTTTTATCCCTGAAGATCAACATAGGAAGTTCTTATCAAAACTCTTTGGGTGATGACTCGGCTTACTGTATGACCAGAATCTACGGAAGCCTTCCCAACCTGCTGCTCTTTAGATATGTTAGAATATAATTCTTATAACTCCAGCCAAGCCTGGAATCCTTAGAAAATAACCCATCATATTTAGAACGAAGTCTTCTTTAGAGAAGACTTGGCCTTCAGATTCAGCTGCCTTTTCCAAGAACCTTTATATGAATTAAAAAATGAAGCTGCAGAATAAATTTACCACAGTAAAATAAGAGGGAAAGAGTTTAATAATCACCACAGATTATTGAGTCTGTTTCAGTACAACATTTGAAGACTGCAAATAGCTTCCCTAATGTTATTGCTTAGTTGCATTAAAAATACATGGCGTATATTATGTGACTCATTATTCATGAAGCAGGTTTCCTACCTTTTGTCTGTCAAAGTATCTGAAGGAAAGAGTAAGAGGAGATCTGGCACTTATACACCTTTGTTTCTCTTGCTGAATTTTTAATAACACCTCCAGCGAGCCAGTTGGTGAAGCTCGGCGTCTGCCGAAGAGTGAAAGGACAGAGCTATCTAGAAAGTCTAACCCTTTGTGGTTCTCATTTGAGCCTTGCCTTCATCCAGTCTTGATTAAATTACCTATCGAGTGTGCCCGGCTATCATGATTCACAGCTCTGAAAAACAAGCTGAATTTCATCTTAAAATATGCGGGGGTGAGGGAGTGAAATGAGAAAAAAAAAACCCAAGAAAATTCACCACAGTAAAAAAAAAAAGCACACACTTTGCTGATATTATTCTTAGCAGAAAATGGCTTCGTTTTAATATTTTACAAGGATTGAAATCTTTCCTCCAAGTTGTACAGGGATGATAACCAAATCCCATTCCCTACCCTATTCCATTCTCATAAAATGCAATAAGGTAATTTGCATTAAATTAATCACTTTAAATAACAAATCCACGGTCTCTGGATGTGTTTCAATGATTGCCTGCAGCAGAACATACATAGCCTGCGTTTATTTTAAAAGATTAGCATTGCTCTCAACTCAGTGCTTTCCAAATGTGTTACGAGGACTGGGGCAGAGGTGGGTTTCAGCAGGTTCTGACCAGTTCTGAAGAAC
The DNA here is from genome assembly GCA_030761175.1 of Masticophis lateralis. Taxonomy (NCBI): domain Eukaryota; kingdom Metazoa; phylum Chordata; class Lepidosauria; order Squamata; family Colubridae; genus Masticophis; species Masticophis lateralis. The sequence continues at coordinate 132,075,823 of JAUDYJ010000003.1, forward strand.
CGGTAGCGGAAATTTTGAGTAGTTCAGAGAACCGGTAGTAAAAATTTGGACTGGCCCCGCCCCCATCTATTCTCTGCCTCCCACGTCCCAGCTGATTGGGAGGAAATGGGGATTTTGCAGTATCCTTCCCCCAGAGTGGGGTGGGAATGGAGATTTTACAGTATCCTTCCCCAGCCCGCCCACCAAGCCACACCCACAGAACCAGTAGTAAAATTTTTTGACTAGACTGGGGGCGACCCAGTTCAAATCCAGTCTGAGCCATGGAAAGTGCCAGCTATTCTTTACTAGTCCAATCAAAATCACAAGGTTGCTGTTCTTAAGAGTGTGAGTTTTACTGTATGCATATCATATCAGAACCCAGAAAATCTAAATAAGGAAATATGGCCCTTTGCAGATTGGGGGATGAGCATGATGGGTATTATAGTTGAGTTTATCTGTATGTAAGCAAAAGTTAACAATAGACATAATTAGGGTCTTTGATCACACAGAATAGGCAGTCACCATGTTAAGAATGCATTCTATTCGACTCTGTCTCCTAACTCAAATTTGTATCTAAGTCAGAAGTCATCCTTCTGAACAGGCTGCCTTTTCCTAAAAACGGTGGCTGGGTTTTGCTTGGCTGACGAATCACTGAAGTTGCACAATGTTTTTTCATGAACCACTGAAAAACATTAAAAACAGGCAGTACATTAAAAAAAATGCAGCTTCGATGGTTCGGTAGTCTGATGGTTCCAGGAACAACTGTGCCATCTGCCATTTTTAGGAAGGGGCAGCCCATTTGTAAGTACAGGTTGTCCTTATGTCAGTGATGGCTAACCTTTTTGCCATCGCATGCCAAAAGTGGGGAGAGTGCGGGGTGGTCGCATGTGTACGTGCCCACACCCATAATTCTATGTGCCCTGCACCCCATACATGCGTGTGCGGCCCCCCGTGCTCACCCAGCTTTGGCATGTGTTGGCACGGTGGACCTGGTAGGCCCATTTTCACCCTCCCCAGGCTCCAGAGGCTTTCTAGGAGTCTGAGGAGGACGAAAACAGCATTCCCCTCCCCCCTGGAGACTGGAAACAGCCCATTTGCCGCTTCTGGTGGGCCCAGAACACCCAAAAATCAGCTGGCCAGCATGCACATGTGTGCTGGAGCTGATCTAGGGCAACAGTTGTGTGCCCATCAATATGGCTCCGGTGCCACCTGTGGCAAGCGTGCCATAGATTCGCCATCACGGCCTTATGTCATACACTCTTAAACCCGGGAACTGCCTGTATGCTAGCTCAGATTAGAAATCTCATTTCTAAAATCACAACACACTAGGTTGTGTGGATGACTGGCTGGCGATTCAGTGTGTTTTGACAAAAAAAGAAGAATCCTTTGGTAACTATTCTCTATTTTCCTCTTGTTGACTGTGGTCTTATCTCTTGAGTTCGGTCTCTGCTCTGCTGTTGTTTAGAAGAATTGTGAGGCCCCAGCTCCTCACCCAGGCCTTTGGTGAGGGAGAAGGAGACCCTTCACTTCACTGACTTTGGAATATTTTAATTTTTTTAACATTTTATTGTAATTTCTTTGAGTGTTCTGAGTCAGACTACATATTATCCAGTCCTTTTCTACTGATATTTGCACATCTTAACTATTTTTCAAGGGATGTGGTGGCTCAGTGATTAAGGAGCCTGAGTGGCATAGGAGGCTAATGCCTCCTACTAAGGCAGTAGTTAACATCCAGCTGCCTGCAATTACTGCGAGTTCAATCCTAGCCAGGCTCAAGGTCGACTCAGCCTTCCATCCTTTCTAAGGTGGGTAAATTGAGGACCCAGTTTGTGGAGCAATAAGCTGACTTTGTATAAATATACAAAAGTACGAAGGCTATTGCTTAACGCATTGTAAGCCGCCCTGAGTCTCCAAAGAAGGGCGGCATATAAATCAAATTTTTAAAAAAAAGGCGCTGAGCTTGTCGATCAAAAGGTCGGCAGTTCAGTGGTTTGAATCCCTAGTGCTGCGTAATGGGGTGAGCTCCCATTACTTGTCCCAGCTTCTGCCAACCTAGCAGTTTGAAAGCACGTAAAAAATGCAAGTAGAAAAATAGGGAATACCTTTGGTGGGAAAGTAACAGCATTCCATGCACCTTTGGCGTTTAGTCATGCCGGCCACGTGACCACGGAGACGTCTTTGGACAGCGCTGGATCTTCAGCTCTGAAATGGAGATAAGCACCGTTCCCTAGAGTCAGGAACAACTAGCACATATGTGCGAGGGGAACCTTTATCTTTACCTAACTATTTTTCATTCTGTTTCCCATTTTCTGGAAACATTGTCACAAAATGCACAAATCCAAGAATAGCATTAATATTTATTATTAATATTTATTTTAACTGTAAGGCTTGGGACTAATGAAGAAACCAGATTAGGATAAAAATGGAAGTGTTGTCTAAAGATCCCTACAAAGGTGGCCTTGCTTTCTTAGTACCATCAATTATAGCACTCTTTATCTAGAAGCGCCATTCTTGTGTTGGGCAATTATACTTTAATGGGATTTTAAAATTATCTCCTTTTCATTATTTTTAACTCTAAAGGAAAGGTGACAATAATGTATCAGTTGATTTTTCTCTAGCAAAATCACTGAAAAGCACTTTTACAAGAACCCCTCAGAAATATACTGCGAACAAACTTTTAAAGAAGGGAGATATTCAGGCCAACACATCTAGGTGTCAAAAATTAGCAAAGCAAATTATCTGGGTCTGTCTCTTTTCACTGCCAACTAGTGCTCATATGGATTTTTGCAGGCCAGGTAAGGTAACTAGTTCATTAAAGTATATTGCTTGAGAATAAATTTATACTTGAGCTGATCCAAGTAAAGCAGCACATTCTCAAATAGGTTCCAGCATACATTCTCAGGGGAATCCAGGATTTTGCAGAATTACAATTTTGGGGGGGGCAAACATTGTATGAAAAAGTATTAAAAACATTAATCTCTCAACTGAATTCATGGAAAGTAGGCATAAAAAGAACAAAGGAATGGTAGTTACTTGGAACATAAGGAAAACAATTATGTGCCACAAAAGCATGTGGAGTTTTCCAGCTGGAAATATCAAATGAAATGATGAAAAATTGAAGCAAAAGGAATTACAAATGAGTTGAAAAACCATACAAAAGGCAATTGCTGCAAAATGGGAAATGAGAAAAAGATTGTGAGTGTGTGTGTGAGAGAGAGACAGAGAGAGAGAAAGAGAGAGGGAGAGGGAGAGGGAATGGAATAGAATAGAATAGAATGAATTTGATGAATTTTAAAAAAATAACTTGTTTTGCAAACGGGGAAAGAAAGGTAAGCCAGGGAGTTCCAAAAGAACCAATTACATTATAAATAAAATAAATAAACTAAACGTGATGAAATAATATGGGGTGAAAGTGAAGTGGGGAAGTGCTTGAAAGAGTGGTATTTTAAGGATTTATATGGCAATATTTTGACTACATGTAAATAGAGAGAAGCTAGAGCAAATAGATGGATTTGTGCATTTTGAGAGAATGTTCACTGAAGATGGGAAGCCGAATGAAAAATATTTAAGATGTGCAAATGTCAGTAGAAAAGCCCTGGGTAATATGTGGTCTGTTCTGAGGAATAATGTTGTTGAAAGAAGTGAAAATGGTTGTATATTAGAATCTGCTTTCACCTACAGCACATTGGATTTATTTACAGGGTAGAGGATTAAATACAAAAGCGAGTGAATATGAAAGAAGGATATTGAAGTGATCAGATCCTATAGAGAGGGTAAAGGAGGATCTAATTACAAAGTGAATCTCTAAAAGAAGAGTGGATGGGTTGGAAGAAAAGAGAAGACCAAGATTCTCAAAAACAGAAGTTTAAAGAACAATAGGGACTGCATGAACAATAGGGACTGCATGAAGTCCCTAAAGAACATAGGGACTGCATGTATGAGGTGGAAGGAAGGAAGGTAGGTTTACAAGTATGGAATGAAGTGGTATGAGGAATGCTGTGATTAGTTTAGCTATATTTCCTTTTTAGGGTTGGTGTTTTTTTTTTTTTTTTTTTGCTTATGTTTTCTATTTCTTTGGCTTCTTTCTTAGGCTTTCTGGACACATTACTTTATACTGCTTATTTTATTTTATTTCTATCCCACTTTTATTATTTTTATAAACAACTCAAGGTGGTGAACATAACTAATGCTCCTAGTTTCTCCTATTTTCCCCACAACAACAACCTTGTGAAGTGGATTGGGCTGAGAAAGAATGACTGGCCCAAAGTCACCCAGCTGGCTTTCATCCCTAAGGTAGGACTAGAACTCACCAATTTCCCATTTCTGGCCTGGTGCCCAAAATGAATGACATAATGGAACACACACACATACACAGAGAGAGAGAGAGAGAGAGAGAGAGTCAGCCCACTCCACATACACATTCATACTGAGATATATTAATCAGTACAAATCAATTCATTGCAGGAGAAAGTTTTTCAATCAAGGTTATGCCTGGTATTTTACTGCTTTTCTGAAGGTTGGTAGAAAGATGTTCAAGTTTCCAGTCACCCAAAGTCACCCAGTCAAATTCTGGATCTAAGGTAGGATTAGAACCTGGGGTTTCCTTCTTGTATTCCAGTACCTTAACTCTTATTCCACATTAACTGTGTCTATGCATGTAATTTTTAAATGTGGTAAAAAGAGGGAATTTCTGAAATACACATCTAGCGAGTAAACACGTGAACAATATTTGATTTTAATTAAGTGGAAATGAAGTCTAAATCTACATTTTGTTCTAGAGTTTTGGAGTATGGCCTGGCATTAAAATACTTAATGCTGTCCTCTGCTCCAATGGTTTGCTCACTTTTGCTTTGCATCAGTGGTGAAATATAAAATTTGTTACTACCAGTTCTGTGGGCATGGCTTGGTGAGGAGGGTAATGTGCCTGGATGGGCATTGCCAACTTTTTTTTTTTTTACTTTTAAAAGCATTTTTTTCTGCAACCTCTTCGGCCAAAAAGGTTGCAGAAAAAAAAGCTTTTAAAAGTCTCTGACGATCAGCCAACTCAGGTGGGATCGTCAGAGGCTTTTTAAAACATTTTTTTTTCTACAACCTCTTCGGCCGAAGAAGTTGTAGAAAAAATGCTTTTAAAAGCCTCTGACGATCCCAATTGAGCTGCGTGATCATCAGAGGCTTGTTTTTTTTACTTTTAAAAGCATTTTTTCGGCCGAAGAAGTTGTAGAAAAAATGCTTTTAAAAGTAAAAAAAAAAACCCTGATGATCATGCGGCTCAGCTGGGCATGGGGGCGGGGTGCAGGGATTTTTGCTACCGGTTCTCCAAACCACCAGCCACCATCGCTACTGGTCTGAACTGGGAGCATTTCACCCCTACTTTGCATCCAGGTGATGATCCTGTTCCCACCCTCAACTGATCTGCTTCCCACCCTTCTAGGCCACCAGTTCCTTCATAATAAAAGAGAATGTTATTTTGAGAACACGAGGTTGTAATGAGAGAGATGTCATTAATAACTGATAAATCTCAGGGTGGAACTGGAAGAGACACCTGGAGACAGGTGCTCAGTCTCTCAACAGTTATACCTGTTGGGCTGGTCAACTGACTGGAGTGAAATTTAGTAGTGAGGGGAAAGAGTTGAGTATTGACCCCTCCCATCTTCTCAAAGACTTATTCAAACCCTCTTCCCTAGCCAGGAAAGACCGAAGAGCCTTTTGGTGTGTCACATTTTGTTTAATGGCCTCAGGAATCTCCTTGTATTCCTCAGGATCTCAGGCTGCTTCTCCAAATTCTTCATCCCAGCTGCTCCTTAGGAAAGCATAAAATATATGCAGAGCAGATATCAAGCTGGAGGAAAGCGCCCATAGCTGTAAACATGTCTGGCACACCTCCTGTGGGAATATTTACTGCCCTAACAAAGATTAACTCAATATAGGCCATAAAATCATTCAGAAAAAAGTCAGAAGGAGAGGTGATTGCTCTAATATCCTGATTTTTAGTTTCTTCTTCCCTGTGAAAAAAAGGCATATCATTAATGATATTAAAGCAGGGGAGTTCAACCTTGACAACTTGAAGACTTCTGGATTTCAACTCCAAAATTCCCCAGATATCCAAGTTGTCAAGCTTGGATATCCCTATATTAAAGTATTCAATAATTCATAGCATTCAACCTTTTTTCTATTTTCTAATAATTTTTGATGTTGTCTTTTGATACGCACTTCTTGTAGATTTATGATATCCATGTTTAATTTCTGTAATTTTTTGAATGAATATGATCCTGGGAAGACAAGAAACATAAGATCGACACAGTAGAGAAAGCACAAGAATTTTTTGACAGCCATTTTATACTAGAAGAAGACCAGGAAACCAGACAGGAACTAGAAAACAAAAATCAAGACCACTCCACAGAGGCAATGGAAAGAGAACAAGAAGAAAAAAGACAAGTGGAAAGGGAGAAGATGGAAAGAGCAGGAGCTGGGGGAAAACACAAATGATAACAAGGAACACAAGAAGACTTTGGATAACAAACAGATAAGGAAGAAGAATGGGACAAGAAATAAGGCTAATCTCAATTAATATAAACGGATTAAATCTACCAATTAAAAGATCATATACAGCATTCAACCTTTTTTTCTTTCCATAGAAGAGACACCTTCTTTTATCTAGTCAGAATGCAGAAAACCTTTCCTCACCATTCATGAGTATGTTGTCCTCCTGGACTGCCTATGGGAATTGAGGACATTTTCTTAGAATGGTTCCACCTACTTCGATGGATGGTACTTCTTGGTTACTGTAAAGAAGAAGAGATCAGCTTTTTAGCCAGTGACCTCTTCAGTTTTCTCCCATCTATTTTTTACTGTCTACTTGGCAACTTTATGAGGTATGGACTTCAATTTCTAGAATTCCCATGCTGGCTGGAGAATTCTGGGAATTGAAGTCCACACATCTTAAGATTGCTAAGGCTGCCAAAGTTGAAGAACGCTGATCTACATGGAGTAAATGGGAGAAGGCATTTATTGATTCAGGTGCAGTATTTTCAATACACCGGTGATACTAATTCTACGTAATCATCCCAGATCACACTAGCAATGTGGTTGAAGTTTTGTCCTGGTGTCTGGAATCTGTAAAGACATGGATGGGAAGAAAGGAACTGAAGTTGAGCCTAAGCAAAGCAAAAATGCTATTTTATACATTCATTCATTCATTCATTCATTCATTCATTCATTCGCTTGATTTTCATCCTACCTATTTTTTTGTCAGCTCAAAGCAGAATACATTCCCAATGTTCTGGCCTCCTATTTCCCCCACCACAATATACCTGTGACATGAATTAGGCTGGGATGGACTACTGTAATCATGGCTTCTTCACCCCCACTTTTAATTAAGCTTTTCACAATTCATTGCAGCTTGGTCCAATTATTTGACGTGACCACATGATTCTGAGTAGAGGCAGTGGAGGTGAATGAGGGCAAGGACAACAATGGCACAGAAGATGAAGGAAAGTGCTTTTGAAATGGAGAAATGCTTGCCTTTTGCATTTCTCCATGTGCTGGCATCAGGAGTCAGTTTATCGACAGTGGGAGAAACTTCAATGTTCATCAATACTAATGTAAAATGAGCCTCATCTCTCTTCTTATCTGAAGTGTGCAAGGTGAGATGATTCCGATTGTATTAATAATGTACTTGTAATAAAAATCCTTTAATAAAAATGTAAATGGGGGTTCTGCTGTCAGCAACCGCAAATATAAAACAGGAGAATTAATATAAAAGCTGGAGTCACATTGGGGGCTTCCTGAAAGAATGGAGTAATTGTGATTCAGAATTGTGATTTGGGGCATATCTGGCCCATTTTTCCAGCAAGGGATCGACACAGATTCAGAATTTACACTAACTTGCCTCTTGAGCAACAAATTCCACCCTGACAATGTGAATAATCTGTGGGCGTGATGTATACTTCCCCAAATTAGGGAACTTTTGCTCTTCCCAACCCTCATTTGGGATTACAGGTAGTGCTTGACATGCAACAGTTCATTTAGTGACCATTCAAAGTTACAACGGCACTAAGAAAAGTGACTTATAACCATTTCTCAGTTACGACCTTTGCAGCATGCCCACAATCATGTGATCAAAATTTAGATGCTTGGCAATTGGTTCATATTTGCAACCATTGCAGTATCCCAGGGTCATGTTATCACTTTTTGTGACCTTCTGACAAGCAAAGTCAATGGGGAAGCCAGATTCACTTAACAACGGCCTTAGTAACTTATCAACTGCAGTGATTCACTGAACAACTGTGGCAAGAAAGGTACAGGGCAGGAAAGGCAACAACAGGGTAAAACTAACCAAATGTTTCACTTAACAACAGAAATTTTGAGCTCAATTATGGTCATAAGTCTAGGACTACTTGTATTATACAATACTGAAGTTGCCATATCTGAGCTGCCAAACTCCCCATGTCCAGTAGATGGCAGCAGTGATTTAGAGCTTTCTGTAGAACTCTGCTACCATCCCATGGTTTGGATTTTTGCAGCCCATCTATATTAATCTTATCTATGTCTTCTTTTTAATCTAATAAAGTCAACACTGAAAAGGGATTGGTAGCTTTTCCATTATCCTATGAATCATCTGGTTTTTCTCTGGCATACTCCAGAATTTTATGAGGCTGCTTGGTTCCAAATAAACATAAATAAGATTGCAACTTGAACTAATTCCTTCCAATGAAGGATTTAGAGGAGCTTCTAGGTAAAGCCTTTCCTCCTTCCTATCCTAGTGCATTCGATGTTTACCTGTTCAATTGTGCATATGGCACGTTGATAACCCTCTTCTTAAATAATACAACCTGTCATCTGGTCTCTTGTTTGCAGAGAAAGGGCCAGCAGGCTGGCTGGGTCATACTGAATGGTTCTAAAGTTTGGAGGCCTAGCTTTCTATTGCACGATACTTGCAATGCACAAAAACAAATTGGACAGCCCTGTCTTTTGTTCTGGCTTCTTTTTGCTCTCTAAATAGAAGTGAGAGCGTGCTGGTTTGACACTTCTTAAACTTCCAATGCATGTCTGTACCATTTATGACTCACTCGGTGCCCAGCTTTGATAGTCTTGTTTTTGCAGTTCCAGGAAGATATCAAGAACTGGGTATAAGTTGGGTAGAAGGGAAGCGTGACCCCCCCCCCCACCCCCTCAGTGCATACACTTGTTGAACTCTCGTTTGCCTGGAAATGGTATGAGCCTGGAGGTAACTTCACAGCCTGCTTGCTTGTGGCCAGCAAGGCTGAACGCAATGAAACGGGCTGAATCTCAACAGAGCAGATACCTGTTATTCCTTTCAGCACATAGCAGAATAAGGGAGCTAGTCCAACCCCCCGCTCAGGTCTATACCATTTGAGACAAATGGTTGTCCAATCTCTTCTTCAAAACTTCCAGTGGTTTCCATCCAAATATGTATTTTTGTCCAATATTTTTTAACTTTGAAGATGATAAAGCAGCACGTAGACTTGAAACCAGAGATATTTTTATTGGGCATTTTACCGGAACAATATGATAAAAGGACTATATATTTGGTTTTACGTGTACTAACTGCAGCTAGAATTGTACTTGCACAACAATGGAAGAATGATGGGAGATCCCGACAGATGAGGGTGTAATTAAGAAAATATTAGAATGTGCAGAAATGGATAGGCTAACGCTTACTGTTAAGAACAAAGAAGAAATGGAATATTTTTTGATATGGGACCTATTTTATCGATGGTTAGACAATAGAAACAGAAGTTAGAAAGGGAGAGACATTAAAAGAGGAAAATGGAGGCTTGTTATAGTAGATAATGTTAAACAGTATTGTTATTATACTATTAATATAATTGTGATGAATACTATTGTAAACGTTTGAACTATGATTGCCTAAAAACAATTGTACCCAGACAAAACACTGTTTGATGGAAATTGAATTTTTATGTTATATAAATAAAATAAATAAAACATTAAAAAAAAAACTTCCAGCGCTGGAGCATTCACAACTTCTGGAGACAAGGTGTTCCACTGATTAATTATTCTGTCCCTCTGGAACTCTGGAACCAACAGCTTATCAAAAAACTGGGTTTGTCCAACTAAGACTGGCCAATCTTTAAACCTTTTCCCCAAATGTATTCCATGCAAACCCATGCCTCATTATACCAAGGGCTATACAATCATGTCGAACCACTTTCTCCTCTTACCAAAAACAAACAATCCACCAACCTGTTAAATAAGAAAACAAATTGTATATTTTTAGGATTTTGAGCGCTTTGAAGATTTATTTCAGCCTTCTGTAACTTGGTATCTGTAAATTGTCGATCACCCCCAGAATTCACAACTAGTCTGGGAATTTGATTTTGGAAGTTGCAGTTCAGGTCTATGGATCACATTAGAAAATTTTAGTTTTCTAATGCATTGATGAATACAAAAGACTTATTTTATTTGCAGCCTATGAGCTACGCTCTTTTTCTTACCTAGATTACTACTTTTCTTCCATCTGATTCATTGATGTGCTATTACTGATTGCACATCATGTTTCCTAAATCATTGGAAACATTAACGTTTGTGAAAATTTTGTGCAACTTGAACTATTATTTGATAGGGCATGTAAACTCCAATTTAACTAAGCATGATCAAGATTCATTGTAACCAAATGGGTAAATTAGTCAAAATGGAAGATGGAGATGAAAGATGGGAAATGGAGAGTAGCCCCCCTAATCTAAATGAGTAGGGAACATGAACTAACTTTGATTGGATTAGAATGTATTGCAATGTATTAAAAAAAAACTAATTTAGTAGGTGTGATAATTACTATCAAGAACTAACTTGGATTAGTCATAAAGACTTGTTGACTTGGGTTCTTCATTTAAGGAAGTCATATTCCAGGAAGTTCAAGATGATAACACTTGACCCATATAAGTCCTTTCACTTTATATAGAAACAAGCAGGATTTTTTAACATACTAGATCATGTGATTTGTGGATGATACTGAAAGTATTGAGAAAATGATTTGTGGTAAATTGGCACCCTCAAAGATCAAAGCCCCAGTCTGAGGAATTGGCAGCGCCACATGACAAATTTTTCACTTGAATTGGAAGAGGGGAGGAAAGGCAACAGCCCCATGGAAAACAGGTAGAGAACAGGTAAGAGATTGCTCAGTTCTAGTTCTGTGCAACATGAGAACTTTGTATTCGCTTTCTTTTGTTGCCGTCTGGACATTTTCTAACTTGACTTGGATTCCTAGAACTGCTTTTTTTTCACCTGGACAGGACTTGGTATGCTGAATATAAGCGTCTATTTTATATATATCAAATTTTCCTTGCATACATTTGGGTTGCAGATGGAATAATAAACATAGTTTTTGTGTCTATCTTTTCACTTGCTATTTCAAATATCCGCAAACCAATCTCTCAAACCTGTTTCTTTTTTTAAAAAAACAGACATTCATAAAGAAAAAAGAAAAAACAAACAAACCCCAAAAACGAATGAACGTACAAGGTACCATTCACAACTGAAATATTTGCTGGTGCATTTTTGAGTGCACTCAACTGTGATAATGGACCATAGCTAGAAAAGAAATTAGAGGTGAAGATTGTTTGCAAAAATTCACAATTTATGTGAATAAAAGGGGTAAAAGGGAAGCAAACGGAAAGACAAAACGGCCGTGTCTTTCCATCCACTCTGATGCAACCTAGATTGGGGAAGAAACCGTGAAGGAAATACATGTTAGAACATATCACCGTTTCACTGGAATCAAAGAAGAGGTGGCAAACGGACAACAAAGCAATCACGTTATCTTAACTGGCCACAAAATCAATCTAGAGATTGCTAAACTTCTAGGAAATGGTGTGTTAATACAGGCTCTTTCTAGAGGCACCTGACAATGAAGAAGCCAAACTGTTTTGCTACCACAAATTGGCTCACAACAGAGAGAAGTTGCATAGGATGGAAAATCACACAAGATACTTTTTTTTTTTAAAAAAAAAGCACCTCTTTCTCCATATTAAACAAGGAGAGAAGACTCATGGTCAAGGAAAAGAAAAGGAAAAAAAATCCATGCAACTTCTAATTGTGACAAAATAAAGAGAAGATCAAATGATTAAATAACATTATTCCTGTTAATGGTGAATGTAAGCAAAACAGCCTAAATGCTGTTTTGACTGTTGTCCTTAGGTTTAACAGGGCATTCCAGGGACTCCGAAGGACAGCGAAATTTAAAAAATTGGGCCTTAAATTATGGAATATTTGTTTTTTTTTAAAAAAAAGTAGAGAACATGAGAAAGAAGAGGATGAGAAACAGTAGGAGGTAAATGCAGGAAACATCCACAATAATAGACCATTCTGGACAAAACGCATGCACGTTTGAGCATTGCAAATGAAAAATAAATAGGTATTTATAGATATTCTACTTTCCCTCTTCTCCATAATCGCTTGACTGGATTTCTGCTGCAAGTCCACTGGATTTGGGCTGCAGAAATATGGTGGCCGCTAGATGATGGCATGGTGTTACAGAACCCCTTAATGCTTTGCTGAGTTTCAGTGTTCTTCCAGATGTTTGCAAGTCCAGATGTGATAGTCCTATTCTGCACGGCACCAAAGCAAGGAGAATGGTTTCAGGTTTCTGTGGAGAAAGCAATGAAGAACATTTTTCCATACCTACCTTTAGACCAGGGGTCTCCAACCTTGGCAACTGTAAGCCTGGAGGACTTTAACTCCCAGAATTCTGGGAGTTGAAGTCCAACAAGCTTAAGTTGCCAAGGTTGGAGACCTCTGCTTTAGACAGGTAGAGGCCGGACTCTCTGGTCTGGAACAGGGGTGGGTTCTACTTGCCTTTACTACTGGTTCACAACGGGGCCTCACGCATGCGCAGAAGTTTCCTGATGACATCGGGGTCGGTGGGCGGAGCCTCCTGTAGGTTTTACTACTGGTTCTATAGAACCAGTTCAAACTGGGGGCAACCCACCACAGGTCTGGAATGACAGGATGGCATTTTGTTACTTATGTTATGAAAATTGTGCCAGACAGCCTGAGAGTATTGGGGCTGGGTGTTTCTGAAGAATATCATAGCTAGTGATCTGACCAGTGGGTGGAAGGGAAGCTGCTTCCTGCAGTCCTGAAAAGGCAACTTCTGACTGAAGCAGATTTTGCAGGCAGCCGGGGAAATTCTGGCTTTGTGGTGTTCATATCTGATCAGAGAGTTCTTGCATCTCTGCTTTTATTTACCAGATAATGAACGTTTCCAAACCATCCGTATGAATGCTTCATTAGGTTTAACCACTCGAAAAATGCAAAAGAGTGACTTGGGCAGAGACAATACGGAACATACGTGTATTCTAAAGCAGGGGACCTTGGCAACTTTAAGCCTGGCAGACTTCAACTCCCAGAATTCCCCAGCCAGCAAAGCAAAGCTGGCTGGGGAATTCTGGGAGTTGAAGTCCGCCAGGCTTAAAGTTGCCAAGGTTGGAGACCCCTGTTCTAAACTCAGCATTTCCAAACTTTTGGAAACTAGGTTTCCCCCTCTCAAAAGGTTGTTATCTCAATTTAGTAACATAGGTAGTCCTCGACTTACAACAGTTTGTTCAGTGACCATTTGAAGTTACAACGGCACTAAAAAAAGTGACCTTTTCCACACTCACAACCATCCTCATGGTCGTATGATCAAAATTCTGATGCTTGACAACTGACTCATATTTATGAAGGTTGCAGTGTCCTGGGGTCATGTGATCCCCTTTTCTGACCTTCTGACAAACAAAGGCAATGGGGAAGCTTGATTCAATTAACAGCTATGGCATAAAAGCTGGTAAAGTGGGGCAAGAACCAGGGGTGAAATGCTTCTGGATCTGACCGGATCGCCCGATCCGGTAGCGATTTTTCCCTGTGGTTCGGCACTCTGGTAATGATCACTGCCTGGGTGTCATTACTTCCTGGTTTTAACCTGTAAATAATGTTTTTTTACGGTTTGGAAGCGCGCATGTGCTCTTCCGAACCGGTAAGGAAGGAAAGTAGATTTCACCCCTGGGCAAAACTCTCTTAACAACTATCTCACTTAGCAAAAGTAATTTTGGGTTCAATTGTCTTGAATCAATTTTTGGTCTTAAATCAAGGTCTACCTGTATTAGTAATTGCCTTACATAGAGCACTACGCTTGTCTGATCAGAGTCATAAGTGTAGAAAACGCAATAGTATCCAAATGTTTGGGGCAATCCTTTGCTATTCGCTGTTGGGAGATAAATGCCGAGAGACAACAGATTGCAGACATTTCTACTGTGATTGGCAGTGGATTTCCAGGCTGTCAGAGATAGAGGTCATTCACCTCTTCTGGCTGAACCAGCAGTGTTCTGCCTGCAAAGCACATGATCAGAACAGTAGTAAACACAGGCAATGGGATGAACCAGATTTAGTTGTTCTCCTTGCAAATCTCATGAAACTAGAGCACATATATAGGGTAAATAATATAATAATATAATATAATATAATATAATATAATATAATATAATACAATACAATACAATACAATACAATACAATACAATACAATACAATACAATACAATACAATACAATACAATATAATATAATATAATATAATCCTGGCAATATATAATCTAGTCTAGTCTAGTACAGTACAGTACAGTATAGTATAGTATAGTATGGCATAGGATAGCATAGCATAGCATAGCATAGCATAGTATAACATATAACATATAACATATAACATATAACATATAACATATAACATATAACATATAACACATAACTTATAACATATAACATATAACAAAACAAAACAAAACAAAACAAAACAAAACAAAACAGCCTGAGGGCTGGAGGAGCCTGAGTAGCGTAGGGGGACTAATGCCTCCTACTAAAGGCAGCAATTAAGATCCAGCTGCCTGCAATTTCTGCGAGTTCAATCCTAGCCAGGCTCAAGGTCGACTCAGCCTTCCATCCTTTCTAAGGTAGGTAAATTGAGGACCCAGTTTGTGGGGGCAATAAGCTGACTTTGTATAAATATACAGAAGTATGAAGGCTATTGCTTAACGCATTGTAAGCCGCCCTGAGTCTCCAAAGAAGGGCGGCATATAAATCAAATTAAAACAAAACAAAACAAAACAAAACAAAACAAAACAAAACAAAACAAAACAAAACAAAACAAAGCAAAACAATCTGGCAATATTCAAGTGAAGATCTACGTTTGACTGGGCCATCACTGACTGACATTTCAGGAAGAATGCTTTTTAGCGTATTTGCAGAAGATGTTCGCCTCCATTGTTCTGTTCTTCTGAAGGATGAAAACCATGATTCCAAAAGCTTCTTCTATGCAGCTGGTGCTGAGATTAGATCTGCACATCTGCATTCTGCATAAGTTTGCAGAAAAGGTTTAAAGATTGGCCAGTATTAGTTGGACAAACTCAGTTTTGATAAATTGCTGGTTATAGAGGGATCAATACATGCTGAAAGGAAAGACCTGCTCTGTTGAGATTCAGCCCACTGCATAGCAGTTACCTGGATAAAGGCCTTCAGAAGATAGGCACATGATTGACCCATAGCAGTATTTTCCCCATTCTCTGTGTACATATCATGTGAATTATGCCTCTGTGCAATGGAGGGTGAGACATATAATTCTCCCACACAGAGACTAATTCCAAAGTATTTATTTCCAATTTTATTCTAATCATTTCTTACAACGTAACAGTTTAGTGGCAAATCTCAGCTCTTTATTTTGATGGCAAATGAGACTGCTCCAAAGCTGCAGGGAGGACCCCTGTCCCTTTCAGATTGGCATCCATGTCTATAGAAATTATGGGACCAGTGGGCTGCCAAAACAAATAGAAGGTAGCAATAGCATTTAAACTTATATAGTGCTTCACAGTGCTTTACAGTCCTTTCTAAGCAGTTTACAGAGTCAATACATTGCCCCCAACAACTTGGGTCCTTATTTTACCAGCCTCGGAAGGATGGAAGACTGAGTCAACCTTGACCCAGTGAGAATTGAACTGCTGACAATTGGCAGAATTAGTGGTTCCAACTGCAATACTGCGTTTTAACCACTGTGCCCTCACGGTTCCAAAATATTTAGTTTGGAACTCTCCTCTTGGGTTATGTTAGGGTTTTGCAACACTGTGCCCTAGACTGCTGCTATCTCTCCTCCCTGACTCAACCAGTTTTGATTAGGCTTTGAAGTTCAATGAACATTCAAAACACATGGATAAAAATTTATTTTTAAAAACAAAACAAAATGAGAGTGCTGAAATCATACAAGATGTTTTGTGAAAAATCTAAAATCTCTTGCAAGATCTCACAGAGATTACCAAAATCTTACAAGATTTGGGCATGGATAGAATGCTGTATTTTTCCACAAAATATATAATGCTATCCAGGGAATGGGGAAAAACTTCTGATCCCTATTTTATGCCAGTTTTTATTAAAGAATGGGTAATAGGAATCTCTCCTTATTTTGGTCAACATTGTGAAGATGCAATTTCAATTTCCTTTTTTTTTTTTGCTGCAGACAAGATAACTGGGGAATCAGAGAGTTAAATTAGAATTCTTTCAAGGTATCAATATGGTGACTTTCCACTTATACATATTGTAAACACATTATAAATGCCATAAGCTTGTAATGATCTCTTTTGAAAGAAATATTTATGAGTGACATTTGTAAAGTTCTGACTGTTCATAGAATTGGCTTGTTCTAGCGTATCCTGCAATGCTATTATAATATTGTTGATTTATTCTGTAAAGCTTGTAGAGGAAATGGTTTCATTTTATGAATTTGTGGAATTTTAATTTAATTTTAATTTTAAATGAATGTTCTAAAGCAGGCGTGTTCAGCTGTGGTAACTTTGAGACCTGTGGATTTCAACTCCCAGAATTTCCCATTCAGCCATTGCTGGCTGGGGAATTTCTGAGCGTTGAAATCCACAAGTCTTAAAAGTTACTAAGCTTAGATAGCCCTGTTCTAAAGCAATGCTCTCTGTTTGGATTGGGTGTTTTATTGTCAAAATTAGTTCCTCGCCTCATGAGTTGAACATAAGCAATAGCTAAGCAAAATAAACAAATCCACCCAGCACTCTATTTCTCAAATCACTCTTTTAGTGAATGTTTGAGAGACGTACCACGCGACACATCTGGTGCAAGCCAAACATTTTCAGTCAGTTGGATTGACAAGTTAATATTTGTCCATGAAATTATAGAGAGGCTTTATGAAGTACTCAAGCTAGTGGGAAAGAACCTCCATCAGCTGGCTGGCACCTTTCAATCAAAGTTAGATCTGAGCCCAGGTGCCTGAACAATAAATATAATCTTCGACTTCCTGGCCAAAGTTTGGCTCCTTGAACACTTAAGGCTCACTTAAAGCTTCATGTCTCATTTTCTTTGAACTTTGTCCTTCTTCCTGAACTTACTTTACCACCTGTTCCATTCAATAATCTGTTCTGCACTAGGGACAATCTCCGGCTCAGTTGTTCTGAAGCTGCTGTTTTGAGTTAGAATTGATGAATGAATGAATGCACTTGCTGCATGGATGAAGCAACATTTATGGATCTGAGCATAAAAGCAAAATATCAAATCACTATCATCTCTTCTCTCTCTCTCTCTCTCTCTCTCTCAAATCTTCTACCTGCCATCTCTCTCTCATTTTCTGTCTGTCTGTCTGTCTCTCTCTCTCTCTCTCTCAATCTATTTATCTTTCCATCCATCCATCCACCCATCCTCTATCATCTATCATCTATCTATCTACCAATATTTATTCATCCATCCATCCATCCATCCATCTATCCATCAATCTATCCGTCTATCCGTCTATCCATCCATCTGTCTAATCTATCTACCCATTCACCTATCTGCCTAACTACTTCATGGTGCTGGATTAGCAACTATTTGCATATTCCAGAAACTCTCCTCAGCATAGCCTTACTCTGGGAGATTATGTATAGCTCCTGATTTATCAGCTACTCATATACTGACTATCAGCTACTCTTTGGATGATAGCTGAATCCATCTCAGCTATTAAATAAATCATCTATCCATGCCAGTAGAAGAGCAGACCAACAGGCAAGGTTTTGGGTTGCTTTAAATCTGAACTTGACTTGGTAAAAATAAAAGGCAAGATGGCTGGTTGGCTGCACAACAGAAGCTGCATTTCTTTTCACCTGCATGCTTTGCTTGTTAAAAGGAGTGATGCTTCAATTGCAATACTATGCCTGCCATTTTGGCTTTTTTGATTCCCCCTCCCCCAAGCTCCCATATTTCTCCTCAATTGAATTTAGTTAGGTTTATCACTATGGGCAAAACCACTTTGCAAATCAGTATAAATTAACATTTAACGTATTCAGCCTCCACAAATCTTGACTGGCAAGGAAAAAGGCCTCTATTTTAGGAGCTTGTCCTTCTGGGAATTTTTTATGCCATTTCCAGGTAACTCATGCCTTCCAAGGAAGGAAAAGCTATACTTCACAGGGATGGGTGAATGCTATTGATGTTTTTTTTCTTTTATAGGTGGTGTATAAGTCAGTAAATGTTGTAAATTCAAATTAGTAAGTTTGTTGTATAACCAGTAAGTAATCTGTAACAGGTTTTTTCCAGAGCACAGCCTTTCATTGAGGCTAAAATCCATCAATTTTATTACAGATTCTCTGTAATAAGCAATTAACATTCTCTGTTAATCATAGCAGCTGCATCCCAATCTTAAAGGTACAAAAATCTGAAGGAAGCCCAGCAAAACGTAAACAATATTACCCGCCCCCCCCCCCCGGGCTTTTGGATCAACTTTTGATTCTTGGCAACTCCTAATCCCTGTAGATTTTTTGGCAAGAAAGTGGTTGGTCATTGCCTGCTTCCTAGGGCTAAGGGAGAATAACTGGCCCAAAGTTAACCAACTGGCACTGTGCACTTACGGCAGGACCAGAATTCATGGTGTCCTGATTTCTCACCTGATGCTTTGACCACTACACCAAACTGGCTCTCTCCAACAAGTACTTGGTATTAATTATACAAATATGAACTCTTCCTATAGTACCTTCTAGATTCATGCCATTAAAATGGCTTTCAACATTCCAGGAATGCTTCGTGAGATTCAGCTATTCTAACACAAGATTTTTAGACTTGGTGAACTCTTTGTTCCTTGAGATAAGGAGTGTTTGTGAACCTTCCGTGCCATTAAACTTGCACTATGTCCAATGCTACTATATCAGCAGCTTCCCATATGGCCAGGGATGGTATTCACTTACTTTCGCTACCAGTTCGCAAATATGAGCATGCTCGCATTCTGTGCATCCACAGGACCTTCCGCACATGCGCAGAATGTCAAAAATGGGACGTGATGAGTTCCGGGTGAGTGGGCGGAGCCTCCCGCCACCACCACTACAGGTTTGCCCGAACCGGATAGAACCGGCTGAATACCACCACTGCATATGGCCAAAAGGGAACACCAGACTGAAGAACTTGGTTTTGATCAGGACAGTTTTGATGAAGTCAACTCCAACACAAACTTCTCAGAACAGCAGATATTTATCCCGTTAAATCTTCCAAGACTAATATTTCATTAATTTCTATGCCTTCGTGTCAGTCTTAACTTCTGATGTCTATACAGCCAACTCTTTGCCATTTCCTTGGCAATGTATACAATGGCTTCCCAATGCCTTCTTAAGTGAAGGGACTGTGTCAAAGTTAACCAGTTGCCTTGCAGGCTTCCATGCTTAAGGGAGGAATCGGATTTCCTTAATCCAAGTCCAGCATATTAATCATTACACCAAGCTTACTCTCTGATCAGTTAACACTGACACTTCAAATAAAAGTGCGTTGTATACAATCTTTTCATACTGCAAAAACAAATGATTTTATTGTGTTACTATTTTATTTTTAAATTGCATATTCCTTTGGGCAGAAATGGGGTTTATTTGTCTTAGTAAAACGAGATACTGGATCCTCTCTGCACTATTTTGAAAAAGAAGAGAAGATGTTATCCCTAATTCTAATTGTGCTTCCTATGTACCTTTTTATCTAAATTCTTTTGAGAATATAACATCGTTGAATAAATGTTAATATAAATATTGATGTAGATTAATGAGTAAATATTAATATTAAAGCATTTGGTATATATGTTTAATATGAATTAAAATTAACGTAAATTAACAAATATTAACGATGAAATGTATGCTTAAATTAACAAATATATTCTTAATATTAATACATATACATAAACAAAGAAATATTAATGTTAAAGTATCATATACTATTCTAAAGTGCTGGATTACAACTCCTTATCAACTCTAATCAGCACACCCAGTATAGGGGTTCTGTCAGGTATGTGGTTGGAGAAAGTAGCTCTTTTGTAACACCAATATTTGCACACTCTTAACCTGAAAGAAAGCTGTGTTTTACCCACTGCAAGGCAGGTTGATTGCTACATTCTCTTTGAGTAAAAAACCACTTCAACTGGTTTATCAGTAACGGACAATCTTGTCAGTCGTTTCTCCTTCCCAGTTTTTCTGCCATTCTGTTGCTTTTGATTTTCTTGTTTTCCTTGCAGATAAGAGTGAATCCAACTGTAAAACATGACGCAGAAGATCGTGGTAAAGCAAGGATTTACATTGGCTTATTAGTTGGATTGTTTTGAATTTTTTATCCCCACCCCACCCCCGTACTTCTAAAGGCAGCATGCCTTTAAAGACCAATTAAACTTCAACAGATGTATGCTGGAGTATAACAGGTTTTTTTTATATGTGCTCAACCCCACAATCCAACTGGGCTTCCTTAAAATCGGTGGGAATAAAGCCCCTGCTTTTTGAGCAGGGGTTGGTTAAACCCCTGCTTTTTGATCTGTTGAGATGCATTAATAGCTCCCTTGGAAGGTAGTCTTTCTAATGAGATTCCACATAGAATAGGATATGATAGGATAGGATAGGATAGGATAGGATAGGATAGGATAGGATAGGATAGGATAGGATAGGATAGGATAGGATAGGATAGGATAGAATTCTTTATTGGCCAAGTGTGATTGGACACACAAGGAATTTGTCTTGGTGCATATGCTCTTAGTGTACATAAAAGAAAAGATATGTTCATCAAGAATCATAAGGTTCTACCCTTATGATTGTACTCTATGACTACACTTAATGATAGTCATAGGGTACAAATAAGCAATCAGGAAACAATATCAATATAAATCGTAAGGGTACAAGCAACAAAGTTACAGTCATACAGTCAAAAGTGGAAGGAGATGGGTGATGGGAACGGTGAGAAGATTAATAGTAGTGCATGAGATTTCAACCTTGTTTCTTGCTTTCCCTTTTTTTTGTAAGGGAACAGCGTTCCATGCCAAATAAAACTACATGATAAAAATAGTCTAGCAAAGATTTAGTTTTTCAACAAGGCGACACCTCTTGATCTTTTAATTATTTATTACATTTTTATGTTGCCCATTTCCCTTGCAAGGTGACTCTTGGGGCCTACAGTAAATATTGTTTGAACCATTTGAGTCAACATCACTGAAACAAGCAGTCTGTTGAATTTATTTATTTATTTATTTATCGTATGGCTGGTCACAAACAGTATTAAAACACATCATTTTTTACAGGTTAAAAACATTTAAAACAATAAAAAAAAGCAGTAAGAAAACCTAAGAGGAAAACAGAAATAACATTTCAGAGTTTAATGTTGAGTTTGGAGATCCAGTCAGTAGCTGTCGTTGTTATGCAGAGGAAGTCCCTAGAATCTCCTGGATACCTTCTGTTAGAGCATTCCCTCACTATATGTTGGATAGTTTGTCGGGGGCCCCCGCAATCAAATTGTGCTGAAGGTGTCTTTCCCCATTTATACAGGGAGTCGGCACACACCCCATGAGTCGTTCTAATTCTGTTATATGTCACCCATATGTGTCGGGGTAGGTTAAATCCTGGAGGTATACTATTAGAATTAATATGCTCAGAGATATCTTGGGGGGAATAGCTATTCCATGCTTCCATCCACTTTTGTGTGGTGTTCTGATGATTGGTCATCAACTTAAGCGCTGTCAAGGGTGGTGGGTTTCTTGACTTTAATCGACATCTTAAGAGGTCAGGAATGTATCCATGAATGGGTAGGGAGGAGTTTAACAGGATCTTACTATACTCCTGAATGAGAGCTTCTTGTCGTCGTAAGTGCGGGGAAGTATATGACTAAGAACTGGTAACCAGTAACTAGGTGTAGATTTTATACACCCTGTATAAAAAGTCTGTTGAAAAAAATGACATACAGAAACTAGTCATTTTCATAGTCAACTCAAAATTGCAGGCAGCATAGAACCATTCTGAATTGTCTCCCTCAAAATAGCAACAGTGCATGGGGTAACACCTATGTTATTAAGATAGGCTGGAAAAGGATTGGAACTTTTCTTCTCTAATTCTGACTCCACTATGACACAAAGACTGCTCCAGCTAGTTCTTCCTTTTAAGGCAGTATCGGCCCATTAATAATAAGCAGGAATTATGAGTCTTTCTGGTGAGGCATAATCAGCCACCACGGTCTACGGTTTCATGTTCTGCCTTATTTCGATTTGTTTCTATGCTCAGTGAAAGAATTGTATGATAATGTCAACCAATTGTTAGAAGTATTACTTAACTCCCCCTCCCATCCTTACAAATGCTAATTTGGTTTATTCATATGCCAGGTCCTTCAGTCACATGTACACTTAAATTGAAAGATCACCCTGAGGAGAAATACGTGAAATATTATCTTCTTTACAACACAGGAATTAGGGATGATCCCTTCTGAGTGTCTTGCCCCAGCCATATTCCTGCTGGTGACCAATCACATTTTATCTGACTGTGAGTCTGGTTGAGTCTCTGCCCATCTTCCAGGGTCAATCTCATATACCATTCCATGCAAGTATTGGCCTGGCAACACTTCGAGTCTGATTCATAGAGATGATGCAAGCATTTCATTCCAACATAAGGTAAACTTTCACAAGATGTAGCTCCTGTTAACAATGCATTCTCTAAACAATTTCAAATATACCACAGAAATGTTGAATCTGATTTTTAAAAATTTCTAAATAGATGGTGGAAATGACCTGTTTTAAACCTGAGTGCTGCTGTGAGTGAATGTATATTAATCCGTAGAGCAGAACAATGTTCTGGCTCTATTTGGCAGTTTGCAAGATCTATATACTGTATGTTTATTTCAAAATATCCTTTTTGTGTGTGTGTGTGTACAAGAATGGCCTTGAATGCTGATAATTTAGAATCATAAAGTTAAAAATGGGGGGGGGGGCTGCACTGAATCAGTGACATCCTTGTAGGCCCTCCCAATGCTATAATACACTTCTTCTTTTTAATCATTTGATCCTCTTTTCTCTATGTGTTCTTTGTACTTGGAATATTCCATCCACATGCTAGTTATGACATATCTAAATATAGCCAAAGTACTCACTCAGAGAAGTTGTATGGTGTCATTTACATCTTTTTAAATTAAAAGTCTCTAGCCCCCATTTTTTTTTTTTTTTGCTTTCTTCATACATGTGGTGTGTGGTATTCTTCCATGGAAAGATTCCTAGCAGTTTGATGAGCCAAGTGCCAGTTGCTGCTATAACTCTTCTGAAATCAGAAATGTTGCACCATCGATGAATATGGCCCAATGTTTTCCTCTTGTGAGTGGAAGTTCTTAACTTCCCCTGAAATATGTGCTTTTGGAATTTAAAAAAAGCAGATACTGTACATCACCTAGCACCACTATTGTGATATTCCAACTAAGATGATTAAAGTTCTGGAGACTAAAACATATGAAGAACGGTTGCGGGATTTGGGTTTGAGAAAAGAAGGACTAGGGGAACATCATAGCAGTATTCCAGTATTTGAAAGGTTGCCACAAATAGGAGAGGGTCAACTTATCTTTTTAAAGTACCAGAGGGCAGGACAAGAAACAATGGATGGCAACTCATTGAGAGAAGCAACCTGGAATTAAGGAGAAACTTTCTAACAGTGAGGACAATTAACCAGTGGAACAGTTTGCCTTCGGAAATCCTGGGCACTCCATCACTGGAGGTTTTTAAGAAGAATCTAGGCAGCCACTTATCTGAAATAGTATAAGTTCTCCTGCTTAAGCAGAGGGTTGGACTAGAAGACCTCCAATGTCCCTCCCAGCTCTATTCTGAATATTCCAGTTCCCTAGTAGCAGTATTCTTGATCGCTAATCTTTTAAGATAGCGATTGATAACATTGGGTCTTTCCAATGTTCCTGGACTCAAATTCCTGGCTTTCATGTCCACTGATCGCATGGCTGGAGTTTCCATGAATTATAATTTAGTAATATATGAAGAATACAGATTCCTCATCTCCATTTTATTTTAGGGATTCTTAGCTATGGATTGTCTTAGGGTCACTTATTGGATTAAAGACATTATCCCAAATGAAGTTGATAGAATGCCTGGAATAGTCAATGGATGAACCCAGAAGCCTGGGGTGCAACGTATCAGTGATTCTAAAAGCTTAAGAGAGTTGAACCAGCTGGGGCTTGACTAGGAAATTCAAGAGTGGATAGAATCCTACGAGAAAGGAACAGCAAACTATGATCATTTTGGCCAAGAAAACAATGTGGTATTGATACATCCCTAGCAGTTGGACTTAACTCAAAAGAGCCTACTTTTGGAACAACACCTAGCTTTTCAAATTGGTAGAAGGACCTTTTGAGGTTGACGGGCATGGCAATGATCTACAAACTGGGTTTATATTTTTGTTCACCGAAGCAAGCTTTAATGAGGGTACTGGGCCTTGAGCTTTGTGATAGATGATGCCCACTGAAGGGGAGCTAGAATGAAGGGCTACAGTGAAGTGGACATTTCACTGGGAAGGAGGGAGCACATTCCAGAAAGGGGTAGGAAGATAAGAGGCAGCCTAGTCCGTAAATTGATAGGCAACAGAAGAAGAGCATAAGGATAAAGACTTCCTAGAATCCCCCAGGGTATATCCATTAGGCTGAGAGTAGTAAGGGTTTAATCTGGACAGGATTCTGTCTGTGACGTGTAAGCAAATAAAGAACTCAATTCTGAATGAATTGTTCTATGTCACTCTCAGGTTTAGCCCAACAAGCTTACTTTTATCCTTCTGCCATTAGTTGCTCTCTTGATTTAATTTTATATCCTCCTTAGTAATTCTCCAATAATTCCTAGTAGGGGTTGGTCTTTGATTGTTGTTTTCCTTCTATAAATGTTTCTTGTGCTGAGACCCATAGCACAAGCTTGGGTTTATATTTATTCCATATTCTCATTATGGCACATGTGATTAAGAGGTTTTTAATATCTACATTAACTTTAACTTTATCATACCATAAATATCCATGCCAGCCAAACCTCAGATTGTGCTCTTCTAACTCTAAGAATCTTTTCTTTCTCAGCAACCTCATTCTTTCATCCATTACAAGAGCAAGCGAACAATACAATTTCAAATCTGATAAAGCCAATCTTTCTCTTTACTTTGCCTGTGGTAAAACTTTGCATTTAACAAAGTACAAAAGAAATCCCCTCTTGCCATACAAAATTAGATATATCTTTTTACCATTGATTGATTGGTATATCGGTTGTCAAAGCAAGTATTATCTGAAACAAACAAACAAGCAAGCAGACAAACGAACAAACAGTCTAGGCAAAAGTTTCATTTTTATCACAGGAATTTTACCCAACAGTGATAATTTTAATTTTAACCCAGAGTAAGCCAGCCTGTTAAAAGGAATACTTTTGATTTCAAAGAAGTATTTTGTTGACAGTCTTTGCTTAGGACTCAGCAGTTAATTTACTAAGAAATGAAAAAAAGGGAGAACTACGAAAAAGATGCTGCTGTCCCATGTGTTCATTTTCCCAGCCTTGTCTGTTGTAGGAGCTTGTAGAGAGACTTCATCGTCACTGGTTAGCCATTCAAATTTTAAAGCAGAAGCTATTTATTAGATGAACCCTGTAGCAACTGGACTTGTGGTTTCTAGTTCCTAGGTAGCAGACAAGATTCTTAGCATGCAGAAGATCAGTCCGGTTCTTTGTCACAGGGTTGGGAAAAACTCTGATTGAAGTTATGGAGAATGCTGTAAGTCAAGGACTGAGTCACACATTGTGTTAAGTAATGATTTAGGCCCAGCATGATGTTTGAAGGGAGCTGTAGTTTGTAAGTCATGGTGTAAGACTCCTTGTTTAGTAAACGAAGACCTAGTACAATTATGATTGTGTAGACATTTCTGAATGAAATGATCCAATTGTGTAATTTGACATTGGACAGCTTCTGGGGTTTAAAAAAGATCAACAGAGCATTTGATTTGCAAAGAGAAAATCTCATATTTATTTATTTTCTTCTCCTGGAAAATGTCTTGTCTCGTCTTTTCTTGTCCCATCACATAAATCAAATCCTGTCTTATTAGAACCAGGCTTGTTGGTTTAGGCAAGGGCAGTGAAAGGGTAGAAATGGCTCTCCAACATGAGGATCTACTCAGCAGGATCATGGTATGAAAAATAATGTTTCAAGAAGAGCTAGCTTCAATATTTTTACAGATTGTCTAATTGAATATTCCTTCTCAGGATTCTCAGCTGGATTCCCAGAAGATGTGACATGTTGTTATGCAAAATGTGAAATGGTGGATGGATGGTCGGACAGATTGACAGATGGACTGATGGATGGAAAGCTACTTGGATAGACTAATGGCAAGACATACAGATGGGCGGATGGATAGACCAACAGAGAGACAAATGATGGATAGACAGACTGATGGATGGACAGATGGATGAACAGACAGAAGGACAGACAAAGGGACAGACCAACAGGCGAATGGACATACAGACGAATGGACGGACATCCAGATGAAAGAATGGTCAGACCGATGAATGGATGGAGAGATAATAGTAATGGCAGGAATAAAATAGATGTTTCCATAATTTGCTGTAAAATTCTCATAAGAAGAGCTACTTTAGTAGCCCTTTCAAAGACAGTATACCTCACTCCCTTATATAGCATTTCAAAAAAAATTTACTATGAACATCACACATAGTTTCTTCTGAGCTATACAGTACATTACATCTTGATTCTAATGTCAAGTCATGTTTAATCTAGTGTTAAAATTAGAAATGAGGAGCCTCTGAGTTCTAGTCCTGCCTTAGCCTTGCAAGACAGCTGAGTGATTTTGGGCTAGTCAATCTTCTCAGCTCAAAGGATTTTTGTTCTGGGGAAAATAGGAAGAGGAAGATGTGTTGGATATGTTTGTTGCCTTGAGTTATTATTTTAAAAAAATAAATAACTAAGATGACATATAAATAAATAAAATACAAATATGGTCTGCCTTCAGCTGTGTTACCTACAGACAGTGTGTTTTCTGGAATAAAATTAAAGGCACTTCACATTAACATTTGAAAGATACTAATTTTTCTTCATCAGCTTCCTGAATATTATGCAAGTATCCTCTTTAACAGAAAAATATCTCATTTATTGCCTCCTGATGTCCTGCTTTCTCTTCTGCTCAATCAACCACACTTAAGGATGGAAACATGCTTCTTAAGAGACCCCGGGGATGACTCTGAATTCTGCTGGGCCTCTCAGTTCAGGGCTGAAATGGTGCCATTTGCCACATGAGGTGGAACAAACTATGTGGCCCCCTTCCCATTTCTCTTTACACAAGGCAACTGGAGTTGTGGGAGTTGCCAACTTATTGCAGTGGCAATAAAATAGCATCTACCACTGGATCCAATAGCAGAAGACAAGCCACAGACTCATTTTCCAACATGTGATGTCAAGTTCATCGCCTGCTTCCTGAAGCACCTGCCTCATTTTTGCTACCACAGAGGAACAGCATTAGAAAATCCCCAAAGACTCTTAAAACATAAAGAGAATCCTGTTAGGTTAGGCTCCAGATGTAATTTGTCCACTACTGTGTTTCTATCCTCTGGCCAGGCAGAGGCCCATGAGATGATGACAAGTAAAATATAAGGACAAAAGCCCCATTTGGCTGTTGCTACTCTGCACGTGGTATCCAGAAACAATCGGGGAATGATAGTAAGTACTGAGGGAAAAGGAATGTGAATGTGAGAGAAATTAACTTGGAACTGGGTCTCTATGTTCTGTCAGGCATAAAATGATTACGAAGATTGAAATGTGACTTCATTGTACAGGTAGTCCTCGACTTACAACAGTTCGTTTAGTGACCACTCAAAGTTACAATGGCATTGAAAAAAATGACTTATGGCTGTTTTTCACTTTTATAACCGTTAGAGCCATCACCATGGTCATGTGATCAAAATTCAAATGCTTGGTAACTGATTTATATTTATGATGGTTGCAATGTCCTGGGGTTATGAGATCACCATTTACAATCTTCTCACAAGCAAAGTCAATGGGGAAGCCAGATTCACTTAACAACTGTGTTACTAACTTAACAATTACAATGATTCACTTAACAACCGTGGCAAGAAAGGTCGTAAAACGTGGGGCAAAACTCACTTAACACTGTCTTGCTTAGCAACAGAAATTTGGGGCTCAATTGTGGTCATATATTGACTACCGTTACAGAGCATCGATTGTCCTGTTGTGCAACCAACATGCTCTCATATGCAATATAGTAATCACTAGATTGCCCAAACAATTGCAGGTCTCCCAGCTGTTAATTATCTTAAAACATTTCTGTTTATGGGCATCCCTGCAAGAAAGTTTAGTTAATTCTCCTGCAAATTCCTTCTCACACAATACAATGTGAATGCAATTCCCTGCACCTTTATTTCTGGTATCAATCAATCAATATAAATCAATCAATCAATCTCCTCATAACAACAGTCTCGCGAAGTGAATTGGGCTGAGAGAGAAAGTAGCCAACTAAAAATAGTTCCACAGTAGTATGCTCCCTAGCAGAAATCCTGTATCTCCACCTCTGCTATTTGCACACTGAACTTAATGAATACATGTGGGAAATCAATAATAAGTAATATCACTGATTTGAACGAAAACATTTGGAGCCAGATGAACTTTTCAAAAACCGGATTGTATTTTGGATTCATCTTCTCTGCAGGACTGATTCTGGTCTGGGCTCTATAAAAAGCTTTGCAAATAGCTGCATTTCCTGTGGCTGTGCCCCTTCTGGGGCACCTCCTTGCTTCCAATTTTGCTGCAAAAATAGCGTTGAATAGTGAAGTCCAACACCTCTTCTCTTCACCTTTGTCCCATGATCATTGTGGTCACTCTTTCAATTAAAAAACAAGCACATGAAAAAAAAATATTCACATATTTCAGAGGGTTTCTAGCTGAAGATTTCTAAAGGTATTCAGGTATTCTCAGGATGGGTTTCACTGAAGGATCAAAATATATTAATCTTTTCAAGAATTTGTGAATCAAGACAGATAGAGATAAATAGGGATAGATAGATAGAGATAATAGATAGATAGAGATAGAGATAGAGATAGATAATAGAGATCAGATAAATGATAGATAAGTAAATAATGATCGATAGGTAGATAGATAGATAGATAGATAGATAGATAGATAGAGATAGAGATAATAGAGATCAGATAGATAGATGATAGATAGATAAATTGATGATAGATAGATGATAGATAGATAGATTGAGATAATAGATAGAGAGATAGATAGAGATAATAGAGATTAGATAGAAAGATAGATGATAGACAGATAGATAGATGATAGATAGATGATAGATAGATAGATAGATAGATAGATAGATAGATAGATAGATAGATAGATATGGTAGCTGGTAGATAGATAAAGATAGATGATATAGATAAATAGATAGATGGATGGACTATAGATAGAAAGAAGGAAGGAAAGAAAGAAAGAAAGAAAGAAAGAAAGAAAGAAAGAAAGAAAGAAAGAGAAAAAAGAAACCAAGGACAGATAATTAATTCCCTGAAATGAAGGCATAGATTGTCCCATGAAGCATTTGCTGATGTTATGCTGATGTTTCTGAAATCACATTTGCTGAAAGTCACAGTTTCCAACTGGAATATCATGTGATCCACAGAGGACTAATATCAAACGTGTATGGGGATTTATCCTGGAAGGCTAGCCTCTATATCAAACGGTGTGCTTAGTTCTTCTGAGAAAAGTCTGAACAAACAAATAAACAGGAGATTCTTGAGCTAAAGGGTTAAAGGAGCCAGAGAAAAATACTAATAATCAGCAAATTTTGATAAATATGGGCTCAAAAAGGACTATGTCAAATGTGTCCTATAATTTTGCTAATTTTGCTATGTTTTAATTTGAGATTTTTGCAAAGTGAAATAGGTAGAGAAAATGCAGCCTCTCTTTTCCTTCCAGGAGCCAAAAGGTCTGTTGCAGGAAGAAGCTATTCACCATGTGAAATTAGCATCAGATCACGGTTCCATTAAAAAAAAAAACTTTATTCATAAGAGACACAGATAAAATGAAAGGCCAGTTTAGTCTTGTTTAGGGCAGTTTTTCTCAACCTTAGGGAGTCTCAATAAATTTGAATAAAAATTCAGTTAGTAGGTTTTCTCAAAACTCTCTGGAGATGCCAGGGCTGAACAAAAAGTATTCCATATGTGAAGTTTGTGCTCTTCTGGTAAACTATAGTGCTGCTGACTTGTCCAAAGCCCAAAGCCAAAGTCTGTGTCTTTCCTTATGCCCACCTTGCACAGCAAATACTGCATTGTTTTCTTCTGTGCTCAAGGTTTTGCTATCATACAACCCCATTTTGCTTTGAGATTGTGTTTTGTTGGGGTGTTTTTTTGCTCAAGAGGATGTATTTGTGGTGAGAGAGAGAGAGAGAGAGAGAGAGAGAGAGAGAGAGAGAGAGAGAGAGCGCACTATGCTTAGAATCTTCATTGGTGAACTATATAAAATCAGGGTTGAATAAACTTTAAAAAGAAGTAAAACGGGAAATGTGGTAAATTTGATTTATTTCCACCTTCTGTATATGTTGTACTTTGCTTATTTGATACTTAAAGGTTTGCTGAACAAAAAAACTTCGTTTGATCATCTGAGAATCTCTATCATGGCATATTTGAGGCTTTTATATTTTGTTCTTCCGCACCTGGTAGATTAAGATTAAGCCTGAACTGCAGAGGAATTTCATGGAGGTATGGTGTTATCATGGAAACTGAATGCAACGATCAGCCCAAGATTAAAGAGTTTACTCAGCATTCTAATGGTATTGAAATTTGGTTATAGCTGATGCCTCTTTTTTGAACTTTGGTATGTGATTTTCCTGGAACAATTCCAGTTCATCAGCCACTCTCTATTCAGTGCAAAATCATTTTTCAGCCAGTCTCACCTCTGTTCCTATTTTTCCCTTTAGATTTTTAGGCCTTCTTGTTTTTGTCTATTTCTGCTCTGTCAGCTCAACTCCTCATATTTTCCTGCCTCAGACTCACACCTTGTAATTAAGTCTTTTTTGTTGGCAGCTTCCTAGATTGATTGTAACTTTTTTCTAAGCTAACCCCGCATAATGCGTCTTTTATGGTATTGTCTCCTCTCAATAACCTCTTCCAAACTTTCTTATACAGGTAGTCCTTGTTTAGTGACTGCCTTGTCTAATGATATTTGCAGTTACTACAATATGACAAAATTGCTATGTGGCTGATGTTTGCATTTATGAACTTCGCAGGTTTCTAAAGTAAAGGAAAGCTGAAATAAGATTGTAAGCATAGTTGTGGTCTCACTTAGTGTCTGCTTTGTTAATGACTGAGGTGCCGGGCCCAATTCTGGTTGCCAAATGAGGACTATCGTTATGTTCTTGAAGAATATGATTTGCTACAAGCTTGGCCCAGTGCTTTTCACTGCCCGAAGAGCAGGAAACACTTTTCATGCAGAGACAAGCTGATTTAGCAGCTACCTCTTATTTAACACTGGCAAAGAGATACCACATTAGATGGGAACTGACTAAACTAGCACATCTAGCACACAACTCTGTCTCCCACACTCCCACACCTCTGTCTACCACACCACAGATACACTAATATCTGGCAATTAAGACCAGCATTGGGTTGCTCCCGATTCTCTCCAGTTCTTGCGAACTGGTAGTAAAAGTGGTGGGTGGGCGGAGCCTGACATCATATTTTGCGATCTGAACATGCGCAGAAGTGCATGCTCCCCATTGCGAACCAGTAGTAAAGGTAAGTAGAACCCACCCCTGATTAAGACCCATCTTTTACTCTGTCCAGTGGTAATGCGGGACCAGCTGAATAATCTACTCTGCAGTGCTGAATTAATATTGTAACTTAATTGGTAATCATATCTTGAAGTATGCAAACCAATTGTGAATAATACAATATCCAACCAGAGATGCAAATGTTCAGTTTTATTTATAACCTGGTCCTGAAAGACTAGGAACCATTGCTTGATTTCTAACCTGAAAGAGAAAAACACTTGGATGTGAAAGTGGGGCTAAATAGACATTTGTAGCCAGTGGGCATCTTTGGAGTTTGGCGTAGTGGTGAAATTCAGCCAGTTCTATCTGGCTCGGGTGAATCAATAGCCCTGGAGGTGGGAGGCTCTGCCCACCCACCTGGATGTTATCACGTCCCGTTTTTAACCCTGTGTGCACGCTCACATTTGCGAACTAGTAGTGAAGGTAAGTGGATTTCACCTCTGGTTTGGAAGGTCGCAAAATGGCTGCCATGGTGGATTTGTTTTGTTCCAAACGGCTTGGCCAGCCTCAAAATGTCCATTTAGCAAAGGGAAAACAGAGTAAGGTTGTTGTCTCTGTTTTTCCAGGCATGCTTGATCTTCTCAGCTTATTAGGATTGGGAGACTCATCTTAAATTTTCTTCTTAGCTGGGAACTGAGTGAATGACTTTAGACCAAACACTATCTTTCAGTGAATCTACCTCACAGGATTGTTGTAGGGGAAAATTTGGAGGAGTTGCCCAAAGAAAGATGGGGCTAAATATATAAACTTTTCAAAATTTCCATGCCTTAAAAACACACTTGAAAAACCAAGGAGAACCTTAAAATATAAATATGTATGTTCCAAGAGTGCAAGCACCAAATAAGAAATGGCTTTTACCAATTCCTCAATAAGTGCTTCTATTGGGTATGTTAATACTGGTCAAATAAGTATATTTTTGCTGATCTAGTTATTGCAGGTAATTTTTGTTTAGTGACTGCAATTGGAACCAGCAGCTTGGTTATCAAGCGAAATTCTCATTATATGAAACATTGCGATTTTGCAATCTTTACTTCAACTTTATTTTGCTTTACAGCTCTTTGAAGGTTGTAAAGGTGAAGATCGGTCGTAATGTTATTTTTTCATCACTGGTATAACTACAAATGGTTGCTAAATGAGGCAGTTGCTAAACAAGGATTACCTGTAATTTTAATGTTTTAAAGGATTGTACACCGCACTGAGAAGCTGCTGGCATGAATCCGGTGGGCTTGGCATGGCTTGGTGGGTGTGGCTTGGTGGGCGTGGCAGGGGAAGAATACTGTAAAATCTCCATTCACACCCCACTCCAGGGGAAGGTTACTGCAAAATCCCCATTTCCTCCCGATCCGCTGGGACTCGGGAGGCAGAGAATAGATGGGGGTGGGGCCAGTCAGAGATGGTATTTACCGGTTCTCCGAACTACTCAAAATCTCCACTATCGGTTCTCCAGAACTGGTCAGAACCTGCTGAAACCCACCTCTGATTGTGAAGCCCATAAATGGTCTTTTTGCATAGGAAGGAAATACTCTACAAAATAGTTCCATGCTATTTATTTACATATTAAAAAAAATTAAGTGCCTAATAGCTGAAGCCCTTTGGGTGGCTTACAATAAAAACTGCAATTCAAGGAAAAACATGTATTAAAAGTCAAGTAAAATACAAAATGAAAGCACTGTACAAACTCAGCAGTAAAGCAGCCATTCAAAATCGAGACCAACACTAATCAAAATGCAATTAAAAGCCAATGAAAAAAAATTAGCAGATAACTGACATATCACCTCTGCCTAGCATGTATTTCTCTTCCTTTGGTTTATTTATTTATTGATCCTTTCCTTTTATTTATTTATTTTTCTGTGATGGTAGGCAAGGTTTATTGGCCCAAAGTATTCCTAGGAAATCCTGCTCAGTGGCAAATCTTGATTAGGAAGCTGTTATCATTTTCTTTGCATGACGGGTGAATTCTCAGCAGGCTCAGCATCTGCTTGTTATTAAAAAAAAAATAGCAGCTTTTGATGAGTCAGAGCAAAACAGGAGCAGCCAGTTCCTTGGGTCCTGCTGATAACGGAGACCAATAAATGCGTTATCATTCTATCTACTGATATAAAGAGTCCTATGCCACCTTAAGGCCAACAGATTCATTCTGGCCTAAGCTTTCATAAACTAGGCCTCAATTTGTTGTATACACAGACTTGTATTTTAGTTCCCTCTCTCTCTCTCAGTGAAAGACACACACCCACACACACACCAGTGGTGGGTTTCAAAATGTTTTACTACTGGTTCTGTGGACGTGGCTTGGTGGGCGTGGCATGGCTTGGTGGACGTGGCAGGGGAAGGATACTGCAAAATCCCCATTTCCTCCCGATCAGCTGGGACTCGGGAGGCAGAGAATAGATGGGGAAGGGGCCAGTCAGAATTTTTACTACCAGTTTTCCAAACTACACAAAATTTCTGCTACCGGTTCTCCAGAACTGGTCAGAACCTGTTGAAATCCACCCCTCCCTCTCTCTCTCTCTCTCTCTCTCTCTCTCTCTCTCTCTCTCTCTCACACACACACACACACACACACACACACACACACACACACTGTAAACGAAGAGTGGGCATTCTATAAATGTCCAGAGGCTATGTTCTACCTTGCTGGGGATGGAGGGTGTAGGCAACATCAATTTTTCATATAATTTACTGATATTTGTCCCCCCTCCCCTGCTCCAGGCTGACTGATTTGGGATAATATTAGAATTTGGGGGCATTTTCTGACTACTTTATAGTTAGGGTAGGATTTGAAACCTCAAAAACTGTAGGGTCCTTGGTGCTGTTTGGACTTGATGGTTTTTATACAAACATTTCATTATCCAAATTAGGTATCATCATCAGTGCCAGTAAGGAGTGGGGTTTGCTCTCAGCTTATATTCTAGTGCTGTGATGGCAACCCTATGGCACATATGCCACAGGTGGCACATGGAGCCATATCGGTGGGCACGCAAGTGGTTCCCTAGCACAGCTCTGGTGCGGATGCACACGCTGGCCAGCTGATTGTCGGGCCTTCCGGACTCACCAGAAGTCAGGAAATAGGCTGTTTCTAGCCTCCGGAGGACCTCCAGCAGGGTGGGGAAGCCCGTTTTTCGCCCTCCCCAGGCTCCAAGAAAGCATCTGAAGCCTGAGGGTGAAAAACAGGCCTACCAGGACCACTGTGCCATTGCATGCCAAAAGTGGGGGGAGTGTGGGGGGTCACGTGCAGGGGATCGGGGCGCATTGAATTATGGATGTGGGCACATGTGCGCACGACCCCACCATGCTCCCCCTGCTTTTGGCACAGGACAGCAAAAAGGATAGCCTGTGTAGCGGAGAGGGCTAATGCCTCCTACTAAAGGCAGCAATTAACACCAGCTGCCTGTAATTTCTCTGAGTTCAATCCTAGCCAGGCTCAAGGTCGACTCAGCCTTCCATCCTTTCTAAGGTGGGTAAATTGAGGACCCAGTTTGTGGGGGCAATAAGCTGACTTTGTATAAATATAAATATACAAAAGTATGAAGGCTATTGCTTAACGCATTGTAAGCCGCCCTGAGTCTCCGGAGAAGGGCGGCATATAAATCAAATTAAAAAAAAAAATTGTTCTAGTGGCTTGCCCTATCAAGCTCAGAGAGTACCAAAGACTCCTCATTTTAATCCTGAGCTACAAATATTCTCCTTTATCGGTCCCAGAAAGTGTGTTTAAAGGCTATTGGTGTTTTCCTGTCTTTGACTGTAAATGGTGGGGGAAGGGCAGGATGTAACATGTTGAAGTAGTGACAATTTCAATATGCAATATAATGTTTTAGTGGCTTGATGGGAGGGTTCATTTGCAGAAGCAGATCAGATTTAACAAAAAACTAAAATCACCAGAGGAGAAAGGTGAAAATAACTGTAACTTGGTGTATATATATTAATATCAAGGTAGTGAATTTGGGGGCAGCTGTCAGAAAATGGCTGCCATTCTGAAAGCAAGTTTTATAACTGTTGCCCACCATCCTCTCTGACCCTACAGAATATCCTCTGACGTGCCTGGTTATTTTTGCCCTCTTTGCTAGACAATTGGGCACACTTCCAAACAATGCAGTGGTCAGTAACCAATCTCTGTTTGGAATGTTAAGATGCTATCAAATCAAGTGTACAAGGGGCCAAGAGCAGTAGTGGGTTTCAATTTCAGCCACTACCGGTTTGCTTGTGGGTGTGCACGAGCGAGACACTTCTGTGCATGTGCAGAGTCGTCTGGGTAGGTCCCACCACCGCCACTACCGGTAGCAACCCACCACTGGCCCAGGGGCACCTTGTGAATAAAGGTGATATGCTTGTTTTGTAACGCCAGCTTCTTGTTGGTTTATTTTAACCAGTTGTGGCCCATATTCATTCAAAGGAGAGTTTCTGTTCTTTTCATTTTAGTAAAAGGCAACACAGATCTGTGTCCATGTACTGTGGGTTTAAAGCAGGGGTGAAATCTATTTATCTTCCCTACTGGTTCAGAAGTGCACGCGCTGCATTAAAACCAGGAAGTAACAACGACCGGGCAGGTGGGCAGAGCCTTGTGCTGCCATCGCTACTGGTTCTCTGAACCACCCGCTGCCATCATTACCGACTCGGCCGAACCGGACCAAACCGGTAGCATTTCACCCCTGGTTTAAAGCCTTGTAGGACCCATACCAACAGGGTGTTCTGTTTACAAACTGATATGTGTTGTTCCAGTAAGGCTTGTGAATGAATACATGGGTGGCTTCCCTCATCGACAGCTGCTGATTACATTTTGGGAAGAGCTACAAAGCGAGCTTTTCCATCCAGCACAAATGTATTGCCACACGTATCAATACTTTTTCCACCTTCTTTTTCCAGACTTGATAATGTGTAGTCCTTGGTGCTGAGCTTGGTTGTTTTCTTGCTAGCACTGGTAATGTTCTCAACTTGGGGTAAGGAAACATCTGCAAGCAAACAACCAAGTTCAGAGTGTCTATGGAGTTTCTCAGTCATCCAGATCACGGTTGTCCCAAAGGTGCTTTTTTCAAGTGGCAACTGGACTTCCTTTGTTTTTATTTGAAGCCTTTTTGCTTCTCATCCAAGAAGCTTCTTAAATTCTATCTTCAGTTCTGAGGAAGCTTCTTGGATGAGAAGTGAAAGGTCTTCAAGGAAAAACAAAGAAAGCCCAGTTGCCTCTTGAAAAAAGCACCTTTGGGACAACCAAGCTCAGGGAGCATCAAGGCCCCACCATTCAACTCTGAGCTACAAATATTCTCTTCTACTGAGACTTAGTAATATTTATGGCTTCATTCCCAAATGCCACTCATTTCTTAGGGAGCATAATTGACCATAAATATTGCCAATGCACCTTTCTTTGAAACTAAACTCAATAGTGTCTTTCCTTGCAGCAGTTAAAAATGAAAACTGGACATTTGCAACTTGTCAAACTTGGGCTCCTACAGGAGTGAAAATTGCACCATGTCTGAACATCCAGAAAGCTGCTGATCTGATTCAACTCCCATCGTTGTGTCTCATTAATGGCTGGCAATCCTCCAAATGATTTGTGCGATTTCAAAATGCCTAAATGTAATGACAATATCCTTGGTAGTTGAATATAATCTGATTGCATTAAAGTTGCAATCCTATCTGTTATTCCCAAGAACTGTTTTTTCTCCCCGACAGGGCTTCTTCTGAGAAAACCTGCTGCATTATCAATAGAGGAGAATATTTGTAGCTCGGGATTGAAATGACTGGTTCCTTGGTACTCTCTGAGCGTGGTTGCTTTCTTGACAGAAAAGAGACAATCGACAAGCCGAAAAAGAGGAGAAAAGACCAAAACACCTCCTTAACAGAAGTAACACCCAGATGAGCAGAGATTAACATCAAGGTTAACATTAGACTAACAATCAAGAAGCAAACAATATTCCAATCAAGGAACTGCCAAACTAAGAGCAGCCTAACCATAAGAACATTCCCACCAAAGCTGACAAAGCAAGACCTTACACTACAAAATGACATCTTGCAATCATGATGTTACCTAATTTGGATAATGGAATATCTGCAATAAAACAACCAAGCTCAGAGAGCCCCAAGGATCCCTCATGCTGTATTATAAATGCCACCTCCAGAAAGAATACTTTTTACTCTTACACATTTTATTTACTTTTTTTTGTGTGTGTCAAATACCAAGGCTGCTGTAGACAGTAGGCTGAAGTATGGTTTGTTATTTTGTGACTTGGTACATTATGTGATTTCAGGTACCATGTTGTGGTTAACTTATGATTCACTGTGCTGCATGATCCAAGCAGCTGCATTAACACTATAAAATATATGTATTCGTAATTCGAGTTAGTACTAATGTAGCCATGTAGGCATTTGTAAAATTCCTCTATTTTGTTGGTGCAGCAAGCAATACTTTTTTGGGGGTTTCAATTCCTGCACTTTGTAATTTTATAATAATATTTTTATTTTCCTTTATTTCATTCTATCAATATGATTTTTTAAATTTTTACTTCTATGTTTTGGGTGACTTATGTTATTAATTTTATACTGGTCTATGATTTAACTATTTATTTTATAACTATTGTTATAAAATAGTTATATTATTTATTTTTATTTTATAAAATATAAAAAAGTTATATTATTTATAACTATTGTCTATTGCTCTGACAAAATATTTTCCATTATTTTAATTAATACGGTATATGAAAATGAAAGTTCCCAATTCACTTCCGTTGTAATTCAGACAAAGCGGTGATGTAATTTTAAAAATAAATTTAATTAGAGGGTATTAAGATTTCACCAATACAGACTTGCTACAAAATGTAACTCTGACCTTTGCAAATCAGCTCCAAAGATAAGATCCATTTGAAGCTGGAATTAGCCAACAAAGATGTCTAGACAATGCAGATAAAATGGCATTGTGTAACAGCTGGGTTCCCCAAAATTGGATGCAAATTGCACCACATCTAGAGAAAAGGTCCGTAAATTTTCCATCTGGGCAATATTGGCAAATGTTTGGTGGCTTTGTATTGGATAATGTAGAAACTTTCTTTTCAATGGTGGTAAGCCATCCCATTTTAAATCTCTTTATTACACCCACAAGGAGTCCACCTTGAAGGAGCTAGGTTGCTGAAAAGAGAGCAGATGACCAAAAGAGAAAAGGAACACTCAGTTGTGTGGGAAGGAAACAAAACATCTGTATGCGAAGGAGAATTATAGAGGAAGAAGTTGCGGTAGATAAAAAAAAATAATCCACAGCAAATGTGACATGAGCTTTACATGAAGGACTCTGCTGGGAATGGTAAATGCAGTCACGCATATCTGTCTAGCATGCAAAAATCCCAACTTCGTGCCTTGATAGTTTGAAAGTAACTTAAGGATGAAGAAGCTGTTACTTTCTGGCTCAACAGATAATAGTCAAGGATGATGGGACTTGTAGCTAGTAAAATTAGTTGGGAAAACTCAAGTTTCTTCAATCTCTGAGTTAATGGATTTCAGACGGTAGGCTGGGAAAACTACCAACCTGCACTGATAGAAATATAAAATATTTGAAAATCCACTTTGAAAAAAAAATGAGTTGAACTTTTTGTTTCTCTCCAGAAGATGTGAGAGGGCTAAAGATACTTCAGTTTGCATCCTAGAAGCAATTAAATAAAAGTCCATAAATAACATGAAAAATTAAAGATCCAGCAGGAAATTGAACAATATCTCAATGCAATGATGGCTTAGCCCCCAAAACAAGTATGTGTAGTCCTCAGGCTGTTTGATTACATTTAGAAAAACTCAGTGGATGACACTGAGTCAGTCATTATCTGACAGAATTTTGTGAAGATATCTGTAGGATTACTAGGTGAATAGGAAATACTACTACAGTCATGTTGGGAGCGATGAAGCACTTCCAGGTTAAAAGGATTGAACGGATTGACATCACTATTGCCTGGGGGATGCCCTGTTGGGGGTTCCTTTAACATCCCCATTAAATTGTCCACCAAAGTGGTACCCATAGGAAATGAAACTCCCACCCTGGCCATTACTGTTTATTTATGCTTTCAAC
This sequence comes from Masticophis lateralis, assembly GCA_030761175.1. Lineage (NCBI taxonomy): Eukaryota > Metazoa > Chordata > Lepidosauria > Squamata > Colubridae > Masticophis > Masticophis lateralis. The sequence continues at coordinate 132,115,959 of JAUDYJ010000003.1, forward strand.
ATTTTTTATACCATAGATCAACAAACCATAGAGTTGAAAGTGGTTGTTTAGGCTACTGATTTCAACCACCACTGGCAAACAAATTAAAACATTTCAGATTGCTTACATCTCAGATGAACACAACCAACTAGAGCCATGATAGTGAACCTATGGCATGTTTGCCAAAGGTGGCACGCAGAGCCCCCTATGTGGGCACACATGCCGTCGCCAGCTGCTCTTCTGGTTTCTGGAGCATTGGAAAACGGCTTAAAAATGGCCAAAAACCAGGCTGTTTTTCAGGCCATTTCCAGGCCTTTTTTGAGCCATTTTCCAGGCCATTTTCCTGGGCATTTTTGGTCCGAGAAACAGCCAAAGAACAGGTATGCCCGTGCTGGCCAGCTGGTCTTTGGGTTTCCGGTGCTCCAGCACATGCATATGCACGCACTTTCCGGTTTGGGCACTCAATGCCGAAAAGATTTGCCATCACTGAACTAGAGGGAGCTCATAAATTCTGAGTAATGAGTTCCATTATCTTAGATAATGACTGTCATGGAACCTTCTTGTCACGGTCGTTTTGATAGTTGTAAATTGGGTAACCCACGTGACCAATCTGATTTTGCAACCTTTCCTGTAGTGGTCATTAGCTGAACACTGAAGTCGTTAAGCGAACCCATGGGTCACCATGGGCTACTTTTGCCAATAACCAGAAGGAAATGCTGGTTTGAGGCAAAACCTTTATAAAATGTGGTCACATGACCGCAGGATGCTGTAAATGACCATAAATGCAGGCCAGCTACTAAGTGCCCACAGCGTGATCACGTGACAACAGAGGAGGGCAACCATCTTTGAAGTTCTGAATTATGCCATAAAATCTGTGTCATAAGTACTACCAGGAAGGTTTGTTGTAACTTAAAACTATTGCTGTCCAGCCAGTTATAAGTCAAGGAATACTTGTATTGTATAGGTGGCATCTGCTATTAGTAACCTGAATCCTTGCTTCCTGAATTCTAGAAAGAAGACTAACTCCACACGATATCATTTCAGGTATTTGACCATAACATCCTCTTCCCAATCTCTCAAGGTTTGTAGGAATTAGTTTTTAGTCTTCTGATCATAATTACTGCTCATCCCCAAATTTATTCATTTCTCCGAACCTTTCTTAAGAATGGCCCTAGAACTGAACATAACACTTAAGGCTGGAGTCCGATGTATATAAAATAAAGTGAAAATCTTAATCCCATAATTGGAAACTTTACCTCTCTTGATAAAACCCAAGAGAGTTGGGTTTTCCTTTTTCAGTGACATCACTCTGCAGATTTACATTCAGTTTACAATCCGATGCAATTCCAAGATCTTTCCCACGGGTTTTGATACCATCACCCATTCTACACCTATTCACCAATTATAATAATTTTTGTGATTACATGAAAATTATAATATTTGAGTTAGCTTTTCTCATCCATTTATTGTGAACATAACTAAAGAACCCTTCAGGATTTTTTTAAAAAAACCATTCTAAGGTTTATCTAATGTTTCATGGAAACCTTGGCTTATTTTTACGAAATAGAACAAAAGGAGAGCAACTTCTCTACTAAATAATCTCTACATTTGTTTATTTTACCATTTAGCCTTCTTTGTTTTTCTATCCTGAATCGTTACCATCCATACCTGTGAGCAAGACTACATAATTCAGAGCTTCAAAGATGTCATTTCAATTGACATAAAATATTGAAAACACACAAACCGCATGTATTAGCAAGTCTTAGGTTTCTGCAGTGAGCAGATGGTATGTAAGACAGACTCAGACCGTCTATAAAATTCTTTTATTTCCCTGTTCCTTTACCACCTGACGGCTTATTCTTTTCTGACTTCACTGATTAGATCTGAAGTTAGATATTGGAAATCACATGCTATATTTTTTCTCCACGTAATGTTTCCAATCTGGACGTCAATTAGCTAGCAGTAAAAGAAAATTCAAGTGCAAGGCTGGGGCTTTTATATGAGGTACATTGGCAAAAATTGGAGTAGCAAGGTATGATGGATTCAAAGATCACCTTGGTTTGAGACTCTATTCCTAGTTTAAATAACCTTGCTACTGTCATTCCTTGAATAAATCACGTTAAAAAGAAACACACACAGTACAATGAAATAAAATATAAAGGCAAGTGTTTGCATGTAATACCATGAAAGACATCAGAAGAACCACTAACTAGGTAAGATTGACTATAGGGTCTACTTTAGGTCAGACAGCAGGCAAGAGCTGGTGTGAGTTGGTTTTCATAGTCGCAAAAGAAGGATGTAGAGAAATCTGAGAAAATTTGAAGAGGAGGAAACACTGACATAGTTGCTGGTTTGGAGATAGGGTTGAAATAAGATGACCTTTGTCATCAGACCTCTAGATGGGAGACAACAAGCAGCCGACTCATGTGAAAGAAACAAAGGGAAGGAAATGGAGGAACAAAGATCTCAAATGAAAAGTCCATCAAATGAAGGTGAGGAAACTACTCAATGTAACCTCTAGAAAACTAGTGCATTTCACTCTTAGTTTTTCTCAAGGAGATGATTTGTAGATGATTCACCTGATAGTAGACAGGTGAAACTTCCTGGTTTTTTGGCAAGACATGACCATATGGAACACCTTTTCTCATTACGTCTAACCACTGTTGATCTCTTTGAAATTGTCAACTTTTGTTTCTAGTGCTTGCTCTCCCCCCCCCCCCAGATATTAAGAAGAGATTGATAACATTATAGGCACGAATAAGGTGAGCAAGAATTGAACTCCCTGCCTGTTTGCTCCTTAGATGATGGCACCAAAGAGTAAGTAAGTGGAAAGTAGCAGTTTCTGTCTTGCCTTTATATCAATCCTATTCTCCAACTCCAGGCTGGAGAGTAAGCCAGGTGATCCAAATTTAATAGTAATGGTTAGCAGTAAGAGTACAGACAGAATTTCTGAATGGGCCACTGTTAGAATATGGACTCCTCAGTAGTTATCCAATTATGCCAAGTGTAATCATGAGGTCTATAGACAATATTTCCTGAAAGCCAGTTTTCTATGAGCAGTTTTCTCATGATTTCATCCAAGCTCAGAAGAAATGGCATAGCATAATTTTAGAGAAAAATAAGGCAAAAAAGATAATAGTTCTGAAAGGTGGTTAAAAATATCTGTAAGATGCAAGAAATACTATTATCTTCTCAGAATGGATTTAAAAATCTGAATATCAGGCATATCAATCTATTTGACATATTTATAATATGTCTATGCCACCTTTCCTCTAAGAACTTCAGGAAGTCTTTACAGAGAAAATAAGTTTATAGCATGTTATATTTGATTTGGCTTAGGTATACTTAAATTAGAGTGTATATAAATTTAGGAATGGACCAGATTATATTTTAAAACTTATAAAAATATAAAACCTATATTTTAAAAATTCATTCATGCTTTATACTTTTACTAGAAATCTAAACAGACTACCATACTTTTATTTGGGAGTACACAAATAAGTACTAAGATGTTTAAATTTTTTTCCTATTTTTTATTGATTTAAAACCGAGCTATATTTTTAAAAAGGTAATATCTATACTTGGGCAGATAATTACTGAGGTGATACATTTAATTCTTCATTAAGATCTTTAATTTCACCTTTTTCTAGTTCTTCCATGCTATTTTGAACAAATGCATGAAATATTAAACATGACTGATCAGGACTATGTATTTTTTTGTAGAGATAAGGAGTTTTCATATTTCAGAGTGATCACAAATTACTGAAGACAGGAAACATTTGTGAGATAGAAAATTCCCTTTTCTATAAAATTATTATAAGTATAAGAGCCCTATCCTCTTTTATATTTGTCAGTGGGACAGTAAATGTTTTTGTACAGTTTGTTTTGCCCACGTTAAGTCAAGTATTTTTATTCAACAAAATAAGCCAGCATATATTACTGAAATATGCATTTGCAGATCCTCATTTTAAAGTAATGGTTTAAGCACATGATCATACATTTTGGGGAATGTTGATTGCCTAAATCCAACTTCAGATAAATCCAAAGAGATCATTGAGTTATGTTACTAGTATGCTGTAACTGTTTAGGTTCCAATCTGAATCAGTCAATTGTTTAGTATCCGTACTCTACCCCACTCCATGTAGTTATCTGAAGGTGAGAACAGATACATACAAGAAATTCAAGTACATGAGACCCATTCAAAGTAGATCATAGAAGCATAAGGGTGTTGTAGAAATTAGCTGCAGAAAAAGCAACAAAAAACACATGCTTTCTCAAACTCCTTCTCAAAACAAAAAGTGTTTTCCTGGATGAAGTGATGGAAATGGAAAAGTATCTGAAGATGTGAGAAGAGTACCAAGCTGGGACTGGCCCAAACTTATCAGAAGTTAGAAAAATGATGAGAATATAGATGTCAGAATCATCACATAATACACATTCTTTCTGTGACAAGTGTCCCATCTTAATCCTTCCACAATTTAGAAAGTGAACAATAAAATGTCGTAAATCTGCATTTGCTTCTGCATGTGTGGTGTCTCTAGATAAGTAGGAGCAAGTAGCAGAGGTCTATAGCTCTTTCTGTTACAACTACTTTATGGTATCCGTGACTATAAATAGATGCAGCAAAACCTCCAAGGCAGTGGTCATATAAGGGGAGACCAGGCAACTGCGTGTAGAGCGGTGATGGTAATGTGAATATTACCCACATATCATCGACTTCAAGACATTGGAATATCCATTCATAGGGGGACTATATCGTATTTTTCCAGGAGCCTTTCTTGAACTGATTTTTGTACGGAAAAAGGAACATGGTTTGCAAAAGTGGACGTTGAATTGATGAACTCCTGACTTGTGGTAGATACCTTTCTTTCAAAATTACTTTGTCATTCAACAAGGCTTTATACAAAACGAAACAGCTCCCAACCCACATCCTATGCCTGCATTCAGCTTACTTTGATGCTTAAAAAGGTACTGTAGAAGGTGTGTGTGTGTTTTTTTTAAAGCAATCACCTCTATCCGCTATTTCTGGCATGGCCAAGGACTTTTACAGATCTTAGCATATACAATTTTAAAAAAATCAGATTTGCAGCAAGGAAGACAATTGTTTTAGTTTTCCTTAAATTATTTTTAAGGAAAGCGTAGGTTGTTTTGGTTTTGAAATAAATTTTCCAGTCTATGGTTCAAATAATAGTTCTTATTTCAGAACTTAGGTTGAAAATACATAGGCAAAATACATTTTCTTTATCATGCTTGTTTGAAGGCTGAAACTTGAAAGAAAGCTTTTGTTCTGTTTGCTATAAGCCTTTCTCAGCTATAAAAAAGGGCAATATTAACTTATGCACATAACAACAATTAACATAGGAAAAATCCCGAAGCCAGCACTTCATGGAACTAAACTATAAAAATTTGCAAGTACATACAAAAACCATTGATCAGTTACTAGAAGGAAAAATGTTATAAACGCCTCCCAAATTTAAGAATCTTTCACATTCCAATGGAAAAATATCCCTAGTATTTCTGTTGAATTCAGTGTGATTTAATTATATAATAGAACTTTCACAAACTTGTTGAGATTTGTAAAAGTGGTGGCAGGATGCATCCAGATTAGACTCACTGGTTACAATGAGTCACAAAGATTAATCATGATCCGTATCTACTAAAAACAATACAGTGGAACATTTAGTTCAATCTGACTGATTATTTAGAAATTTCACTGGTTTCAACCTTCCTGCTCTCTTGTAAGCATGAAATCTTTTATCATAAACTAGCTAAACTGAGTGGTAGAGTCTTGTCATATATTTATGAAAAGGATTGGCTCCTAAAGGTGATGATTAATGTCTACACAACAACTTAATTCACAAGTGTTCATCTCTTTAAAAAGATACTAAATTGATGTAAGTAATGCAAAAGCTGTATAACTGACTTCTAGTGGGTTTTGCTTACATTGATTGTCATATGAGGAGGAGAATAAATTGGACTTAGAAATAATTATATTAACTATATTATTTAATTTAGGAAAAATCCCTACAGAAACCATGGAACATGATAGACTTCCTGTTTCTGCAACTAAGACAGAAAGAGAAGCTTCATGGCCATCTAAAAATACATTGTGGGGCATTTTACTTATATTATTGTCCACCTCGCATATGTGACTAGGTAGCTAATAATAACCACCACCTCTGTTGGAATCATAAAGCAATCATTGACACAACCAGAAAATGGGCTGTACCACATACTCAGGGCCTCAGGCTTGGGCAGAAGTTTTCAAAGCCATGAGAAGGACCAGTAGAGTCAAGGCCAATCTGACCTCTGAAGGGATGTTGCAGAAACTGGACACCATGGCAGAAAAACTACTCCTTCTTGGCCCATCTGCTGACAGTCTTTAGCCAGTGGGACCTGGAACATACCTCTCCCATATAGTGACCATACATCCTTTTAGTACAGACCAGCCCTTTATTTCAGAAAGCTGTCCTTTAGATTTATTTTTCAAAAACTCATATTTGTCCTTAATTTGGCCAAACAATCAAGGAGAAATGTTCTTGTGAAGGGTTTGAAAGGTGACTTACCTTGAATTAGACATGGAACAAACTGGTAGCCAATGGTAGCAGTTGGTGGAGCAATGATGTCATATCCGAATATCTATTTCAGCATGACTTTAGCTGGAAAGTTCTAAGTTGCCCACCCATGCTTTCAATGAGATATATTTTTTTGTATTGCCCCATATGGTAATCTTTTATCTAGTCACCTAACCATACTGTTTGGGAGCCAATCAGGAGCCCTGATGACGCAGTGGTTAAGTGCAGAATTGCAGGCAAACTCTGCCCACAGCCAGGAATTTGATCCAGACAGGGCTCAAGTCTTCCATCCTCCTGAGGTTGGTAAAATGAGGACCCAGATTGTTGAGAGCACTATGCAAATAATGCTTATACTTTGTAAACTGGACAGAGAGTGTGGTAAAGCACAATGTGGTAGTATATAAGCCTAAATGCTGTTGATATTGCTAATCATACAACAGCAGCAAAGTATAAGGCAATACATAAATAATTTTATGCTATTAATAACTGTCTTTATTATGTATAGTCCATTTTCTGCCTTTACCAAGTAAGAATAAATGGACTGCTGAAAAAACAAACACCTAACTTTCTCTCTCACGCACACACACAAACAAACACACAGCTTCTGTAGGAGCTAGAAAGGATCACGTTATTCTTCCCATGATAAACAAGGGGAAAGGGTGGGGATGAAAATGTGTTGTTTTGTCACAGTGAAATTTGCGAATCTAGCTCTTTAAACATAAGTAATCCACATTTTGCAAAAGTTCAAATGTTCAACACTAAAGTGTAAGCCTAAAATAAACCTGTAAAAAAATCATGCTGCTAAACTAACAGGAAACGTAACGAAGTAAACCTGTGAAAATCAAGAGTTCAGAGTTGACAAAACCACCTTATTTTGCACCTTAATGGATCTTAACCACTATACTCAAGCAGTCGCCCTCAGTAAATTCTATCCTTTTTATGTGGCTTAATCTCTGAATAGGAAGATTATCCAAAATAAAAGTGCCCATTTCAGAAGTCCTGCTATGCAGATTGGAGAAGCTCACTTGGCATCTGTAGAAGGATTGACATGGTGGATTCGTTGTGAAACACTAAACCATCATGCAGCTGATCGAAGTGCAAATATTCTGAGTCAAATCACACATGATTTCGGAAAGCAAGTTAAGAATCAGCTGTTGGGAAACTTGTCAAGTCTTTCAGAAATGGCAGGCATGCTCAGGAAACAAGACCTACATGGATTTCTGGAAAGATCTTGATTGCTAGTAAAGAATGGTAACAGAATCTTGAAAGCCTACCCAAATAATTCTCCACTCTACATGTACCTAATATAGTTAAGCACTATTTTCTCCTTTAACTATTTTTTGCCTCTTCTGTGTTCCTATGATCTGTTACATATTCATAATATTATTCACAATAAATTTGAATGTATCCATATTATTCATAATAAAACTCCAAAGTGTTGACTGAACATGAGGAGAAATCTCTATATAAAACAAATTCTTTAAAAATGGAAATATCTTGGAAACCTGAACCCTTTTTTTGCTAGAAACATTTGAGCAGGGTTTGTACATTCAATTGCATGCTGTATTACAGGAAGTCCTTCACTTATGACCGATTGCTTAGTGATTGTTCAAAGTTCTGAGGGATCCTGCCCCAAAAGCTTCTTACAACCTGGTTTTGAAGTTCTGACATTGTTCCCCATCATGTGACCACATTTTGGATGCTTGGCAACTGGTCCACATTTATAACTATTTGCAGTGCTCCAGGGTCATGTGACCACAGTTTACAAGAATTTTGCTAGAAACTGGAGTTTACTTCTAGTTTCTGGCAAAAAGTGGCCAACAGCAAACACTATGTTTGTTTAACGACTATGGCGTTTGCTTAATAATTACTGGTTTCATTTACAGCCTCTGCATTTGCATAATAACTGCCACCCAAAAAGGTTGTAAAATTAGGTCCAGTCATGCCGTGACCTGCTTTACGATTGTCCCAATTTACAATCGGAATTGCGGGGTTCAATTACAGTTGTAACTCAAGGATTACCTGTATACTGGAGCACATGACTTCCAAAGCCTTTTCTAGCTTTGTGATTGATACGTGAAAGATAAGCCTGGAATGAACTGTGTACTAGTCTTGAATATGAAAATAATGACTCTTAAAACCAAGGAAGATAAATTCATGGGACAAAGCAGAAACATCTGGATGCAGGCCCTTAAAGCAGACCCACTAAGCTTTGGGAGGGTGGAGATTCTTCAGAACCTGAAGGACCAAGTCACTCTTTCCTGTAAACAAAGAGCTCCTCAACTTCTCAATGTTAGCTGAGAATAATTTAAAATTGAGACTAGTTTTATTATTTTTCAAGTGATTGAAATTATGTCTTTTTATTAAGAAAACTGAAAAGGCATTCAAATTCCAACACATCTGATTTTTGAGGACTCAAAGAACTAACATAAATAAAAATGTGCTTTCCATCACGATACAGTATTTTTTTGAGAAATTAAATTCTTTGACACTCTGTTGGTGCAGCAATAGAATAGCATAGATGTTCTTCAACTTGAAAAAGAAGTTTAATCTACTGCTGTAAAATTAAATTTATAAAAATAAAACAAGCAACCACATAATAAAAGTTCTTATTGGTTTTTTTTTTTAAAAAAGTTGGTATTTTTAAAATACTAAAATACGAAAAAGATTTCTAGTTGTTTGATAAAACCAGTTCTGGAATATTAATTCAATCTCTGGTCAAGAGAGAAATGAAGGATGATCTTCTTATTCTGCAAGTAAAAAATGAACATAAAAAGTATAAGCAGTATTATAATAAAACATTTATTAAACATCAAATAAGCAATTTCAAAAGCTTATCCATAAAAACACAAAAATAACACCGATTGAAAATATACATATAAAATAAAGAATATAAAGTATCAGGAATTCCACCCCTCCTCCCCAATCACTACCGCAACACATACATGAAAGAGGTGACTAGAATTTCTCAAAATAGCATTACTTTAACCAATCTCTCATGCTTTTTCTATCATTAATGTTAAAATACAGAACCAAGAATTGTGCTCCATTTATTTATTTATTTATTTATTTGTTTAGATTTGTATACCGCCCTTCTCCTTGCGGACTCAGGGCGGTGGACAGCCAAATAAAAATAGTACATAAAAGTTAAAAATTTCTTAAAAAGACATATAACTTTGGCTAAAAATTAAAACCATTTAAATATTTAAAATACCCAACCATATAATACAATCTTAAAAATTTCAGTGGGGTCAGGCTAGACCAGCAAGCTGAAAGAGATGGGTTTTCAGGGCCCGACGAAAAGTCCGGAGGTCAGGAATTTTTCTCAGTTCTGGAGGAAGATCGTTCCAGAGGGTAGGGGCTGCCACAGAGAAAGCCCTCCCCCTGGGGGTCGCCAGCCGACATTGTTTGGCTGACAGCACCCTGAGGAGACCCTCTCTGTGGGAGCGCACCGGCCGGTGGAAGGCTATTGGTGGCAGAAGGCGGTCCCGTAAGTATCCTGGTCCTAAGCCATGGAGCGCTTTAAAGGTGGTCACCAACACCTTGAAACGCACCCGGAAGTCCACCAGTAGCCAATGCAGCTCGCGCAGGAGAGGTGTTACGTGGGAGCGTCCTGTCGCTCCCATAATCCCCCGCGCGGCCGCATTCTGCACTAGTTGGAGCCTCCGGGTGCACCCCAAGGGGAGCCCCATGTAGAGAGCATTGCAGTAGTCCAGGCGAGAGGTGACGAGTGCCTGAGTGACTGTGCGTAGGGAGTCCCAATCTAGAAAGGGCCGCAACTGGCGTATCAGGCGAACCTGATAGAAAGCTCCCCTGGCCGCAGCTGTTGTGTGATCCTCCAAAGACAGCCGTGGGTCCAGGAGGACGCCCAAGTTGCGCACCCTTTCCGTGGGGGCCAATGATTCGCCCCCAATAACCAGCGATGGTGTCAGCTGGCTATATCGGGACGCCGGCAGCCACAGCCACTCGGTCTTGGAGGGGTTGAGTCGAAGCCTGTTTCTCCCCATCCAGGCCCGCACGGCTTCAAGGCACTGGGACATCACTTCCACGGCATCGTTGGGGTGGTCTGGGGTGGAAATGTACAGCTGCATATCATCAGCGTACTGATGGAACTCCACCCCAAAACCACGGATGATCTCACCCAGCGGCTTTACATAAATGTTGAACAGAAGGGGCGAGAGGACCGATCCCTGCGGCACCCCACACACCAGGCGCCTCGGGGTCGACCGCTGCCCCCCCGTCAACACAGATTGCGACCAGTCGGAGAGGTAGGAGGAGAACCACCGTAAAACGGTGCCTCCCACCCCCAGTCCCTCCAACCGGCGCAACATGATACCATGGTCGATGGTATCAAAAGCCGCTGAGAGGTCTAATAACACCAGGATAGAGGAATAACCCCTACCCCGGGCCCGCCAGAGATCATCCACCAACGCGACCAATGCCGTTTCATCATCAGCGTTAAGTCCATATATCAGTAGTTCTTGGGCTGTGACCAGCTCTGGGATTGCATTTGTTAAGTGATGCAATTATAAAGTGTAATGTCACATGACTGTGCCATTTAGCAGCAATAATTTACAGCAGTCACATCTTCTGTTGTAACCCCAAGATGCTCAAGTTGTTAAGCAGGAAGCGGCAGAAGTTCCAGAACAGTGCAGGGGTGCCAGGGAGTGCTGGGGGAAGGGGAGGAGGCTGGGACGCCTGACACAGTCTATGCGCAAGTGCGGAAAGGCTGGGGGCTGCTGGGTATAGCATGGCTCAAGCTCCAGAAGGCTGGGGGTTGGAAGATGTGGCATAAGTACAGGAAGATTGGAGACAGAGGGTGCAAATGGCACAAGCACAAGAAGACTTATCAGAGCACCTCCCCTGCCAGCTTTTCCCATTGATTTTCCTTGTTGGAAGCTGGCAGGGACAATTGCAAATGGCAGTCACACATCCACGGGATGCTGTAACCATTTTAACTGCAAGCAGGTTGCCAAACTCCCGAATTGACCGCTCAAAGTTATAATGGCCCTGAAAAAAGTGACTTATGACCATTTTTCACGCTTAGGAACTCTGTGGCATCCCCATAATGATGTGATGAAAATTCAGATGCTTGGCAACTGGTTCATACTTAGGACCGTTGCTGTGTCCCAAAGTGTGTTCCAATCACTTTTTGCAGCATTTTAACCAGCAAAATCAACAGGAAAGCCAGATTCACTTAAACCACCGTGTTACTGACTTATGAACTGCAATGGTTCATTTAACTGGAGCAAAAAAAAAGGTTGTAAAATGGAGCAAAACTCATTTAACAAATACCTCACTTAACAACATAAATTTTGGGCTTAATTGGGCTCATAAGTCGAAGACTACCTGTAAGTACCATTCATCTAGTGCCATCACAATTTCAACCGATCGCTAAATAAGTGGTCAGAAAGCAAAGACTATCCTTTGACTTAAGAGTATTCATGCAACCTGCTCCTGACTTGTTGAAAGTTTGGGTGCGACCATTAGTACCATATGATAAATTGGAAACTATGGTTAGTGTTAATAATAGTCCTTATTTAGGCTGTTTGCAAGGGGATCTTATATGAAGCAAAGTAAGAAGAGAAACACAAGAGAGAGAAAAAAAATTACTGACCAGCAAGGGTGTTAACCACTTTTAAATATTTTTGTTAGACTTTCCAGATCTTCGGTTTTGATACATAATTCTTCAAGCAAGGTAGCAAGGAACTGCGTATATCCTTTATTTTGCTGACAATGTGCAAAAGCAGGAATATTTTCTGACAAGCTAAAAGGCAAAGATCGAGTACTTTCAGAAAGATATAATCTTACTATGTCAAATAGGTAGATATTAACGTCAAATACGAATCAAGAAGTAATCACAACATTAATCATGTTGATCATTAGTCGCTTATAGAAACATTTTCCTAATGTTTTTTTTTAAATCCCCAAACAACTTAATTAGTAACAAATTAAAAACAAAAATAAGACATAGTAGCAAATTTCTACTATGTTTTCCAATAGTAATTAAATGGGCCTGCTTTAGGAACAAAGCCAACCGGGTGACCTTGGGCCAGTCACTTTCTCTCTGCCCTAGGAAGGAGGCAATGGCAAACTACTTCTCAAATCCTTGCCAAGAAAGCTGCAGGAGCTTGTCCAGTCTGTCTCTGGGATATGATTAAATGGAAGAAAAATAAATAAATGGATAGAATGAGTCTCTAAATTGAGCCCCCTCCCTCCACCAAATTTTATATGAGATTGTGTATCTATTTCAGAGGATTTCCAATATCCCTCACTCACAAAGTTATAATTACACTCATACATTTTAAAGGTGCAGCATTCAATTCCTTCTACCTCCTCCAAAATGCTCACAAAGAGCAAAATTATTGCTTGCAGTTTTCAAAAACTGCTTCCAGTCAAATTGGACTGATCCGGAGGGATCAAAAAGATCAATAATTATCATGTTGAATTGTAGGCAGTTCCTATTCCTAAATAATTTTTAGGATTGTAGTGTAAAGCATATAAGCAGCAATTTACATTATACATCCCCATCCTATAAATCTTTGACTACTTACTCTTTTTTGGTGTGTATGGATGGGGGTACCTTTAAGTCAGTGTTGATTCCTGAAGACTGTCTGGACAAGACTGAGTTGTTTTCTCAGCAAGTTTTTTTCACAAGTGGTTAGCCATTTGCCTTCGTCCTGGGATTAAAAGGAGTGACTGGCTCAAGGTCACCATACTGTTTTTGTACCTGAGGCAGGACTAGAACTCACAATCTACCAGTTTTTAGCTTGATGCCATCACCATCTGCACCAAATTTGGTTCCCCTGTTCTGAACAACTATTGCAGCTTCTGTTTTTTCTTACTCAACGGAACAAGCTTTTCTGATCAATCACTTAAGCTTTCAGGACAAGATAAGTGAAAGACGTTTTTCTTCCAAGAGTGATTGTTCAATTAAATTTCTCTACTGATAAAAGTAATGCTGCCTGATAACTATCTGATTGCCTGCATTTTATGCATGAGGCATTTGAGACACATGAAACATGAATACACTGGTACAGAAAAACGCCTTGCCGTGATGGCGAACCTATGGCAGGCGTGCCAGAGGTGGCATGCAGCACCCTCTCTGTGGGCACGCGAGCCTTCGTTCCAGTTCAGCTGTGCCATGCATGCGCATGCGCCTCCCACCGGCCAGCTAATCTTTGGTCTGTGCTGTGCGTGCGTGGGGGGGCGCATGTGGGGGGGGCAACGTGTGCATGCATGGGGGTGGGGCATGTGCGTGGGGGGCACACATGCATGTGCAGGGGTGGGGCACATGCAGGGGGCGTATGCACATGCACGGGGGTGGAGTGCAGGTGCGGGGCTGTGCACGCATTGCATTTTGGGGGATCAAGCGTGCGCACATGCATTCGTGTGCGTTTTGGGCACTCGGTCCGGAAAAGGTAGCTATCACTGATCCCCTTGTGTCTGATTCTGGATGATTCAGTGACACCCTACTCTGAGCAGTCAGGAATCTAGCCAATATTTACAATATGGCTCTGCAGAGAAAGATCACTACTTTCCCTAGTATTAATGGCAATGAGAAGCTAGTATTTTGCAGAGCTGTCACTGGAAGGAAGACGGCTGCCCTGTGGCTCCCCTGCTCCTCCCAAAAACCCTTTCAAAATAATTGGCTGCCTGCAACAGGGAACGAGCACCCTAAAAGTCTGGTTGTGTAGGAAGTAATTATTGCTAGGTTTCTCTCCCCCCCCCCCGATGTTTTCTCCATGATTTTCTACAGAGCAGGGGTATGCTTACGTATGCACGTCAAAAAGAAAGGAAGAAGTGGGCATAATTACACCTACATGTTGCAATCTTATAGATTTCAGAGTCAAAACTACATGAACCAAAAAACCCCCCAGAAGTTATAAAGCAGGGTAATTTCATTATGAGTGAAAAGTACAGCATAATCTCGACATACAGAAATTAAAGGTGTAACCTGGAATCTATTTTACACTGAAGGACAAAGAGTTCACGTTCCTTTTTAATATCTAGCCTGCTAATCTCAGTTCTCTGTCTGTACCCATTAGGTCTATAAAATAAAGATTTCTGATTTTTGAACTTGCTTCTTCTGTGTCATGGATTTCTACAAAAGGCTTGGACTCTTCGCCACAGAAGCTTTTCCAATGATTATTTAATTTAGCTTTACCCACTGCCATGGGGCACATAAAATATGAATATAACTCTCAGAAGCTGCAGGTCAATGGGAGCAAGCGAGTAATCAGAGCAATGCGTTTGCTGAGCTTCCATTACTTGAAGCAATCAGTAAGTGAACTTAAAATTAAATAAATAAAGCAGGCAACACGTGAGGGCTCTGAACTTGTGGTAGTGAGACAGACACCGGCAAATAACAAGATCTGCAAATCTAGATATCATTTGCTCATCCAGGATGTAGTTCTATAAACCTAGGAACAAACATGTCTAGGCTGATTATTTTAAGGAAATCACCTTTTTCTTCCATTAATAGTACACTACTTAGTGAAAGGCTTTTCCAAAGCTGCCTCACAGTTCAATAATAACTGGTGTAGACAATTAGCTCCTTGGCTAATGAGGTTTGTTGTTCCTGAGAAAGTACATCTCCCTATAAGTATTTCACAGGTGTCCATACAGTGGTGTCCATTGACTTACAACCGTTCATTTAATGACCATTCGAAGTTACAATGGCACTGAAAAAAGTAACTTACGACAGTTTTTCACGCTTCAGACCATTGCAGCATCCCAGTGGTCACCTGATCAAAATTCGGATGCTTGGCAACTGGCATGTATTTATGACAGTTGCAGTGTCCCCAGAGTTATGTGGTTGCATTTGGCGAACTTCTAACGAGTAAAGTCAATGGGAAAGCCAGGTTCACTGTGTTACTAATTTAACAAGTGCAGTGATTCACCTAACAACTGTGTTAGAAAGGGTTGTAAAATGGGGCAAAATTCACTTAGCAACCATCTTGCTTAGCAATGGAAATTTCAGGCTCAACTGTGGTCGTAAGTCAAGGACTACCTGTATTAAGCTTTGCAGCAGTTGTATTCATTGCAGAATTCTATCGTATTAGCCAACCTGGATGAGAATTAATTTACACTTCTACAATAATAGCAATAGCACTTAAGACTTACATACCCCTTCTCTAAGCAGTTTACAGAGTCAGCATATTGCCCCCAACAATCTGGGTCCTCATTTTACCGACCTTGGAAAGATGGAAGGCTGAGTTAACCTTGAGCCGGCAGTCAGCAGTAGCAGCCTGCAGTACTGCATTCTAACCACTGTGCCACCGGAACTATGAAGGCCACCAGCCAGTTTAGGAGGAAAATGAAACAAGCTCACATTCTGACATGATTGGTGCAAGCTGGCTACCTTTGATTAATACACAATGCCACTCATCTCATTTAGGGTTGCTCTGGAATTTAGAGTTTAAAAACAAAGGGTCTAGGTCAGATAGACAGAAACCAATCATATTATAATTGTCCTCACGATCATGTGATCAGAAGTTGGATGTTTGGCAACTGTTGTGTATTTATAATGATTGCAGTGTCCTGGGGTCATGTGATCACCATTTACAACCTTTCCGGGGGAAGGAGGAGGGGGAAGCAAAGTCAACGAGGAAAGCTGGATTTGCTTAACGACCAGGGGAAACAAAGATCATAAAATCAGGTACAACTTTTAATGACTGCTTCATTTAGCAACAGAAGATGTGTTCCCAATTATGTAATAAGTCGAAGACTACCTTCTTCTTCCTACTGTTATTCCCATGCTGTGGCAAGGTCCACTTAAATCGACGACTACCTATCATACAATAATTAAGGTTACCCAGTTCTCATTTTCCCCTCCAGTATTCAGTCACAGAAGAATGCTGGGAATATTCTGGTACATTTTCAATTCACAGGAAGGTATATAACAACCTAACAACCTAAGAGTTGAGTAGATAGCTCAAAACAGTACTATATCTCAGATCTTTTGTAACATATAGTTCAGCTGTACATAGTCAATCCAGAAACATTACCTGAAGGTTGAAAATGTGTCAGCCAGCGTGGGCATGATAATTCAATCAGTATGTTGTGACCTTTAGTTTATTTACAAGTAGCAAGGTAATTTTTTTTCCAAATGTTTCTGAAAGTAATCTGCCTTTACCGGCAAATGACATTCCAAGTTTGCATTACAGTCCAGTACATTAACATATATTGTTATCAGTATGGTTTTAACTCTCTACATCTGATATAAACAATGTTAATTTTGTTTTTCAACCTACTGCCCTCTGATAGAGAATGCATAATCCTCCAGCCAATATAGCCTTGTCTAGGCTAACAGGGTATTCTGGAAAATCAAACATATTTCGATAGCATGAGCCTGAGGAGTTGCTTTATATCTTTATATCTTTCCATGCACCAGCCAGATGGAAAATAGACCTTTACAAAACTGAAAAAAGTTAAAAGTCCCAAAAGTTTGTCAGAATGTTATATCGCAATCAAGCTGTCTACTTCACATATGTTACACAAGAAAAGGCCGAGTAAAAATTCATGTAAGACAAGCAATAACAATCAGCTATTATTCAATAAGCCATTAAATGCCATCTGCTTTATATGAAAGATATCCCTCTCTTCTCTACCAAAATGAAGAAAACTGGAAATGAAAAATGGTTAATACATTTGTTTTTTTTTAAGCAACAGAAAAAGCTGATAAAAGCCACAATAATACCGTGTTTCCCCGAAAATAAGACCGGGTCTTATATTAATTTTTGCTCCAAAAGACACATTAGGGCTTATTTTCTGGTTAGATCTTATTTTGAGAGAAATATGGTACTAAATGCACACATCTGGGGGTAGGGCTTATATTACGAACATCTTGAAAAATCATGCTAGGATTTATTTTCCGGTTGGGTCTTATTTTTGGGGAAACAGGGTATACAATCAAATATTCTAGCATTAGAATATTTGAATTGTTCCTCTAAGAAAATAAAACCGGAAAGCTTCTGAGCCATTCTCTACAACTGAGGTCTTCATTGGACTAGATAGAACTTGAGTGGCAGTAGCTATAAGGAAGAGCTTATGATCTTTGGAATGGCTGGTGAGAGAATAGTTAGGTTATATATTCAAACAGTAGCATGCTATTTCCAAAAGTTCACCTTCCCACTCACAATGAATCATGGAAGAGTTAATTAGATTTACATCACTTTGAATCCTGGCCTTTTGTTCCAGCAGTTTATGTATTTGTATCCTGGTTTTATTATTTTCATATGTAAGGCAGCAAACATATCCAAAAACACCTTCCTTCTCCTATTTTCTCCACAACAATCCTGTAAAGTAAATTGCGCAGTGTGTGTGTAACTGGCCTGAAGTCACCCAGCTGGCTTTCATGGCTAAAGTGGGACTGAACTCACACTTTCCTGCATTCTAGCCAGGTGCCTTAACCACTACACCAAACTGGTTCTCTGTTTCTGTATGATGAGGCTATGGCTTCTAGGGAAAGAAGTATTTTCTTCTTGTGTATTTAAAATTTAAAATCCTATTTGCCCACTGAGGGCAATTAATCCACAGTGGTAAATGGACTAAGAGAAAGAGAGATTAAATAGTTGGTAGGAGAGGTTAAAGAATTACTCCAATTTAATTAGTCTGATGAGAATTATAATCATACCTAGGAGAACACAAAAAAATATATTTAGGCGGATTACTGGTTGTAAATATGTGACTAGAAATTCCAAGCTATTGAAAAATGAATCATAACCATCTAGGGCACTTTCTTCTTGAATATGATCAATAGGTTCTTGAACAGTAGTATTCTGGCTTTGTGTGTCTTAAAAATAATACTGTGTTTCCCTGAAACTAAGACATGACTGGATAATAAGCCCAATTGCGCTTTTGAGCGCATGCGCTAAAATAAGCCCCTCCTGAAAATAAACCCCCCCAAAAATACTTAAGACGCATGTGCAGGGGGAGAAAGGGAGAGGGAACATCAGAGTCGCTGCCACCCAAGATTAGTAGGCCAGATTCCATGAGCCGGATACACCGTTGCCACTCAGGAGAAGAAGAGAGAAAGGAGGCACTGCGAGAGCGCCCATTTTTCACGTTCTTCTCCCCCTTGGGCGGCAGCAGCACATTCAGCTCCCCGAATCTGGTTTGTCGATCTTGGTCGGTGACGGGGAGTGGCAGGTAGGGAGGGGTGTGGCGGCAGAGAAGCAAGAATTCTGCCATTCACCCAAACCCCAGATCTCCTGTTTGCCTTGCAGGATCTTCAAGAGGAAGGCGATCAAGCCAGTTCGTGGCTTTTGCAATCTAAGCCAGCGCTTCTTCTCCTGCTCTCCTTTCCTCCCCACCGAGAGTGTGTAACTTGGATTCTCTCTTTTAAGCTCTCCTCGGCCATCCTTTTGTTCTCTGCTTCAGTTCCATGTTGTGGCCCGTCAGCAGCCTGTGCAGATTGTAGCTGATTCCTACAATGAGGAGACTGGTGTGGTGCTGCATCAGCAGCCTGTGCAGCTGGCGCTCGAGTCGGACAGTGAGGATGCTGGAGAAGATGTGGTGTCAGAGGCAGGGATTCAGCCAGGGCCTTCAGAAAGTCGAGAAGCTCCTTTAAGTGAAGAGGACAAAGAGGAGGAGCCTCTTCTCAATGCACTGGCACACAAAGCTGACAAAAGGCAGGAGTGGCTCTTCAGGAGGAGGTCTCCTCGAGAGTAAGGCCACTCCCTTAGCCTATTTAAGAAGTAACACCGCTTGCAACAAGCTGTAGAGAACAACTTTAGTTCACTCTCCTTTGTGTCTGCAAAATTGCTTCTGGGCTTTCTGCCAACTTTAGTAAGACTGTGATTATCTTATCTTAGAATTCTGGTAGGCTGTTAAAACAGTTCATTAACAGCCTTTGAAAGATAAAACTAAGTTATTTGAGTAAAATAAGCTTTGTATAGAGTTTGTGTGTGCTGCGTTCTTTACGTAGCTGGGGCAGAACACTCCAGGAGTTTCAACCAATCCCTATCCCATCCCATCCCTGGCTGGGGGAGGATTCAAGAGAACTTTGGCAAGGCTGGCCGGGCGACCCTCAGGGTGGAGACCCCCATCCTGGCCCCCTTAGCCGCTTTGAGAGCAGCTGTGCAAGCCCAACCCAGCCCAGTCCAGCCAGCCTCCTTGGTTGGCAGCCGGGGAAGTGGGGTGGGGGGAGAGAAGGTCCAAGAAGACACCTGGAGTGCCTCACCGCACTTCTCCTGCCCCCTTGGCCTCCTTTCACACACAAAGCCAATTGCGCGGAGCTTGCTTGCGTGCCAGAAACTCCACCTCCTTCCCAGAGTGCTCCAGAGCCTTTCTCGTCCAGGATGCTGCAGAGCCTGGTGGAGCTGGCCGGAGAGGCACTGGCTGATGTCAGCCATGGCCAAGCTTGAGAAGACACATGTTGTTGGCCTTCGTGCCCAATGCCAGATGAGCCTCACTCACTTCCCTTTTGACCTCCTCCGCACCGGGCATCGCCTCGGCTCAGGTCTCCGACTCGGGACCTTCCACCCAACTGAGCCCTGCCAACTTTACAGGAGTAGGGGTGTGTGTGGAAGAGAAGTTTCTGGGCATTGGGCAGCTGCCACGATTGCTAGAGGCAGCAGCCTGAGCTGTGCCAGCAGAGCAGCTGGTCAGCACTCTGGCACCAGTCCCCTCTCGGGGGCTGAGTTTTTGAGGTCCTGCACCTCAAAAATAATAAGACCCCTGATAATAAGGCCAAGGCCATATTTTGGGAGTCAAAAGAAAATAATTCCCTGTCTTATTTTCGGGGAAACACGGTATGTGTTTTTGTATGTATAAAACCTCAGTGTTATCTCCTTACTCAAGAAAAATATCCTAACAATATCTTCTGTCTTCTATTACTTAGTCTTGGCTCCTTGGTTTATTGCCAGAAACTAGTACAATATAGCAATTAAAGATAAGCTTGTTTTATTAGGCTGGATAAGGCTTCTCCTAGGAAGATAAATTTTATTGTAGAAATACAACTGAAATTCTTATTTAATTAAATGTTCATAATTATAATGCCTAGCTGAAATAAAACCATAATGTTAAATTTCTTACTATTTTGCATGCTCTCCTATATAACTTTTAAAATTGCAGTGGCAGCAGTATTAGAGAAAGGGCCAAATAGACCCTTTCAAATAGAAAATAACAAAATTCAAAAAATCAATGGCAGAATGCACCAGTATATACTAATAGATTTTAGGAAAATCTGTTGTAGTATATATAAGAAACAAATATTTATAAATTAAATAATAAAACAGCTCTCTCTCATTCTCTATATTAGATGGAGGAAATATTTAAAAATCTAGGTATAAATTTATAATAGAAAATACCAAGATTTGGTCTTCTAATAATATGAAAAGAATCCTTAACATTATTGTCAATAATCAATCATTTTAATAATTAGTTAAATAAAATATAATAAGATTCTGAGTCTGAAAATTCTTGTGCTTGTATTATATCCTCCATGGTCCTTAGAATTAACAAAATGCTGCACTGCCAAATATTTGCATACCAATCATTTTGGTGGATCTCAAACTTCTAGTAAAAAGATAAAAGTTAATCAAATGTCAGAGATACTTCCAATGTAATCTATCGAATCCTCTTTATGGATTCCCGGTGACTATGTAGAACAGATGGGGAGGAAGCTGACCACCAGATTGCACAAGTGAGCGGTCAGACAAGGAAGCATGAACTCATTGGTAGCCTCACACTGCAATGAACAAGGACTTACATTCAATTTTGCAGCTGCTAAGATTGTTGGACAAGCAGGCACAAAAACAGCCAAGGAAGTGACTGAAGCCTGGGAAACAAGCCCCTTGTCAGTCAACAGGAGTGTTGATTTACCACCAGCCTATCAAGTTCTTAGAACTGTGATGGTGAACCTATTGCACGCATGCCAGAGGTGGCATGCAGTGCCCGCTCTGTGGCACGCAAACCGTCACCCCAGTTCAGCTCCGCCATGCATGCGGCATGCCTCCTGCCAGCCAGCTGATCTTTCGGTCTCTGCCGCACATGTGTGGGGATGGGGCAAGGGGGGTTCATGTGTGCATTGCATTGTGGGGGTTTGGGTGCACATGCAAGCATTTACACGCACACATGTGTGCTTTGGGCACTTGATCCGGAAACGGTTAGCCATCACTGATTTAGAAGGAGTGGGCTGGGCAGCACAAGCAAATGATAGCTAATAACTTAAAAGCAAGCCATCAACACACCCCAATCAACATCTAAAAAACCACTTATAACAGACACTATAAATACCACATACAGAACAGCACACACTCTGCTAGAGAGAAGTTTCCTGAAGATGGGCTCCAGCATGAGTCTGAAAGCCCAATAGACAAAACCTCTGGTCCCAATGACTGCTCCAGATTGGATCCTGTTAATCAAATGTATTCAAAAACCTGTTCCCTTTTATTATCTAGCCACCACTATTTCAACATTTTAAAATGGTTCATGAGCGTCTGAAATTTCTCAAGCTTAATATCACTTAATATCAGTAGTGAAATGTAAAATTTCTTACTACCGGTTCTGTGGGCGTGGCTTGGTGGAGGGGGTGTAATATGACTGTGTGGGCATGGCCAACTTTTTTTTTTAACTTTTAAAACCATTTTTTCTACAACCTCTTCAGCTGAAGAGGTTGTTAAAAAAATGCTTTTAAAGCCTCTGACGATCCCAGTTGACTTGCCTGATCGGCAGAGGTTTTCTTTTTTTTTTTTAAAAAAGACTTTTTTTCCTTTTAAAAACTTAGGCCGAAGAGGTTGTAGAAAAAATACTTTTAAAAGCCTCTGATGATTCCAGCTGAGCCGCGCGATCATCAGAGGCTTTTTTTTTTTTACTTTTAAAAGCATTTTTTCGGCCAAAGAGGTTGTAGAAAAAATTCTTTTAAAAATAAAAAAAAAGCCTCTGATGATTGCGTGGCTCAACTGGGCAATTGGGGGGGGGGGCAGGGATTTTTGCTACCGGTTCTCTGAACCACCTACCTCCATCGCTACCGGATTGGACAATCTGGTCTGAACCGGGAGCATTTCACCCCTGCTTAATATCCCTTAATAAAAGGATAGGAGTGAAAAATGAGCTTTTGGAATATACACAATACATATGTAATCCAAGGCTTGCAATAGGCACAGTTCTTCCAGGAGATGAATGAGACACAGCATGCAATGCTTGAGGACTGTTATGAAGCAGAAGAGAAAACTGAAAAGGAATAAAATAGAGTATCCTGTACGAGATAATTTAGAGATGTCCCATTTCCCAGCAGAACAAGCTATTCCAACCCTGCAATACTTTAGTGTATCCTACATATCATAAAATACAAAAATTAGGAGCAAAAACTTAGGGGAGATTGCCTGAAAGCACCTGGATGTAGGACAGCATATTCAGCCATTATGAGATACTAGTTCAGAGGGAAAGAGCGAAAACAAAACCAGGCAGAAGGAAGAATGAGGAATTTTGAAAGAGGGAAGGACTTTATGGGACTTCCTTCAAGAGTAGTACTTGCAGGATTGCAACTCTAGTCCTACAGTGCTTATAAAGATTTATAAACATAAAACATGGCCTTCAGAGAAAGTAAGCCTAAGCAGTTAATGAGATACTTATGTGGAAAATGTTTTTCTTAACTTTGGTATTTTTAGTGCATATCCAAAAAATTCTGGTCAATTTTTCATGCATAAACAAACAAAACAATTTACACACAGCATCTTCGTTTGTTGTCTAGGCGTTTTAATAAATCATTGCCATAACATAATAACTGAGCAATATAATGGGGAAGATTTTAAGGCTTGTTTATTTAAAATGCACATTTCCCTCCAAAATCAGATACTGTGCATTTGTTAGAAGCATCCCAAGAGGTTGAGTGAAACATAAACCCCAAATGACCCATCATGCCTCGGCTTAATCATG
The DNA here is from genome assembly GCA_030761175.1 of Masticophis lateralis. Lineage (NCBI taxonomy): Eukaryota > Metazoa > Chordata > Lepidosauria > Squamata > Colubridae > Masticophis > Masticophis lateralis. The sequence continues at coordinate 132,139,397 of JAUDYJ010000003.1, forward strand.
CTAAAAGGTTGTAATGAAAAAGATCCTCTGCCTTGTTTAATGTTTTAGAGTTGTTTTTTCCATAACACTACTCAGCCAAATCTGAAAGAGAGACATACATCATGGCCCTAACCACCCTAAAAAAGGTTAATTTATATTGTGAAAAGGTAAAGAACACAACTCTCAAAAGTTATGTTCCACTAAAATCAGCGAGATTCACTCTGAAATAAAAAGTATGGCAATTTGAAAAATTCAAATGGTTCAACGTCTTTTGTTTTTAGTAAGAAGAGCTTTCTGCTTTTTCATTTAGGTGAAAAAGATGATTTATGCCTAAAACTCTAAATGTGTCAAACAACGTAGTATTGATGTAGTATGGTATCCTACACAGGATTCCATTCAGAAAGGAAAGAAAGATTTATAGCATTATATTTTTATGTACTTACTGGGTAACTATGTACCAACAGACTCGTATCCTACCATTTCAACTTCCTTCTATACTAATATTAAAAAAAAAAAGGAAAGGGCTCATGGATCCTCATTAAAGAAACGAAGTTTGAGCATCATAAGAAATCTGGTAGGAAAATCTGCCTGATAAATATCTCAGAGATGGTGGTTGATTTTAACATTTTACAGTAAATTTATGAATATCTCAATGCCAATTTCCTTTGCCTTTCTGGAAATGTTAGTGTGGAAGCGTAAAAAGAGTTCTGCCTTCATTTGTACTGAAAACAATACAAAAATAGCCACAGATAAACACATACACATAGTGTCATGTTTGAAATAACATTATTTAAGGTCCCTATGAAAAACTAAATGTAGTTTATTTCTCTGAATCATTTTATTATGCATTTGACTGGGAAAAAAATGCAAGACATTCAAAAAGAATTATCTTTTTTTTAAAAAGGCAGTCGTTCTACAGCAACGAGTGCAACTCTATAAAAACATGTTTTCTGATTAGTGACTATAATTTTGCCATTGTACATTTTTGTTGTTATGAGTTACCTTTAAAAGACTTCCCACTTATGACTTGTGTCTAAGTTTGAAATAAAAGCTTGACAAAACATTCTGACAAAAATCTCGTTAAAAGCAAAAAAGAGTTGCCTCTAGAGAAGATTTTCCATTAGAACACATTAATATTTGATGGATGGTCTTGAATTGGAAGCATCTAAGTTACAACACGCTGCATGTTTTAAAGACAAACTTGGAACTAGATTGTAGTGCAATTTAATCAACCCCGTTTTATCTGAACAAAGGTAATTAAACTTCTTGAAAAATATTTACCTTAAATATTTTGCTTGCCCAGCACCAAGAAAACAAAAGGGAAACACCTGAGATGGTTTAGTTATATCCCCCCCACCATTTAGATTTTTATCAACTAGGAATATTTGCTGATGAATTATAAGAAAAGGTAGGCCTACATTTAGAATTTCATAGTAACCGATGTACAAATAAATATTGAATTTCCTTAATAAGCAAATTCCATTTTACTAATTTGAAATTTCTTTTACTTTAAAAGAAAAAAAAAAGCAGTGGAATCTGTGTTTATTTAGATTTTAAATTTATTCTTAAATGCTAATGCATGACTATGGTTTGTCCTGAACTGACATACTGTGTCTTTTAATCCTACGATTGAATAAAAGCTACGATTGATATTGTTTTTGTCCAGTTAAATCAATGAAGAAGATGAAGAGAACGAGGTAAAGGAAGAGCAGATTTCAGGCTAAGGGTTTAAATTCTACCACTCTTTGAATCTGCCAGAAGTGAAGTTGGTTACCTGATCTGATTGCTCCCACTGCTGGCAGCGTCACCAGATGCAGCCGAGCTCAAAACCCATTGAATCACACAAGTGTCAGTTATTTTCAGAACATTCTGCAAAGATTAGTTTGTAACACACGCCCAGCTCACAGCAGAAAAGAATAAATGAATGTTAAGAGATCTATTTGGTCTCTAAGCTCCAAATCAAAGCATTTATATGATCCGAAAGGACAAGGTCTTTAAACTTTATTCTTTATATAAGGCTTTGCAAATAGGCTGTTGCAAACATTAATTACTAAGTAGGAAGGGGAAGGAAACGACTAAACCATATCTTCTATATTTGAAATTAACAGACAATCTTCCACAGGCCTGCAGCATTCAATATTTTTTTCTAGCCAAAAGTCACTCAAAACAAAATCCAGAAAATAGGTTTTATGATTTTCAGTTTTAAAATTAGAAGCAACTTGTATTACTTTGAGCCATTAAAAAAAACAACCACCTCTTTTTTTTAAAAAAACCACCCAAGGAAAATTCTGACCTGATATCTCCAATTGCTTAGGTTGTTTGTAATTCTCAGAGACTGGGAAAAAAGTTTACAAACATAGTATTTATTCATAGAAAACTTGCCCATCCTTGATTGTGTCCTAAAGCCTGTATTTGAATCTTTATGTCACAACCTCAAAGAAGAATGATAAAAATTAACATTTAATCAGGCATATTATTGGAGGGAGCTAAAGGGCACATGGTGTTTTTTTCATGGTCAGTCATTTCCAACTATTTATGACTCATTGGACAACAAATTTGCCAGGGTTATCTGGCAGCAGGTACTTTTTTGACTATTTGTAAATTCATGCTCTTGAGCTGAGAGTTGGACCAGAAGGCCTCCGAGGTCCCTTCCAACTGTTATTCTGTACATCAGTGATAGCATCTAGCTATCTTGTCTTCTGCCTGTCTCTTTTTTCCTATTGCTTTCCATTGTTCCAAGTATCAGGACATTATTCCTGCATCCTGGATCCAACTTTTAACTTCATTAGTAACACCTTCTGTGGGCGGGATTGGCTTTATTTATGGCACTGAATGGTCCTTTCTCTTTTCTATCCATGGGACTCTCAACAATCTTCTCCAGGACTGCAGTTTATTATTTTTTTTAGCATTTCTGATGGTTCAGATTTCCAAATTACAACTGGGTAGACCATATCCTTGATAATACTGCTTTATTTTTGTTTGGCAGTTTACATTTCAATATGTTATTTATTTTTATTATATTTAGAAATTGCCCACCTCCCTCACAGAAGAAACAGAGATCTATTTATTTCATGATTACAGCCTTCTCCCTTTGGTGTTTTAAGCTCAGGAGGATAGAGTTTGTTAATATTTCCAATATTCATTCATTTATTTGCATTGGCTCACAATTTACATTTTCCTTAAAGAAGGTGCACCAAAGCAGCTTCTGCACACGTTTTTCCTCTTCAACAATTGGTTATTCTCACTCTTCCTCATTTATAGAGGAAGGCAATAATCAGCAGTATTTCCTGTTTTTGAACTAGTATCTTTTTTTAAAAAAAATTTGATTTATATGCCGCCCTTCTCCAGAGACTCAGGGTGTCTTACAATGCGTTAAGCAATAGCCTTCATACTTTTGTATATTTATACAAAGTCAGCTTACTGCCCCCACAAACTGGGTCCTCAATTTACCTACCTTAGAAAGGATGGAAGGCTGAGTCAACCTTGAGCCTGGAGATTAGAACTTACTAATTGCAGACAGCTGGAGTTAATTGTAATGCATTAGTCTGCTGAGCTATCCAGGCTCCTTATCTTGCTGTCTATTCCATTCTAATTGCTGCTTCCTGATCAATATATAAAATCTGCAATATGCAGATGAGGTGGTCTGTATACCCATTTTTAAGAGGTGTTCACAACTTTTAATCTATGCAGTCAAAAGCTTTAGCATTCTCAATAGAGTAAAAAGTAAATGTACTTTAAAACTCTCTTATCTTTTCAACTATCCACTGATGTTAATGGGATCACAGGTGCTTTTGTGTCTTCTGAAATCAGTTTATCTCTCTGATAGTTCTCCTTCCATGTGTTGCTGAAATCTGGATTGTAGAATGTTGAGCTGATTAGCATGTAAGATCAGTGTAAATCAGTTCAGCCATTGCCTTTTTTTTTGATACTCAATAGATCTCAAATAGATCTCAACATTCATCCTGACATTTCTGCTCTGACTCATCAAATTTGCCTTCAGTCATGATTCTGACTTTCCATTATCAAATGGTACTATACCTCTTTGCAACATTATTTTGCCTTTGGCTGCATCAGCAATTGGACATCCTTTGTACTCTAATCCAGCCACATCATAAAATCAGTGTCACTCATATTTATGCTTTGCTTTTTCTCAGTAGTTCTTTAGATACCTTCTGACCCAATAGGTTCATCTTTCAGTACAATTTAAGATTATTGGGGTTGCAAACATCTGTTTGCGTTTCTTAGCAAGTTGGGAGGCCTTTATATTCCTTTCATTCTATAATGTTTATGTTTTCCACATTTGAGGATGGAACATTACTTTCACCCATTTGTGTAGAAGGGAGCAGTTCTATGGTCATAATCTCTTATGACTGAATTACTACAACACACTATGTTTGAAAAACGCAATTCACACCTTTGAGAATATTTTGAAAAGCATTTTCAACCATGTAAAATGCACTACTACTGATTTCTTTAATACATATAAATAATATACAGAGGACTAAATTCAAGGGCAACATCTTTTGATCAGAATATATATGAAATAAATAACTATTCTAACTCATCTTTCTAAAAATACAATCTTAGCCAATTCAGAATTTTAATCTCAACATTTTTGAAGGACACAAAGTTAAGTAAATGATATTCTACCAAGTTTTTACCAGCTCCTAATCCATGCCCAGTCCTACTTTGAAGTCATGATTGCAATCTTTTAAACTCTTAATAAACTGGGTTAGTAAACTTAAAAGCAGTGTCTAGAGCTATACTATTAGGAGTGTATAGCCTTCTAAGGCTTGTCCTTTGCCCCATTACAAAACCCCTAAATTTAAAACAGCATATAACATACACAGTACTTTCTGCTATATGGTTGACAGCAGTGGTGGGTTACTCCCGGTTTGCACCAGTTCTGTAGAACCGGTAGTGAAACCAGCGGGAGGCTCCACCCACCAACCCCGACATCATCAAAATGCTTCTGCACATGCCCCGTTATGAACCGGTAATAAAGGTAGGTAGAACCCACCCCTGGCTGACAAGGACAGGCAAGGCAGTCTTGCATGATTAATTTTCAGTATATTTTAGTTACCATATTTTTGAATACTGCATCTAATTCTTTAGTTTTTGTGACATACTCAGACAGCATATGTTAACTGAAATAAATTTAGTAATAAATAAAAACACTATGAATTCAGTGGGACACAATGACAATAGCAGCTGAAAGAATGCTAGACTTAATCCATTTAGATAATTAAATCATTTTGACTTTATGAATTTGCTCACCTGTACCTCAATTACTATGGAAACTATGATCATAACATTGTTTATAGCTCAGTTTACAATTATTTAAAGCAATAATCAGATAATATTCATTTCCAGTCACTAATAAACAAATCCGACACCTACAAAGCAGCTGAATAAAGAGTTGAAACTGAAGAAACTGAACCAAAATCCTAAACTAACTAAAAAAATGTGTATCCTTTAAAATGAGGCCCAAAGAGCATTCAGTATCACAAACCACAATATATATTTGATTTACTTAAAAATTACTGTTAGATATTAGGTTTAAAAATATCATTTTATTTTAGTAACATAGAAAATTCTAATCCACTGTATGTTATTATCACTGGATAAAAGAACAATTTTTACTGAATTATTGCTCAATACTTTGTGGATGCTTTTCTATATTGATGAGCATCCCAAGATATAAAACTATTTGTTTCAATCTTTATAAGATTCTCCTGGAAGAATGAAAGTCCAGAGTGAAACTACACTGTAGTTTCAGAAAGTGCTCTTAGATAACAAAGCTTTGAAACTATAAAAGAAATATATATTAATGAAGGATAATATATATTCCTATTGTTTAGGCTTTTATTTAAGCACTTACGGCTGCAATGTTCTTTGGTTTCCCACAACATTTCCATCACCATCTATGTGGTACTTTTCTGAATCCAAGTTTTTACTGCTGTTTAATTGGAAGATCTTCTACATTCAGGGGAGTATCTCTAGAACATGTTCTTAAGATTACATCTTTAAATTATTGAATTTTCGCAACTCGCTAGTTTTTAATACAATCCAAAACAAAACATTATAGGTTAGATCCATACTTATTTCATACTTAGAATAAACCCAGAGAAATCAAAAGCCTTAAGTTAGTCATAACAAAAGTGCTCCATTATTAGAACTAGTCTCATCTAAACATATATAAATCTGAATCTAACCCTATAACATTTTGTTTGTTTTAAATAAGTGAGTTGTATTTGGCAAAGGTATAAAGCCCTATTCCCACTTATACTTCTCCTGGTACAAGCAAGCCCTGGCATTACTGATTTTCTTCTTTGGTCTAACAGCAGATAATATCCTTGGGAAGAAGGATTAAGAAACACAGTCCATGGTGGGTTTTTTTGGGCAGTATTCAGTAAAGCTTTGGCATGAATATACTCTTGCTCAAACCAGATTTTGGAGAATTTAGCACGGGCTCTTTGCACTAGCTCAGAAGTAGAATTTATGGACTCCCACATTGATTTAATAAGATCATGGAAATTATAAAAAATTATCTATGTTGTCCTATGTTGGTTCAATCGGAGTCTTCTGTTGGATGATTTTATAATTCGGCATATACATGTTCTAACCTCTGTGATATACAGTCAAGCCAGAAAGTGACCTCTTGATTCCAAGAGCTGAACTATTTAAGAACAATTTTAATGGTTAACCGTGCTAATCCTCCTCTTCCTATATTAGTAATTTTTGTTTTGGAGTACATCAGCCAAATAACTGGGTATTGGCTGAATGTATATATGGGCACAGAAATCAGTGGTCAGCACTTTATTGTCAGTATCCATCCTGACACTGAAGTCTCCTGCTAAAATCATCTCTGAATTTGGGAACTGCCAGCTCTAGAAGCCAATTTTCAAGACAGATCTAAATTCTGATATGTAAGACAAACCAGCAGGAAAATATGTGTTAGTAGTAGATTTAACACTGTATTTTAAAATTCAATAGCCAATGTGAATGTACCAAGGAAAATGGGAGCAACAGAGTTACACAAAGTTTGAAATAAATAAATATTATAATACCTCTATAAGGGCAACCATGCTTCAGATTAGGTATCACTGTCAAAGAGTCAGTGCAGTTATTTAATTTTATGGGATTGAGTTCCCATGTTCCCTGGAGAAAAAAAAGCAAAATCTTTTGCATCTAAATTGTGCTCTAACCCAGGGGTCCCCAAACTCTGGGCCTCTTTGTTCTGACCTAGGCTCCCTTAAAAAGCAGGAAGCAGGAATTGGTCCCGGCAAAACCTCTTTTATTTACACAACTGTAAATAAACATTCACAGTCAGCAAGGCTTGTCCAAAAAGTTTTTGAAAGGAATATTTATCAACACACCTTATCTCGCTTGGCAAGCTGCCATGTAACTTGTTTCCAAATGCAAAGTAAGGTAAAACTTGGCACAGAGTCACGAACAGAACTTTCTACTCTTGAAACTACTGAACGAACGAACAAATTGTTCCCTGCAAAAGCCCCCTCCCCGTTCGCTTTTCTTTTGTTTCCTGTGGAAGGGGCCAATCATCTCCAAGGTGTGGCTTTACTCCTAAGTTGACCCTGCTTTCTGAGTTGTTCTTGTCTTCTGGCAGCTCTGCGCACGCGCACACTGGGAACGGGCTTCAGCTGGTCCTCTGCCTCGCTGCTGTCTATCTCCCTCTCTGCCTCCGACGCAGAGCCCTCGTCTGAGCTTTCTCCAGACCCCAGGACTGGCCCATGTTCCTCCCCAACCTCCTCACTGTCTGACTCTGCTGCCAGCTCTACTGGCCACCAATGGGCCACAACACTCATGAGTGTGTGTGCACGAAACTCCACTTGCACGAGCAGTGGGAAAGAGCACATGCACAAAGCTCCACTAGTCTGAGCGATGAGCCCTTGTGCTCCCGTGCAAAGCTCTACTCACATGAGTGGAGGGGGCTTAAGTGGAGGGCACTTGTTCTTGCACGCAAAGCTCCACTCATGTCAGTGTAAGCATTCCATTCGCACAAGTGGAGGGCATGTATGCATGCTGCTCGCATCAATGGAGCTTTGTGCATGCATGCGCCTGCTACTCATCTCCCCCAAACCCTACGACAGGTCCAGCCGCCAAGGCACAAAGGTTGGGGATCACTGCTCTAAACAAAATCTGGCTGTTGGTAAGTTACGCATTCACAAAGTTCTAATTTTTCAACGTGCCTGAAAAGGTAGCCCCTCTGAACTGTAAGCTTTTTGTAATCTTTGTAATTTTCAGGATCAAGAAGGACTTCTTATAAAACTTTCAACAGGTTTACTAGAGCCTTTTTCATTCCAGGAACCAAAGCTGCTCTTTATGGCTCACTATTACATATAAAGAACTATGCAAATTTTCCTGTATCTGTTGCTACGCCTGCAAAGCAAACCTCTAGAGCAAACCTCTAGAGTGCAACGCATCTTTCTAAAGTGCATGTCTTACTATGGTTTTTCTGCAGTGATCATGGGCATTTTGAGTTTAACTACCAAAGCCCAGTGCTTTACTGCACTACTCCCAGAACATTTAAAAAGTCACTAAAGCTTTTAAGGAGGAAGGGGGAGGAATCTATGCAAGTGCTTTGTTAGATGAAGCTGACCACACTTCATTGGAACCAGCCAGATCAGATAAATAAAATGAAACAGACATTTCTGGAGCTATCTTGAAAGCTTTCCATTAGACTGTGCCAGGGGTATTCAATAGCAGTAGCCAAGTGCCCAGGTTGGTGTAAGCAACCTTTTGCCAATTCTAGTATGTGTTTCCAAAGACTGTATTTTATTTGTATGTATTGAGCAATGTTCATTTGGTACTGGGCAAAGGTCTTTGGAGAATAACTCACATTTGCCTCAATCATTCTGTGAATACAATGCAAACACGTTAATAGTATGATAGAACACTGGAAGAACATTCTAAAATGAAGAAAGTGGATAATTTTCAGCAAATAAATTGTTGGAATCAGTTTAGCTGTCTTCAGGAGACCTTGGTGCTCTCTGAGCTTGCTTGTTTTCCTGCAGACATTCCATTACCCAAACAAGGTAACATCGTCATTGCAAACAAGAAGTAAACAATACCCCAATCAAGGAATTGCCGAACAAGTTAACAGTAACCAGCCGAACCAAAGAACCTCAAAAACCACTCCCACTGACAGGGCAAGCCATTAGAATATAAATTAAGAGCAAACCCCTACTAGCACCCCTGAGTTACAAGTATACTCCTTTATTAGCTGTCTTCTACTGTCTTGGTGCTCTCTAGATGTGTTAAAACTGTAACTGCCAAAACGGACTCTTAATGAACTTAGTTAACAGAAGTGAGAAATGTGGTATAGGTAGACCTTGACTTACAAGAGTTCATTTAGTGACTATTCAAAGTTACAACGGCACTGAAAAAAGTGACTTTTCCACACTTGTATGTGCATTGTTTTATCATGGCTGTACACCGCCCTGAGTTCTTCGGGAGAAGGGCGATATATAAATCTTAATAAACATAAACATAAACATTATGACCATTGTAGCATCCCGTGGTCACCTGATCAAAATTCAGACGCTTGACAATGGATTCATATTTATGACGGTTGCAGTGTCCCTAGAGTCACATGCTCACTTTTTGAGACCTTCTGACAAACAAAGTCAATGGGGAAGTCAGATTTAGTTAACAATGTTATTAACTTAAGCACAGCAGTGATTCACTTAACAGCTGTGGCAAGAAAGGTTGTAAAACGAAGCAAAACTCACCTAACAAATGTCTCACTTAGCAACATATATTTGGAGCTCAATTTTGGCTGTAAATCAAGGACCACCTTGATGGCCCAAATTGGATTGATGGCTGATTTCATTTATTTACTTCATGAATAAGCCATCAATGTTCTCTGTATCTTTTCCTGGCAAGTGGGTCTTATTCAACATGTCATCCCTAAGAGCAAGTTTGGATTTTTGTTACCTACTACATGTACTCTAATTATACCGGAACGGACTTGTTAGTTTCCCTTCCTAAATTATAAATTTTCTCTTATCTCTATCCGTTCTGTATCGAAAACCAGTACTCACAAGCATTCCTGCAAGCTGTGAATGGCTAGTTAGTGGTTCAAGGATATTTACATTATTCTATAAGAAACATATACAATCTTGTTGAGGATTACATGGAAAATACTTTAGAACTGATACCAGAGAAATGAAGAGAAAATTTATTCATACAATAAAAAAATACCCAACGCAATATGAACCAACTAACTCCATACTTAGTCCTCAAGTTCGCTAGGTCACTGAAGACCAATATTGTTTCTTATTCTATTTATTATACTTCACAAATTTGAATTGGAGATAAAAATAGGTTAATTTCCATATACTCCATCTTTTAACACTCTTAAGAAAGACTACGGATATAAATATATTTGCCTAGTTGAAGTTTACCATACTGTACTGCTTATTTAGCATTGTTGCATTTGCTACACAGAGAAAGCTGCAACAAGACAATACTGCCTTTAGTTCATTAATATGGCAACAAAGGTTATCTGTCCTTAGGAAGTGTAGTCCTTTAAAGCATTTACAATTCATCACCAAGACATACATATTTGTGAAGAAATCCAGCACTCTTTTATTAACTGAAGACGTACTTGAAAAATTCATAGGATCTGTTTCGCACATTAGAAACTCAATCAGAAAAGTGTACAGAAAAAGAGACAAAAGATTTGTTCTTACAGCTGATAAAAAATTTATATCAAGGCATTCAAGTAAAGTTATTTTCTGTGTTCTGATTTAATGAATCATTTGAGCAATATCTAGCTAGTGTGACACTGATGTAAGGCTCATTGAAGCCTACTCTAATGCTTACTAGTATTGCCTTTCCTGGGATAAAAAAGGCAGCAAAATGTGTCAGACTAAAGCAAGATCAAAGTAAGTGCAGTTCTAGGGATGCCAGGAGTTTGATTTGCTATGTTTCTTGATATATGAATGGCTGGCCCACTATTCTATAGATTTCACTGGTTCATGCCAATTCTTAAAGGTGAAAAATCAATATTACAGCTATAAGGAATTTCTAAAATGATTTTTTGGCTATCTTGTAATTAGAACTGACAACCGGACAATGATTACTTGATGTTTTCTATCCTATAAAAATCTAACAATAATTCCTAATGGAAAAAAGTAATGAATTCTAAGATTTTACTAAATGCTTTTTGATTTTCGGAAACCTCTCCCCCCCCCCCCCCCCCATCTTTAACTATAGGGATGCAATCTGTAAAAAGGAAGTAGAATGCTTTTGTTATGCTTTCTGCACTTGGATCTCTTATTGGGTAGGCAGGCAAAAATACAACTGCTATGTAAATTTCCTCTAATTCTGCTATCAGAGCAGAATAGCTCTGCTAGATCAGGGGTCCCCAACCCCTGGTCTGTGGAACGGCACCAGTCTGCAGCATGCCAGAAACCAGGCCACGCAAACAAGCAAAGCCCCAGCTGACGAATGCAGGAAGCATGGGAAACGATGCCCGCTCCAGTCCATGGAAAAACCTCTCTCCATGGAACCAGTCCCTGGTGCTCAAAAGGTTGGGGGGCCACTGTGCTAGAGTGCTATGTGTCGTTGTTTGGTGTGGGGACAGGAGGTGTGAAAACAGGCAAGATGACACGTCTAGCAGTGTAATCAATACCAGTGTATGATGTCAAAGTGCATACAAAAGGATTAGGGCGGGGGTTGCACAGCCACAACCACCATCTTGCCTGTTCTGACTCTCCTGCAGACACTACAGCCAATTGGCTTCAATCCGATTTTGTTCTCAACTGATTAATTCTAATTTTGCAATCACGTGTAAGCAATAACTTCCAAGTTATTGTGATATATATTTGAAGATGACAATAGACAGTACAGACTTGTTTGGAGCTTTAGTTCTGGAGGCCTAGGCTCAAGTTAATGCCCATAGTAAGTTACTGTGCTTTTCTTCAGGTGTCAGGTTTCCTAGGAAAGTTCCATATTCCATATATTAGTCATCATCCTTTGTTTTACACAATAATTATAGATCAGTTTATCATTTCTTCAATTCTGTCATACTCCCAACATATTTTTTTCAATTGCCGTCAAAAGAAAACCAACATTAGGTAAATTAAGAATGTGCTAATTCATATAAGAGAAAGAATAAGATAAGGTCACTGCATTTCAAGGAATCCAATTGAATACTTACGTAGACAACAGCACAATGGTAATTAAGGTCCATACTGGAGCTTTGTGAATTATATTTGTATTTGTCAACCTGGGGGGAAAAGCCAACATTAGCAATTCTTGCATTTCTGAAATTGTTAAGAGCAGAATGACTCAATAGCTATCAAATAGTAAAACCTGGAATGCAATAATAAAAAGCATGCCTCTTTATCTTTATTTCCTGATGTATTTATGTATACCAAGTTACTTTAAACAGGATTATAGGCAGGATCAAACTTATTTAAGTTGCTGTAGATCATAAATAGAACTCCACTCCCCATATCAGAAGAAATCTCAAAGGTAAATGTCCCCTTTCAACAGTGTCCAATTTCCTTCTTTACTTGTATTTATCCATTTAGTATGCTTACTGAGTACATTTGTCTTCCTTCAAAGCAAAGGCAGTTACATGTTGCTTCCTTGTCCCCTCTCTCCCAATCAAAACATTCTTTATTTCAAGATCAGTTAGCCTGAGACAGTGAATGAGCCCATGATTGTTCAACAAATTATATGGCTCAATAGGATTTGATTCTGTCTTTCCACATGCATGCTCAGACAACTGAGGAACAGTTGGTGCTGAACATCACAAATCACCGGGTGTATTTCTATTTGGGATCAAAAGTTTGTAGAAGTCTTAATAGTCTGAATGAACCAACGAAGAACGAACGTAGAAGTGCATGGGTTCTCTTAACTGGTGTTAAAAGTATCCATGCTGTCCAGGATCTATAGTTCAGGAATACCTAGAAGTCTATGGATTCCCCATTCTTATTTTGAAGAATAACAAAGTAAAAAATTCTTCAGAATTTGGGCTAAATTAAGTACGTAACCGGAAGACTTTTGCCTTATTGGTGCACCCAGACCTTATGTGATTAGAAGCAAATAAGGTAGACAAAAGAAATAATTTCAAAACACATTATGTCTTGTTAACAATACTAGTTATTTATGAAAATGAGCATGTATTGGTAATCTAGTCATTATTTTGATTGATGTAATATTGTAAATTAAAAGATTAACTTATAGTAAAGAGCTCTTTCATTAAAAAAAGTTCTAATAGGGTATAATAGGTATACATGAATAACCTGGAACAGCAATAGCAACAGCACTTAGATTTATATACCACTTTGCAGTGCTTTACAGCCCTCCCTAAGTGGTTTACAGAGTCAGCATAATGTCCCCAACAATCTGGGTTCTCATTTTACTTCCATCTCGGAAGGATGGAAGGCTGAGTCAACTTTGAGCATGATGAGAATCAAACTGCCAAATTGCAGTCAGCCAACAATCAAAAGAAGTAGCCTGCAGTTCTGCATTCTAATCAATGCACCACCACGGCTCTTTGCATACCACGAAATGCATATAATGTAGGCTGGAAACTGGAAACGGTTTAATCCCTAGAAGTGTATTCAGTACTGAATTTCCATGTATAGTATCTGTGATGGGTGACTTTCACATTTTCTAAAGAAAATCATACAGTTTCAGAATTCTTGTGATTTCTTACTCAGACAAGTTTTTTGTTGAAAGGAAGATCAAGTCATGGTGACTTATAAGAAATTCAATGCTCTAAATTCATATTTTGTATATAGAATTAATACAGCTAGTTTATTTACTCAATATACTTTGTTTAGGTGTGATTTAGCACAATAGGATACCTTTTCTGTGTCTTTTATGGCATTCAGTTAAGTTGATTTTTAAAAAGCAGCATAGCACAGGACATGAATTTAGCCCTAGCTGTAACAGCAACCTCAAATGCCATCCTACTTTTACCAGTTTGCAAACATAATAAAATCAGTAGGATTGCAATCAATAATAACCTTCTGCTAATTGAAATCATCCTGACATTACAATTGAGATTTAATCCCCACATTTCCTATCCCCGCAGCTCGTCTGGGCAGTAGGTAATCCTTAGTTAGAACATTCTTGCTCTTCTATACCTTAAGTGATGAAATCAACTATTCTATCTGCAGTTTCAGGAAGTAGCTGGCCCTGGACTAAAGAGGATTTGCATGAATCTTTAAAAGAGATAAAGAGAACTACTCTATATGCAGCTTACATAGTTGGCACTTGCTAAGCGGCTCTATTGAGTTTGTGAGTTACAGACAGAAACAAAGGATGAAGGTCTAGATTAAATACTGATGACAGGAATAAACACTTAAGACAAGATGCCTGACAGAATCATCCTGACAAGCGATTCATATGTAACTTTCCAGTTAAGCTGCCCTGATGAGATGCAATGGAAGAGACAGGCCTCAAATCACTGGGGAGAACTCTGTCAGACAGAAGAGAGGAAAGCACCTTTGTTTCAATGCCTACAAGGGAGCCATTACTGATCATGGATCAAGAAGGAATCATTGTTGTGTTCCAACTCCAAACAGCGGTTGCTTGTGTCAATTAACTCTTATTAAATGTCAGTATTGATTGGCAAGGTCTCAACACTAGTTGTTGCCATCAATATGGTACTTATAGCAGAGGAAGCCCGGAGACATCCATAATGTGCTCAGTGGAACCGAATGCAGAAGCAGATAGTGAGCTAAGCTATCAGTAGGCTGGAGAAGCAGTTAGGACTCCCTGGTCAAAAGCTTTTTGGCTACCATTTCTGTCCCGGATGAAGTTTGCCCAGTCATTCTACAAAAGCCCTGATTACCTGAAACAAGTAATCCACAAGCATGAAACCTTAGATCAGTGATGGTTAACCTTTTCCGAACCGAGTGCCCAAAGCGCGGTGCCCAAATCCCCAAAATGTAATGCATGCGCACCCCCATGCATGTGCCCTGCTTCCCATGCACACACGTGCCCCCACATGTGCTCCGCCCCCCGTACACACTCATATGACCCCCGCATGTGCCCAACCTCCCTGCGCATGCACATGCACCCCCCTGCATGTGCACTTGTGTGGCAGAGACTCGAAGACCAGCTGGCTGGCGGGAGGCTTGCGCACATGTGCAGTAGAGCTGAACTGGGCCAACGGCTTGGGTGCCCACAGAGAGGGCGCTGCGTGCCACCTCTGGGACGGGTGCCATAGGTTTGCCATCATGGCCTTAGTTAATCAGCAAAAGAGAGAGGGCAATCACCTTGAAAAATAAGGTGTGTTGAAGCTGAGATTTCAGAAGAGAAAAAGAATTGGTCAGGAGTACATGCTATGCAGAACGGGTTCACTACAGTACTCCCATGCCTTATTTGCAGATAATGCTCTTTTAGAACAAGTCCACAATACAGGTAGCCTTTGACATACAACAGTTCATTTAGTGACCGTTCAAAGTTATGATGACACTGAAAAAAGTGACTTATGACCATTTTCACACTTATGACCGCTGAAGCATCTCCATGGTCATGTGTTTTACATTCAGATGCTTGACAACTGGCTCATATTTATGATGGTTGCGTTGTCCCGGCATCACGTGATCCTTTTTTGTGACCTTCTGACAAGCAGTCAACGTGGAAACCAGATTCACTTAACAATTGTGTTACTAAGTTAACAACTGCAGTGATTCGCTTAACAAACGGGGCAAGAAACGACGTAAAATGGGAACCTAGGAAAAGGTACCCCATCTCAACGTATTAATTTTTATACTTAAAGATGTGTTTGCATACAAAGTTCACGTGCAACAGAAACCAAGAGCTTTACTCTTGCTACACTTTATTCCTTTTGCATTAAGTTCATGTATGGTCTAAAAAGTGAACCACTCCCATAATGTCTTCCCCCCATTCCTATCAGGTCTTCAGAAAGGAAGAGTGGGATCCTTCCAGAGACAAACACATCTGGGGCTACCTGGCTTTGGTTGCTAAGCAGTGCCTACTGGCTCTTTCTTCCTGTTATTAACATAGGAGCTTCAAAGAGTTGCAGCAGTTGCAACAACTCTGATGCCGATAACACAGCAGCAGCATTATCTAAAGCAACCTGTCCATATTGACGCCTTAGAGATACCGTACTCTTATCAATCAGAAGCCAAACTGTCACCAACTGTGCAAGCTGGAAATAATGGAAGTTGTAGGCTAAGATTACAGAATGTTACTCTACAATTGAAGGACCGTACTTTTTCATCATTCCTTCAGGCCTCATAAAACTACATTGTCTTTCAAGGAATCTTATTATGCATTTTGTTTTTTAGCCAACAATCTGTGGTCTGTCATCATGGAGGAAAGCAGAATATATATACTTTAAACAAAGCTTTGTTCAAATCTAGTTATCTGAAAAGGGAGAAGATCTGGACCACTTACCCCAACAAAAGGTTCTGTAGCTGTGTTGAATTACAGAACTACCCTTAGAATTCTCACTCAACGTGACCTCTGGTCAATCTGTTGGGAATTCTGGGAACTGTAATCCAATACATTTGAAGGATGCCAAGGAGGCCACATTGGAAAAGGCACTAATCAGCACACAAACATGCCCTTTCCCAAGGCAGATGTGCTAATTCAATCAATTAAGCAGTCCACAACTAAAAGAGCTATGTTAATAAAGGTTTAAATATTGACAGTTCTGTCTCAGTGAATACATAACGTCAATCCATGATTTACTGTAGCAAAGCAATCGTCCCACTTCCCAATTAAAATTTCATGTAAATGAAATCTTTAACCAGAAAAACATAGTTTGATCCAAAAGGCTGTCCCTTCCAGTAGCATTTATAAGTATTTAAATGCATTTAAATAGCAACAACCAAAATCACATTTGCCAACTTCTGTATTCAGCCTGGATTTCAACGTTGTCTTTCCCCCCCTTCCACATCATTTTCCCAGCAAAACACTCTAGACAACCCTGGAGATTATTTGACATCTTGGTTTGTGTAACAAAAGCATACAGGCACTGAGGGACTTGGCTAAAGAACTATAACTATCTTATAATGTCTCCAGAGAACTCTTTAGTGTGCTTTCCAGCAGTAGTGACTGAACGAAATGGTGCAGATCAGAAGATGAAATTTTGTGCTCCTTTAAAAACTGATGGAGCTGAAAATTGCTGCTGCTGAGTTTACCACAGTCTTTTTTTTTAAACACTTTATGTTTTAAAGATGAAATGCCTCCCCCCCTCCAGTTCTAGCCTCTCCATTCCTTCATGCGTTCCTTCAGAAATGACCATGTGTTTCATGCCATACAATAGGACTTTTCTTGAGTTTCATCCGAAAAGTTTTCCAGGTTTAATTCTTTTTAATTTTACTTTCCTGTTCGATAGACACGATAGTTTAATTTTTTTTCCTCTTTCTTTAGCAAATGGTTTTGAATTTAATCACTTCATAAAGATTAACATGCTAATCTTTCCCAGAGGAGGCAGGAGAAAAGTACTGTAGCAGGCAAGCAGGTCACTAGTGAAAGAAGAAATGAACAATCTTAACAGCTACAGGACAAAAAAACCAAAAAACAGAACTGTTAGTCATCTATCACCTACTTCCAAGTTAAGATGACCAACCCTAATAGTCTTTTCTTAAAGAGAGGCAATTCTAAACCTTGCCTGCACTTTCTCCAGCTCTGTTATATTCTGTGGAGCCCAGAACTATCAAGTAAATATTTTAAAATATAGAATGAAATGTGAGATAATTCTCAAGATACTAAACTTTGTTTTATAAAGCCAGAATCTGTGCTGCAGATTACTAACAAACACAAGATTTTATGTTTTCCATATACTAGATAAAAAGTTTAGTAATATTATGTTTAATTTCAAGCTATGCTGCCTTAAGAAAATTGGTCAGACAACATGGTCTATTATTTGAATTGTAGGATTCTAATTCTTCAGCCAAATTCTCATAGTACATCACTCTTTAGCAAGCATCAATCTTTCATTGCTTAGTGAGTTAAACCTTGAAAATACTTTTATATTGTTTTATATTTACCTAAATGTCTTTACAAGATTCCTCAGTTCACTATAAACATCACCAAAAGGAATCTTAAGAGGGCCCAAAACAGCAGGCAAACTGAAACACAGAAAAACAAGGCAAACTTAGTTAAGTATTAAAATATGTCCTTCATTTAAATTCCAAATGAAAAGTTTCATCTATAAGTCATTATTTCCTTTACACTTCACCGGATGAGAGTTAAAGCTTAACATTTTGTCATCTCCCAAACTATCACAAAGACATTAATGCATTTGATTAATGTTATAAGGGATTATTTTGCTGAACAAAGAACAATTCCATCTTGCACATGCTCAAAATTCCACATTTGTTTTCTTTTGTGAGTATCCAGAAGAAATGTATAGAACATAAAATAAACATAGAATAAAACAGGATTTTGAATTCAGCTACAACAAAGGAAAACAATCCAGGATTCAAATCTAATACGCAGAAGCTAGCAGCTTGATTAGCAAAACATCAAGACAGATTCATGATTGCAAACGGTTCTGGGCAAACCTGTAACAACCCACCACTGATTTACAATTGTTAAAAATGTTTTTAAGACCTTACAATTAATGGCTCTGAAGCACAATATCCCTTCCAAGATAACTGTTTCTGTATATTTAGTTTTTGGAATGTATATATATCAACAGCTGATGCAAAAAGATGCTTACGCTTTTTGCAGCTTTTCAAGCACAATCCGTGTCCGTATCTGCTGCTGAGCTTTAGAATCTACAAGTGGCAAAATGGGAGCCCACTGTTCATTGTCCTAGATAATGTAAAAACGGCACAAATATGATACAGAGAATAAAACATTGAAAAGGCTATAACAAATCGGTTAAAATGTTATCTATGGGGGCAAAATGTACTAAGACTGTCTTTGATAAATTATAAACCAAAGTGAATATAGAAGACACTGAATAATTGTGAGGTAAAATAATTTATTTGAATAATGGCAAACAAAAAAGCTTTTATATGGGATCCTTCAAGAATTTATGAGCTTGCTGCTATTTCTTTGAAAAATAAAAATTAAATAAAAACAAAAGCCAGTCCGATCTAGCAGTTAAAGTGTTTGTCTAGAAACCAGAATACTGAGAGTTCTAATCCTGCCTTAGACATAAAAGCCGGCTGGGTAATTTTGGGGCAGTCATTTTTTCTTAGCTCAACCCACCTCATAGGGTTCTTGTTGTGGTGAAAATAAAAGAAGGATGGAGTATTAGGTACCTTCTTCATTTCTTTTATAAATACCTTGAGTTATTTATAACAATACTAAAGAAGGAATAAAAAAAATCTTTAAAAAATCTGCATCACCACCACAAGCTCAATTTGAGCAGCATACAATCAGTAAATCAACCCCCCACCCCTCAAAAATACAATTGAAAACAACAGGAGGCAACCAGAACCGAGATTCATATTGTATTCCTCCAGGGAGGAACTCCATTCAGCTTGGCCCCAACACCTGAAGGTTGACATTATAACCACTTCCTTTATTTTCAGGATACTTACTTGAGACTTCCCATTCTGCTGTTCCCTTTCTAATTGCATTGCCAAATCGTCTTCTTCGATGACAGTGAACTTTCCTTTGTAAAATTCGCTCACCTTTAACTCCAACTGTAATGTCTCTTTTTTTAAATTTTCAAAGCTTGGTAAAGGTTTAGCAGCTGTCCTAGAATCCTGGAAAGGCAAAGACTGATCTAGGCTGTTTAAAGTGTGTTTTGGGGATACGCCTTCACTGCTACTAGCATTTTCCAAATCATCTTCATCAAGCTCTTCCTTCTCAGAGTCATTTGGCTGGGTGTGCTGCAGTAGATCACTGGAGGTGCTGCAAGAGCCATGGAGGAGTTTTAGTGTCTCTTCACTTCTCCATTCAGTAAATGTCTGCCAGAGGCTCTCTAACAAACTATCTTTGGCCATAAGGGAGTCTGCTGGACTTCTGACAGACAGTTTTGATTTAGCAAGTAACCTTTTAAATTGGTCTGCCCCTTTTTGGCTCACTCCCAGAAACACTACTTGAGAACACCTACAGTTATTTCCAAGATTTTCAGAGACCTGCGCATTTTCAAGGACATTCTGAGAATGGCAAGGTTTCCCCCCCTGAATGTTACCAGGAAAACCATGCTCTTGTAGAACATCTGATGTGCCTTTGTTTAGTTGGGCTGAAGTCTCATCAAGTGTATCCTCTGAGGTGGAGAGCTTAGCTTCGGCTCTCTTGGTAGGGCTTTTTTTAAGGATGCTCTTGAGGGGTTTCCCAGCCAATTTCTCTGTATTTGAGAGATTCTCTTGTAGAACGGAAGAAACAAACTCCTGCTCAGCATCACTGTTGCTTTCACTGCCTGAGTCAGAGTCATGATGGATTTCTGCAGGAGTAGGATTTTCAATGTCTAAGGCTTTAATTCTTTCGCTGACTAATTTTATTTCCTTCCCAGAGTAGCCACTGTCAATACAAATAAAAATGACAATAAGAAACGCACAGACAGTAATACATAAAATGTCTGTTTTAAAAAGCATGTTCTTTGACTGAACGTCTCTAGTAAATTGTGCACCAGATGAAGACCTACTTTCTTCTGTCCAAAGAAGCGGGAAGTACATGTGGAAGTTAGATACGCCATCATCCGACCTGCCCTTCCTTGGGTTTCCTGTTATAATTATAATCTACAGCCCTATGTTTAGGCCGGCTAAAGGAGAGGAAGCAAAAACCATGCTGTAGAACAGATTACAATGAAGAGCAAGAAGGAAAAGAAGGAGCAAATTTAGACTTGGGGATAGATCTTTTCTCATTAATGTAGCAATTGTTGTTGGTTTTTTAAATCTGCCATTTAGCCTGTTCACACAAACTCTCTCTCCCTCCAACTGGGTTGTTATATAGTTGAAGTTGATGTTGGCTTTAAGTAGTTTTGTTATTTTAATTTAAAATAATTGTAAGACTGGGACTGTAAAGTTAAAGAGGTTTTTTTTTATTTTTTCCTAACAAAAATCTTTAATCTTACAAATTGAAAATAATTAAAAATACTAACTAAAGATACAAACTACAAAAGGAAAAAAAAAGGCATTTTCTCACTAGTGCAATAAGAAAAACATCACCAATCTGGTTCTGTCCCTTCATTTCAAACAGTAATTTTCTTTTCCTTTCCTTTCATTCCATGCACACTGCCTTTATTTTATTTTCCTTTTGTAAGTATACCTTATTTCTTATTGTCTATATAGTATATAGACACTTCCTGGCAGATGCTTAAATAAATAATTTGGCCTCACACACATTAATGAACCAGCATTGATAAAAACTTTAGAGATGTGAATATTAAAAATTTATTAAATAAAATAGGTTTGTGAGGGAAGGAGTACTGCCAAATTGCTGAGTATAATAGGATGTCTGGAAATTAAATTGGGTAAATTTAATTTTTGAACTCTGCACACCTTTATAAAATTTCTTCAATGGTCTTTATGCTTTAGGTGGAAGGATTATTGCAAAATAAGTTTGGTTTAGGGCTTTCTTTCAACCACTCTTGAGAAAAAGGAAAAACGATTACAAAAACTTTTAAATTCAAACTGCCTTCAGCTGAAATGCTCTATTTTGAGTTCAGATTCCATTTTTTTAGACTTACTACCAGTGTTTCAATCCTATTCTGGCTTGGAAATCTAGCTGTTTCAAGCAGGAGCTATCAACACAGAGTTCAAATGCTTTCAGTAAACTTTGGATAACCTGTTTTGATATAAAATCAGGCTTTTTTTGGATGAAATATATATCAAACATGAAGCATTTTGCACAGGAATACAAAGGAGCTCTTTCATGATTTCGAAGTCACATATTCACAGCACCCAAGACTCAACTAATCAATCCTTCAGAACTTATATTTAAGCAAGAGACCACACAAGCCTTTATTAGGGGAAACAACATCGAAGAATAATTACCAATTATGGTTAAAAATGCTTTGCTCTGTTTGGAGAGTAATAATAATAATAACAGCAGCAGCAGCAGCAACAATGTTCTATCTCTGGGTGACTAGAATTTTATAACTGAAAATATCTAAAAACCTAAAGAATTTATCCCTATAGCATAGGCTGTCAGTTGTCTCTATCTAAGTTGTCTCTTCTGAGAATAAATCATTCTACTTAATATCTGAATCAGTCAATTCATCCCCAATTCATTCCAAATTCAATGGAACTACCCATGTTCACATTTTTTAAAAAAAACTGTCTAAATCACTCATTCTCTAGTCTTTGGACAGAATATTAAGTACGAAATGGACTGTCTATGGAGATTCTCAGTCAACCAGGTCATGGTTGTCCCAAAGGTGCTTTTTCAAGAGGCAACTGGACTTTCTGGTTTTTTTTCTTTGAAGACATATCGCTTTTCATCCAAGAAGCTTCTTTAGCTCTGACTAGATGGTGGGGAATGGAAGGGTTTATGCTCCTTGCAGACAGCTGGTCATTTGCATTCTTGGAGAGTCATCAAGGCCACATAAAGAGAAAGGTTATTTACATAGCATCAAACAAATGGCAAAGAAGGTGCCAGTTACCCTTTCTTTTTTGCTTTGAAAACCATGATTTTAATACACTGGTTTTAATCCTACTTTACAGATTTAGCAGCCCTATTATTTAATCAAAAAGCACATCAAAAAGCCATACCACAGATTTCCCACCTCCACATTACACCGCTAGAACAGTATGTACCATGAATTGGCTATATATTTTAAATGCAGACAAGAAAGACTTCTAGCAAACACAGCCATTCTATTAAAACACACAGATTGCAGATACAGCCAAAGCTTGCTCAAAAAACAAAACAAAACAAAAAAACACAGCACCAAATGGACCTATTTATTTAATGGATTATCTAAAGATGTAAACAAGCTTTCAGCACATATAATTGGCTCCATTTCTTTTGCAAAGAAAGCCAGAGACAAAAACTGCTGCAGTGGACTCAAGAGCAAACACTGTACTTGTGTCATGTTTCAACAGGTTCAATTACACCACTAGGGCCAGCTGAAAATCATACAGATCAAACAGGCTTTTCAGACTGGAAGAAAAATACCCAACTAATCAAGGCAAGCAGCAGGGCTTTGTGGGGATGAGAATAATGGTGGCTATTTGACAAGAGAAGCAGAGAGTAGGAAATCAGGGACTTCATTCAACTGTATTGCAGCTCTGAAAATGAAATTAAGATTTCTACCCTACCTTGATTCTTTCTTTAGCAGCTCAATAGTTGGTGGCCTTGAAAGAAAGACAGAAAAATATATATTCTGTGACAATTCTGATTGTGATAATTAACGAACTCATCTAAATTTTGCATGGGTTTGAATCCGCAACAAGCCAATAAACAATATTAATCAACTGTATTTTTAATTTATGGATCAATTATTCAAATATTATCTATTAGGTTTTGAAATCATTTTTAAGATTGAAACAGTATTAAACATTTACCTGATGTAATGAACCTGAAAATGTGGGGAACTGATAATTAATATTCAGATTAATAAAATGACACAATTGTAGATGTAATCTAATACATATTTATACAGCAGCCAAGTTGTTTAATAATTAAGAGGCTCATTCCCTAATTATGCATGCTTAGGATTTTAGCCTGAATTTTAGGCTTAAAAACAGTTATCTGGAAACTTCTAATACTTTTAATGTTTCAAACTTATTTGTACCTTCTCACGTCCCTTATCTGTTGTCTGTCCCAGCCATCTGTTCACTAAAACTGACTCTCTGAACCCCAGATCATCAAAGACTTGGAAGGAGCCGTCCTTTAGCTCAAGACAAGAATCCCATTAAGCTGTCTCCAACAGATTGCTATCTAGGCTTCCCATGATCAGAACCAATTACAGGTCCATCATCTCTTTGGATTATTTTATTTATTTCATGAAATTTACAAAGCTGTCCCAGCCAATCAACTTTGGATACTTACAATAAAATTAACGAACAAAATGGCACGAACCAATAAAGCTATGAAAGCCAAAAATGGGTTAAAGCCTGACAGGAAAACCACTGGAAAAACCATCTGGGGAAAGAGAAGACCTGGGGAAAGAGCCAGATCTTCAAAGTTCAATAAAAGATACTGGATGAAGGACAATATGAACCTCTGAGGAGATGCCGTTCTAGAAGGCAGGCACCATGACAGAGAAGGCATGCTACCTGAAATCCATTAGATGATACTACAGGTAGCCACACTTTACAACTGCTCTGTATAACAACCATTAAAATAATGATGACACTGAAAATGTAACCTCATGACCGATCCTCACACTTTTGCCTGTTGCAGTGTTCTTGCTGTCAGGTGATTAAAATGTGGGCATGTACGATTGTCACAGTATCCTACAGTTACATGACCACTATTTGCAAGCTGGCTTTCCAGAAGCAAGTCAATGGAAAATCTGGAATGAAATTGAAACTTGCAGTCATATATTCTCAATCAACAACAATGCTTAGCAGTGGAGTTGCTGGTCCCAACTGTGATCATACAGGTAGTCTTCAATTTATGACCACAATTGAGCCCAAAATTTCTGTTGCTAAGTGGGAAATTTGTTAAATGAGTTTTGCCCCATTTTACGATTTTCCTTGCCATGTTTCTTAAGATAATCACTGCAGTTGTTAAATTAGCAACACTGTTGTTAAGTGAATTTGGCTTTCCCATTGATTTTGCTCTCTGGAAGTTTGCAAAAGGGAATCACATAACCCCAGAACACTGCAATGGTCATAAATATGAGCCAGCTGCCAAGCATTCTAATCTTGATCATGTGATCATAAGAATGCTGCAATGTTCAAAGTGGGAAAAAAGATAATAAATCATTTTGTTCAGTGCCGTTGTAACTTCAAATGGTCACTAAATGAACCGTTGTAAGTGGGGGGACTTCCTGTATTTTAAAATTGGGATCTGCACCATGCCTACTCTGGGAAAAATGAACCATCAGGTAATTAGACTATATGCTGGTTATATGTCACAACCAGTGTTCTGAATTGCACCTAGAAGCTCACCTTGGTAACCAATGCAACTTGTGCAATACAATAGAGGAATCATAGGTTTACCAAGGCTTGAACATAAAGGATATTTTAGATATTAGATATTTTAACATTCTTCTATGTGTGAAGGAGGGAAGTGAACCTTTTAAGAAATTAATAGCTTCTGAATACTATGATTATCTTAAAATATTTCTGGAACAGTCTAATTGAAATAGATTTTTCTCTACTTGGAACTTTAAATTTTAAAAAATGATTGTTCCAACTGCATAGGTGTCTAGTAAAAAAAATAATCATTTTTAATGTTATAATATAACATTAAACAGCAGTATATAAGTCTAAGTGCTATTGCTTATGGCTATAAAGCACTTCTTGCCATCAAAATATGTCATTCCATACATTATAATTGCTGTTTTTGCTATAGAACGGATTTTGAGTTCTATTCATTAAATCTGTATGGCTCTATTTCTTGGTAACAGTTATACCTTATGAGACATTGACACCCAGTGGATACTGAGTTAGTTGCAAGTCATAATTTTTTAGCCTAGTCAAAACCCTGTTCTTATATTTTTGGACAGTTTCCTTTGTCTTGTTACATTACCTTGTTTGCTATAAACTGCATCCAGATGTGGGGATTTAGTGCTACAGGCAAAGCACACTATTCAGCTAAAGAGCCTCAGATAGCTCAACAAGCTAGATAGCCTGTTATTAACATTCAGCTGTCTGCAATTATTGCAAGTTCGAGGCTCAAGGTTGACTCAGCCTTCCATCCTTTCTAAGGTCAGTAAATTGAGGACCCAGTTTGTGAGGGCAATAAGATGACTTTGTATAAAAACATACAAAAGTATGAAGGCTATTGCTTAACGCATTGAAGGCCGCCCTGAGTCTCCGGAGAAGGGCGGCATATAAATCTAATTAAATTTAAAAAAAAATTTTTTTTTTAAAAATATTATTTCTCATTATACGAAAGGGGAAAAAAAGGGGCAGGAAACACAAAAAGAGAGCCCCTAATGGAACAAATATCTGGATCCCTACAACCCCTTTAAAATTATATGAATTATTATATGCAATAAATGCTGCATATGGAAGCATTTTAAAGATGGCAGTCCTTGTTTGGTCCCTAATCCCTAAAATTAGAACTCTAATAAGATTAGGTAAAATAATCCTGATTTTCAGGTGAAAAGTCTTATCTAGACTTCAGATAAGGCATGGTTTCCAAATCAAGCAGGACAATGCTGATTACCATTTCCCTGATTACTGTTGATAACGAATAGTAAAACTATTTTACAGTTCTCTGCATCCTTGGAGAACATTTCTCCCTTGCCTTTTTAATTATGATTAGACCGATAACTTAAAATGGGTCCTTCCCATCTGTACCTAACCACAGCACAAACATGCCCTGACAATATAATTTTTCTGCTTTGTCTTCATAGCATTGCCTTCATTTTGTCTTCAGTCCATGAATAAGAAATGCTTAAATGATCCTTAGACGTACGTACCAATGGTAAAGCAATAGTAATAGTAGTATTTTCCCCTATCCAGAACAAGCTGAAGATGTATACAATCTTGTCATGCTAGTACACCTTGGAGAGAAGCCAGTTAATGATCTAAAACAGAAGCAATCAATATAGGATACGGATTGATAAACCATTAAACAGCAGTCTGTTTAGCTATAGTCAGGAGATGACTTTATTCAGCTTTGGTTGGTATGCCAGTCACAATCCTAACCAGTCCATGATGCTCTGGAAACTGTACTTCATACTCTGAGCATCGCTCAGTTCTAATTTCAGGTCTGGGAAAGTAATAGGTGGGTTCATGTATCATGTTCCTTAGTAAGTCACAACAGTCTGAATTCACACACTATGCTAAATGAAATCAAATTATGGCTTAAAGTGAGGTAAATCTATGCTAGGAAGGCTGTAAGATTTCTGTCAGACAGACTAGTACTAGATTCTAGTGAAATCCATAACCTAATAGTCTGATTTGTCATAAAGCAAATTTAGGGGACTTTTTTTATATTAAGTCTCATTTAATATGGATTTATATGGATCTCCTATTTAAACATAAACATACTGGCTATCAATAGGATAAGTTTTGATTAAATAATATGGATTATATTCTTTGACAAATAAAAACTGTTTTTTCTTATGTTTCTGGTTTTCTTCTATTAACATCCATCAACATCTGCTTTCCCCCCCATTAACAACAGTCCAGAACATCAAATTTTAGGATAGACAATTCCTAACATTAAAAAGCAGCAGTTGGCCTGAAGGAAAAAAAAATCTAAAATACATATTGGTCAGATAAGACAATCTTTACAAATAGCGCAAGATCTTTTGAATTTCTAAGAAATCAGAGGAAGAAATATGAGTGATCTAAGTACCTTTCTTCTTCTCGAAGCCACACTGGGGTTTTGGATATTTGGCCCTCGAAGTATTTTGACGCTTTGTAACAAAAATTGCTGCAAAAGCACTGCTCCCCATAGAAAGAATAAGAACAACAGTCATCTCTTTAATATAACAAAATAGAAAAGTTAAACTAAAAGGTGGATACAAAGACTGAATGCATACATTTTTGGAGAGAGAGGTATTTTCCCAAGTGCAGTTTGAACTGGGATGATCAATACTCAATAAAAATAGAGAATGTATGGGAAAATAGTTTTCCTGAAACTTCTAAGAGTTGCAGCCTACAACTTGTATAAATTGAGTTCTCAGACATCTTAACTTAGCACCTCTTTAGTCTTTTTCTCATTTTTTTTCTCCATCAGTTCTACAATAGCAAGAAGGCGGAAGTCAACATATTACAGTATATCATTTTTTGTCCTTTATTTGTTTTCTCTCTTGAGTGTCTGATATGCTGATGTTACCAAGCATTCCAAATACCAAAGTACCAGCTACATTTTATTCAGTGTGCAGGCCAACTATTCAAAAGGCGAATTGTGAATAATATCGAGTTTCTTACCAGTAACTAAAGTCTGCAACTATAGTTTGCTCTTGGCTGATTCACTGCAACATTGGCCTGCTGTTCAAAGCAGTGGAGTGTTTATTCTCTGTTCCTGGACAGAGGATAGCTGGCAGTTGCTACAAAATGAGGTTTTTTTGCAGCAGCACCAAGTGTGATTTTACACACCGCACAAGCGGTGAACTGGGGAAACAAGTGATTTATATTCTCCTACCGTGAACCTAGTGAATCCAACCCCAATCGGGTTATTTCACTCTTCTTGACATTCAAAAACAGAACTTCTTGGCCAAGAGAAAGACAAACAATGGTAATGGCTATTTATCATGTCATTTGGGAAACAGTCAGTGGTTAAGTGTTCAGTCTAAGGCAGTGATGGCTAACCTTATTGCTGCCGCGTGCCAAAAAGGAAGGTCGCGAGGGGGGGAATTCACGCACGTGCGTGCCCACACCCATAATTCAATGCCGCCACTGCACTCTGCGCATGTGCATGCGACTCCCCACTCCCCCTGCTTTTGGCACATGACGGCAAAAAGGTTACCAGTGGGTTCGGTAGGTCCATTTTTTGCCCTCCCAAGGCTCCAGAGGCTTTCTTGGAGCCTGGGGAGGGCAAAAACAGCCTTTCCCACCTCCCCGGAGGCCCTCTGGAGGCCAGAAACAGCCCGTTTCCTGACTTCCAGTGGGCCCAGAAGGCCCGAAAATTAGCTGGCCAGCACGCGCGCTGGAGCTGAGCTAGAGCAACGCTCGCGTGCCCACAGATATGGCTCTGCGTGCCACCTGCCATAGGTTCACCATCATGGGTCTAAGGTGAACCATATGATGACATCAATCTTGTTTAGTTGGCACTTGTACATCTAGATTTCAAATATGAGGACTAATTATCAGCTTATATGGAAATGTGCATTCCCTAGTGCTGCGAATTAATCTATGCTTGTGGGTTAAATTAAATTAAATTTAATTTAATTATAGTTTATAGTTTAAATTAGGAGACAAAGAGGCTGCTCACCACTCCTCAGTTGAAATCTACCAGCCTAACAGGGCTACTCTTAAAAAAGAAAGCAGGCAATCTATTCTTTCTGCATTTCTTCAATAATAGCTGATATTAGAAGAGCAGTAAAGCAACATAATGAAGAGAAATTATTTTCTCATCTGGGTTCCTGTCAAGTCACATTTATTTGCACTGTCCCTGAACACTGTACAGATTTAGCCTTCGTGGGTGTACATTATAGTTTATGGTTCCATTTTTGTGTCTAATCCCAGCCAATAAACCATCACTGAGCAAACTATGACCTGGTGCAATATACAAATTCAGCCAATATTTATTTGCTGAAGTTAAACATTATCTGATGGAATTAGGTGAAATAGTTTTGAATAACCTGGGAATGAAAAGAACATCCAACCACATTGGTAGTGAAATGTAGAAAAGAAAATCCAACTACAATGGTAGACAAATTGCCTGGAAAAACAGTAAGTGAAAATCAGGAGAAAACAAGCTGCCTGGAGTTCATGGACATAGCCAACATTTCTTTGCAAGCTCTTTCTTGTGGAACAATAAATGAAACACAATTAACTATAGGAATGGTTTTAAACTTACCTTTCTTTCAGTAATGTCATATACTTTGTTGGTTTTTGTAGAAATTTTATACTTTTGCTTTGGCACCTTAAAAGTAAGAAATGCAAAGAAGTTAGTTGATTAATTTAGTTCATTAATTTAGTTAATTTAGTTCATTAACTAAGTTCAGCATTCTTCTCTTTCAAGTAATATATTTATCACAGTTTAAAAAACCACGATGCTACCTCATTCAATTATTTATATTAACTTTAGACACTCTCTTTCTCACTTATCTTTTTTCTTTATGGTACTGTACTTTTCTGCTGCCTATATGACTGTATCGGTATCTAATTTTTTACAATGCATGTGAAGCATATTATGAGCTAAAAGTTTATAGAGATTCTCAGTCATCCAGGTCATGGTTTCTCCCAAAGGTGCTTTTTCAGGTGGCAACTGGACTTTCTTGTTTTTTCTTTGAAGACGTTTCGCTTCTCATCAACAAGCTTCTTCAGCTCTAACTGGATGGTGGAGAATAGAAGGATTCAAATGACCAGCTGTCTGCAAGGAATATGAATCCTTTCATTCCCCACCATCCAATCAGAGTTGAAGAAGCTTCTTGGATGAGAAGCGAAGCGTCTTCAAAGAAAAAACAAGAAATGTCCAGTTGCCTCCTAAAAAAGCACCTTTGGGACATATGAGCTACTAAATCAATGCCAAGCATCTCAAAATGAATCAGTAGGAAGTCAGCATCCTTCAGGAATAATAACACTAGTGTGTTGCATGAAACATTTTCATCTGTCCAAGAGATTCTTTCATTTAATTAAACAGGAGTAAGATTTTCTAAAGTGCACCTTGTAAAAAGATTGACTCAAAATAGATTACAGGGGATAAAGGAAACTTCTGAAGTTGCTGCTGCTCTTTTTGTCCATTCTTGGCATGGATTTAATGAGAGGGACAGAAAAGTTTGCTTTCCTTTCAGTTAACAATGATCTATTATAAAATCTAAACCCTAGAGCATTCTGTTGTTGCTGAAATAAAGCGCCATAATAACCACAGCGGCTGAGAGTTGTACTTCATTGGTTTCCCATCTCTGAACTGCAGTTGTTCTTAACCCTGATTCTGTAAAATAAGCTAGCTTCATAAATGTTTGTTTATTGTGCTAATCGAAAAGGAAAAACAGGAATAACAAGTAGGTGTTATTACCAAATTGAAAACTTTAAAAATGGAAAAAAATATGTCTTTTGTTGAATTTAAATTATGTGCAACATGGAGCTGTAATTCAATGGTAGGCCCTCCAGATCCAATTCCAGGTATATCTACTTAGGACTGGAAAAGTTTCTTCCTGAAATCCTGGAAACTTGCTGCTAAAACAATGTAGACACTGTTAGTCTAGATCAGGGCTGTTAAACTCCCGGCCCCACGGGCCGGATGCATCATGCACTGTCCATGCCCACGCCCGGTTTAGCAAAGCGGGAAAAAAGGTCCCGACATGTCATGTGATGCTGCCGTGACGACGTGAGTTTGACACCCCTGGTTTAGATGGTGCAATGATCTAACTTCATCACTGGATTCATACAACCTAATAAGATGTAATGTGGTTTTGCTGTTTAAACCACAGCATGACATGTAAATCCAATCAACCAGAGATTATGTAACAATCCCAATTAAAATCATAACACAATGCCTGAACCCTTGTGGATTCTACAAAATGACTGTTGTGCATTATATGCATTTGAATAACATTAAATCGTTTGGAGCCAAAGCTTCTGAGCTCCTCTTTCTTCCAGTCAATTTAACTTAATTGAATTTGGGGCAATCCTAATCTCACATAGACAAAAGTGTGAGTGAGTGATTTTAAATTGATCTCATTTAACCAAAATAAGCAAAAGGCTAGTGTGAGACGATTCCCTGGAAGCAATATATTCTAAATGAAAAATGGCAAGAGAACGCAAGCCGCGCATAAACTCTTACATTCTGTAGCTTGTTTTGACAGAGAGGATAGCCACATAGCTTGATGATAAATCGTTCTTCCACCACATCCAGATAGTGAGAAGGTGTTATAAGCCTTCCCTGAAATGACGAAACCAAGAGGATTCTGTTAGAATTATTTTCATCTGGTAATAAACGCAAAGTTTTAGAATTTAGGGCACTCTAAAAAACGTGGGGATACTTAATATAGCACCATGTTTCTAATCTGTTCAATAGCCAAAATTCAGTTGGCAAATCCCCAACATTTCAGTCTTACTTTTTTATAAAAAAACCAAATACAAACTTAAATTAAAGCATTAGGTCTCCCATAGAGAAAAGATCCTGCCCAAATCCTCTCACATGGAAACAGAGAGAGGAATTTCCCCTCTTGCTTTCTCCAATGACGTTTTTATATTTCCTTCTGTAATTTTCAGATGTAAATTTTTTTTTCTAAAAACACAAGACTTGTTCATAAAAAAGTCACGTGGAATGGCATATGGTCTTATCCATTTTGTTTTACCAGCATGTATGACCTTGGGGCTTGTTTAACCAACTACTGGTAAAAATCTTGCCTTAGTGTTGGTGAACATGGTCACTATAGAACACTTTTAGCATTAGCATTTAGACTTATATGCCACTCTATAATGCTTTACAGCACTCTCTGAATGGTTTACAAATATCAGTATATTGCTCCCAACAATCTGGGTCCTCATTTTACTGACTTTAGAAGGATAGAAGGCTGAATCAACCTTGAGCCTATCAGGATTGAACGCAGGGTTGTGGGCAGAGTTAGCCTACCATGCTACCACAGGTCCTTTATCAACTTCACACAATAAGCATATTGTAATATGACTAAAGGTGAATCCAAAAAGTTGACATCATCATCACATTCAAGTGTTTAATATTTAAATCAGCATTTTCCTGGTGTGGAATATAGGGAGTTGCAGTCCTAATACACTTGGGAACACCAAAAATGTAAAGAAAAGTAAGTTTAAGAAAGCACATACACAATCCACAAATAATTCTTCGGTAATGTCATCTTCCAACAGCTGTTCAACAACTTGCAATGCTTTCCGCTCACACTCAATTTTTTTCCTAATAGCAGCTTCAAGTACTGCTTTCCTAGAAATGAATAAGGATTTAACAGTGTAGTGTATATAATATTTTGACAACTCATATCAATTTGCTTAAAAACTTTTGTTTATTTAAATAATGTATTTCATTGGAATGTTATATTCATTACATAAAACCATCCTTCTGTTAGGTTTATTTTGAAACTTGGTTTGAGTTTTCTGTCATGCTTTTGAAAAATGGCTAGCAGCTGAACACAAAAGAGCCTGCCAGTTAGAATATATTTAATCTCCACAAAACCTATTCACAAAGATCATAATAGGACTCAACAATCTTCCTTGTAATAAGCAAACTGGTTAAATAAATGTAAACTGTAATCCTATAATCACAAACCTTAGAACAAGTCTCCCACAGAACTTACAGGGAGCTATCTTTGAATAAATAAGCTCTCAAAGACCCATAAAAGTATTTGTGTCCTCTGGTAATAAACCATTCTCTATAAAGTCCTTATCTAATATACAGAATGCTCAATTTACAATTGTAATGGAACCTGCCCATTATTGTCGTACAACAATTTGGTCATGTGACTGACTCACTTTTACCTTTTTTGTGGTGGTGGTTAAGGAAATGCAGCAGTTGTAAGTTCAAATGCTGCAGTCATTAAGCAATGTGTGGTTTATATGGTTGTTCACAATGGAGCAATTTTGCTAAAAACCGTAAGTTTTCAGCAAAATCATAGTAAATCACAGTCATGTGACCCAGGGATGGGTTCTACTTACCTTTACTACTGGTTTGCAAGGGGGCCACGCGTGCGCGCTCGCTTCACTCGTGTGTGTGTACTCTTCTGCGCGTGTGCAGAAGCGTTCTGATGACGTCAGGGTCGGTGGGCAGAGCCCTCTGCCAGTTTTACTACCGATTCTATAGAACCGGTGCAAACCAGGGGCAACCCACCACTGATGTGACCATAGGGCACTACAAACTGCTGTGTTACTAAGCACCTGAAGTGTGGTCATGTGACCATGGAGGGGGCTGATCAGAATTTCAGATCTAAATCACAAGTTCTCTTTTTCAGGTAGGTTGTACGTTTGAGTGGTCTCAATTTCATTGTACACATGTTGTGCATTGACAATAAAGGTTTGATTTAACTATTATTTGATTGGTTGTAAGCTGAGGACTACCATACTATAAGCGTCATGAGCAATAGGGATAGTTAAGACAAGTAAGTCTTGTTATCATGCTTGGAGTTATGATACTTCATATATTATCTCTACAATACTATAATGTAAGTCAAAGTGATAAGAGGCAATCTGCAGTCCCTAGACTCTAACTGCAGAAAATTGAATTTTCTTACACTTTTAAGATTGGAAACAACTCAAAATGGAAGTGTTAAACTTTTGTTATATAATACACAACCCATTCAAAACTCAAATTAAAAACCTGCCTTGTTCACAAATGCATGTGGCCCTCAGATATAAAAGGTTGCTCACTACGATATTCAAGATGAAAGTATCCAGGTTCAATTCCTCAACCAACTAGGGGACTCTGAACCACAGAATCACAGCTCTTTGAATCCCAAGCATCTTCTCTGCTCCAACTCCAAATATCTGCACACGAAAATTTTAGGATCCACAAATATCTCTAGGCTCTTTTATATGGCTGTTGGAAGGATAACATGAGAGGAGATCTCTGGAACTCTTTTAGAAGCTGGGACATATTTATAAGCAAAAAATATTTAGAAACGATACCTTTCAGCAGCATCTTCATTTTTTAAAGGTGGTTTGTTTCCTATTATAAAGAACAACAAGAAATTTAAGAATAAATCGCAGAAGCCAGGAGATGTTGAGTTCTAATCCCACTTTTGGTATAAAAAATGGCTGGGTGACTGCAGGTCTGTCAGTGTCTCTCAGCCCAGTCCACCTCACAGGGTTGTTGTTCTAGGACAGAGGTGGGGAATTATGGACCCTTCTATGACTTTCATAAAAGGGGCCAAAGTTTCCCACCTCTGTTCTAGGGGAAATAAGGAAGCAGGGGTATTAGGTATGCTCGCAGTCTCCGACTCTAAATGAGATCCTTCTATTAAAATGTACACGTAATATATAATAAAGCATAATATAGTAAGTGTAAGTATAATAATGAAGTACATTTGGGAAGCTCGAGGTTATATTATTAGAACAAGCCGACCAACCAAAGGCATCTCTTTCTGGCCACTTTCCTGGGAATATTATCTGGATGTTGTGACGGTAAGATTTCCTGATAAGATTATTCCCCATACTATAGTTCTACACTACATACCGCCTCCTTCTCTCATCTTCCCTCTCCCTTACCATTCCAATCCCTTGCCCACCCCTCTAGAGCTGCGGAATGGTTTGACCGCCCCGTGATTGATTCGAAGGAAGTGGGAAGGAATAGCCCATGTAACGGGGAATGGGGGGGGGAGAGTAGTGGGTTGCTGTTTTTAAAATGAAAACAAACCTAAGCGTCTGCGCCCGTTCGAGGCACTTCGCGGCGGTCCTTCCGCCATTATCCGGAGCCTTTTCCGGCGTTGACCTCTCACCCCCCACGGCGGGAGGAGCTTGGAGGAGGCGGGGCTTGAAAGGAGGCGGGGCGGTAGGAAATGCTCGTGGGGAAGCTGCAGAGGCTCGGGCTGAGCGTGTGACTGCGGAGGTAGGTAGGCAGGCAGGCGGTGGCGGTGCAAGAGGTTCCCTCTTTCCTCGCACCCCGAACGGTAGGGAGGAGAAAGCGTGCTATGGGGTTGGGTGGGGTGTCAGCTAAATTATTCTCGGTCTTAAGAGGCAGGAATGGAGTGGGACGGAAAATAGCTTACTCCCCGTCGATTTCCACCCAGCTTATGCCAAGTAAAGGGCGCTGCACGGTATTCCGCACCCCCCCCCCAAACAAACTTGCATGGTGGATTGGGGGTGGTCTTTATAATAGACGCTGGATGGTCAGTCTGGCTCCCGTCAGTAACTGTGTGACTGCACGGAGTCTTAATAAGAAATTAAAAGGAAAGTCTTTACTTTCCCTCCCATTACTTAAAAGGCGAGTGCAACTCATCACATTTGTGGAAATGAGGTTTTCAGAATGGTGGGTGGGTGGTCTGTCTGTCTATGAAGATTCTCAGTCATCGAGGTTATGGTTGACCCAAAGGTGCTTTTTTAAGAGCCAACTGGACTTTTGGGTTTTTTTCTTTGAAGAGTTTGAAACCTCTTCAAAGAAAAACCAAAAAGTCCAGTTGCCTCTTGAAAAAGCACCTGTGGGACAGAGGGGGAACTGCCTTTCTTACTCGTGGGGTTTATTAACTGCTTGCTTTCTTCCTTCCCTAAACATTCTGGTTATTCACCAATTTCATTCTTCATAATGTTGCTTTTAAAACCTGCTGAGAAGGCCGTTTGCAGGTAGGACAATTTTCATCAAGGTGTGTGTGTACCGCTGTAGAATTACAGTGGGAATCCTTGAATTATGCTGGCGTTTGCCTCAGCCGGTGAATGGTTTTGTCCTGATTTGTCTATGCGTGCATTGATTATGTGCAAAGTAATTGGTTTTCTCATGTAGTTTTACTTCCCAGAATCTATTGGAATTGGATAGCCAATGAATTTAAATAATTATAATAAATATGGTAATCCCTTTCAGTGTTTTACCAACCAGCAGAAAAAACCTCCACTAGTCATAGACTTGCAGCAAGGTTTGGATCTGTCCAGTCTTCTCTAAGCTTGTTCATCTGCTCCTACCCACATCCCATGTGAGCATTTTTCATGTTTAAAAACACTGTAAAATAAGGATGCATCTAGAAGATGCCCAGGTCAAAATTGCCCCATTGAGGAGGAAATGAGGTTCTGCCAGGGTAATTTGGTCTTGTAGAAAAGGAGAATTAAAATTGATTAGCTTATGGACAGCCTTATTGTTATTCATAGCTGGAGGGTAAGAGATTGAAATTCACAGATAAGATTAGTTCAACTTCCTTATTCTCCAAGTGCTGTACTAAGGAATATCTGGGCTGCTGCATTTTATGTTAAGATAAATTTGAAAATATTTTAATGTGGAATAGTGAAAAGCTTGCCATCCTTTTCCCTAAATTAAATTATTAAATTTATATAGCTGTCCAACTCACCTAGGTGATATCTATGTAAAGGCTTGGTCTCTCTCCGTGCTGTTTGAAGTGTGGAGAAAAATTGGTGTCAAAAAAAGTGCACACATTTGTGGTACAGTAATATAAATCAAGGGAATTTATTGAATGTTGTAAAGACTGGGAGAATATGGCTTTGATAGAGACTGGTCAGAGACCAGAGTGGAAGAGTTATGTCTGCTTCTTCCAACACTGCCAAGCCAGCTCTTGCGTCATGTTTGAAATGGGCCAGCTGACTTTCCCTCTGGAAAAATTAGTGATTTTACGCATGATGTTATTGTTAGATGATGCTGGACTAAAAAATAGCATGCTAATTTTGTATTAGTATTGCTACTAAAAACTATGGCCATGTCATCCATGGGCTAGGGATGGAACAAGGACAGTGTTGTGGAACCAAAAGGGAAAATTAGTACTATCAAGATAAGATTGTGCAGTCTTAATGGCAGATGGGAATAGGCCCAAAGAGTAGATTTCATCATAGTTGTAGCTGATTTCCCTTAATTAGCCTTCTTTGCCTCAGTAAGCTTCCATATCTTTAAATTTTTAATTGATGAGGTGAAAGAATTTTTTTGTTTTTGGTTTTTTTAAACAAGTTGAAATTGTGTGCATTTCTTTGGTAAAGGCATTGTGATTGTAATTGACTTAATAGGCTTATATAAGGCTATTAGCCACTGCTTGCTTGGAAACACATCCCGTTTAATTCAAAGGTTAAGGCTGGCCTACATTACTTTGCAAGTGTGAAAGAGGTTTCAGATTTCTAAGTGCTTTATCAGATGCTGAATCTTGGTTTCTGAAATGAGATAAGATTTCTTTTGTTATCTTTTCCAGCATATCCTTTGAGGGTATGCAATCTTTTGGGTTGTGACATTTGGAAACTTGAGAGGTGGGATGAGCACACTCACAATTCCCCCAATGTAAGTTTGCTTATCCACAAATGCCTCAGGGTGGGGGTGGGTGGGCATGGTCAACTATGGAACAAGTATTGATTGGAAGGCAAGTTAGCTCCCTTGGATGCTTGTACAGTGCTCTTGCAAATAAATAAATTTGAGATGTAGGATATAAGATGGATGGCAAATTTTCTAAATCAATAAGATTAAAAAAATATATTTTATAAATGAATAGGTTATGCTAGATTATTTTGGTTTGCAGCATGGTGGAGACTTGGTGGCACCAAGAGATGTGTCTGAGGACACACTGATTTCCCCAAGCACAATATTAACCACAGTTCAGTATTCTTTGCTTAACAATTAAAAGTATTTTTTTTTTACTATCGTTTATTTAGCAGCATCAGCTTGCTTGATATTAAAGGACAAGATAGTTTTTACATGAAAGGACATGCTCTGAGAAACTCAAAAGTGGAAACAACATTAAGGGGAGGCAAATAGATGCAGAAATGACTATAAGGAATATATGATTGTGTGTTTTACAACACGCAATCATTTTTTGTGGCTTTACAAAAAATGCAAGTTTGATGAAGTACTTTGCTCTGAGAATCATGAATACTTTTTCTTCAGATTATGATCCTGGGCATTTTCTTTTAAAAAACTTTTTTCCTATGTGAAAAGTCACTTGTACTTCTGAAGATTAGGACTGAGAAACATCTGAGATCAGTATATAATTATTTTTTCTTCCATTCAATTGTGTCCAATTCTTGAAGGCTCCCTGGACAAGTCCCTGCAGTTTTCTCGGCAGTGTTTTTTGGGAGTGGTTTCCCATTGCTGCTTCTTTAGGACTGAGATAGAGTGGGCCAAAGTCACCTGGGTAGCTTTGTGCCAAAGGCAGGACTAGAACTCAAATCTCCCAATTTCTACTCTGATGCATAGTATAGCATATACCTAATCTGGTTGCTCTCAAGTGTCCCATTTGTAATGTTGGAATAAGACTTAACTGGAAAGCCAGTCAGTTTTAGTATATACCAGTGATGGCTAAACTTTTACATCACCGCGTGCCAGCCTGCATGCCGGAAATGGCACGGGGAACCATCCTGTGAGGAATGTGCGGTCCCGCTGGCCTTTGCGTGCGTAAGAGTGCCAATACCCGGAAGAGCGGCAGTCCATTGTGCATGTGCAAGCTGGCATCTGGACTTCCGATGTCCAGCACGGACACGCGCCTGATGAACGGCTGGCCATTGCGCAAGCATGTGACATAAACCTGGAAGTTCGGCTGCCGGCTGGCACATGCACGACGGAACGTCGCTCTTCCGGGTTTTGCCACTCCTGCAACAGCCAGCTGACTGGCATGCATGTGTGCACAGGAATGCAGAAGAGTAGCCAGCGAGGCCGTGCATTCCTCATGGGATGGTTCCTATGGTTCCATACATTCGCCAACACTGATATATACAATGGGGAAAGCATTGTTTTGTGTCAGGTTTCACACCAGGAAATCTCAGCTCTGCAGACACTTAAATCTTATTTGGTAATTTGGCAGAACTCTCTCCAAAATAACACAATGATTAGAATCTTTACTGAAAACAAAATGATTGGCCCTCAAGCAGTGCAATGAAGTCAATGCAGTTACATTATCTATGATGTAGAATTTAAACTTGAATGTTTTCCTTCCACCTAACAGATATTAACTCATTAGCAGATATTGGCTCATTCTCTCAATAGAATTTAGATACAGGTGAGCTATATTTTATATAGTGTTTTTCATCTAAATATATTGGGCTAGCTGTAACTAGGATAGGGCCCTGTCTGAATCAAAACCAAGCTCCATGTCGTGAAGGGATGGATGGATGACCATGCCATTCTCGGGCACTATTCCAAGATAAATCACAACTTGCTTTATAATACACAACCTTGTTCTCCCACATTTATGAGTATGTACACTGGCTCTGGTTCTTGCTTGCATTGCTATTGGCAAGATCCAAGGGAATTGGATAGGCCATCTATCATCTTTCACTCATATGTAGATCCTTATAATAATGGAATGGGCTGGGAAAGTAATACTTAATTTGATGTAATTTTATGTACCTTTATTTTTATAAATAATTCAAGGTAGAGAACGTACCTAATACTCTTCCTTCCTCCCATTTTGCCCACCACAACAACCCTGTGAGGTGGATTGGTCTGAGAATGACTAACCCAAAGTCACCCAGCTGCTTTCATAGCTAAGGCAAGACTAGATCTCATTATTTCCTGGTTTGTAGCCTGGTGCCTAAACCAAACCAGCTTTTATTTATTTGACTCTTAGTCTCATAGGTGATTTTTTTCAAGAGGCTTTCTGGTTTTTCTTTGAAGACATTTCAGTTGTCATCCAAGAAGCTTCTTCAGTTCTGTTCCAGCTGAGCAGAAGTTTGCAAAAGATGATCACACGATCACTGCAACCATCATAAATACATGCCAGTTGCGAAGCAACCAAATATTGATCACATGACCATGGGGAATGTTGCATTGGTCATAAGTGTGAAAAAGGGTCATAAGTCACTTTTTGCTGTTGTAACTTCGAATGGTCACTAAACGAATGGTTGTAAGTTTAGGACTACTTGCACTGCTAGGATAGAGACCTAAATAATAACTGATGCTGGAAGCAAGGTATCAGCTGTAGAAACTAGTAAATTATTCAGTATCCTGAATGCTGTGAAAAGTTGTACAGTATCTGAAATCCTGAATACTGTTAAATATAGGCAGAATTAAGCTAAGTGCACCAGTATGCCAACTCTGCATAAAGCTATATCCTTTCTCACATCTTTCTTTCTCCTTGTTAGCTTTTTCATAATTTTCCTTAAGAAAATTCACAGCAACAGGAAGGGAAAAAAGGAAACTTGCGCTTGTTCACGTCTATTTTTATTTCATGATAGGGTTCTTGAGAAGCAAGAAAAAAATGGCAAAAGAACTTCAAGAAATAATACAAAGATGTGTAAGTACTTTATTGCTTGCCAAGTTACCAAGTTTGAAAATAATTGTTTTCATCTTTGAACATAATTAAATCTGATCTTCATTTTTTCAGTTTCTAACTTGGGGCTGCATTATCATTAAACTTGTACAAGGATGGAGATTCTATGTCTAAGTGATCTTGGATTAGACCCTGATATTTATTCGTGCTGTTAATAATCTTTGGAGTGCAACTCATTGTGTAGTCTATACTGATTTTTTTTTAAATTTGTATTACGGTAATAGTTTGAATACAATCTCTTTGTAATTGAAATATTAAGAGGCTTACATGTTCTTATACATTCTTTAAAAATGTTTGCAATAGTACAATATCAATATGTGTTTCTGAATACTTTTATATTGTGAATTATAATTAAAATATATATTCTTTCAGCAATTTCTTGATGAAGAGAATTTTAAAGGGGAAGATTATAATCTTTTTCAAGTTGCTGGACAGAAATGTTTCGAGGAAGGGAATATAGCTGAAGTATTGGAAATTGTACAAAATGAAAAAAATGTGGTGAGTGAAAAATAGATTTTGTTTTATGTCTGAAAAAATAGGAATTATGTATGGTCTTATTGTAAAGCGAAGGCTAAACATCTTAGTATGTTATTTTAATTTGTTTATTCAATTTGGATGCTGTTTATTCAGTTTGGATGCTGGTCAACTCCAACCAAATCTGGTGGCTCACATCAATAAATAACAAAAACAGTGGGATGCCAAACATGAGCTGAAGCAAGTACAAATATAACTAGAAAATAATCACAATATAGTAATACAACAACAAAGCAAACATACAGGTAGTCCTCCACTTGTGACTGTAATTGAGCCTGCAAGATTGATTGTACTTGTGATAGTCATAAAGCAAGTCACCAGGTGACTGCACTTGATTTTACAACCTTTTTTTGTGGTGGTCGTTAAGCAAACAGGATGGCTTTAAAGTGAATGCTGTAGTCATCAAATGAACCATTGTTTGCTATGGGGTGGTTTTTTGCCAGAAATCTGAAGTAAAGACATAAATCATGGTCACATGATTTGGGACACCGCCAGCAGCCGTAAATGTGGGCCAGATGCTGAGCGCCCAAAAGGCAGTCACATGACCACAAAGAGGGATTTTGCTACTTTGAATCTGAGTTGTAAGACTCTTTTTCAGGGTCCTTGATAACTTCATATCCATTGTAAGTCGAGGACTACCTGTAAAACATCATAAACAGGAACCACTCTACTCCAAGACTTGGATGAATAGCCAGTTCTTTGTGGTTTCTGGATTGCCATTGGGCATTTGATTCCCATTCAGAAGGACCAGTGGGACGTCTCTATGGTTATGTGGCCGGCATGACTAAACGCCAAATGCGCACGGAACGCTGTTACCTTCCCGACAAAGGTGTTCCCTGTTTTTCTACTTGCTTTTTTTTTAGTGCTTTCGAACTGCTAGGCTGGCAGAAGCTGGGACAAGTAACGGGAGCTCACCCCGTTATGCGGCACTAGGAATTTGAACTGCTGAACTGCTGACCTTTCTATTGACAAGCTCAGCATCTTAACCACTGAGCCACCACATCCCTTAAAATACTATTAAAATACTATACTAATAGTATTAAAAATACTATACGTTTCCTTTTTTAGACTGTTAAATGCCAAAATAACTGATTTTTTTTAAAAATGTGCATATTTGGGGGTGAGAGGTAGAACTTTTGATTTTAGCAGATTCCTCCTAATTTACCACAGGCCTTGAGAACTTGGTGCTTATTGTCAGATATTCTGAACTATCACTTCCAAAATGTTGTTTTCTCAACCTCAGTAATTAGAACTAATGATCTGTGCAACATCTGGAGGGCATTAGATCATCTGTCCTTATAATGGATTTTGGAGAAGCTTCCTGATTAATGATATGTGACAAGACAGAACAGTTTGAATGTAAACCACTGTGTTTGCCTTTGATGTCTATTTTTAATTTTTTGTCTGCAGCTGAATTTTTTCACCCTACAGGTTATTATAAAAAATATGGGCTGGAATCTTATAGGACCTCTTCTCAGATGTATGCTGAAACAAGGGCAAGATGATGTTGAGAGACAATATTGTATGAAAATACTAGACAAATTGGTAGAAGTAAGTTACAACATTTGTGCTGTAAGCTATTTTGTAGTAGTGTTTTTAAAGATTGTCCTTTGGTTGTGTTCTTTCATGCTGATATAGACAATAGACATTCTCAGATTTGTAGGCAACTGTTCAAGAAATGGGTACAGAACTGAAGAAACAGGAACATTTAATGTCCCCATTTCCATAAATATAGTGAAAAGTGTTTTGAGAATATGAATGAATGAAGTGATACTCAAAAGAATAAGAGCATCGTTTAGGAGTGTCAACCACTTATGCTACACGATCAGGATTTCTAATAGAACGTAATGTAAATTGGCCAGTCAAAAACCAGTCATTTGAATTGCTGTTGATACTATTTAAATAGCTAAATAGAATCAATTTTATTTTCATAGAAGAGAAGTAGAACTGTTTCTGTTTTAGAAAATGTTTAAAGAGCCAGTTTGGTATAGTGGTTAAGATGCTGATCTAAAAAGTAATAAAGGTGGGATAAAAATCTAATAAATATGAAATGTAATTTCATTTTAATATTTAATTGCTTAGGACAATAAATATCTTGATTAAAATGGTGACATATATTTTATGTCACCAATTAGTAAGTAAAAAAGTAACTTGATGTGTAACTATTTTAAATATCATGCAAAATATATCCATGTAAAATATCCTTAACATGGTAAAGATGACCATATAAAATAAAGATGAAAAATGAAGTTTCTTTCAAATCTGCTCAATTCCTAGTGGAATCATGACCAGGTAATTTTCTTGGCAGCAAAAGAAAAGTGACTTCCCATTGCTTTCCTGCAATCTTAGAAGCTTAGTTCTAGCTTTTCTTCTTTCTTGTAGTTATGCAGTGCAAAAGAGCTTATATTGGGCTTCCTGGAACAGATTGAACAAGCTTCTATGGAACAGACATCCTCAGTTATTTTACTTCTGCTTAAACCTTTGCAAGAAGGTAATAAGTGTCTTACTTTTCAAACTTCGAAATGATAACAGATGGACTGCCAAATTATTTGCAGCAGAAATACTTGGGAACACGTCCCCTGATAGCTTATCTAGTTGCAGTTAAGTGGTATCACAGAAGGTTCTCAAAAGTCCTCCAAGACTGTTGGAAAATACTTAAAGCATCCTTTGTAAGTAACAGGTATTAGATTTTAGTTTCTTAGAATCTGTTCAAGTCCACTTATAGCTGTGATGGCGAACCTATGGCATGAGTGCCACAGATGGCACGCAGAGCCCTCTCTGCGGGCACGCGAGCCATCACCCAGCTCAGCTTCACCCTGCATGCACACGTGCCTCCCGCTGGCCAGCTGATTTTCAGGTCTCTCCCGCGCATGTGTGGAGATGGGGCACATGCGGGAGATGCATGTGCATGCGTGGAAGGCTGGGGGGTTGCATCCACTTGGGGGGGCGGGGGGTCACATGCAGAGGTCGTATGGGTATGTGTGGTCTGTTTTGGGCCTAGCAGGCCTCCATGCAGCCCACAAAATGGGGCACGGGGGTCATGCGCAGGGCAGCAGGGGGGGGTTGCATAATTTGCATTATGGTTGCAGGAACGTGATGACAAAAA
Source organism: Masticophis lateralis (assembly GCA_030761175.1). Lineage (NCBI taxonomy): Eukaryota > Metazoa > Chordata > Lepidosauria > Squamata > Colubridae > Masticophis > Masticophis lateralis. Next base: position 132,183,553 of record JAUDYJ010000003.1, read on the forward strand.
GGTTAGCCATCACTGAGTTATAAGAAGGAGAAGCAATTGAATCCTACTTAGTCAATTAATCTTTTGAGATGGGTGGAAGGAGAAAGTCCTAGGATGCTGAAAATGGGCCCCTGTACAATATAAGTGAAAATCCTGAAGTGTTTTTTAGAAAATAATCTAAAACCGCTTCTAAATCTAAATATCCAGGAAGTGATGAGGATGGCAACTAGGAGGATAACAATATATTCAATACTTGCTAAATCATAATCTGATTAATATGAAGCCATGAATTTTCTAAAAATATGGCTAAATATTGGCTGGCTTAATATCTCCTATTTCACGACTTGCTTTAATTACAGTTTGTTGAACAAGACAAAAATGGTTTATGTAAAATGAAGCAGAAAACATAGTTCATAGTGTTCAGATGTCACGGCAAACTAAACCAAGCAAATCACATTACGACTTGATACCTTTGAAGCTAGCTAATGGTTGTTCTTTTTTTTTTTAGATCTCTATGCCAAAAGTATCTTGATGTCTAGTACTCAAATAATAAACTTGAATGTTCTCTAACAAGTATTTTGCTTTCCTTTTTAGCACTTCTTAAACTTGATACTAAGAAAGCCTATTCAGTGGGGTTGTCACTGTCTACCATTTTGAGCCAACTTTCCCTTCTGCCCATTCCTTACACAAAACAGCAACTGCAGGAAGACCAGCATGGGCTTTGCCAGTGCCTCAATGCTCTAGCACAGTTTGTCAGACCATTTGTCCATGAAATTGTTCACCACATGGAGATCATATCAGGTGGCAATTGCAACGATCTAAAGGAGGAACTACTAGGATTGTAAGTAAGCCACTTTCTTTTGCAGAGGCTATGTAGAGAATCCAGCACCATAGGTTTTACAGCTACTTGTAAAGTTGCAAATAGCAATTTCAGAAACCGATCTGCAGAAGAAAATGTAGGGTAAGAGCATTTTGGCTTCCCTTCCACCTTTTTTTTCCTTACAATAAATGCTATTCTATTGTAAAAGTGCACAGTCGTCTCAACGATGGACAAGACATAGTTCTAGAGGACAGGGCCATGTTGATCATAGAGTGTGGACGTTAAAAAACAGGCCACATTTCAATCATATCATCATGGCCACAGTCTTAACTTTTTCTACCATACTGTGTAGAAATGCCAGAGGCTGCCTCTTATCCACCACATTTTTAAGCTGGAAAAGAAATCAGTGTAAAACCTAATGTTTGAGTTCATACTTGTACTAAACTCAATGCATGCTGTTTCACTAATATGTTGCATGAACTTGTTTTGTAAATCATGATTCGTAGTTTAGCACAGGTAAACCAAGGCAATAGGGCATATTAAGCAAAAACATCCATTCTTGTCTATTTGTGAACTTGATTTCTGTTACTTTTTTTCTTTTTAGTTCTTTTTATTAAAGCTCTTATTACTTTAGTTCTATTGTGAAGTTACAAGCTTCATTTTCATTATAGCTAAAATATACCAGCTATGTCTGAACTTATATTTTGATAGGAGAGAGGGATTGAGATACTGGTCCACAATGTTTCAACTAGTTTCATGTTGATTCTGGGTAATACTAATGGATTCTATAAAGAAATGTTTGAGATTCCGTAACACTTTCATTTTTGCCCATTCCGCTGGTTCTTAGTTCTAAAATACCTCAAATAACAAAGGCCTGTGCTGGCGCTCTTATTTAGTGTCTTGACTGATTCTGTGATGTGCTCTATTTTTGTTTTCAGTTGCCTGAAAAGTTTAAAATATCCATTGCTAATGGCAGAGCTTGATCCGTTTCCTGAAGAGATGGCAGAGAATCCCCTAAGGCAGTTTGCAGCTGAGATAGTTGTAAGTCCACCTTGGGTGTCTGCCCCAGTTGTAAATGGAGTTAACAGTTATGTGTAAAATGATTTGCAAACTTTGGCTTCCTATCTGTATTCATGAATAGTATTCCTGAAAGCAGGGTGATTCAGATAAGGGAACTACAAACAGCCCCTTGAAGTGAAGAAATGTGAAGATAGTACAGATGAATTTCACTTTACCATGCCGAAAGAAGTTCTGATGAGACTTTGTTCTATGCAGGTTCATTAGTAGTATCAGCTGGAGGAGAATTACAAACATGGTTATGTCACATCAAAGATGTGAGAGCTCTTGTGTCTTGTATAAATGGCATTATTACATAAGCATGCCATTTGTGCAACACTAACGTTATTTTTGCATCGTTGCTTGCTTATACTGTGTATGCTGCTGATCTGACTATCTACTACAGTATAAATTTGTCTCTATGCTTTTCATATCAAGATGAGCTTACGTGTACAATTGACTAACTGGTACTGCAGCCTATCTGAATCTCTCTCTGGGTGTATGCACACACACATAAAAACACTTTTACTTCAGTTTAGCTGAATCTGTTCTGAGTAAGGTTTTTAGAATTTCACTAAAAATTCTTCAAATGAAACATTTGCATACACCCAGTGTGTTTAGGGGAGGTAGACATTAAACTCTTTAGTTTGGTTTGCATTCATTCTGAACTTCCTTTCTAAACCCAGATTTAGCAGGAAATGATGCTTGGGTTCATCTCACAATTTACAGGTAGTTTGCAGATCAACGACTAAACCAGAATAAAAGATAATTATAGGGGGCACATTGGTTCAGTGGTTTAAAGACACTGGCTTGTCAGCTGGAGAGCTGACAGTTTAGTTTGAGACCTGAACTCCACGCAATAGGGTGAACTTACGTTACTTAATACCTGGAGCCTCAGCTCCAGTGGTGGGTTGCCCCCAGTTCGCACTGGTTCTATATAACCGGTGGGCTCTGCCCACCGACCCCGACATCATCAGAACGCTTCTGCGCATATGCAGAAGAGCACGAGCGGCCCTGTTGCAAACCGATAGTAAAGGTATGTAGAACCCACCCCTGCTCAGCTCCTACGTACCTAGCCATTCAAAAGCCTGCAAATACAAGTAGATTAATAGGTACAATTTTGGCGGGAACAGTGTTCTGTGTACCTTTGGTTTATATGCTGGCCATATGACCACAGAAATCGTCTTCGGACAACACTGGCTCCCTTGGCCAAGAAACAGAAATTAGCAATGCACCTTACAGTCGGATACAATTGACAGGAAAACCTTTACCTTTAAAACAAACCATTTATTTTTTAGTATGTTGCATGACCAGTCAAACTATTAAGACAAAATGTGCTGTTGGGTTTTGGTTATGAACCAAACCATTGTGATTGTTAATAATAATAAACCAATGTTTTTTAGATAGTTATTGTCATAGCCCAGGCAGATTTCTCACTCAATTCATCATCATAAAAATGATGATTATGGAATAAGTAGAACTATGGAGCACTATCTCTTTGTTCTAATACCTCTGAGGAATGTAACTGAGAACAATAATGCTCTCTCCTTTTCAAGAGCTGGTATAGAAGTCTTATGATTTAAATATTAACTTTATTAAAATTGGGGAAGTAAAAAATTATAAAGTTCATTTTGTCTTTTTATAATCAAATGCCCTAAATAAACTTTGCATAGATAGAGTTAAACATTTAGCACTGATCCAATCACAAAGAACATCTCCAACATCAGTCTCCTGTAGAACAATATAAAGAGGGCAGAGATCTTGTTGCTTCGATGAACAAAGACGCGTAGGCAGGAATGATGGTTTCATGGGAAGGCTCCTTGGTGAGAGGGCACCTTGGTGAGAAGGCACAAGGCACAAGGCACCCTGACTCCATCCAGAAGGCTCCCTTTTATTGTCATTTTACAACTCTTATGGCAAAACATTAATCAACGTTTACTTTGTACTGATTGGCTAAAGAAAGCTCATGAATTCCATGTGGACACCCCATGTTTCCCTCATGCCTTTACTGTAACAGTCAATGCTTTTCTGCCGGGTCTGCATGCCTTGCATTTTTGAGAAAAATCCTCTGCCAGACATCCTGATGAGATTAAGACCTTGTGTATACGTTGTTTACCCAGAGCGGTTTGCCGACTTTCTTGAGATAATAACAGTATTTACCACAGATCTGGTGAAGATTTAAATATCTTTAAATGGGACAAAATGTATATGAATAGAATTTCACAAAGGCAAAAACTTCTCTTTTAAAAATAGGAGGCAATTTTTGGAAACTGATAGACCAAGAACACCAGAAAACAAAATGCTATAAACACAAATCCAGGTCTAAAATGTTTGTTAGAGATACTCCTTCCTTAACTTTCTTTTCTTGGCTAATTTTATTTATTAAATTTGTTTGCCTCTATCTCTCCACAAGGTGACTCCATAGGCCAGTGTCACAACTGGTGGTTTGTGGACTACTGGTGGTCCCCAGAAAAATTATTTGCATTTTTATATTGCACTAAATCAGGGGTCCTCAAACTACGGTGCCTGGGAATGGCTATATGCAATGAATGTTTGTATTGTTGCAGACAGTCTCCCCCTTCAGGGTCTTTTTATGTGGGTCGCAGAGGAGCAGAAATTCTGATTTGGCCACTTCGGCTTCCTGGTGAAGGGCTTTGGGCAAAGGCTGGTGCCGCTGGTGGCGAAGAGCCAGAGGGCCTTGTTCCAGTGGGACTGCATCATGGCCTGGAACTGGCTGGCCATCTCGGCCCGCTGAGCCTCCAGGTGCCGGTACTTAGCCTTGCACTTCCGCAGGTCTTCCCTCTGCTTGGAAAGCCTATGCTCGTAGTCCTCAGTGAGGTGCTTCTGCTGAACATCCTTCTTGGTCAGATCCAATTTGAACTGAACTGTTTTGCCAATTCTTTCTCATGGTGGCTGCTTAGCTCCAACAACTGCTTCCTGTTGGGGCCCTAAGGAGCCCGGGAAGGCAGGAGAAGAGTGGGCGGGAGGGGTGAGTAGAGGCTGGCAAGGTGCCCCTTGATGTGAGTGACATTGACTTGGCCACGCCCACCCAGTCACATGGCCACCTAGCCACGCCCACCCACCCAGTCATTAGGCAGATCATATTAGTGGTCCGTGGAATTTAAAATTATGAATTTAGTGGTCCCTGAGGTTTGAAAGGTTGGTGACCCCTGCCATAGACTACATCCTTGCAGTGCCTGTCTCCATAGATTGCATCCTTCAGCTGAAGTTTCAGAAACAAATTGCTTAAGGCTTTGATGATTCCTGAGAGACATTTAGATTATATTTCAGTGCTTCCCTCACCTCCTATCCCAGGGAACTTTAATTTTAATAGAAGAGAAAAATAGCTCAGGGATAGACTTTGGATTTCTTGGTGCTGTCTGAGCTTGGTTGTTTTCTTACAGATGTTTCATTACCCAACTAGGTAACATCAGTGTGAATGATGAGTTTGCTGCCTGTTTTGCTCTTGCCACAGTTCCAGGCCGTTCCAGTTACAGGCACCCTGTTAGCCTAGAGCTTCCACTTGAGCAATTACTTTTCTCTGCTTCTCAACTTAGAAAAACCAGCTCATCTTTTTCCTGTCTCCATTATGCAGATAGCTTTTCCTCCCCTCCTTTTTCTCCCAGGCATTCTTCTTAAATATTCTCCACTTTCTTTCAGCCCAAAGTTTTTATCCAGCAATGCAGAGTAAAGGATGTTGGCCATGCTCCAGGTTATCTATTTTGGTTTTTTCTAAAAAAAATGATTGAGAATCTCTTTCACTTCTTTCTCTTTGCTTGCCCTTCTGCAGACATGTACAGTATGAGTTATCACCATAAGAGGGGGATGTTCCTTCACCTCTCTTACTCGGTGAGACTAGATTCCAAATGAATGGATTTTGGATCTAGGTAGCTAAAAAAGGGAAGACCGTAGATCTGCTTCTCTTGTGTCTGTGCTTGTATTTGAAGTCATCATGAACTTCTTGCTCTGGCATCTGAGCTATGGTGTTTGAAGCCTGAAGCTTTGAATTTTCATTCAAAGTTCCGTGAATGAGAGCTTGCACATTACTACAGTATTATATGCAGTAAAAACTATGAACGTTCTTGAAATATTATATGAAGAGATGAGACATTAAGCTAAGGAAGGCACATATATTTTTCTTCTTTATATAGTTTTAGGGGAAGTGAAATTCATGCTTGGACATTATGTCTGGGTGCATTTCAATATGTTTTTAAGAATTAAGATACTTAGTCATAAAAATACTAAGTATCTTAAGTATTAAGATACTTAGTCATAAAAAGTACTGCATGCTAGTATCTCTTTAATTGCAACAGGAGATATTCTGTTTCTTTTAACAGGGAATTTTAGTGGATATTAGAGAATTATTTCCACAAGTGCGTTTTCAGCCAATATGTAAACGTGAAAACTGGGATGATGAAGACATATCAGAAATGAACAAGGAACAATCTTCAGATGCTTTAGCATGTCTATCTTACATAGTATTTGTTCAGGACTGCTTTGGTGTTGACTGCCTCCCAATAGTTTTCAAGTAAGTACAACATTGTTCTTATTTTTGTAGGTTTGGAAATTACTATTTGGCTAAATGGCTGAGGCACAGAAGACTATATATTCCAGACTAGCTCAGCAGGGATGCTTGGCAAAAGATCGTTCTCATTTGGGGGAACAAAATTAAGGATCAGGTGATGGACAGGCAGACAAGATCTATTTAGGGGAATAACATTTGCACCAGGCCCCATAGGCAATTTAGTATATACTTTATTTTAAATATTTAGATTGGTTACCATATTCTTTTCAATAGGGCCTTACTTGTTTGATGCATGACCTTTGAACATTCCTAAGTACAGTTATATTTTCTCTGAAAAAAACATTAATAAAATGTAGTAGTTGGCATACAGGTGTAACTTTGGTACACCCTGCATATAATTTTTGAAAGATTAATTTTAGTGGATTTTTAAAACCATCCCTACCTTCCATAAGACCATAAAGACCTGGATCTGTCAGTTGGCTTGGGGCTCCAATGGAGGGGTATCATATTTTTTTTTTTATTGAAAAAGTTTTACAATACAGTTTTTAATATCCCTTCCCTCCCAACCCCACACCCCAACAACACCCCCTCCCTTCCCCCCTCTCCCTCCCCCTTCCCCTCCCTGACTTCCACTGTTAAACAATCATATATAACAATCAACAACTAACAACTTTTTAGGTGAGAGAGGGGTATCATATTGATGGATAGTTTAGCAATGGATCCCACCCTCTCTTTTCATCATACTCGCTCTCTATCCTTTTAACTAGGTTGATTTTTTATACATACATACGTACAAACACACACACATATTATGTATACATAATATAAATGCACAATATACTCATACATATAAATATATTGTATTTATATTATTAGATAGCAACTTTATATAGTTGTATCTTTTAATATTGTAGCTGGTCAGAGTTATTGTGCAGTAAGGTGGGTGGTTAAATGAATTTTACAAATAAATAAATCCATAACCGATCACATAAATAGTATAAAAATGATATAATTAGTAATAGTTGAGAAAAAAGTCATATCTTTAATTTTATTTAAGCTACTGCTAAAGTAGAAGTAATATCCAATCTGAAATATTCAATTCTAGTGAACAAGGTATGTCCCTAATGAATCACCAGATAGTAAAATGCAACGACACAAAGTACAAATCCTAAATTTTTACCTACTTCTTTAGGAAGTTGTTATCAATTGGCATGGTATTAGACTTATAGTAAAAGTATTCTAATCCAAATATATTTTCCATACAGCTATATAGTTTCCACAATTTAAATAAAAATAATTATAACTACTGGAAATATAATCAGTGTATAGCACTGATTTACATTCAAAATCTGGTCTGCACAATCCTTGAATGTGGCAAGATTGTTTTGTTAAGTGTCTGAAAGATTACTATATTAAAATTAGCAAAAAGTGGGGGCATTCTTGGCATGTGTCCTGTCTCATTTTTATTATCCCTTTAGGATTATCTCCTCCGTAGTAAAAATGGGACAAAGTTACTTCTTTTTATCCAGAAATAAATTCTAAAGAAAATCCTATTTCTTTATCACTTGTACCAGAAACTTGAATTACATATTTTCAAAACCTTTTTCTGCATCTAATGATGCCACTACTGCTTCATCTTCTTTCATTGTGGAATTATAATACATCTACTACTAGTCTGATTTGCCCTTTCATAAAGCCAGATTGTGCAGGATGAATTAATGAAAGTAATGCTTTTGTTAAGCTTGCCAAAGTAGCTGTTTCTGCAAGATTAATTCTATTTAAAAAGGCTTCCCTCTGGGACTTATAATATTTCCACAATATACATTCTTATAAAATTCCAAAAATGACAATTAGTTTCTGCTTGATCACTATGAATTATCCCCATGTATCTCTTATTGTTGTTGTCTTATTTTGTTCCAATTGTTTTAAATGAGAAGTTAACAGTGTAGCAAATTTCTCCCATCACAATGAACTGCTTAGTATGCTATAATAAATATTCAATTTTTAAAGTATATAATTGATCAAACGCCAGTTAAGTTGATCTAAAAGCATGATCTGCTTCCAGAATGTGAATCTTAACATACATGGTTAAATTGTCATGTAAAAATCCTTTAAAGGCTCGGTATATTTGAAAAAAAAAACAATTTCTCAGATTATTGTTGATCCTAGGTTTGTCTATTGTAATATTACTTCCATTAGTTGATTTTTTTCTCATGATCAGCAATGTTACTTGCTTGTAATGAGAAATTATAATTGTAATATTCACTAATTGAGCATCCATCAAGGTCCTAAGAAATAATGCCATCTTGAACAAGTAACATGTGTCACAGACAAAAAAGTATACCCTTGCTTGTTTAAATATAATTGCTATTACTGGTATATATCAGGTAGATTACACTTTTGGGTGTAAGTTTGAAAGATATTCTAGCTCTACAGACCTTTTTTCCCCCTCCTAGAAGTCATGTCTCACTTCGCTAGCAGAACCAAAATTACGTAAATTAAATTCCCCAAGAATGATAATCTGCCCTACTTAATAATTCAAATAAATTTGCAAAATAGTTATATTAAATAACAGATTTCTTGTAGAATCTGTGACTGAAGCAACCTATTTGCTTAAACAAATTAGTTGGTTGCAAGAATTTATCCAAGCCATTTGGCAGTTGAAAATGGAGATTATATAGTGATTTTCAGACCCAACATTTCATGTTTAATTAGAAAATTAAAATATGTCTTAATTAAAACCAGGATTCCACTAGCAGATGAAGAATTTTCACTCATGTTAAACTGATTGTTCCATTGTGTGAGAAAAGATGTTTCTCATAAAGGACAGCATGAGTTTCTTCCAATAAAACCAAAGCAATTTAAAACTCTATCATCTTCTCCACACTTAGTTATGCCTCTGATTTAACCAAAGAAAAATCAACACTGACAATAATATTTATTGTGAGGAATGATGATTAAACTAACTTTGGGTTAAATACAAATATTCTAGCAATTGAGACTTGTTCATCAGTCAACAAATACAATACAAATGTCATATAATACAAACTCCAATTAGCATTTCTATTTATCAGCATGTTTATGAATAGTTATGTATTATGGAAGGAACCATAGTCCTAATTGAAGAACATAACTGTTCTTATATGAATAAACAAAAGAAAGAAGAAGGGGGTATTTCCCCCAGTTTCTAAGGTTTTCCAGCATTCTAAGCCTCCTGTCCCACCCTCTCAAGGTATGAATGTTAAAAAAAGAAATAAATGGAGGGGAGACTAACTTCCTCCCCAGCATGGAAAATATGTGCATAAATTATACCACCTCTTTCAAATGTATTATTTCTCTATAGGTTGTACTATTATAGTATATTGAAATGGACTCTTCTGAATAGCCATCTTGTATTTATTAAAGGCCATGTTAGGATCACAGATTATTTTTTACTCCAGTTAATATAGTTAATATTTTTTCTTACTAAATATTTACTAACAACACATAAAGTTGCCTTCAAAGCAAAGGAGAGAGAAAGAGAGAGAGGAAGGGAAAGGGGAACTGTTCAGTAATTCACCATCTTACCAGGAGTACATCTACCTTTTTTTTTAGTCTGGTTTGCTGATTTTCCAGCTTATTATGCTCATTGTTTAGATATTAATAGTGACTGCCTTTATCTGATAAGTTATACTTACATGTATATATGTATATATCACTCTCTTTTGTAGCCCATCATATATTTTGCAGTGCAATATGGTACATATTAGAGCTCTGTTGAAAAGGTAAGTATGCACTATGTTTCCAAAGATTTAAAGTATAGTGTTGGGGAAAAAATAGAACAATTAATAGTAATTTGTTTGGAAACAAGGAAAGTGTATTTGTCAGGTCTGGTACACCCATGAAGAAATTACAAAAGAACACAGTTCTGGTTTGTAAAATTTCTTTATCACCCTCATGATACTCCTGGCACTAACTGACATTCATTAAAATGAAGTACATAGTCAGGACTAACCGCCTAGTTCCCTCCCCACCATTTAAATTTTCCTTAGCCCTGCCCAGTCACCCATGCACGTGTTCTACCCCTTTCTCTTCCACCAGCCGGTTCATTTGACAGGAAGCCAGCAGAGTCTAAACGTCATTCACACCCAGTGTGCATGCACGCATGCGTTTGTCTGCTTCTCCTTTGTGTGGCCACCTCACAGCTGTTCAGCGGCCATGTAATTAGCGGCAACAGTTCTGCTGGGTTTTTCTTGTTCTTCCTCCTCCCATTGGTGGTTTGGCATGGTCCGGCTTTTTGGTGGTTTTAGCTTTTGGCCCCGGTGGTCCACTGGGTGTATTGTGTGGTGGGCATGTCTTTCTCGGGTCCCCATTGGAAAGGCAGTCCCAGCTTCTCCATTCCTGTCAGAATGGCAGCCCCGAGCTGCCAGGCACACCAAGGCTGCCAGTATACTTCAGTCTTATTCGGCTAAATTGTGTTTTAATTCATATATTTAAGGAACTAGGTATGAAGGCTTGATTTTACAGAGTTGGCATTAGTTTTAATATTTAAAGTTGAGTTTGCAATGAACTATAAAAGCTCTCTCCTTAATACTTGGATTTGAGAACATGTGTATAATATTCCATTTCAATAGTCATGAGAAGACTTGACAAAACATGCTGTTACGTACATAGCTAGCCTTGAAAAATATGGTACAATAATCCAATATAGTTTACCTCTATAAACTATTCTCAGAATAGGTTTAGTTTGAAGGTCTGTGCTGGGTCTTGGTATAGAACAGACCATGTATCTTGAAAATATTACATTGGTGACAAGAATCTGACATTGTTTCTAAAAAAGACAACAAAATAGAAATTTTAACAAACTAGTTATTTATTTTGCAGGACAGAAGAACCTGTTTTATCAAAAGGACTTGTAAGTATATAATATGCATAAATTATTTTTCCTTCTGTTCTTAGAAAACATAAGTTCATTCCAACTTTCTTTAAAATTTAACACGCTTTATAAGCAAGCTTGAATTCATGTCAGCTTGCTTAAAAATGAGTCAGATTGAATTCTTAGGTTCAATTACGATGAATTACTCTAATCTGACATCTAATTTCATGGGTGGTTAATAAAGGTTCCTCAACCCAAGCTTGGCTTCTAGTGCCTATGTAATTTTTGTAGCAACAGCATGAAAGTGATTTACCACTGCCATTGCTTTCATCTAGTATGCAATTTCCAATTTAACCTGGGCTTTTTTTAAGGCATCTAGTCCAAATATTCATTACATTCAACCTCATCTAACTTTTTTTTTTAAATAGCTCAAGTTAAACCATATGCTTAGATATATACTACATGGATTTTATTTATTGTTACAGTATAACATAAAATTATTCCTGAAAATATAAGTTATTAATGGACGCAATCGTGTAAGGTGTCATATGCCATATCTAACAAAGAAATTGCCATAGTCAAACCAGACTCTTTAGCTGGGTTTGCACACAGCTTGAAGTTATAGTGTAGATTGAACTTAATATTTTGAATGAATTGAGTTATTGTGGCTTATAAAACAGATCAAGATTAGAACAATCTTATTTACCTGATATAAAACTAAGCTATAAAGCATTGTTTACAGATGGTTGGATTTACACTATGAATTAAATTCATATAAATTGCTGATGTTGCTTGATTGCAGCAGTTTAAAAATTGGATAATGTAAACAAGGAGAAGAATTGATTATTATCCATAAGGAATCTGAAATCATTTCAAAATAATATACTTCCAGTATATTACTTCCATATTACTTCCAGTGTTCTGTTCTATATTTGGGGATTAATATACTGGGAGCAGTGCCCATAGTTCTTAAAAATAATATTTCAACTTAACTTACAGGCTCTTTTGGAGAACTGTCTCCTGAGATTGGAAGATAGTAGCCTTTTTCTTCAGTATTTGGAATTTGAAGGCTGTATTACAACACCTCAGGTAATGTGGAAAAATCATAAACTTTTAATTACACAAATGCATTGTGTTGATATTTCTCAAGCGTCTTAAGATTGTCAATAGTATTTATTTAGGGCTGTAATGGGACTAATTAAACAGGCTGATACAAAGAGAGTCAAACCCCCTATTTTGTTAAAGAATTTAGTACGTTTTTAATCTTGTGTTGTTTCTGTCATTTTAATGGAAAAATCATCTGGAGCAAAATTTATATGGAGCAAAAATAGAGCTCTGTCTCCAGACACTGATACGGTACCGCACTATATGCTTTCTACTTAGATACAATTAACTAATTCTGCTTCTCTTAAAGGAGAGGTGAAAGTGGTCAAATATTGTAAGTAGGCACCAATTTTTATTTCAATATCATACAGAGAACATAAAGAATTGAGTAAAATATTTTGTATCCACTTTTGGAACTTCAGTCCATATTTTTAAGTAAGAATACCAGCTGGCATCTACAGTATATTGGATGTTAAAAAATGGAAGCAGCGTAAAAGGCCAAATTGATAATGTTGTGATATCAGAAGCAAGAGTTTTTGCACACTGTGCGTTACTGGTTTCTGCTTTCTTCTAAACATCTGCTATAATTTTCTGGCTGACTGTGGTATACAATGCTGGGCTTGATATTTCTAGCACTTATTCCATAATCCACTTCTTTCTGCCTTTGTTGTAAATCATTTTCCGCCTTTCCTTCTCCAATATATTTAGTGTGACTTAAGAAAGGAGTCTTTTGTTTTTGTGAGTTAAAGATGGTTCCCATTGTATATAATAATTAAATTGCCCAACTAGTTTATGGGTAAAGTCTAACATATACTATATTCCTGGAATAAATTTTATTTTGTATTGTTTTTAATGGCAGGATTTGGTCACGATTATGACTCAATGCCCTTTTGAAACTCTGGTATGTAACAAAGTTTTCTATGACTTTTAGAATTGTTGGGTTTAAAATGCATATAAAAATCACATGCTCCATATTTGTGTTTCTACCTAGAGAAAGAAGAGCTTGAAGATTTTGCAGCTGTATTTAGATAAATTTGATGAAGAGGGAAAATACATATTATTTAGGTATGTCTCATATCAATAAGTATTTTAACCGAACATTTAGTTAATGTGATTGTAGTACGAGTTTTTTATACATTCAGAATATGATCTTTAAGAAAAATTAGATTGCTCACAATTTTAGTCTGCAAATTCCATCAATCTCAGTTGGCGTGCCAATTGTTAGAAATAATGAGACCACAAGGATGGAGAAAAATGAGTTGGAACATAATTTTTCTTTTCTTTTTTGCGTCTCCTGGTTACAGATGTATATTGAAGACGAGCAACCATTCTGGCGTGGAAGCACACATTATTCAGAATATTAAAAATCAAATTGATTTGTCCTTAAAGGTAAGGAAAATTAATGAAGGCAATATAAGTGAAGGAGATAACTCCTGTAGATTTAAATCAAGTTTGGAATGTGAGAAGCACAATGTTGTAGATGCCGATTGAGGGAGAACAAATCAATTTTCATTAGAAGCGCAAATGACCAGGGTCCAATTATCATACTTTATGATACATTGTATCATAATGGATTGATTTGTTCTATGATATATTTGTTTTCTTATTATTTGACATTTTCAGTATACTTGTGATGGAATGCAATAGGCTGGATTCCCAGGAGGGAGGGGGTACATTCTAGAGGAATAAGAGGCAGCTCAGTCCAGCTATTTTGTGTCAGAGAAAGAGAGTGAAGACATCTCCTTCCTAATAGTACTCAGAGTATTTGGTAGATGCAGATACTAGAGAGCTTAGTCTGGCAAAATTCTGAGTGAGTGTATGTGAGTGTAGAAAAAATAAATGAGTTTGAAAGAATCATCACATCATTCTTGGGGCTTGGGCTTGACAATAGTTCAGCCAACTAATTATTACTGATAATGAATAATGCTACAAAAACTAAGCGCAAAAAACCTATTTCTTCTAGACCAGGGCTGTCCAACTCCCGGCCTGTGGGCCGAATGCGTCAAGTGCTGGCCATGCCCATGCTCAGTTTAGCAAAGGGAAAAGTCCCGATATGTCACATGACGACGTGAGTTGACACCCTGTTCTAGGCTGTCTGGTAAAATGCATATATTTTCAGTGAGTCCAAGTAAATAAGGATGAAAGAGCAGAATAAAGAAATGTTTACAAGTAAACATTTGCAAAAGGAACTTCAATTTATTATCCTTTTGGTTAATGAAAGTTAACAACACAGAACAAATTAATGTTTAATTAAAAGCTGATGATAAACAGCTTAACAAACCCACAGTGATACTAGGTGCTATAGTAAAAAAAAAATTTAATTCTCAATTGAGATTTCAGCAGGGATTTTAGGTGGTAAGAGAATTTTCAACTTTTGCAGGATTGTGAAAAGATCTTTGGGCTTCATTCAAAGATTTGAGAACAAAAATAGCTGGATACCTCATATGTAAAAAAATTCTCTGAAAAGTATGATGTATCCTTATAACAAATGTGCTTCTATGTTAGTGAATTGCCTTAACATAATCTGAGCAGAGCATAATACCAATTTATTCTGTCCTCATTCAAATAAATGGCTGAGGCTTATCAACTGAACAAAAAAAAAAAGGAAAAGCTGGAATGCAATGGGTTCTTTAGCAGATAATATTCTGGCAGAGTTAATACTTTCATGTATTAGTGCTTCTATAAAAAGCACTAAAAAGATTCTTTTCCTCTCTTGTTCTGAAATTCCTATCATGCTTAAATTAAACTCATTGATATTCTAACATTACATTAGTTGTAGAATTAGCTGTGAAACTTCCCTGCAGCCAAGATAACTGTTGGGTTGTTTAATTTTGTGGTTACAGAGTGAACATTAGTTTTGATATATCTCCCCCCTCTAGCCCCCATTTTATGTAAGGTCAGGCATCATGTCTCTGCAACTATCTTTATTAGTCGTAGTAGTAAATAGTACCATTGAAGCTATGAACATATGTGAAAGCAGAATAAAAATAATTACTTGTTTCTGGTTTAGTGATTATTATTAAAACTGCATGGCATGTCAGAATACTCAAATGCCCCTCTGACTATCTGTCTTGGTTTCAGTATTTTTCATGACTGCATTTAAAAGCGTGATTTTTGAATAAATAGTTTTTACAATGTGGATTGCTCCATGTAGATTAAAATACATTTAGGAAATTTTATGCAATGAATTCCAAATATGACTTTTGGGTTTTATTGTTATGAACCTAAATGAAGATAAGTCCTGTTTAATTATATCTATATATTACTAAAACTCTCCTGTCTGTTTATCTGTAACATTCAGTTACCCAAAATGGTGCATCATAGGACAACAGTTTTTGAATCATAGTATCTCAAAAGAATGTGTACAGAATCTGGGACCCATTACCCCTGTGGTATTGAAATTTCAAAGATCTTCAGACTAGTTGATTTGAAAACTTGTGGTGACTGCAATAATGCCATAGTCAGCTGATCAACCAGCATCACATGTTTGTGATTTCTGACATACCCTTCCAGCTTCTCATGACAATGCTTCAAAAAAATGCTTCCCCCCCCCCCCCCTGCTCCTGGTCATTTTGTTTCTCTGTTTAGATAAGGAAATATCTCTGGAAGGATGACCCAATTGGTCATCAAGCTTAGGCTATACAAAGTGCTTTTGGAATTCAATTGAAATTAAGAGAAAGAAGCAATTAAGGAAAGAGATTAAACAGAATTATAGATAGTTGGAATAAAAAGTGAGTTTGTTTTTTTGAAACCTTTTAGCTATAATAGTAAAGCAGACAGTATATGAAGCACTTACTACTGTTTTCTGTGTTACTTTTTCCACACCCCCCAGAGGGAAGAAGGCAGCAAGTTTTTTACTGGACTCCAGCTGGTCTCTTTGTTGGACATGGTTCTCTCACTTCCTGAAGGTGCTGAAACTGATCTTCTCCAGCATTCAGATAGGTGAGATGTGACAAAGGTCACATAAAAGTATCTCTCTATAGAGTTAGTCCTTGATTTACGTCCATAATTGAACTTGGCATTATAGTTGTAAATCAGTGTGATTGTTAACCGGGTCACCATGTAACCACAACCAATTTTATGATTTTTTTTGTTTTTGTGGCGATCATTAAGTGAATACCATGTTTATAAAGCCAAAATCATAGAAAATCATGGTCATATGATCCTGGGACTCTGCAAATGACCATGAAGGTGAATTGGTTCCAAAATGTGATCATGTGGGAATGTGTGGCTCTATTAGAACTTGGAAATCGGCTTGTAAGTACCTTTTGTGGGGGAGGTCCAGTGGTGGGTTCCTCCCGGTTGTTCCCGGTTCTGCCGAGCCGGTAGCGGTGACGATATGATGTCACTGAACCAATTCTGCCCCTCCACCCCACCCCGCATTATTCTTACCTTTTATTTGGCCCCACCCCCAATCTATTGCTGCCTCCTGAGTCCCAGCTGATCGGCTAGAAGGAAAAAAAACTCTTTAAATTCTTGCCATGGGGCGTCAAAAGTCCGCCCTACAGCTGATCAGTGTTAAAAGATAGTGTAGTGGTAGACCGGTGCCTCCAAAAACAAATGAGTAGAACAGTGCCTTCAAAAACAAATGAGTAGACCAGTGCCTGCAAAAATAAATGGGTAGACAGGTGCCTGCAAAAACAAATGAGTAGATTGGTACAGCTCTGCAAGCAATTAAAAGCCTGGTAGACCAGTACCTCTGCTAAATCCTAAAGAATTGTCACACGACCATCAAGCCACACCCACAAAACCCACATCCACAGAACCAGAAGTAAAACATTTTAGAACCCACCCCTGGGGAGGTTACTCTTAACTTTGAACAGTTGCTAAGCAATTGGCCATTAAGAAAGGGCTACTTGTAATGGTCTGTGAAAATAACCTTGAAGAACAGGACTAAGAACCGCAGCAAAAATAACTGTCAGATTTTTAAAAAGTGAGTGCAAAGCAAGAGTGGAATTTGAGAAAAGGTCTCCGACTTGATTCTCCATAATTGTCTCTAGAATAAAGACAGGCAGTGGAGCACATTCAGACTTGCAGAGTTCTGTTACTTCAACCCTATAATGAAAATTAGTTTTAGTATTCATAACTTCAGTGTTTAAGCCTGGTTTATCTCGAAGGGTTGACATTCTCTGAGGTATTTCATTAAGGTTCTTATAATTTGTTAACAAAATAACTTTCTGAGAGTTCTTTTGCTTACTTGATGTTTCACTGGAGCTTATAAACAGATTATGAATTAAATCAAAAAGATAATCTGTTAAAAATTTGTGGAATAATCGATTCACTGATCCAAATATGTCATTTTGCTTTTGCCATTCACTTAATCTGAACGTTTATTGAGATGTTAACTATGAAGCGATTCAAATGTGTTGAAGATGTAATGCTGTATATTGTAGATATAAGTTTGACAACAAGCGTGAAGCATATGTTATTTGTAGAAACTCAACATATGCTCAGCATTTGTCAGTACTCTTATTAAGGGTGAAAAATTGAGGCAGGGTACAAGGCTGCTAGGTAAACTGAAAAAAAATTTCCCAGTAGAGTAGTAAAGATCAAAATGTTGTTACTGTTACTGGTCAGTAGTAATAAATAAAATATCTGGAGGAATACACATTGCCATTCATGCAATGGAAATATTAAGAATCCTTTGTATTACAGCAATTTTTCTGTTTCTGATGAAAAATTTATGGAATTCAGAATAGTTGTCACAAATGAATATATCAGTGCTTGATGAATATCATTTTATGTAGCTGATAATTTGACATTTCTGATTTTCAGGATAATGGCCTCACTGAATTTGCTGAGATATTTACTTATTAAGGATAATGAAGATGACAATAAGGTATTTTTTAAGAAAAAAACTTATTCTATAATGATTGTATGGAAAAAAGTTACAAAGATAGATTGTGTCCTTGTAGACTTTTAAAAATGGTACAGCTGAAATATATTGAAATATTGGATTATTCTTGAATATATTAATCAACTTTAAAAACTGTTCCTTTCTCTCACAGCAGGTCTCTGGGTGATGTACAAGTAAAATATAAAAGCATAAAAACTGTATATAAAATTATATTAAAAGGCAAAAATGGTTAATATTTAGAATTAAAATACCGGGGAAGGTGTTCAGGGCACTTACTAGCTCCATGGTTCTGTGCTTCTATGGGAGCCCCAAGCAAGGAGGCAGAAATTCTTCCTTTGATTTGCATGTTTTAGAAATTCAGATTACAATTTTATTTGTATTTTTTGAATAGCCACATATAACAATTCCGTTGAGTGATCTAAGAAACATCTTAAAATCTTTCTGCAATTTGTATCTCATGTAAGGATTTCTGCAAGTTTCTGCATTATTATTATTATTTTAAAACAGATATTTGACTATACAGTTAGAAAGGAATGCTATATATCAGTGATGGTTAACCTTTTCCAGACTGAGTGCCCAAAGTGTGCACATGCAAATGCAACATGGGTGCCCCCGAAACCCAAAATGCAATGCATGTGCCCTGCGCATGCTCCTCGCCCCCATGCATGTGCATGCACCCTCCGCACGTGCCCCACCACCGTGCATTCACAGCAGAGACAAGACCAGCTGGCCGGTGGGAGGCATGCGCACATGCGCAGTGGAGCTGAACTGGGATGACAGCTCATGTGCCATCAGAGAGGGCGCTACGTGCCACCTCTGGCATGCGTGCCACAGATTCACATCACTGCTGTATATTTTTCCTGTCTGTGAATGGAGAAAAACAGCATTGGGAGCAGTTTATTCATGCAAACTTTGTTTCAATTCAATTATTTTTAGTCTCGTGGAAAATGATGAAGAACTTCGCTTTTCAAACTCCTGTTGCAGCTTCATTCTCTAAACAAGTTCAGTTTGAACTGAATTCTCATAGTATAATTTGCTAAAGAGACTTATCTGATGCGGTGATTAAGACACCAGGCTAGAATCTGGGAGACTGTGACTTCTAGTCCCTCCTTAGGCACAAAGCCAGCTAAGTATCCTTGGACCAGTCACCCATTCTCAGCTCTAGAAATCTTCAGCTTCCAAAATCTTTCCAAGAAAACTGCAGGAATTTATCCAAGCATTTGCCTGGAGTCAGCATTGACTCAATGGCACACGCAGAGAGATTTGCTAAAAGGAATAGCATGATGGGTCTTTTTGATCTGCATATATAAAATATCCATATTTAATCAGTCTATGGTGAATAATTCTTGATACAGAAATTGAAATGCCATCCCTGCAGGAGTTTCTTTTTTCTCTCCTACCCATTCACTCTAATCCTCCAGATTAAGCCTGTTTGAGAATCTGCCCTGCTTTCTTCTGAAAATCTTTATAGGAGTTCTCTTAGGTAAGATGTAGAATCGAGGATGCCTCAAGACAATAAGAAGGGTAAATTTAGCATTTCAAGCAAATCTTTTGAAATCACCCAAGGGAAAGAAGAAAGAGGGGAGCAAGGAGCTAGGACACAGCAATATAATTGCTGCTGGTAAATTGTGCTTTACCAAACAGTCCTCCAGAGCTAAATCTGTTCTGCTGGAGGGTTGATAGCTGTAAGGAGCCTTTTTCAGAGTTGAAGTCTGCTCCAGCAGATATTTTATGCCTATCAAGTAGCAAGGAGGATATTGCCTCCATTTCTGAATTATTTGCTGCTCTTCTGTACATTGGCTTCTCTCTCTCCCCGCCCCCCACCTCTTTTTTTTTGCAAGCTTTGCTCCCTGACCTGATTTTCAAATGTGCTTCTTTCTGTAACTAGTCAGTCAACACAAACCAATCATGCAAGCTATCTGACATCCCTATTCTATTAAAAACAAATTACTGTAATTGCCCTGAAGTTATGTTGATTACTGGAGTGTACAACTGTGCATTCTGATTCTAGCTGTATGTACTAAGAAATAAATGCTGGCTTTAACTGGATGTTTTCAAGTTTACTTCATCGGTTAGGCATGGTTCAGATTCACTTGGAAATTCTGGGATTCTAATACAAGATTGTACGTTTAATGTTTCATTTCAGCAGCACATGCTGGATAGCATGTGTCTGCTAGGAAGTTAATCTCATTAGCTTTATTTGGAAAATGGGAGCGGAAAAGAATATCAGGCCTCATCTCCATCCCAATTGGACTGGGTCTGGGGAGGTTTGCGGGCTCCAGCCTATCCAGCCTGTGTTTAGCAACAATATTTCCCCCTTTCCTTCCAGCTGTCATAATTTTAGCCTTGACACAAGGTCTTACACATTGCTGCACCTAAGAAGCCTCCATTAATCTTCTGTGCTGTCCTCAGACAGAATACATCAAATATAAGGAGCTGTTTCTCTACCTATAGCCAAAGATAAATATAAGGCCCCTATGGAGCCATCCTGGGCCCATAAACAGTGAGAAATAGTCACTACCCACAAAAATGCCAGTAGGTGGCAGTGTTGGTCCCATCTGATATACATCCCCTAAAATAGATGTAGGGTTTGCTTAATGGTAGTTTTACCATTATTTTATTCTAGGAATAAAAGGATTTTCCATAGTAAGAGTGTCTGGATATTCCTAAATCCTCAAAGTGATCCAGAAGGAAAGGGGTGACAGGGAAATTTAAAAATAAATAAATAATTCAAAATGGTTCTTCTTAGTCTTATAAATCAAGGAAAATAATTTAAAAATAAGATTTCACTTCTGATTAGTTTTCACATATTTACAAATAAAGCATAGGAAAATGGCTTTTTTGGGGGGGGGGTTGTATTTCTATAGAAGTTACTTCAGGATTTTTATATGACACAATAAGTCTTTCAATGGCTTAACAGACTTGCTTTAGTAAGTCCATCGTGCATCAGTTTTTTATCCAGCTTAATATTCAGTGGTGGTAGCAACTTTTCATAATGATTGATAAGGGTCTTTTTTTTTTTTTTTTTTTTTGCAAACTTCTGTCCTTATGCAGCTGGTATATTATGATGGGCAAATAGTTTGTGATAATCAAGGGAACAATTTATATTAACATTTTGAAACCAACTTTGATCACATTTTCCCCAAATATGCTCAGAGTTCCTGTTGTTTAGTTATTATTCATTAATCATGGGGGGGAAATTGCAAATTTAGTTCTTTGTCAGGTTCAATCTGAAGAAAGGGAGTTATTCCAAAGCCACCAATGAGTTCTATATCAACCTGAGGCTGAACATCTAATTAATTAGAAAATGGCAGGTTAATACTGCACAAAACAAAACAAAAGGAGAACTTGTCAATAAAGTAATAGGCATTCTGTTGCACTGTGCATTTTTCCTCTTAATGCTGCAAATAGAACATGTTAAAACATGCTTGGAGTTTGTTTTGAAATATAACATTTATAAAATTTCTTCTTTAAGCTTAACTTGATTTCAAGAATGGAAAATCGTAATTGATGTGATTTTAGGAAGCAACTGTACTTTATACCACAGAACTTCCTGTATTACAAGATTTCAGGATTTTATGGGTGGTTTTATACACTCAGATATGGTTTAATGACATTCAGACCATTTTCTAAATTGGGGATCGATCATCTATAGCCCTAAAGCAGAATTTTCAGTTGAGTTATTTGTCACTAAGGCATCAATAAAGTAATAATCCAATTAAATGTAACTCCTGTTTCTTCTACTTGGCCCCAAAGAAATCTGGCCCAAATGCTTGGGGCGACTGCCATTACAGGCTGCATATTCTGTTCTGTTAATCATCTAGGTCAATTATCTGACAAGAGCTCAATATATATACTCTTCTAATAAGAGTTATCAGAAATAACAAAATAAGAATTATAAATTTTATCTATTACACCCAGTTGGAATCCTTCCTTTTATATTTATATTTATATTTCCATTTCTATTTAAGCAGATTCCCTCTGTTTTCTCTCTTCAGATTATCAAAGTCCAGCCCCAATCAGAAAAACCATTAAACATCATCAGAAATAGCAACTCATTATTTTAACCTTGATCAACTAGATCAGTTTTGCAATTTTTCTCTCAACAGTTTTTAAATTTTAAATAGAAAATTCTAACATTTGTTTCCACCTACTCTCTTCGTCTCTTCTCATCTTTGTCAGGTCCCTTTTGTAATGCCAGTGGGGCAACTGCAGCAAATCTCTATTGTAAATGAACTAAAACAAAATAATCCCATTGCTGTTCTAATTTATTCTTTGTATAATTTCTAAATGTTTAAATCTTTATCCAATTTCATTTATAAATCCATTATTTCCTTCTCTTTCTTGTAGCTACAATTTTTAAACCCATTTGTAAATCAATTTCAGTTTTATTCAGTGGAGTTTGTTCCTTTTCAAGAACATCTTATGATTCCATTATAGAGTTAAATAACTCAAAAACCTACTGTACCCATTCAGTAAACATTTCTTTTAATGTAATGTTGCCCTCTCGTATCCAACTTTCAAGACATCATATCAGTTTTCCAAGAAAAACAAGGAAATTTCCCCAGGAGAAAGGATCCTTTCAATTAACTTCAGGGTCTTAAATCAAGTCCATCTGAGCCCGTAATCTGTTTACAACTTTCAAAGGCCAACAGTAATCTTTTGTAATCTCCCTTTTGCTATATATTTGGAAAAGACTTTTGCTGATTTATATGAGAAGATAAGGTTTTAGAGATGAGTTTATAGAGAATGGGATGAGGTATGTAATAAAGAGGCATTTGGTTGTATTTTAAGAGATAGTGATAAATTGTTAATGTTGATTGTAGTCTCTGAGAATTAAGGAGGAGGCTTTTGCTTTTCTTTTTGCTCTTTTTCTGAACTTTTTAATTTTTTAATTTTTAATGTTCCTTTATTATGTGCTTGAATCTGTAGTTAATATAATCTTTAATAAAATAATATTATTGGGAAAAAATCCTGTTCGTGCTACCTGACATGGTATATCAGTTTTATTACATTAATCTAGTAATGGATATAGCACATTCTATGATTAGGGGAACTACACTCAGCTTAATGAATCATAATTTTCCAGGTCTGATGTGGAAGACATGTCAAAAACTGTGAAAAGTTAATCTGAAGTTCAGTTATGAATAAAAATAAATGTTATACTATGACACTGGATTAACTGATTAAAAGGCAGTTTAGCAATGCAGGTTACGTCTTAAATCCTTTTCTTTTTAAAACCAGCAAATCATGTCATTGAAGAAAATGTTTATTAAGACTTATACTGTAAATTATAGTGCCACTAATCTTATTTAATATTTTCTTTTTTCCCTGAGACTTGTACATGGACAGAACTTCACAAGATAGAGAGAAATTTCTTGAAGCCTTTACACACTGGACTTAATATGTCAAGAGCACACTATGAAGCAGAAATAAAAAGGAAGAAAGAAAATAAAAGAGGTTAGCTAACTTCATTATTTTATGCATGTCTTAGTTTTCACAGGCACAAAGGAATACTCTAGTTTAGACTAAGATATTTGGACTATGTGAAATTTAAGTAACAAATGGAGTAATAGATCTACTTAAGGAGGGTATATGAAACTCCTCCTTACCATATTTTCATATGTAAATAGAGATGGCCAAAACCTCAAAAGAATCTTGTCCTAATAATGGATTTCAGGTTTGAAGCAAGGGACTTTAAGCAAAAGTACTGATATGTCATTAAATGTGACCTTTTACTATAAGAGAGAACTATTTTTTTCCATTACAAAGAGCAGGAATCTGACTTTTAAAAAAATAGTTCAGTATAATTTTGTATATTTTTATGAGTTGGCTATTTTAGCTAATAATACAGGATTTGCATTCTGACTTTTATTAGATGTCTTAATTGGAAATCTGTTGTTAAATTTATATTGCACAATGGTCCATTGTGCAATATAAAGAGTGAAACACATTTTCCAGACGGCAAAAAAATTGCTAATCCCCAGTAGCTCTGTGGAACAGAAAAAATTTATAATTTTGGTTATTATCTCAATACCTTTAACCTGTTCACTGTATGAAGGATACCATATACTTGAATACCAGGTTTTCGTTTTGGGGCTATATATTCCAAATTTGAATTTAAAACTATTAGAGTTTATACTCTAATATAGTGTTGGGTGGTACCTTTGAATCAGTGTTGATTCTGCAAGTTTGTGAAGGTTTTTTTGCAAGGGTTCCTATTAATATTTTAGACAGCAAAAACAACTAATTCAATGTCAGATGTAGTAAAAACATCAACTGCTCACTGGTAACAACAATAATGCAGCTAAAATATTTGGAGCACATAATGCTAAGATAACAGCCATCAGTGAAGACTGATACTTGGAACATACTAAAAAGAGTATAATAGAGAGGGCAGCTAATGAATAACAAATTTAACAAATAAAGTTAAATAAAGGCTGACAGAAAACAAATGGGGCTAGTTATTCTCATTGAAGACACCAGTGTAAATTTACAAGGACTCAAAGAAACTGCTATATGTATTCCTTGGAAAATGCTGTGCAAAGAGTTATAGATAAATGACCAATTGAACAAAAATTTAAAAAATAGCATGCACATACAATCACTTGCCTTTATTTTGTACAATTCAAGATGATGTACATAATAAGTGGCCCAGAGTTACCTGATCAACTTCCATGCCAAAAGGAGCACTTAAAATCACCCATTATCACACCAAACAACTTGCCACCCAGAATCAATTGGGTTGAGATGAGTGGCTGTAGAAACCAAATGAATGAATACTAGCTTTATGTTAAGAGTTGTTCTCTAAGAAATGTCAGGTAAAATTGACTGCAGGAATACCTAAATATAGTGAGTTTCAAGCCAAAGTGAAGTTACAGGAAATTATATATTAATAGCCTTTATTCTTTTCCATAGCAGAGCCTCGCAGTTCTAAAAGGACCTGTTTTCAATTGATAGCTAAAGCAGAGATGTCAGGAATTACAAAGGACATGGAGCTTCAAGTGAGTAATTTGGTTTTAGGGAAACTATTAAAATGTGTGTTTCCTTTTACTTAAGAAAAAGTAAAGCATTCCCAAGATACTTCTAAATTTATAATGTCAATCTGTTTCAGGCTCTTCACTCTGCACTTTTCACATTTGATTTAATGGAGAGTGTTCTGGCAAGGGTAGAAGAACTCGTTGAAAACAAAGGCTGCAACTGAAGAAACCACTGGAGTCAAATAAAATCTTTATTTTAGTATTTAACTTATCAAGTTGGACTGACTGAAATACAACATGCCATTTTTTTTAAAAAAAAGCAAAATAATAATTATTACAAACTTCTAGATAAATTTTAGAATATATATATTTCCCCCAAACCTTCAGAGGTAAATCCCAGGATTACATTGTGCCCTTGCTATATTTTGAATGACAGAACCACAGGTATCTGTCATGATGTATTTTCATGCCAACATGTTAGTAACACTACCTATTTATAAAGGCATACTATGAAATAAAGTAGCAATATAAAAGCAAGAACTACAAAAGATATTACATGGTACAATACATTTTATTCACAAGATTTATGATTAGATGGATTCACCGCCCTGAGTCCGCAAGGAGAAGGGCGGTATATAAATTTAATTAATAATAATAATAAAAATTGAGGAAAACTATTGTTCTGCTTGAATCCTATGAAAATCAGATGCATAGAATTAGTGACATTCTCAAGGGCAGTTTGAGAAACACAATGGAAGGAGTAGAAAATAATTGAAAAGTTGTTTGCTTTTTCTCGACCTTTCCCCTTCCAGACACAAGTTTCAGTTGGATTGTAATTTGTTCTATGAATAGTAGGGCTTCTTCCATTAACAGAATCCAGCTGGTTCTGGATTTAATCCCATAGAATTAAGTCTCATACTAGTGAATCGATTGACAAAAGCTGCTTATAATTTAATTCCTATCTTTGTCACAGGCTTATATACAGATGTGTTGGTAAAATGATTCCTACTACTTAAATTTCAATCTGTATGATACAAGTCCCCATGCTCCAGTAATACAAAAGGAAGAAAAATAACATTGCTAAAATACAGAATAAGAATTATCAAAAGGCAAAAAATAGAAGTGAGTAAACAACTATAGTGATGTAAAACTGTAAAGTTAAAATCATGTCTATTAGTTGCTCTTCTGTACTTTTGAATAATGACCATTCTCTCCTGAAATTAATTCGAAAGTATTGAGATCCTTATATACAGGCTGTGGTTTATATCTGTCCTCCTTTTGATGATTGAAAGGAAAATGTATAAGGATAATATTTCTTTCTTTATACTGGAGATTAAACATCTAACTACAGAGAGTTTTTTATTTTGAACATATCTATTAAAGTGTATTTTCAGATAGGTTTGTGGATATGTTTTTTTTAATGCACAAAATAAACATGGTCAAATTTTTGAATAATTTGGATGGTGTTTAACTTCAGTGCAATTGACTGTGATGAAGCATTTTCCAAACAGGGCTTTGTTCTATAATCTGTGTCTTTGCCATTAGCATTCTGTAGTGAATGTTGTCCAGATACGGTTTTGAAGAAGTCTTCCAATAAGAGAAATATAATAAGTTATAGTTGTCGTTTATGTATTATGTTATCAACAGTTGAGAAAGATTTGAAGATTTTACCATCCAATATCCAAGCAAAAGTTCTACAAATGACATTTTTCAAGTGGTTGAACTCTTGGGCTTAATTCTGATTTTATATTGATATGATCTAAACAAATATTATACTATAGTATTCAATACTATCTGCTCTTAAAAGCATATATTAAAATATCCTTGTAACACAATGTTTATAAGCATATTGAGAAGTAAGGTCTGTTAAAGTAATTTGGGGCTTGCTCTCAAAATGGATTTTGAATTGAGCTGCTGGATTGTAATCCAAAAAGACCAGGTGGCATTCTGGGAGGGACAGGGGAATTGCAGACTGAACTGGAAATGTCTTTGAAAAAGCAGAGTTGACAATTGCAGTATAGAACACAAAGACCAATGAGATTTTATGTATGCTCAGCCCAACCAAATAATTGAGTAAAGACCTAGTATTTGTCTTTCTTCATTTTTATGAAATTTTGGATTGGATGCATTTATAATTAATATTATAAGAAAAAGCTGTCTTGAAATCGAAAATCTCTATTGTGGCAGCAACTATGCTGTTATGTTCAAAGTACTGCACAACAAATGAATCTATTTGAGTGCAAATATTTATCTATTTGAGTGCAAATATTTATATTTATATATTACTATAGACATTTTTAAAATACAAATTCTGCACTTACCTTTGCTATGGTCAACATTAATTTAACAGCTTCAGCAGTATTATGGACTGGAACTATTCGTAAATTACTGCCTAAAAACCTTAAGCAGAGATTTTTTAAATAAATATCCATTTGTACATTAAATTTTTTAGTACAGATAAAAATAGTATACAATTACATAAATGTATATGATAGTAACATTTGGGGACTTCATATTTCTTGGCTAAAATGGAGATAGATATATAAATGTTTAAAATGGGAAGTAGACTGTTTTACTGATGATTATTTAATAAATGAAACACTAATCCACATGTTTCCATTTTAGTATAGAAAATACAATCTGTTGGAAAACTAAAAGGCATACTTGCACCTTAACCCATGACTATTTTAAAACAAACATTTTTTGTGTCTATCCTCTCCTAGATCTTTGATCTGAGATCCTTTTGAGTTATGATGTCAAAAATTGAACAGACATTCATCCAAAAAAAAAAGAAGTTATATTGTTGGATTCTATGCTTCTGGCAATGTTGAATGTTAGTCTATGCTCTAGCCCAGTGGTGTCAAACTCACAGTGTCGTCGCATGACATATCAGGACTTTTCCCTCCTTCGCTAAACCGGGCATGGGCGTGGCCAGTGCATGATGCATCTGGCCCGTGGGCCAGTAGTTTGACAGCCCTGCTGGAGCCCCATCAATGTCAGATGATGAGTTAGAACTCATAGTTTAGTATCTTCCTGGACCAGTGCACCACAGAAGACATAGTCTTGTATTTTTTCAGGATAAATGTTATCTAGACATTATTATTTTCCCTGAATTTGTACCACTCCTTTTGCCATTATTAGTCTTGTACTTGCTGTTAGTAACAAATATGGATACCAATCTTTCACAATTATTTATGAGTTACTCTGTAAAACCACGTTCTCTAGCCTTGGCCATTTTTAAGACTTGTGGACTTCAATTCACAGAATTTCCTCGCCAGCCATACTGGCTGTGGAATTCTGGCTATTGAAGTCCACAAGTCTTAAAAGTTGCCAAGGTTGGAGATCCTTGCTGTATAGCATAGTCACCCACTCTCTTCCCTCCTAAAGCAAATGGAGAATAAACATTCCTAGCTGCATGTTCACCTATTAATTGTAGTCTCCCATGCTGCTTCACTTACTACTGAAACCATGTTAAAACTTCCTAAATCTAGCAAACTATTGTTTTGGTTATATTATTCTGTAACAAGCCATGTACTTCGATGACATTATAGAATTACATTTTGTTTCTTCAGATAACAATACATTCTATAAGAGGAACCATAATTAAGAACCAAGTGCAAA
Source organism: Masticophis lateralis (assembly GCA_030761175.1). Taxonomy (NCBI): domain Eukaryota; kingdom Metazoa; phylum Chordata; class Lepidosauria; order Squamata; family Colubridae; genus Masticophis; species Masticophis lateralis. The sequence continues at coordinate 132,212,350 of JAUDYJ010000003.1, forward strand.
GATGTCATGGTTTTACAATTGTTAAGTTCCAACATTTCTAAAGGGATCAGGAAATTGAAGTAAAATGGAATTTTAAGTAAACTGTCCCTTAACCTCCTGCCAATCACGACACTAGTGAGATAACAAAACGAAAGTTACACCTAATGTGATAAAATAAAAAGGCCCAGTTGACAAATATACAAAAATAAATTTCTTATACATATTGGTATTATCTTGGCTAGGGCCAGTCTTCTATACACTAGTATTTATTCAAGAATATACATCCTACTTTTCATCCGCTATAATATCAGGCTAGTTAGTCTGATTTGATGTAGATCAATTTAAATATTTCCGTGTTGCTTTTCAGCTGTGAAACTCACATCTGTTTTATAACAGATTAAGCTCTGGAAAACCTTGTGTGTCTGAACTGTTTTATGAACTAAATTTGCATGTCTAATTGCTTTCATTCCAACAAAAATACAGAAACGCCAGCTGCTGAAATGAAAATGATGATTGGGGATTGTAGCACAGAACCATGATTGGAGGTTGAAATTAGGGGAAGATTGGTCCGGTCCTGCTGGCTATGTACACATATCTTTCTTATCCTTTTCTCTAACTTTCCATATTGTAAACTAGAATTAAATAACTAAGTTATATATTTTCCCTTTTGGAAGGAACTGCATGCCTTATTTTCACATATGTCTCTATGTAGTAATAATATATTACTATTCCTGAATTCCCTAAGAAATATAGCTGTTGCTATAATACAATTTGCTAGCTGCTAACTTAATTTTAAAAACTTCTACTGAAAAATCTTGATTTTCTTTGTGCTCTTCAACCCACAAATTTAAACACAAATATGCAACATCATCAGGATATCTTCAGCTCTTGTAATGTCCATAGCATGTTCCACTTCTCATCTGAGATTTTATACTATGCATTTTGATTGCTTCTTAATTGGAAGTAAGATCTTCCATTGTCAAACATAGGTAAATGTATGCTGAAAGTTTTGTAAATATTTACTTGGTAGCATATCTCACTGAAACCAGACTTCTGCATTACATGAATGTATATTTAGGAACTGTTAATTTGTTACATTTTCTGTGCAGGTCTTCACAATTTCCAGAAAACTCAAGAGGGACAAAAAGTGATGGCAGATCTTACTTATTTGTCTATTTTATTACCCCTACCTGAATGCTCTAGGCAACTATGTCAACTCTTAAAATAATGACACCCCAAATATATATACAGAAATGAAGAAAGATAAAAAATAGAAAATATAAATGCCCTATACCCACCTTTAATTACAACACACCATCCCAGTGCAAGATGGAATGAATATTTGCAGTCTTCACAGCTTTGTTAAAGCATAAAAGATACAAAAGATGCCTACATCTGGGAGGGAGTTCCAAAGAAACAGAGCAGCTACTGAAAACATCTGCTTTGGACACTCTTGACAAGTACTGAACCTGGAGGGAATTAACCCCATTTGATCTGGTTCGACAGGCAGATGCATACAGAAGAAAGCAGACCTTCAGACAAAAAGCACATGGGGCTTTAAAAGTGAAAGTGGCAGCTCAAGTCACATCTAGAAGCCACTGGAAATATGTAGCATTCAAGGCAGGAAGGAATAGCCTACACACACACACACACACACACACACACACACAATTCTAAATATTCTTGAAGGGCAGGTCAATGCAGAATGTGCTACAGTAGTCCAAATAGGAAGCTTTAGGGCATGAGTGATTGTGAACAGGGCTTTCTGATCCATAAATGGTCACAATTTAGATAGAACAGTGCAAAAGCTTCCATGCCACGGCTGTCACTTGCTCTTCAAGTAGGAACTAGGAGCCTATAGGAACTTGATTATGGGCCATCCCTGAGCAACTGCTCAGAGTCAAAGATGGAATTTCCCTGAAATAATTAGGTCACAGATCCAAATTCATCTTGAAGGCATTTAATGGTTTCCAGGCACTGGGCCAGCCTTTCATGGCAATGCTTTGACCTGAGGATTAGGCTGATCTCTCCCATCATCACCAACTGGCAACACAACTTTAGAAAGGAGAAAAATCATTGCAGGACAGTGCCATCCCACCCAAATCCTTAGGGGCCATCTAGAAGATTACAATGGTCAATGGTATCAAAAATTGCTGGGAGACTAAGGAGGACGAGAAAATTTGCATTCCCTTAATCGTGGTTTTTCTATGTGGTAATCAAATCTCAACTCTGACTGTAGAGGGTCCAAATGATTGAGACTGTATATATTATAATTTGCAATATAATAATGTAAAATGCTTTTATTATTTGGCCTGCTTTCACTGAATGAACAGAAATAAATTATCTTAAATAGTATGAGTCAGCAAATGCTATAGATATATTCATTTTCCATTAGTAATAGAGCAAATTTCAAATTATGACTTAATTATTTCATACCTCTGCTGAATTCTGAACATCACTTCCCATTCTTTTGGTCCATGAAGGGCAGCTGATAAAAGTAAAAATCCATTTCTGTGAATGGTCATGAACTTTTTTATTCTTTCAAAAATGACGTTGCTGTTTGTCAATAGCAAATCTTGAGTGTCAACAAGCAAAAATGCTACACCTAAGCGAGAAGAACTTTTTATTAAACTATACTTAACTGTTGATTTGAAAGATTACATACAATATATGATTTGTGTGAAAAATGAAAAATCTATGTAAAGCTGCATCCTAAATCCACAATACTGAAGATTAATGGAAAGTCCAAGAAAATAGATCTAGAACAAAGATGAAAAAATGGCAGTGGGCATTTTGGATAATACTTGCTCAATGTTATTTTATCTTGCAAGTTTTGTGTAGCAGTACTAATACTATTAAAATATAAGAGAATTGGCATGGCCCAAAGACCCAGAAGAACTGCTTTTCTAATTCAGAACCCTTAATCATTCACTAATTATTTCATTTTATTTCTTTCACCATAATCAAATCATTTATACTTTTCAAAACATTCTCTTTTCCCACGTATGCATTAATATATTTATATATATTCACCACGTATTCAAAATAACATCCTCTAACCAGAAATTCTTACTCATTCTAGAGTCTCTAAATGTCCATATCACTTTGTGAACAGAACTCATTCCCATTTATGGTCCTCTACAGAGTAGTCTTTTTCCACTGGATCATTCTCATTCACAATGTTTTGTAATTTTTCTCAAAATTCATGTCTAATCTATTTTCATCATTCCCTGGAGCATAGCATGTTGGTCCATGAAACTATGAACTGATATTTTCATATGCATCCACAATAATTTATATGAGAACAACTACTTTCTGACATACTATATTTTACTCCCTTCACTCATATGCATAGTTCTCATTTAATAATGCCAATCGGGACTGGAATTTCTGCCGCTAAGCAATAGGATTGTAAAGTGTGAGGTCACATGACTGACTCACTTAGGGATGTAATCCCAGCAGTCCCTGTTGCTGTCACAAGTGAGGATCGCAGGTGGTTAAGTAAGGAACTGCTTAGGACTTCCTGCCAGCTTCCAACAAACATAGTGAATGCGGAAGCTAGCAAGAAGTCACAAGTCCTGGGCAGCTTGCAAGCAGGCTGGTGGGTGGCTAAGTAGCTGCTATGGAATGATGCGAGCCTGGCTGAGGGTGGAGGCAGTTGTGATAGTGCTGACAGGCAGGAGGATATGCAGATGGCTGCCATGGTGCTGCATCAGCATGGCTAAATTGGCACATGTTATGGAGTGTGGGTGAGTGGGGTGCTGCAAGTGGATGCATGCTATGGAGTATGACATCCCTGGATCTTGTACTCTGTAGCTATGTTCCTCAGCAGTAGCTGGAAAGTGAGAGACTTATAGGAGTGACTTGCAACCTTCCCTGCGAGCTTCCCCACCAACTTTACTTATGGATAGCTAGCAGGAAAGGTTGCAAATGGCAATTACATGATTGTGGAATGCTGCAAACATTGTAAGTGCTATCTACTTTCCCAGCACTCAAATTGCAATCACATGATCACAGGTGTTCCGGAACAGCTGGAATTTTGAGGATGGATTATAAGTATCACTTGCTCAGCGCCAAAGTATCTCTGAATAGTCACTAACTAAAGACTACCTACAATTAAACCTACACTTTCACTTAGTGTATGTATTAATCAATTTCACTCTCGTGAGATCAGCCTGCTTTCATTTTGATCTATTATATCCTTTCCATTTCATGGAGAGTAGTTTCAAAATGCATAAAGTACAATTTTCTACCCCCCCCCCCCATTAGGTTTATGTTTGTTAACCATTTATCCCATTTAATATAAACTATTTTGGTGTAGTGATTAAGATGCTGGCTTAGAAATCAGGGGACCATGAGTTCTAGGTCTCCTTTGGGCCAGCTACTCTTTCTAAACCCAAACCACCTCATAGGGTTGCTGTTGTGGGGAAAATGAAAAGCTATAGTAATATACCAGAAAGTGAGAAAATAATAGATCCATCTTCCACTGAATCTGAATAACGAACCCGGTGTTGCTGATTTTGTAAGGTTGTTGAAATTTCATGATCCTAAATAAAGTAACAAAATGATATATTAAAATATATTCTGTCTCTTAAGTAGAATGGTCGTTATTCACAATAGTTTGAATATACATAAATACTAATTTTAAAAACCCTGCAGTCTTTGTTATTTCGGATCAATCCAAAGCCCATCTAGCCAAGTCCTCTCTTTGCAAAAGCTGATAAAAAATGCTTATGGATGTTCCAATCATAGAATAAAACTAATTATATTGTCCTTTCTTGTAAGGAGACATGCTCCCCTTGCATATTAAAGTATAATTTGGATTTGTTAGCTGACTGTTAACAGATCTATCTGGTATTTTTTCTAACTTTAAAAAGTAAGCAAAATTACTGTCTAAAATCCCAGACTATAGAAGTAAAGTGTATAATTGAATAATATGCCTCATATAGTGCTGCAATTACTTGGTTTATGCGAAAATAATTTTTCTACACTTTTTAGTTTAAAAATATCTTTTCACCTTCAGCCCACTAAAATAAAATGCTGTGAGCTTGCAGTGTTTTATTGAAAAAGTTGGACCATCATTTTTTCAAGAACACAATTTCATTCTGAGCTGTTTTGAGCTTTCTAAAGAATTCAGTATCATTAAAAACAAGCAAGCAAACATAGTTAGATGTGTAATTATTCTCAGTTACATAAGCATTATCATCCTAAAATAGGCTAATTAAATTTTCTCATTTTTTCTACTCATCTATTCAGAAATACTATTTTTTTTAAAAAAGTATTAGATATGTTTGCCATCTTGAGTTATTTATAAAAATAAAAACTGTGGGATGCAAAGTAAATAAAAAAATGGAGTAATAATAGAGATAAACTTTATAGATGTATCAATATCTCCTTGAAAGCAAAGAGAATCTAGATAAAATTTTCTGTGCAATTTTCTCCACTGCATCTTTCTTATTAGACTCTTCAATGTCCAGTTTAATTGCTATTAGCTAAATAAAGAAAGTGTCTATAGGAGAAAAGAAGAGAAAGACAACACATAGGTGAGCATCATCCTTATTCACAATTAATAAAAACAAATTATAAACTTTATTAGGTAGCAAGAATAGTCTAGTGTGCTGTGGAAACATATCCTACTATTTTAAAAGATTAAATAGCTGTGGCTGCTTCCCTTCCCTTCAAATAGAAGCAATGATGTGATTCTTCAATAGTTAGTTTGTTCCAGTAATAATTGCATCTAACATTGGGAGAGGCAATCTGATAATAGTTGGGTTGGAGATTCCATATAGGCTTAGAAGCATTCCAGCTGAAACAAGGATGAGTGTCTGCAACCCATGGCTTAGCTTAGACATAAACCACCTCCCCAGAAATAAACAAAGAAAAATAAATTATATTGATGAGTTTATGTGAGAGCCAGAGGAGGATAAGGAGAAGTAACATCACCAACATGACTTCTTATAAATTAGTGTTTGGTGCCTGGCCTTGCAGTTTCTAGCTAACTAGCTTATGAATAAGCAACCCTTCCAATTGTCAGCCTTTTGGTGAGAGCATTTATAGCATACGTTACCTGGAAAGATGAACTCAGAATGATTGTAGTAATCCATCGTATATTTTCTTGACCACAACTTGCAGACATTTTGGCAATCACTAATACTCCTGGAATGCAATCTCACTTAAAGCTACCTACTGTTGGACAAAATAGTAAAAATATTATTTATATGTTGTAAGGAGCACTTGCATATGTTGTGATCCTTATTTTTAGTGGCCAAAATAATTAGAAGCTGAGCAAAATAAACAAGAAAATCCTTGCTTCCACAATTTTAAATGTGTTTAGGAGCAAGTTCCTTTGGATTTTGACAAATATGGTCGTGTTATTTAAAGAGAGAAATGCAATGCCTCTTGGTTAAGTGAGGAACATCTGCATATCCAGAATTAAAGTAACTTGAGGACCCAGTTTGTGGGGGCAATAAGCCGACTTTGTAAAATATACAAAAGTGTGAAGGCTATTGCTTAACACATTGTAAGCCACCCTGAGTCTCCGGAGAAGGGCGGCATATAAATCAAATTTTTTAAAAAAAACCTTCTTGTGGGTTAACTAATAATATCTCATGACTATGTTGCTCTTGCAATTAGGATGTTAAGGGGCACAGTAAGAGAATGGGATTATACTATAGTATAATTTAGTCCCTAAAACTCACTGGATGATGTGGGAATAATTAGTGGACCAGAGGAATACTGTCAATATAATTTCCTTGGACTTCAGTAAGGCATTTAATAAAGTAGACCATAACCTACTACTAGATAAAGTACAAAAATGTGGGTTAGACAGTATCACCACCAGATGGATTCATAACTGGCTGACCAACCGTACTCAACGTGTAGTCCTCAATAGAACTGCATCTACATGGAGGGAAGTAAGCAGTGAAGTACCCTGTTTTAGGCCCAGTACTCTTCAACATCTTCATCAATGATTTGGATGAGGGGACAGATGGGGAAACTCATCAAATTTGCAGATGACACCAAATTGGCAGGAATAGCCAACCCTCCAGAAGATAGGCTCAAGATACAGAAGGATCTTGACAGACTTGAATATTGGGCGCTATCTAACAAAATGAAATTCAATGGAGAAAAAAGTAAGGTTCTACATTTAGGCAAGAAAAACAAAATGCACAGATACAGTATATGTAGTACCTTGCTCAACAGTAGTAACTGTGAGAGGGATCTTGGAGTCCTAGTGGGCAACCATTTAAATATGAGCCAGCAGTGTGCAGCAGCTGCCAAAAAAACCAACACAGTTCTAGGTTGCATAAACAGGGACAGAATCAAGATCATGTGAAGTGTTAATACCATTTTATAATGCCTTAGTAAGGCCACACTTGGAATACTGCATTCAGTTTTGGTCGCCACGATGTAAAAAAGATGTTGAGACTCTGGAAAGAGTGCAGAGGAGCAACAAAGATGTTTAGGGGACTGGAGGCTAAAACATATGAAGGACAATTGCAGGAAATGGGTATGTCTAGTTTGGTGAAGAGAAGGACTAGGGGAGACATGATAGCAGTGTTCCAATATCTCAGGGGCTGCACAAAGAAGAGGGAGTCAAGCTATTCTCCAAAGCACCTGAGGGCAGGACAAGAAGCAATGGGTGGAAACTAATCAAGGAAAGAAGCAACTTAGAACTAAGGAGAAATTTCCTGACATTTAGAGCAATTAATCAGTGGAACAACTTGCCTCCAGAAGTTGTGAATGCTCCAACACTGGAGGTTTTTAAGAAGATGTTGGATAACCATTTGCCTGAAGTGGTGTAGGGTTTCCTGCCTAGGCAGGGGGTTGGACTAGAAGACCTCCAAGGTCCCTTCCTACTCTGTTGTTCTATTGTATCACTATTTCTGAGCCTGGTTAAATGAATTCATACATAGAAGCTTAATGAAAAAAGACCCTCCTCTTACTATCAGTAGCAGTAATGACAGGCAGAAATTCACCAGGTTCACTCTGTCTGGCATGCAGCAAAGAAAGTGCCACCGAGTGGAGAAATAAAAAGCATGCACCATCCATTCCCATTTCAATTCAGTTCAATTTACTTACAAAAACAGGACTGTTAGGCAGCATTAGTTAACACAAATTAAAAATGAGGTAGGGTTTACATTGAAAATGGATGAAAACAGAATCCAAGGATGATGCAGTGTAAACTCAGTTTTGTCTTTGATACGGGCAGTGGCTTAAATCTTTCTAACCCATTAGTCCCTATTTCCACTTGAGGCAGTTCATTTTTAAAAATGGAAGCCAGGCCACAATTGGGATCCCTCTCATTCGGCTAAGAAGGGGATGGAAATTGGATTGTTTTGGGGTCCCCTATTTACTTACTGTCTGCCTTTATTATTTTTCAAAATAACGCAAGGCAGTAAACATATCCAACGCACTTTCCTCCTCCTTATTTTCCCCACAACACCCACCCGCTGAGGTGAGTTGGGCTGAGAGAGAGTGATCAGCTCAAGATCACCCAGCTGGATTTTATGGTGAAGAAACCCAGCATGGCTGCCTATGCCGTGGGCTGAGTTTTCCACACGGCTGTTTTTGAACTCAATCAAACATAAACATCGAGATGAATTTCATCTAATATGATATTGCCAGTGAAATGAGACAAATAACAGGTAAGTAGACCTGTTATTTATGTAGAATAATGTTTCAGTAGAATTTGCAACCTGCTGACTAAGCCAGTAGTAGTAGTAGTAGTAGTGGTAGTAGTGGTAGTAGTAGTTATTATTTTATTTATTTATTTATTTATTTTAATGGTTTGCTAGTGGAAGAAAATTGGATAAATGAAGATACTAAGCTAGGGTTTTTCACAATGCGGTCTGCATGAGATTTTGATAGGGTTTTATTGCAAACTAAGCCCCCCCCCCTTCATAATAACAATTATGATCTAAACAAACTGAAATTAAGCCAACTATGCCTTTGTTAACTGTATGAATCAAGCTAGTCAGCAGTTCTATCTATGGCTCCCACAGAGGTACACATTGTGAATCTCCCAAAGACAGCGAAAAAGTACAAAACTCTCGTTTTTATACACAGCAAAAGGGGGAGATTATTAATAATGGCTGGAGAATAATTGTGTTAGTGATGGTTAATTATGATAAAATATAATTAAGTCAAAAAAAATTGTCCTAGGCTAAATCATTTGTTTTTGGAATGGGGCTCCCAGCATGCCTTTCAGTGATTAAGCACAACCTTAAGTTTGGAAACAGTTTTACCGACAGAAAGCACTACCATTTGTGCAAAATTTGGCACCACAATAAAGAGAACACTGCTGGAATTTTCTAGGAGCAAGGAAAGTATCAAAGGTCAAATACAGGTTAGCATAAGTCACTGGGTGCCCCCATGAGAAATTTTGGAAATCTGCCCAGAAAGGTGTGAGGTAAATGTATTCAATCAATCAGAACTGATGATGTAATCTGATGATATTTGTTAAGTTTCTCAACCTGCTGTGAGGACATGCAGGGCATGCATGCTGTGTGGCTCTAATCCCAAACATTAATTCTTGACTTCTGACAGAAATAAAGTTCTTAATATGTTCCCACTCACCTCTGTATGATTATTGGCTAACTAACTCATACCAGGTGAAACAAGCAACCCAGTTTGGGGCTCGACCAACCCAAGGGCAATAAAGATGATCCCTCAGAAAAAAATGGAGGATTGGAGATGTTTGCAATGTTTTAACAAAGAATGCTGAATGCAACCTGTGTAATGGAAGTAATGGCTTTGGGTACAAAGAAGTACTGTATTTTTCGGAGTATAAGACACACTTCCTCCCAAAAGGGGGCGGAAATGTTGGTGCGTCTTATACACCGAATACAGCCATTTTTGGCTTCCCAAAGCCCTGCCCCGCTTGTCCCATTTTTGTGAAAAATGGGCCTATTTTTCACAAAAACAGGGTGCGCAGAGGGTTTGAGAGGCCTGCAGAGTGCTCCTGGGGACTGGGAAAGGCAAAAATGCCGTTTTTGTGAAAAACAGGCATTTTTGACACTTTTTTTGCTAAAATGGGGGTGTTTTTACTCTCCCCCAGCCCCCAGTAGCACTCTGCAGGTCTCCCAAACCCTCTGCAAATGGGCCAATTTTTGCAAAAAATGGGGTGCGCAGAGGGTTTGGGAGACCTGCAGAGTGCTTCTGGGGCCTGGGGAGGGCAAAACCCTTTTTATTCTTACTTACCTCTTCGAAATCTTGGTGCGTCTTACACACCGGTGCATCTTATAGTCCGAAAAATATGGTACTTTCTGATAGCATTAAAATACTATTGTACAGGTATGAAAATTTAGCTACAAAACTCTGGATCATCAGTAGGCAGAATTGAAAAGATAAAGAAAACACTGCCTTTTTCTAGACATGATACAAGAAGTCCTCATCTTACGACCACAATTCAGCCCAAAATTTATGTTGCTAAGTGATAAATTTGTTAATAGAATTTTGCTCCATTTTACCACTTTTCTTGTCACATTTGTTAAGTGAATCACTGCAGTTCTTAAATTAGTAACACAGTTGTTAAGTGAATCTGGTTTTTCCATCGACTTTGCTAGCCAGAAAGTTGCAAAACATGACCCCGGGACACTGCAACCATCATAAATATGAGTCAGTTGTCAGTTATCCGAATGTGAATCATGTGACGACGGGGAAGCTGCAACGGCCATAAGTATGAAAAATGGTCCTTTTTTTAGTGCCGTTCTAACTTTGAATGGTCACTAAGTGAACTATTATAAATTGAGGACTACCTGTATTGGAAACTGAAAGCAAGCTATATTAATTTTCACCTACAAATACGGTATCTATCTATTGTGTGAAGTAAATTTGGTAGTAGTTTTGCAAATAAGAAGTGATCACGTAGTCACATTTGTACCGCATTATCTTTCTTCATTTGGGAGTTGTAGGGATTTTTTAGAAATATTTTTATTTTTTAGAAAAAGTAAACATTCCATATTGTTTAAAAAAAACACCCCTACCCAATTTTGTCATTTAGGTGATCTACATTTGATAGTTCTGTATATAGATTTGCTCCCCGATTTTTATTTAAAAAATGAAAGAGTTACTAAATGGTTGCCATTTTGTGACATCTTTAGACCTGTACCAAATATGTAGAAACTGGAATAATAGGGATCAGGTTTAGGAATATTTTCTTCTCTACTCTCAAAGATTTAGATTGACCCTTCCATTCCTTTTCTATTTTTTTGTAATCAGTAAATGTTATTTTTAAAAAATTAAACTTAGAACTAATTGTAATACAAATGTTATGTGCTGCCACTTGCTACAATGTTTAACTGTATTATACAACTACTAATTATAGTAGTTGTGAAAAAAATAAAAATATTACAGTATACAATATGAATTATCCTCATTCAAAACAGGAAAGCAAGTTCTGTAATGAGCAAGCTGCAATTCTTTTGGAAATAAAGATAAACTCTTCCATGGCATAGAAATTATAATTTTTTTATTGATTGTAAATTAATTCTGTAATTTTAAACAATATTTATTCAACTGGCAAATCTGACACATTTAAATTTCTAAATCTTTTTCCCCTGGGTGTTGATAGCTGCATCAATAAGCAAGTATTATTGCTTGCTTATTAATACTGGCTTAGCATATCTTACATCTCCTGCAATAATTTCAGAGCAGACTTTTCAAATAACAATACCCAATGTTTATAAAGTACTGTGTATTGGAAATGCTTCACACATTTTATCTCATTATCAATATAAGATTATAGGTATGCTATAATATTTTATCTTGTTTCCACTACATGCAAGGAGCTTTTTTGGGATTTAGTATAACCGTAACAGTTGTGTAAAAATGTTGAACACCTAAATCAGGTTTCTCTGACATGAAAATTTGTGGAAATCTAGCCCAAAGTATCTAGATAGCACCAGATTGGGGAAAGCAAAAATGAAGGGTTTAGAAAAATAACCTTGTTTTTAATAACCTAGTGCTCAAGGCATTAATCCCTGTGCTACAATTATTTGTAGTGGTTGAAAATGTGACATATTCAATCATCTCAGCCTCCATCTATGATTTGAAATGGGAATAGTCAAGATTTAGGTTTGGGAATTCAGTTAGTTAGATGAGGCTATATGAATTGCCAGCCAGCTTTTATAGCTCAGTGGTAGTAGAATTCTCATATCTAGGTGGAATTCTCTAAGTGGAAATGAGTGGAGTGTTGACTTACAGAATTTAATTATGTACATTGCTGTATTGTGCATGAAGTGGAGACCAATGGGATATTTATGGGTTTCTATGTATGTCACAAGCATAATCTACTAGTTATAAAGCATTATCATCTGAGCTCACTTCAAAAACTTGCTTCAATATAATTGAACAAGCAGCAGATAGAGAAACATTGCTTTGTTTCCTTCAGTATAAATCTATGATCCATCCTCTAAGAATAGCGGTATGAATGTGGCATGGTATATCATACCAATTTGTGAACAATGCAACCTCACACCTACACAATTTTACTTCTGATCACAGAAACCAGTGATAATAGAATTTTCATCTCTAAAGGCTCAAGATATTAGCTGACAAAAAAAAAAAAAAAAAGAATCTACCAAGCTTAAACTATGCTAATCTGTAGAATGAAGGAATAAAACAATGCCTCTAAAGAAGCTGACAATCAGGGACAAGGTTCTAATGGATTATATGGTTCTGTAGGAACAAGTTAAGAATACTTCAAAAGAATGGACTAAACCCGTAAATTATCCTAATCGTAAAAAACAATATCTGTACCTGTAAGATTATTTCATTATCTGTCTAGTTCTTATTTCCTCCTGTAATAACATTCTATTAGTCTGTAGTGTTCCAAATTTAGCTCCTGTGTTTTTTAAAGTTCAGTTGAACTTCAAAATGTATGCATCCAAGATATGAAAAGGATGGTTGTTTATAAATATCATTTTGAGCATTAATAATCACTTGTGATGCAACTACTATGTCAAATACCACAATGAAGATCACCAACAGATCTCTCTACAATTTCCTTCAAAAATACAGTCTGGATACTGTAGTTTACAATTCCTTCATTATAGCAACATAAGGAAGACTATAAGTTCCATAGGAAGGGAGGAAACTGGTGGACCCATGGAGCATTCAACATATTGTAAAAGAAATAAACAATTTTCCACACTAGGGGAGAATACACATAATTCCAAGCTATGCGGCACCAAGCATACATCTTGCCACAAGAAAGTTGGATTTCAAGTTTCAGCCTTAGTGATATTCCAAAAGAAGTCCCTACAAAGTTTTTCCCCTGCTTTTTCTTTTAATAAGAAGTTGAATTTAACTCTTGGGCTCAAATGATTTTAGTTTAAGTAAAATGCTTCCCTCAGTCAAGAATTATCATTCTGTATATACTCGAGTATAAGCCGACCTGAATAGAAGCCGAGGCACCTAATTTTACCACAAAAAACTGGGAAAAGCTATTGACTTGAGTATAAACCTAGGGTGGGAAATGCAGCAGCTACTGGTAAATTTCAAAATAAAAATAGATACCAATAAAATTACATTAATTGAGGCATCAGTAGGTTAAATGTTTTTGAATATTTATTTCAAAGAAAAACAGTAAACTAGCTCTGTAAGTGCATTGTGTAAACTACACTATAACTAAATTACACAACAGAATATATACCAAAAATAATTCATTAACAATTTAATCTGATACATTGGATTAAGTGATGTAGGGCTTGATCTAATTTCAGGCAAGTTCAAGCCTCTGTTAAGAGATACCTGCATTCGTTCTCTTTTTCCCTTCCTTTCTCCTTTCTACCTTTCTCTGAAGAACCCCAGAAGGTCTTTGGTAGGAGGAAGAAAAGCCAGACATTTTGAAACGTTTTGTAGCTTACCCTGAGCAAGGATAGCTAGTCCAGGCACTTACAATAAGCTCTCAACTCAAGTTCAGTGAACTTAGGGATCACCAAACAGTGAGGATGAAATGTGAGTAAAAGGGTTTACCCTTCCCTCCCTCCCTCCCCACCCTCTCTCTCTTTCTTTCTTTCTTTTTCTTTCTTTCTTTTTCTCCTTCCTTCCTTCCTTCCTTCCTTCCTTCCTTCCTTCCTTCCTTCCTCTCTCTCTCTCTTTCTTTCTCCCTCCCTTTCTCCTTCTCATCTGGCATTCTTAGAGCTCCACTATTGATTAGCTTAGCCCGAGCAAGGATAGCTAGCAGCCAGCCTATTACAATAAACTCTCAACTCAAGCTCAGTGCACATGGGAATCTCCCTAAACAGTGAGGATTTCTGTTTCTTTCTCCCTTGAAGCCCCCACCCCCCAGCTCGTTTTTGCTTCCAGGGTGCTCAGATCAATTTCCTGTAACAAAATTATCAATTCTAGTCCAAGAGAGCCGTACATGCATCTTGTTTGAAAATTGCTAGACACCTTCATCTTCTCCAAAAAGTGGAATTGTTAATTACTGTATGCTCTTTTAACAACACATTTTTCTTTAAAAATAAGTATCATACATTCCAATAATAGTTATGTGTAGCCTTATTTTTAAGCAATTTAAAAATTTATTGAAAGTTTTCAGAACAAAAGAGATACAAAAACAAGTCAGAGAAAACAAATCTACATGCTGCTATTTATAAAGAAATTCATAAACAGTTGCATCAAAACTTTCCTGCAAATTCAAACATAAATACATGTCTAGGATTTAAAATACTGTTGGCACACATCTTGACATAATCATTGTGAATTTCTTATTTGAAGCTACTAAATGCAGAATGATACAAGAAAAAATTGGTAGCACAAACTTTTTTTTTTGCATTCCTATTTTAATTCATTGAACATTCAGGAAGGTATGACTAAGTGATAAGTAAGAATACACTAAGCCAAGGGTTTTTTCCAGACAGAATTCTTCCTATGAAGTCAAGAAAAAGAAACCAAAAATGGCTGCAAATGCTTTTTAGAAACATCCACTTAAATGATTTTACCTGCAAATAAATTTTACTTAGAATTGGATTGTTCATGCTTGACCAATATAATAGTTATCATATGTAAATATTGCAAAATATTTACTTGCAGAGGGAGGGAGAGAAAAAGAGAGAAGGAGTCCTGTATCAAACAGATACCTTAATGATGGGTTTCCAGTTCAAGAATTGTCCACTCCCCATGCGGGGAAGAACAATCTTCTGAAGAAAAACTTGCCACTGTGATACTTGCCGAAGAATCATCCAGTGGAGATATTAATTCAGTCCACTTACTGAAAGTGTCAAACTGTGCTTTACCCTGAGGTTGTGAAGTGTCTCGCGCCAGAAATAGTGTTTGGTTGATGAGATACTGTGCTAAGTTAAGGTCTTCGGGAACAGAATTTTTGATGTCCAAGTTTGATTCCTGGTCAGATAGCAATTGCCTGAGAAGAGTCCAGTCCTGTTCGGCAAATTGTTGGTCTTCAAAATCCATATCTAGAAAATTCACTTCAGACTCCATGCTCTGCTCAAAAGCTTCTCCAACATCCATCTCGTATATTGGAGAAAGGGTTTTTGGAAGCCGATGCTCATACATGCAGGTTTGTGTCAATCTGTCACAATCATCTATGTCTCCTGAAATAATTCATAATACTACACATTGTAAAAATTGTACAAGTTTTGACTTTCTTTGTAGTGTTTCTGTACAGATTACTTAATTCAGTGCAGGAGGACAATTACAATCAAATAAGAAGTAAGAAGAAAATGTAACTGCATACAAAGTTCACAAAAGATTGTAGCTTTTAAGTTATGTATTTTTTTAAAAGTTAATGAAACAAAATATGGCTTATACATAAAGTTACTATTGGCAATTAACAATATACTGTACCTTCAGAATTAGAAAAAATTCTAATACAGAAAGAGGTAAGTCGTGTAAACCAACATTTAATGCACATGGATTTCTAAACCACTAAAGCTGCAACTTAAAATAGGAAGAAATAGAGTATAAAGAGGAAAGTGGAACAAAAGAAAAGAAGTAAGGAAAGAGAAGGAAGACATGTTCACTGAGAACAATGACTTCAGCCAAGTCATCTTCAAAGGTGACAAAAACAAATATTTCCCCTGCTCCCATAAGCTTATACTTAAAGTAGTATACTGTACATGCAAAGGGTAGCTGCAAGCAAGAACAAGCAAGCAAACAAAAAGAAGAGTTACAATGTGATCAATTATATCATTCAGAACACAAATTGTTTTAAATGTTTTGATACATGGAAATTTAAAAAAAAACATTCAGGTGTACTTTGTGTATTGGAATATTGAGCTGAATTCTTGTTTTAAGAAACAAAAAACTACTAGACAAGTAGTTACCTAACTATATGAAGCAAGCATAGTACATTTAGATATATTTGTTGGTTTCTAAAGCATAATCTTTCTCTTTCTTAAAAAATGTTCTCCTAGCTAGCATAATTTAAGAATATCCTGAAAGTATTTCAGGTTGCAGACTAGCTTCCTCTGAAGTCAATGTTAAAGCCCCACTGATTACAACAGTACAAGACTAATCCCCAACTTTGTGCAAAACAGAAACTGTAGTAATCAATATATCTATTCATCTTAACAATGCGGAACACTTTAGTTTAACAAATTTATTGCACATCCCACTTTAATAGATTATATATATATGTATGTATGTATATTTATGAATCATATAGTTTTTTCAAACAATTGGATATATGAGCTGCTAATGTCCTTCTGAAAAAAAAATAGGCTCAAGAATAGAACTGCAGCCTGCTCTTTATTTTATCCAAGATCACATTACCAACTACCCACAGGAACTGCAAGCTACAACATATTCTTGACTATTCAGAATATGAATGGTATAGGAGTCTGCATAAAATTCCCAAGGGATTTACTAGAATTGAAACTCAGTCCCAGCATAAACTCTAATATTCCATTAATACTTAATATTTCAAGGAATTTAACAATTTTTTTTTTTATTTCTGTACATTACCTGCAAGTAAAGCAGTGTCAGTGTATTCAGGGGATGCTGACTCTTTCATGTTACCTTCTTGAGTCAGGAAGTGAATCTTATAAGGATCAACAGGTTTTGTAGAGCTGTTCTTCTGTAAATCAGCATTATCATGTTGATGAAGATCCAAGTGACATGGTCTTCCTTGAGTTTTTGTGTCATTATCTGAAAGTTTATTGCACTGAAAGTCATTACTTCCTTCACACTTGACTTCTGTGGAAAGTTGGCTGTCTCCTATTTTCTCAGCTCTCTCCATGCATGTTTGCTCTGTAACTGAAGTAACTAGAGTATCTTTTATGGTTTGATCACTGTCGTGAGGATCTATAGAGGGCTTTTCATTTTTGTGCAACTTTTCTTTGTCATCTCTCTTACAATCCAGGAACCCATCCTCAATCTCCAGTGAATATCTTGAATAAAACGTTTTGCTGTGATGCTCATGGGAAACGCTATCAAACACATCAGAAGGTGTTGCAGCATCCAGAGTACATTGCAGAGGAGTATGAACCTCTACACCATCATCAGAACCCAGTTCTTCACATTCATCCACTGACAGTAATACGGAGCGCTTAAAATTTTTAGTGGCAGAGAATTCTTGACTTTCAATATCATTTTCCGTTGCATCATCAAATGCTAGATTCACTATCCCATGGAACTGCTGAATAGGAACTTCTGGTGGAGGCATTTTGTCTAGAGCGTTTTCATTTTCAGACTTTTCCTCCTCTGTCTCATCCGCCGAAGAAGAGACTTGATCAGCTTCTTGAGGAAATTGCGTGGTAGCAAAATTAGTATTACCACCACTGGATCCACTTTGTCTTCCTCCACCCTGACGTAACCATGTTGCTTCAGGCTTTTTTCTAGGAAGTTCCTCATCACTTGTTGATATTACCCGAAAGAGTTCAGAGTTTTCTTTTTTCATTTTTACTTCTATTCTTAGACTTGTATCATACATTTTTAGTTCTTCGGGTGTACTTGTATCACTACTGCTTCTGCCAAGGAAATCATGGCATAGCATGGTGCTGCATTTTGAAATTCCCCTTTCATTTGATCCTTCATCATCTTGAGATCCCCCTGCGTCATAATCTTCTGATCTTGGCTTTATATCATCTGATGAAGTTGTTGCACTGCCAGTATCTGACTCAGGGCTTTCTTTTGGATCAAGTGCACTGGAACTTATATTCCATTGATCGGTAAATGGAGCTTCTGAATTTTCATGACTTTCTGGAGTTTCTGTAGTGTCAGTATCTTTAGATGAACATTTTTCTGCCACTTGCTCTATGTAAGATTTTGAAGCAGGCTCTGATTCCACTGTAGCCAACTGTGAGTCAGTCAAGGCAGACTTATCAGACAGTTCATCAGCACTTTCAGAATCTATCACAAAGGTTTTAAAAGTAGAGGATTTTTTCTCTTCCTGTTCAGAGTTTGAACCATCCGATAGCCTGTGTGATGAGCCATTCAGCTGGCTAATATCCTTTTCGGCTTCCAAGGTATCAAAAGAGACAACTGATTTTTCTTGTACCAAATGGTTCTCATTTTTTCTTAAAGTTTCTAAGGAATTCTGGCAAGCAACAGACTCCGGAAGTGTTTTGGATTTTTCCATTTCATTTAAAGTCAAATGCGTAGCATTTTGGTTAATGTTTTCATGTGCAATACTCTCATGACATTGAATAGGATGCAATTCAAGGGTACATTGCTCCATCTTTTTATTTATGGGAGATTTAGCATCCTCATTTTTATGAATTTGCTTGGCTGCCTCGTCGTGCTTCATTGACATGTTCTGCTCTGACATGCAAGAAGGTCCTAAATCTCTCTTGCAAGCCATTTCTTCAAGAGGAATATTTTTTTCCAAAATAGGTATATTCTGCCTTTGTAATTCAGGTAAAGTTGTTCCACTATCATTTTTGTCCTCTGGATTGAATTTGTGATTGCCACATGGTTGATCTTCCAAAGTAGGGTGTTCAAGTTTAAGATCTGAATTTTTTTGCTCTTCCACATGTATGTTCTTTGGAAGTGATGATTCGCTTCTGGGAGGCTTCTGGCCTGATGGAAGTTTTAGAACACTAACTGTTTTCTGTTTTTGTTCCTTATTGTTTGTCATTTCTGTCTTCTTTGAATGAGTTTGTGTTTTGGGTGTTACTATTTTTGCAGTAGCTTTAACTGAGGTTGCTTGTGAAGATTTAGCTTTTTTCTTCAATGAAGTTAGTGTCATATCTTGTGTCATACCATTCTCTTCATTCTGTTTTGGAGAAAGAGCAGCCTTAAGTGGATTTGACAAATCTCCCTGTAGACCTAAAAGGCAACATATTAGACTTACGTTACATTCCATTCAGCAAAGTTTATTATTAAGACAACCCATATATCAAAAGAACCAATAAATTATCAGTGGGTGAAAACAGTAATATTTTATATTCCACCTCCCAAAGGGGGAAAGGAGACAAAGACCAGGGAAAAAAGTATTCAAACAGACAAAGCAAAATAACATTTCATATTGAAAAGAATTAGCAGGCACTGGACCAAAATATAGGCATGATTAATAATTATCTTGTTTGAACAATATACACTTTGTTTTATGACTCCTAATAAAAATATTCCAGTTGAAAAGCCACCAGGGCTAAAAGCTATTGTTTCAATAGTTTCCTTTTATCAATGAGTTTGTAAGAATAGAAAACATACAGAGGGGATGGATATGAGAAGGTAAAGTATGCCAGATGATGTCTGTAGCAATGGGAACCCCTGGGCTAAATCATCTCGCACCACGAGATGACTGGCAATGGCATTTTAGGGACAAAGGAGAGTAGAATGCATTTAAGGCAGCAGGATATTGAGAGCAAGAGAGAAAAAATGGAATTTGCTTTGGCCCAGCACTCTTGATTTGATTCCCAAATAATCTTTCAAGAAGCCGAACCACTGAACAGATGTTTGAAATTAAATTAGTAATTCAAGTGGTACAGTTGTCACATTAAAATACATTTTTAAAAAATATATATGTAAAAATACATAATTATTTTTACATGAATAGGTTTTATGTTCAAATTTTTCTCTTATTTATTGGTTGGGCACTTAACCTCCTATGTGATGAAATATACATTCTTACAGACTTGAGAAAATACTACTATGAGTGTATCCATAATTATTATGCTTTGCTGCATAGAATGCAGTTGTCATGGAATCACACTGCTATTTTTTTAAAGAATATCCATTGTGTCACACAGTCACAATCTCCCCAACTTTTTTAATAGGTTCCAATACAATGGCCTGCTACCTTGGAATGGATCCCTTAGTTCTTAACTAAGAACTTCATGCACACAAAATATACGTAACATTGTCCATTCAGTTGTTAGACCACTGTGAACAAAAATTCCAAAATAGAAAACAGTCAACTTAAATTTACCTTGATTTTTTGTAGCATTAGCTATATTCTTTGTCTTCTGCTGAGGTATAGAATTGCCAGCTTCATTTGCCCTTTTCTTCACAACTGCTTGTGGTATGTGTTCATTGTTGCCTTTCCCAGTACATTTCTTTGTAACACTGAAATTATCAGACACTTTGTTTTATTTGCAAGTTTAAAGACTTGAATAAAGCTGGGAAATTGTGGCCCTCCAATTATTGTCAAACTGTAGTCCCTAACCAAATGGCTAACTAAATTTTGAGAGAGCTCAGCAGCCTTTATATTTTTAAATGATAAATAAGAAAGGAGTTCATAAATCTGCATTTAAAGAGAAGATCCATAAAGCCATTGATTTTGTGCTCTGGCTGTATATAAAGAGTGTTATCATTTTTTTTTTAGTTTAAACATGACTAAAACATAAAATTCGGTATCAAACACACGTTTCTACTAGGTAAACTTGATGAAATTTATTTTCAATAGGGATTTAAAATCCTAGCACATGAAAAA
Organism: Masticophis lateralis; assembly: GCA_030761175.1. Lineage (NCBI taxonomy): Eukaryota > Metazoa > Chordata > Lepidosauria > Squamata > Colubridae > Masticophis > Masticophis lateralis. The sequence continues at coordinate 132,233,171 of JAUDYJ010000003.1, forward strand.
ACAAATAATATCCTTTTTAATGTACCTGTTCGTAGGACTATTAGGCTCAAGTTCATTAACATGTTTTTTGGAAAGGGCTCCATTAGTCATCTTCGTACCAGATTTTGTTTTCAAAGCTGTATAATAAATGATAAAAAACAGATTTCAGAAAGCAATGAGCATTTGCTAAAAGTGTATGTATTTTAGCATATGTGTATGTGTATGTGCTTAAAAGAGTTTGCATGTGTACACTCTTATTTATTTAATAAACTGCCATCCATGTCAAGATATGGATTAGATAAATCTAATAAATAATAAAATAATAATATGGGACTGGAGGACCATATACATCATGTATAAACGTGTATGAACAAGCTTTAACCCTTTTCTTATTCATGTTACAAACACTGATTATCCAAAAATCCTTCAAACATTGAAGTTATTCCTATTTAATAATTTCTAATGATTAATATTTTTTTAAAAAATCCTCATATTATTCATTTGATTGATATACCAAGAAAAAAATATTTTAACATATTTAAAAGTATGTTCACGCAGCTTCCAATATATCTGAAAGGTATTTCCTAAGACCCCATCTACATTTTCCATTGCCATTTTTATTTTATACTTGTGAATTAAACATAAAAAACAATTGCGATAATTAAAACCTCTTCATAGAGTAATAAAAAAATAATAATTTCAGGGTATGAACTCTGCAGCAAATTAAAAGGGACTCTCTGATTATTACCTGACTGCTTTTTGCTCTCATCTCCTTTTTCCTCTTTGAGGTCATCTTTTTCAATTGACATCCGCAGATCTGGACTTGAATTGGTTGATTTGCTTAGAGTATCTGTGCTCACGAGAGAAGGAGATTCCTTTCCAAGTGCCTTCTTCACAGGTTTTGCTTTAACTTGTACATTTGAGATTCCTGCAAATACTTTGGGACGGGCACCTGTCGTTTTACCTTCTTGGTTTTTTGACGTTTTGCTGCTTCCTGCATTTTTGTGCCCGCTAGAAGATAATGGCCGGTCAGAATCTTGTTTGGCCAACAGTGTTTCATTTTTAGTATTTCCATTATTTTCAGCTTTGGGCTTTATAACAGCTCTAGCCTTCGGTGAAGGCATTTTCTCTCCTATTTTGGATTCCTTCATCAGCTTACAAACTGCTTTTTTGCTGTCTTTCCCCTTTAAATCATCATGCTTCAAAGCTTTATTATTGCTATTCCGATTGGTAGCTGAGGTGTGTCCAGATGCTCCTAATGCATCAGATTTCATTTTATCCTGATTAGCAGAGGGATCACGGCAAGAGTTTTCCTTTTTACTTCCTTCCCGAGCAGTCTGTTTTAGAGCACAAGTACCACCAAAGCATCGGTTTAACTGAAGGAGAAAGGAGGAGAAAAATATAATAAATGATCAAAAGTCTGGGAGGATCACTGTTACTTGCCATAAAAAAAATAATGTATACATTTCACAGTATAAATCACAGTAATCACAGTATATTCTTATTTTTTTGAAAAAATCTGTATTGCTTTAATATGCAATGATTTTTTTGCAAAAATTTGCAATATATAATACTATATATTATAACATATAAAAATTCATTCAGCCCAATTTTAAAATAAACTTTGACTACAAAAACACAACTAATCAGTCTTTCCATTATAGTTCTCAGTAAAGAACTGGTTCATAAACGGAAAGTAAATCGATATCAAGAATTCTGTATTTAAATCTGGAATCTGTTTTCAATGTTGAAATGTATTTTTCTTCTTCTGTCTCCTATATTCAAAAGGAAGAACATGAAGTCCTCTGGATGCTGTTGAATTACAGATTCCAGCAGTTCCAGTTAGCCTGGCTAATGATGAAATATTATGCAGGACTCTGTTCAATCACATTTGGAAGATACAAATTCGCCATCCCTGCTAGAAGAAACTATACAATAATTCCATGTCTAAAATGCAAAAGATCACTGAAGGGATACTAGTGCACTATCAACACGAATGCTTTTGAAAGGAACAGGTGGAATCCCCTGAGCTCAAAATAAAGCACCAGCTTCAGGTTACCCTCATTTACCAAATATTACTGTTCTAAGTTAAAATATTAACAAATGTAATCAAATACATAGCTGAGTATATTTTCCCCACTCTCCTTATGCATATATTGAGTTAGATTCCCTTGCAAGAATTTCTCTCAAAAGATGGATGACATCACAGGTGAATAATAGCATGAATGAAGGGAATAAGCTCTATTTGCTAGCTAGCATACCATTTGCTCTGCAACTGAGAAAGTAGGTTTTTACTCAGCAGTAGCCTGGAGATGCAGGAAAAGAGATGCAATAAATTACTGCTGTCTTGATATATTGTGAGTTGCATCTCAACATGTTTCAAAGAAACATCTCTCTGCGCAGGGAAGTCAATAGATGGATATTTGCTTGTTAAAGTTACACAATAATTACGTATGCCTCAAAGCCATGCTCAACTCCCCAAATAATCACATATCATGTTTGAAAAACATAATCAAATGCTTATGTATAGAAATGTGAATATTTTGTAAAATGTGAGGGTTTTTTTTTTTTTACCTGAGAACTACTGAATATGGGCTTTTTGGTAGGTCTTCTGTCATCTCCTTTGTCAACAGCAGCTGTATAAGAAAAGGACATCTTTTTTAAGGATATATTTAGAGAAAAGTGATGAAGGAAAACAAAGCTTTAAGAATATTATTATTCAGCAGAAGAACGGCACATACACTTTTTAAAGTGCAAATTAATAAGAAACAAGTCATTCCAAACCTGGAGATTACAACATTAAGAATAATAAACACAGTGGTGGGTTGCTCCTGGTTTGGTCTGGTTCTATAGAACCAGTAGTAAAACCAACTGGAGGCTCTGCCCACCCGCCATGACATCATTATGAGTGATATGCGCACGTGTAGAAGCATGCAGGCGAGCGCAAAGCAAGCGCATGCACATGGTCTCGCTGCGAACTGGTAGTAAAGGTAAGTAGAACCCACTCCTGAATAAACACCACCAAATAATGACATCTGCCTATGCTAGGTTCTTGGGAAGGACTTAAATGGGTGGATAAAAATGCCAAATCCATATGTATAATTATATTATTTTATAATCATTTTGAAATATAAGAAAGAAAAATCCTAGTTAGTGGACATCGAAGTACCTGGAAACAGCAGAATAGAAGAGAAAGAATTGGAGAAAATCACAAAATAGAAAAATAATTCAAAATAGAAGTCAAATGACTAGCAAAATAAAACAAAGGGAAGAGTATCAATAGTAATAGGTGCCTTGGGTGCAGTTCCAAAACATCTGAAACACCACTTGAACACCATCAACATTGACAAAATCATCATCAGCCAATTGCAAAAGGCAGCTTTACTTGGAACAACTTATATCCTGCAAACAATATCTCTAAAACCATCAAATAAATTTTGCCTATCCCAAGGTTTGGGAATGACTGAACAGGTGTATAAAAACGCCAGTCTAAATATTTGGCTTATTGTGCAACCAACCATAATAATAATTGTTTTGATTTGTACATCTTTAAATAATGTAGATCCCTGCTCTTTCCACATATAAACTTTATTGCATATTGCCAAGTTATCTCATGTTATTAATTTAAAATAGAAAGCTTTCCTCTTATATTGATACAGTAATATGCAATAAAATTACCTATGCTTTTAAGCATAACTGAAAATGAAATACTGTTGGTAAGCAGAGACCAGTCTTCAGTCAGTATAAGATATGAAATTTTCAAAGGGAAATTGATTGAAACTGAGAAGACACCCAAAATCAGAACTGATCAGAACTGATGAAGCTTCTTGGATGAGAAGCAAAATGTTTTCTTCTTCTTCCTCAAAGAAGAAGTCCAGTTGCCTTTTCAACAAAAAAGCACCTTTAAGACAACCATGACCTGGATGACTGAGAATCTCCACAGATATTACACAAATTAAATTTCTGCAATGCTACAGCTTACATAACCTATACTAGAAAAATGCAGATTGAGAAATATACTGTATATATAACATCCTTTGCCAAAATCCAGTTTTATCTATCTCAAAGAATTTTACAAAGCATACAGTTCTACCAATCTATTTATCATTGCCTGCAACTATTACTTACATATTTTATGAATATAAACCTGTAAGAGTCAGCTGCATTCCCACCCTGCAGTGAACCTCTGGTTTCCTAAGGGAAGGCATGAGGCTGAAAATGGCACCTGGGTGGCTTTTTTATTTTCTTAAGGGAATAAGAGTGTATGTTGCATATGCTGCATAAAATATAAATTAAAAAACATGTCCTATTGGGAACCAATACCATGCGCCAAGTAGTGTTGGAGGCAGCATTTAAGCTTCCTAGTCTAATTTTTTTAATATATGGGCACTGAAAAGGAATCTGAAGTAATCCCTAAATGGTATATTTTTAAACTGCATGCTTCTTTAAAAGTTTATGTACCCATTCCAATAGCTCACATAGAAAAATAGCTCTGATAGTACAAAACAGGCATGCAATTACACAAAATGGAATTTTTAAAAATCTCTCTGGATATTGTAATCAACCTGCAGTAATTAATGCTATAGACTTTTTAAAGCAACAAATCAACTGGATACTTATCACAGCTTGGTTTTCGCAGTTTGGGTTTCCCAAATTTATCATACTATACTCTAATTATTCATATCAGGGGAAGATAGGAATTCTAGTCAAAATTTATGCATGGGTTTATATGTATATATTAGCATTATTTAGAATGACATCATCTAACAACCCAATAAAATTGCATTTTTGGACATGACTGATCTGATTTCGATTTCCAAGGGAAAAAAAGCTTAATACACAAAGCTCGTAAATAACACTTTACATTTACATTTTACAATGCTGGATATTGTGATAAGAATCACAAAAAAATTATTCATTTATATTACATTGCCATTTTATGTTTTGCTACTGAAATTCTTTACAGTAAGCTATAATCCTGAGCATGTATCTACTTCACCATACTAAAGAAATTATGTGACAACAGCAAACATATTTAGGGATGCCCTGAAGCCATTTTCAATTATTTCATCTGCAAGATTTTATTCTATATATTTGAAAACAAAGGACAGGAGGTGGGGGGAGTGAGGGGGTTAGAAGAGAGAAGGGGGAGGAGAGCAGAGCTAGACTTCTTTTGTTTAGCTTCAAATTGTGCTGTTTAAATGTTTAAAGGCCACTCCGCAGCTTCTTTGATGAATCTTCTGCAGCAGTCAGACAGAATCATAGCATCATATCAATCACAAATTCAATGGACCCTTCATTTTAGACACAAATGAGATTGGCTGCTAAGCAAGGCATAGAACACACATTAACCACCACCCCAACTACTCCAATCATGAAATAAACATATAAAATTCTATAATTCCTATGTTCTTAACCATCCTAATGAATTACTTTTAATCATTCTAAATGCAAAGAAAAAGACAGCCTACCTATTTATAAGGCTTCCATATAGCTGCATAATAATGTTCGTTCACAATAGGGAGGTGCAATCAGCTTGGCTTCCATACTTGAAGCGGTCTGTTTATTTTTCACAATCCTTACATAATAATCGGGAAGCAGAAAGCTCATCAACATGTCTTTCCAGTTAACATTAATTACCAGCTCCCATGACTTCTCTATAATAAAGGCTCAGCTGTCATGCAAAGCGCTCAGCTCCAGCTATAGCTTGCCTACCTGCTTGTATTCGCTCCTGATCAGCTGCCTTAAGCAGTTTCCAGCCCTCTGTATGTCGAACGGCAAAAAATGACTGGAGCAGAAAGATCCACAATTTATCACGCAGAGCCTGGATCCTGCACAGAAACCCCTATGAAAAAAAAATCAGCAGCTGGGAAAAAACCTTGTTGTCATAGCAACCAGTCATTACTCTCTATAGAAGGTACTCGCTCCTTCAACTGGCTTAGATATTAATCGCTTAGCAATCACTTAGATATTACGATTGCTGAACAGATGTCGAGCTTTGCAGAAGCCAATTGTCCTGCATCATAATTTTGCTCTGCTTGAAACCAAGCCACTCCCACAGATGCTGAAGCTCAAAAAATAAAACCTACCTACTTCTCTCTCCCCACTCTTCCAATTTTACACACAAATCTCTTTATAGCTTTGTACCCTTGGCTTTGTCATTACAAGGTCAAATCCTCTAGGGCCCAATAAAGCATCTGGTTAAATTTTCACTCCTGCTAAATTAGTCAACAACAGAACTCTGCAACAGTATGGCGTAATACTATATATGTATATATATAATAATAAAATTATTATAATTATTTTAAAATTGCCACTGTCCAGTGGGTCGCCATTGATTGAAAAAGCCTCAAACTGCAAAAATACGGTAATTTCATAAAGGCAATAAAGTTTTGTAAATATATATTTTTCAGTACAAAGCCCCTAAGAATCTTTGTTTCCACTGCTGAAAAATAATTATCACAAATATTCAGTTTCCAGAATATGAAACCAAGAGAATGAGCAATTCGCTGAATGATAATACCTTATTTTTTATATTGCTGATTGCTCTTCGGGGATAAAAGCAGTGCTATCACTAGAATATAATTTAATAGAAAGAAAAGGCTCCCACTGGCCTGATCAATGTCCTATTTAATCTGCTACTATCTATCGACTGTGATTCTCAACTCTAATTTTATAGCATATCCATTGAGTTATTGATAGCTCACATCTTTCACCTCCCACCTTTTGAAGCTGCACTTCTACAGCATAAAGCCTTTTGTACACATACATTTAAAGAGATTACAGCAAAAGGGGGAGACAGGATGAAAACATCAATTCCTCTGATTTAGAGCGAATTAATCCCATTTTATTTTTTTAAAAAAGCACATGAAGACAGATGTATAAGCAAGCTTGCTTAAATCCAAATGCAAGCGCTAATGATTTCAGCTATCTTCAGGACTATATTTAGGATGATGAGTTTAAGCAGCAAAAGGTCTCCTATCTTACAAATTCCAATTGTTAGGGGCAGCCAGATGATTTTTTCATTGTACTTTGGTAATTAAAATAGGGCTCAGAAGCACATCAGTATTAGTTTTAACTTTTAATGCTTCTAAGAGTTTGAGCTCCTCAGTTTCCTTTTAAGGATCCCACCCTTATTTTTTTCCATCTGACAGCTCTTCCAGAAGGGTCAGGCTAAAGTGAAATCATAGTGTTGTGAAGACGAAGTGTGGAGGAACAAAGAGTGAAGAAGGAGAATTAAGGAAAGAGCAATGAATGAGGAGAACTGAAGGACTACAGAGAAGAATGGGTGGACAGCACAATCTGAAATGTAAACCTCCTTAGACCAAGCCACAGCCCAGGCTCTGGTAAAGCTGAAGTGGCACAAACATTGACCCTTTAATGAGTTCTTCACAGTGGCAAGTCCTGAACAGATTTACTGTTGGTAACTGGATGTGGCCCAGGAATGGCAGCTATATGTGGCGCAGACTCAGGCACTTGAGCCCCTCAGCCCTGATAAGCTCTCATCATGGAAGTGTTTTTCCCTCAGGCACAAGAGTGAAGCAAAGTTTTGACAAGGGATCACCATCCATATCAGTAAAAAATGCTATAGCAAGGATGTTGCAATGATGCCAGCTCCCATCACCAAGTAACACACCAAATTTCAGTCCAAAGGAAGAGTAGTGAAGTAACCCTCTGTGTCAGAACAGAAGATCAGTTAGAGAAAGCAGCTGGAAAAGGAGTGTTACATGGGAATGTGAACAAGAAAATGCATATATCTTGCTAGAGGCTTTGGTGAGGACCATCTAGGATAGAACTTGAAACATTATATACAAGGGCATAAAATATGGGACAATAAGAGAAACAAATCTCAAGTAAAGAGTGTAGGATTAAAACAGTTATATCTAAAAGATAAGTAACATAAGTCATATCAGGTAAGTTATGATACAGGAAGACAGTCTTAGGAAAAGTTACAGTATTATTAGGAAAAAAATGTAAGGCAAATACATACATAAAATTTTGAGGGAGATGTGAAAGATAAAACAAACAAACAAACAAACAAACTATTATTATACAACTTCAATTTTGGTTTCAAATCTTTATTTTGTAGTGTTTTCTAATAAAGCCTTTCAACTTAAAGAATTGTTTTGCCTCCTGAGTGGAGGCAAAATCATCTCCCAAAATGGAGGTATAAGAGACCATTTCCATTTCCACTTTATGATCTATGCTGATCTTCTGAAATGCCTTACTTTAAAGACAGCTATTGTGACTAGGCAGAGAGAGAGAGGGAGGGGGAGAGAGAGAGAGAGGGAGGGGGAGAGAGAGAGAGAGAGAGAGAGAGAGAGAGAGAGAGAGAGAGAGAGAGAGAGAGAGAGAGAGAGAGAGAGAGAGAGAGATTATTTTATATCACCTATTCGTGCTGTAGATCACCTTGGTACAACTTCTGCCCTTAAACTTTGGCTTGAATGGTTCTAATAAAAACAACAACAACTAAAATCATGTTTCTGTTAATTTTTAAAACCTACCATCTCATTCACATTTGAAGAATTTAGCAAAGCGTCCACTGCTATAAGAAGGCAACAGCTATTTTCAATAGTAACCTCTTTTTTGACTGCTTCAAGCACTTGATCAAGAAGATCAGGTTTGCTGCTCATGGCCTGAGCCTGGAAGATATGATCAGAAAAACCAGATCAGCTGAAACCAAAACCGAACAATGCACTTTGGTGGTGAATCTAAAAGGACACATGTGGGACATGTGCTTGTCTTTATGTTCATGGATCCTTTGTATGCTTGTTCTTCACACAAACACTAATATGCTAGAATACATGGGCCAAGCTTAATCTATATACTTGTATCTTACTTTGGCAAACTCTCCTTGATTATTTTCATTTTCTTTTTATCAATTGATTTATTATGTTTATTTGCCACCCATCTCTGGGTGGCAAGTAAGATGTCTCTGGGAGGCTTACAACATTAAAATGAAACCATAAATATATGAATTAATATATAAAATCACATTAAAATTACAATAGGATACAAGTTCTTATTTCATTGTTGTGTTAATCCGATGATGATGACTAATAAAACACTCTTAGGAGCATGTATTCAGAATTAATTACACCAAACTGAAAAGGAGTTATTCTCAGATAAGTAAATACAGAATTGCAGCCTAAACATTGTATCCCCTGGTTAGTCTAGCAGAAATAATACAGACTTTTTGCTTTCTTCCTATCTATTGCCACATAAAAAATAAGTAGAATCTCATACTGAAAAAAATCAAACGACTGTTCTACTTAACATGATATTGTTTACTGCAACTGCTAATACTGTAAGTCTTGAAGCTGCCTTCCCCAATGATGCCCTTATGGCCATTATGGGAATTACTGTTCCATAGTTCTGGAAGGCATCAGATTAGGGAAGATTTCTCTGGAGAGTAATTGGTATGTTTTAAGCTAGCAGGCTTCCCGGGGCAACTTGTTGGCAATAAACAACGTGCCGTAAAAATAGCAAAGTTGGATTGTCTCATGGTATGTGGTATATGAAAGTTAGAAAAACCTGGAAAAGTACTATTTTCACCAACATACTTATATCAGTACAATGTGTTCAAATTTCTTTTTAGGGCATCGTGATGTGGAATATTTGCTCTAATTTGGAAAGCATACCTGTCAAACATGAACAAGCAAGATAAAACCCTAAAACCCATCATGTGGTCTAGGCCAACGTTTTTCAACCTTTGCTACTTTAAGATGTCTGGCCTTCAACTCCCAGAATTCCCCAGTCAGCCACTTGTCTTTGTAATGCTACTACTATATAAAATAGGTGTATTTTACCTGTAAGAGAGCTAAAAAGCTTTCACTCTGTATTATTTCTGGAAAATTGGTCACCATAAATGCCATACACTCTTCCTGCAGTCTAAATGCCAACATTCGAGCTGTTTCAGTCCATTTCACTTGGGGAAGACTATTAAGTAGCCTGTTGGTTTCCATCAAAAGATGGGCTGCATTCTGTGGGCTCTTATAAGAAAAAAAAATACACATATTCTGAGCAAAAATTAAATAGAATTCTATATGTACACATTACACAATAGCATTAGCAAATTAATTCTTCTCACATTAATTATAGGTAAATGTAATTCACACATTCCAATAGGAAGGAAAGTGTTTGTGAGAATAAATGGAAAGCTTAGAAAATGATTTGTCAATCAGCAAGAAGTCGCGGATATGCAACAAACATTAGATTGTATAGAATAATGAGGTTTATGACTCTGAAAATTAGTGTATCAAATCCAGGATAATTTTGTTTGACAGGGGAATGAAACAGTCTGAACAACTGAAAAAAAATTAAGACTAGATCGTAGGTACTGTTTTTTTTTTTAAGGGATGTTTATCCAAAGAAATGAAAAATGCAGTATTCAAGAACGTATTTCTGCTCATTTTGATTTTACAGAAGTGGAAAATATCTTTATGAATGAGACTAATATACTAAAGAAGAGTGCCTGCTAAAACAAGGAAAGAAGGAAAAAGAGAGAGAAAGATAGAAAGTGTAAAAATGAATGAGTATGGAATGAATGTAGACTGAATGGAAGAATGAGTGGTCAGTAGAAAAATGTGGGTTGGGATGCTTTGATTATCTACTTTAGACAAAATGATTAGGATAAATTAGAAACAAATAATGGAAAGAAGAATAGACAAGTTGAGAAGAAAGAGAAGACTAAAAAAATAAAAAATGGATGGTGGGGTTGAGAGAGAGGTGGGAAATTTAAAGAACAAAATAAAACATAAATTGGTGTACAGACTTTTGGAAACAAGGATGATCTGAAAAGGAAGGAAGAAGTATACTGGATTGTATTAGTGTAGGCCAGATTTTTATTTATTTTATTTATATCCCACTTTTATTTTTTTAACAAGTATCTCCAGGCGGCGAACATATCCAAGACCTTCCTCCTCCTATTTTCCCACAACAACAACCCTGTGAGTTGAGGTGGGCTGAAAAAGATGGATCAGCTCAAAGTCACCCAGATGGCTTTTATGGTTAAGGTGGGACTAGAACTCAGTCTCCAGCTTTCTAGCCTGGTGCCTTCACTATACCAAACTGAATCTAATTAGACTTTCTTTCCTTTTCTAGAATCAATTGCATTATTTCTTCATTCATTGGCAGCCTCTTTGACATGTTGCATCATGGTACATTAGGATGTAGAAATAACCAAAATATTTTCAGTCGTTGCATTGTAGTCCTCACCTTCCAACCATTTGTTTAGTGATTGTTCAAAATTAGAAACAGCACTGAAAAAATTGACCAATGACAATTTTTCAGACTTACAACTCTTGCAGCATCCCCATGGTACCATGATCAAAATTTGGGATGCTTGGCTACTGCCCTTTATTTATGATGGTTGCAGTGTCCCAGAGTCATGTGATTGCCTTTTGCAACCCTCTGACAAGCAATGTCAATGTGGAAGCCAGAGTTACTTAGCAACCATATTACTAACTTAACAACTGCAGCGATTCACTTACCAACAACTGTGGTAAGAAAGGTTGTAAAATGGGGCAAAACTGTCTTGCTTAGCAACATAAATTTTGGGCTCAAACTGTGATTGTATGTTAAGCAACACTTGTATAAAAAGCAATGGATGAAGGGATTAAGATAAATTTCATTTACAGATATGGACCACTCTACATTTAATTGGAGTTTATTGTGAAACTAGGAAGGTTCAAGAACCAAGTGTGCCCATTTGGGGGGGAAAACTTGTTTCTACAATGCCTTTCAGCAGATGCAACAGAACTGTAAAATTTGAAACAGTGAACGATACCGATTTATTCACTAGATTTCAATTTTGAGATAACAGTCAATTATCTCAGTGTGAAGTAGAAAGAAAATGTATATAATCAAAATAAATTAAATTACTCCACAAATTCAGTTCAGTTTCCCAAGAAACAAAATAATAATGTCAATTAATAAGAATAACTGAAAACCGACACCAACTTACCAAAGAATCAATCAATGTAGTAAGGCAATTATTTTGAAGCTCAGAAGATAAATGAGCAAAGTTTTTTTCTGACCAACACCTTGCAAAATTTTGTATCAGCCACCTGTTAAAGGAAATGTCTTCTTTAAATAAACCCATCGAAAAGATTTAATAAGAAATGCATCTGTTAGCATAAGCAACCAATAGCAGGGTGTGTTTACATATTGCATCAAAATATAAATAGCTTTCAAAAATTGTAACCCTATCCTGTTGAGTTTAAGATTAAGCTGTGAAAATGGAAATCCGCCAATTTTTTTTAAAATTTGATTTATATGCCGCCCTTCTCCGGAGACTCAGGGGGCTTACAATGCGTTAAGCAATAGCCTTCATACTTTTGTATATTTATACAAAGTCAGCTTATTGCCCCCACAACTGGGTCCTCAATTTACCCACTTTAGAAAGGATGGAAGGCTGAGTCGACCTTGAGCCTGGGGAGTTTCGAACTGGTGTAATTGCAGGCAGCTGGATGTTAAGTGCTGCCTTTAATAGGTGGCATTAGCTTCCTACGCCACTCAGGCTCACAGTTTTATCTCACTTACTTCATGCATGAATCATAAAGGTGCTCTGCTCTTGTTGAATGGGCTATAGCCAGACACTCTAAAACAGGTTGATGCTTCCCAGGCACAGGCTATAATTGTTAGAATATAAGAGAAAGTATTATCATTTAATATTTGCAATAATTCACAAACTAAAATTTCCAATAGAAAATTCATTGTTGCTGAAAGTATTCATTTGTTAGATTTTTATCCCGCCTTTATTACTTTAAAGATAACTCAAGGTGGTGAAGATGCCTAATACTTCTGCCTCCCCACAATAACAACAACTCTGTGAGGCGGGTTGGGCTGAGAGATAGAGTAACTGGTCCAAAGGTCACCCACCCAACTTTCATGCCTGAGGTGGGACTAGAACCCACAGACTCCTGGTTTCTAGGTCATCACCTTAACCACTACACCAAACTGACTCTCATGTATCATTCATATCTAGATTCCAATGGAGTCAACTTTATGCAATTCTTTCTGCAGCTTCATCTAAAGCAATTATTATCACATTTTCCACTTCTAGGGAATCCTTTCCACATAAATTTATTTAACTATTCACTGCAAGGTATCTCTCACAAAACCTCTGTATGTTGTAGAGGATTCTAATGCAGGACAGATAGTCCTGGTTTCACAACCACTAGTCTGAAATTGGACAAATAACACTTACGACTGTTCCTTTAAGTCCTAGCTGTCCTAGCAGACCTGTGGCTATATGACTGCAATCTGACTGTTTGGCACTCAGCTTGTATTTATGATGGCTGTAGCATCCTAAACTCACTTGCGACTCACAAGCAAAATCAACAGGGAAGCTAGCTGGAAGGATCACAAGTTGCTCCAGTTAAGTCGCTTGCAAACTCCCTCACACAGCAGCAGCCACGCCCCCAGCCCCTACCATGCTCACACTGTACCAACCACCCATGCACCATCCCACTTGGCAGCTGCCCCTAACTCTTCTTCACACCACAATCTCAAAATGTTACACACTATAATGTAACTTAACATTTGGATGAAAAATTCCTTGCCATGATCATTTATTTAAAACAGTTCATCTCTTTATTCCAATAATTCTAATTCAAATAATGAAATGTTTCTGTTTTATTCCCAACGAGTAAACTTGTAATATTTGATTTACCTCTTATCAACGCAGTATCAAGATAAACAGATAATTTAAATACCTTTTGAAAGAAGTTGCAGTAGTCCCTTTTCAGAATGTATATAGCTATTTCTCTTAAACCGTCTAATCCATACATATCTGCAATGCTTAGTATACATCTAAAGTAAAAGCAATAATGAAAATTAACCATAAAATCATCATAACACAGTCACTGGAAGCCCATAATGGAATTGTTCCATAATAGTTTACATCTAGGCAAAGGTAATATGGTCATGCTTCTAGGCAAGCATAATTCATTCTAATTTTTGAAAGCCTGGTGAAGTAATATTTTTAAGGGAAGTTCAATTCCAACAATAGCAATTAATAATTCAAATTAATAATTCACGTTGCAAACATGAGGTGACAAGTCAGACAAGTCAGGGGTATGTATGGAAATGTAACTAAAAATTCCAACCATATTTATTCATCTATAGTTATGTATTTTAAAAAGTAATGCATTTAAAAAACTAATCCATAGTGCTTCTTGTTTTTAATTTCACACTGATTGCCATTCTGTATAAGCCAGTTTGAATTCCTTGAAAAAGGTTGCTAATGTAATCTGCTTTTGAAAATAAAATAAAAACAATTTTAAGACGTTAAAAATCCTTGCTATATTGGTAAAGATTATAAATATTATAAACTATTAAATCATATTGTCTTTAATAAACCGTATAAAAAAGAAAGCCAGAATTCAGAAGAATGTTATTGATTCACAGGAGATGAAAACAATTCAGTTCAGCATCCTATTTTTCACAGTCACATAGCATTTGGCTAAGGAATGTCTACAAGCAGAACATAATGACAGTAACTGCCCTCCCCCCAGCAACTAGTATTTAAAAGTGCAGTAAAATTAGACATATTTTACTGCTTTCAAATTGAACCTTATTGTTCATATTTATTAAAGTATTATGTTCTAGTTTGCTGAAGACTGGGACAAGGCTTGACTAGTTTATCCCTAACATACAGGTAGTCCTCGACTTATACCAGTTTGCTTAGTGACAGTTCAAAGTTACAACGGCACTGAAAAAAGTGAGTTATGACCAGTGATGGGTTGCTACAGGTTCTCCCCGGTTCGAGTGATCAGGTAGAGGCGATGGTGAGGTGAGAATGAACCGGTTCGTCCCGACTGTCCGCTGGGCCCTCCTGCCCGCCCCTGCGCTATACCTACCTATATTTGCTCATTTTTAGCCCAGCTGTGCCTCAGCTGTTCTGAAATGAAATGTGCTTGTGTGGAGCGCAAGTTTGGCGTGCATGCGAGTGAAGCAAGCACTCGCGCGCAAATCGCACATGCGAAGCAAACTGGTGGTAACACCGGTTGAAACCCATCACTGGTTATGACTATTCTTCACACTTGTGATCTTTGCAGCATCCCCATCGTCACATGATTTACATTTGGATGCTTGACAACTGGTTCACATTTATAACAGCTGCAGTGTCCTGCAGTCATGTGATCCCCTTTTGCATCCTTCTGACAAGCAAAGTCAATGGGGAAACTAGATTCACTTAATAATCGTGTTACTAATTTAAGAACTGCAGTAATTCACTTAACAAAGGTGGCAAGAAAAGTCATAAAATGGGGCAAAATTCACTGAACAAATTTCTCATTTATCAACATAACTTTTGGTCATAAGTAAAGGACTACCTGTATTTAGTTTATCTTCTCATAGGTCTAGTTAAAATCTAGTTAAAATCCTCTCTGGCCTGGTGCAGTCCTCATCTTTCTTCTATTTAATCTGTTGGGTTGGAATAACACAAAATAATCACCTTCTTTTTTATTGAAACATTCACCTTATCCCAGAATAGAAAACTTAATGCTTCCAAATGATCAGAGTATACTTCCTCCAATTGTTTGCCACTGACTAAACTGGCTGGTGCTGATAGGATTTGAAATATAAAATCTTTGAAGAGTACCAGGTTGCTTAGCCTACTCAGTCCTTCCTATTACCAAAGCAAGACTTCAATATCTCAAGGTTAAGCACTGGGGCTTATTCTTAAATATAGTTCCTTAATTAGATTGAAGCTGGTTACAACAAAGTCTGGTTAAGAGAGACAAGAGTGATCTTAATTATTGTAGTTTATCACTAGATTTCACACAGATTGGAATTAGGGAAAATTCACCCTTGAGATGGTATATCAAAGAGTTTACAAAGGACTCATACAAATCGTATATTCTGCTTAATGTCCCTTAACTAGTAGCTAGGATCTGGAAGTAAGGATGTTTGCATGCCTGCTTAATTAAACCATAAACCAAACAAACCACAATATAACTTACTGCACTATGTGAACCCATTCAGTAAATTGCTGCAATAAATTGAAACATTCCAGCAAGCATTTTCTATCTGTATCATACTTACTTAGCATATGAATACTAAGAATAATTATCTCAAAAACACAAATACTATTATTCTTGTGCTAAAATTCATATTACATTGCAAGGTTAATCATTTCTGGCACTATTATAACTTCATATCTGGTTCTTAAGATGCTACTTCTATTTAAGTACAGTTTGTTAAGAGTTAGGAAATAGGCATGGAATATTATTAAAAACAACAGGACTTGACACATACCCAGCATTTACATTTTTAGGGAACTCCAGAACTGCTCCATAGATAAAATGCAGAATGACAGTCATTTCTGCATGATTTATGCTACAAAACCAGAAGAAAAATTAGTTACACAAAAGAGAATCTGAATACTATAATAGTCTTCACATTTTGTACATCCCATTTAACGCATCAAAAACTAGCAATCTAATCATATTAAGCAAGAACCAACATGATGCTTAAGATTAACGGGCTAGGGGAGATCAGGTTCTTGTCTAACTTTAGCCACTGAGTAATTTTGAGCCATTCTTCCTTAGCCTTTTTCCTTTGGTTGAGGAATGATAAGCAGAAAACAAATGTACTAAAATAATTTTTATGATGCAAATCTACTTCAGGATAGAACTCCATCACTAAAATTTTACGTAAGGTTGTCTCTCAAACTGCCAAAAGATCTCTGTTTTGAAAAACTTAACACTAGAACTCTGATATCTTCTGAATGGGGTAGGTGGCCTTCAAAAGAGTCAAGGAAGTGGTATCAGAATTTTTATGCTCATGAGGTTCAGCTGTTCAGCTCTTGAACATAAAAGATTTGTACTCCTGAAGTATTTGGAACAAAAGCTACAAGATTTTCTGTTTCCTACATGTGTAAAATGTTTTGTGAATATTTCTCCAGAAGCTCATGGGCGAAGAGAAACACAATCAGCTGAAACAGGTGGATGATAGCATACAATGTTTTGGTCTATGAAAAACCTTCAATGTGTTTCAGGGTTATGCATGGCCCTTCCCCTTGCACGTAATGATTCTGTGATTTCATTGGCACCCTTGTATTTCACCATTGTCTTCAGTGAAAGACAAGTGGGTTAATAAATCATACTAATCTGAATTGATTCTGATTTAAGTTATGGTATGACTCCCCCTACTGTAGTATGTACATTGTTTCTGTAGTATAAAACCAGTTGGTTATGGCTCATTCAACAAAGCAGATTATATTACAGCACATTATAACATGAGATCTGAACCAGATATTAATTCATGGCTCTTGTTTAAATGACCGCAAAATTACTCCACTTTGATCTTCCCTCCCATCTCTTTATGATGCCTTTCAGGAAAACTTTGTGGGCAACATACTTCTGCCATGGCTATTCACAAATCATCCTGCATCCTTTTAGAAGAACCTCTTCAAGATTCTCCTTGTTCCCTTCTGTTCAAGATTCAGTTGTGATTCTGCAAATTACTCCTGCTTTTTAAAGGTACAGCTCCCATAATAAAAAAAACTATGATGCCTGTAACACATGGCCATTTCAAACTCTAAATCTGAGCTTTCAGAAAAAGGGGGGAAATCTTTATTTTTACTTAAATAGCAAAATCAACACAGTTGTCTGACTGTATATGGAAACAGAAGATAGCAATAAAAACAGCCAAAAGAAGCAGCACGGCTGCCTTGACAGCTGGTCTCTTAAATATCATTTTCATTATTTTGGGATGAGCCATATGTACTCTGCTCTCAAGCGTTTATCAAAATTACACAAAAATTTGCAATGAGCAGGATGACATGAAACCAGCCATTTCTACTGTAGCAGCAGTGCAGGCAAACTTTTTGATATCCTCACAGTTATATCCAATAAATCCCTCACACCAGTGGCCAACCTTTGTGACAACAAGGACCAGTTTCGTGGAAGATATTTTTCCACGGACTGGAGGAGGAGGAGCGTGCAACTTAGATTCTTCGCATGTGCAGTTTAGAGAAGGGTTCGCGCTTTTATAAGAAACTAATGCCTGATGATCTGAGGTAGAGCTGAGGCGGTGATTCTAGCACTGGGGAATGGCTGCAAATACAGATAAAGCTTTGCTTGCTCATTCGCTGCTCACCTCCAGCTGTACGCCTGGTTCCTAACAGGCCACAGAGAGGTAGCAGTCCATGGCTTGGCCATGCACACTTTAAACTCCATTTACTCAAATGGAGTTTCTTGGATTAAAAACATATGTAGGATGGCAACTTTACATAGGCATAAAATTCTAAAAACAAGTCTGATTTCCCAGTCCTAATCCATCACCTAACCATTCTTCACACGACCCCATATAGTTCTGCAAAACTTGGTATGCTCATTGCTCTAAACCAGGGGTGTCAAAACTGGCAGCCTGTGGGCCAGATGCATCACACGCAGGCCACACCCACCCCGGCTCCGCAAAGGCAAAAAACCTCATATGACGTAATCGGGTTTGACATCCGGGCTCTAAGCTGTCACACAGTACGATTCAGTCTGTGAATCTAGTCAGCTATGGTTTATTCAACCATGATGGTTAAGCCAATCACCAAAATTGAAACCAGGGAAGCCTTTATATTCGTTAATAGGCAAATATTTCTGCATTTGCCACTGGAACAAAGAACAATGAAAACAAAGATGCAATCGCAATTAAATGCCAAGCAGACTGCAATCTAGCACAGCATGCTATTTTTACTTTTTTAGACACGAGTCCTGCGAAACAGATGCTGACTGAATTCACAGATAATTCTTACTCAGAACTTGTGCTCAAATGTATTCATCAAATACTATATCAAGCAGAGTTAATATGAATTCTTTTACAGGTAGCTTGACTTCTTAAAATTTGCAGTGGTTTTAAATTGCCTTTTTCCCACATGATTTGTGAACAAGTCAGCTTACCCTTGAAGAGTGATGTGCTTTTGAGAGCTTTCTGCCCAGCTCCCATTCAGCATAGCAGAAAAGTAACTGGATCTGGCACAAAGAATAGCCCTGTGAGAAAGAGAATGAAATACAAACTACGTTACTCAATAAAAATATTTATTTTAAAAGAATATCTACAGACCATTGAAATTCAATGTTCTTGACATGCTAATATTCACTCTGTACAATTCTTTCTAATATCTCTGGCATTTAATCTAATTGGGTAAAGAAAAATTAGGAAAACTCTCTGAAATGCTTCCAGTTAAAAAAATGTATTACAGTGTACACACACACACACACGGGAAGGGAAATCTCAAGTTCCTTTGGGCACACATTACTAATGCTTTCATGTTTTTGTCCAGAGAAGATATATTCTTTTTGACAGTAGGTTTACGACAGAGGTGTCAAACTCGTGGCGTCACATTGTCGTCATGTGACATATTGTGACTTCCCCCCCTTCGCTAAAGTGAGGGTGGGTGTGGCCAGCATGTGACGCATCTAGCCCATGGGCCGCAAGTTTGACAGCCGTGGTTTACAATAACACTATTTCAAATATGAAGAGAGATTTTCCTATAGGTTCATATTACTAAAACAGATTTTGGGAAGGGGTGTTGGTGGTGGAAGGATTTCTTGAAAAAGATATACAGCTGTTTTCATTGGCTGCAAACTTTCATCTGAGGAATTTTTAAAAATCCAAATGGATTGGATTCATGCATGCCAGCTCTTAATTTAACACTTAATTTGCTCTTTCACTCAAGAACGTCAACTATTCCACCATCTTACCTCATTGCACAGCATCGTATAATGAATTTTTAACTATTAGGTTTTTTTCATTCTGAGCAGCACTCCAAGTTCTTAAATATTTTGAGTCAGTGGTTCAACAGTAAAATCGTACTATATCTATTTGGTTTCTAAAGTCTTAGATGTTTTCAATTTCAGCTCAGAAAAACAACAACTCTGCTTTCATAAATAGTATTCACCAATTATAATTGGAAAGGTTCATACATTATGATAAATCAAAATTTTCATAAACTCTAGCTTAATGTTTGTATTTTATGATTAATTATTGTATGTATGACTTATGATCTATGGCCTATCACTTTGTTGTTGTGTGCATTGAGAGCTTATGCACTGGAGGCAAATTCCTGGTGTGTCTAATGACATTTGGTGAATAAAGAATATTCTGTTCTATTCCATTCCCTCTCCTCCTTTCCTCTCCTCTTTCTACTCTATTGTAAGTTTACTGGCAGGTTTGTATTAGCTTAATCCCTTCTCCTTTTCTTCCTGTCACTGTGACTCAATAAACAGTTTCCTGGATTTATTCTTAACAAGTAAAAAATGGTGGTATTCAATTTTAGCTTGGCAATAGGATGCTACTGAGTAAACAACATGCTAGCTTATTAACAGTAAGCCAAAGTTCTCCAAAAAATTCTAAGTTATTGGAATGGGCAAAAAAAGTGAATATTTCTCTGTAGTTTTAAACATGCAACATCTAGAACCCAACATTTTGATAAATTATCTTTTCAACAACTTTGGCTTTCTTTCCTGCCTCTTATTTATGCCGTGGGCTGCAGTAGTTCCTTAATATATCAACAAAAAAATAATAATCCAGAAATAGGTGTCGGAGGTATCTGTGTAGTTTCTTATTTTTTCTTATGCATCAGCGATGGTACATTCTACATTTTGTGTCTTGAAAACTCTGAAGAGTTCCTGGCTCAAGCAACTGTACGTCAAAACTGTCCTCTTCTTTAAGCAAGACATTTTAAATTGTTGATGGATCAATAACTGATTTTACTTTTTCAATCTTTATAAAAGCTGTACAAGCATCAAGGATAGATGCAGAAAGCATAACATTACCCGTAATCAGGGGTGGGTTCTACTTACCTTTACTACCAGTTCTCAACAGGCTCGCATGCGTGCCTTCTGCACATGCGCAGATCACTTCTGATGACATCAGGATCAGTGGGTGGAGCCTCCCGCCAGTTTTACTACTGATTCTATAGAACCGGTCTGAACAGGGGGCAACCCACCACTGCCCATAACACTACCCGTATCAGAACTAGAAGACATCACAATTTTTTCATCTTTATACAAATGCAGTAACTTTTTAGTACACAGTCGTATAAAATGTCTCCGTGTCTAATCCATCCTTCTCCCTCCTGTACACATAAAAGTCACCACAAAGCGTTTAAAGACAGTACCTGTGCACTTCAAAGGGTTTTCCATCAATCCAAATATTAATATCTGAAAACCAAGAATTCTGGTAGAGCATCAATAGGTCTTTTCCTAAGCCAGATGCAATTTCTGTTTTGGAATCAAGCAGACAAAAAGGGAAAAAACTCTTCCTAATATATTTTTACTTGTATTGAAATTCAAAAATTAATAGGTGAAAACATTTTAAAAATATTCTACTGATGAAATATATCTTATAAATGCTTAAGTTTTGTATATGAGGGAGCCATAACTTAGCAGTGTTCATGCTATACATAAAGTATTACGAAATTCAAACTCGCCAAGAATAATTATAAGATTCTGAATCATGCAGTTCTGTAGTTTATAACCAATATAAATAACTCCTTCGTCTTTTAGTTTCGGTGGCAATCTTTATAAACATGGCACCCTTAAAATAGATTAAACTAAAGTTTTCATTATTACAAATAAGTACAGAAAAAACATAACACAATCCTGGGATTCACAGTACAAAACAACTGAAAGCCCCAATTTGGGTAAAGATTTACAACAGTGCTTTAAAATATTCTACTTGGCAATAATGGGAATTTCTATTCTTTCATTCTTTAGCAACAGTGAGTTTTGCCCCATTTCTTGCCACATTTGTTCATGCTATCTATGACACAAGGGATAAATAACTGCTTTATCTGTACTGCAAATTTTCTCTCTTTGGATAGAAGGAAGAAATTCTGACCCTGAAATTCCTAATTATTTAGAATTAAGGTCTAGAATCTAAATTGTAATTGGAGCAACATATCAGTCTTTAGTGTTTCTGTATATATTCAATTATTAAATATAGGAGGTTTTTGACTTTCAAATAAAATGGATTTTCAGATAGGATAGAGGAAGAATTGCTATATCTGATGTCTAGGCAAGTTTTCACTGGGAATGCCTTTAAAAATAACCATGTTATCGTCTTCTAAATGTTTAATTACAATTTTTCCTTCTTCACTTTCACAGTGACCCTTTGTGGGTTATTTTATTTCCCAGAATTATATTAATATAGTTATGTGTTTTGTTTTTAACTTTATTATTACAAGTTTTGTATTTACATATAATACTTCTTTTTCTCAAGCGGGTTACTTTGATAAATGAAAACAAGTTTCATTTTTAAAAATTACATAATCTTAGTTGATATATGAATCAACTAAATTATTCTAAATAAGCACTTTAAAAATATCCTCATGCCATATGTCCTAATTTATTTTAAATGTTAGTATTTTAATTTATAGTTAATTTGTTTGAGAATTACAATATCTACTAAAAGCATTAGTAGTATCTGGCAAAAAATATCAAAATGGTGTCTAATGGTATTTTAATATATCATTACTAGATGATTTTAAATTCTGGACTACCGATATGAATTTTGATTATTTTTTCATTCAATAAATGGAGAAGAAATATGAGGATCATTTGAGGGTCATTTAAAGTTTTTATATAAGTTACGACTGTACTACCATATATATTCTGAAAATAAAACTGAAAGGTTTATATCATAATAATTTAGAGAATAAAGTATGGAAACTTTGAATAAGGAATCATTTTTTAGAGTTGTATAATGCTTTTAAACCTGTTAAACTGTTGGCTACTTAACTGATAAGAAAAATACATATGACTGCATTGAAATGCAACTTACTTTCCAATGTCTATATTTGTCATTACAATATATATAGTCATAGCCCCTTTTATTGTACTTCGTAGATATACGCTCTACCATCAGAAGATTATGATTCACCAAAGGCTCAAGTGATGAATAGTATTTTTAGCAATAAAGTATTTTAATGTATGTATATTTTTAAGCATAATGGCATTGCCCACTTAATAAGACTATAGTATTGTGTAAACGTAACTTTTATATGCACTGCAGATCAAAAAATTCACATGATTTGCTTCATCATGATATTTACTTTTTTGCTGAAAGGGACCTGTAATATTTCCAAGATATGCTGGTAAATGTGGAGATACCACTCAAGCAGCTATTAATTTTGAAAATAAAACAGATCGTTGTAAGATTCTCATTTTCATTCAAAGTTTAGTCACCATTTTCAACATTGTAAGACACTGATTTTATGAAATTTGGGAGGACCACTAAGGTAGTTGGATTTTTGAAGAAAGGTACAAAAGTCATAGAGATCTTGGTTCCCATAATAAAAGTCTTTTGAAAAGACTCCATGTATCATTTTATCAGACTTACATAACTGAATTTTAAAAGAGACTTTTCAGGACATGAATATTGCAGAAGGTATGATTATCAATAATTAAACCTGCATAATTCATCTTTATGAAAGAATGCCAACCTTCTGGTAATGTTAAAATACTGGTAGATATTTTAACAATATATTCTGAGAGACTTAAAACAGCCCTAGACACAGAAAAAGCTTTTGATATAGTACAAAATAAATTTCAGAAACAAATTATGAAGAAAAAAAAAGATTTGCACAAAATTTTATTTTTGGAAGCCAATTGTTCTGCAAGAATGGACTACTAATGAACTCTTCCCATTTGTTGACCTTTGTATTTATTGGAATAAAAATTATATTGATAATATGCTCTCCATTAGGAAATTATTATTTGGAATCTTCAAAATCTTGGCAAGACCTTGATTCTAAATAATTAGGCGCTCAGTTGCATTACCAGCATTGAAGGAGGTCATGTACCTGACCTTTGGCAATTAAATTACAATTTGATTCTTGCTGTTATGAAAAATTGACCTTTCAGACAAATCCTTATTTTAAAATACTTCCCCAGTCCCACTGTGCTCATGTTATAGCAGACACTCACATATCCCCATATATTATTCTACATCCTTTGTGACCTGTGCCATCCCTCTCACAGTCACCCTTCTTGAACATGCCTCATGCACTCCCTTGCATCCTTCTTGACATGTGCCATGTCTCTTCCACATCACCACACACCCTCATGCATACTTCCTGACCTGTACCTTTTGTGCATCCTCACACACTCTTCCCTGTAAATTTGATGGAAATGAAAACTTGTTTTTCAAAGTGCTAAACAATGTTCCTCCAGCAAGATAAATGGAAGTAAAAAGTGATGAAATAGTTTGAGATCAAACTGAAATGAGGAAACACTGGGAGGAGTATTTTGAAGATTAGTATGCTAAAGAATATTTGCGGTGATGTTGGGATTATGTTGATTGGGGACATGAATATGTATGCCCTCAACTATGGACACAATGCCATATTGTTGGCTGAGAACCCAAATAATTTCCAATGAACGTTAGATCTGTGCAGGAGTGTGGATCTGAAAATTATTGTACTCCTGTTGTATTTAATAGGAAACATGCAGTTAATTATTATAAATTAGTAAACTTAAATGGCAAAAAAACACTAGAGCAAATAGATGGATTTGGGTTTGTTGGTAGAACATTTTCTAAAGAAAGGAAGATAGATGAAGAAATTTTAAGAAATGAAATTACTTGTACAAAGGAATTCTGTATAGATAGTTACAACTGCCTACTTACAACCATTTGTTTAGTGACTGTTCAAAATTATAAGGGCACTGGAATAATGACTTATGACTATTTTTCACACTTATGACAGCTGCAACATCCCCATGGTTATGTGATCAAAATTTGGACACTTGGCAACTTGCGCATATTTATGGTGGTTGTAGTGTTCCGGGATCATGTGATCATCTTTTGTGATCTTCTGACAAGCAAAGTCAATGGGGAAGCCAGATTCATTTTACAACCATATTACTGACTTAACAACTCCAGTGGTTCACTTATCAACTGGGGCAAGTAAGTTTGTAAAATGGGGAAAATACTCATTTAACAACCGTCTCATTTAGCAACAGAAATTTTAAGCTCAATTGTGGTTGTAAATCGAGGACTACCTGTAACACGTAGTCTTCAGAAAGATATGTTTGTTGAAGGAAGTGAAAATAGCTGTACATTGGAGGGTACTTTTGCCAACTTCGTTATTATGAGGATTCCTGCACTGCGTGGGAGGTTGAACTAGAAGTCCTTTCCAACCATATAATTTTGGGATTCGAAGTACATATTGCAACTCTTCTCTTAGTTAATAGGCTGGTGTAAGGACTGTTGAAGTCCCCATAGTTTAGTCTGACTAATGCAAGTCTCATTTACTGAGCAGTCAAGTTATTCATCTTTTTTGTGGAATAGCTGTAAATTTTGTCTGAGGCAGTGAACAAGCCCAAACTGATGTCTTAGATAACAATTCACACATTACATTTTAATCTCACCTGACAGAGTTACCTCACCCTCAGCATCAATAGCTTCTGTCGGCATGTCACCAGTAGAGAAAGAGGACACCGCACATTCTGTTTCTACAGCTGTCTTGCAAAATATCCAGTGATGGTCAGATGTCTTTTCATGGTTTCCCAACCTCTGCTCTCTACATATTTGATTGTTGTGTAAACCACCAACTCTTAACTCTTCATTTTCTTTCACTAATTCAGGCGTTGAAACTTTTTTATTTAGAATCTCTTGTTCTTCCTCAGTAATGATTCTGTCCGATGAATATGCAGCCCTAGGAACAGAACATGTCAGGCTCCAATCCATTTGACAGTGTTTTGGCAATAACTTCCATTAATCTTAGTGGGATTTTGTTTCCTTTCCAATTACACCTACACAACATCATCTCACTGTACAACACAACACTGAACATTGCATAATTCAAACTGTTTGACATAAGAATTTTAAGATGGTTTCTTTTTTATGAATATGCCCTTCCACATTATTATTATATTGTTTCATTTTTCAATTTATATAGAGTGACTGCCCTTTCGATGGGGCACAAGGTCAACCCAGACAAAATAAAAAAGATACATAAAATTAAATAACAATTTGATTTTCCATATAGGTTTTCCCAAGGAAACTTGGATTAGTGCTATAATATTCTCTACTGTGCTTTAATGAGTAAATTCATCCCTTATTTCATCTGATAGTTCCACTCCAAACTGGTCAATTTTTCGCCCCATGTCCCGAGTTAAAAGCTGAAACTCGGCACCATACTGAATGTTTACTCCGCCAGAAGTGATGAATATCATGGTAGACAGTTACTTGTTCAACTGGATCTTTGAATTAACTCTCAGGCCTGCTACAAAATTAACATCGTTGTCCAAATGCAGGCTGTTCTGAATCAGAAGGCAGATGTTGCCAATTTTACAGCTCTCTCTTGGTCATTGGTGACATTTTAGGAAGAGAACCATGACAATATATAGCTATTAAAATTCAGAGCACTTTCTGATCGAAAAGGTTAGCACCTTTTGAGGCTAATAATTTTATTTGAAGCATAAGCATTTGTGGATGCATTTGATGAAATTAGCTTCACCCATGAATTTTAAATAAAATGGGCTAGTCTCAAAAGCTGCTACCAAACACTTTTTGAATCTCAGCCATTGGGCTAATTTAAAATTCTAAGTTAGTTCTGCCTATGGGGATGCCATCCAATTTTAAGGATGTATAGTTCCATTAAGCAAGGAAGGTAGTTCAGTTGCTTGATTTCTTCTCATATTTGTTAAGCAAAAGTGCTAGTGCTTCCTGATGGGACTGGAGCTACTCCAACAAGTACAGGATGCTGAAATTAGTCCACAGAACACCAGCGGTGGTAGATTTTGTCCCATCTGTAGATTTTGTCCCAAGTGTCCCTAATCCATCAGTTAGTTTTTCATCTGAACTAATTGGTCCATCTGGTCACCACTTGGTTCTGAATCGAAAGCAAGACATTAGCAAACTTTATCAACAGTTAGCGGGCTCCCAGTTCTCTAGGTGAAGACCAGATAGCAGTAATTACGGCCAATCAAGCTGTCCAGATTCACATCTGAGCTCTGTATTAAATCATGACTCTCCAAGCCCCACATGCAGAATTGATTAGTCTGGGCAAAAGATTCTCAGACATGACTTGTCTAGCTTATAAAATTTATTGCTGACAAGAACGAAACTTCTAACCCTATTGATTGTTCAAACAGTGCAATGAAGTCAGAGCCTGTATATCTATAAAACTGTGCTTCACCATTTAAACTTTAGTTTTTTTCTCTCCAAATTCCCAAGTCAATAGATATTTGGCCAGTCTCCTGCTAGCCTTTGGGGATGACTGAGAAATGTGCATAATGGTTCTTTTTGGCTTTGGTTTCTATCTTACCAGTCTCTGCCTGGAATTGTATGTGGGAAAGACCTTGGAAGACAGACTTGCAAGATTCTTTTACAAAAAAGTAGAATTAGTTCATCTGGGTGTGATTCCTGTCTAGAGTACCTCTCATGGTTGATATCAATCTTGCAAGTTTGAAAGTGCATTTCTCCTCCATTGCCTTTATACTCAAAGAACTATGAGGCCCACTTCTGAGATAATTGCCATGTCCACATTCATTCAAAGGGCTAAGTTGGCTTTTATCCAATCAGTATCCTGGCTATAGCTCTTTCCAAGATTATCCCCAAATACCTTTATACCAGGGTGGATAAAAATTGTTTTTTTAAAAAAAATCAAAAACATTGGATTTTTTAAAATTTAAATTGGATTTTAAAATTTAAATTGGATTTTTAAAATTTTTTATTCAATTTATTTTAATAAAATGCTTTTGGAGTAAAAATCTATCTAAAGATACTCTGTTTCCCCCAAAATAAGACATCCCATGTTATAAGGTCAATCGGGCTTTTGAGTGCATGGCAATAAGGCCAAGCACTTATTTCAGGGTTCAAAAAAAATATAAGACAGGGTCTTATTTTCAGGGAAACACAGTAGTTTTCTATTTAAGATACATTAATAATTTAATTTATTCAGCATGAAATGGAGTTTAGTTATGTAGCATGAGGCTATATATTCTGCAATATGGGACTGTCAGTGAGTCAACAGCAGGTCAGAGGGACAGAGGGACTGAGGGACAGAGATGACAGTTGCTTTTTAAAAATTATGATTTAAAACAAGTTGATTTAAATCAAGCCTTTTTACTAGTAATTTAAATCGTGATTTAAATTGTGATTTAAATCGACTCGATTTAAATCAAATCCATCCTGCTTTATACTTCCCTTAATATAAGAACTTAGTTGGATTTATATTTGCTGGGTTCACCACTTGACAGATTTTGGTGAGAACCGCAAATGTAAGTATGACAAGTTTAAGTAAAGGTTAACCTTTCAAATTTGCAGAAAGAATAACTAGTTGTGAACATCATTTCTATATGGAGAAAAAGCCATTTATTTTCAAAAGTTGCAATACTGTACAACGATATTTTGTTATTTTTTTTAATAATTCTGAAAGTAGCATGAAGCACTAAAAATGTCCCAAATAAACAATCTCTCTGAGAATATGTAGTATCTGCATGAATGTTGTTTCAAAAGCATTTTGTGTCTACATTAATGATCATGTATATTTGGTCAATGCATTTGAATCTAATAAACATATAACAACAGACCGGAATATCTAAATAAACATATATAGATACTGTACATTACCCCATCATGCTATTTCCTTTCACAGTAAGCCAACTTTATGTAAAATACAGTCAACGAGGAGATAATGAGATGCAATTAAGGATACGAAATAAGAGGAAACAAGGAAACACAAGCAAATCTAGTTTATAACATAGCCTATTATTTATTTATTTTAAATTATTTATTATTTAAATTTATTAGGTGGCCATCTTACCGCAAGGTAAATTCTGGCCGGCATATAATATTAATTTTTATATTTAATATTATTTATATTATCATATTGCAAACCATCAAGGTGCCAGCCATCATCTTTAAAGCTCTTTATGGCACAGGGGCAGGATATCTGCATGACCCTCTTTCCCCGAGGACATCTACCACCACCAGATTAGATATAGTGGATGTGCTTGCTTCCCCTAAATATTGCCATCTGGTGGAAGTTAGGATGCATGCCTTTTCTGTGGCAGACCCTGTCCTGGGGAAGACTCTGTCCCTGAAGTTCGCCGGCCTCCAACCCTCTTAGACTTCTGTTAAGTTTTGAAGAGGTTTGACTTGATGCCAGGCCTTTGTTGTTTTGAATAATTTCATCTGTTTAATTTTATAGTTTTAATATGATTTGATATGTTGTTGTAATTTTTGATTAGGAGCTGCCCAGAATTGGCTGGAAGATGGGTGGATATATAAATGTTCTAACTAACTAACTGACTGACTTTTACTTCATTTCTTATTTGATGCTCTGCCATTTATTCTTCCTACATTTTAAATTATAATTTTTCTTGTGCCGTGTTTATAAACAGATGGGCCTATAAATATTCATCTCTATTGCTTGTCATGACTTCATCAATCATGGATTTTATGCAATTTTTTTTTAGTAAGAGAAGAAAAAGTAGACCAGGTTAACAGTCTTAGTCATATCAGTGCTAAATGCAGAATTCTCTGCTAATGGAAAGAATAGTATTAGCTAATTTTGGCACATTAAGGCTAGTATGACACAGGACATTTAGCTATGCTGGGATCAATAATCTAGACACCACTCTGTAGGACAACTTACTTTTATCCAAATTTTACCAATTATAAGATGCATTGGAATATGTGTAACACGATATATTTTCAAATTTAAATGTTAATTTTTGGAAAATAGAGCTCCGGGAAACTGCAGAACAGGGAAAAACAAAAATATGTGTCTTAATATGCAGCCTAAGGGTTAGTTCGATCTTTGCAGTAGAAGAATTCTGAACAATATAAGTGGGTGGCTGAATGGATTTCTTAACTCTTCATACAAAATCATAATTTCAGTTTGAAATGCAATTTAAAATGTAAAATAATGAGAAGAAACTTACTGCAGGAAAGTTTTAAATTCAGAAGGTTCCAAATATTGCAGTTTTAAAGCTTCACAGTTGTTACAAGTATTTAAATGTTTTCCAACAACATGCAGAAAGAAATTTGGGACTCTTGCTAAAAGTACTGCCTTGTGAGCTTTGAAGAGTGTATTGCCAACATAGAAAGTGATGTCGGTTTGGATTTCTTCTTTAAAAAGTCTGCAATAGAATAGAAACAACTTCACATATAAGACAAAGGGGTGCTTGCAGATTGCAATACACTGCTGTATCTATCTTGCTTTAATTTATAGGGGCTTACAAATTATATAAAAGGAAAATAGAAAGAATAAAAAGAAACATAAAACTCAAGCCCAATAACAATAAATCTCCTATCCATTGACATACTGTGGAAAACAACAATATAGCAACAAAACAGCTGTAATCTACTCAGGAAAGGATCTTGCCCTACCATCATTCCCTAGTGCGAATGAACATCTTTGAAACATCTAGGTTTTGATGGGTTTCCTGGACGCCAACAGGATTTGGTGCGAATCGGACTTCTAGTGGAGCACTTGTAGGAGAAAAAATGGCAGAATCTGGGGGCAGTGAAAGGAAGCGCAGTCTAAAATCCCTACATGGCCACAAGCAAACCCTCCTTGAGTGCTGTTGACTCTTATCTATTTCTAACCAGATACTGATCATTAGTTGAGGAGATGTGCATAGGCTTTTAGCAATAAATCAGCTTAACTGAGACCTCATGTCTTTTGCACCTAATAGCACAGGGGTGTCAAACTGCGATCAGGCCCGTGGGGTGCTTAGACCTGGCCCAAGAGGCCGACCTGGAAACAGCAAAGGACCGACTGCCAGAGAAAACGGAAAACGGAGTTATTTTAGATTCTTTATTTTAGATTCTGAAAAAGAAATGAAATGGGAAGTGAGCAGGCTCCAAAGTCAAGCCCTAATGCATAATCTTTATTTCCAGATATGTTTCTGCCCATTCACATACATGCCCAGAAGCATTCTGAAAAAGTGAAAATGATGGAGCAAAACACCAAAGTTAAGGTGACGTGACAGAAAGGCTGGTGGGGATGTAATGCACCAGTCTGCTTATTGTGAAAGTAATATATTATGAACGGTCAGGTTCCTCCTGGTCATTATCCCAAAATTCCAAACATGTCATAATTAAAAAAACAAAACAAAAAACCCCACTTTTTTCCCCTCAATATTCCGGAACTGTTAAGAGAATACCAGCTTCTATGTGAACCAAGTTACGTATTCTGATGACAATCCAAATGCCTTTTCAGATAGATTGATGAACCCAACTGTTTTTCTGTACTGATACTCATCTTATGCCAAATTTTATATAGAAAACTCTACTAGTCTTTTTCTCACCAGGCTTTAACGTGATCAACATTCATCACATCCTATTGACCACTGTGTTTTACTGATGAGCTATTTTACTTCTGCTACTGCAGGCTTCCCTTCTTAAGGCTGTAGGTATACTGCTCAGTGTATTTCCAAAGGTCAGTTGCTGAGAAACACACACAGGAAGGTACTATTGTCTTTTGTTTTGGGGGTTCCCCTGGGTGTCTTGCTGTTGTTTTCAGAGACAGAGACTGCTGAGGAATTATCTCCCTTTTGACTAATGTGGCTCCTGATGCTTTGGCAACAGTTGGTTGCCAAGCAGAGGAAAACCTTTGCTTTTCTGTATGGTGACAGTAGATCCACCATAACCTGAGCAAATACTGTTTCAACCTGCATTCTTTTCCTCACTCAATCTTCAAAGCGCCACATTTTCTTCCCCAAAGAGGCCCAGAGAAGAGAAAGTGGAGCTTCCACAACCAACCCTCCTGGTCACTGTGACTATAAAAATTCGAAGAAAACCGCGGGTAGATGTCGTGTTTACAGACTGCACGTGTGAATGCATTGGACTCGGTGGACTCCCAGCAAATCCAGGTTTTTCCTTTCGACTCTGCTGCAGTGACACGCCCACGTGGGTTTCACGGACCTCCTTTTGTGAAGGGGCAAAGGTGCAAAACAGCCGGCGTCCCTGTGATATCCTGGCTTTTTTTTTTTTTTACTATTATTATTTTATTTTGTTTACCTTTCCATATCGCGTCTCAGTTGCTCCGCCACCAACTCTTTCAGCCTCCGCCTTTCCGCGGAACCCCTCTCGCCGCCTTTTCTTCCCGATTCTTCCCGTGGACCTCCGGAGCCCCTGGAGACCGAGTCCCCTCCACAACGCGCCATGGCACGAATTAAGAACCAGCCGGCGGTGGGGCGGCATAGGCTCTTTTGGCCTGGAGATCGGATGTGTCACACCCGTGGCGGGGTTTCACTCATAAGCAGACGGCTCCAAAACGCCGGCCTTTGAAGGACATCGGAAACCCCCTTTTGCGCTAAACGCTTCCCTTTGTTGCCCTCTCCTAACAACCAGAGCGGCGATCCCGCTTTGCTCCGGCGAGGAGGAATAGCTTGGAACGGGCAGCAGTTTCATTAACGCCGGAAACATGTTCGATCCGAGTCCTGTCGAAGATCATCCCGCTTCTTCATTCTCATTGGGCAAAGCGAAGAGCCGTAGACCAATCGCGGTGTGCCGTCCTCAAAAGGAATGGCTAAATCCCCGCCTCCCTGTTGTTTACTGTCCTGTGGAACACATGGCGGAGGGTGCTTCTTGTGTAGATTGCTGGAGCAAGTGATCGGAGGCTCTGGGTAGTAGTTGAAAAATCTCTCTCTCTTTACGGCCCTCTCTATGCGGTTTACAGAGTCAGCATATTGCTCCCCAACAGTCTGGGTCCTCATTTTACCCACCTCGGAAGGATGGAAGGCTGACTCAACCTTGAGCCGGTGAGATTTGGACTGCCAAACTGCAGCTGGCTGCAGTGCTGGACTCTAATGCAGCAGCCCCATAATTCGTTTAAAAGGATTTTTGTCCGTTGTCTAGCTTGGAAGACATTAAGGATCAACTATTCTCAGAAAAACCGTGACAAGGCACATGAAAAGCAAACCACAGACACATAGACACTACTTTAAATGCCTAATCCTGTATTTAGAAGATTTGATGACTGAGCTTGTCTCTCTTTCTATGATCTTGTTTCTAAGAAGTGGATTGAGAAAGGATGGGAAAAGCTTTCAGTTATTGTTAATTCAACTGTTAAGTTTCAAGATGAGATGTCGCAACAACATCAAAAAACATTCAACTTTCACTTTAGCACATTAACTTCCAATGTTAATGAATGTGTCCTCAGCTATCTTAAAACTGATCTATGATTGCCTGGCTATTCTTTGCATTAGGTTCCAAACAGGCTTGGAATGTTTTGAGAAAACAATACTTCAAAATTTGTTCTTGATATATACCATTAGAATTTAAATGTTTCTGACTTATTATGTACTAAGTTTGTAGACTGGTCATACCCATGTGTAGATGCAAGTAAAAGTCATCATGCTAAGTTATTTTCTAGAAAATCACATTTTGGGCTTTTTAGTATTAACTGGTTACCAAAGGAAATCTTTATATATTAAACCTAATAATTGTTTATGGATTGGTAATGTCCACCTCTTCTGTCATATATACAGAAATCTCACAATCAAAAGATACAGGGCACAATGCCAGTTGCGGTTTATTAGAACGAGAATAGAATATACAAGTCATGATTGTGGTTCTTCATTTTCTATTTTAGTTTTTAAAATACTGTGTGCACACATCTTATTTTTTTTTAATTAATACCACTGCACAAGAAGCAATAATTTTTTTAATGATTATATCTGATTGATTTCCGGTGTGCCCAAACATTTTTAGATTTCTAAAATTATATATACTGTAGATCAAAAGATCTATTACCATTTTTAATGATAAAAATATAGTTTAAAAAATTCCAACCAGTAGAATGAAAATTGATCAGTTTACCAATAATTGTTTCTTTTACAACTGGTACCCCTGCACTGAGATAATTATACATTCATAAAAGGCACCACACATCTTAAAGCAAGTAAGTAACCAAAACTAAGCAACTTTCTATGAGTTCCTTACTGTACAAGCACAAACATTTTAAGGCAAGTGTTCCATGTGCAAAATACACAATACAGGTAAAACCAACATTAATGTTACATAGTCTTACACCACCCTGGTAAGAATATTGGCATCAATATATACAGTACATTGAAAATATCTTCTCTAGCATAGTTCAATCTAACATTTTGCCATTAATGTGACCCTGCTTACACTGAACTTTGATCTTTTAATATTTCAGTTGTGCTGTCAAAAGAGTTACTCTCTTTTTCTTGACTCTTCTTTTAGAAAAGTCCATATCAACTTGTTCACAATGTCAGGCTGATCTTCTTGGAGCCAATGGCTGGCTTCAGACAGAACAGTAAGTCGAAACTGATTTTTTACATAAATTCTTGTGATTTCTGCCATCTCAACTTCCATAAAAGGATCTTTTTCTCCCCATATCAGTAGAGTAGGCATGGTGACTTCATGATGCTGCAGCGGCAGACAACTTTAAAAAGAAAATATTTTTAAAAAATTATGAGAAAAAAAGTTCAATTTTGTTATAAATCACAAGTTTCCATTTATAGCTAAAATGAATGCAGATGCACTTACGTTCTTATTGTACTGTAAATCAAACAAATCCTTCTCCAGGGACACTAATTAACGCACACGATAGATCTGGTTCAGACCTTTGCATTTTAGAATTAGTGACTGATCTGAAAATTTTATTTTTACTTTTGGCAGAAAGTATTTTACCCATTAGCTCGTATATGAAATCAGTAACATTAAGAAAATTCCATTAAGCTGTACCGAATTTACTTATCAGAACACATGCACAACTAATGTCTAATGCCTTATACAAAAATACAGCAGCTTTTAATATATAGGTAGTCCTCATTTAGGGCCTGCCTTGTACAGTGATTATCTGCAGTGACTTCAGTGGTGAGAAAGTAATTTTATGACCAATCCTTGTTTTTACGACCTCTACAGATACATAAAGGAAAGCTAAACGGAGTAAGATCATAAGCACAATCATGGTTTCACTTAGCAACTGCTTTGCTTACTAACTGCCAGTCCCAATTGTGGTCACTAAACAAGGACTATCTTCATGCAGGGGTATCAAACTTAATTTCATTGAGGTTGTATTTAACTTCTGGGGGGGGCAGGGGGGACATGGCCGGGGGGGCGTGGCCAGCTCAACATCACTCATGTCAGGGGAGCCTGTGATGGCCTGAGCGCTCTGCCAGCGAAAACGGGCCCCCGAGCTCTGTTTTTGCTGCCACGGCCTCCTATAACCCTCTGCCAGCGAAAACGGAGCTGATAACGGAAAGGA
The DNA here is from genome assembly GCA_030761175.1 of Masticophis lateralis. Lineage (NCBI taxonomy): Eukaryota > Metazoa > Chordata > Lepidosauria > Squamata > Colubridae > Masticophis > Masticophis lateralis. The sequence goes on from JAUDYJ010000003.1 coordinate 132,268,353, forward strand.
CTATCTGTCTATGGAGATTCTCAGTCATCCAGGTCATGGTTGTCCCAAAGGTGTTTTTTCAAGAGGCAACGACTTTTTGGCTTTTCTTTGAAGATGTTTCGTTTCTCATCCAAGAAGCTTCCAGAGCTAAAAAAGCTTCTTGGATGAGAAGTGAAACGTCCTCAAAGAAAAATCAAAGTCCAGTTGCCTCTTGAAAAAGCATCTTTGGGGAAGAGACTATTGTACTTAGTTCAGACTTGTGAACCCACATGCATTGACTTGGCTGCTGTAAGATGGCATACTGTCTTTAAAGCCCTTTAGAACATGATTATGGCTCTTACTTATATTATTCTGTATCGTCAAAATCCAGAAAGTCTTGAAGGCAACAATGTACTGATGGAAAATAAGACAGATTTATTTGCTTGATGCAGGAAGAGGAACTGACCTGAAAAGATTTCGATAGTGATTAATTGGACCAGTTAGTGCTCCTGGTTGAGAAAATACATAAAGATAAGCTTCAATGTCTTCTGTTGTTAACCCACAGCTTTTCTTTCCAATTCTACTAGAATGGCTGGTAAGGATGTTTTTCAACACCTGTATCAATACATAAGCAAATAAATACAAAATTTTAAAAGCTGCCCCAAATGATTAAGGGTTGAATGTAACACAATCCAAGTGTAACCTCACAAGGAAAGACATCAGCAGGTTCGACAGATTTTCAAAATTTGCAGATATGTATTGACTTTGGAAAAAAAAATAAGGACATTTCCACGCAGCAGCTGGTTTCAACCCAAACCCTGAACATTGCACTTGTGCTGCCCACAGGAATCTTGATTGCTGTGGAATCTATGGTAGTTCAGGAGTGCTCTCTCCAATTAGCCAAAGAGAGAATGTCAATACCGTTTGTCCTCTTAACCCTAATCTCATTGCATTTGTTTTGTTGCAAAGAAAAAAATGTGTGGAGAAAGAGAAAAATAATCTCTTAGATCCACCCGGAAGAATGGATAAGGAGGAACCAGGGCAAAGCAAGAATCCTTATCAGCGGGAAACAACTTGCAGCTCCAGAGGAAATTGTCAGGATTTTCTTAGTCAATACTACGGTGTTTTCCTGAAAATAAGACCCTGTCTTATATTTTTTTAAACCCTGAAATCAGTACTCGGTCTTATTGCCATGCGCTCAAAAGCCTGATTGGGCTAATTATCAGGGGATGTCTTATTTTGGGGGTAGAATTGGAAGCTTCGTTGATAGTTACTAAAGTTTCACATTAAAACTGTTGTAAGTACAGATAGTCCTGGACCACCCATTCAGTGACTGTTCAAATTTACGATGGCACTGAACAAGAGGGATTTAAGAATAGTCTTTGGAGTTCTGGCTGTCACTGTCAGATATTGCCTGCATGTGATGCACCAGAGACTAGAAGGGGTTAAGTCTTTACAGACATCACATATGACTATATCAGCCAATGAACTCTCTTATTGGACTCTTAAGTAGAAACCACTTGGATATCTTCCCCTTGTTTTTTTCTTCTCTCTCATCTATCAGCAAGACAACAAGTGAAGTTCTCTCTCATCTCAACATCTGAGTCATACAGTTAAAGTAAAAGAAAAATGCAACAGGACACCCTGTTCATTATTGTATGCATGTATATATTTTGTAAATATTAAAACAACCTGTTTTTGAACCTGAAGCTGTATTGACCAAATAACTTCTCATAGAACCGAATGAGCACGACCATCAATATATATCTGACAGTCACAGCATCTCACAGTTAGGTGTTCACAGTGAGCTGTGGTCACATAATCATGATTTCCGATGTTCCCTGCTAGCTTCCCACAACAATGTCAAAGAGGAAACCAGGAAGAAGTCAGAAACCATTGATTTTTTTGCCTGTCTGCATTCTGGCGCATCTACTTGCAGGACCCCTTTGCCCCTTCAAGCAAAGACTCATGTAGAACATGCTGTAGTAATTAAGAGGACAGACAGAATATGGACTTCTGAGTTACTTATGTAGTCAAACTTATTCTCAAATAAAAGAACAGCAAATTCAGCTTTGTGCATATGAAGTATTCCTATACCCACATCACAAAACAAATATTTAAGGTATGCATTTTAACTCCAATATTTTAGTAACTGTAAATATTAAAAGCACACTTTTCATATCTGCCTACTTTCCTTCACTAGCGCATGGAAACATGAAAAGTCACCGATTCTTTAAATATACTCACCTTAAAATCATTTATTGAAAATATAAGTTCTGGAAACCATGGCATTTGGAAGAAATAGTAGTTGGCCGATTTAATCATCTGTGATGGATGTCGCACAATGTATTCTTAAAAAGAAAACCATGAGTTAAAATGAGAAACTATGGTCTTTGAATTATGTTCCCTTATACTAATCTTTTGAAATAAGGTATTCTTAATGTGAGTAGCTCAATTTTGTACAAATTTACCAAGATACAAATTCAATTCTATTCAGTGCATATTATTATTACTATTATTACCCTATTCTTATGTCAAATATCTTTCTTCATAGAGAAGCAAGAAGAGCTAAAATGTGTGTTTTAATTTAACACACTGAGATCCTGCGCTGGGCTTTTTTAAAGAACTGATAATGAAGATAAAGGTGATGAGGAAATAGGAAGAATCAAAATAGGGTTGAGGGAAAAATATAAATTCTTAATCTGGATAAATAGTTAAATAATCCTATTTAACTATTCTCAACTGCTGCTCAAATACCTCTTTCATAGGGAAGCATTGGGATTTTTTTTTTCTGGAATATTTTACCCTACATTCCTAAGTAGTATATGGACCATTTTTGCATTCAGTGTTTCTTTTGCAGACTTTATGTGTTATATAAAACTTGGTCCTGTTCTATTCAGTTTTCAAAGTTATAATGCTGATGGATAGATGGACAGAGTCCCAAGTGTCTTTCCATAATTTGTTTTCAACGTTATGCTGGAAGAAATAAGAGATTGCAATGACATTTAGAAAAATTTTGCTATTTGAAAGATAGACCGAGATGACATGCCACATCCCTCAGGAACTAAGTTCCTATAGATGTTCTATAGATGTTCCTATGAATTGAAAAAAAATAGCTAATAGGTCCACAATTTAAACCAGATTTCTCTGGGAGACCCTTACAGATCCATGAGCTTCGATGCAAGAATTCTCCAGTCAGTGTCATCATTACTAAGAATTCTGGAGCTGAAGACTATTGACAGGCATCAAGGTTAGGAAACATAGATTATAAAATCAAACTGATAGAAGAAGCAGAAAAAAGTCAAAACAATGGAGCCATGTAAATAGTTAGATTTAACTGTCTTGTCTATCTATGAATATTTTTATATTATACGTACTCCCACATTTACTTATTTTCAATATTACTGCTTCCTTTTTTCCCTAGAAGAACTATGAGATCTGGGAGAACCCGAAGTTGGTAATACGATTCACTGGTCTTAAAACAATTTCTCTGATCTGATGCTTTCCAGATGTGTTTGGAGGACAGTCCCCCAAATTCCTCATCAGTATTCTGGGAAGTACAGTCTTGGCACATCTGGGGGGAAGACATCTTTCATACATTTATACCCCCATATTCCCCCCCCCCATATAGTCGAACATTTATACATACATACAAATACAGAATACACAGCTACTAATCAGGAAAAACGTAACTTGGAGAAACGAAAGTACTTTACAGTTCTATAATTTTTCCAGAAAAACAAGGTCTTTGTCAGTTTTTCAACACATTCAAGCAATTATGGGATAAAGCAAAATGTATACGTCCTGTATATTTCATTTCTGTTTCTTTTGCTTCGGTTTGCTAAACTAAACAATTTCCTATTTATGATTGTTACATTAGGGGCAGGCAGATGAAACTTCAAATTACCACATAATTTTGCATTAGTGATTTTGGCCTAATAATTCTCTCAGGTCTCCAATTTAAGCTACTTGAAGCAAATGTAGGACATATATAAATGATGATGATGGCCAAATACAAGCTACTATTTGTTAGAAATATTTGCACAGCATTTCTTAATGCTGCAGCTTTTCTTTCAAACTCACCTGTAAAAACAGAGGGATGTGGAAAATTCACAACAATAAGCTTTGTCACCATTTCTGGATAACAAATAGCAACTAGCCAAGCAATCATTCCACCCCAATCGTGACCAATCAGCACACACTTGCTGTATCCTGTTGTTTAAAAATAGATTTTTGACAGATGTTTATCAACAGTTCCACGCAAATAAATTATCACATCAAAGGAAATGACAGTGGATTTTGCAGTGTACTTGCAAATAATATCTCACATTTTTCCCCTTTGGCAAATCATTTACACCATCAGATGTAGGGGATCTATTAATAAACTTTTCAAGAATCATAGCTAACAACCTAGCAAGAACAAGGTGGGAAATTTTAGTGTGTTTTCTAATGTGCCTGAAATTTCTACTTTCATCCTTTGTAACCCGAGAATATTTGTAATTCTACTTTACCAGCTGGTTTTAAAAATGATTTGCAAAAAATTAAGTAGAAAAGAATGAATTAATACTAATTAGTATTTACTCATATAATATCAGGTATAGCCCACTGATTTATGATGATCTAATTCAGTAATGATCATAATTTGATGATTTAGTCAAAAAATATTTGAGACGATCTTTTGAATATTGCTTAAACAATACAAATCCGATGACACTTTGGAGCATGTTATATTGTTTGGACAACTATATTTTGTCTAAATTTATAGGCTCACGAGTGATATTAATTGAAGAAATAATACCTGGTAACTCTTTCAGGCTGCAGTAGTAGAACATTAAGAGTGTATATGCCATCATTCATTTCTTGTTTGCCTCTATCTCTCTTGCATTATATTGTTTCAGTCTTCCATGTGATTAAAAAAAGAAAAAAATACCCTTCTTTGATTAAATCTAAGTTTTCCAAAGCCATTTATTTTATGGGACTGCTTACTGTCTTACTAAAATATATTATGTGAAAATTTCAAATGACCAAAGTAGGTGATGGGCAGCAAAAGTCTCTAACCCTCAGATGATCAATAGAACCTGGGCAAATCCTATTAGCAACATCATCAATGAAGCACTGTAGATATGTATATGGCAAAATATATAGCAGCAGAAGAATGAAAAACACTACTTTACTTCCAGGACAGTTTTTTATATCAATTTAAGTTGGTAGGCAAGGAATAAATCAAAGGTAACCATGCAAATCTGAGTTTTAAAAAGAGCGGGCCATCTTCTTGCCATGGTTAATAGTACATGAGGATAAACCTTCAATTTTTATCCTTTGTTGATTTCCTTATGTTTTCTATTATTTCCTGCCCTCCTAACATCAACTTCTCACTCTTTTTATTTTTTCTAATATGGTTTATCGTCAAAGAAAATAACATGGTGGATATGCATTTGTACACTGACTGAACATTTAATTATAGAGCTCGGAGAAATGCTCCAGTTTACATTGTTTCTGTGTGAAAGGAACAGTTGTAGGTGGTTTGATAGCCGTGTAGCTAGTATACAAAAACAATTATATCACACTGAACGTTTACTAAATATATGAATGTGCTCAATGAGAATATTATCCTAAAGTTTGAGGTTTCATTAAATGAGATTCTGACTATAAATAAATATAATTACTGTGTTATAGGTATTTTCCCTAATTTGCATTCCAATTAGCAAAAGCATTCAAAACCTTTTTGTTTTGTTTTTAGCTAACAAGAGATTTGCTTTCAAATCTAACCTTTTACGGGGGAAAAAAAGCTTCATCCTTTGGGGAGAAAACCAGAATCCAGCAAAACTACCCTATGGTGGGAAGAGGTAATGAGGTGATATTTGGCTTTTCCCCTCAGCCCAAAATGCTAGAGCTTATTTTCAAGAAGATAGCAAATTGCAAGGAAAATAAAATGGTCTATCCCTTCAGTCTACATCACGATTATCCAATTCACAGTGTGACTGGTTTAAGCTCTGAAGCTTCATTATCTGGAAAGTCCATTCTGCACCCATTTAAGCATTGGTATCTAAGCTCTAGATATACAAAATCAATTAAATAGCTAAAAATCCCCAAGATTTTTAAAAAAGAAACAATAAATCATAGAAGCTAAATTTACAGCAAGAAAAGAATATATGCTATATACATACACATCAACAATCACCTCAAAAAGGACTTTGTTAAAGGAAATATATTATCATCTAGCTAGTCCCTTTTCCAGGGTTATTATAAATTGGGCAGCAGGGCTGCTATTCACACACCAAGACACTCCAAGATATCCTTTATATCTGTAATCAGACAATCCAGCTTGTAATTCTCTCGGTGGGCGGGAGCATCTGTTTCTCCATAACCTCTCAAATCCAAGGCCACAACTCGATATTCACTCTTAAATTCACGCATTTGATGTCGCCAAGAGTACCTAGTAAAGAAAAAGAAGGTTTTGCTTCATAAACTGTTCTGACTACCTTTGCAAAAGCAATTCATATAGGAAGCACAAAATGAAACCGTAAAACTGAAGACAATAAGAACATTTGCATTTGTTAATAAAATTGAAAAAATATAAAACCAGGGGTGAGTTGGCATATGTGCAAAACTTGCACTCCGCACAAGCGCATTACAAATCTGCCCAGCTGAGGTGCAGTAATCCACTCTGCCACACCTATCAGCTGGGCTAAAAAAGAATAAATAAAAGGTAAGAATAACGTGGGGGCGGGTGGGAGGGCCCAGCTCCTGAACAAAGACAACCAGTTCGGTGACATCATATCGTCACCCCTACCGGCTTGGCCAAACCAGGCCGAACCGGGAGGAACCCACCACTGCCACCAAGCCACGCCCACAGAACCAGTAGTAAAAAAATTTGGATTTCACCACGGTATAAAACCCTTGTAAAATTGGAACAGAATCAAACTAAAGACCTGAATTACTTGATGCTTTCTTGTATTAAATGTCACGATCAAAGTTTAGCTCAATGTGATGAAATCATGGTTCATTTCATACATAAACTAAACCAAAGTTTTAAAAATTATGTCTTGTTGAATAAATCACCATGACCTGATTATACACAGCATGAATCTATTAAACTAATACCTACACATCTCTTTCTAGTTTTTAATGCATACATATTACTAATTGGAACACCAGAGAGAAGCAAGCTGAAACCAATTTGGCAACCAAAAAAAGAGAACTTTTAAGTTGATCAAAGCAGTTTTCACAGGGCTTGGTGATTTTAGCCAGGTTGGTTGATTTAGCACTAGCTGCAGATGTGCTTCTAATATATTCCCTGGATAGAAAATAAATATTGCAATTGATACATTATTTTATCATCCAACGAACATTATTTCATTTGTGCAGTTTTAATACTGTCATTGAAGACTCAGGTATGATATTCATTTTCCAATTCCAGAACAGAATAGAATACAGGTAGTCCTTGATTTACAACAGTTTGTTTAGTGACCATTCAAAGTTACAACAGCACTGAAAAAAGTGACTTATGACCATTTTTCGCAGCATCCCCGGGGCATGTGATTTACACTCAGATGCTTGAAAACTGGTTCATATTTATGATGGTTGCAGTGTCCCGGGATCATGTGATCACCTTTTGTGACCTTCTGACGAGCAAAGTCAACGTGGAAACCAGATTCACTTTACAACGGTGTTACTAATGTAACAACTGCAGTGATTCACTTAACAAATGTGACAAATTATAAAATGGAGCAAAACTCACTTAACAAATTTCTTAGCAACTTAGCAACATAAATTTTGTTAGCACATAACAATTGTAAGTCGTGGACTACCTGTAACAGAGTCGAAAGGGACCTTGGAGGTCTACTAATCCTATCTGCTGCTTAGGTAGAAAAACCTATACTATTTCAGACAAATGGTTTATTTATTTATTTATTTATTTATTTAATTTTTGCAATTTATATGCCGCCATTCTCCTGAAGGACTCAGGGCGGCTTACAACAACAATCAATAATACAAATCATAAAATAAGTTAAAAACCCCTTTAAAACCATATTTAAAACTATCACAGTTTGTGCAACCCCTAGCAGATCAAGTTATTTGATGGAAGAGCCACGTCTTCAGTTCGCGGTGAAAGGAGAGGAGGTCCGGGGCTATCCTGAGTTCGGCGGGCAAATCATTCCAGAGGGTTGGCGCTCCGACAGAGAAAGCTCCCCCCTGGGGGCCGCCAGTTGACATTGTTTGGCCGATGACACCCTGAGGAGGCCTGCTCTGTGGGAGCGCATGGGACGATGGGAGGAAGGCAGGAGGTGGTCCTGCAAATACCCCGGGCCTAAGTCATGTAGGGCTTTATAGGTAAGCACCAGCACCTTGAAACGGACCCGAAGAGCAACCGGCAGCCAGTGCAGCTCGCGCAGGAGAGATGTTATAAGGGAGTAACAAGGAACTTCCGTAACTGCCCACGTGGCCGCATTCTGGACCAGCTGGAGCCTCTGGATGCATCCCAAGGGCAGCCCCATGTAGAGGGCGTTGCAGTAATCCAAACGAGAAGTAATAAGGGCATGGGTGACCGTGGCGAGGGCATCTCAGTCTAGAAAAGGGCACAACTAGACCGAAAGGTTGTCCAATTTCTTCTTAAAAACTTCCAGTGTTGGAGCATTCAAAACTTCTGAAGGCAAATTGTTCCACTGATTAATTGTTCTAACTGTCAGGAAATTTCTCCTTAATTCTAGGTTACTTTCACTTTCATTGAACCCTATCCAATTAGTTATAATTAAGGGAGATCTATTCATCTAGGACTGTAATTCCTTTTGAAGGAGATTCTTTCTGTACTAATAGTTCTCTGTCCCCAAACTACTCTCATGAACTCTCTGAAAATAAATATAGCCATAAAGATGGCTAAGTGCTGAGTAGCCCTGGGGATCTTTAAACGGTCAGTAGCAAGATGCAAAGATAGCTGTTTTTTTAATCTTTCTTCCTTTAAAAAAACCAACAACAATGCACAAAAAGCAAATATCTAGGCCAGAAATATTAGGTCTCAAGCATTTTGTTGGGAAGAAAATTATTTTTTTCAGAAGGAAAACAAAAGAGTAACATGTTCACATACTGCAATCAATGGAAATAACAAATCTGAAATGAATTAACTTCAGTGCACACTTTCTAAGATTATAATAATAATTATTTAACATTATTCAGTCGATTTCAGCTGTCCTTTTTCCAATGAAAGAAATTTCTGATTGAATGTTATGGGAAAATGTCCTAGCGGTCAAAGTGAAACCAATCACCCAGAAAAGGACTTTTTACTGTGTAGGTTCAGTTGGGAGACTGATTTGATTGCTGGACTGAATCTAAATGCCACAGTGTACTGTGCCCTTCTGATTCTATGAAGATCAAAACTGTTGGAGCGTTTTTACCACTTGTATACTCAGGAAAAACTCTATATTACAAAATAGGAAATCTACTGAGAAATGAATTGCATAAACAAAAGGTAGATGCATTGCTTAATTATTTATTTGCAATATTTATTTAAATGTTAATGAAATAGTTATGCTGTCCACGTTTAGCAGTATGATCACAATTGAACAAGGCTATAGGAATAGCACAAATAAAAAAGATTGGGCTTTATATATCAAGGATATAAGAAATATATATAAGAAATACTTAGGTATCTCTCACAACCTGTTCACTTTTATATATATAATATTGTAACCTAAAGGTAGTACTAAGTAGTATGTGTTAAGTAGATACTTAATATATGTAATATTTTGTGCAACTCGCTTTATAATAAGATAAATATTTGTTATCTATCCCATTGATAAATTCAGGATCTCCCATCACAATCTCTTAACTGGGCAAGGTGCGAGGTGTGAGGCCATCAGACATTTTTTATACTTCATCATGCAACAGCTGAAGAAATTCCAAGCCCACAAGTGGAAAATGTGACCAGATTGCTGAATTTGGAGATTTCTGGAACGTTCCCAACAATAGTAGATCCTCTCTGAAGATGTGACCGGAATCTGATACTGTTCTTTGTGTGTGATAGGCTCATATTCTAGCAAATGTTGGAGACTTGAGGGAACAGTTAATATACAATGTGTGTCCAAAGTGTTGTTTTCTTGGTTACCATGGTGAATAGAACAATATTCTAGAAGTATCTTTTAGAAATGCTTTTGCTTTCTCAAGGAGAAATTGTTTCGTGAATACCCAAGAGTGCTATTTCTGGAAATCAACTCTTGCTCAATATTGGCATCTTCTATATCAGCATATTATTATCATCAATATAGTTTTAGTGCAGAATCTTGATATACAGGATACACATTTATACTGAAGTCATATGTTTTCCCAGTGACAAGGCCACTGCTGGGAATACAAACGCCATATAGTAAGCTACTTAAGTCTCAGCCTGGATGAAATATGAATAGCACCAGAAAATGAGGTTTTCTCCTACAGGCAGTCATGAGGTCTGAGTAACACTCTTTACAGCAAGATACAGAGAAACTGAGCCAAGAGCTGTCTCTCAGCCTGCCTTTATTCTTTGATTTGTTTATGTACCTAAAATAGTCCCATGCTGGCTTTCGTCTCATCAAAAATTCATATCTTAATGCAAATATAAGTATAAAACAGTAAAGCAATATTTGAATATAGGTGCCAAGAGAATTTCTTCAGGAAGAATATTCCATAATGAAGGCACCCTAGTGGAATTCCCCCCCCCTCCCCCACTTGCTTCCTTGGGACTGAATAACACACTTCTAACTCAGGGCCCTGCTAGATGATCCTAATGCAAGAACTCCATTAGTACTGCTCTAATAATTTTTTTTCCCTACAAGAACTGTGCATATTCTCCAAAAGGGGTTTCAGAACACACAGGAACAACTTTTTACAGTTTTGTGTAGCTGCCTTGGAAATTACTTTTGAGTGCTCCTGTGGTAGCTGCAGATTGTTTTCACAGTGAAGTCAAGTGGTTGAGAATACACACGCCTAGAGACAGTAAGAATTACCGTTCAAAGGAGCACATCAGCTTGGAAAAAGACACTATGGCTTTAAAGATTCAGAGTGAGTTACTTCATGCAGGCTCCCACATATTCTGAAAGCACCCGCTTTTGAAGGATTTTCACAACCCTACAACCCCTACGTATTATGTATGAACTGAGCACAGGATTAAGTCTATTGCTCTTATTATGTATATTATAGGATAGTTATAACCAATAGTAAATAGTTAATTTTTTTTATCCTCATATCTTCTGCACATTTACTGGTTATTTAACTTGCCCTAAATTTAGCCTTGGAACATTAGCTTTTAAATCCTGTTACATATACAGGTTGCTGTTGGAAAACTAATTTAATTTTAGATTACTTCATCTAAAAATGAAGAATTTCTTCCAGGGTTATGTTCTCTTAAAAGGTAATTATTTCATCTTGTAATTTCAGTAATGGAAACGTCTAAACAAAATCTAGTAACTACACAAATACCGAACTTTCAGCAGGAGCATTTTATGCTGTGATTTCCCTATAATTATTGTACGTCCTCCTTAACTTTCTAAATTATTTTAATATTGTTGGCACAAAGGTGTGCTGAAGCAACGTAACAGTTCTATTTATATGAATGGTGTGACTAAAAGCATTCCATGCCATTAAATTGGTTAGATAAACAGCAGTCAGGTGGATTGGTGTTGGTTTCCAGTCATTCAATGGAGCAGGATCCTCAGTTGAAAACAGGATTATTGATCCAGTACACAAAAGTAGAAACACAAGTCATATCAATTAGAGTAAGAAAGCAGGGAATTTACCAGAATTCTGGAAAGCCATGAAGAAGCAGCATAAGAGGTTTACCCCTTTCTCCAGCAGCTACATAGTGGAATCTCAGCCCAGAATCCTGAAAAGGGGAGACAGATTGCATTTTTACATTTATACATAATACTTATGAGTTGCAAAGGCTTGGGGATTAAAGATGCTGAGCTTGTCAGCTGGAAAACTGACAGTCCAGGTTTGAGACCTGAGTGCTGCACAATGGGGTGAGCTCCCATTCCTGTCTCAGCTCCTGCCCACCTATCAGTTTGAAAGCATACAAATGTGAGTAGATAAATAAGTATCACTTCAGTGGGAGGGGAAAAGCATTCCATGACCCTTTAGCATATAGCCATGCTGGCCACATGATCATGGAAAATGTCTTCAGACAACACTGGCTCCCTTGATTAAGAAAAGGAGATGAGCACAATGCCCTAGATTCGGACATGACTGGACAGGGAAACCTTTACTTTTTATATAATATTTATATATTTATATTCATGGAGAAAAACAATAACAAAAACTAGATTGGCAGCATTAGTAAACAAGTAGCGTGCAAACGGATCAAGCATTTCCTGTATCATTAAGATCAGGACTGTTACTGGTGGCCAGTGGGCTGGATGCATCAAGCGACTGGCCACATCCACGCCTGGTTTAGGAAGAGGGAAAAAGTTGTGATATGTCACGTGATGCCGCTGTGATGACGTGAGTTTGACACCCCTGATTAAGGCTTTAAAAGTATTTTGTTCTCAGTCTGTGTCTGTATTTGTGCAATTTGAGCTGCAGTATCTGGTATTGGTTTATTGTTAATCTAAGCAGTTACCTTCTTAAATGATGTCCCTAGTTCTCCCCTTTCATCTAAATTATAGCTCATACAGATCTAAATACATATAGATATTTATAATACAAAGGACATTGGAGTGACACAACAGATTTACTATACTTGTGAGAATATTTGTCCCTACTGCATCTAAAGGAGATACTTCACAGTTACTAGTTTAATGAGCACAAGTGCTGCTCCCACAAATAAGTTCTTGTAGAAATTTATCAAAGTACCTCCGGAGTGTAAACGAGCAGAGTAGCAGAAGCCCATCTCAGGGTTGACTGCTATATTGTGACTTTGCACCAATGAAATAATCAGATTAGAGGAACTGGTTTAAATAGAAATGGCAGATTGCGAAAGTGCTGTGTGAAAAAGAGAGCTAATGGGTACCAGTGACAATATTTTGCAAACAGTGCCCTCTAGCATTCTGTAAGGAGGGCTCTGCAAAATTAAACACATCTGTGATTAAGTATTCAGTAGGATGCTGCAACAGCAACAGTATTGGCTTCCCACAAAGGCAATAAGAAGATCTGTGGCAAGAAAAAGACCGACACATTTTCTATAGAATCAGCTTTTGTGAGCTGTCACTTATTTCACAAAACATATACTTATTCTGATTTATATACCCCATCTACACATCCTTGAATCTGGACTCTTTATTTATTTTACAGCATTTACCAACTGCCTCAATCTGAATGACGCTCAGCAGCACACAAGAGCAAATAAATACTCAGAAGACCCCAAAAGTTTAAATAATACTATAGTGAATGCCAACACATAATTGCACAGGGGGAGAGAAAATAGAAATTAAGGGGAAGAAAACAACGTTCCATCACTGAAATTCAGCAGTAAAACAGCCACATTTCAGCAGCTCAATTTTGGGCTGTTTTTGAAGGTTTACACAGGATTTTAAGGACAGAAATAGTGGTACCTTGTCTCATAAGAGTATCCTTGCTCCTCTTTGTACCCTTATTTTAGAGGAGTGGCGGAACCTGCAAAAATCAGGGGTTTTTTTGTGGTCAAATATAACCTTAGGGTGCCAGGAGATTGCAAATGATATCCTTAGTGTGTTTTGTAAACAGCTGTGGTCTTAGATGGGGTAATCCTAGTGTCAGGGTTCCCACCGATGCCTTCATTAAATCATGAGGCTCGAGCCAAGCTTCAAAAGAAATCCAGTTATTTATTAGGAGCTTCATGTCAGCATGTTCCAAGTAAAGCCAACTCTGACCCCACGTAATTTACAGCCCAGTTCTGACCCCATTTCCCCCACCCCCCAAGGTGTGTCATCAGTCACATTCTCCAACGAAACAATTTCATGGGTTGTAGAGATCACTCCCCTCTGGTCACTGTGGGTAACCTTGGGAGACGGCCTTGACAGAGATATGGCTGGAATGTGCTTTTGTTTTTGACCGACGTGCTGCCTCGCAAGTTCGCTTTCCCATCCCCCTTGCCTATGGCAACTTGAGAGCAGGCCAGGGATGCTTTGCGAGTTAACACCTAGTTTTAAGTTTCTGGTCAGCCTTAGTGGGTTTACTGTGGCCCAGTTACTTTCCTAAATCCATCCATTGCACAGGATTATTGACGGGAAAAGAATGGGGAAGGTCCTCATATAATTTGCATTGAACTTTCACAGAAAAAATAGGATCTATATACTACGCCTACATAAATAAAATCTTAGAGAAAAAACTATAAATAAAATTATATAAATAAATAAATTTTAAAAATCTTAGTAACATAAACCACAGCTTAACATGAGACCAGAATCTATTCAACATGTATTAGTTATCTCATAAACACAAGGTTCCTTGTATTCTATCTGGTACCCAGAACCAATAGGTGAGGAGAATGAAAAAATGGAGATAATACAATTCCCTAAATCCAACTGATTGACAGGTCTCAGGAAATCTCCAAATACTAATCTATTTTCTTCAAATACTGTGTAAGCCAACTTCCCTTCTGAATTATTGCACTGTGAAAGCCTTGTAAAAATGTGAAATGTTTGCAGAAAATCTGTTTGATCCTTTGATAGTGGTTCCTTAAAGAGTCTGTCAGCAAGGCAAACACACAGTGAATCTGGGTTTACCTCTATTCCAGGAAATCCATAAGATTGTCGGGGTTATTACCTCAGATTTGTTTTGTGAATAGTTACAGTTCATAAGAGACTCAATTGCCTCTATTTACTGAAATTAATTTATCCCAATGCCACCGTAACATTTCAGGTACTGAATAAAGTTAGCCATGTACACTTGTGCCATAATAAGTGGGCCATGTACACTTGTGCCATAATAAGCATGTAGTGAAACCTGGATGGAAAACATCACTTGATGGAAGAGGAGATGCCCATTTCTTCTGCATGACCATTAAATCACAAACTGCACAATTTGCAGCAACGTATGTCCTTTGCATAATGACATCATGATGGGAGTTACCTAATTACACTGTATCGACCTGAAGGATGCAATTTGTAGCATTTGTGCAATAGTGCCATTATGCAAGGGATAATAACAGCTATGAATGATGAGACCTTAATGTAAAATTAATGTAGATTGATCTACCTCATCTGGATTTCTTCAAATGCATCTGTCCATTATTTAGGGGGGATGTCTGAACAGAAACATGAAAAATCCCATGAAATCAAAGGGTTACTGTAATAGTTTTTAAACTATCAAAATCTGCTGCTGTGGATAAACATGGCTCCTTCTCTGGATGCTTTTAATGGACCATAAGGCTGCTCAAAAAGCTGCTGCCTCACTCAGCTTGCATGGTTATTTTTCATACTCTTTCAGTTCAAACAAACAAGTTCTCTGCTGAGGCTGCTAATAAGGACACCAACTGGGCACTGTGAATTCTTGTCTGTTAACAATTATCTTAAGAGCTTCTATTCATTGCATGCTGACATCAGACAGCTGTGAGAGACTACCACCCAGATGCAATGCAAAAATGTGTCCTAGGTTTTTGCTCTGGATAATTGCAAGATATCTAGGCAGCTGACTTCTGCTTCCTTCGTATGGCAAACTGAAGTTTGGGGTACAATTAGGGTATAGAACTGTAATTATCACACCGAATCATTAGAAAGCTAAGACTAAGACTAACACATCTTTTCAACAGATTTTAAACAAGATATCCTTATTCTGGCTATTCCCCATTGCTGGTTTATGAACGGGGTGACATTTTGTTAAGCATAGTGGTTCTTCACAAAACTATTTCCTGTAAGTCTTTTTACTACAAATATTTACATATATAATATAGTATTTACATATTCAAGTGCATACAATAGTCCTATTTTTGCTCAGTGCATTAACATACAGTTTTGGTTTATTGCATTGTATGAACTCAGCCAAATATGTTTTGGAAAAACAAACACAGCTTAGTGTATATACGAACTCAGTCAGACATAACATAAAATATAGCATATTCTGGCAAAATGTGTTGTGTGAATTCAGCTGTAGTTTATTACATAAACCATGATTAAATCATGGCTTTGCAAGTTATTAGAACAAAGCAATGTTAAAAATCATTTTATATCATGGTAATTCAGATTTGGATATTTTTAAAACTACAAAATGCATTCTTAGTATGAAAAGATATACAGAAAATATAAAGAAAATATATTTACTTGACAGGGCTCCTCCAAAAAAGTATTCGAAATCAGTATTTGTAGTACAATACACCATTTTGAGAAAAATATCTATTCAGCGCATTAATTTAAATGAAATCATTTTTCTCCATTCGGCCTTGTACTCAGTTTTGGGTGTATATATTTAGGAAGGGCATTTGCAAATAGGAACGTGTACAACCAAGGAGAACACTAGCACTGATGATGTTACTTTGTTTGAGTAATGAAACAACTGCAAGAAAAAAAGCAAACTCAGAGAGCCCCAAGGACCGTTTTAAGACAATAAGTGCCTGGAAGGAAAATGCTATAAGGAGCATTTGGAAGCCTAGGATACGTTCAACTTGGAAAAGGAAAAAAAAAATCTGCAAGGGTTATGATAATTTTCTTCAAATATTTGAAGATCAGAAAGAACATTGAACAAAAAAAGTTTAAATAACAAGTTGATTTTGACTGGATATCAGAAACTATTTCTAATAGTAAGAGCTGATCAGCAATGGAACAAATTACCTCGAAAGGGCTAAACATTCCTGTGCTAAAGGCATTTAAAGAGAGGCTGGAGAGCTATCTATCAGAGATGCTATAATAATATTATAGTAGTACATTCTTGCACTGACCAAGTAATGGACTAGATAATTTCCAACGTCCCTTTCTTTCTACCGATATGACTGTAATAGTTTATGAGAAAGGCCTTGAAAGATGGATAAAGAATTGCTGCCTAGAGGACAGTCAAATAACAGAAGGGACAGCCCACAGCTGCATAATGGGTGGAGAAAGAGGCTCAGAATGGATCCTTTCTCAGGCTGTAAAGGAGATACTGGAGATTTGTACTTTCAGACTCGATTCTATTAATGTAGCCTTACAATAAAGTAGAATGAGCTCATCTGATCATGTTTCTTATCTGGTCTATCGGGGAAGGCTCAGAGTGGCTCTATGAAATTCCTCTCAACAGTTAAGCATAAGGAGACTATTTCGGCCAACTGACCATACCATGTGATGGTAGATGTAGTTTTAGTGGTCTATTGGTTCACATCTATTCTCTGTCCTGTCCACATATGGTTTTGCATATTTTTGAAAAGAATTTACCGTGTATTAAAAAAATAAACCTAAGTAAAGAGATAAATATTTAAAAATATATTGAACAACCATATTTTGTTTAATCTGAGTTTTTCTAACGGCAAGGGCTACACTAAAAGAAACAGATCGCCATACAAGTTGGTTTGTGTTAAGATTCTGGATTGGAATAACTGCTGTTGCATTTAGAATAAATGATATGAGCCACTTATTATAAAACTAATATTGAAGAAAGTGTTCAGAAGTTAAGAAGTTCAGAACTTCAGACCAGCCTTCTGTGGTTTTACAAGCCTCATATAAATCCTTTCCATTATAGAAATGTTCTCCTTAGTGACTACGTGACTTTATATTCATTTTTATTAAGGGCTGTTACATTGAATTCACTAAGAGGTTGATTGTCTGATGCAATTAGATATGTTTGCAATGCCTTGTTTTTTTGAATCATACTGTTTTATTATATATTGCTGATTTATTTGCTCGGAAGAAATATTTAACAACACTAGCGATGTACCGGTAGTTAAGCACACTGATGCAGCGCTCGCTTTTGGTGCAATGCTTTAGCTTAAATAATTAGTTTTTCAAGGTATTTAAGAGGTAGACATTGCTGCTGCAATTAATCTCTTACTGAAAAGGCTACACACGCAGCTATCCATGCAACATTTACCAGACACATGTCATGGGAAATAGTTCAGATCTGCTTGGCGACTTGGCATCTATTGATCACTGCAAGGTATCTAGACTAATCCAATAGAAGTTCTTAAAATGGCCTATTGTTTCAGCCACTTCTTTAGTCCTAAAATGCCAAGGAAAGTATCACAAAAGATAGTGTAAGATAAACTTTTCTAGAAGTGGTAGAAAAAGCAAGGGATGGGAGAAGTGTCAAATAGTCCTCAAATAAAACCTAATGTGGCCAACTGTCCTCAAGGATACTATTTTGATTCACTCTGAATTTGGAGATGCTTTATTGAATTGGTTACTGGTAGCCAAGTAATCACAGAAAGCAGGTTATACCTTTTAATACAGGAGAAAGGAAACCTGATTGCCCCATTTCCGAAGATTGCGACTCTGATATGTTTCTTGCCCTGAGGCAGTCACGTATACCATTTTTAAAAAACGATTGAAAGGAAACACTTAGAAACGCTCAGTTTGAAAAAGCCACACTTTATGTAGCTCAATCCATTCAAAAGCTGTAAAAGCATGCAATATACATCAATTTAAACTCAATTTTCTGGGTTTAAGTGACACCCAGAAACATCAACTAAGTATACAACTGGAACACACCAAACTAAAGTGTAGTTGGCCAGTTTGTGTTGTGCTGACTTAGCCATATAAGTTTTGTAGCATGGAAGATAGAATCCTATTTTTGGAACCAGATTATCTTTGTCAGCCAAATACTATTGTTAATCTCTTATAATTAATGATTGTAATGATTGCATATGAACAATAGAGCCAGTTTGGTGTAACAGTAAAGGCATCTTGTTAGAAAGTAGAACACAAAGCCAGCTCACTGGCCTGGGAAAAGAGGCAATGGCAAACCACTTCCGAAAACCTTGTCAAGAAAACTGCAAGGCCTTTTCCGGGCAGTCTCCGAGAATCAGATGCAATTTATCCTATCATGTCTATTTTCTTCAGCAGCTCCTAGTAAAAAACTATTGTGACTCGACATTTTTTTAAACATGAAATGATGAAGTTGCTAAGTCTTCATGATAACAGCAGTGGTTAATGATTAACGACAGAGTGAATGGAGATGGGAAGTGATCATCATCGAAGTTCACCAATATCTGAGCTGATGTTGGGTAGTTTTAATGTGTTTAGAAGATATGAAGTTGTGGGGGACTACAAAACAAGACAAAGTAAAGGTGACCTTGGAGCCAAGCTTTGCAAGGGGCTTCCTCAAATTTAGCCAGAGATTAGATGACATCACCTCCTTGTGTACTGTGGTGGGAAAATGTCAACAATGGCAAGGCAGAAGAATTTACCACACCAGTGAGCTGTTTGGTCTTGTGGTTAAGGCAACAGGCTAGAAAGCAGGCGACCATGAGTTCAAGTTCCACTTTAGCCACTAGAGTCAGCAGGGTGACCTTGGACAGTCACACTAAGCTCAATTTACCTCACAGGATGGTGGTTGTGGAGAAAATAGGAGGAGGAAAATATGCTGGGCATGTTTGCTGTCTTGAGTTAGTTGCAAAAATAATAAAAGTGGGATATAAATAAATGAATATTTTAAAAACCATCTTTCTTGCATATGATAAGTGGAATCAATATTGTATTACAACGTGGTCCATTTAGCGAGAGGCAGATTCTGCATTAAGTCTTGATTAAAGTCCTAAGACTAGTTACAAAGCACATCTAGAAAACCTGTATAAATATATTTGCAGCTCCTCTTAACTTCCTGGAATATCTTGTTTAAGTCCATCGGTGGGCTCAATTCCCATTTTTTTTAAAAAGAGAAGATATACTTTAACCATTGAAAAACACCTATGGAGATTCTCAGTCATCTGGGTTATGGCTGCCTCAAAGGTGCCTTTTCAAAAGGCAACTAGACTTCGTTTTTCCTTGACCATGTTTGGTTTCTTATCCAAGAAGTTCCTTCAATTCAATTCTGAAGAAGCTTCTTGGATGAGAAGTGAAAAAATGAAGTCTGGTTGCCATTTGAAAAAGCACCTTTGAGACATTGAAAAACACTATCCCAGCCAGACTACGTACTTCTCTACAAATGCTGAAGCGGTCATTCTGGAGAGATGTGGCCAGTTTCTGGTTACAGCTCATCAAAACCAAGCACGGATGAATACAGTAATCCTCCAGTCCACAAGACCAGATACCCCAACACATAGTTGCCTTCCCACCACTGAATTCATACTTAGATTGCTGCCTGCAACCCCATGGCCCAACCTTCCCCCCTCTTCCAGGATTTTCGCCTTGCGTGGCATGCAGTGGGAGAGATTCTTAACACGCATTTAGCACACATCAGTCCATGACAAAGCGAACTGGACTCTCCTCCATTCAGTATGCAGCCTACCTTCCGCGTTGGTTTTTTTTTTCAAGCAGCGCAGCAGCGTCCAAGGAACCCAACGCCTAACTCTAAGTGGCGGTCGAGCCAATTGGCCGACTTGCCTAAAGAAGCAAAAGTCGGGTAACCCTCCAGAAAGCCAAGGATCGTTTTTGCTCTGATTTACCTTGATCCGGACATAGCAGTGAGTGCCCAAGGAAGGGTCACTGAGGCATCCCGGCGGGTTCTCTCGGATCAGCCACTGGAAGGTCTTGCCTGGCCTGGTGCCCAGGCTCCACAAAAGTTTCAGCAGCTCAATGCAGGCGCAGAGACCACAGTAGCTGTGCACCAGAGCCCAGAAGAGCACCGCCTTGATCCTCACCATGAGCCTGGCGAAGGTGCACAGCCAGGGGAGAAGCCGGGGCGCGCTAGCTCGTTCGTTCTCGTCCTTTTCCAGCAGCAGCAGCAGCAGCAAAGGTGGCAGCAGCGGCGATGGGGGCGATGCGCCTTCACTCCCCCTCCCGTGAACTCAAGATGGGCTCCGCCAGCGAGAGGACAGCGCGGAGGAAGCCGAAATCAACAGCAGCATCGCGACGGCGACGGAACGGAGGCGCGCAGCAGATCAGGCAAACCGGCAGGAAAAAGGGACCCGGGGAAAAGACACCGAAAGAACAAACGCCTGCCGCACTTAACGAGCAAGCCTCCGGGGGAAACGCTCGGGTCGCGCCGCCGTGGTCACCTTGATCGATCGGGCGCGAGGCGAGCACCCGATCCCCACAAACGCGGAACTCTTCCGACGCGCCGATCGCCTCTCCGCTCTTATTCCACGGCGCGCCCGCAGAAAGCGCCAATCTGCGTTCTTACATTACAATTCGGGAATGCCACCAAGAATAGGCAACTGCCCACTCCGGAGGGCATTACAAAAAAACAACAACCAGAGTTAGAGCGAGGCTCCCCGTCAGGCGTATCGCAGTACGTAATTCGTTGGTTACGGTGAAAAGTCAGTAAGTTTTGGCGTCGGGTACCACGGCCACGCTCTGCGAAGGAAGAGCGCAAATTCGTCGCTTTGCCTCGGGCAACGCGTAATTCTGGGTCGGCCCTCCGTGCGCCTGCGTCACTAGATGAGATTCAGGTCTGGTTCGGGGAGGGGGTGCGCGCGTTTTGCATATGAAAATTGCGGACGTGAGCGCGTTCGAGGAAGCGGGTGCTTCGGTTCATCTTTCCGCGGACGGAACGACCTGCCCGCCCTACCGAGTGTTAAACCAGAGCCGTTATAATGAGAAGCGGCGAATAAAACTATTCACTCGGTGAAGTGGAAGCTTAACGATAGGCCGGACCTGGAGGAACTTTATTTGAAGTTGTTCAGAAGTCACGTTGCATTACAAGACGCCTTTGGGGATTGCGGTTAAGGCATCTGGCTGGAAACCGGGTGAGAGTGAGTTCTAATCCCGCCTTGGGTTCAAAACGAGCTGACTGACTGTGGGCCACTTTCTCTCAGCCCTAGGAAGCAGACATGGGCAAACCACTTCTGAAACTCCTTGCCAAGAAAATGTCAGGAACTAGTCCAGGCAGCTTTTGAGAATCCAACAGGATTGAAGGAAAACTGTTTGTCCATGCAAAATTTAATGGATGCCACATGGCAACTCTGGGTGGCTTACAGTCATAAAAGATAAATATATGTATACTAAAAACATAAGTTAATACAACCCAAATGTTAACTGAACCAACTCTCTGTGTTCAAACAGTAGCATGTTCCAAACCAGAGTCTGGTGACTCTCCTGCTTGGTCAGGGGATAGACTACAACAGAGGTGGGTTTCAGCAGGTTCTGATCAGTTCTGGAGAACCGGTAGTGGAAATTTTGAGTAGTTCGGAGAACCGGTAAATACCACCTCTGACTGGCCCCGCCCCCATCTATTCTCTGCCTCCTGAGTCCCAGCTGATCAGGAGGGAATGGGGATTTTGCAGTAACCTACCCCTGGAGTGGGGAGGGAATGGAGATTTTACAGTATCTTTCCCCTGGAGTGGGGTGGGAATGGAGATTTTACAGTATCCTAACCCTGCTATGCCCACCAAGCCATGCCCACCAAGCCATGCCATGCCACGCCCACCAAGCCACACCCACAGAAACGGTAATACAAAAATTTGAAACCTACCACTGGACTATAGACCCTCCAAGGTCCCTTCAAATTCTGTTATGCTCTTCTGTTGAAGTCTGAAAACTAGGGGAATAAAAAGAGGCAAAGCTGCAGCTCTAATTTCTGTAGCTTGGAAAGCAGTAAAGAGGAGTTGGATGGTTTTTTTAAAGTGTCACTATAGTAGTGTTGGAATGCAGGACAGGGACCCTGTGACCACTTGATACTGGTGTTTCAATTAAAAAAATCAATTAAGAAATTGAAACAGTTCAATTCAAAGAGCAGCCTTCCAACCTCCAGATGTGCCAAGGAATCACTGCAGCCACAATAATTATTCTTCCATTTTAATTTAGGGGGACCAGGTTAAAAATACTAGCTTAGGTTGGTAATTCCTGTTTCCAGAGGTGAAAAGCAGTGGCAGGACGACTCGTGTATACCTACCTGATGCTCCAATATACTGGATATATTGATCAACTAGAGGTAGAAATCAACCCCTTTATGAGAAATACAGTAATTCTCACTTACCAAAGGTAATTGGCACTGGGAATTCCATACTAAGGGATGTGGTGGTAAGGCATAATATCATGTGACTGTTCTGGCAGTTCTGACCATTCATGTTGCCATTATTAAGCGATTCCTGTGCAGTTCCAGTGTCCCTGGTCACATAATTGCTCTTTGCAACCTATTGCTGGCTTCACCATTCACTGGTGGTCGGAAGCCAGCAGTGAAGGTGGCAAATTGTGATCATGTCAGAATGGTGCAACATCATAGTTATGACCCAATTGCCAAATGGCCAAATTGCAATTACAAGACTGGGGATGCTGGGATGGCCACAACTACAAGGACTTATGATCAACAAGTACCCTTTTTTTAAAAAAAAAATTAATTTATATGCTGCCCTTCTCCGGAGACTCAGAGCGGCTTACAATGCATTAAGCAACTTCATACTTCATACTTTTGTATATATCTGCTTAGTAGGGCTTTTGCCCCCCCTCCCAAGTGGTGTTATTTTTTTTACACAAAGTCAGCTTATTGCCCCCACAATCTGGGTCCTCATTTTACCTATCTGGAAACGATGGAAGGCTGAGTCAACCTTGAGCCTGGTGACATTCGAACTTGCACTAATTGCAGGCAGCTGGTGTCATTTTAGCACTACTTAAGCTGCTGCGCCACCGAGGCTCTTTGTTCAATGCCGTCATAACTTTGAACAGTTGCTAAATGAATGGACATTAAACAAGGGCTACATATAACATACATGTTTCCTCACACTCTGATATATTCAAGCAATCTAGTCATATATTACAAAATTGATTGGCAATATAAATGTAAGTGGCCAGCCTATCCTTAAAGGCAAAATCCAGACTACATAGTCTGGATTTTGCAGTTAAGGATAGGCTGATTACCTTGATTTCCATAATCATCAAGAAAGAAAATATTGCAATCTTCTTTTTCCTTACTACCTCTCTTACTCCTTTGGGTGTCATGGTAATATCATGTCTTGGAGATAAGGTGGGATTAAGGCAAGTTTCCTCCCTAATATTAATTTTGCATCCTTTTTTTTAAAAAAAAGCTATATGAGTTGAACTTGCTGAATTTTATCTGTGCAGAATTTTAGCGTGATATATTTCTTTCATGGAAAGTAGGAGAGATGCTAAATAAGTAATAAGTGAGTAAATCAGCAACAGATTATCAGATGAGGGAATAGGAGCAGGGTTACCAGATCTGGGCTGCAAAAATCCAGACCACCACTAGATGGGACCAGATTCCTCTATGGGTGTCTGAATTGTGCAGTCTGAATCTGATACTGGTAGTTGTAGAGACAAGTGCCTTTTAATTATTGTTGGCATTCCCTGCCTCCAGCTTTGGTGGTAGTAGAGGAATGGCAGTTGTTGCCTAGCAACCACTATACTTATTCCTTCCTTCCTCCAGACAGGACAACTATTAAAAAGGAAGAGAGTGCAAGAAAGATGATGTTCCTGCATGGAGCCATGTCATTTTCTTCTCCTCTAGATTGCAAGATTCAACTGAAAGAAATTATTGAACAATAACAATTTTGTTTTTAAGTGGGAGTGATCTTGCAGGAGACAGCATGTTTTCCGCTTCAGATACCAAAAATGAGTCAGGCTGGGAGAAAAACAGCTTGCAGTAGCAGAGCACAGTAAGATAATGGTGAGTGCTGTTTCATCACTCTCCTTAGTGATGTATTTTTAGTCCAGGGTTGAAGGACCTGTAACTCTTCAGATATTGAATTGCTGCTCCTCGCAGACCCAGCCAGCATAACTCAAAATGAAAAGTCCTGGACACCATCATTCAGTAATATACAGAAAGCTGTGATTCTCCACCCTGATAAGCATAATTGTCTGCCCATTCACCCCCTTTGCATAGTTCTTTAACCTGACCAGCACATGCACTCATGTAGTTGGCTCTAAGCTAGACAGGCTTCCTAGTTTTTACAGCAACCAAAGTTGCCGTAAAAATGAACAAGTTTGTTCACCAATAATGTTTTCCATCTCTATTGTTGATCACTCATTCTCAGCTGCATCCCTGAGCTGAGTATGTTGCAAGCTTCCAAAATCTCTTTAATTCCTCATCAGTCTCTAGCTTCAAAGATGGATAAAACGTGCTTCCCAAGATAACCAGTATTTCAGAGCATTTGTTTTCTTATGGCAGAAATTTATTTATTTTTAAATTTAGTTAAAACATTTATGCAGCCAACCAACTCTGGGTGGCTCCCAATCAAAAATTAAAAGTCATATAAAATCATTTTAAAACTATGAAACTCAACCGATTAAAAAAATTTTTAAAAATCTGGGACCAATCAATTTCTACTGTGTGATTATCTAATCTTGCAACCTTTGATTAGAAAAGCCAAGTCTTCAAAGCCTCAGGGAAGAAGGGTGGAGGCCTGCTGAACTTCAGGGGGGCAGAGTGTTCCATAGGTGAAGGACTGCCATGGAAAATGACATTTCTTCGTTTCCATCAGATGGCAATATTTAGGAAAAGGAACTAGAAGAATGTCCACCCTAACTGATCTGTGGGACAGGTAGATGGCCTTAGGGAAAGGTGGTCCTGCAGACAGCCTGGCCCTGTGCTATGTAGGGCTTTAGAAGTGATAACCAGCACCTTGAATTGCACCCGGAAGGAAACTGGAAGTGCAGCTCAAACAACAGAGGTGTACACATGGGCAAATCCAAGGGTGAAATCCAGCAGGTTCTGAACCGGTAGAGGAAATTTTGAGCAGTTCGGAGAACTGGCAAATACCACCTCTGGCTGGCCCTAGGGTGGGGTGGGGTGGGGTGGGAATGGAGATTTTGCAATATCCTTTCCCCAGGAGTGGGGAGGGAAAGGGGATTTTGCACTATCCTTCCCCTGCCCATCAAGCCACGCCAACAGAACAGGTAGTAAAAAAATTTGGATTTCACAACTGGGCAAATCTATCCCCACTCCCATTACTGTGCGTGCTCCTATATTCTGGACCAGTTGAAGGTCTTATCAGCTTTAAAATTGTGTGTCTCCCTCATCAGTCCAAGCTTGGGGGGAAAAAGCTATCAAATGCAATTTTGCTTCCATGCTAGTTTATAGCCATGCAACAATTCTCTCCTTTTGCTGGGGGAAGGACATAGGTAAAGTGTGTTTCTCCCAGCAAAAGGAGAGAGTTGTTGCACGGCTATAAACTGTAAAGGTAAATCTGATATCATGGTGAGGAGAAGACATTGCAGGCTCTTAAGTGTTTTTGTTAATACTTTCAAAAATCAATTTTTCTTTGTAGTCCGAAGCAGTGGTTTGCAAACCAATAGATGACTATGTGCATAAGGAGGGAGGGAGGGAGGAACTTACATGATTATCTTTTTATAAAAGACGGAGAAAGGCTATTAATTAACCCATAGAATATAGAAAACTCCAGGGGCCCCACATTCATCATTTGGAAAATTTGAAGTATATTGTCCTGGCATTTTCTGTGCTTGGCTATTTACCAGCTTTGATACCAAATCTGCAAACAAACCCTATAACATACTGCAAGCATTTAAAATATGCGTATGATGAAGACTAAGTAGAGGATTGTTAGGCTATTGAATTTAGAAGCTGGAATAGTAAAAGTGGACAATAGGCCAGAACATATAGTTGTAGTTGATTAGTTTAGAGAGTGCTGGTTCATGCATGAGGCAATCTATGCTATGATGGGTTGCTCCAAGTATAAAGGGGGAATTTCTCCTTTTTTCCTTGTGCGTATTCTGTATACTGTTTAATTTGAGACTGAATTTGGATCAGTCACCGGGACCAGAGATTTACCCTTCTGAGCTTTCAGGCTGGAACCCAACTTTAGGAAACTTCTCTGTGTGGGGAAGAAACCCCTAAACTGGTGCTGGGTGGTGGGAATGATGTCCGAAGGCCGACAAGCCCAGGAGCAATGTGCCTATGCTTAGCCTACGCTCTGGTGTTGGGAATCGAGGTGCTGGTCTAAACACCACGAGATGGTGTCCAGCCTTAGGCATGAAAGCCGGATCGGTGATTTGGGCCAGACTCTCTCTCTTAACCTAATCCACTTTCCAGGATTGTTGTGGAGAAAATGGGAAGAGGAAGGAAGGAAGGAAGAAAAGTATGTTCATTGCCCTGAATTACTTATAAAATAATAAAGTTAGGATAAAAATCTAATAAATAAAAATATATATTATTGTAGGATTACTAATAAAATTATTCATCATATCATAGATTCATATAGTACATTGGCTCATTTTTTAAAGATGCCATTGTTTGCCAACAGTGTCCCATAACAGGTTACCTCAGACAGTTTCTACAGAAGAATAAATATGATTCCAGATCCTAAGATGAGAAATGGAGTATCAATTCCCAAGAGGCCCAGACCTAGTTTGCATAACTTGCTAAGCAAATTAGACTCATTTACAGAAATGTGTGCCCTGTCCATATTAACACCCTCATTTCTGTATCTCCATGACTTTTCTGTGACTTAACATGAATTCACTCAGGCCAGTGGCTAAAATAATTGAGCAAAATAATTACAAAGATTTCAGCTGCCTATTTCCTGTGGATTAAACAGAAACTAAGTTCTTCCAACCCTATGCTCACCAATAGCAAGAACGCTATTTCATGAATACCAATGATTAATTAGCAGTATGTAATTATAACTCTATTTCCTGTATTTTATTTTATACTGACTTTTTTGTTCTACTCAGAAAGCTCTCTGAGATTAATGTTCCACATATTCACTTCAATAAATATTTATGCTAGAATGAGTATGTGCTAAATTTTTAAATTGCCAGAATACTCTGCTTTTATTAATTATTGTTATGATTAACCAATCTACTTGGAATGGAGGTTCTGAATAAAAAGGCCAAACTGTGAGCTAAGCGTTTCAGAAACTTTCTGGCACAGAATACTAATTTAGGTATCTGCAAGGTTCAAAATAAATAACTTAACTCCAGTATGAAAACTTATTTTATTGTCATATGAAAACTGTAAATATAAATGCTCTTTGTTATCAAATAAAGAAAGATGGTATTCAAGACAAAAATAAAAATTCAAACCACAGGGAACATAAAATGACAATTCATTTCCAGATTTTACTAAGAAAGAAAAAAGGATTTTATCTTTTCAAGTCAGATAGATTTGAGTTGTAAATGAGCTAAAAATAATGTTAAACTGCCACTAAAAAAAAATTAACAACCACATTAACTAAAAATCAAAGCCAGACAAAAATTAACCTGCAGGTATCCTTATTAAAACGTTAAGCATAACAAAAATGCATTTATATATACAGTATATAATGGAGATGCTAAACATCAGTACTTTTCGGTTTAAGTATTTTCTCCCGAAATTATATTTACCTTCATATCTGTTCTAATGTATTTAAACGACAATTTTGAGCCCTCACATCAATAATTTTCCTTAAATTCTTCACTTCCTAAAATAAAGATTGGGGCTGATTGTAATATTGTCAAAACACATTTTAAAATGTTTAGTTTTTCTATGACAATACTCAGAATATTTTCTCAGAAGGGCTGACCAATTATGCCATGGAAGTTTGCATGGGCTTTTTTGATTTTAATAAGCAAATGTAATTTTATAAAACTGAAATTATATTTATATACTAGCTCTTCAAAAAAAAAATAGTGGTACTCCAATATCAGGGATCAATTCTTCAGAATAGTTTCTGCAATCTATAACCAGTTTTGAAGAACTGCAAGCAATGCGATCATCCATTTCCATTTCACTGCAGAGTTTCTTCAAACGTTGCCATAACATCACTCTGAAAATTCATGTCAATGGTGCTTTTCAACTATTAAAAACAACAACAAGGAATTAGGGGGGAAAAGACACTTAGATTGAAATAAATGTTGCTGGATTCAGTAGAATTGGATTCTGAGCAATAATGCAATTAACTTTTCAACAGTAAAAAGCAAATGTGGGGAAATGACAATACATTTGTGGGTGCACAATATAGGTTTTAGGTTTGAGAGCTGTTTGATTTCCAGTGGCGGTTTGCAAGCTGCATTCTTACAAGTAATTGCGGGCAAAGGAAAAGAAACAGTTAAGATCAGGCAAAAAATTGATCCCT
The DNA here is from genome assembly GCA_030761175.1 of Masticophis lateralis. Classification (NCBI taxonomy): domain Eukaryota; kingdom Metazoa; phylum Chordata; class Lepidosauria; order Squamata; family Colubridae; genus Masticophis; species Masticophis lateralis. The sequence goes on from JAUDYJ010000003.1 coordinate 132,297,280, forward strand.
CAACTTTCTTCAGCTTCAATTTCTAAGCCGGTTCTTCTGACAATTTAAATCAATAAAATTCTGTTGACTTCATTCCAAATAAATGAAGCTGATCTTTAACTCTTTCATTGTATTAGGGGACCTGCATTCTTTAAGCCGGCATTTTTCAACCTTTGCAATGGAATATGTGTGGACTTCAACTCCCAAACTTCCCCAACCAGCATGCTTGGTTGGGGAATTCTGGGAGTTGGAATCCACACATCTTCAAGCTGCCAAGATCAAGAGACCCTGCTATAGGCTGATATTGGTGGCTTACCGCTTCTCTTCGTCTACGTTCTTGCTCCAGTTTTCTTGCCAAATTACGATCTATGACAAGATTTGGTGCTGAGTGTGATTGTTCTCTTCCAGATCCTGTTATATTTGGAATCGTACAGCCTTCTTTTACTGCTGTGGATTTCAAATCCTTTTCTCTACTGTTTCTAAAGAAAAATAATCAACTTTTGTACAGGAAGTCAGATATGCAAGCTTTACATTTGCACATTGTCACTACAGTGGATGATAGGATGCCTTAAAAATCAGCACCATGCATGCATCCACCACTATATGCCAACTGGATAGCAATAGCGATAGCACTTAGACTTATATACCAGTTTATAATGCTTTACAGCCCTCTCTAAGTGGTTTTACACTGTCAGCATATTGTCCCCAACAATCTGGGTCCTCATGAAAGCATAACATTAATGCAAGCTCCCTCACCCTCCCAAAATATCCCAGAAATGGAAATAAAGATGTACTAAAATTTCCTGAATTGCTGAAGTGACAGTTAACAAATATAGATGCATTGCTATTACCCTTGCAGAGAAAAATATTGTTTGGTATTAGAGTTGTGACTACCTGGGCAGAGCAGGCCCTGAGGAGATGCTACCTAGCACCTTTCCCTCAGGAAGGAAACAGGATTACCATTAATAATGATAAACATAACAAATGCATAATGAATTGATTGTGGAGAGAATGCCTGTTCGTTATTTCAGGAAGCTAAAACAAAATTAAATATTGTTAAAGCACTTCATCATTCATCAAATGGTAAGTAATCCAGGAATAAAACTTGGAGAGCAAGGGGAGAACCCCTTAGAGGACAATCTGGCTCAGCAGCATAACTCAAGAGTACGATTGCTTGTTCCCAATTAAAAGTGACAATGTTAAATATGCATTATTAATGAGTAGTTTGCTTCTTTTGAGTCTCACACAAATGCTTGTGTCAGTGTAACATTACCTCAGTTGGAGAACAATTCTATGCTAGTAAGGATGATAAGAGTTAATTCCCCCAAAGCCCATTACATTTCTGAGTGAAAAATCATAGGATAGGCAATTTATTCTAGTCAAGGAAACTCAGAGGATGAGTTTTAAAAAAAAAAAATTGGGGAGAGCAAGTTAAGTGCATGGTGACATCAACTCACCAATTCAATGCATGCTTAAATTTAAAAGTTTTGGAAAGATGTTTTGTCAATCTTTATTTCACAGATTATTCCAGAATGAAAACCTGGTTGGTGATTGATTGGTTGATTGATCGACTGATTGATTGATTTATCAGTGAAGCTGCCCACATTTCCACCAGCTTAAGTGATTGTTTCCATAACCATCATTCTGCTCTGCTCTGTATAAACCCAGTCATATTTAGAAATGGAGGCTAATTCTGAAAAGGATATTCAACATTTGCTGTTTTACCAGCCTGTCCTCTTGCTGTTAACCTCAAATATTTTTCTTACATAAGACTCTTTCACAGATCTACAAAACAAGGCAGCTGGCAACTACTTGCTGCAAAGTCAGTTAACAGACATGTGAAATAGAGCCTTTCAGTTTAATTCTATGGAATTACCAACCTCTCTTTTTCCTGAGGATGTTTTTTCAACTTCCTCTCCGCTTGTTCCAATCGTTTTTTTTGTTCCTTGGCCCACTCATTCTCTCCTTTTTCCAGCGCAGCTTTTTGAAACTGTCTGAAGCTTTCGTTGGAGGATTTGACTGAGACTGGAACGCTCACCATCTTACCTAAACTTGTCCAAGAATCTGCATGTTTGACTTTTATATCCTGCAATTATAACCAGCAATGTAGTTCTAAACACAAGCAGATAACTGTCTTCTACACCTGACAGGACTCCCGAAAGATAAATAGCAGGTAGGGTGTTTTTTTTTAAATGTAAGTATTGTATCCTGATAAATTCAGAGCGTTTCTACATCACCAACCATATTCCTTCACCAATTTCTCAAGCAGCTAACGCTAACCTGTAATTGTGTTTCTTGTAGCTGAACTTGAAAGGCCAAGATCTGCATGAATAGATCTTTTTTTTTTCTTACTGGCTATTCAATAAGAAAGCTCATAGATCAGCATTCAATGCCCCATCCCCTGACATCCACATTATTAGTTCACAACATTGTATGCATTTCCTTAGTAAATCCCTATCACGATCAAGTTGTAAGACAAAACCACCAAGACATGGTTGTTCCATTGAAATGGAGATCCTTTGGTAGCAGATGGATGAGATTGTTCTCCAGCCATGAGGTGGAAGGAAATTGAAACAACTTACAGCTCATGGGAAATTGACCTGTCCAGAGGCTCTGCAGAGCTTTAGGGACTCAGATTAAAAAATGGCCTTTCTGACATTCTATATATGCTTTATGTGAACCAGAAATACACCAGCTCTGCTGCACAACAGAGATAATGGTATAAGATCACCCATAACCAAAAAATCCACATTAAAATGCCCTCACTTGACTCTATTTAAAATTGACAACATTGTTCATAAATATATGTAACAAATCTCCTAGGTGAAGCTTCTTTGGGAAAGGCACTAATTTAGTTCCTAAAAACAAACAAACCAAGAGAAGATAACGAGGGACAGAAATAGCCGGGAAGGCTACACATGTATCCCAATGAAGTAATTGCAACTCCTAGCATCATAGACCAGTTTTAGCAAGAAATAAGATTTTTTCCCCCTCTTATAGATGTTTTTCAAACTAAGTATACTGTTAATGGGAGGCCTTAAAGGAAAAATAAAGATTTGACTACTGTGAGGAGCATTTCCAAGCCACTGATTTACATCTCTTTTGTGTGTGTATGTGTGCTGACATTATAATGTGACAGTGTTTTCCTGCTTGAAATGGAGACTGACACAGGGGCTCCAAAATACAAAGAATGAATGAGGTGGCCATTGGATGGTCCACATCTCTCTCTTTTAAGACTGTATTTATTTGTAAACAGAGTGTCCTGCAAATTCTATCATTCTAAACGACAATATATATGAAATTCTGAAGTCTATTAGAATGATTATCAAATATTTCTGCTGTAATTATTTATTTTATATCTTGCCTTTATTATTTTTATAAACAGCTCAAGATGGCAAAAATGTCTAATACTTCTTCCTTCTCCTATTTTCCTCACAACATCCACAGCCCTGTGAGGTGAGTTGGGCAAAGAGAGCATGACTGGCCCAAAGTCAACCAGCTGATTTTCATGCCCGAAATACAGTAGGATTAGAAGTCAGTGTGTCCTGATTTTTAGTCTGATGCTTTAACCTCTAGACCAAACTGGCTCAATGTATATACCATATATATCTATAGATATAGCAATATATATTACTATATATCATTGATATAATGATCCATATCATTACACACACACACACACACACACACACACACACACACACACGAGAGTAAATCAGAGCAAAGAGCTTTGGCTTACAATCAATTGATTTTTCAGACTTCAACTCAAACATGCAATTGCTTTCAGGTTTATTACGGTACTTTTATTGTTAGCTCTTTACCCTTTCTTTCTTCACTTGTTTTTTTTAATCACAAATCCAGACTGTATTGCTGCTGCATTGATTCACTTTATTGTTCCTTCCTTCTGTCCTTGATTTTTAGACATGAATTGCAATATTTGTCACTTGGATTGCAATTGTAATATCAATTTGTTTAGAATTGATTGATGAAGAAAAAGTAAGATTTTTAAAGGGCCTTACTTAGATTCTGCTTTGTTATGGCTTGTGGATCTGTAATTGTTTAGCAGAGACAAGACAATATTAAAAGAGGTTTCTTTATTTTATTAACTAAATTCAAATTTAAAAATACAATCAAAATGCAACTTGTCTTGCTTTTAGGAATACAAATTTATCAATAACACTGTGAGAAGCAAAAAGTGGAATCATGCGGTGGCCTAGACGTGGTGCTCTTGCCTCACCATCAGGAGCTGTGAATTCGATCCTAGGTTGAGGCAGATATTTCTATCTCTGGGCACACTGAGACTATATCTGCTGAACAAAATTCCGCATTGGCGACAGGAAGGGCATCCGGCCATTAAAACACTCTGCTAGCTCCATTCAGTTGTCCAGACTCCATCCGGCAAGGGATTATGGAGTCATTAAATAAAGATGACTGTGAGAAGCAAAAAGCAGCTAAATGCTTAATTATCAGAATAAGGTTTATAATCAAAGTTGTAGGGAACTTTTTTTAAAAAAAATGGATTTCTCATTTCTGAATAAATATAGAAGTGCTGAATAGTTCAGTATCAGCTGACAATACTGTTTTAATTATATTCACTGTGACTAGTAATAAAACAATTACTCAGCAGAGTCAAAGATGTACTTCGGGATATACATCCTACCATTCCTCTTTGGGATAAGCAAAAAGAAATGAAAGACAGAAAATAAGAGAAAATGAATTCTAACTAGATGAAACAACAACTGATGCATAATGAGGTTGCCAGTATGACGTTTTTTGTTGGCTACAAAATATAATTTGTGGAGAGCCATTGTGCATCGGCCCAAACCAGCTTGATGGAGATAATTGCTTGTGGCTGAGAACAGCTATTTCCATCAAGTTATAAAGCTTATATTCCCAAGATCATGCTAATCAGCTCTTAGAATGCTGTCTGCACCTGTGTGGTATGTTATGAGCATTGTTAAACATGCCGTCAGATCAGTTGAAGAAGTAAAGTGAGAGTGTACATCCTCCAGATCTCTCAGCAGCAGTGCTCAATTATGTCCATCGTTTGTTCCTGCTGCAGTGATGAAGGGGAGGTTTAGAACTGTAAGAGACCTGGGTTTAGGGTGAAGGAAGGTGCTTGGAGACAATATCAACTGACTAGAATTCTATTTGTTGTTTATGTGCAACTGAAGCCACATCTGGTAATATGAGTAATGCAATAATGAGAGCCAGTTTGGTCTCATGGTGAGGACGCGGCTAGAACCAGGTGACGGTGAGTTCTAGTCCTGCCTGCCTTCAGCATGAAAGCCTGCTGTGTGATTTTGAGCCAGTCACTCTCTCTCAGCCCAACTCACCTCACAGAGTAGTTATTGTAGGGAAAGCAGAAGGAAGAACTCAGCACTTTGAGTTATGTGTAAAAATAACAAAGGCAGAAAATAAAATAAAATGTCCAAAGATATTTCAGAAAGTAGTATGTTTACCTTTATTAGAGGCATCTGAGGCTTAACTTCTCTCTTTTTTTTATCTTCACGGTTATCAGAACAGTTTTCTGTAATAGTCGCATGTGCAGATTCTGTCATCCGTGGTCGCCAATGGCCATCTGGGAAACTAGCCTTCAGTTCTGGAATGCAAGCCAGAGCAAAGACAGAGTAGCGAGTTTACAAAAGGGTGAAGATGTACTCCATTAGTTTTTGTTATTAGATACAGCCCTTCATTCATATATTTCCATTTGAAAGATTTTGGAGGCTTTGTTTATCCCTTGTTTACTTGGCATAGTTTCCAAGTAAGCCAAAGAATAGGAATGCCCCATATGACAAGAGCTTTCTATTTTCAGATGCCTGCTTGAGTGTAGAAGGTGCACATTTTCCCCCTCCTCCCTTAACATGGACCATTTAGCTTCTTGTAATGGTCTTTCCTGGCTCCCCAAGGAAGGAAAAGCCTGGAACTTTATATTTAATATAAAGCTCTCCGTGACAACTGCTACCAGTTTCTCCCATAAGAATAAGTCACCCCCTACATCTAGTGATGCTATAAATTTTTAAATTTTTTTTTGCTTTCCTTGGCTAAAGGAACCAACAGCAATGTGTGAAGTGATAAGCGTTTGAAAAGTATTGTTATGCTGCAAAACAATGGTGCTATTTTAAATCAAGTTGCACTGATATGCATATAAATCCTAGGTAATCAATAGAAAATCCTAAAAATAGAATTAGTAACAGCTCTATGCTCCTTAACCATTCCAATTATATTTCACTCTAGGTAGGCACATTTTGAAGGCAATGGTGGGATTCAGTAACTAAGAGTGATTAACAAACAATGCAGAGTTACTGCTTCATAGCTTTAATGCCCAATGCTCTTACATTCTTCTTAAATCAACTCACTGGTATATCCCTGAGGCTATGGGGTGTGTGTGTGTGTGTGTGTGTGTGTGTGTGTGTGTATTTCCGCACAGCACTGAATCCAACTCCTATTTATTTTTGTTCATAATTCTTGTAGATTATCAATTTTAGATAACAATTGGGGGATTAACCAGCAAAAACCAAGTTTCTTGGATCCCATGATGAGTCACAAATATTTGTACTTCCATAGGGGCTTGAACACTCAGCCCAGACCTGTTCATTCTCACCCCGTCAGCCAAGTGCAAAAGCTGAACCATTGGCAGACTACATTAAGCCACAGCACCCCTATTTTTTTTCCCCAAATTCTGCAGCTCTATAGAACTTCTATTTCCACATATGCAGGAACTGACCTCCGGCCCTGCCCCTTTTCTCTCCTCCATAGTGGGGATACTTGACTCCACCCCCACTTGCATGTCCTTTATCTGCCTGTAAAATCATTCTCTACATTTTGAATTGGGCAGATGTGACGTAGTCATGGTTGAGCTTCCTATTGTTTTGGGAGAGTGGTAATGGTGACATGAAAGCAACTTAATATGTCTGGTCTTTGACTGTAATAAACACTGATTTGGCTTGACACTTAATACGCGATATTAATATTGGTAGCTGATACGTACTTTGCTCCTGGTCAGTTGGTGTTACTTTGGCAACTCCCATAGAGGATTTAGCCTGGAGAGGAGATGGAAGCCGCTGGTGCAATAGTGATGGTTTCCGAATCTCTTTCCTGTTGTCCGAAGGGTTATTTGAAGAGGAAGAACAAGCTACCTATAGGAAAGTTGTAAAGTCTTAAAGGAACTGTATCACAATTGTAGAGGTCACCCATCCTATAATAGTTTCGTCTACAGATGGAGAGGCTGACCTGCCTTTTTGTATTCCCGCTGGCCATCCCTACCCATTTATGTGGGGTAAGCTTCATTCATGGATGAAACAAATAGAAACTTAAGACTAAAATGCTCAGAGATGGTCTAATGCTACATAGTCTCATGACTTCTGGAAATCAAGTTTTTGAAATGTAAAGTGATTTCTATCTCTGTCTCTAACCTTCCCACTTCAAAAACCCTTGTGTTGGGTCAGGACACTTCTTTCTAATGCAGAAGAAAACAAACTTAATAAAACTTCTTTCTAATTAAGTAACTTTTTGTAAATTCATCATAATTAATTGGGTTAAGGGAAATTCTGGCTCCAACCTGGTATTAACCCATAGGTGAAGATACAGCATCTCTGCCCATCAAAACTATCCTCCTTTAAAAGTCTTCCATAAATGCTAATTACTGAAAATATCAAGACACTGAAAAGGCGTTTTATGTATATGTATAATTATATGTATTCGTATATAAAGTATATAATATACTTTAAATAAAGAACCACTTTCATTTCCCAAAGTTATCCACCTCTGAAAGCTTGTGAGAAGGGTTGTGAGAAGCCTGGGTTGCCGATGTGTCACTCTGAGTTGTCTCTTTAACTGGTTTGCAGTGCAGGGGTGACACAACGGCTACTATACCTGCAAGAAGGAAGGGAAACACATAGAAAAATGCCCATGCCATGTTGCATCTCTTCACCCTGACAGCTTCAATCACAATGTGGCAAACTCATAACTGTGCATTGCTCCAAGTCGATTAGTGCTTTTGAGTTTGATGAGCCCTTGTGCAGGACCTCTTTTAACTGTCACATCCCAATCTCAGAGGTTTCATTTGAGAAGGAGAGGATAGAGCTTTATGAAACATGCCTTCAAGAAGGCATGGCACATAAGGGAGGCACATAAGAATCCACACAAAGTACCCAATTTGCTGATACGTAAAGTAGTTGTGCAATCTAAGGGCTTCAGGAAGAAACTGAGAAGTGTGGGGCAGGGAGGTGAAATCCATCCAAATATTTTCCAAAATAACAATGAATTTAGGATGGCAGGCCTGCAAAGAGCTGAAACTAGTTTCAGATAAATTGTGAGTAAAAGACAATCAGTTGGATGCATTGGGGGCACATATGGCTTCCTTCCGTGAGTTGTTTGAACATGGAATATTCTTTGGGATAGGACTTTCCCTCTCTCTTGGAAAAACAACAACGGCACAGTATACATGTTTTATATACATACTGAGATATATATACCATATTTTCCGGCGTATAAGATGACTTTCTAACACACAAAAATCTTCTCAAAAGTTGGGGGTCGTCTTATACGCCGGGTGTTGGTCTCCTGTAACCAGGCAGACCAGCCCGAAAGGCTTTGACGAGCCTTAAATTGCTCTGAGGAGCCAAGCTGAATTGCCTGCTGAGTTGCCGCTAATCAGCTGAGTTACACGCAAGCCCCCTGTAAAAGGGAAAAACTTTCCTTTTACACAACGCTGGCCATCCCAGCTGAGATTAGCAGGCAACTCAGCTGGGATCGCCAGAGCTTGGATGGCCAAGCGCTGTGTAAAAGGGAAAAACTTTCCTTTTTATTTATTTATTTATTTATTTATTTATTTAAATTTATATACCGCCCTTCTCCTAGTGGACTCAGGGCGGTGTACAGCCAAGAATAAAAAGCACTCCAATACAAAATTTAAAATATTAATAAAAGAATTAAATAATTTTGGCCCAATAAATTTAAAAACCCAATAGGCAATTAAAATTAAAAACCCATAAAACTTTAAGCTTAAAAAAGAGAGGGGGGGGGTTACGCCAGCCCAGCTTGACAAAATAAAAAAGTTTTTAGGGCACGGCGGAAAGCCCGGAGATCGGGTATCGTATGGATCTCCGGGGGCAAATCGTTCCAGAGGGCTGGTGCTGCCACAGAATTTTACACAATGCTGGCCATCCCAGCTGCTAATTTTTGCCTGCTAATTGGTATGTAGCAAAAATCCCCCCCACCTCCAGCTTGCTTACCTTAGCTGCTAGCCGCAACGCTTGCCTTGCCTTGCCTGCAATCCATTGCATCAGCAAGCAACTAAATCTCCCTGCCTGCAATCAAGCAGGCAGGGAGTTGTGGACTTCAACTCCCAGAATTACTCAGCCAGCAAAGCAAAGCTGGCTGAGGAATTCTGGGAGTTGAAGTCTACAAGTCTTAAAGTTGCCAAGGTTGGAGACCCCTGTTCTATTGGGTAAGTTTTTTTCCCCCTTTGGGAGCTTTAAAAAAAATAGTTAATTGGGGGGTTTTTTAGTTGTTCTTTTTTAGACCTAGCCACTTAAAGACTAGGTCTAAGTTTTAGGCTAGGAAGTTTTAAATTTAGCTTTCATATAAAAATAAAAATAAAAATAAAATTTGTGCAACTTTCTGAGATTTAGTGTGTTTCTGTAGTGTTTCACTCTAACTACACAAACACACAAAATCTCACAAAGCTGTATGTGGAATTTTGTGTGTGTAAACCCATAATGTAAAAGTTGTTTTTTTGGGGCTTTTTGTGGCTGTGTGAGGTTCCTGCTTATTGCAGGGGCCATTTTGGGTCTAGCACAGCTGCTTTTACATTGTGGGTGAGCCAGTTGATGTTTTTTAATTTTTATTTCGTGTGCGTTGGAAGAGGGGTCGTCTTATACAGCAAGTATAGCCCAAACCCTATATTTTTACAGGAAAAGTTGGGGGTCGTCTTATATGCCCAGTCGTCTTATACGCCGGAAAATACGGTGTGTGTGTGTGTGTGTGTGTATTTTCTGAGGTTTTCATGGGTGTTTGTATGTAGGTCTTTGGTTATTTGGGTCTTCTCCCATGTAAAATTGGAAGTGTCTTGGCGACGTTTCGACGAAGTCTCATTCGTCATCTTCAGGCTGGTGTTCTCGCTTCGTGCTTCTGGAAGCACGAAGCCGAGAACACCAGCCTGAAGATGACGAATGAGACTTCGTCGAAACGTCACCAAGATACTTCCAATTCTACGCAGGAGAAGACCCGAATAACCAAAGACCTACATATATATATATAGTGAATATTTGCATATATTTACTTTAAAAGCATGTAAGTACTGTGCCAGGCATACCTGCTTTTCCCTTAATTTAAAAGGCACTTTATAACATTTATTTTACAGTACATGCTTCTGTTTTGCTGTTTTGCCATGTTGATTTGTTGATTCTGGCAAATGTTGCAAAGATGCTTGTAAACTCTCAAACTGCTCCAGTGTGCTCTCAATTAAAAAAAACAAAAAAACACAGCAGATCCATTGCGATAACCACCCTTCTCAAAGAAGCAGGAACAGCATTTGATATCACTTTTTCACTCTCTCTGTGAACAAAATATGTATTTTGAGCAGCTCGGAAAAACCAGTCGATGCATCTTACTGGCATGAGAATTCCTGGAAAACATTTTACCTGAAGGAGAAACAATGCTTTGTTCTCGTAGTTTAAGAGGACTGAGCTGCAAGGGTCGAGAGCAAGACAGTAACTGGTGAGAGGCCCTGGCTTTGGTTGGTCTTTGGGGCAGCTTGCTAAGAGGTGAAGGGGTCCACATTTGAGGAACAACATTGCAGGACATCTCTGGATGATGCAGTGGGATCTGATGTGGAAAAAATTAAAATCATTATACACGTTTCGTACTTGGTGAATCTTTTATGCCAAGGTTTCTATGTAAAAAGAGTTCTTTCAGTGAGAGTGAAATCTGAAGGAGCAGGAGCAGCGGAGAAGCCCAAAACTGAAGAATTTAGGGCTCGAAAGTTGAGAAAAGTTTACCTTAAGCTGTTCTCTGCAAAACAAATCCTTTTTCCCATTTCCATTATCTTTTAGGTATGCTTCTGTAAAAAGATGGCAAAAGCCAGTTTATAGCATGCATATATTTTGCTATCAGACATTGCATTCGTTGTAAAGCCTTATCATTCCATAATTCTATCATTTGTAGCATTTCCAACAAGCTTTTTCTAAGATGCAATAGGACACTTCTCACAATTCCATCAATTTATTTCACACATTTTGCACATCTCCAAGTTCTATGTTGGAGTGAAGAAACTATGTAGGGATACCTGATACCTCTAACATCAATGGAAGAGAGTATTTGTAGCTGAGGGTTGAACTGTGGGCTGTCTGAGCTTGGTGATTGATATTACCTTGTTGAGTACTGAAACATCTGCAATGAAACAACCATGCTCAGATACCACCAAGAACTCTACCCCCAATGTCTCCACAAATTGTATTACCAATCCAGTTTGTTCCTTTTACAACAGCACTACTATAGGTTAAGTATTGTGGACTTCTTCCTAGAGAAATTGAAGCAGCAGTTAGACTAAAAGTTGTTATTAATACCAAATAAGCCCACAACGATCCATTGATGGATTGGAAAATTCACAAGAAGGAAATTTGTCCAAGAATTGCCTCACAAATCTGTTATGAAGATTTAATACCCACGGGCCTGTAGGAGGAGAATTAAATTAATTCACTTAAGTATTAATCAACAGTGTGCTGCAACCACCAAAAAAGCTAACTCAGTCAGGCTGCAGTAACAGAGGGATAGAATCAAGATCATATTAAATGTTAGCACCACTTTATAATGCCTTAGTAAGACCACACTTGGAATATTGTATCCACTTTTGGTCACCACCATATAAAAAAGATGTTGAGATTCTAGAAAGAGTGCAGAAAAGAGCAACAAAGACTGGAGACTAAAACATAGGAAAATGGTTGCAGGAATTGGGTATATCTAGTCTAATGAAAAGAAGGACTAGAGATGAGGTGACAGCAGTGTACAAATATTTGAGGGGCTGTCACAAAGGAGTCAACGTATTTTCACAGCACCCGAAGCTAGAACAAGAAACGATGGAAACTAATCAAGGAGAGAACCAACCTAGAAATAAGGAGAAATTTCCTTATAGAACAATTAATCAGTGGAACGGATTGCTTCCAGAAGTTATGGGTGTTCCAACACTGGAAGTTTTTAAGAAGAGATTAGATAGACATTTGTCTAAAATGGTACGGACAAATGTTTGAGCATAGTTTAACTCCATTCCAACTTCCTCCCCTCCATTCCAACTTTGTTATCTGTTATAGCTTTTTCTACAATATGTGCATTTGGCAAATCTTAAGAAACTCCATGCCTATAAATGTTGCCATTCATACCAATGAGTACCAATAATGGAGAATATTTGTAGCGCAGGGTTGAATGAGTCCTTAGTACTCTCTGAGCTCAGAGAGCACCAAGGATCCCTCATACCAATGAGTCAAATGTGTTTATTTTATTTATTACAAATGTTCTTATCCTGGTTATTCCTGGTTATTCTACATTGAAACACACCGAAACACTATTTTTAACCAAGTACCAAACAGTAGGTGTTCAGACTGATCAGTTTCATACAAATACTAGATCACTTTTCCCCCACATATCTCTAACTTTACAGGAAATCACACTGGATATAATGTATTTTGATCCATGTGAATTGCTTTAGTTTGCATCAAAGTAAATAGATATTTCTCTGACTACCTTAACAGTGAAGGCTTATACAACCATAGCCACAAACAATTTAAACCAGGTGTCACATTCTAATTATTGGATCTGTATATTCAAATAATGAATGTACCATTGAGCTATAAACTTTCCATTTTATTTTTTGGATGTCTTCTGCTTTTAAATTTATAGTGCAGGTAAGTTGTAACATGCAAGTTGTACATGGTAAGTTATAAACAACATGCAAAAGAAATTTGGTATTGTAATTCTGGAATAGTGTTTTTCAAACTCAGCAGAGTTAAAGTCAAACATCTTAAAGTTACTAAGGTTGAGGAACACTAGAATGTATTTACCAGGAAGTAAATTCTATAGAAATGTCTTTTGAGTAATCATGCTTAGAATCAGCAGCATACAGTGTATACTGGGTTCCAGCAAACACCCAAAAATGGCTGTTGGCAGAATAAAATAACGGTTGGGAACATGAATACCTTTTCTCAAGACTATTTAACCAGGAGTTAAACTAAAAAAAAAAGAGAAAAAAATACGCTTGTGGTTTATGGTTTTGATGCTTAGACAGAATAGATTATATAAAGAAGAGAGTCATGATGTAACTTTAGAGAGGGAGGTTAAAATATAATTGTACTTATCACTGCAATGAAAATCAAGTACCAATTTTTTATGTAACTCTTGATGTCTTTTCCTGTTTTCTACATTTTCTTTTTGCACTTTTAGCTTTTTCTTTTCTTTTCTTTTCCCCTTTTCCTTATTCTTTGTTCTATTTTACTTTGTATTAGGTCTTATTGTTGATAGTTAAAACTTTCAATTAAAGTTATATATAAACACACATATACATTGACAAATACACAGACACAGACACACAGACACACTAATTTTTTCACCCCTCTTTCTCACCCCTATAGAAGTGGTCTCGCTCTTCCTCAATCTCAGATCCTCTACCAGAGGCCTGGGAGTTTGAGGGTTCTGCACAGAATCTTAACTGATCCTAGCACTGTACTGTTTTGGACAGAGTTTTGATGTTGTTCCTTAGATTATATGTACTATTATATATTATAATATATATTTGTGAATGTATGTGTGTGTGTGTGAAGTAAATCAGGACTTTAGCTTTCTAGATCAAAGCTAATATATTTTACAGGAAGTCTGCCAGAGGCATTCTCTCTGAAAAATCTTAATAAAAACCTGATTCAGAATTGCTGCTGTCGGATGAACTGGAATCATTACTGGTGCTTTCAGACACAGAGGAGGCATTGCTGTTGCTGCTGCTGCTGCTGCTTTCACTTAGTCGACTAGGCCTTCCGTAGATTTTTGATTCAGCATTTCTTTCAGCTATAAGACACAGAGAACTTAAACTTAAAGGAGAACTTTGGGGGACAAAAAGTACAGAGTTGATTAAAAGCCTGGGGACTAAAACATATGAAGAATGGTTGCAGGAATTGCGTATGGCTAGTCAAGAGAAAAGAAGGAATAGGAGTGACATAATAGCAGTACTCCAATATTTGAGGGGTTGCCTCAAAGAAGAGGGTGTCAATTTATTTTTCAAAGTACCAGAGGGCAGGAGAAGGAACTATGGATGGAAACTAATCAAGGAGAGAAGCAACCAGGAATTAAGGAGAAACTTCCTAACTGAGACTGATTAACCAGTGGAATGACCTGCCTTCAGAAGTTGTGAGTGCTTCATTATTGGAGGCTTTTAAGAAAAGACTGGACAGCTACTTGTCTGAAATGGTATAGGGCAGTGATGGGTAACCTTTTTGCCATCGCGTGCCAGGAGTGGGGGGGGGCAGGGAAGGGTTGTGCACGTGCCCACACGCATGCGTGTGCAACCCCTACACCCCCCCCCCCCGCTCCTGGCACATGATGGCCTGGTTGGCCCGTTTTTCTTTCTTACCTGGTTCCAGATCATCTCTATTTATTTCTCTGGGAAGGGTGAAAACAGCCTTTCCCACTCCCCTGGAGGCCCTAGGGAGGCTGAAAGGGCCCATTTCCCAATCCCCGGTGGGACAGAAAGTGACATTTTTTGCTGTCCCCAGCCTCCAGAACCTCTCTAGGAGTCTCTAGGAGCCTCTGGAGAATGGGGACAGCAAAAAAGTCACTTCCTGTCCCACCAGGAGTCGGGAAATGGGCCCTTTCAGCCTCTGTAGAGCTTCCGAAGGAGTGGGAAAGGCTGTTTTTGTCCTTCCCAAATAAATAGAGAGGATCTGGAGCCAGGTAAGAAAGAAAAACAGGCCTTCCCCACCCCCACCCCTGCCCTCCAGAGGCAGGAAACAGCCTGTTTCCCTACTTCTGGTGGGCCCAGAAGGCCTGAAAATCAGCTGGACAGTGTGCTCATGCATCCCAGAGATGAGCTGGCGTGCCCACTAATATGGCTCCGTGTGCCGCCTGTGGCACACGTGCCATAGGTTCGCCATCACAGGTATAGGGCCATGATGATGAACCTATGGCATCTGTGCCAGAGGTGGCACGCAGAGCCCTCTCTACTGGCATGTGCACCATCATCCCAGCTCCGAGGTATTTCTTTTGTGAGCTTCTGTTTCCCTGCAAATGCTGAAACAGAATCTCATGGAAGAAAAAAGTTTTTACCTCTTGCCATGCTGCCGGTGTTGGGATGCCCCGCCTCCCGCCAGCCAGCCGGTCTTCAGGTCTCTGCTGCACATGTGCACATGTCCGTGCATGCACATGTTTGTGCATGTATGTGCATGGTTGCGAATGCACACGCATGGGCGCACACACCTTTCAGCTTGGGCATGCTCATGCACAGTTTGGGCACTCGGTGTCTAAAAGGTTCGCCATCACTGGTATAGGGTCTCCTCCTTGAGCAGGGAGTTGGATTAGAAGACCTCAAAGGTCCCATCTAGCTCTATTCTGATTTATTAATGAAGTCACTGTGTTGGGAATCAGGGAGCAACATTTAAGCAAAAGTAATTGATATGGAGTTAACTGGCATTATTAAGCTAATAAAGTTTGCCATAGGACAGAACACCAATTCATATGGCACATTCCAGAAAAGTATATTCCTGGATAAAGTGCAAGGAGATTATCAAGATCCCCATACCATTCTTTCATTAGGGAGGGCTCACTTACATTTTGCATTTTGCTTGACTGAGCAGAGGAGGCCACTGATATTCAGCAACCTCTGAGCTTGTGGCTTCTCTAACGTAAATTGGTTGTTTTTTGCTAGATACAAAAGGAAGAAGAAGGAAATCAGGAACAACATCCAAGCAATTATCTAGAGGAAAAAAATCATACAATTTCCCCCTCCCTTTTTAGGCATGTTGTATAACACACCATAATTTTTCTTGGGTCTTTTTCTCAAGCAAGTCATGACATATTTCTCCAGTGCCCGTAAAGTTGATGCTTGGAGAGCTTCAAAATCTATTTCAATTTCTTCAAGATTTGAATGTCTCAGTGATGGCTCCCTTGACTGAATAATATAGACCACTCTGCCAAGCTTCTCCCCTGGGAGTTTATTTATGTCTAGGCTTAATTGCCTCTTTTCATCATAAGTCATTGGCTTGGCAGTATCCTCATCCTCACTCTTAAATCCTGCAAGTGCTTCTTGCTGCTGGCTTTTCTTGGAATGACTGCAAGAGAGAGAATAAACAATCATTAACTCTGGGACCCAGCAGCTTTCAGTACAAATTCATGCCAATAAGCAGCCTTACAGGTTCAAAGACATTTTTTTCTTCAGCGGCTTCATTTTTCTGCTTTTCTGAATCGCGGACTTCATTTTTGCTTTGCTTTTGCTTTTTTCCTTAGATTTTCCTTTCTTCTTCAATCTGGGCATGGTTGTTTTAGCCAAAGCTTGCAATTGCTGGTGAACAGCTTTAAGCTAGAGAGAGGAACAGAGAGAGGAATATGAATAAAAACCTGATTTGTTCAAAGTTGCAGTGCTCTGTGAATGTTCTTGAGAGTGTTCTAATCTGAGCAATTGGTGAAACAGCTTATACTGTACCAAAGATGTTTTTTCAAAAGGCAACTGGACTTTATTTTCCTTGAAAACGTTTTGCTTCCCATCCAATCCTTTTCTTCATGAACTGAAGAAGTTTCTTAGATGAGAAGTGGAATGTCTTCAAGGTCAATGAAGTTCAGTTGCCTTTTGAAAGAGCATCTTTGGGACAACCATATGACGAGGATGACTGAAAATCTCCATAGAAACTTATACTGTACTATATAAACTATAAGGGGAATAGGAGTGTATTTAGAATTTACACTACAGGTGATTACATTGCAGGTAATCTTAATTTCAGGGCTACCTATTCAGTGATGAATCAAAGTTCTGACAGAGCTGAATAAGGGACAGTGTTTCCATTACATCATTCCAGTCATGGGATTGCCATTTATGATTTTTTTTATACTCCTCCCTCTTCTGCTTTCTAGCCTGGTGTGTTAGCCACAGACCAAATTGTTCCACTTAGGAAGGTGAGAGAATGACTACTTGTGAGTAAAAGGCAAAGAGAGAGCACATAAGGCTTCCTTTTTACCATGTTCCTTGTTGTTATGGCTGCCTGCATCTTAGGTTCAAGTGAAATTGGCAGAGAGCTGCCAAGGAATTGGTTGGTTTTAGATAACAACAAGACTAAAAAATTGTAGTTGTCAGTAAGTTAAGTAAGTAAGTTTTTCAACTGAGCTTGAACACTATTGTCAAAGGAAGCGTTGAACTCTATTGCCTTTTCAAAGGTTGGCTTGGATAAGGAAAAGACTGAGTGAGCCTTCAGAGATCAAGGTTCCAGCCTTTTGAGTTCACTAGTTATGTCAGGCAATTCATGTACCTGAAGAAGGCTGTGTATCTGTGTGGCTGATCTTTTAAGGAAGCAGTAAAGTAAAGCTGTTCTCAGCCTTTGCTTCTGAATGCGGGAATGCAAATCTGTGTTGCATTTCTCATATCTCAATAAGACCCAAGACTCAAAGTGACTTGGGTCTTATTGGTTCTAATGTAGTGAGAGGAATTACTGGTGGAGCATTGATAGTAAACCTGGTTAAAAGGGTTTCAATAGGAAGTAGATAAAAAAAAACTATGGATGAGAATTTTTTCTCCCCTTTGGGTAAAGTTTCTTAAATTTAGGACTAGACATTGTGGGGTGGAAAAAACAAGGATTATTCAAAAGAGCCACAGATTTAAAATGGAATGCTAGCAGGGAAGCTTAAAAAGAATCAGGAGGGCTAGTGGGTATTTTCTTCAAATTATTCCTCTTATTTGCTTCTCCAGCCTGCAGTCCAAGAATACTGAGATCCCCTATAGCAGTGATGGCTAACCTTTTTGCTGTTGCGTGCCGAAAGCGGGAAGGGCGGGGGGGGGGTTGCACGTGTGCGTGCCCATACCCACAATTCAATGCGCCCCGTCCCCCGTGCATGTGTGCACGATCCCCCTGTCCTTTCCCTGCTTTGGGCATGCGATGGAACGGTGGGCCAGATAGGCCCGGTTTTCCCCCTCCCCAGGCTCCAGAGGCTTTCTTGGAGCCTGGGGAGGGTGAAAACAGTCTCCCCCCGCACCGGAGGCCCTCCAGAGGCTGGAAACAGCCCATTTCCCGACTTCAGGTGGAACTGGAAGGCCTGAAAATCAGCTGGCTGGCATGCGCATGTGTGCTGGAGCTGAGTTAGGGCAACACTCGCGTGCCCACAGATATAGGTGCCCTCCGCATGCTACCTGTGGCCCTATAGTGTGATCTAAACCTTTCATCCCTTCGCTTCCCCATCCTAGTTTTTCCCTTACACGAGAATGATCAGTAGTAGTATTTAGGAACTAACACAGTTTCTATGAACAAACAGATGGTGTGGGGGGAAAATATGGCTCTTGTTTAGCTGGAGAGCAACTTCAAGTATTATGAAACATGTATAGACTTTTTTTAAAAGGGAAAAATATAACATCTTGCTCAAGAAAAATTCCCAAAGTGCTATTTGCTGCCAAAGAGAAGAGCAGATTTCAAAGCAGGCAGAGGTTTGTTTCAGGATTTTCTATCTTAGCACCTTCCTCCTAATTATGTCTCCTTGCCAGCATGAAAGGTTAGCACAGAACATAATTGTTTACTAATAAATATTTCAGCTGGAATGAGCCCAAGTAAATCATTTTTAAAAACACCTGAATACTCCTTTTGTCTTCCTTCGGTGTGATGATGTACAAGCTAAGGTTCTGAAAATAGCAAAGAAAATGACCTTGATGGAGATAGGTGAGGTGTGAAACAAAGCTTAAGTCCACAATGATCACCTCTCTAGTTCACAGGAGTATAAGAAGGGATTTCCAGCTCACTATAAAGGTAAAGGTTCCCCTCACACATACATGCTACTTGTTCCTGACTCTAGGGGGCGATGCTCATCTCCGTTTCTAAGCCAAAGAACCAGTGCTGTCTGATGACAATTCTGTCGTCATGTGGCCGGCATGACTAAACACAGAAGGCACACGGAACGCTCTTACCTTCCCACCAAGGAGGTCCCTATTTTTCTGCTTGCATTTTTTACCTGCTAGGTTGGCAGAAGCTGGGGCAAGTAACAGGAGCTCACCCAGTTATGCTTTAGGGATTTGAACTGCTGATCTTTCTGACTGACAAGCTCAGTGTCTTAACCACTGAGCCACCATGTCTCCATCCAACTTACTATAGCCACCCTTAATAAAAGTAGATTTCAGCCTTCCTATAGGCTGAAATGATTTTCTGCTCTTATATACCTGGTTAGGCTGACAGATCATTATAATTCATGAGGATTAAGTAAGCAAAGCTGTAGTATAATGAATGAAGCAGCACTAGTTATATCTTGACTTTTTTTTAAAAAAAACTCATGCTATACATGATTATGCAACAGACTAGTGATCTCATGTTGTGAAATTACATAAGAAATGCACATTTTTTTTCTCACACAGTGGGAATGCAAATATAGAAATGCCTTGTTTTGTATAATTAGACAACGTTAATGTAACCAAAAATCTGGTTAATTTCTTATTTTCTATTAGCTGTGTTCGATAAGGAAGTGTTTTTAACACAGTTCTTTCTCCCTTCTTAGACATTTTCTCTTCTCTTATACCACAAATGATCCCATCCTTTTCACTAATCACCAGTGGGAGCAAAATATAGCCATGTGGAACTGCAGGAAGAATTTATGAATGTATATAATTGTGTTAGAAATATTGGCTAGTGAATCATATGTTAGTTAATCCAGGTCTCCATTAAACACTTATTTACTTGGTCTGTTGTGTGAATGTTTGGGTGGTCTGGGGCTGGGGAATTGTGGTGGGTGGGAGTGTGTTTGGGGATTGTTAAGTGTGTTGGACCTGGTCTTTGGGTGTTAAGTGAATTTCGTTGTATGGGTATACTGTGTATACACGTACAATGACAATAAAGTTATTATTATTATTTCAAAGTGTAAACACACACAAGCAAGCACACAAAACTCAATTAACACAATATAAACTTAAGTATAATGCTCACAGTTCAAACAAAAAGACTCAGTCCACATCACCTGATTTAATCAACCTCTTCTCCAGGGTCAACACATACACGCACCCACACCAGGGGTGAAATCCACTTATCTTCGCTACTGGTTTGCAAATGTGAGTGTGTGTGCCTCTTCCACGCATGTGCAGAGGGTCAAAAATGAACATGACGATGTCTGGGCGGGTGGGCAGAACCTCCCGCCGCCGGTGCTACCGGTTCGCCCGAGCCGGATAGAACCTGCTGCGTTTCACCATTGACTCGCACCCCTCAAATGTCACACATTAGAACCAGCATGCCCATCAAGCCCACCCCTATAAAACAATCTCTCTGTGCTCTATTTTCTCTTTAGGCAAATCTCTTTGCCTTTAGGAATAAATAAATCTTTTTTTCATAGCTGTCTGGATCTCATTTTTGTGTATTCTTGTGCAACCCCGGCTCGAGTTGGAACCCCAAATTCTTCTTCTTATGTACACAGCCACTTACTTGATTTTGGAGCTCTTCAAGGCGTTTCGCTTGTTCTTTTTCAGAGCTTTCATCAGATGAGACGTTAGAACTGCTATCACTAGATACAGGAGTGGGGCTCCTTGTGGTGGTATGCAGCAGAGATGTACCAGTAAGTGGTTCATCTGGAATTCTGGCAAACATCATCTCAAAGACATCCTTCACAGAAGAAAGGAAGAGCTAGATTTAAAAACCTTCTCCATGACCAAAGGTTTCTGCAGTCTAGGACTTTTAACCCAATGTTGCGCTAGCAACAAAAAATAAGCAAAATTCAGAGACAGCCTCTGACATACAATAAGGAATGGAGGACATACAGATATGGTATAAGTAGCTAGAAAAGAGATATATATGTTTACTAAGTAGCTTGCTCTTCATCCATAAGCTGATCATTGCAGCCACTCTTGGCTGCAATGGAGGACATTGTATCATAACCAGTATAGAAGTTCAATTTAATTGCCAGTTGGGCAGGTTCATATACAGTAAATGGAACTCAGAGGATAGTAACTTATTCTTTATTTCAGGTCTCCAGCTATGTACTATGTTGCATAACAGCACTTACTGTAATTTCACTGGGATCCTCCAATAAAATGTATTATTTTTTCCTCTTGTTTAATAACTCACCTGCAGTTTTCTTGCCATCGACACTATTTCATGATCAGGAGAATGGTATCTATAATAATTCATAAACATTAGCCTAATGTCAGCAGCAAATTCTTGTGTGTCTTTATATTCACCATTGTCCAGTTTGTTCTGTAAAAAATAGAAGAATTCTCTCAGCCAGGTATCTTATAGCAATATCTGTGCTCTGAATGAGAACGTTATAAGCAAAATCACACAAAGTGTCAAGTTTTATGGTCACCTGTTTTAACATAAACGATTCTGTAGCCTCACATTTACAACATATCTTATGTTCCCAAACATGGAATAATACATTTAATTTTACTTTACAAGAGACAGTATTTCTCAATATGCTTCCCAATTTGATATCCACACCATACTATGCGGAACAATTTGGGGAGCTTCAGCCCCAACTCTTCGATGTGTAGCCCTCGGGCTTTGCTACTCTGCAGCGGAATACTGTGCAACTGTATGGATAAACAGCTCACACACAGGACTTATTGATGTTCAACTTAACCATATGATGAGGTTAATTACTGGGTGCATAAAATCTATACCTAGTTACTGGTTACCAGTTCTTAGTCACATACTTCCCCCGCACTTACGACGACAAGAAGCTCTCATTCGGGAGTATAGTAAGATCCTGTTAAATTCCTCTCTACCCATACATGGATACATTCCTGATCTCTTAAGATGCCGATTAAAGTCAAGAAATCCACCACTCTTGACAGCGCTTAAGTTGATGGTCGATCATCAGAACACCACACAAAAGTGGATGGAGGCGTGGAGTAGCTATTCCCCCCAAGTTGTGTCTAGTAGTATACCTCCAGGATTTAGCCTACCCCGACACATATGGGTGACATATAATAGAATTAGAACTCCTCATGGGGTGTGTGCTGACTCCTTGTATAAATGGGGAAAGACGCCTTCAGCACAATGTGATTGCGGGGGCCCTCGACAGACTATCCAGCATATAGTGAGGGAATGCCCTAACAGAAGGTATCCAGGAGATTCTAGGGACTTCCTCTGCATAACAACGGCAGCTACTGACTGGATCTCCAAACTCGACATCAAACTTTGAAATGTTATTTCTGTTTTCCTTTCAGGTTTTTTGACTGCATTTTTATTGTTTTTATTGTTTTTAACCTGTAAAAATGAAGTATTTTAATATTGTGTGTGACCAGCCATACGCTAAATAAATAAATCCACACCATTATTGCAGCAACAGCTGGAAACACCTTTGGATCTATTCCATATCGTCTTATATCTTTCTTTTCTACTATTTTTTTTTAAAAAATCATCTTTGATCAGGCCTTCGCTATCATAGGATCTATGCCGAGCCTTTGGTTTCTGTGCCTGTACTGTTCTACCATGTTTATACAAAGACAATGCAATGAATAACTACAATGGCATCACCTCTTACATGACAATACTTTGATTCAAACCAGATTGAAACATTCTTTCAGTCTCACAAATTTTATTGGAAGCCAGATACTACAGAAAATGACAGATTGGCGCTAATGTAGAAAAGTGATGGCTATCCGACTATTACCTGACACACTGGTTTTAAAGTGACATAAGATACAGGTGGTCCTTTACTTACGACAGTATTGGAATTCAGAATTACAGTCGTTAGTTGTGCTGTTTGTGGTTGTACCCAAGTTTCTGATTTTTTGCAATGGTGGTTCAATGAATGCTGAAGTCAAAGTGAATGCGTGGTTGTTAAGCATGCTGGTTTTTGGCAACAAATGTAATCATAGTAATTTGACCAAAGGATACTGCAAACGGCTGTAAATACAGGCTGGCTGCCTAGCAACCAAAATGCGATCACATGACTGCCGCGGGGGCGGGGGGTTGTTGCCACTGGAACTTCGAATCTTGATTGTAAATATCTTTTTTGGTTTGATTGGTCTCTAAGCAACTGGTTGTAAGTTGAGGACCACCTGTATAGAGCAATCAATTCCATTTATGATGCCAAACCCACTTACTTTAATAGTTCCAAGATCCATAGGACATTTAATAATATTGAGATATTCTTCAGGGTCCAAGGCAGCAGTCTCTATTGGCTTGTAAAATGGCCATGCATAGGCGGCATGCTGGTTTGACATCAATTCTATAAGAATTTCATTACAGTATTCCAGTGGTTCTATTAGCTCTATATTTTCTGTGGGTTCAGTTGGCTGCCACGAATCTGATAAGGCTTCTTGGGACAGGAATTCTTCTCTAGTGGAGATCTTGGTTATTTTGGGTTCAAGGAGCACTGGAGAAGATTCGGTGCTTGCGGTAAGGGTCGCTGTAGTGGTATCAGCTTTCCTTTTTACACCCTTTTCATTACAGGAACATGGCTTATTAAAAAGAGAATTGTACATTTAAAATCTGGTTTATGATCCTTGGAATAAGACAGTCAAAATTTAATTATAATATTCAGGTAGCTTTTTAAAAATCCTCCTCCTCTCCCAGATGCTATAAGAAACTTACTAATATTTTAGTTGAAGCCATTCATTATTTTTTGTCAAAATAAAATAAAAATAAAAATATATTTTTTCAAATATGCTAGAAAAATAAAAAAAAACACTTTTTCAAAATGTTCAGATTTATACACTACTCTTTGGCCTAAACACTGTACTATACCATCATTTCAGAGAGTAAGAGAGTAAGGAGAAAGAGACAGAATGAGTAAATGAATGCATATAACATTTCCACATTGTATACTATTTTAATGCTTACATTTTTACAGTCTGATCTTACTAGACATGTATTTCTTTTACCTCTAAAAGACCTGCTACTTTGAGCACTGAGTTCTTACCTAAAACAGTCTTCCTCGAGGTGATGCCCTCTGGATCAGGCATGTCCAGCCCAGTGGTGGGTTCCACTTACTGTATTTTTCGGAGTATAAGATGCACCTTTCCCCCCCTAAAAGGGGGTGAAAATTTAGGTGCGTCTTGTACACTGGATGTAGCCCCGCCCACCCACTGGTCCCCACCCTTTGGCCTCTGCCTCCCAGCAATTACCTCCTTGCAGCAAACAGCAAGAAAAAACAGCTCTTTCAGCTTCAGCACAGCCTAATTAGCACAAGTTGATTGGATCGGCTTCCCGACTCTCAGCTGATTTGCTCTCAGCTGTTTTGTGCAGGGCTCTGCTGCTTTCTGCAAAGAGGTAAATTGCTAGAGCAGATTTTTTTCTTCTTTGTGCTAATCAAGCTATGCTGAAAACAAAAATGGAAGTAAAGCAGGCTGTTTGCTGCAACAAGGCAAAATTGCTCAGAGGCAGAGGGAGAGGGAGACGGAGAGGGAGGTTTCTTTTTCTTCTTTTCTTCAGCAAAAAAGGTAGGTGCGTCTTATACTCCGAAAAATACGGTACCTTCACTACCGGTTTGCAACTGTGACCATGCGCACGCAGCACATGCACAGTCCATCCAAGATGACATCTGGGCAGGTGAGCGGAGCCTCCTGCCGCTACCGGTTTGAAGGAAGCAGGGTGAACTGGTAGAAACCCACCACTGGTCCAACCCACAACCTGCAGGCTATATGCAACCCTGGACAGCTAGTAATGTGGCCCGAAAAGATAATAAAATATATAAAAAATAAAAACTTTTTATTTATATACATTAACTATATTATATATTTTATACACAGCCCAAAATAATTTTTCTTTCCTTAATGAGGCCCAAGCAAGCCAAACATTGGGATAACCATGTTCTAAATCAACTTGAGTCCAGTTCTTATCAGGCAATTCTATACTGTGACCATTTCTACTCTCCATTTCCTAAACAAGAGATTGAAGTCAACATGCAATCAAGCTCACAGCTTCTAACTGCTGAAATAGAAAGAACTATATATCCTTTTCGTCTTACTTTGATAACCGCTTCAGATGTTGGTGTGACACTCAAAGAAGGAGAAGGCTCTGCAGTGTGCAGTTGTAGGGGTGCTATTTTCATTTGGAACTGCTTGGTTTTTCTGGATTTTTTGGTCTGCTGACTTATTGATTTTTTTGCATCAGATTGCTCAGCAACTAAGAAAACAAGGTGATAGTGTATTAGTGATGGGCTTCAGGTAGCATTCCCACATAAAGAAGCTAGACTCTCCATTGTGATTCCCCACTTTCATAGCCCACAAGTCTACACCATTTTATACAATAACTAAGATTTAAGCTATAGCATTCAGATATAACCATGGCAATCTGCCTTACTTCAGCATAAAGCAAGAGTGCTGTAGACTCCAATAGGAATATAACCGTGGATATTTAATATTTATATGACCAAAACAAGAAACACCATTTGGGTCGTTGGTTCCTTAATGATAATGCTTCTACCAACAGTATATTACCATAGTATCTAAAGAATGGCACATTAATAGAAGATAACTATCATGGCTAAGTTGAATGCAGATGATTATCCAATAAGTAGCAAAGATGTAGCTATATGTTACAAAATATTAGCAACTAGGACATGATGTACAACTCCACTATGCATGATACAAGGAAATGGAAGAAACCCATGAGAAAGAATTACCAGAATGAGCTAGCAATTGAGGCTCTAATTCAAAAAAACCTTTGGAACAATAAATAAATCAGACTTTGGATAAAAATAATCTGGTCTCCCTTTAAGAGCTTAGTGTGTAACGAAGAAGAGAGAAAGAAAATTCTGTTTGACAGAAAGAGAAGAAGAAAGTACCGGTAGTAAGCATGGTTTGTTTGATTATTACTGTACAGAATTATGCTCAAGAGATGGAACCAATCCACTCTTTAATCTTAATCCTGTTTAATAACAAAATAATTTAGAGACATTCTTATGAACCACGCCATTGTATTTTCAGCAGTAAATATACAGGGCAGTGGTGGAATTCAAACTTTTTTACTACCAGTTCTGTGGGCGTGGCTTGGTGGGTGTGGCTTGGTGGGCGTGGCAGGGAAAGGATACTGCAAAATCTCCATTCCCATCCCACTCCAGGGGAAGGATACTGCAAAATTGCCATTTCCTCCCCACTCCTGGGGGGAAGGAGATTGCAAAATCTCCATTCCCACCCCAATCTGGGGCCAGCCAGAGGTGGTATTTGCTGGTTTCCCAAACTACTCAAATTTTTGCTACCGGTTCTCCAGAACCTGTCAGAACCTGCTGAATTTCACCCCTGATAAAGGGTCAATGTTTAATTTTTATTTATAATCAGATGGCTTAAAAGTACGATACATTTCACTGCCCTTCCCTTCATAGGTATATAGTTACCAACCTCATTTTCCTAGGCTTTTCTAAGGTTTCAACTTAAAACGTGCAGTATTCTTTATCCTTCAATAATTCAACAAAAATTACTAAGACCGAATACCAAACTGTCTACAGTCACCATATACTCCCCCCTCTCCCAGCAACTGCATTTTTAGAGGCTTCTGCCCAGCTATTAAGATTTTAGAAAAATGCTTTAGCAAGCGATATAATCTGTTTAAAAATATCAAGTCAAGCATTTCTTACCGTCTGTGTTTCCTTCCCCTTTCTTCCCTTTATTGGTCACCACTATTTTCTCATCAGGGGGCATCTGGGCAACCTTCTGCAGAAATACTTTTTCGAGTTCTTGGGCCATGAAAACAATGTCATCACCAGGCTGCAAGATAAATGTTGGAGCATATTACTGTCCAAGGTAAAATTGCTCATAAAGCTGCTAGATCTCACCACTATACTACTCAGGGTACAGAAACCCTCAATTCTCTGAATGTGTAAGAAAATATTATTTATATTAAAAGTTGAATTTTTAAAAAACTATAAAAAACTTCTGGTGGCGCCTCCGTCATTGTCGGTGGTCGCTCCATGACCGCCGGCCTCGCTGCACGTTAAAGAGCTGCCTCACAGCTGGTAGGCGGCTCGAAAACCCCGCTCTTCGATAGGAAGACTGGGTAGAGCTACTGGGGGTGTGGTAGAGCCCCCTGTTTGCCCCCTAGGGCCTTTTTCTTGTCCTGGAGAGGGCTCAGGGTGATGGCTCCCTATTCACCCCCAAAGAAGCTCCGCGCAGCGAGGGATCTCTGCTGCTTTTAGCAGCGGAGCCAGACTTCGTGAGCAACACCACAAGAAATTTAAACAAGCTGGTGAAACATGGATTAATCCAAAAAAGGAAAAATGCAAGTATTATTTTTCATTAATTCTTTAAAAGAAAAAAACAAAAAAGAGAAAGATTGGAGAAAGTGTTTTGAAAATGGCGACTGGCTTTGCTCGGAAAATGCTTGAGAAAATGGAGAGTGGAAAGTGAAAGTTAGAGCTTAGCCAGCACTGAAGTATTTTAAAAGAAACATCCTAGCAGGGAAAAAAAACGAATTAATTTAAACAGGATCTCTTTGTCTTTTTGAGAAAAGTTAGAACTTTTTTTGAAGTATGACTCCTAAACAAAAATCAAGGGGGGGGGGCTCCCTTACAAGTCAGACAAAGGAAAAAGCAGAAATGACTCAAACGCTCTTGCAGGGAACTGCAAATGAGGACTTAAAAGATTTTATAACTAGGTCTTTAGGAAGCGTTGTTGAAAAGATAAATAACTCACAGAAGAATCTTGAGGAGCTGGTACTGGGAAAATATGATCAACTGAACCAAACTGTTATTAGTTTCTGATCTTTCAAGTGCGGTGGTGGAAATGGGGAGGAAAGTGGCTGAAATCAGTATTAAGTTTGATTCCAAGATGAAAGATATACAAGAAAAATTTGTGGAAGCTGATGCCAAAAATCAGAATATTGAGAATGATGTGGTGATGCTTCAAATTAAAGCTATGGAATCAGCGATTAGATTAAGAGGTATAAGAGAAAACAAGAGAGAAAATTTAAGAACAGTTTGTGCAAAGGCTTTAGCGGCATTATTAAAGCTGGAAGATGAACAAATTCTTGGCTGCATGGAGAAAGTTTATAGGGTTAACTCACGTGTAGCTAGACAAAGGAATTTGCCTAGAGATGTTATTGTCTATTTTACTGATAGAAGACTGAGAGATGATATTTTACAAAAATCCTATTCTGCTATTGTGCAAGTAGAAGGTACACAAATTTGTGTTTTTAAAGAGTTACCATCGAAGATTTTAAAGGACAGAAAAGATTTTGGTTTTTTGGTCAAGGAATTGAAGAGAAGTAATATTTCATTCAGATGGGATCTACCAGTTGGTGTAATTTTCAGATATCATGATGTGAGATACTGTTTAAATACTATTGAAAAAGTGGAACATTTTTACAATAATATTTTTAAGGGAGCCCCTGAAGGTATTAAGAATAAAGAACCTGAAAGAGAGACTGTGGAATGTAAGCAGATGGAAGAAACTCAAAGTGTGTTAGAAGAAAAAGTAGCACCAGGTGGTTGTCCAGAGGATTTTATTATGGATTTTCCAGATCTGAAAATAAAGCATCCCAGAGATCCAAGAGAGGTAGTACTGGACCTTGAACTGTCGAAGCAAGGATCAAAAAATAAATTTATAACTCGAGATGAGAAACAAATTGTATTTAACCAGAAACAGCAGAGGTCCAGTACTTTACAAGAGATGGGGGGTGATGCCAAGCAACAGGCAGTAGAAGCACTGATGTGCAACAGAACAATCTTTATGAAATTTTTAAATCTTTTGCAGAAAGGATTGGAATACACGAAAATGGATTATAAATTTTTTTTTACAAAGTTCATTCTGAGTTGGATTTAACAACTTGAAAAAATTTGAACAACTGAATAGTTTAAAAGATAATTTTGACTATATTTGATTTATACACGAAAATGGATTATAAAATTTTTTTACAAAGTTCATTCTGAGTTGGATTCAACATCTTGAGAAAGGTAAACAGATTGCTGCAATATATGCAGACGATCTGTAGTTACCCTATTATAGCTTTTTTTGGAATTAATTATCTAGAAGAAGAAAATAAAGATGAAAACATTTTGGGAACCCGAAAGAAGGAAACGGAAAGGGTGGCAGGATTTGAAAGAGCTTTAAAGGAACATCTGGGAATGCGGCTTGCAGTTTTTTTTATATAAGGTTTGGAAATTTAGGAGGAGCTGCATTTGTTTTTTCTTTTTCTAGGTGGTATAGCGTTAGCTAGTCTGAATGTTCTACCTAGAGGATTACAAAATACCTTTGTGGTTGGATATTACAAATATAAAGTCACTCGGGGGGATTTCTATATGGAGAGATGTTTTTTTGCTGATGGGGGCAGCAGGAACATGAAGCTTATCAGAACTATGTTGGAAGATAGTATATTTAACTTCAATCAAGATGAAGAGAAGATTGAAATACGGATTATTGAGATAGAAAATTTTTGGATATAATTGTATAATTATAATTATATATGTATAATTATATATTATATTTTATTAGAATAGAGAAATGTTTTATGCTTTTGTTTTTTACTTGAAGGGTGTAGCTGGGATAAAATTATTTGATATGGATATGGATGTGATCTATTATATTTTATTATTAGGGGGATTAATTTAGGTATATAACTATTAATATTAATATTAATAGATTAGAGAAAGGCATGATATCTTTTAATTGGGCTTAAATATTATAAGTATAGTATTGATTGATAAATGTATATTGATGGTTGATAAATGAGGTAAATATTTTATTAGTTTTTTTATTATAATGTTAATTTTAGGATAATTTTATTACTTATAGGTTTATTTGTTATATTATTTTTTTATATGTACTTGTTTTTTTTTAAATTTGTAGCGGAAGTCAAGGGGGGGATATGGGGGGGTTAGGGTTAGGGTGGGGGAGGTTTGGGGGGAAGGGGGGGCTTGGGGGGGAAATGGAAAAATTTTGTATTGTAAAACTTTTTCAATAAAAAAAAGTTGAATTTTTTTAGAAGTCACTCAGGATTATAGGTATTTTTTAGATGGAGTTTTTATTTACACATTTGAACTTAAGAATCTCTGACACCAGTCTAACTTTGCATTGGAACAGTAAAATCATCCCCATCCATAGGCCGATATAATTGACAGACATTGGTGGAAAGAGGTAAAGAGACAGTTTGAGACAAATCATTAGGCAACCTCATGTAGCTTCTGCAAATGTTTTCTTGGTGCACGGGTATGATTAAACAGACTGCTAGAAAAATAAAACAAGAAATAAAGAATAAATAAAAGAAATAAAATAGTTAATAGTCAAGTGAAAAACTAACTAAGAAAAAGGAAAGGGCCTCTTTATAGCTTCTATTTTCACCAATTCATTATGGCAACAAGTGGTGCTGAAGAAGCTCAAATACAGGTAGTCCTCATTTAGCAACTGCAATTGGGATTGGCAGTTCATTTGTTAAATGAAGCAGTCACTAAGTGAAACTGGGACTGTGCTTATAATCTTACTTCAGCTTTCCTTTGCTTTACAGACGTACAAAGGCTGTAAATATGAGGATTGGTCGCAAAGTTACTTTTTCATCATCATCGTAACTGAGAACAGTTAACAAAGCAGTCACTAAATAAGGACTAACTGCAGCCCAACCAAATGTTTGTCTCAAATATTTATATTTATAGATACGGTCATCCATTGTAGATACCTTATTATATAAATAGCAGTTTGCAAACATTGTCTTGAAGTTTTCAATACATTCTGCAGCACATGTGTAGTATTGATGTTCCAGACGTTTCTGAATTGTGGTCAAGTCCATGGGCTCTTTTACAATATTATAATAATCCTGTATGTTTTGAAAAGAAATAAGAAGCAGAGGAAAAACAACAATATATGAGGACTGTAGATTTAAAGAGCATAGTTTGTAACTCCAAGACATACATACGTGACATGAATATGGGGAGATTGAGAAGGATTTCTCATGTGAACAATGTCATTGCCTACAATAATATCTTTAACATAAAACAATAAATCAGCCAAGGTCCTACTGAAACCTAAGTCATTAGTAAATACATGGAATAAGAAACATTACATTTATAAAAGGAAAATTCAAGTAACTGCCCTCAAAACAAGCTAATGGCGAACAGTCATATAGGGGCTAAGAGTACAGCAACTTACCAATATCCGGTAAGATAAAAGTAATATTTGAACGAGAGAACTTCACTTGTCTCTTTTCCCATTTTTAATTTTTTTTAAGATTTTTGAAGTCTTTTTTACATTTCAAATAGTTGTTACATGATCAGTCATAAATCGAAGATTATCTGTACTTGAATTCCATCTAAGAGTAATTTCACAATAAGCAGCACTGTGCACAAAAGATTCTCAAACTGTAATCATGGCCTGCTCATACATCATTTGTGATCAAACAGCAAAGGAGCAGTGTCATTATGTTTCTGTGGCCTTCAGGAGTCTCATTTTAATGACATTTAAGTGTATCCTGAATTTTGGGAAATTATAGATTTCTAGGGATTAGTGTCAAACTCAATTTCATTGAGGGCCGCATCAGGGATGTGTTTGACCTTGGAAAGCCGGGGTGGTGGTGGCCAGAGTTGGACATAGCCGTGGTGGGCATAGTCAAGGTGGGCATTTGATACAGGCTCAAGATGCCCTTTTTCCTCTTCTTTCTTTCCACAGTTCTTTACTATAACCATTTTCCTATCACTTCTACCAGATATTACTGGCAAACATTTATTACTTATTTTTCATATTCCACTAAACTTTTTATTTCTAAATTTATACTCCATTGTTTAATAATAAATTGCTTATCCAGGTAGAAAAGCTAGTTATACTATTGTATTTTTATTATTCAACTAATAATAAAAATACAATAGCAAAAATAACATGATAATACAAGATCTAACAGTAGAGGTAAATTTCCAGGATAATAAATAGAAATGGCTGTCAATTATAGATACAGAATAGAATACAGAATATAGAATACAGAATAGATTGTTGATTGTAGATTAAATGGACCTACAGTATGTAAAATCTGGCATTAAACTGTAGTATTAACATAGGATGTTGCTTGTTTTCTATCCAGATCAGGAGCTTACTTGAGGCTACATAATTGTAAGCCAGTCCAAGCCAGTCCTCCTGCAACACTCTGCCGGCTGAAAACAGGCTGTGCGGAGGCCCCGGGCGGCCCGTTTTTGGCTTCCATGGCCTCCTGCAGCACTCTGCCAGCCGAAAACAGGCTGGTCCTTTGATGTTTCCAGATCGGCCCTATGGGCCAGAGCTAAGCATCCTGGGAGCTGGATCCAGCCCACAGGCCTTGAGTTTGACACCCCTGCTGTAGAAGGTAGATAGCAGGTAGAAAAGTAGTTTTTTAAAAAACCCATTTCCTATTGTTCTTTTAAGTCTTCTTAAAAGCCCATAAACAAAAGTCTGTCATAGTGGACAAGTCAAGGTTGATGGTGTAATAGTTTTACATGCAGAAAAAAAAATCATTTTAACTGTCTGTCTGAGAAATGCAAACAGGCAGAACAGGCCCAGTGGTAACTTCCAACCGTAAATTGTTATATTAAGCTCAAATGACAGTTTCTCTAGAGGTCCAACACCAGATATGCAAGGTGGCAGTCACTTTGAAAGCACTTTTTGGATAAACTGACAAGTTGAGTTTGTCAAATCAAAAATGGATATGTGTCTGAGGGATTTAGCCTTTACTGGGGAAAAAAACCCCAAAAGCCCTAGAAAGATTTGTAAAGGCCCAATGGTCCAGATGTATTATGGCACAGCTAAGAAGAGAACAAGAAATGAAGGACTGAATATAGATGAACTTCAGAACCAGTCAGTGGTGGGATTCAAGTAATTTAACAACCGATGCCCTAATGATTTCTTCCAACAACCAGTTTGCCAAACCGCTCAGAAAGTTAACAACCGGGTCTTCCAAAGTGGTGCGAACTGGCTGAATCCCACCAATGGAACCAGTTATTATTATTATTATTATTATTATTATTATTATTATTATTTTTATTATTATTATTATTAGATTTGTATACCGCCCTTCTCCTTGCGGACTCAGGGCGGTGTATTATTATTATTAGATTTATTATTATTAGTTATTAGTAGCAGGGGTGACCTATCTGTATAGATGAACCAAGGGGCTGCCACATTATATAGGGCGACACATTTGAAGGAAAAAAAAAATTAAAAATTACATGTATGGACTGAGGAGTTCTAATCAGTCTAGGGTGCTGATTTATGATAACTGGTCTAAACCATTGCTAATTGCCATGCAGCATAATGCCCATAAAGAAGAATGAGAAGCTTTATCTGATGATTGGAAGGAACATTTTATTAAGATGCCTTTCTTCAGATCATTTTTGAATCCACCTGTGATTGCTAGGCATACATATCCTATTTGGATGGCCCTATTGTTAGCCGCCCACAGCCTATTTGAATGACCCACCACAAGAGCCTAATGGATCTCACTCCTTTCAAAAAGCGCTTAGAGAAAGCACCAGCTCTCTTGGCAGAAAATTCTATTCAGTGCTTGATGAACTAGCAGCAGGAGGTGAACCAAGTACTGAACATTGTTGCCCCGAGGGGCAGGGGTGAAATCTAAAATTTGTTACTACCAGTTCTGTGGTCATGGTGTGGTGGTAGTGGGGGTAATGGTGGTGCCTGGGTGGGCGTGGCCAACTTTTTTTTTTTAACTTTTAAAAGCATTTTTTCTACAATCTCTTCAGCCGAAGAGATTGCAAAAAAAAAAAAATGCTTTTAGAAGCCTCTGACAATCAGGCAACTCAACTGGGTACGTCAGAGGCTTTTAAAGGCATTTTTTTTCCCTACAACCTCTTCAGCCAAAGAGGTTGTAAAAAAAATGCTTTTAAAAGCCTCTAACAATCCCAGCTGAGCCACGCGAACATCAGAGGCTTTTTTTCTTTTAACTTTTAAAAGTATTTTTTCGGCCGAAGAGATTGTAGAAAAAATGCTTTTAAAAGTTAAAAAAACAGCCTTTGATGATTGCGCGGCTCAGCTGGGCATGGGAGAGGGGGGAAGGGATTTTTGCTACCGGTTCTCCGAACCACCTGCCAACATCGCTACCAGATTGGGCGATCCAGTCCGAACCAGGAGCATTTCACCCTTGCCCAGGGGCCTCTTTCTAGGGGAAGATCCCAAATTTTGCCTCAGTTTACCGAAGCCCTCTAGAAAATAAACACCAAAAATGACGCCCGAAGCACTGGTGGAGAAAAACAAGAAACCAATCTTAGTGAGCATGGTAGGTATCCCTATTTGGAATTATGGTGTGACAATAAGGAGGCAAATTGTGTCTACCTCTCCTTCCCTATTGTGTTGGAGAGCTATCTTCCAGTAGCATTGTTTGGCATTAGCAATTCGTTATTGGGAAGGAGAAAGATTTGAGATCTCTTACCCAACCCCTGTGATGATAGCAAAAGCAAATAAAATAAAATAAACTACAATGAAACCTATGTTGCTTGGCTCTCAGTGATCAATTTGCACAGCATTTTGCTGACAAAATTACTCAGATTCACGATAGCGCCCTTAATCTCAGCACATAGACAAGCTCAACCATAGTTTCAACTGGGAAACTGAGAATCCTAGACCAAGCTAAATCCAAAAAACAAGACAAAAAATTCAAATCCCAAGAAAATTCCAGGAAGTTTGGCACTCAGATATGCCAGCCACATAGAGATAAACCACAGTTACATGGTATTCGAAAGAGACAATTAAAAAAGCTAAGAAGAAAACAAAAAAATCAGGACACATCCCATCCAGCAGCCTACAACCAGTTGAACAGGGATTAATATCAGACTAACAACCAAGCAGAAAACAATGTCCTAATGAAGAAACTACCAAGGAGACAAACAGTCAAACAGATAATCAAACTGAAAACAATACTCTTAATCCAGTGGTCACCAACTGGTGGTCCACAAGAAAACTTTGGTGGTCCGCAGAAAAATTATTTGCATTTTTTTATATTGCACTAAATTGGGGTCCTCAAACTACAGCCCCTGGGCTGGATACATGCAATGAATGTTTGTGTTGCTGCAGAGAGTCTTCCCCTTCGGGATCTTTTTGTGTGGGGCAGAGAGGGGCAGAAATTCCAACTTGGGGTCTGTTTCAGCCTCCTGGTGCTGGGCTTTTGGTGAAGGCTGGAGGGAAGTGCCATTGGTGGCAAAGAGCCAGAGGACCTTGTTCTGACTGACCATCTCAGCCCACTGAGCCTCCAGGCGCCGGTACCTGGCCTTGCACTCCTACAGGTCTTCTCTCTGCTTAGTCTATGATCATAGTCATCAGTGAGGTGCTTCTGCTGACCCTCCTTACCGGTCAGATCCAATTTGAACTGAGCTGTTTTGCCAACTCTTTCTCATGGTAGCTGCTTAGCTCCAATAACTGCTTCCTATTGAGGCCCTAAGGAGCCTGGGCAGACAGACGAGGAGTGGCTGGGAGAGGAGGAGTGAGTAGAGACCGGTGAGGCACCCCTCAACATGAGTGACATTGAGTTGGCCATGCCCACCCAGTCACATGACCTAGCCACACCCACCCAGCTGGTCATTAGGCAGATCATATTAGTGATCCGTGGGATTTAAAATTATGAATTTAGTGGTTCCTGAGGTCCAAAAGGTTGGTGACTCCTGCTCTAATCAAAGGACTACCAAGGAGAAAATCATACCCCCACCAATATTGCAGGGCAAACTATAAACAGAGAGCAAATCACACACCCACTAGCATGTTATTACCTAATTGGCTATACCTGCAAGCAAACAACCAAGCTCAGAGAGTACCAAGGACTCCACAGTTCAATACTGAGCTACAGATATTGTCTTCTATTTGTACTGAAGGGACATAGTAATAGGGACATAGTAATAAGAATTAGTCTAACCTTTGCTATTTTGCTTCTGTTAAGGATTGTTTCTGTTATTTTGCTTCAGTTAAGAATTAGTCTACCAAAATGTTTTATAGGTGGCATTTAACACCAGCAAGATTGGCTAAAATGTACGCAAATTTGAAACCGGACTGCTGGAAGTGTAAATATAAGGACGGAACATTTTATCACATATGATGGCAATGCCCCAAAGCAAAGAAATATTGGGAACAGATAAGGAGATCGCTACAGGAGATAACAGGAGAACAAATTGAATTTAAACCTGAATTATTTTTATTAGGAATAATTAATCAAAAGATAAAGAAGCAACTCCAACAACTGCCTGCTTCCCACTGTCCTGTTCGCTCACATAGGGCCGCTCTCCTCAGGGTTCCGACGGCGAGCCAATGTCATCTAGCGGTGCCTAGGGGTAGGGCGTTCTCTGTGGGTGCGCCCACCCTCTGGAATGAATTACCTACTGAGCTCCGGACGGCTCCTGATCTCCGCTCCTTCCGTTTGGTAGTTGAAGACTTGGCTGTTCAAGCAAATAGGCTGACTCTGATTCTGGGTTTATTATTTATCATTAATTAGTTATTTGATTTAAAGTGCGATTTTATTGTACATGTTTCTTAACTTGTGTTCACCGCCCTGAGTCCTTCGGGAGAAGGGCGGCATATAAATACATGTAATAAATAAATAAATAATAAATATCATTTTACATATAGTAACAGCAGCACAAATTGTTTATGCCCAGTATTGGAAACTTGAAAATATACCAGTGAATGAGAGGATTATTCATAAGATATTAGAATGTATCGAGATGTATAAGCTCACATTAGAAATAAAAGGCAAGGAAGAAACAGAATTTTATGAGGTTTGGGATAAGTGGCATAAGAGGTTAGAACAGAGAAACAAAAATGTATAGAAATAAATGTAGATAATTGTAAGAGACACATGACACAGTACTGTTAAAAATGCTTATTCTTATGTAAATTGGAAAAATGGAAAATTAAAATTAAAAAAAAAGAATTAGTCTAACTCCTGCTATCTCACTTCTGTTCCTTGCTTCAGCGCTGACGCTAGGCACATCCTTGGAGAATAGATAAGAAGGACAGAACAAAGAGCTGTTCAGGAACATCCTGTTCGATAAATAACAAGGGCAGAACAAGGAGCTGCCCAGGGTTGAGTCCAAATAGATAAAAGAGAGCACGAACATACAAGGCTACAAGGGATGCTCTATAGATAAGAAAGGCATAGACAGGGCATAGACAAAGAATGCTGTATAGGTAAGAAGGGCATGAGCAAGGCATTGCCCAGGGTTGGATAACTAACTTTTGTCTCTGATTGGCTACATGTATGTATAAGATGTTGGCCACACTCTTCCCAGGTGTGGCCTTTCCTTGCATGCTTGCTGCTTGTATGCTGTGGAACTGTCCACCCAGCTATTTTCTTTGGCCAAAATAAAAGCTATTACTTTTTCCAAGCCTCTGTTTAAATCTCTTTTTGGCACTTGATGACTTGAGTACATTACCTTTCTATACATCCCTACCTTTTCATACAAAATGAATGAATAAAGTGGAGTCGCAGTGGCGCAGTAGTTAGAGTGCTGTACTGCAGCTACTTCAGCTGACTGCTAGTTCAGCAGATCAGCAAATCAAATTTCACTGGCTCAAGGTTGACTCAGCGTTCCATCCTTCCGAGGTGGGTAAAATGAGGATCCAGATTGTTGGGGGGCAATATGCTATTTAGTATACTGTCGATTGTTGTAAGCTGCCCAGAGTCCTTGGAGAGTTGGCGGCATAGAAGTATGATTAATAATAAAATAAAATAAAACTTTTTAAAAGGAGATTTAGGTCATATACAACAGACTTAAATTTGATTGGATTGAAGATAGTCAAAGAATTAAAAAAACAACCCCTGGGACTTCCTGTGGCTCCGTGATCGCCAACGGAGCTCCTTTTTGGAGCTCCAGCCCCGAAATCTGTAAAGCCGCTAGAACAGCGCAAATCAGCTGTCTAACGGCTAAAAATTCTCCCCCTGGGAAAAGGGGGGAGAGAAGAGCAGAGGGGCTTGGGTAGAGCTCCCCAAGACCCCCAGGCTTTCTTCTTTTTTAAGCCTGGGGGCTGAAGGGTAAGAGCTTCCTGGAAACGCCTCAGTACTCCGGATTAGGGATGTGCCTGCCTGGCTTGGCATAACGGGGAGTCGCGACCACACCAGCAGCATAGGAATAAAGATCTGAAGAATTTTCCTCAAAGATTGCAAGAAATTTAGATTCTGGATGCTGGCAGAGCGAAATCAGGACAGCGGGATTTGCAAGTATGCAAGTAAAAGCTTTAACTCCATATGAAAAGGGAAGGGAAAGATGGCGCTAAGGAAAAGAATTTACCAGTGAAAGTGCTTGTTAGCCCCTGCTACGTTGTTTAAGGTATTGGACAATATAATAATAAGAAGATTTAAAGGGGAAGTGGAAGAAGACAGGAAAGACTATGATGGGGATTTTAACTAACATATATTCCTCAAGATAGTGGAAAACAATTGGACTCATCTGACAGTTGAATAAATATAAAATAAAAATTGAAATATGGCTGCCATTAAGGAAAGAGGGGGTAAGTCAGCAAACACACAAATTGGGACTTTAAAGGATTCACAAGAAACTTTTGATCTCTTTATTTTGGATATTGTGGACATAGTTAAAAATACTATCCAGGAGTGGAAGTTGAAATATTTTTAGGATCTGCTGGCTGGGAAAGAGGAAGAAATCATACAGCCTAATGTGATTTTGGAGAACAAAGAAGAGGCAGTCAGAGAAAAAATGGAGTCTAGCATTTTGGAAACAGAAGTTTTGGTGGAGGCTTCCACACAATTAGTTGGAGCATATCAAAAAGACTCATTATTGCAGACTGCAAAATACTATGAAAATTTTTGTTTTTATGGACAGAGTCAATTCCTAGAGAATGAAGTGACTGATTTTACAAGCAGAAAAAGTAGAGATGGGGTTTTAAAGTGAAGGGAATAACTTTGAAAGGGAAATGGACTCTCAAGAGACACCAGTTGCAATTTCAACCTCAAAATTTCTTGAAAATAAAAGCAGAGGGACGAGTAATGCTTCAAAATTTTTTGAAAATAAAAGCAGGGGGACGAGCCATGCTTAAGAAGAAAGTGTCATCTAAAAAGAAGGATTGGAAGAAATACAGAAAGAAAGGAAGAATGTGCGATGAACTCTTTGAAGGTCATACTTGGTTGATTATGGATGTTTGATATAAACGTTTAAAAAGGGACAGTTTCTTAAGAGTTATTGAGTTATTAAAATGATCAACTAAAACTCAAGTGATAGTTTATTGAAAGCTTTGGGATTTATATAGATTTTCTAGGATTATATTTGATTGATATTTTACTGAAGTTAAAGGTTTATTAAGAAATTTTAAATGTTCAAGGTGACACAACAGAATTTCTAAAAGGTTTATATGCATTGAGGGATAAGGTTTAATTAAAACTGGATAGCTTTTTAAAACTTATTGCAGTTCTAAAGTGGCTAGCTTGAAAATAAATGGATGGGTTCTTAGTATTAAAGGTGAGATATTAGAAGTTTTAAAGGCTATATGTGACAAAATGTTTATGTTTGAGGTTATTCAGTTCAATGGTTAATAATACTGTCTCAAAGACATGTTTTAAAGAATTTTTTTAAGTTAATGCTATGAGAAAACTTATAAATGAAATGTTGAAGAATGTTAATTAGGGGAGTTAAAGAATGTGTGGGATTTTTCTGGAATTTATAATAAGGTAGTATATGTTAGCTTAGGTTTGTTAGATGTTATGTCCTGTCTTTGCTCTGGGAAGGGGGGGGGGGTTGGAAGGGAGGGGTGGGGGAAAAATTTGTTTTATGATTTTTAATAAAATAAAAGACAGGTAGATGGATTTATAAAGAAATAAGGAATTTGGGGGAAATGTTATAATAAATGAAATATTAAGACATGATAAACAACTGAGGGTAAGAAGAGGATATAAAAGATGTACTAGATGCTATATTTTGTTGATTGACTATGTATTGTTTATATGTTTACTTGTTTGTAGGTTTGTATGTTTGATTATAAAAATAAAAAACTTTTTCAAAAAAAAACAACCCCTGGTTGAAGGCCACATACTTGTAGTGGGGTTTTGTTTGTGCTTCTCATATCCACGAGAATTTTATATTAGAATTCTGTTAGTAACAAGTTTTAAAAATGGTAGTATTTTATGACACATTGTAAAATTATATTAGAAATAGATCTAAGTTTTTTATACTTGAAAGGGGAACCTGTAGCTCTGCAGATGATGTTGAATTATAATTCCCAGCATCCTTCACTATTGGCTATACTCTACTGTTGAGTGCCATAGTTCAGAAATATCTGGAAAAAGATAGATTTCCATCTCTGTCTTATGTAATTGTATAGCAATTATTTCAGTATGACACCCATGCTTCAATATTCAGCAGAGTTAAATGCTGTAGTACTAAGCAGGTTATGTCTTGAGATAGAACGAGGTATCTACCTCAACCATTACAGTGTTGGGGGGAAAGCTGCTAAGGATATAAGATAACACATGGCCTGTGCTGCACTGCATCTCTTTAGCAAATGATTGCCCTTGACTGGTAAGGAAATCTTTGTCATTCAGATTGGAGTAAAGTAAACTTTCTGTTTGATGAAGTCCTATACTGGAAGATGGTGGAAGATTCTATTCAGATTGGCTTGGCCATGTGCAGCATGTACAGCAATATATATTTACTAATTTATATAGTTATACACTACTTCTTGCTGTTACTACAAGTCTTAACCTTGTTTTTATCTGTCATTATTTTTAAAAGAAGCATTATATTAGCTTTCATTTTTGCTTGGAGTAAGATAATTTGCCATAGATGAAACCAGTGTGCTTGTATTACAAAAATTTCCTAATAATTAACTTTACATGAAAGTACATTGCTTTTCTCTACACAGAGACACAAATTACTGAAAATTCTTACTGGAAGTTTTAGACCTTCAGCATCTACAGGTTGATGAAATGGCCAAGAAAAGTTGTGCCTCCACATGGCTTTCATTACCGCTCTCTGTAAATATTGAAGCTGATTGGTTAAGCAGCCTGTTCCTTCAGTATTGATGTAATTTGGAGGAGGAGGATTGACAATTGTCACATGCTGTGGATTTGAAGCAGCCATCTTTATTCCTGATGACCTTCTGGTGTCAAATAGCTCTGCTTCCTCCATCTCCTTCAGATAATCTGTAAAGAAAAAGATTTTCAAAAGACCAGTTGATTCGTTGCTGTCTAACTCACCAATTTATTGGTTAGGCCACAAAGCAAAACGTTATAAACATATAACATTTATCTATGACCCATTATTGTCTCTGTCAAACATGTTGGTTCAGAGAACACAGTAAATCCTAATATGTTTCAATTTTTACCTAGTATATAGACTGAATGTAATGGTAGTTTTAAATAAGAGCTTATAGTTTAGCATAATGTTTGTATCAAGCCATTTGGTTTATTCAACAGACAATAGGGTTTAATGGGATACGCGAGTTTAGCCATTGATATTGAAATGCTACTAAAACCTTCTTATGAGACAGACTTAAACTGAGGATGCAAATATTTTAGGAACTCTTCAATATCAATAACAATAGTTTATAACAATAACAATAGTTTTGAAAAAACTCTTTAGCCTTAAGGAAGCCAGAAAAAACACATTGACAGACCTCTGTATTATATCTTTGCATAAAACGTGCTTAGAATATTATTGTAGCAGATGACCAGATTGATCATGAGGGTGGGGTCAAATACATCATCAGTCATGAGTCCCGTCATGCCCACAAGACATCCAAGTCTCTTTGTATTCCACTTTGAATCCCTTCTACCCTTAACTATTGTCCATTTCCATTGACCATTAGTAGTTCAGATTCTTGTACAGAGCTTAAGCTTGCAATAAATCTTTATGCTTATTTGAACTGCCTGAATCTCCTGATTTCCCCAGGGCTTGACATTTATTAATGGATGAATAATCTCTTAAACAAAGAGCAAGCATTTTGCTGGATATGCAAGAACTCCAGCATATAAAGGTTTCTGAGCAGCTAAAGAAAAAATTATCTACTGGACAGGAAATACTTTGGATGGATCTAAATTACTTTTATTTTAATACTTCAGGGGTTATACCATGAGCTATTTTCCATCGTGTGGAATACATAGTTTATGTAGGCATCCTTGCTAATTTGAAATAGATTTGTCATTCTTCTGAGTCTCCCAACTGTCCTCTCAACTGCCATAGAATTTTCTATGCTAGGAAGACTGGTCAAACTATGTATCTGCTCTACCTGGAGAGATCTCTCTACCATCCAGTTAAAATTCATTATACCATCCGCATTGCAAAAGATATTCTTTATTACTTCCTGAGCTTTTGGTTAAGATTAAGTTGCAGATATTCTTCTAAAAATGTTTTGATATTTGGTTCTCTGTTTTAAAGAGTTCCAAAAGAATATCTTCACATTGGGGAAAATAAGCATTGAAGTGGCAGCTATAGTTTAATATAGACAAATATGTGATACACAGGTGGCAAAATAATTCAGAATTTTCACATACATATAAATAGGCGCTGATCTTGCAGCAACTAATTAAGAAATGGTCCTTGGAGTTGTATGAAGTTCAGCTCAGTAAAAATATCATTGAGATAGCAATGTATATAAATGTAATCAATAAATTTTTTTTTGCAGATTATATGGATAAATTAGATGCTATATTTGGGGAACTTTAAGAAAGCAATCAAAAGCACTATTAACAATATTATAATTGTCTTTATATAACTCTGTGATTCAATTCTGGTCAT
Source organism: Masticophis lateralis (assembly GCA_030761175.1). Classification (NCBI taxonomy): domain Eukaryota; kingdom Metazoa; phylum Chordata; class Lepidosauria; order Squamata; family Colubridae; genus Masticophis; species Masticophis lateralis. Next base: position 132,340,039 of record JAUDYJ010000003.1, read on the forward strand.
ATGTCATAAGGTTATATTGGAAGAGATCCCAAATCTGGAAAAGAAATGTGTAGACCAGTGGTGGGTTTCTACTGGTTCACCCTGGTTCGGGCAAACCGGTAGTGGTGGCAGCGGAAGGCTCTGCCCATCCACCTGGATGTCATCACGGATGCTCTGCGCAGGTTCCGCGCATGCGCAAAAGTGCCATGAGCGAGCAAAGCAAGCTCACAGTTTCAAACCGGTAGCAAAGGTAAGTGGAACCCACTACTGGTGTAGACAGCTAGAACAAAATCATGTAATGAAAAGTTACAGTTTGGGCCTTTTTACTTTTACTTAGAAAAAAGGATGGAGAGGTAATAGGTGGTAGAAGGTATGTTGAAAAAAAATGGAAAAGGTTTTTTTTCCCAAATACATTTAATGAGTCATGAACGTAGTAAAATTTAGCTGACCATGGCTGATCTCAAGAAAAAGCAAATCAGAATCAGAATGAAAGAATGAAAGACCAGACAAATCACTTTTATATGATTGCTAAGAAAGCAGTGGGAATGTTTTCAGAACACTCTCTAAGAATTGACCTCAACTTGAGGAATCTTCATCTTTTCTTCAATCTTAAATTCAATATGTGTCATTCAAAACAGAGGAAAGTACTCTTCCAGGTTACCTTAAACAATAGAGCTGCCACACAAGGTAAGACTTGATTAGGGAGATGATCAAAACCATAGGCTGAATTCATATATTTCATTAAGTAATTTGATATCATTCAACATAATGTGAATATTTTGTGCTAACCATAACTTATGATAGGCACACTGCTACACATTTACCTCCAAATTCTGAGGCAGAAGAATACCAATAATGGGTGCAAATTAGTGATTATATATGTTGTGTAAATTTAGAGATTCCACCATTTCCAATTAGTATTAAACCCATATAAAACCAGCTCTCCATTAGGGACGTGCATTTTCTCTATAGTCTTATGTTCAGCCTAGCAAATGCTTATGGATCCAGTTGATGCACTGTATTAGGTCATATAGTTTTCTGAATAAACAACATGGCTTGCTATGTTCAAACAGCATAGCAAGCCAAATCAGGCCATTGGTTTGAGGAAAGCATGAGGTCATTCAAAGGATGAGAACAGCATGAAGCAGCTCCCAACTAGTATTCCTCTCAGGGGTGGGCTGCTGGGGGTTTGCAGGGGTTCAGGAGAATCTCTAGCTAAAATTCTATGCAGTTCAGAGAACCCCCAAATTCCACTCCTGGCTGGCCCACCCACCTCTCCCCTCCCAGGAGTCCCCACGCGGCCCATTATGGATGCAGGTAAGTGCAGAGTTTGCACAGAGGCTCGGGGAGGGCAAAAATGGGGCCTATTGGAAGTTCGAGAAGGCTGGTTTCCAGCCTCCAGAGGGCCTCTGGAGCATGGGGAGGCCATTTTCGCCCTCCCGGAGGCTCGAGAAAAGCCTCTGAAGCTCGGGGAGGGCAAAAACACCCCCCCTTGCCATGGTGCAGGAGGCCAACTAGGCCACGCCCACCATGGCCATGCCAACCCAGCAACCGGGCAGAGAACCCCTTGCTAAAATTTTTGAAGGCCACCCCTGATTCCTCTGAATTAATGTAAGTCCAAAGTTTGTGGAGCAATAGAATTAAAAGCTACTTCAACTTTTCAACAAAATAAGAGGTTTTGTCAGCTAATTAATACAATCAGCCATTCAGATATGGATTCAAAGCCTAACCTGAGCCCACATTCAGCAAGAACAAAGGCGAATCAAAGCATCAGGAGGAAAAAATTGAGCTCATAATTATGTGAGGATTAAAAGGTACTAAGAAACTTAATAGAATTAAATCAAAGCAACTGTTAATGAAGATACTAGAACACTAAGGGATATAGGTTAAACTCAAGGAAATTCTTATTTATTGGACTTTGTGTAATAAAGTTAATAACTGAGGCATGGATATTGCTTGGTTAAAAAAAAGGGCCTGTCATTCAAATTAAAACTATAGATGCTAAATCAATAATCAAAACGATAGTAATCCTATCTTAAAGTATCAGCTCCCCTCTCCTATTTAATACCATAATGCCCTCCACTTACAATTATTAGAGGAACATATTTAGTCAAATATAGTTTACCTTACAGTTATTGGACTACAACTCCCATTAGTCCTAATCAGCTTGGCCAGAAGTACTCCATCCGGGGGGCTAATAAGTCCCAACCCCATTGAACTTCTGAGTGCTAACAAGCTTGGTCAGTTGGTTTCACCTCCTGAGACAACGGCCTAATATCACTAGCATAAACTTTTGAACAGTTGGCTGTTCATGGAAAATGTGATGACACTTACAGCCCATGAATGAAATTAAAACAAATTCAAGGAGTCTCAAATTGGAAATTTGATGAATGTTTGAAACGACTGAGTTTTTACATTATACTTAAGCAAAATATGGTTTGACTTTGACCTAAAATATTGTAAATCATCCAGCCAATGGCTAAAACCTAGTTTATCATGTGTAAAAAAAAAAGTCAATATAAAAGCTCTTTTGATTAGATCTAAGACTCAGCGTCCTTTGCCTATATGTTTACAATACACTATAATAATAATACACAATAAACTATAAAGTAGCCATCCACATTTTAGAAGTGTATTGTATAAACCACCAGGGGGATTAGTTAATGGTTCCATTTATCATGTGACAGCCCCCTCACCCCCTTAGTTTGAGTAAGTCATGGATAAGCTAACTATGGATAAGTAATTTATTATTTATTTTATTGTTATCCCACCTTAATTATTTTTTATAAACAATTCAAGGCAGTAAATATATCTAATACTCTGTCCTTCCTCCTCCTATTTTCCCCACAACAACAATCCTTTGAGGTGAGTTGGGCTGAGAGAGAGAGAGAGAGAGAGAGAGAGAGAGAGAGAGAGAGAGAGAGAGAGAGAGAGAGAGAGAGAGAGAGAGAGAGAGAGAGAGAGACTGGTCCAAAGTCACTCAGCTGACTTTCATGGCTACAGCGGGACTAGAACTCACAGTCTCCATCTTTCTAGCTTGGTGCTTTAACCATTAGACCAAACTGGTCATGCAAAAAAAAAAAAAAAAAGAAAGAAAAAAGCAAGCTAAAGTCATTCAGTAGCCAATTGACTATAGCCCAAACCTCATGAGGATAACCTGACAGAAACAGAATTCTTCCTTTCTCATTTGCCACCATCTGCATTTATGATATGCTGCCTTTGATGAAGCAGCATTTAAAGCCTCAAAATTGCTAATTATTAAATTCTATGAAAATCTATTCCCATTGGAAAACTATCCAAATTGTCAGCTATTGCCACACTTAATGATAGCAGATGCCATGGGATATGTAAAAAAATACTTGAAGGAATCCTAAATCTTTTCACGTTTCTTTTTAATGAATGACCTTGAGTTCTAGTGCAGTGAAGAACATTTTCTCACTAATTCCATTTATCATGTTGTCATGTTACATATCTCTATTATGTTTCTTTTCACTTTTTAAAATCAAAATGCTGCCTTTAATTTTCTATATCTTCTCCAACAATAGTAATACTTTTGAACTTAACAGAAATATACCCAGCTATGCATATGTTTCACCATATATGTTATTTTTGTGGTACCCTGTAATTTTGATAACTTCCCTTTATTTTTATAATCAAAACCAAACTCGTTAAAAGGCCTCTTTTTACCACAAAAATGTGAGATCATTGCCAAATCTTCATTTCCACTCCCCCCCTCAGAGTCATGAATGTAGATTCTAAATAAGTATTACAAGCGGAGTAGTTTGTTATCATAAGTTCTCTTTGCTTCTAAGTGGAAAAAAAGTAATATGTTGTCCATACGTATTTTATACTATCATAAATTCAACAAAATACAATGCTTTTACAAATATTAGTCTCTTCCTAAACCAGAAATAAAAATAAATACAACTGAAAACATACTGCACAGCAGACCAAAGTAATAAAACGAATCTGAACTTCATGCCTGGATTTTTTTGTGTTATTTCAGTTTTTATAATACAGTCATAATTTCACAGAAGTAACATTTGTGTAAAGTTACAGGCCCATTACTTTCAGTCCATAAAAAGCACATACACTAAAAATGTTTAATGGCTAAAATATATTTTTATTCTGGCTGTGTTCTTTCTTTTATCATGACTGAGTCAGAGGATGATGATGACCAAGATAGACAGTATTCCACCTTGAATAGGGTGTTTTCCATGATCATTTACTGATGTTGGTTTAATTGAGGGAAGTATTCATTCCCAAGTCTTTTATGGATGGTTAGCAATGTTTGTATTTTCAACTCCCATATGGGGGCATACATTACATCTAGAAGACTCTATTTAAGTCACAATATAATGAGGTTTAAATATTTATAGAAGACATGTCCTTGGTGAATTACCAAAGTTTGCTGAACTGGTGTTTATCTCTTTCCACTCACAAATTTATATGTCAAAACTCTAATGCTGCATATTTTCTTAGAAGTCCCATTCAATTAAATGGCAGCTATTTACAAATAAGCGTTTTAGGATTGCAGGCCTAAAGATGTGAACACATGTGTTCTGTGTTATCATGAAGCTGATTTAAATGTAGTGATCTTGGTTTGCTAAACTATGATTAGGCCAACGCACTACTTCTCTTCCATTCTCTTGGGAAGGTTCAAGGCAGGTTTTATTGTTGCTGCTAAATTCCTTTAATCTGGCCAGAATATCCAGAAACTTGGTATCGTAATTTCTGAGCTAATGGCTAAATATTGGAGACAGAGATATAGATCGATTGAAAATCTAAGGCATTCTATTACCTAGCTCAATATAAAAGCCTGGCAGCACAAAACATGCCTCCTTGGCTGCAGAAACGAAATTATGCCCACCTCCTAATACCTTCCTTACAATGAGGAAGATACCATTAATTAGAGAGTACGTGCTTGTTATCTCCTCTGAGCAAGAGATCATAAGACACAATTAGGACTGTAGGAAATGGGTGGAGTTTTGGTATTCTTCCAAATGATGGCTTTGTTCTAGTTGGCTTGATTTTTTATTATTAGATTTATACTTTGCCTTTTAGAATTAGAATTGGAATAACAGATTTGGAAGTGAACAAGATCTTCTAATCCAATACCCTGCTCAGGCAGGAAACCTTATACCATTTCAGACAAACGGTTATCTAATCCTCTGTCCTAGTCCTATTGGACCTCTCAGCGGCTTTTGATACCATCAACCATGGTATCATGCTGCGACGGCTGGAGGGGTTAGGAGTGGGGGGCACTGTGTTGCGGTGATTCTCCTCCTTCCTCTCTGGCCGGACGCAGTCTGTGTTGACAGGGGGACAGAGGTCAACCTTGAGGTGCCTTATGTATGGAGTGTCGCAATGGTCGGTCCTCTTGCCCCTTCTGTTCAACATTTATGTGAAGCCACTGGGTGAGATCATCCGTGGTTTTGGGGTGGAGTGTCACCTGTATGCTGATGACACTCAGCTGTACATTTCCATCCCAGACCATCCCAAAGATGCCCTTAACGTGATGTCTCGCTGCCTGGAGGCCATGCGGATCTGGATGGGGAGAAACAGGCTCAGATTCAACCCCTCCAAGACTGAGTGGCTATGGCTTCTGGCGTCTTGATATAGCCAGCTGGTTCCATCTCTGGCTATTGGAGGTGAAACTGTGCCCCCCTTGGAGAGGGCGCATAATCTGGGTGTCCTCCTGGACGCACGGCTGTCCTTAGAAGAACATATGACAGCTGTGGCCAGAGGGGCTTTTTATCAGGTTCGCCTGATGCACTAGTTGCGCCACTTTCTGGATCGGGACACCCTATGCACAGTCACTCACGCCCTCATCACATCATGTCTGGATTATTGTAACACTCTCTACATGGGGCTCCCCTTGAAGAGCACCCAGAGGCTCCAACTGGTCCAGAATGCAGCCGCACAGATTATGGTGCTACTAGGCGCACCCATGTGACACCTCTCCTGCGCGAGCTGCACTGGCTCCCAGTGGTCTTCCGGATGCAGTTCAAGGTCTTGGTTACCACCTTTAAAGCGCTCCATGGCTTAGGACTCGGATATCTACGGGACCGCCTTCTGCCACCGATAGCCACCCACCGACCAACGCGCTCCCACAGAGAGGGGCTCCTCAGGGTGCCGTCGGCTAAACAATGTAGGCTGGTGACACCCCACCCCCAGGGAGACAGCCTTCTCTGCGGTGGCACCCACCCTCTGGAATGCACTATCCCCTGGGATACGTATGATTCCTGACATCCGTACCTTCCGCAGGGCCCTAAAGATCTTGCTATTTCAACAGGCTGGCCTGGCTGAATAAGAATTTAGATGGGATTTTAAATTGGGGGGTTTTAAATGGACTAGGCCAATTGTTTAATTTATTTAATTTGTTTTAATTTTTGTATGACTCGGTGTTTTATCATGGCTATACACTGCCCTGAGTTCTTCGGGAGAAGGGCGGTATACAAATCTAATAAACTTAAACTCTCCCTAAAAACTTCCAGTGTTGGAGCATTCACAACTTCTGGAGGCAAGCTATTCCACTGATTAATTGTTCTTAGGAAATTTCTTCTTAGTTCTAGGTTGCTTCTCTCCTTGTTTCCCCCCATTGCTTCTTGTCCTGCCCTCAGGTGCTTTGGAGAATAGCTCAACTCTCTCTTCTCTGTGGCAACCACTGAGATATTGGAACACTGCTATCGTTACCCCTAGTCCTTCTTTTCAATAAACAAGACATACCCAATTCTAACAATTGTTCTTTGTAAGTTTTAGCCTCCAATCCCCTAATCATCTTTGTTGCTCTTCTCTGCACTCTTTCTAGAGTCTCAACATCTTTTTTACATCGTGGCAACCATAGCTGGATGCAGTATTCCAAGTGTGGTCTTACCAAGGTATTATAAAGTTCTATTAACACTTCATGTGCTCTCGATTCTATCCCTTTTCCCCAGGATTATCCAAGGATCTCTACTCAGTACTAGTTATTGGTTGGATATGCTAAATCCAACACTGAGATGATTGGGTAATGATAGTTGTGTGAATGCAATTTATGGATGTCCTCCCCAACCTCTCTTCTGGCCATACCCATCCTACTGCTTAAACCCAGATGATGAACTATTTTTTAAAGAAAAATTAGGTATCCACCTCTGCTTTATGTTTCTGGTAAATTGAAAAACTATTATGCCAGAAGATTATTTTTTGTGGATTTAAACCTTATGAAGTCTTTCCTAGATTACATAATTTTACTGTTCTAACTTTACTGAAATAATGGTTGCTATAACAACATTTAAATTTACTACACTTATACATACCATCAAATGTTCAGGGACTTCAAGCAATTTGCAACAATCTCAAATAAATAACATGGGTAATAATGTATCAAGCTTAAAAAACAACATGCAAGAGTTACAGTGCTTACTTTTTTTGTTCATCAGTTGCAGTTTTGGCATATCATGAAAACATGGCCACTATCTTAAAATACATGAATACTCTGCAAACATTTATCTGACCACTTAGTTCACAGAACAGAAATTTAGGAAACATGTCAGGCTTAAGCATGCGGATAATTAAAAGGATTTATCCCCTTTATCTCTGGCAGGACTTCCATATTTCCAATGCTGTATGAAAGTCCATTACAAAGTCAGCAAATGAAGATTTTTATAATAGCAATTGTGTTTGCAAGATATACTTAATTAGCAAATAACTAAGCATTTAGTATTCTGGATGAATCTGACTCATGCAATTAATTTATGGTTCAGTATATTATAGTATGCAAAAGCAAAAAGATAGTGAATACTTATTTTTAACTCGGTTCATGTGAATACAATCTTTTCTTCTGGGTCGGTGCACTCTCTTAAAAGTACACATTTTATGGAGCACTTAAAAATACAGGAATAGTACCATTAATAAAGTTGACTAAGTTTGTAATGTATTGACAGCAAATTCTCTAATCAGAGGAATAAATGCAGCTACTTGTATGTGAATACATTATAGAATGTTTAGTCCCCCCCCCCCTCCATTGTTGAAAACAAACAGACATAGGCTTAGTTCACACAGGGCACTAAGTCATGGTTTGTTTAATCCATGCTTGAATTCATACACAATATAGTTTACTTAATGTGGTATAGCTATCCAATTGTGGATAGCTAATAGATATATAAAAAGCAAATGTAGGACATAGACATTAAGACAAGTGATTAAAATAAACATGTGCATCTTACCTTATTTTTCCAAGACTTTCTATAAAAAATTATTTTGAATTGTGAACCTAAATGATAAAGGAAGCTTAACTGAGCAGTAGGGGTTTTTTTTGTTAACTTGCAAATCCAGGTGGCTCTAATAATTACTGGATTTACATCATGTGCCTGGAACATACATAGTTTCAGCTGAGGATACTAATTGTGTAAACTGCTATAATTGTCACTAAGATCAGTAAGTTTTTTTTTAAAAAAAATTATTCCTTCTCTCAAATATCTACTAAACAACAAAAGTGATCTGGTCTTATAGCTGACTTTATTAGGTCCTTTAGCCAGAGGCATTTCAAAATATTCGTTGCATTTTATCGCTTCTTAGATTATTTGTAAAACTAAATCAGTTGGATGATTTTATGCAACATAGTTGGCTAAAGTGTGGTTAGCCAGTTATAGTCTATTTTAAATTTGAATTTATTTCAGGATTATACTTTGATGAGTACATATTAATGATGTTAAGGGGTGGTTTTGTTTTTGTTTTTGTTTTTTTGAAAGAGCACAAAATGCTAAAAACTAACTACCAAACAAGACATGGGAATATTCAGTTTAGTTTGCATGTCACACAGTTGCAGTATTAGTATCCCAGAGAAGATGTGACTGTTGTGTGTGAGTGTGGATCAACAGAACTACATATACTGCAAGGGTTAAAGCAAGATTGTTTTTTAAGGCAGTAGGTGGCACCATAGGGAAGATTCCTTGTATTCATGGTTTGGTTTATTGGATTTAGCTGTGTGATTTCTTTGAAAGTAATAATAAATTCCTTTTAGGGATAAAAATAGTATGAAGGGGGTATTAATATCTTCAAATGGTCCTTGAATCCCTAAGTACTAGATGGGCCCTCATTAGGTCCTACAAAATGGTAACAAAGCCTACATTTTATTCTGAGAGAGAAAGAGAGAGAAAGAAACTTACTTTGAACTCTTGGTTCTCCCATCAAAGTGTTCCATGTAGAATATTTTTCCTTTTTTATTAGTCTTTTTTAAACATTAGGGAAGACTACAAATTTCATAAATAAACAATCAAAACATCGGTTCGAAGACTGAGGTGGGTTTTTGTATGGCATGGCACTTTTAAAGTTGGAAGGAGCCAGGAGTCATTTTCAGGGTTGTCCCTTAATGCACTCCAAAATATGCCAAAAAGTGACATGTGTTTCCCCCCCACCCCAAAACCGCACTGACTTGACTACAAATTTTTGCACCCTGCTCTAATAACTCAGCTCCAGGAGATGAAAGTTCCCTCAGGACTGGAGATGTCCTTATGAGGAAGTTCTCCTAAGTATCTTCCTGCTGTTATTTCTTTTTAAAAGAAATACAGTGCTATGAGAGGAAAAAAATGGCAGTAGAAGTGCCAGAGGCCTTGCAGAAAAGGATATTTTGTATGGTGAGGAGGAGAAGCCTGATGCTAATGAAGATGGGGCTACTCCCTTTCTAATAGTTGAAATCCTACTCAAGGTGCAAAAGTCTTGTAAAATATTTGACTAGGCATCCTTAGATTAGGGATGGGCAATTTGTGATATCTGTTGAACTCTTTAGAATGGGAGTTGGTGTTGAACAACATCTGAAGGCCACTGTTGGCCATCCCAGAAGCCGAAGCATGGAGACTTAGGCAAACTTTAATAGTAGCTGTCTTCTTAGTTTCCAAGTTCATCCTCTTTACCACTGAGACAAATTGTAGCAAATGTTTTATTTTCTTAGTATAGGTAGTCCTTGATTGATAACCATTGGCTTAGTGACTCTTCAAAGTTACAAAAGCACTGAAAAAACTGACCAACTACTGTCTTTCACACTTAAGCAGCAACTCTGCGGTCAAAATTTGGATGCTTATTTATGACAGTGGCAGCATTCTGGGGTTATGGGATCACCTTTTGTGACCTTCTGACAAGCAAAGTCAGTGGGGAAGCCAGATTCACTTTACAACTGTAACTGTACTACAGGGGTGGGTTCTACTTACCTTTATTACCGGTTTGCAGCGGGGCCGCATGTGCTCTTGTGCGCATGTGTAGAAGCGTTTTGGTGACGTCGGGGTTGGTGGGCGGAGCCTCCCACCGGTTTTACTACCGGTTTTATAGAACCGGTGCGAACTGGGGGCAACCCAATGTTCGGCTCAATTGTGGTCATACGTCAAGCACTACATGGTATTGACTTTCCAGAATTCCTCAGACAAATTATTCTGTTTATATAATTTGTGTTGGACATATTTTCTGATTATCCCATTTCAACAGAATCCCCTTTGCCCTATTGATATCTATATAATTAGTTGTAAACTGCCTTTCAATTTAGTCATTTTCTGCACCAAGGCTGCCAAATTAAAACCCTTTCGTAGGTTCTTAGGAACACAATGCTGTGCGTTATCATACTTCTGAAGAAAGCATTTCCTAATCCTACATTAATAGAGATACTTTTTTTGTTGTTGAAATTTTGTTGTTATAGTTGCATTGGTATCATATTAGGAAGGTCTTTCATTAGTGTGCTTTCACTATTGATGTATTTTTATATAGAAATAGTTTCACCTCTTAAAAGCCAGCCCAGTTCATTTTTAAAATATCAGATAAATGTTCATCCCAAATTTTCCTTAGTCATTGTTTTCCTTCCTCCCATATAATATTGCTCATGTTATGAGATTACTATATTTCTTAGTTGCCCTTTGAGATTTTAGTCTTTTCCCTTCTGTTCTCAATGTCTGGATTATTTTTTGCTTTGAACATGCTATTTCTTGTTTAGACGTTTGGTGTCACTTATTCCCAGTTATATGAAATTTGCAAACATTTAATTCTAATTATGTCTGCAATGCTACTTCCAGCTTTCCACCAGTAGATGTCAGATCATCACTGGATTTGATTTATTCTGAACCTCATTGATATGAATGAATCAATACAGCTTCAAAATGATTTGGAAGAACTGGTTTGGAGCCCAGCACTTCTTGATTGTCATTAATGTAGCTGAACATTTTTTTCCAGGTTCTGGAATTGCTGAAAAAGTTGCCCCTGCTGTAAAACAAATGTATTCTCTTAAAGTAGCAACAGTTCATTCAAAGGAAACCTGAATAAAGTCGAGTTACATTAGAAAACAGCAGAAATGTATTGAGCTAGTCCAAAGCATTTCTGAGTCATTTTCATAGCATACACAACCCTATGAGTCAGGTAGTTCACCATCGATAACAGAAATATCTAGGAAATAAGTAATAACTATTCTGTAATTTTAAAACTATAGTTAACCATATAAACTACAATTCATAAATTGTATGAATTTTATTCGTATTTGAGAGCTGGTTTGATGTGGTGATTAAAGCTTCAGTCTAGAAACTGGGAAATCATGAATTCTAGTCCTGCTTTAGGCATGAAGCTAGCTGGGTGACCTTAGCCTAGGGTTGGGCTGCTGGGGGTCTGCAGGAGTTCGGGAGAACTTCTAGCTAAGATTCTCTTCAGTTCGAAGAACCCCCAAATCCCACTTCTGGCTGGCCCCTCCCCCACTCCCCCCCTTCCAGGAGTCCCCAGGTAGCCTGTTTTGGATGCAGGTAAGTGCAGGGCATGCATGGAAGCTCAGGAAGGCCAAAAGTTCGGGAAGGCCGGAGACCCTCTGCAGGGCCTCCAGAGCCTGGGGAAGTTGTTTTCGCCCTCCCGGAGGCTCGAAAAAAGCTCCTGAAGTCTGGGAAGGGCAAAAATGCCCTCCCCCTGCTGTAGTGCAGGAGGCCAACTAGGTCACGCCCATCATGGCCACGCCCACCTAGCAACTGGTCAGAGAACCCCTTGCAAACATTTTTGAAGCCCACCAGTTATTTTCTCTCAGCTCTAGGAAGGAAGCAATGTCAAACCACTTCTGAAAAACTTTGCAAGAAGACTGCAGGGACTTGTCCATGCGGCGTCTGAGAAAGAAACATGATTGATTCAAAGAAAATTGGCAGTCCAAGTAAAAAACAACAACAGGAGTCATTTATAACAACCAGTGTAAGGATTGTAGCAACCATTATATAGGACAGATAGATAGAAGGTTAGCAGAGCACTTCCATGAACACCAACAGCTTCAGATGAAGAGGTGTCTGTCACAGATCCCAGCCTTTTTTTGTTTTTTTACACTTCATTAGAGGTGTGAGACGTGCTCCTCTAAATTTGCTTTCCTTTCTATAGGCGGAGAGCCTTTCAAATCTAATATTGGTGGAATGTCACCATGAGGCTCTGAAACACTTTGGATATTATACAAGTAGTCCTCAACTTACGATCACAATTGAGCCCAAAATTTATGTTGTTAAGTGAGAAATTTAAGTGCGTTTTGCCCCATTTTACTATTTCCCTTGCCAGAGTTGTTAAGAGAATCACTGCAGTTATTAAATTAGTGACAAGGTTGTTAAGTGAATCTGGTTTCCAAATTGACTTTCCTTGTCAGAAGGTCGCAAAGGGTGATCATGCAGCCGTCATAAATGTGAGCCAATTATCAAGCATAGGAATGTAAATCATGTGACCATGGAGATGCTACAATGGTCATAAGTGTGAAAAATGGTCACAAGTCACCTTTTTCAGTAATTATGTAACTTTGGTCATTAAAATGAACTGTTGTAAGTCGAAGACTACCTGTACTAACATGGATACTATTAGCTCTTCTTTTCTTTTCTTTTTAAATGATCCAACAGGCAAGTCATTGATGTTGCAGTATTCCCACAAGCCAATATGTCTATAATCTTCATCTTTTTGCTTAAGGAAAACTTTTAGCACATTTTGTCAGCAGACATCTCCACTATTATACTTGCTCATCATTCCTTAAATTGAAGGAAATAATATGGCTGGCTGTAGAAAGTAAGAATGCTGCAAGCTTGCTGAATCTGATGTGAAATTGGGGTGAGGGCAGGATCTATATTTCTCTGCATGCTCAAAATGGTAGATTGCTCAGAACTGTGTGCCCAAAGCAGTGGATATATGAAACTGATTCCATGAATAACAAATTCAGAAATCCTGGTTAATGAGAATGTAGATAAATGAGGTGGGTATAGTATCAAAATTAAAACCTCAAAAACCTTGAGGTTTGCACAATGGATGAACTCAGTTTCAATACAGCTTTGATGTTCTAGGTATCTAAAAGTTAAAAAAGAATCCTACAAAATCTATGTTCTTGTCTTTAACGGAACACTAGCTTCTTAAATATGGTGTCTTAGTACAAATTTTCTACTGCATGAAGCTGATTATAACATTTATTTATATTTCATATTTCTAAACCGCCCATCTTCCCCAAAGAAGGTTTTACAATGCAAAACACTATACTGATTAAATAGAAATTTGATAGATAAGAGCAAATAATATATAAATAAATGTTGCACAGAACAAAAGTTTGGTAGCCCGAAAGCTGCATTACTTCAATGCAAAGTGGGGCTTGCTTGTTGTTTGTTTTTATATGTCTGCCCCTCTCACCATAGTGAATAAAAATTAAACAGAAACCTAAAATCTTAAAAGGTATACAATGCAATTCCCTCACAATGGAATTTTTCAAGAAAACTTGCAGTTATATAGAGAAGGTTCTACTTAAAGAGAAATAATATCCAGTTAGGCAGCAGCTAAGATAAAAGGAAAAGACCTATATTTGAGGCCATAGCAAAAAATGAATAATAGTCTTATCTGCATATCAAAAAAAAATACATTACATTCATACTATTACTTTTGATACTGCTAATCCTGGCAGTATATGAATTCTTTTGCCCAGAATCATCTTTCAGTTTGCAAAATATTGACTTACCCCTAAGAAGTAGTAGCAGTAATAGTAATAGTAGCACCATGAGATGTTCAATGGCTGAAGAGATCTCAAAAAGAAAAGCCCACTGTGTAGGAGTTCTTGGATATCTAGTGAAATCCTTGATGGGATAATATTTTGCTTCAGAATAGTTGCATGGATGAACCTTCACCTTGATGTCCAGAGACTGTCTCCTTGTGCTATTTTTTTTCTTCGTTTCAGGGCCCCTTTTGAGCCAAAACAACCACTAAAAGGACACATTGCTGGAGATAACAATTTTTTTTTTCACTCTGAGGAACAAAGTTGTATCATTCTTTTCACACTATTTTTCCTTGGTGATTGCTTTCTGTTTGTCAGCACCTGGTGCCAGACACCCATTGCCAGAATATTCTAAATATAAATACCAAGAGATGAGATGAAGATTTGAATGAAAGTATTCTGTAGTTGTCTCCATGCTTAATATGTTTATCTTGTATCTTCAGAATGATTTGATTGGTTTAGGTGAGCAGGTTTTTGGTGAGCCACAACATAGATCTGGAATGGTGAGTTGCTAGAAGGTGGTATGGTTAACAAACCCCCTTTGCAGATTGTTTAGTGCCAAGAATACAATGTTTGTTCATTGCCAAGCTGCCACACTCATTGACTTGGGTCACCCAATATGCTAAACTCACATGGTGTGGATTTCATTTTGCTACAGCCTAGTGTGTGAACCCAAGAACTAGTATTGGCAAAATCTGCTTTATAGCTTAATAGGATGGGTGATCGCATCCTATTGCAATTTATTTAACAAACCATAATGAAGTAATATGTGTGAAGGGAGAACCTATGACTGGATTTACATAGTGCAGTGAAAATTGGGCTGATTATATTAAGGCAGGGCTGGGATTTTCCATTTGGAAGATTTTTCTTGTTCTTATTATTTTCTTCCACTAGATAAAGCCTATTTTAAAGCATATGCAACATTTTTCATGTTTTGCTGTCTCTAGGGATGAAAAAGTACAATACCCCATATTGTATATTTATGGATAATATTGCCATTTATGGACAGTGCAGCAAAGAGACCGAGTTAGCCCACGCAATTTATTTCCGTATTAGTGCTGACTTCTGTTGGGATGCTGGGCAAAGATAAAGAGCACTTCTGTTTAATGAAATACTTTTGGTGCTTTTTATCTACAGCACTGTTGTTTATTAGTCCTGTTTGCCTACATTGGATCAAGCTACAAGAGATTGAACAAATGCAAAGTGTAGTTTCCTGCTTATTAGGAAATTAAGTTAAGCAGGATTGGATTTACCATGGTTAATAGCTTGGATCGCTTACTTAACACTAGTCTTTTGAATGCCCAATTTTCACTTTTAATTAAAACAAATGAAGGCAGGCATCACATTTGTCAAGTCTATTACTGAGATATCACATTAACAAACAGTTAGATTTTTAGATAGCATTCCCCCTATGTCCGAGGGGTAGGGGAGACATTGTGTTTGGTTTGTTTGCTTTTTCCTTAGAAAATCTTTTTGTCTTCTTCTTAACAATTTCAGCTTTCAGAGAATGCTGTTTTTCAATCGTTTATACAAATAGCAATTTTATGGATAGGTTGCAAACTAAACCCCCAGGCCACAGGTAGTCCTCAAATTAAAACCATTTGTTTAGAGACCATTTAAAGTTAAAATGGCACTGAAAAATTGACTTACAATCGATCCTCACACTTATGACCATCATAGTGTCCCCATGGTCAGGTGGTCAAAATTTGAGCACTGGGCAACCAGCATGTATTTATGACAATTGTACTATCTCAAGGTCATTTGATCTCTAACTATGACCTTCCTAAGCTGTCTTGTCAAACGAAGTGAATGAGAGAAAATTATATGTTTCATTTCAAAACCAGAATGATTCACCTAACAACCATGGTAAAAAGGTGTTAAAATTGGGCATTACTCACTTAACTGCCTCACTTAGCAATGGAAGTCCTAATTGTGGTTGTAAGTTGAGGACTATCTATACTTTAGGTAGAATTGAACACCTAAGTCCATTTTTAGCTCAAGAACTGCAGCCACTGCCAACTGTTGGGGGAATACACCTCCTAGCAGCCAAAGGGATGATTTTTTAAAATACAGAGGCATGTTTAACTCATTCAGAAAAATGTTGAGCCACATAGAGAAAGGAAGAAGGGGCTGTCCTCTACCAGTTTTAATAACACGATTGGAAACTTGGGGGAATAAGCCATATCCATGAGATCCCATTAGAAGTGGTCAGGGGTTAGCAAAACTATGAGCAATTGCTATCTCAAGGCCGCAAAGCAACTCTATGAGCTGATAGCAAAAGTCTAAGCAATTGCTATCTTAAGGCCCAAAACAGCATCATCGTCAAAACAGCTTCTCTTGCCTTATGGAGTTGTTGGCTCAGTTCTCATTTTTCCGAGACCAGGAAGGCTGATAGTCAGACCAAATGGGAAGCACATTTGCTTCAGGACTGGGGAACTAGTTTCACTGACTGAAGTCAAGAGATAGGCCAAGTTTTCAGAAATACTACTTTATGTTGCCTCCCATGGGAACCGGCATGCCTTTCCCAATTCAGAGAAAGCCCCTCAGTGAATGGTGGGAGAGGCCTGAAAGCCCACGCTTTATGGGCTAGATACAGGGGTGAAATGCTACCAGTTTGGGCCAGTTTGGCCAAACCGGTAGCAACGGTGGCAGGTGGTTCGGAGAACCGGTAGTGACGGCAGCGTGATGCTCCACCCACTCATCGGGTCATCATTACTTCCTGGTTTTAACCCTCTGTGCATGCGCAGAAGGGTTTGAGCATGCACAGAGGGTCCATGCACGGCACATGCACTTCCAAACGGGTATGGAAGGTAAGTAGATTTCACCCCTGGCTAGATACCCCCCTCCATCTCTGCTGTGGCTAGTTGCCAAGATCCTTCCAGTGTGGTCTTACATCTTAGCCGGGTGACTAGTGTTATTTTTTAAAGCAGGAGAAGCACCTTGGGCTATAAACAGATTTTTCTCTTGTTGATGGCATGCTGGTGTATGATTGAACTGTGCAACATTGGAGAATAAAAGAATAAACCAAACCTTGGCATGCCTGATTCTGTAACATCTTCAGAACAGATATCTTTGGGGCAAATGTTCTAGGTCAGCATGCCAAGAACAACTTGTGGCTCTTCAATAAAACAATAGTTACCGTTGAAAGCATATGCCAAGAATTTTCCCTCAGCCTAACTTTTTCTGACTTCACTTAAGTACTTGAGTAAAAGAAACTGGAGGAGGCAAAAGTAAGGTTGGAAGAAAGAGCAATTTCTGAATGACAGTTGTCAAGTTCAGTGTCAAGTTTAGGGCTGAAAAAGTAAGAACTTAGTAATGTCTTGATATAAGACGGGTCAGATCAACATTTCTCTTCCCTCGCATTATGCATGCTGACTTTCCTGTGTAAGAAGCTGTCTTAATACAAATCAGGCTTTTAAATCCCTCTCTCATAACAATGACCGATGGATCCTCTGCAGTTGTGTCTAATTTGTTTCCCCAGCATCCAAGATTACTGGTATGTCATAAAAATCATGGAAAAAAGGATATCAATAATTCATTTTTATTTATTTATTTTTAACTTCCTCACAAGTATGGATTGAGATTGAAAAAGAAAAAAGCCTCTAGAAAGAGAAATACAAAACTGAATTTTGGAGCAGAGGTGGTTGGAAAGCTTTTTAAGGATAAAATTGAGAATGATTTATCCTCCAGAGGTTTCCTGTTTCCATTCAGCTCTTAAAACTGCCCAATATTATTTCTGCCTCATTCTTTGATGTCACTCTCCATTTTTTAGTGATGACCTTTGTCATCTGGTTGAGAGAAATTACAGTTGCCCAAGAGAAAATCTACACCAGGATTACATGTTTCATTTTAGGTGCAGGCCTCAGAGCCCTTTCTCAAATCGGTATCAAATCACACATTTAAAAATGTGACAGAACTGGGGAATTATTAAATACCTGGGGAGTTATTGTATGAACAGTATTTATTTCAATGATATTTTCTTTGACAATACCTCATAGTATGTTTGTTGAAGATTTATTTCACTCAGCAGCAGTGGAAATATAGAAAAAGTAGTTTTCTTTGTTTCTGAGGCTGGAAAAATATGTCAGAAACCTTCCTGTGGTCAAATGTTTTTGTGATTTTTTTTTTTTGCCTATTTCATACTTCTCTGCCCCTGATCTGTAATTAATTTTATCTTCTGATGACTTGTGGTTGGAATGAATTAAAGAGTGTGGTAGACCTTCTTTCATCTTGACCATCACTTTGCAAATCTCTTTTATGGGAGAAGTGGGCCTGAATTCCTTTTTCTGGTCAAGGCCAAATTACTCTCATTATGTGTTAATTGTGTGGTTTTCAGATGCATCGTTGAGTTTCTAAATTAAAGTCTTAAACAAGAAGGAGAAATTCTCACTGAAGCAAATTGGGGTCTAGCTTAACCATCTTCTGCCATAGTCCTGGTGAAGCAAAGAAACTCCTATGTGCTGCAATTAATAGCAGACCATGAATTTTTAATGTTTACATCTAAGGTGTTTTGTCTGTGTTTGTTGAAGTTACAGCTGAGGAAAGAAGAGTCAAACTTCATTTCCTTATGCCACATGGGTCTAATGAAATCTGCCCCCCCCCTTCATATACATACATTAAAATAAAAACTTAATTGGGCTGTTGATTATATTGCATCTGCAGAAAGCCATAATTTTCTCGGAACAAAATGTGTTGTGATGTCATGACACAAACTCTGCCCATTGTGTACTTGCATTCAGTGCTGTGATGCAGAAACAAAACATAGAATTTGCATCACAACATTGCAACAAACATTTTGTCATTTTCCTTTTGCTCCTCCCTATGGATGCCAATGGACATAATATGTTATTCCCTAGTTATTATGTTAATACTGATTCTCTAAGGTCCTGATTTGGTTAGCTTCACTCTCCAAAACATACAATAACAACAAACCTTGTTCAAGCCATTAAGTCTGGGTTTGCACATCACACTAAACTAGTTTCCTGAAGAAGACATAATGGCTGCATTTATACTATGCTGCACCATTAATCGTGGTTTATGATTATGATTATACCCACAAAGATTTAAATACTTTAAGCTGCTCAGAGTTGTCTTGGAGAGAGAGATGGGTAATATATAAATATAATAAGCCGGGAGCAAAACAGTCATGGCTTAGCATCATCAATAAATACAGCTTAATAGTGTAAAGCTAGAAATTTCAGATCATTAAATTGTGTACAACTTCTCAAGCCTAATAGTACATCTTATTCTCAGTGCATACAGTATCTCTGTGAGAATCTATATCAACTGCAGAGAAATGGTTAGAAATTGCACGGATATCTTTATATTAAGCAGATAACATAGAACCTTAAACCTATATTTGATCTAAGGATGCAGGACTCTGTTCTTACCTTTAGACCACCTTAATTTTGAAGTGTGTATCTGTAGGACTTCTGTGGCAGATCACAGGGAGAAAATGCCTTGTTGTTATATTGAATTGTGATGTCACTAGTATTGGTGTTATGACCCAAATCAGAGATAGCTCCATAGATGACTGTTATGATTATCATAATCACAGGGCAAAGTCATTTGTCTTGTGGTTCTGAATTTCCTAGGACAGAGTTTCTCAACTTTGGCAGCTTGAAGATATATGGACTTCAACTTCCAGAATCCCCCAGCCAGCTGGAAAATTCTGGCAGTTAAAAGTCCACACATCTTCAAATTGCCAAGGTTGAGAAATGCTGTCCTAAATTAAGAAAGGCTGCTGACTTTTCTCTGTTAGAAGTACAGAAATAACGAATAACCAGATTTTAAGTTGGCATGTTTTCTGACAGCACAAGATGATTCCCTCTCTCTTTCTCTCTCTCTCAAGATCCTTGCTGAAAGCAATCCAAAAGAGCAGAGTTACAAAATGACACATTTCTTTTTATATATAATTTATATCTCTATCTCTACCTATCTATTTTCAATGACAAAGAATCTCATTCAGGTCATGTGATGTGTAAATCTGGATAAACGCCTTCATTAGAATTTGAAGAGAAGAAAACTTGTGATCTTTTGTATATTGTTAGATCAGTTCTCATCTTTTTTAAAAAAATCTTTTTCTATGTCCAGTTGCCCATCCTTTAGTTTCACAATTTCTTTGCCCTTGCAGTTGTATTGGCTACGTTAAATCCATGACCTGCTGCTTCTTCCTCAGCTTAAGAGCTTTGCTAAATCAGAATAAAAATATGTCCAGAGTGCTTTCCTTTTCCCAGGTATCCAAATGCTGTGTGATTATCTCCTGCTTAAACCTTGCCTACAATTTCTTAGTTGGCGCTGAATAAAGTATGTTATAATGTAAATAACTTGTGTATACAGAGAATGTCCTGATTATGCTAAGTCAAGGTTTGCTTAATCATAATTTTCTGGGTAATCATAATTGATTACTCATTCAACTCAACTAAACAAGCAAACTATGTTATAGCCTAAGGCAGTGTTTCTCAACCTTGGCAACTTTAAGAGATATGAACTCAGAATTTCCCAGTCAGCATGAGGTTTGGAGAATTACCCAGTATGCTGGCTAGGGAATTTGTATTTGTATTTATTTTGTATTTATTAGATTTTTATATCGCCCTTCTCCCGAGGGACTCAGGACAGTGTACAGCCATAATAAAACAGTGAATCATACAAAATTTAAAACCAGTTTAAAACAGAATTAAATAAATTTGGCCCTGTTAATTAAAACCCATAATTTAAAATACCCCATCCAGATTCTTATTCAGCCAGGCCAACCTGTTGAAATAGCAGGGTCTTAAGGGCCTGGCGAAAGGTATGGAGATCGGGAATCGTACGTATCCCAGGGGGCAGTTCATTCCAGAGGGCAGGTGCCCCCACAGAAAAGGCTCTCCCCCAAGGGTCGCCAGCCTACATTATTTTGCCGACGGCACCCTGAGGAGCCCCTCACTGTGGGAGCACGTTGGTCGGTGGGAGGCTATTGGTGGCAGAAGGCGATCCTATAGGTATCCGGCCCTAAGCCATGGAGCGCTTTAAAGATGGTAACCAACACCTTGAACCGCACCCGGAAGACCACTGGGAGCCAGTGCAGCTCGCGCAGGAGAGGTATCACATGGGTGCGTCGAGTTGCACCCATAATCACCTGCGCGGCCACATTCTGGATTAGTTGGCGCCTCCGGGTGCTCTTCAAGGGGAGTCCCATGTAGAGAGTGTTACAGTAATCCAGACGTGACGTCACGAGGGCGTGAGTGACCATTCCCAGGGCGTCCCGGTCCAGAAAGGGATGCAACTGGTAAATCAGGCGAACCTGATAAAAAGCCCCCCTGGCCACAGCCATCATATGGTCTTCTAAAGACAGCCGTGCATCCAGGAGGACACCCAGATTGCGAGCCCTCTCCGTGGGGGGTAGAGTTTCACCCACAATAGCCAGCGATGCAGCCAGCTGGCTATACCGGGACGCTGGGAGCCATAGAAACTCAGTCTTGGAGGGGTTGAGTCTGAGCCTGTTTCTCCACATCCAGATCTGCATGGCCTCCAGACAACGAGACATCACATTAAGGACATCATTGTGGTGGTCTGGAGTGGAGATGTACAGCTGAGTATCATCAGCGTACAGATGACACTTCACCCCAAAACCGCGGATGATCTCCCCCAGTGGCTTCACATATATGTTGAACAAAAGGGGCCAGAGGACCGACCCTTGTGGCACCCCATAAATAAGATGTTTCGAGGTCAATCTCTGTCCTCCTGCCAACACAGACTGTGTCTGACCGGAGAGGAAGGAGGAGAACTACTGCAACACGGTGCCCCCCACTCCTAACCCCTCCAGCCGGCACAGCATGATACCATGGTTGATAGTATCAAAAGCCTCTGAGAGCTCCAATAGGACTAGGACAGAGGAGCAACCCCTGCCCCGAGCCCTCCAGAGATCATCAACCAATGTGACCAATGCCATTTCCCTGCTGTATCCCGGCCTGAAGCCTGACTGGAACGGATCTAGATAGACAGCTTCATCCAGGTACTGAGAAAGTTGCGCCACCACACTCTCAACAACCTTCATCACAAAGAGGAGGTTGGAGACTGGACGATAGTTTGCTAATACTGCCAGGTCCAGAGAGGGCTTCTTCAGGAGGTGCCTCACCACCGCCTCTGGGAGTCCACATATCTTAAGGTTGCTAAGGATGATATTGTTGATTTATGTCTATAGGGCATAGTTTTGGAATATAAGCCCTATAAGCCTTCACTCACCCACCCACCCTTGATCTTTCCTTCATAAATAAAATGGCTTTAGTTGGCTTGAAACAAATCAGAAAATCTACTTGTTTCTGAAAATGGTTCTCATAGTTATAAAAGAAGTACAGGCTGGGCAAAGCAGCATACTCCAGTTTGAAAAAAGAGAGGTAAAAGTTCTAGTGAATATTTTTCCCAAATGAGTTAATTTGAAATATACATTTGGATTGATTGATATTAATACACTAATTATAAAGCTGTTCCTATGTTCATTTGGATACAATTGATACAGCCTCCAACTCCACCCATATACTCAAATATTTACTGCCATCCAACCATATTTATGCTTCCTCTCTGTGTGTTGGAATCCTGAAAAATGGAATTAATTAATAATCTGACTTTGGTCCATGGACTTCTTGTCCTTCCACGTTTTGTCCTGAATTTCCTTCTGGTCTAGTCTGTTTCCTTCTTCCTTAGGACACTTATAAAGAATGAACTTTGCATTTTGGGTTCTATTCTCATTTTAAAATAAGTATCTCATGTTTAAGTACGCAGGCAGCAAGTGATATGAAAGACTTGTTCCTGAGACCTCAAACAGCTGATACAGGACTGCTTTATAGGACTGACTAGATTGCAAATCATGTAATGTCTATGGCAACTTTTGATGTTCTTTTTCTGTCCTTCCTCAGTTTCTCTGCTTCCCTTATTGCAAGGCCTTTATTCAACTGGACTTCACATGCTGGAGTCCCAAAATGCTTTAGTATTTCTGCAAGTTTATTTGTTTATTTATTTATATATTAAATGTATATAGTCACCCAATTCATACATAAGTGAGCCTGGGTGATTTACAACATTTAAAAATGTTAAGTAAATCCATCATGTAATAAAACAATTAAAAAAAATCCTACCTCACCTCCATGGCAGCAGCAATACAATTAGATTAGCTCCTTGCTCAGCTCCATTTCCGTTTGTGGTCCCCAGGCCACATTTTTAGGGCCTTTTGGAGCTGAGTGGGAACCAACCATACCTGGGCAGGAATGAAGTTTCATAAAGAAAGGGACACTACCAAGAAGGCACTCTTTTGTGGTCCCACCAGATGATAATCCTTAATTGATGGGACCCATAACATGTTCTGCCTCCTTGCCCTGATGAGCCAGGTGGGGTAATAGAGGAGAGGCAATCCCATGTATTGCTTTTGGATGCCAAAATATACAACTCTGAAGACATCCAACCCAACGCACTCATCTTGATACCCAAACAAGCATATGAAAAAACGTTGCTTCATACCAGCCTTCCCCGTCCTGCTACCCTCCAACATTTAGGACAATAGTTCTCAATTATCCTCAGTTTCCTAGGCCACTACCTAAAGAAGAAGGAAGACAACAGGTGAAGGATCTTAAGCTACTAAGTTTAATGTAACTTAGTGCAAGCAATTTTAGATATGCACCAAGCTGGATAATCTTTCCCTTGGGATGAAAAAAAAAAGAAGGGTATTGATTAGTTATTTCAGTCTCAGTAGAGGCTTCTTCAATCCATTTGCATCACTGTAAGTTAATACTACTGGAACAAATGCTGATCTTTATTTACAGATACTCCTCCCCCCCCCCCCCCCATAAATTGAATGCTGGCTAAGAGAACAAATCCTTTGTGAGAGGAAATCTGATATTTTTTCCAATCCATCAACTATGGATTAAATAAACGAGAACCGCACGTTAGTGTAACACAGCTATATTTCAGAAGAGGTAATGCTGAATTGCCAGAGATGTTATGGACTAAATAGATTCTTTGACTTTCATAGTCCTAAGATTTTTACCCATTGCTTACATTTGATCTCAGGTATCAGCATTAGTAATAATAAAAGTACCTAATAGCGGGAGTTTGTGATTAATATAAGAATAATATCCTGCTACACAGAGATTTTCCCTCTGTAAAGCTGAGGAAATAGATTGTACCATATAAGAATGTTGGTTCCTACATTGCCAAGTATAATAATAATAATTGCCAGTGCTCCAGGAATTCAAACCAAAATACCAACAATTGAATCAGGGACCTAACCCTTCTCTCTGTTCTTTAAAGCAAGAAGACAAAAAGATCATATGCTGCATTTTTTTTAATTCAAAGAAATGTTCAGCCAGATGAGAGGAACTGAATTAAGGTCACCAGTTGTATTCAAAGTTGATAAATTTTGTGCATCGATTTACAACTGATCTTTGTTAGTCTTTCTATGGAAAATGTATCAGGAAGAAAACTGGTGTTTCTGAAATGTTTTTGCAATCTGTATTTCATTCCATGTGAAATGTAAGTATTTTATTCCAGTGTTCCTTAATCTTGGCCACTTTAAGATGTGTGGACTTCACCAACATGCTGGCTGGAGAATTCTGAGAGTAGAAGTCTACACATCTTAAAGTTATCAAGGTTGAGAAATACTGTTTCACACCATTGGCAACTTAGATGTAAAGGCTGACTTCATTACTAATGTTGTCTGACAACAGAGATAAATAGTGAGTTAACCCTAACACCACGGATGACCAGCTGGTCCATATTAATAGTGTTTTTGTTAAAAAGACAACTACAGGTAGTCCTCAATTTACAACAGTTCATTTAGTGAATGTTCAAAGTTACAACAGCGTTGAAAAAAGTGACTTATGACCATTTCTCACACTTATGACCATTGCAGCATCCCCCATGGTCACGTGATTTACATTTGGATGCTTGACAACTTGTTCATATTTATGATAGTTGCAGTGTCCCCGAGTCATGTAATCCTCTTTTGTGACCTTCTGATGAGCAAAGTCAATGGGGAAACCAGATTCACCAAACAACTGTGTTACTAATTTAAGAACTGCAGTGATTTACCTAACAAATGTGGGAAGGAAAGTTGCAAAATGGGGCAAAAAAGAGCCTGGATAGCTCAACAGACTAAAAGCCTGTTATTAACATTCAGCTGTCTGCAATTATTGCAAGTTCGAATCTCACCAGGCTCAAGGTTGACTTAGCCTTCCATCCTTTCTAAGGTAGGTAAATTGAGGACCCAGTTTCTGGGGGCAATAAGCTGACTTTATATAAACTATACAGAAGTATAAAGGCTATTGCTTTGCGCATTGTAAGCTGCCCTGAGTCCCCGGAAAAGGGTGGCATATCAATCTAATTAAAAAATAAATAAATAAATAAATAAAAACTCACTTAACAAATTTCTCACTTAACATAAATGTTGGGCTCAATTGTTGTCGTAGGTTGAGGACTATATATACACCACCCAACTCAATAATAAAGTTATTCCTATTCTTTTAAATGGCATTTTGTTCATTAGCAGGTATATCTCTTTAATGAGGAAAATACCATTTACTTCTGCAAACCAAGCTGTTCTTAATAACATAAAAGCAATTCAGGCTATTTTTTTGAGGGGGGGGGGGAATGGGACATTGGACAGCTTTAATGTGACCTTTTCTGAACAAGTTCTGCTGGAATGGAAATGCCTCAGATTCCAATCTAGTTGTTGGGTTAGAGCTTTCGCCGACAGGCATCGTAAAAAGTAGTTTTGCAACATAAAGAAATAGAGTGCAGTTTTCTCTGCTGAAAGAACCCTCAGCCTTCCTACTATCCTTATTCTAATTTGAAACCCGAAGAAAGATTTAGTTCTGTAGTTGTAGAACTCATGGTAATTTACACTAGATACTGTACGTATTCAGTACCCCATTACCCTCCAGCTGTTGAGCAATAACAATAGCAATATGATTTCCACCATCAAAGAAGGGAGGCAGGAGGTCAACCTATTCGCCAAAGCACCTGGAGGCAGGATAAGAAGCAATGGATGGAAACCAATCAAGGACAGAACCAACCTAGAACTAAGAAGGGATTTCCTGACAGAACAATTAACCAGTGGAACAACTTGCCTCCAGAAGTTATGGGTGCTCCAACACTGGAGGTTTTTAAGAAGAGATTGTCTGAAATGGTACAGGGTTTCCTCCTTGAGCAGAGAGTTGGACTAGAACAGGAGTGTCAAACTCGCATCGTCATGGCATCGTCATGTGACGTAGGCCAGAGCATTACTCATCTGGCCCGGGAGCCGTGAGTTTGCCAGCCCTGGACTAGAAGATCTCCAAGGTCCCAATCAATTTTGTTATTCTGTACTCCCTAAATTATACTGCTGAAAGGAAGCACCCAGATTGGGATTTGCATATAGAAGTGACTGTGAACGCCATTAACACTATCAGAGTCTATCTTAAATTTGCCATTAAAAGCTAGCCAATGGAAGGGGAGAAGTTTGTGACTTCACTTCCTGCTATGGCTGCATTGGATCATTATTGGTTCAAATACAATCTACTGATTATTTATCCAAGTAAATTCAATGTAATGACTCCTGATAGTTTATTTTTGAAATGAAGACCCTGGTTTCCTAACATGATTGTTTATTCTCAGGATACTTAGTTTTTGCTGAGATTTGCAGAACTGTTGCTCCCCGATAGGCAAGGCTAATAAAGAAGATGCTGAGTTGAAGTTTGTTAATATATCTGGGACCACATGTTTTCCAACCCATCTGGAAATCGGGTTAAATTCCTTTTTGAATTTACTTGTCTACTCATGAGCTTCCCACTGTAGCTAGATTATCTAAATTAAATGTATGTTTCAGATTTTCTTCTACCAAAGGGTGTGTGTCAGTCTGGAAAGATGCCCCTATCCCATCGCTGCTTTACTAGGACTATTAGATCTGGGCTGCAGAATGTCAGAGAAACTCCAGATATACCACAAAGAGTTGCAAAAACTCTCTTTGCTTTCATCTAGTAGTCATCAGGATTTTTTGCAGCCCTAAGCTCTGGGCTTCATTTTCAAAAATTGCCTGCAGCAATTTTTTTTTTTTTTTTGAAGAGAAAGGATCATGGATGCCAGGTGCCAGGATACCCTGTTCACTCAGAATCTTTTATTAAGATATTAAGTGCTTAAAAGCATCCCACTTTTTCTTCAGACTTGGCTTCATTTTTCTAGTGGAATCAGATTGGTTGATAAAGACCAATCAAAATTTATTTTTAACAACACATTTTATTTTCCACTATTAGGATTAGTAATTTTACATTTCAGATCAAATGGAATAGGTTAAGTAACTTACTTCTTTATCTGTACTGTATTTCTGATCGACCAAAACTATGTCTTGTGGTTTATTTACCAAATGTTAATATTTACTCTAACTCTCTTTCTCTGTTGTGTGTCTGATATAGAGGCATAATTTCTTTTGTTTTAGATGTTATTTAATATACGGTTATGAACCTGTACACCACAGTGCACATGCAGTATAGAAAAATCAGTTTATAGCTTATACAGATGTTCACCACATGTGTAACTTACATATGGAAAAAGAAGTATAAGTTAAATGATTCTGCCCCCATCTCCTTTCTGCTGCTTTAAGAAACTCACATGATTACGGATTAAAAATAAATTTAAAAAAACACCCAACATAGCAGCGCATATAACAGAATACAAATGTTTGGAGCGTATGATTTTGGTTTGGACAGTAAAAGAAACTTGTGCTTCTAAAACTAGAAGTGGAACGTAGAAAAGTCTAATAAAAAGAGCTGAATATGTAGTTCTGGAAATGCCAAAGTTAAAACAAATAGACAAAAGCATATCTGGGTTTCAGTTATACTTTTATTTTCGCCCGTAAAAAGGCTCTAGAGCTTTATCTGCATTCCAAGCAAAATCAGTATATCTGTTATTTCTATAAACATAGGTCTTTTTTTCTGCTACTCTTATCCCATATAAAAAGTGTGGCACTCTTTATATGGGATAAGAGTCTAACCTTAAAGCAAAAGAAATGAAAAGAATGAAAAGAAAAATAATTTGGTGCTTATTTGTCTGTCACATTCATGCTTTTCACTCAGCTAGGCTTACTTTTTTTGTATTAAAGTCTATCTATAAAACCAAAAAAGGATAATAGCAAGGAGATGCTATGAAACGTGAGGAGAGATTTGCATTTTTGCACCTGCGGAGCACTTTTTGCTAAAATAATAATTTTCCTTAACTTTTGCACTTGCTTGGAGCTTCTTAATCAGATGAGTCTGTTACCACCGGGGCTGCCAAAATATAGAGGTCTGAAACGTTATATAATATTGCTATAATTGTGTGTGTATACATACAAAAGAAGAATAAATAGCTACAGTACAAAATCTTCCAAAAGGGTACATTTCTTAAAAATATAGCCTTATATTTGATCTTAGAAGATGGAAAAAAATGGGAAGGGTCACAAGGCAGGAAGAGGAAGAAAAGAAAGAGGAAGAGGAGGAGGAGGAGGAGGAGGAGGAGGAGGAAGCCAGTTGGCAAGGGTAATTATGAAGATGACAGTAGCCATGTGAATATCACCCTCACCATACATAATACAGAGCAGTGGAAAGTGGACAGACATCCAAGATCATGCTTCTCCATTTTGATTATCTTATATGAGTAGAAGAGAGTTTACTCAAAATGGACAAAGATCTGGTACCATTGGAACACCAAAAGACCAGGGTAGGGACCGACTATCAGAAAGAAAATCTATGTGTTCAGTAAGAATTGGCACTGATTTCCTGGCACATAATCAATCAATCAATCAATCAATCAATCAATCATAAAAACTCACCTAAAAGTTCAACTTCAACAGAAGCCAATCAAATTATGCACCCCCAAAGATAACTGAGTCAGAAGTTTGTTCAGGTAATTAAGTACTTTAATTTTTTCTGGGATGATTAAATTTGATTTAATCAAATAAATTAATTGCAATTCATCAATGCAAAGTGCACTGTGTTCCTTGTTAAATTTAATAGGAGAGTTAGCTCTGAGAAGCATTTTTATTATTAGCGGCTGTCATATATTCATGATACAGTGGAGATTGCCTCAGTGGTGGGTTTCAAAATTTTTTACTACTGGTTCTGTGGGTGTGGCATGGCTTGGTGGGCGTGGCATGGCTTGGTGGGCGTGGCAGGGGAAGGATACTGTAAAATCTCCATTCCCTCCAGGGGAAGGATACTGCAAAATCCCCATTTCCTCCCGATCAGCTGGGACCTGGGAGACAGAGAATAGATGGGGGCAAAGAACTACTGGTTCTCCGAACTATTCAAAATTTCCCCTACCAGTTTTCCAGAACTGGTCAGAACCTGCTGAAACCCACTTGTGGATTGCCTACTAGGCTATTGTTTGGATTAAAATATTTCTATTGGAATTAAGAGTATGAATTAGAGTTTCTTGTGGTCTAAGGCTGAATATAACAGTCGAGAATAATATAACAGGAGAGAAAGTTTGGCTGTGTTTGGGAGTATTAAGTCCATAGTATGGTTACATAGTATGGGCGGTATATAAATCTAATAAATAAATAAATAAATAAATAAACAAACAAACATGGCTGAAGGGGTTACTTATAGTGAAAAACAAATCTGCGTATAAGCATGAGTGTATAGTTGGGGCAAAGTTTCCTTGAGTCCTATAGCTTTATTTTGAGACACTAATCCTTAGGTAAACCTCTAGTTCTGCTTAATGAGACTCTTGTGATAGGTAGAATTATGATGTGTACATCTTCCTTAGTTTTTTTCTGGATTAATGAGAACATTAGTGAGTGACCTGACACAACTATTATGTGATATGATCCATGTTTATATCTGTAAATTAATAATATTCATTTTATGTTTATACGGTGGAGAATATCTGCATTCTCCACCATATTCTTCTCTTTTCTTCTTCCCATTTCCCTTTGAATGTTTAATCATCTTGATTAATGAAGAATTCCCAGAAATTCTAGAAACATTCCACTATTTTTAGGCTCTTATTCCATATGCTATTTCTTCCTCTTGTTATTTTTCTGGTTCTCCCCCCCCATCCCACCCTTGACTTGGAATGTGTAGATGCTGATCATTCAATTGCTTATATAAACATCCTCCTTGAAAAAGCAGATCCAATAATCCTTAGGCAAACCTAGTAATCTTCACATTTAATCCTTGCCAATGTAACCACTGGAATAGGAACTACTTTATGGAGCTTGCTCATCAGAGGGCTAGGCCCTCCTTTCTGAGTTTTTGTTGGTCTTTCCTACTTCCTCCTTTGATCTTTTTTTCTCCATTTTTTGAAATCTCAATATTTTCAAGGCAATTAAGATGGCTAAAAATCCACTTTTGACTTCCAGTTTACTCTGGATAATCTAAGGCTGATTAAGTAAAAAGTCTGTCACTTCAACCAACCTTTATCCTAAATAACATCTTTGTTATATAGACTTAAACAGGGCAACATTCTCGGTAATTCAGCCTTTCTGTCTTTTACTCTTTGTTTTCTATTATTACCCAATTTATGTGTCCTTTTCCTACATACACTGATTTTTCAACAGAATCAACACTCCCAATATTTTTGCAACTCCTTTATACTATCTAGCTTGACGCAGCTCCAAAAAGAAAAAAAAAAGGGGGGGGGGGGAAACACTAATTATTTGGACTAGGGATAGAAAACCTGTAGCCTTCCAGATGTTGCTGAATGGCTTCCAGCTTTGGACATGCGGTTGTATTTGCTGGATGATGTGATCCATCAGCTCTTCTGGAACTACAACTTCCCCTAGTGTCATTTAAGTTAATCAAAATAAGATGCGTTGTCCAGTGGCCTGTATCTTTTTTGCTTTCATACGGCCTTCTATTTATTGATAAATAAAAATATGGACAAAAATTCTGTCTTAATGAAAAAGAGCAACCCTTTTAATAGGACATTCCATAATAGAACAGATAAACAATTCTGGAAGAGAGGCTCCTGAATTAGTGCGAAGGGAGATAAGATCACAGACTGCTTCCTGCTCTAAATTATGTTTTCCATATTGATGTTTATCAAATGATCTTTTGCATGCAGTATTAATTTAACGAAACATTTTTTGGAAGTCCAAACGTTTGTTTTTTGAGACCTTCTATCTCAAAGGCATGCCTTCCTTCTTGATCCTTTGTGTTGCCCTCCCACCGCAAACACCGGGATGTTAAATTGTTATTGTTTCTGCTCTAAATTTTAGTAATTGTTCATACTGTATGATTTACAGTTTCCACATTATTATATCTTACGTTGCAAGATAATTTTTTTGCAGACCTTTAAGTTTATTACTGAGCTTTTCATTAAATGTTGTATATTAAAATATCAGAAGATACTACTTACAGGGTGCCTGGAGAAAGGGAAAGGCTAGCAGAAAATTTTAATTGGAGTCTCCCTTTGACTTTGATCCAGCTTCTCTCCCATTAATGATCAACTCCCTTAATCAAATGGGACTCCTAGTTTATACTTCAACTCTCTAAATTCCTACTCAGAACTAAGTCCCACACGTCATGCTTCCTAGAAAGGATTCTTACAATTTTTATTTTATTACTTTACTTTACTTTACTTTACTTTACTTTACTTTACTTTACTTTACTTTACTTTACTTTACTTTACTTTACTTTACTTTACTCTACTCTACTCTACTCTACTCTACTCTACTCTACTCTACTCTACTTTACTATTATTTTATTTTATTTTATTTTATTTTATTTTATTTTAATTTTATAAATTTGTGTGCTGCTCATCTTGTCTGGAGATGACTCTGGGTGGCTTACAAACATTTAAAAACCGGTAAACATTAAAATGGTAAAACAATCAACAACAACAACAACAACAAAAATAATTTAAGATGGGAAGGAAGGGAGCATGAAGAGTTTATAGCCAAAGTACAGTTGTTTAGGACTAAATTGTCCTTTAATTCCTTATGAACAATTTAAATCGAAATGCATAACAATGTTTTAATATTTTTCTTTAAGCCTGCCACTAAAAAGATAACGTCGGGCTCCACTCTCTGCATTTTGCCGTTATCTTGGTCGTATTCTTTTGGGTTGTTTTGTGACTTCTCAAGCTAGCCAACTACTTTAGAACTTCTAAAAGTATTACATATTCTGTTCATAGTGGGCCATAAAGAACAAACGAAATTTAATGTTCCTCTAAGATTAAAATATTATCCAGCTGTGATCAAAGTGAAATGAACCAAATCAAGTAACATAGAAACGTAGAAAACTGATGGTCCATCGAGTTTGCCCTTTGAGTTTTTTGTTCGTTTTTGTTTTCTTTTTTCTCTTTTCTTTTTCTTTGTTAATTTTAAATTAAGAAAGACAATTAAAAATTTTAATTTAATTTTAAATTTCTGTCGGTGATAGACAAAATCACGTTTAAACTCAGTTGCTGATAATTGACCCACTATCTCTGCTGGAAGTTGGTTCCAAGCTTCTGCTGTTCTTTCTGTGACATAATTCTAACATTACTTTTGAATTTCTCTCCTATCAGTGTGAGGTTAGTCCCACCCTCCTGTTCTTGATTTTTGCTTAATATTGAAAATACTGCCTTCTAAAACCTTCATTTACATCCTTAATATAAATAAAGGTTTCAATCATGTCCCTCCACTTTACCTTCTGTCCTCCAGGCTCTACATATTCAGTTCCTCCAATCATTCCTGATACGTTTTGTCCTTCGGGCCTTCCACCTTTTTTGTTGCCTGGACTCTCTCAAGCTTATCTATATCTATCTATCTGTCTGTCTGTCTGTCTGTCTGTCTGTCTGTCTGTCTGTCTGTCTGTCTGTCTGTCTGTCTATCTATCTATCTATCTATCTATCTATCTATCTATCTATCTATCTATCTATCTATCTATCTATCTAAGCAAAGTCTACAGAACCTACACAGTACTCTAAACATGCTGATGTCTACCATCAGGCATT
Organism: Masticophis lateralis; assembly: GCA_030761175.1. NCBI lineage: Eukaryota > Metazoa > Chordata > Lepidosauria > Squamata > Colubridae > Masticophis > Masticophis lateralis. Next base: position 132,372,929 of record JAUDYJ010000003.1, read on the forward strand.
CAAATAGATCCTATTAAATATTCTATATAGATGCATTATGATTCCCAGCAGTCCCTGCAAATAATAGCAAAAGCTGCAATGATGCTTTTTTTTTTTAAAAAAAATCCTTTTAGAGTTAATAATCCGCCAGCAAGAAGAGGAAGTCCCAATCCCCAGGATGATGAATTTGCATAGATTTGCTGGAAAAATAAATATACAACATAAGGCATTAATCAGCACAGCAGAACTTTTAACCTTTTGTGCATAGAGTTTTAGATAGAAACAAATTGCATTTGAAGTCATTTAGTAGAGGTGGTGCAGCCAGTTCCAGGGGACAGACCCACCCTGTGGATAAATATATATCATTTAGAGAATTGGAAAGGGCCCAAGCTATTGCCAATTTTAGTTATTTATAACTTTTAAAAAAAGCATAATAAATGCGTGCAATATCTGATTCAAATTCAGTCCAAGCTGGGTGGGGTTTGGAGCGATCAGAGAGCAGGTTTGGGATGCTATGCACAGTTCTGTTTCCCAGACATTTTCCCTAAGTGGATGATGCAGGGGAATATATTTAGTTTAAACTTTGCAAGAAAGACACGTGTGTGTGTGTGTGTGTGTGTGTGTGTGTGTGTGTGTGTGTGCTTGTAGAGCTGGCGCTTCCAAAATGCTACACAGCAATGGAAAACTAAGCCCGCTTGTCAACCAATAGACAACCACTAGATGTTAGCAAAGAGTTGATGGACTGTAATATACTTTTAGCCATCTACTGGTCAATCTGCTATTTGCACCCATACCTGGGTAATCCAATTTATCTCTCTCTCTTTCTTTCTCATGAGAATGTATGTATGTATGTATGTATGTATGTATTTATAAAAAAAATTTGCCGCTCATCTCGACGTGACTCTGGAAGGGCTTACTTTTATTCACAAAAGTTAAGTAATTTGCAGAACCAACTTACATAACAATAATACTGATATCAAAATAATAACAAAATGTATAATTAAAAATCAACATTAAATAATAGCAATAACCATTGTCATACTATGTTTTGTGTGTAATCTGTCTTTTATTCCTCAGCTCCTGAAAACCCTTCAGAGCAACCAGGCCTTAACTAGCCTTCCTAATGGTACAAATGGGCAGATCTTATTTCTGGAACAACTTATTTCAAGACAGGGGCGTTGGGGTAGAAAATACTCGTGCTGCAGTCCTCTCTTACTGAGTTCTCTCATAACACGTGTCCCCTAATTATCCTACTTGATCCCATTCCCTACACAGACAGGCTCAGGCTCCCAGAGGAATGTTACTAAAAAGATATGTGTACATTCATACAGGTAGCCCTCGACTTGCAACAGTTCATTTAGTGACCGTTCAAAGTTACAACGGCATTGAAAAAAGTGACTTATGTCAGTTTTTCACACTTATGACCCAGTGGTGGGATTCAAAATTTTTTACTACTGGTTCTGTGGATGTGGTTTGTGGACGTGGCAGGGGAAGGATATGGTATTCCACTGATTTCCATTCCCACCCCACTCCAGGGGAAGGTTACTGCAAAATCCCTATTCCCTCCCCACTCCAGGGAAGATTAGTGCAAAATCCCCATTCCCTTCCGATCAGCTGGGACTCGGGAGGCAGAAAATAGATGGGGGCGGGGCCAGTCAGAGCTGATATTTACCTGTTCTCTGGTCTACTCAAAATTTCCGCTACTGGTTCTCCAGAACTGGTCAGAACCTGCTGAATACCACCTCTGTTATGACCGTTGCAGCATCCACATGGTCACATGATCACGCAATCAAAATTCAGTCAGTTGCTTGGCAAAAGAGTCATATTTATGATGGTTGCCGTGCCCTAGAGTCATGTGATCAACTTTTGCGACCTTCTGACAAGCAAATTCAATGGGGAAGCCAGATTTACTTAACATCTGCAGTGACTCACTTAACAACTGTGGCAAGAAAGGTCATAAGGGGGGAAAACTCACTTAACCATTGTCTCGCTTAGCAATAGAGGTTTTGGCCTCAATTGTGGTCGTAAGTCAAGAACTACCTGTAGTATAAATGAAACTGTATTGCAAGTACAAAATCTGTGCCCCCTATATTTCAGGCGTCCTTACTGAGTAAGGCAAAACACTTAAGTCTATCCCAGTAAGACAGTAAAGAGCTGGTTCAACTGGGCTTGAGGAGCAGAGTATTACATTATCACAAGACAAGGAAAATGCATCAATTAGATGAAAACATTGCTGAGAAAAAATAGGTTGTACGGAATTGCAAAAGGCGCTCTGGGTATTGTTGAGTTACAAATCCAAGCTGCTCCAGGTGATGATAAGAGATACTAAGAGTAAATAATTCAGCAGCATCTGGAAAGCCACAGGTTCCCCACCTCTTCTGTAGCACGTATTAAGTAGAATAATCCATTTGTCCTGTCCTGGATCAGGAATTGGAAAAAGCATTGCTGTACTTACAATCCAAGATCTAATTCCAGGAAGGATTACTCACAGCCAGAGAGATATAAAGAAGAGTGTTCAGTAAGTTGATCCAGAAGTCAAAAGCTAAACCAGACGGATTGCTCCTGAGGTTCCAGAATGTAAAACAAGAGAGAAAAGGTCAGAGTCTGGGACAGTGTTTTTCACAACCGTGGCAATTTTAAGCTGTGTGGACTTCAAGTCCCAAAATTCCCCAGCCATTATGTTGGGGAAGTTCACACATCTTAAAGATTACTGCCAAGATTGGAAAAAAAAATACTGTTCTAGGCAGTAAGAACAGCCAGTATACCATGAAGGTCAATTAAGGTTTAAGAAATGAGAATAACCACACCTAATAGCCAGTGTACCCCAGCAGTTTTTACTTTGTTGTCGTTAGTTGCAAAGTCATGTCCAACCCATCGCGACCCCATGGACAACGTTCCTCCAGGCCATCCTGTCCTCTACCATCCTCTGGAGTCCATTTAAGCTCATGCCTACTGCTTCAGTGACTCCGTCTAACCACCTTGTTCTCTGTCATCCCCTTCTTCTTTTGCCCTCAATCTTTTCCATTAGGCTCTTCTCCAGTGAGTCCTTCCTTCTCATTAGGTGGCCAAAATATTTGAGTTTCATCTTCAGGATCTGACCTTCCACACAGCAGTCAGGGTTGATCTCCTCTAGGACTGACTGGTTTGATCACCTTGCAGTGCAAGGGACTCGCAGGAGTCTTCTCCAGCATCATAGTTCAAAGGCCTCAATTCTTTGGCGCTCAGACTTTCTTATGGTCCAACTTTCACAGCCATACATTGCAACTGGGAACACCATAGCCTTGACTATACGCACTTTTGTTGGCAGGGTGATGTCTCTGCTGTTTAGAATGCTGTCTAGATTTGCCATCTTTCATTTTCATGTTTTGTTTTCACAAGCCTGGACATTTTCCAAATGTGTGGAGCAATTCCAGAATTTAGCAACCATTCTAGCCCTTACCAATGATTCCAGGAGTGACTTCACATATGTGGACGATGGCCAGCTGTACTAAAGGTGATATAGGTAATCCTCCACTTACGACCTTTTGTTTAAGAACCATTCAAAATTGTGATGGCGCTAAAAAAAGGGACTTATGACCAGAGTCCTTGCATTTACATTGTAATGTCTATGCGGTCACATCAAAATTCGGAATCTCCTTAACCAGCAGGTATTTATCACTGTTACAGTGTCCGCAGTGTCATTTTGTGATTTATCTAAGAGCCACCCACCAAACGCAGTCAATGGAAGAAGCCAGATTTGCTTAACGATCATGCTTTGCTTAATGACCACAGCAATTTACTTAACAACTGCAGCATAAAAAGGTACCAAAATTGGATGTGACTTACTTAACGACTGTGTTACTTAGTGATCCAGTTGCAGTTGCAAGTCAAGGTCCATCTGTAGCTACTCACCTTATTATGGGTAGTCTTTTAAGCTGAACGTAATTACAAGAACATCCAGATATATCAAGCTAGTCTTGACTAGACCTTCATTCCCAAAGTACTCCTCATATCACTTTCTGCTATTCCATTTCTGGTGTAATTGTTCACATGGGCTGCATGGCTACACTAGTAAGTATGGATCACAATCCTAAGAAAAAGATCTTGTGTAAGACTATCCATATATAAATAATAAAAATAATCTTTCTGCCATGATCCTCTGGCTGATCATATCTGGTTGCCCCAATCCTAGGCATTTTAGGGTCTATTCCAATTGTTGAAGAGGACTTCATGAGATTCTCCAATGTGTGTTCTTTCACTGAGAAATGTTCCTCAGATGAGGCCATTACACCCTCGTAACATGCTACAAGAATTTTTTTTGTCACATATATAGTCTTCATGTTTGGATACCACTTTTATCATTACAAGTGTTATCTCATCGCTGAGTTTCTTCTGGTTGTTGCAAATATTTCATATATTTTGCTTTAAAGTACTCCTAATGGAATACTTCAAGGAGCACTTACATTTGTTTCACACCCTTCACAGAAATGTCAACAAGTACTTCTCACGTAGGAACAAACCAAGTTAAAAATAGATGAACAAAATGTCTTTGTGCCAGGATACACACGGAAACATACACACACGCAAATATTGCACAATTGATATGAGTCACCAGTGGACTACTTAGAATGAACGTGACAAATGCTATGTGTCCATTCTGATGAATGTAGGCTCTGCTATAATTTGGTTTGATTTGTTCTGATCACAGAGATAGTTGATGGATTTTTATCATAAACTTGGATAAAAATGATGTTCTAAAAAAGCAAAGTTGTGTATTTTTGACAGGCATCTATAAACACCTATTCCAATGATCTAGTGCAATTTTCTAAGACGACTTCTAGCCAGCCTATTCCAAATGGATTCAGAAATATTAGACAAAGAACGACTGAACAGGGCTGGGGTGGGGCTTCCATGTCTTTCATCTTAGTAGGCAGCGTGTTGTCTCTGTGGCTAAAGAAAATGCTTTTATGATTGTCATGGTAGCTATGGCAATAACCAAAATTTAAATTGGGTGAAATTCCTGAGCATCTAAAGCTATCTGTTTCTGGTCCTGGACTAATTCTAAACATTTTCATTTATGCATCCAAAGTCCCTTCCGGGGCTTTCTTTAAAAAAACAAAACAAAACCATGAAGAGAAAGTTTCAAGATGGGAAAACGTTGCTTCTTCCTGAACATGCTAAAAAAACATCAAATACACTGTATTTATAGAAAATCAGTCATCCCAGAGCCAGAAGTTGTGATTATTAATACTACACATCATTTTAAGCAGCATAACACCCACTCTAGAAATCAAATCGTCATTAAAAAATGACATGCCATTAACTTGCAACCATACTAATTAACCAATTAAGCATTTACCAGGAAATTTACTGGATCGTTAAATTAAACTTAAGTACAGGAACAGGCAACCTGTGTCAGCCCTGGGGTTATCCTATTAAAGATGATTCTTTTTTTCTCTCTCTCCTGTTTTGTTTAGAATGCTTATTGAGAATTTTGATTATAAACATCAAATTCAATACAAGCCAAACTCAAAGAAATAAAAAATGGAGGAAGAAGTACAAGAAAAAAAAAAAAAGAAAAGAAGAAAAAGAGAAGAAAAAGGATATAATTAAAAAAAATACACAAAGAAGTGATTTCCAGTCTTCATCAGAAGTATAGACAAATTCAGTGACTCTTCACTCCCTATAAAAAAGTTTCCAACATTTATCTCTACATTCCATATCCCCTCTTTTTATATATAAACAAATTCAAAAAATATCCTTTCCATCCTAATGGCAGCAGAACATCCAAAAAGGGTAACCAAAAGTCACAACATATTTTAAACTTGATCAAATAAGCCAACTTATATTCCTTCCTTATACTTCAAACAGCAAATTCAAACAGTTGCTGAACGAGGGGTCATTAAATGAGAACTACTTGTATAACCTAACCCCAATCCATCATATAAACCATTTTGTTGCTAAATTTCAACTTAATGTTCTGTAGGCTGAGGAACAGAAATTACGAAGTCTTATGTCACTTACAGGCAGTAAATTGGCCACTGCTTCTATTTATAAATTAATCTACAATCGGTTGCACTTAGAGGGGTCCACAAGGAACTCAAGATGGTGGTTGTAGTCATGTAATAGAAGCCCCACCCATTTTAATATGTGTAACTCATGTAACACACATAAAAAAAACCTTGAGACTTAAATCGTACAATTGCAGCCACCTTCTTCAACATTTTTGACCCCTACTTGCTGCATTGCACTTCAAATAATACATAGTTAGAATGCTGATTTGTACCAATCAACTATGTATGCAAATCTCCGACCATGATTCCTTGTCCAGGTTTTTAATAAATGCATCTAAAACACAGCATCAGAGCCAAAGTCATCCTTTCTGATTAGAACCTTGTCTGATTTTGACTTTTCACAGTACACCGTTATGCAGAGTTTTTGTCTTAGCTTTCTTCAGGCTACTCTTTCATGATTAATTCTACAGGGAATAGCCCTTCGGTGCTGCTATTGCTCAATTACGGGACTCATTTTATGCTTTTTATGTTGGTAGCGATGAGAATGTAAATCTTCCTCTTGGATTTTGTTCTCTCTTGCCCTGCCCCTCCCCCAATTTCTTCTAATGTGTAAAGTGTTCCCTGACATTTAAGGAAAAGTAATATATAAAAGAAGGCAATTGTGACTCTGCCTTGTTACGCATGGCCTAGAAATTGTGGCATTCTAAAATATTCTCCATTATTTGCACTTGTGACATTTATGACAGGCTTCGGAGAGAACAGACTCATTAGTTAAAGGTGAACTTGAGAAGTGTGCCAGTTTTAGAATGTGCTCAATGCTTCCAGAGAACATTTAATTTATAACTTGGCTGCAATATCTCTATTTCATACCAATATAATAAAAGAAAGTTGAACTTTTGCTAAATTCTATCAATAGTACAGCTCAGAATCCCCCTACCCAGTGCCCAATAGATGTGTGATGGACTCCCACATTCCCCAGGCATTAACTTGGAAAGGTGAAGGATTATTGTGAAGTTTCGAAGGACATCAGGCTGAAGAGGGTTGGGAGAAAATTATTTAACTTAGTTACTGCATTCTAACTGAGTTTCCACATTATACCAAACCATAAAACATGATTTGTTTGGATTTTGTTTAAGGTGCTAGCTAAATCCAGCCATTGTGCAGTTCATACCATGTTTTGCATTATAACTTGCCCTCTGAGTAGAAAGAAAGGAATGGACGGGGAGAGCCCAAAAAGTGAATATGATGGGATTGCATTTACTTTAAAATCTGAAATGAAATCTAAAATCTAGTATAATAATATCTCCCTGGTCATATGTTTAATGAGCTTTCTTCTTCTATCGTATATAAGTCTAGTTCACATAATCTTTAACTGGGCAAAACAATGCATCACATGGCAACAATTTTGGGCACAAGAGCATTAGGAAATTCCATCTGGTGCAGAATCTGGGTAGTCAATGGTGTGTCAGATATATGGCACATGTAACATCACCTCTGTGTGAGGTGCATTGGTTACTGGTTTGTTTTTGGGTGCAATTCAAGGTGCTGTTGGTTACCTTTAACCAACATGGCTTGGGATGGGGTAACCTGAGAGATCACCATTTTTCTAAAAGCCTCTACCCATCCAACCAGATTGAACAGAATGGGCATGCTGCAGATCCTATCAGCCAAGGAGTGTCAGATGGTAGGGACTAGAAGTCAGGCTTTCTTTGCTCTATGGAACATTCTCCCTTTTTGGAGATTAGAATAGCCCCAACCCTGTTATCCTTTTGTAAGGTCCTAAAAACCTGGCTATGTTCCTGAAGCCTGGGGTGGTGTGAATGTATCATTTGCTAGCTCGCCAGGTATCTTGGCTCTTATATATATTTATTTTGGATGTTTAGTTTAATATTTTGATTGTAATTTATTATTTTTTAATTGTGCCCAGAGTCATTGACTGAGATGAACAGCTAGAGATATTGAATAAATAAATAAAATCTTAACCCAAGGTATCTCAAATGGACTAACTTACAGATAGTGTCCAAAATCTGGGATTCATGATTCCCATGGAATAGAAATTTGGCGAATATTACAATTTTACAACATAAACTTTATCATAAAACTATTTATGACATAATGCAAAATGTCATATGACATTTCCTGCTCTGATGTTTGACTATGTTAGGCAGTTCAACATTGGCTATTTTTAAGGCAGATACACCTCTGAGTATCTCCAAGAAGTTTTAAGAACTTTTCGAATACATTAGAAGCTCTGCCATTGTTGAAGGCACTGAGGAATTTGGTAAGGAAATATCCCTGAAACAATGACTCAATAGGTCATGGGCTGTCTAGTTAAGCATTAAATTTGGTGACAATGTTTGAGGGCAGTGGTGGGATTGAAAAATTTCAGCAAAAATTTCAACCACTTTGTTGCCTGGTTGCTGGGTGAACGTGGCCATGGGAGTGTGGACTACTCAGCCTTCTGCACCATGGTGGGGAGGCTTTTGTCACCCTCTCCAGGCTCTGGAGGCTTTCCTGGAGCCTCCAGGAGGGCAAAAATGGCCTCCCCTGGGCACCAGAGGCCCTCCAGAGGCCAGAAATGGGCCTATTTCCAGACTTCTGGTACTTCCTGTAGGCTCATTTTTCGCCCTCCCCAGGCTCTGGAGGCTTTCCTGGAGCCTCCAGGACAGTGAAAATGGCCTCTCCCAGGCACTGGAGGCCCTCCGGAGGCTGGAAACAGGCCAGTTTCTGAACTTCCAGTACTTCAGATAGGCTCATGTTTTGCCCTTCCAGAGCCTCGGTGTGCACTCTGCATTTACCTGGCATCCAAAATGGGCTGTGTGGAGACTCCTGGGAGGGGCAGGGTGGGATGGGGGGGGGGGGGTCAGCCAGTCTTTGGAACAACCAGTTCGGTGAACCAGATTAAAATTAACATCCAGTTCTCCCAAACCGGTCCAAACCGGCTGAATCCCACTCCTGTTTGAGGGTCTCTAGAGACCAGGGGTGTCAAACTTGCGTCGTCACAGCAGCGCCACCTGATATATCGGGACTTTTTTCCCCTTTGCTAAACCGGGCATGGGCATGGCCAATGCGTGACACATCTGGCCTGCGGGCCACAGGTTTGACAGATTAATTTGTGAATTTCTGTTTTATAGTTTACGATTATGTTAATTTACTCAACAGGCCCAAATGCCAAAACTATGTAACCTCACAACTAGGAACTTTCGTCTAAATTTGCGCGTGCCCCATCAGTTCTGCTTTTAGATCACACACATTTGACTGTGGATGTATTGGTACGAAACAAGCTAAATCATAAAGTATCACTTACAAATCATAATCATTGGTTCAAGGCTTGATTGATTGATTGTGTTCCATCAAGTCATCTTTGAATCCTACAACTACATAGATTTTTTTTCTCCATGATAATCTATCCCTAATATGGTCCTTCAAATCTTCCAGTGGTGCCTTCTTCACTACTGCAACATAACTGAGTCATCCACTTTGCTGCTGGATGTCCTCATTTTTACTTTCTTTCCACCTTTATCAGCATTAGAGCCTTTTCCAGAGAGCTGGGTCTTCATATAATATGACCAAAATAGGATAATTTTAGCCTTTTCATTTGGTGAAGAACAAACTGTACATTTTCTTCCCTATCAAGATATTTTGCTAGCATTAAAAACTGAGCACTTTAAAGTCCAACTGATTTAAGTGCCGGAGTTAAGTGCAATGTAAAATATATATTATAAAAACCAGTGGAAATTAAACAGGCTTAATATTGGCTGGATCTTATCCTATTTAACTTGAGCCTTGGCTGCCATGTATATTTACTTGTTTATCTTGGTTGCGGTGCATATTTATTTTAGGTATTTATGTATATATTGTTTTAAAATATTTTTATTGATTTTTATTGTTGCATATTTTTGGAATGGTAAAATCATCAAGCGTCTTTGGTTGAGCGGCTATAGCAATCAAATAATAAATAAATAAACCAGTTTACGTAATCAACATTTGTTAAGGTTTTGCTTAGATCAAAGGATGCCACACATTTCCTTTATTTTCTCATTCTTTTCTTGATTTAGTAAAGGAAAGAGATTAGGTACATTATTGCTGAGAAATGCCTAGCCAGGCATGGAGGAGGACCCAAGTGAGGGGTTAGCCTTGAATATCGCAAGAGATCCAGAATTGACACCCTTATCGATCTCTTCCCAAGAGACGCAAGGAGTCTGTTCCCAAGAGAGGCAAGGATTCGTGTAGTAGAGTCAGAATACAATAAAGTAGTTAGCTTGAACACTACATGTGTGGATCTGGTTGTTTGCGCCTGATATTATGATTAATTTCTTTATTGCTTCAAAAACAACTGTGCCATGATAATTTCATGTTAAAGGTCAAATTTCCCATTACTTGTTGTTGGATAGCTGCTTCTCTCCAAAGGGTCTCCAAAACAGAATGATGAGAGGCAGCACAGAAGATGTCCACCAAAATCTTGGTCCTTGTACTTGATCCTGACATTGTTTAGATGTTTAGAAAGCCCTGATAGCACAGTGGTTAAAATGCAGTATTGCTGGGAAACACAGCCACAGTCTGGAGTTCGATCCTGATGGGGCTCAAGGTTGACTCAGCTTTCTATCCTTCTGAGGTCGGTAAAATTAGGACCCAGATTGTTGTGAGCAATATGCAATTTAATGCCTATGTCGTAAACAATCCAGAGAGTGCTGTATAGGGTGATATATAAGATTAAATGCTATTGCTAGTTTTGCATCTCTCTATCATTCCCTGCCCACAGGTTTTCTACCCATGAATGGAAAAGCATAATCAGAACAAATAGGTGGGCAAGTTGTTAATGTGCTGAATTCCATTTCCATATACCAGAAAAGTGCAACATTTTGTGAAAAGGAAGACTTGGCTTCTGTCCACCCACCTTGCTTCTCTATCTAGAGGAAATGGCTTGGCAGTTTCGCCCCTCCAGAGAGTGCATTTTCGCATTCCAGGTGAAGTGTTTAAGTAATGGAAATACTTCCAGATGTGATTTTATTCTCAACAAACACTCAAATCCTTTCCTGGGCTTCTTCCACATGTGACAGGGAACTGCTGCTGAAGACTAATGGCTGATTAAGCCAAGTTCAAATCTCCCTGCCTCCCTTTTGTGCAACCATGCTCAAAAAAGGCAAATCCGTTCTCTAAGCCAGAAACGAAATCCAGCCCTGACCCAAATGGACTTGATACTTTACACATTACCAAAGTAATACAACTCAGTAAAAATACACTCTGGCTTTGTGACCGGTGTCACAAAGGGTAGATTCTTTGGTGGAAGGAAAAAAACTCTGCTATAATCAAATCTCCCTTTTTTACAAGCATGTTTACCAATGAGTATTCCAAATTAGCATGTAAATACACATCAACTTGGTGAGTATCCTTAGAGAACAATCTAACTGGGCAGGAAGCTAAACTCTGCTTTAACACTACAATCTGCAGATGGAGTTGCAAGTGTTCATTTTATAGTCCCCTTCTCTTCCTCTCCGACACCTCTCTTGTCAGACAAAGATTACTATATGCCTCCTAAAAGTAGCAGAGCCACGATAAGACAGAACTCTGATGGCGTACTTCAAGTGCACAATGTTTTCAGCAAGCTTAAAAGAAATCAAAGAAATGTGCCAGGTATTAAGTCGATTTACGTCCCACCAGTTCTGGCAGCTTTCCTGGTTGAGCTTATCTGATTAATCCTATCTCAACTCGGTAGCTTCTAAGAGATATCCTCACCATGGTTTTACTATTTAACAAGATAGGTCGACAACATCAGCAATTATTGCAGGCCCAGTATTCAGTACGGTATTGGTTGTGCACATGTGGAAGAGGCCTTCATTCTGCAGTGGATAAGACAATGGCTAAAATGATGATGATGATTCAAGAATCTGGGATTAACATCGCTTGATCTCTCAATACCATCTGCTTAAGTGGCTGAATACCATAAAACAGGGTTTTTTCAATCTTGCCAACTTTTAAGATGTGTGGACTTGAACTCCCAGAATTCTCCATGCTGGCTGGAAGATCATTGGTTTTGAAGTCCACACAAGACTGAGAAACACTGCCCTAGAAAAACAGCAATACAAGTGGTATTTGCTGCAGCACGGAATGAGGCTCTTTGTGGCTCTTTGTGGATAAGCCCACCAATCAATGATGGCTTCTTCTAAGATACTCCATGTTACTTTCCTTCCATTTTTTTATTCATTTCCCACAAATGCCATTTTGTAACCACTGACTATGTTTAACACTGTTGAATTGAATAATCTTCTTCACTTCCCCCATTTAGGTGTGCAAAACTATCTGGATGACTTTAGACCAGTCCAGGGATGGGTTCTACTTACCTTTACTACCGGTTCACATTGTGTGCGGCCGCTCAGTTTGCTCACATGCACGCTCTTCTGTACATGCGCAGAAGCTTCTGCGCATGTGGAGATCACCTATGATGACGTCTGAATCAGTGATCAGAGCCTCCCATCAGTTTTACTACTGGTTTTTGCGAACCGGTCTGAACCGGGGGCAAACCGCCACTGGACCAGTCCTTCTCTCTCAGCACAACTCACCTCACAGGATTGTTGTGAGAAAAACAGGAGAGGAAGGAGCATTAGATATGTTTGCTGCCTTGAGTTACTTATCAAGTAATAAAGGTGAGATAAAACTTGAATAACTAAATGCAGTTCCTTCATTCTCTCCTGTAGTTTTGCATATTCTGGAATTCTTCCAAGCTTATGGATATCACTTTCAAGGGTAAGTAGCTGTTGGACAAGATCAGGACATAGTTATTCTGACTCTGAAAATAAGTGAGTTATAGCTGGTATTCCAAAACGAACCCAAGAGAGCACCATGTCTTCAATTATTATATCACGTTATTTCTCTCAACACTGTGCAGAACCATAACCGCGAGTTTTAATCCTAAATAAAACTAGATGGATTCGTGCTGATATCATTCTTGGCGATGGGTTTTGTTGAATTACTCTATCACAAATGGATTGCCTTTGGGTGTTGTTGAAGTACAATTAGGTATTAGCTGCCAAACTATCCCGCATGGAGTCACGATGTACTATGATCCTGGTTGAAAATTCAACAGGGCCGTGTTGAAATTTCTCCCGCAGTTTCTAAACCCCTTTGTTAAAACAAGCACAACTTCTTCCCACCTCATTCTTGGGATGCTTGAGAATGCATTTATTGTTTGAAGAGTCAGAACACGATTGCTGTTTTGATGACACCATTTCTTCTTCATTCCATAAATCAGTGTTCTCAATATCAGCATCTTTAAGTTGTATGGACCTCAACCAGGGGTGAAATCCAGCAGGTTCTGACAGGTTTTGGAGAACCGGTAGTGGAAATTTTGAGCAGTTCGGAGAACCAGTAGCAGCAATTTTGAGTAATCCAGACAACCGGCAAATACCACCTCTGGCTGGCCCCAGAGTGGGGTGGGAATGGGGATTTTGCAGTATCCTTCCCCTGGAGTAGGGTGGGAATGGATATTTTGCAGTATCCTTTCCCTGCCACGCCCACCAAGCCACACCATGCCCACCAAGCCAAGCCCACAGAACCGGTAATAAAAAAAAAATTGGATTTTACCACTGACCTCAACTCCCAGAATTCCCCAGCCAGCACTGGCTGGGAGATTCTGGGACTTGAAGTCCATACATCTTAAAGCTGTTGAGGTTGAAAAACACTATTATAACCATTCTGGTTTCCTGTGTTTTCTGAACTTTTTCTTTTTAAAGGCTCATAGGAAGAGTTCTTTGTTGATGTCTTCTCTTAGGATTTAATTGAAACATTTAAAGCCAGGGAATCTGAAAGTGACTAGAGAGAGTCGTATACATTGTAAAACAGAACATTCACATCCACTTTAATAAGACAGCAAGAATCCTCAATCCCCTCCCCCAATTTAACAAAATGCTATTCTCTTTTGGGGGAAAAAGTACTATTTCCTTTCTGTCATAATAACCCAAATAAAGTTTTGACATAACATTAAGGATGCAACTGGTTGGGCAGCATTCTCTCTTTCCCCATGGTTTTAGACAGCGAGGGTGTGACTATAGACTGAAGTGTGGATTGAATGGATAAGTGGAGAAAGATTGGTAGGAAACTGTAAGTGAAGACAAACTTGATCTTTTCTTATAGTCACATATCCTATGTATATATGTGTTGGAAGAAATGTCCATCTGGGTTCAGTTCCAAGTGGGAAGAAAGACACTGGAAACATGGAGACTAATTGGAAAGATGGTTTAATGGTGGACAGGACCACATGGTTTGAGGACCTGGGCAATCAAGCACATGGGTATATGAGAGAGAGAGATTTACACCCTCTCTTGGGCTTTGAACTTGCTTCCTGTTCCTGTGAAAAAAATGTATTCTGATTGGTTGTCAGACTCCCATGAGGCCATGCAGGGGTAACTTTGTAGGTTGTCTTGAGTCCCAGGTTTGGTTGAATCTTGCTGGGTGATGTAATGAAGGGGCTTTCAGCAATTCCTATTATGGCTTAATGGCTTTGTCCTGGTGGTTTGGATCTTGAGTGAGGGCTAATCCTATCACCTTGGAGATGAAGGTCTTTTGTCTTGTAGATAAACTGGCACCAAAATATCTGCTAGGGCTGAGTTTCTGGGTCCCTTAGGATTTCTATTTCTCTTTTAAGGGAAATATTCTGCCTTTTTAATATTTCCTAGAATATTTCATTCTTCTAGGAGAGGGGTGGGTGCTAACTTTCTACATATGTAAAGTTCACTTCTATTTTAACTGCATTCTCAGAAGATGAATAGAAATTATTGGTTGTGCCAATGACTGGAATATGTTAGAAACGGAAGATATAGTGGGGAAAATTAAGCTAAGAAACAAAATGGAGACTGTATACCCTCCTCCTTTTTGTTTAGATATAACCTGGTACTGTGCCTAATTCCATCAAATCCAAATGAACCCTTCCTGTCCCCAGACAAAGCGCCACAATCCCATTTTATCAAACTATAGGAACCTCAACAGCTCACAGCATGCCCCAAGAGTAGCCCTTAACAAGTGAATGGCAAGATAGAGAAACCCCAACCTAGTTCAATCCTCAAACAAGCACTTTAACATTTCACCTCCTTAACAATAGGCTTCCTCATTTGTGGTGTCCTACTCAAAGGGTCACTTTACCCTGCAAGAGAAATTACTCCAAATATACCGGCAAGTACCTGCCCAGCTTCTCCAAACGGACCATCCAATAAGATCCTTTGGATTTCTTCCCTTGTAATCCTCAGCTTCTATAAAAACATTTACTTTCTTATTGTTCAGGGCAGGGGTGGGCTTCAACATTTTTAGCAAGGGGTTCTCTGCCCGGTTGCTGGGTGGGCATGGCCATGGTGGGAGTAGCTTAATTGGCCTCCTCCACCACAGCAGAGGGGGGGAGGGGAGCGTTTTTGCCCTCCCCGGGCTCCGGAGGCTTTCCTTGAGCCTCTGGGAGGGCGAAAATGGCCTCCGCAGGCTCCAGAGACCCTCTGGAGGCCGTAGACCCATTTTTTTCAACCTCCCCAAGCCTCCGCACATGTCCTGCACTTACCTACATCCAAAATGGGCCGTGTGGGGACTCCTTGGGGCCAGCCAGGAGTGGGATTTGGGGGTTCTCCAAACTGCACAGAATCTTAGCTAGAGGTTCTCCCAAACCCCTGCAAACCCCCAGCAGCCCACCCCTGGTTCAGAGTTTTTCTTTCTCGTAAAGCTGTCACCCAACGACAATTGTAATAAACATGGTTTCTTCTCAGTGCTATGCTCCTTCTTCAGAATGGAGCCACAAGAATAGCTGGAAAGAATATATCTTCTTTCTACCGATCCATTAGCTTTAATTTGGCATTTGAGACCCTTGAAGGCCAGACTAATTCATTTAAAAAAGCTGAAATGTAACAATTTGTCCAACTACACAAGGAAGTGGATTAGTTTGGATGTTGAGACTAATTCATCACCAGCTAATGCACGGTGTCAATTTCTGTGTCAGAATAAAGCAGATATCCCCCCCCCTTGAATTCTGTCCCAATGGGGTCAAATCTACCTGTTTCTCAATCTGCCTATTTGTCTCTGAAAGTGATTGTAGAGTGGATGAAGGAGAAATGATCATCCCATGATAATGTCACTTATTCAGCATGTTGCAATTTACATTTATGGCCTTTTGACTATGATGATATTGTGTATATGCTGCCATTCTGACATCAATGCCTTCTGTAACGGATGCCACCATTTGGAATCTGCTGTAATCAACCGAGGTTAAATAAAATAGGAAACCTTAGATCTATGGTTTGATCACTTTTGTCTCAGAATCAGGATCTTTCACTTCTCTAATTAAACTAGATCAGTAAATCCCACCACAATCCTGCTACCATCCAGGATCTTGAGAGATGGTTATTATGTAATGACAGCCCCAGTTCTTGATACTGATTGATTTTATGAAAGAGCAACAACTCAACAAAGTTTGAAGATAACAATGAACAAACTTTAGATAGATGTTCCTTGGTGGGTTGAGCTACCCCCACTGGTAGAAGTGAGAATGACTGGACAAAATGCACCACGCTTAATAATAATTCTGGTTCATCGTGAAATGCAAACAGGCCCAGGGAATTCCCAGTCTTCACTGTAAGCATATAAATGCATCTGTGCTCCAATCCTGTAGCTTAACTCAGTGGAAACTTGATCCAAGTACATTTTGGCCTATTCTATACAACACATGCGAAACTACACTGTCTCTACATTGCTATTGCCTGGTTTGGCTTAGTATATTTTGTGAACTCAGTGTGATGGAATGCCTAACAGATTGTGGGGGTAGCAAGACAGCTAAGAAGGAAACAGAACCATTACAAAAGAGATGCTGAGTCTCAGAGTAACTCCACCTTAATTACACTAGGTACAACTTGTGTGGGAGAATTACTTTGGTAGGCTTTCAAGATATTGTTTCTTTACTCCACTATCTATAAAGTTCTTATACAGATAGTGGGGTAAATTGCTTTCCAGAAATCCGAGAATTAGTTTCCTTAGATTGTCAGACTCACAGGGCTAGATGCTCAATCACTATGGTTTGTGAACTACAGTGTATAGTTGGCTTTGTTGTAAGATGCCAGCCAGCTATGACCATATTGTAATAGAGCATGATGTGCAAGCCATTTCTGAAGTTGGAGCTCTTGATATAAACTCTATTTTCATAATTTTTGCCGCAGAGACCCTAATTTAAATGAGGGCTGTGAGAAAGGAGAAAATGATATTTTACTCCTCTGGAATTCCTATGAACCGTAAGAGACAAGTCTGAAGACATCTGTGTGTGCGCGCATTTCTATCTATCTATCTATCTATCTATCTATCTATCTATCTATCTATCTATCTATCTCTATCTATCTATCTATCTATCTATCTATCTATCTATCTATCTATCTATCTATCTATCTATCATCTATCTATCTATCTATCTATCTTATATTTTGTGGCTAAAAGTGTTTTAAGTGGAGCTTTGTCACCCAGAGGAATGTTTAATTTCTCATACACCATATCCCTATTCCAATCACAAAGTCATGTGCTTCCCTTCAAAAGCACTTATGCTTTGTATATACATACACATATACACACACAGGCATGCACACACACATAGTATGTGTCTCTGTGTGTATATCTATTCTACTGTATGTTATATAATATATAATGAGTGAGTTTGTTGTTACAAAATATGGCTATACAAGTTAAAACAAGCTTAGAATTTAATTTGCTGTTACTAGAATGAAGAAAAAAACAGAGGAACTCATTCTGGAATCTGCTTGGCAGTGAAACTTCCTACTTGCAAGGCAGCATTACTCCTGACCAGCATGCTCCTTCATTGTTGCAAAATAAAGTGAGTCATTCTCTTAACATGAGTCAGCTTGGAAATGATTAGCCACAGAAGACTCCCCCCTCTATTAAAAGAAAGAATTTTGGCTTGTATTATTTGACTTCGAGGGTATTGGGTGATGATCACTATTTCAAAAAAAAAAAATCACTTCTTTTTTCAGTGCTCATTTGGTGTTGTGTCTTTCTTCTAGAGTTACAATTTGTAGTTTTCCTACCTGGGCAACTGCCCAGGAACTTTCTGCTTGTGGCATGACTTGTTCCTTTCTGGGGAGAACGGCTCAGGACTGGCTGTATCTGGATGGCTTAGTTGGGATGGTCAAAGTGATCCATCTGCCACTAAGAGGGGAACTGCTAAGGCAGAGCAAAAGGCAGAGCAAGTTAAAAGCAATTTTAGTATTTGCAAGTTATTGTCATATATTAAAATAGGACAAGGATGTACTGACCAGGAGGGGAAAAAAAAGAATAAGCTGCCCCTGACAATAAGGATTCCCCCCATCCCCCTTACATTATTACTTTCTATAGGTGTATCCTGGAAACAGAAACATGGTTAGAATAAGACTTGTGGTAGCGTAGTGGTTAGAATGTAGGCTACTTCTGTTGACTGCCAGCAGTTCGAGTCTCACCAGCTCAAGGTTGACTTAGCCTTCCCTCCTTCCGAGGGTTGGTAAAATGAGGACCCAGATTGTTGGGGGCAATATTATATGCTCATTCTGTAAACCGCTTAGAGAGGGCTGTAAAGCGGCATAGAAATCTAAATGCTGTTGCTATTTGAAAGTTTATCATTTTTCACTGGATAAACGTTTGCTTATTTAACCATGAGTTGCATTGAAAACATTTCACCCCATCCTGAAAACTACTTGGTACTATAAGGAAGAAATTGATATGGGCCTAAAATATTTAAAATCCAATCTCCATTTGGAGATTGTCTCCTGATACGTACCTTAAAAAAGTGTATCAACAGGGGGAAGTACAAGGAGCACTGATACTAGTTAATGAAATGCCTGCAAGAAAACAAGCAAGCTCAGAGAAGGACCCCTCAGTACAAAGAGTCAATATCTCAGTTGGTCAATCGTGAATAAGCTAACCTTCAAGGGATTGTATCAATGAAACCTCCAAGTCTGACCACTTGAATTCTGGAGGTTTACTTTCAAGTCATGCACAGACTTCTCCTGGAGATTTTTGTCTGCCGGAATAGGACAATTAGGTGACAGTGTTTAATCCGAGTTCATACTGTGGGTTTGGAATGCTGTCTGTTCCCTGCCCTGTTTGACCGCGCAAATAAATCTCGCCCCTCTTTGCAAACAAAAAGCAGCATGTCAAGGAAAAACCGTTATATACAATTTACATTACTGACTGCTAGTTGTAGTAGTGTTTACCCAGGGAAGTGTCCAAAAATATCTGCCCCTTTTCTGGATGACATTTGATCTGGTCTGAAGTTGTGCAGTCCTATTCATCATCTCTGAACTCAAAGTAGCTAACTAACTAGCAGTGTTGCAACAGGAAGCCCAGAAGAGCATTTGGATGGGGTGGTGATGGCAGTGGTAGTGGTGGAACCCAGCAGGAACATTTGGATGGAGAGAAACGAGGAGTTGCTCTACAAGTATACTTCACACCTCCTCTTCCCTTTGGCCCACTGTGAGTTTCCAAATGCTGTTTCTAGCGTACATTCTTACTCAGACATAACTAGATCCATGCTTTTGGAGGACTTTAGTAGTGGCAAACCTAAAAGAATCCTTGTTCATCTCCAGATGGTCATGAATCAGTGGAGGGCCTGTGGTGGCAAATCAGCCCTTAGCAATCTTGTTTGTCCTTGATTTCTTAATGAGGGGGAGGGACGGAAGGGGAAGAGCCCAAATGCAATTAAAAGTACGCAATCCTTCCTAAAGGATTCACTTTTGGAGTTCCATTTGTGCTTGGAACAACTCCTGGACTTTCTTCTCCTTAGGTAAGAGTTTCATAATTTTAATGGGTGTGTGCGTGTGTATGAGTGTGCATGCCAGAATATAGCACAATTAACCACTTTATAAATGCTTGTGGTCTTAACTGTACATTCACATAAAATCCATCTGTGCGTGGTTTGAATATTTAATTCCACGCAGTTCCTGTTTGGAGAAGAAAACTTGCGCAACTTTGCTGGAATGACAATCCTTTTCAATCCTGATGTTGATGTTCAATCAGCAATCCCTCCAGCACACTTCCGAGCAAGTGCTGTTGAACAGAGTGAAATTTAATCTTCAGTAAACATACATAATCTTGTGCTGCACAGGCATGATGCAGCTCAAACAAAGACGTTTTGAATTCCAATGTCAGGAACAGTTGGATAGCTGATGACTTTTTTTAAAGGGAGCGTTAAAGGCACAGAAACAAAAAAAAAAAGGTTTTTAGAAGCGACTGTATGAATGGGTTGCAAGTAAAACTCTCTTAAGAACTTTTTTTTTTATTGCGCGTTTATTACGAATCTCTCAAGCCTGTCGCTCTCCAAACACTGCGGACTCTAACGCCTGTTATTCCTAAACCGCTCGGCAGAGTGGCTAGCAGTAGTAGAAGTCTATCTGATCAGATGCACCTATCTTCAAGTGGCAGGTTTAGACGTGCTACAGAAACCGGGAGGAAAAAAAAAAGATTAGATGAGAGTCAAAACCCAGAATCAAAACCAATCCGATTAAAGCTTAGAAAAGATCGGAGGAGCCGATCGTGGTTTTTAGTACATCCTGTCAATAACAGTGATCTCAGTAACGTCAGAACTAGGAGGAAACTAAACTTGGCTTGCCAGTTCTAAAAAAGTGAAGGCAACATTGCCTCGAGGGAAAATATTCGGCTGGCTTCAGCCGAAACGGGGTAAAACCTGACATTTTTGCCTCCCGAGGTGCTTGCCAAGCCCGGATCCGCGAGGAAACCAGCTCCCAGCCCCGAATCCCGCTCCGACGACTCATCTAAGGGAAGCGAGGAATCCGGAGCCGAGCGAGAGGAAGGAGGCGTTTCCTCCTCGGTGTCCATCATCTCCCTAAACCCCTCCCTCCAGCCAATAGGAGGCCCGGGACGCTCTGAGTGACGGGCCCGTGTGCGAATCCTCCCTTCTCCCCCCCCCTCCCGCAGGGAATGTTTCTTTCCTAGCACGAGGGTGGAGGTGGGGGGGTGAGGGGTGGTTAACCCAAGAGTCCGGCCACAGCAACAACTCGGTGCGTCTATCTTGACGCTCGGCCCGGACGGCCTCTCTTCGCACACCCCCCTACCCCCATTGGAGCGTCCAACTGAGCATCCGAACGTTGGCGTTTCCCTGTCCGGTGCTGCTCTCCCCCCACCCTCTCCACCAACCAGGCAAATCAGGAGGCGGAGGGCGACGCTGCTGCGGGTGGAAGCGCCGCGGAGAGAAGGGGGAAAAAAAAAAGTTTGCAGGAAGCAGCTTCCTCCGACTCCCAACTTCTGCCTTGACAGATCTCTGGGGAGGAGGAGGAGGAGGAGGCGGCGAGGGAGCAGCGCGCCCCGGTTCCTGCGCGCGCGAGGCAAAGCTGGCCAGAGGCTTCTCGGAAGGGAATCCCCGTTTTTCCAAGCCTGCGTGGTAAGGAGGATGCTGGGTTGGTTTGGGGAAGGGACCGTCCCTTTCGCTTCTCTCCCGGCCGCTCGGGAACAGCCCGAACGCGCGAGGGTCGCGGACCCGAATGGCTGCGCGGACGTGTTGACAAAACGCCGACGTTCGTAGTTAAGCAGCGAAGGGTTTTGTTTTTGTTGTTGTTGGTCGATAGGAGAAGAGAGGCTCCCTCGGTGCCTTGCAGGGCAGGACAACAGAAGGGGCTTCGGGGCAGGGGTCCCTGAAGGTCTCCGGGGGTCACTGATATTAGGACGGGAGAAGCAGATTTTGGCCCTTCCACCCCCGAAGTTAGCTTTGCTCCGCAGGGACGGGACGCTTCGGTAACTCCAGGGGGAAGCTACAAGCCTCCCATTCCGCTCTGGACGTTTGACAGCTTCCCCGGCGGCTAGGATCGCGTGTTGCTCCCTGCCCTCCTGCGCTTCTATGGGATCGCTTCTCCTGTGGAATGCAGCCGGTTTGTGGGTTATTTAGTAAATCGTGGTTTAAATAAACCCTGGTTTAGCGCGACCTGCGAATTCGGCGTGTGCTTTGGGACAGCCTGCTTTGAACGGTGCCATTAGAGCCCGCCGGCTGCGCACCTTTTCTTGGAGGGTTCCCCCCCACTCTCTCTTTCCTGTCTCCCCCCCCCCCCCAACGATCTGACTTTTAATAGATCCGCGAGGTAATTCTGCACATTAAACTTTACTCCTAAGTAGGATTGCAGACTTTTGGAGCAGTGCTGGGAAAAAAAGAAAAGTTGCAGTGCCAGAGGCAAGCTATTTACCCCCTGGGTTAGTGCAGCCGAGCCATGTGCTCTGGAATCAAAGTGTTGCACAATGCATGGTGGGCTGCAACCCCTATCTAAGGAGATAATGGATGTTATAATCCATTTACAGGGTGCCAAATTTATGGGAAACCTAATCTTAAAAATAAGCACAGGCTGAGTTCAGGTGGCCTGTGGTAATTTACATAAGCTAATTGATCCTTTATTTTGATTGCATTACATCCATCCCATCCACCACCACCCCCTTACAGATTTAGACAAGTGACCGAAGCAATTGCATTGTGTTAGCATGTTATTTACTATTACACAATTATTACACACTTGAGTTCTTGTCTTGATTTGAGAGCATCTGAACTATGTCACTCTTACTATGTTTCGATCTTGATAAATGCTCTTAAACTTCAGGGACCGACTTCTTACTTAACAGCAATTCTTCACTATTTTTAAATCATGCAACAAAACCCACAAAATGCTGCAATTTGGTTCATGGATTGTTAGATCATAATGGCCTTATGATCTATTCTAACTCCATATTACACTTCCTGAAAAATCCCGGGTTCTATGTTCAGGAAGGTGCTTGGCTTTTCTGTGTCTCCCTGGGCAATTCCAGTTGTGTGGACCCAGTAGATTAAACTAGAACCCTGGGTCCACTTCTTTGGAAATATGTCACAATAAACGTGATTGAATTTACTTCACATAAGCTAAAAGGGGAATGAACAATGAGATGCCCATTTTACAATTGCTAGGTGATATTACAAGGGAGCAGTTTATGGGGTTGTAAACTCATTTTTTCAGGAAAACATTATGCGTGGGATGAAAGTGAATAGAACAGTGCTGTGACATCACTACGCCTGAGGTGGTGATAAATACTCCTCTAGAGACAATTACAAATACAACCAGCTATAGTCAAACATCCCACCAGTGTCAAGTGCCAAGACAAAAGGGTTTGTTGTTAAATTTTTGGATGCATTGGCTTTTGTGGTTTGGTGATTCAACATAAGATGCTTTTTAGATAACAAAAGCTTAATGATGATTTTACAATTTATTCCTTTGGCCATATCTGCTGTTAATGCTCTGCTGTACTGTAGTTTTAAACAACTTTGCATTCTTTGGATAGGAACTTCCCCACAGGTACTCTTTGACTTATGACCACGATTGAGCGTGAAATTTCTGTTGATAAGTGAGAAAGTTATTAGGTGAGATTTGCCCCATTTTACAACTTTTCTTGCCACAATTGCTAAGTGAATCCCTGTAGTTGCTAAGTTAACAACATGGGTGTTAAGTGAATCTGGGTTCCCTATTGATTTTGCTTGTCAGAAGGACCCCCTTTATGCATAAAAGAACAGGGTTGGAAGAGAGCTTGTAGGTCATCTAGTCCAACCCTCTGCTCAAGCAGGGGACCCTATATCAGTGATGGCTAATCTTTTCCGGACTGAGTGCCCAAAGTGTGTGTGTGCCTGAACCTCCAAAATGCAATGCATGTGTGGCACCTGTGAATGCGCCCCACCCATCACTCATGCGTGCACAGCCCCCTGCATGCACCCCACCCCTGAGCATGTGTGCATGCCCCTCCTGCATGTGCCCCACACCAGCACATACACAGCAGAGACCCAAAGACCAACTGGCCGGCGGAAGGCGCATACGCATGTGCAGCAAAACTGAACTGGGGCGACGGCTCACGTGCCATCAGAGAGGGCATGCGTGCCATAGGTTCGCCATCATAGCCTTATACCATTTCTGACAAATGGCAGTCCAGTCACTTCTTGAAAGCTTCCAACGATGAAGCACTCACAACATCCAAAGGCAAGTGTTCCGTTGCTTGATTGTTCTCACTCTCAGGACACTGTCAGTGTCCCCTATAACACTGCAACCATCATAAACATCGCGGCATCGCGGTCCCAGGAGAATATTCCATCGTTGGCTATAGGGGGTGAGGTGTTGCCCCCTGTAGAAAGGGTGCACAATCTAGGTGTCGTCCTGGACTCACGGTTGACTCTGGACAACCACATTACGACCGTGATCGGGGCGCATTTGCTTAGATTCATCTGGTTGCGCCCCTACCTGGATCGTGATGACCTGCGCACAGTCACTCATGCGCTCGTCACCTCCCGGATTGACTACTGCAATGCTCTCTACATGGGGTTGTCCACAAGACCACCCGGAGGTTTCAGCTGGTGCAGAATGCGGCCACGCGGGTAGTGATGGGAGTGTCCCGATGTTACACCCCTCCTGCGCAACCTGCATTGGCTACTGGTTGCCCTCCGGGGTGAGATTCAAGGTGCTGGTAATTACCTATAAAGCCCTACATGGCTTAGGCCTGGGGTACCTGGCGGACCATCTGCGGCCAGCAACAGCTCCCCATTGCCTGGTGCGCTCTCACAAGGAGGGCCTCCTTGGGGTCCCATCGGCCAGACAGTGTCAGCTGGCGACTCCCAGGGAGCGGGCCTTCTCTGTGGGCGTGCCTACTCTGTGGAATCAGCTCCCCCTGGAGCTCCAGATGGCCCCTGACCTTCGCTCTTTCCGCCGTGACCTCAAAACATGGCTATTTGGCCTGGCCGGATTGGACCGAAGGGATTTTTAATGGGGATTGTATTTGTTTTATATTTGAATACTGAATTTTGTGTGTTTTTTATCATTGTGAGCCACCCTGAGTCCTTTGGGAGAGAGGATGGCATACGAGTTTAATAAAATAAATAAATAAATAAACATGTGCCAATTGAAAAGCATCTGAATTTTGATTTTATGAACATGGGGGTGCTGTAGTGATTTGTATGGGTTTGAAAACTGGTTATGTCGCATTTTTCAGTGCTGTTGTAACTTAAAACGGTCACTAAACAAATGATTGCAAGTCAAAGACTACCTGCATTCATTTAATTAGTTAAATGTCCTGTCTTTCATTTAGGAGCTGAAGATGGAGTATAATGCTTCCTCCCCCATTTTTTGCTCACAACAACCCTGTGTGGTAGATTGGGCTGAAAGGGAATTGCCAGCTCAGAGTTAGGGCTGGAGTAGAATCTGGATGTGGCTGAGCATGGCTGTCTGAGGAATTCTGGGATTTGAAGTCCACAAGTCTTAAAAGTTGCCAAGTTTGGAGACCCCTACGTTAAACAGCCTCTCTTCTATTCAGGGCATTCACAGTAATGAACTGGGGATTCCTACTTTAAGCAAGGCCAAAATGTGAATCCAAACTGTTTTTTTGTTTGTTTGCTTTTGCTAATCCTTATTAACTAAAACACCACTTAGAGGTCTGTGTGAATGCAGAGAAGGACATATTGGCATTGCATGTACCAACATCTGGGCTAGATTATATGGAGTAATTTTAGGATAGGAGATGTTAATAGAATTGCTGGGTGGATAAAATCCTAGCATGGCAAGCCTTTTATGTTTTAACCATGAAGGCAGATTTTTATTCTCAGTGGATCAAAATGTATTTGCTCATCTGTCTTTAAATAGAAGGTAATTTTTCCCTTACTGTTTTACCATTAGCTGGTAGAGTCAAGGAAGATAACGCTGCTTTTAGGATAAGAAGCTGGAGCAGTGTTGATCATATCTCTGGGCAAATGTTTCTAAAGATTTGCTAAATTTTGTCTGCCGAGATTCTTGTGTCCACTTTTAGCATTGGTACACTCTGGCTCAGAAAGCAATAGCTGTTTTTTTTTTCATATCAGTACTTTGCTTATGCATTTCAATTAGAATTGCCAACTTCCCCTCCTCACCCTGTCCAAAAGCAGGGTGTTTGTGCAACAACTGTAGATATTTTGGAGAGAAAACTTTTTCCAGCCTCTGGAAATATGGTGATGGAAAAGCTTTACCCACAAAACAGCTGCTTGGCAAACAGCTGTAACAAGCTTAGGAGCCCTGCTGAGATAATAACTTATTAGCTTTTGAAGTATATTTTTAATTGCATTTATTTCTGAAACTACAGTCTTTGTGGGAGGCAAGTCCAATTCATCTAATGAGACTAGACTTTTATATAAAAATGCACAGGATCAAGATATGAGATTTTTGATTGGGGAACTGTGATGTGCTTTTGGTTTTTAACATTGCTTAAAAGTATTCTGCAAGCTAGAAGATAAGAGACTGTGAGTTCTAGTCCTATCTTGGACATGAAGCCAGCTGGATGACCTTAGGCCAGTCATTCTCTCTCTACCCTAAGAAACAGACAATGGCAAATCATTTCTTAAAAAACTTGTCAAGAAAAATACAGGGACTGATCAGGGCAGTCACTAGGAGTCAAGAATGACTTGGAAGGCATGTATACATACTTTGTATACATGCCAGTAGCATACAAAATATATCCTTGTGCAGGTATCATAGTGAAGAAGTCATTCTAAAAATATAAAAATGTGCTGGATTGCACGAGATTTTGTTGGTAATATCGCATTCTTGTCTAAGAAGAACTGAGAGGGCTGCAGTATAACTCACATGCTTTACATTATAAAAACTTGCTATCAATCTAGATTAGTCGCTGACAAAAAATTGCAGTGAAAAGTTTGTGTGGATAGGAGGCGCCAATAACTACAGACATGGTGGCTTATTCAGTAAACTTAGCCATAGTTTCTTTGGTAAACCACATTTAAGCATCTTAAATCATAGCCTGTAAACCACAATAACAACAGTTGCTTCGTATGCTGTGCTGAACCAATTTATGGCTTGATGCGATATGAGAACCAGGCCAATACAGGGGTACATAGAAATTAGCCCTTACCTGTTATAAAGCAGTCTTCTTATATTTCCATGAATAATATGGGCTTTAAAAGCTGTCAAAATTATGTTGGATATGACCAACATAATTGCCCAGCTCATTATTTTGATAGTTACTAAATAATTATTTTAATGTATTAGGGCAATATTCCAAAGTTGCTGTTCTCAGTTGACAGTCTTTAATTAGCCATAATTCTCTTAAAAACACCGCACATTTCTTTGCTATTATTCACAAGATTAAACAGTAAGCTCATACATAGCACAGGGTGTTTAATATGCTGATTGAAGAAGATGTAATTCAAAAACTTTGTAGTATTTCAACAATTTAAAAAACCAAAGACATTAGTACTGCCCTCTAATTTTGGACTGCTGTAATATCAGTTGTTGAATAGCAGATATTTGTAAATTGGCTAATTCCTTACTTTGTGTTTTACAGCCACAGGGATAGGTGAGAAATCAGAGCAAGAAGTTTACTGGCTTATTGGAAGAGCTTTGCAATAAGGCTTTGAAGAAAATTGCAGCCAAGGATCTCTGAGTTTGGAATTTGTTTTCCCCCCAGTAGGTTTCTTGAGCAGAAAGATATTGACCCTGAGGGCATGTTACAAACTTTATCTCTTCTCCCAGGCTTCCTCTGAGAAAAAAGGGCTTTCTTTGAATGGGGAGAATCTTTGGGTCAAACAGGACACGACAATAGCAGATCTGTGCTTAAATCCTTGAAGCTTTGTTTTACTCACAGATCAGCTGGGTGGGTGAGGGGGACCATGTTAACACCTATAGGAAAATGAGGAGTGCTAAACTCTTTTCAGTTGCTATTGCACAGTGTTCATTTGGAGCATGGGTGATGGGGAATAAAGTGAAGGAAAAAGAGAGACACGGAGGAACAAAACCTTACAGGTGAGTTCTCCACCTTGTTTGGTGTTAAAGGAGAGTGGGGAGATAGACGGATGGATGCCTTTGAGTTGGGTTTTGACTCTTTATGATTTATGATGCCTGAACTAGCCCCTGAAATTTTCTTGGTAAGGTTTTTGGGAACTGGTTTGCCATTGCTTCCTTCCTAGAGCTGAGGGAGAGTGACCAACTGAAGATCAACCAACTGGCTTTGTGCCTAAGGCATACTAGAACTCACAGTCTCCTGGTTGCTAGCCTGAGGCCTTAACCACTGCACCAGACTGGATCTCAAAAATCAGAAACCTTTTCTAATATCTGCTGGTGGTGTCCATGGTTGCTTTTAGCAGTACTGTATGTCTGAACCTGCGCAATTTACTTAGTTTGCGGGTTTAATTGAGAAGAAATCTAATCTGTCATACATCCACAATTATTTTTAATCAATTAAAAATAATTGTGGATGTATGCGGGTTCAGTTACATTGAAAAATAAAATAGAACAGACATCATTTTGTCCTTTTGCCACCTTATCAGCTCATTGATTGTATGTCATACATTGATTGTATGTCCAAGGCTGCTAAACTATGCTATCTGCTATGTTTTTCACATTATGTGCTCATCTCAAGTTGGTGGCCTCTAATACTATCACCATTTCCTAAACCAAGAAAAGCTATTTAAGTAAACAAATATCCCTTTTCTTAGGCGAAGCTTTTTTTTTTTGTCTTTGTCCTGAGGCAAGGGGGAGGAAAGGCAAAGTATGAATAAATTTTAATGGAAGGATTGTGAGGAACTCAAATTGTAGAATAGAAGTTTCTCCACCATGCAGAAGCATGGTGTACTGGCGAGGAGACGGCCATTTCTGTCATACATCCATTCATACATTGCAATTGGGCCATGAAAGAGCTTATGCCTCTGTATGTCTTTAAGTGCAGATCCCCCTTTTTTTTGGAACTTATAAACAATAAAATGCATTAACAATAAAATGTATTTTCAGTACATTCTTAAGTAATGTCTCTAAACATTACTTAAGCAGAAAACAAACACTTGAAGTAATTATAACTAGCACCTTTTAACCGTCCAAGGTGATCAACAACTTTTACGTATTTGTTTTCTTTCACAAAGGCAATAAACTCTAAATGTGACAGTTATCTGCATCCAAAATTTTTGAATTAAAGTGAAGACTGTTGTAGATGTATCAATAATAGTAATTTGGCAGAGAGATCTGGGCAAGTGAGATACCTTTGAAAGCTTCTGTTTGCACAATGCAGTAATAATGTTCTAAAGCAGGGATCAGTAACCCACACACTGGAGCCTTCTGTTCTTGTTCTCCTGAAATTCAATGACAAATCATAAAAAAAAAACCAGCGGCCTTTCTATTTTCAAGGAAACACCAAAAAGAGCATAAGCCATATGTGGTTAGCCTTGATGAACATATCTAGAAACGATATTTCTGTGTTTATCTCTATGTGCATATGCTTGTGAAGGGCATCTTACCAGAACAAAAAATCATTATGTATCCTGTTTCGTATGAGTGCTTACCATCTGTAGCCTTGGCTCTTAAAGAAGAAGAAGAAGAGGAAGAAGAGAAAGAGGAGGAGGAGGAGGAAGAGGAGGAGGGGGAAGGGGAGAGGTGTCTGGGGGATATTACTGACAAGTTAGTTTCTTCCTTTTCAAAAATGTCCCTTCACAAACTGATGTTTTTGGCCCTCTTATCTGGAAATCATGGCAGTTTTCCAGTTGTCCAATTCTGGCCACCAGAATACAGTTCTTTTCCTGAAAACAGGTAGTCCTCAATTTATGATCATTTATGTTGCTGAGTGAGAAATTTGTTAAGTGAGTTTTGCCCCATTTTACGACTTTTCTTGCCATGTTTGTTAAGAGAATCACCGCAGCTGTTAAATTAGTCACATGATTGTTAAGTGAATCTGGTTTCTCCATTGACTTTGCTTGTCAAAAGGGGATCATGTGACACTGGGACACTGCAACCGTCATAAATGTGAGTCAGTTGTCAAGCGTCCGAATATAAATCACTTGACCATAGGGATGCTGCAGCGGTCATAAGTGTGAAAAATGGTCATAAGTCAATTTTTTTCAGTGCCGTTGCATCACTAAGTGAGCTGTTGTAAGTCTACCTGTATACCAATTGAACAGTTTTGTGTAATGCAATATGGGTAGTTCTTGATTTATGACTGGTTGCTTAGAAACCATTTGAAGTTCCGATAGACCTATCTGGGATACTTGCAACTGGTTCCAAAGTTCTGATGGCTGGAAGTCTCCCTCCCCCTCCCCCCATCATGCAATTGCATTTAAATGTTTGGTATTGAGCTCTTATTTACGCCCGTTTGCAGCGTCTCACTTAGGTCACATGACTGCGTCTTGTGCAGCATTTCCTTCCAGTTTTTTGCAAAACTGACTCATAGTGAACCACTTAACGGCGGCGGCATTTGCTTTATGGCCATGGTGTTTGCTTAAAGGCTGCCGCACAAAAGTTTGTAAAATCAGATCAGATCGGTTTCACGGGTGACTCTTTTTAGAACTATCGTGATTTACAACCATGATGGGCAGGCTCCATTGCGGTCGTAAGCTAAGGACTACCTGTAGTCTCTGTTGCTAAGCTGGCAGAAAATTTGGTACATGTGTTCTGCGTGTTTGGAAGATTTGGTATATGTCTTCTGCGTGTTCAAAAGACCAGGTCCAGTTCCTGGCATCTACACTGAGAATATCATGGAGAGAGAAACTGAGTAGTTCCATACTGAAGATTCTGAAAAGGAAGGCCAGGCCCTCTCTATCTTTGCCCACTGCTGTGGCCTTGAGGTGGAGTTCTTACCTCACAATCGGGAGGTTGTGAGTTTGATCCTAGGTAGAGGCAGTTGTAGGGCAGGGGGTTGGACTAGATGACCTACAAGTTTCCTTCCAACTCTGTTAATCTGTTAAACCAAGCATCGCTAACTAGGAATCTCGGTCTCAGAAGCATCAATGCAAGGAGACCAGCCTGGTCCTTTCAGTATGTAGATTATTTATTATAGAGTATCTGCAGGAAGTTACCTCTAGCTGTCTCGTCTCTATTACACAGGGCGACTAAAAATTAGTTTTTTAATTTTTTTAAAAAATTGGATTTTTAAAATTTAAATTGGATTTTTTAATTTAAATTGGATGTTTTTTATTTTTATCAAATTTATTTTAATAAAATGCTTTTGGAGTAAAAATCTACCTAAATATAGTTTTCTGTTTAAGATGCATTAATAATTTAGTTTATTCAGCATGAAATGGAGCTTAGTTATGTAGCACGAGGCTGTATATCCTGCAATACTGGGACTGTCGGTGAGTCAACAGCAGGTCAGAGGAGGAGCTGCTGCGGAACAGAGATGACAGTTGCTCTTTAAAAGTTACGATTTAAATCGAATGGTCCGGCTTTTACGAGAACCACCCATTGAAATTGGTATTTTCTCCTCTTCCCTCCTAAATTCTCTTCCTTGTGTTTGTGTTCTGCATGCACTAAGATGAGTTACAATAGAGCAGGTAGAACATTCTGAAACTCTCAAAATTTGTAACAAGAATGTCTGTTTTCTGCAGCATGCATAGAGGGTTTGGTGCATACAGTAATTGCTGAAGATTAAGGACGCAGCTTCCACTTAGTCCCTAGACTTAATGTGGCATTCTTAGTTTGATAACCGTAGAGTAAAAGTGCAATGGAGATTCTCAGTGGGAGAAAGAGTCGGAGAGTTCCTGTCTTGATTGCAACTAATTTGCACTAAACAGGAAGCCAGTTTGGAGGGCTAAAGCTGAAAAGATTGGAAAGTCCTTGCCATTCAATTAAATCATCTCCACTTCTGCAAAGAAGCAAAGATGCTTCTCAAGGAGCATCACAGTGTGTTAACGGAGATCTGATCAGGCGCTCGTGTTTTTAAGTTCTTCAAAAAGTTCACAACATTTGGGTTTGTGTATTGTGTTGTTTTGGCATTGCAACAAGAGGGGGGGGGGATTTCCAACCCACACCAGGTATGCAATTGGTAGCAGAGCTTGCCTGACATGGGAGAAACAGAGGGAAGCTGCTATGTTTCACCCTCTGGGACAGAAGATACGAGAGTCTCACTCTTGTGAGTCAGCCGGGTGCAAATGTTCTTTCTTGTGGCATCTTCCTTTCCTGCAGTTTTGCAGAGCGATCATGGAAGCGTTGTCAGTGAAAATGTCTGCAGATTTGTGTGTGGTTGTGCAAGCCTCTGTAGGTAAGGAGCTATTTGCATATTGTGGATATGTGGTCTGCCAATTTTGGGAAGCTCAGACTAGAACAGGGGTCTGCAACCTTAAACACTGAAAGAGCCATTTCGACCCATTTCCCACAGAAAAGAAAACACTAGCAGCCACAAAACCTGGGTGGGTGTGGCCAACTCGATGTCACACACTCCCACCCAATCACATGACACACACCCCGGCCACGCTTACCCAGGTTTTGTGGCTCCCAGTGTTTTCTGTGGGAAATAGGTAAACCCCTCTCTATGTGTGGGTGTCACTCTCTCTCTCTCTCCCCCTCTCCTCTCTCTTAGGCCAGGCGAGGAGTGACTGGAAGGGGAGGGCGCGAGATGGGGCCAGTCAGTGGTGGGTTCAGCCAATAGGGAACCACAGCAGGGGAACAAAAGAGCCACATGTGGCTCTGGAGCCGCGGGTTGCTGACACCCGGGCTACAACAATGTTTGCATGCTAGTTTCTTTTAACAGCTATAATTCTGGGGACTGCACCATGATCATTTAATTGCAGTTCGTTCTCTCAAGCCATAAGACTTGCAGTTTTACTTGACCAAAAACTTTGAAAGCATTTTGGAGGTTGTCTTTGGATCCGTTTCTTGGCCTTTTTCCACTAAAAACATTGCTTCTCTCTGGGAGTATCAACTTTGATGATCTGCGCCTTGTAGTTATACAGCAGCGTGAATCCTCCTGATGTAGCCAGTGGTGGGCTGCAACTAGTTTAACAACTGGTTCCGTGCACACCTAATGCACTTGTGCGCAGCGTTCAAAATACAGCAGTTTGAAGCTCAGCTGATTAGATAATCAGCTGAGCTTCAAACTGCTGTATTTTGAACGCTAAGGCAGCCCTGGTAAGTAGAGGCAGCCCTGGTAAGTAGAACAGTGGAGGCGTAGAAATCAGCTGTGTCGCATGAATCAGCTGAGCCACAAAGAAGGAAATATAGAACAGGATAGAGCAGAGGCCGGTGGGTGGGGCCAGCGGATCATCGGGACGACCGATTCACTTGAACCGGTCCGAATAGGCAGCAGCCCACCGCTGGATGTAGCTCTAGATCAGTGTTTCTCAACCTTGGTAGTTTGAAGATGGGTAGACTTCAACTCCCAGAATCCCCCAGCCAGCGGCGCTGGCTGGGGGATTCTGGGAGTTGAAGTCCATCCATCTTCAAGCTACCAAGGTTGAGAAACACTGATCTAGATGAAGCTAGTATGTGAAGCCTCTGATCTACTATTAGAAGGTTCTTGGGTTTTGCACCCCTTTATACCATAAAGAACAAAATAACTCTATCTGGAATGGTAATGATAGCGGTCATTCATCTGTATAATACAAGAGCTCTTTTCCTCAACGGAAATGAGGGATTTTTTTTTCTTCGTTGCTGAGGTCTTACCCTTTTCCATAGAGCAGATGGCCAAAGCCAGTTTCTTAGCTTCGGCATGTAAGGATGATTTAGTGTTAAGGCTGTGAGATTAAATTGGTTATGCTTCGACCTTGAAAAAGACTTTTGGGATTGTAAGAGAATAGTTTATCTGAAGGTCACAATCTGCAGCTAGCGAGTTTTCTTGAAAAGGAGGATATATATGTGGGCTTGTATCTGGGGTACAATAACCAGTGTTAAAGTGAGCTTTGGTCGAGTTCTTAAATTGGGTTAATTGCATCACAGTTATATCAGTTTAGAAAATAGTGAAATATTTCCCACTTAACCAACTATATTCTTTGGGGTAGAAAGGGAGTCATTCAGTATACATATACGTTCTCTCTAGTACAGTGGTCTCCAACAGTGGTGAAATCTAAAATTTGTTACTACCGGTTCTGTGGGCGTGGCTTGGTGGTGGTGGGGTAATGAGACTGGGTGGGCGTGGCCAATTTTTTATTTTTACTTTTAAAACCATTTTTTACATGTAAAACCATGTAAAAAATGCTTTCAAAAGTCTCTGATGATCCCAACTGAGTTGCCTGATTGGGGGAGGGTTTTTAAAAAAGCCCTCTGCCATCAGGCAACTCAGCTAGGATTGTCAGAGCTTGGATCATCAGAGCCATTTAAAAGAAAAAAAGGATTTTTCTTTTAAATGGCTCTGACGATCCTAGCTGAGTTGCCTGATCGGCAGGCAACTCAGCTTGGCTTGTCAGAGCTTGGCTTGTCAGAGCTTGGCTTGTCAGAGCTTGGCTCGTCAGAGGCATTTAAAAGAAAAAAAGCCTCTGATGATCGCACGGCTCAGCTGGGCTTGGGGGGCGGGGGTGGGGGCAGGGATTTTAGTTAGCGGTTCTCCAAACTGCCCGCCGCCATTGCTACCTACTTGCCTGAGCTCGTCTGAACCGGGAGCATTTCACCCCTGGTCTCCAACCTTGGCAAATTTAAGACTTGTGGACTTCAGCTCTTAGAGTTCCTCAGCCAGCAAACTTGCTTCAACTTGTGGAGTTGGTCCACAAGTCTTAAAGTTGCCAAGGTTGGAGATCCCTGGTCTAGTAGTTTTTGGTGCATTATAATGATGCCATAAACATATCTGGCTCTTTCTTAGCACCTAAATCAGAAGGGAGATTTTCTTGCCAAAAATCTGAATAGTTGAGAACTCAAATAATTTTATTTCCTTCTCATTTCATCTCGTAACAGACATGGAATAGCCACTCAAAATTTATGTCAAAGGATACTCTTTGTATCTCTTTATGGCACCAGAATGAACTGCCATCAAAATGAACTGCCAATGAATGAGCTGGGGTGGGGTGGGGGTGGGTGGGCTCTGAGTCAATTGAAAAGAATGAAGGTCCATGATCAGTTGTGCAATTCTGTCAAGGCTCTGAAAGATCAGCCTCCAAAAGCAAATTTAGTGGTTATGATTTTGGACAAGGACCTGGAATATCCATGTCCATGCTGAGTTTTTAGAAGTTCACTGAAAGACTTTGAATTAATCACTGTTTCTCAGCCTAATTAATATCATAAAGATAACATTGGAGGGAAACCATATTCTGTGATTCTTAACCTTCTGGAGATAAAATAGACTTTGCATGTAAAATATGGACAGAAAACATTCCTTTTTCTACTAATAGTTTAGCATCCATTTTTCACTGTACTGTTTTCTGGAATATTTTCTGAGATATTAACAACCAGCTTTCTTAAAAGCATGCAAAACCTGATGATCTATATGAGAAAATGAAGAACAGTTCTTGTCCAGCTCAACTTTGAGTACATTCTTGCTTCCAATCTAAAATAGGGTCACAATTCCCCTCTCCAACCTAGTGCCTTTCAGATGTGCTGAGCATCTGTCTGAGGGAGAGTAGTAAAGCTACACCCCTGTGCTAGAGAACTTCAGGTCACAGAAGGTTGGTCCATCAGCCCCAGAAGTCTTTGTCTTGGCACGCTTCTCTTCCATGATTGATGATGACCAAGTTGATTGATCACCTTCTGTATCAACTCTAATATAAAGGCAAGTACTTCACTTTCAGGCTTGTGAGGCACAATTGGGAGAAAGGCTGACTCTTCTTGTAGAGGAAGTTCCTTTTGACTCATTGTTTTAGAAGTGTTGCACTTAAAAACCTTTTCCACATGTGTGGAAGAAGTTTCTTAATTCCAATAGGCGTTTTTAATCTTTTATGGGAAGTTGCTCAGCTGATTGTTTTAGCATTTTTTTTTTCTTAATGCCAGAAAGTTAACTTTAGTTGTTCTGGAGATGCCTATGGAACAAAAAGGTTCTAATTGACATGAGTGTAACATAGCAAATTTTCTAATCTTTAACCTTGTGATGCGAAACTTAATGTTCAAAATCCATCTGCAGGCCTCCTCCTTGTTTGTGCACAACTTTTGGGTGCGAATTTGCAAAACTGTAAAAGAGGGAACGAAAACAGAAGGAGAGGCCAATCTGGAAAAGATTAAGCTGGTTTGTTTCTCTGATAGGGAGTTTCCCATAGAAACTTTATTTAGACAGTATTAGGAGCTTTTATCTCTGGAAATTAATTGCATTAAAGGTTATGAGACAGTGTCTTAGATAAGACCTTTTTACCTAGCTAAATAAACATGGTAAAATATATCATGTGGGTGTTGTCGTTTTTGTCATGAATATAAAATCCCTTGCTGGGATTTTGATTGCATATGTGTTGTCCTAATTTGAGCCAAACCGAAAGAATAATGAGAATTTATCATGTGTTATGATATGCCAAAACCAGGAATCTTGTCCTCCTACCTAGATAGAAATCAATGACAAAACCAGAGTGCAAGAAATATGTACATATGTGCATAACAGTGGTGGGATCAAATTTTTTTTACTACCGGTTCTGTGGGAGTGGCTTGGTGGGTATGGCAGGGGAAGGATACTGTAAAATCTCCATTCCCTCCCCACTTCAGGGGAAGGTTACTGCAGAATCCCCATTTCCTCCCAATCAGCTGGGACTTGGGAGACAGAGAATAGATGGGGGTGGGGCCAGTCAAAGGTGGCATTTACCGGTTCTCCGAACTACTCAAAATTTCCGCTACCAGTTCTCCAAAATGGGTCAGAACCTGCTGAATATCACCTCTAATGCATAATCATATTAAAACAATACTTGAGAATTTATTTCAATCCTGAAGACTGACTGACTTCTTGGCAGAAAGGGGCAGTTATGTGAACACATATGCCAAATACCAAGCTTGATGATATTTTAACAAAAGATTGTGCTATCTTCTTTGTAGATGTTTTCTAAACAGACACCCGTAAATACATTTACTGGTTGACTCAAACTTGGGAAAAAAAGCATGCAAGGAAGGATTCCGCTGTGGTCTTTACACTTATCCATATCTAGATTCACAGGACTACAATTAATCTTTAAAATATGCAAGAGGTAACTTAATTAAGGATTTCTGTCTCTTATCTACTTTAACTTTTAAACAATATACTTTTTCTATTGTTGTAAGATGCATCATCGTTGAAGGTTTAAAATGGGACCTTTTTAAAAAATGCCAATGAGCACATTCAGGATTTTAAGGTAATGCTGCATGTGATGTCAACCCTTTAAAGTAGGCCAGAAAACTGATTCTAGTTTTATTTGTAACCATATTTTTTTTATTTAGGCTAAGTAACAGAATCATGTTTTCCTCTTCCCCCTTCAAATAACTCATGGGGATAGGACAGAATAATATGAGTTTCTTTCTAATGTTTTCT
The DNA here is from genome assembly GCA_030761175.1 of Masticophis lateralis. NCBI lineage: Eukaryota > Metazoa > Chordata > Lepidosauria > Squamata > Colubridae > Masticophis > Masticophis lateralis. Next base: position 132,410,044 of record JAUDYJ010000003.1, read on the forward strand.
TTATTTTCCATGTGTTGGTATACATTTTTGCTAACCTTCACTGCATAGTTTCTCCAGAGTCATATCTGTACCTCTCTAAACCAAAAGACTACGGAGAAATATAGTAAAATAAAACAGAAGATTGTGGGAGGCTACTTCCATTATTAAATAGTGCAGGCTAACAAGTTCAGAAAATTAGTGTTACAAATTTAAATGAACTAAGCTAATGGCAGGACACTAAAGAGGATATATGTGTTTGTGTATGTGTTGTCTGGTGGTGTGGAAATTTTGTCTGCTCTAGTTTTAAATAGTAATATGAATGGAATTTTATTCCTGAGAGAATACATCATTAGGCACTAGTTGTGCTAGTTTTGTGAAGTAAAGCAGCATCAAACATTACTGTAGAAACATATTTCCCTCCATTGTTGTTGTATTAAGTTAGATGTTAATGTCTATGGAGATTGTCAGTCATCCAAGTCATGGTTGTCCCAAAGGTGCTTCTTCAAGACGCAACTGGACTTTGTTTCCCCCCCCCAAAGTCCAGTTGCCTTTTGAAAAAGCCCCTTTGGGTTAGATGTTAATATTGTATTAAATCATCTTGTTGGAACCCCCAATTGTCTTACAGCCTTACATCACACCCATTGAGAGCATTACTGACATAAAAGCATCTGGTAGGAATTCCATGATGCAAATTTGGGCAAGGCGTGTTTTCTGTTCTGAATAAATTGAAGACTCCTGCTATTGACCAAACATTTCAGGCCAGCTTTTCCAACTCTATCAACATTAGGAATGTAACTGAATACTTTATATGATCTTAGAGTATTCCTCCATTTAGCCTAGGGTGGGCAATTTAAATATTTGGCCCATATTGTGATTTTTGAGAACGTGTTGTGGAGACTCTCACAAATATCCACTTGCAGAAATGGAATTGGTAACTTTGCTGTCTTTTAACTTCTTGAGACTCTACAATGTTTCAATGTTTCCTACTTTTGTTAGGGTAGAGAAGTACTCCTCAACCTTGGCAGCTTTCAGATGGGTGGACTTCAGTTCCCAGAATTCCGCAGCTCTCACTGAAGGTTATAGAAGAATTCTGGGAGTTGAAGTCCACCTATCTGAAAGTTGCAAAGTTGAGGAACATTGGGGTAGAGGCATATGTTGGCAAGGGAGCCAGATTAGTTATTTTGGTCCAAGAAAGGATAGATTAATTCTGCTGATTTATATCTACACTAACCATTGTACCTGGATTGATTAAAATATTTCTTTTTTTTTCCCCCACTACTCAAAGATACCAGGGATTGAACCAGGGATCTCTTTGTACAAAAGAGATGCAATTAGACAGAAATAAAAATTTACAAACTGTCCTTGGAGCGGTTGACTAGATGCAGTATCAATTGCAGAACAGGATGAATTTGGGTTACTGGAGGGAGGAAAAAGAAAAGCCTCTATTTTTTCTTAGGGTATAATTATGTGTATTTTGCGGCTTCTTGTAATTTGACAGAACACACAGCAGTGTGTTACCTTTAAAAATAAAGCCCATTTCAAGCATCATGTGAGAGTGGAAGAAAGCAGATCTGGGAGTGACATAACACATCCAGTTTTGGCACTCCTCCAGTTCCCATAGCCTTTAGCTGAGATTTGTGGAAACGTCTTATTAAATGTAGCTGAAACTGAGTAACTCTCAGCCCTCACTGCAATTCTCTCCTTGGGATTTTGCTAGTAAAATTGAGAAACTATTTTAGCTTCGTAGAAATGAAATGTTCTTGGTCTTGTAAAGTTCAGCCTGTTTCCCAAGAGTTTATAAAAGTTTCCGTTTATGATTTTGGTGATCAAGCTCAGTCTCAAAGGAAGACTATTATTTGCTTGGAATTTCTCAGGAATAACCAATAATCACATTATTTGGCTTCTTTGTTTCTTCTATGAGAAGATTCAGCAGGAAGAACTAAGAATATAATACAGAGACAGACTAAAGAACACTATGGCTCTGCACTTAAGAATTTCATGTTGGGAAAAACACTGCTTTTTTAGAAATATTTCACCCAGCTGTTTTACAGTTCCTGCTAATATTTTTAAAAATGACAAAATCTGTAAATATTTCTCCATATAATCTGGAGTCATCATTTTCGGAACATAGATTAATCATACAAGTGGTTGCATAATTCTGAATGCCAACATTGTTGTGATATTAGATCCACATTGCTATTGAATAATCCAAAATAAAGTGAACCAAATACTGAATTTCCGAAACATTATATTCCCCTTATCAGTTTTGTATGAGCCGCATGATCATCAGAGGATTTTTTTTTTACTTTTATAACCATTTTTTCGTCAGAAGAGGTTGTAGAAAAAATGCTTTTAAAAGTAAAAAAAAAAAAAAAGCCTGTGATGATCATGCAGCTCAGCTGGGCAGGGTGGGGAGGGGTGCAGGAATTTTTGCTACCGGTTATCCGAACTACCAGCCACCATCGCTACCGGATCAAGCGGTCCGGTCCAAACTGGGAGCATTTTACCCCTGGTCTGGGTTACTTGAGGGACCACCTCTTCCCAATTATATCTACCTTCCCATCAAGTCTAGCAGGAGGGACATGCTCGGGGTTTTATCAGCTAAGGAGCATCATTTGGCAAGGGCTATGGAGATTGGCCCCAACCCTGCTGGCCTCTTGAAAAAGAAGAAAACATGGTTTTGCCAACAGGCATTGAGAACAGGGAATGTGGCAGACTTAGTACAGTGGGTGTATGGTGTGTTATTGGCAGATGTGACTACTTTGGCTGTGAATTTTACGATCATTTTATGATGGGTTTTTAATACGTGTTTATATTGTTTTTTTAATTATTGTTTTTATATTTGTTTTAATTGTTTGTAAGCCACGCAGAGAGTAATATATGAGATGGGTGACTATTTAAAACTGAATAATCAATAAATAGAAGTTTTATTTACTGTATAGTGAAATCTGGGTTCTTATGTCTCTAGCTTCCATCTGAGCTATGCAATGAGCTCGTCAGCATTTCCTTTCAAACAGGAGACCTGGTTTTCATCCATCTCTTGATATCAGGTTGTTTTCTTCTGATTATCTGACAATTGACTTGCTGGAGTTTGAACTGAAAACTATATCACAAAGCCTAGAGAAGAGTAAAACACATAAATAATTGTTTTCTGATTCATGTATTAGTCTGGGAAATACGAATTGACTTAATTCCGTTAAAAACATAACCTAAACAAAATATTCCAGGATCTGGAAATAGTGTTTTGTTTCTTCTTTGCAGGTGGTGGCCTTGTGTGGTACTGGGTGTTATATTTTAACAATTCTTTAAAAGAAATTAGATTTTATGTAGAACTTCTCTGTAATTCTAAAAGATGTTAAAAATTAAAGATGGTGGTGGCTCTGGTCCATGTGCTGTCAGGGAAGGCAAGCGCCCAAAAGTTACCAGAGTCGCTCACTCTCCTTCTTGAATGAGCCGCCACCATTGCCGCTCTGGTCCATGCGCCGGCTGCGCAAGGGCACACTGTTTATTTAATTCACTCATCAGTGGCAGGTTGGGTATGCGCTTGCACAGCCAGCGCATGGACCAGAGTGGCTCATTCAAGAAGGAGAGTGAGTGTGTGGGGACTTCCGGTTGGTGTCGTGGTGATCCAGACGGTGGAATAGTAGGGCTCTTAGGAGCCCCGCAAAACCCCCGTCTGATATGCCGCTGCTGTCAGATCTACGGACCTACCCTGTCCTGAAGGGACAAGGAGAAAGGGAGGAACTCCTCAGTCGGCTGAAAGGAACAGGCAGGTTCTTCGGGGCTGGAGAATTACCCTCTGAGTCAGTGGCAACTCAGTGGCAGCCATGGTGGCTGCCTCAATGTGACAACCGGGAAAGCAATGTTCAGGAGGAGATGCAAGGAAAGAGCAAACTGTTTGGAAGCCGGGTAAGTGAGTTTTACCCTGGCGGGAAGAGCGTCAAAAAATTGATCTTGACAAGAGAGCCCCTAGCCTTAAATAGTGGCTACAGACTGTGGGGGCAAGAAGATTTAGATAAGCTAGGCGCTGGAGGAAGAGACCCATTTGTGAATTATCTTTAATGTGATTTTTGTGAAATGGCTGTTAGTTGGCAACTATACAACTTTGAAACTTTTCGTTATTGATATGGATTGCTTTTGGAGAGAGAAGGAGGGAGGAGGCGTTGAGCAGAAACCCTTTGAAACAATCAGAAAAGCCAAGCGGAGAATTGTATATTGGCTAAAATGGAGTTGTGTCGTGGAGAAGTGAAAGTTTAAACCTGTGGATTACTTTTGAATTAACTCAGATACAATGTATCTTGCTACCTAAGTTGGTCTGCTACAAAAACAATCAAGGGGGGGTCCAACTTTGGGGATTTCAAATTTGTTTATTGGTGGTATTAAGAAAAGAAATAAGAAATAAGAAATAAGACGGGACAATTTAAACTGACTAAGCAGCCCTGGCAGAGGAAGCTAAAATGGTTACCTGTTAAGAAGAAGTGAAAGTGAGAATTGTGGACCGCCTGCTACTTAAAGGAGAAACTTTGACTCTTATTTTCCCAATTGGATTATTTTGAAGGGAAAAAAAAGTTTGACTTTAGATCTGTCTAATTCGTTTTTGGACTACCTATGGAGGACTTAATTGGACAATTAAAACTGTTGATTAAAGGCGTAGCAACAAAAGGAAAGGGCGTAGAATCGGAAGAGGATATGACTATACCATATTGGGAACAAAAAAGAACTAAACTTCTTCGTCTTTATAAACTTTACTGACATTGGATTCAAAAGGGAAAAAAATTGGGTAGCAAGACGAAAAATATTGTAGTCTAATTAAATGGATGTAAATGTTTTTTATGTAATTGATGTCTAAATATAAGGAGATTTTCTTCCTTTACTCTCTATGCTACTTCTTTTTTTTCTTCTTTTTTATTTACCTTCTTTTTTATTTTATTCCTCTCCTCTATTTTTGATTTTTTTTCTGTAAAATGCTTTTTTTATCCTTTTTGCCATACCTTTATTTTTTTTCTTTTTCCCCTCATTTTTAATTTTTTTTCTTCTCCCTTTCTCTTTCCTTTTCTACTTTTTATTATTGTTATTAAGAGAAGTGATTTTTAAGATGGGAAAATGTGATCTTAGAAAAACTATAAGAAGCATGAAGAGTATGGATGAATTTTTGATTATTAATAAGAATTGCTGATAGATTTAATGATTATAGAAACTTGCTTCTTTAAAAGGATTTAAAATATTGTTCTTTAAAAAAAAGAAAATGTGAATGAAACCTTTATCAATAAGAACTGTTTATAGATTTTATATGTTGATTTACATAGGAAAACAAGGAACAAATATGAAATGGGAGAAATTTAAATAAAATTAATAGTGCAGGAGAGAGTAGGAGAGAAGATATATATTAAAATGCATTATTATTTTATCTTGACAAGGAACTGTGATTTTGGGGATCAGATGATCAAAACTAAATTGTGAATTAGTTAATAGATGATTAGGCTGTGAATCAGCCAAAAATAAACTTAGGGGGAGTGGAGGAGATAAATGCTGGAGAGCAGTTAGAGCCAAATTGTGAACCAGTTAAATATAAGGTAAGGAGTGGAGGAAAGCACCACTGGAAAACAGCTAACTAAGCTGTGAACCAAGCAAAAATAAACCCAGGAGGAGTGGAGGAGACAATGCTGGGGACCAGTTAAAATTAACTGTGAACCAGTTAAATATAAGGTAAGGAGTGGAGGTAAGCACCACTGGAAAACAGCTAAAAATACACCTAGGAGGAGTGCAGGAGAAAATGTTGGAATGCAGTTAAAATTAAACTGTGATCCAGATAACAAATAAGGCTAAGAGTGGAAGAACATCTCTGGAAAATAGCCAATTAAGTGGCAATCCAGCCAAAAATAAAATTAGGAGGAGTGAAGAAGATATCTTTGAAGAATAGTTACTGATTTTGAAATATTTTTAAGAGAGGAATAAAATATTATATCTTGATTACTAGATGTGATTTAAAAGAAATATTGACTTGAATTGGGTCTCTGAAGTAAGGAGAATATATGAAATACTGATTGATTGTTAAAATGATAAATGAATATTACAAAGAGCTGTTTAGATTTGAAGTTTAAGATTTAGGGCAATTACATAATAAAATGTTAAATGCTAAAATAAGATGTTAAATTGAATGACAAAAATTGGATTTAGACTTGTCTTGTTTTTTCTTGTGTTTTGTTTTTGTTTTTCTCTTTTTTTTTTGTTTTTCTGTTAAGATGTTAATTGATGAAATTTGGAATTTATACTTATTGTATACCGGATCCAAACCTTTGCTCTAAAAAGATGTTGTTTTATGCTTTATGTTATGAAAAAAATTTAAAAATTTTCAAAAGAAAAAAGGAGAGTGAGCGACTCCGGTAACGTTCAGGTGCTTGCCTTCCCTGACAGCCAGCCACAGGAGAAAGGTGAGCAGTAGGCTACACCGCGTGGAGAAGGGCGATCAGGCAGCGGCTCTGCAGAAAGGCCAGAGTCGGGGAATGGTTTGGGTGGGCGGGTGTGCAGAGCCTCCAACTGCCATTGCTATCGGTTCTCCGAACTACCGGCCATTATCACTACCTGATCGGCCAATCCGGTCTGATCCAGTAGCATTTCACCCTTGGTCTCTACGTGGCCCATTTTGGATGCCAGGTAAGTGCACAGCCTGGCTGAGACTCTGGGAGGGCAAAAAATAGGCCTCCCAGAAGTCTGGAAATGGGCCTGTTTCTGGCCTCCAGAGGGCCTCTGGAGCCCGGAAGAGCCTATTTTCGCCCTCCCAGAGGCTTAAAGAAAGCTGCCAGAGCCTGGGGAGGGCAAAAATGCCGCCCCTGCTGTGGTGCAGGAGGCTGATTAGGCCACGCCCACCATGGCCACGGCCACCCAGCGACTAAGCAGAGAACCGGTTGTTAAAATTTTTGAATCCCACCCCTGGGTACAATGCTTAAAAGAATGGTAACCTTAGATTCTTATCCCATTGGAAAAAAAGGCCCCCATTCTGAGCACAAATTGTAATGGTTTAAAAAAATGGGAAGGAAACTAATATATCCAATAAAGGTCAAACTCTGGATGGGAATTAGGCATAATAATTCAAATGACTCTTTTAATAGTAGTTACATGTGCTTTGACTCTGTCCTGAGAGTTCCATTGGTGGACCTTGGATTCAGAAGATAGGCTGGCTTCTTTTTGGTATCTTTAAGCCAGGATAACATCTGGCTGATCTTTCTGGCTACAGAGAGAATAAGGTTTTTAACACTGCATGGCTACTATCTGCAAATATAGCAAAGAATTGAGCATATGAAAACTCTGCTTTCTATCCCAATCTTGCATTATGCCTTGGATGGAAGCACAGATGTCATTGCAATCAATTGTGGGTTGCACTCTTACAATTTAGAATTGCTTTGCAAAATGCCTGGATTTAAGACTTTATAGAGATTAAAAAAAATAAATACGAGAGCCATGGAAGCAAACAGGAACTTTTTCCAGAAATTTGATTGCGTGAGATCAGGTCAAAAATGTGGAAGTTGGGTGTCACCATGTGTGAGCTGCATTTTTTTCCCTGGACAATAGTTTATTGGCCGAGGCGACATCTAAAAGGCATTCATGGTAAAAGCCTATTGATGCCAAGTGGTGGCAAAGTTGTGCCCTTTGATAATGAGTGTCAGAAGAGCATTATCTCCCATAACCACTCTTTCTTTATGCCCCCTCAAAAGAGCTTCCTGTCCCACAAAGAAGACCATTGCTGTATTATACACTGACCTTAAGGAAAGAGTGATCTAAGCCCTGGTTACAATTTTCCTATTCAAGGAGTTCTGTTCGGAACTTCTGTAGCTAGTTATTCTTCTCTTCTGTTCATTGTTTTCCAAAATTGACACGGGTGTCAACTTTAGTGTTTCTGATGGCTTTGTTCATGGTCTGAAGAATATCTGGCCATTTGCCCTGCTAAGAAGCTGGAAAGGTTGGTTTGATAATTTATAAATTAGTTGTTTCTTTGGTTCCTCTCAGATGTTTGTAGTGTTACTTGTGCCATCTGAAAAGTCTCGTTTATGCATTTCTTGTAACAGATTCCAATCTGTGAAAATCTTGTTTCATTAATATGTCTTTTAGTATGTGAGAAGAATCTTGAATGTAAATTCAAGGTGCTGGTTTTAACCCTTAAAGCTCTTCATGGCATGGGACCAATTCTTGGCTCAGTTATGTTATATAAGGTAGTCCTCAACTATGCTCGTTACTTGAGGACTACCTTATATATGCCTAGATATCCTATTGTAAGGTTCAAATCCTTGGGATTTGAGCCAAGAGATTGGTTGGTGTTTCTTCTCCTCAGCTTTGAAGCTCTTTGCTCTCTGACTCTTGTTTAACAAATGGTGATTTCTGATGTGAAAATTGGAGGTGTTTAGTTCACTACACCATTGTAACAGCAGATAACCTGTACAGCTGTATGGTTAATCATTTAGCTATAGAGTCGGCTATACAATCGGCATTCTTTCTTTCTTGCTCTCTCTGAAAATCAGTGCTGGATTTGGAGACAGATAAGAGTAGCCTTTTGAGAAATGAAGACCAAAGAAGAAATGCTTGTCTACTCATCAAGCCTAGATTGATAGGGACATACATGTTCTATGTTGCAAGTTGACCTCTGAACAATTAAAAAAATGTCCACACTGAGAACCTTGAAGTGGGTTGGGAAGATTTCCACAGAATTTCTCCCAAATGGATCCCCCCTCCCCCCGGTACTTAATTTTAGATTAACTTTATTATTTATTTATTTGTTTATTTATTTATTTCAATTTATAAACCGCCCTTCTCCTTGCGGACTCAGGGCGGTGAACAGCCAAAATAAAACATGGTATACAAAAGTTAAAAACAATTAAAAATTATTAAATATTTTCGGCCAACAATTAAAACAACCCAATTTAAAATCAATTTCAAATTTAAAACAGAGGATGGGATCAAGCTAGCCCAGCTAGATGGAACAAATGGGTTTTAAGGGCCCGACGAAAGGTCCGGAGATCTGGAATCCTGCGTATCTCCGGGGAGGGAGAATATTGTAAATTATGAAAGTCCAATGTAACGTAACAAAGAAAAGTAGTGAAAACAACACTGGTGGATTTATATGCTATAAAGGAAAAGCATTCAATCAGATGTTAATTCTGTCATTTGCAAGTGTAATGCAAACTTGGAGGGATAGGTGAGTTCGTATCTAAGGATAGGTGTTTTAAATAAGTCTGTATGTGCAGGGTAATCTGGTAATAGCAAAAGCACTTAGATTTATATACTGCTCCAAAGTGCTTTTCAGCACTCTTAAATGGTCTACAGAGTCAGCATATTGCTCCCAACAATTTGGGTCCTCATTTTACCGACCTTGGAAAGATGGAAGGTTGAATTAACCTTGAGTTGGTCAGAATTGAACTCCTGACAGTCGGCAGAATTATGGTAGCTTGCAATATTGCATTCTAACCACTGTATTATCACGACTCTTAACAATAGCAGTAATAAGGAAGAGACAAGCGTCCATATCAAATGAATAATGAAGGAGCACATAAAATGCTGATTTGATGGTTTTGGAAACACATGGCATAATTCATCTATATATGGATTTTTTTTAAAAAAATTCTCTTTCAGGACTTCATTAAAAAGAACATTAAAATGGGCCAAGGTTAGTGCCCTTCTGAATTTAAAAACTATAATATGATTTAGCTGTTCGGCTGGTTTTAATTTTAAAAGGCTCTTTGGAAATATGTTTCTTGGAAGGCTGCAGACTTTGTCTATTTTTTGTTCATTACTAATAACAAAAAGATGTCATTTGCAAGGTGGGCAATTGGAAACTTGCCTTAATGTTTTTCAGGTGGTTATCCTTAGCAAGTAGTAGAGATAAATATAAATGTTACTGAGCCATAGATGAGGAGGCGGAGAGAATAAAAATGGGAAACACAACTTATAACAATCCATTCATCATAATGACATGCTGCATATATTTTAATAAATCAATTTAATGTTGCCCCTTGAATATACTTTAAGAGCATTCCTTTGGCAATTATGTTGGGGCCCTTCAACTGACATCATTGGATCCCTGCTGTATGATCCAGGTCCTTGGTGGCTGACTTAAATAAGGAATTCCTGTTCTTGATATATTTCTTTGAAATGTACATGCACATGACTTTCCATGAGGATGAGGACTAGCAACTTGTTCCATAGCTTGAGAACTATTTTTATTTCTTTATTGCTTATTCCATGTATTTGTAGGCCACCTTGCCAAACCCATAAAACCATACAGTAAAACCACAACAATAAATAACACAAAAATTAAATCCTACTACCGCCATCGATCATCACCCAAAGAACTGTCCCCAACTATATAGCATCTTCTGCTTCAAAAAGCCAGCTTGATAAGATTGCAAGGAGGAGTCATTCCAAGCCTACAGGACACACTCTTTCAGAGGGACAGGGCTGTGAATGAGAAGTTCTGCGGCCAGAGCTATACCCAGTTAACCTTTTGGGAAGGTATCCCCAACTTGCCCTGCCAACATGCATACAATCTGCCTGCAATGAGCAGATTCCCCTTGGTCCAAAAAATAGTGAGGACCAAAGCCATAAGTGACTTTGTAAGTAAAGAACAGCATCTTGAATTGGACCCGGAGGCCAACTGATAGCCAGTGAAGCTTCTGCAGTATAAGTATTACTTTGCTGAAGCAGGAACCAGACAGCAATAGGTGGGCTGCTGTATTCTGTGCAAGTATACCATGTTTCCCCGAAAATAAGACCTCCCCCAAAAATACGACCTTCCCCAAAAATAAACCCTCCCCCAAAAATAAGCCCTCCCCAAAATAAGCCCTCCCCAAAATATTTAACCGCATGCACAGCTGGTCCCAGCCATTTCTTCTGGTTAGGGTTAGGGAGACAGAGCTGGAAATTGGGTAAGATGGCAAGAGGATCCCTGTCTTGCTCCACAAGCCCCAAAATAATAAGGCCTCCCCAAAAATAAGGCCAAGTGCTTATTTTGGGGTTCAAAAAAATATAAGACAGGGACTTATTTAACATGGTAGCTTTTGACTTGTCTTAAGGCAACCTCATGTAAAATGAATTGCTATAGTCCAAATATAAGATGAAAAGGGCATGATACACTATTGCCAGAAAATGCACTCAGGAAAGGTCACAATCAATATACTACTAGAAAGCGTACAAGGCCTCCAGCCCTCCATCTGCTGATCTAGCAGGAATTTTAAATCCAAGAAAAACTGCAATTGGATACTTGTTTCTTTGGGGAAGAGGTATTCGTTGTAAAGCTAAAGATGGAACTGCCCTGCTGGAACCATGGAAATTTTGACAAAAGAGACTGGGAATCATTTTAAGCTTGTTCCATCCTATCTGTCTCCCACAAGCAGCACATTAAGGCTTCCATCACATCTCCTGATCAACCTAGGTAGGAATGTCTAACCAGGTATCATTACCTTGTTGATAATAATTCAGCCCAACCTGATGGATCGTCTCCCCCAGTGATTTTAAATAGCTATTGAAACAATTAGGAGAGAGGTCTTCCCCCAAACATACCAGTTGAATCTCTTACTCTGGAAAGAGCAAAATCGCTCTAAAATTACACTCTGTGTAGAAGAATAATTCCTCCATTGATAGTTGGTATTGAATGCTGCTGGGAGAACTGGCAAGACGAGAGGTGTTCACATTGAATCGTAAGAGTAACCAATATCATTTCTGATCTGTCCTCAGGTCTGGACCTGATTGGAAGACATCCAGTTAATTCATTTCATTTAGGGATGCCTTTCACCTTTTCTATAACTTTTCCTCTGTAAAGAAGGTTAGGGCAGTGGTTGCCTAAAGTAACTGGGTTTGAGGAATGGTCTCTTGAAGAAAGGTGTACCATCTCTCTTCCAGGGCCAAAACGATTACTTCTTCTGTCAAAGAGGCATTCACCAGTTCCTGAACTCAGTTCCCTCCCTAGCAGTTCAAACCAGGGAAGAGGGCCAAGGATCCATCTCACACTGGTGGAGCTCATCCCATAGAGAATCCTGTCTCAGATAACCCTGCAAGACATCACCCTTATTGTCTCATTGGATTCTGTCCAGCAGACCTCGAATCCACAACAGATATGAACAAATCTGTCTACATTTTGCCTAGCAAAATGATCGCAGAAGCCCGAAGAAAGTTTTTCTGACTCACCATTTCTCAAAAGGGAGTGAGTTATGTTACCGTCCTATCCGCCTCCTTCCAAACAAGTTCCAGCTGCTCCAGAGTAAAGGGTAGATTAATTGTGTTCCCTCCCATTGTATGCTGGGCCTGTGATGACTTGATGCAAGCCTATGGTTGTCATGGAGGCCCTGAAAACACAAGTAAATCTCAATCCCATGGCTTGGAGGTTCCCCATCACCTAATGCCAGGGGAGAATCCACTAGCAGCTCAATGGTGAGGTCCATCAGCTTATGTAGGGAAAGCGTCAGGCATCAGGGCAAGTGGTACAATCAGCAGTACTCCTGCTTGCCTGGTATTTAATTTCATATCTAGAGTCTTTGACATCTAGGATCCTGGGAAGAGGCTGAAGGGCCAGAACAGGGACTTGAACCCAAATTTTCAGTTTCTCTTCCCCATAAAAGGTTCCCCATGCACCCCTCATCCTTTCCTTTTCTCTTTGCAACTCTGGTACTCTCTGCTGTCCATCTACTGTTCCTTGATTCAAGTTCCCAGAAGAGTATCATCTTTCCCATTCTGTGGTTTACCACTTAGCTACTTCCACTGGATAAACCACATTCTTAACCCCAGTTTTCTTATACTGTACCTTCCTCGGACTTGCTCTCATCAGATCTTTGCTATCTGGAGAACGTCACCTTGGAGGTTCTCATTCCTCAGAAGGAAAGTCTCTCCAACCATCCAATTTCCACAATTACTGCCCCAAGAACTACCATCCCAGAAAACACAGTCCTCTCCCATTCCTCCGGTTCTCACTCAGGGTGGAAGAATCCAGAGTTTGCCTCCAAAATCACCATGGGGAACTCATGTGGTTGGCATTTAGTAAGTACTTATTTCTTCACACTTTGCTTCTTCTGAGATATACAAATCATGATTTCCCCTCCACCACCACCATTTCCTAGAACCACAATAGTCAATCCACTGCCTTACCCAATGTCCTTCCCAATTTTTTTTCAACCTTACCCCAAATTAATTTCCAACATTCTCCCCTTTTCCCCTTTCTTCTTATTTCTTCTAATCTTCAAAATCAAGTTTCCCTGAGATGCCACCTTTTGACTGATGGCTTAGGATTGCTCTCATCATTCCACCTTCCATCCCAACACACTGCACCAAAACAGTAGAGGTAGTCCTCAACTTACAATCACAATTGAGGCCAAAATTTATGTCGCTAAGTGAGACATTTGTTAAGTGAATCATTGCAGTTGTTAAATTAGTAACACGTTGTTAAATGAATCTGGTTTCCCCATTGACTTTGCTGGTCAGAAGGTTGCATAAGGGATCACATGACCCTAGGACACTGCAACTGTCATAAACATGAGTCAGTTGTCAAGCATCTGAATCAGTGGTGGGTTGCCCCTGATTCGCACCGGTTCTATAGAACCGGTAGTAAAACCGGCAGGAGGCCCCGCCCACCATCCCTGACATCATCAGAACGTTTCTGAGCATGTGCAGAAGAGCGCGTGTGCATGCGAAACGAGCGCGTGCGTGGCCCCATTGCAAACTGGTAGTAAAGGTAAGTAGAACCAATCCCTGATCTGAATGTAAATCATGTGACCATGGAAATGCTGCAACAGTTGTATGAAAAACAGCCATAAGTCATTTTTTTAGTGCCATTGTAACTTTGAATGGTCACTAAACAAATGATTGTAAATAGAGGACTACTTGTATTTATTTTCCCATGTGTGTGTTCTTCAAACATTTACTTATCAACTTTCATTCAAATAGGATTTCAGGGCAGTGAAAAATCAATTTTCTAGATTTGATTCTGATTCGGTTAGGAGAATAAATGCAGCCTTCCTGTTTGGAAAAGGATTTTACTTTTCTGAAAGAAAAAAAGAAGCATATCTAGCCTCATATACCTCACATGTTTTTACTTTTGGAAACCCATCGATGAACTTCCAGTAAATCTGTGGTTAGGCTTGGTATGCATTGTGAAGAACATATTATTTTGTTCTAAAGTCAACAGCAAAATGTTCTTCTACTACATATGGACAGAATGATGGTTTTAATTTGTGCATCTGTGTGTGTAGAAGGGAGGAGAAGAAAAACAGAGAACCATGGCTAACGTATCAGGGAGAAGGCTTGTCTTTTCTTGCCTTGTAAGTTTTCGATATGCTTGTGTGTGTGTGTTGGGAAATGTGTTGAAATGTCAAGCATGCATATCACCATACTCGCATTTAACATTCTGTTTGAAATCTCCAGAGTTCTCCGACTCTCCCCTTTGTCTCAGCATAGATATGTTTCAACCATTTAGCTGCCTAGCATTTATTGATCTATTAATGGAGTTAAAATAAAAACTTGATTGAAGTTTGTTATAATAAAATAACAAACTACAGGTGGTCCTCAACTAACGACCATAGTTGCGCCCAAAATTCATGCCCTAAATGGTTTTGCCCCCTTTTACGACTCTTCTTGCCACAGTTCTTAAGTGAATCCCTGCAGTTGTTAAATGAGTTACACGGTTGTTAAGTGAATTTGGTTTGCCCATTGACTTCGCTTGTCAGAAGGTTGCATGACTCCGGGACACTGAAACTGAGTCAGTTGTCTAGCATCCGAATGTAAATCACGTGGCCATGGGGATACGGCAATGGTCATAAGTGTGAAAAATGCTCTTAAACCGTTGTAACTTTGAATGGTCACTAAACGAACTGTTGTAAACTGAGGACTACCTGTACAGTAGAAGAGAATACCCAAGAGAGATTATCAAGAAAGAAACTACAGTCACTGAGAACAAAAACATCCAAACACAACCCAGAATGGAGATTTTTAAAGGTTGTCCTTTAAAAAGAAAAAGATCTCTGAGATTATGACAGGGATGTCTTGTTGTCATTTTACGGGGCAAATCAAAACAAGGGGAAATCTTTGGCTCAATTAAAAGAAGAAAATCACGTAATGGATTCAGTTTTAGCATTGGGTTGCTAGATTTTGGACGAAACATTTTTTACCCCTACCCTAGCAAAATTGCTCTTTCTGATACCTGCATTTATTACTTGATTGATTTGGTTTGATTTATAAGGCTACTGGAAACTTTTGGATTGGAGATAAGGCTCTTTATGGCATGCCTGCAGAAGAAGAGCAGGCAGAGCATGGAGGCAGAGTTAAGAGAGGAATCGGCCTAGAATCGCTACGTTGCCACAAGTAGTCTAAGTCCAATATCCTCTTGAATTCCATTAACTCTGACCTAACACTAATTTAGTGCTGACCGTTAGCTTCTTGTGTATAGGCATGAGCAATAAATCAACTTAACTGAACGTATGCTTCTGCTGCTTTGTGCCTGACAGTGTCTTGCAAAATGAAAATATAAAATGTGAAAGGAGCAACAAGAAAGTTCGCTTTGCTCGCATCTGCCCATTTGCAAAGCCTTCTGTGCATGCACAGGGGCTGAAAATTGTTGCAAAAAAGGGACATCATGACGTCCGCGCGGGTGGGTGGAGCCTCCCGCAGCTGCCGCTACCGGTTTGCCGGAGCTGGATAGAACTGGCTGAATTTCATCCCTGACACAGATGCTTTAAAATATTGTAATTTACTGTAATTTATATAAGCTACCCAAAAGGATTTTTTAAAAAACCTAAACAATAATTATAGTGCTCCAATTGAATTTTTGAACCACAAAGGACATTTAGGTCGCTTATAATTTAGACATCTAAGTATAAATATTTAATACACCATAATGACTTTCATACAATATGTTATTAAAAGAAGAGCAATTCTATAACCATCTTCCTTATCTAAGGAAGTTTCCTTATCTTCTCATTTGTGGTATTCCATTGAATCAGGAACACAAAAGTGTAGATGGTTTTGACTTGTCCAACCCTGGCAATTTTAAAACCATGGCTGGCTAGGGAATTCTGGGAGTCGAAGTCCATAAGTCTTAAAATCGCCAAGATTGGACACCTTTGACTTATACCCTGAAGCTAGAGAAAAGGTAAGTTTTTGACAAGAGGACAATCTGTTGCTCTCTCTGATGGTTTATAAAATAAGATTTAAAAAAAATAATAAGTTGGCTGCCTTTGTTTTTGTGGAATGGTAACGGAAAATCATGTCTGCTTAAGCAATGTTCTAAAATTGGCTTTTGAACATTTTTGCAGGTCATTAAAAGGCTGGACAACTTTCAAAGAATACCCATTAATCCTTTTGTAAGATCACCGCTGGTACAAAGTGCAACTGAAAGGAGATAATTGTGGAACTTAAGGCATGGCAAAAATGACTTCATATTGTATCCTTCCAGCGTTTGCTTTGATGATTGGATGTTTAGCAGTTCCAGGTAAGAGAAATTAATCTTATTTGGGCTTTAGTGTACCTTATGTAATGAGCACTTAGTTTGAAAAATGGCTTTTTAAAGATTCACTGTGAAATATTTTGCTAATCGTCTATTGCACTGACTAAAGGCACACACATAATTATACATATAATTTGAAATAACAGAATAACAGAGTTGGAAAGGACTCTTCTAGCCCGACCTCCTGTTCAGTCAGGAAACCCTAAACTGTTTCAGGCAAATGGTTGTCCAATCTCTTCTTAAAAACCTCCAGTGTTGGAGCAACCACAGCTTCTGGAGGCAAGTCAACCCACTGATTAATTGTTCTAACTGTCAGGAAATTTCTCCTTAAATCCAGCAATTACTGCATAACAGGAAGTAACGTTAAGAACCTTATATTAGTATACAACGAAATGCACAGTCTGATGCTCAAATGAGCCTTGATTATGACTCTCAGGATGCTAAATTTTCATTTTAATGTCACAAAAGGGAAAAGTTATTAAATATACATTAAAGCTGATTTATTTGTGCTCCTGTCCTACCATTCAGAGTGTACCACTACATGCCATTCAAAGAGTAAAAATGGCTTGATCTGAGAAAAAAAGTGCTTGAATTACTTCTCTGTCCTGAAAAAGTTGAAGTTTGTCTACCTTGATTGAATTTTTTTGGTGTAAGCTTTTTTATATTGAAATCTCTTCAGGAAATGTTTGTTGAGGTTTTTTTATGTAAGACATGGCAGAGAACGCTCTCTGTAGACAGTTTTGGCTGTGGAGTTCCCCATCTTAGCAGTCCTCGGCTATGTAGAGCAGAATTATGAAAATCACACCTTTTGGACTAGGAACTCACCTCTATTGTAATGGAAAATAAGAATAAGACTGTGGTGCCAATGAGGAAAATTAAGCAAAATCTTTTAGCTTGCTTACAAACCTGTCTCCTTTTTTAGAGAAAAAAAAAGATGCGTGTGTCTGTTCAAAAATAAATGGAAAAGCAGAGCCAAACACAGATATTTTTAGCTGTTCTCTCCCATAGTTCTGTGGATCACAAATTAAGCAGTTTCTGTCCTGAATTGCTAGGCAGGGCAGATCTCCTGAAAGGGTGCTTTGCACTGTGTTGGCACAAGGGTACAATCCGTTCTCAAAATGTTGAGGCAGTTGCGTCAAAGGCTTTCTCAGTTCGTCGCACAGCCCCTTCACTCTCCACTGCGGTCGCAGTGGAAGTGTTTGTACAGACTCAGACATAGACCTGCAGACTGACCACCTGGGAAAGCAGCTGCATCAGGCCATCCAGAAAGCAGGCTCACCACAGCATTTCAGAGAGAAATTCTTCACAAAGAATCCATTTAACTGCTTGGAGCAACTTTACGCAAAAGCCTAATTAGATATTCTGTCTAGTTTGTTCTATCTAGCTTTATGATAAAATGAATCAAGATAGTAGAAACTACTACAGCTATGCCTCTATTCAACTCTACTCTATTCTACCTTTAGGGCAATCCTGAGCAACATAGAACGAGTTTTAATGTGGGTCTCACTATTGTCAGAACCATTCACCAATCGTACGGTAGCGAAGTTTTGATTTGGAGTGATTTCCCATCAGATGGCCACTCTGTATGGCATATAATAGTACAGATAGTCTTCCACTTACAGCAGTTCACTTAGTGACCGTTCGAAATTACAACGACACTTATGACCGTTTTTCACACTTATGACCATTGCAACATCCCCATGGTTATGTGATCAAAATTCAGACACTTGGCAACCATCGTATTTATGATGGTTGCAGTATCTTGGAGTCATGTGATTAGCTTTTGTGACCTTCTGACAAGCAAAGATTTTGTAACCTTTTGAAGCTAGATTCACCGGGCAGGTGGGCAGAGCCTCACACCGCCATCATTACTGGTTCGCCTGAAGCAGTCCGAACTGGTAGCATTTCACCCCTGCTTCAAGGGCAGCCCCATGTAGAGTCCATTTGTGAGATCATAAGAACACGAGTGATCACCTGAGCCTCAGTGCTAAGAGAAAACGAAACAGGCACAATTAAGACACAAAGACATTTGCTACAGTATTGTCCAAAGCTACAACAATATATTACTCCCGTGTTACACCTCTCCTGCGCGGGCTGCACTGGCTGCCGGTTGCTCTTTGGGTCTGTTTCAAGGTGCTGGTTCTTACCTATAAAGCCCAACATGGCTTAGGCCCGGGTACTTACAGGAACATCTCCCGCCTTCCTCCCATCGTCCAGTGCGCTCCCACAGAGTTGGCCTCCTCCAGGTGCTGTCAGCCAAACAATGTCGGCTGGCGGCCCCCAGGGGGAGGGCTTTCTCTCCCTGGGGGCCCTGACCCTCTGGAATAGTCTGCCCACCAACCTCAGGACGGCCCCTGACCTCCTCTCCTTTCGCCGTGGATTAAAGACGTGGCTGTTTAAACAATATTTCGATTGTGGGGTTGTATAGTTTCTTTTTAGAATGATTTTAATATGGATTTTAATTCATTTTAATGTGTTTATTGTGATTTATATTTATGATTGTTTTATGTAAGCCGCCCTGAGTCCTCAGGGAGAATAGTGGCATATAAATCACACACACACACACACACATACACACATATATGTTTGGATCAGATCCCTATCACCTGCAGTAAACTTCATGCAGATGTTTCAATTGATGGCATTCTAAAAAAATATACTGATGTCAACCAGTATAAAGATGCTTAGATTGTTCTGTTCTGGCTCAAACATATTGGGGGCAGGAATGGTCATCAGCGAAATGGTCCAGTGGATGATGTAGGGGGGAGACCGGATAGTAGATGGATGACTTGCTCTAAATCTGGGATGTCCTCATTATGGAAATAATGACCATCTGGTTTGGGAGGAATAGAGAACATTACAATCTGACCTCTTTCTACATCAGATACATGGAAAATAATACTCTTTGAAGAATGAGTTTTAAACCTTCTGGGACTTTCTCCAGCGCTGAACTTTACTAAAGGCATATGGCCAGTACGGACTTTGTTTGGTTACCCTGCATGATGCCTTGATGTTGTAATGATTTTATTTTGCAACAAACGCTTATATAAATAAGATACATATGCTGACAGTAGGCGTGATATACAATGCGATGTAAAGCAGAGTATTGCCTATGAACAGTCACGTTTAATGCTCCAAGAAGGAGCATTCAGATTACTTCATATGCATTCTCTCACTTTACTTTCAAATAACCCTGAACCGGAAAACAGAATTATTATTCTAGAATACTTAACTATAGGTTGGAATCCAGACTGGAAGATAAAAACTTCCATAATCCTTTATTGCAGTACTATCAAATAGTTTCTTAATTTTATCCAAACAGAATGCACTATGATGGGAATAAACAAACATAGCTATTTGTCAGAAATCAAAACAGTGGTATGTCAAACAAATAGTGGGGCTTGGAAAAATAAGTTCTTGGAAGCAAGAATTTGTAAACCTATCATGGCTGAGGCTTGCAGCACAATTGCACTAGATGCTTGTCAAAAAAAAGTATTGGGTATGATGTGGCCAATCAGGGGGACATAATAACTGGCTAATTACAGAAAGCAGCCATGCATATGTTCATGACTAATTTGTATTGAAGTCAAAGAAAAACATGAAGTCTCTGGAAAGTTTTCTTAGTTAATTTCAGCTGCTTTGCTAATATAATAACAAAGACCAGCAAATTGAAATAGAATGACTACAGCAAAAGCAAGCAAAGGTAATACCAATAGTAATAGGCACTGGGTGCAATCCCAAAACAACTGGAGTACCACTTGAACACTATCAGTTAATTGCAGAAGGCAACTTAATTAGAACAGCTTACATCCTGCTCTGATACCTTTACACTATCAAACATTCACATCTGCTTATCCCAGCTGCTTGAAAAGGAATCAGTAAGTGAACAAAAATGTCAAATTCAGTCTGATGTGCTATGAACCGTAATAATAACCTATGATACAAGCTTCAAAGTAAAATAGCTATGTTGATGATCAGTAAAATAACATAGCATTTTGAAATTTCTGAATGGCCTTTCATACTGATAATTGAATTTTCATACAAGTTCTTTGTTATTTTAACATTTTATTTGGTATGTATAATCACATCTGTAATTGAAGGATTCTCATAGGAGTGATAGTAATGATTTTTATCATTTAAAAAAAATCATGTTTGTTTCATCTCGGTTCTGGGTGTTATTTTACTCTAGTGAAGTTTGGAAATAGAATAATACAAATCATATTTACTGCTGGTGTTTCTTTTTATTGAAGACAATGTTCACTGGCCTGCAGTGGTGTATTTCCAAATAAATTACAAAATCAGACCCTAGCCATAGAGTGAGTTGCATTTTAGGTCTGTATGGAAATAAAGAAATGTATGCTTGCTTGGTTTTTCCTTTTTCTTATTGAGTAATTTCAGTTCTTCATTATATTTCATTTTTCATCCATTATATTTTATACAGATGGTGTTGGAAATTTAGAGACAGTTGAGAATACTTCCTTTCTTGAAAACCAAGTTTTGCCACGTAGTTCTAACTGATTTAAATAAAAAAGTGGAATTTAAGTTGAGTAACAGGATAATTTTTGACTCCCTATCTGATCGGAATGTTTAATTCATATTGTTCTAGTTTGTAATAAATATACAGATTCCATTCAGTGAACTTCGAGTGCTTAAAAACAGGTTAAAAAAAGGTAAATATAGGATGAAAGGAAACAGGTAGACAATAGGGACTTGTCCCTTAGCCAGAACGGAGCCAAAAATTGAGAAAGACATGCAGGATCAATACAATGGATTTATTTTACAGTAGTGAATGTGATGCTTACAATACTTTAACTGATAAATCAATAAGAATTTATAAGAAAAGTTTCTACACAATACAGAATGTTTTATTGGAACAAACAATACAATTATTGAAACGCTTCACAAGTTTTAATCTTTATAATTCTTTGGTGTTATTATAGCATCCAACAAGGAGGTCTCAGTTTAAATGTCTATTAGGCCATGTAGTTCACCGGAAGATCTTGGATCATCACCATTTCAGACTATCTAATCTCACACTTGTGAAATTAAAATGGAAGATAATTATGTACTCTTTTATATTTATTTATTTTTATGTATGCATATATTAAAATTGAATATATGCATACATAATATATGAAATATATGCATACCTCCCGACAAGGCTGATTGGCTTTTTGATGGGAAGCTGATATAGGAGATGGCCAGGCTGGGCACAAGGGAGGGGTCAAACGCATCATCAGTCATGAGTCCCTGCATACCCACAAGAGATTTAAGTACAACCAATCTTGAATTCCTTTCAATTCTTAACTCCCACTAATTTCCTTTGACTAGTATTATTTTCGATTCTTGCAGAGCTCTTAAGTTTACAATAAATCTTTATACAGATTTGAATTGTCTGGGTCTCCTGATTTCCCTGGTGCTTGGCATTTATAATATTAATAATTAAATAAAACGTTGGAAACCATGGGGAAATTTTGAGGATCAAAAAAGACAATTCTTGTTAGAAAATTACATATAGATTATGTCACTGACATTTGGTATCCAACTCCAGAGATTTATTTTTATCCTTGACATATTGATAAGGATTACCAAATGAAAAAGATGGTTGTTTGAGATATCCCAGTGTTCATATTTGTTCATATTTTTATACAGTATCTATAGTTTAACTATATTTCCATAATAATGATCTAAATAATTACATAATTATACTTTCAGTGATTTCAATAATTTTCAATTAATTGAAAATATAATTTGAATTGAAATTATAAAATGGCTAAGTTTTGGTTTAGAGCCAATGTGGCCTTAAAAAAAAACTGGAGAGAAATGAATGGTTGCTAGAGATAGTTCAAGCAGGTAACACACTGTACATAAAAACTAATCTATACCAGTTAAGAGGCAGACTTTCTGTTTCTGCATTAGATAAATTTTCAGTCTTGTTTGTTTTTATCCCTGCTATCTACTGAAGAACTCAAAGTAGCTGGCTTAAGAATGAAAAGTATGAAATAAGTCATGAATACTATTTGTTTACAATAATAATGTTTAAGCCAAATGCGGAAGAAAGAGAAACTGAAAGAAATTAAAATATGTGTTGCATAGAAAAATATTGTGCCTTGTCTGTATAAGTAATCCATATTATCAAGAACTAAGCCTTCAATTGTCAGAGATGGAGATCAGGTTATCATTCCTCTCAAATTTAACGTTCCCGTTTCTTTTAAGGACTATATAAGTTCTCATTTTGTATAAAAAATAATGCTCTAGTGGCTCAAATCCTTTTGATGATCTGAGTTATTTGGCATTTTCTGCTGTGAGGAATTTTGTGTCTGAAAGAAGGGGGTAGACTTTGCTGCATTTATTCTTCAAAGAAGAATGTCATTTTACATAACAAATAAAAAGTGCAGAATTATCACATCAGAACCAAATAGATTTTTTTAATGATTGGGAGCCTCATTTCTTAAAATAAGGTTTTGGAGGCTTTTGAAGAATGCAAAAGATGTATTGCAGATGATGTCAAATTGCTAATGAGTGTGGGGTTTGCTCCCTGTACAGTAGCTTGGCCTGCCAGTGTTGATGGAAGTGTGATGGTCTCCTTGATAGTTCCTTGATAAGGATATTGTTTTCTACTTTATTGTTTGTCTGGTGTTAATCCTGCTTATCTGTGCATTTGGCTGCATTTGGCTGCATCTTTTGAATGGTTTGTAAATGTGGTTTTTACATGTCTAGAGATCAAACTCATCTCAGAAACATCTAATCAAAAACATCTCAGAATCAACTAACGGACATTATGGCATCATTGTAGAACCAACTACATTGAAGTAAACAACAACAACAAAAATCCAGCTGCCCAAGAAGAAAAAATAAAAGTTATCTACAAAATAATGTGTGAGGACTGAAACAGCCATTATATAAGACAGGCAGAAGACTAGCTGAGTGTATTCATCAACACAGACTAGCAGTCAGAAGATATTATGAAAACACCTTAATCTCACAACATATGGAGAAACTCAATTAGAGTTGGGAAATAGCATCCTATATCGAACTTAATCCTAAAAGACTAGGGAAATTCTCAAAATCTGGTATTCAGAAAAATCAACCATCAATAGCAATAGCACTTATATACCGCTTCACAGTGCTTTACAGCCCTCTCTAAGCGGTTTACAGAGTCAGCATATTGCCCATCTGGGTCCTCAGTTTACTGACCTCGGAAGGATGGAAGACCGAGTCAACCTTGAGCCGGTGAAAATCGAACTGGCAAATTGCTGGCAGCCGGCAGTCAGTATAATTAGTCTGCAGTTCTGCATTCTAACCACCGCGCCACCATGGTGCTAGACACATTGGATTCATGGTCTTCTAGTTTCTATCCTAATGCCTTAACTGATTCTCAGTAGGAATTATCATGAAACAATATTTGAAGACCCAAGTTTTGATAAGTCAAGATTTTCTGTGGCAGAAAAAAATGCCTTCACATAAATCAAACTAGCAGTAGCCACATAATGTATGTTTTACTATTGAAAAAAATGTTGTAAATATGTGCATCGAAAGTTTTAAAAATTAATATCTGCAAAAGAAAACTCACCCCAAAAGCTTATTTTAAAAGAAGAAGCATCTGGCATCTGTGCACTTCATGCCTTTTATCTATATAATCAAAACCTTGAGTAGCATTAAACAACAGTGTTGGCACATGCAAATATATTCCAGTGGAAAAGTTTATTGTTTGCAAGAACTGTGGGAGTTCAATAGCATTTTTTAATGAGCACATCAGGACAGCAATTGTTTTTCCGACAGCAGATGCTTCATTTTGAAGCAAAACACTGGGGGTTTTATTTTTTTACACCATTTCATGTGTAACTTAAACAGCTGGATTGTCTGCAGAAGGAATGGATAGGTATGCATATTCCCTACACAGAAGCCAGTATTTTAACAAGCTGTCATTTATTTAGGTATGTACAATCATCACGCCAGTCTTTTAAGCATTCATGCCCCGTGCTGTTTGTTGATCACTTTCTAAGTGGAATATTCCATTTGTGTTACAATATTCTGTCAGCAGTTCACGGCTGTGAAAAAGTATTTGTACCAACAGTAGGAAAAAGCTATTATCTCTGATTCTGATTACATTCTAGAAATGTCAGCTGTGGGGATTGCATAAACTCAATCCAGGCCACCAAATCCTATGATAAACAGTATACTGTTGTTCATTCATTTTCACTCTACAGGGAAGTCCTTGATTTGCAACATTTATTTAGTACAGGTAGTCCTTGATTTAGGACCACAGTTGAGCCCAAAATCTATGTTGCTAACTGAGAAATTTGTTAAGTGAGTTTTGCCCTGTTTTACGACTTTTCTTGGCACATTTGTTAAGGGAATCACTGCAGTTGGTAAGCTAGTCACACGGTTGTTAAGTGAATCTGGCTTCCCCATTGACTTTGCTCGTCAGGAGGTCGCAAAAGGGGATTATGTGACCCTGGGACACTGGAACCGTCGTAAGTACATGCCAGTTGCCAAGCATCTGAATTTTGATCATGTGACCACGGGGATGCTGCACAGGTCATAACTGTGAAAAATAGTCGTAAGTCACTTTTGTCAGCGCCCTAGTAACGTCAAATGGCTACTAAATGAACTGTTGTAGGTCAAGGACTATCTGTACTGTTCAAAGTTGCAGTGGCACTGAAAAAAATGACTTAAGACTTGTCCCCCGCTTACAACTGTTATAGCATCCCCATGGTCACATGATCAAAATTCAGACACTTGCCAACGTTCCGATGATAGCAGTATCCCAAAATAATGTGATCATTTGTTACTTTCCCAGCCAGCTTCCAATAAGCAAAGTTAAAGGGGAAGCCGTATTTCCTTAAGAACCAGATGATTCACTTAACAACCATGGCAGATAAAGGTTACAAATTTGAACACAACTCACTTAGACACCGCCTTGCTTAACAATGGAAATTCTCAATGGTGGTTGTAAGTCGAGGACTACCTGTGCATGAAAAATAGAAGCAGATATATTATTTGTGGCAGATGATTCCACAATGAAACTGTCCAGATTTCTGTCCAGTTTAATAGCAACTCTCCATTGGCATCAGGATCGGGATTATTCCTTAAATCCAATTTCCCTTAATTTTGCCTTTTCTAGATGGGCAATGTCTATACTTTTGGAATTCTTCTTTCAATCATGAAAGTGTTGAGAAAGCTTTGCTTTAGACCACAGGTTTCAAACTCGCGGTGTCATGTTGCCATCACATGATATATCACAATATTTTTTTCCCTTCACAGAGCTGGGGTGGGCGTGGCCTGCATGTGACGCATCCGGCCCGTGGCCCGCCATTTTGCCATCCCTGCTCTTGACCAATCTCTTAGAGAAAAGTTTGCTTTTCTACCTTCCATTTTTTCCTTTAATTGCCTTCACAAAGACAATTGACTCATTAAGTAGGAAAACGTTTTTCCATTTTAACATTAGAAAGGGAAGCTCAGAGATGCTGGACCGTTTTCAAGGACTGAGGTATCTGTCTTTTTTTGAATTACATACAATTTTGTGCCAAACTATATTGGGACTTCAGACTGGAAAAAAAATTGAAGTATTGCATGCTTTGGAGCCAAGTAAATGCAAACTGAGTGGCTTTCAGTTGAAGCAGAAAGCTAATCCAGTGAAGTCAGATCTTGGGGTTTGTAGCAAAGCACTTCTCACATTGTACTGTACTACAGATGTTGCCATTTTAATGAGACTTCTACGTGTGATCTGTTTCTCTATCTTAATAAGCAATGAGAGAACTCTATGAACCCTGTAATTGCAAATGCCATGTGGTTTTGTGTATTTGTATTAATAGATTTGTGCTTCAACAATTGCTCGACAGATAGGAATGCTAAAAATTGCTCTTTGCTGAAGTATGAAAGCGATCTCCCTTTATGTGAATCTTAAGCTTTGCAATAAAGACGCTGAATGGAATTTATTGGCTGTTTGTGAGTAAAGGTCTCTGCTTAGAGTAATCTGAACAATTATTAGTGGATTTTCTAGGATGTTTCCCCCTTCAATTTAAACTTTAAAGCATTTCGTTGGAAATCATCTCGTTGGGTACTAACTTATTTATTTATTGTTTATTTATTTATTGGTTCAATTTATATACCGCCCTTCTCCAGAGACTCAGGGCAGCTTACAATGCGTTAAGCAATAGCCTTCATATTTTTGTATATACCTGCTTAGAAGGGCTTTCCCGCCGCCCCCCGGCAGTGTTCTTTTTATACAAAGTCATCTTATTGCCCCCACAATCCGGGTCCTCATTTTACCTACCTCGGAAGGATGGAAGGCTGAGTCAACCTTGAGCCTGGTGAGATTTGAACTCGCAGTAATTGCAGGCAGCTGGCAGCTAAGTGCTACTTAACAGCACTTTAGTCTGCTGCGCCACCAAGGCTCTTAAAGTAGCAAAGAATTGTGAACTGTGTGTGTATGTTTAATCCTGTTCATTCTTGAAATGTTATATAGGTAACAAGGTATATGCTGAACCTTGTTACCCTCCCCATCATCAGCAGTCTTTTGGGTTAATGACAGAAATATTTCTTTTCCCTTGATTTAATTTTCCTTTGCAGCCGTAATTGTACTTGTTGACTAAACTGGCTCTCTCTTTTGAGCTCTCTCATTTATAACCATTCATTCTCAAAGTCTTTACCTGAGAAAAAAACAGTGGCCAATAAAATAAAATAATTTTGGCAGAACCTTCCAGAACCATCAGTTTTGCTATGGTTAATAAAATTCAAAATATTTTTATTATATGGTGTGTCAATTACAGTAAATGCATTTCTGCTTACAACCTTTGCAATATTGCTGCCATATTATTATTTTTTAAAATTAATTTTATTAATCGTATTTCTATGCCGCCCACTCTCCGGGGACTCTGGGTGGCTTACAACAATCGACAGTATACTAAATAGCATATTGTCCCCAACAATCTGAGTCCTCATTTTATCCATCTTCGAAGGATGGAAGGCTGAGTCAATCTTGAACCGGTGAGATTTGATCCGCTGATCTGCAGAACTAGCAGTCAGCTGAAGTAGCTGCAGTACAGGACTCTAACCACTGCGCCACCTCAGCTCTCATTAGGGAATTGACCTGTCAATATTATCTTTAAACTAAAAATTAGCTCATAAATTATAACAATGTAGTTAAAGCCATTTACAGATTATTAGTACAACAATATTTTGATTATTGGTAATAAGGGCCTGTTTTACTCTGTCATCTTAATTCTTCAGTTCTGTTAGTATCTATCCTTGTCCCATTTTATTCACCCTGACTTATAGGGTAGGCAAATACAGTATACAATGGCTTTGTGCTTTTTCTCTAAGCCTCACAGCTTAATTGGAATCCACAAGTATATCTTCAAATCCTAAATCTAAACACACCCAGTGCATCCCTGTCAGTTTGAATAATGCAGCCTTATCACATTAATCCCTCTCTCAGGTTAACCAGATCTTAAGAGGAGGCCTGCATGAAAACCATGCAAGTAAATCCAAACAAGAATCTCAGACAAATTTTGGTTTTATGGACATGATTCAAAAGAGAAAAATCCTAATGAAGTAATTCAGAGCCCTGTGCCATTTAATGAAGTTGTTCAGTCTTCTGCATACAAGAAAACATACAAGAAAATTCTCTAGTTTCTTCGTTCGGTTGAAATGTTGCAAATAAACATTACACAAATATGTTGGGTGCCAGGAATAAATTTTGCTCATCTTATATATGCCGTACGTGTGTATTTAAAGCAATGAACTGTCTAGAAAGCAAGATCTCTGCATTTAATTCTGTTAAAGGTCCTTCTGATGTATAACTTGGAACTTTGTGCTTAATGTGATGGCAGCTTTCTTGACTTGTAAGCACATTAAACATTTTGAATGTGTATCATAGGTACTTCCATAAAATGGCTGCCATGGTGAATGAGGCTGGTTATAGACCACCTATTTATCATGGTATGACCTTTGAGGATGCTACTAACGGTATTTGTGATGTTGTGGGATGCTTTCTTCCATTTCTCTCTCCTTGCCCTCCCTCCAATAGATGAGCAGTAAAAGCACTGGACTACAGCTGTTCTTAAAGTCTAAGGCAGGGACCCCCCAATCCCTGGGCTGCGGCCCACTACTGGACCCTGAGCTGTTCGGAACCAGGCCACAGAATCGATGTGCGTGCATACATCCCACACTTTGATGAGCAGTGGGCGAGTGCATACATGCAGGCTCCATTTGCACGAGCGGCAGGCGTGCATGCCTGCTGCTCACGCAAATGGAGCTAGACGTATGCATGCTTGCCAGCCGTTTGCACAAAACCATCCTCTCTCCCCACTCCCACACTGGTCCACAAAGCCGGAAAGGTTGGGGAACTCTGGTCTAATCAACCCATTATTCATAACATCTAAGGGAACAAATGGCACCTACAAGACATCCAGAGGAATTGCTGGGAATTAAGGTGATGTAGAAGTTTGTGTTTATGCTCAATTCCAATTCCTCATTTAATTTTTAAACTTTAAAAAAAAGAAACAAAATTTATGTAGCTGGGGAGACGAGCTACTGAGTGCCAAGGGAGATGTTTGTAGATATACGTGTCCAGAAGATCCTCATTCAAAGGCACCCAGGACTCAGCATAGTATTTGTTGCAATATCCCTTTTCTAATTTACAGGTTTTTGTTTGTGGTAATTTGTTCAAGCCTTGAGAGAATAGGAGTCAGTACTCTGATGACAGAATTCTAGAATCTGTAGCAGCACGTGACTACAATGGGCCAAGATATTGCATCTTATGATAACTTCTCTTTGCTGTGTTCCTAGAAGACAAGCAAAGGAGGACTGATGCAGAAATATCACCATTAATCTTTTTTTTTGTGTCTGTATTTCTAAATTAAACATTTCTGGCAAAGGTTACCTATAGTTTAAGTAATGATTGTTTCTATCTACCATTTCCCAGAACCTCACCATGTGATCTTATCAGGAGAAGGTCTCTGTTTTATAAGCACCTTCCTTTCCTATATGATTAAGCACAGAACATAATTATTCAATAACTGCGATTTGAATTCTGTTTATGACTAGCAAAGAGAAAAAATATATGGCTCTAGGACCTACATGTGATGTTATTCTGCATAAGTGAAAACTCTATGAGAATTGTGCCTGGCTAGATGTCGTGGTATCTTAGATACTATTCGAACATAATCTTAGTTTATTTCCATCTTTATAGTTTCCCTCCCACTAAATGTAATATTCTCTGTATTCTCTATAACATATGCTACAGGCAACCATTCCATGTGTTCAATACAAGTGGTTTTTTGGGGGAACAGCTGTAAAAAGGGGTAGAATTATTGTAATGAATGGCTGTTTATCCTCTCCCTGGTAATAATAACAGGGTCAAAATGATAGAGTGAACCAGTAAAAAGAAGAGCTTCATTAGTAAAATTAGTATATGATCAGATTTGGGGAATAATGGTGATCCTGTCTACCTGCACTATGCCTCTTTTCCCTCTTGTATAAATATTTTTTACAATTATCTTGTACTGCTTCTAAAATTTATTTATGGAACTCAATGGATGTCAAATTGTAAGTAGATTTTAAAAACAACCAGTCTTGTAATCTCTGTGGTAATCTTATGGAATGTTAAACCTTAACAATGTCATGCAAGTAGTTCTCTTATTTTGCGCACAGTGTGAAAAAAGGCTTTGGTTATAATTCATCTCTATTTATACCTGTTTCCGTTCGTAATGGTTAAAAGTCACACTTAAACCACATTAAGGTGATTTGGTTGTCCTCTGTATCACATGGTTTCTGTTTGGCTGATATGAACTGATAGTAGGCATGGAGTGGGTTCCCTTGAATAAACAGTGTCATCATTTCGGACCACAAAATATGCCATACTCTTAGCAGTGCCTGCCCTCTAGAATTAAGTCCTCCTTTGAGATCTACACAACTACCATCCTGTTAGTGTTCTGAAATGCCTTTAAGATTTAGCTGTTTTTCCAGGCCTTTGGGTAAGGTGGATGGATCGCTCTGAGGCATTGTAACATTTGGTATGAGGTCCAGATTGCTTTCTTGTAATTACCTTGCAATTCTTTTTGGACTAATTTTTATTGCATTCCTATTTTCTTTTTGTTTTTATGTTGTTCTCTGTGAACTGCCCAGAGTCAACTGGAATCAGGCACCATCAAAATCAAATCAAATGAAATGCGTTCATCATGTCATTATTAAATAAGAAAGGTTATTATCAACTGGTTGGGGAAGCTAGTAAGTTAAGTATTCTCTTAATTAGATTTGGTCACAGTTTTTTTTTTTGGTTATAGCAACCAGTATACAAAAGTCTTTTGTATAGAAGTATTAAATAGATGTGTAGAAATATGAAATGATTTTACCATTTTTGTAGTTAGCTGTACAATTATCAGTATGTTGTTCATACTGTCAATGTATGTTTTTCTTTTTGGTGTATAAACCACTTTTTCGTGTGGTTTCATTTTTCTTGTTCCTTGTTCTGTTTAGCTTAATCTTTTTTTTAAAAAAAGCGGGGGGAGGAAAAAATATCAGCAGGATCCCACATTTGAACCTCTGTGCAGGAGATTGTACCAATACTGCATACTAGAGAAGTCCTTAAAAAAAGGAACTTTGTGAGATTTAGTATATATCAAATTTAGATTTAGTAATCCCCATGGTATCCCTCCCAACTTCTGCCTTTTCCGCATAGGCATCAAAATCTCAATCTGTCCCCTATTTTCTCAATCTTGCCTTGCTGATTGAGATTAAAAATATACTGTAAATCTTCTAAAGCAAAGAAACTCAGAAGTTGACTCAATTGTTCCTAATGTATTATTATTTTACAATAAAGTAAAGGTTCCCATTGCACATATGTGCTAGCTGTTCCCGACTCTAGAGGGCGGTGCTCATCTCCGTTTCAAAGCCGAAGAGCCAGCACTGTCTGAAGACGTCACCATGGTCATGTGGCCGGCATGACGAAACACCAAAGGTGCACGCAATGATGTTACCTTCCCACCAACGGTGGTCCCTATTTTTCTACTTGCATTTTTTACATGTTTTCGAACTGCTAGGTTGGCAGAAGTTGGAACAAGTAATGGGAGCGCACCCCATTACATGGCACTAGGGATTCGAACTGCTGAACTGCCGACCTTTCAATTGACAAGCTCAGCTTCTTAGCCACGCAGCCACCGTGTCCCGTATTTGCAGTATAAGGAATACTTAAAACAATGATGCACTCTTGCTAGGAAGTAGAGTATGTTCAATTATGCTTGGTAATATAAATAGAGAACTGTTAGGATCTGTGGGATTTATAATGTTAAATGTTTTAGTAAAAAAAACCAGTAGACTGCTCAGTTGCAGTTTACGATTAATTGATTACAATATTGAACTATTGCTGGTGCTAAAAAAGTTGAGCCATTGCAACCCTTGTAACAAAAGATACATTCTTGTTATTCTAAAGTACATGTTCTGAAGAAGCAATTGTCTTAAAACACTGTAAAAAGAAGCCAAAGATACGTCTTCAAATCAGGAATCTCAAATGTTAAGGTCATCTTTAAAGAATTCCAGAGAGCTATGCGGTCCAGAAAAACAAGTTTAAATGTAATGCAACCACCACTGCTGAGTTGTTTAGTTAACAGAGTCTGAAATTAGTTTCTACAAGATTGGATGTTGCCTGTTTTCATGTATGTTGAAAGACCATAAAATCTAGCTCTTTAATGGAGAGAGATGAAACCACACCAGTGGTGGGTTGCTCCCGGTTCTGTCTGGTTCTTTAGAACTGGTAGTAAAAGTGCCGGGAGGCTCCGCCCACCCGCCTGGACATCATAATTGACGATCTGCAGATGCGTCTCCTGTTGCGAACCAATAGTAAAGGTAAATAGAATCCACCCTTGAACAACACCTGTACTATTAACTCATGGCAAGGTTACCATGAGCTATTCCTTCAAGTTTTATCTGGTAGCTATAGAAAAAGAATGTGGGACATGGTGGCTCAGTGGCTAAGACACTGAGCTTGTCAATTGAAAGGTCAGCAGTTCAGCGGTTCGAATCCCTAGTGCTGCATAATGGGGTGAGCTCCTGTTACTTGTCCCAGCTTCTGCAACCTAGCATTTCGAAAGCATGTAAAAAATGCAAGTAGAAAAATTGGGACCATCTTTAGTGGGAAGGTAACAGTGTTCCATGCGCCTTTGACATTTAGTCATGCCGGCCACATGACCACGGAGATGTCTTCGGACAGCACTGGCTCTTTGGCTTTGAAACGGAGATAAGCACCGCCCCCTAGAGTCGGAAATGACTAGCACATATGTGCGATGGGAACCTTTACCTTTAGAAAAATAACCTCATTTGAAAACTTCGGGATGTTAATAGGGCACATTAATTGCAATGTTTTATTACGATAACTTTTTTTCTTTCAAAATAACTCCATTGAATTAGTATTTTCAGTAATATGCTTGACTCTTTTATGGATAATTGATAATTCTTCTGGGGGTGCAACATGTACAATAAGGGACTAATATTTGGAGAATTAATCTGGCAGAACCACAATAGAAAGAGTGTGCATTTAGGGAAAAATACAGGTTTGTTTAGTGACCATTCAAAATTACAGCTGCATTGAAAAATGTCTTATGACTGTTTTTCATGGTTACGAACTTTGCAGCATCCCCATGATAATGTGATCAAAATTTGGCAACTGACTCATACTAATGACGGTTGCAGTGTCCTCAGATCATGTGATCAACTTTTGTAACATTCTGACAAGCAAAGACAATTGAGAAGTTAAATTCACTTAATAACCGTGTGATTAACTTAACAACTGCAGTGATTTGCTTAACAACTGGGAAAGAACAGTTGTAAGGTGGGGCAAAACTCAACAACAGAAATTTTGGGCTCAGTTGTAATTGTAAGTCGAGAATTACCTGTATAATGTCAGTTGGCTGTATCAAACTTAGATACAGTTTTTCTGTTTCTGATGTAAATTTACAGGATGAATGGATGGTAAATAGTTAATTGTTTCTTATTTTGTAGTTTAAGAAAGTAAATAAAACAACATGCTCATTAGAGAGGATACCGGAAGAAATATGTTTTCTAATCAGCAATGCATAGATATTCATTTTTTGATTATGAAGATAGCTTATTGTAATGTTTTATTGTTGGTGTTTATTTTTATTATATTATTTGATGTGTGATTTAACTCTTTGATAGGTTGTAGCCTTAAGTAAAATTAATAGATAGCTTCAAAATTACCCCATTCTGGACTTTCTTTCTAATCATCTATATTTTGCAGAAGAGATATGCTGCTATTTAACTGAAGCAGAGTTTCTTTCCTTATGTGATAAAGATCAGACACTGAACAAGAAATATTTTCAAAAATTTCTTTTTGTTTTGTCACCAACTGATTCTACTTATTTAAACAATAACAGTTTTCTGGAGGGAATGATTTGTAATTATTTTGAAAATGTTCACAGGGTCTTCAGCTAGTTAAATAAAAACAACTGGTTATTGAGTTAACTACCGTATTTTCCGGCGTATAAGACGACTGGGCGTATAAGACGACCCTCCTCAGAGCCATTTAAGGCTCGTCAGAGCCTAATGGGCTGGTCTGCCTGGTTACAGGAGAATGAAACCTGGCGTATAAGACGACCCCCGACTTTTGAGAAGATTTTTGTGTGTTAGAAAGTAGTCTTATACGCAGGAAAATACAGTAATTATTAAGTGAAGTACTCTTGAAATTACAGATAGCCTTCGTTTTATGGCCACAATTGAGTCAAAATTTCTTTTGCTAAGCGCGACATTTGTTAAGTGAGTTTTATCCCATTTTACGGTCTTTCTTGCTAACAAGATGGTTGTTAAGTGAATCTGGTTTCCCCATTGACTTGTCAGAAGGTCCCAAAAGTTGATCAAATGACACTGCAACCGTCATAAATATGAATCAGTTGCCAAATGTCTGAATTTTGATCACATGACCATGGGGGATACTACGACGGTCATAGGTGTGGAAAAACGGTTGTAAGTCACTTTTTCATTGCCGTTGTAACTTTGAATGGTCATTAAATGAACTGTTGTAAATGGAGGACTGCCTGTATATATATATTTTGAAATGTAATATATAGAAACATTTTGTAAATATTTCCATTTGGATGCAATAGAAATTTAAGTGAAATGGACATGAAATTTTAAAAGAGGTATTTTTACCAAAATGGGGTAGAAAATGGTGCACTTTCTTCTTTCCTATGTACTTAATTGCTAAGGAGGTCAGTGCAACAGTGAGACCTGAAATAGATATTACAGCGATTTCTAAAGAAAACAAAAACCTAGGAAGATGGAAAGAAAATGTGTTGGTTTATTCTTTACATGGCTTGTTTTCCAAAGATCTGACTTCCTTGATAAGTTTGAAAAACTAGTTTTTGTTGGAGGCAGTCGCATCCCCAAACAGGAAAATTTTATTTGCATGATTTCAGTACCAATCCCCAGAAGAATCGTTGAGAGATAATTACAAGCTAAGCTGTGTTTTTAATACTTAGGATTTCCTTTTTGTTTGTGAAAAGGCACCGTTGGGGGGTGGGGGTGGGGGCAGGGAGAGAGCATGCAACATAATACAAAGCTGTTGAATCAGTATCTTCATGAATTATGAGCATTACACTGTTGTGCAAATTCTGGGATGGGTTAGAAGGTGGGTGTTGTTGCTGATCATCCGTCTGATGATTAGCAATAGCACTTAGACTTATATACCGCTTTACAGTGCTTTACAGCTCCCTCTAAGTGGTTTACAGAGTCAGCATATTGCCCCCAACAATCTGGGTCCTCATTTTACCCACTTCGGAAAGATGGAAGGCTGAGTCAACCTTGAGCCTGATGAGATTTGAACTGCCAAATTGCAGGCAGTCGGCAGTCAGCACAAGTAGCCTGCAGTACTGCACTCTAGCCACTGCGCCACCAATTGCTTTACATATTCAGGTCACTTTATAAATATAGAATCTACCATGTAAAGGATACAGATATTAAACATATGGATCCCTTTAGAGATAGTCCTTGACTGACAACTACAATTGAGCCCAAAATTTCCATCACTAAACAAGGCAGCTGGTTAAGTGAGTTTTGACCCATTTTACGACCTGCCCATTTTACGACCTGTTTTGCCAGAGTTGTTAAGCGAATCCTTGCGGTTATTAAGTGAATCATGTGGTTGTTAAGCAAATCTGGCTTGCCCTCATTGACTTTGCTTGTCGGAACGCCAGCTGGGAAGGTTACCAATGGACGTCATAAATACATGCCAGTTGCAAGCAACCGAATTGATCACATGATCGTGGAAATGCTGCAACGGTTGTAAGTGTGAAAACCAGTTGCAGGTCACTTTTTTCAGTAATGTTGTAACTTCACTAAATGAATGGTTGTAAATTGAGGACTATCTGTGTATATACTGTCCGGATGTCGGATCTTCCAGCAAGGATCATTGGCTTTCGATTCCAATGAAAATATTTCTGCCCATGCTATTACAACAGTAAATCTATAATTGAGCCATTTAGGAATGATGGCCAACTTCCTTGCCTTAGTGAGGTTTCCTTAATTAGGATTAAGTCTAGTCTCCACATCTCTGCCTTTAGAAAATTAGCTTACAGGCCGGGGGTGGGTTCTACTTACCTTTACTACTGGTTGGCAATGGGGCCACGCATGCACATTCGCTTTGGTTGCGTGCTCTTCTGCACATGCGAAGAAGCATTTTGATGACGTTGCGGTTGGTGGGCGGAGCCTCCTGCCAGTTTTACTACCGGTTCTATACAACCGGTGCGAACCAGGGGCAACCCACCATTGTTACAGGTGGGAAAATAGCCATTATGGCTTGAGGTTTGTGACCAGGACTAACATAGCACTCTGCAGATATAGAGGGACTGCAGATGTCAAAGGAACTGTGGGCACTAGACATCTCTAGAGTATTGGGTTGGTGGAAGCTAGATCCATTTTTATCCCTTGTATCTCCCACATGGAATACAAAGCAGCAGAATTGAGATTGCCCCCCCCCACCGCCCCAGGTTTTTAGTTTAGCTCGGTTCACTTCAGAAAGTTTGCTGGGCTTAGACCTTCAGACTAAGCCTGCATAGAAAAGAATGGAGGATCCTTGCAGTGGTGGTATTCAGCCTGTTTGGACTGGTTCAGGCGGTATTCAGCCCCAGTGTAATACCATCCTATTTAGCCATGTTTTTGAGGCCGGGCGCATGCGTGTGAGCAAAGCGAGCAGGTGCGCGGGGCGGACCAATGAAAAAATATGTGAAACCCACCTCTGGATCCTTTCCTTTGAGTCTTTTTGGAAGCGATTCCAGTAACTGCTACAAGTTTGATGGTATTAAGCATAGGAGTAGAAATCTGAACTTGGAGCAAGTAGGGTCAACCTAATTGTAGAAGGGTACTGTTAGTTTTCAGTGTTTTATTCATCAAATAGCCATGCTAACGCTGTTCTGATGCATGGTGGTCTTTACTGAAGGTTCAGTGGGCTACTATAACAAACTTAAAATGCTCTCCATGATTCCAGGGTTGGCTTCAAAACATTTGAAGATTTTAGTCATGCCAACTATAGGAGATGAATTCATCTTGTGCAGTAGGTTATACAGTCTGATCTGTAATAAGTAGCCAAAGCCATTACTTATTCTTTTCTTACTCTCCAGTTTTACTTTGGAACTCAATATTAACATGATAAATCAGATTATTCACTTTTCGTACAGGCAGTGTCAGTATTTCAAAACAAATTGGAATATCACTTCCATAGCAAGCAGTAAATAATACAATGTCCATATGGTTGCCAATGGTTTATTCTAGGACAGATTTCTCCAGTCTGGTGCTTTCCAGACATAATTTTGCAATTAGGACCAAAATTTCCATTGCTAAGCAAGGCGATTGTTAAATGAGCGGTGACTTTCTTTGCCGTGGTTGTTAAACAAAACACTGCAGTTGTTAAATGAGGGGTCCTTAGTGTTCTCTGAGCTTGCTTGTTTTCTTCCAGATGTTTCATTAACTTAACTAGGTAACATCATCAGTGCTACTGGTAGTAAGGAGTGCTGTTTGCTGCCAGTTTATATTCTAGTAGTTGGTTATGGGTGGTCTTAGAGTTTCTTTGGTTGGGCTGTTTGCTGGGGTATTGTTTACTTGATTGTTGATTGGATGTTAATCTTGGAGTTAATTTGTTCCATGGGTGTCAAACTCGCGTTGTCACATGACGTATCACAATTTCCCCCCCTTCGCTAAACCGGGGTGGGCATGGCCAGGACGTGACGCATCCGGTTGTGGGCCGTGAGTTTGACACCCCTGATCTATGCTGATCTGGGTGCTGATTGCTGGTGGAGAGGTGCTTGGGTCATTTTGTTTCCTTTTGGCCTGGTTGTTAAGTGAACCAGGCAGTCATTAAGTGAATCCAGGTTCCCCCATTGATTTTGCTTGTTGGAAGAAGGTTGCAAATGGTGATCACATGATCCCAGGATGCTGCAATCATCATAAATACATGCCATCATAAATACATAGTGATGCTATGATAGTCATAAGTGTAAGGACTGGTCATATGTTACTATTTCAGTGCTGTTGCAATTTCAAACAGTCGTTAAACGAATGGTTGTAAGTTGAGAACTACCTTTAACCAGTATTTTAATTTGAGCCTTTTAAATAAAAAAAAACTTTGAAGTAGTTTCTTAAGGAAAAGTTACTTTCATTTTGGAATTAGTTTTGCCTCACAAATCATGAGCTTATTGCACCAGGTGGTCACTCTGACAAGCTATTCAAGCAGCAAAAGTTGTGTGTATAAAAGTTTAACCAGTGGGGTTTTTTTTGGTTTTTTTTTTTTTTTGAGCAAGCAAGCTGAACAAAATTTTATTAGGAAAACATTTGTAGAAAGAGGTCCAGTTTTTGTCCATCTTCGGTAACAGAACCAATCAGATTTAAAAGCCTGACAAATGTTTCAATTAATTCTGTAGTTAACATCTGTTTTCTATAATTAGGCATCTATAGTTCAGATTCAATTCCTACATGAAGCTTTTTTATTGAGCGTGGCAAAGTATAGTACCATGGGAACCGTCCTCTGTTTTTGTTGCAAAATGAGAGATGTCAACGTCAAACAAATTGCATCTGGAAGTCAGGGAATAGAAGTGTCTATTTTTTTTTAATGTTAAGCAACTCTGTTTAGGCCACATGCTGTTCTAAACAACCATATCTGTGTTTTTTAAACATACATCTCCTGAGACCTAGAAAAATAGTGATGGTTAAGACTTCTGTCCCACATTCCTAAAAATGACTGTCCCAGATGGATATTTACCTGTAATAAAACCTCCAACTGTTTCATACAATTTTCCTTTTAGCAAATTTCCCAGTTGCCTCTTGAGAGAGAATAATGTATATGTTTTGGGCATCATATAAAAATATAAGCTCACTAACAAAAATCCCTAAATCAGTATTTTCAAACTTTAAAAAGTTTGGACTTCAATTCCCAGGAGTCCCCAGTCAGCCATGGGATACTGGGAGTTGAATTCTATACTTCTTAAAAGTTCCCCGGATAGAGAAACACAGATCATATTTACTGGGGTAAAATTAGATGGATGCGGTGGCTCAGTGGCTAAGACGCTGAGCTTGTCGATCGAAAGGTCAGCAGTTCAGTGGTTCGAATCTCTAGTGCCGTGTAACGGGGTGAGCTCCCATTATTTATTCCAGCTTCTGCCAACCTAGCAGTTCGAAAGCACGTAAAAAATGCAAGTAGAAAAATAGGACCACCTTTGGTGGGAAGGTAATAGCGTTCCGTGCGCCTTTGGCGTTTAGTCATGCCGGCCACATGACCACGAGACGTCTTCGGACAGCGCTGGCTCTTCGGCTTTGAAACGGAGATGAGCACCGCCCCTTAGAGTCAGGAACAACTAGCACATATGTGCAAGGGGAACCTTTACCTTTACCTTACTAATTTTCTAAAGATTATTTTTTATTTTCTTTATATCCCACTTTTATTATTTTTACAAATAACTCAAGACAGCGAACATATTCAACTCAATACTTCCTCCTCATATTTTCTCCACAACAATAATCCTGTGAGATGGGTTGGGCTGAGAGTGAGTGACAGGCCCAATGTCACCCAGCTGGCTTTCATGGCTAAGGCGGAACTTGAACTCATTCCCCCCCTCCCCCCAATTTCTACCCTGGTGTCTTAACCACTAGATCAAACTGGATTACCTCCTCAGTCCAGGGAGCAGCTGTTGTTCACAAGAAGTTGTTTAGTTCAACTGGTTGAAACCTGTGCCAAGAAGATAGATTATGGCTGCCCGAAGAGCCATGTTTTGGAAATCATTAAATATATGGATAAGCTAGTTAGTACTGAAGAATGATAGAACCTTAGATCATTCAGAAGATTATTTTGATTAATTGTATTGATTAAAATAGTTTCGGA
This sequence comes from Masticophis lateralis, assembly GCA_030761175.1. Lineage (NCBI taxonomy): Eukaryota > Metazoa > Chordata > Lepidosauria > Squamata > Colubridae > Masticophis > Masticophis lateralis. Next base: position 132,449,880 of record JAUDYJ010000003.1, read on the forward strand.
TTCTATCCGGTATAATCCTTTCTTTTCACGACTCCCTCTGTATAAGGGCCACCAAACCAAATTTCTTTTCCTTTTCTTCTTCCCTTCCCCTAAAGTAAGCATAGCTGAATGCTTACCAGGTCAAAATGGAAAATGTGCATTCTTTTCTGGTTTTTGAATGTACTATGCTAAGCTATATATTTTCTGGCAATCTTCCAGCATAACAGGCTTTCTAATTGAAAGCAACCCTTGCTTATTGCTGACCTTCAGACTATTTGTGGCTTTGCTGGGAATGTGGGCCAACATTTGTTGTGCTCAGACACTTAAAAAACACACAATATCCCCAGGGATTAAAATGTGGTGTTGAGTTGTGTGGGCAAGTAATATTGCTATGGTAACCTAAGATCGTTTATGTTCATTCTTTCATGGTTCTTCTACTGTAAATGGAAAATACAGCTGTGAATTTAAACTGCCCTCCCACCCCTTTTTGGCTATTATTTGTCAGCATTTTGTCCTTTTGTATCCATAGACTAATCTGTTTTAAAACAAAGGAACTGAACTTTTTTTTTATGTTGATAAATATATTCAAACTGAAGTCCAGGGATTTCTGTAATGTAAGTGAATTTTAGAAAATGCCCTTCCGACCATTATACAATTGTAGAGGAAAACAAAACATTTAACTGAATCCAGATTCTTGACTTAGAATGTTATTGATTGCATTGAGAATGAAGTTCTCATAATCAAGTCACTTGGCTATAGGGGGGGCATGTTCTAAATCTGGCTAAATCTGGCTTTAATACCTAATGTATTACATTAGGTTGGTTTTAGTAACTGCTTCATTTGGCCGTAGTCCAATCTCTAAATGGTTTACACACTTCATGCATATTTTCTGAAGTGATTGAAAACCATAGCTGTGTAATTTGTAGAACATTTTTTGTTAATAAATGATGAAGAGTTTTAGGTACGGGGGGAGAAAGAACTGTTAAATATTGTTTCTGTAAGACTCATGGCATCTTAACTAACAGCTAAGTCTTCTATTGGACATTTTATTTAGTAAAAAAGTCAGCCCCAAAATCATCACACATAGTAGGGATCTTCCAATGCAATTTTAAGTACTTTTATTTATTTATTTATAAGCCACCTGTCTCATTTTAAAGCAAATCTTGGCATATTTCTCTGTTTGTGTGCTTACGCATGCATATATTCCTTATATGGAAGTTTTCTTTAACGATTTCAAAAAATATATGTTCTGTGCAGCGGGGACATGATACCCACAAAATTGCCTATGTGAATCTTCTCATGGAAATTTTATAATTCCCTTTGGAAAAGTGAAGAGCTGAAAAACTTTGAAATTGGCCTGAGTCCATATGGAAAGTCCATGACTAAAGTTGTTTTGGACTAATAGCTCTTTAGTCCGGTAACTACCAGTATCAGCAGCCCAGCCTTTAAGACTCGAATAATAGTTGCTATGTAAGATGGACAACCCATGCACCTCAGAATGTTTCTGACTTTTTCAGTGTTGGGGAAGCAGAAAGTTGCAAGTCAACAATATCTAGAGAGCTGTTGTGGTCCATCAGCAGCCTGGGGAACTGGCAGCAGAGTGAGACAGTGAGGAGTCTGGGGAGGACCGTGGGCCAGTCCTGGAGTCTGGGGAAGGCTCAGACGAGGGCTCTGCGTTGGAGGCAGAGAAAAGGCCATCTGGGAGGTACGGGCTGCCTCTGGAGCCTCCAGAGTCGGACCTCAACAAGGCAGAGGAACGGGGAGCCTGTTCCCAGTGCGCACATGCACAGAGCTAAAACAAAATGGATGACTCAGGAGTAGGGCTGGGAGATGATTGGCCCCTCCCATAAGTTCTTAAAAGAGGAACAAAGGAACGTGGGCCTTTGCAGGAAGCAATGTTTGTTCATTTGGTTCAGCTTAAAGCCTGAAATTCTGTTTGATTCTGGACCCTGGGTAGGTTTGCCAATTAGGTCTTTGGCAGTGTGTCAAGGGAGATAAAGGTGGGTGATTATCCGAAAGGACTTCTCCCGAAGGGTTCTTTATAACTAATCGGGACTCATCTGTGAATGAACAGAATTCACAGTTGTTGCAATAAAAGAACTTTTGGGGACTATTCGTGTGTTTTAATGACTCAGAAAACCTAGGTCAGAAAAAGAGCCATAATATTAGGTTCACTTGAGAGATCCCAACAATATTTCCCAAATACTTCCCTTAAGATGAGTTCTGTGTCTAATATTTTAGGTTGCTGTTCTGTTGTTGCATCCAATCATGGTCCAATCATATTAATCTTTTAATTCAAAAAGAGCAAGCTATCTTACCATAGATGCTATTTTAATACTTCTGTTACAAGAGTATGGCTTCTACTGACATACAAAACCAGGGAGAGTGCCTGGTACGATTCCTGTACAATTTTGTGCCAAATAAATTTACAACGTAGAAACGAAAAATCATTAGAAAAAGACACCTCTTTCTGAACAAGGAAGAGACTTGTTTCTTTGAATCAAGTGCACATTCAGGCCATATACATCCCTTGCATGCTTCAAAAATCTTTCAGAAGAAAGACTTTAGATCTTGTGTGAGCAGTACCTTCTTCAATGGTGGGTTTCAAATTTTTTTACTACCAGTTCTGAGGGTGTGGCTTGGTGGGAGTGGCATGGGTTGGTAGGCGTGGCTTGCTGGGCGTGGCAGGTGGAGGATACTGTAAAATCTCCATTCCCATCCCACTCCAGGGGAAAGATACTGTAAAATCATCATTCCCTCCCAAATCCAGGGGAAGGTTACTGCAAAATCCCCATTTCCTCCTGATCAGCTGGGACTTGGGAGGCAGAGAATCGATGAGGGCAGGGCTGTCAGAATTTTTACTACCAGTTCTCCGAACTGCTCAAACTTTCCGCTACCATTTTTCCAGAAGTGGTCAGAACCTGCTGAAACCCACCTCTGACCTTCTTACTACAGGTAGTTCTTCACTTACAATCACAATTGGAACTGGAATTTTCATTGCTAAGCAAGGCAGTTGTGGAGTTGTTGTGCCCGATTTACAATCTTTTGTCCCCCCACAGTTGTTAAGCAACACATTGCAGGTAGTTGAATCATCCAGTTGTTGAGCAGCATAAGCTTCTCCCATTGAATTAATTTGTTGGAAGATGGCTGGGAAGGTGGCAAATGGCGATTATCTGGCCCTGGGATACTACGACTGTTGTAAATACATACTGGTTGCCAAGTGCCTGAATTTTGATCATGTGAACTGTGGGGATGCTGCAACAGTTGTACGTTTGAAAACCGGTTGTGAATCACTCTTTTCATCAGTGCAATGGTAACTTCAAATGGTCACTAAATGAATGGTTGTAAGTTGAGGAGTACCTGTATTTATTAAATTATTCCTCTGCTTTTTAACCATTTGCAATTCAATGAATGCAATTGAAGATATGCATCTGTACAAACTTGCAACATTTTGCAACGTTTCATTTAGTGTCCGTTCGAAGATACAGCGGCATTGAAAAAAAATGACTTATGAGGGTTTTTCACACTTAACAACCGTTGCAGCATCCCCATGGTCACATGATCAAAATTCAGATACTTGGCAACCAACTCATTTTTATGACCGTCGCAGTGTCCCAGGGTCATGTAGTCAATTTTGCAACCTCCTGACAAGCAAAGTCAGTGGGGAAGAAAGATTCACTTAGCAACCGTGTTACTAACTTAACCACCGCAGTGATTCGCTTAACAACTGTGGCAAGAAAAGTGGTAAAACGGGCAAATACTCACTTAACAAATGTCTCACTTAACAACAGAAATGTTGGGCTCAATTGTGGTCATAACTCGAAGGCTATCTTGTATTGTAACTCATGCAGAGTCCGACCAGCTACCTTCTTACTAAATGTGAATTGGTCTATGTACTTCCCTCTCTGAATATATATCTCTGCTACTGTCTTTGGAAGTATGTATGTCTTCCTATTCAACTATGGCTGGATTGTAGCCAATAAAATCTGGATGCTTGAAACAAAGCAAAGACTTGAAATACAGCCTCCGATTTGTATTCAGGGAAATCTGAGTGTGTTTGTGTTTCCACACATGATTGAAAATTCAGCCTTTCACATCCTTCCTTCTCCAACTCCATAATGTAGCTTGTGTTTTGTTTTTGTTTTTTAATATTTGAAAATGGGGAAGGAATTCTAAACAGCAGAAGAAATGGAACAGAATATCTTCATTTTTGAAGTTAACATGACATCTGAACCAGGGGTGAAATTCACATACCTTCCCTATCAGTTCGCAAATGTGCGTGCGTTGTTGTCTGCGCATGTGCAAAGCCTTCTGCAGAGGGTCAAAAATGGGATGTGGCGACATCTGGATGGAAGGGTGGAGCTCCTACTGCCGGTGTTACCGGCTCGCACAAGCCGGATAGAGCCGTCTGAATTTCACCACTGATCTGAACTTATCGGAAGTAAATGTAAAAAGAAGTACAGCAATGTGACCATATATCTTTGAGGAGTCCAAATTCTACTTTTATGAATCAGTTTTGAGAACCGCCTTATAATTTAATTAATATAGGAAAACTGCTGTGGATGATGGTGACAGAGATGGGAGGGGTTAACTTTTGGCAAAAATGTTTTCCCAGATGAAACAAAAGCAACATTGGTTTAAACTCTTGAGATAAAGCCCACCTTTTGGGTTTAACATAATTACATTGGCTAATATCTATAAAATACTTTTAGGGAGTCTGTTAAAGAAATTCAGCCTTTAGCTGAATATGGAAGGTTTTTATGAAGCAGCACATTGACTTTAGGATCGCACATGGCTATTTTTATAGAGAATGAGAAAGTTTATGCAGGAAAGTACAAGTTTTCCATAGTTTACGAAGTAGAGGGAAGAGCCAGTAGTGATTCTGCAGCCACTTTCATATGAAAAAAATTACGTGTATGAGAAAGGTGCTGCCATCCTGTGTTCTCCATGATACTTCTCTAGATGTGTGCAAACTGAGGCGATTGTCTTCACAATTTATAGTAATTAGTTGAACCGCTGCTATGGAGGAAATGCAGTGTACATATTTTTGCAGCATTTCCTCTGAGGTTGCCGAGTAAGCACTTGCTTATTGGCAGCAATTCCTCCTTTTTTTCAACCTCCTGAGTCCTGGGATTTTTCCTCTCTCTTCACAAATTTAGGTTTCTTGATGTTCTCTCCCCCTCCTCATCCTTGTTGTCATCCATCCATGTAAAATGCTATCTGTTGTCTTGCCCCCTCCACCCCTGAAAACAATTTAGCGAAGTAACAAATGAAACATGGTTTGTAGAGAGCTGGATAATGTTTGCACTCCATATTTGGCCAGTTATGGTGGAGAGAGACCTGGTCATCACACTACAGAGCCATGGTGATGCAGTGGTTAGAATGCAGTACTGCAAGTTAACTCACTGCTCACTCCAGGAGTTGAATTCTGAGCGGTTCAAGGTTGACTCAGCCTTCCATTCTTCCAAGGTCAGTAAAATGAGGACCCAGATTGTTGGGGGTAATATGCTGACTCTGTAAACCGCTTAGAGAGGGCTGGAAAAAACTATGAAGTGATATATAAGTCTAAGTGCTATTGCTATTCCTATCAGGAGGATCAAAAGCAGGAGGTATAAGAGGATATTGAAAGATGGCATAGAGGTAGATACTGTTTGAGGCTCTCATTGACTGCATGGAAGTGTCTTTTGCTTGATTATGCTTGGCAACCAATAGTCAGATTATAACAACTGCAATTCTGGTTCAGAACCTTAAGATGTTTAAAGAGTATTGGTAATCCTTTGTATTTTTCATCTCAGAAATCCTTATAATAGTGAAGCATAAAAAAAGGTGATGTTGCAAATAGCAACAGCACTTAGACTTATATACCACTACACAGTGTTTTCCAGCACTCTCTGAAAAGTTTACAAATGTCAGCATATTGCCCCCAACAATCTGGGTCCTTGTTTTACCAACCTTGGAAGGATGGAAAGCAGAGTCAATCTTGAGCCAGGTAGGATCGAATTCCTGGCTGTGGGCAGAGTTAACCTGCAATAATGCATTCTAATCACTGCACCACCGCAGCTCTTGTGGTTACAAATGTTGGCTTCCCTCAGAGATGGGAATCTTCTCTATTATGCTTAAAATCTAGTCTGTGTTGGAAACTACACATGTGCAAAACCCTTCACTTTGATGTATGTTTTTTCTGAGGCACAAGGTATCTATTCCCTTAAAAAAACTTGTTTTGATCTTGCATTAAGGGTGGCCCCCGGATATTAGTATTGGTATGGATACATGTTGTGTTTTCCATGGTTGTGTTGACATTGCCTCAGCCCACTGTTGCCGAAGCACACACACACATGCACCCCCCCCAACAATCACAAAGATTTTCTCTATGACAGTATGTTCCTAAACTGATCTTTTATGTCTTCCAACGCTACAACCATGGCCAACATATGAGATTCCTTCCACCTTGCTGCTAGTTCTCCTCCTCACCTCTCCCAGTATTAGAGCCTAGTGGAGGGATAGTCCTTTACATGATGTATCTAAAGGAGGATAGCAAGAATTAAAAATGGCAACAACACCAAAAGCAAACCCAATTCGCCAAGAACCAAGGAATAAAATCCCAATATCAATGCAGGGGTCATAAATTGTAACAGAGTATATACTATATTGTATTTGAAAAGTATGCTGTCCTACCAGGCAGTCACACAAAAGGGATATCTCTACATTTCTACAAAGTGATTTAATCTTAAAGATGGAACCTGGAACACACTTGCTTTTACTACATCAATAAGCTGTACAAGAGATCAAACATTCTGCACAATTACAGAGATCTGATGAACCTTAATATTTAATTTTCCAGTTCTGATTTTCAGAGTTGTATGTTAGTGTATTTGGAGAGTATAACAGGAACCACAGTATGGAGAGAACAAAGGAGTTGCATGTCTCACAGGTGTTTTTTCCATTTCCAGGATAAGAAATGTACAGACGTATATTTATTTCTGTAACCGTGTAGAGATTGAGGCCCAGTATGTGTTTACTTTTGTGTGTGTAAGTTTTGTTTGCTGATTTATGAATTCCTGCACAATTTGGTGTAAAAATAAATACAGTTCAATCCTGGGCTCACGCTGCTTAATTCTATAATGTCTAATGTTTCCTTTTTTATTGTCTTCAGCTTACCAAATGGTTTATTATGACTCAGTTTTCTGCATCGCAATAAACAACTTTACCATGCATTGGGCTGAGGTATTTTAGTTGCACTCTTTTAAAATTCATTTTTTAAAAAAAGATTCAGTACACTTATTTATGCTTTTTTCATACAGAGTTGAGGTTATATTTTTTGCTGGGGATTTATGGATTTTTTCCCCTGCTGTATTCTCTCTTGTCCTAATATGTAACTGATAATTCCACCTCTTGTTACTGTCCAGGCTGAAATTCCAGCCCTTTTTACTTAAACAGAACACTTCCATCTATTGTTTTCTGCACAATTTCCTATCCTTTTTGTGGCTGTGAAGGTTCAAATCTAAAACATATGTATAGGTTGTCCTTGGAGGTGGGGGTACGAAGCAGGAAAAGTTAAGGGAAAAAAAGATGCATTATAAAATCATAATTGTTCTATTTGCGATACCGCCTTCTGCCGCCAATAGCTTCCCACTGGCCAGTACGCTCGCACAGAGAGGGCCTCCTCAGAGTGCTGTCGGCCAGACAATGTCGGCTGGCGACCCCTAGAGGGAGAGCCTTCTCTGTGGCGGCACCCGCCCTCTGGAATGACCTACCCCCGGAGATACGCAGGATATCAGACCTCCGGACTTTTCGTCGGGCCCTTAAAACCCACTTGTTCCATCTAGCAGGACTGACTTGATCCCATCCTCTGTTTTAAATTGGAACTGATTTTAAATTGGACTGTTTTAATTGTTGGCCAAAATTATTTAATATTTTTTAAAATTGTTTTAATTTTTATATATATTATGTTTTACTTTGGCTGTTCACCGCCCTGAGTCCGCAAGGAGAAGGGCGGTTTATAAATTGAAACAAAATAAATAAATAAATCGGTTTTATGGATCTCTTCATTTTCTAGATGTTTTTAACTTTTTCCAGTTAATTTTTTTAAAAAAAAAACATATTTAGGGGCCTCCTCCTCTCTCTTTTCTTTTTATTCTACTCTTGAGGATAAATAGATGCTGCATTGCAGATTTATCTAAATCCTTCCATTTGCAAGAATATCAAATGTGATTGTTTCCTGTACGGGTCATGGCTGTTGGCTTCAGATACATGTCAGGAGGAAAGTAGAAGATAGGGAAATTGTGTGTGGCTGATAAAGTTCAAGGTAGGCCAAAAATCAGAGAAAGAAAAAGCTATCCGTAAACTAGCAAGAACACATCTGGTTGCTGCTCCGATTAACAAGTGATTTGGATAGAAGTCAGGGATAATTATATAATTCTGCTTATTGGTGCATAGGGGAAGGGACCTCCTAGGCTGGGATAACTTAATTTCTCAGAAGTGCTTTCCAACAGGCAAAGCTGTTAATGCCCTTCGGGTATTAATTCAGCCTAATGGAACAGTTTTAGAGTGCTGCTTAATTTGAAGGAACTTCTTTATCTAATATGTAGTCTGGTTTTAATATGCAAATTAGTTTTCTTAAAAGTGATTGCTGGGGTTTTACTTTTTTTACACAGATATAAGGAACAATACTTGCTAAATCCCAAAAAATTAATTTATATGTTTTACTTTTAAATTTCACCCACTCAACTTCTCTCCCCTGCCCTGAAACCAAGGCTGAATATTTTAATTGCCCCCTTCCAGAGATATCTCTATGCCATGCTCTCAGCAGCCATCACAAGCCCAGGTATGTTTGCATTTCATTTGAGTATTAAAAAAGATGGTAAGAAGGCTTACAGGCATTTAAAGCAAACAGCAATAACATATTTTTTTTTAAAAAAACACAATAAAAGCACAACAGCACTATCATTTACAAGTGAAAACACTTGTAAAAAGCCAGGGGAAACATCAGACTGCAAGGAGCTGGGGGGAAGTGATATTTGTTGCTTTCTTAAAGGCAAGGAGTGTTGGGGCAGCAAAAAAAGATCTTCCACTTCACAGTGCTCTTAAGAGAAATGTAGCTGCTTTAGTCTAACAGTATAATGGAACCTGAGACTCGGCAGCCTTTTCATAAATCAGCGGAAATACAACAAACAGCACAAATCAGAATAGTGCCTTGGCAGGGGGCTTGCAACATCTGCTTGCTCTCAAATATTTCTTTGTTTATTGTGTTTACTTGCTGCAGATGTTGTATTTTGAGTTGTGTCACATGGGCTACACAAAGCAGATGTGGAATTAAGGCACTGATATTTTTTCCCCTTTGGGTTACATAGCCAAGATTGCCGTTAGGTGACCACAAAAATAGGAGTAAATTCTGAAGAACAATACACCTTACTTTTGAGTAATAATGCATAGGATGAGTAACTACTACTACTATAGATATATGTGTGTGTGTACAGGTGATATCTCGGGTTTCTTCCTGTATAATTGCAAATATATCTTTAGAAGGATTGCAGCAACGTTTTAATGGAATCTCATCCATCATCTTCTGGCTGATGTTCTTGGTTTGGTGCCTGTGGGCACCATAGGCACCAAACCCATAGGCACCATACCAAGAACATCAGTGAAAACTTACACAGACATATATATATATTTGCATAATTGCAGTGGTTAATATTCTGCAGGGATAGGCAATATGGTGTTAGGGATTAGAACTAGATGTCTCTGATTAGTTGGCTGGGTTAAAATCTCAAACATTGGAAGGCACCCACTTTCTCAGTACTAATATTCTCAAATTAACAACATGTATTCTTTTTGATCAGAAGAATCACTCTATAGTTCTGTTTGAAATGGTTTACTACCTAATAATGAGGACTTCTTGATGTGTAGCTTACTCCCCTGTTAAGAAAAGTTTCCTTTTAGCATTTTCACATAAATTATACTCTATCTCAGCTCATATTATAGTACCACAGATTTGCTTCTTTGGTCAAGGGGAAGATTGCCAGAAATTTCTTTCAACTAAACTTTGGGCCATTTTTATAACAGGCCATATATTTCTCTCTCAATGGCTCACAGGGATGCCTCTCTTTGAATCTTTCTGGTGAAATAAAACATAGAAAAGGTTTCTATGGAAAATAATGTTCATGGCTACCTAATATTTGCAAAAAGTAAATCTCCCTGTGACAGGTTGCGGATGAATTCTAGGCAGCTAGAATGTTTTGAGGAGCTGAAAATTGGGTGCCTGCCTAATTCATGCTCCTCCCTCTTTTTATCAAAGAAACATAAACTTTCCATATTAAGCTTTCCTTTGTTTCAAAACCTTTGTCTTAATGAAAGAACTTAGAATACATGAAATAATTAACAGTGTAAATCATCAATCCTGTCCTCACATGGGCAAGCTACAGCTTCCTCTCTCAATTAGGATATGAGCTGGGAAGACTGAAATGGCAGTCAAAGACATCCAGGAAGCCAATAGGCAAGAAAATCGGATTGATCCCAATTGTTTTTGATCTTGAGGATAAACTCACCCTGCTGATCTTCTGTACAGGACTATCTCCAACCTTTTCAAAGCCTTTGTTCCTTTTAATCAATCATTATTTCTCACCTTATATGTGCTTATTTTTCCTCAGATACTTCTGTTCATGCAAATATTTTGGAAGTAATAATTCCTGATGATGAAACTCTTGCAGCTATAAAAGTCACTTTTTCTGGTCTGAGTTCCATGATGTGTTTAATGAATTTAATGAAACAAACAAGAAAACTAAGAAAAAAACCCAATGCCATTAATTTTATTAGATTGTTTTTCTTGTCATGAAGAAAAACATGTTACATTTCAACAGAAAGTGTTGAAATGTAACATGTTTTTCTGTATGTAACATGTTTTTCAAGTACTACTAAAAGTACTTGAAATAAGGGTATGGTTTGAATTTGACACTTTATATAGATAGTGCCATGTGGTCTAATAACTAGAGAACTCTGGACTTAGTTTCCCCTGAGTAAGGTTGAAGAGAGATTTGAAGACAGTATTTATTTCTTATTTTTAGTTTTGTTCTGGGGGGCACAATGGCTCAATAATTAAAGATGCTGAGCTTGTCAGCTGGAGAGCTAACAGCCCAGGTTTGAAATCCGAGTGCTGTGTGGCAGTGTGAGCTCCCATTACTTGCCCCAGCTGCTCCCAACCTAGAGCATGCAAATGCGAGTAGATAAATAGGTCCTACTTTGGTGGGAAGGTAACAGTTCCATGTGCCTTAGTGAATAATCGTGCTGACCACATGACCTCAGAAGTGTCTTTGGACAATGCTGGTTCCCTCAGCTAAGAAATGAAGATAAGTATCTCCCCTAGAGTCACACATGTATATGATGTGTGTGTGGGTATCACGACTAAAAAAAAATCAACCACTGCAAGAAATGTTCAAAAACAGTGTTATAAATAGCTGCTTAATCATAAAAGAATTGCATGAATCATATCACTCAATCTAACAGATAACATTTATAAATATTTAGTTTTGGATGGGCTAGGGATATGGCAGACCATATTCTGGGGATAGGGTTGCTACACAGTATGGCACACATTAGGGGACTAGTTAAATGGAAAGTCAAGGTGCTGAAACTATATTCAATAAATTCTAGATGTGAATCTGAGAGGTTGGTGATTTGTTTAGGATCACACAGCTTTGGAGAGGAAATAAATTTGAGTTGTTTCCGGAAAATAATAAAATGATTCCCTACCCCCACTCCCACCCCCAGTTTAGTGGTTTGTTTGTTTTAACAGCAGCTATTGTGGAAAGCCTTTTAATTCTCTGTGTTTATATTATATCATAATTCCAGCATCCACAGGTGGCTGCTGATGCTTTGGGACAACAAGGCCCAGAATTTCAAGTGAAAAGCTGGAAAATTTTAAGGGATATAATCCCAATTGGTCTAGAAAGTGGCCAATTTATAACCAAGGGATGAAGAAGAAAATAAGGAGACTGGTTTTTTTCCTGGATTTATTTTGCATTCTGCTTTTATACTTTTTAATGCTCTTTTAATTATTATATAATGGTTTTAGGTAATGATTGTTTTATTTATTTTACTCCTTTATTGGATTTCTATAAACTATCCAGAGTCACTTTCCACGAGGTGGTCAGTCATGTTAATTTAATTAAATAAATAAATATTTCATTTGTTGAATATAGTGTATTCTATATTCAACACTATTCAATAACAGTGTAGCTAATTGATTTGGAATATATATATTGAAATTAAAAATGGAGATATGGAAAAGGAAAATCTAATGGTTAACCAACATCCCCACCCAATTAGAACCGTCAATTGAGTTGTTTAATTGTTAAAGGCGGATTCTTTCTTTTGATACACACTTGGTGTCCCTGTGTCTTCCTCCAGCTTCATTAGGCTTGAAGATGATTGATGAATTGCTTACATTGATTAACATATAAAAGTGGGGAAGAACAAGATGCTTATTTCATTAATTCTCATTTCATTGACTTTTACTTCCCTTGAACTGAAGTTGCTGGGATGATTGTTGTTGTTTCTAACGCTAGAGCTGAGCGTTTCCAGCATTTTTGAGGACAGCCAGAGAAAGTCCACTCACCACATTGAAATGGATGGGTAAATATCAAGGGAAGTGGAAATTTCAGTTCTTTGACCCACAAATGCACATTTTGTTAGGCAAGGAAATAAGAAAAACGATTACGCGTAATCAACATCAAGGGGGGATTTTTATGAATGGTGAATTGGTTTGTATATGTAGAAGCAGATGTCAGTGGCTGTGCATGGTTTACGGGGAAAGAAAGAACAGAATGTGGTCTTAGAGTTAAATATTGGCCTGGTCTGCATAGCAGTTGGTACAGGGTTTGGCAACGGTCAAGGAAGCTGCTATAGCAAGAGTTTGTTTTGATTCTGAATTCAGTTAGTTGGGGAAGATGAGTCATAGACCATAGTCCTAGGTGGTCAGCCTACAATTATATAGCATTGGCTTTCACAAACATAAACTTGTAAGAACAATTAGGGCGTTCAGTCAGCTGTACTGGACCAATCCACCAAATAATTGATGTACCAAACTCATGGTGTAGATTTCAGAAGTAGAAAACCTGCATCCAACTAGATGTGGTAAAACTTCCATTTTTAACATCGTGGACAATCTGGGCTGTTGTGGGTCAGTTTCCTATGTGTTGCTCAACAACTGCTGGAAAGGCCACTGTTTTTCTTCCCCTGGCACAGACTCACGCAAACATTTATAGATAACCAAGGCTATGGCAATTCCAGAGGGATAAGTAAAAAAAAAACTATAACAAAAATAACTTCAGTAGAAAGTGAAAAACAAAGTATAGTTTAGTTTGGAAGATATAATTCCTACTCCTGCAGTTAGAGCCATTCATGAGTAGCATAGCTTAGTAATGACTCACCTGTGGCATCTGCCTATGAAGCGTGGACCTCATCTAATAGCGGGACAGTGATTTTCAGCTGAGATGCAGTGACAAGGGGAAGAGTCTTTAATCCATCACCCGCTCTCCTCCCCGTTTCATAACTGTGTTACTTTTTTACTTGCTAAATTTTAAAATTAAAAATGAACTTAATTGATATTGATAAATGATGTCTAAGATCCTGGGTTAAAAATGGTGCTTGTTGTTAATTGGTTCCAGGAAGCACAATGGATTCTAAAATGTTGAGGTGTGATGGGTACCAAAAACGATGAATACCAAACAAATTTTTCCTATAGAAATAACGTAAAGAAATTTAATTTCCAAACCAATGACAATGAACACTTTTTAAGGCAATATTGTAAAAAGATAGGGTTGTATATCATTACATGAGTAATAAACCTAAAAATTAATAAGCACTTAGATTAAATAAAATAAAAACTTTATACATGTTTTGATGAGAAAAAAAGGCAAAAATACACAAAAACTGCCAGAAGATGTGCTCAGGGCAACAGCTACCACATAGACTTAGACTTAGAATAACTTTATTGTCACTTTGTACACTTATCGGCATACATTAAAATGAAATTTCGTTGCATACAGCTCTCAATATACTCTACATAAACATGACAAAATAAACAAATATGAAATTATGCATATACCAACATATATTATATGACACAGAAAACCAACACAGTCTAGTTCAGATGTATACATGTACATGGGGAGAAAAAACGAATCCTGTGAGTTTATTAGACGTGACTAAGGTTTCCTGTGTTGTTTTGGCTGGAAAGGGTAGCGAGTCACGAGGCAACGAAAACCGACAACTTCTAACTTGCGCATTGAGTACCAAACAAATGACAAATACCAGGACAAAATTTTCTTGTCAAAATGCGTTGAGTTCCAAATTTGATGAGTTTCAAAGCAGTTGAGTATTGAGGTACCACTGTACATCCAATCAGATTGGCTTCTCTTTCAAAATTATTTCCCTTCCTTCAGCTTCTATAGTTTAAAATACGCTTGTGTGTATCTAAAACATTTTTTTTGCCCAATCCACACTTCCCCCCCAAATACCAGAAGTATATCTGGTGTAAGAAAGACATTAATAATGGATTACTGTTGATTTGGACAAAAATTAGGCATGCTTTGTTTTGAGTTCAAATATAGACAGAGGAAATTTCCTCTAAATTAATTAATTAAGAAAGTAGATTTCCCTCCAGTTACTTATTTCTCTGTTAATCTTCAGATAAAATGATCATGATAGAATACAATAATCAAAGAATAACAAAGGGTTAGGTGTATTTTTTTTAAAAAAAATAAAGGATGCCAGCAAATAAAATGAAGATAGATTTGAATAAATGAAGAAGATAGTCTTATAGAAAACATTAAGTTCATAACCATGGAATTATTTGGAAAAAAAAATTAAGTACAGCCAAAAGTATTTCTTTAGTGCTGCGATGACAAAAATTGACATTAGGCAGATTTCTTAGGAAGAAGGTCACAGAAGACGCATTGCCAGTCAAATAAAACGCCATCTTCAGAAAACAGAGAACTAGGAAATAGGCCTCGCTGATGTCACAGTAAAATGTGAGCACAGTGTGTCTCTGAGTTCTGCCAATATAATTTCTTACGCATTCAAAAGAACACATAAAGTCCTGTTTTTACGGAGGGCAAGTAATGTAGTTGCTCCTTCTCCCAGATAGTTCATCTTCTTCACCCTCCTGGAACTTAGTTGCAAGATTTACCAACTAAATCGTAGTTTTCCATTCCCAAGAGAGTACTCTGCTGGTGGGCTTATGGTAGAGGACGCAAAATAATAATAATAAAACAATGATTACGAATACATGAAAATCATGTTCCATTAAGGTTGATTTCTTTGTGTAGTGATTAGAAAATTAACTCTGAGTAGTCTTCAGTACGATTGTGCTGTAAGTAGTGGAATTTTCAAGAAGGAACAGAGGTCAGTGTAACCAGGAGACCAATAATCAAACAAGAGGCTAGCCAAGTGCTTTTTAAAACAGGAAAAAATACATAATAATCTAGACTTGGCAAGAGAATGAATGACAGCCATTCATATCTATGGGAGAAAGTTTTTTTTTAAGTGGATTTTTTTGGACTATATCGGGGAAGAGTATCTTTCCCTCGGCCTTATGACCCCAGTTGCTTGAGAAAACTTGCCCTTCCAACATCTTCGTCATTTGCAACATCTTAACATTCTCCCTTTGAGCTTACTGGGAATCTTCTCCTGTTTATTTAATAACACCCTGAACCATTTGTTATTAAGATGGAGTGTGGCAAGCAGAATGGACTCCAAAAATGACCTTTGCGCTAAGGACTCAGAGAGTTTTTGCCCTAGGGACTGCAGCAAAGCCCCAGGGTCCTTATCCATAGCTATTGGGCATAAAGTGCCTATTTTATTTTTCTTCCATTCAGATGGATGTTGGGCAAGCCACAATTGAGTCCAGATGCTTGTATGTCAAGCCACTATGGTGGAGAAATGAAGGAATGGGCCTTTGAGGTGTGGGATAAACCGTACCTATGGAGACTTAAGTTTTTCTAAAATCAGTTTTATCTCTTGGTTGTGCTAAGCATGGCAACATTTAAGGGGAAAAAATCTGTCTTCAATGAAAGGATAATCACATGCCAAGCTGAGTAAGGCAGTTTGTAGCTGTTTTATTGTAGCAAGAGGGTGTCTTTGCTCCGTGGTGGAGCATAGGATTTGTAGTAAAAACTCATTCCTGTCATCTCCATATAAGTCTGGGAGAAACCAGTTCATTTTCGTATTTCCTGATGTGTGAGATTTTGAAAAGGCCATTTCTGAGAATAGTGCCCATGGCAATGTACAAAAACATGAGAAAGAATAAACATGCCTTTAAAGTATGTGGTTGCATTAAAGAATGCAGCAATAATTAACCTCGGTAAATTCCTTAACCATAGAAAACTATAGAAAAACCAGCTGCTCTCCAAACAATGGATGAAGAAATTAACTGTTGCCTGCTTCTTAAAACTAAGTGACTTTGTTCTGGTGCCTTGCAGATGGTTCGGAAAGCTGAGGAAAGTCAAAGCACAATTCCCTATCAGAAGCAGGAAATGGAATAGGATCTCTGTAGATAATACTGTAGTCTCCAGTACTCAGGATATAAGTAGTTTTTCTGAAGAGAGAAAAGTCCAAAGTACCATTTAAGATTAATAAGATTCAGCTACACTGAATGAATTCCAAATTGGAGTTAGAATGTGTGAAAGGAATAGCTAAAACCATGGCATTTCTTCAATGAGTTTTGCAACGCAGCGTGCGTTTCTATATAGGTTGGACAAGCCAGGGCCATTCTCTGTAAACATTTGCTTAGTTTTAGCTTCCTGCAGATGTATTTAATGTGTAAAACTCTTTTGTGCCCTTCAGCTCTCCTGCTGTATTTCCATCTCCTAAAATAATGCCTTAAAAAAAGTGCAAGATTATGCTGGAGGGGATTATTTGGAAGGACACATACTATTTCTTGGGCTAAAGAGTGTAGTTATTAGCTAAGATAATTGCTTTTAGATCCAGCAAGCAGATATTCAGTCATGGCCAATCCTATCAGTGTTCAGCCAACTCACATTTTTTTTAAAATTTGATTTATATGCCGCCCTTCTCCGGAGACTCAGGGCGGCTTACAATGCATTAAGCAATAGCCTTCATACTTTTGTATATATTTATACAAAGTCAGCTTACTGCCCCCACAAACTGGGTCCTCAATTTACCCACCTTAGAAAGGATGGAAGGCTGAGTCGACCTTGAGCCTGGCTAGGATTAAACTCACAGAATTACAGGCAGCTGGATGTTAATTGCTGTCTTTAGTAGGAGGCATTAGTCCCCTACACTACTCAGGCTCCCTCCTATTACATTAGTAATAGTTGCATTTCAGGTGAATGCAACATCAAAAAATGTACAGTGAACATATAGTACGGACACTTGTTTCTCCCCAATTTGCAGATTCGATAAATGCATCTTTACCATATTCTCCTTAAACATATTCATTTTGCCTGTCTATCCTAAGCACAGCATGTTTTCAGATATTACTTTATTATGTTAATATGGTTTGTTTTGGCTGGTGCACCATGGTCATTTATTTAGCAACAAATATTGGCTATGGTCATTCAAACCCTTGTCACCTTGTACCGGGCTACAAAGGATCACCCTTGAAGACTATTCAGGATCTACAACTGATGCATAATGCAATAGCTATTAAGTGTTATTGCCATGTAACACTGTGACTGTAGGAACTGCATTGGGTGTTGATTTGTTTCCAGGAACAATCAAGTGACTAATTAGCTACTTTGGAAGAGCACATGTAGAAGGCTATAGTTATAAGAATTTGGACACAGTCCACAGTAACTCGAGTCTAAGTCTTTAATCCTATATAAATTCCAACTATACACTCTTCATCAGTTTAGGGTTGAGGTATAATTCCACAGATTTTCACTTTGATGTTTACTTATTGCAGAAAAATTAAGATAGTTGAATACCATAGTTTTACTTCCAAGAAGGCACTTTGGGTTACATCCTAATCCTAAACTGGTTTATTAGAAGCTTGGTTTCATTGGTTTCAATAGATCATATTCTCGATATAAGATAGATAAAATTACATCCTTAGGCAGAAATCTGGGCACTGAAGCCTTCAATAAATTTCAGTGAATAAGAAGTATGCATAGCATTTCCTCTTATACCCATCTTAATCCCTTCCATTCCATTTGTAATTGGTATGCTATCAACTTGGTACTTTATATAATTTGTGTGATAGCAGAAGGTTATACCAAGCAGCTGGTGAGATAGCTTAGACTTTGCTCTAATTCAGGTTTTGCTACAGCCTTTCATCTCAAATTAATCTTCCTTCCCATTTATTCTACAGGTCCTGTGCCTAGAAGTGGCTGTCTATTGTCTCAGGTCAACAGTTCACATCCAGTCCAAGCCTTGCTAGAAAGTTTTACTGTCTTATCTGGCTGTGCAAGCAAAGGAACTGCTGGATTGCCACAAGAAGTTCACATCCTCAATGTTAGGAATTCAGAAGATTCTGGCCACCATGAAAGAGAGGTACGGAGGAATTCATTCTGTGTCTTGGCCTTAAATACCACTATCTCCCCAAATCTGTTGTCTTGGACTTCAACACTCATAATCCACCACAGCATATTATTGGTTTGGTTCATAATTCTGAGTTATAAGGTGGAACCCAACTTTAGTGGACTAGATTGATAAGGCTGCTTTACTTTGGAGAAGGGAGACTTCAAACAACTTTGCCTAAGAAGACAACACAACTATTATTGTGTTATAAAGTAGGAGCCTGATGGTGCAGTGTTTAAAGTGCAGAACTCTGCCAACAATCTAGAGTTTGATCCTGACAGGATTCAAGGTTGACTTATCCTTCCAAGGATGGTAAAATGAGGACCCAGATTGTTAAGGGCAATATGCAAATAATGCTTACATTGTAAGTTGCTCAGAGAGTGTTGTAAAATACTTCCCTTTTTAAAAAATGACCTGGCAGTCTCTATTTGGGGTAGAATCGGGGTTGGGGGGTGGGGGGGAGACATGGGGACTGGATGGAGCTGAGCATTTACTGGCTGGATGCCCCTCCTAACACCTACATGGAGTTCACAGCAGGTGTGTGTGTGTGTGTGTATGTGTGTGCGCGCGCACACTAGTAGAGAAACATCTGCTACCTATGATTGAACTCTCAAGCTATGGAGTGGTATATTAGTCGAAATGCTGTTGCTATTGCTATTATTATGACTGAGGAAATAGCTAGGTATAGTAGAACCTCTGATCACGACTATAATTCGTTCCATAACTTTGGTCGCAACCTGATTTGGTCATGACCCAAGCCTAATTTTGGAAATTTGGTGCTTACAAAAAAAAATGGTGCAAAAAGGGAAATTGGCTGTGAAAAAAAAAAGTGAATTTTTTGGTCGGATCCCGATTTGGTCATGGTCAGAAGCATTTGTGACCAGAGGTTCTACTGTATAAAGATTTAATTTTAGAGGTGCTGGCATTATCATATAGATAATAACTAGAATGCCGGGAAGGAAAGAGAGAGTAATTCTTCAGAATTATGACTAGTAGCCATGTCAGTCAATGAACTGGGCAATAGGTCCACTGCTTCCAAGCCAATTTGCTTTCCAGGAAATCTGTTTAGAATTGAATTTTTGGTATGAAACATTTGGGCTGCCTAATCCACACACAGAAGTAATAGA
This sequence comes from Masticophis lateralis, assembly GCA_030761175.1. Lineage (NCBI taxonomy): Eukaryota > Metazoa > Chordata > Lepidosauria > Squamata > Colubridae > Masticophis > Masticophis lateralis. Next base: position 132,469,520 of record JAUDYJ010000003.1, read on the forward strand.
TGTTGCTTGCAGGACTGCATTCTCACAGAAACATTTGTCACCACAGATCTTTAGCATGGGCTGAGACACAGACCAAATCTGTGGGAATTATAGTGATTTTGCATTGTAGAAAACCGAGCCTTTCCTCATCTTGCTGATCTCCTGGAATGTTGCGAAGTTGGAATTTAACCTATGTAGAGGTTACTGTGTCATGGAAACGTGACCTAGTTCCTCTCTTAAGTATTTTGAATTTTAAAGCAAATCTGAGTCTGTATAGTAAGTACTCTTGTTTTCCACTACTGTGGCTCAGCTCTGTTATCTGATCTGAGGCAGCTACTATGTTTCAGAATCATTATCTAAGATAGGTCTCGGAAAGCTTCCCAAGTAATCCATCCTTCCTGTCTTTCTGACAATGTTTTATGGCACATTCCATGCCTTCGGTTTTTCCTCTGCTTCCTGCTTCTTTATAAAAGCCAGGTTCCTGTACCTTTCCCGATGGCCCCTGAGAAAATGAGCAGGAAGTTAGGAAAAGACTTCATGACAACAGGGGAAATCGTAAGTGTATAAACAACAACTTTAGGCCAGCTTTTCCCTTATGTTCCAGAAGCCTGGAAACAAAGCAGAGCAAAGGTTATCATTAACCTTTTTATTTTCTGTTTGGTTTTGTTTCTACACAAAAAGAGCCTACGTTTTGCAGTCCCCTTCAACTTATACCGAGAACAGTCTTACTTTGTCCCTTGTGACATTTCCTGCACCGGACGATGCATCCGGCAAAGACCAAGATTTATAGGTTGACTGTACAATGCTTCCAGCATCTTGGAGGATAAATAGCACTTTTAATTTTATTTTTGATTTGTACTCTGGCTAACATGGAAAAATAAGACAAGCCAGTTTACCACGTCCTTATCAAAAATATTAAAGGTTTTTTTATTAGATTCCACATTGAAGGTTCCATATTGCAGGTTCCATTAGTTTTTGTTTGGTTCCTTATACTTAACCCATTACAGTTTCTGCTAAATTTTCATTATTATATATTATATGCTAAGGGAAGGAACGATTGTTTTCTCCCAGCAAATTCTTTAAAGTCTTCGTGCATTAAACATTCTTCTGGCATCCTAATTCTCATAGATATATAACATGTAGTATCTATGCTTTCTGATAGTTTCTTAGCACTTAAAACTAACCTCTCATATGTAATCAGTACTTTTTCCAAGTACCAAGTCTTCTAATGAAGCGAATAAAGATTTTTTTTTAATGTCTGCATTTTAAATTATGACCAAGAAATGTTCATTCAGATGTTCATTCAACATTCAAATGTTGTGAAAAGGTGTTGTGCTTCTGTTAAACATTGCCTATTTTCCTTCATTTTGCAATTGTGCTTTGAAAAACAATATTGCAATTTAGCTTATTTAAGATATATAAGTGCAACACATACACATAATACCACAGGTGGAATCATTTATTTCTGAGATATATTTGACATAGGAGGAGGAACGTGTGTTGGATATGTTTGCCATTTGGAGTTATTGGTAAAAAATAATAAAGACAGGATACATGCATGCATACCTACATACATACATATATACATTCCTAAATACATACCCATTTCTTAATTTTATTGTGCAACTCAGCTGCATAAGTGACTGCTTCTCATCTTTTTAAAATATTACCTAGCTCCTTCAATCTTTGAATCACTCAAGTATTACAAATTCTAATTGTGGCTAACTTTTTAAATAGCTCGTCAAAGTTCACAGAGTTTAGAACCAAGGTTTTAAAAATTATTCTTTATATTTCCCCCTCTGTTACATCCTATAAATCTTCCTTAATTTCCACAGACAGTGCAATTTAGTGCAAACACATAGAACTTCATTACAGTTGGAGAAGGGATTAAAAATGTAATGGACAGAATTAAAGAAAACTATGTTATGTATGCTATTTGTATGTCTGCTCATATGGCTCCCATCATTTTCAGACTTCCCTGAAAGAGTGAGGATATCATACTACATGCATCCTCAGAATGTAGAAAGACAATAATCAATATGTCTCTGGTCAAATCTGATTTTTTCAAGGGCATTTGTAACATCTAATGATCTGCCACCTGCATGATTAAATAGTCCTTATAGATCACGGGTGTCAAAAGTCGCGGCATCATGTTGCTTTCATGTGATGTTTCACGATGTTTTCCCTTTGCGGAGGGGTGGGCGTGGCCTGCATGTGACACAACTGGTCCGCAGCTGCCAGTTTGACACCTCTGTTACAGATGAACAGAGGAGACTGACTAAAATACTGTCAAGTCACTATCGGATTTTTCTATTGCTGTGCTCTGGTAATATTGCAGGCAATAAAATGGCGGCAACCACGTGCTGATTGGAGCAGATCACTAGCTTGTCTTCTGCCCTTGTAACACTTCCCCAGCACGGCTTGTATGATTATTTGGAGAAAAGTGATAGCTTCATCAGCATCAACACTTTGTGGGCCTGTATGGTAGCTGACACCTGTGTAGGATCCAAATTGTACTGGTTATGTAGAACAGCAACAAAAACAGTTTACTCAGGAAGGCCCTCAAAACTAGACTTGGAGCCTGCTTATTCGACAGCACACAAATCAGCTAAAAGAAATAATGAGTTGAAAACAATAGCCATTGAAAAGACAACTTATGCCAGAATATGACATTCTTCTTGTTGTATAAATAAGGTTTTCTTTTAGGACAGAAGCTGGCAATGGTGCACAGAGAAACAAGGCAGATGACTTGAGTGGCGTCTGTTTATAATAGCTAAAAGCATGGCAGATTGCAAAAGAGACTGCCTCTCCTGTCTCATGATTTGAAAGATTTTCACTTGAAGGCATAAAAATTCCCAGGAAGATAAACATGTTGGAGCTTTTGAGATCTGTGATAATGTTTATCTGGACAAGATTCAATCTCTTCAGATTCATTTTTGCAGCTATCTATCTATTTGAGACATTTGTGAAATGCTATAACTGGTATGAGAAGGGAGCAAGACAAACTTTGCAGAGGATTTGTCAAACTGGTGGCACTTGATAAAGTGTTCCCAAATTATGAACCCGTGTTTATCAAATGGTTGCTTCCTGTGGAGCAACATTATGACAGAAGTTTATTTCTTCTTCTTATCCTCTACTTGGACACATTTTCTGCTTTGGTTTTTCAAATGGAGCTTGAGTCCAAAACTGTCTCTAAGGAATTCAAGGATAGTACACCAAGATTGGTTATTTCTTAAGACAATTCAGTAAGTTATTGACGATGAAAGCATAAGATATACATCTCTCTCTCACTCCATTCTTCTCCTTCTCCTTCTCTCCCTCTCTCTCTCTCCCCCTCTCTTTCTCTCCTTCTTTCTCTCTAATTTCTACACTTTCCATCTCACCTAAGTGACTCAGCGCAGTTTACAAACAACCTGATATCATAATATAAAAATGTTATTTAAAGCACAATTAAGAACAGTTTTAAAAGAGGGTTAAACTTACTACTGTGTTTCCCTGAAAATAAGACCTTGTCTTATATTTTTTTGAACCCTGAAATAAGTGCTTGGCCTTATTGCCATGCACTCAAAAGCCTGATTGGGCTTATTATCAGGGGATGTCTCATTTTGGGGACAAACAGGTTAGTTAAAAGTAAAAATAAAAGTTAAAAAGTTAACAGGTAAGGTATTCCAGACACACTTTCTCCTGGTGTTGGTTGTTTTCCTCCCTTTGTGGCAATTTGTTGTTCATTATTTGGAATTCAGCTTGGCCCGTATACAAACCTAAGGCATTTTGAAGCCATTCAGGTTGCATTTCATTAGGACTTCGGTGCCCTAAAATGCATTCCCAATGCAGTTTTGTTGCTTGAAGCTAATAAGTATTAGGATTCCAATCTCAGGATTTAGAGTTTCATTTGACCCTACAAATGTGATGCTCTGCTGTTTTCAGACAACAACCAATCTCATGAGCACTGTCTCTGTATAAAAGAATTGTGCAATCTTGGCCCATTTGCTGAATACTTAGGTCAATTAAACCTGGAGAAAGCCAAATCAGTAATAAAAGAGAATCGGGGACATTGATCATCAAAATGACATCACCAGGGTCCCTGAATTGTATCTCCAAATGTTAGATAACCGCAAGCAACCTACAGCGTAATATCAGTGCAATTGATACAAAAGTTAGATACAATCTAACCCTGTGGTAATATAGATGGCCTTTTCCAGAGCTCACTTTGATGTCCTCCCATCAATTCTGTTGACTGGAAGAGTTCATGGGACTTCTTATTTGCAGAGATTTTGCCTTTGTGAATCCAGGGAGGTAGAAAATCTTGGTTATTTCTCATATGGTGTCCTTTTTATGATGCCCCAAGGCATGCTCTGATCTTCTCAATCATCTCCAAATCTGAGAGTTGCTCTCATAAATTTTACGGTTATTACTTTTTAAGGGATGTTAACCCCACACTCACATACCAAGTGGCCAATTAGTTTTACCAATTCATACAAGTGCACAAAACTTTTAATTAGATATATCCTTTTATTGTCCTATTGTTCTTTCCCCAATAATGTATTGTTGTATTAAACTATTTCTCTTTTTACTGTAAAAGCTGATGAAAGTCTAATCAAGATATTTGATTTGATAATACTTCTGTGAGATTTGCTGTACCATTATTTTACTCACTGATTGTAGTGAGAAGCATTTTCTAATTTCAGTCAGAATCACTCATTTTATAGATAGCTGTAAGGACTATTGTATCTGTTAATGATGTCAATTAATTTGATTTGATTTGATTTGCATGTGTGTGTTACAGGTGAACTTCTAAAGCCTTACTTCTAACCTAATTAATAAAACTTGCCTGCACAGCCAACCTGATTTGTTCAATGTGGATTCAGTGTCGTTGATGATGATGTTTAGTGTTTATTCAGCAATTATTCCGTTTATTTATTCTGGACAGATTTGTCTTTGGGATTATTTTCTAAATTACTTCAAAAATTACTGGTCATCACTTGAAATTCTTTTGAAGTCTAATCACCAGAACTTTCAGAAGAAGCTGTGTGGGGCCACAATTTAGTTTGTCTTGAGTTTTATTTTCAAGAGAAATAAATATTAGTGTAATCATAGTTTAGTCTTAACAAGATAAGAACCAGTTATTTTCAGCAGAGTTTGCTTTTACCACAGCTGTTCAGAGGCTTGAGACTAAGGCGTTCAAGCAGTTTATTAAATAGTTCTGTCTTTCCTTTGCTGTTTTGCTTCAGCTATGTTGTTGAGACATATTTATAAATAGGTGCATATACACTTGAATTCACAGAAAACCATGGTTTGTTTTATGAAAGCGTTAAACATGCTTTAAACATGTGGATAGTTTAAGATGAATGCCTACTCTATATCAGTAGAGAGAGAATAGTTCAAATACATATATTGCCATGACAAATGTTACTGTAACACATTCTGTTTCATCTCATCCTCTAATACTTTCAGTACAGATATCCTTTGTTGTTGTTAGTTGCGAAGTCGTGTCCAACCCACCTCAACCCCATGGACAACTTTCCTCCAGCCCTTCTTGTCCTCTACCATCCATCCCCCGGAGTCCATTTAAGCTCACACTGACTGCTTCAGGGAGGCCATCCAGCCACCTCATTCTTTGCTGTCCCCTTCTTCTTTTGCCCTCAATCGTTCCCAGCATTAGGCTCTTCTCCAACAGTTTTAAATTCAAAATTTTTTGGAGTTTTGTGACTCATATACTTCTTTTTATTTTGGCTTCTGTTTCCAACATAATTTTTCACTCTAAATCTGATACCTCCTGTATTTCTTCTGAGGCACCCTTTTTAACTGATCAATCTCTCTCAAATTGCTGGAGAAATACTAATTTGTACATTGAGTTATTCTTTAATTTTACAGCCATGTGGCTATTGTTTCCTACTTTAAAACACTATTCCATATTTAATCCAAAAGCATGCCCTTGTTAAATGGCCTGTCATGAGGAATTAGTTAAACTAACTCTTAAAATACTTTGCATTTGAGAAAGAAAAGACTGGTGTCCTCCATCTTAAACTGAGAGTAAATCACATGAAGCTTTAGGTAAACTTCCAAACAGCTAAGCAGAAGCTCAGATTGCAAATATCTTTTATTTTTATTTTTTTTTTTGGAATGGTGATATTTATTTATTTATTTGGCTTAATATTTCTCCAGACTTCCAAGGTGTCTCAGCGGTAATGTACAATAATGCAACTTGAAATTTAAGTTTAAAATTAAAACAATCAAGTGAAACAAGTTGAATTCATAACTAAAAGTAACAGAACTAGTAATTAACTAGCTTTAATGAGTTGTTAGCGTTTGTACAGAAAAGATGGGTTTTCTTTGGAAGACCCCAAGAATTAATACCCTCTCTTCTGCAGAGAATGCGTTCCAAATTGCCGGAGCAACAGAGAAGATTCTGCCCCCTGCCAAATTTATGATAAGTGAAGCTCCTTTAATTGATTTCACAAAGGCTTTCTCTCAAATAGATTGGTGTGTGCCGTTTCTTTCTTTCTTTCTTTTTCTTTTTAACTTCGATGGATTGTTTGAATCATGCCTAGACAAGTAAAGCATGCTTATGCAATTGCTCTTGGATCTCCAGCAGCACTTAAAAATGCTTAGATGTAAATGAAATAAGAGTTTTCATTTCTAAAAGTGGTGGGGTGAACATTGTAGCTTTGCTCACAGATCTTACATTGAAGATACAGCAATACAAGGATATCCAGGTAGTCCTCGACTTACGACCACAATTGAGCTCCAAATTTATGTTGCTAAGCAAGACATTTATTACATGAGTTTTGCCCCATTTTACGACCTTTCTTGCCCCGGTTGTTAAGTGAATCACTGCAGTGGTTAAGTTAGTAACATGGTTGCTAAGTGAATTTGGCTTTCCCATTGACTTTTCTCAGAAAGTGCAAAAGGTGACTGCAGGTCACTGCAACAGACATAAATACGAGCCAGTTACCAAGTTGTCTGAATTTTGATCATGTGACCATGGGGATGCTGCAATGGTATGAAAAACCAATGAAAAAAGTATGAAAAACAGTCATAAATCACTTTTTCCAGTGCCGTTCTAGTTTTGAACAGTGGCTAAATGAACTGTTGTAAGTCAAGAACTACCCTTATATTTCAGAAGTACAATTGTGCTTCCCCGGCACGTTAATTGCTTTATGTGTTTGGATTAGTACTCTCTATTTTCTATTGTTAATGGATTAATCAAGACAAGGTTATTGGAAGGTCAGGTTTGTTACTGAAAAAATAGCAAAAACAAAATGACTGGAGAACATGGGTTAATTTTTAGACAACAGCTTCTCAGGCTCCATGGGATAATTGGCATCGTTTGTTTATGAGACTTTTAACATTTTCCTGTTGAATAAGAAATAGACAATTTTTGCCTCCCAATGGATGGTGCAAATTGCAACCCTTATATTTTCCCTGTGCACTGAACTGAGAGATGTAGATTGTTTTGAGTTTTATGCAATCATTCGGTAAAGCCAAAGTTTTTACAGGTGATTGCATTTTACTTTAAACACATAAATCCATATCTGCTTTGCAGATGCAGAAGCGCTTTGGTAGCTTCAGTTTAAATTACTGGTTTTATACATTCGACGTCTTCACTCTCTTAATGTTGCAGCTGCTAACAACAGCGAATCAAAGCTGCAATCCTATTCCCAATTGCTGAACTATTCTGGTAGACGTTAATGAGTCTACCTATATGCTTTGGATCAAACATGGACTGTACTGAAAAACTAGTGACCAATGACCAAAATGCTGTTAAATTCACCTATCCCCACCAATCCTGTTGTTTTTACTTTGAGGTTGTATCCTAGTGGTAATTGCTGAATGGAAGAGGGGGAAAAAAGAGGAAAGAGATATTGTGAATTAGTGGCTCTATGCTCTCCTTAAATGCTCAGCTGAGGTTGCAAGTTATAAGGTCTTATGGAAAGACTAGAGCTGTCCAGCAGATGGTGATCCTTCTTCTTTCCTTGTGTTTTATTATTTAATCCCAAAAGAAAGTTGCTGGCATGCTAATAAAGCTTTCAGGGTGACCTGGGAAACTCACTGTCCCATCCAGCCACAACTGTGTACAACTGGCACTATGGTCAGAAAAATGCAGACAGCAACAGCTTGTGACTGACTAAAGTATTCTCACCCACAAATACTCGTGATAGCATACAAATGTGTGTGCATACATTGACAATTACAATATTGCAACTATACTCATTTAGCACTTTTCCAGAAACAGGGGTAGAGTTCTAAAATTGTGAATGGCCATCTTGAATGCAAAGACACTTACGTGTTTGAAAAGCCAGGCAGCGCTCCCTGAATGTTGAATGAGAACCAAAGGAATAAGTAGGAAGAGAACATGTAGACTAGAACAATCAGATATATTTATCCCTGAGTCTAGTGGCCTGAAGTACTCCTACCTGGGGAGCAATAAGGTGACACAGGCATTTGTGGCACAACAGACAATACTGTTTCTTCCCATTGTTAAAAGAACTTAATAGAAAGTGCCTAACTTAGATGCTGATTTTAGTTATTTTATTTTTAAAATATAGCATTCATTATACGATACGATATATCATACTGTGTATATATGTAGTATTAGTGGTGGGTTCCTCCCAGTTCTGCTGAGCTGGTAGCTGTGATGATATGACATCACCGAACCGGGTCAGCCCCCCACCTCCCGCCCCCGCGTTATTCTTACCTTTATTTGGCCCCACCCCCAACCTATTGCTGCCTCCTGAATCCCAGCTGATAGGCTATAAGGAAAAACTGTTTAAACTCTTGCCGTGGGGCTTCAAAGGGCTGCCCTACAGCTGATCAGTGGTAAAAGGCAGTTTGGTGGTAGACCGGTGCCTCCAAAAATAAATGGATAGATCAGTGCCTGCAAAACTACATGAATAGACCGGTGCCTACAAAAATAAATGGATAGACCAGTGCCTGCAAAAATAAATGGGTAGACTGGTACAGCTCTGCAAGCAATTAAAAGCTTGGTAGACCAGTACCTCTGCTAAATCCTAAAGAATTGTCACATGACCATCAAGCCACGTCCACAAAATAAGCCATGCCCACAGAACCGGTAGTAAAAAATTTACTACAGAACCGGTAGTAAAAAAAATTTAGAACCCACCCCTATGTAGTATATTTCGTATACAAACAGACATACTGCGATACATATATAATAATCAGAACATGTTCACATTTCTGTGCATACTAATAAGATCAATTCAAGAATCAAAGCTATCCCATTAAAAATGCTATCTGCCTCCCTTCCTCTACACTTCTGCCTTTTCCGCATAGGCATCAAAATCTCAATCTGTCCCCTATATTCTCAATCCTGCCTTGCTGATATAATTAAAAATAAAAAAGTCTAAAGCAAAGAAACCCAGAAGTGGACTCAATTATTCCTAATGTATCAGTTGTGTGCCATTTTACAATATATAGGTCTTATTATAGATTAGTATAGGGTTTATGTGTTTTTTTAAACTGTTTATTTCTGAGTGCTGATCAAATGAATAGGTCCAAGGAAGAGAAATAAGTTGTGCAAATCATTTGTTAGAATTCAGTGCAAATGGAAAGCTTTTTGTAGCAGACATGGATAAAGATACTGGCAATGTTTTATAGTGTTTGCAACTACTGCCAGTAGCAGAGCTACATTTATGACAGTTTCTTGGGCGTTTTGCTTCTGGAGAGTCCTAAAACTTTAATTTACAGAACTTGTTTGAAGAAAGAAGTCTTTCTTTACAGCTAACTCAAGATGGGATCACTGAGAAAGGTATACTCTGTTTAGAACAATAGCATTTAAATTGTTTTCCTGTGAACGAAGGCCCTGCATTAGCTGGAATTATTCAGTATTGGCTGGGGAATTCCTTGACTTGAAGTTCAGACATCTTAAATATGCCAAGGTTGAAAAACAATACCGTAGGATATAATAACACAATCTTGAAAGCCTGATAGAGATGGCCTTTGCTCTCTCTTATATCAAAGAGAATCAAGGTGGGGTTATCATAAGTTTCACCCTGTCTTCTTTCCCAAGCCCAGTGGATGTTTACTTAGCTATTTTGGCATACCTTCAAGGTTAGCTCTACAATCCTGTAGGCCGAGACTTCTTTAATAAGAATTATCTTATTAATACATTTAGATCAGTGGTGGGTTACACTTACCTTTGCTACTGGTTCACTCGTGCGCGTGCCACTTCTGCACATGTGCAGACCATATTTGATGATGTTCAGGCGGGTGGGCGGAGCTTCCCACCGCTGCTGCTAGTGGTTCGCCTGAACCGAGGTGAATTGGTAGCAATCCACCACTAATTTAGATACACAATCCTTTCTTTGGATGTACACTCTTCTTTCCCTCTTTTTTATTCTTATAACATCTTTATGAATCAGGTGAGGCAGAGAAATAGTTAATGGCTTCAAGTCACCTATCAAACTATACCTTCTCCTTGATTAGTGTTCCAAAAACTTGGTCATTAAGCAAAATGGTCTCTAAGAGAAGACATGGCTGAGGGAGAGACACACGCACTGCGGAGATCACTAGTTGTTGCCATCTCATTCAGATATGGTCTCTTGTACAGTGTCCTGTGCCTGACCAATCCCCCCCTTACCCCCCCCCAATAGGGCAGAGAGATTGCTTAAAGAAGCTATGTCTTCCTGAACTGCTTTTCTTTGCAGCACTTTGGTCCCTAAAAGTGTTATTTTTTAAATTGTTAGCTAGCTGAGCAAGGTAACAAACTCAGTGCTGTGATCTTAATTACTTGAAAAGAACCCTCTAGATTGCTCAGCTGTTGCCTGAAACTGATTAGAACTTAATCAGTTTCCCATTGAAGGATTTGTCAGATACATGAAATTTGCCTGAAAAGTTTGTCAGAAAAGGGTTTTTATTAGCGATTTTGTGAATGCTCACCAACCAAGAGAGTTGCTAACTGAGAAATGGCTTTGCTGTCTTTACCTGAAATTTACAGTTTCCTCCCAAATATTCGCCTAGCCATATATACAAAGTCATGTACCTATAAAATTTGCTCAGTGGGGAAACAGTAATTCATTTTGATTATAAGATTTGACATAAGATGAAGTTATATTCTTTTGGGGGGGTTTTATACTTACTTCAAAATGGTCTAGTTCACTTGATTATGTTCAAATAACTAACATAATACTGTGTTTCCCCAAAAATAAGACTCTTGTCTTATATTTTTTTGAAACTGAAATAAGCGCTTGGCCTTATTGCCATGCGCTCAAAAGCCCAATTGGGCTTATTATCAGGATATGTCTTATTTTGGGGGAAACAGGGTACTAAAAGGATTTGTGAAACAAGAAAAAGTACTTAGAGACACGAGTGAAAAATAAATCCTTGTAGCATATAACATCTGGGCATTTTTAAATAAATTGCTAGTGAAGTATGACTTAGAAACCAAACAAGTCAAATATTATGTGATTAAATGGATGCTAAATTTGGATGTAGTAATAGATACGCAACAATGAGGCTTTCAATGGAAGAAAGTATAATTTACTCCAAATTGTAGAGATAATTGTGTAAGATTGCTATATTATTTGGTCCTGATTGCAAAACGGACAGTCCATTCTCTAAAAATTGTGAAAAAGTACTGAGGAGATTGGGTCATTCTTATTTTGTGGCAATTGAATAAAGCTCAACAATTCTGGAAGATTATTCCTACCCAAATGAGACACATCTTAGTTGAATTTTATTTCAACTATTTTCTAAATTACGGTAAACTTTATTAAACCTATTTTCTAAAAATACGTTAAGTTTGTACATGCGAAGTACTGCAACAACATTGTATGCCTTTTCTGGAAAAGTTCTTTTCATTGGAAGAATGAATCACTTGATTCATTCATTGATCTCTTCATTGGAAGAATGATTTAACCAAGTTGTGGGAATGTATTTTGATGTTTAGAATGACTTCATATTTTAAAAGTTAATCTGACAGTGACATCATCAAAGACACATTACAACAACATGAATTAACAATAATTGAAGCTGACAGAAGAGCAAGAGTCATAACTTTGTGTCTTTCTTGACACACGAAGTGATAAAAAGAGGAGGAAGAAGAAGAGGAAGGAGAAGAGGAGGAGAAGGAATCTGTCAGAATTTAATTCAAACTGGAAAACATTTTTAAATCACAATTCAATATATAGACCTTTACTACATGCAAAATTTGAATTTCTTTATGCACAGATTATATATTTCAATTTTATGAAAATTTAAAATCAGAACACTCTACAGTATCTGTAAGATTGGAATTTGTCTCATTTGGTGATACATTTTATGTTGGTCATGAGTCCTCATGTTCATTCTATGATTAGAGCTTAATGGTCTTTTTCTTTCTTTTTGGTGCAGCTGGTGCTCCTAATGTGCTGAAAGTACAGTATGTCCAAAAATCTGCTGTATACTTAAATGCATTTGGTTTCCATAGTAGATTTCATGGGTTTATCAACAACAGAACACTGATGAAACACTTGCTTGAAGATGGAAAGTTTGAAATCATCAGTGAGAGATATGATTCAAGATGTTTAATCACCAGATAATTCAATCCTAAATTTAATTGATTTAATAGAGACTCATTTTAATTCATCATGGTATGTTTGAACTGGTGACAGTTGTTTTTCAGACTATTTTGGTTCTGATTTGTTGTTGCTTCTAAGGAACATAACAGCAGCAACAGAAAAAAACAACAACTTAACTTTGAAGTGTGATGTACTGTTTAGTTTCATCCTCAAGCTATCTTGTAACTATTCCACCAGAAGAAGTACATATTTTTAGATCTGGGGAATAGATCAAAAATAAACCAATTTTATTACAGCTCTCCCAACTTTCCATAGTCAAAATTTTGAAGAGCCTGAAATGGCACCTCTACCTATTCCCTTACTATGAATTTTCAAGTTTGTTATTCCGCAACTTATATGTCCAATCAACACTTGACAAATGTGGACTTCTTCCTTAGTAAACATCTATTAAGAGTTAGGTGTGCACATTATAACTTTCATATATGGAGGAATACACTTATTATTATATAGTGTATTCTTTTCTATACCGCTATATCTTCTAACCCTCTTCAAGACATAATATGATTAACAGGTTGGATTTTTCAGTTCTCTGAATAGGCTGATGGGGTTTGAAAGTGCTGGGATAACAGAGAGAGAGATAAATTATGTTTCTAAGATAGTTTCATTTTGCTTGGGAGAGCGGGATTGAATGACAGGATTTGGTGTCTAAAGAAATAATAAGCAAGGAATGGAATTTAAAGAACAGACCACAGATAATTCTATGACATATAGTAATCCTGGAAGATTCATACTGTTCTTGTTTAGGCCCCAAAATGTACAGAAATCAGTAACTTGATCCCAGAACCAATTTTAAGATTTATGTGGGTATTATTAATAAATCATTAGCTAGATGTAAATAATTGAACAAAAATTATTTATGATGCATTGTATTTATGATGCACAGCTTTCTTCAAGGTAATTTGGAAGTCTATCCTGGTGTACTGAAGTACAGTTTTCATGAGTGACCATTTTGGGTTGAGATTATTAGAATTAATTGTGGGACAACAGATCTGGAAAGCAACAAATTAAGCAGGCTACTTTAAAGATGCAATGGACTAGTTTTTATCCAGTCAGTGAATCAGGCTCATATAAGAATTCCCTCAAAACATAATGTTTGAATTTTGTGATTTGAAGATAGAAACTTCTCAGGCTTACAACTCATTTTTTCCTCTCCCGTGCTTTTCTGAACAGCTGTCTCAATATGGGCACTGTAATTTGATATATTTTACCCTGCATTATCAGCACGATTTTGTAATGGCTGTTTTGAAAAAAAAAATCTATGCTGTGAATTAATCCGGAATCCTTCACACTTGCAAGGTGTTTCACCATTTCAAAACCTTAGATATTTATTTTTATAATGACATTGTGTGTGGGAGTGTATATTGTGTGGGATTTCAGGTCCTAAAGTTATATAAAGCCAATAGGGTTTGTTGGTTGTTTTCTTAATCATTTTCCAGTATTTGTGCCCTAGTCTGTCCTTTGTAATATAAATTACTCTGCCAGAATAATAGGCATGAGCCCTCAGTCTGTTTTTGTAATTTGGTTGCTGTGGTAATATTCAGCCTTCCAAAACCCTGGCATCTCCAGGGAGACCAAAATTGTTGTCGTCTTTACCAACTTGATATTGTCTATGTTTGTAGAACATTTCCGAAAGCAATGCCTAGTTGTATAAATTTGCACTGAAATATATAGATAATGCCCACGTTTAAGGTACAAAATAAAGCCAGTGTCATTTCTAGGGGAAAAAATGAGAATTTTCTAAAGGCATGGATATTTATGTTTTAACTACAATGTTGAACTTTCATTTACCTTTTGATTAAGTGCTGGTAAATGGATTTTTAAAAGATAATCTTTTAAAATTTTATGATCTTTCTGGGAGAAAAGAGTTTCAGAATATAGATTGATGGATGGTATGATTTGATGTTTCTTATATTAAAAAACAGATTGGATATAGAAAACTAGAGAGTTGTGAAAAATAATTCTAATTTTTTCTCTGGCACATAACTTTTCTACATGCGAAAGCCTATTTAAATGGCAGACAAACCTGGGATTTTTCTATCCAAATTTTGAAATATTATAGTCCAAGGTACACTTTATCACATTTTTTGCTTAAAAGTGGGCCTGACTTTTAATTATCTTGCCTTTATTGGCATAATCCTGACTCATTACATTAATTGTGTTATGCCTCATGTACTCCCAAATCTATCCTTGTCCTTAGCCTTTTTAATTTATCCACTGATTGTGTCCTGTTGTATTTGGTATATCTTTAATTCTTTAACAATGTTAAGAGGGAAGTTGAATAATAATAAAAAATCTTGTTTACACAGGCCCTTAAAGGAAACATGCCACTATGTGGGGGTTAGTATGTCTTATATTCCAAACATTGATAAGGCAAAACAAATCTCAAAAAAACAAAAAACAAAACCAAAAACCAAAAAAATAAACCACACACACACACACATCTCCTGATTTACAAACAAGAAGAGCTTTTGTGATAATTTCCAGGATGGAATATTTTTCTATCCTTGAACAGATGTCCTTCATAGTTGGGCCACAAACTATCATTCACAGATGCAAAAATCTTTTTTCTGATGGTTCTTTTAATTAGCAAACCTCATTTTACAATTTTCTAGGTTATATCTAGATTTCCTCTCTATGGAGGAATTTTTTTTTTTTAATTTGATTTATATGCCGCCCTTCTCCGGAGACTCAGGGCGGCTTACGTTAAGCAATAGCCTTCATACTTTTGTATATTTATACAAAGTCAGCTTATTGCCCCCACAAACTGGGTTCTCAGTTTACCTACCTTAGAAAGGATGGAAGGCTGAGTCAGCCTTGAGCCTGGTGAGATTTGAACATAAAGTAATTGCAGACAGCTGGTGTTAATCACAATGCTTTTTGTCTGCTGAGCTACCAGTCTCTTTCCAGCCCATGCTTTGCAGAAACGATATTCTCTTCTTGTGCCCTGAACAGGGTGGGTCATGAGATCCATGTGCTTCTTGATTCTGTAGGGATTTATAATATCAAAGATTACAAATTCAAGGGAACTATCTGAAAATCAGCTAGTACATACGGAACCGGGCTGCAAACTGAAAGGGCATCATTTCCCTGCCACTTTTGTGCTGTGTGGACTTCAACTCCCAGAATTCCACAGACAGCAAGGTTGAGAAACATTTCTGTAGAGTCTGCCGCATGAATGCTGCATTGTTTGTTACTTTCCTCTCTTTTTCATCTTACTATGTCATTTATATTTGCATGACATAAGACAACAGCCCGTTTTTAAGTCCTATTTTGCTGAGTCAAAGGGTGACTAAGGTGTTAGTGTCTTTACTATTGTTGCTCATTATAATTAGCAGATTGGGTGATTTCAAACAAGGATGTTCTTGCCAGCCCTGGTCCTTGAGGAAAACTATGCCCAGGATGTAAAAACTATGATTTGGAAGTTTCATGTTTAATTTTTAAATCGGTCACGAGCTAAATGTGTTCTTAAATGTACCACTCACCTTCATTCCTCCCCCCCCCCCCCGCTAGCTCTGCCTTTAACTTAGAAAATCCCATGTTTTTGAGACATGGTGCAATTTTATTTGGCAAGATGCCTTCAGGGGCCTCCCTGAGAATAGCACATCCTTCACTTCCATCCTGTTGCTCTTCACATTCCCTTACTTGCATGTCTAATCTTGCCCCTGTTGGGAGGAGGAGGGCTGGAGAGGGTAAGACACAAAGAAGGTATTTCTTCTTCCCCATTCCTCTATCCCTATCTTCTTGCCTGGAAAAGACATAAGCTTCAGTTCATCACGTGCCAAATGATGTTAGTCTTGACATTTCATTCATCAGTTATGTAACCCTTAAGTGCTGTTGACTTTGAGATTTGGCCTTATTCTTTCTGTGGAGAATAGAAAAAATATTTCAACTCTGTGAGCAAGTTTGTGTGCAAATTACTAGGTGGCCCCTGAAGTAATTAAGCCCCTATAGCAGAAGTGCTAATTATTATTAATTTATTGCTCAATTGGTTCAAGTATTAGTTGTGGTGTCTTGAATTATTTGTTTCTATCTTACAGGTTGTTTTGCATTTGAATCCAATTGCTTCAATGCATATTCATCAGAAGCCATTGGTGTTCCTCCTGAACTCTCCTGTGCCTCTAGCATGGAAAGTGAAAACAGAAAGACTTGCTTTGGGGATTCAGAGACTTTTTATTGTAAGTATTTGAAATACCCTGACCTTGTGTAGTAATGTTTCATATGCTGATGGATATGGACAGAGAAAAATAAATGTCAATTAGCTCTCACATTTCAGCAAAAACCCCTTAGGGGCCATGTAGGGGCTTATTTGAATTTTTGTTTAACATGGGTGGTGGTAGAGAGAGGTTATAGAATTGCCCTTACTCTGTGATTATTGACTACAGTAGGCTTCCAGCTTTGATCAACTGTGGCACCTCTGACAGATCACTAGCTTTAGAAGATGCAGTAGCTGTAATGTCAAAGGTCAAGAGCACTGTAAGAAATTAGGAAGAAACTTGCTTGCTGTGTGGTCTGCCAGCAAAACTCCTGTTGAGTTGAGCCCCTTGTGATCAGGAGAAAGTTTGAGCTGAGGTTTTGGTAAAGGCACAAGCTTAAGTCCAGCATGAAACCATGGCATGTTTCTGAAGAACAGTCCAGCAGTCACCTACTATTTAATAAATTACACACATTGACCAT
The DNA here is from genome assembly GCA_030761175.1 of Masticophis lateralis. NCBI lineage: Eukaryota > Metazoa > Chordata > Lepidosauria > Squamata > Colubridae > Masticophis > Masticophis lateralis. Next base: position 132,486,751 of record JAUDYJ010000003.1, read on the forward strand.
TGGCCAGGATGTGCTGTTAGTAGAGCTGACCAGACGGGTTGTTTGGGTTGAATTTTTAAGCTATGATATCATGTCTCATGATGACTCCTTACAACTTCATTATTTAACATCCCAATTTCTGAAACAAACATTATTTAATGGATTATACAAGAGTTACACAAACCCCAAATAATCTCTGGAAAATGTCACATCTGGCACCTGGAGGGACATTCTCCGAAATAATGAATAAAATATTGTATGACAGTTTTACAGAAGTGTGTCGCCAGTAAGAAATCAATCTTTCTTGGATTTTAAAAGAAAAAAAAATCTTTTTTTTAAATAGCAAAACTAATTTCCAAAAACTATTATGCGTACTTATCCGAATATGATACGTTTCTATGCATTTTCTTTGATATATAGTATGCTTTTGTCCTGTGCTTTTAAAATAAAATACATATTTTTGGCGCACAGTTGTTGAATTGAGAAATAGTGGGAGACAGTCTTTGTGGACTTGGTGAATGAAGTCCATAAAGTGTTATGTTTTGTTGGATAACACATTGCTTAAAAATAAATCCCTAATTTTCATTGTTGATTTTCGATGGAGAAAACTATATTGTGATGTCGCTTTCATCCAAATCTCATAGAAAGTATTTTGGATAAGTTTAATTAACCTGAATAAGTGTGTGAGGAATAGACACAGCTCGATAGAATGTGATCTAAAGTATAAGAGAGAAATCACATGGGCTAATTATCTTGAAGTCATACAATTTTGTATGAAGAAGTGGAATCATCCAATGAAATGTTTTTCCACATCAAAAGACTCCCTGAAGTATCCTTTTTTATGTAACCTTGAGTGGAAAGGCAATTCCACCTGCTATAGTTTTTCAATTTGGAATTTACTGCTGTAATTCCAGCATAAATTTATGAATGGATGAAGAGTTTTTACCTTCTCTCTATATACATCATTTTCTGTGTTTGCAGGAAGATTGAATTCACCGTCCATTAAAAAATTAAAACGGTGCCTCCTATTCAGTGAAAAAGAAAGACTCTCAGTTGTGACATATATTTACCATGATTTTAGTTTGACTTAGATTGCTTTCTGACCACTGATTTTAAGAGGTTCTTAATTGATTGTCAACATTTATTTATTGTTTTAATACTTTTCCCTGATTGACAAACATTGACAGAAACTAAACAGTAAAATTATAACAAGTAAGTGAAGAGAGATTTATAACAAAGTGAGATGTGGGAGAAGAAGAAGGAAAAATAATATATTTGTAGCTAAAAAGGTAAAATTGAATGAAACATAAATTTTCCAATGCCTTCCTTCATAACAGAGATAACTTATTTTCATGCCATCAATTTAGCCTCTTCCTCCCCCATCACATCAATTTTATTGACCCCTGTTGTGGAACATGTTTTCCTCTATATCACCCAACAAAATATGTGGTAGAGCTTTTTGCTAAGAAAATAGCCCAAAAGGAAAGGATCAAACAATCTTTTTCTCACTCCCATTTTGTTTTATCCCAAAAAGATGACTCTGGATGGCTTCAGAAAATTATAAATTGTAAAAAGTAAAGTAACATTTTAAAAACAGTTCTTTCATATCATGCTTAAAGTAAAAAGGACCTGCCAAAAACCCTAATCCAGCGTATCTGCATGCTAGCTAGGGAATTCTGGGAGTTGAATTCAGTTAAAAAAGGAGTTTGAATTAACTATATTTTAAGAGTTTAATCCTATTTCCACTGAAAAGCAGGTAGGTAGCTTCACCCCTTCACAGCTTCTAACTTATTAGCAAATAAATTATGCTCACCTATACTGATGGACTAATTTAATAGTGGTAGTAAATCACTGTGAAAGATTGCTCTCTTTAGTTACTTGTGCATCAAATATTCTTGAAAGTGAATTGAACAGAAGCTGGAAGACAATCAAAAGGAAGCTGAAGTTCAATATGTCTAATGGAGCATAGCTCTGTGTTAAAATGCATAGACTGTGCTGTAAATTAATTCATGTAATGGAATATTATGTTTCATAACATACTATCACCTGAGCTACGTTAATCTGAGCATGGAATCTCCTGAGTCTTAAAACTCAATTCCTCTTGAAAGCAAAACTTGGATCATATAATCAGGGTATTTATGGTCTTTCTACAGTAAAGTTTTATGACTGGAGTTGTCATGATTATATCAAACATATTTTGCAGCCTTATAGGAATCAAACTTCTCTTTGGTAAGACACCTGAATTTTATTCCTTCCTTCTCTTTGTTTTTTAATAACTGCTTCAGCTGAATTGATCAAATAGGTAGAAAGAATAATTCCTATTCCTTATCAATTGTATATAAAAAAATAAGGTAGTTTTGATTGATTTTATATTGTGAACATGCTAGATCATTCTTTCCATATTCAATTATCTAGCTCAAACTATCAAGAGTTTTCCTCAGTTCATTGATGGTCATGTATTTTTTTTCTCTTGAACTTCTACGGTTCCTTTTATTTCTTCTTTAGATTGTATTTGTTTTCCCCCCAAGTTTTTCCATGAGTGAAGAATTATTGTATAATAGGAGTGGGATAGTTAATGATGGCTGTTAGATTTTATTTTCTATCTTTATTATTCACATTGGAAACATGCACAATACTCCTTCCTTCTATTTTCCCCACAACAGCACCCCTTGTTAGGTGGGTTGGGTTGTGAGAGAGTAACTAACCCAACCAGCTTTCATGCCAAAGGCTTGATTAGAATTCACAATCTCCTAGTTTCTAGCCTGATGCCTTCACCACTAGATCAAACTGGCTCTGGTTAACTACAGCTTCTAGCAGCCCTCCTCAGCCATGCTAACTAGCAACAGTAGCTTTTGCGGGAGTGGAGCTTTGTGTTCCCCAATGGACAAACTTTGTACACAAACTCGATTTAAACGAGAGAGGGCCAAATTAATACTTCAATTTTAGTCCTTATGGCCCCATTGATCCTGTTAGTCGCATAATCAGAAGAGCCATAGTTGGATCAATTAAGAAAGGGAAGAAATTAAACTTCATTAGAGGATAATGTTCTGCCTTCCCATCTTAATTCTCCACAAATTCTGCACTGTTTGGAGCTTCGGTTAAAAAGAAATCCATAGAAGAGAAAACCTAGACAATTACACCTGTGTCTTCAAAGGTATGTGAAATATCTGGCTTATGGCACAAAGCAGTTTTATTAGCAGAGCTTTTTAAATCTAGAGATACTTAAAACTCCCACTGGTGGTAGGAGATTTTCTTTTCTCTCTCTCTCTTTCTCTTTCTCTCTCTCTCTTTTAAGTATCTCCAAGCTATAGCACCGTTTTAGACGGAAAGGGAAATTCCCCCCTACTTTGGCTAATTCCTCCCTCTCTCTCCTCTTTCCTCCCACCCTTCTTTTTCAAGCTAGTTTCCACAAGAAGATGTTGGCAGGAGGCCATTTTTTAATGTTTTATTTTTGTGTCAAAGTGGTGGCCTTTGCAGGTGCTGCTCAGCTGGTGGAAACTTTTGCTTCAAGCGGTGGGCCTTTTGACTTTCATGGCTCCAGATCTTTCCTGCTGGACTGAAACTGGTTGTTATGGAAACTACAATGAAACTTCCTTAGATACCTCATTCTGTGGTTGCATGGCATCCTAGGTTTAAATAGTCAATTAAGATAATGTGTAATAGATTATTATGTTAAACAGTTTTGGTCACAATATTTTTTTGGAGGGGGCACAATATATTTGCTACAAGTTTTTACTCATGGGAACCAACCTCTGGTCAAGAGTTCATAAGTAGAGCTACACCTGTTGAAGCAAAGAGATATCCTGCAGGTGAGGCCCTTCCTTATGTGTACAGCTCTGAGTCTGCGCTCTAGAAAACATTTTATTTCCTTTCATACCAGTATTGATTTTTATAGGACCACAAGCATCTGAAAATGCTGAGGGGCAAAAGCTCCTTTTACAAAGTAATCCCTTGAGCTTTAAAGAAATGGCTTATATATCTAAAGATGTAAAACATGCATCTACAATGACAGAATAGTTACTCAGCTTAATGCTGGTAATTTAAAAACCCTGTTTGCATTTCTCAAAAGGCAGACCTGTGTCATTATTTCTGATTTGCTCCCTTCCCCCAAGAATGGGTTTCAGAAATGTTGGGTGGCTGCCATCAAACCACAGGCAGCTCTTTGGTTTGTGCTGGATTTTGGATGATGGTCAAAGCTCACTGAAAAACAAGTGTTATTTCTTTTTCCTGTGCCTAGCATTTAACGGGAAATCAGGAGGCTTCATTTCCAATTACTTGTTAAGCCAATCCAGATGTGAGCTGAACAGGAGGTCGAGGAGAGGAACAAGCTAGGTTAGGCAATGTCTGAAAGCTAGTCTCCTTGAAGTTGGGCTGATAAAACACAGGTACAAAGTGACCTGATGTGATTCCAAGAGGGAAAAAAGGACAATTTTGCTAAAATTTAGCTATGAAATTTTTAAACCTGCATACATAGTCAAAATAATTATTTCAAGTTTTATATAATTAATGAAGCAACAGATTATTTCCTGCTTCTCCAGTCTGAGTTGCTTTAAGAATATTTGAAAGTAACATAAGAATTTTATGCTGCTAAATATATTTTGAATATTTACCAACAAATGTAAGGCAGTGAATATACCTTCGTTTTTTCTTTTAGTTGAGGATTTATTCTATGCACAGAGGAATTAAACCTGCATGCAGTAATGAGGTAGAATTGAGAGGAGGTTGTGGTGGTGAAATCATGAAATTAAATGACTTGGATCTTACTGCTCTTATATATGTTCCGCCATTTTAGATTACATTTGAAAGCAGCATTTAATATCTAACTTTTTTTTGTGGTTATCTATTTATTTCATCAAAATGTACATGATTTTGAATGCTTTGAAATTGCTGCATTGTCCTAAGTATCTTTAAAATAGGCTTTATAGTCTCCAAATTGACCATGTTTTAACTATGTATTCAGTTATAATAATAATGTGCAGTGCTAATATATATGTACAGAATACTGTGTACACATAGAAGTAAAAACAAGTATTGAAATATTCTTTTTATGCTACGTTATATACTAGAACAGCTGTCCCCAACCTTTCTGACTTGGCGGCCCGACAGGAGACAGAGGGGGTATTACCTATGAGTTGTAGGAGAGCTTCGCACATGAGTGCAAGCAGCTACTGGTTGCGCAAGAGGAGCTTTGCATGTGAGTGCAAGATGGCTACTGCTCACACAAGAGAGCTTCCATGTGCATGCATGTACTCACTTACTGCCTCCATAGCCCAGTTCCAAATAGGCCATGGCCCGGGGGTTATGGACCCCTGTACTAGAATAAATTCACCAGTGTTACATACACTCCTGTATTAAGTTAGCATTTGATAAATTATCTGTAATAATGGTCAGGGTTGATAAGCCAGCTAGCCTAGTTCTTTCCAGATATTTAGCGTTCAGCTTCCATAATCTCATATTTTATCATTTAAATAGAAAATCAACAGATCTGCTACTATTTTATCTACCAAGTAATAGTTGCCTGGTTGTCTTTTTCTTTGGACTGGCAGTGGGGACTTAGTTAACCACTTAGTTAATTAAATATAATGGTTAAGATGAATCTATCGAGAAAAATAAAAGGACAGAAAAAAATGAAAGTAATGAAAAATCATAATCAGTGCGTCCCATGGGTCTTTGTTATGTGGTCCATGATTCGTACTTTCCTCAGGTTCTAGTGAGCCTTGGTGGTGCAGCAGACTAAAGTGCTATTAAGTAGCACTTAGCTGGCAACTACCTGCAATTACTGTGAGTTCAAATCTCACCAGGCTCAAGGTTGGCTCAGCCTTCCATCTTTCCAAGGTAGGTAAAATGAGGACCTGGATTGTGGGGGGAAATAAGCTGACTTTGTATAAAAAAGCCCTTAGTAGGGCTTTTGGGGGGACCAAAAGCCCTACTAAGCAGGCATATACAAAAGTATGAAGGCTATTGCTTAATGCATTGTAAGCTGCCCTGAGTCTCCGGAGAAGGGTGGCATATAAATTGAACCAATAAACAATAAATAAATAGTGTACTAAATAATTCAGACTCAACATGTCTTTGATGCACTTACAAGGGCATATTTTTGTAAGTCTGCACAGTTTTTGAAACAGACTAGAAAAAAAACATAAACAACCATACAGTCAAGAATATTGATTCCTCAGTCTGTCACACTCTAATTCTGAGGCATACACAAATCCATTTCTGAAATGAATTTCACCTGCCTTACTGCCTACTAGTTTAACAGAAATTGTTTCCATAAATACATAGTTCTGCAACATGGTACCTTCGCTATAAGGGAAATAGAAAAGCACTGGAATATATTTGGATTCTCTATATTACTTTCATAGCCTTTATTTAGGTAGAATCCTTGCAAATCAATTTGTCTTGTTTCTTAGGTATACTACATCATTCTTATCTCAATAGATTTTATGCATTTTTAGTGCACATTCTTAACAGAGATATTCCTTTATTCCACTGTAATTGATCTAGAAACCTGAAAGAATCTTATGACATCTTAAAGACTAGCACATTCATTAAACCTTATTAATTTAGAGTGACCACACAGTTTGTTATACAGTAGTGCAGTAGCTACACTTTTAGGAACTGATAATAGAATCTTGCATAGAAATTGATGTAAAATCTTGAACTAAATTTGTCTGTTTTAGTGTTGGAATTTCACTCTGAAAGCAGCTATTGCTTATTGTTTCTTTTTATCCCAGTAGCTCGTTCTCATCCTTGGAGATACATGTAAAGCAGTTTGTATAAATCTCACAACCTTTCCTAATTCAGCATTCCAATTCAGTGCATTTATATCTGCATTATGCTGTAGCTGAAAAGAACTATCTGCAATCCATAGGACAAAGGTATTAAAGAAAAATAAAGTATTCAAGCAAACAGAAATGTGGTATTTAAAAGTTTTAAATTCAAGCGTATAATAGAGAAGCACACATTTTCAACTTGAATATCTTCAGAATACCTTATGACCAATTCTCTAATGGAAATTCCAGTACAGGCTCAACTGTTTTATTAGTATTGGTTTCACCCACCAAAGCTACATACAAAAGATAACAGAATATAAAAACAAAGCATCTGACCACTTTGTGATTCTAGGAATGTATTTTCAGTACTATAACTAATCTAAATTAACAGACCTCTTTTGTTTGTGCAAAGATCAACTTTCAGATAAGTAGCCTAACTTAGAATTCTTGTTAAAAGGTTGGTATGGAATCTCTTTGTGTGAATCCCAGAGAACTCCACCTAGCAGCCCTTGGTTTTCACAGGAATTCCAGGAGATGAAATAGTAGAAAAGATGCCTAAAGCATTGCTAGAGGAGAATAAATAATAAATCTGATTGAACTTGGTAAAATCTTTTATCAAGGTTTGCCTCATGGTGATAAGAGTAGCAAAACACAATTATTTTCTACTTTCATTGCATCTGCAGATAACCAGATAGCAGTTCTGTTCAAGGTGACTTGGCTTTGCTAGGTAGGTAGGGCTTAGAGCTCTGTAGAAGGAAGACTATTCAAGGCATTTATTAGATAAAGTTGCTTAAATCTGCTCTGAGTTTGATTCTAGCTGAATGTCCTTTGGAATTGTCTGAGGCAAGGTCTGGCTTGGTTATCTGGCAAGAGTTTGAGCGTGATAGCCCTGAGGAAATAGACAGGGACCTTGGAGTTCTATGCATAACCATCTGTATAATAGATCCATGTCCCTACTGTTGTAGTCAAGGACTCTCTGAAGACAATCCTCATGATAGCCAACTATGCAGCTCTATTCCTACCTGTTAGCTCGGCGCCGGAAAGAAACGCGACTCAGCTGTCCGTTCAGAACCTTTATTAGATGGGTGAAAACTGCATGCCGGCTGGGCTGCTGAGCCTCCTTATATCCTGCTCAGGCATGCCCACCGGCCAATGACAATCATTTACGCTTCCCGCCGGTGGAATCTACCAATCCCCCGGCGGATGTCCTTATAAGGACATAACACCCCTCCCCTCCTAGTCCTTAGTCCATCAATCCGTGTGCGCGATCACGTACTCGCGCAGGTAGGCGGGACGCCTGACAGTTCTATTGGACCTGCGCGGCCCAGTCGGTGGGTGGATGCTGCTCCGGACGGGCCGAGCCCCGGTTGGCGCCTGTCCCTCCGTCCGGGAGTCTCCGGACTCTGCCGTCGAGTGCGCGGGGCCTGCCCTGGCGTCTCCGGCAGGAGTTGAAGTCATCTCCTTGGGCCGTTTCCTGGTTGCGCCGCCGTAGGTCCGGTGGTCCTCCGGGCTGTTCCAATCGCCATGGTCGGAAGACGGTCGTCTGAACCTCGGTAAGGTTTCCGAGTCCTCGTCCCGTGTCCGAGATGCCCCCGGGTCAGGGGGCGTGGGGGCCTCCACGGTGGGTTGACCCCCGGGTGGTGGTGGGTGCGACGGTCTCTCCCTGGCCTCTCCGGGTCGGCCTACCTCGCCGGGGTAGGGTAGGTGGCGTCCCTCCAGGCCGGGGATTGGCTGGTCCTCCTCCTCAGGGTGCGGTGGGCCTCCTTCATCGTGGTGGGGTAGGCCTACCCCGTCGGGGTGTGGCTGGCCTACCCTGTCGGGTCGGTGCAGGTCTACCTCGTCGGGGTGGTTTTCCTCGACCTCCTCAGCTCCCCTCCACCTTTTCCGGAGCTGGTCGATGTGTCGCCTGCAGATGCGGCCGTCGACCAGCTCGACTTCGTAGGACCTCGGGCCGGTCACTCGCATGATTTGACCCTTGAGCCATTTGGGTTCGCCCTGGAAATTTAGCGCGAAAATCAAGTCCCCGCACGCGAAGTTCCTTGGCGGCGGAGGTTTGTTCGGCCTGTCTTTTGGGTTATACAGCGGGTGCAGGCGGTCTAGCGGTGAGCGTAGCTTCCGTCCCATCAGTAGCTCGGCCGGGCTTTTTCTCGTCGTTGTGTGAGGGGTGATGTGTTGGGTCAAGAGGAACTGGTCAATTTGTTCCTGCCAGTCCCCTTTTCCCATTCTGGTTAGTGTCTCTTTCGTTAGCCTCACCATTTTCTCGGCCTGTCCGTTTCCGGCCGGTCTGTACGGGGCGGTGAGCGCGTGCCTTATGCCGTGGCCTGCCAGGAATTCTTCCATCGCCTTCGCTGTCAGCTGTGGCCCGTTGTCGGAGACGAGGGTGTCCGGAAGGCCGTGCGTGGCGAATAGACGTCGTAGGGCCTTGATGGTGGCTTCCGTCGTGGTGGAGGGCATGGCTATGACTTCCAGCCACTTGGAAAACGCGTCGACCACGATCAGGAGGGATTTACCGTTCATCGGCCCGGCGAAGTCGATGTGGATTCTCGACCAGGGTCCGGATGGTGATTCCCACTCTGACGGTGTCGCTTGCGGGGGTGCTGGCCTCGTTGCCTGGCACGGGTCACATCTGGCAATCCACGCCTCGATGTCTTTGTCTAAGGCGGGCCACCAGACGTAGCTCCTTGCTAGGGCCTTCATCCTGACGATCCCTGGGTGACCGCAGTGAAGAGTTTGCAAAGTCCGTTTTTGGAGTGACTTGGGAATGACCACGCGGTCGCCCCAGAGGAGGCAGCCTTGCATCGTGGTGAGTTCTTGCTGCCTTCTGTGGAATGGGGTTAGCTCCTCCCTCTGGGCTTCGTCTGGCCATCCCCGTAAGACCCAGGATAGCACTTGCCTGAGGATTCTGTCCTTAGCGGTGTGCTGTGCGACCGTGGATGAGGACACCGGGCTGGACTGGTCGTCATCGATGTGGTGGAGTCCGAGTGTGGGTGCGGGATCCTCGATCCGTTCGTTCAGCGGGCACCTGCTGAGGCCGTCGGCATTTCCAATGACCTTACCGGGCCGGTGGGCTAGGCGGTAGTTGTAGCCCGACAGGAAGATGGCCCAGCGTGTCATCCTGGGCGACATGAAGGTTGGGGTGGGTTTGTCCCCCGCGAGGAGGCCAAGTAATGGTTTGTGATCTGTTATGATGGTGAATGCTCTGCCATATACGTATTCATGGAAACGCTTAACGCCTGCCACGATCGCTAACGCTTCCTTGTCTATTTGGCCGTAGTTCCTTTCGGCTGGTGACATCGTTTTGGAGAAGAAAGCAATTGGTGCTTCTTCTCCATTCGGGAGTTGGTGGCTTAGGACGGCCCCGACCCCGTAGGGTGAGGCGTCGCAGGTCAAGGTTAGCGGTAGCTCCCCGTTGTACTGGATGAGGAGGCTGTCGGAGGACAGGAGTCTCTTGGCTTTCTGGAAGGCTTCCTCCTCTGCGCTCCCCCACTTCCAAGGTGCCGCCTTCCCTAGGAGTCGGTGCAGTGGTTCAGCGACGGTGGCTTTCTGTTGTAGGAATACACTATAAAAGTTAAGTAATCCCAGAAAAGCCTGAAGCTCCGTTTTGTTTTTTGGGGCTGGAGCCTCGTGTATAGCCCTTACCTTGTCTTTGGTGGGGTGGATGCCCTGGCTATCAATTAAATAGCCCAGGAACTCGACTTCCCTGACTCCGATCACGCACTTGTCCCGTCGGACTCGTAGTCCCTTCGCCTGGAACCGCTGCAGGGCAAGCCTGAGCCGTTCCATTAGTTGGGATTCCGATGTCCCTGAGACTAGGACGTCATCAAAGTAGGGCACTACCCCTGGAATGCCTTGGAGAAGGCGTTCCATCATCGATTGAAAAATCCCCGGGGCGGCACTGACTCCGAACTGGAGCCTGTTGCATTTAAAGGCGCCCCGGTGCGTGACAATCGTTTGCGCCTCCGCAGTTGTCTGGTCCACTGGCAGCTGCTGGTACGCTTGCGCCAGGTCCAGTTTGGCGAAAATTGATCCTTTGCCTAGTGAGTGCAACAGATGTTGCACCACTGGCACCGGATATGCGCTCTGCTGCAACGCACGGTTGATTGTGCACTTATAATCAGCGCAGATGCGCACTGATCCATCAGGCTTCATGGGGGTCACAATGGGGGTCTCCCATGCAGCGTGATCGATCGGTTCTAGGATGCCCTGGGTGATTAGCTTATCCAATTGTGCATCCACTTTCGGTCTAAGGGCAAACGGGACTCTGCGGGGCTTTAGCCGAATCGGATTGATTTTGGGATCTAAATTTAGAGAAATGGGTTTCCCCAGGAATTTACCTAAGCTCCCGTCGAAGACGTCCTGGAAGTCTTCTAGGAGTTTGTCGAGCTGACTATTCCTAATCTGATTAATTCCTCCGATTGTGAGCCCTAGTGGCCTGAACCACTCCACTCCCAGTAGGGTCGGTCGGTCGTCCTTGACGACGGCGATGGGGAGGTCTCCGCTGAACCCTTTGTATGTCACTCTGATGTTCGTTCGTCCCAGGATGCCGATGGGGTGGCCGCCAAAGTCTACTAACTTCGCCTGGATTGGCTTCAGGTGTCCCTTCGCGATGTTGGGCTGGAGTCTTTTTAGGTTCTGCCAGGCAATAATGGAGAAGGGTGAGCCCGAGTCTATCTCCATGGGGCATGGTGCCCCGTCCACGTGGACGGTCACGTGGAATTTTTCGGCTCCCTCCGCTGCGGTGTTGGCGATGGTCGTCTTGTTGACCCGCCGGCCGTTTGCTTGCCGCTCGTCCTGTCGCCTCGGTTGCTGGGATCGTCTGGATGACCTCTGGTATTCGCGGTCTCCAGGTCTCTGCCTCTCGAGAGTTGGTTCTGCCGCCCTGCAGGCCTCGGCAATGTGGCCTTTCCGTCCGCATCGGCGGCAGGTTGCATCTCGCCAGCGACATCTGGCGCGAGGGTGATCTCCCTTGCAGCTGGCGCATCTGTCCTCTCGGGTGCCATCTTGTTGACTTTCCCGCCTTTGGGGCCTCGTGACCTTGTGGACGGCCATTTCCCCTTCGGACTCCGAGCACGTGGAGAGGTCCTCGGATGACTGAGGCTGTTCTCTGTGGATCTTGTGGATCCCTTTTGAACGTCTCATCGCTGCTGCCGCTCTGTCGGACGTCTCCGCCGCGGTTGCTTCTTCTATGACGTCCTTAAGAGAGATCTTTTTCCGGCTGAGGAACTTTTTCTGGACTGAGCAGTCCCTCATGCCGAATACGATCCGGTCTCTCAGCTGGACGTCCACATTCTCAAACTCGCAGCTGGCCGCAATCTTCCGGAGCGCCGATACGAAGTCCTTGAACGTTTCCCCTTCGTTCTGATTCCTTTGGTGGAATTCAAAACGGTTGGCTAGGGGAGTGCTCGTGGGCGCGTAGTGCTCCTGAAGGACGTCTTGGAGCTCGGACCATGGCATCTGCTCGATGTCCCTGGGTGCCACGAGGTCCATCGCCATCTCCAGGACTTCGGATCCGCAGTGAGCCAGGAAGAGAGCCCTCTTCCTGTTGTCGTCCAGTTCTGTGAAGCCGCTGCCCGCCAGGAATTGTCTGAATCTCACCATGAAGGATTTCCATTTTTCCTGGCTTGGATTGAATGGAGCCAGGGAAATTTGTGGTCCCGACATGGTTCAGTGACTTAGCTCGGTGATTCAGCTCCTGATGGCGGTAGCGTTGTGTTGCAGGTCGTTGGTTCTTTTCAGTCCTTCGTCGCCAGTGTTAGCTCGGCGCCGGAAAGAAACGCGACTCAGCTGTCCGTTCAGAACCTTTATTAGATGGGTGAAAACTGCATGCCGGCTGGGCTGCTGAGCCTCCTTATATCCTGCTCAGGCATGCCCACCGGCCAATGACAATCATTTACGCTTCCCGCCGGTGGAATCTACCAATCCCCCGGCGGATGTCCTTATAAGGACATAACACCACCCAATCAAATGATCCTGTCAAGGTTATTTCTCAGTGTGTGGAGGCTGTGAGGGTCTGGATGGGGAAAGAAAGACTTCAGTCTAGAAATGCTGAGTAGCTGTAGGTTTTAAGGATTGGCTCTGAGAATCTTCCATCTTTAGTTCTGGACAGAGTTGCATTCCATCCACCAGAATTAGTACACAATTGAGGAGTCATATTGGACTCCTCAGTATTTAAAATACTGTAGATGGCAACCATGGTGAAAACGTATTTTTCACAAATATATCTTCTGCACTATTTGCACCTTTTCCTGGATTAAAGTCGAGCCCACCTTGGTTGCCTCTCAGTTGGACTATTGCCATGCATCTACCTGGAGTGTAGATCATCTGGAACTGACTGGTCTAGAATGTAGCAGCACAGGCTGTTAAGGAATTTAGATTTGACTTTGGAAAAGAACCATTGTGGGAATTAAACGAGATCACACACTCCAGATACTGAAGGGACCCTGAGAAAAATAACCCCATCTTGATTTTGTTTAGTAGGGGATGGAATATAGAGAAACTTTCAGTATGCTCTTGTTATGCCCAACAAAAATAAAATAGCATTCATGGGAGTGCCTGTTTTATTGACATGATCTATATTGAAGGGCTGACATCAGTCTTGATAGCCTGCTAAAATTCCTGTCTCTCCTTTGATCCCTGGACTGTGCAATCTCTTCTTTTGTTAACATTATATCTTTCTGTATTGCTTTTTATACTATTGGTTATGTTTCAGGTTTTGATAATTATATTTGCTGTCCAGTGTAGCCATTTATAATGTAAATTTCTCAGAGATGTAGAACCAAGTCTTACATTAATATACTGTATGTCAGTTGCTATGTAGAACAGAGTTCTGGCCATTTATTTATTTAGCATACAGCGTATCACACATGGACTAGCAATATGTATTAACATATCCTATAGATTAGTAGAACACAATAAAATATAAATATTAAAAAGATCTATGTCCAAGTACCAGTGTCTAGGGCATCTAACAGAGGTGGGTTTCAGCAGGTTCTGACCTGTTCTGGAGAACTATTAGTGGAAATTTTGAGTAATTTGGAGAACCAGTAGTAAAAATTCTGACTGGCCCTGCCCCTATCTATTCTCTGCCTCCCAAGTCCCAGCTGATCGGGAGGAGATGGGGATTTTGCAGTAACCTTCCCCTGGATTGGGATGGGAATGGAGATTTTACAGTATCTTTCCCCTGCCACGCCCACCAAGCCACACCCACAGAACCGGTAGTAAAAAAATTTGAAACCTACTACTGGCATCTAATCATTGAAGTGCAGCATCATTTATATTTAAAAAAATACTGGACCAGTATATGCTCTCAGCTTATAGCCAATCATGATGTTATCTACAGTTTGACATGGGACCCTGCAGTCACACTGAGGGGAGAATGCTATGCCCCATTTATACAGCGAGTCCCAGCAGATGCCATGTGAGATGCAAATCCTATTCAGCGTTGTCCATTGCTGACATGGTAGTTCAAACCCTGGCACCTTTTTTGTGGAGTCATTTATATGTTTTTCTATCACTGGGTGTTCAGCAACCCATTTGGTTTTCCATTGAAAATAATGTTAAAGTTGTTGGACAGGTGTTGTGCAAGTGCCAGTTTATCTCTGTTATAGTGTAAAGCTATATAATGTCATGGTTAAACTGTTGGATTATTGATGGAAGAGGGGAGGGCATTTCCTAGTCCACCCTTCCAGCTGAACATCTCATTGGATGACTTTCGACCAGTCACTCTCTCTCTCTGCTTAGCCCACTTCCCAGGATGTTGCTGTGGCATAAAATAGGAGGAGAGAACTCCGTATGCTGCTTTATGCTCCTGAATGACAGGTGAGGCGTGAATCAAACAAATAAACTGTCAGAAATGGCAACTGGCCTTTCACAAATCCTTCAGGTAAAGAACGATCTACAGACTATTCTGCAATTGAAATTAAATGCAACCATTGTTCATGGTTCAAAGCAGTGCTGAGGAGCTTGTAGTCTTCTTGATCACGTTTACATTTTCCTAAACAGTCAGAGAAACTATAGACTTCCTTGTACTTATATCAAAGCGAGGGCTACATTCCAATTTACCAGTTCTGAAAAGTTCCTGGATATACTTACAGCAAGATAAATAAAGAAAACAATATATCCTAAAACCTAATCCTTGTACTAGCTAGAATCATTTTTGTGAACCAATGACATGAACTCTGGCCGATATCTGACTCAAGTACTAATGAAATGAAATTAGGAATAAAAAATTCCAGTTTATCTACAATACAAAACTCGTCATCTCCTTGGAACTGAATTGTTTACTCTGGCTTTCCCACGCAATTATATTAAAGTGTTCAACCAGATTAAAAAGGAAAAAGAAAGAGGAGGATGAATCCTGTTTTATTTTCACTATAGCCAAGTGGTCTAATTAAGAATTAAATATTGTTAGGGCTTGGCAACCTTGAACGATACAGTATGTTCAATAACTATTGTACAATACTTAGCAGAAAGAGCTGCAAGCGCTACTGGCCAAAGTAGGCATTAACTTAATATTACATTAACATTCACAATGGAATCCTTATTCAGCTTGCAAACAACTTTAATGATTACTTCCTTAAACTAAAGAATATTTGGAAAAGCTGCAGCATTTTCCAGCGTATCGGGGAAGATCATCCATGAACGGGTAGTGCTCTGCTTCTCTGCTTGGAGACCGAGTCAAACTTTCTTGGCCATACCTACTCCTGCCTGGGCACTCACTTGATCTTCCACGAGTCGAGACAGAGAATAGAGACTCACCTGTTCTTTGATTTCTTATCAATGCAAGATGACAGCAATTTGGATTATTATTTCCAGTGAGGCTCGATGATCGCTGATGAGCGCTTTGAGGGGTTACTAGTCCGCTCGTTCCCTTTCCTACCGGTTTGAATTTCAGCCAAGGCTCCTGTCGTTCCCGCGCTTAGCGGAGGGGGCATTGCCTGCTAACAGGCTGCTCCTGGCGTTAGTCTGCACCTGCAGAGGGGGGCTCAGTGCCCGCCTAGTTTCGTCTAGGCGCACTGATTGAGGCCGGCGTTTCAGGCACCTCTTGGGCCTTGGCAGGCATGCTCATGACGAGCCAGGCTGCCCTACCCGCAGTAAGTGGCCAGTGCGTTAGGCATCCTTACGGCCGTGGCAGGAGTCCTCATTAGGAGCCAGGCTGCACAAATTGCACTGAGGTGGCAGACACGTTTCATGCCTTCCAAGCTGCGGCAGGAGAGTTCCCATGAGCCGGGCTGCCATATTGCGATAAAGTGGCTGACATGTCAGGTGCCCTCATAGCTGCAGCAGCTTCGCTCATTGAGAGCCTGGTTGCCAAATCTCGGATAGCAACTAGTGCATTAAGCGCTATGACCGCCATGGCAGGAGTGCTCATGGCGAGCCAGGCTGCCTGAACTGCGGATGATGTGGCTAGCACGTTGGCACCCTTGCAGCTGTGGCAGGAGCACCCGTGATGAGCCAGGCTGCCTGACCTGACGATGGAGCGATGGGCGCCTTAGACGCCATTACAGCTGCAGCAAATACTCTCAGGATGTGCCAGCTTGCACAATTTGTGAAGGGTGGCTGGGACGCTAAGCATCCTTACAGCTGCGGCATGAGCACATGTATGAAGCGGACTGCCCAACTTCCCCCCAGAAATGGGACTTCTAAAGGTAAGTGCCGTTACAACTGCAGCGGGCGTGCTTCCAAGGAACAGACTGCCCAAAACGCAGATTGAGCGACTGGTGTGACAAGCACCAGTTCAGCCGCGGCAGACGCACCCATATCGAACCTGGCTGCTCAACCTGCGGAAGAAATGGCTGGCACACTAGGCGCCATTATGGCTGAGGCAGGATTGCTTATAGCAAGCCAGACTGCACAATCTGCATATAGAGACGGGCGCACTAGGCGCCATTATGGCTGAGGCAGGAGTGCTTATAACAAGCCAGATTGCACAATCTGCATATAGAGATGGGTGCGCTAAGCACCATTTTGCTGCTATCGCAACTGAGAGCGGCTGACGAGTTACTGACTCCTCATGGCTGTGGGAGAGTCCCTGGTGTACAAGGCAGGACTACTGCCAGGAGAATATGTGGCGAGACCGGTCAATTCTATCTCACAATGTCCCCTCCCTCCGGCTCGTGGAGCAGAGAGCATGTGGCGCTCTCACGGCTGCAACAGTAGTGCCGTTTCGGGCCAGTCTGTCAATTACAACCCAACAGGAGTTTGGACGTCTCGGCAGGAGGAGTTGGCAACGCTTCTCTGCCTCATCAAAAAGGTAACAGGGGTTGGCTTTTTGGTGGCAATGGGGTAATGCCTCAGTGCCCAATTGTTCAATAATTGACAAGGCGTAAGACATTAGCCGCCCGAAAGGTCCGCATTGTGTTTGCAAGTTGCCAGTTGCACCAGCAGGGCTTCTGTCCGTCGGTCTGCCTACCTATTGGTCGCAGTGACAGGGTTCAGGCAGCCCTGCCCTCTGGCTTCTCCAAGAGGCAGGAAAATCGCTGCCTCAGGCACAGCTTCAGTTGTGGGAGGACTGCTTGCCTGCTCCAGTCCTAGGCGAGAGGGGGCAGCTTTGCTTCCAAATGGCTACTGGCGACAGTTGCCTTTAAGCATGTGAAGCGAGAGCGCTTTTCCTGGCAGTTTCTGTCAGTTTTCTGTCTTACTCTGGCCACTATATAGGTTGTTGCAACATCCTATTGTCTTACGACGTATGCCACCCTGTGGTCAAGGACAGCCCACAGACTTTACATAAGACCTTAGTTGACAATCCACAAAGGTTTAGGGCTACGCCATGGTACCGATTCCCTCTACAGAGGTTCTACTGCTCCTACCACTCCTACGGGAGAGTACAGCATAGGGCAGTAGCTGGGTGACCTCAGACCCCTGACTACTCCCCCTGTCACTTCTTAATTTGGGACCTTATGTCTCAGGTGCTATGCCCTTCAGTTTAAGACCGACATTCCTCTGGGGGGGATCCTGACCCTAGGGTTCAGACCCTGGGTCTGAACTTACAATCACCCTCAAGGGCAAATGCTTTCCAGCTCCCAGGGAACTGTCTCAAGATTACCCATTGCTACACAGGACCTCCAGTTCCTCTAGGGGATTCCCTCGGCTCGTGTGGGATCTGGTGATTCAGGGACTAAGACACTGAGCTAAAACACTTGTTGTTCAGAGATCACAATTCAAGTCACTAGAGCCAGAAGTGAGCCCCGTTGCTAGTCCCATTTTTCTGCCAGCCTGGCAGTTCAAGGGCACATGGAAGGATGCAGATGGATAGATGCAGACCGCCCTTGGGTGGTGGCGTTCCACGCACCTTTGGTGCTGGTTCTGTTGGCCATATGACCGATGAGTTGTCTTCGGACAATGCTGGTGTTTGGCCTTGGAGCCGATATCAGCACTGTCACCTGGAGTTGGGGGGTGACTAGCATACATGTGCGAGGAGAGCTTTTACATCTGCTCAGATTCAACAACTGTAACCCCTCCAATGTGGAACCTATCAATCCTGGACTTAGGGAGTGGCCACAAGTCCCACCAAACGGCAGCCCGTACTGGGTTGGTGACCACAGGGGTGGCAACGTTAGCCTCGGCTCTTATGCCATCACAGGGACTGGGGACTTCCTTGACCAGAGCTGGATGTTGCCTGGGTTGTACATGTCCTCTGTTACCTCTGGTAATGCACCACCCCAGATTGTCTCTTTTACGAGTTCACTGCCCTGGTGCTTTAGGTGTCGGACCGTAACACCCTTGATTCCTGCAGGGTCCTTCCGGGGGTGTTGTGGATCCTCTCAGCTTGCATAACATGTTATCCCTGGTTGGAGGGTTACCTGACTTGGGCTCGTGGCTGTCTTGGAACACGTTTCGCCCCATTTGCCTTTCCCCATACGGGGTTAGCCTCGGAATTTAGTCTTGTTATTTCGGAATGCGGGGTTTCTTGGAATGGATCTCAGTGGATGCCCATATACCCATTTTGTGTTGGTCTCCTGAGCACACTCGTCGGTTGGGGTTTGTTCACGCCTTCCATTGTGAGATTGTTTCCGGGCGGTGCGAGACAACCATTCGGATCACATCTCAGTCTGGGACTATTTCTCCCCTGGATTCCAGGCAGCCATTGGAGAGGTCACTAGTCATTCGGATCTGGTCGTGTCGGTCATCGTTCACCTCCTTCATCTAGGCGTCAGTTTCTCTTGGATTGTCCACCTTCTTTCCCTCTTGGCCGATCCGGTCACGACAGGTAGCCAGGGCTTCAGTCAGAAGCGGGATCGCCATAGGCTTTGGTAGCATGCCTGCCTTGGTGGCTCAGTAGCTGTGACACTGAGCTGGTTGTCAAGACAGGTCAGTGGTTTGACGGCTTCCCTTCCCCCATACAGGTTCCCTGCATGGGCAGGGGATGGATCAGGAGAAAGTCCAAGGTCCTTTCCAACACGGCAACGGCCACTCTTTCTCAACAGGACATAGGAGGGAAAGTCGTTCCGTGGCGGTCAGGTCCTTCCTCTCCTACTTATATTGCTGATTGGTTGCCCTCTCGGCCACGCTTTGGGCTCCTAGCAAACAGGATAAGGGGACATTGGTGCTTCCCGGGACCAGTTGTTGCCGATCTCACTATTAGGGTGCACTCAAGTATGGATATGGTATTTCCCTAATGGGGTCCCTTTACTCGCCCCATGAGGGCTGTAATGCCGTGTATTAGACGGGTTGTCGTCAGTGCCTGGTTGGCAGCACTCTTTGTTTTCCTTTTCCGTATCATGCTTCATCTTGCCTTGCAATATCGTTGGTCGGGGCCCATTCCGGTGCCATTTGAAATAAGTGGACTGAGTTGTTTGTCGCCATTATCCTTGGCGCATGTGTTTGGCAGTACTAAACTTAGGTCTTGAGGTCTTGCTGGGTACAGGCCTGCTGGGTACAGGCCTGCTGGGTACAGGCCTGCTGGGTACAGGCCTGTTGGGTACAGGCCTCATTGCCCACCTGGCAACGATGCTGTCGGTTACATTTGACCTTGTTTGGTCCACGGGACTTCCACAGTCAGGACTTCTATGGCTATGTCCTTCATTACCTTGATTACCTTGGCACCAGGTGTTCCTTGGGCTCATTTCAGGGACTGTGCCTTGTGCTCAGCGTCTCCACTTCTGGTGGTATGGCCATTCATGCTGCCCTTCCTGACAGGTGAACTCCAGGTTCATTTGCACCCTCAGGCCTGAAATGGATCCTTCTCCAGGTTGGTTCAGTTTCCCGCTATCTGTCCAGGAGGTGTTGCTGTTGTAGTCCATCCTTCCCGGTGGGGTCGGGCTTTGGCAGCCCCTAGGTGACCGCCATCATGTCGGATTAGACTATTCCTTTTGGCAGCCTACCGCTGGTCCTTATTGTACTACCTTGGGATGGAGAGTGGCTACAGCTGTTGCTCAGCCTGATGGGACCCTACTGGGGATCAAGAGCTGGTCGCTTTCAAATTGGCAGGCGGCCGGTCTCCTCTTGCGTCCTTTCGGGGACGTATCTATGTTCCTTTGCCCAACAGGGAGAGGGCCCCGGTTCATCCTCTCTCCTGACTGGAATATATTCCTCGGCCCGGGACCCTGCGGGTTTTCGGCCATGTCGTGGCTGTGTTCCTTCCACCCCTGTATCTGGGCTGGCTGGGTTTGCCAGCTGGGTCTATTGCCATGATCATTTGGTGGGTCCCTTCCCTGTGGAGGGAGGGCGTTCCTCTCATTTCAGGTCTCAACCAAAGGCACCATGTAGGGCCATTGGCTGAGAGTGATTGGCCCTTGTGGGGGATCTTCTCGATCATTGACGGGGTTCCTGTTCCCGGTGTTCCCGGCCTTCCAGATGTCCTCTGCGGCACAACCTTGCCAGTGGCGCTACCATTACAGTTGTTTCAGCTCCGCTGCTGTGTGTCTCGATGGTTTGTACTGCAGTTTGGTCTCTCTCCTTCTGACATTCCGCCATTGTTGCGGGAGTGTGGTGCAGTATTACAGGCTAATTCTGCTGACTGATAGCAGTTCGATTCTCACCAGCTCAAGGTTGACTCAGCCTTCCATCTTTACGAGGTTCATAAAAATGAGGATCCAGATTGTTGGGGTCAGGATGCTGACTCTGTAAGCCACTTAGGGAGGACTATAAAGCACTGTGAAGCGGTATATAAATCTAAATACTATTGTCCCAAAAGTGCTTTTTCAAGAGGCAACTTGGACTTTCTGGTTTTTCTTAAAGAATTTTTGCTTCTCATCCAAGAAACAACTTTAGGACAACCATGAGCCACATGACTGAGAATCTCGATAGACATCTAAATGCTTTTGCTATTGCTATATACTAAAATATAGACAAAACGCATTCCCATCCACCCCACACAAACTTGTGCCTATCAAGTGGGAAATAATCAGTTCCTGGAATCTTTCCCAGATTGTATATGTTGTGATTAACTCACATTCTGTAAAAAAAAAAAAAAAGCTAAACCATTGATGAAGAATTGAACAATTTAGATGTAAAAAATGAATAGATCACAAAATCAGTATATTTGCTCTTGTCTACCTGAATAAAGATACAGCTTGATGTCACTTAACATGTTTGAAACTGAAAGCTACTACTTGACAAATACTTCCATTTCCCATTTGAAATTGTTGCATTGTCCTAAGCATCTTTAAAGTAGGCTTTGTATTCTCCAAATTGACCATTTGGAGGATGGTTGACTGATGGTTGTATTAAAAGCTGTTGTTTGATTAGTGTATTAAAAGTTCTGTTTCGGAAAGCTTAAGTTCATAATAAGCAGGGACTACCGATCACCATTGATTAGAGTACTAGAAGGGATGCATAGTGTGATATTTCCCTCCCCCCCCCCCCCCCAGGGATGTAAGTTTAAATAATTGCTGCTTCTTTTACAAGAAGCATATGCAGTATGACCTCAAACAAATGCTTTGGCAGAATCCCATCCCAAAGACAGTAATGTAACTGAGGCCCTGTTAGCATGAAAAAAAATACTTCTATCCCTTGTTCCATCTGCTTAAAAAATCTTTTGCTTTCAGCAATGATACATTAAATATACTTAAAACATGTTTTAGTTCAGTATATCTTAAGAAGCAAAGATTAGCTTACTTTTAAAAGTATCTTTGGCACTAGGCAATCTTTTAGTATTTTCCTCTGCTGCATTACAAATGAAATTGAAGTGACATTCCATACCAAAAGAAAGAAAGATAAATGTTTGTTAAATTCTAGTAATGCCAAAAGAAATTTGGGGGAGGGTGGGGGGAAATTCCCTACAAAGTATAAAATGAATCAGAGACTTGAAATATCTAATAACAGCTAAAATTGCCAGGGCATATACATTGTTCTGTCTATATTAATGAGAATAGGTCTATATTCTTTTTTAGTCACTTCTTTATCAAAACTCTGCATGTTTCAAGGGAAAGACAGATAATGTATTCATGGCCAGAATGAATATTTATAATCTCAAAAAACTAATGTCTACATGTTAAATACAAAGAAAGGTAGACACCATTAAATTCGGTGGCCAGAGGTCATTTGATCATGGACTAATCAGTTTGATGAGTGTTTCTATTTCAGTACACTTTTCTTTCCCTCTGCTGCCTTAATAGGCGTACCTATTCTGCTCACCGCCAAGCAAACGATGTCTGTTATAAGAGAAAGTAAAAACCTCTAAATTATGTAACATTCAGTAACTGAAATATGTTAATTCCCTTGAAAGAATAACATTTTTGCTGTCTTCTACACTTATTAGAGAATTAAAATGTTTTATACTAAAAAGATCCCCACTCCCTCTTCAAGAGATTCCAAGATTAGTCATTCTTAAATGAAAAGAAAAAAAGTAGTTTTATTGGACGTTATCTTACCCACTGATCTGCCAGACAAGATCTGACTTGTCTGATCTTGCACTAAGGCAGGGGTCTGCAACCTTAAACACTCAAAGAAGCCATTTGGACCCATTTCCCATAGAAAAGAAAACACCGGGAGCCACAAAATCCTTCCCGTGCCTGACTATTTCTTGAGCGGCCACAAAACTAGCATATGTAGTTGAATTAAATGTTCTGGTTTCTTCTGAAACTTTTCTTTTCCTGGATTTATCCATGGTTGGCCTACCAGGGGTTGAAAAGCTCAATAAATCATGTGCTGGCGGGTGTTGCACATTGGCGGTTGTGACACATATTTTGAGTGACAGAAAGCCGCAGCAGAGGGACGAAAGAGCCACATGCAGCTCCAGAGCCATGGTTGCTGACCCCTGCACTAAGGAATCTTTAGATGACCCCTTTTCTAATTCACTGAATTAGGATTTTGTAAATTTATTATCCAAAACCAGGCTTCCTGCTTATGGCTGCTATTTATAAGATGTAAAATTATTAAGCATATGCAGGCTTTTGTGGTAGCCATATATTGTTTCCTGATGGATATGTAAATACTTCCGGTCACCCCAAAAGCAGCCAATTGTCCCTTCCAACTGATAGGATATAGGTTGACATGAACATTTAATCCTAAATTATACATCACTGGCTAATAGAGGCGGTAAGGCACGCAAAAGACAAATAGTGTACATAATTCAAGATATGACACATTTGACTCAATCAGGAACAGACAATGAGCTGAATCAAGAACAGGAGCAAAACTAAAACATATCCTTTATTGGGATTGGGATCTAAATCAAATCGTTTGTATTGTGTTCTTGGTGTGAAAATACCCTGTTCCCCTGAAAATAAGATCTATCCCGAAAATAAGACCTAGAATGTTTTACGTGTGCGCCTAATATAAACCCTACCCCCCAAATAAGCCCTACTTAAGAGCCTGTGCAGCCAGCTGCCCGCTCATTCCGTTTGGTTGCTCACAGTGCTGCAAGGCAAGGCGGGATGGTGGTGGAGCTGCCCTATGCATCCTGGACCAGCTTCCCTTAGGACCCCTGGAGCCAGGCCATCTACGCCCCAACAGCTGTCTCGTGGTGGCAGCACCAGTATCCATATGCAGCAGGAGCCCATGTGACTGCCGACCCACTTCTTCTGCTTGCTCATGGCCCCAATGGAATAGAAGGTGTGTTGGTGCCTCAGCGGCAAGACAAGGAAGGAGTCGGGGTGGCCTGGCTGTGGGGCCCTGTGGTAAGCAGATGCACATGGGGCAGCTCCACTCCCTGCCCCGTAGCGGTAGCACCAGAACACCATGTGGCCTTCCACCCTGCCACGAGCAAGCAGAAAAAATGGGCCTCCCATACATGGGAAAAAAATAAGATACCCCCCAAAAATAAGCCCTGGTGCTTATTTTAGGGCCCAAAAGAAATCAAGACTTAGCCTTATTTTTGGGGAAACATGGGTGTGTGGACTGTCTTCATCTGGGGTATTTCAGCACATAATTAAGTGCTTAATAGGCCTAACATGCAATAGAAAGTCTGTCTAGCAGTTTGTACATATTGGCGATTTGCTTGGTGGTCAGATCCCAGTAGGGAACTACTGGGAATCGTATTCAGTTCAAGCCACTGATTCTATTGGTTCTTCACGTCAGATGCTTTACAGCTAGTCCTTGACTTACAACCACAATTGAGCCAAAATTTCGGTTGCAAAGTGAGTTTTGCCCCCATTTTATGATCATTCTTGCCCCAGTTGTTAAGTGAATCACTGCAGTTAAATTAGTAACAAAGTTGTTAAGTGAATCTGGTTTCCTCATTGACTTTGCTTGTCAGAAGGTTGCAAAAGTGATCAGGTGACCCTAGGACATTGCAACTGTTATAAATATGAGCCAATTGCCAAGCATCTGAATTTTGATCACGTAACCATAGGGATGCTGCAATAGTCGTAAGTGTGAAAAATGGTCATAAGTCACTTTTTTCGTGCCATTGTAACTTCGAATAGGCACTAAATGAACTGTTGAAAGTCAAGGACTACCTGTATTTATCAACCTTATGGGTCCACCCATTTCACACAAGGTGACTCCGAGCAGCGTACAATAAAACCAATGATGAAAACATGTTATAAAAACCACGTAGAACAATTAATTGAACATAAGAATTGAACCCAAGATCAGAGGTGGAAAGGACTGTATGTGTGTGTGTGTGTGTGTGTGTGTGTGTGTGTGTGTGTGTGTTGATACACATGTACATACAAACACGCTAGCATTAAAGCCAAATTTAAGTAAAGAATCTATGCAGAACATCTGCCTTTATTTTTTCCCCCCACGTTTTATTTGTTTTAACATTCAATTTTCATCAAACAGTGTGTGTTCTGGGTACAGATATGTTCAGATAGTCATATTACATATCTTTGTTGTGTTAGAAAGGAGGAGATATAAAAAGAGGAAATGGTATAGAGGAGAGTTGGTAAAGAAGATGATGTTAAGTGTTAAGTATTATTGTTATTTTATTATGTTATTATTAACATGATAGAGATGAATTATCACAACAAAGATCAGCTTTTATTTTTAATAGACCTTAAGATGACTAATAGATACTAGGACTCTGACATGGTTTCCACTAGGTGAAAAGGGTAAAGTATTTCAAACTTCCCTTCAAATCATGGTCACTGGGGAAGATTCCATCTGAAGGCCATCTCTCCAGGTGGAATACGTGTGTGGTCCTCTATGGGCCAAATCATGAGGCTATTTGGGGCAGAGAGAACAGCAGTGGCAAGGCACGTGGTGGCTTACTTCAGGGTTAATCTTACTTAAAAGGATTTCATTTTTCCCAAAGGATGAATATTTTTAAAAACTAGCCCAAATTCTAGGATTAAAATAATTTCTCATCGTAATCAGAATGCCTTGTTTGGGAAGGAAAACTACCCAAAGCCAAGTCATTGTTCTGAGAAGAGTGAACAAGGTCACTGCAAAAGACCAGAGAATATGTTGAAACAGACCCTTATATAGAGCTCCTTGTGTATAAAGTTCACAATAATTGTGGATGGTTACATTTCTTAGTTTCATTACATGCTTGTTTATAAAAATGAAGGCCAAGTGGTGACAGGTGAAGTTCGTCACACTGATAGGCAGACACTTTCATAACTACAGGCTTTGGCAGAGGAGTTGTTAGCTAGCCAGTTGGCTGGGCAAGTAATCTTCAGACGAATAGTGTGCATAACTTTCTGATTTATTTTAAAGACAACTTCGGGTCTTGTGGAACTAGACAACTTAGTCTTCCAGTTAGAAAGTATATTTCCCTTTGTCCATAGATTATTGTCACTTGTTTGCCTGCAGCAGTTACATGCTTATACATAAACGCATAGTGACGAGGTATATTGCAAATAATTAGAAGGGTATTAACTAATATAGGATATTAGTTAGGATATTTTCTTCTGCTCTGTCAGACAAGCAATGGACAAGAGCTTATTTTTCACAAAGAGGAAACAAGTACTGGGAATAAGTGAGGAAAATAACTGCTGACACAGTCATTATAGTGATTAAATCCAGCTTCAGAATGAAAACTCAACAAAGTTCAGGCGGGTTACACCCATCATTCAGAAAAGGAATTACTATTTTTATAGCATTGCAAGAGGGCCAGTTTGATATAGTGGTTAAGGCACCAGATTAATACTTGGAAGTTCTAGCCCTGCCTTAAGTACAAAGCCAGCTGGTTGACCTTGGACCAATTCTTCTCTTTCAGCCCCAGGAAAAAGGCAATGGCAAACCACTTCTTCCCAAAAAAATTGCATGAATTTGTCCAGGACTCAAAACGTGTGTGTGCACGCACGTGTACACACACACACACACACACACACACACACACAGAGAGAGAGAGAGAGAGAGAGAGAGAGAGAGAGAGAGAGAGAGAGAGAGAGAGATCTACAAGTCTTTCTGAGTCACTCTCTTATCTCTCAGTGAATCAACCTTTAGTGGTCATTCTGGGGTGAAAGCCCACAACTGAACATGGAATGATGAAACACTTTATCTATGTTGCTCATAAAAATACTCCTATGTGATTAACCGGTTCCCACCTTGCTCTCTATTCACATACACAAAGCTTGGTGCTTTGTGTATGTGAAAAGACGCTCGGCAATGTAGCCCAACCCTATGTCTCTTCATGCCATTTCAGGCATATCCAGTTGTTAGTCTCAAAAGTTACCTTCTCAAGCCAGATGTTCTTTCACATCCTGGAGATTTCCAGAGCGGCCCTAACTCTTCTGGAAGACATCAGTTCTATTGAGGAAGCAGTTAAAGTCTGATGAAAAGGAGTGAAACCAAGTGACGGCTGCCTTTTCTTTCCCTCTTTGGAAGAGTTTCTTGAATGCGATCCAAAGAAAATAACATGCTTGGCTCATTTAATGTAGCCTTAAGCCCTCGTAGTAAAACTTTTGAGACCTGGCAGGCTCAGCAGAGTCCTTCTTTGCTCTTGCCTCCATCACTTGATTTCAGACTTCATTTGTAAATTAGGCAATCACGTAAAGCTTAATTAGAATTAATTATTTTATTCAAAAGTTGGAAACTGCAGCATAACAATGTGTTGACTAGCCAGGCAGTGGTTTTCTCCCCCATTTTGTAGCCTTAGAAGGGCAGTGTGCCTGTTTTATCTTGATGGGGTCAAATGAGAGCAGCATGTACTTAGCCTAGACGCTGAAGTATGGTCTTTTGATGCATTTATGCTGTTGGCCTAATACTTTAGAAATCTTACAAAATATGAAAGCTTTGAATAGATGATTGACTCATTAACTAGTTTCCTCCAGACTGCTTGATGTTATTTTGTCTGAAGACCAGCAAACTACCAGGGCTGAAGATTCAAATAACTTTCTAGGTGATATACGGTTCCCAGGCATTTAACTGGATACTGGTTGTTTTTAACAGGAAGGGCTTTAAAACAGTTTTCCTGTTTAGGATAAGGTTTTCCTGTATCCTGCACTTTGGTTCTTTACTTTATTTCTGGGTGGCGGGTGAGAGGTGGGGGTTCCTGGTTCTAACCTGAGATTAGTCCATAATTCAGCTCTCCATTGATGTACCTTCTTCTTAAGACATTACCCAGAACAACAGGAATGAAGATGTGTGATAATGCATCAGTTTCCCATTTCCATTTCTTCAATGGAAGAGTCCTTTTATATGGTGAGCTATGAAACATGAAAAATAAGAATAAAAAATGAACAGGTGTGGGATATTGCCTGACACAATCAAACCCTCACATTTTTAAAAATGAAGCTGACCTTTATGGTTTATGTGGATGTATTTGTGCATGCGTGTGCATGCAGTGGCATGTTTTATATGTCTGGGGGAGGAAAAAAAAACCCAAGGCACAAGATGGATTCATGAGTTTGCTATGGTGCAGTGCAAACTAGCACAGCACGACGTGTGAATTGAGAGTAAATATTTTTGCTCCCTTACAAATACTCTAGGTAACTTCAATTAAAAATATTCCATATCTTTTGAAAAACTGCAGCACAAGTTACAAGCATATTTCATTAAAGTTTTATTAATGCTGCACATTGCCAAACATAAGGAAGTTGTGTTGAGACTATCAGGTGATGAATGGACAGAATAAAGTTTAGTGAAATGTAGATTAATGGCATTGGGGCTCCCCTTTTATACAAATCTGGTTATTCTTTTATAAGCGCTCTAGTAAAATTGATATATGAAACACTGCAGTGAATATAATTTCTTTTTAAAAATTTAATGATGTCACATGACCATCAAAAAAGCTCATTGCGATCTGAAGCCGATTTAGTTTGTATTTTTAAAATCTAATGTAATAAAGAGAGAATGGCTGTTATATTACTTGTGATTTGCCTGACCTAAATAAACTTTTGTTTTAAAGGGAGTGTCTTACCAGTCTGGATATGCCATATCTCCCCAGAAACACTCCTTTTTGTAAGATATGTGATAGTTCTTCAGGTTTGAAGAAGACACTCAATTGTGCAGTTCATTTGTGGACATGGAGGTGGCTCTACAGTCCAAGTCTGGAACTGTAGATCTAGCACAATGGAAGCACTGGACCTCCATTGTTGTAATAACTGTGGTGGGATTCTGTGATGCTGCTCATTGTTTTCTGTCAGTTTTTGATGGCACCTGTCTTTATAGCCT
Source organism: Masticophis lateralis (assembly GCA_030761175.1). Classification (NCBI taxonomy): domain Eukaryota; kingdom Metazoa; phylum Chordata; class Lepidosauria; order Squamata; family Colubridae; genus Masticophis; species Masticophis lateralis. The sequence continues at coordinate 132,515,448 of JAUDYJ010000003.1, forward strand.
AGGACTGGCCAGCAGATTATGTCAGCAGCTGCAGCTTCCAGTTCCTTTGGCTGAATGTCACAATAGTAGTGTCTCTTTCACAGTGCCTCTGTAGCACCTGTGTCATCAACCTCAAGGTCTCTTCCCAGATTCAGTATGTGCTACGGATAAGTTGGTGAGATATATGGCAATCATCCATTCCATGACATGTCGCGCCCATCTCATCTGGGCTTCCGATATTCAGGAGTCAATGCCGGTGGACTTTGTCCAATTCAAGTTGGAGACATGGTCTTGTCAACAAATGCCAAGGATAGAGTGAAAACTGTGTGCGTGAAATTTTTCCACATTGTTTGTTGTGACTTTGGTACAGAGTCTTCACATCCATAAAGGAGGGAAAGGATAACCATAGTTTTGTGGACTTTAGTTTTGTGGAGATATGGATGTTGTGTTGATTGAGCCCCTCTGTATATATACCCTCTGTATAATAAAGTATCAATTAAATATGGCAAATAGTTTACACTGATTGGTAAATGTGCAAAGGATATATTTTGTTTACAGTTTATTTCCTTTTAATGGTTGACTTGTTAGTTTTTGAATATTATGGATCTTTAACAAATAGAGCATTTTCACACATGTTAACAGACAATAGAAATTGGCAAACTTTTCTGGCCCAGTAACTATTGTGTGATCTTATGAATTTGCTTGGACACTAAAACCAAATAAACAGTGTGGATCTGACTGGGGTAAATTTTAGGGTTGATAGAGAAACATGATTTGTATTTTCTTTTAGTTCTGTCTTTTACTCTTTTCTATTATTTGTGGTCTAATTATTGCCTTGTACATTGCATGGCCTTACAACTAATCGATAAATTATTGTTATTATTATTACTTCAGCAAAAATGGATAGAATGCTACAGGATTTATTCTACTTTGATTATGTAGGACAGTGATTGTCAAACTATGGTCAAAGGACTCCTGGTGGTCCCTGAAACCCTTTTAATAAATTCTTGATTATTACTGTGTACCCTGCCCAGAGTCACTGTTTAAGAATATATCGGTATGCTTCCAGTTAGCCATTCAGAAGTATCTTCATATCTATTTGCAACATGTTGTTGTTTGAAACAAAGCTCTATTAAGTGTTGATGTTGTTCAAAATCACCCTGACAAGTCATTGGTCACAGTGTTTTAGAAAAAAGTGTCTTATGGAAATAATCACATGATTTTATTTCACTTGGTTGCTGTGGGCATTTCTCAAACAGATCCTTTCCTTCTTTCCCACCAGAATAAGTTTCCTATGAGGCAATCTTATATGAGATCTGACAACATGAAAGACAAGTTATCAATTTTCCGATTTTCATCCCTCCAAGATAGGATTTAATTTGATTAAGAACACATGTGCTGCTGACATCTGTTTTAAAATAGTGTACATGGCTTGCACTATTCGTTGATATCCATAACTATTAAATGCAATGCTAATGAGGAATCTCATGCTGATTTTTTTACCTTCCATACATAAGTCCATGAAAAAAGTTGTCAAGAGTTGGGCAGTTTTCCAGAGTGTATTAGTTTCCAGTACTTTGGGATCATTTCACTTCCTGGTTTAACTAAGTGGTTAGTTTACCAGTTCATACTATCTAAGGTTTACCTAAATGACGCTGGTTAGCAGTGATAGGGATTCAAAAGATCAAATTCCATTAACCTTGAGCCTATGCCATAAAGCATTTCTCTGATCTGTTTCTCCCTCTTAAGGAGCTTTGAGATTGGTTTGATATTACATGAACTGCTCCATAGTACCTTAAATGTTTTCTAGTATCATTGACTGACTTTTCAAAGAGCAGCTTTAAGAGTAAGAAGGTTCTTTCTTGCAGGATCAGTACAGTCCTATTGTGGCTCAGGATTTTATTTCTGCATCAGTTAGCTTGCTTGGGCTTATATACATCATGAAAGCCGTTTTTGTATCAGATTGGCCTTGAAAACACCAATTTTCCTTGCACAATGCCTGCTTTGCTGTCTCTGAAATCCCCCCCCCCCCCCAATCAATGGACTGATAGTCCTCCAGTTCAGCGTAAGGCAGCTTCCTGTGTTGGTTGACTTCATATCCTCTGATGCTGTTTCCCTGAGTCAGACTTGAATGTTTCAGTTGCTTCACAAAGTCTTGTGAACTTAGAGGTCACAAATGATAATGAATCAGTAGAACGATACCTTGAATGAAATATAGAAATGTGGTCAATTTAATTAAAGAAAAGCATACATCCAGTTTTGTTTCTCCTCAGTAACAACTTCTATGATTTGTGCTCAAGAAAGAAAAACATAGCATTGGATTTCTGATTAGAAATGTTTGTTGTTATAGAAATGGCTAATATACATTAAGCATGTAAAAGTAAAAAGAAATTGAGGCTATATTTTTTTATCCTACTGTGCTGAAAAAAGTTGGAACTTAATGCTTTTTTCCCTTCTTTTTTCCCCTCATCCAACACTTCTCTTTCCCCTTCTTTTCCCTCCCCCACTTCTCTATTATCTTTGTTTTCAGTTGTTTTTTTATATTATGATAATTTTAATAAAAGTATATATTTAAAAAGGGAAAAGACGGGAATATAGAAAAATGGTGAATAATGACATATCATTAATAAACCCATATTTGTTTGTGGACTTCGATTATTACATGTATATGTATATGCAGTACAATATCGGGGTACAGTGTACAATGGAGTCATTAGCATTAGCAAGGGTTCCCCTACTCTTTATTAAACTGCTTTGTGCAAATCAGGAAGGGCATTCAAATTGCTGTTTTCTCAACAGATGAGTGAGGAAGCTTGATGAAAATGAGGTGCCTCTGCTTTGGGAATTTAGCCTGGAGCAGATATCCTCTGCTCCAGGCTAAATCCTCTTCATCCTCTTCTTTACAATATCTTAGCTCAACTTTTCTAAAGCTGGAATTAGAGGACCTAAAATTCTCAGTCACTGTTTATTGGGGGTTCTGAGAGGTATCCCACCACAACTCAGGAGTGACATCTTGAAGAAGGCTATCACAGGCTATTTTTTTTTAAGGAAGAGTTTCAGGTATCCCCAGAAAGAATCAGCATTTTTGTTGTTATTTTCTCAATTATGTAATATCTGGATTTTTTTCTATTTATTGGCATATAATACAAAATATCTTGCTAAGAAATATCAAGCATTTGACTCCATGTTTCAAATCCATAAGCATCTTTTCTATGTTTTCTTTCTAGAAGGTAATACCTTCTCATCCACTTTAAATCTTTCATTGATAGCTAATCGAGATGAATTGAAATCCGTGTTCTTGGTGTAATAGTCTATTTAAAGGAACTTCAGGTTGTCCAGATGATTGCCATATAGTTTATTTAGCAGGTAGTGGAGACAGTGTCACAGTTTTAATGTCACGATTTTACAGTTGGTAAGTTTTTGAAGAGACAATGGTTTGGTAGCAGGTGACTTTCGTATTAAATATGGCTTCTGATCTCCTCAGCTTTCAGCAGGCTCCATTGTGCAGTTTGAGAAGGAAGGCTTCTCCTTGACAGCAAAGAGAGAAGAGAAACCCCTTCCTCAAGGAAATAAGCATCTGTTAGAGTGGGCTGAAAAGGAATATGGAGCAGTAACATCCTTCACCGAATTTAAAATATCCAGGAACGTTTACATAAAAGTGGGTGAAGGTAAGTCTGTTGAAGCTTGTATGACTGTTAATAAGAAGTGGGGTTTAATTAATGTTTGTCTTCAATCTTACCTGAGGGACATTCCTTGGTTCTCCTGAGATAAGAAAATCCCTCCAAAAGTTGTTTCTTTTGTACCCTTGCTGTTGCCACAAGGGGAAAGCAGTGTACTAAAAAAGGGCAATTTATACAGAATGTTCACCGGGGACATCTGGATGAATTTTGGCTTCCAAAGGGTTTCATTTGATATCCTCCCAGAAGTGGCAAATGAAAGAGGAATTAAAGGAAGGAGGGCTGTAAAATAACACTCGCCAAATAAAGCTTGCCAGACTCTGACAAATTGGGGTGAGTGTGTGTCTAATCCTGGTGCTTGTCAAACTAGTTTGGATGACTGGGTGCTGATCAGAGAGGTTTTCTGATAGGAGTTTAAGGTTTCATATGTTAGTAATATTTTATTTTTATCGCACCTTTATTAGTTTTATAAATAACTCAAGGCAGTAAACCAGTGGTGGGATTCAATTTTTTTTACTACCAGTTCTGTGGGCGTGGCTTAATGGGCATGGCAGGGGAAGGATACTGCAAAATCTCCATTCCCACCCCACTCCAGGGGGAAGGATACTGTAAAATCTTCATTCCTTCTCCACCCCACTAACCTGCTTTCCAGCACCATGTGCAAGGTAACAAAAGAAGACCCAGCCCATCAGCTGGAACTCGATCAGCTGGGACTTGGGAGGCAGAGTATAGATGGAGGTGGGGCAGTCAGAGATGGTATTGACCGGTTCTCCAAACTACTCAAAATTTCCGCTACCGGTTCTCTAGAACCGGTCAGAACCGGCTGAATACCACCTCTGCAGTAAACGTAACCGAATGCTCTTTCCTCCTCATATTTTCCCCACAACAATCACCCTGTGAAGTGGATTGGGCTTAGTGCATGATAGGCACAAAGTCACCCAGCTGGTTTTGCATGCCTACAGCAGGACTAGAATTCATCGTCTCCTGGTTATTAGCTTGGTGCCTGAACCACTAAACCAAACTGGCATAAAACCTGTCAGTTACTGGTGTGATACATGATGCACTGATTACATCTCAAAATAATTTGCTCTTTGGCAGTGCCGCAAAATATCTAAATATGAAATAGTATTTTATTGCTCAGTATGTTCCTTGAAAGTAAGGAACCCAATGCATATTGAAATGCCAACATGGATAGATGCTCTAATGTTATGCACCTAAACTGGAATCTAATACATCCAGTCACCTGCCCTTTATACTGCCAGTGTTTTTGAATATATCTTTTGGTATTTACATTGCAGGCATTGGTACCAATTAGACTCAAGACATCAAAGAGCAGCATAAAGGATTTTGACTGCCATCTTTTGAGATTCCAGTTTATAGCGATTCATTTGGTCAACTTTTGTGTCAATTTTTTTTTAGTCTTCCGTATCCGTATCTAGATTATTGAAGATGTGGTATCTGTATTACTTCAAATTGCCATTCTGTATTACTTCAAATTGCCATGTTATAATATATGGTATTACAGATAGCTGTATTTTCATTTACTTCTTCGAGCAACTGAGCTGCACATTTTCTCTCTAACTTTTCTGATTTGCCGTTTTGCCTTCTGTATTATGATGCCCTTGTTTCATAAAGCATTAATTAGTTAACAGTCGTTCAAAATCTACTTTGGTGAATTTAAGTGTTCCCATTTCAGTGCTGAAACTCTTTTTCCCTGTTAGCACTTTGCTAGCACCTAGAGTATAATCCCTTTGGTTTTCCGTTATCCTAGAGTTAAATCTTTTTAAAATACCTTCCAGCTGCAGGGAATTTTACTGTTGATATATGACTTTTGGCAGCAATAATTTATTGAGGAAAGTTGATACATGGTGAACATTTTTGATAAAAATGCTTATCTTGTTAAGCCAAAAGAACTAAAGTTTACACCAATGTTGGGTCATGTTGGATAGGAATATCAAAGTAACACCTAATTAATAACAAAGCATGATATTGCCTTTCCCACTTTTAAGCAAATGTGCTGTGTACACACACACACACACACACACACACACACACACACACACAACTTTCGGACCAGTAAGTTGGCAATATCCAAAAGAGGTAAAAGTTATTTATCAATTGTTTTTTTTTTCTTTTCCTGGAATCAGCTGTTTTCTTAGCAATTGTTCTATACAATCACTTATCCCAAACTGATGTTTTGCTGTTATTGTTCAATTGCTGGCAATGTTTATGTGAGTGGTATAGTGTAGTTGAGGACGGGTGAAGGTTGTTGGCATTAATTTTCTTCTAAAGGAGAATTAAAATCTACAAAAGCTGAAGACCAGCAAACTGAACAGTAATTTTCACCCTTTTATGTAATGGAAGAATAATTGCTGCGTATAAGAAATTGTAAAAAAAAATGTAACAAATTACCAGAAATTAATAGGTCATCCACATTAGTTTATCTGTTGAGGAATTGTTTTGCCATAAATTTAGCTTTGCTATAAAGTTGCTATAGAGGTCTTTACTACGTGGCTATAGACAACTGTTGCCCAATGACTACTATATTCAAGCACAACAGGGCTAGACATATAGCACAAAAAACAACTCTTCTACTACTGCTATAATATCTACTGGTTTGTAATAATAGTAGTAAATAAATAAATCTAAATTTATTAATAAAATAGTAACCAGCAGATAAATAAATAAGGTGTACACATTCCCTGAGAAACTTGTATAGACCATCTTACCTTCCATGATGAGAAAAAAGATCTTGTAATATTATAAGATACACTTATTCTGCGCCATATTATTTATCTGTTATTAACATCTATCCAGATTCCGAACTTCTCCATTGACAAAAATCACAGACTTCTTGACAAACCATTTAATAATTCATCTCTATTATATCAAGTTTACAGATAAAAACATTAGAATATACACAGTTTTAACAACTTTTCATTAGCATGAGCAGTTATAATATTTGTTTTATACTCCCTGGATTCACAACTTCTGCAGGAAGAGCAAATTGAAATCATTTGTACAGCTCCATTTGAGGCACCAATTTAGCTATTCCTGAATCCTGAAGCTTTGTTAATAATGACTCTTAGCTGTCATTTCAGGGTTGCAGCTCATGCTACCTTAAATACCATCTAGAATGCAGTAGCCTGATTAGTAATAGTAATAGATTAATAGGGACGTGATGGCTCAGTGGCTAAGACGCTGAGCTTATCAATTGAAAGGTCGGCAGTTCGAATCCCTAGTGCTGCATAACTGAGACTGTTACTTGTCTCAGCTTCTGCCAACCTAGCATCGAAAGCAGGTAAAAAAATGCAAGTAGAAAAATAGGGACCATCTTTGGTGGGAAGGTAACAGCGTTCCGTGCTACTTTGGCATTTAGTCATGCTGGCCACATGACCACGGAGATGTCTTCGGACGATGCTGGCTCTTCGGCTTTGAAACGTAAATGAGCACCACCCCCTAGAGTTGGGAACCATTAGCACATATGTGCAAATGGAACCTTTACCTTAATAGATTAATAATTTGCCTGTTCTATAGTGGTACAATGAGAGTTTTACAGGTTGCCAAGTAGGCTTCTGGGTACAGTTCAAGGTGTTGGTTGTTACTTTTACAGCCTGTGTATCTTAGGAACAGTATGTATTGGATGCCTTCTTCTAGTGGTACTGCTTATCTGGTGAGATGTAGAAGATGCAGCTTGCTATGGTTCCCAACCCCATGGAGGTGTTGTCATCAGGGACCCTTCTCTCTCTTCTCTCTGGAAGAGGTTAGCTACATAGATTAGTTATTTACCTAGATAAGGATGGCTGAAATCCTGATAGTGTTTCAGAAAGCTGCCAGGACCTGGGTTACCTGGAGGATCTTTGCGGACAACATGGTTGGTTAAACAGAGGAAGTGCCACTAGCAGTTGATGAAGGGGAGATGACTGTCATTATTCATTGTCTCGTTTACTTCTTACTGCAAGGGGGGGGGGCTTACCTTACTTGGGGTATTCTTTTCAGTTGGAGTAGCATATCAGCCTAAGTAGGTGTAGATAAAAAATGAAAACTGTGTCTCCTCACCCTAAGCTGGACTACTGAAAAATACTCTTTTTAATTGGGAAATATATAGAGAAAAATGAATAAGTTGAACTAGGGCCTTACTAATTAGCAGTTGAGGCAATCTTTTGCTAAGGTTTTTGCTTGCACATAGGAGTAACTGCTGCAAGTACATACACATACATTAACTATATGAATAACATTAAAGTAATAAGACACCAGAGCAGTGTAATGCACATATCCAACCACCCACTCACCCACTTTTCCACTAACTACCTGCAAAATAAAACACAGCAACATAAAGCCCACCTACTCGTATGCCCTTTAATTCTCCCATAGTAATAGGTTTCTTTTTCTTTTTAAAAAGCTCCAGTTTACAAGATCTGTTAGTAGGCATCCCTGCATAATCTCTATTAAATGCTTTCCATTCCTCCGTGATCTGCCCCAGCCTAATGCAATAGCCACAAGGATGTAGATGGTTGTGATGGCCATACAGTCTGGAAAATCAATCTAGTCTCAAGGGACAAAATAATCACCCAATCTCAGCCTCCGAAAATACAGGTAGTCCTCGACTTATGACCACAATTGAGCCCAAAATTTAAGTGAGGCATTTAAGTGAGTTTTGCCCCATTTTATGACCTCTCTTGCCACAATTGTTAATCACTGCAGATGTTACATAAGTAACATGGTTATTAAGTGAATTTAGCTTCCCCATTGACTTTGCTTGTCAGAAGGTCGCAATAGGTAATCACATGATTCCTGGGACATTGCAGATGTCATAAATATGAGTCAGTTGCCAGGTGGCTGAATTTTGATCACATGACCAGGGAGATGCTGCAACGGTTGTTAAGTGTGAAAAACAGTCATAAGTCACTTTTTTCAGTGCCATGGTAACTTCGAATGGTCGCTAAATGAACTGTTATAAGTCGAGGTCTACCTGTACTCAAGATGATGCTGCAGTGGTTAGAATGCAGTATTGCAGGCTAACTCTGCCCACAATCTGGAGTTCGATCCTGACCAGCTCAAGGATGACTCAGCTTTTCATACTTTCAAGGTTGTTAAAATTAGGACCCAGATTGTTGGGACAATGTGCTGACTCTGTAAACCATTTAGAGAGAGCTGTAAGCTATAAAACTTTGTGAAGCGGTATATACTGTATTTTTCGGAGTATATAACGCACTTCCCCCACCCCAAAAAAGTGGGTGCAAGAGTCTGTGTGTCTTATACAGCAAATATTGTGACGGGGTGTGGGGAGGGGAATTGGTGTGACACAGATCCGTTGTTCTAGAATGGGACACAGTGGTGGGGGTAAACGGGCCGTGATGGTGAATGGGCCATGGCGAAGCTGCGGCAGCAAACACGCTGTGCTGAACAAACCATGGTGAGAGCAAACAGGCTGTAACAAAAGAGCTGTGGTGGCGGCAAATGGGCCACAGCAGTGAATACGGATGGATGCTGGGAGGGAGAGGCAGATTTTTTTTTTCTTGTTTTCCTCCGCAAAAGCAGGGTGCGTCTTATAATTCAGAGCATCTTATAGTCTGAAAAATAGGGTAAGTCTAAGTGCTATTGCCACTCCCAACAGCAAATTGTGCTCTAAGGCCAAAACAAAACTCAGCATCTGTATCTTTTAAGTGCAGAACACTCTAACCATCTTAGCAGAGCTAAAAAACAAAACAAAAAACAAAGATAAGGGACTGAATTCATTAACCCTTAGATAGAAGACTTTCAGGGAATCTCTGAGTGGAAGACTAGACTGGGAAATCCCAAAACACCTTGTGGGGGACATAATGTCAAAGCAATTTGGTTTTGTTGCCATGAAAACTACCTGGGTATGTCCATATAATCACCAGAAATCTAGTTCAACTCAGAGGAGTCTTGGCCTTTACCTACAATGTAGGTAATTTATTATTACACTATGATTGTCCCCTGCTGCTGAATTAAGCCAAACAGCAAATGATTTAAGGTCATACCAACATGATGAAAGAAGCTGTCCCCTTTTTGACTTATTTATCTGCTGGTACTGATGACTGAAACAAGAGGACATTCCAGAAACACACAGTGAAGATACAAAATCTCCTGTAGTGTTTCTCATTCAAACGTGTGGTGATATTCCCAGACAACTGGTTGGAAAGCCATTTGCCCATTTAAAGACCGTGGGTTGCTTGCATTAGGAATCAGTTTTGCACGTGTGCCTTTTGAGTACATTAATCTGAGTGCAAGCTGGACATCTTCAGGATCACTTTCCATTGTCTGAATGGGAGGAGTTGGCAGAATATCTCTGCAGCTTTTGAGATCCCATCTGGCAGGATACTTAACAGATGTTTGGGGAGTGCTCTGTCAGACTCCATGAATAGATTAACTTTCTCATGACTTACACAGAAGGATCCTCTAGAGAGGCAGGCAAAGGGAGACTAAAACTGAGTTAGCGTGGAAAAGATTAAAGATAAAACGGCCAGTCATCTTCAGGCTGGTGTTCTCGGCTTCGTGCTTCTAGAATTTGCTCCTAGAAGCACATAGCCGAGAACACCAGCCTGAAGATGACGAATGTGACTTCGTCAAAACGTCGCCAAGACACTTCCAATTTTATGCGGGAGAAAACCCGAATAACCAAAGACCTACATACAAACACCCACGAAAACCTCAGAAAACACACACACACACACACACACACACACACACACACACGCTATGTATGTTATATATATATTTTATATGCACAACCAAGCCCCCACCCAAACAGAGCACAGCCAAGCCCCTGACCAATCAGAACACACCTCCACCCAATCAGAACACAGCCAAGCTCCCATCCAATCAGTTCACCCCCCCCACTAGCAGTTAAAAGGAAGAAACAGCTGCGATCACACATTGCTCCTAGAAGCACGAAGCTGAAAACACCAGCCTGAAGATGACGAATGAGACTTCGTCGAAACGTCGCCAAGACACTTCAATTTTATGCAGGAGACAACCCGAATAACCAAAGACACATATATGTATGTATGTATGTATGTATGTATGTATGTATGTATGTATATAGTTTTCGTTGGCACATCTCAAGTTGGATATTTGAAAACTAGAAAAGGTCAACCCAAACAATCAAAAGGCTGGAGGAATTCCCGTATAGGAAAAGTTTACAACATTTATGGCTTTTAATTTATTAAAAAGACAAGGAAACGAAAATAATACTTTAGTTCCTTTTCTGTTTATTTTGTAAACAGCGCTATCTGCTTTTCATGAAAATCATAATGATTCCAAGGTAGGATATAAAGCAGTTGTTGTTGTTAGTTGCGAAGTCGTGTCCGACCCATCACAACCCTATGGACAAGGTTCCTCCAGGCTTTCCTGTCCTCTACTGTCCTCTGGAGTCCATTTAAGCTCATGCCTACTGCTTCTGTGACTCCATCCAGCCACCTCCTTCTCTGTTGTCCCGTTCTTCTTTTGCCCTCAATCTTTCCCAGCATTAGGCTCTTCTCTAGTGAGTCCTTCCTTCTCATTCAGTGGCCAAAGTATTTGAGTTTCATCTTCAGGATCTGACCTTCTAAAGAGTAGTCAGGGTTGATCTTCTCTAGGACTGTCCAAGGGACTCGCAGGAGTCTTCTCCAGCACCATAGTTCAAAGGCCTCAATTCTTTGGCACTCAGCCTTCCTTACGGTAAAATCCCATGAACAGTACTGAAATAAAGCAGTAATCCTAATTAAATATAAAGTCTGTGGAGATTGAGTTTCTCTCTCTCTCTTTTATAATACAGGCAGTCCTTGACTTACAACAGTTCATTTAGTGACTGTTTGAAGTTATAACAGCACTGAAAAAAGTGACTTATGACCATTTTCACATTTACGACTACATGGTCGCATGATCAAAATTCAGACAGTTGGCAATGCCTCATATTTATGACAGTTGCAGTATACTAGGATCATGTGATCCTCCTTTGCAACTTTCTGACAAGCAAAGTCAATGGGGAAGCCAGGTTCATTTAACACCGTGTTACTACCTTAACAAATGCAGTGATTCATTTAACAGCCGTGGCAAGAAAGATCGTAAAGTGGGACAAAATTCACTTAACTATCTTGCTTAACATCAGAAATGTTGGGTCATAAATCGAGGACTACCTGTATTGGAAGTTGTATTAAAAGCCAATGAACAGTGAGACATTCATAACATGTTTTATTGCTTTAATCAGCAATCTACAAAAATGGAGAAAAGGGATAAAAAAGAAAAGTAGCGGTAATAAAAAAGGAAAAATACAAAAGTGAACAGAGAGGAAAGCAAAAAAAAAATAATAATAATCATATGTTCCGTATAAGGAATCAGCTTAATTTCTAAACATATAGTTAAATCTTGAGTACATAAATTAATTTATTCCACAGATCAAGAGCTAGTTCGTAACCAGAAAATGAATTTGTAATTTCCAGATTATAAATCTAGGGTTGCTTTGTCCTTCTAACATTGAAGAATGAATATAGTCTTTCCATGTATTCTTGATGCAGGATTGTATTTGGGGCAGTGGTGAAATCTAAATTTTTTTTACTACCGGTTCTATGGGCGTGGCTTGGCGGGCGTAGCAGGATAAGGATACTGCAAAATCTCCATTCCCACCCCACTGGGGCCAGCCAGAGGTGGTATTTGCCGGTTCTTTGAACTACTCAAAATTTCCGCTACCGGTTTTCCAGAAACTGTCAGAACCTGCTAGATTTCACCCCTGATTTGGAGATATTTGTCTGTTGTATTTTTGTGTGTGTGTTGTTATAAATAACTTGAGCTCTGTGAAGTAGAGTTCTTGTTTTCGGATAAAGTGTTCCATAGGTAGCAGTGATGATTCTGAAAGGACAAAAGTTGATCATCTGTGGTCTAAATTGACAGTTCCCTAAGATAAGTCATCCTAGATGGAACTATTACAAAGTGTGTCATGCTCTCTGTGATTGCAAGCCTGGGTTAAGGCAAATTTGGAAACATTGGTTTGGAGGAAGAAGGGGATTTGTTTTTTTCACTCTTTAACCATTTTTTTAGCACCAAAGCTTTGCTCGAGATTTGAAATGGTGTGAGAAATTGTATCCATTATTCTGACACCTGATGTGCATATTTAAGATAAACTGAGCTTTGCTATTTTTTACCCTTAATTATGAATTCTGTAATATAAAAACTTTGTATCTTCATGCTAATTGTTGAATTGTAACTGTTAACAAACATATACTATAAGCAGAAAAAAAGGCTTGAATAACATGAACTGCACACACGGAAAACGCCAAAAATTAGATTTCTCTCTAGGCCTCTTACTCTGCACTTGAACAAATAAAATCAAATAGAAAAAGGAAGGAGAATTTTGACTTTTAGCACACATGAGATTTCTCTAATGTCTTACAGGTTGTGGTATAGATTACTACATTTTGGTATGACTTAAAATTGATTAAATTTGTAAAAATGTACAAAAGGGAAGGATCAGTTCTGAACACAAAAGAATATCGTATGTTGTTTTGGCATCACTGTAAATGTAATCGGTATAATTGCATTTGATAATCTCAAGTAATTAAAACTGATGTATGATATAATTTATCTTTTTCTCTTTTTTAGTTCAATTTTTTCCTACAACATGCAACATAGAAAAGAACTTTATTTCTTTAAACTATCTTGCGGGATACCTACAACCAAAGACAGCAGAAGGATGCATTATCTCTAGCGTGGCCCACGATAAAGAAGTTCATATAATTGAACTTATTGCACCTGATTCAAACAGGTAAAAGTTTTAAATCAAATTATATTTCTCCAAACTGGGAAGGAACTGATTTCAGCTCTATAGCAGTTTTAAAGGCACCAAGCCTCATATTGTAAAAGCCATATAAAAAGTATAAAAGTACAAAATATTCAAGTTGAGACTAGATTTTATAGACATTACAGAATAAGTAGAAAACTAACCATTTTATAATTGGAGCTGATATATTGATGTTTTAAAGTCATAAATTCAATATCTTTGACCTAACATTTCAAACATGGGATAAATCTAATGAAGCAAATCAAATTAGATGTGGTATTTTCTCTTAAAATGATGGTGTCAGTGCCAAATTGTAATAAGCACAAAAGTCAGCTATATAAAGGATTGGACATCTGGCTTAAACATCATTGGGCATAAGCTTAAAAGTTGTTCAAAGTCGTCTTTGCTTCCAAATTCTACCATGATTAGGATTGTATGCTGGACATTTACTTTTATTATAAGAAACTGTCATAGCTGGTGAAAATTAGGTTGGTATTGTAGGGGAATGAATCAGTGGTGGGTTTCAAAATTTTTTACTACTGGTTCTGTGGGTGTGGCTTGGTGGGCATGACATGGCTTGGTGGCCGTGGCTTGGTGGGCGTGGCAGGGGAAGGATACTGTAAAATCTCCATTCCCTCCCCAATCCAGGGGAAGGTTGCTGCAAAATCCCCATTTCCTCCTGATCAGCTGGGACTCAGGAGGCAGAGAATAGTTGGGGGCGGGGCCAGTCAGAATTTTTACTACTGGTTCTCCAAACTAGTCAAAATTTCCGCTACCGGTTCTCCAAAACTGGTCAGAATCTGCTGAAACCCACTCTGGAATGAATGCCAGAATCTGAGAGCAGAGTTAAAAGGGGGCTCAGCCTAGAATCCCTAATAGCCACATGGGAACTAAATCCAACCCTCCTTGAACCCTGTTGCTCCTTATCTAACTCCAAGCAGGTGCCATTAGTTGAGAATATTCCTGTGCAAAGACACGAGTAGCAATAAATCAGTTTAATTGGACCTTCACCTGGGCCTAATAGGTATCTATTTATTCTTAACTCAGAAAAACTCAGGAGGGTTGGACATGATTCCTATTAGGTGGGAAACTACTGAGAAATGCTGAAAATTAAACTAGACAGTTGATCAAACATCATGGGAGAAGGTAATATAGAGACCACATACACATTTTTGTTAAGAAAATTATCTACCAAGAATTGAATAGTTTTATGGGGCTGACATAAAAGAGACAGAAATTAGTATTTCAAGGAATAAAAGAGAATAGTATAAAGTTGTAAAGGGGTTGAGAAGAGAGAATAGGGCTCACAATCAGGAGTTGGAGAGCAAGAAATTGGCTATTGATTTAAAACCGGCAACAAAATCTTTGACAACAGAGCTGTCATATCTGTGTGTCATTTTAAATATAAAGTAAAGTTGCAAAGATTCAATAATTCTGTGTATGTAGAATTCGCTTCTAAAATCCAGGGAGCAGGTTGAACTCTTCAGTCTATTTTGCTGTTTGCCAAGCTATGGTTTGAAGAGACAGCAATGTGACTTTTGCTTCATATTACATACCAAAGGGAACAGAGATATAAAATCTTCATTTAAAACTTCTGATGCAAAAGAAGATAGCTCTTTTGTGGCGATGTGAAAAGCCAGCTCTAAGTGGTTTTCTTGAACTGACACCAAAACAGAGAAAATGTGCACTCTTTAAAGGGGAAAGTCAAGCTTTTGAGGAGCATTATTAGCGTAAAAAGTATGTTGTTTCCATTGTTATTTAAAATTGTTCTAGCAAGTGTGGCAGAACAGTCTGTTTTGCACATGCTGGACGTCTGGGATAACCTCCAGTGTTTTAATCTACTGGCCAGACACTGGGAACATGATGGATTGGAAGAAGGTTGAGAGCAGAAATTTTCTGGCATGCTGGCTGACTCTGCCTTGCTTTTCCAGTGCTTTCCAGGTGGATATCATCATTGACATCAGACCATCTCGGCCAGACACCACACTTGTCAGGGATCTTGTACTTATCCTCAAGTGCAGAAAGTCTGTCAACTGGGTCATCAAATCCCATGACGTACAGGGGAGGTTGGAAGCCATTGTAAGTAGATACTGCCCTGTTTTGTGGTCTGGAGGAGGCACGGGTCTGTTAACAGCTCGTGCCTTGCTGTGAACAAGGAAAGGCCTGATAACAGATGGCTGACTAAATGTCTCCCCCTCTTTTGCAAATATTGTTGGCGCTTTGTTTTTCTCCTAACCTACCAAGCAGCCTGCTACTGTGTAAGGAAGGGGTGGGGAATGATGTCCCTTTTATGACTTGTGGACTTCAACTCCTAGAATTCCTGGCTGGCTCAAGATTTCTGGGAGTTGAAGTCCACAAGTCATAATAGGGCCTTAGTTCCTCACCTCTGGTGTAAAGGATGGATCAACGTTCATTTCTGAAAGCCTTCATAAACCTCAGGGATGCATTGCATCCTATTCTGAGCACCTGTTGACTTAGAATCTTTTTTTTCAAGCTCTTCATTCAGCAAGAGTCAAGTTGTTAAATAATATTATTATTTAAATATGAATAGCAATAGCACTTATATACCGCTTCATGGTGCTTTACAGCCCTCTCTAAGGGGTTTACTGAGTCAGCATATTGTCCCCAACAATCTGGGTCCTCTTTTTTACCAACCTCAGAAGGATGGAAGGCTGAGTCAACCTTAAGTCTGGTGAGAATCAATCTGCCAAACTGCTGGCAGCCGGTGATCAGCAGAAGTAGCCTGCAATACTGCACTCTAACCACTGTGCCATCACAGCTCATTAAGAGCAATTGAAAGGGGAAGAATCCCACATATGCGAAGTTCTTGTGTTGTTCCAGTCACAGTTCTAAAAGCTGAAGGAATTCAGTGGCTATCCGATTCCTTCTGCTCCCAAGAATGCATTCATAAATGAAACCATCTATCTTCTATCTATCTGTCTGTCAGTTTAATTTATATGGCTGCTCATGTCACAAATGTGATTCTGGGAGGCATACAGTAAAACCAACAATTGCATAGAGCAGTGCTCACCAGTTGTCTGTTACACACAATATTGCTAAATAGGGGGTATTTCTCACTGACAATAGCTCCAGTTTAGACAGTGTTAGTATCAGCATTTTGGGACCGGTGCTAGGATCTCATTACATAATGTTAGAATCTTCTACCCTTAAATAGAGTAAAAATGAATCCTTCTGAGCGGCTTTATGCAACTAGATGCAACTGTCCTTTTTATTTCTCACAGCTACCTTCTTGGGGCCTTGTGAAAAATGAAAACAATTGCTAGAAATACTGCAATTAGGCCCATCAGAGGACTCCAAGGCAGTCTAAACCTTGTTTACATAGGACTTTTGTGATAGGTTTGCTACTCAAGAAAATCAGATTTCTACCACTGCATGAGGATGTTTAAGTAAAATCACACCATGCTGAGAGGTGCAGTTACAACTTCAGACTCGGATGTATGTTTAAAATCAATAAGGGCTTTTACCGAAATGAAAGGCAAAGAGAAAACATTGGCTGAATTGGGATGGGGTGTCTTGCAGTCTCAGGGTTGCTTGAAAAAGATAAACAATAGTTTGGGAATAGAATAGAATAGAATAGAATAGAATAGAATAGAATAGAATAGAATAGAATAGAATAGAATAGAATAGAATAGAATAGAATAGAATAGAATAGAATAGAATAGAATAGAATAGAAAAGAAATTTTTATTGGCCAAGTGTGATTGGACACACAAGGAATTTTTCTTGGTGCATACGCTCTCAGTGTACATAAAAGAAAAGATACGTTCATCAAGAATCATAAGGTACAACACTTAATGATAGTCATAGGGTACAAATAAGCAATCAGGAAACAATATCAATATAAATCGTAAGGATACAAGCAGCAAAGTTACAGTCATACAGTCATAAGTGGAAGAAGATGGGTGGTGGGAACCATGAAAAGATTAATAGTAGTACAGATAGTTTGACAGTGTTGAGGGAATTATTTGTTTAGCAGAGGGATGATGTTCAGGAAAAAATAAAATGAAAGGAGAAAGGTATGTCAGAAAGGGAAAATGAGCCCAGTACAGGGGCTACCAAGAACATTGTATTCAAATGAGGTCTATTGTTATCCCACTATCTTCAATACTATACATAATTCCTTTTATGCAGCAAAGCATGATTTCTGAGTAACAATTTTCCAACTATTGCTTAAATGCAATATTGCTAAAGTGTCCTGGTTTGGAGATTCTTAGAAGCTTTTTGTAAAATGTTAAGGGAACTTGGATGTACATATAATGTTTTATTTTTATTGCACACTTTAATATATTGTTCTAATTGTATTCATTGCCCTAGTGGAAGATATATATTTTTTCACGGACTTAAAGTTTACTTGGGGATGATCTTCAGTTTTGCAGATGGTCCCCTGTTTGTCCAAACATTCTAACGTCAACAATTACCATATAATTCAAATCCTGCTGCCTGATAGGGGCAGGTGGTAGAGGAAAGAGATCTCATACCATGCCAATCATTGGTAATGAATTATAAGCCATAAGAATCATTACAGTGTCTTCTCTCCTTTCCCCAATTGACTGGAAATTCTGAGAACTGAAGTTCAAACATACTTAGAGAGCATCAGGTTGCAGAAAGCTGTTGCAGTATGTATTTCCTCTCAATTATCCCTTGGCAGGGAGGATCTCATTCTGGTTGCTGATTGCAGTTATGGTAAAAGGCACTATATGATGTAATCAACCTGTAGAGCCATTTTATATGTTGTGGTTATCAATAGAAGAATCTCATGAAGCAGTGAGATTCTGTCATGTGGATATTCCTCAGTTAAAATTGTTTGAACATATCTTACACATTACCCACTAATTTTTGTTCCTTTTGATAAAATTCCTTGTGTGGAATTGATTGAATGGTACAAAATGAATGAATGAAAGCAAAGTTTTATTTGAAGTGATAGTTAACTAAACTTTTCAATTTACAAAAAAAAATAACTTTTGTAAGAAACAAAACTCTTATCTAGGGCTAAAAAATTTATTTTCTATTTTATAGACATCAAATGGGGTTGGCTTTGGAAAAGAAACTGAACGCTCTATGGCAATGAGCAAAACCATAGTGTTTGATATGCCTTCCTCTCATGAGAATTTGATTGCCTGGGCATATGACCATGGCCACTACCCAGTTACTACTTACACAAAAGCACCCCTTGCTAATAGATTTCACCTACAACTTGTGGATGCAGGTAAGGAAGAACATCAGATCATATTAAATTCAACAATATATTTTTTGTTCCCTTTGATCCATTTTTCCAGAGGTCTTGAATTGAGAAGATACTTGATGGGCATTTTTGCTCCCGGAAGTTACAATGTGGAATGCTACATTTATGAGATGATTCTCAGCTTTGTACTTTATTTTTCAAACGTTCCGTTGTCCTGAGCTAAGGATGCTGAGGGAATACAGGCTTTTATATTTTGCATACCATGCCAAGGCTATTTTTACCCCTCCAAGAACAAGGAAATAAAAGGAAGCTAGTTTTTCAGGAGGGAAACACCACCAGGCAGGTTGAAGGAAAAGAGAGGAGATACCTTCATTGTTGTTTTCTGTGAAGAAAGAGAAGTGTCAGATCCTAATTGTACTTTAAATAGCATTCTTAACTTAATGTCTATTTCATGCATCTTGCTAAGTCGGCATTTGTTATAGCAATTTGTTATAACCATGATTTGTTGAGAAAGCCAGGAACAAGCCAAAGACAGTTTTCCCGATAAGACTTATTGGGTAAATTCTTAGGATTTTTCTCCTTGTTACTTCTGCCAGGAACAAGAAGAGCTAAATTGAGTTAAATTTAGGAATAAATCAGTGTTACACATTCAGACATAGTAAGTCATGGTTAAAACAAGCTGGGAAACACTGTATTAAACATTGACTTGTTGCAAGAAAAATAGAGCAAAGAAACTATTTCTTGGGGAAGGAAAGGAAAAAAAATAATATCATGGTTTAACATGTCCCAAAGGTGTTTTTTCAGTCACGAAAAAGCCATGACCTGGATGACTGAGAATCTCCATAGACATGGTTTAACATGCTATGTGAACTAACCAATGCAAGATTCTAGTCATGAATAAGTTGCATGGAATTACTATTTGTAATTTCTCTCTTTCTGCAGAAGAAATGAATGATGAAGAAGAAGAAGATTTCCTTCCACCAGAGCTGAAGGAACTGCTGCATGGCATTAAATCCCCTCCAGCCTCACGTTTGAACGAAGACATGCGTTTCAGTTTTCTTCATGAGAACAACCAAGGCTCCTTGCCGTCAGCCGATACGGTTGACCCAATCATGGCCAGCCATGGTTTTGAACAGCTTCTTCCAAGAGACCCGGAACCAGAAGAAGTGCAGGGTAGCGTTGATGTTGCCATGTCTGTGATGTGTAACGATACATCCATGATGGTAGCTGTAGCAAAAGACTCACTGGAGGTTAGTATGCTATTTTAATTTTATTCCGAAATGAATTATTTTGGATTATGGATGGTCATATGGATACCGGTGCAAGGCTAGTATCATCACAACTGCTTTGTACTGCTTGGGGTTCCCCTTGTTTGTTCTGATGACTATGGTTCTGCTGAACCTCAAAGCAAAAGCCAAGGCAAAACTGTTCTTCTCGTCAGTTCAGCAAGTATCATGTGATCTAAGCGACCATTAATATTCCATTTGGCTCTAAAAAGTATTGACGCTCAGCTGAGTCCACAGTTTTGGCATTTTGCAGCTTTTCTTCAGATACGGCTCAAAGCCTAGTCAAGAGAATAAAGTCATAGTTTTGAGATAGTAGAATGGACTGGGTCATTTCAAATAGCTGGTCACTTTTTGAAAAATCTCTCTCCATTTAAAAGTCCACTCATATAGAAATCTCATAGAGAGGAAATGGAAATTCCTCCCTTCTATAATAGCTTTTATACATGTAAAAAGCTTCGTTTTGTTGGACGGGAACTTTAAAAATCCCATTTCTCTACAGTATTATATTCTGAAATGTTCAAGTTACTTTACAATCTCAGGCTCTTGAAATTTCATTCTACTGAATGGGTAGACTATCCAGTTGCTTATCGGCTGAATACCTGCCCTCCTGGTTTCCTACTTCACTCATTGTGACAGCAAAAATAATCATACAATAGATTTCCAATACAGGATTTCTCAGTGTCGGAGGAAATGCTTGGTACCAGTTGTTGCCTTTTATCACTGTCCTTTGCAGTTCTGATCAGTGGTTCGGGTATAACCATCTGTCTTGTTCTGTTTTCTTTTAGGCTAGTGGTTTCATTGGGACGCAGCTCTCTCTGCTGGATCCTAATTGCAGAGCTAAAACAAACAGGACCCATTTTATTCTGGAGTCATCTTTGCACGATTGTGGGACCCGACAGATTCCCTATCCTTTGGATAACGTCGTCTATCTCAATTCTGTAAGTCTCTTATCTCGTAGAATACTGAGATGGAATCCCAAATCTCTCTTTCTGCTCCTCAGCTCTTAGAAGACGTTAGGAGGAGCAGCACAGATTAGTTTTGAGCTGTTTCTCCTATGCAAAGCTAGCGAAATCTGTTCCACATCTTTTTCCAGATTTATAGCTAAAACAGTGATGGGCGAAATACACAAGATGAGAGGAATATTTCCTAGAGGCTTTTTAGTTCACAGGTTACCATTATAATATCTTTCATCTGACATTATGATACCATCAGTGGTGGGTTGCTACCGATTCGCCTCAGTTCAGGCGAACCAGTAATAGTGGTGGCAGGAGGCTCCGCCCACCCACCTGGATGTCATCAAATACGCTCTGCACATGTGCGCAAGCGAATTGGTAGCAAAGGTAAGTGAAACCCACCACTGGATACCATATATAATGTTGACTTCTAACAAGAGACAGTGGGATGGTAGTACCATCTCATTTCATTCTTCAAATATGGCTATATATGTCTGTGAACTAAAACTCCCCCACCCCGCTTTTGATTGTTTGAATTTTGGCATATCTTTGTCCCTGAAAATTACAAGAACTTAATGTGGGTACTATTGACCTATAGACAGGGTCTGATCTTTTGTCTAGTATTTCTGAAGTAAAGTCATCCAACCTGCAGACTTATATACCACTTCACAGTGCTTTACAGACCTCTCTAAGCGGTTTACAGCAGTGGTGGGTTTCAAAATTTTTTACTACTGTGGGCGTGGCTTGGTGGGCGTGGCAAGGGAAGGATACTATAAAATCTCCATTCCCTCCCCACTCCAGGGGAAGTTCCTGCAAAATCCCTCCCGATCAGCTGGGATTCAGAGAATAGATGGGGGTGCGGCCAGTCAGAATTTTTGGAGTAGTTTGGAGAACTACTCAAAATTTCTGCTACCGGTTCTCCAGAACTGGTCAGAACCTGCTGAAACCCACCTCTGGTTTACAGGGTCAGCATATTGCTCCCAATAATCTGGCTCCTCATTTTACCAACCTCAGAAGAATGGAAATGATCATGCTAGAAGACCCTCAAATATTTCTGAAGCTGTTTTCCATGGAGGAATGGGCCAAAATTCGTACAGAACAATGTAAAAGACTGATCACTAAGAACTGGAACTGTTTGGTTGCAATTATAACAACTAAAATGGTGCAACTAGTTAAGCAATCTATGAATTTTAGTTTTTCATTCTAGCACTTTGCCAATTGGGTGACTTTGTTTAGGACATATACGAAGCAAGTGTGAAATTTTAATATTAGTTCGTCACACAGATTCTATTTCAGTAGAGAATATATATCTGATAACATTCAGGGGCAAAGGTATGCAAAGATCTGAATAAGGACAAATATTTTTATAGAACTGTATGATATCTCTTTCAGTTGTCCATCATTGTTATATGGGATTGGGTTGGGAGTATTTGCAATAATTTTTCAATACTAGACGCAAGCGTGAACTTACTTAGAAGTAAACCAAATACAGTAATTTGACAATTCCAAAGTTATATTTTAAATTAAATCATAGTATATATGCTTTTGAGTGGGGTGTTTCCCGGTGTATGCTAGTTATGTTAAATATATTTTCAATATTAATGTATATTCGGTGCTGGAAATTTGAATCCAATTGATTTTTCCAAATGTGTAAGCAACTATGCAAGTTATTGTGCCCAAGTAAGATTTTTCCCTTCAATCTGGTTCAGCATTTTCACTGTGATTTGGGTGGATGTTGGCCAGTTCAGGTAAACAAGCATAGCTATTGGCTTTTGTAATTTCAGCACATAGTGACAATTTTGGCAAATGAAGAAAAAATTGTTGTCCAACTCAAATATAGCTAAGGCAACCTGATCAGACATAGCCTTATCCAATTTTTTTTTCAAAAGGCCATTTAAAATCCTTTATTGGCTAGAGCTTTTGGCATTTGATCTAGAGATGTACCCAACAAAAACTATAGATCAACAGGCTGTGGAAAAATACATCTGGATCTCAACTCAGCAGTTGGACTGCTATCTTTAAACATTAAATTGATCTCAAAAGCACAGATTTTTCTTAGTACTCGGACCAATTTCTAAATCACTGAAACTAGCAATGAATTATGCAGCAAATGCCTGAAAAACGTCAAAATATCTTTTGTGTGTCAACCATCTGTCATGTGGGCAAACAAAGGTGTAGAACTAAATTGAAGAAACGCTGCATCATCAAGAAACCCAGAAGAATATTTAGGGAACATTTGTGTATGAAAAGCAAGTAGAAAATGAGTAATGCGCTCAATAGGGGAGTTAAATTGAGAAAGGGTTTTATTTTGTTGTTTTTAAAAAAGCAGTAAAAACTTTAATGTGTATAGCAGGGAGGAAAAAATACAAAAGAAAAGTAAAAAGAAAACTCACTGTTATTGTGTGTTCTTCAAAAAAAAAGAAAGAAATACTAAAGTAGTATAAAATTACAGCTCTTTGCCTACTGAATACTGTGATGATTATTAAAAAGTAGGATCTATGCAAGTGCAGTTCAATGAGCCATTACTTTTTTGAAATGCGGTATATGTTATAGTTTTACCAGAAAGAGAAGTAAAACTGCTGGTATATTCATTTCTATGCCAATACTTGGACAGCTTTTTAAAGCCAATATGTTAGTGCTATTACACTCCAGGTTTGGAAGTCAAACAATAAGCCTATTTTTACCATGATGCAGATAGATAAATTGACTGACTGGAAAGATATAGGGGTTTAGATCCTGGGGTAGCCCTTTCTAATAGTAATATTAAGTATCTTCCTACAAGATGAATGTTCAGCATCATTTAGAAACTCGCCATACTATATGTACTTCCTCTTTTTATTCTCTATTGAAAAGAACAGGAGTCATTCAGCATTCATTTACCTTTGACCAATTCCTGACAAGTTCTGTGCAAACTAGCAATCACAGTTTAAATAAACTGTAATCAACTGCAAAAGTTAAGGTTCTTAAGCGATCCTGCTGACAAGTGTTAGGGTTCTGACCGAGCTGACACAGATCATACAGGTAGTCCTCAACTTATGACCACAATTGAGCCTCAAATTTCTGTTGCTAAGTGAGACATTTGTTAAGTGAGTTTTGTCCCATTTTATGAACTTTCTTACCACATGTGTTAGTGAATCACTGCAGTGGTTAAGTTAGTAACACGGTTGTAAAATGAATCTGGCTTCCCCATTGACTCTGCTTGTCAGAAGGTTGCAAAAAGTGATCACATGACCCCTGTCATAAATATGAGTCAGTTGCCAAGCATCTGAATTTTGATCACATGACCATTGGGATGCCACAACGGATGTAAGTGTGAAAAATGGTTATAAGTCACTTTTTTCAGTGCTGTTGCAACTCTGAATGTTAACTAAATGAACTGTTGTATGTTAAGGACTACCTGTATACCTTTTTTCATAGGCTCCTTCTTCAGTTTGCATATTGTACACAAACTAAAGCAAGTTTTCCCCAATCTGTAAACATCTTGAAACTGCCTAGTCAGCATATCCCCAGAAAGAGGCTAAAATTTGGGAAAGCAGAGGGCATTTCCTATGGATGTGGTTATTATTTTGGTCTAAGATAAGCTTAAAACAACAGGTAACAGACCATACTCCCTATTATCAATAATATTAGAACTTTCTCGTAACCAACTTTTCCTGGCATGTTTCTGATCAAGTGAGAATCAGAACCCCAAACAGCTTTGACAGTTATTGTTGTTTTTCCCCCTTTCTGCATTTTGTTAAAGATTGTTATCCAGGTGTCACCATCAACTGAAGCTAGTGGTTGGCTGGTTGATTATGAAGACTTGGAATCGGGGGATAATGGTTTCCCTGGGGACACAGATGAATCAGATATCACCTTTTTCAGTCAGCCTGTAATTGTTGTGGTATGTATTGATTAGTCATCATTTGGCTTGAGAATATAGAAGACTGATATCATTTCTTAGAACTTTGATTTTTAAAGTATTTGATAAACAACATTTATGATGCATGGGCTGATTGAAACACTTTTCCATGTACCTGTGAATTATATATCTTTCATCGGATCAGGAACCAGAGTACTAACCTCTTCCTTCCAATTTCAAAACTGTGTCAGTTTTTCATGCTGTTAAGGTGTGAATAGTTTCTGTGTTGCCCCAGTGAACCTTTTCTTTCGAAATAAATTTTTCTGGTTTTAAAAAAAGCTTGCCAATATTTTAGGCTTTCCTCATTTATCCTATCTCACCATCTGTTCTTTGCTCAAAATGATAAATTCACCCAAAGCATTTTATTTCTGTTGGATTGTCTATATTTAAGAATGTATGTCTTTCTTGCTATAAATTTAGTGAAGAAGATTTAAATTGCTGTTAATGAGGTCAGAGAGTATTGTTTGTTTGTGTGTATTCATAAGGATTTTATGGTACCATTCATGAGAGGGCTAGACAGGAAAATAAGATAAGAAGAAAACATTCTGAACAGAACAAAGCAATGGGAAGATAAGTCAATTTTGAAGAAAGCTTGATTTTTCTCCCTTTCAAAAATGCTTGAGAATCAGTCATATTTGAAATATGTTTGTGGTGGGGGTGTTGGTGTGTGTGTCTGGGTCTTTTTGGAGACATTGTCTGACTGGATGGAACTAGGCCACCAAATCACTCAAATATTTTAGATCTAACCTAAGTCTCAAAACATTAAAAATAAAATGGCAAAAGATTAGACTGTTGAAATATGATGTTTGGCAACAGGACCGTAAGGGATTCTAGGGGCTATAAAAATGTAGTTGGGAGGCCGTGTGGAGTCCACAACTGTTGTTGCCTCCCCTTATATATTTTGCTATCTTCTTCAATAAATTTATCTCCTTGTTTTTGGATTAGTTCAACTGCACATTCCATCAACCCAGAGATTCAAAGGTTTCCAAGTTCCGGCCACCTGAAATACATGTTGCCAATGCCACCTTTGGAATGGAACTCTATGAGACGGAGCTTTTTCGTACTCCGGTTCAAGGATTCTTATCTGTCGCAGACAACAGCCAGATTTTTGTTGAGGTAATCGACTTGAGTAGAAATAGGAATCGATGAAACTGTTTTTCAGGAACATGGCCGCTAAGAAAAGGCTGTTCTCATACGTCCTAAGATGGCCTAGTTCAATTGCCTCTGGCAGACAGATGTGTCCCCTTGTGGTTTCTGCAAAAAGGAAATTGTACCGATCTTGAATTAAGATAATACTTGTGTGGTAAAAACCAAGGAACCTTAGTAATATGGCAAGTCCAGGGCAAAACATGTGTCTTCCTCATCAAGTCTTCTATGAAATAAGAGTCATTCATGAAAATAATGCCCTATTGTTTCATGTTTTTCTCTTTCAAATTGACAGCAAAACTGATTTCACATGCATGAGCATGCACAGTTTAAAAAATAAGCAGGCACAGTTCTTTTTTATTTATTTGAAAGATTTATATGGCCATCCATCTCAAGCATCTCTGGGTGGTTTCCAACCAAGAACTATGAACATATTTCCAAGAACTGCTGTGTAGCACATGGAAACTCTCAATATACAACAGTGTCCCTCTCTTTCTCCTACTCTCTCTGTGAGGGGTAGAAGATAATTGTTCCTTAATTTGTTAATGTCCTGTTCTAGCATTAGGTGGATCGTTTGTTACTCTGTAAAAACTAATTCACACCCAACTACCGACAACAAAGTCTGTGTCACCACACTTTATAAGAGTGCAGTTCCTCTTGGTAAGGACTTCACCCTATGCTAAAATAGAATGCTGTTAGTTTTCATTTGATTTGGCATTATATACCAACCCAGCCAATTAAGGTTTACTGAACAAACAAACTACAAAGAAACCATGACTTAGCATACCAAAGACTTTGAGGATATTACACCTATAAAACTATGTTTCCTTATTCCACTTTTAAAAATGGTAGTTACCATAGAAGAAAAAAATGTCTCAATATTTTGGACTATAACTCTTAAAATCCCTTGTGATGTGGTAGGAATGATAGGCACCAGAATGTCCTAATTTTGCAGATTATCCAAATGGGAGGAGTAACCATGGTACTCAACATCTGTTTGACTGACTTTATTGTACTGCTATGCAATCTTCAAAACACTAAATGTAGCATGATCTATTTTTCTTTTCTCATGCAGATTTCTCTGACAAAGGCTGAAAGATCTCTGGGCTTTGTAATCCAAACTTGCTTTATTTCACCAAATTCCTATCCTGACCGAATGTCAGAATACACCATTATTGAAAATGTTTGTCCTAAAGATGAGTCTGTAAGATTCTTCAATGTTCCAAAAACTAATTTTCCTGTACCAAACGCACATACTGACAAAAAGCGGTTTAGCTTCTTATTCAAATCCACATTCAATAGCTCTCTTCTCTTTCTACACTGTGAAGTGACCTTATGCACGAAAAAAGAAAAAGATATTCCAGGATTAGCTCTGGTAAGTTATGAAAAGAATCCTCTCCCTTTTTCTCTTTCTAGCACACACAAACTCACATCTGTAATTACCTTGTTCTGCGATCTACACCACCACTAAGAGTTTAAGATAAAACTTAGGCCAGAACTTCATTGGTTGTGATTTAACGTGTGGATCTGACAAAAAAGGTGGGCATAGATTATTTTCTGAGAGCATCAATCATGTACAGTGTGATACATCTACATTGCAACAACTCTGGCAGGTTAACAAGAGTGAAGAAACTTAGAATTTGCTTATTTAATATAAATCACTGAAAAAGAAAATAGAGAAAGCCAAGATTCTCAGATTTTCAATATCAGGACTAAAATGTCCAATGAAGAACACTATTGATTTTATTGAAGCTAGAGCTGGGCAAGAAATAAACGTACATTCTTTATAATGTAATTTCAATGTATGTGCAGATAGTCACAAATTCAGCAATTTGCAAATTCCTGCTACAGATTTGAACAGGGAAGGTAGAGATCAGTATGCAGAAGGAGTTTGACAACCCTAGAGATTATGTTGTCAAAACCTGCTCATGTTCTGCCTTGGATGAACCAACAACCAACTTGCAGAGAAAAAGCACGGAACAATTTTTTGCCATGCTCACTCTTTGCTTCTGTAAGCCCAATTGTTGTTTTTTTAAACGTGATTCTGGCTGTGTGACTCTTATGGGGGCTCATGGCCCTTAGTTTAAGAAACCCAGCCTTAGACCTTGGCTGGGAGTTACATAGCTGGAGAGTGCCAAGTTTTGGAAGCTACTTTATGATAGTGCATCCAAAGAAGTTATAAGTGTGACCGATTGGTTAAACCAATTTGCAACAGATCATGTTAACCAATACATTTTCTATATCAGTAATGGTGAGTTTTTCCAGAATAGCTTGTACAGTATGAAGCTACTCCTCTGCATTTGGAGCTGTTATAATATTGAAATATGGCTTAATATGAATGTTCTGTCTGTGAGTTGGCTGTTTTCCAGCATAAAGGAAAGACCGATGAATATGATTTCATCTGGTCAAGGATTAATGGTTTTTCTAAAAATGTGGCTGAATTGTGTTTTTTGTATGTAACCTAATAGGTATTTTGTTGTTATTCTTCCCCCTCCCCCCACTTTTTTTTCTATGCTTCCTCCCCCATCTATTTCTTCTTTATATTAAAAACAAACTTTCTAAAAAGAATAATATATACAACTTTTGTTTCCTGAAAGCATTTGAGTCAGAAGGGATGATCAGTTTTGGAAGGTCTTCTGCAGCAAGACTTTAGACTATAACTGCCAAGTAGTATTTTCCCCATTGTAAGAACAGGCTGTTAGTCTAAAGAATATTCTGTGTTTTCCCAGGATGTTCCTCAGGCATATAAAACAGGCCTATTTCAGTTATCCTAATAATCTGTTCATCTTGCCCAACCTGTGTGTTCCTTGTTGTAGGTCATCCAGTCCCATCAGTATGCCATATTAGCTGAACATTTCTGAGAGGTGAAAAATTATCTTAAGGAAGCCATCTTAACCACTAGGTTAATTCATTTGAACATAGGTGAACTGAAGCTACTTGCAGGATCCAATTTGGGTCAGTCACTGGGAACAGAGGTTTAGTCTTCCGAGCTTTAAGACTTTTTCTGGAGCCCATCCTCTGGGGACTTCTCTCCAAGTGAATGTGTGCTTTGGGCTATTCTATACATAGTATTTATGTGGTGACTGGTTTTGGGTGTGGCTTCTTATTGGTTGATTGGATTGTTAAAAGTCACACCCAACCAGGCACCACATAAATACTACGCAAAGAGTAGTCCACAAATACTATGCATAGAATAGTCCACACATTCTTGGTGAGAGACAGGTTCCCTGAAGATGGGTGCCAGCATGAGTCCAAAAGCTCAGAAGACTAAACTTCTGGTCCCAGTGACTGACCCATATTGGATCCTGCAACATTATCCTGGGACATATATGTTTGCCTTCATTTGTAATGCTACTTGGGGTAAATTGTCATTACAATAGATTCCAAAAGGTTAATAAATTTAGGAATAATTGCAATTAACAACAGCAGAACAATATATGTTGAGTTTTCCCAATGAAAACTGTTGTAGCTTTTGACAGCATGATATATATTTTCCACTAAATGGTTATAGATTATAGGTAGAAATTGTGTTAAGCGGTTCAGATTTACCGAAACTATTCGGTGTTCATCACATTTGTTTCTAAACAATGCATTAGCATTAATTTTCCAGATCTTGCTGAGATAAAATAATGCTATTGTTTCTCAACCTCTACTGATGAATTATTAGGTTGAACTGCTTCAGAGGATTTTGAAGGAAAATAAATGAGTGTTTAGACTTAATTACATTTTTTATTGTTTATCTCAGAATATTTCTTTTATAGATGTAGTAAACATCTCTAAACTGGGAAAATGTCTCTTTGTTCCAAAACATTAAAATAACCAGCATCTTTTCTAAATGAGCAATATTACTTTTCCACTTGGGGGAGAAAATTTTTTTTTGAACAGTCCTAATAGCAGATGAACAATCATCTTGAATAATTTCATCACCTATTGTGTTTGTTGTGTTAGTGAAGATAGCAATTGGCATGGAAAACAGAAGAACTTTTTCAACACAACGTTGTTGAAGCAACATGCAGATTGGTATGGACATTGCCCAAAAGAAACACTCTGCAGCTTTGAGGATTGGTAGAATTTTAAGTAACTCCAGTATCAAGGAAAAGTTGAAATGTAACTGAAGGGAATTCTTTCAAGCATTCGTAGAAATAATTTTTATTAAGTTTTGTTTCTTCTTGAGTAAATATTACTACATACTGATGATGATGATGATGATGATGATGATGCACATCTGCTGTGATAATATAAATATTTTCAGTGACTCTTACAAGCTATCTGTTCTCTCCACCGTGCAGTGTGTCCTTCCAGATGAAGCTTGTACCTTTCTTAATGTTGATATGATCTTTGCAATGATGCAGAATAAGAAAACCTTCACCAAACCCCTTGCTGTGATATCTAAAGGAAAACCAGAAGGTACTGAAAATATTTTCAATCTCTGTATAAAAACATTGCCTCCGGGCACATACAATTTTGCATTCTGGTGATATTATTATTATTATTCCTGATTTATAAGACACCATTGTTTTTAAACACTAATATTTGTTTGCGCTCATTTTTTCCTTAAATCTTCTTTCAAATGTAATTTGGCCAAGGATTCATAAAGGAATGTATTTTGATTCTATGTAACAATATGGAATTCATAAACATTAAGTAATGCTGCACAATTGATTCCAGCTGTTCATTATGCTATAGGTTTTGGGAAAGCTGTATTTTTTTTTCCCTTTGGGGCTGTAAATACTTAATTAAACATTGTAATGGAACTTCAGATATATTGAAAATATTTCGTAGCATAGTAGGTTTTGATTAATAAAGACTACAATCACAGAGAAAATGGCTGTATATATTTAAAATGATTGCCTGACGGAAATCATTTTTTCCTCCTTGTATTTGTATGACTATTAACCTATGTTTTCAGGAAGAGGAAATATATATAGCAATTAACAAATCTCTAGATTACCCTCAGAGTGATCTGTCTTCTGTTATCCTTATTTGTATATTAAAGCTTCCTTACCTTCCATCTGCTTGGATAAAACTTTTCCACCATATGCAACTTGTTTTTTGATGCTTCCCACAACCCACATTGCTATTTTATATATTGACTTATTTTCCCCACATAATTACTTTTCTTAAAAATAGCTGTTCTCATAATATTTAGAGTTTAGTTTTCTAAGGTATGCAAGGCTTCCAACCAATTAAATTAACCTAATTCAGTTAACTGGTTAATTGGACCCATCCGATATTAACATATGAATAGTTTCATATAGTCAAAGAAAATTTGCAGTTGTTTTGATAACCCAAAATTATTTGCACAGGTAGAACTAAGAAGAGGATTGCACTACAAAGAAACCCTTGTCTCCCTCAATACATTTGTTAGTTCTATATATCCTCCCCCTTTCTCTAAATCCATTTGAGGAAAAAAAAAAACTCACAATCCTATGCAGTGTATTAATTTATTTTTTATTTGAAGCATCTGCCTCTTCATAACTGAGTGCAATGAACATTCCTAATAAATAATATTATATATAAAAGTTATTTTCATTGTGTGGTTGGAAGCACATTGATAAACCAGAACATAATCCATATCCAAAAATCTGATTTCTGTCCCAAATTATTCCGGGATTATTGCTAGCTAGGGAATATACAGTCCCTACACACACATGCACATGTGTATACACACATGTGTGCACAGGTACACGTATGCACATGCACGCGCGCACACACAGAGAAACACACAAAACAGAATAGCTGCCAGCTTGGAAAGAGCTATTTAAGCCAACATTATCTTACTCATCCTAGATTAGAATTGGTTGTTGTTGTTTTGTTTAAATACATCCCTTGCTTTCTCTCCTCCCCCCCCCCCACCCTCTCCTGCTTCATGAGTGGAAAAATGGTAGAAAGTTACAAAATATAATTTCCCCATACTGTATGGAGTAAAGGATGAACATAAAATATAGTTTAAAAGACAATAGGTGATTAAACATGGCAAGCGCCACAGCCAATCCTAACCAATTGAAGTTGGACCATTGTTTTCAAAATCAGGGTTGATTAATATGGATGGCAAAAACCCAGGAGTCAAGCTAACAATGCATGTGTGCATGAAAATCTTTCTTTGGGCCCTTCTAACAACATCAGCAAACATGAGCATTTATTTACTTATTTTTAAAACCTCAGCCTTGCACACTCCCATTTGGTGTTGACATGTCACATTAATTAGAGGGTTTGAGTGCTTTCAAACGGAGATCAAAATCTTTCACTTCTATGCAAAGGCTGTTTGAAATTCTGGAATGCTTTCTAAGGGTTTGGGTTTTTTGTTTTTTTAAAGATGAAGATGAGAAATCCCTTAACCTCAGTCACATAGAGAGTGTTTCTTGGCATTTAAGCAGTTGATGGTATACCATGGTGCACTGCTTGGGGTGTGAGAAGGACAACTGTTTCTGCTTAGCTATTTGAGACTGCAAGGAGTTTTTGCAAATCTTTATTCTTGACACAAATGAATCCACTGAGGACAACCCTGAAAGATTTGGTCTCCGTGCACAATGCAATTAAAATGCTTGCTTTTTTGTGTTTTTCTGGCCATATCCATAATCTCTCATGAATTTCAATAGCTAGAAAAATGCCTCATTGGATCAGCCAGAATGGATGCCATTTGTGTTCAATTCTCTAAGGAATCTAGTATCTCTGTAGCTTAAATTGAACCAAATCTTTTATAGATCTTCTTTAGATGTTTCTTATTTTAGAAAAGAAAAGTGTTTGATAATAAACACAGTGAACTAAGGGTTGATAAGATTTATTGTGCGATGCATACTGGAGTGTGTCCTGGATTTTTTCAGACTTTAAGCTTAATGGGTACCAGCATGTGCCCATTAAGTACAAATATGCACACGGTGTGTCTTTGCTGCCATTTACCCACTTGGTTATGAATCGAGCCCTTGAGGTTAATTGTCATTATGAACTAAGAGCAAACTTGTAAGGCTTAGAAATGCTAGCAACTACATAAGAGTTGCATCTCCAAGACATTAGTTATCACAGATTTTGATGCAAAACAGGCCATTTGTCATGTACATTGTTACAAACCATATTATTGGATCCATTCCTGTTAGATCTGCAATAGAAGCCAAATAAAGAAACTTGGAGGCACCATAGATACAGAATCAGAATAGAACATTCAGTTCCACAACTCACTTTTCTCTCCACATGTTACACGTGTGACTGCCATGAATGGTGATCAAGGATAATATAGTTGCATGTTTAAGAGAAAACAAATCCTTCCAGATTATTATTTTTTTTTAAAGTTACAAGGTTGGGTTATGTACAGGACGCCATGGCTATGGTGAATTCAATTCTAGTGAAATTAGAAACATATTTAGAAAAGTTTGATTTGTGGCCTACTGAATGGTTTTCTTTTACTGGTTACTTTGCATTATCTGTTACTCTGGCATCACTCATTTGCTTTCCAAGATTGCGGAGAGCAGCACAGGATATAGAAGATTGTACAACAAGCAAATATATATTAATATATAGATATTAATCATGATTTTGGTAAACTGGTGACGGTTAAAACTTAGGTAGATGCCATGTCTGTCTTCTGCAATCAGAGTCAGAATCTGTGGGCTTCATCTCTCAGCAGTGACTGAGGGAATTCTGGGTTTTGAAATCCTCATTTCTGAAAGGTCTCTCGATTGGGAGAAACTATTTTATGCAAACTATTTTGGGAGTAAAATTAGTTTGCTTCTATATTCTTTCAAGAGGGATGTGGTGACTCAGTGGCTAAGATGCTGAGCTTGTCGATCAAAAGGTCGGCAGTTCAGTGGTTCGAAGCTCTAGTGCTGCGTAATGGGGTGAGCTCCCGTTACTTGTCCCAGCTTCTGCCAACCTAGCAGTTCGAAAGCAGGTAAAAAATGCAAGTAGAAAAATAGGGACCACCTTTGGTGGGAAGGTAACAGCGTTCCGTGTGCCTTTGGTGTTTAGATGACCATGGAGACGTCTTTGGATAGCGCTGGCTCTTCAGCTTTGAAACAGAGATGAGCACTGCCCCCTAGAGTCTGGAATGACTAGCACATATGTGCGAGGGGAACCTTTACCTTTACTTTATATTCTTCAATGCCTTGGATTTACATGTCTCCAACTTACTCTTACTTCTTTGGTCTTTGGGATAACCACATCTGTTTTACCATAAATGCCTCAAAGGGTATTTACAGAATTCTTTACAGAAAAAAAATGCTTATGATTTGGCAATAATTGGACAGCACCTGGTAACTTTTGTTGCTTGCGTTTTTCAAGATTATTTCACCAAAGACACTTAATGAGCTAGAAAGGATTTCCTTTCCTCTTCTTTATGTTCTCGCTCAGATTTGATCAGTTTAACTGGATTTCCTACTGGGTGACAGATTCTACTTAAGAATTTCTGTTGGGTATAAAATTTTTCTTTCATTTTTTTCCTTTTTTGGCAGATAAATCCTCCCACTTGAATCCTTCTGAAGGATCATTGTGTAAGTATATATAATCCTCCTTGTTTTTAGAGAACTACATTTAGTAAAATGAATAGAATAGAACAGAAGAGAAGAGAATCACAGAATTGGAAGGTCCTGGAGGTCTTGTAGTCCAACCCCCTGTCTAAGGCAGGAATCCTTATACCATCCTGGACAAATGATTGTCCAATCTTTTCTTGAAAACCTCCAATGATGGAGCACCCACAACTCCGGGAGGCATGTTGTTCCACTGATTAATTGTTCTCTCTGTCAGGAAATTCCTCCTTAGTTCCAGGTTGGATCTCTGATGAGTTTCCACCCATTGCTTCTTGTCCTACCTTCAGGTGCTTTGGAGAATAAGTTCACCTCCTCTTCTCTCTGAGAGCCCCTGAAGTACCGGAGATAGCTATTATGTCACCCTTAAGCCCTCTCTTCATTAGATAACCATACCTTGTTCCCTTAGTCCCTTAACCATTCATCATACCTGGATGGGGAGGAACAGGCTCAGGCTCAACCCATCCAAGACCGAGTGGCTGTTGTTTCCGACGTCCCGATATAGTCAGCTGGTGCCATCGCTGACTATTTGGAGTGAATCACTGGCCTCCATGGAAAGGGCTCGCAACTTGGGCGTCCTCCTGGATTCACGGCTATCTTTAGAAGAGCACCTGACGGCTGTGACCGGGAGGATCTTTCATCAGGTTCGCCTGATTCGCCAGTTGCGTCCCTTTCTAGATCAGGACTCTTTACACGCAGTCACTCATGCCCTCGTCACCTCCCATCTGGACTATTGTAACGCTCTCTACATGGGTCTCCCCTTGAGGAGCACTTGGAGGCTCCAACTGGCGCAGAGTGCGGCCACGCGGGTGGTTATGGGAGCGACGTGGTGCTCCCATGTAACACCTCTCCTGCGCGAGCTGTACTGGCTCCCGGGAGTGCGCTTCAAGGTTTTGGTTATTACCTTTAAAGCACTCCATGGCTTAGGGGTCCCTTAGCCGGTCCCCTTATTTACGGGACCGCCTACTACCACCAATAGCCTCCCACCAGCCAGTACGCTCCCATAGAGAGGGGCTCCTCCGAGTGCTGTCGGCCAAACAATGTCAACTGGCAGCCCCCAGGGGGAGAGCCTTCTCTGTGGGAGCACCCACCATTAGAACGAGCTCCCCCCGGAGATATGGAAGATCCCGGACCTGCGCACCTTCCGTCGCGCGCTCAAAACTTACTTATTCCATCAAGTCGGCTTGACCTAAGTTTTCTCCCCCTTTTAAATGGGAATTTTAAATTTGTTTTAAATTATTTGGGGTTTTAAATTTTCAGCCAAACTATTTAATTCGTTTTATCATATCTTAAATTTTGTATTTATATGTTTTATTTTATGGCTGTAAACCGCCCTGAGTCCTTCGGGAGTAGGGCAGTATACAAATTCAATAAAATCGAAATCTTACAATTTAGTTTCTCTTTGTTGCTCTTCTCTTCACTCTTTCATTCTCAGCTAAACTGAGAATGATTGTAAACCTCTTGAACATATGAGTTATGTAGAGAAGAAGGGGTTTTTTTTTGTTTGTTTGTTTTTTAGAAGAAAACCCATGTGGGGAAACTGCCAAAGAGGCATTAGGCCCTCAGGTTCAAATTCCCATTTTATCTTGGAATGCATCTGAGTCTCAAGATATTTGCTCTGGAAAAGAGGCTTAAGCCAAGAATTCTCCATCTTGGGCTGTAGAAGTAAATATCTACAATATTATCCATAAAATAAACTAAATAATATCTAAATTAACAAAACTATGGTGATTGGTGGATGGCATTCACCAATGGTTAGATCCATGGTCTCCATTTTTGCTTTCTACTTTGCTTCTTATGCTATTATTTATGCTAAAATCAAATAAGGCTTGCACAGGCCATGTAGGAATGAACTTGTACGACACCCTCATGAATTAAAAACAAAAAGTAAAAGTGGTTCTCAACTTACAATCATTCATTTAGCGTCCATTTGAAGTTAACGGCACTGAAAAAAATGAATTACGATTGGTCCTTGCATTTATGACTGTCACAGCCTTCCCTACAGACACAGGATCAAAATTTGGGTGCTTGGCAATAGGCAAGCATTTAGACCAGGGGTGTCAAACTGGCAGCCCGAGAGCTGGATGCATCATGTGCAGGCCATGCCCACCCCAGCTCTGTAAAGGCAAAAAATGTTGTGATACGTCATGTGAGTTTGACATCTGTGATTTAGATGGTTGCAGCATCCCGGGGTGATGCTATCACGATTTGTGATCTTCCTAGCTGGTTTCTGACTAGCAAAATTAATTGGGGGGGGGGGGAGTGGTTTCTGGGTTTGCTTAACAACTGCACAATTCACTTAACAACCGTTGTGATTTGCTTAACAACCATGGCAAAAAAGTGCATAAAATCAGCTGCAACTCACTCGACAAGAGCCTAGTTTAGCAGTGGAAATTCTGGTCCCAATTGTTGTTGTAAGTTGAGGACTACCTGTATACATAATATTGTGGTGTTGGCGTCACTGAGAACAGTCGGCTGAGGGGATCAAACAGAGGGAGAGATGGCCAGCACTCCGTTTTAGGATGGCCATCCAGTGAAATTAATGGCCAACAAAAGTGCCCTGATAAGACGGAGACCCTAGAAATATGCCTCTTAGAGCCGAACCTCAATAAAAATTAATGAGGCTCCACCCCGTAGCAGTCCTTGCATAAAAGAAGTGAAAGTTGCAAATGGCTGGAAGTGACTGCCGTTGCTCAGC
Organism: Masticophis lateralis; assembly: GCA_030761175.1. Taxonomy (NCBI): domain Eukaryota; kingdom Metazoa; phylum Chordata; class Lepidosauria; order Squamata; family Colubridae; genus Masticophis; species Masticophis lateralis. The sequence goes on from JAUDYJ010000003.1 coordinate 132,552,584, forward strand.
ACACGTTCAAAGTCATGCTTTCAGGAACCAGATATACACTCACACAGATTATCCTGCCTCTCCCAGTATGGGCTCCATGTTACGGCCTGGAACCGATTTCCGTAATTAAAACTGCTGCCAAAACGTGAAAAACAATTGTTTCTATTTATGTATTTGCTGACTTTCAAGCTGGCACTCCCACTTGGTTGACAGCCTTTCCGTTCTCCGCTTAATATGCTGCTGAAGACGTTGGGGAGACGGAACAGAATTGGCAGAGGCCTTCTTTAATTATTTGAATGAGTTTATCCTGCCTTACCTCAAAGGCACAAGCGTGAGGGGTACATGAATTCAAAACTAAGGAGGCTAAAATTAGAGAAGTAAGTTATTTTTGGTCTTTCCAACTTAAAAACAAGCAGAAATCAGCAGGAAACCTACCAGGCCGAAGCTATTTATGGGAGAGTCACATTTTTAAATTGCATCCTGCTTCTCTGCTTTGTTCTTGTGAAATAACGGGCCACACTAACCAAAGGTATATTAAATAGTGTAGTTTAGACTTTCCTTTGGGCTGATGTTGTGATCCCAAATCTAAACACTCGCTTTTTTCAACCCAGCTTTCTCCTGTTGTGTTGCCAGAATCAGCATGCAGCTTGAACATCTATCGGGAGTCCTTGACTTACAACCGCAGTTGAGCCCAAATTTTCTGTTGATAAGCAAGACAGATCTTAAGTGATTTTTGTGACCTTTCCTGCCATAGCTGTTAAGTGAATCCCTGCAGTTGTTAAATTAGTAACATGGTTGTTAAGTGAATCTGACTTCCACATGGACTTTGCATGTCAGAAGGTTTCAAAAGATATTCCTGGGGACACGGCCACCGTCATAAATGTAAGTCAATTGGCAAGTGTCCGAATTTTGATCAAGTGACCATGAGGATGGTGCAATAGTCAACAAGTGTGAAAAACGGTCGTAATTCACTTTTTTCAGAGCTGTCATAACTTCAAATAGTCACGAAGTGAATGGTTGTAAGTCGAGGAGTGCCTGTACTGACATGGGCCAGAAAGAGAGGGAGGGGCAGAACAAGCCTACTTGAGGCAAAAAGAACTTGAGGTAAATTTGGTGAGTCCAAAAGGTGCTGAGCCCTGATTACAAAATGCAATTTAGGGGAGGAAAAATGCTATCACTTTTGGGGGGGGGGGCGGGTTCTGAATGCCAGTAAAATGTCTTTGATTCTGCATTGCAAATGTTGATTTCTCTGTCTCTCTCTCTCTCTCTCTCTCTCTCATCTCTGAATTTCACAGCTGTTGTATACGGCCTGGACACATTGACAGTTGTGGGAATTGCCTTTGCAGCTTTTGTGATAGGTGCGCTGCTGACAGGAGCTTTATGGTTTATCTATTCCCACACAGGTGAGTCCAATGTTTTTCCCAAATTGCGCCAAATTGTATCTGTAACACTGACCATTTTCACTAGCTACTGATTTGCTTTGAAAAATAAAAGGCCCTGAAGGGTCACTATAGATGCCTATCCTGATCAATAGTTTGTCATTAAAAGGATTTCTTTTTAAACAATAGAGTTTCAAGTGTGGAGAATATTTATATAAAATGACCATAGCAGTATTTTTTCAAACTTGGCAATTTTAAGATGTATGAATTGCAGCTAATATACACTGAAAGGATAGAGAAAAATGTAGATATCATAAGGAGGGGTGAAATTTTGTATCTTGCATCTGAATGGAAAATGAAAAACCATTTAAAATATATTAATTGGCATTCATATCAACTTATCTTGCCTCCCACCGGCCGGTTCGCTCCCACAGAGAGGGCCTCCTCAGGGTGCCGTCAGCCAGACAATGCCGGCTGGCGACCCCCAGGGGGAGAGCCTTCTCTGTGGTAGCCCCCACCCTCTGGAACGACCTTCCTCCAGAACTGAGAACAATCGCCGACCTCCGGACTTTTCGTCGGGCTTTGAAAACTCATCTTTTCCAACTTGCCGGTCTAGCCTGATCCCTTCAAATTTTAAAATTTTTTAGAGTTTTTAGATTTGTTCTATTTTAATACCGATTGTTTTAAATTTCTCAGCCAAATTTATATTTGTTTTTAGAATCTTTTTAACTTTTGTATATTGGTTTTTTATTCGGCTGTTCACCGCCCTGAGTCCGTAAGGAGAAGGGCGGTATATAAGTCTAATAAATAAATAAATAAATAAATAAATAAACCATTCTGTAGCCAAATATCAGTAAATAAAGATCACTGAATTTCCTGAGACTTTCTTTCAAAGAATCGTAGGTAGCTTCTTCATTGCATTGCAAAGAATATAATGATAGATCCTCGTTGTGGTTGTGTATAAGTTGGTAGAGAAAATCGAAGTAAGTAAACAAATATTACAGATCCACTAAGAAAAAGCATGTGTTCAGAAGATGATTGTGGCTTTCTTGAAAATAAAGGCAAGATTAGATAAGATTAGACAAGAGGTTGCTATACTAAGATTTTATCTGTTTTTACATATGGAAATATATAAATCTCAGCTTTGACACATAAAACTGAATACGAATCAATGCAAAGAATTGTATGCAAATTAACTCTGGAAAAGAATGGAAATGTGTGGACAAGTTTCTTAGGAGTTGAAATTTCTTTCACAGACCCTTCAAATCACCATAAAAGAAAGTTGATTTATGACTGAAAACTGAGACATGCCATCAATGGCTGTATTGATCCTAACCTTTCTGCAATTCATTGGATAAAAAAAGAGCACCTCCCAATGTTTCTCTCTTGTATCAATCATTGGGATTTTAATTTGATGTGTGTAATTAACTCTTCTCTTCTAATCATTTTCCAATGCAGTCTTTGTGCTTTCCTACAATGTCCACATTAGGGCTCTGCAGAGATCTGCTTCAAAGAGTAAAATATGAGTATTTTAAAACATAGTCTCTTCCTGGGCTCTTTTATCTTTTGTAGCTGACATGAGATCTTAGGAAGAGATATTTTGCTTTAAGGTATATTTTCCACAGATGTAACATGCATGCCCAAGTATACTCCAAATCATATTTTTGTCCTTTGTATCTAGATTGCTGCATTACCTTAATCCACTTTATTTCTTGGGTGAAAATTGGGGATACTGTATTTGGGGGGTAGGGGAGAAATTGCCAATGGAAGAAATGATTAGCAAGAAAAGTCTATATTTCCTAAAATCATAAAGTAGAAGAACTTTGGTACAAGAGCAGAAGCACTTCAGTTTAGAGAAATGTTCTGCTGTGCTTCCATTACAATAATAGAAGGAGAAGGTCCATTTAAAGCCGAACATCTGCCATAGATTAACAAGAGTGTGGAAGAACATTTTACTTTCCTGTTTAAATGCCTCATTTATTTCTAAAGTATATGACTTGGCCTTGATACATCTGAATCCTGTTTCCCGTAATTTATGAATCAGAGTTAGTTTGGAAAAAGCAGTGTCCAGTTTTGATCAATCAGATCTTGTCTCTTACTTAATTCTACTTTATACAAATGATGACTAAGCTAGAAAATTGCAACTTCAGATACTGTCTAAATCAGAAACTACAACTAGTGGCTTCCAAACAAACCAGGATATGGAAAACAATTTTAAACTATAATAGCATATTCTGTCTTTCCTGAAGTTATTAAGCATGGTTTCCTGAAACAGATATGATGGAAAATTCTGGTTAATTGTGGCTTGTTCACTCAGGATTTGTGTGTTTAAGTGAGAAGCAAATAGAAGGGAATGGGGCTGTGTGTGTATTTGAGCCTTATATATCTGGTTTACTGTGGTAATATTTGATCATTTGAATGTGTTTATGGCCTATCCTGCTGCAACTTTATCCTAGGACAAGATTAGGCAATTTGGCATCATTCCCTAAATCCTCTTTGCCTGCTTAGTGAGTGGAGGGGACAGCATATAAGCCTTGTTTGAGTACTTTATTCAGCGGTGACTTAGTCCACTGGCTGAACTTTTCTTAGTTTTCCCGTTCCTAATTTGAATACAAGTGACTCTTTCAGATGTCAAAGTTTTGCTCATTTCCAAGGAGTTCTCAACAAATAGGTACAGAAAACATGTTCCTTTGCGGATCCCCTCTTCCCACCCCCTTCCTTGTACGTGACAAGTCCATCCAGCGAATGCAAAGGCCAAGAACAGTCTATTATTTATTAGTCTGAACTCAAAGCAAGCCGTTTTAAAAAACATATGTAACTGTCACCTCTGAAGATATCTGCTTTCAAATAACAAGATTATGCAACCTGCTCTTCCCCTCCCCCTCCCCAGCCCCCAAATAATTTGGTGGGAAACTTAGAAGACTCCCTTCAATAAGTTCTGACTGAAGAAAAGGGAGAATACAACACATAACATTTGGCGTGTGCGAACTTAGTGTACTGAGGGCAGAAAAAGCAAACAGACTGGCTTGAAAGGGAGCCATATTGGCAGGCTTCGTCAGTGTGAATAATAAAGAACATGCTGTTGCACTCAGATACATATGACTATAAGCAGCTTAAAGATTGTTTATGGCCTATAGCTGGCCATTTACAAAAACATCCACTTTAAATAGTGTTTGGACAAATAGTGGTAAGAATCCTCTTCAGAAACAAATCTACTTTTCCAACTGGCTTAAAATGGTACATTTTGTCCTCAGAAATTTGCTGCAGGGCCCCTTACTCCTAGGAATAGTTGCTTGCAAAAATCCTCATGAATAAGATTCATTGGGGGTTTTTTCCTAAATATTTTTTTATTTTTTTCAAACTTAAACATAAAATATAACTTTCAAGAACAGAGTCTCGATCCGGTCATAGATGGTTACCACGCTTACATTCCTTTAACGAGCTCAATTCACAATTTCCCATTACATCTTTTATAAGTAAAAAATTCAAAACTTAAAAGAACCCATTTTAACATCAATTTTAACATCTTCATCTAAACAAATCCATTATATCAATACAAATTAATTTCAAATTCACCTTCACTCATTTTTATATCTATATATCAATCCTAATCATATCTTGTTCTTCTTCACCTTGTATCTTTTACAGTCCATATCAAAATAATTTTTAACAATATTCTAACCTCTTATTAAGTGTTTACCTTACAATTTTATCACCATTAATCTTAATTTCAAATTCAATACAACTCTATTTTTATTACACTTTATAAAACAAAATTCTATCTAGTTTTTAATCCTTTGACCCTTATCCTCAAATTTTAATATCTAGATAAGATTGGATAAGATTCATTGTTTGTCACAACTCATAAACTGACATTCAGGTAGTCCTCGACTTACGACAACAATTGGGCCCAACATTTCTGCTGCTAAGTGAAACGTTTGTTAAGTGAATTTTGCCCCACTTTACAACCATTCTAGACACAGTTGTTTTAAGCGAATCACTGCAGTCGTTAGGTTTGTAACACAGTTGATAAGTGAATCAGGATTCCCCATTGACTTTGCAAAAGGTGATCACATGACTGGGACACTGCAACCGTCATAAATATGAGTCAGTTGCCAAGCCTCTGAATTTTGATCACATGACCATGGAGATGCTGCAATGATTGTAAGTGTGAAAAACGGTTGTAAGTTACCTTTTTCAGTGCCATTGTAACTTTGAACGGTCACTAAATGAACTGTTGTAAGTGGAGGACTACCTGTATTTCATCTGCTTTCTTTATATTTCTGAAGACTCCCAAATTCCCAAAGGCAAGCTGTACAATGGAATCAGGAAGGCATGAAATTTGGGCTGTCACTCAATTGTAGCATCTATTTATACTCAATTTTCCGTGCAGTAGTGACTAATTAAACTTATCTTTAGCCTGTATTTTATGTATTTTAAGAGCTATAGGTGAGCAATTGGAAAATACAGGCTGTTCAACAGAAAAATCACGGATTTATTTTCTATAAAAGGGGGAAATGCTGAAAGAAAGATTGAAATTCTGTGCCATGGAGACAAGGGGGCATAACCCCAGAGTTGAAAGGGGAAAAAATGCATCTGTTGCAAGTTTTCTAGCAAGAGGAAATAGGGGAGGGGAAAAACACGAGACGGTATTTTTTGGCATCCAGATATTGACAGCTGTGCGCGCCGTTTTCCCCAAAGACGAAAAGGTATTCACAGACACAGAGTTGGAGCAAAATATATACAGATTGCAGCTGATAAACCGAGGATGGTGCACAACGCTGTGTAATAGAGTGGTTTGTAGCCTGGGTGACAACATCACTGTAATAGGACCCAGCGGCAGGGGATGTGGCCAATTCTACATTTTGCAGATCGTTTTCCTGGCAGAAAGATTAAGGGGGCCCTATTAAGGGAATGAAAGCAGCAAACTTGAATATATAGAAATCATGGCTTTTCTCTCCTAAATGTTCTAAGGTTTTACTTTGGTTTTAGCTAAGAAAGCTTTACAAAAATCTCAGGGGGAAAAGGGGATTTCTCTCACCTAGAGATAGCTTTTACAGAGTGAGTAAAGGCTTTGTTTGCCTAAAGTTATGGGAATCAAAGAAAGAATACCTAAAGTAACCTCACAAATGAGACGCTTGAACTAAACCCAGGACGCAGTCCAAAGTTTGTTTTGGGTACACGGGGGGGGGGGGGGGAATCAACCTTGATTCTACTTCCTGCTGCCAAAATCGTATGAGCCCCCAAATATTTCACCAAATAATAAGTGAGAGAGTTATTCATGCATTTTCTCTTTTGATGGTGTAGAAAGGAAGGAGCAGAAGGGGGCAAAAGGCTGGACGTGGGCCCAGGACCTACGAATTTGAATGCCTTCTAGATTGTGCATCCAACTGAATACCTTTGGGTCAGTCAATTACATTCATTATAGAGTCCCTGGGGAAATAAACCTGGGGAATTGGGTCTGTCAGTGTTTAGCTGCTTGGAACAAGGACAAAGATGCCTTGATGAATGATAGTGAATTGAAGAACCTTCTTCCCTTCCCTTCCCCTCCCTTCCCTTCCCCTCCCTTAACTTCCTTTCCCTTAACTTCCCTTCCCTTCCTTTTTTTTAACTTCCATTCCTTCCCTTTCCTTCTCCTCCCTTCACTCCCCTCCCCTCCCCTTTCAGGGGTGATCAGGAGGGTGTGAGGACAGTAGAAGTAACTCTGGGCTTGCTTTTTGTTTATTTCTTCCTTTCCTCCAGGAGAACCAGAAGGAAGGCAGCAGGTTCCCACATCGCCACCACCCTCTGAAAACAGCAGTGCAGGCCACAGCATCGGCAGCACACAAAGCACCCCCTGTTCCAGCAGCAGCAGGGCCTAACACAGGAGGCAGGGTGGAAATGCATGCAGCGACATCGGAGACCAGAGGTTCAAAAACAGCTGTTTGTTGCCTTTTGCTTCCATTGGTTTGGATTCTTTGGCAAAACGAGAAGGCATTTCCTTCTCTTTTTTTCAGCTTTTTCCGGATAAACGCGGTCCTTGAATCTCCCGCCGCATGCTAAGGCTACACGTGACGGAGCTACTCTTTTTGTGCAGCTGTGGACCGGGTACAAAGGTCCATGCATTCTCAATGTGAAACACAACTTCCCCCACCCCTCTGTAAATGCTGCTTTGTCTCCAGAGAATCCCAGGGCTGAGTTTTGCAAAGGTGTAGGAGACGCCAAAGGGATTTCAGTCTCATAAGCTGGGGAAGGGGTTTGGGGTTTGTTTGTTTTTTTTTAACCTCCCTCGCTCCCCCACCCCACTGGGCACAAAGGCAGGGTGGTTTCAGATGCTACATTTGAAACTCATTTCCTCTGATACGCATCGCAGGTCACCGTAGCTGTGTCACTGTATAATTGTTGAGCTTGACTTCGGAAAGCCTTTTGCCCTTGGTTGTGCTGTTCTCCATTGAAGGGATTTGTATCCACTGAAGCTTTTGAAATGAAAGCAGCATACAGGGGCTAAAAATACATGTTGGTTAGATATTTGTAATTACTTATCTTTCCTTCTCATATATTGAAAAGCTTGCTGGAATACTTAGGGTTGCTTTAAGGATTGCTCCATTTTTTTCCCCTACAGAGAACTACCTTTTTTTCCCCCAGGACGGAGCAGTTAGTCTCACCCTTGTAACCTAAGATTTCGCTACAAGGCACTCTTTGTATCCTGCATACTTTTCACCTGCTCTTTGTCTTGTGGAGATTTGCATTAAGCCATCACATGGTCCTGTCTCACAGCCTTGCTTCATGAAAGGCAGGGGCCCCCATGCCACGGATTGGTACCGGACCATGGCCTGTTAGGAACTGGGCTGCACAGCTGGAGGTGAGCCAGCTCCCCAGCTCCCCAGCACTAGCATCACAGCCTCAGCTCCATCTCAGATCATCAGGCATAAGATTCTCATAGGTGCGCAAACCCTTCTTTAAACTGCGCTTGCGTCAGATCTAGGTTGCGTGCTCCTCCCCGGGTCCATGGAAAGATTGTGCTCCACAAAACCGGTCCCTGGTGCCAAAAAGTTTGGAGACCGCTGATGTGTGATGTGCTTGCAGATATAACCGCCTCCTTGCTTACTGCTGTGTTAGATGTTGCTTCGTAGATGCATTTCCACTGAGTGAATCTGCAGATTTGTCTACGGCTTTTGTATAGAATGGGGAAATCTTGTTTTTTCTGTAAAGGCCATGCCCAGCAATGCATTCATGAAGCTATATTCTGGAAGGGGATGGGTGGGTTGTACTATGATTGCACTTGGAAGTTCAGGATGGGATTATTTCATTGGCCAATTTTGAACATAGGCATGCCTGAATATACTTCACCAAAGGAAAGAAGACTACAAAAACTAAAATGGTTCCCTGATACATTTTTTTTTAGATATTTTTACAATTTTTTTTAATTTGATTTATATGCCGCCTTTCTCCGGAGACTCAGGGCAGCTTACAGTGTGTTAAGCAACTTTTGTATATTTATACAAAGTCAGCTTATTGCCCCCACAAACTGGGTCCTCAATTTACCCACCTTAGAAAGGATGGAAGGCTGAGTCGACCTTGAGCCTGGCTAGGATTGAACTCGCAGAAATTGCAGGCAGCTGGATGTTAATTGCTGCCTTTAGTAGAAGGCATTAGCCCCCTACGCTACTCAGGCTCGGATTTTCCAAGCCATCTATTGTAAAAAATTTATTTTGATTGGATTTGTGTCCTCAAAGCATCTGGAGATATTTGTAGAATACATGTGGCCATGCTTAACATGACACATTAAGTATATATTGCTGACTTCTAAAAGTATAAACTAATATTCAAATTCAAGTCTGTGCCCCATGAGAATGTTCTGCATTAAAAATAGTTAGCTTTTTTTTAATTTTAAGTTATTGTAAAACACTGAAGTCAAATATTGTGGATCCAGTTTTCTATCATGTTACTTTTTTCCATTTGTTTAGTGCTCAGTGGAGACAACTATTGAATCATGCTATTGTTTATGACTTACAACATGAATAGCATTAAGATGTCCCCTGTAAAAGCTTTCTTCTGTTTTGATTCCAACTCATCTCAGCTTCACAATTGGAAATACATCAAAGTAACACTTGAAGTGGCATGAAATTGTAAAAATATTATGCTATCATTTTGAGAACTGAAAGCAAAATAAGCACAGTTATTCCTTTGCAGATTATCGTATGTATTATTCTGATAACTTCAGACATTAGTATTTTTTCATATTTTTGTAGCGGAATTTTTACTAGAGCAACTTACTGGTTGCTCTGGTCAAGGGAATCAGAAATTGTGCCCATTTAAGCTTAGATGGCGTACATTCAGTTTGCATAGTCATATTGGTGGATACTTGGAACCATGCCACATAAATATTATTTTAACTGAGGTATTTAAATATGTGTTGAAGAAAAAGTCCTATAAATACTCCACTTTCAAAACAAATAGTTAGACTAGTGATTGTAAACATTTTCTGTGTGAATCAGTTCATTTTTATCACTATTATCACTGTTGCCAAAAGCTTTAAATATGTAAAAATAGTGTGCAATTGTGGTAATCCCATCTGAAATTTTATGAGATTTTGGAGGAGGAAACAAAAATGTAAGATTAGCTGATTTCCCGAGATTTGGGGCATTCCAAAACATAGGTATTCCTTGCTTAACAAGCCACCCCCTTGCTTGAGGCCACAGTGAGACATCATGTGACCACAACTCTTGATTTTACTTCCCCTTCTCTATTTAACTGTTGCAAGCCAGTTGTGAAGCATACAAATGGCAAACATGTGCCTGCAGAACACTGCAACAGTTGTAAATGCACACTGGTTGCAAAGCACCTGAATGGTGATCCTGTTGTAAATATAAGGATTGGTCACAAATCAATTTTTTAACACTATTGTAACTTTGAATGGTTGTTAAATGAGGCCATCAGTAAGCGAGGTCTACCTGCTTCCAATCTTAGCTTGTTGTTTGTTTCGTGTCCCCACTGGAGACTTGTAGCAGCTATATAGTTTAGTAATGATCTCTATGTTGGAAAGGACTCCTTAGCTAATTTGAGTGAAACTGTGCGCTAGGATTTCAGAGGAGGTGAAGAATGGCTAAATGCACAATTCCTGGCTGGGTTTTGTTCATAGTAGAGTCCAAAGAAAGCTGGGGTTTTCACCCCCACTTCTCCACTATATTAAAATTACTTCTGTGGCACAAAAGAATTGCCAGCTGACTTCCAAAAGTCCAATTACAGCAGTCAGTTCTGATCCCATTTTTTAATAGTAGCTCAAGAAAGATTAAGGAGGTATATCAAGCTCAGAGAGCACCGAGGACCTCACAGTTCAACCCTGAGCTACAAATATTCTCTTCCATCAGAAATAGGTATAGCTTTCCACCCCCTCGAGTGGAATGTTCTCACCTGGTGATGGGCAACCTTTTCAATTGTCAATTTTATTAATGTTCAGCTCCAGGAGCAGATTCCAAAGTTGGTACCTAGGAGAGGACCACTTTTTTTGTTGCATTTCATGCAGCCTTGTATTTAACTTCCTGCATAGGTAAGCTACCGATGGTGCACCAAAATATAGAACCCATTTTGCTTAAAAAATACTCAAGACTACTAATTATAATTGAAATCCAAGATGCAGTTTTTTCAAGACAAATTAAAATGAATCAAAACTAAAATTCTGGTGCAGTAATGATCAAATGTGAGGATTTTGGCAGATTTGGAATGTATTTAAAAGAAATCAGACAAAACAATTATCTACAGTACCACACCTAAGTGTTTGCAGGACTGGATTGGTGTGTGTGGTGAGGTCCAGACAGCCAGGATGCTTACCTGTGTATTTAAAAAGAATGCGCTTTGCCTAACCTTCAGCTGAATGTATTATGCAATCATATTCTATGTATGAAAACCTTTAAAATGTCTTCAGAGAAGACTTAGAGTCTTTAAATCAGTCATAGCTCTATTATATTAAATGTGAGCATAAAATATAAGTATATATTAAAAATACATATATTTAAATCCAAATGGCTTTATATAAGGTGGATAAGTTTGGTTACTGTGAATTGTATGGCTTTGTCTAAGACTTATTTCCCTGTTTTGATTCTTTAGATTTAAAAAAAAAGTAGAAGTATAGAATTATTATTAATTTGATTCCTGGAGTAAAATGTTAAAACATTTTGTGTAAAATGTTTAAATGTTTTTTTTTTAGAAAGATTATGAATATTTCTATTGAAAACTACTTTAAAAAGAAGCTTTATTGTTCCTGACATACAAATTAATTCCACTTTAACAACTAGAGAAGTTACATTTTTCTGGACCTATATAAAAGATTAAAATAGAATGAATAGAGCAACATTGCTGCACTTAAACGTACTACAGAAAGCTCAGTTTTATTATATATTGACTTTGTTATTTGCCCTTTGTTAACAATAGAAAATTCTTATATTGTTGATTGGACAGTGATGCTCCTTTCTCAATCCTTTAGGTGTGTTTGGATGTTTCCTAGAATGTTTAGCCAGCCTGGGTGTGTTGACTGAGAACTCTGGGAGTTGTAGTTCCACTGGAAGCAATCAGTTAGTAGTAGACTATTCAGTCCAGTGAATTGTATATTTCAGTTGAATTATAGAAGTCCTGATATTAGTAATATTGAAGAAGGGAGCAACTACTGTTATAAACCAGACACCAAATAAGAAAGAATATTTTTAGCAGATAACTGTGCCACAAGCAACTGACTTTTTTCACAGTCATTGAAGTCTGTTTTTTTTTTCTACAGATATAAGCTTTGCATTATGATGCCATTCATTATTTACTAAAAGTTTGGGTTTTTTTTATGATGGTGGTTCTTGTATACTATTTAATGCTGCATAGCAGTGCTTCTTCTGAATATATTGTGCCACACTAACACATTTTAAAACTTGGTTTTAAATATATATGATATGGTATTTTGCAGGGATTTTGTCAGATTTGTGGATAATCGGCTATAACCCTTGTAATATCTGTTGGCAGATACCAGATTCTTTTTAACAAGCCTTCTTCAATGATTTCAACTTTTTAAATTTGATTAGTGTGTATATCAATTTGCCAGGATCATGGCTGGGTTGAACCAACAACACACACACAGAGTATATATGTTTTTAAAAATAAATAAAATATTTGAATTTTTTAAAAAAGGGTTGTTTTAATCTAGCCCAACCTTGTATTAATTCAAAATTTGTCAACTGGCTCGAAAATATTATCCTTATTCACATTGACAAAATTGGTCTGATGCCTCCAATAAAAATATCATCCCAAGCGACCTCTGGCCTGAGGAGTGAAAGCAAAAATTAGACTCCTTATACATACCTTTAAAAAAAAAACACTTAAATATCATACTTTCCACATTGCCGGCTTTCTCATCCAGATATACTTATAAATATTTGCTTGCCTTATCATCTGATCATATATTTTTTTATAAAGCTTGCCAATAGTGGAACTACTAAAATAAGATGAAAAACTTTATTTTGGCAATGTATAAACTTCACTCTTGTTTTGCTTGTTATGTTGATAATACCTGTTTAATCAAGGCTCTCGCCTGTTTAAATATTTTCACCTTAGGCAGCTGTTAAGTTGACTGTCAGCATGCCATGCATTGTGTAGAACTGGCACTACGTTCTGCAGATTTTTTTTTTTAAAGGTTGTATGTTCTACCTTATCCTCCCCTTAATGTCTGTATGCGTGCGTCCTTGTCTTTTCTATGATGTAGATCTACCTCAGGCTTCAAAAGAAAACTCTTGCTGATTGTAAGTGCAATTCAGCGGGCCCTACTGCTGCTGAATGCCCCCTCCCATTTCAAAGGGGCACTGGGGGTCCTGGCCTGCCAAGCTCATTAGATAAACGGACGATAAACAGCGGTGGCCCATGCTGGTTTGCACCCCGTATGAGCAGAGTATTTTTAATGAGGCAATTATTCTGTTTTGTTTGTCCAATCTGGGGTGTTCATGAAGCAACTGATTCACGGTTTGGAGTCGACCATTTCCAAACGTAAATACTTTAACCTTTAAAAGAAAAGAAAAGAAAAATCTGGGTTTTGGGAGGTTTTTTTAGCCAGTGAGTCTGGAAAATATGCCTTTTAAATCCCTGTGGCCAGTTTGAACACCTCCTTTGTGTTTGTGCCTGGTTCATTCCCCACTCCAGGGAAAAAACAAAACAAAAACACTCCTTTGTGCATTTGATAAATTGTACAGTTTTGATAAAAGCCGTGTGATGTTACCTTGTGTTCTCCATGCTTAATAAAGATATCTCAATTATTAATTAAACTTAGTGTTTCTTTTATTAAGTACAGTCTTACTTCTCGTACAAGTGGATTCTCAAGCAGCACAATTTCTTCAAACCTAATGGGGACTTGAAATATTACATAAAAGAATGATAGTCTGAGAACCGCATCAACTGTGGGAAGTAATCCAGTTAAGAAGAACCGCCCAGAAGGATTAGGTCTAACTTTATTATAAGGTTACATTAATAGTATCATACAAGTCTGAAAGTACAACTCTCTCCTGTCAACTTTATAATCTAAGACACTAGGGAGGGTCCCATCTGAGATGTTTGCCAGCCCCTCCCCCTTTCTTTCTGCAGACTCAGCTGCAACTTGTCTGACCGTTGTCTAATCTGTGGTTCTTCATCCTGTATCCCAAGATCATTCCCACATACCATTACATCACACTTCTTGGGAAAAATTTAAACTAGAGAAACGCACAATTTCCCATAACATTGAGTGCTTCCTTCTGTGTATCTCTCGACATCTGTATCTCCTTGACTTCTTCCACTGCTTAAAACGACCAGAAGTTTTCACCTGCCTGAAAGCATCTTTCTAATACCCCTGACAGTGTCCCTCTATTCTTAACCATCATGGTTTGATTTAATCATGACACTGATATTTCTATGGTTGTAAGTATGGCTATAATACATTAACTTTGAAGTAAGTCCTTGCCAATGATTTCAAATGTCAGATGAAAGATGTTCTCCACCTGATGTCCCCAAGATATCTCAAATATGAGTTCTCCAACCTTCCCAAACTGCAGACGGGGGAGAATCTCATTACAACTGGAGCATCCAACTGAAAGGCAAATACAATGAAATGCAACTTGTTTTTAAGAACAATGGTTTATAATTATTCAATTGGACAGTTGAGTTGTGACCCTTTTTAAAATGAAATATACAAAAAAAAACCCTTAGAATATTGCTCAGAAAACCAAATACGTTGTGCTTGTTCTTGCCAGATGTTTGTCAATAAATTAGTATTTTGATAATCGCAATGATTACTGAATGTCGGTGGCAAGAAGAATCTTTACTCTAAACAAAGTTTAAATATACAGTATAGCACTGTGGGTTAGAGGAAGGCACCATATGAGGCCATATTCTGCCGATAAAGGTCTATAATAAGTCATCTTGTAATTGCAAGGCCAAAATTTATGAGGGCTGAAGTCTGCTTGCTGCCTTTGTTTTTGTTCTTTATTCCCAGTGTCATAACTTTAGACCAGACCTTCTGCACTTAAGTGCATTTACTTGGATTGGATTGCTCAGACACATATAAAAGTCAAATGACATCACCCATCTCCTAAAAGGGCCAGAGCTTAAATTACTCGTTCATGGATTGTCTTATTTATTGGAAGCCGTAAGGGAATCTGCACGTGGAAGGGTTTATGCTGAGGCAATATTTGGGGCCTCCGTGTTCATGGGACATGGGCCTTTTGTTACAACTTACTTCACCTTACATATATTTGTTCACTAGACATGTTTATTCTGGAGATCATTGCCAAAGATGAAGGTTGGGAAAACCCAGAAGCTGTCATTTAATTATTCAAAAAATAAACGTTATGCAATCATTTATACTGAGCTTTGGGGGGGAAACTTCAGCTTGATTTTAAAATTATTTTATACTGTGACTAAAACAAACATTGAATAACTCACTTGTGACACTGAACTTTTGACAGAATTGTTGGAGCCAACATGAAGTTCTTTCCTACTAAATGGACAAATATTTAGGAAAAAGGGAGAAAAATGAAATCTGCTCCTTAATCTTCTAGCTCTTTAGTTTCAATCTGAACAAGAACTGTTGTAATTCTAGCATGGAGTGCTTACAAGAGGGGCTCCAGATTTGTTGTTCAGCAACATTGCAAACAGTGACAAAACTCTGAAACAAATCCAAAACCATCTAGTATAACATTTGCCACACATTCTCAACACCTCGTTCTCATCCCTCAAAAAGCCACATGATGGGCCACTAAATGTACCCAGTGATGTCCCTGACTTGAGGCTGGGCCCCACTTAAGACGCTTGCTGAATTCTCTACAACATACAGGGCACTCCTTAAGGAGAGAGGGCATGTTTAAATTTGTAGAGGAGGATTACACGTGAAAAGATTCTCTTAGAATAGAAAACCTGGCAACTATTGGGCATTGGGCAATATTTTTCTCTTGACAGTTGCCATCTGTTGGGAGACCTCAAGCCGGAGTGGATAGGGTTGAAGGAAGCAATGGAAGAGTGTGGAAGTGGGGCAGGGAATTCTTATCCATCCCTGTCTCCATCCCCATCTCTGATAAAACTTTTTCACGTTGTGTTCCTTTTTTCCCCCCTATGCCCAGTATGTATGTATGTATGTATGTATGTATGTATGTATGTATGTATGTATGTATGTATTTATTTATTTATTTATTTACAAATATTTATATGCCACCCTTCTCCCAAAGGACTCAGGGCAGCAAACACAGTTAGAAATGTATAATAATAAAGAAAAATCATAATTAAAAACCAATTAAAACGGACAAATAAATAATAAAACCCAAGAATCAGAATCAGCCCATTTGTTGAAACAGAACAGAACAGAACAGAACAGAACAGAACAGAACAGAACAGAATAGAATAGAATAGAATAGAATAGAATAGAATAGAATAGAATAGAATAACAGTTGGACCTTGGAGTCTAACCTGTTGGTTAGGCAGGAAACCCTATACCATACTAACCTTCTAGTCCAACTTGTTGGTTAGGCAGGAAACCCTATACCACTTCAGACAAATGGTTATCCAATCTCTTCTTTAAAACTTCCAGTGTTGGAGCATTCACAACTTCTGGAAGCAATTTGTTCCACTGATTAATTGCTCTAACTGTCAGGAAATTTCTTCTTAGTTCTAAGTTCTTCTCTCCTTGATTAGTTTTCACCCATTGCTTCAGATGTCATTAAGGTTTCTTTGAGCAGATTTATTCCTGGATTTCTTGCATTTGCATTTGCTGCAGTTAAATGGCCTCTTGATGATATTTCCCAGAAGCATAACCTGGACAGCTAAAGATCTAGTGGCAGCATTCACAGTTCATGTAAAACTGGGTTAGGTTTAGTTTGAGTCATTTTCATGGATTTGCATGAGGTGCAAACCAGCCCTTGGGGTTTATTTATAATTAAGTGCATTTTTAGAATGAATACATAAAATTAACTCAGTAATTAAGGAAGAGGCACACAGGCAGCCTCGGAGGTCTTTTGCAACTCAGCCAAAGGCCACAGCTCCACCTATGTGCTCCAGAGTATCTGTTTTTAAGCTAGCAACTCAGGAGTCATTGCTGGGTCTCTGATGGTTTTGAAACAGCAGCATACAAATATTTATGCTTATTTATCTATGAAATGTATACTTTTGGCTCTATGTGATTCAGAATGCACATAATAAAACACAGGAAGACTTTAAAAATGAACACGATATAAATATCCTAAATGCCATCTTACATCTTGCATGTTAGAATCAATTCCCATGGGCCATTCAAAACAGCCAGGTCTTTATGGCTTTGCAGAAAACCGTAAGTAAGGAACTATTTTTCCCACCTTTCCATTGGAAGGAGCCCCTGCAGACTCTTGTGAAAAAGGTTAAAGCAGTGTTTCTCAAGCCCGGCAACTTGAAGATGGATGGACTTCAACTCTCAGAATTCCCCAGCCAGCCATACTCAGATGTTAACAATTAAAACAGACAAAAGAAGAGATGGGTTAGATTTTGAAGGGTTGCATTCCCTGGGGTCATGCGCTCAACAAGATGTTCTTCAACCTGCAGAAAACATGATTAGGAAATCAGCATGTTGCATTGGTACCCCAATGGAGGGATTATGGAGATGATTCCTAATGACACAATGTATCTATAATGAGCAGATATCATGACTGCACATTTTACTTTCACTTACACACAAAAAAGATGATGGCTATCAAGTAACTGACCTCTATGTGAACAGTCAAGAACTTTTAAAAATGCCACTGAAGTTGGTGAATTTCTTGGAAATGTGAAGTGTCATCATCCTAGGTTTAAAAGTGTGTACCAGCCATGAGAGCCTGGTCTACTTTTGGGAGACCAAAAGTAGACCAGGGAGCCCGTCTACTTTTGGGAGCCCGTCTACTTTTTGGGAGCCCGTCTACTTTTAGAAAATAATAACAGTTGCTATCAAGTAAGAAGGCTTCGACTTGCCAGCATTCTTGGCCACAGCTGCTAGCGACATGTTTGTTTGTTATTTATTCCATCCTTTCTCTCTAGGTTACATGGGGAGAAGGAAGGAGGGATGGGGGGTGGGGAAGAGGAGACTGGCCTAAACACACATTGGGGTGAGATAGGAAATGTGGATTTCCTGAGATACATCCCGACATTGTAACCCAGTCTTGGCCAATCAGATGCTCTTCAATGAGTGAGGAGCAAGCTTTCTTTCAATGCAGGTGGCCTACTACAAATTCTGGGACAGCCTTGGTAGCACAACTTCAAAGCCACCACTATAGTTAGCTATTGCACTTTTGCAACCAAAAGGTCATTGTGAAGTTGAGAGCCTTTGAGCTTCTCTCTGTTTATGCTTTCAAGAAACAAAAGTTCTATGCTGCAGAAATAGGCAGAAATCATTTTCCTTGGCTGGTTTTCCTATACTGAATGCAGAATGATCCTTTTTCTATGAACTAAAGGCAAGCTTCAACTGAATTACAAGGCACAGCCTAGTAACTTAGTCAAGGCAATTGATCACGGAGCAATGGTCTCCAAGTGATGGGATTGGTCCAGCAGTTTCGATTCTAAGCCATTCTGAAAATTGTCCCCAGGCTTGGAATGTATAGTAGAGAGAGCTAATTCATTTAAGAGTGAAGAAGATCCAGAAAGTGAGTCAGAAGATGGGCTAATTGATGAACTATCCAGAGATTTCACAGTTTGTGTTAAAAGCAAACAAAATTCAAAGATGATAGAATTAGACTGTCTCAATCCCCAAATAGGCAACCATGAAGGGAAAGAACATAAATTTATTCAGAGTTAATAGGCAGATTCATTCATTTTATCTCTTCAATTCCCCCCATGCAATTATAAAGTAGGAATCTTTTCTTTATCTTAACAGTGTTTTTAAAAAAAGAACAAGAAGGATAGATGAAATAAACTATCTAGGTTTTGCGGTTTTATTTTTAACTTTTATTATCTGGTTGTATTCATACCATGCGTTTAAACAGATTGGCTAACAACTGAGCAGATGCCAACACACAATGTGCTAAGCTCTGTTAGTGTTAACCTTGTTAAGCGTGTGTTTGTTTAAGAGTTAGCTTTGTACAGAAAGGACATGTTTCATTTAGTTTATGGCATTGTGAAAAGCTAAACAATGGGCTTATTTAGTAACCAGATTAAAAATGTATGGTGTAACCATACTTACTCAACTTGTTAAAAGAAGAGGTGAAGAAAAGAAGAGAAATCCTGCAAGATGATACAGGCAGTGGTGGGTTGCTCCCAGTTCGCACCAGTTCACAAAAACCGGTAGTAAAAATTTGTAATAGTTTGGAGAACCGGTAATAACATTGGCTGGCCATGCCCCTGAACTGGTCCCCGGCCCAGTCACCGCTCGCTTATCCTGCCCACCTCATCAGAGGCTTTTTTTTTTTTTACTGTTAAAAGCATTTTTTCTACAATCTTTAGGCCAAAAAATGCTTTTAAAAGTTAAAAAAAAAGCCTCTGATGACTGCGCGACTCAGCTGGGATCGTCAGAAGCTTCTAAAAGCCTTTTTTCTACAGCCTCTATGGCCGAAGAGGTTATAGGAAAAAAAATGCCTTTAAAAGCCTCTGGTGATCCCAGCTGAGTTGCCTGATCGTCAAAGGCTTCTAAAAGCATTTTTTTCTGCAACCTCTCCAGCAGAAAAGTAAAAAAAAAAAAAAAAAAAGT
This sequence comes from Masticophis lateralis, assembly GCA_030761175.1. Classification (NCBI taxonomy): domain Eukaryota; kingdom Metazoa; phylum Chordata; class Lepidosauria; order Squamata; family Colubridae; genus Masticophis; species Masticophis lateralis. The sequence goes on from JAUDYJ010000003.1 coordinate 132,572,099, forward strand.
TGGCCACACTCACCCAGTCACATTACCCCCACCAAGCCATGCCCACAAAATAAGCCACGCCCACAGAACCGGTAGTAAAAAAATTTAGAACCCACCCCCGGATAAAAGCATTAGCCCCCAAGGGCTCTTAGGAGTTACATATTTGGAGAAGAGAGGAATTATAGACTTTGAAGAACAATAGAGTAAAGGAAAAGTCAGATGCTAACAAGAAGCATATCTTTTATGCACAGGTACAGTATATGTGGTACCTTGCCCAATAGTAGTAACTGTGAGAGGGATCTTGGAGTCCTAGTGGATAACCATTTAAATATAAGCCAGCAATGTGCAACAGCTGCCAAAAAAGCCAACACAGTTCTAGGCTGCATAAACAGAGGGATAGAATCAAGATCACGTGAAAAATGTTAATACCGCTTTATAATGCCTTGGTGAGGCCACACTTGGAATACCACATCCAGTTTTGGTCGCAACAATGTAAAAAAGATGTGGAGACTCTGGAAAGAGTGCAGAGAAGAGCAACAAAGATGATTAGGGGACTGGAGGCTAAAACATATGAAGAACGGTTGCAGGAACTGGAAATGTCTAGTTTAATGAAAAGAAGGACTAGGGGAGACATGACAGCAGTGTTCCAATATCTCAGGGGTTGCCACAAAGAAGAGGGAGTCAAGCTATTCTCCAAAGCACCTGAGGGTAGAACAAGAAGGAATGGGTGGAAACTAATCAAGGCGAGAAGCAACTTAGAACTAAGGAGAACATTCCTGACAGTTAGAACAATTAATCATGGAACAACTTGCCTCCAGAAGTTGTGAATGCTCCAACACTAGAAGTTGGATAACCATTTTTCTGAAGTGATGTAGGGTTTCCTGCCTAGAAGACTTACAAGGTCCCTTCCAACTCTGTTATTCTATTTTATTTGCTATTGCTCCTATTGATAAGTAGTGGAATTAGGACGTTTTCAACAGAAATAACCTATCTGGAATTTATTTCACTATATAAAATGGAGTGTGTAAACATAGTTTGGTTGCAGAAGATGAATTTTTGTTATGACTTCCATTTCTTAAACTATAGGCACAAATACAGTATCTAATTGTGGCTTTGGAAACTGCTATCTGGGACAAAAATTTCCCTTGATATTGTGCTGGATCAAAGTATAACTTCATTCCAAATTGTGTTCTGTCAACAAAAGTCCATTGGTATCACCAGCTGAAGGACCAATTTAAATTTTGAATTTCTTATTTAGGATGAATGGACATCTGCAAAAGAAATGGTGAACTGATGATCCCAGTAGAATGAAGAGCCACTGAGTAGACTGCTCTTTGATATATTCCACTCCAGACAAGTAGAGGACTTGAGTTCACTCATAAGTACTTTAGACAGCTGGTCCTCATGAGGAGATCATGAGACAATGATCTCCAACTGTTTTAGAACTTTGGGTGAAGAGGGAATGACCATCTTTTGCTCAAATCGCAGCTGCCAACTTTGGAAGGACATTTAGCATACTTTCTTTTCTAATGATTTTTAGATATTGCTTGTTAATTGTTTTAAAGAACTTTTGGGCTGACATGTTTGACACACAGGGTGAGTTTCCTTTAAACTTTAGTGAAAGGAGTATTAATATCAACTTGTAATATCAATTTTATACTGATATAATATCAATATAAAACGGATTTTAGAAAGTTACAAATGAATTTAAGGTCTAGATAAATTTGAAATAAGATTTTTGTATTAATAATAAAAAACCTATCCATCAGAAAATGCTTTTGTTCTGAATTTTTAAAAAATCTTAAGCCAAGACTTTAAAAATTGGCTACTGCTGCCTATCCTTGCCACCTATCCCTGCCGCCTGGAACGGGCCAAAAATGGGGCGCACAAAGGCCGAAAATGGAGTGCACAGAGGCTGGAAACAGGAGGTGGAGGAGGAAAATGAGGCGCTGTGGAGATAAGCAGCAGCGGTGATGGGTGGCAACAGTGGCAATGGGCAGTGGCGATCCCCACAGCCTGGAAGAGCTGATAGGTGGTATTCCAGGAGGCAGATTCAACTGCCAATCAGCTGCTCGTGCTAAATCAGGCTGTGTGAAGCTGACCAAGCAGTTTGCTGTTTACTGCAAGAGGCAAATTGCTGGGAGGCAGAAGCCGAAGGATGGCGGCCAGTGGGTGGGCAGGGCTTCAGCAACATTTGCTCTATAAGACACACAGACATTTCCACCCACTTTTTTGGGGGGGGGGGAGTGCGTCTTATACACCGAAAAATGTGGTATGTTGTTGTCTTTGGTACTATTGATGGACTTTTGCTGATCAGGCTTTAAAGATTTGTTTGTAGATAAAAGGTAGAATATGAGAAGAATAGTTTTAAAAGCAATGAATTATTAAAATTGTTCATGCTTGTGATGAAGGGGGAAATCACTTTTTTATTTCTTTTCTTTATACTTAATTTTCCTTCTTTTCTACTTCTTATTTAGCTTTAAGTAAATCTGGCAGGGAGCTCTCTTGGCTAAAGATCAGAATTATTCCCTAGACTGATTTTTCCTTTCTCCAGTTCTTTGGATAAATGGAATTATTCCCCTGCCTCAGTTTACATTTCTAGTCCAATAATCTCTCTTCTTGTATCACATACCTGATTTTAAGTATGTCAAACCAAAGAATTTCCAGAAAAATAATTTTTCCCATATTAAATTCTCAGCTTTCTAGCTATAAGGGCCTTTGCTCAAAACATTTCTTTCAATATTTTTATTTATACAGAAGAGGATTGATCTTTAGGTAAGCCTATACAAAATATATTGCATTTTACTAACAAGAAAGCTGAGGTTGTCAAGAGGCATATAGAAAAGTTATTCTAACTTCTTGACACCATATAGATCTTTTAAAACAAAACTCTTTAAATTCAGGTAATCTGGAAAATGCTCTATTGAACAACTGAAAAAAATGTGTTAATTAGTCAGGTATTAAGTTCGTATCAATTTTCCAGAGTTTTTTTTCCCTAAGAAATCTACAAGTTCTAGAATTTCTCACTTCGACTAACAACAGATGTTTTTTGAATGCAGTGTATGCTGAATATATAGAATAGAATAACAGAGTTATTCCATTCTATATATTGGAGGTCTTGGAGGTCTTCTAGTCCAACCCCCTGATTAGGCAGGAAATCCTACACCACTTCAGACAAATGGTTATCCAACCTCTTCTTAAAAACTTTCAGTGTTGGAGCATTCAGAACTTCTGGAGGCAAGTTGTTCCACTGATTGTTTTAACTGTCAGGAAATTTCTCCTTAGTTCTAGGTTGTTTCTCTCCTTCATTAGTTTCTACCCGTTGCTTCTTGTCCTACTCTCAGGTGTTTTGGAGAATAACTTGACACCCTCTTCTTTGTGGCAGCCCCTGAGATATTGGAACACTGCTATCATGTCTCCCCTAGTCCTTCTTTTCATTAAACTAGACATATCCATATTTGCTTGAGATGAGCAGGAAAGTGCTTTATACAAAGGTAACCTTGTTTAATTCAACTTCTTTCAACTAGAATAAACACTAAGTATACTAATTTGAGTCTCTCTCCTCAACTCTGCTTATTATGATCTTTATCAAAATTGTTCCTTGGATTCTAGCACTAGCTATTCAAGCATCAAACTCACATTTAAATTTATTCAATCCTATTCATTGCATAAGTGGACTTCTGGTCAACAGTATGACTTGATACAGCTCATGGTGCCATTCCTCCAAATTTGCTCTACATTTTGGTTGTGTAAGAGGAACCTATTTTATTTGGGGTTCCACTAGTCAACAGATAAAGAGTACTCAATTCTACCCACTGTGTATATTTTTGTGTAGTATCAAAAAAACAAACTCAGGTCTTTCCTTCTCTAAATTTCTCTACCTGAACTGTTCATCCCTACTCCTAAACAGATGCAGGTTTTTATATCAGCAACAAAGGAAGTTTAACTTGTGGCAAATGTTTGATTAATTGGCTTTGATTTAATGTGTGACATAAACCCCAGCAATTGTGGTCTATAAACTGTAGTGCGCTGTGTGACACCAACTAAGTGATTTTTATTCTACAAGTCATACTTAAGCAGGTCATGACTCAATGGAATGTGTGATTTAAATAGTTTGAGAATGAAAGAACTTATGATCAGCTTTTATCCAACTTCATTATACAACTTTATTTCAATATTAAGCAGGCTTGCCCTTAAAATTCAGACCGACAGTCATATTGGGATCTTACCATGGATATCAGTGCTGCTTGACCATCTCATCTCCTCTCCTCTCCCCTCCCCTCCCCCTCTCCCCTCTCTTCATCCCTTCCCTTCTATCTACTTTGGGTAGTAGGGATAGCACTTATAAGGTCTTCTCCTGCCTCCTCCTTTCTCTTCTTTTTGGCATTATGGCATCCCCAAATTCAGCTTCATATGCATTTGGGGCATTCTTTGAGACTTTCCTTACAATTCATTAACAATAAGTCCAATTTGCTGAGCTACTTTCCCCTACAGTGATGATGAGATTCCCCTTTACACAAAACCTTAGCAGCAGAGCCGGAGACATGTTTGACTTGGAATCATAGAAAGCAATCAGATACGACAGGGGAGAAGTGAAGGCATTGGTGCACATCCCATACAGATGCGAAGTCTGAAAGTCACAAGACTCTTCAGAAGGCCTGCAGACCTAAGAAGTATAGTCTTTCAGAAAAAATATTGGGGGGGATAGTTAATATTTTAGGTGATTGTAATGGAGAACCTAACAACCAAAAGGCAGTATCTAATTATTGTTGCAGTATTTTTTTGTGAGGCCTCAAAAACTTAAGGGCAGATATTTTTTCTACCATTTGAAACAGAAGATGAGATGCATACTTACTGATTATGTGCCATCAAATCATTGTCAACTCTTAGTGACTACAGAAACAAATTTTCTTCATGACCCATGAATATATGAAATTGAAGAGGAATTCTTTACTAGCCAGGTTCTGTAAGATTTTTCTAAGCTTTCATTCCTAATAGTTTATCCTGAGAATAAACCACTTTTTCCCACTTGAATTCTATTCTGCCTCCGATTTAAATTTTCATACCTACCTCTGTGCCTATGGGCCCATTTATGCAATTTAGATTTTGTAACAGAGTACCAAATGTCGTCATCATCTTAGGAACGGCCAATTCGGCTCCAAATAGCTGGGAGGGCAAAAGCCAAAGTAATCTAAACTGAATTACATTGAATTAAATAAAACTTCATTTCTTTTTAAAAAAATATTTTTTCAATCATAGCAAATGATTGAGAATGCAAAAATTGTTCAGAGGGAAGAAGGGAGGGAAGAAAGGAGAGGAAAGAAGGAAGGGATGGAGAAAAGAAATAAAGGAAGGAAGAGAAGGAAGGAGAGAGAAAGAAAGAAAATAAGAAAGAGGAAGGAGGGAGGGAGAGAGGGAAGGAAAGAAGGAAAGAAAGAAGGAAGGAAGGAAGGAAGGAAGGAAGGAAGGAAGGAAGGAAGAAAGAAAGAAAGAAAGAAAGAAAGAAAGAAAGAAAGAAAGAAAGAAAGAAAGAAAGAAAGAAAGAAAGACAACCTTAGCCACAGGTAAAATGTTTTAAGTAGTTTTCCTCAAACTATTTCTGTGGAGCATTTTAGTTAGGAATTCTCTGATTGTTTAATATTACCTCATCTTAAGAGCATCAGGATGGAAGAAGTATGACTGAAGAAATAATGTCACTTGAGCAGGTCTCAAGTTTTAGACCTCTTCAGAATTAAGAAGATAATTAAAAATGCATCCATATAAGCAATTACATCAGCTAATTTGTTACCAAAAATTTATCCACAATTTCTCGAATGTCTCATTCATTCAATTGCTGCAGGCTAGGCTGGAAACATTACTGATAGAATCCCATCATACAAATAATACATTGAAAAACACTAAGGATTTAAATGTAATTGAATTCAAAAGCGTGTACTCTTTCCTTCAATAAAGAATGTGAGAGAAAAGTTGCATTTTAAAAAATCCTTCTTCCATTTAGTTTTGGTTATCTGACCCCAGAAACCAAATCATTACACCTTTTTAAAACTTGGAGGGGAAAACTTTATGAAGAAGTAAATATTTACCAAAAATTGGGACTAACCACGTAAGGAGGTGGGGAAAAATATGTTCCTTGCAATAGATTAAATTCTCTTTTGTTACAGATCAGAGTTGAATCCAAGTAGATTTTAATAAACACAGAGCAGCCTTAAACAAGATTCACAGAAAGTTTAGAACAATCAGGATGACAAAGGATATTTACAGTATATGCTACTGTATAAATTACACAGGGCAGATACGAAATTAACAAGTCAAACATACTTATTCAACTGTGTTTAATGTCTGTTTAGAAAGAAGAGGTTGTCAGGAAGTAGGTATTTACCAAAAAATCCATCTGCCCATATTATGGTTTACTGTATGTTTTCTATATGTCCAATATGTTTACTCTGGTTCCTTTTTCTTCCAGGTCAGAGTTTAGTCCAAAGAATAAAACATAGGCAGTTTACTTCTAATGTCATTGCATCCTGATAAATGAACAATCCCAGGCTTTGTTTCTCAAACTTTTGTAGATTTTGGGGGAGAGGGGGTGTTTCTCAAGCTTACCTTTGCGAGCTGAACCGCAGAAGAAAACTTCCCAAGAAAAGTGTGGCATTCCTAAATCCTGTAACGCTTTGCCCAAATTAAATATTTTTGACACATACTCCCGCTGTATCGCCAATGCTTTTATTTATTCTCCAAGGCCAATATTTTCAGTCAGCTAATATGCTGCAATGTTGATTCCTAGCTGATTTCACTGCTTTTGCTTTTTCAATTTGGGCAGCTTAAAAATCATTAGTGTCTTGCCCATTGGAATTTTTAAAACGGCTGTTTTTAGTTGAGCTGAGCTTTTCGGCTTTCTGAGTCGCCCTGGGAAAAATATTTCTCATGAAAGGCACATTATTTCTTATGAAAAGTACATTGCTTCATAAAAATAAGTAAACCAGTATTAACAAATGCGACACCAGTAGAAGGTTCAGTCTTCTGATGTAGGGTTGCTGCGGCACTATATAACCGGCACCCCAATAAATTCTATTCCGGTCAGAGCTTCCAGTTCCAAATCTAGGCTGGAAGACAATTATTGGGAAGGGCCTAAAATAAATACAGCCAGAAAGCACTTGGGCATTCCATAGGAGAATGAGAAAAGCAAGAGGGAAAACGCTTACATTATTCTATTTACTTTGAGATGTGTATCTAGATGATAATAAAAGAAAACATTCCATCATTAGGGTCTTTCACGTCAGTAGAATAGCTTTGACCTTTAATATCCACTGCCTGACCCCAGCTTTCCAAACTCGGCCTTGCCTTCCAATGCGATCCATTTTCCCATCATTTGATAGCGTCTGGATGCACATAAATCTTTTGAACTCTATTGGGAGTTTCCCACTCCCACCAGTTGAAGGGATGAACAGGAGACACCCCCCACCCCCTGGCTGCACTGCTGACCTTTGTTTGAGAAGCCATTTTCAATAAACAGCTTTCTCTTGCATACTTCCTTCTTTTTCATTTCTGACAGCTTCTAATAATTCTTAGTGGGTATTTTTTTGTTGTTGTTCTTTCTGGTTTCCTCCATAATAAATGCCCCCCAGGCAATGTGCAAAGAGCACACTGACCTTTAGGAGAAAAGACTTACAGACTTTAAGATAGAGGGCATCCCAGGAATAAAGCCTGACTAATCAGATATGGAACAGGCTCTGTATCAGAAGTCTCTTTCTCGTATTTCTTTTCTATACGCAGGCACTGCAGGAAGAAGAATCAGAAACACCAAGGGCTGCAGGGAAATGCCTTAGGCCGTGCATCAAACATCCATGCATTTACAAAGCTTTATGCCGACTTCACACATTCTAGAACGGTGTAGGTTTTAAGCCTTGGGGACATACAGGTCATTCTTTCCCAAACTAGATGCTCTCCCGATGGGTTGACTTTAATTGCCGCAATTCTCCTCCCTCCACTAGTGTGGCTGTTGCTAGGAACGTCTAACGCGAACGTCCTACATCTAAAGGTGGATGGAGAAAACATGGTGTAGACTTCGAGCTCCGATGTATAGACCCATTCTACAATGGGTTCCTCTTCACACGATGCTTATAACAGGGATGAGTTCTACTTACCTTTACCAGCGGTTTGCAATGGGATCACTGATGACATCCGGGGTGGTGGGCTGGGCCTTCCGTCGGTTTTACTACTGGTTCTTGTGAACCGGTCCGAACCTGGGGCAATCCACCACTGGCCTACAAGATGGATCTAAAGTTGAAAACTTTTCAAAGCTGATTACAACTATGTTTTTAATAGCAGTTTGCTCTAATGAACAATACTACACCTGTTCAGAAGGTGATTAAACCTGGTGCAACTACAGTCTGTGAGAAGTAGAGCAGGGAGTTGCTTATTGAAGAAGTCAGGCCAAGATCTATTTTGAATTATTGTAGAACTACATCAGGGGTCTCAAACTCAAGGCCTGGGGGCCAGATCTGGCCCGCAGGGTACTTTCCATGGGGCCACTCTGGAAACAGTGAAGGATCTGCCTGCGGTGCTTCTGTCAGCGAAAACAGGCTCCTGAGCTCTGTTTTCACTGGCAAAGGGTTGCAGGAAGCTGTGACACCCAAAAATGGAGCTCAGGAGCCCGTTTTTGCTGGCAGAGCGCTTGGGCCACCACAGATGCCCCCAACAGGAGTGACGTTGAGCTGACTACGCCCATCCTGGCCATGCCCCCCCCCCCAAGGTCAAACGCAACCCTGATGTGGTCCTCAATGAAATCGAGTTTGACACCCCTGATTCATATAAACTTGATCCTATCCAAGACATTGATTTAAATGTGTCACAGATACCCCACAATTTAAGACCACAACTGAGGCCAACTTTTCTGTTGTTAAGTGAAACATTTCTCAAGTGAGTTTTGCTCCATTTTACCACTTTTGTTAAGTCAATCACTGCAGTTGTTAAGACAGTAACACGGTTGTTAAGTAAATCTGGCTTCTCCATTGACTTTGCTGATCAGAAGGTGGCAAAAAGTGATCATATGACCCCAACGGACATAAATATGAGTCAGTTGCCAAGCATCTGAATTTTGATTACATGACTATGGGGATGCTGCAATGGTCAGAAGTGTGAAAAATGCTCATAAGTCACTTTTTTCACTGCTGCTGTAACTTCAAATGGTCGCTAAATGGACTGTTGTAAATCGAGGACTACTTGTAGTTGTTTTGGTCTCAGTAGCTGCCTAGGAGTTCAGAAATACATTTTGGAGTAGTTTATAATTAATCTATTAATTTCTTTGTTTTGCATTCTGCCTTAGTAAATGTGCATATTACTATTAATCCAGCAATTAAATCATTTCTGAAAGACAAAACAAAATCTAAAGCATCACTCAAAGCCAGTAGAAAGGCAAAATAATTAATGGGCATTACTATCATGTTGAATTAATGAAGACATAAAATGATGATTTTTGTCCTATTCCTTGATCAAGCGATCTTCTCAACTTAGATGCCAAAGCCAAAGCATACAATTTTCATTTTATAAAGTAATGTAAATCACACACACGATATATATTATATTAATCTTGATCAAACAAACCATCTTCGTATTCCTTTTCAATCTGTAATTCATTCAGATGCTATTATGGGATTTGATTCTTATTCAATTTTTCTTTTTCCCATATCAAAGATTTTTTTCAGGGCATTAACCAATTTTGTTTATAAGTCCAGTAAACAGTCCTCGGTCTGGTCAATGTCTTGGTTTGTCCTTTGTATTTCCACTCCAGTGGTGGGATTCAACCGGTTTGCATCGGTTCAAGAGAACCGTTTGTTAATTCTTTATGGAGTTCTGCGAACTGGCTGAATAGTCAAGGCTGCCTGCCTGTCTCCCTAATGATTCCAGTAGCTCACACACACCTCAGATGTTCCGGCTTGTTTATAATTAACCAAAGGAAGGGAAAAGAAAAAGAAGAAATAACCACATAGCCATTTCCTCAGGAGAAAAATTCTAGCTCCTTTAAAACTCAGTGGGGAAAATAAAGTGAAAGAGAGGTGTTTTTTTTCTTCTCTCTCCCTTCAGTTAGTAACTCTGGGCAGACAGCCAAGAACCATTTAACAGGCAAATACTTAGTTCCGATAACAAAACCACAGGAATGCAGCCAGCACATAAACAATAGAAATTTATAGATCATACAGATTAACAGAGTTGGAAGGGACCTTGTAGGTCATCTAGTCCAACCCCCCACCCAAGCAGGAGACCCTATACCTTTTCTGACAAATTGCAGTCCAATCTCTTCTTGAAAACTTCCAATGATGAAGCTCCCACAACTACTGAAGGCAAGCTGCTCCATTGGTTGATTGTTCTCACTGTCAGAAAAATTATCCTATTTCCAGGTTGAATCTCTCCTTGTTCTTGACAGGACTGGGCCAGGAAAGGAGTTTTTAAAATGTTAATACAGAGCAGGCATTTCTTATCAGAGTTCTTATGTCTTTTTAGATTTTATTAATTTGGAATAGGGTTGCAATGCTGTTTCTATGTTTATGTATTTTGATCCCACATTTTCAGCATTTAAGAGTTAGCTTACAGTATTAGACTGTAAAGATTTCAAATTATCTTGTAACTGTGTTGCCTGTGTGTGATGGGGCACCCAGAACTTCTGAAGGCAAGCTATTCCATTGGTTGATTGGTCTCACACTTAGGAAATTTCTTCTTAGTCCTACGTTGCTTCTCTCTTTGGTAAGTTTCCATCCATTGTTTCTTGTTGTGTCTTTTGGTGCTTTGGAAAATAGATTGACCCTTTTTGTAGGATGATTGACCCTTTTTGTAGGAACCTCTCAAATTTCCTGACAGAACAATTAATCAGTGGAACAACTTGTCTCCAGAAGTTGTAAATGCTCCAACACTGGAAGTTTTAAAGAAGAGATTGGATAACCATTTGTCTGAAGTGATGTAAGGTTTCCTGCCTAAGCAGGGGGTTGGTCTAGAAGACCTCCAACGTCCCTTCCAACTCTTCTCTTCTCTTCTCTTCTCTTCTCTTCTCTTCTCTTCTCTTCTCTTCTCTTCTCTTCTATTCTATTCTATTCTATTCTATTCTATTCTATTCTATTCTATTCTATTCTATTCTATTCTATTCTATTCTATTAAATATTGGAACAGTGCTATTTTATTGTGAGTTGGACTAAGAAGAAATTTCCTAAGGGTGAGACCAATCAAGTTGGCTATGCCCACCCAGTCACATGACCACCTAGCCGGTCATTACGGCAGAGAACCGGTTGTTAAATTATTTGAATCCCACTACTATTCCACTCTATTTTATAGTCCTTTTTCCCCCCATTTTCCAGTACTTCTATAAAATCTTTATATTCTGATATTTCTGCCTCAGGCATAATTTGTTTCATCTCTTTATCTTGAAAAGTGTCCAAGATGTTCTCTTTCACATTGGTAATTTCTTTTTAAAAAATATTTTTGGACATAGTCTATTCATAGAATCATACAACATCGCTGAGAATGAAGCTGCTATTTTTTGACCCCATTCTTCAAAAATCTCCTGAAGTGTTTCAAATGTCATAGCAGTCTCGGTTAGTAATTCTTAAGAAGACATCCAGTTTGGTGTGGTAATTAAGATGAAAAATTGGGAGAATCTGAGTTTGTTCTGCCTTATGCCAATTACTCTCTCTCAGCCCTAGGAATGAGGCAATGGCAAATCCCGTCTGAAAATCCTTGTCATGAACCTTCAGTGAGAGGAGGAGGAGGAGGAAGGAGAAGGCAATCTATTCCAGCAAGACAAACTTCAGGGTTTTTTAAAAAGTAGCTTTCAATGATCCTAATACCATTGTCAACTTCAAAACAGAATCATGCTGTGCAGTGGTAGTATTCAACCAGTTCAGACCGGTTTGAGCGAACTGGTAGTGGCGACCTGCTGGCCCACCCATGCGCCCTGGCACTATGCCATCCTATTTAGCTATGTTTTCTAAGCCGTGTGCATGCGTGCAAGCCGCATGCATGAGCATGCACTTTTCTAAGCATGTACACAAGCGCATGCCAGGGGTGGATTCTACTTACCTTTACTACAAGTTCGCAACAGGATCGCACAGATCGCTGATGATGACATCTGGGGCGTTCAGGGGCATGCTCACATTTTCGGTGCATGGCAAACCGATGGTAAAATTATGTGAAACTCACCTCTGATGCTGTCACAGAGGTGATATCTTTTTGTTTCTCAGCTTGCCACACACTATGGGGGGGAGGATGGTTGGAATGTCACACCAGACAATAACAACCATTATTGGGAACGGTTATTGGGTCCCATGGGAACCAAGGTCATCTCAACAGGTCCTTGCCAAAGACTTGAAGGAGTTACCCTTGAGACACCAGAGCATCTAATTGGACAATGTGACCTGTGCTAAAGCGAGGAGGGAAATAACTGTTCTTTAATTATGCAAAAAACAGTGGGAAATAGTTAGAGTTGGTTTTGGTTGCATGTGTGCTGAAATAATGTATTCAATAAAGCTATTCTTAAAAAGATCCGATCATCTCGATTTGCTTGCTTGCTTGGGTTCACCAGTCAGAAGCTTGACAATCATATTCAGGCATTGATTTCAGGCCCCTGAATTTGATTAAAAGGAGAGAAAGTACTAACTATCTTGTAAATGCTAGAGTTTTGTTCCATGTCTTCAATGATCTCTTGGAGCATGGAGGGCAAATAAGAATTTTATGGAACCCCAAAAGCCAGGAGCATGGTTTCTTCAGCACTATCTTCTGGAATCCACTTTCCATGTAGAGCAAAGCCCTACAGAACATCTTCCAGGCTCCTTTGCAGATATACATCATGGTTGATGGTACTGAAAGCCAACATAAAAAGTTAACCCTTTCTCATTTCTGCTTGCTTCTGTTCAAATAATCTGCATTTACACAGTGGTGGGATTCAGCCAGTTCGCACCACTTTGGGAGAACCGGTTGTTAACTTTCTGAGCAGTTTAGCAAACTGGTTTTTGGAAGAAATCATCAGGTCAGAGAACCGGTTGTTAAGTTACTTGAATCCCACCACTGCATTTACAGCAATCTAAAAGGATGTTCATTTGAAAAGAGTCAGACTTGACAAAAATTAAAATGGAAGCATTTTTAGTTACATTTGCCTTTTAGAACAAATGGAGCTACCCCTAAAGATTTCAGCCAGGGTCTGTTCAAGAGATCCATGAAATGGCACCAGTTTATCGATCAGTTCTGTGTGCTGCTATTTCTTCAGTGTTGTTTGTGATGCTTTTAGTTTTTATAGAGGCAGCCTGATTATGGAGGAAGGATGCTGACATGCCTTTCCGTTCCTGAGAATTATGAACGGAAAGCCTTGCAGATGTATCTCATTGAATAGATTATGTTACATTGAACCGGACACCATTTGTTTACAACAATCCTTATTTCAGCATGAAGGACCAACTTGCAAACAGAAATGGGTGTCCTTGGTTGCATGTATATTCCTAACTGGTATTGTTATTCTAGATATATATATAAAGCAGAGGTGCAAACATGGCACAAACTCTGGGAACAATGTGTAGCAGTGAGACTACATAATTAGAAATATGGAGAATGGATCTAGTCCCACAGATACTGTAAACAATCACAGTTTTTGCAACAGTATAGTTGTGTTTACAAAATAGTTTCAACATTAGCTGGTCTATAGTTTGCTCAGTTTTGTATCCTAAGAGTATACCAGTACGTACATTTATTGATTGATTGATTGATTGATTGATTTGATTTGATTTGATTTGATTTGATTTGATTTATATGCTGCCCTTCTCCGGAGACTCAGGGCGGCTTACAATGCATTAAGCAATAGCCTTCATACTTTTGTATATTTATATTTATACAAAGTCAGCTTATTGCCCCCAACAAACTGGGTCCTCAATTTACCCACCTTAGAAAGGATGGAAGGCTGAGTCGACCTTGAGCCTGGCTGGGATTGAACTCGCAAGTAATTGCAGGCAGCTGGATCTTAAATGCTGCCTTTGTAGGAGGCATTACTCTCCTACGCTACTCAGGCTCTGTTTGCAGATAATTCCTACGTTCCATAGTATATTTGTTTGCAAGGTGCAATCTACAAAAATAGTATGAGTATGCTTGGGAGGGTGGGAAATAGCAATAGCACTTAGACTTATATACCACTTCACAACCTCTCTAAGAGGTTTACAGAGTCAGCTTATTGGGTCCTCATTTAACCAACCTTGGAAAGATGGAAGGCTGAGTCAACATTGAGCCAGTGAAATTCAAACTGCTGGCAATTCGCAATCGGCAGTCAGCAATCGGCAGCCAGCAGAATTAGCCTGCAATACTGCATTCTAACCACTGTGCTACCACGGCTCCTGGACTTTGGTTCCAGTTGTAAATGCTGGTCAAAATACAAAAAAGATTACTACAATATTTATTGCTGGCAAGCAATGCTGCAAGCGGATTTTTTTTTTCCTAAACTATCTGAGAACAAGAATGGAATATGCAAGACTGCAGTTTGACCTGAACAATAGCAAAGAACATAACTTAATGAATACAAGAAATGACCTATAAATATCTAGGTTGTGTCTGAAACTAAGAGAAGGGGGAAAAATACAATACAGGTAGTCCTTGATTTATAGCCAGTTGCTTCATGACTTTTTGACATTATGATGCACCTATTTGAGGGCTACTTACAACCCAGATCTGAAATTCTGATCATCGGGGCCCTCCTGCAATCACATGGCCACACTTCAGGCACTCGGCAACACAGCTATTTATGGTGGTTTGCAGTGTCCTGCATCACACGACCGCATTTTACAACTATATGCTGAAGACCGACAGTTACTTTCAATTTTTGGCAAACTGGCCCCATAGAGAGCCATGAATTCACTTAACAGCTATTTCACTATTTCAATTAAGTTAATTGCTACAGTAAAAACATAAAAAGGTTGCAAAATCAGCGCAATGAACAATCCAATTTATGACTATCACAACATATGACCATATGGCAGGTTCCATTACAGTCATATGTCAAGGACTACCAATAGGTGTAGATTAAGGAGCCCAATTTTTGTATTGATGTTAATAGATATAAGAAAGGAAGTGAAAAGTATTTCAGAAGATATGAATTGATACCCATCCAGATTGTTGTGGGTCCAGAAGAATTAGTGAAGGTTATAAGGGTGATGAAAGAAAGTTTTGGAGTAAATCCCAAAGATGCTTTTTGAAGAGGCAACTGGACTTTCTAGTTTTTGTTTGAAGACGTTTTGCTTCTCATTCAAGAAGCTTCTTCAGCTGAAGCTGAAGCTGAAGAAGTTTCTTGGATGAGAAGCGAAACATCTTCAAAGAAGTACCAGAAAGTCCAGTTGTCTCTTGAGAAAGCACCTTTGGGACAACCATGACCTGGATGATCAAGAACTTCCATAGATATTTCGGAGTAAATGCTTCTACTGATCTGATCAAAATGCAGTCTTCTGTGTACACACATTAAACAAATTGTATGGATTCTTGACAGGAATGAAGTGCCAGGTTGCCATATGTACAACTGGGATTCAGATAGAGTTGTGTACTTCCAATCCTCCAAAAATCCAATTACTCCTCTAGGCAGTTTTCTGATAGAGAAGCAAAAAATTGGGGAAAAGCTGGTAACAAAATCATTATTGGCAATGATGATAAATAACAGGATTATTCCATGAAATCAAATTTTGTGACAGTGTCATATGAATATTGGTTTATATTTATCAGAATGTAAAAAGAGTTTTAGGGACGCGGTGGCTCAGTGGCTAAGACATTGAATGTCAGCCTCCGCCTTTACTGCTTTGGCTGCCATGGTAACGGGGGGAGGGGGACCTAGCATGGGATGGAGAGAAGAAACGAAAGTGAGACTTAAGCTACTGTGCTACATCTTTGAAGCGGCTATCGGGTCAACAGTTGTGGCATTCCTGATTGATGACACTGCCAGACGTGTGCTCCCACCTGATCTCTGGGAGGCCTTTGGATTAGATGATTTACGATGGACAGTGGGAGGGAATGCTTTCTATCTGTAATTTTCACGCTTTTGCCTCAGATTCTGCTTTTCTTTGGTTGCAATCACTTCAATTTTCAGTAAAAATACCTTTCTCTATAAACCATGGAGTTGGGGTCATTCTTTAGTTTAGTTTAGTTTAGTTTAGTTTAGTTTAGTTTAGTTTAGTTTAGTTTAGTTTAGTTTAGTTTAGTTTAGTTTAGTTTAGTTTAGTTTAGTTTAGTTGATTTATATACCGCCCTACTCCCGAAGGACTCAGGGCGGTGAACAGCCAAACAATAAAAAATACACAATGCAAAATTTAAAAATAGGAGAAAAGCAAATTAAATAATTTGGCCCAGACAAATTAAAACACCCCAATCATTTAAAAACCAATTTAAAATTTACATATTAAAAAAAAAGAGGGAAAAGATTAGGCCAGGCCTGCCTGGTGAAATAAAAAGGTCTTGAGAGCGCAGCAGAAGGTGCGCAGATCCGGGATCTTCCATATCTCCTGGGGGAGCTTGTTCCAGATAGTAGGTGCCCCCACAGAAAAGGCTCTCCTCCTAGGAGCCACCAGTTGACATTGTTTGGCCGACGGCACCTAGAGGAGCCTGTCTCTGTGAGAGCGTACCGGCCGGTGGGAGGATATTGGTAGTAGTAGGCAGTCCCGTAGATAACCAGGTCCTAAGCCATGGAGCACTCTAAAAGTGGTAACCAAAACCTTGAAGCGCACCCGGAAGACCACTGGGAGCCAGTGCAGCTTATGCAGGGGGGGGGGGTCACATGGGAGCACCATGTCGCTCCCATAACCACCCGCGCTGCCACATTCTGGACCAGTTGGAGCCCCTGGGTGCTCTTCAAGGGGAGCCCCATGTAGAGAGCATTGCAGTAGTCCAGGCGGGAAGTAACAAGAGCATGAGTGACCATACTTAATGAGTCCCGATCCAGAAAGGGATGCAACTGGCGAATCAGGCGAACCTGATAAAAAGTCCCCCTGGCCACAGTCGTCAAATGCTCTTCCAAAGACAGCCGTGAATCCAGGAAGACGCCCAAGTTGCGAACCCTCTCCATGGGGGCCATGATTCACCCCCAATAGTCAGTGATGGCACCAACTGACAATATCAGGATGTCAGAAACCACAGCCACTCAGTCTTGGAAGGGTTGAGCCTGAGCCTATTCCTCCCCATCCAGATCCGCACGGCCTCCAGGCACCGAGACATCACTTCAAGAGCATCATTGGGGTGGTCTTGGACTTCCTTCTTGGACTTTGAAGGAAGCACACCTGACATTAAGCAGAATCTCATTTCTCCAGCCATCCCGGATAACTACCGAGGGGGCTGAACCCAAAGAATGTCTGATCAAGAGAGTGATGAAGATTAGATGGGTGCTTCTGGCTCTACGATGACTTCACTTCAAGCAGGAAAAGAGTAGATGGAAAAAATTTGGTTGAAAGAGGAGCCAGAGTAAGCCAGATGGTCGAGGGGAGTAAGAAGGTTGCCGGACCTGGAGAGGACCCCACAAGGAGTAACCAGCTCCAGACCACATAAGGGAGAGGCTGCGTGGATGCAAGAGCAAAAGGAGAGCCTCATGATTGCTCAGGCTATGCAACTTCTCCACGATGCCAAAGAAAGCCATAAAAGCCGTGAATTGTATGTATTCTCTGTGGGGAAGGGAGGAGACAACCCCAGGGTGGATTCAAAGGAGGCTGCTTGTGGGGGAGAGGAAGAAGAAGCTGGGAAAGAAACCTCTCAAGCCTCTGGCACCCAAGCAAGGGATGCAGCAGCCCAGGGGCCCCTAGCATTGCAGACTCCACCCCGGAGACACAAAAACCCCAAAATTCCCCCCTAACCGACAAGTATGGAGGAAATCCAAAAACCCTTGGGCTTTTCCTGACCCAGGTGTGGAACCACATGCAGGACTGGGGGGAGGACTGCTTGTCGGATGTGGCGCAAGTTAGATGCATCATGAATGCCCTAGAGGGAGTGGCAGCTGAATGGATGGTGGTCCTCCACAATAACAACTCCCCTTGCTGAGAAATTACTACCTATTCATGGAGGCTCTTAGAAGACAGTTTGAGAACCACCTAGCTGAACGGAAGGCAAGACTTTGAATGAAGGGGATTCAGCAGGGCCGGAGGTCAGTGGCAGAGTACAACCAAGAGTTTTGTGAGCTGGCACCTTTCATGACAGGGTGGTCAAAGGTGGCCCTACTGGAGAATTATAAAGATGGGTTAAACGAAGACATCTACAAAGATTGTAGAGCACGGGGGGTCCCTGAAGATTTGCAGAGCTGGTACATAGTAGCTGAAGATGTGGAGATTGATCTGGACCAAAGCCAACTCCATGGGGCCCACGCAGGGAATCCGTCATCCTCCCACTACCACAAAGGGATGCCAAAGACAGCCGGGGGGAAGACGGAGTTCAAGCCCAAGCCGAAGTCTTCATGTGCTTCAAATGTGGAAAGAAAGGGCACTGGGCCATGGAGTGTTTCTCCAGGTCAGCGCCGAAAGCCACCGGCTTGGTAGCCAAGAGGACCAACAAAGCACCTGCAAAACCCTGCGAGGCCACCCTGAAGGGAGAAATCATTGAGTTCACTCCCCGAAACCAGGGTGAGTTGGGAACTCTGACCATCGCAGATGACAGCGAGACTGACACCAACTCTGATGACGACAACCTGGTGAGTCACAAAGGGGGCCCCCATGCTCATCCCTGTAGAACTAAGAGTGCCAACCACTGGGGCCCACGGGCAGATGCCAGCCCTCCTAGACTCTGAGTGCACTAGATGCATAATCAGCCCAAAAGTGGTGGAAAAAATGGGCCTGAGGCTAAAAATGTTAAAGAGGCCATTGGCCTTCTGTCAGTTAGATGGATCGATGGCAGGAGGGGACCCAGCCAGTTTTGCGACCGAACCCATTGAGATGCAATTGGGGGATCATTTAGAGACTCTCAGTGTTATTGTGGCCCCTGGCATGGAGTGACCTCTCATATCTGGACTCCCTTGGCTCCGAAAATGGAATCCACAGGTTAACTGGAGGATGGGGTTTTTGTGCATCTGCACTGAGAAGCCAGGGCTACAGAGGGAAAAACCCCCCTTCTGGAGGATGGTGTAGAAAACGAGGGAGCGGAGGTGGCAGTAGACCACATTGAGGGGAAGGAGAAGATTCCTAAGGAGTATTGGGATCTTCGGGAAGTCTTCAGCAAAAAGGCCTCAGATGTGCTACCTCCCCACAGACCAATAGACTGTACCATTGAAATACTCCCTGGAGTAAAACTCCCTAAACCAAAAATCTACCCCATGACCCCTAGGGAGCTGGGGGAACTATGGAACTTTATTGACAAGAACCTAGAACGAGGGTTTATTCAACCAGCCAAGCCAAGAGTGGCAGCGTCAGTGCTGTTCCAGGAGAAGAAAGACGGCTCCTTTCATTTGGTAGTTGATTATAGGAATTTAAACGCCATTTGCATAGAAAATATCTGCCCCCTGCCGTTCATGAAAGACATGCTAGCCCATCTAGGAAAGGGGAAACTTTTCACCAAGCTTGATTTACAAGAGGCATATTACAGAGTACGAATCAAGGAAGGAGATGAATGGAAAATGGCATTTAACTGTCTGCTGGGATGTTTCCAGTTTCGGATGCTCCCTTTTGGATTACAAGGAGCTCCTGCTGTGTTCATGCAATTAATCAATGAAGTGCTGCATGAACACCTGTATAAGGGGGTGCTGTTGTATTTGGATGACATTCTTACCTACTCCAAGAACATGGACGACCATGTTCATTGGTATGGATGGTCCTGAAAAAGCTCAGGGCTGCTGAACTGTACGCCAAGCTCTCGCCAAGTGCGAATTCCACCAAAGCAAAATTGACTATCTTGGATACTGTATATCCCATGAGGGGATTGAGATGGACCTGGGAAAAGTCTGGGCAGTGTTGAAGTGGGCCACACCACGTACCCGCAAACAACTACAGAGCTTCCTGGGATTTGCTAACTTTTACAGACAGTTCGTCCCCTCGTTTGCCAAAATTGCACTGCCAATAACAGTGCAAACCTAAGGTGAATTAAAACTGAAGCCCTCCTGGCCCCTTGAGTGGACTATGGACTGTCAGGCAGCATTCAAAAAGCTGAAACGGTTGTTTGCTGCTGAACCAGTCCTTAAACATCCCGATATGGAACAGCTTTTTGTTGTGCAGGCTGATGCTAGCGATGTAGCAGTAGGAGCTGTACTTCTGCAAATGAATGCAGGAGGGAAATTACAACCTTGTGCCTATACCTCCCGTAAATTGACTGAGACCGAGAGGAGATGGGCTATATGGGAGAAAAAAGTGTTTGCAGTACGCTGGGCCCTATTAACATGGAGACAATTTCTTGAAGGAGCTAAGCACCCTTTTCAAGTGTGGACTGACCATAAAAACCTGGAGGTGTTGAAAACACCACGTAAACTGTTACCCAAGCAAGTCTACTAGGCTCAACACTTCAAACATTTTAATTTCACCCTACACTACCTTCCTGGTGGGAAGAACTTCATGGCGGATGCACTTTCTAGACTGTCTCAGTACAACAGTGCCAAAGAGGAAGTGGCTCTGCTAATCATCCCTGCAACCCAGCTGGTGGCACCAGTAACTACGAGAGCGCAGGTGAGAGGTGATCCAGCCATACAGAGTGATTTGCTTCTGAAGCTACAAGACGCTCTAAAAACTGACGAGTGGTTTAAATCCACTCGAATGAATGTACACTTCGTGATGGACTAGCTTGGGTGGGAGCAAAATTGTATGTTCCCACTAGTCTGAGAGCAACAGTTTTACAGCACGCTCATGACTCTAAGGTGGCGGGACATTTCGGGTTTGTCAAAACCCTACACCTTGTTAAAAGACAGTTCTGGTGGCCCACACTCAAAAAAGACATAGAGGCATATGTAGCCAGCTGTCCAGTGTGTGCCTTGGCTAAGAGACCTCTGGGAAAGCCATCTGGTCTACTTCAGAGTGTGGTCAGACCTAATGCCCCTTGGAAAGAGATATCCATGGATTTTATTGTAGACCTGCCAGATAGTGGGGGGAACACAGTTATATGGGCTGTCATTGATTTGTTTTCCAAACAGGTGCATTTCAGCCCATGTTCAAAAATCCCTTCAGCGAAAACACTTGCAAAAATGTTTATACAACATGTGTATAGGCTACATGGTGCCCCGAAACATATAATTTCAGACAGGGGTGTGCAATTTACCTCCAAATTTTGGAAAGAGTTCCTGATGTTGATAGGCTCTGCCCAGGGGTTAAGCTCCACCCACCATCCCCAGACAAATGGGGCTTGTGAGAAAACCAATTCTGTGTTAGAACAGTATCTGAGATGTTACATAAATTATCAACAAGATAACTGGATGGACCTATTGCCATTTGCAGAGGTTGCGTATAATAACTCCATACATAGCAGCACAGGTTTCACTCAGTTCAAGGTGGCTTCAGGCCAAGAGTTTGTGCCAATTCCCGAGCCACCTCAAGACAACCCACAAAATCCCTCTTTGATTGATTTGATTGAACAGGTATGAGGAGCTTGGGCAGTACATCAACAGTCCAGGTGCGAGGAACATGAAGCACATCGAGCTCATAAGGTCCAGGCTGACAAAAAGAGATGCCCAGCACATCCTTACAAGGTGGGTGACATGGTTTATCTCTCCACCAAATACTTAAAAACCTCCCAGAAGTCAAAAAAGCTTGGACCCAAATATGTGGGACCTTTTCCAATCACCTGAGTTAATAATCCAGTCATGGTAGAATTGGTATTACCAAAAAATTTGCGACAAATTCATCCTGTGTTTCATGTCAGCTTATTGAAACTGGAACATTTGTTCCCTTTACGTCCGGACCAAGAACCCCCCCCCCATCATTCTAAAAGTCGGCAGTTAAGCGGTTCAAATCCTTAGTGCAGTGTAACAGAATGAGCTCCCCTTACTTGTCCCAGCTTCTGCCAACCTAGCAGTTCGAAAGCACGTAAAAAAGTAGAAAAATAGGGACCATCTTTGGTGGGAAGGTAACAGCATTCCGTGCGCCTTTGACATTTAGTCATGCCAGAGACGTCTTCAGACAGCGCTGGCTCTTCAGCTTTGAAACAGAGATAAGCACCCTAGAGTTGGAAATGACTAGTACATATGTGCAAGGGGAACCTTTACCTTTACCTTTAGAGACAGTTTATAGCAGTGGTTCTCAACTTTTTCTTCACCACAACCCCCCTTTAAATATCTTTTGTGGCCACAGACCATGGCCATGGACATCCTCCCCAAGGCTTAACATTTAAATCATAACATTTCTTCAAGCCTTCACAGACCCCCTGTGATGACATCATGGCCCCCCAGGGATCCACAGAGCACAGATTGAGAACAATTGGGTTTATAGGCATATTTTTCACAGTTTCTAGCCTAATTTTTTAAAAATGCAAATCACCTCACTGTTACCCTGGGATTCGTACCTCTTCCTAATGAAGAATTTTAAAATATAAATTTCCTTAATATAAGCCCTCTTTTAAAAGAGAACGACCGCCGTTTGCGTCTAACTTTCAATTGTGTACCTTTTTTTCAGGCATCTTTTCGATGGCAAGATTAAAATTAGATGCATCTCTGACACCGTGTTATCTAGAGGGAACAGAATGCTCCATTTCATTTCCAGTGGAATTATTTATGAAATTCTTTCATATCCCTCATGTTTAAAAGAGGCCCCCAGTTTCCACAGTGCTGACTCACACGCTTGAATCAGAACTGCAGTGTGTTGCTGTGGAGATATATGGGGAGTTAGAATTGTAACACAGATTTCTCATGTGTTTCTTTACGTATTAATTTATAAACGGACTAAAAAAGAACAAAGGAGATAAAAAGATGAATTGTTGCACAGGAAATCGTTGAAAGGAGGAAAGCAATCCCAGGCATTCACGAAGGGCTGTCATCCCCAAGTCAAGACGATTGGCTGGCAAAGTTTCTTCCTTATCCCTTTCCTGTGCTACTCTCTCAGTCCCTCAACAAATGCAGGTGCATCTTTCAAGAGACGACTGGAATTCTCTCATCCCTGAGCTCTTTAAACAAGATGTTTATGCCAATCTCGGTTTTGGGGATTTGGGGCCCAAAATATTTGTTAACTTACAGTACTAATAAAGAAAACAGCTGGAAGAAAATTCTTTAGATGCATCTGTAATGGGAAAGAAGACTTCCCTTTTCTTTCTTTCTTTTGGTGCCGTTAGTTTTATATCTCGTTGACAGTTTCTTCTCAAATGAGCGTAATGTTTTGAGACAGATTATACCATACTATTCCTTCCTGGGAATTTTTTGATATCTTATGAATAATATAGATCAGTGGGGGATATTTGTTTCCTCAAGACCATCTATCAAAATATTACTTGAAATTTCTTTTCTGATTTTTCTTTGATTGTTGATATATGTCATATCTCAGCTTCTGGCCAGGATCATGGGCTTGATTAGAGAATGTTTTCATAGGAAACAACCATTGGTAAATTTTCTCAGTGGTTCTCTCTCTTTGCCCCACAAGAGGCCAGCAGTATGAAGAATTTAAGTTAATCTCTTTTTTGTTTTGTTTTTACTAGAACTTTGAGGTATACCACCTGTAAAAGAGGAAGAAACACACAGAATTTATAGGATGAGGAGCTTGTGAGCACACACTAAATCTAGGGATTTGTTCTCAGTGCCAGAATTATAGTTTGCCCATGCAAAAAAAAAAAAAAACCAAAAAAACCCCCACCTTCTGTTCTTTCCAAGTGGCTATTTATTTTTGGTTTACATTTCTGCAGAATGTGCCATTAGGGGCTAGGAGGGAGGGGTATAAATTGATTTAGAACACGGAACATCTTACATTCATGGTTTATTTTTGGCTTACTGATTGCAAATGTAGCCTAAGATGATGCTCAGGTTGGTAGTTTAACAATATTTCTAATGAAACTACTGATACAAGGCAACTAAAAAATGAAGACTTAGAGAAGAAAAAAAATCAAGATTATTTTGCTCATTAGGAATAAAAATTTGTTCTCCAAAATGCCATGATTAAAACCATGGATGGCTTAGTATAATTTATGAATGCAGGGAATTGAAAGTAAAATAGGGATACCATAGATCTTATATGGGAGCAAAGGACTTGGACTGGGTTTTTTTTTTTTTTACAATTTTGAAAGAGCATGAAATCTATGTTCAAATATAATGATAGATATACGAGATGATAGATAGATAGATAGATAGATAGATAGATAGATAGATAGATAGATAGATAGATAGATAGATATGGATGGATAGATGATAGAGACAGACAGATAGAGATAGATAGATAGAGATAGAGATAGATAGATGATAGATGGATGGATGGATGGCGGATAGAGAGAGAGAGAGAGAGAGAGAGAGAGAGAGATGATTTATAGAAGATTGATAGATGATAGATGATAGACAGAGAGATAGAAAAGTTTGCCCATAGGCACCAAGCCGAGAACATCAGCCAGAAGATGATGAATGAGATTTCATCGAAACGTCGCTGCAATACTTCCAAAGATATGTTTGCAATTACACGGGAAGAAACCCGAGATATCACCTGTACAGAGATAGAAAAATGTATATACTGGTAAAAATTGCCACAATCTTCTCTCAAGGTAAACTAAAAATGAGTAACAACAATGTTCCTGCTACTTGAAGAGTTATGACAAGCCTAACTTTATATTTAATACTCCATAAGATGACAAACATTCAACATGGCCAACTACATGTGATTTCTTCCCCTTGTATTGGAAGATAAAATTGAATAAATGGAATGAAAGGCCAAATACCAATGGATGAGGAGTGTCAGCCTCACATCTTGCTTATATTTATTTATTTGGGTTTTTTTAAAAACCCACCTTTGTTACTTTATAAATAACTCAATATGGCAAACACGCTCCTTCCTCCTCCTGTTTTCCTCACAACTATCCTATGAGGTGGCTTGAGCTGAGAGAGAGGGACTGGGCCAAAATCACCCAGCTGGATTATCAATTCTTTGGGTACATTTGGCTGCCCATTTTGTCACAAAGAATACAGTGTTGCATTAGATAGTCTTTTGCTGTGACCCAGCACAGCTGTCCTTATGCTCCAATCTATCCTTCAAGATGTAGGCTACCCTATGCAGAGGGGTGGAATGGAGACTTTAAAATGGCTTGAGATTTTAGGTTATCTAGTCTAATTCAGAAACTCTTTCCTAAGCCTGTAAGGAGTGCCAAATACCTGAGGGTAACTGGAGGCTTTCTAAACAGAGAGGCATTTATTAAGAGTAGGAACAATCAAACCAGGCAAGGAGCTAAACAAAAGGCCATTTAAAAGCCTTGCATATCTTCATATGAAAAGGCTAGGCTATAAAACTGAGATGGGGATTGCCAAATATATAGTTTCAGAGACATGTTTGAGAGCTGCCCAGCCTCAAAAGGAAAGAGAATTAGTTGTTAAGTTATGAAGAGAATTGAACATTTGGAGAGGAAAAAAAGGAAAAAAGGGCCATGAGAAAATAGAGGAGAGAGTGGACAATGGAATGCTGCTTGTGATTTAATTACAGAATTATCTTTCTTTTGTTAGTACATTTGTGTGAGCATGTACAAAATGAATATATATTTAAATATATATTATATATAATATAAATATATATTTAAATATATATTATATATAATATAAATAGATATTATAATATATATCACAAATATATAATATTATATATAGATAGATAGATAGATAGAGAGAGAGAGAGAGAGAGAGAGAGAGAGAGAGAGAGAGAGGGAGGGAGGTTTTTGGTTATTCGGGTGTTCTCCTGCATAGAATTGTATGTGTCTTGGCGACGTTTCGACAGAGTCTCATTCGTCATCTTCAGGCTGGTATAGCCGAGAACACCAGCCTGAAGATGACGAATGAGACTTCGTCGAAACGTCGCCAAGACACATCCAATTCTACGTGGGAGAACACCCGAATAACCAAAGATCTACATATAAACACCCGCGAAAACCTCAGAATATATATATATATATAATAAATATATTTGTGTGGGCATGTACAAAATGAATATATTAAAACAAACCACCTTTGCTTAAATATAACTTATCAGCAGAGGTGGGTTTCAGCAGGTTCTGACCAGTTCTGGAGAACCGGTAGTGGAAATTTTGAGTAGTTCAAACAACCAGTAGTAAAAATTCTGACTGGCCCCACCCCCATCTTTTCTCTGCCTCCCGAGTCCCAGCTGATCGGGAGGAAATGGGGATTTTGCAGTAACCATCCACTGGATTGGGAAGGGAATGGAGCTTTTACAGTATCCTTCCCCTGGAGCGGGGTGGGAATGAAGATTTTACAGTATCTTTCCCTTGCCATGCCCACCAAGCCACACCCACCAAGCCATGCCACGCCCACCAAGCCACACCCACAGAATCAGTAGTAAAAAAATTTGAAACCCAACACTGCTTATCAGGGGTCAGTTCTCTTAACTGAAATATTAGAAAACCAGATTAATAGCCTGAAAACAAGCAATCAAATGAACAAACAAATAAAAAAAGAACCAAGCATTTATGTGAATTTTGCTAACATTAAGCAGTGTGGCAAAACCAAGAATCACTTCCTTGCCATTTGGCCTTGGACAAGATTGCTCTTCCAGACAAAATATACAAGCCTGTAAACAATTGTCTTTCTCTCTGTAACATCTATCAGCTGATAATTATTGTAAATCAGCAATGATAAAAAGCAAGGGCACTTTTGATCTAGCACAGGGGTCTCCAAAGTTGGCAACTTTAAGACTCGTGAACTTCAACTCCCAGCATTCCCCAGCCATGCTGGGGAATGCTGGGAGTTGAAGTCCACGAGTCTTAAAGTTGCCAACTTTGGAGACCCTTGGTCTAGTAGATATCTATACCACTCTATAAAATATTCCCTCTTTCTGTAGCCAATCCATCTTTGCCTAGTGCTCGTGCACACTGGAGTGTACTTAAAGAAAACTGTCGTAGATCTAGAAAGAAATTATGGCAAAGGATGATATTATTGGTGTATTACTTTATAGGGGAATTCATCAATTCAGCCAGTTGGGTTCCTTCTTGAGAAAAATTTAGTGGAAGTGGATGTGGAAACGTAAGATGCTTTTATGATGTAATGGTATATATACTCCACAGCTGATACTTTTGTCACAGCCCATGTCCTACCTGGCAAATAGCATCTGTGGACAATTCTCCAAGCCACCGAGAATTGTGTTTTTTCTCAGTTCTGTAAGGAGAGTCTTCTGAGACTTCTTTACACCTTTATTGTCTCCCAGCTGACTGACGCTGATGATATATAATGAACTGAAATAGCTCCCTTAAGTTCCTGCAAGAGTATTAAATCAAGTGCTAATTTTATGGCTCGAAAAAAGATTATACAATAGTAGAAAAATACATCCTGCAATTTTGTGTAGTGTTATGCTCTTCCATATATTCCGTTTCTCCCATGAAAAGGCCATGGGTAAGGACAGGGATAAGAATGGGGGAGCAAACTTTGACCAACTTTCAAAGAGAATTTTTTGCAGCAACAATGGTCTTTTCTCTCTTTCAATCTAGATAATTTTTTTTATTTCTTTGCCATTGCCTTCAGAAACCAATATTCTGCATAGAGTACATTTATTTTATTTTATTTTATTTTATTTATTTATTTTTTATTTTATTTTATTTATTTTTTATTTTATTTTATTTCAACTTGTATACCGCCCTTCTCCCCGGGGGGACTCAGGGCGGTGAACAGACAGAGTAAAACACATATAGTACAAATATTAGAAAAAACTAAAATTAAATTAAATCATCGGCGTTTCAGTATTAAAATCTCAGATCTACAAATTAAAATACCCAATGTAAAATCCAAAGATCAATAATATCAAAATTTTAAAAACTCCATTTAAAACCAATCAAACTAGGCCGGCTTGTTGAAATAAGTAAGTCTTCAGGGCCTTTCGGAAAGCGCGGAGGTCCGGGATCAATTGAATTTCAGGAGGTAGCTCATTCCACAGGGTGGGTGCCCCCACAGAGAAGGCTCTCCCCCTGGGGGCCGCCAGCCGACATTGCATGGCTGATGGCACCCTGAGGAGGCCCTCTCTGTGCGAGCGTATTGGCCGGTGGGAGGTTATCGGTAGCAGCAGGCGGTCTCGCAGATACCCCGGCCCTATGCCATTTGTCTATGGAGATTCTCAATCATCCAGGTTCAATCATCCAGGTTGTTCTAAAGGTGCTTTTTCCAAAAGGTAACTGGATTTTCTTGTTTGAAAATGTTTCACTTCTCATCCAAGAAGCTTCATCAGTCCTAATTGATTGGGGAATGGAACAATATATGCAAAGAATCAGTGCTGGGTTGCTACCGGTTCACACCGGATCAGGCAAACTGGTAGCGGCGATGGGAGGAGGCTCCGCCCACCTGCCCGGATGCTTCTGCGCATGTGCAGAAGTGCTGCTCATGCACAAGTGAACCGGTATTGATGGGATTTGGAACCCGCCCTTGCAAAGAATATACATTCTTCCATTCCCCACCAGTGAAGAAGCTTCCTGGATGAGAAGCAAAATGTTTTCAAAGGTGCTTAAGTGCACCAGTGTGCCTACCGACCCTGTCCTAATATTACTTTTTACTTACTCTTTTCATGTATTCAAATTATGTTTATACTTTTACCTGTTATCTTATATATGCTTGACAAATAAACTTATGATATGATATGATATATGATATGATATGATATGATATGATATATGATATGACATGATATGAATACAGAATCAAGACACTTGCCTTTTGGAAAAAGCACTCTGGGTCCGCATAAATTTCTCTTTGCCTTTTAAAGATTGGGAATATCAATGAATGCTAGGAGAGAGAAAAAGAGAGAGAAATCCTGCCTTAACGAGGAAGACATTGACTGAATTCTTTTTCAGTGTATGGCTTCCTCCCCCACAGAAATCTTTAGTTAAAAGGCTAAAGGTCTACAATGTATGATCTGGAGAGAAACCAGAGTTCACTTCCTGAGATGCAAAGCTATGTTGTTTAAATACAGAGCTAATTTTTTCCACTTGTCCACTTCCTGGATACAACAAACTCAAAGAGGGCACAATCTGAACTCACCAACTCATCAGTGCTTAGTTTGGCTGATTATGTTTATTTCCACTTGGAAGATGATCGCTGCCAACCATTCGTCTTCCTGTGGCTTTTATTGTCCCATTTCGAATATCACCCAGAATAAATGAATGAGTCCATGCAAGTGATTAAAACCGTTAACTTCACTGCCTCCCCCCTGTTGTGCTTGGTATGTGAAGCCCATAACCCTATAGCCGTGATGGCGAACCTATGGCACGCGTGCCACAGGTGGCACATGGAGCCATATCGGTGGGCACACGAGCTCAGCTCTGGCACACATGTGCACACCAGCCAGCTGATTTTCGGGCCTTCCGGCCCACTGGAAGTTGGAAAACAGGCCATTTCCGGCCTCCGGAGGGCCTCCAGGGAGGTGGAGAAGGCCATTTTTGCCCTCCCCAGGTTCCTAGAAAGGCTCTGGAGCCTGGGGAGGGCAAAAAGCGGGCCTACCTGGCCTGCTGTGCCAGCACATGCCAAAAGCAGGGGAAGCACGCGGGGTATGTGGGGTGTATCACACACACATGCACAGGGACGGGGTACATAGAATTATGGATATGGGCACACTTGCCCACAACCTCTCTGCACTCCCCCCACTTTTGGCACATGATGGCAAAAAGATTAGCCAACTCTGCCCTATAGCATAGTCATTGTGTGGGCTAGGCCAAAATTGAAGACATTTGCTTTGTATTTCCTAAAGTTTCCACTGAAATTTCCAGGAAGATACAAAGTTTGCAATTGCTACTAAAAAGCTCTGGCTTTATTTTTTTATACTGTTTAAGAGGCTCAAACTGCCAAATATATCTTTTATCTATTTTGGGGAGGGGAGGAAATTTTTCTAGTGTTTTTCAAAGTGCTGTCTAAGGACTGCTAGGGGTTCCTCAAGATCCTCTCTCGGGGGCCCACAAATTCATAATTGTTTGCCAGCCAGCTTGAACTGTTGAAAAATAATATAATATTAAAATCTCATCAAAAATTATGAAAAACAGTAATGGCAGCAAATGTGTCAATCTAAAATTTTAATAAATATAACTCAAATAACAAAATGTCTTTTGGGGGTCCTCCGTAATTTCTAAAAAGTGGGAAGGGGTCCTAAGAGAAAAACGTTTAAGGGACACTTATTCTGTTCTACTCAATTATTATACAAAACTGATAGAATCTTCTGCTATAACTTGTTTCCGCTTGGGCATGATAGGAAAATCTGCCTTTTGGTTTGGATCTTAAATTAACAAAGTTAAGTACTGGCATGTACCAAATGCCCAAACAATTGACTTCTGTCTGGTATCATCCAGCCTACAATAATGGCATATCTGTTCCAATTGTTATACAACCCAACCGTAATCACCTTCTGCTCATTTTGAAATTACTGTAGACAATTGTTTCTCTTGAAGGCAGTTTACCTTTGGGCAAGATCTAAATTCCTCAGCTAACACGTCTTTGGATAAGATTTTAAGGGTCGGGTGGATTAAGGGTGGATTTTAAGGGTCGGGTGAAAATGCTGTGCTGTATTTCTAAATTTGGCCAGGAAGGGAAAGTTGGTTTCAAAAAGGGACAATCAGCCTTTGATCGGTGTCTTATTTTACATGGTTGAATAGAAGCATAATCTAGTACAGTGATGACTAACCTTTTTGCCATTGCGTGCCAAAAGCGGGGGGAGAGTGGGGAGTCGCGGCTGCGGGTGCCCATATCCATAATTCAATGCACCCCGCCCTCCCGTGCATGAGCACGTGACCCCCCCCCACACTTCCCCCTGCTTTTGGCATGTGATGGCACGGTGGGCCCGTTTTTCCCCCTCCCCAGGCTCCAGAGGCTTTCTAGGAGCCTGGGGAGGGCAAAAACAGCCTTCCCCATCCCTTGGAGGTCTTCCGGAGGCTGGAAACAGCCAATTTCCTGACTTCCAGTGGGACCAGAAGGCCTGAAAATGCATGCAAGCTGGAGCTGAGCTAGGGCAACGCTCACCTGCCCACCAATATAGCTCCGTGTGCCACCTGTGGCACCCATGCTATAGGTTCACCATCATGGGTCTAGTACCTTTTATGTGAACTTCATTGTTTTAAAAGTGACATTTTCCATTCCTGGGGAATAAATTGATCATGAAACTCTATGAAATTATTGTATGTGGGTTCACTGAAACAGCATAAGACACCTTTCACTTGTAACTCAAGTACTTGAAAAGGTGAAGCAATGTTGCTTAATGGCACCCTTCCTTTTTAATGTTTATATCAATTTACTTGTTCAAGGGTTGTTAAGAAATCTGAGTTATACAGGTAGTCCTCCACTTACATCAGTCCGTGTCGTGACCGTTCAAAGTTACAACAGCATTGGAAAATGTGACTTAGATGACCGTTTTTCACAGTTTATGACCTTTGGGTTATCCCCATGGTCATGTGATCAAAATTCAGATGCTTGGCAACTGGCTCATATTTATGACCTTTGCTGTGTCCCAGGGTCAGGTGATCTCCTTTTGCGAACTTCTGACAAGCAAAGTCAATGAGGAAACCAGATTCCCTTAACAACCATGTTACTATCAACTTATCAACTGCAATGATTCACTTAACAAATGTGGCAAGAAAGGTCATATAAAAGGGGTCAAAGCTCACTTAGCAAACGTCTCACTTCACCACAGAGGTTTTGGGCTCAGCTGTGGACATAAGTCGAGGATTACCTGTATCAGAGGTGGGTTTCAGCAGGTTCTGACCAGTTCTGGAGAACCGTTAGTGGAAATTTTGAGTAGTTCCGAGAACCGGTAGTAAAAATTCTGACTGGCCCCGCCCACATCTGTTCTCTGCCTTCCGGGTCCCAGCTGATTGGGAGGAAATGGGGATTTTACAGTACCCTTCCCCTGGTGTGGGGTGGGAATGGAGATTTTACAGTACCCTTCCCTTGGTGTGGGGTGGGAATGGAGATTTTACAGTACCCTTCCCCTGGAGTGGGGTGGGAATGGATATATTTCAGTATCCTTCCCTTGCCACTCCCACCAAGCCATGCCATGCCCACCAAGCCACACTCACAGAACCGGTAGTAAAAAATTTTGAAACCCACCACTGACCTGTATCCCTTATTTTCCACACCAGATCTGTATCGGTGCTTTTCTGTGCTGATGATACAGTCTCTATAGAAGTGGGTAGAGACAAAATCTTCAGGGACTCTCACCCAATGTTGCACAATGGAGAAACTCATTGTCAATGACAAAAACACAAAAGTAGTCACTCTCATTAAAGAAATCATTCATCACCAGCACTCCTGCAACATTGAGGGCTTCGCTGTCTAGCAAAATAAGATACCTTCATTCTCCTGGAATAAATAACATCGAGTCATTATTACTCAGGCTCATAGGCTTTCAAACACCATTCTTTGTTTTGCCATTATAGTCGCAGTGTCCTTATCCCGGAGGTCATAAACATCTTTAAAGCCAAATCGTTAGCTGTTATGATTTGCTACTATGAAATCCTACAGAGCAAGTTCAGTCCAAATTTTATTAAAGGCCTTGTCCAAGTATCTTGTTGTGATCATAAACATCAAATAAAATTGGAATCTGGTCTACTTTCTCTAGGGATTTGTATACAATAATGTCTCCTGGACTGAGGGATTAAATTGCCCTCCTCTGATAATACCTTGATCTTGCAGGACAACTACACTTATACATGGAAGAAAGAGATTATGGCTGACCTAAAATGTTACAAAGTTTTGGCTCACTATTTGATCTCTCTAAGTCCCGAAAGAGCTCGGTCAGATTTGAAATAGTGGGCAGCTGTTCAGCAGCACTTGTTCAAAAACCCCTGCTTGGTATATGGGGGATGCTTGGAAGAGCATTTGTGCACAATGTTTAGCAAACATCCTCTGCTCTTCTTACAGGAAAGTCTTACTCGATGCATCATTTTTGCCTTCCTCCCTTTTAGAAGAAGGCTTTCAAAATATTCCAAGAATAACTTTGCCCATGAGCCTAGAAAAAACAGAAACAGTTTCACATATCTTGTTGCAATTATGCCCTTTTTTTATGTAACATAACACATTTTGGTTTAATAACTACTCTCCTGAGTCACCGTCATTCAAGACTGGGCGAAGTGATTGCTTGCTTTCTTTTAGCTGACAGTACAGCAAATACCTCTAGAAGAGATGCCAATTTTTTTCTTGTAATAGCCTTTATTGCAAGATGATTAATTGTCTAACAATCTTGTTAGTTTGTTTCCCATAAACTGATTCACCTCTCTCTCGCTTTTAAAATATTCTTTATTCTCCTGTTTTAATCTTCTAGTCGGTATTTTATTTAGTTTTTCGCTCTATGCTTTGCTCCTGCTATGAATTTAATTGATAAACCATTTTAATGTGGATAATCTTTTAGTTTCTTGTTTCCTGTACTTGCTGTTTTATTGGCTAATGAGACTTAAAGATTCAATAGCTTGGAAGAGATGGGGAGGGGTGGGAGAGACCGGGGTGCTATTCAGCAGGTTCTGACGGGTTCTGGAGAACTGGTAACGGAAATTTTGAGTAGTTCGGAGAACTGGCAAATGTCACCACTGGCTGGTCCCAGAGTGAGGTAGGAATGGAGATTTTGCAATATCCCTTCCCCCAGGAGTGGGGAGGGAATGGGGATTTTGTAGCATTCTTCCCCTGCCATGCCCACCAAGCCACACCCACCAAGCCATGCCCACCAAACCACTCCACATCTACCAAACCATGCCCACAGAACAGGTAGTAAAAATATTTGAATTCCACCATTGAGGGAGACCAAGTGAATTGGGAAGTAAAAAAATACCGTATTTTCCGGAGTATAAGATGCACCATTTTATCCCAAAAAAAGAGGGTGAAAATCTGGGTGCATTTTATACTCCAAATATAGCCCCGCCCAGCCTGTCAAACGGAGGTTTCAGAGGCTGAAAAAAGCATCAAAAATGAAGCTTCAGAAAAAAAAGCCTCCAAACAGAGCTTCAGAAAAAAAAAGCCTCAGAAACAGAGCTTCAGAAAAAAAGCCTCTGAAAGGAAGTTTCAGAGGCTTTTTTTCTGAAACTCTGTTTCAGAGGCTTTCAAGAGGCAGAATTTTTTTTTTCTGAAACAGTTTCAGAAGTTTCAGAGGCAGAAAAACAAGCCTCTGAAACAGAGGTTTCAGAGGCTGAAAAAAAGCAAGGCACAGAACTCACAACCAACGAACCTGTTGCTAAAATTCACCGCTGTGAACATCTGATTGGGGGTATTCCGGGAGGCCAACCCACCTGCCAATCAGCTTTTTTCTTATTTCCCTCCCCAAAAATTAAGGTGTGCCTTATACTCCAGTGCGTCTTATACGCCGAAAAATACAGTATTTAAAGCTTGGATTAAAAGAGGCTGGTTTCATCCTGACCTCAAGAGAAAATTAAGGTTCACGACAAATCCCTACACAGAGCTGTTCTTTTACAACCTCTCAGAATGATTGTTTTGAGTTTAGATGATGTTGACATTTCTGACTGTTCTTTGAAACAATTGAGATCTATCATTCTATATTCCTTTGAAACCTCCTTGGGCTTCCTCATAGGAAGATAAATTAGATTTACCAGGAACAAAACACTCAGGAGTTTGAAAGGGTTTTAGTAAGATAATATACACTGAGTTAACTGCCTGATCCTAGAGGAAGAAGGAACTGGTCGTGCTTTCATGCTTTGCTTCTTAGTTTTCAAAAGCATCTGATTAGTGATGAATATCAACACTAAACTCAATGGGTTTTGTATAGTTCCAGCAAGACTGTCCTTATTATGGAAAACTATTATGAAGGAAAATAGGTTAGAATATCACTCGAAGAAGTAGAGTGTCTTTTAAATCCCCTGTCAAGATATACACATATGGTAGTAGCATTACGGTCTCACCCTCAAATTATTTTGAAGTAAACAAGAAACATGTGTCCTTCTGCCAGGGTTTTCTTCATTGCTGCTGATGGAAAATAATTCTGATGCGATGGAACGGCCTTATATGCCAAAGCACATTTCCAAGAGGAGGCCAAAACCATTTACAATTGTTTCTGATCTTTTTGTTTCCTGAATGAATGAATACACTTTTAGTCATGACTTTGGTTGACAGGGTGCTGGGGCAGTGGTGAGTTTCAAATTTTTTACTGCTGGTTCTGTGGGCATGGCTTGGTGGGTGTGGTCTGGCTTCGGCGTGGCTTGGTGGGCGTGGCAGGTAAAATCTCCATTTTCTCCCCACTTCAGGGAAAGGATACTGTAAAATCCCCATTTCCTCCTAATCAGCTGGGACTCGAGAGGCAGAGAATAGATGGGGTCGGGGCCAGTCAGAGGTGGCATTTACCGGTTCTCCGAACTACTCAAAATTTCCGCTACCGGTTCTCCAAAACTGGTCAGAACCTGCTGAAACCCACTTCTGTGCTAGGATCTTTGTGCAGGCCTCAGAAGAAAACAAATATTGAGGATAGTTGCTTCACTATGCTGATTTCTCGTTTTTACTTTATTTTACTTTTTTAAGTGTTTTATTTTTATTTCTCATAAACACATTTACATGTACAGTCATTTTTCATACATCTTTTCTTTTAACTTTCATTTTTACTTTTTACTTTTTCAGGACTGCTCTTTTACTCTTTACCTTTACTCCAACCTTTCACTATGCTGATTTCTCAGAAGCAAAAGTTCAAGACAATGAAAAAGGGAAATTAAAGACATAACTTGATTTAAATAACTGAAGTCATGACATGACTTTAATAAAAAAAACTGTGTTCAAAAATACAACTACAAGTTTATTAGTCAGCAAGGCAACATTTTATTAAGCGTGGGTTCCACTACTCTTTGTGTGATCAAACAACTTACTTTTCCAGGCTTAAACTAGGCAGGATGACAACTACAATTTTAAAAATGTGGCTTGCCTTAAGTTCACCAAAAATAAAAGTGAGGGGAAAAAAATTAACAAAGAAATATATTTATAAATAAATCTGTCCTGTTATATGTGAAGAGAGGTGGGTGAACAGCAAATCCAAAACATTTTTTTAGAATTGGTCTTAAAGGGGAACTCATTAAAACAGAAAACAAAACAGTACTCCTTTCCTTCTGCAATATGGATTTTAAATCCAAGGTGCCATTTTTTCACTTCAGCATTACCCTCAACTTTTTAAGTTGTAAAAGCAGCACAAGGAAAACAAAATTGCTTCCACGTTCTCCAACCTGGATGGAAATCAAAGGTTTTTTTTTTTAAAAAAACGATATAATAGAAATAAAACTCATAGTGACATTTGGAGAACTTTTACCCTTCTCTTAATCTTCCAAGAACTCAAATTAAATCATTACTAAAATTGCACCAGTTTTATTAATGGCACAATATCCATCTGAAAATATTCTGAAACTCAGTTTGATCTCCTAGTATTGAATTATAGAGCCAAAGGACTTTTAAAGAGAAGGAGAAAAGGGATTTAAGTGAGATACTGAGTCAAACTCTGTCATCCTGCAGTCACTGTTGACTCAACTCCCACAAACAATAAACAATTAAGCAGGTACCTTGGTATGAGTGTATTTAATCTGAAAACCAAAATAGATTCCAGGATGTCAAAATGGCAGATTAATGGACTCAAATGAGGCAGAGGTCCAGGCCACAAAGGGCAAAACTAACATCATAGAGCATCCCACCCATTTCCTTGAAAGCCTCTTAGCTAACGTTGCAAAACGTTGTTTCTGTCATCAGATTTCATCTAACCAGCCCCCAGCTCGGGGGGAATGCCTTTGATTGTACAGTATGCACAAAATATTCAACCAGATGATAGCAATCTGCACTTTTTGCCATCCTTCTCTAATAGATCTAGGCAACCCCAAATGGTATAGAATAGCTGTCCAACATTCCACAGACATAAGAGAAAGAAATAAGATACACACTTACAAATGGCATATACCTTACGCAATTTATAAATGGGTATACAGATCCTACTTTAATCTGTTTCATTCCTTTTAGAATTTGTTTTGTTGGATTTCTCAGGCACATTGGCAAGTCATATGCCAGATATGGGGTAGGGCAGCAACTGGTGTATTCCTTATATTCTTCTCCTACTGCTTTTCTGGTTTTTGCTACTTTCTTCTACTCAAAAGTATTTTCCATTTAGGTGGAAGAGCTGCTTATTCGTGTACCCCTCCGAAAGCAAGTGTCTGGCATAAAATACTAGCCTTCCTGCTAACAGTTTGCCAGTTTGTTACGTCTCAATCATTTCCAGCTGTGCTTATTGAAAGATTTTTTTCCCAGTTTTTCTTTTTCCTACTTGAAACTCAAAGTGCTTAAAAAGAGCAGAAGCAGATAAAAGAATGGGGAAGAATGGTCTGTGCATCAGGTGGACAGAAGGAAAATGGTTTAACATTTGGGAACATTTGCTTCCCAAATTGTAGACGTTGACTCAAAAGAGATGGCAAGCGTTAGGAACTTGGGATAAATAATGCAATGCTGCACAGGCACTGCCAGTGAGTAGGATTCCAATTGCAGTAGGAATGTCTGGGTTTCTAACTGCAACTGGAACTTAAACGAGGAAAGTTTAAGTTTGGGTGATTTCTGAATGCAATTGGTTTTTCAGCAGAACTTCAGAAGGGGAGAAATTCGGTTTGGGAGATGCAACCTAACCCTACAATAACTGATTGGATCATCATTAGATGTTGCTTTCTATCCTGAAAAAAATATTTATGGAATGGGAAGGTAAACCCTACATTATAGGAGAGTAAGAGTTTCAAGAGTGTGCAGAGGTTGTAGAAGGAGACATACCTTTTATTTGAAACAGAAGCATCAAGAGTTTTATAGACCTAAGTCTAAAACACCAAGTATAAGATCATTATTCGTTTTTTACTCATTTATATTTGCTTAGTTTAATACTGTGTCTCCCCGAAAATAAACTGGAAAATAAGCCCTAGCATGATTTTTTCAGGATGCTTGTAATATAAGCCCTACTACCCTGAAAATAAGCCCCAGTTAAGATCATCAGCCAGATGAATGCATTTAGTACTGTATTTCCCCAAAAATAAGACCTAACCAGAAAGTCCTAATGAATCTTTTGGAGCAAAAATGAATACAAGACCCAGTCTTATTTTCGGGGAAACATGGTATAACATGACAAAGAGATGATAAATGGGAGTCATAAAGGCTGGAGAAAACATGCAAATATTTGTTGCCTGTTAAATCAGAGGACCCCAACCTCCGGTCCAAAGCCTGGACCTAATCTTCAGCCCATTGGAAACTGGGCCGCACAAATGGTGGACGAGCATATGAGTGTGTGAAGCTCCATTTGCACAAGTGGCAGGTGCAGGCATTAAACCTTCCTCTCTCCCTCTCCCACCCCCCCCATTGCCTCCCCCACAGATCTGGAAAGGTTGAGGACTGCTGTGTTAAATGATAAGATATAATTGAATGTAGTTATTGGATGGGATGAAATGTCTTTAAAGATTCAAAACAAATGGAAAAATGTGTCACTCTACTAATGCTTATACTTGTCAAAAGTTATTTACCACATTCGTAATATTTAGTCCTCTCAATAACCCACTACTCAGGGCAGGGAAAATAAGAGAAGGAAGGAGTATTAGGTATGTTCGCACCTTGAGTCATCTGTAAAAATAATAGAGGAGGGCTACAATGGATAGATAGATAGATAGACAGATAGATAGATAGATAGATAGATAGATAGATAGATAGATAGATAGACAGACAGACAGATAGGCAGACAAACAAACAAACAAACAAACAATCAATCTTGTTTGGGGAGTTTTTCCCCAGCCTCTTTCAGAATGCTATTCTAATCATCTTCAGCTTTCAAAATATGTCATAATTCTTCTGTTTGTACCACTTTCTTTATATTCTAGATCAGTGATTCCTAAAGTGGGCGGTACCACCCCCTGAGGGGCGGTGGGATGCCTTGGGGGGGGGGTAAGGGGCAAGGGTGGCGGTAGGGGCGCGCTAGAGGCAAAAAGGGGTGGCAGGGGGAAGCTAAGTGGCAAGGAGAGTGGCCCCCACCCTTTGACCTGTGCTTCGCAGCAGTTACCTCCTTGCAAGCAAATAGCAAGAAAAAACAACTCTTTTCAGCTTCAGCATAGGCTAATTAGCCCGTTGATTAGATCGGCCTCCCGACTTTCAGATGGTTTGCTCTCAGCTGTTTTGCCCAGGGCTCTGCTGCTTACTGCAAAGAGCTAAACTGCTGGAGCAGATTTTTTTTCTCCTTGTGCTTATCAAGCTGAAAACAAAACTGAAAGTAAAGCAGGCTGTGGGCTGTTTGCTGTTCGCTGCAACATTGAAAAATTAGGCAGAGGCAGATTTCTTTCTCTTCTTTTTCCTCACCAAAAAAGGTAGGTGCAAACAACAGGAAATTTGGGGCAAAACAGGAGAGTTCAAGATTTTAAAACACAAAAGAAAAAAAGGAGAAAGAAAAAGGCAAAAATAAAAATGGGAAGAAAGAAAAAAAATGAAAGAGAAAGATGTTATACATATTTAGAATTGAAATATGAATAGTAGTAAGAAATAAATGGGAAATCATGATTGTAAAAATGAAATGAATAATAATTGGAATATTGTCTTTGTATTTTTGAAAACTAGACAATGATAAGTTTTTTTAAAAAATTTTTTAGAAATATGAATAAGTATAAACTGTAACAATTGAAATACCTTTAATGGTATATGGTGGTGAAAGTAAAAAGGATTAAGTTGTAGCTTGGATAACAGCTAGAATATTTTAAAATTTAATTGTAACGATTGAAATATTTTTAATTATATATTGTTATGAAAGTAGAAATGATTAAGTTGTGATTTGGAGGATTATATGGGCAAAACTATTTCGGTTATTGGGCGAGTTTAAGATGTGAAATTGAGTAACATAAGGGGAAAGCTCTATTTAACTAGGGAATTGTAATAATTGAGATACTATTAATTGTATATTGTGTTGAAAGCAGAAATGGTTAAGTTGTGATTTGGAGGAATATATGGGGAAAATTATTTGGTTTATTATTATTGGTAAATATAATTAATTGATTTGTAAGAAATTGGATTGCATGGAAATAATTGGAATATTCATGGAAATAGCGAAGGACCAGCCCACAGTGTTTCTGGTAGTGAAAACGGAGCTCAGGAGGGGCACGTGCGACCCTCCCTACCTCTATTTTCACTGGCAGAGGGTTGCAGAAGGCTGTCCCAGCTGAAAACGGAGCTTGGGAGCCCATTTTTTCTGGCAGCGCGTTTAGGCTACCAAAGCCCCCCCCCCCTGACATGAGCAACATCATGCTGGCCACGTCCACCCTGGCCTCCCAAGGTCAAAAACAACCTTGATGCGGACCTCAATGAAATCGAGTTTGACAATCCTGATCTAAAGTCATGTATTTGAAAACGATGACTGTGTAACTCCAAATAATGCATAAAGAAATGTCTGGAGTTGCTACTCAGAAGGCCTACCAACTGAGCGGCATCAGATAGCAGTTTCAGAGAAGGGATACAAAGTGCACCCCTTTCATTAGAGCGAGCCGGACAGGCAGATTGTGTTTGAGAGAGGCAGCCCAACTAATAATCTAGTCTTGGATTTTATGGGCTCGTTTTATTAGAGTCTTTTATTGTGTTTCAGTGCTTCCAGTCACCCTTTTAAGTACCCTGCAAAGCGAGATACAAATACACCTAATAAATAAATATTCTCTCTCTTTCTCTCTTTTAACCCATAGATTGTTTCAAACCCAAATATTTTTTTTCCAGAAATGGAGAAACAAACCTCATCTTGCCTTCCACATTTCTTGCTAGCAGGAAGGCAGCAGCGTAAGCACACAGCAAAAGAAACAAAGTTGGCCCTGGATTGTGACATATATTGTACACATGCAGGCATTTTGGTGAAGGTGTGTCTGTGGACCGGGAGTCCTGAAAGTGTGCTTTTGCAATGCATACAGGTTTCTGGATGGGGAGTACATTCAATACAAGTCTAGCCTGTTCCAGCTCCACCCCATCCCCAATGAAAATGGTTACATCTATCTGTTTTTCCTCCCTCCCGAATATTCCCAATATTGTACATATAATAAGCAGCCTGCTGGGCACAGCCAGAGGCATATTACAACTTTAATGAATTCTAAAAGGATACATGCCTAACATTTTAGCAAGTTGGAAATCAGATATACAAGAAGGTATTGTAGTAAGGAGGGAGCTTTGAGCTTAGCATATACATATTTTTTGGGTATTTATTTTCCTTGAAACCACCCCTGTGCTGTGTTTGTTTCATATCACAGCGTGTTTCCTTCATGTGAAAAGGTATTTTGTCAGCAGTTTATTACCATTAGCTTGTTTAAGCTGGGAATGCCTTTTTTATAAGCCAGCATGGTGCTCCCTAGATCTCCAGTGTGCATTTCGAAATAGAGGAGCTGTGTATATAAAATGGTTGCAGGGATAGATGGAATTTGCAATCCAGCAAAGCCTTTTCTGCAATTAATTGTATGGATTCGCTGCACGTGTTCTGCATTAAGTTTCATAAGAAATGAATGGAATACTAAACAATGGGGAGTAAAAGCAATGTTATTTATTAAGCGTCGTTTAGGTTTGGTTTTCTAAAATATGAGGGTGGAGTACAATGTTGACCAGATGGTCTGATCTTATAAGCCATTGTATTAAAACTACGGGAAGCCCGGCAGGCCTGTTAAAAACTGTAAAGGTCCCAGTATACTGGCTATAGGCAGATTGTAATGTCTGGTGCAAATATTGTCTGCTCAGGTATATATTGTTTTCCCAGCTGCAGCTGGTCTAGATGTAACACTGCAAGGTCAAACCATAAGTCCATTCAGTTCTACAGGGCTACCCAACTAGCAGAAGTTCTCCAGATCTTCAGTTGAATAACATTATTTCCCATCATTTACTAGTTGATGTTTACATTAGATTGGTGATGAACAAGACTGAATATCATCAGTTTCTACATTTTATCATTTGTCTGTCTGATCTATCTATCCATCCATCCATCTATCATCCATCCATCCATTTTCTACAAGCAATATATATTAGCTTTACCGAAGACCTATTGTGTACAGTATTCATGCGTTATCTAAGACAGTCCAAAGTGATATGTGAAAACAAGCTGTTTGTGTCATATATATTTAAAAAGAAGTTTTGAAGTGCAAAAAGGCTCCATTAACAAACCAACCAACAAAACAAACAAACAAAAAAGTGTTTCTACAGTGAATAAAAAAACTCACTAAATATATTACAGTGATTGAAATAAACAAAATGTGCCAAAAAAGAAAACAATTCATTGAGAAAGAATCCATATAACTTTAAATAATTATATAAAGTTAATTCAACTCACTAAGCTTATCATTAAATCGAGACCCTATAGCCATGATGGGGAACCTATGGCAAGGGTGCCACAGGTGGCATGCGGAGCTATATTGGTGGGCATGCAAGTGTTGCCCTATCTCAGCTCCAGCTCTCATGCATGCACCGGCCAACTGAATTTCAGGCCTTCCGGTCGCACCAGAAGTCGGGAAACTGGCTGTTTGCTGGCCTCCGGAAGACCTCCGGGGGGATGGGGAAGGCTGTTTTTGCCCTCCCCAGGCTCCTAGAAAGCCTCTGGAGCCTGGGGAGGGGAAAAATGGGCCCACTGTGCCATCACGTGTCAAAAGCAGGGGGAAGTGTGGGGGGTCACGTGCGCATGTGCGGGACGGTGAGGCGCATTGAATTATGGATATGGCCACCCGCACCCACGACCCCCCACTCTCCCCCCACTTTTGGCACGTGACGGCAAAAAGGTTAGCCATCACTGCCCTATAGCCATGATGCCCTCTCTGATGGCACATGAGCTGTCACCCCAGTTCAGCTGAGCTGTGCATGTGTGCGCACCTCCCACCAGCCAGCTGGTCTTTGGGTCTCTGCCACACATGTGGGGGGGGCGTGCGGGTGGCCACACGCGCAATCAGAAGGCAAGGTGCGTGTAGGGGGCACATGCATGCAGGGGGGCGCATGCAGGGGGCCACATGTGCAGTGCATTTTGGGGGCTCGGGCATGCTTTTGGCATTCAGTCCGGAAAAGGTTAGCCATCGCTGCCCTATAGCGTCATCTTGTGTCATGTTCTCTTTTTTAGAGCGCAAAGATATTTCAAAAATAAATAATAAAGTCCTACGCTTGGCTCTTTTTCTAAAGATGAGAGCTTCTTTCTAATGGCATAACATTATCTTCAGTTTTATAACACCTAAATGATATGAAATTTTAAGAAAAAAATGCAGGTGCAATGCAGCCCGTTCACTGAAAATACTGGGGGAGTTCTATATGATGTATGGCTAAATCTTTGCATTCTCATTCCAAACTGAGAAATACCAAACAGAAAGTATTAAATTTTACCACACAGTAGCAGTTTTTAACATGGTCAATAATTCAGAAGTAAAAATGCAAACATCAGAATATGATGAATGATTAAAATAAGCGTGATGTTCTGTTGTTTTTGACTCATCCATAAATACTGGCTTTACAAAGAATTATTTTATTGCATACACACCATGATGTGCATACCTCCATCACAGAGGTGAAGGAAGTGATCCGTTACCTTCTCTCTCCATTCATTCATATAAGTGGACTCTGTTTTGCTGTAGTATTTCTTGGAATAAAACAGAGATGTGTAAAATTGTAGCTTTCCAAATTATGAGCATGCTACTCACCTGTCTAAAGTGTAACTAGGACTCTTTAAGACCGTTTTTCATACTTTTGACCATTGCAGCACCCCATGGTCATGTGATCAAAATTCAGGCACCTGGCAACTGACTCATATTTATGACGGTTGCAGTGTCACAGATCATGTGATCACCTTTTCTGACCTTCTGACAAGCAAAGTCAACGGGGAATAGAATAGAATAGAATTCTTTATTTATTGGCCAAGTGTGACTGGACACACAAGGAATTTATCTTTGGTGTACATAAGGAGAATAAAATACATTCATCAGGAATAAAAAGATACAAAACTTAGTGATAGTCAAGGTTACTAATAAGCTATCAAATCATACTAGGAAACAAATAAAAACAATATAAATTGAAAGATACAAGCGAACTGAATCAGCAGTTCTTTGGGCAGTTTGAGCTTTCTGAGTTGGCGTAGAAAAAACATTCTTTGCTATGCTTTTTTGATGACGTTTTTGATGTTAGGTGTCCATTTTAAGTCTTGGGATATGATAGAACCTAGAAACTTGAAGGACTCTACTGTTGATACTGTGTTGTCTAGTATTGTAAGCAGGGGTGAAATCTAAAATTTGTTACTACCGGTTCTGTG
The DNA here is from genome assembly GCA_030761175.1 of Masticophis lateralis. Taxonomy (NCBI): domain Eukaryota; kingdom Metazoa; phylum Chordata; class Lepidosauria; order Squamata; family Colubridae; genus Masticophis; species Masticophis lateralis. The sequence continues at coordinate 132,616,375 of JAUDYJ010000003.1, forward strand.
GGTGTGGTTTGGTGGTGGGGGGGTAATGTGACTGGCTGTGCATGGCCAGCTTTTTTTTTTTTTTACTTTTAAAAGCATTTTTTCTACAACCTCTTCGGCCGAAGAGATTGCAGAAAAAAATTGCTTTTAGAAGCCTCTGGCGATCAGGCAACTCAGCTGGGATCGCCAGAGGCTTTTAAAGGTACTTTTTTTTCTACAGCCTCTTCGGCCGAAGAGGTTGTAGAAAAAATGCTTTTAAAAGCTTCTGATGATTCCAGCAATCATCAGAGGCTTTTTTTTTTTACTTTTAAAAGCATTTTTTCAGCTGAAGAGGTTGTAGAAAAAATGTTTTTAAAAGAAAAAAAAACAGCCTCTAATGATCGCGCAACTCAGCTGGGCATGGGGAGGGGGGCGCAGGGACTTTTTCTACTGGTTTTCTGAACCACCCACCACCATTGATACCGGATCGGATGATTCGGTCCGAACCAGGAGCATTTCACCCCTGATTGTAAGAGGTGATAGTATAGGAGGTTTTCTTCTAAAATCCACCACCATTTCTATGGTTTTGGGTGTATTTAGTTCAAGATTGTTCTGGTTGCACCACAAGGCTAGTTGTTCAACCTCCCGTCTGTACACAGATTCATTCAGATTGTCTTGAGTCCAATCACTGTTGTATCATCTGCAAACTTCAGTATTTTAACAGAGGGATCTTTTGAGATGCAGTCATTGGTGTATAGAGAGAAGAGAAGTGGAGAGAGCACACAGCTCTGGGGGGCTCCTGTGCTAATTGTTAATTGGCCTCCTGTGCTAATTGTGCTAATTGAAACCAGATTAACAACCGTTTTACTAATTTAACAACTGCAGTGATTCACTTAACAACTGCTGGAAGAAAGTTCATAAAATGGGCAAAATTCACTCAAAGAAATGTCTCACTTAGCTACAGAAATTTTGGGCTCAGTTGTGGTCGTAAATCGAGGATTACCTGTATCTCTATTTATAAGTAGAAAATTCTCATTTTATTTACGGATTGCATTCATTCAGAATTCACTTTTTACACCATTAATTCTCTGCAGGGTGAATCAGAATGCTCATCTGCTGACTCTGAGAAATTGCATAGGCAGCCATATCAGGCATGATAGCATGTTGCCTTCATTCCAGGCCTTCAGAGTTGACCCCGGTGAAGAGGAAGTCCTGCAAACTGTATCCGAAAGTTTATAGAACCCTGAAGGTCATGCAAGCAACACGATTGATAATACTTCAGTTGAGAAGGGCGGTGTGTGTATGTCAGTGTGTGTGTGTCACTGTGTGTGTGGTTTTTCAATGTGTCAGCAAAAAATCTGCCCTTCAGCCTTCTCCCCATGACATTGTCTCTCCAAAATGACCCTCAGATATGTTTTGTTGTTGTAGAAAAAAAAAATCTCAAGAATCATCAGTTTTGTGGCGTAGCTAAGACTGCGCTCGGTGCACTTTGATTATAAGACACATGGGAAAGCTTTTAATCTTTTGGTGACAGAAGAATGAGTCGGAGAAATGGAGAGGTGGCTGGGGTCTCTTTGCAACGATTCAGTTCCAGGGGGGTAGTCAAAGTGTGTTTTGCTATTGTGCATTTTTTAAATTATTGCTCCAGAACATATTTCATTTTTGAGGTGGCCCTTCCTCCATATCTTGGATACTACTGAAATAGAGATTAATGCCATATAACAACATTTATCTTTTAAGTAACCCTGATTTATTCTATCACTAATGTCCTAGGGGCTGAAGAATGAGATGTGATGGTAGTTAGAGGTTTATGGGGTTACCGCCATTATCTTTCCTATGGGAATGAAGCAACGAAATCTTTCTCTTTTTTATTCACTTAACAAAACATTCTTACTCCTTAGATCTTCCTCCCCACCAGCATTTTAATTATTGCTAATTCAAAGTAAGCAGTATGGTGCTTTTGAGCACAAACGTGCCCTCGAGAATACGTAGGCCTTTAAAAAATGTTATTTATTGTATTAAATGACCATAAACTAAGGAGGTTAAATCCAAGTGATATGAATATGTTTTATGTGTGACTAATTCTGTATGAAACTTTTTTTTCCTCTATGGGACTATTTTTTTCTCTGTGAGACTTCCCCCCCCCCCCTTCCCTTCAATTGTGTCTTGTTCTTAGAGACTGCCTGGACAAATCCCTGCAATTTTCTTGGTAAAGTTTTTCAGAAGCCATGGCCGTCCTAACTTATGGTATACCTGCTTTTATTAGTGACGAGTGAATTCTGCTTCTCACATCATTTTTAATTATGGTAATTTCAAACTTGAATTTTAATTAAATCAAATTAAAATTCAATTTAAAATTCATTTAATTTTTAAGATTTGCTCAGTCAGTTATGAATTCAACACTGTAAACATGGATGCAAGCATTTGACACATTTGTACATGAACAACAGTGTGCATCCTGGGAAATAACATCAAATGTCATTTTTAAAAAAAATTGATTTATATGTCGCCCTTCTCCGGAGACTCAGGGCGGCTTACAATGCGTTAAGCAATAGCCTTCATACTTTTGTATATTTTACAAAGTCGGCTTATTGCCCCCACAAACTGGGTCCTTTTTATCTCTTAACACATCTTTTTCTGATTAGTTTGATGATGCACATCTTAATTTCAGGCTATGGTAATAGGTCCATTTTAAAATATTTATAAATTGGTTCCATGGGCCAAAAGTGACTGAAGGATTCAAAACAATCTATATGTGCCTTGCAAATTTCTTTCAAAAACCAAAGAGTTAACAACAACAAATGCTCCACCAAACCTATAGACAGCAATTCAGTTACTGAATCGGACTAATTGTTCAGGTTGGGCAAAAATTAGAGGACACTAGAGCCAATGGCAATGCTCAGTTTGATTGGCAGATATCTATAGCCTGCCAGTAATTAAATTGACCTTTTCACCTGATTTCAGCTTTCTGGCTCTGATCCACTGAGTAGTATCTCATAATAACCAGTACCATGAAGTGAATTCAGCAGGTTTAACTAGGAAGCTGCTCATATATACTTTACTCATTTCTTAGATGGTGATATGGGGGATTCGTGGTGCCCTATTTGCATTAAAGAAAAAAAAATTAATTCTTTACACTTTTGTAAAACTTTGTCATGGGGTAATAGCCTATCATTCTTTTTCCATCCCTGGACAATTTTTCCCAAACCTCCTTGTTTATTATTAATGTTAGATCGGCGCAGGAAAGAAGAAGTGACCAGCAGGGTTCAAGTAACAAGTTTTAATAACAAGAACTGAACAGCTTGTGCGCTGCCGGAGCTCTCCTTATATACACTCCGGCAGACGCACCGCCCACTGACAGGGATTCAAAACTCCCGCTGAAAGGATCTTCAGCCAATCCCAGGCGGATGTCCTTATAAGGACATAACACTCCTCCCCCCTAGTTCTTAGTCAGTCGATCAGGGAAATAGTCACTAAGATAAACAGGACGTCTACGTGCCCGCGTAGACCTGCGCAGTTCACAGTCAAGATGGACACTCTCCCGGACGGAGGGTGTCTGCTCTGCTCGGGGCTTCTTCCCCGGTGCCGGGCTGGATCTGGCCGTCGAGGACGCGGGCACTGTGTCCGAACCTCCGGCCGGGTCACGGACCTCCGCCTGCGGGCGATGCTGGTCTGCCTCGTTCCTGCACGGATCGTGGAGCCGCCGGTGTGGATCCCTGCTCTTGACCGGTCCGGAACTCCTGAGCCACGGTAGGTCCCTGGGTCTCCCTCAGGTCCCCTCTGGGCTGGGGTCGCGCCGGTCTGGGTCAGGGTGCGAGTCCGGCGGTGGTGGTTGGGTTAAGCCCCCGGGTTCTCCGGTCGAGTCCGGCCTACTCCCGGGGCGGCAGGCGGACGGAAATGGTGACTGGTCGGCTCTGTCGGGGTGGCGTAGGCCTACCTTGCAGGGGTTGTGTAGGCCCTCTCTGCGCGGTTGGTCTGGCGGTGGTGCCGAATGTTCCCTCTGGCCGCTGGGCTGCTCGACCTGGTCGGGTTGGTGTTGGCCTACCCTGCCGGGGTGGTGGAGGCCTTCCTTGCAGGGTTGGTTTTCTGCACGGTTGGCGGGTTGTTGTAGGGTCTCCTGGAATGTTGGCTGGAGGTCCCCATCTCTGGGCTGCCGGTTGCCCACTTCGCAGGGTTGACGTTGGCTTCCCCTGCTGGGTTGTCCCCGGTCTACTTGCCTTGCCGGATCTGGTATTAGGCTAGGTGCCGGGGTGTTTGTTCGTCCCTCGGGTCGCCGGTCTCCCTCGTCTGGGTGGTTTAGGCCTACCTCGTCGGGGTGGTTTAGGCCTACTGCGCCGGGGTGGTTTAGGCCTACCTCGTCGGGGTGGTTTTCGCTCACTTCCCTCCACCTTTTGCGGAGCTGGTCGAGATGACGTCTCACGATCTGTCCATCGTCCAGCTCAACGCGGTAGGATTTGGGACCGGTTGTGCTGTGTACTGTAGCTTTAAGCCATTTAGGCGAGCCGTGGAAATTAAGAGCGAAAACGGCATCACCGACGGAAAACTGGCGAAGTTGGCGACTGGCGGATGCGGGCACCTCAGAGGAGTATTGCGGGTGCAGTCTGTCCAGGGGTGACCGGAGTCTCCTGCCCATTAAAAGTTCGGCGGGGCATTTTCGGGTGGCAGAGTGAGGCGTGATATGCTGGGTAAGCAAAAAAGTGTCAATGCGCTCCTGCCAGTCACCCGGGCCCATCTTGGCGAGCGACTCCTTCGTGAGCCGCACCATCCGTTCAGCCTGCCCATTTCCGGCCGGTCTGTAAGGGGCAGAGAGGGCATGGCGAATGCCCAAGCCAGCCAGGAAAGCTTCCATGGGCACGGACGTAAGTTGGGGCCCGTTGTCTGAGACCAAAACGTCTGGGAGTCCATGGGTCGCGAAAAGGCGCCGGAGGGCACGGATGGTAGCTTCCGTTGTGGTGGATGCCATGGGGATGACTTCCAACCACTTGGAGTAGGCATCAACCACGATGAGGAGGTGGTGCCCATGAATGGGGCCAGCAAAGTCTATGTGAATGCGCGACCAGGGGGAGCTCGGAGTCTCCCAGGGCATCGGGTCAGATTGAGGCGGGGCGGCTCTGACTTCTTGGCACGGGCTACACCTGGCGACCCAATGTTCAATGTCTTTGTCCAGTGTCGGCCACCAGACGTAGCTCCGTGCCAGGGCTTTCATCCGGACTATGCCCGGGTGTCCTTTGTGCAGCGCAGTAAGAGTCCTTCGTTGAAGAGTGCTGGGAATCAGCACCCTATCTCCCCATAGTAAACAGCCGCGCATGGTGGACAGCTCCCCTTGCTTGCGGCTGAACGGGCTGAAGTCGTCGCTGTCAATTCTAGTCGGCCAGCCTCTCAGGACCCAGGAGTGGACTTGCCGGAGGATGGGGTCAGCTCGCGTGTGCGTCGCTACGTCGGCAGATGTCACGGGACAGTTGCTGTCGTTGTCAATATGCAGCAGCTCGAGCGTGGGGGCCGGGTCTTCCACGGATTCGGCGGATGGGCACCTGCTCAACGCGTCGGCGTTTGCGATGGCTTTACCAGGCTGGTGGACGAGGCTGTAGGAGTAGCCGGCGAGGAATATGGACCAGCGCGTCATCCGGGGGGACATGAAGGCTGGGGTCTGCTTGTCCCCTGCTAGTAGGCCGAGGAGAGGCTTGTGATCGGTGACAATGGTGAATTGCCGTCCATACAGGTATTCGTGGAAGCGCTTCACCCCTGCAACAATAGCCAACGCCTCTTTGTCCAGTTGGCTGTAGTTGCGCTCAGCACTAGACATAGTCTTTAAGAAAAATGCGATGGGGGCTTCACGACCGGTAGGCAGTTCATGGCTGAGCACAGCGCCAACTCCGTACGGGGAAGCGTCACAGGTCAGTCTGAGGGGCAGTGTCTCATTGTATTGAATGAGCACACTGTCAGAGGTCAGAAGTTGCTTCACTGCTCTGAATGCAGACTCTTCCTCACGTCCCCACCTCCAGGAAACCGCCTTCGCCAGCAAGCGATGGAGCGGCTCAGCAACAGTGGCTTTCTGCTGGAGGAAAATAGCGTAGAAGTTAAGCAATCCAAGGAAAGCCTGAAGCTCCGCTTTGTTTTTGGGGCTGGGAGCTTCATGGATAGCTTTAACTTTTGATTTGGTGGGGTGGATGCCAGAACTATCTATGAGATAGCCCAGGAACTCGACTTCCTGTACCCCAATGATGCACTTGTCCCTCCGGACTCTCAAGCCCTTCTCCCTGAAACGCTGGAGAACTAGCCTCAGCCGGTCCAGGAGTTGAGCCTTTGAGTCCCCAGAGATCAGTACATCATCGAAATAAGGCACCACCCCTGGAACGCCTTGGAGAAGGCGTTCCATCATGGATTGGAAAATGCCTGGGGCTGCACTGACTCCAAACTGGAGACGGTTGCACTTAAACGCGCCTCTATGGGTGACAATAGTCTGTGCCTCCGCCGTTTCCTGATCTACTGGCAGTTGCTGGTAAGCCTGGGCCAGGTCCAGTTTCGCAAAAATTTTGCCCTTGCCGAGTGAGTGCAGCAAATGTTGCACTACTGGCACGGGGTATGCGCTCTGCGGCAACGCCTTATTGATGGTCACCTTGTAGTCGGCGCAGATGCACACAGATCCATCCTGCTTCATGGGGGTCACAATGGGAGTTTCCCATGAAGCATGATCGATAGGTTCCAGGATACCTTGGGCAATCAGCTTATCTAGCTGAGCGTCTACTTTAGCCCGCAAGGCAAATGGAACCCGGCGGGGCTTGAGCCGAATTGGGGTTACCCCCTTGTCCAGATTAAAGGAGATGGGTTTCCCTGAAAAGGTCCCTAACTTACCATCGAAGACTTCTTGGAACTCTCCGATGAGTGAGTCGAGTTCGCCTGAGCTAATCTGGTGGATGCCTCCGATAGAAAGCCCCAGCGGCTGGAACCACTCCACGCCCAGCAGGGTCGGGCGGCTATGCTCCACGACGGTTATGGGAAGCTGGCCCTGGAACTGCTTGAAGGCGATCCGGAGGTTGGTTCGCCCGATGACGCCGATGGGGTTGCCGCCGAAGTCCACCAGCTTGGAGTGCAGAGGTTCAAGTTGGCGCTTGGAGAGATTCGGCTTCAGTCTCTTGACTTGGTGCCAGTCGATGATCGAATAGACGGAGCCTGAGTCGACTTCCATCGTGCACGGCAAGCCTTCTGCCAACAGTGTCACGTGGAATTTTGTGGCACTGTTGGTGCTGGTGAGGGCGATCGTTGTCTGGTTCACAGCGCCGCCATGAGAACTGTTGCGGTCGTCGCGCTTTTGCTGGGTTGAGGACCGTTTGGACAACCTCTGGGAGTCGCGACGATTTTCTGGATTCTGGGGCTTGATCGATTCAGGAACAGGATCAGAGGCTCTGCATACCTCCGCGATGTGCCCCCTCTTAAGACAGCGTCTGCAGGTGGCATCCCGCCAGCGACAGGATTGGCGGGGATGGTGTCCCTTGCAACTGCCACACTGAGCGGCGCGGCGGCCATCATTTTGAATTTCCCGCCTGGGTGGGCGGGAAACTTTCAAAACGGTCGATTCTCCCTCTGAATCTGTTGGAGTGGTCGAGTCATCGGACGATTCAGATGACGGTTTGCGGATCTTATGGATCCCTCGGGACTGGAGCATGGCAGCAGCGGCGGTCTCGGATGTTTCAGCAGCCGTAGCCTCCTCAAGAACGTCCTTCAGGGACAGTCTTTTTCTGCTCAGGAACTTCTTTTGGAGGTTGGCATCTCTCATCCCGAAGACGATCCCGTCGCGTAAGGCATTGTCAACGTTCTCAAATTCGCAGTTTGCAGCGATTTGACGCAATGCCGCCACAAAGTCTTTAAGCGATTCGCCTTCCTTCTGATTACGTTGGCGGAATGTAAAGCGATTCGATATGGGGGTGCCCGTTGGTGCATAGTGGTCTTGCAGGGCAGTCTGCAGATCCACCCAGGACATGACTTCAATGTCCCTGGGTGCGACGAGGTTGACGGCGAGTTCCAAAACGTCGGAGCCGCAGTGAGCGAGGAAGAGAGCCCTCTTCCTCTCGTCGTCTAGGTTGTTGTAGCCGTTTCCCCGGAGGAATTGGCGGAAACGTATCATATACGAACTCCACTTCTCCCGGCTGGGGTTGAAGGGAGCCAGCGAGGCGAACGGCGCTTGCGGCGTTGCCATTTCTCAGACCGCGTCGAGTGACTTCAGCTCGTTATGGCGATCGTGCCACGCGGAGGTTCTTCTCTAGACCTTCGTCGCCAGTGTTAGATCGGCGCAGGAAAGAAGAAGTGACCAGCAGGGTTCAAGTAACAAGTTTTAATAACAAGAACTGAACAGCTTGTGCGCTGCTGGAGCTCTCCTTATATACACTCCGGCAGACGCACCGCCCACTGACAGGGATTCAAAACTCCCGCCGAAAGGATCTTCAGCCAATCCCAGGCGGATGTCCTTATAAGGACATAACAATTAACTTTAAAGCGTTAATAATCTATAGCCAATACTGTACTAATACCACTGTATCAAAATCATGTGTTTTCCTACAGAGTAATTAAAAAAACAAATAAATTCTATGATTAATAGAAGCACGCCAGTATTTTTCTAGATGAAACAGATCCAATACAAATTGTGAGTATTGTTCTTAAACTGCAGTTTTTCTTTTTCACTTTTGATTGAACGAGCGGAGGATTTAGTTATAGCAAGTAAGTAGGTTTAAAGAAGTTCAGCTTGTTCTTTTAATCAAGTCGCTTTGCCAAATATTTACTAAAATAGGGCAGATGCTTATAAAAGTATAAATAGTTGGTTACTTATTTAAATAGAAAGATCTTTACTGACCTTATATGGTATCACCCTGTGATAATGTTTATCTTTTTTTTTAAAGGATTTCCATTGTAGATTCTATTAGCATATTGGAAAAAAAACCTTGCCAGAAAGAAATCACTTATCTATCATATAAAACCTGATACAAAGCACACAACTCTGTCGAATTCTGATCTCCTATAAACATGTCAGCTGTGAATATTGCTAATAAAATATTTGTTTAGGGAAAAGAATGCCGCAGTTGTATCATATACTACCAAATACTTCGCTTAGTCGATGATAAATAAAATATTTTCTTTTGTCAAGCTCATTATGAAGATGTTAAAAGTTTCACTCTCCCTAACTTTTACACTGACTTTTAAATGAGAGATATTTTCAAGCCCAATAAAAGCAGACATGGATGAATGCCATCCCCATCTGGACATGTTGAGAAACTCTTACTACAGAAGTGTTTATAAAGATTGGCTAGTGTTCAAAAGAGACTATATGCGTATTTTTTGGGAGTGTGTGTACGCACATGCACATTATTATCAATTTTCCTTTCCTGTGCCTCATAGAATGGCATTTGAGTCTTCTGGCCCAGGAGTAACTGCTTTGAGTGGAAGAGGCTGGTATTATGTGATAGACGGAATTAAGTTCCTAGTTGTTTAACTGTTTTTTCCAATCCACTTTTGTTGGCTTTATGAACCTGATTAAAGCTTGGGATGATGAAAACTCAGAGCTATGGGCTAGACTGGAAAGTCCAAAAATCCTGGAAGATGTTTTTTTAACCCACTTCTGCATTGTTTCCAAGAAAACTATACAGTTGGGCCCATGAATTTACCAGTAAAGTTTTGTCTTCAAGCAGACATTTCTTTGCTAATCTATTCTGAACCATTCAATCTAATCTAGTCTGGAATCTGGGTGAGACAACTAGGCCTCATTTCACTGTGGTAGCCCCCCCCAAATCATTAGTCTCATATAATTTTATAGAGGAAATGGAGCTTTTCCTTGCCCCTGCAAGCTTTACAGGCTAATATCGTAGGAGAATAGGTTAGTTATAGTGCTATGAGCAGTACGATCATGGTTTGGTACGGATGTTTTCTATATGGAATTTCTGAAGAACATGGATACGAAGTTGTAATGGTGTAAAAGACATGCAATAGCTTTACTATCACCAAATGCCTTTACTGCATTTTCTTTTTCATTTCTTTTCATATTTCTACCTCCTTGTTTTGATACAATGCTGTTGTGAGGCTACTCAATGCATAGGCTACTCAGTGGTGGGATTCAACAAATTTTTACTACCGATTCTGTGGGCGTGGCTTGGTGGGTGCAGCAGAGCTTGATGGGCATGGCATGGTGGGCATGGCAGGGGAAGGATACCACAAAATTTCCACTCCCACCCCACTCCAGGGGAAGGATACTGCAAAATCCCCATTCCCACCCCACTCTGGGGCCAGCCAGAGGTGGTATTTGCCGGTTCTCCTAACTACTCAAAATTTCCACTACCAGTTCTCCAAAACCTGTCAGAACCTGCTGAATTTCACCCCTGGCTACTAGGTAAAAAGTTATAATACCTGATATACATGTAAGAGGTTCCCCAATTTAATTCTGAGCATTTCCTGGGTGAGTTTAAAACAGTCCTTTCTGAAATCATAAAAAATTGCTCTCATTCTATATTGATAATATTGAGCTGGTTCTTTCTGAGCCAGTGATCTTAGGATGTGTTGGGAACTGCAGCCAAAATCCATGCAAACAGGGAAACTAATACAGCTGGAGCCCCAATACGCCAGGAGGACATCAGGTCAGAAAACACTGAGTTCTAAATTAGTAGGCATTAAATGAAGAAGACTAGCTATTTTATTTTTTTAAAGGCTTGTCTCATTCTCCATTCACATGAGGCAAAAATGCATTCATATTCAGTCATATTCATAAATATTAATTCAAGCAACGGACAGTCCTCTTGGAACATCTTTCTGGATCAGAGCAACGCTGTCCTGCTAACATCTGTGAAAATTTTAGCACAAAAACAGGCTCACATTTTGTTTTAATTTTATTTACAAAACAGTTGAACCCTCACACCAAGTAGCCCTTACACAGTAAGGTAACTATGTCTGAAGGTCTGTACTTGGAAAAGATTGTGAACGTTTTTGGAGAGGAGGAGATAAATATCCAGCTGTGTTTACAGAGGCTTGATATGGGAAAAACAGTTTGGCTTAATAGAGATTCTTGAACTTTTGAGCTGTCTGTCTGGAACCTTGAATGTCATGTCTGGACAAGGCTGGTTGCTAGCCTGCTCTTGAAAGGAATCCCATCTAGATTTGGGGATGGAAGTATTGCAGTGAGGACCACTAGTTTAGGTGGCTTCAAAAGGGCATTTAGCATCAGGTAATGGACGAGAAGAATTCTTGCTGCTGCTCGTTTGCTCACCTTTTGGTTAATGGACCTCTAAATTCATTGTGTGAATCTGCACTGTGAAAGAAATAATGCATTGATGTTTTTGAAAGAAATCACTCCTGTTCTTAAGGTAAAGGTAAAGGTTTCCCTCGCACATATGTGCTAGTCGTTCCTGACTCTACGGGGTGGTGCTCATCTCCATTTCAAAGCTGAAGAGCCAGTGCTGACTGAAGACGTCTCCATGATCATGTGGCTGGCATGACTAATCGCCAGAGGCACACAGAATGCTGTTACCTTCCCACCAAAGGTGATCCCTATTTTTCTACTTGCGTTTTTTACGTGCTTTCGAACTGCTAGGTTGTCAGAAGCTGGGACAAATAGCAGGAGCTCACCCCATTATGCAGCACTAGGGATTCAAACTGCTGAACTGCCCATCTTTCAATCGACAAGCTCAGCATCTTAGCCACTGACCCACGCATCCCTCCTATTCTTAGCTTCCATCTAATTCAGGGGATCTGGAAATAGAAGAAGAAACTGGAGAGCCTCAGTCTTGGTAACCAGATGGATACAAACCTGCAGATTTTTCTTCATAAAAATATGAAAGTGGTCACATTTTGTCATAGCCCTAGAAGTTCCTAATGATTCTTGTCCATACACACACTAGGAATCTAGGATCAGGTGAACTGGGGCTTCAGGGGTCCTATTATTGTCAGCCTCAGGCATTTGGACCAATGTCAAAAGGTTTAGGAAAGTCAAAAAGATCTGAAGACCAGCTGCCTAACTCCAATGAGTATACACTACATCCTAACAATGATTCACTCTTAAGTCTTCTTAAACAGATAAATGATAATTGGCATTTTGCCACCAATTGTTTTACCATATATCATACAACTGGAACTCAAAATAAAAATAAGGGGGGGGGAAACAATCGTGCCTCTTTTCTTATAGAAGAAATGTACCATTCATATGAATTAGTCTCTTGGCAGAAGAAAATAGCATTAAATTTGAACTTGTCAAAGATTGATGAAATAGCACTGTGTATGAAAGACACTGCCAGCATTGTGCAACGAAGATGTAAAGGAGATTTGTTGAAAGAAGATGGAAGCAAATGTCCTTTTAACTCAAGCCATCAAGCCTGATTGTGAAGCATGGAATACCAAAACAAATTTTAAAATGATAGGCCATAAAATGGCCTTTTCCAAATAATATACCAAATTGCAATTTTCCAGTCTGTATTTGTTGCATGCTAATGCATGTGCATTTTATATTAAATACGAAATTAAAGATTAATCCATAATGTATGCTTTGCTTTTCCTAGTTAAAAAATAAGAATAGTGTTGTTATATAGGACTTTCGACATGCTTATCTGACAATAGATAAAATTGGCAATCAATTAACTTGGTCGATCAGGTTATTAAGAAACACTTTTAAGTACTGTTTTATCTTGAATAAGTAATCTCAGCATTCTATTTTATGCTTGCACTGGTATAGAATATGCTCTCACTTTGCCCTAAAATAAGATTTATGCAGTTTATGTGCCTCCAGAAGTCATCCTAATTCACATTTGTACAGTTTGATACCGGGATGAGAGGGGAAAAAGCTGGTAGTATCCTCAATCCTAAAGTTTTTTGTCCTATTTCAGGTAAGAAGAAAAGCTGGGGCTGGGGGTGGGTAGGTGGGAACCACCACCATGGTTTTCAAATATCCAGGTGTGTCACAGAAGGGGAAAAAAACTATATTGGTGGATGGAAAACTAAAACAATATATTTACTTTGGCAGCTTAAAATTTAAAAGAGTACAATGTGAAAAGGAAAGCTGATGATTCTCCTTTCTACCAAATTATTTTTGGAACACAGACTATAATACACCTCAACTTTATGGAACAGTTTGGGAGAAGGGTGTCTGATAAATCCAAGTGTCTGTTAAATCCAAATGTCCTTGAACTACAAGCATGTTGCATCCAAATGCTGTTGAATGAGGGTTTGTAAAATTGATATTTTACTGTATTTTAGTGAAGTTCCTCAATTATATCAAAAAGGGGGGGATTATTTACAGCCTATAATATAACAATTTGGTTCCAGAAAATGTCTTCATAATATTCTACGAATTGCAGTAGCATTCCCTGTCATCATTACTGATATTCATACCAAATAGTAATTGTAATAATTTACCCCCAAACGTACAAAATTCTATGCAACCAAAGAAGCTTTTGAGACTAGAAATAAGAACTATGAAGCCTTTGAAAATGATTTAAAAGAATTTTGGAGTCAGCATGAGCATAGAATTCTCTGATATTAATTAAAACAGCCCTTTTTCCATGGTTCCACATGAAACCTGGAGGAAAAAAACCCCAGTATGGCTGCTTCAAGAGACGTATGAACTTTTAGGGCAGTGGATTAAATCTGGATTTAAAATGGAAAAAGTGATGGACAGCATGTAGAGGTTATGTAGCTCCTGCCAGTAACTCCTTAAAGAAATTGTGTCTTTTCTTTGGCTCATGCGGTGTCAAGCCTACAGGACCAGAAAAAGAAGCATTTAAGTCACTATAGACAGGTGCTACTGTATATTGTGTGCTTCAAATAATCATTTGTCTTTCTTCTTATTCACTTCATTTTTTAAGTAAAGAAGATTTATAAAACGTTGTCATCCAATCCTGGGCCACATAAACATTACCAAAAATAGCAATCCATCTATTTTAACTTGGTGGAATAAACCAACTCCGTATTCTTCTCTTTTCTCAAAACAATTTTTAATCTCCTCTGATAATATCCAAACGTTTCTTTTTATATACTGGGTCTTCTCTCATAAAATTATTGGCAATTTAGCAAGCCTCTTTTGTAGATCCAGTATGAAGAGATTATCCACATCACTCTTCCTAATCTCACTCTCTCTTCTTCTCCCAAAATTGTAAACAACCTCATCAAATCCATTTTCTAAATCTAATATAAAAGTGTTAGAGTATCTTCTGCTTTAGTATGTCCCTGTTAATGGTTAAAATATCAGGGGGGTTTTTTTCACTTGTATAACCAAGGATGAATGCTTTTTTTGTGTGTAACCACTGCTTCATATTTTTCCATCTGCCTATTCATTTTTAAATCCACATTTAGATCAATTACAACTTCATTTGGTAAAATTTGTTCCTCTTTCATAACACCATCCAATTTATGTATCAGCGCAGATAATTTTAAAACTAATTTCTGTATCCCAAAACCGTAGATCATGCTCAAGGATCCATTAATGCATTCATTTTCTTTTGCTGCCCTCTAGCCTTCAAAGTTATCTTATCAGTTATTCAGATGTAAACATAAAAGGTTTCCCATGAGAAGGATTTTTTTTAATTAGCTTCAGATTCTAAACTCAAGTCCATCTAAATCCTTAATCCTTTAAAACTTTCTAAAATCAACATTCAAATCATCATTTTGCTGTACATTCAAAAAATATAAATTATACATTATAAAAATACATAATACTCTTTTTTAAAGGATTGAAGAAAAAAAACCCTCCAATGAAAACGATAACATGATAAAACTTGTGGTTCTAAAGGTCATCAATCTTTAAAAATCAATATTTTTCTTAAAAAGTAAAATACAAAATGATTAAGAAGTCAGGTTTGGTCAAACCTTGAGTCCAGGAAGGCTATATTAACAGCTACTGTATATAAGCTTGATGAAATTCCATGCTTCCCAGCTGCTTGCAAGTAGCTGCAAAAATCTTGGTTTCAGCCATCTACACACATAAAACAGGCATATGGACTATGTGTGAGTGATCCCAAAACCTCTCCTTTCTTTGGACAGATTTCAGTGGTCCAGAACCAGTATCCATCTGCGATTTTCGGTTGCAATGTGTCCTGCTGCTCCATGGGAAGTCAGTTCATTGGAAGCTTCTTCCCTTGGCAACACTTTTGAAAAGTGCTTTCTTCCTAGGACTGAGAAAGAATGATAAGCCCAGCATCACCCAGGTGGGTTCATGCAGAAGGCAGAACTAGAACTAACAGTCTCAGGGTTTATAGCTTGGTGTCACACCAATTTTGGTCTTTATCAATAACCATCAATGGTTCTTATTTATTTATCTGCTTATTTAAGTAGCTGCCCTCCTTTACTGAGCTTAAATGGACTCCAGAGGATGGTAGAGGACAGGAAGGCCTGGAGGAACATTGTCCATGGGGTCGCGATGGGTCGGACACGACTTCGCAATTAACAACAAACCCTCCTTTATAACTTTAAAAAAGATGCCTAAATGTGGAAAAGTTAAAATTTGTTTGTAGTTCTTCTACTGTAAAATATCAGGACATAAAACAGAGCCATGTTAAATTTACTCAAATATCAAAAGTATGTATATATGTCAAGGCCCATTCCTATTTTCTTTCTCTAATTGCACTAATGTTCCTTTTACTTTAACCCTGTCTGCAGAAAAATGATGTGCTGTAATTTCTATAAAAGGAAAATGAGCTAATTTTCAGACACAGCAAATAGATCAGTTCCCTGGAAACTTAACCTAACTTTACTAAGAAATATGGGACTGTTCAGTCCCAAAAGATTCTATTCTAACGGCTGGATCTTTCTAAGCGAAAGATAAAACTAGTAAATATGGTCTGCTAATTAGATTAAAAGGTTATGGTCCTTAATCCCTAAAGTCTACCTAGAATATTTTCTTCAAACAAAAGTAACTCAAACCATCTGAATGGAAAAATCATTAATTAGTTCGGAGCAAGTTATTTTTGAAAAAAAAAATCTACAGAACAAAATGTTCCAATTAAAAAGAAGTATCTGTAATTTTACTGAAGTGAAAATATTCTGACACGTTGCTGGTATTGGATCTGTTTCTCCAAGGAATATAAACTGTCAAAAGAACAAGCCAAAAAATGAACTATTTCTTTCAATAAATATAGTGCCTAGACCATTGTGAGATAACTTTTTTGCTATTTCTCATTTTTAAGTGTGTTGTCAAATTGTTAGCATAGTGACAAAAATGAGCACAACAATTTTTAAAGAGTGTTTGAGCATGTGTTTGAATAATTGAACCTGCAGTCTTATATTGCTACTCCAGAATAAGGCCAGTTAAACTGGATTAGACCTCTGATTTATAGGATTGTACAGTTCAAATGCAATTTTGAAACTACTTGCCTCACAGTAATGCTTCAATGAACACAATGGGATTCAATGTATACATACATAAAAGAAGTTGATAATTATTCTTAACAATGTTTACCAATATATACTAAATGTTGCATTGATATGGAGATCTGTGAATGCTCAAACTGCAACTGGTTATATTTATGTATACGGTAATTCATTCTTCAAAAATAATAATACTTATATATCATTACAAAGCATGGAAGAGCATTGTATCTGCCCCTTCATAGTTAACAAATGGGCACTGAAGACTTTATCGTGCCTAGTTTCCTACATAATATGGAGTTGTAGAATTTCAATTCACATAAACTTTTACTTGCTCACACACTGGATTCCAGTCAATACTGATTCTTGAACCCCAACACATCTGGAAGGCACCATCTGGGGAAAGCTGGAACAGCTGCATTCAGCATTACTTAAACACTAGTAAGTTTCAAAAGACATGTGGATTCTCTAAAGATATTCAACCCTGGGGTCACAGGAAAAAAAGGATTAGCTGAGTATCATCAGTATATTGATGACAGCTGATTCCAAATCTGCAAACAATTCTTCCCAGCAGTTTCATGTACATTAAAGGTTAATACTATGGGAATCAAGATTTTTGTGTTCTTCCCCAGTTATTCACCCTTCCTTTCCAAAGAAGTTAAACATACCATAAGTTGACTTTACTCTTGTGGTGGCAAACATGCTACAACCAGTTGAACTTGCAAACGGTTTAGCCCTATATCCATTCATGAAAAGGGCATTTGTCCTGTAGGATTAAAAAAACAACATATGAAGGGCATGATCTGTGTCATGTCATGGGCAGCTGCTGAAACATTCTGGATGAAGCCCAAGAGTATTGTACAACTGCACCTTTCCAAATGACCACAGGTTGAATGCGGTAATCGATAACAAAATCACTTAATGATCCCTAATTCTATTTTGATAGATGCTTCAGGGATTCTAATCAGGAGAACATGTAGATGCTAATCTTCTGAACTGTTTGTCTACCAGAAACTGATAGATAAAAGTGTGGGGGGAATTCTACAATGTGTTCAGCAATCTTTGGAAGGCCCCAGGTTTCTCACCTTTGCAAAATTGATAATGGCTAATATCCACTGACAAACATTTCTATATTAATCTGAATGTATCAATCAACAAATTTTACTTTAGGGTATCTCCACTTCCTAAAACCATGTGCTAGCTGCTAACATATTCATTATATATGTGATCTTAAGAACAAGATCTGTTATTAACAAAATTAGAAATGATTTCCAATATGCACTTAAGCTCTCAATGTTACAGTGATACTATAATGGTGTAGTTTGGAGTCAGTTTAGTGTAGTGGTTAAGGCATCAGGAAATGGTGAGTTTTAGTTTTGATTTAGGCATAGAAGCTAGCTGGGGCATGACTGAGACAATCACTCTGTCTCAGTCCAACTCACTTCATGTAATTGTTGTTGTGGAGAAAATTGGAGGAAAAAGGAGTATTAGACATGATAGCTGCCTTGAATTATTTATCAAAATAATTAAGACAGGAAATAAAATAAAATAATAAAATAAAATAAATGCTTTTAACAGCAGGGATTTTCAACTTTTTCAGCCTATAGAAACTGTTTAAAAAATCCAAAACATTGAACATGAAGGATAGGCCTTTTGAATGTCAGCTAACAAGTCCTGTCCTTTCCATTTGAACTTGGTGATTAAGTAGTGGTGGTGATGTACTCTCCACGAAAAACCATGGCAAAATCTTCCCAAGGGGCTTCTCCCCATTGGTGAAATCCATTTTTTTACGACCGGTTCTGTGAGCGTGGCTTGATGGGCGTGGTATGGCTTGGTGGGCATCGCTTGGTAGGTGTGGCAGGGGAAGGATACTGCAAAATCTCCATTCCCACTCCACTCTGGGGTTAGCCACAGGTAGTATTTGCCTGTTCTCCGAACTACTCAAAATTTCCGCTACTGGTTCTCCAGAACCTGTAAGAACCTGCTGGATTTCACCCCTCCTTCTACCCCCAACCCCACCCCTTTATGAAGAAGGGTTTTTTTTTTAATCTCTTGGGGTTAAAATAAAAAAAAAAGCTTTCCATGAGGGATTGAGAGAAAACTCTTCACAGGGGGCTATGGGGGATGGGCTTTTTTCCCCCTTGTGAAGACTTTTGTTTCCTTTTTCCTTTGTGGAGTAGACATCTCTCCACCCTTCCTCCTGGAAAACCAATTCAAGCCTTTGCCCGACCTTAGGTTTCCAGGAAACCCAGTTTGTAAAACCCCACTAAGCTCATATCAAGAAGAAAATTTGTAGTAAAAGGTTGTCTTTTGTCCCAAAGCCACCTGGTTGCAATGGTGAAAACATCTCCCACCATTGCTCTTCCACCATAACTCCTCTAAAGGAACAAGGCAACGAAGACGTCTATGGAGATACTCAATCATCCAGGTCATGGTTGTCGCAAAGGTGCTTTTTCAAGAGGCAACTGGACTTTCTGTTTTTTCTTTGAAGATGTTTCGCTTCTCTTCTAAGAAGCTTCTTCAGCTCTAACTGGATGGTGTAAAAGCTGAAGAAGCTTCTTGGATGAGAAGCAAAATGTCTTCAAAGAAAAACCAGAAAGTCCTGTTGTCTCTTGAAAAAGCTCCTTCAGGTAAGCGAAAAAGAGATTTGTTGGATGTCTAGAGGCAGACTAATGAAGACCTGCATTTGCAGGACCCAAAGCACTTTCACTAGGGGTGGGAAGAAAATACCACTATTGAAGTGAATTTCCTTACTTAATTGGACAGTAAAAAGAAAACTAGAAATAAAGAAAGGAAAGATCTTCCTGCATTTCCTCCAGGCCAGCAGGAATTTGGAAGAGGCAGCTACTCACATACTGATCATTTTACACATGAGGCTTCAAGTAACTATGTTGATTTGGTTTATAAGGTGGAGGTTAAACCGCAACACTTGTTAATAGCAAAAATTCCTTTTGCCCTTTTCTTTTTTTAACATTAATTGTTAGGCATTCCTACAAATAGCTCAAGAATGACTCAAAAGTGGTTTGTGTCTCCTGCTCAAACTTGTTTAGGGTTTGCATGAAACACTAGATGGCAATAGTCAAGCAAAAGTATTGTCTCCAGAGTTCCCTTGAAAATTTGAGAGGTTTGGCTTATATAAGATTTCCCCCTCACTGTTGGTAAAGTTAAAAGAGGGAATCTATGTTCTGGGAGAAAACAATCAAATACTCTTGGAAATTCAGGTGGTGTAGTAACTTCATTTAACACACGCACAAATTGTTAAATTTGGGGTAAGAATGGAAGTGAAGCCAGAGTGATTTCAGCAAAGTTTTTTTTATTTAACTCGTACCAACACAAAGCCACAGTCTGGCTGACAGCGTTCCTTTTATAGGAGGCTGTCAGCCGGCCAGCCAATCAGCTTAAAGTATTTTCCCGCTTCAATGGCAGACCAGAGTGAGAACTTCAGCAACTAGTTTCAATTACTCATTTCAATACATAACAAAAATTAATGGACATTGGTTAATTGACTGGACCCATTCTCAATTAAGCTTAATAGTTATAACTGTAATGAAGATGTTGCAAACCTACTGAGAAATGGAAAGAGTGTACAGGTAACATTTATGGTGTTATGGAATGGCACCTGTTTTTGAGAATATATATAGGCGCAGGAACCTAGAGGGGGGAAAAATCAGTAGAAGTAGACAGATTAGGCTAAGAGAGTAACTGCCCAAAGTTACCCAGCTGACTTTGATGCTTAATGGAAGACTTGAACTCGGAGTCTGCGGGTTTCTAGTTCAGCACCTTGAAGGATGCACATTGCTTCTACTCAGGGGTGAAATCCTACTGGTTCGGACTGGTTCAGCGAACTGCTAGGGATTATAGGCATCAGTTCCCCGAACTGGTAGTAATTACCCCTCCTTGGCCCCACCCACACCCAGCCGGTCGCCGCTCACCTCTTCCGGTTGCTCGATATTCCACAGAATTCAATGTTAAATGCAGCAGAGAGAATGCTAACTTTTCTCCCTCCATTCAGAATGGAGCTGTCCCTTTAAGGTAGTCCCCAGGAGGGAGGGGGATAGGGAGGAAGCAGCTGGAATGGAGCTGTTTTTGTGAAAGGCAGGAAAATGGAGAAGGGGATTTTTCTGCCTGTCATCCATTCCTCAATCTCAGCACAGGCTGAGGGAAGGATGGTAGGCAGGAATATTCCCCCCCCCCCCATTTTCCTGCCATTCGCGACAAGGAGTGGCTGGGAGAGGAGTGGCTGGTGAGGAACCCCACAATGTGAGTGATGTCGAGTTGGCCACGCCCACCCAGCCACATGACCTCCCAACAAGCCATGCCCACAGAACCGGTAGGGGAATTTTTTTAATTTCACCCCTGCTTCTACTCTTGGATGCTGTGATTCTCATTTCCTAGACTACTGTTTCTCAACCTGGACAATTTTGAGATGTGTGAATTACTTGCTGGCTGAGAAAATCTGGGAGTTGAGGTCCACACATCATAAAGATGCTGACATTGAGAAATGCTGCCTTAGAATACAGCACTTGCAAAAAAATCAGATTGGTTTTTGAACCACAGAAGGAGAAATAAGTATTATTTTAATAAATGCATATGTTTGGGAAAACTTTTCATTGGTTGCTTACCTTCCTGGGCTATAAAACAGTATTTTTATGAAACTTTAAGCAAATATAATAGTCGATTTGGGGGGGGGGAGTATAATTATTCTTTTAATGGTTACTTTTTTGCTAATTATATTTTTATTGCCATTATGGAGTTACTAAAACAAAAGCAGCCGATTTAAATCCTGTCCAAATTCTTGATGTATTCTGGGAATAAAGAAGAATGTGGTTAATGGACTTCTTGTAACAAAGGAATGCATTTAACCCAGCATTTTTCTATCTGATTATTACTATTAATTTCACTCACCCTTCTAAATTCCACCTTATTGCTAACCTTGGCTGATATTAAGCTAGTATGAAAGCACTGGGTTTCCAGAAATCATTAGTTAGTTTTACTAAGCATTTAGATTTTTTCAATCAGAGTTGGAGTGGCTCAGCAGGCTGTTTAATTTGAACTTCTCTCAATGCAGGAAAACGAAGTGCAATATCTCCGCTTGAAGAAAACTGGTAAAAATTGCTCTCCACTCCTCATTTTAGACTATACTGCACTGTTGTGGAGACTCAGCCTAAGGGACAGCATCCCGTTGATTTTAACAGAATAAGAGAATGGAAGGGACCTTGGAAGTCTTCTAATCCAACCCACTGCTCGAGCAGGAAATCCTATACCATTTCAGGCAAATGGTTGTCCAATCTCTTCTTAAAAATCTCCAGTGTTGGAGCACCCATAATTTCTGGAGGTAAGTTGTTCTACTGATTGATTGTTCTGTCAGGAAATTCCTTCTTAGTTCTAGGTTGGTTCTCTCCTTGATTATTTTCCATCTATTGCTTCTTGTTATACATTTAAGTCCTTTGGAGATGGAGCCCTTCTTCTTAGATATTGGAACACTGCTATCTTTTATCTTTATCTTTATTTGGATTTATATACCGCCCTTCTCCTTGCGGACTCAGGGCGGTGCACAGCCAATTAAAAAACAAACATACAAAAGTTAAAATTTCATAAAATAATAATACAAATGGCCACAGAATTAAAACTAACTTCATATTAAAAACCCTAAAATGATAAAATACTATAGGAATCAGGCTAAGCCGGCGAGCTGAAAAAGATGGGTTTTTAAAGCCCGCCGGAAGGTCGGGAGGTCAGAGATTGTTCTTAACTCTGGAGGCAGATCATTCCAGAGGGTGGGTGCTGCCACAGAGAAGGCTCTCCCCCTGGGGGTCGCCAGCCGGCATTGTCTGGCTGACGGCACCCTGAGGAGGCCCACTCTGTGGGAGCAAACCGGCCGGTGGGAGGCAATCTAGTCACCCCTAGTCCTTCTTTTCATTAAACTATACATACCCAGTTCTTATAACCATTCTTCATATGTTTTAGTCCCTAGTCCCCTAATTTTGATCAATTTTGGGTGATCTCAAAAACCAAAGCAGAGCTGAACCTGGTTAGTACTTGGATGGGAGACCACCAGGGAATCCTCACTGATTTATGAAGCATTAAAAAAATAGTACTGTAATAAGGATGAAAAGCCTGAATGCTTTTTTCTTCCATATATTTTGATCTGTTAGGGTGTGAACGTTCTTAGAGATTATTTATGGCGACAACTGTACCACAAGAAAATGTTCTGAATTATTGATAAGTGGCTAAGAATTCATTGTTTGGGTCTCATCCAGATGGGGATATTTACTGCCACACAGATGAATATTTGCATCTATCTTTGTTGCATGTGCATGAAAAAAAAAACCACAGAGAAAATGAAACATTCCTGTTGGATCAGCAGACTTTCCCAGAGAGTTGGTGGCACTACTTCCAAATTAGCACCATATTCCTATTCTCCCAGGCTGCTGTCATCACAGGGCAGCTGAGCCAATGTAATTATTTCTGCTTCAGCTGGAACATGGCAGAAATCCGATTATTTGTGTTGTATGTCGCCCATAGTCACTTTTTTTGTGTGAGATGAGTGGCCATACCCATTCGACAAATGATTTTCAAAAATCCAGCTTGCAAGAAGAATACCTTTCTGATTCCTTGGCTCTCCCTTTGTTCTGCGGCTGAAAAGCCACTGTGATGCCATGGCAACCTTCTAATAGATGCTTTCAACTCTTCAATGTAAGCCTGGGCAAAAAAAAAAAACCCTTGAAGGAACCTTGGAAGTCTTCTAGTCCAACTTCTCGCTCAAGGCAGAAATCCTTATACCATCCTGCACAAATTGTTTCAAATCTTTTCTTGAAAACCAGCAATGAATTACCCATAACTCCAAGAAGAAAACCATTCCACTGAGTTAAGTTTTCTCACTGTCAGGAAATTCCTCATTTCCAGGTTGGATCTCCCTCTGACAAGCTTCCACCCATTGCTTCTTGTTCTACCCTCACATGCTATGGAAAATAAATTGACCTCCTCTTTCCTGCAATAGCACCTCAAGTATTGGAAAACTGCTATCATGTCTCCCCAAAGCCTTCTCTTTTTTATGATAGTTCCCTTAAATGCTCATGATACGATTTAGCCTCCGAAGCCTTATCCTCTTTGTTGTTCTTCTCTGCACTCTTTCTAAGGCCCTCAGCATCTTTTTTGTATTGTGGTGATCAGACCTAGACACAGTATAGGTAGTCCTCGACTTACAACCATTCGTTTAGTGACCAAAGTTGCCATGGCACAGAAAGAAGTGACTTATGACTGGTTTTCACGCTTACAACTGTTGCAGCATACCCATAGTCACGTGATCAAAATTTGGGCACTTGGAAACTGTATTTATGACAGTTGCACTGTCCCAGGGTCATGTGACCACTGTCTGAAATAGCACTTAGACTTATATACCGCTTCATAGCGCTTTACAGCCCTCTCTAAGCGGTTTACAGAGTCAGCGTATTGCCCCCAACAATCTGGGTCCTCATTTTACCCACCTCGGAAAGATGGAAGGCTGAGTCAACCTTGAGCCAGTGAGATTCGATCTGCTTCCTTGCCTGCTTCCAACAAGCAAAATCAATGGGAAAAGCCAGACTTGCTTAATGACCGCATGATTTACTTAATAACTGCAGTGATTCTCCTAGCTACCATGGCAAAAAGGACACCATATGGGGCAAAACTCACTTAACAACTGCCTTGCTTAACAATGGAAATATTGGGCTCAGTTATGGTCCTAAATTGAGTACTGCCTGTATTCCAAGTGTGGCCTCAGTAGTTCAGTGTAGAGCAGTACTATCACTTTCCATGATCTTGATGCTATCCCACTGGTAAAGCAGCCTATGTCTGTTTTGGCTTTTTTGGCTGCTGCAACAAATTGCTGACTCACTGAAGCAGTGGTCAACCATGACACCCAGATCCCTCTCAGGGGCACTACTGTTGAGCCAGGAGCTGTCTATTCTGTACCTGTGTTTAAGTCCTGCCTAAGTACTGTAAAAAAGTCAGCACCCACCCACCCTCCTAGAGAATTAAATATTTTGGGGAATATTAAAAAGGAAGGATAGAATATTTCCCTTAAAGAAGAAATTGGGGGGTGGGGGGGGGATTATTTTAAAAAATAGATCTTTATTAATTATTTACAGATAAAAAAACATATAGTGTAATTTTTGAACAAATATAAGTTATATATGGGTATACAACACAACACATAACCACAGAGAAGGACTAACCGGGGGTCCTATCGAACCCCCAAATACTTATTCATAGTTACATCCCGGTATATCCTTTTGTTTAATTAGTGTTGATTATTTTAAATACTAGATGCTGTCTCATTATAATTAAGTATATATTTAATACTATGTTATTTATTCTATATTTGTCCTCTTCCTTAACCATAAATACCAGCGTTCCCAATTGCTGTAATAGATGGATTCTTTTTTGTCTCTTAGGATACACGTTAATTTGTCCAGTTCGGCACAAGTCAATATCTTGTTTATTATAAATTGATCTGATGGTGTATTTACATTTTTCCAATGCTGGGCAAGTGCCATTCTCGCAGCTGTTGTAATATGGATGAATAAATGCCAGTCTTGTTTGCCCATGTCTTCTAGTTTGATTCCAAGTAAGTAAGAATCTGGAATTAGGGGGAAACTTGCACCTATTATCTTGTTCAACCATTTTTGAATCTTTTCCCAAAATTTCCTGATCTGAGGGCAGGTCCACCACTGGTGAAAGAAAGTACCCCTGGTCGAATTGCACTTCCAACATTTATCCAAGGATCCAGGGAACATTTTAGCTATCCTATCTGGTGGGAGGTATCATCTATAGATCATTTTATAAAAGTTCTCCTTAAATGCCACTGACAATGTCAATTTCATTTATCTATTCCATATTCCCTGCCATTCTTCAAGTTGCATCGATCTTCCTAAGTTTCTTCCCCAGGCAATCATCGTATCTTTTACTATCTCCTCATCTGTATAGCTTGATAACAAAAGATTATAGGTCTTAGATATAAATTTTGTTTCAACACCCAGAAGGAGTCTGTCTAACGGTTGTGTCGTTTGGTAAATACCATACTCTTGTTTGTCTTTTCTGAATCTAGCTTGAATTTGGGCATATGACCACCAATCTATATCTATTCCTTTTACTTGGAGTTCCTTTTTTGATATTAAGTTCCCTCCTCCATCCATCAGGATGGTGTAGGTCTAATTTCTTTTTATATTATAAACCGTCTAGTAGGTTGCCATCTCCAGTCGGACCACCCATTTAGGAACTTGGGTATAAGTTTGTTTCTTCACCTTTTCCCATATTTTTATTAAAATTCTAATATAGTGGTTAGTACAATATTTAGATTGTTTTCCTTGTTGTGCCCACAAAGCTGAGTGCCAGCCTTGGTGAAGATCAAATCCCTCAATCGTTAATATGCGTTTACTCGAAAGGGATACCAGTCTCTTATCCAAAGAAGGGACGAGGCTTGGTAATATATCTCCCAATTTGGGAGCCCCAAGCTGGGGGCAGGGGGGATTTTAAGGGAGGCAGAAACCAGCACCAGTCTCCCTACCCCCAGCAGAAACTGAGGAGGCCAGCAGTTAGAAATGCTGGTAATTTGGTAATCCATTCAGAAAGACTGGGTCAGACAGAAACTCCAGATAAGCAATTAGGCAAGACAAGATTAGCTCAGGCAAACACCTAGGATTTGCACTTCCTCTTTTGCCTATAGAGCCAGCCATGACCCTTACATGACCCCATAGAAATAAAAAAGGTATAAAAAACCACTCAACTCCATTTTGTCAGCTGTCCCAGAACTGCACACTGTGTGTGTGTTGGTTCTATTTACCAATAAACAGAATCTTTCTTTCCAATCAGCCTCCATTTTATTCCCAGCTTGGAATTGGACCTGGATTTTTTTTTTCCAACAGTACAGGACTTTACTTTTCTCATCACTGAATTGTTATCTTGTTGGATAGGGCCCAATGCTCAAGTCTGTCAAGATCCTCTGAATCTTGTGTTTTTTTCCAAAGTGTTAGCAATTTCTCCCAGCTTGATGGCATCTGCAAATTTGATGAGTGCCCTTCAACCCCCTCGACTAGTCATTCATGAAGATGTTGAAGAGCACTGTGCCCAAGACAGAACCTTGAGGCACTGCATTCTTCCTTCCACATATGTGTAGTTCCATTGAGGACCTCATGCTGAGTGCCCTTGGCTGCAACTGCAACTCCCAGGAGTTGAAGTCCACAAGTCTTAAAGCTGCCAAGTTTGAAGACCTTGGGTCTAATCTATCCCACATGGCTTTATCTTACTGAGAAGTAGAAGTAGGTTGTGGTCTACTTTACCAAAGGCCTTACTCAATTCTAAGTACACTATATCCATAGCATTTATATGATCCATAAAATTAGTTATCAATGAAGGTAACTATTTATTAAGTATAGTCTGCTTTTAACAGATCCATACTGGCTTCTAATGATTACCTGGTTCAGTTCCAGGTGCTCACAAATTCACTGCTTGATTACTATTTGTTATGCAAATGCTCCAAGCAATTTAGTCTCCATTCCCCTAGCTTGATCTATTGGGCAAAGTCCCACTTCTCTTTAGCTTATGGTAAACTCTTCTTTGCTCTCCCATAATCTTCTGGTACTATGCAAATATTCCCAGTGACCTAGTCTATTAGCTTGATCCATTGGATGAAGTCCTACTTCTTTGTAGCTTGCAGTGAGCTCCTCTTCACTCTCCCAGAATCCTCTGGTGCTATGCAAATGTGACAGTGACATCACAAAGGCTACTAGAACTTTATTGCTATAGGTTATGATAATAGAAGATAACAGTTGATAAAGAGTTTCTTTCAATCTTCTCTTATATTAAAGAGGAGACATCTCGCCCAGGGGTGGATTCTTTCTTTTTTTTTAAATTTGATTTATATGCCGCCCTTAACGCTTACAATGCGTTAAGCATTAGCCTTCATACTTTTGTATATTTATACAAAGTCAGCTTATTGCCCCCACAAACTGGGTCCTCAATTTACCTACCTTAGAAAGGATGGAAGGCTGAGTCAACCTTGAGCCTGGTGAGATTCGAACTTACAGTAATTGCAGACAGCTGGAGTTAATCACAATGGTTTTAGTCTGCTGAGCTATCCAGGCTACTTACCTTTACTCGTGCGCGCACTCATTTCGCTTGCACGCAGAAGCTTCTCCACATGCACAGATCATCATTTATGACGTCCGGGCGGGTGGGCAGAGCTTCCTGCCGGTTTTACTACCAGTTCTCTAGAACCGGACAGAACTGGGAGCAACCCACCACTGATCTCGCCCCAAAGGGATTGGCTCATCCAACTTGTTCCAGCAGAAGAGGCCTACTTGTCTGCCAAAGAATTTCAGCTAGTGGGAGCCAGAAAAGCCTTTTCTGATGTGGCCCATCAGAGGTAAGGTCCATCTCCATCTTCCTGGTCTTCCAGAACAGTGCTAAAACTTAATAAGTTTATGCAAATAAAAAGGGGAGGAGTCTGAAGTCCAAGATTGCTTTTATCATTCTGCCCTTCCTTGCCCCAACACAGATTCCATTGACCCCAAATCTTGGGATAACATCATAGTAGAATTCTAAACTCCCAGGCCAAGATGAGTGTTAAGCCCACTACTTGCTGTAAGAATGCTTTGGAATTATCAGGATATATTGTATAAGGCAAAAGGCTATATAAAAATTTCAAATAAATAAAATATTTTAATGTGTGGTTGTATATATATTAATGGGACGCGGTGGCTCAGTGGCTAAGATGCTGAGCTAGTTGATCAAAAGGTCGGCAGTTCAGCAGTTCGAAACCTAGTACAGCGTAACAGAGTGAGCTCCCGTTACTTGCCCCAGCTTCTGCCAACCTAGCAGTTCGAAAGCACATAAAAAATGCAAGTAGAAAAATAGGGACCACCTTTGGTGGGAAGGTAACAGCGTTCCATGAGCCTTTGGCATTTAGTCACGCTGACCACATGACCACAGAGACGTCTTCGGAAGCGCTGGCTCTTCGACTTTGAAATGGAGATGAGTACCGCCCTCTAGAGTCGGGAATGACTAGTACATATGTGCGAGGGGAACCTTTACTTTTTTATATATATTAATAAGAAGGAAGTGTTTCATGTAGCCAAGACATCTAGGAACTGAGGGAAAATTTAGTGCTGGAAAAAAAAAGATTCTTAGGACAGCCTGATGACTTTGTTGACCAATCCACCCTCTCATGGAGGATCCCATGCTTCTATTTGAATCCTGACTAGGCCAGGTCAAAGAAAGCTACTTGTGCAGCAGCTGATTTTGAAATGATTAAAATAGGCCCTACCATTCTGGACGTGGGTTTGGAATTGCATTCTAATATTTCTCACATGAAGTAAGAAGCACATATAGTTCTGCATAGACAAACACCAACCAATTAACAGATTTTTTAAAAAATGGGTTTCAGTCCTGGAATCTTTCTGTCCAGTTTTACTGTAGAAAAGAAATGTTAAAATCCTCCCCTTACATGCATTCAGATATGGTACAGTCTGTTCTGCTTCAGGATTCCATTCGGTCATTTTATCTTCCCAGGTCAAAGCCTCAGAGTGAATCATTGATATGTTTAAGAGGGAAGGAAGTTATTAATATTTCTGGGGTGCGCTGGGTTAAAGAAGCAAAAAGAAAATAGGGCTAAGTGACATTTTAGGTTGTCGCTGTGCTTTCTGTGGGCTGTTAACTCTCGAAAGAATGGCCTTAGGCCATGCATCTTGGCTTTTGCGGAAGAAATTCAGGATAGAAGCCATTTACTGGCCCTTGTTCAGTTCAAAATCTGGACTTTGTTAAAGTCAGTTTTTAGGCTGTAGGAAGTTAGCACCCACCCCTTTCCTAGAGGAATGAAATATTTTTAGGAAATATTTAAAAAAGGCAGAATATTATATTTCCCTGGATGAGAAATGGATAAGCATGTTTTGAAGCAGCTCCCATCTTCCTGCCCCCACCCTTTGACAATGGGCCATTAAGACCTGGGCCAGTCTATTCTACATAGCAAAGATCTACCTCCTTCAGGCAGAGCCGTAGTAGGAATTGCCAAAGATCCAACAAAGATAGGATTAGCCTTCTACACAATAGCAGCGGAAACTCACCACATGTGACCTGGGAAGCACATGTGACCATCAGCCAGCAAGGCTAGCTAAGACCTCCACCCTCTGGAAGTCTGACAACCAATCAGGATACTCTTTCTGGACCCCAGGAAGTTCAAAGCTAGAGAGAGCATAAAACCCAAAAATTCCCTGTATCTCCCCTTCCTGTTCTGTTCAGGAACTCAAGCCATGTGATCCTGTCCACCATTAAACCATCTTTCCAAGCAGTCTCCATGTCTCCAGTGTCTTTTTCCCCACTTGGAGCAGAACCCAGAAGGATATTTCTTCCTACAAGACCTTTAAAGAGTAGGTAATCTATTTGCTCATTGCACTTTGGTTTTGCACATGTGAGTTGCTTTCTGTCTTACTGCAATTACACACACATATGAAAGTATCTTTGAGTTATGTCCAATCTAATGCGTTTGCTAATCTAACTTGTGTATAAATTAAAGAGTTTATTTGGTTTTGTTTCGTTTAGCATGTGCTTTAGTGCATAGATTCACAAGCAGGAAATCAGTAGATTTATTTCAGATTTTTCCTGCTTTCATTATCCAATTTCCTTCTCAGGCACACCAGATTCAGGCAATCCAGATGGGGGTGGGAATAAGTAACATTTTGCTTGTTCCGCTTGAGAAAACATTATGTAGCCTCAGGGCAGTCCCTGAGATTAGTTCCTTATGTTCACAACTAAATATGTTACTCTCCCAGGAGATTTTGTGTCGATTGGGTTAGCGCTGAACAATAATTATTTGGAAGATGCTGGGTTGGTAGCACCTTTAACGAACTGCACTGTTGTGTGTCTAGGAATCTTAGTGTCTATTGCCTTTTTAAGAGTTTAAAACTGTCCCTAAAATAAGAGGTGCAACAATAGTACAGAATGAGTTCACTCATCTATTAATATTCTTCTATACAGTCGTCAGAACTAAACCGCATTTGTTTCATTGCTCTAGCGCAGGGGTGTCAAACTAGTGGCCTGTGGGCCGGATGTGTCATATGCAAGCCACACCCACCCCAGCTCCGCGAAAGGAAAAAACAACACGATACATCAGGTGATGGCAAAGTGGCGCTGCGAGTTTGACACCCATACTCTACAGCAGTGTTTCTCAATCTCTATAATTTTAAAATGTGTGAACTTCAAAGTCCCAGAGTTCCCCAGCCAGCAGGGAATTCTGGGACTTGAAGGCCACAAGTCTTAAAACTTACTGAGGTTGAGAAACATTGCTCTAGAGCAGGGGGGCCAAACTCGATCATGTCATGTGATGTATCACAACGGTTTTTTTGTCTTTGAGGAGCCGGGGTGAGCATGGCCTGTGTGTGACGCATTCAGCGGTGGACAGGCCTGCTGTTCAGAATCTATACAAAACCATAGCCCAATGGTTATATCACTCCTTTGTTTTTCAACAATTTATGTTTTTTTCCCTGCATTCTTTCATTTGCAAGAAGATACTTGGATTATCAAAATGATATTGATGAATTTAGTGGAAGAGGATTGCCATCAGATTAGATGCATTCTCATTTTCTGCACTGCTGCTCTGCTTTTCTGATTTGCAGAGATGTATGTTTAGCATATATCTCTCCTGGCGCAAATGTTGTCTTCCCTCTGTCCTTTTAAAACCTAATGTTGATAAACGATAAAAACATTACAACTATAAATGGGGGTCACTGTTTTTCTAAAGCGTGGTTTTACTCATAAAAATAAAGAGGAAAACCTCTAAATGTTACAACTTTTTACATTTTATTACACAAAAATAAATATACCAAAAAAATTGAATTATACAAAAATAGTTTGAAACATATTGTACTGTCCTGATTGGCTGTTACATAAAAAGGTGCCTTTTTCCGGCCCTTTTGGCATTGTTCTTATTAATAAAATAAAGTTAAGAAATGTGCAAAGTGACTTGTGGAATTGCCGAGCTCCAAAAGTCAAATGAACTTGGGAGGCAAATAGAAAAAAAATAAATAGAAATATTTCATAGAAAGGACTAATTTTAACACTGTGGGATCCAGGGTTGTTTTATACATCAACAAATTAAGAAATTTGCCAATTCAAATTTATGATCCCCAGTTCTCTGTTTTAGCTTTTGGTGAGTTTTAATGCTGGTGTAGATGGGTATTGGCAGATTTTTATGGGGAATAATCATACCATACAGTATTAAGTGTCGCAAAAAGTCCCAGTTTTTATTCTCCTGGACTAAAAATGTCAAATGTGGCCAGGGTCATCTTCTGTTCTGTTGCATATGCTACTGTCAATATATATCCCATCCCCAATTCTGAGAATATTTCAAACATTATGATTAAGAAACTGTTTGTAACAACTCATTATTTTCAGTTAGGATTGGGCAGTTATTTTCTATGCATTATTACTGATGTATAACTACTTTTCTAAACTTGGAGCTTTTGAGGTTGGCAAGGATCTCTGAATTCCAGAAGAAGTAACAAAAACTCTGATTTATTTCACTAGGTTTCTTGGACTTCAAAAGTTCCCATGATCTGCTTCTGTTTAGCAATTCTGATGACCCACTGAAGTTCAGTGGGCAGGCCACAGGCTGGATGCGTCACGTGCAGGCCATGCCCACCCCAGTTCTGTGAATGAGGAAAACGTCGTGAAACGTCACATGATCACAACATGATGCAGCGAGTTTGACACGCATGCCTGAACAGAGCAAAAGAAAGATATCAATAGCAATATCTCCACTTACCTGTATTATTTTCATATAGGACCATCTCTCTAATTGTTTCTTACCCATCCTATTCAGTCACACAAAAGGGCATGCTCTTAATTTCATCCATCAAGAAGTATCAACTGATGAGTTCTCAGAGGAGAGCCTTTTCTGTTGTGTACCCACCATCTGGAATATCACCCTTCCAGAGATCAGAATGGTCCCAACCCTGTTGGGCTTTCTTATCGCCCTGAAGATTCAGCTCTGTGCTTGAACCTAAGACCCAGATGTGCGAGGAAGCCTGCCATCTGGTTATGTTGATTGCTGTTCATAATTTCTCACCTGCTATGATTTGTATGACTTTGTATCTTTTTACCATTTTAATCTTGTAAGATGCCCAGAGTCACATATTTAACGTAGGCAGTTATATAAAACTATCAGATAAATAGGAACATTATTTTCAGAAGTGTCTATTATAAGCCACGTTGACATCAAAACTACATCATGCAAATGATAGTTATGTAAGTTTACATAATTTGGGTAATAATGTCATGAACCTATGTCATCATTGAATCTCTCCTTGGTCAACATTTGGGATACAACAGATATCAATAGAGTGATGCTGGCAAATGCTTCTTCTTTCGGGGAGCATCAAAATGCTGACTTCTGTATCTTCTTTGTTTGTTTGATTGTTTGTTTGATTGATTTTTATCCCACCCTTATTATGTTTATTGTTTCATTTCTACTTTCTCAATAAGGCTGTTAGAACATGTGTGATGATCATAAAGCCACTGTTTACATCTTGTTTCTCAAACTAGCAAGAGATTCTTTATTTCTAGACTCTCCCTTCATCCCTAAAATCCAGGAGGTTCTTCCTAACAGCACAAAGTTTTTTTCCTTCAGACTCTCTAACATTTTATATATATGGGTCCTTATTAAACCGTTTTCCAGCCTTACAAAAACTGGATTCTGGAGGTATCCCTTAATTTTTTCAATAAATTAATAAGCAGATGTTTTATTCCTTTTTTCAAACTTAACTTTATAACATTTCATGACATCAGCTAAATGTTAATTGAAACAATGTGTATGGCTGAAAGAAGTGATGGATCTTTTCTCAGTGGTTGCCTGAAATCACTTTTAATATTGCTACTGTTTGATTTTTTTCTATGAAGAAAATTAGTTTCTGCTATGTGGAGGTTGATGGAGAATAGTAAATCAAATATTCCTAGCCAAAAATTACCTAACCTAAAATTGATTACTTAAGAGTCTTTATGTTCAAGAAACTTATGTCAAGCTGCTTCCAGATAGAACTTCTTGGTGCTCTTTCAATTAAAATATATTTTGTGGTTCTTCCATTCTTCTTTTCTTGCCAGCTTTTTTTAAAGTAAAGCAAAAAGGTGGAAGAAATAGTGGGAAAACATGGAAAATGTTACACTGAAGGCAGCAGTTATTTCTCTGCCATGAGTAGGGAACGTAATATAAAGCTTCCTAAAATAAAAATATTTATATGAAAGTAATATGAGACTCCAAAACGGTAGGGAATTAGGTAGATTTGGCAGATTTCCAAATATTTTCTTCTCCTAACAGCACTTTTTATATTTTTGATCAGCAAACAAGATCATCAGAAAGATTGCTGCTCACATTTCTTTAGTGGATTTTTTTCCCACATTTCTTTAGTGGATTTTTTTTTATTAAAACAAAGGATGAATTCTAGTACTCTGCCGGGTTGCCTTATTTTCTTGACTGTAATGAGAACAGGTATTTTGGATAGATTCTTGTCTCCAAGAATCAGCATGGGGTAGCTGGAGGAAACAAGGCAATAAAAGAACATTTGTTCTATATATTTTGAAGAAGTGTGGCATTACTGTATGCCGTACACAATTTGGGTCTAATTTATTCACCGTTTTTATTGCATGCTGTATACAGTGCATAGTTAATGAAACTTAAGTTGACCGTTTCAAACGGCTTATTTTTTTCCCTTTGCATATTGTTTTGACAGTAGGCAGAGAAAGCAGTAGCATACAAAAGAGTTGGAAGCAGCTTTCCCCAATAATCATTCTATTTAAAAAATAGCCCCTCTTGAATGTTCTGAATTTTTTTACTTGCCACAAAATAGCAGCCAGAACTCCATGTGGTCCTAAGTGATTTGTATTTAAACAAATAACACCATTCAATGCTTGTTTAATTGATTTCGTGACATCTAACATGCAATATGCCAAGGTAAAAACATTAATTACCTTCTTAAGAATCAGTGATTAGTTGCTGCAATAACAGCTTGTGTGTATGGATTTGCCCTTTTGCTGTATGGCCCATTTGTACTTCAGCTTCAGCTGATAGACAGGTGGCTGGATATTCCCCTGTAGAGTTTACTGATCGAAAACAAAATCCATATTGCCTTCCATAACGGAAACTTATCAATGCCTGTAGAGGTAGGTCAAAGGTCACAGTGCCAAGCTTCGAGCAGCACACTGCCTTAGCTCATGCGCTATAGGTCTTTCCTGCTTCTATGATCTGATCCTTGGCTTTGATCTGCATTATCTCACCTTCAGAGGATGGGATGGCATCTTGGGGGGGGGGGGGTGAATAATTTCTATCCAATTAGAA
Organism: Masticophis lateralis; assembly: GCA_030761175.1. NCBI lineage: Eukaryota > Metazoa > Chordata > Lepidosauria > Squamata > Colubridae > Masticophis > Masticophis lateralis. Next base: position 132,651,020 of record JAUDYJ010000003.1, read on the forward strand.
TACTGTTACTGTCCAGTCTTTTATGTGCCTGTGTAAAAGTGTATAAAAATAAAGCTCTCTACGAAAGCGGGAGAGACATCTTGGAACAGAGCAAAAGACTGGACTTCTGATTTACAACAGATGCCCTGAAGTAGTAAAGCATCCCCAAAATAAAAGCATCTGGGTAGATGATGGGAAGAGGGGATCAAAGACATCCAAAGACCAGGTGTGACTGGATCACCTAAGCTCTGCCCATTTTTTTACATGTATTGTATACATCACATACCTATAGAAAGGGGTGGGTCTCAGCTGCCATTTTCTTGCCAATGTCCTTCCTCTTTGCAAATGCTCCTGCCCCAAACTATGCCACTATCCCCTTCTTGCTTGAAAGCCAGTGTGAGATTCTTATTGTGGAATGGAATGTTTGGTTTCAGTCAGTCAACCTGTTCCTCCGGAAGTATGGTCAGTCTTCCAGGCTTTTTAAAACTACCTTGAGATAAACATTAATTTCTTTTGTAGTGAGCGGTGGCTTTTGCTCTGCCATTTTCCATAAATCCAAACTTTATCTACTGGAGTGCTTTCTAGTGGTTTCCTAAAGGCTAAGTTATGAACACTGACTTTAGTCAAAATAAGAGCTCCGAAGATGTCTGTGGGACAGGTAGTCCTCAACCTACGCCCACAATTGAGCCCAAATTTTCTGTTGCTAAGTGAGGTATGTGTTGAGTTTTGTCCCATTTTATGACCTTTCTTGCCACAGTTGTTAAGTGAATCAGTACAATTAAAATAGTAATAGAAATTGTTAAGTGAATGTTGCTTCCCCGTTGCTTGTCAGAAGTGGCAAAAGGTGATCACATGACCCAGGGATATGGCAACTGTCATAAAGATGAGCCAGTAGTCCAGCGTCTGAATTTTGATCACGTGACCATGGGGATGCCACAGCAGTCATAAGTGTGAGACAATTTCTTTTTTCAGTGCTGTTGTAAGTTCAAATGGTTACTAAATGAACAAGTAATCGAGGACTACTTGTACCTCTGTGGGGAGAACTTCACTGCGACGATCAAGTCAATCTTCCTGTGATTTATATAGGTTATGATTAATAGGTTAATAGCCACATAATTGTTCCTAACTATTCTTTTAATTGGATGGATTAAATTCAGTTGATTGAAATAAAGGAAAAAAGACACCAAACTTTGTGGTGCTATACTGACTTGATCAGTAGCACTATTATAAGCTCTTGAGAAATAGAGTGGCATAAAATATAGCTAGTAAAACAAATAGTAAATTAGAAGTTCTGAAAGTGCTCAGTGGTAAGATATACAAACATTCGGAAAATCTAGAGGGATGTGTGATTTCCCCTCACCCCCCACCCCAGAGATAAGTGTACTTTTGATTGGAAAAAATACAGTTCTCGTAGAAGGTAATATTGCTCAGGATTGAACTGTAGAGACCACAAAAATAATGTTACGTTATTTACTTCCAAGAGAAATTCTTTACAAATGCATATATATTTCTGGTTCCGTGTTCCATGGTTCTGGTACAGTGCTAAATTTTAAAATTTATGATAATCAAAATATATTATTTATAGTTTTGGAGAAAAGCAGAAACTCTATAAAAGTAACCCTGTGCATTTGACTTTGATCTGTCTGGCAAGTTAATTTCTACTGTTCAACCTCAGTCAGTAATGCAATTAATTATACTGTATTGCAAAGCAATTGCTCATCTTGCAAATTCTCCTGAACAGAAATGAGCAATTATTAACTTCAAGGACATCACGCTGCACCCATGGAAATACGTTTTGGTTCACCAATATAATAAGAAGTAGGCAGAATTATGCAACAACTTTATTTTAATATTTACCAAGACCAGTATTTATTTTGTCTTATTTCATTTCTTGTATTGTTTCCTCACATTTTGAGTTGGTGTCAATGCATTGCAGAGATGATGCAGGAAACAATATGTTGGCTTGATATGTAATTTCCTGCATCCAAAATAAAATTGTTCACTTAAATAAGGGCAGCACTTTCTGGCACAGTGACCAGTCACTACTTAACTTGGAAAAGTCCTTTCCATTTACTCTTTCTCCTTCTTTTCTTCAAGCTACTATTATGGCCTTTGGCCAGTGAAAGCAAAATGATCGGATTTATGTAATAAAATTCATCCCAGGCTACTTCTAGCATCTGTATTTTTCCTTTCACTACTGCCTAGCCTTTGGTCCAAGTCCTCTCTAAATGTTTCTCCCTATACAATCAGAGAAATGTATTTGTAGAAACTAATGGGACTACATTACTGTAGAAACTGATGGCAGATGGGTTTTGTTGGTATTTCCCCTCCACAGTTACTATCGAATGTGGCATGTCAGGGTGAGGGAGTAGTATGACATCTGCATGAAAGATAAATTCATTAGGGCCACCACTGCTACGTAATCGGAACAACACCAATTGGAAATCTGAATGCATTCCTCCACATGTAGATTCATGGATTTTTACTTGAAAAACCACTGTAGCAGGGGACAAAGCCAGCAGGTTCTGACAGGTTCTGGGGAACCGGTAGCGGAAATTTTGAGCAGTTCGGAGAACCAGCAAATACCACCTCTGGCTGGCCCCAGAGTGGGGTGGGAATGGAGATTCTATAGTATCCTTCCCCTGGAGTGGGGTGGGAATGGAGATTCTATAGTATCCTTCCCCTGCCACGCCCACCAAGTCACACCATGCCCACCAAGCCACACCTACAGAACCTGTAGTAAAAAAAAATTGGATTTCACCACTGCACTGTAGTATATGCAGTTGAATAAATTTAATAGGAACTGATGGTTAGTAGAATGTGCTTAAGTCTGAGGGGCGGCGGGGGGGGGGGGGGAAATCATCAGGTTCTTCTGACAAAACAGAAAATCCAAATGGATGAAATAAGAAGTGTATAGTAACTTCATTGCATCAGTGTGAGTTAAAACCCCATGACTTGTTCCCTAGTCTATATCTTATCCCTTAAGTCCTCTTCATATCTCTGAGCTCTCAATCCATATTATACAGGTTCATAAAACCTATCCCACTATTACAATTTGGGTTGAGTTGGGCAAGCATTCAGCTTGCCCAACTCAAGACTTTTTGTCCAGTGGCAGATGAATTTCTGCCTGTTTCAGGTGTTCCTATAGCACCTGTCTACTTGTCTGACACCCAGGGCTGAACTGAGTGAACTTTCAACCTAGTGTCAGTGCAGTGTCAGAGACTAACTCAAAGCTTTCTCTTCAACAGGATTGTCAAAAGTTTCAAATGAATTGGGCAAAGGGCAAATGCTACAAAAGAAATATGTGCAGCTGACTAACTCTGTCTTCCCTATTCCATTGTAAAGTAGGTTCATTATTATTCACTGTTCTTTCCCACCTACATGGTCCCATAGACGCATTCAAAACACTAATTTTTCAGAAGTGATATTCCAAATAAGATGCTTCTTTCACATCCTGTTTGTTTGTTTGTTTGTTTTAATGACAACTGGGAAACTGAGGTTGTTTTGTTTTGTTTTATTTACGTGTATCTATCTTAGTACAAACATTTCCTATCTACACCAGCCAAACATTGCTGGACTAGAATTGGCCCTCCTTTTTTAGGAAACATGTTAAATCTGAGTAGACCTTTGTTGAATTATTCTAATAATATATTTGACTCATTTACTCAGAAGAAGCTCCTATAACTGAATTCTAAGTTTAGTATCTTATTGCCTCATACTTACAGTGAAATAAGTTCCATTGAACTCCATTGGAACACTTTCCAAAATGCCAATTTTAAGACTAAGTTAGCAGTTTCACTAACTAAAAATGACCATCCTACTTTAGAAAACGGATGTGGTGACTCAGTGGCTAAGACGCTGAGCTTGTTGATCGAAAGGTCGGCAGTTCAGCAGTTCAAATCCCTAGTGCTGCGTAGCGGGGTGAGCTCCCATTACTTGTCCCAGCTTCTGCCAACCTAGCAGTTCGAAAGCACATAAAAAATGCAAGTAGAAAAATAGGGATCACCTTTGGTGGGAAGGTAAGAGCGTTCTGTGCACCTTTGACGTTTAGTGATGCCGGCCACATGACCACAGAGACTTCTTCAGACAGTGCTGGCTATTCGGCTTTGAAATGGAGGTGAGCACTGCCTCCTAGAGTCGGGAACGACTAGCACATATGTGCGAGGGGAACCTTTACCTTTACTTACTTTAGAAAAAGTAGATCTGAACCGTTCTGGGAAGAAAAAGAAGTGAACGTTTCTTCTGCCTCTTTCCCCCCTACCATTTTGTAAACTCTAACTCTATAATCCTTCTTCTTCCTTAATACTACAAACCCTCTTGTAATAATAAAAAAAATACTACTTTGCTTTTGGTTCCTTTGTAGTTTTCATTAGGATGCCTTTGCAGAATTCGTATCTAAGGTTAAAATACCACTTAAAACTATATGGATGAATGGACAGATGGAGAGAGAGCGGAGTAGCCTTGTATATTAGCTTCTATTCTAAGCTCATAGATTTTGGAAACTACTGTGCTTGAGATAAAAGACTTAACATCCTCACCAATACAAATAGATGTCCTGGCTCCTTGGCTTCTGCTTTACCCTGAAAAAAAATCCTTGCTGATTTCTTGGTCAGGATTAATGAATAAAATGTTGGAGAAAGAAATTTCTGCCTTCCCAAATTACAGGTCACACCCTCCCAACTACTGGATACTTTGCAAAAGAAATACCAAAATCTGAAAGTAGCCCTTGATTTGGCTAGCTGTAAAAACCAAGTGACAAGGAGTGGTTGTTTTCAATCCTGTAAATCTAGTAGGGGAAAGGAACGAAAAAAAGAAATGGCTGGTTGCTTAAAAGGCCTTTATACGGATCACCCTCTGCTTCTGATGGTCGAAGAATTCCCTGCAGCTCTGGTTCTTTTGGAAATGAAAAATATAGCTGGGGAAAGAATACAGTGTTGTCTCTCAGGCTTGCGGTAGAGCTTCAGTTCAGTTTGTCGATTTTTATTCTCTTTCAACATGGGTTAAATGAAAACTCTTCTCTTTCAAAACCTGAGAGAAATGACAGGAATCATGACAGGGCTTGTTTTGACATAGGGCTACCTCAGAACCTCATTTCCTTTAATGAAAGCTGAGAATCTGAGATTTTAGATGCATCAAAATCCTGGATTTCTTAACTGTTTTTATGATGGAGGCCAAAAGGGATTTTTTTTTAAAAAATGTATCCCCTCCAGTATGCAATTACTTCTTTAAAGCCAGGCAGGTTGTTGGAAGAAATAAGGAAGAAACACGTCTTTTGAGGCTACAATTTAATGCAAATTTATGGGGAAATAAACCCAATAAACTCACTGGAGCTTACTTCAGAATAAATAGATTTATTCTGCAGGCCCTTAACCAGTTCCCTTCCTTTCTCTTTCTCTCTATATTTCTCACATGCTTACCTTTTGTTCTTGGAAAAAGGTCCTAAATCCATTCTTTTCTCTCTCTCTTTTTTTTTCTTCATTCTTCTGATATTCTGACTTGAGAATTCAGAACTTAAGCCTGAGTCAATGAGACCAGCCTGGAAAGGACAGACAAAAAGCAGTGAGGAAGTTTCATATGAGGGGGGCAGCTAGAGAGATTGGAAACTTATGATGCAAAGAATGAAGCAAGGACCAAAGAAAGTGGAAAAATAAGAAATGGATACAATAAAAGACCTAGCCCATTGTTTAAAAGGAATAATAATTGCCAGCAGAGGATCTATTGAGTGTTTCCATTTTTCCATACCTTAATTTTCCTACCCAGCAAAACAGATAAAATGATATATTGTCATATTGTAAAATAGCCCTTAATTGTTTATGTTGCTCTTCTGCCTTCATTAACCCGTGAAATCTACTGGGTGGTCTTTGAATGTTACTCGCTTTCAGCCTAATCTTTTGCAGAAGCTGGATAAAATAGAATGGGGATATATTGTAATAGCGTGTAATAAAACAAATGCAAACAAATTATCATTAAGTCTTTTATTCGAGGAAATCATTTTCTTCTTATTCACTGCTCTTCATACTAAACGCTTTTGTAATTTTACTTCCATTTCAACATAAAAATTATAATTATGAGCCACATTCCAAAAAAAGAATATATGCATATAAGGGGAAAATGTACCTCTTTGGGTAGTTCTCTACATTCCTTTATTTTAGTAAGATTGAAAGAAATTGGAAGTACAACGAGAATTGGCCAAAGACTTTAAAAATCAAAAGGTGCCAAGCTATGTTCCCAAATATTCGGGAATTTCAGAGCTCTTTTGTTGTGCTCTTTTATGATACAAAAAATATGATACGTTTCATCCCCAAATTACACAGGACTGCACTTGCCATTTCAAACTTTCCAAGAGTTAGAACAGCCAGGGATATTCTTAAGACCTGTGGTTTGCAACCATTCCAAGATTTGATCCCAAAGCGGTTTTACAAACAAAATACCCCAGAGGAGACAGAATTACAAAATCTCAAGCAATGATAGTCATAAAAAATATTTCAAAGAAAAATGCAAGATCCACATAGTTAGCAGGTGTTTGGAGAGAAAATTTGGCTTTTGGAAAAACGACCACCGGAAGATTTTTGCAAACGAGGAAGTGCAATCCAAAAAACCCTGAGGTGGAAGTATAGAGTGGAAGAACCGCCAAACTGCATCAGATCCAGGGCTGGCACGGTTCCATCTAGTTCTGGAGTTGTAGCAGAGGATTGCAGGGCATTGAAAGTAGAAGATCAAACTTCTCAGATGCACCCTAAAAGTGCCATTTTTGTGCTGGTTCACTTTTTAAACAGATAGTAGACTAACTCAGGATTCTAAATTAACAAGGAACAAAGGGAAAGGAACCTCTCCATCTCCGACTACCAATCCCCCAGTCTCCAGATGGAAGTCTGAGTTACATTATGCTCTGGAGCATCTTCCACATTTGAAACCTAAAATCTTTAAGTGATTTCAGACAAGGTCTGTGTTGTATCTTACAAAACTTCCATAATGGCCTGCTATTTGTCTTTTGTACTGGGCTTATTTATTTATTAAATTTATATTCCTGGATTAATTTACTTTCCAACAAAAGAGAAACTATAAAGCTCTTCAGTTTAACACACTGCAAATGCTGGTTAGGTAAATTGCTGGGGTGAAAGTTCATCTAAGTAAAGGCAGGATCTGGTCAGCATGCACTGCTTGGAGGGACTATGAAATCCAATATTGAACCTAGAAGTGAGGTGGTCAAGTTCAATGCCTTTTTCCCCTAGCTAAATAAATGTCATTTGGGAGAGTCAGAGCAACCCTGAAGCTCTGTGAAAATCGAATTAGTCCAGAATCTCAGACAGCAAAACCTATATAATGTAGACAATTAAATAAAACAATATCGAAAGACAAAATATTTGCAGCCAAAATGTATTTAATAAAAAGTGGGGAAGAAGGAAGGGTTTTATAGGAATAATTCAGATAATACATGCTTTATAATAATTTGAAAGGGAAGCCACTGGATCAGATAGTCATCACTGAGCATTTCATCTCTGCTCTTATATGCCTCAGTTGGGAGAGAAACTCTTTTCGTTCAGGCACATCCTGGCTTCAAACCTATTGCAGGATCAGCGCTGTGAGAAGGTGTTTGAATCAGAGGTGCTGTTCAGCAGGTTCTGGAGAACCGGTAGCGGAAATTTTGAGTAGTTCGGAGAATCGGCAAATTCCACCCCTAGTTGGCCTCAAAGTGAGGTGAGAATGGGGATTTTGCAGTATCCTTCCCCTGCCATGCCTACCAAGCCACACCCACCAAGCCACACCACACCCACCAAGCCACGCCCACAGAACCGGTAGTAAAAAAAGTTAAATTCCACCACTGGTTTGAATGCAAACACCTTTATATTGTTCTGTGGCTATTGCTTTTTTATTCACTCCCCTGTCACTTCTTAGTTCTAGATTTTCTTCTTTAACTGCTCCATAGAATTCTTATGGCAGCTCCTCTGAGTTAAAAATGTGACAACCTGCCCAGGCAACCTACAGGGACATAGACTTTGTAGGGTCCCATACAACAAACACATGTCCATCAATGCACACAACGGTGTTTGTGTTCCTTGACCCAAGTATAGCTATAAATTTGATTTGTATGCCAAATTAAGAACTTCAATATCTGGCTGCAAACCAATAGAGTATGACGTGGCGAAAATAAATTGCATCACTCTCAGAAATAGGACATGTGATATGAATATACGGTATGTTCAGAAGATCTAAATAGACATGAAGGATATTAGATTTGGCTGGTGCTCTAGGAATAGCAAGGAAAAAGTTAAACCAGTTCATGTTTTTACTGTTTATATGAAGAATACTATGTTTTGTTTAGAACACATCAAGAAGGACTTAATGTAATTTTTTAAATTAGGGATCCTGATGTTTGAAATAGCTAAAACTATGGGGTCCTTGGTGCTCTCTGAGCTTGATTGTCTACTTGCAGATATTTCACTATCCAACAAGGTAACATCATCAGTACTAGAAAGGAGCATAGTTCGCTCTTTTTATATATTAGTATTTTTCCTATCAGTGTTGGTAGGAATGTTCTTATGATTAGGCATTTGTTTATTGATTGATTGATTGATTAGATTTATATACTGCCCTTCTCCTGAGGGACTCAGGGCGGTGTACAGCCACGATAAAAGACAATAAACCCTACAATTTAAAAACCCAATTAAAACAGAATTAAACAAATTTTGGCCTTCTTAGTTAAAACCCATAATTTAAAATACCCCGTCCAAATTTTTAGTCAGCCAGGCCAGCCTGTTGAAATAACAGGGTCTTGAGGGCCTGGAGAAAAGTACGGAGACCGGGAATCGTGTGTATCCCAGGGGGTAGTTCGTTCCAGAGGGTGGGTGCCTCCACAGAGAAGGCTCTCCCCCTGGAGGTCACCAGCCTACATTGTTTTGCCGCCGGCACCCTGAGGAGCCCCTCTCTGTGGCAGTGCGTTGGTCGGTGGGAGGCTATTGAAAGTTTGTTTGCCTGAGGTAGTTCCTTGATTGTGGTATCTTCTTGATTGTCGGTCTAATGTTAATCTTAATGTTAATCTTTGCTCTATCAAGGAACTACTAACTCAGACAAACAAGCCAACAGTAAGCAACAAGCTATTTAAGGAACCACCAAGACCACTCCCAGTCTCCCACCAACACTGACAGGGTAAGCCACTTGCATATAAAAAGAGCAAACCTCATTCCCTTCTAGCAGTGATGTTGTTATTTAGTTTGGTAATAAAACGTCTTCAAGAAAACCATCAAGCTCAGAGAACCTCAAGGGCCCCACAGTTCAACCCTAAGATACAAATATTCTCTTCCATTGATAGCTGAAACTAAATTAAAGAGGGTGTTGCTAAACATTTGACCAACTGAATTGGAACTACTTCTGTCAAAAGAAAAGGGTCATTCCACTCACCTGCACTAGACCTTAAATCTGACAAAAAAAAAATGATATTAGCTGACATTTTATGATTACTGTAGCACAAAAGAACGAAGGAAGCAGTACCTTTATAAGCACTGCAGCAGCTTTGCCTGCCAAATTTGGCCACGGTTCTTTTAGATAAATAACTTCTCGGTGACGTGCTGTGCTGAAATTACATAAACAGCAGAAATTACTAAGACCTAGGCCCCAGGGATTTGTGGGTTTCAAGATTTTCTGCAATCAATATTCTGACATCTGCAAACATTTATCCCTAAGAGTTGATGCCAAAAAGCTGCAAAAAATGAAAGAAATGCCATCACTTCATTTGATACACAAATTATTTTGCCGCTATGCACCATTATTTATTCTGTAGCTGAATTTATACAGAAAGGAGGTTGGTGCAGACTTGATTCTAAATTTAACAGAAAGTGTTATGAAGAGTGTTACAGGTGATAGCATGTATTAACACATATATAAAAGCTCTCTGGCAATCCAGCCTATGAATTTATTAATATCTACTGCATACAATTGTTTGCTAGAATTATTTCCTTGTTTTCCCTCTAAGAACTCAAGGCAGCTTGCATAGAAATGATTCATTTTACCGCAACACTGAGGATAAGTGACTCAATGAATTTCTGTGACTAAGAATGACTATGAAGCTGGGTCTCCCTAGTTTTGGTCCATCAGTGTTGCATCAGACAGTGAAGTGTTTTTCCAGTGAGACCTGTCTATCAGGGCAATTTGATCTACCCAATTATGGGACAGAGCATACTGCTTCGCCTTTCGCCTTTCAACCCCAATCCAGGAGCCTTTGCAGGCAGTCGCTTCCACAACAAACTATTTTGTGTTAAATTTGAATTTGCCAACGAAGAAATAAAGGAAGACTAGCATAGCTATTTCAAGCTGTTTAGCTCTCATCAGCTAGCCATACCCTTCTGGGATTCAAACTCGGGCTGCTTGTATATTAGGCAGATGTATTAACCTCTAGGCCTCAGACAGTGAAGTTTATAGTTTTAGCATTATAACTATTTTCATGAAGATACACTGAAAGATCTAACTAGGGCAAGAAGACAAATTAAGATACTGACAGAACTATGCCAAAGTTTGTCATAGTCTATGTGTCTTGTTCAAAATGGCTTCCTTTTTTAATGTAATAGTAATATAGTTATTGGTTTCGGCAAGTAGAATTATCTGAATGACTTTGGGCAGAAACTAGTTAGAATTTGGCTTTCATAGCTGGGAGATTTCAGGACTGTAGGTTAAACTGGAAAATCAAAATAATCTGGAAGAAGGCTATGGCAAGCCATTTCCATATTGCTACCAAGAAAGTAGCAAAAGTATGTCCGTAAAATAATGAAGAGCTGAGCTCAACTTGAAGAAAGCTTAACTTTAATTATTAATTTACCTACAACTGCTTGAAAATGGAACTGTTGATCATTGTATCCTTCTGGACTGGCTTCAGAAATTGTTCTGGCTCTTCTCCTTCCTCCAGGGCCGGTTCCAGTCCATTGACTGGAGGGATAGAGGGAAAGAAATCCAGCCCACAGACCCTACTTTGTGGGATGACTGAGAGTTCTTTCTCCCTATTTAACTTTGACATGAAGTCGTTGGGTGAGGTGATCCATCAGTTTGGGATGAGATATCTCTATCCCTTTGAATGATGCTGTGGATGTCCTATCCCAGTATCTGGGGGATGTTGGGGTTGGATGGGACGAAATGGGCTGTGACTCAATCCACACAAAACAGAGCGACTATGGGTATTTAGACCCTCCAGAAGACAGATAAGGTTCCTCCATCTTTGTTTCTGGATGGAGTTGCGCTACCCTAAAACAGACCTGGTGTGCAATCTGAGTATAATCCTGGATTTGCAGCTCTTGCTTGTGTAACGGGTGGCAACTGTGGGTAGAAGGCCTTTGAACACCTTCAGATGCTGCACTAGCTGCACTTTTACCTGGACCGGGAAGCCCAGCTCAGATTAACTTATGTCCTTGTAACATCTCATTTAGACTACTGTAACACATTCTACACGGGGCTGCCCCTGAGGATCATTTGGAAACTTCAACTGGTGCCAGTAAATGGTGCCAGATACATGGCACATATAATGCCACTTCAGTGTGAGCTGCATTGGTTATCAGTGTGTTTCCAGGTATAACTCAAGATGCTGGTGGTTACTTTTAAAGCCCAATATGGCTTGGGATAGGCACACCTGAGAGTTTGCCTTTTTGCAGCCAGATCTAGCAGAATGGGCATGCTGCAGATCCCATCAGCCAGTGTGTTGGCTGGTTGGGACTAGAAGATGGGGTTTTTTTCCCTGCAGTGGCCCGTTCTATGGAGCATTCTCCCTTCAGGGATTAGAATTGCCTCAACCTTCCTCAGCTTTTGTAAGGCCCTAAAAACCTAGGTGTTTCTGAGCTTGGGGTGCTGTATGTGTTAAGAGCCCCGCTTTGTGGCTGCATTGCTAACTGGTCAAGTATCTTGGCTGCTGTGTATATTAATTTTGGAAGTTGCTATCATTTATATTGTTTTAACATGTTTTTAGTATTTTGATTGTAGTAAATTTTCTGAATTGTAAGCTGCCCAGTCATTGACTGAGATGGGCAGCTATAGAAAATGAATGAATGAATGGATAATTCTCCATAATTATTAGATTTACATCCCACCTTGTATGTATCCACTGAGATTGCACATATAGTTTTGCCTTTTCTAATTGTATTACCCCAGTGATCCTATAAGGTAAGTTAAATTGAGACATATTGGATACGTTTTGAGTCAAGACCATAAGCTTTCACTCTCAACTCTGGAACTGAACCTTAGTTTCCTGATCTTAAACTCACATCTTTTGGGAATTACTCTAAATTGACTGTTATTCATCTTTTTATTTTTCAATTTAGGGAACTTCTTTTCCCCATACTATACCAAAAAGTCAATACAAATCTAAGAAAACTAACCTTCCAGCTTTATTCGAACAAACAGAGATCTTGGAAAAGCAGTCCTTAAAAAATAATAATAAATAAAGCATATGCAAGCCTCTTCATTTCACATTGCAGTAAGATTTGACTCTAGCTTTGCCATGGTTACTTGAATACAGAATGCTTCTAATGCAGATTACTGTTCTCAATGGGCATCAGAGATATATTCTTACTTAGCAGAACCTAGACTTACATACAGAAAACACATTTTTATATTAGAGGCAAGATAACTGTTCATTCCAATCTTATACATTCTTTTTTAAATCAGAAGGGATATTATATCATTCTAAAGTATGTCTACCTTGCAAGCTTATTATTGTCTTGGAAAATTGGTTCCAAGAACTAAGGCAGCCCTTTGACTGGGATATGTTTGTAATTTGTAGAGATTACTTTTATTACAAACATGCTATCTTTTGTCTGCAGACATCATTTTCCAAATCAGCATTTGTTATATTTTATATAAAGGCTTTTACTTTTTATTTAAAAAATATAATTTTATTACAATTTCATTCTAATAAATTCATCACAAAATTATAACACAGAGGTACATACCAATCAACAAGATAATGCTGTATCTGTACATTGTTTTTACAAGAAAAAGATATTGTAGTCTATACACTGAAAAGGCATATGAAATAGAAAGTAAATGATATCATATGCTCTTAAGAGGAAAAAGTTCCAGGTCCTCAGAGTAAGTGTTTTCAATACTCCTTCCTAGTCATAAAATATAAATTCTTGAGCAACGCCTTAAGTTAACTTTTACCAATATATATCCTCTACTATATTAAGACTAAACTGTCAGAATTCATCACCAACAATTCTGTCAAAGGAGCTACATTTACATGTATCTTACATTATATCTAAAATGAACGAATGTTCTTCTGTTGAAAACAAACTATTTGTCAACAACTAGCAGAAGTTACAAATCATAATAATCAATCTCCCCAGATCTGTGAAACTAAAATATATAATTAATTCATTGCCTACCAGAATGATTCATTTATCATATCTGCCCCCAGCCAAATTTAAACCAAATACTAAGAAGCTGCATGATATAACAGGATTGCTAAAACCCAAGGACATAGCAGAAAGGAACCTTCTCAGATTTCAATCCCATTATATAGATTTTATGTTGCCATTTCTGAATGCACCACGAAGTGGTGAAACAATCAAATGCACTTTGAAATAGTTTTAAAAACCTGTCTGAAAAAACAGAAGTATATTTACTACTTTAACTACATCTAGACCAGGGGTGACTCTCGATTTCATTGAGGGCTGCATCAGGGTTGTGTTTCACCTTGGGGCTGGGGTGGGTGTGGCCAGGGTGGGCATGGCCAGCTTGACATCACTTGTGTCGGGTGCTTGGTGGCCTGAGCACTCTGCCAGCAAAATCTGGTTCCCGAGCTGTTTTTGGCTGCGACGACTTCCTGCAATCCTCTGCCAGCAAAAACGGGGTTTGGTAGGGCTGCCCGCAGCCCTCTCAAGCTCCATTTTTGCTGGCAGAGGCATTGCAGGCCGGTCCTTTGCTGTTTCCAGGGTGGTCCCGCGGCCCAGATCAGGCCCCCAGACCTTGAGTTTGATACCCTTGACCTAGACCAACACTGCTCTGGAAATAGCGTTTCTCAGATTTTTGGTTTCATTTTAAAGAGTGACCAATTCTAATAATACTTTAACACACACACACAGACACGAGTGTCAAAGGTCTTTTTATTGCTTCACGTTTCTGAAAAAGGGATGCAGCAAAGCATCCTTTGCAGTAATTCTTGTAGCAGGACTTAAGTCCAATAGTTTATCAAGGAGATCATAGGCGCTATTAGGAACTCTGTCCCATCCTTTGGGTTCAGGCAGCTTTTGTATGGTTTTCTTTTCTTTACCACCATCTTCGTGAGTGCTTTGTTTTTGATACTGCATGTGCTTTTTGGATGCCTGAAGGGCAGAATCTGACACGTTGCCTATTCCAATTGGTAAAGCAAATTCCTGAGAAGGGTTCATCTGTACGTCACCTGCCGAGTTGTCAAAGCTGGTACTTTTTCCCCTCAGCCTTTCACAAAGTTTCTTTAAATCCTGTGCTGGGATTTCTTTGCTACATAGGATTGATTTACCTAAATGAAAAGCACTTGTTAGAAGGTTCTTCAGAACACACAGCCATTTTCTGCAACAGGGTCCAACACTTCAATTAAAGAGTTAAAGTAGCAGCCGCTGGTCCCTTAGTGAAACCAATTTTTTAAAAGTGAAACATTGATTTCGCTCTTTCAAATTTTACATGTATAGATTTGACATACAGGCAATTAATTCATCTTCCATACTGCTATTTTGCAGGGAAATACAGAACAGCAAACATTAGTTTAGTTTATTAAATTTGTATACTGCCCTTCTCCTAGTGGACTCAGGGCGGTGCACAGCCAGAAATAAAAAACACTTCAATACAAAATTTAAAATTTGTAAAAGAATTAAACAATTTTTGGCCCAGAAAATTTAAAAACCCACAGACAATTTAAAATTTAAAACCCATAGACAATTAAAAAGCTAAGGGGGGGGGGGGGGGTTACGTCAGCCCAGCTTGACAAAATAAAAAAGTTTTTAGGGCACGGCGAAAAGCCCGGAGATCAGATATCATGCAGATTTCTGGGGGCAAATCGTTCCAGAGGGCTGGTGCTGCCACAGGCTCTCCCCCTGGGTGTCGCCAGCCGACATTGCCTGGCTGACAGCACCCCGAGGAGTCCCTCTCTGTGGGAGCGTACTGGCCGGTGGGAGGCTATCGGCGGCAGAAGGCGGTCCCGCAAGTTCCCAGGCCCTATGCCATTGCTAAGACAATTCTTATTGAATTCATTGGCAATATTAGATACACTGGTATGGGGATGTAATAGCACAATAGCACGAATGCATTGCCCCAGACTGAGACAGTATGTCTATACAGATTCATGGAGAGATAAGGGAGAAAGAGAAAAAGAGGGAGGGAGAAGGAACACATCTCACATCGTATGTATGTATTTCTGGAAAAAATAAGTGATTCCGTTCAAATTCTGGGTTGATTGTCCTGCATATGTTGGTCCCACTGTGCATGACTGTGAAGATACAGCAGCCAAGAGTCGACTTAGCCAGACCTCAACTATGCAATTTATGGCTGCACTCACCTCATCAACTGGAAACCCCTGAAACTGTGTTGCTAGAAATGGATGTTGTCTTTCACAGCCTAAACAAAGCAGCCTGTTTTATT
Organism: Masticophis lateralis; assembly: GCA_030761175.1. Classification (NCBI taxonomy): domain Eukaryota; kingdom Metazoa; phylum Chordata; class Lepidosauria; order Squamata; family Colubridae; genus Masticophis; species Masticophis lateralis. Next base: position 132,666,590 of record JAUDYJ010000003.1, read on the forward strand.
CTGTACCTGACTTACAAGTCAGACCTGCAAGTTTTGTTCTCAGTATGGAATTCTCAAATCAGCTATTTCAAGCTTAAATGATCTTTGAGCTACTTTGCACTATCCTACGAAGGAAGAGGCAGAAGACCGTATCTACTGAGCAATTCTAATATTAGAGGCTCAGAAGACACTACAAGGGGACACAATACCCAAGATATAGAAAAAAAGACTTAACTGCCACTATCAACAGTGAGTCTGTACTTTTCGCTGTTGTTTTGATGGATATGGGGGAAATCTATAAACCTTTTAATTTAGTGAAAATTTGTTATCCCCACATTATCTGAAGTGTATTCAAACTGAATATCTGTGCCTCTTTGGAGTGCAGCAAAAGCAGCACTGACACTGTGGCTTTTATTTTATCTGTTTAATTTTCACTGCAGTGCCAAATATACACTATGTTTACTGAATTGCTGATTTTGCCTTAATAGGATTTTGTTGACAGATTTAGAAACATTTTCCCCATCGTGATCTTTTATTGTGGTAAATTGATGTTTAGTGCAAAGTACTTTGCATAAATCTCTCTGCATGATTATCAGATAACTACAACTAAACACCGTAGGTAGAATGGAAAATGAAGAATGCCATCCAGGTGAAGCAAACCTGGGAATTGAAGTCCTTCGGTTGGCAGTCTTTCTGTGGAGAATGTAAGTAGTTCTCGACTGACAATTCATTTAGTGACTGTTCAAAGTTACCACAGCATTGGAAAAAAGTGATCTTTTTTCACACTTGCAACCATTGCAGCATCTCCATGGTCACATGATCAAAATTTAGAGGCTTGGCGACTGACTCATATTAATGACTTTATGACTTTTGTGATCATCTTTTGTGACCTTCTGACAAGCAAAGTCAATAGGGAAACCAGATTCACTTAACAACCATGTTACTAATTTAACAACTGCAGTGATTCACTTAACAACTGTGGCGAGAAAGGTTGTAAAATGGAGCAAAATTCACATAACAAATGTTCCACTTAGCAACAGAAATTTTGGGCTCAATTGTGGTCGTAAATCGAGGTCTACCTGTACTACTGTTGAGAAATGCAGAAAAAAGAAGTCTCGGAAAGGAGAATGGGAATAAAAAAGGAATGCAGATCTGAGGAGGAGTGATTCAGAGCCAGTAACATTAATTAGAATTAATTAGCCACATATTTGCTTGCAGCCTTTTCATTTTGCAAACTGGATGCCGCTAATTTGATTTGTATGTTTGTTTCCTATGGGATTATTTAGAAGCCTGACATGATTTAAGAAATTTGGTCCTGACATTTAGATGAATGAATTCCAATGCTATTTTATCTGAAGTTATGTAGAAATCCATGAACATAATCCTAATTATATACATATAGACAAATAATAATAAAGTTACAGTGAAGTTACAAACAGGTTCGAAAAAGAATAACAAAACCTGTGTACCAAATGTTTTAGCAGCTTGAATGGTTTCTCTGGAGCCACGAATAGTCATGATCTGTGCCAAAGCTGTTAAATCATCGCTAGCCTTGTAAAATGGATACCGACCACTCAACAGAGAGAGAAATATAATTCCTGCAGACCACATGTCAATTGCTGCAAATAGAAACAAGACTTTAGTAACAATGACTAGTTATTCTAATTCATTCCCAGTATTAAAAAAATCTAAGGACTCACAGCATGATATAGAAATCAGTATTTTATATAGTTCAATATAAGACTGCGGTCTTCCCAGGATTTCTTTGGCTTTTCATATTTTATAATCTTTCCCAAATGAACTTCAGGAAGAAGCAAGCAAGGACAAGGGATCTGCAATAATACCTTATAAATACTCAATGCAATTTATGAAAAAGGTAAAACAAGCCATTGTGGAAAGATCAATGAAGGAATTAGTTCAAAATTAAGTTGTAGCAAAATGTTTCTGATAAACCTGAATTTACATGACTTTTTTTTTAGGAAGAAACGTGGGCACCTTACTATCCGTTTCATTGCAATCCTAAAAGTATTGATCCTAAAAGACACCAATAGACATTAATGTTTCAGCAGCAGCTAGTTTTTTTTAAAAAAAAACATACTGTAGAATTCAGATACACTGAAACAGCATAAATTTGGATGATATTTTCTGACAGACAGGTGGAGGTAATATTAATATTCCCCAAATGCTTAAGTTCCTCTTCTAACAGCTAGTTTCCATCTGCTTAAAAATATGAAATATTCTTGTCAGTTTGAATCTCTAAAAAAATCTGCCTGCAAGATTATGTTAATTATGCTTCTTCTAAGCCAGCTTGCTAATGAATGTTACATATTCAGAACAAGGACTTTAAAAAAAAAACTAGCACAAAACTAAAATCACTTGAACTTTCTACTTTTTCTCCTTTGTTTAAAATAGACACATCGTAATAAATATTTCGGATAAAGATAGTTTCTATTTAAGGTTCTTATTTTAGCTAACCAATTTTAATAAAGCAAAATTTTAACAGTTTTAATAGTTTCTTGGATGAAGTAGCTTGTGTAATTTACTGTACCTGTAGTTTGATTAGGGCACTTTGTTAATACTTCTGGTGCTCTGAAACCAGGAGTGCCTGCCCTTGGGGCAATCTGCTGACGTCTTGGGGTTAAATAGAAAAAAAAAATTAGAAAGTAATAGCATACAATTAGAACATTCCATAACCAAAGTACTTTCTAGATCAGGCCCGCTCTACTCATTGAGGGCAAAGGGCCATATAGATACATTAAAAATCCTCATGGGCCACACAAAGAAATTATTGGAATGATGATAATGTAGTTTAGGGAACAGTGGAAATACTGGAGCCGCTGGTGGTGCTTGGTAGCATGTCCTCTGTAATTGCTTTAAGTTTACTATTTTTTTATTAAAAAGATCTGCAGGCCACACAGGGCTGCTTGGTGGGCCACATGTTACCTATATATTGTGATCTAGGATGTTTTTTCATATGGTGTTATTAGACAGCTAGCAAGACAATAGGACAGATTTCTAGCATTCTGTGATTCAACTCCAGAATTGTCTGCCAGAAGTCAAAGGCCAATTTGGAAGCCTAAAAATTGAACCTATCACATACCCAGAGGCACCATGTTAAGGAAGGTTGTTCTAATATCTTGCTGCAACGTTTTTAAATGTTTCCTTCTTCTGTATTGGGAATACATACATACAGCTCACACTTCTTTACATAATACTCATGAATAGAATTGCAAAAGGATTTGTTTTGTAGTTGTATCATTATGATTTTAGCAAACCTATCTATTTAAGCTTATCCTATAGATTTTTGACTTTATTTTTTCTACAATTTTATGTCTACCATTGTTGTTTTGATATGAACTATCTAGCTGGTACCCCAAAGGTGCTTTTTCAAGAGGCAACTTTTTTCTGGTTTTTCTTTGAAAATGTTTTGTTTCTCATCCAAGAAGCTTCTTTAGCTCTTCTGAAATGTCTTCAAAGAAAAAGCAGAAAGTCCAGTTGCCTCTTGAAAAAGCACCTTTGGGACAGCCATGACCTGGATGACTGAGAATCTCCAGAGATATCTAGCAGATACTAAATCAGTTTATATATAGAAATCTACTTTTCTATACCTATGCATTCTCTATCTGACATCCTCCCAAGCTGACATTGCTATAATGCAGAAACAGAACTGGAAAGGGCTCAAGTTTTTATTGGTGTTGAGAATTCTTGTACGCAAAGTGTACCCCATTATAAAATCATGTGGGTGAACAAAGTGTTTGATTTTTTTTTTCTACTGTTACATTTCAAGGTTCTAAATGTAACATGTGCTTAGTAAATCCACTAATGTATCTACAGTTTTAATGCTGCTTGGCAACAGAGTGAGTATTTTTTCCTGCATCAAAAATGAATTACCTTGAAAGACAAATGCTGCAGATGCTATCTTTTGCGTAACAGTCACAGGTCAAATGAGCTGGAGTGCCGCTGGCAGCTTTCTTGCCTAAACCATTATTCACAACTGAAGATGCCTTCTTCTTCACCGACAGCTTCCTAACTGGAATATCCATTATCCTGGGTTGCTTTAGGAGCGGGTAGAATAAAAGTTACATTTTTAATGAAAGGCATACTCAAAACACAGGACTGATTTATTTCATGGGACTGATAATGGTTTGTCGCACTAATGCACAACTATTTTTTTTAAAAAAGAGTTAAATATAAAAACTTACTCAAGAAAACATATCAAATTACATGGATAAAAAAACATTACAAATAAAATGCCATTCCTATACCCTAATTGCTTAGCAGAACTCAACCAGTCCAGTCTTCATGTTTTGTAATAGCAACAGCACTTAAACTTATATACTGCTTCAGAGTTCTTTATAGCCCACTCTAAGCCGTTTTACAGTCAGCATATTGCCCCCAACAATCTGGGTCCTCATTTTACTGTCCTCGGAAAGGATTGAAGCCTAAGTCAACTACAGGTAGACCTTGGTTGATGATGGTAATTGGGACCAGAATTAAGCTATGCAGTTGTAAAGCATGACATCACATGACTGTATCATTCAGTGGCAACAACCATGGCAGTCCTTGTTGAATTCCAGATGACCATTAGGTGAGGATTCACCCTGGTCCCTGCCAGCCCTGAACCTATGCCTTTTCTTGAGCTCCATCCACTCATGTTTGCCACCCCCCACCCCACCCCCAATCTCTTCCCTTCTGGCTACCCTACACAATGGCACTACTTGGCGATGGCAATGGAACTAAAGTACCGCCCTGGACCTTTACCAATTAAGACCAGCCACCATGACCTCCAGCCTATAACTCAGCTCCGGTACCACTAGCACTGCTATCACTGCAAAGTAATGCTACAAGCCTCATGCTGCAGCCAGTTCCCCATGCAAAGCCTCCACTATCCCAACCACTTGGTGTGGCACAGGGTCAGCAGAGGTGGCAGAGTACAGAGTGGTCAAAAGGGCAGAGATGAGAAGGAAGATAGGTGGGAGAAATTAAAGTGCCCCTGTACTCATAAGTGCAGGTGGGCTGCCTAACGCCCAGATTGATCACATGACTGAAGAGAAACTGCAATGGATGTAAGTTTAGGGACTAGACATAACTACTATTTCTTCAACACCACTGTAACTTTGGCCACTGAATGAATAAGTGAATGAAAGGTGGTTGTTCAAAGACAAACCGTTCCTCTGAATATGCACTAGATTTATCTGTAATTAAGAATACTTACTTTAATTGTGGAACGGGCTTGAAATGCTGAGCTTCGCACGTTGAAATTTTTCTCCCCAAAAACCGAACGCTGAACAGAATGACAGTCTGTATCCTCCTGTGAGGTCAAGAAAGGACAATCAGGATTATATTTCTAATTCATAGCAGTGCATCCTTTAATTAATGAGCAAATACTAAAACCACTGTAGTTTATCTATTATCCTGTTTTTACTCAGAAGCGCAAGGCTGAAGTCATAATGATGCATCCTACCATTTTTCAAAAACATCCCAGTTTTAAAACTGGAAGAAGAACTATGAATAACCTGTGCTTTATTGATAATATTACTCTTAATAGTCAAAAATATAACAGATCTACAAGATCTAGTAATAAAAACCTAGGAACACGGTAAAAATATGGACTAAAATTAACTATAATGATCAAACTAATGCCAGGCAGACAAACATTGCAATTAATGATGATGGTACTGAACAATGGATAGCTTTTGCCTTTTAGGATCCACGATTAACAGTAAAGTAATGGTAACAGTAACAGAACCGGAAGAGATCCTGGAAGTCATCTAGTCCAACCTCCTGCTCACACAGGAGACCTGTACTAAGGATTCGAACCGCCGAGCTTTGTGAAACACACCACAGCCTAGCATTTGGTAGACCAATCACAAAGGTCTTGGAAAAGTTACTCAAATACCATGATGCATCTGTACCTAAAAAGATCAGAATTGTACAAACTATGGCAGCAGTTCCCAAACTTTCTGCCTTTGTGGACTTGTGGGGGGAGGGGGGGAGGGGATGGTTCTGTGCAAGTGGCAGGCGAGCACATGCCCAGCTCCATTTGCACAAGCGGCAGACACCATCACCTGTACAAGTAGAAATGCATGTAAGCTCACCCACTGGTCGTGCAAGTGGAGCTGCAAGGGCCCACCTGCCTCTTTTGTGGCCCGGTTGGGAATTCCTGAACTACAGTACACCATGCAACACAGAGTTCTGTACAAGTGAAAGTTAGACTCTGAAGAAGCAAAAGTAAATTAGTATTAATACTTTCAAGCATTAGCATTGGAAAAGACTTCTGAAAAACCAGGGAGAGCCAAGAAAAGAAACAAATGCACAACTGAACAAATCATCACAAAGAGGCACAAATGACCAGGCTCAAATTATCTTACTTTGGAGACATTATGAGAAAATCTAGTTCTCTGAAGCAAACTCTCATGCTGGGAAAGTCAGAGGAAAGGGAAGAAATTGTGAGCAATAATGTAGATAGACTCGGTTATAGTGCTGATGGAAAACTGAAGGACCAACTAAGGTCAAATCATCATGAAAAGTATCTGTGATTTGATGACATATAACCAATCAATCTGTGAGTTAGATGGGCAGAGAAACTGTACTTTGGTCAAAGTCACACTGTAAACTGCTGGGATTGAGGTGGATCAGAACTGGTCTCCCCAATATCAGTATAACAGCCTAACCACTTCACCATACATGAGATGGGAATTTGGGTTTCCAAGTCCATATTTGGTTGGTCATACATTGCTGAGACAAACCCCGTATTTATTCAGTGTAATTCTTGGAGCAGTTGCGCCTTAATATGAAAAGATATGTAATGAAACAGACCCAGATTTTTTTATTCTGTAGTAACCAATCTGGAGCCCATTAATACACAATACTCTCATATAAAATATTATATAAGAATAATTATTGTAATAAAACCCAATTTTGTATATCATCCGATATTGATATTCCTTCAATATTTCATACAAATACAAAAACTCTGAAACAAAATGAAATATTATTCTGGTATTATATCTCCCCCTGTTGGATAAAGTTACTTATTAAATAAATCCATCCAGCAAAATTATGGGGGGAAAAAAGAAAAGAAACTAGAACCTTTCTTTTGTGTCCTTGTTTAATCTGTGTTTGTGAAATGGAAGAAAGCCTTTTATTAGCTGTTTTTGTAGCTGATTGATGAACGAGCTGCCTTGATGTTGGGGAAGTAACTTGGCTTCCCACAGTTAGCGGAGGTCTATTGTATGCAGAACTCCTTTGTTGAGTTTCCGATGGAATAACTTTGAGAAGTTCCACTTTTGTCTCAGGAGTCCCTTGTGCCAAACCAAAGTCAACCAACGCAAATCTGAAGACAATTAAAAACACAAAGTTAATGATAATACTCACTCTTCCTTTTAAAAGAATCTAACAACTTCTTCCTTGTTTAACACTATTCAGATATTGAAATACCATTTATATCACATTTAATATCTATGTTTAATAACAGAATAAGAATCACATACTGAAAAACCGTGTATGCATGAACAAGTCTGCTAAATGTGGCAAAACTGATTTGGAAATTTACCATTTTACCAAACTGGCAGACCATGACTTCAATATATATATACTTCATTTTTCTTCACCTTGTCAAGACGTTCGTGACTCAATTATTTTTTACTAAATACATTATTAACTTACTAGATTTAATATACCCTACCATATAAGATCATAATGTGTACAAGGTAAATCAGACTTACTGTTGCAGTTGCCTGTTGTACAGGAAGTTACTGGGCTTGACATCACGATGAACGATACCAAAATGATGAATGCGTTTCAAAGCTTTCAAGAGGTTAAACATGTAGTTTCTTGCTTCTTCAAATGAGATAGAATCTAAGATGTCCTGTACGAAGGTTGTAATAAGTAAACGTGCATTCACTTGCAATCAAACTCTCTTAATTCTTTTAATAAAAAGAATTTAGAACTCACCGAAAATGATTCATGTTCCAGATAAGGCATAACGATTACCACATGATCATTTTTTCTAAAACAATATTTAACTCCCATGACATTATCTTGTCCTCTACCAAAAGGGGGAAAAAACGTTCTCTCACAAAGAGAGAACATAGCATTGTTAGCATTTTTCCACAGATCTTTTCTGAACAAATATTTCATTATTCTTCAAGGAAAATCATTTCATATTAACAGCTTTCCTTTGATGACATGCAGAAAACAAGTTTATGAAAATGGCTGATGTCATTTTTCAAAACTACTTCTGTAATTCTAAGGACATTCACAATCATGAAGTAAGACACAAATTTAATACAATTTAACACAATAAAGATGATTTAAAATATTCACATCTATGCTTGTATATGCTGAAAATATTTTCCAAGGCCTAGATATAATGCCCTAAAATATGTCCAGCAAAAAATTATACACATTAAGGAAACAATTGTGCCATCATTTCAACTGTTTTTGCAACAATTTTTATACACATATAGAGATACATGGAGTAATAGAGTTTAGGTTATATTATTTTACAATTTTATTTCTCTAAATAATTTTAGGGCATATTAGAACCTCACCACTATTCAGTATTAGAATATAGATAGCCTTTGACTAATAACCACAACTGAACCTAAAAATTCTGTGGCTAAGCCAGGCAGTTGTTATGTGAGTTTTGCCCCATTTTACAACCTTTTTGCCATGGTTGTTAAGCAAACTGCTGCATCTGTTAAATGAATAATGCGGTTGTTAAACGAATCTGTCTTTCCATATTAACTTTGCTTGTTGGAAGGCTACAAATGATGACCACATGACTCTGGGACAGTGCAACTTTCAAAAATACAGGTAAGTTGCTGAGGATCTGAATTCTGATTGTTACCATGGGGATGCTGAAACGGTCGTAAATGTGAAAACGGATCAAAAGTCATTTTTTTCAATGCCATTGTAACTCCGAATGGTCACTAAACGAAATGAAACAAATCAAATAATATATATAGTACCTATATATTATTTCGTGGTCCATTTATATATACAGGTAGTCTTCCACTTACAACAGTTCATTTAGTGAACGTTTAAAGTTACAACAGCACTGAAAAAAGTGACATGACCATTTTTCACATCTCTGACTGTTGCAGCATCCCCATGGTCACATGATTTACATTTGGATGCTTGGCAACTGATTCATATTTATGACGGTTGCAGTGTCCTGGAATCATGCGATCACCTTTTGTGACCTTCTGACAAGCAAAGGCAATGGGGAAACCAGATGCATTTAACAACCATGTTACTAATTTAAGAACTGCAGTGATTCACTTAATAAATGTGGCGAGAAAAGTCGTAAAGTGGGGCAAAACTCACTTAACAAATTTCTCAACAATACAAAATTTTGCACTTGTGGTTGTAAATTGAGAACTGACTGGCTGGCTGGCTGGCTGTGTGCGTATGTGTGTAAAAGTGAAAACTATTTTTCTATAAAAAACATAAATCAAAGTAATTCAAATGCTAAGAAGTCCATTGTGAATTTTGTGGAAATGTAAGACCTCTGTATACTTCTGTGTCCATACATACCCTGCTATTATGAGACACTGAAGTTCAGCAGCAATTCGTACAGGATGACTGGTAGGAATCAAGTGTTTCAAAGCTACTTTTTCTTCACGGCCTCCTCGTACATGGCCTATTGCCAAGTAAACAGAACTAAAAGTTCCTACAAAAATAACATAGATATATTTAACAAAAAATTAGTAGCTTCCAGTTGGAATTAGTAGTTAATTTTGTTTTTCATAAATTCTTTCTGTAAACCACCAGATCCCCATCAAAAGCTTTTTGGATCCTTGCATAAGCGATTTTAAACTTTGTTTTTTTTTCCTTTTCTTTTTTAAAAAACACTCTACAATTGGCAGAACATGAGCCCTGTCATTGTGATACATAGTTCAGCTGAACTTGTAAGAAAGAAGGTTATATTCACTTTACTGGAACTGTACACTTGGATTTAAAAAAATAATAAAAAAAAGAACACGCCTGTTTTGCCTGTTTTTTATTTTTTGAGATTCTCCAAATTTATGGATTTATATGCTCTCAAAGTAGGGGTACAGAGAATAGATTATATACAATCCAGAGAAGGGCATATTAGATTTTTATTTTTTTTAAGACAAAAGATTTAATCACATTGGCTTTCTGTATCAAAAATAAATAAAGAGAATATAAGCCAAACACCTCATTCATCAAATTCATCCATGTTGCAGGCTTTATTGTCCACTCAGAGGTTTTGGAGAAAAAAAATCATCCACTTTAGTTGATTTGTCTTCCCAAAACAAAGGTAGATGACTACTGTAGATACTTATATTACTTTTATAGAACTTTATTCCATGAACCACAGATTGAGAAAAACTGCTGTAAAACAACTTCTGTAGTGATCTTACAGCTTTGTAAAGTTTAAAGTTCTGAATACACTTTCTGCTCTAATTCAGACAAGGTTCATTATTTATTTAAACAATTTCCATTTTTTAAAATCTGCTCTGAGTTAAAATAAAAAGTGTATTGAAAAAATAAGTAGTTACTTGAAATAATAGCTTTTTTCTTTTATTTTTTCCTTTAATGACATTTTCTCCCTTCTTTGAAACCCTTTCACCTAATTTGAAGCTGTTTCAGCAACACAGCTATCTATGCATGTGATACTATTGTAGAACGACTTCCTTGTTCTTCAAAGAGGTTTCTATTCCATCAGAGATAAGGGAAAAAAAGAGGACCACTAAAGAAAATTCATGGACAACTCCTAAGCAAGCAACAATACTCAAGCCATACTACTGAATAATGTCAAAATAACAGGAAGCATGAAGTTGGGTATCACCTATGTGTACAGATAGTCAACTTATGACCATAATAGAGATCAGAATATCCATTGGGAGCAAGCCGGTTGCTAAGTGAGTTGCACCCTATTTTTTTTGCCAACCTTTCCTCCCATGGTTAAACAACTGCAATTGTTAAGTGAATCACATGGTCATCAAGGAAATCCAAGTTTTCCCGTTGACTCTCTTTCCTTATCAGAAACCAGCTGGGAAAGTTGCAAATGGTGATCACATGACACTGAAATGCTGCAGTTTTGTAAATAGATGGCAGTTGCCAAGTGCCTGAATTTTAATCATGTGGCGGTGGAGATGTTGCAATGAAGGACCAGTTCTAAGTCATTTTTTTTCCAGGGCTGTTGTTACTTTGAACAGTCAGTAAACAAATCATTGTAAGTCAAGGACTATCTGTATTGCTCCAAAACATGGATCAGCCTTACAATGGTCAGCTATAAACCTGATGATAGCTTGAAATGGTAAATCTGCTTACTGGGTAGCTCCAATTCACTTGCAGGAGAAACTCACATAGCTACATACTTTTCTTCTCAATAAAGAGAAATTCTTGCATAAGGTCCTCAACTTAATTCTTGCATAAGGTCCTCAACTTAAAAGCATAATGAAGCCTGTTTATCATAGTCATAAGTTATGAGAGTTGTAAAGCATGTTACCCATAAGATCTGATTTTTATGATCTCTTTTTTGTGACAGGCATTATATTAATGCCATGGTCATTAAGTAAACCAATGGTTCACTATAGGTCAATTTCGATGAAAACTGGAAATTTTCACCAAGTGTCGTAAAATGTGGCCATATGATCACAGGATGCTGCAAATAGCTGTAATGCTGTCGTGCATCCTAAGGTCATAAGTCAAGGACTACTTTAATGGAAAACTAACATCGTGGAGCAACCAGTTTATTTCTTAGCCTTTTCTAAGACTTTTGGTAGCAGTGAGGATTATGAGGAATACTCAGTCATGCAGGTTTCCACCTATATAGCCTGAAGAAATATAGCCATCTATATAGCCTGCTTACTATTTACGAATGCTACATCTAAAAGCCAAGAGAACTATTGCAATTGCAAACAAAAGTTTAAAACAGTTCCCAGAGAGGAAAAAAAAAGACAAGAGTGAACTATGACATAGAGAACAAATGAATTAACTCTCTTTCCTACCTAGTATTCATTGTAGCATGCTAAGAGAATCTATCTACCAAGCAAGCTAGCAATATGGTAGAGATGGCTAAGAAGCTTACTGGTTGGGCAACATGGCCAGTAAATTCTCCCTGTATTCCAAAGCACTGATTAGTCTTCTTCCGCACTAATTTTTTTTTTAAATGGACACATTAATTACAAGATTTCAGATAATCCAGTCTGTAGTTCGACCCAACAGGCAAGTAAAAACACTAAACTCAGAAATACTTTATATAAAAGGGGCTCTGGAAAATTTGGATAGCTGATCTATAGTCCTCTTAACACTGATGTTCAAAAAACTTTAAAGCAAAATCATATTCACCTTCACCAATTTTCCCTTTGATTCTGAATACATTTGCAAGCTGAGGTACTGCTTGATAAAGCTTTTCAATATCTGTAAGTGCTCCTATGGAGAAATTTTTAAAACAAGTCATTTTAGAAACTGAAATCATTCTCCCTTACTTTTATATAAGGTTTGCAATGTAATGATTTAATAGTGAAATTTAAAACTTTAAAGTTGTCCTTTAAGTAGAGCTGGGAAACCTGTGGCCCAAATGCAGCTACTTAGCATTTCAAAATTAAATAATACACAGTAAGTATTTAAAAAATAACAAACTTTTGCACAATAAACAGTAATAGGCCTTATTACACTAAACATCATCTCCAGTTTATAGTACCAACATGCTAAAAACTGATATTGAAGTATGACTAATGACTAAAATCTTATTGAGAAATGTTATATGGTCATTTTAAAAAGATAACTCTGGACTGTGAACAATCAATTTACAAAAGGAGAAATTCAAAGAAGAAAAATTGAATCCAACAGTGTAACAATTCCACAAAATAAACACATACTGAACTCCACAAATGCCTTGACATAATGATAGAGAGAGTTGAGTCCCGAAGCATAAGGGGATCTGGTCTTCAACTTTTCCCCCATCACACTAGAACCAGTCTTGGATAAAGGAGAATCACTACAAAATAATTTCCCATATTCAACTCCCCACCCCCACCCAAAAGCTAGCCCAGATAGATACTACGATCAATGGTCTTGAGAGCCCCTTAGAGATCAAGGAGGATAAGGCAGGATGCACCATCCATCTTGAGCCCTACAAAGACAAGTTTAAGTAATGCTATCTTGGTGCTATGGTGTGCCTGAAATATGACTGAAGTCCCAAATAATCAGTAATTATTATTTTGAGATAAAGACACAAAAATGGACTATAAACCAAAACTTTACAGGGAGCTTAAGGAATTTAAATTCAATTCAGAAAAATTGAAGCTGTGGCTTTTCATGTTTCTATCACTAGATGGCACAGCAATGATGTTGTATTTGTTTTCTGGGTATCTGTAAGAGAACACAAGTTGGTAGCTAAACAACTATCAAGCAGGAAGAAGAGGAAGGGAGACTGAATAGCTAAGATGCTGTTTGTAGTCATAGTTTAAGCCTCTCCTGGACTGTTTCATCAGAAGTTTCAACTCTTGCTATTTCTGCCATTACTGTCCTGGCGGTTTTGTCCTGACTGGTTTCAAAGTAGTAACAACTTCAACATAAACATACAAATAGGTTACTTACAAGCCCCTCTACAATTCCAAGTAGTTTCATGTATTCTGGTTATATTTATAAACAGATTCCATATATGCATTAAGGCAAAGCCAAATAAATATCTCAAGGCCTAGACTGAGGTGTGAACCCAGCTTGTTTTTTTAACCCTTGTAGTTTAAATCAGATCATTTATTTATGGAAAGCAAGTTAATGTTATTTAATTAATGTTATTATATTAATTTACTGGTTTATTTAACATTAAGAAATGTTAAATAAACTAGTAAATTTGAATTGATGTATATGCTTGAAATATTCAACTTTATTCTTCTACAGGTTTTGTTTTCGTTTGGTTTTTATAGCAAACCCCAGATCAGTTTTCAACCTCTGTAAAATTTATATCAATCCCTGTTACGTCTGTGAAGATTCTCAATCATCCAGATCATGGTTGTAACAAAGGTGCTTTTCAAAAGGCAACTGGACTTTTTCCCCCCCTTGAAAATGTTTTCCTTCTCAACTGAAGCTTCTTCAGTTCTGAACTGAATAGTGGGGAATAGGAAAACTTATATTCTTTGCAGTCATCTGGTTAATTTTCTGAGTTAGCTCTCTGAGAGTCATTGAGGCCACCTGGAGGTTTATCACTTCTCTCAGGATCACCTGAATCAGACTGTAAATGAGCTGTGTTGCAGATAGGAGATAAATGGTATTGTATCCCTCTCCCCCTGCGGAGAGAGGGCTGTTCAGTTTTAATGAAGATGGCCTCTCTGATCACTCCTTCAAGTCAGCGGTGCTCTCTGTCCAGAATGTGGGCCTTGCTGTCCTTCAAGAGTAACCTTTGTCTTTCAAATGCAGATGGACTGCTGAATCTTGTCCTGATGGGTTTGCTCTCCTATGCTGTGCCATGCGTTTGTGAAGTGATTGTTTTGTTTCCCCAATGTTCAGATCTGCACGTCTCACTGCACTGTACTGCGTATACCACATTGTTCAGCTTGTATCTGGAAATGTTTTATCTTCAAACTTCTGTTTTAATGTATTCTTGTGTTTAAAGTGTGCACATATGTTGTGTTAGTACTCCTTCACAGGATTCCTTCATAGAAATTCCACCCACTCACTGGTATAGGTATGTGAATGATACTTTGGTCAAGATTAAAACATAGGAAGTAGAAGCTTTTACCAAACACATCAACTCTGTGGAGAGGTATATTAAGTTTTCATGGGAAGATGTTAAGAAAAATAGTCAGCTTTCCTGGACTGAGCAGTAACATTAAGGAAGACAGAAGCTTCAACACTAAACCATACAGAAGACCCCCACCCAGAGATCAGTATTACACTTTGATTCTCACTATCCACTGGACTACAAAATGGGAGTGATCAGAACTCTACACCACCAGGCTGAAGGTTTGCCTATGAGTAAAGGGGGAAACAGATCAAAGAACCCCTCAGAACTTAGGCTTTCATCAAATCTAGAAAAAGATCCAGCAGGAGTTTCTCCATAACAAAGAAGAGAACAACAAATGAAGCAACATTGTCATTCCATACTTTACGGAAATATCTGAAAAGGTCAGGAGGATTTTCAACGAACATACATGAGAATGAAGTCAGAACTGAAGAAGCTTTTTGGATGAGAAGTGAAACATTTTCAAGGAAAAAACCAAGAAAGCCCAATTGCCTTTTGAAAATTTAAGAATCATTTAAGAATGAAAATTTAAGAATCATTTGTGGCGTTTTAAAGTACTAATCAAGATTCCAAAAATGAGAAGGAAGCATAAATTATCAGGAAAATGATAATGAGAAGATTTTGGACTAGTGCTAAATATACATACCTTTCTTGTTGCTCTCGTGTTTTTTAAATGAGTTTCCAGCATTCAAGGGAGATTGTTCATCTAGATGAATTGCCTCCATGACCAACTATTTGAAAGGAAACAAATAATATAGAATGAAATATTCTCAAAGAAATGATGACTGAGACTTCCTAGGAGTTAACAGAATCACATAAATCTGCTTTTTCCTGCTTCCCTCAAATAAGTCTGGAAAATTGATGTGCATATGTAGGCTGTGGGTTGATGTTATTTTTTATCCCACCTTTATTGTATTATAAAACTCAATGTGGCGAACCTATGTAATGCTCCTTTCTCCTATTTTCCTCACAAAACAACCTCATGAGGTAAATTGGACTGAGAGAATGACTGGCTCAAAGCCACCCAGCCTTTTACTCCAAAGGCAAAACTAAAACTCAGGTCTCCTGGTTTCTAGTCTGATGCCTTCACCACTAGACCAAACATACTCACTTTGTGCAATATAATTTGATCCTAGTTATTTGGAAACCCTTACTGGCTTAGTGAGGCTGTTCAGCAGTGTGTGGCTCTATTTAAAACTAAACTGCACTAAACAGAAGAAAAATTAATACATTGGACCATTTTTTCGTACATAGTAAGATCAGAATGCTGCATAAAAAAATAAATAAATCTGGTAATGCAAAATTCCTGATCTGATTTTGAGAAACTAGATTACCCTTCTCCATCTAAACTAGTGTACTACATAGGCAATATTTTCCATAATACCCAGCCAGGCATAGGATACCTAGAACAAAGACATCTCGATTTTTGGTGTAAAAAAGAGCGAAGTATTCTTCGATGGGAGAAAGAAGCCTTGTTTAAGGTGAGGCTATGTCCCAGCCAGAAAGCCCCAGACCTCAATTTACAGGCCCCGCAGAATAATTTTCCAGCCGCGAGGAAAGGCTGTAATCGTTTTAAACTCCTTACTGGGCTGTTTTCTTCCTTGTTCTTCTCGTCCTTTAAAACACGCGCGACTCCTGGGCTTAGTGGCTCCAAAGTGGGCTGTCCAACAGTAACGACCCAGCCGATTTCCCCTGCAGGATCCCTCATCTCTCGTGGCGTGTTTTGTTTTGTTTTGTTTTGTTTTGTTTCTTTACCGTGTACAACCACCAGTGTCGAAGTCCGAGCCGCCCTTTCCGAGAACTTCCGATTCCCCCATTTGTACCTAGCGCCGAGCGGCGCGGTTGGCAGCAGGAAAGGGGGAAAGGAGGCCGGCCCGTGAGGACGAGAACCGAGAGGAGAGGATACACGTGACAAGGGGCAGATGCTGGCTGGCTGAACTGGTGCTGTCACTCAGACGACGTCTTGGGAGAGGCGGGAAATTACTTCACACGCAGGATGGCGAAAGAGGAGAGGAGAAATGAAAGCCGCGTCCCTTTCCTTCCGCTGGGTTAAGGGCGGGAGAGAGGAGGAGGGTGATTTCTTCTTTTTTTTTTGTCTCAGTATTTTAACGTCTGACCTGTGCCGGCAATGGCAGAAGAAATGTATTGAAGGAGAAGTGTGTGTGCATGTGTGTATGTGTTTAACAGGGTTTTTTTATGCTAAAGAGTTGAGGCATTTAAAGCAACGTTCTTGGATTGGGTTGGTGGACAGAGCGAAGGGAGGTGGGAGGCTTGATGTTACTATTCTTAATTAGAATTCCTGGACTCTAAATTATCTACAATCTATTCAATTGAAAAGATCTCGGTCATAAAAAAAAAAAAGCATGGGGCTGGAAGTAGCAGTAGCAATAGCAATAGCACTTAGACTTAATATACCGCTTTATAGCCCTCTCTAAGTGGTTTACAGAGTCAGCATATTGCCCCCAACAAGTAGTGTGTTTATTTCTAGAACGACTTCACATATAAATTTGTTGGACATATCTGCTGCAGTGGCTGTGCTCACCCTGTTTACACATCATGCTTGCCTGTTTCCAATCTTAATATAAGACACTTAGTGTGGTATTTTCCAAATCTGGCAGCTTTTAAGATGTCTAGGCTTCAATTTCCAGAATTCCCTGGCCAGAATGCTGACCAGGGAATTCTAGGACTTGAAGTTCATACATTTTAAAAGTTGCCAAGTTTGGAAAACACTGGTTTTGTACAGTGTGCAAATCTGCTCCCTGGGACTGGGATATAAGATAGCAGAATTTACCTGGTTAAAACATAAATGCAATGAATATTCCCTTCCCCATGAATTTTGAGTTAGGTGTTTCCTTGTCTGTGGCTGAAAATGAGGGGAAAAAATGTTTGGAAATGGGGTACTGATTTCAAAAGTATACATAAAAGTCACTGTCTTTCTGCAAAGGCTTTAATCCTTTTTTAAAAATCTCTTGGAAGTTTCTGGTTGGTTTGCTGCCAGAGGTAGAATATTTGTTAAATTTATATTTAATGAATAAAACAACACTAGATAAAACAGTTGTTTAAAAACAGTGCTATAACTTCACCTAAAGCAGGCTGCAATAAAAGAATGCCTTCCCACAGATAATCACAAATTGCCTGTAGTTACATACCCTTGCATTCAGTTGTTTTATCTTGTACAGCGTGGTCTCTAGTCTCTGATCTGAGAAGAAAAAGTTACAGTGGGGAAGAAGCTTTATCTTGTAGCTATCTATATAAATAATTACTGTAGGATGGCCTGGGCTGTGCCCCTCAGTGGCTTGAAGCTTTCTTCTCTCTGAAAACATTTCTCACTAGAAAAAATAAAAAATAATGGATTTTTAAAGTGCAAATTAAACTAGAAGGCAAGGAGCAGCCTCTGGGTCAGAAATCTCCAACATTTGGAGTTGGTTAGGCAGTTGTAATTTTGAGAATGTTTTCTGGGCATTCTATTGTGTTAGCTTTGCCATTGATAAAATGATTGCCTTAAGACATATAATCATTAGTATCAGTTTGCCAAGTTCCTGAATCTTCCTGTATACGTATATTTGTTAGAAGATTGGCATAGTTCCAAAAAAAGAGGCACTTGGCTTCTCATACTCCTTTAAAAAAAATAGATAAGGCAGAAGTTTGATTTGACAAAAAAGGGAGGTGTCTGCAGGTATAGGTTCTTCATTAAGTATCTTGAACCTATAATCTCAAAAAATCTTCCAGAAAAGCCAAACTAATCTTTAAACTAATCTTTGAAAGGCGTAAGTATACATCATTCTTGCCTTGGAGGGTAGGCCAAACTCTTCAGCTCATTGACTCCTTCATATTGTTCAGATTGTTCACTGACTCCTAAACATTATATGAAAATAATAAATTATACTTGACTAATAATACTACAAGTAATAATGCTAATGGATAGCCCCATTGATACTTGGTGGTTGATATTGACTACTTTGGGGAACCCTGCTATAAGCTGTCCAAAGGAGCCACCAAGAATTCCTGCTGCTCACATACCTCCTTGGTGTCATACCTCCTCACACTTTACTTCCTAATGGGACGGGACCTTCAGCAGGCACTCCTGTTTATCCAGGTCAGGTAGACAGTAGATTTAGGATCTCTAAGACACCAAGACCAAAAACCGTATATGAATTTATAAGTATCACCTTGAATTATACTTGGAAACAACTCAGCAACCACTGGAGTTCACATGGAAGCAGTGTTATGTGGCAATACTGTGGCTATCCAATAAGCATACAAGCAGCTGCATTTTTCATCAGTTAAAGGTTCTGGGTAGCCTTCAAGGGCAGCCCCATGTTGAGTGAATCCAAGTGCAAGGTAACAAGCAACAATCTTCAGAGTATCTATTCTTGCTAAAGCTCAAGATGATGCACTAGCTAAAGCTAAGCAAAGGCTTTTGGTGGGCACCCTGATTGCAAGTCTAAACTTTCAGAGGGAGAACAATCCCATAAAAAGGCAAGGATGGTATTGTTATAGAATCAGTTGGCTTTACAATCAACATTTACTGCAAGCTGTTTGCATTGCTTCTGAGCCTGTTTCCATGCAGGTCCTGTCAGCCTCCAGAGTCCAGACACTGGATCAAGATTTCCATCGTATTCAGTCTGAGGCAGAAAGATATACTTGGGTACTGTCAGCATATTGATTATATCGTACTCAGTGATGGCAGAGAACCTCTTCTAGTGGAAGTTAAATAGGATACTGGCGAGTTCTGGGCCTAAGGTACTCCAAGTTGGAGTGCCTGTATACTCAACATCTCCCCTTCCATAATCCCTGATTGGAACTATTGGCTCAGAAAGGAGTGGAATAATTCCAGAAAAGTGTCTCCCACTTTAAGCTTTCATAGGCAGTTTAGAAGGACCTGTGGTCAACAGTATCAAAGGATGTTGAGAGAGACAGCGGGACAGAATGGTTATATTCCCACTACTTGTGTTGTCAGAAATCATAAATGAAATAACCAACATGATTTCTTCTCTAGCACTTTTCCTCTGTTGTTGTCCCTACACTTTCTCCTCAAAGGGAGGTCATGCATTGGTCAATAGTTATCCAATATTGTTGGATCAAGGGCAGGTCCCTTAAGAAATGGGCAAGCCAATGCCTCTTTCAAGGCAGATGAAATGTTCCTCTCCACAATGAGACACTATAGGTGTAGGCAATCTGAAGAAACAGCATAGGCCATTATCTCTGACAAAAATTAACAATACAGAATATTATAATCTATTGGGCTCTTTGTCCTAAAACATTACATTTTCATAACAATAATGAGGTTTACTTTACAAATAGTATTACATATTCTGTTCCCATAACGGAAAATGATACAGAAATGTATTTACTGGTACCTTTCATTATATTTACAGGCCAGGTCCATTGTCCACAACACCTCGGGAGCATGACTATTCCATAACTGATGGAAATATTTTATGTACTGATTTGATGGACTCTGTTAAAGTAATAATCAAATGATTACATCACAAAGGACATTGTTTTAACAGCAAAAAAGGTGAAATATTTATTTTCTCAATACATTTATTTTTTCAAAAAATTGAGATGAAAATACAGGCAAAATTGTGCTTTTTTACAGCACAATTAAGTTATATATAGAATAATATTAAGAAACAAATGGTTATTAATTGAACATATTCAGTTTAAAAAAGACATTTGCAATGTTAGTCTGGGATAATTTCATTGTCAATAGTTTTTATGATTTTAGAGGAACTAGGGTTTTGCTCTGGGAAGATTTCACATTTAATAAGCAATTAACAGTAGTGATATTGAAATAGAAGAATAAACTTCATTACAGTGGTCAATAAAATGTAGGTAGCACTAATGAGTCATCTTTGAGAAAAATATTTTGGATCTTATATTAGAATGGCTTCCATGTTTATCGTTGGAATATAAGTATCATTTTTTAATATGCTTTGAGAAATATTTGTATTTTGCAGTGTTTCCATGTTAAAATTATTACGATTATATACTATTTTTCCATATTTATCTTTGTCCTATGGTTCTTTAAAAATTGTCTGGTTTCCATGCATAATTATCTAGGTTATCCTTCAGTACTGAGGAAAGGTTTACATATTATATATCATATATTCCTAGTATTGGTACAAGTACTAGTAATACTATATATAAAACATTATTATAGTTTTCTGCATAATTATGGATTTGCCTAATTCAGGTATCAAGGAACTTTCACATTCTAGATATCATTATAGACTTCCATTTTGCCTCACAGTTTGTTCTGAGGTAATAGTAGACAGCCAAATGAAGGCAAATATAAAATATGGTTACAACTGGCTTTGAAATGTGCAAAAGATATGGAAGCATGGGAAGTATTTTGATGTTTTATAGATTCTGCTTATGTATAAGAAAAACAAGAGTAAAATTTTCAGAGCTAATAAAATTTCCAGACAATCAATATCCCAACTGCAAACAGAATTTTTTCCCTCTTAAAAAATGAATTTTTAAAAGTTCTGTAATCAATGGATTGTGCAGCCTTTTTTGAGTATATTATTTATTTTTCTCTAGATGTATTTACGGAGCTATTCCATTTCATCCCCATAAAATTGTATCTTTCCATAAGAGGTTTTCAGGCCTGGATTAATATTGCCCTGTCATTCACATACAGTGGTACTTAAAAATTAGCGAACCCTTTTGAACGTTCAATATTTCTGCATAAATATGGCCTAAAATTTGATCTGTTCTTCCCATAAACCTTAAAACTAGATAAAGATAACCTAAATAAGTAAATGAGTCAAAATATTATACCTGTTCATTGATTCACTGAGGAAAAAATCCAAATGTATATTAAGGTATTTGTGTATGGCATGTATATATAAACCTCTAGGACAGTAATGGCTAACTTTTTTGCCATCGTGTGCCAAAAGCGGGAGTAATGGGGGGGGGGATTGCGCGCACACGTGCCCACACCCATAATTCAATGCGCCCCGTCCCCTCATACATATGCGTGTGACCTCCCCCCCACTTTTGGCACACGGGGGCATGGTGGGCCCAGTAGGCCCAATTTTTTGCCCTCCCCAGGCTCCAGAGCCTTTCTAGGAGCCTGGGGAGGGCGAAAACAGCCTTCCCCACTCCCCCGGAGGCCCGAAAATAGCCCGTTTCCTGACTTCTGGTGGGTCTGGAAGGCCCGAAAATCAGTTGGCCAGCTCACAGAGATATGGCTCCGTGTGCCACCTGTGGCACCCGTGCTATAGGTTCGCCATCACGGCTCTAGGATTATCAGTTCACTTGAAGGAGAAATATGTCATGGCTTAAACAGAGCAGATTTCTGAAAGCAGTTGTTCACAAAGGTGGATTTGGATCATTTTCCTCAATAAATACATGGACATGTATAATGTGTTGATTCATTTGTTTAATTGTGTTTTCTTTATCAGATTTTAGGGCTTGTGTGAAGACAAGATCATGATTTAGGTCATATTTGTGCAGAAATATTAAAAATTCAAAAGGGTTCACAAACTTAAACATCGTTATATGACTGGAGGGTGGTTTAAGACTAATATTTGTGCTTATGTAGCAAATATTCATTCTTACTAACCAACACCTCACACAGTTCCTCCATCTTTCCAGAAAAAAGCAACAGCCATGAATCAACTCTGCCTCTTTCCTTTTTCAATTTTCCATCTTCATCTAATCTATAAAGCTAATGTTTTTAAAAGGGCCCAAAACAGAGTACCTAAAGGACAAACTTTATCCATTTCTTTCAATTCATATGGATCCTATTGCTTGTGCTGTTGTCTTTTTTTTGGGAGGGGAAACATGTAGATGCCAGCTATGAAATTACATAATGTGGGTAATCAGTACCTATTAAAATGTCTTCCTAAAGGAAAGTAAAAGACATGTTTGCTTCTTTAGTAAATCCATTAATTAAATTTAATATTACTCTTAAGCAGTGGCACCTTTTCTCAAATGTGAGTGGAAATCTAAATTGGACTTCTATAACTATAGAAGTGAACTGTCCTCTTGTGTGCTTCAAAGGACTTCTGTATCTCTTTCAAAGTATGCATAGCCCTACTAGAACCAAACTGTTTAGCAGACATCACTATCTTCTGTACCTCTAATGATGATACATGATAAGGTAACCACGATGGAACTTAAAGGTGCTTCAGCTGGATGTCCTGACCCAAATCCATAAATGCAATTTTTGCTTGATATTGTGCTGTCATTTTGCTGGAGGTTGCTAATAGCAAAAGTGTGGAGACTGAAGCTATATTGTTTGCCTTTCCTCTTTATTTATTCATTTATTCATATGAATGAAGTCTACAGCTAAACAGTTTTCTGGACTAAGTACTTCCAACAGATATTCCTGGCTACTCTTCATTAAAATATATAGCCTGATTAATTGCAGGAATCTGTCTCTCCACTTTGCCACACATTTTAAGAAGAGGAATTCACCCATAACTGGAGTGATAGTCTTTCTATTTGGGCTCACATCACTTCTGTTTTGTCCAACAATTGATTGTGTAAGATACTTTTTAACCCAAATCCACTTTGACTGTATTATTACAGAAAAGGGCATCAATCTTCTTCCTAATTTTTGGATCCTTAAGACCCAGTTGAAAATGTTCATTTCCTCTTCCATCCTATGGCAAAGAACATTTTGTTTATCACTGTAGTAGCTGCATAGCCAATTTTTTATTTCCTTGTGCAAATGCCTACACTATCTGTTCACTATCACCAGCATTTCCGTTATCACCTTTTGGACTACAGTATCTGATTCTTCTTTGTCTTCTATAACTTTCTGTTATAAATTCCCGCTCTTCCACACTGGTGCAGTTCTATGGACATTTATTCCTCCTTTTCCATTTCCATTTGTTGTTTTTAGTGGAGTCATCTCAAAGGCAAAGATTATGTCTGAAAGTGAATTTATTTACCCTTACATCATTAGTAAATGATTTCAGACAGCAAAATATCAACCTTTTTTATTTTTAAAGCTAATAATGTCACCAAACCAATCAATTCCAGATGGAAACAAAGTACAAAACATAAACTAAAGATGTACCAATTCTGAGAACTAAAAGTAACCAGTATATGACAGATTATTAAAATTCAAATTATCCTTTTGACTTGTACTGATGTATGCCAAATTAAAGAACTAATCTTTGCAATTCAGTGGTCAGTAGAATTCATGACATGCATTTCCTCTGTGCATACTATTGGACAAATGTGCTTACCTATTAGAGCTGAAAATACAGAAATCATAGTTCCATGATCACTTTGAGCTCCATCAAGTCACTGGTTTGGAGAAAAGAACAACATCTGGGCTTGTCAGAGCCGGTTAACTTTACAAGGTAGCTCCTTGTAGCAAGACTCCTGGTCAAATACAGACTTTCCACTACATTTAAACTGAAGTTTGGAAGCATAAATACTTTTTTTTAAAAAAAGCACAAACTACCTTAAACTTTGTCATTTAGTTAACACATCAAATGAAACTATTTTTTAAGGCACACATAGAAAAACAGGTGCTTTTTCAATATGTGCTCTCTTTCAAAAATTGCTTCCAACTATATTTTAATGTCCTTGTTGAGTCAGCTGGCTTTAAACACTTGTATTATTGCAGTAATGTATACATTTGTTTATAACATATATAAATTGCCTCACTGCAGATATTGTAGGTTATGTACAAAGTCAGACACAGTACAAAGCACAACATAATTTTAAAAAACTCTGTGAAAAGGATAAGCAATAACAATTTAAGAATTATTTAATATACATATTGTATTTTATATTGATTTTAGTAAAAAGAAGAGATCAATTCTGAAAATTTTTCCAGCAATTGCTTTTACAAAAAGAATTTAAAGGGAAATGGATTATATTTGGGGAGAAAGTAGGTGTTCTGACCTAGGCTTCCTGAGTCAGTAAAACACACGAGTAGTCCCAAAAACCTCTTTCATTGCAACAGCTGTGAATTCTGTTCATTCACAGATGAGTCCCAAATAGTTGTAAAGAGTCCTTCAGGATAAGGCTGATAATCACCCACCTTTATTTCCCTTGACACACTGCCAAAGACCTAATTGGCAAAGCCACACGGAGTCCAGAATCAAACAGAGTTTCAGACTTTAAACTGAACAGAATTAACAATGTTGCTTCCTGCAAAGGCCCACGTGCCTTTGCTCATCTTTTAAGTCTTATGGGAGGGTCCAGTCATCTCCAAGCACTACTACCGAGTCATCCCTTTTGTTTTAACTGTTCTTGCCTTCTGGCAGCTCTGAGCATGTGCACACTGGGAACAGGCTCCCCCTGTTCCTCTGCCTCACTGAGGTCCGACTCTGGAGGCTCCAGAGGCAGCACGTACCTCCCAGATGGCCCTTTCTCTGCCTCCGAAGCAGAGCACTTGTCCGAGCCGTCCCCACACTCCAGGACTGGCCCATGTTTCTCCCCAACCTCCTCACTGTCCGATTCTGCTGTCAACTCTGGAGGCTGCAGTACCACAACAGTAGGCAACTGGATGAGAAAGAACAGGTTGTGGGTGAACCCTTTCAAGACAGATTTAATGGATTTTAGGGTCTCCTAATGATACATATTTCCATCTTTCGTTGTGAATGGGATGTCATTACCCTGTTGGTATATAATTGTGAGGTTCTCCTGGACTCACAGCTCAAAAAGCATCTGTAGCTGGAAGGGGGGGGGGCTTCACACAATTGTATCTTGTATGCCAGTTGCACCCATTCCTGCTCATGGTCACTCACATCTTAGTCAACTCCTGTTTGGACAATTGCAATGTGCTGTATGAAAACACCCAGAAACTTCAGTTGGTCCAGAATGCAGTGATGCAAATAGTTATGGACCTAGTTCATTATTCCAATGCAACACTAAGCTTTGTAAATTGCATTGGTTTCCAGTAGGTTTCTGGTTATAATTCAAGGTACTGATTATTACATTTAAAGCTACATATGGCATAGGACCAGGCTACTTGTGGGACTGCCTTCTCCCAAGAACATCTGCTGCCCAACATATTCCCACAAGGAGAACAAGATCCATATTTCGTCTTTTAAATATTTGTATCATAGGAGACCTAGGCAACATTTCGGTGTGTGCCCATTCTCTGCAGTGATCTCACTCATATATAACATGGTCCTACTCTGCTTTCCTTTAGGAAAGCTGTTAAGATTGGTGTTACAGATGCAATGCTTTGCTTCACAGCAACACAGAAGCGCTTCTGATTGGCTGAGACTTGACAGCTCAGCCGGCGGGAGAATTAGGCCACTGTCATTGGCTGCTGCGTCTGACAGCCTCTATATAAATAGCGTCTGTTACTGAGAGCTGGAGTTCGTTCAATTTAGTGCCTGTTTGATGGATGTTAATAAACCATTCCTGTTAACCGTTGCCTCAGTTTCCCAGCCTGTTCTTTCAAACTAGAACATTGGCGACGAGGGTGGGATTGCCTGACTGAGCAACGGCTTCGCAGTTCCTGAGCACCGTTCCTTCCACAAAAGGTAGTCAGTAATCTGTTTGTGAGGAAAAAATTCCGTTTGCCAGTCCTTTCCCTCACGATGGCTAACCCGGCAGCGTTTGCCCCTTTCGCACCAGCTTCAGAAACATGGGATGATTACATTGAGTGTTTCGAGTGCTTCCTACAAGCCAATGACTACGCTGATTTTTCTAATGACAGAAAACGAGCCCATTTTCTAAACGCCTGTGGTCCTCAAATCTTTGCCATGGCTAGGGCTCTTGTAGCTCCACTATCGGTGTCTGCAGTTCCTTGGCCTACCTTATTGGCAAAATTAAAGGGCCACTACGCACCCGCCCCCTCCCGCATTTTCCGCCGGTTTCTGTTCCGCCAGAGGTTACAGAAGGAGGGAGAGTCCATCAATGAATACCTTGCTGCCCTCCGTGCTGAAGCAATTAATTGCGAATTCGAGAATCTTGATGACTCTCTCCTCGAGCAGTTGGTCTGCGGTGTGCGAGATTTGCGGCTACAACGCCGCCTATTAGCCAAGACTGACATCAGCTTGCAGTCAGCTGTAGATGAAGCATGCGCTTTTGAGATGTCTGAAAGGTCGGTGGCGGAGATACGCCGAATTCCGAACACGCTGCCTGCCACCCGTTGTGCTACCATTCAGCTCGAGGGTGCTTGCCCTGACAGCCTCACAGATGATGAAGATGAGGTGAGCCGCCTCAAAGCAACTGCAAGTAATAAGAGGCCACCGAGCAAGAAGCAGACCACGACGCTCTGCCTGGGCTGTGGTGAGGATCACCCTCGATCTTTTTGCTGTTTTAAAAATGCTGTCTGCCGCCAGTGTGGAAAGAGAGGTCACCTGGCCAAGGTCTGCCGTTCTGTTCCACAAGAGGCTTCCATGGGTGCTCCGGCCAATGTCAAGCCTGTCAGAAAGGGCTTCAATGCTCCAAAAGACTATTGTTTTGCCATATCCCAGGGCAGAACAAACACCACCGTGTCTGTTAGCCATGCGTCTTCTGGCCATCACAAGAAAATCTTCATGACCGTCCGACTGGAAGGAATGCCGTGCAGAATGGAAGTGGACACGGGTCCTCCAAATCTATCATCGCCTGGCAGACACTGAAGAAGCTGGTGCCTGCCATCACGCCTGGGCGACTGCTGCCCTGCAACACCAGGTTCCATGATTATCAGGGAAATAGTATTCCCACCATAGGGTGTGGCCACTTCTTAGTTGAAAAAGGGAATTTCTCAGGCTCGCTTCCAGTTTTAGTTGTTAAGGGTAGCTTCCCCAGTTTGTTAGGGTTAGACTGGTTCGAGGCATTGGGGCTCGCCATCACTGGTGTCCATACCACCGTTGCTGATGACTTCGAGGCCCTCACCTCTGAGTTTGCTGAGGTTTTCGATGGCTCCCTGGGTAACTATAAGGGTACCCCTATCTCCCTTAACCTTGACCCTCAGGTGGCACCCATACGACTCAAACCCAGACGGGTGCCTTTTGCGCTCCGCCCCAAGGTGGATGCTGAATTGGACAAACTTTTGGCCCAGGGGATCCTCGAGCCCACTGATTATTCCAAATGGGAGACCCCCATTGTCATCCCTACCAAGCAGGACGGGTCTATCTGCATATGTGGTGACTTTAAGTGTACACTTAATCGCGCTTTGCAGGCGCACCCTTACCCAGATCCTGTAGTCCAACATTTACTGCATTCTTTGGGTCGGGGTACCATCTTTGCTAAGTTAGACATGACTCAGGCATATCAACAACTTCCTGTTGATGATGCCACGGCCACCGCTCAAACGATAGTCACCCATAGGGGCACTTTCAAGTGTTGGCGCCTGCAGTTTGGGGTTTGTGTCGCACCTGGCATTTTTCAAAGCCTCATGGAGCGGTTATTGCAGGGAATTCCTGGTGTCATCCCTTATTTCGATGACGTTTTAATTTCGGCTACCAACAAACCTGACCTCATCGAACGCATCTGCCAGGTGCTGATCAGATTCCAACAAAATGGCCTGAAACTCAAGAAGGCCAAATGCAAATTTGGAGTGCCACAGGTTGAATTCTTAGGATTCCTTGTGGATGGGTCTGGCATCCACCCTACTCCTGCCAAAGTTGAGGCCATTAAGAAGGCCCCGACTCCCACATGCAAAGCTGAGTTACAGGCCTTTTTGGGCCTGCTCAACTTTTACAGCATTTTTCTCCCTCATAAGGCTTCTGTGGCAGAACCACTCCATCGTTTGTTAGACAGCAAGGTTTTTTACAGCCAGGAAAGCTGCGGCCTGGGGTTGACCCCAAACAGGGGGTCAAATTCTCACCTCAAATGCCGTGCTAGTGCAGTACAGCGACCACATTCCCCTCACTCTCGTCTGCGATGCCTCTCCGTATGGCATTGGGGCTGTGTTGAGCCATGTCTTGCCGAATGGAGCCGAGGCTCCAATTGCCTATTATTCCAGGACCTTGTCCTTGGCTGAGAGGAATTATGGTCAACTGGATAAAGAGGCATTGGCACTCGTGGCCGCGGTAAAGCGGTTCCACGATTACCTCTATGTCCGTTTTTTTCAGTTGGTAACTGACCACAAGCCACTCTTGGGCCTGTTGGCAGGTGATAAACAGACCCCACAGATTATGCCCCCTGCAACCACGCTTAGAGAGTGGGAAACACTCAGATGCCCTTGGTCCAGGCTCCACATAGACCTGGCAGGGCCTTTTCAGGGACAGACCATGCTGATCGTGGTTGATGCGTATTCCAAGTGGGTGGAAATAGCTCGCATGGCATCAACTACTTCGGACGCTGTAAGTAAGGTCCTCTGCAATTTGTTCGCCACCCACGGCCTACCTGATGTGGTGGTCTTGGATAATGGGCCCCAATTCACCTCGGCCACATTCCAATTGTTCCTTGCGGAGCTGGGCATCCGCCATGCCCTGGTGGCACCTTACCACCCTTCCAGTAATGGCCGGGCTGAAAGGGCCGTCCGCTCGGCCAAGGACGCTCTAGCCCGGTTTGGCTCGGGGGACTGGCAGGAAAAGGTTGCACAATATCTCCTGGCACAGCACTCAACCCCCTGCCCGACAACTAATCGCAGCCCTGCTGAACTCCTTATGGGCAGGCGCTTGCGAACCACTCTGGACAGGCTGCACCCGTGCTACACGCCCGAGGCCCCCATAGATTCATCTAGCCACCCCCGGTCGTTCGAGGTTGGAGACTGCGTGTATGCCAGAAACTTCGGGAGTGACCCTCCTTGGCTGCCCGGACGTATTATTCTAATCACTGGGCCCTGTTCTTACAGGGTCGAGCTCGAGGATGGACGAGCCTGGCGGCGCCATATAGATCAATTATGGGGTCGCACCACTACACAGACCCCGGGTGACACGGATCCGGCCAAGGACCATTCACCGGAGTCGACCCCACTCCTGCCTTCATGGGGCAATATGGCCCAGGTTACATCACCAACACCAGCACCACGGCCATCCTGCTTACCTGTTGAACCAGTTCCTCTTCCGACTCCGGAGCCTCCTGACACTGTACCCGCACAGTTGCCGGCTGTTCCGACACCTCCGGGGCTAACGCACCCATCTGCGACAATCCTAGGAAGCCCGGAGCTAACTCCTTCCCAGGACAGCGAACTTCGTCGGTCGAGACGAGTGCGCAGGCGTCCAGTTTACCTTAAGGATTACGCTTGCGCTGTCCAAGGGGGAAGGAGTGTTACAGATGCGATGCTTTGCTTCACAGCAACACAGAAGCGCTTCTGATTGGCTGAGACTTGACAGCTCAGCCGGCGGGAGAATTAGGCCACTGTCATTGGCTGCTGCGTCTGACAGCCTCTATATAAATAGCGTCTGTTACTGAGAGCTGGAGTTCGTTCAGTTTAGTGCCTGTTTGATGGATGTTAATAAACCGTTCCTGTTAACCGTTGCCTCAGTTTCCCAGCCTGTTCTTTCAAACTAGAACAATTGGGGTTTCCCCCAAACCTTTGGGGCCAGTTGACAAGAGTCCCCCTTTTATAATAATGCCTAGTTGCCACTTTATATAAAATATTCAAATTTTAATTGTATCTGTTTTAACATTATGTGATTCTTTTTTTTTTTTTTTTTTGCTTACTGTTTGTTTTGTTGTTGTTGCTGTACACTATCCAGAGACACAATGTTTGAGCTGGGTGGTCTTAGTAATCAATCAAATAAGTAAAAAAAAGAGGTCATTATTGGATCAAGCACATGTTAATCAAAAAATGCCAGCTGCCAAACAACTGAGAATTTAGCAGGCTGAGGGCAGCAACTGTGACTAGTTTAAAGTGCTATAGAATGTCCATTTTGAAGATCTTAAAGTGTCTGGTCAGAAAATAATATGTTTGAACCGCAAGTGGAAAACATTGGTGCAGATTGCATTTGCCATGGACTGGGAGTGAGTCGAGGGTCACATCTTTCCCATTTCTGTACTCAAGAGTGGTGGGTATAGCTTGCCTTATATATGGGAAAAAAATAAGGATTTTTAAACATACCTGCTTACAGTGGATTGTTCTTTTAGAAGAGTCTGTGGAGAATTCACAATAATGTTCTGCTGTGTTAAATTTGGATTTTCTAATTTTTCCTCGAAGGATATCTAATCCATTTTTCCCT
Organism: Masticophis lateralis; assembly: GCA_030761175.1. NCBI lineage: Eukaryota > Metazoa > Chordata > Lepidosauria > Squamata > Colubridae > Masticophis > Masticophis lateralis. Next base: position 132,697,343 of record JAUDYJ010000003.1, read on the forward strand.
AATTTGGTACCAGCCAGATACACTGGATTATTTGATTCTGTCTGAAGATAAGGAAGAAAGAGTCACACAGGACATAAAAGGTTTCTTCCTGGCTTCTGCCACCCTCCTTCCAGCTGATGCTTTTCGATGGATTTGGTATATACTTGCGAAGAGAAAAAGCAGATATTTTCCAGTATGAACACAATGCTAAAACACAAAGTAGATACAGAGGATGCCTTATGTAATTGGAATACCCTTGTACTACATATGAATGCTAGCTTTGGAGAAGATTTAGTATGTTTAAAAACTTGGTCTCATTAAAAGTTTTGAATTTGTTCCCCTGACCCAGTCCCCTGATTCAGAAGTACAAAGGAGTATGAGGCAGTTAAGCATATAAACTAGGGCAAATTATAAATACTGTGTACAAATATTTCCCTACAATTATACCACATGTATCATCCGTATACATAAATCATATATCATTATATTTTCATATTGGAAAACATACATTCACCCCAGCAATAAATAATACTGCAAGAAAAAATACGTTAAAATAGCATTTTAATAAAATATGCAAAACGTATCTGAAATTTCAAAGCAACTGCTGCTTGTGAAATGTTGTCTTGCTACTCTCCTGAGGAATATTCACCCTGAGAGCTAGAAATAAATCAAGTTTTCTTCTCTCAAACAAACAGTTTGAGTTTTTTAAAGATGGTCTTTATTTAGATTCAATAGTGAGCCTTGAATAAAACTAGCTTGTGCTTTTTGGTTGTATACCTTGTGCACCCTCCCTCATTTAAATTAATTTTTTATGCTGGAACTGAAAGTGGGCTTTGTTTTTCTTTTTCTGCATTTTTACTTATTAGATTTATTCTTCCAGGAAGAAGTTTGTTAAAAGTATAAAGAAACTTGTCTCTTTGGGGAATGTAGGCCAGCCGATACCTGTAGGTTGTTTTGGAAATATATGAATGTTCTCATCAACATGAGCATCAACTCTTGCACACAGAAAAGGTATATAATAGAACTTAAAATATCTTCCTTTAAAAAGTTGGGGAAGGGGAGAAAATTAAAGTAATTCAATAAAACATACATTCATTTGCAATATATCACATAGTCTTATAGTGAATAACAATTCAGGGTAATGTATATTGTGGATGCCATCAAAAGGAAGTTGCACAACACAGAGAAGAATCACAATTACTGCAATGATTGTTGGCCCCTGCTTTAGCAAAAAAGGAATTCCAAACAATATAGAAACAGAGAGACTGTAGGGTAGGAAAACTCGAAGGTCATATTTCTTGAACAGTCTTGGAGGGGCTAGATTTTTGTAAATGAAAAAGACCATGTAGATAATGTCTATTGTTAGATAAAAGCTGGACTTTCGGAGGCAATTGGGCAAAGGACGAAATCCATTTTAAGGGAATAAATTGTTGAGGTAATCAAACTTGATAAACTCAGTTGACAATGGAACATGGTAGTGTCTCATTTTGCTATGTGTTGCAGTTTCTTTGCTAGGCTTCCCTTGAACTTAACTCAGATTTGGCACAGCTTCTATTCTTCTGATGATATCATGACCCATACTCAGGATTTAGATTCTGAATCTGAAGAAGCTGCTCCTGCTGAAGCTCTGGAATGTCAGCCTTAGGAGACACCAAGTCAAGAATCACATGAGGCTAATCAAATACAGGTACCACCTGGATAGTTAGAATAGTCAAATGACAATGACATAAGGCCTCCCAGGCCCGAATCCAGTGAGTAGAGTAGAGAGGCTTCTTGCCAAGCAAGGGAGTAAATCTCTTGATTGATGATGGTTCAATGCAGTTGATTTAAGAAGCCGCTCTGATCCATGTTCCTTTTGCTGGAAGCAATGTCTGATCTCCAGCTTTTGTGTGATATTCCTACAAATCCTATTTGTATATAAAACCTTGAACTTCTGACCTCTGGACTGGCTAAAAACTCTGACCTGGCTCTCAAAACCCTGATTTGGATTTGGACTATTCTTCTGCATGCTCTATTGAAAGCAAACATTTCAGGCAAGCTTCTGTTTGTTTACATTCTTTCTTCGCTGTTACATCTTCAACCTTGAAGTTAAAATGCTAATCTCCATTGCAACTGTATTTGAGTGTGTGTGTCTGAAACCTGAAGCAGGACACATGAGATAGGATTATAGAATGCCTGTGGGTGAGGATGGTTAATTTGAGTCTAATGGGGTTAGAAAAAGGAGAAAAGAGAGCAATCTAGGTCAAGGTGAAGTGGGAAGGTCATGAATACAATAGTCATTTTGAGATGGTAATTTGTTTTCTCCATTACGTTTCCGCTCTTTCACTACTTCTAGCAATAATTTAGGAATAATTGAAAATTTTGAGAGTTTTAACTTTAGGGTAGGAAATAGAGAACTAGACATTTCAGAAAGAGCCAAGATGACAATGCAGCAACAACTGACATATCAATTGTAAGGTTGGTCCAGTGAAATCTCTCCAGACAAGGAAAGGATGACAGATTGTCCATTTTTGTGCCACATGGCTACTCCTCACAAGGAGACTGCAAAAAGCAGTGGTCCTACAGATCTGAACATCAGACACGAGAAGTCAACCAGCTTTCAACCATGGTGGAGATTTTAAAGACACTGGATTTATCTAATCTAATTTTCTAGTCACTTTTGGATTTATAGTAACGTCAGCATTTTAAAAGCTCTTATCAGTTTATGAGGGAGAAACATTTATTGTTGACTGTAACTGGCTTGCATTTTTGAAGGGCTTATTGATGCTTTAAGACTCTGCTACTTCCTTATATATACTAGTTTTTATACTAGCTTCCAAGCCTGTTTACTCACTCTACCAATTTGATCTAGCAGTTAAGGCACCAGGTGTGATGGAATTTGCACCTGAGAATTGATAGGTGATGATAGAAATTGCCATAGATTGATTGAGGAGTTTTGGTCAATATAGATACCAAGAGGAAATGATGGAATCCTTGATATACACAGGAGATAATTTAATTTGAAAGGCCACCAGGTTTATAATGGAAATGACTGGAAATGAGTCCAGAAAGCTATGGTTCAATTTTTGCTATGGCTGTTGTTTTGACTAAATCTATGACAGCTAGAAGAGCCAGATTGATGGAGTCTTCAAATCACTTGCGATCTTTATTAGCCTTTTCCAATTGGATGTAGAAGACTTGGTGGATTACCCACAATTCTAAGAAATATATCCTAAGAAATCTATGGTTGTCCATTCAAATTCACACTTCTTCTTGGCAGGAGTAGCATAAGGTGCCTGGGTTTGAGCAGCTCCCAATTTAGCCCAGTCTAGTTGCCCTTCTAGACTGAGCCCAGTCTGTTTCGTAACTGAGAAGGTCTAGTCTTCTTGGCAGGACAGGAGATAGAAAATTTGCCAATCTCTTTCTTTCATCTAAAATGGTAAACAACTTCTTATCTGTTAGCCCACCCAAAACCGTATTTGTGACTGGTGTCATATGACTTATCTGCAGATTGCCCTATTAAAATCTTGTGGATCTAACAAATGTTCATATTACCATTATTCTTTTGAGTAATAGGAAAGCTATTGTCCCCCTTTTGTGGAACATTTCATCTTACAAAACACCCCACTGTTTTCCAAATGTACCAGTGTCTCCTTAAATTTAAGTACAACAAATAGCACTTTGGGATATCCATAAATCACTAACATTATTGCAAGGTATTATGAATGTGACATTCTTCTTTCAACTCTTCCAGTCTTTGAAAACATCCGCTTTTGAATTCAATAACATATTTTATTATTTCAAATACTTCAGTATTATTCAGCAAACAAGCTAAGTCCAATTCTTTACATGCTGTTCTACCTAACATAGAACATCTACCTAATGCAGGTCCTGTAGAGATATCCACTAATGCATTCCAAAGTAATTATTCCCAGTGGTACTATCAGGTTACTAAATATTGGTTCGAGTTCTTGACAGTAACTTTTTACAAGCAAATTGCTAAAATGTTTCTGTGGGCTATATATTCACTTCTGCATCTAATTTAAATCTTACTATCATTTTGTTCTTACACAAGCATTAGCTCTTTCTACTTTCTGAACAATGGAAAGCAAATTTCACCGGTGAATATACTGTCTATGTTTTTACTAAGCAATTAACAACATTCATATTCCTTACAGTTTTGGAAATATATATATTTAGCTGCCTTTGCAAACCTGTATTTATTTCTACATTTGAAAAACTAAGTTTTTCAAATGTGGGACAGTTCTGAGAAGGGTGAAGCCGATGATATTGAGGACAAATGTAAACCTTTCTTGTTGAATTCAGCTTGATTTTCTATTTTTTTCAGCTTGATTTTCTATTTTTTCTTCACCAGAACCGATGAAACTTCTTGGGTGAGAAATAAAATGCTTTCTTCCTCAGGGAAAAAAAGTCTAGTTGGCTTTTGGAAAAAGCACCTTTGAGATATTTTTTCCCGTGTAATTTCTTCATTTCTATATCATAGAAACACTTGCACCAGAGCCATTGCTTGTTATAATTATTAAAGCAATACATAGTATGAATACTATGAATTGTACAGGCATGTTTCACTTTTCATTTCATGACTAGGGAAGACCATGTGTTTCAAAAAGAATAAAATTGGATATACAGTGCCTCCTTGTGGTAGTGCTGAATCAGATTTACCAGATTTTTTCCCCCTGCTTCGTATAAATCTATTGACTGCCAATCTTGCATGGTTTTATTTGAAATTGGTAGAAACCATTCCAACCGTTTGGAATGGAACATTAATTTTAGATACTATATTCATTTCTACTGTCACAATGAGTCCATGCCGAAAAGTTTTAAATTCTTCTACCATTCTAGGCTTATTCCCCCTTCTCATATTTGTTATAATTGTTCTGAAAGGTATCTTTATTGCAGCCAGTCAAATCAGAGATTTAAAACGGTGAATTATTTTATGACTTTCTCAATTCCTTTGCACAGGAATATTTTTTTATTAGCAAAATTTGATACATTTCCATTGTCAGATTTAGAAAGAAGATACCACTAACTGGTAAATGTCTCTGCGGTGTTGGTGCTATCAAATTAATTGGGCCTATATTTTTATACTGCCATTTTTACTATACCTGAAAGAGAAAATTAATATCTTCTCTCATGGGAAAATTTCTGGGCACTTAGATGAATTCTAAATCACCTGACTTGAAAGTCCTTTCTTTCATCTGCTTATATTATATGCCCAGAGTATATTAATTTCTCCTTGCTCACTCCTTGCAACCCAAATTGTGGTCAAATGTGTAATCCTTGGGGACAATGGTAAAATTGAGAAAAAATTGATTTGACATTACTGAGTTTCTGTGAAGTCTGAAGATGATCTCAGTTCTGATGATCAGTCCAAAGCGATTTGTGATGTGCTGAACCCTTGTAAAAAATCTTTCCAGTATTGGAAAATATATTTTATGGCTAACAGTTCCTTGTTAAAAACATCATAGTTCAGTTCAACTGGTGAAAGCAGTGTGGAATAAATGGCAGAAGGCAAGGGATCTTTTCTCCTCTCAGTTGTGTCTTAAAGGAGGATACCACCTAAGGCAAAGTCTGAAGCATCGATTTGCACAATGAAAGAATGAGTGTGGTCCAGATGGTACAGCATAGGCTGGGAGGTAAAGATTTGTTTCCAATGCTAAAATGCTTCTTGAGTCAGCAATCCACTTAAACAGAATCCCTCTCCCTTTCTTTAGTAAGGTTGAATTAAAATCTTCAATAAAATCAGATATAAAATACCCGTAAAATTGCAGAAGCCTAAATACCATTGTATATTCCTGATAGTCTTTGCAGAAAAGTAGAATCCATCTGCAGACTGTGTGTAGGGATCCAGGCAGGGATGTTAAAAACATGTTTTTCAAACTTAGCAAATAGCCTATATATGCAGTCTTTCCAAAACATTTCTAACATGATTGGTGTGGACAGTGAAATTGGGGGAGGGAGGGGAAGGAAGGATCTAAATATATCATGATATAAATGTCCAGGACTCAGGAAATACATTGTTCATGAATCTCATGAATACAGAAGGGTAATTAGACAGTCCTTGGGGTATGACCATGCATTAAAATCTCCCACAGCAAGTGTCAGATCTGGTTAAATACTCATGACTTTCCTTCATATGGATCAAATTCCAAGCCCTTCACAAGTCAAGTTTACTAAAAAATATTTGCCTTTGGAGATGTTCCAGAAGATCAGAGATAAATTACAGTGAGTTAACGATGGTTATCAATTTAAAAAGTGTGAAATTGTAAACAATCTTCTATTGTCACTTTAGTATTTGGGGGTCAGACAGCAAAGGAGGAATACACAGGGGAACAATACACCAGCACAATTGCAGTTAATTAAAATGTTACATATTAGTAAGGATTAGCTGCATTGTTAAGTGTCTAACAGATATTTGGCACTTAGGGCAAAAACAGGAAATAATTATCTAACTGGGGTTGTAGCTACGGGTTTGATATCTCACCATGCATAGTTAGCAAGGCATGCTGCTCAGTAAATAGAAGCTACCTGTGATTCCACAGGTAGTATTTCATAGCTGATTCAGGACAAGCAAGTTTAGCAAGGTAGGCAAGTAAGAAGTCACCTGAGGTGACACAATAAACTGAGACCCCACCTGTCAGCTCTACCATCTCCAGCTTGGCACCTCAATGGTGTCCTGCCATCAAAAGGACTTGGGTGGGGGGAGCCTCAATGGTGTCCTGCCATCAAAAGAAGGAGGAGCGGGGAAAACAAATGGGCAATAAACCATAAAATGAGGCTTGTGGGAATTAGGGAAGGGTATGACAGCTGACAAAATGTGACCCACTGGAGAAGGAAATGGCAACCCACTCCAGTATCTTTGCCATGAAAAGCCCATGAACAGTACCAAAAGGGGAAAAGATATGACACTGGAAGATGAACCCCTCAGGTCAGAAGGTGTCCAATATGCTACTGGGGAAGAGCAGAGGTCTAGTACTAGCAGTACCAGAAAGAATGAAGCAGTGGGTCAAAGCCGAAAGAACACTCAGCTGTGGATGTATCTGGTGGTGAAAGGAAAGTCCGATGCTGTAAAGATCTATACTCCATAGGAACTGGAATGTAAGATCCATGAATCAAGGCAAGCTAGATGTGATCAAACAACAGATGACAAGAATGAACATCAACATCTTAGGAATCGGCAAACTAAAATGGACAGGAATGGGTGAATTGAATTCAGATGACCATCAGGTATACTACTGTGGACAAGAATCCCTGAGAAGAAATGAAGTAGCCTTCATAGTCAATAAAAGAGTAGGAAAAACAGTACTGGGATAAATCCCCAAAATGACTGCATGATCTCAGTTCAAATCCAAGGCAAACCATTCAACATCACAATAGTCCAAGTCTATGCCCCAACCACTGGTGCTGAAGAGGATGAAGTTGACTGCTTTTATGAAGCCCTACAACACCTAGAATTAACACCAAAAATGATGTCCTTATCATCATGGGGGATTGGAATGCTAAAGTAGGAAGCCAAAAGATAACCAGAATAACAGGCAAGTTTAGCCTTGGAGTTCAAAATGAAGCAGGGCACTGGCTGATAGAATTTTGTCAAGAGAATACGATGGTCATAACAAACACTCTTTCCCAACAACCCAAGAGACGACTCTACACATGGACATCATCAGACGGTCAACACAGAAATCAAATTAACGATGTGCTCTGCAGCCAAAGATGGAGAAACTCTATACCAATGGTGAAATCCCCCTGGTTCTATCTGGCTCACCAAACTGGTAGTGCCGGCAGTGGGAGGCTCCGCCCACCTGCCAGGACATCATTATGTCCCAGGTTTTTACTATCTGCACATGCGCAGAAGGTTCTGCGTGTGTGAAGAAGAGGCGTGCACATGCTCTACCTGCTCCCACATGCTCCTGTTCCTGAACTGGTAGCGAAGGTAAGTGAATTTCACCGCTGCTCTATACAGTCAGTAAAAACAAGACCAGGAGCGGACTGTGGCTCAGATCATGAGCTGCTCAATGCAAAATTTAGGCTTAAATTGAAGAAAGTAGGGAAAAGCACTAGGCCACTCAGATATGAACTAAATCATATCCATGATGAATATACAGTAGAGGTGACAAATAGGTTTAAAGAATTAGATCTGATAGACAGAGTGCCTGAAGAGCTATGGACAGAGGTTCGCAACATTGTACAAGTGGTAGCAATTAAAACCATCCCAAAGAAAAAAAATACAAGAAAGCAAAATGGCTGTCTGAGGAAGCTTTACAAATAGCTGAGGAAAGAAGGGAAGTGAAAGGCAAGGGAGAAAGAGAAAGATACACCCAATTAAATGCAGAATTCCAGAGAATAGCTAGAAGAGATAAGAATGCCTTCTTAAATGAACAATGCAAAGAAATAGAAGAAAACAATAAAATAGGGAAGACCAGTGATCTCTTCAAGAAAATTGGAAATATGTAGGGAACATTTCATGCAAAGATGGGCATGATAAAGAACCAAAATGGCAGTGAAGGTGACAGCATTCCAGCTGAACTATTCAAAATCTTAAAAGACGATTCAATAAAAGTGCTACACTAAATTTGTCAGCAAATTTGGAAAACTCAACAGTGGCCACAGGATTGGAAAAGGTCAGTGTACATTCCAATTCCAAAGAAGGGCAATGACAAAGAATGTTCAAACTACTGCACCATTGCACTCATTTCACATGCTAGCAAAGTTATGCTCAAAATCCTTCAAGCTAGGCTCCAGTAATATATGGACCGAGAACTACCAGAAGTACTGGCAGGATTTCAAAGAGGCAGAGGAACTAGAGATCAAATTGCCAACACTTCTGGCGAGGGGCTTCGAGAGTTAAAGTCATGGCACCTTCGCAAGAACAGAGTTCCCCTTGTAGAAAGAAAAGTCTGGGTCTTTCGGCAAGAAGACAAATTCGACATGTTCCTCTGCGCATGGCGTAGGCAGCCAAAGTTAAGACAGGGGAGACCAGTCTGACCATGTTCTGTTCACAGCACACTTTATATGAAAAAAAAAAAGAAAAAAGTAGAATCCTACTGAAAACGCACTAACCTGCTCACACACTTCGTCAGACTGTAGGCAGAAAGAGGAGTGCCAAAACACACCATTCCATTTCCTTCCTTCCCCACCCCTCCCCACCTGCCACTCCCCCTCACCATCTGAGAACAGCAAGCCAGATTTGGGGCTTGCTAAACATGCTGCTGCCACCCAGGAGGAAAACGTCAGAAATGGGTTCTCTTGCAGCGCCTCCTTTTTCTCTTCTTCTCCCGAATGGCAGCAGTGCATCTGGCTCACCAAAAAGGCCATTCCGCAGGGATGGCTGGAGCGCATTGGGCATGTTCCCCCTCCCCCCTCCCCAGCCTCGCCTCCTCATGTCGTGTTGTTTATGCAGCAGCTGCGCATATATCTAAGTATTGGGGGGGGCTTATTTTACTGCATGCACTCAAAAGCCCAATTGAGCTTATTATCTGGACATGTCTTAGTTTTGGGGAAACACGGTAGTAGAAGTACCTTTCACTTCAATCAAATGGATTCAAGGATTTTTCTTTCTTAAGGGATCAGACTGGGGTAGGTCTCACACCACCTCTGTTGCTTCCTTCATCTATAATTACACGGTGTGGTAACAATTCTGCTAAACTACATGGCTTGCCCTGACAAACTAGTTCAGCCTGGGGTTCATTAGATAGGCCTTCCTAAAATTGATTTCCTCAATCTAATTCATTCCAACCACATACTGAACATCCTGGTGAAATTCTTTGAAATATTCTTGCATTCACCTTGATATAATCTGCAACTTTCCCAATTAGTAATGGCTTTTCTTGTAGAATTATCAAAGCCATAAATCTCTGGATAAAATTACACAGCTACTAACCATTTCTGACTCTTCTCTGCTAAATTCTTTAATAATTGTACTGAATTGGGAATTGAAGTTGATTTAATTTTGGGGAATATTCAGTGGTAGGATTCAGCCAGTTCTCACCACTTCGGGAGAACCAGTTGTTAACTTTCTGAGCAGTTTGGCAAACTGGTTGTTGGAAGAAATCATTAGGACAGAGAACCAGTTGTTAAATTACTTGAATCCCACCACTGGGAATATTATTATTTCTATGATAGATTGCCTAGTGTATTCATCTATTTCTTAAGATGTAAAAATGAAAGTTCTACTAGAGAGGCCTGGCTTTTTCTAGTCTTAGTAAATGTAAGTCATACAACTATCTGAAATATATAACCAAAGAGGTGATATATGTGATATATATATATGTGTCCTGTTTTACAAAGTTGGACCTTCAAACCTTCCTCAACCCTGGAACTGCAACCCACAGATGATTTGTTGATAAGACTTTTGCCTCCTGCATTTTATCAAATTTAGCCTATTGGTGATTATTTCTTATCTTACTGGAGTCTGATGATAAAGGAACTCCTTACATTAGTAACAGTCCTCTGGAGAAAGCATTTTTTATTTGTAGAATCTTATCTTTCTATTTAAACAGTTTCCAGCAAGCAATCATTATATATCATCATTTGCCTCTGAAAGTATCAACCACAAGATAGACCAGATGACATAACCATATAAACTAATTCTACTTTACTGTAAGGTTATATTAACAGAATCTTGTACATCTGAAAGTACTCTCTCGCACCTGCTTTGCAGCCCTAGAAACTAGAGAGGGTCTCTTCTGAGCTTGCAGTGGACTAAACTGCCTTTTATCTGGCCATTGCCTTGCCTGCACCTCATTGCCCAGTTCTTCCAATGTTATTCCCATAACAGAACGTGAAAAGAGCTGGACGTGGGATAAACTGTAATATATATCCTTGAGAATTTATATAAACTCCATGTTCCTTATTCTTAATATTTTTACAAAATTAATGTAACCCTTTTCCTAGTTTGGTTAGAAATAAATCTCACTTGGCTTGTGTGTAGGATTGTAAACTCAAGTTTAAAAGGGTTATGTTTCTGAACAGAAACTACATATGTTCTAACTGCAGGAGGCAGGAGAGACACCATCAAGAACTACCTCTGATCTCTATTTCACTTCATAGGGTGTACAGATCCTCAGCAACCCTCCTTGGGTGAATGCACAGGATGGGTTGATTGATTCTGGTCAAGAGAGATGATGTTGGAGATCCACAGTTGCTGATTCATGCATGGGTTTAAAAGTTAAAATGAGCATCTTGAATTAGACCCAGAAGCCAAGTAAGATACAGCAAATGGCTGCTAGAGAAAGAGGCTTTTTGGTGATCTTTTTAAAAACAGGCTTGTCTTATTACATTGTATTCAGTGAAGATTTCCCATTTTTTTCCAACTCAGTTTGTTTTTTTAGGATTTAGTGCTATTGTTGGCTGTATTCTGTTCTGTTCTTTATAAACCATCTGGACAGCTTGGCTACTAAGTACACATAAATATTGTAAGTACACAAATAAATGTATGGTATATTATATTTACTTTATTAAAGTAAACGCTGAGTACCAGAAAGAATGGTGCAGAGGTAAGGACCTTTTTTTCCATATAGGTAATGCATTTGTTGCATTGTTTCTATTGCATTCCTATAATCTACAGTTAGGATCTCCTTAAAGTTTTTTATTTTGTTACAAATACATGTTCTTTCCATTGGTTATTACCAACTGAGTAAAAACACTGTATATCTGAAGTTTTGTTAATAAGATGTGAATAATTCAAAGTACTCTATGAAGAATTCACAGACTATCTTATTTGCATATAAATGAAATGATGCTTTAGTGTCAGAATCAAATATTAAATACAATATAAAGTTTTACATCGGTACCCTAACACTGATATAAATAGTAAGGTCAGAAGTTAACAATCTCTACCATCTTATCTTTTGCAAATATATGACTGAGTGGCCAAATCCTCTTTGCCATATTGATATGAACTGTTCCAAAGACCGATACATGAATTAACATGTATAATACAAATAAATCCACAATGACATTGGATTGGAGAAGACAGATACTAATCCACCAAAATATATAGAAATTGAGATTACGTAAGTAAAAAGAAAAGATTGAAAAAGAAATAAGTATTAGATTGTGGGTGTATAACAGAATAGCTTATTTTTAAAAGTTAATGGTATAAAGAGTTATATTCTATGTACCTAATTTAACTTCTGTTTGACATCTAAAACAGACTTCTCTCCTTTTTCTTCACCCATGAAAGACCTTCAGTACTCAGCTAAGACTACCAGAAGTAGGTTGCAAAAATCCAAGCAGCCACTATATGAAACAAAGAGACACAGAAAACACTTTTCTGTGGTTTAATAGTAATGCAGATTTATGCAACCTGTTCTAATAGCCTTAAGGCCAGATATCCACAGGAATACTTAGGTTATAGGCATTGAATGGGCTCCTTTAGTGAACATGGTGTGACATGGTTCCTATTAAATGCAGACTTGTTTCCCCAGATTTATGTTTTAACTTTATTCTAAAACTTTATTCTAAAACATTTATAATATAATTGCTTATAACTTTTGTTGGAAGTATTGTTAGCAAATGTAACAAATTCTGTAGCTTCATTCTCTCTTGGTTCAAATCCACATTACCATTTTAATAGTCTTGGTTAATATTTCAGTATGTTTTAAGATAGCAATTTACTTAAAATTGTGTCCTAATGAGTGAGATCAGTGAGTTCTGGATTGCAGTTTAACTTACAATTTCTAAAATGTATAAATAATACTGGTATTGAGGAAGGGGAAATCAAAAGACATAGCTTTTGTTATTACTAGAAAGAATTAATCATTACTTTTGATTGACTGGTATTGATCCTAAACCACTATTACTCAGAATATTTTTAAACAGAAGTAATTTGGTTTCTTTTGTAGGTAACACTTGAAATAAGTATTATTTGAGAAACTGTTTTCTTCTGAATATTTCTCACAATCTGAATTTCACTGCATTAATGGTTTGTCTGAACAGTTTATATAAGTATTATTGTTGAAGTATGAAATGATTTCATAGTTATTTTTCACTGCTTTCGTGTCAAGCCCCACATAGCTTGCAAACTCAAGAAGTGAGAACCTCACAGATTTTAGAAAGGCATCTTTAATTCTAGTCAGGAGTAAGAACATAATCTTGAAAACTGTAAAAGTAAGTTTTCAGGCAGACTTTTAGCAAGCCAATTAAGGCAGAGATCTTTGAAATGTTTCTTTCCCACAGCCTCCACATCTGAGCTGAGTTGCTTATTCTCATACAAACTGAACTCCTCCTCCTGCTTCCCAGTTTCTCACATTTTGCTGTGAAGTGAAATGTTAAATGCTCTGTGTAGCAGCAGTGTAGTTACAATAAAAAAAAATTCTGGATAGGAATTAAGACCAATTATTGCAAGATGGGGGAAATTTATTTTATTTAATATAATATATTGATATTTATATTAAAACTGTAGCTTTAATTTTGCCAGAGACCTTATATTTGAAATGGATATTGGTTGATCTGGCCCAAGGAACTAATCAGAGTACGTTTTAGTAGTACCATATGTAGATGGAAAATTTCTAGAAATGCCATTGCTAAAGTGGTAAATTTAAGGGAAAAAATCATAGAAGGCAGTGACAAAGCTTTTTTTTTTTAATCACTGCTAAGAAAACAATATGGACTTGTCTATGAAATCACTAGAAATTTTACTGAGCACCACAGACTATTTACAACAATATGAACATACTTTTATTTCTGCAATATACAATTTTCAAAGATGACATTTATTTTTGTTATAGTGTAAAGTCTTCCCTTTTCTGCATTTGTATTTTCAAATCATTATAGAAAGTTAGCACCCACCCCTCTCCTAGAAGAATGAAATATTTTAGGAAATATTAAAAAGGCAGATTATTATATTTCCCAAAAGGAGAAATGGAGAAACATGTTTTTAGAGGCAGAAAGCAACCCCCACTTTCCTTAATAGCCCACAGCAGATGTCAGCACTTAAGAGATAAATAGCTTATTGAAATAAGACAAGTATTTAGATTGCTCCAGTGGTGAAATGTAAAATTTGTTACTACCGGTTCTGTGGGCGTGGATTGATGGGGTGGGTAATATGACTGAGTGGGCATGGCCAACTTTTTTTTTTAACTTTTAAAGCCTCTGACGATCCCAGCTGACTTGCCTGATCGACAGAGGCTTTTGACAATCCCAGCTGACTTGCCTGATTGGCAGAGGCTTTTTTTCCTTTTAAAAACATTTTTTTATAATCTCTTCAGAGGTTGTAGAAAAAAAACTTTTAAAAGCCTCTGATGATACCAGCTGAGCTGCGCAATCATCAGAAGCTTTTTTTTTTTACTTTTAAAAGCATTTTTTTGGCCAAAGAGGTTGTAGAAAAATGCTTTTAAAAATAAAAAAAAAAGCCTTAAATGATTGCGCTGCTCAGCTGGACAATTGGGGGTGGGCAGGGATTTTTGCTACTGGTTCTCCAGGGATTTTGCTACTGGATTGCCTAATCCGGTAGCGATGGAGGTGGGTGGTTCGGTTCTCCGAACCACCCACCTCCATCGCTACCGGATTAGGCGATCCAGTCTGAACCGGGAGCATTTCACCCCTGGATAGCTCTATTCATAAGCAAATAACCTCACCCAAGAGCCAAAACAGGATAAAAGCCATTAAGCCACAATTGCCCAACACCCTTTCAGAACACAAACCTTCATTGCATCACCCTCAGAGCAGCTCAAAATTCAACCAAACTTAGCTCAGACAAACACCTAGGATTTGTTCTTTGCCTATAGAGCCAGCTATGACTCCTACATAACCCCTACATGGCCCCATAGGAATCTGATAACAGCCAATAGAATACAAGTTCTTGCACAGGAATAGGAAGCTCACATACAAAGCCCAGAGAAGGTATAAACCCCACTCTCAACTCCATGTACTCAGCTGCACCAGAACCTCAGCTGCACCAGAACCTTCATCTCAACTCCATGTACTCAGCTGCACCAGAGCCAAATTATTTAATTTGTTTTTAATGATTTTTTAACTTTTGTATTTATTATGTCTTATTCTGGCTGTTCACCGCCCTGAGTCCCGTTCGGGAGTAGGGCGGTATATAAATTAAATTAAATAAATAAATAAATAAATAAATAAATAAATAAATAAATAAATAAATAAATAAATAAATAAATCTTAAACACTGGTGGTTCTGTTCATCATTAAACCATCTTTTCAATCAGCCTCCATGTTTCCAGTGTCTTTCTCCCATCTTAGAACTGAACCAGATGGATATTTCTTCCCACCTCATTGTGTGTTGCAATTACAGTAGTCTCAGAAACTCCCTACAAGCTTACAGGGAGTATGACTAAAGCTATTTTACATCTGTTTAAAATATGCCAAACAAGTAACAAAAGGGATTAACTTATTTACTTCAGTAAAATTATTTTAGTGACAAATTAAGTTGTTACTCTTGGGTATGTCCGTTATGCTTTCTCCTGCAAATCTTTGTGCATTTTTTGAGTTACATAATATATCCTGTTAAGAGAAATTAATATAACATTGCTTTTGTCAAATACTTATAGGTGGAACCAGCACTTCTAGTATTTTAGCATCTCCCCACACTTTTCTCAAATGTCACAAAATTCTTCCCACAGGAATGTAACTTGAAAATGTTTTCTGAAATTAAGCTTTTTTCCTACTTGTTTGCTGCAATTTCTAGGTTCTTATTATGTATCTATATGTAAGTAGTTATGTATTTCTATGATCCCTTTCAGCTAAAAGTCTATGCCATCTCCAAACTAATTTCAATGAGCACAAATGTAATGAGTCACTTGTATAGTGATCATGCTTTCTTTGAAAAAATAAAGGACAAACCTGAAAAAAAGACAAATCTGAAAGAGATTCATAAGGATTTTTATATGTTGTCAATGTTGCCATGCTGGAAAACTAATCAAAAACTCCCATCAGAGGGCAATATTTAAGGAAAGTGTTCACCCAATCTGTGTTGACGGGGCAGCGGTCGACCCCGAGGCGCCTAATGTGTGGGGTGCCACAAGGGTTGGTCCTCTCGCCCCTTCTGTTCAACATTTATGTAAAGCCGCTGGGTGAGATCATCCGTGGTTTTGGGGTGGAATTCCATCAGTACGCTGATGACACTCAGCTGTACATCTCCACCCAAGACCATCCCAACGATGCCGTGGAAGTGATGTCCCAGTGCCTTGAAGCTGTGCGGGTCTGGATGGGAAGAAACAGGCTTCGACTCAACCCCTCCAAGACTGAGTGGCTGTGGCTGCCGGCGTCCCGATATAGCCAGCTGACTCCATCGCTGGTTATTGGGGGCGAATCATTGGCCCCCACGGAAAGGGTTCGCAACTTGGGCGTCCTCCTGGATCCACGGCTGTCATTAGAGGATCATACGACAGCTGTGGCCAGGGGTCTTTTTATCAGGTTCGCCTGATACGCCAGTTGCGGCCCTTTCTAGATCGGGACTCCCTTCGCACAGTCACTCAGGCGCTCGTCACGTCTCGCTTGGACTACTGCAATGCTCTCTACATGGGGCTCTCCTTGGGATGCACCCGGAGGCTTCAGCTGGTGCAGAATGCGGCCGCGTGGGGGATTATGGGAGCGTCGGGGCGCTCCCACGTGACACCTCTCCTGCGTGAGCTGCATTGGTTGCCGGTTGACTTCCGGGTGCGTTTCAAGGTGTTGGTAATCACCTTTAAAGCGCTCCATGGCTTAGGACCAGGGTACTTACGGGACCCCCTTCTGCCACCAATTGCCTCCCACCGGCCGGTTCGCTCCCACAGAGAGGGCCTCCTCAGGGTGCCGTCAGCCAGACAATGTCGGCTGGTGACCCCCAGGGGGAGAGCCTTCTCTGTGGTAGCCTCCACCCTCTGGAACGATCTTCCTCCAGAACTGAGAACAATTGCTGACCTCCGGACTTTTCGTCGGGCTCTGAAGACTTATCTCTTTCAACTTGCCAGACTTGCCTGATCCCTTCTATTTTTAAAAATTTTTTAGAACTTTTATCTGTTTTTAAACTTTCAGCCTAATTTATATCTGTTTTAGTATGATTTTAACTTTTTTGTATTGGTTTTTAGTTGGCTGTTCACCGCCCTGAGTCCGTCAGGAGAAGGGCGGTATATAAATTTAATAAATAATAAATAAATAAATAAATAAATAAATAAATCTGACCTGGTAGGACAGGTAGATGTCCTTAGGGAAAAGCAGTCTCGCAGATAACCTAGACCAGGGGTGTCAAACTGGCGGCCCGTGGGCTGGATGCATCATGTGCAGGCCACACCCACCCCTGCGAAGGGGAAAAATGTGATACGCAATGTGATGCCATGAGTTTGGCACCTGTGACCTAGATCTGTGTCATATGAACCTTTAAAGGTGATGACCAGAACCTTGAATTGCACCTGGAAATAAAATGAAAGCCAGAGTAGCTCACATTGGGTTTTGTTACAAGGACAAACTAGGAGTACCCATTACTGTGTGCTGTATTCTGGATTAGCAGAAGTTTCCTTGTGGACTTCAAGGACAAATGCAATCAAGCAGCTTCAGTTACTGTAAGATGGTGTGGCTGATCTCACTTAAAAACTGAGCTAGTATGGTGCTGCTAGATACTGCTTACCTGATGCAGGAGGATCTAGCACTGTTAATTCATGCTCTCATCATCATGCATGTAGACTACTGCAGTGCCTTTTATAGGCTGTTTTTAAAATGTTCAGGGAAATTACAATAAGCCTAGAATGTGGCAATCAGTAGGGAGTATATTACGCCTCTATTGTGGCAGCGGCATGGTTACTATACACAATCGAAAGTGCTGGTGTTAACCTATAAAATCCTTCTTGACTTGGTGCCTGGGTATCTACAGATCTGTCTCCTCCCAAATTTCTGGGAGGCCAGGGGAATTGAAGCCAGAAGGTCCTGCTTCTCTATAGCAGAGCCAATACTATCAAATGGATTTTACATTGAGATTAGATTGGCCCCTTCCTGGTAACTTTTGGAAGTTACTGAAAACAGAACTTTTTAAAAATAACTTTTTGGTAACATCGTCAATACTTACACTTATTTCTCTTTCCTATTTTCATTTTATTTTACAATTTGGATTACATTGCGATTGCTAAGAGCAACTGCAGCAGGGGAAAAAATCAAATAAATAAAGTGCAACAATAAAGGTTAGGTCTAGTGATTATAACTGTACATAAAAAGAATTTATAGGAGTAAATGAGACTTTTACAACTAAATTATTAGTAATTACCATATATAGTTGAAAGCCTTTTACTTCACTGTATGGAACAAGAAGAGGAGGACATAAGATTAGCTTTTGATTTTTCTAGTTCAGACCTCTTTCAATAATCCATGGCCTGCATTTTAGAAAGTTCCATACATCAGCTCCCATTGTTGTTGAAAACAAGTTATTTTAATTATATAAACCAGAAATACAAATTCAACCCCCTTCTTTCTTTCACATTTTCCCTACTGGGGAAAAATAGACATCAAGTGTTTTTAAAGTTCTTCAAACTGTCTGACTCATAGCCACAGATGTATTCCTTAAGGAAGTAGCACATGCGATAAAGTTTAATTATCTTTTCACAAAGCATTATGTGGCTGAGTAAGTAAATACCCAGGTTTCCAATTTTTTTCCTCTGAGCAAATATCCATTGTTATTTCATAGTCCAAGAGTGCAAATCCTGAGTGAATATGCGGCTTGGTGCTTCTTATTTTCAATATTGCTTTTTCCAAAAAAGTGATATACATATGAAATAATGGCTGTTGGTACGAATTGTAGGTATTTCTGTTGGTGGTACCATCTACGGTGGCACCTTGGTAATTAGCCAAAGTGAGGATAATAATATAGCCCAGACTTTTTTTATCATTTATGAATTTACTGACAGTATTTCTTTTGGGGTGGCAATGGTTTTAGTTGTTATTACAACATCTTAGTGGCTATAGAATAATTATCAGTTGAAAACATATTTGTTTGATGACATGGAGCATTGGAATAAACAGGAGCCAAATGGATGGCTTGCTGAGGTTCTGATGGAATCCAAGTCTTTCTTGCCCCCAGTGGTTTCTGATCCATGACTTGTCATCAGAGAAACTTTGCTTAACAAAAAGAAATTATGTCAGAAGGCAATGGAGGGACTCAACAGCTCAAAGTCCTCATTTTTGCCATATCAGCCAGCAATGTGCTTTTTTTTAAGCTTCTAGAAGATTAGTGTCCATAAAAGACAAGTGTGTGTTTGTATGTGTATGTATGTATACATGTATATGTGTGTTTATATGTGTGTGTATTTACACATAATTCTTAACTTGAGAACCATTCATTTAGCAACAGTTCAAAGTTACAACGGCCCTGAAGAAAGTGACTTTACAACAAGTCCTCATACTTACAACCATTACAGCATTCCCACAATCACGTGATTAAAATTTGGTTGTTGGCAACTGGCATGTATTTACAATGGTTGCAGCATCCCTGGGCCATTTGTGACCGTCGGAACCAGCTTTCAACAAGCAAAACCAATGGAGGAAGCTTAATTGCATAATGGCCACATTCACTTAACAATTGCAATAATTTCCTTAACCACTGTGGTAAAAAGACATAATAAGATTGGGCATGACTCATTTAACAACTGCCTTGCTTATAATGGAAATTCTGGTCTCAACTGTGGTTGTAAGTCGAGGACTTTGTGCTCTGTGTGTGTGTGTGTATGTGTGTGGTGTGTGTGTTTATGCATTTCCTAAACAGGAATAGAGTTTAACTGAAAATGACAAGCTTTGGGACTTGAGTTTCCTGAACCAGCAGAAGTGAGGCAGCCCTGCATAAAATGTTCAGCCCCCGGAGAGGAAAAGGTTGTCACTTCAGTCCTGGGAGATTCCCTCTGGCGAACATACCGACAGTATTGGTGAGGTCCAGAGGGAGCCGTGTTTAGTTCTCTTAGGGCCCAATTTGGCAAACACTTATACACTTGGCTAACTTGAAGGGAGTCTTTTGCATGAGCAATCTTACTCAAGTGTGTAAGTGTTTGCGGGACACAATGAGTCAAATGGATGGGTATTGAGGTCAGTAAACATTGTCAAATCACCCCCATCACAATATCGCATCCAAGCAAACTGCCTTGCTTATGGTGACTTACTGTAAGACCATTAAAAATGCATCGAACAGAATTATTTTGAATAGTTATGGGGGCTTGGGGGTATTTTTCATTTAAAAGAGATTGGGAGATAAAAACAATCTCTTAGATCTAAGCACTGAAAACAACAACCAAGGACAGTCAAAGGTCATAGGTAGCAATGTTTCATTTGTGTTTAATAGGCATTATTCTGAAAACTTAAAATAATGTTTAGACAGAACTTACAGGGTTTTTAGAAAAATCTGATTCTAAAAGAAGACAATTCTCCACATAAGGAGGCTGAGCTTTTTTTTTTTTACACTGCTTGTACTTTTTTTTTTATTGCCATGGCAATTCAGTGTTGAATACTTTGGGCATTAGAAAAATATTTGTATTTGTTTTTCTCAGCAACAAAGTCCCTCAGAATGTGTTTGTCTTTTATTCACATTTCCTCGTAGATGAGATAATTTTATGCTGTTCTTAGGATGGATTTGACTTTCTGGTGGTGGAGATTTTTCTGTTCACATTGCTCCAGAATACACAGGTTTATGACTTGTTATGTGATCTCTGTGAGGGAAAAAGACTCAAAACATATGGATGATCAGATGTTAAGCTTGGGGGAAATCAAAAATTAAACTGTCTCAGAGCTGTTAAGAGTCTCCTTTGCTATATATTTTATGTGATGTGTGTATTGTATGGGTGTAGAGGGAGATGCCATCTTGGGAAAAAAACTCTGAGGGAAAAAAATTGCTCTGAAAAATGAACTGTTTATACAGTTGCTTTAAAGTCTGGTCAGCTAAAAGCAGATGTTACAAATTAAGATGGAAACTTGCCTGAAGCCAAAAGGATTGGAGAGCATACTTTTTAATCATTAAAAAAGTGGGTCTGCTTTTGAAAACTGTGATGGATGAAATCTAGGAAGTTTAACAGTTTAAAATCCAAGTGACTTCAGCAGAAACTCTGTGCTTGAAATCAGAAGTGGAGTTTTAGACTGCTTAAATCAGGTTGTTTTTAATTTTTTATTAGGATTATCATAATATAAAATTCAAATGAAAATAAAGAGGGTAGGGGAATGTGAAAGGGAAAGAAGCGTAGGGTGAAGGTGGAAAGAAAAAAAGGCATGGGCTTCCAACTTTTTTCTGCGCAGTAAAATAAAAAAAAATAAAACGTCAGCCTTTTACTTTATCAATTTAACAAATACTAGCCATTTGTAGATTATAACAGGTTAAAATCATGTGGGAAATTTAGTATCATTTCTCCTATTTTTTCCTCACACCCAGATAAAATTGCCAGACTGTAGAGCTGTAGTTGTGATTGAATCAACAACATGCTCCCTATCTTTAAATCTAACCATCTTCAACCCTACATTTAGAAATCTAGGAAGGAGGGTTGGCTCTCTGAGCCACAATTTTAAAGGTTTTTTTCCTCAGATAACTGTTTTTTCCCAGTTTTTTTCCCTCACACTGAAGTATATTAAGCTTGCTTGTTTGGTTTTTCTTCAGCTACTTTGAGGACTCTGGTGTTTTTTGTTTAGTTTTTAGTGGTCACATTTTGGGGTATCTTACTAATCAGCTCCTCCCTTCTCCCTCCCTGAAATAAAACAGGCCATGTTGACTAGTAATTCTACTCTTGATAATATATCACACTGTAGCTCGCCTTGCCCTTTGGCATCTACCACCATGAACACATGAAACTAGAAAGCAAATATGTATGACACTGGGGTATGTTAATGTTTCCCAACATGGGCCTAGAAAGTGAGGACTTCAACTTCCTGAATTTTCCAGCCAAGATGGCCCCTGCTGGAAGTTGGCCATTGGGAAATCAGGTATCAGGCTAGAATCCAGTTTCATGGGTTCCAATTAAAATAGTTCTTCTAAAGAGATTGGGTTGTTTCCTGTGTAACTGGAAAGTTCCATAATACCATAAAAATAGCTCATGGAGTCAGTGTTATGTTTCACTGCCACATATGAAATATAATGTAATCTAAAATTATATAATTTTATATGCTGAAGCAGATAAATTGACCAAAAAATTAAAAGACAAAGACCAAACACAAACGGGTCTATCTTGGAGAAAATTCTATAGATGGCTAGAGAAGAGGAAAGTATAATCCAAACTAGATGAGAAATTATATGTATTACTAAAGTTATATTATATAAATATAATGAGGCTGAACGGATTTGACTGTTGTATAAAGATATGTAAGGTGTTCTGTCTTCTCCGGATTGTAATATAAACACATAGTACAGGATATTAAGTTATTAGATTACTGCGTAGAGATACATTTGTTTTATGTTTTGTGTGGGTGGTTTATGGGTTTTTTCTCTTTATGTTATTTGTATGATGTTTTGTTTTTTCTTTTGTTTTTAACGGAAAATGTAAATAAAGACTATTTTTTTAAAAAAAAATTAGGGGAAGATCATTGTTCATGCAATGATAACTTTCCATCCAGAGTGGCTGGGAAATTCTGAGAGCTGAAGTCTGCATTCTTAAAGTTGCCAAGGTTGAGAAACAGTGATCTAGACTATCACAATTCTCTATGTGTAGAACTGCTCTGAAGGACATTTTGAAAACTGGAGACAGAAGGCCAGAATGTTATTCCTAAACTGCTCCCAGAATACTAAACCTAGAACCACTGAGAGTCTCTTCAACAGTGAGATGAGCAGCATATAAATTTAATAAAGAAATAACTATGAAACCTCTGATTTATAGAAATTAAACTGGCTGCAAATAGATTCCTGGTCAGAGATCAGGTATCTGTATTAATAATTACATTCAGCTCTGAACCAGTTTGAGGCCTAAACATTTGATGTGTATATTTCTCTAAATACCTCTAGCCAAATATTATATTCCACCAAAATGAGGGAGGGGACTCATTGCTGACAACAGTGCATTAGGAATGGGGTTGCATGTCACACAATGGAAAGCTAAAATGGAGCAGTTACAAGCTATATAAAAAATATTTTCCACATGCTGCACAGTTTTTAATTGTGTTTTTCTTCATTTATTTAGTAATACATTAGAGATACTTGAAATGAGATACCTGAAAAAACTACACTTCCCAGAATTCCTCTGCAAAGCTTCCTTTATCATGAATGTGTTCCTTTCCTTTCCTTTCCTTTCCTTTGAAAAACAGAAAGTTGAGAACTACTGATTTGAGATACTATTACTTTGCCTACACACAAATTTATTTATTTATTTTATTTATTAGTTCGATTTATATGCCACCCTTCTCCGGAGACTCAGGGGGGCTTACAATGCATTAAGCAAATAGCCTTCATACTTTTGTATATACCTGTTTAGTAGGGCTTTTAGCCCCCCCCCCCAAGCGGTGTTCTTTTTTATACAAAGTCAGCTTATTGCCCCCATAATCCGGGTCCTCATTTTACCTACCTCAGAAGGATGGAAGGCTGAGTCAACCTTGAACCTGGTGAGATTCGAACTTGCAGTAATTGCAGGCAGCTGGGGCTAGTTAACAGCACTTTGGTCTGCTGCACCACCAAGGCTCATGCTTAAATGGCTGGTTCATTTGGTTTTAAATGCCAGTAGAGAATCTGAAAACAACTTGAGGTGGCATTAAATTTATCTCTTCCCAAATGGGTGAGAGGGAACTGTATTCTCCAAAATTATGTAGCTCATCAAATCAACTGTCTGATACATTAACAGACAAAATTGTCTACACATTCTGTTGAAGAGAAGTTCTCTCAAGATGGCCTCTAATGTGAGTCCAAAAGGTCAGAAAACTAATTCTCTAGTCCTAGTGATCAACCCAAATTAGATCCTGCAACATTATCCTGGGACACGTATATTTGCCTTCATTCCTGAAATTTGGACTGTTTTATTTGGAATTAAAGTGATCTCTTATCAAGAACAAGGATTACTTCTTTAAATTTAACCAAAGGCCTCCTAGTTTTTCTAAAAAGGAAATGAATCCTGATTTACTGTGCTTAGTTAAATCATTAGGGTAAATATTTTAAATGATACTTGTTTTAATAGTAGATTATAACATTTATATTTTTGGTGAATATGTCTATATGGTGCAGACAGAGTATTTTAAATTAAAACATAACCAGATTAAAATAACCTCAGCAATGAAGCTCTTTATTATCACCCACTAGCCTAAACCTCCTCACAAAGTGGCTAAGAGAATAAAATGGTGGGTAAAGACTATGAGCATAAACTGACATAAAATACATAAATATTGTTTATTGCATGTTTTTACAGCTAACTGAAAAATCAGATTTCAACAATGACAGAATCTGCCTTTTCTTTAGATAACTTATTTTTTGAAGGACCAGGCACAAAGCAAATGTAAGTTGGCTCAGTGGTGAAAAATACTGATAATTTAAAATATGGTGTCCATGTTGGCAGCTGGGTAATGCAGTATTGGCTGAATACAGAGCCAATCATGTATGCTTTCTGAAATACCAATCTCCATTACATTAATTGAACATCTCTGTTTAAAAATTGTTCTTTTAGAAATAATTTAAAGCTGTTGCTTTCATCCTTTAGATTCTATAGGCTATACTGATATAGCTTTGAGCATTTATTCCACAATAAATAATTTGTTCTATGTTATATTTAATACTTTTTGGAGTTTCAATTAACTTACAAATTCGTTCTGCATCTAAATTGTTTTCCACATGTAATAAAGGTTAGTTGTACAAGCAGAAAACCTGTGAGCTTTGGAAGTATGGCTGCCCACAATTGGCTACCACATAGCAAATTCATAATTAACTGAAGTGGGTTAACATTAACAGAAACCTTAAATGTTAAACATTTTACTCAAGTGTAATATTAAAAGAGCAAATTTAGAAGTCAATATGTTTGGTTGTTTCTTAGCAATTTGGATGGAACATCTTAAAGGGTTTTTTTGTGTATGCATATTTTGAAAGGTATCTAGAAAATGAAGAGCCAACAAACTGGGATCTTGCACCTGTTCCATCTGTTTTTGAAATTCCACCCACTCAGGAGCTACAAATGGATTTTGGAAAACTTAACCCAAAAGGTATAATCTGTGACTAGGATTAATATGATGACTCATAAAAGTTAAAATAGAAAATAAAATTTAGTATTTTTGTTTTAGGGAGCTTGTCTTGATAACCACAGGAAATTAAATCAGGGCAAATATAGATAATATACATTGATGCTTCTGTAACTCCATTTAATAATCCTATTTGCTATTTATTCCAAGAGAAAACTTGCTATTGGCATCAATGGTAATATTTTTCCTTAGACAAAACAGCCTCTGAGCTGCAGCACAAAGTTGTAACTGTTGCAGGAAGCCCCAGCCCAGAACGCCACATGAAGTCGCAGCTGACCCAGCAGTATGGTGCAGAGCTGCAGCTGCCCCAGGAAGCTCTAATTGCACCAACTTGGCAATGCCATGCGAATCCATAGCTATCCCCAAACGCTGGAAATACCCTACTCTGGCCCAGCAATGCACCACAAAGCCCTACTGCCTCAGCCCAGTCCCGTTTGCCCGCAGTACCCTGCCCTCTGAGGTCCTTCCCAGGCCACCCTCCACTCTCTCGCCCCAGCCACTTTCATCATCTTCTTGCTCTTGCTGCTGACTAAGCACACCCTGCTTGCCTTTGTTGGGTAGCTGATGGTCACATGCAAGCCTATTATTATCATTCTTGTGGCAATTTATAAATTTAGTTGAATAAAATAAATATTTTTAATCACACTATATGATATATGCTCTGGGGTGGAAATCAGCTCAAAAATGGTTCGTTTTGAACAGAAGGTTCACATGTGCTTCAATGTACAAATTTCTTCTGAAATGTCAGTCTATAAAAAGAGAAGGAATCCCTTTCTTTTAGATTTTCTTAATTTTACTGTGGTGTTCTGAATTTATATTTTAAATTGAAATCAAGTTTGAATTTATAATTTGCTATATATATTTTGCTAGATTATGCATGACAGATGCATGTAAGATATAAAAATGTGTTATCCATGTAATTTTTAAAAAAATGAATACAATATAATCATTATTGAACTGACAGATTAATGACAAGCATGATATTGTGTATTTTTAAAAGACTTTTTACAAAGAATTATAGTAAATACAGGCTAAAATTGGGGCAGGAATATAACATTTTGGGGGCAACAGCTTGGAATCGGATCCATTATTCTCTATGTCTTGATTAGAACATAAGCAGAGCTTGTCTTATAGAGTCCTTTGGAAAATAAATATTAATTAATTTTCCAGAAGAAGATGATAATGGAAGTGTTTACTCAACATTAAGGAAAAGGTATGATTCTATGCCAATTTTGTTATCAGAACTATATTACTATTCTTTTCAATGTAAAATATCTGGGAACAATTTTTTAGTATAGTAGTTGGATTTGCCTTAGGCAAAACACCTTTTATAAGAGTTTAAACCAGGGGTGAAATCCAGCAGGTTCTGACAGGTTCTTCAGTTCTATTTGACTGGTGGGGAAAGGAAGGATTTACCGTATATTATTTGCAGTCATCTAGTTGTTAGCACTCTGGGAGTCAGTACTTAGCTCCCTGAGAGTCGTTGAGGTCACTTGGGGATTTATCTGTATTCTCAGAGCTATCTGAATCAGAGTGTAAACTGCTGTGAAACTTTCTTGGGAAATTTTGAGCAGTTCGGAGAACCGGTAGCAGAAATTTTGAGTAGTTTGGAGAACTGGCAAATACCACCTCTGGCTGGTCCCACAGTGGGGTGGGAATGGAGATTTTACAGTATCCTTTCCCTGCCATGCCCATCAAGCCACACCTACAAAGCCATGCATACAGAACCAGTAGTAAAAAAATTTGGATTTCACCACTGGTTTAAACACACAATTTAGTTTGTTATTTAGTTAAAAAACAGCTGATTTGCCAAATGTCTATGGAGATTCATGGTCGTCCCAAAGATGCTTTTTCTAAAAGGCAACTGGACTTCCTTGGTTTTTTTTCCCTTTGAAAACATCCCAAGAAAGTTTCACACTAGTTTACACTCTGATTCAGATAGCTCTGAGAATAAAGATAAATCCCCAAGTGACCTCAGCGACTCTCAGAGAGCTAAGTACTGACTCCCAGAGTGCTAACAACTAGATGACTGCAAATAATATACAGTAAATCCTTCCATTCCCCACCAGTCAATTAGAATTGAAGAAACTTCTTGGATGAGAAGTGAAACGTTTCACCTTTGGGACAACTGATTTGCCATCACTCTTCAATTTGCTTACAAAGACATAATCCCATGGCATTTTACAGAATATAGATTTTGTAACCCAGTCTTCATAGAAGTTAGTCATAAAATTTTATTACATGAATGGGAACGTAATATCCCATTACTGTGGCATTAGAAAGTAGTCTTTGGTGATTTAGGACACTTGATTGTCCTTTTTCAGGAATTTGTTCTGAAAGTCTAAGTAACTTTAAGATAGGTAGAGTTCATTTTAACGTGAACTTGATGAATCCTGATTCTCAGTTCAAAGAGGAATATTCTTTGTATTTTTTAATGTATAGCAAAAATTGAGTTTTTCCTTCATTAAGTATCCAGATATAAACAATGTAATCAAATGAAAAGAAGAAAGGGGGTAAGAATGAAATATTTTGTTACCTTCTGTTTTCTTCTTCAGTTCTTTGAAAACTTCGAAATGTTGCTTCTTGCAATATCCAAGTTATATAATTTTTCAGAAGCTTAGTAGAAGAAATGAATGTTATGGTGGGCTGAAAAAGCAGATATATGAGAGATGATCTGAGTAATACCTCTAAATAAGAGAGCATACAATACTTACATGTACAGCTAATGGACCAGTCAGCTGAATTATCAAAGTTATATAAGTTATTTATAAGGTTTTAAAATTAATTATTAGAAACAATGCAACAGAGCAAATATATATAATTGTCATATAAAAAGGTGTGTGTATTTATGTATATTATAAAAAAATCCTTTGCATTCCTTACAGTTTATTTAAACCACCTTCTTATACATATGCAAATAATGTCAGTGCAAAGATAGAAATGGATCCATATTGCAATATTATTAACAACAAAGAGATGAAAAAAGACTTACGGAAAAATAATATGCAGATAGCCAAAAATTCAGATTTTAATTGTGTTTCTATAAATAATACTTTTTCTGCTTCTGCAAATACAAAAGAAATTAAAAAAGCACCATCATTTCCATGTATTTCAGAGATCTCTAGTATGGAAGGTAAGTTATATTTTTTTTCTACACTTTTTCCTGCAAAAGGTACTTAAATTACAGTTCTCATGAATAATGTATGTTCATGAACAGAATCAGATTCAGAAATACAGGTTAATATATTAAAATTATGTAAAACAAAAGTTAGGGTTAGGGCTATACTACTTATATAGAAAGTGAATTGGATAAATTAGGTAAATTAGATAAACACATATTAGGAAAAAAAACCCACAAAAAAGTATACATAAGCTAGATAATACTGAAGTCTTTAATAGGGTTAAAGAAAATGTCAGTCAAATAGAGTTGAATATTTCTCTATTTTAAGACCAAATAGACAAATTGATAATGATTATTTGTACCTTCACATATTCTTTTCTCTTTTGCTTCCATTCTTATAGTTTAATCTAGTTATATAGCCATGAAGAAATATTAAAGTACAAATGGTCCTTGTTTAACAGCCACTTATACAGTGCCATTCAAACTTACAACAATGTTGAATGAGGGATACAGTAGGCTTGCAGCATCCTGTGGTAATATTATCACCATTTGTGACTGTATTGGCAAGCAAAGTCAATGGGGAAACCGACAGAAGGTTACAAATGGCAATCACCTGACATGCTTAGCAATAGCATGGGATTCACTTAACAAATAGTGCCAAAACTTGTGATCTCATGTGATTTCAGTTGCCATGATTTACCCAAGGCTACTTGCATGACATTTAAAAAAACCTCTAACTGTGTGGGAATTTGGGGTACAGTACTACCAATTCAAAGACACATTGTATTTTTTAGAGTATAAGACGCACTGGAGTATAAGACACAGCTTAGTTTTTGGGGAGGAAAATAGGGGAAAAAATCTGACTACCAGGTATTCATCTGGCTACCGTCCTTAGTTTGGTCAGCTTTAGCACATTAGTTTGCTGGTTTTTTATCCCCTGCTTCAGGATAAAAAACAGCTTCTGAAGTACAGCTGAGAGGAAGCAGCAATGAGAAAAGCAGGCAAAGCACGGGGGAAATTGCTTCACAGTGCTAGTGCCTAGTTAGGGCTGAAAAAAAGCTTCTAAAGAACAGCTGAGAGTTGGAGAAAAGCATGGAGATCACTTCACTCACTAGCACTTCATTAAAGCACAGCGGAGAGTCAAGGGAGCAGGGAAAGCTGGGAAGATCGCTCGCTAGTGCCTCATTAGCACCTCCTTAAGGCTGAAAAAAAGCTTCAAAAAAGCTACATTCGGAGTATAAGACGCACCCAAGTTTTCAGCCTCTTTTAGGGGGAAAAAGGTGAGTCTTATACTCTGAAAAATACAGCATGTCTTTTCTGTCTTAGAAGTTTACTTGATAACAAATTATGGAAGGAATAGTGTGAAAGCACAGATGATTACCATATTTTTTGGAGTATAAGATGCACCAGAGTATAAGACACACCTACCTTTTTTGGTTGTTTTTTTCTTTTGTGTTTTAAAATCTTGAACTCTCCTCTTTTGCCCTAAAGTTCCCATTGTTTGCACCTACCTTTTTTGGTGAGCAAAAAGAAAAAGAAATCTCTCTCCCTGTCTCATTTTGTCACGTTGCAGTAGAGCCTGCTTTATTTCCAGTTTCGTTTTAGCTAGGGAAAAAAAATCTGCTCCAACACTCTTTGCAGGAAGCAAAGAGCTTGCAAGACAAGAGCTCGCAAAAGAGCCTGCGCAAAACAGCTGAGAGCAAATCAGCTGAGAGTCAGGAGGCCGATCTAATCAACTTGTGCTAATTAGCCTATGATGAAGCTGAATGGGGCTATTTTTTCTTGCTGTTTGCTTGCAAGGAGGTAACTGCTGAGAGGCAGAGGCCAAAGGGTGGGGGCCAGTGGGTGGGCAGGGCTACATTCGGTGTATAAGATGCACCTAAATTTTCACTCCCTTTTGGGAGGTAAAAAGGTGTGTTTTATAATCCGAAAAATACGGTACTTGCAAAATCCTGTAATCATGAAGGTTTGATTATATCAGAAAAGCTTTGTTTAGAAGCACCCATCATAGAAGCACCCAGCAACAATTATAAAATTAAGTTAGGGTTAGAAATTATTTACATTGGAATAAAAATATTTTTTATTTATGCCTTTAAAGAAGCTTTTTACAAGCATTACTTTCTTGTAAACTACATTTTGTGAATATGTTTGTTGTACTGTATAAAGCATGGAATCATAATTTGCAGATTTCAAATCAATACAAAACACTTGCTCACCAGATAATCTTTTGGAAAATTTTATCAAATTTTCAAGCATTTGATATCAAGCAAAACTATTTTGTTTTCATTTGATAGTCCTTTCCAGTTCATGTTCAAAAGCTGACTGGACTAAATGTTAAAAGTTTCTCCAACACTGAAATGGCATACTTGTTTATCCTACCAGAAAACAGGTGACAAGTAACTTTCTCCTTCAACACTTCGTTGCTATTCCCAGCATTGGTTTCCTCTACTTACTTCACTGATGGGGCTAACTTCAACCACCACACACCAACCAACATCAGTGTTACATCATTGCCAATGGGATTACAGCCTGTCCTCAGCATGTCTGTTAACCTAGCAAGCTGTAATATTGGCAATTTTTATTGGCAATTTTTCATGTTGTAAACATAAGATTTGTACAGATTTTTAATGTTTAGTTTAACCTCTTCCAGTGATTGATTGCACAACCAAATACAACTAAATCAGAATCTAACCTATTATGTTTTTATTTGTGCTGTTTAAATAAATACTGGCTAAGATCAAGTATAATGTGTATGTGAATAAGAAAGAAAGAAAATTAAATCCAACATTTGTTTTGTTTTGTTACTAGTAATATCTCAAAATGACTCCGTGGTTTTGAGGCCTGTGACTGAAATCCGTATCCTTTTATAAGTTATTGTTATAACTATATAACATTTCTTGGATGTAAATAATAGCACTTTTAAAATCCAAAAATTCACCATGTGGCTAAGGGATTCCTATATATGGCTGTATAATATCAGGAAAGCTAATTGAGCAAACTCATCATTATACCAAGGGTCATGATCCACAAGGTTAATAATAAAAAACATCTCTATGTTATTCATAGATTGAAGTACAGTACTATTATATGGCTTTAGTGGTCCACTAGCATGGCAGGATCATTGGATTAATTTACCGTATTTTCCGGCGTATAAGACGACTGGGCGTATAAGACGACCGCTGACTTTTCCTGTAAAAATATAGGGTTTGGGCTATACTTGCTGTATAAGACGACCCCTCTTCCAACGCACACCAAATAAAAATTAAAAAACATCAACTGGCTCACCCACAATGTAAAAGCAGCTGTGCTAGACCCAAAATGGCCCCTGCAACAAGCAGGAACCTCACACAGCCACAAAAAGCCCCAAAAAACAACTTTCACACTTTACACACACAAAATTCCACATATAGCTTTGTGAGATTTTGTGCGTGTGTAGTTAGAGTGAAACTCTACAGAAACACGCTAAATCTCAGAAAGCTGCACAAATTTTATTTTATTTTTTATTTTATTTTTATTTTTATTTTTATTTTTATTTTTATTTTTATTTTTATTTTTATTTTTATTTTTATTTTTATTTTTATTTTTATTTTTATTTTTATTTTTATATGAAAGTTAAATTTAAAACTTCCTAGCCTAAAACTTAGACCTAGCCTTTAAATGGCTAGGTCTAAAAAAGAACAACTAAAAAACCCCCCAATTAACTATTTTTTTTAAAGCTCCCAAAGGGGAAAAAAAACTTACCCAATAGAATAAGGGTCTCCAACCTTGGCAACTTTAAGACTTGTAGACTTCAACTCCCAGAATTCCTCAGCCAGCTTTGCTTTGCTGGCTGAGTAATTCTGGGAGTTGAAGTCCACAACTCCCTGCCTGCTTGATTGCAGGCAGGGAGATTTAGTTGCTTACTGATGCAATGGATTGCAGGCAAGGCAAGCCAAGCGTTGCGGCTAGCAGCTAAGGTAAGCAAGCTGGAGGGGGAGGGGATTTTTGCTACGTATCAATTAGCAGGCAAAAATTAGCAGCTGGGGTGGCCAGCGTTGTATAAAAGGAAAGTTTTTCCCTTTTAAACGGGGCTTGGCCATCCAAGCTCTGGCGATCAGGTAACTCAGCTGGGATGGCCAGCCTTGTGTAAAAGGAAAGTTTTTCCCTTTTACACGGGGCTTGCGTGTAACTCAGCTGATTAACGGCAACTCAGCAGGCAATTCAGCTTGGCTCCTTAGAGCCATTTAAGGCTCGTCAAAGCCTTTCGGACTGGTCTGCCTGGTTACAGGAGACTGACACCCGGCGTATAAGACGATTCCCGACTTTTGAGAAGATTTTTGTGTGTTAGAAAGTCGTCTTAAACGCCGGAAAATACGGTACCCATATAAATGAATAATGTTTACATTTGGTAATTTAATCAGTAATTTTATAAATATTTACTACAGATTTTCGTCAAGACATCTGTTTTCTTTCAGTTTTTTCTTGCATTTTCTCCTTTGTTTTAAGACCTACCCTGTTTCCTCCAAAATAAGATATCCCCTGATAATAAGCCCAACCGGCCTTTTGAACTCAAGGCCAAACACTTATTTCAGGGTTCAAAAAAAAATAAGACAGGGTCTTATTTTCGGGGAAACATGGTATTTTATGAAATGCAACTAATGTGGAAAATTAGGTCTTATTCTTATGTTAGATAAAATTGTACCCATACTTCACTAAAATGTCTCCTTAATACAGGTTTTAAGCCACACAATTTAGAGATATTTTCAAAGAGTTCCCTTATTTTAATTTTATTCAGTCTAAGGCTTTGGATGATGTAAGTATGACCTTATTATTATAATACTGATATTAAACTATTCTTACATTCTTGGAAAGTAATTATAACAAAAATTAAAACAAAATAAATAAATACCCAGAAGTAGTGTTCCATCCTTAGCAACCAAATGCACTGCAGAATAGTAGGACTTAAGCACTTTCTTCAAGACCAGGAAGTTAGGGTGGAAATGCAGCATCACCCTATATGCTCTAGAAATTTGCACATTGGTGTCTTCTATCAAAATATATCTCCTAAATATATAAAAACATAAATACTAGTATTTATAGCAGCATGCTAAAAATCTCAACAGACTTCCTTTTCTTGCTGCGGCTCATGCTAGAGCAACAAAGAAATAAATATTTTTAGAGTATAATGAGTAAATTTATAAGATATTTTTTCCAAAATCTCTTTAGATGTCATAATTGCCCAAAGCTACAATCAAATAAAGTTTTTAATTTAATAGAATCTACCTTTTGATAAACATTATAAGATCATACCGGACAATATTGTCCTGCAATTTATACAGGACAATAACATATTTCAAACTCCTATATTGATAGGAATGTATATGATTAACAATTTTTATTGTGTATTTGTAAAGACAAATTAAAAATTACAGACATTTATCTGTCGAAAGACTCAAATCCAGGAAGCCCCCACTGGCACTTGCACAACATCTGTCCAACAACTTTAACATTGATTCCCAATAGAAAGTCAAGTGGGGTGCTGAATGCCCAGACATAGGTAGACATATAAATGACTGCACAAAAAAGCTGCCTGACTTTGAACTACCATTTCAACAATGGACAATCCTGAGTAGGATTTGTACTTCACACTGCATCTCTCAGCATTCTTTATATAGAAGGGGCATAGTATCCTCCCCTCAATGTAACTGAAGGGTCCCATGTCAAACTGTAGATAACATTGTGACTGGTTATAAGCTGAGGGCATATACATATCCAGTATCTGATTTTTTAAATAGAAGTGATGCTGGACTTCAGTGGCTAGATAGCCTAGACATTGTTACTTGAACATAGATCTTTTTAACATTTGTGTTTTATTGTGTTTTACTAATCTAGGTGAAATGTTAATATATATTGCTAGTCCATGTATGGTATGTCATGTGCTAAATAAATAAATAAATGGCATATTTTTTTCTCCTATGTGCACTATTTCCTCCTGGGACTTGAGAACTGGTTTTATGTTAGCAATGCTGTTTCATTCCGTGCTACATAATCATTTTAAATATCACATATTCTTTACAATTGTTCGGTAACAAATGCAAAGAAAAAAAATAAAATATTCTGGTTTAGGCTTCTTTGCTTCTCTGTTTTTTAAAAAATGGGTTTTTAAAAAAGTCAAAATGGATGTTGTTGGCTGCTTTGCTATATTTTACTATTTGTTACTACTTTGTAGATCCTTTACACAGACAGAAATTTTGTAATCTGCGCACCAACTGGTTCTGGAAAAACTGTGATGTTTGAGCTTGCAATTACCAGATTATTAATCAAAGTGCCAATACCTTGGTTAAATATTAAAATTGTATATAGTAAGTATACTACTTGTTAAAATTATTATTGCTCATAAAACTTTTTTGTGTTTGCTTGTTTTGGTTATTGCATGTAGCTTTATGGCAGCAACAAAACTATGTTTATAAATGATGACTTATTTATTAATTTGTTTTATAGTTGTGCATAATGTGGTGGTTTTTTTTAAAATTTGATTTATATGCCGCCCTTCTCCGGAGACTCAGGGCGGCTTACAATGCATTAAGCAATAGCCTTCATACTTTTGTATATATTTATACAAAGTCAGCTTATTGCCCCCACAAACTGGGTCCTCAATTTACCCACCTTAGAAAAAGGATGGAAGGTTGAGTCGACCTTGAGCCTGGCAAGGATTGAACTCACAGAATTACAGGCAGATGGATGTTAATTGCTGCCTTTAGTAGGAGGCATTAGTCCCCTACGCTACTCAGGCTCCTATTTTTGATTTATCCTTTCATAAATCTTGCTTTGGAAGGCCTCTTAGGCCAGTAGTTAGAAACTTAATTATGCCCCTTCGTGACATGATTCAGTGGGTAAGGTTGCAGATATAGTAAGATCTTCCTCCAAAGCTTAGTCTTCTAGTCTAAACTTTGCTTCTGTCACTTTACACTGGAATTTCTTCCTGCAAAGAGAAAGGTTTTAAACAGGCAGTGATATGTAATGATTGGGTTGCACTCTTTCTACAGTGTACAGAGAGGCAGAAATAGTTCTGCTCAGAGAGTGGGATTTCCTTTGCTTTCATTGCCTTTTTCTTTCAAAACATTTATTTTATTGGTTTCATTAGTAAGGAAAATAAATCCAGAAGCTCCAAATTTGGCAAATATTTTTTGTACTTTCTAGTGGTATCAGAAATAGGAACTTGAATCCAGTAGTTGCAAAGTCTTGCCTGGTCCTTCTCAATATGTTACTGTACTGTCATCAGAATAATTGTCCTTTACTGCTGACAATGAAAATATGGCAAAGTTAACAAAAAAGAAATCCATAAGATATAACGGCAGCATAGCCAATCTACCCAAGAATGGAGAATTTCTCTCTTTAAATATTGATTTATTACAAAATTAATATGTCAACTAAACCAAAAAAGTATGCTCTTTAAAAAAACTTTAGAGAAAAGTTAAGGGTCAGTGAAAGAAGCAGAAGACATGCCGTATATGAAAAATCATTGGAGTATAGCCTTAAAAGGAGTTGGGACATTCAAAAGAATTTTAAGTTGTGAGGGGGGGAAAGTGGAAAAGTATTGGAGATATTGTACTGGAGTTATTTTACAGATGTCTTGTTCAATCACAACGCTTGTTATTGTTGTAGTGGCTCCAATAAAAGCTCTCTGCAGTCAGCGCTTTGATGATTGGAAAGAAAAATTTGGACCCATTGGACTCATCTGTAAGGAGCTAACAGGAGACACAGCAGTGGATGACTTATTTGAGATACAGCATGCTCACATTATTTTGACCACGCCAGTAAGTTTCAAAAATTAGTTATTGTTGGTTTGTTCACTAGAAATATTCAGTACTGTTCAAGTTATATTTTTATGTTTAGAAATAAGTCTGATCAATCTCCAGTTGATTTATCTATAGTTTCACTATGAATTGATCACATGGCATGCATAAGAGGCTTCTTTGCTGCTGCGTAGAGTAGCATCAGCTATACAATGATTAAATCTGAAAAGTGAAATTGCAGCATTACTTTGTACAATGCATTAGATTATTCTGAAATTCTGTTTGAATTTGATCTCTGGTAATTTTTTTAAAATAAAAATGCTGCTAGCTTGAAATAAAAACATATTGAAATAATTGTTAGCATTTATAATGTTAAAGCCGATTGCTAGGTGTAGTAATAATAGTGACTGACAGTACTAACGGTATTTTAATCCTATAAAACAGATGATTTAGATTGTACTACAATATTTTTTTTCTATTATCCTTTAGGAAAAGTGGGATAGCATGACTAGAAAGTGGAGAGATAACTCTTTAGTTCAGCTAGTGAAACTTATTCTCATTGATGAGGTAAAGTAGTACCTAATGAGTTAAAATGTAACGATGGAAAGCAATAGATGTTTTATATAGAGCTGTATTTAATTCCGTAGGTACATGTTGTAAAAGATGAGAGCCGGGGTGCTACTCTTGAAGTTGTGGTCAGCCGGATGAAAACTATTCAGTCTTCTTTCTCACAAAGTTCTGACAATCCTAGCTCAGTATTTCCCATGAGATTTGTGGCAGTTTCTGCAACAATTCCAAATGCAGAAGACGTAAGAAACATGAATTAACTTTTCTTTTTATGCATTATACTTTATACTTAAGATTTCAAAAAGATTTTTTCTACTGCTTGCTATCCAAAATCAAATATCACAAAAAGAAAGGAAAAGAAAGGACAATTACTTTAAATTAAAAAAAGCTATGCTTGATGGGCAAACTTTGTAGTTCTCTCATATTTGTTAAATAATAATAATAATAGCCTTTATTGTCATTGTACATCATATATACAACGAAACTGGTTTATCCTCTACTGATGCAATCCATAACAGAAAATACAAGACAAGAATATAGATTCAGATTACAGTGCTGGCAATTTAATGATTGTGTTCCAAAATGCATTGATGGGTCATAAGTTTGTAACGTATGTGCTTAGGTTTCCGTTTCACATTGTCATCTCTAAATATTTGATTGCTTATTACCAAAAGTCAGTGTCAGCTCTTAGCATAAGCTAGCATAAGCATAGCTAGACCTGCCCCTTCAACTTTTCCAGTACTAGATTTTTGCATAATAGGTCTAATATGTTACAGTGTCATTTTTACCTGAAATGAGAATTCTGGATGATTGTTCTATGAACCATTTGTTTGTTTTATGGGCTATTCATAATATGATCAAGAGTTTTCTCCAACAACAAAGTTCAAAAACGGCAAAAACTTTTTCTATCCAGCTTTTTCAGAGTCCAACCTTTGCTTCCATAGCCTGTCCTGGAGGAAACTATTGCTAACATGGTTCTGGTCTTCGTAGATAGGGACTCCTGCCTTCAACCGCCCAGTGCGCTCACATAGGATTGCCCTCCTCCGGGTCCCATCAGGGGACTGCCCTCCTCAGGGTCCCATCAGCCAGACAATGTCAGCTGGTTGCGCCCAGGATGAGGGCGTTCTCTGTGGGCGCACCGACCCTCTGGAATGGTTTACCCACTGGGCTCTGGATGGCCCCCAACCTCCGCTCTTTCCGCGCTGACCTGAAGACATGGCTTTTCCAACAAATCTGATCTGATGGGAGTTTTAACTAATCTTTTGGGATTTTTAATTGAGTATTTTAGTCGTAATTTTACTGTTTTATTGTTTTATCTTTGTGAGCCGCCCCGAGTCCTTTGGGAGAAGGGTGGCATATAAGTATAAATAAACTAAACTAAACTAAACTAAACTCTTCACAGCATTTGAATATTTTTTTCAAAGCCTCGAGTGCTACCTTACCAAATAGTTGATTCATTTCATCTTTTGAAGCTCAAAGTGTTGAGCTTTCCTACGTCTATGCTCTGACAGTCCATATTTCCACAATAACTCTGTTTTTGCAACTTTGGTTTTTTTCTTGGGTGGCAACATTAGCAACTAGATATCTGGAAAGCTTTAATCTATCCGAGCCATAAATACCATTAGTACTCCAAAAAATCCGAAGCTTTTCCTCAATAGAATATTAAGTGCCATCCAACCTGAAAGAACCAGCACTATATCATCAATTACTTTATTTTGTCTGTCCACGTGATTTTCTTAGTAAAATGTGTGTTTATCATTGCTTTCTTTCACATAGTATAAAATTATCCATTTGCTATTGTCACTAAAATGATCATCTACCACCAGCACGTTCCTATACTGCTGCTGCTTGTTTAATCTTGGATGACCCTTTTGGGACTTGGCATACAATCCCTACATTGTTCACTCCTCCCTTTTAGGAACACTCCCCATCATAATGAGGCAGCACAGCAAGACTTGAAGGGAGAATTATATATTCACAGCTTCATTTTCTTCCTAAAACCTCAGTCAGTAAGGCTTCTGCATGAATTTCAGTCCAATAATATATAATTTGGTAATTCACATCCTGATCCTTTCTCCTGCTTTGGGGGAATCCATTTGAGCATTTCTGCTGTCAGCACCTATTTTCCAGGGGACACTTAATCTGGTGTCCATGCCATGTACTACTGCCCTTGCAGCTTGTTCCATTGGTTAAGAGCTCATTCAATCAGTTTTGTCCTTCATGATGTCTAGCCTGAATCTGTTTCACTGTAGTTTTAACCATTAATAAAGAATAAGTTGATTTCTCTTCTATGACAGCTCTTCAGATATGACATGCAGTCACTGTCATATCTCTCCTGATTCTCTAATGCATCAGACTACTATATTTTAAAACAAAAGAAACTAAAAGCAAAATTTAACAATCATTTTACTTAAGGCAGAAGTGATTTCTCTCACTGCTCATCCAGCTAGCTTGTCCGACTGTGTTTCCCCGAAAAGAAGACAGGGTCTTATTTTCTTTTGATCCCCGAAACATGGCCTTGGCCTTATTATCGAGGGTCTTATTATTTTTGAGGTGCAGGATCTCAAAACCTCAGCCCCCAGCAGGGGGACTGGTGCCGGAGCACCGACCAGCTGCTCTGCCAGTGCCGTTCAGGCTGCTGCCTCTAGCAATCGTGGCAGCTGCCCAATGCCCAGAAACTTTTCTTTTCTTCTACACCCTGCCTCCACTCCCGTAAAATTGACAGGGCTCAGATGGGTGGAAGGATGCCCCAGAAGAGAGTCCCGAGTCCAACTCCCAAGCCGAGGCGATGCCGGGTGCGGAGCAGGTCAAAAGGGAAGTTAGCGGGGGGGCCCTGGCACAGGGCACGAAAGCCAACAACATGTGTCTTCTCAGGCTCGGCCGTGACTGACATCGGCTGGCACCTCTCTGGCAAGCTTTGCCAGGCTCTATGGCATCCTGGATGAGAAAGGCTCTGGAGCACGAAGTGGGAAGGAGGTGGATTTTCTGACAAGCCTGTATGCAAGCAAGCTCCCCGCGATTGGCTTGTGTGTGAAAGGAGTGTGAGGGGCAGGAGAAGTGTGGTTGGACCTTCTCTTCCCCCACCCCACTTCTCCGGTTACCAACCAAGGAGGCTGGCTGGGCTGGGTTGAGCTTTCACGGTCGCTCTCAAAACGGTCAAGGGGCCAGGGTGGGCGTCTCCGCCCCGAGGGTTGCCTGGCCAGCCTTGCTGGCCATGGATGGGGTGGGATGGGGGTTGGTTGCAGCTCCTGGAGCCTAAGCGGAGAACAAAAGGACGGCCCAGAAGAGTTTAAAAGAGAGAATCCAAGTTCTCAAGTTACACACTGCTCAGACGGGAGGAAAGGGCAACAGGAGAAGAAGTGCTGGCTTGGATTGCAAAAGCCACAGACTAGCTTTATCCCTTCATCTTGAAGAGCCTGCAAGGCAAACAGGATATCTGGGGTTTGGGCGAGCAGCAGAATTCTTGCTTCTCCGCCGCCCCACCCCTCCCCACCTGCCATTCCTCCTTGCCGGCCGAGATCAGCAAGCCAGATTCGGGGAGCTGAATGCGCTGCCACTGTCCAGGAGAAAAAGAACATGAGAAATGGGTGCTTTCGCAGCACCTCCTGTCTCTCTTCTTCTCCCAAGTGGCAGCTGTGCGTCCGGCTCCCCAAATCTGGCCTGCTGATCTCGGGCGACAGCGGCTCTCATGTTCTTCCTCTCTTCCCCCCCATGCATGCATCTAAATATTTGGGAGGGTATTTTCGGGGGGGGGCTTATTTTAGCACATGCACTTGAAAGCCCATTTGAGTTTATTATCCGGACATGTCTTAGTTTCTGGGAAACATGGTAAGTAATCCTGATTCCCATATCTTGCAACCTTCAATCAGAGTTGTAAAAGCACTTCCTCTTAGCTCCTCTTGGCTCCGTACAGATTTTTGGTTTATGCCTCAATGCCTTATCTTACCTCCAATGCCAAAATACTTTGGCCTGCTTTTACCATGGGGCTTACCCTGATCATGTAGAAACTTTTATTGTACCTGCAAATAATGCTTTATGTTCTCAAAAGATTTTCTTGTTTCAGACGTATTGCCCTTCCACACTTGCAGCAGAAAGTTATCTTTGCTATTACTACAATTCCTCCTGCTCAGGCATCTCTTGTTTGTGTGTTTTTCCTGGAAACTATTGAACCCATGTTGTTATTTTTCCAGTCTTCATTTTACTTACATTTTTCTGCAATAGAAAAAAAAATCTATGTTTTCTTTCCATTGGTCTTTTCTGAACAACCTGCTTCTTTTCACATCTGGTATTTGTCTCAAAATAACTTTTTTTAACAAAATGGGGAATTTCCTCCTGGTTTTCCTCAGGAAAGTTCTGTCAGCATTATTTCTACCTGCCAGCGGCCAGAATACCAGAAATAACGTAGTATGTTTTTTTTTAATTTATAAATTTAAAACTACATATGTACATACTACATATTAAATTTAATTTTATATAAATTTATATAAATTTAATTTATATGCTGCCCTTCTCCGGAGATTCAGGGTGGCTTACAATGCGTTAAGCAATAGCCTTCATACTTTCATATATACCTGCTTAGTAGGGCTTTCGCCCCCCCCCAAAGCGGTGTTCTTTTTTTTATACAAAGCCAGCTTATTGCCCCCACAATCTGGGTCCTCATTTTACCTACCTTGAAAGGATGGAAGGCTGAGTCAACCTTGAGCCTGGTGAGATTCGAATTTGCAGTAATTGCAGGCAGCTGGTGTCACTTTAACACCAGCTGCCTGCGCCACCAAGGCTCTTTTTGTCCTCTATAGCTAAAAAAGAAGAAGTTATTCCAGTTTGCATGTATACATGCTTGCATTTATAGTCATGGATTCTCCTGCCTATTTGCACAGGCATCTAAGATATGTGTACTAGCTATTTGGATGAATGTGGAAGAAGGAACTGTTTGCTATGTCCTACTTGAGTGAATAAAGGA
Source organism: Masticophis lateralis (assembly GCA_030761175.1). Classification (NCBI taxonomy): domain Eukaryota; kingdom Metazoa; phylum Chordata; class Lepidosauria; order Squamata; family Colubridae; genus Masticophis; species Masticophis lateralis. Next base: position 132,738,840 of record JAUDYJ010000003.1, read on the forward strand.
TCGCTCATTTACTACATTCATAATGCTTATTTCCAATTACTGTTTTGCATGGAATAGCCACTAAATCAGTGCAAGTGTTTTTGAAATTGTATTGGTTTTTTTTTACTGTTATACCAGGGATGTAGTGATTGAATATTATACAGAACATCTAATGTCTTGCATATAGATAACATTCTCCACTCATTCTATAATAGCAGAAAGATAGATCTGTAGGCAGTATTTAACTGTATTAGCTGGTAAATCTTGGTAAAAATTCTGGAACAGTACTTTATATTCATGACACAGACAAATACACTGAATACCCAGTATAGTAAATCTAAAAATATTTGTGCCAGTGGAGCTTTCATGATTAAAGTACAGTTCCTCTTGAGCAAGTCCTTTCAGGACTGCAGCCCAAGGCATTTTTTTTCCAATTTCAATCCTAACGTGTTTTCTTTTCCTTTAAAGATTGCAGAATGGCTTTCAGATGGCAAGAGGCCTGCTGTATGCCTGAAAATAGATGAAAGACACCGTCCAGTGAAGCTGCACAAAGTTGTGCTTGGATTTCCCTGCAGTAGCAATCAAACTGAATTCAAATTTGACTTAACACTTAACTATAAAGTAGCTAGTGTTATTCAAACATATTCCGAACAAAAGCCAACACTTGTGGTATGCTTGACAATTTCCCCCTTAACAATTGTCATGTTCTAGTGTATATTTCAGAATTATTATAAACAATGGATTTTCTTATTTACAGTTCTGTGCCACAAGGAAAGGAGTTCAGCAAGCTGCTTCTGTACTAGCAAAAGATGCTAAATTTATTATGACTATAGAACAAAAACAAAGGTACCTTGTAATGCTGGTTTTCTCCTGGTTACAACATATGCATAGTCTATATGTAGCAAAACCTATGCTTCTCATCAAATTTATACTGGACTGCTATAGAATCAGTACCTCCAAGTTGTTCGCATGTAGTGATTAGATAATGAAGTGAATATTTTTCATAGGACTATTTCAGGGAATGCAAATTAATATCATCAGACCACTTATGATGTAATTAAATTCATCCTTTTTTAAAGTAATTGCTTTTGGAATATCTAAAATAAATCTCTCTGCGCTCTGCAGTTGTCATGTAGCAGATACCAGCAATTAGAGCATTAGTGCTGAATATTTTCATTGCTTTTCCAGTCTCCCCGTAACAGACTTAAAAATTCCTTAAAAATACACTTCATTGATTTGCAGTCAATTTCTTGAAGCAGTAATTTTACTGCTTTAATTGCATACTCCATATAAATATTTCACTGTATGAGCGCAGTAAAAGTATTTAATTTATTTGCTTTTTCAATTTTATAGTTGCCCATCTCAAATAGATGATTTTGGGTGACTTACAATTAAAATTAAAACAAAAAAGAATACATTATAAAAATATAAAAATATATAAAACCATATAATATATATATAACACAATTCACAACCAAAGTATAAAAAAAGCCAACAATATTCAACAAAACCACTGTATAGGTTTTATTGCACAGCCAGATTTCCAAGCCTCACAAGAAATTATGTATTCATTAAAGAATAAAGAAGAGTGCTGGTGTAAGAACAATTTTTAAAGAGAACAGCTTTTTAAAAATGGAAAATTTATTTGTAGCCTTTCTGAACTAAAAAAAGTTTATTTATTGATGTCATGAAACGAGTGAAAATAGTTTAGTCTTATCAGGTGATAAATGGGTTCTCCTATTTTTCATTCCAGTCCAATTCTAAATTTATTATGATGAAATCAAACAGGGTAATCTTTAAAAAAAACTATTACTTTTTTGTACTTATTTAATGACTTATTGCAATTGCCGTATTTTCTTGTTCTCTCCTTGAAGATTACAAAGATCTGCAAATTTAATAAAAGAAGCCAAGCTTAGGGGTATGTATGTTTTGCTAATCGGAGAAACTATAATTATTTCTGTATAAGGGGAAAATCAATGTTTCAAGTTTGAATTTCATTTGTAGATCTCCTCATTTGTGGAGTTGCTTATCATCATGCTGGAATAGAAGTGTCTGATAGAAAAATAATTGAAGCAGCTTTTAATATGGGAGACATACCAGTTCTTTGTGAGTACAAGGCATTTCAGAATAAAAATATTTTTTAATAACTTTATTTATAGTTTTTCTTTGACATACATAAGTACTTAGTGAACTGTATTGTCTGGGTCAATATATTTATACATAATACTGATAACAGTAATGCTATTTAGGTATACATGGTAATAATATTAAAACTTCTAACTTTTATGTATACATAGTAATTGTAATATATTATATTATGTAGCAATATACATAATAATATTTTCCCAATTTCTAATCTCTATCTCTATTTTCTAACCCTTAATAAAGCAAATCCCATATTAAGAAGTATACTGTATCTATCCGTCATCTCTTGCCCTTTTTAGTATTTCAGTTCTTATTTGTAAAAAGTTTTTTTTTTAAACATACAAATTACATCTTTTCGGAACAGAGCTTTGATCCAGTCATCAACTCGTTGAATTTTTTGTCACCTTTAACAAAATTTTATATATTCTATTTTGCCATAACACTTATTTCTTAATCTTAAATCACATATTTCAACCAATACCATCTTAGAAAATGTTTACTCATATTTACCGTATTTTCCAGTGTATAAGATGACTGGGCGTATAAGACGACCCCCAATTTTCCTGTTAAAATATAAGGTTTGGGCTATACTCGCCATATAAGACTACCCCTCTTCCAACGCACACCAAATAAAAATTAAAAAACATCAACTGGCTCACCCACAATGTAAAAGCAGCTGTGCTAGACCCAAAATGGCCCCTGCAACAAGCAGGAACCTCTCACAGCCACAAAAAGGCCAAAAAAACAACTTTCACACTTTACACACACAAAATTCCACATACAGTTTTGTGAGATTTTGTGTATTTGTGTAGTTAGAATGAAACACTACAGAAACACACTAAATCTCAGAAAGCTGCACAAATATTATTTAATTTAATTTAATTTTTATTTTTATATGAAAGCTAAATGTAAAACTTCCTAAACTTTAAATCGCTAGGTCTAAAAAAGAACAACTAAAAAAAACCCCAATTAACTATTTTTTTAAAGCTCCCAAAGGGGAAAAAAACTTACCCAATAGAACAGGGGTCTCCAACCTTGGCAACCTTAAGACTTGTAGACTTCAACTCCCAGAATTCCTCAACCAGCTTTGCTGGCTGAGGAATTCTGGGAGTTGAAGTCCACAACTCCCTGCCTGCTTGATTGCAGTCCACAACTCCCTGCCTGCTTGCTAATCAGGCAACTCAGCTGGGATCGCTAGAGCCATGTAAAAGGAAAAATGTTTTTTCTTTTTAAATGGCTCTGGAGATCCAACTCTGACCATCCCAGCTGAGTTGCCTGCTAAAATCCACCCCCCTCCAGCTTGCTTACCTTAGCTGCTAGTCTCAATGTTTGCCTTGCTTCGCTTGCCTGCAATCTATTGCATCAGCAAGCAACTGAATCTCCCTGCTTGATTGCAGGCTCTGGCAGGCTCCAAGCTCTGGCGATCCCAGATTGCAGGTTCCAAGCTCTGGCGATCCCAGCTGAGTTGCCTGCTTAATCAGGCAACTCAGCTGGGATGGTCAGAGCTTGGCTCGTCAGAGCCATTTAAGGCTAGTCAGAGCCTTTCGGGCTGGTCTGCCTGGTTACAGGAGCACAATATCTGGCGTATAAAACGACCCCCAACTTTTGAGAAGATTTTCATGTGTTAAAAAGTTGTCTCAAACGCTGGAAAATACGGTACTTAATCAATATAATTACCCTTCTATTAACCCACCTTAAATCTTAATTCAATTAATATCTCATAATACATTTCACAATTCTTACCCTAAATCCTCACTATTAACAATACAGTTCAAACATGTTTATATTCCAAAATTATTTCCATTTCTAAAACTTCCTTACATTTATTTATTACTTCATGTGATGGTCATTAAATCTTTATTCCATTATTACTTTATCAAATTTAAATCTTATCACTAATCTTAAAAATATAGCAATTTAACATTTAAACATAGTTCTTAATTCAAATGCGATTTTTTATTTAATAGTGTCAATTATTTCCCTAAATTCTATCTATTTAACCATACCATTTATATAAACACCAATTAAGTAATTTTTGTTTGTAAATCATAATTATATATTATTTCAATTTTCTTTTCTTTTTTGTTTAAGTGAAAAATGTTCAAATTATTACGATTGTTATACGTATTTAAACAGTATCTCAATTATTATAGCTATAAATTTTCTCAAATGATACCATCCAACATCTTAATAAAAATTGATATGTTATATCCATTGATATATTTTCTTTTTACATAATCTAATTCAACCTTTTCTTTTATCATTCCACAGTTAATCCCAGTGTAATCATCTTTATATCACTGTTAATCCCAGTGTAATCATCTTTATTTTTTTCACTGTTAATCCCAGTGTAATCTCTATAAATATTTAAACAGTATCCCAATTATTATAGCTATCAATTTCCTCAAATAATATCATCCAACATTTTAATAAAAATTGCTTCATCATATCCATTAATATATTTTCTTTTAACATAGTTTATTTCTCATATATTTTAACTTCAATCCATATTTCATTTCTAAGTATCTGTAACATATTTCTTCTCACATTTATTAATCTCAATATAGTTTTATAAATCCAAGTCCTGGACTTTTTTATTTTCCTTAATATTTTCAACCTTTTATTCTTTTATCATTCACTGCTAATCCCAATGTAATCATCATTGTGTTATTGTTAATCTCAATATAATCTCTAGAGACCTCCTTTTTATTATTACTATTCACATATTTAGTTACTTATTCATATTTAATCACATTGTCTTTATCTTCTTTATTCTCCACCTCTATATCTTATTCCTCCATCTTCATTTTCCTGTCCACTTGTATATAGTCCATTTCAACTTCTGTATCCTCAAATTTTTGTCCTCTGTGCAACATTATAATTATTTCTCTTATTTCCATTGTCCAAGTCTAGATCAATTTGTTCATTTTCTAATTCCTGTGTCATTTTTCTTTTTAAGTTAATATTATTTCAATTATAAGAGTTCTGTTGTATTCCCTTCTTTTTATTTTTTTTTCTCCAAAAGTCAAGCCACTTTGTAGACAAGAAAATCCTCCCCCGCAAGTTCTCACGGATGTTATCTGTGAAGTCCACAATTTTCCAAAACAAAAACCAAGTTGCAATATTCCTTTTTACTCCAGATGGTGTCTCTCTGCAATCCACAATTTCCAGTTTAAAAAGTATCCATTTTGTTTCAATTACATAACAATCTTATTTAGCTTCTCTTTTTCTTTTAGGTTTAAAAGTACCAAATCATATTTAAAGTTCAGTCCAAATTTAAATAACTCTTCTCACTTCTTTCCCCCCCTCTTTTTCCCTTTTATTTGTACATCACTTCTTTTTTAAAGCTTATTATCCATTCTCTTTGGGATTTTTTTGAAATTTAAAATCTCAAATCTCTTTATTTCTTTCCAATCCTTTGACCATTCTCAAATTGTTTAAGGTTTCCAAATAGTTTGTTTAAAAATCTATTTTCTATCGGGTATTCATCTCTTTAAAGTTACGTTTCAAAATCTTCTTTGCCCCCACACTCCTTAGCTGCTATTTATCATTAGGGGTCTTATAATTAAAAGATGTTTCCCTTGTTGTTATTTCACGCCTGGGTTGGCTGTCACTTACCTGGCTTCCAAAAACTCAGTTCCGTTCCTCTTCTCTCTCCAGCTCTATACTTAGTCCGGTTGTCCCAGCTTCATGGCAGCTGCCATGGCTGCCATCCCCCACCGCCAAGTCACAGAGAGTTCCCTCCGATCTTTGAGGAACTTGCCTGTTCCTCTTGGTCGTCCGAGGTGACTCTTTCTTCCCATCCCTACATGACAGTTCTGGTCCGCAGACCCATCGGCAGCGGTTTGTCAGCCGGGGTTTCAGAGCCCGCTAATTCCCCGACTGTCTCACTGCGATGCCAAACTGGAAACTCGAAGTATTTCAATTCTTATTGACTTCTTGACAAATCTCCCATGCTCCCCCCTTGGGATCTTGTATCCCTTTACATCACTGATATTTATTCTAAATGTATCATCTGCCTCTACATCTACCGCTGTCGAATCTCTAGAGCACCCATCAATAACTCTTTCATCACTTCTGGGAGATCCTTCTCTTTGTCCTCTTGTATATTTTGACCTCTTAAACAGTAATCTACTTGTTCCACTTCAAGAACTTTTCCTTTATCTGTTTGTGTCATTTGTTGATTATCTCCTCTATTCTTTCCTCTTCTCTTCCTAATTTCTTTATTTTCTGATTTTTTTTGTTAATATTTATTGTCTTTGCTGAGGGTTTCCTAGTCTCACATCTGTATCATGCATCAGTTTCTTCATCTCCTTATGGTTCCTTGTCATTGCTTCCGGAATACATTGAAGCTTCAATAGTATTTCTTTTTGAAATGTATTTGTTTTTCCCTGTTGTAACATTTTGCTTTAATTTAATGGGCTAAAAGTTACTCAATAATCCACCAAAATCCCAACATCCCAATTGTCCAGAATAACAAAAAGCCAATATTAGAAGAATTTGCTCAGTCCCGGAACTGTTCCTCAGAATCCACAATTTTTATAGTTCTTGAAATCTGCCAATTTACTCCCTTTGTAGAAAAGAACTTTTCTTCTTTTGTCTCGTAAGATGTGTTATCAAACAATATTTATAATCCAGAATGGTCCACCAAATTTCCCCATGTCTCATTAGTCTACAAAGTCAAATGTTCAGTTTCAAGGGCAATTCCTATTGTTTATAATCTACATTACTTTGAAGATCTTCAAAAGGCTCACTAGTTACTCCAAAACAGCCAGAAAGCAAATAGAACAAAAAACAAAACGATGGTCTTCCAGGTGTTGTTTGCCTTTCACTTTGTTTCCCTTCTTATCAGTTCTGGCTTCCTGTCAAGGTCTTTTCCAGCCATGTAGTAGTATAGTATCTTTTTTCACCAGAAGGTGGCATCCCAGCTCTAAGTTCCAGCATTAAAATGAAATGAAAGATATAACAGTGCACTAGATCAGTGGTCACCAACTTGTGGACTGTGGACCACTTGTAGGTCCGTGAGAAAATTTTGGTGGTCCACAGAAGAATTATTTGCATTTTTTATATGGCACTAAATCAAGGGTCCTCAACCTACGGTCCCTGGGACAGATACATGCAGTAAACATTTGTGTTGCTGCAGGGAGTCTCCTCCAGATTTTTTTGTGCAGGTCAAAGGGGGGGCAGAAGTTCCGACTTGGGGTCTGCTTCAGCTTCCTGGTGCAGAGCTTTGGGCGAAGGCTGGAGGGAAGTGCTGCTGATGGCGAAGAGCTGGAGGGCCTTGTTCCAGTGGGACTGCATCATGGCCTGGAACTGGCTGACCATCTTAGCCCAATGAATCTCCAGGTGCCTGTACCTGGCCTTGCACTCCCACAGGTCTTCCCGCTGCTTTGAAAGCCTATGCTCATAGTCCTCAGTGAGGTACTTCTGCTGAGCTTCCTCCTCGGCCAGATCCAATTTGAACTGAGCCAGCTGTTTTGCCAACTCTTTCTCATGATGGCTGCTTAGCTCCAACAACTGCTTCCTGTTGTGGGCCTAAGGAGCCTGGGTGGGCAAGTGAGGAGGGGCTGGGAGGGGAGGGGCAAGTAGAGGCTGGCGTGGCACTCCTTGACGTGAGTGACATCGAGTTGGCCACACCCACCCAGCCACATGACTACCTAGCCATGCCCACCCAGCCGATCATTAGACAAATCATATTAGTGGTCCATGGGATTTAAAATTATGAATTTAGTGGTCCCTCAGGTCCAAAAGGTTGGTGACCCTTGGACTAGATACACAGTTGCTGCATATGATATATGCAAAATGAAATGTCTTGCTACTACTTGACATAATATTTGAGTATACTTGTTTGAAATAATAGGGGTTATGTCAGTAAAATATAATATATAATGTTATAAGATGGAGAATTGAAAGAGTAAGCTTAAAACCTTTTTCTCACTTCATTGTATCGAAAAGGGAAAAGTCTAGTACTGTGATGGCGGACCTATGACACGCAGAGCCATATCTACGCAAGTCAGCTCTAGCGTGCATGTGTGCGCCAGACAACTGATTTTCGGGCCTTCCAGGCCCACCGGAAGTTGGGAAATGGGCTGTTTCCAGCCTCTGGGGGGAGGGAGGCGATTTTTGCTCTCCTCAGGCTCCTAGAAAGCCTCTGGAACCTGGAGAGAGCAGAAAATGGGCCTAACAGGCCCATCGTGCCATTACGTGCCAAAAGTGGGGAGAGCAAGGGTGGGGGTCGCATGCACATGTGCGGGGGGCCAGGGCATGGGGGGCATTGAATTAGTGTGGGCACACACGCGCAACCCCCCCCACTCCCCCCGCTTTTGGCACACGACGGCAAAAAGGTTAGCCATCAGTGGTCTAGTATGTTACTAAAATATACTTATATCCACAATTTTTAAAAACCTATCCCTTGTAACAAGTTCAATATCTGATTTTTGCAGTTACTACTAGTACACTTGCCATGGGAGTAAATTTACCAGCACACCTGGTAGTTATAAAATCAACAATGCATTATGCTGGAGGAATGTTTCAAGAATACAGTGAAACTGATATTTTGCAAATGATTGGGAGAGCAGGAAGACCTCAAGTAAGATTAATGTATTTTAAAGCAAGTTTTATATGGAATTAGTAAAAGTTGGCACTAATATGTGCAATTGTGTGTTTGTGTGTGCCTTGAAGTCACTGCTAACTCTTACTAACTGTTTGGATCAATCCCTGAAGTTTTCTTGGCAAGCTTTCAGAATTGATTTGCAACTGCCTGCTTCCTAGGGCAGAGAGGGTTTGACTGGACCAAGGTCATGCAGCAGGCTTTGTGTCCAAGACAGAATTAGAAATCAGTCTCATTCTTTCTAATCTAGTGCCTTAACTACTACACCTGTCTTTCACATTTGATATATTAATTCTGTTGTAAATGAATGTCTGCCCATTTTTATTAGCACACTAGACCTATTGTTGAAAAATTAATATAACTATGTTTAAGAGAAAACATATAGTTGTTACTAGTTTAAAATTGAAGGTTAAATGTTTCTGAATTAAGAATAATCTGTAAAACATCAATAGGAAAAAAAGAACTTTCATAAAAGTATTAAGTAGTTCATATTGCTTGTTCTTAACATTAGCTAGAATATTCTAATTTTATATTTTAACTTTCGCAACTGAGAAGCAAGACTGCAAGAAAAAAATATATGTGAAATGTAATGCTGGCAATTTTACTATTTTGTGCAACTTTCATATAAATTCTATTCCAAGACAGAACCAAAATTTGATACTTTTAATATTTGTTCTATAAAATTATGAAGAAATTGTTAGAACAGTGTTTAGCTCAAATTCCTTATTGGTCATCTCTTAAATGAGACCCCTGTTTTTATACTTATTTATAATATTTTAATAGAGGGTGAAACATAATCCTTGCTCATTATCTTTGAAAAGTGTTTAATTGAATTAAAGTAAAAGTATTTCTATAACCTCTTTACATTTCAGAAATTCCCTTTTGGGATTTTCAATAGCAAATAAAAGACATAGGGGAATGTCTTAATATAATAATATGCTTTCCTAAAGCCTTCACAATTACAAATCCCAAAGACCTCAATTTGCTTACTTTCTATTATGCTTGAAGCTGTATTGTATATATATTTTTCCACAGTTTGATACAACAGCAACAGCAGTTATCATGACAAGGCTAAGTACAAAAGACAAGTATGTTCATATGCTAAATGGTGCTGATACAATAGAAAGCAGGTAACTTAAATTGTTTTTAGTATGTAACTAGAAATGCTCTCCATATTTGTTTGATTATTGGAAATAAATTTTTCTCTAGAATCATGAAGATAGGCCTATAAGGACAAAAGTTTAGAAAATCTTTGTCTTTCAAGCATGAACCAGAATAGTAAGCAATAAGTCAAATAGACTACACAGTATTTTCACTGAATGTTTACTGTAATAATCTGAATATAAGAGGAACAAGTTTATCCTTCATATGCAAACATTTGTAGTACAATAGTAGTAATATGAGAATTAGAATAAGGAAATACATATGGTTATTTCTTTTCTTTTTTTTTTCTTAAGCATCTTAAAAGGAGCTTTGGGACTGAGAAAACACTGGATTTATTGGGAGAAAGGACTCCTTCCCTTAGTCCAGTTATTCAGATTCAATTTAGAATACAGTTACTTTCAATTCAAAATTTAAACATTTTGAGATTACACAATTTCCCCATTGTATATAATCTGGACTTGTTCATTATTATTATTACATTTTTATTCCATCTTATATATATATATATCTGTACATGAACATGTATCTGTATATTTATACGGATATGTATACATACATGTATCAAAGTGGTAAACATAGTTAATACTCCTGGCTTCTATTTTCGCCACAAAAACTCTGAAGTGGGTTGGACTGAGAGCAAAAGTGACTGACCCAAACCAGCTTCCATGCCTAATATATGCTTAGATTGTCATCGAATTGTATTTTGAGTGATTTTTAAAGCTCTGCCCAGAAAAATAATAGCTAGCCACATTTTAGAATGTACTATAAAACTGACATAGTTTAACATGCTCTTTAAACTCCAAATTCCAACAAAAGAAAGCTAATATGGAAACAGGTATTTCTGCATATCTCTAAAATTGCATTTTAAAGTTATTTTGCTGCTGTGTGTTGGAAAAATCAGCACTAGCTGCTAAATATGGTGATATGCAAATTCTTTATTGTTCTGCTTCTGAAATACGAAGGAATTTGAATCTGAATCTGAGCCACTACATAATCATGTAAACTCATATAAAACCTGGTACAGGAAGACAAGGAAGTCAGACCACTTTGAACACTGAAGGCATCACAGAATGTAACATCTGTATATTTCTGCTTTGAGCTTAAAGGAAAGTGCACCATATGTACTCAGATATATATCACTTCTGCAATTGCTGAACAGCAAGGTCAAGATGGCTAATGCAATTTATATAGTCTTTATATTGATTCCCAATAGACAGACAGTATTGGATGATTGCTATCATGTCACCCTTAAGCCTTCTCTTCATTAGGCTTAACATACCATTCCCTTAGCCAGTCATTGTATAATTTAGCCTCCAAACCCCTTATCTATTTTGTTGGTCTTTTCTGCATTCTTTCTAGGGCCTCAACATCTCTTTTTGTATTGTGGTAACTTAGTATATACTTATATACCACTTCACCGTGCTTTATAGCCCTCTCTAAGCAGTTTACAGAGTCAGCATATTGCCAATCTGTGCTGTCATTTTATTGACCTCAGAAGGATGGAAAGCTGAGTCAACCTTGAGCTGCTCCCAGGATCCTGATGTTATCGTTCTGTTGATGCAGCCTCGGACTGCATCTGTCTTTTTGGCAGCTGCAGCCAAACTGCTGACTCATAAGCAGTGGTCCACCAGGACACATAGGTCCCTTTCATAGACACTATTATTGAGCCAGGAACTGCCTATACTGTACCTGTGCATTTAATTTTTTCTTCCTAAATGTAGGACCTTATTTTCTCACCAATGACCCATATCTTGTTGGATACGACCCAATGCTCAAGTCTGACAAGATCCTTCTGAATCTTGAGACTATCTTCCAAAGTGTTACCAATTCCCTCCAGCTTGGTGTCATCTGCAAATTTGATGTGTGCCCTTCAATCCCCTCCTTTAGGTTATTTATGAAGATGCTAAAGAGCACTATGCTCAAGACAGAACCTTGAAATACCCTACTGCATGGTTCCTTCCACATAGATGTAGTTCCATTGAGGACCACGTACTGTGTGCCATTCGTCATCCAGATGCAAATACATCTGGTGTGGTCCAATCTATCTCACATTGTTCTATCTTACCAAGAAGTAAGCTGTGGATTCCTTTATCAAATGCCTTACTGAAGTCAAAGTACATTATATCCACAGCATTTCCTTGATCCACTAATTTAGTCATTTTATTAAAGATGGCAATAATGTTTGTTTGGTATGATCTGCTTTTAACAAACCCATGCTGGCTTCGAGTAATAACCTTGCTCATTTCTAGGTGCTCACAAATCCACTACTTAATTATCTTTTCCAGGATTTCCCCAGGTATTGATATCAAACTGATTGCTTTGTAGTTTCCTGTATCCACTCCCCCCCCCCCACTTTTGAAAATGGATCCACATCATCTCTTTTCCAGTTCTCTGACAGTTCCCCCATTCTCTAGTAGCTCTGAAAGATTTCATTCAGTAGTTCCGAAATCACATCTGCCAGCTCCTTGGATGTAAATCATCTGGTCTGTAGATTTGAACTTGTAGAACCCCACAGACTAAACTAGCCACAGGCCAATTCCCAATGAGTTGAGTATAAGTCTTCCTAGGCTACTGTTTGATAACATCTGGAGAAATGGGAACAGAAACTTCAGACCTAGTAAAGCAGGATTTCCATTCTCCAGCTTCATCCAGAACTCCAACAAAATACCATAATCAATATTATCAAAAGTTACCATGAGTTCAAGAGGTGTCATCAGAATTCCTATCTCCTGGAACATGTAATTAGTGCAACCAAGGCAAAACCAAGTTTTATTTCATATTTAATTTCATATTTAGAACTATTGTCTGAAGCTTCAACCACCTGAATAGAATGTTCAGTGTACTTAAGGTATTATAAAGTTTGCTTCTTAATCTGAAAATTTCAGTTAGAGAATTCAAGACCGAGGTTAATCTGTAGAAGAAATCAGACTGTAATAGGCCTGTGCTGAAGGCTGCCCTCCCATAAAGAAATGAAACTAACTACCATATTTTTTGGAGTTCGCCATTCTAGAACAGCTATCAACACCACACCAACCCCCCTCCCCCACCACAACATTCGCTGTATAAGACGCATTGAAATTTTCACCCACTTTGGGAGGGAGTGCTTCTTATACTCCAAAAAATATGGTATTTATATCTTAATATTTAGCTATTATTTAATTAAATGTATTGTTCTTTTAAATATCTATATTTAAAGGGTTCAGCATAGATCCCAAATCACTAGTTCTCTATTTAAGAATGAAATGTGTTGGTAATAATATATATTTTATGCATTTAATTTTTCTCTTATTTTTTCCTTTTCTCTCTTTATATTAGTTTGCACAAACATCTAATTGAACACTTAAATGCTGAAATAGTGCTTCACACCATCACTGATGTGAACATAGCTTTAGAATGGGTGAGATCAACTTTCCTCTATATCAGAGCTTTGAAGAATCCAGCTTATTATGGTAGGTGGCACTTAAAATTTGCGAATTGAAGTAGACAATTAAAATGTGATGTGGTAATTTGTTTCTTATGATAAAACAGTTTTCTGTTGGCAAATAATTTATTCAAAACATTAATGCATTTCCTTTTTCAGTAAAAATCTAGGCAATCAGAATATGTAATCTCTTATTGCTTATGTTCTGTCTTTTCCTGCTTGTGAATACAGAACAATATCTTTTGTGGCATCATTAAGCAAATTCTATGATCGTTAAGTGAACAGCATCGTCATTAGGTGAATCCATTAAACCCAATGGGCGTTTTTTGCTTGAAACCAGAAATGAACACCGGAAACTAGCAAGCAATGTAAAAAATCATGGTCATATGATCATGGAATGCTGCAAAATGGCCACAAAAGTGAGCCAGTTGCCAAGCACCCAAAATGCAATCAAGTTAACAACAGCAAGTTTGAAAATGAACTGGAGCAAGCTGGGAACTAAGAAAAACTTTCCAGAAAAAAAGTCCCCCAGTCCATCCTAATGGGAGATTCAGTTGGGTGATAGTTTAGCACCTCAAATTTAAACTCCCTTTTCTCACTCTTCTTAATCATATGATCCAGAGCGAAGAGTATAGAGCCTGCCTCGTACATTCTAGTGGATACTTACCATATTTTTTGCACTATAAGACGCTTCGAAGTATAAGACACACCTAACTTTTGGGGAGGAAAACAAGGGGAAAAAATCTGCCTCTGCCTCCCAGCAATTTACCTCCTTGCAGCAAACAGGAAATAGCCTAGTCAGCTTCAGCACAGCCTGATTTAGCACAAGCAGCTGATTGGCGGTTGGATGGGCCTCCTGAAATACTATCTATCAGCTGTTCCAGGCTGCGGGGATCGCCACCGCCCATCGCTGCCAGCGCCACCTATCGCTGCTGCCACCTATCACCATCTCCACACACCCCATTTTCAGCGTCCCATTTTTGGCCTGTTCCACTGCCGCTTATCCCCCCCCACCTAGAACGGACAAAAAAGAGATGCACGGAGGCCAAAAATGGGGCGTGCGGAGGCAGTGATAGGTGGCAGCAGCGATGGGCAGCGATGGTGGCAATGGGCAGTGGTGATCCCTGCACCCTGGAACAGCTGATAGGTGGTATTTCAGGAGGCCCATCCAACTGCCAATCAGCTGCTTGTGCTAAATCAGGATATGCTGAAGCTGACCAGGCTGTTTGCTGTTTGCTGCAAGGAGGTAAATTGCTAGGAGCCAGAGGCCGAAGGGTGGGGGTCGATGGATGGGTGGGGCTTTGGCAACTTTCACTGTATAAAATGCACAGACATTCCATCCACTTTTTTTGGGGGGGAAAGTGTGTCTTATACAGTGGTGGATTGCTCCCGGTTTGCACCGGTTCACAAGAATTGGTAGTAAAAAAATTTAATAGTTTGGAGAACCGGTAATAAGATTGATTGGCCACACCCCCGAACTGGTTCCCAGCCCGGTCGCCAGTCGCTTACCCCGCCCACCGTCATCGCCCGCACGCGGCCCCAGGAGTCACTCCGCCCTTTGAAAGCCAGGAGCGCTGCTGCCAGTTGCTCCCATTCACCCGGCTGCCTGCCTGCCTCGTCACCGCCACCATGAGGAAAGGCCTGATGTTCTGCTGCCTGGGGTCAACGTGGGCTGCCACAGGGAGAAGTCAGGTATGGCTGGCTGGGTGCTGCCCAGAGCTGAGCTCGAGGATGGCAGGAGGAGGACCGTTGCCTCTTAGTCGGCTTGACCGAGGGATAAGCCATCTGCCCCAGACACATGGGAGCAGAGCAGAAGGCGAAACTTGCCCCAGAGGCCACACTCCTGTGCCAAACATGACTCGCCTGGGTGCGCGGGGCACAGAATCCCCACAACATTCCTAGGGCCCTGGGTCTACTTGCAAGGGCCGTTGTGCAGAACCTGCAGGGCAAAGATGGTGAGTTTTCCATGGGGGCTTCCTGGGCTCTGGCTGGATCAGAGAGCCAGCAAAGTTCCCCGCTGGTGCTGGATGGGCTTCAGTGGCTGCAGCGGCGATGGCAGCAATGGCATCCAGGCAGATCCAACAGGTGAGAGTACAGGAGGCACCATGTAGCACAGGTGCGCCTTTGCAAAGTGGCCTCATGGCCGGCACCTCCTTTCCCCAGCTGTGGCTGCTGCGCCTGCACTGTGTGGGGAAGGTGGGCGCATGGGGGGGGGGTCCTATCCAACTGGGCTTTTGCAAAACCAGGCGTGAGTTGGAGATTCCGACGCTCCACGCGTGTTTTGTGTGGCTTGCGGGGAGAGGGGGGGTAGGCGGGAATCTGAGTCTGTGGATTGGCTTGTTTAGGGTGGGAGGCCAGGATCTCCGATGATCTCCATTTTAGAACCCACCCCTGGTCTTATACACTGAAAAATACGGTATACAGATAGATAGATAGATAGATAGATAGATAGATAGATAGATAGATAGATAGATAGATAGATAGATAGATAGATAGATAGATACACATAGATGCAACCTGTTATTTTGTTACACAGATGAAAATACACAAACTCTGCAGCAAATGGGAAATCAAACAGATTCCTAACCAACTTAGCTGGCAACTTTGTCATTCAAAAGGTAAAGGAGAGAACTGGAAGAAAAACTATACTGGACCTAATTCTTACTAATAGAGAAGAAATGACAGGGGAAGTTGAAGTTGCCAGAACTTTGGGCGAGAATGACCACGTCATACTGGAATTCAATATAATGCAAACACGCAATAGAATATAATCCAATCAGTGTCTTAAACTTTAAAAGAGCTGATTTTAACAAACTCAGAGAAAGCCTAAGCAAAATTTCATGGAAAACAACTCAAGAAGTGTGGGAAACATTGAAAAATATCATAAAAGCCCAGCCCAACCCAACACAATACCACAGAAAAACAAGAAATCCAAGATTAAATCAGCACGGTTGCACAAAGATCTCTCTGATAAACTGAAAGACAAAAAGGATAAGTAGAAAAAATGGAAAGAAGGACACATAATTAAGGAAGAATATCAGCAGATAGCTCAAATCTGCAAGGATGAAGTCAGGAAAGCAAAGGCTCACAATGAACAAAGACTTGCAACAAAAGTCAAAGATAATAAAAAAGTTTATTTCAACATATAAATAACAAGAAAAAAGTCAAGGAAACAGTTGGTCCACTAAAGAGAGAAGATGGCAAGGAAGTAACAGGCAGTAGAAATAAAGCAGAGCTGCTGAACTCATTCTTTGCATCAGTCTTCACAAAAAGGAAACTATAGCCCAATTTACCAAAAATATAACTGTAAAACAGACTGGAAATAAAAATTAAAATAAGCAAGAAAATGGTAATAGAACACTTGTCTGACCTTGATCAATATAAATCATCTGGACCTGATGGATTACATCCCAGAGTTCTAAAGGAGTTGGCAGATGTTATCTCAGAACCATTATATCATATCTTTAAAATATCTTGGAGCACTGGGGAATTACCAGAGGACTGGAAAAGAGCTGATGTGATTCCCATCTTCAAAAAAGGGGGGTAAAACCAGACCCAGGAAACTACAGAACAATCAGTTTAACATCAATACCTGGGAAGATACTTGAAAAAATAATAAAAAAACAGATCTGTGAATATCTAGAAACAAATAAAGTTATAACTAGTAGCCAGCATAGGTTTGTTAAAAAGAGATAATGCCAAACCAATCTTATTTCATTCTTTGACAAAGTGACTAAATTAATAGACCAGCGAAATGCTGCAGATATACTATATTTAGACTTCAGTATTTGGCAAAGTAAACCACAACCCACTTCTTGATAAGCTAGAAAAATGTGGGATAGATAGAATCACCACCAGATGGATTTTTAACTGGCTGACAAACAGTACTCAATGAGTATTCCTTAATGGTACTAAATCTACACGGAGGGAAGTAAGCAGTTGGGTACCACAAAGTTCCATCTTAGGCCCAGTACTCTTCAATATTTTCATAAATGGTTTAGATGAGGAAATAGAAGAGGAACTCATCAAATCTGCAGATGACACTAAGCTGGCAGGAATAGCTAACACCTCAGAAGACAAGCTCAGGATCCAAAAAGATCTTGACAGACTTGAACAATGGGACCTATCCAACAAAATTAATGTGGAGAAAGCAAAGTTTTACACCTGGGCAGGAAAAAACAAAGGTACAAGTATATGTTATATACACCTCATTACATAAAAGATGTTGAGACTTTAGAAAAAGTTAGCAAAGAAGAGCAACAAAGATGATTAAAGGCCTGGAGACTAAAACATATGAAGAATGATTGCAGGATTTGAGTTTGGCTAGTCTAGAGAAAAGGACTAGGGAGCACATGATAGCAGTATTCCAGTATTTGAGAGGCTGCCACAAAGAGGAGGGGGTCAATTTATTTTCCAAAGAATCACAGGGCAAGACAATAAACAATGGGTGGAAACAAGAAACAATGGAGAGAAGCAACCTAGAATTAAGAAGAAACTTCCTAACAGTGAGGACAATTAAGCAGTGGAACAGCTGCCTTTAGAAGTTGTGGGTGCTTCAGCACTGGAAGTTTTTAAGAAGAGACCAAACAGTCACTTGTCTGAAATGGTATATGGTCTCCTGCTTGAGCAGGACACTGGGCTAGAAGACCTCCAAGTTCCCTTCCAGCTCTATTGAGATTGAGGTTACTTGGTAAAAGTATTAGGAAAAATTAGTGAAGCCCAATCAAGCTATGTAGCTTCCTTATCTTCAAAACAGATTTGGCAAGACCGTTTTTTTTGCATCTTTACGTGAATGCTTTGCTCACCAACCATCTCATAGTCTGTAAGGTGCTTAATAACCAGAGAACTTGGAAACAGAAAATCAGTCTGTCTTTGGGATATTGCAGCTGAAGCTCCTATTTCTGCTTGTTCCATAGATGGCCTTGAGGATACTGGTACTTGGACTTTTAACGGGCTTATTGCATATTCATACTGCAATTTCTTTTGAGGAAATCTGATAATTCGTTCTCTGCAACATTTCAAAATATAAAAATGTCAGTTGCATATTGGAATGTGATACAGATAGTATTTTGTTCCCTGCAGTAAGTACAGGTTGCCTGTTTTTGAAGCAGATGAATTCACTTTCTTGAATAGTGTATATATTTTTTTAAAGTTTTCAGCTAAATAGGCTTGTTTTTATAGAGGATCAAATGAGAACATTAAAATTCATAAACTATTTTATATCAAGTGAATGCAGATCTATGTCCCCCAAAGGCAGAGTTACTGTTTCTTCACTGATCCTTCTTGCTGTCATCACCACAGCATAAGGCATTCTGCAGCGTTCAGCACAGTAGGATCTCTCTGTATGTGGAACAGCTGCTTTTTAGAACTGTGAAAGAAAAGGGGGAGGGATAAAGTGGTAAATGAAATACTTACTTTCTTGAAATGCCCTTAAATGATAACAGTTAGGACATTTAGCACCTTTCACTACATCTGTTTTCACACTGATTTTGTATATCCTGTATGTGTGTATGTGTGAGAGAAAGAGCAAGAGAGAAAGTGAGAGAAAGATGAAAGCAGATATAAAATCTTTGTAGTAGTAGAAAAATATTTACAAAAATAAGTATTTTTTTTAAAGTTCTATATTTGTTAGCAGAAATATAATGGAACAAATGTTAATGTTTGAATGCTGTCTTGCTTTTTCTGTAATAAATTCAGACTTTAAAAAAATAGAAATAGAAAATAGGGAAAATGTCAGATGCTGAAAGCATTTTGAACTATGAAAATTGAATATTATTTTCTAAGCTATTTTTAGTGCTAGAACATATTCTTTTGTTGTTTCCTGAATAATGGTCAAATATTTATATGTGCAATTAGGATGCTTATATTATGGAGGAAAGAAAAAATTCAGAGCTCTGAGGGGAGTGTTCAATTCTTAAAATGAAGCACTATGACAGATTACTAAGTATGAGAATAGTAAGCAGCAGTTACTTTACAAGCCAATTTCAAAGGAAATTTGAAGTTTCTGGTATATCTAGGTCATTAGCTGATCACCTATGGACTATAGCATGAATTTGTGGATTCATTCTAAATATAGTGTATGGTGTCTATGTCTTCTTATCCACTGTTCCTTCTATATTGGAAGGACAACAATGTGTAGCAAGGTACAAGCTGGGACAATTTTAAAGTTAAAATTAATAAAAAAATTATAAATCTCTTTAGGCATCCTTTTGTGTCCCATAATAAATTGTGTGCTTAATATACAAATCCGTTGATTGTAAAACTTTGCATAGGTTTCTATAACAAAGGAGCTGCACATTATTCTTTTACAAATTAAGCATTAATAATCAATTGTATTCTTTTAACCAAGGGTTTTCAGCTGGGCTGGACAGAAATGGAATTGAAGCAAAATTACAAGGTCAGATTTCTTGAAAACGCAAAGAACAGTGCATTCAAATAGGCTTTAAGGGTACTTAAATTTGTTTGCTCATTTTGCTTCACATTCTAGTACTAGTTCTGCTAATCCTTTTGTTTTTTCTCTTACCTCCTGTGGATTCCTTAGAGATTATTGGACCAAATAAGTACCTTTTTTCCCCTTGAGGCCAGAGACAGATATCCCTGCTCTTACCACCAACTCCAGAATTCTTTTTCCTTCATCTATAACAGGGGTCTGCAACC
Organism: Masticophis lateralis; assembly: GCA_030761175.1. NCBI lineage: Eukaryota > Metazoa > Chordata > Lepidosauria > Squamata > Colubridae > Masticophis > Masticophis lateralis. The sequence continues at coordinate 132,758,816 of JAUDYJ010000003.1, forward strand.
TTAAACACTCAAAGAGCCACTTGGACCAGTTTCCCACAAAAAACAAAACACCGGGAGCTACAAAACCTGGGTGGGTGTGGCCAACTCAACATCACTCACTCCCACCCAGTCACATGACACACACCCCCAGCCATACTTACCCAGATTCTGTGGCTCCAAGTACTTTCTTTTAAACAGCTCTCTCTCTCCCCCCTCTTTCTCCCTTTCCTTTTCTCATCTCTTTCTCCCTCCCTCTATCTCCCTCTCTCTTCTTTCTCCCTCTCTCTTTCTTTCTCCCTCTTTCTCATCTTTCTCCCTCTCTCTTTCTCATTTTTCTCCCTCTCTCTCATCTTCCTCCCTCCCTCTCTTTTTCTCATCTTCCCATCTTTCTTTCTCCCTCTCTCTTTCTCATTTTTCTCCCTCTCTCTCATCTTTCTCCCTCCCTCCCTTTCCCTCTTTCTCATCTTTCTCCCCCATCTCTCTTTCTCTTTCTTTCCCAGATAAATGAAGCTCTTTTGTCCCCTGGCTGTGACTCCCTGTTGGCTGGCTGGACCTCCTACTCCTTGCCTTCCTTGAGAAGAGAAGGGCGGTAGAGGTGGAGACTCCGTGTTTCAGAGGGGAAGTGAAGCGCCCCTCTGCTTGCCTCTTTTTCTGGCCTTTGTTGGGAGATGCGCAACTTTCTCCACCCCGAGACACCACTGCTCCTCATTGTAATGGGCTCCAGGAGGAGGAGGAGGGGACCGCGTCTCCCCCACTGTGCAGCGTGCTAAGGAATAAGGAATATGGAGAGACACATGACTTTCTGCGCCCTGAGACACTGGCTGGGGCACGTTTCCTCATGTTCCTCTCCACCTCTGTGGCTGCTTGCTGCTCTTGTACTTAAACTTAGTGCACTGCACAATGGGGGAGATGGCGTCCCCTCCTCCTCCTCCTGGAGCCCATTACAACACGGAGCATCAGCTGCAGCCGGGCAGTCCAGCCAGTGTCTCAGCACAAAGTCCTGCATCTCCCCTAGTGGCCGAAGTGTGCACAGCACCAATAAGGGCCAGAAAAAGAGGCAAGTAGAGGGGCGCTTCGCTCCCGCTCTGGAATACAGAGGAAATCTCCATCCACCACAATCGCCCTTCTCTTCTCAGGGCAGGCGAGGAGTGAGGGGGAGGGGAGGGGCCACCCAGTGGTGGGATCATCCAACAGGGATCTGCAGGAGAGGGCCTAAAGAGCCGCATGCAGCTCTAGAGCCGCAGGTTGTCAACCCCCGACCTAGAATCTCTGCCTTTCTGAATAAAGCAAGCCTATTTCTCTGCCCCTAAAGAGATTCCAACTCATATCTACTTTCAGCTCTGCTCCTATTGTTGCTCCTCCCACTTCAGCATTGCTTACGTTCTTTCTTTTCTTAGGATCTAGCTCATTAGGACTATGTGGTCATTTTCAGTCTTTATCTTGCTTATATCTTCTCTTTCTTGCATCTTCTTTTTTGGCCTTTTCCAGAAGAGCTTTCTTTCATCTCTTTCAGCCATGCTGTTTCCCTTTGTCCCAAAACAAAGCTTTTTCTCAAATAAAGGTGGATCTGAGAATAACCTTCTCTGCAACTCCCTACTTTTATGTGAGGCTAAAATGTTAAACTCACAAAGAATCCCCTTTATTTTATCTTGGCAAGTGTAAACTTGTTTTTCTTGTTTGGTCACATGTTCATAACTATTGCATGGACATTTAAGTTGATTTTATATCTGGGAAATAGAGTGAGTGAATGTGGAGAATGGAAGTGCTTGCCTTGCCTGAGTTGAATCAGGGTTTGCCTGTTCACAGAAGATTGATAAATTTTCTGCTTTTTCTAACTGCAAAATTATTTTTTCCTGCGTATCAAAAATGATCACTTCAACTTGGACAGAACTATGTTTGAAAAATTTGAATGATTTGTCATCACTTGATTTGATCAAGATGGATGATAATCTCTACTTCAAGACCACAGGTAATATTACATAATCTATATCATCTGAATGTTCAGAATTTATTTTTTTAATATTTTAATATTTAAAATATGTATTTGGGGCATGCATTGTTCTCATAAAAACTGTGCCCTAGGCCAATGTGTAATTGCAAGACTTCACACAACTCGCAAGTCTCTGTTATGTGTCCAGTTCTTTCTTTCCATAATGACTGAAATTTTACAGTATAGTTTTTGTCATTTTCAGTAAACACCTGAAAATTGTAATATCAGGCATAAAATAGACATACTATTTTTCTTAAAATCCAATAGAAAATAAAAATCAGAATAAATATAAGCGTAGCCACATTTATGGTGTCATGGTTCTGCCTATCATGGTACTACTCACTGCAACTCTCAGGTCTCAGAAAAGTGTTAACTGGGACCAACTCCAGTTACAAAACTTTGTTCCTCTTTGTCTTAGAGCATTCCATAAATTAAGGGCAGCTTCTTGATAAGATGTTTGAATTATAAGCATAGGCTAGGCAAATTGGATAATGGGGGCAGAAACTTGGGACTTTAAGTCACTGTCACATAGCAATAGCAATAGCACTTAGACTTATATATCATTTCACACTACTTTATAACCCTTTCTAAGTGGTTTACAGAGTCAGCATAATGCTCCCAACAATCTGAGTCCTCATTTTACCGACCTTGGAAGGAGGAAAGGCTGAGTCAACCTTGAGCCGGTGAGACTCTAACTGCCGAACTGTGTATGAACTAGTAGTATCTAGACTCATCTTCCTATGGAAAACTACCACTGATATTCACTTTTCTTCTGAGGATCATGGAAATCAACCAGAAAATTATAGACAACTATAAGAAAACAGTTTTTTCCCCAGATTTGTAGAAAGGCATGATTATAAGGCAGATACAAATACTTGCCCTTTCTCTTTCTTGCTCTTAGAGGGGGCAGTATTTCTCAGAGTTTTGTGCCATAGAAGAATTTTCTTTCATACATACTTGGGAGTGTGGAAAAGTCATGAATATTTTTGAATGTTGTATAGTTTTAAATAGTAGTAACATTTTCTCCTTGAAATATATACTAAACATGTGGCAATTAGAAGGCTAGTTAATAGATTAGACCATATTTTATGGTCAAATCTGATTTATTATATGTTCCCATTCTATAAAAATGAGTAGTTAAAAATAATTTGAAGTCCTTTGAGTTAAAATCAATGTCACAGAGTAACAGAGTTGGAAGATCCGTTTAAACCATTGAGCCAAATCTTGTGCTCAATGCGAGAATCCAAACTGAAGCATCCCAAAACTGATGGCTGTTTAGCCAACCCAGTGAAGAGGAACCTCCCACCTCTTTAGATAATTGGTTCCAAAGGACAACCGGACTTACTATTAAAAATGGGTTTTCCTATCATATGCGTTCTTCAAACTTAAAGCTATTATTCAACTAGGAAAATGTCTTTTATATTTCACTTATTAAAAATACTTCATTGTTTTATATATTTATTTTTTCTACAGAAACTGGACGACAGATGGCTTGGTATTATATTGCATTTGACACTGTAAAAAAGTGTTTCATGATTAACGGAACAGCAACTTTATCTGAACTGGTAATTTTATTATTCATATGAAGAATTAATACTCTTACAAATTAGCTGAAAACTCATTTATGGTTTCAGATTTTTGAAAGTTGCTTTTTATTGAAACTTTACATAATTCATACCATTTGGCTTAGATCTGTGATCAGAGTTGTGAGCTGGAGGAGAAATGACTTGTAGTTCATTAATTGTGCAAGCTACTAGAAAAATTTATATCGTACAGTTATATACAATTATCAGGAATGGCATTAAACTCTAATGCAAAGTTATTGGGAAATAACCTGCTCAACTTGAAAATAACTTTTGTGGAACCAAATTCTCTGTGACTCACATTACCAAATCATTATTTCTCATTGATAAGAATTCAGAAGTTTGTTATTGATCGCTTCCTAGGGCTGAAAGAGAGTGATCGGCCCAAAGTCACCCAGGTGGCTTTGTGTTCAAGGTGGGACTAGACCTCATGGTCTCTTGGATTCTATCCTGGTGCCTTAACTAATAACCAACCTGGCTTTCATATTAAAGTATTGTAATGTTTTTTCTAAAATTCTTGCTGCAGATGTCAAATCTTTTTACATTTTAGACTTTAACAGTAAATAAATAACTAATACTGAGTGGATACAACTTTTCATCTTCCTTTTTTGCCTTTATTATTTATATTATTTGTATACACTTATTGTAGTTCAGCTTAGTGAAGACAAGATAAAGTGTATATTATGGATCTAAAGTCAATGTATTGTTGCCTGTGTTTGTTTTTTAAATATTTTTATATGCTATTAGCTGCACAGAGTCACTGTGGTAAGTTGGGGGGCCATACATACTGAGTCAATGAATAAATAAATTAAATAAATCCTTTTAAAAGTAAATCTGGACAAAATGTACCCAATCTGTCCCCAATTTCTAAATGAAAAATTAATTTCCTAAAAAATTGGGGGAAGTTATCTGTTTTGCTTATACAATTTGCTTGTTAAATATTTATCCTGTGGAACAATTAAATCTCACTTTGCTTTGAAATGTCACACATAATTTTCCTTGTATTTGGGCAATATTTGGACTAAAAACCCAATGAAAGAAATATGAAAAAGCCTTTAAACTGTTTTAATGTTAGGGATTTTGTGCTGAAGCATATTGTTTGAGAACCAAGTAATATATGAAACAATAACTGTAAGTAGGATATTTAGACTGTTTTATTTTTTTAATGATATATAACATAGAAAGGCATTTTCTGGCAAAACAGACAAACATTTTTCATTGCTTTCCTTGTTTGTCTATGGTGGGTTTTTTTTTTTTATTAGACCATTGAGATGCTATTTTGCAACAATTCACTGAACCATGAATTTTGGTATTTGTGTGGTAGCAATGGGATTATATATCAATGAAATTTAGTTCCCATTTAATTTTGAATGTATTTGATGTAACATAATAAATAAATGTTTAAGATGTGCTGTGCCAACTGTCGCTGTATGGTATAATCCTGATTTTCAGAAGTGTCAGTCATACTTTGGCAGTCTGTTTATAGGAAAAATTTAAAATATTCAATGAATTAAGTAATGAGATAAATTAATATGTAAAGCCAGGTTTTATCCTTATACTACAACTGTGATAAATATGAACCATTTATTTATATCTTCCCATCTCACTGCAGTGACTATAGGTCAGTGGTGTCAAACTTGATTTCATTGAGGGTTGCATCAGGGTTGTGTTTGATCTCAGGGGGCCAGGGTGGGCCCAAGCTCTGTTTTAGTCAGCAATGGCCTCCTGCAACCCGTTGCCAGCAAAAACACAGCTCTGTTTTTGGTAGAGGCACAGCAGGCCGGTCCTTCACTGTTTCCAGGGCTGCCCCATGGGCCAAATTTAAGCACCTTGCAGGCTGGATCCGGCCCATGGGCCTTGAGTTTGACACCCCTGATGTAGGTGGTATACAAAATTAAAAACAACAATTTAAACAACTTAAATCATAAATGCTGGAGGTCATAAACAGGTACTCCAACTCATAATAAAACAATAGCTGTCAGAGCTTGTTTAACCTCTCGGCTCAAATGCATGGGATGCTTTTAAAAGCAGATTCTTTGCTTTTTAAGCTGTTACATACTTGTGTAGGGACTCTGTTAAATGTACCCAATATAAGGTATCTTGATACTTAAAATTTAGATAAAATTAGTAAATAATTAAAAAACAGCAGCAATGTAAGCAATATATTTTATTCTCAAATTTTGGTTTGTAAATTTATCACTACTCATGATCTGTCCCCCTCTGCAGATACCCACAAAAACACAGCCAGTCGAGGGTTAAGGAAGCACTTGGCACACTCCACAGTTCTTATCTCAAACTTGGCAGCGATATGCACACCGTCTGCCAAGGACTTTAATAGTACACAGAAAGAAAAGCACCACAAATATTCAGCAAAGTCTCTGATTAGCTTCAGCTTGTAACTCCAATGCCTATCCGATAGAGTATTTGTTCATCACAGAAATCAGGACCCACCCTCCTGTCTTATATAGGCTCTGAGTGTGGTCCAGTGACTCATTGATCCTGTGACTCCAGTCCCGTGACTCAGGTCTACTCCCTCATACGTCTCCGCAGCTGCAGCAAGCGTTTATCTCGCCTTCTTTGGCGTGCATCCAGGAATGACGTCTCTCCCTCACTCTCATCTGAGACACCTGTTTCCCCACTACTTGGCTCTCTTTCAGCTGGCACCTGAGACGGTGCCAGAGGGGGGGGGGCTGGGAGATCTGGCTGGCTCCTCTTCCTCCTGCTCAGAGCTTCCTTCCTCCAATGGGATAGGCTCAGAGGACAGGGCCACAACAACTCAACACTAACCCATATTACAAGAATGTATTATGTTTCCTCCTCCTGCTGCATATTAAAGTGTCCAACTGTATTCCAGGAAAAACAATAGACTATTCTTCCAGGCTTAGTAATAAAAACAACACTGTCCAATGAATGTCTGTTCAAAAGTAAATTCTACTGAGATCAAAGCATTCTGTTTTCATAAAAATATGAATAAGCTAAACAATCATATAAAAATAATAACCACAAATTTAATAAATGCTAAATAATACCTCCATCAAGTCTTACAAACTATTAAAACTAAATTGCCAGAGATAATTCTGAACCTGTTTCTCTGCAATTGCAACCAAGTAATTAGACAATTTTTAAAATAAATGCTTAAAATATATTGAAATAAATAAAACAAAAATAGAACAAAATTAATGAAAGAAATTATTGCAGGTTGTATTGATATCTGGTTGCAGTGAATTTTCAGACATCAAGTTAAGAACAAATGAGAAAAAAGTACTTAATTCCTTGAACAAAGATAAAAAGTGGATGAACATAAGGTACAAGATTAAAATTATTTTTGACCAAGGAGTAATTTTGATTACAGCAATATTTTTGTCTTCTGCATAATGTATGTGCTTAAAACTTATACATTAAGTTATTATAAATTCTGTCCTACTTACAATTAGTTCTGTTTCACATTGGAGATGTCAATGCCTGCGCAAAGACTTTCCTGATCATGTCCTTTACCTGCTATTCCGGCAAGAGCCCCAAATTGAGAAGGACTTCCAGTTTGCAAATCTACTGTTCTTGGGGAATACAGTCCCATCAAGAATCTATGGTAGTATTTTTTTGGAATAAATAGCCTTTAATCCAAAATTGCTTGGATTGAGTCTGAATCTGTTTTTCCCCTACTAAGTCTCCAAACACCAGGTCATAACTTCTATCAAATCTCATATTTGGTAGATGATACAAATTTGTATCATGCACATGTTGATGTTGTCTCACTGTGAACTGAAAGCAGATTTGCATGGATATTAAATAACATTAAGGAAAGGACTAAACTCTGGGATTCTATATACTGGAGGGACCAACCTGTTGCTGCCAACAAAAAATGGTATCTACCTATGCAGACAGCTGGTCATTGTCAAAATTGAACAGCCCTCTCTCAACAGAGGGATATGACATAATTTATCTCCAGTCTACAACACAGTCCTTTCAACAGTTCCAAGAAGGCTCCATTTATACTACTCAGGTGACCCTGAGGACACATATAAACCTCCAGGTGGCCTCAACAACTCTCTAAAAGAATGCAAATGACCAGCTGTCTGCAAGGAGTATAAATCCTTCCATTCTCCACCATCCAGCCAGAGCTAAAGAAGCTTCCAGGATGAGAAGCAAAATGTCTTCAAAGAAAAAGTAGAAAGTCCATGTGCCTCTTGAAAAATCACCTTTGGGGCAACCATGACCTGGATGACTGAGAATCTCCATAGACAAATAAGCAAGTCTGCTCTGCTGATTGTATCACAAAAGAGTAAACTCAGATGTCCAGTTGTACTCACCCCAGGAAATGTCCAAACATCTCTTTACCTGTTTTTGAGAGCTCTCAAAAATGAGTTCACTGGGATCAGAGGGTGGGGAGCCATACCCATTAGAGTCTTCAGTGTTAAAATGTTCAAATGGCACATTTGAAGCTGTAAAGTATGGAGAAAATGTATTTTCCCAGAGATTGGCAAACCCCATCTCAAATCCACATAGCCAAAACTGAACAGCACAATTCAAGAGCATCTGGAGGGTCACAGGTCTTATAAACCTGCTTTGAAACTATAATTCTACAGTAATATAATTATAAATAAATCTTACTGAACTCTTATTTATGTGTATGATACCGCCATATCTTCTTGATAATGAGAAATACATCTAATTTTATGTTCTAAATTAATGCCATAAATTTAGTACAAGTAAATAAAAAATTGTATATTTTATGTACAGATATCCAATGGAAGGAAAAATAAAAACAAGAGAAATGAAAGTAAACTGGTAATTATTATACATAATATATTATTATTATTTTAAAATAGTAACAAGAGTTTTTGATGAATTATTGTATGGTATTTCCTTATACTCCACCTTCCCTAGATTTTATCTAGAACTGTGGTGGTGCAATGATTAGAATGTAGTACTGCAGGCTAATTTGGCTGACTGACGGCTGCCAGGAGTTTGGCAGTTCAAGTCTCATGGGCTTAAGGTTGACTCAGCCTTCCATCCCTCCAAGATCGATAAAATGAGGAGCCAGATTGTTGGGGGCAATATGTTGACTCTGTAAACTGCTTAGAGAGGGTTGTAAAGCATTGTGAAGCAGTATATAAGTCTAAGTCCTATTGCTTTTTTTAAAAAATCAGTGGATTTACTGTTTATGATATTTACACATTTGTGTTTTCAATATTTGAAAACTTCTTTTTCAGTCTTATTCAGGCACAATTAGGATGCATTCCCATACAAGATTTCACCTTGACGCAAGATATAGGAAACATTTTTAGAAATGGCATAAGACTTACAAAATGTATGGTAAAATTTAAAATTACTCTTTTCATTATATATTTGCTTACATGTAATCCTTCTTTAGTGACAACAAATGGAACTGGCAACTCAGTTATTAAGTATAGTGGCTGCTAAGTGAAACCGTGCAATTTTACAATTTTCAGTTTTCCTTTGTGTTACAGACCTACATAGACTGGACACAAAGGTTTTTTTCCAAAGTGCTGCTCCTGCATTCCATCGGCTGGGTTGATGTTGTAGTTGCTGTATGGGAACTGAGTGTAGCTCTATGATTTTTTTCCTTGGATCTATCTTCCTCCCTTCTTGGTAACTCCCTCTCTGTAGCTCCTCCTCCAGTCTGTTCACTCAGTTGCTGAGGGAACTGGAGTGTTTTTGCCTAGCTCTGTAGAATTGTGCTATATTACTGTTTCTTGTGGTTAGATTAGTTTAGTTTAGATATATTTTTTTATTTTTGTCGTTTCTCGTTGCGTTAGCTAGTTTTCTTATTTAGTCAATTACGTTTTATTTTCTGCTGACTGCTGCTTCGTGGCCCAGCTGTCAGGGAGCGCTGAAGCGCCTGGGGCTCCAGGCAGCTTCGTTTTTCAGTTCCAAGCGTTTTTTCCTGACAGCCCCTTTATTTTAGCCTCCCAGCTTCTCCTTATAGCCGCAGGCGGGTCCGTTGGCTCATCGGTTGACCGATTAAGACCGCGACCGCCTCAGCGTCAGCAGCGGTTTTTTAGCGGCTCCGGGGCCTCTGCCTATGTTCCTGGCAAGCTCTGATGTGTGTAGCGGCTGGTGGTAGCGCTGCGGATCAAGCGCCTTCTTCGCAGTGAGTGTTTCGTTCCTGGGGGCCTCTTATACTTTGGCGGTTGATTTTCCCGCCGTTTTCGGCTGCAGCGGCCATTTTGGACCATTTGAACGTCCTGAGGACTATTAGAACTTGCCGCTGACAGGACGGGCGCCATTTTGAAAGTCAGATTTGTGGCGGGCGCCATTTTGAAGACCGCCTAAGTGGCGGGCGCCATTTTGGAACTACCTTTGTTGCGGGCGCCATTTTGTCTCCGCATTTCTCAGCCCCACACCACCACCGCTTGGGTCCTAGGCGCTTGCTGGCTCAAAAGAGCCTAGCCTCTATTGAGTGACAGGAAGATTTTGAAGATTGCCTGCCAGGCCTGTCTGTCAGTGGGCTCTCCTTTTTGGCTGAAGGCTCAAAATTGCATCAGGCGATTGCTGGCTCTTACGAGCCTAGCCTTTTCAAAAAAAAAAAAAAAAAAAAAAAATTCCAACGATTTTTTCGCCTGGCTGGGAGGCGCAATTCTCTTTGCTTCAACTCAATCTCCTGTGGCATAATTAATTCCACACATTATTGAGGATATTGATTAATTTTGCTCTATATTAAAAAAAAAAATACTATATATATATATATAATTAATTATTAAATAACTATTAATATTAATATTAGAATTTGATTAACTTGATTGAGTTGATTATCTGATTCAAAATGTCTGAATCACCATTATCTTCAGACCTTGAGCCTGAGATCTCTGATACCCCAGTTGATCCTGAGCCAACCAAATCTGGCAAGGCTAAGGCCAAGAGCAGGGCTGTCAAGCTCGTTAGGCCTCGAACCAGAGCATCAAAAATTGCTGACAAATGTGCTCTTCGTCGTCACAACGCCCTTGAGCGCCAATTTGACAAGGCTCGTAAGGCTGCGTTCCTTCAGGCCTCTTCTAATAAGTCTCCTGCACAGCCTGTGTTCGGCTCCCTGCCTCATCATCTTCCACCAGTTTCTAACAAGGATTCTTCAAAGGATCAAACTGCTCTTGACTCATCAGCACCATCATCATCTGGAGAGCCTTCTCAGGCCCCAGCTTCAGGGGGGGGGACACAAGTGCCTTCTGTTTCTCATAGTTCTCAAGGCCCATCTGCAACCCCTCAGGTGGACATTCATTCTGTATTGTCTGACGCCCTGGCCAAGGTGTTGGCTGCCAGTCTTCATCAAGGAGCGGGCCCCAGCCTTCTTTCAGCTCAGCCTCAACCTGGCCCAAGCAAAGCTTCTACCAAAATCGCCTCGACAGGCCATCAGCAGGAGATTTCTAGTGATGATTCTGACATAGAGGAAGAATTTCCTGACGATATGGAGCTGTCAGAAGACGAAGGGCTTTTACCAGATCAACCTTCTTTCTCTGGTCTGTTTCGCCCGGCTCTTTTTAAATCGTTGCTTCACAAAGCAAAACTTGTCACTAAATTTGGTCTTACCCCGACTTCTTCTGAGGGGACACAACAACTGCCAGCTCCCCATGACCAACTGTTTCAGGTATCCAAACTGGAAAAAGATTTTGTTCCCTGTCCACCTCTTTTTTCAGAAGTTGTTCAGAGTGGGTGGTCCCAACCAGGGTCCTTGCCTGCGCCGACTTCTTTAGACAAGAAGTTGTATTGTGCTAGTCCAGAGCTGGAATCCCTTCTAGCTTTACCTTCTGTGGACCAACCGGTGGCTGCTTTGTCTTCCTCGTCTTTGATCGCAGGCGACATAGTGGATGGTCTTCGAGCTGAAGATAGAAAGGCGGAGCTCGCCTTTCGGAAGACTCACCAAGCTTCGGCCTGGGCAGTGCGGGCTGCAACAGCGACCTCTTTCTTCACCAGAGCGTCTTTGTTATGGCTCAGGCAATTACAGGAAACTTTACCAACGGATGATATCCGCTTACATCATGACATTAACAAGTTAATTGCAGCAGCGGAGTACTCTGCGGATGCGTCTCTAAACGCCGCTAAATTTGCCTCACGTGCCCTGTCTTCATCTGTAACATCACGTCGGATGTTCTGGCTCCGCAATTGGCGGGCAGATGCCAGAACAAAATGGAAGCTTGCTACTTCTTCTTACAAGTCTCCTCTTCTATTTGGCCCATCTCTTGAACCCCTCTTAATAGAGGATAAGGACAAAAAGAAAATCCTACCCTCCTCTTACAGACGTCCTGAAAGGCGCTTTACTCCCTATTCTCAACGTCAGTCCTTCCGTTACCCCTACAGTTCTGGCAACTATTACTCTCAAAGGTCCAATTCTCAAGGTTCGAATCGTCCAGCAGACAGGCAGCCCTTTCGTGACAGAGGCTGGACCACTGCTCCTGCGAAACGTCAGTTTCGGGGCTCCGGCTTCAGAGCTTTCCGCAGGGGCAAATGACTCGGCCGGCGACTCGCCCATTGGGGGCAGACTCCAACTGTTCCATGCTCAGTGGGCGTCTTCAACGAGCGAGCCTTGGATTTTGAGAACGGTGGAATTCGGTCTTTCTCTGGAGTTCCAATCCCCTCCCCCTGATCGGTTTGTCAGCTGTCCTGTTCCTCACCTACCGGTCTTGCAGGCCCTGATGGAGGCCGAAATTCGTCACCTGTTGACAATTCAGGCCATAGAACCTGTTCCGGCCGGACAGGAGACGACAGGAGTCTACTCTACAATGTTTTTAGTTCCAAAGTCCTCAGGCGGTTGGCGAGGCATCCTGAATTTGAAGCATCTCAACCAGTTTATTGCTTACAGAAGATTCAAGATGCAATCCCTGCGGTCTATCCTGGCCTCCATCAGAGAAGGGGATCTGATGCAGTCTGTAGATCTCAGGGAGGCTTATCTCCATATCCCCATCCTTCCATCCCACCGCAGATACCTCCGCTTCGAGTATGGCAACAGGCACTACCAGTATTGTGCAATGCCCTTCGGGCTCTCCTCGGCCCCCAGGACATTCACGAAGCTGGTAGCGGTGGTTTCAGCTCAATTACGTCTTCTTCCTGTCCAAATCCTTTGCTATTTGGACGACATTTTGATCCTGTCGTCCTCTGTACATCAAGCAACAGCGGACATTGCAGCTGTCATACAGATGTTTCAAAGTCACGGGTTCTCCATCAACTACCCGAAAAGTCAGCTTGTTCCATCCACCCAAATTCTACACTTAGGTGCAGTCATCAATTCAGTGAAGGGACAGGTCTTCCTGTCTCCGGACAGGATTCGGAGTCTGGTCAGCATGGTCAAACTTGTCAGATCGCAGAGGAAGTCCCCGGTTCTTCTCTTGTCACAGTTATTGGGGAAAATGGTTTCCTGCCTGGCCATTGTCCCCTGGGCTCGCAGGCACTCCCGACCTCTCCAATGGCTCCTCCTGCCCTTTCAGAGGAAAGGCCAATCATCTTCTCCTCTCTTGATCGTAGTACCTCCCCATGTTCGTCTGTCCCTAAAATGGTGGATGTCCCCTGCAATACTGAAGGGTTGCTTCTTCTTCGAGCCGGAAAGGCGCATTCTAACGACGGATGCCAGCTTACAGGGCTGGGGTGCCCACCTGGACAGGCAAGTGTCTCAGGGTCTTTGGTCTCCGAGGGAGAGGGAGTTCAGCATCAATCTGCTGGAGCTCAGGGCAGTCCGCCTTGCACTCAAGTCTTTCCAACCTTTGTTGAGGAATCAACACGTGTTAATTCTGACCGACAATGTTACCGCCAAAGCGCACATCAACCGGGAAGGGGGCACCAAGTCCCGGCTTCTGATGGCAGAAACGGAAAGAATTCTGACCTGGGCGGAACACCATGTCCTTTCTCTTCAAGCGGATCATATCTCCGGTCAGGAAAATACAACAGCAGACTGGCTCAGCAGACAGACTCTGGATCCCGCAGAGTGGCAACTCCACCCGCAGATTTTCCAGGACATTGTTCAGAAGTTCGGTCGTCCACAGGTAGATCTCTTCGCAACAAGGAAGAATGCTCAACTGCCAAGGTTCGTTTCTCGATATCCAGAAATAGGAGCGGAAGCTCACGACGCCCTTCGTTGTCCTTGGCCAACAGGCCTCCTGTACGCCTTCCCGCCATTATCCCTCATACCACGAGTAATTCGGAAGCTGATCAAGGAGAGGGCAGAGCTTCTTCTTGTAGCTCCAGACTGGCCCAGGAGACCCTGGTACTCCGACCTTCGGAGCCTCTCAAACGCTCAGCATTGGAATATTCCTCCGTCCAGGATCGCTCTTTGCCAGGGGGTCATCGCGCACCCAGATCCAGTATGGCTCAGGTTGACCGTCTGGCGCTTGAGCGGATCCAGTTAAGGAGAGATGGTTTACCAAACGACGTTGTGCACACCATACAATCCTCGAGACGTCCTTCAACCACCAGAATCTATCAGGCGTCCTGGAAGGCGTTCGCTTCCTGGTGTATTTTACGACATGTGGACCCTACATCAGCGAGTATTCCAGATGTCCTGGGGTTTCTGCAAGCCGGCTTGACAAAAGGTTTAGCACCAGCTACTCTACGTCGCCAGGTGGCAGCGATGTCGACTGTGCTTAAGTGCGAACCATACCGCACCCTCGCACAGAATCCTAGGATCCAGGAGTTTTTACATGGAGCATCCAACTTATCTCCTCCGACTATTCATCGTTTCCCGTCCTGGGATTTACCCTTTGTTCTGCAATCTCTTACGGATGCTCCTTTTGAACCGTTAGCTTCCACGAGTCTTAAATTTCTATCGTTTAAAACTGCCTTTCTGATTGCCGTGACGTCCGCCAGGCGTATCTCAGAGATAGCTGCTTTGTCTATCCGCAAAGACCTTTGCATTTTTTACCCGGACAGGGTTGTCCTACGACTTGACCCGACGTTTCTACCAAAGATTAACTCTGCTTTTCACAGAGCGCAGGAGTTGATTCTACCTGACTTTTGCCCTTCCCCTCGCCATCCTAGGGAAAAAGAATGGCATACTCTCGACGTACGAAGGGCATTGCGTAGGTATATAAAACGTACTTCTGCATTTAGGAAATCTGAAGCCTTGTTTGTCTCCTTTCATCCTCGGACCTTGGGCCAGAAGGTTTCATCAGTGACTATAGGACGCTGGGTCAGAGCATGTATCTCTACTGCCTATGAAAGTCATTCTCGACCAATTCCGGGACGTTTATCTGCTCACTCTACTAGGAGCGCAGCAACTTCGGCTGCATGGGCGACCCAGTCTTCTCTCTATGAGATTTGCCGTGCAGCTACCTGGTCGTCGGCAACGCCGTTCATTAGACATTACAAAATTGATACCTACGCTTCTGCTGAGGCGTCCTTCGGAAGAAGGGTACTACAACAAGTTGTGTTGGCATGACAAAATTTGTGGGCAGTCTCCCACCCTTCTTTCTGGAGCTTGGGTATGTCCCAGCCGATGGAATGCAGGAGCAGCACTTTGGAAAACGAACATTGGCTTACCTGAATGTTCCTTTTCGAAGTGCTGCGACTGCATTCCATACCCTCCCTTTTATTTGAGACTGCGTTTGTGACTGTAATATTTATATTTTGGTTGGAAGTTTTCTAGTTCCAGATTCAATTGTTTACTCGCAACTTCGCGAACAGACTGGAGGAGGAGCTACAGAGAGGGAGTTACCAAGAAGGGAGGAAGATAGATCCAAGGAAAAAAATCATAGAGCTACACTCAGTTCCCATACAGCAACTACAACATCAACCCAGCCGATGGAATGCAGTCGCAGCACTTCGAAAAGGAACATTCAGGTAAGCCAATGTTCGTTTTGTAATTATCATCTTAATTGGAGATGGTCACTGAATGAGGCAGTCACTAATTTAAATTTCTAGGGCAAATCATTTTCTAATAAGTTTGAGTGATTTATAAGAGTAAAAAAGAGAAGCAATGTATTTTAAAGAATAATAATAAGCATACATCCTGCGATGACAGTTGTAATACATCCACATCTTCCTATTCCAGGTCCTTGAAAAGAATTCAACACAAAAATGCCAAATCCATCTGAACATCTGGCTGACTGTGCAATGAACCATATAATGTAATAATGATAATATACACTAGCATGTATTTTTTTCTACCTCTTCCTCTTTTTACACTTGTTTCTTTTCTTGTGTAGGGTTATCTGAATTTCTGGCTACCCATCAAAACAACTTTATTGTATTACTAAATGCTTTGATTTTAGCGAAGTGTTTCAGATGTAGACTTTGGGAAAATTCACTCTATGTATCCAAACAGCTAGAAAAAATTGGTAAGTACCATAAAAATAATTCTAAGTTTCAACTTGGGATACAATACAAATCATTTCAATCTGATAGCATAAAAAATAGTAGGATAGAATTGTTTCTTTTTCCTCAGATTTCCTGTCCTCAGATTGGACAATGTTCGAGATATTGAGGAAAATTTAAATGCAGGAGATGTGTGCTTCATGTTACATTAAATATCGCTTGTGAAAATGTTCAGAATCTATGCATATTTTTTCCATCTTGCTTAATTAATATGCTGCTTAGCTTTATAAAAGGAAGCGGCAATAGCGATGAGAATTTTGTATAACAGTATATTATACTTTAGGGACATGGTGGCTCAGTGGGTGAGACACTGAGCTTGTTGATTGAAAGGTCAGCAGTTCAGTGGTTCAAATTCCTAGTGCTGCATAATGGGGTGAGCTCCCGTTATTTGTCCCAGCTTCTGCCAACCTAGCAGTTCGAAAGCACGTAAAAAACGGAAGTAGAAAAATAGGGACCACCTTTGGTGGGAAGGTAACAGTGTTCCGTGCACCCTTGGCATTTAGTCATGCCGGCGACATAACCATGAAGATGTCTTCGGACAGCACTGGCTCTTCGGCTTTGAAACAGAGATAAGCACCGCCCCCCTAAAGTTGGGAATGACTAGCACATACATGCGAGGGGAATCTTTATCTTACGTTATACATTAGAAGTACAAATTGCAAAATAATATTGAGGATGATGCCTACATTTTCTCTTGTTTTTTTAAAATATCAGATTTTTTAAAAAATTACAGGTAATATTTGCTTAACAACCAAAATTGGGATTGTAATATTAATTGTTGAGCAAAGCAGTCATTAAACAAAACAGCCACATGACTGCTTTGCTCAATGATTGCAATCCTAGCACTTTCAGTTGTGGTCATTAAGCTACCTCTCAAGTTATAAAGTGGATGGAGAACCACCACACCATTCTCTAGCTGGATATTGTTGGTGCTTTGGACTTTGCCAACAATCTCTGCTATTGTTGTCTTTTTTTCCTATTACCCTGCACTTCAGTCTAAAACACCTCCAGGATAAAGCACACAAACTACAGTCTAGTCAAACCACACCATCCTTAAACCAACAGCTGCAGCACCCTGACAGATGACCATTTTGAAATATATTTCAGAGTAGATGCTTAATTTAAATGATATTTTATATTTGCTTACTAGTAAAAAAGGTAAGTTATGAAGAAATGCAATTTGACAAATTAATCTTTAGCATATTTCCATTTTCAATAGGCATGAGTTTATCAAATGCTATGATGAATGCAGGATTGACGTCCTTTAAAAAAATAGAAGATACAAATGCAAGAGAGCTTGAATTGGTATTTATTTTATAATTTTTATGTTGTGTGTTACATATACTGTTCTATATTTACTCACATATCTGATTTGTATTCTGATGTTTTCTAAATAAATCATATAAATATCTTGAAGGAATGCACAGCTGTTTTTCCAGTGAAATGTGTATTTCCATCTGCAGAAGTGGTAATAAGGGAGCTCTCTTTCCTCTATAGCCTTCCCTATACTTTCAAAAACTACTCCAGATTTTTTTGATAAGCCTGTACAGGGAGGAGAGGTAGAAAAATGCCTTAACACAAGAGACTTTCTACTGCACTAGATTCATTCTGCCTGAGAGTATATATAATATTCAAGAAAAATGTATTGAATTTTAATATAAGCAGTATTTATAACATTCTATTGCCAGGAATTCATAGTTTTTTCAAGTCTAGATACTAGTTTAGTAAGGTATCTGAGCTGAGGAAAACAGAAAAGGAATTAATACTGCCAGAATTGCAGAATGATCTGTAACTGATAGAAGAGTTAAACAAATATGTAATTACTTGTTATAGCTGTAGTACACAAACATAGTGTTTTTACCATTCTTATTTCATTTGATAAATTCAAGCAGTGGATAACTGCAATTGGTGGTGGAAGAGGGCTGAAAATGGAAGCTGAATGTACGAAAAAATAAAATAAATAGAAGGTTGAATATGGGAAGTTTATTTAAATTATCCTAAAGGCATATCCAGATAGCCAGTTTTATGTCCTGTCCTTCAACCTGTAAGATGGGATATAAAAGGTCAGAATGTATTTACTCTATTTACATAGCTAGTCCTTACTCTGCCTCATTAATGAGGCTGGAGAATTGTGCTTAGAGTTTCCTGCTGGGCAAGTTAGATTGCAGGGACTATTGGATTTTATTCCCTGACCAGATTGCTGCCTCTAACTATGTCATCAATATGGATGGTGCCAAAATATCATATATCATGCAAGGCTTGTATTAAGAGAAGATTAAAAACAGCATTTCCACATCTGTTTGTAAAAATCTGAAGTTAATTGTTTCAGTAATAGGCTGGGGATGAGGGGAAATCTGCATCAAGATACATT
The DNA here is from genome assembly GCA_030761175.1 of Masticophis lateralis. NCBI lineage: Eukaryota > Metazoa > Chordata > Lepidosauria > Squamata > Colubridae > Masticophis > Masticophis lateralis. The sequence continues at coordinate 132,777,051 of JAUDYJ010000003.1, forward strand.
TTTAATGAACATTTGACAAGGCATTTTCAAGTCAATGGTAGAAGTTTGTGTGGATGTGCCCTAAGCAAGACAGACAAACTGATATAAATTATCCCAAAATGCACTACTGGCATGTTGATTGATTTAAAGAACAATACTAACAATGTAATGCTAGGTAGACTATGTTTTATAAATGGCTTTTATGCTTTGTTTAGCAAATATTAGTCTATGCTCTAAATTAATATAAATGCTATCTGAATTTAAATTTCCAGATTTTGAACAGACATCCTCCTTTTGGAAATCAGATTAAAGAATCAGTAGCACACCTTCCTAAATATGAACTTAATATAGAGCAGGTATATTTTTATTCTGTGTTCCTGCTACAAAACAACTGAATTGAAAAGAACTATCCTTCTTAATGTTTTGCAAATATTCATTAAATACATTTGTGATTTAGGTGCTGTACTAAATAATTGCCCAACAGTATATTCAAACTATGGAGTCAATTGTTCATTATGATGTTTTGGAATCAAATGTATTAGCTAGTACAGTATGGAGAGTGATAGACTAGAAAGCCTATAGTGAAGATTTCTAATCATAGATTGGAAAAATTGAGAAATTGAGTTCTGTGGCAAGAATAGCAGATGCTTTATTACAATGTAGCAAGATAACACCATTTGGTCATACTGTCTACCTCATCACTAATGAGTGACATTTGCTCTTAAACTGTCTAACTCTGCATGGATTTAATAATCCATACCATAGAATTAGCAAGAATGATGTAGGAACTAAATATAGCAATTACTTAATAGGCCTCTCCTCACCACCAATGTTTTCTCCTGAGTTTGAATATGCCTTATTTTTCTAAATGCTGGTTAATACCATTGTATATACAATAAGGCAAGTGCCAGGGAAATTATGCATGAGTGACAACATCATCTTACAAATGCTCCAACTAGGGGTGGCACAACAGCAGTCTTCCAGTATTTGAGAGTAGCTCACAAAGAAGAGGGGGACAATCTATTTTCCAAAGTACTTGAAGGCAAGGCAAGAAGTAATGGTTGGAAACTTACCAAAGAGATATCCAAGCTAGAACTAGGGAGAAATTCTTGCCTTCAGCTTGCCTTCAGAAGTTGTGGGTGCTCCATCACTGGAGATTTTAAAGAAATAATTGAACAGCCATTTGTCCAGAATGGTATCGGATCTCCTGCTTGAGCAGTGGGTTGGACTAGAAGTCCCTTCCAACTCTGTTATTCTATATTCTGTAACATATGTATCAGACTTTGGAGTCCAATTATGTAATGGTAGCATTGGGCAGAATGGCATCATTACACATATGTCATAACATTGAAATAGCTTAGCATGGTATCTGACTCCAGCCAATATCAATCTATTCATATTTATTTACCATATCATATGTGAAAGCTAGTTTTATTTTTGAATTGTATGTCATTTATTTTCAAGCTGGCAAAGTACAACGAAGCAGTAGCTGAAATCATAGTGACAATCATATTAACCAACTTTGAACAGATGCAGATAAAAAGAACTGCTCCAGATTCTCATTATGCAACCCTAATAATAGGAGATAATGATAATAATGTGGTTTTTAGACAAAGGATTATGTGAGTAAATTTAAATTATTTAGAAACTTTAACAATTGTGCATTTTTGTATATTTGGTTTTAAGCTATTGATTCATTATATACTTGCAGGGATTCTGCTTTGCTGAAAACTGGAAACTGGACTAAAAAGATTGAAGTGAGAAGAGCTGTTAATTCTGATGAGCTTAATATAAATCTAATCAGTTCTGAATATGGTAAATTAATTTATGGATTTGGATTTTAAAAATAAGTCTACTAAGTTTTAAACTGAGAACCCCTTGGCTTTCATGTTTCTTAAATTACTATATGCTGATTTTACAGTGAAACAGCATTTCTGCATTACCTTATATTATGTCATGGAAAAAAGTCATCCAGTGAATTTGAACAAAAAGCAATGGAGATCTGAAACAAAAGTTATTTATTGAAATACCTTAAACAATGATCACCAAACTATCTGAGAAGCCCAACAACAGTTTGACAAAGGTTGTCATAGGAGATAATAACACATTTATATAACTGTGTTTTAAGGATAGAGCTTGGAATGAGGTTGAAGTTTATAAACTAGATTAGTCTAATGGTTAAGTCTTTAGGCTAGAAACTGAAAATGTGAGTTCTAGTGACACCTTAGCCATGAAAGCCAGCTGGGTGACTTTGGACCAGTCATTCAGTCAAATCACCTCACATTGTGGTTTTTGTGGGGAAAGTACAAGAAAGGATATTCATGATGTGATTTCATCGAAACGTCGCTGCAATCCTTCTAAAGATATGTTTGCAATTACACGGGAAGAAACCCGAGATATCTGTACACACATATATACCCATGAAAACTTACACAGACATGTGTGTGTGTGTGTGTGTGTGTGTGTGTGTGTGTGTGTGTCTTTGGTTATTCGGGTCTTCTCCTGTGTAAAATTGGAAGTATCTTGGCGACGTTTCGACAGAGTCTCATTCGTCATCTTCAGGCTGGTGTTCTCGGCTTCGTGCTTCCAGGAGCAATCCTGGAAGTTCTGGAGTGTGTAATGTGTTTGTGTGTGTGTGTGTATAAAATATACGCGCGCGTGTGTGTGTGTGTCTTTGGTTATTCGGGTTTTGTCCTGCGTAAAATTGGAAGTACCTTGGTGACATGTCGAAATAATGGACCAGAAGCTAGACCGCAGCTGCATCATTAGCCACTTTAAACCCCTCCAATCCATACATGAAGCAGACTGACACCCACCATGAAGATGGGCACGACCACGAAGCCAAACAGCAGCAATGCAGCTCACCAGCTCAAATCCTCCTGCAACTCAGACTAACCTGAACACAACCAAGCCCTCACCCAAACAGAACACACCCCCAGCCAATCAGAGCACAGCCAACCCTCCATCTAATCAGAGAACAGCCAAGCCCCCAACCAATCAGAACACACCTGCACCCAATCAGAACACAGCCAAGCTCCCACCCAATCAGTTCACACCCCCACTAGCAGTTAAAAGGAAGAAACAGCTGCGATCACACATTGCTCGTAGAAGCATGAAGCCGAAAGCACCAGCCTGAAAATGATAAATGAGACTTCGTCAAAACATCGCCAAGACACTTCCAATTTTACGCAGGAGAAAATCCGAATAACCAAATTATATAATTTTCTTCCCTAATAGTTGGATTGGATATTCAGCAGAGATATAAACCATTTTACTTGGGACCAAAGAAGGTTGGCATCATGATCACTCATGGAAAATCTGATAGCTCTCAGATGTCTTCAGTAGGGTCATCAAAATTAAGAACAAATAAAGGTAAATAAAAATTCTATGCTAAATATTTATTGCTAGCAGCAGAATAGATCTTAGGTATGGTACATAAGTGTTTGATGTCAGAACTTGGTTTGATGGTGAATAATGTATGACTATAAAGGGTACGGGCCTACTTCAGAAGTTTTTGATTGCAGAATATTAAAATAATTATGAGAAGAGTTGGCAAACAAAAAAAATCAATGTGCTTTTGGGTTTAATATTCAAAATGCAAATCCTACTTATTTAGTAGGCATTTGAAATTTGCCCAAGGTATTCTCTTTGTCATGATAAATAGCACTAGAATTCTGATGGGTTTTTGTTGTTTTAAAGTTTGTTTCTAATACTTTAAATAGCATGTAACTTTGTTATGATGATAGGCCAATTCATTAAAAATAATATATAAAATGGATCCCTAATGTATATGTATTTTGTTTTTTTAATCTGAATATTAATTGGTTTTTATTTAAATTGTAGGATCCTCAGATAAATTTTCCAGGGATAGCCTAACTGAACACAGTGGGATTTAATTTGGTATAAAGTTTTTAGAAACAGAATATATACGTTATGTCTTATCCTTTTGTTCTGACATTGAAGTGTCAGTGTATATACACTTGTATAAATTATGGATAAATTCACTTAAATTATAGTAAACTTTTAATAGGCTTATCGCCTACTAAGCACGTACTGTTTTCTACATGATCATTTTCAAATGTTTTCTACACATTCCTTCTTCACTTACATATTACCTTATAGAATTTGTGGAAAAAACAGTAAAATAATGTGCAAAGGCTGCAATTTTTCACTGATTACCATGTATTTGATTCTGATACAACATTTAAATTTTTTTTTCTTTTATGCCATCAAATTAACATAAAACAAAAGAAGCCACTTGTAGGCAAGAATTACAAAGCATAAAGAACGGAAATAGAAAATGCAATCACCACTGCAAAAATAAAGAAACATGTGGACATGATTGTTGTGAGTTTTTTTTCTTATTGTAACTTATGAATGAAACAGTTTGCATGTAAAGCATTATGAGAAGGATTCACTCAGCCTCTTGAGTTTAGAAATGTGCACATGCTCATAAATGTAACACTTTTAAAAGTGGGTATATTGGAGGAAGTTTTACATTTGGAAATTGACAGATTCTTAATGGAGTACAACAGTGGTCCCCAACCTTTTTGGCAACGGGGACTAGTTTCATGGAAGACAATTTTTCTCTGGATGAGGGGTGATGGATGGTTTTTCATATGCAACCTAGATCTAGCACATGTGCAGATGAAGTTTTGCTTGCTCACTTGCTGCTCACCTTCAACCACACAGCTTGATTCCAAACAGGCCACAGTCTGGTACCAGTCCATGGCCCAGGGATAGGGGACCCCTAGTGTACAATACATACCCAAAACCCACAAACAATTTAAAAAGATGTGCATCTGGATGAGTAAAATTAAAAAACAGACCAAAAATCAATAAAAATGAACAGATTATCATTGTAATTTACTCATAACTATGTTATATTCCTCACAGCTTCTGCGTTGTTGTTTTTTTTTGTTTTTTTTGTTTTTGCCATTAAAAAATGGATTTAGGAATTATTTAGAAATAATTCATACATGCAATGTTGCCAATAAAATGGAAGCGGTTGGCTGTTGTCACACAAGAGTTTATTTGAAACTTCTATGAATTATTTTTCTTTTGTTTCTAGTCTTCTGTAACAAAAATAAAATATAAATATAAAATGAAAATATATATTACATTTTTAAGGTAAAATTGGAGTTTCAGAGAAATCTAACATGAAGAATGAGTCAGCTTTTTCTTCATATCTTACTGACTTAAGAAACAGGAATGCTGAATCTGTCATTCCCCCAGTCAAACGACTAAAGGTATATGAATTTGAAAGAATTTGTGTGCCCTTTTAATATAAAATAACTATATGAAATTAAGACCATTTTTGTTACTGAAATATATCTAAGGCTGAATATTTCATGTGAAATAAGAAAAGAGGCGGAATATTATATTAACATTAAAAATGCCTACAAAAAAGATTAAGGTGACAATACAAATTATTCCAGAAAAATTATTGGGAAATAAATGTTTTATAATCTTCTAGACCATTTATTTGGACTAAGTATAGAAGCTTATACCAGTATTCCACAGGAGGTAGCTTTGAAATGAAAAAAAAAGTACATTTTGGCAATATATGATTAGTAGCTAATTTGAATATGATTATTCAATTGAATAATAAACTAAGATTGGATATTGTACATTATGCTACTTTTTGCAGACAAAAGTTTGACAATGCTTCTTGCCTGCCATCTTAGTAGGGTTCAAGGGATAACGTTTATACTCTGTTCTTAAGATTTTACAGTGCAATCATTTTTATTTCTATGGAATCGTCATCTAATCTTCCCCTTTGCTAAAGTTAAACAAATTTACAAATTTCAAACTATTCTTCCCTTTTGTAGGAGTTTTTTCCTATCATAAAATGATTACAAGTATAATAGTGAGTGAAATATAATAAATTATATTTCTATAATACATTGTAATAATAAGCTATAAATAGATTTATAGCCACCCTTCATTTGCTGAGATCTTTACATAATTCAAAGCTGCCATTCACTAAAATCACTATCATCATTCCAAATCAATCCATTCCCATATAAAGCCCTTTTCATTGGAGGTTATGTCCTGTTATCTATTATGTTAGTTTAGTACATGTTGGTAGCAAGTCCCAAATGTGCTTTTTCAAGAGGAAACTGGACTTTCTGGTTTTTCTTCTAAGACATTTCACTTCTTATCCAAGAGCTTCTTTAGCTCTATATATTGGACTTGTGGAGGAGGATTCAAAAGGCCACCTGCAACAAATAATTCAATATGTTGTACTCTCAGAAATGAACTTAACCACCTAATTAGAGCTGAAGAAGCTTCTTGAATGAGAAGTGAAATGTCTTCAAAGAAAAATCAGAAAGTCCAGTTGCCTTTTGAAAAAGCACCTTTGGGACAACCATGACCTGGATGACTGAGAATCTCATAGACATGTTGGTAGCAAGATAGTTTTCAGCTTCTGGATTGAAGTCTGAGAGAGAATAACAGGTCCAAAATATCACCCAGCTGGCTTCTGAGGGAGGATTAGAACTTCTTGCTCCTAATCTTAATCATATAAAACTCTCAACCCATAGATAAGTAGATCTCTCTCTTGCTCTACACACATACACAAAGAGCTATTTTCTATGATATAAAAACGTATCAAGTAGAGAAAATAATGTTCGTATATAGTTTTTTTTATTAGTGATGGTTTCTCATTTTCTAGTTGTATACAAGAAACTAATATATGTGTACTTGTATATTATAATAAAAATCTTTTTCTACATTTTAGATGCAGATGTCAAATAAATCTCAAAAAGTCGATCTTAAACAATTTAGTTATATTCCAAAAGCTTTTCTTCCAGGATTGCCAAGGTATTGTAGTAATAGTAAGAGTCTCTCTTACTCTCATTGTCTCTCTTTATTTCAGCTCAAGATTGGTAAGACATAAATTAGAACAACTCTGGTACAATCCAAAAATATAATAATGTTAACAGTTTAATATATTACATACCTTTAATAAGAAATTTAGATTAGTAGCTTGATCACTATAGTACAACATTTGAATGTTAAAACAATGATTTCAGGATGTCCGTGATTTATGAAAACTTCTAGATAAATAACATTGATCTGGGGGCAAGCCAGTGTTTCCAAAAAGTGAATTAATTGACAACATAGTTCTGCATAGAATTTACATCTTAGAGAAACATATTCTAGTATTTCAGTTTTACCTGAAACACAAGGGATTCCTTTATAACTGCCATCTATAACTGCAGAAGAAAGGGCATTAAAACATGCTTGTAAAATGAATATAGAATAACTTGAATAAATAGTATGCGGGTTATGGTTCTGTTGATTTACTGAGGAGACAATATAATCGGGGGGTGTTGCTAAATTACTGTATACTGAAGTTCAATATCTAGAAGAAATTAAGGGGCATGCCAAGATGAAGCGCTGTGTTAGTTATGACTATATTGTATATCATCTAAATTTAAAGTGAACACTCCTAAACTAGGAGAGGCAGAAGCCCCATGGGGGAAGATAGATAGAATTTAAGCCAATAACATACACATAGGACAGGAGGTGTTTCTCAGAGGAAAGGCTAAAAACACAAGGCATAAAGGTCCTTCCAGTTGTCCAGCTAAAGCAAACAGGCATCTATAACTGGGCTGTAGCAATTACAGGAAGATGCTGGAAATGCATAATTATTTCAGAAATAATGGCATCAAGTTGTACTGTGTAGGAAAAGGAAATTATTTGTATTCTTTAATAATAATCTCAAATTTATTTCACTATAACATTGATTCTAATTATTTCATTTTTCTAAAGATTAGAACATGTACAACATCGAAGATCCCCTTTACAAGAAGACATCTACAGTTCTAATGTCTGTCAAACATTTCAACCGGAAACTGAAGTTCGCAAAATGAATGGTACATTTCTAATGATTCTTGACATTTATTTTACTCAGCCACAATTTAGTCACAGTTCAATTCTTTTAATTCCTGTAATTTCTATTATATAAATTAATTGCATTCCGTATTTGGAACATCATGCTTCTTCACTTCATTATATGATAACATAAAGGAATAATTGGGTTATCTTCATTATCCCAGAATATTCTTATTCTGTAGATTTTTGACACAAAATAATACATTTATTGTCCAAACCAGTATCATAAGTATCTGAATATAAATGTTTCAGATCAGTATATAATAATTAGAAAAACTTGTAAAAATAAATGCAATCAAATGCACATTTTATAAATAAATATCTGCTCCATATTAGAAACATGATACCTGCTTCCAAAAATGGTGTTGTGGATTTACTTGTCTTTGTTTAAATTGGATAAATTTATTACTTTAATAATGTAAGAAATTACATTGGAATATTATTGTTATGTCAAATTTTAGGTTTCTTTGCTATTAAGCAGTCTGATGAAAAGAATAACCTGACAATGAGCTCACATGAAAGTCTTGACGAATCTTCAATGAGCAACTTGACTGATGCAGATAAAAGCATCTCTTTGTTTTCTGAAACTTTGAATGTAAATTTTGAATTAGGAAATGAAATTTGGAATGATTATAATGATAGGAGTTTTGTACACAGCAATGCTAATATGCAGAAGTTAAAAAATCCAGGTAAAATTTAAATGTAGTAGCTAATTTTAGTTTAAACTATGTACTAGTATTTTGTATATAAAATCTGCAAAAAAGAAAACCTCTCCAGTTACAAACACAGTGCAAAAAAATATTTTTAACAAGGGGCTAAAATATTATTTTTGTTATATAAAAAGAGGTAAATAGAATAATAGAATACAGTTTCTAAAACATAACATAGCATACCCATAGTGGCACACCCGGATAATTCCTTAATAACTTGGAACACTTTGGAACACGAGATACACTTACGGTAGTTGTCATATCTGATCTTTCTGTGTATTGATTTTATGAACATAGACAAGATCTTATGAGAAAGATTTCTTTGCAGTATATCACTGAGTAAGAAGTTAGATTTAAACAACAAATAAGCATGCTGTATGATTGATTAGCTTTTGTTTTGATAAAAATTCTGTTTTGCTTAACTGGTAACTAAATTTAAGTACTAGTGTGAATATTTGGCAAAAATGCAGATGTAGCTTTCCACTACCTTTTTACAGGATTACTTTTTACTTCCCAATTCAGGCTACAACTGTTTGATTTCTTTTATCAAACAAAGGCCAACCCTGTTAATCTTTTTTTTCAAAACCAGCCAAGATTTTATTATAGTACAGTACTAAAATGATAGATATATCAGATCAATTTCAGTTATCTTTAGATACTATTTGCAAGATGTTTGGCATTATTTTTATGTTTTAGAATCTTCTCCCCTGAAATCCAGAAACACGTGCATCCAGAATTTGAGAAAAAATACATCATTTTGCCAAAACATTCAGAAAAAACCTCCTGGGGTACTTTTTAAAAGGTATCTATAATGTAATAAAATAGCTACTTATGTATCTTCAGTTATGCTTGCATATAAAAAGATTTTCAAATGTAAATCCCCCAGAGATACACTATCCCACTTGTCTTCTGGCTGTTTCTAACAGACTGCTTTTGCATAGGAAGATATGTTTATTATTTTTTAAAAAGGCCATTCTGGTTCACAAGTATAAGTTATATATGCACAAAATCTTTTCTGTACGCAAATATTTTTTCTTTAATGCAAACTGAATTATGGTATCAGATCAATCTTGTAAATAAAACTTCTGCAGAAACATCCTAAATATATTAAGAGTGGAATGCAGAGATATATATATTTCCTACTGTTATTATGCACCTTCTTATATGTTTAGAATGAAAATGCTCCAAAATGTTATATAATTTATTGTGGTAGCACCTTGCTGTCTTTTAAAATCTTATAATATTTTATTTTGCAGTATTTAATTTTATTTTGGATTCTATTTCATTTTTTTTAGTTATTCTACAGATAAAACAAAACCTGATATCTGTTTACAAAATTCTTACTCTCCTTCACTGACTCCTCCATCCAGTAGCAAATTACATATAGAATATGGAAATGAAAATATTGTAAGTGATAATTTTTTTCCACTGCTTAGTTCTGTAGTTGATCTACTATGTTATGGACAGCAAGATGCCAGTCCATGGGACCAATGTGGCAGTGGTGGGTTTCACATTTTTTTTACTACCGGTTCTGTGGGTGTGGCTTGGTGGGCATGGCAGGGGAAGGTTACTGCAAAATCTTCATTTCCTCCCAGAAATGGGAGGAAATAAACTGGGATTTGGGAGGCAGAGAATAGATGGGGATGGGGACAGTCAGAATTTTTGCTACCAGTTCTCCAAACTACTCAAAATTTCTCTACCGGTTCTCCAGAACTGGTCAGAACCTGCTGAAACCCACCTCTGCAATGTGGCCTGCAATGCCTTACGTTCAGGGCCTACCTCCTCACATTTTTGCTAAAGAAGTATCCATTTTAAGTTTAACTAGAACATTTTATAGGGAGAAAAACATTGGGAAATATTATTTAATTTAGTGTCACTTTTGATACTTGGACCCTTGAGAAATGTTCTTAGTGCAATATGGCATAGAATCACCCTAGTATAATATTAGCCTTCTTTTTATATATATTTTTACTCTCTCTCTCTTTCTCTCTCTCTCTCTCTCTCTCTGTGTATATATATATATATATATGTTGGTCTTTGGTTATTCGGTTTTCTTCCACGTAAAATTGGAAGTGTCTTGCCAAGACACTTCCAATTTTACGCGGGAAAAAACCCGAATAACCAAAGACCTACATACAAATACCTGCGAAAACCATGCTCTCTGGAGACAGGGTGGCTTACGATGTGTTAAGTAATAGCCTTCATACTTTTGTGTATACCTGCTTAGTAAGGCTTTTGGCCCCCCCAAGCAGTGTTCTTTTATATACAAAGTCATCTTATTGCCCCCACAATCTGGATCCTCATTTTACCTACCTTGGAAGAATGGAAGGCTGAGTCAACCTTGAGCCTGGTGAGATTTGAACTTGCAGTAATTGCGGGCAGCTGGCAGCTAAGTGCTACTTAACAGCACTTTAGTCTGCTGCACCACCAAGGCTCCTTATTTCCAAGATGCAATATAATATCTTATGTAATATAGAAGTAAACCATTGGTCATATGATGCTAAATGTATCTATTTGTTTTGGGGGGGTTGTTACAGTTTAGACTTCAAGAAGAATATAATCCACCAGATAATCTGAAAATGGCACAATTAACTACAACCTCAGAAACAACCTTGAGATCTTACCAAGTTGCTGGAAAGGGAGACTTTTTTATTACTAACAGAACTATGACAAAGGGAGCTGATTTTAGGTATTAAGAAACATTTTAGTAGAATATCCAAACTGAAATTTTCATAATGGTTTCTGAACATGTATTTCAAAAGGCATAAACTCACCAATAAACTCTTTTTACTTTCCTACTACATATTTCAGACTTCTCCCAAGCATGGCTGCAAATCTGAACTTTCTATAACGGCATATAGACACAACTCAACAGTTTCTTTATTTCAGAGAACAGTAAAACTATGAACACAGAAGATTACCGATTGCAATACACAGTGCTAAGTCTCTGTGTGCTCCAGAGTATAGATTCTAAATATTTTCTTCCTGACTGCGTTAATGGATATTTGAGTGTCCTCTTTACAGCCCTGAGAATGCTCATTGTTGACATAAGACAAGACATGCAAATAATTAAGACTGTACAAAACTCATTGTTTCAGGAATGAAATATTCTAGAAAATCCTGGAATACTTTTTTCTTCCTCCAGATCAATATCAGGATCATTGTCATTCTGAAATGATACAGTGGTTTCCAGGAGTAAATTCTCTGTTCAATTTGCAGATCCTGCTAATATTTATACTTTAGCACAATATTTTGGTTTAATAGTTCTTCCATATTATGTTAAAAACAGTAGAATAGAATAGAGCTGGAAGGCACCTTGGAGGTCTTCTAGCCCAGCCCCCTGCTCAAGCAGGAGAACCTATACCATTTCAGGTAAGTGACTGTCTAATCTCTTCTTAAAAACTCCAGTGATTTTTCTGGATTTCTGGAGGCAAGCTGTTCCAGTGGTTAATTGTCCTTACTGTTAGGAAGTTTCTTCTTAATTCCAGGTTGCTTCTCTCTTTGATTAGTTTCCAACCATTATTTCTTCTCCTTCCCTCTGATGCTTTGTAGATATAATTTGACCCCCCTCCTCTTCTTCTTCTTTTTTATAAAAAGTTTTTATTTTTATTTTTCATAAGCACATTTACATGTACAGTCATTTCCATCATTTTTCATTCATCTTTTTTTTTAACTTTCATTTTTCATTTTTACTTTTTGGGGGCTACTCTTTTACCCTTTACCTTTATTCCAACCTTTCTTCTTCTCCTCCCCTTCTCTTCCTTCCTGTTTTTCCTCCTACTTCCTTCATTCTTCCTCTCCTTCTCTTTCCTACTTCCCCTTCTCTTCTCCCACTCCTCTCTTCTTCCCCCCTTCTAGCCTTCTCCTCTACTCCTCTTTCCCCTCCCTTTTCTTCCTCTCCTTTTCCCTTTCTTCTTTCTCTTCTCTCCTTTTCTCTCTTCTCCCTTCCTCTCTCTCTACTCCTTCCCCTCTCTCCTGTTGTATTCCTTTTCAGTTCAATCTAAAGTGGTAATCGAGCAGCCCCGATTTCCCTATTTATCTTTATTCTCATTTCATTTTCTTATTCAATTATTATTTATTTTTATTTCATCATTTGCGTACATTTTTATAATATCTCACTTTTTTCCCTTTTATTCCCCCCCCCCCTTTCTCCTTTTACTTAACATCATCTGGGTATCTATTTTTCTAATTTTTTTCTCCCATCTATTCTCTATATATTTTATCTCTATGTCCTTATTCATTTTCTTTTCTAACCAATCATAAAATTTATCCCATGTCTTGAAATACATCGACTCCTCTTTATCTTTATCTTTTATTCTCAATGTTGATCCCCCTTTTCTCTGTGGAGCCCCTCAAATACTGGAATACTGCTATCATGTCACCCCTAATTCTTCTTTTTCTTTAGACTAGCCAGACACAAAATCTGTAACTATTCTTCATATGGTTTAGTGTCCAGGCCAGGGGTCCTCAAACTACAGCTTGTGGGCCAGATATGGCCCACTAAAGCCATTAATCCAGTCCATGTAGGACCATGAGGCTGCCCTGCCCACATCGCCCCACCCACCCACTGACCCCCACCCTTCAGCCGAGCGCAGGACTTATCTTCATGAGCCCACAGGCTGGAACTGGAAGGTAAGGCCAACATTTTTGGCTGGCAGTGTGCTTCTGGAGGCCGGGGAGGCCAAAAATGGGCCTGTTTTTGGGCAGCAGAGTGGTACAGGAGGCGGGGGAGTGGCAGAGTGCTTCTGGAGGCCGGGGAGGCAAAAACCAGGGCACGTGGATGGGGGACTGCATTGGAGGAGAGCCACCCGCTCACCCACCCACTGACTGAACTAGTCTTCACATTTCAAGCAAAAGAGATGTGTTACTTTTGGGGAGACTGTGGGATTGCTCCGCCTCTCCGCCAACCAGCTGGTCTTCAGCATATCACTCATCGGCCTCTGGACATCAGATTCCCACTACCCAGCACCAGTTCAGGGGTTCCTTCTCCCCCGCCAGGGACAGAGAGAGAGAAAAAAAGAGAGAGAGAGAGAGAGAGAAAGGGAGGGGGGAGAGAGAGAGAGATTTATTGATTGTAAGCTCCTTGGGGCTGAGAAGAATTACTGCAAAACTGAGTTTCCTGAAGTGGACCACTAGACTCCTAAACAACTTAAAAAATGATCTAGTAAAAAGTAAAGTCAACAAACAGAGCAACATGCAAACGAAAGCAAATAAAACACTCCCAGGAGCAAAACAAATTAAAGTTTAATTTGTGTGTATTGTTTAAGGGATTGCTAAATTGGTCACACCCACCCAGTCACATGACCATCTAGTCACTCCCACTCAGCTGGTCGTCCCCCCCCGCAATAATCTGAGGGACCATGAATTGTCCCTCTATTTAAAAAGTTTGAGGACCCCTGGTCCAGGCCTTTGACCACCTTAGTTGCTCTTCTCTGAACTTTTTCCAAAGTCTCAACATATTTTTTGTAGTATGTTGACCAAAAATTGGTTGGAGTGTTCCAGATATAGTCTTACGAGGGTTTTGTAAAGCGGCATTAATACTTCACATGATTTTGATTCCTGTTTATACAACCCAAATTGTATTAGTTTTTTTGGCTGCTGCTGCACATTGCTGGCTCAAATTCAAATGATCATTCACTAAGACTCCAAGGTCCCTCTCACAGTTACTGCTTTTGAGTCAGGTCTTGCCTAATCTGTACTTATACCTTTGATTTTTTTCCTCCCTAAATGTAAAGCTTTGGTTTTCTCCACATTAAAATTCATTTTGTTGGTTAGGGCCAAACTTGAAAGTTTGTCAAGATCTTTTTGGATCCTGAGTTTGTTTTCTGGGGTGTTGGCTATTCCTAACAGTTTAGCATCATCTGCAAATTTAATAAATTCCCCCTCTATCCCTTCATCTAAGCAATTTATAAAGATATTGAACAGTACTGGGCCTAAGATGGAGCCTTGTGCTACCCACTGCTTACTTCTCTCCATGGGGATGTAGTACCATTAAGGACTACTCATTGAGTATGGTTTGTCAGCCAGCTACAAATCCATCTGGTGGTGATATTGTCTAGCTTACCAAGAAGTAGGTTGTGATCTACTTTGTCAAATGCCTTACTGAAATCTAGGTATACTATATCCACAGCATTTCACTGATCTACTAATTTAGTGATTATTTCTTAATTTTTAATAATTTTATAGGGTTTAATATAGTAAAAATAATATTTTCTTTTGTGCTTTTTTTTGTCCTAGGCATCAGCATGATGATACTGGTGATATTAAGCCTTTTCTTGGCATATTTGATGGCCTTTTCTAATGTTCATAAACACAATATTTTATCAGTGGGGAAGAATAAATCTTAATTTTGAGGATGAGAGACCTTCAAATGCTAATTGAGCATTTTCTACTTTTTTGGTTTATAATAATTCATTGATAGTCAATTTTGCTATAAGTATAATACCATAATTACCAAAATGCTATATAATTACTTGCATGCATATTTAATTTGTAATACTATTTAAATGTCAAAATGTTTCATTAGATAAGATTGTACTCAAAATATACTATTTTTGAATTTTAAATTTTACAGTTTTATTCTGGAAAATAATATTATCTTTGCCAAATATATCTTTTAAATAAATATCTTTGTGAACTATTTTTTTTTTAATTGTTTTCTTTCCTTTGGTCAGTTTTGACAAGTGGTGGCTACTTAGACAAATCCCTGCAGTTTTCTTGGCAAGATTCCAGGAGCGACTTGTCCTTGCATTCTTGTTAGGACTGAGAGAGAGTGGGACTAGCCCAAGGCTATCCAGTTGGCTATATACCTAAGGCAGGACTAGAACTCATGGCCTCAAAACCTCTAACTCAGCATCTTTAACCATTAATGAAAACCACAATAGCTTTATTCTTAAATTATTACTGAAAAAAAAACTTTTTCTCCAGATTTTTATATCTGTCAATTACTTGTATTGACTTTACATTTTAAAATTGTGTGTTTGTGAGTGTGTTGCCATCTTTTTATAGTTTTAAATACTATTATTTGAAATTGTTTTTTATTCAGCAACATTAAGAATGGGTTGGATCCAAATATTTTCATGAATTAGTTTTTTTCTATCATAGAAAAAGTTTTTTATGAATAAAAGGAATCCCGCCATAAGCAGAACCCTTCTGTTATGACCAGAATAAAATATTTGGATTTAATCAGTCTAATATATTTACATCTTAATTATAGAAATAGACTTAGAATGATATAAAATGTATATTTTAATTGGACATTAGGTTATTAGCACATAGAATAGAATGGTATTTACAAAAAAAATGAGCATACTGCAAATATATGTATGTATGTTTCTCAGATGTTCCTTCTCCATGCAATTCTGGTGACCTCTAAAAAGTCCTTCCTCAATATTGGAGATTCTACTTTAATTTTTAAAAATGTACTAAAGAACAAACCACAGCACATACAATAATCTTTGGACATTTATGTTTATATAAGTGTCAATCATAACAGCAGAAATGTACAGCTCTAAGAAGTACTGTTCAAATGTTTGTAAATACTCCATTATCATTAACTGACTCTAGTTATGTCTCCAGTTTGTATGCAGAAACTTAAGTGCAATCGATAGATTCTTTGAAAATGAAATTAAATTTCTTTAGTGTTAACAGATCCAAGTTCTAAGAAACTAATTCAGTGATCAAAATAACCAAAGAAACAAATCTTTTTAATTTTGCTGTGGCAACTAGTATACATTAAACTCAAATCTCTGTTCTTTCTTCTTTCTTCAGTCAGACCTATTACTTCTTCTTCTCTTCAGTCATCTGTGGCCATCATTTCAAAATTAGATGTTAAAATGATTTGCAGCCTACTAGAGCTTTCCACCATCATAGTGGAAACAATTGATCAATATAAACAGATTTAATTCTACTGTTTACTTAACTATCTGGAAGAAAATCCAATGGCATAAGTGGAGCTTAATTCTTAGTAGATATATAAGGATTATCGGTCTAACTCTTAGATGAAATGAATGGAATATTATCCTCCCACCTTACATTTTTGGTAGATTTTATATGAGATAGCACCATGGAAAAAAATAACTCTCCAAGTTACTTTCTTTTTCTTCTTAAATTAAATCTTGCCCAAGGGTGGGATTAGTAGTTATTAATGTTTTTATTTCAGTCTTAAAAGTGATTAATGTTCAAAAGAAAAATTTGAAGTTTCTTCTTACAACTTTTTTCTTTATGTAATATCGCCTTCATTTTTCATATGCTGCTCATCAATAATCTGTCTCTCATACCTTAGGGAACAGCTTCAGTTCTTTTTGCAATATACTTTACACTATTCTTTTTATTTTAAGAGGCTTTAATTTCCATGTTCTACCACAGGATAAGAGTAAAATCTATCAGCAAGTTCTTGAAGTTATGAATGATAGAATATATTTCTGGTAGACTGTGTCCAATAAAGCTTTTAATAAACAATTTTTACTACATCCTCTGGTAACTACATTTATTGTTAAGAATTTCTTATAATAAATATGAAATCTACAGGGCTATTAAATCTGTGTTCTGCCAAACAAAAAATTGTGTTGGTTTCTTCCACTAATTAATTCTAGTTGGTTTCATGTTTCTTTTAGAATCCAAACTCCCTCCATAAATCAATTTATGGGGAATCTTTTAGATACACTATTTCAATACTTTCACAATTGTTTTTTTTTTTCTGGTTTTATTTATTAATTAAATTTTTACATTGCCCAACTCCAATAATGAGTGTATTTCTGCAATCTCCACTTTCTTATCTCCTCACATCTCTGCCCTTTTGGTCCACTACACTCTGCCAGTTTTAATAGGACTAAATTGGAGACAGTTCTTCTCCATTTACACTTGCACAGCCTCCAGGCATATTCAACAACAACACTGAGTATAATCATAAAATGTAAATGATTACCATTATATTTATCTTTGAAAATAATCATTATCATCCTCAAATCCAGTTGTCCCAAATTTACTTTTTCTATTTAAAGTTAATGTCAAACCCTTTATGTTGAATAGGAACAGAAACCTGGCAGCTTCACTTGGCAGGCCCAAGGTTGAAAGATACTGTATAATTGGGTATCATAAGTGTACTGATGATACTGAACCGTAAAATAGTAGATGGCTTTGCCCAACATGTAGATGTTAAAGAGGAGGGGAAAGACAATAAAATCCTGTGGCACCCTACAAAAAAGCCTATTGAGCAACCTCTCTCCCCTAGAGTGAAACCACTCTGGAGAAAGAAAGAAAAACATTGTAAAATGGTGCCTCCTATCTCCAGCCTTTGGAGCAGGCAAAAGATTCCATGATCAACCGTGTTGAAAGCCACTGAGCGATCAAGATGCACAAGGACCTCCATCCTAGTTTTGCCATGGGTTATCTACAATACTCAATCCTGGACTGAAACCTGACTGAAATGGGCTTAGATAATCCACTTCCTCCAGTGTTCATCTGCTCAATCTTATCGCATCACAACCCAATTGTGGTCCATTCACCTCAGCCTGACTTGCCTGTTCGGAGTCCAAGTTGGAATAGATTTGAATGATTTCATCCACTAGATAGGCTAGTCTTCATGGTGGTTCAGTAGATGTTCCAGGGAGCCCTCCTTATCCAATAGGGAACAGAACTAGATGGCTATCAGTGGACACAATAATAGCAGAAACAAACTGAAGTTCCATAGCCCTTATCACTACAAGATAAATCCCTAATGTGGGCTCTTATTTGTCTGGTCAGACTTGCTTTAAATTTCCTCCAATGGTACTCAGTGTTTCTTCTGGTGTTTCATTTCCAGGAGCTTCTCAACAAACCAAGAAGCACCCTCAATCGGCACCTAGGGAATGGGCATATAGAGTAAATGTGTCCCAAAGCCTCAGCTAAACTACCCACCAAATCCTCAGGGAAAACCTCAAGATTTCTCTGTAACCATACCAGCATTTCTTAGGACAATGGAGAAAATCAGGCAGCATCCTGATTTTATCACAATTTTATGAAAAATATCCATATTAGCTCCCTAATTTCCAGGAGTGCTCTTTGGCCCAACCTCATCTTGTTCCTGTAATTATACTTGAGTTGGTTTTATGAACCCTATTGTGGTAGAGTTCATCCTCCCCTGCATCAAAGGTTCATCAGAAATGAACAACATTAGGAATAATGTACTGTGGAAAACTGCAGGATACTATTGCCTTAGGCCTTCCCCACGTTAGAAGGTAAAAAAGAAATGTCCACCTTGCGTATGCTTTTAGTTGCTCTGTTTACACCTTTTGCCAGGTAAGTCTGTTTCGGCCAGGAAAGCAGAAGAAGCAGATCTTTCAGATGATACCTACATGTAATTTTGCAGCAGTGGAGGTTTCTATGACTCTTTAAGAAGTGGGATAGGGAAGGATGCAATGGTCATGGTTATCGCCTTGATAAAGTTTCAGCTTGTTCGTCAACCTCCAAACATTTATTATAGGAAAATAATTTAATAAATCCTTCTTTAACTAATCATAATACAGCTACTGAAAACATAATCATTTCCCCAGACAGTCCCATTGAACCACTTTGGGGTGCCCTGTTTTAAGGCCAGGAAAGAAATTTTGGAACTTTTGAGTGCATACAGGTAGTCCTTGAATTACGACCACAATTGAGCCCAACATTTCCATTGCTAAGCAAGACAGTTGCTAAATGAGTTTTCCTCCATTTTACGACCTCCCTTGCCACAGTTGTTAAATGAATCACTGCAGTTGTTAAGTTAGTAAAACGGTTGTAAAATGAATCTGGCTTCTCCATTGGTTTTACTTGTCAGAAGGTCACAAAAACTTTCTGACCCCGGGACACTGCAGCCATCATAAATATGAACCAGTTGCCAAGCCTCCGAATTTTGATCATATGGTCATGGGGATGTTATAACGGTCATAAGTGTGAAAAACAGTTATTAATAACTTTTTTCAGTGCCACTTTGAACAGTCAGTAAATAAATGGTTGTAAGGAGTCCTATACCTTTACAGTCTCTCTAAAAGATGATTACTGAAACAAAGTTTTGCTAGAGTTACATGGAACTCATGCGGGACAATGATCTAGCTGCTACAGAAATTACTCCAAGAGAAGATGCTTACTTAAATCATTACTATCACATATTTCTTGAACTAAAATGTAACACTATATGGCGTTCTTTATTCAGAAAGGAAAGAAATGAGATATCTAACTCTCAAATGATATAGTAGAATGCTAAAGCTGTTATTCAACAGAGGAGTCTATATTTGCATCACAACTATATTTTTCTTATAACAGTGTAAACAAAGGAAAATTCAATATAACAAGAGTCACATTTACAGTCATACTGGTTTGAGTTTGGTAATAAACTACTGTACATGTTGATACCTGCTTTTAATTTTATTTCAGCACCATTATATGTTTTCTTGTCTTACCAGGTATATTGATTTGAATTATAAAGTGAGTTTGACAGAATCTGCACCTGAACATGAAAGAGAAACAATTTTTTTTATTTTCCTTCTCTGAAAAAAACAGGAACTCAAAGGAACTGCCAGAAAAGTACTTTTGCTTTTACTGCTTAGACACGCTTCCAATAACACATTAAACCATACAATATCACACATCAGATAAGCTCAGTAATATAGAGGCACATTGTTTTAAGAGCAACATGCAGTTTTATATTTTGTAGTTTATTCTGAAATGAAATAGTTCAAAATAAAAATATAAAATAGCCAACAAAGTTTTTTTCTGTTATATTTGATTTGGCCCCAAGTAAATGTTGAATAATAAAAATTAATTATACTTGTTGCCTGATATTCATTACTATTTTACAATTAGTTCTAACTACCTGCCTGTTACATCATATTTTCTTAATTCTTTTAGCATCACACAAGTTTTTATGCCAAACTCTGTTCAGTGTTGTTGTTTTTGTTAATTTTCTGAGCCCAGAGTTTAAAATTCCCTTAATCCAATTCCCACTGGTTGGGAAATTCTGGGAGTTGAAATTCACACCTCTTAAAGTTGCCAAGGTTGAGAAACACTAATCTAGATAAGTCTAGACATGGTTCCAAAAACCAAAATTCTCCTCTCATTGTACTCACTTAAAGTCAATTTCTCGCTTTCCTTTCTCATCTCTTTCCATAGACTTCAATAATGGATGAAAACACCGTTTGAACTTCCAGAATGTTATACTTCCTTCCTGTAGCTTTAAAGTTTACATGATATATTTATAGCTTCCTTATCTCTGTGTGAATTAACAGGAAACAATGGTTTTTCATGGACTTTATTACCTTATGAACGTTGTTTCTACTTTTTGTAAGACACCCAAAGTGGCTTGGAGTCAGACAGCTTCCAAAATGTATTAAATAAATAAACATTGACAGTTGTTCTGTCACAATTTTGCTTTTGGCAGACAGTACATTTCACAAACCTGCTGGCACCCATTTCTTTCAAAGCCTTGGAATAGTGAGGTATCAACTACTCTAATATTTCTGAGAAAAGTGAGAAAAGGACCGATTTGGATCTAATTTTAGCTTTTTGTCAAAGTGAAGATAAGACAGTATTTCTGTCTTATTTCAGGACATAGATACTCCCTTAATTCTATCATGTCTTATTTACTTTCCCTGAAGTTTCAGATCCATTTCTTCTGCAAGACCCTGGACGGTTCTGAATTGCAGGGAAACAAAGACCTCTTCTATGTCTCTTATTTCTAGTTGTTATTCTCAACCAGTAGGGTTGCTCCTTTATTCACTTATCTTCTTTGTAGAGAGTGTGTTCTTTGTCTGCTTCTGCTATAAACTCTTACCTGATGTGACAATTTTTTTGTCACCTGAAATGGGGCCATTCACTTCAAGGATTGCTGCAAGACTGAATTTGCTGCAAATACATCCCCAAATACTGTCAGGCAGTGATATAAACATACCACGAGATCTGCAGACTTCTTTCTCTCTGTTCGTTTTCATTTGTCTCTAGAGGCATTGCTGATGGTAGCCTTATATTTTCTTTATTCCCTTTATTCCTAGGCTTTCAGATTAAGTTTTTGATTTAAAAGGGAAAATTGGTTAAAGACTACCTTTAGCTCATTGCCCTGGCAAACTCCCATTAACCCTTCCTGTTCACTTTCCAGTAGAATTTGGTTTTTTTCTACGCCTTCTGCTGGCTCATTGGGAAGCAATCACTCTGAATGGACCATCAGGAACTCTTCAGGACATGAATCTTCTTTGTTTGGATTTGTTCTAAAATAAGTATAACACAACTATCATGGCTAGTTACACTTATTTTAGGACAAATCCAAACAAAAAAGTTGTGATTTATGGAATAAATTGTGCAATCCCAGCATACTGTCCCTTGATGAAGACATCTTCTGTAGTTAAGGTTAATAATCGAATAACTAGGCATCTTTGATTTGGCATTTGATTAATGGTTAAGATGCTAGCCTAGAAACCAGGAGACAATGAGTTCTAGTCTGGCCTCAGGCATGAAAGCTGGCTGGATGACTTCAAGCAAATCACTCTCAGTTCCTACAGGGTTGTTTTTGTAGTGAAAAAAAGGAGGAGGAAGGAGGATTAGGTACGTTCACTGCCAGGAATCACTTATAAAAGTAATAAAGACAGGAATAAAAAGTCTAATAAATTAAATAAATTTCAAATCAGAGATCTCCTCTCCCCAGAACGGAGCCACCTGTTCTGAATGCCTGTTCCAAATTCCAACACAGACAAGGAATCAATATCATAGCATTTTTGTAGTCTTAGGTGGTCAGACAGACAGCACAAACAATGAAAAGAAAAGGGGAAAGAGTCAAAAGAGAAAAGAATATGGATTGCAAATTAAGAGAAATGATGTTAGTTCAATTTCATATTAGCATTTGACATACATAGGAGCACACCTGTTGATTTTCTGATAATTCAGATAAAAATAAGCAAAAACTTAACAACAAGAAGTATGGAACAGATCTAGAAAAATATTATCCTGCTTTCATAATATTGGCCCACCTTGAACCAGAGATGGACTTCACATAATTTAACAAATGGTTCGCCCCAGCACTAAAAATGTGAGTGTGCTGCTCTCGCTCACGCTTACATGAATGTGTCGGCTTAAAAAACGCAGCTAAATAGGGCAGCATAGTACTGGGGCAGGTGGGTCACAACTATCAATTCGGGTGAAGGCAGGGGTTCAAGGCAGGGGTGGGATTCAGGGGTGGGATTCAGTCAGTTCGTGCCAGTTGGGGCAAACTGGTATGAACCGGCTAAATCCCACCCCTGCCTTCAACACAGATAAACACTCCCTACCGAATTAGGGGCAAGGCGGCCGGAAGAGGAAGAACCCTTCTTCAGACATAGTGGCAACTATTACCAAATACATTCAGGGCCTGCGAAAGAAAAAGGCTGCAATTTTTGTAGGTATTATTTGCATAAAGTATGCTATGAAGAAGATAAAGCCAACTACCAGAGCAGGTAGAAAGGCAGAAATGAAAGAACACCAAAAGGACTGACGCTCAGCTTAGAGTGAGATGGGGTGGTACCTAAATTAATATTTATTTATTTATTTATTTATTTATTTACTTACTTACTTACTTACTTATGGTCACATTTGGAGACTGTCAATCTCCCTCATACAGCGACTCTGGGTGCTGTACAAAAAGATTAATAAGCAAGTAAATAAATAAGTAAATAAAATATATCCGGACAATAACAACAACAAAAACCCATCTGCAAAATTGGCCCATTTTATTATGTTCCCTGAAAATGTCATTTTCTGCAGAAAGATTTCCTTAATGTATCTATTTACCATTCCTAGTTCCTAGTAGTCCCTACTTGACTAACTCAAAGAGTTTAGCACAAGTAATATATACATTGTAATTCTTCAAGCAAGTACGCCATACATAGAAAAATTCAAAAACTCTTAAAGGTTACTATCCAGGCTACTTAGAAGATAGTGGTCTTTTATGCCTTCCTAGGAGGATGGTTCATTTTATAAAATGTCAAACATTACAACATTTAGAATTGTGTTTTGTTTTGTGTTATTTTTTAAAGCCTCCTTATTCTGGATGGCAAACTAATATATACATGAGGAGAAAGCTTTTGTTTGTGTAAATGAAATTGTGATTTACTTGTAACTGTGAAACTTTCTATTAAAAGATGCCTAGCTTCAAAATATGAAAAGAAACTTGCAACTGCAAATTGATATGATCAATTTGCTACTCCCCCACCTGTTTAAAGCCAAAATCTATTTATGAGATATTATTAAGTGCAAATAATTCCCAGAGCTTCAGGAGAGAAGATACAGCTGCAGAATGTGGTCTCATTTGCATATAAATGACATGATTTCAGCTAGGAGAGGAATATTGAAAAATATACATTTCTACAGTGCAAGTTTGGAGAACTCCACATATTAAGGTCAGATTGTGTCATTCCCACTCTCCCCTCCCAAGTTTATTCTTGGCAGTGGCAGCAATTGATTGCATTTCTAAAAGTGTGTAAGTAGTGTCAATTTTACCCACTTTGTATATTTTTAAATCTGTACTAATTAAACTACCTTTTTGTAAGCTTGCATGGGCACAGATATTAAAAACAAAACTAAAATGAAACACCAATCTCAATCTGGTGATTGCTAATGAATTAATTCAAGTCCATTAGTTCCCCAGCCAGCATGGGGGTGATGAAAATTCTAGTCCCATAAAACTGAAGAGTGCCATGTTAGGAAAGGATTATTTTAAAAAATAGTAATTTGAAAAATGCTACGAAGAATTCTAGGAATGTTAAATGTTGATATGCTTCCTTCTAGTTCAAAAAAGAAATGATGGTTTAGGACTGAGCAAAGCTTCAGATTCAATTCCCAAAAGAAAGAATATACAGAAGAATGAATGTACCACATACTAGTGACTTAATTGTACAGTGACATTTAGCAGCATTTTATATCAGCTATGATAGGGATGTCAAACTTTCGACAACACATTGTCATCATGTGATGTATCACAACTTTTTCCTTTTCACTAAACCAGGGGTGGGCGTGCCCATCATGGGACACATCCGGCACATGGGCCACAAGTTTGACATCCTTGAGGTATGAAAAGGGTTCTGCTCTAGCTGTATGGTTTTGGAGCTGCTTTAATGGATCATTGATAGGTGTCATCTTTGTCTTTCCCAGGCAATCAAAAACAGCTTTTCAGAATTAAAAATAAAGTTTTAAACAAAACTACACAAACTGTGATATAAAGGAAATATGCATTTAGAAAGGCCCCCCCCTCTCAAATTAAGAAAACAGTTTTATAGAAGTGTATGCAGATAATCCAAGGAATGCAAGAACCATGAAATATGTGACAATCCTGGAAAAGGAGAAAAGGTGAGAAAGAAACTCAAGAAAACTCCACTTTGATTTTCTTTAGAATGAAATGGATGCTCCGGCAGAATTTCAATGTTCAAAATTCTGTTATTACACATATCTATAACAATCCAGTAATCCAGTAATCTGTGAACTGCTTGTTCCTTAATTTGAGGAACAAATTAAAAGATGACAAATTTTATGTGTGTATATCTAAAGTGAGATAAACATTTCCCCCAAAGTGCTTACAGGTGTGCAATGTAATTTCACCACTTTATTTCACTGGAAGAAATGTACAAAAGATAAAGGAGCCATCAGAAGTACTTTTATTTTTCCAGGTAGAATTCTAGCAATGTAAGAAGAGAAGATACACCTGAATTACAGCCTTGGAAAGTCTGCCTTGCTTTCAGTCTTTTTAATCTTCCAGTCACCTTTGGATGGTGTGCATTTGTGTAAACCTCAGTGGCTTTTATGGTCCAGAAAAGCAACACAAAATGTTGAGAGAAGAAAGAAACCAAATTGACTGTTTTATTGTGCATTCCTCGGTAGAGCACACAAGAAAAACTGGTGACAGAGCTATTATATCAGATATAAAATCTCACTTTTAAAACTAATGGGAAATATTTCTTTCCATGATATGCCTATTCTTTTCCTTCAAGTTCTTATCCTAGTAGGTAAGCATTCTATGACTACTTTGTTGTTAGTTGCAAAGTCACGTTCAACCCATTGCAACCCCATGGCCAACGTTCCTCCAGGCCTTCTTGTCCTCTACCATTCTCTAGAGTCCATTTAAACTCACGCCTACTGCTTCAGTGACTCCATCCAGCCACCTCATTCTCTGTCATCCCATTTTTTTTGCCCTCAATCTTTCCCAGCATTAGGCTCTTCTCCAGTGAGTCCTTCCTTCTCATTAGGTGGCCAAAAGATTTGAGTTTCATCTTCAGGATCTGGCCTTTTAAAGAGCAGTCAGGGTTGATCTCCTCTAGGACTGAGCAGTTTGATTGCCTTGCAGTCCAAAGGACTCGCAGGAGTCTTCTCCAGCACCATAGTTCAAGAGCCTCAATTCTTTGGCGCTCAGCATTTCTTATGGTCCAATTTTCACAGCCATACATTGCACCACAGCCTTGACTATACGCACTTTTGTTGGCAGGGTGATGTCTCTGCTTTTTTGTATGTTGTCTAAATTTGCCATAGCTTTCCTCCCCAGTGTAGGAAGTTAGCACCCACCCCTTTTCTTGAAGAATGAAATATTTTGGGAAATATTAAAAAGGCAGAATATTATGTTTCCCTGGATGAGAAATGGAGAAGCATGTTT
This sequence comes from Masticophis lateralis, assembly GCA_030761175.1. Classification (NCBI taxonomy): domain Eukaryota; kingdom Metazoa; phylum Chordata; class Lepidosauria; order Squamata; family Colubridae; genus Masticophis; species Masticophis lateralis. The sequence goes on from JAUDYJ010000003.1 coordinate 132,803,259, forward strand.
TAAAGACAAAGCAGCTCCCACCTTCCTGCCCCCCCCCCCCTTTGTTAATGGGCCAGAGGCAGAAACCCAATCCTTTGTCAAGGGACATTTTCAACACAATAGCAAAAGAAACTAACACAATGGGACCCATTAGACAGAAACTCATCACATGGCACCTGGGAAGATTACATCAGCCAGCAAGGCTAGCTAAGACCCCCATACCCTGAGAGTTTGACAACCAGTCAGGATACTTTTTCTGGGCCCCAGGAAGTTCAAAGCCAGAGAGAGCATAAAAACTCAGAGACTCGCTGTATTTGCCCCCTTTTCTGTTCAGGAACTCAAGCCATGTGATCCTGTCCACCATTAAACCATCTTTCCAAGCAGTCTCCATGTTTCCAGTGTCTTTTTCCCCACTTGGAGCAGAACCCAGAAGGATATTTCTTCCTACACCAGGATCAAGTGTCTTTTAATTTCTTGGCTGCAGTTCCCATCTGCAGTGATCTTGGAGCCCAGGAAAATAAAATCTGTCACTACCTCCATTTCTTTCCCATCTATTTGCCAGGAATTGAGAGGGCTGGAAGCCATGATCTTAGTTTTCTTAATGTTGAGTTTCAAGCCAACTTTTGCATTTTCCTTCTTCACCTGCATCAAGAGGCTCTTTAGTTCCTTTTCACTTTCTGCCATTAGAGTGGTAACATCTGCATATTTGAGATTGTTAATCTTTCTCCCGGCAATCTTAATTCCAACTTTTGATTCATCTAGCCCTGTCTTTCCCATGATGTGCTCTGCATATAAGTTAAATAGGGAGGGTGACAGTATACAGCCTTGCCAAACTCTTTTCCCAATTTTGAACCAATCAGTGGTTCCATGTCCAGTTCTCACTGTTCTTTCTTGACCTGCACATAGGTTTCTCAAGAGACAAATAAGATGGTCTGGTACTCCCATCTCTTTAAGAACTTGCCACAATTTGTTGTGATCTACACAACACGCCACAACAAGGAAGTAATCCATGAAGGATTCTATGACACTATTTTTGGGGATTTAGGAGATTAACATTTTGAGATGTAAATTAAAATTTTAATACCCTCTAAATATATTTTTTGCTGCTTGTCAGTGAGTTATGGATGCATGGTTGTTCAATATTGAAAGAGAGAAAGACAGAGAGAAAGAGAGGTAAAGTCAGAAAAAGAGTCAGAAAGAGAGAGAAACTTCATTTCAATCTTCTTAAACATTTTATCCTATTGTGTATGACCTTGGGTCTTGCCACAGCCTCAGTTCTGTTGGCATTTTTACACAATGAGTTATTATTATCCATACTTGGCTCTTTCTGAATTTTTCCCTGAGTGATTTCAGCTATGGATAAAGAGAAGAGAGGGGAGGGGACATTGGAGCAAGACAGAGGGGAGGAATTTACTTCTGATTTTATAAGAAATGTCAGCCCAAAGCAAAGGTTAGATTAACCTTGGGAAAATAGGGGACAAATGTCGCAGTCAAGACTGAAAAAAGAGAGTCTGATAGGATGCCTCAAAGAGAAAAGGGAGAGCGGGTGAGCAAAACAAATCTCCTAGCCTAAACAATAGGTTGATGGCCTTAAAAGGGTATTCTTTTGATTAACAAACAAAGAACAGATACGTAATTGATAAGCATATGTCTATTGCTCGGATTAACAAAAGAATGACCCGGGATGAATCTATTCCATATGGAATCTCTTTAAAGATATCTGGCCTCTCCCAAGACCAGCAGTTATACAAATGGAAAGAATTTAGAGGGGAGGTTTGGAAAAATCATCTTTAGGTCTGTTGGAAGAAATGTCCATCTGGGTTCAGTTCCAAGTGGGGTGAAAGACTCTGGAAACATGGGAACTGCTTGGTTTAATGGTTTAATGATGGATAGGACCACATGGGTTTTTTGGGTCCTAGGCAAAATGAGCACATGGGTGAGAGAGGGAGAGAGATTTATACCCTCTGTGGGCTTTAAACTTGCTTCTTGTTCCTTGGCAAGAAATGTACTGTGATTGGTTGTCAGACTCCCATGCTTGGTTGAATCTTGTTGGGTGATGTAATCTTCTCAGGTGTCATGGGGTGAGATGGGTAAAGGGCTAATCCTATTATGTCCTGAGGGTGAAGGTATTTTGTGTTGTAGATAAGCTGGCCCAGCCTTTTGTATTATAAATAACCAAAGTATCTGCTGGGGGCAGGGAGCTGGGGCTGAGTTATTGTCTTAAGATTTCTATTTCTCTTTTAGGAGAAATATTCTTCCTTTTTAATATTTCCTAGAACATTTCATTTTCCTAGGAGAGAGGTGGGTACTAACTTCCTACAATCCCCCTTTTTTCCAAAATATGTGGGTGGAACACAAATGTTATTGGCAAAAGTTTAAAAATTGATCAGATCAGGGAGCTTGATGGGTACTTTTAATGGGGTGCGTGCTAACTTCCTATAGGTCTTTTTAATATCATTTTCATTCCTATTTGCTGAACGTGAGGGATCATAGTAAGGACAACTGAGGACACGACTTTATTTCAATTTGTGGTCCCTACAGTTTTCTTGGGAAGGTGTTTCAGAAATGGTTGACCACATTTTTCTTAAGGCTGTGAGAGAATGGCTGGCCTGAGGTCAGCCAGCTGGCTTCCTGCCTAAATTGAGACTACAACTCACAGTCTCCAGATTTTTACCCTAATACCTTAACTACTACACCAAACTGGTTCTCCCCAACTGGACATGCCTGCCAAATTCCTCCTTATGCATAGGGTATCAATCAGTGTTGGGTTGTCCCTGGTTAGGACCAGTTTGCAAGAACCGGTAGTAAAATCGGCGGGAGGCTCCGGACCCAGACATCATCAAAGTTGATCTGCACATGCTCAGAAGAGCGTGTGGGCACTATGCGAAATGGTAATAAAGGTAAGTAAAACCCACTTCTGGTATCAGTTTGACTGAAGGAGATGACCATTCCAGCAATCCGCATTTTTGGCCTCTTGGCTTGACTATAATATTAAATCTCCATAAATCTTGAGCTACGTGGAGGTTCAATGCTTTTGGGGTGGGGGTGGGGGGTATCATGGAACACCTGTCATCAACTCTAATTACTTCAGTAGCTTTTTAAAAATTCCATGTCTCTTTCCAAAAATACATTCCTCTTGGCCGTTCAAGAGCAACAAGAGAGAAACTATAGCTCTTCAAAGTTTCCAGAACACTTAAGAAAGAAAGGTTTAGATGGTTTGATGACAGATCAAATCCCTGCCAATGCCATTTCAAGAGAAACATGTAATGTAGAGAGCCTATAATGGCCACCAGGCAGAATGCTAAACTATCAATTTAAATAGGCAGATCTGATTTAAGGCAGTGTTGGAAGAAATGTTCATCTGGATTCAGTTCCAAGTGGGGAGAAAGACACTGGAAACATGGTGGCTGTTTGGAAAGATGGTTTTTAATGGTGGAAAGCACCACACGGTTTGAGATCCTGGACAAAAAGCACACGGGAGAGAGAGAGAGAGAGAGAGAGAGAGATTCTCTGTTCGGCTTTGAATTTGAGCTTGTATTCTGATTGGTTGTCAGACTCCCAAGGGGTGGAGGTCTAAGGTAACTTTGTAGGCTGCCTGTGTCCTAGGCTTAGTTGAGCCTTGCTGGGTGATGTAATCTTCCCAGGTGCCATGTGGTGAGATGGGTATAGGGCTAATCCTATCATGTCCTGAGGGCCATGTCTTAATCCCATCACATTGGAGCTGAAGTGGGGGCAGGGAGCTGCAGGAAGTTGCTTTGTCTTTAAAAACATGTTTATTCCTTTCTCATCCAGGGAAAACACAATATTCTGCCTTTTTAATATTTCCCAGACTATTTCATTCTTCTAGGAGGGGGAGTGGGTGCTAACTTCCTACAGCAGCTTCTGTGATTGCCCTCTAAAAGCATTGCTATTCTTGTGCAGTCAGCTCTGTTGAGGAAGGAGGACGCCGAAAATGCATGACTGGGAACCACAAGCATGTAATTTTAATATGTTGCTTTTTTACTTCACCCATCAAAAAGTACAATCAGTTCTCACTCTTCCCAGTCCTTTGCCTGAAATAATGCATTCTCAGATGCAGAGCGCTGAGGAAGGGTAAAGAAAGACTAGGCCAATTTACAACCTGCTCCTCTTGCTGAGATAAGTTTGTCCCAGGGGCTTGGCTAAATTCTCTCTTTTTAAAAAGCTGAACTGAAATGCCAACATGCATTGGGGATAATGGTGATATAAGTGTTTTTGGGTCCTTCAAGGAAATTACGTTAGCAGTTTAAGTTGTTGCAATACTGTTTGTGACAAGCTTGTTATTCCATAGAAATGTATCCCAGCCTCTGTAATTTATATCAACCAATCACGATATTCTTAAAAGTTCAGGCAATTAATAATATCTCACATCTTGGTAGCTTACGGAAAACAGTTTTCAAAATTACTGTAGTGTGGGAACAATAAATTCCCGCACTGGAAAGGCTGCATGCCATATAATTTATTCTAGATCTTCATCTAGGGTATATTATGACACTCTGCTTGAAAGTCAAATTGTCCATGTAAAATGTTTTCCAGGTGATAAGTTTACCCAGGGGGTTCCAATAAGATAATACATTCAAAGTTATATCCAACTCGGATATCTATAAAAGCTGGTTATCAGGGTTTTTTTTTAAGCATCTTATGAGCAGGAGCAAAAAAAGAGAGAAAGAAACAGTAGCATTTGGACACTTTAGCATTTTCTCCTTAATAAGGGAGCAATTAGCTACTTCTGGATTTGGCAGTAAATATTCTGATGACACCCAGGGCTGGTGTTCTGAGTTATTCAAAGTGGGTTTGTCTAATCTTATTCAGGAGGACAGGACAAGTAGTAATGGGTGGAAGATCATTAAAGAGAGATCCAACTTAGAACTAAAGAGAAATTTCCTAGCTGTGAGAACAATTAATCAGTGGAACAGTTTACCTCCATAGGTTCTGGCTGCACCATTGCTGGAGGTTTTCAAGAAGTGATTGAACACGCAGAGGCACGCAGAGCCATATTGGTGGGCACGGAAGTATTGCCCTAGCTCAGTTCCAGCACACATCCGCACGCTGGCCAGCTGATTTTTGGGCCTTCTGGGCCCACCGGAAATCAGCAAATGGGCTGTTTCCAGCCTCCAGAGGGCCTCCGATGGAGGAAGGCTGTTTTCGCCCTCCCCAGGCTCTTAGAAAGCATCTGGAGCCAGGACAGGGCAAAAAACAGACCTACCGTGCCCACCGGCCATCACATGCCAAAAGCGGGGGGAGCATGGGGGAGGTTGCACGCACATGCGTGGCGGGACAGGGCACATAGAATTATGGGCATGGGCACATGCGTGCACAACTACCCTGCACTCAGCTTTTGGCATGCGATGGCAAAAAGTTTAGCCATCACTGTTCTATATAGACTATATTAGGCTTCTGGAACTTGAAATGTTTTTGCCAACTAGATTTTTAAGCAGGTTGTTTACAGTATTTTTTTTTTACTACTGTACTACTACTAATTCCAGATCATTGCAATTTAACTATTGGATTCTATCAGTCACATCAGGATACAGAACAAACAAAATCATCTTTTTTTAATGTTGGTGTAAGGAGGGAAGGAAAGAGGCAAAAAGCTTTTGATCAGCAATGTCATTTTCGTTGTATTGTTTTCCAAAACTGCAGTCAAAAGGATTAAAATCTGTATTCTGAAATATGATCTTGAATTGTTTATTGCCCCCGTTCAGTTGAGCTGCAAGCAATGCTATTTTTTTTTTCATGTGTGTTGCTTTGAAGTTTGTTTTTTAAAGCAAAGTCATTCATAACTCTTAGGAAAGTACAAATTAAGTAGATGGGAATATTAACCTGCTTCATAAAACATATTCAGCTAGCTCAGAAAAGTTGGACCATTTTGGAAACTGATATGGCTCTCCATCTTCCACATGGGCTTTTCAAAGAACCCTGTAGAGATTAGAGCATTTCCCTTCCCATGTGCTTAGATGGAGAACTCATCCTTTCCTTTCCCAAGAATCCTGAAGAACAAGTCATTATTAGGCAGGTGGCAAGGTGGGGGGGGGGGGATTCTACTGGTTCAGATGATCAGCTGGGAGCGAACCAGTTTGCTCTGATGATCATGTGGGCCCGCCCACCTGCCCCTGTGCTTTACTGACCTATATCTTCTCAGCTGTTTCATGCGGCAGAGCGGATTGCTGTGCTTCAGATGTGTTACTCCCCAACAGTAACGCGGAAGGTAAGTTTTCATAAAACTGCACACGTGCACATAAAGCGCGCGATCACCGAACCGGTTGTTAAACTGCCAGGATCCTACCACTGGCAGGCAGACATTATTAGGAAGAAATAAGGCAATGACCTTCTTAGTCATGATCTCTACATTATTATTTCCTTTGCCACCCAATGTTTTTACATACGATTATTTAAAGCAAAAAAGGAGTTCCTTCCATTTTTTCTCTCTCCCTCCCTCCCTCCCTCCCTCCCTCCCTCTCTCAATAAAGTTTGATTTTATTTCTGTTGTGAGGTTGATCTGTCTCCCCAAGTGTTAGATGTGCACCAACACTTATCTCACTGGGGAAAAGAGGCTTGTAAAATGTCTGCCTTTCAAAAAGTCAGAACAAATATGTCCATTTGTCTGAACATATGCATGTATATATTTATATATGTATGTATAACTCTGCATGATTTGGGACACAGGCAGAGTGAAACCAAAGATTCCTTCTAATGTGTGTCATGATGTCAACAGATGTGAACATCACATCTGGTAACACTGTGGTCAAATTCTCAGAATCCTGTGCATGCAAATTTGAATCTAGTTACTCAAAAGCCACATCTGAAACGAGCCCAGTGTGACTGGTACATCCTTTGAGCAAAACCAAAGAAAATGAAACATCCTTCTCTCTTTTCCTCTTATCTTTTTCACAACACGTGTTTTTTACGCCTTTGAAGAAAGACCTGGAAGCATCTCTCATCCCTGGATTTATATTCTCTTGTGTTGCAGAATTGAAATGAGAGGCGTCTTTGCTAGGAAATGGCATTAGCAACATCATTTCATGTCCTGGCTAACATCTGTAAACATCTGCACTCACCTACCAATTTCAACAAGAGGTTTCAAAACATATTTGTTTAAAAGGTCAAGAAGGAATACAAGCCTCCTGATGCACCACACACTAAGTGGTTTAATATGGCGTTCATACAGGTCTCATATTGGACATTTTCCCTTCCTAATTATGCTAACAGCCTCCAGCCTGAGGCATGCTTAAGAAATTTCCATCTGTTTGGGGGGTGGGGAGAAGCAAGAAACCTCTCTTTTGAAACCCAGCATTATTTTTTTCCCTGATACCAGCCCTTAAAGGAACATTACCTGTTTTTAAAAGTAGCTTCAGTGGTGGGTTGTTCCTGGTTCGGTCCAGTTCTTGCGAACTGGTAGTAATGATGGCGGGAAGCTCCGCCCACCCACCCTGACATCATCACTGGCGATCTGCGCATGCGGAGAAACCCCTGTTGCAAACCTATAGTAAAGGTAAATAGAACCCACCCCTGAGTAGCTTCCTGTGAAGTGTCCTAACTCTCTCAAATAGCTTAGCACTGTGATGGCAAATCTATGGCATGCGTGCCACAGGTGGCACATGGAGCCATATCTGTGGGCATGCAAGCATTGCCCTAGCTAAGCTCCAGTGCACATGTGCGCGCCAGCCAGCTGATTTTTGGGTCTTCCGGGCCCACCGGAAGTTGGGAAACAGGCTGTTTCTGTTCTCCGGGGGTGGGAGAAGGCTGTTTTCACCCTCCCCAGGCTCCCCTACTGGGCCCACTGTGCCATCAAATGCCAAAGGCGGGGGGAGCATTGGGGGGTCACATGCCCATGCGTGGGAGGGCAGGATGCAGGCCTGAATTATGGGTATGGGCATGCATGCACACAACACCCCCGTGCTTCCCCCACTTTTGGCACATGGCAGCAAAAAGGTTAGCCATTACTGGCTTACCATATTGAGAAAATTCCCTCTGCTGGCTACCTCTAAACATGCTTGGCAAGGGGTAAGTCCCATTGATCACAGGGGTCTTCCTTCAGAGAAACAGAATTGTATGTGTGTGCATGTGTTTTAAAATGAGAAGCTGAAGCATTAGCCTAGCGGCCTTCCAGAGAAGCAATAAATACCACCTCCGGTTCCATTGTTTTCCTTGTACTTTCCTGTTATGGACCTCACCTGTTCTTTCTCCTTTGCTGCATCTTGGCTCACACATGGGAACGAGCAGACAAGGTGCCTAAGTCAAGAACCCCTGGCACTAGTTTAAAATCTTGGCAAGGCAACTGTTCCTGTACACAGCAAGGTGGCAGATGAAAAGAGCTTTGGTCTTGTTTTGAAGAACCGGTTGAGAAGGCAGGGCTCCAAGAATCAAGGATCAGAAGGTTCCGTCTGCCTCATTCAATGCTGAGACCAAAAGCGAGGAGCAGAGCTACCCAATGTTTTCATGTGCTGAGTTTTACAGAGAGAGAACCTACTTGTGAATCATTGAACAAGAAATGTAATCCGACTCACTGTGTTGAAATGTGACCAGGTGAGACTCAAATACTGGTCTCTTGCACAGAAGTTTCTGATGGTTGATATACACCTATATGCAAATACATCCACGCATGTAGCCACCATGTGATTACTTTCAAGATAAGTAAAATTATGTATGGTGCATGAATAAAATAAGAAACATTAAATTAAAGGGCTGAAATGGGAAAAAGAAAAGAAAGCAGAGATATAGTTCACCCCAGCATCACTTACTGCGCTTTGCCATACCTTGTAAATCATCCTTGCTTATCCAATGACAAATAGGGATTAGAAAGCCTTGGGATCACTGGTGGTATTCTGCCAGTTCTAACCGGTTCGGGCAAACCAGTAGCACCGGTGGGAGGCTCCGTCCACCCACCCGGACATCATCATGTCCTGTTTTTGATGCTCTGCGCATGGGCGTGCACTTACTTTTGTGGAGCGGTAGCAAAGGTAAGTGAATACCACCACTGCTTGGGATGCTTGCCAGGATAACCCCTCTTCAGACCTTTTGTGGTATCTTGGCTCTCTATAGGTGTTGCAGAGTTTTGGGTAGGAAAGTTAAAATTCAGTGTAATGGTTTTAAGACTGAATAAGAAGTTGATGGGAAGGAAATAAATTTATGAAAATAAAAGTGACTTTGAATATTTATTTCACACATCCATTATTTGCTTTTCAGTCCTCAGGCAGCTCCCACAAACAGATGGGGTCCTTGTCCCTGAAAAGGTTGTGCATCCATGAAATATAGGAAATATTCCAGCAAAGGACAAACCATCAACCACCCATCAAATGGCCAATCCTTTTTGTTTATTTTGTTTAGTTCAGTGACCAAAAGAACTTAGCAGAGTGCTGAATAGAGGACCTCATGACTGGTCTTCCAAGCGCTGGCCACTGTAGCATCCCACGGTGGTGCAGTCGCATGAGGTCATGCTTTACGACGTCACTTTGCAATGGAAATTCCAGCCCTAACAGCCATTGTTAAGTGAGGACTATGTGTGCTATGATGGAAATATTAAGGCACTGGACTGAAATATTTTATTTTTATTGCATTGCACTTATTGATCTTGTAAAGATTTCCATTTAAGGTTTAGTGTTGCAAATGAGCCGCCCGCTGTATTTTTTTCAACACAAAGTACAGAAGGTTCTCATACATGTATACTTAGTACAGTGATGGTGAACTTATGGCACACGTGCCCGAAATGGCACATGGAGCTATGTCGCCTGGTATGTATGATGTCGCCTGTTCCTCTTCTGTGTTTCTACACATACATGCACGCAACAATCAGCTGGCCTTTTTGCATGCGGCAGTGCCGGAAACTGGAAGAGCTGGTCTTCCATTTTCCTGTATGAGCATGTGTGCCAGCCAGCTGATCATCATGTGCACATGCGCACAGGAAACCCAGAAAAGTAGCTGGCCGAAGTAGCTGTGCCAGAAGTTCATTTTCAGGTGCGCAAATGTGGCCTGGGCAGCTCCTCTTCTGGATTCCAACCCGGACAACTGGGTGTGAGTGTGCATGAGAAAAGGGGATAGGATAGGAGAGGCTTTTGTGGGGCAAGCAGAGGAATCCACGAAGGAGCGGACGCAGTGGAAGGAGAGCCCAGCAGGCAATGAAAGACAGACAGACAGACAGACAGACAGAGGCAGAGGCAGAGAGAGAGAGGCAGAGGCAGAGAGACAAAGGCAGAGGCAGAGAGAGAGAGAGAGAGAGAGAGGCAGAGGCAGAGGCAGAGGCAGAGGCAGAAGCAGAGAGAGAGAGAGACAGAGGCAGAGGCAGAGGCAGAGAGAGAGGCAGAGGCAGAGGCAGAGAGACAGAGAGAGAAAGGAAGAAGAGGCGATCAGCCATATGAATACCATGTCATCACGTGACCCGCCAGCTGAGAAAAGATTGACCATCACCCCCCCTCTGCCTGCAGAGTGGAGACTGACCACCATGACAGTACATGACTCAGGCCAGTAGCAGTGCCTGAGTGAGGGACCAGTGTGGACTGCCAGCCACACCAAAAGGGCCAGGAGAACCTGGACTCCAGCAGCCCTTTCGGGGTTAGTGCAACACACATAAGAAAAACTAGGTTAGAAGAAGTAGAATTTAAATTTTTGGGAGAAATATCAGTGTTCTCAGTATGTTGATTCTATCCTTTTTGATGTGGAAGTGAAGATTCTTTATCGCTTCAGAAGGTAAAAAAAGACAATGCATAAGGCAATTTCTGGGGGGAAAGAGTCAAACAGGCAGTGCCAAACACATGAAACAGATGTGGAAGGGCATCCCAAAGGTGACTGAATGGTGGGGAATGGAAGGATTTCCTTCCATTCCCCACCATTCAGTCAGAACTGAAGAAGCTTCTTGGATGAGAAGTGAAATGTCTTCAAGGAAAAAACCAGGAAGAATGCTTTTGAAGAAGTAACTTTGGGACAACCATGACCTTGATGATTGAGAATCTCCATAGACACATGTGGAAGAAGTTGAAAGAATAATTGATTTTATTTTTTTAGGCTCAAAATTTAGCTGGGAAGGTGACTATGGCCATGAAATACAAACAAACAAACAAACAAAAACCCTGTGTAACATCTGTTTCTTGGGCAAAAGACTATTGAAGCTCAGGAGAATATACTGGTAAGCAAAGTATTATTAAGGTCCTGTTTTTTTCAAGCTATAATATATTCTCCTGAAAGCTGGATCAATAATAAATGATTAATAAGCAGAACCTGAATTATATTTCAGATTGCACAGTGTTTAATTTGCCTGTGCAATGTAATGGCAGCCAGTGAATCTCAAATCTGCTTCTGTATAAATGTCACATTCTCTTGAGCGAACTAGCTGTATCCTGAGTTTAATTTCTTGGTAACATGATAGCATGAACCTGTATACGGCACATGTTAACATTCATGTGTTCATCTTTGAATTAAAAGCTTCCATATTAAACTTTCAGAGGCAGAATGAATTAATCCAGATGGAGCTGTAAATACTTAAGACAATCCAAAGGAAAATTTCCATAGTTTTCTCATTTCTTTTTTTCAATAAAAAATAAAGCCTTCTGCACTACGACAGTCGAGAGAAGAAAACTTGCATACTGGCATACATAGAGGTTGATTAGCTTGGGAAAATAATGAGAATACTAAATGATTACTAATAATACTTAATCAAGATGCTGGTAAGCCTTTCCTATATTAATTTTCTCTTTTGAGGATAGTTTGAACCCCGCTTTATTAAAGAAAAGAAAAAGTAACTCAGAGGTAACTATTTAATCTTCAAATGGAAAATGTAATTTTGAAAACCATTATCTTAGGAATGCAGTAATCAAAGCAAGTAATCATAGGAGTTAAGCCTGCTTTGAATGTTATTTAGAATAGGTTCTGGATGAAAGCAACAATTGGCAGGCCCATCCCAGCATCTGTTGGACTGTTGTTTTGGTCTATGCAGTTGCACATTTAAGCAATAAATGTATACCCAAATATATATATTTGTTTTCTTTCCTTTTCGTAGGCTTTATGTGTATTTCTTTTTAGCCAGGTTCTTCCTACGTAAACCAAGATTTTTATGCAGCCCTAGTTCAGTGAAATCACAATCCACTAGTTTCTAGGCTTTTTTTCTGGCAGCCAGCAAATCCTCTGCTGCCCATTGGGAGACTAAAATAGATCTATTTCGGGTTTATAAGCCCTCATCAGTTAGCCAAACCCTCATCCCATGTATCCTCCCTGCAAAGGTACAGTATTTGTTTTCTTTCCTTTTCGTAGGCTTTATGTGTATTTCTCTTTAGCCAGGTTCTTCCTACGTAATTATAAGATGTGATTTCACTGAACTTAAGAGCTGGCCAATATATACCTGGAGCCATGGGTGAAATGCTCCCAGTTCGGACCAGATCGCCTGATCTAGTAGTGGGTGGTTCAGAGAACTGGTAGAAAAAAAATCCCTGCGCCCCCCACCCCCCCATGCCCAGCTGAGCCGCACGATCATCAGAGGCTTTTTTTTTACTTTTAAAAGCATTTTTTCTACAACCTCTTCCGATGAAAAAATGCTCAGCATTTTTTTCTGCAACCTCTTGGCCGAAGAGGTGGTAAAAAAAATGCTGTGAAAAGTCTCTGATGATCCTAGCTAAGTTCCCTGATCAGCAGAGAGGCTTTTCAAAGCATTAGAAAAAATGCTTTGAAAAGTTTTTTTTTAAAGTTGGCCACGCCACCCAGTCATTTTAAACCCCCCCCCACCAAGCCACGCCCACAGAACCAGTAGTAACAAATTTTACATTTCACCCCTGCCTGGAGCACTCAAACTATTTGAAGCGAAGCCAAGAGGACAACTTCTTTACAATGCCCAACTGGGCCCCTTCTCCAACCACACACAATTATAGGTAGCCCTCAATTTACAACCATTCATTTAGCAACCATTTGAAGTTACAATGATGTTAAAAAAACGTGTCTTATTGCATTTATGACCATCACAGTATTCCTACCATCGCCTAATCAAAATTCAGACACTTTGCAGCCGGCAACAGTTTAAATAGTTTTTTTTTCCCTCTAGCCATCAGCTGGGACTCAGGAGGCAGCAATAGATTGGAGGTGGGGCCAAATAAAAGGTAAGGATAATGTGGGGGAGCTGGGGGTGGGGGGGCAGGGGGGGCAGAACCAGTTCGGTGACGTCATATCGTCACCGCTACTGGCTCGGTGGAACCGGGCGGAACCAGGAGGAGCCCACCACTGCTTTGAGGGATGATATTCAGTCTACATGGAAGAAGGCATGGCAACTCGAATTTCATCGTTCTCTCTAGGTCTTCTACTGAGCATGCTCAGGCCATTAAACAGCATGTAGCATGTAACAGACCCAAGGTGCCAAATGGACCTAGCCAGGTCCCAACCTTTATTGTCTATGAATCCAACACTGCCTCTTCTATGGTTTATTTAAATCGAAGTACCTAGCCTGTGAAGGGCCTTTAAAGTTCATGATGTCATGCCCTCCCCTCAACTGTCCTTGAAGGCCAATACAAAAACCTGTATTGAGGACCCAGATTGTTGGGGACAATATGCTGACACTGCAAACTGCTTAGAGAGGGCTGTAAACCTCTATGAAGCAGTATATAAGTCTAAATGCTATTGCTACAGAAAATAATTGTCTTCCTATCCAGAGACTATGCTCCTGAGACTCTAGACACACAAAAACAACACAGCATGTACTCCTCTGGTCCCTGTATTACAGAGATGTTCATATTAGCATCATTTCTCCATTTATATGTGAGCCCAGAGTACACAGACAATTCTACATCTCCCTGTTGCTTGCAGATACTAATCTTGCTACAGCATACAATTTTTTTTACATGCAGCAGTTTTCAAAATCCATCAGATGATGACCTGTGCCTCAAACTAATTTTAATGAGCATCTCTAACTTATTATTTAAGAGCACCATGAACTGTAATAGATTTGGTTAGCCATATACCAACTTTTATGCTCTCATTATCCATTTAATGTTTTTATCCCTCCATTTAGATTTTTGGTAGGTTTTTTTGTTTTTATATATACCTTTTAGCACTTTCCAAATGTATTTTTATGCTTTTTAGCCTTGTGTAACTTTGTTTGGATTTTTTTTTTAGTTTTTTTAAAAATTGTTTGTATCCCATCCTCCTTATGATGGACTGTGACCATAATAAAGATTTGATTTCTTTTGACCAGAATTATAGCTGTTTTTTCTTTTTCTTTTGAAATCATATACTGAGAGGAGTACAATGATTTTCTCCAGCAGCAGAATGAATCTCAAGATTATGCAGAGGAAAAATATGAAAGTAGAATATGGCCATTTATATTATAATACTGAATTTTAATCTTTTTTATGTCCATCTATAGAAATGGATAAGTCTGGATCTCCCATAAAACAAGCTGCATATTACTGTGGATGGCTTTCACCTATTAGTAGTTGAAACTCCTATATTTCCATTGTATTCTAGATCAGTGTTTCTCAAGCCGACCACCTTTAAGATATGTGGACTTCAACTTCCAGAATTCCCCAGCTATGTTGGCTGGCTGGGGAATTCTGGGAGTTGAAATCCACACATTTTAAAGGTGCCCAGGTTGAGAAACACTGTTCTGTGTAATTTTGGGATACATAACTTTGTGAAGCCCTCCAGCAAACCAGAGCTCCTGAAGATGCTGGCACTAATTTGCAATTTGGATGTCAAAATTATGTCAAGAATATTTCTCTTCTATCTGACTTCTATCTGAAAGGGATAAAGGAACTAGAGAAAACCAAGCTAGATTTAGAACTGGCCATAGTTGCAGGTTCCCTTAATCCAGTTATGGTGTATGTATGTCTGTTACTGGGAGGGATGACCAAGGAATGCCAGGAGTCCAAATGTATTTAAATCCAGAAGGGTCATCCAAGGTGTGAAGGCACTCCCAGCTGCCAATTAAAACAAGTAGGCATATCATTTGTGCTAAAGAACAGTAGAAAGGAAGAATTGTGAGTTTTTGCTAGAGAAATGTGAAGATAAGCCTATTTTTGGTTGACTGCATTGTTATATGATAGGGCAGAAATCTACATGTTTGCATGTTAACGATTCCAGATGTAATTCCTTGCATGTCCAGATAAGACACTTGGGAAGGCTTTATTGTGTTGGAGATTTTGGGGGGGTTGGGGTTGGGGTGGGAATGGTAAAGCAAATATTGTAGGCATGGTGGCCTAACTACATCCAGTTTGTTTTTGTCAAGTATGAGATCTGGATGTATTTTAAAATTCATATTCAAATTAAGGTCAATAGGAGTGGTGCCTGTGAGCAATGTCACAAAGAAACTGCCTTATAATAATAAGAAAGTGCCATCTGCTGGCAAGAAAATGTAACGTGGAAATGTAAAATGGAATGCATTCTATATTTGTGCAAGAGGCCTTTTGAACTCTTTTAATTGCATTCAGTATGTTACAGTGAAAGCAAGAAGTTATAACTTGCTTTGCGTGGTGGCAAACCTAAATATTGCTGAACTATACGAGCCTGCTACATCCTTAACCATTAGTTATGCAAACCGAAAGGTCTGAATTGTAATTTAGCAACATTTGGAAGGCCAGACGTTTTCCCAGGGTTGTTATAAAGTATTTCCCATGAACTGGTAGTTTCCCTTATACTCTCATATGGTATGATTTAAACAAATTGTGAGTAATCCAACCAAGTTAAAATGTTTGTTTGGACTTTATTCCTCCCCTGTTTGGCTTGGATTTCCTTGCAAAAGCAAAGCAAAGCAAAGATTGCTGTGTTCATACCGTTAATTTCCCAATCTTGCTAGAATTCCAGGGAAGCAAGATTTCTCATATAACCTAAATGCAAGCAATAATGATAAAATGTTTGTCTCCTCCTTCCCTCCCTCCCTTCTCCACTGGTGAAGACAACAAGTGGAAAGGGATTAAGTATGAAAAGAGGCAAGAGAAGGGTCATACAAAGATCGACCACAGGAAAGAGCCATCCATGGAAAAGAAAGAAAGTTCTTTGCCATTGGTCAGAGGAATAAAGAAGCAGGGAAATCCACGAAGTGAAGAGTAGATCATGACCATGAGATTTGAAATCCAGAGGAGGATTTTTAAGCTAGTTTCATTTCTAGCTGGTTAAGCAACTAGAGTCTTGCATCTTAAAGCTATAGTGTGGGAAAGCCCTGGGAATTTTTCTATAGACTTGCAGAGGAAGTTTAAGAGGACAGTTCTTTCTTCTCAAAACCAATTCTCTCTTATTAATGAAGAGAAAGCTACCAAAGCCTCTGCCTCTTGTGATGACTTTTTAAAGGTCATTGAGTTGGAGCCTAAAATAAAATGGAAAACACTGAGTATTTCCTGATAACATGGCAAAATGTCCCAAGGTGCTTTTTCTGGAGGCAACTGGACTTTTTGTTTTTTCCCCTTTGAGGACGTTTCATTTCTCATCCAAGAAGCTGCTTTAGCTTTGACAGGATAGTGACAGGGGTGGGTTCTAAATTTTTTTACTACCAGTTCTGTAGGCATGGCTTATTTTGTGGGTGTGGCTTGATGGTCATGTGACAATTCTTTAGGATTTAGCAGAGGTACTGGTCTACCAGGCTTTTAACTGCTTGCAGAGCTATACTGGTCTACTCATTTGTTTTTAGAGGCACTGGTCTACCCATTTATTTTTGCAGCCACTAGTCTACCCATTTATTTTTGCAGGCACCGGTCTACTCATTTGTTTTCTTTTAACACTGATCAGCTGTAGGGCGGCCCTTTGAAGCCCCGCAGCAAGAATTTAAACAGTTTTTTTCCCTCTAGCTGATCAGCTGGGACTCAGGAGGCAGCAATAGATTGGGGGTGCATTAATTAAAATGATTGGAAAGTAGCAAGCAATCATTTACCTTCTGATAAATAGCTATTTTGTGAGCAATCATCACCTGACTGCTATTGTTAAATGATTAGGCAAGTTTGCCCTTGGCCTCCATTTTGTAAATGTCTGTTACATACTTGCAAAAATTCATGTATGCTTCCCAGCTCTAAAATGACTAAAGTCAGTTTCACGATGAGTTTGACTCAGTGTCTCATAACGTGACTCTTACAGAGTCACATTCATATGGTTCTCTTGGCATGTGCTAAATTAATATATTCACTACTTCTTCCAAGAATCTAAGTAAGACCATTTCACAATTTATGACTTACGGCATCATCTGCAGGCATCCAACTAACATTCCATCACGATAACCATACTGAGGACAGATTTATATATTTTAATGATGGCTGGATGATGCTATAAAATGCAATGTTACAATTGAGGAAGTTACATACGTACACATCTGGATCTTCCATATGATGCCTCATCCATGTCCTAACCTAGTTTTCTTAGTTGCTTAGTTTTCTAGATAAGGCAAGCTTGGCTAAGTGCTTCCTACTCCATAGCAGATTTTTTCCCAACCTGGTGCTGTCCAAATGAGTCGGAATTACAATTTCCAGAATTTTCAGTATCTGCATGGGATAGCAATTCTTGGAGTTACTAACACATTTGTGGGCACCAAGCTGATGGAAATGCAGTGTAGAACTCAGTTACCACAAGAATTACTGATGAGAATTGTTCCATTTCAAACTTACCAAGATTGGGAGGGGGGGGCAGGGGTGAAATCTACTTACCTTCCCTACCAGTTTGGAAGTGCGTGCGCCATCATCACATCCAATATTTTCCCCTTTGTGCATGTGCAGAAGGCTTTGCACATGAGGAGAGGGTTAAAAACCAGAAAGTAATGACGTCCGAATGGGTGGGCAAAGCCTTGTGCTGCCACCACTACCGGTTTGCGCGAGCTGGACCGAACCAGCAGGATTTCGCCACTGCCAGGGGGGGGGGGGAATTTTTCTCAGTTATGGGTTTTGACATATTGGGAACCCATATGTTATTGCGGTTAATAGAAATTTTAGGTTTTACATGCCCAACTTGTAAGGAAGATGACTAAGGTTTTCCTTTAAGTGTCTTATTTAAATAAAATAGCTCCCCCCTTTATTTTTCAAACCAATTCTAGTAATTCTCAGAGCACTCAGAACAAAGTGGCAAGTAAAAAATAGGTCAGCTCTTGATTTGAAATTGTAGATGAACATGTATTTGCAGTGTTCCTAAGATTTGTTTCCTTAGAGTAAAGTTGGCAGGTATGAGAGGAAGTTAAAGATTTATTTTTGGTGCTACTTACCAGATGTCATACTTGTTCTTCTGAGACAGTTGCTTTCATCCTCAACAGCATCAGTTCTAGTAGCAATGAAAACATGATTTCCATTCCATTTTAAGCAGTATAACACACCCCGTTCGCATGCCATTAAAAGTGGGGAGTTGAATTGTTTGAGAGGTTGCAAGCAGAGAATTAGCTGTCATTTGAAGACTAAACATATTTATACCAGCTTTCTTGACTTTGGAAGAATCATGAAGGCATCCTTTATTCCCAAGATAAATGCTGTCCTTATGTATTGTTTCATAAATTATATTTTCAGTATGACTGACAGGCTACATTCTCTGGGTAGATTAATTAAGTAATCTGAACAGAAGAAAGAAAGGAGTAAAAAGTATACTGTAAAAGCTACTATCCCACTGCACTCTAGCCATTAAAATCTTTCAATATGAGGGAAGAATGAAGTATTTGGCTGGCACTGAAAATCTCTCTATGGAGACTAGACTCCCTCCCTCCCTCCCTCTCTGGGAAGGCTATTCCACCAGCAGGGCCCCAGAAATTAGAAGCCTCTGTCCTTAACATTATGTGGTACAAAGTATCTGGAAAAATGCCATCAAGAATACACGGAATACCTGGGCAGGTGAATATGAGATATTTCTCATGATATCCTAGCTCTGAAACATTCAAGGCTTCACATTTCCAAACGGATGCATGAGGGGGAGAAAAAAGCACAAAACTGGCAGCCAGTGTAGCTGACAAAAGACAGGTACCCCAGGGATCAGAGCAGCCGGTCTCTGTTAATAACCTAGCAGCTTTGCTTTGTACAAAGTTTTTGAGTCACCTTCAAAGCTGATAGAATGTATTGCAGTAATCCAACCAGAAAGTTACCAGAATATATATAACCGGTGCTATATTAACCCTGCCCGGGAAACTTTGCAGCTAGAATATTAGCCTAAGGATATGAAGCCCAAGATATTTAATTGCCTGAGGCAAAGTATAAAAGGCTGCCATTTTGTTCTCCCATTCCATAGCAACAGAACAGTATTCATCTGAAGGCTGTTTCAAGAGCACAGTAGCATAAAACGTAGCCTCCCAGCATCTGCCAGTTAAAGGACTACCTCAGTCTTTCTAGTGTCGGGGCTGGCCTTCAGAAGAAAGAGGTGAAGAGAGAGAGGTTCTCTTCACTGGGCATCTGCACATGAACGCTAGGTGGTGATCTGTCCAAAATCCTTTTAGCAAATTCTGCATTAATGACAGCTGACTTCTGACATTTCTTCCAACTTTTAGGGCTGGGAGGAAGGGCCATATGGAAAGTCTAGAGCTATAGGTATGTAACCTCAGTTGTGACATAGCATCATATAGCATCATCCATACATCATTAAACTAATATGATGGAATGATGTGTAGATGAATGTAGATGACGCTAGAGGTCACAAGTGATGAAATGATCTTAGACTCTTGCAATCACCAAGACTGGGGGAACATAGAAAGCAGGAAAGTATGGGGGAGAATCCTCTTGATGGCTACCAATGAATAAAGTACTGAAGGAATACTAGCTCTGTCAGATATTGCCTGCATATGATGCACCAGAGACTAGAAGGGGTTAACTCTTTACAGACATCACATGTGACTATATCAGCCAATGAACTCTCTTATTGGACTCTTTACCCAGAAATCACTTGGATATCTTCCCCCCCCTCTCTCTCATCTATCTGTCAGCAAAAGAACAAGTGAAGTTCTCTCTCCTCTCAACATCTGAGTCATACAGTTAGGGTAAAAGAAAAATGCAACAGGACACTTTGTTCATCATTGTATGCATACATATATCTTTTGTAAATATTAAGACAACCTTTTTTTTGAACCTGAAGCTGTATTGACCAAATAACTTCTCATAGAACTGAATGAGCACGACCATATATCTGACAAGCTGTTTGGAAACTTCAGGCAGATGGTGTTCCTTCCCATAGACATATTTGTTTCTGAAGAATAAGAAAGCTGGATTAAATACACCTTTCGTTGGATCCATTATAGAATAGAATAGAATAGAATAGAATAGAATAGAATAGAATAGAATAGAATAGAATAGAATAGAATAGAATAGAATAGAATTTTTTATTGGCCAAGTGTGATTGGACACACAAGGAATTTGTGTTGGTGTACATGCTCTCAGTGTACATAAAAGAAAAGATACGTTCATCAAGATTCATAAGGTACAACATTTATAGGTCTTCTTTTACTCTTATTTAGGCACCCAAGCATTGAAAAGAATGCTTTGCGTAATAGGTTGGAGGTTCTCTCAGTTTAAACAATTTTGAGGCCCTTTCACTGAAATAAGATTCTCAGGGATTTTCAAATGCTATTAAGATTTGTTCCAACAACATATTTGTTTACTTCATTGACTATAAAATTCTTATTATTTGCCTGATATATTCTCAAGTGTTGGTTTACTCTGAAGAAGGATATCAGAGAGGAAGGACTCAGCAGAATAGAGAACAGCGTCCAGGGTTTAGCTAGTTCAGAACTCTGCAATAGCATATTTCTTCAGTGTCATCCAGAGCGTAATCCAAGAACTTCTGAAATAATAATATAAAATAAAGTATATTTACTTTGCCACTGAGGATCATTATGGAGTTAGGTCAGATGGAAAAAGATAGGGATTATGTTTAAGTCTGAAATTCTATTCCATCACACACACATTGACATCCCCTAGTGTTTTTTCTTCTTCTGGATTTAAGACTGCCTTACTTGAAACGAGCTTGAACAGTAGGAGAAAGACCTGACAATTTTTCAATCAAAACAAAACAGATGGTCCTTACAGCTTGAAGAAAATAAGGATTTCAAGAGTGATGTTGTAGCTAACGGATTACAATATCTTCAGATCATAGAAATCCTGCTGATTTCAAGCTGAAGCCTCTGAATGATAGTGATCACAAGATCACAATAGATTCATCTGAATAGTAATGAGATCCCCTCAGCCTTGTCAAAGTGAATGAATGCATTCAAAAAATGCTTACACTGACATATGTACAAGCTTCTAACTTCCTTTTTTCACATTTTAAAATTAAAGATACATAAATAAATGGGAACCTGGAAACCAAACTTCTACTCTCCTGTATCATCTATTTCTAAGAATTGCATTTTGTGAGATCGCCCACAACATGCTTTTAAAATGTCAGATGCGTTCACCAACCTAAACTGCTGCCATAAGTGGTGCTTAGTCTCTGTCTTGAAGAATTCTTCACTTTAAGGACGAAGAATCACCTGAACAGTTTTTATTAGGTGTTTACAGTTTCTATTATGATGTAATAGAAAATTACATCAAAGAAACACAGTATCTCATACTACATATATTGACTGCAGCACATATTATATATGCATATATAATATATATATGCATATATATATATATATACAGTTTCTATTATGATGTAATAGAAAATTACATCAAAGAAAGACAGTATCTCATACTACATATATTGACTGCAGCACATATTATATATGCACAATACTGGGAGAAAGAAGAAGTACCACCAGATAAGGATATAATTAAAAAGATTTTGGAATGTGCAGAACTAGATAAATTAACTAAAGCAATTAAGGGGAAAGAGGAAACCAAATATTACAAAGTGTGGAATAACTGGTATGAATGGTTCAAAAATAAGGAAATAAATTAAAGGAATGAAGAAGGGAAGGAAGATAATGTGATAGATCAATTAACATGTTAGTAGAATTGAAATATAATAGGAGAAAAAGGCTGAATAAGTTAACATAATATCTGTAAATATTTAATATTTAGTAAGAAATGGATCACTATTAAGCAGCTGCAAAAAGAAACCAAGATTTTTGTATATGTTATATGTTGTATGTCTATGTATGTTTTTTAACTAAGCTTAAAATAAAAAACTTTTTTTTAAAAAAAAGAATTCTTCACTTTAAGGACGAAGAACCACTTAACAGCAGCTTTTTAGGTTGGTGAATGCATTTACAATTTTGCAAGCATATTATGGATGATGTCACAAAATGCAGTTTTTAGAAATATTAGTCTCCTGGTTTTATTAATGTAAAATAGAAGTGGGGAATGAACAGATTTGGTACAAAGTAAGTGCTATAAGTCAGATCAGGGAAATAACAGATAAGGGGCATGCACTTATAAGCAGTGAACGCCATCTGCCACAGGGAGACTCACTATGCAATTAATACTTGGAGCCAGCATGATTTTCCCAAAGAAACAGACTCTCTTGACCTTTTGCATAGTATTAGTATTTTGCCCTGAGACTTATAGATTTAATGTCCTTTTTGGACTAGAGAAAAAAAAACAAAAACCCACCATTGTATCAGAAAAAAAGATATTTTTCCAAGGTCTGGGCTAATGGTGTTTTAAATGACAGTGATGATTTATTTATTTTTTATTTTTTAAGAAAATTTATATGGCTGCCAAACTCACATTGATTCCAGGCAGCTTACAGAAATCCCCAATACAAAACATAATAAATCCCTATGATATTATTGTGTAGTGTGCAGATGACTGATCACTGTACTGTTTGTATAAGTTTTTATGGTTTTTATTATAATTTATTTCATGACTAGGAATCACACAAAGTTTATGAAAGGGTAGTGTGTAATACTAATTTGTTTATTTCCATTGTTTCTAGCCCACCCAATTCCCAAAGGACTTCAAGCAATAGGCAGGATAATAATAATACAGTATTCTCAGAGGATGAGCAGTGTTTGAAACAATGGGAAAAAACCTAAATTCTAGGTATTTGTCAAAATGAAACTTCATGAATGACTAATACCTAATCAATTTGGCAGCGTATGTAAAGCAGCTTCTGAATCTTATTCTGCTGGCTAATTCGTCCAGGAAGATGTGAGACGATTAGTCTATGAGGATCATCTCCCTCCCTTTCTGAAAATTAATGTTCCTGTTTGAAAGCAGTTCATTAAAGCATAGAAAATTTGAATTTAAGTGTGAAGGACAGTACAGAAATATTCTCCACACATCCTGTGCTTGAGCCTTTCAGATTAGAAAATTAAAATAGTGGAAGATGTCGGTTGTGTGGTAACACGGATTCTGTGTTTTATCTTATTTTGAAAGTCAGACCTGTCAGGAATTTAGACTGATGCAAGGGAGATTCAGTTTATAGGTGTCAGGAACATGTGAGGGGATACAGTAAAAATAAGATACTATTAATATATTAATCTCTGGTGGAGATAATTATCAAGTTGTGGGATGTGGTAGACAAAAACAGACAGCATAGATACAACAGCATTTATTGACTCAACTGGAACTCTGCAACAATAGGCAAATTCCTGTAATTTATATTCTGGGCCCACAGGGCCTCAACCAATCATAATACTTGAAAAAGCCTGCCCAGATATGAATGTTCTAAGTTTCTCTCCAAAACAGTTGAAGTTAACAGTTAGGGTCATCTAAAGGTTAGTTTCACTTTAGCCGGGCTTAACACAACTATATGTATTCAATATATAAGACCTCTTCCCTCATGATAGTTCTTACCCTCAATCTGTTCAATATTCATAGTCTTTAAAATAGGCTGGGGGCCCATGGATCCTGGTCGACCACCGTAAAGTTACTGTTTAAGTGGAGCATTGTCCATCTCCAATTAGACATAGTATTGATGGCCTTTTTGGTTTCCCATGAGTGGCGGCAGCTCTACGGCCCTTGGTACAGGGGTGAAATGTTCCCGGTTCAGAGCGGATCGCCTGATCTGGTAGCAATGGAGGTGGGTGGTTCGGAGAACCGGTAGCAAAAATCCCTGCCCCCCACATTCCCAGCTGAGCCGCCCGATCATCAGAGGCTTTTTTTTCTTTTTAAAATCATTTTTTCTACAACCTCTTTGGCCGAAAAAATGCTTTTAAAAGTAAAAAAAAAAAAGTCTCTGATGATCGCATGGCTCAGCTGGGATTGTCAGAGGGTTTTTTTTTTTTTTTTAAGAAAGCCTTTGGTGATCAGGCAAGTCAGCTGGGATCCTCAGAAGCTTTTAAAAAAAAAGCTTCTGTCAATCAGGCAAGTTGGCTGGGATCATCAGAGACTTAAAAAAAAAAAAAAGAAAGCCTCTGCTGATCAGGCAATTCAGCCAAAGTGGTTGTAGAAAAATGGTTTTAAAAGTTTTAAAAAAAAGTTGGCCACACCCACTCAGTCATATTACCACATGACACAGGAGGAATTTCGCCAGGCAGTGATTCCAGTCCCCATTTGTCATCTGCTTGAGCGTCTCCTTTATGGTCCTGACCATTTGTTCGACTTGACCGTTGGTCATGGGGTGGAATGGAGTAGATGTTGTGTGCCGAATTATGTTGATTTGATTTGATTTGATTTATTAGATTTATATACCGCCCTTCTCCTTGCGGACTCAGGGCGGTGAACAGCCAGATAAAAAACGGTACATAAAAGTTAAAAATTATTTTAAAATCCATATAAACTTTGGCTAAGATTAAAACAATTAAATATTTAAAATTCCACAACCCAACAATACAACAAGATCTTAAAAAATTCAACGGGTCAGGCTAGACCGGCGAGCTGGAAGAGATAAGTTTTTAGGGCCCGACGAAAAGTCCGGAGGTCAGCAATTGTTCTCAGTTCCGGAGGAAGATTGTTCCAGAGGGTAGGGGCTGCCACAGAGAAAGCCCTCCCCCTGCGGGTCGCCAGCCGACATTGTCTGGCTGACGGCACCCTGAGGAGGCCCTCTCTGTGGGAGTGCACTGGCCAGTGGGAGGCTATTGGCGGCAGAAGGCGGTCCCGTAAGTACCCTGGTCCTAAGCCATGGAGCGCTTTGAAGGTGATCACCAGCACCTTGAAACGCACCCGGAAGTCCACCGGCAACCAATGTAGCTCGCGCAGGAGAGGTGTCACGTGGGAGCGTCCCGTCGCTCCCATAATCCCCCGCGCAGCCGCATTCTGCACCAGTTGGAGCCTCCAGGTGCACCCCAAGGGGAGCCCCATGTAGAGAGCATTACAGTAGTCCAGGCGAGAGGTGACGAGTGCCTGAGTGACTGTGCGTAAGGAGTCCCGATCTAGAAAGGGCCACAACTGGCGTATCAGGCGAACCTGATAAAAAGCTCCCCTGGCCACAGCTGTCGTGTGATCCTCTAAGGACAGCCGTGGGTCCAGGAGGACGCCCAAGTTGCGCACCCTTTCCGTGGGGGCCAATGATTCGCCCCCAATAACCAGCAATAGTGTCAGCTGGCTATATCGGGATGCCGGCAGCCACAGCCACTCGGTCTTGGAGGGGTTGAGTCGAAGCCTGTTTCTCCCCATCCAGGCCCGCACGGCTTCAAGGCACTGGGACATCACTTCCACGGCATCGTTGGGGTGGTCTGGGGTGGAAATGTACAGCTGCGTATCATCAGCGTACTGATGGAACTCCACCCCAAAACCACGGATGATCTCACCCAGCGGCTTTACATAAATGTTGAACAGAAGGGGCGAGAGGACCGATCCCTATGGCACCCCAGACACTAGGCGCCTTGGGGTCGACCGCTGCCCCCCTGTCAACACAGATTGCGACCGGTCGGAGAGGTAGGAGGAGAACCACCGTAAGACGGTGCCTCCCACCCCCAGTCCCTCCAACCAGCGCAACATGATACCATGGTCGATGGTATCAAAAGCCGCTGAGAGGTCTAATAACACCAGGATAGAGGAATAACCCCTACCCCGGGCCCGCCAGAGATCATCCACCAACGCGACCAATGCCGTTTCGGTGCTGTATCCAGACCTGAAGCCAGACTGGAGTGGGTCTAAATAGACAGCTTCATCCAGGTACCGAGGGAGCTGCCATGCAACCACACTCTCAACAACCTTCGCTAAAAAGGGAAGGTTGGAGACTGGACGGTAATTAGCCAAAATAGCCGGGTCCAGGAAGGGCTTCTTGAAAGCGGCCGGTAGGGCACCCTCACTCAAAGAAGCGTTTATAATCTCCTGGAGCCAGCCTTGTGTAACCGCCCGGGAGGCCAGCACCAACCAGGAGGGACACGGGTCCAATAAACATGTGGTTGCATTCAGTCTTCCCAAGGTCCTGTCCACGTCCTCAGGAGCCACAGGATCAAACTCAGCCCAGATAACACTCTCAAGACCTGCCTCAGTCACCCCGCCCGAACTAACCCAGTCAGAGGCCAAGTCATCCCAAATCTGAGTTATTTTATCATCCAGATATTGAACAAAATCCTCAGCACGACCCTGCAAGGGATCCTCCCACGCTCCCGGATGGAGGAGGGAGCGGGTCACCCTAAACAGGGCGGCTGGGCGATTATCTGATGACACGATAAGAGCGGCAAGATAGTTAGATTTTGCCGCTTTTATCGCCACTAAGTAAGTCTTAATATGAGCTCTTACTAGTGTCAAGTCAGATTCAGAGCGACTGGCCCTCCAACCGCTCTCTAGGCGTCTTCTCCGGCGTTTCATCTCCCTCAGCTCCTCGGTGAACCAAGGAGATAAGTGAGTTCGGCGCCAGGTCAGAGGCCGCGAAGGCACGACGCGGTCCAAGGCCCCACTGGCTGCCCTATCCCAGGCCGCCACCACGTCCTCAGCCGAGTCGTGTGTCAGTGTCTCAGGAAATGGCCCAAGCTCCGTCTGGAACCTATCAGGATCCATCAGGCGCCTGGGGCGGAACCACCTAGTCGGTTCCGCCTCCCTGTGGTGAGGTGCAGCGGTCTGAAAGTCGAGTCGAAGGAGCGAGTGGTCAGTCCATGACAAGGGTTCGAGTGGTCAGTCCATGACAAGGGTTCTACAACTATATCCCCAATATCTAGACCACTCAACCACTGACCAGAGACAAAAACTAGGTCCAGGGTATGTCCACCAATGTGGGTCGGGCCACATTTTCAGTTGGAAAAGTCCAGGCCACTCTCTCACAGAGGCCTGGCCTATTAGTCCTGCGAGGTAAGACTCCCCATCAGGAAAGAACGAAGATGGAACCGGCTCCGTCAATCCTCCCGTAAGCTGACCTGTTCTTCGATGACGCCAGCGTGCGAGATGGTACTAGGGCCGAGTTCCAGGCTACTCCGGGAAGTTGGCGGATCGATGATACAACAGGCCAGGATGTATCAAAAGCCGATGGAGAAACAGGCGGGGGGAAGGGAGGGGTCAACTCCAACGAGGAAAATAGTATCATAGCAAGCCCCCAGATTGTAGCTCAAAACCGTCAATGGGTGGGAAATCCTCACCACCGCCATGGGGGCATTAGTAAACCCTGCTGGGTCTTCAACCGCCTGCTGAGAACCTCCTCCATATATATAATCCCCCGCCAGCCACCGGCAGACCTGCTGGCCGGCTGAGGCCCCGCTGGTGCCGTCAGCGTCGGGGCCGCCAGAAGAAAAACAGGTAGCCTCCTCGCCGAAATCTTCCTTCTCCTGCAGGCGCACTCCTTTCTCCTCCCAGGTGCCTGCAGTCAGGTGGGCAGACCACTCCAGCGGCACCGCAGCCAGCGACCCCAGAGGTGCCCCAGACAGTTGTAGACATAAAGGCCAGCTGCCTTTATGTCTACAACCGCTGCCACTGCCATTCACCACCAAACTCCCGCGGCGTCTGTCCCGGCTAGCAGCTGGCAGCTCAGAAGTCAAATACTGGTGGGCTCTAGCCCCCCAGCGAGAGGGCCAGATATTCCGCGGGCCGGGTGGGGTGGGGGGTTGCCGAAGGTCTGCAGTCACCCCCTAGACTCCGCTGGCTGCCTCTCGCCGCTCGCCACTCTCGCCGCTTTCCGCCTTCCAAAACGCTCCTGCGGCGCCTCTCTCAGCACACATGGGCGACAGCCACTCCCGGAAGCCGATAATATATAGAACACGCTGGCGGGCACCCAAACCCACCAGCGTGACGGCCACACACTCCGCAAGCCGGACGGGGGGTTGCCGATAGTCTGCAACCCCCACAGACCCCTTAAAATCGCCCGCCGATGCCCTTCTCCTCACAGCATTTCGGAGATGGTCGCCATCTTGGGCATGCGCAGTTAGCAACCAGTTGGCATTGAGGAATGACTGAAACTCTGCTGCTATGAACTGTGCCCTATTGTTGGATACGATTACATCTGGCAGACCATGTGTGGCGAACAGCCGGCACCACTCTCGGATGACCCTGGTCATGGTCATCAATGAGACCAGTACCACTTCTAACCACTTGGAATAACTGTCCACTACTATCAGGAACACCTGCCCCTGGAAGGGACCTGCAAAGTTAATGTGCACACGAGACCATGGGGCATGTGTAGCCTCCCAGTGGTGCATTGGTGTTTGTGGCATCTCCAGTTGGCTTTCTTGGCAGACCTGGCAACTCCTCACTTGCTTCTCTATGTCTTTGTTCAGGCCTAGTCACCACAAGTGACAAGCTCCTGACTAGAGCCTTTATCTGAATAATTCCTGGGTGCCCCTCTTGTAGGGAATCCAGCACCTTGGAGCGAAGACTGGATGGAAAGATGACCCTGCTGCCCCAAAGCACACACCCCTTGTGGGCCGACAGTTCGTTTTTTCGAGAAGTGTAGTGTTGGAACTCAGAGCCTGGCCAGGCCTCTGGCCATCCCCCTTACACCCAGTTGAGAACGCGGCTAAACGTTCTGTCCATGGTGGTTTCAGCTGCAACATCCCCTGCATATAGGAGTGTGTCAGGCAGTCCTGGATCGCCGGAATACGACAAGCTGGGGGCGGATCCGGCTCAGTCTGTGGTAGAGGCAGTTGGCTGAGAGCATCGGCAGGGCCCATTTCTTTGCCCAGCTTCTGGACTAGCTGGTACGAGTATGCGGCCATGATATGCGGCCAGTGGGTCTTACTGGCAGGCAGGGAGGAGAGCATGGTCCCACAAGGGCTCTTTACCTAGTCTGACACCCAATGATTTTGGTCTCTTGGTTAGCAGCAGCTCTCTCCTCTGCAGCATCCCACCTTTGTCACCACTATTATATTTTGGTATGTGGTATGCAAAAACAGACAGCATAGATACAACAGCATTTATTGACTCAACTGGAACTCTGCAACAACAGACAAATTCCTGTAATTTATACTCTGGGCTCACAGGGCCTCAACCAATCATAATACTCGAAAAAGCCCACCCAAATATGAATGTTCTGTTTCCCTCCAAAACAGTTGAAGTTAACAGTTAGGGTCATCTAAAGCAGGGGTCACCAACCTTTCGGACCTCAGGGACCACTAAATTCATAATTTTAAATCCCATGGACCACTAATATGGTCTGCCTAATGACCGGCTGGGTGGGCGTAGCTAGGTGATCATGTGACTGAGTGGACATGGCCAACTCGATGTCACTCATGTCAAGGGGTGCCTTGCCAGCCTCTACTCGTCCCTCCCCTCCCAGCCACTCCTTGCCTGCCCACCTGGTCTTCTTAGGGCCCCAATATGAAGCAGTTATTGCAGCTAAGCAGCCACCATGAGAAAGAGTTGGCAAAACAGCTGGCTCAGTTCAGATTGGATCTGGCCAAGAAGGAGGCTCAGCAGAAGCACCTCACTGAGGACTACGAGCATGGGCTTTTCAAGCAGAGGGAAGACCTGTGGGAGTGCAAGGTCAGGTACAGGTGCCTGGAGGCTCAGCGGGCTGACATGGTCTGCCAGTTCCAGGCCATGATGCAGTCTCACTAGAACAAGGCCCTCTTCTCTTTGCCACCAGCAGCACTTCCCTCCAGCCTTTGCCAAAGCCCCACACCAGGAGGCTGAAACAGACCCCAAATCGGAATTTCTGTCCCCCTCTGACCCACACAAAAAGAACCCCAAGGGGGAGACTCTCTGCAGCAACACAAACATTCATTGCACATATCTGTCCCAGAGGCCGTAGTTTGAGGACCCCTGATTTAGTGCAATATAAAAAATGCAAATAATTTTTCTGTGGACCACCAAAATTTTCTCATGGACCACCAGTGGTCCATGGACCACCAGCTGGTGACCACTGATCTAAAGATTAGTTTCACTTTAGCAGGGCTTAACACACCTATGTGTATTCAATACATAATAATATTAATGCCATTTGAGCATGTACCTCTTTGGGACATATAGTTATGGACAAATCTAAATTGTTCTTATTCTTTTTTAATTAGTCCAGCTGCCTCTAATTGATAATGTTTCACTCTAAAGGACTTTAAGGAACCATAGGTAACCTAATTGTTTACATCATAAGCTAGTCAAAAAACTATCAAATAAACCAAACTCGGGATGCCAGTTCAGGGGCTTATAGGAAAATTAGCAAGCAAAGATAATGCTGGAGATTTAGTCCAAAACTTGAGGAACAGAGATATTAATAAGGATATGTTGGACATCAGAATAACCAGATTCTTTTTTTTATTTTAAATTTTTGATTGAAAATTATTAAAAATTACAGAAAAAAAATATAGGAATATGGATAGAATTGCAGAGAGTAATATAATACATATAGAGTTTTAAAGCATCAATTTTCACCTAGAAATAGTACAAACCTCCATTAAACCAAATCATCAAAAAAAGAAAAGATTATCCAGAAGAAAGAATTCTCAACGGCCATACAATATTCCTATAAATATTTACCCACAGTCACACTAAGATTATTATTTTACATTCTTCTTAAGATTTCTTTTTTGCAGCCAAGCATACCACCGGTCCCAACTCATATATAGCCCCGATTCTTGTCTATCTCGCAAAAGTCCGGTAAGATTGTCTGCCTCTGCACAGTCCATGATGTTTGTGGTTAATGTAACCTCTGATGGGGTATTTTTGGATTTCCATTCTCGCGCAAACGAGATCCTGGCTGCAATGATGATGTGGAGAGCGAGATACCAATTAGATTTGTGTAAGTTCTCTGGTTTCATGCCTAGTAAAAATGTTTCCGGGTTCAATTTTATCCTACATCCTATGATTTCTAAAATCCATTTTTGAATTCTGGCCCAATATTCTCTTATTCTGGGACAGCTCCACCAGATATGAAAATAAGTTCCCATAGCGGTGTTGCATTTCCAACAAACCGGGGAGGTTCCTGGGAACATCTTCAATAATCTAGCCGGAGGGAGATGCCATCTATACAGAATTTTATATTTATTTTCCTTATAGGAAACCAACATTGTTAATTTTAGGGGTTTCCCCCAAATTTCTTCCCATTTTTCAAGATCAATCGAATATCCCAAATTTCTTCCCCAGGCAATTATTGAGTCCTTGATAATCTCCTCTCCAATCCAATCCATTAAGAGGAATTGATACAGTTTGGATAATACCTTCTCATCCTTCCCCAACAAGATCTTATCAAGTTCTTGTAGGGAATTATAGATTACTCCCTTGTTTTTTGGTCTAAACTGTCCTGGATTGGATCTGATTGTATGTCCACTAACTCATAACCTAATTCCACCAGCATATTCTGAGGTTTTACTTTGCCTAAAGGATCCAACAGAACTTGGTAAATTAATGGTTTATTTCTATTATAAAGGGTCGGGTTTATCATCGCCTCTAGAGGGGAAAGCCAAATTGGAGTCATCAGGTAATATTTATTTCTTATTCAATTCCAAATAGTCATCAAAACCTTTTGGATGAAGTGGTCCATAAAATATTTATGTTTTGGGGGCCTTTCTTGACTCAGATAATAATGCCACCCCTGTTGCAAATTGTGGCCTTCCAAAATAAGGATTCTCCTCCTCCTCAAAGCAATTCAGTCTCTGATCCAATTTAAAATAGCTGCTTGATGGTAAAACTCCCATTTAGGTAGGCCAAATCCTCTCCTAGAAGGGGATTCTTGAAGCATTTTCAATTTAATCCTTGGTTTTTTGTTCTGCCATACAAATCTATATTGATCGAAAGATTGAAAAAAATGTGTATCTAATAAAACTGGAGCTGTCTGAAAGAGAAAAGTCCATTTCGGCAAGATATACGTCTTGACTACTGCAATTCTACCTAGTAATGATAACTGTAGTCCTTTCCAGCCTTCCAGCATTTCTTTAGTTTGACCAAGTAGTTTCCAATAATTATCCTCTTTAATGGTTGAGCATTTGGATGAAAGCCAAATGCCTAAATATTTCAGTTTTTTAACTATCTGAATCCCTAGTTCTTCCTCTAACTGCACTTTTTGATTCTTCGTCATATTCTTAATTAGGATCTTGGTTTTATCTTTATTTAATTTGAATCCCGCTACTTTCCCATAAGCCTCCAATTCCTGGAGCAAAATTGGTCCTGATTCCAAAGGTTCTTCCAAAACAAATATCAAGTCGTCTGCAAAGGCTTGGAGCTTAAATTCTTCCCCTCTGGTTCCTTCTAACCTTATTCAATAATGACTCAAGGGTTAAGATAAATAAAAGTGGAGATAATGGGCATCCCTGTCTACTACCTTTACTTATATAAATCTTTTCAGTCTCCTCCCCATTAATAAGTATTTTTGCTATCTGTTTCGCGTATACTGTCTGGATCGCCCTGATAAATCTTTCCCCGAATTCCATTTCGCTCAACTGTGCAAAGAGAAAGTTCCAGCTCACTCTATCAAAAGCTTTTTTTGCATCCACAGAGACCAGGGCCACCTGTTTGTTAAATTCATAATATTCTAATATGTTCAATATAGTTCTCACATTATCTTTCAGTTGTTTGTGAGGTAGGAGGCCATTCTGGTCTCCGTGGATGTACTCATTCAAAAAAAAATTTAGTCTCTTCACTAGAATCGTGGAGAATAATTTGTAGTCGGCATTAAGCAGGGAGATCAGCCTGTAAATTTTAATCAGATGCAGATCAGTGCCTTCCTTTGAAATTAATGTAATATATGCTTCGGACCAGGAGGGTGGCATTTGACCAAAGACCAGAACCTTGTTGAACACTTCAGTCAAAAATTCCCCCAAAGTCTCAAGGAGGGCCTTATAAATTTCTACTGGAAGACCATCCGTACCTGGGGTATTCCCCCCCTTTTGTTCCCTTAATACTAACTCTACTTCCTTCAAGGTAATCTCTGCATTCAGTATTTCTTTCATTGGGAGTGGAACCTTCCAGGAGTCAGCTCTAACCAAATACTCTCTAATCTCCTGGTCCTGTTCATCTCCAGCTATATATAAGGCAGCAAAATATTCTGTATTATTTTTCCTTTCCCTTCCTTATCCGAGACACATCTTCCCATTTGGTCCCTCAGACAAACTATCCTATTTCTCTCCTGTTGCTTCTTCAGTCTATAGGTAAGCCATTTTCCCACTTTATTTGCATGTTCAAAGTGCCTTTGTTTTCCCATCTAATTTTAGTAGCCAATTCTTCCTGATCTAATAAATTTAACTGGTGCTGAGTTATTTTCTTCTCCTCAACTAGTTTTAAATCCCCTGGGTCCGCCTGCAACTTCACTTCCACTTTCTCCAATTTACACACTAGTTTACTCCGTTTCAGTCTCTGAGTCTTCCCTTTTCCAATAACCAGATTCAAACACTATTGTATCTAGGTTAAGGCTTCCCAACTTTAGCATGTTGGGTGGGGAATTCTGGGAGTTGTAGTGCCAGAGCTGGAAAACCTCAATTTAGGTGCTTCAAGGCATAGGGTATTCAACAGTATATGACTCAAACAGTCCTGCAGCCTTGACTTCGAATTACTTTAAGAACTGTCAAGTGTTACAGACTTGTGGAATGACAGAATCCGGAGCTATGTCGTGGCCCTTCACCATTAATTTCATTAAATTAATCTTCGAGCTCCTGCTTTTGCTCTGAAGCAGACATATCTCACCTGAAATGTTCAAAATTGTAGTTTTCTTCACATACATAGCTACTCTTTCTTTCATGCAATTTGATGTGGAATATGCAGAACTCCCAACAGTTGTTCATCCAGGCATGGTCCAAACCCATACGTGCTTAATGTCAGGAAGTGAAGCAAAAGCTAGAAAGAATGGAATAAAGCGGGTGAATCCTGAAGTGCATCTTCAGTCCTGGAAACTCACTAGCTCCAGGCCAGTCATAATTTCTCAGGCCAACAAAGTTATTTTATGGGAGAAATGCTAAGGCAGGTACCCTAGGAGGAATGGTGGTATATAAATCTAACAAATATGTAAGTAAAATTTGAAATGGTTGCTGCTCATTTAATTAAATTAACCTGTTTCCTCAGAAGTGTGTTTATATTAATAGAGCATTAGAATATCTTACAATATTCCCTATGTTAATGTGTCTATGGGCAACTTTAAAATTAAAATCTTAAAAATGACCAATCCATTCTATATTTTTGTATCTAGTACCTCTTATTTCAAGAAAATATGAATACA
The DNA here is from genome assembly GCA_030761175.1 of Masticophis lateralis. Classification (NCBI taxonomy): domain Eukaryota; kingdom Metazoa; phylum Chordata; class Lepidosauria; order Squamata; family Colubridae; genus Masticophis; species Masticophis lateralis. Next base: position 132,837,543 of record JAUDYJ010000003.1, read on the forward strand.
TTTTGATATATAGAGAGATGCAGCAGCATTGAGATTATCTATGGAAATTAATATCCCATTTTTTTGAATGCTTCAAAGCTCCCATAAGAAACTTTCTATACTTTTAGAAAGTCATGGGGACTAGAGCCTTTAGTATTCATAATATCAAACAGCAGCTCTTGCAAGATGTTGATGCTGTTATGAGGAAGGCTCTACTTTATGCTATAATTTCACCAGAAGTCTTATTTTCTACCTTTTTCCACTGAATCAATATGGTCCAAATGTGGAAGTGGTAAAGTGGTTTGTCATTTCAAAGAAACTGAATCACTAACTGGGAACATGGAACATTTAAACTGACCACTTCTACATTTAGTTTGGGCTAAAAAAGCAATAGTGGACAAAACATAATTCCAAATGGAATAAATACAATGACTGAAATTTGTACATGCTTATAGTTATCGTATTTAAATGTTATCATCTACTTTGAGCATGAAATATCTTTAAAAATATTATCTACATAAAAATGTAGGAACCTAATTTGTAAGGAAACCATGCACATAAGAAACGTAGTTGGATTATACCACCATTTACAACAGGGTTGTCAAACTCAATGTCATTGAGGGCTGCATCAGGGTTGTGTTTGACCTCAGGGGGTTGGGTGGGCTTGGCCAGCTCATCACCGTGTTGGGGGCACCTGTGGTGGCCAAATGCTAAGGTAGGACTTTACCTCAGACCTTCCCCCACTCTCATTATAATCTTCCTTCTTTCCTCCCCTTTTTTTCCTTTCCTCTTCATTCTTTCTTCTTCCTTCCCCGCTTTCCTTATTTTTCCTTCTTTGCTTTCTTCCCATCTTTTTTTCCCCCTTTCTCCTTTCCTGTCCCTTCTTGCATGCTCAAATGCAAAAGGGTAAACATTTCTCTTGTTTTGAGTTTGTTTTGCTAGCCCTCTGCCATTAAAAATGGAGCTGGGGGGGGCATGCACAGCCCCTGGGCCCATTTTTGGCCACAGCAGCCTCCTGTGTGCAACCCCCACCCCCACCCCGAGCTCTGGTTTTGCTGGCAGAGGCACCACAGGCCAGTCCTTTGCTGGTTCCAGGGCAGCCCCATGGGCCAGATCTAAGCACCCCGTGGGCCAGATCTGGCCTGAGGACCTTGAGTTTGACACCTCTGATTTACAACATGATATATTATACATCCTTTTTGGGGAGTCTACTTTATTTGAAGAAAGAAAATTCAGAATTAATTCTTTCTAAGTTTTGTTGAGAATTTTAGTTTTACATATCAATTATTGTACATAATGTATTGTGAGATTACAAAATGTTTTAATGAAATGTGTTCACATTTACCATACAAGACTTAATTTATGCTAGTTGCTGCATGATATGATGTACACGAAATGGCATATATCTGTCGCTTAATTTTTACTAATAAGTATCTTATTTATTTATATGAAGAACCGGAGACTAACTTAAATAGATATCAGTAGAAGTCTAATATGTTCGATTGATAAATAATACATTTTTGTGTGTGTTAGCTCTTTGGACATTATGGGATGTGATACCGCATTATCTGAAAATTAAATAAGATGTGGATACTTTTACAATAACCAAATGCCATTTTGCATATCTGTAAATTACTGTAGAATGAAACAGTATTAGATATCAGTGGCTGGAAAATGTAATGTCCTACTTCCTCATCTGAGAATACAATTACAAGCAATACATCTTTGATTCTGTGAATGGGTATGTTATTACAATGAAAGGTATCCTGGCAGTTGGCATGCTGGAGTGGGAATGTTTTCTGTTGACATCATAGCAAATGAGTATTTAGATAGGACTAATTATTGGGACTCTATGACTGCAAGTGTTTCTGACTTGTGTCTGAATCCAACCAATGTTGTTAAATATTAACTTTAAATTCCAAATGCCTTAGAATCTAACACCTAAACATTGCCTTCTCCAATACAAGCTGTCCTCAACTTATAACTGGTCACTTAGTGTTACGACCTACCAAGAAAAAGGAAGTTATGTCCCAGTTCCAAAGTTCTGATAGTTGGTTACCACCACCACCCTGGTGCTCAGCAAATGGCCACATTTACTGTAATTTTTAGTGTCTTGTAGTCACATGACTGATTTTATGACAGTTTTGCTGAAAAACCTGAAGTTTTTTTCAGTTTTCAGCAAAACTGCGGCATAGCAAATAATGAAACTAGAAGAGTGTGAGTTCTAGCCCTGCCTTAGGTACAAAGCCATCTGAGTGACTTTGGGCCAGTCACTCACTCTCAGCCCTAGAAAGGAGACAATGGCAAGCCACTTTAGAAAAAAAATTATCTATGGAGATTCTGTCATCCAAGTCATGGTTGTCCTATAGATGCTTTTTCAAGAGGCAACTGGATTTTCTGGTTTTTCTTTGAAGACCTTTTGTTTCTCATCCAAAAAGTTTCTTCAGCTCTTTCCAAGAAAATTGCAGGGACTTGTTTAGGAAGTTTCCGGGCGTCAACATTGATTCAAAGGCATCAAAAATAAACAATAAAACTAGTCCACGGGCACAGGGGTCAGATATTCTCAGGCATTACATTGCTTGCACACGGAACTTATTTTTTTTTATAAGAGCAAACACTCAAAAAAGACATTTAGGTCCATATTGAAATTAAAGAAAACAAAGCATCTGGAACCGAATCCTTTAATTTGTGGTGTGGATGGGGTGGGGGTGGAGGTGGCTGATCTTCTATTCCTTTATTTGTGTACAAAAAAATCCACCCACCATTCTAGAACACAATTAATATACCGCCTTCCTAAACCTTTTCAAAGGGAAACCTCATGGAAGATGGGAGCAGAGACCAACGACCCCAAACTTGAGTATCCAAGAATAGAATAGGAGAACCAAGACATGGATCCAACTGCCTGGCTCTAGCTCAGCAATGGAATAAGGCGAGCGCCTCTTTCGCGGCTGAGGTGAGCTGGAAAGCCTCCCTCCCAACTGCCCAGGGAAGGAACATTTTTCTGGGACTGAGAGGCTCCGCACATGCGTCCTACCGGGCAAAGTAGGGCGGAGGATGTACTTGATGAGGGGGGAATCCAAGGCGAGGTGGCGTGATGTCGTCATGACGCTTCACGCAACTCCCCCATTCCGTCTGACGCACGCCCTGTTCGAGCCCGTGAGTTTTCCGTTATGGTTATTATTATTATTGTTATTTTCAACGGGGGCGGGGGAGGTGGGGTGGGGGGAACAGGGAGAGGTGGGGGCGGGGGGCGAGGCGGAGAGAGGGAACCTCGCGCGGATAGCCAGGGCCGAGAAGAGGTTGGAATGGAATGCGCGCGCGAAAGGGAGGAGGCAGAGCGGGGAGAAGGAGGGGGGGTCTTGACTCCATCCTGTCGCATCAGAGAACATGGCGGCTGCCGCTGGTGCGGCAAAGGGGCTCGACCAGGCCGGGCTTGGGCCGTTGGAGGTAAGTAGCCGAGAGCCGGAGGAAACGGCGGCTTGGCAGAGGTGGCTTCGGAACTAGGCCGGTCTTTTGAAGACTTCGGGGTGTGGAAAGGCGAGGGAGTCCCCGGCCCCGTTTGCTTTCCTCCACAAATCTGTTGCGGGTCGGATTGGGCCGGGCACAAAGAGCTGCTGCGCTGAGGAGGGTTTTGTTCGGCGGTCACATGAAACGGCGTAGCCAGTGAACGCGGAGTTGGGAGACGCCGCTGGCCCCCCGAAAAGGAACCTCAGCTGGAGTCAAGAGGGAAGCCTGGAGCAAGAATGACTTGGGCGACCCGAAGAAGGCCGCGGAGGGAATGAGGTCACCCTGGCAGCGCCTGGTTTGGGGAGGGGGGGGGGGAGAGAGATATCGTTCCTGTAAAGCAGAAGATACTGTAGTGTGGAAGAAGTCCCGGGCCATCGTTGTCCTCCAGCTGCTCCTCCCTTGAGATAGCCTGATCTCTTTGATATTATTTCAAAATTATTCTTAGCATTAAACCTGAGCTCGCGTACCTGTGTTGAAGCTGAAGCATACATTTCACAGCCAGGCTTTTTTTTTTTTTAAAAAAAAAAACAACACTCCATATTGGTGTCAGACCTTTCGACCCCCTCTGTATGTTTCTCAGTACACAGTGGCCATTCTTCCTGCCTATGGTGCCCACTAGCCAATTTTAAGAAGTTCAGGTGATCCTGAAATTATCCGACTTACTGGACGTAAGGTATGGATGGAATGTACTTTGTCTCCTCCTGTTCCCTCTCCTCTAGTTTCTAAACTTTCTATTGCACCTGGTGTTCTCCACTAAAAACCCAGGCAAGGTGTGTGTGATTTTGGCTTGCTTTCCAGTTTCCAAAGCAGGGTACTGTAGTACATTTATTTTAATCCATGGAAAAAGTAAATAATACATATAATCTGATGTAGGAGTAAGTAATATGGGGAGAACTGTACTTTTCAAATTGTCAAGGCAATTTACTGGGTACTAATATACACGCAGAGACACACACACACACACACACACACACACACTTGTTGCCTTTCTAAGTGTTGGTATTTTACTTTATATTTCTTTTTTTTTCCTTTACTGTATCATTGACGAAGTAACTTACAGTATAGGGATTCACACAAACGTATTGAAATTTGGACGGGTACGCTAATGTTTGGAATTCTTTACTGCGTATTTCTCCTTGATAGATGAATGATTCAAGATGTGAAAATATTGGGCAGAAGAATTCTGGTGCTATAGCATAGGTAAGATTTCAACAGACCATAGTTTTATACATTGCCTGATATGAAAACTCAATATTCTCAACAGAGCAAATACTCCTAAATAAAACAATTTGATTTTTAGGACATTGTAACAATTTTTAGACTAATAGACAGTATTAATGGCTTTAAAGAGTTTTGGATTTAGGAGATAAGTTTTCATGGATCTGAGAGCATTTTGGGATAGCTATCTTCAAATATTTATAAGAATAACTAGAAAGGAGCAACCAGACTTAGGGCAAAGAGATGTAGTGGTGGCTCATGTGTGGATTATACTATTTTGCAAATAGATGATTTTATAATATTATGATTTTCTTGTAAAAACATTTTAAAAGGAGAGAAGAAAATACATAGAATATAGACATTATATGGAAAAATCTGCACAGTAGTATAAGATAAACTATTCCATTGGGAAAAAACACATTCTTATATATCACCTCCGATTGAAATCAAGATAAAGATAGTTTCACAACACTTTAACATTTTAGCACCTTCAAAACTGTTATATTTAACTGTTATTAAAGTTAAACTTTAGATTAGCTGAGAAATCTATACAATATAAAAAAAGTCACAGTTAAAACATCAAGAACTCTTATTTTTAAGAGGATTGAAAGCTTGGATGTGGTGGCAAGCAATGTACATATGTGTTCTCCGTTAACAGTTTCCAGGTTAAATTGAAATTAATAAACTTCTCATGTATGACTATGGAGATTCTCAGTCATCAGGTGATGGTTGTCCCAAAGGTGCTTTTTCAAGAGGCAACTGAACTTTCTGGTTTTTCTTTGAAGACGTTTCACTTCTCATCCAAGAAGCTCTCAGCTGAGGAAGCTTCTTGGGTGAGAAGCAAAATGCTCTTCAAAGAAAAACCAGAAAGTCCAGTTGCCTCTTGAAAAAGCACCTTTGGGGGTGTCATGTATGGGTATTTTGGACATTGATGTGTATTTCTAGAGATTAAACTCATTCTTCTAATCAGAGTATTGCATATCATTTCCAGGAATATGCATACATTATCCTGGTAGCAGATATAGTATGCCAGCTCAGTATGTCTAATGATTTCCTTAGGATGGCTATGAAATGATTGCCATTCCTGTTTAATTTTACCACGATCTTGTGCCTGGAATCTTAAGTTCCTATAAGCATGGATGCAACATGCAAAATATTTTCTAATATTGTAGTGCACAATATACATTATTATATATTTAACAGATTCATTTGAGCTTAACTGATAAAAGTTATTTGAGCAGGTTTTATGTCTTGATGTCAACTGAAATAAATGGGAGGCGTTCATGAGCAGCATAGGTAGAGTATGTGACACTTAAGATAAAACATAGGTGGACTGAAGGGTCATTACTATAAACAGTTAAACCAATCTGTATAGCTGGAGTTGTCTCCAGTTACATTTGTGTTCATGTAGCTCTCCAAAATATAATAGGAATCTGAAATTTGACCTTTCTCACTCAGTTACATAGTTTACTGGATATTCCAGGGCAATCATTCTCTCAGTTGACTCTCTCTTAGAGTTATGTAAGGATAAAATGAGATCCAGCATTTATTTTGCCCTGAGTTCCTTCATGAAACTATACAAATATGATGTCCAACATTCATGAACAGATTTCCCATCACTTTCCCAGCATTGTCTTAGAGAGTCCCTCAGCTTCTTGAAAAATTTCCTGGGAGAAATATAGAGGGACAATATGCCACTGTTGGCTTCAAATGATGAAGGGAGTTTCTATTAATGGCAGTGTTGATTTTGCCCCTGAAATGTAACTGTTTGAAATGTAATGCAAACATTATTAATTAGTAGATATTGTTAAGTATATATCTTCCTGTGTATAAGAGTGCAATAATCCACATTATAATTTGAAGAATGAAATAGGTTTGCAGTAGAAGGAAGAATTATTTAAGATTTAGCATATTTAACATTTTATGTTTTAATATACTTATATCCCTAATATTCTATATTCTTTGAAACACATGAGTCTCTGTTTTATTATCTTGTGTGAATCACTTCAGCAATGTTGAAGTAAATAAAAGGTTCTGTGGAGGATGAGTGGGTATGTATTCAGCAATTGCTGGCAATTCCTTAAACCAACTGCATCTTTTCTTTGTGTAATTGTAGAGGACAGACATGATCCTAGGAAAAGGTGTGGCTGCTTTGAAGAGTTTCTGACAGATTCTGTGTGAATGGTTCTGTGTTTTAAAGTTTTTTTTTTAAAGCTTAGACCAAACGAAAAAATATTTTTTCTTCACATTTAAGAGATGTGAATCGAAACCTGAACATAAATTTTGCATTCATACAAAGTTTCTTTAAAACAACAACTAAGTCTTAGATTAATTATTTAGTGCAGACCTACAGATTATTAGATCTAATCTTGATCATCAGATATCCTGTTTTGAGAATATCTTGAACTTTGCAAATACCATTTTCTCTACCTGCTGATTAATGTTACCTGTCTAAGTGGGAGCAAGTTGGATGTGAAAAGGTGCATGTTTGAGTCAAACACCAAAGACATAAATGTAGAGTATAAAACAATGCATTTTAATATAATCTCCAGAGAGACCTCTTTACATAGTAGAGGATAGAGAGGAAGACCTATGAACCAGATAACCAATAATGTTTCCTAACTCAGAAAAAAAGAAGTGTCTGAATAGTTGTTATATTCTGTGTTTCTATGACTTTACTAATAACTTTTATCACGTTCTATTTTACTTCCTGGAAAAAATGAAAATGAACACCTGTACAAGTCTTCAGGATGTAGCTTTGTTTAAAAAGAAAGATAGAAAGTCAGTTTGGTGGTGTAGTTAAGTCATCAGGTTATAAACTGGGAGACAGTTTATAACCTGTCTCTCAGATTATAAATTGGGGCACCAAGCCAGTTGGGCCAATCACCTTTCAGCTCTAGGAAGGAGGCAGTGGCAAACCATTTCTGATACTTGCCGAGAAAACTGCAGGGACCTGTCCAGGTGGTTGCCAGGAGTCAAGCTTGGCTCAAACACACATGAAAAAAAAAGGATATAGTCTGAAATTTGGATTCAGAACTTAGCTGTTCTTTAAAGTGTGAGAGGCTATTTGTACAGTAATTCAGACTTCTGGTCCAGTACCAATAGTTCTTTAAAGCTAGAAGGAAGAATGAGGGTTCAGTTGATAGTTACAGGCAAGTTGTTGTCTGCAAGGTTGTGATAAGCCAATAGTCAGAATATGTCTACCAAATGTACATTCATGTCATCATAGCAGATTTACAGTAAAAAAAAAAAATCAGCTTTTGAAGTTGTCTGTATACAAATTTCATTTAGTTCAGTAATTGCCTATACTACCCAAAAAAGCACTCTCAGAGATCATAACCACCCTGAGTCCTGCAGGAGAAGGGCGGTATAGAAATAAAATAAAATAAAATAAAATAAAATAAATAAATAAATAAATAAATAAATAACCAATTTTTCACTTTGTTCTATGACCTGTTGTGTAAAGAAAAAATAACAATGGTATATGCCATTGGAATTTATGCTATTTTATACTAAAATAACAATGGTATATGCAATGGAATTTGCTTAATTACAGCTAAATGGTGCTAAAGACTTTCAAATATATTAGTGAATAAACTACACCATTAGTTTAAGTTTTAAATGTTTTGTTTTACAGTGTTTAGCTGTTTAATGAAAAAGTATGCATATTTTTGGGATCCAAGTCCAATTGCAAACTGTTTTAAATACTTTGGATTTCTTGGTAACAAGTGCCAAATTTAATATTCTTCCTATAGAAGAAATAAAAGCTAAGGAAGTGGAATCCAAGCTTGGTATCCATATGACAACTGTTTTCCTATCTAGGAACTGTAAAACAGTTTTTCATCCTTTTTCCATTACCAACTAAAAGATGACATACATTTATGTATACATTTCTTTTCGGCTTTATGTGTACATATCTTTCCTTCTTATATAGTTGTGCATGTTTCTACTTCTGTTGTACTTTCTATATGTATTGTAGTTGCCTGCAGTAAACTGCTGGAGTAATCAACTGTAGCAATGACTTGTAACAGCTTTCTGAAACTGTAACTGTTTTTTTTTAACTGTGAATCTGCACTTTAAACCACAAAATGACATATCAATATCTTCTTTTAGCTTTTGAATATGATAGCGTTTTAAAAACAGGCTAAAAGAGGCATGTCAGCTATTGTTGTTTGTAACTATATTCCTGAATTATCATTGCTTATTTTTAAATGTGAGTGGTATAATGGTTAAGGGAAGATGTTAGGTTGCCTGGTTCAGTTTTAGTAGATCAGGATATTCCCAAGGTGCTTTTTCAAAAGGCAACTGGACTTTCTTTGTTTTTCTTTGAAGACATTTTGCTTCTCATCCAAGAAGGTTCTTCAATTCTGACTGAAAGGTGGAAAATAGAAGGATTTTATTTCTTTATATTCTTTGACCCCTCTTTCAAACCAAACAAAGCAAAGTCCACATTTTGGCAGAGTGGACCACTGGTTTGAAAGATGGGTCAAAGAGGCCATCTTCATTAAGATTGAACAGCCCTCTCAACAGAAGGGAGGGATACACTACCACCTATCTCCTATCTGTAACATAGTCCTTTCAGCAGTCCCAAGAAGATTCCATACCCATTTGCACTATCCAGGTGACCCTGAGAGCACAGATAAACCTCCAAGTGGCCTTAACTGAAAGAGTGCTAACAAGCAAATGACTGCAAGGAATATAAATCCTTCCATTCTCCAGCATTCAGTTAGAACTGAAGAAGCTTCTTGGATGAGAAGTGAAATGTCTTCAAGGAAAAACAAAGAAAGTCCATTTGCCTTTTGAAAAAAGCACCTTTGGGACAACCATGACCTGGATGACTGGTAATCTCCCTAGATAGATAAGAGATTCATTTTTGCTTCTTTTGCCCTCAAAAGACAGTTATTCAAGAGAGATCAGCTTGGAGATGACAACAGCAGCTGTTTAATTCATGTTAAATGTATATGTGTGGCAGTTATGAAGTATTTCATTTTCCCATTGGCGGGAGTTGGCATGGCACTAAAATTGGTGTGTTGAACTCTATGATGCTTATTATGCAAATGTTTCTTTTTATTTTTCCTCCAAAAAAGAAAAATTACATATCCACATCTTTATAGTTTTCTAAGAGTGATGCAATCTTCTGTGAAATAGGTGCTGCAATACTTTGTGATTTTTAAAGGGCTTCATACCTCTGATTTAGCCCAACATTGGTACAGGCATCAGTGGTATATGTTTGCTATATAAAAATCTAGTTTTTGATACCTGCTTTGGCTTCGTGGATTATAACTATGAAACAGAAACATTAATCCTGTAGAAATGGAAACTGATGCTTCAATAATTTCACCTGGCTAGTATTGTTTATGCTATCTCGGACATGAAGCATAGTGAATTCCATACTGACTTCATGTGCATGAAGTTGGAATTGATATGATTGGAATTTTCTACATATATTTTCTACATATATCAAAACTATTTTGACCTATCTTAAATGCGAAACTTTATGAAATTCCAAATGTAAAAACCTGTCTAGAATGGAAAATGGAAAATTTGGATCACTCTGAAAGGGTTTTGTACTCAAAATGAGAAATTTTTACAAAGTTTCACACTAAATCACTTTGAAGTGATTTAAAACAAGGTTTTTGCACACTCCTAATTAAAAATGACATGCAAGCATCATCTGATATAGATTAACGGGAAAAATTTTTTGTTAATGCAAACTGCATATAGCTGATCTAACAGTAATTTAATTTGTCTCTGGAGGAAGAACAATATGTAAGAATTAGAATTAGGAAGTTGTGGCCCACATATGTTACCCAGATTCTTATTTTATGATTCCAGAACACCTTTAAATCATGATTGAAATTTGTGTTTTTTAAACTTTTTGATGACAAAAAAGGGGCAAAATAGTTGCATAAACTCTGTGAAGCTTAATGCATCAACTTTATCACTTCCAATCCTTTGGGGAAAAAAATCAGAATGGAAGAGTTGTCCTGTGTTTTTTGGTAATGTTTGACCCACAACCCCCCTCCAGACTTCATTGACCAGAAATCTCCGTCTGCCCTATACTGATTTCTCATGGCTCAGATTGATAGTAATTGGTATAATATACAGTTGACTAACTGAAAATGAGTGTACAGAATATTTGCGGTTATGCTGGAATTGAAGTATTACTAGCTCTGCAAAGTAAATGGTACTATGATGATATTGTAAAATATAAAATTGGAGAGACTGGATGAGACTTTAGCTTAACAAACATATTTTAGTGGTCAAAAACTTCAGTTTTACATTAAGGCCAATACCCTTATCAAGATATTGCAGTAAAGAAGTGAAGTCTAAAGAAGGATGAAAGTCTGGATTAGACACAAGAAAGCAGATAGCAGAAATACTTGTAAAAATCAGAATAGGCCCAAGCATAGTGAGATGGAAAGATGGCAGGAAAGGTACAACAAGGTATTGCAAATAGTAACTATGAAATTAATCTAGTAAGATGTGGATGAAATGAAGATTCTGTAAGTAAACTTGGCAATGCTAGTTATTCCCAATAGGACATTTTCTGGTGAAACAGGAAAGTCTACATGTGCAAGGATTTCATAAGTTTTTCAATTGAAATCTATTGGGTAGGTTACAAAGAGAAAACTAGGAAAACATAGTAGTTTCCAATTGTTTTCAGTGCAATAGAATACAAAGAAAAAGAGTTATGATTTACAACTCAACTTTTTGCCTTATATTTCTAAACATTTCAAGCCATTTCCCTAAACACATAACTATTATAATCATCAAAACCTAAAATCAAAATTCCATTGTTTTCAAGTTTGAGCAAAAACTGAAATTCTTCTTTCTCTTAGCTTTTAAATTTTTGTTTCTTTTTGTATTTTTATTTTACAATTAATTGTAATAAAATGATTTTTTAAAAAATGAAATGTATTTGGAGTGAGATTATTGTATTTTACCGATATTTGAAAATGTAGAATAATTAAGGTGAAGCAAAATGAATTATGTCAAGATTTATACTGGACTATAAAAAAGGCTGAATTAGTTTTAAAATAGAAATGCATTTGGGTTTTTGTTTTTTTTCAATTATACAGTATGAGATACATACATACTGTATACATACTGTATTACTATGTAATTGTTACATACTGTATAATTGCAAAAAACCAATGTATTCCTATTTAAAATTGATTCAGCCTTTTTCTAGTCTAGTATAAATATACAATATATAGTATAATATAAATATATTATACAATATAAAGTGAGTACACTCCCTCACATTTTGTAAATATTTAAATATATCTTTTCATGTGACAACACTGAAGAAATGACACTTGGCTACAAAGTAGTGAGTATACAGCTTGTATAACAGTATAAATGTGCTGTCCCCTCAAAATAATGCAGCACAAAGCCATCAATGTCTAAACTGGTGGCAACAAAAGTAAGAACACCCCTAAGTGATAATGTCCAAATGGGGCCCAAAGTGTCCATATTTTGTGCGGCCACCATTATTTTCCAGCACTGCTTTAACTTTCTTGGGCATAGAGTTTACCAGAGCTTCACAGATTTCCACTGGAGTCCTCTTCCACTCCTCCATGACGAGGTCACAGAGCTGGTGAATGTTAGAGACCTTGCGCACTTCCTTCCTTTTCAGGATGCCCCACAGATGCTCAATAGGGTTTAGGTTTGGAGACATGCTTGGCCAGTCCATCACCTTTACCCTCAGCTTCTTTAGCAAGGCAGTGGTCGTTTTGGAGGTGTGTTTGGGTTGGAATGTTGCCCTGCGGCCCAGTCTCTGAAGTGTTAGGGGTAAAAGTGGATGGAAATGTCGGTGCATCTTATAGACTGAATACGGCCCTGTTTTTGGCCTCCCAAAGCGCCCTCCCCAACTGCACATCCCTTTTTTGCAAAGCAGTGACAGCTCAGCCCTGGCTTAAGGATGCATCGTGTGGCGAAGGGAGAGTGGGCGGCGAGCGGGCAGCAGCTTGGGCAAGGCTGGAGCCGGGGAACGGTGCATTCCCTGACCCAGTTGAGATGGGTGGCGAGCAGGCGGTGTTTCCAGGGCCTTAGGGAATGGCGTGCCTGTGGCCCCTGACCCAAGGCGAAGGGTGAGCGGGCGGCATGTATTATTTACTTTTGGTGAGCTGCTGGAAGGGGTGAGCGAGCGGCCGGAATGGGCGAGTGGTGAGCGGGCGGGCATGGATGGGGCCAATTAAGGGTGATTTTTACTGCTTTGGTGAACCAATTCAAATCGTCCCTACTGGTTTTCCCGATCTGGTTGAATTTCACCCCTGGTGCAGAGGCCAAAATCCCCCCTCCCTTTTCCTCTTTGAAATCTAGGTGCGTCTTATACTCCTGTATGTCTTATAGTCCGAAAAATACAGTAATTTAATTTGTTTCTACATGTTCAAAAATATGTTTGTTTTTTAAAGTCAGACTACCTATATCAGTTGGGGACACATCCCAGTAACCCACTTCAGCTATGGAGAAGTCTTGAACTTGAATTGCTGTGAGATGAGGCCATGGCAATTGTAAACAATTGGATTAAATGAAGAGGGGGTATATAATTATATATACAGTGTATCCCCCAAAATAAGACCCTTTCTTATATGTTTTTGAACCCTGAAATAAGCGCTTGGCTTTTATTGCCATGCGCTCAAAAGGCCAATTGGGCTTATTATCAGGGGATGTCTTATTTTGGGGGAAACAGGGTATTTAGTTCTGTAAAATTACACCAATAGATACCATACTTTACAGAAGTGCATGCATGGGCTTTTCTGTTTTTCTGTTCCTGCTGTTTGATTATTTTTGGGGCAGGAGGAACTCAGTAGAATGAGCAATATGCAGGAAGCACCTTTTATTTGGCTCTCAAAGAGAATGCAAAGTTACAACTAGGATAAATTGGGAGAAGATAATCCCAGCCACTATGTGCCTCGTATAACCGGTTTGTTTGTTCATATGCTTGCTTAGGTTTAAACACTACTTCAATCCAAAAACTCCAAGCAGGTAACAGTTTACTTTGTTTAATTGGATTTATATACTGCTGCTATCCAGATTCTAAGCAGTCAATGATCCCTCACATTACAATAATTAGATTTAAAATTGCAACTTCAATTCATTCCACAATTGCTGTTTAGATCTTACCCTCAGCAAAAATCAATTTATTACCTTTCATTTGGCACATTCCTGATAGCAGCATGCATTTTGGGGAGCCACTTTGTTTAGAAAAACCACACTAATAATTTCCGACCTTAAATCTGATAATCTTCCTTAGTAATGAATTCTGTTTCCTGGTGTCTCCTGGTGATGTGATCTGATGTCACCTTAAGAAATAGGACCATAAAAATGCCTCTCTGTAAATCTCCCAGGTATTCTAGAAAGAACTCTATAATAACAACATAACAACATAATACACATATGACATAATACCATGATACACATATAACACTGTGTTCCTGTTTTGTCCGTAGAAGTTTCCCTAAACAGACACCTTTCAGATGTGTTAGATATAATTGCAAGGCTCGTCACCCAGTATGATCATCATGGTCATGATCATTGTATATACTGTAAATTGTAATATGACACACACATAGATTCCTATTTGGGGAAGATCACTTACAATTTCAGTCTGTTGTGTAGCTTCAATACCATATTGTTGTACATATTATTTCTGAATTATGAGATATTAGCAAAAAATTTTCATTCTGGTAGAAAGACATCTGAGCTGCTTCAATTTTGACTGATTATACTTTATAGTAATAGATCTAAATGTGAGGAAAAAATGTTGAAAATCTAATTATAAGTCAACTTGTAAATACCTTCAGAGGATATGAGACTGGCAATCCTTTGGAATATATGAAACTGATTTATTAAAATGAATAGAATATTTAATTGAAATGATCCCACAAAATACAATTAGACATGAGAAAATTCTGTATGCTGCCCAGCTTTCCTACTTAATAGACTTGTGTGCGTGCACACACGTGCGCAGCAGGGGTGGGTTCTAAAATCTGTTTACTATGGTTCTGTGGGCGTGGCTTATTTTGTGGGCATGACTTGATGGTCATGTGACAGTGGGCACAGCTTGATGGTCATGTGACTGGGTAGGCATGGCCAACTCAATATTACTTACATCAAGGTGTGCCTTGCCTGGCACCTCCCCTCCCACCCATTCCTTGTCACACCCAGCCTCAACGTATCTATAGTTCTATAAAAATGTTGTTCATCTTTTTTCAACTTTATTATCTACATACTATAGATGCACTTGCATGAACCACTGAAAGAAGGAAATGGCTCACATGCTTTGCCCAAGAATGTGATAGGCAACAGGCTTTTAAAGGGCTGCCTGAAAGAGGGGGGGGGAATGTATTTTCTAAAGCATCAGAAGGCAAAACAAGAAGCAATGGATGGAAACAAAGAGAACAAAGAGAGAAGCAACCTAAAATTAAGGAGAAACTTCCTGACAGTGTGAACCAATATAGGTGCAGAAATATTTCAGTCATAATTTCACATATAAAATAGCCATTCGTGTAATACAACCTGCATATTGTTCAAAACAGTCATTAGTATTATAGCTGATGTTTGACAGCAATCCTAAAAGTCAAAGATTACCAGAGTGCTGCTTTCTCTGTATGTATACGAAACATCACATACTAGGAATAGCTTATTAAGATGGAGTTATGCAGTGGTCGGTTTCAAAAAATTTTACTACTGGTTCTGTGGGTGTGGCTTGGGTGTAACGGGAAGGATACTGCAAAATCCCCATTCCCTCCCCACTCCAGGGGAAGGTTACTTCAAAATCACCATTCCCTCCCCACCCCACTAACCTGCTCTGGGAAGGAATTAAACTCCCCCCTCTTCATTTCCTCAATAAAATATTACTCATAAGAAAAGGCTCCCAGAAAAGCAAGGAAAAATCAAGCTGTTAGCAAGGAACCTGCCTGATATTCATTCCATATTCCTGCCAGCTGCATAAAGGAAACTTTGTAAGAAGAAAACAGGTACCGGTGCATAGAGATAATAGAAAGTGGAAGCCGGAAGTTCAGCTCCATTTACAAGCAGGCAGAAAACTCATTCAAGACAGAATATTTCACAATGGAAATCACCCAAACCTTTTTAGAAACACAAAGCCCATGTTGCACAAATCCCAAAACTTCAAAAACATAGACCCATATAAGAATCCCTCCACTTATCCAGGTTGTTGTTCAGCTGACCCAGAAACCTTCTGCAAGCAAAAACCTTCCAGTAGCTGCTGCTTGGCTTGTCAATTTAAAGTGACGGTGTCTTTTTTCCCCCTTCTTTGCCAAGTGGTGGTCTGGCTGAAAAGCGAGCTGATTTTTTCCTTCTAGCCGATCAGTTGGGAGGTTTCTTGGCTTCTCAATTTAAAGCCACGGTGTCTTGTTTGTTTTTTTCCCCCTCTTCTTTGTCAAGTGAGCCCTGATTTTTTCCTTCTAGCTGATCAGCTGGGAGTTGGGAGTCAGCGAATAGATTGGGGGCGGGGCCAGGCCGAACTACTCTAAATTTCCACTACCAGTTCACAAGAACTGGGGAGAACCGGTAGCAACCCACCACTGGTGCACACCCACATGCACATACACAGAGAATGTGTGCATATGAACATATTTCTGAACATATACATCTGTGTATGTACTGGCCATAAGCTGTATCCAGATAAAGGCCAGAAAAATAAATATTAATTAAATTAATAACTACTGATTAAAATTACTTATAGCAAAAAATGACCCATCTGCAAAATTTATAACCTGATCTGTTGACAAAAAGCCTGTTGAAATGTGGCTGAGCAAATATAAGCTTATTCTATAAGGCCATTCCCTAGGCTTTTATTGTTATTAGGGAGAGACCTTTTTAATCCAATTCTATTCTTAGAATATAATAGGAATACAAATACAGATACAAAAACAAATCTTCATTAGCCAAGTTTGATTGGACATTGGGAATTCTCCATTGTGGTGGAGATAGCATCCAAGAATGAGTTGATCTTGCCTGCTTAGCTGATTGGACTGAGTCTGTCAGAGCTGTTAGGACACACCTCTGTTGCTAGGGCTCCCCAGCTTTTGTCTCAGGCCGTCAGCTAGGACAGACGTGTCAAGGCTTTCTCCAAACCTTTGACAGGAACAGTCCTGGATCCTTTCTTCAGGTTTCGTGAGTTTTAACCCAGCTGACTCCTGCACATCTGGTTGAGTCACTGGGATCATCTCAGCGGTGAGGGTTTCGGCTTGAGCTGCCAGATAGTGATCTTGGCTGGCAGGGTAGCTGGCAGGGATCTTTCCCACACAGCTCACCCCAGGATTGTCTGATCAGAACAGTACTCTTTGCAGTCAGGCAGCAGAGTTTTTGCGCTCCCAAATTGACAGCCAGGGATGCCAGACAGAGGAGCTGTCACATTCACGACCTTGTGGCTGACAGAGGAGCTTCACACTCCCAATTTGATTGACAGAGCGACCAGGGACTAGAACTTTTGCACTCCCAGTCCAAACTTTTGACAGTGGAGCTTTTGTGCTCCTGAACTGACTGCTACTGTGGGCAGATCATGGAGCTTTCGGGCTCCTGTCATTACTGAAGTCGGGCAGCCATTACAGAAGCTTCGCACTCCAAGAAGGGTGGTGCTGTGGCACCCAATCTTTTAAAGCGACAGGTGCCTTGTCAAACGGCTTCAGGAGCGGTTGTGGAGTTTTGCGATCCCTTGGCCCATTCTAACGGTGCACGGAGCAGAGCTTTGTGCTCCCAGCCGGTGAAAGCCACAGATTTCTGATTTAAAGGAGCCACAGTGCTCCAAGTTAAGGAACCGAGCTGCTTGGAGTTTAGCACTTCCATTTCACCACACATTGCCTCATTTCCTTGGCCAGGGGCTCTCCTTACTCCCAGCCCTTATCCAGAAGGAAGAAAAGGGCGCAAAAAAGGGAGCATTCAAAATGGCGGATAAGGCGACAGTTGGCAGCAAAGCAGGGGCAAGAGCTGTAAAAACAGCAGCCACCCAGGAGACTGTCTTGAATGGAGCCAGATCTGCTCCCAAATTGACAGCCAGGGATGCCAGACAGAGGAGCTGTCGCATTCATGACTTTGTGGCTGACAGAGGAGCTTCGCACTCCCAATTTGATTGACAGAGTGACCAGGGACTGGAGCTTTTGCACTCCCAGTCCAAACTTTTGACAGTGGAGCTGTCTAAAGCTCCAGACAAGGTTGCAAGAGCTGCTAAAAGCTCTAAGGCAGCCCAAAAGGATGAGCAGAGCAGGGATAAAGCCCTGGAGAAGCTGTGTGTCGGGGTGACAGGGAGAACAACCTGCTGTCAGACCTCAGTGGTAATTGAAGTTAGCCCAATAGGCTGTAATCTGCGGGCCTGTCACCAGGGGGAGCTGGAGATCAATTCTCTCCACAATGCTCCCTATTGCCTGCTGCTAATATAGAGCTCTGGGGCTCTGTGTCTGGCGTGCAAGAGTAAATCCGCCAGAGCAGTTCTGGAGGCTACCTTCACACCAACGGCAGCGTTCTAAAGACCAGATGCAGGGACAGACTCAGTCATCCCAGAAAACATGCAGGCAATTATCACAGAAGCAATCAGGCAGGGCATCTCTGCAGGAAGGCAGCACTCTAGACAGGCATCATTAAGGGCTTCTATTTTTTCTGTGAATCCCAGCCAAGGTAGAGCATCCCAATTCCCTGGGGATTTTCGGACCATCCAGGAACCATATTCTCCTGCATCCTCCCATGAGAGCCAGTCTCTGCTCTCTGAGGAGGGAGAGACAAGGAATTTGGACCTCTCAGACGATGAGGGCCTAATTCCTGAACAACCTACATTTACTGGGCTATTTCCTCATGGGCTATTCAACTCACTTCTCTTCAAAGCAAAAAATTTTGCCCGGATGGGGACTCCTTCGGCGCAGCCAGAGACTGAGAACACACCCACTCCATCGGATCCGCCTTTCTCTGAGCCTACCCCAGAGGTGGAGTTTATCCCATCACAGGCCTATTTATCGATGTCAAGTGACAGTGGACCTCTCCTGGGGCAGGCCCAAACAGGAGATTCTATAATGTAGCCCTTGAGCTTGCGCGGGTGCTCCACACACCAACTGTAAATGCTCCAGTGGCTGCCTTACAGTCGTCTTCCACCATGCCGGGGGAGCCCGAGGAGAACCTGAGGTCAGAGGACAGGAGGACAGAATAGTCGCTACAGAGGGCACATCAAACAGTGGCATGGGCCACCCGGGATTCGACTACAGCCTCCTTTTTCAACAGGGCTTCCTTGCTCTGGCTCCACCAGCTGCAAGAGAGGATCCCGGCTGCTGATGTCAGAACGCACCAAGACATCAACAAGCTCGTAGCAGCGGTCTAGTTTTCCATGGATGCCAAGCTGAACTCGGCCTGCTTTGCCTCAAAGACTATGGCCTCCTCTGTAGCAGGTCGCCACCTGCTCTGACTGTGACATTGGCAGGCAGATGCCCGACACAAATGCGACTGGCCTCAGCCTCCTTCACAGGGGAGAGGTTGTTTGGGGAGTCTCTGGACCAGATATTAGTAGAGTCCAGAGATAAGAGAAAAATCCTGCCCACTATGCAGAAGTGGGGTAATTTTCGCCCCTCCCCATATCCTCACTGGCCCTCCTTTCAGGCTGGGGACTCAGCTGCCGGATTCCCCCGTCCCCAGGGGAACTTCATCCCGAAGCAGCAGCATCAACTTCAAGATAGGCTAGCCAAGGGATGACAATTTCAGTCGAGACGGACCTTTCATGGTGGAGGAGGTTGGTCCTTTCGCTGCCCCAAGTAGCTGCACATCCAACACACCCATTGGGGGTTGCTTGACCCGTTTTGCTGACCAATGGGAGGAGATTATATTGGACGCTTGGGTTAGGGAGACGGTGAGGTCAGGCCTCTCCCTAGAATTTCCTTCCACACCCCCAAGATTTTTTGTCCGCTACCCAGTGTCAAAAGATCCTTCAAGGAAGGCCCTCATTGAATGTGCCATACAACACCTCCTTGATATTCAAGCAATCCAGCAGGTCCCAGAGGGCCAACAAGGGCAGGGATTTTACTTGATAATTTTTGTGATCCCCAAGCCCTCGGGGTTGGTGGGGGTGGAGAGCTATTCTGAACCTCAAGAATTTGAACTGCCATCTTGTATACCAGTGGTTCAAGATGCAGTCACTTCAATCAATCTTGGGGGGCGTTCAGGAGGGCGACTTCCTCATGTCCATTGACTTAACCGAGGCTTATCTACACGTGCCCATTTTGCCACTACACCAGCAATATCTCTGGTTACATTACATGGGCCGCCATTACTAATATAGGGCCCTACCATTCGGCCTATTGTCAGGATCAAGGGTGTTTACCAAATTATTGGCGGCCAAAGATTGGCTCATCTTCAATCCCTGCCTGTGCGTGTCCAGTTCTACCTGGATGATACCTTGATCCAGGCCTCCTCTGGCCTCCAGGTGTGGGAGGACCTATGGGTCATTGTCCAGGTTCGGGTTCTCCATTAATATGGAGAAGAGTCATTTGCAGCTTACCTGCCAGCTCTCTGTCTGGGAGCTGTTATAGATACTAGCAAGTATAAGCTGTATCTGTTGCAGCCTCAGGCACTAAGCAGGCCAAGTCCAGAGAGAGAGAACACTTCCCTTGGTCCTGCTCTCCTAACTGATAGGAAAAATGGTGTCCACCATCTCCATCATTCTGTGGGCATGTCTGCATGCTAGAAATCTTCAATTATTTCTTTTACCTTTCCAGAGGTCAGGCAGGAGCAGCTCACCGGCCAGGGGCCCATGTCCAGTCTCAAATGGCTTAGGGGCAGTGGACCCAGAAAGACTGGACCTTAAACATCAACTGCCTGAAGCTCAGGGTGGTTTACCTTGCCCTCCAACACTTCCAGCAGTCGGTCTCCGGCAAACACATCTTAGTGCTGATGGATAACGTGGCTGCGAAGGCACACATCAATTGTCGGGGGGGACCTGCTCCAGGTCCCTCCTGCTGGAGGCCAGGCGGCTGGACCTCTGGGTGGAGAAGCACCTGTTACCCATCACAGTGGAGCACATATCTGAGGTGTCAAACATGCAGGCGGACTGGCTCAGCAGAGTATCCATTGACCACATCAAGTGACGCCTGTACCCGTCCCTCTTTCGGGAACTAACAGACCATTTTGGCCTCCCGGAGGCGGATATGTTTGCCAACCCAGACAATTCTCAGCTACCAAAGTTTTACATTAGGTTTCTGGCACCAGGGGGTGGAGGGAGTCGATCCTCTCCGCAGCCCATGGCCTCCAGGGTTATTGTATGCCTTCCCTCCTCTTCCCCTTATTCCAAGGGTGATACGAAAGCTCCTGGAGGAGAAGGCAGAGGGCCTATTTCTGGCCCCACACTGGCCCAGAAGACCTTGGTTTGCCCACCTCGTAAACCTCTTGGTGGCTCGACCATGGAGGATCCCTCAGAGCGAGGCCTCACCTCCACAGTCGTTCCATCTGACTGCCTGACCCTTGAATGGAGTGCTCTGAGGGAGGAATGGGTAACTCCCCTCTTGCATGAGCTGCACTGGTTTCCGGTGGTCTTTCAAGGTGTTGGTCACCATCTTCAAAACGCTCCATGGCTTAGGGCCGGGTTATCTACAGGACCGCCTTCTGCCACTGAATATCTCCCACCGCCCGATAAGCTCTCAGAGAGAGGGCCTCCTCAGGGTGCCGTCAGCCAGACAATGTCGGCGGGCGACCTCCAGGGAGAGAGCCTTCTCTGTGGGAGCTCCTGCCTTATGGAATGAACTGCCCCTGGATTTAAGAAAGATTCCCGACCTCCGCACCTTCCGTCGGGCTCTGAAGACTCTGTTGTTTCACCAAGCCGGCCTGACTGAATAGATTAATTTTAGTGGGTTTTAAATTGGTTTTAACGGGGTTTTAATAAGGGGTTTTAATAACGGCCAAATAGCTTTAACTTATTTTAGTAATTTTATTTTTTGTGTGGATTGTTTCAATATGGCTGTGAACCGCCCTAAGTCCCTCGGGAGAAGGGCAGTATAGAAATGCAATAAACTCAACTCAACTCAACTGCTGACCTAAAGAAAACAGAGGCCCTGTTTGTTTCGTTCCAAACAGCCACTTTGGGCAACAGGGTCACCCCTTCCATGGTGGGACGATGGCTTAGATCAACCATTGCCAAAGCCTATGACCTATGCAGCCCTTCCTAGACCTTCCTGGATAACTGCACACTCCACCCGGAGCACGGCTACAACCAGCATGGCCAACGCAGGCCTCTATAGAGGAGGTTTGTTGTGCTGCAACTTGGTCCTTTCCTTCCCCCTTCATCAAGCACTATAAATTGGACATCTTCACCTCGGCGGAGGCGGCATTTGGCCGGTGAGTGCTTTAGCATCTCCATACGGAGTAGGGGACCTCGGACTAGACTGTTCGCCACCTGTAGGATAGCCAGCTTTGGTATGTCCCATTCCTGGGTGCTATCTCCACCACTATGGAGAAGGGGCATTGGTCTTACCTGATAGCTCCTTCTCGTTGGGTAGAGATAGCATCCAGCCCCACCCTGTTGACCATCTGGTCCTTGGTCTGGGACGGAAAGGATCTTCGAGAACGACACATTGAGTCTGTTATTTTGTCTTCACCAAAAGTTGGGGAGCCCTATCAAAAGAGGTGTGTCCTAACAGCTCTGACAGACTCAGTCCAATCAGCTAAGCAGATGAGATCAACCCATTCCTGTCTGTCTCCACCCAACGAGAAGGACTGTATCAGGTAAGACCAACGCCCTTTTGTCTCTGGTGTATAAATTCTTAATCTACGTATAAACAACAAGGTAATATAATCAATACATACATATAAGCATACAAGCAAGTTGATACAAACAAGTTAACATACAAACAATGTAATATAAGGGGCACCAATAGAAAAAGGTAGTATAAAAGATGAGAAAGATAATAACACAGTCATACTACGTGGGTAAATATGCTTAGACATAAGACTACTATGCTAATTAGGTGTTCAGCAGAGTAATGGCGTGAGGGGAAAATTGTCTTTGTGTCTACTTGTTTTGGCAATTAGATGGTGCAATGCTCTATAGTGGTGTCCTGAGGAGAGGAATTGTAACAGTTTATGTCCAGGATGCGAGGGATCTTTAGATACTTCCTCAGCCCTTTTCTGACCTATGCAGTATTTAGGTCCTCAGTGGGAAGCAGGTTGGTTGCAATTGATTTTTCTGCAGTCCTAACTATCCATTGAAGTCTGAACCTGTCCTGTTTGGTTGCTGTACCAAACCAGACAGTTATAGAAGTACAAGTGACAGACTCAATAATTTCTCAGTAGAACTATATCAGCAGCCCCTGGGGCAGTCTGAACTTTCTGAGCTGACACAAGAAGGACATTCATTGTCCTTCTTTCTACTGATGGTTCTAATGTTAGGTGTCCATTTCAAATCCTGGGAGATTATAGAACGCAGAAACTTGAAAGTCTCTATTGTTAATACTGTGTTGTCTAATATTGTAAGAGGTGGTGGAATAGAAGGAGGACACCTAAAATCCAGTTTTACATTGTTCAGCTCCACATTGTTTTCCATAACGTTGTTCCTCCAATCCATAGTGCGGGATGTTCTAATGCTGTTACTGGGGAACTGAGTGCAGATTCTCCTTTAAGAATTTTCCTGACCACGCCCACGGTGCCTGTTCCACGCCAGTCTTTCTCACTCAGTTTCTGAGGGAACTCTTGCTTCTTTTAGCTCTGCAGAAAGACTAATCTAATAATGGATTTAGTATAAAACCTTTTTTTATTTTAATCTTTTATTTTGTTGAACTTTAAGAAGGAGCTGCAACGAGGGAGTTTTCAGGCTGTAGAGGGTCGGTAACGTGTCTGGGGACCAGGCCGTTCCCTCCTTCTTCAGATCAGCAGCATGCCGGATTCCGGCCCGGCTGGGCGGATCCGAGTCTTCTCAGCCGCTGGTGCTGCGTTGTGTTACCGGTGAGCCAGTATAAACACAAGCGCCTCAGCTCCATTCTTCTAGCGGTTCCGGAGTTAAAAGCCGATGATTTGTGGCATACTCCGACGTCCAGGCTAAGCCTCTTGTAGCACCTGTCACCAGCGAGTCTACACGGAGTCGCCGAGGCCTCTCTGAGTCTTCTTCAGGCAGTTGCGTGGTCATCACAAGTAGCGGCCACCATTTTGAGCCTGATTACAAGTAGCGGCCGCCATTTTGGGGCCAGTTGCAAGTAGCGGCCGCCATTTTGAGACCAACTGAAAGCAGCGGCCGCCATTTTGGGACAGTTGTTTTCAGGCTTTCAACAATTTTAAAGACAGTTTGAGGTACGGAGGACATTGGGCGGCAATAATTGGGTGGCGCTACCGCCTCAGGGGTAGTGGCCACGTTTCAGGACTTACTGTACCATTGCGGCCGCCATTTTACCAATACAACCCCTGGTGGCCACCATTTTGGATTGGCAATTGGGCCTTCCAGAATTGCTGAACAGGTGGTGCTGCCCATCAGCGACTAGGCAGTTGAAGGGTGACTAGTTTGGTGCTGAGGCGGCAGCTAGGGCCTCTGACCAGGGCCTTGCCATTTACCTGGATTACATTATTGCTGGGGGGCGTTTAGAGGCTTGCATCATATTGTGACTTTGGCAACTGTCACTACTGACTACTGTGTTGCTTCTTCACAGGCCCATTTTTGAGCTGTGGTTTGTGATACCAGACAACTGACCCAGCTCGTTGCTGCTCCTCATATCTTGGGAGAAATGGCCGACTCGGACCTTTCGTCGGATTTGTAGCATGAAGTCACCCCCCCCCAGTTACCCGCCCCAAGCAGGAGGCTAGGCATAAGAAGGCCAAGGCCAAAGACAAGGACTCAAGGGCGAAGGCTTCTCAACTATCACACAACAAAGACGAACTATGATGTCATAAAGCACTTGAGAAACAATTTGAGAAGGCTAAACAGGCCAAGAGGCCTGTGCCTTATCAGGAGACTTCAGTAGAGCCTGGTCCTTCTTCTCAACAGTTGGGCACAGAGCATGTTTCCCTGCATTCAGCTGAACCTGAGCCTAGAGCCCGGCAGGAAGCTACATCTCCTTGTGTTCCACTGGCACCTCACGTTGACCAACCGCTGAGGGCCAGATGCCCTCCTGATGCCACTTTCACGCCAACGGTGGCAGGGCTCCGGCCTGAGGAGTCAACAGGCCAATTGGATTTTCATTCCATTCTATCAGATGCCTTAGCAAAAATTCTAGCGGCCGGCCTACAACAAGGCATGAACACCGCACAACCTCCACCAGGCAGCCAGCAGCCTCTGGTGCGCTCTTCTACACTTGTTAAGCAACCGGTCCAAAGGCAAGCTGAGGTTGTCTCTTCAGGTGATTTTGAACATGCTGATGATTGTCCAGAGGAGTTGGAGTTTTCCGAGGACAAAGGCCTACCTCCTGAGAAACCAGTGTTCACTGGCTTGTTTCGTCCTTCGGTCTTTAAGTCGCTTTTGCACAAAGCTAAAGTTACCATTCAATTTGGCATGGCACCAGCTACAGATGATTCGGCTAAGCGGTCTACCGCTCCACACGAAGCCCTTTTTCAAGTCTCTAAGCCAGAGAAGGACGTTATCCCTTGCCCACCATTGTTTGCGGAGGTAGTCCAGAATGCCTTCGGTCAGCCCGGTTCTTTAACAGCTCTGAGTGGGCTAGATAAGAAATTATACTGTGCTGCCTCGGAATTGGTGGACATCTTGGCCTTGCCATCTGTGGATCAACCGATTGCCAACCTAGCATCAACATCCACAGTCACGACAGATGCCATGGATGGGTTGAAGTCTGAGGACAAGAAGTTTGAGCTGGGCTTTCGCAAGGCGCATCAGGCGGCCGCATGGGCCATTAAAGCGGCCACTGCAACATCATTTTTCAACAGGGCCTCCTTGATTTGGCTCCGCCAGCTCCAGGAGCGTCTCCCCCCTAACGAGATGCATATCCAACAAGGCATCAACAAGCTAGTAGTGGCAACTGAGTATTCGGCGGATGCCTCACTTAATGCCACAAAGTTCGCCTCTCGAGCCTTGGCATCAACCGTTACCAATTGCAGGCTTTTCTGGTTGCGAAACTGGAAGGCTGATTCAAAGGCAAAACGGAAGCTAGTTTTGTCTGCTTTCAAAGCCCCATCGTTGTTTGGCGCAGCACTTGACCCACTCTTGGTGGAGGATAAAGAGAAGCGTAAGATCCTTCCATCCTCTTACCGCAGGCCGGAGCGTAGATACGTACCTTACAGCCAGAGGCAGCCCTTTTGTGCCTCCTCAGGACCCAGCAAGTCCTATAACCAGCATTCTTTCAACACCTCGGCCGACAGAGGTTCCAACCATCAGTCATTTAGAGACAGACAGCGCAACCAGGCTCCAGTCAAACGAACCTTCAGGGTGGAGGATTCCGCTCTACGAAAAGGGGCAAATGACTCGCACGCTCCAGATACCATTGGTGGTCGCCTACAATAATTTCACCACCAATGGACCCTGTCCACTCCCGAGGAGTGGATCAGACGGACAATCCGTCACGGACTTTGTTTGGAATTCATCACCTCACCTCCCAGCCGGTTTCTTCGTTGCCCGGTTTTGCCTCTTCCACATCATCGCCAACTGATGGAAGAGGAGATCTCACACCTTCTAGCCATTCGGGCGATAGAACCAGTTCCCAAAGGTCAGGAGAAGACAGGCTTCTACTCCACCCTGTTTCTGGTGGCCAAAGCATCGGGAGGACACAGAGGTGTCTTGAACCTGAAGCAGCTCAACAAATCCATCTTGTATCGCAGGTTCAAGATGCAGTTACTGCCCTCAATACTGTCGTGCATAAAGCGGAACAATCTTCTCCAGTCTGTAGACCTTTGGGAGGCGTATCTACATGTCCCGATACACCCGGCGCATCGCAGGTATCTGAGGTTCGAATACGACAACTGTCATTTCCAGTACTGCGTGATGCCATTCGGGCTTTCTTCTGCGCCCACAAAGCTAGTAGCGGTGGTAACAGTGACTCTTTGCATCATCCCCATCCACATCCTATGCTATTTGGATGACATTCTGGTTCTTTCATCATCCACCCAACAGGCCACGAAGGATATGGCACAGGTGATCTGAGTCTTTCAGGACCACGGTTTCACCATCAATTTCAAAAAGGGCCACCTCATACCGACAACTCGACTTCTACATTTGGGAGCAGTAATCGACACAGCCAAAGGTCTGGTCTTTTTGTCACCAGACCGATGGCAGGACATCAAGATGTTGGCAATGCAGATGAAATCACAGCGGAAGGTTCCTCTTCTCCAACTGTCTCAATTGTTGAGGAAGATGGTCTCCTGCATTGCCATAGTACCTTGGGCTCGCAGGCACACGAGGCCACTGCAGTGGTTTCTGCTTCCATTTCAAAAGTCGGGCCACAGCACTTCAACATCTC
This sequence comes from Masticophis lateralis, assembly GCA_030761175.1. NCBI lineage: Eukaryota > Metazoa > Chordata > Lepidosauria > Squamata > Colubridae > Masticophis > Masticophis lateralis. The sequence goes on from JAUDYJ010000003.1 coordinate 132,864,635, forward strand.
TGATTCAGTTACCTCCCCAGGTACATCTGTCTCTAACATGGTGGACTTCTCCTGCCCTCCAGAAAGGCTGTGTATTTCTCGAGGTCGACCGCATTGTCATGACATCAGACGCCAGCCTGACCGGATGGGGGGGCTCATCTTTTGGATCAGGTGGTGCAGGGCCGCTGGTCACCTGCAGAGGCATCGAACAGCATAAACTGGCTAGAACTGAGGGCGGTTTGTCTCACTCTGAAGCACTTCCGTCCTTTCTTGGAAGGTCAGCATGTCTTAATAAGAACGGACAACATGACAACCAAGGCTCATGTCAATCAGGAGGGGGGCACTCGATCTCACCCCCTGATGATCGAAGCAGAACGGCTGTTGGCATGGGCGGAACAACACATGGCATCCATAAAAGCGGACCACATCTCAGGATTAACAAACGCACAAGCCGACTGGCTCAGTCGGGAAATATTGGACCCAGCCGAGTGGCGTCTGAATCCGACCAATTTCCAAGAAATAGTACGAAGGTTCGGTCAACCTGTGGTAGACCTATTTGACACTCCCCAAAATTGTCAACTGCCCCAGTTCTACACACGCTACCAGTGCCCTGGCGCAGAAGGCTGCAACGCCCTGAGATGTCATTGGCCCCCCGGGCTACTTTACGCTTTTCCACCTCTTCCTTTGATACCCCAAGTAATCCGGAAGTTGATATTAGAGCAAGCAGAAATTCTCTTGGTGGCACCACGCTGGCCCCGAAGGCCATGGTATGCAGACTGAGTCTGTCGGTGTCTCCTCCGTGGACAATTCCTCTTCAGCGGGTCTCTCTCAGCCAGGGGGTCATCGACATCCAGACCCTCAATGGCTTCGATTGACCGTCTGGCACTTGAGAGGGTCCTGCTGAGGAAAGACCAAATTTCTGACAAGGCAATTGAAATTATTCAATCGTCCAGACGGCCATCTATGACTCGAATTTACCAGGCTTTGTGGAAAGCGTTTTCACTTGGTGTATGGCGTATCATGTGGACCCCACTTCCGCAGAAATCCCAGACATATTAGACTTCTTATTGGAAGGCTTGTCCAAGGGCCTCGCCCCGTCTACTCTGCGTCGTCAAGTGGCAGCTCTTGCAACTGTGCTTCATTGTGAAACACATTGCACGTTGGCCCAGAATCCTACAATTCGTGGTTTCCTACAGGGGGCTATCAACAGGTCTCCCCCAGTTGTTCACAGATATCCAACATGGGACTTACCATTCGTTCTTCAAGTACTTACCTCTCCACCATTTGAGCCATTAGCGTCTATTCCTCTAAAATATTTGTCATTCAAACTTACCTTTTTCCTCGCCATCACTTCGGCTCGGAGGATTTCCGAGCTGGCTGCTCTTATCTATTCGTAAGGACCTATGCATTTTTTACTCTGATAGAGTGGTCATGAGACTGGACCCTTTATTCACTCCTAAGGTGAATTCATGGTTTCACCGAGCTCAGGAGCTCATCCTGCCAAATTTTTGTCCTGATCCGAGGAACGCTCGTGAAGAGAGTTGGCACACGCTGGACATACGGAGGGCTCTTTGTCGATACATCAGATGAGCGGAATCATTTCGTGCAACTGAAGCCTTACTCGTATCGTTCCATCCCACCACCATGGGGCGGAGGATTTCTTCAGCTACCATAGGGCGCTGGATTAAGGCCTGCATTTCAACTGCGTATGATATTGCTGCCAGGCCACTTCTGGGAAGGATTTATGCTCATTCAACATGAAGCGCGGCGACCACAGCGGCGTGGGCGACTCAAGCTTCTGTCCTGGACATATGTCGTGCGGCTACTTGGACCTCCCCGACATCCTTCATACGTCATTATTAAATTGAGTCGTTTGCTTCAGCAGAAGCTTCATTTGGTCGTCGTGTATTACAACAAGTGGTCCCCACCACGGACTTAGGGAGCAGTCAGCCTCCCACCCAGGACCAGTGAGCTTGGGTAGATCCCGCACTATGGATTGGAGGAGCAGCGTTATGGAAAATGGACGTTGACGTACCTGAACGTCCCTTTTCAGGACGCTGCGACTCCAATCCATGCCCACCCGGTTGGGCTTCCTGCTCCTGTTCCTGACCTGTTTCTGTTAATTGTTCCGTTTTGTTACAGAGAATGGAGTTCCTGCGCCTTCATGAGAAAGACTGGCGTGGGACAGGCACTGTGGGCGTGGTCAGGAAAATTCTTAAAGGAGACTCTGCACTCAGTTCCCCAGTAAGAACATGAGAACATCCCGCACTATGGATTGGAGTCGCAGCGTCCTGAAAAGGGACGTTCAGGTACGTAAACGTCCGGTCTGGCTGCACCAGAGGGCCAGTTCAACCTCCCGTCTATATGCAGATTCATCACCATTTTGAATGAGACCAGTGACAGTTTTATCATTTAAAAACTTCAGCATTTTAACCAAGCGATCATTGGAGGTGTAGTCATTGGTATAGAGAGAAAAAAGTACAGGTAGTCCTCCACTTAATAACAGTTCGCTTAGTGTTCAAAATTACAACGGCACTGAAAAAAGTGACTTATGACCATTTTTCAAAGTTACAATCTTTGCAGCATCCCCATAAACATGTGATCAAAATTCAGATGCTTGGCAACTGATTCATATTTATGATGGTTGCTGTGTCCCAAGATCATGTAATCACTTTTTGCAACCTTCTGACAAAGTTAATGGGGAAGCCAGATTCACTTAACAAGTGGATTACTAACTTATCAACTGCAGTGATTCACTTAACAACTGTGGCAAGAAAGGTCGTAGAATGGGGCAGAACTCACTTATAAATGCCTCATTTAACAATAAACATTTTAGGCTCAATTGTGGTCATAAGTGGATGTAATGAAGAGAGCGCACAGCCTGGGGTGGGCGGCACCTTTGCTAATTGAACGAGTATTTGATGTGATTTTACCTAGCTTTTGTAAGTCAGAACAGTGGCTAAATCAGGGTGCTGGCTTTATTCTCCTCGTTCTTCATGTGTACAGCATGGTCGTCTAAGGTAAATAAAGTAACATTAGCATTTCTCTCTAAAACTTAAAGAAGGAACACATCAGAAAACTTGAAAGGAAATTGAATCATTAATAGATTCAGTAAAAATGTAGGTACAGATATTAGCATGACATTCTATATATTTGTTACAAGAAGAAATTAGCAATTGTTTCCTTATGTAGTTTGGCTCTCAATAATGAATATGGTATAACGGCTTTGAAAAAATATTATAGATAATGTTAATTTACTATTATAGGCTTGTCTGAGTTTTGAATCCAGATTTGAAGCTTAAAAACGGACAAAACAAGCATTGGTGAGTAAAGAAAAGTTCACTAAATATCTAATATTTAAATATTTTAATTTGAGTGTTAAGGAGTTATTGATTTTATGTAACTCTAATTTCTCTCCTTCCCTGTCTGGGTCTATTTTCCAGTAAGGAAAATTAAGGAAGATAGATAGGATCTGCAACACAATGCAAGTCGGTTTCTTATACATGCATTGATGTCACATTGCTCTTTTTCAGAAATGGTATCTGGCTTTGAAGTGCTATTTATTGCATGTTTATGACTGGCTTTGATTTCATTTAAATAAAAAATGTGTTCTACTTTCTACAGTGTGGCTTTATTTCTTCAAACATAACTTTACTTCCTACTATGCTTAAGAGTAAATGAAAAACATTTTCCTATGTGTTTTTATCACTTCAGCTATGGTTTATTTAAACCACATGGCAAAGAAAACAATTGATTTCTCTATGTGAGAATGAATTTGAGTATCTTAATGCTGGAGCATAGCTAATTGATTTATTAATCAAATTTATATAGTTACCCATCTCTTGAAAATGACTCTGGGCAGCATACAATAATCAATAATTAAATTTAATTTAAAAAATAAAAATCAACATTAAAAATAGAGATTAATTAAAACTAAAATATATACAAATCCCAAGTAGAGAGAGAATGAATACATCCACCTCAGTAATGGAGCCATCTAAACAAGTCACTGGCATAACCAGATTTTGAGAGAATGTTTTGTAAAGGTGGGCATTGTTTGCTAAAAATGGCCTTATATCTGTGTGAGATTAGATTGCTGAGTGATTCAAATGCTGAAAAAGTGTGCTGTGACTAAGGACTAAAGTAACTAAGTTAACATATAATACAATTTTGAGGGGTGATAATATTTTCAGTGCCTTCAGTGTTGACTCCTAGCAATTGCCTCAACAAGTCCCTGTGATTTTCTTGGCAAGATTTTGGAAGTAGTTTGCCATTGCCTCCTTCCTAAGGTTTAGAGAGAGTGACCCACTTGGCTTTGTGCTTAAGATGGGACACAGTACAGTTTGTAACTTGGTACCTTAACCACTGCACAAACTGGCTCTTATAAGGCTGTTATTTTACTATTATTGCTTACAGAGTGGTAGTAGTATTTTAAGACTATTTGAATCCAGAGATGAAAAGATGCTTCAAAGTGGATGTGAACATGATTGTTTTATCTGTCGAAACTCTAATGAAGCTTCAGTTTTACCCGGATGCACAGCATTTGCTGTATGCAAGAAAAACCCTTGTTTGTGTTAAGAAACCATCAAGATGCTGCAACAAATTGTGCCATGTCATCAACACAAGGTCATTGTAGCTTTTTAATTCAAATGTATATTTTTCTGGCATCTTTATTGTCAAATAAAGCAAGCATATTCCATTCAGTACAACCTACAACATTTTTGTTTGCTTCAAATCCATTTTCAATGTAAATTCTTAGATCATTTATTTTAGCATTATAAATAGTGGTAAATAAAATAATAGCCAAAGTAGTTTAAACACGTTAAAAATTAATATTGAATTCAATATGATTTTTGTAATTTCTGAATCTTATCCCCCTACTTCTAAGTATTTGCATTCCTAATAACATTTGCTAATACTAAATTCAGTTTATTTCATGATTGATAGTGAGACGCTTTCAGACTGCAGAAGTGATTTTTTATTTAAGTGGTAGATTGTATTGTCTGTTGAACACAGACTATGACTACCACTTGGTGGCACTACCTGGTTTTAAGTAAAGCAAGCAATATTTTGGTTCTGGAAACTGAACAGTAATTTATACAAGAAGAATCGCTGGAGGTGATGCAAAATAAAAATATGTGTAATTATCTGAATTAAAAGGTGAAGTTTAACTTTTCCTTACATTCTTTCTTGGATGTCCATCCATTGGTTTTACATATAACTTGAGGTGCAAACTTTTTGAGCCTGCTGCTTTGGTCATTTATCTCTTCCAGGCAGCTCAGTATAACTTTCAAATTAGTTGAGGTGTCCCAGTTCCTTCTTAGGTGAAGTTGTCATGGGAATCAGTAGGTTCCTATTTCCAGAACACTTGACAATCTTACCTTGGTTTTTAATAGGGGAGAGTAAAGAATAGATTCCACACCTATACAGGTCTAAATCTGTACAGATTTTGACTATCTCTACACAGGTTTTTGTAAAGGAAATATTTAAATATCCCTGAAAAATTTAATTTAAAACGTAATTTGCCCAAATGCTAATCCTTTATTCTTATACTCATCTTCCTTTTTTTAAAAAAAAATCTCTAGAGATTGAATTACTATAAGTTTTTTTAACTGAAATTCTATACTTCAAATTTACTGTATATTTATTTGTTGTACTTGTTTTTTGAGATAAATTATTGTGCATATGATAGACTTTTAGAAAGAAACATCAAGACTTGGAAATGGTAGGACTATTTAAAAGGACTATATTTTTATTGTTTTAAGGGGAGAAAATTCCTTTTATTTTGAAATCCTTCATATTTGTCTAATAGGGAAGATAAACTTCAGATATTCTTTGATAGTTACAATATTAGATGATGATTTGAAAATGTATTATATACATCTCCATAATATAGAGATTTCATACATGATAGCAATGCTTTTTAATGGAAACATTGTGAGGTGGGCTGAAAGGGGTTGACTGGCCCAATTCATACATTCGTTTTATCAATAATTAAATGCAAAATTAGCAATTGTGTATAAACATGGAGAGGCTTTTAAATATTTTACGTTGGAAGGGAAATTGTTCAAATAGGTTCACTAAGTGCTTCAGTGTTAGGATTATGATTGAAACAAAAGTAGATCTATGTCCAAAAACGTTAAGCTTAGAGTCAGTTTGATGTAGTGATTAAGGCATCAGTTTAGGAACAGGAGATTCTGAGTTCTAGGTCTATCTTAGATTCAAAGCCAGTTGGGTGACAATTACCATATTTTTCGGATTATAAGACACACCTCCCCCCCCCCCCAAAAGAGGGTGGAAATGTTATATACCAAATACAGCCATTTTTGGCCTCCTGAAGCCCCGCCCAGCTCGTTCCATTTTTGCGAAAAACAGGCCTATTTTTTGCAAAAACGGTGTTTTTGCCCTCCCCCAGCCCTTAGGAGACCTCTGCAGGCCTCCCAAATCCTTTGTGTGCCTCGTTTTTTGCAAAAACGGGCAAAAAAACAGCCTCTGTGTGTGTGTGTGTGTTCATCCTTTCCTCCTCAGCTGCAGGAAAATCTCCCTCTCACCATCTGCAGATCGTTTTTTCAAAGAGGTGCCCTGCACAGACGCACATCCAAAAACACTCCCTCCATCGCTTTGGAGCCTCCAGTCTTGCAATCCTGTGCAGGGAAGGCAGAGGTTTGCTCCAAAGCTGCGGCAGAGTGTTGCACAAGGAGACCTCTGCAGCTACCGTAATGTTTCTGAAATGTTAACTTTCAACACCGTACTGGGCCACGTGGGTCGGGACAAAATAACAGTAAAAAAAATGTGGATACTGGTAGCTGCTGCTACAGTACCCTTTGGAAGGCCAATGCAAGCTGCGTAGGGTGTGTCACTTGGCCTCCGGCTGCTTTTGCAGCCGCAATCGGCTGCAAAAGCAGCCATGCCTTCTGGAGGCCGCAGCCTGAGCGGCACCCGCAAATCAGATGTTTTGTGGATGGTGGAATGGCCTGCTGCGATCCTTCAAAAGACTGGCACAAGGGGCAACTTGTCCCACCCTGCCTCATACCAGTAGATGGGGGTGGGAAATAAGGACAACCCCCCCCCCCCCGAAAATAAGGCCAAGCCCTTATTTCGGGGTTCAAAAAAATATAAGACAGGATCTTATTTTCGGGGAAACACAGTAACAAGTTTTATCTGTTTTTCTTCTTTCAACATAAGCTTTCATCAAATCCGATTAAAGAGGGGAGAATCCGTTTTAGAGTACATTGTATGAATGGTGTATAAATCTTCTGTATTAATGCAACTACCGGTATAAAAATGTAGTTTCTATTCTAGATGTTTTTCTGATTAACATAAATAATGGTTGTTAGAGCAACATCTATGAGTATGGCCTTAAATTATTGAAATTTATACTAAACGGATCTCTCAGCAATCGCAAGTGAAACAAAAATTGCGTATGTAATAAGCAAAAACTTGTTAGCAGCTTTAATGAGTATTGAATCGCAGCTAGAGGAAACTGCTAGTTATTTACCACTGAAAAGATACTCATTTTAAAGATAGTCATGTGACAAAGGTGCATGCTATGCAAATTCTTAGTACACAAAACAGTAACATTTCACTATTCTAAATTGAGAAGACTATGGTATTAATTTATTTCACATAATTGTTTTACCCTTTTCAGATAGGTAAAGTTTGTTAATAGAACATAATGTGTGTTATTAATGTTCAAAGAGACTAACCTACTTTAAATAGATTAAAGGTTAGATGTAGATATGGCAACATCTAATTTAGTTTAGTTAATGTCAGGACAGTACTTGGATAGGAGACTAGTACATTTCAGAACGTATCAGATTTGGATTGTGAAAAACATTTGGAGAAAAGAAGAAAGAAGTGGCATATTACTTCTATATTGCTGATCAAAAAACAACAATGTTGTTTCCATAAAGGCACCAGAAGTTAAGCTCAGTTCAAGAGGCATTACATTTTTAAAGGTGGCAGAACCTAGCCAATTTTACTGATCATGAAAAATCAAGCAGTAATGCTCAGTGCAATTTAACAGATTTCCATTCCTTTCCATCCCTAATACTTTTGAAGACACTGCCTAAATAATAGCAACAGTGCTTAGATTTATATACTGCTTCACAGTGCTTTATAGCCCTCTAACTGGTTTACAGAGTCAGCATATTCCCCCTAACAATCTGGGTCTTCATTTTACCAACCTCAGAAAGAAAGAAGGATCAGTCAGACATGAACTGGTCAGGATCGAACCCATGCCAGTGGACAGAGTTAGTCTGCAATACTGCATTCTAGTCACTGCGCCATCACATCTCTTAAATAAGATATATAATTATTAATAGGGCTGAATTGTGACTCAAGGCTGGAATTGGGGATATTATTGAAATTGAAAAAAGACAGGGAGAAGACAGGCGCTCAATTATATATTTATTGTTCACACAATTCAGAAAAAATAATAAAGTACTTAGTGATTTAGAGGAGGGAAAGATGAGAATTCAGGGAAAGAAGACAACCCTCTCCATCCAAAAGATTCAGATTTATTATTGTAATAGAGAAATGGTATTGCAATGACAGTGAATGTATACCAGATAGTCTTCTGTTCTCTTGCTATTTAATCAGAAGTTAAAAATGGTTGCAAGGATCCCAATGATTTGATGAGGGATCTGTTATTCCTTAAATTCCATTTATCTTCAGGGCAAGCATGCAGTCATATGAATGTTTATTTTTTTAATACAATGAAACTGCTGGTAATCTTATTTCATTCTGTCTGCTTCCTTATATAAACATTCTTCTCTGTGAATAAAGTTTCATGAAGCTCTCCCAAGTATAATGGAAATAAGGGAGAGAGGCTTGTGAGAGAACAGTGAGATGTGTGAGCCTGGAGAATTCAGCAGTCAAGCCTTACTATTTTGTCTAGAGGATTTTTGCAGTTACGAGAATCAGAGAGGATATCTATCTCTATTGATTGAATTGCTGGGGAACTCTCTGGAAAGGCATGGTGAATGATTGCAGATAAAGAGAAGAAAATTGGGTGACCCCCCTAACCTTGATCACTATGTTTTCAAAAGATGTACCATTTTCCTATTTTTTCTTTCTTTCTTTAGAACTAAATTCTTATCCTTGAATGTGATAGAGGCTACAGCAAGAGCCTGGTGATTCTTCTTAATGTTTTATTTTATTTAAGCCAACCTTCCATTTGTCTGAAATGAAGAAAAATTGTTTCAGCAAAGGACAGTTATATAGATCATATAACTTAGCCAAGCTCTCTTTTCTATTCTTAATCTTGAGGGTTACTCTGCCAATCATTGGTTTACCCATTGGAAACCCTCACACTAACTACATGTGACTACATTTAAAGTTAGGTGTGTTTCCTTCCACACTATCTGCCCAGTGAACATCTGCTTTTTATATGGTTCATACTGAAATTTCTTGTTGATTTAAGTTTATTGTCTAGTGTTGGTTCCTCATATCATGACTTCTGCTTCCATGTGGACTTAGATCTACTTAGTCATAATTACCTTGTTCTTTCCATTATCATCCCAATGAACAACTGCTATATCTTCTTATGTATAATACATATATTAAAGTTATAAAGCATAAGATAGACTCTGTGTCCTTTCAACATGAAGTGACACCCCCCAAAAAAAGTATTGTGTAAGAAAATGAGGAGAAAGCAGTGATCTATTGAGAGTTCTTGTTTTCTTTTGTTTTGTTTGGAAATAAAAGAAGTAGTTATTTTGTTTTACTACGTGACTATGTATATATGTACTTTCATTGCTAATCAGTTATTTTATACCACACTATGCTGATATCTATTTTCCCTCTGCTCATGACTCTTGAAATCCAATTTATGATAATTTCTAATTGAATCTGACAAATCTTTAACTTTACCTGTATTAGTGGGCATCAGCATAGCATTTAAATTGGTTATATGGTTAAATGAGCTAGCATTTGAATGAGGACACCCTTATAGCATCTGTAATAATAATACCTTAGAAAAGGTTGTCACTACGCAGTAAGTATTCAGTGAATATTAACCTACTTGTAATAAATACAATTAATAATGTACATAGAAGAAAAATGATATGCATTTTATTTTAAAAAATTATTTGTCAAAAGAAAGTGGGCAGCATGGATATGACAGGAAGGTTGAATCTAACCTGAATTATAGAATGACCTAGGAAGTTTGCTCAGAGGGGATTACCGAATAATTATGTTAATATGCAATTATCACCTCATTTCTTTTGTAGTAACTTCAAGATGTAGTGTAGTAAGGGTGTTATAGCAAGTGCTGATAGTTTGCAAAAATAGTGATGTTTGTGATTTCCTAGACAATAAGACTAGCCTGGGGCATCTAAGTGATAATCTGTCATTCTGAAGATGGATCTGACCTTTGTGCTTCATTTCTTAAAGCTTACATGATATGACTACAGGCAGCTCTAACTGCAGAACTCATTAAGATTTTCTATAAAAATAAAATCATTTTTAAAAGAACCACTTAAAAAGTTTATTTTCAATTTTGAAGGGAAAAGGAAAGAATATCTCAAGATGATTCTTTATAGAGCTGTCTATTTGAACTAATTTGGGCTGCAGTTCAATAGCTATCAGTAAATGAAGATTGAATATATCACTTGGGTAAAGAGGATGTCCCTTAAACCCAAATGGCTGTTAAACCTGATTTTATGTTATTTGTTCCACTATGTGGTTCTTAAAAATAAGATTATTTGCAGAAAAATCTTAATGGGCAAACTCACAATTTAAAAAGTTTGAATAAAATATTTGTCTGCTACATATCAAGGGTTTAATGTAAAGATATAACACTGATTGGCCTTGTCTGGACTTAGAATTTAAGGAGAGCCAGACATTAATATATGAATGGGTGATCACCAGGGACAACTAGACGTGTAAGCTAAACTGAAAAAAGTTCAGGAAAAAGCAATGTCAACCCATTGGTATCCTATATTGTTGCCAAGAAAACTATATTGATTTATCAATACTGTCACCAGGAGTTGAGCTTGACTCAGTGCAACTTTGTAGAGTTTCCCAAGCGTAGAGGTATACTTTCCTAGAGTAGGTGCAGAGCCCAGTGGAGGCATGAATAACCCTTTAATTATCTTGTTGCAATAAATCCACATTTCCCAAAGTTTCGTGGCATTTTCATTGTTCATTTATGTTCACTTTGGTATTAGGATTTTTAGGATAGGTGAATACATTAAAATTGCACAAAAATGTGATATGATGGCAAAGTGTTTTAAGAACTGGCCCCTTACCTGGAAGCAAGCTATATTGAAAACAGTGTGACTTACTTCTAAGTACCCTGTTTCCCCCAAAATAAGACATCCCCTGATAATAAGCCCAATCGGGCTTTTGAGCACATGGCAATAAGGCCAAGCGTTTATTTCAGGGTTCAAAAAAATATAAGACGGTCTTATTTTCAGGGAAACACGGCAGATATATATAAAACTAATTTCAAAAAGTAATCTTAATAAGCCAGCTATATGTCAGTGTTATTGCCTATTTGAATGTGAAGGAAGTATATCAGTATGCATATATGATGTCATAACTCGATTTGAATGTATAATTTATAATTCAGTGACTAAAAAAGAGACCATAATTAAATGAATTTTAAATACTTGTGTCATCTTATTTTAGAAGTATATAAAGAGAAATGCATTTCAAAGTGCATTAGTGGAAGGGAAATAAATTATTTGTTTTAATGTACTTATTTGTCATGTAATATTTTATCCATTTGTCATCAGTGTGTTCTGGGAAAAAAAATTTAAATACAGGAAGGAAAAGTACTTTCAATGTTGGTATAGATGTATGGGAGTTTTACAGTTCATAAAACTTTAAGGAGATAGTGGAAGCTTATTTTATATTTCATCTGCACAACTTGATTTCCTTAATGCTACACCTGTATAAAAGGATTATTCAAAGATTAAATTTGAAGATTCAACTCAAAGGTTTTTATATTAACCAATCATATTTGAATCAAAGCATCTGATTAATTTTCTAAATCAGCATTAATTCAAATTAGGATGGAACTAATTTAAAAGCTTTCACTATGTAATAAAATCTTATGTCATTTATTAAATTTCTTAAATATAGTTCTTTTTATATTTCTATTCAGATTTTCTAAATTGTAAACTGAATGTTAAATGTTGAAAATATGCTAGTTTACACATAAACTGAATCTACTGAGTGCATTAGTTTGCGTTTGTTAGCATTGAACTGAAAATTACACAAATGCATTGTAGTCTCTTCTGTGGTTAACCTTAGAAACTTTAATCTATATTTACTATGGAATAAACAAAGTTAGAATTTTTAATTGTGAGAATCTGTACTTCAATTTCCAGGGTATTTCAGAGCACTATCAGAAGTGTTGGAAATGTCCTGTAAAAGGGATTAAATTGCTGAAATCAACAATGTGAAATGGATGATGTAATACATTCTTTCTGTATAAATTAATAATTTTGATAAGAAGACTACAGTTTAAAATAGTTTGATATATGGACAGTGAATTTGATACATTAATTAACCGATTATTGAAAAAAGTGATGCATAAGCTATATTATTAACTTGATGTTTTTTCTGACTATTTTATCCAATTGTTTGATCTTCAGAACACTTTATCCAGTTAAATGTCAATTGAACAAGCTTTGTGTGTAAACAAAATTTTACATAGTATTTACAGAATATAATTGAATAATTATTCAAAAAAATTATCTTGTCCATTGTATTTTTCAATTTTGCACTTAAAACAATAGTATTAGAGTTAGGAGTGCAGCTTGGTATCTTCATGCAGAGTTAGAAAAGTTTCTCTTGAAGTCATTCTGAAAATGATAATTTTATTTTTGAAGCAAATATAATATTCTTAGTTTATCACCCTGCTGTTCAGGGGGCACCAATAAAATTGTTTTAAATGGGAAGCGTCTGTTCTTTTTTTGAACCCCTAACACCAGAACAGATGGGTGGAACATGGAACATGAAAGGTTTTACCTCAGAGGTGGCAACAGTGAAGCCACTCATTAACACTGAATTTACCACTTCGTTAACAACGTTGCTTCCTGTTGAGAAAAGCTAATATAGTTTCTCAAATTGACTGAGCATATATTTGTCTAGGTCTGTGAATGTCATGAGCTGGAGAAAATACAAATATTTTTACAGCATAAATATTCTAGAAATTGAAATAATTTCTCTACTTGCATTTTGAAGAATAGAAATGTGATGCTTCAGATTTCATTTTTTATTTTACTTGCAATATTTTACTCCTGCCTGAGCTTGTTCTCATTTTTAAATTTCTATGCATATGATTTACTAGTTGGGATGCTGCATTGTTGTCATTTTTATACTGATTACACATTACATAATTTGTTAGGAATCAATGTTTATTCTTTTGTAGACTTACAAAATTGCAGGGAATTTTAAAGGTGAAAATATTAAGCAATTTTATCTAATGGAGCAATATCCATTCATCTAATGGATATTTCATCCTTGTGTATGTATTCTTTACATATACATGCTTTTTTTATATGGAAATCAAATAAGCTTTAGACTAGATTTAAAGCATAGTTCTGACATTGCTTAGGTACTGTTAACATTGGATTTGAAATCTATTTACAACCACACCTAGATTTTTTTTTAAAAAAATTGTCTAAAAATATTTTCAAATCATATCGCAGACGATTATATTATCAGATAAGCTAAAACAGCAAGCTTTTTAAGGCAGGATTGTGCCTACCATACAGGAAGGGGAAATGATTGGTTTTAAGGTATCTGCGTGAGGAAGAGGGCATGAATGGGTACAGGCAAAATCAATTTACTTAGGATGGCAATTCCAGTTGCAATTGTTAAACGAATCATGTGTGGTCATTAAGTGTAATGTCACATGACTGTTTTGCAACTTTTTGCCAGCTTTCCCGTGACTTTGCTTGTCAGAAGCCACAAAGAAAGTTGCAAAAGGTGATCATGTGATTGCATTGTAACAGCAACATTTGTCAAGTGCTCGAATTGTGATCATCTGGATGCAGAGGCGCTGCAACAGCCACATCTTCAAGAGTCATCTGTAAGTCTTCCTTCAGCACTGTAGGGACTTCAGAAAGTCACTGAATGAGTGATTGCTAACTGAAGACCACCTGAATAGGATAAACATAGGAATCTAGTAACGCATCCTTTCTCTGCCAGACTATGCAGGGTTGGAAGGAAAAATCCATCTGGTTCAGTTCCAAACTGGGAGAAAGGCGCTGGAAGTAAAATGGAGGCTGATTGGAAAGAAAGTTTATTGATGAACAGAACCGTAGCGTGCAGTTCTGGGACAGCTGATAAAATGATTGAATGAGTGGATGGGTGTTTATAGGTTTCTGTGACTTTGAAGTTTGATGTTCTGAAGATTGTGCAATGAAGGGGCTTGTGTCTTTTGCTAAATAATGGTAGGTTAATCCTATTATGTTCTAAAAGATAATGTCCTGTCCTCCTTAATCCCATCACCCTGGAGCTGAAGATGTTTTGTTTATGAATAGATTGGCCAGGATTTCTTAATGTCTAAAGGTTTCTGCCAGAAGCTGTTTTACTATGCAAGAAATTGGGATTGGAACATGTTTCTCCATTTCTCCTTTGGGGAAATATAATATTCTGCCTCTTTTAATATTCCCCAAAATATTTTATCCTTCCAGGAGTGGGGAAGGGGGCTTCCCACAGCAGTTTTCATGTTAATTGTAGAAGCAAAGTCACTTTCTCCATAGTTAGTGCAGAATGAAGCCGAGTGGTTCAAATAATAAGTCATTGAGTATTGAAGTGTGTGCGTGTCTGTGTGTGTCTGTGTGGCCACAATAAGAACTAGAACCTCCTGGTTTTACAAGCTTTTTGCCACAGTTATTGAGCAAATTGATTTTACTTGTCAGAAGCCCTTTAAAACAGACATGTCAAATCCACGGGCTGCAATAGGCCGCCACGGAGTTGGCCTGCAGAGCTATCCCGGAGACAGCGAGGGACCGGCCCCTGCCACCCAGGGACTAGCCACGCCCCCAATCAGGCACAACGACCAAGCCAGCCTCCCCCCACAAGGGCAAACAAACTCCTAATGCGGCCTGTGATGGGATCATGTTTGACATGTTTGATACCCCTGCTCTAAGAGGACCTCATAAGTGGCAATCACGTGACCCTAGAATGCTGCAACTGATAAATATACCCTGGTTGCCAAGTGCCTGAACATAGTTGCCCACTAGGACATTGCAGTGGTTGTAAGGGTGAGGACCAGTCATAAATCATTTTATTCAGGACTGTCATAACTTTGAATAGTTTTTCAATGAATGATTGTAAATCAAGGACTCTATATGTTCTCCAAATATAATTTTAAATTGAAATTGATAATTGATAATACTCTAGACATTTTTTCTTATGAAAAAAATTGTCCTTGGTACATTAGTAATGCAGCAATATCTGGAAGGTTGCAGTTTTTTCACTCTGTATTAGTAATTAATTTGTTTTACATGTGTACAGTAGCTCTGAATGGGAAAATAAATCCATAATGTAGCCTTGATAGAACATACAGTGCAAATCCTTTATATTCCTTTTAATTTTCTTATCTCCTGGTTTTTCCAAGGTGTTCATTGTGCCTATAATACTGGATATGCAGTGGCAATTATAATTTAAGAATCTACAACTTAGCATTTAAAATCTCAACTCTTTTTATTACATGCAGAAATTTCAACAAGATATTTCTCACATACTGACAAATTTTACAAGTGGTAAGCACTTTAGTTGATTTTACAATTTTTTAAAAAATCTAATCTCATATAGACATAATAGCCTTACAAATATGATTGCATACATGAGTCCTGGGATGAATGTAAGGTAGACTGTTGACTAGAAATGATCATCTTATGTAGAAGTGTTTGTCGAACTTCATCTTTATTTGTAATCTTTATTTTTATTTTTTTTCACAGCTTGTTAAAAGTATTGTTTTGATGAAAATGTGTGGTGCATTCATTATATAAAATGAATGATGCTTTGCTACTCAACTATGTATATTATAATATGGTGTTTATTCTGTTAAACATAAAATCTTCTTTGATTTTAATTTGTGGAATGTTTGTAATACAAGTGAAATCCATCTGAAGAAATACTTCCAGACAGAGTGCATATGTAGTACATGAAGCTTTGTGTACATCTCAATACATCTCTCTTGAATGATTTGTGCATGTCTGCTCTATAATTCTACATTGAATTCAAATTTTGGAACTAGGTACACTTCTGAAGTTATTAATCTCTTCATTAATGTGGTAGTATGCTTTTGTATGTGTGATTTTCAGTGACATAATATTTTTGAACTATCACGTTTAATCTTAAAACTATTGTTATGCTAATGTGCATTCTAATATGGATCTTTTTATTTTTTTACTTTAGAGTAAAAGTGCTTAATGGACAGAGAATGTCAGCAGTATGGATGAGGCAGAAATCAACACTGAGATCATTGGTGCTAAAGAACTGCTAGATGACAGTAATTTCATCTCTGAGAAGTGTGGCATTCCCAAATTAGAAGAGAGTGAAACATCATTTCAAAATAATACATTGACTTTGCCTGAAGATCTATCAACAGACAAGTCTGAAAACGCCTTAAGTGGGGGCCAGACATCTATATTTATACATACTGGGGCTCCTGCTGTTTCTAGTGAAAATTTTGTTCTGCCTACAGAAACTTCTGTTAATGGACCAGTTCCACACTCCAGTTTAACTAAGATTTCCATTATGAAACAAGGCAGCATTTCATTAACTAATGCACAAGCTGTGGGCCATCAAACAGATTCTTCATCATCTGTCACAGTGGTACCTGATCTTCAACTTCCCACAAAACCATCAGCCCAAAATTCAAGTCCGGTTTTGTTCTTGTTACCTGAAGTAGCACATGCTAAGAACCTATCACATTCCATGAAAAATCTACCTCCCTCTGCTTCAGTTGCTTGTGATGTAGAGCCATCAATAGGAAAAAGCATAAAATCAGATAGCACTTTAGTAAGCCAAGTAGATGTGAGTGAGGATAGCAGAAATTCATTAGGAAAAGATGATGGTAGCAAATCACTAACAGGGATTTCCTCAGCTGCAGGTGACTTCAGATCAGAAAGTGATGTAAGCTGGGATCCACAGAAAGAATACATAGAATTCCTTATGACAAATGAAGAAACGGTAGAAGAGCCACCAATTCAACCTAAAGTTGGCATACAGAAAAGGAGAAAAAGAAAGATGGACGTTAGCAAAATAACTCGCTATACTGAGGACTGTTTTAACGAATCCAGTTATATTCCTGACAATTCTGAATCAGTAGATATTGAGTTTTTGGAGCAGAGTGAGAATGTACAAGTAATAGAATCACAAAAATATTCATTAGCAAGAGTAAAGCCTGAATCTACAGATGAGGAATTGGAAGTTGTGGATGCCATCCAGCAGCTGATTTATAATCCAAGTAATAAGTGTGCAGATGATATTTCCCCTGTTCACAGTAGCACTTTCCTTTCTAATACTTTATTGAACAAATGTGAACAAGATGACTTGGAATCACCATCTAACTTCATTTCTGATGAGCCATCTTTTTATCCCTGTACAAAGTGCAATGTGAATTTTAGGGAAAAAAAGCATCTGCACAGGCACATGATGTATCACTTGGATGGCAACAGGCACTTTCGTCATTTAAATGTTTCGAGGCCTTATGCATGTAGGGAATGTGGCCGGACCTTTAGAGATCGCAATTCCCTTCTTAAACATATGATAATTCATCAGGAAAGAAGACAGAAATTGATGGAGGAAATTCGTGAATTAAAAGAACTTCAGGATGAGGGTAGGAGTGCACGGTTACAGTGTCCACAATGCGTGTTTGGTACCAATTGTCCCAAAACCTTTGTGCAGCATGCTAAAACCCATGAAAAAGATAAAAGATATTACTGCTGTGAAGAATGTAACTTTATGGCTGTGACAGAGAATGAACTTGAATGCCATCGAGGGCTTGCTCATGGGGCAGTAGTGAAATGTGCAATGATCACTACAGATATTACCCAGAGAAAAACACACAAAAAGGCATTAGTGAAAGATTCCTATATGGAATCCTCAAAAAAGACAGTTGACTATATGTGTAAAATGTGTCCTTTTACTACATCAGCCCGAAGCATTTTAAAAAAACATGTGGAATATTTGCATCCATCAGCTTGCATAGATCCCTTCGGCAGTCGCCTTAGACTAGATAAAAGAAAAAGGCTCGGAATAGAGGAAGCTTTAAATTTTGGTAGCAGGACTAAACATTTAATCAAGCAAGCATCTGCCTTTCCAAAGACTTCTGTTTTAAAACAAGATCTGAAACGACCATTTGGCTCTGCATTCCAGACAAGTCACTTTGCAAAACTCCACAAGAGACCCTCCAGGATACAGAAGGCTCGGAAAAGCGTTGCACAGTCAGCTGTAAGTGTGTATAGTCAAAGCTCTGCAGGCAGGTTTATTTTGAATAGAAATAGTAGTGACCCAAATCCTAAAGATTTACAACATGCAGGAAATCTAAAAACTATGCATGTATGTGTTTGGGTATACACACACACACACACGCACACAGGCATATCTAGGATTGTGAAATCTAGCGGTCCTTTTTTTTTTTTACACTTAAAAGGGGATGCTACAAGATCTGTCAGGTTGTTACCTTTATTGTCTTAAAATAATTCTTATAAGGTTTACTGTGGAATCTCTTAACTGTGATGAAAAAAGACCAAGAGTCTATAAAAAATAAGCATGTAACTGTAAAAAAAAATTGATTAAAAGACCCAAAAGGGGAGGATCTGTAGCAGGAGATGATTTGGACAGTTTTCCAGGCATTCTACATAAAATGACTGTTGTTGTTTTGCAGAAACTTGCTGGGAAAAAAGACAGCTATGAAACGGACGATGAAAGTTCATGGGATAATGTTGAACTGTGTGATTACACTACACGGTCTGTGGAGGATGGCTCTTACAGTGATATTAATCAGGACCATGTAAACCTGTTCCCTTTATTTAAAGGTAAAATGGAAGAAGAAGGTGGTGGTAAATCGTCTCTTAGATATGAACAAAATGATGGATTTTATTTTGAATATTATGAAGATGGCGAAGGTAACAATTATCTGCATGATTTCCAAGATCATCATCATTTGGAAAACATAGGTACAACATTGCCAAAGCATAATTCTGTTTTTCACTGGACTGATTTATCACTTGAGAAAAAAAACTGTCCATACTGTCCAGCAACTTTTGAAACTGGTGTTGGATTGTCTAATCATGTCCGTGGACATCTTCACAGAGCTGGATTAAGTTATGAGGCACGCCATGTTGTCTCACCTGAGCAGATAGCTACAAGTGACAAAATGCAGCATTTCAAAAGAACTGTGACGGGTACCCCAGTGAAACGAGTTAGAAAAGGTAAGATTTTTCTTCAGGTTTTCAGCATACAAGAAATATAGACTAACATGAATATTATCTCCTTTTTTAGTATCCTGACTACTTTTTTATTTGTTCTCTTGTTTGAATGTTTTAACATGTATGTTTTAAGTAAGCTGCATCCTAATGTCTAGCAAATGGATAAATCACTCATTTTTCTTTGTAGCAATTGAGAAATCTGAAAGTTCTACAGAACACACATGCCAGCTCTGCGGTGGTTGGTTTGACACTAAAATTGGATTATCTAATCATGTGCGAGGACACCTAAAAAGGCTTGGTAAAACCAAATGGGATGCACATAAATCTCCAATCTGTGTTCTAAATGAAATGATGCAAAATGAAGAAAAATATGAAAAAATCCTTAAGGCATTGAACAGTCGTCGTGTTATTCCCAGACCATTTGTTGCTCAGAAACTTTCATCAAATGATGACTTTTTGTCTCAAAATGTTATACCTCTTGAAGCATACCGCAATGGCCTAAAGACTGAAGATATATCGGTGTCTGCATCAGAGGAAGAAAGGCTGAATTGCCTCAATGAATATGATGAAGCAAAATCATTACTGCATGATGAAAAAAAAAACCAGTCACTTACACTGATAGAACTCTTGAAAAATAAAAGGATGGGAGAAGAAAGAAATTTTGATATCTCCCCTCAAAAGATTCATAATCAAACCGCAAGAAAGAGGTTTGTTCAAAAATGTGTTCTTCCATTAGATGAAGATGGTCCTTTGATGTATCAACCACAAAAAATGGATTTGACTGTACAGTCAGGTAAGAGATTGTTTTTGTAACTGCTGTTAGATTATAATTGAAATCTGTGTTGATATATATGTTTGTGTCTATATGTATTTCTTTATTCCAAAATCAATTCTTATTTAAACTTTTTCCTTTGCAAAATTCTTATCAGAAAAAAAATAATTTCTTCCCAAAATTACCTTTATTTTGAACGTGCAGGCCATGTTTTGAATAGAAAATAATTTTGCTTTGTAGCTGCCGAGGGATAATTGAAATAGATACATGTGAACATCTTCTTAATTCTTTGTTTTATGTTTATTGTTATATTTGATAGAAAGAGAATACATGATAATTAATAATTTGATAAAATGAATTAACAGTCAAATAACTGAAAATAACTGAGACATCGTTGTTTCTTCATCTGTAGTAAAAAATGTCAGCATTTCCCTTAAGTTAACATATGCCTGATTGGTTAAATGGATGATGTGTGGTTATATGTGAGCTATTGTTGGGTTATATATATCCTACCGTGTTTCCCCGAAAATAAGACTGGATCTTATATTATTTTTTGCTCCAAAAGACGCATTAGGGCTTATTTTCTGGTTAGGTCTTATTTTGGGGGAAATACGGTATTAAATGCACCCATCTGGCTGACAATCTTAACTGGGGCTTATTTTGGGAGTAGAGCTTATATTACGAGCATCCTGAAAAATCATACTAGGACTTATTTTCCGTTTGAGTCTTATTTTGGGGAAACGGTAGGAAGGCATCTGTGGTAGTGATAGCTCTGTTTACCATCAGGGTTCTGATACAAAATCTCAGACTCTCTTGAATGAAGATTCTCTAGAAATTCAGTCAGTAATTTCAGTTTTTATTTCAGGGTCCTTAGTATAGTTTTAGAATGCTCTTCTTAAATATGTCTTTCAATCATAGTTGTCAGAGATTATGCTGGAGTTCTTTACCATGATGTCTGCATAATGTGTATCCCAGCTACAATAATATCTTGCTCTAGTTTGAGTAATTATTTTGTAATTGCGGCGAAAATGTAGGGTGTTGTTTTATGGGTCTTTCAATAGCAGTATGATGCAACAATCAGACTGTCACTGGAAGATATTACATGATCAGTAGATTCATGTGATTTGCGTGTTGTACCACTACAGATTGCAGGTAGTGAACCAAATGTTTATTAGGCCTGTGCAGATCTTTCAGTGACCAAACTGGATTTGTGGCATGAAATTACGAAAAGCTACATTGCTCAAAGACTGAAGTCAGCAGCTTGACACTCTGTTGGGGTTTTACGGGCATGTGGGTACTGTCATATTCTGGATCCAATAGAGTATGTTGGAAGAATGATGTGAAGAGTCCTGTTGAAGGATCTGCTTATGTCTAATGTTTATATGGATTAAATGCATCCTCGTATAAAACCTGTTACAATTAAAATGATGTGTCTTAAATGGGAAAGTATTCAAGTGTTTGATTCTCTACTTGCACTCTAAAATTATATAGTAAGTCACCAGGTACAGTACATGAGACTGCTGATTATGCGTTTACTTTTACCTAGGTAGATAACGTAGCTTTACAGGAAAACCTCTATTAACTAAGTACAAGGGGCTGAAAAGATGAGTAATATGAAATGCATGAATAATGCAATGAATTGCTTAAAAATAAGAGGTAGGAACTCAATAAAGCCTGTCAGACAATAACTGGGTAAAAATAATGTATTTGATATTTGTGTTATGTTGCCTAATATTGATTAGCACTATCCTCTAGGCTTCAATCAAAAATAATAAAAGAAATTGCATAATACAACTGTTATTAAAAGAACTTCTAATTCTAATTAATATAGGATTTGATTGTTAATTTATACTGCTACTTAGTTATTAAAACTTTTGTAACCCTGCTTTTGAGCAGTAATGTATAAATTCATGAAAATTAGTTTTTGTGCTGCGTACATCTAAAAATGAAATCTTAAAAGCACCAAATTTTTTCTAACATACTGAAATGTAAATGTGAAAAAAATTTTTGACTGTGTTGTGCAAGACTAAACTTTTATATGTGCATGGAAATACAGTTAAGAAACCATTGGCAGTATTTTTTTTTCTGATGTAGTTTGGTATTACTTCACTATGTGTTTTTTTCTGTGATAACTAAGATGTTTGTTGATCATTTATTTAGCACAAAGATTTTAGCAAAAACTACAAATCATTAACTTTCATTATTGATTGCGCATTCAGAGTAATGAAGATAAAATGCACCGAACGAAATGTTTTGTCTAACAGCTGTGCAGTGGTGTGTTTTACCACCTTTTTCTCCAAGCCCTCATCAGCAACCTAATTTAGTATTGAGCCTTTTACAGTCTTGTGGGTAAAACACTTTAATTACCACTTTGTCAACTAGACTTTCTAATTCTCTTCATTGGGAACATTGCAAGCTTTCAAACTTCTTAACAGAACTGTGCCTATTCAAATTGCAGAATTGTATTTTGGAGTTAAGAAAGGAATCTGTGTAATGCGAAAATCAGCAGCCAAGTGATAATAGTTGTTAAATTCAGCAAAGTTTAGGGATTCAAATCATGCATTTCATTTTTCTTAACCAAAAGGATGTTTTGTGCCAGATAAGCAAATAATAACCATGAGCTAGTCCTTCCTTATGAAACAATTGCACTGATGCACTGAACATTCTTAAAACAATTTTTAATTCAGGGTTTTTCAAAACGAGTTGAGAGTTTCCTTTTTAAAGAGAGAACTGGATTATAGTTTTCTTTTGAATGATAGGTATGCCTGTGAAGCTTAGAACGTGTGTGCATTGCAATACGGCGTTTACAAGTGCTGTTAGCCTGTCCAACCACTTACGCGCTTATGCACGAAAGAAGAGTGCTGGACTTTTGACTGGGACAGGTATGTTTGTTACAGATGTAACTTCAAGTCTGTCTATCTACATTTTCCTCATCAGACTTGAAAAAATTCATATAATTCAGTTGACATTTAAAATTCTCTGAAGAAATTGAATTTAAAATTATAGCAACGTATAAACGTATGTTGCTATCCCATTTTTTCATGAATTGTTTTATTTTATTTTTTTATCAAACATTTTCATGTATAAACAGTTCAGGAGTGAATGCTCTGTTTTCTGGCTAAATGCAAAAGGAGCTGAATTTTTAATTAAAGGAATTTGCCAAGTTTTGATCAAGAATCTTTACCAATTATTACAACTCATTCTTTAAATAAATTAATAGCAGAGTAAACACAGGCATTTATGTGGTTTCTACAATTGTCAGTACATCATGTTCAATCAAAACTCCATTATTTTCTCAAATTTGTTATATATGAATATATTTAGATATTTATATTTAGATAGGCAGGTAAGAGTAACAACACAGTTATATCTGGTGTGTGGATTTGTTTTAATACTTTGTACTATGTGTTGGATTTTAAATGTGGATTTAAAGTTGGATTTCTATGAATCCAACTATTAGACTGTTTCAATAAAAGCAAACAAAATTCACAAAGTACAGATAGTCCTCAACTTACGAACACAAAGGGGACCAGAATTTTGGTTGCCAAGCGATGGCAGTCATAACACTGGATGTCATATGATTGCATCACTTAGTGACCACAATCCCAGTAGTCCCTGTTGCCATCATTAAGGAAATTTTACCAGTCATTAGCCAAGGACTCATCCCAATTCAAGCCATTATGAGCTTGGTCCATCCCAGCCCCAAGCATCACTAAGGTAAGGGATTGCTTCCAACACCACCCTCACCCCCACCCCATCTATCTCTATTCCATCTCTCCTCTTTTGGTTGCCCTGCCCTTCGTCTTGCAAGGTAGTAAGTAACTCTAGAAACACATGGATCCACCAGCTGCTTGCCATACTCTGGAAACTGCAGCCTCCCCAGCTCAGTCCATGTCATTCTTTCCACCCTGCGCTCTGTGACGCTTGCCATCTTGCATTTTACCACCTCACCTCACCTACTTGTATCTGCCTGGGTCTAGCTTCACACTATGAAAAGGTGGTTGGGGGAGAGGTTGCTTTTGGCTTTTCTTTCCTTTTTCTCAGCACCAAGTCAACCCCAACCCCACCCAGTATCTCTTTACATGTGGCATTTCCTATGCCATCAGCTCCTGGATGGACAGGGACTGGCCTTCCATTGTTGGGGGAGGGAGGAAGGCTGCTTTCAGCTCCCTCCCCTCTTTTGGAGCTCCAGCCAATCCAGGAGCTATTTACAAAGAAATGCCCCTTTCAGAGATTCCTGGGTGGGGCAGTTGCTTTTCCCTAAAGTGAGGAGGAGGGGAGAGCACAATGCAGCCTTTTAGCCCCTTTTTCAGAGTGAACTGGATCCAGCCCTGCCCTCGAACTCTTTGCAAAGGGATGCTATGGCTCAAGGACTGTTTTCGTCTCTCCCCTCTCTAGCCAGCCTAAAGCTGGATGCGCCTCATTAGCAGTAGGAGCAAGAAGATGGCGAAGGTGAGCTGGAACAGCAGAGTGCAGGGCAACAGGTGGCCAAAAGAGCATAGATGGGGCAGATAAGCAGATGACTTATCCCATATGCGATAAGTGCAGATGGGCTTGCAAGTGGCCAAGTTTTGATTACGTGATTATAGGGACACTGCCACAGCTTCAAGTACAGGTCATAAGTGCCTTCATTCAATACCGTCATAATTTCAAACAGTTTCTGAACAATTGGTTGTAAGTCAAGGACTGTCTGTATTGGAATAAGCAGATGTGTAGTATATGAACACTTTTTTCCTTAAGTAAGAGGTTCATCAGTGCCACGTAGAAATTAATAGGGTTGTTCACAGGAACTAAGTTGTTTGGCAAGGAACATAGTTTAAAAAATGCTACTAGTTCCTGTCTGTATCCTTGGTCATAGAGGATTAGCTGATTGTTGAAAAGTCATAGATACTACTTTGGGAGTAAGGTATCTATAACTGCTGAAGTTCTTGAAAGTCATTCTCTCAGCCCTTTTCAGACTTGGAACATAGTTAATCTTATTTTGTTGATAACAGTATTCTAGATTATTTCCTAAATTCGAAGATGAAGTCACTAATATAATTCCTGCTTGCAGCATACTGGCAGTTTTGGAGTAGATACTTGTACTTTGTTACTATTGCAATTTAATATTTAATTGAACTTTTTGAGGGCAAATGACAATTTGAGAGTGGGCAAGATGTTTTTAGTATACCAGTAACATTCAGCTCTGTAATGTCAGTCAAGAGAAGCTATGCATATTCTGAACTAAAAGTTGTCTAAATTATCGGGTGTAAAACTAATATATACGGTTAATATTTACATATATATTCTATAAGTAATTTTATATTTATGTATATATTATATATATAAATTTATATAAGTAATAAAGCTCAGCTAATAAATTGAAGAAGAACCGTAACAATGTGAAAATACACATAGGTGATACCTTGATTGTGAGAACTAGGGAATCTTTGGTTAAAATGAGATATAACTTTAGCAAGAATATGTACATTTTAGAGAGCTTGTAGAGTTAACTTTCTCAGCGGAAACTCGGGATCATATCAGTGATAAATATATCTGGATGAATAGGATTGCTTTTTTAATTTTTCTTCTTTTCCCATCTTTAAATGAATATAGCTCATGTAAAGTATTCAAGTGTACTACTTGTTTATGTGAGATGACAAAAATATATTAAATTAACTGATACATTAATAATTGGCAGATTTTGAACATTGATGGTAGTAGCATTGAAGAGTAAGATTTAAAGACTAATGATAACGCATGTCTTGGGGGGGACTTTATTTCACTGCAATACTTGAACAAAAACTCCTTTCTAGAGCAGGGTAAAACAGCTGTTAACTGGCTTCTTTCAAAGTTAAAATACTTTTCTCCATTCTCCATTAGTGGATCTCTTCTTTAATTTATAATCTTTAGTTTTTTTCTGGTTGCCTCTAGTGTCCAACCTTTAAAGTCCTTTTATAGTGTTTTTCTCTTATCAATTTCTTATACTTAGATTCAAAATCTTCATATATTTTTAATAAGATTTTAAAGAACCCTGGAAGGATTCTTATAATTAATTTCAGAATCTTATTTCTAATCCACCTGGCTCCTTAGTCTATTTTTAACTTTCCAAAATCAATATTCCAAGAATACTTTTTGCTGTTTTATTTCAAAATGAAATTTTTTTAAAGTCCGTAAATGTCACTCAGGATTGAAGGAGAATCACCTGGTGTAAGAAAACTTGTCATTCTGAAGGTTCTTAATATCCAAAAAGTAGTTAAGAAGCAATTTCCAAAAGTGATTAAGAAAAGAAGTAAATGAACCTGATGTCTGTTTGAAAACTCTGAACTGAGGCTTGAGCAAAGCTAACCTCCCCTCTGCTTCCAAAACTGTAAAACCTACCAAAGGCCACTGTTTTATGGTCGCCCCAAGGGAAGCCTTGTATGGAGAGTGTGTGGTGATCCCAACTCCTCCCTGTTATCCAGAGAAGAATTAGGAGGCACCAATCTGTTTGCCAGCTCCTCTTTTGCTGCAGTCATCAGTTCCGCTGATAGCAGAGCTATCTTTCCTCTGGCATCAGTATTTTGAGACTAATTTATCATTTCAATGTGATCTGCAAATTCAGTTGCAATTTAAGAAAAAAAAAATAAATTGATTGTGATGAAAATATAATGCTTTTGGCATCAAAGGTCATGCTGGGTTTTCTGCCTTTTATAATTTCTTCAATTTGTACTACTTTTTGATTTCTTTGCACATTTTTAAAGAAAATACCATGGCCATAAGTCCCTTTGAGCATTTTGTTACTTTGTGCCCCAGTTAAATATTTGTATGCATAAATGACCTTTATTTTATGTTTGACAGTTGCTATAGGAGCTTTTTATATTTTGTGTTTCAGCAGAAGAAGAGCTATCAACTATCAAAGTCATTGATGCTGAATGGAATGTCTTCCCAGGGCTACAATTGCTTCTGGCAAGACACTGACTTTTTTTTTTAACTGTCTGTCTGTTTATTTTGTGGCTTGTTAAGAATATCAGTATACCCCTTTTTTCTTAATGGGTAGTACACCAGTAGCAGATAGAGATGCTACAGTTGGATGAGCTTTTAAAATAAGGGTTGTCAGTGTCAGCCTCAAACATTGCACTGTCCCTGGCCAGCTGTTTAGAGAATTGGCCTTTCCAGTCACGATCCTTCGCTTTCGCTAGCTTGATGTTGAGAGAACTAGCAGAGCTGAAAGTTCTTGCTCTTTGCTTATAATTTCAGTCTGGGACCAAATGAATGCGTACCCTGATTTTCTTAATTCATGCTGACTAAAACTCAGTATTAGAACTGTCTTTTTAAGGGGGAAAAAAGTAGCTCTTATACATTTCAAGTGAAATAAGCTACTTTTAAAAAAATGAAATCTGAATGTAATATAAATAAAAAAGATAAAAGTGGAACTCGTGGCCCATTGAAGAACTTGATCAAGCTTACATTTCTTCTTTTTAAAAAGGGAGTGTGGGATTTTTTTTGAACAAAATACAGTGCAGTTATATTTATGATTTGCGACTACAGACCAATAGCCTGCAATTAATCACAAATGCTAAATACTAAATAATACCATGTTATATTTCATCACAACTGTTCATAAAATTAAAATATCTACTTCTATTTTATACTTGAGTATACTCAGCAGGATATTGAATTCCAAAATAACTATGATTCTACAAAAGTTTCATTTGGTGGCTTTTGGAGCAATTGGTATCAGATATAATTTCTATTTTATCATAGTTGTATTTCTAACATTAACATGCCATAACCTATCTCCAAATTTCATCTGCTTTGGAAAATGGAATACGATTAGTGATGCTTTGTACTTTTCCCAGGTTCATTTTATCATCATTAGTATAGGACGATTACATCTATATTACATATCCCCAATATTATATAAGAGTATGATATTCATTGTTTATTTAGTGAATCACTAATATTATGTTGAAGATTATATGTGAAAAAGTTTGATAATTCTGAAGCATTTTAAGTTAGAATTGAAATATATTAAGTATAGGTACAAAGGAATGTTATTCATTGATATCAATTAATCAATTAATGTCATTTGGAGCGGGACGATGGCCTAGAGGTAGAGCTCTCACCTCACAATCAGGAGGCTGTGAATTCGATCCTAAGTAGAGGCAGATATTTCTGTCTCTGGGCACACTGAGAATATATCTACTGAATAAAACTCCGCATTGGTGACAGAAGGGGCATCCAGCCATTAAAACACTCATAAAATAGATTTTATTTAAAATAGAATTTTACATATCATTGCTGGGGAGGTCTCTGATCTTTGATTGACAAATAGCTTTGATTTTTTTCTTTCTGGCATATCATAAAGTTCCAGAGTGGTCAGAGTTTCCAAGATCTGAAATCTCTGACCACAAACAGCTCCAAAACAAGATGTGGTGGACGGTGGCCCAATCAAAAGTGAGGATATGTTGGATCCCAAGGCTTCCCATTCTTTAAATACGTACATCATTTCTGCTAGCTCTCTGATTTCTGCCCTCTAAATTCATAGAGATTTAGGGATTGTCAGTGTTTCAGTAGGAGTTTAACATGCTTTGCCCATTAAATGTCCAAATATTCTGTCATTTTGGACTTTTCTGACACTCAAATAGTCTGTTCTGGGGAAGCCAGAAATGTCTGAACTTGAATGATCTGCTTCAATGTCAGGACACTTCCATAATAATTCTATTCAAAAATATTGTGTCTAAAATGTTCCACGATTGGCATAACTACTATCCATATTAAAAATTTATCCAGGAAATATTTGCCAAATCAGAAAGCTTTACATATTTTTAGAGTTCCGATAGCTTACTTTGCATGTTGCAACTATTTCATATCATCACTGAAATGAATTTTTGTCCAAGATGTAAGCAAATGCATTTTACATTTAATTAATAACACTTTCTAATAGAAGACTCATGCACTTTGACATTAATAGTGGCAAGAGCTACTTATAGATTACTTTAGGAAATTCTGGAATTTTTAAAGACTTCTGAAAATACTTCTGTTCTTGGACTGAACTTGCTGAGATGGTTTCCCCTGGCAGCTGTCTGAAATCTTTCCCACTTGTAGATGATCTTCCAGGTAGTGGAATGATTGATATCCAATTTTTTGAGAATCTTTAAATCCCTTCTTAGATTCATAAGTATCTATAACCTCCTTTCTGAATGCCTCAAAAAAGCTTTTTTGATCTATGCATGGGAATACCGCACACTTCTACAACAAAGAGCAAATAAAACTAAATGCCTGTGGTTTAAATAAGACAGTTCTTTAGCCATGTTCTATTTATTTATCTATTATATATTTTATACATACATACATACATACATACATACATACATACATACATACATACATACATAATACAATATATATTAAATTATCTATTTATTCTAGCCATATTCTATTTATTTGCACCTAATCTGATTCTAATTTTAGATATTTGTAGTAGTGAAAACTGTAAGGATGCACTTATTTTTACCATATACAAAATTTGCATTTATGTGTATTTAAATTATACAATTGATCACAAAATGTAAATGGTGCATGACATTTGTTATATTCCATTTATGAGTAGTGCAGAAATGAATATCAATATCCATACATTGGAATATGTCAGAAATTTCACTGTGGAGTGTAATACATAGAACAATTTTGGGAGCTATTTGCCATCTTTAAGAGGAATGCTCAAAAAATAGTTGGGGTCAGAATAGTAGCAAAAATTTGTTAAATACAGGATGACTCGACCTCAAAAGGTTTAAGATGTATGGATTTCAAGTACCAGAATTCCCCCAGCCAGCAGATGACGTCCAAACATCTGTAACTGATTAACTAGTTAATTAACTTGATTGCATGGTTTTCATTATTTGTCCCTTCTGTCATTTTATGAGATCATCTTTTGAAGAGATCTTTTGAGAAGCATCTTTTGAAAAGTTCAAGCTTTAAGATTAAGCTTGAATTTATCACGGGACAGCTTGCCACAATCAACTCGCTGCAAGACAATTCAATGCAGGATAACTTAAGAGAGGGACAAGTGAATTGCAGCGGGCCTTGTCTTACTTTAGCTTTGAACTTTCTCAAGTTAAAAGTCATTGAGGCTGGGGTGAGCTGCAATTCTACTTGTCCCTCTCTTGAGTTACTCCTCATTGAATTGTCCTGTGGCGAGTTGTTCTGTGATGAGTTGACCACAGCAAGTTATCCCATGGTGAGGTGCTGGGACAAGTCAGCTGGAGCGAGTTGTCCCATTCCTCTCTCAAACATCTTCAGCCTTGAGTGGTCCTTGGTGCTCTCTGAGCTTGATTATTTTCTTGCAGCTGTTTCATTATCCAAACTAGGTAACATCATCAGAGCACTGATGAGGTTACCTAGTTTGGGTAATGAAACAGCTGCACAAAAAACCAACCAAGTTCAGAGAACACCAAGGACCCCTCATTTGAACCCTGAGCTGCAAATATTGGTACCCTGAGCCGTTTCTTGTATTTCCCAGACAAAAGTGCTAGTTTGGGTGATTCGGCATCAGCATAGAACAATAAAATAGTACTTTGACCTCTACAAGTGGATCTGATTGTTTGTGTCTGTCATTGTCCTATCCAACAAGACTAGAGGTTACAAAACAAACAGACAAACAAACAAAAAAAAAAGAAAGAAAAAGATAGACATTAGCTCCAATGACAATGTAGGTTTTACTTAGGTTTTTTGTAAGTCCAAATGTATAAAATCAAACCTTTATTTCAGAATAAGGAGAGATCCAGTTTAAATAATTTAAGTAATCAAACTAGTACTTCTAATTTTTAAAAAAATGTTAGTAAGATGTAAGCTTACTCTACTTCATCTTTTTTATAAGATATGCTGAAAAGTAAATATTCATTTCAACACCTGCATTTGTTGGTAGAATTTTTTTTAATAATCATTCTAGTGCAGAGTTCCCCAATTTTTCCAGGTTTGCGAGCCAGCAGGAGGTGGTGGGGAGGGGATGGTTCTTTGTGAGTGGTGGGCAAGCACACATGTATGCAGCTCCTTTGCACCTGCCGCTCGTGCAAATGGAACATGCACAAACTCTCACCCACCATTTTGGGCAGCTCAGTTCTGAACAGCAGAGGTTGGGGACCTCTGTTCTAGTGGTTTATTTTCATAGCATGTAAATATTTTGCATTTTTCATAGAATAATTCTCCAAATTTATTTACAGCATTTTTAAAGAAATGATGTTTACCTTCATTTGATCTCACTGAAACTTGTGGCTAGAATTCTCAGTTACCCAAGAGTATGTTATATGGCTTATTTTAAAATATATTTATGCATTCTTACTGCCTAACAAAATATTTCTATTCTGGTATAGAGGAAAAAAATTAATTTGCAATAATTATTTTTCCCAAATAAAAATGAATGTATTAATAATGCATTGTAGCTACTAATTATCTACAGCAGGTGGCAGCGCCTATCCGTCCTTAGTTGATTGAAAAGCTAAAGAGGATCAGATTTGGATTGGGGCTACTAATTTGGATAGTCAAAAATAACATCTCACAAGAAAGCACTGAGAAACCCCTTTAGTACAGATGCCGACAATTCTCCTTGTGGAGATATCTGTGTGATCAGTAAGGGTTGAACTTGACTCAAGGAATCATATCTCTAACAAGTAAAAATATTTTTAATTGTAGCTAGTCCAAAATGGACAGTTACAGGCATGCCATGGTTTGCTCATGTAATACCTCTGTTCCTGGAGCTACACTACTAGCAAGGTTTCAGATACAACTCAAGGTGCTCATTATCGCCTACAAGACCTTTGGTGGCACAGGACTTGGCTATATGAGGGATCTCCTGTCTCTGCTGTAGGGTCTGCTGTTCTGTTAGATATGATATAATTAGCATGCTTTGGGGTCAGTCAATTAAACTGTGTTATCTGATGGGACCCAGGAAATGGGCCTTCTCAGTTGTACTGCCTATCCTCTAGAACAGTGTCTCACCAGAGATTGCCCCTAATTGACTCATTTAAAACCAGTTTTTTGTTCTTTTATGGACGTTCACCATTTTTTATTTGTTGTATGCTTGTTTCCATCTGTTTTTGATACTGTACACTGTCCAGAGTCATGGGTTTGAGTGGTCTTGCAGATTGGATAATGATGTTTAAAAAATGGTTGACTTCATTCATGTTTAAAAGAAGTTAATATAACTTTTCAACTAGAATTACCTTGGGGAAGTCTATAGATGGAAGTATCTTTATTCTGTGGCAGAGACTTCTGTTGCACTTGTTTTATTGCAAAAAAGGTATACATATTTTCACAAAGAGGTAGTCCTCAACTTACAACCAGTTGCTTAGAGACCATTCAGAGTTATGATGGACCTTGAAAAAAGATATTTATGATCCAGATTTGAAGATCTCCTACCCCTGTTTTTTTTTTTTTTTGCTGGAAACCAGCATTTATATACAGTTTCCAGTAAAAAATGCCCATTATGGATAATGGATTCACTTAATGACTGCAGATTAACTTAACAACCATGGTGATTGGTCAATGAATGCTGTAAACAAATATAAAATCAAGTTGTAAAATTGACCTGCTCAGTGACTGGCATGATTTAGAACCATAATTCTGGGCTTAATTGCAGTCATAAGTGGAAGACTATTAAATATATAAACCAAAGAGGTTGTGTGGGCCTTAAGAAAACCCTAAAATCCACAAAGAAAATACTTTATTGAGTCAACTGAAATATTATCAAAGCTACATGCCTTTAAATTTCTTAAATTTCATCATCAGGTTGAAACATTTAAACTCAGATTTAAATACAATGAGGAATCTTTGAATCTATACAGAGTATCATAAATGCATTGAGAGACAGCTTTTAGATAATGAATCTCCCATAGCTTGCTCTTTCTGCCCAATGACAAATAAATCAAATTTTTTGGTAAGCAAGAAACAGAATAAAAATCAATATAGGAATTTTTATAGTAACAGACCTGGAGATAATTTAAGCTATTTCATGAATTAACAATAGAGTCAAAACTATATAGACTATACTGGTGGAAAAGAATCCACCTCCAATATCAGAGTCCCAGCAAAGATCCCATTATGTTGGCTTTTCTCTACTAAATTTCAAAATTGTATAATGATGTTTCAGCCAGTTTGTCAAATATTTACATTTATTCTTCAAGGAATATCTAATATATTGTTTTATTCTAGTTTATCCTGCATAATTTATGTTAGTAAAGTTTGAGGAGAATATAACCAATTATTAACAACTCACCAAGTGAAAATAATAATATCTCAACAACTCTGCAAGCACAATGAAGTGAGAGGGTCTCACTCTCCCTCATCAAAGGTCTGGGTGAAGACTTCCGTGGGACTTCTAAACATCAGCAGAGTGGAGTCCATCTGGATTTTGTGGGGGGACCTCATTCCAGAGGGCAGTTATTGCTACAGAAAATGTAAGACAGCTGAGTGGCCTGTGATATATGGCAATCAATATTAATCTTTATTTCGTAAACACAATGTATTAGATTCATATTTATAATCTTTGCTGATCAGATGCAGATGCAAATTTGTTATTATAATTCCTGATCAGGTGGCAATACCACTTGATAATATGAATTTGGAAATCAGATTCTAGTGTTTTGTGTTTGAGTCCTGCATAGACCAAGGGTTGGGAATCATTCCGATTCATGGTTCCCTTTGGCCTATGAAAACCTACGTTTTTGCCTTCAGGAGAATGTTTCACATCAGAGTCCCAGAACTGTTTAGCTCTCAGTAATCTGTGTAAAAGAAGCTAGCATTAGAATAGATAACTAATGTAATCTTAAATCCCTAGAGTACTTGCTTTGGCAGAAATCTAATCATTTGGTGAGAGTTGGGAAGCAGGGTGGAAAATTTGCTTGGGAAACTGGCTATCTTGGGAAATCAAATTTAAGAAAAGGTAAGGAATAAATCAGTGCACAGTAGTGGGACTTGCCTCCATGTTTTTCAAATAGCATTTTAAATGATACTTTAACCTAGTTTTAATGTTTTACCATTGTCATCCCTGAGACAAAATATACGTATAGTTATGCTTCTTTACTTTTTTGTCAATGTCTGTCTTTTTAGTAATGTCCAAAAATACTATCTGTATACATAGTATGTTGTTCCTAGGAACCATATAGTTCATCTTTCATTCTGAGAAGAGAATCTGCATGTTCGTATATCTGTACACAGGCCAATACATTTCTGCTTTTTTATATTTTATTTTTTCCAATAACCTAGAAGGTAGTAGACTCAATGCTATCAATCAGCATTCATATTCCCTCTTCTTTTCTTTTCTTTTCTTTTCTTTTCTTTTCTTTTCTTTTCTTTTCTTTATCATGGGAGATGCTTGTCCTTAAGATTTTCAGATATTTTTTGACACACTTGATTCTATCATATCTACTAATCTGACAAAGTGCCTGAAAGTTAGTCTGTAATAGTAAGTACAGATTTTAATTTGAAATTACAAATGGTTCTGCTCATAGATTCTTGTAAGTGCTTTGGCAGAAAAATCATGGTGTCCTGTGTTAAGACCAGTTTTTGTACTTGTTGACATTTTTCCTGAAGGTTTGCACATGTATGTAGGAACTGTAGGAATTAGCAAGTAGTATTCTTGATTTGTTTACAGCATTTTAGATGTTGACACGGGGTGGAGTTGGAGATGAAGAAAAAAGAGAGAAGAGAATAGACAAGTTATTTGGAGAGAAAGGAACTTAGGTATATTATGCATTTGAATTTAAATACAGTATATAGCTAAGGGTTTATTTTTGCCAAACCAAAAATTTCCTTCTTCCTCCTCTTTTTCTTCTCCATGTGAGCCAATAATCTGCATTATTCTGGTACACCTAATTTAAGAAATATTGAGCAATGACTATAGATGATGGCTGAAGTCTTCGACAGCTTCCAAGCTTTTAAACTATAGCCAATATACGAGACTCCTTTTAGCATAAAGAACAGAAAACACTTCAAATTAATATATACAAAAATTCTAGTTATGAATTTTCTCAAAACATACTTTGCATTTAATCATTGATCCTTTTGCATTACGATTGCATGCTGAGAACAAATTATAACATTTCCAATACAATAAATAACATTTCAAAATTGCCCTGTTCACAAGCAAAGCATGATGTTTGTGTGATCGGTTATAATAGCTTAAAAGTAGTAGTGTTTTTTAGAATTATGTATGTTGAGAAATGAAAGTTTAATAGCAAGTTCAAACATATATTTAGTTGTGCATGAAGCTAGAAAACATACTGCAGCATTATGAAGAACTGTAACATGCATATTTTCTACAGCTTTGTAAAATAATAGAAAGTACCAAAAAAATCTTAAATGTATTTTCAGAGACAATAAGTTTGTCAGGAACAATATATATATACTTATATCTATATATGGACTTTTTTTCTCTCAATAGCCATAGATTGTAAGCAAAAAAAATCAAGATCAAGATCTGGAAGCAAGAAAAAAATTCTACCATTACCTCATGGTGCTGATGAAGTTTACATACTCCGGTGCAGGTATATATAGACATATAATAAGTTAATTGAAATAATAGTTTATTAGAGTTTTTATTTAAGTGGATCTATTTTCTGAGTATGTACTTGAGATGAATAACAATATTAACTAAATGACTTTCACTATTTTAATAATACAGATAGAATATTAATAAAAGAAGACTGGAATATGTTTTGAGTCTGTGGCATATTGCCGCATGGTTCAAGATACAGATATGTTTGTGTAAAACCAGCAAACCTGAAGTTTTGCAAATTTTCAGTTAATACATTGATGAGAGCCAAAGAGGATATAAAGAACTAATAATGCTATGAGCAAGTACAGTAATTAAGCACCATCATATCGGCCAGAAACTTCCAAAATTTTAATAATTCTGTATCAGTTTTCTGCACCATTATTTAATGTTATTGGGTGGAGCAGTACCGTTCTTGTATTGTGTGAAAGCAGTATGCTTTGATCTCTCTGCTTTTGCAGATTGCTACAACGTATCAGATTCATGTCAAAACAAAACTTTCCAACAAATCAACTAAATCATTAACTTTTAATTCCAATTCAAATGCTCGTTATTAATTCTATAAAGTCCCGCTTCTGAATTTACCATACTTCAGGAAGCTACCACTTTATAATATCTCAGGTTATTGCATTCTATTGCTCACTTTCTCTTCCATCAAAAGTGAATGCTTATTCAACATAGGATAAACCTTTTAGTTTCTCTCAAAAGATGCACTTTGAAAAGCTTTTTATTTGTGACGCTGTCAATGACAACAGATACGTTGGACTTTTTCATTGGGAGAACAGGAATTTCTGACGTGGGGTTTTACTGTCACAATGTCTGTCCTTTGAAAACCTCACGTTTAGATTGGCATTGGCCCTGGTGGCTTTTGGGAAAGCTTTAATGACCTGGATGTTTTCCCAGGCAAGAGGTTAGGGAGATGATTTGAACATGTGAAGTGGTACCCTTGTTTTTGTTCTTGGTTGGTATTAAACTTTTTTATATTGTTTATTCTGTATTTGGAATTTTTATCTTTATGTTATGGCCACTTAGAATTGCTTTTATTAAGATGGACAGCCATATAAATCAAATGAACAAATGAATGAAGTGTGTAGGATTACCTTGGGAAAGGTAATACTAAGTGATTTGTCACTAGAGACAAAGAATAGATGGCGAAGGACACCATATTGCACTAAATGTGGTTTAACTTTGTACACTGGTTAATTTCTACCTAGTTAGTAGAAATACCCAATATTCTGCTAAGTGTGATATTTTTTGTTGATCTTAAGGAAAAGAATCGATTCATAGGTACAGCTGCACCTTGGACATTTTAATGTACACTACCCATACTCTAGTATGCCAGAACCTTCACTTATGAATATTTTACCTTGTTTCACAGTTTACCTAGATCTATCCTGTTTTTGATGTATCCAAAAGTGAAATTCTTAGGGAAGAAAGTTTACCACTGCTAATGAGCCATTAACCATGGATTATGTACAGAGATAAAATTTGGGTATAAAATTATAACAATTTGTACATCAAGAACAATTTAAATCCAGAATAAAAATCCACTGTCTTAACATGCATAAAATCCATATTTGGACAATCTGTGCTAAAGCAAACCCTCCTTACGTTACTTTGTGCAATCACTATACTGGATACAGAACTGCTTAAAAACATTAATATACTTTGTTTGGATCATTTAAAAACTATATAGGTTTTGTGGTCTAGTATTTCGAGGACCCTTATCTGTTCAAGAAGATTGGATAAAGCACCTTCAACGCCACATTGTCAACGCAAATCTTCCTCGGACTGGGGCTGGCATGGTGGAAGTGACGTCACTGCTTAAAAAACCTGCCTCAATCACTGAAACTTCATTTTCTTTCCTGATGGCTGAAGCAGCTTCATAGAATATGGAAACACTTCATATTGCATTGGATGTACATTTGAAATCCTTTTGTTAGTTTTTTTAAAGTTAAATTATCTGTTTATAAAATTTGAAGCAAGAAAATGGGAGTGGGAGGAGAATGACAGTTAACATCCAAACAATTGAGTACTTAACACAGTTACCGTAAGTAGTCTTTATATTTTATATAGGGTGGAAGATGTATTTTTAAAGTTTACTATGTTTTTGGGTCAATTACTGTATTCACTATTGATACAAACCCATCACACGTAAGAAGATGTTTTTAAATTGTTGCACATGGGATCTTAAGATACGTTTTATGAAATGAAAGCATTCTTTACAGTGTTACCAGAATCAATGCTTTGTTTAAAAAAAAAACTTGCTTAGTAAAATATTTTATTTTGTTTGTATGTATGTAGTGTTTTGTACAATACCAAGAAATGCTAATGCAATTTATTAAATTTAGGGCATTAAAAATCATGTACTTCATAGATCAGGAGACTGTTCCATTCAAATAGGGCAATTAGTACTATTTAGCTGTGTATGTGTTTTTTAATCACACAAGACTTTTTTACTAAAAGTGGAGGGAAACTTGTTAAACAAATTTCTAAAACATATGTACATAATACTGGAAATTATTTGTGGTAAGGAAAGTTTCTTTACTTCACTTGCATTTCTCACTGACAATAAAATGGTGCATCCATGCTACCTCCAACTTTGTCAGCAGTAATGGTATTTACCCTTTCCATTTGTAGCATCACATACTTACTCATGGTTTTCTTTATTATAGAACATGCTAATGACATTGTTTCTTTATGCTTTGCTTAAAAATATGTTGCTTATACAAGTCATTTTGTTGCCTTTTATTTAATACTATAGAAATGTATTAAAAGCATTGCTCACTACATGGCTTAGGTTAAACTAGCCTTTTTGCAGTTGTTTTTAAATAAATCATAATATCATTGGACACAAATAGAAAAGTTTCCACATATGAAGAGAATGTTTACAATTTGAATTTTAGAATTTGTTTTGGGTGTAATTATATGTATGAAAACTGTAACACTATGCTCATGCTAAGGACCTATTTACAGAATTATTAAAATAAATGTGCTGTGAGGATAGAAAAATATGGTGCAAGTGTCTTGATCAAAATTAATATTGGCTGTTGACAAAAATGTCACTTTTCAGCAGATAAGCAAATTCCTCTTTGAAAACTGGTTCTGTAATGCAAGTAATGTTTCCTTTTATTCATGTAGGGTGATTAATACTGTAGTTAAGCCAAGGAAATGCATTGATATTGTTTTGCGTGTAAATAAAATTATAAAACAGTTGAGATGTGAGGAGTATTTTGGTGGAGAATATACATACCTCACAGCCAGTGAAATTGCGTTCCTCATGGTATATCTCCATACCAAGACTATATCTCTCTAAATAAAAGGTTAAAAGAAAATGTGATATTTGTCTGTAATGTGAAGTAATTCTTGTTCTGCATTATGTACATGATCTGAAGTTGATTAATCTCTTCTAAATATATACTATAGAAAGTTTTAACATGAAATATGTTCAAAATATATCATTCACAGGGTAACTAATATCTAGACCAGTGATGGCTAATCTTTTTGCCATCATGTGCCAGGGGGGCGGGGGGTTACATGTGTGCATGCCCACACCCATAATTCTATGTGCCCCACGCATGTGTGCGTGCTTCCCCCACTCCTGGCACGCGTTGGCCCGGTAGGCCTCTTTTTCTCTCTCACCTGGCTCCAGTGCCTCCCTAGGAGTCTGGAGAGTCCGAAAAAGGCCTCCCCCCACCCCGGAGGCCTTCCAGAGGCCAGAAACAGTCCATTTGCCAATTTCTGGTGGGACCTACAGAATTTTATGTCACCAAAAATTCCACTTTTCCAGAGAAGTTTTGAAACCACAGGAATAAAACTCCACCAATGCAGTGTCATTAAGACAGCAGGAGAAATAGATACTGTTCTATTTGATTTGATTTCTTACAATGATTAGAATAAATCAATCCTTCCAGCCTGGACCATTTTCAGTCAGGTAGACATCAGCTCCCCGAATCCTCAGCAAGAGCCATGTTGAAGTTCACATCTAGAAGGAATCCAGGTTGGGAAATAACTAACAGATCTATCAAAATAAATATCATGTATTTTAATCAAATTGTTTTTTATTTGATAATGGTTTTTAAGACCAGGCAATGAAGATTTCACATGACTGAAGCATGAAAAATCGCAGTACAGACAAATCATATATATGGATTAGAGAGAAGTAGGTGGGACAACTACAAAGTTCTTCATTGTCCATTGTATAAACTACAAAGCAGAAAAATGAGTTATGGGTGACCCAGTGTTTTAGCAAATTAAATTTTAAACGGAAGAAAAATTATTTTTTCTCCTTTATATTTCAGAAATACCAAATACATTTAATAGCAACATATGTGCTTCTCTGTATCATCAATCACTGTATGCTACATAGTCTATTCAGAGCAAAAATTCATATATTTTGTTATGTTACTACAGCAAGGGTGCCAAACTTGCCATCACATGTTGTTTTGCACATGTTTTTCCCATTCATGGAGCTGGGGTGGCCGTGGCCTGCGCATTACGCATCTGGTCCATGGGCCGCCATTTTGATATCCCTGTACTACAGCTTTGAACTGGTAAGTTTGGGCAGCTTTCCAATTCTGATCAAAACCTAGAACTAAGAAGAACTAATCAATTGGTTCCCTTGAATCACTGTCACTTTCTAAAAATTTCAGTGGGGATGTTGGCATGGACTTGTTTTATTTTCGGCTTGGCCAGGTAACTTTTGCTCTGATCCAGTTCTGCCTTTATTTCTCGCTAACATTATTGTTGACCACACTTTTCTGAGCCAGTTCCAAAGTCTCCATGTTATGATGGTTCTCTTCCTTTCTCCAATTCCAGACAGTAGTGGTTGTTGGGGAGAGATCACTCCCTAAGCCCTCCTGTGTGAGATGGTTCCACAGGGTTTTACACACTCTCCCCTCCTTTCCAACATCTACATGAAGGCCTAATAAGTGAGGCTGTCAGGTCTGCCCCTGTGTGTGTAAGTTGGATGGATTTGGATGGGGGAAGAACTGTCTCTGATGTAATCCTAACAGATTGAGTGACTGTAAGTGTCTGAACTGCCTAGATCTGGAAATACACCATCTTTTACTTTGGATGGGGTTGCATTTCTCCTTTCAAAGTTGGTATGAAATTTGGGAGTCTTCCTGAAACTTGCAGCTTCTGCTTGAAGAGCAAGATGTTAGCTGTGGCTAGGAAGGCCTTTGTACAACTCCATCTGACATGGCAGTTATGCCCTTTCCTAAATTTGGCTCATCAACTAATCAACTTGTGGCTTGACAACTACAATGCTTTCTGCATGGGGCTGCTCTTGAAAATCACCTAGAAGCTTCAACTACAGGTAGTCCTTTACTTACAGCAGTTCATTTAGTGATCATTCAAAGTTATAATGGCACTGAAAAAAGTGACATGACCATTTTTCGCAGTTA
The DNA here is from genome assembly GCA_030761175.1 of Masticophis lateralis. NCBI lineage: Eukaryota > Metazoa > Chordata > Lepidosauria > Squamata > Colubridae > Masticophis > Masticophis lateralis. The sequence goes on from JAUDYJ010000003.1 coordinate 132,905,711, forward strand.
TAACCCTTGCAGCATCCCCATGATCATGAGATCAAAATGCAGATGCTTGACAACTGATTCATACTTATAACCATTGCTATGTCCTGGGGTCATGTCATCCCCTTGTGTAACCTGACAAGCAAAGTCAATGGGGAAGCCTGATTCTGTTTTGTTTGTTTTTTTAATTTGATTTATATGCCGCCCTTCTCCAAAGACTCAGGGCGGTTTACAATGCGTTAAGCAATAGCCTTCATATTTTTGTATATTTATACAAAGTCAGCTTATTGCCCCCACAAGCTGGGTCCTCAATTTACCCACCTTAGAAAGGATGGAAGGCTGAGTCAACCTTGAGCCTGGGGAGATTCGAACTAGCAGTAATTGCAGACAGCTGGGTTTTAATTACAATGCTTAGTCTGCTGAGCTATCCAGACTCCTGTTAACAACCAAGTTAATAATTTGTCAGCTGCAGTGATTCATTTAACAGCTGTGGCAAGGAAGATCGTAAAATGGGTTAAAACTCACTTAACAAATGTATCACTTAACAACAGAATTTTTCGGCTCAATTGTGGTAAATTGAGGAGTACCTATAGCCCAAACTGGCAGCATGGGAGAGAAACTATATTTCATTTACTCTCCTCCTCTAATGTTTTATTCTAATTTCTTTGCTTCTTGTGAGCCGAACAGAGTTATTTAGAGTCAGGCAGCATACAAGTTTAATTGATGATGGTGATTAGATTTCACTACAAAATTATTCAATGCATGCAAATTTATAGATTTCCCATTCAACATTTTATATACTACGGATATTAGAGCTTTTCTTGTCCTAATGTGGCTGGGAGAGAGTGTGTGTGTGTGTGTGTGTGTGTGTGTGTGTGTGTGTGTGTGTGAATACACTAGCATTTCAGGGGAATTTAGTAACATTTTTCAAATGGCTTGATTTTTACAATTGTATTTTAACTCTCCCAAAGATAGTATCCAGTTTTATCTTCACAACTTAATCAGAATCGCATTTTGTCTGTAGGGATTCATTCTTTCCAGCCTATTAGGACTTTCATAGTAATGACAAGTTTGTACTTTCTAAATTCTAACCTTCATCTGCATCTCTAAAGTACTCAGCATATCGAAAGGTGGATAATTCATTCCTGTAGACATACTTGGTAATACAAAATAATTACCGGTAGTTATATAGCTAAATATTTATTTGTGCTCTAAAAATTTTTTTGTAAATGGTAGATTTTTAGTAAATATAATTTCTAACTGCATTCTCTAGGTGACAGTATCTAACAGGTTAATTAATGGAAAATTGATTCACTTCAGTCCAATGACTGGTACTGCTGAGTTTATAAAATATAGAATTCTGGCCACATTTTAATTCCTGACCTGTGTTCTTGATTAATGTTAAGTGTACAATTCATTAAATGGCTTTGGTGATGTGTGGTAGGAACGAGGAATTTTGTCCTCCAGGTATTATAGAAATATAATTGTCAACAGCCTCAACCGATATGGTCATTGATGGTAGATGCTAGGAAATATAATTGTGCATCATCTTGAGAAATAGACTTTTGTTCTTCTAATGCCTAAGGATTGTGCTGAATAGAATATTCCCATGTGACTAAGTCTTTAATGAACTGATAATATCTATAAATGAATGGATGCTCAATTACAAATGCCCTCATACAAGTGAAGGCGTGTGTGCTTTTAATGTTCCAGGCTCATTAAAAACACGGTATTTTCTTTCTGGTTCAATTTCATAAAATGGAAAGGAATTTATGGGGGTTTTAAAAAAAATAAATCAGTTTATTGTAATATTATTGCTAAAGCCTAATTGTAACTTACATCATACTCGGAAATTCTGAAACTGTCTTAAGATATTACAAAGATTCTTATGTTTTAATTTTCACAGTTGGCATATCTATGGGTGGCCTATTTTTCTTGGTATTTTGGTTAAAAATGTGAGGGTCTGTTTATCTGCAGATGGGCCTATGTGCCAATATTTAGGGGATAAGCGGGACTTTAACAAAACCAGGGGGAAAGCTAGATGTATATACTTTTGGATAAGCCCATCTGCAGATAATTTGAACCAAATTTTTTTTGGGGGGAAGGGGTATTGGCACCTAAAATTCTCATCTTACCTACAAGTAGACACTAGTTACCGTATAAAGGGAGATTAAATTTTGAGTGGTTCAGGTGAACTTTCCATCGACGCTGTACAGGTAGTTCTTGACTTATGACCATTCGCTTAGCAACTTTTTGAAGTTAATGCAAAACTTTGAGTGGGTACGTATGAGCCTTTTCTGATGTTCAACCCCCCCTGTGGTCACATGACCACATTTCAGGAGCTTATTACAACTGCATTATAGTCATTTCCTTGCAATTTATAGCAAAACCAGCCCATAACTAATAATTGGTTTGCTTAACAATCACAGGGTTTGCTTAATGACCACAGGGTTTGCTTAATGACCAAAAACGGTTATAAAATTGTGACAGGCATGTTGGTGACCCGGTTTATGACGATCACAACTTCCAATCTGTCCGTTTTCCATTTTGGAAAGTGATTTTGGGTCAGTAAGGATAGATGATGCCCAAGGTGAAGCCTCAACAGAAGAAAAAAATTGGAACTGATGATAGAAATCATGAGAGAGAAGACACTTTTTAGTAATTTGGGGGGCCACCGTGAGAATGGCCTCAAAATGAGTTGCAACTTCCATGATGTTGGCAACTGAGCAATAATTCAGCACAAGACACGAACTTTTGTCAAGCATTTGCCTCCATGAAAGATTCCTTTGGATACATGGTGTACTGTAGTTTGTTATAAAGCTTTGGCCCACGTTGTACCTTTGTTCTGCTTTAATTTGTTTTAATATATCTTCATTCTTGGCTCCCTCTTCAGGGACTGAGAACAACCATTAATGTGAGGCTTGATCTTGGTTACCAGAAGATGGACCCAGTCTAAAAGCAGGGAGAGCATGCAGAATTTTCTTCTGTGTGAGATTTAAATGTGTGATTCTTATAACTCATTTTCTTCGTTGCGCTTCAGTGTTACTGGCTAATATATAATTGTTGAAATGGTTATTCTTGTAGATGAAGTTAATAGGCCACTGAATTGGGGGGAGGGGCTATTTCCGTAGGATATGGAAATTTAAGCCCTGCCTTCTGACTAGAAGAATTAGCTCTTTCCTGTCTGATCCATTTTCTAGAGAACAACAGCTTCTTAAGGTAAGTCAAGTGCTCTTTTATAATTAAATGCCAGTTTATTCTTAACTTACACGAAACTTATTTTTTAGAGAAATGTTGTAATTGAAGTTAAGGACATTAAAAATGTGTAATTGATGTTAAGATGTGTGCATGTTGTTATGGGTGCATGTGTGAATGTGTTTTCAAGTCAGTATTGATTTCTGGTGACTGCTTGACTCTGCTTGGCCTTGTAAGATTTCAGAAGTGGCTTCCCATTGTCTGCTTGTCAGGACTGAGAGAGAATGGCTGGCTCAAAGACTAGAACTTACCATCTCCTGGTTTCTATCCTGATGCCTTAACCATTATACCAAACTGGCTCTCTTAAAACATAAGTAGTCATATAAAATATACCATGTATATCAGTTTTATTTTAGAAAAAAAAATCTATCTTCTGATATAGTGCTGTAGGATATAAACTAAATATAGTTCTTGGATCTGATTGAAATCCAATTGCCAGTGCAGAATGTCAATTAATTTAAGCAATCACACATGTTTGCAGTTATTGTCACCTTTTATGGATTTGGTGTCAGGAAACTCACATTCAGATGGAGAGACATTTACTTCCTCTTTATACATGTATAGCAGCCAAGGGAAGTAACAAGACATAGTACTGATTAGCTGTTCAGATGGAAAATCAATGTTTTTTTAAAAAATGAAATGGTAATTAATGCAATGGCTAGTTATTTGCATACATATGCATCTAAAAGTATATTATTTGATTACCAATAGGGATTGGAGCTGACATCATAAAAAGAAGACTATCGTCACCTGAAAGGATTTCAATTCTAACTCCTTCCAAAAGCTAGAGATTTGTTCCTAGGCCCAACTTTTCTTACCAGCCTTATTTTTCAGTGTCCCTATTGTTCATTTTTTCTTATATGTTCTGCAGATTGTGGTTAGAGCTGTACTTTTCCCTTGGGCTTCTCGCCTGAAACCTTGCTCTCTTTCATCTACTTGTCATTACTGCACTTCTGTCCTGTTTTTTGGGAGGGGGGTGGGTGGGAGGTGGGGAGCAAGGATTGGACATTTGCTTATTCACTAGAAAAAGAATTTACTTGAACTTTTAGCTTCATCTATGTAGCAAGTGACTCCCGTTTGTATAGTATAACCCAATATTAATAATTGCCATAGATACGTGGCACAGTTGAGTTAAATAGTGTGGATTGCTTGAGGAGTAGACAGCTAATGCCCATTTTTCAGCATCCACATTCTAATTTGTACAGTTTTTTTTCTTGGTGAGCTAAATTGACAAAATGGAGCAATTAACTGGTTTTGGGGTTTCCATTATTGGCTGATGAGGTTGAGATAGTTTAACTCTATGCAAGACTGGTTGTATTTTGGGCTCAGCCCTGCTCTGGAGGCAGAGTCAAAAGTTGACTGGATCAATGAATGCCCCTTTTCAATGATACTAACTATCCTTCTCTTCTTCCAGTGATATGGTTAAACATGATGAGAGAACCCGATCTGTAAGAGGTTACCAAATGCTTATAGCAATGTAGAATTTCTAGTAGCTGATCCATCTTAAAGTCAAGAGTAATGAACTATTTTTTTTACTCATATGAAATTAGAATAATGTTTGCATTATGAAAATTTCTAATATATGGTGATTCAGAAAGGATACAGAACATTCTATTCAAAGAGCTGTGGTGGCGCAGTGGTTAGAATGCAGTATTGCAGGCTAATTCTCCTGATTGCCAGCGGTTCGATTCTCACCGGTTCAAGGTTGTCTCAGCCTTCTATCCTTCGGAGGTCGGTAAACTGAGGACCTAGATTGTTGGGGTCAATATACTGACTCTGTAACAGCTTAGAGAGGGCTGTAAAGCACTATGAAGGGCTATATAAGTGCTATTGCTATTATTGTATGGAATCTTCTTGCAGATTGTATAGCATACATCATGCTTTACACGTGTGTGTGTGTGTGTGTGTGTGTGAGAGAGAGAGAGAGAGAGAGAGAGAATACTATTACTACTGAGATGCCATTCTGGATCTGGATTATTAATATCTGACACTCAAAAGCTTTAATAGCAATAGCACTTAGACTTATATACCGCTTTACAGCTCTCTCTAAGTGGTTTACAAAGTGAGCATATTGCCCCCAACAATATGGGCCCCCATTTTACCCACCTCGGAAGGATGGAAGGCCAAGCCAACCTTGAACCTAGTGAGATTTGAACTGCCAAATTGCAGGCAGCCGGCAGGATGCACAAGTAGCCTGCGGTATTGCACTCTAACCACTGTGCTACCGTGGCTCATAAAATAAAAGAAAGCTAGTAGATATCTAGTTACAGTTTTTATTGCTGATGTAAGATATTTTATTGGAGAAACAGGATGCAAAAATACATTTTGAGAGAATTGTTTTTCTAGAGTTTTGTTACAAGCACAATTTTCAGACAATTAAAGTAACTGCCCTTGTAACTGTATCTCTTAATTATCTATAACTGTATCTATTGTTGCCATGTCTCTTAATTAACAAAAACAACTTGTTATGTTCTCTGAAGTTCAACCCAATACAGTTTGTTTAGCCTTCTATTTATGCTAGGAAAAAAAGCCTACAATTTTCATTTCTGCTCATTCTGACTGGAATGTGAAAAGGAAAGACTGATAAAGTAAGGTATGAACTGATAGGATTAAACTGATTGTGCCAACATAATGTAGTGTAACGCCACTTACTCGAACTCCCTTTCTTATGCCTTTTTCCATGAAGGAGCCAGTAATATCATGTAAAATGTAGAGCTACATTTGTTGTAGAAGCTGTAAGAAACACAATTAAAACTCGAGTAGCAAAAAGTGGAGGAGGAACAACAACAAAATATCAAGTTCATTGTCTACCTTGTTCCTGTATTAATTTGCTGTTCATCCCACATTTAAGCAGCTATATAGATCATAAACCTCACAATTATATCCTTGAAATTTTATACAGCTGAAAGTTATTAGAAAATATTGGCTGGAAACACTATTAGCAATTAAAAAGCTGCACTGCAACTTTAATATTGAATGGCTAGCATTTCTTGCATACTGATATTTATTTGTGTGCTTGCATGCAAGACAGCTCTTTATGAAGACTCGTGTCGTTCTTTGCTGGCATAGCCAAATTAATAGTTAACATGTTTGATCAAGGAAGAACCAAGGAAGTAAAATGTTACTTCCCACTACCTTGCCATAGAAAAGTTTTGATTCCTACTAAACTGGATGTTGTCCTCTAATCCCGTCCTTACTGGGAAACCTTAAAAACACTTCAGTGTAAGTATAACGGCCCAAACAGTGAGGTTCTACTTAATGAATGTTTAAGACGTCACCAAAATATTCATTAAAAATTCAAGGCAATTTCTGATTTTTTTTCCCCTGGAAATATGCCAGATAAACTCATACTATCACCACCAGAAGCAAACAAATTAAGATACCTACAGGCTAACATAATTTCTTTGCAATATGGAGCAGATGGCAAATGATTTAATTAGGGGTGAAAAAAAAATGCTGGCTTTACAATTCCACTTGCTCAAGGTGTTGTTTTATAAAATAGAGTATGAGTACTGTGATGTCAATCTAATACATTTTGAGATCTTGGCAGTTACTAAAACGAAATTACAGCCATATTAAAAAGAAACAAGAAACAAGAAAACAAATCCCGAAAGATGGGTTAAATTTAAGCCTGGTCTATCTGTCCTCTGAATAACCCTTCTGCTACTACTTGTGCAATGCCTCAAGCTTCACAAATAGCTGTTACCACAAATTTTCAGCCCTGATGTTATTTCTGAATTCTAAAGCATTGCACTTTTGAGGATCAAATCTTTTGCATTTCCACTTTTCACTATGATGTGTTTATGAAAAGTCATACGTAGGAGCAGCCCATTCACCGCTTCATTCATTATAGAGTTAACAGTAGTGTACTAGCACTACTATTACAGTAAATAGCATCATGGAAAACTGAAATTCATGCCCCCTGCTATAAGCAGTCAGCACTGTTCAGGGTTGAATACGTAGGCCAACTTTTAGGACACCAACTAATATATTTCCCCCAGTCAGGAGCTGGTCCTTGTTGCCAACATGTTTTAGGCCTTTGGGTTACAGAGGGCATGGCAGTGACATCACTGGAAACTGTCAGTATTTGGGGGGGAGCGGGGGCTTTTAAAAATGCTTTTAGAGCAAAAAATACATGGATTAAGCCTACTAGAGGCTTAACTTTTTTTGTTTTCATAACCTGAAAAATCACCCTGCTGAAAATCAAACAATTTGCTGCCAAATTTCACTAGCACCATTTTTTGGAGACTCTGATGATCAAAAAGAGGGCTTGGGGCCACGAATGAGCTACAGGCTACGAGTTGCTCACCCTCCCTTTCAGTTGGCATGCTTCAGATCCAACAACAATGGCTTTTCGCCAGATGTGAGGAGATGTTCTTTGCATGGTTCCATTTGCACTAGGTGAATCCAGCAAGGAAAAGCCTGCCTTGGTTAAGACTGTGAATACCCGGGTGATCTCATAATGGTTTGTAATGCTAAAGAATGTCCGCATAGTTGCATCCTATCTGAATTCCTATCTGAGTTGCACGAGGTCACAAAGTCAGCCTCTTGGAAGTTCTGGGTCTTGGGGAAAAGAGTTAAAGGCTGCTGTTTTAGAGAAATGTTTTCTGCTTTTAAAGGAAAAGCTACAGGTAATGGTGGGGCTCATGCCTTGTATTCAACTTCTTAGTGACTGTGAGCGGAGGAATACACACAATATTATTTAGAATAGAATAGAGAGTTGGAAGGGACCTTGGACGTCTTCTAGTCCAATCCCCTGCTTAGGCAGGAAACCCTACACCACTTCAGACAAATGGTTATCCAACATCTTCTTAAAAACTTCCAGTGTTGGAGCATTTACAACTTCTGGAGGCAAGTTGTTCCACTGATTAATTGTTCTAACTGTCAGGAAATTTCTCCTTAGTTTTTGGTTGCTTCTCTCCTTGATTAGTTTCCACCCATTGCTTCTTGTCCTGCCCTCAAGCGCTTTGGAGAATAGGGGAAACTGAGAGATAAAATTGGAGATACATAGCCTGCCCAGAATTCTCAGGGCTTGAAGGTTTGTCAGATGTATTTTTCTTTCTTCAGCTGCATTATGTCTATTTTAGAAGTTTACAGTTTTGTTGACAAAAGAAGAATTGGCCTTCTTTTATCTCCCCCTCCCCAATTTCCCCTTATCTTTGCGATTAAATGTTATCAGAGCTTACACTCTGAGTGAGTCCTAGTTACATATAAAGGAAATCTGAATGAGTAAATGAGGCCACATTTGGAAGCTTATTTCCTTTATTTTGTGGCGCAGTGGTCAGAGTACAGTATTGCAGGCTAGCTCTGCCCACAGCCAGGAATTTGATCCTGACAGACTCCAGGTTGACTTCACCTTCCATCCTTCCAAGGTTGGTAAAATGAGGACCCCGGATTGTTGGGTGCTATACGCTGACGTAATCTGCCCAGAGAATGCTGTAAAGCACTGTAGGGCATTTTACATGTCTTAAATGTTATTGCTATTTGTTATTTTCTAAACAAATTATCAACCTACAACCTGCCATTGTAATTCCTCTCTGGAGAATAAAAGTCACCCAAGTCCATCTAATGGAAGTTTCCCTGCCACAGTTATTTTTGTTCTTAATGGATATCTAAGGGCCAGGAAGGTCAAAAACATGATTATTATAGTCTACAGAGTGGACTCTAGATAAGAACATCTGATATTCCCTACTGTGATAAACTGCTAATGTTATCCTGAAAAAAATCAGGAAAAAGATGGTAGTCTTGTCTACAGTCAATGCACATTATTAAGAGGCAATGGAGTTGACACTAACAATTTCTATATTCTTTTACATAGCTGTTCACCTAAATAGTTATTTTAAAATAACAAAAATAATTATAGCAACAACCTTCATATGAAAAGTTTGTTTCTGTTTAGAGTGATTTGTGAACAAGGTCATTTATTTATTTGATGTTTATCCCACCTTTATTATTTTGTAAGTAATGCAAGACAGCGAACGTACATAAGACCCTTTCCTCCTTTTTTTCCTCCACAACAACCACCCTATCTGGGGTAGGATCAAACCTATTGTTATGTCCAATGAATATAAAGCAAGGTTCAGCACAGGCCCATTTGTTATGGTTAAAAGGAACTTCATGGGCTGTAAATTTTGTCTTATCAAGTGTTCCTGTTCAAATTAATCCAGTTTATCACTTCTAGTCAATTTCAATACCATGTCTATGCTAGATTGAGTGTTCCAAAGGGTTGTTTTACGCAAATTCTGACAAATATTCACATTTTGCCTAAGGTAACAACAGAGAAACCTTCCATTTCATTGCCTTTGCAAGAAGTAATGTGTTTCTTTATCTTTATTGTTTAACTGAGAACTTATTGTTGCTAGTTAATTTCTAAGCAAGCTGATAAAGTCCAGTTTGTGTTTTTCGCCAGCAAACTGTCAGGCCAAGAAGAAGATTTTTGATCCTCTGTCTATCAGACTCCAAGGCAATTGATGGCATTACATGGGCCACGCATTCCGGATCTGCAGAGCCCCATAAAAATCAATAGTTTTCCATTATCGGGTCTGGCTGGGTCACTAGCCTGTCAATGAGCTGTTACAATTACTGTCCAAGGGTGAACCTAACCAGCCAATTGCTGCTGACAAGAAGAAAACATGCTGACAGGCCAACACCAACAGAGCAAGTCAGAAGGCAGATTTGCACTTCATCAAAAGAGGCTGGGAATAAGACCATGGACAAGATGTAGAATATCTACCAGAGCGACTCTGGAATTAAACCTCAATCTGATACACGCCCCACGCGCTGTTCTCTGGGTATTTCCTCTCCTGATCAGGTTCATTATGACATGCCAGAGATGTGATCCTTTCGAAAATCCTGACTTGAAATGGGCCCTGAGGGAATTTCCTTTAAGATCAAACATTGGCTGAAGAGCCAAGAGGTTTGCCATCTAATTTTGCCTGACTCCTTGTCTAATAATGACTTCCAAGTTAATCAGCTGCAATAAAAGGAAGGGAATTATCCTAATATATTTAAACTTTTAATAAACTTCTTAAAATGTTAAACATTCATATTTTCACATTTTATGACTCTGGTTCTGGGTCTTTCAACATTGCATTGGCTTTTCGCAATTAACAGTAGAAGGAGGGGAGGGGAGGGGAGGAAGGAAAGAATGAAAGGAAAAAAATAATGGAGAAGGAAATAATGAAATTTCTAAATTGGAGGGAAAAAAGAAAAAATTGGGCGAGGGAGAAGGAAATAAAAATGGAAGTCTAGAGCTGCAAAGCACTTTGCTCGTAAGTTAAAATGAAAAGTAGTCCTGTGACTTTCTTCCGTGGTTCAAACCTCATATCAGGTTTCTTACAGTATTAATTAAAAAGAACTTTTTAAAATAAAATCATACATAGTTTATCCCCCCTTACCTCCCCCCCTCCCATGTGAGTCTTTGGGCTGAAGGGAATTCAGGTTAATATGTTGACACGCATAACAACGCAGGGTCATGTTGCACCGTATGCTCGGTTGCTTCGCTTGAGCACCGCCTCTGACAGGTTCCTAATCAGCCACTGCCCTTAAGGCAGAGGCAAAAGAGAGGGATTTTAATTACTGCTGCAGCGCAGGATTTGCCAGCATTAAATAGAGACATAATTAGGCCTCTGAATTTTAATAATTGTCCTAGCTAATTGGGCAGACAAGTGCGTTTCAGCAGCATGGCGTGATTAGATAATTAGTACTTCCAAATGACAAAATTGGGCTCTTGATTACAGAGTTGAGAAAAATGAGTTGGGGGCAGGATCGCTCTGGGGGAGTGGTTGGCAGGAGGAGCAAGGCAGTGTCTCTTGATGAGTCCATTAGAGGAACATTTAGGAAAGTGGGCAATTTGGTGTGCGCATTCAAAGAGGCTGGAGGTTGAGCCCGCTTTGCAGGAATGTCCTTCGAATGCCCAGGTCAGCTGCCTGAAGAACACCCATACCTACTACAAACAATACTATTGTTTCAGAGCCTCTCCATGTTCCTTCAGCATCCATGAATATCTTAATTGACATTCCTTTAAGAGATCCTTTCCCAGAGCTCTTGATGATACCACTACATGCTTTGAGACATTATGAGGAAGGTTTTGTTAGCCCTGCTCTACTCCTCCCCCTCCCTCTGGTCACTTACTCATTATCACACTAAGCTTTCTATGACTGGCAGGCCTCAAAATGTTTAGGCAGCAGATGAAGGATATATGATAAAAAATGAAAGAATAAGTTACTTAGGTGGACCACGAAATGGAAATGTGGGCAAGTGGATATTGCAACTGACCTAACCCTTCACAAGTGCAAGCAAATGTTGCATCATCTGCCAGTCTACTCCTCGGCCCTTATATGGTCCATGTGCATGCTCGGTTTTCACTGAATTGGTTTTGACTTCTTCTATTCAGAAGTTATTAAAATACACTTGTGAGCCACAAGCATCCCAAAATTCATGGAAGGACTCTAGAAGATTGATAGCAACATCAAGAGGAGGGAGATTCAACTTCTAGCCTATCTACAGTCACTGAAGCTCTCTGCATGACTTTGAGCCAATCATCCTGGTTTACCTTGTCAGCTGGTGGTTCTCGGTAGAAATGGGGAAAGGCCATATTTAGTGCTTCCCTGAGCTGCTGATGGGTAGACTGGATACAAGTATCTAATTAATTAAAAATAATCAGAGCTCCTGTAAACTGAAGAGCAAATCTTTCTCTTCTTCCCATTCCACAAATGACAGTGATGATATACTCATGGTATAATATAAAACCCAACAATTTAATAACGGTTTGGTGGCATATGAGGTCCACAGTTTATGTAAAGGTGGGCATCTCTACCTGCCATATGATCGTATTAAGCAATTGGGAGTGGAAGAATTACTCTTTGCCTGGGTTTTCCATCAGGTTGATCAGAGAGCACAACTAAAGCTTTGCTTATTGTGACAAAAGAAAACATATGAACTGGAATTGGTGCTAATTCAGGAAACACATTCAAAGTTGTGAGCTAATATCAGTAACTTGGTTGGGATTACTTCAACAGAGAAAGAAAATAAAATCAATCTCCTGATGATTGTATGCAATCTAATTGATTTGGGAATTAGTTTAGGTTTCCCTAAACAGATTTTTAGGTTCCAGCTCCAAAAATAGTTAACACAGAGCTGGAAAAGTTAGAGAAAAAGGCAACCAAAACAATCAAAAGCTTGATAAGAAGCAAAGATGTTGAAGACTTCTTTACTTTATGAAAAAAAGGTGGACAAGATAGTATTTGATAAGAACAGAATAAATATAAATGCATACATGTATCCATCATATATTATAACTTGGGATCTTCTAGAGAAATTAGTTGGGAATATATAATAGACAGACACAAAACACAATTAATTTGGAGTTAACTATCAAAAGACATGGTGATAGCTATTAATTTAGTTCACCAAGGACAGTTCTACAATTAAATAGCTATATGGAACTTACATATTTTGAGGCAGTTCACCCTAAATATTAGTGATGCAAGAATAAGGAGGAGGAGATGATGATGAAGAAGATGATGATGAATGAAAGCATCCACAGGTTATATTACTGTAGAATGGATCAGATTTTTTTGTAGCTATGGATACAATTCCATCTCCACAGTGTTATTCAACAAGGAACCAGTCTGAATATGTTCTCATATGTCATCTCAAAGGTGATTTTTTTTCAAAAGACAACTGGACTCCCCCCGCTTTTTTTTTTCTTGAAGAAGAAGAAGAAGAAAATGTTTTGCTTCTCATCCAAGAAGCTTTGTCAGGAAAAAAAAAAGTTCAGTTGCTTTTTGAAAAAAAAAACACCACTTTTGAGACAACTATGATTTGGATCATTGTGAATCTTCACAGACGTTCTCATATATCTGTTCCATGGATTCCTTGTTCATCTCTCCTAAGGCAATTTTGATATGCATGACATTACTTCTATAGGTAAATCCTGGTATTAGTTGTCTTGGTTGTATGTATAAGGCCAGCTGTGAAAAAACTGTTGGAAAGATACAGGAACTCCATATGCAATCTACAATTTTCAATATTTCATTCACATGTGTAAATGATACAATACTGTTGACAAGTGATTAAGAAGTATATACAGGTTAATCCTCCAGAAACTTAGTTTACTTATGATAGCTTTACATGTTAAGGCTTATATAATTGAGACATCCTTTAGTGCATTTCCCCCTGGCTTGGTGACTTCTAGCTATGTTAGAGCTACACTACCAAAATGCCCAGCCAACATGATCAATAACTGTTGAAGTATGTGATCTCACAAAAGCATTTAATGCTTCCAAACAGAGGGCACTAGCTCCCTAGGCTTTTATTTTTTTTTAAAAAAAAGCTGTAGAAACATGAAGGCCTCACAAGTGGGAATAATGTCTCTCTTCCCCCACGCCAATACAAATCCGTTAATAAAGTATAGTAATGATTTAAAAAAACATTGAAATACCCATTATGTGCAAAGGGAATGGAAGGTTGAAGGAGCTGAAAATAAATAGAAACCAATTTTCTTCTGCAAGTGTTACCAAAAGCATACAAATAGGGCACCAGGACACACAAACAAACACTTGAATTCTGAAGAAAACCATTGCAAAACTTATTGATGACTGATGCTGGCACCAATGTATAATAAAATGCCACCTTAATCACTGGCAGCAGTATAAAAAATTAACCCCAAAACAAGTAGTCCCCCTCCCCCCCAAGTACAGAAGATTTATGATTGCTTTTATGGTCACAGAAGATTTAGGATTATCCCTATGGCAGGTGGAGCATGGTAGAAAAAGTTGCAAAGCCACCTATCTGAGTAATTGCTAGATCTTGTTCCCTAAGGCAGGCAGGCAGGCAGGCAGGCAATAGGTAGATACATGATATTTACAAACCTACATATTCATATACATATATGCAGTGGTGGGATTCAGCCAGTTCGCATCACTTCAGGAGAACCGGTTGTTAACTTTCTGAGCAGTTTGACAAACTGGTTGTTGGAAGAAATAATTAGGGCAGAGAACTTGAAATCTACCACTGCATATATGAGTCCCTTGGGGGAGAAGGGTGGTATATATATTTCATTCATTCATTCATTCATTCATTCATTAAATAAATAAATACATACATACATACATACATACATACATACATACATACATACATACATACATAGATGTGTGTGTGTGTGTGTGTGTGTGTGTGTCTTTAGCCAGGTTTTTCTAGATATGTAGATGGTAGGTAGGTAGGTAGGTAGGTAGATTAGATAGATAGATAGACAGACAGACAGACAGACAGACAGACAGACAGTGGTAGATAAATATAGATAGAAGGTAGGTAGTTAGATCAGTAGATAGGTAGATCAGTGTTTCCCAAAGTGGGGTACGCGTACCCCCAGGGGTACGGGAAGAGTTTGGTGGGGGTACGTGTTGCACCGGAGTTTAGTGGGGATCACGTGGGAATATCCACTGCACCGTGCTTAGCTGCGCCCACAGAACAAAGAAATAGGCGCGTATCGCAGTTTTTACACGGGAACTGGGAAACGGGAACAAAATAACTTTCGTTTATTTTGGGTATGTACCAAAAAAATAAAAAATAAATATATTTTGATTTTTATTAAAGCATATGTTTTTTATGAGGGGTACTCAGCGTTATGAAATTATAGAAGGGGTACACATATGTCAAAAGTTTGGGAAACACTGAGGTAGATAATAGATTAGATTAGATAGGTAGATAGATAGAAAGATAGATAGATAGATAGATAGATAGATAGATAGATAGATAGATAGATGATAGATAGATAGATAGATAGATAGATAGATAGATAGATAGATGATAGGTAGGTAGATAGGTAAATAAATGATAGGTAGGTAGGTAGGTAGATGATAGAGAGATAGGGATAGAGATCATATAGAAGATAGGTAGGTAGGTAGATCAGTAGATAGGTAGATGATAGGTAGATGATAGATTAGATAGATAGATAGATAGATAGAGAAGATAGATAGATGATAGATAGATAGATAGATAGATAGATAGATAGATAGATAGATAGATAATAGATAGAAGATAGTTAAGATGATAGGCAGGTAGGTAGGTAGATGATAGATAGATTGATAAGTAGATGATAGATTAGATAGATAGATAGATAAGATAGATAGATGATAGATAGATTGATAGGTAGGTGATAGATAGATAGGTAGGTAGGTAGGTAAATAGATGATAGGTAGGTAGGTAGGTAGGTAGATGATAGAGAGAGACAGAGATCATATAGAAGATAGGTAGGTAGGTAGATCAGTAGATAGGTAGATGATAGGTAAATGATAGATAGATAGATAGATAGATAGAGAGATAGATAGATAGATAATAGAACATAGATAAGATGATAGGCAGGTAGGTAGGTAGATGATAGATAGATAGATAGATAGATAGATAGATAGATAGATAGATAGATAGATATAGATGGACAGATAGATAGAAGATAGATGATAGATAGATAGATGGATGGATAATGGGTAGGTAGGTAGATAGGTAGAAGATAGATGATAAATAGGTAGATGATAGATAGATAGACAGAGAATATGTCTAGTACTGATGTTACCTAGTTTGGATAATGAAACATCTGCAGAATACAACCAAGCTCAGAGAGCACCCAAGACCCTTCATGCCTAGATATGGATAGATGGATGATAGATAGCTAGATAAACAAACAGCCACTTATAATATGTTTCTCTCTGAGAGAATCTCTAGAATTGCTTTTTGCTTGCTTTCCACATGAAGCAAAAAAACCAAAAACCTAACTTGTTTTAAGGGAGATGTTTCACAGTTTTCAGTGAGGTCATTTTCTCTGGCCATGAATGGATTTGACCATTTGGCCAAACAAGTGGCCATGTTTGGATTCCTTCCAAGGAGCACATACATTTATGCACCATGAATTTAAGTAGACTAATTAGCACAGAGGTGGGGAACTTGTGTCTCTTGACAACCAGCTGAACAATAACCAAGCATCCTTCATTCTATCGCTACTTGTGGAAGTTGTGGAAGTACAATGCGCCAACATCTGGAAGAAAGCAGGTTCTCTAATTTGGATGTAGTGAAATTTGTAAATGTTTTAGCTGAATACCAGACCACGTGCCAATATTTAAATGCAATTGGTTCAACAAATGTTTCTATTTCAAAAATTAGTTTCCAGGCTACAAATTAGGCACTCTGCTGCTAAAGCCACAGAGCCCCTCTAGATACACAGAACTGGGAATATGAGTCTCTGAATTCCAGACCATATGCATTAAACGCAGCTTGAAGCAAGAATCAAACTTAAAAGCAAGTAACAATTGTGGAGTCAACAATTCTGGAAGAAAAAAATCATGGACACCTGAGAGGAATAGGGATAAGGATCTAAATTTGTAGCCGTTTTTATGGATAGGGCGGGGCTTGTATAATTTTTGCCTGCTGTGCTGAGATTCTTTTAGAAGGAACCCTTCAGAAAATTATATTGCTGATGAATAGAAAACTGCTATTCTAATCAGCATTAGTATTGCTCTGCATTGTTCAAATAAAGGAGTGCTTTGCAATTAGGGATGTGGTGGCTGGGTGGCTAAAGTGCTGAGCTTGTTGATCGAAAGGTAGGCAGTTCAGCGGTTTGAATCCCTAGTGCCTCGTAACAGGGTGAGCTCCCATTACTTGTCTCAGCTTCTGCCAACCCAGCAGTTCGAAAGCACGTAAAAAATGCAAGTAGAAAAAATAGGAACCATCTTTGGTGGGAAGGTAACAGTGTTCCATGCGCCTTTGGCATTCAGTCATGCCAGCCGCATGACCATGCAGACATTTTCGGACAGCGCTGGCTCTTTGGCTTTGAAACAGAGATGAGCACTGCCCCCTAGAGTTGGGAACCACTAACACATATGTGTGAGGGGAACCTTTACCTTTACCTTGAAATTTGACCAACACTTGACTGATTTGTAGATGTCCATGTATTATAAACTGGAAAAAAGCCCAACATTTTAAAAAAATGCAGTAACTTCCAAGATCTCCATACTGAAACAGGTATCTTTCAGGTATGTTGGATTACAAAACCCATCATCTGTAGCCAACACAAGTTTGGAAAGATTAGATTAATCACCACATTTATTTATTTATTTATTTTGCTAAAGGTATGTGCTGTCTTAAACAAAAATCAGATTTCTTCACCAAGAATTTCAACTGCTGCAATATCTTAAAATTTCTACCTGGCAAGAAGTTAGGCTGCCATTTTAACTTTCCTTTTGAATCCTAAATATAAAATGTAGCATCCATAGAAAGAAGGTGCAACATCAGACTGTCATAAACATTTCATCTTCCTCTAAAATGCCAAGATTCTCCCATCCACCACCACCCCGTCTTTCCCCCAAGAACTGCTTTTATCACTCAACACCTTGTTGGCTCTGATTGCAGAAAATGCACCTTATAAATATATGATAACCATCCTGTAATAGGGAGTGTGACAATTTACTTCACAGTGCATTTCAGGCTGCTAATTGATCGTTTCAGTCCGGGGACTATGCAGAATAAATTACAGCCATCAAAAGGATATCACAGTTCATTCTTGTAGAATGCCGGCTGTGTCTTTTCTTGCTCGTCTTTTGTTATAAAATCAACCACGTTGCTGTAACTGGATGGGCCGTTGAGCAACTATCAGCTACCGACGATGGCCACAGGAGGGCGCTCTATTTGCATCCTTTTGCAAACACAGGTTTGAGTTTTGCCAGCTAACCGCGTGGGTAAGGCTGAAACTCTG
The DNA here is from genome assembly GCA_030761175.1 of Masticophis lateralis. Taxonomy (NCBI): domain Eukaryota; kingdom Metazoa; phylum Chordata; class Lepidosauria; order Squamata; family Colubridae; genus Masticophis; species Masticophis lateralis. The sequence continues at coordinate 132,923,691 of JAUDYJ010000003.1, forward strand.
ATTTAGTAATATTTTGGATTATTTATAAACAGCCAGGATTGTACGAGATAGTGACTATTGCAAATTAGCAAGAGAACAGTTCTAATGAGATATCATTACTCCCACTATCACCACTCTTCAATTTTTAAGTCCTCCTTTTTTGAATGATCAAAGAGGAAACAAACGGGCAGAGTTAATTGTGGGTTGGTAAGGAATTGTTTTGGTTTCTTTCCAGATCTTATTTCTTTATAAGTGATATTTTTAAAAGTACACCTAAGGATGCTAGTTCATATCAAAGACAAACAATTTAATAAAACCCATGCATGTAATCTGATAGTAAAATGAAAAGTCAAGAGATGTACTTCATCTGAAATTAATTCTTCCATCTTTCCTTTCCTTTCCATGTAAAGTAAAAAATATTTTGACTGTAGGTAAACTAGTATATTTAGGGGTGTGTTATTAATACAGAGAATTAATATATTTAATTAAATGCACCAATTTTTTAAATCTCCAAAGACTTGATGAGAAATCAATGATTTTCTTAAATAAAAAGGTATAACATATAATATATTGCTTCAAGTTATTCACAATTTCACAGGGAATTATACCTGTCTACAATACTTATATATAACTATATACTTGAGTATAAGTTATACACAAATTTTCAGGTAAGCTTAATTCACCATGTTTATGGTTAGAGGAATGGACCAGATATGTTTGGCTTTAGAAAGTTTTGTCTGATGAAGAATGTCCTGAAGTGTTTGAAAGTTTGAGGTGAATAAATAAATCTTTCAGGTATTTCCTTGGGCAGAGCTGAAAGGATAATAGTCTTGTATTGTGTGTGTGTGTGGGGGGGGATATGTATGAAAGAACTTTCTGTAGTAATCAGATATAAGTTACCATTGCTGAAATACATAACAGCCTTTCTTAATTAGCACTTCCTTGTTTTTTATTCAAGCCTGCACCCATTTCTCCCACAACACATCTGATCAAATCTTTTGTGAAAGTCACTTATGAGAGAATGGTAGGCTTACACAGTTTACTATTCCAAAATCAAACAAACTAAGTCATGGTTCAGAAGGCATGAGCCAAACCATTGTGGATTATAAACCTGGCTTATGGATGGATTCAATCAGTTGTGGCTTACTCAACAAATCATAGTTTGCCATTGTATTGATCTAGCCTTGGATTATGTGTTATTACCAAGGTGATACAAAGAAAGACTTCATATCATGTGACAGGCTGCTCTTACTATAATTGGAATACCAAGATATTCATATTTAATCTAAATCCACACTGTTTTCAATGGAGCTCTTCTAAACATGACTGTCCCAAAGATGCTTTTTCAAAAGGCAACGGGACTTTGTTTTTCCTTGAAGATCTTTTGCTTCTCATCCAAGAAGCTTCAGGTTTTTTTCAAGGAAAAATAGGGGCTAGTTGTCATTTGAAAAAGTACTTTGGGGCCACCTTGCCCCAGGTGACTGAGAATCTCTATAGACATATAAACATGACTAAATCAGAATTTACCCCATTAAAATACTGTAGTACCTAAATATAAGAATGCCTGAACTGGTAAAGATAATTCATAGCATAACATCAGCACTTATCTTCATTTTTTATTCAGGCAAATTCTTGTTGAGTTAGTGTTAACATTTACTTCAGTCAAAAGACTGCTGTTATGAGTATGAATTGCCAAAACACATAATTCCACTTCTGATTATTCATGCTGTGCTAATGAGAAATTATCTTTCTCTAAAATGCAAGAACTCCAGGGCATTGATTTCAGGATTTTTTTCTTCTTCTTCTTCTTCTTCTTAGGAAAATGCCCTTAAGGTTAAAGAAACTATATATATATATACAGTCTACCTAGAATTCTGCACTCATAAAATCTGCCACAGTGAAATGCAAACCTTGTTGCACAATTTTTGTACAGGCATAATGAAATGTATTTGAAGAAAGGAAAGCCAGGACATCTGAGTGAAGTTTCTGATGTTCCCTCTGCCAGAAGAAGAGAGAGAGAGAGAAAAAAACACCACTGTTGTAGTAAACACAGATGTATACTTTAAAGGTTCATTGCACAACATGCACATCACATGAAATATATCTTGTCTCAATTTCATCTTCAAACTAATTCACTGACATTTTGTATCAGGATAGTTTTATATTACCTGCTTGCATCTAAGTGATAATACAGATAAAGTGTTTGCAAACTTAGCATAAATGTATAGGTGAGTAAATGTGAATAAATGAAGGAGAGGGAGGATGGCACGCTTATTTTCTCTTCTTACATGAATTAATTAGTGGAAATATACATTTAGTGAGTAAAATTAGCAAAACTGGATATTATTTCTTAAATACTGTTGGGCACATAGAAAAAGAATTTTGTCAACATTGTTTTCCTTCCCCCCTCCCTCCCTCTCTTCCTTCCCCCTCCCCTCCCCTCCCCTCCCCTCCCTCCCTCCCTCCCTTCCTTCCTTCCCTCTCCCTCCCTCCCTCTCTCCCTTCCTTCCTTCATAATGTTAAGAGCTAGGCTAGCATTCTGTATACCCCACAAAAATCAACTGTAGCCCGACTCTTACAAAAGGAAAATATCAACTATCCTGCACATGGGGGACCTGTTTTCCAGGAAGGGGGGAAAAGGGAGATAATGCTTTTTAATTTTCCTCAGAAAAATCTCTTGGGAAAATACCTAAGCTCAAATTCATGTGGCCTTGGACTTATCAACAGTTATAGGATCCTATTCATCCAGTTATGACAATCCTAGGTATATCTGTAGCTGCCTTTACCAACCTTGTACCAAAGATAATGTTGTCTGGGAATGATGGGATTTGCAAATTTTACTGTATTCGGAGGGGGTCAAATAGGGGAAGGCTGCCATATGCCCAAATTTGCCCCTTAAAAGTGAATATTATTTCCCCCTTTTGTTCTAAATCTTCTCTCTTCTTTCTTCTATACGTTTGTTGCATGACTGAATATAGATGTGGTTAAAAAGATCTTTCCCATGTTTAATACAAAATTCCATCTGCTGGAATTTTAAAGCATAGCTTTTGTGTCTTACGTTTTTCTGCTTCTCAAGAAAAGAAATGGAATTAAATAGAATTTTATTTAATTGGGGAGGCTATAAAGTTTCCTATGTCTCTTCTGTCTTGCTTTTGTTAAAAAAAAATATTGCAGGGAACTCTGTAGAGGGTTTTGGGTACATCTGATAAAAAAAATTAACCATCGGAAATTCAGATAATTTGGATATGCCATAATTATAAGATGTCACACTGACATGATATGTAAAGGAGATGCTATTATATCATCCTGGGAAACAAGGTCTGTACATCTGCTAAGGGTTTTAACAAATAATTCTCAGCCTTCTCGAAAAACTGCAACTCCTTGTTTCCTCCAAGGAAACCTATGACAATGAAAACTATCATTTAAATTGCTAGTGCAGATGCACTTAACATTACATTCCTCCAAGGACTTGCTAGAACCAAACTTAACATTTTTTTTAAAAAAAAGATCATTAAAAAAACAATACCCTGGTCTTCTGTTTAGTAGCTGGTAGTGCATTATTAACATTCTAAAACATATTTCAAAATGAATAAAAAATGTATGGTGGTTTTTTTTTCTCTGTACAGTTGGAACTGTAATTACATTTAGCACCCAAATTATCTGGGCTTTTTAAAATAGATTACTAAAGATCTCTAATACCTGTTAATATTACAGCCTGTTTTGCTAGTTAGAGTAATAATAATGATGATGATGATAATAATAATAATAATAATAATAATAACCACCACCACCACCTCTATTGTCATTGTACATATATACAACAAATGCTGTATAGTGCTGATTATAGCCTCTCATTGCTCGTTATCAGCAGCAAAAATGAAACATTTTATTCAAAAATATTTACTAATGTACAGTTTTTAGAATTTGGCTTATTGTTCCAGTGCTTGGGAAGCAAAGTGTGCTCTCTGCCTTGCCATATCATCTGTGCGCGGAAGGGGAAACAGCCTCTCCCTGCCATTTTGCCTTCCTTTCCATCTCATCCACAGGGGTGGCTGGTTGTTATCCAAAGTCCATGGAAGGCTGTTTAAAGCCAACAGTGTAGCAACTTCTTTGTGAAAGTTGCTTAAGAAGCCCAAATGTAAGAAAACTCGGTTGATGGGAGTTAATTGGTTTAATTGGATGCTGCTGTATTAAAATTCCTTTCTGTAATTACTGTTCTTTTTTTTTTAAAGTGCTTTTTACATTGTGAGTGAGCAATTTCATTTCTCCTCCCTTTGGAGCGAAGATGGAGAGATGATTCAGGCTCTTCTAAATAAATAATTCAGCCTTTCTCCTCACTCCACTCTCTGATCTCTTGCATATGTAAATTCCCCTCCGGCTTCCATATTCAAGGATCATCCAGATTCTTCTTCTCTACTCTCCCTCCCTCCCTACCACCCGCCACCCACCCCCGCCTAGCAGAGCATGGTCTCCAGAAGAGGAGGAGTTTGGCTGCTGATGACAAGATAAGATTCCCATGCTGACACACCACAGAGTCAGTCTCTGGATGGGAAGACGCCTTGGTCTGGCCCAGAATTCCTCCTGCACTTTCAGTTTTCCCAACAAAGGGCCCCCATCTCTCTTTTAATGTCTTGGTTATGCACTGCAGCAGGGGTATCCAACCATGGCAACTTTAAGATCTGTGGAGTTCAATTCCTAGAATTCCCCATGGCTGGATGAGGAATTCTGGGAGTTGAAATCCACAAGTTTTAAAGTTGCTAAGGTTGGACACTTCTGCACTACAACATGCTTGCCTTCACTCTGGGCGTTCCCTTCTCTCTAACAGGTTGTTGCATTCAACTCAGATCAATAGGGATTGTCCCAGGTCAGGAAGTGGATGTGGCTCACCAGGGCAAGGGAGAATTAGAATTCATCCAACCACAGGAGTGCAAAAACATATAATATTGAACCTGAAATGTGCCTGTGCTAAAATAAGTCATGGAAATGCCAGCAGAAGTGCCATGAGCATTGCAAACTAAGAACCGATGGAATATGGAAAATCAACACATATGGTCAAATCCCACCCACCATCTTTTGAAGCAATGGATGGTACTCTTTTATCAAAAAAATGTATATTGCACTTAAGTCCATTTAGGCTGGAATTTGGTAGCAAGCCAGTTTTTTAAAAAATGTTCCTCTCTTATGCCCAGTTCTAGATATTAACTGAGTTTATATCTCTTTATATTTGCCAGTTGCTTTTAAAATTGTATACTCTGGTTAAAATACCCAGGACTACTGACGAATCCTGCTGTCTTTCCTCCCATCTGTGTGCACTTCGATGCGCTCCTCCCTTCCCAGTTGTGCTTTTTTGAAAAAGAAAAGAAAAAATATTAACGAAGAAAGAAAAGACTCTCAGGAAGTTGAATGGATGGTTTTTATTTGTAAAGGGTAAGAAACGGAAGACGGAAAATAAAGTGTAATGTGTTGCAGAAGAAGACCATAGCAAAAGGACGCTGCCACAAGAAAAGCAACTGAATATCAAAGGGGGTGTTTGAATTCTCCTTTAAGCTCAATGAAGTACGAGAGTTGATTATCCACCCCTTCAGCTGCCCTCTGAATGGAATGCAAGGGTGACATCTTGCTAACAACACCCAAATGTGTATATTTAATTGTGACCTGCTTGTCTGTTCCCGTTGAGGGAGGATGCAGATGACAAGACAGATATATACACATACACACACATCTACACACATCAAGAAGGGAATAATAATGGAATACAGCCAGTTCTGAGTTCACAGGCGAACATATCAGTACAAAGTCACCAGCTTTCTGTGGAGTTTGTTTTCCTTTGCAGCTCCCGTGTATTATTGACTGTTTGTGTGATGCGGCACAGGAGAGAGAAAAAGAAAGAAGAGCTTAAAGTGGCCCAGTTTACGATACAAACATGCAGATGAGATCAGAGATCTGACACCGTGTTTCGCTCAGGACTTTAAAGGGAAGCGTAAGACAGGGCCTCTCCTGCTGTGGAAAAAAAAGAAGAAAACAAAAAGGAGAAAAGATGATGTCATTTTCCCCTTTTTTAAGAGAGAGAGAGAGAGAGAATGGAGCATGATGTTTTCAATCACTCAAGCGTGTGCTAGTAGGATCAGCACCATGCCATGCAGCTTCCTATTCCCACCCCACCCCACCCCAAATAAGAAGGATGGATCCTTGAGCATCTTTTGCAGATTTGATGATCAACCTACCCACGTCTCATTTAAAAAATATTAGATGCAAATCCTTCACAACCTCATCAGTCTTACAACGCACACATACATAGTTAGGAACCCTGGCTCTGTTCTTTGGCTGCTAACAAAATCCACAGTGGAAGATTGTTGCCAGAAAACTCGGCCAAGTGATAGGAGGCTGGTGGTTAGTGAAAAAAGACCCTTTGCTCTCTCTGCCTTCTTCTCCCACTAAGTAAAATTCTATCCTTGGGAAGGTCTGCGCAGCCCCCTTTTTCGTGATTTTTCCCAGTATAGGATAAAGCGCATTATTTTATTTTAATTTCTCTGTGCCTTTTAGCTTTCCAGATTCTTTATTTTATTTTATTTTTATTATTTAGCTTTTAGAATTTCTGATGGCTCATATATATATTGGTTGTTTGATTTGTAGTTTGTGTTCGCAATTTTTTTTTTTTTTTGTAAATACAAGGTGTCTTGGGAATTTCTGCGGAAGAGCAGTATAGATATTTCTGTAATAAATAATAAATAATAGCTAAAGTTAGTAGAGTTATAGCATTGCACTGATTTTATTGTGCACTCCATCTTGAAGGCATGAGGCAGTTAAGAGTAATTAAAAGTGTAAAATATAGCATTAAAATACAGTAAACCCTTTCCCCAAGCAAAAATAAAATAAAATAAAATAAAATAAAATATTCTACTCCCAATTACAGCCTTAATTAATGACTCCTAAAAGCTACTCCAGAAAGGAAAATATCCCGATGCTCCCAAAATATCTTCATTCCCAAAATATATTCCCTAACAACAGCTATATTTGGTCTCTGTATCTTCTCTTTATAATGAGAAATAAACATACCTCAGTAGTAAAAAGTCTACTATTCGCCATCCTTGTGTATCACAAAGAAAGCTCTACAATTGTATGATGTGTGTGTGTGTGTGTGACAAAATACACAATCTATAAGCATAAGCTATGTCATTTCCCTTACTTCTGATATTCAGGATTTGAAATGCTATTTTAATGAAAATGACATCACTCGTATTAAGATGGAAACTCTTGTAAGCCAACACATTAACTTTTGAAGAGGATTGAAATGTTTACTGAACAGGGTTGGGGGTAAATTAAAGGATGAATCCCAAAACAATTTGTTTTTGTGAAATGACTATAAGATGGCGGATCCGAAAGGAATGTTTGGAGCAGGAACATTTCATATTTCAGTCTTTCTCTGTAGAGTCCATCTACCACTAACAAAAGGAGGAGCTACACTCCTGAGTCAGAATTTGTCAATTTACTTACATATACTCAGCAGCTGTAGAGGTGGTCAATAGTATTAAGTATCTGGGAGTGCTGATAACTAAGAATCTGAACTGGTCTCTCCACACATCATTCTTATTAAAGTATGCAAACCAGTTTCTGCATTTCCTGCTTCGGATGAGAAGAGCACATCTTTCTCCTTCTGTCCTGGCCACTTTTTACAGAGGCACGATTGAGAGTGTTTTAACAAACTGCATCACTGTTGGTTTGGTGGCAGCAGTGCCTCAGATAGAAAGTCCATAAAGAGAGTGGTAAGGACAGCCAAGAAGATTATAGGAAGCTCGCTTCCTGTTATTCAGCATCCTGCTTATAAGCACTATGCGCTTAGAGCTCAAAGCATTGTTAGTGTCCCCTACACACCAGTGGTGGCTTTCAAAAAATTTTATTACCAGTTCTGTGGGTGTGACTTGGTGGGTGTGGCAGGGGAAGAATACTGTAAAATCTCCATTCCCACCCCATTCTGGGGGAAAGTTACTGCAAAATCCCCATTTCCTCCCCATCAACTGGGACTTGGGAGCCAGAGAATAGGGTGGGGCCTATCAGAATTTTTGCTTCTGGTTCTCTGAACTGCTCAAAATTTTCACTACCGGTTCTCCAGAACTGGTCAGAACCTACCTCTGCTACACACCCACTTCACCGTCTGTTTCTGTTGCTCCCCTCTCCCTTCTGTTGGGAGAGGGTTTCAAAGTATTTCTAGCAGGACAATCAGATTCTGTCACAGCTCCGTTCCCTATGCCATCCATTTGGTAAACTCAAAGCTTAATTTTTCTCACCATGTACATGTATACATCCAAACTAAACTGTCTTGTTTCTCTGTGTCATATAATGTGTGGGTATATGGGTACACGCATAATTTTGTATTATTTATTTATTTTGTCATGTTTATGTCATGTATATTGGAGGTGGTGATCCTTTTGAGAGCTGTACGCAACAAGTTTTATTTTAATGTATGCCGATCAGTGTACGTTCAAAGTGACAATAAAGTTATTCTAAGTCCAATACTATAATGTCTGTTTGAAGCTGGAAAGTGCTCACCTGTTTTGGGAGGAGACTGATTCTTTCTGCATCAGTCTCTCGGGCAACTTTTGAACGCAGATGAGATTTCAACAGAGAGGCCCTTTCAGTTGAGGTGAGCCTTTACCCCGGAACCTGTCCCCTCTGCCCCTTCATCAGTCTCTTTACTTGTTCACAAGACCATGAGCAGAATTAGGAGGCGTTTAACTTTTTGCCGGACGCTTTCACCGTGGCTTTGCATTTTGTCCCTGAGACTTTTAAAGGAACTAATAACATTCTCAGTGAGGGGCAAATCCTGTTAATGAACAAATTAAAGTTCAACCTGTTATTCAAGTTCACAGCTACGGGCCTCCCTACAAGCTGCTCTTTTAATAAAGAGTTATACATGTTACTTTCTTTCTGCCCCCACAACCCTTTGATTAACTTTTCTCAAGGCTTTCAGATCCATGCCTCTGTCTAAAAGCAATGCCTTTCCCAAAGCCTGGATGAAGGGAGCCTTAATCCCACCTTAATTTAGCAACTTTTGTAAAACACATAAAAGCTTTGGCACAACTTTTGTGTGCTCAGATGACTCCATCAGAGCCCAGAAGACCCGCAAGATGGAAACGCCACCTCCCACAAGTTCTTGCTGCTCTCTGGCCTGCTCTTTTTCTTTGCATGTGGAATTACATTTACTTTTGAGAGATTTCCATGAGCAGCAGAGGTATTCGTGGAATCTGTATGAGCAAACTGGACCCCAAAAGGAATCCTAGGCTGACTTCAGCAAAACAGAGGGAAAATGTTCCTCCCGATTCATTAACCTGGTTGTGACTTCATTTTAGTCTAGGTTTCCTCAGTCTGTCCACATCACAAGAACAGATTGGAGCACCAATTCTAGGGTACCCAGCCATTCTCAGAGTTTTACTCTAAGACAACACTGAATTGCAATTCTAGTTTCAGGGCAGGGTGAAATCCAGCAGGTTCTGGAGAACCGGTAATGGAAATGTTGGGTAGTTCGGAGAATTGGTAGTGGGTAATTTGACTAGTTTGGAGAACTGGCAAATTCCACCTCTGGCTGGCCCCAGAGTGGGGTGGGAATGGAGATTTTGCAATTTCTTTCTCCTGCCAAGCCCACCAAGCCACGCCCACCAAGCCACACCATGCCCACCAAGCCACGCTCCCAGAACCAGTAGTAAAAAAAAATGGATTTCACCACTGTTTCAGGGTACAAAGTCAGGGAAGATGTGGCATCTGAAATTTGATCAAATGTGACATCAGTAAAAGAAACAGCCTTTCTTCAGTGATGCTAATGTCCCTTCTGTAGAGCTTGCACCATGTTTCCTTCTGTTTCAAGGAAATAGTTGAAGATTGTATATTCAACCTGACTGGTTTTCTGGGCCCCTACCCTTAAATCTGGTTTTAAAGCATGCAAAAACCACACTTTCTGTTTAAGATGTTGTAAGGCAGACATGTTAGATTAAAGTTGATGGCAGATTATATCCCGACATGATAGTTGGTGGATGAAAGATACAGCTAAAAATGGTGCGTATTAAGCTGAAGAAACATTGGTGGAGTTTCAGAGTCTTGTTTATATGCTTAGAATCCTTGCTACTTGGCTTTTCTGGAGAGGATTCATAAACAGTCTTAATTTGGTGTAGAAGTTAACTTTCAGGAGCTTTCTCATTCCGACCTGGATCCTCGCCCTTGAGCTGTACTTCTGTTTGCTGTGGCCATTTCCTCCAGTAATATTTGGACAAATCTCTGTTCTCAGAGGGGTCCCTGCTGGAGGGATCCCAGGGATGCCAATCTTGAGAAAACCACTTATCAGAAATGCCTGTGACTGGGGGATTGCATGATATTTTTGCACCTAGGACCTGCTTTGACCATGAGGGCAAAAGGCAAAGAGTTGGAAGAGTTCCCGTGTCTGGCCTATTGTTGGTTTAGACAATAGCAATAGCAATAGCACTTAGACTTATATACCACTTTACAGTGCTTTACAGCCCTCTCTAAGTGGTTTATGGAGTCAGCATATTTTCCCCAACAATCTAGGTCCTCATTTTACTGACCTCAGAAGGATAGAAGGCTGAGTCAACCCTGAGCCGCTCAGATTCAAACTCCTGGAGTAAGCAGTGAGAAACTACCCCTCATCTTTCTTGGACTTCCCTCTCTTCAAGATGCAGGTCAGGTAAAATTGAGGATTTCCCATCTGACATATTTCTTAACGAATCTAAGTTCAAATATAATTAATGTCTGCTAGAATTAATTGATAGCTAAGTGCATACTCTGCACCCAAAACAACAAACTTATGTTTGGGACCTGCTTAGTTATTCAGTTCTTTTTAACATTCTTCACATGCCTAGGAATACCTTGCTAACAAGTTCTTATGTTGCATTCAAATCTCTAATCAATGACACTGAGTAGATGAATAAGCTGGGCCAATCAGTCGCTTTCACCCCAACCCACCTCACAGGCTTGTTGTGAGGAAAAATAGGAGGAAGAAGGAGTATTAGGTATGATTGCTGCCTTGAGTTATTCATTAAAATAAAATCAGGATTTTAAAAAAATCTAAAAAATTTACTCAGGGAAGAATCTTTTCCTTTGTTATTCAGTCCAAATAAAAATATATGAAAATAACATGTTTTCATTACTGACTCTTGAGTGTGGGATGAGCTGTTGATTTAATACTTTCACTATTAAAATGTCACCCAGCATTTCTTGTTGCCCAAATATGGAGAACCAACCTACTTCCCTTACCCCAATCAAGGTACAGGGTACCTAAAACCAGCTGAATTATTTTAGCACCCAAGGCATCAGATTTCACAAGGACATTTTTCCTTTGGTGACAGTAAAAAAAGACTACAATGATCATTAAGGAACAAAGAAATAGCAGGCTTTGAATCAGCTGCCTTGCTATGTCTAATGGGAAAGCTGGATGTGAACCTTTGAACAGTGTTACACTGGTTCTCAAAGAGTAGCACTGTCTCCTGACCTGCCCATCGTTAGCAATAGGGGTTCAAGAAGAAGTCGGCGGCATGGCCATCGCTTACCAAACAACAGTTACCACCTACATGTTCACACAATACATATTTTCCCATGGCCCTCAATCTTAGGTTAGCTATCCAGATCTTTTGACAGCCACCAGATCCCCATGTAAATAGTTCAAGCTAACTACTTTAGTGTGTTCTCTCTATAGTACAAGAATCTCCCGAGACTGCTTGACTTCTCTTGGAAACAAATGGATAAGGTCCTATGGAACCTGAGAGGGGTAGGATCTAAGTTTCTGGCGGCTTTTCAAAGACTCAATGCAAGGTCCCCATTTGATCCCTTCCCTTTGCTTGGCTGGGTGTTGGCTTCCCAACACCTTAAAGTCAAAGGATGACACCAGCCCTTGGAATCCTTAGAAACCAGTTGCCTCCTGAGTCAGGATTTACTATACTCAGTCACAGGGTGAAATCCAGCAGGTTCTGACAGGTTCTGGAGAACTGGTAGGGGAAATTTTGAGCAGTTCAGAGAACCGGTAGCAGAAATTTTGAGTAGTTTGGAGAACAGGCAAATACCACCTCTGGCTGGCCTCAGAGTGGGGTGGGAATGGAGATTTTGTATTATCCTTCTCCCGGAGTGGGGAAGGATTGGGGATTTTGCAGTATCCTTCCCCTGGAGTGGGGTGGGAATGGAGATTTTGCAGTATCCTTTCCCTGCCATGCCTATCAAGCCACGCCCACCAAGCCACGCCACGCCCACCAAGCCACGCTCACAGAACCAGTAGTAAAAAACCCTAACCAGTCTGTCATATAGGGAGGATGAAAAGCTGTTGAGAAGTAGGATCTGTATGGGGTGGTGCCTTCTAGCACATTATCCTCCTTGAGGCAGCATGGAGGGACTTCTGAATGCAGTGCTTCTCCACACTGCCCCAGCCTCCCCAACCTCACAGTACAAACACCACAGCTGATCTTGAGAGACTAGCCAGATGGAATACTCTTGTTCCCTCCTGTGCTTCAGTTGCCTTTTTTTTTTAAGGCCCCTGAGCTGCAGAGTACCTTGATATAATCACCATGACAACTTGCCATCTATGAGCATACAAATCATGGAGATGAAATAGACAAAAGATTAGGCTGCCCTGAAAAGTACAATAAGTTTCTTATTTAGCATTTAGATAACCGCCTTGCCTTTCGGAGCAGGCTTCAAAGTTGAACCCAGTTTAGACCAAGAGGATTAATTCTTTCTCCCGCATGCTTCATTGAATCTCTCATTACCAAACTTTGTCTGTATTGATGTAAGATTTGATTGAAGATTAGAGCATTTAGCAAATCTTGCTTTTCTGCATGTATCAGGCCTTTTCAAGCACAGCCCGGCATTGCACCGCTGGTCAATACCCTTACTTTTATCCAGTGTCTGCTTCATTTAAACTTAATCAACTCCATCAATGAACTGGAACAGGGAAGCATCCCTCTGGTAAGAATGCATTGCTCTTCTTAGATCATTCCTTGCTCCTGTTCCCCAATCTGTCTGCGTTAAACTCAAAACTGCACTTGGATGAACTTCATCAATATGGTAATGGCAATTGGGGTGTTAGAACTGTCCTCCCGCTCTGTATCCGTGTGCACCTAGAAAGGCGGCAGGGAGGAGAAAAGGAGGGCTGAAGTGAAACAGGTATAGGGGCTCATCTTTATTGTTCCTACTAAGACCCCCTTTGTTTTTATTTTATGCAAAGAGAGAGAGAGAGATTCTGTCCCAGGGCCCAGCCTTCCTTAGTCATTTTGGATCTTCCTCAATGTAGAAAGCGTCTTTTTGATTGCTCTTGTTGAGGCATGGAAGATACAATAAATCAAATCAAATCAAATCAAATCAGTCAGTCTATCTATCTATCTATCTATCTATCTATCTATCTATCTATCTATCTATCTATCTATCTATCTATCTATCTATCTCTCCAGCCTTTCATTTTCAATCAAATAGCACTTATGGAAAATATATGTCTGCATGGATGGGATATGAGGCCTGGAACCAGGGGCGGGTTTCAAAACCCATCGCTACCGGTTTGCTCGTGGGCACTCATGCGCTCTTGCCCACAACACTTCTGTGCACTCACAGAAGCATCTGGGCGGGTGGGTAGAGCCTCCCACCACAACCGCTACCGGATCACCTGATCTGGGGTGAACTGGTAGCAACCCACCGCTGCCTGGAACCAAGAGCTGAAGACTAGCACCAAAATTTGATTTAGGTTAGAAATGCACAAAATGTTCTGTGCCTACAGGATCCTAAGCTTCAAATAATCCTGTGCCTACAGGATCCCAAGCCTAAATATCAAATAATCTGCACCCAAACCAAAGCATGTGAGATCCAGGGTATATATGATTAATCTATGCATAGATTTAGAATTCCGGGATGTGTTTTGGTATGGAAAACAGAGGGGAAGACAGAAAGCCAGATGTGTGTAGCAACACTAAAACAGAGTGGATGAGAGGTGCTTCAAGACATGAGTGGTGGAAAGGCAGGACAGGAAGGTCAAACGGATGCACCGATTGGATGTGGGTTGCAAGGAAGGAAGGGACAATGTGGCAAAAGAAGTGTAATGGGTTGATGGGTAAGTGGGTGGGAGAATAGATAACAGTGGTAATGGCAAAGTATCACTGAACAATATCAGAACTATCCAGCCAAATGTCCCAGCCATCCCTGGTTTTCTCCATGCACTAAACAAAAATACATTATGTGCATGTCCCTAAACTAGAGCACCTGATTTGGACTGCAAATATCTAAATGACTGGTAGATGGTAGAAAACAAATTCCCAAACTTCTAGCTGCTTGATGACAATCTAGAGGTCATCCAGATTTTGTTTTAACCATACTAAATTGACTATATTTTTCTCCAGCTCCCAGAATCCTTTCCATCAAAACTCAGGTCCTCTCAGCCAATGTCAAACCTGTCCCGGAATTCTAGGAGAATGGCAAGGCCATTGGATTTGATTTGCGTGTTTTTAAGCAGACTAACTCCTTCACAAAAGAGGAAAAGAGGTTCTGAGAGTGATTACAGTAGATCATGAGGGCTTCTGAGGGACTTATGGGTGAGAAAGAGCTGAGAAGTACCCTTTGATCTGTTCTGCATCCAACATGCTAGGATATAGATGATGCTGGCTTGTATTGAAACGAATTTCTACCTGAGGTCCAGAAATCTCCTGTGTCTGATAGGTGTGACTTCACTAGGTGGCCAAATATCTTGGACTGCTCAGAGCACCTGAGCTTCAACTTTCATCACTAACAACCCCACTTACTATTCAGACAGCACTATGTCCCACAGCATCTTTTTTTCTTAGAACGTGAACCCTGACCTTCTTGTCAGAGAAAAATTAGTCATTGCCTTTCGCAAGGAAGGATTTGTAGCCAGGAGCCCCAATCTGGTGAGGCATGCAAAGCTTCTTGCCTTGAATTATTTGCCGGCTTTCTCCCCCACCTCAACAAGTTTCTCTGTTGTAGAGGACAGATCAATCAAAGCTGACAGGGTGCCTGGGAAGGTTTTACTGTGTAAATCTGGACCTCTTGTCCCGTCCCGTGGCTGCTGCATCTGTATATCATTTTTATATGGCTACCAGTAGAGCAATTTCCAAAGTATTTGCAAGGAAAATGGATGTCCCCATCTGTTCGCGGCATCATAAATGTGCCACTTTTGGAGGCTTTTCCCTGGTAATCATATCTTTAATGATGAACAAACTTGTGATATATACCTTTCCATAAAATGGGGTTTTTTTCTTTCACTTTATTGTGATTGGCTGGAATAAATAGCTTTTCCATATGTTAGGGAAATAAAATATAAGGATTAGCAAGGCTTGTTTGCCAGATCATAAACAAAAGGGACGGTTCATTTCAAAGACTCCGTAAACAGCCACAACTACAGAATCAGATCGAGAGGCATTAGCAGGGGAGGTTTCAGGTCCCCAGCAGCAAAGGAAAAAGGGCATCTGAAGAAGGACCTCTGTAAAGAATAACTCCAAGATACCGGCATTATTTGGTACTTTCTGATGAAAGTATAATTTTAAAGGCAGAATCATCATATTAAAATATGTTTAGTGTAGCTATTATAGTCCTTAACCCTGATCCTACATTGGGCCTTTGCCCTGAAGCTCTAAGTTGTAGTTCACACTCATGTAAGGTTTTTTCGGGCCTGGTTTCTTAATTACGATATATCTTTCTATGTTTACACACGCTAAAGCAGAGTTTGTTCAACTATGGTGCGATAACTCAATGGTAATTGACTGGGTTCACCCAGCATCCTTAGGCATAAGCCATGATTTGCAAACATGAAGCTTGGGACCAACACAAAATATGTTAACGAGCTCAAATAAATGACATTCCCATTTAATAGGACATCAGTGTTGATTTCTGATAATGCACTGAAAATTAAAGTGGGAGATTTAGCTGAAAATCTTAGGTTATCGAAAAGCATTTCGTATTGGTAGGGGTAGGATGAAAAGACTGCAGAGTGTTTAATAAATACAGTAAGAAGCTCATGGCTGCTGAACTTGCGTTGAATTACTTTGGTGATGGTGTTATGTAGTTGTTTATTTTATTTATTTATTTTAATCCGTTTGTGCAATCTTCTTGGGTGAACTAAGTATATGATCTACTGCTGCTTCTGCTTCTTTGTACAATCTGCATTTGATGATTTGTATTTTTGTTATTAATTTATTATTAATATTAACAAATATTAAATCAATTAACATTAAAAATAACTAATTAAAATTAATAGCATATTAGTACTGTTAATTGATTAATGTTAAAGTTTGCTTTGAATTTATTATTATTATGGATCTTTGTTTTCCTTCTTCCTAGTGGTTTTTCCTGCAAGTGCAGGATCTGTTTTTTGGGGCCGGGGCGAGATCAGCTGAGTGTTGATCCTTTAGTTGCAACAGGAATTGACTGGCCAGCTTGTCGCTCAAATTTGATGTCACGGGGTCAGGGAAAATGACACCCCCAATGTCACCCAGATGGCTTCCATGTCTAAGGCTAAACTAGAACTCATGGTATTCTAGTTACTAGTTGAATATATCGCATGAATTTACAGTCCAACATTTATTACAGGCATCAGATTTTCATCAAATGTGCACTGATAAAAGAAAAAATGATGACCACTCAGGTCCTCTCAAGATGTTGCTTTATGACGCTTCTTGCTCATAATTTGAATGAAAGGGTTACTCCCTCATGTGAACTTTGACTTTTAATATTTCAAATAAACTATCAAAGATCAGGATTCTCACAAAAGTGGAAGACTTACTCCTTTTTTCTATTCTTGACCGAAGAATAGCCAGGTTGGATAACTGGTTTTGAATAATTCAAGCTAATTGTGAAATACTTCTAATTAAATTGCCACAGCCATGATAACCAGCCTCAAGAGTTGCCATAGACAATAATAACACATATATTACAATTTTAATTTTCTCCCCTGAATCCGTTTGTATGATATAAAGGTGAAGAACATGATAGGTTTATATTTCCACCAAAATTTGATTCCTATGCAGAAAGACAGCCTTAAACCTATGATATTTCAGGGCAACATTTTATGAGATCCTTTCTGAGATGGTAAGAGTAAGTCCAAATGAAATCAGTGGACTTTACTTCTAACCGGAGGTATATAAAATATAAAGACTCCCTTGAGTTGAACTGAGTAGTTCCTGGTTACGATACGGCCATGTAGTTTTCTTGACAGCAATACACCACTATTGGTGGTGGAAATCCCACTTTTCCTGGGATTTTTTAAAAAAAAAACTTCCCAGAGTAGCCTCTCTCTCTGGCTTTTCTGTTAACCTCCGATTAAAAGAGGCCAAATTCTGCTTAGCTTTTTTGAGATCCACCAAGAGTATGGAGGTGCTGATTGTGTTATTAAGTGTCTAAGCTGACTTAGCTGCTATTCATAACCTATGGATCATGTTGCTGCAAAGGCCATAACAGTAGGCTCTGCGTTTTCGTATCAGTCAGAAATATAGGAATCTGCTTTACAACCTGTAGTCTATTATTGTCTATTTTAGAGGGCAAAAGCGCTCTAGAATCTCAAACAGATAAGAGATCCATTCTCAAACAGAATACCTTAAGGATCAAATCTGGTTTTTATTGCCTAAAGATAGACCTCAACATACACCAGGAATTGAGCCCGGAATTACAGTCATAAGTCATGCCTGTTGTTAAGTGGTTCATTATTGACCACGCCAGATGTTGCAACCATCTTTGCAGCAGATATTAAGTGCATCACGGCAGTTAAGGGAACACCATGGCAAATCCATATTCTGGCTTTTTTTTTTTTGCCAGAAACAGGAAGTAAATGGGAAGTAAACACCAGCTTCCAACAAAAAAAAAAATGTCGTAAATTGTGGTCACATGGCCATAAACATAGAATACTTGCTTGAGTGCCCAAAATGCAGTCACCTGACCGTGGGGATGGGGATGGCCACTGGATTTTCAAGTCTTGGTTTTAAGTACCATTTGGGAGGTTAGTCATAAGTCAAGAATCATCTGTATGAAACAAGTGTTCCACTACTGAACTTTGGGTCTTTTTCCAAAATAAGTGAATGTTCTCACTCCAAGCTTAGGAACAGATTTTGAGGGAGAATAAGAATACTTCAAGAAGTTTGGGTTGAAATGTCAACTCACTTATTACTAGCAGTACCCAGTTTGAGGTTTGTAGAATAGAGTACTGTATAAACAACTTCCCCAACTCTAATAGAAGATTTGAGTAGAAGTCAACATTGTATACTTTACCTCCACTAGAATGATCTTCAAAAGTAAGCATTTTCTCCATAGATTGAATAGCTGTATGTTTAGGTGGCAGAAAGTTCAAGATGGTAGACAAGAAAACAAATTAGCTTAGGGACTACCTTGGCCAGAAACTCTTGGTGACCCCTTTCAAGATGAAGAGGGAAGAGAATGACACAGACCATTTTTGTAATACCTTGGCTGATCAGATTTAATGAGAAACATTAAAAATGTATCTCCCTCAGGTAAATTGAAATCTATCCAGAATCCACTGCATCTAAAATAATAATGTTCAATAATACAATGCAATAATAACATAAAAATATGGCATGAATAAATATACCTGGGATACCTGTATATAAATGAACATGTTTTCAGATACTGTAGTACAGCCCTTCTTTTTCCCTCTTGATGTAGCTTTTAGGTTATCTCAGCAAATACAAGACTACTAAAGCAACAATTTCAGTGTGTGATATAGAAAATAACAGAGATTAAATAAAATACCTTTGTCCCTATTACAGTATCTACATACCGTGACAAAAGTTTAATTAATAGTCAAATGGGAGTGCCACCTTTTATGTGAACAATTAATTGCAATCTTAATGCTTGGGAATACGTTGCAGTGAATTGGTGTGAATTTCTCTTGATTAGTAGTTTTGCCAAGCTGTCAAGAACAGCCCCATGGCAAGATAAGCAGCAAATAAATTTAACAAATAAACAAATAAAGGAGGTATTGTTAAAACTTTCAGAAATCTAGGCCCCGGTCCTAAAATTATTTCCTATATAGGTAGTAAGACTCAGCTTAAAATAAACGAGTTGGGAGTTTGTGAACTAAATAGGAAATTCAGATTGCTCACAGACAACCCTGGCTGATTCACATATAGATATTTATCGCTTAACAATGCAATGCCAAGGGTTGATTTGCATGTGTCGTGAATAGGAGATCAGATTATATGGAACGTTTTTTTATGTGGACTCAGGATCACATACCCACCAGGCAGCAAAGGAATATATAAAAGAGCACGTAATGTAGGCTTATGTGTAAACAAGAGCGAACAGAGACTTTACTTCTGAATGGATTCAGACAGTTGGATTCAACATAATTGAGAGCAATTCTTCCTGCTTAAAGAAAAATTTCTGAAACAGTGTCTTTGATCTATTGTTTTTTTCCCCTAGTGCTGGATCAGGCCTTAAATCTATGCCAGGAATGACATGATATAAATAAAACTGTTCTAGCTCTCTGGATGCAAAGAAATAATCAGCAAATGTGTGAAAGTGTGAAAATTGTTCCCCCCCCCCTTTCCTGGCCCAGTCCAATCACTGCTTAACTTCCACTCACTTCATTACTAAATCTATATTAAGAGGCTTCACAAAGAAACCTACTTCTCCTTTTTAAAAAAAGAAAGAGAGAAAAATAGGATATTTATTTTTGTCCATGCCAGCAACTATAAAAGAACACCTTTCGGCTGAGAAGTTGCCTGAGAAATATTAGCCCACAGAGCTTTTTCCCCCTTCTAAGAAGCTGCTGTAATTAAGCTTTCCTAATGAAAGCTTGTCGCCTATTTATCACCCAGAACTTAAAACCTTGTCCACAATCAACACACAATATTGGCTTTATTAAGAGTTTGGTTTGCAGAAATCTAGAGGGAGAAGAGGCGAGGAATTGCTAATTGTAGGCAAGTCTTAAATTTCTGGGTGTTAAATGGAGTAAAAGGGGTAAACAGGGTGATAAATTTTATATATATATGTGTGTGTGTGTGTGTGTATTGGTACACAAACACACATATGCATACACACACATACACACACACATGCTTTGTTTGTAAATTGAATACTGCAAGTGTGTGATCAATCTATATTTGATTAAATATAGATTGACCATAATGTAAAGATTTATGAAATTGCTTTCTATTATTTGCACCCCTATTCTTTCAAAATAATAAAATAGTAGAGCAGTGTAGATAGCCATAATATAGAGCAGGGAGCCCCAACCCAGTGGTGGGCTGCTGCCAGTTCAGATCAGTTCGGGCTAATGTTCTGATGATCAGCTGGCCCCACCCACCTGCCCCAGCCCTATCCTGTCCTACATTTCCTTTCTGGCTCAGCTGATTCACGGGGCACAGCTGATTTCCGCGTCTCCACTGTTCTACTTAGCGGGGCTGCCTTAGAAGGTAAGCAGCTGAGCTTCAAATTGCTGTATTTTGAACACTGTGCGCAAGTGCGTTAGGCACTTGTGCTCACAGAACCGGTTGTTAAAGCGGATGCAGCCCACCACTGCCCCAACCTGTGGGCCATGGCCCACTAGTGGGCCACGAGGGGTTTGCAAAGGAATTTTTCAGCTTCTATTACTGCAGCAGTACACATTTTTGTGAAAGAAGCAATTACTTGTTAAATGAACAAATATATGCAATCTTTAAAACTACTATCAGGGAAAGGGGGAAAACCAACTCTTTACAACAGGCACCAAAAATTACAAGTGGGATGACTTGCTTTTATTCACTTTGTCAAATATCAGTAGAATTGACACCTGTTACTTTACCTGGAGGATGGCATTCTACATTTGAAAGATGCCTACAGCTATGGTTGCATCACACATTGATATATATATATATATATATGGCATAAAAACTAGTGGATTGTGATTTCACTGAACTAGGGCTGCATAAAATCTTGGTTTACATAGGAAGAACCTGGCTAAAGAGAAATACACATAAAACCTTCGAAAAAGAAAGAAAACATATATATATATCTACACACACTCACGGTAAGACACTAAAATACTTCCTTGTGCCTCAGATGATAAAAACAAAGACAGCCTTAGATGTAGTAATGTAAACTAGTCCAAACCTGTTTCGTGTTTTATAAGTCACCATCAGTATTGAATTGATCCTGGAAATGAAAACAGGCCTTTTTTTCAGGATCAAAATTATATTGATTACTCTTGGCTACATCCTCACATTTTGTATTGACTGTAATGTATGAATTACAAGTGCATTGCCCTGTAACAAAGCAAAAAGTACCCTATATGACTAATTTAATCATGCCTGCAGAATTGTATTTCAATTTTTAAAAGCCATACATCCGGGTCAAAAGGTACTATCCAAATCATATTTAGTGAACGTGACAGATACATCTGGAGTTGTACAGCTTCTTCTGAGGTTATTGGTATGCAAGTGAACTCAGCTAACAATGAATCAAGGCAATCATCTTTAATGCTGACTGCAATAATCTTTAATGCTAAGTAGAAGCAAACACAGAATAAATAAATATTGTATACAGGGTAGATCTTCCCGTTTCAAAGACAGGAAATATCACATCTGATATTTCTGGGACAATTGCTGAAGAAATTCTCACAAATCTTTCATTCAAGTAGATCACCTATCATATAAGTATATATTGGTAATATAATTACATCGCTAAACCATGGGCTTGTTAGCAACCTAACAACCATATCTTATGTTGAACTTGGAAAAATCTCTGTCCACACATCACTCACAGGCCAAAAAATAAGAAATGAAAGCTATTGAACATATTATACATATGTATACATATTATACATGGTTTAGAAAATTGCTATTGTGCATACTTATATTTTAAGCTGAAAACTATTTGATAATTTTTAAGCCAACATTTTCAAGGAATTACAGCTATGTGTTATATTTGTAAGGGGAAGTACACTTTCTATTGATAAAAGGAAAATGGACACATAAGTATTTCATGCAACTTAAGATGGCCATCTGTCCTGGTGTAGAGACGTACCAGCACTCAATTTGATGTGCAAATGCAATTTAATAAAAAAAGAGCACGAGAGAGGAGACCCAGAACTTTTAAAGTCCTTTACTAAAATATAATAGAATCTAGAAGCATACACTGTACATATGTAGTTATCTGACCATAATTTTCTCCATTATTATGAAATGCATTTTTATCAGTTTCGCAATACATAGCAGTTCTTGAAATTTCCTTTAATTCCATGGTACATTATTATGGTATTTTTAATGCTCTAGTGTTTTCTAATCCACTGACAACTTCAAGTTTGATTGGGAGTTGGTGGTTATGGGAGCGACGTGGCGTTCCCATGTAACACCTCTCCTGCGCGAGCTGCACTGGCTCCCGGTGGTCTTCTGGGTGCGCTTCAAGGTCTTGGTTATCACCTTTAGAGCGCTCCATGGGATAGGACCTGGTTATTTACGGGACTGCCTGCTACCACCAATAGCCCCCCACCGGCCAGTATGCTCCCATAGAGAGGGGCTCCTCTGGGTGCCGCCGGCCAGACAATGTCAACTGTCGGCCCCCAGTGGGAGAGCCTTCTCTGTGGGGGCACCTACTATCTGGAACGAGCTCCTCCCGGAGATACGGAGGATCCCGGACCTACGCACCTTCCGTCGTGCGCTCAAGACTTTCTTATTTCATCAAGCTGGCCTGGCCTAAATCTTTTCCCCTTTTTAAACGAAAAATTTAATTTGTTTTTAAATTATTGGGTGTTTTAAATTTGTCTCAGCCAAATTATTTAATTCGTTTTTATTCTATTTTAAATTTTTGTATTTATGTATTTTATTCTGTGGCTGTTCACCACCCTGAGTCCTTCGGGAGTAGGGCTGTATATAAATCTAATAAAATGAAATGAAATGATGGCTAACTTGTACCTCTGACAGAGGTCTCATAGACAACTGGGCCTGTGGCTGGATATGATAGCAGTATAAAGGTTCATTGATTTGACTAAGAAATGCTGAGGCCATCTTTGTCTGCTTCTCTAGTATTTTTACTGCTTTCTCCCTTACCCAGGAAGCCAGAAGACTGAGAAATCACATAATGCATAGAGATGATGTTGACTTTTTCTTTGGACTTGAATTGTAGCATTTTTCAAAAGAGTTAGCATCCTTTGCTCTATACTTCCAAAATGACTCAATAGCCTAATCATTTTCTTTACTACTTTTTAGTAGTATTCATACTACAGTGGACTTCTTGGGGTATATAGAGGCACACATGCAAATAAGGAGGAATCTTTAATATCATTTGGCACTATCCAGGTGTTTTCATTTTGAACATGCCCCACATATATTGTCTAAATTCTCTCTTCTCTGCCATTTCTGAGCTGTCCTCATTACCTTTTATTTGTTTTGTATTATTTGGATCTATTTTTATCATTCTGATATTTAGGCAGGAAAACATCCCATTTTCACTAAATTGTATGTCTCTGAGTTCAGTGAATCTGGGGTTTATTATAATGTTTCTTCCCCATGTTTCGGCAACACTAAGTTTGAGCTAGATGGGAGTCTTTGGGGAGATATCATAAATAACAATGATTATAATTCCTTAGTAGCAAAACAAGGCTTTGTTTAGCCTGGACTTCGTTAGGAATTGGGAGCATTTTAGGCATTCTGAGTTAGCTACTCTGCACAAAATGCAAAGAAATTTTTCTTCCACTGTTGTTTTCACTTTTCAGGATATCTTAGAGCTGAATTTCCACAGGTGATATGTATGTCCCACTGGTTTGGTTTTCTTTGAGAATGCAGATCAAGCACCTCGATTGTTTGAGTGCTATCAAGAGAGTGTTGACTTTTAGGGACAACATAAATACAGCCCATCTGGGATGGTCTGTCTCGTGTCTGTCCTTCTAGGCCAGGAGTGTCAAACTCGCGGCCCATGGGCTGGATGCATCACACGCTGGCCACGCCCACCCCCATTTTAGCCAAGGGGGAAAAAGTTGCAATACATCACGTGATGACCTGACGCCACGAGTTTGACACCCCTGGTCTAGGTCTTCCAGTGGTGCATTTATCTCTGCTGTAATCAAGTCATCCACCTTGCTGCTTTTCATCCCTCTCACTATTCCCAGCATTACAGACTTCTCAGGCGAACCGAGTCTTTGTATAACGTATCTAAAATATGATACTTTGAGTCTAGTCATTTTTCTACCTCAAGTGAGAACTCTAGTTTATTTGATCTGTGATCCATTTGTTGATTCTCTTGGCTATCTGTGATATTCTCAGGAGCCTTTCCAATACCAAAGATAAAAAATGCCAATACTGTATTGTTTTTATCTTTAAAAAAACAACAACTAACTTTTGCTTCCATAAGAGAAACCATTGCCTGAATGGTTGTGATCTTTGTAGGCGTTGGCACATCGTGGCATCTGAATATTTTTCCCAATGCCTTCATTCCTAGTCTACCAGGTGTTACTTGCAGTGTATTTCCTAATTACTTATTCCTTTACTATTGATATTCAATCTTAAAAAGGAGCAGTTACCCCCCCATTTCAACATCTTCATTGTCAGTTGAAGGCTGGTTGTTGCAGCTGTTCTCATTAGTTTGGTCTTCCTTATATTTAATTTTGGTCCCATCTTGTTACCAAGTTCCTTCACTTTCCTTATGACGGCTTGCAGTTCATTTACATAATATCGGAATATAGACATCTTAAGCTTTGCATTTAATTATTGCTGTTTTGTCATTTTTCAGAAACCATGTCCTAATTGGTTACATGGCACAGTTCTCTCCCCTGCCTGAAGAATGTAATTTTAAATACATGTATATTAAAATCAATTCTCTTGAAATCCTTAGGGCTTACTCCCAAGTAAATTATAAGTGTGGTTACTCAGTATTACCATTAAAAAACCCCAACTGGTTGATAAAGTTGTCAATCACAACTTAAAATAAGATTTGATTCTATATTTTTGAATTTTTTTTCTGGCAGGGAGATGCAATAACAAAGGGCATTTGGAACAAAGAGTTGTATATGTGAGAAACTTATGCTGGCTTTCTACCAGTTCTTTAAAAGGACATATCTTTTGGAAGGACAAAGTCAAAAAATTATGGGCCTTTTCTTACTAGGGTTCTTCTTAATGAATCATAATAATGAACTGTCCTGATTCCTTTTGCTCTTCTCTCTGTTTTGCGGTTGGGTGGATGATGCAGGATGAGGGTGTTATGATTTGAAGATAGAGCACCAAGAGAAGAATAAGAAAATTGGGATGGGCAGCAACAAATTAATAGTGTAAGAAATTATTACTTGTGAATCTTTTCAGACTACTGTAACTTGATTGCCTGAGGTCCATGTCTTTTACTTAATACAGCTGTCCCACTATCCCTCAACTGTGATTTATCTTTCCACTTGAGCAAGACCTAAAATACCCAGAAAGGAGGGACATCTTATGATACAAGCAAGATTTAATAGTTACATGGTTCTCTATTTTCTTCATATTTGCTAATGGAGCATTGACATCTAAATTTTTAACAAAAAAATAAAAGGAGTGAGATTCATTAACTCATTCTTTTAAAGGAAAAAAAATATTGGACCGCAATTTAGAAAGAAGAAAATACTTTACCAAGGAGCTATTTTGTTAATACATTTTATTCTGGCTCTGTTTTAAATAACGTTATAATCCACCCAGAGAACCATGGTCATTAGTGGATTAAAAACATGAAACCAGTTAAATTTTATTTTGTAATAGGAAAAATAGGAGGGTAAGTCCATGCTCAGATATTACCAAGGAAGGAAAGTGTGTGTGTGTGTGTGTGTGTGTGTGCTCCCTTTGAGTGATAAAATAAGGGAGCTGCATAATTCTAGGAGTTGGTAAGAATCTAAAAATAGACCAACTAATTAAAAAGACAAAAGATGGCAATGGAAAGAGTTGATGTTTTTATCACCCATAGAAATCCATAACAAGCAACTGTATGTACAGTATGACAGTACTGCATAGCACTTATGATCAGAGGCAATACTCACACATCGCCAATCCAACCCTGGTTTCGTCCAGGCAATTCATTCTCATGAGCAATACATGGATTTGGAATGATCTATAGACAACAGTTGTTTCTTAGCTAGAGCAACTAGATCTGGCCTGCAGTTTTACCTCTTATTGCTATCTAGTGGTTGCCTGGATTTTTGCTGTCCAGAAAAGATTGTCCTACCCTTAGTAGATGTTGAAAATGTTATAATTGTTCTGAGAGTTTATACCATTAACAAACATATAACCCAAATTCAACAGCTGTATAGAGTGTAGGAAGTTAGCACCCACCCTTCTCCTAGAAGAATGAAATGTTCTAGGAAATATTAAAAAGCAGAATATTATACCTCCCTGGATGAAAAAAGGAGAAACATGCTCTTGGAAAGCAGCCCCCACCTTTGTTAATAGCCCCAGAAAGACTGATGCCAACCTATCTACAAGACAAAAGACT